>JALMGA010000001.1:97854999-103769999 GCA_023333525.1 Aspidoscelis tigris stejnegeri
ATAGATTCAAAGGAGGCCTTCATAAATTCACAGGAGGAGACTGTGAATTACCTTTATGTTGACTGTGAATTATCTCTAATGTTTTCAATTATCTCTGTGAATTATCTCCAGTGTTGATACTGGTATGCCTATAAAGACCAGGTAGTAAGAAACTGATAGTAAAAATCTGTTACCATTCTAATGTTCTGTTTATAAACCTTTCATATGTAGCTGGTTGTCCCACTGTGAGAACAGGCTCTGCACAGGAATTGTGTATCATATTCTCATATTTTTCTTACATCTTATGGCCCACTTCTCTTCTCTAGAGTGATCTTCCAGTAAAACGATTCCAATTAACTTTGAAGAAAACTTTTAAAAAAACTTTTGAGTATAACTCAGGTATTTCAAAATACCCTGGATTACGTTTCTTGATCGTGAACTCCAAGATTTAATGATGTTCAGATGAACATTAAACTTAAAGGCAAATAAGGTCTGCTTCATTGTCTGATTGTTAAAATTGTAAGTAAATGGCATTTTATTCCTGCTTTAGTGAACCAATCATATTTATTTGCCAGCTTATGTGAATAACTAAAGTGTCTCATGAGGAATGGAGAAAGTTCTAAGACCTTTTTATGTGGTTACTGTTGCTAAGGAAACCACAGTCTTGATATCCATGTATCTAGCATGTCAGACTCATTTTGCATCGAGCTGTCCAAGAACCAAGGCTGGCAACTGGGACAGGGAGAAGGAGAAAGAACAAAAGTGGTGTTTCCAGTCAGAGTGCATTTGCATAGATGCTGCTCTTAATTCTTGCTCTGCCTATATTGCAAAAGTCTCAAAGATATACCATAAAATAACTTTCCAATAAAGACAGATGTTTGCTGCGTTCATCCCAAAAAGCAAGTGATTAAAAAATAGGAAAGATACACAACCCTTCAAAGTAATTTGGAGTATTTGTGTTAATAACTTAGATTGTTCTAAGACCTTTATAATTTGAAAGCTTGCCTGTGCAAAGTAATTTGAGCTAACAAGGCATATCAACATCTGTTTTGACCATCACAAAGAACTGATTACCTTCAGTAGTTAAGTTTTTTCTTTATTCCTAAATAGAATGTTCTAAAATATAACAACTAGAAAGACAAGTCTGCATAAAGATATTGGTTACTTATTCCACCATATTTAGATATCCCAGAATAAAGCATTAATTTTCTGGAATATCCATACTTTATTCCACAATATCCAAATGTAGCATAATAAGTGACTGATGTCTGGATGAAGCTGAGCCTGAACTTAAAAATCTGTGCAGAATGATTCTTAGGGCAATTATTTACTGGCCAGTATAAACTGCTCTGTTTGTGGTACAGTATTGCCCAATTTGTCCTTGTGAATCAACTGGCTCTGCTGTATTTGCTTAATCTTCAGCCAACCCATAAAGGTACAGCCGTCCTTTTTATGAGCCAAAGGCTGTTATGAGTTTCTGCTTATTGATAAGAGTGAAACACGGTTAGGACAAGAGAATAGTTAGTTAGGCAAGACTGCCCCCTCAGGCAACTGGGAAGGGGAACAGGTCAGGGGAGTATATAAATGTCTCACTACAGTATATACAAACCTCCATATCCTTGAGAGTGACTGAGGCCAATTGTCTATTGATTAAATATGAAAGCATAGTGAATTTTTAAAAGCAGCTAAGGTGCACATTATTTGTTTTTTCAACTAGCCACACAGGAAGTCAACTTTCCTGGCACAGAAACTACCCCAGGCCCTTGATTATTTGAACTGTCCCTCTCTCCTGGAGATGTGGCAAACAAATGTAGGAGCACCATCAATTTGTATAAGGGTATTATAATATTTTAAAAACCTGTTTTCAATATTTTTTTAAATTATTCCACACATGTTGTTGGTCTTTTTTTATAATGGATTTACAGTGTTGACACAATCATTGTACTCTGGACCATTATCCCAAACCCCCTCCCTTATCAATCACAGTAGGCTCAGATCCCATTAGAATATATGAATAGTTAGGATTTTTAAGTCCAGTATAAAACACTCTACAGTTGTCCAAGTCACCTATTTTGATGGCCGGTGCTCCAATGATCCTTTTGTTGCTCTTTCCAGTTCCTTTTTCGTTTTACTGCTATGAACAATTTGGTCTTGCCAGCAGTCTTGGCTATTTGCATGCTTTTCTATTCCTTGGCCAGTTGCTCGTTCATAACAGGACCATAAGTGTTACACTAACAGGGAAGTCCTTGATGAGGAATTCTACCAAAAGCATTTTGCAAATCTAAGTATATAATGCCTATGGATTGTTCTTACCCACATGTTTGTTAATACACTCAAGAAACTTTATAAGACTAGACTTTATAAGACTTTCCATTGCAGAAGCCATGCTGGCTATCTTTGTGCTGCTAAGTGTTTGGTAATTTTATCTTTCATAATGGCTTCTACTATCTTTCTTGGAATATATGTTAAGGTGACAGGGTTATAATTTGTGGGGTATCCCTTGAGATTTTTTAAAAAATTGGAGTTCCATTAGCTACCTTCCAGTCCTCAATTACAGGAGATAAGCATAGTGATGAGTTGCATATTTTTCCTAGGATATCCACAAACTCAAGGCCTTTAATGACTCTTGAGCCGCTGTCATTGGGTCCTGGAGATTTGTTGATGCTTAATTTTTCCATAAAATATTCCACTTCTTATCTTGTTATCACTATTGTAGACACTCTTCCTAAGAACAAGAGCTCAGGCCCAGGGTTTGCCCAAAATTCTCTCCTACGAAGACAAATGCAAAAATTATGGAAAAATTATTTCAGATTCTCTACAATTTCCTTGACTTCTCCTAGCACACCTTTGACTCTCTCGTCAAGCTGTCTTTGCCAGGTCAGAATCCATCACCACTTCCAATTGTAGCTTTTCTTTTCCATCTCACTTGCCCTTTTTCAAGCAGGTGATTTCACTGAAGAAGAAGAAGAAGAAGAAGAAGAAGAAGAAGAAGAAGAAGAAGAAGAAGAAGAAGAAGAAGAAGAAGAAGAAGAAGAAGAAGAAGAAGAAGAAGAAGAAGAAAGCTTTTCTACCATGCTTTTCTCACCCATTTATCTTCCTACATCAGACACCCTGTGAGGTAGGTAGGGCTGTGAGGTAGAAGGGAGCTATGACTAGCCCAAGGTCATCCAGCTGGCTTCATGGGGGAGGGTGGAATCAAACCTAGTATTCCCAGATAAGAGTCTGGGCCCCTAAGTACTAGACCAAACAGGCTCACAATGATTTTATGTCCTACAGCCTGGGACATGTTAGTTGCCATGTGATTACCGATCAGTTTTAGTGCACAAGATTTCCCCAGCATCCCCAAGAGCTTTTGCACTTAGTCTATAGGGGAGGTTGGGGAATGCTCCAGCACAGAGCACCACAGTTCACAGAACATTTCAGAAGTGGCTCCACCCATGGCGGACCATCTCTCAACCAGATGTGCTCTACAGCTATACTAGATGTATCTAGGATGCAGCTAGGATACTCTAGCATGCACCCTTTGCACATGTTTGCGGCACAGCTACAATTGCACACAGCTTCACCCATTCACTGTGTAAGTATGGAATAGGTTGGTTTTTCAAGATATGAATGCCTGATCCATCCCAGGGCCTGATGAAGGTGCAAAACACCCATAGACCCAAGGACAGCTTGTGGATGCTTCAAAGACAAAATAACACCATGGCAGTGTTAGTCATAGCTATATTTATGAACCTGTACTGTATTTACATGTGGCCTAAATTACATCGGGAGATATGGGCAGTTCCATTCTTCAGTGGCCATGATCCTGCTGTCTCCTGTTGTGTGTCCCACATGAAGACAAATAATTGTCAGAAAGATAATGTAAGATTATCTTTGAACAGAAAATACTTAAAGCTGCTATTTCTTATTATGCTCTTCTTATCATAGGGATCAGAAATGTCTGCTTTTAGCAAACATGTTCATTTATGGAGGAGAAGGAGATTTGCTGTATTGATTTATTGTCCAAAGTACAAAAGACGCAGGGGTGGGGGAATCTTTTGCTTAGCAAACAGTGTTTGTTGACAGCTGCACTGTCAGAATACTTTTAAGCTTATGCAATCTCCTCTATGCCTCGAGTTCTTCCTTTCCCTCACCTTTGTCAAGAAGTCCTCCTGTCCCAAGGGTTGTTTGCAACTTTATTTTCTGTCTTCAGCATGCATTTATGAGGAACCTTTCTGTATCTAACTTTATGCAGAGGTCATACGCAGAGTGAATGATTTCAGCATATTATGTGCTTTAGCATAACCTTCAACTTATAACAGGCACAAATGCTTCGCCCCAAGTTCCTTCCAGGGTTTGTGCTACAAAAAAAAGATTGTAGTGAACTCAAGTTGTTGAATATGGAGTGGGGAAAGGGCTTAGGTGTCAGAGAAATGCTAATATGTGGCCAAACGGTCAAAAAGTGAATTGCATTATAGCAACAACAAAGAATGTCTTCAGACTTACAGACATACACATACACACACCTATACACACACAAAGTAAAAGACTGAACTCACCATGATGGATTTAGAAAATGTATACAGTAAGAGGATTTTTAAAATATTAGTGTCTGGGGATAACAGCTGAGAAGCTGGATGAATCCAATGCTGCACTCACACACAGGTTTTTTTGTTGTGTTTTTTAAAGCAACTCTGAGGAAGCTTAGGGACAGTTTATAAATGGATCGCAGGTGGGATTGTTCACATGCCACCTTATCTCTTCCCCCTCTCATGAACTGTAGCACCACAGGGTACCATCTCTAAGGCACTGTTGAGTCACTTTTGAATTTGGATTTTATTATTGTTGTGGTGGTTATTGTTGGTATGCTACATGCAAGTCCAAGTACTAGAGAGCCTGAAGTGAAGCTATGTTGATGTTCTATGTTGTCCTCACCTTAGACCACTGATGAACACATGATTTAATCATTTATGCCTCTTTCTATGTCACATAAATTTTATCAATTATGTTTTTTCATCCTAGATTAAACCATGTGGGAGGTATCTAAGGGAAGTACAAGGTACAAGGCAGTTCGGAGGGGGCTCTGCACGATGAATGCAGAGAAACTTAACATACTTCTGACACTTTTTTAAAAAAAAATCTGTTCACGTCACTCAAATCCTACTATTGAAATCAAAATTTTGAAGTAACTGTGACATAGGTAAGTGTATCAGAGTCTTTTTTTTCCCCCAGAAGAATCTGTGGCCCCTTCTGCACTGGCCCTTATTCTGGATAATATATCAAAATAGTGGCATATCATATGCATGCAGGTGTAGACTATGGCAGGCTGCACCAGGAACCTCCTGTAGTCTGCTGCACAAGCCTATAGGGTACAAGGCCCATATTAGGGGATATAAATCAGATTAAGGGTCAATGCAGAAAAGGTGCATAGCAGGAGTACTAACTGCAATTGATGAAAAGTGAATTAAGGTAAGAATGTCACTTGGGTATTTGAATAAAAGCCAGATGCAACCATAACCTGAGAGAATGCAGTACCTAGGACAATGACACATCATATAGTTTATTTGGTGCAAGGTGAACCACCCTTCAAATAGCAATCACCCTTCTCAGTTTATCAACCCCCACACATTCTGTTTCTGTTTGATAATATAAATAGCTATACCTGAAAGAGGAGGCGTACTGCTATTACATGAGGCCATCAATGGGTGCCTCAAGGTAATATAGTCACCAAACTGGATGAAATCAAGAGAGATATCTTCTATTTGAGGTATTCTAAGAATAACTACAGTTGCACAACCATCAGCTGCTGTTGCATTTTGACCAAGACAAAAACCTTATATGAAAATCTTCTTTGAAAATAAAGTCTTCTCTCTTACTTTAGTTGCAAGCCCAGAAGTGTACACAGGAAGTACAACCAACTATTTTTTGAATAGGACTACATCCAAATGGGAAGACTGATGTAATCCTTGGTTGCTGAGAAGTGATCCAGTTATGCCTGTTCCTGCTCCCAAAGACCTGAAAAGGACATGCAGAGAGAAGTGCAGGAAGTCCCACTGTTTAGCAGAAATATCTCTGGGTTGGTGTCTGACACCTAGCAGCAGCCAAAGTATGCCTCAAAAGGACAGGATTTCACCTGCCCTGTTCATCCTATGTCTGAGGTTGCCAGTACATTTGGAAGAAAGTTAGATGTTAAAGAAAATTATTCTGTTGTATGACTGTTGTCTACTCTAAATAAAGTGGTTAAAGTCATTTCAAGAAACTACAAGACTTTCTACAGTATGTTCTCCCAATAGCTCAAAAGAAGAAGTGTGTTTCTCTTACCTTTCATTTTAATAATTCTCCAAAATATTTCTCATTGAATATTTCCAAAAACAAGAAGCTATTTCACACATTTTTAAAAAAGACAGCAAGATATAGAAACAAAAATTAAGTATGGCTGAAGATAACAAAAGCAGCATTACTGTGCATACTCTGTCTGCTGAGCAGAAACACAACTTCAATCTAAGCTTGAAGTAGCCCTCGGAGGCCCAAGACAAACTGCTTTTGTCCTCCTGTTCAAAGTTCTTCCATGCTGGAACATGTTGTTTTGCAACCTTCTTTGAATGTGAAAGACACAATTCAAGTCCTCAGAACTATCAGGCAAAATATAAGGGAATTCTTACAGGAAATTCTTATAAGAATCCTTATAAGGACAAGCACAGGACCAAAAAAGCCAATAGACCCTCTTCGATAGCATAAGCCAGCATCTGCCTTAGTGCTCTTTCTAATTAGTCTATCACAAACTTTCCTTACCTAAGGTGGGTGTGCTATACCAGTAATGTCTCCACAACGAGACAATACATTATCTAGATATAAAATGCCTTAGCCAGCCACTAAATTTATATTTCCTATTTTGGAAGAATATTATGACTGTATTTTCTTAAGAATTCTCATCTATGTAAATTTCTACAATTACAGCAGCTTTGTTTTTGCAAGCGGAAATCTCTTCCCGAATCCTGAAGTGTTGTTTTTAAAAATAGATTTCTCAGAGGCATGCAGATGATGTTAAATATTTCTACACTTCACAGTGAATTGCTCGTTCACCTGAGTGTTTAACTGTGTCAATGTGTTCAACATTATCATATTTAATTGAATAGTTCAACAAGATAATATGCCAGTGCACATATCATCGTGAGGGATCTTTCAATGCATTATTGGCTCACAATAGATAAAGCAGCCCTCAAACAAAACACAGGGGACTTAGCATGAAGAAATTATATACATGAGCAAAAATGAAATGCATAAAGGGTTTCCTAAAGGCTGATTACATATGAGACATTTCACATCTCATCTCCCTTTATGAAAATACTGGGTGGGGAGAAGGGGGAAGGGGGAGAAGAAAGATCAGAGGAAGACAAAACATCTGGTGGTTCCAAATAGGAAAGAGAAGTTGTGCCCTGACGATGGATTTAAGGCCAGGCCCAAAATAATCCTTAATGCTCAGGCCCCTGAAGAAAAAGAGTCATTAGATGGCACACTCTTCTTCTTCCTTCTCTGTTGATCCATATCATTGTATATGGATCAGTCAACTCTCACAAGCTTCCTAACTTTGAATTTTCTTTTTTTTTAAAGGCTATCTTTAAAGTGTTATTGCTTGCTTTAATTACTCTTTGTTGTACTCTCTATGATCAGTTGCTTTCAGACACTGGAAAATCAGGCTCTTTTTATTGTGTAATTCAGGCTGGTCTCTCTGGTACTACTTAGAGAACAGAGAGTTTCTTTTTAAAGCAACATAATTTACTAACAAGTCAAAATAGTGATTATCCTGGCAATAGAATATATAATAAAAACACGATCTTTTCATACATGTTAGATTAGAGCTACACAGTACTTTAAAGCAACAATAGAGGGAACAGTTTCTTCTGCAGTCTTCAGCATTTAACTTTCTTTGGACTTGAAGCATCAGAAAGGTCAGTGGAGTGATGGCTTGGCATCAGAATCTTCTTTTTCCGGTTGTGCTGTTTTTGATTACAAAAACCCTGAGAAATAAAGGGGTAGAACTTTCCCACTCTGAGGAAAGGGTTCATTGACTTAGAACACTCTAGTGATACTTTTGAAATTCTGAAGCTCTTTAGCAATTAGAGGGAAAGGGTTTTTTAAAATACCAGTTTTGTAATAGAAGCCATTGCTAAGAGACACCAAGCTCAAAGATAGAAGGGCAGAAACAGCTATGGCCAATCAACAAGTCACAACCACTACTAGGGGCCCTCTTCTACTATGGTCTCCAGGTGAATGAAGGTTTCAGTGTGGTGAAATAAGGTGGATTCATGGCTACATGAAAGAAGAACTAGTTTCATTGTGTGATTGACAATTCATGCCTTTTCTTAAAGGAATAGCTTGAAAAAGTCATATCTGATCATACGTTTATTCAGGTTATGCACTTTTCTGAAAATTGTATCACAGTTTTGGTTAAAGGAAAAAAGCATAAAATAAATAAAAATAATGTTCAAAAACTGCAGGCTGGCAAGTGCAAATGCACCTTTCAATGTGCACATCTAAATGCTAATTTTATTGCATTTCTAAGTCTACAAAAAAAAAAAGGTAGGTGTCATATCAAAGCAGCTATAAAGGAAGGGGTTGGTACTGTTACTGTCCTCAGAGCCTGTGTCCATTTTTCCTTTCTCTGGCACACAATGAAGTTAATTTTCATGTGGATTTGCATGGAATTGGAGCTTTATAATATGTTCCTTTTCACTAGCTCTTCCTATTCTGACCCCTGGAACAACTTCCTATTACTTGCCTTGCTTTCTGCCCCACCAACCAAAATGGGCACCAGCCACTATTGCATATAATTATTTGCAAAATTGCCTGAAGTTCTCTTTTAAGAAGGTATTTCACTTTAAAATGGGGTGGTTACTTGCAGATCTTTCCTCTGCTTCCATTTCCTGCTCTTCTATATTTTGTCCTGCTGCTAGATATCTTTTCTACTCTTAACCCTCTTTGCAACCCGACAGTAAAATGAAGGAATTTTTGATGACTTTATAGAACTTTTGTCATTGTATGGTGGTATATTGTCTTGGTGGAGGGCAGGGCCTGCTGCAGTCTGCCCTAGCATATGGATAGCAGGTCCCTATTCTGGGATATAATCCAGAATAAGGGCCAATGCAGAAAGGGCCAAAGTTTGAAACCTACGCTGCTTCCATTACACCAGAAGGCCACAGACTAGGCCAGAAAACAAAGCAGGCTACTTACCACTTGGAGATGCAAGAGAGATGAATGGCTGGGAAACCCAGAAGGAATGTCAGGCAGCTTCTGCTACTCCTTCCCACATTAGCTGCATAACACAAAGAGCCACAGGCTGTCTATTAATCAAGCAGCTCTGAATTCTAACTTCAGTCAGAGCAATATATTTTGCAAGTGATACAAAGTCTAGGTGTATGCAGTAGTGATGAGCCTGAATATTTGTAACATTCACTATTTGTCCGAATTCATATGAATTTGGACATTCGTACACAAATCGAATGTTAAAACATTCATACAGATATTTGTACAAATGCTTCGGAACATTCATGAACTGGGGAGGTGGGAAAGCAGCTGTGCCAGTCACATCTGCAGCAGATCCAGAGTTCATTCAACATGGATTGAGAGTGGATTCAAAGTGGATTCAGGGTGGATTTGATGCTTTCAAAGCGGGTATGTTACGGGATATGTATTGGATACGTATCGGATACATATGCATTTATCTGATATTCATACAAATTCATACGAATACTGTATTGTCTGGCATATAAGACTACTTTTTAACCCAGGAAAATCTTCTCAAAAGTTGGGGGTCGTCTTATACGCCAGGCGTCTTCTTATACGGTGAGTATATCCCAAACTCTAGATTTTAAATGGAAAGTTGGGGGTCGTCTTATACGCCCAGTCGTCTTATACGCCGGAAAATACGGTACATTTGTACTGAATAGAATCCTACCACATTCAAAGGAATGTCAGGAAATAAAAGCTAGGAAAAGGCCCACACTTATGAAAGACATGTGGAGAAACTCCAATATCCATTCAAATGATATCATGTTGTCAGATCTATATGAGAAAGAAAAAAGAATTCAAATAATTGCAGAAAACCAGGAAAAGAATAAAGTTTAGGTTTCCTTGAAACTTTTCAAACTGTGTAATTATCTTCATTAGAACTTTTAAAGAGGAAGGAAGGAAGGAAGGAAGGAAGGAAGGAAGGAAGGAAGGAAGGAAGGAAGGAAGGAAGGAAGGAAGGAAGGAAGGATGGATCAAGGGAAGTGTACAGCCCTCGAAATTAGACTTCACAAAAATTGTCAGGCTAGATCACAGCCTGAAATTGACCCTGGTGTTTGCTTTTCCAATGCGGAGTTTTCTCTTGTATAATGCAAAACATACTATAAGCCTATGGGGTGCATTTGTTAAGAGAAAAATAACCTCTTAGTTCTTAACAGCATGTATATTTTTATGTTATGGTAGGAAAAATAGTACATGAACCACAGATTACAAAAGTTTGTCTAGTGACAGAAATCACAAATGGCTCTAGAAGGCAAGTCATTAACAAGTCTTCATTAATTATTAACTGTTATTGCACATTCTCACCTTGGTCTACCATTCTTACAATAAAATTTGGCTCTGATAAAGGTCTAGTGGGATCTTGCTGGTACTTAAGCCACAAGCTAAGGACCTGTTTCCACATCTACTTTTAATATAGATTGGCAGTGCACAGCAAATTAATGGGAGGAGCAAATTAATTTGAGTATTAGAACAGCCAAATAGGTCTGCAATCAGTGGTGACTCTTCCTCAGAAGCTCTCAGGTGCCATTTGACAACCATTATGCACTTTCTCAGGGTTATGCAAAGCAGCCTGGATAACAAACTATGATTAGAGACTTTATTTTTCCCTTCTACCAGGTGTTACATAATAGAAGTGTATTTTTTTACAACATTGATGAAATCCAAAAGCAGCTGAACTGAAACAGGTTTTCTTAAATATGCAGAATATCATACAGACACATTTATCTTTTTTACCCCCCTCCTCCTCCTCCTTCAAAGCAATGTCAAAATCATCTATTGGAGCACATCACAGTATTAGGGGTCAGTGACCAAAACAACAAAAGTAACATTTTCTGTGGGTATGATGGTCCCTCAGTTCACAAGAATGTAAGAGGAGCCCTGCTGGATCAGGCTACAGCCCATCTAGTGCAGCAATCTGCCTCACTTCATGGCCCATCAATTGTTTATGGATATCTCAAGCAGAAGGCAAAGACAAAGCCCTCACCTGCTCTTGAATCCCTGCAAATGGCCTCCAGAGGCATCCTGCCTATCTCCTTAGCCCGGAGGATGCACCTGGACATCCATTCTAGTAGCCATCAACACACCTGCCTAACCCTGGTTGCTGGTACCACCTCTTCTAGCAACAAATTCCATAGACCAATGACCCTCTGAGTGAAGAAATACTTCCCCTTATCTGATCTGACTCTCCTACCCATCAGCTTCATTGAGTGCCCCCTGGTTCTAGTGTTGTGTTTTTCTCTATCCACTTTTTCTATACCATCCATGATTTTATATACTTCAATCAGGTCCCCTCTTAAATGCCATCTTTCAAGGCTGAAGAGGCATAGACCTTGCAGTCTGATTTTGTAAGGGAGGTGTTTCACACCCTTAATAATTTTGATTGCTCTTTTCTGCACTTGTTGGGGTGTGGTGACCAGAATTATGCATAATATTCTAAATGTGGCCTCACAATAGATTTATAGAGAGACAAAATGACACTTGCTGACTTGTTTTCTATTCCCTTCCTAATTATTCCTAGCATTGAATTAGCTTTCTTTTTTCATTTTTAGTTTGCCTTACTTCTATATTTTCAAATATGTATATGATGGTATGATGGACCTAAGCACACAAGCACTAAGACATGGATAAAACATGAAAGTAAAGGTTCAGTGTATTTAATACCTACTGATATCACTAAAAGTGGAGGTACTTGTATTGCCATAACTGCCATAACAAAACCCAAAATATCACAGCAATTCAGTATGCTGATTTGGGGGCAAAATTACTATAATGCATTCATAGTACATAGTACATAGTGCTACTTCCCATCCATTCACCATAAAACTAAACAGAAGAAAAGAAAAACACTAGTATATGTTTCGTTGTGTGTTTGTGTTATTATAGAATAATAAAAAGGTCTTAGCAGGAGTCCGCAGTAATAACTAAAGAGTTCTTCATTTAACATTATAACAGTAATAATGTAACTGTTCTTAGTTCAATCCTAGGTCACATGGTTTCATTTCATTTATAAAAGTAACAGACATTTTATATATAATAATTTCACTTGCTTCATTTTAGTTCATTGATTCACTCCCAGATGACAAAATGGTTCCTTTTTTAAAAAATTCCCCCTTCCAGGAGAACCTCTCCCAGCCTCTCCCTATGTTGAGATTGGTTATTTTGCAAGTTAATATAGGCCCTGTCTCTAAAAGACTTATTAGCCCCTCTCGGCTTCCTCTGCTGTCACTCTGTTATAGCTGAATTTAAAAGTCCCCTCCACTTCCGGAATAAGTGTCCCCATGGTAGCCACGATCTAAACGGACTTTCCATCCCCAAGGAAGCCTGTTTCCTTTCCCCGCATCTTCCCCCCCCCGCCCCCTCTCTTGTTAAAAGGAAAAATAGCCAGATTTCTGTCTCCTGAAACGGCTTCCCGCCCCTAGCAAAGGCAGATGATCGCTCATTCATTCACTTTCAGCACTTACTTTCACTCAGTTCTCTGTTAGAAAAGGCTTTCTGCCCCAGCAAAGTCAGCGGCTGCAGGCATCGGCAGCGTGAACCTTCGCTCATTCTCTTTTAAGGCTTTCACAGATCACTGATAACAATGTTGCAATTCTGAGCAATTCTGGCTCTTTTTACAAAGGAAAGGAAGCGAACCTGCTGCATTTCTCAGATGTGTGAATGCTTTTTGGCTGTGTGTGCAGGCAAGCAATCCCCGCCCCTTTTGCCATGGAGCGTCCTCAAGGCAGATATAGCGAGCAAAACCCGCGAATCGCTGAAAGAGCACTGGAACTCTTCTTTAAAGTGCACGTATTTTATCGCGGGTGTCTCACTTTCCTAAGCTCCCTAAGCGCCTTGTAAAGCCTGGAATGGGGCCGCTCAGAGGCAAAAGAAGAGTTCCAGCAGACTTTCAATTGCATGGGAACAGGGCCATTGAATCTAATATTGGCTGTATTTGAAGACTGATCTTCACATGTGAAGTGAAAGCTTTTGTGCATCCATTCATAGTTTTGTTGCATTTGAAATAGCTGCCCAGTCACCTCCAGAGCAGGTTCATATTGGATTCAGACAGAATTCAATCAGATTGGACTGGATTCGGATCAGATTTAGAGGTGTGACTGGTGGTGGTAGGGATTGACAAACCCTCAAAGTGAATTCAAAGCCTAGCACATTCAAAGTGGGGAATCATGCACACATCCCTAGGTTTAGGCTTTAAAAATTAGAATCGTTAAATGAGATTTGAAATCACCACCTCAGGTAATCTTTTTGGCTTTAAACGTGGTGAGAAATGCTAGCTTTTTTTCTACAGAAAAACTGATATTAAGCCAAATCCCTGAAGGACCAAGTGCAGAAAAAGTTTCTGTGGATCAAGGTAAAATGATTTCAAGCCATAAAGGCATCAGTACTTTGTGGGCTGGAACTCTCCCAAGAGAATAATTAGTTTTGAGATCAGTCAACAGCCTGTGAAGCCAAATCAGGCCAAAACAACAAACCAACTTATTACCAAACTTTCAAAAGTATGGGTCTGTATTATATACTATATTTACTTTAATAATCAATGCCAGCTACCAGAATTAGTTCCTTCTGAATCAGTATGAAATCCAAAATGCAGATATCTTGTGAGGTTTGCTTTTAGTCGGACTGTGCTCTGCAATTTTTTATCCTCTTCCCAGGTTCTTATATGACTATACACTAGTGGGAGTGTTATGCAGAATTTCAGATAAATTACACACAAACACACATGCACACTATACACACATGCACCTGCACACAAAAAAACCCCACAAACATGTCTAACATTAAAAAAATACAGACATATTTTTTAAATGAAAATTCTCAGACAGATGTTAAAAAGTGAAACTGAATAACCCAAACAAGAAGCAGCAGCAATACACAGCTTGTTTTGTGGGAAGAGTGATATAAGACTTGAAACAACACTGACATCAGCCTTCTCATTTGTGTCACAAACCCAACTTCTTTATGTCATGTTTTGTCTCCTTACTTATTTATCTTATTTTAAATATTTACATATCACTTCTGTTAAAATATCACATCAGGTGCGTCCAGACACCTTAATACTGCACAGCAGAATGCGCAGTCACGGTGAGGGCATCATGATTGAGAGATTGTAGTGGTGATGCATTATCCCATCACAACTGCAAATTTACCTCAATGCGGGCTAGAGAACAGCCGCTGTGCAGTATAAGGTAAATTTGAATTTTCCTGCCAGTCTGGGCAAGACTGCAAGAAGAGATGACAAGAGCAGGAACGGCAGCTGAAATACAATTGGCTGCCTCATCCAAGTGACGGCACACCGGACTCAACTCTCACAGGTTCTGATAAGGAAACTCTAGAGGCTGCTTTTAGTCTGGATGGCAGGTCATCGCTTCGCAGCAGGTAAGCTGCAATTTTTCCTATAACTGTGGATTTATTTTGCAAGTCTGGAAGGGACCATCGAAGCTGTGTACAAAAAATAAAAACAACTGAAATAATAAAAGTTATATAAAAACATAATTAAAATCAAGGATGGGGGAATCAAACAAACATTATCTCTAGAAAGAAGTGGGTAAAAAGATAGATCTTCAATTGGCTCCCAAAGATCAGAGGATAAATGCCCCACAAATACCAGAGGCTTTGTTCCAACCCAGAGAAGGGCCCTAGCTTCCAACAAAGTTCAGATGGTATTCCTGCCTAGGCCAATCTTGTCTCTAGCTTCCAAACTTCTATTTTTTTTATTCTGTTCTTTCCAATTTCTTCTGCACAAATTCGTAATGATATTTTCCCCTTTTTTCCCCAAAGCCTTATGTATATTTCTTGTTAAATGTAGCATGTTTCACGGTTCTCATTTTGGGAAAGATATGAGAATCTTTTTTCAACACTTTGTGCCATTGCTTTAGTTAAAATGCAAATGTCATATGTTTAGTATGCAAATGAAATGACATAAATATAGCACTCAAAATCTGCATTCTATCTCTAAAAGTAATTGCAATCTTTAATAGCAATCGCAGAGGTTAAGATTGTCCAATGACGTCACATTGTTTTAATTACTGCTTGGATTCTTATATCTATCTATCATCTATCTATGTATCTGTTCTTTGTCTGTTTACAATAAACCTCAATTTAAGGGCTTGAGCCTAAACAATTGTCTATGATCACCTCTGTCTCAGTCTTCTCCCCCGCCTTTTTAAAGACCCACATAACATATTACACACTTGTGCAGAAACAGGAATTGCTTCTGGGTCCTGAACAGCTTTTCTTCCCCACATTCAGGCACAGTTATTGTTTTTAGTGTATTCATTTTACATTTTGTTTTTATTGCTGTAACCCACCTTGAGACTTTCAGGTATAGGGAGAGACACAAGTGCCAATAATAGATAAATAAATAAATAAAATAACATATCCTCCCACCCAGTTCCCTACTGCTTACAGAAAATACCTGACAATTATCTCATTTTGCATGGTTAGACCTAGCTGAACAAATCAACCTGGGAAGTAGGGGAGGAACGTGAAATTCTTAGCAGTAAGGAAAACACAGCCTGTTATGGGTTAGCTGCAATGAGCTGAACATCATAATTGATAGTTTTCTACATGCATAAGAAAGATGAACTTTTCTACCTAATAGTGCAACCTGTTTCTGACCTTGGTACATTTGTTTGGTGGGATCTCTTAAAAGCCACAATTAATTCAAACAACTAGAAATTCTTTGTTCCCAAAATGTTTCTCTGTTTCTAGTGTCAAATTTTTCAGGCAATCAGCAACACTAGCAACAGAGTGAAAGCAAGCAAGGATAAGCAAGCAAGGAAATCTGAGTCTTCCATGTGCAAACGCTTACTACAAAGGTAGTAAGGTTCTTGAGATGCTGTTGGAGACCAGCTATGATCAGGTGTCACCTTCATGGCCAAGGTTTAGAAGAGATTTATTATTATTTGCATTTTTATCATGCTCTATACTCAAGGGTCTCAAAGGTGGGTCACAACATGTAAAATGAATACATTTATTTGTTCATGGAACATTTCAGGAAATAATACACTCAAGATTGTCCAGAACTCAACCTTATCCATGCAACAGACAAAGCAGGCTTAGCCTAGGAAGGAAGGCTCATTCTATTTTCTTCTTTCTCTTTGTAAGTCTCTAAGGTGCCACTAGACTCCCTTGCTTATTGTCCAGAACTATTCACAATAATTGCCTGCCAAAAACAACTATTTTTCAATACTTCAAAATTGTTTGGATTTTAATGGCAATATGTTTACTGACTTTTGATTTTCACTGTAAACTTGGAATCAGGGAGCTCCGAAAACAGGGAGCTTAAGAATATTAGATAAACTCTTATCATACTTGAAAAGTGAAATAAATGATATTCAAAGAATCTGTTCACACAAACCTACTCCACCCCCTCTTCCTTCTCTTCTTTGGTTATCTCCTTTACTTCTACGAGCTCAAGGCAACATATATTGCCTCATTATCTCTGCTCTGCAAAGTAGGGTAGCCTATGTGATAGCAATTGGTTTAGCATTCTGGGGGAAGTTTTAAGGCACAGGAAGTTATATTTCACTAAAGCAATGGCAACTGGAACTGGGATCACAGGGAGATACATCTTTCACCCACATCATGCTAGTTTGCAGTGGGGCTTGTTTGTTAAAGCTCCTTTGCAATGGAAAATAGGTTTTTTTTAAAAAAGATCTTGTGCTGCCATGCAAACTTCAAAAATATCCTTATTTGCCACCGTATGGAAACTTCAGGGGAGAAAACCTGCATGGTTTATGGTAGGGACTTCCAGCTGCTGCTACTCTCACCAGCCACTGCTAAACTGCTTTCTCCATGGGAAAAATTGTGTCACTTACAGATAAATGACTTGGGCCTCAAATACCTGAAGGAATATCCACACTTATATTGACCTGTCCGTGCCTTAAGATCTGGAGAGGAGGGCCTCCTGGTTGTCCCACCAACCTCAGTAGCAAAAGGGGTGAGCACCAAGGAGAGGGCCTTCTCAGTGACGGCCCCTAGGCTATGCACCCTTGAGGTGTGTCTATCACCTTCATTGTACACATTTAGGAAGGCAGTGAAGACACACCTCTTTGCCCCAGCCCTTGGTTAAATAGGAATACATTTTCCCTTCCTACTTGCAGATGCTAATATTTTAATACATACTGTTATTGCTTTAATGATGTTTGGTTTTAGATGTTGTTACCCACCTGGAGACCTTCAAGTATAGGGTGGGATAAAAATGTAAATAAATAAATATACCAAAATAGATCTTATTTTTAAGATAATCAAGATATCCCTGGGAATTAAGTATACACAGACCCTAAACTCAAAAGAAATGCTTTACAAATAAAATAAGACCTGGGAATACATAATACTCCCAAGGGAACACAGGATATTTTCCATATATTGTGTTTAAAAAGAAATGTGCAAATAATTTTTCTACACCTAGAATATCTGTTGGTGAATGTAAATTAGTGAAATAAAGTTTGATCTTAAATGCTAAATGCTCAACTTCTGATCTCAGCAATGCAAATTATGGAAGGGAAGACAAGAATGAAACTTGCTTTGTGCTGACCATGGTCCTGAAGCATTGTAAATGTCCTTCTTATGGTTAATCTGCTAGAAATATCCAAATGTTTAGTGAAAAGGCAGCCCAGAGTTAGAAAAAGGCATTACTAAGCTATAATTAATGTATTTTTCTGTTGTTTTATTTCATAGTCCACAAAGAGGTATCAGAAAAATTGAATTACATCCTAACTCAATCCACTGCATATATTTCCTTCCCCCCCTTTAAGCCCAGGAGATCATATTTACAACACAATTTGCTTGAGATGTTTTGCATTGCTGAGACATGTTATACTGTTAGTTCATTTCACAATGCTTTCTTTATGGATAACTGATGTTGACTGCAGAATATTCTATGGATTATTTGCTTTGTCCTGAAATAACGAGTCATACAAATAAATTTTACATGCTTAGCTTGTAATATGTAATTAAACTTATCATTCTAACGCAAACCATTTGCAGAACAACAAAACAATAGTACTACTGCAATACTTGCGCATGTCTTCACATCACAGTGAAATGCTATGTACATTTATTTAAAAGAAATTTTGTCCCATTGTATTCTGCAAGATTTGCACTGACTAGAAAGAAATTGAAGTTGAAAGCCAAGAAAAAGAGAAGAGACAGGTGAACCAGGTGAAACTGTAAAATTATTATTATTTATTTATTTGGCACAGAAGCCAAATTCAGATTCCACCAAAACAGGGGAACTGTATTCTTCTTAATGTTGAAATTCATCATTGTTGTTTTCATTAGAGCATGTTCCCAGATCACATAATTGCAAAGCTAGAATGAAATCTGTCTGCAATCCAATATTTTGAATCAAATCCATTAGTATTTTTGACATTTTATTTAAACACAGCACCTATCTATAATTATGACTTTCAAGAGATTCCTTCCTCAACTGCATAACTTGCATCAGCAAATAAAGGTTTCTTTGCTGCACATCTACTCAGGTGAGGTGAGAAGAGATTGTAACAGACAGCAACAGTGTCAGCTCGTTCTACAAGAAGTTGCAGGTTCTGTGCATTGCTTTAGTTTGGTGATATTTTAAACCAAGAATAGAATCATAGAATGGTAGAGTTGGAGGGGACCTCCTGGGTCATCGAGTCCAACCCCCTGCTCAAGGCAGGATCTCCTTGAGCAGGATCTCCTTGAGCAAAAATAAGGTATATTTTAAAAGGCAGAACAAAGGTTAGTCATAGCACAGCAACACACGCAATAAAAGAGGTGTTTGTTTGTTTTTTTAAAAGGAAAGGGTGCAAAATGGATCTTGAGGAAAAAGCGTGAATGTAATGCCTGGGACTAAAAGAGTGGAAAAAAACTGTACAACTCTCAGCATTCATGAACTGAAAGGATAGTCTGTTTAAGCTTTCAAAGGGGAACGTCAAGCAATTAAGGCAGCTTTCTGGTCTTCAAAAAGGATGAAAGCTCAATAATGCAAGGATTTGAATGAAACACAAAAGCTTCAGTATGAGCCATACTTCTCTGTGCCTAGGTTTCATTTAATTTGGTAAGACCTAACATTACCTATGCACATGATTGGTCATATATAACATGCAAACAGTCTTTTGGAAGACCTTTACCTAGGACAAAAGTTAGACTTTTTTTTTAATAAGTATCTCTGGCAATGCAACCTTCTGACATCAAAAAAGAATGATTCAGATTTCCCACCTTCCCCCATACAATGCCAATCAGTCAATCACCAGCCAGCCAGCCAGCCGGCCGGCCGGCCAGCCACTCATGCACGCACGCATGCAAGCAAGCATGTTATATTGGGATACTATTTAAACCAAATTTTGTCTCTTTTTTTCGACCTGAAAAACTGACTTCACTGCCTGCATTTTTGGATCAAAAGTGCTTGAAATGCAATTCAATGGACAGTATAACATTTCTATCATTTCAGGAGGAGGGCAAACATTTGTTTTTGAAAATTTAAACAGTGACACATCGTCTTTGTAGGATGTACTGGGAAATGGGATAATCATCGTAAAATAGCTACAAAAGAGCAGAAGGGGCAAGATTTTAAGTGATTATATTTAACAGTAGATTACATGTTCCACTCACCTCTTTGGAAAATATACTACAGCTATAATTTACTTTCCTGGTTAAAACTATGTGAGAAAGGTTGGTTGGTGTTCTTTTTCCTTTCCTTCTTTTAACTAATCCAACTTTCTTTTAAAAAAAAATCCTATTGGTGGCTATGCATCCTTCCTCAATCACACACAATAGCAAGCTAACAATAATAATGGCTCCACTGGAGCACTACTAATACATTTGACACAGCTTCCATCCTGTCATTATGCAGAGGAGTTTGTGCTTATCCATTTTTAAATTGGAGACTCTTTTTAACCAGGAATCCCCAGGATGAAAGTGAACCGTTTTCATCACAGCAAAACAAATCCTTCTCTGGTGATTTTTGTTATTGTTTATTGTTACCAGCATTTTATCAGCACTAAACTGTATGAAAGCTTCAATTAGTTCTTGATGAATGATCCCATAAAATCGTGTAGTTTCATTTCCCCTGCCAGCAGATATTTTTTTTACTGAGCGTTATTAAATGAAATATAATTGGGACAGGATTCAGGAAACGTAGAGTCATCTTGTTTTCCTTTAGTTTGGAACAGCAGAGTGAATATTGAGCATATTTGATATTAACTTGCCTTTCTTCTCCCTCCCCTTTTTTATTAAAAGGCAAAATAGCTATCCACAATGAGATGCACTTGATAATTTTAAAGATAACTGTCTATAACTGTCAAAAACTCTAATATTTTAGCATGTGATGGGAACAGATGAAAAACCGGGGGGAGCAATTATGCTTAGCAAAGTTGAGATAACTATAAAAAAGGGGAAGACAGTGGACAATATGGTTAGCTGGCATCAGAGATACTATTGGAATGTCCTTGAAATAACTTTTAAGCATCCCCCCCTACAATAAACCTGAAGTCAACTGAATGTCACCTAACAAAGATACTTAGAACCTAGACACTAGGCAGATACTGGCACTAGGCAGAGACACAGACATGTTCTTGTCTGAAGTGATGCCATGTGGGAAACCAACTAAACCTAGCTTTCAACTGACACAATGAAAAGTAAATATAGGGCGTTTTTCCACTGTCAGTAGAAGTACCCATTTAGTACCCATTAATGGGCACAAAAATGCCATTACGTACCCATTAATGGGTACTTAATGGGTACTTCTAGTGACAGTGGAAAAACACCCATAATTCTTTCCCTCATCATTCCAATCAGCATGGTCTGTCCCTTGGGAAAGTGTTTTGCTCTTAACTAAAGTCAAGCTCTGGCTTGACAGCTGCAAGTGTCAGCTTGCAATACAGGGAGGGCAATCAATGTATTACTTCAATAAAACCATAAAAGGCATAAACTGCTTAGATAAATGCTTATGGAGCATAGTATGTCTGTAATCTCAATTTAGAGCTGCATCCAGGCATTGGTTACTCATTCTACTATATTTAGATATTCTGAAATAAAGTATAGATATTCCAGGATATTCATGTTTTATTCCCACTACAAGTCTTTAATCCCTAATGAAACAAAGGAAAGAAGTTCTGGAAATGCTGGTGCAGTAGGGACACAAGACTTCATACTGCAAAAGGCTCTAACCAACCCACTTCATAACAGGCAATATTTCATATTTTTAACCTTATTCTTCCCCAAACATTCATCATTCAAAAGCTTCCATATTGGTCTACTAACAATGACAGTGGAGACATTTGTTCATGTGGCCTTGAAGAAGGTAGAGAGGAGCTAAACAAAGAACTAGGTGAAAAGAGAAATGTATGATGGCAAGAAGAAACAGTTGTGTCAGAGCAACTAGG
This sequence comes from Aspidoscelis tigris stejnegeri, assembly GCA_023333525.1. Taxonomy (NCBI): domain Eukaryota; kingdom Metazoa; phylum Chordata; class Lepidosauria; order Squamata; family Teiidae; genus Aspidoscelis; species Aspidoscelis tigris. The sequence goes on from JALMGA010000001.1 coordinate 97,876,614, forward strand.
GGGAAAGTCCAATTACTCTACACAGGATAAGAGGCTGACCGCATGACCTATCACTCCTTCCTTGGTATTTTTCTATATGCATGTCCAGCACAGGAGGTAAGTAGAATTGATTGTGAAGTGCTGTATTTCAGAGGATGTACTGAACATCTTAAGATACAGAGGATCTGTTTAGACTCAATGAAGTTCACTGTGCATTTGCTACCAGTTGCCAGAATCATTGCATACCTTCTTGTTATTGGAAATCTTTTTTTTTTAAAGTTTTGTCTTCCTTTTCATAACAGGCTCAAATGGTTCCCATTCTAGTCATCCAGAAATCCATGCATTAGATTTTAGTATTCTAGTTCTGTATGAATAAACAATATGTAAATAAACACCTTTGTTCAGTTTACATACAGCCCATTCTGTGCAGAGACAGAAATTCATAATAATCCATACTTCTGCACACAAAAAATCTTTATGCATGGAAAATCAATACAAATTTGCTGATATTTCTTCTATTTCTCAGTCTATTGTTTTACCTGCAAACATAAAGGTAAAGGCATTACAGAGTTTTACTCCTGGTGACTGCATATGTTTTCCTGGCATCAGTACAGAAGAAATTTGTAACTGCCTAATGCAAGATACATTTGACTTCCTTGTTTAGTCTACAGCATCTAGTTTTATTCTTCCTTAGGCTGAATCTCTTCATAATTTGGATAGTTTAACCAAGGCCTGAAAATAAATACAGGATAATTATTTTGCCTCTGCACTTGTGAAAAATGTGTGGGATGAAAAGAATATACAGCTCTGTTTCTCATTGTTACAAAATTGAGATGCGCACAAACATAAAATCAAACCTAAGTACACTGAGTTTGGTTTTCACTCAAAGTGGGTCAATCCGGCTTCACCAGTTTCATTGTAATGTCAAGCAGGTTTGATCATTTTTGCTCTTTAAAATGCCAGATAAGTATACATTGAAAAACTCTTTTTAAATGGCCAGTGAGGTCAAACTAGAACATATTTGATCAGAACAGGAGGTGTTCAACTAGTTCATACAAATATCCATGATTTGGTTCAAATGAACGTCCTCCCCTATTATAAAGCAGTTTATAATCATGGTGTTTATTAGACCTGACATTAAAAAGATTGAAAGTATTTTTCAGGTGAGATCATTAGACTTCTCACTTCTGAGAGGACTATTTGCTTTAGGCTGCAATCATTTATTCTGTTTCTTGAAACTCATTTCTGAATGAGGCACATGTGTACTGCAAGATGGCAAAATTAAACAAATAAAACATATTATTGACCTAATTCTTGAATATTATTTTTGTCATCTTCAGGTAGAATGTTTTCTTTCTGCGTGCGTCTCACAGACTGTTCTGTGATACTCCAGGACCACAGTGTTTTGACATTTTGTATCTCCTAGCTATGAGCTTTCTGAATCAGATATGTTCAATCCATCTAAATATCTTCAAAAAGAAGATAGACCTCTCAGGAGTGAAAAGTGTTCTCAGGCTTTTTTCATCCTAACCTGATAAATACCTTCAACAGAGGGCTGTTCTCCAACAATGAGAATTTTGGAGGGGAACCCCCACAGATATTCATATCTTCAAAGGAAGATGTCTTTAAAAATGCAGCATCCTTCAAAGGGGGAACACTACCTTCAGCAATATGAAGTTCTTTAAAGTGGTAGCCCACCAGCACTCTGAATTCTCTGAGGATATGTTCCCCAAGTGTCTCAAAAAGAGCAAACTTCCCCCATCCTTGCACCAAGAAACTCAGCTTTTTTTCCTTTTCAAAGCATTATTTGCATTTCATGTATATATTTATAATAACATAAAGTCCTTAATGAAACTGTGTAGATTAGGCTTATCTTAGAAGCAACATTCTACGTCAGCAAATAAATACGTAGACTTATTATCTTCTTACTTTTCAGTCACTTTGGACTTTCCTTAGCCTTCCTGCTGTCTATCACCAGACCTTTTTTCCTTTAACTTGAGTTTCATAGTCTGTTATTGGGGCTTTAAGTAACATGCTGGACATGAATTGCATCTAGGATTGTTTCCGTAAATGATCTTTTTAATCATAAATGCTCCTCAAAGGGCAGCTTCCTGGTGTGAGGATGGTGGACTGATAGAGATGCATGCTGTCTTTAGCTGCGTACACTCAATTTTATCAGCAATTTAAGGCTGGAATACCTATTTGTGTGATGCCAAAATGTCTCTGTCATTCCCTTTTGCTGATGTCATGAATCTTCTTCTTTGTTGTTTTTATCATTCTCATTGTTGCACCAGCTGCTCTGTGTAACCCCTAAAAATCTTCCAATTTGGCAGTCTCTATCATCACAATTATCTTGTATCAGTACATAGTTCGTGATACGATAAAAAAGGTGATTTGTTTCTTAACAGGAGGCCCCTGTTTGCTCTATGTGATCTAAGCTCTATGAATCTAGGGAAGTCAATTTACTGATATTTAAATAGTCACATTGTCTAGGTTAGATGTGGACTTCTAACTCCTATCAGCCAACATAGCCAACAGTTTGGAAAATGGTAAAAGTTATTGATGTCACTGATTACTTCCTCTCACATGGGAGGTAGTGTGCCTCTGAAGCCAACTTCTGGGAAACTCTGGTAAAATCCACACAGAGCCATTCTGCCATTGCCAGGGTGCCTTGGTAGTGCAGGAGCTGCATGTCCTGTGATCTTACAGCACTGTGGGTGTGCTAAAAGCATGTATGATCCACGTGAACCCACACTCATGCAAAGCTCATTAGCCATAAGCATTCATAAGAATGATAAAGCAGTCATAGGTGCTGTGTTGATGTCAAAACTACGATGCATAAATTTACTAATATGCTTTCTTTGGGCCAGGTAATGCTGTTCCATTTCAACTGTACAGACTGAGAGCACAGCAATGGCAAGAGTAAATTCTATACAGCACTTGTTGTTGCTCTGGTAGGATGGTAGGATAAGTGTGGTTCCATGTGGACAGTGCACTCATCCAGCAAGTCTAATACCCCAGATTCTGCCATGTTTTGCTAGAGACTTGTTGGATTAGAGTAGGTACATTACAATTATGAGTTCAGACGTTGTGGCACTTATCTGTCTTCCCTGAGGTGCTTTTCCTGAATTATCTTAGTATTTTTGCAGTTGACTGTTTTGGCAATATATATTTTTAGTATCATGTTATTCTTTAGAGTCATTTCATCTTTTTCATTTCAGATGTTTCAAATGTCTTCTGGACTTTGTGACTCAGCAGGCATCTACCCAACACATTCTGTTTCCTTTGAAATGGCCATAATTTCATATCTATGATTAAACCGTACAGCCCTTGCAAGGTACTCTAGAATAACAGATAGGCTTTTCAATATGAATTAGACTTGCTCTTAGAACTTTGTACTTATTACTGTGTCAACCAATGTGACTGAAATGATGAAAGTGATTCATTCATATATTTTTTTCTGTAGTCATTCAGTTATTCCTAATTGTTTCAGTAAGCAGGGAGGTCTACTAGCACCTTAGAGTTTATCACAGAGAAAGAAGTTAGCATGAGCTTTCATAGACTAAGCCAGATTCAAGGAGTAAAATGCCTAGGGACAGGCCCAAATGTGAATAGTAATAGTTGCTTTATTTAACATAATTCTTTTTCTATATTTTATTTACGTGGAAGGAAGATGTACTGCTTCATAAATGACAGACAGCCCTTTCTAGATAGACACAGTCTGGCCACAGTAATCCATGCTCTGGTAACTTTTAGATTGGAGTAATGTAGTGCATTCTATGGGGGCTTCCCTTGAAGATGGCCCAGAAGCTGCAGCTGGTGGACAACGCAACAGCTAAACTGCAAACTGGCACTGCTGGCTGGGCACACATCACACCAGTTCTAACAGAACTGCCCTGGCTTCCTATTTGCCACCAAACCCAGTTCAATATATTAATGTTTAATTTATCTATATATCTAAAAGAATGCGTCCTTCCGTAAAGACCTGTCTGTGCTATAAGATTTGCAAGTTAGGTTCTCTTGGTGTTGTTGTCCTCCTCAGTAGATAGGGAGGTGAGGATGCATGGGATGCCATTCTCAGTCATCGCCCTAGGCAATGGAACAGTCTCACCTCTGAGATACATCAGGCACCTGCATTGTATGTATTCAGATGTCTGGTGAAGAGGCATTTCTTTATCCTAGCCTTGGGCTGAAGGAACAGTAGGTCATCCTCATACAGACACTGTCACCATTTTAACCAAGCTGTTTCACCTGCCTTTCTAGTTATTTTATTGCAACCCACCCTGAGAATAGTGAGGAAAAGATGATAGAAGATAGAAAATAAGGATGAGAGAGTGGAGAGAGAGGATGATGATGACGACGACGAGATAGATAGATAGATAGATAGATAGATAGATAGATAGATAGATGATAGATGATAGATGATAGATGATAGATGATAGATGATAGATGATAGATGATAGATGATAGATGATAGATGATAGATGATAGATGATAGATGATAGATGATAGATGATAGATGATAGATGATAGATGATAGATGATAGATGATAGATAGAGAGAGAGAGAGAGAGAGAGAGACAGACAGACAGACAGACAGACAGACACAGACAGATAGATATAGATGACAGACAGACAGACGATAGACAATAGACGATAGACCAGTGGTTGGCAAACTAATTAGTCAAAAGAGCCAAATATCAAAAGTACAACAATTGAAATTTCTTTTGAGAGCCAAATGTTTAAAATTTAAACTATATAGGTAGGTACATTGTTATTAACTTTATTAGGGTACTCCTAAGCTGGACGAGTCACACTCAAGGGACCAAAGAGCCACATGTGGCTCCTGAGCCGTGGTTTGCCTACCCCTGCGATAGACGATAGACAGATAGATACTTCTTGTCTGTAAGCAGATAGTCATTGCAGATTCAATTAAAGGAATATGAAATCAGGCTGCAATGCCTAGACCTCTGTAGCCTTAAAAGATTGTTTAAGAGGGGACCCAACTGGAGCTTATAAAATCATACATAAGGTGGAAAAGGTAGAGAAAACTTTTTTACTCTGTCTCACAACACTAGAACCAAAGTGCACTGTATGAAGCTGATAGGCAGAAAAATTAAGACTGAGAAGGGAAAGTATTTTTACACCAAGCAGGTCATGGGTCTATGGAATTTAGTGGTGGAGAATGAGATAACGATAGCCACTGGCCTAGATGGCTTCAAAATGGGTCACATAAATTCATAGAGAACAAGTCCAATCCAATCTCGTATTCAGATTATCTCAGTACTGAGACCATTTCTGTTTCATAGTGCAGTTATATTTTCAATGAGGGATCATGCAGGAGGATTGCTGGGCGTGATACCCAAACTTTCCAGAGTTGGTAGAGGAAAGGTTTCGCTTTACCTCTCTGGCCAATGCCAGACCTTGTGGGAACTCAAGAAGGGCAATAACTTCACTCCTCTGCTTCATCTTTTGTCCCGTATCAGCTTTTTTTTAAATTGCACAATCAATCTTTGCAAGTGCACTTGTCTGCAGCATCGCAATCTGAAGATGCATTGAAAGGCATGCTACAATGCACTATTCTTCCGGAGATTCCTCAGATGTTTTCTGCAGAAAACTCACTGTAGTCTGCAATGCCTCTCGGATCTTGGGAATATCGAAATTTGTACAATTGCAAAGCTAAAAAAAATGAGGCTAGTCAAGGTGCTAGAGGAAGGAAAAATGCAGCACCCCACAATATGCTGAGGTGGAAAAGGTGGGTGAATTGCACAGATCTTGGCCTTTTTTTTTTCTTTTTTAAGGAAAGCTGACATAGGACAATAAGAAAGGCAGAAGTGTTCAAAACTTCCAGCATTTTAAACATTTACTTTATAAGTTCTGCCAACAAGGACAGTTGGAGAGTGAAGGAAGTGGCCTTACCCTCTTTTTTTTTTTTTGAATTCAAACTTTTTTCTTTTTTTTTCTTCCAAATTTTATTTTACCCTCTTCTGTGATGCCAACAATTGATGGGAGTGCATCCAATCACAGATGGCACGGGAAAGAGATATGGATAGGAGGGATGGAAAGAGAAAAGTGCCCAATCACCAGACTGAGTACAAGGAGATGGAAGAATGTGGATTTAGAAAGATGAAGTTAGTGAACACAATATTAGACGGGTGTGATCAAGCCAAAAAACGGCTGAGTTTCCATTTTGCCCTAAGCTAAACTATTCTATTGTGGTAGGAGGAGGGGGGAGGAAGAGGAGGAGGAGTCGGCTTTTCTACCTATTTAAGGGGACTCAAAGTGGCTGCCAAAGGTTTCTAATCTTCTCCCCACCACAGAATACCCTGTGAGGTAGGTGTAGCTGTGAGAGTTCAGCAGAGACCTGTGACTTGCCCAAGCTCACCCGACTGGCTTTGTGGAGGAGTGTGGAATCAAACTCGGTTTGGCTCCCTAACCACTAGATCAAACTGGCTCACAAAGAGGAAAGGGAAGGGAAAGGAGGTGTTCTACTAGCCATTCTGCCTCAGGCTTCTTGTATCTTGTCAGCAGCTAAAGCTACCCGTATATTCCGGCGTATAAGAAGACTGGGCTTATAAGACGACCCCCAACTTTCCAGTTAAAATATAGAGTTTGGGATATGCTCGCCGTATAAGAATACGACACCCAGCGTATAAGACGACCCCCAACTTTTGAGAAGATTTTCCTGGGTTAAAAAGTAGTCTTATACGCCAGAATATACAGTATATACAAAAACAGATCTATGAATTTTTTTTTTCAAAACTACATACATCTAAGAATACAAATATAAGTGCTGTTAAAATCAATGCCTTGCATTAAAGTAAAAATCGTCATGGGCTTAAGCAACATCATGTGTGAGAGTGTGTATGAGTTTATGTGTGTGTGTTTGGTAAGACATCCAGAGAGAACCCCTGTGGATGAATTACAGCAATAGAAGTAAAGTTGTCTTCAAGCAGAAGTTAATCCCTTCTCTACAAAGAAAAGGGGGGGGGACTATAAATCCAGTCATCCTAAGCACAAACAGTTACCTATTCATAAGTACTGGCATTTAGGAGACTTTTTTCTGAAAAACATCAGGAGGGCGCTTAAGTAAGCAATCTCTGACCTTGAACTATTCAGACTACTTGTTCATATCAAAATTTTCCCAGCTTAACATTCAGCTGTGTTGATAATTTGAACTGTGTGTTGAAGAGTGCTTTCTCTGAATACCAGCTGTTCTTTAGACATTCTGATGTTCCCTTGCTCAATATTACACTGAATCATGGCTGTGGTCTAACTAGCAATCTTAAAACTATCAGGATACTCACTCATTTTCTGCATTGTTTAATACAGAATCGGGCAGGTTCAGCATGATGATAATGTTTGTCCTATTGCAGCCTTGTGAGTGAAGTATGCTGCTGTGGTGTGTTCACTCATGATAACATAAGGGGAGTCCTACCGAATAAGGCCACAGGCCATCTAGTCCACCATCCCATCCATACAGGTGCCAACAAATTGCTCCTGGGTATTCTCAAACAGAACACAAAGGCAGTACTTTCAACTGCCTTCAGTAGATAAGGGGTTGGGAAAGCATGGGAGGGCATTCTCAGTCATAGCTCCCAGATTATGGAATAGTTCTCATCTGAGATGCAGCAGGTACCCTCAATGTCTGAGTTCAGTTGACACATGAGAACTCACCTCTTTATCCTGGCCTTTTGCTGAGGGAACAACATCTTTTGCACATGGGGGCACAAGTCACTGTTTTGGTCTTTCATTTTATCTACACAAGCTTTTCTTGCTTGTTTTTTTTCTTTTTAAATTTTATTGAATGATATACAACAACAAAATTACAGTAATAGCACATAACATATCTCAATTGTTCATCATTTACAAAAATATAACAAACTAAGAAATAAACATACCCTCCCACCTCCCTGCACGGAATAGCAAAACATTAATAACCCTTAATTAATATTGTTTAAACAGCAATCAAACTTATTTTTCCTCTCAATGCCTGGCTTCCCCCAATGCCCAAACCATATATTATATTTTTTCCCAATTGCTAGACCAATCAGATTTAAGTTTTATTCCCCTCAGAAATAAACTTTTTTGTCTGATAAGATCATATAACATAAATCCTCACATAGAGGCCTCCCAGTTTTCTAATGCCCATAGGTTGGAGTCTTCCACCCCTTTGCTAACACCATTTGGGCAGCTCTCGTTGATTGTTTCATAAGATATTTGTCATTTTCAGTACAATTAGCCATATTTATTTGTTGTGTGATACACATTTCTTTATACCATCTAGTCTGGTAAGCTTTTCTTGCTTGTAATGACATTCCCATACTGCACTTGTATGCAACTCTCTCCTCTCGGATTTGGTACACCCTTTGTTCTTTTAGGTGTGTATTCTAATTTTACCTCCATTATTGTATTTGTAGTCTCCATTCATTTTGGAGTGATTCTAACTTTCCCTTTCAAATTTCTCATTTTTGTTAAGTTTCCTTTATGAAAGTTCAAGGTCTCTGTGTTAGGTTTTACTGATAACTTCTCTGTATTTAAATGGAAACTTATCATATTTGATCAATGCTTCCTATTGGATCAGCCATAGTGATATCTTACACCAAATCCTAGGCATTACTTGGAATTAAGTCCAGGATCCCCTTTGGTCTAGTAGTTAAGGAGCCAGATTCTTATCTGGGAAAACCAGGTTTGATCTTGCCTGACTTATACACAGTTACTCCATGCTTATTCCAAGAAACTGGCATTAGAGGAGAAGCATCTGTTTGCTCATTAAGGGGAACTTGATCAGTTCAGGGTTCTGGGCCAATATTAATTCAGTATATATTTATTTATCAAACACACAATTCAGCTGTTAAGCCCCAGAAATTTTTAAAAGCATCCCATGAGTACACACAACTTCAGAATAAAGAGACCAAAATATCATTAAATTGTAGAATTCCTTTGCTTTTGAAACTTTGGCTATTTTTCCCCTCCAAGAAATTGCTGACATTTGTTTATCATGCAGTACAAAAATATGACAGATGAAGCACCTTCTGATAATTCTTCTTTTAACTAAACCCTACAGAATGTTGTCCTATAGCAGAAATTACTACCTTCCAACCTTGCTCTGAATCACAACAGACCAGGAAAGGTGGGTCAAAGTATGTAAGCATAGGAAGGCACACTAAATATTTGTTGATAAAGCCATGCTGGCATAATTAAGAAAACAAGCCAGATAAAATGAGGTTGTGAGGGTTGTTAATAAGATAAGAAGGAACAGCCATAACTAGCTAAACCTCAAGCCAGTGAACTTCCTTTTTCTTTCCAAACATCAGTGATTCAGAGTCTGCCTAGGCAGCCCTCATGTATGCTTTATGCATAACAATTCTTCCCTCCACCCCCTACCTGAGCAGTTTTGCCTTTTTGACTAGTTACTGTTACCACCATTTAATAAGGCAGCTTTCTCTGGCTTTCTAATCGAAAACTTGCTTTTATCTTTCTTCATAAAAGAATTGAAATGGCTTCTTTCAGGTTTCTGTAGCCTCTGGGGAGATAAGGACCCTGCGGTTAACAGGATGAGAGATTTTTGTTTAGAAATTTTTATTTAGACAATGAAAAATGACCTCTGTAAACTCAAAGCTATCTTATTTTGGGGCTTTAGGCTTCTGGCAGATAAATCAATTGGGCCCTTGGGACAGCAAAGGAAAAACCTTTGCAGTAACTATGTCAGGGCAACGCAATAGATTTGTTGTGAGAATGCAGCCGTGCTGAAGGTAGAATGCACTTAAAAATAAATATCATTTTATTTTCTATTAAATATTCAGGATTTGGGTACTAAGCTCTTCAATGGCTCCAAGTAAATATTTCCTTTTGGGGAAGAATACTGAGGCAAAGATACCTCTGAATGCAAGAGGCAGAAAAAACAAGGTCTGAGACCAGAACATTTTCTTGAATGAAATCCCATTGTTTTTCTTGCAACAAATGATTTATGAATGGTACGATTACATTTGGGAATGAATGGTTAATGAATTTATTCCACATCAAATATGCATTATGCTGGGTCAAAACCCAAACAATGTTATTTTTAAGAAATATGGAAACACATTATCAATGTTACTATTTTGGGCCAGGCATTTTATTCCTTCAGTAGCAATTCAAATTCTTCTGAAATATTCGTAGATTAATATTTATGTACATTAATATGACAAATAGATATATAATTGTTTCTAGTGGTCACAAATAGCTGTTTTTTACATATAAATAATACATTAATTATTAATCATACAATCTCATTTTTGTTGTTTGTTGTTGTTATTCATTCTCTAAGATATATTCAGTTTTACATTCTTGGTTAAATTCCTTTGGTGGGTTATTGTTTTGTAAAATATCACTCATTCTGCAATTATTTTACTGTGTAAAATTACCAAAATTGTGCATAGGCACACACAGATATGGACGTACCAGCAATGAATAAATGTTCAAACAGCTGTAAAGCGGGAAACCTTTCAACAATGAACTGTTAATGCAATTCAAACATTTGCTTCAAAACTTATTCACTGTTGCTCTTTTGATTAAAACCATTTTTTATGCTTCCTGGTTTTGTCTACTTGAAACGAGGCTAAGTAGCAACTTTAGAAACTGCTCATTTCCTACAGATGGTCTTGATATTGGGCCTAGCTAACAATGCAATTGTCTAAAGTATGTTTTAGCAGGATCCCACAACAATTCTCACACCTTTGCAAATCTTCGCAGCATGAATTTGCACTGCATGTTTGCTCTTGCGAAGAAGAAGTGTTGTGCTTTTTTACCTGCATTGTGCAGAGTGCAGAATCCAAGTGAAAAATTATGCAGCAAGCAAATTCAAAATTTGTCTAGGAAGTAAATGAGATTGTAGATGCCTAACTAAAAAGAATTTAGTTGTTATTGATTTCGGTTGGTAATAAAGAATACGAGTGTTAAGAAATCCGAACAAAGCCGTTCAAAAAAAGTTCAAGAATTTTCCCCAAAAAAACTTAATTATGCTACCTAGCCTAGATGCAAAATGTCTGCAGCAAGATCAACCTCAGAGAGCTCCTATAAGGTGAACCTTAAGAAAGAAACAAAAGTACCAACACAAAAAATAGTTACAGAATAAAGTACTCACATGTTACGAGTACATTTTACATCTTGGTAACCATGCATTCAGATTTGATAATCATACTAAGTTCTATCAAGATCCTACCTCTTTCCAGAAACAACCCACTAAGGTTAGGAAGAAGTACTGATTCCCCCCTTCCCATTTGTACATATTATAATCTTTTTATTCTTTTTTTCTTCTCTTCATTGAGTTGAAATAAATCCTAAAATTTAACCTTCTTTGAGGGCCACAAGAGAAAGCTGTGCAAACTCAGGTTATGCCTCAAAAATCTCAGAACGTAAGGCATCCCTAGATCAGACTAAGTTTCATGATCACAGGCTGAGCCCACACTGAGTAAGCAGGCCAGCCTAGGGGATACTCCAATATGCCTCATCTGCAGTACAGGCAGCTCTACCAGGAGGCCATTCTTCCCAGTAGACTGCTTCATCTGCATCAGATGAGGTGTTGGGCAGGTTATAGAACAAAAATGGTACCATTGCCAGATCCAAATGTGGACCATTTATAAGTACTATAAGTGCCATAAGTGTCACTTGTAAGCGGCTCACAAAGCATCCAGATCGTGAACTGGACCTGCAGTTCATATGTAGTTGGCATATAAACCATTATACCAAAGCTAAGACCTGGCACATTTTGCCAGACAACCAGTAGCAGTGGTAGAAGTTCACCTACGGACACCAAACTAAAACAGTCCTTGCCAGCGACTACAGAATCCAGAATGGACCTTGGCACAAGTCAGCAAAAACCTGTCCCATAATAGGCCACACTGCATGATTTGGCCAGCATGGCACAGGCTATCCCCTGTAGTGCAGGAAGGCCCAGAGGGTCTAACCATTTGCATATGGAGACTCAAGACCAAAAGCAAGCACACAGTGGCTCACATCACTAAGCCTCTGGCCATTAGAAGTATAGCATGTTTCTCTAAGAGCAAGAATTGTGGGACATTTTCTTTCATTTTCTAAAAGTTGGTCCTGCTGTATCCTTAGTGTTCACATTTTAGCAACACAGTTGCTGTACCAGTTAACTAAAAATGTTACACCCATTATTTGTTCTAAGTGCATAAACAAATAAAATATCATAGCCGCTGTCCTTTAGCCAATAGCAACACAAGAAGCGGGTGACCTTGGGCTAGTCACAGCTCTCTTCTGAGCTCTCACAGCCCCACCTACCTCACAGGGTGTTCTGTTGTGGGGAGAAGAATAAAAAGCTTTGTCAGCTGCTTTGAGTCTCCTTAAATGGATGAGAAAAACAGGGTAGAAAAGCTAGGTCTTCTTCTTCCTTCTTCTTCTTCCTCTTCTTCCTCATCCCTCTCCTTTGGTTTCCAAGCCACATTTTGATTTGCTACAGATCAAAATTCAGATAGCAGAGATTAAAGGGAAGCCTCTAATTGGAGTACTACTCATGCCAACAGTACTCCATCAGGTTCACTGTGTAGATTTCTTCCTACTAGCCATATTGGCTGAGGCCAATGACCCAATCTGTCTTTACATGGCCAAAAATGTTCAGGCAGATCAACAAAGGCCTAATCCATTTCATCAGCTACTGGACTTGGATCTAATGGTCCAAATTTAAATATTTATTTATTCATTCATTTCCATTTTATGGGTGTCTTATAATCACAACTCTCTAACCAGTCTATGATGTCTTACTGAATGTTTACAACCTTTCCAGGATGTACAAACCATACACATTATTCCCAACATATCTGTTTAGCATATGCATTATATGCATTTAAACCAGTATTTAAACACACGTGCTATCTGCATTTAAATGAGTCCATGTTTTAACACCACATGTTAAAAATTCATACAAAATACTACTTATCAGAATCAATATGTTGGTTTAGGTGATGGGTTGCCTACTGTTTCATGTTCACATAACTCATTCTTCTGTCATAGACCGATGTGACATGGAGTGATAGAAAGTGATGCATTGCTTGAATTTAAAGGAACACAGACCGTTTCTGGATCCACTTGGCAGGATAAGATCTGCATCAGATTTGAAACACGGCTAGCCAAGCAAACAAGACACAAGGGGTATCTATGGCATCCACTGACCTGTATATACTGTTTTTGTGGGGGGTGGAGGGGTGGGGGCATGTTCTTGCCATCTTGTTCTACTTGCTTTGTGAAATTTGAAACTATGACAAACATTTTGAGAGTTTCATAGTACATAGCACTTTTTACCCAATCTATCTTGACATGGCTAAATTTATTCCACATAAGCTTTAAAAGTGCTGAGCCCAGGATGATGTTAATTGTACACACACTGTTAAAATATGTATTTTATGTTGTAAGTATTACCAGCATTGCATGTTTTATTTTTGTCACAGGTTGTAATTTACAAAGCAAGAAAACAGGCAGCCTCCAAATATTGCTGGGTGGGAAAACAGTTTTGTTTTAGAATACAGATGAGTTCAACTTTTAGCCCCATCATCACATTTCAGATAAAATAAAGCATCTCCCAAAGACTGGCTTTCAACACATGTGTGTTAGCAATAGGAAATCAGAGGAATTTGCAATGGTTCAAAATATTGTTCGTTTAAAAAACAATTCTGAATGCCATTTTGCTACAATACTGAGTGAAAGCTGCATTTGTTTTAAAATATTTTACTCAGCTTTTATTTAAAGAAAAGAAAATATAACTCACTTTTAAAAAAGGATCCCTAGATTGAAAGCAATTAGGAATACTAAAGCTGTATCTAGACATCTGTTACTTATTCCTCTATATTTCGATGTTCTGGAATATCCATCCATTATTCCAGAATATCTAAATATAGGGGAATAAGTAATGGACATCTAAATGCAGCTTAATTCCGAGCAGCCAGAGTAATGGCCCACCATGCTTGTTGGGCTAGCTGAATTGCTCTCAGAGTAACTGTCCAAGGCTGCCGGCATCCCCTGGGGCGCATCCCCATTATAAGCTTAATTCAGTTTCCCTAAACCGAAATAATAGAACCGGATGCAAACACGAATTTGCCTGTTCCCATTACTTTCAGCTTAATCGCATGCAATCCGGATTCTGAGGATGTGTGAAATCCCAGACTTTCATCTCATTAATCTGTGCCTCTGTGATGGGATACATGTAACAGAAATTCACACTTGTGTGGCCTTCAGGTCAAGCATGTATATTCCTGACACCATAAAAGAACCGTCTGATCACTGCCAGTAAATTTACTGCTGTAATGTACATCGCTGTTAGACTGTCATTTTCATTATTGTCAAAAAGCAAATCTTCTGTTTCTTCAGTGTGTTTGCTACTACCCCATAAATTTCATTTAACTTAAGTCCTGGATATGAAAACTAGAAAGCATATGAAAGCTCTGAACAGGAGGTAGCAATTTATGAAAGTCTTAGGGAATTTTATCTTGAAAGCAAGAGTGATATACATTTGTTGATCGTGTCATCCCTGCCTACTTTATGCACAGAGAAGCTAAGTACAGAGCAAACGCTTTAGCACGGTTCCTTGAGAACCGCCTATACAACAAGCTTGCAGGTCAGTGGGAGAATGGCACATCTTCGGCTGGATGCCTTACAAGGGTCAAATAACAGTCTCGGGAACTGAAAGCAAAGCTTCCAAGCACCTCTTTCTTCAGCCCTCAGGCTCTGATATGCAGGCCACATTTGATCTCTTTGTACCCCTGAACTGATCCTATAATTAATAGGACCACAGGGTAAATAATTAATTGCAGTAATGAAATTATGCTGATAGTTTTACACTTAGCCAAGCTGGCTGGGACCCATGAAAAGAGTAATTGTGCTGAGGTAGGTGGATGGGATGAAAATGCAGGAGAGAAGTTCATCTTGGATAGGAGGAAGAAGCAGAAAATAGCAACCTTTCTTAGAAAAGAGCAAGAGGGTAAGAAAAGAAAGCAGAAGCAAGCAGAAGCTACTAGTTACATTGCCCTTTTCTTTTGATTTTTATAGATTCTTTTATATCTTCCTCCCCTGACAATTTCATCCACATGGAGCTTACATAGTCCTAGGCAAAATCCCACACACAAGGAGGTGGAGTTTTGCAAGCATAGTGCAGTTCTCACAGTGGATTAAGGTTGTGTCTTATGTTCTCTTGGAAGCGGCTTTGTCTAAGATGTTGGCATCAAACTGGTTTTGTAAGAATGGACAGCTGGACTAGATATAGATAGAAGGTTGGTATCCTGATGGAATGAGGAGGCACCAGTTTCTGTGGTGTCTCCTCACAGGTTGGGGAAAAAATGTTCATGCAACAAAGGCGCCCCTGTGAGCAATAATGACAGAAGATGGTTTGTACAGTTGTTTCAAAGGCACCCACTGCCACTGAAAATGGACCTGAGGTGACAGCAGATGTCTTCTTCTACCCTCACAGTAGATAAGCACACAGCCTAAGAATAGTGTCATAAAAGCATTATAACATTATCCTCACAGTGCTGGCATGTTGTTTGCATGTTGCATGGTGACTGAGCAGTAAAGATCAAAGCCAAGGTCATTTCCTGTTTTCATCTACTACAATGGCTGCCAAGAAGAGCAGCTGATGGGACAGGACTGCCACCCAAAAGTGAAGAAAAGGGACAAAGAGCCCTGGGAGCTCTTTATCACACTGTAATTTTGAAGCACATTACCGGCATTTATGGCAGCATGGCAGGGGAATAAATGCAGCATCTGATTACACCTTTTAGTGTATTCACAGCACCATACAAAGGGCATGTGGATCCTGCCCTTGAGTGTCAGGCTTGTATCAGGTTTAAACCATGCTAGAAGAATCCTTTTGTTATTCTGTATCTATTCCATCATTTCTAATTATTTTTGTTTATATTTTAAAACCATTCTCACTAAAGTCCCAAGGTGGTGACTAGCATAACACAAGTTTTTCTTTCTTTCTTTCTTTCTTCTTCTTCTTCTTCTTCTTTTTTTTTTTTTTGTCTACTGGGTGTGATTTTTGCATGTCTAAAAGCATGACTGGCAGGTCATTTTAAGAATCATTTTGATGTTTTAAAGGACATCTTAGGTCAACACTATACCTAAGACTTAATCCATCTTTGATATACTTTCAGAATTTATTTATTTATTTATTTATTTATTTATATTTCTATCCCGCCCTATACCCGAAGGTCTCAGGGCGGGTTACAATATTATATTAATCTTAGACAGGTCCCTGCCCTCAGGCTTACAATCTAAAGAGACAAGATACAAAAGGAAAATGGTGTGGGAGGGAACAGGGGTGCTCTGGTGGCAGCAGAGTCCTTGCAAAGGTAAAAACTTTTATTTTCCTTCTCCATTCCCCACAGGCAAGATTGTTCCTTCATGGCCCTTCTGGTGGCAGTTGGGAGGGAGGGGCCAATGCTGGGAGCTTGATGGAGAACCCATCAATAAAGTGTTTAGTCATTTTCTTACCACATTATCTAAACCAGAGGTAGGTTTTCTGAGCTAGACAACACAGATGAAAAACTGTAACTTATGCTGCTACTGAACTCATCCTGAAGTTATAGCTTGGTCCTTAGGTCTTTTCGCATTATAGCCAAATGCTGCCGCATGGCTTCTGATTGGCTGCCCAGCGCACGTGGGCTGGCTGGCCAATCAGAAGCCACATGGTGCCACCAGGCTCCAAGGTGGGTGCCCAGGGTGGGGTGGGTGGTTCTGATGGCCCTCTGCAGGGGTCAGCCGCCTGGTCCCATGTGGTCCCAATCTACTGATGGGACCCACATCCCCTGGCCCATAGACAGCCAGCAGTTCGACCTCCCCCTGCCCTGGAAAGGGGCAAGGGGAGGCTGAACTGGGTGTCTCCCCCTCTTCAGTCTGGGAGTGAGCCACAACCCCCCCCCCAATGTGCATGATTGCTTACCTTGCCAGCTCTGGGTTTGCCATCTGCCACAGTCTGTACAGGCGCGCTTGCTCCCGGTAGACAAAACACACGCGATTAGGCTGGGTCCCATCTACCAGAGTCCATGTACCTGCGCAGACCACAACAGATGGCAACCCCAGAGCTGGCAAGATAAGTGATTGCACGGCCCTGCCACCTGTTCAGGACTTTCTCAGGTTTACTTTTACCTTTCCCAAATTGTGCTTCCTTAGCAGTACCAGATAAATATTCCTCCTTACGTTTAGATTCTAGGGCATTGCAGTTAATAAGCAGTGGGATGGAGGTGCATGAGAATATTCTCCTGCTATAGAGAAAAACCAATTGTCAGGACTCACACAGTGCCTTTATGGTGCCGTAGACATGCCATAAGGGAGAACTCCCCATGATCCTGCCCCCTCATGGTATATTCAATGCACTGGGATAACTGCAACATCCACATAGACTCAGACTCATACTGAGTCTCATCATAAGTGTCCTTTACCATGATTGGCTACCAGAGCACAGACGATTTCACATTTCTGTTCTCATCCACTGGATGCGAAAGGTGTGTGTGCTAACACTTGGGAACGCTAGGCAACATTAGGCTTTCACACACACACACAATCAAAGACTTACCTGCATTTGATTGCCAGGCCAGTCCTCTTCAGGGCATTGCCATCTTGAGTGTGGCACTCTCTACAACTGTGTGTGCATTAGCACCATCACTATGATGCTGCTGACACTCTGTGCAGTCGCAGGCGTGCCAGGAAGTCAGCAGAACTGCCTGCACCTGTGTGACAGCTCTGTTGACTCTCCTGTCCAGCAGAGGTGTGAATGTTCCATGGCTGCGATTGGGAAAGGTAAGTGATTGGGAAAGGTTAGGTAGCATAATTTTGTGCTCCATAGCTAGTTGGTAATTAGTGAACTTCTGGGAAGGGAGGGGATGCTTGGAGGCTGTAACAGCCTCATCTAAGTGCAGATGCTCTTGCCTAGATGTTGCCCAATTATTAACTACAGGCTGAAGTGCAAAAAGGCTCCAGAACAAAGTGTTCTGAGAGCTCTTTCCCCACCCAGCAGTCCTACCACTATTGCACAGTCAGTGCTGAAGCTCAAGGAGGTACCCCTGTCTCCCCAGCAGCTTCATTAATGAGAATGGGTGTTCCCTGGCCAGAGGCACGCCCTCCCTGGTGTTCTTACTGGCCAGAGACACTCCTCCACCACCAACATCGCAGTCGGGAAAACCCAGCTTTGATATTAATAGGCAAATCTCCCTCTTAACAAAACAAATATCAAAAAAGAAAAAGAAAAGAAAATTCAGTGACAATTCAGCTGATTTTTTTTATTGACAAAAAAGTCTTAATAAAGCATGTCTTTGTGAATACTTAATAAAGCAAGTATTTGCGAAACTTATTTTCAAAGCGTAAAGAACTTTTTTAAAGGTTATCATGGAGACTTTTTAAAAAATAAGACACCAAAACAAACTTGCCATTTCGAACGCAGAAATCTGCCATGTCAAAACTGCAAAAATAAAATGCAACATGACCTGTGAGAAGAAAGTGCGAAAAACAGCTAAACAAATGGAAGAATGAGTGAAACATGCTTCCGAAGATGTAGACACCAGATACATCTCAAAGCAAATAGCCTCCTTCCCCATATAGACAGTCCTGAGAATAATAATGTGCTAGTTTTTCAGATCTAAGTAACTACTGAAGAAGATAGCAATGAATTCAGCCTGTAAGGCAAACTAGAAAGCCACTTGACTTTGGGAGCTGCAAGGGTGACAATGTGCAAAATCACAGTGTCACATCTCACTAGCATAGTGAACATTGGTAACAAATAAAAATAAATACTTCAATAGGTAGTGTGGAAATAATTACCTGTTGCATTTTCCTCCAGAAGTATACTAATGGCAGAAAATAGGGAAGTACTCCAGGTTTGTTTTAATTCAGTGCCTTACTGAATAAATTTCCATATACAGTTAGCAAACAAATATATCTCAGTACTTTGGAGCAGGGACAAAGCATTTATTTTAAGCCAATTAGGGGAGCGTATCTGATGTGACAGTGTGCAAATGAAACAGCAAAGGCATGCTTTTAAGCATGGTACATTTCTTGACCAAAATTTCCATACATGTCTACTCAGAAGTAAGTTCTACTTAATTCTGTGGTGCTTGTTTTCAGGAAGCTGTACAGGTTTTGTTAATATTGATTTTATCATTGAATTTATGGACATTTCTGCATTTAGCTTCCCATCTGCAGGACAATAGAAGTGCATTCCCTCTAGCATGCACCACCATACAAATGCTAGTGCATGACAAACAAAGTCCCACACACCGGGGGTGTTTTTCCACTGTTACTAGAAATACCCATTAAGTACCCATTAATGGGTACTAAATGGCATCAATGTACCCATTAATGGGTACTTAATGGGTACTTCTAGTGACAGTGGAAAAACACCCCTGGAGACTTACCTGAATCCGGGCGCAGGTCCAGGAACTGCCAGCTTCTTCACAGAGCCTGATGCAACTGCATGTGCGCCATCACCATAGTGATAGTGATGCTCCATGCACACCCATCCACATTTGGAGTCATCTGAGGTGCCAGCATACTTGTGTGGCACCTCAGACAACTCTAATCCGGGCATAGGCACAAACGGTCACTCCTCTGGCCAGGAAAAGTAGGGATTAGGACACACGTGGTCCACTATTTAATGCACCTCCACTAGTAGACGCTGGAGTAGCTTCTAGTAAGGCAGGTGGCATTTCTGGGTTGAAAACGCCTCCTGAAAGTGCAGATGCTTCTTACCAGAAAAAAACTCCAGAGTCTACTAAAATGCCAAGTGCAAATTGGCCTCATATCTCACTTTCTTCTGAAGAGTCCTAGGTAGTGAACATTCTCTTCCTCCCGTCTATCATTTTCTAAAAATAACCTTAGGATGACTGCCTCAGGGCTGGTAATCAATTACAGCCAAGTGAAGATTGAATCCTGGAACCTATCTATACATATCCAGAATGCCAGGTTTTGATCCCATCAGCACCTGGCTGGCAAACAGCAGAAGATAATGTGTACAGTTGGCCTACTCTAACCAGGCATCTGGATATTTAGCATTGCCTAAATGCTAAATATCAAGGTCCTATGTTCTGTATTATGTTCTGTATTATATATTTATCCCAAATAGCAGACAGACTGTTTCATCTTCTTTCTCTCTTCTTAGGGTTTCCAAGGTGGCATGTGCACTTCAAAATGGAGGCACCTGCCTCCATTTGCAGTGACAGCAGACATCTTTACAGGCATGATTGCCATCAGAGGCACCATGTTTGGCTAGTGGTTCAGTGATCCACTGCTGCGAATGATGCCTCCGTGTTCCAAAATGGAGACACAGAGGTTCCTTCTTCAATGATAGTTAGGATGCCTTCTTCAGTGATAGTTAGGATGCCTCCCCATCCATCCACTGCTGTGCTCCATAAGTGGTTTTAACACTGATGGTATCTGTGTGAAGTAATATGTAACCTATCACTCACCAGGAAGTAATTAATGTCTATGCCGCTTAATGATAACATTAAATTTCCGGTTAAGCTTGTTCATGCATTGGCTATGGGTACCTTTACATGGTTTTGCAAAAACATGGTCAAAAGCTTGCAATTGTTTCTCTCCCTTTTCCTATTCCCCATCCTCCTCAACACTTTGAATTAGCTCCCTCTTGAATAACGGCAAAGCACAAAGTTGTCTGAAGGAATAGTATTCAGGCCTCTTTCTGTGACCACAGCCTGCTGCCCTCCTGCATATCCTTTCAGCAATGACCTTATCGAAGAAATATATTGGGTTATGGTTGCAGAGAGACTGAAGGGAGAAGGCACTGGGTGCACACATGCCTACTTGTTTCCATGAGAAAGAAGCAGAACGGATTTCGGCTGACCTCTTCCCATATGGGTTGGAAGGTGTGCACAGAAATCACAGCCATCCCAGCAAGCTATTGTGTTGGAAAAGTGATTTTTAAATAAGCTTCCAGAGCAAAATCTTCAGGCTGCAGGATAAGAATGAATGTGTTTATTTTTGTCAGGTTTCAGGCAGAGTCACGAGGATTATTTCTATTTTATTTTACCACATAAGGGGACTGGAGAACTCCTGATGCTGACAGAACACTTTGCGTATTATTTGCCACCAGCAAGGGAGGTTCTGTCAAACCAGAATTCAAGAGCAGGAGCAGATTGAATTCATGGCATAGTGTGGGAAAATTACCTCAGCACAGTCTACATTGCTGATTGTTCCTTATACTGACATTTCTGATGCCCTGAAAGTTGCTGTGTTCACATCCTCTGCTCCTAGTGTCAAAGAACACTCTCAATCTTCACACGTCAAGATGAAGAAAACCTACAATGCCCAACAGACATAGCTGCTGTCAAATACATTCATTTAACACCAACAGGCAGGATTGTGGAACTGGACCTTTAAAAGACAGAGTTAGAAGGGAATGCTCTGGAACAAAAAACTTTGATATCACTTCTAAGAAATTAATAATAAAAATAAAAATAAAATAAAAAATAACAACAACAACAACAACAATAATTTACTAAAAATGCTTGGTCATGCCTTGAATAAATTGCTCTTCTTTGTCTTTACATAGTGGTTGCTCTTGAGTAGATGTCTGTCATTTTGAGTTATCACTCAAGTGTTAATATGGTACATCAAGTTGCTGTGTGAGGCCGTGTGTATGTGTGCATGTGTGTGTGTGTGTATAATATATGCATGTGTGTGGATCAAGTCTTTTCAGTTTTCTGTCTTTGTATAGCTCTTGCCTTCAGTGCATGCCCTCATGCCTAGCAATAAAAGTTTAAAAGTTTAATAGATATCTGCTGATCCCGTGGCAGCTGAAATAGGAATAGTAGGAGCCTGTGTCACAAGTGCTATTGTGGCCAAATCCTCTCCTGATAAATTTCCAGAAAATCACACTGGCTTTAGAGGGACTAGCTAGAAACAGGAGCAGCCTGGACAAAACCACACACACACACTTATTTCTCCTGAAGTATTCAGAGGCCTGAATACTATTCCTTCAGAATGTATTAAGATGGTGAGTGATGCTTATTCTGTGCGAATTGATGCTTCTTTTATGTCAAATACTTCTGCAGCCAAAATGATGGGGGTTCTATATTTCTTACTGGCTACTTGCATTAGTATTGCCTTAAATATTGGCCATCAAAGCTTTTCTACGAAACCGATCATGAGAAACTTTCTTTGACATTCACAATGATAAGAATGTTTGACCTTAAAAAAAAGAAATTCTAGACGCAAATACTGGTTTTAAAGTTGCACTGTTTTGCCCAGGTTCCAGCTTCAGATCAAGGACAGTCTTGAGACAGTATTAAAATGATCCAAGGTGATAAGATCAATTATTACTATGGTTAGATGGTCTTTCTAGAGGAAGAACTTTGACTGCCTGATTAACTTAAGAAGAGAGACACTACTGTCACTGCTATCACCTGGGAACTGAACAACAGAGAAAGGTTATGAATCATACCTATATTCCAGACCTACAACCCAGAACAGGATTCCCCCCCCCCCGCCACTGCCGCCAGTCTTTTGGGCAACATCTAGCCCATCATTGCCCCCAAGCATCACTTTAGGACCTGGCTCAGGCAGGAATTCCATGGCCCCTTTATGGTACTGCAAATGCACCATAAGGTGGAGGGTCCACATGACGTTGGTCTTCAATGGTGCACTGAGTGTGCTGGCTAAGTCAACATCAGCATAGACCTGGATGTGACTTGCCAGATGCCATCATAAGAGCAGAGCATTAGAATACCTGTGACAGCACTTTCTATGGAATTTACTACCGGAAGAGATGGTGACATCAACCTGCCTGGATAGATTTAAGAAAGGACAGGTGTCTCAATAGCTACTAGAATTCATACCTAGGTATTGCCTCTATGTTGGAAAGACAGGCAAGATCCTTCTAAAGGCCAGTTTCTGGGAGTTTGTCTTCTGCTTGGAAATATCCAGAAGCAATGGTGGTTCACTGTGTGAGACAGGATGCTGGACTAAATGAGCTGTGGCCTGATCCAGCAGGGGTCCTCTTTCATTCTTATGTTCTCATATACCTTGCTTAGATGCCCTGCCAACCCCTCTCCCACTGGCCTGTACATTTTTTGAACTGGACAGGGTGGCTGACCAGCCTGTTGTTGAAGAAAATGGTAAAAAGGGCCCATTTCTTATGTTCAATGAACCCCACACACACACACACGCACACTCTTATCGACATCACTGTGATCTTAGTTGCAGGCTGGCAACATGTGATCAGCATGTTACCAGTTGAAGAGTAGTTGCTCACAGTTCTCTTCCCTGCCCCATGCAGATCTTACCTCAGCTGGGCATAGAGATACAGAGGTGAGTGTGATCAGCATAATTAACCTTTGTTACAGGAGTATGCAATTTTGAACTTGCAGGACTTTTGCACTATTTACCTTGTTAGTTCATGTGCATCAACATACATTACATGGTTTTCAGAACAGCTAAGGAGAGTAGTTGTGCTGTGCCTGTGGGCTAAAGAACCCATCTGCCCAAAGATTCCTTTTCCCAGGTTCTTCTAAAAATGTGCTAGATATTTATATATGTGGAAACACTCTGAAACTTCAAATGGTATGACTTTTAGCATCTCCATCTTCAGAAGCCACTATCAAAACCACAGTTCAGCAGCTGCCATCATTCTCAGAGTAACTTTTTTTACTGCTTCCATCAAACAACTTCTTATTCTGTTTACACTCCAATGAGCACTTATGGTGCAAAGACTGTGCAAAGATGGGGGGTATGTGGTTCCTGAACCTTCAAGGTACTATCATAGTACCACAATGACACCACACAGGATTTGCAGTATAGAAATGAAAAGCTTTTTCTTAACTCCTTTTAGTAAGCTATTTCTTATACCTTTGACATCAAAATGAAATTAATTTGTCTAACCTTTTTTCTAACCCTATTCCCACTTTCTGATCACATTAATGGCATAATGTCATTCATCTGTTCATGCAATCTATTTATGCATTTATTTCCCTGATACAAATTTCCATTAATGAAAGTTTCTATAATTCTTGCATACTGACAATATTTTGATATGTGGGAAGCACATAAGGCAGAATTCTGTGTACAGGTAAATTATTAGAATTCAACAGTTTGTTCTTTCTTCACCAACATATAGGTGCACCAGCAAGAGAGAGAGAGAGAGAGAGAGAGAGAGAGAGAGAGAAAGAAAGAAAGAAAGAAAGAAAGAAAGAAAGAAAGAAAGAAAGAAAGAAAGAAAAAGACTTTTAAAAAATAAAATAGTTTCAACATGTAAATATACCTATCTATAGGAAGTGATCAGTGATCAAAGTAAGGATAGGAAGTTTTTAAGGCTCAGCAAAGAATACTACTAGCAAAAGCAAATAAAATTCTTAGATACAAGGTCACAACAAAGAAAGTGGCAGTTTTCAGTTTTTCCTTACACAAACACACATTTCTCATTTGAAGGCTTGATATGAATGTCTCCTTTTTCATTCAGGGCTCCTGAGCCTTTGACAACTATCTTGGTCAGAAATGAAATATTCCTCAACTGCACAAAAAAGCAAAAATATTTCACTATAGCACTTCCCCAAACTGTTAAGAGACACCAGAATTCTGTGTCAAAGGGGTGATTGCACTACAAGCAGAAACGTCTTTCCTTATTTTAAAAAATGTGCTAAAATCTAATACTGTCTACACTCAAAGAACATGCAAAGAAAGCCACATCTGTGTGTGTGTGTGAGAGAGAGAGAGAGAGAGAATGAATGAATGAATGAATGAATGAATGAATGAAAATATATGCATGGCACAGTTGGAAAAGTACAGCTTCTAGGGGGAAAGCAAAGCTGTGTGACAGATGGAAAGGTCTCAATGGATGAATGGTACTACCACAAATAAGTAGCAAGCAGCCAGAGGGAATCAAATAATGATTACAGAAGAAAAATGAGGGCTTAACAAGGAGAAGGGGGGGTCAACTCAAACTAAAGTTCTCAATTAAAAATATTGCTTGCAATGATATGCATTTAATTATTATAGGTTTCTCCTACCCAAATGTGCCCCCACACACACTTTTACATCATGATAAATAAAGTAGACAGCTGACAAGTGAGACAGAATGGACAATATAAAAAGCTCAACATGTCCTTGGAGGGAAAGAGAATGTACTCCACAATTTGTACTGGCATGCCCCCAAACCTGAACAGATTACTTTCTGACGATCAATATCTGTAACCACCAGAGGCCTGTTACAGATCTGGAAGAAGAAGAAAAAAATCAGTTTCCAAGAGACCAGGTCCCAGGCTTACATTTTATTTTTTGCCACCGGGTGCTGAAATAAGAGTTTTGGACAAGGCTCATTTTTCATCCTTTTATAAGGTTGTGGATTGAATATGAAGTTTGCTGACATGTTTGAGGGCTTCACTTTGTAGGATTTCTGTCCCTCCCTATTCAGTCTAGCCAAATCCTAGATCAGGATCCTTGCAAACAAGCTAATACTTAAGCCGCATTATCTGTAGTTTTAACATGAGAAGATTTCTCATTTGCTATTTTATTTCTTTTTTAAGTTAACATGGCCTTTCTTTTTCCCCTGCCAGTTTATTTCAGCAATACATTTCAAACTTCATATTAGATGTGAACTCAGCTGTGGGTGGATGTGCGTGTGAGTGTTTGTATAATATTTTATAGTGAATGTACAGTCTTTCTGTTCTTGATTGCTTCAGAAACTTCAGAGAAATGTAATTGAGGGGTTCCCCCCCCAATAGCATAATTCACTAAAAAGAGGTGAAAAATACCTTTTCAGTTATATCAATTATATTAACATTTCTGAACAGGACACTGATTTCTACTAAATATATATAATACACAAACACACACCCTTTCAGTTCTGTAATTTAGCTTAATCTGGTTTTCTGCCTTACAACAATTCATTATTCAGTCAGTATACTAGATATAGTTTTGGAGATGTACTGATGACATTTTCCCCTTCTCATTTGATTTTCCTGAAACTAGCCACCCCATGAGAAAGAAGGAAAACAAGATGGAAAGTAACAGGATGATGATGATGATGATAACATTAATATAATGTAGTAAGGGGAATGGGAAGAGGAAGAAAAAGAAGAAGGGACTGTGTTATTAATAGGGAAGTCTAGCATGATGGATGAAAAGGAGAACCATATCCTTTAATCATAAAGCACTAATATTCCAGCAGTGCTAGTAAGTGAGTAAAACAATGAAACCATTTGAGACTTAAACAGATGAATTAGGAAGGGTTCCACTGTGAGTTCCTGGACCAATTTCAAGGCAGTAGCCTGATTAACTAATGCATAAAAAGCAAGTGATTCTTCCAATCAATAAGCTTTTATGTAAGCATATTTGCATTGTAACATTTAAACACAAGAGACAAGTGAAGAATCCATTCTACATGCTGGCTAACAATGCAGTAGCTTTCCTTGAATCCGGTAATGTTTATTTGTTTTTCATAGGCATTATGAACATTTTGCTTTTAGATGCTGTACAGTAAAAAGACAAAACAGTAGTGTGTTACTTTTTTAAAAAGCATTTTTTAAATCCACTTTTTTGGAGGAGAGATATATGGGGAATCCTACACTGAAAAACACAGAAGTATATATATTTCCTTTTAAAATAACTTTATTTAGTAAAATTACTGCACATACATAAAATTCATATTTTTTTTCAAAATAATAATTAAGTAAATAAATTCTATCCAAGAATATAAAAGACAATGTATCTTAGGAAATGAATATCAACCAGAATGATATAATTAAAAATTAATGATATCTATATATAGAAAACATCTATGTATCATTAGATTAAATTAAAATTGCAGAAGAGGCTGAATTGCTACTGAATATATAAATTCTTGGTCCAAAAATGGGAACAACTTTAATAATGTATTTCCAAATTTTTGAAAGTAATACTTTTGGTATTTGATCCATAAACAAATTCATTAAAACTTAGTTCCCAAATCTAACTGCACTGTTTATAAATAGAAATTTTAGTTTTATCTTTCTATTCACATGCTATTATTCTTTTTTCAGCAATTAATAATGATTTAACTACTAATTAGAAGTTGATATGGAAAGGGCATTAATTTTATGCAAAATACATAATCCTAGAAATAGAGTGATATCTTCCTGAAATATTTTAGAATTTCTTCTTGTTTAAATGACCATAAATATTTACATGTTTACATGATCACAACAGTCTTTTTGCACCCATGCTAACAAGTTGATGGGTTATTCTGTAACTCTCTACATAATGTATCTAAGCAGCAGTTCTCAACCTTCCTAATGCTGCGACCCCTTAATGCAGTTCCTCATGTTGTGGAGACCCCCAACCACAGGGGTGGGGCAGCTGGGAGGGGGGAGGGGCGGTGGGAGACTCAATGCACCCCTCTGAAAGGGTAGTTCAACCACCAAAGGGGTCACGACCCACAGGTTGAGAACCGCTGATCTAGAGTATGGTACTATCCATGTCAGAAGTATAATAAAGACTCTCTGTTCTTAGGAGTTTGGCTCTGAATGACTGATTGCATAATTCCATTGTTCAAATGGCTTTATCCAGAAAGCACTTACTTAATCCACATTATTTGGATAATCTAGAGTTAAGCACATCCAGATACCTTTTATTCTGAATTATTTATGAGATTACCCAAATAATGCAGATTAAGTGCTGTCTGGATGGGGCTTTTGTCCATTTAAAAAACATTTGGTATAGACATTTCATAAAAAAAATATAATTTACTATAAAGATCTTTTAAAAATTGTAATTGAAAGCATGAATCTGAAAGCATGAATCCACTTTTAATCCACTCTTTATCCATGTCAAATGCACTCTGGATCCACTGCATTTGTGACTGGTGCAGCCACTTTCTCACTTCGCCAGTTTCACAGATTTCCAAACTATTTGCATGAATCTTTGGAAACATTAATATTCATACAAATGTTAATATATGAATGTTGTAACCTTCAATCCATGTATGAATGTCCGAATTTTGGCAAATTCATATGAATAATCAATGTTATGAGTATTTGTGCACATCCCTAATTGAGACAAAATAAGATAATTATTTAACTAAATTTCAAATATAATTGACTATAAAGATCTTTTAAAATTTGAAGTAAAATGGCAAATTTATCTACATTCAGATTAGGAGAAGAATCTGTTTTAAGATCAACTATATAATTCTTTTTGTGTTTAAATAGGACACACCATTCTGTAACTACAGTTAAACATGAAGGTAATATTTATGTTTTGTATATAAGTGAATATTAGCTATATTAGTGATTTCTCTAGCATCAAATAATTTCCATTTTAAAAAAACACATCTTTACAGTTTTAGCAGACCTGAACTCTATAATTATAATGTTTTTATTCAATCAAGTATTATTTTTTGTTCTGTACATCTTTATTTAATCAACCAAACTTTGTTAAATACACATTCCTCTTATTGCTGCCTTCATACCATCCCTTTTTGTATTCATCATAATTTGTGTGGACTCATTATTTTCCAGTAAACTGTTATTTACTATCATTTGTTTTCTTAATGTTAGGATTTAAGTTCTACATTTTATGAGTATAGTATCCAATTAAATGTCACATATACTGGAGTCTGGTCAGAAATCATCATTTGTCCAACACCCCCCCCCCCATTTTATTTTCAATATTGCACATTATACTTTACAACACTTATATATATCTTTACAAACAGATCTATACTGAACACACTCTTACATACATTGTTTGCCTAACAACTATACTGTGTTGCATGACATAACATTTCAACAAATTTAAACTTAAAAATCCTAACCTACAACTATAACAACAAAACTAGAATCATCAAGAATATTCTTACCCCATACATTTTTACATAACAACCATTTCCTTATATTGAAGCTTATTTTAGAAGGAATTTTATTGTTTCTCTGCAAGGCTTGTATTCCATATCTAACTTTTCTAACCTTATAATTAAAGGTTCCCATACAATGTTATAATCATATTTTGGTATTTTCCCAATATTGACAAGTAATCAATTCTGTGATGGCATATCCACTAACTTATTTGTCCAACTTTTGTTTTCTGTATATTGTTCTGTAAAAAAACCCAAAAGATTTCTGGAAGTTAGAATTAAAAAAAAATATCTTGGGCTTACCTTATCTACTCCGCCTCCAGTGAAGCACAGTGGCCCACCATTTGCTTCTGGAAATTCTCAAGCAGAATATCAGAGCACACTCTTCAGCTGCTCTTGATTCCCAGCAAATGGTCTTTAGAGGCATCCCACCTGTCTCTCCAATCTAGGTATCCATTCTAGTAGCCCTTGATACACCTGCCATCCATGAATTTGCCTAACCCTATCTTAAAGCTAACCAGGTTAGCTGACATCACTACCCTCTCTGGTAGCAAATTCCATAGGCCTATGACCCTTTGGTGAAAAAAACCTTCCCCTTGTTGGTCCTAACTCCCTGGTCTATTAGCTTCACAGAATGTCCCCTAGTCTTAATGTTTTGCAATAGAGAATATAATTTTTCTCTGTCCACCTTTCCCACACCATAGATAATTTTGCATACTACAATCAGGACACCTCTTAAACATCATCTTTCAAGGCTAAAGTAACTAGATGTTGCAGTCAGATTTTGAAAGGGAGGTGTTCCAATTCCCTTGTCATTCTTGTTGCCCTTTTCTGCACGTTTTCCAGTTTCACAATATCCTTCCTGATGACTCCAGTTGGACTTTGATTCAACACAAATGTGCCAGGCAAAGTGTTGACCAGGGACGTGAATTTGGATTAATCTGGATTAATTAAAACACAGAAGTACCCCAAACTCTGTATCCCAGGGGGGGAGCGAGATCTTTTGATAAGGCTTTAAAAACAAAAAATAGCAGAAATTGGACATATTGGACACACCTAAAACAATGAAAATCATTTATTTTGAGAGAAAATGGGGGAAAAAATATTTGTTAGGGTACAGAAAAGAAAACCGGAAATGGGGGTAGAGCTATTCCATTGTACATAGCTCATATGATGTACAAATCAGACAAAAAGAACACAAATGTGAGCAAAAATTATCAATTATCTTGCTAGCATTTCATATTATGTAGCAAAACTGAAAAAAATGCACTAAAATGCAGCAAAACTCTTTAAAATGACTCAAAGAGAAAACAGATTTCAAAATAAAACTTATTTAGTTTGAAACTAAGAAAACCAGCAAAAAGAAAGAAAAATAAATAAAAACCCCTAATCTATGGAAAAGAATCCTAACTCCACATAAGAATTCAAAAAAAAAAAATGGAGATATCCAGAAAATATCAGAATATCTTCTTCAGAAGTATTCTTCCAAAATTGAAAAGAAACAAAAATACCCCTTTAATAGGTATGCTTCTAATTCAGGAGCAAAACTGATTAAAGCTCTTTAAAACTAATAAAACTGCAAAAAGAATTCAAAAAGTTAAGACTCAGAACAATTAAAAAGAGTCTAAAGTTCTTTAAAACAATTTAAAAATAATGCAAAAGAACTGCATTGTATCTTTGCAAGCCCAACTAAACTGGAAAAAAAAACCCCAAAAGCAGAATTAAACTGGTTTAAAAATTCAACTTCTCTCTGTTAGTAAAATGTAGCAGCTAGGAAAAACTTTTCCCCTGCAGAGCCATTCTTAAGGAAAAGAAATGGGGGGGGGGGGGAGAGAAAGAAATGATATACACTTAACATCCTTACCAACCTATGAGAAAAAGAGAAAAAGAGCAAGATCCTAAGAGAGAGAAACTAAACTTCTCCAGCGCTTATAAAAGATATCCCTGGAGGTTGCCCAAAGGAAGTTACTTCAGATTGGCCAAACACTCAAATAGGAAATGATTCAAAAAATGCAAGTATTTCTGGGAAGAAGAAAACCCAAAGCAATGGAGTCAAAAGCACATATTCTTTGTCCTTTCCACTCAAAAACAGGATGCAGAAGGTATTCTGCTAGGCAGATAACCATCCCATTAACAGAACTATGTTACTTATGCAAACTGGAAAGCCAGCTTGTAAGAAGTAGCATTCACACAGACAAACAGATTCTTAGCCAATGCTTGGAAATCTTAGTATCTTGATCATATAAACATAAACTCCATTTTTAACTTTTAGATGTCCAAAAAACCCATCAAAGTTTGAAATTAAAAATAATGAAGAAACATATATATATTTCAAACTCAGAAATTCCACGTTAATGGTCAGCTCCGAGCGTAAACCCATTGTTTCTGGCATGTTCTTATCAAGAGAGCCAGAGATAGCATCCTTTTGCTGACACAGATGCAAAACTTCAGGTTTCCTGTTGCCAAGGCTAGGAGTAAACCTTTTGTCTTTATCTCTTATCACAAACAGCAGATGAGGTCAACTCTTCTTCCTGGCCTTTTGTCAGCATTTCCCAGAGCCAGTAGTTTTCCAGAATGACACTTAAGCCTTTCACAAAATCACAGATTCATTATTTCTCCATAAATCCATATATTATATCATGGCATCATATCATGGTATATCATGGTATCAAAAGAAGTCAGAAAAATCTGCATGTGGCACTTTCAATTCAGCTGTTGTCATCTACCTTTCTTCTGTGGAAAGCTCCATAAATAGAAGGAGGGGTCAATACAGAAAAGACCTACTTCTGTTTAATGCAATGGTTAAAGAAATATGCCAATGTTGTACCCTAAGTTTTCCTGTTAATCACATCTCCCCCCCACTTTTAATACAATCCTGGTTCCTAGTATTATAGTCAGATGAGAAATTATTTCTTTGTGCCATGCCTTATTCTCTACGCTATCATACATTTCTCAATGTAATATAATGTATCAGTGGCTACTAGAGTGGATGCTTAGGGCTGAGACCAGGTTGGAGAGACAGGCAGGATGCCCCACAAGCCCACCTGTATGGAACTGAGAGCAAGTGAAGGCTTTGATGGGCCACTGGGTGAGATGGAATGCTGGACTAGAGGGGCTGTGGCCCAATCTAGCAGGGTTTGTCTTACATTCCCTAATGTACTCATCTTTAGTCATTCTTTAAAAATTACCAATCATGATGCCTTCCTGAATAAGCTGGTCAAGCTCCCACCAATTTGTGTGTCCCTCCCTTTTCTGCATTTCTTCAGTCTTTGCCTATCATCATGGTCTAATATCATGAACTAGTGCATCATCTGTCCATTTCTGCACATCACCTATGGCCACTGTGTTTCATAAAACAGCTTCATTGATGCAATTCATTTAAAGACTCCTGTAAGTTAATCAGAAATCAACTTCAAAGTTCAACATGAAAAATGGTCCAAAGAAACATTACTCTTATTTTACCCCTCCCAGAAACATCTACAACATTTGCTATGCAGGCAGCTTCACTTTAATGAAACCAACCACAGCAATAATAATAGCATATATAATTAATGTCCCTTACTTACTTGATTTACCCTGACCGTACATGTTCCAGCTGTACAGTAGATATTGCTGCAGGAGGAATAGGAAAAAATCATGAGATGTCAGTAACCATGTTATTTATAAATGGTATGTGTCACATAAAAACAAAAAAAAATCAGCAAAAAACCATGATCAGTATAAATAAAAGAGTATGCACATTTGTGGACAGTAGAGTTGTTTTGTATCTCACTTCCTTTTATTTTCTGCTACCACACTACATATGACCTGACTTCTGCAGGAATTTTTACCCAGGAGATGTTCTAAAATTGTAGGATTAGTACTACATATATTATTATTTTTTCCAATTGGCATTCAGAAAATACATCTATGTTTTCATTTGGTTGGGGTACAAAGCTACCCCATCTATACTGATGACAGTTGAAGCAAGTGAGTGTTCCCAGTTGCAATAAATATTCCACTAGACTACAATACAGCAGAAGTTTTCATATTTTTCTTGAACACACAGTGTGGGGATGATTGGGGGTGCAATTTGTCCATCTCAGCTAAAGCAACTCTTGCTAAGAAAGCAAGTAGGACAAAGGATACATTCCTGGGTCACTGTAGCTTTCCTAATATCTCTCACATAGAGTCTAAACATCTGTTATCACTTCCACGTTACATGTTATCACTTCCACAGTACATGTAAACAATATGCAGCATCCAAGGATGCTGACACGAGATATCCACATGCACAGAGACAGGCTTCTATTGGTCCTACACCATATCCTTGCATTTACTGGTTCAGTCCAGGGGCCTTTCTGCACTGGGCCTTATTCAGGATTATATCTTAGGACAGAGACCAGCCATCTTCATGCTGGTCCAAACTATGGTAGGCCATACCAGGGCCTACCATAGTCTGCACCGGCATGCAGATGGTTGGTCCCCGTGCTGAGATAGACTCTGAAATAAGGCCTAGTGCAGAAAGGGCCCAGTTCTCTTCTTGTAACCAAATATGGGCACCCCGGGGGGAAATTTCCATTGAGAAATGTATTCTGTAACTGGGCATAAAAAGCCTGTAAATCTTCAGTAAAAGAGACTCTTTCCACTTGGCAACCATCCTGTGTGTGAGTCGTCATTCATTACTACAACAAAGCAACTCTCATAGCACATATTAAGTATGTTTTTACTCCTCTGAGTTAAAAAAAAAAGCTTGAGATGCATTGTGGGACATTTATAGGGGGGAAATAGAAAAGCTCCACTACATGTGTACAATTAAAAGTTTTGGTGTTTGCCACACATATATGTCCAGACAGGCAAATTTGCATGAGAAACATGTACGCACATGCAAAAAAAATCCTTTTCCTTAACCACAGTTCTAGGCTGCTGATAAGTTTCTAGGATTTTATAGTAGGCCACATACAAAAAAATTCAGCTCTCTGAAATGGACAGCTCTATACTTCAGCCTGAACTGTGAGAAATTAACCTTTCTTTCTCTCTTTGACTCTTGTCACAGAAGCCCACCCGGAGTGAAACTGTCAGGGCAAGCACAGATCAAAAACCTCTTCCTTAAAGGAAAGTGCTTTGAGGTACTAAAAATACTGAAAACCACCACCAAAAAGGGGAAGAATAGTTCCTCTGCTTTTTGAAATTTCTGCTCTTTAGAAGACTTTGGGGTGTTTTTTCTTCTCTTGAATTCCAAAATGTCAGAAGCTGAAAAGCTATACAACTAATTTTCCATAAAAATAACGAATCTATTTATATTTTAAAAAACCAGTGACAAAGCAATTAAAATATTACCTAACAGATTATTTCTGAATTCCTTTATTCTAAGTATAGCTTCTGGGGTAGTTTGGCAATGCCACTCCATATTATAAGATTTCTGGCATAAAACTACACTATGGACATCTCCTACCAAATGACTCTTGAGGCAGAAAGTCCCACAAATGTCCCTTACCTACTTTACCTAACCCAAATCTGCCTAATTCAAACTACTTCACTTTGCCAATAGTAGGACATGTCTTGCTAAAAAACAAATGCAGGTGAAAGAAACAAATTCGTAAAGACTTCAGGTTGCACAAAAGCAAAAAAATGTATTCATATAGTCATGATATTCAGAGCTTGCTATAACCTGGATGATGTTATCTCTTCCTTTGGATGTCTTTACAGAGAAAGCAGATTAATTAGGATAAAGTTTTCAGTGGCTTCCTGTGATTCCAGATTCCAGATAAAGACACCCCTCTTTATCACCTTCCTTAACGATTTTGTAGGAGGATTCTGCTTGGCAAATGGAACGGCTACTGGAGTCAGCAGGCTATGCTTCAGATCCATTAGGGATCTGTGACAAAATAGGCAGAAAAATGTCTTGTTCTATTATATTATCAATTGTTTCGACAGCCTTTCCATTGTTCTAAAATGCAACCTTTGAATATTTTATCCTTGCAGTGATTCTGATACAGAATTGATTTTTTATCCAGTACAATCAGACTTATGGATCCACAGGGGATATGTTCCAGATTCTATCATGGTTACTGAAACACAGTATTCTTTTGAGATTTCACAAAAATCATGGGAAATCTCACTGGATTTTCTGACTGCCCCAGGCCTCTAAGAAGTCCCGGGTAAGAAAGGTGAAACTGTGGTTACTGGTTCAGTAGATATAGAGGTCTGAGGGTGTGTTCCCACCTACAGCAAATTCAGACTTCTCTGGTCCGGGTTCTGCTGCAGATTTGAGTGGAGGCCGGGAACAGCACCGAGCACACTTGCAGGCTATTCCCAAATGGAGCCTGCAAGTGCACACAAACATAGCAGTGAATGGCACGGTGTGGTGGTTTTTGGACAGGAGCTGCTGTTGCCACTGCCGCTGCTGCCTCCTCCTCCTCGATCCTCGGGTGCCTGCAACCTCCTCACTTCTCCCTCCCACACACACACCTGTCTGTGCATCACCACTGCCGCTGGCCTTCTCCGCCTCCTCTGATCCTCGAGTGCCTTCTTCTCCCCACCCCCCATGCCTGTGGGGTGGCATCAGATAGGGGGTGCAGGGAGGAGAGGCAGTCTCCCCCCACACCTGTGGGACAGCACCAGATGGGGGGTGCTGGGAGGAAAGGTGTTCTCCCCTCCTCACTCGCTCGCTCGCATGCTTAACTTACTTGTCGCTACTCACCCTGGCTGGCTGCCAGTTCTCACCTTCTCCAGCACCAAAATCCGAGCTGGATTGGAAAGTCCTCTTTCAATCCAGGGGTTTGTTTCCCTGGTTTTCTGCAGGGTTTCTGCAGAAAATCCAGGGAAAAGAACTGGCATGGGAACCAGCCTTTCTGGACTTGGAATACTGGCTGATTTAATGGAAACGCTTGTTTCTGAGTCCAAATCCAGTCTGGACTTTAGTATCTTTGGGAGCGCACCCTGACTGTACGTTCATTGGCAGAAAAGCCCCAATTCACTAAAAATGGGAGGCATGTATTAGAAATCATGGAATGGCTGGCATGTGTTATCCAAGGAAAAGGGGGGAACGGAAGAAGCTCTGAAATGAAAAGATGCAAAATAACCATCTTTATTTTTATAAATAATAAACAAAAACAAAAAGGCAATTTACAGTGACTGCAGTAGCCTGTAACGAGGCAATTGGCAATAGCACAGTGAATAGGCAATTCAAAGGCACAAAATTATAGTTTAGCAGCACAATGGCAAGAGTGGGCTTTGGGGAGATTTAAAAGAGTATGGCTGCATGAGGCAATGGATTCCTGGATTTCCTAGGTGAAAAAGCTAATAAAGGTCCCTAACAGTTCCAAGCAAACTAGGGGGCAATAAAAAAAAGTCCTCACCCTCCTTGTCTGCTCCTGAAGTAGTCTTCGCCAGACTAGAAGGGAAAATGGTGAGAGAAGGGTTTCCCCTCTCAGAGGTTTCTGTATATGCAGAGACCAGACTCAGGGGTAGGGATATGCAGAAATGGGGTGTTTGACATGCAATTCATAACAGATCAAATGTTAGAAAATCCATATTCCTTCTAATAGATAACCTTCGAATGTGGTAGGATTCTATTCAATACAAATAAATTCATACAAATTCGTACATATATCCAATACGTATCTGATACGAACAAATACGTATCCAATACCAACAAATAAGTATCTGATATGAATGGATACGTATCCAACATGAATGCATACATAACATACATAGCCAAAAAATATCCATAACAAGTCCAAATGGATTTTGCCAGCGCTCATGGGTACAGCACTTTCAGAATGGGATCCTAATGGGGTCTTTAAACGGTCTTGGGTGGGATGGTATGTAAAAGATCAGTACCAATCAAGTACCTATTGGGTTCCTAATGGGTTCTTAATAGGGTCTTTGTTGCTAGTGCAAAACCAGCCCAGGAACACAAGAGATTGAAGGTTTTATAAGATAATAAATGTTGAGCTTTGGGAATTTCATTTTGTTTCCTACTTCTAAACATTTCTAAACATGACCCTTCTTCTTTTGCAAACCCTGAAATATTATCCTAGGTGATACTGCAGTTCTAACAATTTAACTGCCCACTAAGAAGTGGAGTTGAATGTTAAATTTTTAAGTTGCTTATTCCAATAGCAATTTGGGTGGAATCCTTTGTTTTATATCAAATATTGATAAATAACACTTTAGCCAATTTAGTTTTTAGTTGATTCAGCAAACAAAATTGAAAATATTCAAGTAAAATAAATGACATAAATAAAAAATAAACAGATAAAAACCAAGCAGCCATAGGTTCTTAAATGTCTAAAATGTTTTACAAGCTTGGAAAAACTAAAAATCCTTGCAAATGGAGTCTGAAAGAGAATAACATTTAGCATGAGACAAGTCTCTCTGGGATAGAATTTCATGCATCAAAAGGGCACCAAGGCCAAAAATTGACTAATCTCCAGTTGTCAACCACTCTCCTTCTCACAGAAAGGGACATGATGAAAACACATCTTGAGATATCTAAGTACCAATCAATTTAGGTAGTAATCTTGTACCACCCTGAATCTAATTCAGAATAAGGCTATGTCTGCTTTTGCACATCCCTCTGTTATCGCAGAATGGAGTGGGAGGCCCCTTTCGAAGATAGACAGTCCATCCAATGCAGGGACAGGATAGGACCGTCCACTCACTGAGTGACTGATGCTGGTTCAACACTTCAAAGGCTGCCCCAGCCCTCAAAGCTGATGCCCAAATCCCAGAGTTCAGGAACAAAGGTTCTCAGCCTTTGAAGTTCCATGCTGAGCCTTCCTGATGCATACAAATGTCTGGCCTCACTTCTGCTAACACTTCCTGATACAATGTTGAAAAGCCCCTCCCCATACATGTTCTAGTATGCTGCTGGAACTCACCGTGGAGCAATAGAACATTGCATGAATCATCTACTCTTGGGTCACTTACAGGTTTAGAAGAGAGCCCAGGGGTTGTCAGGTAAAGCACTTAGCACTTCCGTGAAATGGAAGCTTGAACCCCCAGAATTTCATAGAGAATTTTTTAAAAAATTAAAAGAACACTGAATCGGTCACAATTCTCCCCCCCCCCCCAGGGTTTTGATAACAGGGGAAAGGCTACAATGCAAAATGCTTTAAAACACTATATGTATCCTGGGGAAAAGGCTGTAAAATGAAATGTACCCATTTGAGAGATCAGTTTACTTTAGACAATAGCAAGTCCATAGTAATTCAAACAACATTATCTAAGATTGTGACAGCTAATCAAAGAGGAGGCATTGCCATTCAGGGAAGGGAAGAAGAGCGGATGACCTATCGAGTTATAGGGAGTTCTGACTAAGCATGTGAGCCCAGAGCAACAGATAAGCCTCAAGTAAGCTCTAACAGCTAACCAGTTTAGGAGTGCTTTGAAAACCTTTCAAATAAACTTCCTTCTCTAAA
This sequence comes from Aspidoscelis tigris stejnegeri, assembly GCA_023333525.1. Classification (NCBI taxonomy): domain Eukaryota; kingdom Metazoa; phylum Chordata; class Lepidosauria; order Squamata; family Teiidae; genus Aspidoscelis; species Aspidoscelis tigris. Next base: position 97,914,825 of record JALMGA010000001.1, read on the forward strand.
TATCTTGACTAGCAATACATTTTCCAAGGGCATCTTGGCTGTGTTCCAATGCAACTTTGGTATGGTTCCGAACATGGGGTCGGCAAGGTTTGTCCCCATGTATTTTGGATTTGGTCTGCACAAAGTGTACCAAATCCCCCCAAACCATGCCAGAAGGGTGCCAAGTATGATACCTGAAAAAACAAGTCTTGGCACAGTTTGGGGGACCAGCACGCATTGCTCAGTGAGCCGGGAACACACATGGGGATGATCATGGGCTAACAGGAGGAGATTGGTGCCCACGTCAATGGGAGGTGGGGTGTGCTTGCTATCCCTGCCCTGTCCATTGAAGATCACAGCCACTGACTTTTTAAAATGCCGATTGCAAAGGCAGGCTGTCAGTGCCACTAAGGGAGGGGGGATGCAGCACAGTGGTGGGCTAACATCAATCCGGCTTCCAATGAGGAGAGGGGGGGTGGAGAGGAGGGGGTGCTGCTCCCCCGTACCAGGGTTCGGCACAATTCTCATGGGAACACCCTCACCCACACCCAACCCCTACCTGTCCCGCATTGCCGGGAATGACATGGGGACGCCCAAGATGTGTTCCCATTCCCGTTACCAGCCCATGCGTGCCCAAACAGAGCCCAAAGATTGCCAAATGGCCAGCATGGGGACACGGCCATTCTATCTCCAGCCCAATGTTTACTAGTATCAACTTGACAGGCAGGATACCTCTTAAGGCCATTTTCAGGGAGTCAGGAGCAATTAAAATTTTGCCTTTGTCTTCTGCTTGAGAATTCCAAGAAGCAACTGGTAAACCACTTATGTTCCAGGTATTGGCTTTCCTTTGCTGCTGGTTGTCCATTGTGAGAGTGAACTCCTGGACTAGATGGGCCATGGGTCTGATATGGTGGGATATTTTTCTGTCCTCAATCACATACAGGTAAAGCTGCATCGTACCTCCACTGATATTCAGTACTATAACCAACACAGTCATAAAAAAAATATTGGCTATTCAACACAACATTAAATTTGGAAAAGACCAGTTCACCACAGATCTAATCTTTATAGATAACAGCATGATTTTCACAAACAGTAAAAAAAAAAAAAAAACTCCAAAATTATCCATTGTAAGAAGAACTGCTTATCCATATGGCCTAATTCTAAGCACCGACTAGACCAAAGTGCTTAGAACAGAAGACTCCAGAGCAGCAGAAAATATCAACAGTTGCTGATGTCAATAATCAAATTGGGCTGCATCAATACATTGGTGACTTATTCTTCTACATCCAAAATATCCAAAAAACCTTTTGAAATAAAAGGTTTGGATTGTTTTGAAGGTTGTTACCCACCCTGAGACCTTTGTTTATAAAGCAGGATAGAAATATAAACAATAAATAATAAATAAATATCCAGATATGTGTCAGGTTGTGTAGTGGATTTGGACTGGAGTCAGATCACTTGTCAGTCTCAGAGAATAGCTGGACAGTCATTCAGTCAAATAAATCCAGAGACAAAATATTTGTTTCCTCAGTGGAAGGTTCAGCAGCTTTATTTCAGAACCTCTCTTTAAACAGCATATTAAAGACAAAAAACTTTTACAACACAGAGATACTTATATAACCCACAAACTGCAAGTCATAATCACATGGTTTTAGAATGATGTCATCTAATTACTGCAACAGCATGAGACTTAATCACAAGACTCTGAGTCATGACTTGCTGACTCATTGTGACTCTTTCGTTTCTGACTAACAATTAGAATTCAAAACTGTTTTACATTATAACAGAAAAAGTAAACTGATATTAGGCTGCAGCAGCATTTGAAATGCTGAAATGGTACCTCTGGGGAGGAAAAAAAAACATTGTAAGCATTACTACCAAAATGTGTATGTACCAATACTTGGTTTTGTCAGTGCTACTACTGTATATGGTGCAGAATCATGGATGTTACTGAGAATTATTTGAAATAGTCTGAAATGTTCCAAATCCATTACCTATGCCACATTCTAGAAATTTCAATTCATGACAGAATAAGCCGTGAAACCATACCAAATATACCAAACACTTTTGTCTTGGTATATTAATTGCAAGTGTACATCACTTCAGTGTAAAAGGGGCTCATTTTCTCTGTACATTAGTGTTGCAGTATGGGAACTGCTGATTGGTTAACTCTGCTGTAATAGCTTGTATGTCACATGCTCTCTCGCTCTCTCTTAAATCAACACCAACTTTCTTAGCTATATATTGGAAAGTGCAGTGATCAGCCCCAAATAAAAGATGATTGAAGCACCTAGAAGACTGAACAAAACATGGACTCAACCTAATATAAATGAAAACTGGCCACAGCAAACAATAGTGGAGAAATATGCTGTAGCACTCTCCCACCACCACCACCAGACTGGCACTGAAGGAGTTTAAGAGCAAGATTCAACCCTTGCTTCTTGGCACCAGGAGGACCATAATGATGGCATCTAGCAAACCTCTTTCATGAAGCCTGACCACAGCTTGAGTGTTTGGTTAAGAGTATGCCCTAGGGATTTTAAACATAAATATACTGAGTGGCATTTAAATGGTACAAATAATTAAATAGGAACCATTGTGGAATCAAGTAAAATTGTTTCTTCCATTTCATCTAGAAATCTTGCCCAGTGCTTTCTTCAGAAGAGTCCATTGTCTAACAGAGAGTATAAAGACAGTAAAGGTTAATTGAAAGCATTAAACTGAGAAGTCTCCTTAATTAAGGCATGGTTCTCTTTTGCAACTGAATATTGGGGAAAAAAATTTGATGGCTTAATACTGAGTGTTGGTTTAGTGCATGTATATGTATGTATGTGTGTATATTTGAGTGTGTGTATGTGTGTATAACCATGTGTGTGTGTGTGTGTGTGTGCATTATTTAAAGGCTGACCAGCATTGAATAGCAAACAAATCAGCATCGAAGAAAATAGGTCATTTTCTATGTAGTGCACATAAACCATAGAAGGTTTTGAACCAGAAAAAGAGAGAGAGAGAGAAACCTCTGCAATGTTCTAAGTCTCCCAAACTGACATGCAGCTTTAACATGAGCAACTCTAAGATGATTTATTTTCAAATCTAATACACAAAGTTCTGGATGTAATTCTGTTAAGCATTTTGCCGCCAGGAATTTTCCCCCTCTATGTTAAGCTTTAATATCCTTTCAAATGCATTAATATATCCCTGGAACAGACACTTTAGAGACTCCTGCATGCTTTGAATATTTCCAGGATAAAAACAGCTTTCTATACTCAGTAAGGCTTCGTCTACCACCTTGCTCATACTAAACCTTGTGAAACACTGAAAGAAATGGCTGCGTGCCTATAAAAAATATCTAGATAACAAAAGAATAAGTCTGCTTTGGTTTTTAGCTCCGAGGCTGCAAAAATTATTTGGAAGAAAGTCTTATGAAGCCAAATCTGAGTAAGCACAGTTCATCGTAACCCCATACTAAACTGCTAGTAGTTTAGTAGAGCTGTAGCTAATGCAGGGCCTTGCGTATGCTCTTAGCTTCCAATAGTCAAATATTGCCAGTGCTTAGTTCAATTTCAGTTGTAGAGAGAACTGTGGACAAAAGAATGGTAAATATGTCCAGCAGACATTAGTGCCTTTGCATACCAATGTTATCATGACATTCTAGGGATCATGTGAAAATTGTGCTTTTCATTCCTCAAATCTTATAGGCTAAAGAACATGTTCTTTTCTAATGTGTCAATAGAAATCTTCCTGACCAACAAGATGTTAGCTTCCATAGAACACAACAGTGACTGAGGCCATCTGAATGAATTTGGGAGCCCTTGGCTCTGTTCTGAAATATATCATCTGTTTATTCTTATTGTTCCGGTACAGAAATCAAACAGTGTAAAATATATCAGTATTCCTATGTTATCACACTATAAAGAGATGAAGAGAACATTACTATACATCTGCACTGGATGATAAATCTAAGAAACAAGAGGGTGATAAAATCATCTCAGCCCATCAAAACCGTCTATAGGTTGAACACAGATGGCCATTTTGCCATGCACCTGCACCAGATTTGTGGTAAAATTCTGCCTTATCTCTTCGCAGGTTAGGTTTTCAAAATACTATACCTGAAGGCATAGTTCTTCCACACAGACTCTGTGGGTGTTTGTATTCATCTAATAATTCTTTTGATGCATTTTGTAGTCACACCATCTGTGAACACTTGCATTGCCTGCTAACCATTTTAAATGTATTCCCTTTCATATATATATGTATATATAATATATATGAAATATATATTATATAATAAATTAAAATAGCCTGGTTACCTGCAAAGTTGTCTTTGTGCCCAGAATATTTAACAAAGTAACTAATCCTAAGCCTACTGGAAGGTCCTCCTCATTGTGGGACAATAATTTCAATGTGATCCTCTCACTAAGTCATATGCTAGAGAACAGTAGCTTGTGCAACAGAAAGCAGTGGGGAAAAATTAAAAGTCCAACTGGATCCTTCTGCTGAACTTCCTGAATATGTTATTTAACCCCCTTTTTTACTATCTGTGGTCATAATCTGAGGTCCACCAAAATAATTTCTTGCTTGTCTATCCATATTATCGTTACTATATTTTACAATGAACCCTCAGATTATTGATTCATCAAGGATAAGATTTGAAATTAGATATAATAAGAAGGTGGGCATCCAGATTTATCAGAGTGAAATGGAATAACTAGTTACCTTTGAGTAAGACCAACACAACTGAACTTACTTCTGAGTAGAATGATTGATTAAGTCTTTTTTAAATTTTAGCTGGAAGTTGGAGTCCACTAATATTTTTTTTTAAATGAGGAAAAAGCCTTTCATTATTTTTATTTTATGTATTGATATGAGTGGATAGGTATAATCTTATTTAGCAGTCATGTTTCATCTGTATAAAGAACTCACAGGATACAATCCACAGTTTTTAAATATGCAACCCAGAATGTACAAAAGTAGTACTTGATCTAGTTACAACTCATCAAACCAACAAACGAAAATATGAAGTGTTTAATATGGTAGACTTTGGTACAGACTGACAGATTTCTGAAATCTCTACTTTACAATACTCATTCATTCCGAAAAACATCCAACAAATTTTTCAGGCAGTCGCATTTCAAAATTAGTTCAGCCGATAACGGAGCTCATGGATTTTAAATGCAATTTCAGAATCAATGTAATTAAGGTTTTTTCTACTCTTATTTGTCTGTGGTCAGAACCAGTGGATCTGGACAACGCATGGACTGCAACTTTGCTTGTCTGCATGACAGTGCTAGTCCAGATCAACCCCTTCCCTGGCCTTAAAGCATGTGTGAGCTTCAAGGCTGGGCTCTAAGCACTCTGAGGACAAGGAACAAAATTTCCTAGTCTTGGAGCCTCTGGTGATGCATTTGCTGGTGAAATTTGGTGCACTGCCAAAATGCTTCTGCTCACTAGTCTCAAACATGGGTGTGTGTGCCTTCTACAGGCCTCCCATGTTCTGGACCAGGACCCATTGATCTTATAGTAGACAGGTGAACTCATCTTCTCTCATCTGCAGCACACTCCACCTAATGTAGACAAAATGTAGCAACATTAGGTGGGGCCTCACAGATTTGCACTAATGTTTGAGTTGATGAGGGTCAGAAACAATTAAGGCTTCTTATCAGGATTAAAAGTAACTGTAGAAAGGGACATTGGTGGAATTCTGGTGTTTAATTAACATGTAATATACCATATAATAATTTTATTTACACATTCAATATGTTATATTTCCAAAAATTATTTGCATATACAAATAAGTGTCTTTCTCCTCACATTGAGAACCATATTTATGGTTCTGTCACACAACCCAACATTTATTTGCTGGTTTATTTATCTCCCAGACAGAAGTTACCCTGTATGAACTCCAAGTGATGCAAAACTATCCAGAATATCTAAAACCATACAGCTTTGCAATGTATTTTACTCCTATAAATCTCTGAAACAAACTAAAATTGCAATGAAAATCACAGCAATCAGAGCTACCTAGCTTCTAACACTAAATCAAATAGCTAGATTTTAAACGTTTTCTTAAAAGAAATGCAGAGACAATGGGATGCGTGTCAATCGGAGGTTCCATAAATTAAGAAGAGAAATAACTGGATTCCACAAAGCAAGTAAATATAATTTTTCAATGGAATTCCATTAGGATGGGATGGGGGAAAGTAATTAGTGGAAGTAGCAAGCTGTAGATTGCAAGATATGCAGTTTTGTTTGTGTGCTTGCTTATTAGTTTATTTATATATTAAAAAATAAAGTAAAAACAATGGAGGACCCACAGAAAAGGGAGGAGTGCCTCTTCTATCAAAAGGATAGATAAAGGTGTGCAGTGCTTCTAACTTCTAAACCTCACACCCTTTCAAAAAAAGGAGAGCAGTCAGTGGTATCACAAGCTACTAGGAAATAATGAAGAACAACCAGAGGCCTTTTTGTACAAGGGGGTCTGGAATGCATCTAGGACATGCCAGGACACTGCATTTGCACGCTTGGGGTGACCAGATCTGTTCCAGGCCGCCTCAAGTGTCCCAGTGTGTCCTAGACGCGTGCAAAATGTAGACCACTAAAAAGTGCTCTCCACGCGTCTTGACACTTTTGAAACATCCCTGGCCATCCAGGGAGTGAAGCGTTCGCACACGCCTCCCTCCCTGCCACTTGTTTGGTCGATTTTTGGGCAATCGTGGCAGGGCCACGCAAATCACTTACCTTGCCAGCCCAGGGTTGCCATCTGCCGCAGACTCTGGTAGATGGGGCCCAGGCTGACTGTGTGGGTCCCATCTACTGGGAGTGCGCATGCCTGCACAGACCGCATCAAATGGCAACCCCAGGGCCAGCAAGATTAGCGATCGTGTGCGTGGGGGGGGGGGAGGATGGCTCGCTCCCAGCTGCTTCAGTCCCGATGGGACTGAAGCACAGGGGAAGACACCCAGTTTGGCCTCCCCTCGCCCCTTTCCAAGGTGGGGGGAGGTCACACTGCTGGCTGTCTATGGGCCAGGGGTAGTGGGACCCATCGGTTGACTAGGGGAGGTGCTTCCAGTCTACCAAGGGCCTCACATCCCCCGGCCCATTGGAGCAGATTGCTGGCCTCTGCAGGGCTCAGCCGCCTGGATCCAGGCACCTCAGCCTCGCAGATGGCCCTTGCCTCCCACCCCACCCTGGGTACCCACCCCAGGGCCCAGGAAGGATGGCCCAGCTCAGGCGGTGCCACATGGCCTCTGATTGACTGGCCAGCCCATGTGGGCTGCCCAGACAATCAGAGGCCATGCCATGTGTGCGGTGCTGCCTGAGCCAGGTCATTCGGACCCTGCAGAGGCAGCAGGTAGGTGTACACGTGTGCGCTCCTCCCCAGGCCTTGGGGTGGTGGGTGGGTGTCAATTGGGTCCCCTACAACATGCAGGAACCCGGGGATGGCCCCTGACAGGTCTGCCTGCCCCTTGGTGTTCTCACCCAGTGGCAGGCCGGCCTGGGAGGGGTGTCCCAGCCTCTGCCCAGCCTTTTCAGGCTAGGACAGTCTGGGACGCTTTCCCCGTTCGCACATAGGCAGGTAGGAATGTGTGTAAATGCCTTCCTTTCCTGCTTACGTGAAGATGGGGAAAGTGTCCCAAACTGTCTTAGCCTAAGTGCATTACAGCCATTTAGCTGTAGTCTGAAAAGGCCTCTGGTTTGTACTCCCTTTCCCCATCTGTCTCCCAATAAAGGTAATTGATCCAGGCAGCTGTACTATTATACTCAGGACTGAAATCAGATTGAAATGTTAGAGACTTGTGATTGAAATAATAAACAAACTATAATAAGATAGCTGAAAAGGACTGCAATGTCTTCATCTACTGAAACAAAGAACGAGAGAAAAAGAGGGCATTTCAGTCACCATCTGTAATTTTTAATCATAAAAACTAAGAACAGAATCTCTCAAATGCATCTAATGATCGCTCAAAATCATTCTAGGTAAAACAATTACAGATCAGCAAATTCATTATATGTAGCACACTATTTTACTACTGCTTTGAACAAACGTTTCTGAACAAGTCCAGCACATTGCTTGAAGCAAGAATCATACCTTCAGTTCTCTAGATAATGTTATATGCATGGCCATCTTTAGTAATGGACCTTCTTGAATAATATCCAGTGCAGAAATGATTGGTGAAGCCACATCAAGGCAAATTTGACCCAATCTTCTACTGATTGTGAGCTTCCATATTTTACGCATTAGTACAGAACATTATCTCCTGATTCAGTTCAGAAAGTACAAGGCAGTGGAGACCAGACCAGCAGCTTTCTCCAGAGGCTGAGGCGGCGTCGGGGGGGGGGGGCAGTTTCAAGAGACTGGTGAATTTCACCCAGGTTGAATGAATATACTCATAGATGCTCAACAGTCTCTACAGTTACAGACTCAGATTTTATTCACTGTGTTTTTTCTCGGACCCAGGTGAAAAGACACTTGGCTAAATGTGGCACTTAAGACTGTACAGATTATCTACACAGCAGAAGACTAGTCTGATCCGCCACAGGGAATACTCAGGAGATCGCTTTAAAGTAATCTCCCATGAGCTCACTCTCTGAAGCCATTTTAGCACCAGGAAGTGCCCCAGCTGGCGATACTTATTTCTGGTTTATAGACTCCTATCACTTTCTTCAGGGTCCCTTTTGTATTCATGCTGTTACTAGAGATGAGCACAATTTGTTGTTGTTGTTGTTTGACAATGATGCAATTAATTGAACTAACAATTGTTTGCATTCAATTTCAAACTGGTATAGAAAAATTAAAATCCATGGTAAACAAGTAGCTTCCCTGGCCTTTATCGTCTTTAAAACTAAGCCTGCATATGTTTTTAAAACATCATCTGGTTTTTGGTTCAGAGTTAATCTATAAATTAATCTTACTCTCTGGGCAGAAGTTGCAGTAACTCTGGTTTTAGTTAAATCTTAGGTTAGAGCTCTGGAATATTTCTAGAATGGAAAAATAGCTTCGCAACATGGTAGGGTCTCACTTTCTGGACACATTTCAGCAAAGATTTAATGACCTTATAGTTTCATTCTGCATTCTGTATAAGAACTAGAGTAGCTGGTGTCAATTGAATCTTTACTGTACTGCAACAAAATATTCCCTTTTGGCATTAAGAACCAAATCAGTTTCCGACTTCTAAAACGGAGACTGGTCAGAATTTGAAATGTAAGTTTATAGCATATGAAGTTAAAATTCTGATATCTTGTGTTAAAACAGTGCTCCAATGCCTTCAGAAAAGCTATGCAAATTCCACCATGCCTATGGAAGAGCAAACATCAGAGTTTCATGTCATGTGACCCACCCTGTGACCTTTCAATGTAAATGGTTAAATAAAGAAATGAAATTTTTTTTTGTATGTCATCACACAATGCTATGCATTTGGAGGGCTGTTGGGGCTTCCCTTTAGCTATGCAGCCTCTCCAAAGAGCAAACACTGCTTCTGCATTATTTTCACTTCTGGAGGCTATTGGGGGTAAGGGAAGCCCCAAAAAGCCTGATATTCAAAGCACCAAGTGATGATATCATCACACAGAATGGATTAATGATGTCTGACTCTGGTTCTCCAAGTCTGATAAAGGCAAAAGCAAAAAGAAACCCCACTGGAAGAGTAGATGTACTTAGTAAGTGCATTATCTTGGTGCTAGTGAGGTGAGAGAGATATGCTTGTGTTCCTAATAGTGCCCCCCTTACAAACTGTAGGAGTCTTCCAAATATTTCAGAAGAGGAGTTGGCTTTTCTACCCCACTTTTATCACCACTTTTTCTTTAGGGGGACTCAGAGCGGCTGACAAAACTTTCTATTCTTCTCCCTGTGAAGTGGGTGGGGCTGTGAGAGCTCAGAAGAGAGCTTTTACTAGCCCAAGGTCACACAGCTTGGTTTCATGGAGGAGTGAGGAATCAAACCCAATATTCCAAGATAAAACCACTAGACCAAATTGGCTACATTTTGTACATTTTGTGACAGTTTCCCTCATTTTCCTGCCTTATTTAGTGTAACTCTTTCTTTAGATTTCCTTTTTTAAAAGTCACTTTTCTGTGAAATGTTTTTTTTATAACTCTTTAAATTAGCCAATGCCAATTACCCCTACTGCGTAATTCACCAGTATTTTATTAAAGTAAGATTGAAGATAACATTAACCTCTATTTACCTTGACAGAACAAAGCTTTAATACAACCCAGTCAAGTTTCACAGCAATGGATAATTATTCTAACATAAAACTTAAATGGACTTTAATTCCTTATTCTGCATGCTAAATAGTTTAAAATTAGTCATTAGTATCTTTTTTCCCCTCTCACTTCTTCAGCCCATATGTAAAAATATATCAACACAGTCACATTCAATTCGCTTATTAACTTGTCTTTAATTTTATTTCAAGTTGGAAAACACTGGAAATATACAAAATAAATTCTGGATTGTAAAATTTCACTTGTCTCATCTGTCTGCAACCATACTTTGCATTGCATGCCTTCCCAAATCATGCCCAAATTTTTTGACCGCTGGATTGCAAAAGATTTTTGTTTGCTTTGTATCCTCTGGCCTTATTACACCAGACAAGCATCAAAGAGGCAGAACACATAGGGCTGAAAAATAATACAGCTACACTTTGCTATGGAGTGTTCTCTATCTGCCTGTGTTTTGTTGTTCATGTAATACTTTTCAATAAACAAAGATGTCAATCAACTTTCTCTGCAGTGCATCACACTTCAGACTTAAACCACTTCAGACATATAGCTGCCCCAAGCTCACACACTTAACAGATAAAAATTCAGCTTTCTGTCAAGACCAAATACAGTATTGATTGCAAGTTGCATTTAGGCTACTGGGCCTGCCGGAGTCCTATTATCTTCAAACTCACACAGTGGAGGTATAACACAACATGCTTTTTTGTTTTTAGAGCAGTTTGATCTTCTTTGAACCCTAGGTACCACCACTCATGGAATAGCAGTTTCCAAAACAGGCTTGAGACCCTGTACTTGCTAACACAGTTCCTACAAATGCCTACAAAGTCACCCACCTGCCCTGGAGTGTTGCTGCTGTTCATGCAATGGCCAACATTGAGGCTGCAAGCTGAATGCGTGTGAACAAGCTCTTACTGCATAGGCAACCAAAAGTACTAAGAGATGAGGACTGAGGAAGGTACATCATCTGTCAGCAAGCCTCTGATTGCATGTTTTAATCTAATCCAAGTGCAGTAGGATTTCCGCATGCTGATGCAGTTTAAGGTAGCCCTGGGAGCGGGGGGGGGGGGTTACCAACATGCAGAAGAGAGGCTTCTAGTACATTTGCTGGTCCATTATGCAGAATTGCCCTTAATTAACTGTGCATGGGCCATTAAAGTGTGACTAGATGAGCTCTTAAGAGTAACACATTACACATGAGCAAATAAATACATCTGCTGTATGGTTAGAGCCCAAGTAACTTAGAGACCATGGAATCATTGCTTTGCAAATGTTAAGAATTCCAGATCAGAAACAAGGACTGTGTTCCTCTCCCTTCCAAAGCTTGCACCAGACTTCTACCCAATATTGTTTACTGTATCCACACATTCACCAGCACATCTCTTGGGATTGCCAAAGGTTAGATTCTGTGTCACTTCTAAGCTACTGGGAGATTGGCATACAATCCCAGTAAATCTCCAACTAATTACATTTGAATTTTAGGTGTCACGTCTGGTTTTGACCTCTGAAGGTTGACAGGAAAAGTTTGACAGGTCTTAACGTGACTTCTGGCTTTTAAAAAAAAAGTGAAGTAGTATACAGTAGAGCCTACCAGAGTCTTCCTGCAAAGGACAGTTATTGTGTTTGTTCCCTGCCTCTTGGCACAGCTTTTGAGCCAAAGGAAGCCAACACCACAGGTAAATGTCTAAGATTATATTTATTCACCTTGGATGAAATTCAGCATGTTGGACCTGTGCCTTTGGCACTGTGGTCCACCATGACTGGTGCTGTGTTGTCCTTCATTGTAACTGCTGACCCATTGAGTAAGCACATTCATTCCATCTGACATTAACTAAACATTTTGTAGCTCAGTTATCATTCAAAAGCGTTGTCTATGCTGAGCGTATCATGAGGGTCAGCAACCTTCAGTGAGTGCTGTATCTCCATGGTGGACAGAAGTGCCAGTTTTCTGGGATCCCAGAAGTGGCCCCGGGAGTGTAGCACTTCTGGACACCTAGCTTAAAAAGCCCTAGTCAGCAACTTCCTGGACTGGGAACTTTTGTTCATAGCGTCAAAAGTTGGGAGCAGGATGGTCCACCTAATGCTGATGGCCTTGGTGCAAGCCATGAACTCCCCCTTCAAACTTGGGCGAGATTGTTCCAAGTCTTGAAATACCTAAAAAATTAAATATGTAAAACCAACAGTACGTTTGGATATTTCCTTTACAGGTTTGTACAGAAATCCTCGTGAACATGTTCATATAAGGGAACGTGAGCCTCTACTACCAACAAATAAGTTGAATATTACTAGGGCTCAAGTGTATGCTCTTTTCTGACTGTGACAATATTCTAGTCTGGTGTCCTGATGCTCTGAACCCTAGGCCACTGTAGTGAGAGGCAAATTTCTGGCTTACCATGATATTAAGAATGAAAACAGCAAATGAATCTATAAAGCTCCCTTAAAAGAAGAAAACATCAAGAGTAGCTTGTTAGATGAATTTAGCAGCAGGGAAGCCTGCAGCTCATTGGCTTTCTGTTCCTCAAAAACAGGTACTTACTGCCTTAAAGAGAAATTATTGCTTAGGACCAATGAGTGTTAAAATATTATTTGTTATAATAGTTCAGGGAAGGGAAACCTAACAGTCTATTGATGCCTATATTCTGCTTTGCTTTCAATACTAGAATATAACATCTTCCTTATATATGTAAGGAAGATGTTATATATATATATATATAAGTTTTATTTGACTGCATGATAGTGGATGGAAAACAAACACAGTTGTTTGCCTATTTGCCCATGGAACAAATTAAAGCTTTTCTTAAGCTCAGAGTAGATATATTTTTATTATTATTACCATTCAAAGCACTCAATGAATGCACAGCAGCCATTTGCTTTAACAACAAACACAGCACTGTATCTAAAAATGAAAAGGCCACAGGTAAGCATCCCCTTGTTCCATTTTCCTAAATATCAGGTTTAAAAGGAATGAGTCAATGTAAAACAGTGCAGAGACTCTTTATGCACTCAGAAGACTTTGTGTGATTCTCTCCTCTGATGGCTGCTCAAGTCTCATAGGGTTTAGGCCTGTGCTCTATCACCTGAGGGGACACTGAGGCTTATCCTTAAGAAATTCCCAAAGAAATGCTCTGGGTCTTTGTTCAAACAGGAATTAACAGGATTTATTTTAAAGTAACAAAACACATAAACCATTTCAGTTTCTTTCTCAAGGCAAACAAACAAGTACTTTACATGTCTCTCAGTTGCACACCAGAAGGACACTGACTGAAACTCTGAAGCTCAGGCTCTCTTTTCTTTCTCTTGCTTCTAAAGATTCAGATTTCTATGTGACTCTTTGGATGCATCCCCATGCATGTTTGGTGCAGTACCGAACGTGGTCTTGGCAAGGAGCATCCCCATGTGTTTTAAATTTGGTCCACAGAAAGCGGACCAAATTGCTCCAAACCATGCCAGACCAGGACCAAATTTGGTACCTGAAAAAACAAGTCTCGGCATAGTTTGGGTCCCAGCACACATTGCCAAGCGAGCCAAGACTGTGCATGGGGATGGTGCCAGACTTCACAATCTCAGCAGACAGGAAAGAGATTTGAGTTTTAAATCCAAGCCTCTGTCCTGTCAGCCAAGATTGTGAACAGGGGTTGCAGAGGCTTGAGATTTCTCACACCTCTGAACCCCCTGTTCCCATCTCGGCTGACAGGAAAGACACTTCACTTCATGAGTGAAAATTACTCCTGAAGTGAAGCAAAAGAAAGATTTATGTGATCTGAAGAGAAACCAGAGTATAAGCATCTTTCCTCTCAGCCAAGATGAGAAGAGGGGATTGCAGAGGCCTGAGATTTCTAACTTTTCCAGGGGGGCAATAAGCTTGCCTCCCCGAAAAAGTGAGAAATCTCAAGCCTTTGCAACTCCCTCTTTCCGATCTGCTGACAGAAAGAGGCTTAGCTTTACTCCCAAAGTGATCCTTTACTTCAGCAGTAAAGCCAGGCCTCTTTCTGTCAGCAGGTTGAAAAGAGGGGGTGGGTTCAGAGGCTTCAGATTTCTATCTTTTCCAGTGAAGCAATAAGGTTGCCTCCCTAGAAAAGAGAGAAATCATGATCCCAGCACCGTTTGCTTGGGGGACAGCCGAATCTGCCCGAGCCTGCCCCCAGCCCGCATTAGGGTGAATGGCATGGGGACACCCAAGATTCTATCTCGGTCCCCCACCCAGTCCCATGCAAGCCCAATCAGTGCTCAAATACCACCAAACAGCTTGCATGGGAATGCAGCCTTTGTATTCAACTTAATAGTTCTTGTTGCTGCTTTAATACTGCTTTGTCATTGCTCTGTTGCTGCCTTACCAAGAAAAGTAAAGGTAAAAGGTAATGGTAATGGTAACTAATAAGGTTGGCCTAATGCTGGCTTTAACTCTGAGAACACAGGCCTTGCCTTCCTTCCTTGCCTACAGGTCTAGATGGCTTTAAGGTAGGGTTAGACAAATTTATGGATGACAGAGGTATCAATGGCTACTAGAACGAATGCCTAGATGCATCTTTCAGGCTGGGGGGGGGGAGGAACTGGGGCGCTTCTAAGGCCATTTGCTGGAACTTGAGAGCAGGAGAAGGTTTGTCCTTGTCTCTGCTTGAGATGCCCATGAGCATTTGGTGGGCCACTGTGTGCGACAGGATGCTGGACTAGATGAGCTGTGGCCTGATCCAGCAAGGCTTCTCTTATGTTCTTATGTTCCCTCTCTCGGTAAACTTTTCTCTCAGATTTGGAATGTATCAAAATGAATCCAGCTAAGGGGGTGTTCTCACACTTCCACCCAGCCAAGGCTAATACATTTTGAAACTACACTGAGGGGTTTCCTTTTAGAACTTCTGACTTTAAACAGCAAATTGGGGCAGGGCACAGAACCATAACACCTCCACTAACCTCTCAGGCATACATGGGCTTCTGTGGTTAACATCGAGAAAAGGGCAGGGCCAATAACAGGCCCACTTATGCAGTTTACCTATACACTTCAATCAGCACTGGAAAGATCTGAGAACATCTCTTAAATTTTCTGCATTGCCACAGTATGATTCTTTTCTGATGACACTCTCAAACCATGGCTGGAAGAGGTCCTGCTGTCAAAGACAAACAGGAATGCTCATTTACTAAGCAGTCGAGATTTGGATCTCCTCACATGGATGAAATATGGTTACTATGAAAATGTCCTACTGGAAGATGCAAAATGTATCCTGCCACTCTGGAACCCCCCTGGGAACTATGCCTGCCAGAGATAATTCAAGCAACAAGGCCTTGCCTGGATCAAAGCAGGAACCTCCTCACTCCAAAATGGCCACACTATAGATAAAGGCGACTCCTCCATTGGTCCAAAATGTGGCTGCCGCCACTGGAAGTGGAAATGTGCCTTAAGATTACATTGTTAGAAAAGAGGTCCCTGTGGACATTATGGGTGTTTTTCCACTGTGACTAGAAGTACCCATTAATGGTATTAAGTACTTAATGGGTACTTCTAGTGACAGTGGAAAAACACCCTATGGCACCCTTTTCAAGAGTCTTTTCACTAGTAATGATCTGAACAGTGATTTTATCAGTGGCAGTCCAAAGTTGGGTTGTAGGGTCAGGGAGGCAGGGAAGCAGGGGGCTTATACCTGCCAGGGAGACTGGCTGCTGAAAGTCCTACATGGGATGCTTTCTGTTTCAGGTGTGTGTGTTTTTAAAGCATTTTTTAAAAAGATCTTGCAAATACCTTTAAAAATAAAACATTTCACAGTAATAAGAAAATGGAGAAAAATGAACAGTGAACAGCTGGCAGGTGCATGTTAGATGGCCTTCCTTTCTTCCTGTACTTATAGGAAAGACCAGCTGAGGCTGTCATGAGATCTTCAGGAAATGTGAACACCCAGGAAGGCTGTTCTGTGTTAGATCACCAGAGAGATCACCTACTGTATCAACAGGCTCACACAAACATCCCTTGACCACCCTGAAAGCAAACTCTGCTGAATCCATCCATTCTTTGGTGTATCTTTTTTTATTTAATTAACTAAAAATAGTCAAAATAAAAAATAAAAAAGAGTAGGGCATTAAAAAAAGGTACTACAGATTAGGGATGTGCACAAATTTATTTATTTTTGTATTCATATCGAATGGAATGCAATAAAATTCATAATCACTTGAATAAATCCCTTCGAATGTGATAGGATTTGAATTAGATATGAATGTTGCACATGAATTTGATATGAATCTGTAACAAAGCTTTGTACGAATGTATCCAAATATTTGATTCAAATTTGAATGTCAATCTTCAAATGTGCCAACATTCCATTCAAATTAGAATGTCTGAATTCAGACAAATTCGTACAAATTTCAAATGTTACAAATATATGTGTGCATCCCTAGTCCAGATCTGTCTTTTTATTAGGGATTTGCATGAATGTGGACATTTGAATTCAAATAGAATGTCTTGACATTCGAATTTAAGCCTTCAAACTAATTTTGAATGTTTCAAAACATTCGTTCAAATGCTTTGAAACATTCGCATGTACAGATACGTATGTATTACATACTGTATATATCTGTACAAATCTCATACGTATCTATACACATTTGCGCTGATAGTATGGGATGAAAATGGGATGCATACAAGATAAAACGGGATACGTACAAAATGCATATAGATACATATAACACATATGAGTGTTGTCGACATTCATATGTTCAAATACGAATGTTGCTGTCATTTGTATCTTCAGAGTTGAATCCTACATTCAAATGAATAGATTTGAATGTATTCGATCTGAATTAGATTTTGTTGCATTTGAATCAGATTTTGTTGCATTTGGATTCTAAACATTTGTCTCAAATTCGAATGTTTGGATATTTGATTTGACTCTAATTCAAATGCCAAAAAACCCACATTTGTGCACATCCCTGCTTGGCTGAATGTGGATTAAAATGTAGGTGAACATGCAGCTATAAAGAGGAAAAATATTGCAGACCTTCTGCTAGCAAGGATGTTTAACTCCTTCACCATGGATTCATGTTATTTTCTGTTTGTCGTTATTAGTCATATTTATTTATCCTATTTGGGGGGAGGAATATTGCATTTTTCCTAGTTTTCCAGTTTCTAACCTTGAGGCAGTAATCAGGCATCCATCCTAGTAACCATTTATATTCTCCATGAATTTATCTTTCTTAAAGCTATTCAGGCTGGTTGCTGTCATCACGTCTTCTGATAATAAATTCCATAAACCAATAACCCTCTGGATTTTAAAAAAAATACCTCCCCTTGTCAGTCCTAACCCTCCTGCTCATCAACCTCATAGGCTATGGTCACACTTAAGGTTTAATCCGGCTTCAGCCCACTTTCAGAGTGAGGGAATGTTACTTATTACTGATGTGTTCTTTTGCTCTGAAGGTGGATTAAAGCTGGATTAAAACTTAGGTGTGACCACAGAATGCCTCCTGATCCTAGTGTTGCATGATAGAGAAAGGTTTTTTTTTTTCTATCCACCTTTTCCACACCATGCATGATCTCCAAGCCACAAAATATCAGAACAGTGAAACACACAAATAAAAACTTGTCTGTTCACTTCCATTGTGAATACATTAGTGCCTAAAAAATATGACCATTGCTACATTTTCAAGTACATCTGTCATATGCATTACATAGTAAATCTGAAATATGTTGAGTAATACAAATAAAGAAACAATATATGAAATTTCACCACCACATATGGCTCTCTTAATGCTGCATGCCTTTTCAACCTGTTTTTCATGCGTGTATACTATTTAAATGAGCTTGGCTTTCAGTAATTACATGTTTAGCTGCACTCAGAGAGGTATTTTTAAAGTCATCAACACAAGGCATGAAACAAAAGGCAGTGAGCACATCCCAGAAGCCCTGCTGCCGTTCATTGATAAATTATTTTCTGGAATTCGCATTACGAAAAGCATTACAGAAGTGCACTCTACCCCTCTAGTGTTACAGTTCAAGGTAATATGTGACAGATTTGAGCATTTTTAAAAGAAGAAAATCTCCCAAGTGGGCAGATTGCAGCATTGCTCACTTGGAGATTACAGAGGCTTTTATATCTATTACAAAGGTGCAGTTATACCGATAACTCCAAAAGCAGAATATCACATACGGGGCTGAAAATTCCAAAAGTCCACTGATACGTTCTTTCTTTCCATTTCTCTCTCTCTCTTTTTTCCCCTCCTCTCTTTTTCATTTAGCAATTGCTGCCTTGCCAGAGATCTTGAACTTGAGAAAGGTTAGACTTCACAATGCTGCAGCAGTTTGTGAGCATCAGCAGATTTAGCTTGTAATTTCATTGATCTATGTGGGCTTGCTGTTTGCAAACCAGCTGCGGCACTGTTTCCCCACAGCTACTGATCTGAGTAGCATTGATTTTTTCCCTTACATTAACATAGCATTACTTCTTTAATGGGCAATAAATGACTGGATGTAAATACAAACGGTGCCTCAACAAAGATGGGAAGAGGAGGAACAGGTTCAGCCCTGTTTTTATTTATTTATTTATAGTTATTTATTTATCTTAGAAGGCTGTATTAATATCTGCCATTAAAATTAAAAGCAAGAAATATTGACCGAGATAATTCAATTCGGATTTTAGTCTTTCTGAAAAAATATATGTTGGTTCTCCCAGGAGGCTCTTTCAAGCCACATTTGCTAAGAGATGTACATTGCACTGCATATGGAGATTGCTGTTGAAGCGCATAGATTTTCATAAGACTAAAACAGTAAAAGTACCATAAAGTGCCTTGCCCCCTGCCCTTTATTACTGCACTATTCATGTAACAATTTTGGGGTTTGTGCCATCAATACAAGTGCACAAAATATGCCAGCTGAGAAAACCATGAATTTTGGGTGAGTAGATTCATATAGTCATACACGTCAGGTGCAACTTAAAATACTGGCCGTTGCAAAGACACAACTCAACAGATGTATCTGAAGACAGCATTACATGCCATTGTCCAACAAGTTGAATCCTTGAAGAACATAAGAGGAGCCCTGCTGGATCAGGCCACAACCCATCCAGTCCAGCATCCTGTCTCACACAGTGGCCCACCAATTGCTTCTTGGTATCTCAAGTGGAGACAAGGGCAAACCTTATCCTGGTCTTGAATCCCAGCAAATGGCCTTAGAGGCATCCTGCCTGTCTCCCACCCTGAAAGATGTACTTAGTCATCCACTGAGGCCAAAGCTCGGGCGGATGCTGAGCTCCCCAGGGAAATTAGGAAGGGCCCCATCTCTGGCATCTTTTTATAAACAGAAACTTTTTTATTCCAGGAGGCTTTCCAATCTTATACTGAACTCAATAGGTTGGCCTCCTTATATTTTAAATGAAGTTATCCAGTACCCTGATAGCTTATTTTTATATGTGTAATATAACTTGTTTTATATGTTTTAGACTCTATTATAGGATTTTATATAACAATGTGGTTGTTTGAATGTTATATATTGTATTGGACTATTAATTTTTTGTATGCCACTTTGAGTCCTTTCAGGAAAAAAATGGGATATACATACCGGTAACTAACAAGATGGCCAAGAAAGCAGAAGCCTTCAAGCAGTACCAGGAAGTTGACATGGTTGGCATTCTACTGGAGAAGCTTCTGGAGGTTGCTGAAGAGATCACCAAGCCTCTGAATTCAGTCAAGAAATTCACTAAAGATATGTTATTTATTCAGTTTGTTAGCAGAAAAAAAGAAGTATGATAGATTTTGAAGCCATTTCAAAAAAGCCAAAAACTGTTCCTCTCTTTAAGCTTGCTTAAACTAGTATGAGAGGGCCTCTTTCAAAGAGACACCCAAAGACTACTATGTGCCACACGTGTAAAAAATAAAATCTGAGGCAGCCATCTTGTTGATGGGGAATCCCACTGTTTCCTCCCTTTGTGAAACATTTTCTGAGGTAACTCCATCCTGACAGGGCGAAGCAGAACCACCACTTGCTATCCCATGAAAAGATTCTTGTAGGCCATTTTTCTCTTAAACTAACAAACATAGGAAGTGGTTTCATATTTTCCCCTAATGTGTGGCAATTGAGGGTAGGACAAAAGAGACATGTATACCTGGCATGAGCCATTTGCCTGCCCTGCCTCTTTCCCAACCAGAGATTCACCTGATTCCTCAAATGCATCATTTAAATAAGTCAGTGCCATAAACCATGGTGTTTTGTTTTGTTTTTGTCTAGATTGTTCTAAATACTGTTATCATAATTTAGATTACAATACAGGAAAAGAAAAGGAACTTGATCATATTGACAATGATCATAATGATGACTATCTAACTCTTCTCAGGGCATGTCTATGAATTTTGAAACATCATATTTGTCTTCTAAAGTGTATTTTTGACTAATGTTATGTCACAAATCATTCAGCTCATGAATACAATAAAGTAACACTTGTTTTAAGAAAACAAGGCTTAGGTTTATTATTGACAAACAGGAAACTAATTTTTGCCTCATATATTCTTCTGCTTCAGATTTCCATTGCCATATCTTCTGAACCAAAGAAAAGAAGACTACATGTTGGTGAATTTGCTAACCTTCTAGATTTTTATGAGAAAATTTTGAATTGCAATTTTTTTTAAGGTCCTTATTTACATTATTCTATAGATAGAGAACTGAAGGGTGGTGAAGGTGGCCAAAACAAAACTCTATGGGCCTTTCCGCACAGGCTCTAAAAACGGATTCTGCATTGGAGGCCACATTGGAGCCCCTTTGAGGACGCCGCATCCACATTTCAGTGTGCAACACCAGTTTCTTAAATTGGTTCTGCCGCCAAAATCCTACTCAGATGTAAGACCTAAAAAATTAGGTCTTACATCTGGCTTTTCCCCTGAAACCATTTCAGAAGCAAACGCTTCCACAATGGCAAGGGAAAAGCCAGATTGTTGGCGGATGCCCAGCTGTCAAAGAGGGAGAGCACATGCTCTCCCTGTTTGACAGCTGGGCCCACCCACCAGCCTCTGCCATTGGCTCCATCGGAGCCAGCATGGCGAGGGCAGCAGCCGGCTTCGCTGGGTTCCCCTTTGCCTGAGAAGGTGCGATGGTGCTTTCTCAAGCAAGAGGGAAACCGCAGCCCCCACCCCCCCATCCCGCCTGGGGCCGTCCGCACACAATGCACTCTTTACCTGGTCGCTGCCAGCCACTTCTGGCAGCAGGAGGCCCGGGGTGAGAATCTTCTTTGAAGATTCTCCGGAGTGATCTGCTGCAAAGTTCGAAGATTCTCCTGAGCCTTTGACAAAGACATTGCTCTTGCATGGGGTCTTCTTTGGAGACTGTGGTAATCTTCGAAGGCAACCAGAGGCACTTTGGTGCCAGCTTTGGAGGGACTTCGGAGAATGTGCACAGGCTTTGATGTTTTGCGTTTTGGGGCACCCCCCATGGGTGCCCCCCCAAGCCTCCTCTAAACCCCATTGCCCAATTGTGGTGAAAACAGGCTCCGTATAATCCAGATTTGATGGCTGAAGACCCCATTGGGTCTACAGGAAATCCGGATTATAGGTCCTGAAGGACCCATATGATCTGGATTTCCCTAGTACTGGTGGAAACAAATGTGGCTCTAATGGGGTCTGTAGTGAAAATGGGGTCTTCCTGCTCTGAGCCAAATGGGTCCTTAATGGGTACTTAGTGCTAGTCAAAAAACACCCTAAGTTCACTCTTGTAGGTTTCATGTTTTCCCATATCTTTGGTAAGCTGCTTTAGGGTTAGGATAGAATATACCAAAAAAAAAAAAAAAAAAAAGAACACTTTCCATATATTTGTATTGTTTTATCAGGATAAGCACTTAAAAACAACAACCAAAAACTGAGTTTGCTCCTATATAAATGCATGAACCACAGAAGGTATTGTTCTAGAAGAAAAACATTCAGACCAAGGCATTAGATAGGAAAGAATTTCCTCCTCACCACCACCACTATGTGACACAGAATGCAGTCTGCTTGTTCTAATCCTGTGCCTGCCAACAAACATGAAAGGGCAATTTAAAAAACCAGAGTGTTGGATAATTTTGTTCATAATGATTGTGGGTTTTGCCTGTTGTAGATATAAATGACTAGTCCGGCATTTATATGTGTGGGCTAAAGGAGGGCCTACACATCCCGGATTGGACAGTATAATCACAGCAGGTGCTGTAGAAGATGAACTATGGTGCAGCACTCCATTGACTCCTAAGGGAGAAGGATACCAGTGAGACATAAACATTTCTACAAAGTTTGAAATGCAAATACTGAATTAATTTACTAAGGGTACAATCAGACATGCTTAATGCGAACCAGGTCGGTCTTGTGGGTAGTGTGCTGGACTCATATCTTGTAGACATGCGGTTTGATTCCACACTCTTCCATGAAGCCAGCTGGGTGATCTTGGGCTAGTCATAGCTCTCTCTCTCTCTGAGTGCTCACTGCCTCACCCTACTTCACAGGGTGTCTGTTGTGGGAAGAAGAATAGAAAGCTTTGTCAGTCACTTTGAGACCCCTTAAATTGGTGAGAAAAGTGGGGCAGGAAAGCAAACTATTTATTGTTGTTGTTGAGGCACCTCTGGGAAAATGTTAGGCTTTAATGATAAAATATTCTCCACATCATTGCCTTATCCCATCTCAAAGTTTGGGGATGGGCATCACTTTTTCATTTAGGTTTTCATAACCCCAGAAGGGTCTCTTTTAGGGATGTACACAATTTTTTTTCTTCCATTTGTATTTAATTGAATGCAGGAAAATTTGTAGTCATTTGAAAAGATCCCCTTCGAATGTGGTAAGATTCAAATTCAGTATGAATGTTTAATCCCATACGAATCCCATACAAATGCATACAAATGTATCAAAACATTTTATTCAAATTTGAATGTCAATCTTTGAATATGGCAACATTCGATTCAAATTTGAACATTTGAATTCATCCGAAATTGGATGAATTTCAAATGTTATGAATATTCATACACATCCCTAGTCTCTTTTTAGTATGATTGGACTGGAATCTACATAAGCACAGAGTCAGAAAATGTAGCCAATCACAGAATGAAAACAGTTGCTATGGGTGAGCAAATAATCAGGACCATGGAAAGCCAGGCAGACAAGAGACCAATCAGCAAGTTGTAGCCAATGTCAAGGAAGTAATTGTCAGACCTGAAGGTGAACAAAGACTGTAGTGTGAAAAAACGAGGTAGGCTTTTGGGTACTCAGTTGGTTATCTGTTTGTGTGTGTCTCCAGAAGGGTCACTTTTTCTTAAACATGCAAGCGAAAAATACCATCTGATGGCACCTTAAGGCCACATTCACACAAAGCAACATAGTATTTGGCTCTTTGGGAAAAGGAACTCTTATGACTAATTCAGCACACGGTGCCTTTGCTTCTAAGTTGGATCCTGTACTCTTAAATCAAGCAACTCTCATGGATCAGGACTGTAAAAAAAATGCAGAATAGCATGGCCAAATGCATCTCCTTTGATAGTCAGAATCAAGTCATGTGGAAAATATGAAGATCCCCCAAATTCAATGGGACCTAATTCTGCATCAGCAGGAATTGTGTTTGCGGCCTTGTTAGAAAATTTCAGTAGAATCAAGGAGACACCAGGATAACCAATACAAACAACGGGCAATATTTGTCTTTGGTAGTTTGCACATTATCTGTTTTCACTGAAACCGACATGCTTCAATTACACATCAATGACAGATAATGCTGTTGTCACCAAATACTTGCATTCAAGTGTGTTTTAAATTGGTCTCCCTTCATTTTTATTGGTAGTTGGTAGCAATTGTCTTAACAAGCAATACAAATGAATCCTCAAGCTATCCAGTATAAGCTGGAAAGGCTCATAATGAAGAGGAATGAGTAAGGTGGCTGACAATGACCTGGTGCACCATTTCCTCACTGCATGGCTAGTAAATGACCCTCTAACAAATACAATTAATATAAAGTAATACAAAGCCATCCTTCATTATTTACAAGAAATTCACGTTTTTTTGTATTTACTCACAGGACAGTGCAGCAATAATATTAAGTCAGTCAGGACACAACTGTATGATAGTATTAATTCAGCATAAATAAAAATGAATTCTACCACATATATCTTAAATTCCACTGGGACACCAAAATAAAGGATCTCAAAACAGAACAAAAAACAAAACAAAACAAAAAACACAGGCAAGGAAAACACTAAAATTGTACAAACATTTGCAATTTGCCTAGCTTCATTTATTACAATTCTCTTTTCCAGTGTCATTTTAAGCTTAGTCTTGGAAATTTCAAATGCCCCTCATGGGTAAAATGAAATGGCCTCCATGTTTCTTGTCAATTGTGGCTCTGAAGATAAATTGCATAGAGTGGTTTGCCTGGTGCCTCTTCTGTTGTGTTTTCAACAATACAGTCTGTCTCTCAAGATGTTATTATTATATTATTTTCATGCACCTTGTTGCTGGTTTCACTTCACTGGCATGATTATCACAGGAAGTGCATGGTTACCCAGGCTGATGGTGTGGAATGTATTGTTGACTGCTGTTGTTCATGCTTGTTTCATAAATATTTTTGGAATAGTACAAACATGCTCTATTTATCAGTGGTGTGTTTTGATTATTATTCATGATCAGGAGCTTAAGCTGCTTCTTGTGCCCCTTAGACACTACTCCCACCATCATGACCACAATAGGGACCATTGTAATTAATCCGAACTTCATCTGGCAGACTCTTCCAAAGCAAGCAATGGGTAAAGGAAATGCAACAGTAAAGCTGCAGTTTAAGACACAAAAGGAAAAAAAACACCTCAGTTTTATTTCCTATGCCTCTGCAAGGGGACCTGAAATTCACTGCATAGTTTCTATCTATGATCTGCCATTTTGATAGAAGTATCTTGAAGAGCAATTGAAGAAATAAACCTTTTAATAAACAGAAGCATAGAAGCAGATAAAAACACATACTAGCTTTCCACCTTTCTTATTAAACTATGCTTAAGTTTGGTCTTGTGGTTAGGGAGCCAGATTCTTAACTGGGAATATGAGGTATGATTCTGCACTTCCCAGTGAAGCCAGCTGGGTGACCTTGGACTAGTCACAACAGCTCTCTTCTGAGCAATCACAGCCCCACCTACCTCACAGGGTGTTTGTGGTTGGTTCTGAACATTTACAATATTTAATTTAACTGGTCCAGAAGACATTCAGGCTGCAACATGATCTCTCTTGTAGATAAGCATCTTTGAAGATAATGGCATTCACTTCTGAGTAGATGGGGACCACGTCTCCAGTTTCAGGACAGGTTGATCTGTTGAGGCTGAATGAGCCAATACCACTAATCATGGTGCCCACTTTATCTCCTTTTCAGAGCAATAAGCCTCCCTGCTTCTGAGAAGCCTCTGTGAGTAATTGTGCTTTGAGGGTGCCCATTGCTTCCAAAAAAAAGGAGATGGGGTGACACCAGTCACATTATTGGATGCTCGGAGGTGACCTTGTAAGGTAAGTAGAGACATGGCCCTCATTAGACATGTCATATTTCAACCTACTTCTGTACCTCTTCCTGTTCACAAAAAAGCAATAAGAACAGAGATGGACAGATGGACAGATGGATGGATGGATGGATGGATGGATGGATGGATGGATGGATGGATGGATGGATGATATGACAACCAGTTGAATCAACAGTTTGACTGATGTGGATTAGCACAGCAACTGTAGCATTTATATAAATAATATTTGTATTCCGCTTTTTAATCTAATTCCTAACAAAACAATCCTTAAATTTCAATAATAATATTATTTTAAAAATATTATTATTACAATAACAAAATTACATATCATAACCTGTAAATATTTAAGTAATTCTACAGTAGTTCAGCTTCAAATTTAAGGACTTAAGTATATGTTTAAATATTGCTTAGTGGATATAGCCTGGGATTTTTTTGCTAACCCTGCCTGAAACTTTCATATGGCTTCTGTCTCCTGCAAGTAAAGAGTTCCCTGGGACTGGGCCTGAAGGCTGCCAGATGCTGTGCAAGGAAGAACAGCTGTTTGCATTTTTGTTTACATTTAAATATACTGGGTTTTTTTTGTAATTTTATGGTGATATATGTCTTGTATTTTGTTTTAAAATTTCTTTGTATTTTGTTTTGTAATTGCTTGAAGATGACCTTAAGCATACAATGGAAAGCAGTATATACAAATAAACAAATGATGATGGTATCACATTTAACAGCCTTTTTCAGCCTTTCACTTCCAGCTGGACTAAAGTTTACTAGTGGGACAGAGATTCAAACAGCTAAGGGAAACAGATTTCAGACCCTTTCCACACAGGCCAGTATTTCAGTCCATGAAGGGTGTAGACATCTTCATCCCACACATTATTGAAAAACAGGAGAGCCCTCTGCACTGGACAAAGAAAGGTATACACAAATGCAGGATCGCATTATTAAGTGAAAAAACTGAAGCTGGCCAAACTTGATCCATCCCATTCTGGTATCTGATGGACTGAATGATTGTGTTTGCAAAAGGCAATTGCTGCATGGTGCACAGCAAAACTTTTGAATTCATCCCAGTCTGTCTGATGCTTTGGGTTTACCTTTTCCAGAAACACCCATGCTTTATGAAGGTATTTTCCTTGTATACTTGCAGTCTCGGTGTGTGGGGAAGGTGAGAGAAGATCAATTGGATGGTCTCAGCACAGTATTTTCTTTTTATATTACCCTGACTTAGGATGGTACAAAGACATTATAATATGCTCACCACTTCTTCCAGCTTCCGGCTGGCTATAATCAACTAAGTATAACTTCCAAATAAATCTGTCAAAAATACCCATGTATATAGGCAGTTGCTTCATATCAAGAGGAGGCAGGGTCTCCCTTACACCACACAAGCATGTAGAAGGGAGGCCCTGGACCGTTTCCGAGGACATCATAACAGGGAGTGCAGAAAAGGCCTGAGAGACAGACAGAGACACAGAGAAGCCCTATCTGGCAGCCCAATGCAGAAAGGGCCAGAGAACCTTTCAATCTTGTGTGGCTGCCTCTTTTTGCTTTGGTGAGTTCTTCCAGTTTTCTAGGCAAATATAAAGCTTTTCAGATGATATAAGTCAGTATTTCATCGGAAGATTCATTAATACAACTTCAGAGTCCTCTTACTCACTGCTTCAGTCTGCCATATAGCCTTACATTTCTGAGAATATCCATTCCATTTTCCTTTTTCCTTGAGTCTATTTTTCCTCCTTGCTCTTGACAATCCTTAGTATTAATGTGTCTAGCAAGACTGCCCAGGTTGGTTTCTTGGGCTGTATCTTGATAGCCAACAGTAGACAGCACTGGGTCAGATGGTCCATGGAAGCTCCCTCCCCATAGAGCTTCCAGCTGCTTTCACATGTCCATTACCAGCATGGCTGCAAAGATGCTCATTCTCTAAGTATTATCTTGCCCACTCATCTCCAGCATCCTTGGATGGGTGTTGTCCTCTCTGGCAGGAGTCTTATACCATCAAAAATGGAAGAGCACTTTCCCAGATGACCCAGTGAGGCTTTCTGAGTTGGTACATGGAGACACAGTCTTGGTTTGCCCTTTTAACTCCCCCCCCCCCGCAAAGTATGTAGTAGTAGTAGTAGCAATCTAAAAATAAAAATACCCACAAACCTTGACACTTTTTAGTTTCTTGTCCATTGAGTTCATCTACAAAGTCATCATAAGCCACCATCTAAATCAGCTATTAGTATTATTCATTTATATTTTAAAATCCTTAGTTACAGAAATTGTACCATCACATCTGCTAATGCCACATAGTGATACATATGTGATCTATGCATCTATTTCTGTGAAAGTCATGGCTATTTTTGATTTGCGCCTGATGAAGTGCTCATTTGCTAAGTGATTTATCTGCTGTATTTTTACATGAAGAGTTCAGTTTAAATGGTACTTCTATCAGCTTCAAAACAGAGAGTGCATTTTAGCATTCAGGCTGAACGTTCTGATTTTTCCTCAGTTCGCTCTTTCTGCAAGAAACCTCTGGTAAATAGTAATTGTCTAAAACATGTTTTACAATGAAGCAAAATGAATATAAGAGAAAATAGGCTGTAAGAGCACCTCCTCTAATCATGTTAATAGTAGTTCAGTTGTGTTTCTCCTAAATAATCTTGTATTACAGAATGGGGGCAGGGAAGCACACACTCATGGCTATGCATTATATTGGAGGAGATGGAAATTATTATTTTCTTTCTTTGCTCTCTTCTTGTAAAGAGCTTTCCAATCAGTGAAAGTAAATGCAACTGAGTAATGTAATGTATAAATACTGCTTTATTGTTATGACAATTGCCTTTTATTCACGCTGATCTTTTTTTTTCTTTTTCCTTCCTTTCCCTTTCCTTTTTTTTTCTTTTTTGCTTAATAAATAGATACTATGAAAATTCCAATACAATTTAGGAACAAGCTCGATTTCAGTGCTTGGGATTTATTTCGGGGTTTATAAATTATGTCAGGAAGAAAATGCACTTGCAGAAATTAAATTATGTCAGAAATACTGACAGATTGTAGTCAGCACACACTGAGAGGCTCACACTAACATCAGCCCATTTCAACTCTGACGCCATCAAAATTACATGTTTGCTTGCTTTGTGTAAAGCCTTGCAAATGATCAGAGCAAAATAAATTGCTGCCTCCTTCAAATCAACTGAACAAGACTAAAGACAAGTGAGGGAGAAGAACCTTTGGAGGCAAAGGCACAATGCAGTTTTGCAGTTAATCGTAAGTTTATGTAAAAGGCAATATATTTCCTGTCTTAAGAATGACCAAGTAATATTTTTTTCACAGCTGACACACTGTATATACAGCTCCACCAACTGGCGTGCATTGCCCATTGTGTTTGGAATGTGTCACATCTGACTAGTAGTGGTAAGAAGAATGGGCTGACAAAATGATCCTTCAATCTTCCACTTAGTTCTTGGAAAGGGACATGTTGGAATATGGTGTCAAAGGGGAAATAAACCTGATTGTTTGTTGGTAGTTACTTGCACAAATATGCACTAGGGCTAGGAGACAATTATAGCCCTATTCATTCTATCACCCGTAAGGTGTAAACAGCAAGCTTTCTCACATCACAAATAAATTGGGTCAGTTAGCTCTGTAAAATATGAGATACTGGTAATGGTAATCCTAGGCAGCAGCTTGATGCTTGAGCCACTTTATGTAGGTAAAGCCCACAATGGTGGCAAAATTGCCTTTGTTCTTCTTCCCATCCTACAAAATGGTAACATTTTTATTGGGGGAAGCGAGGGAGAAAAATCTAGCAAGGATTCTACCAATTCTTTAAGGGAGTATATTAATCTAGGGGTGAGGATTACCCATCCACAAGATGGTCAAGAGTGTGGACAATGTAGTCCTTCAGGGATATACTATTCTGAACGTGCCTCTTCTAAGAGAGGGGCCACCAGAACACTCAATTTTCAATTCCAGAAAGATAGGATGTGCCTTCCTTCTCCTTGGGACATGTTGGTGACCAAGCGGAAAAGCAGACAAGATATTTATTCATATATTGTATTAACTTATAAATATTTATATCTTTCTCTTCACTCAAAGGTTTCAGGGTAGGTCACAATACTACATAAGATAAAAATATGAATAAAACATAACACACCCTTCCCAACCTAGAACAGAAGCATTATAAGAGAGCCAAATATCAGAAGTCATGAGCCTGATTTTACCCAGGCACTGCAACCCATATAATATCAGCACCTGCTGCACTTCAGCTGGGAGGCTATTCCAAAGCTTGGAGCCAACACATAAAAGACCCTCTTATCTGCCACCCTGCCTTGAACCACAAAAGGACTTGCCTTTTGATTCTCAGGCTCAGGTAGTAGATGCAGTAGATACATTCTAAGTTGTCTTCTAAAGTAAAATAATGTTCTAAGAATAGAATCCAAGCCCTGTCCCCAAAAGACTTATTAGCCCCTCTCGGCTTCCTCTGCCGTCACTCTGTTATAGCTGACTTTAAAAGTCCCCTCCACTTCTGGAATAAGCGTCCCCATGGTAGCCGCGATCTAAACGGACTTTCCGTCCCCATGGTAACCGTCTTCTTTTTCCGGGCATCTTTTTCCCCCCGCCCCCTCTCTTGTTAAAAGGAAAAATAGCCAGATCTCCGTTTCGTTGTGTGTTTGTGTTCTTATAGAATAATAAAAAGGTCTTAGCAGGAGTCCGCAGTAATAACTAAGAGTTCTTCATTTAACATTATAACAGTAATAATGTAACTGTTCTTAGTTCAATCCTAGGTCAAATGGTTTCATTTCATTTATAAAAGTAACAGACATTTTATATATAATAATTTCACTTGCTTCATTTTAGTTCATTGATTCACTCCCAGATGACAAAATGGTTCCTTTTTTAAAAAATTCCCCCTTCCAGGAGAACCTCTCCCAGCCTCTCCCTATGTTGAGATTGGTTATTTTGCATGTTAATATAGGCCCTGTCCCTAAAAGACTTATTAGCCCCTCTCGGCTTCCTCTGCTGTCACTCTGTTATAGCTGACTTTAAAAGTCCCCTCCACTTCCGGAATAAGTGTCCCCATGGTAGCCGCGATCTAAACGGACTTTCCATCCCCAAGGAAGCCTGTTTCCTTTCCCCGCATCTTCCCCCCCGCCCCCTCTCTTGTTAAAAGGAAAAATAGCCAGATCTCTGTCTCCTGAAACGGCTTCCCGCCCCTAGCAAAGGCAGATGATCGCTCATTCATTCACTTTCAGCACTTACTTTCACTCAGTTCTCTGTTAGAAAAGGCTTTCTGCCCCAGCAAAGTCAGTGGCTGCAGGCATTGGCAGCGCGATCCTTCGCTCATTCTCTTTTAAGGCTTTCACAGATCACTGATAACAATGTTGCAATTCTGAGCAATTCTGGCTCTTTTTACAAAGGAAAGGAAGCGAACCTGCTGCATTTCTCAGATGTGTGAATGCTTTTTGGCTGTGTGTGCAGGCAAGCAATCCCCACCCCTTTTGCCACAGAGCGTCCTCAAGGCAGATATAGCGAGCAAAACCCGCGAATCGCCGAAAGAGCGCTGGAACTCTTCTTTAAAGTGCACGTATTTTATCGCAGGTGTCTCACTTTCCTAAGCTCCCTAAGCGCCTTGTAAAGCCTGGAATGGGGCCGCTCAGAGGCAAAAGAAGAGTTCCAGCAGACTTTCAATTGCATGGGGACAGGGCCTCAGTCATTTTTAATAACACTTAAAATATGGCTGATTAATTGATATGGTAGAAAACTATTTATAGAAAGAGCGAAGTATGGAATTGAAAGTCAGCATAAAGTACTGGTTAGAATGTCAGGCTAAACTATAGAGATTCCTTATTTTGTATTCCCATTCCATAATGAAAACTGAAAGTAAAACTGTGGGACACTCACTAAAAGCAAACACATAAATAATGCAATTTCAGTAGATTGCTAAGCTTTGCATAACTGCTGCCAGTCACAGCAGAGGAAATGGAGGCCTACTGTAATTCAAGAAATTATGGTAGAAAACTGCAAATTAGATTGGTGTCATAAGAACTCAACCTCAAGACACTTTTATTATTGTTGTTCAAGGGGGAGGGGCACAGTAGTAGTAATAGAAGATGTTGTGGCGAAATATTATGAAGCCACCTCAGATACAGTAAAGTTTAAAAAAGGGTTATAATTTAACCAACTGAAAATTTTCTCCTGCACTGAAAATGGCCATTCGATATCCCTTGCCTTTCTGACAGGGAACTCAGCTCTTTCAAGATATTGACTCTTGCTTCAGAATCACAGAAAAATATCCTCTAACCTACAATTATCACTCAAGATGCATCCAAAGCCAAAGAGCAGGAAAGACATTACTTCCCTACTTTATCTGAAAAATGGAAAGGCAGTAAAGCTGTAGCTGAAATAATGTACGGTATAACATATTACATATGCTGACAAAGTGCGCCATGTTCACATTAATTTCAATCAACAATTTTTTTTCATTTCAATGGACTTGAGTCTTCTTCTGTTCTCTCTCTATGTTCGTGTATGTGTCCATGTTTATGATTGAAAAATAATTTTCTGCATGTGTCTTTTCTGCTTATAAAATGGAAAGCTATATGTTTTACAGTATTCATTGCAATGTTCAGAGATATCTACTCTCCTGGGACCTAGTTTAATTTCTTATATATCCATGTCATTTTTCTTTCCTATTAATATTCCCACATGGCAAGTACATTACTTCATGGTGCTGAACTGATTTTCAAATAGAATCTTCCTTCATATAAATTGTTACTTTTCATAAAAACTATGGAAATTTTGAGACAAAATTATGCAAAACATAGACAAGTCTTATATAAAACTGATAGCAAAATAGATCTTAAGGATATCAGATTGTAAAAATCCACTGCCATAATACTTTTTACCATAAAAAATGAACAAATTAAAACTCATTATTAAAGAACTCATTTAAAATATACTTCTTGCTATTACACTATACAAAATAAATAAGAATTGAGAGTCAGCCCTAAGCAGACAAATAAAACAATTTTTCTAAATATGGAACACTGACCCTAAAGCATATATTCCATATAGGTAGAAGAACATTCACCACCATGAGATTTCTTCATAGTAAAGATAGATTTTTATTTAAAACAGTTTCAAGGTTTTCCAAAGGACTATTGTTGTACATCAAAACAAATTTCTCCAAATACTTTTAGAAAAACTGAAATTATTAGCATCCAAGGCATTTTATGCTTATTGTCAAAATTCTTAAATTCAGTATGTAATAGTAATGAACAATAATTTAAAAAATGTTGGTTTAGTTCATCACAAATCCTGTTCACTCTGAACCCAGCACAGGGCCCAAATATCCCCAAACATGCCCTCATCTCTCCTTCCCAATTATGATTGCACCATGGCCCCCTCCTTCCCTGATTGTGCACCACCAATCCTCAAGTACACCCCACCATCCTCCCCCCAATGGATCCAATGGTGCTTTCTTGGCTCACATGGGCCCAGTCCACTGTCACCAGTGTCCTGCTTCTACAAGGTGACTAGGCCATCTGTAGTAAAGAAGCTATCCCTACTAGCCTTGAGAAACTTGCTTTATTTTGTTTGGTATTGCTGTTTTGCTTTACCATTTCTGATGTACTGTTTGAAACTCATGTTGTTTCACTCAGTAAAAATAGTCAAACATTTTCTATAGTTCTGGCCATGTCTTCCAATCTACCTAGCTACTAAAGCAAAAGAGCAAAAGCACCAGGACTTGTAAATGGTGCCATTAATAAGTTCCTCTTTTAAAGCAAACTAGTCAAATTGCTCAAATTGCAGCTTTTACGAGCATGATGAAATCTGCAATCTCGAGGTCCACCCATTTGGAGGAAATACCAATGAATTTGATGGGATTTTTCTAAGAATACATGTGTAAGGAAGTGCATTCATAATAGCATGTGGTGTTTACAAACATATGAAAGTAGCAAAAATGGTAAAGAAGGAAAACTCTGGCTTCATCTACATTAAGCCCTCAGTTCTGGTCCCTGGTGAACAGTGCAGTGAACAAGTGCCATTTGCACCAGTATAGAATTCACAATATAGCTGCAAAGTAAACCTTCCTTGCAACTGTGTTGCTCCAAACCAGCGAGATCTCGGACGGAATGAAAACGGTCAACACAACATCAGATCTACTGGATGATTCACTAACATGGAAATAGCACCAGATAAGTTACTCCTTCCTCCTTGCTTACCCTTGGGTGAGCCAGTTTGGTCTAGCAGGACTCTCATCTAGGAAAACCAGGTTTGATTCCTCACTCTTCCACAAAGCCAGGTGGGTGACCTTGGCTAGTCACAGCTCTCTTCTGAGCTCTCACAGCCCCACCTACCTCACAAGGTGTTGTGGGGAGAAGAAAAGAAAGCTTTGTCAGATGCCTTGAGTCCCCTTAAATGTGTGAGAAAAGCCAACTTCTTCTTCTTCTTCTTCTTCTAAAATAAAATGGTAGTCGGAACTCATGTCCCCATCACATCTCTAATCCACTTTTTTTAGCCTGGAATGTTCATGAAACTGATGTGAGGAGGGCAGACCAATGTGACAACAATCCCACCCCAGATCTGTCTCCAAGCTGTCTCAGAGGTGCTTTTTTTTTCTTCTTCTTTTTTTTTACCAAGTATGAAAGCAACCTTTGGTTACCTTATCTCACCACAAAGGAACTGTCTGACGTCAACAGCCTGTCCGGCTAACATGTTAACAGTTTACAAAAAATATATATGCTCATTATTTCTATAGAATCACACATCTATTTTTAAGTTCATACCACTTCCTATTGCACAGGCCAACAAGGATCATTAAGCACCAATAGGCCTCAGAATCTTTCTTCAGACACAATCACATTGTAGACATCGCTAGGGATCTCATTTTCCTTCCACACAAGATCTGCAGGGCAAAGAAGGCAAATGAACTATGAAAAAAATAATCACTGCTTTTAGTGTTCCTTTTTTTTGTCATAAAAATTCCATTTATTTAAATTCCATTAAAAAGCACATTTGGCTGCCAAGAGCATAAATATATACTTTTCTTATATTTACAATTTTTCATTCTCCTTCCCCAAAAGTCTTTGACGTTTCTTTCAATCAACATATTTAAAGCAGTTTTCTTGTCACAGACTAATGATTTTGCTCATATATTGATGAATTACAGCAGGTGATCAAACATGTGAACACACATGGAGATTCTCACACAAGCTTTACCATGGTATTTTGCACTTTATCTTTCAGTTATGGATATAAACAGAGAAAAAGTTCATATGGAAGATGTGATTGCTTCAGGCAGTAAAAAAAGGAAACAATTGTTTAAAAAATATATAACAAACAAAAGAAGCTCCATTGGTTAAGCAAGAATTTTGATATAGCAAAAATGGATCCAAGCCTATTATATATTGAAAATTAAAGTCCAACCTTTTCGTTTTGGACAAAAACACAACTGAAAATAGAAAACATTTGCAGAGGAAGCCCAATCTGTACAGAATCTCAATAACTGAAGAAATGGTTTAGATTGTAACTTCAAGCAAAGATCACAGATTGCCTAGTTGAGAAACATCCATAGATCTGGACAGATAGTCTCTTATCATATCAAAGAACTTATCTAGCTACATCAAATGCAGAACCTCAATAATCAATCAGTGGTTGGCAACAAATTTAGACTGACCTAGAGAATGTTAGCTGGATGGTGGTGCAACTTTTCATTTGGTGGTGTTCCTACTGAGGTCCTTCTTGAAATATATTTTGCAAACTGGTACTAAATAACAGCAGTTGGATTTAGGTCTAGCTACATAGAAGTCTTACCTCACACTTCCATGAATCCAGATGAAATTGCATGAACTTTGGGTTAAGGAGAGAATCTGAACAGTTTAAAGCACATCTAATGAACTTGCTTTCAAGGTAAGCGCTACATCTCCCTACCAGTTTTCCTCTACACATAGAAACTGTAATTATCTGGTCAGCACACTGGCAGCTCTTCATTGCTTCATTGCTCAAGTGCATTCTTATGCAACACTGGAAATGGAATGCAGAAGTGTGCTATGTTTTTATGTAACCTTGCAAATCAAACAATAACAACAAAAAAAGATTAAGTTAAATGGCTCGTTTAATCTGCATCCCTTAGTGGGGTCTGCTGCACTAGCAGGGGCTCCCTGACTGGTTGAACCTATTTCAGTCAGTAGTCATCTTGTGTACTCTTTTTGCCAGGCTGCAGGAGCCACCCTGGTTCTCTATTTTTGGTTGCCTTCTTAAGGACCTCTGAAGCTCCAATAGTCCTGAAAATGCTAAGTTTCCTCCACAAGGAGAAAAACTGAGGCAATGCCTCATTTGACCTCCCATGGAACATCCAAGTCCAGCCTCTATAAAACTGCCCTGGAAGAAGCAGTGTTCTTGGAACGCTGTGGAAAACAGAAACAAAAACAGATCTGTGTGAAAATACCGCACATTTGACAAATTCACAGTTTGTTTTAATTTCACCAAAACTGAATCTGATTTAATGTATAATAAGATTTGGATGTTACCATCCCCATATGCAGATAAACATATCATAAAAGTACTGGCGGTGGGGAGTCACTGCTGCCAGTTTGTTTTCCTGCATAATACAGAGTGCTTTTTCTAGCCAGACATTTTGAAACCAGGAAATTTAAAGATCTGAACACTTCCATGTGAGCTTGTCCAGTTATAAGATATGCAGCAAGTATTTCTTCACAAATAGCTGCTACCTTTAGATCTGAAATAAGTGTCTACTTAGAACAGAAACATCAGTTTGCCAGCTATCTAACAACTCTCCTACTACTATTTAGCTCATCTCATCAGACCATAATCCTTTACGTCATCCATGCTGGCTAAAACTGACTGACTGACTGACTGACTGACTGACTGACTGACTGAATGAATGAATGAATGAATGAATGAATGAGAGAGACACAATCACAGGATACAGTCAATAGGTAGGAAAAAGCCACAAACAACAATTCAGATTCAGCCAGTTCACAGTTCCCCAGTGCAATGTTTATTCAGAAATAGCTTTTTACTGTGACAGAGCTTATTTTCTAGTAGACATACTTAATACAACAGCCCTGAAGTATTAGAAAAAGCCATTTTAAAATAACTATTTGTATAAAAATAATCCACTGTAATATAAATTTTAAAATAATTGCTGTAAATGCCTTAAGGACCAAGGCATAAGAACATAAGAACGTAAGAGAAGCCCTGCTGGATCAGGCCACAGCCCATCTAGTCCAACATCCTGTACTCCAAAATGAGATGATCACACAAATCAAAAGCAAGCATGTTCTGTGAACACATATCTTTAAACAGACGGGCAAGGGTGTACTTACTGCTTAAATAAGGCTGGGTTTTTCTAAGAACAATATTATTTATATTAGAAACAAAACGCATTTAATAAGAAACGTGTATGTGGTTCGTATGGACAGATATCTAAATTTCATGGGAACAACATCTTCAGCATAAACAAAGTCAAGTTTTGTACATCTAAGTTTATAGAATACCTTGCCTACAATGTAACTTCTATAATGAAAATAAATATAAAAAGCTGGAACTGGAGCAGGTAATATGCTGTTGATGGCTCAAGATTTCAAACATGCTCAGTGAACAAGCTACTGGCAAGAAGAAAGATCTCTTATTATTATCATAGGCTGCTTTTAGCAGATACTTCAAACTACAAACAGGAAGGTAAAGCAAATGTAACCTTAACACTACTTGAAGCCATCTTAAGAATCTATCCCTGGTGCTCTTCAGACAGGGGCTATATTTACAGCTAACACATTCCACTCTGTAAGAGTAATTATATTTTACATTCTCAGTTACCCTTTTCCATTAGGTATAATGTGAGGACAAAGCAGTCAGATAACAAAGAAAGAAAGACAACAGTGAAGAGTTGATGGGCTCTACTGAAGAAACTATCCTTAGATGAAAGACTTGAGAATCCACTTTAAAAAAAGAAAAAAAAGTTAGTGGTCTATGAAAAATATTTCTAGACTACATATAGTTTTGGCTTGGTTCCAGAAAATGGAACTGTAGAATTGCCTCAATTTAATTACTACCCCATGAAGCATTCTGACAGCCCCAAAGCAATGCTTAGCAAGCATTTTGCCTCAGACAGCTTCAAGATGTATTGCAACACGGAAATTACAATACGTACCATGACTTGTTCTGTCATCCCACTTTGAGAAAGCAGCAAGCTTGTCTCTTTAATAAGCTGTCTGATATACCACCGATTTCACCTGTAAAAACAAAAGTAAAATGGATGTAGCCATGTTAGCATCCCAACAGCATGCATAAAGGACAATTTTACAATATATATGTTTTATATGTGCCTATATAGTAAGACATGCATGCACGAGAGCTTCATGTTTCATTGGTTTAATCAATAAACCATTCATCTAAGCATGCCCCTTGTTTGAAGCTAATTTGGATACATATGGCCTTCAAGAGGAAGGGAGGAGTCCTTTTTGTTTATTAAATTTTGAATTCTACTACATTACCTCAGTGTTTCAACAGATACTCACCACAGAGGATTTGGTATTATGCCAATGAAGTTAATAAATTAATTAATAGATTAGTTGGTCAAAGGGCATATAATAAATCAACCTGTAATTGCTTCATTGCTTGGCAGCCCTGTTTAAGAGTATACAAACATATGCAGACATTCACTAATTTTTTCATATTCACTGCAGAACATTTTCAAATTAGATAATGAAGTAGAGCATTCCTTCCCAAAACCACCGGCAATTAATCTTCACCATTATTAAATGGGAATAGACTTTCTCTTCCCACTTTCTAACACTGCTATTGTTTTAATATATATAATGAATGAATAAATAAAATGTTAGGCCATATCTCCACAAATGTGGTAGGAGGCATCTGGGGGTAAATGCATCCTACCTTCTGAATTCTCAGGCACTTGCTTATATCCATGTCCACCACACAAAAACATATCCTTATGTTCACACAAAAGGATTTGTGGAAGCACAAGTGACTCTGGCAGGTGTTTCATGCCACCAAATATTGAAAGTCCAAATGTCAGTTGGTCTGCAAGGGTATGTGGAGCCATGCTTGGATACATGGCCTTAATTACATACCCATCTGGTTCATGACATGAAAACGTATTCCAATAAAGAAGGACTGGATTGGTGTAGCAAAAGCTACCCACTGTTGCCTATTTATTGTAAGTAACATATTTACTTACAATATGGGCTGTCAAGAATATTGCCCCAAAACACAGATCTTTGAAGAAGGGTCTTTTCACATTTACCAGCCTGGTATGGTATAACAGTAACTTGCTAGAGTGATAAAGTCATCTCTAGAGTGGCTCAAGTCATCTGCACTTCAAGTGCTGGTAAAGACCCATACGAGGTCAGCAGCACTTGAAGGACAGATGGCCAGGCCAGAGCAGGCCAGATCACCATGGTAACATCCACAGCAATATCTGGTAAGTGCCCAGATGTTGCCATCGTTATGCCTCCATGCCCACTTGCTGAGCTGCATCTAGAAGAAGGTGGGGACACAGTTGTCCAGGGAGGCAGCTGGTTAAAGCAAAAGTGATGTAATGGGAGATTAGGCCTCAATAACCTCCCATATCATTAGATTTAGGACCAACTGACTCGAATACCACAAAAAGGTTCAAGTTTTCTACACAGAACATTTTATTTTTGAAAACCAGAAACCATGTTTAGCATCTAGTATTAGAAGTAGCTTCTCTATGCAATAAATTTATGTCACCAAGGGAGCTAAACTGTGCAAAGAAATGATACCTCCCCAAAAGATAAGCTTATCATATCAGGCTTGGAAAAGTATTTACCAAAGCTGAAGTTTTAAAATATTTTTATGTCCACAAATAAATGGGAGGGGGGGGCTAGGAACAAAGATGGTTTTAATAATACTAATACTAATACTAATACTAATACTAATACTAATACTAATACTAATACTAATACTAATAATAATAATAATAATAATAATAATAATAATAATAATAATTCCTGTACTTGCCCAGGAAAGCAGGTGGTAGAGGACTTTTGCAAGTGAAGCAAACAGTGGAAGAAGAGAAGCATGCATTAGCAGATTATGTGGCAGAAAGCAAAGAATCAGCTTTGATTGAAGTCAACAACCAGAAGCTTCTCAAAGTGCAGCAAACCAAGAACCAGTACCGGAAAACTGCAATTCAATGACGAACTGACAGCTGGCGCAATAAAGCAATGCATGGACAGTTCTTGGAGAACATCGAAGGCAAAGTGGACACGGAAAAGACCTGGTCTTGGCTTACGAATGAAACATTGAAAAAGGAAACAGAAGGACTGATTCTTGCTGCACAAGAACAAGCAATAAGAACAAATGCCATCAAAGCCAGAATTGAAAAATCAGGAGAAGATCCAAAGTGCCGACTCTGCAAAGAAGTGGATGAAACAATCGACCATATACTCAGCTGCTGCAAGAAGAGTGCACAAACTAATTACAAGCAGAGACACAATGCTGTAGCACAAATGATCCACTGGAACTTGTGCCAAAAGTATCATCTGCCTGTGGCAAAGAACCGGTAGGGTCACATGCCAGAAAAAGTTGCTGAAAACGAACAGGCAAAACTACTTTGAGACTTCAGGCTTCAGACTGACCGAAAATTGGAGCATAACACTCCTGATATTACAATTGTTGAGAAAGAGAAGGTGTGGATCATCGACGTTGCTATTCCAGGGGACAGCAGAATTGAGGAGAAACAGTTAAGAGAAGCTCACCAGATATGAAGACCTGAGAATTGAACTTCAGCGAATCTGGCGAAAACCAGTGAAAGTGGTCCCAGTCATCCTCGGCACACTGGGTGCGGTGCCAAAAGATCTCAGCGGGCACCTAAAACCATTGGCATTGACAAAATATCCACCTGCCAACTACAAAAAGACACTTTACTGGGGTCTGCTCACATAATTCGCTGATACATCACGCAGTCCTAGGTGCTTGGGAAGTGCCTGACTAGTGATATAATACGAAATCCAGCATAGTGATCTCATTTGCTGTGCGTAACTGTTGTTTTACATAATAATAATAATAATAATAATAATAATAATAATAATAATAATAATAATAATAATAATAATAATAATAATAATAATAATAATAATAATAATAATAATAATAATAATAATAATAATAATAATAATAATAATAAACTATCAGCCCCTCTCATATAAGCAGCTTTTATTCAGTGCTTGAAACAATACCAAGAGTGTAAGCCAGCCTCCTTTGAAAAACATATTTTCCTTTTATATAAAGATAAAAAACCAAGTTCTAAGGTCAGGGGATATTTGAGGGAAGAGCTAACATCTTTGTGTACTTTGAAGTTCATTACAGCAGCATATTAAAGCTACTGGTAAACTGAACCTACATATCCAACCTTCCTTCAGTGAGAAGTACACAGATTAGCTTCAGCCCAGCACCATTAGGCAAGCTTATTAGCACTGCAAGTGACAAACCTTTATTTTGCACGTTAACATTCTGCAAAAATATGGTATAACTAAGTAATAATGTATGATTTATGGATCCCTCAGGAAGACCCTCTTTTTACAAATGTATCTTAAATACAGCAGACAGCAAGCCAGGATTAAATGCTCCTCTTGCAGTAAACCAGAAACTCACATAATATTTTTTGTACTACTATATTATGTCACACAAAAGCAAATTTTGGTCTACCGAGCGCTGACCCTAACACTGATGATTAATAATATATGTTGCCATTGCTCATATTGAAATTGTTTCCATAGGAGTCAATCTAAAGAAATATAGTTTTCAGTAGCCTTTTAAAAAACGGGCTCAGAGGGATTCAACGCCTTATCAAGAGCTTGCACAGCAACTGACCATTTCTAACACTTATTCCACAATCCAAGAAACAACACATAGTTGCATATATAAGAAATATTTCACAACATTATAACAAAAGCGCCTTTCTTAGGCTGACTGAATTTATCTCTGTTCTCCATCCAAATGACTGAACAAAATAGAGCAAAATGAAGGAGGAGGAAGAGGCTCTTAAAGAGAAGAATTTAATTTCACTATGATGATGCTGGCCAAATACATTTTGTTGGTTGAGGAGACAGCAGGGTGCAGTTT
The DNA here is from genome assembly GCA_023333525.1 of Aspidoscelis tigris stejnegeri. Lineage (NCBI taxonomy): Eukaryota > Metazoa > Chordata > Lepidosauria > Squamata > Teiidae > Aspidoscelis > Aspidoscelis tigris. The sequence goes on from JALMGA010000001.1 coordinate 97,956,602, forward strand.
TCCATTACAAAATGAAGATAGGATCGTCAATTTGGGTTTTGTTTCTTTTTAAAAAAAAAAATATTTGTGTGTGTCACAAATAAAGAAGTGAAGTTATAAGTGATTGCAAAAAGGTAGAATAGAAAATATACAAATGGCATACACATCTATTATTTATTATGTTTCCAAGGAGAGTAGAGGCCTATTCGCACGTAGGCCTCTGGTATGCAATTAAGACAGCTCGGGTACCAGAGTTGTCCTAATTGCATGCTAGAGGTCTAAGTGTGAATAGGTCATTGATTACAATGAAGAGACCCAAAACAAGGGTGTTTTTCCACTATCACTAGAAGTACCCATTAAGTACCCATTAATGGGTACTTAATGGCATTTTTGTACCCTTTAACAGGTACTTAACGGGTACTTCTAGTGACAGTGGAAAAACACCCCAAGTTAACTATTAATGAATATACCACAGAAACAAATTATGGTGATGATGGTGGTGGTAATAGGAGTGGTAAGCTACTAAACATTATTATAGTAAAATACTACAACCACATATATTAGGGCCTATTGAAGACATACAATTTTCACTCAGGCCTTGCTTATGTTACTTTCTCTCCCCCAGTATTTTAAATTGTGTGCTAGATTAATACGTTTTTATTTTACCATTACATAAACGGCTTCGGAATTAGGGCACAGGAAGTAGTGTACAAATATTTTGAACGAATGAATGAATAAATAAAATACATCCAGACAAAGTGAAGGTCAGCATATTTAGAAAGAAAGTCAATGATAAAGGATGCCTTGCTCCTTACATATCTAATTTTAGTTCAAGAATCCGTTATTAAAGAGGAGCCCATACTTCCTATAAAACCTCAAGAATTTCAAAGCTTTTTTTCTATGGGGAAATAGAAGATGTGCCAAACAGATTCTGTTTGAAACATGTTCAGATCAAACATCAATGTCCAAACCAAAGCAGCCCCTTTGTTTGAAGGGGGGCAGTTTGATTTGAACCAAACCACTATTTTTGCCATTCCTTTTAGAAACAATACACCTTGCAACTTAAAGATTTCTCCTTTATATAATCTTTAGGAATTCTGATTCTACCATCTGAGTAGTCTAAATAACTTGTTATGTTATCAACAATTCATAATTTAGTCCTTTTATTTTTTAACTAAAATTAATCTATTAAAAAGACTAACAGTAATTAACACCATATCATACTTTTCAACTCTATTCCTTCTACAAATAACAATAACTGTGCAAAGAATAGCACAACAGAATAGCTCTCAACAGAATAGCTCTGCAAAAGTATAACCCATCTGTAACTGTTGGACAGACACACAAAGTTGTTTAAAATGTATGTGTGAATAAATGAAGATCAATTTTTTTTTTCAAATTCAAACTTACATTCCCCAAATTTGATGGAAAATTATGACATCCATGTGTCACTGCCTCTTAGGTAGATCATTTTCAGAACATTAGCACAGAGATGGGTGCACTGTCCTCAAAAGCAACATTATCAAAACTATAAAAACAGCTCTGCTCTTATGCCCTGAACATGATTTATGAGCAATGTGACCTGGGCCAATTTCTGGCTGGGCTGGGCATTGCCTTGACCAGACCGCTGGTTGCCTGGAATGAAATAGCTATGGTGCATCCACAATTATTTATTTATTTGTATTTCTATCCCGCCCTATACCTGAAGGTCTCAGAGCAGGTTACAATATTATATTAATCTTGGACAGGTCCCTGCCATCAGGATTAGAATCTAAAGACACAAGATGAAAAAAAAATGGTGTGAGAGGGACCAGTGACACTCTGGCAGCAGCAGTGTCATTGCAATGGTAAAATACTTTTATTTTCTTTTTCTCCTCTATTCCTCACAGGCAAGATGGCTCCTTCATAGCCCTAGGGTGACAGTTGGGAGGGAGGGGTCAATGATGGGAGCTTTGCCAGGAACAAATAGCCTCCATCCTTCCCACATGCTGACAATGTCTCACTTCATAGACTGGGATAGCTGAACCACTCCAAGGGAGATGAATATGGAAAGGGCCTAAATATCTAGCTAGAGTATCTCATAACCCTGAATGATATTTTTTTGTGACGTCTTCATATTAATTAACTTAGCAAAATGATACCAACACAACACACAAAACAAGCAAACAATAACACCACAGATATAACTGGACACAATTTACTGCACTATACTATCCAGTCCATTGTAAATCTGGCCTCCACCAATAAATGAACATTGAAGTGTTTCTTAAACCAAAATCTGGGAAGTCTGACGACAAACAGCTACAGCTGGATCAGCTACAAATAATGAAGAGATAATGTCGCCAATTACAAAAAGCTTAAATACAGGGCAGTTGTACTATAGTGGGCTTTTATTTTAATAAGGAATAGAAACACTTTAGATGGTAAAGCATTTGAGTGGCAAGTGTTAATACCTATATTCAATAACACCCACCTCCTCAGATGAATGCAGTCATAAACCAGCTCCATTGTAGCTGCCAGAAGTCCAGCTTAGTTCAAAGGGATCCTTATATTCACCTTAAATAGATCAGTTATGCCCTTACTGCTTAAAATCCTATTAATCGTAGTGGGCACCACAACAAAGGGAGCTGAGGGGTTAAAAAGTGAGCAAACCCTTTGGGTTTTTATTTCTCCTCAAGGGAAATATCTGTCTCATTTATCAGACATTTGATGGAATTATGGATCTTTATTTCACATTGTCCACAGCTGCCTAGTGTAATATGTTTCTTGCCCATATCACTTTTCTGAACAGGATCCCTGTCAACCCCTATGCTTTCGCATTTCTTCTGCTTCTAAAAGAAATGGCTTCTTTTCTTGCTCCCACCATCTACCTAACCATCATGATACTATTTTGAGGAATTTGGTTCAATTTCCATTTTAAATATTGAATGCCTAAATCCATTTGTAATCTTTTAAAACATGCTAGAAAAGACCAAGTATTTTTTTCTCCCATTAAAATAAAATAAAATAAAATACGAAAAGCTAGAAAATAATCTTAAATCGTTTTATGCAGCACATGAAACTTCAAAATAATGAGAGCACTTCGATTTAGAAATGATTGGGGTTCTAAGCACACGCATCATAAAGAGCTGTAAAATTATTAGAACATTTCAGCATTTTTGTAAGCATTTCAATTCTGAGGTAATCAGGGATTCTGGACTTACAGAGCAATTTGCCTGGCATTTGGAGAAAAGCGTCACTTTTTCAGACTGAAGCACACTTAACAATATGAAGAACTCCAATAATTTAAAATTGCTGAATATCACACATGCCCAGAAATTCAATTTATCCCTTAAATAAAAACATTGCAACTTCATAAGTATAGAAAAGTCCACCCACAACCTCAGATCAGTCTAACCTTACCTATTTATGGACCAAATGAGTCAATTTGTTATTTCTTCTAACTTAGAAGAAATACCATGTTATACCATGAAAAAGTATTATAAATTCTAAATCTGTTATGCATTAATATATCAAAATTGTATTTTATTTTTTAACAGTTTGGTCTTATGCTTTTCTGAAGCATCTATTAAGGTTTAGCTAGGGACAACCTCATTTATGTGAAGGACATCAAAACAATTGGATAATCAAGTATTATGATTTTTATTGAATCTTGCATAGACATGGGAATGTGGGGTAAAGAGGATGTTTCCGTATGGTTCTAATTCAGTTTGTGTCAGATCCACAGTACAAATGTGCATCATATTGTATCAAGAATAAACAGGTTTTTATTTAAGAAATTACTCTTCCAGTTGTTCCTAGGGATCCAGAGCTAATGGGTTGGATTTATGAACTGCTCTAGGCAGAATGCACTTGGCTATAATGGAGTTACAAGACTGTACACTTCTTCAGATATAATGTTGGCGACAATAAGTATTTAAAACAGGAATGACACAGCATTCTTTTCAGAGTTCTAGACAGACAGTCAACCATAACTTCTTCAGGGACACTTTATTCTGCTTTCTATCACCCTCACTAATAAAGTTACCAATCAATTGGCTTTGATCAAGATCTACTTTCATTGTTTTAAATTTTAAAAGTAGTGTTTCACCTTTTTCATTCTACTGCAAGTTTCCCGAAACATGACCACATGACACTGTGTGTGTGTTTCAGTTTTACCCTCCAGACAAACCAGAGGCCTTTCTGCACTTAGGTGATTAGGCTACTGTAAACTAAGGCCAATAAACTTCAGGTACAGGTGGACCATTTGCATTTGCCGGGAGGAAAGCTTCCCCAAAGTGTCCGTTACCGGCCTAAAATGCAAATGGTCCTCCCATTTACCAGCCCACACCAATGCATCTGGAGTCAGAGGTTCCACCTTCTCACTGCCACAATTGGCCACTTGGACGCTGTTGCAAGAGGTCTGTGTTTGATCACGGGCTGTCTTATAATTGAACGCCCTCCTCATGATTCTATGATCGATCGCCACTCCCGGGCATGGGTGTGTGATTAATCACAGCAGAGGTATGTGATCGATCAGCACCAGCAACGCCACTGAGCCTGTGAAGATGCCACATTCTCTGCCCACCAAACACAGCAAACCGGAAAGAGAGCAGATGGTTGCATTGCCGGACACTTCAGATAAACTTCTAGTTAACCGAGGTAAATCAACAATTAGTGAGCTTCTGAGGAGGGCAGGCACGTTCGTAGGCTGTGGCAGCCTAGTCGACGTGCTTATGCTTTACAAACCCTCCATCACATTCCTGACCTTCCTAATGATGCATGCAGCCTTCCCCCTTGCCTTTCCAGTTACACTATAGCCAACTCCCAAGATGTCCACGCCCTTGCTCTCACCTGTCTTGTCCACAACCCCCTTACTTCCAAGTGGCCCAGAGTGTGTGACTGTTGGTAGGTACTAAGCCTTCAAGAATGAAGAACCATATTCCTTCCAACAGGCTAAGAGTCTGAACATTATTTGCCCATATGCCACAATGCCATGAAGAAACTGTTTAGACAGGAATAATACCTGGAGTGGCCTTCAAAAGAAATCCATCTTGTGAAGATTTTCAAATGGGCTAATCTTCCACAGGAAACCGCTTTCTTAAAAACACAAGCATTGACTTGTCTGTATGACTCAGAAGCTTAGACAAAAACTGCCTAAGGCAGCATTTCTCATTATTCTTTTGAGGCCATTAGATGGTATACTGGACAAAAATTAATTCCGAATTGAAAACTAGAAAACACTTCTAATATGCCAAGACCATGACTATTCTGAGACTGTACATACTGATTTTTCAGCATTCCATCTTTAAATGAATGGTGCTGAAGAGGCACAGGCTTTCCTAGCATGCTATAATTCAAGCGGCATTGTTCCTTTTTAAAACTGTTCAGGCTGAAAAGGGCACTAGAGAGCATTTTTAATAATGTTAGGATTTAATTTTTATGTTCACACCTCACTGAGATAAATGGCATGGGGAAAAGAGAGGTGAGTCCCCACCTTTTCTACAGATGTTTAACTGCAAAAGAAATTGTGCAAGAACTGGCTGACAAGGCAATAACAGCACATCTGTTTAAACTGTGACAGCTGTTTCTTTGTGGCAATTAAAAAGTTAAATACAGCACCACAGAAATGAGGTTTTTGCCAGATATAAAAATGTATGTACCTTAATCTAAGAGAAACACAAGAAATTCAGCTTTGATAAAACCAGAGGATGTTTAACCATGAACACCTGAGATCTCCAATGCTTCTTTATTATTCAGTTTCTACAGTGATCTGTGGTACAGTTCTCAAAAATGTCAGACAGTGATAGCACTAGGCATTTTTGACAGACCTCAAAAAATTAAGCACAATTAGGTTCAGGTAGCATTTATTTATTTATTTATCTATCTATTTATTTATATCCTGCCCTATACCCGAAGGTTTAGATAGATAGGAGACCACCAAAAAATCTAAGGACTGTCAGACTGGGGACTCAAAAAAACTCCCTGGAAGAAGACAGTGGCGATCCTCTTCAGTATTATTGCCAAGGTGACTACATGGTCAGGTCACCGGGGTCAAGCTCAACTTGAGAGCATCTATACATTTACCTTGCTTTTAATAAGGTCTGAGACACAAAGTTCCAAGACCTGGTACTTGAAAAGTTCCAGACTCTTTTTCATCAGCCTGCTCATTTGGTCTGAACTTTCCTCTGCTTCTTGCCTAATTGTAATTATTTCTATTATTTGTTGTTTTTTTAAATGTAGATATTATACATTTTAAAATATTTTTTAAAATATTTAAAGTAAATTGAAATAAATATCCAGGGAAATGATCTTATAAAAACCACACTGTGTAGCCAACCTTGAATTCTCATATATATTTTAAACCTATACTTGTTGACAAAAATCCTCTGTCTCTTACTTACGCAAGAGAAAATGTCCTTCACCCATTCCATGCAGACCTCTGTATCTTATTCAATATTTAATGTAAAAGTACAAATATCTTTCACTACCTAAAGACAATTTATTGTACGATTTCAAAAGGCAATGGTTTTCTTAATGGCAAATGATAAGAGGGAATATAATTTCGCGCTTCCTCTGTGGTATTAAAATCAATAAGCAAATGCATAAAAAGGACATGTTGGGGTACCTTGTCTCAGCAGCAGCTTTGAATAGTAAAAGATATTTCAAGTTCCATGCCTTCCTTTGTAATAATAATAGTCATAGATGCAGTAGAATATGAATACCTTTTGCTGGTCAGGACTGGGATTGCCACAGGCAACTCAATTTTCTCTGTAGTAAGAATGGCCAAAATCAACCTGCCCATGCCTTAAGATCTGGAGGGAGGCCCTCCGCCCTCTGTAGTAAAAGGGGTGGGCACCCAGGAGAGGGCCTTCTCAGTGATGGCCCCTAGGCTATGGAATAGTCTTTCCCTTGAGGTGCATCAGGCTTCTTCACTGTATATGCTTAGGAAGGCAGTAAAGACACAACTCTTTGCCCTGGCCTTTGCTTAAATGGGAATATACTGTCTCTTCTCACTTTACAGACACTGTTACTGTTTTAATATATACTGTTGTTTTTTAATGTATGTCTGATTTTAAATGTTATTACCTACCCTGAGATGTTCAGGTATAGGGTGGGACAGAAATACAAACAATAAGCAATAAATAAATAAAAAGCATCCCAAACATGACAGTATAGCAGCAGTTCTCAACCTTCCTAATGCCGCGACCCCTTAATGCAGTTCCTCATGTGTGGAGACCCCCAACCACAGGGGCAGGGCAGCTCGGATGAGGATGGGGCAGGAAGCTGGGAGACTAGTCGCGACCCCTCTGAAAGGGTAGTTAGCCCCCCAAAGGGGTCGTGACCCACTGGCTAAGAACCGCTGCGGTACAGCATCATTCTTGGTAAAAGAACCAAGGACTTCCTTACACGTTTGCTCAGAACTGGGAATATGAAGAATAGCCAAACTTTAACTGTGGGCACCAGCCAAAGAATGATGGGAATGACAGTTCAGGAACATCTGGGGGGCCAGTTTGCCCACCGTACCTTATAGTCAACATCAGTTCATTCCACCCCCCCAGAAGAACACTAAAACAAGCACACAAAATTGAAAAGGAGAGGAAAAAAACATAACAAAGCACAAAAGAAGCAGGCTATACTGCTGCTTCTGGGTTTTGCTCAGTATTCTGTTGGTTCCCTACTCTAGTCTGGGTTCCCTGAAAAGAACTAATGTCTGGAAACATCTCATGTTATGGCAGGTTCTGCATGATGCATTAATGGTGCTATAGAGAAGACTGAATGATGTAGGGATCCCATGATCCCCAGTCCATCAGACCTGCATCCCCACCATAGAGGAACTGAAACTACTGGCAGAGCATTCTGCTACCCACCTGTCCCATTAACATTGTGGTGACTTACCTAGGCCACGTTCTTTCCAGCAAACTGCCTAACCCTGGGTTGCATTCTTAGAAATGCTACTTGCTCCACATGCAGAGCCGGCTAGTACAGCAGGTACAGCTCAGGAGCCTCAGTGTGTGGATGAGGCAGGGGTATTGAAAAGAAGAGTTGAGATTTGTTAGGACCGGTGAAGATTTTGGGACAAGCCAAACCCATAAAAGAGGGGTGGGGGTTGTATTTGAACCAAGATGATGATATTTACAAATTCTCATAGCAGCAGCTTTTAAACTGAGCCCTGGGGTGGGGTGGGGTGGGGGACGCTGTAGCTGACAAGAGGTAGGTAGTAGCCAGATGGAGAAAGTGTACATATGAGACAGGAAGGCTGGAATTATGAACACAGTGCTGAGCTAAGTGGGGAAGTAGCTAATAGTACCCAAGCAGAAAGATGTTAAAGGCACCCTAAGATTTCACATGGTCCTAAAGGGTGATTGCATCCAAATGCCTTCAGGCAAATGCCAGAAGCTTCTGAGCCAAAACAGGGAAGGTGGAAAGCTTAGCAATGGATAACAGAATTGATATTATTGGCATAAATGGAACCTGGTGGGCTGATGAAAAAATGGATACAGTGATCCCAGGTAACAAACCGTACAGGAAAGGACAAATTGGAGGTTGTATAGCCTTGTACATTAAAGAAGAGATAGAATTGTATGAACTGGAATGTCTATGTGAATGTGACCAATCCACAGTAGCACTGTGGGCAAAAATTACCAGGGGGCTTTCTGCATTTGGTAGTGTAGTCTGTTTCCAGTGTGCTCCCAGACATAGCATCTGCACTGGAAGGGGCCATTTCCTACTCAGAAATGGCCCCTTCCATGCAGGAAAGCACTGGAAGCAAAGTACATGTGGAACACGATTTTGTGCTCTGCATGTTGACTTACTGCATCCACTGGCAAGCCCATCTGCAGCTCTATGGTGAATGGAGGGCATATGATGCTTCACCCTAGCATAAATGCTTAGTATGTGGATGGGGAATTGTGACTTTTGCCATCCACAGATGGACGGCAAAGTGTGAATTTTCCCCAGCTCAGAAAGTAAGTCTAATATTAAGGATATTCTATTGCCCACCTAATCAAACCTCCAAGGAGACCAACATTTGGAAAATGAAGCCAAGGAGGCATCCAAAATGGAAAATGTAGTCATAATAGGAGGTTCTGATTAATGTCACATAGGCTGTGTGAACTTTTGTTTAACTCATCAGAGAGAGGTAAATTCCTAGACATGCTAAATGATTGTTCCCTAGAATAGCTGGTTGAGGAACCATCAGGGAAAAGAGGACCCTGGACTTCATCTTAAGTAATGCACAGAGTCTAGTACAAGATGTAAAGGTAACTGATCCAACAGGTAACAGTGACAACAATGCAAAAACCTTCAACTTAAATACAGGTTACTGAACTTTGAAATGGTCATATAACTGATCAAATAAAATTTATTATCAGCAGTTACACAAAGCAAATAAGATCACTATGCTGGATTTCTTATTATATCACCAGTTGGGCACGTCCCAAGCACCTAGGACTGCGCGATGTATCGGTGAATTATGCGAGCAGACCCCAGTAAAGTAGCTTTTTGTAGTTGGCAGATGGATATTTTGTCAATGCCAACGGTTTTTAGGTGCCTGCTGAGATCTTTCGGCACCGCACCCAGTGTGCCAAGGATGACTGGGACCACTTTCACTAGTTTTCGCCAGATTCGCTGAAGTTCAATTCTCAGGTCTTCATATCTGGTGAGCTTCTCCAACTGTTTCTCCTCAATTCTGCTGTCACCTGGAATAGCAACGTCAATGATCCACACCTTCTGTCTCTCAACAATTGTAATATCAGGGGTGCTATGCTCCAATTTTCTGTCGGTCTGAAGCCTGAAGTCCCAAAGTATTTTTGCCTGTTCATTTTCAACAACTTTTTCTGGCTTGTGATCCCACCAGTTCTTTGCCACTGGCAGATGATACTTTTGGCACAAGTTCCAGTGGATCATTTGTGCTACAGCATTGTGTCTCTGCTTGTAATCAGTTTGTGCAATCTTCTTGCAGCAGCTGAGTTTATGGTCAATTGTTTCATCAACTTCTTTGAAGAGTAAGCATTTTGGATCTTCTACTGATTTTTCAATTCTGGCTTTGATGGCATTTGTTCTTATTGCTTGTTCTTGTGCAGCAAGAATCAGTCCTTCTGTTTCCTTTCTCACCGTTCCACTCACAAGCCAAGACCAGGTCCTTTCCATTTCCACTTTGCCTTTGATTTTCTCCAAGAACTGTCCATGCAGTGCTTTACTGTGCCAGCTGTCAGTTTGGCATTGAATTGCAGTTTTCCGGTACTGGTTCTTGGTTTACTGCTCTTTGAGAAGCTTCCGGTTGTTGACTTCAATCAAAGCTGATTCTTTGCTTTCTGTCACATAGTCTTCTAATGCATGCTTCTCTTCTTCCACTGTTTGCTTCACTTGCAAAAGTCCTCTACCACCTGCTTTCCTGTGCAAGTATTATTACTATTACTATTATTATTATTGAATACAGGCTGTATGTTGTTAAAACTTCCTAACACAGGGACCTTAAACTTTCTTAAACAAAACTTCTCAAAAATGAGGAAACTAGTAAAGAGAACACCACTTACTTACAAGTATAGTAAGAGGAATCATTAAAAACAAGAAAAGCTCATTTGCACAGTGTGGAAAAGGTGGATATAAAAATTCTTTTCTCTGTCACACAACATTAGAACCAGGAAACGATCTACAAAGCTGATGGGCAGGAGAGTTGGATCTGATAAGGGGAAGTGTTTTTTTTTTCTACCCAGAGGGTAATTGGTTTATGGAATTTACTTCCAGGAGACGTGGTGACAGCAAGCGGTCTGAATGGCTTTAAGAAAGGATTAGACAAATTCATGGAGGACAGAATAGATGCCTATGTACTTCTTCCAGGTTGGAGAGACAGGTAGGCTGCCATTGAAGATCATTTGCAGGCAACTGAGAGCAGGGGAAGTTTTTGCCTGTGTGATACAGGATGGGTTGTGGCCTGATCCAGGAGGGCTCCTCTTAAGTTCTTGTGTTTGCAGACATAGAAACCTCCATAGCTACTTCCTTCATCTATCAAAACAGGACTAGGTAGAAGCACCAAAGCCAGGAAACTTTTATTAGCATGAGCAGGAGGGCACAACGCTTAACTAACATTTATCAGAAACTTACCTGGAGTGTCCAGCAGCACAACCATCTGCACCTCTTCTGGTGATCTGGGGTTGTCTGAGCTGCCATGCAAGCATGCTGAAACCTCAGACAACCATAGACACAACTGCGCCTAGAGGAGGACCGGCCCCGCAATAGAATCAGGTAAATATTCAATTGCGGGGGTGGGGGTGGCCAAAGTTGACTAGCACTCCAAGTGTGAGTGCTAATCAACATTGGTTAATAGCACTCCTTTCCTGTCCAGCGGATGGGAAGGGAAGTGCAAAAATGCCTATGGAAACAGATTACCATGAAGGGCTGACATGCAATTTTGGTCCCAAACTGAGAAGCAGAATCACTCGACAATTTGGATCTGCATCTTCCCAAATTTTGACATTTTAAAATGAAATCTGGTTTAACATGGAGATTATGGCACTTTCTGAATTTACCTGTAATCCAGTTTTAGCAGCCTACTAATTAATGTCCAGCTTCATCTGCACTGGAAAGAGCATGATGCAAATAAAGAAACTCTTAATCTAGATCTCTAGTGGACCCATTTAGGGTCTAAATATTTCATTGCAGTTACTTTTAGAAGTAACTAACTTTCTTCCAAGGCACAGAGGACTTAGCTTTCCCCTTTTCATTTTACTCAGAACAACTTTTTAGGTCTTGCAAATGTTCTTTTTTTAAAAAAAATCTTGAATTAAGCTATTTTAAAATTTTCTTTGGAATGTAAGTGTTTCAAGGTAAATAAAATAAAACCATGCAAATATTTAGCTTGGGCCAAAAGAGGATCCCAGATAGAAAAAAAAATCAGACAAACTGCTGGTTGGGCATTGTTCCTTAATTATTTATGCAAAATTTGTGCAGATGCTCAGTAATACCACCAAGATCCATTTATTCTACATTTTCCTATGCATTGTCATTATGCATGGGGGGGGGGAGTATCGCAATGTGGTTGTAATTTTCTTGAAGATGTATTTGAACGTTGCCCATTATTACACCATAAGGGCACATACTAGTATGTTCCTGAGTTTGGGGAAAGTGCTACAATCCAGAAAAAAACATAATTGTTGCTCTTCTTCAGTTATTGTTTGGGTGATTTTTCTAAAAGTCTACTTCATCATAAAAGAAGCACCTAAAAAACCTTCCTCCTGGAGTGATTATATGAGGGTCCACTGATACAGAAAAGGCAGCATTCAAAGAGCAAAAATGCTTTAGCATGATGCATTTTATCCATGTAGAGAGCTCCAAAGCCTGCAGAGGTAGAAAACCTTCAAGTACAATTGTAGCCAGAGTGCCATGCAGTAAGAGCTGAGGAAATTAAGCGAGGATGTCAATTGGCGACTCCTTCCCCTGCCAACTGGAAAAAAACACACACAAAGTGATGTCTGTCAGATGGGGGTGAGCTCCATCTCAAATATGGTTCAGCATGACACCCCAAAAGGGCTGCCATTATCAACAATGACACTCAACTGAACTCTCTCTCCCTCTCTGCCTTTCCACTCTCTGTCTGTTTGTCTGCCTGCTTCCCTCTCTCATCTGCTCCCATGGGAAGCAACAACATTGATAGAAGCCCTGTCTCAGTTTCCATCTGACTGTCACTCTCCCTTTTGCCTCTATTATCAGCAGTAAGCTAGGGCAGTCCCCAGCTTGGAAGGGCTACTGGTCTTTATCTCACCGCCTATAAGCTGCCCTTCCTATGAACCTGACTACGGGGAAGAAGGAGGGAAGCATTGGGGGGGGGGGAGGAAAGGGAAAGTGGGGAGAGGGGAAAGAGACAGACAGAGAGAGAGGCTGATACAGTTTGGTTTCTTTTCTTATTTCCTATCCTTTTTCCAGCGCTCAGTCTTTTGTGTCAGCTTTCAGAAATGCTCTGTTTGACTGGCAGTCTGTCACAGATCAGTTACCACCTAAAGCCGCTTGGCAGGGAGAGGTGACGGCCCAGGAAGGGATCTAAGTGGGTTTATCAGTGCTTCTTTACGCCTCGTGAGCTCGTTGACACAAAAGGAAAGGGTATTAAAGATCTAAAGCGAGCCCAAAAGCGTGAAAGCTCCTTATAGGCTGCAAGATGTGGATGTGACTAAATTTTTAAATATTTTGAGTTGATGCTATTCATTTTACCGATAGAGTAGAAAGAATTTTTGTTACAGAAATGAGTGTATGTTCCACATGAGTGAGATTTGGAAAAGGGAGGAAGTCCCTAAAATATGTGCTTAGAATATTACAACTACCTTGTACTTGTAACTCTGAAGCTGCTTTAAATTTAAATTAAACATTTTCCTCTTTTTATAGAAAACCAGCTCTACAGTTCTACTTTTCATTATTTTTATTTTTATTTTATTTTTTAAAAGGCAACTGAAACCAGCTATTTTCTTTTCTCCTCCTCCTCCTTTTTTCATTTTTTAATCCAGTAACATGTTCCTATGAAAGATCCAGCAATATAGGTATATTGCACAGGTTATTGTGAAAACTATTTTTTCCTTATCTACACACAGCAGATTCGTACCAACTGAATAGTTACCACATAGCACAATTCATTTCCTTTTGTCCTTAGTTTACAATAATTTGAGATAATTTTCTTTTGTTTTTAGCACCACCCACCATTACCACCACCACCCTTTTTGAGCTTTCTGGACAAGATCACATACGCCCAGGGGACAAAGATAATGCTCCACTCAAAATATTTCAAGAATTAATAATATCCTATCATTATTATTCATTGTTGCATTAAGATCTATCTGTCTTAATGCAAAGAAGTAACTATTGACGCCCATTAATGAATTAAAGTAAAAAGATGACTAAAAGCACAGGCATATTTTCATGGATACAGTGGAATTTGCAACTGTGTGGTTTTAACTACACACCCTAATATACATCCATGCTTCTTATGGACTTATTGTTAGAATACTTGAAAGCTTTGTTACATCTGCACAGGCAAAAAAGGAAGTCTTAAGAACCTTTCATTGCTATGTATGTATACATCTGATCTGTTTTTCATGTCATTATAGCCCCTCCTAGCCTCCACAGCTGATGTCTGCCATTCTAGCTAACTAATAAGTGACAGGTCAAGCAGTCCAAATTAAAGATTTAACAAGCCCTCTGAGGAGCTTGGCCATAAGATTGCCCATATCTGGATGTCTTTTCTCCTACTATATAAAGCACACACAAAAAGGCTTTTTAAAAAGCTATTGTCCTATGGTTTCTGTATGAAACAGTAGTGTTCATAAACTTTTATCATTTTAATTGATTTGCTCTCTGGTTTTTGATCTTGTGAATTATACTTAAAACATCTCTTCTACCATGCAAATGAATTATTACCTTCAGCATTGGCTGCTTCTAGACTTCAGTTACTTATTTTGCTATATTTGGATATTTCTGAATAAATATCCAGAATATCCATGCTTTATACCAGAATATTGAAATATAGCAAAATAAATTACAGATGTTTGAATGCAGCCTCTCTCTCTCTGTGGTTTTCTCACTAGTGTTTAACCTAGCTCCAGCTGAAATATTACAAAACAAATTCTGCTGCTAATATTGCCCTATTTGCCCAGTAAATGGCTTGCAATGGTTTGATAAATAAATTTGATACATTTCAAGAAAGCACCAAGAGCTATGAAAAAAGGAATAAGGTGACTTTTTTCACAACAACAATTATTAAATTTGGAAGCTAAGTTTCAATAGGTTTAGCTCTTCTCCTTCTCTTCTAGGGAAAAAAAACCCTTCCTCCTATCATATAACCTTGATTAAATAGTCACATCCAAGGGCAAGTCATTCAAGGGCAAATCTCCAGCCATTTCAGAAAGCTCAATATCTATGTAATTAAGGCTACAGTCTACATATACTTAATTTAGGAATAAATCTCTTGAGTGATAATTCTGAGTAATTGCACATTGGTTCAGAACACAAGTTAAACAAAGTAACATAGTATTTTAATGTATAGGCTCTGTTATTAAAAATGTAAATTTATGTTCAGAGGCAAATTCAGTACTTATAGAAGACTCTCTGAGTATGCATTATAATGCTATGCATGTAAATTTGGTGCTATTTTTATATTTGAAGGATACCAATGAACCAGGCCTTCTGCTGAAGAGGCAGAGTGGTTAGAGTGTCAGATTCTTATCTGGTTTCCCAGTTCAAGTCCGCACACCTCCATGAAGCCAGCTGTGACCTTGGGCTAGTCACAGCTCTCTTTCTATGCTCAATAAATAAATAAATAAATAAATAAATAAATAAATAAATAAATAAATAAATAAATAAATAAATAAATAAATAAATAAATAAATAAATAAATAAATAAATAAATTACTTTGAGTCCCCTTAAATGGGTGAGAAAAGTGGGGTATAAAGACCAACTCTTCTTCCTCTTCCCCTTTTTTGCACTGCCCTGTGAATTTTACTTTTACAATTTAACAGTTTTAAATTCTATTTTTTTTATTTTTTAAAAAAATTGTATTTTTAATTTTGTTATAACCTTAGGGTATAGAGCAAGAAATGGAAATCATAAATATTACATCAGAGCCAGATAACACATAGCTTTTAAGATACTTTCTACATGGCAGTTCCCAACTCGTGCTTTTCCTACTTACTTTTCAGACAGTAGTGGTCAATGGCAAAGGCTGTGCTACAAGTACTTGAAATGGAGACATACTGGGTACAGGTGTGTCTAGGTGCATCCATGGCCACCAGCTGCCACTGCTCTAAGAAGCACTAGAATTCATGCCTTATTTGATCAGAAGGATGATTGGTTGGTCTTCTATGAGCTTTAAACAGTATGAAAGAGCTTCTCCTATCCATAATGTAGTCTTGTGGCCTATGTCTTCATCTTCTTCTTCTTCTTCTCTGCTGTTAGCAAAAAGTGATGTACAGTTATGGAGATTTTGCTCCTAGGGAAATTACCACTGAGTTCACTTTGCCCCCACTAACTTTATTAATTAAACTTATGACCATATCAAGTGTACAAAAGATAAAAAACATACAAGGATAAAAATAAAGATAAAATATCATCATTATTTGTCCCCATCACCCTTTCAAGACCCCCCATTCAACTCAATGAATGATTTCCTAAGTCGGGCAGCCTTAACAAAAAACAAAGCTACTCTGCCGCATCCCCATCACAACCTTATTCCGGTTTCAAACCATTTTCAATCCTTGCAGACCCCACGTCAGTTTGGCTTAACACGCTTTCCGCATGTTAAATCGCCCCAAAGCATTGTAAATGTTAATCCTCATTTCAACAGGTCTCACTCTGGTTCATGCACTTGAAACGTTTTACATTTTTTACTGTTGGAACCGTTCCATGTTAAGGGATGACAGTTTCCCTCCCCAATAGCTTGCTTCCAAAGCAAGCTGTAAAATCCACCCCTTAAAGCAGCAGCCACTACACTGTAGCAATCCAAGCACTTCACACCTGATAACGATCTTGCAGTTTTGAAAGTTCTGACCTTTAAAAAAGGAAAAAGAAAGAAAAGCAGCTGCAGGTTTGGGGAGATGTGTGAATGTTTTAAAGGCAGTGATGGCCAAAGGGGGATTGAGTTGCCGCTGCTGCTGTGTGCCCTGAGCAATGAGAAGAGGAGGGGAAAGAATCGCTGGCTGTCCGCTGCCATTTCTCCTCCATCCAGGGAAGCAGCAGCCACTGAGCCACCCAGCTAGGCTCCGTGAAGGGGTCCCTTATGGGTGGCGCGTTCATGCCAGGAGGAAGAGGACAGGGCAGCCCCGAAAAGCGGTTTTTAAAAAGTAGCCACTGGAGTCCCCCCTTGAGTCACATACATCCTCAGAATCCAGATTGAACGCGATTCTGGCTGAAATTAATGGGATCAGGCAAATTCATGTTTGCATCCGGTTCTGTTATTTCGGTTTAGGGAAACTGGATTAAGCTTATAATGGGGATGCGGCCTATATGTCACCTGGACATTTTCTCCCTGCAGAAGTTGTCAGCTTATGTTCTGCATTGCAGTAGGACACATTTTGTAAAAGGAGACCAAACAAGTTGTTCTTATTGAAGAATACAAGGGACAGGTAAACAAGATATGAAAAAGATCTTCAACCATTATGCCACAAACACAGAGACTTTCATCATAAGGTACCCAGTGGTATCTCCCATACTTCACCATGGAGTCAGTTAGTTCAAAACATGCATAAGTAAATTGTTGCCTTAACTGCTGGGGCATTTTGTAAAGAAAATATTTTTTGAGTTAGGAAAAAGATTTTGGGTGTTTTTCTACTGTCACTAGAAGTACCCATTAAGTACCCATTAATGGATACAAAAATGCCATTACGTACCTTTGTTTGTGCTAGCCATTTTAGTGATTTTATGTTAGAAAGGCTAGCAATATCATTTTGTGCACCCTATATCTACAGGAAATTAACTGCAAAATTCCATATTTATATTACCTTGTAGGCAAATGCAAAGCTATAAGTGATGCAAAGGGTAGCCGTAATCCCTACTTCTACCACCTATAGCTGACAGACTAAGATACTTCTTATGGAATCTTCCAGTGCTGTGTAGTGACCACAGTGACCCAGATCATGTGAATGCAACATTTGTCCTAGCCTGCAATAGCCCTACATCCTCTTAACCATTGCTGGCAGCCACTGCTATTGACAGAAGTACCAGTGGCTAAGAACTGAAAAAAGGAAGATTATTTGCCATTAGCCTTTAATCACCATAAACTACAGCAAAGCTGTTGTTTGTTATTAACAAGTTTATAGTGGGGAGAGGAAATGGTTCCCAGTTCACAACTTTTATGGGATAGGTTTAACAGAAACAATTGGCAAGACATGGATTTGGAAGGAGGGAAAACATGAAGAAAAGTCCAAACAATCAGGAGTTTTCATTATAAGTTATTTCTATTAACAGTAATACAATTGGAATAACCAAAATAAGCCAGCAGGCAAAAGAAAAGCAGATAAAGTGATTGGCAACTAGATACTGTTGTAGTAAGCCAAGAACACTTAGGCTTTGTTCAAACATAACAAAAGGGGCACCCTTAGAGATGCCTCAGAAAGATCATGTGTGGCCTTCACATTCCCAGGACTTCTCTGGTCCACCTTTTCTAGCACAAAAAGTTCAGGAAAGGGGGGAGGGGCAGAATGGTGTGTTAACAATCCCATCTCAAAGTCTTCACAAAGCTGCCACAGAGGTGCCTCAGATATACTTTTTCTCTCTCTTTTTCTGTGCCTGATCACAGAAAAGGGCAAAACTGAATAAGTTTTATGCAAATTCTTATTTAACCGGGAGTATAAATCAGTTCTGAACTAACTTACCTTTAGCCCGTTGCAACCAAACTCCCAACTTGTCTCCATATACCTCTCCCAAGCACTCAGTTCCTCCAAACCGGTTACCCTAGCCTTTGTCATTTCCCCACTACCCCTCCTGGCAACCTGTATGTCATAGGCTGCCAGAAAACTTAGCTATATAAATTCTGGCTATATAAATTTAATATAAACAAACAAACATATACAAATGATTACTTCATTTCTAGACACACCTTAAAAGCATCCTGGGTTTTCTTGGCTTCTGTTACGTGATACAGATCCTAGAATTATTTGTGTGCTACCTGGCCTGCAGTGATGGAAGCAATGTGTTTTAAATGGTCTCATTCAGAGAAAAGAGATAAGTATGCCCCTGAATTACCCCATTTTGCTGTTTCACATGCCCTATGTGGTTTCAGGGTTGTTGTTTTTCAAGAGTCAAAACAGGAAGAAATATTCAATCTATCCTAAATAGCAGATAAAGGATTTTACTTCTAATCCCATAAATTATCTAAAGGCACTAGATTTTTTAGCAACAGAAGGACTTTAGAAATTAGAAACCATGGACTAAAAATTGGCTATTTTTTAAGCCATCCATTTGATAACTAAAATTATCATCATTTGCTGGAGATGGATTCCTATAATACTATATTAATTTGAAATGTGCAAATACAAATTAATTGTGTCTATAGGGAAATATGAATTGAGGAAATCACATCTAAAAAAAAAGCTTTTAAAAAAGGGAAAGGATTCAGCTTGTTTCTAATACTACCAAAGGCCATGGTGATACTGTTTAATAGATGGAACTGACAGAACAAAAAAATACCTAAATTCAGGTCCATGGGAAGTACTAGGACTCTGAATTGACCAATATCAGTATTTTCAACGTGCCTCATTGTATGGAACAGTGCCAGTATCTGCTGAGCATGATAGCTGCAGGCAAAGAGTCATGATTACACAATGGTAAGGAAAATGCACATTTTGAGAAAATGTTGAGATCTCGCTACTAATTCATTAGAAATACAGTTTTAATATTATTCATGCAATCTCTAATATGAGCGCAAAAAGAAAGTACGTATACCAAACTTTTACATTGTAAATAATGTAATGAATCTTGCCATCAGAATGCATGCTGAAGAAAACTTATCTTCAGAGCTTCATTTTAGTAAAAAGGTGTTCAGATCTTGTGGTTTCAGGATGCGTCAAGTAGCTCAGTAACAGAGCAACTACCTAGAAATAAGGAAATGGTAAACTTCTATTGCATCTGCCAAGAGACTGGCATGGAAATGTCAATGCAGTCTCTAGGAGCAAATCTCAACTCAATGGTCTCAAATCAAATGTTATAAAGGACCAATTTAGCTGCACAGTAGAACAAAATATCAAGATATTAGCAGACATTTCACTGCTGTATCACACACAGTCTCAACTCAATGTACCAAAGAACAATAACCACAATTTTTAGCACTTAAATTTACCAAAGGATAAAAAGTTATGCTAGTCTAATTGCAAGCGATAGCCAATAGACATTCTGTATGTTTTTCTTTAACCAGTGCTTGTAGTGCACAAATTACTATGACGTTACCTCCTAATTTTCAATTAAGGAAAGAATTATAAAGATGATTTCCATACCAGCAGTGAACAGTATTGCACAGCTCCTTATCCAACTCAATCATTTTATATGTAATAAATCACCATCCCTTAATCTCTTTGAAAGTTGAAAATATACTTCCCCCCTCCATCTCTTTTGTGAGGGAGAGAGAGCTTGAAGCAAATGAAATAGATAAATAAGTGAATGAAGAAGAAATGGGGTACAGAAGAATCGATAAAAGGAGAAGGAAGAAAACAGAGAAAGACCTGGGTTTGTTTTAATGGTTGGATAAGTAATAGAAGAGAAAGAAGCGTGGATAGAAATGTAAGAGAAAGAGGAGATTTGAGATAAGCAAGATATTAAGGTGACAGTGAAGGATGAAAGGGAAGGCTGGATAAGGAACTTGCAGTCAAAGGGCCGTCCCACACACATCACTTCTAGGCCAATGCTCTCACTCAGGAGGGAGCCAGATAAAAGCTGAGTGCAGCCAATTAGTCTTAGTAAAAGCCGTAGATTTTTTTTCTGAGTGGGAGAAACAGGTAGATTTAATAGGTCTGTAAGTGCAGGAGGTATTATAAGCATATTTTCATACATATCATTTCAGTGCATTTTAAGAACTAGTTTTACAGTGCTGAGGCTACTCACAAAAATACGTAATGGGTAGCATCTAGGAAACAGCCAAGGCCTGGTTATAGAAACTCCACAGGGATATGGTTTCCTGTGTTTGCACGGATCTTTTAAACTGAGAGTTGCGTTTACACTAACTGAGGAACTGAATGTAAGGAGAAGTTTGGATGGGCGGTTTGAAACCACTCAGAGTTTAATAATAAAAAAGAAATAACAATTATTACACAAATTTTAATACAACAGACTCAGTTCAAGAACAATAGTTCAATGGCAGAGTAAAGTCGCACACATATAACCAACACTCTAATAATGTTTGCAGCTGTGGAAACTGTTTACTCAAGAATGGCAAGGCAAGCAGGCTTTGACTAAAAGTTACTTTATGGCAAGGCAATAGTGTACTGGCTTGGTCCTGGAGGTCTATTACAATGTAACAAGGAAGGGGGAAAGGGGTTGTTAGCAGTCAGGAGAAAGAAGCCTTAAGATCAAGCTGTGAGGCCCTCCTGGTTGTCCCACCACCTTCAATAGTGAGGTTGGTGGGCACCTGGGAGAGAGCCTTCTCTGTGATGGCCCCCAGACCATGGAACAGTCTCCCCCTCGAGGTGCGTCAGGCCCCTTCCTTATATATATTTAGGAAGGTGGTGAAGATGCACCTCTTTACCCTGGCCTTTGGCTGAGCTGCTTACCCCACCCCACACACCAGTACAGACACGATTATTTTAAACATATTGTGTATCATTTTATATTTGTTGAATTATTTTTAAAAGTCTTTTAATGTATACTTTGTTTTAACCTGTTTTAAGGTTATTACCCTCCCAGAGACCTTCGGATATGGGGCGGGATAGAAATGTAAATAATAAAATAAATAATAAAGCAGAAAAAAAAAGCAAGGAGCTTCAACCACACAGATGTATCTAAAGTGATGCCATTGCTATAAGTAAGTTTCTGGTTGGTTTCTTCAACCAGGTAGTAATGGTATGGTTGAAAAAGCCCATCACTTTCTATTTAACTTCCCTGCCCAACACATCAAATGGTATTAAATTGGCTGAAATCCCTTTGCTTCATTCCCTCTAACCTAATGAGCACTAGTATCAATTGAGGAAGGTGGTAATGAATTTGGCTTCAACTAAGGTCACCACTTCACTTTTTATCCCCAAAACTTAAGGCTTTTGTATTCTATTCATTGAATGACTGGGGGGGAGGGGAGGCAATTGAGAAAAGGGTTTATGAAACCTGTCTTGATAGCTTCCATGCTGAGTTCTGCTTGGGGGTCTGAGATGTCTCCTGAAGTGTTGGTAGCTTAGGATACAGGTTTACACACATTTTGCTGGTCTAGCTCAGCAGGAATTTCAAGATAGGAATGGAGAGTCCGACACGCCAACCACAAGACCAGATAAAAGTCCATGAATAATTTTTCTTAATGATTATCTTTAAACAAGGCTTTTTGATAGTTTTGTTTCAGTAAACTGAGAAAAACAGACCAATGGGTATTTTTATATACAATATATTTTGAAGTAAAAACAAAATAAAGAATAGGTTGACCAGCTTGATGAATTGCTGGAAAACTTTATGTTAGCAATATGTCTGCAATTTAATAATAGTACAAGTAGGACATTACATGGCTTGTGCCAAAAAAATTGTTGCAATTATATAAGTGCAACAGGCCCAGGTTTGGTACAGCTTATCATAACTAATCCTCTCCATGTTACTTCAGCAACACACTTACTGCAGTTATTTTACTAATTTTAATCACCATTGCATATTTTTTTAATTTAAAAAACAATTGCTCTCATGAGTTTCCATTGTCCTTATATGGGCATTTTACAAGAGGAAAATATTTTTTAAAGGTTTTGAATAATCCAAATATGCCTAGGATTACAAGAGAATCAAGAATGTGCCAAAAGACAAAGAAAATTAAGAGAAAATAAGTGCTTTTCGGCACTCACATTGGATCTGGAATAGGAGCCCCCACAGTTGGCTTCTGGGCCTCATCAATTCATATGTAAGTGTAGAGTCAGCCCATATGTTAGTGAGTCAGTTTGGTCTAGTGGCTAGAGAGCCAGACACTTATCTGTGAATACTGGCTTTGATCCCGCAATCCCTCATGAAGCCAGCTGGGTGACCTTGGGCTAATCACAGCTTTCTTCTGAGCTCTAACAGCCCCATCTAACTCACAGGGTGTTCTGTGGTGGGGAGAAGAACAGAAGGTTTGTCAGACACTTTGACTCCCCTTCAATGGGTGAGAAAAGTGAGATAGTAGTCGAGATCCAGATCAAGGGCCACCTTATTCTAGATATGTGGTATGCTCTGTCCTCAAATAATGTGAACCAGATCAGATGGCCCTTAATCTGGATCACCAATAGACCTATTTAAATAGGTCTACTGGCAGACTAGTGAGCTCAGGCCCAGAACAGGTACATGTAGAAGAGCCTGCCATAGTCCGCACTAGTGTATGGATGGCAAGCTCCTATTCTTGGATATAATCTGAAATAAGGCCTGGTGCAGAAAAGGCCTAAATCTACAACTAATATGTATATGGACGGGCCTGTCACAAATTGGGGGAGATGTCACAAATTGGGGGGGGGGGGTGTCACATTTGATGGATTAAAAAATTTCAGGGGGGGCAAAAAATGGGGGGGGCTAACCCCCTCTGCCCCTCCCCCCAACTATGGGCCTGCTAAGATGGTGCATGCAAAGGGACACCCTGTTTAGCTAACCATTTTAGTATTTTTTAAATACTAACATGGATTCAGTAGATACTATCTACTTGGGCTTTCCAAAAAAATTGACACTGTTCCTCACAAAAGACTGTTGAATAAGCTTAGCAACCATGAAATAACTAGTCTGGTGTTCTTTAAGGGGTAAGAAAGTGGTTAAATAACAGAACGGAGAGAATCAGAATAAATTGACAATTCTTACAACAGTAAGATGCAACATTTGAGGCCCCTCAAAGTTCTCTGCTGGGACTGGTGTTTTAAAATATATCAATAAATTATCCAGATCCAAGAATAAGGATTGAAATGACTGAGCACTGAAACAAGCTTGTTAGAGTGACAACATAAAAAAGGAATTACAATGAGCTCCAAAAGAATCTCCTCAGCTTAGAGGAAATGGTATCAAAATGGCAAGTGCAGTTCAATGTACTGTGAATTAATATGTTGGAGCAAAACATATTAATGACCAGCAATTGCCTGCAGGTTAGAATTGTCGCAGATCAAAATGCAGTTTCAAAAGACCAAAGGGTGCTTTCAAGCTGAGCTTTGCTCCTGCCCCATCAACCTTGAGGAAGTGCTCTAGTAAGCATGCATACACAGCACAATAATGTGAAGATCAAAAAGAGGAGAAGTTTCGGAGTAATGGTGGATAGCTTGAAGAAAATATGGATCCATTGTGTAGGAGACATGGAAAAGGGTAATTTTGTGCCAGCAATCATCAGAAACAGAACTGAAAATAAAACTGACAATGCTGTGGTTTTGCTCATATTTTCAAAACTAATATCAGAGAATGATTGTGAGATCTCACCTCTGGGGTTTCTCAGGTGTTGGTCTTGTCTCCTATTTCTCTTTAATGTCTATATGAAGCTGTTGGGAAAGGTCACCAGGATATTTGGGGTGCCATCAATAGGCAAATGACGTTCATTTCTATCTCTTCATGCCATCTGACTCAGGCAGTGCTTAAGGTATTAGTTAGGTATTCAGAGGCAATAATGAGATGGATTAGGACACTGAATCCAGACAAAATGGATTTCAGGTCTTTGAAGGCACCAGGTTCTTGATAGGATTATTTTGGGACAGATATGAAATCTAGGGATGCTCTTGAGACCTATGTTGAAGCTTGAAGCTCAGGTGAAGGTGGTGGACAAGAGCATCTATTTCTATCTGTGATTCTACAGCTACAGCTCTTTCTGGACAAAGATGATTTGATCACAGCAATCCATTCTCTGGTAACTTCCAGATTGAACTACTTTGATGCACTCTACGTGGAGCTATCCTTGAAGATAATTCAGAAACTTTAACTGCTGCAGAACCTAGCAGCTAGATTACTGACTAGAACCAGTTGGCCAGATGCACATCATATTGGTCTTAAAAGAGGTGCAGTGGTGAGGAGTTTAAGACCCTAAAAAACTTGGACCCAATTATCTAAACCAGTGGTTCTCAACCTTCCTAATGCTGTGACCCCTTAATGCAGTTCCTCATCTTGTGGAGACCCCCATCCATGGGGGTGGGGCAGCTGGGAGGGGGAGGGAGGGGTGGGGGGAGACTCATTGCGAACCCTCTGAAATGATAGTTTGACCCCCAAAGGGGTCACAACCCACAGGTTGAGAACGGCTGATGTAAAGGAACATGTTCTCTCATATCAACCTGACTCTGCCTTCAGATCTTCAGGTGAGACCCCTTGG
This sequence comes from Aspidoscelis tigris stejnegeri, assembly GCA_023333525.1. Lineage (NCBI taxonomy): Eukaryota > Metazoa > Chordata > Lepidosauria > Squamata > Teiidae > Aspidoscelis > Aspidoscelis tigris. The sequence goes on from JALMGA010000001.1 coordinate 97,981,510, forward strand.
GCTGTACCACTATCTTCAATAGTTAAAGAGATCAGGATTTGGGCTAGGTCCTTCTCATTGGTAGCTCCCAGACTATGGAATAGTCTCTCTCCTGAGGTGCACCAAGCATTTTCATTATATATGTTTAGAAGAATTGTGGAGACACACTTATTCACCCTGGCTTTTATCCATGTACTGCTATAGCCCACCCTGAGATCTTCAGGTATGCAGCGGGGGAGGGGGGATCTGTGATATAGAATCCTAGAATTGTAGAGTTGGAATGAACCAAGAGGATCATCTAGTCCAACCTTTAGTAATATTCCAGAAACCTTGGACAATTTCAAAAATATTTTGACAGATCTATGGATGCCAGAACTATCAATGATTCATTGGATCCAGAAACACTAAAGTTCTAATCCACCCTGGATCCACTTTTAGACTCATCTACAAGGTGACTAGTCATTTTCTTTCTACATTATGTAACCCACCCGTGGGTTATATAACACAGAGGAGAAACTGCTTGTCTACTTGCTGATATGTTTTTTTTTATTCTGAAGGTGGATGAAAGGTATTTTAAAACTTAGGTAGGGTTGGTCCCCTATTCTTGACAGCTGTGTGCTAGCTCTACTCTTCAAAAGTGTGTAGCTTTACTACTTTATACTAGGGAACAATTAATATAGGGAGCACTACAGGGCTCATATTCTGCTTATGTGCTTCTGTACCAGCTTGCTGTGAACATAAACTGCTCTACTAGGTGGCCCATTATGCAAACCAATAAAGGTCCCATTCCCACTTGACTTTTTTTAGTCCTGGTTGGAATATTTTAGTCCTAGTTGGACTATTAATCTAGGTACAAGGCCAAGTGCACATTTCGGGCTGTTCTCATTTCCCTGACAGTAAACCGGTCTGAACCCAAATATTGCCATTTCTACTCACCACCCAAATCCCCAGCACAGAGAAACAGGGCCTTTTAACCTCCACCGCAATCCCTAGTGCAAACCCTGTAAGCCTGTCCTGGTCAGTCAGCTGAGTAGAAGAACAGACACACTTTCCCTTTTCCACACCCTCCCTTTCAGATCAAACATTCTCAGTAACGTTACTTCCATCCACATTATCAGGAAGACAGCATTTGCAGCCAAGCAAATCAGCGAAGGAGCAGAGCACAATCGGAAGGCTGAGAAGCTCGCACGGGGAAAGCAGCTTGACTCGCGGCTTTAAAACCTTTTTGCTTGAGACATATGTATCCCATTGTTAGCAGCTACTAGGAATGTAGCTATGAGAGATACATTCCTAGTAGCTGCTAACAATCTGGATTATTCTCGCTGAACAAAGAAGAAGTAAAGGAGTTGGCTTTTATACACCACTTTCCTCACCCTTTTAAGGGGACTCAAAGTGGCTGACAAAGCTTCTTCTCTCCACAGCAGAACACCCTGTGAAGTAGTCGGGGCTGTGAAAACTCAGAAAGGGAGCTGTGACTAGCCCAAGGCCACCCAGCTGGCTTCATGGAGAAGTGTGGAATCAAAACAGGTGACCTCTGGAAAAGAGTCTGGCACTACAAGACTAAACTGAGTGAAGGCCTAACTAGTGCTTAACAATAAAGGCAGTCTTCCCTCCAAGCTCCACAGTGATTCCTTGAGGATAGTGGCTGAAAGCCGAATGACCAGTCTTGGCAGTGTTTTATAGCTTTACTGTACTGTGAAATCTTCTTAGAGCATTTTCCATAGCATCTAATTCACAGAATAGAAGTTTCCTCAACTGCTGGGTATGGCTAACAAAGATCTCCTTGCCAAAACAGACCATCTGAATACCTGTTTCTTGAGGGCAAACTGAGCTGAGCAAGTGTCTTCTTTAGTTTGTTTTCTCTCGTTTGCTGAATGCCTCTTAAATACTTGAATAAACTTGAAACAGTACAGTCAACATTCATTTAGAGCAAAAATAGCTACCCTTGAGAATCTAGTATGAGTACTTGACTTTAAAAAAAACTTGTTTAAAAAAATCAGGTAAAAATTCTACTATTAACACCTTTAAAAACACACATGCACAAAAAAACAAAAGCTTTGGTATACTGTCCGATTTGATGTCTTTTTCATGCTGCCTCAGTGATGGCCAAATAATTGGTTGTTCACTTGTGTCCTTGTCTCCCCCGACAGTTCCACAGATGCCCTGAACAATGCTCAAAGACTGCTTTCAGGAGGGGCAAATCCTCATTAATCATTCCTGGCTGACAGCACAAGGGAACACCTGCATCTGGTACAGACACCAAGCAATGGCTTCTGGGAACAAGCAAAGAAAAAAAAGGTACCAATTCAAGTTGTGTGAGTAGATGTCTAATAGCCATTTGAAATTTCATCTCCCCTCCACAGCAACTGCCTTTCATTTCCTTCCTTGCTTCCTTCCTTCCCTCTCTCTCTCTCTCCCTCCCTCCTACCTTCCCTCTCTCCTTCTCATTCTCTCCAGGTTTTCCTTTAAACGTCTAAAATTAGACCTGTGGCTCAGGCTGAAACTAAAACACCAATATATTCCAAGCAAATACATAAGGAAATAAGCAGTACAGCATGTTATGATAAATGGCTGCTAAATTCTTTATGCCTAGATCAAGCGATGATAGCATTAAATACTGATGAACTGTCACATAATTTTCATTTGGAAGTGCTGGTTCTTTGCACTTCATCTCCTACAGAGTTTATAAATATATATTTCCCCACAGCAATATATTATTTGGCAAATAGTATGCTCTCTCTCTCTCTCTCTCTCTAGACTACATATATGTTCTTACTACAGCTCTAACCATTCTGTTTTGCATGACCTTAGTAGAATATTGTAACACCGTTGTATAGTTTGTTGTAATAAATCACCCTTCCTTGGTAGGTGGGTAGGTAGAAAGAAAGAAAGAAAGAAAGAAAGAAAGAAAGAAGAAAGAAAGAAAGAAAGAAAGAAAGAAAGAAAGAAAGAAAGAAAGAAAGAAAGAAAGAAAGAAAGAAAGAAAGAAAGAAAGAAAGAAATGCCAATGGGATACCCTCCAAATAATCAAGATTTGGCAGAGACACTCATTTACATTCACTTCTGAACTCACATAATTTAGGTGAGCTTCTGACCTTAGGCACATGAGTATTATAACAGATGACTTGAAAAAAATGATCATTCAATTAAGGTGACTTTGTAAGCCATCAAACAGCATACTAGTGCACTGAGTGAGCACTCTAGTCTTTGTTTTGTGCAAAATACAAACCTCATAAATAAACTGTGTGAATCTAATACAAATGACCTATAACAGTTAAACACAAAGCTCTCATTTTTTTCCTCAACATAACTGATAAAAGAATTCTGCAGCACCATTAAGACTAATACAGTTATTCTTTTAAATGTTATTTTGTCATAATCCTGATGAAAGTAGTATACCCGCCTTTCCAGTAAAGAGATCATTTTTCTGCAGAAAGGACATTCCAATATCATCGTTATCATCATCATCATCATTAGTATCCATTATTGATCACTGTATGCAAAACAGGATATATCAAAAAGTGCCTTATGGCTTTCGCAATTCCAACTTTAGGTTGCAAAGGTACAGTGGTGCTTATATATATTTGTGGGTAAGTAAGCTAAATCCAGAGGACTTACTGAAAGCTCACAGTAATTCTCCCATTCAGCCATGGCTATATTATCTTACATAATATCTTTGAAAGAAAACTGCCCATCAATCTGAAATTCTTCTAATTTCCAGGTGCATCATAGGCTGTTATCAGACACAGACAAAAGGCATCTCTGAGGAGGCTTAGAGAAGGCTTTGAGGTGGGATTGTTCTCACACCAGTCTGCCCCTTCCCCCTCTCCTGAACATTCAGTATTAGAAAAGGTGGATTAGAGAAGGGTTGGCAAGAAACTATTCCCTCTTGAGGCTGCTGTTCCCTTGGGGATAATCTGTCAAGAGTTGCATACAAGGAGTGAGTAGAACCAGGGCCCAAAGCATCCGGAGCTAAGATTGTACATGGATAAGGCCAGTTCTTTTCTTTCTCTTTCTGCCTTCTCCATTTCTTGCTGCCCACTACTATGACTGTATTCAGACATGACAAAAGAAGCACCTCAGAGGCACCCAAGAGACACAGTGTGTTCCCCCTCAACTCACAGCAATAGTAACAACCTTGTGATACTTCCATGCTGATAAATATCAAAACAGCATCTCGGAAAAGCATCCAGGAAAAGGTAGAAATGCCAAATGCCATCTGACCTGATGTAGATCTTTTCCCAAAATAATATTCCTAATATTGCAAATGTAATCCAAAACAAAACAAAAATCAACCAGCTAGACAGTTGAGGCTATTAACAGCCAAAGCAACAGCCATTATCTTCCTTTCTCCTAACACACCTTTATTTACAGCTTTATTATTATCCCCGTATATAATGACAGCAACAATAGGTACACATTTACTTTATATACAGTTTGTGCCCTCAATGTTTTTCTTTCAAAATGCTTCCCTCTTTTCACATTTGAAGTATATATGACTTTTTTCTTTTGTCAAATGTAATATGAAGCTATTTGTACTACAGCTTTAAAAAGGATTTCAAAAAGCCTACCCAAAGCCTGCCCCAGGGCACCTGCAATGTACGTTCTTGTTAGTTGCATGTATAACAAATTATTATACTTTTCAATGTTTTTTAAGCTATAAAGGGACTGCAGCACTAAACAGTTCTTATACACACCGCTGAGATTTAAAAGTAGAAGAAAAAAATACTAACATCATTCTATGTCCGTGTCATAAATACCAGCATTAAAGCTAAGTTGACAGTGAAGTTTGCAGGCAGCTTTGCCCTTTCTGAGAGAATTGGAGTCTGTTTCTTCTGCATGGGTCTGCTAACCCAGTGAAACCTACACCAGTCCATCAAAAGACCAGGGCCATGATCACACCCATTGTTCAAGACAGCTTCCAGCCATCTTCTCACTGCCTTGCTCAGAGATTTCTTTTTGCTGGCATCATCCTGGAGTCAGGCTCTCTCTCCTCAAGCCAACTTATTCAGAGTACACTTTTACAGAGGACTCAAGCTGTCTTGGGGAGCCAGCCAGTGTTCACTTCCCTCGTGTAGGCACAGAACCAGGCTAGAGGAGGCTGAACCGGCCTGGGGGAGGGGGATCCAGCCTTCCCTCCTACCCAATGCCTGACTATGGGCAGCACACACATGATCCCCCTTCCTTGCATCCCTTTCCATTTCTGTCACCATTCCTAGGACACCTCCATCTTCCAACCTGCCCTTTGTTCTGGTCGCAAGCTTGCAAACTCTGTCCATCATTTTTTTAAAAAATAGAAATCTATTTTGTGCTAGACTGATAATACTCTTTTGCGAAGTGCATGCAGGCATTTAAAAATTAAATGGCCAGAAAAGCACTGTTGGGAGGGAGAGAGGGGGAGCATGGAGCAAGAGTAGAAATGATACAATTCTAAGAACAATGTAGTTTCCTTTTTCCTTCAGCAATCTGAAAGGGAAACAAAGTTGTATTGCAGTGAAAGGGGAGGAGTAAAAGTTCGTCAGCAGCTTTAAGAAAAAGGGTAGATTACAGGCTCTCCTTTTTCTCCCAAAATGGCTGTGGAGGTAGAGGTGCTGGCTGGCTGGCTGGGATATGCCTCGGCTGCATCTGTTTGCGAGCAGAGTCCCCTCATCCTAACAGTACCCTGTGTTAACACTGAGTTTTCCCTCAGCATTATAAAACCCCAAACACACCCCATCACCACTACTGATTGACAGAACTTTTTCCTATTGGAATGCAGGTGGTGTTGATGTAATCAATAGGGGGGAAGAACTAAAGAGTCGCATAAAGGAGACTCAAGGGCCCAGAGCCCATTTGCATTTTAAAATGGTTTAGAAATGGTTTGGATCCTCTTCATCCCCATTCCCAATCAGTTCCAGGGGTATTTTGAGGATTATTTGGCTAAAAAACTGAATAAATAAACACCTGTTTTTTCAGGATTTTTTCCCCGGTTTTGCTTTTAAAACGCTTCTTCCTTATTGCTGTGGGACTGCTACAGCAGTATTGGGCAAATACGTCATGAAACAGGTAGGCTTTCACCCTGCACAGGGACCAGCCCCTTGCAAGATTTGTTAAAGTGCCAGATCCATATTCAGCAGAGAAGTAACAATTCAGCCTGATAAGATGCAGCAATTCACCCACTCCACACTGATAACAAAGTTTCATTTTTTCACTTCCCTTCGCTTTCTCCTTGCCAGGAAACACACACTGGAGGCACCTCTTTTGCCTTGCTGAGCCCTGGGAAGGAGAAAAGCACCTCCCCCCCCCCCATACCCCACCATGTGCATTTGCAGCCAGCCAGGTAGGCAGGCAGGCAAGTACCTAGGCAAGGCAGCAGTGGGCTGGCTGGCGGGTGCAGCTGGGTGGGTGGGTGCAGCCAGGCAGGCCAGCAGACACAGTTTCAAAACTGTGTGGGAACATCCCGTAAACCATTTTATTGGGGTGGGGACCCGGAGCGAGACTTGTTTAAAGAGGTGTTTTATTTAATTCATTTTTTGCCTTTCCAGGGGAATAGCTCTGATTGAGGGGAGGGGCAGCTCAATCAGCACTTTTGCCTCTTACTTACGTCCTCAGGGGGTGAGAATGCACTGCAGCTCATTTTGCTTCATCCCAATTTCCTTTAAAGGAGGAGAAGAAGGGGTAAAAGAGAAAACTATGAAATCCCAACCCATTTGCTTTCACTGCGACCTCTTGCAAGTCCTTGCCCCACTTCTAATGAAAGGAACCTGAGCCAGGAAGAGAGCCTTTTCATCTGTGGTCCCTGCACTATAGGATTCATTGCCACCTGATGTACAGGTGATAATATGGTTTCCGTAGTTTAAGAAGTAACTTAACAACTGTTTCTTCCATCAGACTTATCCTTAATTGCTACCACCTATTTTTATTATAGCTTTGTGTTAAGACATTTTTGTGGGTCCCACCCTTTTCTTTTTCCTTTAATGTTTTTATTGACTCATGTTGTTATGAAGTAGGCAGATATAAGTACATAAATTAATAACCATAAAATTTACACTCTTCCATCCCTCCCAAACATCAGAAGAGTGAACACAGAATACTTAAGTTCCCTGGAGGGGATGGCTTGAGGGTCCTTTTACAGAGGGCAACTGGATGCCAACCTCAGGTAGAGGTCCCCTTTAACTAAAGCAATGAGAGGGATTCCGTACAGTTGTGTGAGATAAACATCAGAAGTGCAAACATGATGGAAAAATAGAAACCTTTCATCATGGATTTGGAGCTGCTTGTGAAGGATGCCTTGGGCTGCAAGACAAAACAAGCACCGGGGTAACTGGTTCCTGGACGTGACAATCATCAAACAAAAGTCCACATATCTGGAAATACAATGTAAGCAGATGGCTGGATTGCAAAAATATATTATACTTAGGAAAGTTGAGATACACAGAAAGGAAAGACAATAGATAAAGTGCAGGATTGGCTTCAGATAGCGTACTCAAATATTCTTTGAGACCCTTCTAGAAAAGGTCAATATAGCAGGGGTTTAGCCATATTGTCACCAAGAATTAAAACTAATAAAATGCCATGTGAGTAATCCAGAAGCATTTGTATGAACCACCTTTAAAGCTAACTTGTGGTAGAGACAAAACTGACTCTTATAGCTTAAACAATCTGTATTGGATATAAGCTTTACAATATAGTTCTCTTTCTGCTTTGTTTTTCTAAACTGAAATTTCCATGCTTAAAGTTGTAAGCCTGAAGTTCTTGCTTTAGTCATTAAGACTCACTTGTCTGCAGCAATTTTGGAAAGAAAAGGTTACCAACTTTGATTCAGAGTACATCTCCAGCAAAGAGTACATATACAAATCTGATGTGTATTAGTTTGCAGCCCTAGTCAGATTTTTTTTCTTTGTTGTAAATGCAGAAGATAAAAGGGCACATTTTTAGCACTGACCTCAACATCCCTGTGTGTGGCAGTTTCACTTCAGAACTTCATGTATTCATCCAATTAGACTTAGAGTAGGGCAACACACAAGACTATAGACTTGCTCAGTTTGCTGAATGACTGTCCACAACCAGTGTGTAAATACACACTAATTTCACAATATCTTGATCACACTGCTCACCAAAACTGTCTTCAGGACTGATGAGGGGGTGGTAGCTGGGAAGAATTGCATGTCCCTCAGTTGTGGTGGTGCACAGATCTCTTGTTGCAGAAGAAACACTTAGGCCCCAACTCCGTGCCAAAAAAAATCCAGATTTAAGCTTGTTTTGCCTTGGAGCATCTCCATGCACAGCTTTACTCCGGGCTACATCAGGCATAAAGGAGGAAAATCCGTGGCAGAAAAAAAAAACCCTTTAAACAGTGCTACATCCGATGTTAGGGGGAAAACACGGGTTTTCCTGGGAGCATGGAGATGCTTACAAGCAGAACTAAAAGCAACTCACTCCTTGCAGCCCTGTAGCTGTCAGATTCAGCTTCCTCAATTCATGGAAGGACAGCTGATTCAGCGCACAAGCAAAGCAGTGATCATCAGAGACTGCATTATTAAGAGAGGGGGAGGGAGAGAGACCCACTAAAATGTTGAGAAGAGTGAAAGCAGCTGCTTTTAATGATTTTAGCTGACTTGTCAGGCACTCCTTTGGGCTGAAGGAATCCCTTGCCTGTGCGATGGCAGGCTAAGGCATGGGGGGGAGAAAACTGCATGGAGAAAACAAGTGAAGTTTATGGGGCAGAGAAATAAGGGAGGAAAAGATACACACACAAGTGAAGTTTACAGGGCAGGAGAAGCAGAAGCGAGGGAAGGCAGGGAAAGAAACATATACACGAGTGAAGTTTACAGGGTAGGAGAAGCAAGGGAGGTAAGGCAGGGAAAGAGACAGACACACAGGCGTGTGAAGCTTACAGGAGGCATAGAAACAGAAGAGAAAACCCACAGAGGAAGAAATCAAGAGAAAGACAGGGAAGGCAGGAAAAGAGACAGATACACACACACTGTGAAAGAAAGAAGAGGTGACTGGTTTGCTTTTGCATTAAAGCTGCTGCTGTTCTTTACATGGATGCTGGCAGCTGAATTTGACAGCTGAACAAAGCCTCTCATCGCTCCAGCGGGTGGGGGGGAAGAGAAAAAATGCGAGCTTACAAAAAGCAGATTTCATGGGGACTGGAAAGTGCGATTTTAATCCGCGTTGCCTCAAACCTCATGGGCTGCATCCCCAAGCAATAAAAAGCCTTCTAAAAAGCTTCTTTTGCCTCTGAGTGCCCCCATGCCCGGCTTTTCTCTGAGCTTCCAGTGCCACAAAAGGAGAAAAATCCATGGGAAAAAAAGTGCACTTTAAAGAAGACTACCAGCGCACTTTTTGGAAGCCGTGGGTTTTCCTGGCAGCATTTACCATGGAGATCCTCCATGGCAAAAGGGGCGGGGATTGCCGCCTGCACACACAGACATAAAACATTCATACATCTCCCAGAACTGCAGCAGCTTCCCTTCCTTTCCCTTTCTAAAGGTCAGAACTTTCAAAGAGCCAGAATTGCAGAGAATTGCAACATTGTTATCAGGTGTGAAGTGAGTGGATTGCTACAGTCACCGCTGCTGTACGGGGTGGATTTTGACAGTGATCAGTGGGAAAGTGTTGAGAGTGAATGAGTGAACGATCGCGCGGCCGATGGTTGCAGCCGCTGCCTTTGCCAGCACGGGAAGCCATTTCAGGGGGCGGAGATCTGGGAGACAAACAGAGAACCGATGGCTGTTTTTCCTTTGGACTTGTTGGGGGTTTCTTCTTGGTTGTGGCCACACAGAGTGCAATCCCTCCCCGTTCCTGCCGGCACCTTATCAACAAGAGAGGGGGCGGAGAGAAAAAATGCGGGCAAAGAAAACACGCTTCCTTGGGGATGGTAGGTGTGTTTTAAATGTGCCTTTTGCTGATCCTCATGCGGACGTTTATTCTGGAATTGAACAGCACTTTTAAAGTCCGCTGGAATAGAGTGACGGTAGAGGGAAACTAGAGAGGCAAATAAGTTGCTTGGGGATGCAGCCATGGAGATGCTTTATTGCGAGTTACAACCCAGATTTTTTAAAACCACATCGATAGTGAAGCAATTAGCTCCCATGGAGACATGCCCTATGATTAGACAATACAAAATGCGGAAAAACTTTTTGCCCCTATCCAGGAATACACTTTCCAGATTCAGATAACTGGACCAATATTCACACCAAAACAGCATGTAGGACTAATTGGGGGGGGGGGAGAGAGACAATAAGTGAGTCTGCAGAAATGGCGGACTATGCCAAGAATACAGAGTGATCTCCATAGATGAAATTTGGTGGACTCCCCCCCACAAAAAAACAAAAAAAAACCCTGTGTAATTTCTGCTTTAGACTCGCTATTAAGATATTGTCAATGAATACACAGATGTCTGAAAGGAAGTGGTATACAGGTGGGATTTGAGTTGTTCTATTACATGGTTTGTCTCCTTCCCTGTTTGAAACCCTTAAAACCACTAAAAAGAGCTATTAACTACAGGTGGGATATTATGGACTTTCCCCATCTAATCTTTGTAATTGAGCATTAAGACTAATATATTTTATTTTTTAGGGACTGAATCTTTACACACACACGCACACACATATATGGCACTGTTTGCTTAGCTGATCAAATAGATTTTTATATATTAAATCATTGTTTGTCGAAGAATTATCTGTTAATTGATTGGGCTTTTTTGTTTTCATTCAGCTTGCCTACATTATGTCTACTGTGTGTCAGAGAGAGAGATAAAATCTAAAGCTTTCAATTTAGATCAAATGCCAAGAAATCCCAGAGCAGATCTTACTCTAAGACAGCAGTCAGTCTGGTTCTTTCTTAACTCTTGAAAGCTTAAAAGATATCTTTCTGCTTGACACTAATAAGTTAGAACAGCATCTTCAGCATACTGATAAACAAATAGGACTTCTTGATCAAAAATAAGAGAGAGAATGAGAATGAATTAAAGTAAAAATAAAATTCAGTTGTTTGGAAACCAAAATTACTCATCACAGTAAGTACACACACACACACACACACACACACACACAATTGAAGAGTAATGCACAAGCACATAAGAAATAAGCAAAAGCAGGAATTAGCCCAGGGGATTGCTCCTTTTAAGTTCTTACACTCTTGCAAGCTGAACCATAGTTGCAATGAAAAACGTCTGGCATATTTCCCATTTATATGACGTGGGGAAAGGAAGGGAATTCCCAGTGAACATAATTGCCTTCTGGCACTCTCCAAAGCTTTAAGGGGAGCACCCTTGTCATAGAAATGTTAGTGGCTATTTCATTCCAGATTATGTGACGTTAAAGTGATTACTATATCAGAGGGGTTGTTAAGATTATTTTCCCTTATACTTCTCTCTTATATTCCCTGTTGTACAGGGAATAATTAACTGAAATCCAATTAGTGCAGATTTAGAACACCTGTTTCCAAAATCCTTTGAATGACTTTTTTCGTATTTATTTATTTGCATTTTGTTTTAAGATGAGATGCATATCCTTATCCAGTCGCTTTTAGGAAATTGCAGATTTGCATATACTATGCTATACAAGAAGCAGAAAACCCATTGTTAAAGACTTAAAGGAGCAAATGTGCCTGGTCTACAAGCAGATAAGCAGCCGTGGGGGTAGAGAGGGGAATTATATTCCTTCAGAAACTCCAGAAGTGCTCCACATAAAAAAAAAACTTTGCTTTCACATTTTGCCTGGGCTTCAACCACAAGGCCTGCTTTTATCTGGTTTAACTTACCTAAAGGGCATTTTAGTCAAAATGTAACATGACAGAACATTCCAGTGGCTCTGAAACTTAGTAGTTACTTTTGCTCACATATATATATATATTTTCCCCTGGGGTCATGAGCAGAAAATGAATTTCTGAGAAAACAATGATGGAGAATTAATAAAGCTTCATCCAGACAGCACTTACTTATTCCACCTTATTTGGATAAACTGAAATAAAATGTTTCTGGATGTGGTTTACTCTGAATTGTCCAAATAAAGTGGAGTAAGTGCTGTCTGGCTGAAACTTCCAGTAGCTCCTTTGTTCTCAATCATCTCATACAACTTCTCCATTGTTTTCCCATTCTTGACCTTTTCTTGACTTTCAAGACCAGGGGCCTGTTCGCACTTGGCTTTATTCTGGAATCTATCCCAGAATACGGACCTGCTGTCCATGTGCTATTGCAGGTTACAGCAGGCCCCAGGTGAGGCCTACCAGAGTCTGCACAAGCATGTGGACCACAGACCCCTACCCTGAGATATACTCCAGAAAAAGTCCAAGTGTGAGCAGGACCCAGGACACTGTTTTCCCTAATACACTATCCACTTGCATCAGAGCACTTTGCACAGATATGCATGTATACTATATGCACAAGCACCAATTACATGCATATATATTGCGTAGATATCCGTCAGTAATATGCAAAGTGTTAGTGCTTCAACATTAAACATATATTTGTGTACACAAGTCTATGTAAGCAATTAAAAAAGAGAGAATGTAGCAATGAAAGTGTGTACAAACAAGAAGTTTGTGCAAACCAGTAATCTAGCATTGCTCCCTAATATCTGCACACAATTGAGCAGGCATCATAATCCTTGGTTATCCCTAGGCAATGGGTATTTCTCCTGTATGAAATGCTTAATATCCCTTATTGTAATTGCTATTGTAATCTGTGAGAGCAACCAGAATTTAACTTTTATGTTGGCTGGGTTAAATTTGATTATTTGCTGGCTTGTAATTTCTGTCTAAGTCTCATGCATGGCGCTTGTTCTCAATTTAGTTTTCTTGAATTTTTTTATCTTGTCCAGAAAAGTGTCTTCTCCCCTGACAAGCTTTGTCTTAGACCACTTTAAAACTGAGTATGTAAAATCTGATAAACAGAAGCAAGGATGCTGAAAAGTAATAAAGGGTCACTCAGCTAGTATTACAGTATTTTAGAAGGTGAATGGCAAATGGTGACATTTTATAGTAATGGCAGTGAATCCTTAGAACTGCCCTATTCCGGTGATGTGGCTCAGAATTTGCAAACTGTCCTCTCATGTTAACTCCAACATGTCTGGAAATTACAGATTGCCTGGATCACCATGAACTTAGATCGTGTTGCTATCTGACTGACCTAAACACTGCTAGAGTTTCACAATAGCCTGCATAATGTCCCCAGAGGTAATTAAGGACTAAGGAAACAAGGGGCACAAACTAGAATAGCAGCACAAAATATCTGAATCAATGTCTGCTCTCAGAAAGTACAACCATTAGGTATATGGACTGATCTAGGCTGCTTACACCTGCCACTTATGTATTCCACTATATTTGCATATTCTGAAATTAAGCTTGGATATTACAGAATATCCATGCTTTATTCAGAAATATCCAAATATAGTGGGCTAAGTAAGCAACATCTGAACGCAACCCTAGAATATAGTGTGATAAAACTTAAGTAGGCCTAGGGTAGTAATGTTTTATCATATTAAGCCTGAGCTAAATAAAATGTTCAGGCTGTGATTCATCTTTAATAAAGAATTAAATAAATGTGAATACAGTCAATTTGCTAAAACAATAAAGAGAAGCTTACAGTGAATTCTTCACAAAGACATTTTATTTTCCACATCATAAGCATTAGCTTAAGGCTGAATGGGAAACAAGGGATTCTACTTTGAAAAATAAAAAAAGCCTGTCACATATTGTCCCATATAGACCATACATCATTTAATCTCATGCCAAACAAATCCTTACATTAATTCAGTCCTAGTTCCACATCTGCAGGTGCAAAATCCGAATAAGCAACAAAAAAGGTGGCAGATGCTGAAAGACTAAAGTCTAGACTCCACTCTCCAAATCCATTTAGTGACATTAACCATGACTGGGTGCAATAGCTCTGAATATATCAACACTGAATTCGCCTCCCCTATTTTGCTAACTAGAAGGTCTGTGCATTTACAAGCAAAGACAAAATGGGAAGAGAGGGACTCAGAAAGAACAAAATAAATGCAAAATAAACGCATGAGGTTTCAAGGCTACTCACCCGGATGTAAGGCTAGTAAACCCAATAGGGCTTACTTCAGATTGTGTGTGTGTGTGTGTACATGTGTGTATACATATAAAATATAGGCAACAGTCACCTGACTACCAAATTATATGACAAAACATTTTAAAGCTTTATCATAGTTTATAATCTGTTTTACAGTATTATACACCAAACATAGACAAAAAATATGGCAAACAATTGGGTTGGTTGTACAATTATTGTGCTATTACACATTACAGCAGAATGTGTACTCTCCCTAACTATGTCCTAAATGCAAAGGCTAAGGCTAGTGAAGGTGAAGGCAAGGATTTGAAGAATGAGGTTTTGATTAAAACAAACAACTACAGAAGTTTTTATTGAACTTAAGAGGAGCCCCTATCCATATGTACGAGGCAACACTATTGGCAAAGTCAGTGATAGAGAATAGCATGGGAGTGCAGTGCCTAAATCAAGGTCAGCTTGTAGAAGGAAAAGTGATCTAAAGGTAAAAAGCCAATTAGTGGATTAAAGGGTAGGAACCCAGATTCTGAGGTGGAGGTGGGGTTGATAATCAAGGCAGCTAGGAAGAGGATTAAAATAAAGAAGTGATAACAGTATTCAGTTGAGAGGAAATGCTGTCAAGAGCTGAATGGAGAAAGAAAAACGGTAAGGGGAGGGGTATGGAAACAAAGCCTGTCATTTACATATACACATAGCCACCCCACTCTATATATTCTGAACTCCAGCTGTACACAAATAATTGTTTTTATTCTGAGGAAGATAGATTTGAACCCTTCAGCATAATACTGAAGGAAAAGGCGGGGAAAGCAGACACATGGAATTATCCATTTAGTAGATCCCAGATCTGGTGCCATTAGCTAAGAAAACTTCTTCAGAACTTCATACATAATGCCTGGGTCAAAAAAAGACATAACATAAAGATAGGTAAGTAAGTAAATACATAGGAAATGGAATGTGTGTGTGTACATACTTGCACTTAAAATGGAAAAGATATATTTTATAAGAACCTGTATAAAAGCACTAAAGACATGTTCATACACTCAACAATAATCAATATATTTATTGTATTTCAGTAATTACAAACTTGCTCTCTTTTAGAAGTTTTTGTAAAAGCTCATGCAAACTCTTTACTACCAGAAGAGATGATGACAGCCTAGGTATTGCCACTAGATTGGAGATACACAGCACCTGGTTCACTCAAATGGACTATACAGATACAGTAAAAGGGCTTTGGGGTCAGATGAAGTTTCCAGCACTTTGGCAAACTTCACTCCATTGACAGAGAATGAGCAATACCAGCAAGTGTCGGGAAGAAGACCAGAAAAAAGGACATGATCACTCAATTATACCACCTTGGGAAAGCCAAGCAGGATTGTATAATTGTGCAGTTAATATACCAATGCAGCTAATTGTAACCCAGAAAGCAGCAGTGGGTTCAAGGCTGGTGCACAATAAATTCTCGAGGCAGCAGAGAACTCCAAAACAACAGAAATTGAAAGATGGCACAGATGTCTCCTTAGCGATGTGTATGCATGTCCACACACATCTACATATAAATGAAGAGCACAGAGTTGTGGACCTTGGTAGAAGCCCATCCAACTGTGCCAACCTAGTTCCTTTTATATCCTAAAATGCATCCTAGCTTTGTGTGGGAAATGTCCCTAACAACAGGCAGTGCCACAACATGTTATTCCTGGAAGAATAAATAAAAGGTGGTCTTTCAACTTGAGATGATTTAATTACAGTCCATGTGTATTTAGAAGTGAGGTCTGTAGTTCCCTTCTTGAACCAGACTATGACTAGGTGTGGAAATGGTCCTAGTCTCTGCATTTGAAAAACTATACTATCACTGTTAAGTTTATACTGAGTCAAGATTGACTCAGTGTAACGATTTGAACAATTCCTTGGGTGTTTTTCCACTGTCACTAAAAGTACCCATTAAGTACCCATTAATGGGTACATAATGGCATTTTTGTACCCATTAATGGGTACTTAATGGGTACTTCTAGTGACAGTGGAAAAACACCCCTTGTCATCTTGATATGTCTATGAAGTTATTAGATGTAACTTAGTTGGCCTTGACTTCTAGAGCAGATGCTCACTGTCCTGATCTGAGGCTATGCATATGAATATCTAATAAAATAGGAAAATAGGAATCTGTCCTTAGTAAGACTTTGTAACTTTTCTAAAGACATTCTAAAAGCACAGCCCACTTTTTCCCTTCCAGACAACCTATACTCTCTGAGATCTATTGCAGGCATTAAATTTAGGAAAGAAAAAAAAACACAGTACCAAAGTTTGGATGCATCCAGGCATTGCTTGCTTACTTCTACTATATTTAGATATTCTGGATTAAAGACTGGTTATTCCAGAATATTTAGCAGAATAAGTAATGGATGCAGCCCTTGTCAACACTCTGAAATTGCAAAGAATCCACGTTCCCAAAATCAGATGTATTGCAAAGGCAAAAAGTACCACTGGACCATCAAGTTGCCTTATGGACCTACATAGAATACACAAAAAAAAAAGGATGTATTTATTTATGCATTTATATCTTCTCCACACCAAAATGTCCCATGGCTGGCCACAACAACAGAAAGATAAAATATATAGGATAACCCAAAACATATTTAAATTATAAACCTTCCTCCCTTGGCAGGACAACACTCAGAGGTAGCTAATCACAGCAAATCTGATTTGGATTCAGAAAAAATCAAGACCGTTTTGCCATCTCTTTAAGACAGAGGAGGTAGTAAGCAAGCCAAGACTAAGCAGCTGGCACTACAATTCTTGGAAAAGAAAGCTACCTGGTATAACAAGCCTTCATTTGCATTTCAGACACATTTTTTTTAAAAAAAAAAATAATCCCATATCTTTGTAGTCACCAGGAGTCAAGCCTGGTTCACAAACGCATTTACCTTTAATTCTGTAACTGGATCATCTTCTTCAAAAAGAAGATGCCTCAATTGGATTGGGTAGAGGACAACTGATAAGTCTATCTTTTCTTTCTGGAATAGTGCCTGACATTACTGCACCAGCAAATACCTGTGAATTATTTTGCTGGAATCTTACCTTTTATATTTACCAAATGTTTCATGCAAATATCTTTGAAATGCATCAGGTTACAAGGGGAAAAACACCTTTTTGCAAGGCTTATCTTTAAACTAGTACAACCACCTCCAGATTATGTGAAAGAAGCATGATTCCTGAAAGTCTAATCCAGGAAAGGCATTGGTTGATCTCCGAGAAAAGAAAGAACCATGTAAAAACAAAATGGCAAGCTGAAGGACTTTTCCAAACCAGCTAACAAATGCAAATCTAATATAAAACTTACACATAGGGCTTTTCTTCAATTTCCTGTAGAGGTCTAGATGATCTGCAGATCAGACAGGGTCTGGTCCTGATCAGTTCTGGGCCATCCCCCGTACTGGCACCATATCCAAGAACAAATGTTCCTGGCCTCAGAGTGTCCATGGAACCCATTTTGGCAATGTAACTAGGCATGGTGTCAAAATGGGACACCCCCCATGGCCCTAGTTATCAATGTCTACTGGTATCCTGGCCCCAAGATGGATCAGAAGGCCATTTGGGGCCTCCCAATAGGGAAGACACTCTGTCTTGTGCAGATTTGAAAATTCAAAATTCATTTGAACGTTTAAATTTGAAATTTATAGACATTTGATTCAAATTTGAATGTCCAAATTTGAACGAACTCGACTGAATTCTGAATGTTTCAAATATTTGTGCACATCCCTAGTGGTGACCATCTGCACTATTTCTTGCACAAGGGGTCACCTGAGGTGCTGCGCAAGCATGCTGGCACCTCAGATGACCCCTGACGCAACTGCATGTACACAGAGTGTGATCATCACTGTGATGACAGTGCTGGTGCATGTGCAGTAATGCAGGACGCTGCAACCAAAATGGCGGCACCCTGCAGAGGATCCGAAACGTGTTTGGACCCTGGTGAGTGTCCAATCATGCAAGGCTTAGGCTGACGTGTACTAGCATTCCCTAGTGCAAACACTAGTACACGTTAGTCTCTAATGCACTCTTCCCATCCAGTGCACGGGAAAGCAAGTGCAGAAACACCCAGTGTTTCAATGCTTAAGACAGAGCTTAGTATTGGCTTTACTACACTGAAGATTTCACACCAAAGAAAGTTTAATAATCTTAGCCACGACAGCCCTTATTTAACAAGAAAAAAGAAAGAAAATGGCACTGAAGTAGTCTTTCTAGCAAAAGTCCTGATCATGGCTAGTGATTTTTAAAATTAAACTAAATACTGTAAATTTGGAGTTTACAAAACAATCCCCTCATCTCATATCTTCCAAAAATCCTTAAGACACCACATGCAATCCTAGCAAGCAAACCCACATCCTCTCTTTTCTCTTGTAATCTTGTGGCTCTTTATTTGTAACTTATATGAAAAGAATCACATTGATTGGGGCAGATTTAACTCAGTAAAAAACCTATTCTGCTGAGATTGTCTGTGCTAGGAGATTTTATCAAGTTCTCTTTTGGTTCCATTTTCTCTCTCATCCCCATCCCCAGGGGAGATGCAGCCCAGCTCACACAGCAAATTGCCCTAAATTGAGTTCTTTCTCTGCCATATACAGGCCTTCTTTGGGTTCCTCATCTTGAAAACTTTACGCATTCTTACCCTCCCCTTCCTCTTTCTTAACACCCCTCCCCATCCTTTTCCAATTAAAATGGAGAAGTTTGCACCGATACCTGCTCCCAATTAAATGAATACTGCATTACCAGATACGGCACTCTAGATCTTCTCTAGCTTCCCTTCATTAGCTTTTACTCCTTTGAGGCTTCCTGGCTGGCTGCCAGGGACTTATGGCAAGAATTCAAAAATCTTGTGCACTTTATCTCCTCAAAAATCATTCTCGAATTTAAGCAGCCGACTCCTTGGACCCAGCATGAGAAACATTAGGAAGTGATTCTATGAGGGAGAGAAAAAAAGGAAGAATAAAGAAAATGATTTATTAAAAAAGGTTAAAAAGCTCTCATAAAAGAAGCAAAGTTAAAAGAGGTTAAACTTCCGGGCTAATTGGTCTTGCTTCCTTTGGAGATATATATATATATATGACCTGCCTGAAAGATAATAAATGACAGTAAGGATTTCCTGTTTAGTTAGGAGCCTGTTCATGCCTAGAGGAAATGCATCATGTTCTTAACACTGCAACATGTTGGCAACCGCTCAGTCAAATTACACAGCAGCATAGAAGAGCCCAGCTAATCAGAGACTTAAGCAGCTGCTTTAAAAAAAAAATCCGCACAACAGATTCCCATCTCATTTTCCAGCACTAGGACACCACAGCATCAGCAATTCTCATCTGACACTTGGTAGAGCTAATATCATGTCAAGCTGTCAGGAATGATAGCCATGTTGTCAAGCCTGAAATAACAGAGAAAGGCAGGGTAGCCTTAGTGTTGCCATTTCAAACTACATGAAGAGAGGGGGAGGAAATAAAACCTCTTCCTCTAGAAGATTAGGTAAGCTTGCCATATTTATCAAGTACAGATTTGTCAAATAGTTAGGCATAACTAGGCATGCCCGAAGGCGGACTGTACAGAGCTGCAATAAGGGGATGTTAACAGTACAGCTAACTTGAATTATGTAGGCTAGGGCAGCTGTCTATGGAAGATTTGGAAATACATTTGGGCCTCATTTTGCCTCTGTGCAGGGCTTCTGACTGCACACAGTGGATCATAGGCAGAGAAGGATGCTGAGCTCGGCTTTAGAAATGCTCCATAGCATGACACAAAGAGAAAAACTGCCATTCTTTTCTGGCGGTACTGTAAACAAAGGGACATTGCTATAAATAAAAGAGGTAATCCCTGCTTCCTATGTCTGCCTTCCTGCATGATAAGCAGTACCATGCTCCAGGGAACTGAGTCTACACACTCAAGGAGAGCCTAGTTTAATTATTTCAGGTATGTTCCCATTCAAACTTGTTATTGTGACCTGCCCTAGGACCTCTTGGTGAAAGGTGGGATTAAAAATTCTTAAGTAAATAAATGAATTTTGGGAAGATGTATGTCAGAACTTTAATTTAATTAAAACACTGTACCACTTTTCATATAGTGGGTTACAAATGAATTAAAAAACACGGTTCAAAGCGATTACAATAGTAACATATAAAAACAGTATTAAAAACTGACTAGGAATGCCTGGTAGGATCTACAGTGTTTTCCAACAACTTAACAGTGATGAATAATAAGAGATTAAAAGATTCAAAATATCCTAAAATAATTTACCTACTAAGCACACTATTAGTCAGCCTCCAGATGCATATCCTGCCAAATGCTGTGTGACTGTGCACAGAGAGAAGTCACACTGCAAAATATTCTCACATGTGAAATAGTCCATACTCTCTCCATCTATTACAATATTTTCCACTGGATGTGTATTTATGATAAATGACTCGTGGAGGAGTAGGAAAGATTCTCCACTAGCTCAGGGCTTCTTAACCTTTTTTGTTCCATGGATCTGTTTCCCAGTCAGGTGAAAACTTGACCCCTTCTCAGAATGTAGTGGCTGATCGTTTTATGACACTCAGGTTGGTATTGTGGTTTGAATGCCAGACTCACATCTTGCAGTCAAAGGAACTGATTCCACACTCCTCCATGAAGCCAGCTGGCTAGTCACAGCTCTCTTTCTGAGCTCTCCAAGCCCCATCCACCTCACAGGGTGTCTGTTGTGGGGAGAAGAACAGAAAGCTTTGTCAGCCACTTTGAGTCCCCTTATATTGGTGAGAAAAGTGGGGTATAAAAGCCAAGTTTTCTTCTTCCTCTTTCTTCTTTCCTCTTTCTTCTTCATCAGCAATTCAAGCTCACAGATGCCCTGAAATCTGACTAGCTCACCTGAAACCACACTTTACCAGAATTTAGCTATTTATTATTCCCTTCAATCCATTTGTCTCTCGAAAAGTGTCTCTCTAATCCACCCAAAAGTATGAAGACTTTGAACAGGTGGAACTATCGTTTTAAAGATGGTTTACCGGAATGCTGTGACAAATCTCCCGTTCAGAAAAAATGACCAGATTCTAACTGAGATTTTTATATTTTCCTTGAACATTGCTTACCCAATTATAGCTCTTGACCATCTGGGTATTCACTGGTGGGGGAGCTCACAAAATGGTGGTCAAGTTTGGCTTTTTCTTTTCTACAAGGCCTTATTATGCAAAAAAATAAGCAACTTTCTTCTTGTCATTACCTATTAAAATCTTTTCTCCAATAAAGACACAAATTTGTATTGTTTAATGGACTGAAATATAATTATTTAAAAAAATGGGATTTTCTTTTGACCAAGAAGACTCCAGTGATATCATTAGTTTTACTCATATTGGTTTATAAAAACAGTTTTAGTGTGTTATGGAATCACTCTCCTAGATATTAAAACAAACCACCCCCCAATTCCTTTCTTTGATCTATACTGATTTGATGTGCCATCTTGGCCACATAATAGTCTTCATTATCATCAAGATTTTTTCAAAGCACCTTTTGTTCAGTTTTACAGTGAACTGCCACAACCTTTTACACATTTGTTACCCCAGAACAAGCCTGGGTCCTGTCATAGTCTGCACCAGAACGGGAACAGAATAATCCAGAATAAGGCCCAGTGCAGGAAGTACTATGACAGTATCATAATATTTATAGGTAAGCCATATTAAAGGTGCCATGCTGGTACCTAATACCAAGAAAAGAAAGTTGGTTTGTGAAAGAAAAATACTTTGAAAAACAGAGAAAAGTACCACATCTGAGTCACAGGGGGCTCAATGGCAAAAGGCAAGGACAGCAAGAAAGCTTTTAAAGCTGCTGGAATACACTGAGATGTAAACAAGCATATAACAGAAGAAATAACAAAGAAGGTGGAAGGAAGGAAAACCTTTCAGACAGAGGACATAAAGAGATAAGAAACCAGTGTAGAAAGAGTGGTAAAGACACACCTAGGCCTCATCTATACAAAAATGTATAGGATGCACATTTTGCAAAAGTGGCAAGTTTTCACACTAATCAGTTGGGGATCAGAATTAGGTGTTACCCTAATTGAATGCAATTTCTATCATACAGTCCTGTCAAAACATTAAAAAAAAATGGGCTTCTACACATCATTGATGGGGATCTTTTCTTTTTTTTGGCATGGCAATTTGTGGGGTGCTGAGCCACCTCTTTTCATTTCTTCATTTAAATGCCTGGCATGTTCCCATCTCCCTTTTCCTTCCACCACCATTTCAAGGTAATATCAGTAGACATCTACTGGCAAGCATAGGTGGAAGGGCAGTGTGTGTCCAAACACTGCATTGGCACATCCACATTAATGATTAGAGAACTTGCCCTTTCTTGCTTTTTCTGCTGTTGGCATGATGGTCCTTTGGAAAATAATTTCATTCCACAAATGCACACACTGGCCACCCTTTAGGGGAGAAATGGCTGGTATTATCTCCCATGAGCCACCAGCATCCAGCGAGACTGTACCTCCAGACTTTAAGGAAAAAGAATTTGGGCTTATATTTTGACTGAAGACAAAGGCGGTACTTAGAGTGCAAAGAAAAGGAATGTTGACTTGCAAAGATACATTCATGAAGTCTAAAAGCCACAGTTTAATCCAACAGGGGAAAAGGGGGAAATCAAAAGTGTTTCGCAAGGGGGGAAGGCCAAAGACACAAGTCAGCAATGAAATGTTGGGCAAGGAGCAAAGGAAATACCACCTATTTCACCTCTTCTACCACTATAAAACAAAAGCAGGAACTTGATTCATAACCCAGCAAAATTTGAAAGTCCGCTATTTCTGCAAGACAGGTTTTAACAAGTGTCCATTACCCAACACTCTATAGGCCTTTGTTTACTGCTGCTTAGGCAGGATCAGAAAACAGAGTATGGGTCTCCCTTTCACATATTAATGCAGAATATGGGACAAGACCCTCAGACTACTCATGTGCTTCATCTGCAAAGGACAGAGCATTGACCTTGTTCTGGATTACCAGTAGACTTACTGAGGTCTACTGGCAAACCAGTGTGTAGCCTAGTTCAGAACATGAAGGTGTACAGAATGCACACTGCTGTGTTCAGTGATACAACAAAACAGCATACCAAAATTGGTTCTCCAAGGCCTTATTTGAGTTTTGGGACCAGGCAGTAGTCTAGACCAACGGCATCACACAGATTCAGCCCCTCTGTTCCATCAACTGTCAAGGCAAAGAAGAATATTAAGATGTGCACACACCCACACACCTTTGCATTGGCAGCAGGTACCGTAAAAAAGCTTATTTGCCCATATTTATAGGCATTCAGTACAATTTGCAGTAATATACAAGAACCACAAACAAACCTTTTGAAAAACACATCTTCAGATTACTTTAAAGAACTGTGAATAGAGGTACTTTAAATAGCCCTTTGAAATTCTGAACCACCCCTATGATAAACAAGGACTTCGTTTCAATAATACAACTGATGGATCACCAGAACATTGTAGGATATGCACAGAAGAAGTAGGGAAGTCAAGAATATGACCACACTATATGGATATAAGGACAACTATCCTGTAGCTCTGACAGTGTCACAGAAGCATATGAAGTTAGTGGGCACAAGATCAGAAGGATCCATTTTCACAACATTCACTTTGACATGTCACTGAAACATCCAGAGGGAAATGTCAGCAAGAGTGTTGGAGAGACTGAATTCAATGCAAGGTGAAAGGTCAGAGTTTGGGAATACATTTGGGAGTGATCAGGGCATCTGTCATGACTCCACATGGGTAATAGATGGAGGTCTTCGCTGAGCAGACAGAATATCGTGGTAATACTTGCTGTAGGATAAATGTGCACAGAAACTTGTAAACTATCCTCCCCGTCGAGCAACTTTTGTAAATGAAGAGGCTTTTAGCCCAAGTGTCAGGCCATAAACTAAGTCGAGAGATAATAATGTTCTGGACATCTCCATGAGTTCACAGCTCAGGCAGTATTTGAACCTTGACTAAATCGTTATAGGCAGAAGGAGATCACTTACATATCTGACCTGTCACATTTGCTCATTGAAAAGGGACTTTCTTTGCACAGAACTCTAGAATGATAAAAACTCCTTTTGCGTATTTATTCTGAAAAAGGGACACCAGGTGATTATTAGGCGAGCACAGCTATACTCCCACCAACAGCATTGACATGAGAGTGTGTTTTTCTGCAGAGAAGGAATCTGCACTACATACGAACATAAGAGCACTGTCTTGCTCAGTGGGCAACTCAAGCAGAAGACAAATGCAAAACCTTCACCTGCTCTAAAATTCCTGCAAATGCCCTTTAAAGGCATCCTGCCTAACTCTCCAGCCTGGAGGAAGTACCTAGGCATCCATTCTAGCAGCCATTGATATACCTGTCATCCATGGATTTGTCTAATCCTTTCTTAAAGCTATCTGGCTAGTTGCTGTTACTACTTCTTCTGGCAGCAAATCCCACAGACTGACCCTCTGGATTGAAGAGTATAAGTCTTTTGGAGGAAGCATTATGCAATGGCAGAACCTTGCACTGGGAAAAGAGGCACATGCTCAGTACCCCAGCTTGGGTGGTGCAAACTCATTCTTTGATTCATTGCAGAATTACTTGGTTCCCTTTACTACCTAATCTCTTCCTAGTCACTCCACTGTGTGTGAGCCGCAGCTGTCCTTCCCTTGAGATCCCCTGACCAGCTGATTACAGCAAGAATGCTGTAATTAAAAGCTAGCACCTGGGCTTGGTTTTCTTTTCTTTTTTTCCTCTTCTTTCCCTGTTGTCTTTTTACTTTCATAGTATTTCTCTCAGCTGGATGAGCCTTAAGACTCAGATGGTTTTGTCACATAGTTAGTCTTAAGATGGTCTGGATAGATACTTTTAGTGAAGATTGCGACATAAAGACAGTGATGATAAGGTCTGTAACAGGAAAAGTTGTGCTTATGCTTTCATTATATTGAAGTCTATATACATTAATAAGCTTCTCTGGAAGTTACCATGTGAACACATAAATGCCTGTATGTGGGCTAAATGTGTATACTTGAAGTCAAGGCGGGAACAGGTCTACAGCTGTGCACTCTAGTAATAATCTGATCCCCTTTCATCACTGTAACACAAACATTTCTAAGCTAGCCCTCCATTTGACACACAGCTTGTTCAAACTGATTGCTAGACAGGTGATTCACTTATAGCTTACTTGCAATAAAGTCCTGAGCAGCAAGAATACTGGAAGTCGTTTTGACAGAATAAATGAGCACATATCTAGAGATCAATACTAAATATATGCTGAATCTCAGAAATCCTGGAATGACAAAGGACAATGCAGTGAATGTGCCAAGACCAAGATATCACTTCAGGAACCAATGTCTTGTTATATCCAACCAGTTTAGCCAGCATAGGAAACAGGGCTTCTTTAAAAGGGATTTCATAAATGTCATGGTGGTGGTGATAAGAAACAGAAAAAGGCCTTTATTCTACTGCAAAGCAATGTGGGCAGTGTGGGTGGGTGGGTGGGTGGCAGTGTTGGTGTTCCCTGAAGAAAACCAAAATCTTTGAGAGATTCAAGAAGTAGTTTCAAAATTTTGCTTAAATACAGCTTTTATCTCACCCACCTCTCCAAGAAATACTGTCTTAAGTAGGAAGAAATAGTGTGATTTGAATTACTGGAATAACGTAAGTTCTATAAATAAGACTCAACCAATAGATCAGGTCATGGAGAAGTCAGTTGTCCCTGGAAATCTCTCCAAAAAGAAATGAATTAGAAAGCAAGTCTAAAGGCCATTCTGCTTATCACTTACCAGTAAATTCACTAAGAACATCCCTTCCACACATAAGTGCAGAATACAAAGAAGCCCTGTCCAACGCCGGCATATTCTGTCAGTGCAGGATGGACCATGATCCAAATCAAAGGCCCCTTAATCCAGATCACCATTATAGAGATCTACTAGCCTACCAGCTTGGCCTAGTTTGGAACACAGAGGTATACAGAAGGTGCATGTCTCCATGTTCTAATTAGAGGAGAAACCATTTGAGCAGGTGGATGTCCCCATGTTCTTGTTAGAGGGAGAACACTGAAACTGGTCCTCCAAAGACTCTGAGACCAAGTTTTTAGAACGTGCAAGGTTCAAAGGCAGCAAGGGACAGGGCTGGAATGTCCAGGGGCCAAACAGATGCCACTTTTTGAGCCCAAAGTGTTTGGGCATAGCCTTGGTATAGATCACTAGTTCCAGACCCAGTATTCCAGATCTGCACTAAGTGCAGAAAGGCCCTGAGTCTTGAATCAGTATGTATAATTCTACAATACAAGTATGTGGTATTACAGAGGCATAAGTAGGCAATGAAATATTTATAGTTATGGATAAATCACAAAGGCCCTTGCCATGTTTCAAACTCTTCAGACCTAGATGCCCTAACTTTGATCTCAAGGGAGTAATAACATTTTTATTGGACTTGATATCCTCACACAAAGGAAGTGATTGATTACTCATCTGTCAGCAAGAATAAAGCTATCAGCTTTTTCGAGAAAGTGAAATTATGTGCTAGTGAAAATTACATGATTCCAAAAGTCTTCCACTGCTTAGTGATTGGCTAAGGAAAAAAAAATCTACATCCTTATGTCATTTAAGGCTTTATTAATTGATCATTTAGGGAAACAGGCATGACCAAAGAGTCTAAGACCATATCCTACAGCAGCCCACTTAATGAAATAATCATTCTGTGACTGTAACATTCATGCCAGCTGTGGATCTTATCAGTGGTGGGACTCCGTTGGCCTCATTTAAGCAGCATTTTGGTAAGAATGCAATGGGACACTGCTATATTACATCCATCTATGGGTGTTTTTTCCACTGTCACTAGAAGTACCCATTAAGTACCCATTAATGAGTACAAAAAATGCCATTACGTACCCATTAATGGGTACTTAATGGGTACTTCTAGTGGCAGTGGAAAAACACCCTATAACTCATTCAGCCTTAAATCTATCTGCTAAGGAAGTTATGTAAATATAAATGAGGCAAGATTCAGTTGGCAAGATTGTTCTTGACTGTTCAATGTGGCCAAGGACAAATCATTTCTTAACTTTCATTGTGGCTACAGATCAACAGGACTGTGATGTGTTCCTTCTGAATACTGTTGTCTAGTCTATATTGCCCCATTGCATTTATTTTTGCCCTGTCAGAAGATGGGAATAATATATGCCTGCTTCCAATTACCCAGCACTTCACTTATTATCCAAGATCTTTTTTAGCAGGTATGTAATTATTCCATGATATTTTGCATCACTCTGAAGCTGACATTCATTTTCCCCATTGGAAAGTGTCCCCTCTTTTTCAGGGGTTGAGATACTGAATCAAGGGGCTGGGTCTAGATTAGCAGGAGGGGGACGATGTAATCATCTTTCATGGAACATAGGGATGGATTTAGATCTGATGACTACAGCATTTTCCTCCCACTGACTTCAAGATCCAGTTCTGGTTGCTATTCAAGCAGCTGGAGTTTGCACCACTAGCATAGGCTGAAAGCTCTTCAAAGACCTCTAATGGTCTTTGGTGCAGCAAGGGGTGTGTTTGGAGGCACCCAAAGTCATAATATACAGTAAATAGGGAGTGGCACTAGTTCAGTGGTAAAGCAACTGTTTGAAAAGTAGAGGTTCTAAGGTTTGATCTGCATTCATCACACACAGCAAATAAAAGCACCTTTAAGGAGTCTTTGGGCTTTGAGAATGTTTAGCGGAGGAATTGTCCACATGTTCATCTGGCCCTCCTTCTATGAACTTTGAGTCTAGAAAAAGTGGATTAGAGGTGGGATGAGAACACAAGTGCCACTTAACACAAGTGTGTACCAGAAGGGGGTCTGTGCACCTCCTTTCCACGTGCTAGTACAATTTAAGGCCCCAACCATCTCCTGGCATGCCTAGTTTGTGTAGTCCAGGTATACTGGACCAGGTTAGTTGGCATCCTGGTCCAATATACAGTAGACATCTATTTTGAAATCTGCCACTATACTATTGGGGGGGGGGCATGATTTACTGGACCAGAGAAGCATGTAGACCACACACTTCCCTGGTCTGTATTCCATGGGGGAGCCAACAAGTTGCACTGCCAAAACGTGTCTCCCAGGAACTCTAAAACCCAGGAACCTACTATTTGTTACTAGGGAGGCATTGCTAGACTTTGAGAAATGAGGTAGGAGTTTGAATGCCTGTTTCTGTTCAGCAAGGTCACATTTTCTAAAAGGGACAGATGAAAATGTCCTGTTTGATCAGGCCCTGAATGTGAACATAGCCTCAAGACTCCTTGATACTAACTGTACAATTCCAAACGTTCTTTCTGTATTCCTCTTAGATAAAAAGTTGCAGACAATATGTACACTAAAATTATGCAAGCATAATAACATATACTGTTGTCTTCATTTTTTTTCTTCACCTGAATTGGCAATGATTGTGCTTTAATTGTACCTACCATCTCTAATTCCTTTTCCTATTAGGTTTTCAAGCCACTTAATCCTGCTCATTATTGCTTTGAGTTCACCAGAATCAATTTTTTTGAAGTGCACATTTAACTATACTCAGCTCAGTTTTCCCTTAAGATCAAGAACTCCAGTATTTCATGATCAATTTCCTCCAAACTTCCTTCTACTTCCACTTCAGTCACTAAATATTCTCTTATCTGTCAAGGATAACTGATCTCATCTGTCCCCTTTTCCCACTCTCTGAAGGAAAAAAAAATGTTGCAAACTATACAAAAAAAATTTCTGGTGATATTTTTGGCCAAGTTTGAATCCTACAAGTTAGCAGGCTCCTCTATTATTACTATTGCATTCTTATTTGAAGCACCCGCCCCTTGGCTTTGAAAAGCTACATCTGTTAACTTCATCTTTGCCGGACAGCTAGTGGTGGTTGCTATTCAGTCTTTATAACTCCACTTTGGTCTAGTGGTCAGGGAGCTGAGCTCTTATCTGGGAATACTGGGTTTGATTCCATACTCCTCCATGAAGCCAGCTGGGTGACCTTGGGCTAGTCACAGCTCTTTTTCTGAGCTCCCAGGGTGTCTATTGTGGGGAGTAAAATGAAAAGCTTTGTTAGTTCCTTTGAGTCCCCTTAAATGAGTGAAAAAAGCAGGGTATACAAGCCAACTTCTTCCTCGCCTTGTAGCACACTAGGGCCTTCAGTTTTCTATTGTCTTCCCAAGCTTGTGTCCTTTGTTTCCATTTAACTGTCTAGCTCATCCTCGGCTATCCCTTTCTCTTTTCTCCTTCAGTCTTTCCCACCATCATTCCAATCAGTGCTATCTTATTTTATGTGACCAAAGTAATTGAGTATTTGTCCTTCCAATGAACAGTCAGGACTGTATTCCTCCATGCGGCCCAAGGGATTCTCAAAGGTCTTCTCCAGCACCACAATTTGAAAGTGCCTGTTCCTTGGTGTTTTAATACATGTTATTTTTTTAAAATAATAATAATAATATTTGATTTTAAATACTGTTACCCACCCAGAGACCCCCAGGTATAGGACAAAATAAAAATATAAACAAACAAATAAAATATATTTAAATACTATTCCCATTGTTGCTGCTTCCGCAAAGGCTATTTGTTTGGCCTTTCTGAAAGTGTGTATTCAAACAGACCACTTTATTGAAACCAAACCCAAGGAAAGGTAACATGAGTTTGGCAGAAGAATTTGGAAGAATAGCTGCTGCTGCTCCAGGAATTTGTAGGATGGATTTTGGAGGTTTTTTTGGGGCACTTTGTATGTGCCTGGTAGGGATGTGCACAGATATTCATCACATTTGAAATTTGCATGAATTTGTCTGAATTCAGACATTCTTGAGACTGGGCAAGTGGTCAATCAAAGTAAGTGCAAAGTTATCCATATTGCAGGGGGCAAAGTACTGATGAGGGCTGAGCTCTGTGTTCTAAACCAGGAAAGGGATATTGAGACCACATATGAAATATTGTGTACAATTCTGGTCAACACACCTTGGAAAAAGATATTGTGGAATTAAATAAGTCAAGAATGGACAAGGTTCTAGAACATTTCCCTTATAAAATCAGGCTGCAATGTCTAGGCCTCTTCAGCTTTGAAAGAAAGCATTTAAGAGGTACCTGGAGTGTATATGGAATCATGCATGTGTGGAAAAGTTGGATAAACATCCTTTTCCAAATCACACCATTCTAGAACTAGAGGGCCACTATAAAGCTAACAGACAATAGAGTTAGGACCAACAAGATAAAATTGTTGTTTTAACCCAGTGAGTCATTGGTCTGTGGAATTTATTACTAGAGGGGCTGGTGGCAGCAGTCAGCCTGAATAGTTTTAAGAAAGGGTTAGACAAAATCATGGACAGGGATATCAATAGTTGCCCTGGACTGGCTGTGGCCTGATTCAACTGGGTTTTATTTACATTCTTATGTGCTTACATGTTGCAAACTCCCATCTTATTCCTTTATATTTGAATATTTCCCCACAGTTTTAAAAAATAATTTTAAACATATTCATGTTATTTTCTTCCTCCACCAATATTCTCTGGCTTTAGTTCCAGCAGTGAAGCAATCTTTAAACAAAACTATTTGTTCAAAGACCCTAACAAATGCCACCATCTCTCAAGGTCAAAGCCAGAGTTTCCCTGCCTGCTGTTTTGGCAGCCAGGGGCACCCAACCATCCCAGGATTCCCTGGCTGCCATCGTGAAGAGCAGGTTCAGCTGCCCTAGCCATCAAGATCTTAGCCAAGGAGGGTTCACAGAAGATAGGACTCACTGAGACCACTAGACAAAAAGCTGGGAGTCCTTGAAAGGCCACAAGTGAGGAAAGAGCTTCTTCATTCACTCTGCCATTCAAGCATCATAAGGGGTGCTTACAGTTGCACAGCAGCAGAATGAGTGAGGCTTCATGTGGACTGCATGTGCCATTAGGGGGCAGTGTGGTGCAGACCCTGTCCCCTTCCCCCGGCACTATAAAAGTACTCTGCAAATAATGTTCCTGCCTTAGCCTAAGGAACATCTCAACACCTGATATACGGCTGGACGATTTCTTATAGTAGTAACCGCAAACAGTATTTACCCATATTGACTCTTTTTGCTGGCTGAGGTCTTCACACTATGCCAGTGCTCTCAGTGCTGAATAATTACAAGCTGACAAGTG
This sequence comes from Aspidoscelis tigris stejnegeri, assembly GCA_023333525.1. NCBI lineage: Eukaryota > Metazoa > Chordata > Lepidosauria > Squamata > Teiidae > Aspidoscelis > Aspidoscelis tigris. The sequence continues at coordinate 98,012,652 of JALMGA010000001.1, forward strand.
AATACAATAATGTCACTGGAATTCATTAAAGGAGATTCTGCACGTACAGAACAAAGATAGTAAGAGAAGATGAGATCTTTTGTTTTATTTTTTCCCCTCCCAACTTACAGTGAACTATGCAAATGTGATAAACCTATGCAAATGTTTTCAATATGAAATATAGTTTCAAAGAAAGGGTGAATTAAGATAAGCAGAGAGTGAATAGAGGTAGGTGGGGGCTTTGCCTTTTGCCTGTCCAATAATTTCCTGCTATAAATGCACAGTGTTTACTGTAATTCAAAGAAACATCATAGTGAAGTATGAGTGCCTTTCCAGAGGCTGCAGCAGTCAAGATTCAGAATGAAAAATCTTCCATGCCAGAGAGAGAAAAAAATTGCAATAATTTTCTATAACACACACAGAGACTTTTTAGAGCCTTTATTGCAGAAGCAATACTAAACAACTATGCTTGCCTTATAATAGCATTTCTATAATAATGGTATTTTATAACAGAAGTGCTATTATTACAGAAATTGTATTATAATAGTAGCATTATTATTGCTGAACCTCTTCTATAGCAAAAGCACTGAATAAGCCCATTTGTATTACAGAATATGACAGTAAACTTCATCCTCCTTTTCATGATTATGTTTTCTTTGCTCTGCAGTCTAATTTGACAAGCTTTGGGAGAACCCTTCAAATCACAGGACACTGTCACAAAGGTCAGAGATAAATAAAAATGCTGAGGCCTGCCTCAGTTCATCAAATGGGAGTACTGTTTAAGGCTTCTTTGAAACAAATTATACCAAAAAATAACTAATCTGGTCAAATCTTCTCTTATTTCTAAATTAAACATTCTTCCATATAAACCGTCCACACTCTGAGCTAAGCGAGTAAGACCTTTGTTTTCTACAGAACTGATTCAGCAGCTTAAGTATGTAATAGAAATAAAAAGAAATCAATAGACTTGGAAGGAATGCTTTAAAAAGTTCTGTAGGATAGGCCCTTGGCTTTATGGTGTGCCACTCTATGCATACGACAGTCAACTGGGGATGTGCAATAACTTGCATCACTTTGGTGGAGATGGAACATCAGAGCTTGTCTGACTGATGATAGAGTGTGTATCCAGGTATGGGTTAGTTATTTCACTGTATCTGGATATTCCAGAATAAAGCATAGATATTTTGGAACATCCTTGCTTTATTACAGAATATCCAAATATAGGGGAATAAATAACCTATGTCTGACTGCAGCCCAAGAACATACTGTCCATCGACCTGAAACATAATCCTGATGCATTCCACATTCAAGTGGACTCCCCCCAAAGACTTTTATTTACTACACTACTGTGAAAATGACACAAATGAAGGCACAATATACCAAAGCTACTTTTGAAAATCTTTATTAATTGGGAAAAATGGATATTCTATTGACATAACATAAATAAAACAACATAGTAGTAAAATTGCAGGCTAAGTTATAAGACTAAGACTTATAAGTTACAAGGCTAAGACTTATATCCTATCACCCTCCTGTTACCCATTTAATTTGTATAATCTAAATGGAAAAGTTGACTCCAGGCTTCTCCACTTTACTGCCTTTTTAGCAATATTCCGTAGTATCCTACTCCCAGAATTATTGTTTCTTGCCCAATTGGCAGAGTAACATGGTGGAGAAAGCAGAGGTACTTACCAGTGTGACTGTGTTGCTCCTGCAATGGCATGATAATTATATCCAAGTATTTCACAACGTGAAATACATGGGGGGGGGGGTGATCACTGCCCTGTGCACATTCACAGTCACCCTTTTCAGCTGTGTTTGGCTGAAAAGCGTGCAGTGACCATTCCAAGATGGCAGATCACACAGGCAGCCATTGACAGGTAAGTGCTCTTGCTTTTTATGTAAAGCCCAGATTGCAAGTTGATTATCCCTCAATAACATTATTGTGGAATATCACCTCAATATCCTGGGGCAATGTTGGGATCTCCAGAGACATGCATGGCAACTGCAGTATAGCCCTGGGACAATCCTGCATTTTATTCCCTGTCTGGAGCAGCCAAAAACTCACAAGGGGACTTTCTCTTGGAAACCTGCTTAATGGGGCTAGTTGGGAAAAAAGCAGTAAATTATGGCAGTGTAATCAGTTATACTTTCTTTTTTTGCCAGTATTTCATTCCTCAATTTATTGTGTATGATGCATGTCTGCATATAGGCATATGTGCCTTTCTGGACCTTGTTCTGAAGAATTTGCTACATTCAAATATCAAATGAGTTGGAAGAAAACTTAGAGGTCATCAAGTCAAACCCTGAATACTCCAGGGACCCCTTTATATGTGGTAGTACAGCAAAACGTTGCTTCAGTTACTCAGAATTCATTGTGAGCCAGCCAGTTTGGCTCACAACTTCTTGATGTTTTGTTTGAATTGCACTTTAAGAATTATTTATACAGAACACTTTTAGAATGGCTGGGGATGTGCAAGTGGCCAAAAATAATGGATTCAGCTCCTGGCCTTATAAATTGTATTTATTCTATAGTATTAGGCTTGCTTCTTCAGAGTGGGTTTCTAGAATAAAATTATGCCTCAATTTTTAATCTTTTTTTCTTTTTTCTTTCTTTCTTTCCTTTCTTTCTTTCTTTCCTTTTTTTTTAGTTGTAAATCATTGGGAGGCTAAAAGTTGAAAAATAGAATTCAGTAAATGAAAGTATAAAATGGATCTGGTTAAAAGTTAGAAGAACATATCAAATAATGTTCACATCCTGAATAAACTAAAAAAGATGGAGCCTGAAATGTTTTTTAAGTGGTGAAAATGTAACATTGAAAACTGTAAAATGCTTTAGCAGAAATCTTATATCCACATCAACTACATTAATACAAATTTCACCCATCATTCAATAAAATATATATTGCTTTGGTACTTACTTAGAAAGCGCCTACAGACTTTAACTGTATACGGAGGCAATGAATAAGTAAATTTAAGTCTATAAAACTCAACTTCTTTTTATTAAAGTTATATTAGCTTCAGTACTGTAATTCTAAAGCCACATAGAAGACAGAAAAGAAATTAAGATCCAAAGCCACTGACCTTTTTAACATTAAAATAAAATCCTATATATGTTTAAGTTGATCCAGTCAGATTAAACCATCTGGTTAGGATATACTCCATGAAACAGTAAAGTGAAAAAATTCAATAAACTCATATTTTCTTCAGGCAGTTCTTTTTCTTTTCTGACTGTCATGAGAAGTTGCCGCATGTGTTTGTATGAAATATCGATTTCAAGCAGGGGAGTTTATATTTTCTTTATCATCTGCATTTCAAGGATTTTTTAACAGCTGTGAGGCTAGTAATTACAAATGAACATTTTAAGGATCTTTAGTTTGTATTCAAATACCATTACGACCTTGATACTTCTGTAAAATCTCCATTTAGTTTAAAGGTGGCTTTGGAAGAGGAAATAGCACTGACGTTTTTACTTTGAAAAGTGAACACTGAATATGCTCAACTAAATGACCTTTCAATATTTGATAGCTTCCAAAATATACGAATTGAGTTAACAATAAAAAATCTGAAATAATGTATGCTAATATTCCACTAAAACACATAGGAGGACCTTCAGAACTTACCTGGCCCATGAGCTATCTCAAAAACTTATTCCACTGGTATCTCATCCCACTACTCCTTAACCACTCCCTGCCCAAGTGTCTCATCATTCTAGGAGAATGTTCAAAAGGTGCTTGGTTGAACCACAACTATAAATACTGTGTTTTCACCTAAATTAATTTTTCTATTGCTATTTCACAACTCACATATCCCTCATAAGTTTTATGACTGTATACAGATTGCTATGACAATGGCTAAAGCCAAAATAGTACAGAACAGAAAATCTTGTCAGGGGGTAGTGGGGTGTCAGGTACCCCCCGTGGGGTACCTGACACCCCACTACCCCCTGACAAGGGTTATGGGCCCAGCACGCATACCTCATCTACTGTATACCATCATACTATGAACGGATTCTGAAACATAGTGCTGCATGACTTTATTAAAAATCAACAGGTTAGAATTTCTCTATATGATGTTATGGTCAGCTGGTCATATGCCAAAATGCTTCCCTGAACTGATTTTTCCTTGGGCTTAGCCATGATCCACATTGCTAGACACTTTGTTATACCATAATAAGGGTCACAGCTCACCACAGTTGCTTCCAAGTTTTTTAACCCCACCCCCCTTTGTACTTAATTATATTATTACTGGCTGTGTTTATCTCTATGGTACTGTTACAATAAATAAAAATGGGAGGAAGGGAAGGAGGGAAGGGAGGAAGGGAGGAGAAAAAGAAAGAGAAAATCAAATTCTTCTTGTATAGGTTCTGGAAGATCCAAGTTTGAATCTTTTACTTTGCCTGTAGTTAATTTTGTGCTACTGTGTCCCTGTTTTGACACTAGTAATAAGACTTATTTATATATTTATTCTTCATTTTCATCCAAAGGTCTGAAGAAAGGTTGCACACTCAACAGAAGGAATGAACTGATAAAAACAGAATGAAACATGCTTAAAGTATGGCCTTATCACCCTGGGATGACCACTTTGATAAAAAGACAAGCATGGAAGGCCTGAACAAACAGACAGGTTTAACCAAGTACTGAAAATCATATAAAATGAATGCTGGGAGGATGTTTGAAAACCTGGGTACCACCACAAAAAAGGTCCTACTGTCCAACTGATCTTAACAGCCAGGCTAAAATTTGTAGGTAAATTATATGCAAACTTTAAGTAATAAAACTGAGAGATATTCTAGGGTTTTGCAAATTTATATTATGTTTGTCTCCTGTATTTCTCTTAAGTAGATTAGGCTCAAGGTAATTTCCAGGTCACTCTAAAATAATTCAGTTTTCCAGTGCAATTGCCCTACAAAGTCAAATTGGGCAGTACCCCACTACACCTAGTAGTTTAGATATTGAGTTGCTTTCTCCTTCATGCATGTTTTAATTTGTAACTGGCTAATATGTATACAACTTGTCATGTGAATATAGATAGAATGGCAGCCCTATAGTGTCTCTCCTACATTAGTTCTACCCTTTTTGTCATGGTACAGCTTCCTTCTAGCTGCCTTGCCCTACACCCAAACAGCCACAAACATTCCTAATCTTAAATATTACCACATATAAATAAAGGCATCAGAAACCTATGATGAATTGTTTGTTGTGTGTACTTCAATCTATTTCATCTTAGTATCATTGCCTACATACAACCCACAAAGTTTAGCAAATAAATATATAAATTGCAAATCCTATTACCAACAATCAGACAATTTTAGCACCAGGCTGAAATAGCTTACCCAGCCACCAAAGAGAATCTTTTAATTCTGCTCAAGGCTGAAGGTTTCTTGAAAAGTTCACTATACAAACCAAAAGAAAGGGGAAACAAAGAGAATGTGAAAAGGCAAGATCCGCTGATAAAATGTAACAGTCTGCATGATGTATAAAATGGGGTTGAAAGTAATATATAAAGGCAATTAGTAGAGAAAAGGATAAAGAGGCCCCTTTCAGATTCAAAGTGATAGCTATAAGATGCAAAGTAGAGAAGTGAGAAGTGATAATAGTATGCAATCAGAAAGATAAAAAAATAAAAGGATAGGATAAAACATGTGAAATCCAGAATTTACTCAAACTAAAATTACTGTCGTTTTGATTTGACATGGGGAAACAAGAATTACACATTCTTTTTTGCTTGGATTTGGATAGCTAAAGAATATGCTTCTTATTTATTTATATTGACACTGTCAGCCTCTCATAACAAATTTATTTTTCAGTTCTCTCCTCTTTGACTTGAGCTTTACCCACTCACTGGCAAGCCATCAGCATCAAATGATATTTTAACATAATTTTCAGTGTCATAATTGAAAGGTTTGAATGTGGTACATTTCTGTATTTTCTCTACTCTGCTTAGATGTCAAAGGCAGCTGCTGAAAGCTGTGAGACTCAGCATGGATTCAGTCACAAATTCAATGTCACGGTCAAAGCAGGTCTTAAATGCCCTAAATGAGGGTCTTGACTCTATGTTCTCCTCCTGTTTGCATCTCTCACTACAGTCCATTCATTTATTATTTATCATTTACATGTAGATGTTGCTCTCCACCATAAGATCATATAGGAGTCTGAAGATAAAAGGATATTATAGTAAAATAAAGGGGAAAATACCTAAAATAGTGTGGCAGTACCTGGTGATACAAAGTCACCAGGGTACAAACACCTGCAAGTTGAAATCAAGTGTCTATGGAGGCTCTGGGATACCAATGCTAAACCTAATCTCCAGTGTACTAATTTACTAGTGCAGGGGGTACATCAGTAGGTACACTTCCTTTCAAAATCTGTTCAAATCAGAAAACTTGAACAAGGGAACAAGTACTATTGACCTACAAACTGGTACACAACAGCTCCAACTTCACACGAAAGTTTTAAAAAATATTGAAGTATGTGGACATTTTTAATTTTAATTTTGTTTACCTGTTAGTTCTTGGAAGTTTGATATGGTCAATGAACCATTCATTCATTCACTCATGTAACTATAGCAAATGAATGAGAGTTATGGTGATCATTATTGTCACCCCTGGTGCAATTTCAAAGAACTGGAGTGGGAATATTGATAGAGTCACCATTTATCCATTACAAAATGCAACACTACTGGGAACAGCATACAAATGAAGTTGCTTGACGCACCTCAGAAGGAAAATTATTCCATAATCTGGGAGCCTTCACTGAGAAGGCCCTATCCCAGGTGTCCACCTCTTTTGCTGCTATCAACATTGGACCCACATGTAGGTTTAACTCAGCTCTGAAGAAAATGAAGAAGAAGGCAGAAGAAAGGGCAGCAAAACACTTAGGGCCTATCCCCATGGGGCTGCCACTGCCTTGTGGTGGATTCGGGGCAGCCTTAATGCACAGTAAGATTTGCATTAAGGAGCCCCCATGGCAATGGAGGATAGGGCAGGTTCAAGGTGAACCCACCCATCCCCATGAAAACCGCAGCAAATCCCTGCATCAGGATACTGCAGTTTTCCCCACGTCCCCCATTTCCTGAGCACTTAATCGTCCAGGTAAGAGCTTGAATTACCCCAAATGATTGCCTGACAGCTGCCCTGCAGTCAGCTGAGCAATTGTCAGGTGGGTATAGGGGCTGTCAAGAGCAAGGCAGAGCTCTGGTAAGATGATTAAAACAGATGCGAAAGCCGCGTCTGTTTTAACCATTTTAGCAGACCTCTGCCCATGCACATGACAGCCTGACAGCTGCCCAGCTGACTGCAGGGCAGCTGTCAGGCTATTGTTTGGGGTAAATCAAGCCCTTATCTGGCCAATTAAGCATTCAGGTAAGGGGGGACAGTTGCGATCGCAGCATTAGCGGTGGGGACAGCATAGCCCCGCCTGCTAATGCTGCAATCATAACACACAAGTGTCCCCATGCCCCAGGATAACCTGCTCTTGCCCCGTAATCCGGGGCAAGAACAGTTATCAAGGTTTTTTTTTTTTTACTTTGCAGGATTTTGTCCCTCATGTAGCCCACGAGGCGAACTGTATGAATCAGTTTAATAAGTTGGTTTATTTCAATGTTATATCCCAATAGATTTTAGCTGGTAAAGCTGTCCAAGCAAACAGTATTAGACAGATATTGGATTTTAAAAACCTGTTACCTCACAAAATAAGAATCAAGCAATTATTTGCCAGTCATTATTTTTTAATGTAAAATATCTTTGGCTACATTATCACCTAATCTGCACACTAGACAGAAAAGAAATATTCCAGTTTGTAGCTTTATGTCTCTCACTGGTTAATCTATATACTCACTTCTTCCTTAGTTACTAAATCTACTATGCTAATAGATTATGATGTATGTATTTATAGCCATATCCTGGAATGCTAGAAAATTAAAAAGAAATGAAGCTGTAAATGAAAAGGCTGCAATAGATGGATCTCTTAGAAGTGATATATGTGATGGAAGTGATTAGCTTTAACTGATCTTTTTAAAGAACGTGGAAGAATAATTCATTATAATGGCCTAGAAGTGCAATTAGTGTACTATAGTGTAGATGGTACGGCTGTTCATAGATCTGCCCATAAGAGTAATTATATTTTGAAACATACTTAGTGAAAAATTGATTGAATGGCTCTTGTGAGCATAGATAATAGAAATAAAAATATGTAAACAAAATTTGTTATTAATATGCTGTATGTCCAATTTGTATTTTACATGACAAATAATTTCAGCAAAGACTACATTTATTTTGCAGAGGCACTTTCCTGCCCTGCTTGGCATAACTGCCACCATTTAGCAATTGACCAAAGGACCCGTTAGCAGCCTGTAGTGCAGATGGTTCCATGACTTAACTCGACAAAACATAGAGAAGCCTGATAAACTTCCTCAGGCAGCTTGTCTCTGGCTCCAATTCAAATGCTACAAAACTCATTTATTTTATTTATTTATATTTCTATCCCACAGATAAACAGTTCACAAGATAAACAGATAACGATAAAACAGTAACAGTGGCTGCATTGGGAAGGGACGCAAAGAGGTGCATCCTCCCCAGACATCTAAATTCATACAGTGAGGATTCCTGATGCATCTATCTCACGGGAGAAGCTATTCCATAGTCTGGGGTGGCATCACCAAGAATGTGCTCCCTAGCCCTAACCCAAGCCATTTAAGGCTTTATAAGTTAATCAACCTGGTGCAGTAGTAAATAGGCAGTCAGTGCAATTCTTTTATGACCAGTATAGTATACATCCATCAGCAGTCCCAGTTAGCAGTCTAACCAGCAGTCCCAGTTCTGCACCAGTTGCAGCTTCCAAATCATCTTCAAAGTCAATCCTATGTAGAGCACATTACGATCCAATCTGGAAGTTACAAGAGCATAGATTATTGTGGCCATACTGTCTCTGTCCTTTTCTGGGACAGCTGGCAAACCAGGTCCTGACCACTGCCTCCGACTGTGCTTCAAGTATCAGGGTAGAGTCCAAGAGCACCCCCAAATTATATACCATATGCCTCTTTCGTTGTTAACATGAAGGCAAGTCAGAAAGTCAGGATGCTGGACAGCAGGGTGAGTGGTACACCGGCAACATCCTTATCGGGTCTCTCTGAGCCAAGAATAAAAACAGCTCCTCAAATTCAGGCAGAGAGTGAATCAACTAACCGTCCTATCAGCAACAGCAACACCTCCTTCTCTTCCCAGCAGTCTGGAACAATGCTGCACCAAATAACCTGCAGGACAGAACTGAATGATGCAAGGCTCGTTCATTCCTCTCCTCCTATCTTGGTTCTCAGCCACTGGCTAGAACATCTGAACCTGCAGGCTCCCTACCACCCACTTCCTAAAAGTCCAGCCACTCTATTGTGTATCTAGTCTTAGACTCTGTGTGGTGGAGATATCCACTTGAAAATAGGGACCCCATCCTCTCACTATTTTTTCCTCTACTGCCTAGTGAATATTTTTAGAAGAGAAGCCTTCAGAAGGTGATATCCATTTCTGTTGCTCCCTTGTTTGTTGTTTTCTCAAACTAATGCAGTGCTTTTCTTCAAAACCTAGGACTATGTGGGAAGGTCTTGGCATCAACCTGTGGGACATGGAGAAAAGACAGATAGTGCTTTGGGAAGGTTTGATTACTGGTCAAGTTGGACAGAGTGATTCAGTGGGGAAAAATATTTTAAATAAGCAAAATTAACAAAATCAGGGGTTATGTTGGGATTACCACACATATCCATGCAATCCCAATATTATCTTGTAAAATAGTGGTGGAATCCTACATTACCATTATTCAGGGTAAATTAAGTCCCACCAGAGATTTTCTTCAAATAGTGATATAGTCTTCCCTGTCTGGACACTTGATCCCATGATCTTCCAGCTTGGAAATTGCCATTTCGCACATGTGGAACCAAAACCAGGTAAAAAATGGTGACTGTGCGTCTGGAAGCGGGCACAGTTATGCACTCCTAGATATTTCACACCACCCAAATACCTAGACAGGTAAGTGACCTCACTTGCTCTGTGATTTTGCCCTGTTGTTTGGCAGAAACAGTGAGAGGCAATTGCAGGATCAAAACAGGATCCCATTTCTTTATCTCTCCATCTGCAGGCAGCCTTTGTTTAATATGTACTAAGACTACAAGTTCCCATGAAGATGTAGAAAGACAAACAATGGTGGCAGGATCATGTGACAGCTTGCCAACAGTATACATAATAAAATCCACATTTTGGGAATCATTCCTGAAACGGAAGTCTTTATGAATCATGGGATTTAGTTTTACAAAATTGTCTCTTTCTTTCAATGTCTTATTCCAGCCCCCCCCCTTTATTCCCTCTTTGTCCTTTGTCTTTTCTGTCAGTTTTAATTTCTTTTATCTCTACTAAGCTTCCTTGCTATTGATTCTTCTTCTCTTATTTTATTATCTACTATTTTTCTCTTATCTTTTGCCTCCCCTCTTTCTCTCTGCATTTCTTTTTATCCTGTCAAATTAAAGCAAGCTTTAGTCATTCTGCTTCCCTTGCAGTCCATAAAGACTTCCTTGCCCATACTCAACATGTACAGTTTTCTTCGCTCCACAAGTTATTTTGCCTTCTCTTTCAATACTTATGAGCACATTTCAAATAAAATCAGTTTCTTTAGTTCTGCAGATAAATGCAGCACTGGATTCAGTGGTATGGCCGCTGCGCACCAAAATTGCTAGAGGCAGAAAGCAGGGCAGCTAAAAAGAAGCGCTATCGTGGGTCCTAACAGGTAGAGCTAATGGTAGACAAGTCAATTCTATAAAATCCCACATGGAAACTAACCTTACTAAACAATGGATTATGTGCAGGTTAGACAACCCTGAAGTGAAGCATGCATAAAAAAGAAAGGGAGAAGGGACTCAAGAATTGCACTGGCTTCCAATTCACTACCGAGCCCAATTCAACATGTTAACTTTAACTTATAATGCCCTAAATGACTTGGCCCTATATATCTTCTTCCAAATAGACCTGCTCATGCCTTAAGATCTGGAGGGGAGGCTCCCCTGGTTGCATCACCACCATCAGTACTAAAAGGGATAGACACCCAGAAGAGGGCCTTCTCAGTGATGACCCTTAAGATGTGAGTCTCCCCCTTGATGTATGTCAGGCACCTTCACTGTACATGTTTATGAAGATAGTAAAGATGCGCCTCTTTGTCCTGGCCTTTGGTTAAATGGGGATATACTTTATCTTCCTACTTTCAGACACTGTTGTTTTCCTTCAGATATAGGATGTGTTACAAATGCAATAAATAAATAAATGAACACTAACTATGGGTTGTAATAGGATATTGCCTACTTTAGCTGTATTGGCCAGTTACCTCTTGTTGGGATTTATCAGGGGAAGAAAGGAAGCAAAAGAAAGGAATTGGAAGTAGAAATGCATAATTTACGAACTATGCTTTCTCAATGGATAAAATCCCTGAGTACAAGAAATGCAGCTGTAAATATGTAGTACAAGGCAAAGATTCAAAAGATTTCATTCTCTGAGTGTGATCAACTTTGTAGTAATTGAGATTAACTAAGATCTCACTAAGATTAACCAAGTATTATCCCCTAATGAGTTGTCTGGTTTATGCTACACATTCAAGCAAGAATTGTAGTAAGTAGGAAAAGGGGTCAGTAGCAGGAAAGATAGATATATTTAATCAACAATTATTGGGACATCCTTGAAAAAGGTATGAAGACAGGTTCACATCTTGACCATTTGTCCATACAGTCACCAGGACCTGACCTAAAAGCAAGACACCCATAAAGGGAGGAGATGATCTGCATAGTTGTCAACAACACTGTCTGGCCTTATTTTGGATTGGCCTCAAGGAAGGGCATCCTGGAGACATCCTCATCCTACTTTGTTTGAGGACCAAAATAAAGAATTCAGAATGTGCTTCTTCACACCAAGACACATTTGCGCATCTGTGCTTTATAGGTGCTTGTTTGCCATTCCAAGGGCAGGAAATACGTGCCCAGGGATGGGTGTTGACCAGTGTGAGATGCTGTATTCTGTGTCACATTTTCACTTCCTCAGGGTCTCCAACACACACACACATCTTCTTTGGGGGAGAGTGGCACAATCTGTACATCACTGAATCAGCTGAAAGAGGGAGCCTGAATTGCAAAAACAGGGAGCAAAACACAATTTCTACTTTTTCTGTAACATTCACTCTTGCATTCTACATTTCACTTTTAAGAACAAATGTAGAATATTTTAACTGCTTTCTCCAGGCAGTTTGGAGGCTGCTTGCAGAAAGCAGATGTATTACAGCTTCATCAAAAAGTGCCCATTGTTAAAGGAAAAAATCCACTTTTTGAAGTGCAGTTATTTGATCAAACCTTAATTTGCCCTTTTTGTCCAGTAATTCAAAATCATAAATATAATGAAGGCATTTATAAAAGATAAGACACACATAAAAACATTTCTTACAAACTTCAGAGGTTTGTAATATGCACTGCCTCCTGCATTTTGTAGAACAAGTATAAGCTGAGTATTTACAGGCCTGCAGTGTCAAAGCAAAGCATTACCCTTAGTAAATACAGATACTCATATCCAAGCACTCTTTATCCTGCCACTATGGGGAAAGGGCACTGATTTCTAGCACCACATAGTTAAATGTGTTAATATGCACATTAGGATATGTGCCAAAGAGCAAAGAGAGACAAGTCATCTTTGGTTATGCACAGTGGTATTGCATCTCTAATAGTATTGGCTCAGCTTCAAGAACCAGTGAAACAGATTACACTAATAAATTCCAGTAACAATATAAAACGTACATTTTGCACACATCTCTTACTTTATTAGATGTGCAGAATTCAGATGAGAACCCATTTACTGAAAATAAATCCAGCTTTAAAAGATTACTATAGAATCTCATTCAATTCCTAATACTGATACTGCAAAAACAATAATACGTGCTTTAGACAATGACAAAACGTAAATTCAGAAGTCGACAAAAACACAGCTGCATTAGCACAGGCCCAGAAAGGCTCTCTTTGGCTCCCTACAAATGTGCTTAAATAATTTGCTGAACTTGATCATCTAATCCTGCAACGCACCAGCCAAGCCGTTGTTTAACATGCATGATTTTAAAGGTGCATTGAGAACAAACGTGACATATGAAAAGACAGGAGATTGATCAAGATGAAAATTAATGTTTGTACCAGTGGCAAAATCTTTCAATTTTAGACCCATAGGAGCCCTGGTACAAATTAATTGTTTCTGTGATTCTAAGATCTTCATCAATCAGATGTAAATTACACCATGCCTGATTGGTTGCACTTCCTGCTTTTAGGTCCCTGCGGAGAGGCCTTGGCTGCCAGCTGATATAGAACAGCTAAATAGTCGCCTGCCTGATGCTGCCTTGGGAATAAAATCAAAAGCCCAAAGGAGAGGGCATTCACTGTAAAATAAAAAGTAAGGGCTAATTAATTCAGGGAGGCTGAACATCATCAGCACCCTTCAATCCCATGAGTGCAGAAAGAACCTCCAGCATTTGCTACATATTTCTAATGTATCTGTACCTTTCCTTATTAAGTTCAAAGCTTCCTTGGTTACTCTCTTCAAGAACACCCTCTACCAAAATATAACAAAGATAATTTTTAAAAGAAAGTTTGTAAGTACCAAAAATGAGATGAAAAGGCCCCGTCAGTAAAAATGAGTCATAATGAATCTCTCATGTCTGTTTGTATTTTAAATACCAATATAAGGGATTTCCACCAACACTGCAGGCAAGGATACAGAGCAGAGTGGGAGATCTTAGGCCAGAGGTCAAATGTGGCCTTCCACCCCTCTCCCCTTCTGATTCTCCACATTCCTAACTGTGTTCTGTCTTCTCTATTTTTACCTAGCTGGAATACATTCTCAGACTTTGGCCATTTCAGCACTTACAATCTCCTTGTTCAAAATCAATGGATCTGGAATATCCCAGCCCACTGATCTCAAACAAGGGAAGGCAAGGGCAGGATCAGCACCAATGATCAGTCCACACTGCATTGCCACACCCTTGAAGCACATACATGCTTGAAGTCAGACACAGAGGCCTCCATGAGGGCTTAGGCCATATGTTCCTAGCCTTGGGAGTCTCTTGGGCTGATATAATCCTGAACATGGAAGCAAGGGCCACTGGTCTACCAGTGCTCCCTGTCACATGCTGCATAAAGTTGATGGCACATTCCAGTGGGAGACATGATCACACAGATCTCCATTAGAGTACATCAAGCCTATAACTTGATCAGAGGTTTGTGCAAAAAGGGCTCTTGTAGCTATGCAAATTCTGTATTAAAAAAACTATGACAAAGCTTACAAGTTTATAACATCACATTAAGTTATTACAAAACAACTATTTAAAATACAAAATCACAACAAATGAAAATGGAGTCCTCTATGGTAATTTTCATTAATATGAATTTTAGTGAAATTCATTAATATGAATTACAGAGCCCTAATTTTTTTAGTGTAAAGCTTAACAAGAAACGCCGCTCCACAATCTCCTGAAATTCTTAATGAAGGACTTCATTTAACTATATCAAATAATAAACAAAATATGACTTACATTGAAGCACAAACTGAATAAGAGTTTTGGTAGGCAAAGGATTACAAAACCACTCAAATTTCCATCACATTTACACTCCAAGCCTGTGTAAGTTTACTTGGATGCAAGTCCCCTTAAGATGGCAGCCTTAATTAAAAATGTATGCACATTTTAATTAATCCTCATAGCTTCAACAAACCTTACTAATGAGAGTCTATATGAACTTTGATCTCTTATTTTTTTAGTCACAGCTAACTAAGAAGTTGATTTACTTATAGTGTAGAGCAGATAAGCCTAATCCAATTTGCTAGTTAAAACTGTGGCTCAGTTCAGAACCTCCTACATTGGGCGGGGGGAGGGGAAGTGAATGAAAAAGTATACATCTTCAATATTTATAATACTTTTGTTATTTATATTTGCTTATCACCCTATTGTGCTCGGCACTCAAAGGCAAACATTAAAACACATAAATTTGGATGGTTTCAAAAAAAAAGGTTTGGACCAATTCATAGAAGTCAGCACTGTCAATGGCTAGTAGCCTGACAGCAGTAAGAGGCGGTTTGCCTCTGAAGGCCAGCTGCTGGGAAGCTGTGAGCTTAGCAACCGAGCTACGCACTTATGTCTTGCTGGTGGCTTTGCTGTGCAGCTGGTTAGTCACTGTGAGGACAAATGACTGGGCTAGATGTATCATGACTTCAATCCAGTGCAACATTGCTTATGCTCTTCTTAACATCCTGAGAGGTAGCAAAGCTGACTTTGGCTGGTTAGTCACTGTGAGAACAAAGGACTTGGCTGGAGGGACCTAGGCTAGTACTGTACTAGCCTAGGGATGAGGACCCCAGGTTGGCATAGAGGGGAAAGAATTTCAACTACCTGGACATACTTTGAACAACTTTGACCTTTCTCTGCTTCTCTACAGTCCCAATACAAGGACAGATGCTAGGATGTTGGGTGGATTTAATTAGTTATGATCATAGTAGACCATCTCATTAGTTCCTGCAATAAGCTCACATAAATGAACATTACAAATGCCATTCTAAAGTACAAGAAATGTTACACTATGAAAAATTAAAACTGCCCAGGTGGAAAAATAATGGTAAGCCAGGAAAATGTTGAAAACACTGAGGTTAAGATATTATGAAATCTTAAAATTCAAACAAATAAACAGTTGGTTCAAAATATGGTTGAGACTAAAATTGATGAGAAAAAGGTATTCCACTGAGTTCAATAAACAAAAAAAAACAAATAAATATTTGAAAAACATTGTTATAAAGAAATTAACCCATCGCTACAAGAAGCAGAGTTACTCTAAATTCACCAGATTCTCCAAAGACGTACCATTGGCTCTTAAATCTGAGGCCCTGGTCACACAAGTCTAAGAAAGGACAACTTATTTAATAATTCAGATTGAGGTTGTTCCAGGGCTGGTCACACATAGGTCATCCTGAGGCTGTCCCCACCTTGGGCTGCTTTGTTCACGCATTTTTGCGAAATCGACCTGAGTCTCGAACACAGAATTCTTGGCTCTCCATCCCTTTTGCTGCATCAAATCTATCTCCTTTCTTATTGGATGCTGTTCTCGCACTCAAAGGAGGTGAGGATGTATGTTGCAGTTCTTTTTAAGCCTGCTCCTCCACCTCCATGCCCCCCTTTTTATGTGCTTTTCTTCTCTGTGTGATTTATTTAAAAAAAATAATAAATTTGCATAACAACATAAGATAGAGGAATCATACACATAAACTGAGGAGAGAAATGGAGGTGTCTCATGAACTCCATACATGCCAACTGGCCAAAGGAAAGACTGGACCCACCCACCACTGCACAGTTCAGCCACCTTTGGCCCATCCTCCTGTTCACACTCGAAGTGAAGACGGCCTGGAATGCCAGGATGGGCTGAGTCATTGTCACTCCTCTAAAAACAGGACTCCAGGTTAAGATGGTCTAACGGGGATAGGCTGGCTTGGGAAATGACTTAAATAAAAATAATGTGAGTAACATGACCTGAGGACAACCTAATGTTGACCTAAACCACTTGTGTGACTACAGTGTGAGTTATGATTTGAATTATGATATTGGTGAACTCTCAGTCTAGCTTCCAGAGAAGAAATCATAAGGAAGCAGGCCAGAAACTGTTCAGAACAGCTAAGATGAGTACTTGTTAAAGGTCTTTTTCAAAAGATGTACCTACTCTGTGGCAACTGTGATACCTTTCATTTGCGCTAGCCTTCATTTCAACTTCACAACTGCATCATTTGGAGTGCTGTGTGAACAGTGATGGCGGAAGCAAAGCTGCAAGTTTTCCGCCAAGATGATTTTTGCCCTATGAATTATTGATTATGAGCAAACACAGACGTCACAGGAATATAAGAGAGTGCCTTCTTCTGCAGAAGACCATGGGTTCATCTAATTCAATTCTATTGACCATAACTGGTAGAAATCTTCCAGGGTCTCAAGTAGAATCTTTACAGCACTGGCTTGAAATGTCAGGGTCTGTAACTCGTATGCTTTATGTCACTGCTCACTCTAAAAAGGAACAGGGCTTCAGACAAGGTAATGGATGCTATCCATGTCCTTCTCTGGGAAAACAAAGTACCACCTGTCACCACTGACTCCATGCTGTATCTGATTTAACTGCCATCACCTCTGTTATCTTCAGTTTGGATTTCAAAATCATGTGAGTCTTTCCTCACGCAGACTACATAGGTAGCTGCTTCCCAGCACACGAAGATGAGATTGAGCTCCATTACAGAGATGGCTGGGTTCCTCCGCAAAGCTATTTAGGTAAAATGATGCTCCTACTTATTTTCCACAAGGCAAATAAAAATTTGTTTAAAATAATTTCCATAAAATTTCCATTATGGCTGGTGTTCTGAATTGTGCAGAGACAGCCTTTCCACTTTTTAAAAGCTTCTTCTTCTTTTTACTAAATCAAGGTACAAAATCTGCTGCAATTGCAGTTCTCCTTATACTTCATCCCTCTGATTTCTGTCATCTTGCTTGCAGAAACATATTGTTTCCACTAGGGAGTAAGGCTTAGAATTGCAGCCAGGATTTCAATTCTTAAGGTCTTTGGATCAAAGGTCTGGACATAAAGATGCCATTCTTTAAAGATGATTTCCTCAAAGGAGGTAAATCAACTGTAGAAAGCTGAAGGCACATCTTTGACTTCTTCATACATTGATTTTGGCATATTTTCCCCCTCCTTGGTATTTATGTACAGCTGACCTGAACTACTTGCCTACTGATATTGAAATGTGCCCCCCTCATTTTGATGAAGTTGGATGCTTGGAAGATATTCATATTATTTCTATGTGCCCCAGCATTTTTTGTTACTTTGGATGTCCTTTGTTCATCAGGTTTTTGCTTTCACTATGTTTACTGAAAATTACTTTTTACTGGAGTCTTTCTGCACATACTTGCCATGATGCTGATTAGCGAGTCTGGATCAAGTGACACCTTTTGGTCTGGATCATGGAATGAGTTATTCTGGAACAACACCATCTGTAGGGTGACAATTGCTCCATCCCAGATGCTGAGCTGGTTGGTCCTGAACCTTGCACATGTTGTTGGAGCTAGCCTCCACAAGCTCCAACAACCAGGAACAAAGAATCCTGGGCTGGGAGTCCTTGGGGTCCTGTTTTGGTGGTGTACTTTGCTGTGCTGCTAAAATGGAGGGATGGATCTTGTGATTCAGATCACCTATTGCTAGCACACCAGTAGATCTGTTTTAATCCTTCTGGTCTGTGTTGTAATGGAGCATGCTAGCGGGTGGATGAAAGATACCCCGGAGAGAACTACGGAGTCATCTGCTACATAATTAAGTGCAGAAAGGCCTTATGCTAAATCCAAAGTGTGTGACCAAAAGAGGCCATCAAGAGAACCACAATGCAGATTAGCAGTAAGTGAAGAAAAGCCCAATTATTAGAATGGAACAGCAGGCTGTTATATAGATGCCTTTTGCTACAAAGAAATGAAACAAGGTTATTCAAACAGAGTTTTAAGCTGCCTCTCAACAGGAGAAAAATATACTTTTAAAATCTTATATAAATGAATATGTACCTCCTGTCCATAGAGATCAGAAGTGAAAACCTATTGGAGCTCTTTATTGGGATTGCACCTCGCAATAATCACTTGTGTACTGTGTCTATGTAACTTGTTCTACCATTTTTTCTTAGCAACTGCATATGAACCTTGAAGGCTAAAAATACACCAGTATAAGCATATACTCACTCATGGTACAGGACAATTAAATCTTACATATATGAGTGAGACAGGTACAGAAAGCAGTGACTGAAGTGTTGGAGAAATCCATTTTACAGTGAACCATACTTACTGAAGACTGTATAATTCGCTGTATCAAATGCCGAGTGTCCCAGGTTGCCTGACCACATTCCATGGATTTTCAAAGATTCTTATAAAATGGAGGAATACAAAAGTATGGCCCTGTTAGCACCCTTTTATATATCCAGGTACTCCTAACATTGTTTCTGCCTGAACCTCACATTGCCATGGCAACTCCCAGCTCTACCTTCAAATTCTGCATTTCCTGCTACCAAAACTCTTACCAAACCTCCATTCTGGCCTTGAGCTCCTGATAGTCCATTGTCCCCGTGGCTGTAGAGGGCAATGAAGTGGGTTACTAAACAAGCTCACAGTTCATATTTGGCAGTAACAGGAATGGCAGCTTCAGAACAAAAACTCAGTGTAATAGGATGGCAGCAATTTCCAAGCTTATATTTTATTTTCAGTGAAGTCAAAAATATACATTTTACAGCAAACATGTCTTTTGTTAGATTTAGGGTTAGGGTTAGGAGTACCTGGACACATGAAAGTGTGAACTATATTAGAGAATGCATTATTTACATTAAGGATGCATTTTTATGTAATATAATTGTAATAATAAAATATGTGCTCATAATGTGGACTAATTAAAACACACAGTACAAAATAAGTCCAGTAAAAATGCTAATGAAAAGTGAATAAAACAGAATCTGCCGCTTCTGTCTACCCATAGTATTCCAATTGGTTCCTTCAGGTATACATTTCAGTAGGTATTGCTAGAACTAAACTGAACTGTAAATATGTTGATTGGTTCAATGAGTTAAACAATTAAACTATGAGCCCACAAAACTATAGGCGATTGTAAGTTAATTCTACTAAACTCTTCATATGAATAGCATTACTACACCAGTCAACACAGGCTGAATGGGGAAACTGTGTCTGAGCTTTTCCTATTTCCCTCATTTAATAGAAGGAAGGAAGGAAGGAAGGAAGGAAGGAAGGAAGGAAGGAAGGAAGGAAGGAAGGAAGGAAGGAAGGAAGGAAGGAAGGAAGGAAGGAAGGAGTTCTCTCTGCACTTTAAGTTTCCACCACAGTCTTTTAAATTAACAGGAATGGACTATTCATATTAAGATCTTAGTGTTTGGGCCAAAAGGTCAGCAACGGTGAATGTGATTTAAAATGTGCAACCCAGGATAGAGAAACCACACATATTCATTTGATGTGTGAAATGACCACAAGCCCTTTTAACACTTATCTCCTGCTATGCAGTAATATCTGCTGTAATGCTCAGTTCCTGATTACAGTCCTACACAGCATATTTCACTATAGATAGAATCTAAGTAGGGATTCTCTTCTATATGTATTTTCCGTATTCTACCTTTTCTTTTTGCTAGAGGCTAAGTATTAGAATGCAGCATTATTTCCTTCCCACAAGTGACTGAGAGCACAGTAATAGGTGACAACATTATTCAGTTTACTCCTTTCACCGAAAGAACTACATTTAAAATTATTTTAATTTCTTAAAGCTAAAACACAGGGACCTTTTTTCTTACCCTTGATGTAATTATAACTTGACCCTGCTAAGCCGAAAATCCACATTTAAGAACTGACTTATGAAGTATAAGGCAGATTTTATAATTTATGGTTCACAGGACTCAGCAATTTGGTATTATATAGAAATTTAATCAGTATGGCAGGAATTGCAGACATAGCACAGTAGGAGGTACTTCTGACATTTCATGGAGAAGTAAGCAAGATGAGGTACAGAATGTGTGCATAATTCAGGAAGGTGAAGTGTTTTTGTGAAATCACTGTCTCTGTAAAAACTATCAGCCAATATGGAGAATTGCACAACAGCTGCCACAGAGAAGGACCTGATCCTTGATAATGAACCAGGTTCAGAATAACATGTGTGTCAGACTTGTGGTGATGGGAGCATATTATATGCCATCTTCTTCTTGAGAAAGCAGTAAACAGCATATGTAGGAATCTTTTACTATAGATACTGGCATGTGAAATACTGATAACTCTTTATACCACAGCAGACTTGGCTACCGAGTTTGACCATTTGTTCGTGGGCACAACTGCTTAAGATCATGCTGTCATGGTTCTTAAGCTTTGCCACAAAGTCCACTTGATCATAGCGTATACCAGCCTAGCAGCATGGCTACCTAATGATGACGGTGGAGGTTCGCTCCTGATCCTTAGTATCTAATCTTGCCTGAAATACCATCATGAAGGCCAGGGAAATGCCTTTGGTGTTCTAATCAAACTATGATCTTGGTGCCCTTCAACAACCCATTAAGCTAGATACAATTGAGGCTTCTCAAAATCTCCAAGTATTTCTTAGCACTGCTTTATCAACCGCACTTCTAAAGTGAATATGCCATCATCAATGGCTTTCTGATGTTTCTAGCACATGTTAGTTCTTGGACACAACTTCATTTTCCAGGGTACACATCAGGAACCCTCAGCTTCATGTCAACATATGCAATCAGGCATTAGAACAAAGAGTAAACGCACAGATCTCTCACCCTTATATATGCATCCTTCAAGTAGCATTGTGATTTAAGATCAATAGGGACTTCTTTTTTAAGTTACTTTTTAAAATGTAGTTTCCGTTCTAGTTTTAGATGCACCATCAAATCAACTTCATTTTAGTTTTCAGTTATATTCATTTTCCCAAATGCATTTCTAGACATTGGACAAACTCTTAAGTATACGTTTCATGCATATATACACCATCACAAACATATTTTTTTCTTTTTTTAATCCATTCGCTGATTGTCCTGTTTCATTTCTTAAGCTTGAAAAATATCTGACTATCCCCATTCTGTTACCCTTAGGAAGATTGTTTACTAGGGCCAGATTCAACCAACTTGGTATTATGATGCAAACAGGCCGTTACTAGAACATTCCAAGATGTGAGAGACTCTGTGTTTGGGGAGATCAATCGGTCAAAGATATGGAACACTTTCTCATTGAATGCCCAGCATATACTGAACTTCAACATAGGTTTTTATACCCAATAGTATCCAAATTTCGGTCCCACAACTGAGCTTATGTCACTTCTTTTACAAGGACAAAAAATCTGTTATAATAGAAGTTAGACTCTTCATTTTAAAAGCTATTAAGAAAAGAGCACATTTCCTGAAACTAGAACCCTGACTGTATACAGGTGGCTTCTGTTTTACTTGTTTTAACTGTATTGTATTTTGAAATGGTCATATGACTAGTCAAATAAATTTTAACTAGCTAACTTAAAATAGTATTTTAGGCATAATAAATTCTGGCAAAACTTGAAATAAAAATAATAACTTTGGGATAATTAACATTCACATACTCATATTTTCCTTTTCCACCCTATTATCTGTTTAACTTTTTCCCACACTTGACAATAATTGCCTGTTCCTGTCTAACCTCTATTTTTCATTATATTAATTCCTAAATATTTCATTTTTTATTTCCTAATTTTAATCCTGATACCTGTTATTGCCAATTGAAACCATCACAAGCATATGTATCCATTATATATAACAGATATGTAAAAATGCAATTGTATACATATTCATGATGCTTATTTCATATTTAAATTGTCCCCAAAATTGTGAAATATAAAGAGGAGGGGAGAAATTGAAGTCTTTTTAAAGCTATGCAACAGGAAATCCATAAAAACAGAATTATATTCAGGGTGCTGATCATCTATTGAGCTTCTCTCCAATTCTTAGTACAACCTCTTTATGGCAATGTAAATGCCTCATAAGGGAGCAGGATCCACATTTACAGCAGATGACAAGTGTCAGCATTGCCCTGCAGTCTTTCCCCTGCAATGCCGCCATATGCACCTATACAGCATCTCAGTGACACAGCAGAAGAAAGAGCTCACAAACCCTTTCTTCTATTCTTGTCAGCATCACAGTTACTCCTATGCTGACACATAAGAGAAGTCCAGTTGGATAAGACCATGCCCTATATACTCCAGCATTGTATCTTACACAGTGGTCCACCACTTGCTTCTGGACATTCTCAAGCAGAAGATGAAGGCAAACAGCTTTCAGACTGACTAAAAGTGGCCTTCAGAGGCAGCCTGCCTATTTTTCCAACCTGGAGATACTATCTAGGCATCAGTTCAAGTAGCCATTGATACACTTGACCTCCACAAATTTGTCTGTAAGAACACTGCCATCATCAAGAGAATTTACCTTCTTTGCATCCATAAGTTCAGATTCATCAAACACAATATGACACAAACATACACATCAAAATTCAAAAGAGACAATCATGATTGATGGGGCAGTCACTTGTTCCATGCATCAAGATCACTGCCAGGTATCTCCTAGCTACAGTGGTGGGGTCTGTCCTCCTGCTGTCAAGATCTCAGCTTGGGGAACCCTGGTCTTGATTTAGATGGCTAAGACAGCAGGCACTGTGGGCACAAGCTATTCTTAATCTCTCCCCCACATTCCCTAGTGTGGATTTTGTTTTAGATTGCCTAGTGATCCTTTGATGGTGTTTTCAGTATTTTGCATTTAAACATATCTATGTTTTATTGGTGATTGTTACATTTTGTTCTTGTCTTTTGTATATCACTTTGGGCTTTTTATTTTTCACCTTTTGATCTTCCACCCAAAAAGTTTCTCTCTTCATAATACAGCTATAAGTCTGATCCCCCTAGCTGCCTTAGGGCTTCATAACAGTTGAGAAGTATCTCATCATAAACCATTTGTATAGGTAAAAATCATGGCTTCTCCAGAGCAAGGACCCACTGTCATAGAAATCCTATTCCCTGGTGGAGGAAGTGTGCAGTGGAGCTATCAGAGTGATTTCTGGAAACCAAGTCCATTTTCCAGCAGTCTAATCCAATTCTGTATTTTTAAAACTCCTATCAAAACATTTTTCTCACAGTTAGACCATCACATGCTTTTCCGTCATTCTTCTGAAGAAAACTATCAGATGGACCTCTGCCAATTCCCCATTACTAAACAAGAATCAAAACTGAAGCACAGCTTTGCTAATCTGTTAAGGTGAAGACTGTCAGCACCCACAGTAAAAACTTACATTAATCACTACTACTTTAGAGTCAGGTAACAGCAATAGCCAGGAGTATCTACTCACACCTCTGGATGGTTCACCAGCTTCAGACCCTCCTGCAGAAAGAAACTTTAACACACAATCTGGTAACCTTCAGGTTAGATTACTGTATTTGCAGTTTATGTGGGGCTGCCTGAGAAGAGTTCTGGAAGCTGCAACTAATTAAAAAATCAGCAGCTATACTGGTGAGGGGTTTTTCTGACCAGGTGCACACCACATCAGTCTTGAAAGATATGCGCTGTTTTACCACTTGCTACCAGGCCCAATGAAAGGACCTTCTGCTAATGTATAAAAGATCCCTAAATATTTTGGGCCCTAAATACTTGCAAGACCACCTTTTGCCCCAGGGACTGCTCATCAGTGAATATCAGAAGAGAGGGACCTATTTTCAGTTGTAAGAGAGATGGCAGCTCGAGGAAGAGCCTTCGCTGTATGGATTCCAGTTTGTGGAACAGCATACTACTAGATACTCACTAGTTCAGTCTTGTGGTTTAGAGTGTCAGACTCTTATCTAACACTCTCCCTGCTCAATTCCACACTCCACAAAGCCAACTGGGTGATCTTGGGCTAGTCACAGCTCTTTTCTGCACTCTCCTGTTCAGAAGACACTTACCTCACAGGTGTCTGTTGTGGGGGGAAGAAAAGGTGAGAAAAGTGGTGTATAAAAGCAATTCTTCTCCTTCATCAGGTAAGAAGGTATAGGCTCAACATCAAAGACACACCTCTACATCCAGGGAATTTGATAGGTAGGAGGTTTTTTCCTACCACTCTAGTGCTGTACCTTTTAGGTCTACAATTTTAACTCACAATTGATTTGTAAACAACTCTGAGACTATCGGAAATATAAAAATGTAAATAATTAAATTCTTCACTCCTCAGTAATTTAGCAATTTTTATTTTATTTTATGGACAAGGTTTATATACTGCTTTGTCAGTCAGAAAGTATAACTATGAACTGTTAAACAAGAACAAGAACAATTTTATGTATAAATCTTGACCAAATATATGTTGTGAATAAAAATTATTTCTAAATTAAAGTTGTCCTAGAAAAGGTTTTCCACTGATGCAGGAATGACAAGAAACTTTCTACCTGGCAATCTCTGCTGCAAGACAATTCTATAGTTGTCCTTCTGGTTGATATAAGTCTGCTGCAGCATAAAAAAGCACAATCAGAGGGAAAGTCTAAAGATCATCACATACAGGATGATCAATATGGAAAGCAGCACTGCCTTAGGAAGCCAGCTTTCCTATGCCATGTAAGGCTTTAACTGTGTAAGCAATCAGTAGCAATTCATCCAAAAGAGGTGTAATGTGCTCAAAACAGACCCCCTACCATCAGCAGCTTAACTGAAATTTTACCAGGTATAAACCCCAAACTATCCTCAGTGTTGTCTCACATCACAAACAATAATTTAGCAATCAAAAGTAACACAGTCTACTATTGCCAGAATTAAAGATCGGGTTTAATTATGTTCTTTGACATTTTCTCAGTTTCAATGACATGCTAGAAGCATACCAGCTGCATACATGTAGACATGGTATAACTATTTGAAATTGGGTTGAATATTTACCAGCAATGATCAACTAATGCTTTGGGGGATAATCTATGCACACACAGATACTATGATCATCCAAATATCCAATATGGTCTCATTTCATGCCTTCTCTTTTCCTATGTGCCTTTGGCTTACATCCACATACATATACATCATTGCGTGCTAGCCATTTCAGTAACAGGATAGGCTATGCTTACCTCCTTCCTGCCTTCTTCTCCAGGGCTCTGGGTCACCAGATATTCCCAACAGCCAGCCAGGGATAGGAGGAAGAGGGACAATTAAAAAGTATGACCCACTGGCCCTATTTTGATCTCTGTTCACAGCTGGATTCACAGCCCTAAGGCTTTAGTTGATTCATTGACCAATTTAACCTGATTAAAGCTTGCAGTCAACACTATTGAAAAGATGTTGGTAACAGTGCCGTTTCCCTCCTTCCCCCACCCAAGCCAGCCAGCAACATGCTGAACTACATAGGCCAAGTTAAACAATTTTGTGAAACTCGTGACAAAATCTCTAACTGGAATAGACACCCTTTTTGTTTACCATTGTACAACTTGGGGTTTCTGTTTGGGTTTACATGACAGTATTCATCAGTAAACCTCTAAACTTCATCTGAATAAATAGAGCATGAAATCGCTTTCTCACCCTGCTTCTGTGCATCATACCTAACAACACTGAGAGTTGTGTTTTTTTTAAGATGATGGAAAACACACACCCCACAACTGTTAAAGCAGTGCAAAAACAAATTGTCAGGTTATTTTCTCGACTTGGAATCATTTTCTGGAAATGCTTGCACACTTGTTTAGACCATTTACAAATGTGAGCATTTTTACTGCAATATTTGCTTTACCTTTACCCTTTATTTTCCCACAGGTTTTAAAGAAGCATCTGCTTCCAAGTTGTCACTGTATACTGTAATTGTGACTTTAATATTAGCAGATAAATATTTCAGTCTTCTCCAGACACATAGCCTGCTGTTAGCAAGAATCATCTCTGTATGTTTTAAGGCCTGATTTAATAAAATCTCCATCTGTCTTCGGCAGAACAGAAGGCTATGCAAAATTGTAATGGTCACAGAGAGTCCGTTGGGAGAAAGACAGTTTGTACAACCTTGTGTGGGCTTCTACAATCAGAAGGAGACGTTGCTGTCAGTTTGGGGCTTTATTTTTATGCAAATTCATCACCTTAAATATCTCATCAGTGAGCTAAAAGGGAAAGTGGTGGACTTATTTTTCTCTCCCACTGCCAGTTCTCCTTGACTCTACATACAGATTTTCTGATAGTGAACAGCCATTAGAAAATACACAATATGCTTTCCTTTTGGAAAATAAACCAACCATAAAAGTTCATAAAAGCAGTAAATAAAAGCAGGCCTTTTTATAAGTTTGACACTTTCATGGTCAAAGTTAAAAAAAAAACTCAGTAGAATAGACAGTACAGTTGGATCTCTGTATCTGCAGGGGATACGTTCCAGATTCTACCCCGGTTAATGAAAAACCGCAAATATTTCAAATGCAGGGAAATGCACTCAAAAATACACACATTTTTGTGGTAAATTCAGTTATCAGTTTTGTAGGAATTAGTGACAGTTCTTTACATGGGCATAATACAAGAGACACAAGCAAACAAAGGACTGGGTCCAAAAATAAGGAATTATGCAGTACAATAAAGTACAGTTAAAGCTTTTTTCAGATGTTCTGTAACAAATAGGAAATTCTTTTAAGGTAAAACCTTTACCTGCTCTCAACTCCATGCAAATAGCCTTTAGAGGCACCCTGCCTTTCTCTCCAACTTGAAGCCACTACCCAGGCATGTTTTCCAGTAACCATTGATATACCTGTCCTTGGTGAACTTTCTTTCATTAATCAAGTTTTGGAGAGAATTAGGCCACTCAGGATCAAACCCTTAAGAACATAAGAACATAAGAGAAGCCTTGCTGGATCAGGCCACAGCCCATCTAGTCCAGCATCCTGTCACACACAGTGGCCCACCAAATGCTCATGGGCATCTCAAGCAGAGACAAGGACAAACCTTCTCCTGCTCTCGAGTCCCAGCAGATGGCCTTAGAAGCGCCCCAGTTCCTCCCCCCCTCAGCCTGAAGGATGCACCTAGGCATTCGTTCTAGTAGCCATTTGATCAAAGGATTATCTAGGAATATCTTCTCTATGGTCCCTCCAAAGTACTGTATAGAAAGGCTGTATTTCCTGAAGTGCTTTATTCCAGAATACCCCAAAATAGTGTAATAAGTAAGTGACGTCTGGGAGCAGCTTAAGTTGTATCTCACTTTAATGCATCTTTGGAGTGCAATAACACATCAACAAAGTCCTAAACAATTTTCCTTTCATGTTTCCTAACACAGATAATTCCCCCTTTGGTTTAAATAATGCAGGAAATAGGTAGCATTCTTTCATCCCAAAGATGATCAAAAACTTAGTTGAGGCTGGGATTTAGTCCCTTTGTAGACTACCTTACTTCCACCCTACTTTCACCATAGAAGTCTTCATAGTAGATGTGTGTGAGGCTACCATATTGCTGCAACATACCAACTAAGAACACCCATACTTTGAAAGAAAAAGACATACTATACATGCATGAACATAATAACATAAGAGAACATAAGAGAAGCCCTGCTGGATCAGGCCACAGCCCATTTAGTCCAGCATCCCGTCACACACCGTGGCCCACCAAATGCCCATGGGCATCTCAAGCACAGACAAGGACAAACCTTTTTCCGCTCTCAAATCCCAGAAAATGGCCTTAGAAGCATCCTGTTTGTCTCTCCTGCCTGAAAGGTGTGCTGAGGCATCAATTCGAGTAGCCATTGATATACCTGTCATCCATAAATTTGTCTAACCCTTCCTTAAAGCCATCTAGGCTGGTAGCTATTACCACCTCTTCTGGCAGCAAATTCCATAAACTGATAGCCCTCTTGGTGAAGAAATACTTCCCTTTGTCTAATCCGACTCTCCTACCCATCAGCTTCATAGAGGGCCCCCTGGTTCTAGTGCTGTGTGACAGAGAAAAGGAATGAAAAGAAATGAATACAAATAAAATGTATATGTGCAGTTTGCAATGGATATATTATTCACAGATTACTGAGAAAGCTAAAATAAAAAACACATCTTTTAAAAGCAGACACCAAAGAGTTTTATTAATGATGTAGTTGCAAGTAGGTTCCTTCAGACGAATCAGGACTGTATTAGTGATGGAAAAGTCATTTTGAATAAAATGCAAAAAACATTTTACAATCCATGGAAGAACAAAAGCAGCTTAGCATTAGTCACATCACAATTAGTGAAAACATCAAACAAAACTTTGCTTTATAATGAGATAATAGAAATAAGTGCAACGATGGAAAGAAACTTGGAATGTAGTTGATAACCAATCTAAATGCAGTCTACCAACACCTGTAAATGCAAGCAATATGTTTCTTTTAAGCAAGCCCTGGATAGCATCTCCAAGGCTGTCCCTGGGGAATGCACACTTTTTGAACTAATTAATCACTGCTTGCCACCGGTGCGCTACTCCGCCGCATATGAAGCAGACATGAGTTGGTAGCTGGGAGGAGAAAAAGAGGGTATTAGAAAGAAACTGCTGAACTATCACACTTTCAAAGAAATATAATTTGAACACAATACATATTAACTGAACACTAAACTTGACATTAAAATGGATTGTACTGGAATGTTTATTTTTAAGATTATGGGATTTCTAGTGCTGTTTTCTATTGATGCAGTATTTATAAATGTCCCCTCAGCCTGGGGTGCTTCCTACTCTCTTACAACACAGAACATGAATTTAGATTTTGGAAAAGAAAAAAAATGGATAAAAGAATTCCACACATTTTGCACCTAGAAGTTTGTTTCCAGTTTTAGTACAAATGCACAAGTACAAATATGATTCTTCTAAATATTGTATACACAATTTTCTGTGCATACAGTGAAAGTGAAGGGTGATGTGTCCTCTCAAACACACCCAAAACAAGCCAAAAGGTAATAGCTCATAGTCCTTTTTATTCAGATACTCATCCGATGTATAAAGCTCCCACTCTGGCAGCGACAACAATGAAACTCATACATGCTCTCTCTATATACAAGTCCCACAGACACCATTTCCCCAATTAAAGACGAATACTCCATTGGGTCAATACACAACAAAGGGTGGACTTCATATCTTAGTTTAAAAATCTTTTAAGATCACTTTCTTATAGTGAAGAATGGGGGGACAGTCTATTAAATTATCATTGCTGTATCAGAAGAAGGATTTAAAGGAAGACTGCATGTCAGTGTAGCAGCTGAGATCTACTAGAGATTTGGGACCTTTGTAATTTCTACCCAAGTAATTTTGTTACATTTTATTAGAAAGAGCTATCAAAATGGTCTCATTGTCACCCAAACTATGGAAAAGGTCACGGCTGAAGGAGTCTAAGGGGAGAAAGACAAGCCACTTCTCCATTTAGAATTGGAGGGTCCCACAGCCACTTGAGAAGGCACTCACTGCTGTTGCTTCCCCATCTGTAGTGGCAGGAGGTACCTTGTGGAGATCATGCCACCCAATATCCAGGGACAATTCCCAGCAGAGGTGTCATATTTGCAAGACCCTGAACAGAGGCTCCACAATCAGACTTTGGACATGGCACCTCAGTACTAGAAAACAGAGACAACTCCAACTGAGTGCTCATCCCCAAGGCAAGGATACTGTGAGGTGAAAGTTACTTCGCCTTGCAAGTGTCCCCATGCAAAGCCCTAAATTGGGCTACAAAATCATCTAAATCGCAGCAAACCCCCGCTTTCTAACTGTTCTTGCCCCAAGATATGGAGCAAGACCGGGTTATAAAGGGGACATGGGGACACACCCAGGTTGCAATTGCAGTATTAGCAAGCGGGGTTTCGCTGTCCCCACCACTAATGCTGCTATCGCAACTGCCCCCCCTTACCTGAGCACTTAATCGCCGAGATAAGGGGTTGATTTACCACAAACACTCACCTGACAGTTGCCCTGCAATCAGCTGAGCAACTGTCAGGGGGTTATAGCAGCTCTCATGCACACAAGCAGAGCTCCACTAATGATTAAAAGAGAAATACGAGCAAGGAGCTAATTAATATGCACCTCTTTTCCCCTGGAAAAGAGAGAAATTTCAAGCCCTTGCCAGCCCTAGTTCCAAATGCTGACAGAAAGAGGCTTTTGGCTTTACTGCCCTATTAACTTAGGCAGTAAAGCCAAAAGCCTTTTTCTGTCAGCAATCGTAAACAGGGGTTGCAGGAGCTTGGAATTTCTCTTTTTTCCTGGAGAAATGTCAACCCCCTGCAACCCCCTGGAGAAGGGGGACTCTTAGCCTCAGCAGGAAGGGTTGGTGGGGGGGAGGGGAAGCACGGGGAGGCACCTGTGCAGCAGCGGCCACTGGAGCCCTTGCAACCAGCCGTCGCCTTCCTCTGCCCCTTTGATTCAGCATGGCTTGAGCCATGAGTGAGGGAAGGAGGAGGAAGAGCACACATCAGAGACAAATGAGGTGCTTCAGAAGCTACAACCAGCCTGGTAGGCATCTAATGGTGATGCTGGTTGGAGGGGGGGGGGATTGGCAGCTAGACAGCCCCTTGGAAGAGCTGGCTTTTCTACTCTGCTTCTCACCCTGGGGGGTAGGTGGGGCTGTGAGGGGTGTGCTGTGACTAGCCCAAGACACCACCACCCCTGGCTGGCATCATGGCATAGGAAGACAAAGGAGAGTTGACTTTTCTACTCTGCTTCCCTCATCCATTTTAAGGGGGCTCAAAGCAACTGACAAAGCATTCTGTTCTTCTCCCCACAACAGAATGCCCAGGGGACTAGGTGGGGCTGTGAGGGGAGTGCTGTGACATGGAGGACTGCGGAATCAAACCCGGTATTCCCAGATAAGAATTCGGCTCCCTAACCAGTAGACCAAACTGGTGGAGAAAAGAAAGCCGGCTGGCTTGCGCATGGGTTCTCCCTTTGTTAAGAGAAGTTCCATCCTTTTCTTCATCGTCTCATTCTCAATCTCTTTCTCTTTCTGGCTTGAAAATAGTTGTTTGCTTATGTGTTTGAATTTGTATGTTGTAATTAATTGCTTATATTTTAATTTGGTAAACAATACTGCTTATTTTGGTGTGTTCAATAATCACTTTGATGGCTGTGCTTGTGGAGGGGGTAAAAGAGGGGAAAGGAGAGGTAGTTAAGGGGGTTGCTCTTCACTTTAGTTTTACATTCTTGTTCTTGTCCTATATTTTATGCTATATTTTTCTCTTGCTTCATTTTTGTTTGATTTTAAAGAAGCTGTTTGAATGAGGAATGTATTATTGTGCTTTGATTTTATGTGGTTGTTTCTGGAATCTTTAAGGGGTCTGGGCAGTTGGGGACACTGCTGTATATTTAAGAAGCTCTAATCTAGAAGTTATTTTTGTTACTTGTTGCTTATATGAATCTGGGGCTGCGTTCACACTTTTTAAATCTAGCTTCAGTGCACTTTCAGAGTGAGATAAGACATCAGCAAATTCTCAAGCTGTTTTCTTTCTCCATTATATAACTTGGAAAAGCCATCTTTGGATTAGATAAATTGGACAGAAAATGATTATTCATGTTGCTGATATATTCTCTCACATGGAAAGTGGTGTCAGACTGGATTAAAACTCAGGTGTGAACGCAGCCTAACAGCTTATTTTCAAGCATCTGTGGTTGCAGTCAACCCAACTTAGGCTTTAAGTTTCCTTCTGCTTTGGTTGAGTATTGCCTACTGCCAACTTTAACTACAGATCTAAGCAGGTCCTAGCCATCGCTGTGAGTAATAAATGCTTTTATGCTGTGGTTAAGGCGCATGAAAGCTGCAAAATCCAAATACTTTTTGAAAGAAGAGATTGGATCAGCTCTACTTAGGAGGAAAACAGGACAAGGATTAGAAAGGGGGTAGGTACAGAAAGACCGGTGGTGATAAGTCTAGAGTCTGCAGAATTCAGAGATACTCAGACTAGTTTCACAACCTAGAAGCAAAACCAGAACTTCTGGAGAATAGATGCTGTGAAGGCTATTTTTGGAACTGTGGCAATGACAGTATGTACCTCCTACAAATGCATCATTTGGAGTATTATTTTTTTTCACTCAGAGAGTCTATGGAATTTGCTGCCAGAAGAGATGGTAACAGCATCCAGACTGGGTGGCATGTTAGACAAATTCATGGATAACAGGTGTATCAGTGGCTACTTGAATTGACGCCTAGGTACATCTTTCAGGCTGGGGGGACAAGCAGGATGCCTCTGAGGCCATTTGCTGGGATACAAGAGCAGGAGACGGTTTGCCTTTGTTTCCACTTAAGATGCCCAGAAGCAATTGGCAGGCCACTGTGTGAAACAGGATGCTGGACTAGATGGGCTACGGCCTGATCCAGCAGGGCTCCTCTTTTCTTACTGCTGTTTTGTGATGTTTCACTAGCAATTTTTCAGCTGTGAATCCTATGGCACTTAGATAAGCCAATATGTGAGTATGTATATGGATGCAGAAAAAGCAGATTTACATTGTTATTCATTCCATGAGTTCAGTTCCATGCATAAATTATTTTCTTTATCTGGTTCTGTATCTTTCTGGCTCTAGACCCTGCCCCGTGACCTCAGTGTCCCCGCCCCACCACCTCATTGCCCCCACCCCCATGACCTCAGCAGCCCCACCCCCCATGATCTTTCCTTACCTTGCCTGAGAACACCCAGCCCTGAAGTCCACCAGCCGCCACTGGTTTCCAAGGATTAGATTTCAGTGCTATTGCTATACAATTTAAATGTATGCAGTGTAATTTTGAATTTCATGTTAATCAGAAGGAAAACCAGAATGTTTAAATACCTACAAAAAAGAAACAATTCTTAATAAAACTTCACCCATTTCATAAAAACCATCACCTTTGTAAGATAAACAATTATGGTTTTACTTCTGTTGAAGTAATTTTAAGATTACATAGTGATAACTTTTTTGAAGTTATAAAAGGTGCTTTTTAAAAATCAACTAAAATATGTAGATAATAGGTTATTTGATTGCCTGTATATTTAGCCTTCATCAGCTGCAAAAAAGGTTCTGTGTGATTTAAAATGCCTAGAATTTCAACTAATAGCACAGATTTTCTTTAGAAATAAGCAAAACATTTTAAAATAGCAATTACTCTTATAATTGCGAAATGCTAAAAAATTTTGATTTCATGTGTTCTTTTTAGTTTGATTCCCAACATCATTTTGACTGTGTTCATTACTAAGAGACCTTTTGTTGGTATTCATGTGTTACTTTTTTATAATCAGCTCAGACATAACCTGCTTAGGAAAGATTATCAAGTCACTGTTGAGTTCTTTCATGTGGTCTACAGAATTTTCCTTAAGACACTTTTACAAAGGAGAAGCCATACCACTTTCAAACTCCGCATGCTTTTTTGTTTCAAGTACCAATGTGAGTTATATTTATCAATTAATGCTTAGTGCTGTGCTTCCTCTAATATTAGAGACTCCTCATTAAGTTTTACGTGTCTCACTTTTCTATTAAAAGAAACTATGATAACATATAAATGGGTAATCATTATTACTAACATTTATGTAGTCTTATCTTCTTTGCTCATATTGTATTTCTCCAACTCCTTAGAGAAGTATCTTTCATGTACCAAGCAGCACACTGCAGAAAGCAGAAAGATGTCCAGCCGCAGAGTTTTAACAGAAGAAAAAGAGTGGTGCAGCATTTTGCAAAGAGGTTGTAGTCGGACTTCATTTGTGGGTTACTGCAGTCTCAAGGACAAAGAATGTGGGTGTATGCCTATGAATCAGCAATGCTGACATATCCAATAAGGAAGGCACTTAATTAGAAACCACTGTCAAGCTGAGCCAAATAAAAGCTGAAGGAATTTACGCAGTGAGGTCCAGTTAGAAACAGGTCAAAAGAGGTGGTCTGGGGTTTTTTTTAAATGTGGATTACATACCAGAGAAGTGTTGTGAGCAGAGATGACCACTTTACAATGCTTTCATTGACCATACAGTAAGGTTGCTTCCAGACAGAGCTGTTCAAATTTTCAAGTTTAGCAATAAACAGACATATACTCACTCCAAAGGGAAAATGCTTGTCCACCTAAATGAGAATTTAGGTGTGTCGTTTGGGTTCAGAGAGCTAATCAGTTTTTGAGCTGCACTTCTGGGTTTATTTTTTAAATTTAATTAATTAATTAATTAATTAATTAAATTTTTTATCCTGCTATATCCCCAAAGGTCTCAGGGCTGGTTTAGCACCCTCTTGTTTGTAGTTCTCATTGTTCTGCCTGTATTTGTACAATCATGAGATCTAACTGCATACTGCACAGTGAGAGTTCTTTCTCCTGCACTAAGGAAAATGCACTGTAATGATCATATACTGCAGAGCGAAGACAAAGGATCGATTGTCCTGTCTGACGGGATGATCGGGACTGCACATTCCATTCCACTCACAGTTTAGGACATGTCTGGAGGCACTCCTAGTAGAAAATGCCATTCCGTGCTACCATAGAAGACTGACAGAATCATAACATCCTCCCATAAGGATAAGTAAGGCACTGCCCAGTTTAATGAAACCTGCTCTGATCCATTCCCAATTAACAGGGAAGTAAAGCAGGGTTGTGTACTTGCTTCTCTGCTCTTTGGAATCTTTTTTCTACTTGATTCTGCAGTACAGCTTCAAAACCTCTGAGGACAGTGCATATTTACACACAAAAAGGGATGGCAGTCCTAGTTTTGCATGCCTGAGAATCAAGAGTAAAGCCTAGTGTGTGCTAATCCACAAGTTGCTTGTTGCAGAAGACTCTGCCCTGACAGCACATGCTGTGGGTGATCTCCAGAGACACGAAGCAAGTTTGGTTTAACCACAAATTAGAAGAAAATCTGCATCTTGGGGCAGGATATTAATGGTAGCCCTAGAATCTGTATTGGTGATCATTGGGAAGGCAGCAACTACAATGGCATGCATTCCTAGGAGAAACTCATTCTGACCACCACCACCAAGATGAAGGTCTATCGAGTTCCCATGCATTGCACCCTCCTATATTCGAGTGAGTTATGCCTTTTGTATGCCCATCAGGAGCATCACTTGAATTCTTTCTGTCTTCACAGCCTCCAAAAAATCCTGGGTATTAACTGGGTCGACCAAGTTTTTAACAAAGCTGTCCTGACAAAAGCAAAGATTCACAACGTGTTTGTTCTGCTGACTCAACTATGCTTACTCTGGTTTGGCCATGTTAGTTAAATGAAAGAAGATTCCTAAATATGTTGTTTCATGAAGACCTTGCCATAAGTTCTGTTATGTTGCTTGCTGACAGTCTAAAGCAATAAAGAATGATGACAAGATCTGTTGAAGAAAGGTTGTGTTCCTTTTATCAGGATTATACCAAATTATTTATTTATTTATATTTTTATCCTGCCCTATACCTAAAGGTTTCAGGGCAGGTCACAACATATAAAATAAATGCAGCAAAACCATAACATATTGAATTTATTAAAACCATAACAGTGCCTGACTGCAAAAAGCTGCTGATTAATCCTGTGTGGAGACCGTTAGGACCCCTCAACCCCAAAATTAAGTTATTTTGGTTTAAAATGCAAAGTGTGGCGAGAACGCGTTGTCTACACTGTTAAGTGTCGCCAAAGTGCATTTTTAACAAGGGTAAGTAGCCTGAGGGAGGGGCTAGTGGAGCACTCCTAGGGGAGGAGTGAAATAGAATGCTGAAGGAGCTCAGCCAATCAGGGCGAAGCAAGCCAGCCAGGCCCATATAAAATGGAGCCTGAGGGGATAATCTAGGTTCTCTGCCTTTGGTCGTTAAACCTGGAGGGTGTTTAACTAGGGGAGAAACGGGCTCTAAGCTGTCCTGAGGGAAGCTGGGGAATAGAGTCCTGAGTTAATAGTGAATTACAGTGTTTAGAAAGTAAAAGAACTGAAGTGGTTATAAGTTATTTATGCTGTTGGCATTGATCTGAAAAGGATTGAAGTCTTTAGGCTTAGTGAGGAAGCTAAAGACCTAACTGTTGATATTTAAAGTAACAAAGTGCAACTTTAAGAAGAAACTTGAATTGTAAACAATAAACTTGTTTTCCGGTTATTTTAAAGAAGCTTCGTGTTCTCTGTTTTCAAAGTGAGCCAAGACAGGCTGAATCCTAAACAGATACTGTAACCCACTGCTGGCTAGGCAGAGTGGGGGAAGGGCTGTCTGCTGCAGCACAAGAAGGAGGCAACATTATTATCAAGCCAAAGAGTAGGGAAAAGTAAATGGAAGGTGCGCCTCTTGGAAGGGAATAACAGAGATTGATTTACAAGTAAACAAAACGCTACCACACTACCAAATAAAGATAAATATATGTATATGAAATAGGTAAGGGCGGAGAGGCGGCCTTTACATTTTGGTGGCAGCGGTGGGATAAATAGTGGTGACCCACTGGCCACCAGGAAAGTGAAATAGAAACATGGGGATATAAGTATTTGAGTATTTGAGATTTTTTTTCCTTGGTCTTCACATCCTGTCTGGAGGCACCCTAAGTAGTCACAAAAACAAAGCCACAAAACCCAAACCCTGAGTAGAGTGGCAATTTAACTACATCTATAACCCATCTCTCAAAGACAAAAGTTCTTCAGAATCAGAAGAAGAAAAAAGAGAAGAGTTGGCTTTTATACCCCACTTTTCTCACTCTTAAAGGGGACTCCAAGAGGCTGACAAAACTTTCTATTTTACTCCCCACCCTGTGAATAGGTGGGGCTATGAGACCTCAGAAAAAGAGCTGTGACTAGCCCAGGGTCACCCAGCTAGCATGCATTCCTAGGGTGCAGAAGGGTGTGGAAGAAACCCCGTGACTTATAGATAGGAATCCAGCACTCTGACCACAACACCAAACTCAATCATTTCTGATGCAATCATATGATCTTGGCTGTTCCCTGTTGTATATGTCTGTTATATCCTTTTATTTATTTATTTATTTATTTTGCAGTATTCTGCATAAGCAGCATCACGAATGATAAAAAAAGCATGATGTTGCAGATATGCCTATAAAACACATTCCTGTTATTGATGGGCTTCGGAGCATCAGTCCACAGGTATACATCATAAATATGTAAGATATGCCCCACTGGATTGAACCCATGGCCCATCTAGTCCAGCAGCTGATTCTCAAAGAGGTCAACCTGCTGCACAAGGAAGCCCACTAGCAGGACATTTCCCAACAGCTGGCCTTTGGAGGGATAACATCTCCTGGTGCCAGCAATGAAAGATTCCTCAAGAACCCCAATGCTCTCCAGCATCTAAAAATAGACAAAAAGAATCACCTCAACAGCTTTTTTCTATCTCTCTGACATCTCAGGAAAGCTTCCTGTAATCTCAGCAAGAATTGTTTTCACACTAATTGAAACAACCACATAAACTACTGAGTCATTGTTTGGATTTTAATACTTACAGTCAATACACTGCAAAGTGTTCCTTTTTTTTTTTTCCTGAATAAGCGTATGTTGTATGAATCATAATAATATCTAGATTTCTAGATTTGGCTTCAGGATAAATAAGACCTTTTAGTAAATCAGGGACAAAGGTTGGCTGGTAAAGGACGCATGTACCATCCATCCGCGCCTCCACGCTAGTTTGGGAGTGAAGCCACAGTCCATGCCTGCATAAAACGTGGCAGATTGGTTGCAGCAAGCAGAAGGAGGGGCAATCCAGACTGGACCAGTAGTCTGGACAGGTAAGTGGGGCAGGGGAGGCTAGGAGGTCACATGCACCCATGGCCAAGGGCAGGCACTGGGAAGGCCCCTACTGGCTGCTGCTGGCCCAGTCGAGCTGGCAGAAGCCCACAAAACCCCATCCACTAAGGATCACAAGTCAGTCTGACACAAGCTAAGGTGCCTTTCCCAATTTTGATCTACACCTATGTTCTCTAGATGAACAATTTTATTAAAGATACAAGGATTTCCTCCCACACTCTTGCATTTTTTAACTTTTCTTTTTTCTTTCTTTGGTGACATGTTGGTGATATGCAGTGTTTGTAAAGTGAGTAGCTTGTTGCTCATTGGGTCCAAGTTTAAGCAGGTGAAAGTGAAATTAAGTCATACCACTGAACCACAGTCCCAACACTCAGCTTCCCACATGCAGTCACATTCCAAAAAGGCAGTACTAAAATTGTGGATCTTTTCTAAGTAACAAAACAATGCTGTTTGAGTGCCGTGAGTGCTGATGGCAGGTGTCTGCAACCGTATGACTCACATCTCATGAAGAAAAAGAAACGGAAGGAAGAAGAGGAATAAAAGTTGGCTTTTATACCCTGCTTTTCTCATCCTGGATGCATTCGCACTTCTTTGTTCCTTAGAAACTAACGTAGACTAGCACTTGTACTTCTGAGCACTAGTCAAAGGTAGCCTATCCCCCCCCCCGATCTATCACTTACCTATTTTTGATTGTGTGGTTGGTCCTCCGCAGGACACCGCCATCTTGAGTATGTCACCCTGTGTGGCTACATGTGTGCCAACACCATTGCTAGGGTGACGCTGATGATCTACACAAGCAGAGTCATGTCAGAGGGTCATGTGAGTTGCCAGCATGCTTGTGTGGCAGCTCAGATGACCTCCTCAGCCAAACAGAGTGAAGATGGCTGCCGGCTAGACACTTAAGATAAGGATATGGTTAGGTTTGGGGAGGGCTGGGTTGCTTGTGGTGCACAATGACATGCACCTCACATAGTTTACAATTAGTCAACAACTGGGCAGGCAGAGGACACTTGTAGGCTGCAAGCACCTCCTGTAAGTGCAGATGCACCTGCCCAGAAGTTGACTAATTGTAAACTGCAGGCTACAGTGCAAATTGGACTCCATTTAAGGGGCAGCTTACAAAGCTTCCTATTCTTCTCCCCACGACAGTCACCCTGTGAGGTAGATGGGGCTGTGGAAACTCAGAAAGAGAGCTGTGACTAGGCCAGGGTCAGCCAGCTTCCTTCATGGAGAAGTTCAGACTTGAACTGGGAGACCTCCAGATAAGAATCCAAAACTTTAAACACAAGACCAAACTTCCTCATGACAGCTCATGAGAGCAGTAGACACCTTCTAAATTTTAAGCCTATCTGAATACTGCCTGTCTCTCTTAGCCTAAAAAGATTTTTAAATTGTACGTGGAACAATATATGGTAAGAACTGGATTGCTCATCCTGGTAACAGGATAGCCCAAAAGTCTTCTAAGCGTTCATTAAACTCAAGTGCTTGTAACTTAGAAGGATGAGAATCCCAATAGAATTATAGCAAATCCATCAAACTTTATAAAAAAAGAAACACTGAGCTCAGGCACAATATATATTTTCAAGTATCAGGAAGCAGGAAGTACTACTGCCACTGGAGTTAGACCTGGAATACACTGCATAGATCACAGCAATTTCTTGATAGGCCACACCTCTCAGTGATTACAAATATGCTTATTAGCATATAGATCGAATTCCAGGCATGAGGTAGAGTGAACAGAAGAGCTAATTTGTTAGTTCGTTAGCATGTCTGAAGGAAGATGTTTACACAGAGAACAAAGGGCAAGTTTACTTTTTCAGACTTCTATAGGAAAATAGATTTAGCTGTCTACCAGATAGCAATTCAAACTGATTTCTAAAGAAAAAAAAGTATTTTTCTTGCACATTCCAAATAAAGGATGCTTAAAATGGCACTGTAGCCAATCACAGACATGCTAACAACCCTTACAAACACAGATTCATTTTCACTACATTTACTTTCCCTACAAAATTTTCTTATCATTAATTTCTTAATAAATATCTCTGTGTTTTTGCCAGATCAGGCACACATTTTTCTCTATAACACTTTATCCTAAAATCACCCTTCATCCTATATTTTTTATCTTACATGCTAGGGGGTTGTATATGCTATGAACTATGGCACATGAACCCTAAAACCAATGCCTTGTAAAATGCTCAATCTTGTGGGCATAAATGAGATACAATAAAGAAATATTTATTTGTTTATTTATTTATTTGTATTTCTATCCCGCCCTACACCTGAAGATCTCAGGGCTGGTAACAACAGTTAAAATCAGGCATATATTAAAACAGTATATATTAAAACAATAACAATGTCTGTAAAGTGGGAGCAGACAGTATATTCCCATTTAACCAAACGCCAGGGCAAAGAATATAAATTCATCTGTTCAAACAGATTAACTTTTGTGATCTTAGACCAATAATGGTTAGTGACCAAGGATTGTAGGAAGAATCAGTTCACAAAAGGTCTAGGAGAGATTGAAAAATACAACAGCCATTCGCTGAATGTTGTTCGGGCATGTGGGCCATCTAAAGGAAGGTATCAATTAAACCCAGGTGCCCAGATGCAAGCACAGAAAGTTGCTGGAGCCACGTTCTCCCTCCACCTACACAAAACCGCAGATCAATGATAACCATTTTATTACACAAGCCAGAAAGGAATGGGGAAAAGAGGAAAACTAAAATGGCAGCGGGGATAAGCAGTGTGAGAATACTTAGTAAGGCCACATGCCAAAACACTTGGCTAACTAAGGAGAAGAAAGTGACATGACATGCCTACCTGAGTCAGAAAAAAATGGGTGAAGGGGAATGCCTTTTGATCCTCCATCCGCACAATCCCAACAATATGCATTTTACACTGGTAGTAAATAAAACCTGTTCCAAAAAATACAAAGACAACATGCAAAAGTCTGATGAAGACGGGGCCTTTAGACTGCTGGAAGTGCCAAATGAGGGAGCCCCATGCTATTGGGAAATGCTATACCACCACATCTAGTGAACAGTGACATTCTGGAAGGATAACAGAGTTGCAAAGCAGTAGAGCCTCATCACGTATCAAGCACTGGAGGGGGGGGGCTGTACTGGTTGGAAGTCTCATTTTCATGTACTCCAGCTGCATTCTTTTTGCAATGGACTTTGCCAGAGCACTCTTTCCACAATCTAAGACCTCTGTCAAATTTGATGAATATATTGTAGATTTCTTAAAATAGGCCTACCAGCAGAACAGAAGACAAGAAACAACAGGGTGGTGAAATAAATAAATAAATAAATATTCTGTATAAAAAAGCAGCTCAAAACAGCTGAGTTTCTTCAGAGCCACAACAGCAGAATATTGTTAAAACTTACTTCTCCAGGTTTTACCATTTGAAAGCAAAACAAAAACAATAAAACTCTCTACATCTCATTTGCTTGCAGACTACATGCAATTTGGCCCTTACCTGAATGGCTGTTGAAATCTCACGAAAGACCATGTCTTGTTTCCTTGAGCATATATGTTCGTGGGAGGAATTTCAATGTCAGCTTATATGGTGTCTCTACTGTTGTTGAATAAAGTTGATATAAAACTACACTTCACTTAGTAATGGAAACCAAAAGCAGGATATCTAATGGCAAAGCACTGAGCGATCATATCTCAAATCAGAGAAAGCTAACATGTGTAGAACATATTACCCAGAACAAAAGCTATTCGCCATTGCTCACTATAGTTTCCGTTCCACTTTTTTGTATACAAAATGCATTGCAACTCTTACCCATGTCATCTATCACAAACAACTTGCCTTCGACTAGGAAAGGTCAATGTGATAATTTAAAGTGGTAATTTATACTGTCTATTATGAATGAAGGCCTGTATTATATTAGCTAGAGGTCAGTTAAACTTTTCAAAAACAGAGTCACCTTTGATTGTATGAGTGATACAGAGCAAGCTGTTTATATGTAAGTCTTGCGATTTTGAATGATCGTGACTCCTTAAACCAGCTGTTACTGTTGTTATTATCATTATTACTATTGTCATCACCATCATTATTTCCATTTTATAAGTTCTGTCTGGATGCATCTTTTAAAAATGGGGGAAATTATAAAGACCTCTACCATTATGTGATCTGGGAATATGTGGCTGACACAATGCTCAAGTACTTATAGCTCCCAAAGAGATTACTAGCTGGCTGGCACATATATACAGTCAAGTTCAAACAGGTTTTATATTGTCAATATGAAACTCCTTCATGCCACAAAATACACAGTACCCTCCTGCTGAGATTAAAGGAGGCACGCCGGCATGTCAAAGTTATGCAGAACAGAATTTAGGTGAAAGCCAGTATGCTAACTCTGATGAAGAAGCAAGGCTATGTAACCATTTCTAAATAACTGTAAATGTCTTTTAAACATTTTCATGTGTCCTAAAGTGTGGAATTTTATTAATGTGAGTTACAATTCTTTGCATTAATTTTCTCTTTCTCAATCAAACCATTTATCTAGTGTTCACTATTTGATTTCATTTGTAACTACTCTACTCAATATAATGAGTATCCCATCAGTAGCAGTTTAATTTTTCTCTGTAAGTGGGGGAAATGGGAGAGGGATATTTTGTTTTCTTAACTGAATGTGTTGTATTGGTGTTTTTTTTTTCATTTAAATAAAAAGTGAGGGGAATACAATGAGTACCCCAAGAGGGGCTTGAATTTTTCTAATTCTTTTCAGCCAAGGTATCTCCATATCTGAGGTGATTTGCTTAGTTCTGAAAGAGAGGTTCTTTATTATTATCAATGCTCTAGGTTTTAAAGACTCTTTCAACTTTTGCTTATGTGCTTTATACAAATTATCTTGGCATTATCTTTTACAATCCTTTTACAGATTTGATATATTCAGATCTTTCTTTAAAAAAATATTATTTTATGTGGTTTATAGCAGATAATTTAGGCCATTTAATGCTCACAGTTATAGAGCACCAACAGATTCACAGCAGATATTCAGGCAAAGAAAAAACAAAAGGAAAATACAAATAAACCGGGGAGGATTATATTTTTCATACTCCCAGAGACATGCAGACATAAAATATCCACTAATACAACTTCTTTCACTAAACCCACATAGGAGAATCCGATGAAATGTCTGACTTGAGTAAATTATAATACCCTAATAATGGATGAAGTAGCTCAGTAGGTAGCAGTAACTGGAACAGGATCATTCCTGCTAGATACAAATTTCAGTCCACAAAATCTTAATAAAACAAATAATAATGTTGTGTGTCTAACACTAGTGACAGGCTGTGACAAAGGAAACACATGTCTTGATATTTTGTTCTAATCTTAGAATGCTGTAAATGAAAAGAACAATATTATTTTCTTCCTGCTTTTCCACTATATTTAGATGTTATGGCATCTATTCAATATGAACTATACACAGGAGTAGGAGCTAGGAATATGCATGAACTTAAAATAACTAGCTCAGTTCATATCATATCCAAATTACCCACTAGACAAAAAAATTCACTCCCTGAATACAAACCAGTTCCCAGCCCTCCTTGCACCTGTAGCTTCCGCTCATCGTATCCTCAAGCTCCCTCCCATTTTGCCATGGGGTTCCTTACCTCCCCATACTGCACCCACAAACCCCTCTTCTTGCACCTTTCTGCTGACTGCATTGTTCTTGCAATGGCTAATTGCTGTGCTTTTTTGGCCTACCAGACCTTCCAGAGGGAAAACTGTGAACACTCCAAGCAAGCCATGTGTGCACCTCCCAATTCCTGGATAAGATGTGACATAATGGAAGAAGGTTAGGAGAAGCTAGATCCACTATGGGGGGAGCCAGAGATGTGATGTACAAGGGAGGGGGCCAGGGAAGCAACTGGGGAAGTGATGGGGTGGGGGCACGGAAGGAGAAGGAAGGTCATGCCATGAAGCAAGGAGGAGAATGAAAT
Organism: Aspidoscelis tigris stejnegeri; assembly: GCA_023333525.1. Classification (NCBI taxonomy): domain Eukaryota; kingdom Metazoa; phylum Chordata; class Lepidosauria; order Squamata; family Teiidae; genus Aspidoscelis; species Aspidoscelis tigris. The sequence goes on from JALMGA010000001.1 coordinate 98,056,813, forward strand.
TGATTCGGATTCCTTTAGGGTTAGGATTAGGGTTCAGTTTGATAGTGAACAATCCAAACCTCCCTGGTTCATACCAAATAAAATTCACACAAACATGGTTCAGCATATTAGGAGCACATTAACTAGCGATTTCTTCCAGCTTCAACATTTATCTATTTATTTACGTAAGGCTTTCATCTAAAGAGCACAAGAGCCAATATTCTTCTTCTCTCTATTTTACTCCCACAAAAACCCTATGAAGTCAACTAGACTTGAGCTGTCTTCAGACATAACAAAAGGGGCACCTCAGAGATGAAGAGTCATTCTTTATACCCTACATTTCTCGCCCCTAAGAGGGCTCAACAGGTTGACAAGCCTCTACTCTTCTCCCCACAGCAATCACCCTGTGAGGTAGATGGGGCTGTGATTGCTCAGAAAGACAGCTGTGACGAGCCCAAGCTCACCCAGCTGGCTTTGGGTAGGAGAGCAGACCTAAACCAAGAAACTACCAGATAAGAGCCCAACTCTCTAACCACAAGAGCAAACTGAGGGACCTCAGAGAGACAGAGTATGGTGCTCATTTTTCAAAGCCTTCTCTGATCCACCTTTCCTATCACAGGATGTTCAGAAGGGAGGAAGGGCAGACTGGTGTGTGAACAATCCTACCTCAAAGGGTTTCTCTGAGGTTGCATCTCATTCTCACAGCACACTGCGAAAGGGACAGCCAGCTTTGACCTCATGTTCTAACTTGGTACTATATGACATTGTTTTGTTTTTCAATATGCATATGTTTAGACTATAAATACTTAATAAATATCTTGTCCTATGCACAGGAATCCCTCCCATACCTGTCATCACCTCACATAAAACTTAAAAGAAAATACTCTGCTGTCAGCCTGAAAATAACTTTGGAGAATGAGAGTGTGTGCTCCCATTTCTCTCTCTTCCCCTCTCACACTTCCACTGGAATACAATGATTATTTAAGGTGAAACTGCATGGTTTTTCTAAGTTTCAGCCACATTCATTTTTGCACCACAGATCTCCCACACAGATTCTAGAAGATTGATCAAGAGAGTCATTTCCCTCTGCTCTCACAACTGGATACACAGAGCTCATTAGCTCATTGACGTTATGGGAAACATTGCCAACCACCAACCCTGCTGCCTCTGCCCCAAAGGAAACTGAACAGATCTTTCACCAGGCACTTTTCCTTAAATCCTCTCTGTAGTGGGGTTTTTCCACTGACCTCCCTTAATCCAGATCTAAGATGATCCAGATCTAAAGAATGGGCCCTTCAATTAATCTGGATCTAGTAAATCCAATGGGTGCTAGCTTGGCCACAGTGGGAATGCAGGAGCACCCATGTGGCAAATCTGGATCGACCCATGGTTTTTTGGGGGACAGGGGGTACAATCTTTGTCATAAGCTCTGGGGATTCTCTGGAGTGATCTGCTGCAAACTTCAAAGATTCTCTGGAGCCTTTGACAAAGGTCCATAGGATTGGCATTGCTCTTGCATAGGGTCCTCTTTGAAGCCTGTGCTATTCTTTGGAGCCGACTTCAGAACCAGCTTTGGAGACTGCACAGGTTTTGGAGCTTTGCATTTTGGGGTACCCCCCCCCATGGGGGCAACCCACACACACACACCCCTAGACCCCATTGCCCGATTGTGCTGGAAACGTGCTCTGTATAATCCAGATTTGATGCCTGAAGACCCCATTGTAGACCCCTTTAATGGGGTCTACAGAAAATCTGGATTATAGGTCCTGAAGGACTCATTCAATCCGGATTTCTGTAGATCTGGTGGAAACAAATGGGGTCTGCAGTGGAAATGGGGTCTTCCTGCTCTGAGCCTAATGCACCCTTAATGGGTTCCTAATGGGTACTTAATGGGTACTTAGTGCTAGTGGAGAAAACCCCTAGGTTACGGTTAGTCTGACGATCATGAAAAATGCAAGGATAAAGGACATCAATAATCTATGCACCCATCTTATGTGCTTAGAGATACATGTTATATAAGAAAATATAACCTCCTACAACCTGAACTGAATTTAATGTTGTTTGCCTCTCACTCTGGCTTTCTGTATCTATGCTTGTTTTACAGTTCCCATTTTCATTAAATCAAAATATAAGTTTAAAGAAGGTAAAGAGAGAGAGATTAGCCCTGTCTGCACTGCGTTGGTAAACAGGCACAAGATCCTTGTTAAACAAGTCTGTTCACACCGTGTGGAAATGGAATTCCCTAGCAGAGGTCACACCCCCAGCTAGAACACTCCATATGCACAAAACAGAGCTTTGGAGTGGGCTACAGCACAAATATGGTGCCATGAACCAACCATGAACTACTTACAAGCAGTCCACAGAACATCCAAACTGTTATATTGGACCAGTTGGCCAACATGGACTACATATAGGCCATGGGCCATATACAAAGCCCAGCATTGTTTTGTTGAACACCTGGAAGTGCCACCAGAAGTATATCGCTTCTGGGCCCCATGCCAAAACACCCCCCAGCCAGCACCTTCAGAGGCCTGGAGCTTTTGTTTCTGACCTCTGAATCTGGAATGGGATGGAACAATCCTAAGAGCAGGACCGTAGCAGCCTGTCCCACCTTGGAATGGGTCACTTAAAGCAGGCTACCACAGCACAATATATGTGGAGAGTTTGGAAACAGAAATTGTATCCATTTGGAGAGTTTGGACCTGCCTCATCTAGGTGCTACTACTAGTGATGTGTCCCATTCTGGCCTTCCCTAGTTGCAGTTTAAACATTTAAAAGCTCCAAGTCTTTTACATACTTCCTTAATTGCCTAAAGTCCCTTCTATGGACAATGCTGGCTGAACTAAAACCATTCAAATTCCAAGGGATCCAACAGTGGCTGCCACCCCTCACCATAGCTGTGGTCACACTTAAGGTTTAATCCAGCTTCAGTCCACGTTTGGAGTGAGCAAATACATCAGCAAAGTGACAAGCTGTTTTATTTCCATGTTAAATAACTCAGAAATTCACCTTTGGGATAGATAATGTAGAAAGGAACACATCACTTTGCTGATGTGTTCTCTCGCTCTAAAGCTGGATTAAATGTTAGGTGTGGATATGTAGTAGCTCTGGCTTCACATCGATTTTACTTCAATTCTGAGTTGAGCGATATATGCCATTCCACAGTCTCGGGGCCACCGCTGAAAAAGCTCTCTCCCAGGTGCCCACCACCTTCACTACTGAAGGTGGCGGGATGACCAAGAGGGCCTCATCGTTGGATCTTAAGGCACGGGCAGGTCGGTATGGGAGAAGGCATTCCTTTAGATACTGTAACCTACCATTACATCAACATATTCTGACATCTTGGTACCATACCCTTTTAACTGTATTCTTCTCTGCTCCATTTGCCATACTGGGCTCTAATCTCTATTGCAAATGAACAGCTCTAGCTTGGATAAAGATGGAACAGTAACAGAGGAAGTGCCACTTACCCCAACGGGCATAAGTCACCAGTGTAATGACTTTTCTGTGCCTTGCTAGTCAGTGAACGGTGAGCCTAGCACAATGTTTTCCCCACACCATTGTAAGCCAGACATTTCTTCTCCCTGTACAACAAAACTCTTCCCTCCGAGTGCTTCAACCTCAGGTCCTACCTGCTTCAAGTACAACAAATTCAACTCTTACTGGGCAGGGAAACACTTTTGCCTAAGGCTATAAATTGATGAAGTATTCTTTAACAAGCCCCAGTTTAACTTCCACAGCCTTTCAGACACAGACTGCATCCAGATGGTGGTATCTTATTTTGCTATACTTGGATAATAATGCATGGGTATTCTGGAATATTCATACTTTATTCTGGAATATCTGACTATAGTGGAATAAATAACCAATGTCTGGATGCAGCTTTAAAAATTACTAGTACCTGTTGTTGCTCCTGTGCAATACTTTTGAGTAACACAGAATGTAGGTCTATTCACTTCATGTTTAACTCAGAAATCTTATCATCTGTATTCAGTATCTTAGACACAGGAACTTTTTTTTTTTAAAAGAAAACCTATCAACTTTTAGGTGGATATGTGATAAGTATCTCTGCTGGAAGTCCTTCTCACATACCTCATGCAGAAGCTGCATAGGCGGAAAGACCAGCATTTAATAAGGAATTGAAAGTCACTGCACGTAGGAGATAACAAAGTGCTGGATCCAGGCAACAGCACCAGGAAGTTCAGGTGTTTGTTTAATAGTCAGTGTGCATATTCCTAAGTAGTCCATGCACATTTTTACAAATTTACATTAAATGTTGCTGCTCTTTTTTCTTCTAGGCCCTGTAAGGGAAGATATCTTCAATAAAAGGTAATGGGGCTAAGGAAAAGGAAAAACTTACTAAAGAAAGATTAGAAAGATATTTAGTAGAAAATGTCTTATCTTTGCATCTGTTATTTTAATAAAATGCTAGAAGCACAGAGCAATGTTCATTCTCCATTCTCCCCCACCCCATCACATGCATTGCTTTTGGCAAAAATAATGCTGTATATTTTTTAAAGCACTTTGAAAACTAAAGTGATAACCTAGGAAAGCATTAAGAAGTAGCACAGATCTTGAGTACCTGTGTTTTTTTGTAGATACTTTCCCTTATATTATAATCTGGGCCTTTTCAAAACTGTAGAATAAAAATATGCATAAATTTTCATTGACACTGCAGAGAAAATTAGACTTCCAGAGTATTTTCCCTCATGCTACGTTTATGAATTTTGTGAAACTGTAATTTTTCCCTCGATTTCCCATACACAAAGTCACTCACTCCTAAAATATTAGAATACTTAAGAATAAAAACGAGCAACATTCAAGATAAGATTGTGCAACATAAAAAGTCAAATTAATACTATATTAAAAACCAAATTTAAATCAACTTTTTACAAGTCACATTCATATAAATGAATTTGTCTCACATTTGATTCAATACAAATTAAGTGGTAATACTGTAAATAAATCCCATTGAATTCAAGAATGCTTACTTCTCATTATTTCTAGGATTACGTTGAGTGGCCAGTACTTCAGTGGGCCATAACACATTAAATAGTGGCCACTTCTCCACTTACCATCTGAGACACCCAGAAAAAGCAACTTTGCTGCAACATCTCCAGGTGCAATTGCTGTCAATAGCCCACAGCTTTGCAGAACATTATTTTGTGACCTGTTGGATGAATTAAAAGCTGTAATTAAAAGGATGTTCAGACACATGGTTTTAGATGCCCCTGGGGTGATTTTGAAACCCCTGAGACATAACAAAAGATGGACTGGAGAATGATTATTATTCAGGGGGTGTTAATTGGACTCAGATCTTTTCCTATTGTTTCTTCTAATTCTATTTCAACTTAGATTACTTATCATGAAGTTTTGTTTCATTAAGTTTTGGCTTTTATGTGCCACTTTGTTAGCATCACAGTGTTACCAGAGAGGGGACAGGGTCCTGTCTGAGGTCCCCACCAAAGAACCTACACCCTGGCTCAGCTTCCAAACCTATATATTCAGATAATTTTGGGGCTGACCTAACCAAGAAGCGCTCAGTAATTGGGAAGGTAACCAGTGGAAGCTAAGATTCAAGAAGACCTGGGGATGATCATTAGTGACTGCTGTACAAGAAAAATCTTGGGAAAAAGAAGAACTCAAAAAGAATGTAAAATGGATAGGAAGGTTCAAGAACAGCTCCATTGATCTAAGTGATATGCCACTGCTACAAATGCTACCTCTACTATGGTACCCAGTTGTACTTTGCCATTGTCTTACCTCACTCTAAAGTGGATTGAAGCTGAATTAAAACTTAGATGTGAATGCAGCCTAAGCTGCCTCAGAGAAGTAGGTTTTTTTTAAAAAAAACAACTGTACGTGAATACAACTTAAACCATTTAAAATGTAATCAGAACTATTTGTGGCTAGGCTAGAAATAGAAAATATCATTTATTTGCTTAATATGTTTAGGTCAAAAGATTGACTTCCACTGAAGGACAAGCTGAATATTGCCTCAAGACACAATGACATAAGAACAAAATTTCTAGACTGGATGTTTCTGGATTGTACTCATCTCTCTTGCTAACTTTGCTCCCTTCAAGAGGTTACATTTTGCATGGAAATTCTTGCTGTGAAAGATTGTGGATTTAAATACTGTGACTAAGGCAGGGCAGGATCTGCTAAATTGCTCATTGCCCATGGTTAGACAGATAATACTCTTCATATTGTCAATTTATGGCACCACAATTTGTGAAATATTGCCATTAATGAATGTCTTGCATACAAATATAAAGTAATGGATGGTCAACTCCCTAAATTATCTTTCTCTGATATCCAGCCACCCCTGACATCTGCTTTGCTCACACTACCCAACAGACACACAAATTCTCAAGTTGATTAATATTTTACTTCTACCTCTTTCCATGTTCTGCCCTTGTTCCATTTGTCTTGTTGGTTTGATCATTTGATATCTTGTACCTTAGAGAATTAACTGCTGGGGGGGGGGGATATTGTATTTTGTTTTCTGTTTTCTTCATCATAGTTTGTTATGTATATGTTTGTGAATTAGCTTCGAATAAAAAAATAAAAAGGCAGGGAAAGATCTAACTAGTGTAGTTATTCTAACTGACTTGAGTGATGTTTAACTCTTGGGTTGATTCTAAGGATTTGCACAAGTACTCGTAACATTTGATATTTATACAAATTCGTACAAATTCTCACATTTTTATGTGAATCAAATGTTATGACATTCAGACATTGACATTCATATTCGTATTAATGTTTTGGAACATTTGTATGAATGCTTTGGAACATTCTTGAAATGGAGAGGTGGGAAAGTGGCTGCACTAGTCAATGGATCCAGAGCGCATTCGACATGGATTAAGAGTGGATTCAAAGTGGATTCAGGGTGGATTTGACGCTTTCAAAGTGGATATATTATGGGATATGTATCAGATATGTATGCATTCGTATCGGATATTCATACAAATTCATATGAATACATTCATATTGAATATAATCCTACTACACTCAATGGGGATCTATTTGAATGAGTACAAATTTTCTTACATTTGATCCAATACGAATCAAATGCAAAAAACCCCATTCATGCACATGCTGTGGCCATATTATCATCTTCATTTTATTACTATATTTTCAGAACTTTTTTGCTGGAAAGTAATGGTAAATACATTCAATAAATAAGAATACATTTCTTTCAAGGATATAAAGGTATAATTAAAAAGTCAGAAACAAACAAGCAAATAAGTTAATTGAAGAATGAAGCAATTTCGTATCTTATTATTCTAAAAATTCCTTTCAGTGTCAATTCATGTCCATCAAAAGGGCATTTATTGAGGTCTGGTAACTAAAAACTTGAGAGGATCAACAAACCAGTGTCTCTTTCTGATGTGGACTGTAGTCTGAATTGTATCCATGATTAGGGGCCTGCCATCTGCATGCTGGTACAGACTATGTCAGGTTCTGCCCAAGGCCTGCCATAGTCTACATTAGCCTGCAGATGGTAGATCCCTATTCCAGGACATAATCCAGAATAAGGCCTTGTGCAGAAAGGGCCAATGTGTTGATGCAAATACAGCTGGATTGGCTACTATTTGTGGTAATCTGCAATCAGATACAATAGTAGTACATTTAATGATTAGTCCACTGACCATATCACAAATACTATAGATAAATGTACAAATCATACATTTAGAGATCAGCAAAACATTTGGAGTTGGAAAAAAAATGAGCTGAAAGTTGAACAGCTCTGGAAATTTTGAGATCTGCTACGGCATTTAAAAATGGCAGGGTTTTGTTAAAAGGAATTCTTTGCTAAAGGAAGTCAAAAATTGATGTTTAAACATTTGTACCTAATGTCTAGAAGAGACAAAACGTTCTGAGCTTTTCCTAAATTCTTGCATTTGGTTTCGAGCTTCAAGCAAATCAGGAAAAAGAGTCATTCTGTACACATTTCTAGTATAGAATGTCACTGGGGGACTAGCATGAAACCTGCTCTGTGCCCCCAATGTCTCGAGAGAGAGTAAATCCACAAAGGGTCTCCCACTCTTACAGTAATGGCATAACTGATTTCCCAATTGGTAATGTTTCTTCAGAAACAGGAAATGGCCTTGGAAGTACAACATGTCCTGTGTGACAACCCGGACCGGCAGCCACCAAAAACTAGGCCCCAGCCAGGCGTCCAACTTTCTTCAGGTCGGCCACTATAGCCACGGACTTCAAGTTCTCTTTTAAATAGCAGGTTTCTAGGCCTTTTTCTCCTTCTGAGCCGAGCTCCAACACTTAGGTTACACTATTACTGTTACGTTACTACGACAACTCTTTCCCCCTCCCTTGAGTGTCTGAGCCAGAAACAGGCCTCAAGCAGAGTCTTTAAAACAAATGTAAATGTAACTTTAATGCTTTACACTTTTTAAGTCAGTTCAACTTTAACACAAGCAGTTCACTTTATTTTCTTAACTCAGGACCCTGCCTAATCCCTATCTGGATTCTCCTCAGGACCCGGATCTGTACTGGCTAACTTCTACCTAAGTCTAGCCCCAGTCACAGAACAACAGCTCTGACAGGAAGGCCCTATTTATAGCCTCTGCCAGGGTTCCATCCCTGCTGATTGGTTAGTTGCTCTCTGGGCTGCCCCCCCTTTCTTAAATATGCTAATTGAGCTGGGCACAGCCCCTCCTCATCTGTTCTCTAACCTTCCTGGTCAGTGCCTTTTCCTCTTAGTACATTATATAACATAACCACATATGCAATAAAAGATACAACAGGTACATTAATCAGACTTGGGCTCCACATCCTGTATCTGAAGAAACTGGACTGCACATTTCAGTCTGCCAAAGATGCATAAGGATAAGTGCATGCAAGGCAGCAAGAGAGCAGCTAAAAAGAAGAACCATCAGAATTCTTCTTACTGATCTCTAGAGCACTTTAGTGCAAGTCTATGCGGACACTACATTCAGCCACTGCACCCACTGCAAACACAGATATAGATGAATCATGAGGCATATTACATGCAGAGGTTCCTAAAGTCAGACTTGGGCATTCACCCAACAGAAAAAAAAAAAACCCAGCAGGAAACAGAACAGTCCCTTCCCCTCTAGAATCCATATGAGCCCCTTATGTTCAACATCTCCTACCTTAAATTCACAAAGTGCTCTAATATAAGCCACACCCCAATGTACCTGGGGCTGGGAAAGGGATGGAGTGTCATTCACAGATAAAATCTTGGCCCACAACAAATGGGTTTGCTTTGATGAAATACAGGTCAAAGCCAGAGTTTATTTATTTATATTTATATTTATATCCTGCCCCATACCCAAGGGTCTATGAGCAGCTCACAACATTTAAAAACAAACATATTAAAGCTGTATCAGACTATACTAAAACCCATACAAGTTTTAAAATCCAGCATAATAATAATAACAATAAAAATGATACAAAAACAGTTTAAAAAACAGTAGTCTTTGCAGGGGGCGGGGAGCATAGAGAGCATTTAGCTAAAGGCCTCAGTGAATAGGTGCGTCTTCACCGCCTTCCTGAACATAGAGAAGGGACGTGACACACCTCCAAGGGGAGACCATTCAACAGCCTGGGGGCCACTACTGAGAAGTGCCCGGGTGCCCACCTGCCTAGCCGTTGAAGGTGGTGGGATAACCAGGAGGGCCTCTCCTGCAGATCTTAAGATACGGGCAGGTCGATATGGGAGAAGGTGCTCCTTTAGATATCTGGGTTCCATTAGCTACAAATGGACGTAGCAACGTTATGGAACCTATTGCTTAGCTCTGCCATGTGGGGATCTCCACTTCCATTATCAATTTCACTTTAAGTGGAAGCTTAGAAGCAGGATACAGAAACTAGAGTGCCACTCTTAAAATGCTACTAGTATAATCTGTCCTCTGCCAGGACTAGTGCTAGAAGCATGCTATCCCATAATAAATTATTCCTAAAAAATCAGGAAAATAACCACTGTGAACAGGAGCAGATATAAACAACAGAGGGAGTTAAGGGGTTAAAAACATAAAAAGCAAAAGAGGCCAATCTTGACTAAATATCAAAATGAGAACAATATTGGTCCTCATTGGCAGGAAAATACACTGGCATAAGGAAGATTCTGTTGCTGATATGATCCAGAATATGTTGAAGTGCTCTATTTTCCAGAATGCTCATTGTGATTTTGTTTCTATTAGCTTTTGGACAAATGTTTTTCCTGGCTAGACATTCAAACAATTAATAATTAGTAATCAACATCTTTTAATTGGTCATTGATCAGTTTCGGATGGGCTCTGATCAAAAGCTACAAAATCCAGAGCACAGACATTTGTTTTTACTCATGCTCAGCTGAATTTGCTATGAGAATTCTGCTACATTTCATTTCACTGTTTATCTATATGCCATCTTTCCATACAACATCCTCAAGGCAGCTTACAGTTACAATAAATAATTAACATGTAATATAGAAAAACACAGAACAAAAAAAAAACACCAATGTGTCTGTGCAATTGTACTGTTAGCTTCTTAGCTTCTTTGAAAACCTCATCAGTCCAGACCTCGCCAAGAAATAAATAGCAGGGGGCCCAGCAGGTTTAGGACTGATAATGAGAAGTAGTGGAAAGAGTAAACAGATATTTAAGACCTATTGTGTCTTATAGGCCATCCACAAGATGAAAAGATTTTAGCAAGTCTGGTGTGGCTCCCTTGAATGAACCCAGCTTTCTGATTGGGACCATGGAAGCTTGCCAGTAGTGGGGGACTGGATCACCAAGCTCAGTGATTTTCAACCCAGGGTGCATGTGCCCCTAGGGGTAGAAACCAGGAGGGATTCCTTGAATAAAATTGAATAATGGTGGGAAAAGGCACTTACAGTTACAACATATACATCTGAAATAACAGCAACTATTATGAACTTTATGGTAGGGGTGTGCATGAATGCAATTTTCAATGTTTGATACCATTAGAATTGAATATTCACATATCTGAATTCATACAAATGTATCAAAATTTGAACCGATTAGAATACATTTCTATCTATCTGTATGAATATTCAATACATATTTGATGATATGAATGTTGACAACATTCATATGTATCCATACACATCTGTACGCATCCCATTTTTATCCCATATACATCCCATTTTCATCCCATATGTATCCATACAGATACGTACCAATACAAATAAGGTGCGTACAGATATGTATGTAATGTGCATGGATATGTACACATACAAATGTCCAGATTATTCAAATGAATTATTCAAAATATTTCTATTCATTCAAATATTTAAAAATAAATGTCTGGGCATTCAATTTGAATTCAAATGTTTGAATTCAGCTGAATTTGATCAAACGAATATTTCAAATACTATTGCACATTCCTACTTTATGAAAATAGGCTACCAAGGAGTACAGAAGTGGAAAAAGAAAGGTTTGAGATCACTGACTTAGCTGCCTATTGAGCTTGGTGCACGTTTGTTTATGTGCTCTATGGATTTTTTTCTTTGAACTGTAGCAGAAGTCTATGATATTATAGTCACTGCCAGGGGCTATTCCATCCCACCTAATCTTTTTCATCCTAGAATGCTTGTGCATTAAGAACAATAGGGGCATCTATAATGTCCTTAACTGGCAAGGCAACCATTAAAGCATCTTCACTTGCCATGTTTCCACCTGCAGTGGCAGAAAATACCTTGCCCAGTAAGTGAAGACACACCTCATGTGTGGTAGATAGAACAGGAGGAGATTTTTGGTGCCCCCATTGTTGCATACATAAGCATTCTATGGGCAGCAATAGTATGGAGAGTAGTAGTGCATGGTTTGACTGTCATTCATTCTCTTTAACCATTATAGATTAATGTGCCAATGGAAGAGTGATCAAATATAACCACAAAACATACTCAATTTACATCAAAATCTTCTATTACCCAGATTACATCCTGCCATCTACCATACCTTCTATACAAGCCAGCAATTAAAAAAAATAATAAGAATATCAGTAGTAAAATACAAGTACCTGTATATATCATTGCCATTCTGCAGTGACATTCACAACCCACACCATCTTCAGGTAAAACTAGATTTCTGGACACCTTAAAATTCCAGACGCTTCTATAACTGCAGTTCTTACTACACTTGTGACCTTTGTTGTAGACTATTTTGTTTGAGAAAAGCATTAAGGCAAGATTAAAATAAAACTGCTAGTGAAACCATAAATGAAATGCAAAATACAATCAGTCCACAGCTGTCACTAGCTCTCAGCATTTATTATTATTATTATTATTATTATTATTATTATTATTATTATTATTATTATTATTATTATTATTATTATTATTATTATTATTATTATTATTATTATTATTATTTACATTTCTATCCCGCCCCATACCTGAAGGTCTCTGGGTGGGTAACAGCAGATTAAAATAAAATATACATTAAAAACATTCAACAAATATAAAACAATATACAATATGTTTAAAATGATAGTGTTTGTACTGAGAGGGGGAACATAAGCAGCTCAGCCAAAGGCCAGGGCAAAGAGGTGCGTCTTCACTGCCCTCCTAAATATGTATAGGGAAGGGGCATGACGCACCTCGAGGGGGAGGCTATTCCATAGTCTGGGGGCCATCCCAGAAAAGGCTCTCTCCCGGATGCCCACCAACCTCACTGTTGAAGGTGGTGGGACGACCAAGAGGGCCTCACCGCTTGATCTGCATTTGGTCTGTAGAACAGACCAAGTGTCTGTCTAGTAACTTTGAGTCCATTGGACTAGAATCACTCAAAAAGGTTCCTATTCCAGCTTAGCTGTAGACATGTTTGAAAAGGTCTGCAACCATCCCAGGCTATGTTGCTTTCACACCCAGTGCAGAACAAGGAAAAGACTGCAGCCCCATATATGATGCTTATGCAAGCCTTGAAGATAATTTTGGAAGCCCAGAGACAGGTATGTTTCCTTCAAAGGCTGTTCTGTTCACCCCCACCCTTGTGCACCAGGCACAAGACAAGTGTGATGCAACCTCAGACAATCACTGGAAGGGGTGGGTGGTGGCTTGGCGGGGAGTCAGAACAGCTATGGCGCTTCTACACTGCTGCTGGTGTTTGTCTGGGACAGGCAGCATCCTCACCAACACCACGTGGAAAGAACCTGCTGTGCTTGGTCCAGGGCAGGCTGGAGCATAATAGTTAAAGCTCTCCAAGCAAAGTGAGTGCAGAGATACTATAATCAACCACAGAGACCCTACCAAATCACAATATTGGTATATAAAATGGCAGGGAAATGTCTTAATGGCGATCGGACTTCTTTATGGGGATCACTTGCTAAAACACTGCCAGCAGCATCACCAAGCAAAAAAGGCAAACGGTTCTCACATTGTTACAACTGCAGTCAGTTGCTCTGCACACACAGTACCGAAGTACACTTCCTCCATTTCTGAGAAGTTATCTTTTCCTTCTTTGCTTCCTTTGAAAGCTGAATGCTGTGGCTGGTTATCAGCTCCAGCCATGTAGTGCCACCCAGGGGCCAGATGCAATATCACCTAGCATTGCCATTTCACTGGAAGCATCCCTGAAAGGCACAGCATTATGAAACATATACAGGACAGTCACCGTGGGCAATCTTTAGTCACCTGGTTCTTTGATGATAGTGCCTCAGGTGTCCATCTGCTATTGCACGCATGCACGCACACACACACACTTACTTATCTGTCAAACAGAGACACCCCGACGAACTAAGTGCAATATAAGAATTACTCAAAAGACAAAAATGAATGAGACTAGCAGAATGACACAGGTTCTGAGTTAAGGCTGCATGCCCAGTGCCTAGGTAAATGTGGTTCATTGCAACAATGAAAGGAAAAAAGAAAAAAAGAAAAGAAAAAAGGGAGGGGGTGAAAGAAGAAGATAAAGCCGGAGATTACAGACCTTGCTGTGGCTTGATAAATGGCACTCTACTTCACTCTGCTTATTGTGTACTTCATACCTTGCTTCTGAATATGGAAGAGAATTTTATTAAAGATTTCGCCACGGTGCTAGTGGTGGTGGGGGGACTGTCTCACAGTAATTTTCCTACAAAGTAGTTTAATCTATCACAGGGCAGGCAGTGCACCTTCTTACCATGTATCATATCTGTCTATTGAGTAAGTGCTATCCAAATGCAATTTCTTTTCATTTTTGGAACTTGTGATGCATATTCAAGATACATTTTCTTTTTGTCAGTGGCCTAAATTAGAGCCTGTATAAAAGGGGGAAAGTAGACTATAGCTATATTTCTCCCTCTCTTGCTTTGTTTGCTTGTTTGTTCTTTCAGGGGTGCAAAATATTATTCCAAAGCATGAAAAGAGAACTCTTGTCTTAAAATTCTCCGTCATGTCTGTGAAATAGTAGGAATGGATGCTCTATGTACTGGTGCCACCACAATGGCCTGTTTCTTTCTTACTTCCTTTCCCTCCCCACCCCATCCCTATTACTGGTGAGTACAAGACAACGCAATGTCAGAATGTACGGCAAAAGGAGGAGAACATGACCCAGGATGAGAAAGGCCTACTGTGAGAGGGGGAAGCCATAAACAGTGCTCAACACATGTATCAGTATGGTTGATTTACCACAGGCACAAATTTATTTTTCATCATAGAATTCTAACTCAGCACCTGGAAGCTTTGAACATAAACAATTGAGCAGCTAGACAAACATCCTTGGGCATCTTTTCTGACCAAGGCTGCTTGCCACTGCAGCACTTTACAGATAAGAACAAAGCCTGAAATTCATAGTCGTGTCATGGGGACAAAAACAACACTTCACTTTAGCTCCCATGGTGGTGAACAACAGGCCCATCACTGTGGGAAACCATAGGTGTTTCTGCACTTCTTCCTGTTGTATACAATTAGTCAACCTCTAGCCAGGTGGATCTGCACTTGCAAGAGGCATTTACAACCTACAAATACCCCCTGTCTGTGCATATTACTGTGGTGCACAGAGAACTTAATTGGGAGCATCCAGTAGGTGCTGCACAAGTGTGCTGACAGCTCAGATGGCCCCGACAGAACTGTGTGTGCAGAGCATCAGTATCACCATAGCGGTGGTGCTGGCATGTGCACAGACTTTGGTCTTTGGTCAAAGAGCTGGGGGTTTAAAATTATTATTATTATTGCCATTCAATCCTAGCTTCTCTGTACCACTAAGGGTGGGAGGAGTGCATTTGGTGGTGTTTCCCAGTAATAGCTGCAGCGGGCACACAGGGGTAGGGGTGATGTCAATCCAGCTTCCAATCAGGAAAGACGGAGTGGAGAGGAGATGGCACTGTTCCCCCATGCTGGGGTTTAGCGCGGTTTGCATGGGGACGGCTGTATCCGTATACAACCCGCATTATCAGTGGGCGTTTTCGCACTGTCACTAGAAGTACCCATTAATGGGTACTAAATGGCATTTTTGTACCCATTAATGGGTACTTCTAGTGACAGTGGAAAAACACCCAGTGATGGCATGAGGATGGGCAGATTCGATTTTGGTCTCGCACCCAGTCAAATACGAGCCCAAATTGCTTGTGTGGGGACATGGTCATAGTGAAGCAACAAGATAAAACAGACAAAAATGGCTTGAGGCCATTTCATTCCTTTCCTTTTAATTCTGCCAGGAACTCAAGGCTTCACTCACCTCCTCTGTCACTCCATCCATGGTGCCCTCTTGCAGCTATACATGCAGCTGGCACTGAGGCAGCTGGTCCTACAATTTCAAACAGTGTACACAAAAAGAACTTGAACTTGCATTATACAGTTTTCTTATCTATGTTCTAAATAAACAATATCAATATTGTGATTTGAATTTAAAAGAGCAAAAAAAGTGAAGGTTAAAAGGCAAGCTAGATATAATGTTTTATCAAGTAGCCCAGTCTTGTAGCAAGGAGTGAACTTTGATAAACCAATAGCCAGAAGACAACCAAATAGACTGGGACTCCTATATGAAACTCTTTTGTAAAATGAGGGTGATTTTAGCTCTTGTGCCCACAGTGCTCCTGGCAAGAATCGATGTTCCCTCCTTAACTTACCTCACACTGGCCATTCTGAACAAAAAGCCACTGAGACTTGCCAGCAAGAGAGCTCTATTCTGATGAAGGCTACAGCGAGGAAAGGCTTGAAGATTCCATTCCCAACATAAATGGTGCTCATCCAAGTCAAAGGTCTTCACACTGGCCATTGGTTAAACAAAACCAGGTATAAAAGACTAGGTTGCTAACACATGATGAAACGTTATTTGCTGATGTGATATAATGTCACTCAATCATAATAGATTTCACATGCAAGATGCATTAGATTTATTTCATAAATTGCATTGCTTATCAGGAAATAGTGCAAGAAGAACCCCATGCTGCAAATTCTAAAAACACACTGACACTGTGATGACCTTGGCCTGAAATTGGCATTCCCATTCAAATCAACCACACCAGAAAAATACTAAGATTTTGGCCCATTTACAGAAGATAATCATAAGAAGTTAACTGTCTACATGATTCAACATAAATTTAATTGGTTCAGAATCTTCTTTCTCTTTCTCAAATATTGCATTCATAGAAGCTATTTATCTTTGGTTAGGAAATCCACCATCTGTGCTATGAGGCTATAATCCTTAAACAAAATACAGAGTATTATTTGAGAGAGACATAGACGCTTTAAGCAAAAATACAAAACAAGCCCAAATGCATTGTCCATCTTGCAGCAAACCCCTATTGTTATGGCCATTCCGAACCTACAAAAATAGCCTAAAATGTCATTCCATTTGCAAATATTGTTAGCCAGCCTAATAGAAAAGTGGAACTTTACAGATGAGAGAGAACTAACATTCAACACTTAGACTCATTAAGGAATTAGATAAGGAAATTACTTCTTGTACCTATGTATGAAGTATCCTTATCTGGAAATGCTACACTTTCATTAATTCCTGTCATAAAATTATACTAGAAAAGTCATGGGGAGGGCCACTTTGAAAAGTCACAATTTTGAACATAATTTTAGCTTGTAAGCATCTTAACTTCCATTAGTTAATAATAAATGAGATACAAATACTTAATTTGGAATGCTTCATTTTATTTTGCTGTTTAAGGAAGGTGACACGTTTTAATAGACTAATATCTCTTGCATATATTAAAATTTCAAACTGCCTTCTTTCAATACTGTACATCAACATCCTAACAGATTCTCATTTAATGTGGCTAAAAAGTTATTCACAATCAACTGATGATTCACAGTTAATACTCCTGTTTTGTGATGTTCTGAATCCTTCTGATTTTTTAAAAAATTGGAATTTGAAGGTGCTATATAGAACTGCAAAGCCAGTTTTTTAAAAAAATTAAGCAGTAATGTATTTATTTGGTATATATATGTATATGTATGTATATGTGTATATGTATGTATGTGTATATATATGTGTGTGTGTCTATATATATATATATACACATGCACACATACATAAAATAAAAGGAAAAAACACTAAAAATACCAATGTATGTCTTCACCACTCCCCCATGATAGACCAATTCTATTACGGTAGGTTAATTTTAACTACAATCTAGACACACAGCCATTTTAATTTAAAAAAAATTTCTGGGAACTGCAAAGTTTTTGATCTGAACATTTAACTATATTTGAACAGCAGCATGGACCCACTGATATAGATCTAGGGCAGGCAAGAGCAGAAAGGCCTTTGTCTATGGGCTTAGTATTCATGAAGCTGAATTCTGGAATTGTTGGATAGATTTTTTTTTAAAAAAAACCCTGAAATAAAGTATTTTATCACGTAGCATACAATACAATGATGGTGTTCATCAAAAGAAGAAGTCTTAGGTAGGGACGTGCATGAATGGGGTTTTTTTTCCATTCAATTTGTATTGAATCGAATGTAAGAAAATTTGTATTTGTTCGAGCAGATCACCTTGGAAAGTGGTAGGATTCTATTCAATACAAATGTATTTCTACAAATTCATACAAATATCTGATACAAATGCATATGTATCTGATACATATCCATACATATCCAAGGCATATCCAATTCGCATCTGATATGCATTCCATAACACCATAACATATCTCCTCTGAAAGCATCAAATCTGCCCTGAATCCACTTTCCACAAACCATGTTGAATGCACTCTGGATCCGTTGCAGATGTGACTAGTGCAGCTGCTTTCCCACCTCACCATTTCACAAATGTTCCAAAGCATTCTTATAAATACCAAAACATTTGTACGAATGTCAGTGTACGAATGTAACATTTGATTTGTATACAAATGGTTGAATTCGTATAAATTTGTACTACTATCTAATGTTACGAATATTTGTGCACATTCCTAGTCTTAAGCTACATTCACACACAGTAAGAAAAAACTGATTCAAAGTTAACCCAGAGGTGTATTGTATTTCCCTTCCTGATTAACCTAATAGCAACTAACAGATCTGTGCCAAGCAGTCCTACACACTGTACTGCGTTATGAGAACTGTAAACATATGTACACATGGCCAGGATCTTTAAAAGTCCAGTTGACAAAATTAGTGCCAAACCTCAGAAAAGGGGAAATATCTTTTCCAAAAAAATAAAACGGTAATCCAGAGGTGGTAAGGTCCACATACTGGTCCCTTAATTCACATTAAAGATCAGAAATTGCACTTCCAAAGAGTATTCTCTGGCCTTTAATGTGGATTAGAGGTAGAATGGGTATATTAGCATCTATGTGATATGGGTATATTAGCATCCACTCCTGGCAAAGATACTGGAGTGGTTTGCCATTGCCCACTTCTGGGGAGAGGCTGAGCCTCTGCTTCCCTGGCTGCCTGTGTTACCATGACCTACGGCTCCTACCATGGCACCAAACGCCTCTCTTCAGTTCACTCTGCAACGTGGACAGGACCTTTTCACTCCCACAGAAGCCCTCTTGCTGCTTTTACATGACGGACACTTCAAAACAATTATCTAGGCCACTTCTGAGCTGCAATTGTAATATGTATGGATGCAGCCATGATGGCCACCAGACTGGATGGCTGATGGGTCCAGAAGCAATCAATGACTTTTAATCATATGCATATGCCTTTAAAGGCCAGATGTTAGGGTCTATGGGCAAAAAGAATCCTGTTGTGGGCATTTAAGAGGCATTTAATTGGCAACTGCAATAATATGGGTAAACTAGAAAGGCCATTGATCCATTCTAGCAGAATGCTTCTTAACAGCTTCTACCGCTTGCATTTGTGGCTAAGAAGGAAAGCCATATTTTAAACTGAAAAGCCTCAGCAGCTTTTGTGAAATCCATTCACAGTATAAGTTTACTAATTCTTTCAAAATTGCAATAACTGAGATATTTACTAGTAAGGTGGCATTTGTTGCCTTGTGGCAATCAATCCAGTGAAATATCATTGCAGAGAGACAAAGTTTTCATGTTATTATGCCAAAAGCATTAGCTTCTCTAGATATAACCAGGCATTAAATGTTGGGATGTGATGTAAAGTTGTAATGGAGATTATTACTTTGCATTATACATTCAACAATATTTTTTAAAAAATTTGATATAACGAGGAAAAAAACATATTCACACAAAACTTTGAAGCAGTAGCAGATTATGCATTTCTTGTTCTACCCATCTGCTAAACATTTGGCACAGTACTAGAACATTTGAATAAAAGAAAATATCTTAAACTCCTTCTGGTCTCAGTGAAGCACTAATAATCTTTGTATTTTGCAAAACTAAACAAAAATCAAGGTAATCCAACTTTCTTACTATTTTGATGGTATTAAGTCACCATACAAAACAATGAAGTACCAATAACAATAAAAAAAGAAAAGGAATTCAGGAACTTCCATAAACAGTATACCTCAATAAAACTTCTAACCAAAGGTCCAACTATATTCTTAATAGTACTTGTAACAGATGTCCTGGAAGTATACAGGCATCATGGGGGAATGTTGGTTTTTGTTTTGTTTTTTAAAAGAAAGTTGAAGCTTTCTCACTGCAGCCCAAAAGAGGTCATCAGGCTTCCTCTATTCTTTTTATTTTTTACCACAATATGGAAGCCAGTTCCAGGATGTCCCCTTTGGCACTGAACTGACCACAGGGCCTTTCACAATTACCTTTGTAGTGTAGGGGTGGTCAGCTCTGAGACATGCCATACACACTTCATGGAGCTGTTTCTGCTCTAAAAATGGCTCCATGCATCCCAGAGCATCCCTGGAGCTAATCATAGTATTTCTGGATGGTGGAAGCATACCCCATAAAACAGGTATTTCTGATTGCTCTGCAATTCCAAATGGGAAGTGCTGTAGAACACCAATATGCTGCCACTAAACTGGATCAGAAGATATGCAATTTAATTATAGTTAAGGACTGGATCTGGCTGAAGGGATTTCATTTGCTTAAAGTGCCAGTCTGCTTCAAATCTGGTCAAATTGAGTGATGAGAAAAGTATTTTTAGCAGAGAGGAAATACAGTGATTTTCCCTGTGGAAACAAAACCAACAAAATACCAAAGCACTTTCCCTGATGCACTCAGTAGTGTCTTTAAAACTGCTGTGCCTAAATGTCAACTTACTAAAGCAATACAGTGTTTCTGCAGTCATGTTTGCATCTCATTAACATCCTCAAAAACTCAGCCGAACTGCACAGATATGGCATCAGACTCTACTTCAACAACAGACTCTGCTTCCATCATTTGCCAAACAAAAAAGGGTTCTTTGGAATCATGTCAAGAACAGTTTATATCTAAACAAAGCATCCCACAGAAAATCTGAATGAAACAAATAGACAAAGTTCTCACCCATCCAAACATTCTCCCTGGCGGCACCCAGCTATCAGTTACTTGTTCAACTATATTGGGATATTCCAGAGTAAAGCAAGGATACTCCAGAATATCCATGCTTTATTCCAAAATATCCAAATATAGCAGAATAAGTAACCAACATCTGGATGCAGCCTCTCTATCTTTTTTAATACAGAACAGAGACTGTGGACCAGCGTTAATCTGGATAATCCAGACCAAGGGGGGTTTCCACTAGCACTAAGTACCCATTAAGTATGCATTAGGGACCCATTAAGGACCCATTAGGCTCAGAACAGGAAGACCCCATTTCCACTGCAGATCCCATTATTTGATTCCACCAGTTTTAGGAAAATCTGGAATGAATGGTTCCTTCAGGATCTATAATCCAGATTTCCTGTAGACCCCATTAAAGGAGTCTACAATGGGAGTCTTCAGACATCAAATCTGGATTATACGGAGCACATTTCCACCACAATCGGGCAATGGGGTCTAGGGGGGCTCTGGGGGGCACACCCATGGGGGGTGCCCTGAAACCCAAAACTCCGAAACCTGTGCACAATCTCCGAAGCCAGCTCCAAAGAATAGCACAGGCTCCGAATAGGAACACATGCGAGAGTAGTGTCAATTCTACAGACCTTTGTCAAAGGCTCCAGAGAATCTTCCAAGTTTGTGACAGATCACTCCAGAATATTTCCAGAGCGTTTATAGAGATTGCATCCCCTGTCCCCCAAAAACCTGGGGTGATGGGTGGGCCCCATGTGGGTTGATCCATATTCGTCACATGGGTGTTCTGGCGTTCCCACTGTGGGCAGACTAGCACCCATTGCTATTGGGTGCTGCCCTGCCCAGGGGGATGCATCAGGTACCTCCCTTAATCTGGATCTACTAGATCCAGATTAGTTGAAAGACCCATTCCTTAGATCTGGATCATCTTAGATCTGGATTAAGGGAGGTCAGTGGAAAAAGCTCCCTAGGCTGCATCCAGACATTGCTTACATATTCTACTATATCTGCATATTCAATAATTAAACATGGATATTCTGGAATTAATAGTTCAACATATGATTTAGCTGTGTTGTCACAAAATACAGCTTCTTTGCTTAGAGAAGCAAAGCACAAAGCCTCCATTTTTTATTTGGAAGACAAATCTGGATATTATTAATTTTATCTTTTGTAGAACTTTGGTTTATGGATATATAGGGATATAGTGAAACAAGTACATTATTTGAGGGAGTGTTTTGATTTTGTTTATAGCAGTTCTGATTAATGTTGAAAGTAGCTTTAAGCTCCCTTTTGACACTATAAATTATAAGTAAATAATTATGTTTAGTTAAGGTTTGTGTTGGTTCAGTGATTTTATTATTTTATTATTTAAATATTTTATAGCCTTTGGATAGCAGTCATTTTATATATTTTGTTTTACTAATATATAATTAAACCATAAAGAATTGTTTTTGTTTACCTTTCTCCAAATTCATGCTCTGTAATGGTTTCTAAGTGTAACTAAAAGTTATACTGTGATACCAAACAGTAAAAAGAGCACCCCTACCTTGTACCTTTCTTTAGCTGTATTACTGCAGAAAAAACTACGATTAATTTTAATGTATAACATTCTTTTGGTAAAAGTTTCTAATAGTGTTCATTAATTTAGATCCAGGTTGCCATGTTTCTAGAATAAATTTTGGATGTGTACAATTTAGTATGTCAAACACTTTATATAGATCTAGTTTTAACAAAGCCAGGGTTCTGTTTTTTATTTCCGCTATAGCTTCATCCAGACATCATTTATCATTCCACATTATTTGGATAATCCAGAGTCAAGCATGTAAAGGATGTGCTTTATGTCAGATTATCCTAATAATGCAGTATAAGTAAATGATGCCTGGATGATGTTTAAGTATATGGAGTGTAGGAGTAGGATCTGAAATCATTCTGTTAAGAGTAAATCTAGATTAGTCCAGATGTATTATTACAGACATAGTAGTACTTAATCTTGTCACAGGAATTCCAGTGAAAATTTTAAAAACCTGACTAAAGAGGGAAATGAGTTTATATGAATCCAAAAGGTTTGGAGTCTTTTTTGTTTCATTACCGATAGCTTTCTTCCAGGATTGTGGTAACTGTCCATTGTTCAATATATAATTAAACAACCTCTCCAGGGGTTGTGTTAATACCTCCTTAAAAACTTGGCTAAGATCAAGTGATTAATTTGTTTCTTGTATCATGGACTTTTCTTATCCTTCTGTCCCTCTTACTCCCTTTAAAACCCTTACCCAAGGCTCTACCCTTTGCTGCTGCTCTAGAAAGTAGCCCCATGCACTGTTTCACCTTCAGTAAACCCTTCTAATTTTAGACTTTAATAACTGGCTGTTACTGATTTATTTTCATCTACAACAGCAGTGTGCACTCCCCCCCCCCAATAAATATTATAGGCTAGAAAGGTGAATTAGAGGTGGGATAAAACACAAGGGCCATTACCAATTATTACACTATGAATAAGACTATTATGCTTAAAAGCTTAAAACTAATACCTCAATGGAATCAGTCCTTCAACTATTCAATGTAAAAGTCTAAACTCAAAAGCACACACACAAAAATACTGTAGACCTAGCACGTTGATGGCCAACCTATGACACGCGTGTCACAGGTGACACGCCAAGCCCTTTTGGGTGACACACATGGTCACCCTGGCACCTGGGCGTGTAGTGCTTGCATGTTCTTGAAATGTATGAAATACCAACTTTCAATTGAAGATTTAGCAAACGAAATTCAGCAACAAAAGTCACCAATGTAAAGAACTGTTTTTGCTTTTAATAAAATACATATATCAAAAATGTAACTTTTTTACTAGAGCTACAAATATCACAAAATTATGGATATTTCTAGATGTGACACAGCGCCCCAGATAAGCTAGGTTTTCTTGCGAATTTTGACACACCGAGCTCAAAAGGTTCACCATCACTGACCTAGCACTTAGAACTTTAGCCCATAAGAAAAAGCAGGATAAGATTACATACGTTTTTACTGCGAGACACATTTAGCACTCTACATCCAGATAAGATATTGTTCCTTTTATTCTAACAGGCATGCTTCCTTCTCAAGAATATATATTTATGCTTTATCAGAACTTCTAAGGTCCTGTAAATGTCACCTTCAACTTTCAGCCAACGTCCCAAGATTACTCCTGGAAATCCAACTCCTGGATGCTGAATAACAAGTCATTTACCAAAGAGTTAGAAAAAGGTATACAAGAATACTTGTGAAAAGATGCTACCCCTGCAATGTCAGTAAGCACATACTGGGAGGCAATAGAGGTAGTTATCTGTGGACACAGCATCTCTTAAGGTGTCTGGCACAAGGTTGGATATGGGAAAGTGACAACAATGGCAATACAGTGCACAAGCTGACACACAACATGATTTTCTATTGAAAACACTTCAAAGTTTTAATTTTAAAGGAAGCATTTTCCATGTCATACAACAGATCCACTCAGACACAAACACAAATGTCAACAATCAACAACTGCTTTTTCAATCCCTTCACAACTGAATCTGGAACAAAACAAAGTTGGCCATTCTCTCTACTTCAAACTGACCTTGCCATTGAAGCACTTAAAGCATTGAAGACCTTAAAGGAATCCAACTAGAAAAAAAAACCTGACATCAAAAAAGCAAACACTCATTACAGGAAATGTATTTTCTGAAACAAGAACTTCAAAACTTTGAATTGCTATTTGGACTTAGTGTCAATCTATCCAAATCAGAAGTGTTGTTGTAAAACATTTTACCAGAGACCCAAAAAGCAATTTACATTACACCAAAACACCATACTTTTATGTATCTCTTTAAAACGGTGAATCTTTAAAGACCTAGTTAATGTGATGTTTTCACTGCATACTAAAGCAAACCTTGATCTGCTGTGGTGAATAATCAAAGATGACACAGACATTGAACATCAGAAAAATCAAATGAATGCTCAGAGTCTCAGGGGCCTTTTATTATGAAACTGAGGAAAAGGGGAATAAAGTGGCATACAGATATAATTTAATTTACTGTTATCTTACTCCTATGAACCTCTGCCGAATAAATACTTCCTTCAAGTCATTATTTTAAAAATCAAAAACAAGTACATTCAAAAGCCAACGTTTCCAAATACAACTGAAGAATAATTATGGAGAATTTTATTTCTAAACTAAAATGCTCTCATTTTTCACACTTGAAGAATGCTTATGTTCAAGTTACAAAACACTTTCTATAGTTACATCCCTGTCTAAAAGAGTGTGAAAATCTAAAAATTGCAAAAATAGTTTGGAAGAGAATCTAAATGTACCTATCCTTTGACAACTTACCCAGAGATATTTGGTAAGCAGTCTGCAAACCCCATCCAAATATATAAGTACAGACATGTGAACACACATACACACAGAAACAAATCCATGTACAAGTTTTACCTATTGAAATTCCTTCTACTAATTAATAAAAAATATAGAAACCCTAACATAGAATTTGTATACCAGCATTAGCAAAGGTATGGCTTTTTCTACACTTACCTTCAGTTAATACAGATCCAGGTGTTTGCCAGATCAGCACTGTCTGCACTGCCCTTGCCCAGCCTGCCCATAGCTCTGAAGCTAGCACAAGCTTCACAGCTGCATTCCTCCCTCCATGCCTCTGAAGGCTAGCAACAACCACTCCTAGCCTCAGACCTGGGGGTAGTGGTTTTCAGCATTGTCCTGTGGCTTACTGCTGAAAAGCAGCCTCCAATAGTTGTGGATCATGAAAGTGTGCCATCTGCACACTTCAAACATGGTAGGACTCAAATCTGCTGCAAATGCTCTCCAAATTCCTGCCACCAGTGGCACTTCCAAATCCCCTCCAAATCTGCTCTGGATCTGCTGAAGATGCGACTGGGCAGCCACTTTGCTGCCACCCCACCTTCGTGAATATAACGAAGCTTCGAACAAATGCACAAAAGGATTCACCTCACATTCGAATCAAATGTCAGTCTTCAAATGTAGCCAATATTCAATTTGAATGCAAATATTCAAATTCATACAAATTTCAAATATGATGAAGATTTGTAGACATCCCTAGTCTGTATACATTATGGTATTTATGGATACAAATTATCAAATACACAGTTATTTTTCTGTTTCTCCTTTTTGCTAGGTATTTCCAGCCACTTACTCTTAAATTATTATAGTGGATTTAAAACAAATAAATAATGAATAGATTCACCAGCTATTTCACTGGGTTACCAGAATAAAAATTACACAACTTACAATAAAAAAGTAAACATGTTTGCACAGGGACTCTTCTCACTAACTCTGCATGGATTGTATCCGCAATAAATTTTTTTAAAAAAGTTTAGATTGAGCTCTTGGCTAATTTTCTGGATATGCGTACAATTCTGGCCAGTTAGATACAGCTTGATTTACTCATCCTAGAGTGACCCCTGATGGTAGGAGAGTCAAGTGAAGTTTACTGTAAGAAAGTTTACAGGTATCAGAGAGGGCAAAAGGTGTCTTGCTGGGCTCGAAACTATTAATTAGTAACTAAGAAAGCAACACCACAAACAGTGCGGCTCCAGTTTTTATCTCTAGAGGATGCTGCTACTCTCTCTGCCTCATTAGCATCTGGATGGAAAACAGCTATCTTCCCTGGGAGCTCTCCACAACAGCCGTATTGATTAGGGTCCCACAGTGTTAAATCATTCCGTAGCTTTCATTGCATTCTGCCTGCTTCCCCACCCCTGAATAATAAAACCATCAAAGGTTTTGCAGAGTTGTGAGGCAAGGAAGATTTTGGTAGAAAACACAGCAGAATGCAGATTCTATTTACGCAATGTCCTTGGAGTCAGAGCGCTTCACATGCCAAAACAGCACTTGAAAATGCCAAATTAAATATATCTCAGCGTTTGTTTCCCTCTTGTTTATGCGGTTGTTCCCTTTTGACTCTCAGCCCAAAACTGTCTGAAATTGTCATGCACAGAATTTTTTGAAAGAAGGAAAAGAATAAGAAACAGAATTTAATACAGCAGCTTCCCACACACACACTTTAATATGCAATGCCCCTCCCCCATTTTTTTATTAAGGGGCTCGTTTTCTGTGCCCCTTATAATTGCTTTCTTTCTTGCTTGGAGATGCCTAAATAACATCAAGCTGCCTGACAGTCTCCCCCCCCCCCCCCGCCCAAAAAAAAGGACAAAAGAGCCCACGTTACTTAAAATAATTTGCCTCCTCTAGGGTTCTGATTCATGCAGGGAGGCCGACAGGAGGAGGAGCAGAGCACTGATTGGGAGAGGCAGTTTTGCTTTCATTGAAGCAGGCAAAGAACTGATGGTGCACAGAAAGTAGCCATCATCCCACTCAACCCATAGGCTTTTCTCAAACGAGTGAGAAAAGTCACCTAAGTCTCTGCAGAAAGCAGAGGTGGGGAAATACATGCTGAATCAAATATAACTTAAATTACATAGCAGTGCCACACTAACAAAAATCACTGAAACTGAAAACAAATCAACCAAGAATCCAAAGTAGATCAGTTTATATTTGTACCTGAACAAAGACAAATCTTGCAAGATTCTTACATGCACCAATAAACACTACAAATTTTGAACATACAAGATACCCTACGATACCATTTCAGTAAAAAGAAAAATCAACAAAGGTATTCTTATGATACTGATTGTTTCTGTCCGCCTTATTAGTATTTGTATTTTTTTTTTACTTTCACCTGTAAATTTCTATGAAATCTGTCATATAAGTTAAATAAATAAATAAAAATAAAATTCAATAGTTTGATTGCTTTCACCCTAGCCACAGATTTCACAAAGTTATGAGACCATTATCCAAGAATAGATAATCATAAAGCCAGCAGCAATTTCAAATTCAATTTTAAAAAAATTCTCCAGATCCTTTGGTTGCATCTACAATTAGGTCCATATTTCAGTGGCATATGCTGTACAGAGGTAGGAATGCGTACTCCCACCTCTGTGGTGAGGTATGGGGTGTCCACATGTCCTGTGCTTCACCCCTCATCATCTTCAGACCTAACAAATCAGTTCCAGAGCTGAGCTCTAAAGACAATGGCTCCTCCTCTCACTGGCTCTAGAAGTAGGACATTGTCAGCACTGCATCTGCCTAGAACACGTAAGTTCCTCTTGCTGATTCCATGTGTACACATGTGTAATTTCCCTGACTAGAGAAGAGCAAAGTCTTGTAAACAAGATGGACACTTTACTAAGAGACCACCACACCCTTAGGGCTTCTTGTGGTCACTTCCTACCATAGATGTGAATGCTCCCTACATCTACTTGGGTGTGGTTTTCTGAACTAGAATGAGGAACTGGGATGACTCCCATCTGCCTTTGCATTCAGCAGTACAAACATACAACTTCCAGCAGAGGCCATTCCCACTGCCAGGCTGGGGTGAAAAGGTCTCATATTAGAATGTCATGTTGGCCTGCTCACCCAAGCTGACAGCAGGATCTCCTGGCCTGGGCATTCACCACCTCTGAAGAATAGTGTGGCTGTGATAGCATGAGGTTAGTGCCAGGCTTTAGTTCCAATTGTTCTAAAAGCGGTGAAACAGCTAACAAACCAACAATATTGAATAACAGAAAGTTTATCCCAATTAAAAAATAAAGGTTAGAACAATATACACAGTTAAGAGGTCAGACCACCAATGTAGAAGGAAACCAATTATTTCACAATCTCCAGAAAGATGTTCTTCTGTGTGAAAGCCCTGGAGTCAAGTATGAAGGATGCTATTTCACAAAAATATCAGATGTAATACAAAGGAAATTACGGTTTCACCACATTACATGTATTTCTTGCCTGAACTTTTAAGTCTAAGTGATTAAAAAATAAAAGGTTTGATTAGAAATAACTATATTAATTCAAACAAACTCAGCAAAACACATTTAGTATGACATGAATCATCTAGAGAGGTCTGGGGCATGTCAGATGTCTTACCCAACCTCCTGGAATTCTCTATGGCACCCAGAGGCTCCTCTGAAGCAGGTAAGGCTTATGTAGATGGTGCAGGAAGCTCACATCTCAGAGGTCCTCTCCATGGTATGCAGCTGCCATCATTATTCTCTTCCCTGTGGGCAGGGCCACACTGCATAGGCATATTAGACACACTGGAAGAATCTTTGTACCTGCATTTGCATTTGATGTGGCAAAGGCTGTGTTGCATGGAGAGGACCTCTGAGAGATGAGTTCTGCACAACTTTTACATAGAGAGCCAGGGGCACCTGACAGTCCAAGTCCTCTCTGAGAGGTTCAGTTCAAACTGTAGTTCAGGACATGCATACAAAAATACAATAAAAGTGGAATCTCCTACTGATTTAAATACTGTGCAGTGTTTTCCTTCTAAATAGTAAACTGTTGTGAACAAGAATAAAAAGGTGTATTGTTTCTCAGACACTTTTCCTGCCAGATCCACTACTCCCAATTCATTACAGAATCATTCCTGCTTGTTAACTACAAAGGCTTAGCATGATAGCAGTGGCAATTCAATAACAATTGGGGGCATGTTGCTGAAAAAACATATTAGTCTAAACTGTATGTCCACATTGACCACTGCAGGAAACTTACTCTGTAAGAGCAGGAACTTTTCAGCAAATCTTACCACCTAAAACAGGAACAACTAGTGCTTGAAGGCACAGGGGAGGAGCTGAGTGTCTGACCATCTCTGAAGAATATGTGGCAAATATAGTTTGCTACTCCTTTGCAACTTGAAAAAGAGTGGTAAGTCACTGCTTAGTCATTTACCTAGCCACTGGGCATTATTGATCCCAACTGGCATATATAGGAGGAAGTGCTCTTTTGGGTATAGTGAACCTAGGCAAGATCTGCTATGGGATCTTAAGGTCACTGTGGGATTGGAATGAAGGTTCAAGGGCCTCACATCTATGCAGCCCTGCTTGATCATAATAATGCTCTTGGGACACAGGGCATGCACAATCCTGCACCCTTAACATTTGATAGAACGCTATAAGGGTACTCCACGGAGAAGAGCCCTGGCAATGCTCCTCAGTGTCTTACCTGAGCTGTGTTATCCTGACCTGCCTGGTCTCACAAGTTCCTCAATGCTGAGCACAGGAAATGGCTGACTTCCATGGTCACCTCTTGTGCTTTCTGAGAAGACTTAAAGCAGAAATAGTGAGCCAAACAACAGAAGTTGCCCAGTTCAGTGTCCCCAGTTTGGTCTTGTGGTTAGAGTGCCAGACTCATATCTCATAGTCACAGGTTTTGATTACATATTCCTCCATGAAGCTAGCTGGGTGGCATTGGGCTAGTCACAGCTCTTTCTGAGCTCTCACAGCTCCACCTACCTCACAGTGTGTCTGCTGTGGGAAGAACAGAAAGCTTTCTCAGCTGCTTTGAATCCCCTTAAATAGGTGAGAAAAGCAGGGTATAAAAGCCAACTCTAATACTACTACTACTTTATGTCCAGAGTAGCACCATGCATGTGAACAGCACATCACCACAACTGTGAGCAATATTGCAGCAAGTGAAGATCATTCACAGAGAGCACTTCATATATGGTACAGGCTTTGCCATCATGTAGAACATGCCTTCTATAAGCTCTTGAACTTACAGAAGTTCAATTGGGATCCATAGCAACTAGACAAGCCCTGAAGTTTAGGACAAGTGTAAAAGGGTGACTACACACTGGTTATTACAATCTGCACTGGCTGCAACTTCTACACAAAACAGAAACTGCACAGAATTCATTTCAATGGTTTAACTTTGAGAGTTTCTGCAGTACTTTGGACAAGTTCTCTATATATCTCTATAAAAAGTTCTAAAAAAGACCCAAAACAATGTTTCACATAGACACGATCCAACTCTCCCTGTTTTATAGTGTTCATACACTGCTTTGTGTTTTGGGAGGTGGTGAGAATTGACAAACCAAACTTACTATGTTTTAAATATAATTTAAATACCTGATTTAAATGCTACATTCTCCTCAGTGAATTTGGTTTCTGACAGGAATGTAACGTAGAGAGAGTTTATACAAATTGTGGCACTAGTTAAGTTACAACCACTAAATGAGAAAAGGCAGAAACCTATTTAAAAAGCTGGCCAAAGGCTTTTTCAATCATTGTGATGTTCTCCTTGATACTTCAATATTTTGTTTACCTAAAGTGAGTGGGCGGGACTACTGTCAAACAGGAAGGGACTTGATGGATTATAAAGTATCTGCCAGATCTTTCAAACACAAATTGCTGAGCAAACCGTTCTTCCTTATCAAGCCATTACATACAATGCTGCATTTAAAAAGTAATTGCAGAAGTGCATCTATATGTAGTTACATTATAGTAATAAAAATATGAGCTCTTTAATGGGTTCTACTCTTTAAGTGAGGGAGAAACAGTAAGTTTTAGTTTATTTAATGAACAATAGTTGTGGCCTTCTGCAATTGTTTCTTCTTCATCATCTTAGCATCACAAAGGTCCTTGTGATAATAATCAGGCAGTATAAAGTGACATGAGAGCTCTTAAAAGAAATTTCTAGCTAAGGACTGCAGCCTCCATGGGAGGTAACTGTTGGAATTATCTTAAACCACTACCTGTCTTCCATTACAATAGAAAAGGCCTTTAATCGATATAATCTTTTTTTTTTCCAAAAGAGCAACTCTCCCACTTTCTTATGCGATTCACTCGTCTTAAAAAGAGCACTGTAGCTTTGTGCATAACTTAATTCATTCTTCAAGACAAGTGCAAAATTTGTCACTGACATTTAGTGCCAAGCTACCAGCAATAGATAAAATGAACTAGTTAGCAATTTAACCTGGTTTTTTTTAAGAAAAAGAAAAAGAAAGGAAGAATATTCTGCTATCACAAGCAAATGAAGAACATCTGCAAGGTTTTTATTTTCATTTCACCCCATTCTAGCTTGAAGAAAGTAGTCAGAGTAACATTTTTTTCCAGAGTTCTAAATCATCTTCTCAGCCTATTCCTTTAATGGTTTAAAGTAAATGACTATCCAGAGGATAATTAGGCAGTGTGCTGTCGCATCGTGTCAGGTCACAGCTGGATTTAGTCAGCATTAACCTTTGGGGAGAATTGGAATATCAGTATCATTTAAAATTAAAGACGTGTAAGCAGGCATTTCTGGAGATGTTAGAAAAGTAATTGTCTGTAAATTGTTTGACCTTGAGATTTAATTGCATGCACAACACACATTCTAGCAAGAACCCTGGACAGTCTTCATTCTCTCACACCTCCATACCTCTCACTTTGCTGAACCTATTAAGCTACCTGTGGATTTTTCAGTAAAATATTAAAGATTGTTATATATGAAACATAGATGCTTTGAAGCAAAACGAGCCTTCCAAATAAAAGGAAAGTGATGAAAGGTAGAGCAGAGAACACTCATATTTGAATTTTATTTTTTTTACACATGCTTAAATTATTTT
Source organism: Aspidoscelis tigris stejnegeri (assembly GCA_023333525.1). Lineage (NCBI taxonomy): Eukaryota > Metazoa > Chordata > Lepidosauria > Squamata > Teiidae > Aspidoscelis > Aspidoscelis tigris. Next base: position 98,089,006 of record JALMGA010000001.1, read on the forward strand.
TTTATAGACACACACGCACCCACACACTATTCCGGTTAGAGAACTAAGCTTAATTTTTATTTTTTTCCCCCTCCTGCTAACAAGTTTGCATATTATGCCTTATTCCCTTTTTCCCTAATGAGACAGCTTATGCTTTCAAAGTCCCTCAAGCCAGGCAAATCTCTCCACTGCCTGCACTGTTAATAATGAAACTTCATAATTATACAAATCCAAGGTGGCCAATCAGCTTTCCAGGCTGAGCCTTCGGGTACCTCATGCATTATGCATGCGGCACTTGGGCCTGTGAACTCACTTGCTTATATTAGAAGCCTAATTAATATTTAATCACATGTACAGAGGGCAGATGAAGCCGTGCTACCCACCAAATGAAGTGTAAGCTACAGAAGGGACAGGTGTATCGGCAAGGGCAGCACAACATACACACGTAATATATTTGCCCAAAATGTTCATCTGTTCTATGTACAAATTTGACAATGCTGACTTTTGTCCAGAGGAATAAGTTGGAGGGTAGTTACATTTTTACCGTTGTCCAGAACCAGGTGTTGTGTGCCCCATACAGATTTAAAAAAAATTCTAAGGCTGTGTTCAGATAAAACACTCTCAGAAAGGGAGATTGCGGCCCTCGGGTTCCCTTCTCTTATCTACCCTTCCTGATGCAGAGTGTTCAGAATGTGGGAAGCCATCCCACCTCAGAGCCTTCTCTCTGAGGTGCCTCAGGGATGCTTTGTTTGTTTGTTTGTTTTAACTGAGCCTGTCACCCAAAACTCAAATATATATCTTCAGAAATGGACAAAATTAGAGGACTGTGCCAGATAACAGCCTACGTGGACCAGCACTTTGGGCAAGACACTGCAATTCTGAAAGCCATTTCTTCATCGCAAAACTCACTGAAAATCAGTGAGATTCTTTTCAAACTAGAGGAATCCAGGGCAGGCCAAGGGATGGTGCCCAGGCCAAACAGCAAATGAATGAAATACCTTGTGGAAGTTAATTTTTAAACAAGAAGAGAAATTGCACATAATGAATTCGGTTCTTTGAGACAACGTCCAGGTCTAGACTATGGTGCTATGGAACCCCATGGGAGGAAATGCAGCAATTCAATTGTTGCCATCAGCCACTCACTATGCAGAGGGGAAAATGAGAGATGGGAAATAATGAATCAGCTTTCTTGCCTCTCCCTCCTGCAGTGGCACACACAGCATCACTACTTTTCTTCCCCCTTGAGCCTATTAAGTGTGTGTGTGGGGGGGGGGTTGATCCCCATGAAAAGTAACACTGGTTAAGTCTGGTGTCCTCAGGGATAGGGCAACCCCAATGCATTACAGGCCATACATGCTGCCACACACCCAGCTCAAAAATTAACTAATTTCTTTAGTGTTTCAATTATTTTGCCCTGGTGTGGCCTCACTTTCTGTGGCTCATCCGCTGGGCCAGTAACAGCAGGGGTGGAAACCCATCACTGCAATGACCTATGCAGATGGAAGCCATACAGGACAGTAAGCTTACTCAAGAAGCAGAAGGGCACCAAAAGGTATTTATTTATTATTTACTATTCTAAATAAATATAATGAAATATATAAATAAGAGCACCTAAAGTAGCACAATGTTTTTTTTTCCAAGCCAGCTTTCTCTATGTGGATGGCAAGAGGCTCCAGAGAGAATGAGAAGTTGTAGGGCCAGATGGAAAAAAATCCCCCCTCCTGAGCCTAGAGCAAGACTTTTGAGTTAAACATAGCACTGTTCAGATACCAAAATATTTATCATAAAAGAAGAGGGTAAATGATCCATTCATTTTCCAGCTACACAGATTAAACATCTGTACCTTTTTATAGCCACAGCAGACTCTTTGTTCTTGATGCAACAAACAAGTGTGGATGACACAGAGGGTTAATATAACATAATTGCTGATTAAAGAGTTTAATCATGGGTTAGATGCCATGGGTCAGATGTGTATTTTGCTGATACCCAGAGAATTTAGGTAATGGTTTCTCAGGGTCTTTCCTGTATAGGTAAGAGAGCAGAGGAAGTAGGCCCTATTATTTGAGCAAGGGAAGGCTCTTAGCTTAAGATCCAGATGCTGTCTATATGAAGGAGGACAGAGAGATTGACGTAAGATGCAGCAGGCCTATAGAATTATTTAGGTAAGTTTGCAGTTTCCCATATATGGTTAAAGGGGAAAAGGTATGCTTATTGGGTTTGAGATATTGTTATGGAAATGGTCTCTTGTGCATTTCTTTATGAAATTATTCCACTCGCCGCACCAACTGGATCATCCACTAGTGTGAATTAAATGTCCTTTCCAGAATTCGGTTTCAGTCTCATGCTTCTGCCTTAATGACCCTTGGTAACATCTACATAAGGGTACATAATTTTATTTCTATTTTACAAAATCCATAGAACAGAATCAGCAACTACAATCTTGCAAAGGTTAGTTGTGAACTATGAGACTCTAGATAGTTTGAATCAACAAATACATTACAAGAATGGTTTGCAGAGGGTCATCGGCTTATGGAATGTGCTGCCGGAAGAGGTGGTGACAGCTACCAGTCTGGATGGCTTTAAGGTAGGGTTAGACAAATTTATGGATGACAGAGGTATCAATGGCTACTAGAATGAATGCCTAGGTGCATCCTTCAGGCTGAGGGGGGGGGAGGAACTGGGGCGCTTCTAAGGCCATCTGCTGGGACTCGAGAGCAGGAGAAGGTTTGTCCTTGTCTCTGCTTGAGATGCTCGTGAGCATTTGGTGGGCCACTGTGTGCGACAGGATGCTGGACTAGATGGGCTGTGGCCTGATCCAGCAAGGCTTCTCTTATGTTCTTATGTTCTAAATACAGAACAAGAGTAATAAGAGAGGAACCCCCACAATCTCTGAGAAGTGTCTCTAATACAGATCAGATATATCCTACAAAAAGCATGGAATGGGACTGTCTTATGTTGTGAAATATAACATAGCAACCAGCTTTTATAACCCTGTCTGGGTGTTACAGCTTTCTGTATTCCTCACTCTGTACCAGTTATGGCAAGTGAGTTGATTCAGGCTATGTTCACACATAAAAAAGCACCTCAGAGGTGTCTCAGAATGTGTGATCCAACCCTGCTCTAATCCACCTTGAAGCTGTCTCTGAGGTGCCCCAGAGGTGGTCCCCCCCCCCCGCTCTGATCACAGTCTTATACATCAAGAAAGGGTACAGTTACAGTTTTCAAGTGTGGCCACTTATTAAATACAATGTGTTGAATAGGACAAATTTTAGCCATCCTCCCAGAACCACAAGTTACAGTAATTCTGGTAATGCATTTTACCTCTTTCATTGGATGTCTAGGAATGTCACATGCTATAGAAAAAGAAAAAATGGCAATTTGTTTTTGTTTTGGCAACAATAATAACTATTGCAAAACAGCTACAAATGGTTCGCAGCTACAGAGACTGCAAACTCCGCTGTCTGTTTTCTTCTTCAAAAATGGTGCAACACAAATATATTTTACTAGCAGTGGCACTTCCACAATATCTGGAGGGTAACTTGGACGAAAAGGGGTTTAGAATGACTTAAATAGAGGTCCCAGTTAGAACTTTGCAATCCCCACCTCCCTAATGTTTTGGAGCACTATGATGCTTTTGCAGCTCTCATTTCTTTTAGTCTTAAGAACATGACTAAATGTGCTATAAATCCTTATAACCCTTGGGCTGTTCCACCTCCACATTTATGCTTCCCTTCTTCCTGTGAACCATTAAGATTAGCAGAAATTATGTTTCCTTGACGCACAAAGAAGAGTTAAAGAATCATGAAATCACTTTACAGCACTACAGTAGAAAGGAGTGAAACATTCACATTGTCTTACAACTCATTTTAGTATTTATTTTAAAAATGTTTTATTTTGTGCCAAGCATTACTTTGAACATAAAACTGACACAGCCACCAATCAGAAACCTTAAAAAGCCAAGTAGGATGAATAGATGAATTCTCAAGGACACGATGATATTTAATGAATGGGTTACCAAGTTGTTAGTTTAGATGAGGCATTTGTGTTCCGGGTCAGGGAAGTCTTTGCTGAAGCCACGTTTTAGAAAGGAATTCAGAGGAGGAGAGTGCCCCTAAGGTGGAACTAGAATGGAGTGATAAGAAGGGGAAATGAATAAATGCAATCATGGAGCTGGTGACAGAAGCAGCAACACAATGTATCCAGACTGGTTGAATGGATCCCTTTATCCATACCGGTGGAGTGGTTGGTTGAAAACCAAGGAAAAACTGAACATTCCCTTGTTCACACCTGAAATGCTTTTCAGCATATGCTCTATAGTTGTCAGGATTCAAGAAAAGGAGGAGCAGAAACAAGGCCCAGGAAATGCTACAAAACCTGGAGGCCTCGTATATCAAAATGGCTCTGATTCTTAGGATTGAAAGCTTGGATTCAAGCAACCTTCAGATCTTTACAGCTGTGATTTACTATATAACTTGTGTGAATCTGATGATAAAGCAAATCTATATAGCATGTAAAACTGTTGTCTAAAACATCATAAAAATGTCATACATCACCTCCATCATTAAGAGCACTGGTAGTTCCCAGGGAGCCGAAACAGTATCTCCCACAGCCACTATCTGGGATCTATACTGAAGATAGGAGCAGAACCAGTGCCTCTCCAAAAGGATACCATGGTCAATGGTATCAAAAGCCACTGAGAGGTCCAGGAGAACCAACAGGGTAGCATTCGCCCTGTCCCTCTCCCGGAGAAGGTCATCAACCAGGGTGACCAAGGCAGTTTCCATCCCATGACCGGGTCTGAAGCCAGATTGAAATGGGTCTAGATAATCAGCTTCTTCCAAGCAGTAGTATCAAAAGCCATTAAGAGATCAAAGGTTCACAACCTACTTGTCTTTCAACTCATAAAGGTTAAAGTACCAGGCTAACCAATGCTGTTTTGGCACTATAGTTATGGCCTAAACCCCAAGTGGACAGATTGGCCATAGTACTTAATAGGTATATTCTGGTTCAAAGGCTTGTAATGTATCAGAGGTAAACATAGAATCACAGAATCATAGAGTTGGAAGGGACCTCTAGGGTCATCAAGTACAACCCACTGCTCAATGCAGGATTTCCTAAACCACCCCAGACAGATGTAGGACCAGCCTCTGCTTGAAGACCTCCAGTGAAGATATGGTAGCCTTCCCATATCCAAATGCCTTAGTGCTTTACTTAACAATTAGGAAAAAACGTTAACACAGAGAGATTTCACCCACTCACCAGTGGAAGGTCTACATGTAAGGATATGCCCTGAATAACCACTTTAAAAGTAAGTGTACGCCCCATGTGAATACCAATGTGTAGAGCAATCCATGGGATAGAATATCCTGCCATATCCCCAGAAGAAATCATTTTATTTCAGACTTTGATTACAGTTATATTTTGAGTATCTGTGATTTTAAAAAGTCATTAAATTTCTGTGTAGACAGAATGAAGAATGAAATTTGTATTATTTATACAATACACTTTTTATGTGCAGGTGCCACTGAAAAAGACCACTGAAGGGCTCGAAACACCTCTGGCTTCTTGTTACTTATCACCATGGAGATATCTTTGAGACATCCATCCTTTTGCCATGTTCACTGCAGAAGGATTTTTTTTACTGCATATGAGTGCAGCCTTTGTTGCAGTTGGTGAATTTTGAAGCTTCTTATAAGCTTGATCTATGTAAACATTTTTCCTTCTAGAGGTTACTACTGTTTTTTACTGGTTTAATGTGAAGAAAACCTCCTTTTATGGCTATGGCTATGACAATAAAGCATTCATTCACACATAACCTATCAGTTTAATTTTTAAAAAGTATTAAATACAAGATATTCTGAGTAAAGATATTTTAAGGGCTTACCTCCTTTTGTGGCGGGGAGTCTGGTTGTTGTTTTAATTTTGTTCCCACACCAGTCTAGCACCCAGACTGTAGTGCAGGGGTTCTTAACCAAGGACAAGGGTTCAGTGGAAAGATTTCAGGAAGTCTGTGAGTTTGAATTGAAAAAAGAAATCAACTTGTTATCTTTATAAAACTATCTGCCACTACATTCTGAGAAGAGGTCCAGGGTTTTCATCTGACTGGCAAATGGGTCTGTGGAATAAAAACTACCCCAGGGTAGTGCATTTTATTTACTTATTTTATTTATTATTTATATTTCTATCCTGCCCTATACCTGAAGGTCTCAGGGTGGGTAACAACATCTAAAATCTAATACACTAATACAGTAAACAATCTATTTTAACAAAATGTTGTCTATAAATAACTACTAGTGGCTGCAAGTGGGAATGGAAAGGCCATGGGAAAGAGGTGTGTCTTCACTGCCCTCCTAAATATATACAGTGAGGAAGCCTGATGCACCTCAAGGGAGAGATTATTCCATAAGTTAAAATTACAGCTCATCTAAAAATATCTGCAATTGCCCAGTCATCACATCATCCAAACCCTTCTCCCAAACAGGCTGGCAATACTTCACTCTGGGCATGTCCCCATGCACATTTTGGTCTGAACTGAAATCGGGTTTGGCAAGGGGTGTCCCCATGCATTTTAGATTTAGTCCAATTTCCACAGACCAAATCACCCAAACCAGGACCAAATTTGGTACTGGAGGAAAAAAGGTCTGGGCATGGTTTGGGGGGTCAGCACGCATTGCTTTGCAAGCCGAGCCTGCACATGGGGATGGTCCTGGGCTATTTGGGGAGGAGATTCGCACTTGCGTTATTGGGAGGTGGGGTTTCACATCCTGTGCTTGCCATTCCTGCCCTGTGAACTGGAGATCTCACCCATTGAGTTTTTTGGGAATAAATGATGTTAAAGCCGAAATGATGAAGGGGTCAAATGGCCTTCAGTGCCCCATGGGACTCTTTGATACAAGTATTCCAGCCTCCGTTTCCCAATCGCCAAGGCAGGCAGGATAATGGCTTGATTTGCTCCCTTTTAAGCTTAACGAGTGTTCTCATGGTTCCTGGAGGGAGTGGAGGTGCGCAAAACTGCTCAACCACTCAATTGCCACCAAACCTTGTAGTGGCTTTGGGTTTTTTTATTTTTTATTTTTTGTGCAGTCTGGCTTCTGTGCCACTAAGGGGGAGGATGCGTCATTTGCAGCTGGTGGCACAGGGGCATTTGCAGCTGACAGCACAGGGGTGGGGTGACATCAATCTAGCTTCCAATGAGGAGAGAGGGGGCAGAGAGGAGATGGCACTGCTAACCCATGCTGGGGTTTGCCGCAGTATGCATGGGGATGGCTGAATCCGCACCCAGCCCGGGTTACCAGGAATGGCATGGGGACAGGCAAGATCTGATCTCAGTTCCACACCCGGTCCAATACATGCCAAATCAGACCCAAACGGCTTGAATGGGGATGTGGCCTCTCAGATGCTCTCAAGACTCTTTAGTTCCAGCAGTCCTTATCCCATGGCTGTTCTGAAGAAGCCAATATGACCAAGAATGAAAGGATTGCATTATACACCAGACAGCAGTAAGCATTTTCTTCTCATCCTCTGGCCACAAAAAGTTAGAGGAATCCAACATAACAAAGTTAGTCACTGGATACCTGTCTAGGTACTGCACAAAAAACAGTCCTCAATGAGGTCTAGAGAAAGCAAATTGTAGTTGGACTCTGAGGTGCCTCCAATATTAGATTTATTGAACCAGGTTCAAGTAGCCCCCCTTAACTGCAATTGGATCAAAATAAGGCTGCAAGGTTAGTGGTACTGGGTGTTTCTGAACCTGCAATATTACCCTTGTATTTTGTAAATGCCCTTATTCCTTTTGGGTTTCTTTCTAGGCATAATTCTGAGCTGCTTCTGGTGTTTAAAGACTTATAACTGGCAGCAGGTTATCTGAAGACATATATACCTGTCCATAGGCTAAGATTTTATACACAGATTCTTCCCCAAACAGATGCTATTTAGAAGATATGAAGCCATTCCCATGAATTTAAGCACCTGCCCATGCAAACAATAACCCAATTCCACTGAGCATGTTCTTCTGAGATGTTCCTTTTTATAATGGATACCACAACAAATGTATCTGACCTGTCATTGAACACCTATCAGGAAGATTCTGATACAGTAACATTTTTGCCAGAGGACACAGATCCTCTAGTAACCAGAGCAGGGGCCAATTTTTGTCTCATTAGTCATAAAGATTAGGGACCAATTACTGAAATTTTATTTCTTACTCTGTAAGATAAAATGTTGCTGTTACATAGATTCTCTCATACATCAGGAAAAATGGTGAGCAAGCCTCTTATACCTTTAGGTTACCTGTTTCCTTGAGAGCAGGCAAGCATGGATGACTGACAGCTCACAGAGCAAGATTGGGAGAAGAGAAAGACAGCTACTGGGGACAATCTGACTCCACTTTAAATGGTTTGGTGCCCCATTTGCTCCACAGAGTAGTGGTTTTCCCAACAGCTTCTTCCTCTTCCGCCAGGACTTTTCAGCCACTTGTAACTGCACTTTCTCAACAAGATATGTAAGTTAAAGGAAGAGGGGTTTTATCATAATTATATTGTAGAGTACACTCTAGATCAGTGAAACAAAGGAAAGTCTTCATTGGCTGTAGTCACACCTTCACATTAAAGCTTCTTTACTTCATCTTCAGGTCTGACTGCTTATACCTTTTCATTTCTATCTGGTTTGTTTGCGGACTTTCAGAAAAGTCCAAATGGAAGGTGTAAAGTCCACATATAAAATGGTAAGAAATGAAAAAGTGTGAGCAGTCGGATCTGAAGATGGACGGAAGAAAGTTTCAAGTAAAGCTGTGTCCTTGACCATTGGTGCTTCCTTTTTGCTGGGGGACAACATTCTCCTCATGGGATTCACAACATTATGGTTTTGAAGTCCAGAGGTGAAAATTTTGTATCCATTCAAGGTTTCTTTTCTTTATTAGGAAATACATTTGCTGGATCTTTAATGTCCTTTTAAACTTAATTATTTGTTTTTAATATTTTGGGACCCACTCTGATTGTTCCACGTACAAGCCTTTTATACACAAAGGAAGTTGAGCAGATGGATATAAATAAAAGCAGTGCATGGATCTATTCTAAACAAGAAAAGTCAAACACTTTTGGAAGGGTGGCTAAAGCAAAAAAAAGTGTGAGCTGCTTTTCAGCATTTTGCTACACTTGAGTCTAAAACGGAAAAAAAAATACTATTTCAACCAATACTCGCTATAATGTTTTTAGCTATAGCAACTTTACCAGGGCTTTTTCTGGCATTTTGTCATACATGTTCTAGCATCATCCTGTCTTATCAAACAACACATGGACTAAAGCTTATTACAAGTCCACAAGAAGTTTGAAAAAACACAAAAAGCTTAATCACCTCTGAATCTTTATGTCTGCACCAGCGCGCCTTACAGCTTAAAGACCATAAGCTCTAAATACCACAGTAGCTGCTGCTTCGTATTTCAAATAAGAATTCTAAGGAAGGAAACTGCTGCTCAGAGAACAAGAAGAAAGGCAGGGACACAGCAATATTAGTAGAGAGCTCAGAACTTTTTTAGCCCTTCTAGATTTTGCTCTCCCTTTTTCTTTCTCACATTGTCTGCAGAGACAGAGTTTTGTACAGAATAAAGATTTCATGAAATATGGAAGTTCAAGGTTCCTATGTCACTTCCATTTTTAACAAAGGAAGAACTGCAATGTCTTTTCACTCAAACATCATGCTTCAAACAGGGCATAAGGAAATCCCTTCAGGAATGTTAACATCTTAGAAGGTCTTCTTTATTAACATAAAGTGCTGGAGTAGTAACCCCAACTACTTTGAACCCATTATTCAACAAGGATAGTGCAGCCTTAGTGTTCTGAATCATTACTGTAATGCATAGTTAAACAGACTGAGCCAGAACATAATTTTTCTCATGGAAAAAGTGCACAAACTTCCCAGAAGGAGCATCAAGCCATAGCATTTATAGTTAAGTTAATGGTTACATAGCCCTTCCTCTTAAAGAAAATACATTTTTCAGGGTGTTATGTTAATTCCCCCTGTCTTTCTAATTAAATATACCAAGAGTTTGTAATTTTCAGATGTCTTACTTTAGCCTTAAGAGAATATCACGAGACAGATGGGAATGGTGGTGATTTGCCACCTGTTGAAGTCTTAAGGTTCCACAACAAGGAACAGTGTTCCCAGGCCAAGGCAAATTAGGGATGATAATGGCATACTTCTTTGTTTCTTGCAACGCTACATCACCCTAGGTGACTTTCATATGGCATACACTAGTGTGCACCATGCAGGCCAGCCTTGGTCCAGATCAAATTATTCAAGCCAAGATCAGAGTGACAACAAGTGGCACTCCCCAGGGCCTGTTCTCATTGCTGCAGTTTGATCTAGCCCCTTTTCCCACGCACAGTCAAAGATCCAGATCTTCAAGATCCAGATCTTTGAGATGTGGTCCTCCTGAAGATCTTGATTTTGAAGATGCCTGAAGACCCGATTGTGGACACCTTTAATCAGGTCCACATGAAATTCAGATTTAAGGGCCTGAAGGACCTATTAAATCAGGATTTTCCCTGCCCTCATGGGGACAGGGCCTTGCAGATGGGGCCTTCAATAGGGTCCAAAGTGAGGACTAATCAGGTACTAATTGGGTTCCTAAAGGGGTCTTAGAAGGGGTTCTAAGCCCTAGTGGGAAAAAGTGCAATGTGGCTTAGCTTTGGAGGCTGGGAAAGAAAGTTTCCAACCTCTAAAGTTGTCAGCTGAGGTTTTTGTGGAATGCCCAGAACTGGCTTATTTTTGGTGTCATTTCCAGGAATGCGGCAAAACAGCACCAGGTTTCATTCATTGGTGGAATGCTGCAGAGACTACGTTAAAGCAGTCTCCCCTTGGAACATGCTCCAGTGCTATTCTTGCACTGGGCTGTTACAACATTCATGCACGGACATGGCACGCCAGCAGCCCAGTGCAGAAGCTGCCTTGCAGACCAGCTTCTTTCTTTGTGGTATGAAATATGAGAGTTCTGAAACAAAGGCAAAGGGGAAACAAGGGGAACTGAACATTTTAAAATAAATCCTAGAAAAATATACTTTCTTGAAGACATATGTTTAGGCTTGTTTTACACATTCATCAAAAACAAAAGGACTACAGGCACTGGAATTAGCTATGCTGATGTTCCTATTTCTCTCTAGTAAATGCTACCAAGTTATATAACAATGCACCAGGGCTGCTGGCCTAATAAACAAAAGAGATGATCCATTCTTCTGAATCGCATTCAGATAGAACATTAACATTAAAAATGGCTTGCATACACATGGGCACACAAGGTGAAAGCACCTTTGCTTAAAGCTACAAGAAAGTCTTCTCAGTGATACAAGGCAGCCAAGAACCTGGAAGTTAAAAGATAAAATGTTGCTATACAAAACCAAAAGAAGTCACAGTGTCCATAATTAGCTAATGTAAGTTGCTTTTCTTAAACATCCAGGTTCATTTTAGTCTATTGTGGTTAAAGCCAGCATTATGCATTCAGTGGAGTAGGAAGTGAAACTCTAATTTTATGCTAGAAATAAAGCCCACAGCATTTCAATACTGCACATTTTTAGGATTTCTCTTCCTTCTGTCAAAAATAAAAATTCTATTTTCTTGTCTGAATTCAGAAATGATTGACTAGTGCACAGGTATCAAGTAATAAATAAAACACTCCTAGTGCCTGAAAGACTCCTGAATAAAGAGAAAATTATTTTTGGATTTTCCTTCTGATCAGATATGAAATATTCTGAAACGCCACCACTATAATTTGATAAAAAGCTTGATATCTCCAAATGAAAATAGGAGTCAGCACTTTCATTTTTTTTCTGTCTCTAAAGGAACCTAGGTAAACTGATTTTCAAAAAATGAAAATCTCAGGCATAAAGGTGGAAGTAATGAAGCAAGTTTAAATATACGCTGACCTTTGAAATGAACTGCAATCCATGTTGTTTGGCCAGCGCTGGCTGTGTAGCTGTCTCCATTGATTTCCAAAGCATAAAAGACTCAGGTGTTGGAACTGCTCTGCTCTCTGGTGGATGTTGACTGGCATCGCTGCAAATATACAGCACTAGCAAGAATGCCCATACTCTGTGCTCTGAAATGCAAAACAAAGAATCCACCAGGATGTTTTGAAAAAGAAAATATAAACATCGATGCAAGGTGGAGTGGGACTGCAATAAAATATTTTCTCCAAAACTTTAAACCATTTGCCATTTTGCTGGAACAGAAATAAAAGGTTCTGGTTCAAGAAAGCAAAATGACAACTTTTTATTTTTATGGGTCTTCAGGGTATCTTAAATAATGGTTCCCTGTCCTGTCCTGCAATACAGGAGCTACTTTTTTAGCTTTAATATCTAAGTTTTACTGACAATTTATGAATAGAGTAGCTTAGGTCAGAAATGTTAATAACATCTTCAGGCAAGAGAAGATGACACAGTTTTTATGGTAGATCTTAACCAGACAGTCCATTCTACCAAAGTGCTTATTTTAGAAATTTAAATCTAAAAACTGTGAGAGGATAATTGAGAAATCAAGAGTAGCCTTGTAATGAATGGTACTCTGTCCATTTCATAATAGAAGCTCATTGTAAAGATAAGAGTTAATGTCTTTATAACTTTGGCATAACTGAATAAAAAGTGTTCCTCTACTTTTCCCCTCAAGGATGGAAACACCAATACTCATAAAATCCATTGTTAGACAATCCACATTGGAACAGACTGAACGTATGAATTGTGCCGATCCTGCAAAGTAGCCCTGTATTTTGCTGCCAGTGCTGATGAGGTTAGGAGCTAAAAGAGTGTAAAAGTAAAAGACTCAGCAATATTATGATCCAGTGTCTTGAGATATTCCTTTTCAGGAAAATTCAAGAGACCTGTTAACTTATGGCCTCAGAATGAGAAGTTATCATATTCCAATTTACAAGGGGTGTAAATAAGAGGATTCTTAGGGCCAAGTTGTTGCTGCTAGAGTAAAAAACATAAATGGCTGTATCAGCATCAAAGTGGCCATATTTGTTTAGTTCAAGAAAACAAACTTAGATAGTCTGGAAATATTGCTGTAGCAAACCAGTTACTGTATGATATAAATAATCAGGGGAAAAAACTTATCTAGAATATGCTGCTTAGAGATTTTTGAGATCAATTTAATTTTGAATCTATCCAAGCATGAGCCTCTAGACTTTGCTTCCTATAAAATCTCTTTTAATGCTCCACTCTGTTTTAGCCTAATCTTTCCTGTAAACCATTTTGAAAGTAAAACCAAAATTCAGGTAAAAACCCAAGAGAATCAAGTAAGCCTCTGTGCTCCTGACCTATGCTTTTGAGGAAGTTACGTAATCCATTACTTTATTTTTATGGTACCAGATATGCAGACAAATGTAACTTGTGTTTCCTCATGATTTTGATATTGTATTTCTTTGGCATTGTTTTTAACACAATAACCTAGAAAATGAAACAAACAGCAAGTCCAAACAACAGGGTCTCCCTTCCACACTCCCTGAGCAGAAGGGATGCTCCTAGTCTGCTTGCTGGTCCACTGTAACAGCCACCGCAGAATCACCAAACAGTTTACTGCATGATTCTGTTCTCCCTGCCCTGCCATAAATAGGAGCCTGCAATCCAACTTGAGGCAGCTTTGTAACCCTCAGCAGGTTTTCTGTAGTCTCAGATGTGATGATGCATATAGGAAATCTCAAACACTTAGGCTGCACCAAGACATCGGTTACTTGTTCCGCAATATTTGGATATTCTAGAATGAAGCATGGATATCCCAGAATATCCATGTTTTATTCCAGACAGAATAAAACAGAAGTCACTAAGAGGTTGGCTGGTTAAATGAAAGTTTTATAGCACATAAGATTTTATCTCAGTGTAAACTCTCCTGACAGGAACATGTAGTCAGCAAACTGGTTATTAAAAATGGAATGACTGAGAATGATATTGACTACATTCATTTTAAAAAAGCCTGTCAAATCATACTTAGCCCCAAAATGTCACCTACCCCCCAAAAAGACTAATGATTTTCAAACACTTAGTAACTAGAACTGTCTTCCTCTTTCATCTATACTGGTAACCATTTTTCATAAATATAAATTCAGCAAAGTAAATTTCAAGAGACTACTAAAAATATTATGCAATACAAGTTAATAAATAAAATGTGTGTTGCCTAGCTGGTCATATCCCTCAGCAGTTTAATAGGACTTTATATCTTCAAAGGGTTTTTTGCATTCATTAATTGGTTAATATGTTTTTTTCCAGAATTCACAGAGTAACCAACAGATGTGAGCACTGATATTATATGTCTCCAGATACAGGTATTATAACAACTGTCAATTTATACACTTATAGCATAGATGTTCCCTTAACCCAAGTGATCTATGAAATAATTATAACTACAAATTCACAGTATACTGGGACTAGAGAAAGTCAAAAAAGAATGGATTAAAGGACTTTTGGATGGGTTGGCAGCTTGGCGATGAAAACTGAGTGCTAAATCCACTGTTAAATTGAATTGAATGGTTGAATTTCAAGGAAATAAGTTAGTTTCATTATCCACTGTTTGATGATAGCTTCCTCCCCCCGTCCCCAATTAGCCAAAGCTAAGAATTAACTACAGTTAGGGTGTTTTTCTGCTGGCACTAAGTACCCATTGAAGCACCCATTTGGTTGAGAGCCGGTTGACCCCATTTCCACCACAGACCCCATCAGGGACACATCTGTTTCCACCACAGCTAGGGAAATCCACATCATATGGGTCCTTCAGGACCTATAATCTGGATTTCATGTAGACCACATTAAAGGAGTCTACAAAGAAGTCTTCAGCCTTAAAATCTGGATTGTAGGGAGCCTGTTTCCACTACAATCCGGAATCGGGGTCTAGAGGAGGCTCGGGGGGGGAGGCACCTTGAAGTCCCTCCAAAGGCAACTTCAGAGATTAGCACAGGTTCCGAAGAAAAACCCCTTGTGAGAGCAATGCAGCTGTCAAAGTTTGCAAAGGCTCTGAAGGGTCTTTGAAGTTAGTGGCACCAAAAGCACCCAGGACGAAGCTGGGTGAAGATCCGGTAGCTGACAATGTAGCAAAGGGGAAAGTGGGGAGGAGGAGGCTGAGGCAGCAGCATTGGTGCTGGTGCCCCATGAAAACCACGGCAAACCCCTGCATTGAGATGCCATGGTTTTCTCTAGCATCATCCCATGGGGATCGTGATTTTGCTCCCTTTCCCAGGCAAGAGTAAAAGCAAGGGACTAAAGGGTTGCAGAGGCTTGAGTTTTGTCTCTTTCTCAGGTAGGTAACCTTATTGCCCTTCCTGGGAGGCTGACTCATTCAAGCAGAAAGAGGTGCTTAATTAATAAGCTTCTTGCTGTTGCCCCATAATTCGCGTCTGTTTTAAAAAATCTTCCCTGCTCTTTACAGCCCCTATACTCACCTGACAGTTGCCCAGCTGGGTGACCTATACCAACCTGAGAGTCCAGCTGTCAGGTGAGTATAGGGCACCCAGCTGGGCAACTGTCAAGTGAGTATAGGAGCTGTAAAGAGCAGGTAAGATTTTTAAAAATAGATGTGAGAGCCATTTAAAACAGACAGGCCAACCTGTCAAGGATTTGGAAAAACAGACCAGCAGTGGACAATGGGATGTGGGCTTTGAAGGTGACACCAGGAAACAGAAACAAGGTAGGCTTTTTATGTTTCTTTCCTATATCCATCAACAGAGTGATCCTTTGTAAAGAAGCACCCCAAAAATGTGCAATCTGATCACACCCTTTGTGAATGCAAGCAAAGTATCACAGAACAAGATCAAAGACATCAGCCAGATGATGAGGAGTACAAGGTAGGAAACAAGAAATAAGTTAATTTGCCAAATGGCTCTCAACTGATGGGAAGGTTTGTAGTCAATTTGATATATGCTGTGATTCAAATTCATTCTAGCAAAAATACTGATAAACACCAATAGGTATAGATTAAATAAATATGCTGCATTCAGACTAAATGCATATGAGACAAAAAATTGGGACACGTAAACTCATGTGCATAAGGTTAAAATACCAAAAACAAAACAACCTTACTGGTATTTCTTTCAGCTGAAGATGTTATAAAACCCAATCAGCTTTCAAATGGAGTACCACAAACAGCCCTTAAATTCTCTTTCAGCAGGTATTCTGTAAAAGGAAGTTTAAACAGAAGCATATCTTCCAGGCAAGCGGATAAACACCACAGTATGCTACCTTGAAAAAAGAATTCATTATTTTAAGACTTAATCTCTGCCTGCAATTTCTGTGTATATATGCTGTAATCACATTTAACCTTGAGAAAACTCAGCATCCGGTTCCAGTAGGGAGACCAGCACTTACAGCACTATTAAGTTGTGGGGGGCTGGAGAGACACCCACAGTTGACTCAGTGTCAACAATGGCTCAAACATACCTCTACGCTGGTGAGCTTTCTGTTTGTGTGAATGGTTCAAGAAACTGAGATTATATTGTATCACCTGTGTTGCTTTGTTAACATATTCCATCTCTATACCAAAGCTTTACCTAGTTCTTTAGTGTTTAGTTCCCTCCAAAGGAAACCTGGGGTGTGAGAGCTGTATTTCAAGTACATTTTTATTTAATAATGGTTTCACTCATTTTGTCTGTTGGCACTGTTTCTTTTATCAAGTCCTGGGACCCACACTGGGACCTTCTGGTGAAGAACAGGAAACAAATGTTTGAAAATTGAGTAATTATTATTTATAGCAGTGTGATGGGAAAGGGCAATTTATTGGTAATATTTTCAAGCATGAACAAAAGAATTTAAGATAACTTGATTTCATATTCATTGTTCATTATTGCTGCCTCCATTTTGTCTTTCCAAATGCAAACTTAAGAATCATAAAAACCATGTGTTTCCTGCAAGTCTTGTTGTCTGGAGGTTTTCTTATATTACTGAAGCATTACCAGTATTCCAGGATATCTCAAGGTCATTTCATTGGCATCTAATGATCATGGAATATAACACTCATTGACCTGGGAAAGAAAACTATGAAAAGCTCCAGGTATCCTCTAGTTGATTCCTGTTTTCCAGCTCAGATCTGTGATTAAAGCAATCAAAAAGTTTGAGCACGTTGTAGCTATTGCAAAATTTTAGCACAATTTTGTTCATAAGTAAATGAGATCTAGTAGTCTCTGTGTTCTACCCTGGGGCCTGTTTGCACTTTGCTTTATTCTGGAATATATCCTGGAATAGGAGCCTGCTGTCCATGTGCTAGTGCAGGTTACCGCAGGCCCCAGGTGACAGCTGCTAGAGTCTGCATTAGCATGTGGACCACAGACTACTATCCTGAGATAAACTCCTGAAAAAGCCAAGTGTGAACAGGCCCATCATCCTAGTAGCTTGAGATATTGTAACCTTATCAAGTAAGTACTAACATGCTTGAGTAGAATTTCCATTTATCTGAGTCACTTGTATCAGCAGTCTTCTCAACCCTGTGTCTTTAATTTAGCTACTCCAGGTAACAAGGTCCCTAAAACTTAAATGTTAAAGCTGTGACCCATGTGCTCTTCCCACAGCCCCATGGCTACAAACATAAGGGCTGATAAGTTGTCATCTCACTCTTTCTGAGCCTAAATGCAAAGCTCTGATAAACAAAAATATTTGCAGTATTTGCTAGGTTTTAAACAGCATTTGACTGCAGCTTTCCATTGCATTACAAGTTTGCCTGAGATTTATAATTAAGATATTATTTAGACAGTACAAATCTGGCTTGAAGCAAGGACCTTTAAGATGTCATTGCTCTAACTCAAGATATATTTAAGAAAAAAAATTACTGTTTTTCTTGCACGCATATATTAATGCAAACCATTAATATTTGGTTTGGGGGGAATATAGATTTAAAAAAAAATTATAAAATGCCAGACAGTCATTCTCAATGGTTTGTTCAGGTTCACAAATAAAACTATGATTTATGGGTATTCTAAAAGATAAAGATGTCCTTAAGTCATGCTCAACTGCTGTTGTCATTAGCTTCTTTCAAGAAAATGTCAGGTATCAAACCTGGGACTTTCTCATGCAAAGCTGGTAATCCTACCTCTGTACCGCTGCCCTTCCTTAGGGTACCTGTAGCTACACCTTTTTTGTGGTGATCATGATTTGTGCAGTGAAATCAGAGTTAATGTTTCCATTTATAATAATCTGAGGTAATTGTTGAAGTCTGTGAACTGAAGTAGAAAACGTGGCCTACATCTTCCACAGTCATGTCTAATCTTTTCTTTAGAATCGTTCATTCAACAATATTCATTATCTACCACAGAACTGGATTATTTTAAAGCATAATTTAGTGTAACTGGGAGAGCCAACAGAAAGTGCTTTGATTATCCTGATGCCAGTTTCTCTTTAGTCCACTGTCATTATTCAGGAGATAATTAAGATAACACTCAGTGTTTTTTAAAAGAGAATCACTTTTTATTTTTGACTGACTCCAAAGAATGATGTTGGGTGTCACCCTATAGTGAAGAAGGGTCCCTTATATGGATTGCTACATTGATCATATGCTTGGAGAAGTTTCTAAAGACCCACAGCAAGGACTCCCAGACAGTCATGATGCCTTTTCTCTTCATCACTGCTTCACCTCACAGTTTAACTTCTAACTCTTCAGTTTGCTACCTACCAGTCACATTTTCTCAATATCCTTCCTACAAAGTTCAAAATCTATCCATAATAACACTTTAGCCATCACTGTGAGCAACTACAGAACTCTTAATAATATCGTGGTTGTTTATATAATTATTTCAGCATAATACACATGTCTGAGCCACTTCCATTTCTTCTCTTCAATAATGTTATGAGTTTAGCTAAAACATTTAAAACCACCAAAGAGAGTCCTGAATTCTGCTTTTCTTGATTTATGTGAGCCATTTGAAAATCCTCACTTATTCAGGAGAATTCGGGATTCCAAGTTCTAGTGGCATCACACAGAGCTAAGAAGACTGAGGAAAAATTCAACAGCCCAGAAGAAAATGCCTTTGGACAGTGGCAGGATCAAGTGTACTGAGCTCATGCCTCTTCACCTGACTCACATTCTTGGAAAATGAGGCTCTTTCATGTGAATCTTTTCCTAATGGGCATATAGCTAAATGGTAAATTCATTATAAATAAATCTGGTCACGCTGGTTGCTCTGGAAATTTTAAAGTTATCAGAAATTCATTGCTCTGTTTCTTTTAGTTCACCATGCTCCCTAAAGTAGTAGATTCAGAAAATCAATTTCTCTTACAAAATTCTTTTAAAATTCTTGACTTGCTTTTGTGTGCTCTTAAGTCCCTTAGGCTTGAATATAAGCATAGGAACCAACGAACCAAGCCTGTTCAAATACCATTAAAAGCAATACCCACCATATCTTCTTAGGCTGTATCCAGGCTAGATTATTCTGGCACTATATTGAGATTGCCACAGGTATCCATGGCAATCCCAATATAGTCCTGGAATATAGAAAATCCTAGAATATCCCTTTTTCAGAAAAAAGAACTCTGATCTCACTTTTTCTGAAATAGTAATATTCCCTTGTCTGGCGCTTGCTTCCTTTATTTTTCCAGATGAAAATACTCACTACACAATTGTGGGGGGAAATCCAGATGGAAGTACTCAGAACTGTTCAAGGTTCACCATAAGATGCAACATGGGAGCAAATGATGGAACAGTAAGGGCCCAGGATTGCCTCATGATTTTGCCGTGTAAACAAAATCCTGCATTTCTTCTTACTGCCTGGAGGCAGTCTTAAACCATGCTAGAGTACATATAATGGGTACTCTACTGCTAGTGGGAAAACACCCTATATGTGTGTTGGAAAGGCCCAGATCTCAGTCTAGAATCTAGCATTTTGTCAGGTTCCATGAGATGGCTGATATCTAGGGCTGTGGGGAACATGTCTCCAGCCTGCAACTTCAATGTAGGATAATAGGTCCCTATTCCAAGATATAATTCAGAATAAGGCCCAGGGCAGAAAAAGCCATGGATACTTTCTCTAGCTTTACTACTGCATTCTAAACAGCTCCAGCTTCTGAATTAACTTCAAAGGCAACTCCACATACATTATATTATACTAATCCAGTACAGAAATCACCTGCATGAATCCCTGTTCTCAGAAAGGCCAAAACAGGCAAAAGAGACAGAGCTGAAAAACAGGCAATCCTAACCACTAATGCCAAATGATTCCCAAACTTGGCATCTGAGCAGATAAATGAGAATTTCCACAAGTAAACTATTTGGAAGCTCCAAAAAGTTCTACAGGTTACTTCTGCGTCTGCCTCTAGGACTAGCCAAAAGCTTTCCAGGAGGCCACTATGATCAATGCTATCAAAAATGAGATCCAGAAGAACAGGATCATACTTTCCATGTGCCTCTCCCAACAAAGGTCAGAAACAATGCAATTTGGTAGTTTCAGCCCTATAGCGATACCTAAACATGGACTAAAATGGGTTTATAAAGTCATGGAAGAGTCATTTTCTGCATGATATTGAAGCCTTCCCTTCTACCATATAGGAGGCCTCCAACACCACATCTGAGGCAATCTCAGCAGACTCAGATAGGGAGGCTGTTTGGTTTAGTAGTAAACCAGCAGCATCCCTTTCTTTAACTAGGTCCATCTCCTCAAACACAGAGATGAAATTCCATGTTTGCAGGAGGGAAATAATCTTTAAGGACAATTGTGACTCTTCCTTCCCTCTCCATCAGTATTGAGTATCTGTGCGCAAACCTGGGAGAGCACCAGGCCTTCCTGTTCAACTGTCATGATCTTATTCATAACTAAGATCTGCCCTCTCTTCTGTAATAAAGTCATGAATGACCTATGACTCCGTTTGAACCAGGGCCCTTTCTGCACTTGGCCTTATTCTGGAACATACCGCAGAACAGAGGTCTGTTGTCCATATGCTAATACACACTATGGCAGGTTTCATCTGAGGTCTGCTATAGTCTGCACTAGCATGCAGATAGCAGTCCCCTCTTCTATGTTCCAGAATAAGGTCAAGTGCAGAAAGGCCCCAGGTTGGTGTTCAACAGCAGCATCAGCTCAAAAGCACAGTGGCTAACAGGTTATAGCCAAATTCAAGGGAAGGAGGGTGGAAGAGAAGCACTGATAGTCTTGATACAGCATTACTTCTCTGAACCCTTCCTTTCTGACCATGTCTACACCTGCTATGTGAGCACTATGGTAGAAGTACCTGTCTCACTGCATTATCAAATCCTTCCTGGTCTCTTTTATGGCATGTCGGGACACCCAATAGAAAGGTAAACAAGATGCTCAGTGGTAGAGAGCATTTTTGCACCCTTGGCTCTCGGCTCCTTGGGCAGCATCATGTTCCAAGGTGGGCAAGTCATGCTGCAACAAGTGGATGTCTAAGCTATGCCTGCAGATGCTCTACAAGGTAAATGGAGACAGTGACAGACTCTCTTATAAATAAGAAAAATAAATTGCCAGCTAATTTACACGTCCATTTTTGGTTAAGAAGTTGAGGATGGTTTCATACACTTGATAACACCTCAAAGTGTGCTTCATTAAAAGAGATTTACTCGTGCTTAAATCACTGTGTTGACGCATTCTTTTGGAGGGAAAATAGAACAGATAACAATCTCCAAAGCAAGCACTTACTAAATCTTATGTGTGCCTTATAATACAACATGATTCCACAAGGTTAACAGAAATATCCGCACAAACATAGAGGTTAAGCTGGTGTTGACATTTAACACTTGTAGGGAGGATTATAGTTTCTTTTTTAAAAAAATCTAAAAAAGTATTAGATTTAGCAAAAATCTGATCTCTCTTAAGACTTAATAATTGACAATGTTTAAAGTCTTAGCTCTGAGATTACAAGGTGAGGACAACTGGAAGACACCTTTGAAGTTCCTTGATCCTGTCTCTGATGCAAACTTTAGCAGAGTACTCTAGCAGCTCGCAAAGAACAACCCGAAATGGTTCATATCAAATAGTGTATAACAGTCTTCTTTTGTTGACAGAAAATAAAAATGTTAATTCAGTTATTTAACAATTTGTATACCACCCTTTCCCATAAGCTCCCAGGGTGGGTCACAAAAGTGTTTGGGTGTACAGTATTAAAACATATTTAAAATATAACTGTCCCTTTCTCCTACCTAATACACTTTAGCACATGACCGATTCTCACTGAAAAAGCCTAAAATATACAAATGCATTATTTTTACAACAGTGGACTTGATCTCCAAGGTGGGGATTTTTTCGTTCTCTTAAGAACATAAGAGGAGCCATTCCAAATCAAGCCACAACCCATCTAGTCCAGCATCCCGTCCCACACAGTGGCCCACCAATTGGCTATGGGCATCTCAAGCAGAAGATGAGGGCAAAACCTTCACCTGCACTCAAATCCCAGCAGATGGCCACATCTGAAACCACATTTGAACCCTTAGCATATGACAGCACAATGTGAGGAAACGGAGGAGAAATTCCCATTCAGAACCTTATTCCTCCCCACAAACCAGCTGTCACTAGTAGCAAAAAAACTCGAGGTTAGCTCTAAATATTTTAGGAACTAAAACAATCTCTTGCATTCAAAGTGTCCTTGAACAAAACAAGAGACATGAGTCCTGTGTTCTTTGTAATCCTTGGCAATGAAAATTAGTGTCTATTGATTTCCTAATTCTCTGACAAAAGTGTCAAAACAGAAGAGATAAATGAAAATGCTGTTGACCCATGTTGTCCACGCTTTCTGTGTACCTGTCTGTATAAAACTTTTTTTTCAAAAAAAAAAAACAAACAAAAAACCCAGTATTTCCAGAAAGTAGTAATTGTTGCAGCAAGTCCTTAGCACTCTGTGTATAACAAAGCGTACCTCAATTGTTGGGCAGGATCTTGAAACTGAAGTTTTAATTTGGTTACTAAACTAGGGAGCTGATATCAAGGAAAGGGCAAGCAGACTAAAAACATAATCTTCTTTTGTGAGTAACACTTTAGTAGCTTAACATGTGTACACAACTGCACAATTACCTGCATGCCAAGGTGTTCTGGAAAAGAATCAGAAGGCATGTCCCTTTTCCTCTGATTCAATCAAGGAATATGTACTCATGGTTCACAGTTATTAAGCCAAGAGGGAAATTCAGCAGCAATACGTTAAGAGGATTGATGTGGAGAAATTTGGAGAGGGCACCAATGAGCTTCAGATCACAGTTTCAGCCTATGAGAAAAGGGCGGGGTCAAAAAAACAACAGCCCTCAACTGTCTTTCCTGTAACAGAGCATGAAGACATGATGGCTGAGTTTGCCTTTCCAGCTGTCTTATGCAGTGACATTGGCTTTGCAATGAACCACAATCATGAAAATACTGCGGAAAACATATCATTAAGCATGAAGCACTCTGCAAAACCCGCACATAAAGTAAACACTGCAAATAGTGGCAGGGTGTGTTGACCAATCAGACCAAGGGGTGGAGTTGACCTCATTTCTTCTGTGATACAGGGTAAGGCTATCCATAGCAAAATAGAACATACAGGCTGCACCCAGACTTGCGATATACTTTGCCATCCCTGTGAAGCTGTTTCCCAGCAGTCGGACCCAATGATTGGAAGCCGCAAAGGAATAGTGCAGTCACTCTGGCCATCCTGAAAGGGCAATCGGAAGCTGCACTGTCCCAGCGAAGCAATTTCCCATTGGTCAGACGGGATGCCCCATTGTCCTCAGCAGGGATGCAGCATCTCCCCAAAGAAGGACAAGACTGATCAGCATCTTTTTACTTTGCACCCTTCAGTTGGATGCTGCACCACTGCTGCGAGCAGAAGAAAGCTGTGCTGCTTTGAGGTAAGTCTGATACAGCCACAGTGTGACAGCTTAAAAGAAGTAAGCACAATGTGTGCCGTGTGATCACCCTACTTTGGATATAGCAGCAATTGAAATGGAAGGCAGAAAATAGCACTATAATCAACCTGTGATTCATTCATTCAACCCAGAAGCAAAAGACACATGCTTTTCCTGGAACCTTACAGATCTATTAAAAGACCACTGGCTTGCATTCATAAGTAAAAACACTCTTATAGCTATAGTCTAGACATTATCTTATCTAAAAGCCTCTTAGGTCATTCCTTATTCAGAAGCATTATCCCAGTTTTTGTTGGCTCCTTAGATATATTAGTTCAATTATTTTATTACAGCTTCTATGTTATTGATCAAAGGAAAAAATGTGAGAAATGATCTAGCATGTTCCATTTGTGATGAAAGGATAGAGGCAACCATATTTGATCTTTTCTGCACAGGCCAGTTTCCCAGCCCATGGCCATGTTTAATCCTCTTAGTTCTGCATATTGGCCTAGAACAGGAGGGGCCATGCCTCCCATAGAATGCTGGGAACAAAAGGCTCCTTGCCTTCAGACGCTGAATACTAGCTTTGAGGGCTGGGCCCTGCCTTTGCAATCAGTGCCTGGGACAGGGTCAAGAGGGACTGTTCCAATGCAGATAGGGCTATCCTGGCCCAGTGGCAAACCATCTCAATGTCCTACTCCATGATAGGAGAGGTGTAGAAATGGTATTTGACTAAATCTGGAAAGACAATTTTGCATCTACATTTGTAAACTTTCAGTCTAAATCTTTAAAGACAAGCACTTTTAAAAGGGCAACAAATGGTGTCTCTCTATTGATAAAAGTTGGTGTCTCTCCACTGATAAAAGACATCCATCAGCAGCACAAAATGGAAGCAAAATGCTGGCTGTACTTACTACCTGAAGCACACAAAACCCAAAATCTGCACTGAAGAGAATCTCTTCCATAACAATAAGAGTCATAGAGTCTTGGACCTGTTTTATCTTATTCCTGAATCTGAATAGATGATTATTACAAGAGTGAAGCCACATCTCATGACTTTCTTCAGTAAACTGCTTAATAATCCTAGCTGTGTTACAAATTTGATTGGTCCTTTCTTATATATTTATAACTGCATTGGTTTTTAAAGGGAAGCAAAACACCACAAATCTTTTAAGCATCATTCAAAATTAGATTTAAGCAGCTATTGTATACACCTATCTAAATTACCTGTCATGGATTGCCTTTCAAACTGTGCAGAGTCCATCCTTCTGAACTTTTTTATCACAATTCTGGGTGATTTCCCATAGAAGTTTAAATCCGAATCGAATCAATTTTCGGGATTTTCCGATCCCATTTAATTTTTTATTCTCGGACTTTGAGGACTATCCTGCAAAAATCTGCAGAAAAAAAGTCCTCAGAAAAACTGTTCTTGGTCCCCTTTTGGAGTCCAGTCCACTTTTTTTCACCTTTGGGAACACTACCAGACTATCTGGGTTGGAGATCTATCCTCTGGCCAATGCCTGTCAGATGTGGGTGGGATTTCACAGCTGGGAAGGTCTCCCCCACTCCCCTTGCCATTCCTGATTTGAATACACTGCAATTATGCAAGATACAATCACTTACGAGACACCAGCTTCAAGAGATACATTTCCTGCAAGGATGGCAGAGCAGGGGAAAATTAAGCTGCAAGCGTCCATTTACAGAGGGGAGGAAAACTGAAAGGGAGATTAATAGATTCTCTCTCCTCTCCCCTCTCCTCTTCATTCTGAAAGGGAGAGATTGCTTTGAGCTGTCCTTTCACCCATCTGCTTCAGCACAAACTTGCTGCCTTCCCAGCAACATGAATGGAGGTAACGTTACCGGGACACCCTATTTGAAAGGGAGAGTGTGAAAGGGATTATTGCTTTGTGATTGCCCTTCACTCAACTGATTCTGCAGGGCAGGCTTAACAGGGGTTGGACATGTTTCTCCATGCTGGAGATTTTTGCAGTTTGAGTGACGCTCCTCTCACAGACAGAGCTGCTCATAATAATTGGTATTTTGAAGAAATTAGATCAGTGGTTCTCAATCTTCCTAATGCCGCTGACCCCTTAATGGAGTTCCTCATGTGGAGACCCCCAACCACAGGGGTGGAGCAGGTGGGAGGTAGGAGGGAAGGGTGACGGGAGACTCATCGCGATCCCTCTGAGAGGGTAGTTTGACCCCCAAAGGGGTCCCGACCCCCAGGTTGAGAACCACTGAATTAGATTATTATATCTGTCTTTATTAAACTCTGTGTGATGTCTTTATTTCGTTGGTAGCATTAAATGTAGCATTAGCCTTGCCACTTGAACACTTCCTGCTGTGAGGCTCGTCACTTTCACTTTATTATCCCTTAACTAGGTGTGAAGTGGTTCTCAGTTTCACCAGTACCAGCGCCAAACTTCCTTTCTACTCTCACCTCCCTAAGAGCTGCTGTAGCCTTAACCGGCCTGTCTCTCAATTGCGGCTTTAAGTAATAAATGCTCTTTGACTCAAGACTCCTTTAAATCAAGAATAAGTTTATTGTTTACAAACGTTTCAGCTTGCCTATCTCTTAAACCTTCTTCTTGAGAGATCTGCCTGCCTATTTCCATAGTGCAGCGATCCCTGGATCTATGCATGTTCTACTCCCTCAGGATGACATGAGCTTTCACACAAACTGCCCACCCTGACCAGATCTTAGAACAGCAGGTGTCAGCCTTCCTAATGCTGCAACCCCTTAATGGAGTTCCCTCATGTGTCTGGCAGCCATTGGGCTAGCCTTTTTTATCTCTTCCTGGTGAGCCTGTCGCCTCTGATTAGCTGGTAGGTGCTGATGACTCACCCCTCACCCTTCCTATAGAGCTGAGTGAGCCCCGCCCCTTCTTACCTGCCTCTGTTACCAAAACGCTTCCAATCCACTTAATGGTATAGACTGCTACCAGTTACCAAAACATTTAAAACTCGTTTTTAACTCAACTTTAATATGCATTGAAATAATAGTGGGCACCACAAGTGGGAACAGCAGTATTTGGATTCAGCTCGTGTTCTCCTCAAGCAAATGGGGAAAGCTCTGTATTCCACTTTGTTGCCCTGTGTTTTAGCTACCAGCCTCCTGCATTCTTGGTCATTCACTTGATTGTCCATGTACATTTGGCTATCATGCATTGTTTAGAGGAACTGTGACTTCTGAGACCATCTTGTCTTTAGCTGCTCCATTTCCACAATGTTTGACTGCTGTGTTGTGCCAGTGGCTATTTCTGATTCAGAAGTATTTAGGTTGGGTATCTGGATTTGTCTCAGCTTAAACAAATACGCAATTAGTTTATCTTGAGCTCCACAATTTTAAATTCAGGCTTTCCCCCTGTATTTTCTTTGTTTCATTTGCCTTGTATGTGCCAGATATTATGCATCAAGACGTTCCATTAAAGTCCTCCTTTTCAGCTGAGCTTTCTTCTTCAAAAACTGCTTTTCTTCACCAGATATCTTTTCTATATCTGTTTGTTTGCATTTCTATCCTGCCCTATACCCAAAGATCTCAGGATAGGTAACAACATTTAAAATCAGACATATATGAAAATAACAACAGTATATATTAAAAGAGTAACAGTGTCTGTAAAGTGGGAAGAGACAAAAGACCATGTCAAAGTAGTGTGTCTTCACTGCCTTCCTAATCAGATACAGCGAAGGAACCTAATGCACCTCAATGGGGAGACTATTGCATGGCCCAGGGGCCATCACTGAAAAGGTACTCTCCTGGGTGCCCACCTGTTTTACTACAGAGGGTGGTGGGACAACCAGGAAGGCTTCCCTCTAGATCTTAAGGCACAGGGAGATCAATATGAAAGAAGGTGTTCCTGTAGATATTTGGGGATCAAGCCATTTAGGGCCTTTCAAATCCAAGTTAACATCTTGAATTGGGCTCAGAAGCTAATCGGCAGTCAATGCAACTCTTTTGCAAAAAGTGTGATGTGCATCCAGCCAGCAGTCCCAGTCAGCAGTCTAGCAGCTGCTTTCTGCACCAGCTGCAGCTTCCGAACCATCTTCAAGGGCAGCCCCATGTAGAGCGCATTATAATAGTCCAATCTGGTGGTTACAAGAGCACAGATAACTGTGACCAAGTTATTTCTGTCCAAAAAGGGTTTCAACTGATGCACTAGCTATAGTTGGGAATAGGCACTCTTGGCCATGGCCTCCACCTGAGCTTCAAGCATCAGTACAGAGCCCAAGAGCACCCTCAAATTTCTCTTGTCCCTTCCAGGGCATCAGAACCCCATCAAGGAGAGGGTGTCTCCCAACTACACAGACCTGAGACCCTGTGACACAGCACCTCTGTCTTGTCTAGATTTGGCTTCAATTTATTGGCCCCCATCCAGCCCAGTACTGCCTCCAGCCACCTGTCAAGCACTTCAACTGCTTCTTCTGATTCAGATGGCACAGAGAGATAGAGCTGGGTGCCATCTGCATATTGATGGCACGCCTCACTTCAGATCTCCTCATGATCTCTCCCAGTGGCTTCATATAGATATTAAAGAGGATGGGAAATAAGATCAATCCCTGAGGACCCCCACAGGTGAGTTCCAAGGGTGTTGAGTCAGAATCTCTCACTACCACTCTCTGAGATCAGCCACAGAGACAGGAGTGGAACCAATGGAGCGCACTGCCTCCAACTCCTAAACTCTACAGCCTTTCCAAAAGGATACCATGGTTAATGGTATCAAAAGCTGCTGAGAGGTC
The DNA here is from genome assembly GCA_023333525.1 of Aspidoscelis tigris stejnegeri. NCBI lineage: Eukaryota > Metazoa > Chordata > Lepidosauria > Squamata > Teiidae > Aspidoscelis > Aspidoscelis tigris. The sequence goes on from JALMGA010000001.1 coordinate 98,117,500, forward strand.
CAGGAGAACCAACAGGGCAGCACTCCTTCCATCTCTCTCCCAGACAAGGTCATCAACCAGGATGACCAAGGCAGTTCCTGTGCCATAACCAGGCCTGAAGCCAGATTGAAATGATTCTAGATAATCAGCATGCCTGTAGTTAGACAGCCACAGCTCTCTCTAGTACTTTGCCCAAAAAAGATATATTAGCCACCAAGCAATAGTTGTTTAAATCTTCTGAATCCAGGGATGCTCTCTTCAGGAGAGAGTGTACTACCGCCTGTTTAAGGGCTGGCAGGACCAGTGCATCCCTCACAGAGGCATTCACTACTCCTTGGATCCACCCAACCATACCTTGCCAGCTAGCTTTTATCAACCAGGAAGGGCAAGGGTCCAGAGAACACATTGTTGGCTGAACCCCTTTAAGCAGCTCGTCCACATCCTCAGGCCGCAAGAATTGAAAGTGATCCAAAAGAACTGGACCAGACAGTTATCTGGACACCTCCTCTGGACTATCTTTTTTGGGCAAAGTACTGTTTTTTAATATATATTTGTTTTGTCCTAACACGTTGGTTTTTAAAAGTTGTAGATGTCACTGTTTTAAGATATATTGTTTTGTTTTAATGCACTGAATCTTGTTACCCGCCCTGAGACCTATGGGTATAGAGCAGGATAGAAATACAAATAAATAAATATTCCCCAAAGTTGGTAAAGCTGCAGTGAAGCCTACAGCACTGTTACATTCAGTGGGTACAATTAAGTCCACAAGTGAAAGCTTTCTGCTCCCCAGTATTACCCAAATATAAAAAAGATCCACTTTCAGAGGGACAAAGGATCCCATTTGCACTAACTTTCACAAAGTCCAAATAGCCTAAAGTGAGGCTGGATTTCCACTTGACTTTGAGACAGCTTCTGTGTGGACAATTGCATGCAGGTACTATTATTGCTGCTCTGTAAATGCCTCTCCATCTCCGTTCTGGAGCAGGTAAGTGTTGTTTGAAGCAGCAATCTAAGGTGCCTGCTGTGAGGACAGGAAATTGCACACTATAGAAATGGCAGTTTAGCTGGGTATTGCACCAAATAATGGGGCAGCTGTTCATTTTGCTACCTTGTGTGGAGTGATGGAGGCTAGGACACTTTTCTGAAGATGCCCCCCATGCACAGCCTGAGCTGCTTTACAAATCCCATTGTCGAAACAAGGAAGTATAAATGGAGCAAGCGCACAGTGTGCAGAAATATTGTCCAAGCTGCTGCCAGGGAAATATGATCACCAGATGCAGTCTGAGCAAGTGTTGGGCAATCAATGTGTGACACAGAAGCATTGCCAAGTTCAGTTTGTGCAATGTTTCCACAAAACATCTGAAATGTGAATGCAACCAAGGAGATTAGCATGCAGTAACTGCCACAGTGTGTATTGTAGCACTGTGCTTCTTTACTGCACAGTACTGTAATTGCTACACTCAAGCTGAACTTGCACTTTCTCGATACATTTATTTTCCTCTGGAAGAGGGTAATACTTTCCTCCTCTTTACCACTTTTGCTGCTACACAGTTGCAAGACGTTGAGACTTGATTTTCTTAATTAATAACAAAAGGGCAGTACTGATTACTCTTCCTTTCTTTCTCGATTCCTCAAGTAGCAGTTAAAAATGATGATGGGAGTTTCTGGCTAGATGCATATCTTGCCAGTCTTGAAATATCTGCACTGGCAACCTATTCATTACTGAGCCTGATTCAAGGTGTTGATGGTAATTTGGTAAGCTCCAAATGACTTGAGCCCCACATTTAGAACTTCAGCCTTTCTGCACTTCACACCATAGACAAGTAGCAGTGTGCTCCCAGACAGAGCATCTGCACTGAAAGGAGCCATTTGTGACCCAGAAAAAGTTCCTTCCATGCAGGAGCTCACTGCTGCTTGACTACTTGGACAGCACAATTTCGTGCTCCACACATCGTCTCACGTTTACCAGAGACAGCCTGTCCTGTCTCTGGTAGAGCCCATTCACACCTCGATGGTGCTGAGCGGCTCAACTAATGTGCTGAGCAAGCGCGCTGACATGTCGAATGACCTGAAATATGAGCGCGCATGCGGGACCCAAGATGGTGGCACCTAGACCACGCATCTGCACCTAAGGTAAGCCTGTGGACACATGGGGAGAAGGATGGCGTGTACTAGCATATGCACGTGTGAATGCTCATACATGCCAGGGAAAGTTCACCATTCCCATATCTGAGATGGGACAGGAAGTGCAAACTTCCCCCAGCTTCAATATTAAGATCACAAGGTCAGGAGCTTCTTGAGGCCCCATTTCTCTTAATTACACATGAGAGAAGAGACCCTTTTCTACAGTGGCCTCTAAACTTTGGAACAGCCTTCCTCTGGAGATTCACCAGTATCAATTTTATATGTCTTCTGGTGCCTCGTTAAAACATATTCTACACTGCTATTTTTTTTAAAAAAAAAATCTTTTTAGTGTTGTGACCCACCCTGAAACCTTAGAGTGAAGGGAGGGATAAATATCATGTCCCAAGCAAACTGTGCAACTAGGAAGGCATGAGAACACTAGAGTGATAACCTACAAAATGAATTATGTGAAGTATGCATAACAAAAATGTGCTGTCTATGTATATATACTATTCATTACTTCTTCTTTAAAGTATCCTAAGTCTTATAGAACATTGGCACTGTTTTCAAAGCCATATGAAGGAATGATTAGTTCTCAATCAACGGATCTTTTGGGCATAAATACTAGAAGGGAGGAAATTGTTATTCTTCAAATTAATAACAAAAAAGACCTGCTAGCAATTCTGCAGGATTTTCAACAAGCTATTCTTAGTGATAAAATTATCTTTATTTTAAACCAATAAAAGAAGAATAAAATATCAGGATAATAAAATATCAACTCCTGCAACTCACGCTCTCTATTACAGGTGTTAAAATGTAACTGGCAATATAATATAAAATGTATATTAAAACAATAAAACAAGAATTTAAAACTAAAAAGAAAAACAAGCCACCCTCCTTAATAACCCCCACCTCTCTTCCCACAGCCTCCTACAGCACATTCCCCAAGCAGATAAGCAAATATAAGCAAGCAATTACAACCAATTGAACAAATAAGCAAGCAAACTAGCAACTATTTTCAAGCCACATAGGGATTGAGAGAAGGAAGGGATAGAATGAAGAGAGAGATGGAACTCCTTTTAGCAAAGGGGAGAACCAAGCAGTAGCAAGTCAGAAGACCAGGCCATCCATCAACTCATGGTCCAGAAGCCAAGTCAAGCCAAAGCAGGAGCAACCACCAAAGCTCAGACTCAACTGAAAAATTGAAGAAGCCATCTCCTCTGTTTATACAGTACCTGAGCTCACCCCTCCCAGTCTAAAATCCAAAACAGGAAGTAGAAGACCTGTTTCCCTGGCACCAAGACATAAACAGTAGTACACAAGGCACACAATAAGCTATACGAGCTGTCACTCATCCTCCAGTCACCAGTCTCAGAAAGCAACACAAGGACCAATAGGAAACTGAAACACAAGCAATAGCTATTGGTTAAAAAAACTACTATAATCCAGGCAGCAAAATGAAGAATACAGGCACTGCGGAGGAAATGAAACATTGGACACATTTGCCTTCACATGCAAAGATGCAAAACTCCTTTATTCTCACAAAATGCAAAGGTGATGAATGTAGTTGGCACAACCCTAGCTGCAAGCATGCCAGTCATATTTCAATACCTGTAACAGTTTGCAATCTTGGCTTTAAAAAAAAAAGTCATACATGTAAGTGTCATATTTTGGTCCTGGGATTTTTATTGGCAACATGAAATCAATGATTCTGGCAAATGATAAGCAGAACCAGGAACAGCAATAGGCAGAGACAGAAACAAAATATTGCAATGCTGTGCATGTCTTAAGAAAAAAAAAAACCTCTGCTGAATTCAGGGGAACTTGCTTCCAAAATGAATTATATAGGATATCCCATCTGTATAGTTTCAGAATAGTCATGACAGAATGAGTCTTGAGCATCTGTTACTCAGTCACAAATGCATACTTCATGTTAAAAAGTAAATAGGTGATAGGAGTGAGTTATTAAATTGTTTCATATTCTATCAGGTGTGCAGGTACATTTCTACAAGGCCAATTTTTAGCAAGCTGCCAAAGTAGGGGCAGAAATATTTGCAGCTCTGGGGCTGTCCTGGGCATGTCCAGTTTGGGTGGTTGCTGGTGTTATTATTACATCCAAAGGCATCTTGATGCATTCCATTATATGGTCACCTATGTGACAGTTAATAAAATAAAAATAAACAATAGGTTTCAGATAACTTAACACAAGAAACTGGAACATTGCCATAGGTAGCAGAGGTTGCAGAAAGTTCATAAAAACAAAGAGATCGCTACTAAAACTAAACATAGACTTCTGAAATGTCTCTAAAATATTGTTGTAATTGCTATCAGGTGTGAAGTGGGTGGATTATTGGTACAGTGTAACGGCTGCTGTACGGAGTGGATTTTGACAGTGATCGGAGGGGAAGTGAAGTCTTGAGAGAGATCGCGTGGCCGATGACTGCAGCTGCTGCCTTTGCTGGGGTGGATTTTGACAGTCAGAGGGGAAGTGTTGAGAGTGAAGTCTTGAGAGAGATCGTGTGGCTGCGTCTCCGATCTGGGAGACGAACAGAGAACCGATAGCTATTTTTCCTTGTTGGGGGTTTCTTTCTGGTTGTGGCCGTGCAGAGCACAGTCCCTCCCTGTTCCCGCCGGCACCCTATCAACAAGAGAGGGGGCGGGGAGAAAAAGACACGGACAAAGAAAACACGCTTCCGTGGGGACAGAAGGTGTGTTTTAAACGCATGTTTTGCTGAGCCTCATGCGGACGCTTATTCTGGAAGTGCACAGCAATTCTGCGCTATTCTGGCTTTTTGAAAGTTCTGAGCTTTAGAAAGGGAAGGGAAGCTGCTGTAGTTCTGGGAGTTGTGTGAGTGTGTTACTGCTGTGTGTACAGACGGCAATCCCCACCCCTTTTGCCACAGAGTGTCCCCAAGGTAAATGCTGCGAGGAAAGCCCGCGACTTCCAAAAAGAGCGCTGAAAGTCTTCTTTAAAGTGCACTTTTTTGTCGCGGGTTTTCCTCATGCCTTGTCAGTCCCCGAATAGGCATTTCCCAGCTGCAAGTAAGGGGCAGGTGAAAACCCACTCTGGGTGTGGTCAGTCAGATGACATGTACTAGACACCAGCCTGACATTTCCTGTGATGAGGGAATAAGAATGGGATTTGCTGCTCTGAGCTTGGCATAGCCTTTCTGGAAGCAGCCCGAGTTTCCATATCTCCTGCTACATGTTGAGGAAGGGAGGCTAATTGTCCCACATGTTTCATTGGGATAGGTTTCAGGAGGCCATAGGCAGACTTCTCTTTTAAGGCTCCACCACAGGCCCTCTTCCCAGGAGCCATCAGTGATGCATTTGTTGCCCAACACTGAATGGAAGGATCTAGCTGCCATTCAAGTTTCCTCAAATGCCCTATGAGATACCCTGCGAGATTAAAATAGCAGCTAGATCTTGCTGCCTATTTTTCCATTATAGTCCTGCTTACAGTCTTCTTTTTTCAAGGGCACTAAAATTAATACTAGCAGAATGCCATAGACATTTGGTACCATGGCTGCTGACTAAGAGAGCCAGATCTGTGACTGGGCCTCTAATGCATCCCTTTGCACAGGTAAAGTAGCTCTATCAGCTTCAACCATTGATTAATTTACTAATTGGTTTTTATATTGTCCAACATTAATAGTGTAAGGGAGACAGAGAGATCTAATTACCAAAAGCCTGGGTCAAGAAAAATGTTTTCACTATATGCCAGAAGCTAATCAGTGAAGATGCCTGGCTTATTTCTAAAGAGAAGCTATTTAAGAGCCCGGGGCTACCACAGAGAGGTTCCCTCTCATGCTATAACCTCTGGGTGGAATGATATTGCCCCAAGGGCCTCCTAAGAGGTGATGGGTGATCTTAAGTGATGGACAGGTTCTCTTTGCATTCCCATGTTATTTTGGGATGTCCAGTTTTAGTTCTATTAAATCATTATCAATGTTTTTGTTCAATTCTTGAAACAGTAACCAAAACACTTTTGTTTGAACTATGTATTGCTTGCATTCTTAGAGACAGCACATGCCTCAAAGGTGGCACAGCTGAAGGGGTAGGGAGAAGATTGATCTCACATGAAATCATATTCATCTGCATGAAACCATACCAAAGTATAATTTTCCATCCAATTTGTATTTTGCCGAGTACTTTCTCCCACACATAAAGAGGCTTGCTTCTTCCAATGCAGGGGCGGACTTTTAAAGTGTCCAATTAGATTTTTAGAAGTCAGGGAAAGACATTACATCAATTTCTCTCTTTGTGGAGTTATCCATTCATTTATGGTGCTGTGAGTATTCCAGCCCTTCAGTTCTGAGTCAGTTCCTCTGTATAAAGGAATATAAAATAGAAAGCATAGGAGGAGAGCTGCTGGTGATTGACAGGTTGGACTAACCAATAAATTACAGCGGTGGGGAGAAGTTTCAGACAGGGAGTGATAGGAAAGAACAGATGAGCCCAGTTCCCACTCAAGGAGTTAAGCGCTATATACAAGGCTATTTACATCGCTATTTACATCACTATGTAAAGCGCGTTAAAACGAAGCAAAGGAACATCTGGCAACCAGATTCAACCCTGATTTTGTGTCCCCACACTTCAAATACTTAAAACACTTCCAAAAAACAGATTGGGGAAAGTGATTCTTTCCCTTCCTCACCCTTTTCCCACCCCTCTCTCCCCATTGCTCAGGGCGCACGGCAGTAGCGATGGCGGCAACTCAAGCCCCATTCACCCACTCCACCTCCACCTCCACCTCCACCATCCCCAGCAGGGGTTCTCCCCCCCCCAAAAAAAAGCACCCTGGCTGGCTCGCTCTGCTGCCACTGCCACCTGCACAAACACACACTTGCACACTCCCCCGCAGGAGCTGGGTAAGTTAGTGAGTGAGCAGTGTTGCCACCACGGTGGGCGGGTGAGAGGGAAGGATGCACTGAAGGATGGATTTCACTTCCTTGCTTCTTCCAGTTCCTGCAGCTTCCCCAGGAGGCTGGGAGGGAAACAGGCATAATTTCCCAGGACCACTTGTGAAGGGCAAGAATCCTCCAGGCCTCTTTCCTTGATCTTTAGGCTTGCGTGTGTGTTACATTGTTATAAGGTGTGAAGTGGGTGAACTGTTACAATGAAACCGGCAGCTGTAATGGGGAAACCTGGCATTTCGACTGACAAGGGTCTGTCCTGTAGGGTGAAACCCCATCCATTTCATGACGTATTTGCCCAAATACTGCTCTAGCCTTCCCACAGCAATATGGAAGAAGTGTTTTAAAAGCCAAAACTGGAAAAAAAACACCTGAAAAATCAGGTGTTTATTTATTCCGTTTTTAAGCCAAATAATCCTCAAAATACCCCTGAAACTGATTGGGAATGGGGATGAAGAGGATCCAAACCATTTCCAAACCAGTTTAATTGATTGAGGGGGTGGGGACAACAAGGATCTAAACTGTTTTAAAACAGCTTTAAAGTGGCAATGGGAATTCAGCCATGGATGTTCTAACTTTCGATCTGTTCTCTTCTAACCCAATATTCATGTGGATTTCATCTCAAGTTCATTTTGAAGTAGAAGAAATGTCTGGGTGTATCTAGGGTCTGGGTTGCATAGGAAAGTATATGGGGCTTTTAAGTTTGGTGAGAGAGGCAAGTATACTTGAAACATATAAAAAGTCCTCCAAAAATGTGTAGAATGGAGAAACTGATTAAGGAGATTATTCTTTTCCTCTTGTAAAAAACTATTATAAACTGGAAGATCCAGGAAAAAAGCATGCTATCTTTCACTCACCACAGCACTGTACTATAAAACAAAACAAAAAAACAATAAGGTGTGGTGGTGGTCACCAAATCAATGGTATCAAAAAGGAAGACGGGATTGTCAATGGACATTCCAAAAGCAAAAGAAGACAGAAGAAGCCAATAGCAAGAATATTCTTCGCCACCATTGAAACAAGGTACTTCACTTGTTGGGCCTGGCCTAGTGCAGCAGGACATGTTTTATAATTTATTAGGATCCTTATACATGTCCAGTTGCATTTTTGAAGCAATGGTACTCATTCTGGAAACAATCCAAACAAATCCCATCACTTCTCCTATCAAGCAGCAGCAGCAGCAACTTTCAGCCATAAACTTCAAGAAGGAAAAAGTCAAATGAAAGTTTTCACCTGGCTGTTCCTCAAAAACATACTGTGTACATTTAGGCAAATTATCTGCAAGAAAACCCTACCCCATAGCCTTCTTTTTCATTTTCTTCCCTCTTTTATTAGACTGCATTACAACCCCAATATTTTTCCACTTTTATCTGTGAATATCTAAGAATCCTTCCTTGTGGAAAACTAATTACCAAACCACTGAGAGCCTCATAATGTCCCGCATTTAAGTCCTGGGCATCATACATAATGCATGGAGAGCCTTCCCTGCACTCTGATTACTGCACACCGTCATTAAGTGAGCAAATTAAAGATGTGAATTATTCACTGGCTGAGCTTATTGTCAGCACTGCATTGTGAAATTAGAATTTCTAATAAGGACTGCAATTTTTAACCCAATTAACACAGAGAACATCTTGAGTCTGATTAGTACAATAAAATTTATTACCTTATTCGTCGGCTTCAAAACAGCCAGACTAAATACTGTATTTAATTATCTCCCATTTGCAGCTTCTGCTCTATAAATATATTTGTTAGAAAGGAAAGGGGGAAAGAGCTCCACCCTTGATTTTTAACGATTTTTTTAAAAAAAATTGAGGTAGAATCAAAATAGACTTAGATCTGTCACAATTTCAGCCATTCCACACAAGTTATATTTATGCATAGCAGTAACTATGATGTCACTGGTGAAACCTCCTAAAGTAATAATTCATTTCAGTTGAAAAAAAAGCAAGGTAAGGTTTCTCTGACAAAGTAATGTTTACTAATTCAGGAACACCACACACATAACAGGGTGTACATTGACGTCTGGTTCTCAATGAGCCCTGAAAGGATATATTTGGTGTGTCCCCCCCCCCCCCCCGCATTTCACTTTCGGGAGCCTGAAAAGATCTCTTATTTAAAAAGAGAAAACACTGAAAATTAAAACAAAAGTCTCTTACCTCTCAATTCGTTTCCTCTTGAATGCAAATCCAACACACACAGCATGTTGCGCCTTGGCAAATAGAGCAGCTTTGCTGATAGAATGAAAAAAATGCTTTTTTGCCGGGTTATAGCTTTGGTGTAGACGTTCCTTCTTCGCTCCCCCTTACTGGTGATCGTGGGGTGGAAATGTCAAAATATCTTCAAGACGTCCTGCAGATCTGGTCCCAAGAGCGGCTGTTGCTGCTATAGGTGCCCTTCGCCGGGTCCTTAGTCCCAGGGAACTTTATCACACAGAGGCAGGAAACAGGAGACGCTACAGGCATTTAAAGCAGCGTTTCCCTCGCCGCTCCTTCCTCTTTCTCTGAAGTAACTAGCTTGAAGCTTCACGTTCCCTTAGAAGATATTTTAGCTTCATCAGGCAGAAAGGAGAGAAAGGATGGCCGGCGTGGTGCAAAAATCAGACGGACACAATGTTGTGTGTGGGAGAGAGAGAGAGGGGGGGAAGAGAGACAGACTGTATGTATGAAAGAGAGAGAGAGAGAGACTAGGGAAAAAGCTCGTCAGCGCAGAAGAATCTGCATATGGAAATTAGGGTTACTCTGGGTGCAGATTTATTTTATCATGGCGCACGTAAATTAAGGAAACTGGCAAGAGCAGAGAATGGGTTTCTTTGTCTTTTTAAAGTCTCTCAGCATCAGAGTAACTTCAGAGGAGTTTATAGTTCTCAGCTTCCAGGTTGATAGCTGCAGTAGCCGAGGAAAGTTAACTTTATTGCAGAAGCCCAAGTTCCTCGCGGTCCCCCTCGCCCAAAGTAGGACCAAGGACTGCGGAAAACTCGCAAAACGCGAATGCGACTTGTAGCAAAACTAACATTTTTGGTAACGAAAATATAAAGTTTAGAGATTTGAGTTCACGTCCACACTCAACCAAGAAATGCAGAGGATAAACTAAATTAAGTTTCTCTCGGTCGGACTACTTTGGAGAATATAGTTAAACCATCATGACTTTCATCTAGGAAAGTGAGATACGATTATAGTTTACAGTACAACTGCTTTGATGTATCTTTTTCTGGAAAAGGAAAGAAAGAAAAAGAAAATATTTTGGAGGTCCAGCTACACCTTTTTTGACCCACCTTTACTGCACCTTCAGCGTGAGAGAACACATGGGCAAAGTGGCAAATAGTTTTCCTTTTGTATTATCAAACCTCCCCAAATCCACCTTTGGATTAGCTAATATAGCAGGAAAATCACTAGCTGCTTTAATTTATTTATTTATATTTATATCCCGCCGTGTACCCTAAGGTCTCAGGGCAGGTAATAGCATATTAAGAACAAAAAGAGACATATTTAAGATAAAACCATATATATAAATGATTTGGATGTGGATTGAAGCTGGATTATAATGAAAAAAAGCCACAAAAATATTTAGACAAGACTGTCAGAGACAGAAACATAAGGAGACTTTTGTACAAAAGCTACCCATCTACACACCATTCCAGACTATGGTAAGTCTTGGCTAGGCCTGCCATAATCTATACTACCATGAGGATTGCAGGGCCCTATTCTGGGATATAATCTGGAATAAGGCAAAGTGAAGAAAGGGCCAAAGAGTGATTCTGCACTGGCCTGTATATCGAACCAGCAGGCACACTAGGAGCCTCCCTTCCACACGTTCATAGTGTCTAAAAGAGGCGCTGGGGTCTCCTTTAGACTGCACCAATATGCTTCTATAGAGAGGCTTCTAGCGTGATTGCTTATCCAGTTTACAGGCTAGTGCGGAATCATTGGAAGATGCTCGCATCTTTAACAAAATTGCCTTCTTTGGAGCAGGCTGACAGGGGGCGAGCGAGGCTAGAATTTGTAGAAGGACTTTTGGCTTGCACCAAACTGGGTTCTGATCTGCAGTGGTTCTGCTGTTAGTTTAGTACAAGCCAAACTGCCTCTCCTGATCACTGCCTTGCACCTCTTGTCTTTAGACTTTAGCTGAAGAACCGATTTCCTTACAACCTTTAAACTTTGTTAGTTATTGTTTCAATACGTTTTTCACTGGATATTTACATTTTTTAATTGAAACTTGCTCTAAGACCTCTGGATATAAACAAAATAATATGTCTTCAAGAACTTTCCCCTCTGCTGCTGAAGACAACCTGCTGCCTGAAGAATCTGCAACTCATTCGCTCCTGCCTGAGGCTGTAGCTAAACCTCAGTTTGTTGGAAATACTTGGGGCACATCCCCATGCGCATTTAGTCCAGTATCCCCATGCATTTTCAATTTGGTCTGGTTCTCACGGACCAAATCCCCCCAAAACGTGCCAGACCAGGACCAAATTTGGTACCCGAAAAAACAAATCTGAGCACGGTTTGGGGTCTCGGCACGCGTTGGTTAGCGAGCCGAGATTGCACATGGGAATGGTCCCGGGTTATTCAGGGAGGAGATTGGCACTCAATGTCATTTGGAGGTGGGGTGTGCTTGCCGTTCCTGCCCTGTGCATTGGAGATTGCAGCCACTGACATTTTGGGGGAATGGAAAAATCCCGATCGCCGAGGCAGGCAGGAAAATGGCTTGATTTTTGTTCCAATTCCAAAAAATTTCAACCCTTGTTTCCCAATTGCCAAGGTAATAATGAAAATGGCTTGATTTTTTTCCTTTTAAACTTGGCAGGTGTTCTCTTGGTTCCCGGTGGAGCGGAGGGACGCAAAACTGCTCAAGTGCCTAACTGCCACTAAACCTTGTAGCGGCTTTCAGTCTTTTAAAATTATTTATAAATTTACTATTAGTAGTGAGCTTTATTTTAACTTTTTTTCCATGCCTCCCAACCCAGTCCTGGCTTTCTGTGCCACTAAGGGGGGGGGGGGTGCGGCATTTTCAGCTGGCAACACAGGGGCATTTGCAGCTAGTGGCACAGGGATTGGCTGGTGTCAATCCAGCTTCCACTGGGGAGAGAGGGGCGGACAGGAGGGGGTGCTGCTTCCCCGTGCCAAGGCTTGGTGCAGTTTGCATGCCGACGGGTGCATCCGCGCCCAACCCACACCCAGCCTGCGTCACCGGGAATGGCATGGGGATGAGCTGGGATCAATCTCAGACCCAAACCCAGTCCCATGCGTGCCCTTTCTGCACCAAACAGTATGCATGGGGACGTAGCCTTGGAGTGCTGGGATGAGATCAGCCAGTTATTTAGGCAGCAGAGGGCACCAAGACAGTGCTGTCTTCAAGAACGCCCCTCCTCTGCTGCTGAAGAAGACCTACTGTCTGAGGACTGTGCAACTCACCCAACCTGGCCAATAGTCACCTGAGACTAAGGAAATCGCTTCCAAATCCCTTCAGCAACCACACAAACCTGTGAGGCATTCTGGTTTAGCAGGGAGCTGGGTGAAATGAAGCAGGGGGGCTGATGGCTAGAGCACAACTAAGGGAAATGTTACTGTGGACTTAATACTGACTGCCATTTGGTGTTGGTGGCAGTGAAGAAGAAGACTTACTTCTCAGCCTCCATTGTATCCTCAAGTGATCGTCCAGCAGAGCTGTTCCAGGTAGTTAGAGAGCTAATGTCATCAAGCCATAAGGTTTTGCCCAAGTCACCTTTGGAATCTTGCTGTGATAAGTTTGCAATGGAATTGGACTCCACAGGTGGAAGTGGCTTAGTGGAGGTATCTGGCGCACCATCTGGTCTTATTATACTGGACCAGTTTCAATTATTACAGTCTGAGGAAGTCAAGGAGCTGCAGAGATTCATTTCATAAAAATGTGCATGGAGGCTGCAGAGGTTAACCTAATGAAAGAAATGAGATCATTTTAAATGATGACACTTAGCTTATAGAATTTGTCTCCTCTGAAATAAGTCAGAAAACCAACTTTTGAGTTTTTGGGTCCTTGCTGGAAACAAATATATACACTTATTTATAGTTATTTATATTTATATCTTGCCCTATACCCAATGGTTCCAGGGCAGGTAACAACCTTTAAAATACAGCATATCAAAAAACTATACCAGAACAATAATAACCATTGTTATTATTGGGCTTTTTCTGTCCTGTCACTTAGTCAGGAGTCCCTAAGGAATCTGTCAGATGCCATCAAAAGGTGGCAGCTGGTCAAATGAAGGCCTCAGCCAATAGATTCCCAACTGAACTGCTGGCCCACTCCCATAGCGTGCAAGCTTAAGGTGTGTGCAAGACAACTTGCCAGGGAAAACTGGCATTCCCCTATTTGAGGTGGCATTGCCTGGCTCCTGCAAGCACAACACCTGCTTGATTTGCTGTATTTGTTGCTCCACAGGGTGTAATGCAGTTTCAAAATGGCAAGAAGACTACAGCCGTATTAGTGACAGAACAAAGGAGATGCTGGCTTCTCTGAAGTAGTCAGCATTGCCCAATATCTGGTGAATCCTTCAGGGACACTTCTTCTTTGATTTTAATACTCTGAAGTAGTTTTAATTGGCTTAATCCTAAACGGCTTCTATTGCAATAGTGTTCCATCCCAAAATCTTCATGAAGAGCAGTACAGGAATGTTTTAAACAAACTGAAAAATGATATAGTAGGTGAAGCATAGCTAGAAGTTAGCAGACATAGCATGTAAATAAGCAAATGAGAAAGCTTCACTTTCTAAAGTTGTACATGCTGGCTTGCCACAGGCCAGCAGAGCACCCCATAATAATCAATGTCGCCAGAAATAGTACTTCATTCCACTCAATGCCATCTCTTGCTACTCTCTCTGTAATAATTTCATTTTAACAGTATCCATGGTTAAGGCGTAGATCCCTTGAGCATTATATGATTGATAACAAACTTCATTTGTTTTAAACTATAGGACAAAAAGACAGTAGATGTGGCATACAGTTTTTAATAAAGATCGACTACCTAACTTAAATGACATGACCATAAAAAGTCATTAACCATGCAAGCATATGTTAGATTTAGGAAGATGAAAAGACAAAATGTACAAAACAGCATGGAATTTCAAATGTACTTACTGTAATCTCTTTTTGTTGTTTTGTTTTTTTAACTGGTATTCCACACCATGGCAGCCTGCTCTTGGAAACTCAGCATGCTAGGAAATTAGGCATCTCCACTGAGGGCAGCAAAATCATGTTCAATGAGGAATGCTCCTCAATCAGTGATCTGGTTGTATCAGGCCTGTAGACCATCTGGTCCAGCAGCCTATTTTCACAATTGCATGTGGAAGCTCACAAGCAGGTCACAAATTCATAACTTTTCCTGCTGAGTCTCCCTTCAGCCAGCCTTCATTACCTCCCATGCCAGATGATACTCCACAACCATCAGGCCTAATAGGTATTGATAACCCTGCTCATCACGAACTGGCCCAAACTGGCTTTTTGAACCTTTCCAAGCTGGTAGGCAACACCATACCTCTTGGAGACAATTCCAACAATTAACTACATATTCTTTTGATGGAATATTTCCTTTTCCTCTGGCTTAACTTTCCCCAATTTCAGTTTCATTAAGTGACCTGTAGTTCTTGCAATTTTGAGAAGCGGAGAAAAGCCTTTCCTCATCCACTTTAACTGAACTGTGTGTAATTTTATACACCTCTGCCTTTAGCTATGAATTTTAACTGTCAAAACACTGACGTTGTATCCAGACTGCTAAAAATCTTTGTATTTGCAAATCTAGCCATTTTCTACTCCAGTTTATAATTTGAAATGATTGTATTTGATTGCTTTATTTGGATTGCTTGGCTATAACCATACATACATGTAGTCATTCTTGCAGGATTTGCACAGGGAGGGGGGAATTACTGAACAAAGAAAACAGCCCGTAGAAATGGGCCAATAGCATAGAATACTGCTGAGGGGACCAGTAATTCCCTTTGAGTAATGGCAGTGGCATGGCGGGGAAAGAGCACAGAGTCCATACCCCTTGTTAAACATTAAATTTGCAACAAGGGGGCATTGTCATGCTAACATGGCTCCCATGTTTTACATCTGAAGTTCCATAAGGATCTTGCACATGCTTCTCCACAGATGCTGTATTTCAGTGCTAACCCAATCTGTTAGTTCCTCAGCCTTTACTTTCCAATCTTCTATTCCAATTCTTTAAAATCTAGCAAATTCAAAACAAAACAATATCAAATAAAACAGTAGTGTTTGTAGTACAGGAAACTTAACCAACATTTAGCCAAAGGCCTGAGCAAAGAGGTGCGTCTTCACTGCCTTCCTGAACATAAACAGAGAAGGAGCCTGACGCACCTCAAGGGGGAGACCATTCCATAGCCTGGACACAATTACTGAGAAGACCCTCTCCCGGGTACCCATCTGCCTCACTGCTGAAGGCAGTGGGACAACCAGGAGGGCCTCCTTTCCATATCTTAAGGCATGGTCAGATTGATATGAGAGAAGGCATTTCTTTAGATATTTGGGGGCCAGACATTTAGTGCCTTTGACTTATAACACCTTGAATTGGGCTTGGTAGTAAATTGGCAGCCAACGCAGCCCTTCTAAAACTGGTGTGTTATAGGTATTTAGCATCTGCATGCTAGTGCCTTAATTCACATTGAAAGTTTGAAAGAGCCTGGCTAGGATATAGTTGAATTGGATTTCCATAAACTGAAGAAATACAGAATTAGCACCTTTTTCATTTACAATTATTGACACCATGTCTGTGGTCACACCTTCACATTCATTCTTCTTCACTCCGCCATTTATACCTTTTTCATCCTATCCATAATTTGTTTTTTTGCAGACTTTCCTCCCTTCAGTCGTACCTTCCTGATTTTTACAGGTCTCAAGCTATTATAGAGTGTTATTCCATTTTCATTTTTGGGGGTGTGATCGAGGAAGAGGGCTGGTGGTGAGGTTTGGACTTGCAGTGGCAGTGCCCCCTCTGGGGGGATGAGGGACCTATTCAGATGGTCTGCCCCTAGAGACTTATGGAATCTCAGCGATTCCTGAATGCCCTGAGGGATTTTCTGGTTGGAATGACTGGCGCTCCTGTCAAAGCTCTGGTGTCTCTCTGGAATCAGGAGACGGGCAGGGCTATTGACACCATCACTCCCAAGTGTCCTCAACATCCTTGTATAGCCCGAAAAGCTCCATGGTACAACATGGAGCTACATGCCATGAAACAGGAAGGTCGACAGCTAGAGCGCAGGTAGCGTAAATCCAGCTGTGAATCTGACCCAGCACAGGTTAGAGTGCACAGGTTAGAGTGGTGGTGACAGCGAAGAAAAGTAACTTTTTCTCCACTGCCATTGCGTCCTCAAGCAGCCATCCAGCAGAACTTTTTAGAGTAGTAAGTGGCTTTATAAAACCAGGCACGAGGAACTACAAGCCAGGGCCATGCAATATCTGCTGTGACAGTTTTGCAAAGCACTTTGAGGACAAAGTTGCTCAGATCTATTTATTTCGCAAAATGTCGCCTATAGAGTTTGCAGTCTGCTCGCACATGCTAAATATTATTATCTATGTCTCAAAAACGACGACACCGTACAAAAAGTACCATTACCACAATTAATTCCCCCACTGTCAGTACGCAGTGACATCCGAAATGCCCAGGTCACCTAGGCTACGTTCACACCTCAGTTTTAATCCGGCTTCCACCCGCTTTCATAGCGGAAGTCATTTTCTTTAGATTGTACGCCATTGGCAGGTTTTTCAGTATGTTTTAATGTAATTTTCTTTGTACAGCGCTGAGTACATGTACAGCGCTTTAGAAATAAACTACCTGTATAATAATAATTTTCTTTCCACGTTATTTCATCCTACGGTGAATTTTCAGAGTTAGAAAAAGCTGAAAGAAAACCAGCTTGCCGCTTTGCTGACGCGTTTTCCCACTATGAAAGAGGATTAAAAGTTAGATATGAAGGCGGCCGGAACACTGGCCGCCACCAGCGGGGCAGCAGCAGCAGACACACCGGCACTAGGCAGCGGCAGCACCAACAGAGGCGAGCCAGAAGGCAGCCAGACCAGGAGGCGGCGGCGGCGGCGGCGGCGGAGAGGAGCCGCCGACCAATCCCAGCAAGCGACGTCAGAGCCTGCCAGACTCGGAGCAGGCGCACTAGCGCAAGGCGGGTGGCGCGCGGGAGTTACGGAGCGGCAGGCATTATGCGGATGTAGTGGGGACATTGTTTCGGCGAGTCGCCTGTTCACTTCCGCCGTCCTTGAGCCGCGCGAGTAAGTGAGGACCCGTGTTTAGACTCTCGAAAGCGTAACTCCGTGTACTTCGGAATCCTGCTTTGCGGGTCGCTTGTGAAGTCGTTCGCGTTGATCCGTGAGAGTTTTCTCTCTCCCTCTCTCTTCCCCCCGCCCCCCTCCGTTTCCCTGACTGTACCGTACTCTGCTCTGCTGCGCGTCCACCAAAGCTTTAATCCGGTCTCAGCCCACTTTCAGAGTCAAGAGGCCCCGTCAGCAAAACTAGCCATTTTCTTTCCGCTTTATGCAACCCGAGGGTGAATTTTCTGAGTTAGATAATGCTGGAAGAAAGCAGCTTGACACTTTGCTGATGCGTTCTTCCACTTCGAACGTGGACCGAAACTGGATCAAAATTTAGGTGTGAATGCAGCCTCTGGTTTCAGTTTAGGAAGCATCCCCCTCCCAAGCCAGGTGTTCTTAAGCAGGAGGCTTGGTGAAAGGAATACAAGGCTGTGGTCACACCTGAGTTCTAATCCATCTTCAGTCCACCTTCAGAGCGAGAGAACACATCAGCAAAGTGACCAATCATTTTTTATCCCGAAGGTGAATTTTCTGAGTATTTAACACTGAAAGAAAACAGCTTGTTACTTTTGCTGATGCATTCTCACGCTCTGAAAGTGGGCTGAATGTGGATTAAATCTTAAGTGTGACCACAGCCCAAGTCTCCGGCAGCTCTGGCCAACATGAGTAGGGCATGATGCCTTTTTGGAGTGGGATTCCTGTTGCACATAGTAAGGATGCAGTACTAAACTCCTAGTGGTCTTAACATGAGTATTTTTAATTGAATTAAGGCCACAGTTCTGTGCTCAGGTACTCAAGTATAGCCTGGTGCTCTTAGACTAAAATCTTACATCAACTTATTCATTTAAATCTGATGTATTTAACTGGGGTGCAGGACCTTACTAAACTCTCCTAAATCTCACCTTACTATTGTGATCAGTATGTCCACAAAATTCCCTATTGTGTATGGATGTGTGCATGCCCTCAATTTTTATTATTATTATTAGTAGTAGTAGTTTTAGTAGTAGTAGTATTTTATTGTTATTGCTTTTTAACAAAGTTCTGTGCAGAAATTGCAAATGTATTGATAGCAAGCACATACAATGACCATTTATAAGTAGAATTTCTTGGTCTATTCATACCTGACACACCTATACTCCAAAACATTTTAAACTGCACTGTCTGAAGATCCAACAGAGGTAAAAGCTTCTGAGCAAAACTGACAGCAGCCTTAAAAGGCATTTACTGCTCCATCCTGATGTTGGCAGTAGTGCCCTGTTACGCAAATTGCTACTGCATCCAAATGTCATCTGTACTGCTGTAAAATATTATTTATCTCTGCCAATTATTAACACAGTTTTGCTGGTGGTGACAAATGTCTTAGTTTGTCTTATAATATCCTTTGGAGTCCGGATTTTAATCTCAGGTGAATTCCCAAACAAGTGATGGTTGGTCATAGTAACTGCAAAAGTATGAACGTGTATAGGTAACATCATATAATAGGTGCTATCTTATATTATCCTAATTGTCTCCAATGTCAGAAGATGATTGGAAAAAAACCACAATTTTTAAACAAGTCTGCTAAAATGCTTTGGAGCTGATTAATAATGTCTGATTTTTCCAGGCTTTCATTTACTGCCTTAGTAACAAGTAAACACTGGAAAATAATTTTTATTATTATCCACTCTACTAATTTTACTATAATAGAGTTAACATCTGTTTAACGTTCAGATGTGTTCCCCTAAGGTTTAACTTCTTAGAACTTTTTATAATTGGTAGATTTATCATTTCTATTTATCATTGGCATTTTTATCCTACTTGAAGTTCTTAGGGCAAATTACAACATGTAAAACCAAATATAAACACATTTCAGCAATAGAAGTAAAAAATGGGGAGAAAAAGTTGTATACCCATTTAGCCAAAGGCTAGGACAAAGAGGTGTGTCTTCACTGCCCTCCTAACATGGAAAGTGAGGGTGCCTGACACATCACAAGGGGGGAGGCTATTTCATAGTCTAGGGCGGTGATGGCCAACCTATGACACGTGTGTCACAGGTGACACACCAAGCCCTTTTGGGTGACACACATGATCGCCCTGGCACCTGGGCGTGTAGTGCTTGCTTGTTCTTGAAGTGCATGAAATACCAACTTTCAACTGTAAATTCAGCGACAAAAGTCACTAATGTAAAGAATTATTTGTTTTTGCTTTTAATAAAATACATATATCAAAAATATAACTTTTACTAGAGCTACAAATATCACAAAATTATGGATATTTGTAGAAGTGACACAGCACCCGAGTTAAGCTAGGTTTTCTTGTGAATTTTGACACACCGAGCTCAAAAGGTTCACCATCACTGGTCTAGGGGCAGTCGCTGAGAAGGCCCTATCCCAGGTGCCCAGCCAGCACAGGCAGTTTGGTGTGGAAGAAGGCATTTCTTTAGATATTTGGGGCCTAAGTCATTTGGGGCCTTATAGTTAACAACTTGAATTGGTCTCAGTAGCAAATTGGCAGCCAATGCAGCTCTTTTAAGATATATGATACTCTCTGCTTTCTGCCCTTAAGCCAGGACAGAACCTGTGCTTTTATTCCATGGCTGATGAGTTTACTCAGTAGTCTTTGATGTGGAACTTTGTCAAAAGCCTTCTGGAAGTCCAGGTAGACAATGTTCGCCTTTATCTACACGTTAATGGACACTCTCAAAGAATTCCAACAAGTTGGTGATGCATGATTTACCTTTGCAGAAGCCATGCTGGCTTTTGTTTAGCAATGCTTGCTCCTCCATGTGCACACTAATTCTGCCTTTAATGATGGTTTCCATCACCTTACATGGAACCGACGTTAAGCTAACTGGTCTGTAATTGCCTGGATCACCCCTGGATCCTTTCTTGAAGATTGGTGTTACATTTGCTTCCCTCTAGTCCTTGGGTACAGAGCCTGATGTTAGGGAATGATTATATATTTTTGCTAGAAGGTCGGTGATTTTGCATTTGAGTTTCTTAAGGACACTTGGGTGAATACCATCTGGTCCCGGTGACTTGTTAACATTTAGTTTGTTAAGACATACAAGGACCTCCTCCTTGGTTATCTCTGTCCAGTTTAATTCTTCAGAAAATACGGGCTCAGCTACTGGCATGTATCCTATGTCTTCCAACGTGAATACGGAGACAGAGAATTTGTTTAGTCTCTCTGCAATCTCTATGTCTTCTTTAATTAACACTTTCTATCCATTACCATCTAATGGTCCAACTGCTTTCCTAGCTGGATTCCTACTTCTGATATACTTATAGAAGTTCTTGTTATTTCTGAAGCATCTTCAAGGATAGCCTCATGTACAGCGCATTACATGTGCATATACAAAAAACACTAAATAAAAATGAAGCAATACTAAAATATTCCCTAAAAATCTTTAAGAAAAGTCTATTTGATGTGGCATTTTGTTTGTACAGTTACAGCAGTTGTACATTTGGGTTGATGGGTGTTTGGGATCCCTTCTTCACATTCCGTGTCTCAGTGGTAGACAAAGAAGGGAGTAATATACTTCCAAAGAATCAGGTAACAGGTTCTTTTGGTGCCTCTAAAAGTAATTTGGAGGTGTCTGTGGCAAAAGAAGAATTTCAAGCTATTGTGAACCCATATGATATGTACTATTCCCGTAGAACAATGACAGGAGAGAACAGACTATGTTTATTTATATTTACATTTATATGCCGCCCCATACCCAAGGTATTTGTGTTATTTGTACACATTGGTGCAACAGCAGGGGTGTCTATTTCTAGTGAAAACCTAGCAAAGTTAAGGAGCTCCTTTGTCTAAAAACTCTTATCAAATTACAGGAATTTTCTGCTAGTATGAGTTTTGCTTACAGTATCAAAATATATCAAGAAATAAGCTTGGTTGCAACCATTCGTGGAGTGATGCATACTTTAGTTGCATCCTGTGTGAACTGTTATAACACATTTTGTGCAGAACTATGTGATTAAAGAATTGATCAGGGCTGACTACAAGGTCATATGAATTCCCTGAAAGGTTGTAGAAAGGTTTAGGCCATTCTTGCGCTTGGCCTTGTTCTGGAATATATCTTGGGATAGGGATCTGTTTTCTGCATGCTAATGCAGATTATGGCAGGTCTGACCTTGAGCCTCCCATAGTCTGCTCTAGCATTTAGACAGCAGGCCTCTGTTCCAGGATATATTAAGGCCAAGGGAGAAAAGGCCCTAAGTAAGGGGTGATTAAAGATAAGTTCTTCATGACAGCTTCTGTGCCCCACCAATAAGAAAGCCTTGTCTGTAGTAATGATGAGTGAAGCATCACAATATCCACTGCTTACATTGGCCTTGTTGTATTCAATTTATCTTTAAAACCAGTGAACTCGATGTGGTAGGACTCCTAAAGACTGTTTTTAAAAACTGCTATTTTGCATGTTCAGGAGCCTGCAAAGTGTGTGTTTGTATCTTATTTTATGTTCTAATTCGGGAACAAAATGAAATTCTTGCAATTCCATATTGCAAAAGCTGAACACTTATGTACAATGTCATTTTAGGGAGAAGAGTGATCAATGGATGATTATTTTAGCTCTCCCTCGGGACCCTCTTCACTGACGGAATGCCCAGAGACAGCTATGGAAGTGGAGAGGCAGACTTTGAGTCTTTTCAGTTTCTCATGTATTTCAGACATTCGAAATGGAGGAAAGAGCTTTTCGGCTGATTCTTACCTAGCTAGCGGGTGTCTGAAAAGGTATGTAAAAGTTAAAATATCGCTCTTGGGGCTTTTATCTTGGAAATACTATTGGGTAGCTTGCCTTTACTGAAAATGTTCTGGTGGAATAATTGCGCTGAGTGATATTAAAATCCCCTGTGTGAATGTGTGTTGAGGACTTTAGAGTTTTGAATGTTTAATTACTTTCTTCTAACAGCTGCTGTGTGCCTCAGAGATCCCAATAGAGTTTTCAACTTTTGTTTGAATCTAGGGGTTTGGGGACCCATTCACACATCATAAGGTGAAGTTGTTGCCAAAAAAAACCCCCACAGTATTCTGTTTGTGCAATATCTTGCTGACCCAAGGATAGCGATTTTGCAGGTCTTCCAACCAGTGACCCAATAATAGTACTGAGAACTAATTGTGAGCTCTAGTTGATTTACATGACTGGTGTATTGGTGAACTTACACTGCATTGTGGAGACTCCCTATAAATGGACTTTAGCAGTTACTTTGGCAGCCATACAGATGTTGTTTGCCACTGCTTTCTGTGAGGATATGGATGAAGGTGGTGCTTTCTTGAGGGCTAGCCTTGAATTTCCAGATCTTTTTTTTTTCCAATCGCCTTGTACTTTTCGTGGAAGGATAATTCTGGATGATGAATTCTAAAATTTTAAAAATTCAGAGTAAAGGAAGGGAGAAATCCTATGTCAGAGCTGACAAGCAGTGTATGCCAAGTTTGGCTAATGGAATCTCACCTGGGAGTAAGTGTATGTTTTATGAAAACCAAATAGAAAAAACCCATTAGGCACCTGATTGGTACCGATCAGAAAGACTCTTTTCCCACATCAGACCCATGTGTTCACACCAGTTTAAGGGAAGTCCAGATTGAATGGGGTCTTCAGGCCCTGAAATCCGGACTTCCCATGGGCCCCTTTAAAGGGGTCTTCAATCCGGTTTTCAGCCGTGAAGAGTCGATCAGAAGGCACGCGTTTGCATCACAATGGGATCCAGGGGTGGGCCCCAGGGGTGCCATGCTCAGTGGGGTGGGAGTGACCCAAAACTCACATCTATGCAGCCTGTGCTTGGCCTTCAAGGATGACTTCGAAGCCGAGCACAGGCTGTGTAGCCATGATCTGGCAATCTTCATAGATGGATCTGATGTGTTCTCCCACTCCAATTGTGGCCCGGAGCTGAAAAATAACATTTGTGTGTATGATTTCCCTCCCCCCACCCCCACAAAAAAAAATCTATTAATAATGTTGTCTTTGTTTTTCAGGATTTTGCTGGGGCTGGATCCTTCTCCTACTGACTTTGAAGACGATACCACAGAATTATTCAGTTTTCAGTGGGTTACTGAAACTGCTTTAGTTGATTCTTGCACGCTGCTCTTTGGATTGTTAAGGTATGTTCTTGTTGGAGTCATTGTAGTGCTAGTGTGCTATGTTATTATGTCACCTAAAATTATTGTACTCATAATATATTATATTCTTATAATATGTTATATTCCTGAAGATAGCTTTTCAACAATATAAGCAAAACACCATTGTTGAAGTGGTCCTAAGTCAGTAGTATCATTATGTGGAATTTTCTTCCCAATAAATGTCTCTAGGAGTTAAGCCTACTCATTTAAAGAAGAAGAAGAGTTGGCTTTTTTACCCCACTTTTCCCACCCATTTAAGGGGACTCAAAGTAGCTGGAAGAGAGTGGAATCAAACCCATATTCCCAGATATGAGTCCGGTTCCCTAACCACTAGACCAAACTGGCTAATTCGGTTAATTAGGCTGATGACACATCTAGACCACCAGCCAACCCTCATAAGAGCCCACCAGAGACACAGATGAAGCCCAGAAGCTGGATATGAGTAATTTTAGCCTTTTTTTGCTTATTGTCCCCATTACCAGATGTTCAAAGTGTTATTGTTTCCAGTTTTTGAGGTATTATACAGACACCGGTGCTGGTAACTATTGACACCTCTGTCCTCAATGAATCTGTTTTTGTAATTATTTTAACATCCCCTGGAATGAAATTCTGTACTTTAATTGCACAGTGTATAAGAGATACTACTTTTTTCTGTCTCTTGACACTTTTAACTCTTCAATGATTTTTTCCATCTTCCAGTATTTTGTGAAAGGGACAGAAGCTTCCCCCCCTTTTTTTTATAGTTAGCATAATTTTATACATCTGTTACATAACACTTCTGTTTACCTTCCCTACCCTAAATTAAAAAGCCCTAAATGCTGTATAAATTATACTTCAATCAGTGTGTAATAGAGCTACAATACTGGCAGTTTTTCATTCTCGCTATTCCAGTAAAGTGCTCTGGAGGATTTGGCAATTTGTACACTATATTTTAATATTTTGGTTAGGTTAATGAAATATAGAAATTATGAATAAAATCTTTTGTTGGTTCTAAGCATAAGAACATGCTTTTTGTCAATTTCTTATTCATATGTTAGTTTGGGTGTAGCTAAATTACATGTTGCAAACCAATAATGGAATGAATTGATAGGACTTGTGTTGATGGCTCCCTTGTTCTTATAACAAACATTGCTGCTTTTCTAAGC
This sequence comes from Aspidoscelis tigris stejnegeri, assembly GCA_023333525.1. Classification (NCBI taxonomy): domain Eukaryota; kingdom Metazoa; phylum Chordata; class Lepidosauria; order Squamata; family Teiidae; genus Aspidoscelis; species Aspidoscelis tigris. The sequence goes on from JALMGA010000001.1 coordinate 98,142,073, forward strand.
AGCCATGTGAACTGTGCTTAGATTGGATTCTTATATTATGTGGGCGGGGGGTTAATTTTCAAATGCTTTTCCCCAAGTGGAATATAATCTTTTCTTCTAGTTCTAGTCACAATCATTTCCATCTGTTTAGCATTGGTATTACTATTAGATGAGTCTACACTTCAGAATAGTTTGACATTTGAAAATTGCATCTAGTACAGAATGAATCTGCCTGCCTATTACCTGGCATTTCCTGTAAAAGGCACCTTAGCCCCCTTTGGTATGATTAGCTGTGGCAGTTGGTGTATTTGAACAAAATTGAAGATTCAGTCTATAGTACAGTCTGGTTTCAAAAAGTGGCTTAAACTTTTGGTGAAAGTGTGGTGTCCTTCTGCATCAAGTTAATTTAACAGTATCTGGAGACTATGGCAGTCAGTACCAAATTCTACACGGTTTTAGTCAAGTCATGCTGAAGATATCAGAGACCATAAAATATATACAGACAGTTGCTGCATGAGGGCTTTTTGTCTTAAGAGGGTATTAATTCCAGGTAGCAAAAGAATCTCTTCCATGATTCTTTGATTCTAAGACCTCAAATGTTAGTTGTCACGGTTGAGACCTAAGAAGTGGAGTTGCATATGTTCATGCACTTGACCTTCTGGAAGGACTTGTAATCTCCCATTGTCGGAAGACCCAAGCAAGTGTGAGACAGGCCAATTGGAGCTCCAGAGGACCACTTGGATAGTGACATTGGCCCAGTTGTGCCTAAGAGTACCAGTCTAACAAGTAGGTCCAGGACCACCTGTGATCGATGGCATTAGTTCTAAGAGGGCAAACATATAGATCCCAGTCCAATAGGATATTTTATTTTTAAATTTTATTTCAGTTGTATTTAAAGCTAAAGAAACACATTTTCTTTTGGTCTGTAATGCATCCAAACATCTTGTTTTCCTTCTGAAGTTTTGCAATAAATAAACTTAATCGGAATTGGTATGTCCCTGAAGGCCACATGCTGTTGTTGATCAGTTGGTTTGTCCTTGTCTCTGCTTGAGATGCCCGTGAGCATTTGGTGAGCCTCTGTGTACAATTGGATGCTGGACTAGATGGGTTGTGGCCTGATCCAGCAGGGCTTCTTTTATGTTCTTAAGTTCTTACATTCTAACTCTTGGTTGATTCAACACCAACCTTCCCCCACCACCTCATGTTTGGATCCCTGTCACTTATTTCTTTGAAAGAATCATGTTTTATATATCAAGTTTATATTGATCTGGTTTTATGGTTTTGCTTTTGTTTGTTAGACAGCAAATACATAGATTGGAAAACCTTGTTCAGACCAGCTCATCTGACTTCAGTAAGTTTGTTTATTAATTTAAGTATGCATGTCCTCCAATGCCTTTATTTATTCATATCTTCAGTCTACTTTTTAATTTAAAAAAATTCCAAAGGTAGCTTTTGAGCTCAAGATGCAAAAAATCCAGGCTATACCGTATAGAAAAAAAGACACTGTTTGAAAATGCATGGAAGTGAAACATAATCGTTATGAAGAAAATAAATACAGTGCAGTGGGGGCAGAGTGGCTTCTTATTCCTGATGGCACCATTTTTAATATAGAAATTATTATTATTATTATTATTATTATTATTATTATTATTATTATTATTATTATTATTATTATTATTATTATTATTATTATTATTATTTTATTTTATTTTTATTATTATTATTATTATTATTAACTCATTTGTTTAGAAAGTCCCAAAGGGAGTTGTGAAATAATAAAAAACAAACACAATAAAATCATGAAGTAGTACTCTTATTATTATTAGAGATGCAGAAAACGGCATATTTCATTCATAACAAACATGATCCAGGCCCTAGTTAAACTGTTTGTCCTTCACATTAGAAATGACTAGTTCTAGTCTGGCTTTGATGAACTTGCTTGTGCTCACCATCTCCCCTCTTCTGCCCTAATACATATGGCCTACCTGATAGACTGTGCCTTTTGAGCCCAGCTGCAGCACTGCTGCCAATTATGTAGTTCTAAAGAAATAGTTTGCTTTCCTCCATACTCCCTCCTCCTTTCAGATATGGTTGCTGTATCTGCTGGGCTGGGTTTCATAGACATGGCCAGGCAGCTGCCACCAACCATGTGGTCCTCCAGAACTCTAATAGGTACCTTCTATGAAGTGGACTATAGTCCTTCCAAAAGGCCGTGCTCACAGATGTGTACAGTTTCACTTACTGGAAAAGTGGTAATAAATGGCTTTGCATCAAATTGAAGGAATGTTTGAAGTGCTACAGGGGTCTGTCCTGGGTCCAGTGCTAGTCAACATTTTTATAAATGATCTGGATACAGGTGTTGAATGATAGCTGATCAGATTTGCAGATAACACAAATCTAGGAGGGGTTGCTAACACTAGGGAGGAATAGAGGATTCAAAAAAATTTAGACAAGCTTGAACAGTGGGATGAAACTAACAGGATGTTATTTAATGGGGACAAAGTCCTACATCTTGGTAAGAAAAATGATAAAAATGAATACAGAATGGGAGGAATCTGGCTGAGTAGTAGCACAAGTGAAAAGGACCTGGGTGTGTTGATTGAACAGGTTGTACATGGGTCAACAATGTTATGCAGCTACAGCAAAAGGCAAACACCATCCTAGGATGCATCAGGAGGAGCACAGAGTCTAGATCATGAGAAGTAATTACCGTATTCCTTTTTACTCTACCTTGGTCAGACCTCATCTAGAATACTGTGTCGAATTCTGGCACCCCAATTTAAAAAAGACATTGGCAAACTAGAGCGACTCCAAAGAAGGGCTACCAAAGTGGTTAGTGGTCTGGAAACCATGTCCTACAAGGAATGGTTGAAGGGTCCAGGAATGTTTAGCTTGCAGAAGAGAAGACTGAGAGGAGACATGATAGCAGTCTTCAAGTATCCGAAGGGCTGTCACAGTTCAGAGTGATCATCTCTATTCTCACACAAGATGGTAGGACTGGAAACAATGGTATGAAACTTCAAGGGAATCAATACAGATTAGATATTAAAACTTCCTGACAGTAAGGGGAATCAGTAAATGGAATAGGTTGCCACAGGAGGTAGTGAGCTCTCCTTCGCTGGAGGTCTTCAAGGAGAGAGGCTGGATCTGTCTGGGATGGTTTAGGAAATCCTTCATTGAGCAGGAATTGGACTTGATGACCCTGGGGGTACCTTCCATGCTTTGATTCTAAGACCTCAGATGTTAGTTGTCACAGTTTAGACCTAAAAAGTGGAGTTGCATATGTTCATGTACTTGACCTTCTTGGAGGACTTGTAATCTTCCTTTGTTGGAAGGCCCAAGCATGTGTGACGCTGGCCAGTTGGAGCTCCAAAAGACCACTTGGATAGTGGCAGTGGCCCAGTTGTGCCTAAGAAGACCAATCTAACAGGTAGGTCTAGAACCACCTGTGATGGATGGAATTAGTTCTTTGTGAACCATCAGGGTTCAGCTCCGTATGAGACTGAATCCCAAGCTTTCAAGCAGGTTTGATCTAATAGTGGACTTGACAAATCCCCAGGGTTCTTAAAGACCTGGTGTGTGTCTGGTCCAGCACATCTCTGATTGTTGGCTTGTACATAAAAGGAATACGTATTACTATATCCTTCAGATAATAAAGTACCAAGGTGTTCAAATTTTCTAAAGCAGAAATAATTTGTATTTTATTGATTGATTGATACATTTGCTAAACCTCTGTAGCCACCTAATCACAGTTTTTCTGGGTGGCTCAAAATAAAACCATTAAAATATACAACCCGCCTCCCCATGAAGTTAAAAAAATCCATATTGTGGAAAAACACTGAAATACCTCATGCTTATGATTCAGTGAGATGTGTAGACCACTTTGATGTTATTTGAAGTTACAGCGCTTTGCAAGAGTAGATTCGCTGGAAATGTTCAATATATAAATCCAATAAATAAGTGAATGGGCAGTTTTCACAATATGGTGATAGTGTGTATGTGTTTAAAGTCTATATGATGATAGTGTGTATTGTGTTTAAAGGCTTCTGTAATGTGCTTGTTTCTTAATATTGGTGACTAAAACAGTTGCACATGGTGTAAGGATTTGAAATAAGGCCTTTTCTGTGTTGGTACCATGATTGTGGAACTTCCTCAAGTGGTTGATAATCATAACTGGTTTTTTAAAAAGGAAATTCAAAAACCATTAATTTTTAGCTTGTCTTGATATCTGGAGTTTTATTGGAATGAGGTAGAAATTTGATAAATCAATAAATAATAAAATATAACAGCTGAATTGCCTCAACCTTCAGATGTTTGTACTGTTGTCATTCATTTTCTTCAGAAATGAAGAGCTTCAAAGATCCAGCAGGAACTGGGATTAGTTCAATTTTCTCCCTTAATTATGATTCTCTGTATAGTCTTTGTCCTTCAAGCCACTAAAGCTGCAGTAATGTCACTTCAGCATAGCCAGATTCACACCCTTAATTTTCGTCTTACTCCAGGTCAGGCTGCAGGCCTACACTCGGAAGCACAAAATGTTAGGCAGCAGTGTATTCAGTTCCTGCAGTATGTGAAAGTTTTCATCTTCAGGTGAGATGTTAGACACAATTGTGTATACTGTTAATTTTATGTTCATTATATTATATTGCATTAATTATATTGTAATTTATTATTAAGGTACATGGAGCCACACGAAACAGAGGATGAGTTGTTCCATTCATTTGAAAGACAAGAAGCACAGCTCCCTTGTTTACTTGTTGAGGAACTCCATTCCTTGATATTGTATATTGGACGCCTGTACGAACTCCCTGCTTCTGTTCTTGGAGGATTTTCTGTTCCATCTCAAGTGAAGGTTTGGGCTGTTCTTTGTTTTCTGGCATATAACAGATAAAGATGGAAAACAGCTTACATATTTATTTGCATTTTTATCCCACCCTATACCTGAGAGCAGGGGACAATTATAGAAGACAAATTAAAATAATAGATACTAAAATAATAACTGAGTTTGGAGAGGGGACATTTTGAAATAGTCATTTCTACTCTACTTTCATCTGATGTTCTCACTTCTTGCAACTCATCTCCTTGAGTTTTAATGCTAGCTCCAAAATGGGCTCTTTTCTAAAGGGCGTCTCTGATTTATTACCTCTAAGATATGCTTCCCCATGCAAAAAGCAGAATTACAATGAAGCACCTTTTGTGTCGTACTTGTAGCAATGAACTGTATTACAATATTAAACGAATACCTCACTTCATTCATTCATTCATTTTTTATTTGTATACCGCCTTTCTAATAAATTACTCAAGGCGGTTTACAGCAAACATGAAGAATACAGTGCAAAATAATACATCATACATTAAATAATCATAAAATTATATATAAACAAAATAATACATTATTTTGCCAACAGTAGGATAGTTTGGCTAGCAGAGAGCCTGAGTTGTCAGATGTAATCTGTTTATTTTTCTTTCCCCACTAAAAGTAATATAAAAATAGGAAGTCATTTTTCCAAAATACACTTTTATTTCAACCCTAAAAATATTTTAAGAAAGGTCATGATTATTCCTTCTCTGCCCCATCTTTAAAATTACATGCCCCATTTCCAGCAAAGGGAAAGGGACAGTTCCTTGACCTCTACTACTGTTTTGAAATGGTTTGAGTAAGATGTTTTTGATGCCTTCTTTGTGCATTATTTTTTATTTATAATTTACCATATTCTTCCACAATATTTTCTTACACTGTGATTTTAGCTATTTCCTCCATCTTGGCATTTTCTTCATCTTCACTTAGACATCTACTGGTCTGTCCTGGAAATTCTTCATCTTCTTGGTGAAAAGATGCCAAGTAGGTCTTGCCTTTTGCAATTCATTTTGATGTTGTGATGTTTGTGTGTTCAGTTGACGCACTGGGTGATAGCCTGAATCTTCCAAGTGGCACTGACTTTCATAGATAACCTGGGCCTCCATGATGCCCCTAATCCCCAATTCTCTGTAGGTGGAAATTACCTGCATAATGCGATTTTATACTACATAATGACTTGTATGAACCAAACTATAGCATTATACAAGGGATTGCTGCATTTTTTCTTTTGATTTTGATGTAATTTCTGGCCTGTTTCTTTGCGTAGGTAAGCTGTCCAATATTTGTTGGTTTTTAAGACAAGCCATTCCAACTTAATATGCAGTGTTAAAAGTTATGTTTTTATGCTTTTACACTCATACATATCTCCAAAGATTATCTATTTATTCATGGTATTTATTCATTATCTATTTATTTCTGTGTACCTCCACTGGTATATTTTTGCTTTGTTTTATACCTAAGACTGAGGGATGTGCAAAATGCAGTTCTAAATGCTTTTGAAGCATTCAGAATGTCCATATCAAAATGATTACCTTGACTTTCTTGGAGAGGACCTTGCCAGATTCTGAACAATAAAACAAATAATAACTTGTTAGCAATAGGTAGCATTTGAGTGGATTACATAATAAAATCTTGGATCCTCAACTTCTAAGTTGTACAGAGTATAAGTTCTCTTGAGACATTCATTCCATACTTGGTCTTGAAAACGTGGTGGAAACACCTATGTAAAACACACTGTCATACTTCCCACTTACACCTGCGATTAGAGGTGTGTTTTTATTGTATGTTGTTAACAAAGTCTCAAGCCATAAATGCTGAATTAGTATGGTTTGTTGGTTGCATATACAGTCACTCATGTACAAAATAGCCTCAAGAAGGTAACTGGGTGAAACAAAGAAAAAAAAAGGTTAAAATCTATAAAGCCTAAATTAAAATTCAATTTAAAAACAGGATCTCAGTAAAACAGATAAATGGTATAGGGCGCTCAAAAATCCCCAAAGCACAGCCTCATAGCATGGTAGAGGAGTATCTTAAGCACCAAAACCCTGTATGCAGTGCAAGTGGTGTCTAATGAGGAGGCCTGTGACATCTCAGGGACCAGGTCCTTCCATAATTTGAAAGCCCTTTGAAATGCTACATTCTAGTTCAACATTTTTTATGTGAGGTATTTTAAGACCTGACCCAGCAATCCGTGTAGTGAGTTTCATTGTGCAATGGGACTTGTACTTTATTCTTGCTTTGTCATGTTTTTCACGCAACGCAAGAGCTCAATATCAAACTATGGAAGAATTTTATTAAAATTAAAATGATGCCCACTATGCATGTTTGTTCAGCAGCACGTCCAGCTGGGTCCATTTGAAATTAGGCCCACAGAATTCATTTAAACTTGATCCCAGAGTAAGTATTCAAAGGACTGCTATCAGCATCAGTGCCAGCATTTATATAATGCTGGAAAATAAGGCTTAATTCAGACTCTGGGTTGTTGCTGTCACTCAATTGTAGCAGCTTTTTACGTAGTACTTAATAAAGAATTGTAGTAGAGAGAGATGCTTCACTTTATACAAAGCAGAGCTCAGATTGTGTATGAGCAGAGTTCAGATTGTGGGTCTCTGGATCTAAATTACTTAGTGTGAAATGTGAGAGAACCTCTATAAAGAAGTGTTCCCTTTGTACAGGTTTCTGCATGGTTATGTTGAACTCTATAATTTTCAGATGGTAATACAAATCTCAGGGTTGACTACTGTTTTGGTGGTAGTTTACGGTAGATTAAATTTGTATTTTTATTCAGATACCTGTTTATTGACTAATATTCCACAGTATGTCTCCCAGAAACATTTTATTGATTGATTGATTGATTGATTGATTGATTGATTGATTGAGTGAGTGAGTGAGTGAGTGAGTGAGTGAGTGAGTGAGTGAGTGAGTGAGTGAGTGAGTGAGTGAGTGAGTGAGTGAGTGAGTGAAGTGGAATGCAGCAATTTAGGACCTGAAGCAAAATCGTGCTATTTAAATTACAATTGGGACTCGTAGCAGTTAGCTTGTCATCTCTCAAGCCTCATCTAGCTTTCCTTTGTTGTTCATAGACCAGCCAAGCCTGATAAAAGACTACTGTAAATCATATTGTTATCTGTTTCAAATGGTAATACTGTGTAGTTTCTTCTTAATATGTACATGACTGGATATGCTTGAACAGCCTCTTAGGGTGAATGAAAGGCTTGGCAAACCTGTGTCTCAAATCCTCCATGGAAATTTTCATGGAGATCCTTCCAACTCACCTCCCACAGACTACAGTATGTAGTCTTTCTGCAGAAGCCTAGCAAAAGTTGCTGGCAGCCAGATCAACAGCCTGCCTGTTTCAGTACTTATTTGCATAGTGGTCTGCAGATTGCTGGGAAAGAGGTCCCTAAATGAGCAATGAGCACAGCTTTCATGACGTGGTTAAAAAACACACAATCTTGATGAATTCCTTATGAGACAATCCAGTTTTCTGGTTTATCATTCATTCAGGTACCCAGCTTCTTGAGAGTGTTGGAGTTTTCACTGGACCCAATGTGTTCTCAGTATTCAGGATTTATTAAGATGACATTTCTTGTATTCAGGTTGCACACACCATATTCTCTCCCCTTGTCTTATTTGGTAGATCTGTTCCATTGCACAATTTCCAATGAGGCTGCCATATTCCATACTGATATTAGTGTATAGGAGTAGCGAAATTGGTCCTGCAAGTTTCTTAGATTGGGCAGTTTTTTACACTCATTTTAAAAACTAACGCTGTCTAGATATTTTCCACGGTATATTGAAGCAAGCCACAGATTGAATGTTACAGGAAAAAATGAGTAAGTTTTAAATATAGTATCCTGCAATCAAGGAATAGCAACATAGTTCCTGCTATTCCTTGATTGCTTCCACCTCATTGTAACTATGTATAAAATTTCCTTATTATTATATCTGATAATACATTAGCCTTTGCTTTTTGAGACAAAGTTTACATGCATCTTTAGTTGTTCCAAAAGGTGCATGAAAATGACTATCTGGTTTAAATCAAGTGGAATGATTGTGGTATGGAGCCAATTCCCATTACTGGTGTAGAGTTCAGTGCTGTAAAGCTGGAAATATATTATCAGCTTTTGTTTCCACAAAATGCATTTTTTTCTCTAGGTGTAAATATAGTAAATATATGTTTGCCTGTTTCCTATTCACAAAATCAGTTTCAAAAGATAAATCTTTCCTTCTTTCTTAGGACGAACAGTTTACGCTCACAAGTTCTCTAATTTGACTGGTGAAAATTTGACCAATATCAGCCTCTTTGAAGAACATTGTAGAAATCTTTTATATGACCTCATACATTTGTCATCAAACAGATATACAAAGGTATTTGAATGACATTTGCCATGTTGTAATAGGATAATTTAAAAATTAGCCTGGTTTTTAAAATCTTGTCTGAATTTATCTTTTGACTCTTAATATAGGCCCCTTTTTTGGCTTTATTTATCAAATATTATTCCTGAGGAACTTAGTTAATGGTTTATTCTAATTGCCAGACTTGAAATGAGGGCTGTATTCAAGCCCATGACTAGCAAAAACTTCAGAAGAGTGAAAAAGGCAATATTGGGTAAGATATTCACACTTGAAGTTTAATACAAATCATTGAATTTAAATTTTCTTCATTCCTAATTTGAACATTTATTCTGATTATCTGATATTTCACTCAATGGAAGTTTGGTTAAATGGAGTTTCCAGACAGGTCAGTTCCTCATGGAAAATAGAACTTCTCCTGTGTATTTCTTCATTTTTATAGCTGCCTTCATTAAATGTCATTTGTGGCTGTATTTTTTTATGTTCTCTTATGTTTAATTTGCTATAAAACATGGCACAATTTAATTTTTTTACTTTTCATTCAGCTATTTCTTTTATCACATACACTCTATAACAGTGGACCACTTGGAGGTGAAGGAAAGGATTAGTATCCCTTGTACTGCCTCATCCTACAGTTTGACCTCAGACTGCCTGTATTTTCATTTCTTAATAATGGCTACTGACCCTAGTGGTTGTCTGAGTGACTGTAGTATGAGGTAGTATGCCTGTAAAGGCCATTTGGTGGGATACTGTCAGCAAGACAAGCTGCTGTGCTTATATTGTGCTTCTTGACCCCTGAATTCTGCCTGAAAAGACTGCTGCATTAGGCATTTTAAAGCACATTAAGTCATTAAAGTACTGCATCCAACAATATCCCACAAATGTGTAATTTTTGAAGGGTCATAGGACTCTTTTAAAGGAAGCTGATAAATTCGGCACCAGGTTAACATTACAACTCCTGTTTAAATTCCTTCATCTTAACAGTTAACCCTCAGTTGTCGTGAAAAGCTTGGCATCTGAGGTTTAGTGTCTGTAACTTCACAACCTTTAGATTATGCAGTCTGAAAGCAATTCCACTAATAAGAATGAGGCATAGGAGATGCCTTGCACTATGCAGAGTCCAGTCTAATATGGGATGTAACTAGATTCTTAAACATAGTAGTGTAAAAGCTTGTTTGTTTTTAACAGAACCTAAAATAAATGGGAGTGGTTCATAGTTTGTGTATGTGGCTATAATACCACCTGCTGGTAAATCAAGGGTAAAACCCATTTCATTAAAATGGCAAACTAACTACTCATTAAATAAGTACATCTTTTTGGAATGCTAACATTGGTTTTGTTCTACCTTATTCGGTATCAAGCTCCTAAAGTTTGTTTAGTGTAGATGATTGCGTAGAAAAGCTAAAGCTTTGATTAATTAAATTTCCTAAGAATTAAAACTTTGGTCTGAAGTTGAATATGTGTTGGTATGTCCCAGCGCCCCACATTTGTTAAACCATAGTTTTCTTGTAGATGTGAATCATCACATGGTGCAATCCTATGCAATTTTATTCAGAAAAAAGTCCCATAATGTTATATACAGTAAATAAGTTTAGGCATCACCAACCAGGTCCATAGGTAAGTTGAAAAATGTCTAAACTCTTCATAGTTCTTCTAAAAAAACTCAGCAGGTGTAATGGGCCTTATTTTTATTTATCTGAATGACCTTTATTATCTCATTGAAATTTCTGCCTGAAATAATAACACCATCTACAGAATTAACAGAACAGTTTATTTAACCCCTAAACCTTATTTTCCAATGAAATTAGAGAAATAGACCCTTTTCGTAGCCCTTTCGAGCTGTGGTCCATTTGCTAGTGAGGTCTGTACATGCACTGCCACTGCCATCTCGCAGGTCACTAACCCCTTCCTGGAGTTAATTAGATGTAGACTTCTAAAAGGCACTCTACAGCTTGAGTGTAAGAGGCTAGGTGGCTCTTGGGCAACAGTGTCAGTTGCATGCTGCATCCAGATCACCATGGCAATGACTGGGTGCTCACCGGATGTTGCTGCAGCCATTGCCATGGTGATCTGCCCTGTCCTGCCTGTACATACATTGTGCTACTGGGGTGTTATGGGACTTTATTAATACTTAATAGGTGGATGACTGCCACGGCAGCTCAGCCATACCAGCCAAGTATGGTACTGTAAGACCATATTAGGTGCAAACAGGTCCATCCATTCTTATATCATTTGTGTGCATTCATGCTTCTCCATCATGCACACACACACACACACACACACACAAACACACCCCAGTGTTATATACCAGATAAGCAATGGCTGTTTATATATTGTTCCCTATCTTGCATATGTCTTGGTCATAATAGGATTGATTGTAGTTGATTACAGCATGATCTGAAGGGTCCCATTTTGGTTCCTAATGAGCGCTTCTTATCCCTCAGGGACCACGGTCATACCTTCACTTTCATCCTCCTTCAGTCTGCCTTCTGCTCCAATGGCATATCTACTTAGCCTCTGCAGATAAGGGAGGAGAATCTGGACTTTTCATGCACTACAATGGGGGTTACTTGCATCACAGTACTCCCCCACCTTTTTGAACCTCCTGCTCTCTATTGCTGCATTACTTTCTTTAAAATTGTTAATTTAGTGCAGAACCACTTCTTTGCATCTATGTGAGGGTGGATAGATTGATTAGTCACTGTGTAGCTTGTTGGGGGTGCCTGTTTTTCACATTTCCTTGCCTCAGATGGTCTTCACCACCTGTGATGACTGCGAGGTAAGGTAAGTTAGTTAGAGATAGGTTATGGAATGGTTGAGGGGTGTGACTTACAGTATTCCAGAGGGAGGGGTAAGCTAGTTCAGTAGAGGAACCAATCAGAGCTGGAGAGCACCGGGGCAGAGACTATAAAAGCTTTGGAAACGGGTGTCAGAGGTTCTTTGCCTGGGGTAGTTCACTGTGGGGTGGGCAGGAAGGAACCGAGCTCTTCTACTTAGGAGGAGTCTAGGTAGATGAGTCCTGAGTACTCTTAAGAGTTGATGAATATAAGTTTTGTTGACAGTTGAGAAACTTATATTGAAGATCATGTGCCTCATTAAGAAGTTATAACCAATAAAGCATTTTACATCATTTCTCTTTAAAATGCCGGAGTGCCGTGTGTGTGTTGAGGCAAGAGATCTCATTATGGTTACTGTACCTTTAAGAGTAAAAGGAAGACAACACGGGCCAGCTTTCTGCTAATGCGAGAAGCCTTTGCATTTGATGTTTAGCAACGGAAAGGGAGAGTTTGCCGTGGTGTGGTGCTGGGCGACCCAGGCCTGCAGTTGACAGAGCCGGGGCTAAGTGCCCTTGAGAGGCAGAGGGTTGGGTGAGGAACGCGCCGTGACACCACCCAAGTGGTTTCAGGGCCCCTTTTATTCCATCAGTGCCTTCACATATTGTACATATTCCTAAACATTTTGAAATCACCAGCTTTTTAACACACATACACAAACACACACACATCATTTTCTGAATAATTTCAGCCCATTCTACTTAAAGGGCTATGGAGATAGCATGGAGAAATCACAGTTGTCATGCAAGTTCCCCCTTGTACTGTATATAAAAGTATTTTAATAGTTGCTATATAAACTTGTACTTGAGTGAAATTCTTTCTTCATTGAGTACCATTTTGTCCATTACAGATAAGGCCCTCAGAAAGTCTAACTGGCCACCCCTTTCCTTGCATCTGTGTAAAAGAATTATGGGTTCTGCTGATCCATTTGCTAGATCACAGGAATAAAGGATCCCTTACAGAAGTAAGTATGCATATTCTTAAAAAGAAAAAGCTTTATGTACGGTATGTTTATATTATTCTTATAACCTTCTACTGCATTATCTTAAAGCTGTATACAAGATAAAGTACAAAATTAAAAAAGCATAAATAAAACACTAACACATCGCCATCATCCAATATTTTTCTAAAGAAGTCTACCCTAAATGAAGTCAATATGCCTAGTGAAAAGGAAGGTTTTAAATATGTCCTCAAAAATAAATAATATAGGTTCTTGGCGTGCTACCAGGTTACATGGGAATATACTGTCTCTTCCTCCTTTATAGACACTGCTAATGTTTTAATATATACAGTTTTAACATATGTCTGATTTTAAATGTTGTTACCCTCCCTGAGACCTTCGGGTATAGAGCGGGCTAGAAATACAAATAATAAATAAATAGTCCAGAGACACCCAATGAGAAATCAAAAACTGCTTCTTGGGACACTAAGATGGAGGCAGGACCCAATGTGCTTTTATTTCTCTATCACTCCACAGAATGCTAGGAAATACTAGCATTCCTTCTCCCATGCAGACAACACAGGCAAACCAGTCTGGTGACCTTTTAATTGCAGAGTATCATCCTGAGGAAACCTGGAGATAATTCAGTTTTTTTCCTACTAGTTTTGAACTGGATGATTGGCTGTACTAACTCCAGATTGGAGAGACATTCAGGCTGCCTCTAAAGGCCATTTTTGGGGAGTTGACAGCAGATTAAGGTTTCACGTTTGTCTTCTGCTTGGGAAAACCCAGAAGTAAGTGAAGGGCCACTGTGTGCGATGGGATGCTGGACTAGATGTGCTGTGGCTTGATCCACCATGGGTGTTTTTCCACTGTCACTAGAAGTACCCATTAAGTACCCATTAACGGGTACAAAAATTAAGTACCATTAATGGGTACTTAATGGGTACTACTAGTAACAGTGGAAAAACACCCCATATTTCCTTTTATGTCCTTACAGTATATGAATGTACATTTCTGTATAAAATTCAAAATGTTTTTCAAATGCTGTATGTTTTCATTTGTTTGCAGTCTTTTTGGAGCTGGTTGAATAAAATTCTGAAGAAGATGTTTGAAAAAAACAATGCTACAGAAACAGTATCTTCTTTTGAACTGATTTCATGCAAAGATCCACTGGGCTTTAGCTGGTGGATTATAACTCACTTGGCATCCCTTTACTGCATAGACCGCAATGGCAATGTAGTTGAAGAGGTACATTTGCTTTCTTGTCTCCTGGATGTTTTTATTACAAACATGTTTTCAAAATGGGTGCATACTGTCTTCAAAGCTTTCAGTGAGCAGCAAGCTTTCTAAATGCAGTTGCAAATTTTGGACATCTCTGGAATGTTTTAATTTAAAAGTCAAATAGCAGCAGTAGTGTAAGTTTTCATTTTTAAATTTTATAGTTGATAGATACTTGAATACAAAACTCTGATCAAGTGTGCGATATTAGGCAAGTCTGTTTTAAATAACCCAAAAATCGGACTCCTGATGCTATCATTCCTTTGAATGATTTGAATGAAATAGTCGGTGACTTTACATGCATCATGCCTGACAAGATCCTTGAATGTATAAACTCAGGTAATCCATATTGAAAAACAAACTGCAATGATATGACTTTGGAAAAGTAAATGCTACAGTACTATAAACATGGAAGAACTGATGTCTCTCATGCCGTGCTCAATTCTTTAGCCTATACTGCTTTTCTTTATATGTCACACTGATTTGTAAATGAAGGAGCTAATTTTAGGAGTTGATAGTTGTACGACGTTAATTTGTATTTATATGTGATGTGTCCTTGTCACTGTGTACAAACGCCCCCTCTCCTTACTTTGTAAAACATCTGCTATTGCAGTGCTACTTTTTGGGAAGTGCTTTCTTTTGTCCATTGCTTCCTAACCATGTTTGGGTTGGCATTGCTGGCTACCAAATAACTGAAACAGTTTTTGCCTGGCTAGATAGCTCAAGGTAGCTTCACAAGCTTGAAACATATTCCCTGTATTGCATTATTCTTGGTGTAATTTCTATTCTGATTCTACTTGGTCCAAGACAGGATTTGTTCTCATGGAAGAACTAAGTTTAAATACAGAGTTTAAAAGAAAAAAACTAAAACTAAAATTTCAAGGCGCTGTCTAGAGGAAAATGCTAGGACGAACAAAAATGTTTGCGTTGATAAAAAAAATTGACAAAGACAAGGATTGCCTTTTATCTGCTGGAAGTTTGTTCATTAAAGCTGAGGGCATTGAAGGGGAGGCCCAATGACAACACCTGGTACAAAACTGGAATTGTATAAAGATTGTCTGGAAGTTTTTAAAAAATAAATGTAAACAACAGAGTTGAGCTCTGCCAGTATGCCATGTATCCTAAAACTCACAATAGGGTGGCTTCCCCTAGTGGACTGTTTATAATGCAGTAGAAATTGAACTACTACATTGTGCCACTTTGTACATGAAGTGTTAAAATTTAAAAATGAAAGTTGGTAAGTTTAAATCTATCCATCCATGAGGAAAATTAAGCTGCATTAATTTATAAAAGATGTATAGATCATATGGTTATTTTTCTTATCCGTAAAATAGTCTTCATTATCATATGCTGAAAGGTTACATTCACAATTTTAAGAAACCAAATAGAATAGTAATATTACCACTTTTGAACATTGCAGGGGTCAATTTTAACGCTGCCATAGGCAACTGAAATATAGTCAGAATGACTTCAAGCTAAATATTCTTGCCTTTGAATTGTCTAAAATGACTACTTTGTAAGATATGCAAAAATGGTTTCCAGCTGAGCAGCTTAGCAGCTCAACAGGTGAGCTAGACGAAGGCACTGGGACCTTCCCCCCCATGCCTTAAAAACAAAGTTCAACCAGTACTCTCAAAGTTGTAGTCCAAGTTATTATTTTTTGTAACCTAACAGGAAGAATGCAAGATGGTCTTTTAATCAGCTAGATTAGAAATATGTGCATGTTTGTCTAAGACAAATAATGATCTTTTCTTTAGGCAGAAGAGCTATATATACTGTGGAAGTAATGATAATTCTGGACTTGCTTACAACACTGCTTTTTCAAAAGGCAAAGCTCATTTTATCAAAAAGCAAACGGAAACTGAGGCCGGCAGGCTGTTGACGGTCATTCACACCATGTGTTCAGCTTGTAGGCTCAAAAATATAGAACAAAGATCATAAATTGCTTTCCTGTGCTTGATTAGAGGCCGGGAACCTGTTTTTTTCCTCTTTATTCTTCATAAACCACAACCACATGTCATGTCATATATATTAAACACATAAAGTCTTATGCTATTGTTGCATTCTGTCAGAGATATCAATAAAATTACCTGTGGTTACAGATAGCCAGAGTGGTTTGTACTTTGTATTGTATTACGCTGTTGTAGAAAGGTAAAATGAAGATAACTACTAGTTATGAATTTCACTGAATGCATTGAAACAGGGTGTTCCTTTTTGTGGCTGTTACGTTAGAGATAATGCAGTAAGCTTTTATTCTCAGATTTTTCTTTTTTTAAGAAAATAAATGTTTTAAGAGGTAGACCTGAGCATACCTATGGTTTCAGAACATCTTCTAAATAGCAAGTATTTTAATCAATATGTATGTGTAGTAAAAACTTTACTTCGACATTTCTAGATTCTAACAAAGTGTATTTTTCTACCTTGTAGATTTCCTTTAAAAAATGAAGCACTCTTTTATAGCAATAAATTAACAAAGAATAAATATTCTGCATTCTCACTTAGCTTAGTTTGCTTATTGTTTCCATAATTAACTATTGACTTGGCTCATTCCCAACTATTTTCTATTCAGAAACCAATAGAATCCAATTGGCCCTATGTAGAAGATCTGCTAAAGCAGTCCATCAACAGTCAGGTAAGCATATGAAAAATAAGAGACAAGTTTGATTGGGATGATTGGGTGGACAGAATATTATTCACAAGATTCTTTTCTGAAGTCTGGTTACTTTAATTCAGGTGTGTGAGAGCACAAGATGATCTGTCTGAGATAGGGCATTGTGTGCTTTCCTCCTCCTTAGTGGTCATAGTCTTAAGTGGTTGTATTTTGGAGATAAATTGTCAGATAAGGTGGTAGTGGGAGATAATTATCCTGGACGTGTTATTTTGCTCCTTTGACAAGATGTATTCGAATAAAAACAGGATGCTTAGAAAATGTGAGCTCTGTGCTGAATCCAAGTCTATCAGGTTGAAAGACGTGATAGGGAAGATAGTCTATTGCATTGAAAATTCAGCTATATCCTCATCACAGCAGGAAGGTGACTTGCCTTGCTGAGCAATTTGTCTTACAGGCTTGAATCAAACTCTTACTGATAAGGTTGTAGCTTCTGAGCACTCATTTCATACCTTATCATTTTTCTTTCTACCAAGCCGTTAATGCAGTACTTTGTGGCCCAGAGGTCAGAACTGACCTCCTTTTTAAAGTGCTTTAAAATATGCTGCACCCATTAACATGTACGCTGTAAATTTGTTCTTTAGTTGCATGGCACAAATTGTAATTTATGTAACAACAGCCATTACAGAAATGTATTTAATTTGTTTGTAATTTTTTATGTTATGCGTTTATGAGGCACCTAGGTGTTGTGCAGAAGTGTACTGTAGAGGGCAGCTGATTGCAAATAACAGGAACAAGGCAAAGGGTGGCCTTCTCTTCTAAGTTCAGCTTGTCAAGGCTAAATATTGGTGTCATGATGACCAATCATTACTCTTAACTTTGGTTTTTGAAACAAGCCACCTTTGTTATTTATGGCTTGGGTTTATTTAAGTATAACCAAAGATTACTGGGTTTGGGTAATATAGGGCCTGTTCACACTTGCTGGCCTGGAATGGTATCTGGAAGAGGGTGTGAAACCACCTCCTGACCTCTTTTTAGCAGTCCACAGCTGGATTGCTTTGAGGTGTTATCTCACTCTGGATAGCTTCAGTGACAGAGCATTGTAGACTTGCCTGACCAGTGAGTGGATAGAGCTGTTCCAGCTGGGAGGTGTAAAAAAACCCTATATATAATTTAACAAAAATTAAATAGAGTATCTAGGTTTTCCTCTAGAAGGTAAGGACATGGATTAAAAGCATATCTAGGATTTGCTTCTGTCATGATAAACTTTGGTTTTCTGTGATCATTGAATGGAACCAAAATATAGACAAATTATGGTAGTAATGAATAGTTTATGTGACAGCCTTCCACAGCTTTATCTAACGTCATGCTAAATAAGGAGGGTTTTGAGCATGAAGGCAAAAACTGTGAGATAAGAGAATGTCCAGAATATTAAAATGTAACAGAATTTCCTGTCAGAGGGATCTGACAGGAAAGGATCGATTCTGCATGAGATGCCCAGGAGATCATTTTGGAACTAGTAGTCCCTTGCCAAAACCACATGTACGATAATGGAAACTGGCAGGAGCGTATCAAATAGCATGGCTGAGGAAACCACCAGGAAGGCGGGGGGCGAAGCTTTAAAACCTTAATTAAATAGGCGTATAGGTTAAGGAGGCCAGACGCCCGTGGCCAAGGCATGGGGTGGAGCCAGTCTAGAACAGAGGCCTGCCAGAAGAATCTGATTGACGTCTTGCTTCACTGACTGAAGACATATTCATGTCTGTTTGGCTAGCATGACTGAGGTAGACTGGGCGGGAAAGGAAATACGCCCCCTCTTGGTCGTCTGGCTGACAACATTCTGATAACCCACTAGTGCAGTGGTTCTCAACCTGGGGGTCGGGACCCCTTTGGGGGTCAAATTACCCTTTCAGAGGGGTCGCGACGAGCCTCCCGCTGTCCTTCCCTCCCACCTCCCAGCTGCTCCGCCCCCGTGGTTGGGGGTCCCCACAATATGAGGAACTTCACTTAGGGGTCGCGGCATTAGGAAGGTTGAGAACTGCTGCACTAGTGAGAGCCCATTGCCATCCACAGAGGACCAAAGAGAGTGTTCTGGAATGTTTATACAAGACACTATGGGACTGGACTCTGGGCGGGTTTGAAGGCAAACTATATATCTGTATATTAATCTATAAATGTCCTGCACTAACCTCAAGAGATTTACTGCTAAAATTCCTTTTGGGATCCACTCAAAAACAGAATATGCAGATTAGTTGCTTATTTCAGAAGGTAAATGCTTGGTATGCATTTTAAAATAGGATTTCCACAGCAGGCTATCCCTGGCAGTGAACTACCAAAAAAGGAACATTTTTCCTAATTTGACTATGTTGTCATTAAACAGCATAGCCATGATGCCACTTTACTTCTTAGTGACCAGTCAGATGATGTGGCAGCACTTAGTCTAAGCATGGTTAGGCCAGATTAAGACCATGGTGAACATGCAAACATAAAATGCCCTGATGGTTCTAGAAGATCTGTGGCCCATCTTGTCCTACAGACCGTTTTCACAGTGGCTAACTATTGCATATGGAAGTCCATAAGCAGAACATAGGTGACCAGCAGCTGGCATACTACTGTCTGTGTAAGAGGAACTCACACTAGCCATCAGCATTCACAGACACTAATAACCCATTGTAAACAGGTTCAAAACCTTTTTGAAACCTCCCAGGTTGGTGGTCACCTTGACATCTTGTGGTAGTGAGTGTGGTAACTATGTTGTTCTGCAAAAAAGTGTTTTCTCTTAACTACACTAATTGTAACTCCTCCCAGTTTCATAGGGCTTCCCCAGCCCTATGTTTTGGGAAAGGGAAATAAATTTCCAGTTGTCCATTTGGCCCATACTGTGCATAATTTTATATCATCCTAGATTAGAACATTTAAAAGAATCCTGGACAGAGCCCATGGCAACTTTGTGCTGAATTGTCTCCATGAAAACTTCATCTGTATGTCCATTAAGTAGGGAAGAAGAGTTTTACTTAAGGACATCTTTACCTTCACTTCTTTAACTCATGTATGCTATTATATGAGTAACAAATCCTGAAGAAAAAGTTAAATCTGTCTGCTTAAATTAACTTGTTCCCTTGTACTGTATATACAAAATATTTATATCTGCACTGAAGCAGAATCTCATAGTTCTGTTATATGATAACCTTACATCAAATCAAGGAAAGTAAGAATTAATACAGAAAATAGTGGGTAGAAACTTTGCATACATTCAGTTCCATTCCATTTTTACCTTAGATGTAGAATTACTTCTGAGTGTAATAAAGATCATCCTATGAATCAAATATTGTCTACGTTCTTGATGGGTAAATATATCCATGTAAACATGCTTCCATGTATTCCAGAGGAATACAGAAATTAAAAAGCATTCTCAAGACAGCATATAAACAACTTGCTGGTTTGTAGCAAGAGGTGCTCAGAATGTATTAGTATACCAGTAAATATTTACTTACAAATAAAAATGACCACCCATATAAGATTTTATTTTTTAGATGACTTCTTTTATTAATGAATGCTTATAAACTAGAAATAGCATTTGCAGAAGAAGAAACTATTTTTACACTATAAAAGTTTTTTGTTTGCTTGTGATTAAGTTTAAGGCTGTTTGAATGATGCAGAATATAATAGTAATTAAATATCTTTCTTTGGCAGTCTGGAATATTAGAAGAGCAATTACGAATGTATCTTCAGTGCTGTTTGTCTTTGAGCCATATCTGGGACATAAACCTGTCTACTGTCACCATTCTCTGGGAGCATTATAGTAAGAATCTGGTAAGAGACGGTTGCTAAGAATGTTAATTGCCCATCTATCTTCACCTTGAGATAGGTATTTGTTGTCTAGGCTGTTTTGTTGTGTAAATCAGAGGTGTGCAAAATGTTTCCGTGGCTTCATCTGGGGTAGAGGCCTAACAGAATCTGGGGGAGGCCATGTGGCAACTTTTGGCTCTATTGCTCCAGGGTCTGAGAAAGGCAGGAGGACACACCTGGTCATCCTGGCACCTGGGCGTGTAGTGCTTGCTTGTTCTTGAAGTGTACAAAATACCAACTTTCAATTGAATATTAGCAAACATAATTCAGCAACAAAAGTCACTAATGTACAAAATTATTTGTTTTTGCTTTTAATAAAATACATATATCAAAAATATAACTTTTTTACTAGAGCTACAAATATCACAAAATTATGGATATTTCTAGATGTGACACAGCACCCAAGTTAAGCTAGGTTTTCTCGCGAATTTTGACACACTGAGCTCAAAAGGTTCGCCATCACTGTGCTAGGCTATAGCAATTATCCTGGCCTTTGGCTGAGGGACCAATATCCCATCCCAGTGAAAACACAGTTTTAACTTATTATCTGTTTTATACTTATTTTATTGTGACCCACTCTGAGACCTTCAGATATAGGGTGGGATATAAATATAAAGAAATAAATTAAGAAAGTTGTTTGTAAAATATTGTTGTTACATTGAATATATGCTATCTGAAGGTTTTTGTAGAGAAAGGCTTTTCCTGACATATCTTGGTAAGATTTTTTTCTTCCTTAAGAATGAATATATTGCTTTTGAATCCTACAAATCTGAAAAAATAGATTACATTACAGAATCATTGAGTGATTTATGATAACTAGTTGTAGGGCATTTATGGAATGTACAAACCATTGTGGACAACAAAAATTTGAATTTTAATCGTGTGGAACGCTTGATTCCTACCCTTTTCACCATCAGTCTGAATTTTACGGCTTTGAGCTTAACAAAGAGCAATGAAAAAATATCAGTCTTGTTTGGTTTTTACTAATATATTTTGTTTTTGTTTTTTCCACCCAGAACAGTCCATTTACTATTCCATGGTTTGGTCTTAAAGATCTTGCAAATATTAGTAGAACACCCTTGACAATGTATGGATTTGTAAAGAGTTGTTACAGTGAAATACACACTCTGAATATGTATGCATCCAACAATAGCTACCAATTTTTTCTTCGTATTTTGGCACAAATAATGAAGAAAGCAGTGAAGGTGAATGGCATTCATTCCTGGAAACAGATTAAAGGAAGGTACAGTGATTTCTCCTTTTCTCTCGATAACTATTAGCCACTAGTGTGTTTTATTTCCTCATTTTGCTTAATTGGTGGGAGAGAAATCTGCAGTATTGTTTGTGTGGATTCTTAATACTCTTGTATATAAATAGAGAGAAGCACCATTTTATTCTTTGAATTTTAAATTTCCCACTAAAATATTATTTTTACATACTTGGTTTCATCGAACCATAAAGTTACATTTATCATGTTCCAAATCTAGCTAAAAAGCGTTTTCCTTCTAGTGTACATGCAAGTATGTATACCCATTTGTATACATTACTTGGTATATCTCATCACCTGTCAGCTGCTTTTGTATAGGCTCTGTAGCATGTAAGTCTTTAGTTAAGCACAATTATGCATTAGCATTTCTCTTAATTTTAAAGAATTTTGCATAAACAAAGAGCAGGCATTGTGTCAACCTGTTATATTTAATGTGTTTTAATTTTTAATGGGACTATTTTCTTTACTATTAATGATCTTAGAGGACATAAAAATATTCAAGCTATCGTAAGAATTTTAGTACTGTAATACATGCACTTTTGAACTCTGAAGAAATTGAGGCTATTGGCTCGGTGGGTGAATTTAGAACAAAATCAGTTGCATTTGTCTGTACTTGATTTGTTAATTTTTACCCTTTATCTTTTCTTTAACTTTACCTTTTTCCACCATTCATGCTATCTTTTTTATTTGCCACAGAAGGTTTTGGAATTGTGGCTCAACTTTACCAGGAGTCTTTCTCAACTCACAGAATAATTTTTAGCCCTTAATCTGTATATATTATTCAGACTTAAATGTGGTCCTTGATTTTGAGTACATCTTCAAGTGTGATCACTGATGCTCCAGTGCACTTTTTCAGATGCAGTTTTAACTTTTTGAAATCCTTGAACTTCCTCAGCCACATACATGATATAAGCATGTTATAAGTTTGATCTGCTCTATAATATTTACAATATTAAGTTACCATATCAGTTGCAATTATTTTTACAAATCTCAGGTATTCTAGCACTTGCTGAGCCTAGCTATTGAAGGCAAACCCCCAATTCAACTGTAGCACAAAGGGATTCAGCATTTAACCATTAGAATAGGTCCTTAGGATTCAAATTAACATCCTAAAGAAAAGTATTTTAAGAAAAATATTGTTTTTGCTTTGTGTATTGCAGGATTTATTCCAAGTTTCATCAGAAACGAATGAGAGAATTGACAGAGGTGGGACTGCAGAATTTTTTCTATCTTTTTCTTCTGCTAGCAGCTATAGCAGAAACTGAAGATGTTACCAACCACATGATGGAACTTCTGCATTTGCTTGGTCCAGTTTCCACAAGTGTTCCTCAGAGAACTCTGATCTGGAAAGGCTACTTTGCCTTCATCCTAACTTATGTTGAAAAGAATATGGACATCAGTGTTCTAGCTGAGCAAGTTTCAGATGCCTTCCGCAAAAAGGCAAAGGAATTCTTAGTAGCCAAAAATGATGTCTTACAGAAACAAAACCTTTGGATGCTGCTTTCCATTTACATTGATGGTGTCCAAGAAGTTTTCGAGACCAGTTGCTATTTGCACCTTTCTGAAGAAAAGCTGCTGAATGATGGCTTCAGTATGCTGTTGCCAGGCTGTCGAGGAGCTGAATTTGCAGCAGTGTTAAATTTCTTGCAAGATGTTTTGTCCAGGCTGAGGTAAGATAAGATATATCTTATTTTTTGAGGTTATTCTTTCTGCATGAGGCTTATTCTACAGATTTCTCATGGATGCCCTTCTAGATCAAGCCAGAGAGCCATGTTGTCTAGCAGCTTGTTTTTCTAGAGTCGAATAAGAACTTGTTCTGTGGAAGACCCACAACCAAGATGTGGCGCTGATATCTCTCCCCATGCATGTTGCCCTGCCGCTACTCTTCAGAGGCATATCATGTCCAATGATGAAAATAGGACACAACTGGAATGACTAGTGGCCATTGATATTCCTGTCCTGTGTCAGTTGTCTAACTTTCTTTAAAAGACATCAGATCTGTACTATCTTGTAATAACATTCCACAGTTCTGCTATATGTTTTATTACTCTAAGTGTTGTATATCAGGGAAAGCTGTGCTTTAATGTATGTTTTACATTATTTTGTGGTTTCCATCTTTTTATTGTTGTGATCTACCCTGGGACCTTTGGGTGAAGAGCAAGATATAAACATTTCTTTTCTCTTACTTGAATTTCTCAAGATTTCAACTGAGTGACTTTGGTTATAATGCGCTACGAAACATAGGAAAGACCTTCAGAACCTATGTTTGTTCCATGAATAGATTGCTGCCTTGCATGTTGAAATGGTAAAGTTCTTCAGAAATGTAGTATTGTGGGAAAACATACCGTGGGATATTTTGAATGTATGGGACTCCTAAGGATTCAAGGGACTTCTCAAGAGGCTAACTTGCCAGGATAGAAGGTACGGCACAGATTTGGTGCCTTCAAAAGGGAAAGGGGCAAAGGTGGACAATTGCTGGAAGGGACAGCTGCTCGAGCAGAGGTCTTGTCTTAGGAGAAGCACCAGGACAAGGCAGCGAAGACAGAGATTACAGCACGGGAGAAGCAAAGGTCCAGACAATGTGGAACACACTTGCTGAAAGACAATGTGGAACACACTTGCTGGACAAGCAAGTATCCTTCAGGGTTGCTTGACACAATGCCTGGGCTTTCCCCTACTTTCTTACAGGCACCATGTGAAGAAAGTCCCAGCTGTGACTGAGGCAGCAGGAACTCCCAGAAAGACTTTCCAGCAAGCAGGCTCTGCGTTGTCTGTACCTCTGGTTCAAAACTGCTCTACTAGCTGCCTCCTTTGGCTGATTCTGCTTCCTGTTAGTGCTTTTCCTAAGATGAGATCCCTCCCAGAACAGTTCTGGCTGTTGTACTCCTTTGCTCCTCCTCACCAGCATTCACTCTTAGAAGGCTAAAAAAATATGAAAGAAAAAGAAGCACATTGACATTTAAAAGGAAAATGCATAGTACCAGAAACACACTTTCTAGGAGGTTGTAGTGTACTTCTATCCCCAGGTCATATATCATTTATCTCTTTTTCTTTAAATTAAGGATTCATTTTATTTTTAATTTAAAAATACATCTCTGTGATGTACAGACACTTCAGGACAAGGCACAGCAGTGTGCGTGACAGACTTTTTGAACGGCTACTGTGTGTATCTAGATAGTTTGCACTTTTAAAAAATGTTAAACCAGTTTATAAAGACCTTCCCAATAAATCACTTGTACTCTGTGAAATACTTTATCTTTGTCCGGAGATGGTTTGAGAAAAAAAAAAAATCAGTTGTCCTTGGATTTACCCGCTACTGACAGCAGAAGTCAAGTGATACAGACATAACAAAGTACTTAAGGTAAACATGCAGGTCAGTTTCTGCCTGCAGCTAATAATGCATATTTTTTTGCTGCCTTCTCCTCAACGGAAGAACCTCAAGTTTTTAAAGTAACAAATCAATAACTGCATTAATAGAGCTTATGGCAGGATGACAGTAAGATGTCTTCCAAGCTTCCTAAGGCAGGTTTTTGGCTTCAAAATGAAGACTGCCTACAAGTGTGAACTAGTGGACAAAAATATGTTTATTGAGAAAAGGACTGTTTGGAGGTTGCAAACTGTATCAGTAAATCTAAGCAAAACTAAGTAGTGATCAAACACTGTCTCTTTTCTCGGCTAGTTGCCATGACATCCTTCTCTCTCTATGTAAAGCTGTTCTAGGAGAGAAATGCATCTCCTAGACTCTACAGATAGATTCAATGATCCAAGCATTCCAAGAGTGTTTAAGCTGCTACTAGGATCCATGGAAGTTCAGTTTTCCTTTGGTTGCAGGAGAGCAGTTCTGTGATACTGCTCTTGTTTGCGTTCATCCTTGAGCAAGATTTCCAAATGAGATGCTGGAAGAAATCCCATTTGCTGCATTCATTTCAGTCTCTTTCGGCAGACCTGTTGTAATGATCACAGTTGTGACCAGTATAGCAACCATTATATTAAAAAGCAGCAACCAATACTCATCTGCTTATTAATGAGTGGCTTATGAGTAAAAATCAAGCTGGAGTACAACTGTCACCACACATTGCTTCCTTATTCTGATCATCTTACTTCTCTGCTTCTTGTCCTGTTCTTTCTAGGCTCCTTATTCATTTATGGGACAGTGGCATATAAAGAGGCTTTCCCTCCCTTCTTTATATTTCAACAAACTATTTACCAAACCCATTCTGTCTGCTTGCTGGAATTCCTGTAGGCTCTGTGTCAATGCATGGGTTGATTGGCTGAAGAAACAGGAAGAGCATTCTGATCTACAAGTTCAGCTGCTAATGAGTATTCGTTTCTGCATAGGCAGCAGCAGAAGATTCTTTGTTGGCCAATTTAGAAGGCAATGAGAAATTGGTCCCCTTATATATATTGGAAAGGAGTGACCATACCTTAATGATAGAGCAGTTAAGCAGAGGGTCAGATGTTTAATTTCCAGGATTTCATTGGAATTATCTTCCCTCCAAAATTTTATGGAATCACAAGGATTTGGACCCAGCAAAATGATACCCAACAAGAGCAACAACAAGCTTGTGAGAGAGCACAATAAATTATTAGATCAAGTATTGCAGAACTCTACCATCTGTGATCAGCATTAGTGGTAATTTCCAGGGCTTTCTGATTAAAAACACTGAATCTTCCTTTTTGGTTCCACAACCAACATATATCTTTGGGCCTTTTCCCACTTGCTATTACTGTGGAACAAGAAGGATTCTATGTGCAGTTGATACAGTTTAAGGGAGTGTTCAACCCCCTCTTAATATGCTCCATCTGCACAGGATGCAGCATAGACTGGTCTAAGATGTCCAAAGTGGCATCTTGAACCAGTCTATTTGTGTGTTAGGGGGTGGACAATGTGCCTCTGTGGTTCAGTGTTCCACAGGGGACCCATTACGGTGGCGCCAGAAGGTCTACTTCTAAAATGGCTTATCTCAGAGCTCTGAAGGCTGGGGTTCTACTAACATTCCTGTGAGCCACTGCCTGGAAACAAGTAGGTGACTATGGAAAACTACCTCTCTATTTGCTACGAACACTGTTTGGAAGTATATATGCATTTAGCAAGAGTGATATCTCAGTGTCAAACAAGAACACTCAGTTCCAGTTGGCACCATTCTGAACCAGGGACCATCTCTCATGCATTGTGTGGATTTGTTAGTGCCCTTAAGTCTCACATTATTAGTTTAAGTTTTGTGTCTCGGTGGAACACACAAATAAGCTTTTGTGGAGGCAAAATATTTTTAGGAA
Organism: Aspidoscelis tigris stejnegeri; assembly: GCA_023333525.1. Classification (NCBI taxonomy): domain Eukaryota; kingdom Metazoa; phylum Chordata; class Lepidosauria; order Squamata; family Teiidae; genus Aspidoscelis; species Aspidoscelis tigris. The sequence continues at coordinate 98,169,322 of JALMGA010000001.1, forward strand.
CTAAGCACTTTCCAAAGACAACTGATAGTCAGTGTACCTATCAATTCTTTTTCTGATTTTCCACTCTTGGCAAATATGGAATATTAAAATTTCCTACTTTTGAAAGGGATTTAATCCTATTAGTAATATAAATGAATGATGCTGTACATGATTACAGTTTGTAATGTTTGAATAAAGTGTTCCAAACAAATCCACCGTTCTGTTTCATTGACATCTAAACAGCCATTCTCTTGGCTTCATGTTGGGCTTTGCCCAACTACAAAATTTCAGTCTTGCATTTCTCCTGTCTCATATCATTTTTAGACTGCAACTCTGAGGACAGGAGATTGTCCAATATTGTGTTTTGTACACTGCTCTGGCAGCCTTTTAAAATAAAATGTGCTTGGTGCTAAGAAATGCTGCTATCCATCAGCCTTCCGCCACCCCAAAACAAAAGGCCTACATTAAGAACTGTTTCTTTCAAAACTCTGGAAGCCAAAAATGTGACCAAGAGACACCACAGCAGGATGAGAAGCACTGTAGATTGTTTCATATGTATATGCCAAGAATAGGGTTATATGGCCAGATTAATAACATGCATTCTTGGCTTCCTCTCTAATCTGGCAAAGGAACAAATGTCTCCCTGGAACAATTCTTCCTTTTTTAAGATCCAGATGGGAATATCAGCCCTTGTGTAAATGTAATATTTCTGCCAACTGTACTGAGTGTAATATTTCTAAGGCTGTCAGAATTTGCAGGTAGGGAGGAAGTGAGATCACTGATTAAAGAGAGAAGCGGCTCCCTGTAGGCAGTTAGTTAATAATAACTTCATATGCCACTTTTCTGCTAACCCGAGATGATGGCTCACAGGAGCATTCCTTTATTGCTGATTAAGTAGCATTATGAAAATACTGACTTGGCTGTGTTAACTAAATGCTTTGGTATTTAAAGCTTAGAATGTCAAATAGTTGTAGCAATCCCCTTTTAACACATCACACGGAGTTTCAGGAATCACATTTCTAGGCTTCTTACTTTTATTTGAGGTAAATGTAGGAATGACATTTTTTCCCTCCATCTTCCAAAGTGAGGTATTGCTGAAAGCTGTACTTTAATTATAGGCGTTTATGCTGTTATGTTAAGGGACTGCCATCCTTCCTATTACAGCCCCTTATATTTTCAAGGTATGAAAATTTGCTCTTGGGTTAAAACATGGCTTGTGAGGTCTTGTAAGAGTGTTCACTTTTTCCCTTTTTTTTTCTTAAGCAAACATGAAGAAGCTTTCTTTTCATTTCAGTATAGCCTTTGTGTTAAAATGCAGGGAGATTGAAAGGAAAGAAGAATTGCATGCCTTTCAGACTTTCCAATTTTATTTTCAGCTTTCTTCTCTAGAATTGCTAATCCTATCCAAAGCAATCACTTGCAAACTTTGTGTGCTATAAGATCAGTGCTAGTGCAGTATGAGAAATAAATAGGGCTCTGGCAAGCCCACCAGCTGAGAAAGTTGACATTCTTGCTTCTGAGTGATTCATTGATCTGCCCTGAGCTCAAGGCAGCTGCCATTGCTTTGGACTGGATCATCTGACGACGCACAGTATAGAGTGAAATGGGTGGTGCAGAGTTAGTTGCCCTCAAACAAAGCATTCCACAAATGAGGAATTCCATAAAATGACAGAAGTACCATTGTATGTGGCAAAGTTCTTGCTCTCATGTTAAAAAGGTTTGACTGTTTGTAAATTTCAAAGTACAGGGGTAGTTTAAAGTGAATTTAAATAATATGTTGATTAAGATGGAGGATAGAGAGACAGTGACATTTTTCTTCCTCTCGCAAATGCATTGCCATTCAAAACTGAAATGGTACCAATAGTCTAAAGGATCAGATGCTTTGCGTGTGTAGGTTCAACGTTTGTTTCATAGGACTTTTGAGTGTAATGGGAAAAGATTTCTTTCTGATCTCAGCGAACTGAAGGCCTTTCGCTATTTCTGGCACTCTACCTATCTAATGCAGATAGTGGTTGTCAAATCAATCACATACCCCGAAGAATGGACTCTTGGGCCTGAAATTTTTGAAACACAGTATGAAGTAGATGTCAAAGATGTGAATTTAGGTAGAAAATGTGCTAAAATTCAGAAGCATGTGAAGGGTGTCAGGTATGTCACCTTTCTTTGCATCTGTGAGGTACCTAGTTGATGCAGTTTCAGCTACAGAGAGCATGTGCTTCCTAGTGCCTAATCTTCTCTTGAGAAGGCTTGGGGTTCTGTTTCCTGGAGGGCTACAAGTCTTTGGAACTTGATGTGCCAAACTTTCCTTACACAACCTTTACATTGAAGGGATATTTGGAGGTTGGGACAAGAATGGACAGCTAGATATAGGTTTTAGACCTCAGATCTAAAATAGTCACAGTTCATTTTAAAATGGAAAGACATGGAAAGACATAACAAAAAAAGTATATTGCTGAAAATGCTTATTGATGATTTGTAGGAAAGTTGTTTTGCATCTGTACATTGTTAAATTGTACCTTGAACACACGGGGCAGTGATGCTTTTTATTCCTGTTAGTATTTGTTCCTTTAAAAATGTCACAAGACACACTTAATAGAAAAGTAGAACAGATATAAAGATTATTTTTTCATGTCTCCTTCCTCCTATATGTTATAATTGATTTCATTGTTCTAATCCTTACTGATTGTGTACAATATTTATTTATTTAAAATATTCATTTAAAATGTTTATATCCTGCCCCATATCCTAAGATCTCTGGGTGGCTTAAAATGTTTTTTATTATAGGCTTTCTTGCCATTGGTCTCTGAAGTATTTTTAGTTGAAAGATAGAATAAATTCAATAAAAAGTGTGGTAACAAATTACTTCAGATTATTAATAATTTCACTTTTTTTAGCTGTTGTGATGAGGCAGACCACTAACAGAATTAAACTGGTGTATTTTTTTTTATTTTGGTCTGTGACCATAAATTAAATTCAGTTCAAGCTGATGTATTAAAATACTTTTCAGTTGTTTCAGTTGACCAATTTTATTTTTTATAGTAGCTAATGATGGCCACGTGAGCAGCTCACAAGGCTTTTCCAACTCAGTGGTGCCTCTCATCCTAGTAGCAGATCAAAGGAAGCATCCATATTCTTTGTGTCTTTCAGTTTAGTGGCATAGGTCCTGAGCATCTTCCTACCAATGTATCTTTGATCAAAACTTCAGAATCATGAGGCTATGTTTGGAAGTCTCTTGATGATCTCTCCAAATCGTGTTTTGATATTCTGTTGATCAAAAGATTGTTCAAAAAGTTGAGGGTAATTGTTATTTCTCACAAAATCTCTGCATTTTTATTAAGAGAACTCTGAAGGTATTAGTACTCTGAAAGAAGTAGTATGATGTTGATACTGTAGCAAAGAAAGCTTGAAGCGTACCAAACTTGGGCTACAGTGTACAGTATTCACAACATACAGTGGTACCTTGACATACGAGTTTAATTCGTTCCGTAACCTTGCTCTTATGTCAAATCGCTCGTATCTCAAAGCAGTTTTCCCATTAATCCATTCCAGCTCCCAAAACACCACCTCAGTTGTTTTTGTTATGTACTGTACTGTATTTACATACTTGTATCTCAAATCTTGCTCTCATCTCAAAGCAAAATATCACTCGCTCGGCGGCTTGTATCTCAAAACACTTGTATGTCAGGGCACTTGTATGTCAAGGTACCACTGTATATAAAACATTCAGATAGCTTAATTCAGGACTTTAGAAGTCCCAAAAGAGTGGTGAAGATATTAAACATCTTTTTGTTTGTTGTCTTTATTGATATGATTCAAAGAAGTCTCTTGAACTTCAGTGTAAAATTGAACTGTGGGAAACTATTGCTGATCCTTTCTTTTCTTTTCTTTTTGTGCTGAAACTTCTCAGAGGTGGTAGAGGTGTGGGTTTTTGTAATTTAAACATTTTAGGCTGTAAAGTGGTATTTAGGGTTTGGCTGTCAGTCTCTTCTTGCCTCAGCCAGGGTACGTTCTAGCAACTATAGTAGTTCCTATAATAAAGATTCTTTGATAGCTAGACTGTAGCTAAATCAACAAATAAGACTATATATTCATTATTGTTGTAGTGCACCCTGTAGTTCTTCAGGTTGAGCATGGAATTCCTACTATATATCTTTACTATGGAAATACAGTATGTTTGGGGAGGGTATGTTGCGTGTTATATATTGTCATCAAAAATGCCCTGTGGGAAGCCTTCTGAGCCCATCAGGAGACTTTTCTATTCCTTCCATTTTTATATCAGTGAACAGATAAGCTGATAAAGTGAATATAGAAAAGTGTGCTTTCTACTCTGGGATTTGAGGATAAGAAAATGTATTTCCCAAGATATAATAGTTCCTAAAAGGAAAGTGTACTTTACCATGATATAAACCTTGTGTTAAATTAAGATCTAAGAAAAGAAGTTCCAAGTTTCGTCATAGGTACTTAGTTGCCTCTAGTTTGGGGAATTATTTCTTCCAGAGGCACATAATACATTTATTATGTTGTAAAACATAATGGCAGAAACTGATGTTGAATGTTCCTATATTGGATTCAATTTTCCTCTAGTATCTTGGTTGCCATTCTTCTCAAATGAAACCCACAGTGATAATGGTGGTATGGTATCCAGGTCTTCCATTCTGGTACTGATCAGGCCCAGATATAGTTAGCTTTCAAGATGGAAGGCATGTGTGTCCTTGCATCATATTCTGCTACCAACATAAAGTCTGTCACAAGATTTGGTTTGGGCATTATAGAAGTGATACAGCATAACTACTGGCAGAAATGGCAGAGACCTAACTGAAATCCGTGTTTGTTTATTGTGCATCTGTGTCCAAAGTCACTTGTAATGGTGGTGACAATGTGATGTCATAAAAAGCTGGATCATACCAGTGAATCCCTGCATTGTAGGAGAAGTCCATTAGTCTTCAAGTGATGTTGACCAAGAAAACAGGTTTAGGTGATCATACCAAAAGCAGAGCAAAGGAAAAAAAATACAGCTAGCTTTATGCAGAGAATGCATCCTAAGTATTAATAGTCTTATATAAAGGAAACAATGAAAATTGACTGGAAAGGTAGAAAGAAACAACTGCATAGCCAATACATCAAAAGAATTGAAGGTCTGTCGATAGGTTCAACTGAACCAATCATGCAGGAAAGGTGGAGTCTTCTGCAGTTGGCCTGATGAATTACATTTTGCTCACTTGAAGTCTTTGTCAGTTTTACAGAACAGAAATGTGTGTATTTTTGTATCAGCAGTAGAACTTTTGCTATATTTATCCTTTGCTTTTCAAAAAGAAGAGGAGGGCCAGAAGCTGTTAACGAATGGCATTAGGGTGTCCTATCTTTCTCCTTCTCATAATTCATTGGGCACATAAGAGGAGGGGAGAGCTAAACATGTTCAAACAAGAAACAGTAAAAAGAGTAGAGTTGCTTCTGTTCAGCCCCAAAGCTGATAGGTCAGTATTTTTTTATAACTGTCATTGGCACAATTCAGGCAGCTAAATACCACATGCTATCCTTAATATCTTTCTCATACAAATTTTATGTAACAACTTGACAATGAACTGTTGTCGACCTTGCAACAATCAGGAAGGAACCACAATTTTTAGCTGTCAGCACGGTTGGCACCTGCATAATCCTAAATGCATCATGTTTAAATTAGTTTGGAGAGTAAATACAGGACTTGGGTTATGTTTCCATATGTTACCAAAATACTCTCAGTGTAGTTGTAACATCCTGGAGGTTCTTTCTTTACCTGATTGGAGAGACCTACTGTGCCTACTGTGATCAAAGGGGCAGAGATAGAGCTGAAGGAAACTACTGAATTTAGATTTCACTAGAAACACTAGCTTAGCCTTGCTTTTTCTGGGTCCTGGATGCAGAGAGTTTGGAATGGAGCCATTTAATGTGAATTATGCAATCTTTGTTTAAGTAGTATTTAAATCCAACAGAGCTTCTTGGAGGGGAAGTAGAAATGCTATGGGAGGCATATTATCCATTGTTCCCCCAGTTTCAGATTTCTATTTAAAACAAAACATGGTTTTTGAGTTTCTGAGTGTGCTCTCACAGAGTACTGTTGCTTCATGAAACAAACTCCAATTCTCTGAAGATGAATCACAGTTTGTAAAAATACTTGTAGTCCATATCTTTTAACACATGTAGCATTGTATAAGTCATTTTCTCTTAGTCATTTTCTTTCTAAATTATAAATGTTTCATCATGCTCCACAAACAATTCCAAGCTATCCAGATGGTCTGCTATCTGATAAAATCTGAGAAATATCAGAAAAGGGAATTAATTCTTTTCAGTTTAAAAACTGACTTTTGAAACCTTATAGTTCTTATGTCACTGGAATATGCTTTCTATATTCTTTTGAAGGTAGCAAAAGAATAGACAAATATCTGCAGTAGTTTTCTCCATAAAGCGATTTGAATAAAAACAAAGATCTTTTATTCATTGAACTCACATATCTTTTTCTCCCACCCTCAAGTTCTGGACAACTAGTGGTACTAAAATAACTAATAACTGTCATCCATTAAGTTTTAAAATGACTTAAAATCTATGTTGGGATATTCTCCAATGTAGTTTTCTAAAATGTAACAAAAAGCTGTTTTCAGATATGGTTGATTGTGAAAATCCAACACTTTCCCTATGCTACTACCATGTCAAAAGTTACTTCTTTTCTCTGCTGTAACCATGTTATTGAGCAAACCCTTTCTGACACTTGTTCTGAAACCTACCTGTCAGCTATACATGATTTACTGTTGTGAAAGAGTGGATCCACAAAATATGCTTTAAGGAAAAAAAATTGTACAAACCCATTTCAAAATATACGAAGCACCTGCTGCTCATAGCTCATAGTGTTTAGAAAAAGATGTGATCCCCGAAGAACATCAATGTACATTTATTTTCTGGTTGAAGCATTCTACCTTTGAAACTACAGGGTTTTTTCCCTTGAATGAACTTTCTTCTCCATATATCCTTCATCGCAGGTGGTGAGAAAACAGCTATTTATACGGATTTGAAACATCCCCCCTTCTTTTTGAGCAGAAGATGAAAAATTGTTATGATTTTTTTAAAAAAAATTCTAATTAGCCTTCAGATATCTTAATTTAGATTGTTCGTTCTTTAATTTGAAAGACACGAACAACACTGTGTGTGCACATGTGCACATGTGTATAAAAATTTATATCTATCTTTGTCTTTAGGATAACTTGTCAGATTTAAGGCTTATTTAAAATGAAAAGAAAGCTGAAGCAATTTTCTTTATTCCATTTCAGTCTCCTAAGGCCTATTTCCCCCTGGTGAGCTCATAGCAACAGGGGGGTTTAAGGGAATTCAGCTTTCTGCAAATTAATGTCTCACATCATGAAAATTCAGGACTTTCCCCCCCTCCTATCTTGAAAAGTAATACAGTGAGTGCAAGTATTATTTCTTGCCAGCGGGTGGAAGATGAATGATTTTGTCACAGTTTTACTGCTTGATGAGCAGTGTCCTGAGGGTCAGGCTTAAGTCTGTGTCACTATGCTGCTCATTACTCTTGAGCTAAATAAGGGCTGATTGGATCTAAATTGCCTAGCACACGGGCCACAGATGAGCTCAGTGAGTAGGGGATGACCTGCTATTCAGGCTGGGAGTCACCCCGTTGTGCAAATGCTGCATTAGAACACCGTGGGAGAACGAGAGGCTACTGACTGCTGCCAGCAAAAGAAATCGAAATGTAAAAAACTCTTTGATGCTGCAGTGTTAGAATTTGAAATGTAGGAAGTGACAGGTTGATGGTGCTTATCAGCTTTGGCTGGATTAGAGAACAGTGTCATCTTGCTTATATAATGACAGAAGAATGAAGGAAGTTCCTAACGATGCCTCATTGCCTGGCAGTAGCTGCTGTCAGAGTTGATGCTGCCTCCTACTGGCAACTTTAATGGTGCAAAGGAAATGGCGCTGACGAACCTGTGATACTGACATTCACTCTCTTTTAAGTACGCCAGAAACTACGCCAGTGAAGTGGGGGCAAGCAAAGCGCATCTGCCTCTATTGTAGTAACACAAAAATCAAATGATGGGCAAAAGAGAATTTTCGTATGGTAGAATGCAGTGCTCACTTAAAAAAAAAAATCTTAGCAAAATAGAACCTGGTGAGAGCAGCACTAAGATACCTTTGTTTTAATAGAAAGTCTTGCTTGGTTTATTTATTTTTATTATGCAAACATATATTTTATTTATTTATTTGCATTTTTATCCCATCCTATTCCCAAGGGTCTCAAGGAGGGTTACAACATATAAAGTGAACACATTAAAACCAGTAACATATTATATTAAAACCACGGCAGTGTCTGGATGTAGGGAGGAAAAGTCTGTTCCTTTACTGTTCCTATATGTGTTATCCTTTTATTTTGTCTGTGTATGAAGCACAGGGGGATTAAAAACATCACTGTGAACAAAATTCTCCTGAAGGGAAAGCATGGGTATCTTGCATGTTGAATGTCAGCAATTTGCAAGGGCATACCTGGACTCTAGTGATGTGTTCTTTAGGTGTTGATCTTGGAAACTTTGCAGGGTATTAACTTTTGATCTGCATTTTTATGTTTTCGTGTTAATTAAATTATTTGAGAAAATTGGTTGATCCCTGCACATGCATAGCTCTGCTTTTGCATTATTATCCAAATCCTGTGTGCTCTCGTTAAACTTGAGTCCTTTGTTACAGTATACAAAAAACAAGGAGAAAGTAAAAAGTTTGTTGCTGTGAAGAGATTTAGTAGAAAATGTTCCGCCCACAACTGGCAACAGGTCTACACTCAACTGACAAATGCATGCTTTGCCAGCTCAGATTTTACTGTTTGATATGTATGAAGTCTCCTTAACACTTAAGTACAGTATATTAAAGGAAAGGGTATTTGGCTTTTACAGGAGCCTCCAAAGCAGCCACTACTATAACACACCAAATAATTTTCAGTGAATTTAACTTCATGCTTAACTTAGGAAAGGAGGAAAGTAGCATCAGTGCAAACAGCAGAAGGAACTGGAGGCTGAGATTTCTCTTTATCAAGCCCAAAGACACATGAAAGACAAAGAATGAAGTTATGTCTAAGTATACTGAAGAATATATGGTGCTTTGGAACAGTCCAACTGGTTTAGCATTCAAACAGATGTAAAAGCTTGACCACTCTATTCTGAAGCTCCAAAGTAAGGGAATTAACCAGTCTGTGGAAGAAGTTCCATAGACTGAAACTGAACATGTCCTTGTGTTCCTATAATTTATAGCTTAGTAGATAAGAGGTACATATTGATTTGTGATGGAATGTATATGTAGAATCCTTTTGAACTGGAGGCTTTGGAGAAACACAATACGGTAAACAACGAAAAGCGCTATCTTTGCTGTTAGGAAGAAGCTGATGCAACTGCCCTGTGTAAGGAAGCTTATGTAGGATGTATGTTTAAAAAAGGCAAAATGTTTATTTGTGCTACATCTTGTTGCACTCTGCCTCTGCACTGCAAGCTGTTTCCAGGGATATTCACAAACATCATATGGCTGGCTGGCTTTGTAACTAACGCAAACCAATTTGCCTCCAGAATATGAACCTTCAGATTGGTTTTGAGGATGAGCCAGTGGTTTTACAAATGCATCCATGTGTTCAGGCTCCATGATTACACCCCATTACACTGTTGTCTTCTACCACCCTGACATTCCTATTTGGGACATTTTCTATATTTTGATAGTATTGTCCATATCTTACTTTGAGAATGAATGGAGAAATGTACAAACCTTCCTGAAAGCTAACTAGGAAATCAGATGTGAAGCAGAAGTTCAAACCGGCTTTTCTGAGATACAAATACTTTTTGTTGTTGTTATTGTTTTTCTGTGTCCTGCTTTTAAAAAACAAAATGATAACTCATTAAGTTTTATAGGGAATGTCTTGCCTCTCAAATAGCACAACAGAATAAGGTAATTCTGCATGAGCTTTTGTCTTCCTTCAGAAGGGATCTACAGTGTCATTAAAGATTTGTTAGACTCCATGAGGTCCATGAAAAGAAATCTTTAGTAGGCAACAATCCTCTTTCTCCCTCTCCCCCCTTGGGATAAGTGTTTTGCTTGTGTGTTGGACTTTTCAAACACAGGCTTATTTCTCCTAAATAATGTCAAAATTGCTGTTATAAAACAAAAGTGAAGCTAGACTAACAATTTTCACCCGCCTTAGAAGCATCCAGTTTTGCCCCCTTTTCTTTTTTTTAAAAAAGTGCCTTATTGAAACAGACAACCTCAAAATAGCTTTAATTTTCTATTTATGCAGAAAACCTTTGATAGTTGAGCATTGTGGCCAGAAAAATACAGTTGTCTGAATCTCCCTTCACTGCTGTTTTTTAAATTTGGAACTGGTAGAAGGGACACAAGGCAGAATTACATTTCATTAAAGCTCTTTCCAAAGAATTTTGCTATATTGCTGTGCAACGGTGAACTTCTGGAATTTGTAATGACTTCAGCCACCCTTTAAAAGGTCAGAAGACTAAGGGTACAATTGTTGCTGCTTTAGTGAAAGTTCTCTTCTAAACAGGAACACTTCTCAAAAGTTCTTGGTGGCTCTATCTCCATGTAAATTAACACTGTAAATTGTGCAGCTTGTGAGAATGAAGGGGGGAATTAAAATAATTCCAATAAATGGTTTAATTTATGCCTCAGCAGTTAAGCATGCTCCTGGTTAACAGAAATACCCTTCGGCTACACAGGATTTTGGAGGGTTGTAGGGGCACTCATTTGCACATAAATAGCCATTAACTGATAAATTCCCAGAGGTCTCCTGTTGCATGCTAGTGGTTTTGACCTACTTAGCAAGCTTAAATTTGTTTTACAGAATTATTATAATTCCATCCTTGGCACTTAAACTTTGTGATTAATGCATGCCTCACAATACAATTAAAGTATAATTACGCAGATTTGCAGTTTGCTATCATGGTGTTATTGTTATTACAAAAGAGCTGGGTTTGGCAAATATTAGAAGAATTAGGGTTTCTGATACCCATCAACTTGCAGTTATTAAGTGATTATGTTAAACGGAACTCCTTTGCCTCTAAAGAACGGGAAAAAGTGAAACATGAACACATCAGGTGGCTTTAAGTGATTCTGTAGGAAGATGTAAAGTAAATCCTGCCATGTTTTCATAGGTTGCTTTTATTGACCTTAATCTTCTGCTGTTTTGTAGGGTTCAGCTAGGAGATTATACCTGTAGAGATTGTGAGACAGTATTGTCGGTTTTCATATTATTTTGAGTAACTTCTTGTGAAAGTCTTGAAGAGCAATTAATGTAGACACATCAGAAATGAGTACTGTGGTTAGATACTCTCACCAGCACTCAGCCAATCCTGATGGGGCTCCGTTCTAGCAAGTCTTCTCTGTTCACTGTTCGATCGGCTTGTGGATCAATCTAAATTCTGCTCGCTGTTTTCAGTCCAAGTGGATGGTGGATGAAGATTAATGATAAGGGCATGTCTGCTGTAGCAGCCTACAGTAGGTCAATGCCAATTTGCAGCATCTGTAATGTGTGGCTGACCTGACCCTCTGCACTATAACACACATATGACCTGCTTGGTGTGCACTGACAACATATGGAAATTGGTATAGATGCAACGAAGCCTTTGTGTAACTGTGCTGAATACTCTGCCATTAATGAAAGGGATGCATTTTTTTCTTTCTTGCTGTGATAGAGAGAAATGGGCTTGCATTTATTTCTTCAGTCTTATTATGTATAGCTTGATGTTAAGTCCATGTTTTTGGTGCTGTTGCTGCTGATCTTCATATGCTGTGTCACGTGACATATATTTTGAGGTTTTACTAAAATTGTGTCTTCCTCTTTAACATTTCTTAAGAACTACAATATAATGGATGTGACAGATTCTTGATTCTTCTAATGGTGTTCATTTATTTTATAACGAAAGGGCTTGGAGTGACAAAATGCATTGACTGGTAGTGGTTCCAGTAATAGAGCAAAGCCATAGGCAAACCCAATGGTTGAGTAGAACTGGCATCCAAGTAGGTCTCTCTTTTTCCCTACCCCATATTTTGTACTTTGCAATTATGACTAACCTCTACTATCTGCAGATATATATTGTGAACTGGGTACAGGAAGGGAATCTTTTCTTTTTACATGAATTAGAGTGAGGGGTACAGAGAGTCCTATCTTTGTACTCACTACTTCTTTACATGTGTAATATCCCCTTTCCACAGGAAAATCTTGCCCCTACACGGAGAACAGAAGAACACACATAGCTATCAAAGATCACAGCTCGATTTCCTCACTCCAACAATAATTCTTCTCTTCATCATAATCTAATCCAGTTCCTTGGCTTTGTCTCCACTGTTCCTGCCACCAAGAAACCTCTGCTCCATTATTCCTGCTGCCGAGAAAGATTTCATCCACTTTTGCTGTGTGTTGCCATTTCAGCTTGGAACTGCTCTCTTTGAGCTTTATTTTGGTCAGCTTGCTGTCATTGCCTAAGACACTTAGCTTAAAGACTCTCTGACTTTGCTCCAACTGAGCAGTGAGACAGTGCAGTTTGGCTTTTGCTCAGTGCCCATTCTCTGCTGTCACCAGAACAAAACCAAGCAATAGCTTTTCTGGTTTAGCTGGGAGAGGGAAAATGCCCTCATAACACCAGACATAGCAGGATGCTTCCTGGGTATTGGCAAGAGAATCCAGAGTACCATTCAGCTGCCCTTGCTTGGGTAGAAGGTACGCCTTCAGCTAATGTAGGCTCAAGCCATTTAGGGCCTTATATTTTAACATCAACATCTTGAGTTCAGTAATTTATAGGTGGCCAATGCAAACTTTCAAGATTGGTGTGATGTGTGATGTTTGGCCAGAAACTCTGGATCATTTTTGAAGGTAGCACCATATACAGCTTCAATATAGTTTGGAGGTTACCGCTTCTTGGGTCACTGTGGCCAAGTTGTCCCTATCCAGGAAAGGCCAAAATTGATGGACCAGGATCTCAAATGACAGTGATTAATCCAGGAACATCCACCAGATTATATACCTTTCTGGAGCAAAACAAACCATCCAGAATTAACTGCATCTTAACTTTCTAGATCTGGGATCCCGTAACACACAATGCCTCTGTCTTTTTCAAGTCATTGGTCTACATCCAGGCCTTTACTGCTTGTTGACAGTAACTGAATACCTGTTGCTTTCCTTTATTCAGAAGCAATAGCGTTGGGTGTCATCAGTGAACTCATGGCACTCACTTTACCCCAGTCCCCTAATGACCTCTCCCAAAAGCTTCATAAAGATACTGGATTGCATAGGGGAAAGAAGCAACCTCTGTGGAATTCCACATGGCAGTTCTTAGAAACTCGGACACAAAAACCCTGTTGCTACCTTCTGCAGCCTAACATAGGGATAGGAAATCAAGGACACATATATTAGGGGCTTGTCCACAAATGGATTTCCTCCAACCTGTGTCAAAAGCAGGATACCAAAAGCAGGATATTTAAAATATTTGTTTAAAAAAAATAAACACCAACTATGGCAAACAGGCAGATATTTTAGTACTGACTGATGCTTGATCAACATTGTTATCATGAGCTATGCTTCCACAGGAAGAATGATTACAGTTTCCTGGTAACAGGGAAACGTCTGTGGACTTCTCTTGCAACAAAACAGAAGCAGCTCATTGTCAACATTGCTCCATGGAGAGGCAGAGGATTGAATCTGGGACTCTGTGCAGGCAAAGCAGATGTTCTGCCTCTGAACCAAACAGTTCTTAATACAACATGCTGATAGTTGCCAGTACAGCTTCATCTGTTTTTTAGGATTTGGTGGCTTTATATACAATGTGACTTGTTATCACTTGGAAATATTTCTGTTTTCTGAAGCATGAAATTAGATGTGTCACCATCTCCTGTAGTCCTACTGTATAGCCATCATCCCTATTCCTATACAGAGAAAGGGAAAAATGGGACAATGGAAGAAATAGAGTGGCTGTAACTGAGATCTGCCAATACTTTGGTTGGACACAGGGAACAGTCCATCACCTGGGGAGTCATAGTATTTGCAATAAATTATGATCTTTACTGTAAGGAAGCATGGAAGGGGAAGCCCACAAAAGTTCTGTAATAAAGGCAGCACCCAGGCCAGACAGTCATGTGGTGGGTAACCCTCTTAAATGGTAAGCTCCCTGAGTTTACCTATACACATGTCAAATGTAGTATAAATACTTCCATTTTCCCTTGTTCTACTTTCCCACCCCTTGTTTTTCCTATATTTTCTTTAATAGATTCACTTCAATCCCAGAAATTTTCAGTTATGTAGTTTGGCTCCTAATATATTATTGATTTACTCTACTTGACCACTTTCCCACAATACCATCGACATACTCATAGGCTGGGCTTCCCCTCTGCACCACTGTGCACTTATACTGATCTCTTTTTCCATAATTCCTTCTTCATGGTCTTGTTAGTGCAATTTTGTGGTATATAGGCACAGCTGCATTTCATTGTGACTCCAAGTCCTGCCCCTTGGGAGATAATGACTTCGTAGCCTAGCCAATTATTGTTTTCGTCTACAAAGCCTAGCTGCTGTGGGACTTGTGCAGCCATTTATTCAGATGGTTTGAGCAGGGGTAGACCACCTCCCCTCTGCACCTGATAGTCTCCTGTTTAGACTGGGGAAAGTGAGGCAACAATTCATTTAGCTCTGCCTGGCTATCCCATTCAACCAGCTCTTTCCCCAGTAGCTCCTGCCAAGAGGAGGCAAGACAGACATTTGCGTACCTCCAGTCAGCCTATTCCTTCCCCTCCTGTGCAGTGTTACCCTTTTCTAACTTGCATTGTGCTGATTGTACTTCTTTCTGCTACACTGGCAGCCTCCCACCCCCAACTGGGCACTGTCAACTCTAGCAGAAGCCATTGTGGCACACATACCTACTTTTATTCCTTCCTCCATAGGGCATTGTTTGCTCTAGTGCATGCTGCTTGTTTTTTCTCAAGAGGCAGCCATTGAGTGTTGGCATACTCTTACCAATTTTTATCTCCTCAACCACTCTTGATCTCCAGCTGTTACTGCCCCAGCCCCCCCTAAAAAAAAAAAAAGCAAAGAGGAAGGTTTCTGTCTGCTGCATTGTTCACACCTGAGTTGATCTGCATCCATTTTATCAGGTATGGCTATAGACAGGAGTGAACGTATGTGCCTTGATGAAGGCCCAGAAATTGCTATACCTTCAGAGATCAGAATTTGATCCTTCTGAGACAGAGTTAATAGATTTTAATACAGTTATGAAATCAGAGTAAACAGAAGGGAAAGATACAGATCCTCTTCTTCCTTCTCTACTTCTTCCTGCTCCTCTGCCTCCTGTTAGTACCATAAGCACAATAAAAGATCCAAAACATCCAAATGTAATTGTTGCTTAAGAAGCTCAAAAAGACCAAAGCACTTGGGCTAGAGTTCCCAGATCCTGACCAGGATAGCCACAGTGGATTTTTACAGGTTAGAGAACCCACTGTTCGAGTGCAAATTATAGAAACTGAAGTGTTATGTGCACAAAAAGCACATTTTTTTTCTGATACGGACTCAGTTGTTGGGGAAGAAGTGAATCACATGGTATTGGATAAATCTCAGAGTCTGTGGAATGAGACCTTCTTACAATTAGTTTTGATCCTAGGCTGTTTCCTCTGAATAACTTCTTTGTTGGAAGAATTGTTTATTATTAATATTAAAACTCCTCAAAGTAGGATGCAGAAGATGGGAAATGCTCAAGTGCCCTTCGAAGGCTGTCCTCTTTACCAAAAGGTTTTTCTGGCTCAAGGCACAGTATGGTTGCCTGATAGGTAAGATCAGGTATCCATGTTATTCTTTATCCTGTCTTTGGGGGTGCTTGAGTGTGTCCTGGAGTACAAGTGTGAGCCAGTTCTCCAGTCCTCTTGCATCAGAGTCTATCCTCCTGGATGTGGGACTGAGGATGTAGGTGGCAGCAGCATCTTTAATACTCCTACGCAGCACTACCTTAAAATCATTTAGGGTGAGGCAAGTGAGAGCCATCCAGAGTACTAGTCCTCACATGATCACCAGAAAGAACTTCCATGTAAGAAGCAACGTCCCTTTGTAGACCTTCTGAGTGATGCTTCTAACTTCAGATTTCTGTGTGCCAGAGCCATGGGGAAGCTCTTCAGCAGTGGGCCCTATTTATGGAACCGACCTCCTCCTGAAATAAGATGCTCACATAATGTAGATTTTTGTGCTTGCTCAAAACACATTAAATTTTAATCAAAGGTGATTTAAAATATAGTGAAATAAAATGTGTAAAGTTAACTCCCATTACACTCAAATGAGTTTGCTTCCATGTAAATGTACATAAGATTCCATAATTAGTCCACTGGTTTATTCTCCTTCCTCTTTATCTCTTTCTTTCTTTCTCTCTCTCTCTCTTTTTTAGCAGCATGTATGCAAGAAAATTAATTTTTATCCGACAGTGCAGATAAAATTCCAAGCACTAGGAGGTGGAACAGCCAGAAAATAAAAGTGGTTTTGCAAAGATGGCTTGCAACAGCTGCCCTTCCATTAAAAAAAAAAAGCCCTACAATAATAAGAGCCCTAATAAATTCAGAAACCCATTGATTTCTCTGCCTCTGTGCAGATAATATGCAGACTTACTTCAAGGAGAGGAATTTATGAAATGTTTGCCACATCCAGCAAGCAGCACATCTATAATACAGCTGCTTTCTCTGTGGTATTCGTTGATCCTGTGGAGTGAAAGGACAGGAGGATCAGCTCAGGTCTAAATGAGATTACAGCTGGTTCGGCAGCTTATCTGGTCTAATGCCAACTAGTGTGGCTTTGCACGTCCTAAGGGGTTTACAACAGAAACTGTTTATTGAGTATCATCGGTTTACTCAACACAAGCAGGCTAATCCTTCCCAGCCTCAGCATGCTGTGGGATTGTATGTGAAGCCAAACCAAAAGCTGGTGCTGCCAGGGCCTCAAGAGTCCTTTGTCTCGCTTCATATTGATTTCCCCTTTCTTCTTAGATGCATTAAAAGTCAGTAAAAATAAAACCGATAACCAGGCCCATTGTGGGCAAAAGGTTAATCTGGCCTCAAATCTTACAAAAGCACCCATTAACCCTAGAAGGGATGGCGGTCTTTCTTTGCATTTCCCTTCATGTTTGTTTCTACCTTCTTTCAAGAGCGAAAGTAAGAAAAATTGCCTAGTCACCTATTAACGTGTAGCATCTGGTATCAGGGGTTGGTTTTAATGTTTAGTTCATTCTTTTGGTGCAACAGCTACTATTTTAAGTGTCCTGATGCAAGGGTTTTGGCCATTTGTCCCTTAGGGAGCCTTAAAAAATAAAAATAATCTATCCCATTATGTCATAGATGCACTCTCATGAAGAAGAAAAAAATCTGATGATAAAGAAACAACACAAAAAACCTGTTTTCAGAAAAATAATTAAAAGTATTGACTTCTTGAGGCTCCCAGTTTACCACCAGGAGCTCTGTACTAACCAGTTTGAGAATTCTTTCTCTTAGCAAAAAACCACTGTTTCTGCTTTCGGAGGGATTTTTGTAAAGTCCTTGGCTGTTTCCAATAACTGATACTTTCACCTCCATTCGTGTGGTTTGTTCATGCTTGTTTATATTTCTGTCCCACCAAAAGGTGCAGGGAGGCTGACAGTGATGCTCATAAACACTATTAAAGCAAGCTGCCAAAACTATAAAAGAACCTGAAAGGGAAGGAGAGACTTTCTAAAAACTTCAACCCAAACTTGATGGCTGTTGGAGTGGATAGCTGTATGACAGTGAAATGGAGGAGATGCCTGATCCTCTAGGGAAGATAGCATGTCTTTGTGGCTATGTGTCCCAGTTGCCTGCACAGAGCTCATCAGCAGTAGGTAGTGTTTTGGTGTGAAAGAGCTAATCTTGGTGGGCAAGAACTAGGTTTGAATGGCCACTAGCCAGAATGGGATGGATCTTCATGTGGTTGGGTTTGTAGCTTTAATACTGGCATTTGTTACTTAATACTGTTTGTATGTTTAATAGTATAGGTGCTGTAAGCAGCCCAGAAAATAAAATACTGTAATAATCATTTCTATTTTATATGTTACTAGCTGATCAATATGTTGTATATAATACATAAAATAGTTAATAAAATGATGGCAATTCTGGCACAGTGACAATTCAGAAAGAGTTGCCCAAACAACTGAACCTTTCCTCTGCCCCCTAAGCCAGGATTTGTTAACATGTTTCCCCTTAGATGTTGCTGAACCACAGCATCCATTAGGTCCAGCCACCATGGACAGTGGCAAGGGTTTAAGGAAGTCATTGTTCAGTGATATCTGAAGGACTACATGTTAACCATGCTTGTTCTAACCAAATCTTTGTAGGCAATGGAAGCACAAGGTCACATCAGCAGTATTAAAATAACATTATACCTGTTTACTGTATTAGCGTGGATGTATTTATAGTGAGGCTGGGGAAAGAATCTGGCCCTTTCTCTCTGATAGTGAGCCCAGCTTGAAAAGCAGAATTGATTCTAGTAATAAATAATGTAAGATAAGAATATAAGAGGAGCCCTGCTGGATCAGGCCAAAGCCTATCTAGTCCAGCATCCTGTTGCACACAGTGGCCCACCAATTGCCCATGGGCATCTCAAGCAGAGACAAGGGCAGACCTTTTCCTGCTCTCAAATCCCAGCAAATGGCCTTAGAAGCATTATGCCTGTCTCCCCAGCCTGAAAGATGTACTCAGGCTTTCACTCTAGTAGCCATTGATACCTCTGTCATCCATAAATTTGCTGAACTCTTCCTTAAAGCCGTGTAGGCTGGTAGCTGTTACCACCTCTTCCGGCAGCAAATTCCATAGACTGATGACCTGCTGGGAGAAGAAATATTCCTTATCTGATTCAACTCTCCTACTCATCAGCTTCATAGAATCCCCCCTGGTTCTAGTGTTGTGTGATAGAGAAAATAAATTTTCTCTATCCACCTTTTTAATACCATGCATGATTTTATATTCTTCAGTCAGGTCCCCTCTTAAATACAGTCTTTCCAGGCTGAAGACGTTGCAGTCTGATTTCTTAAGGGAGATGTTCCAGACCCTTAATCACTCTGGTTACCCTTTTATGCACCTTTTCCAGTCCCCCAATATCCTTTTTGAGGTGTGGTGACCAGAATTGTTCACAATATTCCACGTGTAGTCTCACCATAGCTTTATAAAGAGGCAAAATGACACTTGCTGACTTGTTTTCTATTCACTTCCTAATTATTCCCAGCATTGAATTAGCTTTTTTTGCTGCTGCTGTGCACTGGGCTGACATCTTCATTGAACTGTCCACCAGAACCCCGAGATCCCTTTTCTGGTGTGTTGCAGAAAACTCAGACCCCACCAGTTTATAGACATAATTTGGATTTTTAGCCCTGATGAGTATTACTTTGCATTTATTTAGATTAAAGCACATTTGCCACTTGGTTGCCCACTCACCCAGTGCTAAGAGATCCCTCTGGAGCTCTTGGTAATCTCTTTCAGTTTCTACTACCCTAAATAATTTAGTATGGGCTTAGAAATCATTTAGAAATGTCATGCTGGACTGAAACATGCTCTGTGTAGTTGAGCAGCCCAATCTCACAGTGACAGCTAGCTGCACGTGAAAGTCCACCAGTAGGCCATAAGTACACACCTTACTATGCACTTGCAACCATTAGCCTCCAGAAGCATACTGTTTCTCATCCAACACTATATCTTGGGGTAGTGAATTCCAGAGATTTATTACATTACTCTCCGATATAAGAAGTCTTTTATTTCTTATTTAGGAAGGCACCAAAACATGCAGTAATTGATAATCTAGGAACTATTCTCCTTGATACTGATAGTTAAATTACTATTATATAAAAAGGATCGAGGTGAATAAAACTATGTTATTTGTTTTGGATTTGATTAGTTCTTTTTCTTCTGCTGCAGTGAGATGGATAATGGTGGAAGAAACAGGCAAGGTCTCAGATTTAACAATGGAAAAAGTAGAACAACTGCTGTGGAGCTGTGTGTAAAATCCATCCATGAATATTTTGCCAGATATGAGAAAATAGAATGGAACAAATTTGGCTAAAAATAATGATTGTGTTTATAAATGAAGTCGTGTCTGTAAGCAAGTTGTGTTCATGAGAAAAACATAATATTTATTGAGTTGTTCCATTTGATCAAATAAGTCTCTGAATCAGTAGGTTCCTTTGGTGTAATAGTGAATGATTTGTATGCTTTGGGGGGAAGAAAGAGGAGGGAGGGAACTGCTGGCAATGATTGCTTAAGTTCTTTATTCAGTCCCTTGAATGGTGCAAATCAGAGCACTTTTTGTCAGTGTGAGGCATTTCACCTGCTTATTTCTTCTCCCCATGCATAGGTCACTAAATGAATTACATTCACTTTTACAGCTTAGCTGGTGTTCGAACATGTGAAATTGATGCCCAGTAGTGGAACTTACAAAACAGTTTCCTATTTCCATGACTAAGCAGAGTTCTCATTGTTGATCATGACTTTGATCATATAAACTATCAGTCACAAAGTCTTGGAGATGCTGATAGAAGCTTAGCAAGTCTACAGTTGTATCTGTGTGACAGAAAATTATCTATGTTCCCTACTACTGGGTTTTGAACACAATCTGAATAGAGGATGGTTGATATCTTATGCAGAAGCAGTTACTGAAAAATAAGATTTAACATAGGAACAGAACGTTTCATCTGTCTCAGGTGATTCCTGTAATATTAAGTAAATGTTGCTGTTTTAAAAAACCCGTCAAAGGCATTCAGTATCTCACCGCTTCACCCTTAGCCCTGTCAAGTAGGTTAGGTGGATGAGCAATGACTGGCTTGCGATCATTTGGGTAACTTCCTACTGTTGTCTGGTACTATGGAGATTACATTGACTCTGTAGTTGTTAATGATTCTCCAACTGGCTCAGAATTGATGGATTTCAGAGATGGGAAACTGCAAAACTCTTGTGCAGCTCAACCATTTGGCCAGACTTGGCAAAAATCACTTTCCCAAGCTGATGTTTTAAGTGACTGAAGTTCAGCGGTAAACTACCTGAAAAGCTGAGGGTTGCCAGTGTGATGCCCAGATTCTCTCTGGAAGTAGTCAGTGACAAACTACTGCAGTCAACCAAGAGTCAGCCACAACTCAGTGGCACCCAATAACATTAAAGCTGATATGGGAAGTGGCTAGATGAGAATAGGGAAGCTACTGAACTCTGAGAACAAAGCAAGAGAGAGAGATGAGTGGCATGAGGAAGAGCATGAATATGTTTTTGCAGATCAGGAAAAACAAGCATCTGTGTCTTTTGTTTAAACTGAGTAGTTTGGATGCAAAGTATGTTAAGAAATATACCACATATTATATCTGAGAGCAGTTGACTTTGGGCTTTGGTCTCTTAGAATTCTTAAATTGAAGAATTTATCCTGGTGTTTTATCTTGATGTTTTATGGTCTGTGATGCATGCACACATGTGCGCACATGTGCACACACACACAACCCGGAAAGAAATTCCAAAGGACTTGCTTTCAGATATTGCACTACTTCCCTCTGGAGCTGAACCTTGTGTGCTTTTCTACTGCAATACTAATAAACCCAACATTGCTACTTTGTGTAAAATTTGTGTTTCAGAATTTGGGTCCTAAGAATATAAAAAGAAACAACAACCTGTGAATCAGGTGAGTTGTTCGTCGTAGGTTTGCTTAAGAAGTTCAATCAAAAGAAGAGGTTGGTTTACTCCAGTTGATTTGGATTAGGGGTCTCATCAGCCTGAGTAGGACCGATTACTTTGATTGTACACTGTCATTGTTCACTATTCATTTTGTTGTCAAAGGGCCATATTTTAGTTTGTGTTGTGTATGTACTTAATATCTACTAGTATAGCGGTTCACAACCTTCATGACCCCTTAGTGCAGTTCCTCATGTTGTGGAGGCCCCCATCCACAGGGTCGTGGCAGCTGGGAGGGCGGAGAGGCGGTGGGAGACTCGTTGTGACCCCTCTGAAAGGGTAGTTCAACCCCCAAAGGGGTGGTCACGACCCACAGGTTGAGAACCTCTATACTAGTATAAGGTAGAGATAAAGATGTCTTTGAATTGATCTTAACTCCTGATGAATAAAAGACATGACTCTGCACTTTTGCTGGCAACCACACAGAATACCCCCCCCCCCAGGCTTTTTTTCTGGAAAAATGCTGGGAACTGGATCTTGAGTCTTCTGCATGCAAATAGATATGCTGTCATTGAGCTACATCCATCTTGTAGCTACCACAAAATTAAAGCTTCTGGAAATATATTTTCTGCATGCTTCCTATTAAATTTGGTCTAGTGGTTAGGGAGCTGGACTTACCTGGGAATACTGGGTTTTATTCCGCATTCTTCCATGAAGCCAGCTGGGCTAGTCACAGCTCTGTTCTGAGCTCTTACAGCCCCACCTACCTCCCAGGGTGTTCTGTTGTGGGGAGAAGAATAGGAAGCTTTGTCAGCTGCTTTGAGTCTCCTTAAATGGGTGAGAAAAGCAGGGTAGAAAACCCAACTGCTTCTTCTTCTAAATGGAGTAACATTGAAGTTTGATGTATCAATCCAGTGGTCGGCAAACTCATTAGTCAACAGAGCCAAATATCAGCAGTACAACGATTGAAATTTCTTTTGAGAGCCAAATTTTTAAAACTTAAACTATATAGGTAGGTACATTGTTATTAACTTAATTACCCTAATTAAGTCAATAACAATGTACCTACCTATATAGTTGGAAGAGCCACACTCAAGGGGCCAAAGAGCTGCATGTGGCTCCCGAGCCGCAGTTTGCAAACCCCTGTTCTACTGCATTAAATTTTAGTAACACAAATATGTTGACTCTAATTTTAGGTTTGACACATTGTTTAACCTAGACCAGCGGTTCTCAACGTGGCTAATACCACACACCCCCAATGCAGCTCCCAATGCCTCCGCGACCCCAGGGGCAGGGCCAGGGGCGGGGCCAGGGGCGCTGGCATCACGTTCGGTCCTTCCCGACCCGCAACTCCTCCTTGGGGGGGGCAACGCCGGATTCCAGGGGGCAAAGGGGGTTGGGTGGCGAGGCACCAGGCGGTGTGGGTCTGGTGCCCTTCACCGCCATCGCTGCCCGGCAGGCAGGCAGGCATAGTACCGGGCGGGCGCCAGCCCAGCCGCCCGGGGCTGCCCACAGTCACCGCCGCCGCCATCCTCCTCGCCTCGCTCGCCTCGCCTCAAGTGCCGCCGGGGATGCTCCCACTGCCGCCTCGAAGGCAACTGCCACCCGCTGCCGCCGCCGCCGATCTCTCCTCACAGCAGTGGCGGCGCAGCGGCGCAGGGGGGGGCGTGGCGGGGGGGACGCGGGGGGGCTGTGGGAGCTTTCCGCGACCCCGCCGAAATGGCTGCGCGACCCCCAATGGGGTCACGACCCACAGGTTGAGAACCACTGACCTAGACCATGCATTTTGGTTCACATTTGCTTGTTCTTATATATCTGTTGAATTTAAACTGATGAAACAATAAGAATAGACGAAGGAAATTAAAAAAGTTAACATTTGTATAGTTGGACTCTAGCAGTAGGATACCTGTTCAGCCTCTGTACCATTCTCAGCAGTAGGTTTTATGTGTGCACCAGGACTTGATGAGTAAAAAATAATAACAATGTTTCCATGTGCTCCTTGAGAAACTGCCCTAAAGATCTAAAAGCTATCCACTGTGGCAATCAGTAAGGAACAAGCAACTTTACCTATAGGACACATCAGCCAGCTGCCTGTGGGAAATCCTACGAAGAATGTCAGTGAAACTGATCTTCCTACTGTTTTGAGATTTGAAGCCATCTTATCTTTGTTCTGATAGTATTCCATAGCTGTCAGCCCTAGTGACTGTAGATTGCTTTAGACTCCGGTATGTTCTCTTCATGTCAGGCATTTTGCTGGGCATCATAACTCTTTCCTAGGTGAAGAAACACTTTGTTTTATCTGCACTGGGTCTCCCACAGTGCACATTTACTGGATAATCCTGGATTCTTTGTTGAATATCAAATGAAGACCAGAAAAGGCATCTTCAGATACTTCAGTCAGAATGCATGGGTTATCTAGGTTTCTGTTTTCTAATCCTAAAACTAATTTGTTGTGTTATATTCTTTGCTGCTACATATACTTCTGACTTGAAAAAAAACAGTGGACATTGCCAGAAGTTCCCCTCACCCTACAGCTTCCTCTCTTTGGCCCACTCCAGCTTGCTGACCCATGCTACTGCCAGCCTGCTGCCAATCTCTTGCACCTGCTTTCCAATTTACCTGCCACATTGTTCTTTAGTCCCACTCCTGAGCATATTGTGATGCTCGCTTGTGCACTCCCCCTTCCCCTTCTGAGCAAATCACACAGTGGCTTGGTTAGCAGGTACAAATGGACCAAAGTGGGTAGGTAAGGATGCAGGCCAAAGTGGATCAGCAGCAGTGAGTGGCAGCCAAGGAGGTGGAGGAAGCTTGGCAATTCAACTGATTGAGCTGTCTTAAGGTTTGTCTCGCTAGCATTGTTCGGCTCACTGTTGGGCCTAGTTACCTGAGAGGCATAGAGAGCCAGAACACTTCATTAATTATCCATTATGGCAGTTTTGCTAGTGTAATTTAGGCAGTTGTTATAATGGCTAGAGAGCTGGATGAGGACTTGGGAGACCATGTTCAAATTCCTGCATCCCCATGGTTTCTGTTGTAAGAATAGAATGAAGGGAAAGAAGACAATGTTCACTGCTTTGAACTCTTAGAGAAAAAGATACATAAGTACAAATATTTTATTAATTAGAAGTGTATCTTGTCAGTTTTGTTAGATTTGTTTAGATAATGTAAAGAATATACATACTCTAAATTTAGATGTTACTGTGGATTGGTTTTGTTTTATGAGGATGGAGGCTCACAGCCAGTTCAAGTGTTAAGCAGATTGAATACTGTAGTGTCATCCTGCCTGTGGATGCAAGTCTGGAAATTCATTAACACAGAGTCACATTATTGTACAGGTGTTCAAATTTGGTTTGTGCTTGGTTCAAATCAAACCAAGCAGTTAAATGTGGTTCAGTTTGATTTGAACCGAATCATGTCCCTATTTGAAAGGGACTGTTTTGAGCCAAACCAGGGGTGTTCATTTGAACTGGGTCAAACTATTTGATACAAACCATTCAAACATTACCTCATTCTGCTTATAAGAAATTAAAAGCCATGAGCGTTTCTAGGAATTGTCAGAATGTCCAGTGACTGAAATAGATACTGACATTAATTCTGTTACTGTAGTAGTTCACTTCTCTGGTTTTATAAAATGCAAATAGTGTGTGCCATTTGAAGTTTTGCTCCTCGAAAAGCACCATTTCAGATGGGTGTATTGCTTTTATTAGAATTGTGTTTTAGTGGATGGGGAGTTGGGCTAACTCTTATTCCCATGCACCCTGAATTTTATTCCTGATCCTTTAAATTTTGAAAGCTACAAATTGTATCTCTTTCATATATAACTAATATTGTGTTTAATTTGACCAGCTCCCTTCTCTGTCACCTAGGATTGACTGTTGGCTAGACACATGAGCCAAGAACCTTGTGTAAACTTCAGTCAAGGAGCAGCAGATAGCAAGAAGGAAAAATTATGACGAGGAGCCATCCTTCTTCCCTTATCTCACCCCTCCACAAACAAAAGCATTATTAGTTCAATTCACATTACTCTTAGAAATTATTCATCACAGTTTGCATGTTTCCACGAGAAGACTGCACATGAGCAAGCAGTTTGAGTGTAAAATATATTTCGAAAATAGTTACTGGCTGTTACGCTTCCTTCTTTTTTTAATGAAATAGTTAGAGAAAGCAAATCTGGAAAGCAAACCAAAAATATAAAGGCTTATTTTGTTACAACCTGCCAGTAACACTAGTGTTATGTGACACCTGACTGTCCTTGTTACGTGCCATTGTCTTATAAATACCTTGGCTCTCACTTTATTCTGCTTTTTATAGAATTTAATAAAGCAAATGTAATAATCCTGCCTGAGCTTTAATCTACAATCTCAATTGGGTTGACCAGGAGATAAATAGGAGCAGGAATGATAGTGCATTGCTACAGATTGTTTTTAATAAGCATGTTATTTAGTTGATCATCCAGGAGCAGTAATGCCTCGTATTCTAGTCTGCCAGACAAATTTATTAATGCTTCCTTCCCCTCCTCCCGCCCACTTCTCTAAGAACATTGATTCCCTGCAGACACATCTCTATTGAACCTTTGGAAAGTCACAACTTCCAAATTAGATTAAGTAGTAGGAATGGTACTAGCAGAATCAAAGAAAATTGAGTGTATTATTGAATTCATGCCACATTGTCTCTGAAAAAGACTGACATTGTATTTAGTAGTAACTTCTGTCTTCACTCCTCTAGTAAAGGAGTACCGGTGTTAATTCAAAACCAAACCACACAGTGTACCTGAGTAGCCCTAGCCTTTTTCTTTCCACATATTCTGAGACTTCATGAACAAAACTCAAGGGCAAAACGTATTACAAAAGATAATCACTGCTTATATAGTTCTGCCTCTGATCCAAGTCCTGTACTCCTTCCATAAAGAGAAAAACAAATAGCAGAAGCTCTTGCTTTAGACTGTAAGCAGACTGAATTGTCAGTTGATAAATGCACACATTTATTTTAGAGCTGCCTGTTTCTCATTTGGACCTGACAGATGAGAGGTGTATAATTAATGGTTGGCATTAGTAATTAATGTGAACTTTATGGTGCTTAATATGTCATAATTTATCCATCAAATAGGTGGTATGCATAAATGTCTTGGCATCAAGTTTTTAATTATAAAATGCCATCTTTCAAGGCTTGGATGAGAACCGTGCAAAGTAACTGAACGCAATAAGGTATCTGTGTGTTTCCCCGACATTCCTTCTCTACCATAAGCCTTAACATTACTGTCATTTGTGTTTTTCTTTAGGACTGTGCACAGACACGTATGTGAGGGACAGCCCTTAGGGAATACAGGCCCAAATGCACAACTCTTATCCATGGCGAAAGAGCACCACCTTGCTGTTGCCAAAGCACTCTGGAAAAATTTCTTTCCCTTCTTGAAGAGCCGGAGAATGTTGCCAACGCCCCCTCCCCAACTTGCTGATACAGCTGCAGGTTTGTGCTGAAGTTATTCCATCTATCCTTGTGTCCTTCATATTCCCTTGTTCTGATTTTGTACCTTTTTAGTTCATGTCACAGAATATAAAGCTCTTGCTGCCATAGCCAGCAGTTTGATGCATGTTTATACAAGTGAGAGAATATTCTAAGTTATTGCTGTACCTGCACAGCTGCTGCTGCTGCTGTTGTTGTCATGGTCCTCATAATCATTATCACTCTCGGGTGGTCACCTTACTAATCTAGTACGTCTAGATTCACAACTTCAGTTGAACTTTTCCTCTAGCATCATTTTTCTTATTTGATATGTGAGCCATAATCTTCAGCAAGGTTAATGGTTGATGCTTCATCATATTAAATGTGATGCATATTTTCCAGGCCGAAATTAGTGTGTTCATAGCTCTTCTGATTTTAGAGATGCAATTTTGCCTCAGCCTGAACTGCAACCCCTTTTCTTTCAGATTGCCCTGTTTGACACCTGTATATCAAAATTTCAAAGACGTAATGTTTTATTCTTTTTTTAAACGCAGACACACACACAAAAAAAACACACCTTGTAGTCTGTGGGCTTAAACTGTAGAAACGCCATTCAAAATCCTAGCAGATGGAATAACATCTTGAGAGTAAACTGTAAAAGAGACACCCCTTGATTTCTGTAGAGCTGCACCCAGCTGATCCCTTCCTTTTTGTATTTTGATACCATATCATTTCTTCCATGAAATTTCTATATAGTAATACTACATATTTCAATTTGACGAGGTTCGTGCCTAGCTGTAATGGCATACTGAATCCATTTAAATAATATTTGTAAAAGACATATTTGAATTTAAATGTATTTTACTCCAGTGTGAATTAAGAACTGAGTTTATTAGCTCTCAAAGACGCGGTCAATAATGGAAATGAAGAAAGACCCTTGAACTTCAGCAGCTTTGCAATAATTAAGATATAATGGTAATGGAAAAGGATGTTGTAGAAAGGAAATGCCCTGCCAGTTTCTAGGTATTTTATAGGAAGTAGACTTAACGCAAAAGTCTGGTGCTCAACTGTTTTTTGTTTTTATAGATACTTACTAAAAACAAACAGGCAAACAATTCATCAGATCATTCAGTACTTGTGAAAAGGGCAAAGAATTTGAAGAGAACACATATTTAAGGAATAATAGATGATATAGAAGCAGTAGTTTCTTTGTTTGAAGAAGCTATATGATGATGTGCATCCCATTTTGTGCTTTCTGTGAAACCTTGACATTCTCTCTTTTCATCTTTGGAGAGTTTTTATTTTTGTTTTTGTTTCAGTGAGAGTAGGGGTGGCTGGTTGGCCTGGGAAATGGTTTGAAAATTTAGTTAAAATGTGATGAAAAGGGCAATGGGCACTTCAAAGCTTTCAAATGAGAAGAGTCTTAGTGTCAAGCTACTTGTTCCTGCCATTTTCCTTTTCCCACCAGAAGGTAGAAAAACAACTGGGAGAGGAGAGAGATTATTTTGAATACATAAATGACTGCTAGGAAACAAAGATTCTGTCTCTCCCAATCTAGAATTCAGTTCAAGATTTTAGAGTTCATCAGGAAATCTTTTTTTAAAAAAAAAATATACAATGTAAAGCAACACATAGCAATGCATAATTGAAAACATTCTAAAATATTAGAAAAGTGGGATTGAAATTTACAAAACAAAATGGAATAAAATTGCAGCAAACCAGCACTGTAATTGATCACATAACATTGTGTGGAATTCTAACATTTTTTTCCCCTAGCATATACTCGTATTTAATACCTTTTCTAACTGAGTCAGTAATGCATTCTGTCAGTAATAGGTCCAGGAAAGTGGGTTTGAAGGTTTATGAAACCAGTTGTGTTGGGGCCTGGTCAGGAACCAGAAACCATAGGCCTTTTCGCACTATAGCCAGAATGGCTGTAGTACAATTAGGCTATGACACTCTTGGACGCTTACCCCATTCACATGTAGGCAGGGAAGGAACGCGTCTACATGCGTTCCTACCTGACTATGTGCAAATGGAGAAAGCGCCTTGAAGCGTCTTAGCCTGAGAAGACCCTGGAGCGGGCAGTCCTGGCAGGGCCCTTCTCCGGCCCCTGCGAGTTCTAGGGGACAGGATTGTGTCCCTTGGGCCCATACGGACCCCCCTGGGCACCCACCCACCCACCCCCATGGCCTGGGGACCTATCTGCTAGTTGTCCTGGGTCCAAGTAACCTGGCTCAACCGGCACCATGCTGTGTGTGCGCGCACGCGTGTCCACGGGCCATGGGATGGGTGGACCTGGGGGCCATCTGAGGGACTGAGTCGTGTAGATCTAAGCAGCTTAGCCCCACAGAGTCCAAAGATCTGCACCGATGCCTGGGGGATTTGGGGTCCTTGGTAGACCGGCTCTAGACATCCAGTGCTTCGGCTAGGCCTGGTCTGTCGAGGGACCCCACATCCCCTGGCCCACTCACAGCCACTGTTCGACCTCTCCCCACTTTGGAAACGGGTGAGGGGAGGCCGAACTGGGTGTCTCCCCAACTCCTATGGTCACAATGGGACTGCAGAAGCCAGGAGTGAGCCACCCTCCCCCCCCACGTGCACGATTGCTCACCTTGCTGGGCACAGGGTGCGATCTGCTGCAGTCTGCGCAGGTGCACACATTCTCCCGGTAGACGGGACCCACTGGGTCCCGTCTACCGGAGTACGTGCAGCTGCGCAGACCATGGCAGATTGCACCCTGGGCCTGGCAAGGTGAGTAATTTGCGCAGGCTTGCCAGCTGTTGGGTTGGTTTCAGCCCACTCGGGTTGGGGGACCTTGTCTTGGAACTGTCAGGGAGGGAGGTGTGCAAACGCTTCCCTCCCTGCACAGCCAGGGACGGGCCAGAATGCGCTGGGCCACGTGTAGAGCACAATTAAGTGCTCTACACACAGAACACATGGAGGGCACTCTAGGATGGGCTGAGGCGGTTCCAAACGGAACCGTCGGCCCAGAGGAGCAAATGTGCGTCCTAGAGGAGCGAATGCTGTGGCCTGGCGTGGCTTCCACGCGTTCCAAAAGGCCTGATGCGAAAAGGCCTCATGTGTGTTCTGCATTCTGTATATCCAGACAGTTTTATTTCAGAAGGTTGACTTCTGTTTGATGTTTACTTTCTGAATTTTAGATATGCATTGAATGTCCTCCTTCCCACTCTGTGTCTTTAATCAGGTTTTACTTTACTGGCTTTGGATTTGCCTAGTACATGTCCCTCAGATCTTCAGCCTCAGCCAGTTTTATCAATGATGCAGCTATTTGGGTGGGATGATATGGTGTGTCCCCAGCTGGTTTCGCGTTATCTGAGTCACCTTATGCAGAACAGGTAAGTAACGTATAGCCCAGAGAAATGTGAAATCTTGGATGTGACAGTGCTAATGTTTTCTAGTTGTAATTTTGTTTTGCTATTTATTTATTTATTTTGCTGGCTGAAATGTAGCAGCAGCTCTCAGACTACTTCAGTTAGGGTAGGAGTGGACAGGTGCGGCACAGAATGGATGCTATCATTAGATCTGTTACAGCATACTGATGGTAGGAGGTTTCGTATATATATTAAGCACCATGGGGAGCAGCACTAACCTTGGTGGAAGTTCACACAATGATGTCAGAGGGCTTGAATACCTACACAGCACCACTTAAACATTTCTTGTTTTCTTTTTAGCAAGTTATTAAGTTCTCTTTAGAATATGCTTCTCATTCTTACTTCTTTTAGGAATGTTTATAGATTGCGCCTTCAGAATCTCCTTGCACAAAGTTTTCCTCCTCCGTAGATTCCTGAGTCCATCAAAATCTACTTCTCTGAAGTCCAGCCTTGAAGTCTGACTCCTCTCTGGTCTTCCTCCCTTTGTACTGAGACTGAGACATCATTCTTCCCCATTTTTCCCCTGCCACAGGCTATCATACAGGACAAGCATGATTAAAAAAGAAACACAAAAATGAGAGAAAGTACATTAACTATTGATAATGATCACTAAAAGTAAATGTTTTGTATTCAGATGCAGAGTTAAAAATAAATAGCATCTGAGATTTCTTTGTTTTCTAGCTTTGAAGAATTTACAAATATTTGAAATGGCCACAACCCCTTTGATGAGGGCTGATTTTGCTAGATGTAGCCACTAGCAATCCCAGCCCTTGTCTCACCTTATACCTGACCACTCCTCCTGGCCTTTTTATAGCCTGAAGGGGCAGGGCCACTAGTCACCAAATTGGACCGTGCCCAACGTGATTTGGGGCCTTTTAGGGCCTCCTCTAGGCCTTGGGAAACATATCAAGAATGAATATAAATTTTCTGTCATTTCAAGGCAGGTTGTAGTTGGAGGAAAGCCCCAGTGGACCTGAAGTCATAACCTGCATTTTTCATATGTATTTTGGGGTGAAAAAAAATATGAAATTTTCTATCACAGTAATGGAGGCAGAAGTTAGAAAAAGATGTCTTCTGGAGATAGACATTGGAAAAGAGAATACCTGAGAAAGGTGGTGATTTTTCTGTCTGTCTCCCTTGCTTTTTCTTTTTAAAAAAATCTTTCTTTCCTGCAGCACATTGTCAGAAACCCTGACCAATATGGGTCATTCATCTTACCAAGCTTTGCTGGTGCAATCTTGGTTTCGATGCATTTTGCAAATATTTATCTATCAGCCTCCTGATATGTTGGTTAGAACAGATGCTGAACAGACAGCCGGTAAGTATGATTCTTCAACATGTGATGTGCAAGAGAGCTGAACTGGTATATGGGAGAGAGAATGCCAAACCGTTTCAGTGTTGCGCAGTTTTTTCCACTGACTTTTTTTTCTTCAGCTACTCTTTGTGTTGCTTTATATGTACAGTTTTGCACAGCTTGTAAATGAAGAATTGATCTGCAGTGTAGTCCAAATCTTAATTCTGTCAGACTGGCTGTGGCTTGGATATATTGAATCATTGTACTCAAGAGAGCCATATTGATGCTACTGATAACCACCAGTGAAAATCTCCTTTAACTTGAGATTTGTGAAGGTCTCTTTCTAAACCTTTGAAGCAGTCCTGTGTGGACTGCTTGCAATAGTTGGACTCCTGAAGTTGGAAAAACATTTTTCTGTCCTCACCTTGTGCCCAGCAGCCATCAGAACTGCGTGCATCATAGAACATAGGTGCATCACAGGTTATGAAATAATCATCAGACTGCAACTGATCTCAAAAAAGTAGCCATCTCAAAAAAGCTAGCACAGGCGAGCACTATTTTCCCTGTTGGAGCCAGGTAAATAAATGTACAAATCCAAGACTCTAATATATACCTCTGATCTTTATTCCTGCCATCAGTCATGGAGATTACAGAACACCCATACTTTATTCCATAATATCCAACTATAGTGGAATGTCTGGAATGACGTCTGGATGTAACTTTTGAAAATGCAGAAGCCCTATTGATGAATTTACCAATATAACATTTCACTGTTACCTTTAAGTTGAAGTTGAAAAAAAGTTACAAAGTTAATGCTTATTTAAAAAAGAAAAATTGCTCTGAAAAATGTTACTTGTAAAGCTAAGTACATGAAAATTGTTGAATGTTTAAGGTGGGTAGAAGTCAAGGCTGCTTATGTGAACCTTTCTCAACTGTATTACTGTAATGTTTTGGTGTTTTTTTTAGATACTGTGATCAAAAGACAGTAAACAATAGGGAAGCGTATGAAAGTGCTTTTGTTCAAATGTTTAAGGTGGTTAGTGGTCAAGACTGCTTATCGACGCCCCACATTCCTAGCTTTTTTTACTATACCCCTATTCAGTTTCACTGGTCAACTCATCAACCTGTGCCCGCACCCCATGCCCACCCTCATCCTTTAGCTTAGCTTAGGAGTGAGTGAACGAGGCAAACCAAAGCCCTGTCCAGGTGCGGGTCGGGGAGAAGTGGAGAAGAGGGAATGGGGAAGGGGGCTGAGTCTTGTCAGAGAAGTGGAGGGGCATGGCAGAGGGGCACGAGAGGAGAAGCAGAATAGAGATGAGTCTTGTCGGAGTAGCGGAGGGGCATGACAGAGGGACATGGGAAGGAGTGGAAGGGCATGGACCCCTCTACCATGTCCCCTGCAGTGCTGACAGGACTCCTCCTCCCCCCACTCCTCTTCTCCTGTTGTGCTCCTCTGCCACACCCCTCCACTGCTCTGACAAGACTCATCCTACCTGCCAACCTCCCCCACGCTCTGTTCTCCTCATACACACCTGGCCTGGACGGGGTCTGGGTTTTCCTCAATGGCTGTAGGTTGTGGAAGCAGGGTGGCGAAGGGGACTAGTGCATATGAATAGGGGTATAGTTGAAAACAGCCAGGAATGTGGGGAGTCCACAAGCAGTCTTGACCACTAACCACCTTAAACATTTGAACAAAAGCACTTTCATACGCTTCCCTATTGTTTACTGTCTTTTGATCACAGTATCTAAAAAAAAAAAAAAATCCAAAACATTACAGTAATACAGTTGAGAAAGGTTCACATAGTGTCAACAACAGTCATGGCCAATAGCCATCTTGACTCATAATCTCTGCTGGAAGATCAGATCAGTCTTAGAAGACAGTACCCCCAGGAAGAGAGCAGGCATGCCAGGAATTAGGGGGCACCTAAACCAGCTAATTGCCCTTAAGGGCTATCATGACAGCTAAATTGTCACTTTTCTTGCGGCAAGCTGGAAACCAAGTAGCCTTCCCCATCTGTTCACTTTTCCCATCCACGCTGAATATTGTAAATGTTATTAATCTTTTAAAAATTGAATGGAAGCTTCTTCAAGATTTTTTCTTTTTTATAAGCATTATAAATATAAAGTGCTGTATTGGAGACTTGCAACCTACCAGCTTGGAGATAGAGGAAGATAGACTTACTATTCAAAACATCTTGTTTGTGATCAAAATAAGGGGTTTAGTGTTTTAAATGGTGGGCAATCTTTCTTGAAAGTCTTTTTTTGTTTTGCTTTAATATACACTCCCAAAGTAGAGCTTTCAAGTCTGCTAAGGATCATTGACACAAGTAGCAAATCAACAGGCTGATCTAGACTATTTTAGTATGTGGACTATAATTGCAAGGAATGGTGTCCGGTTTGAAGTTGGTTCCTGCAGCGGTTAAAAGAAAGTGGAGTTATATAGATGTTCTCTGGTTCACTGCTAATTTTCTGATTGTTAGTGTTTCTTTGGTGTAAAAAAGCAAATTTTTATACACAGTCTCATATTTCCTTAAAAATGAACAGTTAAAGCTTATATGGAACAACTTACTGAACTCACAAGACTGATATGTAAACTTCCAGAAGTGGATGCTGTGTTTTCAAAAGCTTCCATTGATGAATCATTATACAAACAAGATCCTAAGGAAGTACTTCTTCAGTTTATTAAGGTATGGTAAAAAACAACAGCACTTAGAACAGTCATTTTGGCATATTCCTTTTTATTATTAATCTTATGCTTCAAATTGATATTAAGTAAGGACTGTTTTCAGTTGCTATTTTCTTTTTATTTTTGACAAACCTCTTTTTATTGTGTCAGGCTGTTGGTAAAAACTACAGTGAAATTCAGACATTAGCTGAAAAATCAGCCATGGTGACAAAGGCATTAGAATACCTTGGGGATGTACTAAAATATGTAAAACCGTATTTGACAAAGAAAGGACCGGCAGAAGGGCTTCATCTAACCTACAAAATTATAGGTAATTACTACACTTGTTGTTCGTGGGCACAGTTTTAAAAATGTATTGTACAGTAATAGTTATACTGAATGTTTTTTAAAAAAATCATTTTTGACTGTCGACTATAATGAAAATAACTTAGATAGGAAAAAAGTCCCATGTGGGCTGTTTCTAAGGATGCATCTGAAACAACTTCTTAGAACTTCTTAGGCTCTTGTGGATCAGGAAATTGTGATCAAAGAACCAATTCCTTAGTGCGGGAATATGAATGTATAATTAACTGCATGGAAAAGGTGTTGAGATTCGAAGCCAGGTCAGTTTAGTTTGAGGTATAATAGCAAAATAGGACAAAAGCAGAGAGAGTATAATCCCTTTGAATTTGCAAAGGTGGCATTCCATGGTTCTCTCAAATACCACAACTTTCAAATTCCAGGGAAAGCCAGGAGTTAGCATTTGGGCAGAGCAGGCTCCTCTGTTCAAAAAACAGTGGGAAAGCCACATTTACTGATGCTGATTTATAATTAAGAGATCAAACAAAGGAACGTCATGTTATTTTGCAACTCACAAATTATGACAGATGAGATAAAAGAGCAATTTGCAGGTTTTGGATTCAGGGATATCCATTGAATCCTGTATTCCCATGTTTCTCATTTTTCTGTTTCTAATAGTTTAAGCATGCTTGTTGACTTGCATCTAATCATATAACACTAAGATGCATATATTTGTTCATATTTTGTTGTCACCATTAGTTTACGGTTCATGATTTAAGATCTTAAAAATTAAGACAAGCTTAATAACTTCCAGTGGATAATTTACATTTCTTTGAGAATAGATCTGTCCCAAATACAACACTTTTTGCAATATTTTCTTGTTAGACATCAATATACAGGAGTTACATTTCTAAAAATAATAATTTTGTCTTTTATTTATATCACTTCTTCATAACAAAACCTTTAATGCAGTAATATTTAAAACAGTTAAAAGGAGCAAAACAAAAAAAAGATTAAATAATCATGAAACAGTCATTCTTTCACAATGGGAATCACCCTCAAGCTAAGTATCTGCTTCTTCTGTGAAAAGGTGACCCTATCTAGGGGTGTTTTTCCACTGTCACTAAAAGTACCCATTAAATACCCATTAATGGGTATGTAATGACATTTTTGTACCCATTAATGGGTACTTAATGGGTACTTCTAGTGACAGTGGAAAAACACCCTAGAATATACATTCCCAAGTCCAAAAGCTCCTGCCCACATGGCCTCCATTTGGTCAAGGTTTGACCTCATTTTACAGGGCCAGGACATTCACAATCTCGATAGAGCTGTCATCAGCATGTTGGTGACATTTCACCCTCAAACTCCTGATGACCAGTCCTTGCAGCTTCATATAGATATTGAACAACAAGTTGTTATATACCAGGGCACCGAGGCAAAGTTGCCCAACTTTATTTTCTGACTTCTTCCCCCTAGGAAGGAACTGACAACTGAAGTGCAGTTCCACCCGTTCACAACTCACAACATATCTTCACAACAGTACTGCCACTAGTCATTGACTTGTCATGTGGCAATGGAAAATGTTTGTGTAGAAGGACCACACTCTATTGGCTTTAAAATGGCACTTTTCCCCTACTCATGGTTCCATGGATCTTGGAGCAGGATATAATAGCATTTGTTAAAATGCATGTTAGTATAAATTAAGTAGTATGTAATATTGGTGCTTCCCCTCTCCAGTTCTGGTGTTTGGATCCAGATCATAGTGTCTTGCAGCTGCTTTGTTAAAACCATTATTGTTTTATTTGTGACATCTGATCTCACTTTAAAAAAAATAATACCCCATTTTTCTGCCTAATCTTTGCCATTCTAATTTTCCTGTACTGTGCGTATGGACCTTTACTATCCTCAGTTTGGCTAAGCCGGGCTATCTGAAAAGGAGGCAACTTGGTTGCTATAGTTACCAGTTGACAATGCAGCCCATTAGAATGTTCATGCTCACCCTTCTTGTTACGCTACTGTCTTTTGGGATTCTTCATTTCTGTTCAATAGGAAGCTTTGTGAAGTCCTGGGCACCCATACTGGCCACTTCCAAAGCACAACAGCTCCTGTTCCGCATAATAGATTGCTTGCTTTTGCCACATGCTGTGTTGCAAAAAGACAAAGAGCTTCCTACATCAATGTTGTCTGCTGTTCGGGAAAATCTTCCTCTTTTCCTTCAGGTAAGGGTTTGGAACTAGAAAATGAAACCAGGGGTTAGTGGAAGAGGTTGTGGGTGTGTCACACAGGCACCTTGAGCATTTGGTCTTATGTGTCCAAAGGAAGGGTGACAGTTTCATTTATATTGGGATTGTTCAAAGGTTTTTCAGAGGGGCATAACCACTCTAATTTTTTTTACAAGTTCCTACAGCAATGTATGATCTAGGATTTCATTCACTGATGGGAAATCACTGATGATCACTGTATTTGTCAGATAGTCTAAAAACATTGGCCTTAGTCATATGGGCCTGCACACAGACCTGACCCTATGTCAAGTCACTGCCAGCCTATTTCCCTTCCAATGATTGCTTTTTTGCTTTTGTCTTTTAAAGAAATGTTGAATATCCAGGACTTTCTTCAAAGGGCCAGCAGGGTTTCTTTTCTTTTCCTATGCATCATTTGGCCATGCTGGAACAATCATCTGGGAATTTTGTTTTGTGCCACAGAACTGGCACTAAATCCCATCTTTTCCCAACCTCAATCTGGCGATCTCTTCTATGTTGCTGTGGGCAAAAACCAGCATTTAAAAAAAAGTCAAAGAGCTTTCTTGTGTTTTGTGGAGATTCAGATATAAGCCCAAGTTCTTACTAAGGATAAACATAAAAGCAACCAATAATCATAGTAATTATATGTATTTAAAGTGATTCTACTTTTGGGGGGGGTGACACATGAATGGAGAAATTATGTTACCACACCTTTTGTCACAGGCCAAGTGCACACATATACATCAGTAATGTAAACAGGTGTTTCATGTAGCATGGTTTTGTACATGGTTTTAGCACTGCTGTGATTGGGCCTCTGTAGTGGCTTTACATTACATTGGTAGATTGGCTTTTCCCTTTGTACCAGTACTGAGTAATGTTGGGAGACTAGTCCTCCATATATCTCCATCTGAGTGACAGCTATGCTGGTAGTGGTTAATGGGAGTAATTCAGAAGGGCAACATTAGGATTTCCCATCTGACTATTGTGCAGCCAGCCACATGCATAGTTTTGTTTGGTTGTTATGCCTTTTTATATCCCCCTTTTCAAGTTGGAAGCAGTATTTTCTTCCCTTTCTGAGCTTTCTGTTTGGCTCTTGGAAGCATTTCTAGCGAGAAGATGACAACAAATTACTCATTTTGTTAACTTTTCTAATTGACTTTTCATTTGCAGGGCTTATCCTACATATGCTGCCAGTCTCAGAGTCAAGGTACCTACTTGAACCAGTTGCTGGGGAATGTGATTCAGCAGTATTTTGGGCGCTTTCTTCCAGCATCGTTTTCTTCTCGAATTGGACAGCACCCCATTTTGTTGGCAGTATGCAGCTCAAGTACTGTTGTAGGAGCTTCACATCTACGTAAGATCACTATGCAAATTATTAGGTAAGTACAAGAGTATCAGCCCGCCCATCAGCCTGTTTTACCTACATTCAGTAGAGCCTGGAGAAAATACAGGGAGACTCTATTCTTTCTGGAAATCGTGTTAGCCTGGGGAAGAGTAAGGAGAAAAAAAAACACGTTCGGATGTGCATTTGAAAACACATTGATAGTGTGTTCTGTCTCCTGGGAAAGACAGTGAAGCTGATATGCTACAAGGTCAGAGATGTGCTCCTGAGCACGTAACCCAAATGGGAGGGGGAGGCAGCTCACACACAGCTACCGGAAGTTGTCACCAACAACGTCCGGTTGCTGATTCTGTATAAGGTTCCCGTAGTCTTTGTTGTGTAGTAGGTTTTGCTGTTGATGTTCTTGCCAAGAATGTGAGTCTGGGAGGAGAATGCCATGTGCTAAACATGGACCGGAAAGCAGACTCGCCAGGCTAAAAGAGACTGTAACTTGTTTTGTACGTACCAATGTAATCTTCAAGCAATAAATCGTAGCTCATTAGAAATAACTCGGAGCGGCCGTGTGTGTTTAATGAGCTGGAATGCTGGATTGCTGATACGGAAGCTGGAAAGCCTGTTGCCGAGCGAAAGCTAACGCCGAAGTCAGATGACAAGGTAAACTACTCTGCAACAAGATCTAATCTAGATCTAATCAAAGATTAACAAATCTAGTGATGAAAGAAATTGTCCCAATAAAATGCAACATGCACATGTTCAGGTTTTTAGATGAAAATTAAAATAGGATCATAATAAATTGACTGGATTTCCTTACGTTTAAAGACTGCAGATATGCGAGGGACTTTAATGTTTTTCCTCAAGAATATTTTTATTATAAAGCAATAATATAGCATTATCTGCATCATAAACATACAAGTAAAAAACATAACACGTCTCTGAAAAAGATGAACTATTTTTAAAAAACTATTTTCCTAAATAATATGAGGGCAACCCTATCACCTTAATTATGCATCATTTTAAAATTTTCTTCCAGTGAACATTACCTACTGTTCAAAGGTCATGCCCCTCCTTCGCGCCTGACATCAATTCTAGCTTTCATTCTTGGAGTGTTTCAGAAGACCAAGAGCATTGAAATATGTGACATTGAGCTGCTGCTTCCTTCTGTATTGAAATGTCTTCTGTTGGTTAATGAACCCCAAGGTGAGCTTGTGCACTTTTATTAGCCATTTTAGAAGCACAGTGTGTACACAAATAAACAGCTCTCCATGTCAAGAAGGCCACAGTCTATGGGAAAGTTGACCTCACTATACCAGCCTTTTTTAAATTCTTGTAGATACACCATAAAATAAATTCTGTTGTATCACAATTTGTTATGTTATACTATACACAACATATACAATTATGAAATAAACTCATTATTGGGTAGCTCTTTGGTTAATGCTCTCATATTGGCCATTATCTGTTTGTCCAAAAGGAAATGAGGGAATCACTACCTAAAAAGTACCTAAAAGATCCCAATGTTGATTCTGATTGTTCAACTGTTAATTAATTAATGTGTTTATTTCTCAGCTTCTAGTGTGTGGCTAATGACTCTGCAAACAATCCTGAGATGTTGGCTGCACAGTCATTGGCTGTAGTGAACAGAGTTTTGGCTTATCATTAACTCAAATCCCAACCATGTATTTAGCAGTCATTGATGTATCTTCAAATAATTTGCAGTTTTCGATGATGATCATTTATATAATAGTAGTATCATAAAGTAATAAATGACTCTCTTCCATCTTGCTCCATTATGAGTTGGGTTTACTGGGCTAATAGCTTTAACAGATCATAGATGGCAGTGGGAAATTCTGTCCTGAAATTAGAATGTAGTGAAAGGAAGTCTCCACAGATGGATAAAAACTCTTTTTTCCTGAGACTCTATTAGGATTGCCACACATAGTAAATCCTGGCATTTATTTGTATGATTGTTGCTTTTGGAAAATATCCATATGTTAGCAAGCACAGGGAAAAAATCATCCAGGTATTTTGAAAAAGCAACAATTACACTAACAAGTGCCAGGTGAATTAAGAGCCTGGCATTTTCTCGGGATTGCCTCCTGCCATCTAGCAGGGTCAGTGAGAGGTGATTGTATCTGGAGGCAACCAAAGCCAGGCAGTGAGTTCCATAAATAATTTATTTATAGAGATGAATTTGGGTTTGGGACTCTCCAGATTCATTGTGCATCACCAGCACATCTTCATTATTTGGATTTTATAGTGCAAGTTATTAATACTTCATACAGTTTTGGTTGCCACATCTAAAAAAGGATATAGTGGAACTGGGGGAGGTTCAGGCAACTATTATTGTCCTTTGGAGCTGAGGAATGAACTCCCTGATCAAGATGCTAGAGTACATTTTAGTAACTGTGAATAATAGGACAGGCCCTATTATGGATAAGTGATTGCTTAATAAACAGAAAGGAGAGTTTGCTAACTGAAGATTCTGTACTGGGGTGGTTTTTTATGTAGCCAGTGATGTACCCAGGCTTGCTGGTGGCAACCAAATTGTGCAAAATGGTAAAAACAACAACTGAAGACTTCTAAAAAAAATTTTTTTTAAGCAAATAGTAAACATTTACAGATAGGTATTCTTTACATTTGTCTTTTCTCAAGGCTCCACATGATTTGTCTTTTCAGTTAAAAAATTGTCTAGAGAGATTGTGGAGCATGTGGTCATAGGCTGCCAAGCAGGGTCAGGAGCAGAGCTTCCTACCCAGCTGACTTCCGTGTTGAGGTAAGTAGAAAACTGGCCAGTTGGCACTGAAATGATTGTAACACATTTGACAGAAAACATGTTCTTTTAAGCAACTAATTATCCCTAACGTAATTTGATGTTGATTGTTTATAGTACTTCAGTTCTTGGCAAAATGATTTATTGTGCAGATTGGCCAACAAGAAAGGAAACAATTTAGTAGGAAGCATGTATACACACACACACAAACACACACACACATTAATACTGCCTTAGAGAAGGCATCTTACTGCCATAGAAGAAAATGTAGTATCAAATGGGATCTGCTTGGACAATGTTGAGGCACAACTGCATGTTGTATCCAAAATGGTGCTGTAACTTGCTGAAGAAACCATCACATTAGATGCTTCTTTACCCTTCTGTCTTAAGGTAGCACCATCCTCACATTTAGGTCAACTTTGGGTGACTATGCTGACGCATCTGTGCAATTTTCACAGCAGTGGTATGAAGGTGGTTTGCCACTGATTTCTTCCAGGGAGTTGGTTGGGACTGAAAATGGAATGTTCAGGATGCAAAACAGATGCTGAACCGTTGAGCTACAGCTCTCTGCATCCAAGGAGAACACTGTGTTGGGATCCCTACACAGTCCATCCAGTTTCCATGTGTTCTTATAATCTCATGAGAGCAACAGGGCTGCATATCTTCCTCTTCTTCTAACATGCCAACCACAATCTACCTGTGCATAAAGAGAACAGTCTCTGCAAGTGCTCATGTGATCAGTTTGTGGTGGTTGTCTTCTAGAGCCACTATAGGCTAAGGCTACAGGGAGGTCTACAGGACTGGATTCATAAATACACCTGAGGAAGACTGTATTTATTTATTTATATATAAAATATACAGTCATCTACAGTTTCCCTCAGATGTATTGATGAATCTAGTCCTATAGAGGTGGTTATCACTTGGGCTACTAGCAGGACTTCATAATGGTCATCCAAGATATAGAATCACGTAAAAGGCACTCTTTTATAATAAAAAAGCAACCTCTCAGCAACCTGTTCATGTCAAAAATGTTGGTACTTGTTAATAAATTATAAAATAATTTTACACTAATTTGTAAAATGTTTGCAGTGCCTAATGTAATTACAAGCAAAAGTTTAAAGATGAGTAAAATTTAATTTATAACTGCTGACTTCACAGTGCATGGCTGAAGATACATTTCTTCCAAATTCTAATAGATGTGCTCTTCAAATAGGTCTTAGGTTTAGTGGATTGTCAGTGCAATCTTAACCATGACTACTCAAAAATAAATCCTATTATGCTCAAGAATGCTTACTTTCAGAAAACTGAGGCTAGGCTTGCAATCTTCATCACTGGAATAATTTGAAATTGATTTGACTGGCCACCGGTACCATGTAATACTGGACAATGGAAGGATGTTTAGCTTTCAGCTAGTTAGCAAAACTTAGTCAGATGGAAAGTTGCAATGGTGTTAGAGGATATGGAGAAATAGTCTCCATGAAGCTTTTGCATGCAACAGCGTAGGTTCAGACCAGCACCTGATGGGCCTTGAGGTTTACATAAGCTCTGGACCTAGCCTCTGATGACTCCAAAAGGCTAGGAATGAAGGTTCCTTAGGTCAGAGCCCCTGGGAGCCTATTTTGGCAGTGCATTTTGGTGCACTGCTGAAATGGGTTCCCTGGTAGTCTAGAAAACGGGCACATACCTCTAGACAAGCCAAGCTGGTCTATCAAGGACCTTTTGATTGGGATCATGCTCAGTCCCTTTCCCGGAGAGATACTAAGGATAAAACTCTGTTTTGAAAACTGTTGTTCTAGTACTAGTTATAGCCACTCTCAAAAGGCTTTTTCTTTAGCAACTCCAAAATGTGAATACAGTAAGGCACAGCTGACCTGTCTGTAAGCCACTGTGTAAGATGGATGCTGAACTAAATGGACTGTGGCCTGATTCAGCAGTGTTTCTTTTATTCAGTTTTTCCTGCAAATGCGGTAGTGTAGAAATAGTGCTGAATATTTGTTGGGGTTGTAGCAAAGTTTAAAAGCTTTATTCCTTTCTTTCTCTATGTTTTTAATCATGTGTACA
Organism: Aspidoscelis tigris stejnegeri; assembly: GCA_023333525.1. Taxonomy (NCBI): domain Eukaryota; kingdom Metazoa; phylum Chordata; class Lepidosauria; order Squamata; family Teiidae; genus Aspidoscelis; species Aspidoscelis tigris. The sequence continues at coordinate 98,212,503 of JALMGA010000001.1, forward strand.
CCTTGAACTCCTTTTCAACTAAAAATTCTAATTTCTTAGTACAACATGTTTTCAGTTTTTGTGCTTTGCACTAAATGTACTTGTTTCTTCCTCCAGACAGTTTATCCATGATTACACTACTATATATGGTAATCAGGTGTACACCATTTTGGAAGCCGTAGCATTCTCAGACCGGTCTTTGGTTATTAACCTGATTCCTGCTCTGACAGATTCCTTGAGGAGTTCAGAGCATAAACAAGGTCTTGGTCGAAACACTGAGCAAAGGTATGTAAGGGGTATGTTAGTAGAAGTTTTACTTTTTTCACAGAAGTGATATTTAACTACAGTACAGGCTTGTTTCAGGCAAAGTTTATCTAGAGTTAACGTTTATCAGAAGCTTTATGAAATACGAGTTAAAGTAATATAATTTATATTTGTTCATACATTTTACTGTTTAACAAAAGCTAACTTTTGTGTGACAAACTCTGCTTCATTGACTGTAGGAATGTCATAGTATTTGCTTATTTTCCTATATATATATGCAGCTTGTATGAGGCAGAGCTTACTAAATGAGGTTTGTTAGAGAAGTCAGTTCCGCATCATGTATCAACCACTGTCAGACAAGCTCTGATGTGAGCAGATTGAAGGGGACAATTATATTGAGCTGTTTATTCATTTATATATTCTTTCTGCTTCAAATATGTCTTGAGGTGGATATCATCAAACAATGCATAAAGACAATTAAGTAATAGGCTGACCATTTAGTAACTCAGCCTAACCAAATCCATAAAAGATGAAGAAGATTTGGCTTTTCTACCCCGCTTTTCTCACCCATTTAAGGGGACTCAAAGCGTCTGACAAAGCTTTCTATTCTTCCCCCACAACAGAACACCCTGTGAGGTAGGTGGGGCTGTGAGAGCTCAGAAGAGAGCTGTGACTAGCCCAAGGTCACCCAGCTGGCTTCATGAAGGACTGTGGAATCAAACCCAGTATTCCCAGATAAAAGTCCAACTCCTTAACCACATATTATAACATATAAAGCAAAGATGGAATGACCAAACTAGGTGTAAACTAGCTGAAAAACTGAGTCTTTGACTGTTCTCCAAAATAGGATGGATATTTTAGGCCTCATAGAAAGGTGACAAAGGCCATGGTCACATCATCACTTTAAACTTTATTCAGTCCATCTTCAGGTCTGACTGCTCACACCTTTTCATTTCTATCCAATTTATTTGTGAACTTTGTACCCTCCAGTTAGACTTTCCTGAGTGGGAAGTCCACAGATAAAACAGATAGAATTTAAAAGGAATGAGCTGTCAGGTCTGAAGATGAAGAAGGTTTAAAGTAAAGGTGTGACTATGGCCAAAGAGTAGCATAAGTCTGGGGCTCTTAACTCTAGGTTTTGTGGGTCTAACTCTCAAACTTCCTAGGCCTCTCCTAGATTGGAGAGACCTCTCCCTGTTGTCATGACTCCTCATTTGAACCTTCCCTTGACTTGCTCTAAAAACTTTAAACACACATCAGGAGATAGAAAAAGCATTGTGCCCCTGACTGAACACTGAGTGCATCATATTGTAATATAAGCCATTATAGATTTCCTAGATTAATAACCAAGAAGTTGATGTTTCTCTGGACCCGTGTGATTATTTCATGAACAAGTGTGACAAGGCCTCACCCATGAACCAATAAATAATGGTGGAGGCTGTGCCATGGAAGGCAGATGAATACCACACACATTTTCTGCAGTGCACATTTGCTCCCCACCTTTACTTAGGTGCTATAAGGAGGACTGGCTTGTTGGATGAAACACCTAACAGTCCAGGGCCTCTCTGCATGGCTCACTTGTACCGAATGTTATTTCAACACAGAAAGATGTCCTTCTCCATTTGTGACTGCCACACTTGCAAGAGTCACATATTTGTGAAAAGGGGCTATGGCAATTTCTCATTGATCATGAAGAGTGGCTTGGGCATTTCCAAGTTTTGTGGAGAGCCACAGTTTCCCAGGGTTTTTGAAGGTAAAGTAGCTGATTGCAAGAATTTCTGGGGCGAGAACCCTCACAAATGAAGAGGTGTGTGTGTGCACTTGTGCCTGTGCATAGGAGCACATTAATCCAGCTGCCCACTAAATATTTTTACTGCTAGCCTGACAACTAAGAAATCCTGCATTGAGTGGGGGGTTGGACTCAATGACCCTAGAGGTCCCTTCCAATACTATAATTCTATGAATCTATGAACTAAGTAAAAATGATCCTTACTATCTGCAGAATTTGTTTTTTTCAGGAAAACCAACTTACGGAACAATTTTAATTTGTTTTAAAGTTTCAGTTTAACTGGATTTACTTTATGTAGCCCATAATTGCTGGTTTGAAGCAGTTTACCAGAAATACTAGGAGAAGGGCTTGGCTGTCCTTAGACATCATGCAGGTGTTCACACTTTTCTTTATGTTCCAGGACTTTTAAAGCAGTTCCATGGTTGATTCTTTATCAGTTTACTTTAAACAGAGAAAGAATGACATGACTGATTCTTAAGCTGCATGATGCTGGTTTTAATTAAAGTGTTATATACTTTCATGTTTTCTCGCTTTACAGAGAAGCCTATAAAAGACTCTTATCTCAGCTCGCAGAAGCTGGACAAACGGAGATACTGAAGCTGGAAAATGAGAGCCATTAGCGGAATGTTGATTGCAATTTTCTACATGGTAGTTGTACAGTGTGCCAGTCCTTTATTTAAAACTCAGATTCAATTGCCTATAGGTCAACATTGTTGTTCTACTTCCCTTTGAAATGTGCACATTGTCCTTCAACGGCTTTCCTGTAACATTTTCTTCATGCTGGCCATATGAGAGGAAAAGAAACTAATATTTTCCTTTTTCAAATGACAAAACCGCTAACTCGGAAGAAGGCGCCAACAAGTAAAAAATAGTTGGTGGCTGAAGATACTGCTGAAGATCAAAAAAAGAAAAGAAAATAGTCAAGGGGTAGCAGCAGAGGTAAAACATAACAGTGACTTTTTTTTTCTGCTCTAATGAATCAATATCTTCTGCCTGTCAGGCCTTTCATTTTGACACCCTGAGTGATGTGTTGAACACAAACATTTCCTATGAGCTTAGTGACGGCAAGAGGTTCAAACTGAGCAAGGCCAGGGCTAGGTCAGGATGCTTGAGCCGCCTTGTGTTAACAGAAGAACTTCGGCACGCAAGGCATGAAATGTTGACAGCTGTCTTAGCATTGTTCTTGTGTTAAAACTGTGAAGGCGTGTATTACAGAATTTGACCTCTCATCCTCTCTCTGTTGTCCTTGTGCAGTTTTGCTAGGGGAACAAGCAGGTGTTTCTATCCTTGAATAACAAGAATTGATTGAGTTATAAAAGCTGCTAGCCAGGTCACTATACTGATGCATCGGTTTCCTTCTCTGAGCCACCTCCTTCCCGGTTTTCTGTTCCCATTGTAAGGACCCCTGGAAGAAGATCGTTTAGCCAAATTTTAAGGCAGCCTGGAAGGAATGCAGGTGCAAACATCTTAATTCAAATCTGTGCTCCCCTTCCCCCGCACACCTATGATTAAATTTGGTATGTGGTAAATTAGATTTGTTAGGTATTTCAGGATGTTTATGATAGTTTTATCCTTTATCTGAGCTGTAACATAATTTTACCTGTAATTTCCAAATTTATTTGATGCATGGAATTCACACTACCATTAAATTACACAATCTTAGCAACTTAGTGAGTCATTTGAATTTCACCAATCAGTTGTATGGACCTGGTGGCAAAACCCGTGAACCAAACTGTGTCTTTTCAGAGTTAATGATAAGAGACTGTTTTTTGTGTCTTATCAATTACTACCATTGAAACTTCCCTATAATCTTGTTCAGAGCTTTTCAGTATTGTTATAGTATTCTTATGTAAAGGTAGCAGATTATCTCTTTTCTGAATCAACTATCATTACTTCAGATAATACAGTAACTAAAAGCCTTTTTAAGGCTACTTAATAGTGTAGAGCACGGAAGTTCTTTTCATTATGAAAGTGACTTATTGACCCTGCATTGTGGTTTCTTACAAGCTGCTGTACCTGGGAGGAGTTTTATTCATTTCAAAAGGCATCCATTTCTAAATGGTTTTTTTTACAAAATCTTCAACTGAGATGTCTTCAAAATCCAGCCTTTCCTATTCATTGAATGATGAAAACAGATCTCTTGTCTTTAGCATTAACTTCTTGAAAGTGAAGCCTTCGACTTCTAAAATAATAGAATCACAGATTGTAGCAAACTGTTCAACTGAGCCGAGTGTATTTTTATTTCAAGCTTAATTAATATTCATCTGGGATTTAGAAAAGATAAATCTTTGTATCAAAAATGGCAATTGATATATAAAAACTGCTTTTTAATACTGGTATTTATAACAATTAAAGAGTTTGCTAAATATGGCCCTTTAATATATAATATGGCCATTGGTAATTATAATTATTTGTGGACATATGAATAACAGGGATCACTTTATTCCCTTTCTAGAGTCCTGCTACAGGCATCCAAGCCTTTTTTTTTCTGTTCATACATGTTAAAGCAAAAAGACACACCTCATAGTGTTGTATGAACAGAAATATTTAAATCATGCTCCTCACCCCCGCAGTCGGATAGAAAAACAGATTGTTCCCACCCTACTCATTAGATGAATATGGGATATGCTACAGATCCTAGAGACTTGCGTTCTTTGGAAGAAAGTGATTACCCAATAGCCATCTGTGGACTAGTAATAAGGTTGTGTTCATCTTACTCTGCCTTGCCATAGAGTTCCAGGAGTTCGTGGAACCTGAAATTATCAAACCCTCAGGAACACCATTGCCTACATGTAACAGTTTGAGTCATCATTGCCGATGAATTCTAAGAGCAATAACTGAACAAGGAGAACTTTCCAGAAACTGATACATGGAAAGGAGTTATTTTCCACTAGCTGGCTTCAAAGGTGACATGCCCAGAGAGGCTTACAAAGGCCAGCACAGTTGGGTGACTGCCACTGTATGCTTCACTTCAGATCTGCTTCACTTCTTTCTAGCTGTGTCATCAGAAGAATGTAAAATGTCACCATGTTTTTATACATTGAATCTGCATTTCCATTGGTGTCTGCATCTCTGGTTGAGCATATGGAAATACTTACACAATTTGAATCTCTTTCGAGAAATTTTCATTCACATGTTTATGCTAGTTATGGTACTTTTTTGTCAATAAGTTGCTCTAGGCTAAGAAATTCTCTATCCTAATAGATTTTCTACTTAAATTTCCTCTTAGAAGCCTACAAGTCCTGTGCCTTTATTATAGAATAATTATTAAAACTCCTAAACTATCCTGCAGAACTTTGGGAAAGGCTTGTGACCAAGCCCAATACAGTATATCACTCTCTCTCCCCCCCCTCCCCCCAAGCACATAAATTACTTACACTTGGGGTTCTACATTTTGTTTTTATTTACTATATTTCTATCCTGGCCCTCAGTATTTCAAAAGTTCTTAAAGTGGCTTACTACTAGAAAGACTGGCCCCTGCCTTCAAACGGTCTCTGAGTGGATATGATACATGAGGTGGAGTCAATAGATTAGGAAAATAAAAAGTCTCTTATGCACTTGTGGTGGTACTTGAAGTCGGAAGGGTCACTAGTGGGAAGAAGACAGAGCTTCCTAGTCCGGTGTTGCGTCTCAGCTTCTTTCAGTTAGGGTGTATGGCTGTTGTATTCCTAAAAACCCTAGAAATCCCCTGCAGACACCAACCATGTAAATATAGTGATTTATCTGGGCCAGTATCTTATCTAGTCTTTTAGAAACAGAAACATTTATGCATTTTAATGCATTTTCACTTTTGCACAAGGAGGAGAAATGTCCAGCATGTGCATAATTTGCTGTCTCTTTAAGAGCCACCAAATGGCTGCCAATGATGAAAGTGGGACAAGGGGATCATTTTTGAAAATTTATACTAATTGGCTGCATTCACAATTATATGTATATATATCTTGAGTGAAATTTCACATGTTTTATTGTTGGAAAGATGATGTGCTTTAAATTACAAGAGTTTCATTTCAAATCAAGTGATAAAGCATTTCCCTTGTTACAAAAGCTTCTAAGATCCAGGGGGTAGGAAATTTCTCCTATGATATAATAAAGCAATATCTTTTTTAAAGAATCTGAATGGTATTTGCTATAGTCTTGTCAAGTTATCAGAGATACAACATACTGACCTAAATGGAACACCCTGACAAGAAAATAAGCTATGCAAATTTTACTCAGTTTCATTATTTTGAGAAGAGGGTCTTCTCAACTGCATACATGTGGTACCTAAAGAAACAAAGCTATTCCAGATATTGACCACTGTTTCTAGATATGCTTAGGAAACAATCTTAATCATTTAACAGCATTAGAGATTCAGTATGCCCATCAGTTATCTACACTAAGAGGATTTGATATTTTTTACGAGCTTTATGTAACTCATAAGGAGCAGTAGTAAGCTTGTGAAACAGTATATTTCACTAAATATTTATTGCAACGTAATATTTATGTTTCCCTGAAGTTATCCTTTTCTCTGGTCCTTTTTTCTCCTTCAAGTAGTTATAGAAAGCTGTGAATAACTTAGAAATGACATAACTATAATTTATGCTAAGTCTTGAGGAAGGCAAACTTTGATGCTTATTTACATATGTAATTGGTTGGCCATTATGAGAACTGGGTGTTGGATGAGTCTGACCATTTATCTAATCCAGTAGACCACTTCTTAAGTTCTACATCCTCAGATAAGAATTAAAGGTATATGACCTCTGCACTCGGAGGTGGACCTGGGAAGCTAGGCCTTCATCACCTTTAGCTCATCCATCCCAAACCTATCTTAGCAGGGGCCTTTAAGGAAACAAAAGCTATACTGTGGGCAAATTCACACTTTGTGAGGAAATCCAGGAACATTCCCATACATTTCATCCAAAATTACATAGAGCTTCTATACTAGAAGCAACTCCGCTTGTGCAGGAGTGCCCCACCCAGTACAGTGGTAGAACTGTTCTACAACTATATGAGTGGCAGAACTGGGAAAACCCTGCATGCTCTAGGATGAAGAGGTGGAACTGAGCCTTTACCTGTCTTAGTTGCATTGTACTCTGCTTCCCTGCCTTCTGGATCCCGGGGCTTGGGGGGGGGGGACTCAACTCCATGATGTAAGCTCTTCAGCAGTGCACCACAGGCAGTGCCGTTAATGATATGACAACATACCTCTACACCTCTGGGAACTTCTACAAGTCTGTCAGTGGTGGAATGCACAAATAGTGCTCCATTTCTTATGGTGAATTCATACTTACCTGGGTGGAGAACAACAAGGACACCCCCACACACTGCATCCACACATGCAGGAGTGTTCCCCACTCTGCAATTATACAAGCAGCAGGGCCAGGACAGCTGCATCTCTTCCAAGTTGAAGAGGTGAAACGGGGCATGTGACCAGGCAGCGCAGGTGCAGTTGTGCACTGTGTCACCTGGTCACTATGCCAATGGCACTGCATAGGTGAGTTGGTGCTTTTGTCGTGGGAAAGCAATTGCCTCATACATAGAACAGTTTTAACACCTATAGTGATCATTCTATTTTGTATGTTTATTCTTGAATGAATGGTGGCTTTATCATTCTAAGGACTTTTTCACACCTTCATTAGGTGCAGAAACAAGTTAAGAAGTGGGATTGAATGGGTGTTTGCATTTTGAATGCCCAACCCATCCCAGACTTCCCCAGCACTTCCTCACTGTGGGAATGGCCATGTGCACCAGCTGTGTCTGCACTTCCTCAAAGGAGGTATGAAGGATGCATGCTGGAGTATACTAGACACAGGTAGTACAGCTGTGGGCCATGTTTTAGTGCTTCATCACTATCTAGCCAGAGGGCAGTCTGGAATGGAGGTGGCTTCATGTGGTGCATGTAGGCCAAGTGCAAAAATGGCCTAACTGTAATACCAGAAAAACAAAAGCTACTGAGTACTGTCATGTGCTCAGAAGATACAATCCATTATTTGAGGAAAGCCAGATAATGTGCACCATACTTATTGATAATGGTGAAATTTATGTAGCTAGACTTGGTACAGAAAAGAAGAAAATCATTTGAAAAGTTAAGAATATTAATCAAATTTATTGATTAGTCATTTTTGACCATATCAAAGAAAAATACCTGGGAGATATTTCTCCACCACATGGGCCTTGCCATTACATAAAGTAATTTCCCAGCTGTGTTACTAGGAGATCCTGGAGTTGTCACAGACTTTTTTGGTGTCAGAGCTTCTCCTCATGCACTCAGTTTTGAAATAAGGGATCTAAGAGATGACACTGTCAAAAAGTGCCCATTTTTGCACCCATTAAGGCCCCATTTGGGTGGGAGCCGGATGAACCCATTTCCACCATGGCACCCATTTGGGACCTGATTGTTTTCACTGCCATGGAGGAAATCCAGATCAAATGGGTACTTTCTGCCCTTTAAAATGGATTCTCTGTAGACCCCAAGTCCCAGCTTCGGAGTGATTTTGGAGTCATTTCGAAATCATTCCGAAGTGACTCCAAAGTCCCTCCAAAGAGATCAGCAGAGACTTCGAAGCCGCTCCAGAGTCCCTTTGGAGCGCTTCTGAAGTCTGCACTGATCTCTTTGGTGAGACCAGCGGCGTGATTCCAAAGTCCCTCTGAAGCGGAGTCTCTGCCGATCTCTTCAGAGAGACTTCAGAGGGGAGTCCACGTGGTCTGCGCTAATAGCGCACGGACTGTGCTTACAGCGCCGGAGCCTCTCCGAAGCCCTTGGCGATCTCTTCGGAGGGACTTCAGAGTCATTTCGAAATGACTCCGAAGCTGAGACTTCGGAGATCGCCCATCCCCAGAGACACCTGGGGTGATGGACTGACCCATTGGGGGTCAGTCCGAATTCCCCACATGAGTGTAAAGGTGTTTCCACAGCAGGGGGGTTAGCACCTATTGCTAATGCGTGCTGTACCTCCCGTGGAAACACATTGGGTGCTTCCCTTAATCCAGATCTACTAGATCCGGATTAAGAAATGTACCCATTCCTTAGATCCGGATCTTCTGAGATCTGGATCTAAGGGCTGCAGTGGAAAAACACCCATGGTTTGAAAAAGGGGTCACTCTATGAAGCTGTTGGGCAGGAGAATTAGGACCAACAAGAGAAGTTTTTTTGTTTGTTTTTTTCACGGAGACTGTCATTGGTTTAAGGAATTTACTATCGGAAGGGGTGGTGACAGCAGCCAGGATGGATACCTTTAAGAAAGGGTTAGACAAATTCATGGAGGATAGGTCTATCAATGTTTACTAGAATAGATACCTAGATAGTGCCTCCAGGGTGGAGAGACAGTAGAATGCCTCTCAAGGCCATTTGTAGGGAATCAAGAGCTAGTGGTTTTCCTCTCTGTCTTCTACTTATTGCCCAGATGCTACTGGTATGAGAGACAATGCTGGACTAGATGAACTGTAGCCTGGTCCAGCAGGGATCTTCTTACGTTCTTGTAGGACCTTAGCATGGACATCTCACAAAAGAACAAGAACACACTTCACAGACAGCTGCCTGCCTCCATTTTAGAAAAAGTAGACAGTTTGGTCCAGCACCTTTAAAGACAATCCGAGCAAAGGTTATCCCCTATTGTACACCATTCCCATTTGGATATAAGTCTGTGAAAATGATTGTTCATCAGCCACTGCTCTGGCACCATACTTTATTTGGAGTTGGGTCTCCTAATCATTCTGAATAATGAGGAGAGAGAGAGAGAGAGAGATGTGGTGAAAGAAGAGGAAATTCCGAAAATCCCATCTGACAGGAGCAGAATCTAGATTAAGTCATACATGTCGATTACCTCGCATATGTAGTACTGCCTGGGCTCTGTTGCAGAAGGTGGTTTCTTGAGACATCAGAAAAAGGGAAAGAAGACAGGAATTTGACAATTTGCTGTGACTGCTGGACTGAGGTGAGTTTGTGGAAAGGAGCATTTTGAAGAGACTGTTGGCATTTTGTATGAGAGGCTGGTTTGGATGGTGGACTGTCACCATGTGTCCACTTTTATTGATTAGTCATATGACCATATGAAAAAGAAAAAAATAAACTGAAAATTACATAAGAATAAGAAGCAAGAAACAGTAATACTATAATCAGCATGTTGTACATGTTGCCAAATTCTCTAGATGTACTGGAGTGTGGGCATTTTGTTAGCTGAGTTGGGAGCACATGGTCTGAAGGGAAGGGTCATTGGTACTATATTAAGAAAAGCATTTTTAACATGAGGGAAACAAGAAGCAGTAGCAGTTACAAAGCCATATAGCCCATGTAAGTGATTCTGTTGGTAAATTAGCAGGCAGCTTCTTTGCGTTTGTATGGCAGAAAGTCTTCAAGTAGCAAATATGCATAAAATAGGCTTTTTGAATAAAAGTGTGTTGTGTTACAGAAGAGACAACAGGGTCAAATATTATTTTTGTAAAATGTACAAAAATGAGGCACATTTGTATGAACTTTTACTAGTATGAACTTTTGTTACACACGCAACAACTTGGAACTTAATTTGCAAATCTACATATCACGGAGAAAATCTACCAGATAACTTAAACAATGGCTTAGTTCTTATGCTGATCTTTAGACTTTGAAGCTCCCCACCTTAAATTTATCAAGTTGGAATTATTAGGATGAAAATTACAGTTACTGTGAGAGGAGAACTGATGGTTTTGTGTTTGTTCTATCAGTCAGGAACAGATACAGATCTGTTGTCAACATAACAGAAACGTTAAAACAATGATTATGCAGCTGCTTTTCAGATACTTTATATCCTTGCACAAATCGAGCATCTGAAGCCTGATAGGAGCAACTTTCAAGCTGAGATCGGGGTCTGCAAAACTGTCTAAATCTGAATTCTCAGCATCTGGAGGGCAGGGGGTGGAAATGCACCTGATCTAGCATTCACTATTAAAAGCATGGAAAAGCTCGTTATTTGCTATAAGAGTTCTTGAAAACTTAAAAATTTCATAAAAAGTCACTGAAATGGACAGCACATCGGTGTTTTGGCTGGGAGATACAAGGGATTATCCATCTACCATACTCTGGGCCCTTGGGCAATTTTAACATTGAGCTTTGATGAAAACATTGCCAAAAATGAGATGTGAAAGAAAGAAAAAGAAAGAAGGTCATCTTTTTTAATTGTTTCCTATACCCTAAATACTCAAAACAATTTCAGGATAGAACAATGCTCTGGGCTAAGCCTTTACAAGGCATCTCCTGTTATTAACCTTATAGCACAAACTTGAGTCTGAATTCTTTGCCCCTTTTTTCAGGGCCTGGTTTGCAAGTTGCAAAGTAGCTTCTAAGGACCTGTTTGCACTTACCAGCCTAATATGGCATAACAATACTGTACTCAGCAGATAAAGACGCAGTGTGGCGGTGGCAATTCACACATCTAATGCTGAAAAATCACCATACTGGGTCAGCAGCACTCAAAGTGCAGGCTGGATCTCCAAGGCAATGTCGAGGACATGCTCAGATGTTGCCATGACAATCAGGAAGCTGTGCACAATTCTGCAGCTGCACCACCATGCTCAGTTTGTGGAATGCTTTTTAGCAGTCCTCAACTGGATTGCTTCTGGGAAGGCTGTGGCCACTCCTGGTGGGCTGCAGTGAGGGTTAGGTGCAGACTCACCAAGAGGTACAGGCAAATGGGCCCTAACACTGTTTATCTAGCAATAAACTACACTCAAGGCAAATTCCAACTTAGTATAAATGAATATATGATCTGAGTAGTCTCTCACAGAAGTAGAATTGAAGATGGAGTCATGAAATTTTAGTTAATATTTGAAATGAAATAAAACACAGGACAAAAGTATATGGTGTCAGAAAAAAAAAGATTTTGAAACCACTCTTTAGAACAAACTTGGAACAAATACTTATCCTCCCCATTCTATTTAAAATACTTTTATATTTCATAAAAAATGTAATAATATATCCTTGGAGATACTTGAACCTTGATATCAGAGACAAGAAAAAACAATTTTCCTAAGCAATCTACTAAACATCAGTTCAAACACAATTGGGTTGCTCAAAGTCATACAAACTGTAAATTAAAGAAGAGATGCTACTAGGTCTAAGCAGCAATTCATGATCTATTCATATAGCAAACTTATACAATTATCTCTAATCTGCCTGTCTAGTTCCCTTTTAGTATGTGGCATTTTTATTTTCTTTCCAGCAGCATAAATAACAGTAACTTCATGACCTGTCCAGGGTTTAATATCCTGCCATTATTATACAAGCAACTAGTTGTTCAGAAGCTAAGAGCACCTTTATCACCATTGTTGATGAGGCATGCTGAAATATGGAACAGTCTATTTAAGATTTTCCTAAGTGTAGATACAAGCACCCAAAGTAAGGTGTTTTGCTAAAGAAAAAAAAAAGATGGAATCCATGTTTGCTTAGTTGTAGACCACATTTTCAGGATTTTCAAAATTAGAAAAGCAGAATCACTATTATTTTGAAACATCCTATTACTTGAGATTACGATGGCAAAAACTAACACTAGAAGATGATAGTGGAAATAAATTCAGTCTTTCCTTTACCAAAGAGATGAAATTACATATGCAGTATTATGTTATCCATATTTACATTGTTTTATTTTTGTTTTTTTGCAAAGCACTTTGGAACTAGTAGACCGACACAACTGAACTGCATAAAATGCTCCAATAATACTTGAAAAGATGTCCAACCCTACTTGTAGAGTTTAAGTAAGCATTCTTTTCCCGTTCCAGGTATATTTATGAGTTTTTTTGGTAGCTGTTCTTTTTTGGCTTTACTGACAATAATATAAATAAGAATCCAAGTATAATTTGCTCCTTTGGGCTGTTTCAGAGTTGAAGTCCAGAAGAAGAAGCTTGTTCTCTCAAGTCATCACATAGTAGTGCCTATCTTGTGATGAGGCACTTGCAAAGGTTGCAGGTTTGGGCAAGTAGAATAGGGGGCAGGAAGAAAGCAGGCTGCAATTCCATTGGAAGCAAAAGGCAAGGTGGGGCCATAGAAAACTTCTTCTTTTCCTTCTTTACTCACATCCAGGACCTAATGCAAATGAGAATAGGCATATTCATGAAATCTTTTCTGAAAAGAAACTTTAGTAGCACAACTGTGACTTTAGTGACTTCTGGATGTGTTAGAAAAATCAAAATGCTTACCAGTATGGAACTGAGTTTGCCAGACATCTGTGTGCTCCTCTCACTACAATCTCACACGGATATCTTGAAAAACCTGATATTAGTGGTTAGTCTGCATACCGGACAGACAAAAACTTGATCAAGTGTTTGATCTAAAAATGGCAATGCCCAAATTTGACAAGGAGCTTGGGGTGGAGAAAGGGAGAGGAGGCAATCTTAGAGCAATCAGAATCATCAGCTGCATGGAGATTCCTAACAATCTCGGAAGAGTATTTGCAGCCATATTTTCAGGGGGGTGTACAGAGGGTTGTTCAGTAATATAATGATCCTTCACCAAATGATCCCAGGGTGGGTTATAATAAGAATAAAACATATCAAACAAATAAACATATTTAAATATATCACCCCTCCCTCCCTGGTCAGCACCCGAGGAATCTCATTATTGCTATCTTAGTTTCATTTCTATCTAGCCAGTATGTGATCATTGATTTACATCCAGTTTTTATCATATTGGTGTAGTGTTTCTTTAATTATGTTGTGTTTTACTGTCTTTTTGTCATCCAAATAAAAACATTTCAGTAAAATTAAGTTGTTTCTTTTCGGTTTCTCCCAATCTGATGATCTCAGGATCCCATGAAATAGTATAAAGGGGGGAAAGGTGTAGGATGAACTTGTGTTTCTATAGATGTCATATTTGGTAAATGTTCTGTACTGTACTAACAGATTGTTAAATTTCTTGGCTTTATCACTCAAAGTTTTGAATAGGAAATAATAAAAGACCTGGAACTTCTTGATATTCCTGATTAAGCCACCATTTCCTTGTTTCAGATGTGGAAAGAACCACATGTCAAATTTGAAATGCTTCATACTAATTAACACGGGATGGATATCCCAATCCCTTTTATCATTTTCCAAGATAGTAGGAGTTTATTCTAGATTTTTTCCCCCTTTCAAACAGGCAATTCATCAACATTTTCTCCCATTTCTCTAGTGGTGTGATCATTGTAAAAGTAACTGTCTGTGATAGGTACAGAAATGTTGGCACTGTCTTCATGTCTGCTATCCTTCCTAGAAGTGACAGGTTCTTCCTTTTTTATGTATTTATCCTTCAGTTCCTTTTTTCCAAACCATATTATTGTTGTACTGTAAATTTTTGTTTAAATTCTTTGAGAAGAAGACTCCCAAGGATTTTTAACGCTTCCCCCCCTTTTTTTTCTGTCTTTATACCTGTTTGCCTGTACATAGTTAACTATCTTTGAACTGGAACATTTATGTACATAATAGAGATGTGCACAAATGCAATTTTTGGAATGTGATTCGATTTGAATAGAATATCTGAAGATTCAAATTGATTCAAATGTTTAAAATTCAAATGTATTCACATTCAATTTGAATCAAATACATTTGAATCTATTCGTACAAATTTTCAATTCGTATTGAAGATACGAATGTTGACAACATTTGAATGTGTCCGTACGCAACCTGTTTTTATCCTGTACGCATCCCATTTTCATCCCATACACATGCGTACAGATACATATGTAATGTGTACATAGCCGTACACATACAAATGTCCAAATAATTCATACGAATGATTCAAAAGATTCAAAAATTTGTTTGAATGTTAAATTCTAATTTAGAGACATTCAATTTGAATTTGATCGAATTTTGAATGTTTCGAATATTTGTGCACATCCTTAGTACATAACAGTTGATTTACCCACATTAACTGGCAGACCTGACAGTGTTTGCAATTACAATTCTTTTAGTAACTCTGGAGTATCTTTTTGTGGATCCTGAGATAATTTTGTAAATGTGTTACGTATCTCAAATCCTACTATACAGTTACTATTTCTGATTTTGTTAACAATAGATCCCAGGTCAATAGCAAATAGTATTGGGCGAGAGTGCTCCACTGCCTTTTACTTTAGCCTTATTCGCTCTGTTAATCTACTGGATGATTTTTAGAAATTTATTTCCACATTCCATGTTTTTTACCCACTAACAATAAATTTATGCTACAAGCTTCTGTTTGCATATGTTATAGATCATTGCATTCAATATGATTCTAACTGGGCCAAAAATTAACTCTATAATAAAACCAAATTATTCTGGACTAATAATTTCTGTAATGAATGCTGCAGAGTTTCTAGTTGCAAGGTACTACTGAATCAGTACTGTTTCTAGATATATCTATGCACTTCTCCTGGCAGAAACAGAAGTCATTTTCCATTAGTTTCTAGGCTGCTGACAGGCCTGCAAAACTGCATCCAGATTAACTTGGTTTCTTACATGTTCAGCAAATAACACTCAAGGCATGGTACAAATGAGTGCGTTCTGTCTGTTGATATTCCAGTAATTTAGAGCCTATACTAAAGTTGCAAAAACCTGTTTTATTTTAATGCGTTTAATCAGTCTGTTTTTATGGCTTCTTTATACGTTAATTTTGAAGTAGGAAAGGGCAAATACAAATTCTTCCTTTCAGTCACAGAGAACCAAAAAACAGCTCTGAACGTTTGTATTAAGAGAAAATATATAGCTGACATTTACATTTAGATATATACAGAAAAATGTGGTACCTAAAACAAAGCAGTATTTGTGCTAAAGGAAACTGCTATATTCCTATCAATAATCATTAGAGACATTCAGTGTGCCTCATCTTCTTTAAGAATATTTCATTTTCTAATAAAGGTTCAACAACTGCAGTAGAAAACTATTCACAAGCTGCCTCCAGAGAAGAGGCAATGCAGAATCTAAGCAGGAACCCACTTTGCAAGGAGCATCCCAGTGCTTACCTTGACATATGACAAATAACTTTCACAACTTGGGCTACCAGAAGCCAGGTAGGTGCCCATCCACTTTCTTTTATTGTTTTTGCATGCTTGGCTGGCTTCTGGAAGCCCCAGTCACTCCAGCTGCTACAATTGTTCACCCAGATGTGAATGTAACCACTGGGTAGTGCCATTAAAATTGGCCTTCACTGGGAATGCTACAGGGATGCCTGACATTCCCAGTGCAGTGCTGAGAGGACCCTGGGTTTTGCTTTGTGTCTGGAGGCAACCACAGTTGCGGGGTTTTTCTACTGGTAGAGCAGGCAGCCATTTTACCTTTTACCCAGCAGATTCTTGCAGCTTTTTTCCAATCAAAAAGATGGAGTATGAATGGCAGTTCTACAAAAGATAACATCTCAAAACCATTTGGAGGGTGTTTAAAACGGATCCCTGAGTCACTCACCTGGATACATGCTGAGGGCTCATTTGTCCAAATGGAGTACCCGCCAACTAAATATATCCTGCCATTGTGGACAGCAACTCCAGATTCATTCTGACCTACAGTACAAAAATAAAACAATTAACAGAACATTCACACACCTATAATGGGTCTACTGTAGTTCTGTTTTCTTATTGTCCGTATTTATATACATCTATTTTAGAACCCTCTGTTTTCTTAGATGCCTGAATAATCCTTAAGATGCAGAAGCAACATCCAGTACTGTCAAAAGTGTTTTCCTCTACTGTTCACAATAAGATATGAATGGAGGCAGTGACGGTCTGTTCCATTTTTAATTTTTATTGTGAACTGCTTTGGAATCTTTAGGTGGGAAGCAGTATAATTTTAAAAACAAAATATTTAAAGTCTTTCTGTGCCTCTTTTTAACCTAGAAGTTATCATAGATAGGGAAAAATACCTAAAGAAAATCAGGTGTCATTTCTCACTTGAGAGGGATTTTTTGTATTCAGATGCAGTCCAAAAACTTCAAGGGAATGACGACACAAGGAGCTTAACAAGTTGAGGTTTTTCAACAGAGCTAAGGAAAATGCCATATTTCTTTCCTGTAGCCCAAAGGAATGGATACTGTAGATACTGGTTGAGAAAGCACACTTAGGGAAGGAAAAGTGTCACTTCAGCTAGTTTTAAGACCTCTTCTTTTCCTCATAACTATCTGTAATCAACACCAACCACCTTTGAGCAAAGACAAGGCAGGCAGCAGGTAGTTTGATATATCATGAGTTTGAAGTAGGGCAGGCTATAATGATATCAGAAAGCAAAATACTATGTAGTAGCCCTCTCCATTTGCCAGTGTTTGATGATCAAGGCAAAAGAACCTATACAGATAAATTCTGTTTCATATTCTAAGTTTCTTTTTCAATGCAGCTTATGAAGATTGTTGAAGATTATTGTACGTCTTCAAAGTATGTGTATACAATAAAGGTCGCAGTAACAGAAACACATAATATACATGCCAGCAACCTTCATTTCTCTACAGTCCAACTGGCTGCAAAAGCATCCAGCTACTGTATCTTAAATGAGGAGTGGGGAACCAAACTAATACATTTGAAAGGGCACACACACAAACTTTGTACAAGCCCTACTAATAACAAGATCCTGTTGAACTGTTATACTTTTACATCAAGGTCAGAAGCCTTTAGGATCTCTTTGAGATCATTAGATGTTAAGGGACAAGTGAAAGCCATGAAAACAAAACAAAAATACAGATATGCCAAACCAGGTTCATTACCAATGTACCTGAATCAAACTCAAATTTCGGGTTTAGTGAGCAGAACGAGGAAGTTCAAATGGTGCATCTGGGTTGATTCTACCTTTTCCCCTTGCACTATGGCTGTCTGCCTTTTTTCCTTGTAATGGCGTTGTCCCTCTTATGCTCAAATCTTAGCCACCTTCCAGCTGTTTGCCTTGAGCTTCCTGGTTCTACTCACTTCTACCAGTGGTCTAGTCCTTCCAATTGCTGATCAGTGCATTTAGGTTCCAGAATGAAGAACCATGGATCAGCACAGCAGGCCATGTGCACCTTCATTTCAGGTTAGGCCTCAAATATGGTTGATCTCATTTTTGGCCTTCCAGGAAATGAAAGAATGTATGTCCATCTTGTTGGCTTCCTGGAACAACCAATGATCCTCCCTTCTAAGAAGTTTCCATCAAAGCCAAAAATGAATTAACAAGCATTAGGAAGAATGGCACTGCTGGTGGCAATGGATGAGGGCCAGGCAGCAGGTAGGTGAGGCACACACAGGTGCAAGGAGAAAAGGGAAAGGTTGCAGGTGCTCAGAGGCTATGGATTTAATGAGCTAGCCTGCTAGCTAGGATGCTAAGTAGAACTGGTTCTTATGGGACTAAGGTTCAGTTCACACTGAAACTGGGCAGAACCCAACTCTTGCACATCTCTAAACTAAAAGAATTTGATTTTCTACAAAGAAGGATCTTTCTGGAATCTTTTTTAAGTGCCACACAAAGTTAAAATAATAATACTTGCCTGTCAACATGCTGAAAGTGCAGCGTGTCCACTGGTCGGTATCTATATTATAAGAGTCTATATGGCGCACAAGAATTCTGTCATTGTTATAATCCAGGTCGTTGCCTCCTAAAACATACAGCTTCCTTTGAACAGCTGCCATGGAGTGGTAGACTCTTCTCTGCAGCATGGGGCTACGGCTAAGCCATTTATTCTGAATACAGTAACGTAAGATAACTTGGCTGTGACTGATTGTGTCATATAGCGATATAGAGATATAAATACATACAACTCAAAGAAATTGGCAGTAAATATTCACATATGCCCATATAACATATCCAAAACTCTTTAACAAATTATTATTGAAGAAAAACTATTAACTTAATAAATTTGGCAATTTTATTATTTATTGTTGTTGTTATTGTTACGGTCAATTAAGTTTTGTTATCTCTTAGACGTCATACAGTTGACTTTTGATTGCTTGTGTGCTTCCTCAATATAAGGGATCAAACATATTTATTCTATTTACTGGAAGGCCAGAGAGTTGTAAACATAAAACTGCGAAGTCAGAAAACAGTTGTACCAAATAGTTCTCATATAAAGTATAGCTATCCATTATACAATGTAGTATTTGACTAAGAGGAATTAATATTTGCATTAGCAGTTCAGTCCCTTGACACAGAACTATAGACACCATCTGCTTTGCAAAGCCTGCCTGCATCCCCTGATTATATCTTAGCTTCCTCCACCACAGTGTCTGCCAGGTAAGCCGCCAAGCACTGCAAAGGCAAAGAAACAGAGGGGCTTGGTGGGGTCATTCCTAATAAGCCAGTTTGTGAATACTAATCAGCAGCGGAGAAGCAGAGGTCACCCCAGCCTGCCTGTTGGCAGGTAGCTATGTGCTTGGTGGCAGATGGTAGGCATTATCAGCACTCCACAAAGGCCTAGCACAGAAGCAGGCACGAGCACCAAATTATAGAGTTATTGAGATTCTGTGCAAGGCGCAAGCAGATGTGAGGTTCTTCCAGTGCCCACCATACACAATATGCCAGCAGAATTTTTAAAAAGAGCATGTGTGTAAAAACACGAAGCCGACCTTGTTGCAAGAATGCTAACACATATTCTCTACCTTTAGCTGTCTGTGTGTTCAACAGGGGGTGGGGAGGGAGTTGGCCTAACAAAAACCAAAGCACACCAAGGGCCATGAGCTCCAAAGACAGCAAACAAGATACATAAAAAGGGACAGCTGAAAATTTAAAGAAATGGATTATAATTTAATTCACATCAAAGCCTTAATTTATTTGCCTATACAACTTACCTCAAACCAAGGCAAGTTAAAGAGCATTCAGAATTGCTCCTACACTATTCCTGTATTTGCAAATGAATGTAATATTCTGCTTTCCTGAACTTTTAGGTTTTTGTCGTTTACATTAGATTTAAGCCTTTTATCAGTCCCCTCACTTGAGACCTTCAAGGTGAAATGCATCAATACAATCCAAGTCTCTTTTCTATAATCACAAATCATAACTTGTCAGACCTATAGCAGAAGTTTAGTACAGTTTAATACTGTTTTAATGGCATCTCTATTTAATATTTGTTTGTATATGGGGTTTTTTAAATTGGAAGCCGTCCATGGGATATGGAGCAGGAAATAAATAAATAATAAATAAATAAATGGCACAATATCTATCTAATGTAAAATTTGCTGTTTCAGAAAATATGCTTTCACGTGAAAGTGCCACTAACTCTGGCTTAGCTCCATGAACTTTTCTTACCAACAGGACAGACGTTTGCCATTGCTGTCTTCTGTAATATTTTCCTTGTCACCTACAGCACCTAATATTACTAGATCTCTCTATCCAAGTACCGTATTTTCCGGCGTATAAGGCGACTGGGTGTATAAGACGACCCCCAGTTTTTCTACTTAAAATGGAGATTTTGCAAAACTGGGGTGCAGCCTAAACCGAGCCTCGGACTTGGAGAGATGGCAGCCTTACCTGCTAATCCCAAGAATGTGGCTTGTAGCTTTCCTTCTGGCGCTGATGGGAGGGGAAAACCTTGCTCTGATAAAGATCTGTGGCTGCAATGCAGCTTTGGAGTCTGCCTCTCTAGCGCGATTTTGTCTATGACCCTGTAGGGGAGGGGGTGTTCCACCGAGCGAAATATGAAGAATCCTGCCATCATTTTCTCTTCAAAAGCCTCTCTGCTTTCAACCCCTCCCCTACTGGGTCATAGAGTAATCGCGCTAGAAGAGCAGACTCTTCTAAAGCAGAGAAGAGAAAATGAGGGCAGGATTCTTCATATTTCGCTCGTGGAACACCCGTTTAGCAAGGTTTTTTCCTCGTGTCAGTGCCAGAAGGAAAGCTACAAGCCACATTATTGGGATTAGCAGGTAAGGCTGCTATCTCCCCC
Organism: Aspidoscelis tigris stejnegeri; assembly: GCA_023333525.1. Lineage (NCBI taxonomy): Eukaryota > Metazoa > Chordata > Lepidosauria > Squamata > Teiidae > Aspidoscelis > Aspidoscelis tigris. Next base: position 98,233,322 of record JALMGA010000001.1, read on the forward strand.
CAAGTCCAAGGCTCAGTTTAGGGTGCACCCCAGTTTTGTGCTGGCAGCTGTGGCCAGCAGGACCCGGGTGAGGGTATTACTGGTGTATAAGACGACCCCCAACTTTTCAGAAGATTTTTTGGGGTTAAAAAGTCGTCTTATACGCCGGAAAATACGGTAGTTACTAAGCCCAGCTCTACTTACCCTCAGATAAGATCAGACAGAGCAATCTAAATGTATCATATTCATTTCTTCCATTATGGAATAGAAATACAATGCTATTATAGCATCAGTATGTTTTACCCATTAGTTATATATTTTAATGTTTATTACATTTATTTCCAGCTTTTTTTACCTCAGGCATGGTTGGCTTCACTCATTTGTGGACATTTCCAGGAAGCCTGGCAAGCAGTTAGGAATGATGTGACTTGTACCTGTAGTTCAGGGCAATCACCGTTCCCTTACAACTGATACGATCTATAATTCTGGATTTGGTCATTTATCTTTGGTCAATTTCTCTTTGCCCTTGAAGAACTTTGACCAAATATCCCTGACAACACTGAACATGGGAGTGGGGATCCTTATTAGAAGCGAGCTTAAGCTGGAGCACATATGAAGAATTTGTAACAATAAGCACAGCCTTCCTGGATCACATCAAAAGTTTCTCTAGAAGTCCACAGAGCTGCAAGTCATTCTCTGTTACCTGTCTAATCTTTTATACTCAGCAAGCTTTTAAAGATGAAAGTAAAATCCCTATGTAAAAGTCAATTGCAGCTGAAGCCCTGGTTTGACCAAATCTTCCCTTGTTACATGGAATATTGTCCAGCTTAGGGACAATCTTGAGTACTCTGCAATCCAAGCTTCATTCACCAGATTTCTAACTGTGATAATTATCCCAGCAGAGAGCTTTACAGATACAACCATTAATTTATTCAAATATAGATAAATGTTATGCAGCCTGTGCAGGATACGTTGAGCTCAAGAATATCTTCTTCTCTCAGTTTAAGTAAAAGCTGGCTGTGAGATGAAAATTCTTATTAGCTCTGGAGTTGCATGAGCCTCCTCCCATGGTAAAGCAGTTATTGCACACAAGAAAGGATTGCATCCCAATTTACCCACCCATGCCTTAGACCAAAGTAATCCAGTCTGGTCTAAGGAGCCAGACTCTTGTCTGGGAATACTGGGTTTGATTTCGCACTCCTACATGAAGCCACCTGGGTGACCTTGGGCAAGTCACTGCTCTCTTCTGAGCTCTCAACTCTTAACTCTTCTTCTTCACTTACACAATTACTTAAAGACCTTTTATATATCGATAGTGTATAAACTTACCTGGGTCGGGTCATACACCATTAGCCTGTTCTGATACTGTGCTGTATTGGTTACTCCTCCTGTAAGAGAGGGTTATATGAAGACTTAATATAGTTGGACACACATTCATGCCAATTTTTTATTATAGTATTGTAACAGATTCTGTGAATTACTATTACTGCATTATCAAATTTTGCATTCTAATCTCCTTATTTGTTTACTGGTAAATTAACACAGTCATATTGATTGATCGTATTCAAGCCACTCCTGGGCAAACTAAGTTAAAGATCTGTAAGACTGAAGTGTCTGTAAAAATTCATCTACTGTTGTCGTATTGCAGTAGCCATTCTCAAACACAACAGATCTTAATTGTAGTATAACAGCCATGTGTAACAGGAATGGAAAACTTGTAACCTTTTAGACACTGAACTCCAAACCCTATCAGTCTCAGCAAACAATACCAATAGTCAGTGATAATGGGAAATATAAGTTGGAAGGAACAAGGGTTTAGGAATTTCTAAGGGAATTCGTTATTTTCCCACAACTTATTAATTTTAAAGACAACTACTGTTTTGTTGTGTATTTCAAACAGCAATCACCCATGTACTGAGTTGATTTAGGTCTAATTACATCTCGTGCCCTGCTATGCCACGACCTGGCAGTGGATTACCATGCTTGAAAACCTAAAACCAGACTTAAATCACAAGGTGAAAGAAAATTTGACACTGGTTGAGGAGAAGGAGAGGAAGATGGCTGTTAGCATATGTTAGGATATGTGTTTGCGCACACATGGCTGCTGCATTATGCAAGTGGTTAGTACGCAGGCACAATGAAAGGGAAGGAGCCAATGATGAGATTTTTTTAAAAAAATATGAGATTTAATCTATTATTCATCAACTCTGAGGGCCTTGGGATAAGGAAATAACTATAAAAATGAGCACAGAATAGCTGTTTTATGGCTTGACTATCAAAAGAGTTGCTTCACATTTCCATTGTATATGAAAATCGAAGACTGGGTATATGGGTCATGCACATAGTAGGATTTCCACTTGTTTGTAAATTCCAAAGCTGTTAATGATGATGGTAAATGATACATGAAAGTTGTTATCACATATGTATTTTAAAAAGCCACAGCGTACGAGTATTTCTAGCAGGTGCACAGCACGCAGGAAGGGGAACTAATTTTCCCCCTTGCACCATAATCTCTTTCTTTGCTTTTTGAAGACATTTTTATATACTGCTTTCCATTTTTTAAACAATCTTAAAGCAGTGTATCAAGCATTAAAGACAACAAAGTTAAAAGCAACAGTTAAAACACATTTAAAACTGCCAAGGAAGAAACAAACTTTCACACAGGGAATACCTGAGTAAAAGGGCAGGTCTTTAATAGGCCCCTGTAAGCTGTAAGTGAAGGTGCTACCACTGAGAAGGCCCAACTGTGAGCCATTGTAAGTTGGCACTTAGTATTATGTGGGACTTACAGAAAGACTACTCCAGATGATCTCTAGGCTCTTCCAGGATTGTAATGGAGGAGGCATTATTTAAATTACCATTGTCCCCAGTTGTTGAGGGCTTTATATGCCAAACAAAACTGGGCCTGGTAGTCCCACATAGAGCACATGATGTTACCAAGGCATGGACAATAGTGGCTAGGCTATTCCTGACCAGGAAAGACCACAGCTGATAAATCAGTTGAAGCAGCAAAAGGCACTCCTAGTCACAGAAGTCATCTGACCCTCCAAGGACAAAAAGAGCTCTCTTCTGAGGGAGTGCAACCCCACTGAAAACAGGAAAAATCCCCAACTCCTGGACTTTGGTACTTCCTGCCCACAAAGTCCCCCTTTTATCAGGATTCTACTTCAGTTTATTGGCTCTCATCAAGCCTATTAGTGCATTCAGACATTGGTTCAGGACATTTACACATTTCCTGACTGAGATACTATGGAAAATAGATATCTATATGTCCCAAAGCTCCTGATAACCACCTCCAGTGGCTTCATACAGATGTTAAATAACATCTATGACAAGATTGGAGCTACTGAGATGAGCAAAAAGTCAGGTAGATGTACAACACAGTTCCACTCCCAAAATGAGAGGCTTTTGGCTGTTATGGAGAACAAGGGTCTCAGTGAAGGAAAACATAAGTCTATAAGAGAGTTCCTTTAGAAGAAACCAATTCCTGAAAAGGCAAATAGGTATCCTCTCACACTGAGAATTCACCTCTGGAGGAGCTGAGTTTTCTTGCATTGGCTTTCATTCACTACTTAATTAGCTGTGATGAGTTTGCAGACCTCATGAAGATGTAACTGCCCCCTGGTGAAAAGGTGGCAGATATCATATGTCATGTAAGCATTGCTGAGAAAGGTGCAGCTGTTGTGGGCACCAGTGATATGCAAAAATGCAGCTGATAGGTCATGCAGAGTAGATTTGGCTTGTTAAGGCAGAAGTCTGAAAGCAAGCATCACCAGTGCAGCTTTCTCTAGGAGGTTACTTTTCCCATGCAAGGCCACGTAGTGTCTCAATGCATATATGAGGCAATGGTCTTTGGAGGAGAATTTTGCATTTCTTTGGCACTGAAGAATGTTTTGGCACAAGAAAATCCTAAACAGGAGCAGTGAGCACAACTGGAAGGTAAACTGGGGGCCAAACTGCAAGCATTTAAAATCCAGCAGGTGCCAAAGCAGCGTTTAGACTGACGATCAATCTAGTCATATATGATGACTGCCAAGGAGACTTAGACCAGAGAAAATTATATGTCAAATTAGTGTGTTCGAGCTTCAATGGTTGAATTGAAATTGCTGTTTTTAGAAAATAGTGCAGGTATGGTATCTATGACTGAGATCTGGTAGACTTGTGATAATCATTTAAAAACAATTATTTCTTGAAACCAACGCAATAGGAAAGACAGAAATGAGGACTAGAAGGAGGGTGTACATAGATGACAACACTGTCAAGCTACCTTGTATTTTGCTTGCTGCTCTCAAACTTCAACAAAGCAATTGGTCCTTTTTAGAGATGTGGAAGAAACAAATTCACATATTTTATCTGAATCAAACTGAACCTCACTGAGGTTCGATCTAGATCAGATAAGCTTGACTAGATCTAGATCAAACCTCAAAAAATGCATTCCACCACTACACCTTTCTCCTTTCCCCATGTTGCTTCCAGCTTTTCTTAAAAAAAAAAAAGCACACTGCACATGTGTGCATTTCTGCATTGTGTTTGGCTCTGGGGGCTACCCTTCCAGGTGTCTTGCCAGTGTTTTCTCCACCTTGATCACATACACATTCCTCCTTGCCATGCCTTCTCATCTGCCTCACATCCTTCTGTGCCTACCATGGAGATTTTTGCAAATGTGCAATTATGCTTCTTCCTAAGTTCTGGGGCCAAGACACACTATGGTGGTTAGGGGAAGGAGTCCACTATTTTCCTATCTAAGTGTTCAGCCATGCAGATAATCATGAATTATGTTCCCTGTCTTTCCCCTTGTTGCAGTAACCTATAGCTTCCACTACATTTCCCCTCACATCTTCCCACTTCTACAGTATTCATGTCCTTCCTCACTGATAATACATGTACGTCATAGGATAATGCATTTAGGAGGATTTCTCATTTGCATCCATCCTCCTTCACCAGCCATGGGGGGGGGCATCATTTGCTAGCTGCCCATTTACCTCCAATCTAAGTCCGGCTGACTACAATGGGCAAAATTCCCCCACACATGCAGTAAAGGATGAAAATGTAGTATTACAGCTGTAAATGTAGCATTAGAGTGCTATGGTTCAAATCACACTGCTCAGTTTGATCAAATGGACTCCACTGCATCAGTTCAACTTAAATAAGCCCCTTTCAAACACGAAGGGTTCAGATCAATTTGGACCAAGCTGAATCGTTTGGTTTGATTTAAATCATTCAAACATGAACCAAATCTCGTTCTTTTTGATTTGGAGGCAAGGAGCACACAGATTTGGATAGATGAAGCTTTATTCACAGATAGTTTAAAATGGAAAACAGATCAACTATGAGTACAAGAAACAACCCCAAGCCATGAATGAATCCTAGTGCACACAACACCCTTAGACAGGTCTGGGTCAAGGTGCGGGGCCAGCCACTTGCTTAAATAGACAATGGACAATAATAAATTACACCTGTTTACTAGATAAAATGTGACATTATCTGCTATCTCATCTCTGTAGTCCTGCCAAGAATAAGGAGGATGGATTGAGCAATCTTAGAGAAGATAGTATCATCTTGTCCATCCCCGGAGTGCCAATCAATGACATAGGAAATGTACCATATTGATGAAATGTTTGACATCAAAATACTGAGCAGTAATCATGCCAAAGACCCAGGGTAAAGCAACATAATCAGAAATACGTAGAAGTTTAGAGATCTATGAATATATACTGAAAGTATTTCATGCTTTTTATGCATTTGGAAGAAAAAGCACATCATTAGCTGATCAACTTCATTAATCTTCCAGCCACCACCATTACATTCTGATATCTCCAAAAGGCAGACTCTCCATGACATCAATGTGAGCAGTAATATCTGGTCAGAAAAACAACTGAATAATGGGGAAATACTACTGATGCCACACTCAAAAGATGTTCAGGTAGACATTCAAAGAACTATCCCAAAGAGGATATCCTGTAATACATACATTGTCTGGGTAAATATTTGCTTAAATAACAAAAGAGATGTCAAATTCTTAGTTACTGTAAATAATGACTGCACTAGAGCAGTGTATTATGGAACTGAGCTTGAACTTGATTTGGTCAAGCCATGGTGAGAGACATAAATGTACTTGAACCACCACCGCCAAGAAGTAGCTAGAATGGCTGACTAGTAGTGCCAAAGAAGTAACAGGCATAGGAAAGCATACTTCAGGACTTACCCTAGTGAAAAAAAGGGAATGGGAGACAAAAGCTTTGCCAAAAGCAATCCAAACAAAAGAAATCCATGTGCTTTTCTTCATGAAATTAATTTAAAAAATAATAAATTTGCGGAAAAATGCTAGATAGAGGATTCATACACATAAACTAAGGAAAGAAGGGGAGGTGCCTCATGAACTCTGTGCATGCTGCCCTCCCCCAGACATTGGCCAAAAGGAAAGACTGGACCCCCACCGCCACAGTTCAGCCTCCTTTAGCCTGCCCTGCCCCCACTCACAGTGAGGAAGAGAAGATGGCCTGGCATACCAGGACAGGCTGAGTCCTCTGGAAAAGAGGACTCTGGTTAGAACGATCTAATGAAGGTAGGCCAGCTTGGAAAACAAACTGAGTAAAAATAATGTAAAGGACCAGAAGTCGTCTTAAACTAAAGGTGTGACCAGGGCCATTAAGGAACAGGTTTTTTTTCACAGACTGCAGTGCTGAAACATTCTGATATCAATCCCACCACATTAAACCATTTGTTTTCCACAGGCTGTAATTAAGAAACACACTGATGCCAGTTTTCCAGATCAAGGAACATTATTTCTTTTGGCTGCAATGTTGAAAAACTTCTGAGGCCAAACAAAATGCTGGTATGCTTCCGACAATTCTCCAATAAAGGTTCGATATCAAAATATCTGGTAGGAAAAACATATCTTTTACTTTTGATATCTGGTGAATTGCACAGCATGTGGGCAGAATGGGATGTCAAGAGAGTCTAGGAACCCCAAGAAATGAGGTTTTTAAGGACGCTAATACAAAACTGCACACAACAAAGAAAAGGCACACAAAAATATGTTCACACATGCACCAAAAAACACTCTGCACTCAGTCATTTCATTCACCAACCACATTACATAAAACACTTAAGACATACAAGCAAAAACACTTGAAACCAATGAAGTGCACACAAACAAGCAAAAACACTTAAAAAGCAATCAAACCCCACCAAAACAGCTAAACACACCCACCCACCAAAGATCTACAGCACACCTCTCACAGTTCACATTCAAAAGCACTGAAGGGCATACAAAAAGGATCAAAAGCTTTCAAAAACCATTAAAACACATCAAAATATACAAATTCATAGGCAGAATTCATTTTTTAAAACAGTCAATTAGTTTCCTTAAGACAAGTGGAAAAGTGGCTGCTAGATCAGAAAGATGCACCTAATTACTCTGGCCTCTAGCTGAAGAAACAACTTCACCTCCCCACTTTCAGGCACTGTTACTGTTTGCATTTGTTTGTACTTTTGTAACCAGCCCAGAGACCTTCAGATATAGGGTGGGATGAAATTATGGAGTTCATTACTAGCCTGCATAGCTTCCACATAGGAAAGCACAAAAATATGGAAGACAGGGCTATTATTGAAACAGACCCTGTTCCAGGGAAAGACAGAAGGGAAAAGGGACAGCAGAGGCTGAGGTGGATAGTGTCATGGAAGTAATGAATGTGAACTTAGGCAAACTTTAGAAGACGGTTGAGGACAGAAGAACCTGGTGTGCTACCGTCTATGGGGTCACAATGCAGACCCAACTGAATAACTGAACAACAACAGGTGCCTCCAACTGCTGGCTCATTTCATTATAATTCCTTTAAGTCAGCCAAATGCGCAAAAAGCAACAAAGGGAGTGGCTAGGTGCTCAGCTGGCTTCTGGATCACTACAAGAGGAATTCTAATAAAATGAGCTGCCAGGCATACCAGGTAAGGGAGTGATTGTTTCCTTGCATCTGGTGGGTCGCAAGAGGAAGTTGTTTTTACCCAAACTCTGAGAGGAGGCAGGATGCCTCTAATAAGGCCAGGTGATGGGACATAGTGAGCACTCATCTCCTGCTTGTGGGCTTAGGTTTGCAGCTGGCTGGATGAATTAGCATTCAAACATTTGATCAAATTTTCAAACTCACAAATGTTTGCATCAAAACAAAAGTGTATGAATATTTGAATGTTTGGACTTTTGAATAAAAGTTTCACACTTTTGCCATATTTTATCAATGAAAGTAGGCTTTCATTGAATTTTTCATTTGTGCACACCCCTACACTATGAGGACAATGGTCCTATCCTAGCAGGGCATTTGTTATGTTATATATAAATTGTACAGATGGGACAGAACATACAAAATATTTAACACTAGTGTTAATATCAAAGGTGTTAAAATTTTGCTTTGTTTCCCTATAACCACAGATGCTATCCAGCAAAATCCCAGCTATGCAGTCCCCCTGCCAAAATAATTTTTTTTTAATTTTTATTTTTGCAAATTCCTATGATATTCCTGCTGTATTTGGTTTATTAAAACACTGTTCCTGTTGTTTGTTCCCGGATCAATACTGTATTTCTGCAAGTCCTTGTTATTTCTCTCTCTGTGTCTCTCTCCCACTTGTGCTCACATGCACAAACTGTTAACATTCTCTTTGCATTATGCTCTCTCCTCTCTTTTTCAGATTCATTTGTCAAAATGAGACGCTGTGGATTTGCATACATATTTCACTATACAAAAATAGAAGTGCGATTCATAATAGAGTCTATATGTTTTAATCCCGCTGCTCCCCTCCCCCAATCAAATATCCTTGCCTCCAGCAGAATTTCTGGCTTTGAAAGTCATCAAACTGATTTGTCTGCTCTTAGGTTAGTCTGCCACACGCTGCTCTACTGCCCCCTGCAATCACAGCCTTTGCCAAGAGATTCCCTGCCTCCGCTGCCAAGAAGTACAGTTTTGATCTCTCTTCTCTGTTCCCTCCACCATTTCCCATCAGCCTCTACCTTCTCCCCAGAGGGATAATATGCATCTTAACAGCTTTCTATAGATTCATCTGCCATTAACTGTGCCATTTCTTATCAGCATCAATTTTCAAAACCAAGTTTATCCTAACTTTGAAGTGCTATAGTGAAAGTTTCAATTTTTTTAAAAAAAACATTCTTCCAAATTTCAAATTTAACAGGCCCATAATGCCCCCTTGAGCGCCCACTTTAAGAATACTCTAGGCAATGAGGAATAGAAATAAAATACCTCACAAAATAGTGGAGAAATAAAAGTTTAAATGGTACCAGAAAAAGTGATGTTTTTCATCATAAAATGGGACAATCAAAAGGCAATTGCTTTTACTTCCCTGTGCTTTCCAACGGGAGAAAGAGAATGATAATATCACTAAAGATGATACCCCAATGCATTTAAAAAATAAAGTCTAAAATAAAGTCTTTTAGAAGTCAAGCAACCCATAAATAGCTCATAGGCTTTCAAAAGAGAAAAAGAAAAAAGGTAGCACTAAATGATAGTAACATTTTTGTCTTGCTGATTGCTAGCTAAATGTACATAAAACTACTGAAATAAATAATGTGCTATCTAAGAACAATCACACTGTTGTTGGATTAGTAGTTTCTCCATCCTGATATTCTGTCTGCTATCCCTGTTTTTATTTATACAGTACAATACTGTCCTTTAAGATCCAATTTTCCTGTTATAATCTGAAGAAAACATGACAGGTTGTATTACAAATGCAGGACCACAATTCTTTAGTGTCCCCACAAACTATACACCCTACAACTTTGTCAGCCCTTATAAAGAATTTTGAAATTATGAATATTGATTTGGTGGAATGGGTTATTAGAAGGACTCATTATAAATTAACTGAAAGTTCTAATTATAGGATCTAAATTTGAACAAGCACAAAATGAACACATCTGATAAAAACATTCTTTAAAATCTGTAATTTCAAATATTTGAAGTGCTTGGACAACCTCCTTTTAAATTGCCTACAAGAGAATAATCCTGCAGATAAAAATTGACATAATTGTACTCAGGCAGGTTGGACCAGGGCCTCAATAGAAAAAAAGTTCTCCCCTAGTTTCTAACCATATAGATTACCTCCCAAAAGAAAAACAAGACTATTTTTTCCCCTGCCAGCCAGCTGTTTTGATCATGGAATTTCCACATCTGTTCAGTTTGCTATGCAGGAGAAAACAAAATATGATTCCTGTCTTGAGATTTCTCACCTTTGTTGTTCTACTGGAGCCAGTCCTGGTCTGGTTACATAACAACTTGCGCTAAAAGAAAACCTTAAATCTAACAGAGATTTACTAGGCTAGCATACAGCTGAGATCTACATGATCTTCCAGGCCAGGAGATCTGAAGGTAGGGCTGCACAGGCACATTTTAATCACTTACATTTGAGCTTGATTGAGCAAATGTGAAAATAATTTTTCTGAGGAAATACTATTTTGTGATCCTTTAACTACTTTTGTCTGTCTCTGCCAATAAGCTTTCCTCTGATTTGTTTTTATACTACTTGCTTTTGCAACACTGATGACTATAAAGTGTTGGGAGCTACATAGTAGTAAACAACTTGGCTGCCTTTTGAAACAAGACAAAACAAAGTTTATTTAAAGATACTGATACATTTTTGAGGTTTGTTCTCCACTACAGTTGGTTAAAACAATCGGTCAGGCTTATAGCCACATTAGATCACTTCACTTAAGCACAACTACTGATTTATGGAAAGGTTGCTTATATGTCCATTGAAGGAAGGTTAACTTTTTCCACAAAAAACAAGGAGAATCCTGGTTGCTACCCACCCCAGCTCCTGACCAGCACTTCAAGTTTCACCAAGCTGTTTTAAATTCAGCTTCTCTTACCTCTCTGAGCTATGTGTCTTAATTTCCTTCCATTCTCACCTGGCTGAGCTGATTACTCAGTAGACACAAGGGCACCTCCTCCCTTATGTATCCTACCTAATGCATCTGTTAGCCCAATTGTAATTTCAGTTGACAACTGCTCCCCTATCTCCCCTCTCTCTCTTTTTCACTCCTCCTCTCCAAGACTTCTGCAGTAACTCTTAGGAGGGAAATTCAAATTTTGTGACTGAGAAATGAGGTCCTAACAATCTGCACTAAGTTAGACTCCACCTACAAAAATGACTTAGCTCCAGAAGCCATTGTTCTTTTCTCAAACATTGCAAATACATCCACTGGAAAATCTGGGAGAAGTTTCATCTTAAATTCTGTAAGGAGTCTTGAATCATATTCTTATATTTTAAAACCCCACCAAGTGTTTCTTCTAAGGGAATACAGGTGGAATAAGAGGTTCTGCTCACAATCTAGCAAGCAGTCTGTCAGCTCATACCGTTTCCAAGATTTCTAGCAGCCACTTTCCAAAATTTTTCCCTTGTTCCTGTTCAGTTGCTTGCTGTCAAGATCTTTCCACAGCAAGCAAGTAATAGATAAGATTAAGCACCCAGACAGCAAATTGGGAAAGTAGATGCCAGAAAACCATGGGAAAATAAAAGCTGTAGAATCTCTGCTTGTTACACCTATGCGTGTGACTATAAAATTTAGAGGAAGCACTGTTCCCAATTTGCAGATTAGGTAATGCTCAACTTTAACCATTACATTAACACTTTCCATAAAAGAACAAATGGCTCATATGATTTACGGTGGAAACCACTCTAAACTAAAAGAAAGCTGCCTTAGGACATGAGCAAGGATGGGTTGTCAGGAAACTCCTTTCGTCATTTCACTATTCAAGCTTGGAATAAATCATACCACCATTCAGCCCACTCTTTATCATTCTGTTACTAAAAGCACAACATCTAGCCAAAAACAGAGGTGTTTCTGCACCTGGTTTCCCGTCCGTTGGACAGGAAGAGTACAAAACAGATTAACACGTACTAGCATTTGCACTGATAAAAGAGAAATGTATATAAATGCTGATGACTCCTCCTGCTCCATCCTTAGGAAGGGGCAAATTAAAGAATATTCCTCTAACTTCATGTGCTTCATATCTACAGAAACAGTGGAGCTGCTTTGTATCTGAGTTTATTTTGATCTTTGCAGCATATATTATATTTACCTGATTTCTGTAGGGATTTTTCCCATGTGTTCATGCCCTAGAACTCTTAAAACTGTGCTTCATAATCTTTTCAACAACATACAAAATACACATCTACAGTTTCACTTGGCTGAGGTAAAAACGTACTCTTCTTGAATGATGTTTCTAAACTTTGTTTTCTTTTGCTGTTCAGTCCTAAAGATCCACGACAAAGACACGGTAAGATTTATTTTGATGCCAGCCATGCTGTGTGTGATCCAAAGAGGAAAGTCAACAGCATTACTCTTATTGGACCATCAGTAGAAATGAAATACTACATAGATTGTGTATATTGAAAGATGTTCATATAAATCTATTGTTTGAAAGAAACAGTGAAACCGAGCACTTTGGGATGCAGTTCTTAATACTTCTCTCAGTTATGGGCAATGTATTTTTCCTTGTAATAAAAAATATGAAATGAAAGCTGAGTATGTATAAACAAGGTTTTTCTAGCACATGGGTCTGTCTTCTTTAAAAACAAAAACTTATTTTGTCCTTCTCTCCATTTCCATCTTAGAGAGAACATGATTCTGCAAATAATATTTTAGGTGTATTCAAAATGCAGTTCCAAAACCTGTGAAACAGACACATGCACTCCATAGTGTGATCATCAAGCTAGACATATGCACTCCCCATAGTGGGATCATCTAACAGCCTGATACTGTTAGACTGACACAATGTTTCTTTGCCAGTTCTCTCACATGACGTTATTGAAGTATTTTGAGTGTTTCCTCAATCCATTGAAGAAGTACTATGATTGAAGAACTTCCTGTGTGCCTCGAAGAATATGACTGTTCTGAAACTACTTCCAAGTGGCTTGGTGACTTTGTAAAAAAGAAGCAGCTGTTTCAGACTTCCATATGCAAATAAGGAGCCTACACCATTCCTGTGAATAGTTTCAACAGCACTCATCACTTTGCTTCAAGAGTGGCAGCAATTTTCCTTTCTGCTACCTGCCTGCTGGAGCTTTTGGAAGGAAATTCATCTACTAGGAAGAGAGACTACCGTTGTAATCTGCCGGGTCAGATGAATGTTTTTTGGGAATCGGCCTGCATAACACCAAAATACAATAACACCAGCTGTCTTACCATGCTTTGCTACCCAGCCACAATAATTGCTATTACTGTGTGAGACAACAGGTAAAGCCATGAGAAAATACTGTGTTTATTTATAGTTACCAGATTGAACAAATATGGGCATTAACACTGTCCTGCCTTTTCCTATGTTGTCATGATCCTCACACTAGTATAACTGCTTCTATGTATCCATCTTATTATTGTGTGATATGTTGCAACAGAGTAGCAGTATGCAATATATCTAGTAGCCTGTTAGGCCAAGTTATGCCAAGGATTATAATCATACTGTTAAGTGATTCAGAAGCTGTTTGCTTCCTGTACCTGCTTTTATACTAGCTAAGGTATAAGAAACTGTATCCTTGTATTCACATTGGAATTAAGCTATATACCTGTATTTTATTTCTCATATGCATGCAATCTGTACCTTTACATTTATGTCGTTCTTACTTGCACTCACTAACAATAAAGTGCCTTCTGTTTAGAATGCAATCATGTCTCTACAACTCTGCTTGTGGTTCCAGTGTCCTACTCACACTGTATAACCTGCCAAGTGCAACTCTGTATCTTATCAATAAATCTCAACAACCACTATCTATCATTACTGTTGTTTCCACAGCTATTCTTCATGTGAAAAAAGCAAGAAGGACCGAGGGTGTCTTATACCCATCCTCAAGTCTCTCCTGTATGAACGAATCCAGATAATCTGAAATGATGTGGACTAAAGTTGTCTCCCAAAAGTTTCAGTGTAGATTCAGACTAGCATGGATAAGAGGGGCATAAATAAGGAAGCAGAACTTCACAGCACAGGATTAAAATGTAATTCCGCTGTAACTTTGGTATTTGATTTAAATACCAATATTATTTAAGGAAATGTCCTCAGTTGACATTACAGGAATACAAAATCACACCACATTAGATCATAAGCTCAGAGTATCTAATATAGGAAACCAAGGTGAGAGTCAGAGTGTTCAGTTATAAAAGTGTCGAATCTCTTCATAATTCTACTATATCAATAAATATATTCAATTCAATTTATTCATTGCGGCCATTTGTAAAAGCTAGTTAAAAGCAGTTTACAATCAAATTATACCACAAAACAGATTAGATAGCTGGTGTTAAACAATATATTGTTTGCTGATCTTGGCCACCAGAGTTACTTTTTTTATACTATTCTTCTAGGAAACTTAAAAAATTAACATCAAGGATGAAAGCCCTCAATAAAGTTACCCTGAAAGGTGGTGTTGGACTACAAATTTAGCCACTTTTTTTTGTTAACCCTTTCTTGTGCCCTGCAAGCAGATGGGTGCTATGCCTATCATTTGGCCACCCAAACACCAATCTTACTGCTGAAAGCTATTATTCTATAACAATTCCAGGAAAGCACTATAAACACAGAGTTTCTTTTAGTGTCCAAGTTAACAAGCAAAAAGCAACACATCCTTTTAAGCTGGTCTGAATGTCAGAAAAATGCAGTTCACTGAGCATTTGCTTATTCAGAGAAGTTAGATTTTGTCCACTAAGCAAAATACAGCAAGAGTCTCAATCCTGCATCTCTGTGCTACAGTCTATTAAAACTCTCTGCATCTCAAATAACTCTAATACAATACCTAATCTATACCTACAGCACAATATACTGAGCGGAATAATTACACATTTTCAACTGTAAATTCACTTTTATATACTGATAAAAACCAAATTAAAAGAAGGGTATCTTGAAAGACCACTTGCCGGAAAGGCAAATGTTCCTTGAAGATTTAGGTTAGTTAACAATGGAAGTGATTTGCACTAGACAGACCTTTGGTGTGGTAGAAAAATTGTATTCTTAGATTCTTACTATTCCATTTAACTTTGGTCTCTAAAATTATAACCTTTTATTGTAACCCAAAATATTTTGCAAGTTAAAAAGAAAGCATGAAATACAGGATTCATAAAAATTGTCACGTCTCTAGAATTTCATCAAGTAAAAATTTCTTGGAGAGATTCCACTACATCAGTAACTATACAGTCTTGACAGGTCCCCTGAAAGTACACCAACCCTAAATTCCGATTTAATTATATATTAAAATTTGGCTCCAGCAAGGCTCATGCTATTTATGTGCATGGAGTGTGAGTTGACTGCTGATTAAAAAAAAAGAATCTTCAGGAGACCTGGGAATTTTTCAATTTAATTATTCCACAATGAGCTTAGTTTAGCAAACTTGGGTTTAAGCCAATTAAGTCGTACCAACTTCATCTACAAATATTACCTACAGTACATATACACATGCACACATCTACCTACCAAATTTTGTTTGCAATTTTAGATTGTTTACAGAATGTGAGCAAGATAGAAGAAGTTGATGATGAAACTTGCTGCTTTTCAAAATTTCCTAAAGAATACAGAGAGATTAGGAGAAAGAGGGGAGGCTGTTCTGCAGAACAGAGTGGTGAACGAATATTTTCCTTCAGTTGTTAAAAAGCTACAATTCATACTGCTTTGCCTCATACAGACAGTCATTATTAAACACAAGCCCATAATGCTTCTAGTGCTTTTCATGGCCATTTTTCTTAAACACTTCACAGTTTAAGTGAGCCATTTAAAATTTGTCATTTTGCAAAACCTTGAAATCCCTAATCAACAGGTGCATAATACGACTACAGAATGTATTTCTAACATATTCCTCCTATTACTTTCCAGTATACAAAGGAAGTGGGGATCATCTGTAAAACACTTCAGACTCCTTTTTTTTCCCCAGGGCTATCTTTAGATAACAAGGGAAGCTAAATTATTGCCCAAACTATTATTCACATCAATACTAATTCTAAATCTAATCTAAAATTAAAATTTCACTTCACTTCCTAAGAAATGTATATTAAACATTCTGACTTTGTGGAAAGTATACCTTTCACAATACTAGTAGCATTCCCTTACCTCATTTTTATTAACAGTTTCTCATTCTCATACTTGTTTATTCTAGAATTTGCCTTTTTCTAGTATTATTCAGTGCTATCACTTACTTAATGATATAGAAATGCTAATAATGTAGAAATGATAATGTAGAAATGCTTCCATAGTAAACACAACTTCATATTTGCATCGCAGATGTTAAGTACTAGTATTTACATTTTTTTCAGAATGACCACACCCAATCTTTTATTTCAATTGCAATAGTTTTGATTTGAGAAAAAAAATCCTCATCATTATTCCATTATTCCTTTCTAAAGCAGCATGGATTATCCTGATTGCTCCTTCACCACAGTAAACAGGCCTCAATAAACAATATTTTTTAAAAAACTGGAATGCTCATATTCATCAAATGAAAGCTAGGCCCAAACTTTCCCAAAACTTTTATTCAAATCTTTACTGGCATTATCTTTTCATCTCATACATGCTGCAAGAAGTGCAAGAAACATTTTATACCTGATATCCAAAGAAGACCATCCACAACATATCCTGCATGGCAGGAAAGAGACCTGTCGAAAGACTGAACAAAGGTCCATTTGTTCTTCTTGGGACAGTAGCGTTCAACTGTGGGAAGAACCTGATGCAGCTCATTTCTCCCTCCTACCGCATAGAGGTATTCATTCACAGCACCCAGCACAAAATGTTCTCGGCAGTTCTTCATTGGTGCTATTTCAGCCCAAGAATTATTGCGAGGATCGTATCTACAAGCTGTTCGTACTGCACAAGTGCGGCCAGTAGCATGTTCAACCTCTCCACCTGCTACAAAAAGAAAATCTCCCATTACAGCAACACAGTGGTGGCTTCTTCCAACAGGCATGGGCGCAAGTTCACTCCAGTTTGCAATCCCTGCTATATGAACATTCTCCTGATCCACAGGATTGAAGTATCGGAGTTCCTTAACTCTGCAAATCTCCCGCTTCTTCCCACCGATTATGTAAAGAGTGTCTGACTGGAAGCGAGGTTTTGTTCTTCTGGTCTGCCATATTGGCTGTGCATAGATGCTCTGATGGTACACCAAGGCCTCATTGATAAGCGCTGTTGCAGTTTCACTAGCTTGGACAAGGGGATGAGAGAGCGCTACTGAATGTAAAGTGTCGACATCCATCAGACCAAACCGAATGTGCTGGAGAAGTTCATCCATGTATTGATAACGGCAGTTATGTTCTAACCACCTCACAGCTAGCTAGAAGGGAATGAAAAAATCAAGTCAAAAATGAAAATTAGCTCCATTACCTACCATTCAATGAAACTTCTTGCATTTGTAAAAATACTGTACATTTGCATTGCTCAGGTTATCAACAACATATTATACTCTCAAATTTTATCTGCTGCATACATAAAAACATATTAACCTTTCCTAGAATAATTGCCACTACCCTGAAATGTATATACTGCAGAGGTTTAGTTCAATGATGCAAGCACACAAAAGATGTCTACTTCACATACATAGGTATGTACCTACGTACATACATACATACACATAGGTATATACCTACGTACATACATACATACATACATAGTGAGAATACATTGAAAACCTTTATAATGGACAGTAAGAAATAACAGACATACTGCATAGCAAACCTTTAGCAGCCAGTCTGTGGTAACAGCAGCAAGATCACCTGAAGTGAAGGACAAAATGACACTTCTCCCTCCTGCCTTTTCAGGAGATCAAGGCAAAATGAGTGAGACGGCATGATTTGTCCTGCACTGTCATGACCCAGGAAAATGAGTGGAGAGAAGCTTCCTCCTGCAATAAGTGGGAACACAGTACAGGTCATGCCACCTCACCCTAATCAAAGTGATGCCCAGAGCAGGCAATTCCTGGCCAGAAAGAGGCAAGGGCCAAATTAAATGAGTTCCTTCAGACGCACGGAGCAAAAGAGGTATTATCACTCAAGAGGGCACATTCAGAGTTCCTTATTCAGCTTACCTTTTAAGGTGATTCTTTTTTCCTCAAAAGGAGCAGGATGTGGCAGCTCCAAGGAGAGGCATGGGAGTGCCTGTACTTGAAGGCACCTTAAAGTTACAATCAAGAGGAGCAAGGTTTCTTCATGCCTTCTTGGTTGGCTCCACCACAGAAGAAGTAGTATGGGAAGTTAATATTTATTTATTATTACAGCATTAATTTATTTAAAATATTTGTATATCACTCCATCGTTTAAAAATCCTGAAGCGGTGTACAACAAAAATATTTTTCAAAAGTTTGAGTAGGTGCTACTAGCTGTTTCTGAAGAAACAGATTGTATTCCTTTCTTTTGAGTTCTCTGTTAAGTACCTAACTTACTTACTTCCCTTTACTCAAACATTAGTATGGGGGAAAGGCTTACCTAGAAATCCCCTCCAGCACAGATTTATTTTTTTATGTAGAAAAAAAAACAGAATCAACAGAAATAGTTTTATTTTGAAAAGCAAATGCAGTACCTGTGGGCAGCAGTCAAACTGTAATAACTTTGAGTGCTTTAAGTAAACTTACAACAAGTTCCTGATGCACAGAGAGGGCATTTTTTAGAGTTGGTAAGTTGGGATAATTAATAATTTGAATCACACAAAGAGCAAAAGGCAAAAGCCTGAGCACACATGGCTCAAATCTTGCATGCACAAAAGGAATAAAATACTAATATGACTACTTGCAATCTAACTGTTCTGTAGGTACTTGCCTGCCACATAACACTCCTCCATTTTTCTCATTAACCCAAAATTTAACTGCCTTCTCTTTAGGGGAACCAAGAAGAACCCACACCCCAGCTTTATTTGGGTTTTATCCTTGGGTCTTCAGCCAAACTGAGAGTTAGTGGCAAGGATTTCCTATTTATTGTTTTATGCCCTCTCACAGTAAGTGCAAACTGATCTGCCAACCTCTGTTTCTTGTGTCAGCGGGAAGTAAATAAAGAGAAGAGGCATTTAAGTATAAACAGCAAGGGATGCCATCAGCAATCAGGTAGAAAATATTAAGAACACAGACCAGTGGGCATTAGAGGATCTAAAATCAGTGTACTTTATCAGTGCCACATGGAAGGCAAAGACTATAGCCTATATCAACAGCTTGAAAACCTTTAGTACATGTAACGCTGCTTTAGAGAGTGAGTCTGATAGCTTTCATTTGTTCTAACATTCTTATCTCTTATCTGCCCGTGGACCTTCTTAAGGTAAAAGGTGGGCTAGGCTAGAAATAGAAATAAATAAATAATAAATAAATATTGTTTGTTTGTTTGTTTGTTATACTTCTATCCCACCCTATACCCAAAGGTCTCAGGGCGGGTAACAAACTCAAAATCCACTGTATCAAACAAAACAATATATATTAAAACAATAAAAACCATCACAGCATTTAAAATTGAACATGTTAAAACCAAAATAATATCAATTAAAAACAGTGGTGTATACAGTGGGGGAAACATGACTGACATTTAGCCAAAGGCCTGAGTGAAGAGGTGCGTCTTCACCTCCAACGCACCTCAAGGGGAAGACTATTCCACAGCCTGGGGGCCATTACTGAGAAGGCCCTCTCCCAGGTGCCCACCAGCCTCACTACTGAAGGCAGAGAGACAACCAGGAGGGCCTCCCCTGAATATCTTAGGGCATGGGCAGATTGGTATGGGAGAAGGCATTCCTTTAGGTATTTGGGACCCAAGTCATTTAGGACCTTGTAAGTCAGAGTTAACATCTTAAATTGGGCTTGTTAGTAAATTGGCAGCCAATGCCAATCTACTTCTAAAACCAGTGTGCTGTGCTTCCGGCTAGCTGTCCCAGTCAGCACCTTGGCGGCAGCATTTTGCACTAGCTACAACTTCTGAACAGTCTTCAAGGGCAGCCCCATGTAGAGTGCATTACAGTAGTCCAACCTAGAAGTTACCAGAGCATGGATAACTGTGGCCAGATCATCTCTGTCCAAAAAAGCCTTCAGTTGACGCACCAGCCGTAGTTGGGCATAGCCACTCCTGGCCACCCATCCATCTGAGCTTCAAGCATTAGCACAGAGTCTAGGAGTACCCCCAAGTTACGCACCTGTCCCTTCCAGGGCATTGCAACCCCTTCAAGGACAGGGTGTCTCCCAACTACATGGACCCGAGACCCTGTGACACACAGTACCTCTGTCTTGTCTGGATTCAGCTTCAATTTATTGACCCCCATCCAGCCCATTGCTGCCTCCAGGCACCTGTCAAGCACTTCTACCACCTCTCCTGATTCAGATGGCACAGAGACATAGAGCTGGGTACCATCTGCATATTGATGACACCTGACTCCAAATCTCCTGATGACCTCTCCCAGCAGCTTCACATAGATATTAAATACCATGGGAGATAAGACTGATCCCTGGGGAACCCCACAAGTGAGTTCCCAGGGTGTCAAATCACTATCTCCTATGACTACTCTCTGAGATCTGTTCTGGAGATAGGAGCGGAACTAATGCCAAGCACTGCCTCACACTCCTAAACTCCGCAGCCGTATCAAAAGCCAGGAGAACCAACAGGGTTGCATTCCCCATGTCTCTCTCCCAGAGGAGGTCATCAACCAGGGCGACCAAGGCAGTTTCCGTGCCATAACCGGGTCTGAAGCCAGATTGAAATGGGTCTAGATAATCAGCTTCTTCCAAGCATGCCTGCAGTTGAGCAGCGACCACTCTTTCTAGCACCTTGCCTAAAAAAGGTATGTCAGCCACTGGGTGATAGTTGTTTAGATCTTCTGGATCCAGGGAAGCCCTCTTCAGGAGGGGACATACCACAGCCTGTTTAAGTGCCAGTAGAACCACTACCTCCCTCAGAGAGGCATCCATCCCTTCCTGAATCCACCTGGTCATCCCTTGCCGGCTAATTTTTATCAGCCAGGAAGGGCAAGGGTCCAGAGAGCACATTGTCGGCTGCACCTCTGCAAGTAGCTTGTCCACATCCTCAGGCTGCAATAACAAACTGATCCAAAAAAATATGCCAGTGATAGAGCATTGGCTTTGCATTATAAAAGGCCCAGATTCAATTCCTGATATCTCCAGGCATGGTTGGGAAAACTTCTTTATGAAACCCTGACTTAGGCCTGTTCTTCATACCTATACTTGTATTTCTGGAGCCCTTCTATGCTGAGCCTTTACTGCAGCCCATTTTCAAACAATTCCCACTGAGTCCTTCCTTGGCAGATACCATGAAATTCCAAGTAATGAATGTTTCTGCTCTTGCCATCCCAAACACGTAGCTGATATAGCACGCTTCTTACTAAGTTGCCCTATATAGGATTCAATCAGAATATAAACTTGGACATATTATTGCATATTTTAAAGGCTCTGTTCAGGACTGTATTTGTTTTATTTTAGCCAACGTTTTTCCTTTCATTAAGTTCCAAGCAGCCTCCTTTGTTTCAGCTGCTATTAAATGCAGAAAGGTCATGAACCTGAATAATTTAAGTCATCTAAACTATGTAAGTTTTAATAGCTTGGAATAAGTTTGATTCTTTGTATATTTGTCTCCTTTTATTCTGGTAACCTTGTAATTTTACAGTGATTGTTTTCTTGTTTTGGTTTGGCTTCAACAATAAAGATACTACCACTATTAATAACATTCAGCAAAACAGACAAATAGTCTGATACAGTACAAAGCAGATTCCTGGACTCCAACATCTATTTACACCGACATTCTCTTCTGCAGCATTCACTTAATGACAACTGTGTACGCTACGTATATTCAATAAGAACGAACTCAAAGTATATTGTAAGTTGAACAGAAAGGCCAAGAAGAATCATAAAAATTGTAATGATTCTTTCTCAAACTTGCCTAGCTGTAAAGCATATAGAAAAAAGGCAAATCTGAGGCTGTGTTCAGATATAAGACCTCAGAGAATGTGTGGCCCTCATGTTCCCAAGCCTTCTTAATCCTCCTTTTCTAGAAGAAAATGTTGATGAGAGGAGGGAGGGGCAGACCGGTGTGTGAACAATCCCACCAGGAAGCCTCCTGTAAGCTATCTCAGAGATGGAATTTTGTTGCTGCATCTGATCACAGCCTGAGTATCAAACATCAAATACCTACAGCAAGATTAAGAGGTCATTTATATGGATCCAATATAATCATAGGGGCTGAAAGCACAGTGGCAGTTACTACAAAGAGTGCACCTACAAACCTTTTTATTACAAAGTCAAAAGAAATCTCAAAATTAATTAAGGGGAGAAGTGTTCCTTACAGACGTACAAATGCACAAAGGCAGATACTACCGCATCCTTCTCACTCTCTTAGCCAGCACTTCTTCTATTCTGATTGCTCGACAAATACTTGCAAGTATACATCCTTATACTCACACATGCACAGCCCAACATGTTATGAGACACACTGCTATTTAAAGAAAATATGCTACATAATAATGTTCTACATTCTTATTCTGCAACCATTTTTCAAAATTTACTGTGGTAGACGCAGAGATAAGTAAGGAGAAAATTAAAAGGAAGCAGAGAAGTGTTCTACTCATTCTGTTGTGCCTCTGAGCACAAGCTGAGGGGAAGGAGGAGGAGGGGAAGTCAGAAAAAGCTACAGCGAAGGTCATAGAGTGAAAGAACTTCCTCGGGGCACAGAATAAATTAAATCCCAAGGAAAAAAATAAAATAAAATGTGATTTCCAGAGTGCAAGGCACAAACTCAAAATGACAATGATTGACAGCCAAACTATATCCGTGCAATATCTAAGGCTGCACGTTCTCATTTACCTCAGTGTAGCCAGCAAGCGCCCATTAAACATCCGTCTGATGCCCAAATTAACCTTCTTGGCAAACTGAAAGAGGCACAAACTATCATAATCAACCTTTCATTATCACAGCAGCCTCTAGTTAAAGGGTCAGAATAATTGTGCCATCAGAGCCCTGATTGTTTTCAATCAACAGACGGCTAGAGTGACAGCTCAGTGATGGAGTAGTTTGATGAAACTGCACCAGGCCTAATCAGAGCAGATGAAAGGAAGGCATGATTGGTGCAAATGAACAGTCGTGCCTCTCTTTTTCATTTACAATCTGAAATTACTCTTAAATTTACAGGTTTCCCCCCCTCCCTTCTGAGTATCTCAGAAAGAATATTTGACTTATTATGAGTTCTGACAGTGCTGAGTTACAAAACACAGGTAGGGTTTTCCCTCCCCTTCTTCCAAGTGGAGCCTTTAAGGGTGCATTCAGCATAATTTTAAGAAAATACACTCCTGGAAAGGCACAAAATTACTGAAGCCTTCCACTGACTTCACCTTTTCAGTGCTGTTTGACTAGCAGGTCAGTGTATCACAACAAAAATCCTTCACTGTTTCTGACGGACGGGTAGTAGCGAAATCAAAGCAAAAAAAAAAATTCTTCCAAATCTTTTCTACTTACCAACTGATTACTATAACCAATCTTACCATATTCAGACTGCTTCCGCTCTTCTGAAGAATTCAATGCAAAGACTTTCAAATTCCAATTAAAAATCAATTGTTATAGGCAGTATATTAGCATTCCAACCAAGTTGGGCTGAAGCCAGTTCTAAAGGACTTAACATATGTGTTTGTGTGTCTCTCTCCATATAACTGTGTCTGTGTATAACTCTTGCCCTCCCACACATATACTCCCACGGAACAGATTAATAACTGTTTAGATTTTATTTGTTTAGCTTACAAACTAAAAACAAATAACTTGAAGAATACAAGCCTATTTCCTAACCATTTGAGTCTAAGCTTCTCAACAGCCTCACACAACTGCACAGCTACCATTACATGGTTTTTCAAGACGCCAGTAGCTATTGAAATAAAAGCATAGTAACATAAATCAGAAGAAACCTTTTTGCACTGCTGAACAAGAATAGGCATTTCAAGTGGAGAGCAGCAAGACCCTTTACTTTGTATCTGGACTGCATCAGATATTTCCTGCCCAATCGTACACTTCTACAGTGTATCAGCATTCAAGTCAAGGCAGCAAAACAATAGGAGGTTTAGCAGCAAAGATTAATTTGTACCATTTGAAGGACAAGCCTAAGAAGAAGGCTGATGCAAATTCAAAAGATCTTCACATCCTACAATTCCAAATCCATTTTGTACACAGTATACAATGCATACACTTGCCTTTTATGCACAAACATTTTGAATGGTAACTACAGTCATGTCCTTCATATTATTAGTTCAGGCAAAAATATGAACATGACATTGCCCAGTTCCTGTAAGTACCATATGGAAAATAGCTGAACTTGAGCCTTTTTATTGTTGTTGTTATTGTTGAAATCAGTGGAATTTAAATTTACTGAGAAATTAAGCTTTGCTAAATAGAAAGATAATGTAGAACAGTACTGTATAACAAACCAATTCAGGCATTGATATTCCACAAAGGCTTGCATAATATAATCTTCAGGTATTCTTTTAAACCAATTCAGGTGGCTGCCATTAATAACACAGAAGGGAGACATTTCATGTCTAGGATACCACTACCATTGGAAGAATGCAACAGAACCAATAATAAACAGCTGGGCAAGTCTAGAGAACACGTCAGCATTTGCACTGGTACATTGCACAGAAGCAAGGAGCCAGCTATGCAGTAAGAAAAGATACTCTGGTCAACCCTAACCCATGTTATGTAAGAAAAAAAAAATCTTTTCATATGCCCTGACTAGTTCAAGGTTCAATTTTATTGTTGACCTTTGGTTTTATTACTTAGAAAAAAGCAAACAAAAACACCTTAACTCTACAACTTGCATAATTCTATACATCTTTACCAAGTCCTACCTCCCTCATTTCTTTTATAGACTGAAGAACCCCAAATGTTACAACCTTTCTCTGTCTGGAAGCCACTTCAGCCCCTGAACATCCGGGGGGGGGGGGGGTCCACTAGCACTAAGTACCCTTTAAGTACCCATTAGGCTCAGAGCAGAAAGACCCCATTTCCATTGCAGACCCCATTAGAGTCACATTTGTTTCCACCTGTACTAGGGAAACCCAGATTAAATTGGTCCTTCAGAGAATGGTGCAGACTTCAGAGCTTAGGCCATTTCTACGGGGCCTTTCTACGGAGCTTAGGCCAAACTCCAGAGAATCTCCGGAACGATTTGTCACAATCTTTGAAGATTCTCCAGAGTGGGTCCAGTGTTTGTCCCCCACTCCAGGCAACACCCCCCCAAAAAAACATGAGGTGATGGATGGGTCCAACGTGGGTAGAGTTGGAATCGCCACATGGGTGTTTTGACATTTCCACAGCGAGCATGCCTAGCACCCATTGCTTTTGGGTGCTACACCACCCATGGAGATGCATTGGGTACCTCCTTAGATGAGATCTACTACATCCGTATTAGTTGAAGGACCCATTTGTTACGATATGGATCACCTTAGATCTGGATTAATGAAGTTAAATGGGAAAAAAACCCTTAGTCACCCTATGAACCTTCTCTAACTCTGCTATATCCTTTCTGAAAGAAAACAGTATCTCTATTTTCAATAATTTTTTAAAAAATATTTCTGTTGATCTTTTTTCTTTTTCTTTTCTTTTTACAGTGGATACACACTATCTTGACACTTTGAACTATCTATAATTATTCCAAGAACTCTTTCCCAATCAGTAACAGTCACAGCTCCCTGTTCGACACCCGGGGCTTGTCTTCCCTCCTAAGCACTAAATACATGCTGTTAACAGAGTTTAGATGTCCTCAACCATCCCCAGCCACAACGCCCACCTTCCCTCCTCCTCTCAGCTTCCCTCCGAGCCCTTCATAGGGCAGCCGGCAGTGGCTTTCCCCAGCTTTGATTTCACTTTCAAAGAAACAGCGCGGTCGTTACTTTCCCTTGGCTGATATAGCCACAGACTTTCACTGAGCAGTTCTCTTAGTTTAAACAATGACATTTCTTTATTAGATTACAGCACTTTGTTGCAGACAGTTTCTGTTGCAGTATGATAAAGCCTTCCCAACTTTCCTTCCTAAACTCTTAACCAATACTCAGGACCCCTGCCTATTTTCCCTAAAGGACTAACGGAACCCAACTCTAAAATCCAACCCACACATCCCTCCAAGTTGCATTCAGATTAAAAAAACCTGACCTTCCTCAGACCTGTCCTTTTATCTCCCTCTCTCAGGAATTTCCGCTCCCTCATTGGTTGATTCCTTGGCCTGTTTTCCCCCTCTGCACTGGATTGGACAAGCTGCACCTCCATCCACTCTAACAACTTTACTGAAAGCTGCCAACTAACTAATCTGCTACCTTGTCCCAGGGTTATCACAACATGGTATGGCATTTTCATGCCCAGTTACCACTGTGGACAATGTAGTATTATCAGAAAATTTGGCTATTCTACCTGTTTCATCCAACACCTACTTGTTACATGTCTCTGTTTTGCGAAACAGCCATTTACTTCTGTCTGTTTTCTGTTTCTTAGCCAGTTGCTTATCCATAGTAGGACCAATCGCTTTATTTCATGACTGTTCAAATTAACAATAAGTCTTTGATGTGGGACTTTTAATTTTTTTTCAAAATGTCTATCAGATCACTCTTATCTACATTTGTTAACACACAAAAAAAAAAACCCCTCTAGAAGACTCATTTATGCTAATAAGGGGTTACCAATGATTTACCTCTCCTCAAATATGTCCATCAATTTGTCCATCTCTAGTAATTCTAACAGTTTCACTAACCAATCTTTCCAAATTAGGTATTGATGGATTCTTCCAACCTTGAGCATTTATAGTATATAAGAATATGATCACTCTTAGATGCCAATTGGCAAACATAAATGGAGAAAGAACAAAATATCCCTTCCAAGATGGATGGATGCCCTAACACCAGGTGATTTCAACATGGTCAGAATATATGATACCAACTTAAGGTATTATGTAGTTATTAATGAAACGGAAACAAACTTCAGAACTGAAAATTCAGTTACATGAAAAAGAGCAATTTATATACTGAAATTTGCAGAGGTAAGATTGCTTTGATTCGCATTATTTGATGAAGTTTTATTGTTGGTTGTGATGGTTAAGATTGTGTGAACAGAAAGATATTTAATGTTTTTTGTAAAAAAAACAAACCACATGAACACAGTGATATGCATCATCATCATCACATAAATAACAGAAGATGACCTCTCTGTCATGATTTGTGATGCCTCTCTAACCTTCTCCATCCTCCGGTGTCATTGGTTAGGAGGATGAAAGTACAGCATTAAGCTAGTTTTACGGCCCAGCGCTCTTACAGTGATTCTGTAGAACAGTCTGTTCCTTCAAAGATCTCCAGGTAGCTGGATTCAATGTTATCTTTACATACAGAGTCACAGATCGTACAAAGCGACTTTCCCTGTCTGTAACTGTGTCCCAAACTGTGTTTCCAGCCTCTCTGTGGCTTTCAAACTTCTTTCTCATTGCCACAGCAGCTGGACTGCTTCTCTCCTCCCCTCACTCCCTTTCTACCACTGGCTTCTTTCCTTTAAGCTTGCCATTCTGGGGCAACAGGCGTCCCTCTATCCTTCCCATTTCTCCCTGATCCCTCCTTTCCCTTTACAGCTTTTTCTTCTCATCCCACCACCTATACTTCTAAAACCTCATGGTTTTGCCAGATACTCAACCAGTGGTACCTCCATAAGGGAAGTGTAAATACAGAAACAACCATCCTACTGGAAACTACAGTAGGAAGGATGTGCAGATTTTTTTGTGTTCACCGCGCAAAAAAAGCAAATGTGAAGAAAATTTGTATTCATGCAAATAGAGCCACTTCAGATATGGTAGGATTCAAATCCACTGATAATGTTCTTTGAATCCGCTTTGAAACCCTGCTGCCGGTCACATCACTGAAGTCCCTTTGAGGTGCCTCCAAATGCCCTCCGAATCCACTGCAGATGTGACTAGGCAGCCTCTCTGCCACCTCTTCACCTTGACAAATGTAATAAAGCTTCGAACAAATGCAGAAAAGCACTTGCTTCGCATTGAATGTCAATCGTTGAATAAAGTCAATATCTGATTCAAATATGAATGGTGAAATAATTTGTACGAATTGTGAACCTGACAAATATTATTTGCCCATCCCTATACAGGACTGGTGAGTCCACATTTGTGAATTATCCATAATAGAGCACTTTTTCACTCTCAGGAAAAAATAAGCACTACACTAACAAATAGAAATGTGGTTATATTGTACATAATGTTTCATAAAATGATTTATTATTAGTCATAATTATTATCTGATTTACACAAACAACCAGATACTGATGTAGAATGTCACATGCAATCTTATCAGGAAGAAGCATCTAGAAGGAGTCCTGGCCACTAAAATGAATGGCTGCTTGCCAACTGCATTACTATCATGAAGGAAAGCGAGGGAGCCTCTTCATACAACAAGCCCTGGCATGTAGCAAACTGGCACAGATACTTTCCTAGGAATATTGTCTAGATTACTTTGGGAGCCTTGGATCTTCCTAACAGTAACAACAGAAAAGGAAGGTTGGTGGCATACAGCACATCTCTCAACAACATCAGCCAGAAAGTTCATTACCGGTAATTTTGAGAGGCCAAGCTAGACACATAAAATGCAAAACATGGCTACTTAAATTATCCCCCAGACAACTTAGGCTGTGTTCTGACATAACAAAAGGAGAGCCTCAGAGGCGCAGTGCGTGGCCCTTGTGTTCCCAGCCCTTCTCATGAGCTTTCCAAGCTAGAAAAAGGGGATTAGAGGATTAGATGAGAACATGAGAGTCTCTAAGGCATTTTTGAGAAAACAGCCCCAGTTATTCCCATGAGAACCTGTTTCATTTTGTTTTTATTACTTTTGTTTGGATGCTGGAGAAATGCACGTGGAGAACAAATCCTTCTTCGAAGAATATTTCAGTTGATGGCCACTGAGCAACCTATAGGCTTGTCAAACAAAGCATTATTTTCCTGCCTGAACTACCTCACAGGTTTGTTGTGAGGATAAAGCAGTGTGTTGAAATCCTCTGAGAAATGGCCGGATACAAAATAGTCTAAATAAACCCTACTCTTCCTTCTCCTATATCCCATTTCAATAACTACATAATCACACATCTGATTGCAGATCTACAGTCTGAGAATACGACAAGCTGCTAAGGGAAGGACCACAGTTGAGCATCACAGGAGATTAAAGCCAGTACTGGCAACTCCGTGAGCAATCATGAATTTGCTGATCAGCAGGATAAAGCATACAATTTGAGTTCTCTTTTCCTTAAGGCCTAGGCAGAAAGATGAATTCAGAGGCAGTTCTGTAGAACCTTCCATTCTATACAAATACATTTTTCATTTTAAGGCTCCAGCCTCCTTCCCTTTATTGGAGCACAACTCCACCACAAAATGTTCTGAATTACATGACTAGCAAAGTGAAAACCCTAACCAGACCCAAACACATTTCCTATCTACAGTTAAATGAGTCCAGAAGCATAGTGCTCCCTCCTCATTTTCCATTCTTTGGGGGACTGCAGCATTAGACAATATTCTCATTTTCCTAATTACTTCCAGTTGATTTCGCTGCTTTTTCTCATTAGGTGATGCACTTCAACCTTTTTTTTAAAAAAAGTAAAAAGAAGTGCAAGAGAAAAGGAACCAGTTATAAATCTGATTATTCACTAAAGTTATTGTGCCATTTTAAAAAGTAAATAAAACTGTGGGTGCTTCTTAAATGATCTCCTGAAAACTTTCAAATTATCCTCAAGAATCAGCATTAGCAAGATTTATGAATTTACTGTAGCACATGGTGTGATGCTCACCCCACAGCCAGAGCAGTTTGTAACAACTGGTATTTTAAAAGAATTAAATAATTAAATATCTCTTTGTTAAACTCAGTGTGATGTCTTCATTTCATTGGTAGCGTTAAATGTAGTGCTGGCCTGGCCACTAAACAGTTCCCTGCTGTGAGGTTCATCACTATCCCTTTAAAGTCTCTTAACAAGGCGTGAAGTGGTTCTCAGCCTCACCAATAGCGGTGCCAAACTTCCTGCCCACTCTCACTTCCCTTAAAGCTGCAGCAGCCTTAACTGGCCTGTCTTTCAATCGCGGATGGAAGTAAAAATGCCCTTTGACTCAAAGCTCTTAGAAATCAACAAGAACAAGTTTACTGTTTACAAATCCAACTCTGGATGAAACAACAGGTAAGTCTCAACAATAAATAAGATAAATAAGCGTTTCAGTCTGCCTCTCTAACCCTTCTCCTTAAGAGATCTGCCTGCCTAATTCCCTAGTGCAGCGATCCCTGGATCTATGCTAGATCTAACCTCTCAGGATGTTGTAAGCTTTCACACAAACCGCCCACCCCAACTAGACGGTATTGAATAAAATTATCCAGACCCATTTCAGTCAGTTGATGCTGGGAAGAGGGAATGCGCAGGGGAAACTTATGGGCAAATCCTACCACATTCAGCAGTTCACAGTTTGGATTAATTTTTTATCTTTCACATATAGTTAAATTCAAAATTGGCTAACATCTGTATAATCCATTATATTTAATGGGTCCATTTTCTTGCCAGTTTGCACATAACTGCAGCCTTATTGGACCAGGCCTACTATTAGCTCTATCTAATATTATACCAGCTAGCTCTTCATTTTAGTTGTTTTGCCATCTGCTCCATCAGTCTCAATGGGCATCAGCCACCACTAGAGGAGTATGTGTTCTGTTGCCTTTCTTTTGATACTAATCACCATGGTATCTTTTCCACCTCATAATTCAGTTGGAATCTACATATTATCTGAATGATTGAAGACAATGATTGAAAAGTACCCAGCTCTGTGGACTCCAAATTATAGATATACAGCAATTAATTTTGCCCACCATGTTGTAAAGTGTCTGTGTAAATATGCTGGAAGAGATTGCAAGAAAACTGGACTGCATTATCTTCCATATACACATGCAATACATTTTTGCTGCCTCGGATGCAAGATGGATATGAATATGTTAAACCAGTGCCAATGTACTAGGTAAGAGTTAACAAAATGAAGCCCAATTCAGGACAGATGGAGTTACTTCTGGTAGGCAGTCCTGTAGCCCAGAAGTATATCCCAATTCTAGATGTGTTTTCACATCTACAACTTTGGAGATTTTTTAAAAAATTCTGAGTCATTAGAACACCAAACATTTGCTTGGATCTCCAGTCAAGTTAAGTAGATGAAGATGGCCTGGTCTCAGTGATCTACGTCTTAATAACTCATCTAGATTACTATATTGCTTTCAGGATTCAAATGCCCTCAAAAGCAGTTTGGAATACAGAGTTAGTGCTAAATGACAAGAATCCCCAGTTGAGAATGCATTACAAAGATCCTGGCCCATCCAGGGCAGCAGCCTATATGTTTCTGGCATCACTTAAGAATGTTTTTAAATACTTACAAATGCCAGCATGATTTGTGGCAACAGTTTCTAAATGTGCTTAAAACTTGATTATCTTTGGTTGATGGCTCTTCAGGTTTTAAGACTTTTAATTGGATTTTAAGGTACTTTAATTTTTAATTTTGTTTTTCAAACATTCAAATAACAACATCAACAGCATTTTATACTAGTGCACTTATTTCCCTGATCCTGCTATGTCTTGTGATTCATCCTATAATAAAGGTAAGACAAAAAAAAATTCAATGACAAAACGTAAATAACCTATCTGCGTAGACTGCACTAGGAAGCTGTATCATTTGAGTGCCTTTTAGAAAGAAGGAAGGAAGGAAGCAAGTGGAAATAGAAATGGAAAGGATTTGGGGGAAGATGCTGGAATACGGTAGACTAATGAGAACAAAGAAGTGGTGGGTACTGTGAATATGATCTCCCATTGGGAAACATCAAGTCTTTTATTAGTAGTTTGCTATCTCAGGGGTGGGAACAATGGAAGGGGGGAAAGGGGACTTACTCAGTGATAACAAAATTATGTTTATTTATATGAGGTTGGATATAGGAATGTACTTATGTGAAACTTCTTCCTGGAAGTTGGCCAGTGACCTGCCTCCTTCAACCCTGATTAGCCTCCCAATGGCATCGTATACAGTCTGAGTCCTGTGAAGCAAAGACTCTGCTTACAAAATACCGTACTCTTAAGAGAGATTTTCAAGTCATCATCTACCTTCCAGAAATGACTTTGTTGTAATATGTTATTTTATCTAAAGGTGGTTTCATACCTACTATGATATAGAAATATACCCAAGTTCCTTTCAGTTGGATGGGACAATCAATGATGAAATTCAACAAACCACCTCACTTTACTTTGTTATCACATGTTGTTAACAGTCTCTGCATCTCCTGAGAAACAGACCTTGCAATAGTTTGGGCACTGTTCAAAATAAACATCTGCCAAGTTGGGAACTTTCTAGAGAAGGTAAAACTTTATTGGTAGCTAGCAGATGCACAAGGTTAATAAATATGAAGGAAAGTGTATCGGACAGGGAATGAGGGTGAGAAGACACAAACAATAAGACAATTTGTGAAAAAGTTTTAAATGCTCTATTCTCAATGGCCCTGAGAACATCCAGCCAATGTTAGAGAGATTTCAGTGCCAGGCTGCCAATTCCTAAATTTCCCTAGCTGATGTATTGGTTATAATAAAAACAACCAAATATAAAATGTCCTGGATTGGCTCAAATGGATCTTAAGTGAGCACCATAAGCACTGGATTTTAAATCCAGTGGCAAACTTCTGGATAGGAGGAGAACAGCTCATTTTAGTGCTTTTCAGAAACATATGGACCCAGACATGAGCAGACAGAGAACCCTAATATTGAGTTCCAAAACCTAACCATTTTAAGCTCCTAAGCAAGATCCCTCTGAGAAAGACAAAAACCTCCAGAATTGAAGTGGATAAGAGTTCTACTTTGTGAACCCTTGCAAATTCTGCTGCAGACCTTCAGTAAGGAGCTATTTATGCACAGAGTACAATTCTGTTTCTCACTTAGTGACATTAAGACACTGCTGCTGAACCTCTACAATATCGCTGCCAGTCAGTCCTCTACAGACAAGGCTAGTATAAGCGTAAACCAGTACTCTTGGTCAGAGTGGAGTTACCATTGTGCCTCCTTCCTGATCTTGCAAGGGATTCAATTAATTAGGTAAAGAGAAGTATCTAGGGAAGTGCACAAATGGTATTTTTTAAATGCTTTTCTTATCAAATTGAATGCAAGAAAATTTGTATTCGTTCAAATGGATCCCCTTCAAATGTGGTAGGATGCAAATCTGATATGCATGTTCGATAAGAATGTTAGATACAAATTGCATATGAATTACATACGAGTCCCATACGTATCTGCTCTGAATGTGTCTAATCTGTATGGAATCCACTTTGAATCTGCTCTCAATCCACTTCAGTCTACTCTGTTTCCATTGCAGATGTGACTGGGGCAGCTGCTTTCCAACTTCCCCAGGTTCAGAAATGTAACGCATATTTGTTAGAAAGTTGTCTGCCAATGCAGGCAAGTTGACCATCAGGGTCTTCCCATCCATTAATCAATAAGCTGGAGACTTATCAATTTAACATCCATTTTAAGATCTGAAGGATCTGCAGGGGTATTCAACTTGCCCCATATTTAGATAACCGAGAGTGATAATCTAGGACTCCAAAAGAAAATGTCAGAAG
The DNA here is from genome assembly GCA_023333525.1 of Aspidoscelis tigris stejnegeri. NCBI lineage: Eukaryota > Metazoa > Chordata > Lepidosauria > Squamata > Teiidae > Aspidoscelis > Aspidoscelis tigris. Next base: position 98,266,927 of record JALMGA010000001.1, read on the forward strand.
CAAAAGCCACCAAGGAACAGACCTTGGACTCTGTCTGGTTGATCCTGTATTTTATTCGATTTTTGTACCACCCAATATCACAATTTCAGGGTGCTTTGCAACCACCCAGGCATTAAAAGAAACAAGTTACAAAACAAAACATAGATTATCCTCCAATGGAGGATTAGGTGCCAAAATCCTGAGTGAAGAAAAAAATTTTCTTTTTAATATTATATCAAAAGTTTTCTACATGACCTGGAATTACTGGAACATGAACAGGATGGCTTTCAAATCCAGCCAGATTATAAATCCTATAAGTCTTCCTTCTGCCAAATCCCCTGTGATGATGTGTCCTGACTGAAGGTGCCCCCTGTCAAGAAACTGGCATCCATGGGCACTACTGCTTTTGCATGATCCTTAAAGGGATCCTTCTATTCAAGGATAGAAGGGAAAATCCTGTGAGAGGGAGACTCCTAGACATCCTTGAAGAAAGAGACCAAAAAGTAAGAGTATTTACTATTTATTTAATTTATTTATCTGCTGCCCTTAAGCCAAAAGACTGCCAAGGCGACTTACTGTATATAATCTTAGGCTAGTCCCTGCACTCAAGCTTAGAGATATAGCATACAAGGAAAATGGTCTGAGAGGGAACATGGGGACAGCAGAGGAAAGTGGGAGGCCTTATAATGCATTCATCATTTCTTCCTGCACCCAAGTGGTGGTATGGCTGTCTGGATGGCAAAACGATATAAATGCTGTTAACTGACAAAGCTCCTTGTGGCCGATTCTTTTCAGTTCACTATCTTAGTCTCTGTGCCCCAGTCCTGGGAATATAAGGAGTAGTGGAACAGAGCCAACCAGAGGGTTGTAAATGGGCTCTATAATGTAGTCCATCCTGCAGTCCCAGGTGTCTCCTTAGCCAGTTGATGGAGCTGTCCTGCTTCTTGTGTACAGATGATGGTTTCTTGCTAACAGTTGAGACAATGAGAAGCCTTGATAGAACTAGTTTCTAGAACTGGTGAACTAGTTTGATCTTGCAGTTAGTGTGCCGAATGCATAACTCGTAGTAATTGGGTTTAATTCCACACTCCTCCATGAAGCCAGCTGAGTGGTCTTGGCCAATCACAGCTCTTTTTCTGAGCTCTCACAGCCCCCACCTACCTCACAGGGTGTCTATTGTGGGGAGAAGAATAGAACACTTTGTCAGCCGCTTTGAATCCCCTTACTTGAGAAAAGTGAGAAAAGTGTGGTAGAAAAACAAACTCTTCTTCTACATAGCCAGTTGATGGTGCTGGCCTACTTCTTCTGTACAGATGACATAGCTGAATGGGATGGTTGTCTCTTAGTAAGAGTTGAGACAGTAAGAAGCCTTGATAGAACTAGTTTCTTCTTAGTCAAGCTGATGGAGCTGCCTTACTTTTGAGGCACAAATGATACAGCTTCTTCAGACCCTTTGCTATCATCTGGCCTACGGGAAGGCTCCAAGGGCATCACCTTTTTCTTAGACCTGGGGCCTATTCGCACTTGGCTTTATTCTGGAATATATCCCAGAATAGGGACTTGCTGTCCATATTCTAGTGCAGGCTTCAGCAGGCCCAAAGTGAGGTCTGCCAGAGTCTGCATTAGCATGAGGACCACAGACCCCTATCCTGAGATATAAACCAGAAAAAGGCCAAGTGCGAATAGGCCTTAGGTCTCTGAGGATTTCTCTCAGGACCTCTCCACCAAACAAGAACTTTCTCACTTATGAGAGTGACCTGTAATAAAATCTGTTGCTCTGTTCCCTGATAGCCCCAGTAAATACAAATTAGGACAGACTAAATAAAGCTCTAAAATAGGAGCAATATTATATCATAAAGCAAATATTTTTGATAGACAGAATAAAGAAAGAGAAATAAATTTAATCAAACTACTTACTAAAGCTGCCTGGGAGAAACCCATGAAAGGAAATCAGTAGCGGGAAGATAGTCTCAAAGAAGATGTAAAGAAAAATTGAGGATATCAGTATACTCAGCTGAATATCCAATAAAGAAGGACCAGAGACTAGTTCTCCCATACCAATTTTAAGGAAAATGAAAACAGAATTAATACCCTCAACCCCAGTCTCTAAGCCAGTGGCTTCTACATTCAAAAGTCAGAACAGCCAGGTTTTTACTCTACAGCTGCCAAAGTCTGAAATAACAGAATAAAAAGAGCTTCCATATTTTCAATATAAGCTTAAAGAATATATATACAGGTACGTTATTTTCATCTTTTCATATAACTCCCATATGAGATATTAACTAATATTTTTAAAAAGAAATGTTACATTTTTTGATTTTTTTTTCTGAGGGCCTCAAGCTGGTAGCCACAGTTCTCCAGCTGTTCCACACACTTGCTTTCACAAAAAAGTATGAGACATATAGGGTATGGACCAGGATAAAAACCCTGGTCCATGGCCAAGCCTGGAATCATTCACACACCAGTCTGGCCCACCGCATGATCATTCTAGACCAGAAAGGTGGATGAGAAACGGAACGAGAGTGTGAGGGTCATACACTACCAGTTCTATGATGCAAATACAGCCCAAGACTCCAAATCACTATGCTACACTGGATCTTTTAACATAAACTTTGCAAAGGCCTTCATTAGTAAAAATTATCATTATTGCTACCTTTACAACTAGCACTACTATAAGAAAACCATTCCTGACAAAGAAATCCTGCTTGTAGAGAAGAGCAGAAAGAGTGAGTAGAGAAGCTCCTTTACCAGCTTGAAGTGGTGACCTGTCCCTCCACAACTCTACACCTGACAGAGAGTACATTTTGTGTCATGTCATTTGTTTGTGCTCTTCAAGCAACTCTGGGGCCAGAGGGGTAGAAACAAACACCTATGGACCAAACAACGATGAGCATTCACCCTTTAGCAAATAGCTGGGCACTGGAGGAGACTTTAACCCACAGAGTGGGTAGGGAGCCGCTTCCAAGATTTGAGGGAACTCACCTCTTTTGTGCAGCATAGTCCAGTGGCCACTTTAGGGCTAGGATGTAGCATATGTTGACATGTGTCATCACATAACATTAGCATTGTATATGCTGGCATGTGCTACTGCCTCAGCCACAGAGGGGTCAAAAATGGCAGGTAGATCACACCACATGAAAGTTGTGAGTTCCCTCACATCCTGGATACAGCTCCCTACTCAGAAGTTCTATAAAGCTTTCAGAGATAGTTGGGACTGTAGCTTACGGGCTCATACAGTCTCCTGCCAAAGGCCAAAGGGTAAACAGCTGCTCAGCACATCCTGATTCAGCATTAGCTACAATCATTTCTGTTTGAAGCCAGAATTCATTAACTTCCAGAAAAATCAGATAATCACTTTTTTCTAACTATCTTTACTTGAATGAACAATACATTTGTTCTGAGTCATCATTACAATGACTCACTGGAACTATTTATGCCTAGCGATACTTCCACTTCAGGGATCTTGTCCTTAGGGGAAAGAAAGAAGAGAGACACCATTAAATTGGGCCATTACTTATTGGGAGCTCAACGGGTATATGATGCCTTGGGGAAAAATACTAAGTCAGAGTTATTCCTGTGCATGCATGTGCATTTGCAACATGGTTGCATATAGCACTGCCAATGTCACACCGATTAAAGTGGTACAGCAACAAACAGTAGCATTTCCCATCAGCTTTTCTAATATGTACTATTCTCCCCTCCCTTTCCCAATTTGGGCCAATTTCCTCTTCCTTTTCTGGTACCAATAGCTCCACTGTTGTCCTTTAAGACATGGGATGAGGATTTGTCAAAGTCAATGAGCACTTTATTAAAGAGAGAGTGCTCAGTAATGAACAATTCACCAATTTAATGAGATTCTGTAGCTCTGTCTCCAGCCTGTATATCAAATTTCACTTCTATAAAGCACCCTGACACTAATCCTCTGGCATACCCAATCTTCACCCTGGGCTGAATATTAGATTCTTCCATGGTATATTGCATTACCAGTATAACCTTAGCAGAAGTGATGAACTTAACTACACTTGAGGCAACAGAGCAGGCCTGATTTGATTTTTGTGTATTGGGTTGACTATGGGGGAATTACTTATTTACCAAGATAAAGCAAAAACAGTTTCTTATTGCTCACTCAAAGTGTAAATTGACAAATATTTAAGTGCATCTTAACTCATTCTTGAGAACAGGGAATTATATATATATATATATAAATCTTTTACACACATACACATCTTCAGCAGTAGAATAGTTTAAATATTCTACATAATAGCATTAATAACTGTTAAAGACACAATCATGGGAACATCTAAAGTGATCAGTACAGAGCTTTCTGCCAGTCAGGAAATAGGACATTAACAACTGCTGAATATACTATACTAACCGCTGCAAGTTTGACAGGAATTGGGTAGAAAAGAACCATTTCCTTCATGCAATATTTATGCTCTTAAAACTATTTCTCCCTCTTTTCCTTCTTCAATGTATATGTCTATGTGTGCCCATACTTCAATATAGCCCAGAGGAACATTTCCCAGCAATCTACTACTGTATCTGTCTCTCTGGAACACAGTCAAATGGTCCTTTCAGAAGTTTCGTACTCAATATATGGAAATGAGGATGAAGTTCAAAATGGTTCTTCTTGGCACATAGCCCTGAAGGCCTGCATCACACCACCAAGAGAACTTCCCAGAGTATAGTTCCCATGACAGAAGAACTTAATTGACGCTAAAAATTATCATTGGGCCATTAACAACTGAATGCTATTCACAGTGAGTATATAACTGGATCTTTTTGGACTAGCTGCTGGAGGACTTCATGCCCATCTAGAAGTCCTACTTCTGCTTATAGTTTTTACCATTTTTCTCGTTATTTCCATGATTAGCCTCTTTTTATTGTTGTTACCTATCTTGTGGACCACTGCATTATTGGAGAATTGGAGAAGCGGCAGTTTTAGCTTCGCTTAAACTCTTCAGCTTTGGGAACTATGAACAGGACAGTTCCTTTCTGGTTGATTGAGGCTTCCAATGGCCAGGTCCACCAACAAGCTTGTTGCATTTGTTGCTGTTTCAAAACAACAATAAAAGCGTCTCAGAAGTAAATTACAGAATTAACACTTCAGTCTGGTTCAGTTCAGACACTACCCTGAGACGTACGCTTTTTAAAGATGTGCAAAGGACTGCTTACACACTTTGAAACAGTCCCACAACATTGCCAGAGGAACCAAGATCTGCAGGAACTAGTGTGAATGTACTCCTCTCCCTACAAGGCTCTGGGACACCAGATGAGTGCAGATATGCACATCACCTCTTCCCAGAAGCCCAATAAATGTGAGCTACATCCTTTAGACATGACAATCTCCAACAACAATGTACGACTGTTTCCAGTATTTGCACACTTCTAATTGTTTAGCATGAGTCTTGGAGGAACATGGATGGACAAAGATTTTTTTAAAACAATGCAATACATAGTTCAACTCTGTTGGGAGACTGTTGCAGTCACATCTTATGAAGCATGAACATTCCTCTTCGTTCTTATCCTTCTGACACAAGCTGAAGTAGCTCTGCTAAGACCAGAGTGGGTAACTTGCCTGGACGAGCCTCTAGATGCTTCAAGCCAAAAGCAAGTATGCCACATAGCAAAATAGCAGCTTATTCAATATCCAGAGCTAACACTGAGAAGGTCCTATTCCAAGTACCCACACGAAGAGAGGTTCTTCTCCAGATCTTAAGGCAAAATACCTAGTATGGGTCAAAAAATCTTGTTTCATATTGTGAAAAATCTTGTTTCATATTTAATTTTTTCAAACTTAAATCTACTGGAAATAAAGGCAAAAAAGAAGGCTATTTGTCTGATAGAGAAGGCCTGAGACACACACAGTCCAGAAGTCCTTTAATCCAAATCAATCCATTATTGACTGGGGCAAATGGACATGACAAACCTGCAAATTAACCCTGCCAATTTTATTATTATTACCAAGGATTTATTATGAGCTGTTATTGTTATACACAAACACTGTCTTATTAAATACGAGAAGAGTAATAAAAGCTATGTGATGCTGAAATGAAAAATGGTAACTTTGTATTTCTTGGTTAAAAAAAAAACAAATAGGGGGAAAGGCACTAAGTCACCGGTGAAATACTTTGCAGAGATGGCTCTGTATGCTTCTCCAGCTGCAAAGTAGATTACACTGAAAATAAAGCCCAGTAGTCTCTTAAGACTGCATAACATGAAATTATGCAACAAAATGCTGAAAGAAATCTCCCAAATGACTAAGTAGCATTATATCAACTGAACAAGCTATCAGAATCAAGGGCACATTTCATCCATATGTATGGAGTGGTATCTCGTGGATATATCATAGGCTTCTCTCCCAGCACACATGTATAGATGCTCAGTGTGTTACATCATTCCATAGAAGGGATGGGCATGAATCCCTCATGTGTGCTTACTATTCTGTCCTACTTCCGGCAACAGTCTGTGGATCAGGATCAAAAGAGCAGGGCAAGACTGAATCGAAGACAGTGTCCCTTTGATCCTACCAAACATTATGAAATACATGCCATTACCAGTAAGCACTGTACTGTACTTCTCAGTGTAATCCCTTAAAGATCTGACAATACGAAGCTGCACAAAAATATCTTCCATAAATAAACAAACCTCCATTTGATCTGTTGCAGGATGAAACAGAAACTTCACTTCACACCTCCTCCCCCAAATGAAGTGCTGTAGGATTTACTGGCTGCATCCAAATGTCACTTACTTATTCAGCCATATTTGGAACTTACAGAAGAATCATCCTTTATTTTGCCATACAGAAATATAGGGGGATAAGCCAGCGATGTCTGGAAGCAGCCAGTGACTCGTGCCTACTTCTGCTGGTCAAAGGACACAAGTTTCCTGGGAGAACATGATGCATATGTGCTCAGGACAAGAGGTGGTCAAAGCAAGATTCTACCATGAAGAGATTACTTACTATACAAACATATTGTAGATAAGCTGTGGTCATCAATGATCCACCAATATCAAGGGTATGCCCTAAACCAATTTCCAACAGTGTGGGTTATCCCAAGATTTTTCCTATTTGTAGTCTCCCTAACCTAACCTGCCCAGCTTTCAATGTGCTTCATTGAATTTTCAATAGGTATTTTATGCCCTTCTTTCTTCTGTAAACTGCTTCAAGATTTTTTAAAATAAGTATATAAATATTTGTAATAAATAATTAATCAACATGCCACATTTGAATTTTACCTGCCAGATTTGTTCCTCACTGAGCGATGTGAGTCGATCACTCTTCAAGACTTCTCGGAGAAGGCAGTATGGTAGCGCCAGAACTTCTTCAGGGTGGCTCTTCAGCAGCTCTGAGAGATGCTTGACTAGAAAGTCGACCACTGCTTTTTCCAGCAAAGTGAGGTTAAAGAGGTCGGCAAGTTTATACAGGTCCAAGTAATTAAATGCATTTAACTCCTGGTCAGACAAAAAGAAAAACGTATTTTAAGAACTCATACAGAGCTCAACCCAAAGTGTTAGGAACCCTGCAGGAAAAGAGTTTCCCTGTTCAAGAAACTGGTTGTCCACAATGTAAAACTACTTTGAATAACAGACTGTGAATACTGAAAAATTCACTTCAGCTTGGAATACTTACAGATTTCTAGATTTACCTGTAACATCGTTAAAAATTCAGATGGCCAAATGCGCAATCATCTTTATTAGGAGTGTTAAATGTAGAAGCAAAGTACAACTAAAAACTCTGAGCTCTGTTCAAGTCTTGTGGGGGTGCTTCAGAATTAAAGATGTACAGATTTTTCAGCCTGAAGTTTGGAAATGTTAAATGTAAGGCACCCAGACCTTTGGATGCAAATAATTCCTCAGCTGAGAAGGATAAAGACCTCTGAATGCATTTCCTCAAAGAAAAAATTGTTCCAAGGCAGCATGCTCTTTATTACATTTTTTCCTCCTAGGCGGCTTATCCCACCTACTTCCTTTCCTTCAACTGGGATGGCTATAAAGATAGTGAGACAGGTAAAAGGAGTGAAGAGGAAAGGAGAATATCATTACCTTTAATCCCCCCCCTTCCTTGCTTCCCACATTCCCCCTCAACAAACAGAATGGACAATGATGAAGCATTCAGAAAAACCATACATACTCCACAATAGGGGTGGTGTTTCCATGCCCCTAGGTGCAAGATAGTGCACCTACCTAAGCAAACTTGATGCTCCTTAGGCTTTTCTTCTGGTCTAAGGGGGCAGAACCAGATATTGTCATGATATACCATTTGATATACCAATCTTCTCAGGGCACTTCGTGGCCTGTGCCAACCATTCAAAATGGAAAATAATGCCAAACAAGCATTGGCTGCAATTTTAGGGGCCTGCACAGGCAAGGGAAGAACCACCAGGCCTCAAAATGAACTGCACTGCTGTGTGTTGATGTCATCACATGCCATGGCAACATCTGGCCCTGCCCTTCAGACCCTGGAAAGCAAACAGGGGGGGGGGGGAAAGGCCCAAGTAAGTGCATTATTGTGTTCCTTCAACAGCAGTAAAAGCATGGTAATGCACCTAAACAAATCAAATGGTCTTAGTCTCTCCAGTTCTCTATCACTATGCTATTGTTTGTGTTCAGGCTGCCAGAGATAAACTTGCAACCTCTTCTCTATCTCCTTCCTCCATCTGGATATTACTATTTGGATTAAGATACATAACACTTACTACATCACTAAATGGCTAGCATGCTAAATTCTGAATCTGGCCAGGGAACATGGATTCAGCTGGGAACATGGAAACAGCATAATAACTTGTAACTTAACAATGGCAGGCTATTTTTCTTGTAGGCTACTACGTAAGGTTGGAATTCATTGCCTTTCTCTATTCCATCTTTTTTTGTGCCAAGAAGGGAAAGCTTTTTTAAGCTACACATTCACACTTTGCATTCTGTTTTCTCCTCCTCCTAAAAGCTGCTGAAACTGGAGACTACCAAAGTGACATAGCCTTTGTTTTTAGACGAAAAATGGTATTACCACACCTTGGCACCAAAGCAGAAAAATGAAATTAAGGAGGCTGACAGATGGCAGGTGTTATCTTCTCAAACTTCTAGACAAACTGGTTTCTTTCTGAGAGTGTTTTGACCTAGTAACACAACTCAATCCATCTTTTTTCTTAAAAAAGAAAAAAAAAGTATGCCCAAAGGGAGCGTTGGACTTGGCTCTTTGAAGAAATTCAGAGGCATTTCAAAAAAACAGTTGTAATATAGTATGACAGCCTGGTGTTCAAAGACAAAAATACAAACAGGATCAGTCAATCCTGATGTGTGAGCAAAGTTGATTATTCTTAGCTATTCCCATGTTTTCTCAAACATCACATTGTTTCTCTACTACGCTTTATTTTCAAAGTAGCACAGTAAGAAAAGATACTGACTGTGCATGGCTGGTCCCGGTAAACCTCAATGGTATCTGGCTATTTGAACCCCGATATCTTTATGCCAAGATCATTTACTGGAACATTGTCTTTTCTATGACTTTTATAACCACTGGGCCTTAATTGCATCCTGTTTACTCTTCCAAACTAAGCTGATCTGATAAAAGAACCAGAACGCTGAGATCAAACTTTGCCCTACATTGCAATTTTGAACAGGATTAGGGTCTAGCCCACTCAGGGTACAAATGTTTAGCTTTATATTCCATAGACATGGAATTTAGAATTCACCCCACTGTAATACCAATCACTTGTTCATCTTAAAACTACACACTGTGATGCATTCCTTTCCTGCTGATGAAGCTGCATGCCAAAAAATGACACGCTGAGATTGTAAGATGTATATTGCTGATCAGATAACCCACCTTCCAATCAGTGATAGGGCTTTTGAAAGCATAATGACTTGACAAAAGTACAGGCATTGCCTTTCGAACATGAACTTAGTTTTCTCTTTGCACTCAAAAGAAGAAGAAAAATACCAATGAAGTAAGGAAAGGTTTTTTAAAAATCTGATTTTCCTTATAACATATACTCAAATGAGCGGTTTTTAGAAAATGTAAAATTTTGAAAAAATCTACTCAAATATAATTCAGTTACAATCTCAGAAATAACCCAGAACTCAATATAATAAAATGTGGTCATTGCAATTAATTTTAAACAACTTAGCCCTTTCTAAAAGCACATTTACACATGGGTGGTTCTGTTTTTTGGTTTAACAACAAGTTCCCACCCTGAGCCTTTTCTTCATTTAAAAAAAAAAATTGGAAAACCAACTTTTAATAAGGCTAATATGCTGTTGCTACTGCGTCAAAGGTTTTCTGCCTGGAAACTTGATTTTTCTGGGCAGCAGCTTCCAGTGATGAGATTGGCTGCTGGATTCCTCAGCTTGGGCCTGGTGAACCTGTTTATCCCATAATCCTGTTGTTACATAACATGATTTTTTCTACATATTTTTCTTATGCAAAATCCAGATCTCTGGATATCAGAGTCTATATGAACATGGATCTATTATTTCTAATTACTTCAAATGTTAATCATTGTACAAATTCACTTTAATAAACCTAAATGCCATAAAGCTTCCAAATGGGCTGGGCAGACATTTTATAAATTATTTATAAATGGATGAAGGCATGTGTTACTGTATAGAACACCTGCCCAATTTATCTTGAATATCTTTCCATGCGTACAATCAACATGTTTCCATCTAAAGGACATAGACAGAAGGGCACACTAGTAAATACTGAAGGTCACCATGTTCAGTTGCCTGCATTTGCTGATATGGGTTAAAAAAAAGAACTGTCTTCAAATAAGTATTGTTAGCTGTTACTAAATTATGAGCATTTACTGTAAGAAAGATTAAGGTCAGGGTGCCCATTACTGTACTAGGACAGGACATGTATAAGCCACTCACCCATAGCTGAAATTGGACTCCATAAATGAATCTAATCCCTGGTTTTGATCATTGCTATGGTTCTTTTCTATAGTGTTTTGCCAACTCTTAGAACTCATACTTTTATGGAAGTAGCCGCACCAACTAATATTGCTATATGATTCCTTCCTACAAGTGTAACAAAGTTCAAAAAATCTGCATTTATTTTGCTCTCATAAACTGTGTACAAGTTCACAACCTGTAAATTGCATTTTAAAATTATACGCTATATATGTATATGTTTCAGAGATTATCACATACAACTTAAAGCAACACTAGGTAATATCCTGTACATTTATATGGTATCTTGTATTCGCTCCCCCCCCCATATAATTTATGGCCAACTCCTTGCATTATCTTCTGCTAATGCAACTTTCAATAAAGTATGGTGCTACATAAAGCAATTTCCTCAACTTGCTTTCAAATTTTGGGCTTGAATACCAGACTTCTCTGTACCTGATCTGATTTATCTGAATCCCTTCTAAAATGAGTTGAAGAAACTCATTTATAGTAGGGTAGTGCACGAATATTTGAAAATTTAATCATGTGATTCAAATCCGATGAATGTTGACATTTGAATTCGAATTGGATTTAATAACATTCAAATTTAGACATTCAAACAGATTTTGGATGTTCGAAAACATTTGCTCGAATGATTCGAAAGTACATACATATCTGAACAAATATACGTATTTGTGCTTATAATACAGGATGAAACCTGGATGCATATGTGATAAAACTGGATGCATATGAAATCCGCACAGATACATATAACCGATACGAATGTGGTCGACGTCTGTATCTTTAAATACGAATCTAACATTCGAACCAACAGATTTGAATGTTGCAGATTCGAATAGGATTTTTTGACATTTGGATTTTAAACATTCAAAGAAAATTGAATGTTTTGATATTTGATTCAACTCAAATTCTAATGCAAAAGATTTGTGCACACCCCTAGTTTCTAGCCAGCATGCAATAGCAGAACTATTGATTCTCACAATCTGGAGATCACACAACTATCAAAGTGGCCTAAAACTTGTATTAAACAAGAAGAATGTACATTATTCACACTCTGGAGATAGGGTGTGCCTTGTCACGTCACTGAAAAAAGTGCTGTTACACTCATATTCTGCTTGTGAGCTTCCCATGGGTATCAAGTGAAGCATTGCTGGAATAAACCAATGGACTAAATCTGTCACTAACCTAATCCATCCTACATTGTTATATTTTCATAATATAACATGACATGGATTCTTTTCAAACTCTATTTTAGCAATAATTTTGTCATCTTTACCCCATAAGACTTTAAAAAAAAACCCATATAAAACACTGCACTGTTACATCTGCTTTGTGGCATCCTTACATGAGACAATGTGATAGAATTTTGCTAAAAGCCTCAACGCAGATCTTAATACAACCCTTTGTTTACCCAAGAAACCCTGATGAATTTAAATATTTTTCAACATTTGTTTTCTTCAATACAGGGCATATAGGAGTCTCAAAGACCGATAAGACTCACATGGCTTTTTATATATGATAAAACTGACATATTAGCTGCACAGAAGAAAACACTTATCAACATTCTATTTTAGCATTATTTTATTTCCACTTGCATTTCTTTATATGTTTAAGAAAAGCACTCCATGTAGCACAGAAAAGGATGTATGTTGATAAACGAGAGCTAATCACACTCAAGTATACAGCAGAGTACAATATACCTCTGTTCCTGTGTGCTGTGCTATAAAAAGAAAAGAGAAACCCAAGGAGAGCTAAGGGGAGAGACTGCATTTCTTTATGACCTTATTTGAAAGATAAATTCCTTGGGGAAATACAATTTATTCAGATTATCAAGACCCTGCTGTGCAAATCTACAATCTGGGAGCACACTACAGAGATCAAAAAATATTTACTTTATTCTGTTGGGTATAGAAGCTTCTAATGAATGCATAATTAAGACAGGAAAAGTGTATACAGTCTTAGAAATTCCATTGCTGAGCCAAGCCATTAACATCCAAGGCACAACATCCAGTTGTTACCCCACCTGCTTTATTTTTGGATTTGAATAGTTATAAATCTAGGTATTATGTGATTTCCAGGCGATATTCCAATCTCTGCTTCCGCAGAATTGCACATACACACAAACACAGAGAGAAAGCTACACACACACACACACACACACACAAAATGTGTAGAGGTACTGGTGGATATACTATTATGCCATTCCAAGATGTTAATTAGGTGACCAAATTTAATGTGCACGCTATTGGCTCTGTAGTGTATAGTGGTGGTTGTTTTTCTATTTAAGGCAGAAATATTCATCTCAGCTAAAGTGAGTTTGTGATAATATATAATGAGTAAAAATATATGATGAATAATAAACAGGATATTTACTAGTATGGATATTAAGTATAAAATAAGATGAAAGTATATTTTTAATTAAAAAAAATTCAAATCAGATAAATACCAAGTCTTAATGATTGTCTCTGATTTACTAGGGGACATACCCCCAAAATTACAATTCTCGATGGGCCCTATCCTTTGCTATATCATGGCTAGATCAATTCCAAAGAAGCTTTAATTGCAACATGATATATATTGAACATTTGCACTTCATAGGACAAAAATCTACCATAAATTCCACAAACAATTCCCACTGATACAAACATTAATTATATAATAGTTTGGATAGTACTTAGAGTAGATCATTTCCCAGGAGATTGTGTCTTAGCAGGAAATAGCAAATACTTCTTGAGTATTGTTTTATTAAATTTATTAATTGCATTAGTTGTCATTTGTTAACCAACACAAGGCAGGACACAGCACAAATCAAATTGCATTGTAAAATATTGAATTAGATACAACAATTTCAGCTCAATTCAGGCACACTTGCAGAATTACAAAAGAAAAATCCTTGGAGAGAAATGTTCAAATAATGTCAGTACAGAAAGAAAGGCGTTAAGGTATTAAAAACTTCAAAATATGCTAGAGGTTTGAGCTGGATAAGTAGAAAGGTATTTGCGTGACATAGAAAAAGTATCAGCATACTATGAAATGACTTACAGAGAATGTTCCAAAGCTTTTTTTTTTGGGGGGGGGAATAGTTTGGTCTCTTTTCTTTTGAATCTCTCCTTCACACAGGCTGCCACCAGGTGATAAAAAGGAAAATGTGGGATCTTGTTTAGATTCACCAGGCGTCTTTTGCCATCCTTGCCATAAAGCAAGGCAATATTGGCAGTATCTCTGGGCAAGCCTGGCCCCTTACTGTCCTGGCCCTTCCTCCTGCAATACTCCCAGTGGTGAAATACTCAGGACAGAATAAGGGCCTACCCCACAGTTGACCAGTGGGCATTTTCATTTGGGCTTTACCTCTGTGTTTATGCAGTGGGTATTTTCATGAGGGAAAAAACCCAGAAGCAAGCACCATACATGGTAAATTACATCTCTCCGCAGAAAAAGCCAGGGTGCCTCCAGATAGCTTAAAGCTGTCTTAAAAGCCGCAAATTCCCTGTGCAGCTCATTTCCCATCATCCTGACAGGATGAAGGAAAAATTGTTCAGGGAGGGTGGAGCTCCTGCTGACAGAATGATCAAAACTCCACAGCACTGCCACTGCTGACTGATGGTCACATGGCCAATCACATGACCATCAGATTACTGGCGGCTGCAAAGTTTTCACCACTGTCTGGAGACACCCCCAGGTTCAGAGTTCTTTATCCCACAATTGTGTTATCCTGGGACTATATCCGGGGACTATACTAGGATTGCCATGGATGTGTGTGACAATCCCAATACAGTGCTAGGATAGTTCTGAGTTTTAAAGGTTGTCTGGATTTACCCACAGAGTCCCTTTTCTTGTATTTGCTAAACACAGTTGGTATGCCTACACTGGCTTTAATGCTAACTACAGGTGTCTTTAAGTAGGAAACATGTTTCTAAAATTGGTTTCACTTTGTTTAAAAGAGTTGTTACAATTAGTCTCAGCACCGGTGTAAGGTTAATCTTCATTAACTAGAAATACAGCTAAAACTCCTCAGTCCTGATTATGCCATTCTGTGTCATACATTCTACACTTCTCACTTAGATCACCCTTCAATATTCAGACAGCCACAATTGAGTCAGACCAAATCTGAAAATCTGCATTAATTTCTTCCAAGTACAGAAGACATCCTGGGAGTATTTAGATGAGCATACAGCATGCAATTAAAAGCATGTCTATGCATGTGAATATCTGTGCACATGGGTGCATGCATGCATGCAAACCAAATAGAAGTCCTAAGGGCCATCTAACAAGTCCATGGCTTTACAAAAACCAAAGCAAATTTTAGCATCTGCCGTGCATCTGAAGAATGAACTTATTCCTTTCCCATCTTAACCTTCTGCAGTAGCTTTTGAATGAAAAACAAGACTTCAAACATGAAGGCTACTTGCTCTCCAGAGATGTCTATTAGCATAGATAAAAACCAATTTAAAAATTTTGCGGGGGGTGGTGGATGGAAGTGGGAAAGCTGAAACACAGCATCCCCCTGCTTCTTTCCAAGACCTAAAAGGCTATAAGCATCTAGTGCTCATATTTCTGTTCTTTCACATTACAGCAGCAAGTCTTCAGGTCACGTCTCTCCCATAAAAGTGCTAAACTAATGCCGTTTAATGACAAATTAATGTCCATGAATAAAAAATACACCTCTAATAGCATAGAGTAATTTGCCATTACAATATCATCATTGGACATGCCCCTGGTTTAATACGATGTATTTAATTCATAACTTAATGAGTGATATATAAAAAGAGAGAGATGAACCCTGCAATTACATTTATGTGAGTCTGTCACCTTATTTGTAAAACCTTAGAGTCATTTACATTCAAATTAGAACAAATGAGTGATTTCACAAAGTGCAATGATAAATGACCAATGCAGCTTAAGACAGGGCTGTATTTCCTGTGAAACCGTTAACAGTTTCCCATTATTTGTTAAAAATTACAATGCATATTGCCCAGTGTTGTGTGAATAATGACTTTTTTACTGATTAGGTCACAAGACTAATATGGAGCAAAATAAATAATTTCTTTTCATTTTGGTTCTTTCTCATGCTTTTAATTTATTCACAGAAATGGACTCACACTGCCATCTACTGCCCTGTACTGAATATTGTACATTTTTAAAAAAGAAAACCATCAAGGTGTATTCGTAAGCCCTGTCCTGCTGCTTCAGAATATGATCTTTTCCCTACCTTTACCAGCTATTAAGATTAGCAGCATTTGCCCAGATCTATTGAAATTTTGCCTGTTATCAGTCAGTTGATTCCTGGTGATTCCATGGACACATCCATGGAGTTTCCTTGGTTGTGCCATTAGTTTCTCTCAGGAAATAGCCAGGGGTCCACCCTTGCCTTTCCAACCAGTCCCTCTACTGCACTACAGCCACCCTCTCTGCTGAAATACTGCTTGCTAATTGCAGGCTAGTGTTTACACTAACAGGCAGGTCTAGAGACACCTCCATTCCAAAAAATGCAGACTGGTTACAACATATATTGTTTACCAGGAAAAAAGTCTTAAACTGATCATTTATCTTAAGTGCATGTCCCCTCTCAAAAATACAAAATGGAGGATGCGTCCCCATGGCCATTTTAATCCAAATTCGATTCAAAGTTGGGAAGGAGCGTCCCCATGGCCACTGTAATTAATCCGAACTTGGCACCCAGCGTCCCCATGCAATTCCTTATTCCTGGATTTTATGAGGACTATTCTGCCTAAATCCGGAGGGAAAAAGTCCTGATGAAAACAGGACTCAGTCTCCTTTTTGGAGCCATGGGTGTTTTTCCACTGTCACTAGAAGTACCCATTAAGTACCCATTAATGGGCACAAAAATGTCATTTCGTACCCATTAATGGGTACTTAATGGGTACTTAATGGGTACTTTTAGTGACAGTGGAAAAACACCCCAAGTTCGCTTTTTTTCCCCAGATGGTGATGATACCGGGCTATTTGGGGTGGAGGTCTAGCATTCTGGCCAATGGCAGCCAGCTGGGGGAGATGTAAAGCTCCCTGCCTCCCTTGCCATACTCGGAAAAGCTTCATATGGTACAAAAGGCAAGAAAGGGGGAGAAGGGGCTTTTATTTTTATTTTATTTAAAGGGGCTTTCAGAACACTTTCACTAAAAAAATGCTTTTAAAATATTTTTGCTGGGAACATGTATCTCAAAACATGTCTCTCTCGCAAAGGACAGAAGCTTAGAAATGCTTGAACTGATACATTTGTAATTGCAAAAGTAATTCCAATCGTGTTTGAAGTCCCTTCCCTTTGTGTTTACTTCTTTTATTGCAGGCAGGGTTTGCATGGATTTTTTAAAAAAACTTCCATTTTTCTGATTTTAGTGCAGGCAGGGTTTGCAGGGTGGGGTTTATGTTGCCTAGCAGATGTGCATGAACGTTTGGCCAGTAATCTTAAAAGGGGTGAGGGGTGTGAGAAAGAAAGTATTTTCAGCTAGAATTTATCTTTAAAACTTCCATTTTTTAGTCTTTTCTTGCAGGCAGGGTATGCATGGGGGTGGTGGTTAACTGATGGGCACTCAATCCGGATTAAAAATAGTCCCCAAAAGTAGTCCAAAAGGGACTATTTCAGAACTAAAATTCCTGCATGGGGACACAGCCAGATTGACTAAAACATGTATTATTTCGGGGGGGGGGGACACATATGACTGATCAGTTATCTTAACTGAATGTCAACATCCACAGTTAGCCTCAGATTTTTCAAGCCACCTATATCACAAGCAGAAAGCACTATGTATAATGACATCCTCAATTCAACATTTAAGACACCAAATGACGGGGCACATGATGATACAGTAGCAAGCTGAATAAATCATATTTGAACCTCAAAAAGTTGGAAAAGGAAAGGAAAACTGTCAGATACTGCTTCTCCTGGGACTGTACAATATCAAAATGCTGAGGAATGCATATTGGAATATGGGGGGAGGTGTTACACGCATCAAAAACTAGCAGTCCAATGAGAAGACCAGGGTAAAATTCATACTAACTTTCCACAAGCAGAGAGCACTTGGAAAGCCCTGGGAAGAAAGCTCGGATAGCTCAAATTCACAAAAGTCTTTTAGCTTGTAATTTCCTTGCTGCTTTAATTTCTTTCCCCAAGCAGTTGTGATCGCAGCGTGCACAGCAGGGACAGTGAAACCCTGTTGGCTAATGCTCCGATTGCCAAACTCCTCTCCCAATAACCTAGGAGTGTCCCCATGACTGAAGATAATACATGCTTGTCTCCTAATTTATAGCAAGAACAGTTGGGGGGTGGGGGTGGCGGCGCGGATTTGTGCCGTTTGCCCTGAATGTAGCCCGGATTAGAGGCAGTTCTTGGGGATCATCCAAGGTGAACTCAGGTTCACCTCGCAGTATTTTGATCATGGGAATGAGCGCTTAGTGTGAACACCTCAAATCAGCCTCATCAACCAGTGCAGATCTTTCACTACCAATCTGATACGTGTCCTACCCAAAAGCTATTTAGCTGCTGCATTCAAACTAGGTACAGTTTCTAGACTGTCTTCAAGGGTAGCTGCCCACACAGTACATTACAGCAGCTTAATCTAAATGTTTCTAAACTGTGAATCACTGTAGCAAAACCATCTCTATCAAGAAAAGGTTGAGCCTGGCAGACCCAATCAGAAGTGAAACCAAGGACTTCTGGCCACTGCTGAGCCATAAGTGGCAGACTTGAATTCAACATGGCCATGAAATCCTCAGGATTAAGAAAGTTTCTGCAGTTTCTATTCATTGACTGGCAGAAAGAAGAAGCCTGACAGTTTGCTCCCTAGGGCATGTCTTGCCTATTTCAAATGTGCCCATGCGACCCTAGACCCCTGCTCCAGGAACTGCTTTGCTCGCCCATTCCATGAAATAGTTTTATCCTCTAAACCATGTACGTGAAAGCAGAAACAATACAACACACAGCCATAAAAAATGCATGCATAGTTTGCAATAAAAAGGCAACTGTGTAGGTGACATCGCAGTAGCTGAAATCTACAGATCTCTTCAGTAACTCCACCAGATTATATAGCATCTTTACCCCTGAAATGCCTGTCAGATTCAAACACAACTAAAATTTTAGGACCAAGCTGAAAACAATCTCTATTTTTGAGCACCGTTGCTTGGTTTTGCTTGGTTTTTGTCTTTTTTAGCTGAGTCTTTCTGCATTCTTTATATTAATGTTTAGGTATATATCTAATGTGTTCTTTATTTAATGTCCTACTCTGCCCTGGTATCAGTCAGGATTAAGGAAAAGGATTCTGATCTTTGGAATCAATACAGAAAACTGGGAGGGAGGGAAGAGCTAGTTATACTTCTATTTGTATCCAGAAGCTGCTGTGTTTCTTAGCCACATGGTAATTAGAGGAAATTATTTAAAAACATATACATTTTGATAAACTTAAACTTAGCTTCTACAAAAGAACTGGACATTCCTAAACCATCCACTAAAATGTGAATATTACTCATTCTGTAATTTCCACTGATTACTCAGAAACCATATATTGCAGGGACTCTTAACCAGGGGCCTGTGTCATAAAACTACCTCCTGCTGCATTCTGAGAAGAAGTCCATGGTTTCGTCTTGTGGCTAGTGTGTTGGATTTTTGTGTAGTAGTCTCCTGGTTTGATTCCACACTCCTCCATAAAACCAGCTGGGTGACTTTGGGTTAGCCACAGCTTTCTTTCAGAGCTTTCACAGTCCCACCTATCTCACAGTGTGTCTGTTGCGTGGAAAAGAACAGAAGGGTTGTCAGCCGCTTTGAGTCCTCTTAAAGGGTGAGAAGAGTGGGGTATAAAAGCCAACTCTTCTTTTTCTTCTTTTAAGAAGAGACCTGTGGTTTTTACCTGACTAGCAAAGGGATCCGTGGACCAGAAAAAGTTAAGAACCTCTGATGTAGAGGATTTGGTTCAATACCTAGCATTGCCTAAGAAGAAGGCAGCAGCAAACCCTAAGGAAATAGTGTTCATCTGTCAAGACAACTTCAGGAATGGCGTTTGATTTGACAGTATCTTTACATTTATCTATAGTGCTAACAGGATGAAATGCCAGTAAATGTCTAATTAGCCCATGTAAATCCATAGAATGTTACACTGCAATTTTCATAAGGTCATATGAGAGAACTATGAATTAGGGATATGTACGAATGTATTTTTTGCATTCAAATTTGAGTCAATTTGACTATTCAGTTCAATTGAAAATTCAAAAATCTGAATTTTTGAAAATCCTCTTCGAATCCAGATTATCCGGATCCGTATTTTCGAAAATCCAATTTGAACAGGCCTTTTCTGCACTTACCTTGCTTATCCTTATTACTGAATCCAAATTAACTACATCCAAACAGCCGTAGGTAGAGGCATCTGACATTAGAGCACCAAACGCGTCCTAAGGAGTGATGCAGTGCAGATGCCTAAGCCCTGTTCCACATCAGTGGATGCAAACTACTGCTGTAAAAACTGCCAAAAATTGTGAGGCAACTGGCGCACAGTACCCCAACACCTGATGCAATTGGCCCCTGTCCCTGTCAATCAAATGTTGCATCTGGGTAGTGGGAGTGTGGTGCCGTTGAAGGCTATGTGAAGACACCTTCAACACAGGCACTGAGAAGACACCACTGCCATCAACACAGCCACCGTTGTGAAGGCACTGCATAGACATCTTCAGAGGCACATTGTAACTGCACATGTCACTCAAACCAACACCCACATTCTTCCTAGATCTGTTCTACATGTGGATGCCCCTTCCTTGATCTGGATCAGACAATGCTAGCACAGATGTAGACCACATTTATCAGGTCTACAGCTAATCTGAATTACTGACCCAGATTCTTGATTTGGACTGACAAGTAAGCGCAGAAAGGGCCTATGAGCCTACATTTACCACAATCAAGAGTCAGCTTTTAGCACACGTTAGCAAAACACTAAAAAACAACTTCTACTCAGATGGGCTGGAAATAAAACTAATTTTCAAAAGATTATTACTTTTTTGACACTGTGATCACACAGTATGATCCTGTCCCCATGCAAGTTTGGCACGGTCCGAGCGCGGGATCGGCACAGTCCGTCCCCATCGGTTTTGGATTTGGTCCGCGAAAAGCATGCCAACCCCTCCCAAACCATGCCAGAAGGGTGCCAAACTTGATACCTGAAAAGACAAGTCTTGGCACGGTTTGGGGGACCGGTACATATTGCTCAGTGAGACAGGAATGCACATGGGGACACTAGTGGGCTAACGGGGAGGAGATTTGCGCTCATGTCATTGGGAGGTGGGGTGTCCATTGAAGATCGCGGCCACTGACTTTTTAAAATGCCGATCACAAAGCCAGGCTGGAAAAGGGCTTGCTTTTTTAATTTTCTGCCATTTCCACAGAGGTAATTCTAATCCCGTTCCAAAAATGCCAAGGCAGGCTGCATAATGTCTTGATTTCTGTTCCATGTGCAACCCCCATTTCCCTAGTCTGCAAGGCAATCATAAACAAAGGCTTGATTTTCAGTTTACGGATGTTCTCACAGTCCCCAGTGGAGCGGAGGTGCGCAGAACTGCTCAGGCACCTACTGCCGCTAAACCTCATAGCAGCTTTCAGTGTTTAAATTTTTTTAAAGTTATTTTTATGAATGAAGCTTTATTTTAACTTGTTTCCATGCCTCCCACCCCAGTCCTGGCTGTCCGTGCCGCTAAGGGAGGCAGGCATGCAGCACGGGAGGGGGGGGGACTGACAACAATCCAGCTGCCAATGAGGAAAGAGGGGGCAGAGAGGAAGGGGCGCTGCTCCACCATACCAGGGTTCGGCACAGTTCTCATGGGGATGCCACCATCCGCGCCTAACCCGTACCTGTCCCACGTTGCCAGGAATCTCCTTCCCGAAATACGTTCCCAGTCCCGTGCCCAGCCCATGCATGCCCAAACAGCACCCACGTGTGCCAGATGGCCAGCATGGGGATGTAGCCTATGATACAGCAAATGCTTGCTCTTCATTGCTTCTGTATTCCATGAAGGAACAAGAATATAACCTCAAATGTTTTGCAGATTCTGGAGTAGTCCTTAGGGGCCTTAGAGCTAGTGACCCCAGATACAGCCTCTTGTGACCCCAGGATATCAAGCTATATGTAAATAGAAATAATAAATAATAAATATGCAACTGGCAGAAAGACTGGTCCATAACAATGTCAAGAAATCAGCAGCTCACCAACACTAACTCTAAATACAAAACTTTATTAAAAATTTATTTTTGCGTTAGCAAATGGACAATAGTAAATAAAATGAAAAAAAATACGATGACATAAATATAGAGTGATCATGTTTGGTTACCCTTACTGGAAAGTCAGGGTGCCCCCAGATATGGAGGGAAGCTGAAGCTTCACAGCCACTGTGGACCCAGCAGTCATGTGATTGGTTATGTGATCATTGAATGGCAGTGGTGCAGCGGCAGGGAAAGTGTGATTTTAAAAGCTGCTGTTTAATCAGCAGCTTCTTACTTACTGTCATCTGAAGCCCTGTGCAGTCCCTGTGCAACTTTTAATCATGTCTGGAGGCACCCTTAGAATACTGAACTGCAGCTTGGACTTTGCTTTTCTCTCTGTCTCTCATTTGGCATATTTGCACAGATCACAGGAAAATTCAGCGGCATATATTTCTCTACTCAAGATTTCTAAAGTAAATTATCTGCCTTTGCTCCCTAATTGTTAACTGATCACTGTTTACTGGAAATGTCCTTCATTCGCTGTTATCATCATTATTTGAGTTTATTTTCTTAGTTTGTTCTACACTACATAATAAAAACATTTTTAAAATAACAAATCAACAGCCACAATTTTAAAAGGCATTCAGTATTTCTTATGCATATAATATAAAATGGAGGCAACAGCATGGCTTTAAAAAAATGAAACTAGCTGAAAAGCAAAATGCAGACACTCAATCTATTCCAGGAGTTACCTGGCCATTGCACCTAGGAAATGTGCAAATTGTCTCTCAGTCCAGTGCTAAAGAGAAACTCACAGCATTCAAAATAGCAGCAACAATAAGAACAACAATATATGCACTTTTCAAAACATAACAAAAAGCTTATCCTTGGAAATAAAAGAGGAAGAAAACTAATTTGAATCTTAGAAGAATAAGGACAGATAAAAAGGGATTTTTCTCATACAGCACATATGTTGTGGCACTGGCCACCATTTTGGAAGGTCTCAAAATAGGTTTGAGCTCGTTTGTGATGGGCAGGGTTATCAATAGCTATTAGCATCAACGGCTTTGTGGCCTGAGGTACAGAACATGCCAGAAGCTACCAGAATCACTGCATGTAGGATCTGAAAGCTTTTGTGCTTTAGCCACTACTGGATGTAATTAATTCCTAGAAGCTCTCTGAACAAATCCCAAAACAGCTTCCAAAGAAATATACAAACAACACATAAGAAAATAAAAGGTTAGAATGTAAATCAAGCAGTAAAAGTCAGTAACTTTAAAAAGCTGAAGAAAGGAAACAGTTCCAAAAGCACAATTTTGTCTCTTCATACTCCAATTATGTGGCCCATTACAGGCAGTCTTCCCATACGAAGATGTCCAATTCAACAGTTCTTAAACTATAAAAGATATGAAAATGTTTAACCATAACACTGTGAACTGGACCTGAAGTAATAAGCTGGGTACCACAAAACTGAGAATAGCTGCATAGGAAGGCAACCATTATTCCTCCTTGTCACCGCGCAAGGATTGATACTCAAACTCTGAGTATCTACAGGTAGGTGTCCATACTGTCCCCTGGCTGCATGTGAAAGGGAACTTGCTGGTCCTGGAGTCCAGATAATTTCCTATTTTGTCCTGTTTTGTTCCAGGCGATTAGGGCTGGCTTCTGGCTTCCTTGCTATTTTGACAGTTCTGAACTTCTGAACAAGGGGCAACTGTGCAGGTCTAAATCAAAGATAACTCGATCAGATTAAGCACACCTTTCCACTGTCACACAGCAGATGATCCTGAGCAGAACAAGAGGTACCAGAATGAAGCAAAAGGTAATTAAATCAAGGCAAGCATCTCTTCTGCCACCCTTACCTGGATAAGATAGTGGGAACATAAGCTAAGCATTTCCAGAAGTTGCAGGTGGCTCCCAGCAGCAAGTACGTCTTGGATCACACCGGGATCCAAGAGAATCTGTAATAGGAAACAAGTTGTAAAGCTTGATGAAAATATGCCCTTTAAAATACTCTGAAGAATCCTCTGTGCCATGCCTGTTGCTTAAGCACAATCTAAATGATAAAAAAAATCTGAAGTTTCAAAAGGACAGCTGAGACGAGATGAGTAACCATAAGAGAAAGTGCTGCAAATATTTAAAGAGTCAAAATATCAGATATCTAACACCCATAGCGGGGAACTACAGTGACCAGTTCTTGTCCTGGAACAATTTTACTACTCTGTCCTAGTAACAGAGTACTGATCTCCAGTTTTAAACTATCAGGATTAATACACAGAAAAGAATAAAAGTACCTTACGGTATTTGTTTTGAGAAAACTAAAGCACGAGCTCACACCAACACTTTACAATATTCAGCCAATTTCAAACTGGGCTCAGCAGCAAACAGGCAGCCAACACAGTTCTTTTAGGATCGGTGTGATGTACCAATGCCGGCAGTCTTGCTGCTGCATTATGCACCAGCTGCAACTTTCAAACTGTCTTCAAGGGCAGTACCATGTAGAACACATTGCTGTACTCCAGTCTGGAAGTTACCAGAGCATTGATTACTGTGTTTAGACTGGCTACCTCCTTCCAGCTATGGTTCTTTTTTGACAGAGGCAGTCTGGCCACAATAATCCATGATCTGTTCCATGAGAAATAAATACAAATCAATAAATATTTCAGAAAATCAGGCATAGCCTGTGAATTGGGACCAATTTGGGAGTAAGGGAGGGGTCAGACTCCAATTAGAAGTGCCCCCTTGAACTCCTCTATCATTGATCCAGTGTAAATACAAATATATTTGAGGACATCATAGACACACTTCCGATCAAGCCTCATCCCTTGCCCATCACACCTGCGCAGTGTTATACCTCTCTACTATACAAAAGTCAACACTGAACAGCAGGCCAAATGCTGATTCCATCATTAACCAGACTTCTGAAAAAAGAGAACAGTTTTCAGTTCCCAATTTTCACAGCCAATGGCTGCTACACCAAATGTTTTCACTAGAGGTCTCAAGACACTCACTTTACATTGAAAGATCCATGTTTCACTATCACCCTTTCCCAATAAACAACACAGAGAAATAAATGGCAAAAAAGAGCATAATCAAATGTTATGACAAAACGCACATATACCTGGTAAACTATTTCACATGTAACACAGGACAGCTGTCAACAAGGTCAAAGAAGCAGTGCTCGCTACACAACATAGCATCAAAAGCTCATTTTTGTGGGTGCTCCTAGGCCTGTGTCTCACTGATACAAGATTCCAGAAAAAGGTGTATAGGATGAACACTCTTGTGGTGCCTCCAAATGGCTAGAAGAAATTGCAGGATGTTGTTAGATCTCTCAGTTGTCTCCTGCTGCCCTTGCCAAACAACAGGAGGCAATCCTGGGGCAAACTGGGCTCTTACCCTTGCTTATTGTATGTTCATGGGATTGCTGCTCTTGCAAAAGTACCTGGATTTAGAAAGTATGCATCCACTTCCTTTTTTCTATATATTTCCTACATACAGGTACATTTGCAAGACAAGCCATTCCGTGAGGAAATGGCAAAAAAAAAAAAAAAACAGGAGCAGAGCTGGATTTTCCATCATGCTATTTGTGGTTGGGATGACCACAGAAGTAAGTACCAGGCATCCTGAACAAAACATGTCAACTTCATTCAAGGAGGGGGTACACCCACTTGCGGAAAAAATGGACACACACTCTGGAATGCTGGTGGCCTCCGGAGGGTGAGAGGAATACACAGGAACTTGGTTAGCCCATAGTTGCCTCTCGCCGTCTTACATCGATCCCATGACAGCACAATGAGTATTTCCAGGTATTCCAATGGCATGAAATACCTGGAAATGTACAATGAAAAAAATATTTAAAATATAACCCATCTTTCCTCTCTCCCATCTTTACAGAACTATCTTCAGAGGAAAGCCCAGGTGAAGAGGTAAGTTTTAACCATATAAAGTTGGTGCCTGGAAGGCTATTCCAAAGCCTGGGGGCCATCACAAGAAAAGGCCCTCTTGCAGGATTGTGGAAGAGGATTGAGTGCTGATGGCTATGTTATAATTTGTGATGCACTTTCCCCTTCCTGTGCAGGCTCTGGAATGCCATGTGAATACAGATATACAACCCATATGCTCTTCGTTCAAAAATGTCTTTGTGTGGCTCTACGAATGCTTCGGGCACTAGGTAAAATGTCCTTTCTATTCACCCAGACATTTTCAGAAAACACAGCCTGTGTTTTTTCAAACTGTTCTTAACTTAGCCCACCTCCACGTGGCAAGAAGAAACATGGGATCTTGTTTCGATCCTACAACTGTCTCTCATTGTCACAGACAGATGGCAAGGCAAAATTGAAGGGGAAACGTGAAATATCAACAAGTGCATGTTCAGTGCTCCTACACACATGCACTGGCCATTTTTGCTGCAGTTTCACCCTGAATGCATGCAGTGGCCATTTCCAAGATGACAAATTCCAAGAGCAACCATCCAGACAAGCTAAGTCCTATCACTATATCAAGAAAACTCAGATAGGGAGTTGGTTTTCCCTGCAACAACGATACTGTGGGATTTCACTCCAATATCCCAAGGCCATGTTGGGATTGCCACAAACACGTGGGGCAACCCCAATACAGTGCCAAGATAATCCTGGGTTTAAGGCCCTACCTCGACACAGCCATATTGTTTTCTGATTTTACTGATAGGTTTTCCTGTACTATTTCAACAAAACCGACAAACTTTATGCTTTCCTCCTGTTTCTGTAAGCTACCCAGACCACCTTAGTTATTAGGCAGGAATACTAGTAAACAAAGAAATAATGTTTCTCATGTTTACTGACATACGAAGAAAGCTTTTAAAATTCTGTATGTCAAACAGAAAATAAGCAAAACCCTTGACTGCAGTATACTGAGGGACCAAAACTTACTGTGACTAAGACTCTTCAGAGCAAGTGTGTGGGAAGCATATGCATAAATCCAATTATTTGTTAACAGCATTTCTTGTTTACGCCCACACAATACTTTGAAACTTCTCTGCTAACACTTCAATGGTTCTTGAGTCACCTCATGGGCACAAAGCCTTCTTGCTGCTCTGACAGCAGCTGCTAACATTTGGAAGAGCCATTTCCCATGGAAGATAACTCAGGAAAGGCAAAACTCTTCCAGACTTTTGACATACATAACTAAAATAATTTACTCCAGATCTCCAACAAAGAAAACAAAATGGCAAAAGACAGGACTGCAGCTGATTTCAAAGAACCATTGCAGCTATGTCTAAATGGGATCATCAAAAAGGCATTATTATGGTGAATTTTAATAAGTATTCTGACAGGGTATACAAGGTCAGGTGACACACATTTCAACAGTTTTAACAAATCTGTTGTCCTCATTGCCCTGACTGATACAGAACACAATCTCTTATGCAAGAGGGAGGAAATTCTAGTTAATTCTCTCAGTGGGAACAGGGCAGCAAAGATAGGGCTGAGAAGTTACTGGAAGCCTCACCTTAAGCTGCCTTGCTTGCAAAAAACTAAGCAAGGCTTACGAAAGCAAGGCTTCCAGATGTCACACAGCCTTGGGCCTGTTACGCTGCCCCTACCAACACACCACAGCTGAAAGCATACAACGTGTCAAGTGAAGCGACGTTCTGTAAAATAATTTGGCTGAAATAATTTCAACAGATTTGAAGCCGGGAACAGGGAACCCGTAGGCCTCCGGATGTTGCTGCTTTCTTTGTTTCATCATCTCAGCCAACAAGGAAAGTGGTCAAGAGATGCTGGAGTCAGAGTTCAGCATTTTCCACCCTAGAGTAAAGCCAATGCATCCCGATCAATCTTAGTATTTTGGCTGCAAGTTCCGTTATGAGACCAGCAATCAATCACACTAATATAAATCTCATCACTGAGATTTATTTAGCATCTGCATGAGCCAGAAGCTGTTGAAAGAAATTAAAAGCAGACTGGACTGGACTCAGAGGAAGTGTAACAAAGTTTCCCCCATTTTCTCCCTTTTGCTGTAGTCATTGGAATTCCACAAAAACACATTTCTGGATCTCAGAAGACGTAGTACATTGTGCAGAACATGGGGCAGGCATGGCAAATGATATAGTGAAGCGGAGGAAAATGTGGATCCTCTTATTCTTGTATGGCTGCTTTCTATTCTTAAACCCAACAATAATACTTGCCTTATAAATAAACAGATCATGACAAAAATTAAGCAAAGCCCAGGCAGCAACTGCAAGCAGGAGTCATGGGTCTCCTTTAATTCCAAGTTTTAGTGCAGCCGATACTAAGAAAGTCTATAACAGGAGCAGGGTACAATCTTCATAGCATTTTCAAAATAGGAAAATGCTTTTAGAAACAGCTGCAGAGTCATCATTTCCATTAAGACCAAACTTTCAAAAATTTTGACCATTAAACTTATCCAGCTTTTTCATTTCTTTTATTCTTATATGGAACCTATTTGGAGTAAAAGAGCCTAAATATTTAGAGAATTATGCAGCAGCCATGGTTGCCAGACTAATTTTCCAATTCTTTGTGTGTTTCATATACCAGCTAAATATTTGATCATCATACCTGGCCAGTGTAGGCAAAGTCCAGAGCTTTCTTTAAGCCTACACTTGTGATGCCATGTAAGCTCACTTCATCTGCACCACTTTCAATCATGCACAGGCTGAACATTGCCTAAAAAAAAGGAACAAAACATCTGTCAATCTTAAATGTTTAAAGTTTCGAGGTTCCATTAATTATCATGCACCATAGTTGCCTACTTGCCATTCCATAATTTAGTATTCTCATTACTAACTAAAATATTGCATACTATATAACCCTATTGTTTCTCCCATGCTATGCAAGTAATTCCAGCAGATAGAAAAGTGGAGACTAAGGGGTTCTGTCCAGCGGTGTAGGTCAAGGGAACCACAGATCAGGAGTAGTATTTCTTCACCCAGAGGGTCTTCAATCTATGAAATTTGCTGCCAGAAGAGGTGGTGACAGCAATCAGCTAGATAGCTTTAAGAAAGGATTAGACAAATTCATGGATGATAGATGTATCAATGGCTACTAGAATGGACGCCTAGGTACTTCCTTTAGGCTGGGGAAACAGGCAGGATGCCTCTAAAAGTTATTTGGTGGGATTTGAGAGCAGGTGAAGGTTTGTCCTTGTCTTCGCTTGAGTTGCCCATAAGCAATTGGTGGGCCACTGTGTGGGGCAAGATGCTGGACCAGGTGGGCTGTGATCCAGCAGGGCTCCTCTTATGTTACTTATGTACTTCTGACCCTGTCTCTCAGCGTAAGTCAAGGGCACCAGTGGGGCAAAACTGCATTACTGCACAATTCTAGCATTGGAATGTTTCAACAACAACATAAGATTAAAAAACAAACACTGTACAAAGGATAACTGTAGTCAGGTTCCATCAAATTTACTAAAATCCCACAAAAATCCAATCCTATGGTCCTTTAGCACCAACTACACATGAAGGGAACACAATCTAATCGTTTTATAACCTTCAATGTGGCCTTTGCAACTTAATTTTGTTCTTTACTTTTACTGAGGATAACCTCCATATGATGTACAACATTCCAATCAGCTAACACAGAACTAACATGAAGACAAATGTCCTTCTCAACACTAACATACGCTGAAATACAAAAGGGAAATTTTTGCAAGGGAAGGATTTTTTGTGAGGGAAGGAATATAGACAAACTGCCTGTAATATACACTGTTTTATCATCTGTTAGGCCTGAAAAGCCTAATTAAATTAATCAACTGATAAAATTATTCAACTGTGAGGCAAGCAAGAAATGAAAGCACATGAAGGAACTAAACTTATCCCAATAACGTCTTCAGTAAAAATGTCCCTAAGCACCTAAACCCACACAGAGGAGATTCTGAGGAAACACAAGCACTTTGGAGTCAGAGACCAGCTCACAATCTATAACACAAATGCTTAAAGCTAAATTTGACCTTCCATCGCAGGTGAAATGCTTTGCACAGTTATCATGTTAGTCCAGTCCTAATCCAATACTAAATATCTGTGTCCTCTGTATAAAACTAAGGGACTTGGTAGCCTTCCAATACATATCCAATAATTCACTCTTTCACAATTTGCTGTCATCCATATATCTCCAGACTTCACTTACTTATTCCTCTATATTTGGCTACTCCGGAACAAAGCAAGGATATTCTAGAGTATCCTTGCTTTATTCAGAATATCCCAATACAGTGAAATAAGTAAGTGATGTCCAGATGCAGCCTAGAAACAAATACTCTACCTAGAAGAAGGTAGCATGGGGTGGGGGAAAAAAAAATGGGACGGAGAAGAACAATCCCTGAGGCAGCGTAATAAAACGAGTACAGAGTCAGTGAATTCTGTATAGATGAGATGAAGTAGCGTGTCAGAGCACAAGAATAGTTACCAAAAAAAAAAAGCCTACATTAAATGTGTAGCAGAGCAAATGACAGAAGTGGAACAAAGAAAAGAAACAAGGGGAAAGTTATGTAGGCCAAGTTGGATCAATATGAGATGTAAAAAATACTGAAGGAAAGAAAAAAGAATACCACAAGGGAAGGTAGAAGCAGATCTAGGCATCCATATCAAGAGAAAGGAAGACAAGAGAACTACAAAGTCAGAAAACACCAGTTATTCAGGAAGGATCAAATGAATAAATTCACCAAGGAATAGAAGAGAGAAAAATTACAAAGCCTTGAAAGTAACTAGCCAATACTATCACTATGTTGTTGCTGCCAACAATGCACAACATTTTAAACACTGAACAACACCAAGTGATACCATTGATGATTATTAATAAAAATAATTGGCTAAACACAATTTGAAATATTCTGGTGTAAAAGCAGTGTCTTGGGCCAGGAATCTAGACGGAGTATGGTTCCATCAGAGCTCTTGAGATTTGGCTTCAATTGGAATAATAAGAGGCTAGGACCATTAACTTGGAATAAAAGCCTTGACCATAGGAAATGTTTCCAAAAACAAAGGAAAGCTCTGTACATTTTACAAAACAAAACAGGTTTTTCTCTCCATTCAAGAGCTGATGATGCAACAATTCCTGCTGACCTTTTGGTACTATTGGAGCCGTAATGGGCCACTTAAGTTGGTAAATCAAGAATATCAGAGAGGACAAAGAATGGTAAAATACTGGCTCTACTGACGTTAACGATTGATCGCTGAGGTTTGGAGGAGAATAATATCTTTTGCCTCAAGAAAATAATTCAGATGTTCCTGAGGAAGTGGGTCTCACTGGGATGGCTTGAGTCTTGTGGGTGCAAAAGTCTGCTGAGTAAACACATGAGGCATTCCATTATACTCTGTCTTAAAGGAAACAATAGGACCAGGATTACCCTCAAGGAAACATGCTTACAGGAGAGATGAACTTCTTTTGGGGATAGCCTGAAGGGAGATTACCTTTTCAGGAAGAGCTTTGGAAATGCTGTTAGGGTAATTTTGGGAGAACTATAGACAGGTACATGTTTCATTCATTAACAAAGGAAAACCGATAATTAGCAGATTTTTTGGTTCCAATTTCTGGCTATAAAAAAGGGAGAGAAGAGATGGTTTCTAGGAGTCTAGGAGTCTTCCTCTCCTCACCTCTGCTATGGAAGGATAAGAGAAAAAACCGAAGGAGCTTCACCACCACCCCCTTTCCTTCTTTCTGCTACACAGAAAGTGGGCAGAGTTTTACTGCAGGAGCTACATTTTAACTTTTGCAGTCTGAGGTTGTTGTTTTTTCTTTGCCAAAGCAATTTAAAATGATCATTTTTAAATTATTTCTTTTAATTTTTATTCATTTTGGGGAACAACAGATTTGTTTCCTCCATTCACTTTCCCCTATTTTTCTTTAGAACTTTGGGGTTAGGGGATCTTTCTAGTATTAGGAGTTTTCCATTCCCTTTCTGGCTGTCACAGGTATATATTTTATAATTTGCAAATGGTTTTTTTTAAACGAAGAATGTTACTCTCATTTCTTAAATGTCTTACTCATGCAAAGCAATTTGTTTGGGAGTTTTGGGGAAGCTTTTGCTGCATAACTATAAATTAATTGTTTTAATAAAAGAGGGATAAATTCAGTTAAATGCACAAAGATTTCTTAGTGGGAAATGTTCATTTCTTTAGTCATTTTGCAGTTGTTGCTTGCTCATTTCTGTTCCTAAAATGTTTCTGATATGGCTTTATATTTCTTTTCAACTTCTCTTCTGTATTTCTAATAAATTATTTGCACTGATTTAACAGGAAACATTGGCTTTTGAGTCTGAAATGGGTCTTATCTCTGTTTTCTGGTATTCCTCGTTATTAAAGCCTATGTAAAACGATCTAAGCTACCTTTCCCCTGGAGAAGTTAAATTTGGTGTTTCTGGGTTTTAAAATAATCCAGATTATCCACATTTGCTTACAGTTTATTACTGGAGCAGAACTGGTAACACAAGGATGGTTGGCAAAACAGAGCCAGAGATGGTACCACAGTGATTTCAGAAGTGTTTCCCACCCTTCAGTCCAGTAGTGATCCAGGGATTGTTTTCAGGTTGTGAAGGAGGCGGAAATGCTGACAAAACCAATGTGTCATCACCCTACTACTTGCATGATACTATATTACCTGAAGGGGATGCAAAGAGGCAGGAGACAGGAACAGGAGGAAAGGATGTTACTTTGTACATTCTGTTAAGAAAAATCCATGAAAAGTCCACAAACAATAAAAGCAGGAAAAGAGCCAGTTTGAAAGATGCAGATATAGAAAAATCTTTTTAAGAATGAGAAGAGAAAGAAAAAAAAACAGCAAAGCAAGAAAAAGGATACAGTCTACAAGGTTAATAGTAAACAGGGAAGAACAGAATCAGAAGTGATGACATGCTAGTCCAGGACACACGCAGTGAGGCATGGGTTACATGGGATCGGGCAGCCAATAGGAGCCAAGCTGCAGTTTCAGCTCTCATTGGCGGTTTCTCACTATCCTGTCAGGACGGCGGAAAACTCTGGAATTACCTGATACTGTGGAGCGAGTGCAGCAAGTAAATCTGGAGTAGCAACTGCATAATAGGCTGCCACTACGAAGTATCGAGCGTCGGATGTGATGCCCACACACCGACTGCACATCAGAAAGCGTGGTATCCCCCAGCCTCGACATACCCTTTCTCTCTGTTCCTTTCTGTTGGTCAAGATCAGTGTGTTGAGTGGGCTTTGTGTAATGAAACATATCTTTACTTTGCCTATGACTGCCTCCAGACCTGCAGAAAATCTCCAGTTAAAGTAAAAAGTGCAGCTTACCTGCCTCTTGTTCGTCTCTTCTTGCCATTCTGCCTGGACTGGTGGGAAGATTCAAATTTTCATCATACTGCACAGCGAGTATCCTCGTGCAGTAGCGATCCGATAATGCATCACGATGACACTCCATGGGTTGTCATGTGTGACACCTCGATCACAATTGCACATTCCGCTGTGCAGTATACACAAGTCTAGGCAGTATACACAAGTCTAGGGACGTTTTGGATTTCAAGTAGTAAAACCAATTAGGTTTCTCAGTCCAGCTAGCAAATACTATGCAATTCAAGAGCCACAGGCCACGCCACTGTGGGTCTGTCTGTACTTACCTGTGTGGTGCAGATCAGAATGCTCCATCTGCATGCTGTGCTGCAGCTTCTGCCCCAGAGTGTCCTGGAGTGATCCTCAGTAGCTATGGAGAAGTCAAAACCTCCTCATAGCTTAACTGGGAGTGGCTAGAGTGCTCCTGGTTGGCAGCATTTTCACCCACTCTGGGTGCAAAGCTGTGAGGAGTCAGAGCAGAGCAGCTGTGGCTAGAAAAATGCATGCCACATTGCGATTGCCAGGGCAATGGCTGAGCATTACGAAGAAGCTGGCATGGCCATTGCCATGCCGATTCAGACATTCCATGAGGGACCCTCCACATTGTGAGCACAGCGCGAATGGGGCTCCCTGTACTTAACTACAATGGAATGATATAATTACATCATTCCATACAGTTAAGTGTGAACAGTTCCTGTTACTCTATGAACAGCACCAGTAAGCCTAAAAATAATGCAATCCCTCAAGATTATTCCATGTGTCCAAACACTAGAGATGTGCACGAATGTATTTTTGACATTCAGATGTCATAAAATCCAATTCAGTTTGGATATTTAAGATCCAAATCTCATAAAATCCAATTCGAATCCGTAACATTTGAATCTGTACATTCAAATATTAGATTCATATTTAAAGATATGAATGTCAACAACATTCGTATCTGTTACACGTATCTGTATGCATTCTGTTAAAAATCCATATGCATCCCATATTATTCTGTTTTAATCCCATATTTTAAGAGTAAGATATGCATAATTTTTACGCAGATTCATATATGACAGATATGAATCTACATATTCTAATTATTCAAAAATCCATATTGGATTTTCAAAAATCCAATTCGAGTTCGAATGTCGACATTTGTCGAATTCGAATCAAATTTTGAATATTCATGCACATTTCTATCAAAGACCACTGTGCCTATTTTAGAACAGTGGGAGAGATGCTAGGAATTACTTAATAGTGCACTTTTCCTAATGTGCATCTTATTACAAGGGACATCACATTTTGCAGGAAACCAAAGCAGTGGTTGGCCGAAGTGCTACAGACGTGATGCCTGTTTACACCTGCTAGTAGCCACTTCTGCACACCCTCTTTCCTTTGCTTGTGTACATAATGGAATCCTCTGTTCTGGTCCTTTAGTATTTTTCCTGAGCAAGCAATGCATACACAGGAGAAGGCTTTGCTCACAAGTTCACTCAGGCAGAGAACTCTGGAACAGCTTGTGAAGACAGAGAAAAACTACTCCCACTTACTGCTGCTAAGTGAATGATCATTTACCATGAGGGATAGGCTGCCGTCAAGAAAACATTGAAACTCCAGACTGACAAAAGGAAGGCAACATATGGTGATGTTGTCAGCACAGTAACTAGTCATTTGACTGCCGCATGGTATAAATCACTGCCAAAGGCACAGATCCCTGCCTCTGGACTCAGCCAAAGGTACATCATTTTGCAGGTTGGAGAACTATTGTATTTGAAGATGATTCAATTCTGATTTTTTTTAAAAAAAATAATGCAACCTGAACCATGCCTTAAAAACAATACCATATTAAAACAAATCAGAGCAATAAATCATATAATCTATTTCAGTGCTACCACACCTGCGTATCATCATTTTATTTAAAATTCATATCTATTCCCTTAATATTTTTATTGACTCTTGTTAGCTGTCTTTAAGTCTTTATGGAGCAGACAGAATATCAGCCCACAAACAAATAAAAAGAGTTTTAATTAAACCTTGGCTACATCCAGACTTCGCTTACTTATTCTATTATATTTGGATATTCCAGAACAAAGTGTCAATATTCCAAAATAGTCATGCTTTTATTACAGAATATCCAAATATTGGAATAAGTAAGCAATGTCTGGATGCAGCCCAGAGTTCTAAGAACACCTTCTAAAAGAACAACAGTCTTTACTGTTAATCCAAAAACTTTGTTAAAGTTATGAAAACAATCGACAACAGTAACTAGAAAGGCACTTCCAAGGACCACAGGACAGAAATGTGACTGCTGAGCAAGTTTAGAAATTTAGAAGAAACCTTCCCTGCCATCATCCTCATCATCTTTATGATCATTAAAACTAAACTGCAAGTACAAGCAAAGCATACCAAAAACAATAGAAATATCAGGCTACAAATGGCATTAGGAGGCCAATCAAATCCTTCAAAATAGATTTAAACATTTCTAGACAATAATGTGTAAAATCTGTAATATCTATAAAAGAAAATTGAACTATTATTATAGGTCAAGTTAAGTTAGGCATCCCAAACCTTTGCAGGATTAAGGGCACACGTTAATTAGGAGAAAAACTAGTAAATGCCAGTCATAAAGTCACTGCTATGAAGCATCAAACTTTCAATCTAAAATGAAGCCTCTTGACTACTGACTA
This sequence comes from Aspidoscelis tigris stejnegeri, assembly GCA_023333525.1. Taxonomy (NCBI): domain Eukaryota; kingdom Metazoa; phylum Chordata; class Lepidosauria; order Squamata; family Teiidae; genus Aspidoscelis; species Aspidoscelis tigris. The sequence continues at coordinate 98,302,973 of JALMGA010000001.1, forward strand.
CCTTCTGAAAGGAAAGGGAGAGTGGTGCCCAGTCAAATAAAAAAACAACAAGATCAGAATTTTGAAACAAAGTTTGCAAGTGTAAAAATACTAAGCATTACAAGTCTAATGTCTTCAGGAGCTCCCAGACACAGAGAAGCATTCTTAGCCAACTGTACTATCTGCTTAAGCACTAAACAGCCAAAGCTCAAATTCTCTCTCTTGTAACAGGCAAGGTACAAATCCACTTCCATTCTCATCTCTCATGGCAATGGAACAGGTTCAGGGTTAGATTTAGATGACTGCTTGGTGTCCCTCAAAATCTTGCAGGTATCTAGCAGAGATTCCCCCTTTCCAGTGAATTTAAGCCACAACTGCACATTCTAATTGTGGGTTTTCAGTTCCACGTAAATGCCCAAACGATCAGAGGTTCTATCTTCCTTGCTGGGGAAAGGTACTATGCATAAGGACATGTCTTTGCCGCTTCCACTTTTCTCACTACAAATTTCCCACAAAGGTGCCCATTCAAATAAAGAAATGGATTATCATCCGCCTCTTCTTCCTCCCACAAACACAGGTAATGATCATTATTCAGAATATAAAGCCAATATCCTCCTTTTTAAATTCATGGTGCAGTGATTATTCCAAATGAATACATGAAAAATTTGCAGGACTTGTTCCTACTACAGACACACAACAGTGTCTTTTCAAAAACAGATAGACCAATGTGAACATGATGCTACTGGCTCCCTGCTCTTCTTCTCCATCCATCCATTCATAAGAGCTACTTCAACCAGTTTTTAACATGCACTATTGTCTTCAATCCCAAATTAGAAAAAAGTCCATTCTATTTTTTTAATGGTGTCAGAGGTTGCCTCCAGACTCAAAATTAAAAATACAAACTTGTCCTTAGTGTGAAGCAAAGGAGCTTCATAGGGAGAGCAGATTGTCCCCACTTTCTCCCAATCTTCCAGAGCAGCAAGCAGGGCTCTGAGAGGCTTACTGTCACCCAAACACCCAGGAAAATGAAAAGGGAGTGGAAACTTTGCATCCAATGTTATGGTAAAGCAGGAGTGTTTTCCTGTGGACTTTGCTTCTCAGGGACTGCCAAGCATTTAAAAAGCTGCCTGACAGGTAGACAGCAGCGCCACAGTCTCTGCAAAGCATACCTCCTCTCTGGACACAGCCTGAGTCTCACTCTTAAATTCCTCTTGTGAAGAAGGTGTTTGTTTCAAAATAAAACCAACCTATTTGGGGGGATGGAATCTTCTTGAATTTGGACATCTGCCAGTCAGAAGGTACAAAGCATAGCTTACACAAGCCAGAATCCTACAACTGAGCACAGTTGGCACAGAAAGCCTACACAGTACTGTAGATGAGAAGATTTGCATAACAAAAGTAGTCACTATTTAAGAGTCACTTCATGCACCAAAAAGGGTCGGAACACAATAAGTGAATACTATACAAGGAACATCCATCCTTTGGTTTAGGTTTATTTAGGTTTTACACTGCTCTTCCCTAACATCTCAGGGCAGTGAACAAGTGAACTAGTGCAAACCACAAATAAAGTTCATAAAATCCCATAAAACAGAATGAAAATAAAAGGACAAACTGTATACACTAATGCCTGAAATCTAAAAAGAAAAGAAAAACCGATAGTAGTGATTTTGCTTAAGTGTTTTTAATCTACCATAGACTCTCAACTTTGTCAGGATACTGATTATCATTTATTCCTTTACATGCACTTCCAGCTTCAGAAGCAAGTTGGGTGTTCTGTTCAGAACCAGATAAAGACCCGGCAACTACTAGCTTGTCAATTCTTTGGAAGGTAAGTGATCATCCACTGCTTTGAGCAGTCATTGGCAAAAATGAATATAAGTTTTTCACATAGCATATGATAATATAATTGACTCTACAGAACTTTTTCCTTTTCCAAAACTGCAGACTAGGGCTGCCTACATGCAGCAAGAGGCACTGAGTGATCTAAAAAAAAACACCCTTGTATATGTGAAGAGCAACTGTGGACTTCCTCTCACATCTGCCAACAGCTTCCAAAATTAACTCGAGTTGTGTAATTGGAAAGCCACCTAAATGCCTACCCCACTTTCCTTTGTGCTTAGCTGGCTTCTGATTATATGATTCAACTTTATTTTGGGAGCTCCCAACAGATGTGCAGGTAAGGAAAAAAATTAGCCACAAAAATGAATCATAGAATCATAGAATGGTAGAGTTGGAGGGGACCTCCTGGGTCATCGAGTCCAACCCCCTGCTCAAGGCAGGATCTCCTAAACCATCTCAGACAGATGGCTGTCCAGTCTCTGCTTGAAGACCTCCATCGAAGGGGAACCAACCACCTCCCGTGGCAGCCTGTTCCACTGGTTGATCACTCTTACTGTTAGAAATTTTTTCCTAACATCTAAACTAAATCTTTTCCCCTGCAGTTTCACCCCATTGTTTCTAGTCCTTCCTTGAGAGAGTGAGAACAGGGCTGATCCCTCTGCCTTGTGACAACCCTTGAGATATTTGTAGACAGCTATCATGTCTCCTCTCAGTCTTCTTTTTGTTAGACTAAACATTCCTAGTTCCTTAAGCCGTTCCTCATAGGACATGGTTTGCAGACCGTTCACCATCTTGGTAGCTCTCCTTTGAACCTGCTCCAGCTTGTCAGTGTCTTTTTTAAACTGGGGTGACCAGAACTGGACACAGTACTCCAGATGAGGTCTGACCAAGGTAGAGTAGAGGGGGATAATAACTTCACGTGATCTGGACTCTATGCTTCTCCTAATACACCCCAGGATTGCGTTTGCCTTTTTTGCAGCTGCCTCGCACTGTTGACTCATGTTCAGTTGATGATCTACCAGGACACCCAAGTCTTTTTCACATGTGCTGCTGCTCAGCCGAATTCCTCCCATTGTATATGTGCTTTTTTCATTTTTCTTGCCCAGGTGCAGAACCTTGCATTTTTCTTTGTTAAATACCATTTTATTAGTTGCAGCCCATTGTTCGAGTTTCTCTAAATCTTTTTGAATCCTCTCTCTCTCTTCTCTGGTGTTTGCAATCCCCCCTAGCTTTGTGTCATCAGCAAATTTGATCAGTTTCCCTTCAACTCCCTCGTCCAGATCGTTTATAAAAACATTAAACATAACTGGGCCCAGGACAGAACCTTGTGGTCCTGAGTCCCAGATTAAACCAGGACTCAGAGGCACATGCCCCATTCACAAACCTCCGTGATCTGATTTAGTGGCTACCAGTATCCTGGACCAGGATGCCATTTTGGGTCACTCTATCCAGGCTATGCTGTATCCAATGCAGAGGGAACATTCTAGCAGTGTGTGTGGCCTATCTTATACTACAACAATGTACTTAAGGGAGGTCTTTGGACCCTTTTGTTGAGTGGCACAGTGGTAAGTGCAAAAAGGCCCTGGACTCCAGACACTTTGACAGACAGAACCTCCACCTTATCTGGACTCAGTTTGAATCTATTGGTACATATCCAGCCCATCAGTGCCTGCAGGCAATGAACAAGCACCTGAACTGCCTCATCTGACTCAGAGGAAATAGCACCACCAAGCTAGCAGGAAGGCTAAGAAACAGAACAGAAGGAATTCTAGGCACATTAAGACAAACGCTTCTTCTCTGCCTCCCATTGCTGTACTTCCCCTGGCCTCTAAGGATCCCTCTTTTCTCTCACCAGAGCATGAAATTCCCTCTGCTAGTCAAATTTCTTCTGGCAAGAATACTTTGGCTGTTCTTTTTGATTCACCAAAGTGATTCATCTAGTCTTGGGGCTCTGAAAGTGGGAAGCATCGGGTGAGAACTGGGGTGTTGGTTTTATATAGCTAGAGTTTAATTTTTAAGAGTACATTTTTTCATTGTTTGTTGATTAGATATATTTGCTGTTCCAGCTTTTGGTGGAAGGAGGATTAGAAACTGTTCTTGTTACCATCATCACCCTGCCAGCCCTGGAACAACAAGAAAACCTCTTACCCAGGAGGCAAACTGCAAGTGGATGGGTGGTAGATGGTAGACGGTGGAGAGAGAGAGAGAGATAGGAGAGAGAGATGACGATAAAAAATAATGACTTGAGATAAATTTTATACACAACATATTGTTAACTTACTCTAAAGTAGTCACTGCATGCTGCTAGGACTGCCTTGTGGGCATGGAATTTCTGTTCTTCTGCAATAAGAGTTATATCGCAGAGTATCCCATCACATCTTTGTTGGTTCAGAGCAGCCAAAACGGCATCATTATGGGAGCTGGACTGGCACAGCCTCTGACCTGTCAGCATATCTTGAACACTGCAACACAGTAAGGCAGGAGATCTTTTAGAAGTAAGCCGCTGTATTACTTTCTTTCACTTCTAATTATACAAAACAAACCTGCAGTTTAATTTGCATGTATTTGTTCAAGGGAAAAAAAATAACCACTTAATCAAATCTTAATTTAACAGCACAAGTTCATTCCTATATTTAAATAGCCAGAGCTAAAAAAAGTCAGAGAGAAGCAAAATAATGTTGATGTGAAAGTGAAAAAAATGTTCTCTGCAAAACTGATACAGATCAGCTGTTTTCAGTTTATATTAGTAATCAGAATAGAAATTGCAAATGCCAGAAACTTCCGGTGATATCACCCAAGGGAAAACCAAAACTTTCCATAAACATGCAAAGAATTAAAAAGAACCATCTATGCACCTTGCAATTCACAATAACAGGGAGTACAGATGCAAAGAAGCAACAGAATATGGAGAGATGTGAATCAGAGAAAGAATCTGTGGGCGTGTCCCCATGGGCTAAAATCTGGAGTGGATTCGGATTCAGCATTGGGGGGTCCCATTAAATCCCCCAGTACTCCGAATCCACCAGATTTTTCAGCCCTGTTCCCATGCCAGTTTTCTTTCCCTGGATTTTCCGGGGAAAATTCAGGGAAAGAAACCCCCTGTTTAAACAGGGGTTTTCCAGATGACTCGGATTAAAGGACAGCCGACAGCCGGGGTAAGGGAGTGAGGGGGTGCACAGAGGGGAGGCCGCCCCTTGGATGCGGTGGCATCAGGCAGCAATCAGGGACCCCAGGGAGGGATTCCTTATCCTGCCCCCCCCGAAAGAGGAGAGCCATCAAGCGAGCGGGGTGGGTGGGTGCACATTTGCCTTCCTTCTTTTTCCCTCCCCCCTGCCTGCCACCCAACACCACCGCATCCAAGAGGTGGCCTCCCCTCCGCGCACCCTCTTGCTAACTTACCCCGCTCACCCTGGCCGCTGGCTGTCCTCTTTTGCTCAGGGATTATGAGGAAGAGGCTGGCAGTGGCCATGGCTCACCGCTCGCAGGTGTGCTTGTGCGCACCTGCGGATTCTGTTTGGGAACAGCCTGACACACACTCGGTGCTGTTTCTGGCCTCCCACCCTAGCCCACAGCAGAACCCGGATTACTCCGGATCAAAGTAATCCGCGTTTGCTCCAGATTTGCTATAGGTGGGAATACGGCCTGTGATCATTTCAAATACACATCCTTACACTCAGTTGCAATAAATCCAAGGCAGGTTTATCTTAGGTACAAGGGACACTATAGAAAAAAAGATTTCAGGAACAAGGAAACCTACAAATATCTGAAGATTACGGAGAAGAGGTCCACTGGAAAGAAATACTACTATTAAGAGAGTCAGACAAGGACAAGGAAAGAGGATTTGAAGACTAGGGTAAGATTTTGTGGGATCCAAGAATGGATGTGACTTGAAAACATTAATTTGAGTAGCTAATACTCTACCCTCACTTCTGGATATAAGAAGACCTATAATACTACAGAAACTGACATTACCACTCCATTTGTAGCTCTCTTTGTTGCTCAAATGTAGGACAAAAACCACTCAAACATCAAAGAACGTAAATCACAAGTAAAGCATTAAGGACTTAAATCTCATGGAAAATTCATTTACTAACATGGCTTTGGAAAAACATTTAAATGTTTTTGTAAACTTAGAGAAGCATTTAAATGTTTTTGTAAACATAGGGACTAAGTGTCCAAGTACTACAATGTCTTTCTAAAAATAATTCAGGCTTCTTCTGATTATCTGTAAGTCCTTAATTCATGACAAATCTACTTCTAAATAAAGCACGCAATGGCTATATAAGACGATATATAACATCTAATGAGAGAAAAATCTCACAACTCTTTCACAGCCCAAAACATGCACCAAAGAGCAGGCAGCCTAGAATTTCTGTTTTGAAAGCCACTGATAAGAGTTTCACGTCCCTTGTGCAGGTCAGGAATATATTATTTGTGGTCCTTAAGCAGACAGATGGGAAAGCTATCCTTGAGAATTAGGTTTAAAATGGAAATCTTATCTTCCATCAGACTAGACCTAGAGGAAGGTGATTTCTTCTGCTCACTGTTCTTGATTTATCAGGAATTTAGGATTCTCCTTTTTTTAGGGGGGCTCCCAAAATTGGCCTTCTGTCTTACCTTTGCCCCTAGAGTCTCACAAATGTCTTGGTGGTCCTCATGGAGGTAGATCAGGTTCAGGGCATCACTGTGGGGGTGCAATTTGTCCATCTCAACTAAAGCAACTCTTGCTAAGAAAGCAAGTAGGACAAAGGACACATTCCTGGGTCACTGTAACTTTCTTAATATCTCTCTGAAACAAGGTCTCAGAAAAGGCATAACACTTCTTATCATTTGTATAACATCCTCTTATCATTTGTATAACATCCACTGTGTATGATAAACAATGTACAGCATTCAAGGATGGTAACATCTTATCCGGTTATGCCAAATATGGGCACCCCGGGGGAAATTTACATTGAGAAATGTATTCTGTAACTGGGCATAAAAAGCCTAAATCTTCAGTAAAAGAGAGACTCTTCACTTGGCAACCATCCTGCGTGTGAGCCTCAATTCATTACAACACATCACCTGCTATTATTTAGATGATATCACAGAAAGGGTGAAATATCATCAGAATCCAGTATCACTGTCCTAGTTTCCCTGTGTTCATCATCAATGAGATCAGAGTAGCCCAGTAAATAATCCACTTTGGTACTATTATAGAAACCAGGTTTTCTCTGTTCAGCTCTACCAATAATGTGTAGATAATCTCCTCTTTTCCAGTAGACCAGTCCTTCACAAGAGGGTTGTCAGCATCCGTTATCTCAGGAAAACAACATCTATGATTGATATCTGCTTTTGATATCTGTTCTGCGGCAGACTCTGACAGGACACTAGACCCTCCAGATGCAAGATTCTTGGGGTGGGGTAGCCATTGATTAGGACATACAACTCAGGACCTCTGCTCAGCAGCAGAAAAGAAAAACATTTCATAAAACTGGATAAAATTAAAGGCCATTTATTTGAAATTTCTCACTCTTGTGCTCCTCATATGTGGAAATATGACATAATTATGAATGACAATGTTACTGCTAAGCCCTGTGTTGCAAGAAAGGTAGGCACTAAGTCAAGCTCTCTTTACGACCTTTCACAGCTGATTTTCTTTTCTTTGGAATTGTAACTAAACTCATCTATTTTTCAAGAGAAGAACAGAAGTTGGGGAAACCAAGTTATTGACCTATTTGCCTTAGCATGGAACTTCAAGCTTATAACCATTTCTGACTTGGTTCAAGGACCTGACAGCAATAATAGTGAAGCCCTTAGCCATCCATATAGCCAACAGGACTCCTGTATGCCTTTCACCATCACTTCTTCCTAAGTTCTTCAGACATGTGAGAACAGAACAGACAGAAGTGATACTGAATTTTTCTTTTTGCCCATGCCACTCCTCGCTTCCTCCGTGCAAAACATTTCCTCCAAAGTCTCACTCTGTTTACCTCCGTTACATGATCTCCTGTTACAATAGAAGATCCTCACTCAGACCTAGCCTGGCTAAAACATAACTGTACGGCTCAAAGACAGAAATTTGTTACAGCAGACTAAGAGGGAGAAATCATAGATACTACTCTGGAAGACAAAATACTATTAGAATATATCATGGCTCTCATCAGGCTTGACCTGGCTTTCCTCTAAAAAGATACTAGCATAGAATTGAAAATGAAACCTATTAAGCAACAGACAAGCACCTTGACATCCATGTTGGATGTGGACAGCTTTTCCCATCTCATCTTCCGTATGCTAGTCAGGAGATACCTTAAGAGGCTTCAATCTTGCTCTTGGCCAGTGGCCCATATGTTTCCTACATGGAAATTTAACACTGTGGTGCTGGTGTTCACTCAGTCCCCATTATCAAAAACATTATAATAAAAATATATTAAAATTGCACACCATACAAAACATTTCAAAGTAGGCCAAAACACACACACACAAAAAAAAAAAAAATTGAAGCAGCTGAGGCCAAGCAAAGTCCACAGCAGCTGACAAAAGGCCCCAGTCCCACAAAAAATCACCTTCTCCAAGATGTCCATACCCAGCCAGGCTGGAGAGTCATCCAAAGGCCAGAGTGGTCTAGGCTGCCACCATTAGACCATCACCACCCTGGAGGGATGGCAAGGTTCTCTTCCTCCTTGGACATGAACACCTTGAACTGAGCTCAGTAGTGAATAGGCAACCAGTGCAGAACTTTAAGACTGGCATGATGCACATCTGGCCAGAGATTCCCATAAACAGTTGAGCTGCTGCATTCTGAACTACTTCCAGCTTCTGGACCATTTTCAAGGGTAGTCCCACATAGAGTGTACTATAGTAGTCTAATCTGGAGGTTAACAGAGCATGGATCCCTGTGGCCAAGTCATGCCTATCGAAGAAAGGCCAAAGGTGGCCTTTAACACACACAGCATGGGAGGTAGGCACTCCTGACCATTGCTGATGCATGGCAGCAATGAAATCAGGAGCACACCCCAATCACATATCTGCTTTTTCTAAAGCAAAAATAAAAAAAAGTCTCTTAGCTTCCTGACATCGAGATCCCTTGACATACAGTATCTCCATCTTGTCTGGATACAGTTTCAGTGTATTAGCCCACATTCAGTCCATCTCTTTATCGTTTTCTACCAGAAGTAGAAAGGATTCAAGTCTTCTAGCACCACTATTGCCCCATGGATCTGTTCTGCCCTTTCTATAGCATAAAATAATCAGAAACTTCTTCCTCCTGGAAAGAGCTGGATTCATTCCACTAACCTGCAGGAACCTTGCCTGCCTATGCTATCCAGGCACCAATCTTGCAGCTACTGTAAATAGATCTCTATTAGTTAGGTGAAACTGTATTCAGAAAAAGGATCTTGCAGCAGACAGAGGGGGATTCCCTAGACTGCCTTCCACATAAATATGAGTAGGGCATTCCTCCTGAACTTGTATTAGGTGAAAGTAGGACTGATATTCATATTGAATTACTATTGATTCAAATAGGTCCCCTTTGAATGTGGTAGGATTCCATATGATATGAATGTATTTGTACATATTGGTTACAAATAAATACATATCCAATATGTATCCCATAACAAATCCACTCTGAAAGCATCAGATCCACCCTGAATCTACTCTCAATCTGCTCTCAATCCATGTCAAACGCACTCTGGATCCATTGCAGATGTGACTGACTCAGCCGCTTTCCCACCTCCCCAAGTTCACGAATGTTTTGAAACATTTGTATGAATATGAATGTCAATCTACAAATGTCGTAACATTCAATTCATATAACAGATGTTTGGATTTGTACAAATATCGAATGTTACAAATATTCATGCACATTCCTACTGCAAACCCTTCCAAGAATCAGGTTGTGTCCCACGACCCGGGGGGCAGCAGGGATATTGACTAATGCTTTCCAATTTCTCTGACAGAGTTTTCCCAAAACGTATGAGAGGTTTTCTCATATTATTGATTCTTCAAAGTTGGCAGCAGTTCTAGATCATACGTCAACTCTGGGGAACAAACAGGAAGGTTTCACACAGAGTTACATGACCTGCTGCTTTATCCAGATGGAATACAGATATATGGTGAATAATTCCCTGAACCATCTTAGAGAAAGATCTCTCACAATAAATACCAGTCATACTTTGTCTGGTTTGCCATTTAGCAGTAAAACCTGCAGATTTAAAAAAAAGTCCTTTTCAGTTTTTTATTGTAATCATGCAAAATATAATAAATATGACAGAAGTGGTCAAGTGCCTTAAATGTCAAATGAAAATTCAATGAAATGAGGAGTTTTGATTAGACATAACTTTATTTGAAAAAAGTAACGGGGTGATGCATCGGAGTTTATTTCTCTTTCCATGTAGAACACAGAGTTACTCAACCAATTATCTTATAAAAATTACCTCCTGCTATTTTAGGCATTATTCCCATCACAGAAGTCTTTTAAACAATTAATTGCCTTAATCAAATCAATAGGGGGGAATAGAATCTCACTGTTCTTTCCATCACTTACGATAAAAACAATTTGTCCCCAAAGTTGAAATGGCAATCTGATGAGTGCTCTCATGGGGATCAACACAATGATCTCAGTCATCTGGTTTGGGTTTTTTTTTTCCACCCTAACAATAACAGAAACTTAGAGCCTTTTGTGTCATGGTTCAACATGCAAGTAGTACACAAGAAACCAATATTCTGCAGTCTAAAGAACTACTGCAATGAGAAAACAACGGAGAGGAAAATCACAGGAGCCTACTACAACACCACAAAAAGAAATCTTTTTTGATGCAGTTTGCTAGTAGGCTGCCATCCTCTAGGCCATAATCCAGTAAAGGCACATACCAAATAAAAAGTGACTGGAACGAACTATACCTGAGGCACACCTCAGACGGCATTCTTCAGCTCTGCCCTTCTGCTCCTCTTGCTTAATAACTTGTAGGAAAAGCAGCATGCATTCCAGCTACAAGGGTAAAATAAGAGTGAGAAAAATGTTACAGTTGAAATCCCAATTATCTGTTTACTCCGTTAAGCAAAGATGGCTATCCTTTGTGGTCAGAGGGTCACACAGACTGTTGGCTGCTATTTCAAAGGCCACGTGACAGAACTGTCAATATCTAGTCCCACATATATGAACGAAGCTGCTACTAGAAATTTAATGAAGGAGCACTCTATTTTTAATCCCAGGCTAGAAATAGTAGCCTCAGAGTAGCCCCCCTACTATAAATCTACCATGAGCACAAAAATAATTAGCATATAACTCTGTGGTACAAAGATGCTTACATTTCTTATTCATGAAACAGATTGGTTGCAACTACATGAAAAAACAAAAGCCAAGCTTAATGTTAAGAAACTCCTTGCAGACTTAAAAGATACAAATAAGGTACAAACTATCACACACGCAAAGGTCGCTGTCATATTATTTCATAGTTTATTTGTTCTATAAATACTTGAGGCGGTTTATGCTGAACTAACAAAGATACTCCAAAGCAGGTTGTGTGGATCCATACAGCTGACCAGCTGAAAGTGTCTGGCTGAGTGCAGCTAGATGTTGGTGACTTATTCCACAATATTCTGGAATATTTATGCTTTAATCTGGAATAGCCAAATACAATGGAATAAATCACCAATATCTGGATGCAACCTCCCTTACTGCAAATTGACACCATCCAGTAAATGATAGAAGACAGAACAACACTTCAGTATGACTCTGCCATAGCTATCTCATCACACGTATTTTATTAAAATATAAAGCATCAGAAACAATAACAACAATCCAATTCACACACTATAGGAAAAAAGAATTAAATAATTTCTTAACACTTATTTCATAATGTTTAGATTGGCTTTTCAAAGTAAATTAGAAGAATGAAGACAGAAAATTATTTTTTTCTAACAGGTGTCAAATAGTAGAGAAGAAATATGAACAAAGCCACAACGGAAAAATGAATGAAGTGCCAATGTGCAGGAAATTTATAATATAAATGAAATACCATTTACAACTGGTGACAGACAGCACCATGTCAACCCCTCCCCTCTGTATAATGCCATCCAATCATAGCACTTTTAAGGTTATCTACCTTCTCCCATGCAAGCCAATACATGTGAGACCTGCTTCCATGGGAAGAGGTAAAGTGACCATTGAAAGATAGCGCCTTTCCTACAATGAACCAGAAGCAAGAGTACAAAAGTCTGTTTATCTCCAAATGCCCTTCTCCTTCCCATGAGAACTGGACTTCATGTGCCTCAACCAGAGACGCTATGCCATATTAACTTGTTTCATTTATTAAGATAATCTGAAACAGAGAATGATTTAACCAAAACAAGGAATAGAACAAACTACAGATCCAAAACAGAAAGCCATTTACTTCATTGTTTTCCAGCTCTACAAAACAGGGACAGAAGTGGAAAAGACGGAGTAAGGTGCAACAGCATATTGTTAGTTCACAGCAAAACCTTTTTTGTTTTTTATTATGGCTTACTGTGTAACACAAATCAGTTGAAGACTATTTTTTCTTCCTATTTTAGTTTCAGAGACAACACGAGTGTACCTCTAGTCCAAATAGCTGCACCCGTACCCAGCCCTTGCTAATGAAAGGAAGCATATAATGTAGAAAGAGGAGTTGAAATGGGTCTCGTGGCTCTACAAATGGTTTTTGCCTTAGGCAGTTTAAAGGAAGCCTGTGTGTGCTGTGAATACTCCCATTTCATCCAATATAGCCAGAGTAAACAGCAAAAAGACTGCAAAGCAAGTGGAAAGTAGAAGCCAAAACCTACAATTCTGACTGCTCAAGTCCCTTTTTATTTAACAGGCTTACATTCCTAGAAGACCTTATGAATTTCAAATTTACCGATATTAATTCATTGTGCATATGGGCAAACAGATGCTGCAAGTGACATCTACAAACTTCAGGGGGATTTTAAAAAAAGATCTAGATTGTTCCTAATGCTTTCTAAGGTGCTATTGACAAACAGATGCAACTGACTTCCACTTATCTCAACCTCTGTCAGCAGTGTCAAAAGCACTAACTGCTGCACATGATCACTGCAATAGTACACCTTCTGCTCCAACACAGGGAAGTTTGGACTGCACGTCTCCATTTCCTTAGCTGGAAGTTAACATCTTTGATCGCAGCTTACAAGAGTCCTTCCAATCTGAACTACTGGTTTCCTTGTCTAATAGACCAAGGACATTGTTAAGCTCAGTGCCCATCTTCACTTACTCATCAGCTTCACTGGGGAGTGTGCAGTCTATTGTGATGACCTAAGCCGTCCTTACCCACCTGGCCCTCCGCAGAGCAACACAGATGGGGCCAAACAGCTAGACACCCAAACCCTCTGCCAGTTTGTTAGGGTTCCCTGCACTTTGCACCCTCTCTGGCGTACTGCTTTACCTGCCCTAGATATGGGCTTCCCTTAAAGCAGGAGACTGACACTTGAATGTCAAACAAAACTTTAAACATTTATTGTTACAACAAGAGTGTAGATTAAATAAAATAAGGAAGCAAGCTTTAAGTTTAGCTTTAAAGTCCCTGTTGGTTGAAAAAGAAATATAGTCCTTTTGGTTATTTAAACAGTCCTTACAACCTCAATGGTCCTTGGTTTCACAACAGTAAGAAATCCTTTTGAGTTCTTCCCTTTTCTAACCCTGCCTAACTGCAGGCATTCAGTTCTTTTGTAATCTCCCCTCACCCAGTACTCTGACTGTATGCTGACAGTCCCCTCCTGCTTTGCTCTCAAGCATGCCAACAGCTCATTCCCCTGCTACGAGGGCTCTTTCCTTCCCTTCTCCTCTCTTGACTGAGAGGAGAGGCATCCACACATGCACAATTGGAGCTGCACTCCGGATCTCCATCTATACCCCAAACAAGAGACAAAGCAGCTGCTCCGGCAGCTGCTTAAATAGTCCATGATTCTGCAGCATTGATTGGTTCCTTTTGGCAGGTTGGCGTGGCTTCGGCTGGTAAACACGCCCCTCCTGTCACTCAAACTGCTGCGAAAGCCCACCAAACTGCTGCTGAGCTGCCTAGCCTCAGCGCAAATGCCACATCTATGGGTGCGAATTTCCCTTGGAGCTTTGCTATACAGTCTAGGCTCCATGGGGAAAGTGCCCACAAGCTGATCAGTTTGGGTAGATATCCTTAAACACTGCAGACAGGGACCACCTATAGCACTCACATAAATTTCCTCCTCAGAGCAAGACTTGTCCGAAATCAAAAAGCCAAACCACAGATTTACATACAGGATGCAATTCCTTCTCTTTTCCTTTTGGGCAGATGACACTTTATTTAAGAAAGTACCCCGTTCTCCTTATTACTAGCCCAAGAAATCATCTTCCTCAGGACATTTGCTTACCATTTTTCACTTCTCCAGTCTCAAACTGTACTTTTTACATTGATATTCTAATTCTTCCATTTCCAGTACTGTTTCTTTTGAAGTTAGCTTACTTCTCAGCTTTGCTACTGTCTAGGTATTTGCATTTCCCTGTGTCTATATGTTTATACACATGCAGGCTCTGTAAACATCTCCATATTGATTTCTTCCTTCTAACTTACACTGTTTCCATACACACATTGTTTATAAAAACCGTAAAAATCCCAGAATACCAGCCTTGTTTAATAGCCTATGGAGTGAAATTTTGAAAAATAAGACTTGGGCTGCATTCAGACATAATGAAAGGGGCACCTCAGAGAGACAACGTGTGGTCCTCATGATTTCTCCTTACAAAAACTAGAGGTTATGACTATGACCAGACAGGGTTTTAAAAAAATGCAGTTATGGCATGGCTATCTGTGGCAACCCTAACATAGCCCCAACACAGAAATCCAGAAAAATGCAGTGCTCAACATACTTAAGGGGGTGGGGACCTCTCAATTTAGTAAGCCTTTCATTTAAAGATCCAACTTCTGGCAAATTCTTCAACGGAGCTTCAACAGACTCTTCTGCAGACAGTGTGATTTCCAAGGACAATTCTTCTCCGGCCAGTATACCAGGCCAGCAAGCGCACTAGGAGCCTCCCTTCTGTGCACTGGAAATTATATTAACATAACTGGCATTTCATGTTTTCCTCAGATTTAACAGATTATCAGGCTTAAGAGATAAGATGTTCACCTCATTGAAAACATAATTTTAAAAACCCTACTCTGTATATTCCCGAGAAGATTTGTTTCCTTTTTCACTACCTCTACAAAAATTAAAAATGACACAATTATTTGCTGCACATAGAACAACACAAAATTGTCCTCAAGCAGAAGCTATTGAAACTGCCCAGCCCTTTTTAAAAGCCACAATGTCTTCTCAACCAGGGGCAACCAAAATATTTAAGCTTGTGAGAGGACGCTTTACACAGAAGGCTGCAAGCAATAACCAAAATTCTGTTCAGTGCTATGGCAGAAATACAAGGTCAGAAGTGTGGCTCAGACAAAGTCAGCCAACAGATGAGTTCTGTTACTATCATAGCTAAGCTCAGGCCTGCTCCCAACCTAAATCCAAGACATAGCTTGCCTTGAGCCATCCCACTATTTCAGTAATTTCCTCAGGAGCTCCTTTTGGGTCTCACTATGTCTGCTGCTACCTTGATAGCTTCAATTCTGACAAAGGCAAGCCCTACCAGGTCCAAGCTAAGAGTAAAAATCACCCTAGCCCAGCATGAGGACAGCCAAAACCAATGCTGAAATTCTTCACACTCCTTTTTCCTTTTTCT
The DNA here is from genome assembly GCA_023333525.1 of Aspidoscelis tigris stejnegeri. NCBI lineage: Eukaryota > Metazoa > Chordata > Lepidosauria > Squamata > Teiidae > Aspidoscelis > Aspidoscelis tigris. The sequence goes on from JALMGA010000001.1 coordinate 98,318,502, forward strand.
GCTGACCAAAACTTTGAACTGCTACCAGATTTTTTTAAAAGCTCAATTTATAACTCAACGACAGTTGCAAAGACATTCATATCATCCATTTGAACTGAAACTAGGGAAAATGTTTGAAAGCACTATCCAGCTCTATTACACCTTACTTACAGAATACACGGCACCACATTACATCCTGATTCATGAGACTTATGAACCATTACAGACCCCAGGAAACACAGGACAAACAAACCCACAGGTAAAGCAAAAGTTGCACTGAAATAATTTCAAGGGCCCTATGCATTTTAAATGAGGCTTTCCATCAGATCTAACGGCTGAATTTATCAGGTCCTAATTTTAAAATGTTTTATTCTCAGATCTTTAGCGACTATACAGATCTTTAATATACTGCAATAACATGAGAAAACTACATTCGCAAAGTGGTGTAAGCAGGAATTTCTGTAGGCTTTACAGCTTGACGTAACGCATAGGTACATTCAGCCTCATTAGTGCTAGCAAAAAAAAAGGAAAGCAATTCATAATAAGCATGAGGAGTTTTGCATTTTTGTTTAAAAGGGTATCTATGCAACAAATCTGATGCCCTGGTCATCTATTGGTGTTGTGGTAGGTAGGTAGGTAGGTAGGTCAATTTTCACCATGTGATTACAATAGTCATTCTAATAATGTATTATGCCGAAGAACAGATGTAAATGGGTTCTCTTCTTAAAAGCCATTTTTTGCAGTGTCTGCCAGTGCTTTGAAAACCAATCTTCAGGGTTGCACTCTAAATGCTTACTACTGATAGTGTCAGCATGACTAGCAATTAGGGTCTTAATAAACCCAGGTGTTGCCATGTAGGGTGTTTGATTCCAGCTGCTTTGATCTGCCACATAGCAGCAAGCAAACAGCACCTTGGAAAGGCTAGGCTGACTTAAAAAGCCCATTCCACTCTGGGAGGATATTATGACCAGATTAAAGCTACAATCTCATAGGCATCCCATGAAATAGTGCTGAGCCATTTCAGTATTTCAAAAGCTCTAATAGCTACTCTGAAGTTCATTTGTTTTGAAACGAAAACATAGTAGAAAGAACTAATGTTCAAGGGAAGTTTTACAAGATATACTTACATCTGACAAAAAATACCTTTAAAATTTGGGCTGAATTATATTTCTGAAAGTTATACTGCTGATACAAATTCCATTTTCTCTGCTACATTTAAAAATGGCATTGCTTTCCTATTTTTTTTTCTTGAGTGCAGAACAAAGGGTAAGACAGCGTAACGTGGCAACAGAAAGAAAGAGGTTGTTCAGAAATATACGTGCACAAAGAAAAGTGTATTTAAATCAACAACATGCACGTGGGCTCAGATTTAAGCCACTCTAAAAGTTCCCGCAGGACATATTTGCTCAATGTTTTGCCAAGGGTTAATAAAAAGCAAGAGGTTTGGCTGTGTTTACTCCATACAAAGCAGACAATGATGGAAAATGTTTCAGACATAATAAGGACAGCAAACTGTCTAAAAATGTTAAAAATTCTTTTTATGCAATTCCAGTCAACTTTATCCTTTGAACACACGTTTGAGAAGGATCTGGCAGCACCCTGGTATGTTTCAAAGGTGAATCAGGATGGGCAAAATGTTGGGTTTTCTCCTATTCCATTTTGCTGTCAAGTAGAATTTCACATGCACTAAAATAAAATTGCTCTTTTCTACTTCCACAACTTCAAATAAAATCACAGCATGATCATCCAGCATGATTTTAGGAATCAATTTGAGCTGGAAGGAAGGAAGGAAGGAAGGAAGGAAGGAAGGAAGGAAGGAAGGAAGGAAGGGCACTTACAAGTTAACTTACCCAGAAATGCCCCATCCTTAAAGAACAGAGAAGAACTACATGAGGATGTCCTCCATTAGCCCCACAAGCGGCCCTACCTGGTGCAGACTGAGGCCGTGGTCACACCTTCACTTTAAACCTTCTTCAGTCTACCTTCAGTTCTGATTGCTCACCCCTTTTTCATTTCTATCCATTTTATTTTTGGATTTCCCATTCAGAAAAGTCCAAATGGAGGGTTGAAAATGCACACACACAAAAAAATGGATTGAAATAAAAAGGTATGAGCAGTCAGGCCTGAAGAAGGTTTGAAATGAAGGTGTGACCTCGGCCTGAATTTGTTTTAATATGTAGTAGCTTTAAATAGTTTTCTGGAACTTCAGGATAGAAACTTCAATAATAAATATGTGAGGAATATTTTCCAGGACAGTGTGTTTGCCAAGAGACATGATAAGAGGTCTTCAAAGAGTAACTGGTCTAAACCAGTCAGCTATGGACTTAGTTTTTACAGCGCATGTCAGAGAAATCTGATATGTATCTCTTTTTTCTATTTAGAAGGCGTTACGGGAAATTGTAATCACCGGCCGTGATTTTAGGTATAAATTATGTTCTGGAATGTGGGAGGTTCACAGTTTGTCTTGATGGGGTTATGGAAAGCGAGCTTCCTATGCTGCAGCATACAAAATTAAAAGGAATATTTTTCTCTCTGACCCATCTGCTTATTAAGAAACTAATATGAACAGCATTTGCTGATAGAGCGGCAACTTGTTTTCATAGTGGTCTGGAATTTTCCTAACAAATAGCTCCTAGCGTTTGCTTGTTTGTTTGTATTTCTATCCTGCCCTATATCCTAAAGTCATGGAAGACTACAGTAAGACTAATAGAAAATACAGTTGAAATGACTAATAAAAGTGCCTAAAAGTCTTGGGCTATCACTGATTCACTCATTCATTCACTCACTCATTCTGCCCTATACCCAAGGGTCTCAGGGCAGATTACAACATATATAATGAACACATTAAAAACAATAACAGTGTCTGAATGTGGGAGATGCATTTATCAAAAATCAATTACCTCAGTACAACTGGGGGAGCCTTCACTTGTTACAAGTGTCCATTTGCTCCTATCTTCCTCCTTTTGTTCTCTAATTAGCTGCTTGTGCTAACTCAACAGCTGTACCACCACGCAGATGCAGTCTCCTATTCTGCAGTATAATCCAGAATAAGCCCCGGCAAAGAAAGGGCCTAGTTTCCCTACACATTTAGCCTAATATGAAAACCTGATTAGATCTACAGCTAATCAACCTTAAGCAAAAACTGAACTGCTATCACAGGTAAGGGACAAAGCAAAGTCAACCATTTCGGTGCTTAAAATTTACAGAAATTATACAAAGCGTGTGAAACATTGAAATGTTGGCTTTTTGAATATATACGTTCACTTCCGTTCAGTAGAGACAATCCATCTTGATAAAGCTTTTTTTTTTCAAGCCTAACACTCAATCCATCTGTCCATTCTGACTTAAGAAAATCAGACCTAGAATTAATGTGAATGCTGTAGGTAGGACATTACTACCTGGGAAAAATTTATCCAATATCCAGACTGCGTGGCAATTCATAGCAAGTTGACCCATATTTCAAACTTCCTTTAATCTACAAAGTGGGTCAGCTAATCAGGGGCTGGAAGCACAAACATGCATTTATTTCTGCAAGTGTAGAAATGTCACCTTGAACTAATTTCATTCCAGATCCCTGCCTCGGCAAAATTAGAGCACCATGTTTTCTCATGGTAAAGTCCCCAGACGCAATAAATGTAGTTCACATTATTATTGTTCATTATCATCTATAAATGCCAAATATGTCAAGAGTCCCTTGATCTGCTGGTACTACTGTATGTGTTGCCTCACATCACAGACAATGGAGCAATCCTCAACAAGACAAATTATGAAACAGACAGTTGTCTGCCAAAATATGATGATGACAGGGCCAATAGCCAACACTGTCATATTTTGAATGACCACAAAGTTGGATACAAGCACAAACAGAAATATAAGCCAAAGGACAGCACAGGAATTTTTTTTGACAGATTACCACCTCTTCCATCAATCTATATTTTTTAAACAAAAGGGGAAGGGTAACAAAAAGTCAAGCAAAAATACTCAGTCAATCAAACCAGGCGATATTCTTACTCCCAGAAATAGTACCAATGAACAAACGCATAAATTTTGTAAGGAAAACAGAGGAGGCAAGCTCGCAATAGATAGCAATTACAAACTAAAATGCCTCTACACCAATGCCCAAAGCATGAGAAATAAAAAAGGGGAGCTGGAGATCCTGACCCAGGTAGATAAATACGATGTCATAGGTATTACGGAAACCTGGTGGGATAACACACATGAATGGAACACAAACATTGAAGGCTACAACTTGTTTCTGCAAAACAGACTTAACAAAAGAGGAGGGGGTGTTGCGCTGTAAGTTAAAAAAGAAATTGTCTCCTCAGAGGTTCAAGTTTCAGAGAGTGGAAGCTCAGTAGAATCGGTATGGGTAAGAATTCAAGGAGAGAGCAACAGAAAGGATACCATTGTAGGAGTCTATTACAGGCCCCCTGGACAAACAGAAGATATGGATGACCTATTCCTAGACCAGATGGCTAAACTTTCACGAAAGCATGACATAGTGATTATGGGAGACTTTAACTACCCAGACATTTGTTGGGAATCTCGCTCAGGAAAAAGTCACAAGTCAAATAAGTTCTTATCCTCTCTCGCTGACAATTTCATGTACCAAAAGGTGGTGGAAGAAACAAGAGGATTGGCTATCCTTGATCTAATTCTTACCAACAGAGAGGAAATGGTTGAGGATATCAGAGTTTCTGGGGCATTGGGAGGCAGCGATCATGTTATCCTTGAATTCTGGATAATAAGGGAAGGAAAGCATGAGAGGACTCAGACTTCAAAGTTGGACTTCAGACGGGCAGATTTTGATGGACTCCGGAGGAGGTTAGGAGGGATCAAATGGTTAAATGTACTAAAGGATAGAAATGTCCAAGAAGGATGGGATATTTTGAGAAATGCAATATTAGAAGCGCAATCATTAACAATTCCTCAAAGAAGGAAGAATGGAAAACATCTAAAGAGACCAGGGTGGATAAACCTAGAACTTAAAAACTTGATAAAAAAGAAAAAAGAAATGTTTAAGAAATGGAAGGAGGGATACATATCTAAGGAGGAATATAATGAAATCAGTACAATCTGCAGGGCAAGTATCAGAAAAGCTAAAGCTAAAAATGAATTGAGGCTTGCAAGAGAGACTAAAAACAATAAAAAAGGGTTTTGGGGATATGTCAACAGCAAAAGAAAAGTCAAAGAGGTTTTGGGAAGTCTGCAGGGAGAGAATGGAGAAGTGATCGAAAGTGATCTTGAGAAGGCAGAGATTCTGAACTCCTATTTTGCACCTGTTTTTTCCAAGAGGGATAATGTGCATGCAACAGTCCTTCACTGTACTGATGAAGGACTAGGAGAATCAAGACACAAAATCAACACTGAGAGAGTAAGGGAACGCTTAGCTAACTTAAAAGAATTTAAGTCCCCGGGTCCAGATGGATTACATCCTAGGGTACTGAAGGAATTAGCAGAGGTAACTGCTGAACCACTTGCTGTAGTCTTTGAGAAGTCATGGAGAACAAGAGAAGTCCCAGACGATTGGAGAAGGGCAAACGTTGTTCCTATCTTCAAAAAAGGGAAGAAGGTAGACCCAGAGAACTACAGGCCTGTTAGCCTGACTTCAATACCAGGAAAGATTCTCGAACAAATTATTAAACAACACATATGTCAGCATTTGGATAGGAATTCAATAATTAACAGTAGTCAACATGGGTTTGTATCAAACAAGTCGTGTCAGACCAACTTGATTTCATTTTATGACAAAATCACTGAATGGGTTGATCAAGGAAATGCAGTAGACATAGTATTTCTTGATTTCAGCAAAGCATTTGACAAAGTATCTCATGCGATCCTCATTGAAAAATTGATCAAATATGGGTTTGACAAGGCAACTATAAGGTGGGTTCAAAACTGGCTTAGTAATCGTACTCAAAGAGTGGCTTTAAATGGCTGCACATCCAAATGGAAGGAAGTGTCAAGTGGAGTACCACAAGGTTCTGTCCTGGGCCCAGTTATGTTTAATGTTTTTATAAATGATCTGGACGAGGGAGTTGAAGGGAAACTGATCAAATTTGCTGATGACACAAAGCTAGGGGGGATTGCAAACACCAGAGAAGAGAGAGAGAGGATTCAAAAAGATTTAGAGAAACTCAAACAATGGGCTGCAACTAATAAAATGGTATTTAACAAAGAAAAATGCAAGGTTCTGCACCTGGGCAAGAAAAATGAAAAAAGCACATATACAATGGGAGGAATTCGGCTGAGCAGCAGCACATGTGAAAAAGACTTGGGTGTCTTGGTAGATAATCAACTGAACATGAGTCAACAGTGCGAGGCAGCTGCAAAAAAGGCAAACGCAATCCTGGGGTGTATTAGGAGAAGCATAGAGTCCAGATCACGTGAAGTTATTATCCCCCTCTACTCTACCTTGGTCAGACCTCATCTGGAGTACTGTGTCCAGTTCTGGTCACCCCAGTTTAAAAGAGACACTGACAAGCTGGAGCAGGTTCAAAAGAGAGCTACCAAGATGGTGAACGGTCTGCAAACCATGTCCTATGAGGAACGGCTTAAGGAACTAGGAATGTTTAGTCTATCAAAAAGAAGACTGAGAGGAGACATGACAGCTGTCTACAAATACCTCAAGGTTTGTCACAAGGCAGAGGGATCAGCCCTGTTCTCACTCTCTCAAGGAAGGACTAGAAACAATGGGGTGAAACTGCAGGGGAAAAGATTTAGTTTAGATGTTAGGAAAAAATTTCTAACAGTAAGAGTGATCAACCAGTGGAACAGGCTGCCACGGGAGGTGGTTGGTTCCCCTTCGATGGAGGTCTTCAAGCAGAGGCTGGACGGCCATCTGTCTGAGATGGTTTAGGAGATCCTGCCTTGAGCAGGGGGTTGGACTCAATGACCCAGGAGGTCCCCTCCAACTCTACCATTCTATGATTCTATGATAAATGTATACGAACATAGAGCAGCCTGGCTGAATCTGGTTCACAGTCCATCTAGTGCAGCATCCTGTTTCACACAGCGGACAACTAATGGCTTCTGGGCATTTTCAAGACTCTCCAACCTGAAGGCAATTTTAGTAGCCATTGATACACATATCTTCCACAAACTTCTGTAACCCTTTCTTAATATTGAGGCTGGTTGCTGTCACCACCTCTTCTGGTAGTAAATTCTATAGAGAAATGACTCTATGGGTGAAAAAATACTTCCCCTATAGGGGGGGGGAGGAACTGGGGCACTTCTAAGGCTATCTGCTGGGACTCGAGAGCAGGAGAAGGTTTGTCCTTGTCTCTGCTTGAGATGCCCGTGAGCATTTGGTGGGCCACTGTGTGCGACAGGATGCTGGACTAGATGGGCTGTGGCCTGATCCAGCAAGGCTTCTCTTATGTTCTTATGTTCTTATGACCCTATCCACCCTTCCCACAACAAGACAGAAATTATTTTATCTTGAACATATTTGGCAAAACCTGAAACTAGATAGATCGGAAGAAAAGACCAGGCTGAAACCAGAGAGAAAAGCAAGATGCCAGTCTAAGGCTTCATCCCCAAAAGACTTATTTGCCTCTCTAGTCTCCCTCTACTGTCACTCTATTCAAGTGGACTTTAAAAGTGCCCTGCACTTCTGGAAAATGCGTCTGCATGAGGCTTAGCAAAACGCGCGTTTAAAACGCACTTTCTGTCCCCACGGAAGTGTGCTTTCTTTCTCTGCATCTTTTTCTCCCCACCCCCTCTCTTGTTCAAAGGAAAAATAGCCATCAGTTCTCTGTTCGTCTCCCAGATCTCCGTCCCCAGAAATGTCTTCCCGTGCCAGCTGCAGCCATTGGGCCGGGCGATCGTTTGCTCATTCACTTTTAGCACTTTCACAGAACATTGTCAAAATCCAGCCGGCAGAGCAGCTGTGACTTTAAATACACCCACTTCACGCCTGATAATGTTGCAATCCATCCACTTCACACCTGATAACACTTCACTCCTGATAACAATGTTGCAATTCTCCGCAATTCTGGCTCTTTGAAAGTTCTGTGCTTTAGAAAGGGAAGGAAGGGAAACTGCAGCATTTCTGGGAGATGTGTGAATGCTTTATGGCTTTATGGCTGTGTGTGCAGGCGGCAATCTCTGCCCCTTTTGCCATGGAGCGTTCCCAAGGTAAATGCTGCGAGGAAAACCCGCGATGAAACTCTTCTTTAAAGGGTAGGTATTTTGTCATGGGTTTTCCTGCTTTTGTAGCACTGGAAGCTCGTTCAAAACCCTGGCATGGGGGCACTCAGAGGCAAAAGATTTTTAGCACACTTTAAATTGCTTGGGGATGCACCCTAACACCAAGAACATCACTGGTGGAAATGTGATATAGGCTGCACCCAGACACATTTATACTACATGCTGGAATACGCAGTCCAAATCAAGCCGTTACACACAATAATCAATTGATCATTATACAATTGGGACTGTGCATTTACCTTAATGACGACCCTCGCTGCGCAGTATAAAGAAAAGACAAATGAAGTTTAAGTGATCGAAACAATGTATAACAAAATATTGCTGCCATTATGTAAATAGTTCTTGGGTATTTTTCCACTGTCACTAGAAGTGACAGCGGAAAAACATCCCTTGTTTGTTTGTAGTTACATACATTATCTGAAAATGTTTTTATGAGAGAAAGAACTTATTATATTGTAACAGTTTAATAGAAATAAGTTTATTTGGGGGAAAAAAGAAAAGAAAGAAAATCTGAAGCTTCAAGTCAATGCAGGCAGGAGAGCGAGATAAGAAGACTGCCTCATCCCACATGACAGCGCACACTTCTCAACTCTCATAGCTCCGGGAGGGGAAGCTACAGAGCTGCCTCTCCAGTCGGGACGCCCAGTCATCACTGTGCAGTTAGTATACTGCACTTTTACATTTAACTGCAGATTTGTTCCACTTGTCTGGAGGCAGCCATGCTGAACAGTACTTAATGGATAGTTCGTCAACTGTTTTGCTTCATAATTTAAACCAAACTGAGAGATGAAAATTAACATGAATTAAATCCCTTTCAAAACAGATAGATACAGCCAATGCTGTATGATCATGATGTCCATCTCTGTAGCATAAAGCAGTCATAGGATTGTAGGTTGCCTACCAGAGGCATCTTGCTCCTTATTAACCAAACTGAAGTTTATGAATGGCATAAACAGTAGAATAACCTGCAAAAGGCATGGTCGTGATGCTTGAATGTGGCCATCCAGATATTCCTGAACTAAAACTCCCATCCATTCTGTGCCAGCTCTGTGGCTGATAGGTAATGAGGGGAGTTGTAGTTCTGGAACACTGGGAGAGCTGCAGTTGAGCACCCACTGGTTTTAAGTCTTTAACCCAGTGTCACATCATACAGGTTTGAATCCAGCAGTTCCTACATTCGATCCTTGCACATTCAGGTAAGGCTGGCAGAAACGCATGTCTTAAATTATGTAAACAATATGGATCTAAATACACCAGTGGTCTGCATGATTTATGGCAGTTTCCAGCATTCCTAATGCCCTGACTCTGACTATGCATGCCCAGTAATGCGGGTTGTAGCCCTGATAACACCTGAAGGCCCACAGTTTCCAAACCCCACTGTAAAGAAGAAGAAGAGTTGGCTTTTCTATCCCACTTTTCTCACCCATTTAAGGGAACTCAAAGCGGCTGACAAAGCTTTTCTATTCTTCTCCCCACAACAGAGCAGCCTGTGAGGAAGGTGGGGCTGTGAGAGCTGAGAAGAGAGCTGTGACTAGCCCAAGGTCATCCAGATGACTTCACAGAGGAGGGCGGAATCAAACCCGGTATTCCCAGATAAGAGTCTGGCTCCTTAACCACTAGACCAAGTGAATCTCCACACCGCATAGAACCGACCTCAGATTGCAATTCTTCTTAAAGGTCTCCATTCATGTATTCACGTCATCTTACAGTGGCGGAAGAACTATAAGAACAACAAATAACAGGATGGAAAAATGCAAAGGGACAGCATTTAATAAAATACACCTGTGGAAGAGAGAGAACAGCCAGAGGATGCAGTTTCTCTCACCAACTCAGCTTCAATGGGATAAGCCACATCTGCCAAATTTCATATTTCTACCCAGCCAAACACGGAAAATCTCCACCACCTTCCATGCAAAGCTCCAAGACAAGGCCAACACTCTAGGGGCAGCTTCCCATGGTAAGGAGTCACAGTTGGCCCAGCTGCCATCTGTTGCAAACTTGAAGTGGCTGTAGTTCTGGTACATCTGTCTGAAAAGCAGCGGTGACAGGTTCCACCCCTAGCCTCTTTCGGAAGTAGCCAACGGCAAACTATTTCTATATCTCTGCCAAGAAAACTGCAGAGAGCTGCCCATGCAGTCAACCAGTAACTGGTCATGACTTGGCGGTACCCAAGGGTAACAAAAACTCAGATCATGAAGCGGTAGCTCTGGCAAAGATCTGGGCTCTGACACCACTCACTCTGTTCTCATGGCGGATCCTAAAGCGGCTCTCCTTGTTTTGGAAGTTACCATCACCTGGAAAACAGTGGTGCGTTGGAGGGCGGTCATCCTGCTGAAGGAGGCCACGCATGGCAATCCAAAAAATACCTCAAAGGACAACAGTATGCCACAGGGGAGAGACAAAATACGCAGGCCCAGGAGGAATCAAACCCCCTTGCGGGCAGGGGTTGAACACATTTGGGGTGGCACAAGGGCACCTGGGCTGCTGTTTCTGGCAAGCAAAAAATAGCTAGCCCAATGGGAAAACCCTAACGCGAGGCTTCCGGAGGTGTAGTAAGGATCGGGGTTTCTTTATCAGTGCAGGGCAGACAACCCACCCGTGACCTGCCGAAATTCTCCCGGCTACGTAACTATTAAATCCTGACCCAGATTCTTACGACCTCTTCATCTAGACCCCCCCACCCCCCACCTCACCCCTTCATCAAGTGGCCTTACTACGAATGCAGGCAGCCCCAGGGCAACGCGAAGAACCCGGGCTCCTATCCAAGGCCGCCTTTCCGCAGCCCCTGTCGCGAAAGACAGCCTCGCATCCCGACCCCGGCTGCCAAGACGCCGCATTAGCCAGGGAAACCCGATTAGCTGACTGAGCGCAGACGGGGGCAGGAAGGGAAGCAGCGGGCGCGTCGCCTTAATCCGCACTCACTCACTCACCTCCCAAGGAGACGCCGAGCCGAGCAACCCCTCCGGCGTAGCGTCCCGATGCGCTGTGCTCGTCCCGGGGCTCCAGCGAGGGCACCGGGGCTCGGCTGCAGGACGGACACGGCTAGAATAAACTAGGAGGACGAACCGGGGGAGGACCCACTTTCTTTCCCTCCTCCTCCTCCTCCTCCTCTTCTCTCCAGTTGCAACGAGAGGACGCCGACGCCGCCGGCTCTCCGGCTCCGCTGCTCGACTGCGCAGGAGCAGCCGCGCCGCGTTCTCGACTCGGAACAACCGCGGGCAGGGGAGGAGGACGCCGAACCGCACACCTGCAGGAGGGAGGAGGAGGAGGAGGAGGAGCCGGAGGCGGCTGCTTGGAAGCGGAGAGGAAACTGCAAGACAGAAGAGCGGCCGCCTGAACCGGCCTCGCCTCCTCCCCAGCCAGCAACGAAGCCGACCGAACTGTGGTCGGTGCGTCTTCGCTCCGAAATGACCACGGGACACGACCGGGGCCTACTCAGGGTCGGTTGGCAAGGGAAGACAAGCCCGCACCGTACGTCAAGGGGCGTTTCGTCCGCAGTCCCGGTCAGGTTCCGTTTTCCCTCCTTGGCTGTAAAAGGAACACGAGCGACCTATAAGAATCATCTGCTGCCTTTGCAGTGCCGAGAAAAGCCAGCTTCTTCCGAGCCACCTGTCTCATGGTAGAGTTGGGCTCGGATGACTTGCCTCACTGTGCCCCAGGGCAGCCGGAGGGGTCGGGGAGAGGGTACATGCTGATCCGTGGCACATGATTGTATTTGTATGCCACCACTTTTGAGTCAGTTTCCATCTCCTGCAAGCACTCCTTCAGGAAAACAGAATTGCAAGCATTATCCTTTTTGGGATTTCTTAAGCAGCTTCTATATGGCCCGTGGAGACTGCCCTAGCTGTTTCCCAAGCATACAGGATCAGCTTGGCAGAGTGACCCCAAGGATGCCGGGTCTCCCGGGGAGGGCTGTCGCCTCATCTGCCTTGACGCTGGGGGCACCAGCCGGGATTCCATGCAAGGCAATAGAAACAAAATTATACAGCACAAATCCAACCAATTACTTGCAAAGCCTTCCCAGACCGCACCACGGTCACCACCCCTGTTGTCAATCAGGATTATGGAATCCACCCACATCAGATTGGGGTAAAGGTGGGTTTGGATGTGCCCATTGCCGCTGCCAGGTCCATCCACTGGAGGTTTGAGCGCCCACAGTTATCCCCGTGGCAGCTGTCATATCTGGGTGGATCAGTTTGTGCAGCCACTCTTGTGACTGTAGGAGTCATCAGGTCAGGGTCGAGTGGGGATCCAGCCCTCCATCTGACAGTCATGACAGCAGCCACAGGGAACCGATGCCCAGGCCCTCCAACCCTGGATGTTACAGCTGCTGTTGTGAGAAGGGTGGATTCCCCCATCTGACACCTGTGAGGATGCATCTACTCCAGTCAGACAGCTGCCCAGGCAGTGACAGGCAGTCCCAGAGCTGACAGCTCCTAGCGCTGATGGAAATTGGCACTCACATATGACAGCTGCCCTACAACTGATAGCTGCCACATTGGCATTGGACACTCACCAACTTCCCGACTAGTCACTGCTGGGTGACAGAGGTGGTAATGACACAGGCTGGATAATGAAACCCACCCCACATCTGGCAGCTGCTCTGATAACAAAGACTCAGTGGCTGAGCCAAGGTGACATGAGACAACTGAAATCTATTCCTCTCTGTTCTTTTCAGACCACTGAGATTATTTTTAGAAAAACGGACAAACCACTCCACTCACAAGCGCAATGCCATGTTGACAGGGCTACGTGGTGGAACTAATGTGCTATAGGAGTTTTAAGATCAGCATTTAAAAGGAGTGTGACAGCTGGCCTTTTCCGTGGAAAAGCATACCATGAAATGGGAAGGGAATATGCACTGAGCAGAAACCCAGTTATCCACTGCACGGACACCAGCAGATGTTAAATGAAAAGTGTGTTTCCAAGGTGCCACAACAAAAATAAAAAGACGCCCCATGTTCCAATTATCTGAAGAGTAGTGCCTAACCAAAAGGCAAAGCCAAGGAGAAAAAAGAGTTTCTTCCATCTTTGACGTAAGTTCACTTTTGGCTTTTAGGGCCCTTCTGCACGTTAGTGTGAAATATGGAAAACCTCGCCCACTGCTAGTATGTGTTCAAACATAGCAAAAAATGGAGCTCCAAAGCACTGTGGCACTCATGTTTTCATTACACCTCTAATCCACCTTTTCTAGCCTGGAATGTTAGTGGGAGGGGTGCGGATGGAATGTGAATGAACCCACGTACAAAACATCTCTAAACTACTATGGCAAAGGAGCTTCTGTCTCTGGTGTCTTCTGCACTAGGCCTTATTCCAGAGTGTATCCCAGAGTATAGACGTGCTAGTGCATGCTAGTGAAGGTTATGGCAGCCTCCACCTGGATCTTCTAGTAGTCTCTATTACCATGTGAACAGCAGGTCCCTGTTCCAAACTATAATCCAGAATAAGGCCCATTGCAGAAAGGGTCTCTCTCTTTTTTTTTCTTTCTTTCACTGCTGGTGACTATAGCTTTGGACTATGTCTCCAATACACAACAGCACCCTAATCAAGCCTCCAGGACAGCAAGTCCCCAGAACAGTAATAGGCAAAAAGCTTTATGGACAAATCTTTTGAAAGTAACTGAAAGTAACTAGTCGTGCGCTGAGCTGGTCAAAGGCACTGGTTTTTATTACCTAAAATCTTTCAAAAGTTTGGCCCTGCAGCCACTAGAAACTCAAACAGAACAGGTGGAACCTCCTGACCGCAGTGAGACATGCAGAGTTCTCAGACTTCTCTGAGCTGATAAGATCTTCTGTACAAAGGGCCACTTGTGGTTTATATCTGCAAATGGGAAACACATCTCAGAGATCTACATCAACTCAACGTACTAGATCTGAGCTGCAGATATTTACCCCCATAGGACACTGGGCACTGCAATCCCTGAAAACATAAGATTAAACGAGGCAACTATTGGCTACAGAAATCGATGTGGCAGTATCTATGGCATCCATATGCTACTTTGAAGCCAAAGGTGGCACACAATATTATGTGCACAATTTTCTTCTCTCAACAATCCTGTGAAAGAGCACAGTTTTGGCAACTAATAGAAAGAAAAACAAGTAAACTAATAGGCATACCGTTTACATTTACACCAGAACTAAGCATTTTTCATATTATACCTGATAGCAATTTAACAAAAAATGTAAAATGTCTTCTACACTTCCTGTTATTAGCAGGAAAGAATGTAATAGCTAGGAATTGGAAACTGCACTCCACCTTAACTCTCTGAACATGGTATAATAAATGACTAGAATATGCAGTCACAGTACGAATCACAGCACAATACATCGATATATGGGCTAGAAGGAGTGATATTCATATTTTGATGTCTAGAACCCATTAATCTTATATCTAGAACAAACTAGTGAAGAATATGCCTTTTCCACAACGGATATAAAATTTATATTGAAATAGCTATAATTAACCTCTCTTTTTTGTCATACATTTATATCTACAGCTGTTTGTAACTTGAACATGTACATTTTCTACATCGTTTATTCTGATTTATTGATGTATTTTCTCTGGTTATTGTTATATGATTTTCGTTTAAATGAAACTGTTTTTTAAAAATCACAAAAGTTAAGTTTGAAAACGGAAAAAAAAACTCATGAGAGGCAGTGACTGGCCCAAGATTTTCTTCCATGTCTGAGGCTGTGTTTACCTGTAGCAAAAAAAAAAAAGTCACCTTATAGATAGCACTGCGAATCACTCACATTCTCTTCCCATCTCCACCCCACCTTTCCTAGTATAGCATATTTGGGGGGAGGGTCAGATTGGTGTGTGAACAATCCCATTTGTGTACTATCTCTAAGATGCCACAGAGGAGCCTTTTTAAATTCATGTGAACACAGCCTGAGTCAGTATTGAAACCCAGGAAAGTCTAGGTCAGCGCATTACTACTTTTTCAGACAAAAAAAGAAAAGTGTAAGCTTCAAAAATAACATGCAGTTACCTTTTTTAGCCATGATACCAAATATGTAGAGGGAAAATAGCTACTGTGTGATTAAAAAGAACTTCACGGTCTGATAAAACTGTCTGCTATAAAAAGAATACATTTATTGATTGGCAATATGTGTTTACTACTACCCACTGAAATTAGTAAAGATTGAAACCCAGAGCTAAACAGATGGCTTTCAGATAGAGGAAATGTGTTATTAATTACTTCCTTGCAATATCAATACTAAGTTGTTCCACTCGGGAAACAAATTATTTGTGAATGAATATGTCGGCATAAATGAAGATTTAAGGAGGTTTCATAAGTAAGCATGGATGATGGATACAAAGCAAATGCTTTTTAGGACTATGTTGATGCAAAGCACTTTCCAAATTACCTCTGCTCTCTGATTTGAGCTTAGCTTGATTTGAATTAATTAAATTAATAAAAATCTAAGCCACTCTTTTATCTATATGAGGTGACTGTGACTATATAATGCAGACATGACTGGTGCTTATTTTGGCTGGTAAGAATTAAAGCATAATCAGGACTCAGAAAGAAATGGGTGAGATGTTGTTAAGGCTGCAGTTCTGCACAAATCCCCATGGAAATGGACCCAATGAACACAGTAAATTCATAAACATTAATTAACCTTGAACTGAAACAGGCATGAAGGAGGGGGGACCCTTTAGCGAGTAAGGTTTAGGCTGCCTATTCTGCCCTGATGGGCCAGTTCCCCCAGTATAATGTACACACAATCCAAATCTGGGTGAACCACAGTGTAGTTCTCAATAATTTAAGGACCTTAATGTGGTTACAGAAGGAAAGAATTAAGATCCATGGAGAAGGCTCTGGATCTGTTCAGTTACCTTCCAGGAATGATTCCAACCACTCTTGGGGGGTGGAGATCTACATGCACTACCACCACTGCTACCACAGAGTGTCCTGGAGCTCACTCCAGCTGCCCCAGTCTTCACTAGCTATGGATAAGTAAAATCCTGTCCACAACTTTCATTCCTGGCCTATGAAGCTGCTGGCAGGATCTGTTTTGGCTGGTGCCTAGAAGTGGCACATTTCCAACTTTCCAGATACCTGGCATATGTCTCAGCCGAAGCATACTGGTCCATTTTTACACTGTAGGTCACTTCAATGGCTTTTCAAGTGCAGATGGAGTGGTCTACCAGAAAATGCATAGTTCCAGAGAAACCTGTTACAGAGAACCCTGAGCCAGTATACTGGCCTAGTGCCAACATAGCCATAGTTATCAAGTGAGATCTAGTACAAACACTAAAGTTTTCTCAGACCATATCAGAGACCACTGCTGCTAATTTAGACAGGGAGCCTCTGGGGCAGCAGAATAGGCAGAACATCTGATAGGCCCTTTGTTTATATTTGCAACTGAGTACGAATTTGGCTTCTCCTCTTCCCAAGATCTTTGATTCAGAACTGTGAACAAATGAATCTGGCCAGGAAAATGACTGTCTATCCAAATTAGTATTCAAAGCTGACTGATAGGTTCTGTTTAAACAACAGACTTGCACTACCACATGCAGGAAACTTATGCACACTTCTATAACCTCTGCTAAAAATCCCATTTTGGGAAGCAGAATTTATTATAGGGAATAGAAGGGAGGTGAAGTTTATACCTAACCTGGTGGTTCCATATGTTCTCTGTGGATGTAGAGGATTGTGATCATGTGCAGTGCTGCTTCAAACAGGTACACAGGAGGAGTTCAGGGAGCAGGGACAGATGTGCTGGATGCCCTTGAATAGGGGTCCTCAAACTATGACCCATCGAGGATATTTATCTGGGTGTTTCTGAGGCTGCTGCCTGTCCTGCTTAGCAGTCGACTTGTCCCAGGCCCGGAATGCATAGGAATTTGTTCATGTTTGTTTAAAACTATATTCCAGCCCTCCAAAGATCTGAGGGACAGTGAACTGGCCCCCTGTTTAAAAAGTCTGAGGACCCCTGGCATTAGGGTTAGGGTTGGTTAGGGTTAGCGGTAGCGGTAGGATTAGGATTAGGGTTGGTTAGGGTTAGCGGTAGCATTAGCGTTAGTGTTTTAGGGTTAGGGTTAGGGTTGGTTAGGGTTAGGGTTCTGACTTAGGTTCAGCCTAGGGTTGGTCAGGGTTAGGGTTAACGTTAGGGTTAGGGTTGATTGGGGTTAGGCTTAGGCTTAGGGTTCAGGCTTAGGTTAAGTGTGGGGTTGGTTAGAGTTAGGGTTAGGGTTAGCATTAAGGTTAGGATTAGGGTTAGAGTTAGAGTTAGGGTTGTTTAGGGTTAGGATTAGGGATAGGGATAGGGTTCAGTTGGGTTAGGGTTAGGGTTAGCATTAGTCTGAGGGTTAGGTTTAGAGATGTGGCTAGTGTTGGGTTGGGGTTAGCATTAGGGTTAGGTTTGGTTAGGTTTACGGTTAGGATTATGGATAGGGTTATTGTTATAGTTATTGTTTTGGTTATGGTTATGATTATGGTTCCGTTTAGTGTTGGTTTAGATTTAGGTTTCAGGCCTAGGTTCAGGCTAGAGTTGGTTAGAGTTAGGCAGGGGTCCTCAAACTACAGCCCACGGGCCACATGCCACCCACTGAGGACATTTATCCTGCCCGCTGGGTGTTCTTGCCGCTGCTGCCTGTTCTGCTTAGCAGCTGACTTGTACCAGGCCCGCAGTGCATAGGAATTTGTTCATAGGTTTTTTAAAAAACTATATTCCGGCCCTCCAAGGGTCTGAGGGACAGTGAACTGGTCCCCTGTTTAAAATGTTTGAGGACCCCTGCCCTTGAATAAAGGAGTTGTCATTGTGCTGGAACTCAAGTGGGTGATGCCTCTCTGACTAGCAAAGACGTCATCATACAGAGAATTTTTATAAAATACTGGAAGCAGTCCCCTCTTCAGGCGCCAGCAACATAGGCATAACTCATCACCAGAATTAGTGCCTTTATTTATTTATTTCCATTTCTATCCCACCCCATACCCGGATGTCTCTGGGCAGGTAACAACAGATTAAACAGCATATTAAAAACAAGATACACTTTTTTTCATCTTTACTACTTTACAATACACCAAAACAAAACACATACAAATCATACAAGTAACACCCCAAAATTTAAATCCCGCCCACTGTTACATGGGCTTTAATTTTTTCTAGACCGCCTTTCATTCTATCTGGAAGGGAGTCTTGATTGCTAGCTTCTTCCACAAATCCTGTAGGCTCTTCTTTGGTCTCTTCTCCAAGTAAAGAAGTCTTTGGTGCCTATGGGCGTCAAATTTGAATATTTCAAGCACATAGTCTTGCCATTTGTCCAACATCCACTGTGATTTATCCCTCCACCCTGTGCATCAATAGTGCATTAGTAATAACTGTAACTGGAGAGGAGAATGAATCACCTTAGCCAAAGGCCAAGGCAAAGAGGTATATCTTTACAGCCTTCCTAAATGAAAACAAGGAAGGGGCATGGCGCACCTTGGCTTAATGGTGCACCTGATTATGCTTCAACACTATGGATAACTGAGCCTTGAAAACCACCAATCCACACTGAATCGGGTACCTTATATGCGCTCCTGAGTTCTCTTTCAAAGGCAATTTTTTTTGTCTGCCTTTTCCTCTTTTTTTCTCTGCACTTCAGATCTGTCTCTGACCTGTACACCCATACAGTGAAGAAACAGATACTTCCAAAGGGAGAAATACACTGTGTCATTTCTGTCTTTTGCAAGGGAAAATCCTGACCAAAGGAACATAGACTGCTTCACACTTGTACTATACTAAAACTCATACTAAATCTATAATTAGCTACTAGAATAGATGCATGGGTACGGTGCCCAGGTTGGAGAGGCACACAGGATACCTCTAAGGTCCATTTGCAGGGAGTCAAGAAGGTTTTGCCTTCATCTACTGTTTGAGAAAACCCAGAAGCAATTGGTGGGCCACTGTGTGAGATAGGATGTTGGACTAGATGGGCTGTGGCCGGGTACAGCAGGGTTCCTTATGTTCTTATGTGAACCTATAGTTACGAAGATGGTTTTATAGTTAAAACAAGTTCTTGAAAGGTTTACTGAACGGGGACAAAGGTAAGAATTGTTTCAGACATTCTCCCAGGTCACAAGAATAACAGAAGTGTTTTTACTTTTTTGCTAAAAATAATCTCTTCTCCCCACTCCTCCCAGTAGTTGCAACTTTTTAAAATCAGACTTCTTCTACAACTGGTTAGATACAACCCCTTCCATTATTGCCAACATCTCATCTGCATCTTCTTCTGAATCAGCAATGTAAAGAAAAGTGGGCCCAAAAGGAGATACACACAAAATACCTTTGGTTGGTTCTCTTTTACACATGCCAAGCCGCTCAATTCTTAAGCTGTAGCCCTGCGCCTAATGGAACGCCGTTGCTTTGCTCAGGTAGGTTTCCACAAATTCCCATTGAGGCTACTGGCTTCTCAGTGCCAGAAAGCAGACGCAGGACAGGCAAAAAGGGTCTATGTGGGACTTACATACTCCTTGGCATACTGCCCGTCGTTTGATAGACGCATAGAAATATAAGTGAAAACTTTTAACCATTGTGGAACCATTTCTAATTCAGAGTTTCTGGTCCCTCACACCTGCGAAATGTACCTTTAAAAAAAGGGGGGGAAGGCTAAAATACCTTTCATGGAGAAAATTCTGGTGTTGCACAGCAACCGGCTCAGTTCTGTGTCTTTGCCAATAAACAATACACTATAAATGTCTGATCAGCTGTGAAGTCCATAAAAAAATTAGTTGAGCTTTTGACTGAGCATACATTTTACTTCTGATTTATCTGTGAAATATAGTCCTCAGGGAAAGTCCATGTATTTGCGAATGCTGAACAGCAATGAAATCATTTGCCAGAATAAGATGGCTTTGTTCTGTAATAAAACATTATTCTGAATCATCCTGCCATCCTGTATAAACTTATGTGGGAGTAAATCCTCAATGGAGTTCAATGCTCAGAAGATGTGCATGAAATTACATGGCCAGATTTATAACAGAGGGTCTCCAGGGTTTCAGGCTGAGACAGACAATTCCCAGCATCATCTTCTCAACCCTTTAAGATGTTAATTCCATACACTGAAAACTGTAATTGTGTAGATACTAAGCATAAGACAGGGAGTTTCCCCCTTCTGTTTACAGTTTTGGAGATTTATTTGGCTTTAATAATTCCTTGACTTGTAGCATTCATCTTTCTTGGACAGGTCTATCTACTCTGTTCTAGGCTGCTTCTAACCAAGCACAGCGATGTCTTCTGGATCATGAAGGTGGAGCGCCATCTGTTCTGGAGCAATACTCACAGTAAAGTGGAAGCACGATAGTTGTTCTGGTCCATACGCCTACTCTTGCCAGCAACTGACTTCATCACTCATAGTTCATGTCCAGTGCACAAGAACAGAGTTGAGCAAGCCTGTCTTCAAAAGCAGCATGCCATTCCAAAAGTGACCTTCAGGGAGAGTGCATAGGCTACAAATACAGGACAGCACTGGTGATGCATGGAAGCCATGATCTTTCACCATGTACAGAATTCCCCTGTGCCCTCCACTATACATGGGGATGTACTCTGCAGCTGACCATCAGATATGGGAAATATCTTTTCAAACCCTGATACCATACTGCATGCTAGCCATGCAACCTCTAGTCCTGCAGCATCTGTACACCCCTGATCTGGAGGGTTTTAGGTTGGCAAAGGATAGTTCATCCAAACCAGTATTATCTGTTTTGACTTAAAGATGCTTTCATGAGCCAGTTTGGTCCAGTGGTTAGGGAGCCAGACTCTTATCTGGGAATACTGAGTTCGATTCTGCCCTTCCCCATGAAGCCAGCTGGGTGACCTTGGGCTAGTCACAGCTCTTTTCTGAGCTCTCACAGCCCCACCTATCTCACAGGGTGTTCTGTTGTGGGGAGAAGAATAGAAAAGCTTTGTCAGCCACTTTGAGTCCCCTTAAATGGGTGAGAAAAGTGGGGTAGAAAAGCCAACTCTCCTTATTATTCTTATTCTTATTCTCATTCTACTAATTCTTATTCTTATTTTTATTCATATTCCTCCTCCTCCTCCTCCTTCTTCCAGTCTTGGGGAGAAATCTGAAATATTTTGATCCATGCTTTCCATAATTAATAGACAGACAGATAAGCCCTCTCTAATCCACCTTTTCTAGCACAGAATGTTCATGTGAGGGGAGAGGGTCAGACTGGCATTTGCACAATTCCACCTAGAAGCCTTATCCGAGACACCTTAGAGGTGCCCTTTTTTTGCTGTGTCTGATCACAGCCATGGTGTCCCTAGATGTTGTGGACTATAACATCTAATCGCTGTCCATATTTACCTGAGACTAAATTCTTACCATTACTGCTGGAAAATATGTAACAGGTTTTAACAGTTTCCGAAAGCCATTACAAGAAGTCTTAATATATTTTATTTTAGGCTCAGGTCAACAGATAAAACAAAGATTAAATTTTAAAAAATTAAATTTTAAAGTTTTTTGCAGACATACAAAACAAGTGCTGAAATTTTCCAAATTTGCTGGCATACCGAGAATAGCACTTTTAACAGCATCATCTTTTAGGATTTAAAATAGTTCCATCTCTTTTGTCAGCCTTGGGACCTATTCGCACTTGGCTTTATTCTGGAATATATCCTGGAATAGGGACTTGCTGTCCATATGCTAGTGCAGGCTTCAGTAGGCCCAAAGTGAGGTCTGCCAGAGTCTGCATTAGCATGTGGACCACAGAACCCTATCCTGAGATACACTCCAGAAAAAGGCCAAGTGCGAACAGGCCTTTGTTTTCGGCAATGGATCCTAAGGCCCACTTGATTTCACTCTCCAGTATGTCTGGCTCTAGATAGGTGACCACAACCATCATAGGGACCAGTAATGTTAAGATCCTTTATAGGCCCCATCTTCACAGCATCGTTATCTCGAATTCAAAATGTTTTGAGTTCTCCCAGTTCAGACGGCAGTTCGGCTTAACACGCTATTTCTGTGTTAAACCACGTTAAAATGTTTTGAAATAAATTCTGATTTCAATAGGTCTCACTCCGAATCGTCTGTCGATACGTGTTTCCTTTTTAACTGTGTGGACAGTACCGTGTTAAGGGATGACATTCTGTATTCAGGGTGTCCCTCCCCCAATCGCACTGTATCCAATGGCTGTCCGTATGCTGGGCACGGCATTGGGGGGGGGGGTGTTTCCCTGCCTGATCTGCCTGATCTGAAGCAAAACAGCAGCAGCAGCAGCAAGTAAAGCCCCATTCCTTTAAACATTAATACAGAATCTCAGCTGCTTCCCCTCCTTCCTCTTGCAAGCCTGAACTTCTTGGACCAGCCTTCACAGAGCAGCGCTACAGTTTAGCAAGAAAGCCCCTTCACTCCTGATTAACAATGTTGCAAATTTGCGCAATTTCAGAAGTTCAGACCTTTGAAAGTGAAAGGAGGGGAAGCAGCTGAGATTCTGTATTAATGTTTAAAGGAATGGGGCTTTACTTGCTGCTGCTGCTGCTGCTGTGTGCCCTGAGCAATGAAAAAACCCCTCAGTCCCCTCCAGCCCAGCCTCTCGGTGCCAGGGAAGCATGGGTGGGAAAGGGGGATCCAGACTTCTTCGATGGGGGTGATGAGGGAAGAGCACAAAGCTGGAAGAAAAGGGGGAGGGAAAGGTGGCGCAGAGGAAAGGAGGCGGAGAGCTGCACAGCCATGAGGGAGAGGTCTGATCTCTGTTACTTTGAACTAAGTGAGAGGGGCTGATCCTGGGAGGGAACAGCAATGGGGTGGGCACAATCCTGACAGGCAATGGGCAGGGAGGACTTGCCGTGGGGCCTCTGAAGACTGAATCCGAGATAAGGTTGCCGGCGGGATGCCGTTGACATAGATCAACTTGAAAGCCAGTGGAGACAGTTTCGTTCCGGTTCAGTTATTTTGGTTTCATTGAACCGAATTAAGGCATGCCGTGCGGATGTAGCCATAGAGTTCTTCCATATATACTTGCTGCCTCTTTTTTAAAAAATCTCTTCTGCTTTAGCTAGGTCCCTACTATGTTTGTCTTTTATCATGCCCATTTTTGCATTAAACCTTTTCTTGATGTGTCCAATTTTCTTGAAGAAAGCTCTTTTCCATTCTGTTGTTTTCTTCTGTTTCTTTGCTTTGCTCATTTAAGGAATCCTTCTTATTCCTGAGAATGTTTTGCTCTTCTCTGGAAGTTTCCATTCAGCTGAGTTTATCTTTCCCTTTCTCCCCTGCCTTTTGCCTTCCTTGTAAAGCCTCATTACACAACCATTTTGCTTTCTTGCTCTTTTTTTTTGTTGTTGTTGTTGTTGCTGCCTCCTGTTCAACATCACAAAACTCTTTCCATAGTTCTTCAGGCACCCCGTCTACCAGATCTAATCCCCTAAATCTATTGCCTCGCCTGCCCTGTGTAAGGGACATTATTTAGGCCATACTTTATAGTCTAGTGGTTTTCCTTGTTTTCTTCAATTTAAGTCTGAATTTTGAAATAAACAGCTCATCATCTTCAGGTCTTGTTTTTACTGACTGTACAGAGTTTCTGTGGATGCAAAGTATATCATCAATATGATTGCAATATTGAGTATCCTCCCATGAGGACAACAACAGGAGAAATCAGACCAATATCATGTATGCAGGGGTTTTCAAAAAATGGGATACAAAACTATTTCCTCTTGACATTGCATATGTTTTGACCAGTACTGATGTGGATTAAAGGTCAATAACCACCTAGTTAGGATTGTCTCAAAAATATGTAATGCATGTCAATGAAACTTTTGAATTTCTTTAAAAGCTCTTATTACATACTGGATGACTAGCATGTACCAGTAGAAAGAAAGAATAAAACTAAAACTACTATAGCCTTAGGCTGAAATTTGGATGTACCTGTGACAAGACAAGGTGGAATACATTTAGACAATTTGCCAGAAATTGCTGGTAAAACATAAACCTAAACCTGGTCCTTTTTAATAAGTTGTTGTGCCAGTCTGGTCACATGGGACAAACTGCCCTCAGGCGGACTTCGAGACAGAGCTATATAACTATGCATTTATAAAGAAAAGCGCTCTTCTCTTTGAGGAATGGTCCACATGGGAAACCTCCCCTAGCAAAAGAGATGACTGGAGAATACGAAATCAGCTTGTGTGCATTCTAGGCTCAGCCATGCAATGCTTGGGGCTATGTGTTAGTACAACAGTTTACTGCATATGAAACAGTAACCAAGGCCACTGTGTCTTTGGGGAATCCATTAAGCACAGCACCTTGGCACAGTATCATACCTAGTCACAGTAAAACTATACCTAATGGAATTCTCTATGTATATAGCAACGGCAATGCTTATCTTTTTCAAGATGTTAAGTGCTATTCCAAATCCCCATTTAGGAATGATATTGCCTTGCTACAAGAAAAAAATATTGAAAAAGAATTAGTGGTGCTTGCCCTTTAGGAAAAATAAGTTCTGGGAATAAACACACCAGGACATTCATAATAAAGAGAAGTCAGTAGGAAAGATATGATAGCCTGAAGGTAGGCAACAATTTGAAGGCCTCACTCTTCTGCCTTGCCACAGCTTGAGAAGTTGTCAGGGTCGTTTACCTAGGCGATGGTCACACCTTCATTTTAAACTTTCTTCAGTCCGTGTCAGGCCTGACTGCTCACACCTTTTCATTCTTATTCATTTTATTTGTGTACTTTCAATTACGATCCAAATGGAGGGTGGACAGTCCACAAATGCATCAGAAATGGAAAAGCTTGAGCAGTCAGATCTGAACATGAAGAAGGTTTAAAGTGAAGATGTGACCATGGCCCTAGTCACTTAAGCCTAGCCAGGTTTTCCTCACTGAACATCTGTTCTCTGCTGATAGGAAAGTTTTAATTTGGGTAGAGCAGAACCTCGATGCTTTCCTACATTAATTTTTTTCCAGCCGCAGTTTCATGAGGGCCTACATTTAAAAGCACCTGAATGATATGCAGTGGAACCTGCCATAGTCTGCACCATGTGGATGGCAGGTCCCTATACTGGGATATAATCCAGAATCTGCAACCACATGATAAGTATGGTGACTCCACCCCATTAGATCTGCAGATAGCCCCTGGAGCAAGAAATCCTCCATCAGAGGTGAGCTGCTGGTAAATTCTAGTAATACATTCTTGTGCCCCTCCTGTCTCCATCTAGAGAAACAGTGGGGATGGCAGTGAATTAGTGCCGGCAGTGATTTAGCACAGACAGAAGGTGGGCCATTTCCAGGTAAACAGCACCAATCCTGGTAAAAGCCAGGGAATAACTGGCAGCTTCTCCACAATCCCTTTGGGCCATGGCAGCCAAAGTTTGGGGCAGTGGAGCCCACAGGCCCAAGCATTCCCCTGAGCCTCCTGGGACACATGCTCATCACACAAGTCCCAAGCCTGGCTTGCGCCTGGATGCAAAAAAATGCTCCCAAGTGTGCTCTAGTGGAAGACACTTAAAGTGTTCTCCCTTGTGTTCCCAGGCTTGGTTCCACTTCTGTCACTCCTACATGGATCAACAGTGATGGCAAAAAGACATTGTAAATGGCCCAGTTCTGTGGCTGTTTTGGAGCGCTCTGCTCAGCTCTCCACAGCCTACAATTTCAGAGGTTTTGGAGCTTTCCTTCTCCTGCTGTGAACATAGGTTGTGATGTTGTGCTGTCATGCAGGAATGTTTTATACATTGTTCCCTATGGAGTGCACTGCAGAAGACATCCTTGGATAGCTACACTGGATTTCAAGCAAACAAACAAAAATGGAAAATGAATACCCCCAAAACAGCATTGAATTGTTCTGAATTGTTGCTAACATAAGCCGCATCCCCATTATAAGCTTAATCCAGTTCCCCTAAACCAAAATAATAGAACTGGATGCAAACGCGAATTTACCTGACCCCATTACTTTCAACTCAATTGCGTTCGATCCGGATTCTGAGGATTGTACGTGGCGTACGTGACTCAAGGGGGGGACTCAAGTGGCTACTTTTTAAAAGCCACTTTTCGGGACTGCCCTGCCCTCTTCCTCCTGGTGTGAATGCGCCACCCATAACGGACCCCTTCACGGAGCCTAGCTGGGTGGCTGCCGCTTGCCTGGATGGAGGAAAAACGGCAGCGGGCAGCCAGCGATTCTTTCCCCTCCTCTCCCCATTGCCCAGGGCACACAACAGCAGCGGCAACTCAAGCCCCCTTGCTTTAAACATTCACACATCTCCCAGAACCTGCAGCTGCTTTCCTTTCCCTTTCTAAAGGTCAGAACTCCAAAGAGCTAGAATTGTGCAAAATTGCAGCATTGTTATCAGGTGTGAAGTGCGTAGATTGCTACAGTGTAGCGGCTGCTATAAAGGGTAAATTTTTACACTGAAATCACTATCTTTGGAAGCAAGCTATTGGGGGAGGTGTGCACAAAACAGATTCTGAGTTTTGTTCCTACTCACTACAAAATTCAAGATCATTCAGAATGTTCTAGTGTTCCTTAGAGCAGCCAATCAATTTAGTGACTTTGAAGGAAATTTTTGAAGATTTTTCCAAAACCTTATTAATTCCTATAGGGACTCTGTAAAACTGAAAATTCCATTAAAATTTTCCAGTTTTCCTCCAGCTGCTTACCTTGATTCTAGAACTGTTTGCTATGTTTTTCACCTAGAACAGACAGAGTCTGTATATATGAAAGGTGTGCTTCTCTTAAATGCTTTGAAAACATTTGGAATTGCATTTTGCATTACCCTAAGGAAGAATGAAGTAAGCTAAGTAGCACTGAGAATGAAAAAAGTGTAAGAGGAAATCTAGGGCCTGTTTGCACTTTCCTCAGTGAAATGGTAATGAGGTTAAGATCAGGCACAGAGGGAGGCATCTGCCTTGTTTACAGTACTGCACCCAGAAGAGATTGTGAAGCTACTGGTAGCCTACCAGTTGCTCTCAGCCACAGCTATTGAAGAACTGGGCAGCTGGAGGGACCTCCTGAACACCCTGGGACTACAGCGGCAGTACGGCATGTGGACAGACCTCTCCTTGAGTGTATGCAAGTGCTCCAGAAAGGCAAGTGTGAAAAGGCCCCTAGTTCTCCACACTAGGCTGAGGTTGTATGCCAATATTCCTCAATGTTGAGGACTGGGTAATCCATATCCCATGCTAAAGGGAGGCCCTTGCTGCTCTTACTAATATAGAACACCAGCAAGTACTGAAAGGCCCAGTAGACAGGCAATTACATTATTGCTGCAATCCTGTGCAATACAGTTCTCTGATATGCAAAGGAAGCATTTTGCTTTCCATGGAGAAATAAAAAACCTATGCAGCATGGCAGTCTTACCAGGACTTACTTTGAAACTGAATCAGGGGTGGGGCTTACTTCTGAATAAGCATGTATGTAATGCAACAGAAAGAAAATGCAAGAAGCATAAGGCACTTATCGGTGTGCATATGAATCCTAGGAAAGAGTCCAGAAGAAATGTTAATTAAAGAACAGGAAATAACACATTTGCAAATGCTTTTTACTTGTGTTATTTACAGTATAAAAAAAGCTCAGCTTATCTTAATTGCTATGTTAAGTGTGGCAGCTGTGTAGTCTAGATAGCTTATAGTACTGTGGTTTGAAAAACCTGAGTCTGTCTTTCTTTTCTTTTTTGAAAATCCTACCATGATTTAGCAGTACTATCTTTCCACATAACAGTAACTCAGAACATAAGAACATAAGAGAAGCTTTGCTGGATCAGGCCACAGCCCATCTAGTCCAGCATCCTGTTGCACACAGTGGCCCACCAAATGCTCACGGGCATCTCAAGCAGAGACAAGGACAAACCTTCTCCTGCTCTTGAGTCCCAGCAGATGGCCTTAGAAGTGCCCCAGTTCCTCCCCCCCCTCAGCCTGAAGGATGCACCTAGGCATTCGTTCTAGTAGCCATTGATACATCTGTCATCCATAAATTTGTCTAACCTTACCTTAAAGCCATCCAGACTGGTAGCTGTCACCACCTCTTCCGGCAGCACATTCCATAAGCCGATGACCCTCTGGGTGAAGAAATGCTTCCCCTTGTCAGACCTTACTCTCCTACCCATCAGCTTCATAGAGGGCCCCCTGGTTGTAGTATTGTGTGATAGAGAAAAGAAAGAGCTGGGGCTGTGAGAGCTCAGAAGAGAGCTGTGACTAGCCCAAGGTCAGTTGGCTGACTTTATGGAGGACTGCAGAATCAAACCTGGTATTCCCAGATAAGAGTTTGGCTCCCTAGCCACTAGACCAAACTGATACACACCATTAAAAAAAAAAAGATAGACATCTCATGCTGCAACAATTCCCCTTTGCCATTCCAGGAAATTGTTCCATTGCTGGCCGGCCCAAATTGTGTATTTCTTACATCTTTTTCACAGATGTGTTCCAGCAGTGGCTTTCTGAGGAGGCAGCCTTTTAAAGGCCACCTTCTAAAAGGCATCCAGTATCACTAGAGATTAGTCACATGGAGGTTTTTGAGCATATCAGCCTATTTCTCATTTGTTTATTCTCTAACTACAGTATGTCCTTGCCCAAAGCAAGGAGACCAGTCCTAATCTAAGCTGTGGACTCCAGACCCATTATTTAATAAAATTTAAAACAGAGGACCATGCACTCTATTACTATTTTCTATTTTCAGAAAACTAAAAGTAATTATATTTTGTTTTCTGATTAGGAGAGAAACCTGGCTAAGGAGCTACACCACCATGTGTTACTCTGAAGCAAACAACCAATGGATTCTTTGAATTACTTTCTAACTTCACTATTCGAGTTACAAAGTTATATTTTAGCTACTTAAAAGATAAACAAATCGCTGTGCTTCGGAAAATTAGCCTCGAGAATCAAGTGAGTGACTGATTTTACTATATATGACTTATAGATACCCTTGAACCTCTGTGTTTAATGTTTAGTTCTATTCATTTGCACATTATACAGTACTGTTTTATTTTTAAATGCTGAGGCAACCAAAAATCCATAATAGAACCCCAAAAAAGCCAAAAGCAAAAAACCAAACTAGGGTACTATGCCAAAAATACAAAGAAATATAATAATTACTAAAAGGGTATGGTAACCCCACTGATAGAAAAATATAAATGGTAAATTGCAACAGCACTCAAAAGAAATAAGGTGTAAAAACATCAAACATAATAAATTTAAATGCAACAAGTTAAAAACACACACCAAAATAAAAATCAAACTTAAAATATAAAATATAAAACAGCTGATAAAAACAAAGAATTTAGGGCCATATGCGTTTCGACTAAAGAGTCTTCATCAGTGGCCTGTTAGGTAAAATATAACTAAAATGCTGTTTATGAAAAGTTTCTCATGCAAGAGCAATTCTCAGCTGTTTTATATTTTATATTTTAAGTTTAATTATTATATTTCTTTGTATTTTTGGCATAGTACCCTAGTTTGGTTTTTTGTTTTTATTTTTAAATGTATCACTCATTCTCCTATGATTTTGCCATCAAAATAAGTAAACGATAAATGCTAATAGGTAGGCAATGCATTGTTTATGTACTAGGTCAGCAAGCAAATAACCGGAGGCCCTCTGGTTTCCTTGGAGTTTAATCTCGGACCAAATGTGGGGAGCAAAAATGAATCGGCCACCACCGTCCATACGTAAGCGCTTTCAGGGGTTGCAGAAATGCGATCCAGGGAGGCGCATTAGTAAGAACTACTCCAGTAGTGCAAGCGAGAGTGCGACCTCCACACCGCTAGGAGGCGCGTGGCGGCCGCGGTGTCCTCACGCTTTCTTGCGCAGGCTCGGCCTGGAGCGCGGCACGTGTTTCCCGTCGTCGGAAGTCGCTGCGTGCCGGGATGATGGGCGCCAGGGTGACCCGCGTTTTCAGCAATTTCAACCTGGAGAGCCGCGCGTACCGGGAAATCAGCAAAGAGAAGCCCTCGCCTGCGCCTCAGTATCCGCGCGTAAAGCCTGCCCAAGAGGGTGAGTAAGCTGTGGGGAGCAAGGAATGGAGCCCTGAGCGCGGGGTCGGGGCCGTGCGCTTCGCCCTTCGCCGTTGTCTCTCTGGAACCCGGTGGAAAGGACGGTGCGCAGCAAGTGAGAAGAGCGTCGCTTCTCGAGGGAGGGTCAGCCAGCCTGAGTTTGCAAGGGAAATTGCAATGAGTAATCTCCTTTTAAGAGCCTCTTTTGACCACTGACCGTCTTGCAAGCCAGGCTGCAATGGTTTATGCAGGCGCTGCAGCCGAGGTCGTTGACAGCCTTGCAAATTAGGCTGCAGGAGTTTGCATGGGTGCAGCCAGTGGGTAGCTTTAGAAGAAGAAGTAGTAGTAGTGATGGTTTTTCTACCCCACTTTTCTCACCCATTTAAGGGGACGCAAAGCGACTGGCAAAGCTTTCTGTTCTCCCCAAAACAGAACACCCTGTGAGGTAGGTGGGACTGTGAGAGCTCAGACAGAGAGCTGTGACTAGCCCAGGGTCACCTAGTTGGCTTCATGGAGGAGAGCGGAATCAAACCCGGTATTCCCAGGTAAGAGTCCTGCTCCCTAACCACTAGACCAAACTGGCATCCTTTAGGAAAGGGTTAGATAGTTGTACCAGAACGACTAGAATGGATGCCTGAGTAACACCTACAGGTCAGCGATATAGGTAGGATGCCTGTAAAGGTCATTAGAAAGCAATCATTTTGCTTTCATTTTCTGCTTGAGGATGCCCAGAAGCAATTGCTGGGCCACTGGAGGCCTGTTTGCTCTTATCAGTTGGAGAGGTTCCACTGCTGTCCCAGAACTTATGAAGCCGTTCCAGTCCTAACTAGCTATAGATAACTAAAATGTAGTCTATAGCTTGACTGGGTGCTGCTAGGTAGCTGCTGAGTAGCAGTGTTCACCCTCTTTTCTGGATGTGGTGCTGTGAGTGGGTGTGGCAGTGTGGATGCCCAGTCATGAACCATGCCCCAGTTGCCATAGCAATATCTGGCCCCAGTGGCTGTTATCATGGTGATCCAGCCTGTACTTCTTTTGTACTTGTGATCAATTCTCCTGACTTGTGGTTAGAATGCCAGACTCGTATCTCATAGTCACTGGGTGTGATTCCACACACACTCCTCCATGAAGCCAGGGGATGACCTTGGGTTAGTCATGGCTCTCTTTCTGAGCTCTCATAGCCCCAGCTACTTCACGGGGTCTGTTCTGGGGAAAAGAGTGTAAGTTTTGTCAGCTGCTTTGAGTCCCCTTAAACGGGTGGGAAAAGTGGATACAAAAGCCAACTCTTCTTGTTGTCTAAGGAGACGAGAGATAAATTGTCAGTGGCAGGAAATGAAACTGAGGTGGTGAGAAGGTTCTACAACAGTATGATCGTGCTAAGCCATAGATCAAAACACATTTAGCTACAGTCAAAAACACTGTGGAAGTTGCTTCTTCTCCACTTTCAGACCTGGGTGGCTAATTCAGAGACTGCTAAACTACATTTCCTATCTCTCTAATGAACCATGATGGGGCTAATGGGATCCCTAATTAGGGCTGCATAGTATTCATCCCTGTAGTAAGCACTTGGTCATTGCACTGGATGGATTGTTAAGATTGTGAGTAGGATGTGTATAGAGCTAAAATGCTGTATGGTGGAGTTGGCACAAAGTCTACCATATATTTATAGACACATTAATTTTTCTGCATCGTTGTGAGGTCCAAATCACTTTCTTATTAGCTCAAAATCTATTTTTCTGAAGTTTATAGAGAGTAAAGTAGCATGGGGCTACCCTTAAAGATGGTTTGGAAGGTGGAACCAGTGCAGAATGCAGCAGCCTCACCGTTTACAAAAACATCTATCCAGATGCACATCATGCTGGTCTTGAAGGATCTGTGCTGGTTACCAATTTTCTGCTGAACCCAATTCAGGGTGTTGATGATGTGGACATATAAACTCCTAAATGGCTTGGGCCCCGAGTGTCTGAAGGAGCACTGTGAAGACCACGACCGGCAGCCACCAAAAACTAGGCCCCAGCCGGGCGTCCAACTTTCTTCAGTCCGGCCACTCCAGACATGGACTTCAAGTTCTCTTTTAAATAGCAGGTTTCTAGGCCTTTTTTTTGTTGTTTTTCAGCAGCGAGCTTCCAACTCTTAGGCTTCACTGTTGCAGTTATGTTACTATGACAACTCTTCCCCCCTCCCTTGAGCGACTGAGCCAGTATCAGGCCTCAAGCAGAGTGTCTTTGAAACAATTATAACTTTATTTGATTACAACTCTTATGTTAGTTCAGTTTCAACACAAGCAGTTCTCATTAACTTATTTTCTTAACTCAGGACCCTGCCTAATCCCTGTGTGGATTCTCCTCAGGACCCGGATCTGTACTGGCTAACTTCTACCTAAGTCTAGCCCCAGTCACAGAACAACAGCTCTGACAGGAAGGCCCTTTTTATAGCCTCTGCCAGGGTTCCATCCCTGCTGATTGGTTAGTTGCTCTCTGGGCTGCCCCCCCTTTCTTAAATATGCTAATTGAGCTGGGCACAGCCCCTCCTCATCTGTTCTCTAACCTTCCTGGTCAGTGCCTTTTCCTCTTAGTACATTATATAACATAACCACATATGCAATAAAAGATATAACAGGTACATTAATCAAACTTGGGCTCCACAATTCCTCCCTCCTTAGGGAAAAAAATAAATAAATAAAAACATTTTTATTTATTTATTTTTTTAACAGCTGCACTAATTCCAACCTATCTAACTTTCTTAAATTCAACTAGCCCAAAAATTCATTCCCAAAGTCTCTTTTCAGCACTCCCTGCTGACATATGGACATTCATCAGTCCTCTTCACTGCTCCTCTCCAGCTCCGTCTTGCAGATGGCCTTTGCACTGCGCATCTCCCAGCAGCTCCAAGTTCGCTGAGCTTCTTCCTCACAAGTAGCATTCTGTGCAAAAGCTGATCATTGCTTCTTTGGCTGAAGATTTCTCCTTGCCTCTTGACTCTTTCTGGATATGCAAGCAGTCCATTAGGTTTAGCCATTGCTGCATCCCCACAGCTAAGCTCAGTCAGCTTCAGTTCATGGCTCAGTCCTGTGTCATTTAGTTGGCCTTCACTAGGTCTGGCATCTGTTGAAAATTCTTCCATGTTTGTTTCCTGTCTGTCCACTCTCATCTTTTCATTACCAGCCAGTTTTGATACTTCTTTCCCTTGTCCCTGTTCCTCTTTTTGGAACGTTAGCTGCTTTCCAGCACCTTCAGGATAGCTCTTTCCAACCCCTACACAGACTTCATCAGTATAGTCTGGAGAATTGTTGACCCAACAAAGGTCACCTTCTGAAAGCACCACTTCTGATTTTATAACCTTGTCACCAATTGGAAGTTCCTTAGAAGTCGCTAGGTCAACTTTCTTATGATCAGACAGTGGTTTATCCTGTTTGTTGTTGGTAACTTCTGGGAGAACTCTGGTTACTGCTCCCTCCAATAGTCCAATACTGATATCCACGCAAACAGCCGTGCCTTGAGACAAAAGCTTCTCTTCAGCTTTTATGCCCTTCTCATTGCTGTCTTGGAATAAGGATTCTATTTCTTCACCAAGTTGTAAGGCTTCCTCCAAGTCATAAGCTACCTGCTGTTCTTTCAACTCCTTTGGTTTAATACTAACTTTCACTTGTTCTTCGTAAATGTTGCCTGTAAGTTTCTGTCTTAGCCAGCTAGCAAGCTCAAGCCTTTCAACCCACAAATCATGTTTAATTTCTCTCAACATCATTTCTGTTTCGTGACTAAACCTTTTTAGGAAAGTAGCTTGTTCTTTTCTTATCTCTAGCAAGGTCTCCATCTTGTTTTAATGTGTTTATTTACTTATATTTCTTCAGCAGATTCGTTACTTTACCCTCATGAATACCTCACGGATCTGCCTTTACTTTTTAAAACCTAGACAAGATCGATCATGTTTGCCTTCTCAAATCACAGATTCCTTAAATTACTGAAACATTTACCTCAGGTATCTGCTCTAAACTCTTTTTTAAAAAAAATAACTTGTTTGCTTTCACAGAATCCAGCCCCTTTCACTTATTTACAGTGAAAGTGCTGCTTAGCACTGGATGCTTCGCATCCCACAACCGCTGCCACCAAAATGTGAAGACCACGACCGGCAGCCACCAAAAACTAGGCCCCAGCCGGGCGTCCAACTTTCTTCAGTCCGGCCACTCCAGACATGGACTTCAAGTTCTCTTTTAAATAGCAGGTTTCTAGGCCTTTTTTTTGTTGTTTTTCAGCAGCGAGCTTCCAACTCTTAGGCTTCACTGTTGCAGTTATGTTACTATGACAACTCTTCCCCCCTCCCTTGAGCGACTGAGCCAGTATCAGGCCTCAAGCAGAGTGTCTTTGAAACAATTATAACTTTATTTGATTACAACTCTTATGTTAGTTCAGTTTCAACACAAGCAGTTCTCATTAACTTATTTTCTTAACTCAGGACCCTGCCTAATCCCTGTGTGGATTCTCCTCAGGACCCGGATCTGTACTGGCTAACTTCTACCTAAGTCTAGCCCCAGTCACAGAACAACAGCTCTGACAGGAAGGCCCTTTTTATAGCCTCTGCCAGGGTTCCATCCCTGCTGATTGGTTAGTTGCTCTCTGGGCTGCCCCCCCTTTCTTAAATATGCTAATTGAGCTGGGCACAGCCCCTCCTCATCTGTTCTCTAACCTTCCTGGTCAGTGCCTTTTCCTCTTAGTACATTATATAACATAACCACATATGCAATAAAAGATATAACAGGTACATTAATCAAACTTGGGCTCCACAAGCACCTTTTCCCATATAGATCTGCCCATATATTAGGATAACAAATTGGAAGCTTCTTCCGAGGGGCCACAGCATGCAAGAGAGCCTTCTTTGTGGTGTCTGCTCTCCCCTGCCCTGGCTTTGGAATAACCTTCCGGTGGATGAATTCCATTTACCAACTTTATGTAGGTTTTGGCACCTGGTTAAAATGTATCTCTTTGCATGGGCTGTTGTTTCTTGGTTCCTCTGAATGTAATCCTGCCAGGATAAGAGGGCAGAGGGGAGGTTGGATGGGTTATACTTAAATATGTTTTTGTGTTTCTTTCATCATATGTTGTGACCCACCCCGGGACCTTTAGGCGAAAGGCAGGACACAAATGTAATCAATAAGTCAGTCAGTAATGGCAAACCACCATTTACCACCACTGGCTACTGCTGCTTTAAGAGAAACATGAAATTGAAAGTAATGATATGATCAATATTTTCCTAGATTCTTCCAGATTCGAAGAAGAAATTAAGCAAAAAAATGAACGCCTCCATGCACTATTAAAGGATGTCTATGTTGATTCCAGAGACCCAGTTACTCATGTAAGTCAAGCTATTTTCTGGCATCCGTAAATGTGTAATCTATATCTTCAGATAAAACAGAATAGACCCACCCACCCCCGCCGCCGCCAAGTTACCTGAAGACATGGCCCTTTGGACCTTATTCCGGATTATATCTCGGAATAGGGACCTGCCATCTGTATGCCAGTGCAGACTACAGCATCCATCCAGGGTCTTCCTTAGTCTGCACCAGTATGCAGACAGCATGTTCCTATTCCAAACTAGGGCCCAGTGCAGGAAGGGCACCTGTTTTTTATTCCTCATGTAAACTTTTTTTTCTTTAGCCAACTAATATGAGCCAAATCTCATTAGTTTCACATTATGGATGAAATTCTGATAACCCCTGACTGTTGGTCATGTTGGCTGGGCTGAGAGGGAATTGAAATATAAAGCATCTAGGTCCTTTCTGCACTGGGCTTTATTCTAGATTATATCTTGGACTAGGGATCTGCCATCCACATGCTGTTGTAGGCTACAGCTATCACTGGGCAGGGCAGGGCGTGCCATGCATGTCCCTATTCTGGGATATAATCCAGAATAAGGCCCCGTGCAGAAAGGGCCCTAGAGGATACCAGGCTAGAAAAGTCAGGTACAGACTAGCATTTCATTTAATCTTGCAACTCTTAGTAGTAGTCTTGTTCTTCCTCTTAGTATTTGTTTTTGACAGATCTTAATGTCAAAGTCACATTTGTTTATTTAAAATATTATTTTACTACTACCCATCTAACATTTTCAAACAATCTACTTAAGCCTAATACATTTAGTCTTCTGACCAGAAGGAAGTTTGCACTTTGCTTCCTGTCCATGGGAAGCAAAGCGCAAACTTGCTCACGTGTGTACTAAGCATTGCCCATGCGTCCAGACACCTACCTCAAGTGCAGGCGGTGTCCTGGGACCACCATTACCGGGGCAACAGTGATGTGGCATGCACACTCTCTTGCACAGTGCATCATGCTCAGGCGCACTTGTGCTGCAATCATGTCCCCTTCAGCATCAGAGGAAGTGTGGATGGGCCTGCCTGGAGCCTTACCGGCTGGCAGGTCAAGGTAGGTTCACGCATGGTGCAGGTCAACCTACACTACTTGCAGTCGCCATAAGGGGAACTTCTGCACATCCTTCATGTGCAGATGCTCCATCTTGGAGCTCGCCCCACAGCATCCAGTGGGCCAAGTGTGGAAATGCCCCGAGTTTCTTAGGACAGAAGAAAATTGATGGATTATGTAACATTTTAACAATGTTCTTGGGTGATCTTGTGCTGCCTAGTATATGAGGCCCCATGTTGGTGACCCTCCCTTAGACCTCACCAGTGTTGCAGGTCCGGTATGCCAGTCAGTGCAGAATCGCCCCTTGTTCTGGGTTGCATGCCAAAAAGTGTGCTTGCCCCAGTGAATACAGTGGGAGTTGCTCTGGAATATGCAAGAAATTTATGCTTTAAAATGTTTTGAAAAATTATTTATCTTTTCTTACTCCATAACCCTAAGCGCACTTTTCAGTAATTTTGCCCCATTCAGATGGGAAGAATATTCTTGCAAACAGGCAAGTTATTTTCTTTTCCCTGTTGAGATGGGACATAAGCACCGTTATGTGTATGGGCCTGCTGTATACCGTTCTTGAATGCTGTTACACATTATACAGAAGATCCAAACAAGATCTTTAGTTGGTCTAGAGCAGTGTATGAAGACTCCTCACTTAGAAATATCTGATGATGCCATCTTATTGAAGAGTTTGGCTTTCATTAGGTGTAGGTTAGTAGCATCATTGAGTTTGTCTGCCTAGCAGTGGCCAGAATGAGAAACCTGGATCATAAATGGTTATTATTTATAATCCCACTCTATACCTGATGATCTCTGGGCAAAACACAATAGAATAATAATAAAAACAGATTAAAAGCTTGACTGAAACAGCAACACTAAAACATGAACAGGGAGGGGATGTTGTTCCCTCAGATAAGGCCAAGGCAAAGAGGTGCGTCTTTACCACTCATCGTATAATGAGGGTGCCCAGTGCATCTCAAATGGAGACTGTTCCATAACCTTGGGCTACATCCTCCCATGTGTTCCCATCCCCCTAGCTACTGAGGGTGGTGGGACCTCCAAGAAGGCCTCACCAAACAGATCTTCAAGTTTATATGGGAATGCATAAACACACCTGGCTTTATCCTTTTCAGCTCCAGTATAGATTTCCCCCCTTAAGTGATGAACCTTAATCCTAACTTTTGTTTATGGTTTCAAAGTACAGAATCTGGCCTTTTTTTTCATACATGCATTGCAAATTGTTATTGGGCTATTATGTACTCTGTGTGAGCAATCAAGAGCCCATGATGCTGAAGTTACAGAACTGTAGAGTTAGGTGAGGCTATTTAGGCAGCTGAGTCCAGGTTGCTGCTACATGCAGACTTCAGAATCAAAGCATCTCCAACAGATGGCTGTGCAAGGAGGGAGACGCTATCCCTTCTCTAAGTAATCAGTTCCAATGTTGAACTGTTCTTGCCATAAGGAAGCTTCCTCTCTTGTATTTTTGGTCATAGCTTAGTCATTGTACTTTAATTCCGATATTTTCTGCCTTCATTCTGGAGTGATAAAGAACAGGTCATGATGCTCTGCTAAGTGACATCTTTTGAGGTTTTTCAAGAGGGATATAATAGTCTTCTAGTCTTTAGGTATGCAGAGCCTTTTAAAATGCCGCTGTCAGGAATTCTGAAGTACCCACGGAGAGCTTGCACTTAGCAGTTATACTTACAATACATACGTGTCTGTGTTTGTGTTTTGGGAGTGTATCTACAGCTTCCCCAGAATTTCCAGGGGGCTGGAATGATTGTAGGTGTGGTGAGATTTGATCACTTGAGGAACAGAGATATACTGCATCACTTGCCACTTTCCTCAATTAACAGTTCCAAAATTCCAGAATATCAGCAGACGGTCCCTTGCCCCCTTCTAAGAACCTAGTTCTACAGGCTTGCCCATAGTAAGTTTGGAGTCTCTAGCAGTGCCATAGGGTGGTTCAGAGCTACATTTAAGCTGCCTTGCACAGTCCTGTTCTTCTTTTCTAGGCATAGTTTTTCTGATTGATTAAAGACTGTAATTAATATTGCCATGTAAGAGCCACACATTTTTCAAAATAAGTTCTCCTGGGGTGTTTTTCCATTGTCACTAGAAGTACCCATTAAGGGGTATAAAAATGCCATTATATACCCATTTATGGGTACTTAATGAGTACTTTTAGTGACAGGGGAAAAACACCCCTGAAATCATCCTATGTTTTCTAAATAGTCCTTGGCAAATTATGGGTGTGACTTATGTGCCAGTACATATTATAGCATAATAAGAAAAATACTCCAAAACAATATAACAACTACCTGTTTACAGGACTTGGAAAACATTTAAAATAGCAAAATGGCCACAAAGATGCTTGGGGACTCCTTCTAGTTGCCAGAACTACATCTTAGGTTGCCTCCAGATGAGATATAAAACCCAGGATTATGCCAGGGCTATGTTTGGGTTGCCACATGTGTCCATCATAATCCCAGCGTAGCCCCAGGATATTAGAGTGATATCCCACAATATTGTTACTGTGGGAAAAATCAGCTCCCAACCCATGCTTTTACTCTAATGTGAAAGGACATATCTGAAAACAGCTTCCCCAGTCTGACGTTTTGCAAATGGCTGCCACGTATTTTGGCCCAGCTGGAACCAAATGGCAGCAGCAGTTGCCCTGGGCTGGCAACTGCGCTGGTAACACTGCCAAGAGCAAGCATCCAAACCAGGAAAAACCTTTCACTTGTCCTCTGTGGTTGACCCACCGCCTGGGCAAGTGCAGTTATTCCGGAAGTGCTTTCTTCTGGAATATCCCTGTATTGCATAATATTTAGCTGCTGTTTGGAAGCAGCTTCACTTTGAGAACACAAAGCAAATTTAGAAATTCTTTCTTAATGGCACACTAAAAGTAAGCAAGTGTTTTAAAAGGGCAGCAAATGCTATTGTATCTAATACTTTTTCAAATTTTCCCTTTTCTAGATAAAACAGGGTCTCCCATCAAAGCAGAAGGAGCACAGACCTGCTAAAGTGACCCATTTTAGTCCATCGGACATTCAGACCATTACCAAAGGCAAAATCTCTATAGCTGAAGCCTTGAATATTCTCAATAATCATGCGCTCTCACCTAGAACGTGGACTGCAGAGAAAATAGCACATGAATACTTCTTGGAATTAAAAGATGTGACTGCTGTGCTAACATTCTTTATCCCCTTTTCTATGAAGATAGTTCCTCCAAAGGACAAGAAATCCTTACAGTCTAAAGAAGAAAGTCTGTCAAGTATTGAATGATCTTTTGAGTGTCTTCTGTAAGCTGTGCACAGGGTGCCTCATCCCTATTAAAAGCAAACTTTCATTAAATGTCTTTCATTAAGTTGCTCTCTGTGTTTTAACTGTTAAAGGAACATTCATAAAGTGAAAGTGTCCTGAGTGATGTCAGGCATGTGTGCCGGCTCAGGATTTCTGAGCTGAACTGCCACAGGGTTTATTTCTTCCCAAGTTGCCTGCTGCAGTTGGAAGGCTTGGCAGGCGCCATCTGTCCTATTCTCACTCTGGCCTGGCTGAGGCTGCATCCAGACATCGGTTACTTATTCTGCTATATTTGGATATTCCAGAATAAAGAACATACAGCAGAACCAGTAACCAGTGCCTGGATGCAGCCTCAATCTGCGTTGTGCAAAGATGCTGCTTTGACTGCTTTGATTGAATCCAAGTGTTGCTTGAGTCTCTCAGTATTGTTTGGAAAACTGAGGGCCTTTTTGTACTTTAGCCTTGGGAATGGTTGGAGATCCTCTGGAATGGAGTATCTGCATACTCTGGAGCGGTTTCCGTCTAAGAGTAGCTCCCAGCCTTCGTGGCCATCCTCATGTTCCACAGTTATGCTAGGAACGCTGATGGCGCACTTAGTGCAGCCACAGGTGTAGCCTTCCCATCTCACTCTGTGCAAAGGCTGCATGGGGAGAGGGTGGCTGTGGCTGTGTAGTCTCACACTGTATTGCCTAATAACTATAGTAATGGCTCAGTGCACATGGCCATTGCTGCAGCAAGGCAAGTGCTGCCAGGCACTGGCATTTGCACTTAGGGTAATTTTCTGTAGGGTTGGAACAGGGCCAGCATACACATATGAATGTTGGCCGCCATCCCTATACCAAATGTCTATGGGACACCGTCCTATGGAAGTTATGTGCAAAAAGGCCTTGAGAAAGCAGCTTGGCATGATGAAAGATGGGTCAGTCACACCAAACTTCAGCTTCCCAACACAGTCTGCAAATGGGAACGAAAAAAGTGAGTGTTCATGGGGGCGGAACCAAATTGCTGCATGAGCTTATTCATCCCGGAGTAGGGAACAATAGCAGAATCTGTGAGGACATTCTTTAGTATTTGAAAGTCTAAAAGTGTCTTTTGTGAGAAATGATTTGTTGGAAAGCAGCTGTCTATTATTGTGAGCTTGGATAAGATAAATGTCTTATTTCAGACAGATCTGCTTTAGATTGCTTTTGCAAGCGCTCATAATATAGTTATCATTCTGTAAATTACGATAATAAAAGCAAGGCTTAGTTGCAGGGTATAGTGTTTGTCTTTTGTACTAGGAGGCTGTGTGCAGTTTCAGCATCTGGTAAAAGGGAAGCCAAAGAACAAACGTGGAAAATTAAGTTACAATAGGGATTCTTTTCATTTTGCTGTAATTACGGATGTTGGAAGCAAATGGTTTTTGAGCCAAATACAGTTTTTGTTCTTACTGGATATAATCCTAGTTATCAAAACGCTGTTCTTTTGTCTCTGGCCCATGCCTTTAATTATTAGCATCATGGCCATGAAGAGTTTATTGTATTAATGTATTACATGTTTTGTGCCTAAGCAGAGATCTTTTCTGAATCATATGGAATTAATTTTATCTTCAGTATTTAATTTTGAACTATCTATGTTATTACAGGTTATAAAGGATATTTATTATGCATTATTAAATTGGCCCTGAATTTACTTAATCACTCTTTGTAGATATACTTTCATTTGGTCTTCTGTCTGAAAACTATATGGAAGTAAACATTTTGAAAGTACATTTAGGGAAGACAAATTCCTTAATAAATTATTTGAGAAGATTGCTACATAATTGCAGTAAAAATGATTAAAGATGCTGTAGTCTTACCATTATCCTTTTCTTTTTTTGCATAGGAAATTTTTAATGTTTTTTCAGAGATACCAGGTTTTGAAGGGTCAGCTATGTCTTCCAAAGGGTGTTTGATGGGTTGTAGGAAATGGAAAATTTCCAGTTGCCTTGTGTGCTGCTGGTTGAGAATAATTGGTAGTAAATAATCAGGTTATCTTTGCCATGCATGTAGAAGATGAAGTCTGTGTGCATTGGGGATTAATTTGAAGAAACCTAGCTTTGAACCAGATCTGTTTTTGTTCATGATAATTTAAGTATATGAGTTATGTGTAGATTTCTAGTATGCCCATAATATGATCCAAACATATGCAAACTGTCTCTGCTATGGAATGCTGACAACTCAGTAAGCAGTCCATAAATCTATTCAAGAACATAATTTTTAAGTTAATATGAACATTAGATTACTGATGTCTGTGTATTATCTTCAATATCAGAGGGATCAACTTCTGGGTGTCTTCATTTCCTGCTTGTATACTTGCAGTTTGGTGTTTTGGTTAGCATGCCAGACTCATATCTCGTAGTCACAGGGTTTGATTCTGAACTCCTTCGTGAAGCCAGCTGGGCGACCTTGGGCTAGTCACAGCTCTCTGAGCGCTCACTGCCCCACCTACCTCACAGGGTGTCTGTTGTGGGGAGAAGAACAGAAAGCTTTGTCAGCCACTTAAGAGTCCCCTTAAATGGGTGAGAAAAGCGGGTGAGAAAAGCCAACTCTTCTCCTTCCTCCACATATGTAGTTGGTCTGACTGTAGGAAGAGGATGCTGCCCCTGATGGCCTTTAGTTTTATTCAGCAGGGCTCTTTACATTCTAATAAGACCAGTGTTGATCCTATCTGATTTTTAAGGGATTAACTTTGTTATAGTAGGTCTAATTTATAAAGGACAAGGAATACTTCATCAGTTAAATCTTAC
Organism: Aspidoscelis tigris stejnegeri; assembly: GCA_023333525.1. NCBI lineage: Eukaryota > Metazoa > Chordata > Lepidosauria > Squamata > Teiidae > Aspidoscelis > Aspidoscelis tigris. The sequence goes on from JALMGA010000001.1 coordinate 98,361,065, forward strand.
CTCAAGGTAATGTTGCCTACAAATATTTCTTTCTATGTATACATTTAAAGCTTTACTAGAGGCATGCCTTAGCAGGTGGCAGCCATTGGCTAGCCTTGCTTTGTCTTGAAATGCTAAGCAGAGTTGGACTGGGTTATTACTTGCGTGGTAAATCGCCAACAAATCCGAAGGCTTTAGGTTAGGCCAAGAAGCTGTTAAAAGCTCCCAGAAGACAATGGCAGACTGTTCCATATTGTTTGTGTAGGCTTGTGTTGAACTCTAGTTTGGTAGAAGCAAACTGTGTGGAGAGTCCCAGGACTTTTAGGTGCTTCTGCCAATAAGGCCAGCCTCTCCAATGGGCCAAGGTGAGATAAATGTGGCAGCTGAGCGACTTCTGAAGGACTACAGATTGCATGTCATTTGTGTTACACGCTGAGGGACACGTTTCATGATCCCTTTTGGGAAAGCAGACCTTCCACTCGGGGGCCTTCCTATACCAAAAATGCAAAGCCTTATTTCCTTTGGTTTGGCCACACAGCGGACCCTCAGAATTGTAAGTGTTGCAACAGGCTTGTTATGCTATTGTGTACACATACACATATGCTTGCAAGAATAACAATAAAACATACAAATGGATTTGTGTTTGTGTTTATTGATTTTTATCCCACCCAACACTGACATCTCAGAGCTGTAAACAGATAAAAAATGTATTACAATAACAATAAATAGAAGAAAAATAAAACAATATAATTAAAAGTAATGGTATGGGAGCTAAAGAGAGAGGGATTAACTAAATGCCCCAAAGTGGGCAATGAAGAGGGTGACATGCCCTTGGAGGTACAAGGGGTTGTGGCACACAACAGAGCCTTCTTTGTAGCAGCCCCTGGTTTGGCAATAGCCTCCCACTGGAGGTTCACCAGGTGCCAACATTATACAGCTTTCATCACCTGGTTAAAAGGTACCTCTTCACACTTGCCTTTGATTCCTAGTTCCTCTGGCTGTAGTTCTGCCAGGATGTAAGAGATGAGGGTTGGTTTGGTTATATTTTTAAGTACGTTCTAATAGTTGTTCCACCATGTGTTGTGATCTACCCTGGGATTCTCAGGTGAAGGGTAGGATATAAATGCAATCAATCAACCAACTAAACATCTGGGCAGTTTTAAAAACTGGATATGCTAATCTGGGAACATCGTAGAATATTTTGTAGTTTATTTATTTTGATTAAATAATGCTTAAATACAAAAGTACAAAACCTACAGTACAATACACCAGCCATCATATACAACCAAACAATACACAAATTTGCAAAGTAACAAAAATAAACTAAAAAGCAATAATTAAAACATACCTAACTATAACGGAAATCCAAACTTCCTGCCCTTACCCAGCAGGCCTTTCTGTGATTATACTCTTCTCATTACACAATCCATTTCTCTATAAGCTGCTTTTCTGGTACTTCATCCAGTAGCGGTGACCAAACCTTTAATACAGCAGTACCTAAAAGTGACCACACCTTTAACACAGCCATATCTGCCTTGTAGGATGTTATACAATCATTGATCAGTGGTTTCCAATAGTATTCCATACCAATCTTGTATTACAATGTTCTCCAAATATTTCTAGTTTTTTAGTTATTACTGCTTTAGCTACATGTAGTAGGTAGTGAATGAATGAATAAACTTTATTGATTAGTCACTTGACCATATCAAATTTCAAGCATACAAAAATAAAACCATACAAGAATAAAATCAAGTCTGTGTGTATATCGTCATTACTTATCCTCATCACCCTTACAAGGCACTCCATTAAGCTCAATGAATGATTTCCTAAGCTGGGCTGTCTTAACCAAATACAAAGCTACCTTGTATGTTACCTGAGCATTCTCTCCCTGCAAGAGGTAAGGCACTTTATGCTCTGTATTCCAGTAAGACATATTTTGCAGGAGGAGATCCAGGGTGTTTTCCCACTGTCACTAGAAGTACCCATTAATGGGTATTTAATGGCAATTTTGTACCCATTAATGGGTACTTAATGGGTACTTCTAGTGACAGTGGAAAAACATCTCTAGACATGTTCTTATTTGGAAATACAGAGGACAGGTAAACAGAATATGTGGAAGATTTTCAACCTCTGGTGCCCCACAGACACACAGCCTATCTTCATAGCGTATCTTATGGTATCACCATAGAATCAATCAATCCAAATCGTGCATTGGTGAATTGTTGTCTCAGCGGGTGGGGCATCTTATAGACCAGGTATTTTCCAATCTGAAAAACGGTTTTTGTTCGCGTCAACCATTTTAAATGATTTTATGTTGGAAAGACTTGCAATATCGTTTTGGGCACTGATGTCCCTTACTCACTGCTTAAAGCACTCTTTTGCTATCTGGCTACTATGCCCCAGTGTTTGCAAAGACGGACCACAGTGGGAAATTTCACCATGTATTTTGTGGGTCCATGTATAGGTGGTCTTATCCCTGTATTGCTCTTCTAAGCACATTCTGGTAGTAGGTAGAGCAAAAGTTGTTTTTTATGGTTATTGAGTCCTAATGATTAAAAATGAGAATAAACATATTCTGTGTGTGGGGGGGGAGAAGTGGGGGAAATATTTTTCTAATATCTAGGTCAATTTCATCACAATAGTTCTTTAATTTTTGATACCCTTACTATGCATGGTAGTGGTGGGGTTCATCTGAACGTCCTCTCCAAACTTTCATGCTTCCACTACATATTATTTTCACCATTTCTAATGGCATTTTATAGCACCTAGAAACTTATTTCGTATATAGCTCTCTCAGTAGATGAAAAGTACCATCATAGATTTGTGGATGGTATGAAAAATCCTTGCAGCCAATCTCCATGGCTCTCCAACCTATTCTTAAATATAACCAACAAAGAAGGTCCCATTCCCTGCCTATAATTTCTTTCACTGGAGGCCAGCTACTGAGAGATTGTGAGCATGGCAAGGCAGCCACCTCAAGGCCGCAAGCCTTTCAAGACCTGGCCTTGTGTATGTGGAACGGTCTTCCTGTGAATTCTTGGCTGGAGGAGGATTTCCTTCACTTTCCGAAGGGGTTGAAGTCCTTCCTTTTTGATTCATAAGAGTGAGTCATCTAGGTATTGGGTTGAGGAGGTGTGAAGCATCTGGTGAGGAACTGGGGTGTTGATTTTATATAATGAAATATATATATAATATCTCATTTTTATTTCTCTCTTGATTGCATATGTTGTTCTGCCCTTTGATGAAAAGGGCATTATAAATAAACATCATTATTATTATTTTGATAGGTTTCTCCTTGTTGGCCATGGTGAGAAGAAGCTGCTAGAACCAGCTGGCCTGAAATAGCAGGGTGTTACTTCTGTACTTTGTACAAAAAGAGACTCGGGGTGTTTTTGCACCTATGTTAGGCCCAGAAACTAGCACACAACTGTGATGGATTGGCTGTCCACATTTTGGGATGCCCCATGCATTCAAAACTTACTCAGCACTTCACCATACCCACCTGCTGTTGCCTCAGTAACCAGGCAATGTAGGGTGCAACTGTGGCTGCACCACCCTCACCATATACCCATTGCCTGGAAGAGGTGCAAAGGGTGAATGCTGGGCTGCACTAGCCACATCCCAGATCCATGGGTGCATGCCAGCGGACAGTCATGCACCCATGGATGCTCTATGCTGGAGAGTCCTGAGAGTTTCCCAATGGGCCAAATGCAGAAAGACCCTAAGGCTGTGATCACACACACACAAAAGCATCTCTGAGGCATCTTAGAGAAGATTTTGAGGTGAGATTGTTCACACATGAGTCTGTCCCTCCCACTTCTCCTAAACATTCTGTGCTAGAAAAGGTGGTTTAGAGAAGAGCTGGGAACATGGGGACCACACACTGTCTCTATGAAGGACAGTTGTGATGACCACGACCGGCAGCCACCAAACACTAGGCCCCAGCCGGGCATCCAACTTTCTTCAGTTCGGCCACTATAGCTACGGACTTCAAGTTCTCTTTTAAATAGCAGGTTTCTAGGTCTTTTTCTCCTACTGAGCCGAGCTCCAACACTTAGGTTACACTATTACTGTTACGTTACTACGACAACTCTTTCCCCCTCCCTTGAGTGTCTGAGCCAGAAACAGGCCTCAAGCAGAGTCTTTAAAACAAATGTAAATGTAACTTTAATGCTTTACACTTTTTAAGTCAGTTCAACTTTAACACAAGCAGTTCACTTTATTTTCTTAACTCAGGACCCTGCCTAATCCCTATCTGGATTCTCCTCAGGACCCGGATCTGTACTGGCTAACTTCTACCTAAGTCTAGCCCCAGTCACAGAACAACAGCTCTGACAGGAAGGCCCTTTATATAGCCTCTGCCAGGGTTCCATCCCTGCTGATTGGTTAGTTGCTCTCTGGGCTGCCCCCCCTTTCTTAAATATGCTAATTGAGCTGGGCATAGCCCCTCCTCATCTGTTCTCTAACCTTCCTGGTCAGTGCCTTTTCCTCTTAGTACATTATATAACATAACCACATATGCAATAAAAGATATAACAGGTACATTAATCAGACTTGGGCTCCACAACAGTGTTATGTCTGAATACAGCCTGAAGCAGATCCAGCAGAAGAAGTTCTGGGATAGTTACATGTAGGTAGCTGATGCTGAATGGTAAACTGAAAGTTGCCCTCTGTAAGGTCCTTAATTTCTTCTCGGAGAGAAATAAAGAGACTGGCTACATGGATTTTCTGATACCATCCAAAAATCTGCAGTGTTCCCGGAGAACCATATAGTGTTTTTAAAATCACCCTAAAATAGTTACCTCCTCATTTTCTGGGAATGGAAATCATTCAGTACCTTAAAGACTGGATTCTAAAATTAGAGGCTCTGAAGAGATGCTTTGTGCTGAACTGAGGACAGAAATGCATGCTGTCGAACAGTGTGAGTGCAAATGTGTTTTGTTGATTCTACTGGCAGAGAACAAAGAGGGATTCCAGAACTTGCAGAAAGCTGTGAATTGTATTTGCAATAGTTGGACACCTTCCCTGTGAACTGCTTCTAAAATTGGAAATGTGGAAAAGAAAATGTCAGCAGGTGTGATATATCTGTATGTAACAGAAACTAACACCATTCCAAAAAAGGTAAGACAGGAGTAATAGCTTTTTAGAAAGAAAGGTTTGGTGTGAGCACCATATTCCTATACATGTTTACAGTGCCTTCAGAGAAGCCTCCACTTAGGTTTAACCCTTTTAATTTCCCCTTGGAATACAGAGCAGAATGAAATATAATCTGTTTAAAAGACAACTTCATTCTTTCTGAAAGAAGAGAAGGTAAAGGGATGAGATACCTAAAGCACAGAACGTGGCTGCATCCAGACATCACTTACTGATTCCACTATATTGGGATATTCTGGAAAATAAAGTAGCATCGGGATGCAGCCTCATGGGCTTCTATATGGAAGCAACAAGGTAGGGAGCAATGTTATTTATTTATTTGTTTGTTTGTTTGTTTTATATACTGCTCATTAAAAAAACCCTTCAAAAACAGTTTACAAGAAATATTGGAAACAAAGGGGAACACACACACACAGAAGGAGCAGTAATTTAACACTGGATGGATCCATAAAGAGATGATTCATACTGAAAATGGCTGGATAAAGAGACAGGTCCTTAATTCACTTCTAAAAGCTGTATATAAAGATGCCTCACAAATTAAAAAAAAAACATAGAGAAGGTACTAACAAAGAGGAGGCCCAACTTTCAGCCATCATAAGATAGCATTCTGTTTCATGGGACCTGCATTAAGACCTCTGCAGATGAACTCAGGACTATTTCAGAGTTCTAACAAGGAAGACTTTTTAAAATGTACTTTGGTCCTACGTTGTTTGGGGCCTTATATGCCAAGCTTAAATCGTAGAACTTGGTCTGGCAGCTAGCTTCCAGAGCAGATACAAGGCTGGTCCCACATGCAATAGACTAAATGTGAGATTATTGGGGCATGAACAACAGTGGCAAAACTGGTGTACCAGCTGAAAGAGACTGTAGGCACTCTTGGCCACAGAGATCACCCGAGTCTCTATGGACAGAACTGACTTCAAAAGTCCCCCCTCTAGAACAGGCAAAATCCTCCATGGATCTTAGTACTTCTTCCCCACAAAGTTTCTTCATTCTCAGGCTCCAACCTCAGTGCATTGGTGCTCATCCAGATGACGATTACATCTGTGCATTCACAACCCTCCTGATTGGGTTGTTGTGTGGAAACAGAACTGAGTGTTCTTAGCATACTGGTGACATCTAGCCCCCAAACTTCTGATGGCCATCCCACTGACTTCTTAAGGAGGCTAAATGCTACAGTGACAACACTGTATATGCCACAGCCCAGCTTTTGGAGTGTGGAGTTATAGTTACTCTATAGAATAATCCCTGTAAGCAGAATGAAACCTACTATAGTACCGGATTCCCATCTCCCACAGGTGATCACAAACTTACCATGGTCAATAGTACTGAAGGCCTCTGATAGACCAAGAAGAATAAACAGAATTGCACTCTCAGATTGAACCCAGATTGAAATGGGTCTAGACCAGTGATGGCGAACCTTTTGAGCTCAGTGTGTCAAAATTTACAAGAAAACCTAGCTTAACTCGGGTGCTGTGTCACATCTAGAAATATCCATAATTTTGTGATAATTTGTAGCTCTAGTAAAAAAGTTATAGTTTTGATATATGTATTTTATTAAAAGCAAAAACAAATAATTCTTTACATTAGTGCCTTTTGTTGCTAAATCTTCAATTGAAAGTTGATATTTTATACACTTCAAGAACAAGCAAGCACTACACGCCCAGGTGCCAGGTTGACCATGTGTGTCACCCAAAAGGGCTTGGCGTGTCACCTGTGACACGCGTGTCATAGGTTGGCCATCACCAGTCTAGACAATCAGTTTCTTTCAAGAATGCCTGCAGGTGCATGGTAGTCACTTCCTTCAATACCTTGCCCAAAAATGTAGCATTCACAACTGATAGAACACGTCTTTTTAAGAAGTAAATGAGCTACAATCCTATTCCATGGCAAAATATTCATTACACCATGGAGCTACCAAACCATCTCTATTAGCTTGTTCTAATAAGCCAAGATAAGGGTCATCATAACACATTCTCCGTCCTTGAGATAGGGGAGTGCTGTCATAATACAGTACCAAACTTCACCAAATGGTAGTCTGTCCATAACAATGGCACATTAAACCATCCAATGTCCAGGCCATCCTCCTGCAGTCTGAAGTAAAGGGCATGTCACATACATGACAGGCCCTCTACGTTGGATCAACTACAAACTGAGGCAGCCCAATGGCTGACATGGAGGAATTGAAATCTTGAGCTGGCACTATGAAAAACATTACCTGGAAGAATCTGAAATCCCCCAGGGCTATCATCCTGGGATTCTCCAGCACTTCTGCTAGTCAAGGTGACCTACTGGCAATCCTTGGGTCATTAGACCAGCCCAGGGAGATATGCAGAAGGGCAGGGGGGACCCACTTCAATGATGCACCAAACTACACTGCTGAAACGGGTCCCCCAGGGTTCTGAGGCCAGAAACTTTAGTTCTTGGTCGTCAGAGTTCTCACAGCAGGCTCTGAACCTTGAGTGACCTTCAGGGTCACTTGGGGCAGCATAATGATGGAGCTTTGTCTTGAACCACCATAGTGGATCAAAATGCAATGTCTTGCACTGTCCCATCCCCATCCAGACAGTTAGCTGGAGGGTTTATTTTTGCATTCTGTGCTCGCAACATCCCCCCTTATGCTCTGGTTTGTGCACAAATTTTAAACATGCCTCCCTAGCAGTTATAATTAAAACATACATTTTGCATCTAGTGTACCTGTCTTTTCAGGCCTCACACAGCCATTTTCTGTAGCAGTGTCTCCACTTCTGGGTGTAGGTGGCTCCGTGGTGGGTAGTCAAGGGAGGTATTATGTACAAAGGCATAATTCTCTACATTGCCTCTTGCAGTGCAAAAACGCACTCTGCATACAAGGCACCTTTATTGAAGACAGCAATGAAGATTGCCACAGGGTGCCTGACGCTGCTGAAAACAGGAACAAGGCATCAGCAGATAGGGCCCATCTTCAACAGGTAAATGAAAACATAGCCTATATTAAAATTTCATTGAGTTATACAAAGAGGGTAGTCCTGATTTTAACACTACTTTTAATTTAGCACAGTGTACACTAGATATGCACTAACAGACAGGGAAAAATTTACTTGTCTACGTTCAGAATAAATTAACCAGATTTTTTTTCAGTAAATGGATTGTGATTGCAGTGAGAAGGAGAGAGAAAAGGAGGGAAAGAGAGGAATACAAACATGTGTTTTGCGCACTACACAAAAATACTTATAGTTACTGAATATTAAAAAGAAAACATTAGCCCCACCTTATGCGATTCAAACATAATGCCTATTCTCCGCAAATGCTGTTTATCATACTGTTATAGTAAATCAATATTTCCTTGCAGACAAATACATTCCTAAATTGTTTACCTTGTCTCAGATTAAACAGAATGCAACAGTCTTTGGGTGTTTTTCCACTGTCACTAGAAATATCCATTAAGTACCCATTAATGAGTACTTAATGGCATTCTTGTACCCATTAATGGGTACTTAATGGGTACTTTTAGTTACAGTGGAAAAACACCCTTTATCTTGCCTTGTAACTGTGCTTATGTGCTATCTTTCATCTTTATATTTTATTCTGCATCTCTTTTATGAGCTGTTGCTTAGAAGACAGGGTGCTGAAGTTTGATTTATTGTGCATCTCAAGGTTAAAAGAAAATAATAAACATGAGCAACAGGTTTGCTGAAAAATAACATGTTGAAAGAGGTACCTAAGGATGACTTAACAGAGAGAACAATCCATCTTACTTTGGAGTAGAATGTTATTTGTATTGCTTTTTTAAAAGAAAGTAGTATGCATTTCTTTTTATGTTCTCGCCAGATTCCTATACTGTCTGGAAGACTGAGGGTCTCATAAATCACTGGTCTAAGGATCTGGAGTGTTTAGGCAAAGTTGGTAAAACTTTGGTATCCTGCTAACAGCTTTTTGGACTGGAATGTGTGCCCCAATCACATGCCACAACCCAGCCACACTTATTTGACTGGCCATGCCTAGCTTTGCAACATGTGCTTCAGGCAACAGATATTAAAGAAAACAGAAAAAAAAATACTCTTTCTAATTTGGTACCCTTTAATGTCTTAAGCAACTGTTACTCTGCCTTTATGGTCAAACAACAGCTGGATATATTGTTGCTAGCTCAAATATACGGGAAAATCAACTATTGTACGTAGGTAATCCTTTGATTTGACTCTGGTGCTTGCTGAGATCTTTATAAACAAGAGTGTCAGAATGGCAAGGCTGTTGATAATTAGTCTATCATTATCACATAATGCATAACAATCAAGAAATTCAAATAGGGATTTATCAGATATGCTAAATTGTAAAAAATTGTCCTAGCTCAAAAGTAGACAATCTGGGATACTGTATTTAAAGCACATTTAGGAAAGCTGTCTTATTAATATGGCAAGGCATCTAAAAATTTGTTGACTATAAGCATTCTTCTTCTGCCTCCTTTTCCTCCATCACCAGTACGACCACCTCCTCATCTTCCTTTTTTCCTATTCTCCTGCTACTCTAATTTTCAATTGCCTGCAAGTTAGAATGTAACAATGTGAAAAAGTGGACTTTTCTTTTTTCTTTTTTTTAAAAAAGATATTAAAGAAAAAATGAAGAACAGGATAAGCATCCTTGTTTAACTGAAGACTGCTTCCACATTTGCCACTGAAAAACGGATCTAAGAAGATCCGTTTTTCGGTGAGCCATCCTCTGGAGGATCCGTCCCAAATAGAGATGGATCCTGTGAGGCCCTGCGTGTTCGCACACGTGCAGGGCGGCCAGATCGCCTGGGTGCTGCACAGAAGCTGCAGCACCCATTCAAAGGTCCGCCGGATTCCCACGCCACCGACGCCACTCCCGGACTGGAGCAGGCAGCTGCCAGTCACTGCGTGTTTCCGGAGGCGCACAGTGAGCGAGGGAGGGGCTTCTGAAGCAGGCCATCCTGCTTCTGCCCCTCCCAACATGTCGGCCGCCAGGACATCTGTCCCTTCACCTGGCCATGTGCGGAAGTGTCCTGCTTCCACACAGACCCAGGCAAAGGGATGGATTGAAGACCTAATTTTTGAGGTCTTCATTTTAATCTGGTTTTCAGCGGTGAGACCTGTTTTAGAAATGAATCTCGTGCGCCGAAATGCGGAAGCAGCCACCAGGAAGGGTTGCTGAAGAGGTCTCCAGTGCGGAAGGTAAGTAAGTAAGGGTTTTAAATGGGTGGTTAAAACAGTTTCTGCAGCCAATCTGGAAACACCATAGATAAATGAAGCTTGAATCTTAAAGAAAGCAGCTCACATATAGATCTCCTTGATACATCGTTAACAAGAAAGCATGACAACTGAACCATACCCCAGATATCATTCTGCTTTCTGTAGGGGACAATCACCATTCACCATTCCAGTACCATTTTTTAAATAAGCGCCTGCTCTTCATGGAATTGCTGAATACTGGTGTTTTTTTTCACTTTAGTGTGTGGCAGGTTAAGCCTAAAACAATGGTGGCGTAAGGAAGAATAGGCCTTATGATTTACTATCAATGCTGTTTATTGATGTTGACCATTAGCCATATTACAGCTGGAAGCTGAATCAAGGGGCTGACAATATAGATGCAGATGGCCTTGTTCGGGCACCAGTGGGATAGTTAATTCATGATGCCACTGAGGACAGTAGGCTCCAAGACTAATGGATCCATTTTACAATTTTCACATATTCCAGCCAGGCATTTCCACACTATCTGGCTGTTACAACCCCTAGAACATGTTCTAGCTGATATGCCCTCCATATCCATACTGCTAATTCTGGGTGCATTCCCATAGGGAGTAAAATCCGGATTGGATTCAGACTCGGCGTTCAGGATTCCCATTAAACTGGCTAGTAATCTGAATCCGGGAAGCCCTGTCCCCATGCCAGTTCTTTTCCCCTGGATTTTCTGCAGAAACCCCTGCAGAAATCCAGGGGGGAAAAAACCCTGCTGAAACGGGACTTCAGCAATCCAGTATGGATTTTAGTACCCTAAGAGGCGAGCTAAGGTGCAAAAGATGGCCACATCTAGTGGTTATACCTTTTTCATATCTGTTGCACCTTCCCTGTGGCAGTCCAGGCAAAGCATATTACTGTCACAAGTCCCACCCTTCCTTCCGTCCCTATGATTGACTCTTGTCCTCATCACTCCAACATCACAACTAGGGCACAAGCAGGGTATGATGTCTGCTTTGAACAGGTAAGGTTTTAGTTAGCTGTTTGACGCCAGCCTTGTTGCTGGATAGGGGTTGTTAGAGTGTGGGCGTGGCTTAGCTGCGGTCCTGAGGGTGGGGCAGTTGCTCCTAAACTCATCCAATCAGATTCAGCCAGCAGCCTGGCTGGAAGGCTGTTTAAACCCATTGAGAGGAGGCTCACAGTTCTTCCTGGGGCAAGCTTGCAAAGTGTGAGTCAGGGAGGAATGGGCTGTACCTAACTGAGTTCTCATTATTGAGCTATGGTAAACAATAAACACATCTTCATCGTTTACTTACTTTCATTCAGATGTTGTTAATTACCTGTACACTCAGTATAGAGAGGAGGAAGGGTTTTGGCAGCCCTAGACAGCAGTGAAACATTGCAACGTCTCACAGTAGGGCAAGAGAAAAGCATCTGACTCTTTTTATTCAAGGAAGGGAGCAGAGGGGGAATGTGTGAGCATCTTGCTGCCAACGCTGAGACAAGAGGTTTGAGAGCAAAGGCGGTTAAAGTAATTTACCTGAACGTGGGCAGTGTTGGGGGGCAGTGGGGTATCACAAGGGGACTAAACTACCTCTATATTGGGTTTTCAAAGTTATCTTCAAGGGATAAGGAGCAATGGAAAACTCCTCAGCTCCATCTTTGAAGGTTACGTGAGCTTTGAAGATGGGCTTCATTGTGCAGAAGCCCTGAAGCTTGGATCAGAAGAGAAGACATTGGAATGGTTGTAGACCTCTTTGAGCTAAACTGGAGCCCTTAGGATGGTTCTGGACCAGAAAGGTGCTAGTTCCAGGTGGAAGAAGCATATTAGCAAGCAGCTTGTTCAGTATACCAGGCAAGTACAGAAAGGCTCTGTATTAAAACCCTGTCATAAGAAGCATACTATTTATAGTAAAGTACAGCAATTGTCATTTCAGAAATTTTCATTTAATCAAAACTGAATAAATGATTCAGTCTCACAGTTAGTCATCATTCTTAAAGTAGGATGATGTTCACTTGAATCTCCTTGGCTCCAGACTATTCAAATAAGCAGAAAAGTAGCAGCAGGTAAAATTCAACCTAACTTCCATCCTCTACATACTTACCTGGAAGTGAGTATATCCCCCAAGAAATGGTGACTTATCCCATCTCTCCACTTCTGAGTATGTAGCCATACTTTGGGCTTAATACCCCAACAATGTGCTAGCTGTAGTGGCTATGATTGGCAGACCAGTTGCCAGGAAATGGTGGAGAGCTCCAACCAGCAGCTGGGCAGCTATTGGACATGAGCCATTCCTAACCCAGAGATCAGAAGCCTTTTTGCATTATGAAAAATGCAGTACAGACACTATCATTTTAAACATATTGTATATTGTTTGATATTTATTGAATTTTAATGTATTTTAATGTATATTCTATTTTAATCTGTTGTTACCCGCCCAGAGACCTTTGGGTATGGGGCGGGATAGAAATGTAAATAATAAATAATAATAAATAAATAAGAAGATTGGAATACAATCACAGCAGACCTGAGACCAATTCACACTTTGGCCCATAGTGAATAATTAGGCAACATCTGGGGCAGCACTCAGAGAAGGCTGTTACAGCCTCCAAGCACCTCCCGCCTTCCCAGAAGTTGCTTAACTATTCACTAGGTTATTTATGAAATCATGCTCCACAACCTTACTAACCTTCCACAGTTACTTACCTGAGATGTCCAGCCGGGGAGCATTCACTCTTCTGCGGGACAAAGAGGTCAACAAGAGTGACTGCAACTGTGCAGAGCATCAGCGTCACTCTCAAGATGGTGGTGCCCTGAATAAGACCAGCCCTGGGATCAATCACAGGTGAATGACTGATCATGCAGGTCTTAGGCTGTATGTGACTAGCACTCGCAAGTGCATCCGCTAGACAATGTTGGGTGATTGCGCTCCTTTCCTGTCTAGTGGTCGGGAAGAGAAGTGAGAAAATACCCCTGCACTTTCTTTTAAAAAGCCTATAATGCTGCAAAAAGGACAAAGAGGAACCAAAAGGAGGAGCAAAGAATGGCAAATAGAAAGAGCAAACAGAAGAAGGGAAGAGGAGCCAGAGAGATGGCTTTAGCTCCGGCAACGGACAAAGAAAGTTTGTAATTGCCTGGTATGTTGTTCCTGAAAACTCTGTTTTGACTGCAGCCAAGTCAGCCACAATATCTTCTGTTGCTCTGTGGGTTTTTTAAATGATTAAAATCCTGGATCAAAAACTCACACTTCACCACTTTAGATCTCTGTAAAAGAAGAGCAAAATTTGTGCAAGAAAAAAGGCCCCCAAAAAAGGACAGATTTTGATTCTTGCTAAAGACAGGCTGGACTACAGATGGGTATCTCTTGCATCAACAAAACTTTATTTATAAGGTATATGAAAAGTATATGAAAGGTTTACAGCCAATATTTTTTTCTGTACACACACTTGTTTGCCCTAGCCATCCAGGTATCGTCCATGCTGTGCCTAAAAGCTGATCTCTGGTTGGCAAGGAGACATTCTCTAGATGTCTCCATCTTATGCACCTTCCTCCAAAATGTATGGTCTATTGGTCTTCGATTTATTTGGAGTTGACTTGAGCAGCTTTTGGAATCTGAGATCCCCCATCCCCATACTGACTCTTTTGCTGGATTATTGGACTACTACCCAGCATGGGGCCCAACCTCAAGGGTCCCTCCTGTCCCTCTTGTTTATGCAAGGATAATTTCAGTTGTACAGACGATCCAGGAAACACTGTGTGATACAACAGGTACTTGGTGTTAGTTCAATCCAGCCCTTCCCAGGACATCATTTTGATAGAGCTTCAACCCCATTCAAATATGTTTGAGGGTCTTTCTTTCTCACCAGGTGAAGACATCTGGAGATATTATTTTCCAAGTTTATTTTTTCTCTCTCCATGAAACACAGCACCTGAATTCTTCAGGCTCTATATACCTAGCTCCTATTTTGTTCAGCATTCAGTAATTCAGAACCAATAGAGTCCAAATGAAAGGTCCACTTGAGTTGCAGTTTGTGATCTATATGCAAGATAAGCAAACATGTATAAGTTCTGTTATGTTGCTCTTATCTTTTTACTTTAATCATCACTGATAGATTTTCCATCCAGGTTCAGGAGACAATAAGATGAAAGTCCCAGTTTTCCAAGCCCAATTCCCATTTAGCCCCCCCCCCCTTAATATTTATTCTGCTTTAGACAGCCATGAGGGCAAACTAGGACATACCCAAAGGACTGAAGTTGAAATCTTAAGAACATAAGATGACCCCACAGCCTATCTAGTACAGCATCCTGTCTCACGTAGTGGCCCACCAAATGCTTCTGGCCATTCTCAAGCATAAGACAAGGGCAAAACCTTCATCTGTTCTCAGTTCTCCACAAATGGCCTTGATAGGCATCTTACCCATCTCTCTCACTTGGAGGCAATACCTAGGCATCCATTCCTGTAGTCATTGATCAAGTAGGTCCACTTATGCTGCAATGTTACAGTGATAGTATGGACACTCGAAGAATAAGAAGAGCTACCAGAGCTCTTCCTATTGTCCTGTCATTGTAGTGCTCTAATGAGCACTTCATTCAAGACTGCATATACAGTATGACCCTGTGTAGATGCCACACTCATCTAAGGCATCTACTGGACCAGAAGGAACAGTTCCAACTGTAATGGCACTATGCAAATACAGCCTCCTTGCACTATTTCATCATTCTGGCCAGGGATGATGCTCTCAGGTTTCAATAGTTGCTCTACGTTGGAAGTTTTTCCAGGGCCTGCATTAAGAACTCAATAAGTGGAAACAGATTTGGATTTTCTGCTGTGTGAGTTCCTTCTTACTTTCTAGACTGAACAAAGTTTAAACTGCATTTCTCTGACTAAACATCCTTTCTTTTCCCACGCCTTCCTAGAGGAATAAAAGTTTCCTTTTGCAATCCAAATTCAAACTAAATATGTTTGCAGAAGAGCACAAGTTCTAATATTTATTTATTTATTTGAATTTTCATCCTACCATATACCCAAAGGTCTCAGGGACTTCATGCTGTTTCACAAAACAAAGCTGATATTAATGGTAAATTGGATCTTGTGCCTATTTCTGTTATGAGTTACCATATGTCCTGGAAATTTAACTCAGTCCAGCCACCAACCCAGGGGAAGGGTCTTTAACACTCAAGGCTTAAAAAATGATAGACTGGCAAAGTACTCTGTAAAAACAAGGAATAAAGTACAACACAGCAATTTCAGACAAGCACTGGATAGAGAGCTGTTAAACAGACAAAAATACAATAAAGGAAATTCCCAAATAGTGTGGTTCTTAGTACACACAGAGCCTCTATGATTTGACCAAACAAGAGCACACAGGGTTTTATTAATGGAAGGGGTGATGCAAGGTGAACTTTGGCAAGTTGTGAGTACAAACGGTAAAGGAAGAGAGAATCTAGCCTAAAATATCCTAAACTACCTCAGAAAATCTACCTTTGCAAGAAGCAACCTGTTTTTCCCCTTGGCAGTGCTGGGGAGGACTTAAGAGCATAGTTAGGGCTGATAGGATGGAGCTCCAGAGCCAGGGAAGTTCTTTGATGGAGTTATGTAGACAACTCTGTAGCAGCAGAATTACAGAGCTGCAGCTTAGCTTGATCTGAGTTCTTGGTGAAAGTTTCCCAGAGCAAGGGAGATAGGAGAGAAAGATTAAGACACCTGCCCTTAATGCATGACAAATGAAAAAGCAAGTTGCAAACCAGCATTGTTTCCCTGTGAGTGTGAATATCTGTGTGTGAATATTTCCCTGTGAATATATGTGAGTGCATGAATATAAGATGTGGTGTGTAATAGTGTGTGTGAGAGAGTATGTGTCCTGGAGTCTTTTATAGGACAAAATGTACCTCACGGCCCACTGTGGAAAAGTAAACAAAGGGAGAAAGATGCCAAAACAATGGCTAAATTTGCATCTTTTAATATTTTTTTTGTTTTGGTAGTAGAATTATTTCTATATACATTAAATTATTCTTCAATTACTTGCAATATGCAAAACAAATTATTGCATTGCCCTATCCCTTCCCTTCCTCTTCCTCTCATCCTTCTTCCCCAAATTGGCCAGTTCTGGATGAGTCCTATAGTGCTTTTATATCCATGCCGGAGATTACATTTATTGTATCATACTTTGCATTGCTGGTTCCCTGCTTTCCATTGAAGATAAGTTAGAACTCTTGACCATATTTGCACTGAAGACTGCAATATCATGCATCCCATATATTTTAATCTATTTTCTCTTATAAAATCAGATAACAATTGATCTCCTGCATAACTATACCACTGTTGCTTCTTATGGGTTTTGCTGCCATTAATAATTTTTTACGTACCTGTTTATTTATTTGCATATCAAATTGTCCATATTATTCTTGTACTTAAAATTCTTGTAATTTCTCTTCCATTTTTTTCTCCAAATTACTGTCCAAACTTACTTTAGGAATCAGATGTAATAGCTGACAATGTATTCTATACTATTTGTGCATACATCGTATTTTTAGTTCTTTCATTCTGTTATTTTTGTTAATTTCCATCTCTTCAACTTGCACATCCTGTTCCCATTGCATCAAGATTGTTCATCTCATTCTCACTGTATTGTTAGTCAGACAATAATCTATTCTACTTCCCATTTCCCCCCTCTCATTTTGCCCATTATTATATTTTTGGCTAAATTTGCATCTGACTCTCTGCTGGTATCTGTGTCTGGTAGAAAGAAAAAGGTTTTAATGTGTTCATTTTTTATGTTGCAACCTGCCCTGAGGCCCTTGGGTACAGGGCAGGATAAAAATGCAAATAAATAAATAAGAAAGAAAGAAAGGTACATTTTACAGTAAGTAAGTAAGTAAGTAAGTAAGTAAGAAAGAAAGAAAGAAAGAAAGAAAGAAAGAAAGAAAGAAAGAAAGAAAGAAAGGTACAGAATGTTATTAGGCAAAATGGAATTAGCTGCATCTTTTACTTGAAAAAGGGAGTGGTTTTATTTCAAAACTTTTTGTTCCTATATCTGAGGCCCATCGCTACTGTTTTTCTTTCTCCAACAGGTAGTCCAACCATCCAATTCAGGAACCACAATATTTAAATAAATAAATAAATAAATAAATAAATAAATAAATAAATAAATAAATAAATAAATAAATAAATAAATAAATGTATATCCCACCCTTCACCAAATGGTCCCAGGCCAGGTTGCAATAAGAATAAAACATATCAAATAATAAAACATAATTAAAAATATCACCTCTCCCTCCCTAACAGAATAGCGCCTTGAAAAAGCTATTCAAATGGCAAAAGCCTGGTTGAAAAGATATGTTTTCACCAGGCACCAAAAAGTATACAATGTAGGTTCCCTGCTGAGCCTCAAGAGGGAGGCTGTTCCAAAGTATAGGGGTGTAGGGATATACAAGGCCCTCTTGTATGTCCCTACGCCTCATACCTCTGCAAGAGAAGGAACTACAAGAAGACCCTCTCCTTGAGATTTCAGTGCACGGGCAGGTCTATACAGAAGAAGGCACTCCCAGGGCTTTAAATGTTAGTGTCAACACCAGTAATTGGGCTTGGTAGCAAATAGGTAACCAGTGCAGGTCCGTTAACACCAATGTGATGTGAGTCTTGCCAGAGATTCCCGTCAGCAGTCGAGCTGCTGCATTCTGCACCAGTTCCAACTTCTGAACCGTTTTCAAGGGTATCCCACATAGAGCACATTACAGTACTCTAATCTGGAGGTTACCAGAGCACGGGTCACTGTGGCCACCTTATCCTGATCCAGGTAAGGCTTCAGCTGGTGGACTGAATGAAGATAATAGTAAGCACTCCTGGCAGTCACTGCCACATGGGACTCAAATGACAACAATGAATCCAGGAGTACTCCCAAGTCACGCACCTGATTTTTCTGGGGCAAAACAACCCTGCTAAGAATTGGGTGCCCCTTAACTTCCTGGACTTGGGACCCAGTGACACACAATACCTCCGTCTTGTCTGGATTCAGTTTCAATTTATTGTATATTATACAATATATTATACATTGTGAAGTGGGTGATATATACAATATCATGTCTTTTTCCTTATACTGCAGAAGAAAGTGCCAAGTAGGGATGGACTAAAAATGTTCATCACCTTCACAATTTGTACTAATTGCAAATGTTCAAAATTTTAAATTTCAATCAAATCTTGGCTTCCCGTGTGAAGCAACAGCTTCTGTGCCTTTGTTTAAACCTAGAGTGGATTCGGACACCATTCAGTTTGGATTTGGACCAGATTTGGAGGCACAACTTGTGTTGGCAGCTATCAACAAACATTTGAAGTGAATTCGAAGCCTAGCACTTTCAAAGTGGCTCAATTTGCACAAATGCAATTCCCCCCCCCCCCCATTCTCTTTGGCACAAAGCGAACAGAAAAAATATCATGCACATCCCTAGTGGCAAGTATCCTTGGAGGGTTTTTTAAAAAGCTCCGTGGAAAAGACATCTTTGAGGGCACTTTCTGCCTTCCCTGCGGAGGGTTGCAGCTTGGATGGGTGTAGTAACAACAGTGTGAACTCAGTTACACACTTGCATAATCGGAGAGGGCAAGGAAGGGATCAGACCATATATTATGTTCACACACAGTTTTGCTTTGGTTTAATTTTGAATTACTATATTCTCTCAAGAAAATGATTATTAAAAACAGTTCCATCTCCTCTTCCTTTTAAAATAAATAAATGATTGCTACATGACATTGTTCAAGAAAGAAAGCTCCTTCCAATTGATGAGGAGGAACTGTTTTTGAGAGCAGGAGAGCCTACTCTGCATTCACTGTTATCATGCAGGAAATAAATACCGGCCTATTGCCATTCCAGTTACCATGGTTTCCAAGCAAGCACGGTGCTGCTGAGAAAGGAAACAATTAAGCCTAATTTTATATTCACTAGTTAAAACAGTTTAGACTCAACTCCCTTTTCTATCCAACCCCTTTACACAGTTTTTCAGTTCTGTCACATTTGGAAATGTTGACTTTCCCAAGTTTTCTCTTTTTGAAAAATCTGCTTTCCCACTACTTCTGCTTCTTCAACAACCCTGAAGTAATTAATCTTTTTAAGATTCCTTTATTTAAGCTTCATCCAGACGTCAATTACTTATTCTACTATATTTGGCTATTCCAAAATAAAGCATGAATATTCCGATGCTTTATTCTGGAATATCCAAACATAGCAGATTAGTAAGTGATGCCTAGATGTATTAGGTGATGAAGCATGTGAAAATGCAAGTTATTCTGAAAGCTGGTGGAATGTGTATTTTCACAGGAAGAGGTCAATGATATCTTCTGGTCACTGGTAATCTGACTTCTGGTTTACCACCTTGGAAAAATTGTTCAGCCTTTCCATTAACTCATGGTGAGCATTTAAGCAAATTAACATTTAGGGTGTGTCTCCAGGTGTGGGTTAAAATCTCCAGTTCTCCTGGCGCTGTATCGGGAATGCAGAGGTAATTGTGGCATTTCCAATATATTTTTGGGTTAGTGTGATAACCTGATATATCACTATTGCAGGAAAACTGACAATGATGTTGTTTCCTGTCATAGTTCCCCATAACTTCCTAAATGAGCTTGCTTCATGTTACCAGATGCCAGCCAAGCTGTTTTAGAAACAGCTGTATGGTATTCCTCCATGGTTAATGCTCAGTACCTTTTATTATCAAGTGTGAGCAACTTAAATGTGATGACCCTCCAGGGGGCAGTCCTGTGAAAGTTCTATTTGCAGAGTGGGGGAAATGGCTCTGCAAATCTGGGCTCCATAGGTGAATTTGAGTTTAATTTTGAGAAGAGTCTCTCACATGTTATTTTCCAAAATCAAGTCCAAACTGCTCTTCAAGAAGTGGAAGCTGTCTTGGCTGGTGAATGGGGCAAGAAATTCCCATCACATCTTCTCTCAGCGAGACATACAGAAAGTTCTGTTTGCCTTATGAGAAGAAGACAAGGATTACCCTCAGTTTGCTTTGCTTCTCTTCTGACTGGCTTCTGCAGGCACGGAAAGCAATATCAGCACTTTACTACAATAAACAAAGAAAAGAATGAATGGACATATAACAGATCATTTAACTCCCAAAGCCACTTTGGCTACTTATTTTTCTTTAACTGTGGCTCCACTTTTCTTCTCATTATCCTTCTTCCCCTCAGAAGAAGCTGGCAGTAGCGTGATTAAAGCCACTACTTTAAAAAGCAGTGAAAAAGGCAGTGAAATTTGCTATGCTGTTTTTCTTGATTCTGAAGTTGCTTAGGCTGTATTCAGACAAAAAAAGAAGGGGAGCCCCACGGAGACAGTATGTGGTTGTCTTATTCCCAAGCCTTCTCTGATCCACCCTTTTTAGCACGGAATATTCACGAGAGTGGAGAGGCAGAGAGGTGTGTGAACAATCCAACCTCAAAGGCACTCAGAGATGCTTTTATTTGCTGTGTCTGATCAAACCCCTAGGCTTGCACACTTGAGAAGAATCTCTAAATTAGCTTTGGAGAAAGTTTGTAACCCTATGTAAACATCATTTACATGTAGCAAAAAACAGGATTAAAAGTACCCCAAAGAAGATAGGGTGAGAACATGAAGGCCACACACTACTTTAATCCACTTTTTCTTACCTAGAACGTTCATGATAAAGGCCAGCTAGCCTGTGAATGATGTCACTTGCAAACTGTTTCCAAGCCAGCTCAGAACTGTTTTTATTTTTACTGCATGTGAACACAGCCTATAGTTCAAGGAATCCTGTCATGTGTGGTCTGAAATATTAGTCTCAGTAATGGGCAGAATTTCATGAAGATGTCAGATTTTATTACAAATGTGAATCCGTGCTACCTTTCCTAACTGCTTCTGAAATTTAGATTCATCAAGATATTACAGAAGAAATAAGAAATGATACTCATTGCTTTTGTATGTCTTCAGCACTGTCAAGCATTCCTATTAATACCTCAAAGCATCAGACAGGATGTGATGTTGGTTTACCCTGCATGAAATTGTGGCAGGGACTGTTCTTCTGTTCCATTTCTGTCCCTCTATTTCTGTCCTACTCTTGCCAGCAAGCTACATTTACATCAATATATCCTTGGCCTGATTTCTTCAGCAAAGCATCACTTTTGGCTGTTGCTATGATACTTAACTTCTGAAGAGTAGAAACAGCCAAAACTTCCTTGGGAAAAGAAGCTAAGTTGTCAGAAGTTGATTAATGGGTCTTTTTTGTGAGGACACTGCAAAGTGTTTGCACTCAAGCTTTTTGGTTCTAATGAAAGCAAATGCCTGATTCCCATGGCATCACATCTGATTTCAGCATGGCAATTCTATTTAATTCACACAGCCTTGCTAACAATCTGATTTGAGCATTTGTTCCAACACACACAGCCCTTCCATTCACATTTCTGCCCACTGTTGGGAACCCCCCCCCCTGAAATTTTCAGTTCACCAATTCACAAACAAGTCGATTCAACCTTGCTCTAAGGTTGAACCACTTACAGCTTTATTAAAATGTTGTCAAACAATTATGAGGAGGTACATGTGGTTTGATACATCAGAAACTATACTATATATGTACCTCCAGGTCAGCAGGACCAGATCTTTGGGGGCTAAAGCTTCCCTTCCTCCATTTTGAAAAGAACAAAGATCAAGATGGGAAGGTGGTGGCATTTCCTCAATCCCTCCTATACCTGATGGGTGGGCAGACTGAGTGGGGCTATCACAGGAAACATGATGTGTATTTTTGCATATTGCAAACAGCATTGCATCAGGGATGCCACAGGTATGTCTGGCAAACCCAGTGAATTGCAGAGAGCATCATGTGGTTTACTTCATGTGTGAAGTCAGCCTGTGTACGTGTATTTGTGCTTAATTTGCCCATTCTGAAATATTATTCAGGGGAATCATGTTTTTCATTGATGGTAATGCACAAGATTGTTGGAAGATTGTGTTCTGAACTCTTCTTGCACATGCTAAAAGACCCTACAGATTTGCAGATGACATGCAACTTTGGATAGGAGTGATAAAAATGGGGAAAGGGCGTGAAGAGACCCAGGATCCAAAAACATTTATGAAATCAGACAAATTTAGCCCTTGTTTTGGTGTCCTTTGCTTATGCCAATGCAAACAAACATCGTGCTCCCCCCATCTCTGCAAGAAAGAAAAAAAATTATCTATTAGTTTTATTTGAGTCTAGTCCAGCATTTTTGTGAATGTCCTGAGCTACAGCTTGGTGTATAGAAAGGACCTCAACACACACGGATACACAGGGACACAGAAAACCACCTACTAACATGCTTCCTCATTCCACTATGGACCTTCATGCAACATTCATTGCTCATTCAGGACAGGGGTCTTGTCTCTTTTCTCTGCCTTTCTTAACTTTCCTATGTCTAGGTTGATGTTTTTTCTGATCCCTTGCTGTTCCGTAAAGTCCTAGGTATCTATAGAGGCAGCAAATAAGCCTCTATAGATTTCCATTGTCTTTTGCATTGCTTTTATACCATGGTCCCTAAAAACTTTTTCTTTCTGCAAGTTTCATATTGCTAATTAGCATGCTGTTTGAACCAATAAACCCCCTATTAGTTAATGCATGTCTACAATTGCTGCCTGGGTAAAATTTTCAGGATGTGCCTAGACCAATTTGAAAAGAGCCAGACTATAATTTCTAGCAAGGCTATGATGATGATAGAATGATACATACGTTCATATCGGGGCTTTTTACACTTTTCTCAGGAAGGGTCCAGTATGCCAGGTGGCCTGTTCTCTTCTGCACTCTGGTGTGATCTAGAGAGGCCATGCCCCAGTAGGATGCTGCATCTGCACTGAACACAATGCAGCAGCCTTGTCTAGGTGACCAATATAGTTGTTTAGACCAGGATGCTAGCAGACATGTTTTAATTCCAGGGGCAGGAAGACTGGCCCAGAAAGGCACGCAGAAGGACACACATCTCTGTGGGCCAGTTTAGCAGGGGGACCCATTACAGTGGTGCACAAAACTGTGCCACTGAAATGGGTCCCTCCAGGGCTTCGAGGCTCATGTGAGTTTCAGGACAGCACAAGGTCTGTCTGGGAACAGGCTGTCCAAGCACAGGCAGGTTTCTTCCAGTCCAGCGAGACCACTCCAGTATGACCATCTGGGCTGCTCTCCCTCACGCAAATGCAGAAATGGCCATATCCTTGCTCCCTAGAGCCCAACACTCATCGTAATGACAACCTTATCATATAGAACATTGTTCCTTTTTTAATATTACCAACTAGGGAAGCACTGTAGAGCCACTTGTTCATAGTCACTGTGTATAAAGCAAAAAAAAACCCCAAAACTCATTTTAAAAAAATGATTGTAACAAGCTAGAATTGTTGGTGGAGTTCTTTTAATTTTTTTAAAAAAGAAACATACTCTTATCTATAATTTCTCTCAATTTAAACAAGGCAAAATGCTGAGCATCTTATTCCACAATTTGTAGCATCCTTTACCTTTGAATTTCTCTGGCACTTTTCAGTATCTAACAGGCCAAAGCTCAGAATTTGAACACATTCCATTCAGATCAGGACTGTAGCTACTGTGCCACTGGCCCTCTGTACGAGGCAGACCTAGGCGAAAAATACGTGCAGAATTCAATAATAAATAAGCCCTAATATATATATAATATATATATAATTTCCCTACTGTTCCCACTTTCCCTAAGGCCTGGCCAAGCAAAAGCTGGGCTTCCTCGACTATGGAGAAGAGCAGGCCTCGCATTTTGCGCCACGAAAGATGCTCTAGATTTGAAAGCAACAAGGATACATTTGTCTTTTAGCAACTGTTTCTGTCTTAAAAGCCTCTGGGGGCGGCGGGGATTTTCACTCAGGGCGGAGAACGGAGCCCTTGAAATCCATCCCGTATCCCGTGTCGCTCATCCGCCTTCGCTCGTGGTGCTTCGGACTCCGAAGCGGAATCCTCCCCGACCGTTTTAAGAAGTTCTTGTTCGCCGAGAGACGTGCAGCCTGCGGCCCCCGTCGTCCCCGCAACGACGGTGCTGAAAATATCCAAAGCCGGCCAAGTTTGCCAGGCGCCGCCGGCGCAGACCCCGGGCTCCCTCCTCCTCGCTCGCTGGCGCGCACCCAGGCGCACCTCTCCCTCGGCCAGCCCCGTGCCCCTCGCGCGGCCCGCCTTTGGCGCAGCAACACCGTCCCCCCTCCCCATCTCTCCGCTGCTACGGACGACCACCTAGAAGCCGTGGCTACAGCTCCGGCTTTGCGTTCCCTGTCCGCCTGCCCGCCCGCCTGCCTGCCTTCCGGACTGGGGGAAGACGAGGAAGCAGGAGAAGATGCGATGCTCCCTCTGCACCGAGAGAAAGAGGAGGGCGCGCGCTCATTCGACGCCGCTGGCCGGCGCACACGCCCGCAGCGCTGAGTCTCCACCTCTCTCGGCTCCGGACTCCGCCCTGTGGAAGGTGGCGACGGCGGTAGCAGGCGAGCGGGAGCCGCTGCCCGGCTGCTGGGGAATGAGAGAGTTCGGCTGAGGAGGCAGCGGGCGAGAGGAAGGGCAGGTTCCTTCCTCCTCCTCCTCCTCCTCCTCTTCGCTGCCTCGCCTGAGGAGAGCGCTTCCCACCCGCCGCCGCCGCCGCCTCTCATGGAGGAGCTTCTGCTGCGCCCGGCAGCGCGAGTGGCGGCGGCGAGGAGAGGGGAAGGCGGGGGACTCTGAGCCGAGAGGCGCCGAGCAGAGAAGGAGCCCCTGCTCAGCTGGCGGGCAATGCGCCTCACTCGCTGCCGCCGCCTCCGTCGGGCCGCCCTGAGCTCCAGCTTTGAAGCTTTTGTTCGCCGCCTCCTCCTCCTCTTCCTCTTCAGTGCAAGGCAGAAGCAGATCAGGGTGGCCAACGCCGCTCTGGCAGCCGCCGCCGCTGCTGCTGCTGCTGCGGCCGCCTCTGTCTCGGGGCTCAGCAAAGTTCCCGGAGAGGAGTCGCCGCCGCCGCCGCCGCGTGCAGTGGTTGCCCGCCTGGGCTCTGCGGGGTGATGGCAGCCTCTGAGGTGAGCCGCCGCCGCTGGAGTCCACAAGCGGCCGGACTGAGCCTCCGCCCGCCTCTTCGAGGACAGAGGAAGCCACGCATTGTAATGCACATAGCTGCTGTGTACTTGGCTGAGGGCACTTCGTGCGGGAGGGCGCATGTGCTCCGGGGAGGACTGTGTAATATGGGCTCTCGGTGAGCCACTCTTTGTATTTTTCTTTCCTTTTCCGCCGCTGCCTTCGTCTCCTCAGCCCTCGAAGCCGAAGCAGCTGTCAGCGACCCTTACAAATCCGGGCTGGCGAAGGACGTGAGCGTCGAGGAAAGGAAAGGGTGGCTGCACCGGGCGGGCACACAGCGTGGGCTTGTGGCTGGATGCAGACGTGGTTTGCTTGTGACCAGGCTTCGAGGACGCCCTGCAGAAATGCAAACTCTGTGGCTGTGTTCACACCTAAGTTTTAATCCAGCTTCAGTCCGCCTTCAGAATGGAAGAACGCATCAACCAAGTGACCGGTCGGGGTTTTTTTCTTCTTCATTATCTACCTCAGAGGTAGATTTTCTGAATTAGATGATGCCCGAAGAAATCAGCTTGCCAGTTTGCTGGTGTGTGCTCTCGGTCTGAAAGTGGACTGAAGCTGGATTAAAACTTAGATGTGAACACAGCCTGGGACTCTGGAGCAAATTGATTTATTTTTGTAAAAACAAAAGTCTGGCCACTGGAGGCTCCTCCTGCCTTCCAGCCTGAAAAGTGTGGAAGGTGAACTTAGGTTAGACTGATAAAGAAAAAAAAATCCATTTCACATGTGGAAGTCAACCCTTGGGGTTATGCCTAGGTGTCCATTAATCGCCTAACTTTTGGTAAATGTCCTGCCTCAAACTTTTTATAAACAGCAGTGACTGTTTTCAACATCATGGGTGGTGAATCACTGGCACTTCTCCAAAAGCCAGTATTGCAGATTAAAATCAGACTGATAATTAAAAGATTTTAATGGACAAATACTGTAATCTTGCTGGAGTTAAGAAACAGAGAAATCGGTTGGAAAAGGTTGCTCTCACTGATATGGATTGTTTTAAAGTACACGTATATAGTAGATAGAACAAAGAATCGGTGTTTGCATTTGAAACACTAGCATCATATGGGATATTAATAGCTTTCAGACTTTGAGGACTTATGCTAGCTTTATTGAAGTAAATATATAGGTTTTTTAAAATAGAAAAAGTTGCATCTCTGGATAGTTGGAATACTTTATTATCATTTTCTAGGAAAAAGTAGGTTCATAGCTAACATTTTAAATGGTGGCTTATTATCTCCTCGTGCTTAAATCTTTACTGGTAGAGTGAAATATCCTGCCTCATAACTCACAAGCATTTGAGTTCCATTTGACACTTTAGTAGTTTTTGTTTGCTAGAGCTTGCATTTATGTATGTTTGCTTTTATGGCCTTTGTAAATCAAAACAATTCATGCTTTTCTAAGTATGGTTGCTATTCAGCATTAAATTTTGAGTATCTTAATATATAGAAGTTGAAATTTTTGAATTGGCACTTCCTGCTTCATTCTACCGGAGCTTGTTAAATTTAAGACATGTTGTATTTCCATATTTTATAGCACTCTTTAGAATGGCAAAATAGCTCATGATGCCAAAATCAACCTATTTCAATTGTAAAACATTTCAAATTACCACCTGCAAGTTATTATTGAGTGCACATTGCTTTCTAAATTCATCCTAGGAGTAATTGTATTTCTTCTGCAGTTTGCTGCTGCAGAATTTATAGCACCAAGACCACATCTAATATTTGGGTTCTTGACTTGATTAGGCAAACTGGTGAACATATGCTTGTAGGTAATGTACCTTTCCTGTCTCAATATTTTTGTTGGGATAATTACTTACAGGAAAAGAATTGCCTTCCCCATTGTTTATTCTGAAATGTTTTATGGTGTTGTAAAAGGCAGCCTATAAAACAAAAGAAAAACCTTCCAAGAACTCTAGCATGTATTTAAATATGTCTCTAAAATCTGTGATTTCCCACATTAAATGCAGTTTAGCCGCTATGCACTTTATATCTTTATTTACTGGCTTTATTTACCATAAAGGCTGCATCCAGATGTTGCTATATCCAGGCTTTATTCCGGAATATTCAAATATAGTGTAATAAGTAAGCAACTTTTTGATGTAACTAAGAACTTTATGTGGTTTACATTGGTTCCAGGCAAGCTGCATCTTGCTATAAAATTTATTTTATATCAGTTTTGAAGGCTGTGTTATACATAGGGAGCTGTGTAAGAGAAAAACTATATGTGTAGTTTAGGCTAGACTAGCAATCGCCATCATGGTACTTGGTGGTACAGTGATGTTCCTGAAGTTTCGTGTACTGTCCAAAAAGCTTAGAAGACCCATATTCATTTTCTGAGGGAATTTAGCTATGAGAAGTCTTTAGGGCCCACAGCAGATCCTCAAAATTCCACACATTTATTTATATTTCTATTCCAGCCAGTGATTGAAGATAAATTACAGATAAATTAGTTTAAAAGTCCAGAGCCCACTTTGGGAAAGCCACATGTCTTTAGTGGACATCTAAATATGTACCATGAGGGTATCTGATACATCTCAGAGGGGAATGTATCACTGAGAATGCCCTTCTACGTGTCTCTACCTGCTTTACTGATTCAGGGGTGAAACAGCCAAGAGGGCCTCACTGACAGATCTTAGGGCACAGACAGGTCTATATAGGAGGAGGCATTCCTTTAGATATTTGAGGCTCGAGCCATTTTAGGGCCTTATAAGTTAACATCAGTACTTTGAACTGGGCTCAGTAATAAGCAGCCAATATGCCCCCAAATATTTGCATTTCTCAACTATGGACATGATTTTCTGTTGGGATTACATCTGAATAATAATTTCCTTGTAAGAGTAGAAGCATTAATGGTATTTAATAGTAGGTCAGTGTTAGCAGTGGCCAAAGTATTTCCATATTAGATTTGGAGAGCTAAACACTGTTGTTTCTACTTGTTATACACATTCCACATCTGCATTATGTAGGGATGGAAAAGAAAATCCAAATGAATTTGAAGGCATTTGTTTCTTATTATTTATGAAAGTCGTTTGAGTTACCTTATGTCCTGCTAGAGGTGAATAGTGGAATTACAGTGGCATTCAATGCAATTTTGACAATTCTTCTGTAGTATATTTTGCTGGCTTCTGTATGTTTATAGATGTATACATTTATTTCTAGATTATGAGATATGAAAATACAGTTGTCTTGAACTCTTGTGGGAGAAGCTGTGACTTCATTATAGGTTGCTAAGTGAACTGCTTCTGAGATGTGGGAAATGTAGCACCATTACTGTGCTGCTATGATGATGTTGCCTTATATATCACAGGGAACCCCACCATAGCCCTATTTTCTCCCTTCTAAAAAGTGGGGTCCCCCAAGGTCCAGTGTTGGGACCATTGCCTTTTAATTTATTCATCAGTGATCTAGAAGAAGGGGTACATAGTAAAATAGCAAAGTTTGCTGGTGACACTAAATTATTTAGGGTAGTAAAAAACGAAAGAGATTGCCAAGAGCTCCAGAGGGATCTCTTAGCATTGGGTGAGTGGGAAATGAAGTGGCAAATGAGCTTTAATCTTAACAAGTGCAAAGTAATGCACATTGGGGCCAAGAATCCAAATTACGTCTATAAACTGATGGGGTGTGAGCTTTCTGCAACACCACCAGGAAAGGGATCTCGGGGTTCTGGTGGACAGTTCAATGAAGGTGTCAACTCAGTGCACAGCAGCAGCTAAAAAAGCTAATTCAGTGCTGAGAATAATTAGGAAGGGAATAGAAAACAAGTCAGCAAGTGTCATTTTGCCTCTTTATATATCTATGGTGAGGCCACATTTGGAATATTGTGTACAATTCTGTTCACCACACCTCAAAAAGGATATTGTGGAACTGGAAAAGGTACAGAAAAGGGCAACCAGAATGATTAAGGGGCTGGAACACCTCCCTTACGAAACCAGGCTGTAATGTCTAGGCCTCTTCAGTCTGGAGAGACGTCGTTTAAGAGGGGACCCAATTGAAGTATATAAAATTATGCACAGTATAGAAAAGGTAGATAGAGAAAGTTTCTTTATCACACAACACTAGAACTAGGGGCACTCTATGAAGCTGATGGGTAGGAAAGTCGGATCAGACAAGGGGAAGTATTTCTTCACCCAGAGGGCCATTGGTTTATGGAATTTGCTGCTGGAAGAGGTGGTGACAGCTACCAGTCTAGATCGCTTTAAGGTAGGGTTAGACAAATTTATGGATGACACATGTATCAATGGCTACTAGAATGAATGCCTAGGTACATCTTTCAGGCTGGGGGGGAAAGCAGGATGCTTCTAAGGCCATTTGCTGGGATTCAAGAGCAGGAAAAGGTTTGTTCTTGTCTCTGCTTGAGATGCCCATGAGCATTTGTTGGGCCATCATGTGTGATGAGATGCTGGACTAGATGGGCCGTGGTCTGATCCAGCAAGGCTTCTCTTATGTTCTTATGTTTTTTTTTAAATAACATGACATAACATTGTTGAAAAATCCAGTGCTGGTCATTGGTTTTCCAGCAACAGTGCTTCTATTCACCATCTAGACTGAGTTGCAACAATTGCTTTATCCACTGCACATGCATGGAGGCTAAAACAGCCGGCCATGCATGGGTGGGTGTTGGTGACATCCACATCCATGAGTTCATTTCCAGCCGAATGCCCAGATTCCACATCACAAAAATGCACAAAGACAGTGTGGGCTACAGCATTGTCTAGCAGGGAGCATTAATGGGAGAGCGCAGTACCTTGCATTATCACTTCTTACTAGAGATGAGCATGAATATTTGTAACATTTGAAATTCGGCTGAATTCGGACATTCATATTCAGTTCAAATGTTGGCACATTTGAATATTGACATTCAAATCGATACGTTCACATGAAGCTTCGTATGGGATTGAACATTCATATCAATTCGAATCCCACTACATTCGAAGGGGATTTATTCAAACAAATACAGATTTTCTTGCATTCGATTCAATATGAATCAAATTTAAAAAAAAAAACATTTCTGCACATTGCTACTTCTTACTGTAATATCTGGTTGCTATCTGGAGGCAGACAGTATTAAGTGAACGTGCGCCATCAGCGAGTTGCTCACATGTCCATATTGTGTCATAGCTGCGCCCTTAGACCAGCTTGTTGTAAAGCTGCTGTGCAACCATGAAACAAACAAACAAACAAACAAACCCTAAGACTTCAGTCCATATAATTTTAATACAGCAAATGATTAGTTGTTTTCTAAATACAAAACAAAAATATAGCAGAAGTGTTTGTAGTGCATAGTTACAGGGTTCAGTTAAGTGAAAATAGTTCTCCTAATTCTCTTAAGTGCTAATTTGTTAATGAGGCAGCCAGAGTAGACGTATCTACTCTTGAGCATCAGGGTGGAACTTCAAAGTCCCTGGGTTCAAATTCCCACTTGACTTGACTGTGTAAGTTCACAGGGTAACCGTCAGACAAGTCAGTGAGCCTACATGGTCTGATAGGGAATGCTAGGGGACTCGTTCTAGGTTCCTGGTTCCATATATTTGGGTCCTATGGATCAGAGTGACTCAGTTCTCTCTACCCCCTTTTTTAATGCATGGTAACTTATTTTTCTTCTTTCAACAGCATTTAGCTGCTGTTGTAAAGGAAGAAAAAACCTTCCATTTTTCTTTGCAGCTGAAAGTGGAGAGAGTGAAAAAAATTGTGTCTCTTTCTGCATTTAACCTGGTGCAGATTCTGAATAGTGGTTCCTTCCAAGGTTGGGATAGATCACTCTGGGCTGGAAACAATGATGCCTGCGTGAAAATAGTGTGGTCTGGCCCAGCCCTGGTAACAGCCCAAAAACCTTTGTATCTTGGAGGCTCTGGAGAAGCTATTTTGTTGATACAATTTGATGTGCCGCCAAAATAGATCCCCTGTAACTGGAACACAGAGGTGTGCACCTCCATGGTCTGGACTAGGCTGAACTGGTATGCTGGTGGACTTTGATTTCAAGGTCTACCAGTGACCAGACCATGGGCCCCTTGATTTGGATCATGCTCCATCCTGCACAAAAACAGCATACCAGTGGTGGACAGGGCCTTCCTAACAGGTGGAAGGAACACCCTTAGTATACACTTGCTAGCTATGAATGCCAACAAACGCAGACAAGCCCTGTGTTTTTGAGCTGTTTGGCAGATGGAAGGATATGGCTCTATCTTAAAATCTGAAAGTCTCATAAAATGGTTGGAATATTCTGACAGAAAACACCTGGTTTTGTTCTGAACTTGGAACAAGTCATTTTTTCAAAAGGTTTTCTTCCCCTAATCCAGAACACTTGAAACTCTTTGTTTCAAATGCAAAACACTTTGCACTTTCTTGGTATGTAGTTAGGTCTCTGCTGGCTCAGAGATTTAGGAACAGAAAAGTAATGTACATACTTTTCCAGTGTTTTTCTTTTGATTATTAAGTTGATACATTGTTAAAGAACTACATGTTTTCCTACTGTTAGCATGGCCAGAATCCTTTCAGGGTATCTTCATCAGTTGTTGTTGTTTTCCAAACATAAGTATTTTCCATCCCAAAACAGAAGGACTCGGAATACTTTTTACCTTCTACAACACCATATACTTCATAATTCGTGGTATATAAATCTAATAAATACATACATGTGGTAATTGCATTTTTGTCCCCATTTCTTGATAGAATATTCACTGCCATAAAAGAAATTTAAAACCTCAGTTTAGTGAGGTAGACGTTTTTATGTGCAAGAAATGAACAAAAAGTCCAAAACAAATTTTATGTCAAGAGTGAAGAATCATGACCCCCCTAGCTGTTGCTTTATCTTTATCTCCTGTTATTTGTAAGCACAGGACTATTGGAAATTGGCATGTAACAACAGTTGGAAATGAATTACCCTGATGTACATAAAATCAGGATAAAAGATAGGCTAATGCACCTGTCCCCACCAAATGTTGAATTTTGATCCACAATTCTCTTAATACAGTCTTTCTATAAGACAGAATTTTTGTTCATTAGCTGGTATTACCTTCTATTAAGGTAGCAAAAAAAAAACATTCTTGAAAACCAGGCCTTTCTGTAACATCTTGATGATATTAATAGAAAATAATTTTTCTGATGGAGTGTGCTTTCCCCATATTTTAATCAAGTATGTGTACAAAAGTTTGAGGTCATAATATTGTTCTTGCTGAAAAAAAAGGTACAGGAGCCAGACATCGGTGTTTATGGCTGGATAAATGCTTTTTAAATAGCTTGGTTGTCTCCCATTTGAGTTCTTCAGAGTTAATGTAAAACTTTTAATGGCTTAACACCCTTAGGCTTTTTGAGTTAATAAAGTTCAGAAGCATAGTGGGTTTCCTGTTATAGACTGTATACCTAAAATCTTGATTCATTTATTGCAGACAAAATAAAATAATCAATCAGTCCAAAACTGGTTGGATAAAAACATAGATGAGCTCAAGGCCGCGCTTTATTTTATGTGCACAATATAACATTTTCCTAAATTAGTAAGATTACCATGTAACAGGATACAGATGTCCAATCAGAACTGTATGGCAATAAATTAATAACTTCTTGTTAACTTCCAGCACAGCTTTTAGTGCTAACCTGAGATGCAACTGGAATATGTATAGATAATATAGATAATAAAAATTCACTCTGTGTTCCAAGACCTGCTGAAGCAGAAGTTGAGCAGCAGGGCGATCAATGATGATGATCAATGTTTTGCCCGTATGACCGATTTATCTTAGATGTGAGTCACTTAATTCAGTGATTTGCCCGACCAAAAGAGGCTTTTCCAAGGGGTCACCTCTTCATTCTTTTTCTGCAGCCAATCCCTAGCTATGGCTAAACTCCTTTTAGGAATGTAGCTAGTGTAACTCTTCAGCTTCTTTGTTCTATATGAGAGGTGAATTTGAAAATAATTAAGCCCTGGCCTGGTAACCTTAAGCAATTACTATGGCTCAAAAGAGGTCTAGAAGAGATTCTGGGTTGGTTATCAAGGGTCCCTTTCAGTCCTCCTTTGAAATAAAAAGGAGACTCATCAACACCTCCTGGCTCCGATTGTATGTGGTTATGCATGTATAGAAGGTGGCACAGCAAAATTGAGCTGGGTAATGCTGGTTCCAGGACTTTGTGGACCTCAAAAACTTTATCAGAACATTGCCACACTGTTTCCTTCTGTTTCTACAAAGCAGAGCATATGCTATAACTGTGTAGCATGGGCTTTTGGCTTTTGGGCCTGCTATCTGCTGCTGTGCTTGAAGGTGGGTACTGGTAAGAAACAGGCCCAGATTTTTGCTGTTTTAATAGTAATTTACTTCCTTTTCATTTTCTTCATGAATTGGGAGAAATAGGGAGTTGCTGAGCTTATCCACCTAGATCCAGTTCACCTGATCTGGATCAAGAAACGCGCTCTAGTCCAGATCAAGTAAAAGTTTAGATGGAACAACGCCATCATGAGCTAATGATGACGATGATATCTGCACTGCAATGCCTGTTCTAAGACGTTTTCGCACGGGGCTGATCGGAACGCGGAAAAGACAGCTGAGGACACGTTATACGCATTGGCCGCGCGCGGCTTGCGTTCCGACGTGTCCGCAGCTGTCTTTTCCGCGTTCGAAATGTAGAGCACTTCGAAGTGCTCTACACGCGTTCCAACGCGGACGAGCCGCCCTCAGCCGTTCGGGAGAAGAAGCGTTCGCGCCGCTTCTGTCTCCCGAACGGCTGCCGGCGCGCCTCCGACGCCGCGCGGCTTTGACAATCAGCTGTTTCTCAAACAGCTGATTGTCGATCTGCCTCCGCGGCTGCCGGCGCGCCGCTTGCCGGCATTTGCCGGCTAAGGCAGCTTCGGGCGCTTTGACCATTCGCACCCAGACGCTCCGGAACGCGTTTACACGCGTTCTGGCGCGTCTGTGTGTGAACGGGGAAAGCGCCCGAAGCTGGCTTAAGCTTTCCGCCTGAACGCGTTCCGTCTGGAACGCGATTCAGTGCGGAAATGCCTCTAGTTTAGTCACATGAGATTCAGGGCTGGCTGGCCCTGGGAGTTCTATTTTGGCAGCACGGCCTCCATGCTTATTCTGCCAGAATGGATCTTCTGAGAAACCAGAACATGGAAGCATGTGCCTTTGGCATGCCTCTGTGATCCGGATTACCACCTGCTATTATGCTGGTGAACCTCCTGATTTGAATCACATTCCATCTTGTGCAGATACCAGCAGGGGACAGGATCTGTAGTCTGCATCAGCTTGCAGACAAAAGAAGCCCTGAAGAGGATAATGTTGTTGTCTGATCTGTATCTAAAATAAGTGTAGGAAGTTCATAGTTTTATATTGTTTTGATCTTCTGTATGGTGTTATTGATTTCTGTCGGTGTTTCTACTGAGTAGGCTTCCAGCAGGAACTCCAGGAGTTTTGAATTGTGCTGTTACTTGGTCTGTCTTCTTCTTTCTTAGGGTCTTTCTACACTTGTTTGGTATAGTGGAACAAATTGCTTACTAGTATTCTTCTGCACAGGACTAGCCCCACTGTGGTCCAGAGTCATCCTAAGGGCTGCTTTAGCAGGGGATCTATTTGACAAGGTTTGCAAGCATACTGAAGCCATCTGGTCCAAGTATAGGTACTTCTGCACTAAACAAGTAAATCACCAAAGCCCCATCTTCAACGCTTGCCTAACTTTCAAAGATGGGACTGCGTCTTTTCCCACTGTTCTCCATGCTCTGCCTTTGCATATTGGATGCAGCATTGGAATGACATGGACATGGGCCAATTGCAGGGAAGGGTGGAAATACACTTCACCTTCAGTGAAACTGGGAAGGCTGTTGCTGCTGGAGGTGGACTGGGATAGCAGCGTTCTGCCCCTTGCAGTGCAGACAGCACTTGCTGGATGTGGACTGGAACAGGCTTGCGTGAACTAGTTACTCCAAAGGAGGCAAATGCAGAAATGGCCTTAGTATGGGGGAGGCAATTCCATTGGGTTACCTGCACAACTGGTTAGTCTCTGAGAATTCCTGTGTATTTGTTGACTTGTTTCTTCTCTCAAACTGTGCTTCGTCAAAAGTAGTATTTGTAATAATATGGAATGACAAAGAAGATACTCCTTTGTTCTGGTTAAACGTGTAGAAAGAACAACATAATGGTAGAAGTCATGATGAATGCTTTAGAAACAGTTGACCTAAAGGAATTGAAAATATAGGAGCATGTTTGGGTGAATTCTGACATAAGTGTGAGGATTCATAGAGTGGGTGAAAGCAGTATTATGAAATTTATGTCAGAATGTGGATAAACTTTAAAAGAGTTTGATTTGGTTGAGAAAACAGAGTTGAAGATTAGATGTGTCTTTCTCTTTTATATCTTTTCTCCAGATGTTTTTCATATTGTGCAAGTTGAAGTAGGCCACTGGGGTTTTTTCTTACAATCTGTTCTTGTTAAGAAGTATGCTCACTAACAATTTTTTGCAGACTTTTCTTTTTCATTTTTTTCAGTATGGAACCTGCAGGGACCACAGAGCCACAGCATGCCTGTTTAACCTTGTATTTCTATGCTTTCTTGACAGAAAACAAAAATGCTCTCTGAAGATGCTGTGAGTTAGAATTTAAGGCCCTTTCTGCACTGGGCCTTATTCCGGCATATATCCTGGGATAAGGTCCTGCCATCTACATGCTAGTCCAGACTATGGAAGCCTCACTTGTACCTGCGCTTGTACAAGTGTACCCCACTTGTTATTCTGCAGTAGCATGAGGACAATAACCCCCTATTCTGGAATGTATCCTGGAATAAGGCCCATTGAGGAACGGGCCTAACTCTCCTTTGGATAAAGTCTCTTCCATTGTTGTGAAGCAAATGCTTATGTGTAAATTATTTTTTAAAAGTATTTTCAATCTTTGGTTATGATAGTTCATTTAGTTTAGCCATCATGTTCAGTAATTGGCAATGTTAGAAGCTATGATTTTAATAGCATCCAGAGTGCAGCAGGCTTTCTGCCCCTGTTTGTTTATGGTGTTTTGAGTGATACTATGTGAAATTTAGTAGGCATTTAGGTACTTACAATGACTCTCAATTGCATAGTCCATACAAATTTGTCACACTTCAGTCTGTTAACTGTATTTTTGTTCAAAAAATGGCTCTTGAGGAAGACCTTCAATGTGAAGTTCATACTTAGGGAGGAAGTGAAAACACAACATGAGTTCTTCTGAGGGTGATTCTTCATTGGGCAGTATACCAGCCCAGCAAGTGTACCAGGACCTTCTGAACGCTAAGGGAGATCCTCTGAGAGGTCCATCCCACCTATGTGGGGAAAGGAGGTTCCTGGTACACTTGTTAGTCTAGTACAGCAGCCAGTGTGGAATCTTTCTGACTTAATTTTAGAAACACTTGAGAAGGTTCTCTGTGTTTAAAACATGTTTCTATGACTTGTAATGCAGTAACACAAAGTAACTATAGTACTGCGTTATAGATAAATGCACAGATATAGAATTTAATAATATTGTAAAAACTTACTCGTGAAAGATGAGACTTCAGTAGGCTATGCATATTGAATTGTCTCCAAGGATAGTAGAAAGCTGTGTGCTAATTTTGAACTGAAGTGTTAAGTGTGACTGTATTGGGATTGCCACACGTATTGGTGCCAATCCCAGTATAGTCCAAAGATACAGAAACAAAATCCTGGGCTTT
The DNA here is from genome assembly GCA_023333525.1 of Aspidoscelis tigris stejnegeri. Lineage (NCBI taxonomy): Eukaryota > Metazoa > Chordata > Lepidosauria > Squamata > Teiidae > Aspidoscelis > Aspidoscelis tigris. The sequence goes on from JALMGA010000001.1 coordinate 98,398,086, forward strand.
TGCTGCTGCTGCAGGAAAATGAATACTGAACCTGGTTTTTCTTGTATAGCAATATTATCTTGTTGGGTGCTTGCTCCTGGGATTCTTGCTGTTGAAAATACCGGGTTCCAAGTATTTCACACCACTGGAATGCACGGTAGGAACAGGTGCCAGAAAGGTTAGCTTGCCCCTCGATTTTGCCCTGCCATCTGCCAGGGATGGCAAGAAGCAATAGCAGGACCTAAAGCAGATCCTGTGTTTTCTTCTCATCAGAAGGGAGCCTGAGTCAGGCATTTATTCCTCTCTAGGACTGGAGATGAGATTTCTGTGGTCAACAGGAACCACTGCTGGGCAAGTCAGGTTTCGTGCAGTTCTCAGATGGTAAGCAGCTCCTAAAGTAGTAGGCATTTCAGCAGCTTGCCCATGTCCTCTCCCCTATCCTAGAAAGTAGAGCCTTTTCAAGGAATAAGGATTGTGCTAATGGAAATACTTCTGATTTAGAAGTGCCTTTTCTTTCAAATGATATGTGAGGGATACATTTCAAGGTATTGAATGTGATCTCATGTTACCTTTATTTTTTATTTTATTATTTTAGTTTGTTTACCTTAACATAAGGACTAGAAATTGGTGGAAATTTCAAACAAATTTAATACATGTTGTACAGCTGAATGTGGAAAATGCCACAGGGAAAAGTCAGTTCTTGTTCACTTAGCTTTTGTCCACAAAGTGCAGAGATTGTACTGTCCTGCATTTCTGGCAGCAAAATGTCTTCTATGGTATTATGGATTCATGCTCATAAATCTTCTGTACATGTGAATATGAGATGCTTCTGATGTTCAAAAGGAAAAATTGCAGTGTAGAATTCAGAAGGTGGATTCCTGAGGTGAAAAAGCTGATCAAATTATCTGTCTTTATGTGGTAAACATTTCACTTTGGAACAAGGCTGAATGGCTTATACATATAATCTAATCTGGAGTGTCTCACGAATAGAGGAGAGCATCTTATATTTCCATTTTTGCAAACTTTTGCTTCCCTGCAAAGCAGACTGCCAGAAAGAGCCCAAATGGTTCTTGCCAATCCATGAACCAGTCACCTGAAATGACTTTACTCATTCCACTCATTTGATACTTCTCCCATGCTTCCCTATGTCCATGAAGTCCCATGTAGCAGTTTTTCTGACCCCTGGGCAGGAAGAGAGAACCAAAGGCCATGCAAAAAGGAGCCTGCAAATGCTTTTATATGACTTGGCTTAGAAAATTGATTTAGAGGACGGATCTGACATTAGGCTGGCAAACAGGAGTAGTTGTCTCAGACAAGCCAGGCAGTTATAGAGATGGCATGAAGAAGAAGGGAGAGAAGAACAATGGGAACTAAGTGTAGATAAACACACATGGGAAGTGGGAAGTTGTGTGGGAGAGTTTTACATACCAGGATCCAAACAACTGTGAAATTCAGCCTTAGATTCCTAGGGACTTTATCACAGTGTCTTCTCATATTTTATATTAAGAGACCTTTGAGATGAAGATTTAGTAATCAATTGTTTGTTGAGAAAAAAGTTAAAAAATAAGTGCAGGAATGTTTTATAAATTTTATAGGTATAATGTGCTGCATAACATATTTAAAGGGGGAATTTGGGTATACTTAAGAATTTATCTAAAGCAGCTTTTCAATATCTGTGTCTGTCTAGAGTCAGTTGTTAAATAAAGGGCCATTCAATTAGTGGTAAAGAGTTCCAGAGTCAAAATTCATTCTGTACCTTGCATTATTATAATATTTATATTCCCTCTGCCCACCATGGAAAAGGTAGCTATTTCAAACCCTGCTGCTAATTAGACATATGGTGTCTTCTGTGGTGCCATGGCAGGAAGCAGGATAAAGCCTTTCAAGCAAACGGGAGCCAGTAGATCTTTGATTTTTCACTTGGGCCATTTAATAAGTGTTTTTTATATAATATACCATGCATTCTCTCCAGTTATTTACAGCTAAACCCACTATTAGTTTTATTAGCATAATTAATTACGTTAGTGACTTTGCATGAATGAGAGTATAATTTTTTCTTTTAGTCTATTTCAGGCATAGGTAGGAATATGGTAGTAAAATTTAGATGCTTGCAGCCAGATGGATTAAAGTGTTGCTAAGGAAACAGACTTGGAAATGAAGTGGCAGCAGTGTCCACAGATTCATGCTGTTTGGAACTGGTATTTTAAGCTCATGCAGACAGATACAATGGAAATATGAAATATTAATTTCCTGACTTTTTGGTAATGACTTGTTAATTTTTATTGCTTATTATGTATAGACCTTGTTCTGTCATAACACAATTCTTAACTAGATTAAAAATGGCTGAGGGATGTGGGTGAGTAATGAAAATAGAAATTTTATTATTTTTGAAAATTTTGTTTTGCTAAATCCCATTGCTGTGAAGGAATGTTCAGAGCAGCTTCATGGGTCTTCTAGTGGTCTGCTTGCTAGGCACTTATAATTTGTGCCACCATTTAGTTCCAGACAAGTGGGTTTTTTTGCTCCCACATTAGGCCAAGGATGTATATACCAGATGAAGAACAGTTACAGTTATGATGTCAAAGGAGTAAAGTAGGAAATAAGTGAAGTCCCACTTTTTTCCTATTACTTTTATGTCATGTATGTTTTCTGCCCATGAAACGCAATTCTTTTTCACAAGATTAGACACAAATATAATTATCTGTGAAAAGCCCTGCTTTTTTCATACACATACAGAAATACATCACAATGGCTGTTTCTGCACTTGTGGGGAATGGTGTGGTCTGCCTTCCCTGGAGCAAGGCTGTCTGCACTAGGATGTTCCAGGACAGGCCTGGTGCCTCTCTGAAGCTCACACAAGTTTTGGAACCTGACAAAAGGGCTCTGACAGCCAGGCTGGAGGATCCATTTTGGCAGTGCAGTTTGGTGCGCCACTGAAATGGGTCCCCTTGCTAAATGAGCTCATAGAGTTCTGTACCTTTTCACAAGCCTTCCTGTACTGCTAATAGACCTGTTGAAACACATCTACCCATATGCTAATGTAGGTGTCCATTTTGGCCTCCTAGACTGTTATATGCTGTGAACTCAGTAGACTACCAAGGGGCAGGGCCTCACCAGTCCATGCTAGAGTGCAGAAGAGAGAGACCCAAAAGAGGGGCACATGGCACACTAGTCTGTTCTAAGAGTAAGTGTGGAAAGTGTGGAGTTTGGTATTAGTGGCTAGTTAAATTAGACCATCAGTGTTTGTAAATATTTGCTGTTCGTAGCCGTTTCTGATAGTTTTATTTTTTCCAGGCTCTTTCCATATCCTTCGGAAGCATGCTTTGGAGGACTGGAAGATCTTCTTTAATAATATGAACTCGAGAAGAAAAAGAGAATTGGGAATATCTGCCTCCTTTGTAAGGAGCCTCCCTAGATCTCATTCTCTTCAGCAAATGGATGTGGTAAGAAGCTGTGTAAGATTAGGAGGCTTTCCTTTATTTTGTGAGTGTGATTGGGGGGGTCACTGGAATTAGTGACAAGTGGTTGTCAGGGTTGAATAAGGAGAGACAGATTTTCATAGTTAAAGCTATTTGTAACAAAGGATGTATTCTTCCTTTTTTTGTTTTTATAGTGCCATTCTATATGCTTGTTTCAAGAGCTAGCTTTACAAACATACATTAATATCTGTGTTGTGCTACTAGTTATTGTTGATCTGTTTCGGAGAGCAGTAAGTAGCCCTTTACAAACTGTTTCTAACTGCTCCTTCTCTCATTAGTTGTCCCTAGCAGTTCTTGTAGAACTAGAGGTCTGGAACATCAGGGGATCTTACATAATTAACCCTCAACAATCACTGTATTCTGTTCTAAGAAACTCTCATGGAGAGACCAAATACCACCAGAAAAACTGTTTTTGCCAGAATTTGTAGCTAAATGAAAGGTTCTGTCTAAAATCCCTCTGAGTTACTGGCTGTGAACTGTTACTTACACTGGTCCCTTACTTCAGGATTACAGATGAAAAGGAAAATAAGGAGGTAAATCAGAGGTGAAGTCTGTTTAAAATCATAAGAGGAGCCCTGCTGGATCAGGCCAGAGTTCTAGTCCAGAATCCCGTCTCACATAGTGGCCCACGAATTGCTTCTAGGCATCTCAAGCAAGAAGACAAAGGCAAAACCTTCACCTGAGGCCTTTTCGCACAGGGTTTTTTCCAATGCGTCTACGACAGGCTGGAACAGGACATTCGCTCTTCTGGGGTGGGTTTTTGCATTCCAATCTGCCCCAGCCGTTCCAATGAGTCGTAGACGCATTTGGGTTTCAGTGCACAAAAAAGTGCTCTCCACCTGTTCAGCCCGTTCCAGGCCATTCCCAGCTGTACCAGAGGGAAAGCATTTGCATGCTCTCCCTCTGTGACAGCTGGGTCCTTCTCCTGGGCTGCCCCCATTGGCTCCTATGCCCTGGCACCTACCTTCCCTGGGGTTCCACCTGCTCCAGGGGCCCAGATCGGACTGGCCGCACTGTGCACATGTGCACGACATGGCCTCTGATTCGCCAGGCATCTGCACCTCTGCAGATCACCTGTCAAAGCCAGACGGGTGTCTGGTTAATCAGAGGATGCACTGCACACATGTGCACAGCGTAGCCAGCCTCCTCACCCCAATTGCTGCCTGGCACCGAACAGGTAAGCCCCGTTCATGCTTGCGCACTCCTGGGGTGGGTTCGGGGGTGTTGGGTGGAGGTCCCGCTGGCCCCAGGAGGCTGATCTGGGTCCCTGGAGCACACGGGAGCCCAGGGAAGGCACCCGACCCAGTGGTGGGAGGCCAGGGGCGGGACTTGTGAGTCCTGGGATGGCCATTCGGCCCGAATGTGTCTAAGGCCTCATCTACAGGCAAAGAAAAATCTGTTTAAAAGCTTCTTTTGCTTCTGGGCGTTTGCATGCAGAGCTTTACTCCGGGCTTCCAGAGCGACAAAGGAGGAAAATCCGCTGCAGAACCCCCCCCCCCTTTAAACAAGACTACCATCACACTTTTGGGAAGCCATGGGTTTTCCTGGGAGCATGGAGATGTTTTCCCCACATTTTCTCCCATATTCCACTGAATTTTTAGGCATTTTTGATCTCTGCAGAAGAATTGGCTGTCAGAATCAGCTGCATCCAGCTCTTTCAGCCCTCAAGCAGAGCTCTGAACTGTCACATTGTTTCACTTTGGAGGGGCAGAGAGATTTTGTGCTTGCTAAAAGGGAAAGGTGATACTAATTATTATTATCATTACCACGGAGATTGTTTCTCAGCAAGCAAATCTCTCTCCCCCTGCTAATAATGCAGCCTCCGAAGTGAAACTAAGTTTCACTTCGCAGGTCTGGTTTTGCTCTAATCAGCAGCCAGCTGTATTTGACAGCATAAGGGAGCCTGCTTTCAGTTTTGCTTGTAACTATGTTGCAAGCATTAGTTATGGAGAGAGTGAGCTGCTTTCCTAACTGCTTTTAACTCTTGGCAGCCAAGTAAAGGGATGATTTTGTGTTCTGGAGGTTCAATTGAGGTTTTTGCCTTTCATCTCTGCAGCGGGCGGAGGGTGGGGGTGGGGAGAAAAAAGATGCGGGCTCACAAAAAGCGGTTTGCATGGAGACAGGAAAGTATGTTTTAAATCTGTGTTGCCCCAAGCCACATGGGGATGCTTTATTTCGAATTACAACCCACATTTTTAAAATCCGACACAAGAGGGAAGCAAAAAGAGACCATGGAGATGCCCCCGAAGACTTTCCCATCCGCACGTAGGCAGGTAAAGGACGTATTTGCAATGCGTCCTTTACCTGCCAGTGCGGATGGGAAACTGTCTTAGATGCGTTCGGGCCAAAGCGTTCTACAGCATTTTCACTGTAGTGTGAAGAGGCCTCTGCTCTTGAATCCCAGAGGATGGCTCTTAGAGGTATCCTGCCTTTATCTCCAACTTAGACACAGTGGTAGGCCTCAATGCTAGTAGTCAGTGGTAAACCTCTTGTTCTTAAATTTGTCTAACCATTTCTTAAAGTTATCTAACCTGACTACTGTCACCATCTCTTCTGGTAGTAAATTTCCATAGAACCCATGACTCTGGCTAAAAAAAAAAAAAAAAAAACACCTTATTGATCCTAGCGCTTCTTCTCAGCTTCATAGAGTGCCTTCTAGCTCGAGTGATGTGTGATGGATAAAAGGGCATGATGAGGGACTTTGTCAAACATCTTCTGAAAGTATTTGGTGACAGTCACTACAATGGCCTATGGCTCTTTGTTCTAGTGACCCCTAGACCACTAGTATCTTGATCTAGGCAGCCGTTTTGGCCACTTAGACTGGACTAGCTCTATCCAGTATGGAGTAGCTAATAGGGGGCAAGGCCTCTTCTCTTCCTCACCAGTGTGGAACTAAACCTTGCATTGTACTCAGATGCCAGTAAGTGCAAAAAAAGTTCTATAATACCTACTGATAAGGGTTTGCATTTGCCCTTTTTACTACCACAAAATATTAATTTGGGGTCAGCCAAAATTCTAGCTCCTTTTCACACATAAAGTCACAAAGCCAAATAACCCAAATCCTATATCTCTGCATTTGATTTCCATGTGCTAAGTGTTTTACTTTACATATGACTTTATTGAATCTCATTTGGTTGTTTTTCGGGCACTGCTTTAATCTATGAAGATCAGATTGAGTTTTGATTCTGTTCTCTCGGATGTTTGCCAACCTGTTCCGCTTAGTGTCAGGAACAGTTCCATCCTCTTCATCATTATCCAAGTCATTTACCAATAAATTTGTTCCTTATATCATGTTGTAGTTTCTGTAAACTACTGTGTACTGCCAAGTTATGTTGTCGCTTTCCGGATAAGCAACCTGAATCCTTGGCTCTGGGAAACCTGGGGGAGGTAGTTTCTGACTACCTCGATCGTGGCTGCAGTCCTGAGACCACAGCGATACGTGGTTACAACCCCAATGGGCTGCAACAATCGTGGTACCAGTAGACTGGTACGATCACCGGGTGTTACGAAAGTAAATCCCTTATTAGCCACCGGCAGGCTATAAGGGATCACCATGTGCTCTTATGGTGATTTAAAGACAGAGAGCACAGGAGAAAGAAGTTAGGCGGGAGACAAGATGAGCTGGAAAAGAGAGAGTTTATTTCTGTCCAAGCTTTTTATATCCCCCACCAGAAGGCGGGGAAGGAAGTGACCTCAAGAGAAAATCCAAGTATGTGATAGGTGGAGTCCATCAGCTGGGCAGGTCAGAAGTCCTTCTGAGGTCATATCCTGTGGCAGGCAGGAAGAGAACAGGCTGTACTCTACGTGCAGCATGTGGCCATCCTCCATTAAGCCCTCAGGCTACTTCCAGCACCCTGCTGTGCTGGGTGTATACTGCAAGCTTCTGTACACAATCCTTTTACCCTGAGGCTAGAGAAGCTGGTGGATGAAACCTGGGCAAGTTTGCAATTGCTACATACCATCTTTCTGTTTTATATAAAATTTGAAAATTTTTACATATGACAATAAATTGTAGGGCATATTAACATAATTACAGTAATGACACATCAAAACAATGACCATAGCAACAAATGAAGACAATGAATGTAATAAGGAACAAAAATTGCACTCAATATGCGCGCCTCACACACAAGCACACACACACAATACATTTGGTGGCCACCAATGAAGGGAAACTTATAAATGTCTATAATATCTTTATATCTTAACTACCTACAAGCCGGCTTGAACTAATTCTAACTACCTAAAATTTAAAACTGTACAAATAAGTTAGACAAAACCATCTCTATATGGTTGTGTGAATGTCATGTGTAGAAGGACAAAGGAGAGAGGGTAGAAGGTTCCTGGATGCTGTGGGAGATATGACAGACAAGGTTAACATGTAACAGCATAATAAACTATCAAAATTTAACTAGGAGAAATCTGATAGCCAACAGATCAGAGAATTCTATAAACTGAACTTCCATCAGAGACTTAGATGGAGTTTTGAGCAAGGTAAGGTTTGCACCATGGTCAGTCAGGAGAGAGAGGGGGGATAGAAAGTGAAAGGACTTCGAGGCCAAGTGTTTCTTCCAGGGCTGGATGTGGCCCTTCCGGCTAAGACAGCAAATAGTGCCTTTAGAGAGGCTAGTAGGTAAAGTTCAAAGGTTTTATTACCACCAAGATGGAAGTAGCTAGAAACTAAAGGATAGGAGACATACATCAAGAATAATAGCCTGTTCAGAAATAGAGAGAAGCTTGAGTTGAGTTGAGTAATTTCCGGGCATGTGCCTTTTGAGGTTCCCCAAAGGTGTCACTGTCAGCTGTTCAGCCAGGTTACAGACTCAAGGTTACCATAGGTAAGTTTAGAATTGGTGAGATTAGTCAAGAGATATAAAAGGATAGAAAAAGAGATTAAATTTTGAGTGAGGAGCATGTTGGTTGGTTCTTCTCCAAGGATGCAGGCAAGAGGTGCTCGTAGATTCTCTAGTGAGCTGGTCTGCCACTACCTATCCAAAATGTCTCTCAATGAGGGAATTTTGAAATAGGAGTGTTTTGAAACTGGATACGATGTTTCTCTTAATCCCTCCTTCTTGATTAATAGATTTAAATGTTTTTCAAAAATGTTCTTTCAGCTAAGATGAGCTTGTGTCTGCAGAATGAGCAGGAATTCCAGGAGTTGACTCAGTGTCCCATTATTGCAAAAGTCCAAAAGTTTTTCAAATTGACTAGGCTGGGCTATAATCTATCTTGCTTCTCTGTGTTCTCCCTGGATGGCGAAGCTTAGCAGAGGCAGAGGATGGCTGGCACAGTGTTTCGCAGTGGTCCTCTCTGTATCATTGATCATGGGAGTAGTCAGAGGTATGGAGAAAGGAATGCTTTCTGCTCTGGGCAGGAAGTTGTGCCCATCTGTCAGAGCTGGCATGGCTGTGCATCTCCAGAGTTAGCTCTTTGAGGAAAATGATGTATAGGAGCACAGTGTGGATAGGATCACATGTTGTTTCACGTTACACTAGGGCAATGGAAAATTGCTTACATGGTACCTTGGTGCTCTGCTGGAGGAATACACGATTTGCAATGGAGCAGGCTGGCACATCCTTCTGGGGTCTGCCTTCTGGTTTCCTTTGTTGAAAGGTCTTGGCAGGTTGCTGTAGCTTCCAAGGCGTGCAGCAAGGAATCCTTGTCTTAATGCATGAATTGGAGCGCTGGTATTGTTGTGGTTCTCGTCCTTTCGACCAGGATCTTGGAGCCAGGCTGCTGGTTGATGACCGTTGTTGCTGGGATGATGTCAATCATGGAACATAGCAGGATGTCTTCAGGGTACCTCCATTTGAAGGGCCGGAAAGGCTGGTAGCTGAAATGCTTGGTATCTCTAGGTAGAATGGCTGTTTAAGGGAATTTTTCTGTCTGCAGGCTGGAGAGATGTAGTAAGAAATGCAGTCCTTTGAATGCACAATCATTAGCTGGTAAGAGCTGGGAAGGAGACTCAGAGAAGGTAGATCACCGCTTGTAGATTTAGCTTAAATCTGTGACTCAGTAAAAAAGAGGATTTGTGAGTTCGCTCCTCCTCTTAGCATCTAAATTAAGCCTTAATCAAAGATAAAAATTTGGCAAGAAAAAAAACTGTTTTAAAAAGCAAAAGGGACATATCTAAATTAGAAAAAGAAAAGGTGCATTCTAAAGACTTGCCAGTAGAGGTCCCAAAAAGCGAAATGTTCTCTTGAGCATGTGCAGAGTTCCAAAAGAAAAATAAGAAAAATGCATTTCCTGAAGTGTGCGGGTATGAAGAGAGTTCAAAGCCATTCTCCCTTTTGCTACAGCAAGGCAATTAAACTGAGAATGAATATAACAATTTAAAAATCTTGACAAACAATATAAAACAAAACAAAAAACAAGGCTTGCTTTTTTAGGTCCCCTCTTTCTTGCTGCAGAGAGGGTAACCAACAATATAGAAATGCAAATGTGCTGGTGGGTACAGCCAGACCAGAAAAACAGGTTTCAGGAGGGGGCTAGATCAGCATTGTTACAAAGACAAAAAGAATAATTAAGAACAATCAATATGCTCTGTGGCAAAAATCTTAAAATTTAGAAAAAAAAGATAGTTCTTTTCTGCGGCCCTGGAGGAGGTTGGGCCTGGTGGGGGGAAGGTGATCCTGCAAAATGCTAGCCCACAAAGGGCATAAATCTGGTTGCAAGCAGCAGGTTCTTAGCTGGGAATTTCAAGCTGGGATACAAGAGGGATCAATGGTGGAAGCATAGCAAGTCACTTACAAGTTGTTTCTCAGTCCAGCGCAGGATATTCCGCGGTGCCCGCCTATCCAGGTGTTTTGGAACTGCAAACTACAGCAGTTCTGAGTAGCTTCTTCCAGGGCTAGTGAATAGCTGATAGAAAGTTCAAAGGGTTGATTCTCTACTGTCTGGCGACGCTGTGGTTGGCAAATGCTAATGAGGCTTGGTTGCAGCTTAAAATTGTCTCAAGTAGAAAAACATGGTTATTCTCTGTGATGCAAGAAGGTTAGGCCAGGAAGTGGGTAGAATAGAGTTATAGCAAAAACAAAAGAGGCAGGATTTTTAATATGATAAAAACAATTCTGATCTGAGAGAAACTCGGATGGGGACGGTTTGAGGAAAAAAATTGCTGCGCTCAAAAAGCTGGGAAGCAGCAGTAAGGATGAATCCAAAAATGCATGCAGAAATTAAAAATCAAAAATACTATTTCTTTCGCCCATTGAAATGGTTTCTTGCAATGCGGGCCTGCGGTGTAATGCTCTTCAGAGAGAGCGTGAAGTTTAAATTGCTTTTTCCAGACCCTGGGAGATTTGGGCGCAGGGTATGTGGAATCATTGCATTTATAGCAGTCTTTCTTGTTGGCAAAAGGTCTGAGAGGTAAAATTTTACCCTTGGGAGCTTGATTTCCCGGCCTTACAACAGATTGGGAAGAGAGGGGCCCCATTTTTCCAGGACTGATTGAGGATGGTGCTGGATCTAGTTCTTGCTGCAAGGCAGAAGAGGCTTCAGATGATTTCAAATCCACTCTAGCTGAGCTAACAATATTAAAATCCGGAGTAGCCATATGGCAGTTGGGGGACATAGTGTCCATAAGGTCTCCTCGAGAGTCATCAGAAATTGGGTAGCATGCAGGAAACTGAGAAAACTCCATATTTTTGCTATGGCACGCTGGAGAGATAGGTGTTTGCACGGCATCAGGAAGAGAGTGGCCAATTTTCTCTCTTTGCTTAGCATGTGCTTCTAATCTTAAGGCAATTCCGCACAGTTGCAAGGCTGGCATTATTTCCAATTTTTTGGAAGGATGTATCCGGAACTGGTGTTCTAAAACTTCCCATGTGGCGAGGTCTAAGTTTTTCTGAGGCATTTCTGGCCATCGTTTTGCAATAGCCTTGGCTAGCTTAATCTGGACAGATAAGGGTATATTCATTTCATGTCTTAGCAACAGCGAGTTTATATTTTGCTGAAGACAGGTAGTTTTACTTTTCTGGTTTCCCATTTGCGATGGAACGATTAGAAGAAAGAGAAGATATAGAAAAAAAGATTTTTACTGCACCGATCTGCGGGGAATTTCCGTGTCGTTCCTTCCACGGGATGCAGCTGCCACACCACCTCTCCGCTGGCTCAGATGTGGACTTTCTCACTGGTATTTCCGCCCCTTCGATCCTCAAGATGCTGTTCGTTGGTTCGAAGCCCCGAGTTGGGCGCCAGTTGTCGCTTTCCGGATAAGCAACCTGAATCCTTGGCTCTGGGAAACCTGGGGGAGGTAGTTTCTGACTACCTCGATCGTGGCTGCAGTCCTGAGACCACAGCGATACGTGGTTACAACCCCAATGGGCTGCAACAATCGTGGTACCAGTAGACTGGTACGATCACCGGGTGTTACGAAAGTAAATCCCTTATTAGCCACCGGCAGGCTATAAGGGATCACCATGTGCTCTTATGGTGATTTAAAGACAGAGAGCACAGGAGAAAGAAGTTAGGCGGGAGACAAGATGAGCTGGAAAAGAGAGAGTTTATTTCTGTCCAAGCTTTTTATATCCCCCACCAGAAGGCGGGGAAGGAAGTGACCTCAAGAGAAAATCCAAGTATGTGATAGGTGGAGTCCATCAGCTGGGCAGGTCAGAAGTCCTTCTGAGGTCATATCCTGTGGCAGGCAGGAAGAGAACAGGCTGTACTCTACGTGCAGCATGTGGCCATCCTCCATTAAGCCCTCAAGCTACTTCCAGCACCCTGCTGTGCTGGGTGTATACTGCAAGCTTCTGTACACAATCCTTTTACCCTGAGGCTAGAGAAGCTGGTGGATGAAACCTGGGCAAGTTTGCAATTGCTACAGTTAAAGAAATTAAAGGATAGGAAAACCATGGTGGCCCATTGTAACAGTGTAAGTCAGTGATATGAGGTTGTTCTCAGGCAATGCAAGTCATTGCTATGAAAGGAAATTGGGACTAACAATAAATCCAGTGGTGCTCCCAGTATAAACCAGTTGCACACAGCAGAGGCCAAATTTCATTACTAATAGTTTTCTAGATTGTATTTAAAAAGTGAACCCAAATTTTAGAAACTGAGTAAAAGCAAATTTATGTTATAAAAATCCATGTTTTAGAAGGGATCACTATATGCCAAAGAGTGCTGGGTTTCCCCTAAGTCCTTTGACATCTTGCTGGATATACTTCTGCTTACTTTGTCAAGGTAATGCTGCTGAGCACTCTTTGAGTACAATTATTCAGTTGCTGTGGATCCACATAGTAGTGGTGCTATCTCACACAGGTCACATTTTAAATGTTCTGTTGGGAAAACATCAACCCCATTTCTCCAGTCTACAAATGAGTTTTTCTGATTAAAAAAACAACTGGAACTAAACCTCACCAGTGTGGAACTGACGGATTACCCATTCACACACAGGAAGGTACGTGCAAAAGGGGAACCAGTCCCCGTGTGTCCTAGCCAGAAAAGGCCAGCATGGGGGTGGGACCACACTCCTAGGCCTGTCCGGATTGGGCCCCGCTGGACCCAGGGGCGAGCAGGCCTGTCGCAGTCCTTCCCTGGGTTCCTGCAGGTTCTAGGGGACCACATCAGGTCCCCTAGGGCCGACAGCAGCCCCCCCCAGGCAACTCCCCCAGGCCCGCAGGGACAGTCCCACTGGCCTGACTCACCATTTTGGGACCCAGTTAGCACAAGGTATGTGCCTCTTGCATACGTCCCCGCATAGGCCTGGGGTGGAGTTCCTGAGGGCCCTAGGGGACCCGATCCAGTCCCCTAGAACCCACAGGAACCTGGGGAAGGACCACGACCAGACTGCCCAATAGGGGCAGCCATAGGCAGGGCCTGCAGCTGTCAGGGAGGGAGCATGCAAAAGCACTCCCTCCCTAACAGCTACAGAACGGCTGGGGATGGCCACAAACGCCCTGGGCTGGGTGTAGAGCGCGTTTTCGTGCTCTACACCCAGAACACCTGTGGGCACCCTGGGACTGGCTGGAGTGGTTGTGAATGGAACTGCCCGCTCAGCGGAGTGAATGCTCTGTCCCAGGGCGTCCTTCACGCATTCTGTCGGCCCTTGTGCAGTAGGCCTCTGATTTCTGAAAATAGGCCTAACCTCTGCTCTGCTTGAGTTTGCTGGAACTTCCCCTATTGCCCAGACTTTCTCAAAAGTAATAGGAATATATTTTTTGTTTATCAGCAAGTTCCCTCTGTGCTCGGGAGACATGACTTTGCTTAAGACATACAATTTTCCTCTGTCTCATTTGTCAGTGAACTTCAAGCTGTAGTTGTTGACACAGCAGTGTGTTTCTCGCTTTCATTTTGGGAAATGCACATCCCTTGCTTTTAAATAAAAAAAAATTAATAGTTTAAATAGTGGGGAAATAGGCTGCTACATGCTTTTCATTCCTGTACCTAAAATAGACTTGAATCTATGTATAAAACACTGAGTTTAAGCAGTGTAGAGTGCATTATGGAAGGAATGTGCTAAAACAGGATGAATATGTGGCTTCACCATCAGCCAACCTCCATCTGTTCCCACATGCTTGCCTATGAGCACAATTAATTCTTCATTTTCTTGAAATGAAATTTTCTTATCAAGTGCCATAATATGAATGTTTAAAACTGGGTTATTGTGTACTATGGGCTGCCTTTTTATTTTTAAGAAGATGTTGATGAAGATAATGTTTTATCCTTCTGATGTGCCCTTGCAAACACACCCAAAACAAGCCAAAAGATAATAGCTCACAGTCCTTTTTATTCAGATGCTCATGCGACGTATACAGCTCCCACTATGGCAGCAACAACGACCAAACTCATACAGTGCTCTTTCTATATACAACTCCCACAGACATTATTTCCCTTAATATTAAGTACGGATACTCCATTGGCTCAGTGCTCAACACCTTCCATGAATTCCCTGACATATAGAAGCAATGCTGAGCAGCTAATGAGGCCTATTTGTACTTAGGCTGGTAGTCAACAATTAGAGCCCATCTCCATGCAATTTTTATTCCGAATTTAACCCTGCTTTGCCTCAGGAGTGTCTCTATGCAAAGCCCTAATACAGGCTACATGTGAGACAGTATGTGTTAAAACACCCCCACTTTGCAAGTGTACTACATTCTGTGGTCATGCGGACGCTCCCGGGTTATTTGGTTGCAGAGCAGCTGTCAGGTGAGTATAGAGGCTATAAAGAGCAGGGAAGATTTCTAAAAACAGATGTGAGAGCTGTGTCTGTTTTAAAGGGCTCTCATGTCTATTTGTAAAAATCTTCCCCGCTCTTTACAGCCCACTAATGCTGTGATTGTGAATCCTCCCCCCCTTACCTGGGCGCTTAATCGTCCAGGAAAGCCTGACAGCTGCCCTGCAATCAGCTGAGCAACTGTAAGGGGGTTATAGCAGCTCTCAAGAGCAGGAGACACAGCAAGGAGCTAATTAATTATGCACCTCTTTCTGCTTGGATGAATCAGCCTCAGACAAGGAGCTAATTAACAGACAGCTCCAAGGGGTTGCAGGGGCTTGAAATTTCTCTCTTTCTCAGGGAGGTAACCTTATTGTCCCCCTGGAAAAGAAAGAAATGTCAAGCCCCTGCAACCCCTGTTTACCATTGCTGACAGAAAGAAGCTTTTGGCTTTACTGCTGAAGTTAATTTGGCAGTAAAGCCAAAAGCCTCTTTCTGTCAGCATTTGGAATGAGGGGGTGTAGAGGCTTGAAATTTCTCTCTTTTCCAGGGGGGCAATTAGGTTAACTCCCTGAGAAAGAGAGAAAACTCAAGACTCTGCATCCCCTTACTCCCTTGCTTTTACTCCCCTTTCGAGGCAAGCAAGTGGCTTGCCTGGGAAAGGGAGCAAAATCACGATCCCTGCGGGATGGTGGTAGAGAAAACTGTGACATCCCGATTTGTCGCAGTTTTCATGGGGACGGGTGGTCCGGCTTGAACCCGGCCTGTCCACCATTACCATGGGGACTCCTTAATCTGAATTAAGATTCACATTAAGGCTGTCCCGAATCCACCCCGGGGTAAGGGCAGCCCCATGGGGACACGAAGTTAGTGAACTTCTGGTAAAAAGCATCTGCTCGTGTAATAGGCTGTTACTAGAAATTCACTAATTGTTGATTAGCAATGTTGACCAGAAGCTTACTTGAAGCATCGAGTGGTGTGACCATTTGCTCTTCTTCCAGTTGTCTGTGGTCGGTGGGCAGGGGAGGTGGCATCTGGGCAGGCGTGGTGGTGTTGGTGGCTGTGATTGATTGCTGACCTCTGATATGACCAGACCAGTAATCCCTGGGAGTGGCATCCGGTCATTGAGTCACAAGAGGCGTGTTTGATTAGCAACCAATCGTGGGTGCTGATGTGATTGGCCGCAGTATGTCCCTCTGCGCAAACATGCCCCTCTGCAGTGACATCTGAACATGTCATGGAATGACCAGTCGCGACAGCGGGAGGGGGGAACTTCTGGCTTCAGAGACAGCTGTGCGGGCTGGTAAACGGAAGGACCATTTGCCATTCTGGCCAATAATGGATGCTTTGGGGAAGTTTTCTCACGACAAGTGCGAGTGATCTACCTTTGCCAGTTTCTTTTTCTAAAAAAAATCATTTCAAAATGATTCTTATATATGCATTTTTAATGTATTGCGACTATTAGATTTTTTCATATCAGTTCCTTTTTTCTGTGGCATTTATTCTCAAGTATGCAAATTGAGAATGGCATTTTTATTAATATAAAACAGGTATTCCTTATGTACCATTTGACATGAATGTCTATAGTACTGGGATTGGGACCTGGGATAGGGCCTTTTTATTGGTAACCCCAGACAGTGGATTAGCCCTTCCCTGAGATGCCTGTGCTGTTTATGGTGAAGATGTGTCTATTTACCCAAGCCTCTGGATGAGGAAACAGCTTCCCTTCCCCACTTTCAGATGCTGTTATTGCCTTACCAAATTGTTAGAATTCTTTGAATGTGTCAATGAGCATCTGGATAAGGGACTTTCAGAAGGCTTTATTCTGTCATCAAAAGCTCCTGAATAAACTCATCAGCCATGAATAAAAGGACAGGTGGTGTCTTGGATTGGAAACAGTAGTAGTAATAAATGGGCAGAGTGAAAGGCAGTAAAAATTCAGGTCGCTCAAGATTCAGTATGGGGACTAGTGCCTTTTAATTTATTCATAAATGATCTAGAAGTAGTAGTAAGTTTTGAGGTAGCAAAGTTCTCTGATACAGAATTATTCAGGGTAATGAAAACTGGAAGGGATTGCAAAGAGCTACAGAGGATTTTCTTGGCAATGGGTGAATGGACACTCAAGTGGCAAAAGTGCTGCAATATTAAGAAGTGCAAATTGGTGTATATTGGGGAAACAGCCCCCCCCCAATTACACCTATGAACTTTCTGTGACAGAGCAGGAAAAGAATCTTGAGATTGTGGTGGACAGCTCACTGAAGGTGTGGACCCAGTGCACAGCAGCTGCAAAAAAAGGCAAATTCAATTCTAGGGGTAATTGGGGAGGAAATAGAAAGCAAGCCATCAATAAGCATCAGTGGTGAGGCCACATTTGGAATATTGTGTACAGTTCTGGTCACCACAACTCAAAAAGGATATTGTGGAACTGGTAAAAGTGGAGAAAAGGGCAATCAGAATGATCAAGGGACTGGAACACTTCCTTCAAGCCACAACATCTAGGTCTTTTCAGCCCTGAAAGATGGTGTTTAAGAGAAGACCTGATAGAAGTACACAAAAAATCATGCATAGCTTAGAACGGGAATAGATAAAAATTATTTTCACAACACTAGAACCAAGGTCTCTCTATGAAGCTGATGGGCAGGAGACTTAAGCTTGGAAAAGCGAAGTACTTTTTCACCTGTAAGGTCATCAGTCTCTGGAATTTGCTGCCAGATGGAGTGGTGACAGCAGCAGTTTGGACAGGTTTAAGAAAGGGTTAGACATATTTGAGGCTAGTAGAATTGATGCCTAAGTACCACATGCAGATTGGAGAGATGAGATAGGCAAGATGCCTCTAAAGAAGGGATGCGGACAAATGTTTGCCAGATTCAAAATTCATGCAAATTCGCATTTGAATCAAATGTTCGCTGCATTTGAAGATTGACATTGGAATATGAAGCAAATGCTTTTGTGCATTTCTTTGAAGCTTCATTATATTCGTGGACATGGGGGGGCAGAAAAGTGGCTGCCCAGTCACAACTGCAGCAGATTTAAATCAGATTCAATGCATATTCAAAGTGGAGTCAGAAAAGATTTGAAGCATTCTGAGGTGATTTGGAGGCGTGACTAAGCTGCAAGGACGTGAATAGTATTCAAAATCATTTGAAGAAATTTGCAGTAGATTTGAAGCCTACCACATTTGAAGAGGTTCTTTTCGTATGAATGCAAATTTTGTTTGCATCTGTTTTGCTGCAAATCGAGCATCTACAGGCATTAGAGGAAGACTTACCAAAGGCATTGGAATGTTAAAAGAATAAGTAAGAGGAGCAAAAAGTTAAAGCCATTCAGAAACAGATTGGAAGTCATCAATAATCAGCAATAACTTATGTAATAAGATGTTTTATGCTTAAATCATTGTTAAAAATAATAATACCCAGAAGCAGTGGATGAGCCACTGTGTCAGATAGGATCCTGGACTAGATGGGCTGTGGTTTGATTCAGTAGGGTTCCTATGTTTTGGGTTGATTTTAAATTTTGTTTCTAGTATTGTAACCTGCCCTGAGACCTTTGAGTAGAGGGAGAGAGGGAGGGAGAGATAAGGTTGTTAAGTGTATGTGGGAATTGGCTCTTTTTTGTGTTATCGCTCTGCATTTGTTTCTTTTGTTAGAAATACAAACAAGCAACTAATATTGCAGGAAGTCACTATCAGTAACCAGTTTGGTCTAGTGGTTAAGGAGCTGGACTCTTATCCGGGAATACCGGGTTTGATTCTGCACTCCTACATGAAGTCAGCTGGGTGACCTTGGGCTAGTCGCGGCTCTCTTCTGAGCTCTCACAGTCCACCCTACCTCACAGGGTGTCTGATGTGAGGAGAAGAATAGAAAGCTTTGTCAGCCGCTTTGAGTCCTCTGAAATGGGTGAGGAAAACGCAGTAGAAAAGCTAACTCTTTATTATTATTTTCTTGAAACACTATTAGATATCCTTATTACACTATCTTTAATTGCATTCTCAGTAATAGATGGTTTTGGACTTTGCCTCCTCTCCTGCCGCTTGCAGTGTGTGGGTGGACCTGCCTTGCTCAAGCATGGAAATAATTCAGAGGTAAGGTTCAAAAGAAAGATGAAAGCTGAAAACATATTTAAGTATTTAGTAGTAGGAAGTAAAAAGATGCAAATCATAGGCAGTACTATTCTGAACTACTATGTGACAATAAGGGAAGCTTTTGTGCATTGCCTTTATGTGGTAATAAGTTCCACAGAACATGTATAGTATGACCTTGTTTTGATTTGGCATTTTATATGTTGTAACCTGCCCTGAGACATTTGGGTATAGGGCAGGATAAAAATACAAATAAATAAATAATCTGCTTTCAGGTACATTTACTCAAAAGTAAGTTATTCAAAATTCACTAATATTTTGTCTAAAGAAGTATTCCCAGCTGGCAGCTTTTCTCAGCATACGCACAGTGATTGCTAGTGTAATGTCTGTATCTGTAGAGAAGTGGTTCTCAATATGTTTTTTTCCCCTCCAGAGACACTTAAAATTGCCTTTTGTTTGTCATTAGCATTGTTATCAAATAAGCACCATATATAAACATTGTAGTAGTAGGTCATGCCTCTGATGAAAGACCATTTAATTCTGCAGTAGCTTTGAAGAGAATTACTTGATCCTGCAGTCACGTCTCTGTGCTCATAATATTTGCAATTATGAAGGGAATTTCTGGCTACAATTCTTTCACATTTGGTTTAGCTCTGCCTCCTGGAAGTTGAGAAGTTCTGGATACTTTTCCGGCAGGGAGAGAGGGATGGTACAGTCATTGTCACTGAAGTTGTTCACAATATATCTTACTTCCCCCTTTTTTTTAGTTGAAAAACCTATGTAAAATTGCATGGCTGATCAGTTATTTCATGGCTTGGTTGATAGCATCCATCATGTGCTACTAACCAATCTAGTAGGGGAGGGACAGTAGTTCCCTACTTAGTACATAGGAATGGTTGTCCTTGGTCTTGGTGAAGAAATGTTCATATCTCCTATTTAGGTCAGTTGGATAGGAAGTTAATCAGAAACTCTTTTTTGTTGATTGTAACAAATTAGAAGCTTCTTTTAATTGATCATTCAGTTGTGCTATAGGTAATGCTGTATGCCTGTTTGTATCTAGTATATATGTGCCAACTTAAGAACATAAGAGGAGCGCTACTGGGTCAGGCCACAGCCCATCTAGTTCAGCATCCTGTCCTACACAGTGGACCACCAATTGCTTATGGGCATCTCAAGGACATCACCTGCCCTTGAATCCCAGCAAATGCCTTAGAGGTACCGTGCTTGTCTCCCCTCAGCCTGGAGGATATACCTAGGTATCCATTCTAGTAGCCATTGATACACCTGTCATCTGTAATCTTGGGTGGCTGAATGCCACTTGTCCTTCAAAAAGTTGGAGGTCGACCTTTTGGGGGTTGCATAACTAGTTAGCATGTCAGAGTCTCATTTGTTATGGGAATTGCAGTTTGTGCTTTGACGAACAGCAGTAGAGGCCAGCTGACAGTCCTTTTTATTTTTTTTGCCAGCTGACAGTCCTGGCTGTCCTCAGCACCATTATTTTTCTTGCATGGCCCTTAACAATGCATGAATGTATCCGCTTGCCAAATCTGTGGCCACTCCCATTTTAGTCCCCTTCATGGTCAGGGCTGCAGTGATCGGAATGTATTGAACATAAGAGGAGCCCTGCTGGATTGGGCCACAGCCCATTCAGGCAAGCAGAAAGGAGGGCAAAACCCCTCACCTACCCTTGACTCCCTGCAAAATGACCTTTAGGGGCACCCTGCCTGCCTCTTCAACCTAGAGGAAATACCTAAGCACCAATTCTAGTAGCCTGTCCTTCACGAATTTATCTAATCCTTTTTTAAAACTCTCCCAGCTAGCTGCTGTCACCAGATCTTTTGGTAGTCACAGAAAACCCATGCCTTTTAAGGGAAAAGGCAAAAAGAAGGTTGTCACGATGCCCAGCGTTCCAGTTAGTGCCTGCCCTCTCTGAGGAGTAGCTTGGCCCTGTTAGGATGCTGAATTCGTGCAACAGCCAAGTGAATACTACAGTGTGGACACAAAACACTGGTAGCAAGCATTTCAACAGTAAACAAAAACAAGTTTATTATTATACACAAGCAATACTAAAAAAAATAATAAGGTTCAGGTAGTTGTTGGTTTAAATTTGCAAGTCTCTTAAAGCTAGGAGCTACCCCTTTCTCTAAAGGAAAATAGTTCCCCTTTTAAAAGACAAACCTCTCCATGTTCCTCCCCCTCTGACTTGCTTGGCCACAGCTCAAGCCAAGCCAGTGTACCAGAACGTGGCCCTAGATGATCACAAGGTCCAGTCCGTCCTTGCTTGTCCGATCATCCAGCCTTGGATAGTTGCTAGCGAAGTCTCCCTCGGAGCCCCAATCTTCCTCGATTGTCCCCTTCAGAAATTGCTCAGCCAGCAGCCCAATGGTCAGCTACTGGTCCAGCTCCGTCAGGATTCAGCTCTTCTTCTCCTTTCAGCTCTTGTCCCAGCATGAAGACATAGTCTGCTGTCTTCTGTGTTCCTTTATACTAATCCCCCTGACCCTGATTGGCTCTAGCTGCAATAAAATGCTGCTGGAGACTCCTAACAGAGGTTGCTGTCCCTCCAGCCTGATTGGTGGGAACTCCTACTCTAGCCCCTCCAGCACTCAGATCCCCGGACAGCTTTTCCCTCCAAAACCTTACTCCAGCCAATCACTGCAACAGGGCCCGCACAGGATTTCCCGCCCTTTTTGCAGCTTCTGCCCAGGTCTTGCAACAGGCTGTTTGCACCAAGGCTGGCTATTGCAGCTTGCAAGAAGCCTGCAAAGCCAGAAAGCAAAACAGTTTGCAGCCTGTACCCAGAAACCGTCACAAAGGTCTATTGGGAAAAGCTTTGTATCCAGTGGGTTAAGGTCTTCTTATTTCCAGAACATGATCTTAGCATGGGCAAAACTTAAATCAAAATATGATAGCATATTTTCTTCCTGCTGCATTCATCTTTAAACTCAGGACAAGACAAAAATTAATTGCACATCTTCACTGTTGTGTTGTGGGATAAACTCAGCTGGGCTTTACATTTGCCATTTATTGCTGATTCTCCTTGCACTCTTCCAGCCACCTACTTGCTTTCTTGGGTCAAATTTCCATTTAACTCACATATATATCTGACGGTTGACTTTAAATGCTTGCAAAAACTGTAAACTATAATACACTGATGTGATGGCAATGCAGCATATGTAGTTAAGAAAATATCATAGAGTATTTTTTTTTTTTTGTCCTGTAAAAAACAAACATGTCCAGATTGGGCTTCATTACTGCTAAACAAAAAGCAGCTGTGCTCATTTTATCTCACTTCAGTTCTTATTAAAGATGAATGCTTACTCTGTCTCTAACTCTCCCTGTTTATATGCTAATGAATTTTACTCGAGATCTGGCATCATGAAGATGGCTCTAGATGTCTCATCTAGAGGGTATTGGCTGGCTGAAACAGATACAATTGACCGATATTATTGGAGGGACACCATTTGTAGCTGGTGGCTGTAAAAGGCTGTGGTAGCTTCAGGAGTAACAAGGCAGCATAAAGTGCTACCAGAGTCTTTCCAGTGGCTTTCCAGTACTTCTGTGGCTATGGCAGCCCTTTAAAAAGGCCTTGAAAGGTCACTCTGACTGTAAAATGCAGCCCAGAATGCAGTACTTTAAGGTTTCCTACTGTGAGCCAGTTTGGTCCTGTGGTTAGCATGCCAGATTCATATCTGTTAGTCATGGGGTTTGATTCTGCACTCCTCCATGAAGCCAGCTGGGTGACCTTGGGCTAGTCACAGTTCTCTTTCTGATTTCTCACAAACTCACCTGCCTCACAGGGGAGAAGAATAGAAAGCTTTGTCACGTGCTTTGAGTCCCCTTAAATGGGTGAGAAAAGTGGGGTAGAAAAGCCAACTCTTCTTCTTCCTTTTGCAGCTGCCACAGATTTTTACTGCAGCTATGAAAGGTGCCCTCTGCCTCCCCCAACAGCAAGGGCGAATCAGTCATGGGGTAGAAGCTTACTCCTGTGATTTCTCTTGCCAGCTGCCTCTGTGATTGTTATTGCCACCTGGCATCTGCCCCAGTTTACCTTGGTGTTTCACCACAGCTACACCTTACTTAGCCATGCACAAATGCCAGGTCAACACAGAGGATTATCACAAATTCCCAATGCATTTACATCTTCGCAGGACATTTACCAGAGCAAGATTTGATCAACTGGACATTATGTCCAAACTTGGCCGCTATCAGGGTTTACCTTACAACAGGAGAATCTGTGTTTGTGGCGAAAACACTGTTGAGGACCTAGTACATCTATTTCTGAATTGCCGGCTTTACGAAAAAATAAGGGGCTACTATATAGACCCTCTTTTTGAGAACTATAGCCCAATGGATGATACTGGGAAACTCCACATACTGCCCAGGGGCTCGGACAGGCAGTCCGTTATAAAGGTTGCACTTTTTAACCTGAGGGCAATGAAGATCCGTGCAGATTTTATCAGATTTTAAGTTTTTATCTATCGTATTATATTTCTGTTTGATATGGTCATATGGACTAATCAATAAAATGTTTTACCTTTACCTTGGTGTTTCAGCTTGTTACTACCCCTGCCTTGGATCAGCTCTCAAAGTGCCATATATATGCAAGATATTTGGCATATGCCTTTTTGGTGGATTTCTCCCTCTCCTCCCTGCTTTCAGGCACTGTTATGGTTTTAGTATATTCATTGTATATTTGGCTTTTAATGGTATAGGGCAGGATAAAAATCCAAATAAATAAATAAAGGGTTGCATTCAGATGTATTCCACTATATGAGATGTTCTGAAATAAAGAATGGTAAATTTTATTTTAACTACTTTCGGTAGGAATAACCATTATGTATGTAGATATTACATAGTTTTCTGACTTATACTTTTATCATAAACATCTGTATTAGCTAGGTGGACTGTATTTTTACTGGCAGTATTTTTATTATTAGACCAGCAGAATAGCTTGTTTATTTCACTGTTGGTGAAAATAGCATTTGTGATTATGGCACGTTATTAGTACAGTCTTTAATAATTCTACCTGTTGCACAAATACAGGTGTGCTCCCATAATCCCTACTGTGAATAACAAAAACCATGGATGCTACAAAGACGTTTATTCTACTGTATTTCTCCTGTGTTTGACCGCAGTTGAGTGGATCACTGGATCACCTGTAGTCAAGTGAGCCATGATGATTAGTCTGGTTTTTTTTCCTTATTTGATTTTACTGAAACAACTTTAGAGATGGCTTCCAGGCCCTTCACCACAGTTACTCGAATAGAAAAAGAGCCTTCTAATTGCCCAGATACATTTCTTTTTTCACTTACAAAATAACAGCAGTGAAGGGTCTAGCGTAAATTGCAACAAGGTCATATGATTATCTGTCAATTCCATTTTTACAGATAGTGTTACAGCTATTATTTCTCCTCTTAAATTATGATAATAATGCAAAATATTATGGTGGTGGGTTGAAACAACTCACTAGCTTTTATTGCACCTTCATTGCACCTGAATTTGTTTTGTCCATCAGAATCTTTTTTCTGTCAATCTGCTTATAGTTTCTCACACACAAAATATTAGGCACTGCTAACTCAGTGGGATGTAATACATTGACTGTTGAAACTCTTAGGATGGTCTGCTGTTCACATTGTTGCAGTTGATTAGGTTAGGCGGTGGGGCATCATATCTAGGACTTGCCTGGACTGACCTTCATTTTGGAGCTACTTTGTTGGCTGGGATATTTGTAGGATTCTTCCTTCCACAGTGTGAGTAAAAGGAATAGAGGAGAAAAGAAAAGAAAAGAAAAAAAGAAAAAAAGCCTATCTTAGTCATCTCTGATCCAGTTATATTCATCTAATATCCAAGTTTTCCAATAAAATTTTCTCTAATTATGAGTTTACCTCAAGCTTGCTTAATAACTGTTTTTAATCTGTCTTTCAGATAAGTTTTATTTCAAGCTAAGAGAACTATATAGATCAATATTTGGGGCACTGTTTCATCTTAATGACACATTTTTTAGGTGTTACGAATATGTTGCTAGTCATTGAAATGCTTCGTAAACAGGACCAGAAAAATATTTCCACAGTGTATAATATCCATAAGAAGATTTGGGATACGCTATCAATATACTGAAGACATAGCTCTGGTCTTACGTAGGCTTTCACAGCCAGATTCAATCTCATTTGTAGCAGTTTTGGATCTGTTATGGAACACTGTATAACAGCTCAAATAATGCTACAAAAGACATCTGGCTCTGTTTCTCTGTGACTAAAGAACGAGGTTACGGAGTTCTAATAACATTGGGGAGCTTCGGGAGATGGCTCCCAACAATAGAAGTCAGATGGTCTGTTTTAGTTTGGCTTCGTTTGTATTTTTATCCCACAAGGCCTTGGAGCAGGTTACAACAATAAAAACAAACTAAAAAGAACCTATAAAAAATGTGCCTGAAAGTGGGGAGGGTAAGTGGTTGAAGAAAGGGGGAGATACCATCACACAAGATGCCCTCCATTTTTTAGGAGTATTTTAAGGGGAGGAAGTATGTCATATACACCAGCAAATATAGTACTTAAAATCCTGACCATGAGCCATTTAAAAGCCCTTTTGAATAAGAAGCTCTTTCTGTGGGAACTAAAATCTGACTGCTGCAACCAAGAAGTCTTTTTTCTTTTGGGACATCCGCTTAATTCAGTAACATTAACAAAGCAGGGTCTGG
Organism: Aspidoscelis tigris stejnegeri; assembly: GCA_023333525.1. Classification (NCBI taxonomy): domain Eukaryota; kingdom Metazoa; phylum Chordata; class Lepidosauria; order Squamata; family Teiidae; genus Aspidoscelis; species Aspidoscelis tigris. The sequence goes on from JALMGA010000001.1 coordinate 98,423,471, forward strand.
ATGGCGTTTTCCAGTACTAATTCTGGACATTCTCATTCTTTGATATAACTGCATTTCTTTCTAAGAATTGTTGATCAGCTGAGCTAAAGGCAAAGTATAATTTAACTCTTAAACTTTACCCTAAATTGGCATATCACTGAGAAGTACCTCAACAATACATCTTCTGCTTACTATTTCTTTTATTTTTGACCATGCTTCCGTCATATGTTGTCCAAAGGGGAAGGGAAAAGGGACTTCCGTATTTTCTATTATCGTCTATTTTTTACAGGAAATTGTTTGTTCCTATCCTGTTTACTTTCATATCTCCTGCCCATGGCTCTCTCATTACTGCGTGCTTAGCTTAGCGTCTGGGTCATAGGGCATTGTGGGCTTCCTTGTTCAAGATATGAATGCTAAATTATTGTGTATTGCAGCTGAAACAAGTTGTACGTATTTCATATCGTGTGCTTGTACTGGGCAGCATATTTTCCGGTTTGTGGGAATGAAGTGTCATGGCTGAAATGTACTTAAAATGGTTTGCTTTATAGTATTTGAGAGGCTTTGAATCACATTTTTTACTCTTGTCTTCAAATTTATGCCCCAGTTAATTATTAACATTGTCCCTTACTGCACTTGTACTTGATGCCAAAGTCAGGTGAAATGACAAAGAAAAGTGTGTGCGGGAAAGAGGGAAAAGAAGGAGAGCAACCTGTTGCAGCAGGCACTCATTTTATCTGCTGCTTTGGCAGTAATTTTTTTTTAAAAAAATAGATAATTTTATAGGCACTGCTCCATTTCTTCCTTAATTTAGTTGGCAATGGGGATTTTCTGCAAGAGTGTTTCAGCAATGTTGGGAAGTTCATGCTTTGATCATCTTTCTGAACCATTTTGACCTCTCCTTGCTTTTTACTTCTCAGCTAATAGCAGGACTTTTCACGCTCCCCTTTTCCATCTAACAAAAAAGCTTCACTAAAGCAGATCTTTGCATCTGGAATGCAGAATGTGGCAACCTTGTTTAAGCAGGTTGAACAATTCTGTGTTTTCTTTTCTGAAAACAAAACAAAACAAAAAACCTGGATGCTCCCTTTTACATATTGATCTTGCTTATCACAGTAGAGTAGCTTGATAGTACATAAAGGTTCCTAACTTTATTCTCTGTGCCATGAGTAAGCTTTTATTAGCATGCTATTTTTCCTTCCAGTGTTTTCATTGTTCTTCTTCTTCTTTTTTTTAGATCAGAGCAGTGCCGTGAAGGATGAAGTTCTGTTTTCCACCTGCTGGATATGTAACTGCAGCTTGGCATATAACCATGAGACCTGATGCCATCCATCTATGCTAAAATGTCTTGAAGCTTCTTTCTTTCTCTGCATGCTGCTCTGTTGAAATGATGGTTTTTTCTGCAGTGCTGACACCTGCTCGTTCTGGAACTTTAAATGCAACTTTTATTGTCTATGAAAATGCTTACGCAAATATTACCCCTCCCTTCTTGGTTCATAGTGGTACAACACAGCCACTGAAATATCACTTGGGTGCCATGGTTACCACTGAGGTAACTTCTGTGACATTCAACAGTACAACCGCTCATCCCTTTCAGAGCTTCAAGAGCTTGAGTCTGCCACTTCAGATTATTCTTTCTGCTGCCATGATATTTATACTCCTGGTTTCTTTCTTTGGTAACCTTGTCGTATGCCTCATGGTCTATCAGAAGACTGCAATGAGATCTGCAATTAACATTCTCCTGGCTAGCTTGGCTTTTGCAGACATGCTGCTCGCTGTGCTGAACATGCCTTTCGCTCTAATAACCATCATCACTACCCGGTGGGTTTTTGGAGATACTTTCTGCAGAGTCTCGGCCATGTTCTTCTGGGTGTTTGCCATTGAAGGAGTTGCCATTCTGCTCATCATTAGCATCGATAGGTTCCTTATAATAGTTCAGAGGCAGGATAAGCTGAATCCCTACCGAGCAAAGATTCTGATTGCCGTGTCGTGGGCCACAGCTTTTGTGGTGGCTTTCCCCCTCTCTGTGGGAAATCCCAATGTGCTGCCTTCTAAAGCTCCCCAGTGTGTGTTTGGATACACAGCAAGCCCTGGCTACCGTGCCTATGTTATCTTGGTGGTCCTTATTTCCTTTTTCATTCCATTCTTAGTGATGTTGTATTCTTTTATGGGCATCCTCAACACCGTACGGCACAATGCAGTTCGTATCCATAGCCATCCCGATAGCATATGTTTAAGTCAAGCCAGCAAACTCGGTCTCATGAGCCTCCAGAGACCTTTTCAAATGAACATTGATATGAGCTTTAAAACTCGTGCCTTCACGACCATATTGATCTTGTTTATTGTCTTCATCATATGCTGGGCGCCCTTCACCACCTACAGCCTTATTGCCACATTCAACAGCCACTTTTATCACAAGCACAACTTCTTTGAGATAAGCACTTGGCTCCTTTGGCTCTGCTACCTCAAGTCTGCCCTGAATCCACTGATTTACTACTGGAGGATCAAGAAATTTCATGATGCGTGCTTAGACCTGATGCCCAAATACTTCAAATTTTTGCCACAGCTACCTGGCCACACAAGGAGACGTATTCGGCCAAGTGCTATTTATGTGTGTGGAGAGCACCGGTCAGTTGTGTGAAGTTTGCAGCAAATGGACAACGGTTCCCTTTTGAAGTTTGCTTGCGTTGGGTGAATCCCTTGTCATGCGTTCTAGAATCATGCACTGTTTCAAGAAGGAGATCGGAATCAGACTTTGCTTCTGTGGCACGATTAAACAAAGGCTATGAACCAAAGAAGTGCGATGTGCACAAGGGAAGAATCTAACAGGCAGGAAGGCTGAGTTGTCTCTTGTAAGGCTGCCTCCTCTTGCTCCTCCTTAGGAGGTGTCTGTTGCAAAAGTCGGAACTAGGGTTCCTTCCATATGCACAGTGTCTCCTGCACATGTGTGAAATTTTCTCTGGAGTGTGGCTGCTACCTCCAGGGTCCTGTGGTAGAAAAGGAAAACCTATTTGAATCTGTCAGTCTTGAATGATGATAGCAGATTCATTTAATTGTTGATGTTTTCAATGCTGCTATTTCATGATACACTTAGCTGAACACTTATTTTTTTTACATAAATGTTGCTGCTTTATGCCAACATAGTTGAGCCAAAAGGTCTGTATTTAATTTAATCTTTTCAAGAGTCACAGTGATACTAAAATAGAATCTACTTCTCTTTGTGCACTTTAAAAAAGCACTGAATGGAAGCTGTTGAAGAGGGTTTCTGAAGTTTTGTTTCTGCTTGCAAAGATTTGGGTTTTTATCCAACCTTTGCTGTAATTAGTTTTTTTAAAAGGTAATAAATTTTTATTTTCTGAAGGACAGATTTACAGTTTACTTGAATCTAAACAAGTATCATCGTGCGTCTCTCTAGTTGAGGGGATAAATAGAATAATCAGTGCAGTCCAGAGAATGTTAAGCATGCTTAAGTCCTGTTGAAATCTGTGGGTTTCAATTGAACATTAAACCTGTGGGTTTCAATTGGTTAAGTATCTGATTTGAATCTATTGATAACAATGGGATCTAAGTATGTTTTACATTTCTGTGAATGGTACATGCTTTGTGTCATAGGCCAAACAGTGGCCGAAGGATAACTGATGTTGTATTGCTTCTTCTTCTTCATCTTTTTAAACCTAATGCAGGATCCAAAGAGCTACTTTAGGTGCATCCTTAGCATGGTGCGTGGAAATATTTACCCTTTCTTCAAATACTGGCTCTCTGTTTGGTGTCACAAATAGTTTCCTGGAACTGTCACTGGTCTGAATGTTATGTGGCTTTGTAGTATGCCATTTGGGAGAAGCCAAGTCTAGCTCTTCCTTGGGCTGGCCTGCACAACTTACCATGTAGCTTCTTTGGATCTAGATTAAAACATGTTTTGCAAAAAGTAAGTGATAATCTTTTCTTTACAAAATCCCTAGACTCCCATCAGTTGCAAATAAAAACTTGAAATTCGTAATCTGTGATGCACACGATGATGCACATTTCTTCAGCAGTATAGGTTTTTCTGAGGAAGAAATTGGTTCCAGAAGCAGTTGTATGAATAAGAGGGATAAGAAACTGGTGTGAATAAGGAGGATTTGTGCACACCACACAAGAATGCTGTGTTCCATATGCGTCGTGAACCTGAATGTTCTCCTTCATTCAAAGTCAGGCTATTTTGTAGGGTTGCTTCAGGTCTCAGCTTTATTTAAAGATATCAGTTAAGCGGACTTGTAGGGCAATTTAGCGTTGTCCAGTACGCATACTAGGGGCCTCCCTTAGACTCCACTGGTGTGCAGCAGGGAGATTCCTAGTATGCTTACTGGTCTGATATACCAGCCACTACAGAATTCCCTTAGAGACTAATATAGCAGTTTAGCCACAGTTGTGTTGTAGCTTTCAAGAAGGTTAGAAATATTTTTGGTTTTAGTTAGTACCGCTCTTTGCAAACAAAAATGTGATTTGGAAGCCTGCTGACAAAAGCAATGGGGCTCTGTAGTAGACTGTTTCCTGGTTTGGAGTAGATGGGCTGGGTTACTTATTTGGATACAAGAAGCCTTCATTTCCTCACTGAATTTCCTGTTTAAGATGTCAGCAGAAATAACTTGCCATTGCAGTTAGTAATAACCATGATCATTGCTCTGTCTTCCAGAGGAATGCTATTAAGTCCACTTTGTGAATACAAGTGGTCAATGCTTTATAAAAAGAGCAACAAGACCACTGTCGATCCTGTGCCAAATATAAATATCATGACACTCTTTTCTCAGATCTCACAAACTGGGCATGGATTTCTGTTTTGTGCAAGTACGTGTAGGAAGACATCTTTCTCGATGTATTCCCACGGGGGCTAAAATCTCAGATGCACAAGTCTATGTGTAAATAATTTCTCTGCACAAATGTGCACACTTAGTGTAGATGCCAGGCTGTGGGAGCTGGATTCAGCCTCAGTGAGCCTGTCCACTGTGGACAGTCTTCAGATCCTTAACATTTAAGGCAGCAATGGATGTCATAGTTCTTGGAGGGAATTCATAATTGGATAAAGCAAAAAAATATTGATGGTCAAAAGTAATGTAATTGGTCCTAGTAATGCTTTTTTAAAAAATTCATGGGCATATATTTTGTTTATAGTGCCTGAGTAATAATATCTTGTTTAACTGGGTTTGGCTTTTCTGCAGAGACAACCACTGGTCTCTTCCTTCCATCATATTCCTTGAGTGCACCTCTGAAGCAATAGATTGGCAGAGTCAGAGCATGTCTTTGCCCAGTGACATTTTGTATAGCTGATTTTTAAAACTAGAGAGTAGCTATTGTGTTGAGTATGTTATACTCTTTTATAATGGCTACTTCTGTTGCCTTAATTCAGAAAGACAAAATAGGTTATGTTATCTGACCAAATCATTATTTCATATACTGTTCATCATCAGTAATCAGATTATGAGCTAGTGGTTAAGGAGCCAGACTCATATCTGCGAATACCGGGTTTGATTCCATCCTCCTCCATGAAGCTGGCTGGATGACCTTGGGCTAGTCACAGCTCTATTCTGAGCTCTCACAGCCCCACCTACCTCACAGGGTGTCTGATGTGGGGAGAAGAATAGAAAGCTTTATCAGCCGCTCTGAGTGGGTGAAAACAGTGGGGTAGAAAAGCCACTCATCTTCGTCATTTCAGACAAAAGAATGTATCTGACATAAAGGAGGGCAGATAAATTCTTAGTTTTTCCTGGATTTCTGTGGCTTTCTTTCACCCTCATGGACTATTCTTTGCTTACATAAAGGTTCTGTAAAGATTCATCCAGGGACAAAGGGCCCATTCTGTTGGCTTGAAAGCAAGTCTAAGGAGAATGAGTGTATAAGGCCCTTTCTGCCCTGGGTCTTATTCCTGATTATCCCAGAGCTGCCATATGCACACAAATGTAGACCATGACAGGCCTGTCTGCACTGGCATGCTGGCTGCAGGTCCCTGTTTGGGATATATTACAGAACCAAGGCAAAATGGGCCTTATATTCCTATTAAGTGCATAGGATTGTATTTACTGAACATCTCTTTTCTTCATGGGTGGAACTATACATAAAATCATTTTGCTGTGTATTTATTTCCAGTACAATATTAGCTTTCATTTTTAAAGTGATTTTGAAGAAATGAAGGTGGCTGCATTTAGGTTTTTTGGGGTTTTATTTTTTATTTTTTAAAAATTGCAACTAGGGAGGTTAGACAAAGCTTCCAAGACTCTTTTGTAGTACCCTTTTCATCATGTTACCTGGGACCTTAAGGTGAAAAGACTGAAGATAATCACAGTTACTATCTTCAGCCTAACTTTTCTGTATTTATAATCTCTTGATCTCTTTTTAGAAATTGTGCTTTGCTTGATATAGGGGAAAAAAAGATAATTTTCTAACAAAGCTATTCATAAGATATTGGCTTCTAAAGGGACAAATGAACTTCTATAACTTCTAAAATGGAATTTCACTTTAGCCCCGTTGGCTCTTTTTATTTCTAGTAATGCTATTTTAGAAGTGTGCCTTGTTAATTTGGGATGAAATTCGGTATCCTGTTAGACTTGAGACTTCTGCTGATAATCAGCTGTATACATGCATACATTTTCTCCCACATATCAGTTTTACTCCTATGTTGGGAGGAATCATTTTTATTCATTCAAAAGGTAACAGTCAAGCTTGGACTTTAAATGTTGATGCAACTCCTAAGAAATTCTGCATAAAGACTATACCATTTAGGGATTTTTTTCCCCCAAGCAGAGTTTTGCTTGAAGTTTGTACTTTTTATCATTAGGAGAGGGAGAAAAGGGTACAGATAACGAAACTGTGATTTTTCTGAAGAAACTTGTCAAAGAGTTATATAAATCTATTGTTTTAATGTGTTTTCTTGAGTGGTATTACACATGCCTTGGGGAGAATTCAGTGTGTTACATAAGCATTTGTTTGTACATTTGTTTGTAGTAGAAGTTTCTCTTTCTCCTCTCTCAATTTTTGATATTTTTTTAAAAATTACATTGATGTACAAACAATGGCCAAACAGCAATTCAAAGGGTGCATTTACTGGGCAGAGAACAGTCAAGAAAGGCACAAGATTTCCTATTTGCTGGTCGTGCTTAAGTGATACATGATTAACCCTAGTAGTAGGAAATGGTGGGTATAGATCCAGACTGAGTAATCTGCCTTATCCTAAGCTTTTGGGGGCAGATTGGAGCCAGTGATTCTGCCAACATGTGTATTTCTGCTCAAATTCAGCTGCATGCAATTTTACTCTCTCTTGTCTGTGGTGGTGGCACTTTTCCCTGGTCCCAATAAGGTTTGCGCATTCAAGAGAGCTGCTGCCAATTTCCGAACTGTGCTGAGATCAGTTCTCTCCTGTGTACATTTTTGCCATCTACAGTTCATGTAAAATTGTCCTCCTGGAAAGACATATTAGTTTGTATGCGTTTGTTTCGGATGAAAGAGTTATAGATACCTTAATTCTGTTTCTTTTTGAAATTGATATTGGTCATTTATTGATGAAATTGTTTACTTTTTATATGACACCAATATGCACATGGAAACAATGGAGTTGGACTGTGTGATGTACATATAATTTTCATAGAATAATAGAGGAAAATGAAGACAGAGGCGAAAATGGATTTTCGGCAACAGGTGACTACTGTATTCAAGATAATGTCCATTCTCAAAATGCTAAACTATTAAACTTGGTTTCATAACAATCAACTTTTGGTATCTGGAAAACTGGGGTATTACTTAAAGCCATATTCCGAATAGTGAGGAAGTCAGTCAGTGTCCCAATACAGAAAGATGCCGGTTATGTCAATGGGGAATTGTCCCAACTACTAAAAAAGAAAAGTGAAGTCCATGGTTGTCCTTATAAATGCTAAGAATTTTCTATACATAAAGACATACCATATCTAGTTCTGCCCTGGTTTCACTGATATGATGGGCTGGTAGAGAGACAAGCAGAGCTCTCTCGGTATATAATCTTTGCTCTCTTTAGAAGTGGGAGGTTAAATCTGGGAACTTGAAAATCAAAACCCTTCGACCCTTCCTAAATTGAGCTGAACACCCAGCTGATCCTGCCACCTGTTGCATAGAAGCAATTAATTTCTCATGACCCTGAGCGCTACTTAAATTACATATTGTCTTCTGTTTGCAGCAGTAAAGTCTGCTGGATTCTTCTAAATAAAGTGTTTAGATTACATAGTGCATTATGCTGACAGAAGCTTCATGCATTTAAGTATGGTCCTGTACCTTCATGCAGCATATACAGTGGTGTGCAAAAGTTTTAGGCAGGTGTGAAAAAAAATGCTGTGAAGTAAGAAAGCTTACTAAAATAGCAATGTTAATAGTTTAGTTTTATGAATTTACAAAAATTAAAAGTGAATGACAAAAGAGAAATATAAATCAAATCAATATTTGGTATGACTACCCTTTGCCTTTAAAACTGCATCAATTCTTCTAGGTACACTTGCACACAATTTTTGAAGGAAGTCGGCAGGAGGTTGTTCCAAAGACCTTGGAGAACTCATCACAGATCTTCTGTGCATGTAGGCTTGCTCAGGTCCTTCTGTCTCGTCATGTACTGTGAGAGCCATTTCATCACTTCTGCTACTTTCTTTGCAGTGGTTTTCCCACACCTGTCTAAAACCTTTGCACAGTACTCTATTCCGAGTTTTACTATATATCTCCACTGCAGAAATAATCTGTTCTGCCTATGTGTATTCCCACTCCACCGATGGCTAAGGAGCTAATATGTGTGAAGTAAAAAGAAAACATGCCAGAAACACTTGTGTCACATATTATGATTCATATAAAGGTCATCAAGTTAAAAAAAAATGACTCAGCTTTCTATTTGGAACCTGCCAGCTCGTTCTCTGAAATATCAAGAAATATAAGCACTGCTTCATAACAAGACGTGACCAGCTGAGGTATAGCTAGACAACAATAAATGTAAAAATACTTCATACTTAATTGCATGGCCGTATCCTCCTCTTGCACAATTCACTGCCTAAGGTGTGTTTTAGTGGTTCCCTGGGTGAGCTCAAATACGTAGTAACTTCCAGGTGCAACTGATCTTGGATGGTGCCTTTCTTCTTCAAGACTCAACAAGCTGATTTTTTTCCCAAGAGAAGATTTTCACTTTAGATGTTAACCCTCTAGGGCCAAAATGGAGACAAGAGGCCTATTTGCACTATGGCCAGTGGAACACAATTAGGCAAACCCTGGGACAGAGCATTGGCTCTGCAGTCCTGTCCGAAACCGTCCTGGCCTGTCCCAGGGTGTCCTAATTGCATTCTGCGTGTAGAGCATGAAATCGTGCTCTACACCCGTCCCAGGCCATCCATTCCATAGCTGTCGAGCAGGGAGAGCATTCACACTCTCCCTGCCAGACAGCTGTGGGCCCTGCCCTGCCCCATGGCCATTGGGCCCTTTCAGGCCCTCTGGCCAACAGCCCTTTTCAGGAGAGGGGCAAGATCGGGAAGGCCCGACCTTGGGTCCTGCGAGCTGTAGCTCCCCAGGGGCCCGCACACCTGCCAAGTCTGTGCACGATCACTTACCTTTTCAGACCCTCTGGTCCGATGTGGTGGTTGGATGGTTGCAATGTGCCACTCTGCGCACAAGTGCACAACGGTAGACCGCTCCCACATTGACCTGATGTCAATGTGTGGCCGAGCTACCAGAGCGAGCACCTGCGCACAGAGTGGCACATTGCCCTGGCTGGTTGCGTGACCGCCACATCAGATCAGGGGGTCCAAAAAGGTAAGTGATCATGCATCTGAGGGGAGGGTGTGACTCCCCCTGGGTGCTGGTGGGAACCTAGGGGTCCCTGGTAGCTGGCACAGCCTGATCTGGGCCTCGCCATCTGCCAGTGCACCAGGCCGAGACCGGACAGTCCAGTCTTCGGCCTCCATGGGGTTCAGTTGCCCCAATCAAAGTGGCTGCCCCCTGGGCCCACCCCCCATCCAGGGCTGTGCACTTCCCCACGGACATGCAAGCATGACTTACCTGGTTGCCACCAGAGACTGGACTGGCAAGCCTGGGGGCAGGGCTTGCTAATTTGGTCTGCAGCCATGCATTCTTCGCAGATGTTTGCAGCTGACCGACCAAAGCCTGTGGCGCGTACAGGCACAGAACACTGCTGACCAAACTAGCAAGCCTCGCCCCTGAGCTTGCCAGTCTGATCTCCGGTGGTGACCAGGTAAGTCGTGCATGTCTGATCGGGTTGGCAACAGCCCACAGGACCCTAGGACGGGATGGGTCTAGCCTGCCAGCCAGTGGGCCAACACGGCCCAATGGCAGCAGGCCTGGAAGGGGCATCCCATCCCCGCACCAGCCTTTTCATGCTCGGACATGCTAGGGTGGATTCCGTTACAATCCCATTCAGTATCTTGCTTTAGAAAATAGTGGAGCCTAGTAAGCTCTTAATGGGGTTATTAACTAGATCTCCATAGGCCCTTGGAGGTCTTGGAAAGATTTCAGTTGGTCCGTGAGTTTGCTCTGCTGATAGCTGAGTGTCATAAAACTCTGCTGCTACATTCTGAAAAGAGGTCTGTGGTTTTTACTTCATTGGCAAAGTGGTCAATGGAACAAAGGAAGGGTTAACCCCTGAATTTTCCACAGATACTACTACTGTTCACTCTAATGACACTAGTATTTTTGTCTCCATCTTGGCCTTTGGAAGAGTATTTATTTAAAAATAAACATTGCACATGGGGTTCGTGTGGTTAACTTATAGAATGTATTAAGCCGAGAGGCTTAAAGATACCAGTACATATTTTAAGATTTTTAGATTTACTTACTCAAGTTTGGTGACACATCTGGGTACAAACGGAGACAGTTATACTCAATTTCCATGTAAACCCAGAGCTAATAACCTGTTGCTTTTTCTTATGGAAGGCTGCTTCTATGCAGATCCTAATAATCAGCCTCATAGGAGTTCATTATTTTGAAACCCATGCCTAATCAGACTTGCTCTGTGCTTTTGAAGTTTAGAGGCCATCATTGCTAAGCTACATCGTTTGTTTGGTGTCTCCTGAGGGCTAAAGCTACGGTGCCTATCTGATGTAAATCACAGCTAAAGAGAAATGGGACTTACATCTATCTTGTGCTGAATATTTTAAATAAAACGTTTATAAAATATTTCCAATATCATTAATAACTCTTGGGCCCACATTTAAAAAGTACTTTTTTTGTTGTTGTTTTTTAAAATTACTTTTGAACCTGTCCTGGCTTAGGCTTTTTTGGCACTTACCTTTAAGCTGGAATAAGAGATCCCCATAATAAGCTTCTGGATTTTCTCAGTCCACATGTTAAGTGTGTACCTGTGAGACCTGGGACCCCACTGATATACTCCTTCTGCATTAGTTGGAGGGCAGTCTCTATCTGAAAGGATCTATTGGCAGACTAGTGTGTCCAGGTCTGGACCATGGAGGCCTGCAGAAGGCATTGCCCGAGGCTCGGAACTTTTGTTTCTAATCCTTGGAGCCTAACTCTGAAGTTGGCTGGTGTGGCCAGCACCGCTGTCCAAATGGCATTGTTCCAGACCTTGTGTTTCCATGGTCCAATCCTGCAGGCTGGGCTACTCCAGACCCACTGGTTGAGACCGTGGAATGGTAAGTGCGGAAAGGGTCTTACCTCTTACAGTGTCACTGGTAGTTAGTTAGCTCCTCCCATGCTAAGTAGCATATTTGGCAACAAGATTATTCCAGCAACTCCAGTCATCATCCAGATTTGCAGCTTCATCCAATTTTATATTAATCTGTTCAAGATCTTTTAGAAATGTTTGATGCCAGGTGTTACCTGGCCTTCCTCCTTTCCTGTGACCACCTGATGGTGCCCATGTCATTGCCATTTGGGGGATTTTCTCATTGTCCATCCATAGAACATGGCCTGTGTCACAGAACTGTTACATAAATAGTTTTAACTACTGAATTGGAAAACAATTTTGTAGAGTGTCTGAAAATGGTACAAAGATGTGGGAACTAAGATTTAACTAGCGGAAACTTAAGAATGAAGATCAGTTTTTGAAAACATCTTTAAACGTATACAACTTGACGAGTAACACTTCAAATGAAACACATTACCAGTTTTGCAAAAGAAGAGGTCATATGGTGTGATGGGAATAAAGGCATTTGGAAAGAGAAAGAAATCTTGGCAGATGAGGTATAGGAAAAGTAAGGAGAAATGGCAAAGAGCTGGAAAGGCATCTCTCATCTTGCTAAATAAGCACACTAGATATTAAGAAAAAAGTAAGAGAAGTGAAAAGTCTAAATAGCAAAGTACCATTAAAACCTCTGCACTAATAGACTAGTGTTAAGGAAGGTTGAATAGGGTCTTTCATGTGAATTCCTCCTAGCAAATTGAAGTTGAGACTAGGCAAAGCCCTCTGAAGAAAGTTCTAAGAAATAAGAGGCACTGAAAATGGCTCCCTTGGGGCTCCTATCACTACTCAAATAGTAGGAAAATACAAAGGTACTCTGGCTTTGAACTATTGACAGACACCAAATTGTCAAGGGCTTCAGAGTTAAGAGTTGGCGAAACACCTGTGTGAATGTGATTATTAATGTTCCATTTACAGACCATAAGTAGGTTTGGTATTACAACCTGTTTCTGCGTCAGGAAAGGCAGGTCTACTTTTATAAGGTGTCTCTGTGTATGCTTTGCATGAACATGTTGAGACCAATCATATAGTCATGTGAACTTCAGGACCCAAGGAAGCATCATATTTTGTGTATAAGTAGAGGGAACGGCTTGGGGACTTTGGTTTAAGATGTTTCCCCCTGAATTAGAAAGCCACAGCCTCTCTTCTCACTTGAATTTACACATTATGTGCCGGTGGCCGCGCAAAGTAGCACTGCCTGCATCTGCACGGAGGTGGATGTCGGCAGCAATTTTGAACCTTGAATTTGCTGACTACGCTATGCAGGTGGAACATTTGTCGTTTAAGTCACAATGACTGGCCAAATGGCTGCTGGAAGCTTATATGACAGGACACCAGGAGAATGAAGGACGCTTTGTCAGCCACCTTTAGTAACCCTTGAAAATATCTCATTTACATGTAAATACAGCAGTAAGCAATGTTGGGATATTAAAGTGGCATACAGGCTGCAATTTGATTGTCTTATTCTCACCTTTTGCCTTCTTAGACTTTCTGCTTTTTGAGCCAGTTAATTTTCAGTCAAAGGGTGATAAGATATTTCATATAGAGCTTAGAAACATATTGATATTCAAAGCATTGGGTGATAGTGATCATCTACTTACATGCTTGGTAAAGATAAGTAATTTGGTTGTAAGCTTTTGGTTCTCTCCTGTTTTGTCTTTGGAGATTCGTCTGCTGGGCAACTGCATGGAATAAGCAGAAGGACTTTGCTACGGTAGTTTCTGCCCCCACACATGGACAGCTGCCATTTTGGGACTGATTTGGCTCCATGTATGCATGGTGGCCATTTCCAAAATGGTGGATTGTGAGAACTGTCATATATCACTTTATGATAGTTCTTAGGTTGGGAACTGATTTCCCTGCAATAATGAAATTGCAGGATATCACTCCAATATCCTGCTGTGCTGGGATCGCCATGGACACGCATGGCAATATGAGTAGAGCCGCAAGATAATCTTATTTTAAATATCATCCGGAGGCCTCCTAATAGTTATTTTATATTTGGCAGATTGTATTCCACACCCTTTGATGTCATCCCTCACAAGACGGTGAAAGACAAAAGTCCAGTGAAAGGATTTACTCAGTGGGGCCTAAAATGACTAACATGGCAAAAATTCTAAGCTGTCTTAGTTCTGCTGTAGGAGAGGTTCAATTCAAGTTAATTTCTCTCACCTAACCAAAACATAGCAGCTAAACTCAGCCTAAAACCCTAAAAGTTCTTATTAAAGATGTACAGAAGTGAAATAAACTTGAAATGCATTAAACAAGGAAACTTATACCACCACACACATCTACACTGAAGAAATACTTACAGTTGGCCTGTCATATCTAATCTGGTTAGTTTGCCATACTACACAACAGGTTCTTGAGTTTGATATTGGCTTGATCACGTTCATCTAATATAATGCTCACTCAGTTTGTTTTTCACTCTTTTCAGCCTCTCTTTCCTCCTCAGTCTGATGACAAGAGTACTTTTGTCTTCTCCGCCCCTTCCATTTCCCCCCTCCTTCTACCCTCTGTCACTGGGTGCACTTCTTTCAATCAGCTTTTGGCTCTGCAGGAGACAATACAGCCAGCTCTCTGTTTCCACCCTTCAGAGAAAGATTCTTTCCATAGGTCCTGAAGCTGGGAGTTTGCAGTGGCAGAGCCTGTGGGCGTTCAGGAGGGATGTTGGCATTGCCTCCATCTTTCCAAGCTCTTGTGGCTGGCAAATTGAGAGACAGACTACTGTGCAACATTCTTCTAGGGGTTCTTCTAATGTTTTCTCCACCTGTGCTTGTATTGGGGTGGTGGCATCTCCCCACACCTGGTGGGCACAGCTCCTGAAGATACCTGTATATTCCGGCGTATAAGACGACTGGGCGTATAAGACGACCCCCAACTTTTCCAGTTAAAATATAGAGTTTGGGATATACTTGCCATATAAGAAGACGACACCTCGTGTATAAGACGACCCCTGACTTTTGAGAAAATTTTCCTGGATTAAAAAGTAGTCTTATATGCCAGAATATACTGTAGTTCTCTGGACCACAGTGTTCCTCCACTGTTAGCAGAAGAATCCCTTCTGCTATTTTTTTTTTTTTTGTGTGTGTGTGTGCATTTCTCCCTTTTCTTGTTGATGATCTGTTGAGAACTAGTGCTGATTTAAGTAGTTGTGCAGTGCCCACCTGCCTGCTGGTGCGTGTGTAAATGGAGGTGACTCTGGCTTGTGCAGTCTGCTTTTTGCTTTTCAAGGAGCCCATAATACTACCATTCTGCTCACATAGCTTTTGCTGGCCTTGTGTAGTCAAGTGCCTCAGCCAAATGCACAACACTATGGAACTAGTTGCCTCACAAGAGATGTCATCCATCTATTACCAGACTCTCAGTCTTGGACAGACCTGTGGCTAAACCCCTCACAATGGTTCATTGCCATTTTGTGTCTACTGTATCATAGGCTGTGTCCACTACCCTGGGACAGTAGGGTTGCTACCTTGACAGTTACGAACATCTGGCTGAAGGGATGAAACTCCTCACTTCTTTTCCCAGCACCTGCCCTGGCAGCCACAGCCAGCTTCCCCTGGAGAGGCATTTTGCCTGTCTCTCCAGCCTGGTGAAAGTATGAACACACATAAGCGCACACACACTTAATAAATCAAATTGCTGCATACAGTTAGGAGCATGGCTTGTTTCTGTGTTGCAAATTATGGGAAAGTGCTTTCCTCTTGAAAGTTGCCTTTTAAATTAGCAAATCAGCCCACTGTTTGTTGACTGGAAATCACAGCTATATGTACCTAGTGGTTTGCTAAATAAAATAGTAGCAGTACTGGCAACTCTCAGCGAAGGATTATTTATAACTCGCTGATTCTAGCGAGCATACTTTAAAAATGCCTAAGTGACCTTTTGAAAATGCAACAAGCTGTCATCAAAACTCGAGCTAATTGACAATCTCCACAGGTAGAATTATCTGAGCACAGCTCCCAACATCCCAATTAGTCTTGTGTTGCAGGTCAAAATAAAGGTGGGTCAATATGGGTAGATAAGGAATTTGAATGATTTTCCATTTATTGCTTCCTCCTGTCTCAAAGCAGGTCAAAATATATCACTACCATAATTTACTAATACAGTGCAACAGTGCCTTGTCAGAATAAATGGAGCAATGCAGTTTCACATTTTTTGGTTTTACTTTTTGGGTACCACTGGGTTGTGGCTGATTCCTGAGGACTATTTGCATTACAGCCAGTAGTGCATGATTAGTGAGCTTCTGGAAAAGAGCATCTTCACCTGGAGTATGCTGTTACAGCCTCCAAGTGTGCCTGCCCTCACCAGAAGTTCACCAGTTGTCAGTTAGGTGTGGAGCACACCTAAGCATCTGGGCAGCGACCATTTGCTGCCCTTCCAGCGCTCTGGGGTAATTTGAGGTGCCGCACAAGTGAGCTGACACCTTGGATGGCCATAGATGTGACTGTACATGTGCAGAACAACAGTGCTGATGCATGCACTGTCATGGAGGGTGCCACAGCCAAAATGGCGGCACCCAGAAGAGGACCGGCCCTGGGGCTGGTCCCAGGTGAGTGACTGATTGTGCGGGGCTGGGGCTGTTGTTACCTAATGCAAGTGTGAGTGCTATTCAACGTTAGGTCCCAGCACATGGGAAGGGAAGTGTGAAAATGCTCCTGGTTGACTGCATAGGGATCTTCATGCAGTTTTCTTGGCAGAGATACAGAAATGGTTTCCCATTGCTTGCTTCTGGGAAAGGTGGAGATCTGGGAAAATGGGAACTTGTCTTGATTGAAAAGTTGTTTTAAGCTTTAAGCAACCTGAAATTCAGCAAATGCAAAATTAGACCATTTAGATCATGCAAGTCAACATAAGTCATCTTAGCTCAAACAACATATTTTTCTTTCAGAAAGGAAATGGCTATGTTGACTTAGGAATTCTTCTACTTAAGAACATAAGAGGAGCCCTGCTGGATCAGAGCTCATCTAGTCCAGCATCCTGAATCACAAAGTGGTCCACCAATTGCTTCTGAACATTCTTAAGCAGAAGACAAAGGCAAAACCTTCACCGCCTCTTGAGTCCCTGCAGTGGCTTTTAGAGGCATCCTGCCTGTCTCTCCAACCTGGAAGCAGTATCTAAGCATCCCTTACCTCCTTCAAGGAAGAAAAGAGAGAGTTGCCTTGAACCAGCATATGCCAGATTATGGAAGTGGCCAAACTATTATTCTATAGAGGGTCTTCTTGAACTACAAGTTTCTGGAGCCCTAGCTGGTATAAGCTGAGGCAAGGAATAATGGGAGTTGTAGTTCAGCAGAACGCAAAACACCTTGTTTGGGCATTTCAATAGCAGAAATAGGTAGTGTTTTGATGCTAAAATGGTGCCATGATGAACTCAAACTAGTATCCCCAGAGGAGTTGCATCCAAATAATATATGGAAGACTACAGATGGCCCATCCTTACTTTAGACTTCATATTCCTCCTTCCTCCTTGGTGTTTCGACTGGGGCTGTGGTCCTTCAACTATTAGCAGTGCTAGTTGCTGCAAATGGTAATTCTAGCCATTTCAGTAATATCTGGAAGGTGCAACTGTTTAGGGAAATGAAGGTTGCATGGAGAATGCATTTATAGCTTTTCAGTGGGAAAAAAGCGCAGATGTTTTTCCTATCATGTAACAAGCAGCAAGAACATCCAAGCTGAGGATTGAAAGGACACCGTCAAAGAAGCATTCTGCCTTTCTCCAGCTTCATTTTTTCTGCTTTTCTGAAACATTTGTCTAGCTCTAGAAACACTAGCAGATTTATTTGTTTATCAAGCTGCCATGGGATTAATAAAATTTGCTTTTAACCAACAGCCATATGTGCCTGTTCTTTTAGGAACTCAATCAATATAAAGCTAGTGAAGTGTATCCACATAATTCCAGCATGTTGACTGTCAGCTGCTTTTCTCATTCAGCTGGAAGGAAGGGAAATCTGTACAGTAGGATAACTATCATCTGCATGAATCTCTTTGTGATCCTGACTTTCAGGAACTAGGTGCCTCAGGGGGCTCTCAGCAGGGGTCAGCTATACAGACCTGTGGTGACAGAATTCATCTGTACCTTTACAAATTGATCAAGGTGCA
Source organism: Aspidoscelis tigris stejnegeri (assembly GCA_023333525.1). Classification (NCBI taxonomy): domain Eukaryota; kingdom Metazoa; phylum Chordata; class Lepidosauria; order Squamata; family Teiidae; genus Aspidoscelis; species Aspidoscelis tigris. Next base: position 98,441,225 of record JALMGA010000001.1, read on the forward strand.
CAACAGGAAAGCACTTCATAGCATGTGAGCCTTTGAATAATACAAATTTCCTCACCTACAGGTAGATCCTTGCGGAGAAATGCCTACTTGCAAATAGGGCTTCAGACATGTGCAAAATGACTGCAAAAATGTACACATTCTCTGCATTGCTTCCCATCCTTGGGATGGCTTGGTGAAAATGTGGACCTTTCTGCATTTGGTCTTATTCTGGAATATATTCTGGAATAGGGGGCAGCTGTCAGCATGGTAGACTATAGCAGGGCCCAGGTGAGGCCCACCACAGTCTGCATCAACAGGCCCCTATCCCAAGATATATTCCAGAATAAGGTCTAGTGCAGAAAGAGCCCGCGATGCCATACTTAACCCAAGTTTATTCAAATGTATCTCATCTACTGCCTCATGGGGTTAAGGGCAGCATAAATCACACAGAGGTTAAAAATTAAAATATGTAGTGATTAGTCTACAAATCACAACTAAACCTCACAAACACACTTTTTCTGCTGTTTCTATCAATGTGCAGAAGTTGGCCCATTTGTGGTTTCAGCAGGTTCTGATTTTCAGTGTTAATGTTGCTACAAAACAGAGGTTCTGGTAACACCAGTCTTCCCATATGAAATTACATGCTTAGTATGATCCAAAATTAAATAATGCTGATAAGATCCTCAGGGTCTGGAAAAAAAGTCAGGAAAATCCCAGCATCTCCTATATCTTAGCAAAATTACTTTTGTTTGCTGACTGTGCAATGCACTTTCTAAAAGCACTTCTGTGGGAGATGTAAACAAAATTCTGCTAATTCATATTTGTCAATCTGCATTCTCGCTCATATATATAATACAAACACACACACAAAGGCTTGTTGAAATATTAACCTTTTCAAACACCTGCTGAGACAGCTGTTGAGTACATAGCCAATGTTAATATCTATCCAAAACAGTTGCACTGGTCTTTTCCTTGTTTTGTCATTCATATACACATATGGCAGGTTGCCATATTGTTTTACAATTTTATTGTAAAAGTTCTTCCCAGATTCTCCAGGCATAACTGTGTAAACTGTCTTGGACTGCTTAACTCCCATTTTGTAGAGATGCATCTACAGTGATCAGCTATACCCTTGTCTGGTTCATCAGAAGTCATTTCCAGCAGTGAATAAAGTTCTCAGTAGTGTGAGAGCCACAACTTGGATGAAGATTATCAACACTTCTCTCGGAGAAGGCCAAAGAAAATCATGCCCGAAGGAGGTAATGGTAAAAACCATTTTCGCAGAAGCCCTCCCTGGAGGCAAATGGCTTCAACAATTACAGGATAGTCTCCAACATTCCATTTTTGGCAGGGTAATTGAACAGATAGTAGTTCAACAGCTACAGAAGGTATTGGATGAAACAAATTATCTAGTTCAATTTCAGTTGCGTTTCAGGCCTGCTTTTGATACAGAAACTGCCTTGGTTGACCTGATAGATGATCTGTGCCTGGAACTCAAGTGACTCATGGTATTCTCCTGAACCACGTGGCAGGATTGGGAATGGAAGGTACACTTTTAGACTGGTTCCAGCCCTACCTTGAGGGCAGAGTTCAGAAGATGATAATGGGAGACTTCTGCTCTGCCCCTTGGCTGATGTATTTTGTGGTGCTGCAGGGTTCTATCTTGTACCCTATGTTGGTTTAACATTTACATGAAACTTCTGGGAGAGATCATCTTGAAGGTTGGACACACAGTTCTACCTCTCTATGTCATCTGATGCCAGAGAGGCAGTGACAGTCTTAAGTCAGGGAATGGATGTTGTGATGGCCGGACTCTGGGTGAATAAGCTGAAGTTTCATGTAAATGAAACCACCCATTCCAAAAATGGCCAAACTAAAGGTGGAAAACAGACGTTTTCTAGAAAAGTGAATGCCACAGACATATCTTTCATTTGACATTTGATTTCACATCTATTTACAGTATTAAGCTTTGCCTGTTCTAGATTCAATGTTTATGCAAAACATAAGTTTGTTTCCATATGAAAAGGTTCATTGTATTTAATGAGAAGGAAAAACTTCCTCAATTGCAGGCATTTTTTCACTAAATACTAAGGTTGGCCAAGTTTTTAATTTTGGCCCCCTGTGTATTTGAGTTTGACACTCCTGCTATAGGCACATCATGACTAGACTGCCGCAATGGATTTTACATGGGAATTCCCTTGAAATGTACTTGGAAGTGTCAGTTGGTGTAGATCGCAGGTGCCAGAGTTCTCTCCGGGATTCCAAGATGGGAGTATATTACTCTTATCCTTCAAGAAAGACATTGGATGCCCATCTGCTTCTGAATTCAATTCAAGGTGCTGGTTAATCACCTTTAAAGCCCTATATGGCTTGGGTCCTAAGAAGGGCTACCTTCTGGAGCCATCAACAAAGGAAGCATGGCTGACAAACACATGGTCTAGAGCCTTCTCAGTAGCTGCTCTCTGGCTTTGAAATGTCCTTCCTTTATCATTAAGGTCAACAGCAACATCCCTTTTAGTAGTTCAGAAGAATCTGAAAACATCTTTTCCAGAAGGCCTTTCCTTGTTTCTGAAAGGGGTTGCCTTTTACTTTTGTAACTTGCCTTGAATCCTTTGGGTATAGGACAGGATACAAAATAGACATAAATAATAAATGAAGCTGTTTAAGAAGGAGGAGAAGGAGCTGGCTTTTCTACCTTGCTTTCCCCACTTATTTAAGGGGACTCAAAGCTTCCTGTTCTTCTCACCACAACAGACACCCTGTGAGGTAGGTGGGGCTGTGAGACCTCAGAAAAGAGCTGTGACTAACCCAAGGCCATCTAGCTGGCTTTGTGGAGGAGTGCGGAATCAAACTCGGTATTCCCAATAAGAGTCTGGCTCCATAACCACTAGACCAAGTGTTAGATAAATATTTGCTGCCTCCAAAATTCCTCCAAACAGGATGTCTGTGTGGACTGCACATCTGGAATTTCTCTTATCACTGTATATGCATGACAAAAGCAGAAACACAGCTTAACTTAGGAGGAATGGGTACTGAGTAGAAGAGCTTCTAAAAAACAACAACACCTCTGTTCATTGGCTCTACACTACTCTGTTACAGATAATGATGAAAGCTGAAAACCTCATTACGGCCTCATTCACTCAAGATCAATCAACAACGTTTCTAAAAGGAAGGACTTTCAGTTAACCTGGCTCACTGATATATTATGCTACCAGTCTTGCAAGCAAGCAAGCAAGCCAGTGAGCTGAGAGCCAAGAAACAAACAAGCAAATAACCAAAGGATCTGAATTAGTTATCCTGTTTTGCTCTGCTATAGCATTTGTGTTCAGCGTAAAGGAATGCTTCCTGAATTTTGGGACAGATAAGCTAAGTGACTGGAGTCCTTGTTGACTTTGTACTGGATTTTCCAGCAGCAGTTAAAAGCATTTTTAGGGGCAAAGAAGGGGGGCTTAGTGGTGTTGCCTATGATACATGAGGTAATCCCACCATAGCAGGACCATAATGATATTATATTTGTCCCATATGCATGGGGCCTTAATTTGAAATATAAAGCTAATGCTCTGGTGAAGAGCATTATGTAATTGCATGTTTCCTGCTCACCCTTTGGTGGTTTGTTTTAAAGACTAGTGGGTTTATTTCCATTGTTCTGGGAGGTGTTGAAATTTGGGGTGTGATCACAAAGGGATTTTTTTCAATGCCTCGTTTACAAAATATGCCCTTTCTGTAGCTATCAAAAACAAATAAAAAGGATCTCCTACTCCTAGTTGCTATTCTTTCCCTTTGAAATCTAGCAATGCCTCTGTAGCAACAAGTGCTCACCACTAATTGGTTCCTAATTGGTCAGCCTATCTTTAGCAGCTATATCCAGGCTGGGATTGGATACAGGAGTTGCTCCAAAAAGCACACAGAGACTTCAGGATATGGTAGTATTTTGTGTGTGTTTTTGTGTGTTTTATGCCTGTCTCTTGAGTTTCAAATTCGCCCTGGGGTTGCCCCATTTACCCTGCCTGATTGCAGCCTTGAACTGATTTGTATGGACAATTCTTTGCTGTTATTCTTTGAGTGATGTAACTGACGGCAGTTGGTTTTAGAGAATACTCTTAAGAGCCATTCACCTGTGTCCTCCAGGCATTGTCGGACTGAACCACCATCAGCCCCAGCCAGTATTGCCAATTTAATTGTCAAGGGAATGGAAACTGTAACCCAAAGCCATCTGGTACGTTACAGCTTTTCCTTCTGCAATTATGAAAGGGCATAGGATACTTTGTCTTCATGTAGGAGGACTAGTTCTCTGGAAGGTATGAGTGACGGAAGACAGAAAGCAGAAAGTATTGTGAAGAAAAGCAAAATGAGAACTGAGATTGCCTAAATGGTGAGGGGACCTTGGATAAGGACAGAGTTGTACTTCAGGTGCAAAACTCCATCATAGTAAGACATTTCAGACACATGGTGCAGTTGTCAAACACAACACAGTGCTTATTGCACAACAGATCACGTATTTCTCCTTCACACTCTAAAAAACCATCTGTCCCACTCCACAGCATTTTAAAAATCTTTTTCTGCAACCTGAAGATGTCAGAAGTGTTCACGTTTTGGTTTTATGGGCTATAGAATGGAATGATATAAAAAGAAGGGAGGGGAGAAGAAACAGTAAGGCCAGAAAAAGATAAAAGGAATAATAACAAACATTAAATCATTGTTGCTTCCAAACTTCAACCTTTGTGCTTGATGCAACCCTGTGCCAGTGAATCACCCGAAAGGCAGGAGGCTTCACTCAGATCTTGGTTTATTGATTGATCAGCAAAGCCAGGATCTCACAACAGTTGGTCCTGCAAAGTGAGACCCCAAAGGATTCATCATCCTTTATGTAGTTCTCTTGTTCACACTATAATTAATGTACAGAAATCTAGGATTTCCCAGTTAGTTGTCAACAAACTGGGAATTTCCAGTTGACTTGTTTACAAGCTCAGCACATTTAGCACATTCTGCCGGCCAACACCATGTCTTGGGCAGAAGATCACTTCTTCTGGTTGATCATTATTGCAAGTACATCCTTAAATCCCCGAGCAAGCAGAAATGCAGAAGTTAAAAAACTGTGTCAGATGCAACTACTTTTCATTACATGATTTCTTAAGAACATAAGAACATAAGAGAAGCCTTGCTGGATCAGGCCACAGCCCATCTAGTCCAGCATCCTGTCACACACAGTGGCCCACCAAATGCTCATGGACATTTCAAGCAGAGACAAGGACAAACCTTCTCCTGCTCTCGAGTCCCAGCAGATGGCCTTAGAAGCGCCCCGGTTCCTCCCTCGCCCTTAACTGAAAAAAATATCTATTTACATAACTGAAAAAATATCTATTAACATAACTTCTACATAGCTTCTAAAATGCCACTGTTTTTGCTATGCTGGGGCCTGCTCCCATATCCCTCCCTTTTCAAGCATGGGGACTTCCAAAGTCCATAAAATATAGGTAGCTAGCCCCAAGAAGCACCCCATTGACTGCTCAAAACCCTTCCCTGACTTATTCAAAGGGTGTCTAGTAGCACTTTAAAGACTAAGCTTATCTGGACTAAGCCTACTTCATCAGATTCATGAATTAAAATGGGTAGGGTCATCATTTTGTTGTGCATAAAAGCCTCAGTTGCCACATTTTCCTGTTTTTTGAAAGCATCAGACACATCACAGCAAATCCTCTCCCCTGCTGCACTCACACATTAGCCACGGCTATTGCAACACCCTACCTTTGAGAAATCCTGGGGAACAGAGGACTTGAAGACACCAAATTCAATTTTTAAAAAGAGAATGCAAGGATGGTGCTAGGAAGCTCAGTTAAATATTGATATCTAGAAAGATCTCCTCCAAACAATCTACATAACGTTGAGGTAATAATCAGGAATAATCTCTCTCTCAGCAGTTACACCTTAACATTTTAACCTGTGTCAGGAAGGCAGCCATATCCAAGCCATTTTTGGCCTGGAAAGGCTTGGTTATACCTTACTGTTGCTGTGGCTTGTAATCCTCACCTGGTGGTGGTGGGGGGGGAATGCTGTGCTTGATGGGCAGGTGTTCTGGGAGGCTAAAGGGGGGTGAGGTGACAGGTTGGGGTGGGAGGAGGGAGATCGGGACGGCTGGAGGGAGATCAATGCAATGGCAGTGACAACAGGGAAATGAAATCAAGGCAAGAGGGGGAGGGGGAGGGCAAGACTCAGAGCAGAGGCTTGCATAGGTTTTCTGGGTAGCCAGGGAGCCAGAACTGTGATCTCTTGGAAGGGGATTAAAGCTTTAATCCTGTGTTGGGCCAAATGAAGGAAAACCTGAACAGAGGGAAGAAAAAAGATCCAGAAAAAAAAACAGCTTGGTATTTAAAGATGTAACCAAGTAGGCTGGAATTCGAGCTGAAGAAAAATTAAAGTAAAGATGGAACTGTGGCCTCTGGCAGCATCTACAGCACAGCAGTGTAGGTCATGCCAGAGGTAAGGACACTTGCTCCCATCCCTGGCATAGGGCCTAAACCTGGTCCAATACCTCTGTTTTTGGAGCTGACGACCTCAAAGCGGAGCTGTGAGTTTGAAGGTTCTCCTTGCTTGAGGAGGGCCACTTTTGATGTGAATCTGGCATAGGACAGGCTTCCTTTGGATGCACCATCAGTCCTCGTTGGTCCAAATGACGGCAGAGATTGCACTGAATGATGGGAGCAACATCAAAGTGGCTTTTCAGCATTCTGATGAAGGTCATGTTGGAGGGCACCCAAAGTCCCTCCAGCATCCTTCTTGTTGCATTATATGGTTGCAAGTGCCCCAGCTGTTTGACCACTGAACTCTGGGAGGAGCATGTCAGGATGCCGGGCACTGTAGGTGTGGATGCAGCATTTCTGTCTGTCTCTGGATCAGGTAGCTTCTTTAGCTGGCTGTTGAAACAGGATGGATTATATTTACCTTGACTTTAGCGAAGCCTTGGACAAAGTGCCCCATGAAATTCTATTATTTATTTATTTGGGAAATTTATATCCCAGGCCCAGGGCATTTTCCAATAAGAATAAAACATATCAAATAGTAAAACATAATTAAAAATATAACACCCCCTCCCTCCCTCCCTCCGCCCTCCCTCTCTCACAGGGAACAGCACCCCGAGGAAGTCATTTAAATAGCAAAAGCCTGGATGAAAAGATATGTTTTCACCAGATGGCAAAAACTATACGGTGTAGGTACCTGGCAAACCTCAAGAGGGAGGCTGTTCCAGAGTCTAGGGGCCGTCACAAAAAAGGCCCTCCTGCATGTCCCTATTCTTCATACCTCTGAAAGAGAAAGAACTAAAAGGCCCTCTCCTTGAGATCTCTGTGCACAGGAAAGTCTATATGGGAGAAGGTGGTCTTTCAGATAGCCATAGCCCAAGCAGTTTAGGGCTTTATATGTTAGCATCAACATCTTGAATTGGTCTTGGCAGTGAATAGGTAGCCAGTGTAGACTCTTTAAGACCGGTGTGATGTGATTCCGGCAAGAGAATCTCATCTGCAGTTGAGCTGCTGCATTCTGCAACAGTTCCATTCTCGGTCTGATTAAATGTAGGCTGAATGAGGCCAGTATTAAGCACATTCCAGCTGGCTGGAGAAATGTTCCAAGTTACGCTCATCAATATTTCCTCATTAAACTGGAGAAAAAAATTGGTTTTAGGCCTAGTACACTTCAAATTGGGCAAGCAGTTAGATCTTATCAAAATCTGGACTCAAAATTCAATCTGACTATGACAGACTGAAGAGCTGGACAGAAAACAATAAAATGAATTCAGTGCAGATAAATGCAGAAGAATCAAATGCACTGCTACTAAATATAGGATCCATTGCTTAGTGGCAACATGTGTGAAAAACACACTGGAAATAGGTGCATGCACATGTTGGTCAAAACAAAGCAAAAGCTGGTGAAAAGTTGCTTAGAATGGTAGCTTCTTCACACCAATGGTCCCATCACCCCTCCAATACACATTAAAGGCCAGAAGATGCAATTCCATTTGGTGCAGATTAGAGGTGAGTATGAAAATGCTGGCTGCCATATCATACCACTGGGCTCATGTTGTTCAGCACTAACAAATTGCTTCACAAATACTGGGAATGGTAGATGCTTCATCTCCTAAGCCTTTATGGTAGTAAGGGAAAAATGAAGGGCAGGTGAATTAAAAAGAATAGACCTGCTCATCATCCTGCTTCCTCTGTATCTGCTTCCTGTTTCCCAGATGGGAGGATGTAGAGTTACTTGCTACCTGGCTTGCCAGCCAAATCAGTCTGTCCTGTGAATGCCTTAAAGTTGGACCTGTGGGTCACTTGTGGTCCTTGGTGTCCAAGAAGTCTAAGGCCCTTCGGTTCTCACATCAGATGGGAGGAAGAAGGGATGGAGGACACTTAGTGGGCCACTGTGTTAGACAGGATGCTGGATAAAATGGACTGTAGTCTGATCCAGTAGGGCTCCTCTTATGTTCTTATGGAGGGAGAGCAGATGCATTCTCTGCATCTCCCCAGACATTGTCCTAGAGGGCAAGGACCAGGTTTGCAAGGTCAGACACTTCAATCCTGACCCTCTTCCAGTGACACAAAAGGAGGAAAATGTGCAGTAAAAAGACTGCCCTTTAAAGAAGACAACCAGCACACTTTTTGGAAGCCACGGGTATTCCAAGCAACATTGTGCATGAAGATGCTCTGTGGCAAAAGGGGTGGGGATTGGTGGCCAAGATCTCCAAAAAAAGCACCCTGGCTCTGCTTCTGCTGCCCGCCTGCACACACACAGCCTTAATCATTCACAAATCTCTCAGAACTGCACCAGCTTCCCTTCCTTTCCCCTTTCTAAACTTTTAAAGAGCCAGAATTGCTCAGAATTGCAACATTGTTATCAGGTGTGAAGTGGGTGGATTGCTAACGACTGCTGTACGGGGTGGATTTTGACAGTGAAATCACTACCTTTGGAATCAAAGGGCAGGGGAGACAAACAGATAACTTGTAAATACCCATGGCTATTTTTCTATTTTTCACTTCCCGATCAGAACCCAGAGTGATCAGAGTGAAAGTGTTGAGAGTGAATGAGCGAACGATCATGTGGTTGATGGCTGCAGCCACTGCCTTTGCCAGCACAGGAAGCCATAGCCTAATGGATTGCTTCCGCCTGAACACTGGCTGCAGCCCGGCTCCCTTTGCGGGGGGGGGGGGGGGTCGGGGAGACAGACGGATGGCTATTTTTCTTTTGGACTTGTCAGGGGTAGTCTTCCTAGTTGTGGCTGAGCAGAGCGCAGCCACTCCCCGTTCCTGCCAGCACCCTATCAACAAGAGAGGGGGCGGGGAGAAAAAATGCGGGCAAAGAAAACACACTTCCGTGGGGATGGTAGGTGCGTTTTAAATGCACATTTTGCTGAGCCTCATGCGGACGCTTATTCCGGAATTGAACGGCACTTTTAAAGTCCGTTGGAATAGAGGCACAGTAGAGGGAAACTGGAGAGGCAAATAAGTTGCTTGGGGATGCAGCCAAAGACAAGCAAAATGGGAAGACTAAATAACTGAATACAAGTTATTTAGCTCTGAAAAAATTATCTTGATTGGAAAGTCGAGGGACTCAGAAATGAAGGATAAAGGAAAGTGACTTGATTAATTTCTTCCTTTCTCAAGAGCTTTATTCATTTGGTTATTTCTGGAGTTAATGTGCAGGAGGTGTGAGTGGACTCCTGTGGAAAGTGTTCTTCTACCCAATTACCTATTTGCACAGCAATCAGCTGTCATACTGTTCATTAAGGTTTTTAAGACAATTTTCAGCTTGAGATAATAATACAACTTTGGAGGAAATTAGAAAGATTGCAGAACTTTCAAAAAGAAACTAAAGAAAAGAGCTTGTGGAAGAAACACAGTTTGCACTATGTCAAGAAAAGACTCGATTATTCATTCTTTCCAATAAGAAATTCCAAGGTAGTACCACAGGTGTGCAGCATGGTACATTTTTTTTCCATTTCAATTTTTATTTGTACACCACCTTTCCAAAAGAAAATTTTGTCCAAGGTGGTTTACAACAAACAGAAAAAATACAATGCAAAAACAATAATTACATCAGAGAAATACAGCAAGTAAATACAGCAAGCAAGTAAACAAAATTCAATAACTAAAACACCAAATATATTTCGTAAGCAATGTACAAAATTCTAATAAGCTACGTAATCTAAAAAACTACAATACACAGTATAAAATAAAACATAAAACATAAGACTAATTAATACAAGACAACTAAAAAATGTCAAAGGAGAAATTAAACTGAAATGGCAGCAAAGCAGCAACAACCAATCCAGGTGTCCCTCTGTCCCTCCATCTTCAGCTGGAGCCCACACCTAGGGGAGGCTGTGCTGTAAAGGCTCCAGTCTCACAGGTGCAGCACAAGACTTGGTTGTTTCTCCTCTCACCCTAGCCAGAAGGAAAGTGGATTGCTTGTACTGGCATTCTTGTGCCACCAACAACTCCTGGTTACTGTTCTGACAGCCAGAACTCTTTCATGACATTATCAAGAACTTGCCCAAGATGCATTTTGTGTTATGCTCTTCTGATGATCACTTCGGTTATCCTGGTGGCATACACGCATGGACCACTTCTTCTGTATGGGTGCGTCCAGACTCACTTGTACTGTGCAGTGGATCGAGGTGGCACACATGCCGATTGATGGATCATTGTGGCATCACATCTGATCAGGACTGTGCACTTAATGCTGATTTAACAATATATGCTGCACAGTATAAACGAAATCCAAAGTTTCCGTCCAGTCCAGGAAGAACAGCGAGAACAGAACAACAAGAGCAAGAAGGGCAGCACAAATGTGATTGGCTGATTCCCTCAGGGAGAGACAGGGAGTTTGGAGCAGGTGGAGCAGGTGGCTATGGAGACTCCTAGGCAGTCTGAGTCTACTACAGACCAACCAGATCTATGTAAAAATTGGACCAGTAGGGGCCAATAGGAAGTGAACAAGGAGGACGAAGGTGAGGAAGGAAGGGAAGGGAACTCTCCTTTTAAAAATTGTGTGATGTGTTCCGCTCCCCATCCCAGAGATGGGTCTGTCTCAGAAAATGACCGTCCAAACAACCCTGCATATGATCACAGCCTCTTGGAATGGCATCAATGTATTAACAACCTGAGTTCCAAAAGCTTTTCAGTCAGGGTTTTTTGGTTGTGCTGTAAGATAGTTTCCAGAGATTCAAATTAATTCTTAAATGCATGGTTTGGTACCACAAATCACCATGTGGTTATTATGCCAATAATTGCTACCTGTGGAAAACTGGGACCTGAGGAAACTATGGAGACATAAACTACAAGCTCTTCACCAGACGTTCACTAACTGTTGACTATTAGCCAAAGTGTGAATAGGCTTCAGCATATGAATGGCAGGTCCCTGTTCCAGGCAGGATATAATTCAGAATATGACCCAGTACAGGAAGGGCTAATATATTAGGCCATGGTCAAACCTTCTTCAGTCCATCTGCAGGTCTGACTGCTGCTCACACTTTCTCATTTCTGTTTGTGGACTTTCCATTCAGGAAAGTCCAAATGGAAGGTGGAAAGTCTGCAAGTAAAACGGATAGAAATAAAAACGTTCGAACAGACAGACCTGAAGATGGACTGAAGAAGCTGTGAAATAAAGGTGTGACCATGGCCTGTGTATCCCCCTCCTCCAAAGCCAGAATGCTTATACTAGCTGTTATAAAGATCCTGACATTGTCTGAAATAAGTATATCTTGGTCAAGAGCATTGCTTGGTCAAGCAATGTGGGTTTGCATATTTTAACTGTTTTTATATCACAGACGTATGTAACGCTGTGTGTCTAGATGAAATACATTGTATTGAATTTTGCTGTGTAACATCTATTATTTTTAATGAATATGTTATTGGTTTTTAAAAATAATAATGCATTAGTTGTATGCTAAGGATGTTGGGGAAATCCAGGCAGGGTGGGCCATCACATACGTAGACATACATAGACAGGTGTGTAGATTCTGTGCTCTCAACAGTTACCTGACAGGTAAAACACAGTAGAAACAAGCCATATGTTATTCAGCTGTTAAAAAGCAGAAGTCATGGAGCCTAAGAGATTTAATGACAATCCCAGCTACGTTATGTAGTACTCTTTGCCATAAAGCAGCCCCAGAATGCTTCCTTGGCAGCCTTGCTTTTCACGGCGTTAAAACATTATTTTGATGGCAACTCTCTGAAAATAGGAAATTATCTCAGTTTATGTTGCTGTGCAACCACTAGATGCTTTGGCATCTAGTGGAATATAAACATTATTTTAAAATATAATTTAGTGCCTCACTCTTAACATCTTAAATTCTGAGTAAAAATGATTTTACTAATAATATTAAGAAATATATAAAGCTACATTGGCTGCATTCAGATGTGCTGTAATATTAATCTAAGGTTGCGCTCACAGTGACTGAGAGAGGGGGGAAGCAAATGTTCATTTTGCCCCCAAGGCTCCTTGTGCTGTACTGGAAGTAGCATAATGGGAAATAAGAAGAATGCAGTTAAAAGCATGACAAGAGATCACCCAAGGGTGGGTGTGGGCAAATGGCTGTGTTGATATGTGGCTTTTCATGGATTGTAAACCCAAAATCTTCTGCATATTGTTGCCAATAAAATTATAGATATTTGTTCACATTCTCAGTGGTCATTTATCCTGGGAGTGGAGCTGTTCATGGCTTCAACAAGGAGCCTTATGTGGTTTCAGCATAAGGATATCAAGTAAAACGGGGGTTCAACAAACTACCTAGCAGGTCAGTTTGGGTTGACCTGTGTACTGAACACGCTGTAGTTCAGTTTGCTATAAACCAAGCCTCCCACAAGCTGGCTTGCCATATCTCTATCTCAGAGTATACTAATGACAGCTTACTCCCAAGGCCTAGTGCTTGCCATGCTCTAATTTGGCAGCTTCATTTGAGGCCTTCCATTAGTTAGCAAATGTTGCTTTCTTCTGACTCATTTCAGGCTTGATGAAAGGAAACTTTATCGGTCTGTGGAAGTGTTCAAACAAAGACAGTGAACTGGGCTGGGTGTGGACTGATGGATTCCATTTTCACCCTGAACCACCATTGGATCATATCCTGGTATCTATGAGAGTGTCTTATGATAATGGAATAAAGAAGAAAGAGAGTTGGCTTTTTTACTCTGCTTTTCATTTAAGGGAACTCAAAGTGGTTGACAAAGCTTTCTATTCTTCTCCCCATAACAGAACACTCTGTGAGGTAGATAGAATCATAGAATCATAGAATGGTAGAGTTGGAGGGGACCTCCTGGGTCATCGAGTCCAACCCCCTGCTCAAGGCAGGATCTCCTAAACCATCTCAGACAGATGGCTGTCCAGTCTCTGCTTGAAGACTTCCATCGAAGGGGAACCAACCACCTCCCGTGGCAGCCTGTTCCACTGGTTGATCACTCTTACTGTTAGAAATTTTTTCCTAACATCTAAACTAAATCTTTTCCCCTGCAGTTTCACCCCATTGTTTCTAGTCCTTCCTTGAGAGAGTGAGAACAGGGCTGATCCCTCTGCCTTGTGACAACCCTTGAGGTATTTGTAGACAGCTATCATGAGCTGTGAGAGCTCAGAAGAGAACTGTGACTAGCCCATCTTCAGGCAGCTAGCTTCATGGAAGAGAGCAGAATCAAACCTGTTATTCCCAGATAAAAGCAGGGCTCCCTAACTGGCCTAGTGGTAGCTGTTGTAGTGCAAGACCAAAGCTTCTATATTCATCTCACAGCCCATTTAGTTCACAGTTTCCTCTGTCATGGATATGATCAGATTGCTACATTGTCATTAACAGTAGAAATGAACTTTGAAAATGAATAAGCCTTGAGTCATAAAATGATCTAACAGCGTAAATTAATGGAACTCATATCAAAACCATCTGTCAATCTTAATTCCCCATCTGTTAAAATGGGAAGAAAATTAGCAGCCCATCTTTATAGATCCAGGAAAATAATGTACTCCAGCAGTATGACTAGCAGTCATAATTTAAAGATCCAGGAGAAAACAGGAGCAAGCAGTATGGACTCTGGAATACAAGGCACAAGTCGATCTTACTTTTGTAATACCAAATGATGAATTAATTAAAATAATATATTTGAGGAAAACAAACCTTTTGTAATACCAGAAGCAGCTAGTGGTCTCACTCAGAATCTCAAGCTTTTCTGTTACAAATAAAACATATGACAGAAAACTGGAATTGAAACTGATCTTTATTCTCAGTGGTGCAGAAAATTCAAAGCCTTGTATTCTCAGTATACTCAGGGTTGATTATTTCAATTAATCTATTCTGAATAAAATGGCACTGTACAAAATATAAATGAGAATTCCATGCCTGGAACTGAAGATTTATAGATTTATTTGGATATGAGAATCAATTCACTCAGCAGTGGTCATGGATCACTGCTAGAAAGAAGTAGGACTGGGGTAAACTTCTGCTTGGAAATCTTCTTTGACCTTGCTGAACTTGATTGTGGTCCAGTAATTTACCAATAGCAAGGTCCAAACCCAGACAAACCAGTCTTTATTTTTCCTGCGTTGCCAGCTTCCTCATTTCCTTCCTACATATACTTTACTCTGACTTTATGTAACATAGGCCGTGTCTTCACGGCAACCTTATCTCAGATTCAAAACGTTTTCAATCCTCGGAGTCTGCACGGCAGTTTGGCTTAACACACTTTCTCTGTGTTAAACCACCCCAAAGCGTGGTGAATCTCAATCCTGATTTCAACAGGTCTCACTCCGGATCCTGTGCTTGAAACGTTTTACATTTTTTACTGTGGGGACCCTACCGTGTTAAGGGATGAGAATCCATGTTTAGAGTTTCCTTCCCCCAATAGCTTGCTTCCAAAGATAGTGATTTCACTGAAAAAAATCCACCCTCAAAACAGCCACTATAAAAATCCAGTCCTTAAAGCTACACTGTAGCGATGTAGCCTCTTCACACCTTAATGTTGCAGTTTTGCGCAATTCTAGCTCTTTGAAAGTTCTGACCTTTAAAAAAGGGAAAGGAAAGGAAATGGAGTTTCTGTTTTAAAGGCTGTGTCTGTGAAGGGGTTTTGAGTTGCTGCTGCTGCTGTGTGCCCTGGGAAATGGGGAGAGGAGGGCAAAGAATCGCTGGCTGCTGGTGCTGTTTTTCTTCCATCCAGGCAAGGCAGCCACCCAGCTAGGCTCCGTGAAGGGGTCTGTTATGGGTGGTACGTTCACGCCAGGAGGAAGAGGACAGGGCAGCCCCGAAAAGCGGCTTTTAAAAGGTAGCTACTGGAGTCCCCCCTTGAGTCACGTATGTCCTCAGAATCCAGATTGAACACGATTAAGCTGAAAGTAATGGGAATAGGCAAATTCGCGTTTGCATCCGCTTCTGTTATCTTGCTTTAGGGAAAGCGAAATAAGGTTGCCGTGAAGACACGGCCTCAGAATTGCTTGTTTCAGAAAGGATTTATGCAAGTTGGCTACTAGAATGGATGCTTAGGTACTGTCTCCAGGTTGGAAGACAGGCAGGATGTCACAATAGGCCATTTGCAGGGATCTGAGAGCAGGTGAAGGTTTTCCCTTTGTCTGTTGCTTGAGAATGCTCAGAAGCAACTGGTGGGCCACTGTGTGAGATGGGATGTTGGACTAGATGGAGTATCTCCTGATCCAGAAGGTTTCTTATATTTTTATGTTCTTTTTGGACATGGTGTGACATGACAGGGAAAATCCGAATTTTGGGGGAATGGGTTTGAATATAATAAGACTCAAAATGATTGTTCCCATGTTCGGCATGGAGAAACCATATCTTTTTCTCTGTTCCCTTCACCAAATGCCCTTTCAGATCATGATTTCATCATGGCGAGAAAGTCAAAATCCACCCCTCTGTATTTCCCTGCCACACCAGAACAGATTCTTAGTAGCACTATTAGTCATTCATTCTTTGTTCCTTCTACACCTCCAGCCTGTTTCCACCCAAGCACAACTTCAGTTCCTCACTGACAACTTGGTAGAGCTTCTATAAAGCCCGGTCTCACTTTCTCTTCCTTTGTAATAGCAGTTTTGCACTACTTTGCAATTTTTGTTTCTTTTTCTCTGTAACTGCAGTTTTGAAGAATTGTATAATTTCAAAGCACTGTGCAATGGCGGAGGCACACCCCCACCAGTAGCACCGCCACTCCCCAGCCATTCCTGAAGAAAAATTTGGCGTGGAGAAACCATATCTTATTCTCTATTCCCCTCAACAAATACCCTTTTGCCCTAAAGCTTCTGAAACAGAGTTCTGCTTTTCTGTAAAAGTCCCCTTTTAATTGGGGGGGGGGCATTGTTCCCTTTGTGCATTGCCAAGATAAATGGAGGATACATTGTCCTACTTGCAGGGATGGGAGAGAAAGGAAGTGGAGGATACATTGTCCTCTTTGCAGGCATTGAAGTTTCCACTGTGTCTTCTTTTTTCTTTTCTCATCCCTACCCCATTTATGACATTTTCAGCCTCCTTGGTAAAACACCCACAGTGAAGCCTGCCGTTGGTCAAGAGGAAATGGGGAGCGCTCTCAAAAATTGTATTCCCTTCCAAAATAGTGTTCTCACTTTCCAAAATATAATGGGCTACTGCTCTGAACTGGAGTGATAACTCATTTAATCTGAATAAAATTTAGCTTGGGTTTCAGCAGTTTGGTCCACAAAAGGTACAGAAACATAAATCATTGTCAATATGGAGAACTGTGTAGATGGACTTATTATTGAAATCAAAGACTGACTGAATAATGTTGGGAATGTTGGAAATATATATATATATAAGCATATATATATAAGCAACAACCTGTTCTATTTTAGTTGGTCTAACACTTGGAAAACAAAACCTGCTTGTAGCCATGAATATATGTATGTTGAAATGAACTACACTGCAAGAGCTAGGATTTTTCTTTAAGGAAAAATGCCTAGGGTTCAAAGTATAAATGATTGGTAATAAAGAGCTGTTGCAGCTGTTGTATTATTTTAATGTATCATTTTGCTGCTTCTGATGCAGATATGAAGAAGAAGTAGAAGAGCTGGCTTTTCTACCTTGCTTTTCTCACTCATTTAAGGGGACTCAAAGCAGCTGACAAAGCTTCCCATTCTTCTCCCCACAACAGACACCCTGTGAGGTTAGGTGGGACTGTGAGAGCCCAGAAGAGAGCTGTGACTAGCCCAGGGTCAGCCAGCTGGCTTCATGGGGGAGGGCAGAGTCAAACCCAGTATTCCCAGATAAAAGTTTGGCTCCGTAACCACTAGACCAAACTGGATTTAATGAGCTTAAATCCAGGCTGCTGTGACTGAGGAATAATGGCAACATCTGCATGAAAAGCTTAATTTTTGGTTACTTCTGATATGAAGAGTTAAAGGTAGGTTTTCTATAGTCTACCTTTCAAAATCTCATGAAAGTATTATACAAAGTGTTCATAGAAACAGACTGAAGAGATTTCCTGCAGGATTTTTTCCCCCAACCAAGTGATGCTGTGTTTGCTTTGCAAATTATAACAATAGTCACTTTGCTGCACTACAGGAAACATAGAATACAAACAAATTAAACTAATTATGGTTCATTATACTTCTCTCTCCAGTCTAGATGTGTTTTTGAAAATATGGCTCTTTTATTGGCCTTAACTTTGTGCAATGGGGAGGCCCATGCTGCCATTGCACAAGTGTTCCCTCCTTATTTTTAAACTTGCAAAATGAAGATTGTGTGTGTTTCAAGTCCAAATCTCCTTTTGTGTGGTGATGTTGCTGCAGGCCATTTGCACAAACAAGGAGAGAGCACACAATGGTGTATGGAGTTGATTCCCACCAGTGGGATACATCCAAATGGAGCTTATGGGCACATTCACATCACTTATTTAAGAAATCCACTTTAAATCAAATGAAGACTCTAAGCATATTCAGATGTAACAAAAGGGTCACCTCAGAGGTGCCTCAGAGAGACAGTGTGTGGCCCTTGTGTTCCCAACCCTTCTCTTAATCCACCTTTTCTAGCACAAATGTTCAGGGGAGGGGGAGGTGCAGAGTGGTGTGTGAATAATCTCAAATCAAACTCTTCTATAAGCTGCTTCACAGGTGCTTTTTTTTTTGGCTGTTTCTGATCACAGCCTGATTGTGCTTTATTTCTGTTCACACATGTAGCATACTAAGAGCATAGGATTTCCTTCATACTGCTCTTCTTTTGTCTGCTGATGCCATCTTCCCACAGCCACAACTCCATCTCCTCCCTCCACTGTATCACTTCAGCTGCGGGGCAATGCTTTTGATTTGTGTTTTCACTGAAAAGCAGAAAACATTTTATTATACTTGGCTGGTACACAGAAGGCATGGTAAGATGCAAGGCCTTTCATTCTTCCTCCAGCACCCAGCCTGCTATTCCTTGCTGCTGCCTCCTGGCTTTTGGCTGTCTTTCTCTCCAACTCCATATACATCAAGGGAGAGAAAAGTGTGTGTGAGAAAGCTGGGGAGATGCATTCATCTCTCAAGTAAGGAAAGAAGGAAGGTTGGCTGGCTGGCTGGCTGGCTGGCTGGCTGGCTGGTTGGTTGGTTGGTTGGTTGGTTGGATGCATGCATGCATGCATGCATGCATTGGAACAAACTGTCTCCTACTCGACTCTCAGCTTTTTGAGATGTTTTCAATATATTTGTCCTCATGGAAGTTGGAAAAGGCCATATCTCTTAAGCCCTGAGCAGCGCTTTAGGGTTACTCAGGGTGCGTTCCCATGGTACTAATTTGTATCTCTATTGCCCCTCCACTGAAGTGGATTAAAGAAAAGCGGGTTCAATCCGGATTTAAGCGTTCCCAAGGAGGTAAGCAAAACACGCATTTAAAATGAACGGACCGTCCCCAAGGAAGTGTGTTTTGTTTACCTGCATCTTTTTCTTCCCGCCCCTCGCTGTTTCATTGGGTGATCAGGCGGAAGGAATTTCCAGCTGCCGAAACGCCTCCCCCCCCCCCAGCCAGCGATCCTGCAATCCTTTCCTTCAAAAAGACCAAAAGAAACATTTAAAACTTCTCTGTTCGTCTCCCCTGCTTGCGAAGACTGCAGCCGGCACTCTTTTCAAGATCTCCACCCAGCCAGCTCTTTTCCACTTTCACTTTCGCGGAAGCAATTCATCGCAATGTATCTTTGCTGTTTCTCTTTGGGATTGGAAAGAGAAACAGCAAAGAGAAAATGCCTGCCTAGATCGCTGTTTGCATAGATCGCTGGCTGGATGACAGGCAAAAGAGAGAGAGAGAGATGATCTCTCCGGCCGGCAATTCCCACCTGGGAGAGAATCCCCGCCGCTTTTGCCACGGAGCAATCCCATGGAAAATGTTGCGCTGAAAACCCACATCTTCCAGAAAGTACTGCTTTAAACAGGTATTTTTTTAAAGCGGGTTTTCCCCATTAGCAGCGCTGGAAACCCGGATTAAAGCCGTGCATGGGACTGCTCCGTGGCAAAAGAAGATTTTCAGCAGACTTATTATTGCATGGGAACGCAGCCTTACTCACACTCAGTGAGTTAGAGAAAGGAGCTTTGCAAGTCCCTTAATTATTGCACATCTCGGTGTCACTTGTCAATAGTATAGAATCATACCCACATAATTTGTGCCACGGGGGAATTTTAGATACCTAAAGTAAAGAAGTTGACTTTATCAGTTTCCGTGGCATCCAACTATGTTGCATTAAGATTATACAAATAATGAAGGATACTGTTTAACTTGTGTGATAAATAGCACAATACTGAAACATGCTGGCTAGATTTTTAAAAATAATGTAAGAAGGCCAGGTGCACATCTGACATAGTCAATATTAGCTGTGTTGAAGTCAACATTGTACCGTTTCTTTCTCTGCATAGTTAAATCTGTTTCCTTTTCCCAGTCAGTTTCCCTGTGATATAGTGATGAAATCAGATATTGGGCATGGTTGCTGCTTTGACAACAGCAATTTTGTGCCACCTAGTGGAAACAAACCAGAATCTGACACTATAGGCACAGTCGGCACTTCCGTGTTCATTGCTCCATGCAACAGTCCCCGAGCGATTGGGTAGGATTGTAATGAAGTACAGTAATTTGTTAAGAATCCCTAATCTTTTAGTTATTGTTAACTTTTGCATCTGTAATTCCTGTATACACAGTATATTAAATTTAATGCCAGTTTTACATTTTCGTGGCTGTTTAACTGAACATAACTGGAGTGCAATTAAAAAAAAGACAGGAAGAAGCTTTTCCTATCCAATGGCCAATTTTTATTTGATGTGTTCATCCACTGCAAGCTAGGTCCTGTTACTTAGGATCTTTGGCCCTTTCTGCACTGGATCTTATTCTGGATTGTATCCCAGAATAGACATCTGGAATCTGCATGCTGGCCCAGACAGTTGCAAGCAACCTGGATAGCTTTAGGAAAGGGTTGGACAAATTCTTGGAGGACAGGTATATCAATGTCTACTAGAAGTGTTGCCTAGGTACTGCCTCCAGGTTAGAGAAACAGGCATGATGCCTCTCAAGGCCATTTGCAGGGAACTGAGAGCAATTGAAGGTTTCATCTATCTGTCTATCCATTTACCCATCCATCCATCCGTCTATCCTGCCCTATACCTAGAGTCTAGAGAAAGAATTGGTGGGGCATTGTGTGAGACAGGTTGCAGGACTAAATTGGCTGTAGTCTGATCTAGCAGGGCTTCTCTTAAGCTTTTATGTTCAAACCTGGATGCTGCTGCCTGTGGTCATGCTGTGTGGAGATAGTTGGTTGTGATGATGCTGTGATTCTGGATCACCTCACTCCATGGATTGCTGAAGTTGTTTGACAGCTGCCTACCTCCAAGCTGCCTTGTTCACAGCTCACCTCTCACATTGGCACTGTCAGAATGGCTGGAGATGTTAGCAGTGGTGCAGACCCCCAGCTCAACTTCCAGCTATCACTGAGATGGTCAAAAAGTCTGGGATGAATGCTGCATCAGAGTTCTGGCAATGAATCACTAGAGTTGATCCCAGAATACTTCATCCTAGTGTGTAGGCAGCTCAAATGTGGGCTTGGTCTATATCAAACAGGTGTTAAGGAAGTATGCTTTCTCTTCACATTATGTAAAGGTGTATTTTTTAGTCAACTATTTTATTTATGTTTTCAACTGCTGCATTTTTAATTATTTTGTTTCTCTGTTGTATCTTGTGCCTTCCTTGAAACCATTGATAATCTAGATATCTAACAAAAAATTAAGGGAATAAGGCGAGGCAGCTTGAGCCGTGGCAGGCGTCTCTTGTTTTCCTGGTCAGGTGGTGCACTTTGACTTTCTAGAAGGAAGCTAAGAATATCATGAATAGAAAATAGCACAGTTGCCCAGAATGAGGGATACTATGGTAACTTGACAGGTTTAGCATTTTTGTACTGGAAAAAAAAATCACTTGGTACAAATAATTATCCCAGAGCCCATTTTCTGTCAGATTCTTTCTGATTCATTGTCTGAGGAGGAAGACTGTAGGCTGGATGTACAAACTCTTATGTAAGTTAAAGATTTGCTTCTACATGGACATAAAAGACATCACTGAGGAATTATCCAAATTTCATAATGTGAAATCCCTTTGAACATGCAACTGAATTTATGCTTGTATTTCTTTGAAGTAAGGATCTGATGGAGTCTGCAGACCTTCAGTGTGAATTTTTATGGAAAATCAGATGATTTATGGGTATAAGAAATATTTTGTCCGTCCGTCCGTCCGTCCATCCATCCATCCATCCAGCCAGCCAGCCAGCCATCTTTCTTTCTTTCTAAAAAGAAGGGCAGATTCATCTAGTCTCAAACTTTAATGTGACAGTGGACACACTGATGTTGGGATATGACATTTAATGGTGGTCTAATTTAGCATCTGGAGAAGCAGGGCAAAGGTTATCACTGGAAACAGAGTTCCTTTGAAAGAACAAGTTATTTAAATATTTGTCATCTAAAAAAAGGTGCATGCTTTTGGTCCTTCCTTAAGACTGAGGTAACAGGAGAATTATATTCATTCGCAGTCATAAATCTTCTGTGAGACTTTTCCCTCACAAGAACAGATGAGAAGTGATATTAAATACTTCAGGTTAGTGTTAGTTTTTATTTTAAGACAGTTCAAGCCATCAGGCCTTTACTGGTGCATTGAGTTCTTATAAATCTTCACACACATGTGCCTCTATCTGTGATTTTTATTTTTAGATCTTGCAACCTAGTTCTATTTTTGTTATTTGGAAAGAGATGTCTAAGATAAGATAAGATAAGCAGGCAGCTGGAGAAGGTGAAGAGAGATGATGCTAAGACTGTTAACATGCAGGTACAAATGGTCAGCATTAGGTAGAAAAGGGTCCATGCTGTGTATATATTTAAGCAAATAAGAAAAATTGCATTCCCTAATTTATATTGGTGGACTGCAGGTACATTTTTTCCCCAGATGATAGCACACATAGCAGATCATCGTATTACTAAAGAAAAGCAAATGGGAAACTTCATCAAGATTTCAGAGCTGGAAATTGTTAAAAAGAAAAACAAAGGAAAGATTAAGAGTCTTGGGTGTTCATCTGACCCCTCCCTGACAAAAGATAATCTCTCTGAGTTTGGACTGCAATCTTCTGTCTACTACAGTATTTGGCAGAGGCAGCATTGCTAGGGCTGTGCAACAGGAAAAGTACTAGATCTAATCCAGTGGCAACATTAATGATGCGATATTACTAATATGTGCATTAGACAGATAAATTAACCATAGAACAAGTCCTAATCTAGCACCATTTAGTAGAGCAACTATGAAC
This sequence comes from Aspidoscelis tigris stejnegeri, assembly GCA_023333525.1. Taxonomy (NCBI): domain Eukaryota; kingdom Metazoa; phylum Chordata; class Lepidosauria; order Squamata; family Teiidae; genus Aspidoscelis; species Aspidoscelis tigris. The sequence continues at coordinate 98,463,976 of JALMGA010000001.1, forward strand.
AGATCTATTTTACTTTATTTATTTACATTTTTATCCCACCGCCCTATACCCGAAGATCTCCAAGTGGGTAACAACATCTAAAATCAAACATCATTAAAACAGCGACAGTATGTATTAAAACAGCAGCATCTAGAAGTGGGAAGGGAAAGTGCATCCATGTTTAACCGAAGGCCAGGGCAAAGAGGTGCATCTTCACTGACTTCCAAAAAGTGGACAGTGAAGGAGATAGACATACCTCAAGGGGAAGACTATTCCATAGCCTAGGGGCCATCACTGAGAAGGTCCTCTCCTGGCTACCCACCCTTTTTGCTGCTGAGGGTGGTGGGACAACCAGGAGGGCCTCCCCTCCAGATCTTAAGGCCTGGGCAGGTTGATATGGGAGTAGGCATTCCTTCAGATATCTAGAACTACACTGCTGTGATTGTTACACTTAATAATTTCAGATCTTCAAACAAAATTTAATATGAGGTAAAGACAACTCCCCCAAACTACTAAAAACAGTTTTCAAATGATTATTTAATTTACTGAAGGAAAAAAGTTTTCCAAAACCAATATCATTAATATGAAAAAGTAATTGCCTCCCACAAACTTCATAACTAGTTGTGCCGCCTTTAGCAACAATAACTGACACCAAAAGCTTCCAGTAACTGGAATCAGACTTCCACATCACTGTGGAGGAATTTAGGCCTACTTCTCTGCAGGATTGCCTTAAATCAGCCACAATGGGTGGTTTTTGAGCATGAACTGCCCCTTTAAAGTCATGCCAGAGCATTTCAGTGGGGTTAGTCAGGACTTTGACTAGGCCTTAATCTTAATTTTCTTTCTTTTTTATTCAGAAACAATCTGCATTTCTGTTTCAGATCATTGTATTCCTGCAAAACCCAGTTGTACTTGACCTTCAAATAATGGTCTGATGATTGGATATTCTCCTTCATGATTTCCCACTAGAGAGCAGAATTCATCCTCTTATCAATTACGAAAAGTTTCTCAGACCCTGACGCAGCAAAGTATCCTCACACCATGACACTATCCCCACCACTGCTGATATGATGATCTTATTTTGGAATGCTTAGTTTTATGCCAAATGGAAGGAGACCCATGTCTTCAAAAGGATCACCTTTGACTCAGCAGTCCACAGAACATTATCCCAAAAGGCTTAGGGGCCATTGAGGTGTTTCTTGGTACATGTTCAATAAGTCTTTATGTTCTTCTTAGTTAGCAATTGTTTTTGCCTTGCAACTCTCCCACCATACCATTTTTGCCCAGTGTCATTCTAATGCAGGAATAATAAATGCTGATCTTTGCTGACTTTGAGGCAAGCAAGGCCTGTAGTTCCTTAGATGTTTGTTTGAGTTCTTTTGTGACTTCCTGGCTGAATCATCAATACACTCTTTCAAAATTTTGGTATAGTGATCGCTCCTGAGAAAAGTCATCACTCTTCTAAGTTCTATCCATTTGGAGTTTAGCTCTTATGGTGATTTGCTAGAGTGCCAGAGGCTTAAAATTGATTTGTAACCCTTTCCATGCTGATATATTTCAGTTACTTCCTTTCACATGTCTTCTGGAATTTCTTTGATCATGACATAGTGTGCTGCTTGTTGAGACCTTTTAGCCTACTCCACACTGCTGCAAATATTATTTAAGTAATGATTGGATTCATCAGTATTGGTGGTAATTGCCCTTAGTCACTGTCAGGTCTAGTCTTATTGAACCCAATTATCAATTAAATTTGGTTCATTGGTTAACTGAGTAACTAATGGGGTAATCACTGTTTTTATATGGGTGATAAAGGTATGGGATAGCTTTTGTTCTTTCAATAAGAAGCCTTGGGTTTACTCAGCGTATCTTTGTTTCATATTAAATTTTGTTCAGGAAAGGGGAAAATACTTCACAGCACTGTACCTTTTATACAGTGCCTGTTGTATTGAGAGTGCTTTTGATCCTGTCTCTGGAAGCAGGGCCTGGAAAAACTTATTACCATTAACAGTTGACAGGTGGCAACTTGTCCTGCAAGGTCTTTGCATGCTTAAAGATACATTTAATTATATAGTCCTCTACTGTGGCTAACAACAACTTTCAACATAGTTTACATTGAAGAATCAAACAATGGGTTCAAATCCAGACCATGGTCAACTGTGCAACTTTCAAGAAGGAAAATGTCCTATATTTTAAGTATTTTAACTTTTAGTTTGGCAAAAATATGGGTATAATACAGGAAAGCAATTTGGGGGCAGTGAATTTGAACCTTCTTTCCATCTTTTGCTTCAAAGTTATAGTGTACAGTTGTGATGCAGGAAAACAAGCATGATTTTCAATACAATTAAAATAACAATAATACAAATCTTAGCAATTCAATAATAATAATAATAATGAATATTGAAAATATGGTAGCTTGAAAAGGAGCTAAGATCAAAATGGTAGAGTCTTGGGATAACTTGGAAACACCTAGTCAGTCAAAGGCATCTAGCTGGAAATTTTTAAAAATCCAGCTACACTTTTTTATAGTTTTCAAATTTCCTTTCTGGAATTTCAAAGTGCTTGCTGCTGGAAAGAGTAAAGAATCCCTTAGTCATCCAGACTTTTAATCAACTCTTTCATAAATCATATACAGCATTCACAGCGTATCATTTTCCTTACTGTCAAGTTACTATCATTCTTTGAAGTCTTTTACTACTGGTGCCAAATCTTCTAATGGTGCTAAAGGCAATACTATAGTTTGTAAGTGTGGCTTTACAGTGATTCACTGTCATGCAACCCTGAAAATGGCACACATGGTACAATACTGCCTGAAGAAGAAGAAGAAGAAAAGTTGGGTTTTATACCTTGCTTTTTTCACCCATTTAAAGAGACTCAAAGTGGCTAACAAAGTTTTGTGCTCTTTTCCCTACAACAGACACCCTGTGAGGTAGGTGGGTCTGTGAGAGATCAGAAAGAGAGCTGTGACTCGCCCAAGGTCACCCAGCTGGCTTTATGGAGGAGTGCAGCGTCAAACTCTGTGACTTGAAAGATATGAGTTGGCAGTGTAACCACAAGACCAAACAGTCTTGTGCGTTAAATACTAACAGGGACAAATCATGTTTTACCTTCAGTACTCTTATCATGGAAGTTCTGCTTTCTAAATAACTCCAACACCTATTCGCTCTGCAAAGCGGGTTTCACTCCCAATAATAGGTTGCACTCTTTCACAATGGAAAATGTATGCTTCCATCCAAACACATGCCCAGCCCCAGCCACTCACAAACTCCTCTTCAGGTTACTATATCTTTGGAAACTTTTTGTTTCCAGCTATTTATAAGGTATGAGGGATGTACAGCACTCTGGCAGAAATGTTTTTTTTCCCCCCCCAAAACTGTGATTTGCATGACTAAGCAATCATTATATATTTTAGGACAGATTTCTGACTGAAGGACAATTTTGCTTGCATCTGCATACATTAAAAAGTGACTTGAAAGCAGCATAGGAGTGGCAGCATCCATACATTAGTGCCCTCCAGTCCACATTGAAAGTCATAAAATTCACCTTTAAAGTAGGCTATCCACATGCTACTATCTCTAAACTGTATTCGAACCACTTTTTTCCCTGTGTGCAAGTGCAACCCTTCCTTGCTGGTAACAGGCACGGGGAAGGTTTGCCTTCTGGCCCTTCTGAGCTATGCAGCACTACCACAATTGCAGCAAAGGATCTCATCTTCCCGGGTGAGGAACCCCTTTCCCACCAGGGATCTGGAACACCTTCTGCACTTAAAGCAGTCACTGTGCCACTGGCGATCTTCGAATGAGATAAATTTGGCTCCGCCGAGAGCTATAAAGAGAGAGAGAGAGAAAATAGCACATGAAAAGTAGGGATTGGCCATGTCTTTGAAAAGACCATAAAGGCAAGAGGTTGCACGCTAATAAGAAGCATTTTCTTTTTTCTTTGGAAAACAAGAAGAATATTGAAACTTGAAGTAAATGGATTAATCAATCTGCCACTCTATATAGCCTATATTCTTTGCGTGTAAGATACGGGATCAACGTCTAAGTGATTTCTCTCAAATGCACAGATATTCCACATTTTTTGTCTTGGAAAATAATGATAACCAGAGACAAATAATCATTAGAGTAAATCTAAAGGCCTTTCTGCATGGACCTTTAATCCACATTAAAGGTCTGCATAGAATGCTTCTAGGCTACATAGATTTGCATATTAACGTGGTTCTGGAAGGCAATACCTCCTCCTAGTCCGCTTCTCAGCATGAATCACAGCCAGATTTGAATTAAGGAGGGTCTTAATCTGGATCTGTTGTAGACCTGTTTAATCAGCTCTATATCCGGACCAAGGGCCTTATTCTTGATCATAGGAGGTATGCAGATGGCACACTTCAGTTATCTGGAACTACAGGGGGTGGTATTCAGTAGCGCACCGTAACATGTTGCCTGAAAGGACTTCCTCAAGGTCCAAGGTTAGGAACTGTTATTCCTAGCCTTTTTGAGGTGTGTGTTTGAGGGAGCTGGCTGTAAAGCTTGTGTGAAATTCACAATTGTGGGGAGCTGTGGGCTGATCATTGCCCTCAGTGCAGATGGCATTGACCTGGACCTGATCAGTGGGTCCAGTTATTCCAGATGGAAGAAACAGAAGTGTGAGAATGATTGAATTTTCTGTCACTGACTTTGACCGACAACTTTAGTAATTAATTGGGAGAGTTATTCCTCAGAGCTAGGGCAAGAGGCCATTCAATTTATTCTCAAAGAATCCAGCTAATGGTCTTAAGAGTATTTTTAAATTGCTTCCCAGTGTTTGCCAAACATTTAATTATATGACATTTAAGCATAAATCTTTAAAGCTGTTTAAAAGAAAAGAAAAGAAATAGCAGCAAGATCTGTTCTTCCACTTTGGAAAGGTAGCATTGTGAAGCTTTCCAATCATCATCACACACACATAAATTCTGCTCCTCCCCTTTCCAAAGCAGCAGTGAGGAGATTCCAAGGATAACTGGGGAAGGCAGTGTATGAATTCTATACTGGAGTAGCTACATGCTTATTTTAACTTGCATTCCATCAGCTTATGCTGCAGTGAAATTATATCAAAATGTGAGATTTTATGTCCAATGAGCGCACTATTTTCTTTCTTAAGCAAGTTTTCTACAGAATAGTTTTCTTCTGTTTACATTAGGAGCAGGATTCTGCTTGGGCGTCTGGGGAGACACCATGATCACTGCTGCAAAAGACACCACCAAGAATAGTCTATGGACAGAGGTGTGATAAACACACGGTCAGATGGCATTAGAAATAAGCATGTCTAGAAACAATACTGTTGAGAAAGAAATTTACACAGAACCATTTTTGGCAGGGCAAGAGGGCAGAAAAGGGTAGAAGAGCTGGTGGAGAGCAACAGGTTGTGCAGACCAATCATGCAAAAGCTCCTGCTCCCGGTCTGCCATTCAGACACCACAAGGGATGCTTATCTCAGGTTGGCAGTGGCATGAGTGCGAGTCCATGCAGATGCTGCCCTTGTCTACACACTGAATGTACCATGAGGGGCTATGGGTGTTCAGACTGCATTTCTTGTTTTATTTTGCATGACAGAAGGAGGAGGAGAAGGAGGAGGAGAAGGAGAAGAAGAAGTTGGCTTTTCTACTCCACTTTTCTCACCCATTTAAGGGGACTCAAAGCGGCTGACAAAGCTTCCTGTTTTTCTTCCCACAAGATACCCAGTGATGTAGGTGGCGCTGTGAGAGCTCAAAAGAGAGCTGTGACTAGCCCAGGGTCACCCAGCTGGCTTCGTGAGGAAGTGCGGAAACAAACCTCGTATTCCCAGATAAGAATCTGGCTCCCTAACCACTAGACCAAACTGGTTCTGTACGGAAAATTTCAAAAGTAATGCATTAACATTTGCTCTAGGGAAGTATTAGGGGAGACTTCATATATTTCATATACAGATCCCCATAATAGAAGGGATGTAACATAGCAATAATAGTCTTGAAGTAGCATAGCAAATGCAAAAAAGAACACAAGGAGAACAGATGGCTGCGACCAAGCTTGGTAGAAGTTATCTTCAAAGAATTTAGAAAGTGGTGTCTCCTTCACAAAGGACGGTTTTCCCCTGGCCATGAGACAATAGTGGGAGGTTAAATTTCTGTGTTCTCTTTTTGAGCCACAAGAGCAAGAGAAATTCCCTTATCTCATTTCTATTAACTTTAGGAGGGGTAAAGCCATTTTGCAGCTATTTTATCTCTAAAATTTAAGGTAGCTACTAGTAGTGCATAAGTTAATAACAGATGCCATCCTTGCTCCTACATGCAAGATGTTGAGTGCTTGATATTCCTCCCACACTCTTTTATGGGGTATGTGTGACAGATCCTGCAATGGAATCATAAGATAAATTCTGGCTGTAATTAGATACGGGTGGGTGGGTGGGGGGAAGCATCTCTGAGGCAGCACTGAAATGGTTTCGAGTTGAGATTGTTCACACACCAGTCTGCCCCTCCCCCTCTCATGAACATTTTATGATAGAAAAGGTGGATTAGGGAAGGCTTGGGAACATGAGGGCCAGAGACTGTCTCTTTGAGGTTCCTCTGAGGTTCCTCTTTGGCTCTGCCTCAACACAGCCTCTGATTCTTCATGAATCAGATTCTTCACTTTATCTTTTTCTGTTATTTCTGGTATCTTGCAGATGAATAAAGTAAACTGCAAAGCAAACAATTTCAGAATATTCAATAAAATGTACTTGTAGACAGCAGCCCTTTAGCTAAAGTGCACTTAGAGGCTATATCCTGCTAAAAATAACACTTCTTCTGTTAAACAGATAGAATATGCACTTGCACTAATATGCATGTATTTTTTTAAGTCACTGAAATCATATTGCTTTATTAAATGATTGTTTTATATGGGCACAATACAGTGGAATGGTAATACTTAAAGTATAGGTCTATTATTCCCTAAGCCATAATATTTTTCAAAGTCTCCTCTTAAAATTTATTTATCCATGTGTTTTTGAAGTTAGAGATGGTTGAAAGAAATAAGAATTTCAGTTCTTCAAAATAAAACGCTCTCTGAACAATTATAGGCTGTATTTATGCATACTTTAAAATCAGAAGTGGTTTGGAAGTGATAGTGTGTGGAAGTGATTGTTCAGCTAGTGTTCTCAAGCCTCCTCTAATCTACATTATAGGCTATGCCTATACTTATATATACTTTCTCTGTTTTTCTCTGTGACTGCATCCAGACATTGCTTATTTATCCTGCTATGTTTGGATATCCTGAAATAAAGCATAGTTATTACAGGGTATCAGTGCTTTATTCTGGAATATCCAAATATGGTGGAATAAGTAAGTGATGTCTGGATGTACCCTCTCTCTTTCTCTCCTCTCTTTCCTTTCTTTATCCCTCTCTCTTACATTATGAACATTACTTGACAATAGGGATGTGCACAAATATTCATAACATTTGTTATTTGTATGCATTTTTACAAATTCGGACATGTGTACACAAATCAAATGTTATGACATTTGTACATTAGCATTCATACAAGCACGAATGTTGTGGAACAGTCATACAAATAGTTCAGTGATTCGTTAAACCGGGATACATATTTGATATGTATCTAATATGTATGCATTCGCATCTGATACATATTCATTCATATTGGATATTCATACAAATACATTCGTATTGAATATAATCCTACCACATTTGAAGGGAACCTGTTCAAATAAATAAAAATTTTCTAACATTTAATTCATTACGAATCAAATGCCAAAAAATGCATTTGTGCATGTACCTACTTGACAATGTACCCAAAATAACAAGATCTTGAAATGATCAATTGACAGTAATTTTGGATGTATATTTTTGCATATAGATTTTATAGTGTCTCCTTTATATAAGGTGTATATTACAAATATAATTTTGTTCATATTGTAAGCCATTTTTGTATTATTCAAAATAATACAGTTTCTCTACATGTTGTTATGAATATTTGTATTGGATTTTTTTCCCTCCACTATCTGTAAATTATATATAATAAACTGTAATTCTTTTGGCATTTACATATGTCTGTGTCTGGTTTTTATTATTATTATCAGCAGTTACATACAGCAAACAAGATCACTATGCTGGATTTCGCATTATATCACTAGTCGGGCACTTCCCAAGCACCTAGGACTGCATGATATATCGGTGAATTATTATTATTATTATTATTATTATTATTATTATTATTATTATTATTATTATTATTATTATTATTATTATTATTATTATTATTATTATTATTATTATTATTATTATTATTTTACTCTTGTACTCTTTGCTCAAATAAACTTTCTCAAAAGCTGATTGCTTGTCAAAATTTGCAGATAAGTGAAACTTTCATGGCTGATTTCCCATTCACAGGTACAGAAGACCTGCAAATGGGGAAATAACAAAAGGTAAAGTTTGTCTCTATTGCTTTATATATATAATCTTTCATTTTGAGCTTTCATAGACCACAATGTAAGCAGTGCATCACAGCAATGCCTAGAATATGTATTTCTGCTTCTAAGACAATTAAAATACAATTTGTGTTGCTAACTGGATAGTTCATATTAAAAAAAGGGGTTTCTAGTAACACCTTAAAGACTAACAGAAGTAGGATTCATCTACGAAAGATCATGCCACAAATTCTCTCGATTGGTCTTTAAGGTGCTGCTAGAGCCTCCTTTGTGATACTGATCCAGATTAACACAGCTATGTCTTTGGATTGTTCACAGTCACCTGTAATGGGGTTGGTACAGGCGGAACACCTTTTTGCATAGTGTCTGCTGAAGCACTCAAGGCAGTAAGGATGTCCATCATTGGAAATAAAACGTTGTCCTGCAAGTTCCATCTTACATCCAGTGCATAGAAAACATTCTTGATGCCATGGTTGGTCATGATACGTTACACCTCCGGAAGCTATCACCTAATGGAGGGAAAAAAAACACGCATTGAATTTGGATGAGGCCATACAGTTTGTAGAATTAAGGTCAAAACTCATCTCCTGGTTTATAGTGGAATCAGAAAAATAACATTACTGTTGTTGAGAAGCATTCTAATGAATTAATGGCTCCTATTTTCTTTTCCAAAGCAGCTGGACAGGGTATTAGGTGAAATGCACTGTGTTCCAGTGCTAAAGCTGTAAATTCCATTATCTGTGCAATTATTTATAGGTCAGCACCAAAATATATGTCATGTCAATGTGAAAAGTATAAGGATGACTCAACAATCCAAATTTAGAAAGAGAAAATAGCACCAAATTAACAGGAGGGTTGTTACTGCTCAGTGCCTTTAAGTATATGATAAAATTCTCCCTATCACTGGTTAGAATAATATGAACTAGTTAGCAAAAATGCATGCTAGTTTTAGTAACCACTTACCATCTGTAAAGTATGAATATAAAAAATAAACATATTAAAATAATCTGTAGTGATAAAATGGTTTGTCCAATTTCCAGTAGATACGTTCAGAAAGGTCTTTCTCTTTCACCCATCTTTCCATATGAACTTGTATAAATACATATATTATCAAGTGTTTTCCCTTAAAAATAAGGCTGAAAAATTATGAAGTCTTTCCTACTGGGCATGCAGCACTGTATACTTTTCAGTCTAATCTTGTGCATCTTTTATTTATAAATCCCTTGTGTTCTGGGGGATTTAGTCCCTAATAAATAGATTTAAGACTCAGGCTTAATGTCTTTCTAACAATTCAATTGTATGCATATTAATTAGAAAACAAATCTCCTCATGCTCAGTTGAGAATTCAGGTCCATTCAACCAAATGTTCTTCATAGCGGAGCAGGTTTTGCAGTTTTCCAATACACAGAACGCTGGATATATAGTCAGCCTTAAGAGTGTGTTCACCCATGGAGTGTGTTTTCATTTTGACTTTTGAAAAAGTTTTATATATTTATGTTTTATTATATTTATATTCTTTTGTTATGGAATTCAAGGTAGGTTATATTTGTTTGTTTGTTTGTTTGTTCATTCCTTCATTTAAGAATTTATATTCCACCCTTCACCAAAAGGTTCCAAGGTAGGTCACAACAACAACAACAACAACATATACAAATATTCATTAAACACCTTTAAAATAACACTTCTTTTCTGCTTCCCATCCTCACTAGTATGACTTCACCCAGAGGAAGCTAAACATCAAAGTCCTGGGTTTTTTTTAATCAAGCACCAAAAACCATACAATGTAGATTAGGGGTGTGCACAAATGTATTTTTGGCATTCGAATTTGAGTCAAATGGAATATCTAAAAATTCGATTCAAATGTTAAAAATCCAAACTTCTGAAAATCCAATTCGAATCCGCATTATTCGAATCTGTTCATTCAAATGTTAGGTTCGTATTTAAAGATCCGAATGTTGACAACATTCATATCAGTTATACAAATCTGCCTGCATTCCATATGCATCCCGTTTTCATCCTGCATTATAAGCACAAATACGCATAATTTTTGCACATATTCAAACACAATACATATGGATCTATACATTCAAATCATTCGGATATCCATATCAGATTTTTGTAAATCCAAAAATCCATTCAAATGCCTAAATTCGAATTTCTTTAAATCCGATTTGAATTCAAATGTCGATATTTGTCAGATTCGAATTGGATTTTTGAATTTTCCAATATTCGTACACATCCCTAACGTAGATGCTTGGTCTACATTCCAGAGTCTGGGGGCCACCAGAGAATAGGCTTCCCCATGTCTTTTCCATCCTCAAAGCTACATAGACCCTGTCCACAAACTGTCCCTGTTTCAGTGCTAAGGAGCTTTGAATAAGATGTACTGTAATCAAGACCATCAGCCCACATCTTAGACTTTTCGACTTTCATGCCACAATTGCATTTGCTTTCTTACCTTTTTGCAGGAGCAACAGTATCGAGCAAAGTGCTTTTCAAAACAAGGCACACAATAATTGTCATCATCCTTTGTTATCAAAGGCTTTGTTCCTAGTGGTTGGCGACAATGTTGACAGACAAAGCATGCTTCATGCCAGCAATTTCCTTTAAACTCCATTTTACGGGAACCTGAGCAACCAATTGAAAATACAGTCAAATGATGGAACTTATTTTGTGAGTCCTAAAAATAAAAGATTTATCACTCCTTATTGACTATATCCCAATAACCTCTTTCAAAGAAAGATTACAAGCTTGAAGGGAAATTCTTCAATCAAATCTCCCAGTCATCCAAAAAGAACCAACCAGAGATGGCAAGGCAGAAAATATTTTTTATAAGAAAATAACTTTTAATAAGAGCCATCATAAAAATAGATGTAGAATCACCTATATTGCAGTCTGTGGCATTTATACCAGCTTTCCCCAACTCAGTGTTTTGTAGATATTGCTGATTTAAATTTTGATCTGTGTCAGCTAGCATGGCTAGTGCTCAGGACTGATACCATCCAACAGTATCTGGACTGTCCAACAGGACAGTATCTGCACTTGAAAGGACTGATTTAGAATTTCTCAGGTATGTTGTGAACCTTTTATGGTTTATGAAAGTCTCAGAATTCTATGAGTTGTGTCACTTTTGAGTAGGGAGGAGCAGTGATAGCTCACAGGATACCTCTGCCAGAGCAGTATGGAAGGGGAAGGCCAGGATTATAGCTAGGCAGAATGGACCTCTGACAAAGAAAACAAAATTGGCTGAGCCTCCGCCCCCACTTACAGAGTGAAGCACGGATAATGTGTCTTCTGTATTGCCCCCTCAGTGCATGAATCTGCCCCTTGCCCTCCTGCAATGCCCCCATTGCTTCACCTCATCAGCGCATAAACCCCCTCACCCTCCTGCAATGCCTCCTATCATAACTTTACCCTCTGGGCCTGTACCCCAGGGTGCTTTTCTATTCCACTCTCGCCAGATACAAACCCAATGGGTGGAGCATCATTCAGTTGCCTAAGCCTTTGGTCCCTTGCAGGCAGTCTTTTTAGCCCAGCAGACACAACTTTGACAATAATAATTAATTGCACATGGGCACTTAACAAGGTCATGCACTTAGGCTGGGTGTCCATTTGAGCCATAGAGGTGTTTGGGTCAGGCATTTCTACCAGAATAAATTTCCTAATCCCTCCTTGGGTTGTATAAGGCAGATTTGTGTTTACATTTTATGTGATGCAAATCCATCAAAGACCTTGTGTCTGAGGCACCCACCCTCCATGCTGTTTCTTGCACCCTTTTCTCTGGCCACCTGGAGAAGTTGTTGACTGCGCTGAAGGATATTGGATGCCTCCAAACATCAAAACCCTCTGCCCCAAGATGTCTTCAAGGAGATAAGCCTTTAAGGAAGGGTTTAGAATAGGAGTACATCAGCACAACTGTGGTGGGTGGTGTTGATGGGATTTGTGGTTGAAAAACCAGCAACTGGCAGCTGAAGGCTGTGACAGGCAGATGGGATGTTCAGCTGTGCAATGCCTGTACAATGAAATTAAGAAAGAGTGGTTCATCTCAGCCATACCTTTGCCTGTGGAACTCCAACTGTCACTTGGTCAAAGTTTATTAAACATGCCATGCAACCCTAGTCCCTTAGTTAGCAAAAACTCTTTGTTATCTTACCAGGCATAATGGTTCTCTTGCAGTGAAAGCACTTTGATGAGTACTCATTAGAATAACAGTCTGTGCACAGCAGGAGCTCATCTTTGGCAGCGAAAGGCTTTTCTACCAAAGAGTGATTGCACTTGGCACACTTAAAGCAGGCTTCATGCCAGTGGCAGCCTTTATAAGCAAGATCCTTTGAGACAACAAACACATGTTAATTTTTTTAAAGTATTTGCTTCATTCAAAGACTCAAGTTGGACTCAGTATCAAGGTGGAAGGAGCCACCGAACACTGACTCCCGAATAAACTGGACAACTGGATACAAAAGGTGACAGCATCCTTGGCTATGTGAAAACATGGCACCTTTTGTCATTTCATGCCCTCTGTAGCACACAGTTTTCTAATTATATGCTCAGCAAAATGTGGTGCCCTCCTAAACTGCACACAACAAAGGAAGAATTGCTAAGTGGATTCAGACCACTGGCTTATTTTGATTGGGATGGATTATGGATTATAGCAGCATCTGTAAACCCTTGCCGAGGGTCTACAAGCAGGACACAGCACTGATTCAGGCAGCTTGCCTTGTTCCTTGCTGCATTCTCATGTCACCTTTTTCAGTGAAAGATGACTGTGTCAGCAGGAGTGCAGATCCATAGCAGCAAAAAGGAGCAACACATCCAGTAGCTCTATGTTTGAGTCCACTCTTCTCCTTCATGCATATTTCAGTTTAGAGGTGGCTAATAGGCACATAAGACACTATGTTCAGTAGGTCAGTTTTCATGGGGGCTTGAATAGAACTGCAGAGTTAAAGTATCTTAATTACCAGCAGTTCTGAGCTCTGGTGCCACTTTTAGTAGCTTTCCTCTCCTCTCTACCAATTCCAATAAGCACCAGCAACTACTGCATATCAGCTCTGAATTTCTCTGATCTCTGCTTGCAGTTCCGGGTTGTTGCCTAGTGCAAAGTGTTACGGGCTGAATGTCTGCCATCACACCTAGTACCTAACACTTCATGCGGAAAGACCATAGTATGACTGAAGCAGTGGTGGTTTCTGCTGCTCCATGGGCAAAAGGTTTACAAGCAAGGGCGCCATCCCTTAGAGTGGAAAGTGTGCCATTCATATACTCTCCCCCACCCTTGGTAACAAAAATGTCAAAGCCAAGGAACTTTCATTCCTCAGCTTTCATGCTTTTGTCCAGGACTGTTCTGAAAGGCATAGGAAGTGGCCATTTTGTGTGGCTTCCAAAACAGGGTGGTTTGGTCTATCTGAAGCAAACTGAGGGAGGTCCACACTTTTTACAGCATGGTGGTGGGATGGAAGAATGGGGGAAGGTGCTGTGAGGGTGCTTTCCTTTGCTCTGCCATTAAAACAGGACGTGTTCTCAATGGGTGCAGGTACATGCAATTCTTGCACCTCTCAATGATGTCCATGGCAAAATTAAGGCATTGCATGGATCCTGCAGGAGCTAGATAATCTGTCTCCCTAGATGATAGCTTACAAAATGTTTGTAAAGGAGGATAAAAAGGACAAGTACTGAATTTACAGAATGAGGAAGAATGCAGAGCAACAGCTGGAGGTATGCCATTACTATCAGTTCTGCATCTGGCTCTGTTCTCACCTGCCTAACTTTTTTCATTTCTCAGAAAAACAGTTTTGCATTTTTGTTTTAAAATATTTTACAGAAAAAAAGGAGCAAAAAGGTTTCCACAAGGAGTTTGATGAAGGCTTGTGATGGATTGAACCTCACATTTTACAGCTTATTTAGTTGATTATCTCTACTTACTGTCTTCAAAGTTCAATGGCCCATAAAACACCAAATACAAAATGAAATACAAAATGCACCTCAGAGGAGGTGCCCAGATTGCTGTGGTGAAAGACACCTCTGCAGCTCCAGTCTGTAATATTTGGTCAGGTTTCCAAACAGAAATCGTAGTGCCTCCACCAAGGAAGGAAAATTGTTCCCTTCCAGTGATGACTCCTAATGGGAAGTTCATACTTTTTCCTAGGATAGTGATTTCAGCAGGGGCACCTCTTTCCATCAGCAGCCTAAATCCCTTTTTGGAGAAACCTTCCCTGAGAAGTTGAGACATGACCCAAAAGCAGGAAAAGAATGCACATGCCTGCCTGTATACATGGCCTGCTGCGGTAGTGTGTGTTATATATAAAATAGAAATGAAGTTTGTTTACTTTTCTCTGCTGTTCCCACTAAGATGTCAAGTCTATGATGACTAAGGAGCCATTAGGAGATACACAGGAAAATTAAGTTGTCATTTACAGAATAAAATATTTTAAATCCTAAACACATCTTTTCTGAAGTATCTTGCTTGTGGAGACAGTGTTATTACAAGAGAATGATAAATTACTCTTAAAAAAAAAACTCTACCCAAATCTTTGATGTTAGGCAGTGGAGGTGCCTGCAATATAAACTAAGGGAAGTCATTTTTCACTCCTTATTTGTCAGTGGAATTTATTTTTAAGTTTAGCCTGCTCTTATCAGTTGAGTTAAACCGTGGATACAAAAAGACAAAAACAGTAATGTAATCTCTCAGGAATGAATTGTTCAAATAATATAACTTCTTCTTTTAATCAGACATATAAAAAGTTAGGGTTTTATACTAAGGCTAACACATTTAATATTTTTCCATGGAGATTAGACTTCTGAATTCAGATGATGGATACATGTCATGGCACTGAATCCAGAGTGCTTGTGAAACATTCAAGAGTCTACTTCTCTGTATGTCGGTCAATTTTTTAGTCCTTCTTCACCCTGCCCAAAGATTTTACATTATGTATGTGGCAGACTTCAACAAAAATTATTACTCATATATCAGTGGCTCACTTTTTAGCATTGGTTGCATCTACATGAAATGAACAAGTGGACTAAAAACAACTTAGAGGTGGTTGCATGTGACAGCAATTTGGTGTGCTGCTAAAACAGATCCTCCTGGTAAATTAGAGCAGAGAAGTACACAACCTTCCACACGGCTCCCTGGGCTGGTTCACTCATGCATAGGATGGTTGTAATCCAGGTGTAAGTGGCCATTTTGGATCACCTAAGGCTCATCCCCATGATCTTCGATTACTTTAGGGTGGATTCGGGGCAGCATTAAGAAGTCTCCATGGTGACTGAGGACAGTGTGGGTTCAAGCCGAACCCACCTGTCTCCATGGAAACCACAGTAAACCCCTGCATTGGGGAACTGTAGAAAGGCAGAGATAGGAAAGGGCTTGATTTAGCGCACGAGTGCCTGACAGCTTCCCTGCACTCAGCTGAGCAAGATCAGCTGTCACACAGAGGTATGCCCACTGTCAAGCGAAGCAGTGCAGCTCCGGTAAAATAATCCAGGTGAGTTGGGTTCCCTTCCTATTATGCCTCCCTGATAGGCAGTGTGTTGTTTTTGGAGGTGCAGAAGGGAAAGCAGCCCATTGATTGAAGCCACGGCTGTGTTTCAGTTATTTTACTGGAGCTGGGCTTCTTCGCTTGACAGCAGGCATACCTCTGTATGACAGCTGATTTTGCTCAACTGACTGCAGGGAAGCTGTCAGGGGCTCATATGCTAAATCAAGCTCTTACCCAGGCAATTGGGCAAGGGTGGGCAGTTGTGATCGCACTGAGCACAGCAGGGACAGCGAAACCCATGCTCCCAGGATAATGCATGCTTGTCTTCTAATTCGGGGCAAGAACAGTTGTAAAGGATTTTTTTTTACTGTGGGTTTTTGCCATTTGTCCTGCATGTAGCCTAGATTGGGGGTTTGTCATGGGGACCCTCCAAGGTGAACCCAGGTTTGCCTTGCAGTATTTTGATCATGGGAACGAGCCCCTGGAGTGTGCTACACACTATCCAGCAAGGATGGAGTGGTCTACCAGAGGGCACGACCTATCTGTTTCAAAGAAGGGGTCTGGGCCTTGCATTGTACTAGTTTACAGGTAAGTGCAAAATGGCAATCATGTTAAAGCCCCCCAAATATACTTTGGAAGTGCATGTTCCAGCCTTTAAGGTGGATTAGCCACTATTATTTTAAAAACTTTATGAGGATGCAGCCATTTTGCTTCATCTCTGTCCTTGCAAGGATTGATTAGTCAAGGGTTCACCTGGATTATGCATTTATGTCAGTCAGTGGTGACTTTTGCTGTGCTGTTGTCAGGGGCTGTTTAAACCAAGGCAGTATTGAATATCTGACCTTTAGAATTCAGTGGAAATAAGGGAACTATGGTCATAAGACTTGACTGAAAGTAGGAAAAAATTGCAAAAAAAACCCTGTGGAAACACACATCAAGAAATGGCAAGAAGAACCGCTCATCTAATATTAACTGCTGATACACAGAGCACAACACTAGAGCAAAAATCTTAACCAATATCACATTGCTATTATGAAATTGCTAAGCAAAGACAACATCCATACAGGATGAAAATAAAGAGCATGGGATCTAATTTGTAACATCTAGATTGCCTGCAACATCTAGATTCAGCCTAAGTGTTCAAACCTGACTTTGCAGATTTCCCATAGCAGAAGGAATTTTTTTTTTTACTATATTATATTTAGGTATTCCCAGGTTGGGGATGGAACAGGTGGAATGAACATTCTTTGGTGTCAATGCATATATTACTGCTGCTGCTGCTGCTGCTGCTACTACTACTACTACTACTACACCACTGGTTGGAACAATATGGGGTAGAACTGAAAGACTAAAGCCACATTTACCTTGGCATCACACTCAATAGGCTTCTTGCACTTCTCACAAAAGTTAGCAAACAAATGATCATAGCACTTCACACAGTAAGGCTGCTCTTCTTTCAGGGCATATTTCTTTCCACAAAGGGAGTCCAGGCAGTTACGGCAATTAGATTGCTTGCTTGCCATTTTCACTTCTTTCTGAGGCTTCTAGGAGGAAATTTATATATATAAATATATTTAAAGAAATGCTTCTGAAAAATTAACTGATAAGTCTTGCTTACAAGATCTGGAATCCCCAGAACTTTGAACAAAGTAGTATATGTTCTTAATGAATTGATTTCTTGGAATAGTTTCTTACTGACTAAAAACAAAGACTATATATATATATATAAATATACCAAATGATTATTCTGTAACATGCAGCCTATTTAACTCTTGGGGTAACAATCCAAAACTACCAATGGTAATGTCTATTAGAAAATCTACAAACCTTTAAAAATTGCTGGAAAATTAATCTCAAGGGAAAATCAAACTCACACTTCCCCTCCCCTCGACAGAGAGAAAAGATGAATATTTCATGAAAATATTTATCCTGCAACAAACCGGGGAGGAATCCATTAACCCTTAAAAAAAAAAACTTGAAACCCTTAATTGAGAGGCACATTTAATTTGATTGCAGGAGATTTCAAAGGGTCAACCCTTCTGAGATAATCATCTGAAAATAAATGAGCAACTGTCTATTTTTTTTTGGTTTGTTTGTTTAAGCTATCATTCAGATTAATGAGAAGTCTGACCTTTCCATGCAAAGTAAAAATATGTTGAAAGGAGGTATCAAATATGCATGAAAACACAGAAGAATATACAAATTGTCAAAAAGCAATTGTGTGTGTGTGTGTGTGTGTGTGAGCCCAAGCAATTTTATTTTTTGCTGAAGGCCAATCCATGTGTCCTAAAAGACTGACTTGTTAATGGTTTTCTCCTCAGGTGGTAGCAGACCCTGACAACATGCCAAATGTACAGGACTTTAGGATTAAGACCACAGAAAAAAGTCAAAATCAAGACAAAATTAAAAATATGATGCGGAGGGGACCTGCCATGGCCAGGTCTAAAGATGAAGACAAGGAAGAGGCCTTGCCCATGACTCTTTCAGCCCGTGCACTCACCCAGGCCCAGTGAAGAAGAAGCTAGACAGTCAGGCCCTGTCCCCAGCCAATGCCTCTGAAATCTCAACAGATGGAGGAGGAGAAACTACTTTCGGTTTCAACAAATTACGGTGAAAGCTCCTTTCATCTGCCTTTTCTACCTGCTGTCAAGAGACAGGACAGTTTTGTTTCAGAATACCGTATTTTCCGGCGTATAAGACGACTGGGCGTATAAGACGACCCCCAACTTTCCAGTTAAAATATAGAGTTTGGAATATACTAGCCATATAAGAAACAACACCCGGTGTATAAGACGGCCCTCGACTTTTGAGAAGATATTCCTGGGTTAAAAAATAGTCTTATACGCCAGAAAATACAGTATATTAGAGAGTGAATGGAACACACTGACAGTTACCTTTTTCTGCTTACATCACTGACCCATAAAGAATGTTCTTCATAGCTAGTTAAAACTTTTTGCATCTAAGCAATACCTCTTTAAAGCTGTCATGATAAGCCAAATTTGATATGGTACTACTAGTATGAAATAATTTTTTTTTCATGTGCTGTTATACTCTTTATTCTGATTAGTGCTGAAATTTTTATTATCAGATAAATTTTATTTCTTTATTTCATTTTAAATTAAATTTTAGTGCTACAATTGTAACAGAAAAACACAAGCAGATATAAACAAACATCTATAGAAAGTAAATAAAATTTTAAAAAAATTAAAGTTTAACTAGTTTACCTAAGTTTGAAGTTTACCTCTATTATTAATCACAGAATATGGAATACTGGGTAATTATATAAATTAGTTTTATTTTAGTAAAAAATCTAGAGATGATTTTAGACTGTCACAAACTGACCGTGGTTGCTTTTTAAAAGACAAATAAGGACTCCATATGTCCCAAATGAAATCTAGAGTTTTTTTTACTCTGGAGCAGTTTTAATTGATAGGTAATTCAATTAATTCATTTGAGAAAATATCCCAAATTAGTTGGCTCTAGGAATGGACCGTTAAAGCATTTGAGTTCTTCCTGCTTTTGTTGTCACATGTTTTGCTGATGTTTGTATTGGAGTCTCTATAGCAGTGAAGTAACACAAGTTCAGGAGTGAAACTTATGTCCTCTTCTATAACATTTTTGATTCCTTGGAAAACTTTTTTATCAGACAAGAAGACCCTCATCACATATAATGCTGCCAATGTCTTTTTAAAAAATACCTTTGAGGTGGTTTAGAAACGGGATTGTTCACACATCAATCTGCCATTCCCCCTCATGAATATTCTGTGCTAGAAAACATCAGTTAAGAGAAGGCTTGGGAACATGAAGGCCACGTGCTGTCTCTCTGAGGCACCCCTTTTGCTATGTTTGAATACACCCTATGTATCAGCTGTCATACTTCCTTTACAATTGGCATGTGGTTTATCTTTGACTCCATCCAAATAAGGCCCTTACAGGGACTAGAGGGAGCCAGCTTACTCTTGCTGGTTCAGTACCAGCATTTACATTGGAAGTCAACTTGCGTAGCTCATACGGAGTGTAATGTTTTTGGCAAAATAGTTGGCATGGTGGTGGGGCAGAAATCCAAGTGCTCCCTCATGCCAGTTCCTTTGAAAGGGTGATATCATAGTATATCAAAGATGTTTACTTGTAGGCTGCCATTTTCAAGGCAAGAAGTGGGAGGCCAGCACATCTGATACACAGTTTCCCTCCTTCTTTCTCGTGCTGAACAGAGGTTGGTGCCAGAGACTAAATCACAGAAAATCACTAGTAAAAGAAGCTCGCCAGTACTGGTGTGGTCTGTGGATATAGAATAGTCCACTGCCATTCTGGGAAGATAGAGTATCACTGCTCACTCTTGAGTGTCCAAGGCTGACAGATAGTAAGCAGATGCCCCCCCCCTTCTGTACAGGGGAGCAGGCAGAAATGACAGGTCTGATGTAGGTTGTGGGCAAACAACACAGGTTGTCTGAGTTGTAGATCCACATGGTGAATCACCTCTTTGATTTCAGTGGCTACAGCAGGGGCTTTCTGTTGCCAGGCATGGGAGCTAGTGCCTGCAAGTTTTGGGCCCGCCTAGCCTCAGAGCGACCGAGGGACCACAAACTGGGCAGCCAGGGTTCCTTCATATAGTGGCTGGATTATAGGTATATAGACGTTATGGAGTAGAAGTCTTTACTGTGTAGGATATAGGATCTAATAGCTAATTTTATGTAGCTATTTTTATTGTGACAGTATATCACATCAAACAGATCTGCTGTTCTATAAAGTTGAGAGCTATGCTGGTGGCAGAGAATCCAGCCGAGTCACTTATACCAAGCGGGTCTCAACCAAAGAGCCAGACCACATATATCCACCATCCTTGACAGGCAGGTTGGGCTCCTTCACCATGGTCAGCAACCAACCTAAGACGAGGACAATTCTGACATAAAACCTATGACCCAAGGATCTTGATGTTACTGTCCTAGTTTGTTAGGTCATGATAGATGAACCCGAGATGTAAAGGGCGGGGTCAGTATTGTGCACATTGTACTTCACTTTAAAATCCCATGGCACAGGCCATTAGAGACAAATCACCTACCAAGCTGTGCCCCTTTTCAAGGCCTCACACAGCGCTGCTCTTGAAAACAAAAGGAGACAGAGGAAGAACCCTGACACTGCAGAACTGAATTCAGTGCAATTTTTTTCTTGCAACCCCTATGACCTATATTTGCCTATACTGGACTTGTCAGTCACCAGGAAACCTCTAGTAGACACAGACAGTCCCCTACCTAAACCTTTATTCCTGAAGCCAAACTAAGAAGACATAAGACCATTGACTGTAGTCCATTGCCTGTCCATCTATTTCTACTATGTCAATGCATCATCATGAAAAATGTAGAATAAGACAATAGCTTATCTTTCTGTTTGTGTTTAAAATGCCTCTCCAGAGAGCTTGTTGCTGCCACAGGTCATGCTAATGGAAACTAGTTCAAAGCTCCTGGATGGAACCTGATCAGAGAAGATTGTTCTATGCTGTAAATCCTACGCAGTCATGTTGGCCATATTTCTGGCCAATACAGAATACGTAAACACCCACAACTCAGGATTCAACAGGCAGATCTTTGAGGTTTCAGGATATCTATTTTTATCTTGTTTTTCACCCACTGGACCAGAAGGACTTCACTAAAATTAGGATATGGTTCTTGAAAATTCCCTCTTGAGAATGAGGGAGGGAAAATAGAACCTAAAAGGTTCCCAGTAAATTCAGCCATGAAACATCTGCTGGATTCATTGCATAGTCTCTTCATTAATCTCACTATGGCTAATTTCAACAGCATATGATGTATTGTGATTAAATGAGAAACTATGTAAAGGGGAAAAATTTCTAGTGGTGAAGAATATTTATCTCTGATTCCAGCAATACAATTTTCTCAAATATGTCAGGTTAGGTAGGGACTGATTAAAATCTGTGTTTTAGGCTTGAAGGCTCATGCCTTTCAGCTTGGAGCCCCGTGTGATGACTCAGAGTTTGTATTGCAGTGTTTTATATTAGCTGAACATGGACAGTTCAGGTTGGATGATTCTGACAAAGCCTGTGGGCAAAAACTTTCCTACAATGACATCCTTTAAATGGAGACTCTGGGAATTAAAAATCTGGATCTTGTGCATATAAATAATATAATTTGTCAGTTAAGTTATGTTCCCCATCTTACAGATGTTCGTCTTTCCTGAAGTAAATAAGCTTGTCTGGGAACTCTCTTTTGCCAGCATATTCCAGGTTTAAGAAGTTACAGTTCTGTTTTCTCTCTGCATAAAGCACTTCATGGTTTATATATATATTTTAAAAAACACAACTGATTTATTTATTTATTTTAAAAAATCACTTTCCTCTCAGGATTCCCCTGAGGATGTTTTTTTGCTAACTTTTAAAGGTCATGGATAGCTCACAAAACCATGTGAGCTACTGGAAGCAAAACATTGTGATTAAAGTGTAATTTTTAATTATTTTTTAAAAGTGACTTTTCAATGTGCATATAAGACTACTTTTTAACCCAGGAAAATCTTCTCAAAAGTCGGGGGTCGTCTTATACGCCGGGTGTTGTCTTCTTATACGGCGAGTATATCCCAAACTCTATATTTTAACTGGAAAGTTGGGGGTCGTCTTATACGCCCAGTCGTCTTATACGCCGGAAAATACGGTAACTATGTTAGCATACTGAGAAACTTTGGATTAGTTTGGAATCTTTATCATGAGGGAGCAAATGTACAATTAGAACTTTTCTCCTTTTCTCAGACTGCTAGGTGTTCAGGTGCCGATGGCAACCAAATTGCTTGCACGCATCTATAACTGAACTGAGATTTGGCTTCTTTTTTGGAGAATGAACAAACCTTCAGTGTACTTGAAGGTTGCCAAATGCAAAAGATAATTTACAGATAAAGCTATAATACAATAACAACTCTGTATAAAATAAAAAATCCTATGTGACTTTCACTTTGTTGAAAGAGAACCACCATATTTTTGATTACTGTTTGTGACATGGGCTGCTGTTATACAGAGCTGCATTTAATGAGCTGTGGAGGCACCATCACAATAGCATGCTTATTAACATAATGGCTATGGTTTCGGATGGATACAGGTAATCAAGTGATCAAACATTAAGGCAGAGAGGACATATCTTTAAATAAGACCATCAGTCTTCAGCAAATTGGATTCTACAAAAGGAAGAGGCTTTCTATGGAGGCCATATTTGGAATATTGTGTATAATTCTGGTTACTACGCCTCAAAAAGTATACTGTGGAACTAGAAAAGATGCAGAAAAGGGCAACCAAAATGATTAATGGCTGGAACACCTCCCTTATGAAATCACACCAAAATGTCTAGGCCTTTTCATCTTTGAATGACAACATGTAATGGGGGACCTGATTGAAGTATAGAAAATGTGGATAGAGAAAAATTATTTTCTCTATCTCAGAACACTAGAAGCTGATGGGCAAGAGCGTCAGAACAAACAAGGGGAAGTATTTCTTCACCCAGGTAGTCATTGGTCTCTAGAACTTGCTGCCAGAAGACGTGGCATCATCAAACAGCTTAGATAGTTTTAAGAAGGGGTTAAACAAATTCATGGACAACAGGTGTATCAATGGCTACGAGAATGGATGCCTAGGTCCATCCCCCAGGCTGTGGAGGCAGGCAGGATGCCTCTAAGGCCATTTGCTGGGATTCCAGAGCAGGTGAAGATTTTGCCTTGTCTTCTGCTTGAGGTGCCTATAAGCAATTAGTGGGCCACTGTGTGGGTCAGGATGCTGGACTAGATGTGCTGTGGCCTAATCCAGCAGGGCTCCTCTTATGATCTTACGTTCTAGGATCCACATGATAGTGGAGGCTTCCATGTAGCATTCTGAGAACAGCACTAAGAACAGCTCTCTTCCTAAAGCAGTAGCTGTTCACACACTTGCTGTTGTCCTGGTTATAGAAACACTGCAGCTGGAGAACTTTCATTCCCCTGCTTTGATGTTGCTGGCCAGAGATGTTTTTAGAACCACTGGAAATGTGTCACTGACGTCATGATGAATGGTGGTGACAGCATGGTAGAAGAGCAGTAGGAAGTGTTGTCAGTGTTCCCACTGTTCCGCCACTGAAGTGCACCAAAGTGTGCTTACACTGGGCCGTTTGCTGGATGATTGCAGTGTTGTGGCCCAAGGAACACAGGGTGCAGACATGTGCAGACCTTGCGCCTTTAGCACAGTCAGGCACCACAAAAACGCCATCGCAGATCCTGCTTTAATGAGCACATGATGGAAAACCTTTTCATTTCAGCCTGTTTTATTTAAAGAGCATTGAAATGTGTGCATGTGACTGGTTTACTCATGCATGTACAGTGCTTGGCATCTTGTCGCTTACTCATAGGTTAGCTTATGGCCTGCAAGCGCACCAGTTGACTGCCTCAGCTGATTAAAAAAATGTACTAAGCAAATGATAAAAAGCAAAATCTTGAGATACTGACTCACAACAAGCTGTTTGCAATGACCATTCTTAAGGGGAATGTGCCAGCAACAGAGTACTGGCTTAATAAAAAGAGATTGCACAGGAGAGGAGCCTTCTTCCTGTTATTTTGAACGCCGAGGAGATGAATCTGTATAAAATCTGACCCATGCAATACCATCTGGGAGGAACTGTTTTGCACGTATCTTAATTGCACTGAAGGGGAACTGGAGAGTTACCATTCAGTACAGCAATGGTATGCTAAGTATAGTGAAATAAAGAGTGTTATGCTTACATGAAGTGTCATCATGTCTTAATCTGGGGGAGAAAGTGCAGTGAAGGGAAAAATACAAACCTTCCCTCTTTCTCTCTCCGCTTATTAGATGGTTTAGTTCTTATTATTTGTACTGTGCTGGGAATTATTTAATTTTGAGAAACAGCAAAAATTATCTCTATCAGTCTGTCTGTCCAGCCACAAAAATATGGGAACATGTAAGTAATATAGCATTTTGGGCTAAATGTGAGTCCCTTACTGAGAACTTTTGAGCTCTTATCATTGTATCCCCTGGTGGTTTGTGGAATTTCAGAGAGGGGGTGTAGAGGAGGGAGACAGGGATGGAATGCTGTCTCAGACCAAAAATAGAGACTACTTTACTTGGCTTAAGCAGTGGAAAATTTCTTGTCTCCGTGCATTTAAAATCTTTACACTGAAGTGATATGATGCATCTTTAACTATGCCAAAGCGCCCTTGCAAATCATCAGCAATCTAAACAAATAAACAACTGGCACTTACTCAGGGGTCATCTAAAGAGGTATGCAAAAAAAAAAAAAAAAAAGAAGAAGAAGAAGAAGAAGAAGAAAGAAACCCTCAAGGTAACTGGCCAGTGTAAATTTACTGAGATCCTTGGAGAAAGAGTAAAAACAAAAATACTTATTACTTATTCTGCTATATTTGGATATTCCAGAATAAAGTATGGATACTCCAGAATATCCATGCTTTATTCTGGAATATCCAAGTGTAGCAGAGTAAATAAGTGATGTCTTGATGAAGCCTTAGAGTTAGTTTGCAGGTAGGATTGGCTGCAGACACAAATGTCATATGTAACATTAGACTGTGTGGAGGTTTCCTTACTCATTTCATTCACCCATTGGATGCTTGCTTGACATTTAGTGATTTTTTTAAAAGTTAAAACTTTAGATAATTGTTTTTTAAAAAAATTACCAGTTCTCCAAATGGTTTTCAACATTCAGAACATTTGGAACATCCTGACAGAACTTTACATCACAGTTGAGTTTTCATTACCCTGTTGTGAGGGCTCAGACTGAGACTTTGTAGTTAAAACGGAAACAAAAAAGTGTATGCTTAGTGCATATGGCTGTGATCAGCATAGTAAAAACACACACAAAACACTAGCATATTTGAGGCAGCTTGGAGAAGGCTTTGAGGTGGGATTGTTCAAACAAATGTGCCGCTTCCTCTCTCCTTAACATTCTGTCAGACAAGGTGGGTTAGAGAAGGTTTGAGAACATGAGGGCTACACACTGTCTCTATGAGGTGTACCTTTTGTTATACCTGTATGTCTACACCAATCCTATCTACTGTCTGATGAGAGGGGCGATCCATGGGTCAGGTTCCCACTGGGCGTTTTAATTTGAATTTAAAGCAGGGTTTTTTTTAATCAGCAGCAAGGTCTGGTTTTTGATGTTCCCACTGCTAGCTTATAATGCAGACTTGCAGGGGAGAAATCCCCTCCCCTCTCTCCTCCATCATACCCTGACTTCATCCGGGCAGGCAATTCAAACCCCACCCCTTATATAAGCCTGTCCACAAATCAATGGAATCCTTTGGCTGCCCACCATAGCACAGCTTCCCATGTTAAAGATCACTTTCCCTGGTGTTTCGGGCTAGATCCATGGATCAAAGCTGTGCGAAATGGCAAGGAGGTGGGAAGGAAGGATCGTGGGAAACAGGCTTTCATACAAGCAGCTGATAATTGCACTGGACTGGAATGTCAGAGAAGCGCAAAATGGCAGGAATGCAGGCAAAAGGCATGAATGGAAGGAGGGAGGGACACAAGAGCTGACTTTTGCAACCCCAGGATAGAAGCCACCAATTTGTTACATTGAACTCTTGTTGGAACTTCAAAAGGTAACAGAGCTTGCACGTGGCAAATGCACAGTGGATAGCATATGAGCTTGGAGTTCACATGCAGAAATAGACGGTTGCATTCCAAAAGGAAGGTTTTATTGCTTTATGGTTGCAGAGTATGTACTGAATAAATGCATGGATATACCGGATAAATGCATGAGTATATTAAAAGAATACAGGTAAACAACTTAACCACTAATATATGAATACAGCTATACTACTTCATCATCTACATCATTTCTCTCTTGCTAAAAAATTTAGAAGAACAAAGGAAAACAGTTATACATGTGGAATAGCATGATGTTATAGAACTGCAGATACCCCATGTGGGCAGACCAGACCTATCCGTTCTTCTGTGCTGTACAGAGTCCTGGTTCTCATAACACCATTTGCTTCTTACAGGAATTTTACTTGTTACGTCTATGTTACAAGATTACAAGGCACCTGGTGTTTTGCAGGATGAATGGCCTTTCTGGCCTGGTGATGTATATCCCCACACAGTTGTAATTTTTACTGGGAAAAACTGGTTTGACAACTCTTGTTACAGTGTTACAGCTCTCCCCTGCTTTTCAGGCAGCCCAATCTCATTAGCATGTAATGGTGGACAGCCGGGGGAACAGAGGGGACTGGAAATCAGGGCTTCTCATTGACAACGCCCCTAAAGGATGGTTCCCTCCCCAAAAAACCTCACTTGTATTCTCATTGCTAAATAGTGAGGATTATTTCTACATCCAGCAGCAAGACCTCTTTTAATCAGAATAGGGATAGTTCAGGTTTTGAGATTTTTAATCCACAGAAACAACTGATACCTTGGGAACTGTCAGGACAGGCAGATTGAGCTGACTTCAAGCCTGACTAAGTTCTGTGTCAGAGCAGGGCCCCAGTCTTTCCCTGTCCTTCCTGCTTCTTCCTCTCACCCTGTCACTTTCCTTCATTTTCCAAACCGTTATATCAATCTTTTGCTGGATGTAAAGGAATCCTTTCCCTCTACACTGTTAAATATTAGTTACTTTAAATATTTATATACCACTTCTAATGCTCTTCCCACAGCATTAAAATATAATCTTGAAGAGGTTTACAAAGAATACACACACATCAGATTATACTGATGCTCTCCTTTCTTAGCTCAGCTCAACTCTTCCTTGTTTGAGAGCAGGGGGCTGCTATTTGCTTCCTTTTGCTTTTGGGCTTGCTCCTGACTTAAGTAGTCTAAACAAGAGTGTGTGGGAGGGAGAAGGAGAGGAGGCTCAGCCAAGCCAAACTGCAAAGGTGCTCATAGGTATTTGTGGAGGAGCAACCATGCCCTTCCCTTTTTGCTTAGACAGTTTACTTTGGAATAAACCCAAAAGCAAGAGGAAGCAAATGCTTTAGTTTGCTGCCCTTGTTTGAAGCCCTCTGCTCACAGAGGAGGGAGAACACAGCTGAATCAAGGAGGAGGGAAGTCTGGTTGTGGCCAGACGTTTGTGTGTTTTCTGCTATCAAAAGAGCCTCCTTCCTTTCTTCTTGTTTCTGAATCAGTCCTGCCGATCCTCTACCAAAGCAGCAAAATAAGTTCTTAACTTTTTAGAAGTTCCGAAAAAAAAAGCAACACTGCACAAGCTGAACTATCCAGTGCTTCAGGATAAATAGGCAACACAAAGGAAATAAAAGAAGAAAAAGTGTCTCTTAGGTGCTTCTTAGGTGGCTTACAGAAGGCTTCAAGATGGGACTCTTCACACAGCAGTCTGCCGTTCCCCCTCAATTGAACGTTCTTGACGAATGAGAGAAAACGTAATAAAATGAGGGCCACACACTGTCTCCCTGATGCACCTCTGAGGTATCCCTTTTGTTATGTCTGAACACATCCCAAGCACTTATTCAAAACTGACCTTAAAAATTGACAAGGAAAATGCTTATATCTTTCTCTGCCCATAGGAAACCAAGTTACTGCTCCCAGCTGTTTGTTGCAGTGGCAACACCTACATTGCAAGCTTGACTATTCTGCAAAGAATGGACTGAGACCTGCAACAGTCCAGTGACAAGAAGGTGTGAATATTGGGAGAAATAAAATGAAAGCACTCCTGGACTCTGCACTGACACTTGAAGCTCAGGTGGATGCCGTGGCCAGGAATGCCTACTCCCAACTATGGCTGGTGTGGCAACTGAAGCCTTTTTTTGGACAGAGATGACTTGGCCACAGTTATCCATGCTCTGGCAACATCTAGGTTGGACTGTTGTAATGGGGCTTCCCTTGAAGACAGTTCGGAAGTTGCAGCTAGTGCAAAATTCAGCCATCAGGGTGCTGACAGGGACAGCTAGCCAGATACACATCACGCTAGTCTTAAAAGAATTGCATTGGTTGCCAATTTACTATTGAGCCCAATTCAAGGTGTTAACTCTGACTTACGAGGCCCTAAGTGACTTGGGACCCAAATATCTAAAGGAACACCTTCTCCAATACCAACCTGCCGGTGCCTTAAGATCTGGCGGGAAGGCCCTCCTGGTTGTCCCACCACCTTCAGCAGCTAGGCGGGTGGGTGGGCACCCAGGAGAAGGCCTTCTCAATAGTGGCCCCAGGCTATGGAATAGTCTCCCCTTGAGGTGTATCAGGCTCCTTCACTGTAAAAGTTCAGGAAGGGTGTGAAGATGCACCTCTTTGCTCAGGCCCTTGGCTAAATGTTGATTATGTTTCCGCCACTGCAAACACTACTGTTTTAACTGCTATTGTGCTGTTTTTAACATGTTGGTTTTTAAATGTTCTGATGGTTATTATTGTTTTGATATAGTTTTTTTATATGCTGGATTTTAAAGGTTGTTACCCGCCCTGAGACTTTTGGGTATAGGGCAGGATATAAAAATAAATATAAGTATGAATATAAATAAATAAATAAAAGTTATACTGTTATGTGTTACTGAGACTGTATTACAATGAAGTTCTGTTTTCACTTTTTAAAGTCAAGTTTCACAGCTGTCCATTAGATGTACAGTGCTTCCCAAGGTCACCATGCCGTAAGAACATAAGACCCACGTGGACTGATCAGGCTGCAGCTCATCTAGTTCAGCATCCTGCCTCACAAATAGGCCCACCAATTGTTTCTGGTCATCTCAAGCAGAAGACAAGGGTGAAACCTTCTCCTGCTCTCAACTTCCTGCAAATGGCCTTGACAGGCATCTTGCCTGTCTCTCCAACCTGGAGGAAGTACCTAGGCACCACTTCTAATAGCCATTGGTATGCCTGTCCTCCATGAATGTGTCACAAATCTCAACAGTTTACATTCCCAAGACAGGGGATGGTGTAGGTGGTGACAGTTTACTCATGAGTTTCAAAAGTAAAGATGTGAAATCTAATCACTTTAATTAAAAGTGTTTTTAAGTGTTGGAAGAATCAGTGGGCTGGTTGAGATCTTCTGGCTGTGCACATATGTTGCGTAACTCCTGTGGAAACCGGTAGCTGTGGTCCAGTCCTTTCTCATATAGAATTGCTATTACCTTTGGGGCTTTATCTATGGGATTTGAGGAACAGAGAACAAGCTAGAACAAATCCAGGAAGAATCTGGAAAACAGATTAGTGAGCAGAAAGATCTGTGAGACAAATGCAGATGGAACAATGATTATCGCTTCTGTCTCTTTAGCTTCTTTTTGCAATATCCGGTCCCTAGCACATAAATAAAGGAGTTAACATCAACCATTGAAATGGAAACATGGATCCTAATCTTTAAAGAAACAGGTTGGCTTTCATTTTGCTGCAAGCTGGGCTTTGTGTTTTGGTAAATCAGATCTAAAAGCTCACGAGGCTTGCTCTTACCCATACTCCTTAGTGAAAAAGGTTAAATTCAGTTCCTTGTCAAACTGGTGTCTAAACACAATAAACATCCAGTAGTTACTCACACAAAGGGGGAACTAGTGGCTATAAATAATACTCTGGGTTATACACATAGACCATCACAGCTATTGTTCTTTAAATTTAAACTGACATTCTGGAACAAATTCTATTTAAAAACCCGAGTAATAAATAAAGAAGAAAGAAGAAAGAAATGTCCACTGACTACTCACATGTCCGAATACAATTCCAGTGCATAAAAGATGTGCTATGCCTTACTATTACTGCATCAAGGATATTTGCACTCTTCTCCACTGCTAATCCATCCCAAAGTATCTAAATGCTAATGTGCTTTCACTTTTGAGAAGACATACAAATAAGACAGTAATTACTCCATAAGTATAGAAAAGATGGAATGGTCTACAAAATAGTGTTAATTTCCAAGGCCAGCCTTTGGAGGCCATGGGTGTTTTTCCACTGTCACTAAAAGTACCCATTAATGGGTACGTAATGGCATTTTTGTACCCATTAATGGGTACTTAATGGGTACTTCTCGTGACAGTGGAAAAACACCCTATGACTACCAGACACATCTTTCCTAAGCTAAGGTAACCCTAACAAAAAGAGAGATATCTCCATGTTTGGAGGTGGAGTGGGGGCAGGACAGATCCATGCTTCTGCACGCTTTTGAACCCCAAAGTGCCTGAAGAAGTGATAATGGTGACTTTTCAGTAATCCTCATCAATGCATTCATTTTCTAGGCCCCATGTAAATGCATATGGTGGCAGTAAAATGAATCTATGATCAGAAACAAAGCTCCAGTTGCTGCAGGGGAACAAAAACTGTAGTGACATCTATCGACAGTTTCAGGATTTGGGGGCTGCTGCAGTGCTGTGCTAAGCTTCTGGGGTGGCAGGCTGTGTTGACCACATCCTGCATCCCCAGGATGGTTGCTCCACACTGGGACCTATATCTTGTCCTAGGGTGGATAGACCTCCTGTACTTATTTAGAGTATGATAAGAAAACATGCCCTGTTTAATGAAAAATGAAAACAGCTGTTACTTTAGAAATTACAGAACAGATATTACTAAACCTACAGTATGGCTTTTATTGATAAGACAGGAAGACTAAACATAGATATTCACAAATATTTGTAATATTTGAAATTTGCCCGAATTTGCCCGAATTTGGAAATTTGTATTTGAATAGAATGTTGGCACATTTGAAGACTGACATTTGAATTTGAATTGAATGTTTTGATACATTCATATGAAGTTTCATATGGGATTTGTATGCATTTGTATAGGATTCATATGGGATTGAATATTCATAGTGCATTTGAATCCCACCATGTTCAAAGGGGATCCAATCAAACGAATACTAATTTTCTTGCATTCAATCCAATATGAATTGAATTTTAAAAAATAAACATTATTGCACAGACCTAGACATGGGTATAGAAGCCTTCAGCTTCTGTTATTTCTAGCCAGCATGGCTGGATGCCTCAAATACCTGTAGAGGCTCAGACAGAAGGCTGGAGAAGCTTAGGAGAAGATGACTGATAATACCCCCGTTCAAAAAAGCAAGAACAAATAATATATGGGATCTGTTGATATGCAATTGTATGTAGTTCTAGTACTACTGTATAGCATAAACATACACGAATATAGGATGCAACACTACTATATCAATTTAAAACTTTAAAGAACTGTCCTGTATCTGTTTCTTAAGCCATAAATATATCAAGTACCTTTAAATTCTGCAATAGAAAGAGTAAACTGTCTCATTAACAATGATTTGATAGTGCTGTGAACAGACACTATACCTTGAAGCAAAGCAGATCCAGATGCTTGGATGGGAATGCTTAAAGGAACCCTTAAGCTCAGAGATCCAAGACAAATCAACAGAATAAGTAATTTAAAAAATAGCTAAAATATACTCTTTTGGTATATTCTAGATTATTCCAATATAACAATGTGCATATTTGGATGGATAAACAGACAAGAGAGATTTTTTTCTGATATTTCAGGACAAAATTGATATTGCTTTGACAATCAGAGTGTTTTGTAGCAAATAGGCAATTGGTGCAGCACATGCAAGCCGGTGGTCACACCTTCATTTTAAACCTTCTTTAGTCCATCTTCAGGTCTGGCTGAACATACCTTTTCATTTCTATTTTTATTTACCTTCTACACTCCATTGGGACTTTTCTGAATGTAAAATCCACAATAAAATGGATAGAAGTGAGAAGGCGTAAGCAGCCAGACTTGAAAATGGACTGAAGATGGTTTAAGGTAAAGGTATGACCATGGTCCAAATTCAAATTTCAGAGGAGCTATTAAATAGTAGTTGAGAAGGAAGCCCTAGCCAGTGCCATTATAGAAGAGGCAAGAGTTTTAACTTTTCATTTGTTGCAATTTTGGGGCTGTTATGCCATGTTCTGTAATTCTGTTTTGAGTCTAAGCTTTCAGCTAGGACTCCAACATCCATCTTCAGAGACTATGACTGCTAGAATAGCCAAATATGACCTATGGACCAATGGACCTTGTCACCTTCTTATAGATGTTGGTGAATGGCTGTTAGGTTGGTGGTATGCAATTATGTAGGCCATTGATGCTTTCATGTGGAGCACAGGATAACAACCCCAAGACTGTGACAAGTGAGATGAAAACTGGCCATGAAAGACTTCATTCTTCCTCTTCTCAAATCTGCTTTTCCCTGACTATTTAGACCTCTCCTGGAGCATTCTACTCTATTACCCCAAATTCATTTTGAAATTAATTCATGTGGCATGGGAGGATAAGCAAGGAGGTGTTATGAGTTGGACCTGAGGATCTTAAAGTGTAAATAAGCATGCAAAACACAGAGTTCTGACTTTGTGTATCAGTGCTCAATCAATGTCAGTGCCACTAGTGTGGGCAGCAAGGAAGTGAGCAAAACTCCAAATGGAAGCTTTCCTTTGATCTCTCCAAATTGTATTTTGGCATACTAGATCCAAATCAAAGGCAATATCCTTGCCTATATCCTTGGTAGTTCTAACCCACAAGTCATCATTATGAGTAAAACCATCTCATTTAAAGACCTTTATGATCAGTTAAGCAGAACTGATACCAAATCAAAATTGTGAAGTGCACAATTTTAAATTAAAAACAGACGTCAACTGATAAATTAGACATAGGGAATGTCTTGCTGTAGCCCATCCAGACTGGTTAATCAGGAGTTAATTGTAGAACTTTAAGAACACTGTCAAAATGTTGCCACCAGCAGCCTTTTCATTGTGATTAATACTCTAATTTTAAGAGGTATCTAGTAAAGTTCTCTTCAATAACTATATTTAGTACTCAGCCATTCACATACACTCACAGACAACCACCAGCTCCGGACACTTTACAAGCAAACTTACCTTCGTATGTTCAGCAAATTCAATACTTTTCAGTTAGAAAATAGACTGGACTACAAGGCACGTTGAGCACAAAAGTAAAATGATTTTGATCACAAATTATTTCTGCAAATGATAACAAGCAAATTTCATGCCAACCAATGTCACAGCATGCTGGAAGGAATTTTCATTATGTCCACATTCGCAGCCTTTCCTTCTGCGTCCTTTCTTTCTAGAAAACATATAAGGTATTCTAACAGGTATAAATATATAGCTTTGGAAGCAATCCAAAGCTCATAACACTGACAAACATTGATAATTATCCTTATTGATTTTTTTCTGGAATTTTTTTTTTAAGTCTGCAGTTCCATTCAGTATGAATGTCAACCTAGTACTAGATCTCTCTTGCAGTCCTAAATATATGTGCAAATCCATGCCTCATTCTTTTAAAGACAAATTTATCTTTTGCTCTCAGGCCTTATAGCAGAAAATCTTGATTCATGTATTGGCACCAAGATGTAAAGAAATAAAAATTCTCCATTGTATTCTATCATGACTGTAGTGAAGGGAGAGATGCTTGTCATAGATGTGACCAGCATTTTGAGAGTATTGCGTTAATGATTTAGGTATTGAAAAACTTGATAAGATACTCACGTTTATGACCCTTGAGCATCAAACCTAGATGAAGAAATTTTGGCTGCTTGCACAGAGACAAGGAGATCCAAGAGAAACAAGCCCAAGTTTGCCAAATTAGGCCTGTGTTTTGCTTCGCCTGTGAGGTTCTTTGTCTTTGCAGAAGGCAGTAAAAAAGGTCACTCCATTTCCTTTGGACCTCCAGCTGGCTGACTTGCTATTTTGACTTGTACAGCCCACATTGGAGTGAGACGATGTAGGAGGGCATTAGAAGGTTCTGTTTCAGTAGGGAGGAGGAGATATTTCAAGGATAAGAAAGCATTAAGAATTGCCACTAGCACATGACAATCATCTTGGCCCAGCTGAATCATTATTTCTTTTTGGGGAGGGAGGAGATATGTTTTATGTGGAAAAAATGAACAAGGGAGGACTTAATATGTAGACAAACAAGCAAAGAGAAAGCCACAGGGATTTTTTTTTCTTGTGCAGCGCAAGGGAACATGTTTTCACATCAGATGCACAGAAAATAAGAGACATGGTATGAGAGTGTCTGAGGAATTCCAAAGTGTGGCCTGCAACATCATCATCAGCCAGCATGTAAAGCGGGAGGGTAGAGCAGCAATTTGCAGTTTGCTTTTGGGATGTCTTTGAAATGGTGAAGTATGCACCTTCACTTCAAATCAAATGCCCTTTCTGCAGAGCTTATTTTGGATTATATCCTGGAATAAGGACCTGTCATCCACATGCTGGTACAGACCATGGCAGGTTTCACTTGGTACCTTGGTGGGCTGTACAAGATGGCAGGTCCCCTGTTCCAGGATATAATCCAGAATAAGGACCAGTGCAGAAAGGGCCAAAGTCTTGTTCACCATTCTTCAGAGACATGAAAGGTGAATGGAAAATAACCATTCTATCCCGCTTCTGCACCTTGCTTACTGGTCTGTAACTTGAAATAATTTCAGAAAGTCAAACCCATGTCTGGTAAGCCCAGTGTAAGATACAACTCTTACTTCTATATCATGATGTATGGATGCATGTTTTTTTTTAACATTTATATTCATTTTCATTTATATATTAAGGAACTCATGTTAGGGAAAATCTCTGCTCAGTTATTCTTTACACATCAGATACATATAAGAACAAAAGGGGAGCCCTGCTGGATCAGGCACAGTGGAAGTCCATTGTTATCACCTTTCATGGCTGTCTTTAGGGTAAAGAAGGTAAAGAAAATGTAATACATTTTGCTTCTTGGCAAGCTCGGTTTCTTCTTCTTCTTGGTACCTCATAACAATGTAACTTCTGTTCTCACAGAACAGTGATATTAAAAGATAAGCATTGACACCAAAATAGTACTGAGCTGAATTCAAGTAGTGTTAGCACTGAAGCATAAAACCTGAAATGCCTTGGGTCAGTTAGCTGAAGGAGGGATTACCTTCTCTTATATATTCCTGCCAATAACTTAGATCCTCAATCTATTTTCCCTCAGATGGAAGAGCTTTCTCAAGGGTTGCCCCAGGCTATAGCATGCTCTTCCCTACAGAAGTGCACCAGCAACCTATTTTGTTCACTTTTGGGCGCCAAGTTCAATCTTCTTTGTTTACACAGACATTTAGACTTGGATTTGGTAAATGGTTTTAGAAGAATATTTTAAGGTGTCCTTTTTTTCTTTTATTATTGTATGCATCATTCAGATGCTGCTGGATGCAAAGACAGCACCAGATCAATAATGCTTTGGAGAGAAAAAATGTCAAAAGATTCCATTTAGGTTTATTCAAATGCTTTTAAAAAATCTGCTCCAGAGTTTCACTGTTAGATTTACAAAATGGATCATGGTTGTATGTAGGCTTTCATGACTGGATTCAAATCCTCTGAAGATGGATACTGCAGCAATATCTGGAAGCGTAGGTTCACAGAAGAAACCTGGAACACAGCAAAACAGCCCCAAAACCGCTACAAATGAAAAAAAAAAGGATCATGGTTGAATGCTTCATCTGTTCATGGAAAAAATAGCATGGAGGCATTAACAAATCAAAACGTTAGTGCTTAGGAAAAAGAATGTCACGTTTAGTTATTAGGTTTTCATGTTTTCTTGTTTTGTTTCTGTCATTTGTATTTGAACAAAAGAGGAAAATAGGTAAATAATACTTTGCCTATAAAATCATGGACTAAAGCTTGCAGAGAAGGAATCTCTGCAAATAATGAAATGGACACAACCTGAGGCAAGTAGAGGAGAGGTAGCTGGCATTAAAAACTACTCTTTCTTTCTTTTACTGCACAGTCAACCAGTGGTATATCTTTTTTATCTACAACCACTTAGGAAAGAAAAATTAAAAAATTAGAAACACAGAGAAAATATAAATCCACATAAAACAAAACTGGACATTCTTACAGTGAAAGGAAAGGCTGTTTCTGACAATTTCTCTCATTGTATCTGCAATTCCCCAAAAGGCCTTGGGAATGTCTAGAAACTCCAGAGCTGCCACTGCATAAAATCTACATTTGTATATATGTAAGTTGAAACGTAAACTTCACGAATGTATGGTTTATAATGTAACAGGAAAAAAACACCCTCACACTTAACATACTACCGTATTTTCCGGCGTATAAGACGACTGGCCGTATAAGACGACCCCCAACTTTCCTGTTAGAATATAGAGTTTGGGATATACTCCCCGTATAAGAAGACAATACCCGGTGTATAAGACGACCCCCGACTTTTGAGAAGATTTTCCTGGGTTAAAAAGTAGTCTTATACACCAGAAAATACAGTAGTTTAAAATTTGAAAGCTAACATGGTCACTGACCAAATAGTTCAGACAGAATTGGATGAAATATTCTATAGAATCTTTCACAACTAGAGGAAATTAATATGACTGAACAAAATGTTTCATCTAATTTCCCAGTTTAAGATGTTTCATTTTGGAGAGAGAAAGAGACAAAGGCTGTGGTCACATCTTCGCTTTAAATCTTCTTTCAGTTCGTCTTTTGATTGCCATGCTCACACCTTTCCATTTCTATCCATTTTAGTTGCGGACTTTCCGCCCGTGAAAGCCCAAGTGAAGGTGTGACCATGGCCTAATACTGCAGTTACATCCTACAGAACTGAGTATTGTTAACTAAACAAGTACTTTCTTCAGTTGCCAGATCTTAAATTATATCAAAACATTAAAGTACATTTTGAAAATAATGCAGCATTATCTTCTTGATTATTTTTACCTTCAGTATTATTTTACAGCATAAGTATTTAAGGAGCACTTGAATTCATGTACACCTACCACCAAGGTCAATTCACGCCCTCTGTTTTGAGGCATCCTGCATTTTGAATGGTAGGCATTTAATGTCTCAACCCTGCAGTTATGAAGGTCCTACTTCTTGGCTTCACACAGGCACTAGGCTTTGGACAATAATATTTTTCATGAGAAAAACATCTAAAAGCAACAAACTATTCCAAGCATCATAAACAAAGTGCATTAAAAGCAAACATTCTGATTCACTGGAAACCCCTGAATAAATTTTATTTAGACTATCATTCCTCTGTTACAGAAGTTTTTCTGGGTCGAAGAATGAGATCCTTTACAGGGTTAGCAAGCTCCTGAAGTTCTTTCTGGATTGCTTCTCTGGTTTCATCCACATTCAAGTTAGTATCCACTGAGTCATCATCCCCTTGGCCAATCTTCTTATTTTGGCTTATTAACTGTTTTACCACCAATCCTTGGTATTTTACAAGAAGAGAATGCTGACCCTGCAAAATAAAATGTGACTGCAATAATTTAAAGTCTTCTGGTTTTGCATTAATTTGAAACAAAAAAGTAGAACCTACAGAGCATATGCGTTCAAAGATTCTTATACAGACTTAAACAACCTGATACAATTTTACTGTTCTATTTTTTTTAATTAAATCTTTACATGTGTCTCTGGACAACCATAGAGCCACAGATAAACGGTGCACTGTAGCTGCTCCTTTTAAATTCAGGCCTGTGTGCCAAGTTTCTGCATACATTTTGCTCTTATTACTTTACATAACTCAGTGCAAATGATGAACACAATAACTTCATTCTGTTATCATAAATTATGAAGCAAAGTAACTGAAATGCAAATGCTTATACACAACCTTATACAAGACTGCTCAAAAGGAAGTCCTATTAGGTTGAATAGGACTTATATTTAGGTATAAGGAAATATACACTCAGGAAAGACGCGTAATCCTACTGATGGATAAGGGAAGGATGCAGCCCAAAGGGTCTCTTCAGTTCTGCAGGCTTTGACTGGCCATGTTGGAAGGGGAAGGGTGGGGCCCCAAGGATTGAGCTTGGGGAATCCACAAGGCTTTCAGTTTAAATAGTCTGATACACTATCTATAAACCCACTGCTTTGAGGCTTCTGGTGGGCCACTATTGCGACACGTACCAAGACAGCAGCAGAGCATAGTGGATAAACTATTCAAATCCTTCACAATTCTCTACTCTCAATGACTGAAACACTGAAGTGGACAACCAAATAACGAAACAATTTATTTGAATGTCACTAGTCTGTATCTTGGGAGTAGAACATTAGGGTATAGACAGAAAAGGTGCACTTTTTTCTTTAACATCTTCCATTCCAGTTTTACTTACTTCTGGGATTTTGGTACTTAAGAAGGTAATGAGCTGCGGCACACATCTTCCTGGTGCATGAAGCATGCAGTGTGTCGAGAACTGGAACAGCAAGACTGATGTCAAGTGAAGAATCAGAGCTGGGTCCTCTGTTACTTTTAGTTGCTCAATCAAAGCTTCTCTGTGCTGGA
The DNA here is from genome assembly GCA_023333525.1 of Aspidoscelis tigris stejnegeri. Lineage (NCBI taxonomy): Eukaryota > Metazoa > Chordata > Lepidosauria > Squamata > Teiidae > Aspidoscelis > Aspidoscelis tigris. Next base: position 98,503,049 of record JALMGA010000001.1, read on the forward strand.
ACAGAATCTGCCTAAGGAGCAAGTAGCATGTTTAGAAAAAGTCTTTATTCATTTAATATTTACAGATTCAGATTCATGAAAAACAAATCTAAGTGACGGTGTGGCCTTGAAGACAAAGACTTTTTAAATGTTGTGAGCCGCCCAGAGACCCTTGGGTATGGGGCGGGATGTAAATATATATATTTACATCCCGCCCCATACCCAAGGGTCTCTGGGCAGCTCAAAACATTTAAAAATACACATGTCAAAACTGTATAAAACAATACTAAACCAGAATTAAAACTTGAATTAAAAACGGTTCTTTGCTATAGAACCAGAATAAGAAACTATTACTTCAGACACTTTCCAATTACATTAAGGGTGATAGCAACACTTTGCTTCACTACAACTTCAGCAGGCTATATTCGCCATGAATAGTCAAAAATGGTTAATTGAGGCTAAGAAGCAACAGTTGTAACATTTAAAAACACACACCATAGAACCATTTTCTTTTTTGGAAATCAAGCTGAAATACAGCTAATTGACAGATAAGTTTCCTATCTACTTAGATCTTGTAGCATATGCCATCTGACTTTATATAGTGGTGTAAGATCCTGTGTAAACCTCACCTGCAGTTTCTACATTGTACCACTAAAAATGTGCACACCAGGATGAGACTTCTGCTTTGGAGGAATAACTAGTACAACAGGAAGGCTCATGAGCAAAAAAACTGATAGCTTCATTATGAAGAAAGGCAGTAACGACTGAGGCTTTTAAATTTAGAAATATGTTAGAAATATTTTTTAGAGGGGTATAGAAGTATGCATAATGTGGCATGGTGAATAAGGACTCATTTTTCTCCCTTTCCCAAAATACTAGAACCAGGATTTAAGGCTGGGCACAAACAAATGTATGGTTCAGAGTTCTAATGACTCCAAACTGCAAGCTATGTGATCTGCTTGAGCCTGAATTTAGAACTGGCTGGCCCAGTTGCTGAGTGGTTCATGGGCCCTCTGTCCCACTTTGGTCTTTCTTCTTTTCATCAATCATGCCCACCACCTCCACACTCCATTGCGCCTCCATGCCTTCATTGTGTCTGTGGGCTCCTATCTGCCATTGCCAGTGCAGCAGACAAGGGATGGCAGGACAAAATGAGGAAGGGCAGGGGCAGCAGCATTATGTCTATGTGGGAACAGAATCAACCAACCATTCCTTGAACCAACCCCTTGGGGAACTCAGAATGGGATAAAAGCATTTCTTCACATGATGCACAGAAGTGAAAATATCTGCTCCTAGTACAAGACATGGAAGGTACACAAGCTATAAAAAAAATAATTTCTTGCACAAAACTTCACTCAGTGTTACCTTTCTCTCTTTTTATCTCCCTTCTTCACCATAATATCGCATGCTTCTGCGGCAGCATCAAGGCAGGAAACAAACTCTTCTAAACTCTTAAAAAAGAAAAGTTATTTCACTTATTATTTATTGTTCTATTCCATATACCTTAAGGCCCCAGGAAAGGCTACAATGATCAAAAAAGCAATAGCACTATATAAAGATAATACAACACTGTGCTATCTAAATCCCAGCATTTCCCTCACTGACTGAAACACTGAAGCAGAATTGAAAAGAGCAGAGTAGACCTCCAAACTTGGGGCTCAGTTTACTGAGGCCCAACATCTCCAGACTGGTTGGGAATATCTTGTTGAGGAACCCTAACACTTTGGCTGTGTGAGAGAAGAAGAAGATACAGCAAGATTTAGGAGGTGCCTTCACATCATATGTTCAGTGAAGATGCATTGATTTTTCCTAGCTTTTGGCTGAGCAAACAGCTTCTCCTCCCCAATTTCAGGCAGTGTTATTGTTCTTAATATGTTCATTTTATATTTTGTTTTTATTGCCATGACCTACCCTGAGATAAGTTATTAGCGAACCTGGGGCCTTTCTGCACTTGGCTTTATTCTGAAATATATCCCAGAATAGGGACCTTCATGCTAGGGTAGATGATAGAAGGGCCCAGGTTAGGTCTGCCATAGTTTGCATTAGGTTGTGGCCAGAAGACCACTGACGTGAGTATATTCCAGGATAAGGCCAAGTGCAGAAAAGGCCAAGGCTTCATTGACAGTTAGTAAAATATTGTCTTTTTCTAGAGTGAATAACTTTGAAAAGGGCAAAGAAATTTGTATTTCATCTAAATCTGGCCAGTAATTAATGAGCTTCAAAACAAAAAAGCACAAGTGTCAGATCAGTGTACATAGAGTCAAATCTATAGACCTGTTCGTACTTATCTTCTAGCAAGCTCTGGTCTGCTCAATGGTGAGGCCCGTCTGAATTGGGCAGCCGTGGCAACTCACCTCAAGTTGCTGCAGTCTCTCTCAGAGCCATCCAGCAGTGAACTGCTAAAAAGCAGTCCACGTGCTTACTCACAGTGGTCCTTGACATTATGTCCATGCCCTCTTCTGTGTGTGGCATGGCCAGTGGGTGTGGCTTCACAACTGTGGCTGTGCAGCTGTGTGCAGCACTCAGATTCCCATGGCAACATCTGAGTACATGTTGGATATTGTCTCAAATGTTGCCATGGTGACCTGGCCTACCTTTCTTTTACCATCTGAAATATATTTATAACCAAACTACTTAGTGGGAAGACACAGTGGTATTTTTCAACACTGAAGACAGAAATTCCCCTCTGATAAAATTTGATAATCTTCAAGCATGAATTCTGTTTCATTAAGCCATCACTTTCTCCTACTCACTTTTTAAACCTATTTATTTAATACCTCAAATGATTCCAATATAAGCAGAATCAACCAAGAAAGGACATTTGTGGAACAAATTTATTCATACAAAGTTTATCAACAAGAATATTTTTTTTTCTCTTTTAGCAGACTGGATGGACTAACCTTGCCACCGAGACAAATGTGGAGTTTTGTTAAAGGTCCTCTTGTTTCTTCAGGTAATGTACTTAAAATCTTTTTCCTCATCTGTTTTAAATAATTTTGGAAGTTATTGCTAATTCTATAATTTCAGATAATTTACTTTCATTATTAAATATCAACCCATCAATCAGATGAGAAGCATACACACAGGCAAGCAGATCACCACTGATTAAAATGCCTAGCTGGTGTCTATCTCCCACCAGGGTCCCCTCCCTCCTCTGATTACCAACAGAAGGATACTTTACAGTTTGTGTGGACAACTGCATGCTATCTTGCCTGTGAGGATCGAGAAAGAGCCTTTCTTTTCCCTTCTTATTCACCTCTATCAACCTATCATGTCATGGAAGCTTGAAGCCAGACTAAGCCACTCCAGAGAGCCTTTGAGAAGCTATGAGGCTGGACAAAGATTAAATAAATAAATAAATTTGAGTTCTTCTTGTCATGGTAGAAGGGGTGCAAGGGACAATACATGAGTACAGAGAACTTCTGACATTGGGGATCACAAACATAATGTATCATAGATGATTCACAGATCAGCTGGTATACTGTGATGTTTGAGAACCGATGCTCCAGTATTTGAAATCTAGGGCTGGCTCTAGATTTAGTAGGGCTAGGTCAATCATATATGGAACCCCTTATAGGCTCTTGGTCGTGTTAGAAGTCCTCGTTTCTCCTGCTCTGAGCAGGGCCTCATGCAGTTTGCTTCACGTGCTAAGCAATGAGGCTGTTGCCCAGTGTGAAGCCCTAGGCGGTTTCTTAGTATGGCTTAACAACCTTTGCTGATGCTTTAACAAGATCATAGCTAAAAGAGAAAGTAGTTTCAGTGTACCTCATTAGTAATGGCAGTGTAGTCTTCTGCTGCCATCATTAAATCAGCAGCCAGAAAGTTGAATATAAGATTGGTGATATCTGTACAAACTGTCTTCAGCATGTGCTTGACAATGGTACTTTGTGTCTCATCTGCAAAACAAAGTTTGTATAGTTAGGAAGCATAGTCCACATCAGATGACCATCTGCACACAGAAAGAGTGAGCTCTGTCATCAGAACCACAAGGACTGTGCCTCCTGCCGCCGCCACTGCTGATTATTGGGTTGGCCTATGGAGACTCTACCTGCACAGACCCAGAGAGGAATAAGGCCAGGCCAGGCTTGACTTAGCAGTTTCCTAGTAAGTCCCTGCTCTGAGATTCTCCATATGCTGATCGTATCAGCTTGAAGGACTGGGAGGAAGGTTTTTGGGGCTTGGCAGTACCATCTGCACACAGGAGGAGTGAGCTGCTGCTGTTGCTTGGGTTGACCGACAAGGACTCCAGTCTAAACTTCCAGAGGAGAATAAGGTTTGGACTTCCTCATCGTCCTCCCAGGAATTTGCTGCTGACTACATAAGGAGTTGCCATGCTACAAGGCATGAGATCTAGTTCAGTGTTTTTCACAGAATGACGATCTTTTTGTTTCTCTTTCTCTATTTTATGTGTATTCCTGTATTTTTGTTTAATTTAATAAAACGTTTTGTTTTTATGTTTTGTTGTTGTAAACCACTTTGTGCAACTTTCCTTGGAAGGGTGATACACAAATAATATATTGATCAATCAGTTCAACCAGTCAGTTTAAGTCAGTAAAATTCTGATTTAACACTTATTCTAGCCATGATAATGTGCTTTGTGCTGTGCTTCTAGCTGTTTTACAAGTGCTGAAATGCTGGTGACACTGAAAACTATGACACCACTATTAATGCTACTGAAAAGGCCAGCCAAGATATTGCAAACTAGGTTGTGTTTTATGTCCAGCAGAGAAGAGGAAGATTAAACTGACTCCTACAGGCTGTTCTGTGTGCAAATTATAGAACTTGCTGATTATCAACCCGGAAATATCTATGGATATGAAGATGGTAGAACAGAAAGACAAATCCACAAAAAAAGTGTTTAGAGAAATTGAGAGACAGTAGAGAGACAGTACTGTGAGGCTCCTAAGGTCAGCAGAAAGGGGGCAAGGGGGAGAAATCATCTGGCTAATAAATCTTATGCATGAAATCAGAATAAAAGCAGATATATTTCAAAAAAAGCTAAAATTTCAATAGCTACTAGAAAAGATGCCTAGGTATTGCCATCAGGTTGGAGAGATAGGCAGGATGCCTCTCAAAGCCATCTGCACAGAGTGGAGAGCAGGAGCCTATTCACACTTGGCTTTATTCTGGAATATATCCTAATAGGGACTTGCTGTCTATATGCTAGTGCAGGCTTCAGCAGGCCCAAAGTGAGGTCTGCCAGAGTCTGCATTAGCATGTGGACCACAGACCCCTATCCTGAGATATACTCCAGAAAAAGGCCAAGTGCGAATAGGCCCCTGGTGAAGGTATTGCCTTCATCTTCTGCTTGAGAATACCCAGAAACAATTAGTGGGCTGCTGTGTGAGACAGGATGCTGGACTAGATCAGGCTGTGGCCTGATCCGGCAGAGCTCTTCTTATGCTCTCTTATAAAAATATTTTCCAAATGTTTTCTCCCCCATGCCCCAATTTATGAAGCAAACTTTTATATACATTCTTTATATGCTTATGAATATACTGTACATTTCTGGAGTCTGTCAGAGTTCTTTGTAATTAAAAGCTTTCTAAAAACTGTTCTCTTGTAAATTAAAATTATTTACTGTACCTGTAAAATGCTTTGCACCTTTTTCAAATAACCGGATGTTATTATATAAGTTGGAAACTTCTTCTTGCAAGTCTTTAATGGTTCTTTTCCTGCTTGTTCCAGACTGAGAAGAAGTTGAGGTCATGAACACTGAACGTAAGACTTCCTGATAACGTTTTGTTAAGGGCCTAAAAACAGGAGAGATGGGGAAGAAGTGGAAGAAGAAGAGTTGGTTTTTCTACCCCGCTTTTCTCACCCATTTAGGGGACTCAAAGCGGCTGACAAAGCTTCTGTTTTTCTCCCCACAACAGAACACCCTGTGAGGTAGGTGGGGCTGTGAGAGCTCAGAAGAGAGCTGTGACTAGCCCAAGGTCACCCAGCTGGCTTCGTGGGGGAGTGCGGAATCAAACCGGGTATTCCCAGATAAGAGTCTGGCTCCCTAACCACTAGACAAAACTGGTACAAACCCAGCAGCTCTTCTAATACAATAGAAAGAAGGCTTCCAATCTTTGTGGGCTCATGAACATACATGAAATTCTGGCAAAAAAAATTGGCTCTCAGGAAATACTGGACAGAATGTAAGTGTTGTATCAAAAACAGAAGCTCTCATTCCGCAATTCTGGTTAATACAGAAAAGTGACAGGAGAGTTTTGAATCAGAAAAAGTGGTTGGACATATCTAATCTTTGTTCAGACCTCCTGTGAGTACAGAGAGCAAGAAAAAACCTTCCAGCTGGTGATTTGTTTTAGTGGGAACAGGTGCTCTTCCACATGACAGGGAAGGTGTCAGGAAGCATATGGAAGCCATGGACAAGATTGGGAGGTGTGCTTTTCATGCAAAGTCAAAGTGAGTTTTTCATGCCATGCAAGGGATTCCCTAATGCGTAAGAGCCTGCTTTTTGAAAGGCAGCTCTTGGGACTTACTAACCCTAAGGACTATCTAGGGGGAGGTAAGTGTCTCATGTCTCTCCCCTATCCTCCACTGGCAGACTGTGAGTAAGGCAGGTTTTGTACTCACACCCTGCATATGGACATCCATATGTAGCTGACTGGATAATGTGAGTTGGGCTAGATGTACTACTGGCTTGATCTAGCAGCCATTTTCTTACGTTTTTATACCATTTCCAATTTCATAAACAAGGAGGTGAAAGACTGCTTTGAGTAAGGAAAAAAATGACAGGAATCAATGAGCAAGGTAGAATCCTTATGACAGTTATTATACAATGGACGTATTTCAAATTATATCAATAACATTTTGAACATATATTACTGTAATTAAAATAAAGAGTTGTCAGTCTATGCCACTTACGCTACCCAACTTCTCGAAAGATGCCTTTTGATGCACTGAATTCTTCTTAACAGAATTCTACCCTAGGGCTAGCACGACTCAGAATGGATGGGTGATGCCTACCCCATATGGATCTGTAGTATTCTTGCAAAATAGGGCAATTATTGGCAGCCCTATAATCTGAATTTGGGGACTGTACCCCAGTGTTTGTCTTAAAGTGCTGTATGTATTAATATTGCAGCATATATTAATATTGAATATTGGCATCCTGATTCATTAGAATTGTCAATTTGCATGTAAGGCTGAATCTAGAGTCACAGGCTGATTTGGCTATATTTGGACATTCCAGAACATCCACGCTTTATTCCAGAGTATCCAAATATAGCAGAATAAGCATCCGATGTCTAGATGCAGCCTAGGCCTCCCAATACTTATCAGTGATCCTCAGTTAACAGCTATGCTACAAAAGGGGAATGAAGAGACAAACTGTAGGAAATGTTCTTTATGCAAACTGCTAGCTAAGAGAAGCAGGAAGATCTTTCAGTTTGACAGCTATGTATACTTTATGTATGATTGTTTTACATATGCAAGCATACATTGATCTGACTGACACTGACACACACACAGACTTTGGTTACAGGTAATTAAGTGAAGAGTGAGGGAACTTGAGCATAAGGTGTTGTTAATACAAATAAAAATGGGAATACTGCAACTTTGCCCTATTGTATCGGCAAAGAAAATCATTCTTACGACTTTTAATATACAGAAAGCCCTTTCAAGGTCTTTTGAATGTGACATTAAAGGCACTGAACCTCAGAACACATTGCCAAACTACATTAAAACTGGATGGACAAGTTGGTTCTTCTGAGAAGTATTTTGGGAAAGATGTTTTGGCTACCTACTCATGGGGAATATAATTATTAGTAATATCTTTTGATCGTGACTTTATGTGATTAATTTACAATGATATAACCAATAAAGAAATGTAAATATCACATTAAAGTCACCTTAATAAATATTACAGCAGACTATCTTGGAGCAGTATTATAAGTTACGTTTTCAAAGTGGGTCTGGACATTGAGTCATAATGGACACAGTACTTAATGTTCTCATTGCCACTACTGAATAATACAAGATGAATAAGGCATCATTTCAAATCAATTCAGGATAAATGAATATAATTACCTTATTAGATGATCAGCAACTTCTGTTATAAGTTCTTCAGGACAGTCTCTTATATGTTTTTTTAAAATTTCTTCAATTTCTTCATGCGACATAAAAGGTATCTCAAGCTGCTTGCTCCTATCTATAACCACGACAAGCATAGTAATATCTTTACATTAAAATTGTCACTAAAAATAATGTTCCCAGTGACCTAACTGTCTTGATGTAAATAGTTTAAAGTACCTTAAAACAATGGCGTCTTGGATTTAGCCAATAACAGATTAAAACAGCTGATACAATGATTATTTTTGTTCCCCCGTCTCCTGACTATATTTCTGTATTAAACAAAGAAAGTCTTCAGAACATTGGAGGAACCTACAAAACACCGTTATCTGTATGAGGGGCTGCAATGCAGCTGAGAATTTTTCCAAAGTCACTGAGTGGATTTTACAGTTTTTGGGCTTTAATGAATTCCTTGTTGTCATTCAACTAAGGATCACAAGAAAAATATGTCAGAAGTGCTTTACTTTTTGAAGGATTAAGTAATGTATATATTGCATGCATGTGTTATTTTTAAAATATATATTTTTTTCTAAATATACACATTCATGTTATCTGTAAAACAGTTACAAACAAAAGCTACAAACTTGTGCTACTTGCTTGCGATTCGTCATCACTGTCAGCCTCTTTTCGGCCCTTCTTCTTGTTTTTTCTGATCTTGAATTCTCTGGCATTTCCTCCTACACCGCCTTTTACAATTCTGGTGCCCTCTGGAGGAAAAAGCACAATCTGCTTATTCCATTACTAGATCTAGAGGTGTTTTTATACAATAATGAGATGCAACTGAAACCCTTCAAAACTAAGCAGTCAAAACAGAAATGCAGAGCAAGGAGACATAATTGCAGCCTGATACATCATCAAAAAAGCAGCAAGTTGAGGAGTGTACTCTATTTTAAAAAACAACAAAAAAGACTAATTGAATCTTATGAAAATGGGACAGCAATTTGAATCAAACAAAGCGAACAGAAAATGGAAAGAGAACAACTTCCACAGAAGGGTATATACCGGTGATGGCGAACCTATGACACGCGTGTCAGCACTGACACGCGTAGTCATTTTTGATGACACGCGGCCGCATGCGGCTGCATACAGAAAACTATTCCGCCACCGCCTGCCTGTCATCCTAAGCAGAGTCACTCCGAGTGTAGATCACGCCGCTGCCGCCATTCATCCTCATTATTCACAGTCGGAGCAACCCTGCTTAGGAGGACAGGCAGGCTCCGCCTCTGAGCCGGCTGCTGCTGCGCTCCTGCTGGCCTGGGACGCTGGGAATTGTAGTCCCTTCCCTCGTCCTCTGCCAAATGAGCCGCTCATGGAGCACACTCCTGAACTCAGAGCAGCAGCCTAACAAGCTCACCAGGCTAGGGAGAAGAAGTTTTGCTACGTGGGTCCATCCTCCCCTTCGTCACACTCTCAATCTCTCTCTTTTTAGCTTTAAAACAGTTGCTTGCTTATGTGTTTGAATTTGTTGTAATAAGTAATTGCTTATATTTCAATTTAGTAAACAATACTGCTTGATTTTGGTGTGTTAAATAATTACTTGTTTGAGGGGGTTGCTTGTGGAGGGGTGTAAAAGAGAGGAAAGGAAGGGGTAGTTAAGGGAGGTTGTGCTTCACTTTAGCTTTACATTCTTGTTCTTGTCCTGTATTTTACGCTATATTTTTTCTCATGCTTCATTTTTGTTTAGTTGAAGTGTTTAAAGAAGCTGTTTGAATGAGGAATGTATTATTGTGTTTCCTGTGGTTGTTTCTGTAATATGGAAGAAGTTGTATATTTAAGAAGTTTATTCACACTTATGTTTTAATTCAGCTTCAGTGCACTTTCAGAGTGAGATAATACATCAGCAAAGTCTCAAGCTGTTTTCTTTTTGCATTATCTAACTTGGAAAAGCCATCTTTAGATAAAGAGGACAGAAAATGATTATTCACTTTGCTGATACATTCTCTCACTTGGAAAGTGGTCTCAAACTGGATTAAAACTCAGGTGTGAACACAGCCCAACAGCCTATTTTCAAACATCTATGGCTGCAGTCAATCCAACCTGGGCCTTAAGGTTCCTTCTGCTTTTGCTGCCAACTTAACTACCTATCTAAGCAAGTCCTAGCCATCAGAGTGAGTATTTTGTGAGGAAGGATGGTGGACTAGATGGGCTATGGCCTGATCCAGCAGGGCTCCTCTTATGTTTTTATTACTGTTTTGAGATTCTTTCACCAGCAATTTTTCCGCTGCAAATCCTATGGTACTTAGATAAGCCAATATGTGAGTGTGGACATGCATGCAGAAAAACAGGTTTATGTTATTCATTCCATGAGTTTAGTTCAGTTTCATACATAAATTATTTTCATTATCGGGTTCTTTATCTTTCTGCTCCCTGGACCCCGCCCCAGTGACCTGTGGGGCCCTGTCCTGGTGACCTCTGGTGCCAAATATCATAAAATTATGGGTTTTTCTTGAAGTGACACATCACTCGAGTTATGCTCGGTTTTTTGACAAATTTTGACACACCAAGCTCAAAAGGTTGCCCATCACTGGTATATACTCTCAAACAGCAGCTCCTTTAGCTGCTTTTCTCTATTGCACAACACTAGAACCAGGGGGAACTCTGAAGCTGATGGATAGGAGAGTTGGATCTAACAAGGGGAAGTATTTCTTCACCCAGAGGGTCACTGGCTTATAGAATGTGCTGCTGGAAGAGGTGGTGACAACTACCAGCCTAGATAGCTTTAAGGTAGGGTTAGACAAATTTATGGATGACAGATGTATCAATGGCTACTAGAAGGAATGCCTAGGTGCATCGTTCAGGCTGCGGGAGGGGGGGGAAGTGGAGCACTTCTAAGGCCATTTGCAGGGATTCGAGAACAGGCAAAGGTCGTCCTTGTCTCTGCTTGAGATGCCCATGAGCATTTGGTGGGCCACTGTGTGTGATGGGATGCTGGACTAGATGGGCTGTGGCCTGATCCAGCAGGGCTACTCTTATGTTCTCCAGTGCCAAACAAAAACATACTGGAGTCACTAGCAGAGGAGCCTCCAATTCTGTACTCCTCCCACTATCAGTTAGTTCAGCACACCAAGTGAAGGAAAGAATTCTCCTATCTATATATGTATGTAAATATATAAAAAGCAGGAGAGAAAATTCAAGAAGCGAAAAGACAGATTCTTAAGAGAAAAGTATAATAAAGACAGATCAGAAAGCAGGTAGGGGAAAAATCCAGGAGGCAGTTTGAGAAAGGACAGAGAAAAGTTCTGAGGAAAGAGGGGCTGCTTGAGTGCTGGGAATTCTGCGCAAGGCCTCCCTGTTGGCTGGTCATGGAAACCAGGAAGGAAGACCCCCAATCTGTGATTCTTTCCCCCATTTTTATTGCTTTTTAAATAGATCTTTATAGGTGTATTCATTTATGTTTTTGTTTACTGCCCTGAGACCTTTGTGAAAGGTAGCATAAAACTGTTTTAAATAAATATAAAAATGTGCAGCAGTCTATGGAAGAATGCCAAGTTGCCTACCTGTTGCTTTCTTTCTTCTTTCATCTTTTTTTTCTTTTTTATTTGAGAACTCACTTTCTAGATAACCAGACTGTTTAAGGTCTTCTTCTGTGATTAGGTGAACAGGATTATTTTTCACTTCCTAAAAAAAGGACCACAGGTGTGTTTAGTTAGATGTGATGTACAGGAATATCCTACGGCTCCCCTACATTTCTTGTAAGAGACCCCTCCCCTCAATATATTATGGATTTAATGCTGATGAGATCTCTAATAGTGTGGAACAGTGTGCCATGGCATACTGAGAGCATCACTATTTTCACTGAGATTTTTGTTGGCAAAATAGAAAAATACAGGTAACTTTGATGGGTTTGCAAACAAATCAAGGACGAAAGTGTCATAAAACTGGCTCTGTTAGAACATATAATGCTTTTATACAACACCCATTCCTTCCAAGGTGTTCTATCTAAGCCTAGCCTGATATTTCTGCATGCAAAGCATGTGGTTAATCCTGAAATGAGATTAGTAGTAGAGATCTTTAGGTAAACTGTCCATGCGAACTATTCTCAACCAGAATAACCATCAATATTCCCAGGAATTACTCAGGAAATTCAGTGTTGTGCCTTTGAACTGAGCCAAATTTTTGGCTCACAGTGAAGGTGGTTTCAGCCTTGTCAAACCTGGTGACCTTTCCTGAGAAGGCCTTGAAATAGCTATAGTGACCCTAAATATGCTGTGAAGAAGCTGTAAAGTCTTCCTTCCACATTCACGTGAACTAGGTGGGCTAAGGTTGACCTGGGGCCTTTCTGCACTTGGCCTTATTCAGGAATATATCTCAGAAAAGGGACCTGCTATCTACATGCTTGTGCAGACTATGGAAGGCCCCAAGTTAGGCACATCATAGTCTGCATTAGTTTGTGGCCAGCAGACCACTATCCTACGATATATTCCAGAATAAGGCGAAGTGCAGAAAGGGCCCTGGTCAGACATCACAATGCGATACCTGAATTGGCTCAGAGACGCAGGAACTCAGCTTAATTCAGCTCATGCATATATCTACTGAATGTATCAATATAAGTATATGCATGCCTTACACACAGTTACTATAATGAATATTGGATGGGCCCATCAATTCTTAAATCAGTACTGCATACAGTTTTGGTCACTGCATCTCAAAAAGAATATAGTATAGTTAGAAAAGATTTTTAAAATAGACAGTTAAAATGATCAAGGAGCTAGAGGAGATCACAAATCACAACAGACTTTAAAAAAAATATAATGCAGTGTTAAACTTTGGAATTCACTAATGTGAGGAGTGATGCTGGTCATCAGCTTGCTCATTAAAAAAAGGCTTTCAACAAATTCATGGAGGTTAGTATTGTCAATGGCTATTAAGCCTAATGGCAGTGTGACTGTCTCTGGCAACAAGATGTGGCATGTCTCTGAAGATTAGTTGCTGGGAGATAGTGAGCAGGGAAGCTGTATACTCAGGTCCTCCTAGTGGGCTTCCTTCTGCAGTTGGCCACAGTGAGAACAGACTGGTGGGCTAAATGGGCCATGGCTCCTAATCAGTGGGCACTTCATACTGTATCTTATGGTCTTCTCAGGCACAAGGATGTCCTATGACCAACTGTGTCTGGTTCACCATTCATAGTCTTTTATAAAATAAGGAAAGCGTGGTGAAAAGTCCCCAAATATGTAGTTTCACATGATCTGATGATCTACTGACTCAGCTATTATAACTCACTATCTCCTGAAAACTGTCTAGAAACTGCAGCTGGTGCAAAATGCCACTGCAGCATTTTACTATACCATTACATACCAATCCAACGAGAGGGCAGCGCAACGATATTCCATGATTTGCTAAGTATAGTTTAAAACAGGTTAATGTCCAAAACCCTAAACAATTTCAGATGTAGATACTGGCTGAGTAACAAACCTTTTCAGCTTTCTGGTGCATTAGATCATGAAACAAATCAGCACAACTATTGATAAACTTTTCACTGACTACGTTGGTGTCAGCAAAAACCAAAACTGAATGTTTACTGAAGGATCTCATGACTTGCTGCAGCAACATGCTGGCATCTTCTACAGATAATGAACTTGGAAGAAGTGGCTGGAATGAAAAAAACAAAGGAAAATAGAAGCAATCAAGTCATATTCATCATTTGGCCTGACTGTTAAATCAGGAGTAGCAAAACTATGGCCCTCCAGATATTGCTGAGTTATATATGCCCAACAATCAAGTAATCAGGAAGATTCAGCAACATCTGAATGGTCATGGGTTCATGAAGTCTGGACCACAATATCCTCCAAGAATATAAATTAGTGCACAGTGATCATTCTAATGTGGCATTTGGTAGCCTGACCAACTCATGTTTTTTAAATAAATGTTTCTGCCCTTGTGACTACACTGACAGATTTTTAAATCTTGTAATACCACTGGGTGTTTCTGAACCTACAGAGACACGCTTAAAGAAAGGGGACAGAAGGAAGTTTGTTATTTTTAAAAAAATCATGATGAAGGTGTAGAAAGCTCTGCAATACTCTTTAAAAGTGTAATGAAAATACAGTTCACAAGCAAAGTTGAGAGATGATCTGCAGAACCTGGTAAGACTACTGAGTTCTGATTGGACAATAATTCCTAGTTTCTAAGGAGTCCACAGGGAAAGAAAGGATAATTACTACAGCTCTAAATAAAAGGAAACAAAAATCTCTCCAGGATTTTCAAGATGACTTTTAAAATTATTATTCATAAAAATAAACAGGTTCACCTAAGATGAAAGAAATGAAACATGAGAATCTTCTGCATACACAAAATGCGTTTTACAACTCAGCTATGGTGCCGGCCAAGTGAAGGAACATACCACTATATCCACCCACGTTCCAGAACTGATGGCTTCGTCCACAGATGCCTCCACCTGATCCACAAATTCCTGGCCAACACATGATGTCTTCAGAAACAAGACGGACTTGTATCGTTTCCTTATATAGTTCACAGGGTCAGGGATACCAAGTCTGGACAATGTATCAAATTCTACAAAATTACAGAAAGTCCTTGAACTTTGAAGGGAACAAATAAAAATTAAAAATTGGGGCAAGGGCTTAAATTCATCCATCAAATACAAGCTGCTCTATCCATAGCATTATTGTCAACTCAGTTGTTTTTCTTACGTAACAATAGAACAGAGAACATAAAATGATGTTATTGACTATAATAAAAACCAAACGGTGATTAACATACCTCCATTTTAAACCATCATCTGTCCATCTTCAGGTCTGACTGCTCACAGCTTTTCATTTCTGTCTTATATGTTGTACTTTCCCCGCAGGAAAGTCCAAATGGAGTCCAAATAGAAATGAAAAGGTGTGAACAGTCAGACCTGAAAATGGATTGAAGAAGTTTTAAAGATGTGATCATGGCCCATTTGTCATGTGAGTTAGATAACACTCATCAAGTTGAATGATTTGGAAGAATTTTATTCAAAGCCAGAACCAATGTGTGAGATTGAGAGAGGGTGAAGATGTTCTGCATGTTCTTCTATCTCAAACCTGTGGGTCTTTAAGTTTTGATGACAGTAAGAAATTAAATCATATTCCCTATCTTGGAGAATTGAGCTATTGTAATATGAACCAGGACTGCCATCAATATTGCATCCTTGCCCAATTCAGCAGAAAAGAGAGTGCATACAGTCCTAGAGTTGGCCTCAAAGGCTGATGTGGGCTGAAAAGAAAGGGGGATGGACCAAACACTTCCCTTTCATACAACATGTGTTACGGTAGTGGAACAAACTGGTCCATTCTAGTCCCCAGTCCTGTACTCTCATTTTTTTCCATAAGGCAAATAGCCTGTAAGATAAAGGATGCATTCCTGATATCATTAAGAATTAAGACACTGCCTATCTGTAAAAAGGTACTGCAGGTTCCTTTTCTTGACTGAAATCTGAGAGCAGCCCAAAATGCAAACTTCTCTTAAAATGTTTATACACTACCTAAATAGCCATTTTGCTTGAAAAATGAGTCCACCCAGTTGCTCTGAGTTCTGGAGTAGATATCAGGGATAAAAACTGCTTTATCTTGCCTTCCACCAACCACTGTGCCTTTGAGACGTCCAGAATTAACAAGTTCTTCTAGAACAGCTAATGCAAAAATGAAACATTCACAATATTAGATTTACAAGGTAATCATAAAGCACAGTAAATAAACCTGTAACTTTTCTCAAGAATTCTCAGTACACAAACAGAACCAAGGAGTCAAAAATCCATATATAAATGCAATAAACGTAGCACAAAGTGTTGTGACTTTTTAAATTGATGGCTGCTTTAGTTGCATGAAAAGCTCCATCGGACCACAGCTGAACACTGAGTGGAACCAGAAGCACACAATTTATATGCCCTTATGCATAGTACAAATATATTCATATGCTAACTCAGGTTAGTAAGATTTCTCTGGAAAACAGTTTCTGTAATGCTTTGTATCATCACTAAAGCTTCACCTTTCATTTTTCCCAGAGAACCATTTCCAGAATTTCTGTTTTCTCTTTGTTCATCTAAGCTCTCTGTTTGTCCTGATTAGGCCAAGAAACTAACCAAGCAAAGAAGGAAGCATCAATGTGCATTTGAATCTCACAATAGAGCCCAGATAAAACAAACAAAAAACCCCCCACAATATAGTTAAACTCAGTCTTCCATTTTCTGCTATTTATGATAGTAACAGGTAACTACCATAAATAGCAGGGATGAATTCTGTATGAGGGATGCTATCCCCAAAATAGTCCTGTTCACTCCACAATCTGTAGTCAACTGAACTGAATGAAAGCTCTGCGACCTCACAAGTAAAAAGTATCAAATATCAAAAGAGCAGGAGAAATTTGCTTTCTATCCAAAACGGCATGATTCAGTGATACTTGCAAATGTGATATTCCCTCCAAAGAACACAGGTTCGGTTAATGTTTGAGCTAAATATCAAAAAGAAATGCAAATGGCTTGGGACAACCTGCAATTCAGAAAGCCAGGACAGAGAAGAATCTAAGTATCTTGATCTGAATCTTTCAGGGCATTGCACACTACTGCTAATATACTGAGCAGCTAATATACTGACACTCAGTTTTGTCAGTCACAAGCTCCAAGAAAATTTGTGAAATACTGCAACACTCAAGAACTGTAATAATTTAGAAAAGATACACCAATTCTGTAGAATGGTTTTAGTAAAGAATTGAAACTATGGTCCTTTCTGCACTGAGTCTTATTCTGGATTGTTTCTAGGAATAGTGACCTGCCACCCCCACACTGGTTCGGTTTACAGCAGGTCCTGTCTTATTCTGGGATATAATCTAGAATAAGACCCAGTGCAGAAAGGGCTCATACATAGACTGACTTCCCTTTATTTATCTGTCTACTTGTGGCTTTGTTATAACCACGCTTTCTCTTCTAGTATCTAAAGCTGAAATCAGCAATGAGTTGCTTTGTTGTCTTAGCACAAAGTCCACCAACAAAAAGTCCTAACCTAACATTAGTACACGCTGTAACTTTACCCTCATGCCAGCAGCGAACATTAGGTGACAAAAACTAGTACCACTGATTTCATCCTACTCCTGGGGCTAGGATTTTCACTGCTGAATGAACAAAAAGAATTTCTAGAAATGCAGTATGAAACATACAGTATCAAGTACCTGAACCTGCCATGTTGGTCTCTTAGAATGAGATTAAAAAGTAAAGTACCTCTCATTGGAACAGTTTCATTTGGTCTTTTAAAAGAACAGGTAGATAGTCAAATTTCATGGTTGTTCATCAGAGCTTCAGCTAAGCTGCCTCAGTGAAAATATTCAGAAATGATTCACCGGAATTAAAAACTAGATGAAATAAGGCAGAAAACTCACAGTAAAGCAACTGTTCTTGAAATCCATGCCGAGTGATTAGGTTATTTACTGGAGTGGGTCTAAAGAAAAAAATGTGATATATACATGACAAACTAATACATTTAGGTTGGAACAATCAGTAATCTTATTTACTTTACACAGGAAATTAAGGTTTTGAATACTAGGATGACTCTGCAAGGTTTAAGATAAAAATGCAAGGACTGCTTTCCACTTTAGAGATGGAATGCTCTTTATGAAATTATCAATGCCAAATTTATATTTGTTTTCCACTCCCTGTGGTATAAGACTTCAGTGGTACAAGACTGGAAACCTCTGAAAATTGTGGGGGATAGAAATCTTAAGGACAGCTCTAAAATTGTTCCATGGCTTTCCCAGATTTAAAATTACTTATGTTTGTAGAAATACTATATTTGAAATTTTTGATCTTTAAGTTTAAGCATGGTCTATTTTATGAGGTAATCATAAAATTTACAGAATGAGGCGCTTGCTGCTGCTAGCTGGTAAAAAATATATAAGCATTTTTTGCTTTGTTTACCACAATATATTTAGTCCTGCTGTTTATGGAAAGAGTCATAATGTTTACTTAACTATTTTAAACAATAGAGAGCCTAATTATTACATTGATTTATCCAAACTGTATTATTTATTTATTATTTATTTGTATTTCTATCCCGCCCTATACCCAAAGGTCTCAGGGCAGGTTACAATATTATATTAATCTTAGACAGGTCCCTGCCCTCAGGCTTACAATCTGTATGTGAATGAGTTTATACTACTGAAAGAGTTGTTAATTTAAAGTAACGTATGTAGGCCTTTATGAATCTCATACCACCAAAACCATTCCAACCTATCTAGAAGACATTAACATTTAATTTCTAGAACAAGGAATGTGTCTTTTGATTTACCGGGTAATGGCACTGAAGAGACCACGAATACGAGCACGATGTCGTCTGACAAACGCATCTGTGAAAATTACTCCTTTATTGTCCTGATCAATTTGGCCATGAATAATTTTCCCCAAACGGCTAGAAAATGCCTGAGATAAAAAATATGGACAAATTATTTAATGCTGCCTTGTTCTTACATTCTGGGTATATATTTCTTATAGCAGATGTTTATTAGATATATCTGGTTTCAGCCCTTGGAGTACATTTTGATAGTTGGCAACAATTAATGAACATAACATTCCAGCTAAAAAAAATATATGGCATTACCATTTTAGTCTACTGGAGATGGAAAGAACCATTCAGGCTGAGGCAAACAGTCTTTAGCTATGCACACTGTTGGAAGCCTTGAGAAAAACTCCAGAACAGTGAGAAATTACAGGATTATGACATAACATTTTACAGGCCATGTTTCCACTTGTGTAAGTAGAGGATGACCATCTCCACAGAAGTCTCATTTGCTGAATCCAAGAGTATATCTGCATCTCCATTTTGGTACAGGAATAAGCCTCACAGGGCCTGTCCCCAAGGAATAAAAAGTCTGCCAAGACTCTCCTTTTGCCTCTGAGCGCCCCCAAGCCAGGGTTTTTAATGAGGTTCCAGCGCTACAAAACGTGGAAATCGCGCGAGAAAATACATGCACTTTAAACAACTCTTCCAGCGCTCTTTCTGTAAGTCGCGGGTTTTCCTCGCTACATTTACCTTGAGGACGCTCCGTGGCAAAAGGGGCGGGGATTGCCGCCTGCACACACAGCAGAAACACAAGCAGCTTCACTTTCTAAAGCTCAGAACTAAAGAGCCAGAATCACACAGAATTGCAACATTGTTGCAATCGCTGTGAGGTGTGAAATGGGTGGATTATTGCTAGGGGTGGATTTTAAAGCGATAACAGGGAAAGTGATGAGTGAATGAGCGCTCTTGCGCTTGACAGGGTGGAGTTTTGAAAGCAATAACAGGGAAAGTGGTGAGAGTGAATGTTTTCCAGCACGAGAAGCCATTTCGGGGGGGTGGGGGAGATCTGGGAGACGAACAGAGAGCCGATCGCTGTTTCTCCTTTGCACTTGTCAGGGATTGTCTTCCTGGTTGTGGCCACACCGAGCACAGTCCCTCCCCATTCCTGCTGGCACCCTATGAACAAGAGCAGGGGCGGGGAGAAAAAGATGCGCGCAAAGAAAACAGGGATCCTATGGGGACGGAAGGTGCGTTAAAAACACGCATTTTCCTGAGCCTCATGCGGACGCTTATTCCTGATTTGCATGGCACTTTTAAAGTCCACTTCAATAGAGTGACAGTAGAGTGACAGTGGAGAAGTAAATAAGTCTTTTGGGGATGCAGCCACAATGAAACAAATGAAGTACCTTTCCCCTGATTGCTATTCTGCACCCTTTTCTCCAAAGCTGCAATTACATCAAAGGTTTACTCCACCTTCAGTCCACTTTCAAGGGAGAAAAAACATCAGCAAAGTGACAATCTATTTTCTTTTGGCATTGTTTAACTCAGAAAATTCACCTTTGGGATAGATGATATGGAAAGGAAATGACCGGTCAACTTGCTGATGTGTTTTCTCACTTTGAAGGTGGACTGAAGCTGGATTAAAACGCAAGTGTGAATGAAGCCCAGAAGTCTCATGTGGACATCATGCCTCTCAGAAGCACCAGTTCCAATTCTGTTTTATTTTACAAACTATCTTTAAAAATTCAAAGTTGGTGTCCATTGCATTTACAATTATAGAATAAACCAGAGGCTTTTGTCCTGTTAAATGAATAACAAATGATGTTAAAAACAAAGCTGGGAAAGTTTGTTTGTGGACTACTTCAAAAAGGTAGAGCAGGATAAGCTCTGTCCTGTGTGGACAGAGCCTCTGCTAGGCCACTGCAGAGTTTGGATGAAGCAGCCATTGTGCAGAAAGAGCCACAGACCCCAGTTGCTAAATCTGGAACAATATATTGTGTCAGAAAATTGAAAGACAAACAAAACATTCCACAGAACAAACTGAGCCTATATCTAAACACTAACCTTAATGAGAGATAGGAATCGCTTCAGATGTTGTCACTCATGTGACAGAGGCGTACTTCCTGTAATGTTAAACACCCCCCCCCCCACCCCCCACAGATTTCA
Source organism: Aspidoscelis tigris stejnegeri (assembly GCA_023333525.1). Taxonomy (NCBI): domain Eukaryota; kingdom Metazoa; phylum Chordata; class Lepidosauria; order Squamata; family Teiidae; genus Aspidoscelis; species Aspidoscelis tigris. The sequence goes on from JALMGA010000001.1 coordinate 98,523,520, forward strand.
TTGTTTTAAAGTCCAGGAAGAGCTTAGCAAGCACAGCAGCTGGAGTGCATCAAGGCTACCACTTTTCTCCCCGTGAAATTCAGGCTATGAGCAGGTGCAGAGTCAGCTGTACAATAGAATCAGCAAGAATTCTGATTGCTGGGCAGTTAGCTCTGTCTGACACAGCATGGAAAGCAAGTTGCTTGCTTTGGATGCAGGTTTACCATTCTCCTACATCTTTCAAACTCAGGTTGCCTTTCACTTAGGGGAAAAAGCACTGTGACGTTTATGGCTCCATTTTGTTTTTGTTCTGACGCTGCACTTCCAGCCTTAGGAAGCTTGTTAGTCACCTACCTTTAACCTCTATTTTTTGTAGTTCCCGATCGTCAGGACGAAGAAAGCACAAAGGTTTTCTTCAAAACTCCTTACTACATGTCTCTGATAGCATGTTAACACCTTTATCTGTTCGACCCCAAAATATTCAAACTGAAGCAGTTGAAAGGAATCCAGTGTTTCTTTTCTTTTTATTCAAAATTCCATATGAAGAAAATAACTAGAACAGGTTCACTTAAGAGCAGGAGCATCAAATGCACAGTGAGCCAAAATTAAAAACGTGGACAAAGTCATGGGCCGACCTGGATATTTATTGAAAAAATGTTACAACTGATTAAGTTTTTTCTTCTCATCAGATATAATGATGAATCTTTTCATATGGAAACAAACTTACGTTTTGCTTAAACAATGAATCTGGGACAAGCAAAGCTTACTACTAAACACATGTGAAATCAAATGTCTTATAGGAGGGGTGGCTAGATGTGACTGGTAGCAGGAGGTCGCTAATGAATGTCAACGGAGGCATTTGTGGGTCCTGACTGACCCACCAATGGTGTATGTGCTGTCTACCAGTCGGTCAGCTCTAGTAGACATTTGGTATTTTCTCGCCAAATATAATTACACTGTGGGCCAAATTTGGCCTGCAGGCCTGAGTTTCACATCTATGACTGAGTTTGACATCTATGACTTGCTTGCATTTCTTTGTTTATTTGCAACATGACTTGTTACACTGTAAATCTTCAGCATCAAATTTAAGTACATTGTTTAGGCTGAAAAAACACTTTTTATCCCAGTTCTCTTAACTACTCTTATCAACACTCTTCTTCACTTCAGTCTTTCCCTCTCAGTACCAACTTCCAGTTGACCAGCTCTCAACTCTCAAAAAACCATTTGTCACAAAAACCATTTGCTTTCTCACCACTTTGCTTACCTGGGACTGTCCTCCAAGTCCTAAAATGTTGTTGGGCAACCAGCCTCTAGGTAGAGCTTACCACAAAAAACTTTCATTTTTTCCCCCTCTAAGTCTTCCCATCTCTTAAAATACATTTGCTACTTTGGAAGTCACTATGGTTACTACTGTTGGAGGCAAACTTGTGAAATATAAATCCACTTTCACTTACTTGCTTTAAGAAGTCTCCTGGAAGATCATATGCTTTGCAAAGCTCAGAAATTTTCACTTGGCCAGATTCTTGTAGCTTGTCATTTGTTTCTTCTGCTATTTGGTCTAGGTAATTCCTATGACAAATGAGTAAGTATTTGTATAAAATTTCAGGTCTGCCTTCTGCATTAATTACCTTTTTTATCACAATTTAAGAGCACTGTATACCCTTTGTGTGAAAAAGTTTATATTTCATATCCCCCTACAATGAAGCATAAACAATATCAGGTGCATTAAAATACACTTAATATGCCTATGTCATTTCCTTTCTGGGCTTAGAATTTACATAACACCAGTAAATAAGATGGCACGATGCATGTAATAGCAAAAGCAAGTTATGGAGATTAGCGTGTAACATCTGTAGCATACTATCAGAGTGATGGTTGGGTCAGATATCATGGAGGTGTGTGAACTTCTATCAGTGGTTTGACGTGGCTTAGTTTGGCCTAAGTGACCCAATCTGCCTAGGTGCTAGTTGGGGGTGTTTTTCCACTGCAGCCCTTAGATCTGGATCTAAGAAGATCCGGATCTAAGGAATGGGTACATTTCTTAATCTGGATCTAGTAGATCTGGATTAAGGGAAGCACCCAATGTGTTTCCACAGGAGGTGTAGCATCTATTAGGAATGGGTGCTAACACCCCTGCTGTGGAAACAGCTTTGCACCCATCTGGGGAATCTGGATCGACCCACAAGGGGTCGGTCCATTACCCCAGGTGTTTTGGGGGGCAGGGGGGTACAGTCTTCGAAGCAACTTCGAAGTGATTTCGAAGTGACTTCGAAGTCAGCTTTGAAGTGACTTTGAAGCATGAGCTCAACTTTCGAAGTTGAGCTCATGCTTCGAAGTTACTTCGAAGTGAATGTGAAGTCAACTTGAAGTGACTTCGAAGCCAATGTTGGGGGGGGGGTCCCAAAGGTGCATCCCCTCCCCCTAGCCTCCTTTGGACCCCATTGCCTGTTTCCTGTGGAAACAGGCTCCCTTTAATCCGGATTTTCTGGGAGAAGACCCCATTGTAGACCCCTTTAATGGGGTCTACAGAAAATCTGGATTAAAGGCCAAAATGTACCCATTAGATCCAGATTTTCCCAACGGCAGTGGCAATAATCGGGTCCCAAATGGGTGCCATAGTGGAAATGGGGTCATCCAGCTCACACCCAAATGGGTCCTAAATGGGTGCAAAAATGGATACTTTTGACAGTGGAAAAACACCCTGGATCTAACCTGATCCAAAATGCTTCAGTCAAATTGGCTTGATGATTTTCCATGCAGGGCAGTGAGCTTTCTCAAGTCCTTTTTTCAGACACCCAGAAAAAGAATGAGGGATTAAAGGGTGAGATTGTCCCTTGTGCAACACTGATAGCATATTCATCAGTTTGATCCTGTCCAGGTGTTTGGCTGAACCAAACCCAATTTAAGACTGAACTAAACCTTATTTTTCAGCTCACACATATTCAGGGCCTAAAATGTGGAGTTTTCTTGAGACTACTACACATATGCATGGCAGTCCCAAGACACCTCTGGAATAGAAAGAGGAAATTCCACTGTTCCAAGGAAAAGAATTCTCCACCTTTGGGCTTATCTGTCTGGACACTTGCTCTCAGGATACAACATTTTGAAAATGGCCACCTTGCATGTGTGGGACCAAAAACAGACCCAAAATGGCTGACATACATGTGTGGGGGTTGGTGACTGCATATGTCCAAGTGTTTCATGCCATGAAAATACATGGAAGTATTTGATACACCACTGCAAGAGCAAGTGTCCATGTTTGCCCTGGCCAAGGAACATAGAAATGGTCATTTGTTGTAGATCCATGCCATAAAATCCCAGAAATGATCACTTCTGGTTTTAACTCATGAATAAGTGAGATTTTGCCTTTTACCATTCTGAATACATAAAAACCATGATTTCTCAAACATTGAATTATAAAGGACCTGTGTTCAATGTATTTCATTGCCTCCCAAGAAAACTCACTCATCTATAAGTTGACCCAGTACAAGTTGAACGTTTCGGTCTGATTTGACAATATCATTAGCTCGATTTTCAATGTGGAGCAGATCTACATTTATCACCTAGGAAAAAAAGTAAAGTTTTGCTTATCAGTCAAACTAATATGTCAGTAAAATTCTAATAATTGTGAGACACTTGGTAGTTTATTGATGTTTCAGAAGAAAAACACACACACAAAGTCTTGTAGACAATCCCACAGTCTTATTTTAAAGTGCACTGTCGTGTAAGAAGTCTACAAAATATTAAACTCCTATTTTTTGAGACTCTGTATAAATGTGTTCTTTTGATTGTAAGATTAAAAAGAATAAGGCCTTCTTCTGAGACGACTGCACTGGTAATACAAACAACTGTAATCTTCAAATTAGTTTAGTTATAAAGAATATGGCCTTCTTGCACTGGTAATAAGAACTTCACATTAGCTCAATTAAGAACTGATCATACATAAGGTAAATTACCTGTTGCAAATCAACAATGTTCACACGTCCTGAAATAAAATAAATAAAAGTATTATTTAATAGGCTTTAAGGTGTGAGTATAGTGGGTGGAAAATAACACAATTAAAACAGGTATGAATGAAAAGATGTGACCAGTCAGTTCTGAAGATGGACCAAGATGGTTTAAAGTGAAGCAAACAGCCAAAGTTTAGCAGTAAGTTCAGAAATGCAATATTGAACTCAAAATTACTCCTTCTGAGTAGTAATACACACAGGATTGTACACACCTGGGCAATCTGTTAAGTATAAAACCACTGAGTCAGTTTGGTTTTGCAAAACTCAAAATTCATCAACTTTGATCTTGCAATTCAAGAAAATATTTCTATTTAAAATCTGAAACTTGAGAAAATATTTAAAATTTGACTTCCAGGAATCCACTCACAACTTGCATAACACTTTATTATTTTTCATGTAAGAAAGATAAATGGTTCTTTGGCTCCCTGTTGAACCAAAAGCAAATTAATACTTAAATTTTAATTGTCTGCATTTTAACTTCTATTAAAAAACAAGACAAAAAAACATGTACCTCCACAAACGTAAAGCTCATCACGTATCTCTTTGGTAATCTGTGCAGGAGTAATATACTCTTTTCCATCTAGGGTATGCACCACTTCCAACTGTTTTTCAGCAATTAGCTTAGAAACAATCTCAATGCAATTACGTTCTGACAGTCTGTATGCATAAAAAACAGGGGGAAAAATCTTATGCCAGAACCCGAAAGCAATACTGAGTGCAACTTTATTCCTAACACAATCTGGAGAAGTACTTTAAATTGCATGCATATTTAGTTAAGACAAATTTTCTGACATACCTAGGATGTAAGTTAAGAATCTTTTTATTGCAAATAGCAAGCAAGAGAATGACTTGCCTAACTCCTTGCTAAATCTATTGGAATCCAATCCTGCAAACTTTTTCAGATGACGAATTAATAAAAGGGAACCTGCTACATGAGTTCATATGCGATTTTGAAAAGGTCTGAATAAGCGGTATGCTCACTCACAATATGCTATCAGGTTCCCTTGAGCAGAAGACTTTGCTAGCAGAGAAAGTCTTTAAAAGACTGACAATGGGTGTTTTTCCACTGTCACTAGAAGTACCCATTAAGTACCCATTAATAGGTACAAAAATGCCATTACGTACCCATTAATGGGTACTTAATGGGTTAGTGACTGTGGAAAAACACCCAATATTCCCTTAAGGAAAATGGCTACAGCATATCTTTCCACACAAAAGCAATTTTTAGCAGAAGAGACTACTCTGTCCATTAATGAGCTAAGTTTCTTAGCTGGCAAGTCTGTTGCTTTAAAGAAAGGATGGCATGTGGCCACTTACCACAGTTGAGTTTAAGATAGGCTCTCTTCCTTTCCTTTCCTCAAAGTGTCTGCTAATTTTTAACAGCTACATGCCAGATTACCCAAAGAAGAAATGTTATGTTGCTAGGTTTTTGCATTAATTCATGGATTCTGCATTAATCAACCTGTGTGACAAGTTTATTCTTGGGAAAGAAACAAATAGTCATGTTTTATATGCAATAGGGGTTACTAGGGCTCTACTTTTTCTATGCAGCACTTGCTTCTAATTCTATTTGAGAAAAGGGTCTCCAGTACTAAGGGCTTGTTTGCGCTTATCTACTACTAAGCTTCAGGCTGCTTGCTGGTCAGGCCGCCACAGCTCACTGGGAGTGGCCTGCAGCCTTCCCTGGAGCAATCCAGAGGCCTTTTCGCATTACGGCTGTAATGCAGTTTGGCTAAGTCAGTTTGGGACGCTTTCAGCATTCACACATAGGCAGGAAAGAACACGTTTACATGCATTCCTACCTACCTACGTGCGAATGCTGAAAGTGTCCTGAACTGACTTAGCCGGGAAAGGCCGGGCAAGGATAGGGATGCCTCCCCCAGGCCTGCCCACTTTTGGGTGAGAACACCCAGGGGTGGGCTGATCTGTCAGGGCCCTTCCCCAGAGTCCTGCACCTTGTAGGGGACCCGATTGGTCCACTACAACTGGCAGGAACTGCCCCCGGCACCCCCCACCCCGGGGCCCTGGGAGTAGCTTGCGCACGCAGGTCTTACCTTCTGGCTGTGCAGGGACTCAATGACCCGGGGCAGCCGAGAATGTGCATCATGTGCACGTGTCGCGGCTTCTCATTGGGCAGACTGCCCACGCCTGCACAGACCACAGCAGATGGCAACCCCGGAGTCGGCAAGGTAAGTGATTTGCGTGGCAACTCCACCTATTTGGCCGATTTTTGGCCAATCATGGCGGGGGGGGGGGGCGTGCCTGCGGCTGTCAGGGAGGGAAGCGTGTGTGAACGCTTCCCTCCCTGGACGGCCGGGGATGCTTCAAACGCGCTGGGCCACGTGTAGAGCAGAATTAAATGCTCTATATCTGGAATGCGTGGAGAACACACGGAGATGGGCTGGGCCGGAACCGCCACCCCAGCAATGCGAACACTCCATCTCCACGTGTTCTCCACGTGTTCCAGACGGCCTCGTGCGAAAAGGCCTCAGGTGTCCACATGTTTACCAGGTGTGCCTGGCTTCACTGAGTAAGTCACTGCCAAGTGTGGGTGGTATCTGTTGCAATACAGACTGACTCCTTTGGGAGTTATCAGCAAAGCGATGTTTTGCAAATGTTGCAAGGTGGTAGTATAGAAAATCAATTGCTAACAATACGTCTGTGTCTCCATATATTTTTTTTAATGGTCTCGATCTTCCAAATTTTGACAGCACCCTAACACACCCAAAGCCTGGCAGGTGTGTGCCTCTTACCTTTAAAATCCAGGAACATAAAAAGGACAAAGTTCCACTGGTGTCAATCAGGCTGTGGTCACACATAAGGTTTAATCCAGCTTCAATCCACTTTCAGAGTGAGAAGATATACCAGAAAGTGACAAGCTGTTTCCTTCCAGCATTAACTCAGAAAATCCATCTTTTCTGTGGTGGCCCCTAGACTCTGGAACAGCCTTTCTCTTGAGGTTCCCCAGGCGTTTTCAGTGTCTGGTTTTTGCCGTTTAAACAGCTACCTCAGGGTGCTGTCAGGGTGGTAGGGATGTATATCTTTAATTACCTTTTAATATTTGAGGTTTTAATCTTACTGTAACCCACCCTAGGACCATTTGGTGAAGGGAGGGATAGAGTCCTTAAATAAATAATGTGAAAAGAAAACGACTGGTCACTGTGCTGATGAGTTCTCTTGCTCTGAAAGTGAACTGAAGCCGGATTAAAATCTTAGGTGTGGCCACATTTCTGTCAATTTAACTTCACACTTAGACGGGGGAGGGAAAAACGCTCCTTCCCCCAGTGGTTTTCTATGCTGGGCCCAGTTCAGGACGGCGAAGCGTTACACCCAATTCGCTGATGTGACAGGGGCCAAAGGCCGGCCTTCTCCTCTTCCGCGATGCCTTACGGACCCCGGCAGAGGACGATGCGGGCGGCCGTTGGGATGCTCGACAGCCCTCACGAGCCTCCACCAGCGACGCGACGCGACGCGACGCGCGTGCAAGACGCGGCCGGCTCACCGTTAGGCTCCTCCGCGCGCAAGGAGCGGCGGCTCGCGCCTGCCCCCGCCCCTCCAGGCCCCTCACCTTTGCGTCGCCTGAGCGAACTGGGCAGATTGGAACTGCTGAGACAACTTCACAATTTCGTCCCACGTCGCCGCCATAGTCTCCCCACCTCCCTACGCGCAGAGGGGAGGGAGGGGAGAGGAGGGAACCAAAGGGGGCGTGGCTTGGAGGACGCTTTTAAGTTACACGTCAGCTCAAAAGCCTTTCAAACAACCGGGCGCGACGGCGGACAAACTAGCTTGCCCGCTTTGCGTGTCTGGAAATGCCGGCAGCGCCACCTGCAGGTTAGTATAAGGCATCGACTGGATTGGAGGCGGTTCTCTGCGGCTATGTGGGCGCGCGGAGGCACGTGGGTGAAGTTAAGTGTTGTAAAAAGCTCACTCGGTTTTGGAAGGAGCTGTCCGCATGCCTAAGGCTCCAGTGCCTAGGGGGAGACTGCAAATTATATAGCGCTAAGGAAGTTTGCCTTTTTATGGGACATATTGCTGGCCGAGGGCTGAAATTGCTTCAGATCAGTTTACGATGTATTGTAAATTGGGGTGTTTTTCCACTGTCACTAGAAGTACCCGTTAATGGGTACTTAATGGGTACTTCTAGTGACAGTGGAAAAACACCCTTGGTTTGTCTGCAGTGCAGTCCAGACACGGTGTTGATGTGCAGTGACTACAAATAAAGACTAAACATCACCACCAGGGAACGGATGTGAGTAACTTAATTGAACAAAAATTAAAATTAAAGGGACATTTTGTGACTATAATTACAAAAGCTATTTCCACCTAAGTTTTAATCGAACTTAAGTCCACCTTCAAAATGAGATGGCACTTCGGGGCAAAGTGCCAATCGTGTTTTTTTCCTTATTAGTTAACCCCAAAGTGGATTTTCTGAGTTAGATCATTTTATAGAAACCAGCCTGTTGCTTTGCTGAGGGGTTCCTCACTATGAAAGTGGACTAAAACTGCATTCAAAGGTAGGTGTGAGTTTAGACATCTGCTGTTGATGCGGAAACGTCCATGGTGGGTGCGATTCATACCATCAACATAATGCCAAAATTTGAACTCTTCTTCTCTTCTGTCACTAGAATTGGCAAGGATGGTGTACAATCGTAAGGATATTGGGATGGTTTGAGTTGAAGTGTGTTAGGAAAAATTATGGATTTTTTTTTTCCTCAAAGCTAGTTGTTCCCCCGCCGCTGACCCCCCCCCCCCCCGCAACTTGTGTGATCCAAGCAATTAGAAGGTGGGCTGGTGGCCAGACACCATTTCTGGCATCTTTGGTTATTTGGAATAAAGCACAGATAATCTGGAATATACAAGCCTTATTCTGGAACATCTGTATATAGTGGAATAAATAACCAGTGTCTAGATGCAGCATTTGTGCATTCTGAGCAGCTGTGGGTACACTGTGCAAATGTTTCCTGCCAATTTGCAAAGAACAATATACCTATAGCCAGAAACTGGCTTGGAAGTGCAGACTTCTGTTAATTGTTAGCCAAACACTGCAATGTAGAAGTATCAAAAAATAAAGGGCTTTCCACTGGAACAAATCCTTCCTTTCAGCCTTTTGTGGGATTGGGGCCCAGGGTCCTTGTGGGTGGTCAGAAAATCCACGGCAGTGTTTTGTAGAGCTCAGGTTTAAACTGTTATGAAGTGACCTTTTTATGTTCAGTGAAAGTCACACAGTTGTTGTTGTTTTGTGTGTGTGCATTTCACATGGTTCTTTGTGAACAGGAAATAAAACCCATAAAAGGTTATGCTTGGACCTGCATAGAGTACGTACAAACAGCTCCCCAGCAGCAAGAATGAATGGGGTCATCATGCTTTGTGCTTCAGTTTTGACAAACCATGGAAAGCAGTATAAATTGTTCAGTGTGGTTCTTTTCCATTTACAGCTTCTTCTCGGGCACTGCTGGCAGTAAAGATATCAAAAACAGATTCTGTTTATAGAGGTTCATAGACGATGGAACAGGGGCAGGTAGATAATTGATTTTTAAAAAGTCACAGTTGTCAATAATGTAACACTGATAGATGGCCACTTGCAAAAAAAGAAAACAAAGCAGTTTTAACATACGTTACGATTCCGGCAATATTGATTTACTCTGGAAAAAGTCATTTGCCTACCCTAATTAGAAGCAATAAAGGTAAATTTCAGGATATTAATGTTGTCAGAATGAATCTAAGTGTGACAGACTATCTTACATAAAGCAAAAATGCCCACAGGTATTTTCAGTCACTGATCATATAGGAAGAAAACAGCCCTAGTTTATTAACCATTTATGACTGAATATACCGTAACTTGATGCCAGTTTTGCTGCTGTTACTGCTTGTGGCATATATAGAAGATGGCTCCAGATACCAATTTCTGGGGAATGATATGCCAATATACATAAATGTCAGATAATATAGCTAGTTTTAAAACAATTTTACAGCTCGTTCTGGAAAGGGAAAATCTTCAATGCCTCTGAGATCCTTTCTATTCATCAGATCTGACTGTCAATTTTTACCTGTATTCCTGGAGCAAGGGAATTGGTACTATGCATGTAGGGATGTTTTCCCACCATGCTCCTTTAATCTGGATCTAAGAAGATCCAGATCTAAGGAATGGGTACTTCCCTTAATCCGGATCTACTAGATTTGGATTAAGGGAAGTACCCAATGTGTTTCCATGGGTAGTCTAGCACCCAATAGCAATTGACCCACAAGGGGTCTGCCTGTCACCCCAGGTGTTTGGGGGGACGGGGGGTGCAATCCCCCAAGTCCCTCTGAAGTCCCTCTGAAGGCAACTTATAAGATTAGCAAAGTCCCTCCAAAAGCAACTTCAAAGATTAGCAAGGGCTCCAAAGACAAACCTCTTGCAAGAGCAATGCAAGAGAGGTGCATATTAATTAGCTCCTTGTGAGCAGGGATGTCAGCCTCATTAATATGCACTTCTTTCCATGCCTGAAGGTAACAGTCCACTTTGATCTCACTTTGTTCTCGAGGTGTGTCCAGAGCCTTTGCTAATCTCCAAAGGCAACTTCAAAGCAACTTCGAAATGGCTTCAAAATGGCTTCGAAATGACTTCGAAATGACTTTGAAGCCTAGGTTTTGGGGCTCCCCCCCCTCCATGGGTGACCCTCCCCTAGCCTCCTCTAGACCCCATTGCCAAACTAATGTGGAAACAGGCTCCCTTTAATCTGGATTTTCTGGGGTCTACAGAAAATCTCGATTAAAGGCTGAGATGTACCCCTATGATCCGGATTTCCCCAGTGGCGGTGGAAGCAAATTTGTCCCAAATGGGTCCTTAATGGGTGCAAAAATGGGTACTTTCTGCCAGTGGAAAAACACCCTAGGTGTGAGGTTAGTGCCTGACCCTGAGTTTTTGTCCTTATTTGGAATAATGCATCTGCAGTCACTCGTGGTTGGGAAGAACTCTACTGGGAATATCCCTTTCCTGTATTTTAAGAAGATTTCTGAATTGTTACCAGTAGTGGTCTAGAATTTACTGGTTTAACTGGGGGAGTAAATCTGACCCAGCCACAAACTCTACAGTGTAGAATCTTTCAGCTAAGGTTTGACATACAGTAAATTGACACTATGGAAAGAATGAGCCAGCAGCAAGAGAAACATTTCTAGAATCAGGATTCTTCAAAAACTAAGTGTGAACTTCATTAATGATAACAGAAAAGTTTTTTAAAAAGCACAAAAGCAGCAAACTCAGGGCTTGATGGAAGTCAACTGACTGGGAGCCATTGAAAAGTAATAGCACAATAGAGAGTTCAGTATAGTGAAGGGAAATTCATGATATAGGTCTCCACAGCCAGGAGTGACTGCACATGTGCAGCAGCCAAGCAAGGATGAAAACTCAGTGGCAGTAGCTTTCTATGAGTGAAGGGGCTGTTTGGGACTCAGGTTTGATGGCTTGCTGTCAAGGGGGAGAAGAAGGGGGAGATCCAGTCTAGAAACCTATCCTAACTTACCCAAGAAAGCCCTAACTCCACCAGAAGCAGCTAGTTCTCACACTCAGAGGTGACAAGGACTTGGGTACAGAGGTTTTACTGCCGTGGCAAGGTTCCAGGACTAGGAAGGGCTTCACAGAAGGGTTGCTGAACTCCAAAATGATGATGATGATGAAGAAGAAGATGACGATGAAGAAGAGTTGGCTTTTCTACCATACTTTTCTCAACCATTTAAGTGGACTCAAAATGGCTGACAAAGCTTTCTATTCTCCCCACAACAGAACACAACAGGTGGGGCTGTGAGAGCTCAGAAGGAGAGCTGTGACTAGCCCAAGGTCACCTAGCTGGCTTCATGGAGGAGTGCGGAATCAAACCAGTTATTCCCAAATAAGCCTAACCACGAGACTAAACTGGTGCAACAATGTATCAGACCAGCAACCTTCTGGCTCTGTGCCTTCCCTAAGGCACACATCGGGATTGGGGGAAAGCTGGGCTACTTTTGCTGAAGCTGTGAGATGATAAACAAGCAGCAGGTGAAGCGGAGTGGAATGGGGCAGACGTCTGCTTCTTAGTGCAGCAGGATGGATTTTGGAAAATGCTGAGTGACAGATTCTGTACCTTGCTGCTCTAGTGTGCATTTTATGCACAGCTGGATCCTGGGGCTGTCTCTGACTCTGAAGTCCTGTCCAGAGGGTGGGACTGCCACATGACATAATTCAAATCTGTGGACACATTTTGGTGGGAGACATATAAAGGGAGGGGGGAACAAATGTGTCACACTTGCGACACTGTTGCCCAAATACGGCATTTCCTTTCTGTCAGGAAGAAGCTATCTGTTGAAAGTCTGCAGCCTCTGGACATGTAAATTAGGGATGTGCATGGATATTTGAAAATTAAAAAATATGATTCGAATCTGACGAATATCGACATTTGAGTTCAAACTGGATTTTTGAAAATCCAAATTTCCGAATTCAGATTGAATTCAGATTTCTGAAAATCCAATACAGAGTTTTGAATGATTTGAATGGATTCGACATCGTATGTCACATCCGAATATCCAGTCTGTTTGTGCACATAGCACGGGATGCGAACAGGATGCAAATGGAACACAAATGCAGAAAAAGGAAGCGAACAGATTTAAATTAGTCTGTGCTTGCAGATCTCTGCAAATACAGAAGTGCCTCCAGATTTGGGTAGGAAAGACAACCTCTAATTAAGATGGATGAGGTGATAAAAACTGAAAGAAAGGAAAGGTACAATAGAAAAATCTATAGAATAATGTTGGAGATGGAGAATGAAGTATTTAAAACATTGACAGATACCTGGCGTACTGTTGGAGGATAAGATGGGAAAGTTAGTTAAGGGAATTAAACACTGGAAGAAGAAGAAGAGTTGGCTTTTCTACCCCACTTTTCTCAGCCATTTAAGGGGACTCAAAGTGGCTGACAAAGCTTTTCCATTCTTCTTCCCATAATGGAACACCCTGTGAGGTAGGTGGGGCTGTGATAGTTCAGAAGAGAGCTGTGACTAGCCCAGGGTCACCCAGCTGGCTTCGTGGGGGAGAGCGGAATCGAACCCGGTATTCCCAGATAAGAGTCTGGCTCCCTAACCACTAGACCAAACTGGCTCACAGTTTGAGACTGAAAGAACTGGTTATGAAATTGGTGTACAAATGGTATAGAATACTGTTTCAGCTTGCATATATAACTGGTAATATACCCTCCAAATGCTGGCATTCTGGAACGTTTAAGGGGACTTTTATACATATGGTGTGGTTATGTCCCACAATGACTAAATTTTGAAGCTGGGTGGTAACTCAAGTATATGAGATAATGGGGGCCTTATCTGGAATTATGTTTACTATAAGTAATGAAAGGGCAAGTGGGAGATGTAAAAAAAAAAGTGTACTTGAGACAGATGATAATGGCTGCACTTTCCACGATAGTATTGGGATAGAAAGACAAAAATAGATGGCCTGCTGATACATGGTTTAAATATGTGATTAACCAATTCCAATTTGATTTTTATCAACAGCAAAAAATGTTGCATTTGGGGCTGCAAGATACAAGTACTGTGGAAGAGAATTGGAAAGATTTGGTAAGATAATGTTAATAGACGAAATGTGGAGAATTTGTTAAATCAGGGGGTGAGGAAGGTTATGAATTGTATCCCCACTTAAGGTGATGGGGTTTGTAATGCTGAATATTGTATGTTATATTAAACAGGTGTATAATTATTAATAAATAAAGATAAAAGAAAGGAAAGACGGGCCTGTAAAAGAATCTCTTAAAATTCTAAACAACCCGTTGCTTCCAATACACTCCAATATTCCACAAATATCAGCTGGGTTACTTAAATCTAGTAAACCTCCATTAGTCATAGCATAAAGAACCATGTTTACATTAACTCTCACCAGAAAGAGGAATAGTCTGCCAAGTGCCCAGATAGGGGAAGACATGTGGATGATTCCATAAAAATCAGCTGGTTTTGACTTACCATGACTTCCATGGAAAACACTAAATATGATCTTTACATCTCATGGTATTTGCCAGGAGTCATTGTATAACTGTAGTAAAACATCTTCCCCTCATTGTGATTGTGAACCCGCACATCAGACTGTTGTTGTTGTTATGATGATGATGATGATGATGATGATGATGATGTAAAACAACAGTTACACACAGCAAATGAGATCACTATGCTGGATTTCAAATTATGTGAGCAGACCCCAGTAAAGTGGCTTTTTGTAGTTGGCAGATGGATATTTTGTCAATGCCAATGGTTTTTAGGTGCCCGCTGAGATCTTTTGGCACCGCGCCCAGTGTGCTGAGGATGAGTGGGACCACTTTCACTGGCTTTAATGGGGTCTGCAGTGGAAACAGGTCCTCCTGCTCTGAGCCTAAGGGTTCCTTAAGGGTTCCTTAAGGAGTACTTAGTGCTAGTGGAAATGATGGATGGATGGATGGATGTGTTTGTATGTTGGCAAGCATTGTATCTGTATGTTATGGAGCTTTGGATACACAATACTTGTATCTTGCAGCCATGTTTCACGCCTGGATGTTTATAACCCAGGAAATGCTGGTACATTCACAGTTATTCCAAGTTAGCATTATTCTAAGGGACATGAAACACAAATCAATAAATTCTTGCTGTTTTAATTAGTGTGGTCTGGAAAGAACCAACAAAGTTCTGCTTCCCAGCTTGAACTTACCTAAAATTATTTAAGTACCTGCAAACTCCCTAATTTCTGGTATTTCCAAGGTGGCTTATAGCCTCCTTATTACAGTACTGCAAGCCCTGAAGATACTATATTCTAAAAATCTTCATATAGGGAGTGAGAAGGGTGGCATTTTCTGAAACAAGTTTTTTATTCTGCAGTAATATAACACTCATTTTATCATTAATGTGTCACATAAAAGTAGATCATGAAGCATTCAAGGAGGAGGGGAATGATTAATGGGGCATATTTTCACAGGTTGGTGTAGATAAGGCTTGGCTGCAATCATTTTATTACTTTGTATTTATAGCTTGTCCTTCCTCAGATATTTCTAAAACAAAACAAAATGGAAAATAGATTAAATGCTCATAGATATTAACAACACACACACACACACACACACACACACACACAAAGCTGTTATGAAAGAGCAACAACACACTTACAGGCTGTGGTGTCCCTAATGAAGCACAACAGCATGGAAAAGCAATATCATAATGGCTTGAAGGAAAATGTGCATTTTAACTAGATGCACTTTTTGAAGATAACCTTGGAATGAAGGATATAAGGCAGTGGTTCTCAACCTGGGGGTCGGGACCCCTTTGGGGGTCGAATTACCCTTTCAGAGGGGTTGCGACGAATCTCCCGCCACCCTTCCCTCCCACCCCCCAGCTGCTCCGCCCCTGTGGTTGGGGGTCTCCACAACATGAGGAACTCCATTAAGGGGTCGCGGCATTAGGAAGGTTGAGAACCGCTGATATAAGGGGTTAAGAATAAAAATTGTGGATTGAAGTCACTCTAGGAACTGACTATACAACAATGGCAAAATATTTGAAGAAAACCACTGCTGTGTAGTTATATGTAGCCAAATAATCATTGCCCTTAAACTATGGGTGTTTTTCCACTGTCACTAGAAGTACCCATTAATGGGTACAAAAATGGAAACACCCTATGTGATCTGTACAAACTGCAGAATTTGCATCTTTCCCAATTCTGTTCCTTGGGGAAAGCTCACAGCTATGCACAGCTTCTAAAAAACACAAATTCCCTTCTTTTTCTGACATCTTACCAAGAATTGTATCTATGCAAATTTGTAAGCTTAACCTTCCACCCATAATAATGAGATCAGAAAGAGAGACTCAGAATGATTAATCCTGTGTCTGCTGCCAAAGCATATGTTGGAAATAGGAAGCCTCTCACTGTGAAGATGGTATGGGATTATTTTCCTCATACTTGATTCTTGGTCCCATTAGCTGGGCTGATCACAGTTTGAACACCATAATTTGTGGTCACCACAAAGATATGTATTCCTTTGTTGTGTTCATGGGTGGTTTATAGGCTGGAACATTTTGATAACCAGCAGCTATGCATGAGTCAGACTAGTTGATTTCATCATTTTTTCTCATCAATTCAGTCAGAAGATAAACCTTGTTAGCTTTTTTGCAGAAACCACAAAATAGAACAAAGAACACTTTACCGATTATCAAATTGATTATGGAATTTGCTTGCATGAATCACAAACAACGTCAACTGATGCAGGTATAAATAAGATTGGGTAAAAATGTTAGACAACCAGCTTCTACTTTTCTCTGGTTTTCTTATATGTGCATGTTGCAGGAGAAATATTTTTATTCTCTTCTTCCTTTTTCAGCTCAAAATATTTAAATTTGCATTGTACTGTAAATCTTATTTCCGGATTTGGGGTGGGACTAAATGTTTTAATAAAGCACATTTCCACACTCTAGTGTTGTTGCAAATGAGTTTTTTTATCTTGCTAAAATCAAACGGGTTTACTTCAAAGAACCCCCAACATTTTTAATGCTCTTGATCTTTTGCACAGTTTGAATTAAAACTTATTACTGCATAAGAAACTTAGGTTGTAAAATATTAAAGCTGGATGAGATACTGACATGAGATACTGTTAAGCAAACAGATAAATTAGAATTTATTTATTTATTGCTCAGCTCTTAAGTGTTGATGGACACAAGATTATATTTTTTAAATTGATTAAAAACTGTACTGCAGGTTTAATGATACTAGTCCTCTTGAGGTACTCAATTTGAATTAGCATTAGAACAAGTAGTCTACATTCCATCAAGTGTCCTGGCCTGCAGAGGTTTATGTTTATATGTATTTGTGATATGACCACAACAGCTTTGGGAACAACCCTGCCTGTTGGGGTTTGTTTTTCAGCCCCACCCATCCTCCAAGCTACAAGACCAGGCTGAGGGGACGAAGGAGCTGCTTGCTGTCTGCTGGTGTCGTGTCAGAGGCAGGGGTGTCCAGCGAGGCAAACATGTGCATGCTTACGGCAATCCTTTGAGGGCTCAGAAGTGCTCAGTGTCAGTTCAGTCCAAAGTCAGGGGCATCCAGAGATTCAGCAAGTATCAGCACGGTCAGTCAGTCCAAGGGCCGAGGTATCCAGAGGTTCAGCAAAGTCACAAGAGATCCAAGAGTCAAGATGCACACATGACAGGAGTTGCACCAAAGTTGTCTGCAATGCTAGCTCAGCGTGTGCTGTTCAATTAAGTAGAGGAAGTAGCACCACACCCTTGCCGACGCAGGATGGCTAAACGCTTTGATCTACATCTGGTTTGCTTTTGCTGGTGAAGAAGCAGGGAGGGGCGCTCTATGGGGAATGAGCTTTGGTCTCCAGAGGAGTCTGAGAGTTCCTCCAATGATGGATGCTGACTCGCAACGTCCACACTACTAAGTTCTGGTTGTTGCACCCGCTGCAGTGCCATTACAGGCGGACCCTCCTCCTCTGAGGAAGATGGACTGGCAGAATGGGGCATGACAGCTGGGGTTTGTTTTTTAGCTCCATCCACCCTCCAAGCTACAAGACCAGGCTGAGGGGAGGAAGGAACTGCTGGCTGGCTGCTGTTCCTGGGCATTTGTCCTTGCTTCTCCCATGTGGTGGAAATTTTTAAATTGAGGGCTAGGGTTTTGTTTTTAGTCATCAGCAGGTGCCCAGCAGAAGTTTCCAAAGAACAAGACTGTCTTCTGGCTCTCTTGTAGCTGCTGTCCTGATCTTACCGTCTTCTTGCACATACTGTATGCAAAGAGACATTGATAGCAACCCACAGTGTCAAAACAAATCACTGCTAAGCATTCCGGATGAGCTTTCATATGTATTTTTATTGCACATGAAAGACAAACATATTAATAATGAATTCTTTTACTGAAAACACGGTTCTCACAGGATTTGGTTCATTGGCTCTTTTCATTTAACAAGGAAATTAATGCCTGAAATGATTAAATGATGCAGGAGAAAAGGTTTCTGCAGTGCCTGTTTCTTGAAACAAATCCATATATGTTCTTTCCGACTCAGGTATAGGCCTCCTTAGTTTAGGATTTTTTTTAAACAAGTCCAGGTCTTATGGTTATCTTTTGAAATTGAATACGTATCTTTCTAACACTGCAGTTATACTTGCTATAAAGAGTGACCTTCAGTGACTTTGAGGCTGGGGTGGGGAGATATCCAGGTTCTGCACATCTGCTCTTTCCTTCCGTATTGTGGCTGCCCAAGTGGACTATGGCAATTGGAAGCCTGTGTAGATGCAACTGAAGAGAAGCTTGCATAGCAGATGACTAGTGGTCATCTGTGGATCAAGAAAACAGGACAGATTCATCCCTCTGTGGATATCAGCAGTAACAACCTATTTATGAATTTATGGAAATACATAGTTTGTACTGAATATTTTGTAATAATGTCTGATGCTGCTGTGGATTTCTTATAGCTGTTGAGTGAGTGGGTATAAAACTATCTCCAAATCAGTGGAGAGGAAAACCCCAAAACATAAAGTGGGAGGAGGAAGACGCCAATATTTTTCAGTTAAAAATACTTTTTAAAAAAAGTCATCTTAAGAGCAGACAATCTGATGCTTATTTTATCCTTGGCTTTTATAATGCAGTCTTGCATGATTCCTGGTGGGACAGGTGCTACGATTATTAACTTTTCTTTTTATTGGGCTATCAGACTAATTTAAAAGCTGGAGAGACAGTGCTGGTTGAGTTTGATATGAGGATTAGGGAAGCAAAGTTAGGATTATCTTAAGAATTTGTGCTTCCAGCCTTCCCATTTCTGGAACACATCGTACTGTGAATTAGGGATTTGGAGTGTCAACGTTGGGATTAATATTCATTTTAATTCCTTGTTAAATGGGACACGTTTTTCAGTTTTAAATTTTATTCTGAAAATGAGGATACTATCTTACATATAGGTTTAAAAATAGAAAAGTAGACATCCTTAATGCTTTAAGAAGATAAGGAGGTGAAGCAATATATTTGCATTTTTAGTACTTCCATACACTCTGAGTATACCTACCCAGAAATGTATGTGAGCTAAAAGCATAACTGCAACTAATCCAACCCATAGAGATTTGGTACAGATGAGAGAGAATCCTATCCTTCTCCTATCGCCTTTATATCCTGTTCCCTGTTTTCATTGTGGCTTTGACATTTCCACTGCCAGGGGCAGAACAGTGTGTGCACTCCATTTCAGTGCTGCTTATAAATGCAAAATTTGGCATTGTCCAGATGCTATATCAATGACTGTGGTGAATCATGTTTTAGAACCATCAATAGTCGGGAGAGTAGAAATCACAATTCAGCCAACAGCCGATCAAAATATGTGAAGACAAGCCACTTTTTGCCACTTTGCTCTTCCCACCACCTGCCAGTACCACCACACAAGAGATTCCTGAACATGACATCATTCTCATAAAATTGCCTGTCTATATTTCCCCCCACTTTGATCTCCAGTTAATGTCCTGTGTGCTTCCATCTAGACAACTCATTTCAATTTCTATTAATACTTGAGGAGACAAATATTTTTCAGTAAGTCTTTCAATAATGTAAGAGTTCCATTCTAGCAAAATACCACTTAATGAAAATCCACTTTATGGGAGTAATAGACTTCAAGGTAAATCTGGAGGTTAGGGGAAGTGACTTACACTGTGGTAGACTAGTTTGTTCAAAATTCCAGTGCAAGTCAATCAAGGAAAGTGAATGAATGAATGAATTTTATTTATGGTCAAAGACCAAAATCCAAGGAAAGAGACATGGGGCACTTTCGCACTTCCTTTACCATCCAGTGGACGGGAAAGGTGTGTAATCACCTAACGTTGTCTAGTGTTCGCACTTGTGATCACTAGTCAGTGTTACCCTGTCCCCTGCACAGTTGATCCCTGGGCCAGTCCATTTCTGGATGCCACCATCTTGAGTGCGGTGCAGTTGCAGTCCTGCCAGGGGTCATTGGAGCTGCCAGTGCACTTTCCAGCCAGCAGAGATGCGAATGCTCACCAGTTGGACATGACAGGTAAGGTTGCGGTCATGTTTGGGTGCATGTGGAGAATGATTTTGTGAACATCTGCCATGGTGCCATTCACAGAGTTGGCATACATCACAGAGTTGGAGCTTTAATTCATATACTGGCAAGAAAAGTCCTGTTTCACCAGGGTTCCCCCCCCACCCCAGATTTCTGCAGGATAGTGCTCAGGAAATCCGGGGGAAAGAAGTGGAATGGGAACAGGGCTTGCCGAATTCGGATTACTGGCTGATGTAATGGGAACCTTGGATGCCAAGTTCCCACCCTGTCCTAATTTTAGTGCCTTTGGGAACGCACCCAAGTTGAGACAAGTCATTGGATCAAATGAAGTCATTTAAACAGAACTGTCAGGAAGGAGTGGAAAATAGAATTTGGAAGAAGGAAGTCCCCCTGCCACCATTTTGAAGCCTGCCTTTTATCAGGTGAAGGAGATTCACGAAGGTGGTGTTGCAGTGGCAGTTGCAGGAGGATATTGGGGTGTCATCCTCATTATCAGCAGGGTGGGTATTGGGATGGTGGTGGCACTGAAGTTTGGGGGGCAGAGTCAACCCCTTCCTTGCTGGCTGCCCTCCATACTACTGCTGATCTTGCTTTTTAGAACAAAGTTTATCACCTTTCTTTCAGTAGTTTGTGGGAAATTCAGTAAAATCCCAGTAGCTTCCCAAACCTGCCCTCATGGTACCAATATTGCTACATTGCCGGCAGCCGCCTTCCAAGTCAGCTTCCAAGCCAGCTTGAGAGCATTTTATACCACCACACCCAGCTGCTGCGAGCATAAGGGAAGGAACGAGGGAGGAGGAAGAGCCAGCCGGCAGACACCTTCCAAGTCAGCTTCCAAGCCAGCTTGAGAACGTTTTACATCGCTACGCCCAGCTGCAAGTATAACTGAGGGAAGGGATGAGAAAGGAAGACTAGCCTGCCTCCAGCCAGTTTTTGTTATTATATAATAACAAATATAATAATAATATGTTATTTGTTATAATATGCTATATATTTTGATTTATGTAAACTGCCGTCGGTAAAAATTGTTTTTGACTTATTTGCTGTATTTTTCTTTTTTGGATGTGGTGATTGTATTTTGCTTTGTATTTGGTTTCCATTTGTTGTAAACCGCCTTGGGCAAAAGTTTCTTTTGGAAAGGTGGTATATAAATAAAAATGGAAATGGAAAAATGGAAAAATTGTCCTCTTGCACATGAGAACAGTCCAGTTTAGAAGTTACCTGAGAATTGAGTACAGTGGCCATGCTGTCTCTGTCCATAAATGGGGCATAGGTGATGTAGTTGGAAATAAACGCTCTTGGAAAGTGCCTACCTGAGCTACAAGTTCAGCTCAGAGTCCAAGAGCACCCCCAGATCACACATCTGTCCCTTCCAGGGCAAAGAAACCCTGTCCATAACAGGATGTCTTCCCTTTTCATGGGAGAGCTGAAGAACTCACACAGTTTCAGGGGCTGGGGAATCAGGTGATTTGACAATTCCTGAAACTTATTTCCAATGCTTTACCACTTCAAGAAAAACAAAAACAAAACCTTATGCTTTGTTATATCTACCACAGTTTTGCAGTACACCTCCGAATATTCTGCGACACAACTGGAAGGCTAATGTAGAAACATGAGCTAGTCCAGAAGGTATTACCTTTCTCATTCTCTTGTTTTCTACTTCCATCCTCAAGGGGTAAATATAACAACTAAAATGAGGGTGGGGTAATGAAGAAGCAGCAAAGATTAGTAGAAGAAAGCATAACTGGGAAGGGCGATGGGAGACGGCTCTTCCATGTGCAACTGTTTCTGGTTCCTCATTCAGTCTTTTCAAACTAGCATTAGGAGGTACTACCTTATTATGGTGGTTGCTTGTCTCTAATTGAAATCTATAATTCCATTACCAATGCATCCAGACACATTTAATCAAACCATGTCCTGTTGTGCAAATTGAGATCCAAGTTCACAGCTCATCCCTAAACAAATTATACTCGGCATGAGAACTCAAGTTCTGAAAAGGGGCTTTGTAATGAATGTTGCCATATCCTTTAGATCAGCCAGGAAATTGGGTTGCCACTGTTAGCAATTCTAAAGAATGGCAGGGTAGCTCGTTTTCCAAGCTGCCTTTTGGATATCTAAGTAGGTTACCACATGTGGTTTCTTATTCTTCCACGTCTGATGTGTTTTGCTGAAGAGGAAATGCTTATGCATAATTTCTCAAGCTTTTCCTGAGAGCTGACTGGCCACAGCCAATTCCAAATGAAAATGAAAAATGGGGTGGTTATCTGCAGCAACTTACTAATTACTATTATTTAGGAACACTTTCAGCCAAATAGGACAGAGACTACTTTTACAATATGCATTGCTGGTAGGTGGCAGAATCCGACATGTTTTTGTTCCTTTTTCTGCACCAGCTACACGATCTTTCATTTCAACTGTGTCTTCAAAAACAGGGTAACTGTGTCTGCTGTAAATATTATTGTGCAGTTTGATTCTCCACTTCTAAGTTTAGGATAACAGGCTCTAGATGGCAGTGTGTATGAGTGAATATATAAGAAGAGCTTTGATTCAAGTAAGATATAGTGGCAACGGTTTCTTCTTTTTTTTTTGGTAGCATTTCTGCGTTTAAAAATCCACTGGACACTCAGTAATGAAATTTTCTTTCTAAATCTAAACATATATGATCCTGTCACATGGACTATTGCAATGGTGCTTTGGAGTACAGTCTGACCTTTACTTACTTTTAGAATAAGAAATGCTAAAGGGAAAATTTATTGTATAGCAATGTCAAAAGGCTGCTGAAGCATTATGGTTTGCCTTTGGCAGTAGTAGCAGTTTTTTTAAAGTAACTTTTTTTATATTTGACCACAACTGAGTGTTTCACTGTGGATTAAAATTCCATTCCACACACACACACACACACACACACCATTTTTTATTTTTTGAAAACAAGCACTTTGGAAAATAGAGGTCTTGAAGGCATATACAGCGGCCTTCTGCACTCAGGAAATGTGCTGGTCTGCAATTACATGGAATATATGGGGTTGGGAAACACCTTTCTAAACCTAACAGAAAGACTGACAAGAAAATAAAGGTGTAAATCAGTGATGGCGAAACTTTTGAGCTCGGTGTGTCAAAATTTGCAAGAAAACCTATCTTAACTCAGGTGCTGTGTCAATCTAGAAATATCCATAATTTTATGATATTTGTATTTTTGATATATGTATTATTAAAAGCAAACACAAATAATTCTTTACATTAGTGACTTTTGTTGCTGAATTTCGTTTGCTAAATCTTCAATTTAAAGTTGGTATTTCGTACACTTCAAGAACAAGCAAGCACTACATGCCCAGGTGCCAGGGTGACCATGTGTGTCACCCAAAAGGGCTTGCCGTGTCACCTGTGACACACATGTCATAGGTTGGCCATCACTGGTGTAAATCATAAGCATCTCTACCTCTTTCTCTATACAAAGTTCCCAGTATTTATTTTATTTGTTGATAAACAATGCCTTTAAGCAGCATATAATATAAAGTGTTTAGGTGACGTATGGAAGAAGATGGAAACAGATATGGAAGGATGCTAAAATAAAGAGCATCGAACAATGATATATGTAGATATATACAAAACCTTTATAAAACTTATTACCAGAAGAGATGGTGTCAGGAACCAGCCTGGATAGCTTTAAGAAATTTTTAAATAAATTCATGGAGGACAGGTTTCAATTGCTACTAGAATAGATGCCTAGGTACTTCTTCCAGGTTGGACAAACAGGCAGAAAGCCTCTCAAGGCTGTTTGCTGGACTTGTGGCAGGTGAAGGTTTTGCCTTTGCCTTCTGTTTGAGAAAGCTAGAAGCAATTATTGGGCTGCTGTGGCCATTGTGACAGCTTCCTGAAATAGTCCATCCTGTTAAGAAGTTGCACAGAAAATGTCATAATCCTGATCACACTCAATTCCTGATAATCCATCCTCAGGTTGTCCTTAGTTTGGGCTGCTAAGCTCACATCTTTCATGTTATCACCCCTAGTCTCCTTTACAGAACTCTTTAGTTCTCCACCCCTCTTGATTGTGTCAACACCATCTGCAGTCTGATAGGATAAAGTTCTGTCAATCAACAGTGGCAACAGGGTGTGTTTGGAGTTGTGTGGTGCTGATGGCAAACTGGATGGTAACACAGGGTACTGTTGGGGTAATGGGACTGTGCCCCCAAACAGATGCAGCTGAAAGATGCCCCAAACAGCATGCACCCTCACCCGTCCAGCTGAAGAAAAGTGGGAGACTGTACTCTCCTGTTTGCCCTGAAGCTGCTGAAGCAGTTCTGCTTTTTAGTAAAAATCTCCTTTTACTGAAAGGAAACATTGTTTCCCTTGCATTTTGCTAAAGGAAAATGGAAAGTATATTTTCCTTTTAATTGTATCATTTATACTCTTTCCTCACTCTTACCCTTGCTCCCCCTCCCAATAGTACTTTTCTGGCCTTTTTTTTTAATTCCAGCTTTTGTGGAAAACCACTAGAGAGCAAATAAAAAAATACAATCTATTGCTTAATCAGTTTAATGCAAAACTGATTTATATTTTTAAATCAAAAGTCCGTCAGCGTGCAATTGGAACAAAGGGGAATTGGAGAAGACAGGATGGGAAAGGAGACCATCTTAGGAATTGTGGCAAACAAAGTAGTGCTGCCAACTCCAGTGTGTAACACCCACATATACAGGCACTGGGTGGAAGGGAAGGCAGTTTCCACCCATCATGGTACAGTTTAGCCCCTTTTAGCTCAGTTCACTAAGATTTAAGGGACTGAGACCTGTGAAGAACCGTACTCCAGAAAGTATGAACAGAGGAGGAAAAGTCTATTTATAAATCAGTTCAGAAAAAAGGTGTGAGCAGAGCGACTAGAAGACAGTCTGAAGACAACTTTCAGTGAAGGTGTGACCCTGGCCTGTGTGAGACAGGATCCTGGACTAGATGGACTGTGCCTCATCCATCAGGGTTCCTCTTATATTCTCACGTAAAACTGAAATATGAGTGAGCCACTACAAGGAAGAAAAATGCCTGGGAGAAAAGCCAGGTCCTTTCCCTCACCTGGGGAACATGACAGGTTTGGTGCCAGGCAAGGTTCTGTAGGGAGAGTGTTGCTCAAAATACACTGTCTAATAGGCCAGGACTTTCTATCAGCTAAAGAGGCAGGGCCTAGGCTGCATTCATATACAGTAAAGTACCTCTGAGGCAGCTTAGAGATATCAGGTGGGATTGTTCACATGCCAATTTACCGGAGCCATGAACATTACATGCTAGAAAATATGGGTCAGATATGGGATGAGAACACAAGGGCCATGCAGTACCATCTCTAAGGTGGCTCTTCACGGGTTTATATTTGTATGCATCACAACAGCCAAAAAAATCCCGTTTTTCTGACCATCCTGTAGATATGGGAATATATATTCTTTTAGTTATGAAAGTAGTTGACTTACATTTTACTGTGGTAAAGGCACAACTTTTTTTACAGACACTGATAGTGATGATCAATATACTGTTAAATAGAAGCAAATCATGGATGTTTTTCTATTCATCACTGAAAATAACAATTTTGAAAAAAAAATGGTTTTATATTTTTCTTATACCAAGGCCTACATAATATACAACATAAAACAGGTTCCATTTTCATAGTGTACATTTTAAAACAAACCAAAGCAAGTAGCTATTCCTAAAAATCCTAGCTTTTTTCTTTTCAAAGAAAATGCCAAAATGCCTGTGGATCCCTGTAATAGTTAGCCAAAGCAGACAGCTGGCTCACCCTGGTGTCTTCTGGTCTTCAAGGCTCTGTAACTCACAAGGCACAATTTCTGCTTCACTGACAGCATCTGGTGCCCAAGTCTTCTTGATCATGAAATGTAAGGCTTTGCATCTCATTATGTGACCCTAGACTGTGGAATTGTATATTGTACTCTGAACAAGTCAGAATAATTTTGTATTTAATTTATTATTAGAAATGAACAATTTGGACATTTACCTGGTTGTCACATTTAAGATTAAAAGTTGATTCATTTTGAAAATGACTTCTTGGAAGACTGGTACTACTAGATAGGAAAGAACTATTAATGCTCTTTGGTCATCTGTGGAGAAAGACACATTTGCTCTACTTTGCATCCCCTTACCATAACGGTCATTTAGTACTAAAGGGGAACCAAACTTTTTCTGATTAAATTAAGGGTATTCAAACCCTTAGGCCTTTTCACACTACAACCCAAAAAATCAAAATCAGATAGATCAACTCAACAGAGAGAACACAAAAGATCTATCAAGGAGAAAAAAAGCAAGGTCCTTCTAATATGAGAAAACTAAAGAAAGTGCCCTGATGCCAAATAATTTTGTAAATATTATTTACAAATAATAGTAAATTTACTGGTGAAAATATAATATCTTATAAAAGTTTATAACAGTATACAAAAGACAAAAAGAATGGTCCCCATTATTTGTTTTTTATACACCATTCTTTTTGTCTTTTTTTCTCCTTGATAGATCTTTTCACACTACAGCCAAATGGTTTTAGTGCACAAAGGCTAGGCCACGCGGGGACGGATTCCTCATATGCATCTAGGCAGGTAAGGGATGTGTGGGGACATGTCCCTGCCTGCCTATGTGTGAATAGGTCATCCGTCCCCCCGTGGCCTAGCTTGAAAAAGCTGGCACGTGGGTGGACGCCCCTCCCAGACATGCCACCACTGGGTCGGAGCAGACCCAGGGGCGGGCAGGCCACTCCTGTCCTGTCCCCAGGTTCCTGCGGGCTGCAGCTGACCTGAATGGGCACCCCTCACCCTGGGACATGCACATGCGAGGCACTTACTGCCTCACTGCTGGAGTTTGGACTGGCAAGCCCAGGGGCAGGGCTTCCCGGTGCGCTCTGCAGCGCTCTGTGTCTGCATGCACCGCCAGCTCTGATTGGTCAGTGACCCGCACCTGCACAGAACGCCCGGTTTGATATACCCTGACGTGTCAGCATGGCGTCGGTCTACTGGTGTGCATGCCTACGCAGTGATCGATACATTGCTTTCCAGGCTGCATGAGGAGAACCCTGGGCCTGGCAAGGTAAGGTGATTGTGGAGGCCTGCCAGCTGTTGGGCCAATTTTGGCTCAATAGTGACAGCGGGGGGTGGACCCTGCAGCTGTCCGGGTGGGAGAATGCAAATGCTCTCCCTCTCGTACAGCTGTGGGATGGTCTGGGACAAACAGAAATGGGTGTAGAGCATGATTAGGCTGCCCTGGGCTGGGGTGGGGTGGTTCCAAGCATGAATAGGCCTCTTGTTTTGAAATGCTCAGCATAATTTAGAATAGCTTAATGCTCTGTAACCTGCATTTTGATTTGATTTCATATTAGGGTTCTGAAAGGGGTATAGAGTGCTTACATGCTGCTCACTGGCCCTTCTTGAGACTGTTAGGTGTGTAGTCTATTTTGTCCTTCCTCTGCAGATTCCTGAAGGACGGATGAATGGTGACCACTTTCTGGAACCTAGCAAATGTAGTCTAGACAATGGAAATAATATCATCTTCTAAAATTGAGGGATTTTAAGAATTTAAATTTATATACATCTGCTTTAAATATATTATCAAGAACTTATCTGTCAAATGCCTGGGTCACATGTGACTGTCACTCTGGTTTAGCAAAAATTCCATGAGCCTTGCCTGCATTTCTGGCATCCATTTTGGTCTCTCATGACTTCATGAAGTTGGCAGTCCCTTGGACCGACATATTTGTTGATTAACTATTGATGAATAGTTTTCTCAAAATATCCATCTTCAAGTGCCTAGAATTTAAGTTTCTCCAGAAATAAAATATTTTTGAATCAATCTGATTAAGAATGAATGATAAATTATAAAGAAATATGAAAAGATAAGCAAATTAGGGGGTGCAGAGTGGAGAAAATGGGAATTTTGGAAAGAATAAGGACACTAAAATGATGATTTTACCATATTAACTGTATAGTGAAACTGCTTGAGAAATACTTTATATTATATAATTTTATTTGGATTTTTCATTGATAAAAAAGATATTAAAAATATACTCGGACATCTTCATAGCTTTCAGCCAACTCTAAAATTCAGAATACCTTCAGGAGCATTTTAGCATTCACTACAGCTCACCCTCTAAGTCATTGTTCATACTTGCGAAGGCTCCCCACATTTATACAGGCTAAAACCAAATTATTCATAAGTCCAACCTGATTTTAAGGTTGCCTTCAGATAAAGCTGAAAAATGACATAAACAGTTGTCATTCTTCTCAATCTCCTGAATGTACAGGATGAGGCATATAATTAATTACAACTTTTTTGTTTCAAATGCCACTGGCTTGGGATTTTGAGAGATATAATTAAGCTCTCCCAGCTAAGACGTGGCCTTAATTTATATGAATGCTTCATCTCTCTCTGTTAGTTCTATTGGAATTTTAATTAGGTGAGGCTTATGCATAAGGAATAGCAGGGGAAGAGAAGTTATTTCATAGCACAACTGGAGGCCCAAATTATGTGAGCCTAACCTAATGATATTTTAAATAATAAATAAATCAGCAGAATAGCAAACAATTCCCACAAGTTCTAACCAGCATATCCAATCACAACAGACAATGAAATTTTAGTATTTAGAGAGTCTCATGCTTGCCATACATGTTCTAGGACCATGTCTCCATGTACATGAGAGTGGACCAGAGGCCATGAAGATTGGCAAAAATAACTTGTTTGCTATGTTCAAGGGTGACTCCACAGCTCCAAGGAGACGTGTGGTAGCAAAAAATGGACCATATGAAGTAAGTGCCTAGACAGACATCTTCTGCATGGAATGTATAGAGTAGTCTAGCTGCTGCTGGGGAATGTATGTTTCTGTTACATCTCAATAATTCCCCTGGGCTCCAACTCTGGAAGCTAGGGAACTTTTTGTCCTTTGTCTCTAGCATCAGGTCAGGACTGACATCTGTCATTTGGACGGCTGCCACTGAAGTCCACACTGTCTTGGTTCAAAATTCTTGATTCAGGCCAGAAGCAACATCCTTGTTCCTCACCAACACATGGAATGTAGAAACAGCAACAGTCTAGATATTAAATGGTTACTGTGTAAAACTATTATTTCAGTAGTAGTGCATTTAACATAATTCATCTGATCTAAATATTAGTGGCAGGCAGCATTCTTTGCCCTGATCACACCTATATGAGACAGGAGGACATCCTATTCATAATTTGAACTGAGGTCATACCAGTTCTGTTTATATGTAGATCATTATGGGTCATCCTCAGTCCATCGTTGCTCCGGGCTGCATTTCTCACACCTTTCTCCACGATTGATCTGAGCCTCCTCTACAGAACTCTTGGCAATCCGTGCCTTTTGCTTCATCAAATAGGGAGATGAGAGTGTGTGTTTGCAGTTCTTTTTAAAGTCTACTCCCCCACCTCCATGCTCCCCTTCCTTTTTTACGCGCTTTTCTTCTCCATGCATTTTTTTAAAAAAATAATAAATTTGCAGAAAAATGTTAGATAGAGGAATCTTGCACATAAACTGAGGAGAGGGAGTGGTGCCTCAGAAACTCTGTGTGTGCCACCCTCCCCTAGACACTGGATGAAAGGAAAGACTGGACCCCACCTACCACAGCACAGTTCAGCCTCCTTTAGCCTGTCCCCTGCTCACATTGAGGAAGGGAAAACTGCCAGGATGGTCAGAGTCTTCCGGAAAAGAGGACTCGGGTTAAAAAAATCTAACGGGGGTAGGCCAGCTTGGAAAACGAATTGAATAAAATAAATGTGATTGTGACTTGAGGATGACCTTAAGTCATTCTAAACTAAAGGTGTGACCAGGGTCCTTGTTGGTATCCAAAGTACAAATGGAGGAAACTGTGAGAACCAGTCCTGTGTCTTCATTAAGCAGAAGGGAGAGACTTTTGAATAGAACTGAACTGTACAGAAGATCTGTGTGGGAGTTGGCACAAAAGAATGATTGCTGAAGTGGATGACATAAAGGCCATAGATACAATGTTCTTCTGCCTTTGAGGACCCATAAACATCAATACCATTGCATTTTTATTTTATTTGTAAATTCTGAACGTTCTGGAGCATCAAGCTTTTGTGAGCTGTTTTATTTTAATGGATCATTGCCTTTCATAGTAAAAAGTCACATTAACTTTCATGATTTTTAGAAGCAAATTTAATTCTATTAATAAATGCTACTTTTCAGTGAACATAATTGCTTACGAAAGCAGCTTAAAGTGTTATACTGTGACCACTGGAGTAATGCATATTGAAAAAAAATGGTATAAAAGTGAATAAACGTGCCAGGATGATATAGAATATTAATAAAAACACTGAAGCTTGTCTCACAAGATGGGATGAAAAATACAACCTTAGCGTACCTCAGTGAACAGTGAGTCAATATTTATTGAGTTTCCTTTGGGGAATACGTGACAGTAGCTGTAGATAAAAATTAAAATTTATTTTCATTCTAGTACTTCAGATCATATTCTAAAACATATGTTCCTTTTCTCTTCCCATGATATACAGTTGCACTATGGGGTTTCACTTTTGCTATAAAGAGGCTGCATCGAGACATCAGAAATGGATTAAGTCTGTCTGGAGGATAAGCGTCTCATGGTTATTGCTTAGCATGACTTTGTACCTCCCCCAGTACGGGAATGCAAGTGAGCATACTGTTTGAGTGTTCATATCTTGGGCAAGATCAGCATAAGGCCTTAATAGTGAAGAAGCCACACATCTGTGTGCTCCTGTTGTACCACATGAGTCATGCACCCTGGAAGTACCATAGTTGCTCATTAGTATTATATTATAATAGAAGGATGGGAAGAACTTTCAGAGCACTTCCTATAAATTTTATGAATTTAACATTTTAAGACTTTCCTTGTTTGCAGAGTAGGGGAAGATGGCTGACTTCTACAGTCATTTCCTGTACTTCACAAAAATCCCCTTTGTGGAAACATCAAACAGTAGCAGGTGCAGGAACAGTAGCAGGTGCACAGAATGCTTTTCCTGGAATGCTTGGAGTGCAGCTGGAAGTCTACCACATTTTCTGTCCTTTGTAGCAGTTTTGGAGCACTATTGCCCATTGAGAAGATTCCTGCTCACTGTATGAGTCCAAACTGTGTCTAGGAGCCAACACTTCTGACAAGAGTGCCTCAGAATGATTCAATCAAGCTTATGACAAAGTTGACTTTGTCAAGGGTTGGGGCAGGCAGGGCACAGGTGAAACATTTTCCTGCCCTGATTTCCAGACCACCTTCAGAGGCCTCTAAAAAGATGCCATATGGGTGTAAGCTTGAATGTGACTGTCAGGCTCCACAGTTGAGTTAGGGCTGAAGGAGGACTCGTACTCAAATTAAGGATAAAATGGAAGCTATCTTGTAGCACGTACAGTATTATTGCAAAAGAGTGGAAGTGCACAGTGGAAGAAGACAATTTCAGTGGGATTATTATTATCAGTGGGATAAAAATAATTAATCATTGAAGATGGCCTTGATTTACCCTGTTTCAAGTGAACTAAATCATGTTTCATTAACATCTGATTATAGTGTTTTATTGGGAAGTGATCATTTGGATGATTATGAAACATTGTTGGTAATAGAGATTTTAATTTTCGCTGATTTTGTGATATTGCAGATTTTTTTTTTTAAATATGAAAAATGCTTTGAATAAATAAAATACAGTAAGGCTTCTTCGCTTACCAGAACTGTAGTGTATTGAGTTAAACTGTTTTTATTTCTTTTTGATCTCTTCATAATTAGTTGACACCATGGATTCAAGTAAGGCAAACCTTTTTATTGAAGAATTAGTGAAAATCAGTGTGTGTAAATGGATCTTCATCATCATCATCATCTTCACAAACTCTGTTAGATGTTTGTGATTGGTTTGGTACTCTGACTATTGGATTCTTCGCAAGGACTCAGGGTAATCAAGGGTATCAGTTGAGAATGAATGCTGTTCCCAATAGCATTGCTTTGTGCAGTGATGAAAAGTCACTTTATCAATGCCTAAGGTATTAAAATTACATGCCTGTTCGTTTGGAACTGCATCAAGGGAACCAAGTAACTTGAAGTTATGACTTCAGTTGCCATAGACGTTTGACTTCAATTTGCATTTATTGTTATTGTTATTTGTTTGTTGTTCTTATTGTTAATCATTAATTTAGCATGCTGCCAGCAACTCTATCTTAGCTTGTAGGCACTCACAGACATTCACTCTGTTCATAAGCCATATGGGCTATTATTTATCTGTATGTGATCCAAATCAGTGACAGAATGGTCAGCTCCAGCATACATCATTATTCTGATTTTGGAAGGAAAATGACATGCTGTTTTTTTATTGTGATTTATAATGATGCACAAATTGTCCCCGGTGTCATAAACATTTTAATAATTCCTCCTTCTTGTCTCTCTCATCACAACCACAGTTTAAGTCCCAAACTACAGTATGATTATGTAGTGCTTTGTCACAGTGCAGACACTGATAGACGGAAATAAGGTCAGCAATTACACTGAATTAGGCAGCTTGCATTCACTTTTCATTATCTTCTTGGAAAGTGTTTTGATAAACTATCTACAGGAAAACTGTCACTTGTTTGTTGGGACGACTGCCAGCTTCGCATGGTGGTGAATACAAATGTATTTTTAGGCAAAAACATCATTCAGATAAATTTGTTCTTTTAAGCAAAATTATTCTAATCACAAAGATGGAACGAAGTTAAATATAAATTGTAACTTGTACCATGTTTTTGTTTCCAACGATGATGAAAGATCTGGGAAATTTACAGATGTAACAGTATTTATATCTATCTATCCATCCATCATCTAAATCACATTTCTATAAACAAACCAGGCAATATGCAAAATATAGCATACAAATAATAACTCACTTTATATATATATAAAATACATATAAAATGCAAATACAAGACTAGTTGGGGGAAGAGTGAAATAGTTGAGACACAAAATATATCCAGTATTTCTGTCCTTACTATGAGGTAAGGAGCCACTCCTGGTGATTATACAGAAACATCAGTGTGATGGTTTGCTAATACTTTCTTCCTTAAAATTTCATAGACTGAACTGTTATCTCTCCTCTTTGCAGGTTGTGGCTATGGCCACTCCCCAACTCAAGTTCTACAGTATAATCCGTGTTCTATTAAAGCACCATTGAAAACAACAAACAAGCAAATGCTGGCTGCATATAGATTTTTGTTGACTGCTACTGTGTTCCATTTTAATTCCTAGTGACTGATAGACAAATGCTTACCCTTGTGATCTCAGTGATCACTCAAAACAGTTACACAGTAACTCCTGATATTTGCCAGACTTTCTGTTGAAACAATAGAGTTTCACATGCTAGAAACAAGACAGGGAAATGGAAAAGAGAGTTCACTTGGGAAGATCATGTGTGTGGATTTTTCAACCAATCAGAGCTTGTTGCTTTGACCAGAATGGCAGTCTTGTGGAAAGATAGTTAAACCCAATCTCATTTGTGGAGGCAGATAACACTACAGATCAGAGCCAGTCAATGTAATGAACACTTCCACAAAGATTTGCTGGTTTGATTCTATCAGTTGCTTCTCCTCACTACCTCAAATCAGCTGTGCAAAATGAATTAAGATGACTGTACCAAAGCACCACTCCCCTTTTCATTAAATATGGAGTTGGTTCTTAATAGTGTGAGTGGAAAGGAAAGTTTAAGCAAAGTGAAGGGGAAGGGGAAGAGGAAGAGGGTTGGAAGAAAGATGGTGAAGGGAAGGAATGGGAGGATGTATACCTTTCCCAAAGCCATTTTTGGTCAAGGATTTTTTTTCAAAAAAGCCCCCCAAAATGTTGCCAAGACACAAGCACTTAAGCACTCTCATACAAACTATGGGCAAGTTGTAAAGCTGACAGGCAGAGTCTTTGAGGCAGTTGAAATACCAGGAGGCTTTCTGCACTTCCCATCCCATCCAGACGACGGGAACAGTGCACTTCCACTGGTATGCACTAGCATTTGGATTAGCAAAGGCTAGGGCACACCGACCCTCCCCACAGGTGCAGACATGTGTCCAGATGCCACCATCTTCCTGGAGGCTGGCAGAACTGTGTGCGTGCTAGTGCCATCACTGGGACAACAGTGACACACTACTACATAGTCATGTTTGGGGTCATTTGAGGTGCCAATGTGCTTGTGCACCACCTCAGTTTACCTGCCCAGTACCACAGAGGTATGAATGGGCTTTACTGATGAAGGCAAAGTCTGTCTGTGGTCAAATTGTGCTCCGTACATAGTTTGTGTGCAGTAAACTCCTGCATAGAAGAAGGCATTTATGAGCTGGAAATGGCCCCTTCAAGTGCAGATGCTCCATCTGGGAACATACTACATGCAAACTACAGGGCCAAGTGCATAAAAGTCTCTGGGGTCTGGTTGAACACCTGGAAAGTTAGTACTGGAATGGTGAGCTATAAGATCCAGGAATAAAGTAGGTAATCAGTCTTAGGCCGCATTCCCATTATAAGCTTATTTCGGTTTCAAAACGGTTTCAATCCTTGCAGTTCCCACGTCAGGTTGGCTTAACACGCTTTCCACATGTTAAATTGCCCCAAAGCATTGTAAATGTTAATCCTCATTTCAACAGGTCTCACTCCGGTTCGTGCGCTTGAAACGTTTTTCATTTTTTCTGTGGGAACAGTACCGTGTTAAGGGATGAGAATGTGTGTTTAGGGTTTCCCTCCCCCAATAGCTTGCTTCCAAAGATAGTGATTTTACTGTAAAAATCTACCCCTTAAATCAGCCGCTACACTGTAGCAATAAACCCACTTCACACCTGAAAACAATGTTGCAATTTTGCGAAAGTTATGACCTTTAAAAAAGTGAAAGGAAAGGAAAGCAGCTGCAGGTTTTGTTTTTAAGGCTGTGACTGTGAAGTGAGCGGGCGAAGGGGGCTTTAGTTGCCGCTGCTGCTGTGTGCCCTGCGCAATTGGGAAACGAGGGGAAAGAATCGCTGGCTGGCCGCTGCCTTTTTTCCTCCATCCAGATAAGTGGCAGCCACCCAGCCACCCAGCTAGGCTCCGTGAAGGGGTCCCTTATGGGTGGCGCATTCACGCCAGGAGGAAGAGGGCAGGGCAGCCCCGAAAAGCGGCTTTTAAAAAGTAGCCACTTGAGTCCCCCCTTGAGTCACGTATGCCATGTATGATCCTCAGAATCCGGATCGAACGCGATTAAGTTAAAAGTAATGGGATCAGGCAAATTTGCATTTGCATCTGGTTCTATTATTTCGGTTTAGGGAAACTGAATTAAGCTTATTATGGGAACGCGGCCTTAAATGCCTTCATGGACAGCTGCTTCTGCAAGACAGCATAAAAGCCCAATTATAGCTCTGATCCTTGAATGACCCTGTCTCTGTGGCAACACTACTGTGTAAATCATGGGGTCAAGATTTCTCATGTGCAGCAAGCATCAGTAAGGGAGAGTCAAGGCTGTAAAATGTGAAGTGCATACTTTTCTACTTCCAAACAATCTCAGGCTGTGGGGCCGGATGTTTGAGCAGAAACTGTGGTCATGGAAAGTTTGAATAACTTCACGATTTCCTGGACCATGTAAACAAGTAGCAGTAATTAAACCAACTATTCAATTGGAGGACTCATATTAGTATTGTCTTGCAGATCTCTGAGCCCAAGGCACAAACACTAGTAGGTCAAGTCAAATGGTTTACTGGATTAAGTTGTCCTGTGGTGCGAACAACTAACCAAAATAAGTTTGTGGTGAGAAGCGGAAACAGTTGAGGAGTAAAGTCAGTAGACCAAGACACTTTGAGGGGCTGTGTTATCATGTTTCAGTACAAGTCCCATGCTTTTCAATGGTCCCTTGGACCTTCTCATCCAGGTTCCTACCCTTGTGCTACATATGTCTAGTTGCAAAAGGTTATACTAAAACATTCCTTAGAGCTGGCATTGTGAGTTTTCTCTTGTTATAGTTATGAAAAAGACTCTAAATTCAGCATCACATTGTTTTCTTGTTTTCTTAATTTAAATAAAAATATCTGTGGCTTCACTGAATTTTATATGCTGGTAGGACTAGGCTAGATATACAAGTAACCTATATGTACAAAAGACAGCTTTCCAATTTCCTTAAAAAAGAAAAAAAGTTTCCATATTGCATACTGCAAAGGACAAGCTTCGCTTCAACCATTTTGCCTTACAGCAGACATTAGAGCATGCACCATATCAACTTTTCAGAAATCTGACATTTTCAGCTGTCAGTGTAGCTCATTTTTCTTGCCACATATGGGTTCTGCTGGACTGTGTATTTACAGATCTTGCTCTTGGCACTGTTTTCCTAATTTGTCCCATGGTCATGTTACTTTTAACAAACATTGCAATGTTGCATGCTTTATGCACCACACGTTTCAAAAGAACATGGTTCGCAGCTGTTAGCTGCTTCTTAAAACTGAATTCATACTTTTCAGTAAACATGCATAATAGCAGGCCCATGTGGTCTGTGGCCCCTTCATCTTTAATAGTTACACATAAAAAGAAATTTAAACAGGTAAAGCAAGAAGCACTTTCCTTTTCTTTATGATTATGGTACGCATAGGGACTCTGAATTCATATGGCATATTTAAGTTCTGAAACTCAGAAGATCCAGAATTATATTTCAATATTACAAAGCTTTTATAATGTTGTATAATTAAAGTTATGTACAATTTAAGATACTTTACTGCCTTAAAATTTCAATCCAAGGGCAACAGTTTGGTACAAAGGCTTTATCCCCACCGCTGGTATTTATTTATTTATTTATTATTTACATTTCTATCCCGCCCCATACCCGAAGGTCTCTGGGCGGGTATTGGGAACTCATGTGAAAATCAGCCCTCAAAGACACCCTGCGTGCAGAATGGGAAGAAGAAAGCCAAGGGTGGATTACACTCTTCTTCAGCTCCACTGCTTCTATGTAGTGGCAGGGAGTGATTTTCACCTGACACAATTTCATGACCAACTTCTGCTAAACATTCCTGGGCAGTAACTTTGAAGCTTCAGAGATTGGGAGGCCCCTGTCATGTAAATAGGGTATCCCATGTCAGTCGCTCACCACAGAAGCAGCCAGAGATTCTGTTCCACGGATGGCAACATTTCCACCCATGTCTTAAATGGGTGAGAAAAGTGGGGTATAAAAGCCAACTCCTCCTCTTCCTCCTCCATTCTTCGGTGTCTCTCTGCAGTTTTCTTGGGAAAGGTAAATACGTGGCTTGTCATCAGCTATTTCTGGGGAGATTGAAGTTGTGACCATCTGGTTTCTATGCAGGGCTTATGAGTGAGCTGCAGCTATTCTCACTAAAAAGAACAGTGGAGGAGGAAAGAAGTGAATATAGGGTGTTTTCCCACTGTCACTAAAAGTACCCATTAATGGGTACTTTATGGTACTTCTAGTGACAGTGGAAAAACACCCATATAATAACTGGATTTGGCAAAAATGCACAATTGAGTTGGTAAAATATTGTATTGGATAATAAGAACTACTGGGAAAGTGAAATCACAAAGTTACGAGAATGGCTAAGTAAAAGTTTTATAGGATTTAAAAATCCAAATTGGCCGACATCTAGAATATAACACACCAGACAGTACTGTTATTGAAAGGAATCAGATTGGGTTTATTGAAGTAATGTTGAAAATAAAGAACTGGAGAACACAAAGAAATAGAAATCACAAAAAGAAGACAGCAGCAATACCAATAAATATTAAGGCACTGGGCAATGCTGTGAAGACTTAAAAGGAATCTGGACTGTCTAAAACTGAAACGAATTACAGCAGCACAGCTACTTGAAACAAACTGATCAGATACTCTATTGGTGACAAGTAGCAGTAGAAGGTGGATAAATAATTATTTCTTTTGAGGGCTTGGTGATGCTTTTGAATATATTTAGCTGTGATAGAAAGTAAAGGCTGACAGATTTAGGGTGCAATTAGACAGGCCTTTTTAAAGTTGACCCTTTAAGAAAGAGTATCCCATCCCCAAATGCACAAAAAAAATCATTACAAACAGTTGTCTCAGCATGCAGCTGAGAAACTACCTTATTTTGCTAGACTGCATCCTATATTTGTCTCCAAGGCCCTGGTCACACCTATATGAGACAGGACGTCCTATTCATAATTTGAACTGAGGTTGTACCAGCTTTGTTCACACCTAGATCATTATAGGTCATCCTCAGGACATTCTCGCTTTCTCTGTGATCGATCTGAGCCTTGTACACAGAACTCTTGGCTGTCCACCTCTTTTCCTGCATCTAATCTAACTCCTTTCTTATTGGATGCCATTCGGTCACTCAAGGAAGACAACGGTCTGTTTTTGCTGTTTTCTTTTAAGCCTGCTCCCCCACCTCCTGGTATGACTAGGGCTCAAGTCAGGCAACATCTGCCCTGACTGCATGTGTTACCCAATAATTGGCCACTTGGTAGGAAATCTCTGTCTCTTTGCTTATGTAGTTTCTTGCCCAACTCTGCTTACAGAAAGCGATTCCAAATCCTGAATGTTGAAGAGGCCAACTGTCCAAACCAGATATGAGTGGTCTTTACTGATCAGCTTTTGCATGTGCAGCAAACCTTTTCTGGATAGCCAATAAGGGAAATGGACACTACCCTGCATTAAATGCCACTGAATCAGTTCATCTGAACTTGTCTTGGATTGTGTTGATTTTGACCTAGCTCTCACTTGGTTTGGTTCACATCTGATTCAGACAAACCAGCTAAGTTTGGGGCCAGGCCAAACAGCTAGATGCAGTTAATAAACACTGTTAATATCCAAATGCACTAGTAAGTTATGCATTGCAAAGATATTATAAATGAGCTAAGACTACAGTAGTCTTATCTAAGTCCAGTGATTTATGAGTACGGTCCAGGAAACCAAAAGAGCTGCTTTGGTCTATTTTTTTTTCAAAGGTCTTAATCTGCCTCAATTCTGTTCTGAAAATTTAGAGAAACTTCGCATTTTCTTTGACTAAATAACTGCACATCAGGGGTCAAGCAGAATTTAGCACTAATGGTTTCTTAAGGCTTTAGCCATTGTTAACTAATTAAAGCTGGAACCATTAAAGTCAAATAGTGATCCTGATTTCAGACATTAATGCTATAATAAAGCAATATTTGCCAACACTATGGAAGTCTGCTGCAATTATTCCTTTCTCCAGCTGTCTTCTAGCTATTCTGTAATGTGGTTATGCCACCCATCCTTACAATTTTATGGGTCACTGCATGAACACAAGCTATTTCATTGCTCTGGGTCCCTTGGGTAAAATCAAAACTTTCTTCTATCTCCTGGTTTCACTTTAACCATAATTACGTACCATGTGGTGCTTTCAAATTTTGCTGGTATGTTTATTTTCAATGTAGGGCTTTTTTTTTTACATTATGGCAAATTCATATTCTGCCTCATTCCACACTTTGTACAAGACCTTTGTAAAACTAGAACAATAAATATATAGCTAATTGCTCTGCCAATGTCTGATGCATCACATGCAACTTACTCTACTCTGTGTTTTAAATATATGTATATTAGTTTTCATACACTCAATATGGTGTGTAACAAGGTAAAGACTGGAGTGAATAACAGATGGTGGATATGTAAATTAGGCATATAGAGTGATGAAGGAATAGAACAATTTGCAATTCAGAGGGAAAACCAGCAAATATCCTGAATGATCCATAGGTAAAATCTGATTAGACAATAAAGTCATTATTTAATTGGTATGAACATAGAGAAAAAACTCTGGAGGAGTTTGAATCCCATGAGAGGTGTAAATAAAAGTGACAAAAATTAGGCCCTAGCTACATACATACATTTTTTTTAGAGGGGGCGGTAGATGGAAAACAATGGATTTATTGTATTTTAGGAATGTTCACCTTACACACGTTAAATTACATTTGTTCTAATTTTCCCCCCTACAGCAGCTATTTGAAGTAGCCCAGCCTATTTCTACCATTGGCTGATTCTCCTTGTCTACTATTTTGTTTGCCTTTGTCAGTGTTCATTCTTTCACACTGAGGATAAGAAGTGTAGGGAAAACAGGAAAAAAAACTCTCTTCATTTTACTCACTATGGCTTTGGGAAGCTGCCTACGAAGAAGGAATCCCCCCTTTTTAGAACATGGTTGCTAAAAGAAAAATCTGGGGGAGATCCCCCTGAAAGGCTGTAGGATTGTTCAAATGCTGGAGCACAAGTCACACTGTGATACTTCAGGTATGGGCACTTACTTGCTGCAGCTGAGAGGATCAGGGCAGCTTTCCATTAATAGGATTGTAGAAGGCTGTCCCACTAGCCTCAGATCCAGTGGGCAAGCACACCGGAAGGAACTCAACTGTACCTTGAACTCCTGTGCTTGAGCTCTCCTATAGCCTAACACAACCTTGCTTAAAAAGAATATTTTTCTTTGTGTATCACCCAGCTAATATCTCCTCCTCCTACCACTTCTAGCTCACCTCCCAGTCCTCTTGCTGCTGTATGCTGATTGGTCAGTTTAAAAAACCTATCAGAATACTTTTTTCCTGTGGAACACCCAGGTGTGCCTCTGAAAGTCTGGATGTTTGAATCACCAAAGAAACAGCACAACAGAAGGATAAAATGTGTTTTAATTAAAATATAATGCACTCTGACGAAAACACAAATTTCTGGGTAAATAATGCAGAACTGCAAATAGTATATGAATAATAGAAGCTACCGTTTAGGTACTGTAAATAGGGTATAAGATTGATTGATTTTGTTTTAAGAGTATAATTAAAATTGGTTTTGTGAAACTTATAAGGTTGCTGGAAAAGAGGAAAAGCAGGAAGCAGTTGGTGAGACCATAAAACAGCAAATAAGTTTATAGAGGTTTGGAGACATTTTACTGAACCTCTTCAGGGGCTGGGAAGTATGATGGAAGGTAGGGGCCTTCAAAAGAAAGAATAACAGGTATAAAGACGGAGCAAACGGTGAAAAGATTATTATTAGAAGAATCTGAAGAATGGAGGAAGTCACATGGAAAACATCAGAGCATTGTATTTGAACTTATCATGTATTGAACTGTGATATAAATGCTTATAGAAAATAAATTTAAAAACGGATGCTAAAAAAAATAATGCAGAACTGCAGTACATGGTCAAGTTTTTGAAATGACGTACCAAAAATTCGTACTAAATCCATATAAAGCTTTCTCCTCTGAAAAAACTGTTATAAACTTTTATAATAGTTAAACCTCTTCTCAATATTCTATTTAGTCTCATCTTCCTATTCTTTTGCAGTCATTGGCTTCAGTCACTGTGAAGTGAAGCCAATGCTGTGTAGCAAAAACCTCCCACTTACCTCAGCATCACCTTTGGATTTTCCCTTCTCCTGGGTTTTTGGATGAGAGTTCACCCTCGCTCAGGAAACAGGAGACCTCGCAAAGAGGAAGGGTTGATCACATAGTCAGAAAAGCCCTGCCTGCTGCTTTGGAGCAATGGGAGAATGTGAGGAGGATCCATTCTCCCTGTGAACTCCTTTACTCTGAAGAAAAGACAAGTTTCACATTTTTACTGATGCATAAATCATAGCTTCCATCGATTGTTTTATACCTTTCACATCTAATTTGATATCTACTTTCCATATATTCTTAATCAAGTCTATAGATCCTTCCACCTGTTTTCTTAAGAATCTCTTCAAGTAGGGCATTTGGCATCATCATAGTTTTTTTTAACCTCTCCCTTCTGTAATATTTATTAATTGCCAAAGCCTGTAACCAATACCTTATACCTGCGTCTTCCTTAATCTTTTCTACTTTCATAAGTCTTTGGCCGTGTCCTCATGGCAACCTTATCTCGCATTCAAAATGTTTTGAATCCTTGGAGTCCAGACGGCAGTTTGGCTTAACACAATTTCTGCGTGTTAAATCGCCCCAAAGCATTGTAAATGTTAATCCTCATTTCAACAGGTCTCTCTCCGGTTTGTGCACTTGAAACGTTTTACATTTTTTACTGTGGGAACCCTTCCGTGTTAAGGGATGAAAGTTTCCCTCCCCTAATAGCTTGCTTCCAAAGCAAGCTGTAAAAGCAGCA
Source organism: Aspidoscelis tigris stejnegeri (assembly GCA_023333525.1). Lineage (NCBI taxonomy): Eukaryota > Metazoa > Chordata > Lepidosauria > Squamata > Teiidae > Aspidoscelis > Aspidoscelis tigris. The sequence continues at coordinate 98,565,573 of JALMGA010000001.1, forward strand.
GCAGCCCAAACAGCAATCCAAGCAATCCACTGTAACAAACAAGCAATTCACACCTGATAACCATCTTGCTGTTGAAAGTGCTGACCTTCTAAAAAGGGAAAAGAAAAGCAACTGCGGTTTGGAGACATGTATGAATGTTTAGAAAGGGGCTTGACTTGCCGCCGGGAGAGGAGGGAAAAAAGAACACCGGTACTTACCGTAGGGTGGTGTTCTAGAGGACGGAGAGAGAGGGAATGCCTAGACAGGTGGGTATGTCTTCAGCTACTCTGCAAGAAAGCGACAGGGGGCGCTCCAAGCTATAAATAGCCGCACTTGGCGCCCTTTTGACAGTCCTTCTGGAGCCCCAAGGTAAGTAAGAGGTCCAAAAGGTAAGTATTGTAGTACAAAAAACTCCCTAGTCGATGGGAGGGACGGCATTCCCTCTCTCTCCGTCCTCTAGAACACCACCCTACGGTAAGTACCGGTGTTCTTTTCTCCGAGGACGGAACTGAGAGGGAATGCCTAGACAGGTGGGATGTACCAACGATTTGATCACCTGGGAGGGAGACTAGGCAGTTTTTTGCTCTTCATCTTCCTCCAATATATGTTGCAAAATTCTTCTTCCAAATGCTGCCTCTGCTGATCTAAACAAATCAAGTTTATAATGTCTTGTGAAAGTGGAAGGATTTTTCCAGGTGGCAGCTTTGCAAATCTGTTCCCACGAAGCCCTATTGTGGAAGGCAGCCGAAGAAGCTGAAGCTCTGGGAATGAGCCCAGATCTTTTTAGGAGGCGTTTTGCCTAAGGACTTGTAACACGTAGTAATGCAACTCACTATCCATCCTGCTATGGTTTTGGAGGATGCCTTTTGACCTTTTCGAATATTATTCTGTAAAACAAATAGTTTCTGCTTTTCCAAATTCTCTTGTACGTTTCTCATAAACTTGTAAGGCTCTCTGCACATCCAGAAGACGCCAGTAATGGTCTTTAGGACTAGAGGGTTTAGGAGCTAAGGAAGGAACATGCACTGCATAACATTGTTCAGGCAGGGAAAACGATGCTAACTTTGATACTCTGTCACAGAGAACATGGTTATGAGGAAAATAGTCTTACAAGTCAACGAAATAAGGAAACACTGTCCAAAGGTTCAAACGGTGAACCAGTGGGCGCTTTTAGAACCCAATGCAAAAGCCAAGAGGGGTATCTATGAACCACAGGGGATGAGCTGTTTTTAAATGGTTAAGGAAACCTTTTAACTTGTGGATGATTGGTAACAGATGAGTCTTTGCCAATGTTCACAACTGAAGCAACGACAGCCAAATGTCTGTTCATGGTACTGTATTGAAATCCCATTTGAATGCCCCTCTGCAAGAAGATTAAAGTGTTGACAACAGAAGGGTTCATGGGATCCTCCAAGATCTACTGAACCCAGTCATAAAATATTTTCCATCTACTAGTGTATAGTCTAATGGTTGATCCTCTTCTATCAGCCAGAATTGCGTCAAAAACTAAGTCCATATATACTAAACATCTCAGTTTGTGCCTCTGAGCACCCAGGTATTGAGAGACATCCACTGAGGATCCAGATGTGGAATCCCTTGTTGCATTAACAAGCCTGGTCTGATAGGCAGCTGAAGTGGACCCTGAATTGCCAATGCTTTGATCATGGCACGCCATTGTCTGCGAGGCCACAGTGGCAGTACCAGGATCACAGCTGCCAACAATCTCCATAGTCTGGCCAGGAATCTCGAAAGAAGAGGCAGCGGAGGAAATGCATACAGTAAACCTGGAGGCCATGGATGTGATAAGGTGGCCATTCTCTCTGCTGCATGATGCCTGAACTGACACAGAAATCGCGTCACCTGAGTGTTCTCCAGTGTTGCAAACAAATCCATGACTGGGGTGCCCCACTGTCTCATCCAGTCGAAAGATACCAGGTGTAATGCCCGTTCTGTGCTCGGAAGGTGTGTGCGAGATAACGCATCCGTCTGCAGATTTTCCTTTCTCTGAATGTGCAATGAAGAAACTGACTAAATATTAGCTTCTGTCCATGCAAAGATTTCTTCTGACAGACGCATGAAAGATTTGGATATGGTACCTCTTTGTTTTATAATATGGTCTTGGGCAGTTAAGTTGTCAGTGAAGATCAAGACATGCTGTCCTTGAACCAATTAGAAAACACCAGCAAGGCCAGCTATATAGTCTTCAGTTCAAACCAGTTGATAGAATGAAGTTTGTCTCGAGGAGACCATTGTCCCTGTGGTGTCCTGCCCAAGCAGTGATTACCCCACCCAAAGAGGCTGGCATCAGTAGTGATTAGAACTCTCTCAGGAGGTGATATAGGGCAGCCCAGGGTTAGCTGTCTGACACGGACCCCACCATGCAAGGGATCCCTTAACCTCCTTGGTAATCAGAAGTGTCCTAGGAACCTTTGTGATCATGACAGAGTTATACGGAAGCAGCATTCATTGCAATGGGCGAGCTCTGAACCTTGCCCATAGCACAATATCTATTACAGAAATCAATTTGCCCCAAAAGAAAGAGAAGCTAGCTAGGGAAGCTGTTCTCTTATTCATTAAGGTCAGGGCCCTGGTGGATATTACATCCACCCTTTCTGGAGAAGGAGAGATCTTACTTTGTGCTGTATTAATCAGAGTACCCAGATGCACCATGGTCTGAGAGAGAACCTGTGAGCTTCGATCCAGTTTATCAAAAACCCATGAGTCTCCAGCGTATGTTTAACGAAGGTAACATCACATTCCGCTTTATCCCTAGACAGCAATAGAATAAACAAATAATCTAAATATGCATAAATAGATATACCATGCAATCTTTGACCTTGTACAAGTGCGCTTAGAACACAGGAAGGATTCGAGTGGTCAAACTCAATCAAAGGGTAAGGCTCAAAACTGCCAATGGCTCAATCCTAATGCGAAACTTAGGAACTTTTGAGAACATGGCTGCATAGCAATATGCATGTATGCATCAGAAAAATCCATAGAAAACATGTAAAGATTTGCATCAATCGCTGTTCTTGGTTTTTCAAGGGTTTCCATCTTGAACTTAACGTGTGGTATAAATTGGTTGATGTACTGAAACTCAAGAAATGATTTCCAATCACCCTTCTTTCTTGGGGCAACAAGGAAAGAGGAGTAAACTCCCTGACCTCTTTCATTTTCAGGTACATGTTCTACAACTCCAATAGAAATCAATTTAGCAAATTGCTTCATAACTTCCCTCTTTCTATCTTTCTATCTATCTTTTTTTTTTTTTTTTTAACAAGACATACACTTTAAGCACTGAACGAAACGTGAAGGTAGGAGACAATCAAATTCAGTTCTATATCCGTCTTACTAATGTTAGAAATCCAATAAGCACCTGACTCGGGTGGTCATTGATCAGCAAAGGTTGTCAAATGACCCCCTATTGGAGCACTTTCTGAATCATTGGGAAATTCACTTGGAATCATGAAAGAAAGAGCCTTTCCCGACTTCCAGCTATGTTTTGGAACTCTTGACTTGTCTGAAGAGGGCTTGTCATAATTTCTAGAGATTTCTTCCCTGAAGGAATGAAAATTACTCCTCTGTGGGTGATAGGCCAATCTTGGAGGGGAAAACCACCTTTGTAGGAAAAGAATATCTTTTCTTTACCTTTATGCAAACATGATGTGGTTGGCCTGTATTTTTTTTCTTCCCCTGGCCTTCCAGCAAAATATCCCACAACACAAAGTCCCCCCAAAGCATTCCATCAATGAATGGGGAAGTAGTCACATTGTTCTTTGCATTTGGATCCACCTGCCAAAACCTTAACCATAAGGTTTTCCTGGTGGCTACATTACATGCTACTCCTCTAGTTGACATGAGCATGGCATCTAGAGATGTGTCTGCTGTCAAAGCTAAAACCTTTCGTATGTGTCTGCTGTCAAGCTAGAACCTTTTGTATTTCATCAATGACAGAGTCTGCCCACTTTAGAGCCGCTCTAGAAATCGGAGATCTGAGTGTTCGTAGGTATACACAAATAATTTGATTCAAAACTTTTCTTTAACATCGACTTCACATGCTTAAAGGTCTGCTGATTGGAACAACAGCACAGAGACTCTTGAATCTATGAGAGGCGTTGCCCAAAAACTAGCATCCTCACCTTCTGCTCCAGTTATTTGGAACAGGAGGGAGTTTCGCAGGTTTTCCCACTGTTTTAGAATCATCTTCTTAAAGCTCTGATTCAAGGGAGATACCATATAATGTTTGGGGGGAGGCATCAAAAGGTTGGCCTGCTCTGAGGCTAGGTCACTGGAAACCACTTCGACTGGCTTTAAGGATAATGTGGCTAACATCTTAAGTAATACTTTTGGAAATTCCTCCATTTAAAAATCCTAGGAAAAGGCAATCCCTTTCCTAAATCTGGTATTTGCATAGAATCAGAATCATCATTATCATCCGAGTCCCATTGGTTAGGGTCATTAACATAAGTGGAAAATCAGATCCCTCAGAATCCTGCAGTTCACTGTCAGAAACCTAAAGGGTCGCAATTACTGCCAGTGTCAAAACTGCTATTTTCAGGTTCTCCAGCAGGTGGCGATGATCGCTTGCCAGAAGGCTTGGCTCTGTCTAGCTGACAGGCTCTCTGCAAAGCAACAGCAGCAGATTAAGCCTCAATTTTGTTTCCTGCTGCTGAGTTTTTTATTTTTGGGCTAAGAGAGTCCCGAGAGGATGTTTTATTCTTCAGGCTTGAAGAAGGGGCAGCAGGCTTGGTCTCTGTGGAAGACGAGCCTGGCTTGACAGACATTGCTGGCAGCACAGGCACAGAAGAGACCGCCCCTTTGAGGCCTTGGCTTTGGCAGGCTTTGTAGTTTGTGGCTGCTGCTTTCCCTTCATCTGAGTGCCGTTCTTGCTTGCGGTCTTGATGGTAATTGGAGGACTAGCATTTCCCAACCTAGACTTACCTTTTTAGAGGGTTTATTTTATTTATTTATTTATTTTTTCAGCATGCTTAATCTTCTTTGACTTCGTGTTTGACTCAGGTGGGGAGGGATTGGTAGGCGAGACAGGAGGGTGAAGGAAGAAAGGAATAGGAAACCCAGGCCCAAAGGGGCAGATATAGCTTGTGGGAAGGAGGAGGGAGGGAGGTGGATTTTTTTTTTTTTTCTCTCTGGCTCCGCTCCCAGCCGAGGCCTCAGGCAATAAAAGTCTAACATGCCTCCTGCCTGCCTTATTTCAGAAAGGGAGACTCAGGGAACAGACGGCCGGGCTGGTCTGTGTTGGAACCGGCTGGAATGGCGAGGGCAGCCGATGAAGACTCTGCCACGAGCAAAGAAGGGGCGGGTCGTTATTTTGATCCTGGGCCAGAGATTGAGCTGACGGGATGGGCTGATGGCCACTTACTCCCTAGCCTTAACTTCACCTCACGCTGTGAGGGAGTGAATGCTGGATATATCATTCAGGGGTTGAACTCACATGGTATTCCTCCGGAGACTACCTCACGCTGTGAGGAGAATGAGTTGCCATCGGCCCGAGGATAAATCGAACAAGCTGCCTCAGACTTTGTCAGGCAGATTGTCAATATTTAAAAGGCACGAACCTCCTCTTCTCCCGGAGGTCGAGTAGCTCTCGCAGTATCCCTTCAGAAGGGAACTGTCGGCCCCAACAAACGGAATCTGTTGACAATATTTAGAAGGCACGAACCTCCTCTTCTCCCGGAGGTCGAGTAGCTCTCGCAGTATCCCTTCAGAAGGGAACTGTCGGCCCCAATAAACGGAATCTGTTGACTTGATGAATGCCTTGACAGGCCTCAAATACACTCTGTAGTCAGAAGTCCTCGCTAACTTGCAGAAAGCGACAGAAGGACTGTCAAAAGGGCGCCAAGTGCGGCTATTTATAGCTTGGAGCGCCCCCTGTCGCTTTCTTGCAGAGTAGCTGAAGACATACCCACCTGTCTAGGCATTCCCTCTCAGTTCCGTCCTCGGAGAAGAATCTCTGCCTGCCTGGTGCTGTTTTTCCTCCATCCAGGCAAGGCAGCCACCCAGCTAGGCTCCGTGAAGGGGTCTGTTATGAGTGGTATGTTCACGCCAGGAGGAAGAGGACAGGGCAGCCCTGAAAAGCGGCTTTTAAAAGGTAGCCACTGGAGTCCCCCCTTGAGTCATGTACGTCCTCAGAATCCAGATTGAACGCGATTAAACTGAAAGTAATTGGAACAGGCAAATTCGCGTTTGCATCCGATTCTGTTATCTCGGTTTAGGGAAAGCGAAATAATGTTGCTGTGAAGACACGGCCTTCCTGTTGTATCCTACAGCTTCCCGATTCTTAGAATAACCCTTCTTTTTTAAGTTCTGCAATGCTTTACTTTTAGTGGAATACACTAAATCAAATAAAATTTTGAAAAATCCAGTAATATTTTATTCTGCCTCCCCACCCCCATGGCTGCGCATACAGAAACTTGATAATAAATTTTCCCTGTTGATAAACAGAATGTGACCTGTTGTAATATAATCATTTTCCAGGAAGCAAAATAATTTAACTCCCCAACCATCTAGCTTCAGATCCCATCCAGCTTCTTATTGACATTTAGTTAAAAATGTTCTGATGTATCTTTAATTTGTTAGGGTCTGATTTATTTTTATTTGCTTTTGTTTTCTTTGTTTTGTTGTCTGTATACTCTTGCTTTGAGAGCTTCATGTCTGGATATAAACACAGTAACAAGTGAATAAAAACAAAATACCTCAGAGTGCAAATTCTAAATTTAAATCACTCAGGGATTTATTACTTTAAAAAAGAGAAGGGCAACTGAAAATACATATAACAGTTACATTTAGCTGAAAATCAAAATGATGCCAAGGATTAGACAGATCAGCATCTTCATGATATTTTGCCATATGGTTGAAGATTTTAAAGACAGAGTCCAAATTAATATTTTTTGGGTTCCCTTCTGTATAACTTTTCTACTTCAATTCTACTTAAGGAATCAGGTGAAAGGCCATTTGGCACTAGGCAATTTGTTTTACTTGAGCTCTCTGAATGGATCACTGTTGCTTAGCAACTACCTTTAGGCTTTTTCAGCGCCTGCAAAGGGCCTTAGAAACTTCAAGAGTTTTCGAGGCTTTGGCTAGCAGTATCAGTATAAAACTGAGCTGTGTTAAAGACTTTTATCTTGGTATTCTCATCTGATCTATTGCCTTTTGTGTCACCAGAATGTATAGCTGGCTAGAAAATGACGTCTTTTTGTATAGCAGATCTACACCTAGTTATGTGCTCAGTCTTAATGTGTTCTTAATTAGTAGATTATGTTCACAAAAAACACTGATGCAAAATTGACAGATATCTTATCTTCAGGAATGTCACCATGTACCAGGGAGTTGTTTAAGTGTCTGAAATAACACAACGCCATGAACAAAGGAAATATTTGCAAATGCTTAATAACATTCATGAGCAAAATGTATTGAAGCATTCACTCTTTTCTGTGCATCATTCATAATGGTTATTTTATCTTTTTCTGCAGTCACCCAAGAATTTAAGGTGGCTTAGCACCATATCTAATAGGAGCCATCCCCCTTTGGGATGTGCATTAATATTTTGAGTTATTCGTACAAATAACTCAGCCATTCGTATGTGTATGGATGCATATGCATATCTGTACACATCCGTACAGATACATACGGGATGAAAATGGAATGCATACGGGATACGTATGAAATTCGTATAACTGGATACATATCGAATATTTGAACAAATAGATATGAATGTATTTGTATCGGTTTGAATGTCCAGACATTCGTTTTTCTTTATTCATACAAATTCAGATTTTTGAATATTCAATTCATTACAAATTGAATGTTAAAAATTGCATTTGTACACACCCCTAATCCCCCTACTGCTTTTACAATGGCAGTATCTTCTGTTCTAGTCTACACCTCTTCTTACTGAATTTATGCAAAATTTTAAGGAAAAAAGGATTCCTGTGTTTTTGGATAAAATGCAAAGGAATGGTGGGATATGGGACCTAGGGTCTCAGGTAAGTACAGAAAGGGCCTAAGTCTTCAAACCTAAACTACAACCAGTACGTTGGGTTAGTAACAACAACAACAAATTGTTTGGCACATGTTTCCTTTGTTACATGATTTATATACTTAGTTAATTTGCCTGCATTAATGTTGATATAATTAGTTTGCATGAATTGTTTATGCAATTCAGATTGCCTGTGTTAAGTATGCCCTATTAATTTAGTGATTTGTTTCATGTAGACCCTGGTATCATTCATCATGCTAAGTAATGCATTGTTTTGGGCTGGTTTTTTTTTGAAATGCTTGTGGCTATCTGAATACCAAAATATTACAGAGTGGTAACCAGTCAGTTTCTGAAGGATTTTGTTGCTGTTCTTGAGACTATAGGATTTAATCTCTCTTTGTGATATGAGCTAACCTATTCCCTACATATTTTTTGCTTCATATGCATGTATACGTTTGAATATCAAAGCTGAAGAGATCAGATTGATCAATCATTTTACTTTTATATTAACTTTCTAAAACAATTCCCAAAGTCATTGGTATCATGGAGATGTTGGAGCTATGGTAAACGGTTCTTCAGTGCATCTCACAATTCACAGAAACTTCTAATATAACATTTCAATGCCTCTTACTCCATATAAGGATCCATATGTTATAAGCATTACCATGATGAAAAGGAAAATAGTTTTTAAAAAACACAGATTGAACTAGATTTTTGTTATGCCAATAGGTGGCTGGTGATTTTGATGTCAGAAGGCCATCATTTCATAAGTTTTCAAGTCAGATTGCTAATTACTTTGCACAGACCAGAAGAACTAAGAATTCAGTGATGTAACACCTGGTACTTCTTTACTGGGGAGGAAAAAGGGACAACCTTAATGCTACTCATCTCCAGTACTATCTTAGTGCATTCTTGTTGAGAGGCTACTAAGGTCTTTTCCAAACAGTGATAACCCCAACCACCACCACTATTTAGCAATACTTGAGATATAAATCTATTCCAGACTAATCACTTGTTGGCCAGAGAGCTGGGCAACAGCAGGGAACCAGTTCACAGACTTACCTGTCTGGATGCCATGCTCCTACCATCAGCACACCGTGCACATTTGGTATTTTGAAGTTTGAAATACCCCAAAGTGTGTGATTATCCCTTGCACTTCTGTAGGTAAAATTTTGGAGCCCCGTGCATATATGGTGACCATGTCCCAGATAGCGCGTCCCAGGATCAGCATTCAGACAGGTAAGTGAATATTACTATCATGAGAAAAAGGATCCTTTTTCTTATTATATCAATACCACAGGATATCACAATATCCCGGGGCTATGTTCGGATGGCCATGAACATATATGGCCATCCCAGTGTAGACCTAGGATACTAGTGGGTTTCATACCTTGTTTGAAGGCAACCTAAGTTGGGTTTGACTTCTGGTGACTAAATGGACAAAAAAATCTAGAAGTACTTTGCTGTTGCCTTCTTACAGATAGATGCTGGGGGTCAAGGCTGGGGATTAAAGCTCCTGTGTTTGTGGGAGTTGCTGTATCACTGAGGTAGGGACAGTCCTATCCCTTTTTTCTAAAGAAACAAATCAAAGATGAGCCTTGGGAATTTCATTAGATTGTCTATAACATGCAGGTTTTGTTCTGGCAAAATGCTATGGAATGAAATCTATCATTGGGCCTTCCTGAAATCTGTATCACAACAGGATGCTACCCCTCCCACTCAGACAAGAGTTTTTCAGACTTTATGGCTGAACACACACCACAGTACATGAGATACTATCCTCTACACATGAAGACTAGAGTATGAATATGTAAATATTGCACAATCAAATGCCCTTCTTTGAGTTTATTGGTCCAGTATTTTGATATAATTATAACAATGAATAATAATAATGTGGAATCATGATTTTGCTTTTAGTACTTTTATGAATATACCATTTATTTACAGTATTCTCAACAGCTTTTTGGTGAATTTAATGGCTGCAACAGATGTTTTTTACCTTACAGACTTGAATGTCCTAGTTCAAACAATGGAACTTTCTGCAGAGGGCTGCAGACAAATGTTGACTACCTTTCTCATGTTGTTAGCAAAACTGAAGGAAAAAATCCCATCCTTCACTGATTAAATAGGTCTATTCAGACTTACCTGGATACAACTTACTGCTTTTAAGATGATCACTACAAAATAATTAAATCTAACAGCTTGGGTCTGTGACTTCTGTATGGTCCTTTTTGGATGGACCGTATTTTTTGGACAGACCATGGCCTTTTCTGCACTTATAGGTCTGTGGTTGGAATCAGTAGATCTGAACCAGCCAGGCCTACTGGTTCCAGCTATGGAAAAGTATAGTCTGAAACATCACCATCTGTATCATGACATTGGTCCAGACTAGCCCTTTCCTGGCCTCAAAGATCACACAATTTTCAAGGACAGTCTCTGAAGCCTCCTTGTAGCCTTTGGGGGATACATTTCAGAGCATGCTTCCATGTTCTGGACCCCTCTGTTCTTCCAGTAGCCTCATTTAACCAAATCCCTAATCGTAATTATGCTGTTTAATGTGGATGTAGAAAAACATAAACATTGATAATATGCAAAAACACATCAACATTTGATGTTGTAGGGTTGTTTTGTAATTCACAAGTAATATATCACACTAAAACAGTCGCACTAAACTGAAACAATGGTCTGCTTGCCATTTCAATTTGCAAATAGAGTAAATGGAAGCCAATTCTTATATGAAAGCCTTTGCTCCTGGGTTAAATCATAGGGTCTTTTAGGCAGGCTTTAAATATATTAAATACCGCTGAGCATCCCATAGGGAAATGTTTGGCCTGCCAAGATGGATTCAATAACAATTTACTTCCATTGATGATATTGCTTTTACTAATGGGAGCATTGAAACTGTATCATGAAATAAATAACTGTGGCACAATTAAGAAACTTGTCTAATTATAGGACTAAAATGTTTTGTACAGTTACAAACCTGCAAAAGGAGCAGTATAAGAACATAAGAGGAGCCCTGCTGGATCAGGCCACAACCCATCTAGTCCAGCATCCTGTCTCACACAGTGACCCACCAATTGCCCATGGGCATCTCAAGCAGAGACGAGGGCAAACCTCCTGCTCTTGAATCCCAGCAAATAGCCACAGAGGCATCCTGCTTGTCACCCCAGCCTGAAAGATGTACTTAGGCATCCATTCTAGTAGCCATCTGTCATTCATAAACTGGATGAGAGAAGGTAACTGGGCGAGCACCTTCCATCAAGCTCCCAGCATTGACCCCTCCCTCCCAACTGTCACCACACAGGCTATGAAGGAGCCATCTTGCCTGTGGGGAATGGCATCTTTGTATTGCAACTATATGTCTCTTTTGTAAATTAGTAGCTTCTACAAGAATAAAGAGATACAATACTATCTGTCTAATGATCAACTATTGTTTGAATACCCTGCCTTCTTTTGGAGTCCCAATCTCTACAGTTGATAAAAAAAAAATTCTTCATAGTTCATTATGCATGAAGAACATTGGTAAAAAAATCAATTTATTTCCTTTTCATGCTGAGCATTTTTATCCTGGGAACATTCTAATTTTATAGCACTTGTTGATATAGTGGGAAAATGTAAAGTTAAGCCTCAGCAACTTTTTATTATAAACAAACATCAACATAATTATTAGGTTGAACTGTACCTTGCACATAAGATTAAATATTCCATTGAAAGTACTGCATATTTATTTGGTCAGTCTGAAATGTTTACTACTTTCTATAAAACATCTCAAATTGATTTATAATAGTGGTTTCTGTGGTGCACCCCCTAGCCAAGGCAGATCTCTTTCCCCTCTCTGAGACTGGCAATCATTTGAAATAAATCAAATGCCTGTTTATTATAATCCTCAGCGTTGGCCAAGCCTTTCTTCGGCCCTGCTCCAAAGAGCGCACCACTTCTCCTGCCTTTTGTTTAAACATATAAGTGGAGAGTGTCTCTAATGCCACACACGGCGCCCTCTCTCTCTCTTTCTCTCTCTCTTTCCCTGTTCTACAGGCTCCCTTTACCCTGGTGAACCTCAAAGCTTAATAATAAATACTGCAGGCAAATGTTCTTCTTGAAATTACAAAGAATAATCTTTATTGTTTTCAGAACAGCTGCTTTACTTAGAATAAATAAATAAATAAATAAATAAATAAATAAATAAATAAATAAATAAATAAATAAATAAATAAGAGAACAAGGCTTGTATGAACAATCAAGCTCAAATAAGAGAATTTGTTTCAGACAACACACAGCTATCAACCTAACCCCCTAGGCTGCTTAAGAATTCTTCCCCTGGCTCATCCGAGCCTAAGAATTCTGGAATTGTGAGAGTAATCTTGCCTCAGGTACAGAATGGTTTCACCCAGACCTCCTTTCTTGAGAAAACCAAGCACCAAACAGTTTTTTATATCTCCAGCCTGGCAAAAGCCAATGCCTGATTGGCTGAACCTGTGGACATTTCTCTCTCCCCCTTAGTATGCTAATGAGGGAGTTCCAGCCCACTGCTTACCTGTTCCTAATACTTTCTTTATAAGGGTGGTTCTGCACTGGATGGTTAAACCGGTTTAACTACCCAGTTAAGACCCATTTAAAACACTTACCTTATTCCCTTCCTCATTGCAGACCAGATTAGCAACCCTTCCTGATGGACACTTGGGTTACCTAAAGTACACATGAAGAATGTCCCTCTTAGACCTATAGTTAGCACCATTGGTTCACCCATGTATGACCTTGCTCAGTATTTGGTCTCAATCCTTAATCCATGGGTAGGATCAACAGATTCTTATATAAATAATTCAACTCACTTAATTCAGCGACTGAAAGGAATAACATTAACCCCAGGTTCACGCTTAGTCAGGTTTGATGTTGTATCATTGTTCATTAATGTACCCCTACAGGATTCCATCGCTTTGATTGACAAAATATTCCCTCCGGATATTACAGAATTGTTCCAACATTGTCTGTATACATCCCACTTTGTTTGGGAACAAAATTTTTACAAACAGAAGAACGGTGTGACAATGGGTAGCCCACTGAGCTCGCTGATTGCAAATCTTTACGTGGAGTATTTTGAAGAACAAGCTTTAAAAACTGCAAAATTCAAGTCCCATATCTGGTGGAGGTACGTTGATGTTTTTGGAATTTGGGAATATGATGATCTTAAACTGGATGAGTTTTTATGTCACCTTAATAATTGTGATAACTCCATAAATTTTACCATGGAATTGGAAAGGGAAGGAGGTCTACCATTTTTGGCTGTATTTATTAATAGGCAAGAGGATTTGACTCTAGGTTTCAAGGTATATAGGAAACCAACACATATGGATAGATATTTACACAGGGATTCAAACCATCATCCTGCACAAAAAAGAGGGATTATTAAGACCCTGATGACCAGGGCCGACCATATATGCGAAGAACATCACATATCATGAGAGAAGCGACATGTGGAAAGGGACCTGTTAGCTAATGGATATTCAATACAGGATGTTGATAGAGCAACAAATCATAATGCTGAGAAGAAGCGAAAGGAAGGGTCAAACATTGGAGCTGCTAAGCAGATGGAGAAGTTGGCTTTCTTCTGAGGGCATTTACTCTGAGGCATTGATATAAAAACTGTTTTCCACCCAACAAAGAAAATTAGCCAAATGATCCACAGTGTTAAAGATCCTAGACCCCTGTTCTCCACTGCTGGAGTCTATAAAATACAATGTGATTGTAAAAGGGTATATATAGGTACAACGCAAAGAAGCGTTGCAACCCGTATACAAGAACACGAATGCCACTGCAGGCTCAATCCATCTGGTAAGTCTGCGGTGGTGGAACATGTAATGAAGAGTGGCCACCACACTGATTTTAAGAATACTACAGTTCTTTCTTTAGAGAAGCTATTGAGATTTATAAGCACCCATTTCATTTTAATAGAAAGGAGGAAGACAAAGGAGTACCGGATGCTTGGTTACCAGTTTTAAAAACATGCAGAAAGGCCTTGACAGATGATCCTGGTCAAAATGTTACTCTTAAGTAAGAAGACGGAAAAAACTGCAGGAGCTGGCAGCTGTCTTGATGAGCCCTATATGCCTTGTATTTAGCAGTTGACTGATTCTCTCTAGTTCACTTCTAATGTCTGTCTTATTGGGTGTTTTCTCCTAGCATAGTGTACTATTCTTGTTTCTTCTGAGGAAGCCTACAGTGAGTAGGTGAAACACGTGTAAAGAGTGGGACTTTTATGACAGTCTTTTGTGTTATTTTAGTTTTCCCCTCTTTAAAGCTTCTAAGTTTTTTCAAGTATTTGTAGCATGACTGTTTTACCCAGAAACTGTTCCAGCCATCGTGGAATGGGACTATTCTGCAGTCAGATAATCCCAGTGAGAAACAGACCCAAGCAAAGGGCTGGCATGGAGGGCAGCAAACAGGGAAGGGCCTGACTCCTACCCACTGCCACTGCCGAAACCCCAATACTCCCTGCTGATAATGATACCCAATAACTCCACAATTGCCATTGTTGCTGCCAAACCATACCATGCTGAGCCTTTATAGATCCCCTTCGCCTGGTAAAGGGTAAGTTTTGCCTTAGGGGCCCAGTATACCAGCCCTGGGTGGTTAATAGACCTCTTTGTTAAGGTCTCCAGCTATACTGGGATACGTTGCCATTTTGGGCACTCTTGCCTGGTCTGCACCTCAGCCAATGCATGCAGAAGTCAGAGGCCTAGACCGGATCATAGTCTGATCTACTGTCTAATGTGGAAATGGACAGAGGCCACGTCCCCATGCATGCTTGGTACAGTTCTGAATGCAGGATTGGCAAGGGGCGTCCCCACGTGTTTTGGATTTGGTCTGCAGAAAGCGGACAAAACCCTCCAGATTGTGCCAGACCAGGACCAAATTTGCTACCTGAAAAAACAAGTCTGGGTCCAGGCACATATTGGTTAGTGAGCTGAGACTGCGCATGGGGACAATCGTGGCCTATCCAGGGAGGAGATTGGTGCTCACGTCATTAGGAGGTGGGGTGTGCTTGCCGTTCCTGCCCTGGGCATTGGAGATGACAGCTGCTGACATTTTGAAATCCTGATCGCCAAGGCAGGCAGGATACTGGCTTAATTTGTGTGCATTTTCCACAGAAATATTTCCACCCCTGTTTTCCGATTGCCAAGACAGGCAGGATAATGACTTGAGTTTTGTTCCATTTCCAAAAATTTTAAACTCCCGTTTCCTGATCGCCAAGGCAATCATGAAATAAAGGCTTGATTTTCTCCCTTTTAAACTTGGTGGGCGTTCTCGGGGTTCCTGGTGGAGCGGAGGTGCGCAAAACGGCTCAAGCACCTATGTGCCACTAAACCTTGTAGCAGCTTTCGGTCTTTTAAAATTAAGTATAAATTTATTATTATGAAGTAAGCTTTATTTTAACTTTTTTTCCATGCCTCCCAGCCCAGTCCTGGCTTTCAGTGCCACTAAGGGAGGGGGAGATGTGGAACATGGGTGGGCAGATGTCAACCTGGCTTCCAATGAGGAGAGAGGGGGCAGAGAGGAGGGGTTGCTGCTCCCCCATGCCAGGATTTGGCACAGTTTGCATGGGGACGCCTCCATCCATGCCCAACCTAGTCCACGTTGCAGGGAATGGCATGGGGATGGGATGGGAGTATTCTCGGACCCACTCCCAGTCTCATGTGTTACAAATGGCTTTCATGGTGGTGGGTGGTGGGTGGGGCAGAGAAGCTGAACACAGTTCTAGGGTTATGAAGACTAAGCTCAGTATTGGGATCGCTGATTTGAACTCACTGGCCCAGATTTGGCATAATTGTTATTGTGTCCTAACAGTGTATGAGTGAATGGGTAAATCTGTGCCACAAAGAAAGCAGCTTTGTTAAAGATAAACAAGGGAAGGACAGAGTAATGTATGCAACTGATGGAAGAAGGAAAGTGGTCCCAGAGTGGGTGAGTGTAAAGAAAGTAGACTGTGAAATTGGTCCTGGCCTTTGGATTGCTGTCAAATATTGAGGGCAGATAAAGGTCAGATTCTGAAGTTAAATTTCAAGGCAAGTTATCACAAATACATAACAGCAATCAGTATTTTACTATTGTACTTTAATTTCCTATTAACAAACAAATGTATAACTACAATCCTTAAAAAAGTGAACAAATATTCTAGGACAGTAAGCAACTTACAGGTCTTTGTAAAATAAATAAAAACCTTTTTTGATTATTGGATTTACATAAATCTGTACGTGTACATTCTGAATAAAAAGTCAGAAACAGATGTTATCTACCAGTGAACCAAAAATCAGATATAATTTATGACAAAGATCTGTTTCATGTTACCTTTTATCGCATTCGCCTTTTTGTTTCCCTAAGGTTTTCTTATTTTTCTTAAGTTGATTCACAAGAGTGTTGTACACCTGTTCCAGTTAACGTTCTTAATTGTGTACTCCCTAAATCACTTTTGTACAATCCTGAGCTTCGAAAGGACTTTATCAAACATGAGAACATTGCATCTTTGGTGCTAATGATATAAACCATTTTGTATTCAGAAATAACATGGGCCATTTCTTAATGGCTTATGAGCTTTAACATTTCCATATTCCTTAGGGATGCTTATGAAATACTTAGGCGTTTTCGCACACGGGGTTTTGGAACGCGTGCAAGACAGCTTCGAACGCGGCATACGCATTGCCGCAGTGGGGCTTGCGCTCCGACGTGTCCGGAGCTGTCTTGCACGCGTTCGAGATGTAGAGCACTTTAAAGTGCTCTACATCCGTTCCGGCGCGGACGAAGTGCCCGCAGCCGTTCGGGGAGAGAAGCATTCGCTCATGTTTCTCTCTCCCTGACAGCTGTGGGCTCGCCTCCCCCACCAGCGCTGCCTGACAATCAGCTGATTGCCTGCCTTGCTGGCTGCGGTAGCCTCGGCAGCCATCTCCCCACCCCTTGCCGGCATTTGCCAGCTAAGGCACTTCAGAATGCTTTGAGGATTTGCACACAGGCGCGCCGAACGCGTTTACACGCGTTCCTGCGCTCCTATGTGTGAATGGTCAAAGCGTCCTGAAGTGTCTTAGGCTTCCCGTCCTACACCCGTTCCAAATGGAACGAGTGTAATGCGAAAATGCCTCTTGTGTCCATGTGGAAACACAGATTAATGTCTCACTGTTCCACTGCATTAAGATCTGACTTTTTTTGAAGACTTCTCAAAGGATCCCATGGGGTGGGAAACCTGTCTGGTCGAATGCACATGTTGCTGTTATCTCACAGCTGAAGTTGTTGGCCAACATCCAGAGAGATATATAGCTAGAGCCTTAGACCTAAGAATTTATTGGCACACATTTGAAAACAATGCTCTGTATGCCATATCATCTCCTTTTATAATATGAATGCACATCTTTAAGACTGATGAGACCTTGAAAAGCAATTTGTAATAAGCTGGTGGCCATGCTCAAAGTGCAAGGAAATCCCATACAAAAATGGTTTCAATATCCCTTGAAATATCCCTTCTACGTTCTCTGTAGTTAAAGAAAGACCTTTGAGTGACTGTTTTAGTTTTTTGAAGCTATAGAGTCTAGTTTTATCAACTGCAAACAGATTTATTGTGATATAAATTTTCATTGATTAAAGACTATACAAAAGCTTATGGCCAAAATAAATATTTGCTATCAAAAGGAAAATTATGCAGTTGCTAACTGCTGCACACTGAAATCAAATAGACTCAAATCAACTTCCTTCCCCTAACCAGGAGTCTAATTATAAAAGCTAAAGGTAAGAAGAGAAAGAATATCTATATCTTGTGACTACTTATTTCAGATAAATAAACTCTGGATGCTTTTAATATAGTTCAAGTGATTTTTCTAGTAATGTGCATGAAATAAGTGTCCTAAAGAGATCTAGTGTGTAGCAGCTGGTAAATGTTTAATACCACATGGATATTTCTACCAGATGATTCTCAAAGATAAAGGCATGCTTCAAGTGTATGTGAAGTTTAAATTCAAAGTAATTCATTTTAGGCATCATAATTTATTGAACAGTTTATGCTTAAAGAAGGAGCGCAGTGTTCATTAAGAAAATACAGATGGTCTTCAGATGGCTAACAAGATTTCACACTCATTTTGCTGCATCCTGCTGTGATAGCCTAAGAGAAAATAATACCAGCTCTGAGTTTTCTGTGTCTGTGGGGTGAACATTTGTGTCTCATAAAAGAGTACTAAAGAAACCACCTACTGTTATAATAACCTTGTGGTCGATGTCTGTTCTCATCAGTGGCTATCAGGAAGCAAAGCCATGGTCAGCAGAGTTTCTTGCACCCTCTTGCTGCAATCATTCTGAGACAGTCTTTCATACCATTAATATAGGTTATTGCAAGCATTGGAAAGACTATTTCTGTGCTGTGCTATTCTGAACTGTAGGTAGTGGCTTTCTGTGACTCCTAAGGCACCATATCTGCCTGTCTTCTCTATATCTATCAACTTCAGACACATAGAAAACATCCTTATTTTCAAGCTATATAGATTTTAGTGTCTGTTCGGGGAAATAGCAACCAGTCCTAAAAACTCCATTTTTAAAAAAAGTCCCTGCAGCCTGAGTTGATGGAGAGCCAGACAACTTTTTAGATAAGCTGTTCATCTAGGGAGTCTCAAAGACAAATCATTTACTGAACATGCAAAGGAAAGCTAAGATTAGGAACTAGACTCCTCCTTCTCCTTCAGTTAACTGGTGCACATTCTGCATGTCACGATTACAGCCCTGTTGCAGCCCTGAAGTTGCAAGGTCTGCTTGCTTCTGCTTTGTCTGACACAGTAGATGCCTGCATGAATGTAGGGTCTGCATGGAACTGCAATCATCCGGACACCATCTCACTGCAAACAACCCTTAGAGAGCTGTTAAATACTCCCATAGCACTTATGCCCATTCTTTTGATGGAAGCCATTTTCTGGATTTGAAGACACAGGGATATGGGCAGTGAGTGGCCCAAATAGGCCTGCTTGAATGGAGTCAGTGTGATTGTGGCATGGATATCACCAGAAAAATGGGGAAATGGTCACAGGATATGCTATGTTAGGTGATCCCACAACCAATGATGACACAGCTAGGGAATGAAAGTTCCTGGTTGCAATGCTAGGGTGACTAGGGGTAGCAGCAGCCAGCCTACATGGAGAGTGCTACAACTGTATAACTCTTATTTATTGTAGCTCTCCTCAGCTCTTCTCACTAGTTAATTAGGGCTGTTTCCATCCTATATGTGGGCAATCCTTCCCTTGACCAGAACAAGGCTGGTTCAGGTTCAGTCCCCCATGTAGACTATGAAGCTCTTGACAGCCTTGGCACTGGTTCTGAAGGCTTCAGTGGCCAGGAATGAAAGTTCTTGGCCAACATTGTTCCCTGCTATGCTATGAAAACACTGTCGTTTAAAAAAAGGGGGGAGAGAGGGAGGGAGGAAGGGAATCTGCCTGAGTCTTTACTCATAGGAAATAAGAGTTGGTTTTTATACCCTGCTTTTCTCACCCATTTAAGGAGACTCAAAGTGACTGAAAAAGCTTTGTGTTCTTTTCTCCACAACAGGGAGAAGTGAAGCTGGAAGGTGGGTGGGGCTATAAGAGCTCAGAAGTTCTTTGGCTAGACCAAGGCCACCCAGCTGGCTTCATGGAGGAGTGCGGAATCAAAGCTGATATTCCCAGATAAACCAAAAGGCATCTCCAATTGTGTAGGGAATCAGCATGATACTTGAAAGGCTTGATTTTCTGTCCTCAGTAGAGGTGCTGTCCAAAGATCACTCAAATTATACCTGCATGCTCAAAAAAGGAGATAGGGGCATTATTTTGAGTGGTGATCATGATGTCTTTCTTAAGCACAGATAATAATTTGCCTACATTTCAGAGTGCAGACTCAGATGCTATCATGGGCTGTTTCCGCACAGGGGCAAAAAACCCCGGATCTATGGCACCGGATTTATTAAAACCGGTTCCCTGGGGAACCGGTTTTAATGGCTTTGGGTGCACGGCAGATCCGGATTAACGGGGTAGATCCGGATCTAAGAGATCTGGATCTACCCCGCACCCCTGCCGCCGCACATGTGGCTCCGATCCCGGACAGAGGGCCCTCCCCCGGCCCGCCATGATTGGCTCGCCGGAGCCAATCATGGCGGGCTGTGGGACCCTGCTGCCGTGGCTCGCCCTGGCCCCAGAAGTGGCAGATCACCACTTCTGGGGCCAGGGCGAGCTTCCCAAAAGCCCACCCTAGCCCACCCCGCTGGGACCATGGCGAAACCCCTCCTTACCTCTCCATGGTCATCTTCGTTGTGAGGGTCTTTGCCCAGGATGCAGCGTGCCTGCGTCCTGCGCGTCTCCTGGGTGGCTGGGGCTGCTGCTTCTGGGGCCAGGTCGAGCTGCGGCAGCAAGGTCCCTCGGCTCGCCATACTTGGCTCTGGCGAGCCAAGCATGGCGAGCCGGGGGTGGGCCATGGGTTAGTTACACTTGTGCCGTGCGGACACATCCTAAAAGGATGCGTTTTCACGGTGCAAAACCACTTGATATGTGGTGTGTAACTAACACCCATTAAGCACGGATTAAGTACGGGTAGGTGCGGATGCACCTACTGGAAGTGTGCTTAATAGCCCCCTCTAATGCGGACATGGCGGCGCCAAACCGGTTTTGCCGCCGAAATCCGCATTAAAGAGGTACATGCAGTGCGGACACGCGTGGCCGGAAGTGTGCTAAAAAGGCACATAAATGCGGATGTGCGTGTCCCAATCTGTGCTTAATGGGTGTTAAAGGGCCTGTGTGGAAACACCCATGAATTCTAAATGGAACTGCCATGTAATTCTCAGCTGACCAACTTGCATTCAAAGAATTCAGTTGAGCCAGAAGGAATATTTAATTGTATTCATTGGGGCTCAAACGTTTTGTTAGTTGCCTGTCTTCCCATTCAAAGATACTTCATTGGTGGCCAAAACGATGGTTGATGAATTTATAAGAATTTTGTTTTTAAAAAAAATGCTTCTGCAATAGGATATGCGAACATAGTTGAATATCTTTGGTTCCTTTTTCTTCCATTTCATATATACAATATGTAGGGATGGGTGAAAAATATTTGTCACATTTGCAATTTTTACAAATTGTGAAGGTTTGAAACTTTGCATTTGAATTAAATATTGGCTGTATTTTAAGACTGACCTTAGTATGCAAAGTGAAAACTTTCATATCCTCATTGAAGACTTTGGGGTGGGTTTGGAACACATCTGGAGTCACAGCTGGTAGCGGCTGGGATCCAAAGTGAATGTGAAGCACATTTGAAGCCTAGCACATTACAAGTGGCTCCATTTACTCAAATATGATACGAAGTAAACAGGGAAAAATTGCACATCCCTGACTAAGGACTAAGGTTGCTAAGCCTGTACATAGGACTAAGATTGCTAAGCTTGTTCCAACAGTAATTTAGCCTCCAACAGATACACACATACAACTTTATCAAATCCTGTCTATACCTAGGATACCTGAACAGAGCTGCTTCTCCTCTCAGTTAGCCTATTATCTATTCACTATAAGCCACAGAAGTCTTTCTCAGCAGGATGCATGTATGGCAAATATCTAACACTAATTAATTGAACCCCTTCTCTCCCTATTGTGTCTAGCAGATCTTAGAGTTCACTTCACCAACCAGTATGGGAAAGGGCAAGGTCCGCAACATATCTGCTCCTGATTGCTCTTGTCCTCTGTCCTGGGAGACGTACAGCTACATGTCTGGAGTAATAGGTACAAATAATGCTAGCTTATATGGACTCTGTTTTCTAGTTCAGTAGTGACTATCCCAGGGCTCTTTCTGCACTGGGCCTTATTCTAGATTATGTCCCAGAATAGGGAACTATGACCCTCTGTGGCTGCTACAGTCTGCACTAGCAAGAGGATGGCAGGCCCCTATTCTAGGATATAATCCGGACAAAGGTCCAGTGAAGAAAGGACATAGGGCTTAACAATGTGATGCTCAAGAGCACACTGGTTCTCCAAGAACTTTCCAGATCCTCCTAAATATTTTGAATCTCCAGTTCACTTACCACCTGGAGTAAAACATAATCAAAGGGAAAATTGCCACAGATCTCCAATAAAGCCGCACAGTATATTTTTTTGTCAAAAATACAACCTTTTTTTTCCCCTGAGAATACATGAAAAAATTTTGAGAAGTGAATTCATGCACTGGCACTGGTTGAGGGGAATAATATTGCTTGATTGTGAAATTGCAGTTTAATTGTGTCACGTTACAAAGTGAGATGAGGTTGGGGAAGCTGAATTTTATTGCAATCAGTGGGATTAAATTGGCTTAAATCTTAGCACTTTATCTTCCCTGTGTTGAGGTCTAGGCTTTAAAATTGACAGTCAGATATTTGTCTGCATAATTATAGCAGCTCCAGTTAATTAATTCTGAAATATATGCACATGGGGAAAACTGGAGTTAACCGAACTACCATTTTGTAGATTACAGACATCCCTGCAGAATTAACCAATTCAATATCTAGCATCTATTAGGCAGAATTTACACAGGAGAATGATAATGTGATATGGTTGAAGGAGTCATGCCTGCAGGTCCTGGCCACTGGAGGTTGCCCTAGACCACTGTCAGAATAACAGGCTTAGCTAGGCATCACAGGGTACCTCTGTTTACTAATGTTTCAAAGTAAAGTGCTCCCAGAGGTAAAATCGTTCATCCCCACAACTCAAATACTCCTCAGCCATAGGATTCTTCCATCCATTCACATGCTCAGCCCCTCTGTATGTGCCCAGCTCTGATAAGTCCACATGTTCTTGGGTGAAGGCGAGTTCTCACACAGTTCATCCAAACACACAGGGAAATATGGAGCAGCAGAATACTCCACAGCAAATGTCCTTATGGCTGCATCCCCACTGAAGATTTAAAGAGCTTTGAGTTCATTTTCAAAGTTGAACGTTCCCAAAGGATCAGACGAGTCTACAGTGTCTGAGGATTAAAGGTCCCGGAATGCGGATTATCTGTAATTTTAATCAAAATAACTCTTGCTGCGGGATTTAGAAATAATCCTCATTATTTGTCAACGGGGACACAAGCAGTTTTTTTTTTGGAGCTATGGAAGCATGATTTAGGGGCGTTCTCCTCAGTTCCCCTTGATCCAATCATAAGCGGTTATTTCCTCCCCTTCCCCCTCCGGGCTGTTTGCTAATGAGATCCAGCTTCATCGTGCCGTTCAGTGCTCTGTCTCCCTTTTAAGCTGTAGAAGAGAAAACGAAGGAGGGTTGAAGGAATCCTATTGCCTTCTGGCTCCCACTCAAAGCTCAGATTGGCAGCTTCCCTCCTGGGGGTTGCAAAAGTGTGTCAGCTCTTAAAAGGCTGCCACTAATGTTTATCACAGCCTCACCGTACTCAGTACCTACTGCTCTTCTGTAAGCATTCCAGAGGCCCCAGACTATGGCCTTAAGCTTTGTTCAGACATAACAAAATTGGATCTTCAGAGATGCCTCAGAGAAAGACAGTGTGTGGCCCTCATGTTCCCAGGCATTCTTTAATCCATCTTTCTGAGCACGGAATTGGTGCGTCCTGACAGCACATTAAAAATGTGGAATTTACGTTTACTTTGGAGTCCCTCCTCAGGGAAAACAGTTCATCCCCACATTCTCTGATGCTTCATTGCAGCAGTGAGAATTCTACCATTCACATGGTCAGCTTTTCCTCTCTGATGGCTCTGCTGCTTCTTGGATGAGTCCTTGCTCAGTTGACCCAAACCCTGGGGAAAATGCAGAGGAACAGAATACTCCACAGCAAATGCCCTTGTGTTATGTGGAAGTACTGTGTAGCATTGTAAAATTTGTCTGGCTGGTTGGAAGTTACTGCACGGTTCCTGCAAAGTTTTAATCCTGTCTGGACACAACCAATGTTCAGAAGAGGGGAGAGGGGCAGACTGATGAGTGAACATTCCCACCTTGAAGCCTTCTCTAAGCAGCCTCAGGCCATGTCTACATGCAAAGAAAAATCCAGAAAAAAATTCTTTAGCCTCAGTGTGTCTCCATGCAGAGCTTTACTCTGGGCTTCCAGAGCCACAAAGTAGGAAAATCCGTGGCAGAACCCTCCCCTCTTTAAACAAGACTACCTCCTCACTTTTTGGAAGCTGCGGGTTTTCCTGGGAGCATGGAGATGTTTTCTCTACATCTTCTCCCATATTCCACTGAATTTTTAGACATTTTTGATCCCTGCAGAAGAACTGGCTGTCAGAATCATCTGCCTGTATTCAGCTCTTTCAGCGCCGAAGCAGAGATGCAAATTGTGACACTGTTTCACTTCGGAGTAGGAGAGAGATTTTATGCTTGCTAACAGGGAAAGGTGATACTAATTATCATTATCATTACCACGGAGATTGTTTCTCAGCAAGCAAATCTCTCTTCCCCCCCCCCCCAATAATGCAGCCTTCGAAGTGAAACAAAGTTTCACTTCACAGGTCTGGTTCTGCGCTAATCAGCTGCCATTACGTGAAGCTGAATTTGACAGCTGAAGGGAGCCTGCTTTCAGTTATGCTTGTAACTATGTTGCAAGCATTAGTTATGGAGAGAGTGAGCTGCTTTCAATTATGCTTGTAACTGCTTTTAACTCTTGTCAGCCAAGTAAAGGGATGATCTCTGTTGTGTTCTGGAGGTTCAGTTGAGGTTTTTGCCTGTCATCGCTGCAGCGGGCGTGGGGTGGGTGTGGGCATGGGGGGATAAAGATGTGGGCTCACAAAAATCAGCTTGCATGGAGACAGGAAAGTATGTTTTAAATCTGTGTTGCCCCAAACCACATGGGGATGATTTATTTCAAATTACAACCCACATTTTTAAAATCTGACACAAGAGGGAAGCAAAAAGAGACCATGGAGACGTGTCCTCAGAGACACCTCAGAGATGCTTTTCTTTGCTGTGTCTGATCACAGCCCTTGAATAGATGTGAATGATGACTGAGTTATTTTATTCTTAGACATGTTTGCTTTGCTGAAATATGCACACATGAGTACTTGGTGTTTTTTTTTAAATATCCTTAATATTTAGCTCTTTAAAAGCTCCTATCTTGGTAATGATCATTTTAGATGCAAGCAATTTTTTGGTTCATTAACTATAAGTGAAGTTCTGACCTGATCAGTCCTCTCTCCTTAATCTTTCAACAAAGAACATAAACTCTTTTTTATATTGGTTAAATGCTGAATTCGTCTCTCCTTAAAAGTAGGTGATTTTGAAACTTGAAATGTCTGTAAGTAGGAAACTGTCACATGGGACGAGATGCATGGTTGGAAATCCATGACATTTTTGGTCCTTGGAATCTTTCCCTTTTCCTCACAATTTAAAAATGGTGACATGGCTTCATTGTCTTGCAACTTTTATGTTTTCTTTAAAATTCTATTTTATACCTGTGGTTTAATAGTTACAGTGATTGAAAGCTGCACTGTTTTGTACATGGAATTCTGGATAAGCAAAGGTGCATCCACACATATGAAAGAAGTGGCTTGGAAACTGTTCTAATCCATTTTAAAGGCCTTTAAAAGAGCATTTTTCTGGTCTTCAGTATGGACCAGGGGCACTAATGTGTGGCTGCTACCTCCTTGATATCTTGCCTTTGCCCACTGTTGATCAAGGGATGGTTTGACATAGTCCAAGGAAAGTTACCAAAATGATCTGATATTGATAGGAAGGAAAACTCACAGCATTAAGTCAGATCCCTGGCTTTCTTTTGATTCCACTGTGTCTTTTAATCTGACATATAGGGTTTTTCCCCACTGACCTCCCTTAATCTGGATCTAAGATGATCCGGATCTAAGGAATGGATCCTTCCCAATGCGTCCCCTAAGGAATGGGAGGTATCTGATGCGTCCTCATAGGACTGGCATTGCTCTTATGTGAGGTCATTTTTGGAGACTGTGCTATTCTTCTGAGCCAGCTTCTGAGCCAGCTTTGGAGCTGGCTTCAGAGATTGTGCCCAGGCTTCAGAGCTTTGGGTTCCAGGAGGGCATGAGTGCCCCCCTAGACCCCATTGCCCAATCATGGTGGGAATGTGCTCTGTATAATACAGAATTGATGCCTGAAGACCCCATTGTAAACCCCTTTAATAGGGGTCTACAGGAAATCCAGATTATAGGTCCTGAAGGACCCATTCAATCCAGATTTACCTAGAACTGGTGGAAACAAATGGGGTCTGCAGTGGAAATGGGGTCTTCCTGCTCTGAGCCTAATGGGTACTTAATGGGTACTTAGTGCTAGTGGGAAAAAACCCATAATCCCCCTATCTGTCCTAGTATCTATTTTTATATGAAAGATAAAGATTGCATGTTAACAGTACCAAAGAATGTCTTGGGAAGAATGAATCTTCCATGCTACATGGAAGACTTAAGAATGCTTGTGCAGATTTGAAAGCAGAAATCTGAAAACTGATGGGGGTGATAACATGTTGATCCAAGCTTTAGCCAAACAGAATTGATTAGCTACTTTGATTAATTCAGCAACTAAACATCTTAGTGAAAACACAAAGCTGTGGAGAATAGATCCTTCTGAGTAATAGCTCTTTAGTGAGTTCCTGAAAGGTAAATAAATCCTTAGATACACTTGGAAATATTTGTTACATTAGAACTTGACTTATTAATTATGAAGTAATTAATTAAGTAAAGCTGGAAGAATTTTAAAAATTGTCATATACTTTGCAAATAATTTGTAACTCTTTGAGACCACACAAGCATGGATATGTAGAAGATTTATAATGAAAAACCTGGCTGAAAATAGAAAGTTTGGATCTTCACAGAGTCCATTGATCTTAGGAAGTATGTGTGTATCTCATGCAAAAACAAAGCTGTACTTGTAAGGCAAGATTTGTTTGAAATCCATTAATTGTGCACAACATTGCAGTTTCACAGTGACTCTTGACAGTGAGGTGATTTGTTTGCCATGTGACTGGAGGAAACATCAGCAGATAGAGGAAGCTCAGCAGAGGCACTACCTACATGGGCAGTTTTTGGAAGGCATTGAATGTCCTTTGGCAAAGTAGACAAATGTGGCCTTGTTTGCCCTTCAAACACCAACGAAAGTGACCTACCAGGAAGCCTAAATGAAGCACCGGAAAGCTATTTTGCTAGAGAAATTCAACTCTTGGATGCCATTTCCATGTATGTGGTGGCTAGGAGTTTTCTGAATGTGTGAAAAATTCAACCAGAATCATTGTCTGGGACTGAAACTGTGGTAGATTTTTGCTCACACATCTGTTCTGCAGCAGTAGTTATGGCAGCATTTTAGGTACTTGCAAGTGTCACATGCAAGTGTCATTTTCAGTAGAGTTTGGGACAGATGACAGCGTGGACACTATACCTATATCCTCAGGGTGGCAGATCCATGCCTTTTTCCGAAGCACCTCTGTGCCTTACTCTTATGGGACATGCCAGAGATCTTAAAAGCGTGTACTGAACATTGGAGATAGGAGCCTGCTTCTAAAATACTGTATTTGGAGTCAAGAAATTCATGTATGAGTCCTAAAAGCTTGAAATAAATGTATAAACAAACAAACAATGAATTCATTTACAAAAAAAGAAATCTGTGAAAACTTAAAATAGATTTGATAGTCTTAGTGCCTCCAGCACTGTGCCTTCATGACTGTTAACGTGACTGCTGGTTGCTGTTTCAGTCACCACTTAGGTGAATACATTCAGTGCCAACTTACAATTGTCAGGTTATGTTGCTGGTTTCATTTGCACTTTGTCACAGGAAATGCCAGTTCACTCAGTATGCTGGGCATACTGTTGACTCTTCCTGTTTGATTCATTAATATTCTTCTAATAGCATATGTATGCAGGACAACTGCTTTCCGTATCAGTGATGTATATTTCTTAGTAATATTCTGCTGAGTTGCTTAGGTATGATTTCGACTACAATAGGTACCATTGTAACTAGTTTGAGCTTCATCTACTTTTTTAATTCCTCCATTAGTTCTTCACAATTCTTTTTCTTATCCATCACACTAGAGAGTGCTATTATTCAGTACTGTTCTATTCCACCTGATACTGAATTGGTTATCTCCCTGAACTAGAAAACAGAGGAAAAACTGGATATTATAAGCTGGTATACTAAATTATGAGAATTGGCATGTCAAGAATACATCACAAAAAGATCAAAACAAACAAACGGCAAATGGAAAACTGCAGAAGGAAAAAATATTTTACACAATGTGGCGATTATTGATGCCATTCCTGTGATATAAGATGCTTCTATCAAACATGTAATGGAAATAAACACTGAGATCAAGAGCCAGCAACCCCGTCCCCCCCCCAAAACACACACACACACCAAGAAGAAGCATCTCTGAGATGCCTCTGTAGGGGCTTAGAGAAGGCTCCAAGGTGGGATTGTTCACACACCAGTCTGCCTCACCCTCCTGAACATTCTGTGCTAGAAAATGAAGATTAGACAAGAGCTGAGAACATGAGGTCCACATACTGTCTCTTGGAGTGCCTTTGAGGTGCCCCCTTTGTTATATCTGAATACAGCTAAAGACTAAGAGAGGAAACAGTAGTACAGGACTGGACAAATATATGAGAGAAAATTTCTATGTGACCTTCCAAAAGGCGTTAAACAAATGATATGAATAGGCACAGCTTTTAATTTTGGTTGAATGTTTATTAGAAATCTTGTACAAAGTATGATTTAACGTATAAGGAAAAAAGAGTACAGTTCTTTTGAGGTACAATTTGGAAAATGCAAACCACTATGTACTTACTTCTTATATTTATTTTATTTTATATTTAAATGAAGTAGCACAAACTGTTTAATACAGAGTGTTTATGTGGCTTATTGAGGAGAGGGTTAGAGAGGGTACAGAATCAAATGGAATAATTTGTATTCTTATATATAAGTCTATAATGTGGTTATTTCTGATAGTGGAATTGTCAAGTATATTCTAATTCAATTTTAAAGATTGATTGGCTTATTTTATTAATTAATGTTGTATCTGTCATATTCACCTGCACTGTTCAATCAGTTAAAAATGTGTGATCTGAGCATAACATGTACTGGTACTATCTAGATTTCTTTTCTTGTTGGCATTTACAGTATTGTAGATTCTCTATTGTCAACTTGATGTCCTGAACTAAGGATTGATACATTGGGCCTGCCACCTTGTAATGACTTTTAAAATTTATTGATCAGGTACTAAAGTTGAACAAATGGCTATAATATGTTCAGTTGTTTCTATTATACTCTGCCTCTTCTACATTTGTCATACTTCCAATAATTTAAGCTGTTTATTACTTGATCTTTAATTGGAAACATAAACCTTTCAGTTTCCAGGAACACACGTACTGAGGTCATGGATAAATTTCCCATGAATTGCCTATATGAAAAGTTTTGTCACATTATCTTCTGCAAAAAGATTGTGTGGGGCTATTATGCTGGTGCCTAAGCTTAACAAAGCAATTATTCCTGCACTTACCTTGAGTTGGACTGCTACAGCTGGTCTACTTTTACTATAGCATTTGGATGGTCGTTCAGGAACAGCCACTGTACTGGCCCCCAAGCTTGCATGAGCTTCAGAGCCAGCCTTCAACATTTGCAAGAACCAGGAATGATGGTTCCTTGTTTTGGAGCACCTTAGTGATCCATTTTGCATTGAGCTAAACCATAAAATGTGCCACATTTTCATTCTTCTGTGGCCCATTTTACATGGTGCTAGACTACTGGTAAGTATTTTTACAAAGGTCTACTGCTGTACCAGACTAAGCAGCTGTTTTGGGGTTATTTAGTCCACTCTATGCTCTATCCAATGCAGATGGAGTGTTCTAGTTGGGGGGAGGCATTGCTTCTCTGGAGTGCACCAGCATATGGGGGGGAAAAGGCCTTGAAGAAGAAGATTATGGGCAGTACAGTACAGATCACGAGTAAGTGCTATGACTAGTAAAGGACGTCACTGTAGCTGATCCAATTGGGAACAGTGACCACAATGCAATAACCTTCAACTTAAATACAGGGAGTAAGTTCTTAATAAAGTCTAACACAGAGACCTTAAACTTTCACAAGGGAAACTTCCCCAAAATGAGGAAATTAGTGAAAAGGAAATTGAAAGGGAAAGTCAAAAGAGTTAAATCACTTCAAAATGCATGGAGACTACTTAAAAACACAATAACGGAAGTGCAACTAGAATGCATTCCTAAAAGAAGAAAGGGGACTTCTAGGTCCAAGAAGAAACCAATGTGGCTCACAAATGCAGTAGATGAAGTCACTAAAAACAAGAAGAGTTCATTTAGGAAATGGAAGGCTTGTCCAAATGAGGAGAACAGGAGGGAACATAGACACTGGCAACACGAATGCAAGACGGCCATTAGGAAAGCTAAGAAAGATTTTGAGGAGCACATTGCTAAAAACATCAAAAGAAATAACAAGAACTTCTTTAAGTATA
Source organism: Aspidoscelis tigris stejnegeri (assembly GCA_023333525.1). Taxonomy (NCBI): domain Eukaryota; kingdom Metazoa; phylum Chordata; class Lepidosauria; order Squamata; family Teiidae; genus Aspidoscelis; species Aspidoscelis tigris. The sequence continues at coordinate 98,595,967 of JALMGA010000001.1, forward strand.
TCAGAAGTAGGAATCCAACCAGGAGAGCAGTTGGACCACTAGATAGTAAAGGAGAGAAAAGGGTAATTAAAGAAGACACGGAGATTGCAGAGAGACTAAATGAATTTTTTGCTTCCGTATTCACGGAGGAAGACAGAAGACACATGCCAGTAGCTGAGCCTGTGTTTTCTGAAGAGTTAAACTGTACAGAAATAACCAAGGAAGAGGTCCTGGCATGTCTTAATAAACTAAATGTTAACAAGTCACCGGGACCAGATGGTATTCATCCAAGAGTCCTTAAGGAACTCAAATGCGAAATTGCCGACCTTCTAGCAAAAATATATAATCTTTCCCTAACATCAGGCTCCGTACCTGAGGACTGGAGGGTAGCAAATGTAACACCAATATTCAAAAAAGGATCCAGGGGTGATCCAGGCAACTACAGACCAGTTAGCTTAACGTCAGTTCCGTGTAAGGTGATGGAAACCATTATTAAAGACAAAATTAGTGTGCATATGGAGCAGCAGGCATTGCTGAACAAAAGCCAGCATGGCTTCTGCAAAGGTAAATCATGCCTCACAAATTTGTTGGAATTCTTTGAGAGTGTCAATAAACACGTGGATAAAGGTGAACCAGTAGACATTGTCTATCTGGACTTTCAGAAGGCTTTTGACAAAGTCCCACATCAAAGGCTACTGAGTAAACTCACCAGCCATGGAATAAAAGGACAGGTTCTGTCCTGGATTTGTGACTGGCTTAAGGGCAGAAAGCAGAGAGTAGTAGTAAACAGCAATTTCTCAGGGTGGAAAGAAGTAAAAAGTGGGGTCCCTCAAGGCTCAGTACTGGGACCAATGCTTTTTAATTTATTCATCAATGATCTAGAAAAAGGGGTACATAGTAAAATAGCAAAGTTTGCTGATGATACTAAATTAGTTAGGGTAGTAAAATCTGAAAGAGATTGCCAAGAGCTCCAGAGGGATCTCTTAGCATTGGGTGAGTGGGCAACCAAGTGGCAAATGTGCTTTAATCTTAACAAGTGTAAAGTAATGCACATTGGGGCCAAGAATCCAAATTACGTCTATAAACTGATGGGGTCTGAGCTTTCTGCAACACGCCAGGAAAGGGATCTCGGGGTTTTGGTGGACAGTTCAATGAAGGTGTCAACCCAGTGTGCAGCAGCAGCAAAAAAAGCAAATTCAATGCTGGGAATAATTAGGAAGGGAATAGAAAATAAGTCAGCAAGTGTCATTTTGCCCCTTTATAAATCTATAGTGAGGCCACATTTGGAATACTGTGTACAGTTCTGGTCACCACACCTCAAAAAGGATATTGTGGAACTAGAGAAGGTGCAGAGAAGGGCAACCAGAATGATTAAGGGTCTGGAACACCTCCCTTACGAAACCAGGCTGCAACGTCTAGGCCTCTTCAGTCTGGAGAGACGGCGTTTGAGAGGGGACCTGATTGAAGTATATAAAATTATGCACGGCATAGAAAAGGTGGATAGAGAAAATTTCTTTTCTCTATCGCACAACACTAGAACCAGGGGGCACTCTATGAAGCTGATGGGTAGGAGCGTAAGGTCTGACAGGGGGAAGTATTTCTCCACACAGAGGGTCATCGGCCTATGGAATGTGCTGCCAGAAGAGGTGGTGACAGCTACCAGTCTCGATGGCTTTAAGGTAGGGTTAGACAAATTTATGGATGACAGATGTATCAATGGCTACTAGAACGAATGCCTAGGTGCATCTTTCAGGCTGAGGGGGGGGGGAGGAAATGGGGCGCTTCTAGGGCCATCTGCTGGGACTCGAGAGCAGGAGAAGGTTTGTCCTTGTCTCTGCTTGAGATGCCCATGAGCATTTGGTGGGCCACTGTGTGCGACAGGATGCTGGACTGGATGGGCTGTGGCCTGATCCAGCAGGGCTTCTCTTATGTTCTTATGTTCTTATGTACTACTTTGTTTAGACTGGATTTTGGAGCTTTGGATTTATAGTATTCTTTGAGTCTTATTATTGTTCTATTATATATGTTATAAGATCCTTTCCTTTTTGTTTAGGGGGTGAGTAGTTTATTCTGGTCCCTGAGAAGGATATGATTGTAGAGTACCAAAGCAGTCACAAATATCTACTGCACTAGACTGTGGGCAAATACAATAATGATGATACAGTACTATAAGGTACATTATATGCTGGGAAATGGTGAAATAATAGAGGCAGGTCATTATGTGCTTCTCCATCATCCAGTCTTTGAATTAGGCTCTGATCACACCTGGCTGAACTGAACTGGTGCCGTCCTAATCCTGTTCACACCCAATTCCCAATAATTAGTCCTTGGATCGTCCTCATTCTGGGCTGCTATGCTCACACCTTTTATGTTATCTCTCCGAGTCTCCTTTGCACAACTCGTTAGTTCTCCACCCCTATTGATTACATCAGCATCACCTACATTCAGATAGGATATAGTTCTGTCAATCAATAATGGCAACAGGGTGTGTTTGGAGTTGTGCAGTGCTGATGGCAAATCCAGTGCTAACACAGGGTACTATTGGGGTGAGGGGCCTGTGCCCCCAAACAGATACAGCTGCGGCATATTCCAGCTAGCATGTACCTCCACCTCCACAGCCAATCTGGTAGAAAAAGGACAGGCTGTAATTTGCCTTTTCCCCTAAAGCTGCTGAAGAACTTTCATTTCTCAGTCCCTTTCACCGCAAGGAAACCTTGTTCCCTTGTACATTGCTGAAGGAAAATGGGAAGCTACATTGTGCCTAGAACTGTATCATTTCTACTCTTGCTCCATACTTTCCCTCTTCCCCTCCTAACTGTGCTTTTCTCACCTTTTATTTTTTAAATCTCTCCCTGATTTTAAAAAAAATGATGGACAGAGTCCACAAGCTTGTGATGCGAACAGAGGGGAATTGGAGGAGGGGCGGGCGCAAGATGGGACCATTCTAGGAATGGTGCAAGCAAAGTGCAAACTGTTTGGCAAGCAAAGAAGAAACTACCCCAGTGATCACAGCTTTCTGCCAAGCCTCTCTTCCCTCACAAATATGAACCTCCTGGGAGTTCAGCAGAAGTGGAAAAGGAAGCAAGGAAGAGGGATATGCATGTGCCACCCGCAGCCAGACATTGCGTGGGAGGGAAGGCTGGGCGGTTTAGCCCCCTGTTCCATACTCACACAGGGCAAGTGAAAATGGACTGGCTCCCCAAGACAGCTTGAGTCCTCTGTAAAAGTGGACTCCAGAGAAACCAGCTTGAGGACGGACAGACTGCTCCGAAGACAATCCCAGGCAAAAATAATAATAATAAAAAAATTCTGAGCAACACAAACACTTTAGTTTCTCTTTTTTGAGCGATTGCAACATTTTTGAGCTAAGATCATTTTTTTTTGGATGGCAGTGAGATACTGATCACAAGGGATTTTATTTTTCCACTCACCTCTTTAGGTTTTCTGCTGCTCCGTTCTGACCTCCTTTGTTTCACTGCTCTTTAGTAGGTTTTCCCCTTAACAGTTCTTCTTGATTATACTTGATTTATTCCGCTAGTCTTTCTTCTTTTGCCCTGCTTACCTTCCATGTTCTTCATCTGCCTTCACTTAAGGGGAGATATAGCCTGTCAATATCACTACAGTGATGCAGGATGTGATATATAGTCATTTTCCCTGGTTCTGAAATACAGTGCATCTAGCTCTGCTTGCGTCCAGCCTACAATTCCACAGAGCATCAGAGGACTGAAATAGTCCAAGTATTGATAGACTTGTTGGTGCTGCAACCATTTCAGACTCTTCAGAAGTATTCCCTGCTGCTGACCCTAATTTTAACTTGCTGGGCTTGATGTTGCCTGCATGAAGGATAACAGAGAATTTACAGATATCTTCTAACCTACCTTTATTCCATTTTCTTTTGTTTTTACTGCTATTTATCGGTATTTTGAAATGGTCATATGACTGATCAAATAAAATTATTATTATTATTAGATATCTTCTAGCATGAGTCTGTTTAAGGCTTTCCCATTTGCCCATTTAATTTCTTCTGCGTTTATCAGTTCTCTAAATTAATGGACACACATTCACAATGGTCCAATCCAAATTACATTGCAATATCATTATCATATAATCGGACTGTATTGATCAGTATTTCTACTTCCCATGCTGACTTTCCATACAGTATCAAATAAATAAGGGGTACAATTTTTGATAATGCTTGAAAATTTGATATCCTGGACTTATTTTTTCACAATCACAGATAGTGGCGTCAGGTATATAATAAATATTAACAGTGATAATGACCTACCCTGAAATGTTCTTCTTTGAATATTGCTTTATCCCATCTCTTGACTATTCATTATCCACTCAATCTTCCATGCCTCCACTGATTTTTTAATTTTAATTCTAAATCCTATCATCTCTAAACATTTTGAGATCCATTTATGTCGTAACAAGTTTCCCTTTTTTCACCATGTTCTTGAATCGTTTTATCTTTTAGCTGATCTTTTATGCTTTTTATTTTCTGTCACCTTTGCTTCTGTTAGTCCCATAATGCTTCTTTTTAAATGATTTGTAGTACATTTAATTCTTGTCTGAGTTTCAGACCTTGTTGAAAGGTAGTTTATTGACCTGTAGTTGCTTAATATTGCAGTTTTCACAGGCTTTCATTATAGGTTTGGCCAGCTGTAATCTATTAATCAATTTCTTCTGCTTGTTGCATTCCATTAATTTCTTGGGCTGTTCTTTCCTCCAGGTTGTTGAGGAACTTCAGCCAAACACCATGTAGCTAATCCTACCCTAGTGATGTCCAGTTCTTTATCTTCTTGGACCATTTCTTTGGGCACATTCTGGCATGACATGGAAAATCCATATTGTGGGGGAACAAGGATCAGGAATGTGTTCTCATTGTTCCCACATCTGCATTATAACACAGACTCAAAACAGACTTGCTTGTCCTTTTCATTTTTCCTGTGCCCAGCATGGAGAAACCATATCTTTTTCTCTCCTCCCCTCACCAAATATCCTCCCTGTGCCATAAGTGATTGGATGCTGTTTTGCCCTTCAAACCATGATTTCATGGGGGCAGGAATGTCAAGCTCCACCCCCTGTATTTCCCTGCCACTGCATCAGTACATGGATTCCATTGGCAGCATTTTTTATTGTTTACCATTAGTTCCTTCTCCCCTTGCAGCCTGTATGCACCCAATGGACAATTTCAGAGCTTCATGCAGTGAAGCTCATTGGTAACATGGGACACTGTTGGGGTAAGGGGACTGTGGCTCCGAACAGGTGCAACCAAGGGATATCTTAACCAGCATCTCCCCCACCTCCCAGCTGTTCCTGAAGAAATACTGTGCAGTTTGCCCTAAATCTGCTGAAGCAAATTTTCCTTTTAATAAAAGGGAATATTTTTCCTTGTTCATTGCCAAGGGAAAATGGACGATACATTGTTCTCCTAGGGTGTTTTTCCACTGCAGCCCTTAGATCCGGATCTAAGAAGATCCAGATCTAAGGAATGGGTACATTCCTTAATCCGGATCTAGTAGATCCAGATTAAGGGAAGCACCCAATGTGTTTCCACGGGAGGTGTAGCACCCATTAGCAATGGGTGCTAACACCCCTGCTGTGGAAACACCTTTGCACCCATCTGGGAAATCTGGATCTACCCCCAAGGGGTCGGTCCGTTACCCCAGGTGTTCTGGGGTGCAGGGGGGGGTGTAGTCTTTGAAGTCACTTCAAAGTCACTTCAAAGTCATTTCGAAGTCAACTTCAAAGTTACTTAGAAGTCACTTTGAAGTTAACTTCAAAATCACTTCGAAGTGACTTCGAAATGAATTTGAATTGAATTCAAATTGAATTGAATTCGAAGCCAATGTTGGGGGGGCGTCACAAAGGTGCATCCCCTCCCCCTAGCCTCCTTTGGATCCCATTGCCTGTTTCCAGTGGAAACAGGTTCCCTTTAATCCGGATTTTCTGGCAGAAGACCCCATTGAAGACCCCATTAATGGCATCTACAGAAAATCCGGATTAAAGGCCAAAAGGTACCCATTAGATCTGGATTTCCCCCACGGCAGTGGAAACAATCGGGTCCCAAATGGGTGCCGTAGTGGAAATGGGGTCATCTGGCTCACACCCAAATGGGTCCTTACTGGGTGCAAAAATGGGTACATTTTGACAGTGGAAAAACACCCCTACTTTCAGGGATGAGAGAGAAAGGAAATGGAGGATCCATTGTTCTCCTTGTAGGGGCTGGAAAGAAATAAAGAGGTAGATAGAGTTTAACTTCCATTGTATCTTCTCTTTTTTTCACTCTTCCCACCCCAAAAGTGACATTCTCAACCTCCTGAGTACAACACTCAACAGTTGGGCAAGAGGAAATGGGGAACATGTCCCCAAAAGTACAGTTCCCTTCTAAAAGTACAGTTCCCTCTGTTTTCCCTCTGCAAAATAAAATGGGCTAATTCTCGGAACTGGACTGGGAACTTATTTAATCTGCATACAGTTTTGCTCACTTTTGGGACCTTTGGTCTACAAAAGGTACAGAATCTGAAATTACTGTTGGTACAAAGAAGTCTGAAGCCAGTCTCTAAATTGATTATCTGGACTACCAGAATGGGGCTTTAAATTTTTAAAAAAATCAATATTATATTTCATACAAAGGAATATAATATATGATAATGATGCTGCTGATAAAGAACACTACTTAAAACTATTAAAAATCATATAAAGATAAAACCAACATATTTACAAAAAATAAGAAATTCATGTGTTTACTATAATCTCTCTCCACTTTTTAAAGCTATTGAATTTATGCAGAGATATATGCTTTGAAGCACTAGCTATTACTCTGTGATTAAGCCAGCTTGAGATACATAAGTTTGGTAAGGCAGTTAGAAGTGAAGACCACGTTAATTCTGGATTACTTTTTTCTGATTCTCCTAATGATAAGCTCATAGACAACAAAATCCCATATCTTATGATATTAAAGAATTATAGATTTTTTAAACACTGCACTGTTGCTAAGCTTGCTGAAGTGAGTAAAATTTTTACAAGTGTTTTATTTGGTAAATCTTTATGTTGATATGTTCCACAAAGACAAAGTTGGACTTAGAGTAATAGGTATCTCCAATATTTTGCATAATTACAGCTCTATTTTTTTTTGCAAAAATGTTTTAATTTTAGGGTAGAACCACAAAATATGGGAAAGTATACATGGTGTCTATACTATCAGCATATTTTCTTTAATTTTAAGAGAAGAGTGCCAATTATGGAGATTATGCAGAATATGCTGCCAATTTTCATCCCAAAAAAGGTTCTTGTAGATCAGCTTCCCAAATCTGTTTAATGTGATTTGCAAATTTACTATTCATTCCCAAAATTAGTTGGTGTAGTTTGTCTGCTCACTGCTAATTTGTAAGATGGTTTATTTATTGTTGCATGTAGCAGGAAATTTCAAGTACATAAAATAAAGACACAAAATATATTAAAAAGTTAATTCCATGAAAAGAAAAAAAGCCCTGCTGATGACCTGTCTTCTTTGACTCCTGCCCTTGGTAGGTAGGCCAACCTAGTATTAGCAGATGCTGCCAATTCCTTGCTGCCACCCCCACTCCCCCCCCATCCTGCAAAGATTCCTGCAAAAACATAAGCAAGCACACGGCCTCCCAGCCCTGCAGTGTTGAGTCCAGCCATTAGTCAAAAGGATTGACTGCGTTCTGGTGCTCTAATAAGAACTAAGTGCAAACTGATGCTATTCTTGGCTACTTATTGCTATTTCCATGAAAAAGGGAACAATATCAGTTTGAACACTGGCATATCCAGCACAGTGACACTTTGGATTTATGAATAAAGTTAAGCTGAAGTTCAGGGGAATCCTCCTTAGCTTATTAGCTTGCACAGGAGATGGAAATAAAAGAAGGTTTGCTTTTTTTGGGGGGGGGCATAATTCTCTGACTACACCACATCCACCAACTGTTCTTTCCATCTTGCAAATGTTGCAGAGAGCAAGGGACTGAAGCATGGTTGCTGGTGCCCTCTGTCAAAACAACTTCATGTGTTTCTTTCATTAGCGCAGTCCAGTATCAGTTTCAATCTCCCATTCCCTTTTAATTATATTGATTGAAACTGCCTTTTGTAAGCAGGAAAAAAAAATCAATCCCTGAGCAGACTGGTGGAGGGGACCAGATGAACATTAATACATTTTCTCCTTGTAAGGTATCTCTTTGTCTCCCTAGATTAAATTCAGCCCTGTATAGCTGAATTAAGGATGAAAATTCTTAACACAATAGAGTAATAGAAAAAGAATCTGATACAAGTTTTAGGAAAATTATCTTCAAAAATTATGAAGACATTTATAATAAGTGTTACAGTTAGATACATGCTTAGCTTGATTAAATTTTGAAATGTAAGGTATTGTTCCATTTTCTTGAATGGGTTAGTCTGTTCACTTCCTTTTCATTTTTCCCCCATAATGAAACTATTGCTTTATTTTCTTTTGTAATGTAACAGCAAAAAAAAAAAAAGTAGCCTACATTGGCTACAAATTGAATTTACTATTTAGATTGAAAGGCAGAGGCATAACTTTAGGTTTCTTGAATGAAATTGATTGTTTAATACCTATCTAATTTCCAATTTTATCTAATGGCCCGATTTAAAGATTGAAAGTGCAGTCTTAGTTGCACGGCAGTAGCACTGATATGTCTGCAGTTTGAAAGTGCCAGACATATTCAATCTGACCCTGTGCCATCCAACCCTATCTAATCCAGGAATTGGTTTATGAGAACCACCCACACAGTGACCTCATTTTTATCCTCCTGCTATACACTGCATTTCCTGTTATGAGATATGGTGAGATGGACTTCATGTGAAGGGAGTTATCACTATTTTCACTGCTTCTAAGGCATGTACAATCTTAACTCTGCTTACCTAGGCAGATCCCCAGTAAGGATTGCACAGGGTGTGCCCCCATGCATGTTGGTTTGGTACTGAAACCGGACTCGGCGTGGGGTGTCCCCATGCATTTTCAATTTGGGCCTGTTTCTGCAGACCAAATCCCCCCAAACCGTGCCAGGCCAGGACCAAATTTGGTACCCAAATAACCAAGTCTGCGCATGGTTTGGGGTCCCAGCATGCATTGGTTAGCGAGCAGAGACTGTGTATGGAGACGGTCCCAGGCTATTTGGAGAGGATATTGGCTCTCACATCATTTGGAAGTGGGGTGTGCTTGCCATTCCTGCCCCGTACATTGGAGATAGCAGCTGCTGACTGTTTTTGGGAGTGGAAACATCCCAATCGCCAAGACAGGCAGGATAATGGCTTATTTTTTGTACATTTTCCATGGCAAATATTCCACCCCCATTTCCAATCACCAAGGCAGGCAGGATAATGGCTTCATTTTTGTTCCAGTTCCATAAATTTTCAACCCTCATTTCCCAATCGCCAAGGTGATCATAATAATGGCTTGATTTTCTCCCTTTTAAACTTGACGGGTGTTCTCTTGGTTCCCGGTGGAGCCGAGGTGCACAAAACTGCTCAAGAGCCTAACTGCTGCTAAACCTTATAGCGGCTTTCAGCCTTTTAAAATTATTTATAAATTTATTATTATCATTATTAAGCTTTATTTCAACTTTTTTCCGTGCCTCCCAGCCCAGTCCTGGCTTTCTGTGCCACTAAGGGAGGGGGGTATGTGGCATTTGCAGCTGGCAGCACAGGGGTGGGCTGATGTGAATCTGGCTTCCAATGAGGAGAGAAGGGGTGGAGAGGAGATGCCACTGCTCCTCCGTGCCAAGGTTTAGCATGGTTTGCGTGGGGCAGATGTATTTGCGCGCCCAACCTGCACCCAGTCCGCGTCACTGGGAATGTCATGGGGATGGGCTGGGATTGATCTTGGACCCACTCCTGGTCCCATGTGTGCCCATTCTGCACCAAACAGCGTGCATGGGGACATGGCCACAGTGTAATCTACCCTAAGACTTTTGCATATAAGAAGTGATATAAATATGTAAATAATATATAAATATAAAATATTAGTATAAATAATATAACAACTAGAAGTATAACAACTGGAACTAGGATGAATAAAAATATATAAACATGACTATAAATATATAACTATTAATGTACAAATAGATGTAATAGAAATAGAGATAGAAATAAGGTTAATTCCTAAGTTATTATTTGGAAATGGACTGCTGTTGAGGATTAAGGCATGAAGTGTGAGTTGTACATGAGCCAGTGTAATGGTGAGAGTCATGGTGCATGAATGTTTTTTGTCTCCCTGTGGCTCCTCCCTTTCTCTTTGAGGGGGAAAATGCCTTGAAGCAGTGATATCTCTGCATGTTCTGCTTCTTGGAGTACCTGAAAAGGCATTGGAAACTGACCAGTTTTGATGTTCTGGAGATGTGGCCCATGTACAGTTCAGTCCAATAAACTGCCTCCACTCCTCCATGCATTCACATGGGGGATGTGTGTCCCAGCCACTATGAATTTCCCTAATTATCCTTTAAAGTGTTTTCCTAGAAGGCCATTTTATGGACCAATAACATATACTGGAAAGGGCAGGTTGGGGTGGGTTTGTGTAGTCATCCCTGCCTCTAAATGCCCTTCGTTTGAGTGCCAAGGGCTTTGGTGCTTTTAAGGGCACATTGTGTGACCATGTAGGTGATCTCTTGGCTCATCTGTATCTTTCAGTGGCTTGTGATTCCATCAATAATTTCCTTCTAGTTAATTTGTCCAAAATACTTGGAGCTGCAGTTTTATCTATTTGCATGGTCTTAGAAGGTGGCACAGGGGGACAATCACAATTGAATAAGGCTCTTTTGGATGTTGGTACTATCACTATCAAATTCTCTCTCTCTTTTAAGTAGTAGTATAGTATAGTTCATTTGTACGGTCACAGACCAGAAACAGCAAATGTTAAAAGGTACAAAAATTTACAAAAAGTTATTTAAAAACACAATGTGTAGATAAAATCAAGTAAAAAACAAGCGAGTCTACATTTAAGTAGTAGAAATACTGCCCTAATTTTGAAAATATGAGCTGGACAGAGTACACTCCTTATGAAGGACAAGACTTACCAGTAGCTCAGAACCTGAAACCATTATCCTGTTCTCCTTCATGTCTGTTTTGATTCAGGTCTGGTTGCTGTGTGCATAATCCATTATGTTCTGTGAAGTCAGTATTTATGTGGTTTGCATAACTTTAGCTCATTAACTATCAGTAAATGTATTTATGTACTACAACTATATCCAGCCCTATACTCTGAGGTCAGGGCAAATTACAATAATTAAAATACATATTATAAACTGAAATTAAAAACAGATTTAAAAGTGTGCAGCATGAAGAAGTGAATAAATGCATCTTTAGCCAAAGTCTCAGGTAAAGAGGTGGTCTTTAACCTCCTGAAAGTCTGGATTGATGGTGTTTGATGCACTTCTGAAGGGAGGTTATTCTACAGGTTAGAGGCTTTCACAGAGAAGGCTTTCTCATGAGATCCCATCTCCTTAGTTTTTGACGATTATGGCCAGGTTGGGGTGGGTTTGTGTAGTCATCACTGCTTCTAGATGTTTTCTGTTTGACTGGCAAGGCTTTGGTGCTTCTAAGGGCACATCATACAGCCATGTACATGATCTCTTACTAAGAGGGCCTCCACAGCAGTTGTTAATTCCTGAAACATGATAATATTCTTCTCTGTCCAGCAATTCTAGTGGACCTCAGCCTCTATTGTCAAATGTGTAGCTTCAGGAGAACATGCATGGAGCAATGAAGGAGAATATGACTTGAATAAACTGTTACTGGCAGATGTTGGGGTCAGATTACTCTCATAACTTTCATTATGATATTTGAAGTCTTGCCTCTTTTCACTTGAGCCTTCACTCAATTGTGGTTGGTTTAGCTAGGACTGCTCCACTTTTACACCACTAAGGAAGGTGAGATTGATTGCGATCAGGATAAAGACTTTTCAGATGTAGCAGAACAATTGAAAAGCATTTTAAGATTTTGCCCCTTTCCTTTGTCTTTTTAAATTGTAATTATGTTTTTTAAATAAAAGAAGACAATATCTAAACACACAAACACAGAGAGAAAGATATATTGAAAAATAGTGCTTCTGACAAGTAAATTACTTCAAATGAATATTCAGTCAAAGTGGTAGTATAGAATTTTGAGGAAGATTTAATATGGAGGGTTTTTTTTTGTAAGAAATGCATTCAAAAATAAATTGTGACATTGGATTCAGATGACAAAACGATTAATTTCACAAAATATTAACACAAATAACTGAAAAGTTATTATAATTCTGTTCGGCAGAACTGTAATATACGGCGTCTTTTTAAGCACTGTAAATTTAGAACAATGTAATTAAATGTAATCTTGACATGGTTGTATATCTGAGAATTTTAATTATTGTGGTAATATGATATGCTGAAGAACGTTCTTAATTTATTACTAGTTTATTTATTTAGTTTTCTTCATAGCTTTAGAATGTGAAGACTCATGAAAACTTGAGAAAGTATGGTAGAAATCCCCCCCCCAATTTTTTGAATACAACAAGATAACATTCTGGAAAGAAGAGGTATAATTTCTTCCATTCTGAGTAAAGTTTTCACAGCTTTAGCATCCTATACTAAAATTAGTCCAAATACAGCATGTTCATTTAAAACTAAATTGTTAAATTCAACATGTAACTAGCAGCAAATTATGGGAAAATATAAAGTCATTCATCAATTCATCTCAATATTTCTATATATACAAAGTTTGGGAGGGCAATCAGGGTCTTTCCAGAGTGAATGAAGAGGAGCAAACTCATAGAATTTAGATAATTATGAGTTGTGAAGTAAGATATGTTAATGGATGGAGTGAAAGTGGATTCTAATTTTGGATGAAGCTTATTTTGGTGTGCAGCCAGTTTATATTTATTCCTTAGTTTTAGTTAAAATATATATTCAACATTGCCTTGGAGATTGGGATCACAGGATGCAGGTTTCTTCAGTTGGAAACCATGGTTGAATCTTTTCAGATTACTTTGTGTGTGTGTGGATCTAAGTGCAATACAGTGAAATTGAAGTAAAACTTTCAATCTTATTAATATACCACAGAATAATTCTTTATCAAAAAGCTTAATGTTGAATAAATGTTAAAGAGTACAATTTTTAGCTTTGGAATCATAGGACAAATCCACACTTACCTGTTGGGAATTGTCTCTGGAGACAATTTCTAGCCAGTTCACATCAGGAATGGCTGGTGCCATCTGCATGGCAAGAACTGGAACACGTCTATTCCTGTCCAGCTGCTCTAGCCGTGTGGATGGCAAGCCTTCCTGTAGTTGTCCTGGTGGAGTATTCTGGTGTCTGATATTTTACCCACATCATGCCCAGTGCACAAGGGTGAGTTGAGTCTTGAGGATTAGATCTTCAGGCCTTGAAGATCTGAACCTAAAGGGTGGACACACCATCCCTCATATTGTGAGAAAGTATGTGGACAGCTTTGAAGCTGTCCACAGTAAGTAAGGCTTGGTAATGGCTCCAGCCATAGCATGATAAGCTGAGGTGGATCATTGTGCAGAAATATGTTCCCACAATCTGCTTGGAACGGTCCTGTTAAGAGTGTGTAAAGGTCTATGGCAATAATTTCTGTTCCATTTATCTTTTCCACTTTATTCCACAAGTAACTTGGTGATCCTGCAATGGTGCTAGACTGGCCTCAAGAACTGAAGGCCTAAAAAAAGACTCAGTAGCATCTAGCAGGGACAACATTGGCACCTGAGACTTATCATCTATGGGCAAGGCTATTATCCAGCAAGTACATTAAACTAAGATAATAGCCCCTTACCACATGGGGCACTGTCCCATGATAAGTGGGGGTTGGTGCTTCTGCATGCTAGTGTGGATTATGCATGCCCTTCCTCTTTCTGTAGACCAGGCTAAAGTGGCCAAAATGATACCCCAATCCTGTTTCCATTATACCTTGACACTGAGCATGCTAGCATGCTAGGAATGGTCTGGTATACCACGAGGAGCCCATTTCTTTAGCACAACAGAATTTGGAGCCAGCATGGGGCCTGGTGTGGGACAGGCAATCCTGGTACAGGTGACCATGTGTCATGTCAGAAGCATCCTGTCCAAGGCTTGAACTGGTTGCTAACCCCAGGATGGGGCAGCCTACCTTGTCCCAGGATTAAACAGGTAAGTACAAAAGGGGCTAAGGCTGCATCTACCTGGCCTTGGAGCGGAGGGTGTGATAGCCACCATGGGAGGTTCACAGGTTGCATACACACATAGCACAACAAGAAAAGAAAAGCAAGTTAGAAATGGCTCCATTCCAGTCTAGAATGTTTATGAAACTGTGGATGGACAGATTGACTTGTGAATAATCTCACTTGAAAACATATTGCTGTCTTTAATTTTACTATATAAAATTAACTGGCTTTTAAAATCAAAAGACAGCATACATATTTGCTTAAAGATTACAGCCTGCAAGAAGTGATCCTTTCAGAAACCTCACTTCAATCTCTTTGACTAAAACTTAGTTTAACAAGTTAAGTATGAGGCTTTCTATCTCACCCCTGCCTCTGGTGCCTGCTACCTCTTCAGCATGATCCATAGTTGACCACTGTATTATACAATAAAAAAAACCTTCCAGTATAAGTAGGGTTGAACTGTGAAATACTGGCAATAAAACTGAAATGTTCAGTTCAAGGAATCAGGACTCAAGGCTAGGCTTTAAAAATCAACCTAAGAAGGAAAGTTCTGTACTTTTAAATTGTGTATTTTTTTATTTTAAATATACCTATTACAGCAACTTTATTCACATATTCATTCTTATTTACATGTCCAGTGTTTTTCTTTTGAGGAATAATTCCAGTGCTTGTTTGTTAAAAATATATATATTTATATAGTGAAGAGACTGAACTCGTATGGAAAACAGCATTATACACACATTGAAATTTTTATTATGTTCCGGTCTAAAAGGGATCTTTGCAAACTGCCATGTGTAATGTGCATTCATAAACATAACCACAGATAATCAGACTCAAAAAATTCACAATGCAAGACAGGGAGGGAAATACAACTATATAGTTATATTGTCATAGAGACATGTTGCAAAATGGTTATTGAAACAAGAAGAACCTGACTTTGAGATTACACCTGGGCAAATTCAGTTTGCATTTAATATTAAAGTGTATGCATCTAAGGTTTTCTTAAACCATTTTAAAAATGAGATACATTTCCTTTGGCAACTTGAAACACCATTGGATAATTGTTTCATTTCTGTAAATGTTCTGTT
This sequence comes from Aspidoscelis tigris stejnegeri, assembly GCA_023333525.1. Taxonomy (NCBI): domain Eukaryota; kingdom Metazoa; phylum Chordata; class Lepidosauria; order Squamata; family Teiidae; genus Aspidoscelis; species Aspidoscelis tigris. The sequence continues at coordinate 98,611,207 of JALMGA010000001.1, forward strand.
AAGCACATGTGTGTGTGTCTGTGTGTTTGTGTGCAGATGTGTTTAGTTGCAAGAAAAGCCAGGGTTATTATTATCAGTGCATATGAGAACTTAGGTTCGTTAATAGACATACTTACAAAGATACACACCTCTCCTGAATGGCTAGTTCAAAATGTTATTAAAATTTAAGCTGTCTTGAATTTGGTAATCAATACAGGAATAGTAAAATGTTTTCTTGTAATCAAATGTTGTGGAATTGATTTTCCTGTGGTGTAATTTTACTACTAACCCGCTTCACTTGCCAGCATCCAAATGAAATGCCACATTCTCATAATTTTGGACAACTTTACTCACACATGTTGCTATTACCCTTTTCCAAATCATCCCTAATAACAAATAGGGGCTCAATCGTTTATTCCTACACAAACCATTAATTACTAAGAAGTGCATTTAATTGGTTTTCTGTTAATGTTGTCAGCAGATCTCTAGTTTTCAACAAATAATTACCAATAATTAAACCAATACGTATTCTTTTTTACATTTCAACATGGTTCGTTTTCAGAATGAAGGGACAATGAGACAAATAGCATCCTGCAATTCCTCTAAAGTACTTTAGCAGATCAGTGAATGTGTAATTTGTTTTAAAAAATCTTGGTTTACAATCACAGTCACTTATATATTTAGCACATGTCATCTTAAAATATTCTCTAGCAAGCTCAGGTTCTACATTAAGTATGGAAAAAATACAAAGTTATGTAGAAAAAGTGATTTGTGAAAATTGGCATTATAAAAATTAAAATGACTAATTGATATGAAGGATATAGTTAGTATTAAACTAGTTAATAGCAATTCACAGTTATAAAATCAGAAGATCCAAGATGACAACATGAATTTGTCTTTTAGATATAATGCACAGTAGCAGTTGGGGTATACCTGGGTGTTTCAGATGGGTGCCGCCTGCTACTGCTTTGCATTTGGCATGTTTTAAAACTTTAGTTGCTCTCCAAAACAAACCAGTGTGAAATTACAGTGCATGACTATATTAGAATAACTATTTAATAATTAGCTCCTTCCTGCTTAATCAGAGAAAATAAGCAATTGTTAGATTAAAATTACATGTGCAACTGCATTTGCTAAAAAATACCAATGCAATCCAAGCTTCAGCTTTGGTTGAAGTTTGATGAATATGAATATAAGAGGATCTCTGCTGGATCTGGTTACAGTCCTTCTACTCTAGCATTCTGTCCCGCACAGTGGCCCACCAGTTGTTTCTGGTCATTTTCACAAGATGTCAAAGCCTTCACCTGCACATACAGTAACTCCCTATAAATAGACTTTAGAGGCTCCTACCTATCCCTCCAACCTGGATGCAGTACCAAAGCATCCCTTCTAGTAGCCATTGATATACTTTACCTGTCCTCCAAGAATTTATTGATTTATTTGTATTTTTATCCCACCCTATACCCAAAGGTCTCAGGGTGGGTAACAAACATTTATAACCAGATAAATATATATATATTAAAAAGTAGCAGTATATATTAAAGCAATAGAAGTATCTGAAGAGTGGGAAGAGAACATATAACAACATCTAACCAAAGGCCAGGACAAAGAGGTGTTTCTTCACTGCCTTCCTAAATGTGTACAGTGAAGGAGCCTGATGCACCTCAAAGGGGAGACTATTCCACAGCCTAAGGGCCATCACTGAGAAGGCCCTCTGCCGGATGCCCACCCCTCTATCTAATCCTTTCTTAAAATTATCCAGGCTGGATTCTCCTTGGAACTCTCAAGGCTGTGGATGAAGATCTCCTTGCCAGCAATGAATGAAGAGGCCCTGCTGGTTAATCATTCTCATACTATTGCTGAAAACAGTAACTCTGTTTTCAGCAATACTATGAGTAACAGTATGAGTAACTCTCATACTGTTGTGAGGTGCAGAATTCAGAATTAGCAATTCACCTTATCGAAGAAGAAGAGTTGGCTTTTCTACCCTGCTTTTCTCACCCATTTAAGGGGACTCAAAGTGGCTGACAAAGCTTTCTATTCTTCTCCCCACAACAGACACCCTGTGAGGTAGGTGGGGCTGTGAGAGCTCAGAAGAGAGCTGTGACTAGCCCAAGGTCACCCTGCTGGTTTCATATTTCATCAAGCCCAATATCCCCAGATAAGAGTCCAGCTCCTTAACCACTAGACCCAACTGGCTCACTAAACCCAGATCTGGGTCAATGAGGCTTGCAGAGCCACTAACAGACTTGATAAGAAGAATCTGAAAATTCATTTTGTCTCTGATGAAGACCTCTTGTCAGGATTTGGAAAAAGTAGCACCTACACTCTGAAATTTGTAAAATGCTGAATCTATACTAAGGATTGAACTGTGGCCTTTAAAATTTTTTGCACACGATGGTAGTTTTGATTGCCACATGTACTGTTCTCTGATATTTGTAGGAGTAGTCCCTGGAATTTTTAAATTGGGTGAAATGAATATAAACACAACCAGTACATATAGATGCAGCCAGAAATAGAAGCACTGGGTGACAGTTTCTTGTCTCCATCTGAAGTCCACAACATGGCAGCAAATCTCCCTTTGATCTGCAAAAAAACCCCAGGTCAGATCAAGGGTAATCTCCCAGCACCCCATGGGCTTCAAACAAATCCAAAGAACTTGTGTTCTGGGCAATTCTGGATTGTCTGATGCCACCAGACATTTGTGAATAAAAACATTGTCTATCCTGGATTTATGGCAGATGTTAACACAGCATATTAGAATTACAAAGCACAGAACAGAAATGAACAAGATCTTGTAATGAATTTGTACAAGATGTCCAGATGACCACACTTTGTCCTAATATTTCATAGGTCAATGGATTGTTCCAACGCTTTTGCTCCAGCTAAACCATTACTGTCCATAGAAGTGCTGACTATATACATTTATAAGCACTCCTGTTAAGTGTACTTGCATCTCTAGCCATTAAAAATTAATCCAACTTCTCTCTTCATAACTTGAAAATAAGTAAGTGGGAGGTTTTGACTACAAAATGAGTCAAATAAAAATTAAGTCATTTTGAGTCCTTTTTTTTAGCAGCATAGTCACACATATGTTAATATTGCCTGGATAACTGCCAAGATTCTTAAACACTTTTGATAAGTAGAGTGTATTTCTATACTTATTCAAAATACCTTAAACTGTGTACTTAACTTCCATGTATAATTATGCCTTTTGCTATGAATTTTTATTACATTTGTTGTTTTGACAATAAAAGGGTGTGATGTAAAAAGTACAATTTTGTGTTTAAATAGGCTAGCAGATTTTGGATAAATGGAGGAGTGGTTGTAGTATAACAAACTGAAAAACTCTTGGGTGAAGAAGACAATGTGTGGTTACTGGAATCCATCAGGAGTAGGTTTCCATAGTTTCTCTAATTAAAACTGATGTCATAACATTTGATTTGTCCTAACTTTAGCAACATGGCTTTGTAAAAGCTAGACCTTTATAAAGATGCTGTGGAATAACATATCACAGCCTTCCAATTATAGCTTAATAGTGATAGTGGGATGTGTATAGAGGTAACAGATCATTTCACAAAGCAGTGGACCAGGGTCCCTTGTAGTGTGTGATTTCAATCCCCCAGGACTTTGTGTTCTAGCAAGAAAATTATCTGTCAAGATAATAGGAGGCCAAGGTGATCCTGACTCGCTTGATTGCCAGTGGTGCTGTCCGAAGCTGCAAAGCGTCATTAAACAGATACACCTAGCACTAACTTCATATTTCTTTCAGTGCCTGGTTAACACTTCTTTACCAGGGATGCTTAGCCTCCTCGAACTGTTGTCCTGCCAGCGAGGAAGGATGATTATATTTCAAATATGCTTTACTTATATTCTATATATTTTATCCTTCTATTGTTGTGACCACCCTGGGACTTTCTGGTAAAAAATAGGATATGGATACTTAAATAATAAATAAATAAAGCTGTATAGTAAAATACCATCTTCTTATACAGGCGTGTGTAACTGAGGTTATTGTAACTAGTGCATTATGGCTATTGTTTGATAATATTATTGTTCATTCTAGTTTAATTTCATTTTTCTTCACAGAATGTGATATACAAATTTCAAATTAAAATAATAATTTTGCTAGTGACAGCTACTTCCATGCTGATCTATGGAACACTAGTCTCAGTGGTCTGAGAAAACTGAGGCATACTAGGTCAGGTCCTCAGAGAAGCCGACTCTGAGTATAAAAATGGCCTAGGACTGTAAAATTTAGATCAGTGATGGCGAACCTTTTGAGCTCAGTGTGTCGAAATTCACAAGAAAGCCTAGCTTAACTCGGGTGCTGTGTCATATCTAGAAATATCCATAATTTTGTGATATTTGTAGCTCTAATAAAAAAGTTATATTTTTGATATATGTATTTTACTAAAAGCAAAAACAAATAATTCTTTACATTAGTGACTTTTGTTGCTGAATTTTGTTTGCTAAATCTTCAATTGAAAGTTGGTATTTTGTACACTTCAAGAACAAGCAAGCACTACATGCCCAGGTGCCAGGGTGACCAGGTGTGTCACCCAAAAGGACTTGGTGTGTCACTTGTGATGTGCGTGTCATAGGTTGGCCATCACTGATTTAGACGTTCAACAGAAGATTGGGCTGACTTTTTCAGCACTTTCTCTTTCACACTCTCTCTCTTATTTTGCAAAGGAATGGATGAGACCTGTTGTTCTTATCAACTTTTCTGAAATCAATATTTTTTTACTCTAAAAAGAAGTCAAAATTACAGTTTAAAAAAAAGGTAAAAAGTTTTATTTCATGTTTTAGAGGAAGGGTGCTTTATTATGACTTTTCAGTATTACTATTACTCTGCTTTTAGAACTGTTTTGTTGTATTCAATACAGTACAGAATCACCTCTAGGTTGGACCAAACTGGTTATGATGTTATTTTCATTGTTACAGTTATCATTTCACAGTTTGTTTTAATAATATGTAATACTGAAAAACAGAGAAGGACATCTTGGATTATCAATCTCCTTATATAAGGATCTGTGACTCTTACCCACAGGAAAATAAGATAACTAAAGGAAAGACAAAACATGTATTTTTAGTTGTAAATATTTTAAAAAAATACAGAAAAGCTTTAATTAACTTTTGTAAAATATTTTTTTCATTAACTAAATTCTATATGAAAATATGAATTTGCCAGCACTTAATGTTTCTTTAAAGAATCTACATGGAGATGTATACTCTAGTGCCTTTGTATTGAAAATCATTTCTTGCTCCATCTTAAGCAAGTAATGATTAATTCTGTTGTGCAATTATGTGACACAGGACATATTGGATTTGCCTATATGAGAAGAGTTATGGAAACAATATGGAATAGTAGCAATTCTGCCTTTGAAAAGATTTGATGAAATATTTTTACGCAACGTAAGAAATTTAGTTCTGAGTAATCATGCAATTAAATGAATTTAATTTAGAATAACTTAGTTACTAGTTACCATCAACCAAAGTGATAATGCATATAATCTTTAAATATTATATGTTAATAGAAGTGAAAGATGACACAGGCTTAATCTACATTCACTAAAAAAGCATTAAGAAAGCTAGTGTTTCTCTATCCAGGAGACAGGTCTGAAGACTAGCTTTTGAATAGCTTTTCTTTTCTTTTTTACTGCTTATAGATGCAGTCATATCCATTTGCAAGCATCAGTTGATAGTACTGGACTCAAAAAATGGCATAAATATCCATCTATAATGTGTGCATGAGCTGAAATTTATTTCAATTAATTATGTTTAAATACTGTGGATTTCAAATGACTTGGTTTAGAAGTTAATAATAACAGAAAAAACAATAAATCACAGGCCAAAACAAAAGAAGAAACAATACAGAAAATAGCAAACAGAATTTATAATGATTATTTACTAAACAGTTCTAAAGGCTTGTGAAAAAGAACATTTTTAGATATTTTGAAAATGACCTTAATGAAAGATTCATTTGGATCTAGGATTCAGGAAAGCTCCACAGATCTGGGGTGACAAAAGATGGCCCTTAAAAATGACCAAGTCTTCAGGGTGGTTTCTAGCTGGATGGAAAAGACTAGCTTGGAAGTATAAATAGCACCAATTTCACACACATGGGCTTTTCAATGGGCTTTGATTTTTTCCAGCCAGCCTTAGCAAACAAAGCTGAAAACTAGATCAAATATTAGTATGCTGGATTTTCACTTTTCTGCAGTATTTCATGGTTTTGACATCTGCAGTGAATATTTGTGCAATTTCAAGTGTACTAAGATGTATTGAAAATATGTGATTATGTTTTGCTCAGATAATCTAACCACAAACCTTTAATTACTTTCACCTTTCTTTTCACACAACACCAAATTTAATATTTATCTTCTTCCTTTAATGTGATCTCACTATTTTGTATGAAAAACATTTCAGATATAATAATCTTTATCTATTTTTTAAGAAATGTACCTTTGGAAAAGAACAAGCAAGTGAAAAAAAGTAGCAAGTTTGGCACCTCAGGATTGTTTTCCTGCCATTCCTACTGATGTTACATGAAAACTGACACATATCTCCTACCATGACTTATTATACTGTTGGTACAGTTTGTTTCCTAGAAATAACTTATATATATTAAATTTCTACTTATGTTAGAGACCTACATATCACATTAAGACTTGTTGCAATCACAAATTACAGTGTGGCTCTTTTACCAAGAAATACAGCAAATTCTTGGTTTAGCCATGAAATAAATATTATACTTTAAGATACTTTTAAAAGATTAAAAATTTGATAATTTTTGAAAGAAGTATTTGCAAACTGCATGTATTATTGATCATATGCACATTATTCATGTTATGCTAATTTGATCTAGCCATTGGAGTGATCTACACATTTGATATTATTTGTTTTGTGAACTTTGTACATTGACAATAAATTATGCTTAAGAGTAAATATTCATTAAGTCTTTCTTTTTAATATTGCAGAAAGGTAAAAGGATGCCTAAGTATCACCTCTGGGTTGGAAAGGCAGGTTGTCTCAAAAGACTGTTTGCAAATAATTGATATCAGGTGACGGTTTAACTCTTGTCTTCTATTTGAGAATGTCTAGAAGCAAATGGTGGGCTGCTGTGAAATATTTCTGTAGTATTTCATGATTTTGACATCTGGATTAGATGAGCTTTGTTCTGGTCCAGCAAGATTTTTTTTATATTCGTATGTTCATTTGTACTTTGTGGCATTGCTAGAGGAAAAATAAGTACCCTTACTTCACAAAGTTTGTGTGACTATTATAACTTTTCTTTAAGATGATGGTGAGTATTCATAGCCAGGGTATGTGTGCTGCATTGTATGACTTCTCTGAATAAAGTTTTGTATAAGCACCTGTTTTGTTAACTGACTAGATATAATCTTAAGCCAACTGTTGCACTGAAGATGTTATCCATTTAGGTAGCAAAGCATTTGCAACTGCATTCACCTGGGAGACACTTGACAGCACTGCAAACTTCATTTAATGGTTACATTCTGTTTGTAAAAATAATAATACACAGCTGCCTTTATGGTAAGAATAGCCTTTACTAAACAATCAACTTCACCTGCGCTTAATAGCTTGTGCCTGAACTTTTCACATTTTCAAGTCATTATCTGAGGAACTATGTTTTTAATATGAAAATGAAATTTAGGAGTTGTTAGAGCTGAGTATTTTCATATTTTTTCTTCTTTCTATAATTTCATTTGTTTTGCAACAGTGGCTCCATATGCTCAGTTAATCAGCAGATATTTCTACATCAACAATTCTGCAGTATTTTCCCTTGCCCATAGAACCTTGATAGTTTGAAGATTTTGTTCAACCAGATTTTTCTGTAGAAGTGAAGAAAGCTATAGAATCAGCTTGTTCAATTGATGCTTTGCTTTATGTTGGTTGCAGGCATGAGTTGTAAAAAAAGAAAAAGAAAAGGTAAAAAAGCACCTTAGAGACTGTAGTGTGTGGCATTTATGTTGTCACCCCATCTCTAACCCTAGCCTAAGCTCAATGCACTCTATCTGAATAATTTAAAATAATTCATTCAACTTAAGAATTTAAGTTTTTTCAGTATAAGGCAGAATTAACTGCAATTGCTTACCATGCATTGACAGTTTAATGACTCAAGAGGACTCGGTATCTCAATTACTATAATAAGGTATGGGATTTGAATTTCATTTCCCAATATGAGAGAATACTAGTTTCAAAATATATCCTTCATTTTTCTTCATACAGTATTGCATTACAAAACACAATAGAAACGTTGTTCAAATAATACACGAAGACACAGATACACACACCAATAACATAGGTCCTAAGAATCAAGAATGATGCTTTACTCATCATGGAATGGGGGCCTTGCAGCCCATATGGTCCCTTGAGCCTCCTAAAGCCAATTCTTAAGGTTGGAGATCCTTGAAAATTCGGTGCAATATGGCACAATGCACTTGAGCTAGTGAGCCTTAGAAATGGATGAATACCTTCTACATGTACCAAAATATTTTTCTTACAGCAGATAATTTTGGATCCAAGCCAGACTCAGTATCATTGCATAACATTTAGACATAGATGAATGATTTTTTTCCATAATTCAAATGCTGGTGAACTTAGGAAAGTGAGGGTCTTCTATAAGAAAGATGTTGAATAAGTGCTACAGCATTCCATTGATATTTGCAAAGGTTAAATTGTCCAAACATTTGTGAATATTCAAAGAAACAAACAAACAAAACTACGACCTTATCACTTCAAAACTGTGAACATTTGAGTCTGAGCACAATTTTTACTCACAAGTAGTAAGAGTCGTGAATATAGAAAACGTGGCTTATAAAGCTGCAAAAAGATAAAGAGAAGAAAAAGAAAGAAAGGATATTGGTAAATGATGTCAATTTTTGCTTCTGTTTTTCCATCTTCTTATCATACTTTGTACAAATATTTGATATATCTGGACTGACTCCTGAACAAAATTTCTTGACTATTGCAATGTATGCATACAGTTCACATTCAAGAATATTTTTTTTCTGCAATGAAGACAACGTGGAGATTTTTGCACCATGGGTATTGTTCAGCCCCAGGATTGTAAACAATTAACTCATTGCATGACATTTTCTCAAAGAAAGGAAAATAGGAGGTGAAAGCATTACTGATCTGTTTGCTTAAATGTTTCATGGAACATGCAAATTAATTTGAAACTAGAAGATTAGATAAAGAGAAATCTTGTTTACATTGGATCAACAAGCACAGAGGTTCATTGCAACTCTACAGTAAATCTAACAAAATTTGGGCTACTTATATTTCAGATAACAAAGGTCATATACACTTTTTTTACACATTAAAATTATAATCATTATCCTTGTTGCCAGAAATCACATAATTAACATTGTACATATTTACATATGTTGCTACAGAGACTATGAATGACATTACAATAAATAAAAGGGAAATATTAATTTGAAGTGATTATCACATTAATGTATGGCTGAATAGGCACTACCGTACTATTATGGTATTTTCCACATAGTTTAAGAATTGTTTGAAAGGACAGCAGGGTAGATTCATACATGCATCAGAGGGATATGGCAGGGAAGCATCGGTGCTGAAATTGTACCCAGTTGTTCTTGAACTATACTTCCCAAAGAAAGGAAAATCTTTAGACAGATGGGCCGGGACTGGTAGGGGCTGCCTGTACTTAAAAATATCTGGATAATTAAAGTTTTAGCACCTATGGTGTAGAGGATAGCTTGTTCTACAAAGGCTTGTTCTTCTAAGTAAAATTTGATTGTGCAAAGATTCCAGATCATGAGAGAAGTATAAACATGCAATCACTTTGAACACCTTAATAGTGGCAACAATATTCCTTCAAAGCTATGCTTCTGCATAAGGCCTGCTTGTTCATTATATGAGCATGATGGAGTCATTTTGTCCCAGACATCAATTGCATTATGCTGCCTTGCTCAAAACAGCCTGACCCTAGCTCTAAAACAAAAATAATTTGATTTCCCAAACATCCTGAGCTTCTATCCTGGAGACTGAGGGTGGTTCCGCGCCCACACAACACCCACCCCAAATCCCTGTCTAAATCTGTCCTTCCCTTGCGGGTATGGACGGAAGGGGTGTTAGTAGATCCGTATTTACTAGATACAGATCCATATTTCGGAGGGCCAGTGCGGAACCACCCTGAGTTCACTTGCAGCAAAAAAGAAACAAAATACATTTAAATGGCTTAGAGACAGCTTAGATGTGGTTTGCAGGTGGGATTGTCCACATGCCACTCTGTGCCTCCTTCCATTAGTATCCTAAGGTAGGATTTGAAAGGAGATGAGAATATGAGTTCTAAATGATATTGTCTGTACGGTATTTTTTCAGCCTTAATGGCCATGCTATACTAGAACAGACTAATATTTCTAGGTATTTAAAAACAGTTTTACACACTATGGGTAGTCACAGCTTACATTTAATATATGTACTCCAAATGTGTCAAAGTTTAATCATCTAATACTTTTTTATCAGAGGAACTTTGTTTTTGCTATCATAAAATTATTTATGGTAAAAGTTAGTGCACAATTCTTATATGATATTCAGCTCTGTTCATACAATGACTTTCCTCATTTTGAAGTCACTGAATCCTTTTGCAAGTCCCCTGGTTTGTATCTGATGCCACTCTTCAGAGAGCAAGGCAGGAATGCCAAAACGTGAATTAAGGGCTCAGCTACATATAATAATTTCTTGATTAAAATTATCCTTTATGTCCACAGACCTGGTCTTGACTGGTAATTACAAACCAATATGGAAGTCTTCACTTAATTGGAACTTACATTCCTATGGATTTTCTTAGGAAGTTTTTCTGATGTTAAGACTATGAGAAAACTTTATTGGCATTAAAGCAACATATTTGTCATAGAGGCCCTAGCAGGTCTCTAATTTCTAATAACATTTTAAACTGTGATTCCCACGCCCTTTATCTGATCACCAAGTATTAAAATCAAAGTATGATTTAGAAGAGTCTGTTGTCTTTGGTTTGACCCAGAACCCCATCTACAACTGTGTTACAGGGAAAATGAAGTACAAACCCTTATTCAGACTAGGACCATGTGGTGCTGGTGTTACAGAGACAACAGCTCATGTTTTGCTTTAATGCTCCTTTTTAAAAGATGCTCATCTGAAGCTCACAACTCATTTGATTTGAAATTTCAAGGTCATTCAGAATCATTCAGTCTTCAATATTTGTTTTCTGTTCAGAAAGGCCAAGACTTATTTAATGTCATAGAATTTATATTACATCCAAATTAGGCAAAGATTGTCCCCTGGCTAATGTGTGTGTTAGTGTTAGGGTTTTTTTTTTTTTTTAAGTACATGGGTGTTTTTCCACTGTCACTAAAAGTACCCATTAAGTACTCATTAATGGGTACGTAATGGCATTTTTGTACCCATTAATGGGTACTTAATGGGTACTTCTAGTGACAGTGGAAAAACGCCCCATATGTGTTATGAACTTACTTCCTATTTTTCTTTTAATCTTGTCAATGACTGTAACAAAATTCAGTTAAACAATGTTTAAGGCCTACTTAGTTGACATGCTTCAGAGTCTTTTTCCAACCCTGATTGTTTGAGTTCAATTGTCTTGTTTAAAAATATCTCTAAAGCAAAAGAGTGAACAAATGAACAGATCTCTCTCCACTGGGCCTTATTCTGGATTGCATCCCAGAATAGTAATTTGTTGTCTACATGCTAGTGAACACTATGTAAGCCCTGGGTAGAGCCTAACTTAGTCTGTCCTAGTAGGACCCTATTCCAGGATATAATCCAGAATAATGCCTAGTGCAGAAAGGGCTTAAATTGGGGCATGCCCAGAGAGAAAGACTGACAGGATCAATTGATCGTAGCAGATATACAGGGAACAATTTAAGGATAGAGGAGATGGATGTGATGGCAGGAATAAAACAATTTCCCCAAATACATAAATTCTGCAGAGAAATAATAGTAATTGCTTAGCTTGGCCCTCAAGTTCCAGTTTCACCTGCAATTTCAAGTCTTGTGAGACACAGGACACAGATTTTATCCAAGAGATTAATTCTGATGCTATGCTGGGTGTAGTTCATCTGCATGTGGAGTCCATGTCAGATTTAGGAGATGTATAGGTCTTTACTGCACTGCTATAAATCATGTCCAGGTAGCATTCTCCTAAAGTGCACTTTATTTTTTTCCATCCAAGTGTTTAGCTGGTGAATACTTCTTATGTGGAACCATATTTAAAGAGGACTGCTTTTTCCCTAACAAACATTGAATTATTTGTCTACTAAATAATATCCTTCCAAACTTGTAATACTTCCAATATACCTCTGGTAGCATCAACAAAGGCTGGACTGAGAAGTTGCTCTTTGCTGTTTGCAATACCTAAACAATCTCATTTCTTTCACTGTCTTTCTGTATGATTTACCTGGTGTTACATATCACCCCAATTAATACATTCAAGAAAACACAAGTCATATAATACTGAGTCAGTGCAAAACCTTTTTTAAAAAAGGCTTTGTTTTTCACAAATATATTTAAAAATCAATATCTTCAATTTACCATAGAATTCACTCAGATAGTATGCATTCAAATAACAAGCATATGTCTTAGATACTTATTCTGTGATTACTTCTTTAGGCTGGGCATCCTTCACACTATTGGTCTTTGCACTGAGGAATGTTTATATCAGTGATGGCTAACCTTCTGAGCTTGGTGTGTCAAAATTCGCAAGAAAACCTAGCTTAACTCGGGTGCTGTGTCAAGTCTAGAAATATCCATAATTTTGTGATATTTGTGGCTCTAGTAAAAAAAGTTATATTTTTGATATATGTATTTTATTAAAAGCAAAAACAAATAATTCTTTACATTAGTGACTTTTGTTGCTAAATCTTCAATTGAAAGTTTGTATTTCATTCACTTCAAGAACAAGCAAGCACTACACGCCCAGGTGCCAGGGTGGCCATATGTGTCACCCAAAAGGGTTTGGCGTGTCACTTGTGACACGCGTGTCATAGGTTGGCCATCACCGGTTTATATCAAACCTAAAGCAAAAACAAAAGCCCAGCTTCTTGATAGGGATATGTTTGTGCTAAAACACAAAGCTGTACATGAACGTTTTAATGCAGATAACAATATTAATTTAAATACTGAACTAGGGAGAGCTAAAGGTAGCTTGGTTTCCTGACTTAATATCTATGATATTTATGCAATGGCAACCTAATTTCATAGTTTGAGATGATATGTTAGTATTTGCAATGACAGACCTCAAGCCAAAAAATAGTTGTACCTAATCACTATTCTTTAAAATTTCATATGCCCCCCCCAGTAAACATTCAAATATGTAAACATTCTTATTTTAGTATCCTCTTGATGGGCAAATCTTTTTATGATATCCAAAACTAAACAAACAGGTCATGAACAATCTGTTAGAAATATAATAATAATTATACCATCATACATACAGTAGTGGCAGGTATGAGTGATCACAGCCAACAGTGATTATTCCTACCAATAGTCAGTTTGTGGACTTTCCTTGAAATAGTAAGATCAAATGGAAATCTATGGCACCACAGGGACTTCAAATGAAGTTCAAGAATTGGTTCTCACTGGGGAAAGGAGCTTCTGGTTGTGCTCACCTAATACTCACTTCTGCTGCTTTAGATATGTACCCAAATATGCAATTGAAATAGGACACACTTCCAAATAATTGAGTACCAAATTGCAACTGGATATTATGCAAGCTATTATCTGCAGGTGTAAAATGCTGATTTCCTATAACTGATGTTGTCATACCTGACATTATAGGGGCAAGATGGCTTTCAGAGCAACTAGCTCCATATCTCTATTGAAAGGAAGTAGCTCTGCAACATTCAGCTGATAGCAAGCAACTCCGTGTCAATTCCTATTTGACTCTAAGATCCATAGACTGTGTTTCATGTTTGGTCCTATGGTCTGACAGTCATTCTATCAGACAACAGAAGCTGATACATTTATTTTTGAAAAACTGGTTATTTAAGAGAAAATAATTTTTATTACTGGATAGAGGATGAATCATCGTAATGCTGTAATGGATCAAACTGTGAGAAGAAGGCTTCAAGTTGAGTGCTGGTATTTCTATTAAACAGATCAGGTAGCAGTTGATTGGAAATGCCTCTGCTGATGGCAGAGTAGATAATCAGAAGGACAAATAGCCTGGCCTAGAATATGCCCGGCTTATAAAAGCCATAATGATATGGCTTTTATTGACAGCTCCATGAATGTGCATATCAAGACAGCACTTCAATTCATATTTAATGCTGATTGCCCTTTAAAAAATAGATAACATTAGATACCATGGCTTGGCTTCAAATAGTTCTGAAACTAGTGCTGCAAATTCTGAGAGTCTTGCATTTCAAAGCAGTTTATAATCTGGCATAAAATACTGTGGGATACGTAGTTCATTTCATAAAGAATAGTAAAACACAAGGATTTTTATAGCACAACATACAGTCTAGCATTTGATAGAATTGTATGGTTTTTCTTGGACTCCTTGCTCTCAAATGAATTATCAGAGTCAATGTAAACACTGACATTATTTGTCCTCTGGCAAAGCAAAAATAAAATAGTTCTGTTGCATGATTTGGTCCCAGATAGACTTTTTTTTCCTGAAGGGGCAATTACAGTTGATGCTTCCAGATAAGGATGAAACTGGCAAAGTAAGAAATTTGTGCCACTGTTGAACAAACCACAATGACATTGTGAGGGTATCATGTGCAGTTTGTGCAAAACCTGCCCCAGTATAAGGAAGTATAGACAAGTGACTGACATATTCCCTCTTCTCAAAAGAAGTAGAGAGGTTTTTTTTCAACAAAAAGAAATAGTAAACAATAAATTAACTCTCCAGTGCACATAACCAGCTATATGCATAGCAGGATTTCAATAAAATATAAAGTACCGTGCCATTTCTCAGGATGAATGAATTCATGCAGCTCAGGTGTTCCAGATTCACATAGAGATCTTCAAAGAAGCATGTACATAAGTTATCTTTCACTGATCCTCAAAATACACAACTGTAAAATTTGCTTCTTAGGCTTCCCTTTAGGACAAGTATTTGTTAAAACATGTAAAGAAATCACCACAGTGATCATTGCTTTAACAGTGTAATCAAAGGTTAGTTCAATTGTTTTCTTTTCAGTGTCACAGCTACATCAAATAAAAGATGATGACCACTTTTCAGTAACACCAGAAAATGGCCAGCACACATGATAGTATTAAGCTGTTCAACCACAGATCCTTCAGTGGGATGCAAAGAGACCAGTGGGGGGGGGGGATGGGACAATGTGTAGTTATCTGGGTTAAGAAGAATCAATATAACTGGAATTGTCTTATCCAGGAACAGACAGATTGAAATAGTGTTGCCAATGGAAGATCCCTCACCACAGATCTTCATTTGGAAAAATGACTTCTTTCAGTTTTTTTAAAATATAAAGTGCAAAAAAGGGGAGGAGTTTAGTTCCAAAACCATTTTTCTAAATTACCGACAGACTTGTATTCCTGGTGTCTTTTTACATGGTCACAGGCAAGACATGCATGCGATTCCCAGAAGCGTGGGAGGCGCACTGAAAAATCTTTCCTCCAGTTGAAGTAGCTAATGTACAGTTTATCATTTTTATCAAGCATCAGGAGATACTCTGACAGGTCCCTCGGAGAAAGAAAATCCTCCACATGGATGAAAGAATTGGCTGGTATGTAATTTTCATAGTTCTCTCTAGGAGGGCCCAGGACAACTGGCACAGACCCGGCTAGAAAAGCATTGTAAAGCTTCTCAGTGATATAGTCTTTGTGAATGGAATTCTCAAAGGAAAGGTAAAACTTACAAGCAGAAATAGTTGGGATCAAATTCTTATCACTCACATAGTCTCCAAATGCTTGCCCATAGGTATGGATTTCAAGGTATTTACTTAGTTCATTATAATACTTGACCCTGGCATGCTCAGGATTCCAGTTACTCACCACCCAACAGACCAACCTTTCTTTATTTGGTATTTCAAACAGAAAGGGGCTTGTGCTAACCACCATGAAGCCGTAAGGCACTTGAATATCAGAATCACGACGGTAAGTTAGGGTAAGATTGAATAGATGTTCAATTCCACTCTTTTGAGGAGTGTGTGTAGGTGATTCCAGGTTCATCCAAATCCATTTCTGAAATGGCGGTCTAGGTTGCTGAGGTAAGTTGGTCAGATCCCAACTAATGTCTCTGTGGTGAATAAGAACAGCATGTGACTGATTATATAATGTGCGATCAGTAGTCAGATGGCACCCATGAATGTTAAATGTTGGGCAAAATTTCAGGTTAAATGTCTGGCCAAACGGCCACACCCATATTAGAATAGTTGTTTCATTTATATAGTCACTTTTGGTGGAGAAGAAGTTCTTCATTTTTAAAACCGAGCTAGCTGATTCGATAGGCCCAGAGATCCAGCTGTTTGTTGGTTTGATATAAATAAGAAGACATGCCATGAAACAGCCCAGGACAATGAAGATTACTAGAAATGGCCGGAAAATTCCTTTGGATGATGATGTCATAATTTGATCTGAAAGAAAAAATGGAAATAAAAGATTATCATCAAATGTTACAGTATGGTAGAGTGCCCCCATATTAACAATTCACACCTACAGCAGAATGCTTAAATATATTATTTCTTTAAGCATAGATTTTTGTTGACATTTTTATTTGCATACATTACCGAGAAACATGCACATGATAAACATTTGAGTAAAACTATAATGACTCAGTGTAACCCAACTTGTAATTTTTATACAGTAAATTAGATGTTTGTGTAAGATTGAGAATCATATTGTTTGCATCATTATGTACATTGAAGGCTTTTTATATTACACTCAGTTATATTTATTTAGATTTTAACAATCTTCATCAATCTCTGTTGCTTCCTTGCTTCTGAAGGTGTCCTCATATTTAGACTGTTCCTTGAATAAAGTATAATTACTTTAATATGTAAAATAATTATTAACTTTTGTACAGAATATAGATTTGACAAGCCTTTGGAAAAATTAAATTTACATAAAATTAAACAAATATTAGGCAGGTCTGTTATGAAGTAATTAAAACAAATTTCAGGTTATTATGACTACATAGTGTATGCATGCAAAGGTATAAATATGTGAGTGTAGATTTTAAAAGCACTGCAAACAAACAGAATGACTCAAGTTATAAATTCACCTACTTTGTTGTACAAATAAAAGCTAAGATTAAAAACCCTTATTGCAGTTCAGTTTTCTTTCCAGGTCAAATCAATACTATCATTCTGATTCACATTATTCCACCTTAAGCAAAGACAAAGAGTCGTGCTTTCTTTATTTCTTGAGCTGGAATGTGGGAAAGGGTTGTGAAAGATTTATTTCTTATCTTTTTGGTGACTGCGGGACGGGATGAATTTGCTGGGTGATGTGATGGAAGTGGCTTGGTTGATATAGCTTTTGCTTAGCCACTCCATTTGGCATTGGCCAGATTCACCGCAGCAGAAATAATTAATGATAACAGCAGGGCATCCAGACATCAACAATGACACCTCTACACTCTGTCTTCAAGCTAGTGCGTCTCTTTGCTGGCATGAAAGCTTTTGATGAACTCCCTGTAGTGTTTGAATGTCTTATTTTGATGCTTTTATATATAAATTTATTCTGTGAATTGTTCTGGGTTTAATTAAGAAAGATGATCAAAATGACATCAGCATCAACACCATTTTGGGGTCAGTGGTGGCCTATAGCTTTAAGGCCAGGTGATCTCAGACACTGACTGGGCAATCACTGGAAGTGAAAACCAGTGCAGATCATACATTGACATGCAAAGGAAAAGCACACATCCTCACTCCTATGAACAGTACTCTTAAAGCAACAAAACATCACTACTATGGGGTGATGGGGACAACCAAAAAGCCTGCCTCCCTTTCTGGCTAAACTGAGTTTCTTTGCAAAAGGTACAGCTTATATATATAAAAAAGATGCAGTGGGGAATCTTGCCCCTGCTCCCTACACAGATAGCTTCAGGGGACAGACTCTCCTGCTCTAGGAAATACTAGCTATCCCAGCCTGTTTCTGCATTTACTGCTTGCTCTGGATCAAAGGGCCTCTTATCTGGATCCTAGGCAGATTAATCCAGATCAAAGAGGCCCCACCCCATTAGTCTGGTTCTGTCTGCACAAGATGGAACCAGATCCAGATTAAGAGACCCTTAATCCATATCTATTCTACACCTGATAGATCTACAAACTGAACTGATGGCTGTATTCCGGGACACAGAGGCATGTGGATGGAACACCTTCGTGATCTGGAATTACTAGGAGTTGTCATTCAGCAGCCCACAATAGCACGGTGTTGAGAAACATCCCATCAGGTCCTGAGGCTAGGAACTTTTACTCTAGCCCTTGGGGGTGGGGTGGGGTGGGGGATGGCCTGGCTGTGAAACTCATGTGAGCGTCACATCCTCGGGGAGGCTTAAACCATATTAGGACTCTCAGTGCAGAAAGCGTGATTTTGCCCTCACTTCCCCTTGAGCTGGATCATCCAGATCTAAAACCGCTATTTGCAGAAAGAGCCATAGAATTGCGGGAAGCAATTTCAAAGCTCAAAAAGAGATTCTTCATGTGGGTTTCTGAGTAACTCGTGTGTGGCGATACTGCACAGGAATCTTTGGAGGAAACAAGCTGGTAGATAGCGAATGCAAGCTGAATACAATCATGAAAGAAAAACCTCACAGCAAAGACAACATTTAGAAGGCAAGAGAAAAAAAGTCTCTTCCGAAACGGTGTAGGGTTTCTGTAACATGCAAGAGCAGTAGGTATAGCAGTTAAATATTCATCAATATAATAGGAAGGCTTTTAGCTCATTGAAGATGGGGAATGGAGAGGCGAAGAGGAATGGACTAATAAATGCAGGCACCTCCAAGGTTGTTTCTCAAAATATCTCATGGACAATCCGTCAAAAGCCACATTAATGAAGATTAAATGTAGTAAGCTGTTACTGCTGGTAGAGTTACTGGTATTAATCAAGTAGCTAAAAATATAAATAATAAATGAATAAATCAGATTTTCTTCATTCTCAAATGCTGCTAATAAATAGTAATTCTGCATATAACTGTGAAGCTGGAGTTGTCTAAACAGCTGAGTAGATACTTGCTGTTGAAGTAGGCAAATGAACAAACATAAAACCACCATGAATATGCTAAGACTAACATCCACACAATTTTGAGTGCAAGTTTTCATTAAATGTAAGAACAATGAAAACAATTATTTGCTATTGCCTGTATGTTTTACATGTATACCACAGATGTGTGCACAGAGAAAAATGTCAATAAAGCTTTATAGCTAAATTAAATGTACTTTTCTGTATTCAACTATCTTTCAACTTATCACTTTTGGATGTTCAATATCTTGTTTACCAAACACATTTCAAGTCAGCATTCCACATTAGATAACATTCTGTTTAGGAGTGCATCACTCTCATCAAATATTATATTTAAATATTTTTTTCTACACACAGTGATGCATTAGGCACTGCACAAAAGCAAAATTTACCTGTACAAGGGTGCTTTCCTTAACTTTTATGGCGGCAACCAATGGATTGCTCTCAAGAATGTGATGTGGATTGTAACCCTACAAGGTGAAAGCTCATCAAACTGGCTTTTGTACTATTGTGAGTAGAAATGCAGTTTAGTAAGATCATAGTGAAGCTATAAACCTGAACATTTCTTTGCCCTACAGCCCCACAGGTCCCAGAATGTGGGATCTGTTGCTTTTGTATACATTAAGAAGCAGTGTACAGTTCTAGCAAACATGGAAGGCAACCACAGAAGTGCAGGTTCTTTGCATGCGTTCAGTCTGTTGTGATCCTGAAAGACTAAGCAAAATTTAGACCATCTGGAAAAGCAGCTGAAAATGAAAGACTATTTGTGGCTCCTTTAATCCAGATCTAAGAAGATCCGGATCTAGGGAATGGGTACTTCCCTTAATCTGGATCTAGTAGATCCGGATTAAGGGAAGTACCCAATGTGTTTCCATGGGTGGTCTAGCACCCAATAGCAATGGGTGCTAGCCTCCCTGCCATGGAAACACTGGAGCACCCATTTGGAAATCCGGATTTACCCACGAGGGGTCTGCCTGTCACCCCAGGTGCTTTGGGGACAGGGGGTGCAATCGCCAAAGTGGCTCCGAAGTCACTTCGAAGTCTGTGCTGATCTTCGGAATAAACTTCGAAGTGACTTCAGAGTCACTTCGGAGTCACTTCGGAGTTCACTCCGAAGATCAGCACAGACTTCAAAGATGCTCCGGAGCTATTTTGCACAGACTTCGAAATGACTTCGAAGTGACTTCAAAATGACTTCAAAGCTTAGGTTTTGGGGCTCCAAGGGTGCCCCCTCCACTTAGCCTCCTCTAGACCCCATTGCCAAACTAAGGTGGAAACAGGCTCCCTTTAATCCGGATTTTCTGGCAGAAGACCCCATTGTAGACCCCATTAATGGGGTCTTCAGAAAATCCAGATTAAAGCCCAAAAAGTACCCATATGATCCAGATTTCCTAATGCGCGGTGGAAACAAATGTGTCCCTAATGGGTGCCCTGGTGGAAAAGGGGTCATCTGGCTCTCACCCAAATGGGTCCTTAATGGGTACTAAAATGGGTACTAAGGGTGCTTCCACACATGGGCAAAAAAATCCTGATCTACGGCACCCGGATGTATTAAAACTGGCTCCCAGGGGAATCGGTTTTAATAGCTCCGGGTGCCCAGTAGATCTGGTTTAACGGGGTAGATCCGCATTGGAGGCGGGTGCTGTGTGGACGCATGGCACCTATCTCCAATCCGGGACGCAGGGCCCTCCTCCGGCCCGCCACGATTGGCTCCCTGGAGCCAAGCCTGGTGAGCCGGGGGACCTCGCCGCTGCGGCTCGCCCTCGCCCCAGGGCGAGCTTCCCAAAAGCCCACCCTAGCCCACCCTGGGGGCAGAGCGGCGGTTCCCCTCCTTACCTCTTCAGTGTCTCCCCGAAACTAAAAGCAGGCATGCCATTCCGCGCAGGTGTGCTGCCCCCAGGGTGGGCTAGGGTTTTGGGGAAGCTTGCCCTGGCTCCAGAAGTGGCGATCTCCTGCTTCTGGGGTGAGGGCGAGCCGAAAGGTAGGAGCCCCCCGGCTCGCCATGCTTGGCTCCGGGGAGCCAATCATGGCGAGCCGGGGGAGGGCCATGGGCTAGTACACTTGCGCTGTGCGGCTGCATCCGAAACGGATGCGGATTCACAGTGCAAAACCACTTGATATGTGGTGTGCTTGAAACACCCTTTAAGCACACATTAAGTCCAGATAGGTGCAGACGCACCCACCAGAAGTGTGCTTTTTTGCCCCCGCTAATGTGGACGCTCTGGCAGCAAACCGGTTTTGCCACCGAAATCCGCATTAAAAACGGGCTCGCTGTGTGGACACCCCTCACCGGAAGTGTCCTACTTAGCGACCCGTGTGCGGAGGCGCACATTGGAATGTATGCTTAATGGGTGTTAAAGGGCCTGTGTGGAAGCACCCTTTGTGACTGTGGAAAAACACCCTATGTGTCTACTGACCAGTCCCATGCAGCAGTGGAAGAGGCACAGCCATTGTTTCTAAGTTGACCAGGATGTTATAACTGAATCCTTCCCTGTTTTTCATAATCCATCACAGCTCTGCTCCTAGAATGAATGCTTCAGGCATCTCTGTCTAAGATTTACTCTTTTATTGTGGTGGGGAGAAGCCAACAGTAAATAAAACAGATATGTGGAGCTGCATGGAGATCAAGGATTGACTCAAGAAACTTTTAAGATTCTTTCAAAAGCCTTTCCAGTTCTCTGCATTCTTTGGCATTCTGGTATATTACACATATACTGCAAGAAGTTAGAGCAAGACACAGGTCAACAAAGATTTATCTGACTAGTTATACTAGAAAAATGATACTATCTGCCTATGGCAAAACCAAGAGCTCATAAACTTAAAGAAGAAAGAAGGCTATAACATGTTCTTTGAAAAACCATTCTGTGGGGAAATTCTAGTCCTAATTATCTTTACTGCAATAACTAGGATTTTGCATGGCCAGGAAGCAAATTCTGGAAGGCACTTCTTTTTGCCTCAGTGTGTATGTGACTCTTTCTGTAATGGGTCTTATCGTGGATTATATCACAGAATAGGGTGCTGTCATCAACATGTTCGCTCTATCTGATTCTGCACTAGCATGTGGATGACAAGTTGCTATTGTGGGATATAATTTGAAATAAAATCCAGTGTTAAGGAAATGTTTTTCTCTTGAGTTATATGAAATAGTCTAAATCAGGTGTGGGATATTTTTGGGACTATGAAAGTACAAAGCAACAGCAACTGAAAAAGGAAGTTTTCATCATGATGTGGCTCCCCTCCCCACTCAGTCAGACATGTGATAGATATCAACAAGTTTAAAAACTGATGAAAAATGGCAACATTTGAAGAGAAGAAACCAGAAATGTTTTAAAACATTTTGGGAGGGGGGAACCCTAGAGAGAAAAATCGATAATGCTGAATTGTAATAGTGAGTCACATATCAGACTAGTAATTCCAGACAGCAAAACCAAACAGCCTTTACTGAATTGAACAATGAACTGAAATTTATTGCACTCAATAGTGGTAGATTATGGCCCACAATTGCCAAAGAACTAAGGGGCCAAACTAAATTCAAACTAAATAAACATGAAGAAAAATACTGTACAACAAATCAAACACATTCATTTTTTATTTTTTACAGCAATTCTGTTGAAAATGAAAACTACGGATCTCTGTGTTCTAGACTATTTTTTATGACATCAATTATTTTCAAAATAATTATCTATTGATATTTGACTGAAAAATCTAGCATAAATACATTTTAGGGTTGTGTTCAAACATAGCAAAAAAAGTGTCTCAGAAGAGCTCTAGAAATGTAGTGTGTGGCTGCTGTGCTCTCATCCCATATTGAATCTACTTTTTCTAGCCTAGAACGTTTATGAAAGGGAACAAGACAGACTGCTGTGTGAATATCCCACCTACAAACCATCTTTCAGCCACTTTAGAGGTGCTTTTTCTTTTCTCTGTGTGAAGAAAGCCTTAGATGATTTATCCAAAAACATTTAGGCTGATGTAGTATAGACAACATTTTCAAATATTTTAAAAATTACTAAAATATAGTTTTCTACTTTATCACTGAATACTTTCATTTCACTTGGCTTCTGATATAAAAATGAGTCATACATGTTATTACTTTTGCATTGCATTCCACATAGTGATGAATAATTTTTGTAGGCGACAAACCTAGTAGAGAAACTTGAAATAACTCTTCAATCTTTGAGTTAAGTTCTTAACATAGTTATTTTTCATTAAGAAAATTAGTTATCAAGTGGTTTTAAGTATGAGAGAAAAGGCAAGAAAAGATATGGCCATTTCCCAATACTGGATTACTGAATGGACTTACCACAATCAAAGTGCTGCAGCACAATCTTACCTTGCCTGGAAAAGTTTGAATTTCTCTAAGGAATAGCAGCAAAATAATGAAGGAGTAAGTCTTGAATGTAGGTGTGCCCGGTGTAGAACATGTAATTTCAGATAAGAGTAAAATGACATCCCATGGGTGATATGCACACACCAATTCTATACACCCTATTCTATAGAGAATAAAAAGACTAGCTTCAGGACCAAGCTATGTAAAGTACTAACAGAAAACATAAATTTATCTATGCAATACAGGAGCTGCTCTGTGTGGAAAATGCTTGACTGAGAAAGTCCTTGTCATCTGCCTTCTGTTCTTCAGTTACTCCCTGGTCAACTCTGGCCTACTTTGTTGAAAAGTATTAAAAGCTCTAAGCCCCTAAGGGCTAGAGAAGCAATGTGTGACAACTGAGAGACCAACAGGTAAGCAATAGCAACCATAATAAGCAGATTTTAAACAGACTACTCACATAGATAATAGGCACCATTACAATTCAGACAAAACAGAGATACCAGATTATACAGAAGTAGTATATAGATTCAGTTGGTCTGGAAGGCACTTTCTACCTCATGTGAACTATTCTAGCCTACATAGTGTGGATTAGTTCATCTAGGCCATGCTGGAGTGGGCAACCATTAGCCTCTCCCAAGGGCTGTCTGCACTTGGACAGCCCATTTTGGCCTACCTCCACTGTTACCTGTGAAGACCCCTTGGAGGTTGTACAGAAACCACGAAGGCCAGGACCCTAAAAAGAAACAAACTTCAATGTAACCTCTAATACTAAAATCAGAGGAAAAATTCTGTAAAACCTTACAAGAACTCATCCTCAACTAATTGCCCACTGATCAAATCACTGTAGTTTTTAGAACAGCTAAAACCAGTCTTCATACAACATAGTAGTCAACACTTTGGACTAAAGATTTATTTTTATATTTGCAAGTGGCTTTCTCCTGACCTTTAGTGAAATGAAGCAAACCATTTCACATAAAAGTACAATTTGGCCAGTGAATACATACATCAAAATGCAACCGTCCTTTGTACAGGATGTTTTTATATTCCAAGACTATTATGTATTTTCCATAACAACTGTCCTAGATAAACAATAGCTAGTTATTTTTGCACTTAACTGCCATGGGTTATTATCCCACAGCAGTTAAGATCAGGAACAGAAGCCAGCATTCACATTGTGAGTGTCATCCTGTCCTGAACCTCACCAGACCTATATACTGTCAAATGGGGAGGGAGGGATGGCCTTGAGGTGAAGACTTAATTTATGCTGCCATGTCTAAAAAGTATTTCAAATATTCTGATGTATCTTTGATGTTGTATATTTTGTTTAAAATCAAGTGATTTTGGACAGTTTATGTACACTTTGTGCTGCAAGAGTACAGCTACTATGCAAAGATCAAAATAGTCTTGGTATTTCTCTCAGTAGAGCCGAGATATGGCACAGCAGTTTGCAACCACTTTGGAACAGATTGGCTGTAGTACACACTCATATATGAATGGCAATCAGGTTTGGCTGGCCTCTGGCAAGTACTTAAGTCATGCTGAATTTGATACAGTGAAACAATACTGTATCTCTATATAGAATTAGATAATATGTTTCAAATCAGTTTTACAGTTTCAGCTTCATGAAACTGCATTGAGCTTCTGTTTGTACTGGCAGAGAGACACTGAAACCTATGTAACAGAAGAAGAACTGTTCATCTACTCAGTGATTGAAAAATATAAACTGAAAGAAATACAAAATTATGATTATTATTTTTTAAATGCATGAAATTTTGTGGTCAGTAGATTCAGCCTTAGAAGAAACAGTTTAAGTAGTTTAACTGCTTTGGGGAAATTATGGTTGGTCACAGTTCTCAGTTTTGAGTCTGATGAAAAATCCTGATGGAATGCCCTGGGCTACTTCATGCAAACAGTCTAGCCCATGAAAGTAAGAAGCCAGGGAAAGGGAGTATGTTGTGGTTGGGTATTGGGCAGGGGAAAGCATTGCTGTCACCTTCACTGCCTTGGAAAGCACAGGTTCCTACACTGATTCTCTTCACACCAGATAAGATACAGCTGACCATCACTTTATGCAGTGTGGGCCTCATTGGGTCTTTTCGCATTTGGAAAATGGGGGATGGCTGAGGATGCTCCCTCCTGGAGCAGCTCCAAGTGTGTCTGGCTGTACCATCAGTGTTAGCTGTGGAGCAGTAAAAGCTGCCTCAACAAAGTAGGCCAGAGTTGACCAGGGAGTAACTGAAGAACAGAAGGCAGATGACAAGGACTTTCTCAGTCAAGCATTTTCCACACAGAGCAGCTCCAGTATTGCATAGATCCATGCTAGAGTTCCTATGGTGCTCTTAATAAAGTCCAGCACACAGCCTTTACTTCCATGCAAAGGATGCATGGGGGCAAGGTGGGGTGGCTGTGGTTGCAACACACACAGAGAGAGAGAGAGAGAGAGAGAGAGAGAGAGACCCTGGTGCTACTTCTCTTGCTGACCGGCCCTGTGACTGAGTGGGCTGGGCAGAAATTGCCGCTTGGGTTGCTGGTTTGCCGTCACCTCCTGGTGGTTCCTGGGTGCTGCGATCAGTGCCTGTCAGGATGGCACTTTTGCACAACTGTGAAATTACTAGCGTTCCCCCATGACCACAAGGATCAGTTCCACGACCACAGGGTTGGTTCCACAATGCTCATGCACAAAATCAACACCCTAAGTCGAGATCTAGCCCATGTTTTGTGCCTGGTGGTGGGGTGCATTACGGTTGATAAATTTCTCTCTCTCCCCCTCTCCCTTTAAAATTCTCCATCCACTTGCGACATCTAAAAAAGCAAGATCTCGGGTGATTTTCTATATTTCCCTGTGAGAGAAGAGCTCCACCACCGGTGCCCAAAACCAGGTGGGAGGTGATCGAAAAGGGGAGAAAGAAGAAAAAGAGAGAAATGTATGGGGGAAAGACTGGATCTGGATGAGGGAGAGGTGGGAAAACAGACTGGGGAGGATGCTTTATGTCCAAATGGATCCTTTATTTGGCAATATTATCCTGTTTTGCCATAACCCAAAACTTTTTTCTCCCTACCTATCACAAAAGAGGAGAGGAACCATAACATGGGAGGGATGGCAAGTGGCTGCCCTCCAGAGAGTGAAACCCCCACCCATTTAATAATGTACCGACAATGGCAACATACATTGGACAGAAGGCTATCAGGGGCTATCGAGGAGGACAACCCTAAAGATGCAGTAGTGTTCCCAAAACAAAAAAAAAAGATAAAGCATGCTAGCAGAAAAACGGGAGTGAGAGCTGTTTTTACAAGTTTTTTTTACTTGCATTTTTGGGTGATTTACTTCTTGGAAGGTATGGGAAGCAAATGTTTAATGGGGACAAATGATTTCCAAAACATTTTCACGGCTCATTAAAACACGAGTGGGAATGAGGCCTTTGTGTCATTTGGTGGGTGCAGATGCTTTATAACTTTGGAAAGTATCTTTTTGCATTTTTCATGGCTCCTAATGATATTTACAGTGAAAACCTATACATGATTACATAATACAGTGGTCTACCATATGCATCATTATTTATGTATACTGCACATTTTATCATTTCAGTGTCCTTATTGTAAGCAATCGAAATAAATTTGTGGAAGGCATGACTTCAATTTTATAAATTACATAAATTATGGAATAATGGAATATTGGGTTCTACAGCACACCATTCAAATGAAATCCTTCATTATTTTCATTTTTTAACATTTTCAGAATGTTGTACATCAACTATAATTAATGTAATTTGGAGTCCAGACATTCTCAGTGCTTTGTTGCTTCATTTCTGTTTTCATTAAGCATTCTTTCTCATAGAAAAAAAGACTGACATTTCTAAATCAATCTCGTTCTGCTACAGAATGACGTGTTCTGAATCTCTGATTAGGCACATTTGTAGTCTGTTACCACTGTACATTGTTTTATTCTATAGTAGTTTAGGAATTTTTTGTAGTAAAACTGGGGGAACATTCTCAGTGGATTTATCATATTGTGTAATGTCCTTTTGCAGAATTACAATATGGAAGAGTGAAGCATCACTGATGAATTTCAATGAAAGGGTAATTTCCATTTTCCTTCTGAATCCCTTCTGTACTAGAGCTAAAAAAAGAAAAGCACTAAGAAGAAAATATTATGGTGCACAACCAGAAGATTAAATATTAAAGGTCATCAAGTGCTTGCTTTATACTTTTCACAAAACTAAATCATACATAAAATTAATTTTTAAAATCTGCTTATAGTGCTGTTGTGTAGTGTATTACCAATCTACCGAGTTTCAGACAGAGATTTGAATTTTAATATGAATCCATGGGGAAGATATTGACATCCAAATATCTGCACATCATAATAAAGCACAGTTTTAAGTCTAATGGAGAATTCTAATGAATATTCTTTCCACGTTGCTCATATTGCTTAGTGATGAGAGCTATTTCATACAAAGAACCACAGCAAGCATATTGCAGCTGCAGGCCAACTTCCATTTGAAAAGGAAGATCCAAGATTCAGTCTTGAGTGATGTTTCTCTGGAGCTCAGTTCTGGGTGGACAGTATTTGAGGTGGCTGGAAAAACTTCGCTCAAACTGTGCATTACAAAGCAAAAGTTTGCCCTAGCTCATTTGTGTTACACTTTGGCCCTCGTTACACACAAGCCTTACATCACACTTCAAAATGAATTCCTGATGAAATCGCATGAATTTTGGGGCAAAGAGAAGACAGAATTCAATAATTAAAGCACATCTAGTGTGCTTGTTCTCAGGAGAGGAACTCTGCCCACTGCTATACCTTTTTGGGAACTCTTCCACCCAAGCTTGATTACATTTCTGCAGGCATATCACCACCAAGCAGAGCTAATGGGTTAAGGAACAACACTGACATGACTAATACTACCTAGCCTGATGGTGAGATTTCTGCAGCAACAAGATAAAGCTTGGAGAACACTCTAAGCCGGAGCCACATCTATTCTCTACTATAGCACTAGTCTTCCCACTATAACAGATTGCTTTGCACACCCTGTAAATCACTGGCATCTCTCTTCCACTGTTTCAATGCTCAGATGTGCTCCTGCACAGAATTGTAAAGTGACAAGTCTAAAATGAATGGAGAAAGTGTGCTTCTGCTTAATCTTGCAAATTCCGCAGGATGGGACAACAAAAAAGGTGGAACTAATGTGCTTATTCAATCTGGACCTTTCCACAAGCTCCTTCAACAGTAGCTTTGTCGTGTACTGCAGGAGCCACCAGGGCTTTCTAATTTTTCATGCCAGTAATTTCTGCTTTATCTGAAAGCTGTGCACTGGTTGCCTTCTTACAGACTTCTCAAGGACTGAAGTGCTCACAGTGCTATCAATGTTTAGTTCACTTTAAAAGGGGGAAAACCGAAGCGGTGCTCTTCCATCCTCCCCTGGAATGCTCACATCCAGCTTCTGTTAATCCACAATATGATACATCTAAAAAAAAGTTGGAAGAACCAATGTGTTTGGAATGCTGGAAACAACACTCTGAAAAAGAAACAGAAAAAACAAAACATCTCACCCACAAATTTATTTGAAATACTGCACATTTGACACACAAGTTCACATTTTGGTGAGATTTCACCACTGCTTATTCTGATTTAATGGGGAGGGGGCTGTGGAGGGGGGCACCATGATCCATAACAACAGACAGTAGCCAGAGCAGTTGAAAATTGTTCATATTAAAATCCTCATCTGGTGCCAGGTGGTCTGTAGCTGATGTCGCATTCCATGTATCAGTAGCTGCAGTCCCATCCTAACTCCAAAAGTTTTAGGCCAGTGGACTTATTGCTGCACGCTGCAAATGGTCCACTTCTGGGTTGTTTTTAGAGCTTGGTAAGTGGCTTGGCTTGGCAGATGGCTGAATTGCCCCATAACTGGGTATGCTCTACCACTAGAGCATACTTTTTGTGCTGGGGAGCATTCCAAGGGTAAATCCCATGAGACTAGAGAATCTCCCAGGGGCCACTGTACCTATAGCAGCTGGCCTGGTTCATAAGGACTGTGTGGAAGCTTCCTATGATTTTGCACATTGGTTGGTTTCTGCCCACTGCAATTAATGCACCAAATACAGTATAATTGCTTAGAAATTCATGAAAATTGTAGATGAAAAGACATAACATTTGTTCAGTTTCTATTAAAAGGTAACTGTGAATCATATGTAGATAGGAATAGCTGGGTGGCTTTGTGTCTTGTAAGTAAAATAAAGGGTTCGGATCACAGTATAATATCACATTAAATAATGACTAAGGCTGCTTCTTCACGATGGAAGAGCAAATCCTCTTCAGGACCAGAGAAGGCAGTCTCTGTCTCTATTCCCCTCCTGGTCCTTGACAACATCTTAGACAAGGAAAGGAAAAGAAATGTTACATTGGAGTTACAGTTTCATTTTCACAGAAGTAAAAAGCAAGGTCATATTGACATAGCTTGATAGCTCCAGATTCCTTCTTGTTCTTTTGCTGTTGTTGTTCTTGATGTATTTACTTGTTTCTTTCTATATGATGAGATGCATACTCTTGGATTGTGACCATGCAGTTGTCTGTATAACTAAGTGTAAACTCCACTGTATGGAAAAAGTTTTACTTAGGCCATGTGTGGTGCCCACATAGATGTTTCAGCTTAGAAAGGTAAGATATAGTAAAAGGGAATGTATTTTTATAGTAGTAGGCATCTACATAGTTAAAAGTGGGATCAAACCATTTTAACTGAAAAGATAGGTAAGTAAGGGGAGGAGTTTATCCCAACTCACTGGAAGGGAGGGGGGATAGAATTCCTCCTTGCAGAGAACTGACCAATCAGACCAAGTGCCAGTCATGTCAGGAGGTATAAAAGTGAGTACCCTGGAACTGTTGGGGGTTCTGTACTGGTTTTTTTGGGGTGGGAGGTACACGGTAATGTGTGCAGCACCCTGAGGGAAAGTTTACCAGTGTAGTTCCAGGGATAAAGCTTGGGTTATTAAGCAAAGCTATCCTTTAGGAAGAAAGGGGTAGGTAGAGGAGAGTGAGTTGTTCATTGAAACTTTATGTTGAACTTGCCTAATGTCTTATGTGAAGCTTATAAACAATAAAATTATTATCTGTTTATTCAAATAAGAGATCAGAGCCTGTTAATCATTCACTCAGAGCTTTTAAAGGAAAGCTTGCAGAGTTTTGGGGCTTCTGTGACTTTAAGGCTGAGAGAGAAGAGTGAAGGAGGAGGGACACAGCTACACAGTTGGCTGCAGTAAGAAGCATTTGACATTACTGAAGCAGAGGAAGAAAAGTAGTGTGCCTTTTCAGCAGGGGAGTCGTTAGGCGGCTAGTTTAACTATTATTTCTACGCTACCAATAAATAAAAGAGGACACAGAGCGAAGGGAAGCCCAGGAAGTGTTTATTTTCATACACATATAGAGTTGAGGCACAGCACCTGCCTGTGAAAGGGCACCACACCACGGTCACACCTTCACCTGAAACCTTCTTAAGTCCATCTTCAAGTCTGACTGCTACTCACACCTTTCTGTTTTATTTGTGGACTTGCCATTTAGGAAAGCCCAAATAGAGAGTGGACAGTCCATAAATGCAACAGATAGAAATGGAAATGTGTGAGCAGTCAGATCTGAAGATGGACTGAAGAAGGTTTCAAGTGAAGGTGTGACCATGGCCTTGATGTAGAAAAAGTGTCTGGCATACAGAACTGATGAAAAGTAATCTGAAAAACCTACAGCAATGGTCCAGTTTCCTGTCAGTAATCACAGATTAACCAAGAGATAGAGCTGATAAATACTTTTCTGATCCCTCTCCCTTTTTCTGGTCTCTCTCCTATTTTCTATTTCTTGCCCACTTCTTTTTTCAAAGATAAGGGAGGAAAATCTTTCCCTCAAACTTTGTACCTTATATTTATCTCTGTTCTAATTTTAGATTGCCTTCTTTCTTTTTTTCTGTCACTATATTTTTCTCCCTCCTACTTCAAATCAGCTTCGATGTGTCTTCCCTTTGCATCACACTGTGTGGGAAGAAACATGCTAAAATCTGAAAAGTTCCTTTGAGACTAGAAGTCAAATGAGCAAAGCACTGGCAGCCACTGGCTGAGGATAAAATGGATCAGAAAGCATACAAGAGATGAAACAAGGGGTGATGCAATGTAAAGACAGAACAGGCCAAGGAAGGAAACATTTTTGTCTAGGGTATTTACCTTGAGTTTTTAAGTAAATAAAGTTTGGTGTAAAATATTGGAGCTTTCTCTGTAAATCTCCATTAAAAAAAAGAGGCAGCCATGACAACTCATTAAATGCACAGGAAGAAGGTAAGTAAAAGAGATCTGTGGTACAGAATAATTAGCTTAAGGGATTGCTAATGGAGGGTTTTTTTCCACTAGCACTAGAAGTACCCATTAAATACCCATTAAGTACCCAGAATGAAAAAACCTCGGAATGTAATGAATACATAATACCTCTTTCTTTGTCCTTGTCTCCACCTTTTGCAGGGACCTTTAAACCAATTCCCTAATCTGGAGGTGTCAGCTCCTGTCACCATACAAAGAGCTCCTTTCTGCACAAGAACAGAACCATCTATCCCAAGACTGGAATGGATTGCCTTGGGCTGGAATAATGCCATGTCTATGGGAAGCAGAGACAGATTGGTTCTGATGCAGAGCAAGGCAAATGCATTGGGATGGTCTGCTCTTTATCTGAAACTTGAGCTACCTTCAGCGTTGGTACACGATGCCTCCAAATGTTCTGAAGGCCAGGCACAAAATGTCTTAGCTTTTGGAGCTTGGGGGGAGGGATTTTGGTGGTGCACCTTGTTCCACCAGTGAAATAGGCCCCATGTGGTATATTGGACCATGGAGGCATGCTGTCCAAATATATAACAAAATGCTCTATACAAATGCTCTATGCTCTCTATATATGTAATAAACCAATACAGATTGGGGTTTCTCAACCTAAAATATATATGGAGGAATGCTGGAGAGACTTGTTACTTAACAAACCAGGCCCATCTGAGAACTTAAAAGAATTAAGAATCAGTTAGTGGTGAATGAATGAAACAAATTCTGTCAGTGTCAGGATCTATGGAGGAATAGGAGGGAGAAGAAGAGATCCTGAATGCATATGTAACCATGAATATGGTACAAACGTATGAGAAATGTAAACTTTAAACTTTAATTTATTAATGAAGTATTTAAAATAAGAAAAAGCCACAAAAATACAACCTGGATGCATCAGCATAATGTTCTACTTTGCAACAGTTCACTATATTATAAAAAAAGAACAAAAATTAAATTAAACAACCAAGTTCTAAAGAGTTATGGGTTTTTCTAATAGCTGCCATAACTTTGACATTTAAGAAATGGCCCGTCAAAGAAATTAATGATAACAAGAGAAACTTTATTAAATTAACTATATTTAGAGATGCTAATGGAAAGTCCAAGTTTATTATTATATGACAATGTGTAGTCCTGAAATATTGCTATTAAATTGTGGCAGCAAATTTTAATGCTGAGGTTCATACACATAATAAAGGCACATCTGTCACTTGAAAAAACATCAGCAGGATTCATATAGCACTGTAATGCCATGAGAATAACTCCAGGGTGGACCTACTGCATAATACTGTAACCCACAAACACTTGTAGCAATGCTCCATGGCATAGCAGGACAAAACACCCTCATAAAGCTTCATTTAGGCTGCAAAACACATCTCTGTTTTGGGAGGTACATAAAATGGCTGATTTCCACAGAAACATCAGAGTAAAAGAATGGATGTTCCTTGGCTATGATGTTTGCACAGCCAGAAATGGGGTCAGGAGCCTGTTATAAATTGGATTATTGATAAGAAATCAAACTGAGAAAGTACGGAAAGATGAATATATTCAACATAAGAACATAAGAGGAGCTCTGCTAGATCAGGCCACAGCCCATCTAGTCCAGCATTCTGTTGCACACAGTGGTCCACCAATTGCCCATGGGCATCTAAGCAGAGACAAGGGCAAACCTTCTACTGCTCTCGAATCCCAGCAAATGGCCTTAGAAGCATCCTGCTTGCCGCCACAGCCTGAAAGATGTACTTAGGCATCCATTATAGTAGCCACTGATACATCTGTCATCCATAAATTTGTCTAACCCTACCTTGAAGTGATCTAGACTGGTAGCTGTCACCACCTCTTCCGGTAGCACATTCCATAAGCGGATGACCCTCTGGGTGAAGAAATACTTCCCCTTGTTGGATCTGACTCTCCTACCCATCAGTGCCATAGAGTGCCCCCTGGTTCTAGTGTTGTATCTCTGTCCACCTTGTCTATACCATGCATGTCCTTATATACTCCAATCAGGTTGCCTCTTAAATACTGTCTTTCCAGACTAAAGAGGCCTAGACATTGGAGTGTGATTTTGTAAGGGAGGTGTTCCAGCCCTTTAATCATTCTGGTTGCCCTTTCTGTACCTTTTCCAGTTCCACAATATCCTTTTTGAGTTATGGTGGCCAGAATTGTGCACAATATTCCAAATGTGTCCTCACTATAGATTTATAGAGAGGCAAAATAACACTTGCTGGGCCTGTCCCCAAGGAATAAAAAGTCTGCCAAGACTCTCCTTTTGCCTCTGAGCGTCCCCAAGCCAGGGTTTTTAACGTGGTTCCAGCACTACAAAACGTGGAAATCGCGCGACAAAATACATGCACTTTAAACAACTCTTCCAGCGCTCTTTCTGTAAGTCGCGGGTTTTCCTCGCTACATTTACCTTGAGCACGCTCCGTGGCAAAAGGGGCGGGGATTGCCGCCTGCACACACAGCAGAAACACAAAAGCAGCTTCACTTTCTAAAGCTCAGAACTAAAGAGCCAGAATCACGCAGAATTGCAACATTGTTGCAATCACTGTGAGGTGTGAAATGGGTGGATTATTGCTAGGGGTGGATTTTAAAGCGATAACAGGGAAAGTGATGAGTGAATGAGCGATCGTGCGCTGGACAGGGTGGATTTTTGAAAGCAGTAACAGGGAAAGTAGTGAGAGTGAATGTTTTCCAGCACGAGAAGCCATTTAAGGGGGGGAGAGGCAGAGAACCGATCGCTGTTTTTCCTTTGGACTTGTCAGCGATCATGCGCTGGGCAGGGTGGATTTTTGAAAGCAAAAACAGGGAAAGTGGTGAGAGTGAATGTTTTCCAGCACGAGAAGCCATTTAAGGGGGGGGAGAGATCTGGGAGACGAACAGAGAGGCGATTGCTGTTTCTCCTTTGCACTTGATCGGATTGTCTTCCTGGTTGTGGCCACACCGAGCACAGTCCCTCCCCATTCCCGCCGGCACCCTATGAACAAGAGCAGGGGCGGGGAGAAAAAGATGCGCGCAAAGAAAACAGGGATCCTATGGGGACGGAAGGTGCGTTAAAAACACGCATTTTCCTGAGCCTCATGCGGACGCTTATTCCTGATTTGCATGGCACTTTTAAAGTCCACTTCAGTAGAGTGACACTAGAGTGACAGTGGAGAAGTAAATAAGTCTTTTGGGGACTCAGCCGCTGACTTGTTTTCTATTCCCTTCCTAATTATTCCCAGCATTGAATTAGCTTTTTTCACTGCTGCTGCACACTGGGTTGACATTTTCATTGAGCTGTCCACCAGAACCCCAGGATCCCTTTTCTGGTGTGTTGCAGAAAGCTCAGCCCCCATCAGTTTATAGGCATAATTTGGATTTTTGGCCCCACTTTGCACTTGTTAAGATTAAAGCACATTTGCCACTTGGTTGCCCACTCACCTAATGCTAAGAGATCTCTCTGGAGCTCTTGGCAATCTCTTTCGGTTTTCAGTACTCTAAATAATTTAGTATCATAAGCAAACTTTGCTATTTTACTATGTACCCCACATGTGGCTATGTGTGTGCATCATCATCAATGTTGCACATGCCATTGTTCCAGGCTCTGGAGGCAAGATGGTGGCACCCTGCCAGTGATCAGAAACATGCCCGGTCTCAGGTATTTTTCTAGGCGTGTGTAGCATTGTGTAACATGTACTAGTATGAACGTCAGTACACATTTGTCATGCACTTTTTCTCTCCAGTGGACGGGAAGCCAAGTGCAAAAGCAGCCCAGGACATAGCACGTTCTCTTATTTCAGGAGTGGTGAGTGTATTCTGGAGCCTTTGATGAGGGACTTTTGTTAAAAGTTTTCTGAAAGTCCAGGCAGATAGTGCCTGTTGATATTTTCAAATAATTCTAACAAGTTAGTAAAGCTTGATTTACCTGTACAGTAAGCCATACTGATTTTCCTTCAGCAATGCCTGCTTCTTTATGTGCACATTAATTTTAACCTTATTGATGGTTTCTATCATCTTACCCAGAACTGATGTTAAGCTGACAGATCTATAAATTGTTGAAGCTGCCCTAAATCATTTTTTAAAGATTGGCATTGCATTTGCTACCCTCCAATCTTCAGGCACAGAGTCTTAGGGAAAGATGATATATTTTGGCTGAAAGATTA
The DNA here is from genome assembly GCA_023333525.1 of Aspidoscelis tigris stejnegeri. Classification (NCBI taxonomy): domain Eukaryota; kingdom Metazoa; phylum Chordata; class Lepidosauria; order Squamata; family Teiidae; genus Aspidoscelis; species Aspidoscelis tigris. The sequence continues at coordinate 98,647,195 of JALMGA010000001.1, forward strand.
GCTATTTCACATTTGAATTCTTTAAGAACTTCCAGATAAATGCCATCTGGACTCAACATTTAGTTTATAAAGACACACAAGGACCTCCTTCCCTGCTTCCCTCTATCCAATTCAATTATTCTGACTCCCAGCATGCAAATGCTCTAGTTCTTGAAACAGCAAAAGCAACAAAAACAAAAAACAAAAACAAAAGAACAGTCTTGTGTGGCTACCATCACAATCTACAACAGGGCATGCATTATAGAAATCCATCAAGTTTTATTATTCAAAATAACATTTCCTATTTAAACAATATTTGCTGCTCTGATTTTTATGGTATGATGCTCTCCAAATGTTTTATGATTTAGTTGGAAAAGAATTAGTATGATGTATAATGTATTTTGTTGGTCTAAATCTGCATCAACATTTTATCATTGGCATGACTCTGGTATCACAGCATCCTGAAATGTTTGTCCACATACAAGTGCAAGCATATGTAGCACATCATAAGGAGTGGAAATGATACTGCTTCGATGTGAAATGTAAAAGTGGGAGAATGATACTCACTACAGGTTGACAATATACCTTTTTATGCTCATGCTGTGTCTGGACAAAAAGTTGTGAACATGGAGTCATGCTGGTGCCTTGGCAAGGTGTGGATCTAACCAAAGAAATTTTCCAAGAGGAAACTGGAGATTTTTCATTTAGAAATTGGATAAATACAATGTTGAACTTACACAGCTTCTAGCATTTCTCAGTATTTGTCACAAATATGGATCTAGTGCAGTGTTGTCTTAATGCTTGCTTTGGCTTTCAGAGCCAGTGAATAATTGAAGAACAAAAATTTGATTTTTTTTGCAAGGGGGGGGGGATAAACTGCCTGAACAGGATTTCCATAGTAATTAGGCCTCAAGTCCATGCTAAATATAGCAGGAGGAACGGAGCCTTCTTTTAGTCTAACTGTGCATAAGATACTTGCCTATTCTTTTCTATGTGGAATAAACATCTATTTAATCTGGATTCTCCAAAACAGATTAATAATAATCTGTACCCATTCCTTAGATCCAGATCTTCTTAGATCCGGATTAAAGGAGCACGGTGGGAAAACATCTATAGTTTGTTTTCCTCCCCAGTTTTACTCTCCAAAAAGATATGACAATCTCATCCCAACAAGGGAAAGTGCACAAGTGGAATTATCTACCACTGAAGTAAGCCATTCACCCTGAAAAAAACCCTTTTGTTTATATTTTAATGCATTCTTCCCATGCCACTGTGCTTTTTATTTTATATCCTTTTGAATATCCTTAAAAACAGCCTTGTATGCCACTCCGTCTTTTCCGTCTTTGATGCATCATTCTCTTTTGAAAAGGCTTCCATTAATAATAAGCATAGCCTTCTGAAACTGCAATCCAGGACATATTTAAAATGACAGACTTTTGCTTCACTAAAGTGACATTAAAATTTTCAGAATGCTTCAGGTAAAATTGTGCACACAGAGCTGTATTGCTTTAAAAGGTCCAAGAAACAGCTAAACATAGTCAAATTTGGGAAGAGGCTTGTAGCAGTATGAGGCTTGCTGCTCCAAGATATGACTAGCAGTAGTTTATTTTGGTATCTTTAGCCCATATTGGTCTAACTATCCCAGTCCACTCTGCTTTGCAGGTGAGGTGCTGTCTGCATTATGGGAGCAGGTGTGTCACCTGAGACGTTTTCGCACGGGGCTGAACGGTACGCGTGGGAGACAGCTGCGGACACGGCATACGCATTGCCCGAGCGGGGCTTGCGCTCCGACGTGTCCGCAGCTGTCTTTCTCGCGTTCGAAATGTAGAGCACTTTAAAGTGCTCTACATGCATTCGAACGCGGACGAGCCGCCCGCAGGCGTTCGGGAGGAGAAGCATTCGCGCCTGCTTCTCCCTCCCTAACAGCTGCGGGCTTGCCTCCGACGCCGGCAATCAGCTGATTGCCGATCTGCCTCCGCGGCTGTCTCCGCGCCCCTGGCCGGCCTTTGCCGGCTAAGACAGCTCACGATGCTTTGAGCATTCGCACACAGACGCGCCGGAACGCGTTTACACGCGCTCCTGCACTCCTGTGTGTGAAAGGTGAAAGCGTCGTGAGCTGTCTTAATCTTCCCGTCCTACTCCCGTTCCAAATGGAACGGGAGTAATGCGAAAACGTCTCTGTTCTGGGCTAACCCTAGCAACTATAGCTGTCTCCATCCAAGGTGCCACCCACCCATACAGGTGATTTCACCCTGTCACTCATACATCATGTCTAGTGCAGAAGGGTGGGGCTGAACAGAACAGCCTTTGAAAGTAGCATGCCTTTCTCCATGCTGGGGATGAAAAGATGTTTAGAAGCTTGCATAAATCTCAGAGATGTGTCTGTGGTGTTTTTCTTGTTTGGAACAGATGTGAAAGCACTGAAAGCTGGAATGGAACAAGATGGTTTGAAACAATTGTAGACTTCTTCAGATAGGTCTACAGCTAACCTGGGATAGGAATATCTTGGGACAGTTCTGGACTGGTGGGACAGCACTTGTCCCATATGGGCAAAGCGTACCAGGGAGCTGCTTGTTCTGCAATAACAATCAAGTGTGGAAAGGGCTTTGCTAGTAGACTTTTGAAAATGGGGGCAATTTGAAATCATTTTTTGGCATGAGTGGGAATGCAGGCTAGACATTTCTGTGGTAATGTTGTGCTGCCCATTAGTGATAGTTTATCAGTGTTTTCTATAAATTAAAGATTTCCGTCACTGGAAGTCCCATCATGGTTTTGTTGTTGTTGTTGTTGTTGTTGTTCAGTCATTACTTGCCAAGTACCACAACTTATTACATCAACACATTTTGTTCAAATTTTATTTTGCAGTTCTGTGTGATAGTTTTACAGCTGCAAATATAAACTTAAGTAATGTTCTGTGTTTTAAATTATGCTGATCCCTAAATAATACAGTATATGGAGCTTATATAAGCCAGCAGTTTTCAGAGCATCCAAGTATTATAGTGTAATTTTTGTTGGAAATGATGGAGGCAGTCATAGTGAAATAAGTGGTAAGGTGCTTGAGGTAAGTTTTTACTTTCAGCAATGGCAAATTAATAAAGCTGATTGAATAATTAGAGTTGTTGCTCAGTCTAAATTAGGATATTCTCTAGTCCAGCTAAATGTAACTTTAAATCCTCTGCTTATTTACATTCGATTGTCCATGACTGTTAATCACTTGTGCTGAACTAAAAGATGGACAGATCAGAGAATTTGGAATTTCCTCATCCTCCCATTCATGTTAGTGTTTCTTACAAGGATTCCATTAATTTTGCTTTTTTTAATCCTAGATATAAAACATTGCAATACATGTCCCTATTCTTGTAATTTTTTTTTAGAGTTTAGAACTGGATTATATTGTAAGAGATATAATAATTCTGGCATTACTACTGTTCATTCTGATTTCAATCTTCCCAAATTGTCAGATGTTTCTTTCTACAGTTTTTTAGGTCCTTTTAAATTAAACTCCATAATGGATTATATTTGCAACTTCTGACTGAATTAAAATTGTTTTGGTGGTGCAATTTCCAAACATTTAATGTCATTACTTTGGATTTTGAAACCCAACAATTTTTGGACAGCTAGTTGGATATTTGGCAGTATGCCTTCTGATTTTTTAGTATTTATTTTCAATCAAAATACTTTCTGAAATCAAGACAGACTGTGTACTAAAAACTGAATTGTGGTAAGCAAATCTCTTGTAAAGATACGTAGTCATATAGTTTGCAAAAAAAAACTGATTTTTAACTTAGTTGTTATTTTATATCCCACAACTTGATATGGTGAACTTACAGTATTTGCTAGTGGTTCCAAAGCACTGGAAAGAAGACAACCCTGATGTGTATGTTTCCCAAGACAAAACTGCTGAGTAAATGATTATTCATAAATACTTGTACTTTTGCTGAATAATAGACCCATTGTAAGATATCGATAATTATCAAAATTCTTCCAATTTAAGGTGATATCATATGATTTAAAGAATCAAATACCTATAAACCTCTAAATATTCTCAAGATGTTTTTGTTATTTGTACATTCTTTATATATTTATTGGAGCTACAATCAATCTGTTCTTTATAATCTTTTTTCACACATTGTCTTATAAACTGGCTTACCATATCTGCCAATATAGCACACAAATAAATAATAATTAAAATCTTAGTTTAACAAAGTGATCAGATAAAATGAATCCACTAGATTTCAGGGCTGATCAGGTTTCAGACTGATTAATTCCAACTATTCTGGCATATAAGACGGACCCCAACTTTTCCAGTTAAAATACAGAGTTTGAGATATACTCTCTGTATAAGAAGACACCTGGCGTATAAGACGACCTCTGACTTTTGAGATTTTACTGGGTTAAAAAGTAGTCTTATACACCAGAATATACTGTATCTGGTATTTATCAATTTTCAAACATATAGAAGTTAAGTGGGGGTACCAATATATATTTAAAAGTATGAGCACAGATTTCTGAAAGTTTAGGTAAATTAACAATGCCCAGAAATTTCATGATGGGTTTGGAATTAGTCTTTGGTCTTTTTGTGTAAATTTTCATAAAATATTTGTATTTATTCTAGAAGTTTCTTATGTTACATCACTATATGTTTATGATCTTCCAGCCCTACAAAATCTCTCTCTGTTTTCTTCTTCAATTAATAAGCAAGCGTTTTAGAATTACTGCTGTGTGTAAAGCAGTACATTAGCATAATTACTGGAATTTATTATTTCCAACTCTTTCATCCAATTCAGTAACTTTCAATATAGTTTATTAGATCCATTCTTATGAATTTTTCCAAGTTCTTGAACAAATTTTTTGTTTGTGTTTTAAGTATGTTTTAGCTTCATATTGATGTAGTCTTTTTATTGTTAAGTCATCCTGGGACCTCCAGGTGAAGGGTGGGATATAAATACTAAGAATGAATAAATACTTAGACTATGAATAAATTGCAAAGGGTAAACATAACTTCAAGCCTTAATGTATAAGAGGCTAGTTGTACTAAATGCTACAAAGCAAGTCAGTTCAGAAAGTAAGATAACAAAAGATACATTTAAAACAAGCTTCCTCATATCTTGTTTCAAAAAAATACATAGAAAACTTTAATGCATATAACATTTCCCAGCTAGATCATAGTCACAGTGTCATCCCTATCTTCCTTATGCCATTGCTTTGAACAAGAGCTTTGCCTTTGTAAGAAACTAGAGAAAACAGTGAGATTTGGCCCTTTTCATACTGGACATTATTCTAGGATAATTCCCAGAATAAGAGCCAGCTATCCACATGCTCCCTCTTCTCACATTTTGTCTCAGTGGACAAAGCAGTGGATCTATATAAAGAGGCCCTCAACCAGGCCACCAACTATATTCTAGGCTACTGAGGCTGTCCAGACAAGAGGCATTTCCGCACTGAATCGCGTTCGAAACCGAACGCGTTCAGGCGGAAAGCTTAAGCCAGCTTCGGGCGCTTTCCCCGTTCACACACAGACGCTCCGGAACGCGTGTAAACGCGTTCCGGAGCGTCTGGGTGCGAATGGTCAAAGCGCCCGAAGCTGGCTTAGCCGGCAAACGCCGGCCAGGGGCGCGCCGGCGGCCGCGGAGGCAGATCGACAATCAGCTGTTTGAAAAACAGCTGATTGTCAAAGCCGCGCGGCGTCGGAGGCGAGCCGGCAGGCGATCGGGAGACAGAAGCGGCGCGAACGCTTCTTCTCCCGAACGCCTGCGGACGGCTCGTCCGCGTTGGAACGCGTGTAGAGCACTTCGAAGTGCTCTACATTTCGAACGCGAAAAAGCCAGCTGCGGACACGTCGGGACGCAAGGCGCGCGCGGCCAATGCGGATGACGTGTCCACAGCTGGCTTTTTCGCGTTCCATTTTCCCCCGTGCGAAAACGTCTAATATGTCCCCACAGACCAGGCAGTGCTACAGAAAGTGCTGCCAAAACTGGTGCTGGAAGCAGCATCCCACCAAAAGGGTCCTCTTGGAAACAGTGAAGGCTGGGAACGTGCCACACTGCGTCTGAGTGTCCTTTTGAGGCAGTGGCAGTGGCAAGGGCTAGGACATGATGGGTTGTCTGAAAGATGTTAGTTCACCTGAGTGTGGCTCATGCTCACTAGTCTGTGCTATGTGGGCAGAGCAGCAGAATAACACACATAGTGTGGAAAGAACCTTCTCTCCCTCAGCAACTCACAAAGCTTTACAACAAAGCTTTAGGCTTAGGTTACCTCACCCAACCTCATAACTAATTCATCCTTTCTCCACTCCTTGCTAAAATCCTTGCACTTGCACTTTGCATCTCAGTATTTGCTAGACAGACTCAAAATAAGGAATCATTAAAACACTTCAGATACTATTGTAAGGTTATGGTACCAGTCTATTTTTCCCCATAAATTTATTTATTGATGACCTGGAAAACCTGTAAAAGTAAAGCATTAAGCAAGCACACACAGAGTTTGCTTGTGTGTTCACACAGGGCTTTTGAGGGAGTACCTATTTACAAAGGAGTGCCCCATCTGAGTACAATCAGTCTTCTGTCAGTTTTTAAAATAAGTGCTTTAAAGCCCACCTTGCTTTCCTTCACCCTTGTTGCCTTCTGTGTTTGCCTGCAGTTCGCCTGACCCATTTTTCCAGGGCCCTGATTGGTCAGCTGACTCCAGGCTACGAGCTACAGGAAACTCTGTATTTTATATTTGTCCCCTGAACTCCATATGATCCAAATATGATTTGGTAAGATGAAGCTGAGTTCTCCAATGCCTATCACAGTATGGCACAGTATGGTCTTTTCACCTGCCCATGTGTGAAGAGGTGATTTCTCTATGTTCCTTCTGGAGTATAGTATCTCATAAAGATTTTAAGACTACATCTACAAACACTGAAATTTATTTAAAGAGAAGTGGGTTAATTAAGTTTTAATGAGCTTCAGTTCAAGTGGATTTTGAACAGTTAAATTATATTCTTAGTGGTAACAACATTTAACTGCATGTGTAATATAAAAGTAATGAACGTCTATAAATAATTTTTTTACTGATATCTCAAAGACTGTGAAAATTCCCAGTGTTTAGAATGTGCTGAATGTTTGACTCATTTCTACACTTTTCAGATTTTTTTTCCCTGCAAAATTTATATTCTATTTTGGTCTTTTAAAATTAGACATGAGATCACAATATTAAAGAACCTTAGTGAAAGAACAATAATAATTTAAAGAATTTAAAATAATTTTAAATTCATACTTATAATTGCCTGTTTAATTACATGTTTTCATAACAATAAATTTATGATGATGATGATGATGATGTCACTGCTGAATATTCGCATTGTGTTGGTCAGTGACTGGATGTCAATTGGACAAATAATAATTTGAAGAATTTAAAATAATTTTAAATACTTATAATTGCCTGTTTAATTACATGTTTCATAACACTAAATTTATTATTATTATTAGCCATTTAGCTGATTAACTGTATTTGTATAGCTTCACAATAACTAATTGTAAACTATCTTTTGTTTCACTGCAAGAGACTTACGGAAGCTGACAGATATGTATATGTTCCAGAATATGAAGGAAGGAGAGACCTTAAAAGAGGCAGCTCACCCTGGCGAATACCACAGAGGCCAAATTTGCTAGCCATGTGAGTCAGGCTTTGTGCATAGGTGTGGGCAGCCCCTGTAAGTCTTGCAGGATATACACAAAAGACAGTGACATGACTGAAGAGCACAGGTTTGTGACTTCATAATTATTAGTCATGGCCTGATTCTAAAATGTTCTCCCCCAGCCTTGAGTGTGAGCAAAGTTCCCCGATTCCTTAGGCACAGATAACAATGGAGGGCATCATCACTGGGAAGGGAGCCTGTGAAAACATCTAAAACAAATATAGAGTTATCATCCAGGAATATAGGAGAATCATTAAGGTTGTCCTGAGAACTTCTAAGAAGGCTATCTGATTTTTTTCATATACTTTATAACCTTGTTGGAATGTGGGTTGATTATACTTAGTTTATCAGAGACTTGGACAAGTAAAAAAGATTGCATATATTTGAAAAGTAAAAAAGATTGCATATATTCTGTCACCTCACTAACAGAATGTGGAAGCAGGGTGATCCCATTTATGCCCACTTTTAGATATGCTAAATGTTGGATCTCTCAACCTGGCTCTGGACCTATAAAGTGGGATCTCCTGGTGATGAAGTGTGAGCAACCATGCTTCCTGTGGATGATCTTACCATCAGGATGGTGTGAGGCTTCATTACATTGTGCAGGCATTGACTTGATATCAAGCACCTACCTATTATTACATTTCTAGCAAAAACAAACAAAGCAAAAAACACTGTAGCAGAAGGTCTTCTTAATCGTTTGGTGCTTTTCCAAATCTCCAGTTTGCTTTCAGTATGAGTAGAGGACAAAACTGGCAAAGCAGATATGTTTAAGATTTTCCCCAGTCCCTAGGATGGTTTTAAAAATAGCAAAGTTACATGAATCATTTCCTTGGGTTATTCAGATTTGAATATATAGGGACTATCAGTATTCTGTAAGAGAAGATGCATAATAAGCACTAGATAGAACATGAATAATTGTTATTGCCTGCTCCTGCACCCTGCTGTTCACAGCGTGCTGATCTTTCAAATGCTGTTATTCTTTTGTTGGTGGTGTTCACAGGCCACCAACCATTTCTCATTGCCACTGTTAAAGAAAGTCTCGCAGACCATCACGGGTGTTTTTCCACTGTCACTAAAAGTACCCATTAAGTACTCATTAATGTGTATGTAATGGCATTTTTGTACCCATTAATGGGTACTTAATGGGTACTTCTAGTGACAGTGGAAAAACACTCCATGTTTGTGGCCAGTTAAGGTATTATGCCCATACTATATGTGGACAAGCTAGTGCCTAAGACACCATGGAACTGCTGTCACATCAAAGTGAGGATGACCCTAAAGACCATAAGTTATGGTAATGTGACACTGCAGTCTGGCTTGGTGTGTCAGAGCAATGCAGTGTGTCTTTCAGGTTTTCTGTAATGAAGCATGTTAAAATTTAAATAAAAGGAACACTTGCAGAATGGTGACATGAATGTATTTATTGAAGGAAGAAAGAAAGCTTTACATTTACCTTCTTATAAACATAGCAGTACCAGAGGCTTTTTCACACACAGGGTTTTAGAACGCGTGCAAGACAGCCTCGAACGCGGCATACGCATTGCCGCAGCAGGGCTTGTGCTCCGACGTGTCCGGAGCTGTCTTGCACGCGTTCGAGATGTAGAGCACTTTAAAGTGCTCTACATCCGTTCCGGCATGGACGAAGCGCCCGCAGCCGTTCGGGGAGAGAAGCATTCGCTCATGTTTCTCTCTCCCTGACAGCCGCGGGCTCCCCTCCCCCGCCGGCGCTGGCTGACAATCAGCTGATTGCCTGCTTTGCCGGCTGCGGGAGCCTCAGCAGCCGTCTCCCCGCCCCTTGCCGGCTAAGGCACTTCAGAATGCTTTGAGCATTCGCACACAGGCACGCCGGAATGTATTTACACGCATTCCTGCGCTCCTACGTGTGAATGCTGAAAGCGTCCTGAAGTGTCTTAGGCTTCCCGTCCTACACCCGTTCCAAATGGAATGAGTGTAGTGCGAAAATCCCTCAGGACAGGGTAGCTGTCCTTGGACTGCTGTTGGTGGGGTCCATGCCACCCCAACATTCCTGTAACACCCCGGGGCTCTTGTGTTCCTGGCCTGATTAGGCAGGAGCAAGCACCACACAGTACTATAAGATTATTAAAACAGAACAAATGATTGCTCTTAAAACCTCAATTAAAATTAAAATTTACTTGTGAGAATATGAAGCTTAAATGATTAAATCTTAAATAATTTTCAAGACACACAGAGACACATTGCTTGTTTCTGTCTGCACAGAAGTGGTTAGCCCAGTCCACCACCATGGAACACTTTAAAGCAGTCCCTCATTGGAGCAGCATATCGGACATGCTACCAACAAGCTTTTGCTAGACTGGTCCACCATGTGGACGAGGATTTGCTTTGGGCTACTAATGTGGGCTAAAAGTCCTGTGCAGATGTATCTTCAACTCTACCACCATTCTACTAGACATAAGAAGATACAAATTTCTGCTCTGTTTGTGCTTGAAGAAAAATTCAAACCATATACATTGTACTGTCTAATAAAGGTTCTAGTGGCATTTCTGTTTGAAGACATCTAGAGCAAAGAGTACATACTTTGGTCTGTTTCAAATTGTAAATAGATATATAATTTTATTTATTAAAAATCTAGATGAATTTTGTTTTGAATTTTATTAGTTAAACCGAACTCATTTAAATTTAAATGAACTAATTTCCTTGAAACCATAACAAAACAGAATAGCTTGCATTAAACGTGTTCTGATAGTGTATTTAAAGAACCTTAAATGCATATGTTTAAGGAAAATATTTAACATGTCTCACTCCTCTTTTGTATGACCTATAGCTACACATGTGATGAAAAATGAAATGCCATTACTTGGGAAGCTGTCTTGTATGCAGATTTGGGCATCTTTGTAGAAGTATATTTACAGTTTCTTCCCCTTAATTTCTCACAATATATCATTATAGAGCTTTTTGAAGGAGTGGGAAGTGGCTCTTTTACACAGAAGAACTTTGGCTATATTTTTGTGAATTATATATGTATATATGTATAGAAACCTGGGCAAAGATATTAAATGAATAAAACATCTTTTGTGAAATTACACTTGGATAAAGATACCAAGGAAGGAAGAGTACATGAAGACTGAAAAAGGAAATATTAAAGGAATAAGAAAGAATGGGTATGGGTATCAAAACTGCTACTTCCCAGAATTTTACCTTTCTTCTCTATATTCATGGCATCCATAAACCTCTATATAAAATATAGGTTTGTTTAATATGTGCAGTATTTTTAAATGTGCAATAAAGATACTTAAACATTACGTTTTGATATTTCCATCAAAAGTACTATAAAGAACAGGGTTAGATGGTTTTTGCAACATTAAAGTTTACAATTGTCCACTAGGGTAAAAGAATTTTTAAAAAGAAAAGAAGAAAAGAAAACTTAATTAAAAGAGGAAAAAGATAATTAATCTGAAGTGTTTTTTTTTTAAATAAGGCTCTAAATCCTAGGCTCAAGATATAGCTGTATTATAATCTAAAATACTCACTAATGTTTTAGGTTGTGGTCATGGAAGCACTTCAAAGTCAGCTTCAGAACAGCTTAGAAATGGGTTGTAGATGGGATCATTTGTACACCAGTCTCAGTGCCCTAAATCTCTTGAACATTATAGGCTTGAAAAATGGATTGGAGATGGTACAATAACATAACAGTCATATGCTACCGTCTCTAAGGTCCTTTTGAGTTGCTTTTTCTTTTCTTTTTTTTTGCTATGTGTGAATGGCATATTTAAAATTTTCTGACTGGCGGTGTGCACAAATACATTCTTTGCATTCAAGTTCAAGTGGATTTGAATATTCAAATATTCAATTCAACATTCAAAAATCCAGATTTTCAAAAATCCGATTCAAATCCAGATTATCATTCACATCCAATTTTTAAATTTGTGTGCATTCCATTTTTATCACATTTTATTACATTTGCATCGCGTTTGAATCCCATATTATAAGTGCAAATAAACACAATATTCAGATGCGATATCCGACATTCTGTTCCATTGAATTATTCAAAAATCTGTATCAGATTTTCAGAAATTCCAAATTTTCGTAAATCTGATTCAAATTCGAATGGCGATATTTGTCGAATTCAAATCAAATTTTTGAATTTTCGAATATCCATGCACATCCCTATTTCTGACACTGTTGGTATTAGTGTACAAAAGTGGATGACTGTCACTATTAATGATAATCAAACAGTGTGACAGTAATTCTAATCTTTCCTCACAATCTATATTACTCTAGCATGGAGACAGTTTCTTGTCACATATCTTATCTCCACGTAATTGAGATTCCATGTTACATAATCTTACAGGTTCCAGTTTATAAACTAATTGAGCATGCAAGTAGAAAATGCCATTAAGTTGTTTGATATTAGAATCATACTATATTGTACCAATGTTGCTGGAGCCATAAATGCTGCTTTTAATACAATAACAATATCAAATATCCAACACTATTAGGATTCTATGAGAATCAATTGGCAATCTGGGGCCCCCAGAGCTGAATATTATAACGCTTTGGGGACAACAGACTATTGGGTGCTTTGGTAACACATTTCTGCATAAGGACTTCTTTATAGCTTTTTTAAAAAATCCTGATGCTATTTGGGAAGCAAACTTTATCCTCCATACTGAAGGCTGCAGGCAGAATCTAAGACACATGCCTTTAACAGTTCTTCTATCTTTCCTTCATACCACTGCTGTTTACTTATGCCTTATAATGTATATTCCATGACCTTAGGACAGTTCTGCACTGGTCAGTATACTAGGCCAGCAAGCATAACATAATAGGCATGTGGACAAATATTCAAAATTTTGAATAATTGACTTGAATCCATCAAATGTCAACAACTAAACTCGAATCAGATTTTTGAAAATCTGAATTTGCACATCTGAACTTGAATATGGATTCTCAAATTATTTGAATGTGTAGATTCATATCTGTTGTATATGAATCTGCACAAAAATTATACGTATCTTGCACTTAAAATACAGGATTAAAATGGGATGCATACAGGATAATACGGGATTCATATGGATTGTTATGGAATGCACACAGATACGTATAGCAGATACGAATGTTGTCAACATTTGTATCTTTAAATATGAATCTAACATTCGAAAGTATGGATTCGAATGTTGCGGATTCAAATGGGATTTCGTGACTTTTGGATCTTAAATGTCCAAATTGAATGGGATTGTTTGACTCGGAGATTCATGCACATCCCTATAACAGAAGTTTCCCTTCTGCATCCTGATGCAGTCTAAAAGATGGTCAGTGTTTTCCAATTATTCTATTGTCAACAGACGTAATGCCTTTGAACATTTTAGTGCCTCTTTTAAATTTAGCACCGTTTTATCCTTTTTGACTTTGTTTTGCTCTAATTTTAGCTGTTTTTACATACAGAAAACATGGACATTCAAAACATAAGAAATCAAACCAAACTCTATTCTGAAAAGAAAGCAGAATGGGGGCATTCACTGAGCGCAGTTCCTTCTCATAGGGTGAAAACATGCCAGAAGAAGAATCCCACCTGCCATGTCTGATTTGCTGAATGGAGTGTCAATCTCCACTCACTTAGCTTGCCATAGGCTGCACTCATGACTGGTGGAGCAAAATTTCAGATAGATAGATAGATAGATAGATAGATAGATAGATAGATAGATAGATAGATAGATAGATAGATAGATAGATAGATAGATAGATAGATAGATAGATAGATAGATAGATAGATAGATAGATAGATAGTTTAAAGAAGCTTTACAGGACTCCCCTTGCTCTGGACTCATGCTAGGAAGGGGAGAAAGGCATTGTTGTTGTTTTTAGTAAACACCCATCTCTCTGAAAGAAAGTAGAGCAGATCTTGAACACCTTTGCTGATTAATGATAGTAATATACTGCAAGGTGCTATTTTATAAAATTTACAATGGATTTTGTTAGTGCCTTTTAAACTGTTTCGCTCAGATAAATTTAGCACTTTTTCTTACTACCTATTAGACACAAGTCTAATAACATTTGAAAAATTCATTTGACAACATTGATTGTAGGCTAGAAAAGGTGGATTAGAGGTGGGATGAGAACATGAGAGCCACATGTGCCATCTCCAAGCCATTTTTAAGCCAATTATTTTTCATTTAACTTGTATAGTTTTCAGTCACTTTAATAGGTATTCCCCTGCCCAAATTTGTCAGTCTCTTATATTATACTTCATAGAGTTCAGGTTTCATAAATCCTAGGATTGTTCCTCTGTTCTCATTAAAATCAGGCATTTTTAACTGAAAAGTAAGCTGGAGTGTCCATTATACCACCCTTTTTACTGAATGCTACAAAAGGAAGCTTGTCTTCTACATCTATTCATAAGGGGCATACTGTTTTCCTGGGAACTTTAAAAGGTTTGCCTTTTGACAAATGAGAGAAGCCCAAAAGAACAAAACACAGATTTCCAGCGGTGAAAGCAAGGACGATCAGTTACACTCCTTGCTATCACTGACCCTTCAGAAATATGTAACCCATGAAAATATTAGATAAACAAGACAGAAAATGTTTACTATGCATGTGTGAAATTTTCTTTTGCTTTAATAGTCCTGCAGGTATTTGAATTTGTGCCTGCACACACAGACAATGAAATATGAATGCAAACATTAAAAAGAATTACTATGCTTGGAAAAATACCAGCAGTTGTATATATATCATAGGCCTAACTATAATAATAGCAGATTTCTTCCATTTCTCTGCATGCCATGAATCGTGCCTAATAGCCCAAAAAAGACTTAGTTCTAAGGACTGAGAAGGTGGGATGATGACCACAGCACACCATACCCATTGGGACTTAGCCCACTCCAGTGAGTGGCAACCACGCCCAGAAGGAGACTTTGTGCAGAGCAGAAATTCCCACTCTGCAAGGCCCAGCTGCCATGGTTCACTTTCGCAGCCACCATGACTATGAAGGAGGAAATGGGAGCAGAAGCTACTTAGCTGGTGTGTTCTATGCCTGGCCCTATCTTGGGTTATGCAGCAATTTCTGTGCGCTGACTTCTGGACCATTTTCTGTGCACTGATTAATGGGTCTGGGCAGAAAATTTTACATGAGTGAGGGCTGGGAGAAAAGTTTTACATTAGTCTATGTGTGGTCCAGGAAGTGCTCTGCCTCAGAAGAGGAATTGTACCACCATGCAGAAACGGTCTAAATCACAATTCATTATACGTTTTGAAAACTCTATTTTCCTAACCAGAAATGTGGTATCAATGCCATAACATTTTACTACATTTGATACAGAAGCAAGCAAGTTGAGAAGAAAACGCAGGCTTTCTTACTTCTGATGCCAGTCTCCATGGTCCTTTCTGGGTGGATCACAGCAGTTCTGATTCATATTCAGATGATAAAGCACATTTAGCAAATGGTTTTTAGGGCATGCCAAGGAATAAATCAGCATGGAGTTTAAAATATTGGCCTACTCAACGCACAAATCCACATTTGTGAACAGATACCACTTTTTTTGGATGCATGTGCACAAATATGCTAATAGCCTCACACTCACTGTTTCTGCCCTTGAAGCAAGTAACGATGATCTACCATCCTATCCCCAACCTTTGTTGTCTACAAGCAATCTGGATCAGCTTCCAGATCTTGAACACATTCTGTCTGGTGCAGAAGGAATGAGCTAGCAGTGTCATTCTCATCTGCACTAATGTCCAGGTGAAATAGGCTTTGAACAGGATTATGGTGCCAACAGATCTTCATCCACAGTAAGTGTGGAAAGGTTCTTAAACATGCAAGACAGTGTCATAAGAACAATTGAAATATATTAATATGTAAAATACATTACAGACATTCAGTATCATTGCTTTACTCATCATTTCTATCTTTAGTTTTGCTTTAGGCGGTTTCTAAGATTTAATGAAACAACTAACAAATAATTCAAATATCCAAATAAAACCTCCCACAGACAATATAAATGCTTAAAAACAGTGAAAAATCTTGAAAAATAAAATGAAGGAATTTTTAATTTAACTTTTTTTCCACCCTTCCTATCCCCAACTGCTTCTGTGAGCCAGGACAGTAGCCTGAGGCCTTTTCACACTACAGGTTAATGACTGTAGAACAGTAAGGCTAGGACACATGGAGGTGGATTCCCTATTCACACCTAGGCAGGTAAGGAACACGTGGGTACGTGTTCCTACCTGCCTATGTGCGAAAGGGGAACCTGTCCCCAGTGGGACGCCCCTCCCAGGCCTCCTGCCATTGGGTCAGGTAAGACCTAGGCAGGTAGGCAGGCAGACTTGTCTATTTCTTTCACCAGTTACTATGGGCTCTAGGGGACAGGATTGTGTCCCCTACTGCCTGCAGTAACCCCCCAGGGAACCAACCCCCAGGCATGGGCCTATGCGGGGATGTGCGCACGAGGCACTTACCTCGTGCTTGCCAGGTTCCAAAGTGGCTGGTGGCGTTGCGCACCTGCACGCCCTGCTAGCTTGGATTGGCTAGCCACCCACATGTGGGTAGCTGACCAATCAGAGCTGGCCAGGCGTGCAGGCTCACAGCGCTGCCGGCTGGGCTCACCACTTTGGAACCTGGCGGCGAAGAGGTAAGTGCCTCGGGTGCACGTCCCCGCATAGGCCTGTGTCTGGAGGTGGCCCAAGGAGGGTTTCTGTGGGCTGTAGGGGACATAATCCAGTCCCCTACAATCCGGGGAAGGGACCAGACAGGCCTGCCCAATGGGGGAAGCCAGAGGTGGTACCTGCAGCTGTCAGGGAGGGAGCGTGCAAATGTTCTCTCTCCTGAACAGCTGCGGGATGGCCAGAGACAGCCACAAACACCCTTAACACGAGTGGGTGCCCTAGGACAGGCTGGCCAGCGGTTCCATTTTCCCTTGTGTGAAAAGGCCTCAGGACTCCAATTCCAAAGTAAGGTACCATCCAGACTTTCTCAGGAGCTTTGAGGACATGGTATGCAGCCCCAGTTAGCAAACATTATAATCCGAAAGCAAGAACAAGTTGTACTAATTTGGACCTGCCCTTATACCTTCTGGTGAAGGGTGGAATATAAATTATTAAAATGAAAAATGAAATAAAATGTTTGATTTTTTTTTTAAAAAAAATTACCTTTATTCATAGTCTTCCAATATTTCTAACTTGTGAGTCCTCTGGGGCAGACATCTATTGTCTCATTCTTTTTAAAATGCCAACAAAGCTGAACAGGTATAAAATCAATAAGTCTCTGTCACCCTCTTCAACTTGCCTGGATAAGTGCACTGGTAAGATTTTGGACCATGCATAATTAATAGGGATCCTTCTGTTTAAAGATTCAGTAAGCTCTTTCTCAAAGGCTTGGTTAAATTCACTCAGTTATTCAGTTGAAAAATCTCAAAGAAATTATTAAGACTCCACAAATATAGAAACGAAGTTCCCCATTAAATTGGTATTTATTGCTCAGTTGCTCTACTCACATGCCACAGAGGAAGCAAGAAAACTGCTTGATTAATACATGTACTATCAGATTTTCATGGTCTCTCCATATGACCACATAACAACATTGCCCACTCACCATTCTTGACTCTACTGGCATCAGCTACTAACTCTACTTTCCTCTTATTCTGATGCATAAACCTACAACTTACCAACACTGTAGCCTTCTCAACTAGAAACAAACCCAATACTGGAAAGCTATGGGGTCCTGGTATCATACCATGGTTTCTTAATTCTTGTATTCACCCACCCTACACAAACAAAAAACACCAACTTCTCCTTTTCAGCTTTTATAGCATTTTAAGCAATATTACCCAAAGATTACATATTTGTCTAATGAAGCCATCTACTTATACTTTACTACTCTATTAACTTATAAAACCCCAAGAACTTTTCTTACTTGTTATTAATCTATTACTTGTGACATCTTTCACAAAAGGTGATTCTCTGCATCCTCCTCTGTGTACTGTACTGTTTTTAATTTTTGCTTATCACGCATTTTAATCATTACAACCCACCCTGAGGTCTTCGCATATAGGGCAGGTTATAAATGTTTTTATCATCCTTTAACAGTGGAGTTTTGCATGGTTACCTCAAATCTAGGATTCTGTCAAAGGCCTGGGAGTCTGAGGGTCCCATGTGGTATCCCGTGCTGTACGCTTCTAAAACTGCACTCTTCTGAAGCATGATCTCCAGTGTTTGTCCTGAGATTTGTTTGAACCCATTCTTTCAACTTGAAGGTCAGAGTCTTTTATCACTACTGGGACACCTTTTGCCTTCCACATCTTCTCCAGTTCTTCTTTCAGACCGTGGCTTCTGTCTGCTATATTGCCATTGTCTGCTATCATAATATCAAATTGACTAGCCAGCATTTGTTTGCCAGTCTGGATCTAGAAGACGCACAGGATCTTGGCTCTGTTGTTCTCAGCCATTTATTTTCTTATAGAATTTTCCATTTACTCATTGCAGATATTCCTGCACACAATTCCTGCAATTTAATTGTGTCGCTCTGTATATGCTTTTCTCGGCAGCATCTTGCACCCAGATAGTATGTGCCTGCTGGTCTCAGGAGCCTCTATATACATTCAGCACAAAGGGTGCTTCCGCACAGGCTCTTTAGCGTGGCTGTGTAGGACACTTCCAGTGAGGAGTGTCCGCACAGCAACACCCTTTAAGCACACTTTCGAGTGTGCATATCCGCACACTCGGAGCTATTAAGCACACTTCCGGTTAGGTGCGTCCGCACCTATCCGTACCTAAAGTGTGCTTAATGGGTGTTAAATACACACCACATATGATGTGGTGTTAAAGGGCGTTACACTGTGCAAACGCATCCATTTAGGATACGTCCGCACAGTGTAACTGTGCCTAGCAAGGGCCCTCCCGCGGCCCGCCATGATTGGCTCCTCGGAGCCAAGTGTGGCAATCCGGGGAACTCCTGCCTTGCGGCTCACCCTCACTCCAGAAGCAGCGATTCGCCGCTTCTGGAGCCAGGGGGAGCTTCCCTAAACCCCACCCTAGCCCAACCCGGGGGGGGGAGCCCGCACAATCCCCTCCTTACCTGCTCAGCATCGCCCCGATTCTGGAAGGAGGGACCTAGGATGCAGCGCACCTGCGTCCTGCGTGCCTCCTGATTGGCCAGGGCTGTTGCTGGAAGCTCCAGCCTTCAGGAGGCGTTCTGCACAGGCAAATTTTCAAATTTTTCACATTGAATTGTCCAGACTTTCCAATGAATTGAACTAGGATCCTGATCTGGAAATATGAACATTTGATTGAATGTTTGCACTTTTGCAGCATTTTACTTACGAAGGCTTTTTCAATGGCAGAAAATGACACAAATATGTTTGTTTTCAAATGTGGACATTTAGACATTCGAACAAATAATTCAACAAGCAAAAGTTCGGACATTTGATTTGATTGCTAATCAAACATGGATTTTTCATTTGTGCACATCCCTATTGGCTTATATTAAACATACCTTTGCTAAAATCTTAGAGCCAGCTTCCTTCCTTCCTTCTGGTACTTTTTAGAGTTTCTCCCATTATTTTGCTCTGCCTTTAGTTCTGTACTATATTCATGATTATTAGATCTAGTGTTCAATTAGTTTTCATGTAATATTTGGTTTTTAAGTACTCTGTGTATGTTTGGTTTTGATATGGTCAATACTGACTAATCAATAAACTGGTTATGATTTTAAAAACTAATCCTTTAGGGCTCTGTTCATGTGGATGAAGCTTTCCAAAATAGTCTAATGTCTCAGTCACAAAGTAGTAATAATCAGGAATGTTGGTTATTCTAACACATTATTTTAAGATTAACAAAATTATAATCAGTGACAAGGAAGTGATCAAATACTCAACTTGCATTTTGGCTCAGTCTTTTCCCTAAAGGGGACATGGATTGCATTAGACAAAAGTAGGGAACAGATGGCTGCATCAGCAATTTTAGTTTGAAATCAAAAGACATATGCGCATTCAGTACCTTTCTATCTTGTGTTACTTCAAGTGAGTGGACCACATCTTGAGATTCTGATTCAATTGCATCCTAGGATTCTGGTGGAACTTGTTAACATACTGTTAGAACCTGCATCTAATAGTTATCTGGCTGAGAGCAAATGGTTTCCTATAACGGAAAGGGCAAAAAGGAGCATCCAGAAAACTACAGACCAATCAGTCTAACATCAATGCGTGGAAAGACGTTAGATGGGAGCATAAAATGGCTAATCTGCAAGTAGCTTGAAAACAGTGCAATGACTAAAAGAAGCCAGCATGAATTTGTCAAAAACAATTCCTGTCACACTAATCTTACTTCTCAAAAAATAAAAGCTCTTCAACTGATGTCAAGAATGTGGCAAATATGATTTACTTGAATCTTAGTGAACCATTTGTCAAAGTGCTCATTAAGTGTGTGTTAGATGACAGTAGTACTAGGTGGTTATGCAGCTGGCTAGAAAATTGTTTCAGTCAGCAAAGTAATGGGAGAGCTAATGGCAAATACAGGGAGTGGAGTGCTGTGCTGCTTATACAAATCAGTTCTATGCCTGGGCAGGTTGGTCAAGGACTGGATTTTAACCCGGATGCTGGCTTCATATTCTAGGACAAGGGTTGAATTGTGTGATGAGGGAGTGATCCAAACACACACACTCATGCCAACTCCTTTGAAGGGGTAACTCAAAGCAGTTAACCTAGGATTAATAAAATGTTGCCCCTTTTGGAGGAAAGCATCTGTGTCTTACATGGGGCCAGGCAACTTGAAGTGTTGTGCAGTTAACCTATAGAATTCCATTCTGGTCCATATATGAAAAGCCTAGCAGAGAGCTCTTTCCTCACAGGGTTGGTGGGCAGCGCAGTTCCTGCATTGTGTCCACACACCTCCACCACCTCCAGCTGTGTGAACATAATGTCCAAGTACAATGTTCCCAGAGATGTTTCCCAGAGACAGAGCTGTGCTATGCAGCCTGTTGATAGCATGCTAAGGTAAATGAGCACAAGCTGTGCTAGTGTGGCAACAGCTAAGAATAGTAGGAAGAGCTGTCAGAGCCCCTCTTGCCACTCTGCTCACTCTGGATTAGTGACCCTTAGCACAGTTCTGATCCAGATCTACCTTTGTCCCATGCAGACCATGTGTTCTTAGCAGCTTCTAGATCCGGATTAAGAAGTAAGCATAGGAAGGCCCTTTGTTAACAAAAATACCATTTAAGAATATTCAAGTGCCCAGGGTGATCTATGCCCAAGGATAGTAATGTATTTATATTTGCTCAAAAAATTGGTGGCATGCTTTTAAACTTTCATTACAAAAATATGTGCATATATGACCATGACCATATACACTTATGGCAGAAAAAAGGGGTTCCTGGAACAAAATGAAACACTTTATAAGCATACAAGCAAAAACAAAAACACAACCAGCCACACAAAATAGTCTTGCTGATCAATTTTGAAGCCTGATTAGTTTCTTTAGTACTTTATGGGCCTTTCCGAACTGGCCACTTAATACCCATTAAGCACACATTTAAAACACTTGCGAAATTCCCATCTGCACTGCAGCACCCATTAGAGACACTTTGGGGAGTCTGCTTCTACATTGACTCCCGCAAGATGTGTCTCTAATGTGTGCTAAGAGGCCCTTAAACCAGTTTCCTGGAAGACCTGATTGGAGGTAGTCTTAATGGGTACTTAATCCATCCTTGTGTGGTAAATCCGCATCCACATAGGATGCTTCCACACAAGGATGAGGGAACTAAATTGGCCCTCCCCCCGGACTCCCTGATTGGCTCCTCTGGAGCCACCCATGGAGTACCAGGGGCCTCCATTCCCTGGGCTCCCCCTTGCCCTAGAAGCCTCAATTGCAGCTTCTTGAGCAAGGGGGAACTTCACACTACACCCCCACTACCCACCCCATGTCGGGCACACGCGATCCCCTCCTTACCTGCAGGCAGCCAGACTGATTCTGGCTGCCGGGGCCTGGCATGCTTTGTGTGTGCATGCAGCACGCCTCCCCATTGGCCAGCCATGCGTGCCTGCACAGAGGGCCTGCTGAAGCCAAGCATGTGGCTGGACAATGGGGAGGTGTGGTGCACACACATGAAGGCACGCTGAGCCCTGGCAACCAGAATCGGCCTGGCTGCCTGCAGGTAAGGAGGGAATTGCACGTGTCCAACATGGGGTGGGTAGTGGGGGTGTAGGGTGAAGCCCCCCCCAACTCAAGAAGCTGCGATTGTGGCTTCTGGGGTGAGGCGGAGCCCAGAGAATGGAGGCCCCCGGTTCTCCATGCCTTGATCCAGAGGAGCCAATCAGGGAGGCCAGGGGGAGGGCCTTGGGAGAACAGACTGGGGTGGATGCTGTGCATCCACACTGCACCCACGCCAAATCCATTTCCCAATCCGTCCTCCCTGTGCGTGTGTGACAGATCTACCAGAAAGGACGGATTGCCGAAAAACGTATCTAATAGATCCATTTTTCGGGAGGCCCATGTGGAAAGACCCTATGACAATATACCTTCCATATTAGATCGTGTTTGGCACTGACAATAAACCATATTTTAAAATGCTTCTCTATGCGTCCAACCCATGATACTTTTTCACATAAAAAGTGGGGGGATGGAGGGAAGGAAACACAAGGAAGAACAGATGAGAACAAGGGTGAATCCCCACAGCAAGCTTATTTCGCTTTTCCTAAACCGAAATAATAGAACCGGATGCAAACACGAATTTGCCTGTTCCCATTACTTTTAACTTAATCGTGTTGGATCCGGATTCTGAGGATCGTACGTGGCGTACGTGACTCAAGTGGCTACTTTTTAAAAGCCGCTTTTCGGGGCTGCCCTGCCCTCTTCCTCCTGGCATGGATGTGCCACCCATAAGGGACCCCTTCACCGAGCCTAACTGGGTGGCTGGGTGGCTGCCGCTTCCATGGATAGAGGAAAAATGGCAGCAGGCAGCCAGCCAGCGATTCTTTCCCCTCCTCTCCCCATTGCGCAGGGCACACAGCAGCAGCGGCAACTAAAGCCCGTTTGCTTTAAACATTCACATTCAGATGCTTTCCTCCCTTCCTTTCTCTTTCTAAAGTCAGAACTTTTGGAATTGCACAAAATTGCAACATTGTTATCAGGTTGAAGTGGTTCCATCGCTACAGTGTAGCGCTGCTGTTAAGGGTGGATTTTTAACACTGAAATCACTGTCTTTGGAAGCAAGCTACTGGGAGAGGGAAACCCTAAACATGGATTCTCATCCCTTAAAATGGTACTGTCCACACAGTAAAACATGTAAAACATTTCAAGCGCATGATCCGGAGTGAGACCTGTTGAAATCAGGATTGAGATTCACCACGCTTTGGGGTGGTTTAACACGGGAAAAGCGTGTTAAGCCAAACTGCCGTGCAAACTCCAAGGATTGAAAACGTTTTGAATCTGACATAAGGTTGCCGTGAAGACACGGCCCAATAATCATACCTTTGGCTAACCGACTGCTACTGTCTCTTTTGCAACCTTTAAAGTTTCATTTTACAATTTTCAAATAATGATACCAAGTTCTTTCCTGGCATACCAAGGCTGCATCCACATGGGATGCCTTAATTCGGTTTAAGGAAACCAAAATAAGTGAACCGGGTTAATCCTGTTTACATGACTTGCAAGTTAACCCGGTTCAGTGGCATTCCGATTTCAGCC
This sequence comes from Aspidoscelis tigris stejnegeri, assembly GCA_023333525.1. Lineage (NCBI taxonomy): Eukaryota > Metazoa > Chordata > Lepidosauria > Squamata > Teiidae > Aspidoscelis > Aspidoscelis tigris. The sequence continues at coordinate 98,670,506 of JALMGA010000001.1, forward strand.
TTAAATTGGAATCAATCCTGGGAGTCCAGATGGCAGCGCTGTCCTCCCACCCATTGCCCACCCCCTCTCTCTCATTGGTGTTCCATCCCAGGATCCCACCCTCCCTTCCCTTTGCGTCATTCATGCTCCGCCGGGGATTCCCATTCTCTCCCCTCCCCCTTCCCACCACCACCACCAGCAGCATCCATCCATCCATCCATCCATCCATCCATCCATCCATCCATCCATCCATCCATCCTGGTGCTGCGGCGCAGGCAGCTTCGCCCTGGGGCTCCTCGGTGCCCGCCTCCGCTTTGCCCCACTCCACCACTGCCGCCGCCGCCACGTTCTCGGCGCCTTTTGCCCCTCTGGCCGGAGCGCGCTCGCAGCCCGGGCCGCCCCTACCTCCCCCGCCGGCGGCTCCGGCGCCCGCCGCGCCATCCATCCATCCATCCATCCATCCATCCATCCATCCATCCATCCATCCATCCATCCACCCATCCTGGCGCTGCGGTACAGGCAGCTTTGCCCTGGGGCTCCTCGGTGCCCGCTTCCGCTTTGCCGCACTCCACCACTGCCGCCGCCGTGTTCTCGGCGCCTTTCGCCCCACTGGCCGGAGTGCGCTCGCAGCCCGGGCCGCCCCTGCCTCCCCCGCCGGCGGCTCTGGCGCCCGCCGCGCCATCCATCCATTCATCCATCCATCCATCCATCCACCCATCCACCCATCCTGGCGCTGTGGTCAGGGCAGCTTCGCCCTGGGGCTCATCGTTGCCCGCCGCTGCCGCTGGAAAAGGAGGAGAGCCGAGAGGCAGGCGAGAGGGCGGGCGGGCTCAGTGTGCCCACCGCGGGGGAGGGCGAAGGGGGCTCCTCACTCGCTCTTCCCCCGGGGGCCGGGAGGGAACTCGGAGAGTGGGGAGAGTGGGCTGGGAAAGTTCTGCGGGGACTCCCCTTTCCTTTCCTTTTTAAAGTTCAGAACTGCGCAAAACTGCAACATTGTTATTAAGCTACATCGCTACAGTGTAGCTTTGGAGGAAGTGGCTGTTTCGAGACTGGATTCTTTCAATGGAATCACTCTTTGGAAGCGAGCTATTGGGGGAGGGAATCCTAAACATGACGTGCCTCGAATACGGACAAGCCATTGGTTACAGTGCGATTGGGGGCGGGACAGCCTGGACACGGAATCTCATCCCGGAAAACGATACTGTCCACACAGTAAAAAATGAAACACGTATCAAGGGCACGTTCCGGAGTGAGAGCCGTTGAAATCAGGATTTATTTCAAATCGGTATAACGTGGTTTAACACGGAAGAAGCGTGTTAAGCCGAACTGCCGTCTGAACTGTGAGGACTCAAATCGTTTTGAATTCGAGATAACGATGCTGTGAAGATGGGGCTCAAGAAAGCATACCACAATCTAGAGGGCAAGGAAACAGGAACTTGTATAATTAATTACTATGGCAAAAAAAAAAAAAGTACAAAGCTGCACACCAAGGAGAAGAAAGCGTAATTGCTGAGTACACTAAACACACAAAGAGGCCAAATGAAAATTACAATTTAATACACCACCCACAAAATAAAATAAAATCCAGTATTCATTCATGTTCCACACCATTGCTTGTCACTGCTTTGTGGCAGAAAAACTCCTTCAGATAACTGGGGCCAACAGCATTTATACAATTGGGCTCAGTAGAGTATAGGGATCCCGTGCAAATATTTTAAGACTGGTGTTATATGCATCCAGCCAGACACACTCACTAGTAGTCAGTTCTGCTGCCCTACTGGAAAGTAAAATGCCCTTTCTGGGAGTCGCACTAGTAGCCCCTAAGGATAGAGAAGCTTCTGTTAACAGTGTAAAACCAATTTTTAATAACAGTATCTAGGCAGTGCTAGGAGAACATAGCTTAGCTACTTCAAAGTTGGTTCCAGGAACACTGACTGTAAAACGTTATTGAAGATAAAATGTCCAAGCACAAAGAAGTACAGACTTTGCTGAAGAATATACAGAATGGTTTCCACAGAGATAACATCTTTGAGTCCTTTGAAAAAAAAAATCATTAAAAAGTGAATGATGTGATACAATACATAAAAAGCTGAGAACACAAGAAATATCCAGTGAATTGGACCAGAGGATCATCCTGTTGTCTCATTACCATAGCAGCTACCTTAAATGCAGTTGGCACTCAAATATTGCTTTGTCTTGGTTCCCATAATTGGCTGTGTAGTGCAAATACTGTTATACTAGTATTACTTGCTAAGGAAGACTGGGGAATAGAGAAACCACAGAGACACCATTTACCAATGTAAGTCATTGGCACCAAAGAAGGAGTTTGATGGTGAAAATTCATGGTGCCACAGTTCCAGACAGTCATTTTTGCACAGCACTATGACTTTGTTTTCGTAAACCACCACTTAATACAAAACTGTGTTATTTGAGCTATTGTCATCTATGTGAGCTAAGGGAACCTCAGAAATATTAGTCTACCAGTGGAAGGCTGTGTTCACACGTAACAAAGAAATCAAGGCGTCTTTCACACTTCTTTGTGAATGCTAGCCCTGTCCCAAACCTACCTGGAACCTACAGCAGGATAAGTTCAAACAGCACACATTCCCGTGCACCTTGCCACAACAAGGACCATGCATGCTGGGCTACTGCTATGGTGATCAGAGGACACGGTGCATGGCTGTGCAACTATATCCCCCACCCCCATGTAGCCTTTGCAAGGAGGTAGGTGCAAAGGGTGTATCTGGGGCTGTAGTAGGAGCACTTCTGGTGCTCCTAGTATAGCTGTGGAAGGGTTTTTATTGCCCTGCAGCTATCAAAGATGGAGATGACTGCATATGCTGGTAGCTGGTCTGGACCAAAAACAGCTCCAGAGTGCATACACTCTGATTTGAAATATACACAAACGTTGCCATCTTGCTAGTATGAAATGGCCCCAAGTCAAAAATACCTTATAATCTTTTAAGATGCATTGATTTAGAGACAACCTCCCCACAAAAAAATAGTGAAACTGTAACTGAAAAAGAAATTAAAATATTTTTAAAATTTATAAAGACAGGAAAAGATATTTCTAAAAAATCCTGCATGGCACTCTTAACAAAAAGAATATTTGTACCACACTTTGAGTGCATCAGAGAATTTGGATGACAGCAACTGAAGAGTTAAACTCTTTTCACTTTATAAACAGGTATAAAGCATAATTGTTTAAATAGGGAAGATCATTTTATCTGTGTTCAGCATATTTGTTCTATGGACAGTGATCTCAGAGATTTGTACTTATTCTGCTCTAAACTTCTGTCTACTTTTAATATTGCACTTTTAATATTTAATAGAACTATGCTGGTCTGTCTGCAATGGCTTTTCCTAGTAATTCTACAGCACAAGGAAATAGGTCCTGGAAAGTTTATGTTTACACAATATTTGAGCTTAGTGTTATATTTACATGGGACTTTTTAGAATTCTAGAATTACTATACATTCCACATCTATTTTAATTCTTTTAGGGTGTTTTTCCACTGTCACTAGAAGTACTCATTAAGTACCCATTAATGGGTACAAAAATGCCATTAAATACCCATTAATGGATACTTAATGGGTACTTTTAGTGACAGTGGAAAAACACCCTTAATTGCCCCTTGTGTATTGTAGAAACCTTCTCCCCATCCCCCTAAAGGCTTCACGTTATTTCTTAGGGAATATATACCGCAGGACCTTTATCTCCCATTTCAAGAACATACCTTCTAAGTTCAAAGAGAACAAGGACTGCTGATAAGCTATTTTACTGACTGACACTCTGTTCAGTTACCCAGTGCCCCTGAAAACATGCAAAAGTGTTGAGGGACATTCTGGAAAAAAAAGAGAAGAGAAAATGAGATCTGAAGGAGAAAACCGGTAGAATAGCCTTTTTCTTCTTTCCCTTACTCTGTGCTTCAGCTGGATCAGAAGTCCTTCCCTATAGAATCATTTGTTTTAAAACCATCAGTTTTAAAACCATCAGTGCTATCCCCCCCCAAAAAAATTAATTGACTTGGAAAAAAGACACTCAAGTTAAAAACCTTCACCAGATTATGACTGTTTCAATAGAGCAGCTGGGATTTAAAGGTAAGGCAAGCAACTGGAGGAGAAAGTAAGGTTTCCTTTCACCGTGTTATGGAGAAATGGGGAAATAATTAGAGGGCTTGGCAAGGTGCTTCACTGGGCTGGGAAGGGCAGGTGCTGAAAAGGATGGGCAAGTTATCCCACAGGGTCAGGAAGGAGGGAAAGGTAGCTAGAGGATAAGACAATGTGTTTCACAGGGTCAAAGAGAAAGGGGAGGCAACTGGAGACCAAGCAAAACCATTTTAATGTGCTGGAAATGGGTGGAAAGGAATTTAAAGGCTGTTTTCAGACATAACAAAAGAGATTGCCCCAGAGGGTTCTCAGAGAGACAGCATGTGTCCATCGTGTTCCCAAACCTTCTCTAACCCACCATTTTCTAGCACAGAATGTTCAGAAGAGTGGGGACAGACTGGTGTCTGAGCTTCTAGTCTTCTCTAAGCTGCCTTGGAGGTTCCTCAGAGATTTTTTTGTTTGTTTGTTTGCTGTGTCTGATCACAGCTAAAGGCAAAATAAATGTTTTAATAGGTTGTGGAAGAGATCAGAAGACAACAAAGCCATTTTAATGAGTTGGACACAGGTAGAGAGGGAACTGAAAGCAAAATAATTTTTTAAATAGGTGGAGGATGGGACATTATGAAAATGGACGAGCACCTATAACATAAGCTTTGTGCATTGTGGAGAAGCATGTAAGGCTATTGTTTCATATCAGTTAATAGGAGCAGAACAACCAATCCAAGTAAAAAACCTGTGTTGTAAATCAAGGTATTTATTAACTATTCAATAGCAAAATGAACAAAATAACAGTAATTTTAAAGGAATACTTATACCAGCTATAGGTCCTAAAATTAGATGAAGGCTTTTTATCAGAAAGTGAAGGCTTCTAATATTCATCCCTTACAAGACAAGATCTTCTGGGGTGAAGAGACTTGATAAATTTTATCTTTCAAAATAAAAGATCTGGGTAACCTAAGAAAATACTGATGAAAAATCAACAGAAAGTTTGATGGTTACTTGGTGATATCATACTGTTATGATCCATGTCAGCTACAAAGATTTCTGTCATATATTTCAGAATCTCCAAAAAACATGGGCCAATATAGAAAAGGAAGATATTCCTTATGATATAAATATCTTAAATACACCATTATTAGCAAAATATATTAAAATAGATAACCCAGTTTTTTACTGCACAATTTCACCTTGGAAGACACAAAAGCATTTGGTGCCTCTACCATCACATTTATTATCTCTGAGATCTTTCTGTTCAGCTTGTTCAATTATAACAAATGAGTGTTGGAAGAAATAAAGAACAAAGTTTGTATTCCTTAGATAATTTGTTCACAGCCCCACAAATGCTACTGGTTTAAGTGAAATAAAGACTAAAACAAAGTACTCAATTAGTAATTGGCTTGAAAATGTGATGATGACTTCTTTGTTATTCCAACTTAAAAGAGAACACCTTGATCCAAGAACTACTACTACTCTCAAACAAGTAATTAAATCGGGGTAAAGAAAAGGGTATGTCCTCTAAGATAAACAATATAATTTGGGAAAGTGAGGAATATCAGGCAATGGGAATAAAAGGTTTATGGAAAGTGGATTGTAGAGTTGAAATTAAAGAAGCTGATTAGATTAATATTCCAAAAAGACTATAAAACATTTAAGTCACAATCGGAAAGAGAATTATCACAAAATGTCTTATCTAGATGGTATAGAATTTCTTTAATTTTGAACAAAATAAATAGCAATATTCCTTCCAACTTGTTGGCACTGTCCTTCTAGCTTGGGAACCTTTATGCATATGTGGTGGGAGTGCCCAAAAATTCTAAAATTTTGGAAATCTGTTGAAAAAGACAGAGTGAACATCACATCCCAACCAATTACTTTGAGTCTGGAATTGGTTTTCTTATCTCTCTTTGATATTAGAAATAGGAAATTAATTTGTCTTTAGTAATGGCAATGAAGACTCAAATAGCTCACAAATGGTAAACAGCACAACATTTAAATAAGGATTGTTGGCTTGCTAGAACATGGAGTCTAATTATCAATGATCTTATAACCATCCAGAAAAATAGGATGTGGAGGTCGCTGGAGCAAAAAGATTCCATTCATTTTCAATGGTTGCCTTTATTTTAATCAGGAACAGTTATGAGGCCTAATTTTTATCTTCTTGTTAAAATAATAATATAGAAATTATTTTTCTGAATTTGAAAGTGTAATTATTACAATTGCTGTTTCCTTATTTTTCCCTTTATCATTGCTTGCTTTAGGCATACATTTTCTGTGAGTAATTTTGTTGTTTTAAATTCATAGATATATTCTCATTCATATTTATATCTTCTCAATAAGAGTTAAACAATAAGTTTGAAACCTGTTAACTATTATTGTTTTATTTAAACTTTATTTAAAATTTAAAATAGGCAGTTTGATTAATCCAGTAGTTGAGTGCTGCAATAAGAAAGTCTCTAGGTATGTTTTCTGATCTCATTCTTGTATTGTTAAATTCTAGGTTTCTGCATAATTCAGTACTTTTCTCAAGTTTATGTAATTCATGTACAAAAGTTCGTACTGTATTGCTGGCCATCTTAAAAAAAAAAACCATCATCACTTTGACCAGAAATAAATATACCACATGTATATAGCTCTGAACATAAATAAAAGAATGCAAAGATACAGCTATCTATGTTGCTGGCAGAACTGGGAAATGTGGTTTTTGTCTGTTCCAATTACGATTGGCTTATAGTGATTTAGGCTGCATCTCCACTTTCCTGTCTGGGGGGCAGGACACCTTCACTGGCATGGCCTGGCAGGTATAGCCAAGTAACTCTGTCAGGGCAAGTGCTGACACATGAATCTGAAGTATCCAGACTCTTTGCAAGTTGGTCTTCATGTGTAGGCATGAGTTGCCCCATGCATCATCTCACAACCTGATCATGAAATGCTGCAAGATGAATTAAAGGGAACTTTCCATCTTCTGAACTGGAATTCCCACCTGACTTTAAGGCCACATGCCTATATACCTGTCGGAGGTGTCCCTGTTGTCTGAAGAAGGTGCTCACTACAGTTCTATCTCCATTTTTAGAGACATGGGTGGCTCAGGGTGATCACCCTATTCCCTTTGCCAGCCCCTCCCTGCCTTGTGTCCACATTGACTTTTACCATCTGCATGGAAGCACCATAAGATGCCTCCCCATTCCACTTGAAATGGAGCCACTTCCAGCTGGTGATCAGGAAAACCATTGTTTATTTATTATTTATTTATTTGTATTTCTATCCCGCCCTATACCTGAAGATCTCAGGGCGGGTTACAATATTATATTAATCTTATACAGGTCCCTGCCCTCAGGCTTACAGTCTAAAGAGACAAGATACAAAAGTAAAATGGTGTGGGAGGGAACAGGGACACTCTGGCAGCAACAGTGTCCTTGCAATGGTAAAATACTTTTATTTTCTTTTTTCCTCCATTCCCCTCAGGCAAGATGGGAGGGAGGGGCCAATGCTGGGAGCTTGATGGAAGGTGCTTAGCAGTTTAGCTGTATACTTACAGAATTCACAAAATTTTGTGAAGTAATTAAAATTGTAACAAATGGAGTCCCTCGCCTCAAAATACCTTGTGTCTTTTGACACAAGAATATAGTGTGTCTATTTCTCCTGTACTTTTACAAAATGGAGAGATACTTCTGCTAACAGAGCAGTCTGTCACTGTCTGACACATCCTGGGATTCTTTCAAGGTGTTGATGTTCCTCCGGCTCTGACTGTGGCAATTTAATTAACAAAGATAGGAGAAATGGAAGTTTATTTATTCAATTTAAAATACTTTAGGTTTACTCTGGTTTTTAACAAATGTCACAGTATCTGGTATAACATACAATATGTGTACACAAGATTCACTGTTTGTGAAATATTTAATGCAGATAATAGCAATTATCACCTCCTACTTGATGTTCCATCATTGAAAGAAGTGGTTGTGGAGGAGGGACTTTCCAGCGGTGGCTCTGATGCTATGGAATCATCTTCTCAGAGTCATACACCAGGCAGCAACAGTAACCATTTTCTGATGGTTGGTAAAATACCATCTTTCTATACAGGCAGTGGTTGATTGTATGGGCTTAGAAATGGCTTGCCATGGCCTACTTCTGGGGAGAGGCTGGGGATTGAACCTGTGATCTCTGCTTTCCAGGCAATTTGCTCTACCATTAATCTACAGTCACTCCCATTCTCCATGGGGAACTCTATGCAGTTTTCTTGGCAGAGATACAGAAGTTGTTTGCTGTTGCCTACTTTCAAAGAAAGGCTGGCAATCAGACCGACAACCTTCTGTTTTCCAGGCAGTTTGCTTTACCACTCAGCTACAGGCACCTCCCTTAGTTATAGTGGATTTATTTGTATTCTTCTTCACTTTGTTTGTTCTAGTTTTACCTTTATTTCTATCCACTTCCTCGGGGCTATGGCATAAAGTAGCATATTATTCTCAAGTAAGAATGAAACAGAACAAATTGCCCTTGGCAAAATATGGTCTTCAGTTCCTTGTGTGTTCACCTCAGCAGTAGCCCACTAATCATGGCCATAAGGGTAATAAGAAGGGAAAGGATACATTTGGAAGCCTTGCTTTGATAGTACCAAACTGTGTTCCTATCTGCTGCAGACCAAAATATGATTCAATAAAATTAAACAAAGGGTGTTTCCACATTGGCTGCGGAAACCATTTTAACCCCCCATTTATGCCGCATTTAAGACCCTTATACAGTATACTTACCTTCCACATTGGAGACCTCTTCAGTGACCCTTCCGGGCAGCCGCTTCTGCATTTTGGTGCATGAGATCCGTTTCTAAAATGGGTCTCTCCCCCAAAAATGGATTAAAATGAAGACCTAAAAAATTAGGTCATCAATCTGTCCCTTTGCCTGGATCCATGCGGAAGCAGGGTGCTTCCGGACATGGTCAGGTGAAGCAGCCACCATCTTGGGGAGGGCGGAAGCAGGATGGTTTGCCTCCTTCCACCCTCCCGTGTGCCGCGTACCACCGGAAACACATGGTGACTGTCAGCTGCATGCTCCAGTCCTGCAGCTCCAGGGGTGGTGTCGGTGGCGCAGGAGGCTGGATGCACTTTGAAATGTGTGCAGATGTGGGGGGGCCTCCTCGGATCTATCCCTATTTGGGGCAGATCCTCCAGAGGTTAGCTCACTGAGAAACGGATCTTCTTTGATCTGTTTCTCAGCGGCATACGCAGAAACACCCAAAGGCTTCCATATGAAGCCTCCTCTTCCCTGTCATGCTTCACAGACTCTCCAAATGCTAGAATCTGTTCTGTATTAGTTTTGCATTCATGATTATCATTTGGTTTTTCTTTTTAATGAATTTTTATTAATACAATTCAAACTATACAAAGAACAAATATAGCTTAATATCATATACAAATTCTTATCCTGTTCTAGGGCATTCTAGAAACCACAGTTTGGTGAGAGAACTGGGCCTATTTATTTGTTTGTTTGTTTGTTTGTTTTTTGTTTGTTTGTTTTGTTTGTTTGTCCTGCCCTATACCTGAAGGTCTCAGAGCGGGTAACAGCATTTAAAATTCAGCATATATATATATATTTAAAACTACATTAAAACATTAATAACCACCACAACATTTAAAATCCAAAAACAATGCAATATCCGTTAAAACAGTAGTGTTTGCAGTGGGGGAAATGTCTCTATTTAGTCTCTACTTTGATGCATCACCAGAAATGATCTGGGAAATGTTTTTTTAACTAGTCTAATAAAAGCGTTTCTAAGGTCCTTTCTGCTCTGGGTCTTAATCAGATTATATCCTGGAACAGCATGCAGAATAAGTCTCAGGGTAAGAGTTATCTACTCCTTCTGAACACCTGCATCTTCTGGTTCATATCATGTATGAGTTCATTTTTGGAGATGTTCCACATTTTGGCCTTCAGTTCATGGACAGTGAGTGTCATATGTTTTCCAATATCTAGCAATCATTGTTCTTGTGATAGTAAAAGTTTAATTTAACCTTCTAAAGCAGCATGCAATTAAACATATTATGAACAATATTATTCCTAATGTATGAAATGTTCATATTCTGCTTACACAGATATAAAAGAACTTGGTCTAAAAGAACTTTGATCGATACAGATTTATTTATCATGTATAAATTTGTTGCATTGTAACCTGCTCTTTAACAGATTTCCCATGGTGAACAACACATCAGAAACCGATAAAAGCAGAAGGAAACAAAAACAAGCAAGCAAAATCTTTTGTTTTTAAAAGGAAACCCAGCACGGTAAAACCCAATTTTAAACAATAAAAGAATCAAAATTAATTTAAAAAGCTCACAAATGGCTGCATAATATTATGGAGAAAAATCTAAATGATCACAGAAAAGGATGAAAAGGTGTGTTTAAAGAAGTTAAATGCATAATCGCAATGCTCAGCAGACCAAAGATGTATATGATCTGCCTACTGAATGATGTTTCTGATTCAATGATATGGAAGGCAACAATGTGCAACCCATCAAAATCCTGGCCAACTTTATCCATTGCCTCCTTTCCCTCCATTCTTTACTCCTATTGCCAAAATCATTTGGCTTTTTCAGGACTATAACAATTTCCTAGGAAGGGATTTCCAGCTGCTGCCAAAAAGGGATTAGCCATCTCTACTGTACCAGGCTATAAAATAGTCAGGGATCTGAACAGATGCTCAGCTAAAAGTGTGGTACCTGTACTTTGGCACAGCCATAGTAAATTATGCTACAAAGCTGATTTTTTTTTATTCTGCACCTAAACCAGTTTATTATCTTAAAGTAAAACACATTTGCACATGTAGTAAGCATTCTGTACAGGAAAAAAGTATAGATATCTAGAGTTATATACAAAGTTGGATGGTGTTATGTACTGAAATTGGAAGCTTATGTGACATGAGCACAGAATAACCATTAGAAGTACCTCACTGGTGGTGTTTGCATGGTGCCCTTTGGGACTCTAGGGTGGAGAGTCCTCGTGACCTTGCTCCTCCATGCCATAGTGCATGTGCTGCCCAAATGTGGTGTCTGTATGGCCCTGAACTCAGCCATAGCACTGTGCTATTAGAGCACTGTAAAGGCAGAGCAGGGGTAAGATTTTACCTTTGCAGCCCTCCAGCATAACAACACCACTTGTGCAGTTTACCTCATTTGTTGTGGCCATTGTCTACCTTCAAAGAAGTATAGTCAGGACAGCTGCTGCTGGGGAATGAAAGTTCCCTGGCCATAATATTCACACAGCTGGAGAAGGTGGTATTCATGCATTGAGCATCATCTATATGCTCACAGCACTCTTCTCATGCCTCTACCACTGAATCTATATGACAGGTTGATTGAGTTTATTTTTGCATTGGTGTCAATGAAGCCCAGATGTTTTTTCTTTAACAAAAAATATTTTTCAATGAGAAAGAAACTCATGCTACTCTATTATGTTTTCAGAGAAGATTTTGGAAAGATACACTGTATTCTGATACAGAATGCACAAAAGGTGTTTTGTTTTATTTTTTTGAAAGCAAGAAGTTGTTGTTGGGTCTGGCCCATAGCTAGGATGCACCCATTTTTTTCAACGTGGGCTCATATATTTTTCTTAACATTAATGTGAATGCAACACTTTTAAATATATCGTTTAATGTTTTCCTCTATAAAATAACCAAAATGAAAGAATTATTAGATGTTAATTAATCTTGGCTTCCTTGACCAGGACGGCATTTAGACTGTACAAGGCTCACACTCAGGAGATCTGCACTGGCATCAGGAGTTCAACTAAAGTGGCTCTTCCATTTGCCGACAGCATGGGTGTTTTTCCACTGTCAGAAAGTACCCATTTTTGCACCCATTAAGGACCCATTTGGGTGTGAGCCGGATGATCCCATTTCCACCATGGCACCCATGTGGGACCCAATTGTTTCCCCTGCCATGGGGGAAATCCAGATCAAAGGGGTACTTTCTGGCCTTTAATCCAGATTTTCTGTAGACCCCATTAATGGGGGTCTACAATTTTCTAATTGCTAATGAGTGCTACACCTCCCGTGGAAACACGTTGGGTGCGTCCCTTAATCTGGATCTACTAGATCCGGATTAAGGAATGTACCCATTCCTTAGATCCGGATCTTCTTAGATCCGGATCTAAGGAGCTCAGTGGAAAAACACCCTAGCACCCAACAGCAATGGGTCCTAGCCTGCCTGCTGTGGAAACACTAGAACACCCATTTGCAAATCCGGATCTACCCAATTCTAGTGGAAACAGGCTCCCTATAGTCGAGATTTTATGGCCGAAGACCCCATTGTAGACCCCTTTAATGGGGTCTGCAGGAAATCTGGATTATAGGTCCTGAAGGACGCATATGATCCAGATTTCCCTAGCTGTGGTGGAAACAGATGTGTCTCTAATGGAGTCTGTAGTGGAAATGGGGTTATCCGGCTCTCAGCCAGATGGGCCCTTAATGGGTACTTGGTGCCAGTGGAAAAACATCATAGAATTGGGCAATGGGGTCTAGAGGAGGTTTGGGGGGGAGGCACCCATGGGGGGTGCTCCACACTCAAAGACTTTGAAGTCCCTCCAAAGTTGGCTCTGAAGTCCCTCCCAAGTTGCCTTCGGAGCCTCTGCTGATCTCCAAAGGCAACTTCAGAGATTGTACCCCCTGTCCCCCAAAACACCTGGTGTGACAGCCAGACTCCTATTAGATCTGGATTAAGGGAAGTACCCATTCCTTAGATCCGGATCTTCTTAGATCCGGATTAAAAGAGTGCAGTGGAAAAACACCCACTGTCTACACAGGATTAGGATCAGGTCTGTACTAAGGGCACAGTAATCCAGATTAGTAGTAGATTGGATTCATCTGTAGTACAACTGTATTAGTGCTGTATGATCCAGAATAAATAATAAGGCATCTGCACATAAAATGGGACTTGGGAGATTGTGGGCATGGCATTGAGGAAACATGCACTGTGACAGTGCAGGTGTGTCCAGACATATGGTATGTTGTGATGCCCCTTTGCAGTGGCTTCTGGTCCACCAAACAGGAATATCGGAAGCTGCAAAGCAACTGATCCCAGGGGGATCAGAAGCTGCAGCAATACTTCAGAGAAGCTTCCCTTCTGCCAGATGGGACACTCTACTGCTTGCAGTAGTGGAAGAGCATTGTAAAGTAAGATGTTGGCAAGTAAAAAGATGCTCTAGAATGCTTTTCCATTGCTGCATTTGAAAAAAAAAAACTGTGCAAGACAGCACAGAATTACTGAGCATCTTGAGGCACCCTGAGGCTACAAAGACTCCTTTGTAATCCCTTTGGAACAACAGCTGCATTGACAACAACGGTGTCTTTCCATTACCTGTGAGGAAACCTTATGTCCACAAGCAGATGCAGCAACTGACTGTCAGGGATGTGGGCCAATTGCTGATATGGAACAGTGCTTAGGTGTCTGCACTGTATCTCTCCTTTGACTGCTTTTGTCATCATTCAGCCTGCTTAATGCAGATGCCCCTTGGTGCAACTGATCCAGATCAAGTTAATCCAGATCTACTAATATGAATTAAATGGTAAGTGCAGAAAAGGCCTGAGACTCTAAGGGAAAGAGAGAATGAAGTTTATTTCAGGAGCTGTACTTAATATGGTAGATAATTTCTACAGAACTACACTAGAGGCATGGTCCATGTGCCATTAAAAAAGGTCTTGTAAAGGTCAAATGTATTTGATGAGGTACATTAAGAATTTATATTGGCAATGTACACAAACAGAAATCTTTAGTAGATATTTTTTACATAACAGCAGTAGCTGCTATTATGTGGTTTTGTCTAGTTATTATTGCCTCTTGCATAATTTGTGTATCACAGATGGTGTATTATATTTCTATTTGTGGGTTTCACATATTCCAAACTGCTATTTATATTGCAGTTCTGGATACTTTTAGTTTTGCTATTTTATTCAGATTTGGTTTTTAATTTGCTCACAGACAAGGGTACCAGGAATTATGGGAAGTGGAATGTTCGAAGCTGAGTTTTCACAAGTTTCATATATTATGCTGATAAAAGTTCAGTATGACCCATTTCTGAATCAGTTGGTTAATTTTTTAAAACAAAAAATAGTCATCAATGTGCATTTTGTGTGCTATTTGCCTAGTATAATTTTGGAAGCAATTTTGCCTAATTGCACTTCCTATTAATATCCTGTAATATGACCTCTTTTTGTGCATATATTTCCCTAAAATATACATTTCTTGTTAAAGAATTTCAACACAAGATTAGGAAAGTGCCAAATTTTAACAATACTAAAATTTCTATCTGCATTTTAGTTCAGCAACAATTATAAATGCCCCTTTTTAAAAAGGAAAACCATAGAATAATCTACAGGAAGCCGTGGTGAGGTGTGCACGGACTGAAATTGACTGGTTTGGTTCGAATCCAAACAACTACCCTTGGTTTGAGTTTGCTTCAAACCATTTTTTTTTCAAACTACAGGGTAGTTTGATTTGCATGCAAACTACACAATTCAGTGCAAAGCATAATCTGGCCAAACTAGTTTGGCATAGCTCTGTATATGGAAGTAACACCCCAAGGGGGAAATGTTGTTTTGCTGTGATTTGCTTGGTTTGTTAGAACATCCCTTGGTTCAGATTTGCTTGAAACCATTTTTTAAACTAAAGGGTGGTTTGGTTTGCACACAAACTGCACAGTGCCTGTAGGTACAGAAGTAATACCCAGAACAGCAGGTGCTGGTTCATGGGATCTACATTTGAAATCCACAGCATGTTCAAGAAGCTTTGGTGATTTTAGAAAGTAAGAATTTGATAAAGTGGATTGAATTCTAAACTAACTGCACTTCACAGTACAGCATTTTCTTGCAGGTACCACTTGATAGGATAGCAGAGTTGCTATTGTAATATTCTGAAGGTTTTGAATTATTCAGCTGCTCACTACATTTGTTCAAATACAGTACAGGAATTTTTATTTCTTGAGCTCTACAAAAACTTGTTATGTAAAAGTACATTCAAGCTTTCTTTTTCAAAGAAGGAAAAGAGTGTATAGAAACAAAAATTAAAATATCTTGACCTTGGTAAATAGAATTTGAGCTAAACTTTCTTCTTTCAAATTCTTGTAATTTATTATATATATCATCTATTTACTCCTACAAACATAAAAAATCCTGCAGCCTTGCTTCCATTTATCACTGAACTAACACTATCATGAAATGATAGCCAACAAGATGACCACTTAAAGAATTATCCAAGGATTGCATATTTCCAAATAAACTCGCAAGAGAGAATGACTTAATTCATACATAATAATTTAAGTACAGTACTATTTGAGAGATGAATAATGGACAGGCTTAGATTGCCATTAAATCCTTTTTACCAGCATTAAAAGTTATACTGCAGCAATTTACTAAAATTTATATAGTTTATATCTTTGCACTGGCTACCACCTGGATTCCAATGGTATGCTTTCAAAAGAAACCACAAAACTGCTGAGGTTTTCAGAAGTTGAGTTCATCCTCAATTTCACTCAGGGTCTTTCTGCACTTACTTTTTAATTGAAATCTAGGAGCCGGTAAGAATGCATCGTCTGCATGGGGTTCATATCAAAACCATGCTAAGGGCTCCCTAGTCCAAATTGGTGGTAGACCAGATAACCTGGTCCACATCTATGCTAGTGACATCCAGTCCAGATGTAGGTCAGATCCTGGGAGAATGTGGGCATGGATTCGAGTGACACGTGCAGTGGAGACATGACTGCAAAGTGTCTCTGCAGTGATTTCAAAGCTTCCATTGTCGCTGTCTCTGATGTTTCTTTGCACTATGCAGTTGCCTTCATGTCCAACATGAAGGTTGACAGGATGGTCTTTGCATCCAATGGTGTTTTGCCACACTCCTGCTGCCCAGATGCAGAGTTTGAGCAACAATATGCAGGACAAATTGCACCACAGGTTTGGGTGGTACTTCTGGCATTAGTATGTACCCACTGATACGGATCCATGCTGCAATGTTTGCTTTGCATCGCCCCTTGGAACACATTTGCTCCCCTCCGGCCTTCTCAATGCAGATAGTGCAGCCACCTGTAGATCTGGATCTAGCTTATCTGGATCCTTTAATATGGCAAGGAAAGTGCCAGAAGGTCCTTACATCAACATTCGATTTCAAGCAAATTCAAATGTTTTATTGCTATAAGGATAAGGTATCACAAACTTGTAATGCTTGTATCACAAACTGCTAATGTACACTTGTCCTCTAATGTTAGTGAATTCCATATAACAAAACTGATAATTTTGGGCAAGCAGGTATATAAACTCATGAAGCATAGCATTACCAGGAAACAAAACAACATTCCTACATTCAGGACACTGAATCATTTTCTTTCAGGTGGGATTCATGCTCTTTACAGCCAGACTTAACAATTACACCACAATCTTTCAAGTTTAGGAAAGATTCCACCATGAAATGTTATAAGAAACCAACTATGTATGTTCATTAACAGCAAGCAGTGGACTCTGCTCACTTCTATGCTGACTTAAAAATCAAGACTGATTCTACCTTGCAGAATATTTAGAAGAGAAGAGTAATTGAAGTGTTCTAATACAGTTACATCTATACAAGTGTCGCTGATGGCTATTTCCCCAATGACCACCTTAGCCTGTTCTTCAGGGTACGTTCTATGGGAACCACCAGTGGGAGAGCCAGATGTCTAATTAGGGCAAGCAAATGGAACAATACTGATATAAGAATACCTTTTCTTAAGTTTAAAACACTGAAGTTACTTGGTAAACTGCCAGTGCAAGCTTTTTCCTAACCACAGGGCAACAGTGCTGGCTGGTTGTTACTGGAACAGCCTAATAAATAACAGGTCTTGTTAGCAGCACTCACAGATATTCTGGAGGATAAACCAATGATGTTACTATATACCACTGAATCATTTTGCTTTCTACTGTACATCTAACATAATGCAGCATAGTTATAGGTAGAAACTTTCCTATATGTAAAGTGGGAGGAAAAAACCTGACTATTGAAAAATACTGGTCACATATATCGATGGAGGTTTTACTAGATGCACAGCAAATGACTTTTGAAACAAAGATCCTTTCTGCACTTACGTGTCTTTAGTTGAGATAGTGGGTCCAGAATATTCAGACCCACTGATCCCAACCACAAGAAGATATAGTGGGATCGGCACCATCTCCACTAATGGTGCTGATTCAGACCAGCCCTTGCTGCAGCCTCAAAGCTCACGTTCCTAGACTTTTTGGTAGTATGCCGCTGAAATGCACCCTACAGTAGTCCCAAATATGGGGGAGCATATGTTCTACAGGGCCTCCCATGTTCTGGATAAGGGGTAAGGCCTCCCTAATCAGATCATGTTCTGTCTAATCCAGACAGAGAGGACGAACAGGGAGTGTGGTCTCATAGAGCTGGATCTAAAAGGTCTAGAAGTATACTACATGGAATTTTTAATATGCATTAAAAGTTCATACAGAAAGTTTTTTGATGTGAAAGAGTAAAGGCAAAGTGGTCAAAGAATAAATGTTTTTGGTAGATTTCAGTGAACGGTAATTCACTGAGATGTAAAGTACGGCTGTAAAAGAATCCTTCTGAGGTGATCTAGGGATGGTAGACAAGTCAGATTGTTCACACATATCAGCCTGCCTCTCCCTCTCTTTTGAACACTGTAGGCTAGAAAATAAAGACATGGTAGGAACACAAGGGCCAGCGCAGTGCTTTTCAGCTGTTTTTTGTTACATGTGAATAAAGCCTATATGTCTACATTTTAACTCACCAAATCTGATATGAAACAGTTTGATCAAGTTTTTAGTGTTAATTCCTGTTTAATTTTAAAAACAAATGCCTTTAAAAAAAAAAGTAATACAGTACTATACCTAATTTAAAACTTTATAATCTTTATATGTAGGTATAGGACTTTTTTGTAAAAACAAAAAAGAAAAGAAAAAGAAAACCTTCAGAAAGGATACATGAATTAAATGATGTGTCTTTCATCTTGCAGGGTTTGCCAAATGCATTTTAAAGTTGAATTATAAATTCTTTACCCTCTCTGGCACAGTTAACAGGATTAGGAGAGTTTTTCCACTGTCACTGGATGTACCCATTAATGGGTACAAAAATGTCATTAAGTAACCATTAATGGGTACAAAAATGCCATTAATGGGTACTTAACGGGTATTTCTAGTTACAGTGGAAAAACACCCAATGCTTACTTTGTGTAGATTTTGTCAAGATACTTCAGACTACCATCACCTTTCTACACAATTGTCTCATTTTATCATGGTTTTGTTTTGGCACTGTTCTCCCAACATATTTATCATTAAGTTCAAAAATATCATTTTATATATCCTGACTGGATTTATATAATAGATTAATAGTATAATAATATAATAGAATCCAAGAGCTTTAAAAAAAGTATTTACAATTGTCCACCTTCTTGAATTTCTAAATCCTGTTAGGTTAGTTTATCTCAGCGTCTTTTTAAAAATCAGTGTGGTTCCTCTTACTTAAACAGTAGTTTAGGAGTGATTAATGGGAAACTGTCACTGAGAGTTTTAGGGGCAGAAACTTCTTTTTTTCCACCAAACATATTTCTTTTTAACTACTCTTATGGGTACAATTAATGAAGTTTTATCCATGTATTCAGATACTGTATGCACTCAGCTATGAAACTCAATTGCTGGCCCTGGGCATGTGTTATTTCTGGGTGTTTTGTTTTGTTTTTAACCTTGGTTTTAACAGTACGGTATATTTACAAGACTAAGAATTGTAAGTAATGAATACCATACACACAGAAATTGCCAGTCTAATATTTGTCAAGGGAGCAAGTCCCATGAACCTTCTACACCTATTTTATGATGTGGTATTATTCTCTGACTTCGACACTCTGACATTTTTAAACTCTGACACAGGCAAAAAATTATTTCTATTCCCCAATGATTCTCCTGTTGAGAAGTATAAATAATCTACCAAATCCCAGTCTAAATGTCAGATCTTTCCCTAAATGGAACAAACAAACTACAATGTCTCCCTGACATTGCTGCTACAAGTTAACCAGCAAAGAGAACTTGAGTGCAGGTCATACTGAAAGGGTTACATGCATATGAAGAAGTTTATTCAGTCCAAGACCAGAGCATTGAATGTGTATAAACTGCAGTTATATGAACAATGCTTCCTTTCCAGCACCAGATCTGAATGGCAGTCATTAGAAACGTGAAGACATTGAATCAGCTGAACTGTCTACTTGGTGGAAACAGACAGCAGTATATAAATTATTGCCACACACAAAGTATCCCTGGATAAGGTGAAGCTCTTCAAGATCTTTTAGCAGAGCAGCATCAATGACATCTCTGAATGAGCAGCAAGAGGAATGAGATCCTCTTTCTCCTAGGCTGATGGGAGTTGCAGTCCAAAATAGCAAGAGGACACTGAACAGGCAAAGGCCACCTGAAGGTTTCCTAAACACCTGCTGTTGTTGATGATGGAAACTTATTCAGCTCTGGGATAAAATCTGCAGCTGATATTTCCTTTAAGATTATGTACACTCCAAAAAGAAAAAAGTACTTCAAAAGGCAATTTCTTTTTAAAATATGTTCCCTAATAAGATTTGTAGTAAGGCAAAATGTCTTTTCAAGCATAGGCATGTTTAATTTATATTTTATTGTGTTCTTTTACAAGTATCTTGGGATTAACACATATAATTTTAACAGCAGGTATTGCAATGACCACTGAACACTTAATTTTGCACAAAAACATTGTGTGTGTGTGTGCATATATATATATATATATATATCCCATATATATATATCCCATATAGAGCCAGCTATAGTTAGGGTACAGAGGGAAAACTGTCACAGGATCAGTTGAAGTGATACAAACACAAAAGCCTTAAAAAGTAGATGCACCTATGAAATCCAGTCTCTTATATTTGTTGTGACCAGGGAAACACATTCACAAATTAATCGTGACTCTCCTTTAAAAAGAAAGGAAAATGAAAAATAATTTTAAAAATCCAGTTTTTCCAGACTCAGAACCATTCTATATGCAGATCTTAATGCCTTTCCAAAATAAGGTTGGGGAGGTATAGCAAAGCTATTGAGCTAGTCCACCACAGCGTAACCATTACTAATCACAGACTGCCTTTCTCAGTAAAAACCTATGATCTTATACTTTGAACCTCTACAAATCTTTGAGGTATTCCCAATTGCCAACAGTATGGTTACCTGGATTCTCACCATTCCAAGAGTCATCAAAAAACTTAATTGCTCATTTTTACAAATTAAGCCCTACAGTTGGATATCAGAAATGAAAGAGGCATTGCAACACATCTACAAAACTCCTATGTTTGCGCACTTACATCCAAACACAGACATAACCACAACCCTGAGGACCATCTGATGCTATCAGAAGCTTTTTTTTTTCTTTAGCCATCCAAAACTTCTAATGTCAAGACACTAAATAAAACGGCAAAAAAAGGACCCTCTTTGTCATATTTGGGACAAACGAGCACCCAAAACGGCAACCAGCCAAAAACAACATGAGAAATCACAGAATATCACATCCTCTTCGACCAGCACAACCATTTCGGTCAGCGCAATCCCAGGGGCGCACACACCTATTCCTGCTTCAAATATCAAAAGACTGCAGAGTTCCATGGGCAGCAGACTCAAAATCCAGCGCTTGCCACGCAACCAATGATGCCACATCCAAGTAGCGGTGAATAGGGGCAGGAGACGGGAAAGCTGCTGTCATAACAACGCTTCTACTGATAGCTACTTAAACCCAGAAAATAGTGTGAGAGAGTACTACACAGGCTGCAAACGAGGGAGGCACAGCAAGGAACGTTTTCGCCAAGGCAGCCTTTTTTTCTCCCTCCTCGTCGACAGAAGAGGAGGGAAAGAAGAAAAGGGCTCTGAAGTTCACCCCTCACTTCCCTTCTGCATACCTTTGGAAGCATCCTGTGGCTTACCTAGAGCAAAAGAATATATATATATATATTAAAAATCACATTACAGCGGCACGTGTGGAGCAGGTGCGCAACGATCCCTTTTCTTCGGCACAGAGCGAACCCTTCGCTCAGCCCAGGGAAACGCTCCGGTGCTCCACTCGATCGCCAGCCCTGGCGCGATCCCAGCGAGCGGCCAGGAATCTCTTTAAAGACTTCATTGTACAGCAAGGAGGAGGAGAAAGAGGAGGAGGAGGGAAAGGGCAGAGACCTACAAGGGCATCAGTCGCTGCTGAGGGGACACCTCTCCAGCTTCTGTCGACGCACCGTTTCTCTCTGTGGTAAAAAAAAACCCCAAACCTCTCATATAAAGCTCCTTCGGAAACTTAAATCAAAAGGGGGGGCGGCGGGAGAGAAACCAGAACACACAACATGTCCTGAAAGCGGGGGGGGGGGAGGGGACCGAGGCGAAAGCCCTGTGAGCACAGCAACCATTTGGAAGGGGCTGACAGGCAGGTGAGGACGGGCGAAGCAGCGGCCGCCCTCCCGCCTGAGGAAAGTGGGCTGCTGGGCTCAAGGTGGTAAACATGCGGCGCGAGGTACTCGAGGCACAATGGGCGGGTTCGAGGCGGAGGGAGACGGGAGGCAGACGGTCCGGTTTTCTGGGAGCCTCCGTTCCCACCGCCGTTCCGGACAGCGGTTCCGTCCCAGGCGCCTCCTCTCCTCCGCTTCCCTCCAGAGATGACAACAGCCCCTTCCGAAGGGCGGCGCTCGACGGCCACCGAGGCAATCCCCGGCCCCTCGCCTTGGGGCCGCTAACGCCGTCCGGGTCCCCCCTTCCAGCGCATCCCCGCTCTACGCGGTCACCCCGAAGCCCTCGGCCCAGCTCCCCCCCCCCCCAAGATCGCTCGCTTCGCCCAGGATTCGTCCCCCGGCCGCCGACCCTCAGCCGGGCCAGGCGGAGCAGGTGCTCGGAGGGAGGAGGAGCCACCGCTTCACACTCACCCGTCCTCGGTGGGAAAAGGCGGGAGCGCAGCCGAGGCGCCGCCCTGGGGGCAGCGGGGCAGGAAGAGCAGCAGGGGCAAGAGCGGGCGCAGGGGGGAGCGGCGGAGCCCGGGCTGCTCCCGCGCGCGCTCTCGCTGCCCATCCCCGGCGTTGGGGCTGCGTGGGAAAGGCTGGAGGAGAGCGAGGAGGGCGAGCCAGCGAGACGGAGAAGCGCCAGTCTTCTTGGGCTCGCGCACGCGCGCGGTCGAGGGGAGGGGGGCTGGGGAGGGGGGAGGCCGAGGAGGAAGGAGAGCGAGCGGGAGACTGAGGCGAAGGTGGCGAGGCTGCTGCTGCTGCTGCTGGTGGTGGCGGCGGCGGTGGTGGTGGTGGTGATGGGTGAGGTGGAGGCGGAGGCGGAGGCGGAGCGGGGGGAGCCCTGCTAACGGGGAGCCGGAGCCCTTTCCGTCGTGCCAGTCTGAGCTCGCTTCGTTCACGGCCGTTCCCCTCCCCTCCCCTCCCCTCTGCCGCGAGCCGCCTCGTCGCAGGCAGGCAGGCAGGCAGGCTGGCGAGTCTGAGCCTGGCCGTGGCCCCTTCTTCCCTCGAGCGGGCAGGAGACGGAGAGCGCGCGGGCCACCGACCCTCGGTGAGCGCCTCCGTTTGCGCCCGGCGGCGTCCCGTTTGTCCGCGGCCGGCTTCGTTCCAAGAGCGGCTGGACGCTTCCCTCGGCCGCGCTCCCACCCCCCTGCAGACGCTTCGCCATCCCTCTTTCGTCCGAAAGGCGGCTCGTTCCCTTGAAGAAGCGCCGTGGCTGCCGCTTCGCCCTCCCTCTTCGCTTCCTCTCTCCACCGTCTCTGGTACCCAGTTTTCAGTCCGTGCGGAGCAGGCGCACCTGGTGATGAGAAAAGGCAAAGCACAACAAAACATAGCATGCCACCTGGACCTGGCTAAAAAATGGAGAGAGAAGGGGGGGGCTCTGGCTCGGGCACCATGGCCGCCTCTTTTCTTTTGGCTTTGCTGTTGGTCGATGTTGCGAACGATACGAGCCGAGGCGTGTGCGCCAAGGCGGCCTTCCGCATGCAGACATCTGACAGCGCGCCGAAGGCGAAGGCGAGGACGATCGGCGCGCTCGCTCGCTCGCCCGCCCGCCTCTCCCGCCTTTTCTGCGAACGGCTTCGTGGCTTTAGTGGGGACGCGGTGAAAGACACGCGACCGGGCGAAGCGCAAACAAACGGGCCCGCTCGGCGCGTGTGCGCGTGGCTCTCCCGTTATTTGTTGCCTTAGCTGGCTGGGAGGGGAAAGGGAAACGCGTTCAGAGGATGATCCGCCGCTTGGAATGCTTGATTCCAGTCAGTCCGGCAGATGAATGAATGAATGAATGACGGGTTCCCGGCACAATGCGGCTTCCTCGGGATCTAGACAGAAGCGCGCTTGTTTGTTTCAAGCAGACTTTGGCGAGGGCTGACCCTAGCATCTAGGGAGATTCTATAGATTTAGTTGCGATTTAAAGTCAGCTCCACTTCTCTTTTCCTTCCTGTTTGACGTCTGCTTAACTTAAAAGGAATATTGGGAGGGTGCAACGGTGGGCAAGGGTATGCAAATACTACACAAAATTGTTGGGTATCGTCCGGTTTTGGCCACTCCTGGTTGACTGCATGGGCATCTCTAAGCAGTCTTCTCTGCAGAGATACAGAAATAGTTTGCTAGCGAAAAGCTGAAGATTCAGCAGGCAGCACTTCTTTCCAAGCAGTTTGTTCTACCCTCTTCCAGGAGAGTGAGTCTGCCGGGAAGTGTAAAGAGGCAATGTGGGATCTAAAGAAGATTTGGCAATGGCCTCGTGATGCCCATCTCCACACAAAAATACCCTGATGTCTGTCATCGGCTTTCATGGTAGAGTCAAGAGGTTATTAAAAGCCCACTCCTTTCCTTTCCTTTTTTTTCCCCTCTTGCATACTTGACTGGCTTCCAGTAGCCTCCTTGATCCCAACATGAAAGCTGCCAACAGAGATTAAGGTAAGCGTTGCTGTTACGGGAGACCTGGCGTATTTCCTGTAATAGCGATGTAGCAGGTTTTCAGTCAACTAAATTAGGACTGTGTTGGAAATGCCTCAGATATTTCTAACTTTCTTGATATTGTGCTGAGACAATCACAAGTTTTACCACATTTCGAGTGGAAGCTTAATTTTGAGTCTTAAATGTCTGTAGGGGCAAATCCCCACAGCAAGCTTATTTCGAATTCAAAACATTTGCAATCCTGGCAGACCCCATGTCAGTTTGGCTTAACACATTTTCTGCATGCTAAATTGCCCTCAAAGCATTGTAAATGTTAATCCTCATTTCAACAGGTCTCACTCCGGTTCGTGCGCTTGAAACGTTTTACATTTTTTACTGTGGGAACCCTTCCATGTTAAGGGATGAGAGTTTCCCTCCCCTAATAGCTTGCTTCCAAAGCAAGCTGTAAAATCCACCGCTTAAAGCTACACTGTAGCGATCGAACCACTTCACACCTGATAACGATCTTGCCATTGAAAGTGCTGACCTTCTAAAAAGGAAAAAGAAACAAAAGCAGCTGCCGGTTTGGGGAGTTGTGTGAATGTTTGTTGCTGTTGCTGCTGCATGCCCTAAGCAATGAGGAGAGGAGGGGAAAGAATTGCTGGCTGCTCGCTGCCATTTTTCCTCCATTCAGGCAAGCAGCAGCCACCCAGCTAGGCTCCGTGAAGGGGTCTGTTATGGGTGGTGTGTTCACGCTAGGAGGAAGAGGACAGGCAGCCCCGAAAAGCTTTTTTTTTTTTAAAGTAGCCACTGGAGTCTCCCCTTGAGTCACTCACGTCCTCAGAATCTGGATTGAATGCGATTCTGGCTGAAAGTAATGGGATCAGGCAAATTTGCGTTTGCATCTGGTTCTGTTATTTCGGTTTAGGGAAACTGGATTAAGCTTCTAATGGGGATGCGGCCTTGGACAGGAAGGTATTCTATTCAGGAAAAAGAAAAGGGGAGAGAGAGTTAAATGAAACTTAGGGCCTGTTTGCACTTTTCTGGAATATATCTCAGGACAGGGGTCTCTTGTCGACATGCTAATGTGGACTCTGGCAGGCATCACTTGGGGCCTCCTGTACATGCACTGACATGTGCACAGCAGGCTCCTATTCCGAGATATATTCCAGAATAATGCCCAATTTAAGCTCAGATGTGCACTGAGAAGGAGAATTAATGTGACCCCCCCCCCGATATTTTAACTCCTATTATCTTCACCATCAAAGGTGTAGCTACATTTGGATGAGGTGGCTGTATGTCAGTAGCTCGCTGATTGGCTGGTTTGGACATTTCAAGTTTGCTAGCTGCTGTTTGTTGTAGAACTCTGTATGTTTTTAGTCTCAGTTTGCCCAGTACAAGGCTTCTATGTTGCTTTGTTTGCTGGAGGCCCATGCCACCCTCATGAGGCCCATGTACATCATCCCCAGCAAATCTTATAGGAGGAAGGTGGCAGCTTGTCTTAAGAATGACACAAAAGTGAGAAGCACCGGGAAATGTTTCAGAGCACAGGATACAACAACCATAGAATCTAAATCATTGATTTCCAGTCAGGTGCCTTCCAGATATTTCAGCCCAAATTTTCAGCCAATCTCAGCAAGTGTTACTGTACAGTAGTACTCAACATATGGTACCTCAACAGCAGATACGCTTGGATGAAATGGATTATCTAGACCCACTTCAGTCTGTCTTTAGCTCTGCTGAATGTACTAAGGCAACTTTATGGTGTTTTATGAAATTTCACAGGAAAGAGATGGAGAACTGCTGCGTTATTGGTGCCCCTGGAGCTTTTATACTGTTGACTACTGGGTGTTGTTGGAATGGCTATGGCACTGGTTCCCTTCTAGGTCGGTGGTAGATTCCAAAAAGTAGTCATAGGATGATTTTGCTCCTCTCCTTGGGATCTTAGTAAAGATCAGGTTCAAAGCTTGGGTGTGTTTCTGGATTTCCATTTTTTACTTGATATTCTGAAATAACCCTGCTTTATTCCAGAATAGCCAAATATAGTAGAATAAGTAAGCAACATTTGGAAGCAGCCTAAGCGTGAGGGTGTTTTTAATTTTGTTTCTTTACTAGTTTTGTAAGTTTAATATGGTTAGTGGCCTAATCAATAAATTCATTCATATTTGCAGTATTAATCTTTTTTAATATCAACCTTTACTAATTCACTAATATTAACCTTTACTAATTTTAATGGGATGTTATTTTCAGGGAAATCAGTCTAAGGCTATAGCCTCAGTCTGAACATGATTTTCCAGTTTAGCAAGAGATTCTGTGTGAGAGAGCCACTTTCACGTATTTACCTGCTGGCTGCACAGATCAGTTGCAGAACTGATACTTGTTACCCATTATAGAGACTTGTTTAGAGAACTTCAGACTTATCAACAAATGCTTCTGAAAATTCTCTTCTGCTCAAGCTTCATCTCTTACGAGAGGTTCTCGGTAAAGAGAAAAGCAAACACTTTGTGATTCTCCATTGAAAAAGAAGTTAGCTGTCTAATCTGCTGCTTAGCGGATGAATTACAGGAAATTTGGAGGCACAATTGTCCATTTTTCGGACATGACTTGTCACATTTTAGATTGCTGAAAGAGAAATTATACACATACACTGTGGCAGAGGTGGGTGTTGCTAACAGTGGTGTGGCTATTGTGATGATGTTGACCTACTCCATGGAGACAAGGGCTATATTTGAAGTTGCTTCTACTCCCCCCCCCCCATTCCTTTTCTGTGTGCTTCTTGTAGGAGCTTGGCAGAAATGCAGAAGGTGCCTTTGGTGATGGTGGGGCTCTGGTGGAGGAGAAGAGAAGGGGAGGTGCCTCATGAACTCTGCAGGTGCCGCCCTCCCCTAGACATTGGCCAGAAGGAAAGACTGGACCCCACCCACCACAGCATGGTTCAGTTTCCTTTAGTCTGCCTCAGGAAGAGAAAACAGCTTGGGATGCGGGGATGGGCAGAGTTCTCCAGAAAAAAGGACTTCGGTTAAAATAATCTGACAGGGATAAGCTGGCTTGGAAAATGAATTGAATAGAAATTATGTGAGTAACCTGACCAGAAGACAACCTGAAGTCATCTTCAACTAAAAGTGTGGCCAGAGCCTGGATCCCTTTCATGATGGCTGCAAATTACTGTTTACTATTTTTGTCTTTCTTCATTAATCTTCTCATGTTGAGTATCTATTATTACCCAGTCTGCAAACCTATGATATAAGTCCTTTTCTGTGTTTTGTAGAAAGTCCATAAAGGGTTGCCAATTGTCAACTACTATGGTCTATTACTTTAAATAAGTATAGGTCCACATTGAGCTTTCCTTGCTGTGTTGTGTTTTGTACTTGTATCCTGTTTCCCACTCTGCCAAAGAGTTCGTGATATTGACCTTTTCAAGTTTTTCTCACTTAAGAATATGCATTTTTTTAAAAAAAGAGATGACATTGCTGCATTCAAAAAATGTAAAGGATTGTACCATGTAAAGTTGTGAAAGAAGAACGAGGAAGAGGAGGAAGAGGAGGAGGAAGCAGCAGCAGCAACTTTGATCTGTATCAAGAATGTGGACCAAGTAGTAGGGGAGAAAGTTTTAAAATAACTGCTTAGTTTTCAACTATAACATCTTATTCAGGCCCTTTCTGAACTGTGGCATTGATCCAGATCCAGATCCTCTGCATTCACATCTTAATCTGGACTGTGGAGGCCTGCCTCCTGTTAGCCCATATTTGTCCACACGGGATAGAGCTAGATTTAGATCAAGAAGTCCTTGAGCCAGATCAAGTGTAGATGTCATTTATTGGGTCTGCAATCCATCGTAAAGACTTGAATCTACACCACGGAGGCACTCACACCTCCATGAGCCAGAATTCCTGGAAGTAGTTTTTAGTGCAGTGTGCCATGGAAAATCACCCCACACATGCTGTAGCTAGGATCTGTCATTCCTAGCTGTCAGGGGGTGGGGCAGCTATGAAGCTCCCAATCTGCTGAGGGAGCTTTGCAGCCGGTGGAGGGTTGAACCAGAATAGTGCCATCCATGCAAATGGCGCTCATCCAGCCCTCACTTCCCAGTGAATTGGATCTATCAAACTGGATCTACATCACCCTCAGTGCAGAAATGGCCCTTGGTCTCATACATTTGTGGGACCTATTCCAGAGTCATGAATTTTCCACTGTTGTACCAATAGTTGAAAGACCATCTTGGAAAGAGTGGTAGTGATGAAAGTAGCAAATCATTTATCTGTATTATCTACTAATATCTTCTTTGTGTGATTAGCAGGGATGTCGGACTATTATGTTAATTATGACTTGCTTGATAATGAATTTTTCTAAAATTATTCACTGAAGATGAACAGAGTTTTGTAATTAACTCAAATAGAAGGCCATCATATCCCTGTCTTGCAAGCCAGAATCAATAATGGCTATAGTATAGAGTTAATAAACTATTTCCAGTTTGGTGAATAGCATCACTGCTTCCTTTGCAAATGTAAAATCTTGTTTGGTGGGTGGATGTCTTTTTGTTTAGATTTTTTTGGGTGAGGGAATTATATGTGAATACAGTAAGCAACTGTATCCCTAGTTTAGTTTAAATATCTACTCCTATCCGCTAGTTTTTTAAGGGTGAAAGGGACAAATAATGATATTATTTTTATATTGTTTCTTAATTTTGTCCTTGTATGTTTTATATTTTGATTCTTCATTTTATCCTTGTATGTTTTATATGATTTTATATTTTGTAAACTTGATATAGTCAAATGACTAATCAATAAAGTTCAAAGTTCAGAAGTACCCACTCCAAAAGTACCCTTTTTTAAAAGGTAAATTCTAAAAATAAAATCTGAAAATAATTGTAACAGATCTGGTACCGAAACAGACGGTTCACTGTAAGCAGCTACAAATCTTATGAGTTGCCATTCCAGATGAAGTGGGTAAAACCTGAGATGGTGAGGTCATTAACTTTGCTAAAAAGCAGAATGTGGTCTTGTGTAATCAGGTATGACATGCCAGTTGGCATTCCAGTCATAGCCCTACTGCCCACCACCAACTTCTGCTTCACCATCTTCCATTGGGTGGCTCAGAAACTGAGTCAACTTGGAATGCAGCAAATATCGTACAATAATTTATGAGAAAGCATTTAAATAAGTCAAGCCACATTTTTTGAATGAAAAAGTTCAGCAGGGTATTTCCTTGACCATTTCCCCTTTCCCCCCCTACAATGCCATTTTTAAAACGGGTGGTCAGAACTGTACACTGTGTTCCAACGTCACACCAAATATTTACGCAGTGGCATAGGATCTGGTATTCTGTGTCTGTGAGCCAATGATAAATGATTCCATGCCTGTACCTATTAGCTAATTAGAATGTTACATTTAGGCAGTGAGGTGGAAGCTGTCTTTTGCAATAATATTCTTTTCTGCAAGTCTGTCTCATCACAAACATACAGGTCTGTGAATTGGCATGGAGAAGAGAGTTGTTTTGGAATCTGGAAGGGAAAAAAATCTGAGGAAACATCCCAAACTGGTCCTGATAAGATGTTTCTCAGGAAACAAGGTAGGTCAATGTTCACAAGACTGTGAGCAGCTAAAGAATAGCTTACCCCATTACTTATGGTGGACCATGAAAGACTCATGAGGATTCATTCTGAAGACACACATCACTGTTCACTCCTTGCATTCTCAGGATAATGAAGTTGTATAGGGGACATTTTGTGTACAGGGTTCAGAATGACCAAAAACTATCAGTCCTTATGCTGTTTAAAGCCACCTAATCAGAATCCAGCCTCCCACGTTAAGGGTCACTCAGAGATCCAGTGTCTCTCATCAGGATCCATTTTAGAGCCAGGAAATAGCTACTGTGGCTCTGGAAGCAATAGCTACATGTTGACCTTCTTCCCTTTAATGTTCAAGCCATTGCGGTGCTATTTTAGGAAATAATTGTGTTAGTACCTAGTCTTGTTTGAAACCTGTTTAGATGCCTATCAATTAGCTTGTCACTAATGCCCAAGTTAAATATGATACTACATGGCAAGAACAAGTTAGAAATATTGACTTGATTGCGCCTCATTTGAACTTTGTCTTTAGTCATTTTGTATATATTATAAACAGTAGCTGAAATATCACATGCTTTGACCTTTTAATCAAGGGCAACAATATATTGCAGCAAAAAAAGTCTCTTCTTTTTTTGCAAAGTCTAGGGAAACTTGTAGTAAAAGGGAAGAACTTACACCGAAAATCTGAATTCAGTCTGCCAAAGATCACAATACAGTTTGGAGATCAGAGGCGGTCTTCCAATAGATCAGTGGTTCTCAACTTTCCTGATGCCATGACCCCTTAATGGAGTTCCTCATGTTGTGGAGACCCCCAACCACAGGGGCGGAGCAGCTGGGAGGTGGAAGGGAAGGGTGGCGGGAGACTCATCACGACCCCTCTGAAAGGGTAATTCGACTCCCAAAGGGGTCCCGACTCCCAGGTTGCGAACCACTGCAATAGATTGTTTCATTATTTCATCATGTGGATCCAGCTTCTAATTGTGCCTGACCATACATTCTGATGTTAATTTAGAAAACCACAGAATTAGAAGTTATGCCCAAGTGACAGATTCAGAATGTTGTGACCATGGGGGTATGTGGTAACAGAAAGGGCAGAGAATGGTTTTCATATGTGACTAGAATTCAGTGTATGTCAGTGGTCTGGTGCAGACATGGACTTTGTGTCTGTTATATTTGATGGAGTGGTAGAAGTAGAGACAAGCTTTATATCACACTCCTGAGAACCTGGGCTTTGGTTGGACCAGTAGTTTGAGTATTAATATCTTTATAAAATTGAGAAGATGTTATAGAAATAATAAACCTTTGATTTCTGTTTCAGTCCATAGACATTCCCTTCAAAAACAGGATGGATGTAAATATAGAAATGTAGAAATACCCAAGTAAAAATACATCTCACTATAGTGGCATTGTGAAGCCATTATCCAGATGCTAAAAGTCCAGTGAGCAGCTTCAAGGAGTTGTCTCTGCTTTTCTTTTCTTTTTTAGTATCTTTTATCTTATTGTTATATTAGAATGTTTTCAAATAGAAGATTGATTTCTCTAAGGTAGGACACATGGCCACTCTAATTCAACATCTGTGATGGGACAGATCATCTGCTCAAGGAATGAGAACAGATAGCAGGTGCTTCATATTCCCAATAGTGATTAACATTTTCAAACCTGACATTAGAAACTGTGTTGTCAGTGGATGAATTCTTATTAAGCATGTTGCTCTTCTTATGGATCTGTGGATCAGTCATAATCTTCCTTGTCTCACTTGACTACTAAACCATCAAAATTAATTTCCTTAAAACCAGGCTATTTAATAATTCAGGAAGGAGTGACCTTTTTGTTCTGGAGTTCTACAGAGAATTTGCAGTGATACTGAACAGAAACCTCTGTTAGAACTTACTTAGTTTTAAAGTGTATAATTAATATTACTACACAACTGTTAGGTTTGGTTTTCACTGCTTTTTAAAGTTTAAACTTCAAAAGTTCGAAGGTTTCTAGATGCCAGTGGAACACACCATAAACTCTGAATTTAAGCTAGTATTTTCTCCATTTAATCTGAACACCAACATGAATTTAAGCTCCTTTTGCCTGGATGATTCTGAAGGTTTTCATCATTTTAATATTTAAATTTCAACTATAATAAGATACCATCTCAATGGAATTTCTTTCCAGAATTAAAGATGGGGAAAATGTGCACACAATGGTTTTTATTGAATTTAAAAGATTGTCTTGGAAACGTGCAGAGTCAAAACTATACTTGCAAAAATTAAGTCCAGCCATTAATTAGAATGGCACAATAATATTCAAGTTATTATTTATATTAATGGACTTTATAAAGGACTATACAATATGAAAGGAAAAAAAACTCCATAAAAATTACATATAGGAGTTAAAATTTGGTTTGATATGAAAAGGGCGTTCAGGGAAAACCCCTTGGGCCCAAGGGAGTCAAATGGCCTTCTCTGCCCCACAAGACAAATATTATACAAATATTATACAAATATTATACAAATATTCCACCCCCCTTCCCCGATCGCCAAGGCAGGCAGGATAATGGCTTGATTTTTCTCCCTTCTGCTTGCTGGGTGTTCTTGCGGTTCCCAGGTGGAGCGGAGGTGCACAAAATTCTCAACTGCCACAAACCTCAGCTGGCAGCACAGGGGTGAGGTGACATCAATCCGGCTTCCAATAAGGAGAGAGGGGGCAGAAAGGAGAGGCGATGGTGCTGTTCCTCCGTGCCGGGTTTTGGCACAGTTTGCATGGGGACAGCTGTATCCACTCTGAGCCTGTATCCAGCCCATGTTACCAGGAATGGCATGGAGCTAGGCAACATTCGATCTTGGTCCTGCACCTGGTCAAATACGAGCCCAGTCAGAGCCAAACAGCTTGCATGGGGCCATGGCCAATGACTAACTTGTAGTCCATTTCCTATCTTGAGTTAAACTGCACCAGATGGAAACTTTGAAGCTGTAGAACTTTCACTCCATGACTTCATCTAGCTCAGGAGCCGGTGTGCATAACATGTACCTTCCAGTCCAGTAGCAGGATCTAGTCTCCCACCACAGAGATGCCTTTTGGATCCCACCTCACTTTCTCTTTCATTTTTGTCTGTGTAGACTTTTAATCATTTTCATTCTAGCTGCATTTCTGCCAGTAGATCAGATTTTATTTTTACCTAGTTCTGTGCATTTTCAAGAATGCATCAGCGTGTTCCTGAAAGCTCACATACAAGCCATGAAATATGTCTATTCTTCAAGTGGTAACCATACTTCAAAGAGCAACATGATATATTTAGTTAAGTGTTTTAGGTTTCAGAATGTAGAAATGAAAGGGTTTGCTGAACACCAGACTTTATAGATATGGGGAACAGTCCCTCAACAGCTCATTCAGGCTGTACTTGCTTCCTAAGGTCTGGGGAGTTGTGGTGGCATGGACATGTTAATATCAAAACAATGACCAAAGACAGCATGTATCATCAGTGTGCAGGCTTGAATGGAAATACTTATTTGTCCACACTAATTCTTTGTCTCCTTTAGTATCTGCTGCTGCCAAAATCTGGAGCATCTTGAAGCCTTTGAACTAGATGTCTGAATATGCTTTCAACTGTATTGTTTTAGCAGAGCTGGAGACAACTGGACACTATGTGGTTGCTTGCCCCATGCCACTGCTGCAGCATTCACTAATGTGGTGAGCAGAGTATTGCGGCAGGGATGTTCACTCAGCAGCAGCCTTCTAAAAGAAGCCTCCATGTGAATCCTGCCATATAAATATACTAAAGGCAGATGATAGAAAATTCTCACAAAGAAAACTTGACAGCCTTGGTGTGTCCAATTTATATTATTCAAACTGTGGATTATATAGCCGTTGCACAACAAATAATTAGGACATTAAATTATAAAGTCAAAAATTCTAATAATAAATTTCCCAGCAGATCTGAGAAGGAGTTAATAAAAAAAAGTGAGGATTCAAAAACAAGTTCCTTCTCTGTTTTCTGTGTAACTTTATATATGAATCATTGACATATGGCTGCTTCCAGATGGCAAGAGGCAATGTGGGATCTAAGCAAGATCTCCCAGTTACCTCTTGTCATCTCCTGCCAGATGACAGCAGCAACCCCTTGAATGTATGGCAAATGGCTTTCGCAGTCCAAGTGACTGGGAATACCAGAAGCTGGTCAAGTGGTCATCATCTTCCTTTGGTTGTTTTTGGCAGGTTTGGCTGGCTTCCAGTGACCCCAATCACTCAGATTGTGAAAATTGTTTGCCAGACACTGAAGTAAGCAGAACTGTTATGGGAAACTCAGCATCACTGCTGGATTTCAGGTTGTTAAAGCAAAACTATTTTGCAAATGCTAGGAGTAAGACTGCCATTCCCATTATAGGGCTGAGATGGCAGTAGATTTTACTGCATTTCTGGAGGCAACCTATATATTGCCTTTTCTGGACATAACAGCTAATATGGAAGAAGAAGAGTTGGCTTTTCTACCATGCTTTGCTCACCCATTTGTCAAAGTGGCTGACAAAGCTTTTCTATTCTTCTCCCCACAACAGAACACCCTGTGAGGTAGGTGGGGCTGTGAGAGCTCAGAAGAGAGCTGTGACTCACCCAGGGTCATCCAGCTGGCTTCATGGGGGAGGACAGAATCGAACCCAGTATTCCCAGATAAGAGTCTGGCTCCCTAACCATTGGACCGCACTGGCTCATGAGAGTACTATAATATCCTCAATTGACCTGAATGGATTTTGATATGTGTGTGTGCTGACATTTCATGTCATTCCTCCTTTTTTCATTTCATTTTCTAAAGTATCAGTTATAAATATATAGGCCAGAAAGATTTTGCATCAAATCCATTTGATAATCTCCTGGCTGTTCTAACTCACTATACTAAATGACTGGTGAGAAAAGATACAAATCCTGTAAGTGCCTCTGAACTTTGAAGTTTGTGTGTATTCCCACATGTGTCCCCAGACCCATCGGTGGATAATCTAATATATCAAGTATACCATGTTCATCAGCTTAAAATGTTCTACCTGAAGAACTTAAGAGGATTCTAGGTTGTGCTGACCAATCAAAAGGTTCTCATATTTTCTTCACCATTGTCCATGCATATGTATACTACTTTCAGCTGTAGACAGCATGCTCTGAAAAAGAAGTGAGCCAATTTTGACCACTAACTGCAGAAATGGCCTAAATCTCATTTCTTGTCATTTTGGGCAGCTATTTAATTTTTCTAAACAAAGAAGGTAGCTACACACATTTTATACTATGTATTAAATTAGGTTCATCTGTGGTGAAAATCACAGCAAAATGTGCGCTTGTGTGTCAAATGTGCAGTATTTTCACATTAATCAGGATTTTTGCACTCTTCCACAGCATGCTATCCACAGCTGAAGCTGGTGTGGATGTGCATGAACTTAGGTAAGGATAGTTTTAGAGTCATCTATCTCTAACATCATGAAAAGTACTACAAAACGCTCTTAGCTTGTATTTCTGCTCCTACTCTTATGTGAATAATGGTATCATAACCAGTATGTGGATTATCATTTAGCCCCTGCATATCTCAGCTGATACTTTGTGGTCAGTTATTCAGTTGCCCAAGGATCCTAGTGAGGCAGATGGCTGTGTGTTTTGGCAGTAACATTCAAAATTTGCATGAATTTGGCCAAATTCAGACATTCAAATTTGAATTGAGTGTTGGCATATTTGAAGACTGACATCTGAATTCTAACTGAATGTTTTGATACATTTGTATGAAGCTGCGTATGGGATTCGTATGCTATTTGTATGCATTTGTATGGGATTCATCTGGGATTGAACATTCATATCAAATACAAATCCTACCACATTCGAAGGGGATCTGTTCGAACGAATACAAATTTTCTTGCATTTGATTTGATATGAATCGAATACAAAAAAAACCCCAAACATCCATGCATATCCCTATAAGGCAGGTCTTCTAAAGCACTCAGAGTCATGACACACGGATGCTGTTCTCAGAGTGATAGCTGATAAGAGCCCATGCCTTCATTGCTGAAGATTGGGTGACCAATGCAAACAAGTCAGCAGCACAGGGATATGTCTTCAGGATGAATCTTGTCCTATCTAGTCAGGAATAGACTTGGCCTCCGATTTTCTTTACAGGGATCTTAGGAAACAAACATATTCCCATTCATAAAAGATCCTCGAAGTCTGAAAATTTTCAGGGGGCAAGAGGAAGACAAGAATGTAGCCCTGCTCAGTATTACCCTTGCTTATCTCCTTGGAATGTCCACATTGGTTTCTTTTCAGTTGTTAGGTATTCTGAGATGTTCTGGTGTGGTCTAGAGTTCATTTTGGTACTGAGCTTTGATATCTGTGATATCTGACTTCAGAGGGCTTGATTATTTGAAGAGTCTCTTGCCACTGATGGTGGATATCATAATTATATCCCAAAGCTCAGGTTCCAAACTAAACTCCAGATCACAGAAGAACACCCTTCTGAAGTAACAACTGGTTGTGAAAGCTTCCGTTTTTGCAAAATTGTTTCTTCTCTGAGTTACCAGAGTATTGTATAAGCAGAGTGGTTTAAAAACAACAATCAAACACTATAATTAAATTAAAATAAAATAATGCACTTACAACAAAATATTAGAAACAGACCAGGTGCACATCTTGCCATGATTCCTGTATCACAATGGTATCATTGTACCATAGTGCAAGCACAAGAGTGGGTATCAAGGCTTGAGTAGTCTAATGCTGCTTTGCAGTGAAATCTAAGGCAGGATAATCACAGTACGGTAACAATGCCATGAGAAAAGGGCACAAGGATTATATGATCTTACACGCATCAGTCCATCCCATCTCACTATAGAGAAGTAGAAAGTGTCATTGGAGATGCTTCTTATGCAGAGTGGAAAACCCAACTTTATGGCACTTTGTGCCAGCCTTACTCCCTGCTGCCTTGTGCAGACCTATATGAAGCATCTGTCTCTCCTGCTGTATTTCTGAAGGCCCATAAAATGGCTGTCTTCTGAAGCTGCTTCTGGTGCTTTTTGGAAATATAGGAGATATGTTAGCACAAGTGGGAGTGGGGGGAACATAAGGGCAGCACACTTTCTGCTCCCAAGACTAAAGTAAACACTCCAGGCCTAAAAGCACCAAAATCTGCCATCATGCAGATATTACTATAATCTCAGTTCATATTAGAATAAGGGCTACTCAGTCCTGAATGCCCATAGGCATGATGACAATGTGTAAGGGAAAACTTGACAGTTCCAGGGCAATGTACTCCATAATGTGTAAATAAATGGCGACTAAAGCTGTAAATAATATAAACAATTAAAGCTACACTGATCTACAAACAGTCTACACTGTTAAAGCTACACTGATCTACAAACAGTCATTTTAAAAAACCCATAAAAGTAGAATAAGGTTGCCACAAACCATGTCACTGTCCTTTTTCCAGTTCTTGCTCTCCATGAAATACGGCCAGTTAGGGAACATTTAAATTCCCCACCCTCAGGATGATATTTAGACTTGACCAAATGCTAGTAAAAGTTAGCTGAACGCTGCTCTTTTCTCCAGTCAATCTCCACCAAGATCTTGTATGCTTTTATTGCCTCAGACATCTTTATATGCAACATCATATTTCAGTTGCTCTTGCATATACACCTAAGATCCTCAGATCCCCAAAAAATAATATTATAGGCTAGGGATGTGCATGAATGTATATTTGACATTCGAACCCGATTAGATTAGAATGTCATAAAATCCTATTTGATTTGGATATTTAAGATTTGAATGTCTTAAAATCCGATTTGAATCCATAACATTTGAATCCATACATTTGAATGTTAGATTCGTATTTAAAGATACAAATGTCGACAACATTCGTATCTGTTATACATATACATCACGTATTATCCTGTACGCATCCCATTTTAATCCTGTATTTTAAGTGCAAGCTATGGATAATTTTTGGGCAGATTCCTATACGACAGATACAAATCTACACATTTGAATCATTCAAAAATCCGTATCAGATTTTCAAAAATCCGTATTTGAGTTTGAATGTCAAAATTCAGATTTTTGAAAACCCAATTTGAATGTTGGAAACCATCGGATTTGAATCGAATATTCGAGTTTTTGAATAATCGTGCACATCCCTATAATAGGCTGAATAGGCTTCCAGTAGAGGCTGAAAAATTAAGACATCTTGAGGGAACAGCTGAACATATCCCATTGAGAGGTGAATTTATTTGCATGGACACTCCCATAACCATTTCAGAGTTTTCCATAGTCTGCAATCTGGATCAAGAAGCTGGGGTACTTTACAGAAGGAAAATCTCCCTCTCAGACCATCTTCAAGGAGTCCTGCATTGGGGGGATCATCTAAACTCTCCATCTGGGTGCTTCTTGTAGGCTCAGAGAAATCCTTCATGGATAACTAGACATGGCTATAAGCAAAGCTAAGCTTGTCTGACTTGAGTAACATTGTGCTAAAATATCCCAGGAAGATGTTGTAGCTCAGTGGTAACACAAGCAGCCTAGAAAGCAGAAACTTGCTGGATCAATCCTGAGCTTGGAGGTGCTGATGCAGTCAACCAGTAGTTGGTCACAACTTGATTCCCAACAACAGCAAAATCTCCCAGGTAGTGTATGGGGCCAAGGCTGACAATGGATTGCAGAAGAGACTGAGACTTTTTCTGCACTGGATTATATTCCAGAATAGGGACCTGCCATCCATGTGCTGGTGGAGTTTACAGCAGGCCCTGGCAAGGCCTGCTGCTGTTTGTACTAATATGTGAATGGTGGGGGCCAATTCTGGG
Source organism: Aspidoscelis tigris stejnegeri (assembly GCA_023333525.1). Taxonomy (NCBI): domain Eukaryota; kingdom Metazoa; phylum Chordata; class Lepidosauria; order Squamata; family Teiidae; genus Aspidoscelis; species Aspidoscelis tigris. The sequence goes on from JALMGA010000001.1 coordinate 98,708,872, forward strand.
ATATAATTTGGAGTAAGGCTCGGTAAAGAAAAGGACAAAGTCTAAGAATTCTGTGGGCCACATTTAATGCTAGTCTTAAGATCATTTTCAATTTCCTCCCGGCATGACTTTCTTTCAAGTATGCTTGTTAATTGTGTTAAATCCCCCAATTACTGGATGATTTTACTACATGCATACGTGGTCATTATGAAAAGAAGAACCCATTCTTTGTGTCACATAGTTTGAAGATAATTGTCTAGGAACTGGAGTGCATGAACCTATTAAAATGTATCTTACATGATGATCCAGCTGTGAATAGCCTCAACCCTCATCAGATCCAATTGTTTTGTGTATAATCACATAATATGAAGGCATGTACCTCATTCCTGAAATGTAAGAGTGGATGATACATTATGTGGATGTCTAACAAAATAATCTTGGAATACTTTTTTTTTTTAGTTATTAAGAGTGACAAAAGGCCTAAATTTTGGGATATCTTTTATTGTTTAGAAAGTGATTCCTAGTTTTAAGATTTGGGTTGAGCAGCAATATGCATTAATTGCAAAAACAACTGAATCTATTTTATAGTAGATTATCATAGATACAAGTGGCTGTATCTATAACTGCCTTATGCTAGTGGGAAAGGTTTCTACTTGTATAAGACTGAACATTCAGATGGTATCCTTACAGTTCATGAGAACCATTGCCAGATGTGTACCCAGAATGTGGCATCCACATGTCAATATACACCATAAAGGGCACAGCTTCCTATGGAACATGATAGTTGCATAGACCTTGTGTCTGATCTGTTCCCAGGCACATAAACTGCACTTAGGGGCACTTAAGTGTTCCACATAGGCCCCCATTTTGGGCCATTTCTAGGTGTGTGGGGGAATGTTCTTGACCTGTGACTTAGAGTGAAGAGAACTTTTGGTTCTCCAGTTTCAAGGTTAGGTTGTGATAGCTGGTCATCATGCAGATGGCTACCAGCATGCCCATCACCTGCTATCAGCATCAAGGGTATGGGACTACTTCAGAGCAGGAAAATCCTACTCTTGGGGCATCTTCAAGAAGCCCCATATTGAGGGATCATCTCAATTCTGGGTACTTCTCTTTGACTCAAAAACATCCTTCATAGACAGATGAACTTGGGGGGGGGGGTCTTCTGTGTCCCTAGCCCAAGGTGCTTTTTCTGGGTCAGGAACATTCTCTGGGGTGCATGCTATAGACACCCAAGAAGAAGTTACCTCTCTTTCAGGGTTGTGTCACTTGTTGTATTTTATATTTGTGTGCCCTGTTTTGCTGTTTTGGAAATTCCTTTGGAAAGATTAGGGTATGATAGAGATTGGGGGCGGGGCGGGGAGAGAATAAGAATTCCTGCCTAGCAAACCAAATAAAATGTATTTTGAGTAAAGGCGTAGCTACATATCCATTATTTAATGTGGATTAAATCAGTTTCCATTACAGGAAAATCACCAAAATATTGTGGCAAGCATGAAGTATTTTCATTTCAATTAGCTGTTTCTGCAGAGTGCTTTTTTCCACATTGAAAACATGTTTATTTATTTATTTACATTTCTATCCCGCCCCATACCCTGCTGCTGCTTGTTTTTTGGTAAGGCTGTATTGTGGATTTGTGGAGCAGAACACATTCTCTCTGCTGCTGTCCACGGGCATAACTGGAAAGGCCAAGAAGACACGTGCACAGGTCCTGGACACTTCTGATGTGTCTCACAACACCGGCCACTACTGTTTAACTATAGCAGTTTTATACAAATTGTCCTCTTGCTTTATTAAACTCAAATTCATTTCAGCCACAAAAGTCCTTTATACCCTTACCTTGATTGATCTGGACAAGTGAGATCAGCAAAGCATGGTCTGAAGCAGCAGCATCTGCAAAGGAGCGCTGGTGCAGATCACTCTCACACTGGCCCTGGAACTTGCACAAACCTCTGGGGTAGCCTCCAATGGCCCCAAAGGGCTAGGAATGAAAGTTTTTAGTCTCAGAGCACCTGTGGACACATTTCAGTGATGCACTTTGGTGTGTCATTAAAATGGATCTACTGGTAGCCTGGAAAATGCTCCAGATTAGGCTGAGCTGGTATGCTGGTAGTAGTCCTTGATTTTGGGGATTACCAGTAACCCCTGATCTGGACTATGGTCCATCCTATGTAGACTGTGTGTACCACTAATGTGTGGAAGGGGGGCTCATAGTGCCCCCAGGTAAAGAATACCATCAAGAGCAGAACGGCCCATGGACAGGCCCATCAGTGACTTTAGAGAAAGGGAGATATGGACATTGGTAATGAATAAAAGGTAGTTAGCTGTATTTAACTGTCCTCATATAAAGTTTGTTACAGTAAGATTGAAATACTTAAGGAAACTTTTCAAGGCCATGTTCTAGGACTGTTTCCCAGAAATATGTTCTGTATTATCGGTCTGTTTTATGTTATTACCAAGAACAAAAATGATCTATTTATTTGTTGGCTTGCTTATAGCATTAGTAGGAAAAGATAATCTCTGTCTGAGCTTGGCTTTGCTACACAGTGAAACCAAGGAAGAAGTTATCATTCATAATGATTTTCTTGTCAAAGACTCTAGTGCTATCTGGGCACAGAACTGAGAGGAGTGTAAAACATTTTGAGGCAAAACTTTCTAAACTCAAAACAGAACATTTAGGATGTTTCAAGTGAGAAACAAAATACTCATTAGGTGAAGGGGAAGAGAAGCTTGTGTGCATAACATTTTTGCATAGAAAAATGATAACACTGAGTTCTGAGGCAGTATTAAAATAGTCTTGTTATTTTTATTTTGTCAGCCTGGTTTTTCTGAAGTAGCATGGATCATTCTACCTTGTTAAACTTCATTTGGCAAATGAGATACAGCTCAAAGTAAAATGATATCCTTGGCTACCATGGACAGAGGTCCATCTGGGGTGTGCTTTAAAGCAACAAAGGACCTTTTTTGCACTTAACTTCTGGGGGATTGTGTCCCATGGAAGTTAAGTATAGGGACAGTGTTTCCACTGTGAATGCCAGTCCATCCCAAACTTTACCCAGACCTACCAGGTGAAGTGCAAATGGTCCTGTCCAGGACCATTGGCTTTCCTGTAGCAACAGCCATGCAGACTGGGCTGTTGCTATGGTGATGGAGGATGCAGCACATGACCGGGCAGCCACAGGTGCCCCCCCTGCACTGCCCCCCCCCAGCCTTTGCATAAAAGTAGCCTTTGCACTGTAGGGGCTCCTAGTGAAGCTGGGTCAGGAGGACAGGGCAGACTGTATGGTGCATACAGCTTCATCTACCAAGAGAGAGAAAAAGAAGACTCAGAAGGCCTTATGTAACATGCACTGTTTGTCCTCAGCAGCAGCTACCAAGAAGGATCACACAGAAGAGTCTAGGGATGATTCAACACAGACCAGTAAACCAGACCAGCAAGCATACTAGGAGCCTCCCTTCCACACATTTGTGACCCTGGTTCCTAGTATGCTTGCTGGTTCAGTATACCAGGCAGTGGATATTACCCTTGACAACAGTTTGCTGTTAACTCCAGATTTCCATAATTCATGGCAAACATCACTTGTTTCTGCATCATAAGTGCTGTTTAGTAGATAACCTGCACCCTGGATTATGACTGCTGCTGTTGGTCAGTTAAATATTTCCCTGTCTTTAAAAACAGAGAGCAAGAGAAAGAAAAGCCAGCATTAAAACAAGATAATTTAAAACAATAGCAGCAATTTTAAAATGAATGCATCTTACTAGAGGAGGAGGAAAAGAAGAAGAGTCGGCTTTTATACCCCACTTTTCTTGCCCATTTAAGGGGACTCAAAGCAGCTTACAAACCTTCTCCCCACAGACACCCTATGAGTTGGATCAGACTGTGAGATCTCAGAATGAGAGCTGTGATTAGCCCAAGGTAGCCCAGCTGACCTCATGGAGGAGTGTGGAATCAAAGCCAGCGACTACAAGATATGAGTTAGCACTCTAACTAGAAGACCTAAACTGGCTCAGGGACAACTATGATTAGGTAACTTCTTTACCTGCTTTTTGGGTGCCAAGTCTTGGTGGCTTATTTCAAGGCTGATCCCTCTCTTCCATCTTAGGGATCTTCATCTTTAAATTGGACTTGGAATGGGCAGCCCAGTACATAAAGGCTGCTTTCCATATGTATCCCTTGTCATCCAATACTCATAGTGCCTAATAACAGGACTGACCCTGTGGATGAACAGGAAAAGATGATATTTGAAACAGAGTAATAAAAATTGTCCTGCTCACCAAGAAACAAGGAGGACCAGACCTCCAAAGCTCCTATAGAAAAAGCCGTTGGACCTGGTCTTCATTCTGCCTCGGCCAACATAGAAAGCAAGGTGCTATGAACAGACCCATGTCTTCAACAGTCTGTTAAACAGTTCAGGAAGGTCAAGAACTCACTGCTAAAATAATCATTTCTCCAAATTGTATGGCAAAAAAATAATAAAAGGAAAAGAAAAAAAAAGACCATTTCCATTACATGACTAGGTCAAAAGATGAAAGCAGTTCTCTTAGTATTTAATACCCGGTATCACCCTTTCAAGCTGACTATAGGCTACATCCAGATGTCACTTACTTACTCCTCTATATTTGGATGCAGCCAAACTCTGTGCCAAACCTCAGCTTCAAACAGTTTCATTGCCCAGTCATCTGACAGAGAATATATACTAGGCTACAATGCTTATTTTAAAGAAGAAGTGAAGCATGCTACATTATTGTCCTTGCTGGAAGGAAAAGAAGATAAAAGTCACCAAGGTCATTTTGTTTGCTTTTTAAATTTTTAGTCACCGTTATTTACAGTGATTGCTTAAAGTGCATTTCTGACCCTGTCTTGACATGAATGTTGCAAGATTAAAGATTCCTCAATATTATATGACCCCTTCTAAACACACATACTCTCTCTTGCGCACACACAGAGTTAATGCTGCATGTCCTGTAGGGCATATATATTTTTAGAAAACTGGTACATCAGAAGCAGCCTTTTGGTTTATCAAATGAAGGCAGTCAGTGAACTTGTTTGAACTTGCCTGCATAAGACATGGTGAGAATGCAGCTTTTCAACAGTGACCTAGAAACAAAAACCAAGGCAAAGAGGGCAAGGGTGCTGAAAGGTGAGATTTGCACTGGGGTCTTGAACAATGTTTTACATGATAACCCCAAAAGAAATTATGCTGCACACTCTCAGAACTCCTAGGCCAGTGTTCATACAACTGTAGCCTAAATGAAATATTCTCAGCCTTGCATGAAGAGATTCAAATGATAGATCAGGTTGGTCTTAAATTATCCAATTTGCCATCCTACATGCTCCATCACTTTTATTATTGAATAATGATACTTTAATTAAAGTGGATAACTTAAAGAAGGGATATTATAACATACAGATGAACAGCAGTAACACATCACCACTCAGGCATCATCAGGCTATAATATCTGAAAAAGATTAAGGCTGTAGTCAGACTTAACAAAAGAGGAGGCTCAGAGGTACTTCAGAGAGACAATGTATGCCTCCAGATAGCGAGTTAAAAATGAGTTTACCTTTACTTCACAGTATAGTTGCTCCACAGGGAAAACAGGAAGGAGGCTTCTTCTTTCCTTGTGCTTAGCTCTTCTCTCTCTTATAGGCCTGCTGGTTCCTGGGTGAAGGTGAAGTCTTGCGAGATTGTGCCTGAATTCCCAGCCCAAATACTCTGCAGCAATTACCCTTGTAAGATACTTGTACACAGTGGTCATAGGACTTGTCTTCCCTTATCTGAATAATTGGTGACAATTTCCTTGTCCTCTTGATTATTAATGTTATCCTACAGTAACCTGGTGAGGCAAGTTAGGGAGAAAGAATGCAATTAAGTCAAGGAGACTCTAAGAAACTTTATGGCTACATAAATTTCTCCTGTTTCGGTTTCACACTCAGATTGTGGGCAGCTTATTGTAGCTTTCTAAGTGATATTGGAGTCAAACAACTTTTAGTTTTAACTGTCACCGATGATTCTCTCTGGCATGCTACTGGCTGCTTAGCAATAGCAAAAATATTTTACTTAAAGGCTTAACTTAGACCTTGTTTCCACTGCACCATGTAGGGGTCCTCTACACCATGAAAAATAAGAGCAGCCTTGCTAGATCAAGCCACAGCCCATCTACTCCAGCATCCTAACATAGCGGCTACCAATTGCTTTTGGACATCTCAAGCAAAAGACAAAGGCTAAACCTGCACTTGCTCTCAACTCCCAGCAAATGGCCTTTAAAGGGATCCTGCCTGTCTCTCCAGCCCAAAGAAAGTATAATGAGTCAATATGCAGCCTGTCACTTCCAAGGGTGATCTATCCTGCAGCAGTGGAAATGGCCTGCCACAATAATTAGGATCTACTGAAAACACACCTGAGCTAAATGGAGACATTGCCTTCACTTATTCATTTTCTTTTTAGCTCCACGCAGTCCATGTATATTTTCTATATAGGCCCCAGGCAAGGTTGGAGTAAGGAAAAAAACCCTACTCAAAAGGAACATACAGGTGATAGCTCCCACTCAGTAGTGTTCCCATCCCGCCTCTAATCTACATTCAAATCTTGAAAATATACTTTAAACATGTATTTAATACGGATTAGAGATGGAATGGGAACATAACTGCCACTTGCTACCATCACTAAGCTCCTTTCAAGCTTCTTTACTAATGCAGCAAATAAAGCATTTGTTCAGCAACTGTCACACTGAAGACATGGCTTGTCTGACTGTTCTGTTCACCACCAGTTTATATAGTTTCAAAACTATTTTGAACCAAGAGCTGGATTTTCACTTCATCAGAGAAACAGCTGCTGTGCTGACTCCTAAGGGGAGACCCTGTGATTGCTAACTGGAAAGCCACCACCACATCTCCTGAGGCATTGCTTGAAGCTGTGATCTGGGCCTCTTGTTGTGTGAAGGCAGGGAACTGCGTCCTACCAAAAAGGTCCCTTGCACAGCAATTGTGCACAAAAATGGGGTGACACACTTGCCATGACACATCTCTTGTGCTGTGTGTGGAATCACAGCAGCTTAGACCTTCTCCAAGGTGCCTCCCAAGGTAAGGAAAGAGATGGCCAAGTTTATCAGTGACTACTATCCCTAATGGTAGTAGGAGGCATGTGCCTCTGAAGACCAACTGATGAATGACAGTCAACAGAACAAGCTGTGCACTCATCTCCTCCAGGTTTCCTCATGTAGCTGGTTGGTCACTGTGAGGGCAAACTGCTACAAAATAATTATTTTTGCATAGTCTGAAGGCACTCTCAGAAACCTCGCCCATAAAACAGCAGAAAGAGCCTAAACAGCACCTATCCTTGAATAGATGTATTTGTCAGTCTGTGCCACATTACTTTGGTCTGCTGCCCCACTCCGGATCAATGCACTACTATGAATTGACATACCAAATCAATGTGCCACTCCTGGTTTTCTCCATCACTTAGTCAAAATATTTTGTTGTTTTTGTGAAACAAGATATTCTCTGTATCTGGCCCTCTCATTTTGCCTAAATTATCCCCCATTCTTTTTTTATCTGCTTCTTTGCACTTGAATAAAGCTCCTCTATGCTGGCAGGCAAATTGAAAGTCACAAACAGGTATTCTGGAGCATCTGCATTGCATTCAGTGCCAAAAAATGCTCTCAGAACTGTTCATTCAGCCCTTTGGAAAGAATGCATAGTCTCTTCCCCAGGACATTTGTAGGTCACAATGTATCAATTGTGTGTGACAGATAGGTCTCCTGGTCACCTCTGTGTTGCTCCATTTCCCACATGTGGATGTAACATGACATTGTTTCAAACTTGTCTTTAGGTGTTACAAATCCCTTAAGGACATTTTTATGGGGAGGAGGAGATAAAAGGTTTAAATACCTAAATAAACCCAAGATAGAAATAAAAAATGGAGACCTTGAATTAGTTTCATGACTAAACCTCATTTTTGTGATATGCAGATGTGAGGGACGAGAAACTTCCACTTATTTTCCCCTACTTCATACCCCACCAAGTATAATACCACTAGTGGTAATAATTGTGCAGCCACATATGGTCCCTCTGATGCCATGTGAAAATGGGCTCAGTTGTGGCCATCCAGATGAGGATTGTTCCCATCCAGATGTTCCCATCCTGGAACATGGGATGAGGGTTGCAGTTCCTGAGCATCTGAACACAGTTTTCTTGTTTATTGCTCTTTATTTAGCACATTAGATTCATTTAGATTTCAGTCATCACAAAGTAGTAATGTTTCTTTTTGCTAGGTATTCACTTTTAATCCTCTCTAATGCATTAACCGACAATGAATACCCTTTCTTTACCATTCCTGTCATCTTATTTTTCCAATCTGCAGTGTATTTGTTTATCATAATTTCAGATAGCTTTGTGGACAGTTTGCATATTTCCAATGTTGTGTGATTACTGGAGGAACTCAGTTGAACATTACTGCCCTAAAGGAGGAAGTATGACCTATACCTCCACCACTTTCACATCCCTTGTTTCAAAGCACATTATGAGGTTACCATGTGTCTTCTCTTCACCACCAACTTCCAGCTGGCATACAGACAGCTGGAAGGACACACTGACAACACCATGGAGCTTCTCAAAATGTGTGCTGGACACTCATCCAAGTGCTCTGATGGTGCACGTGCAAGGTGCGGATTTGCTCACTGGGAGATCAATGCACTTTGTGCACTTGGTCTTATTCTGGTATATATCACAGGATAGTGGTCTGCTGCCCACAAGCTAATGCAGATTATAGAATGCCCCACCTGGGGCCTTTCATAGTTTGCACTAGCATGCAGATAACAGGTCCCTGTTCTGGGATATATTCCAAAATAAGGCCAAGTGCAGAAAGGCCCCATGATGCCACCTGTTTCAGCCCACAGACATGGCTAAAGTATTTCACATCTTAACCAAGTTTGCATCAAAATAAGTTTTATTGTTTTTCCCCAAGTTCCCAAGAGAAAAAAGATCACCATTTTGTTGAACATATATCCAGACTGGGATAAGATCTTACAGTAGAATGGATGGAACACTCGAAAATTGGCTGTCCAGCTTCTTGCAATCTTCACCATTTAAAGCAATCTTCATTATGGTGCATATTTCTGTTTTATGTATTTATTTAATACATTAAAATATAGTCCTTTCTTCACTGAGCCTTATTTTGGCATATTTCCTACAATAAGAAACTGCTGCCTGTTACTAGTGCAGTCTAGTATGTGGACAGTAGATCCCTACTTTGAGCTATATTCTGGAAAAAAGGCCAGTGTAGAAAAGGGCCACAATCTTGAAGCAGCTTACAAAGAATAAAAACAGCTAAAATCAAAATTATATAAAAACACGATCTGTAATTAGAGAACTGTAAAATATAGGGATGTTATTACTAAAGCAAGAGAAAGTCTACCTCATGTGAGACAATAATCCCCTTCCCAGCCTATTTTTCTAGTTTTTGTTCAAGTCCTTATTTGTTAATTTTCATTTAGCAAGAAAATAAACTTGATCGTATATAAATTTAGCAAAAAATGTTGACAAACATACCTATATAGATATATCCATTAGAATAATGAGCCACAACTAGTAACAAACAAATTAAGAGCAGCAGAGTGGTGTTAAACAAGGAATTTGCAAGGGAGAACAAAAGAGTATGTTTGAGAGAGGCAAAGGCAGTAGCATACAAATTATGAGGAAAGAAAAAAGATCCAAAGATTGCTGTTCAGAGGACTACTGAAGAAAAAAACCCAACAGACTGCTAGTGTTGTTGCTTGACTCATAAAACAGCCTGTGGTGAACTGAAATATCTATCAGTCTTTCTCAGAGCATGTGGACTGCTATGGGAGATGATGTGAGGGAGTAAAAAAATAATAATCCAATCTCCTATATATTTAACATGCACTTGGGAACAATACATAGTGTGGCTTTTAAACAAACAACAAGCACTTCTTGCATCTTTAAGGAATTAAGTCTTCCTGAAGAAATATGATTTGTGGAGGTAGCTAGCAAAATCAATTTAGTTGAATACAAAGTGTTCCAAGTAGTAGAACAAGGAGCTGAGACTCAGCCCCTTGACATGATCACAACCCAGGTTCTAGCTTCTTTCCAAAGGTGAATTTACATGTTTCCAAACATGGGTGTTTTTAAATATCCAGTCTTGTCCTGAATCTTTCAAGGTCTCTTTCTCTCTCATTTTAGTAATAAATTGTGCAACAGAATACACTATAAAATAAAATGTTTATCCTAACCTATTCTCCTCCATTACTCATTTATTGGAACATCATATGATACAATTCACATAGTCCGTGTCCCCATGGTAAGGATACTATGAGATGAATGTGAGTTTGCCTCAGGAGAGTCCCCATGCAGAGACCTAATTCAGGCTACATGAGGGACAAAATCCAAAACAAAAAAGCCTCCTTTATAACTGTTCTCACCCCAAATTATGGGGCAAGAAGGGGTTATCCTGGGGGCATGGGGACACTCCCGGATTACGATCGTGGGGTTTCGCTGTTCCTTCCACTAATGCTGCAATCGCAACTATTTAATCATCTTATTGGAGCTTTGCTCATGCTCTTGACAGCCCCATGCCTGTCTGACAGCTGCTCAGCTGACTGCAGGGCAGCTGTCAGGTGATTGTTTGGGGTAAATCTAACCCTTACCTGGGTGATTAAGTGCTCAGGCAAGGGGGGAGGTGGTGGAGAAAACCGTGACATCCTGATGCAGGGATTTACTGTGGTTTTCATGGGGACAGGCGGGTTTGCCTTGAACCCGCCTTGTCCTCCATTGCCATGGGGACTCCTTAATGTGAAATCCACTGCAAGGATCCACTGCTCCAAATCCACTGCAAGGCAGTGGCAGCCCCATGGAGATGCAGCCATAGGTACCTACCCTGCAGTGAGGCCCATGGGCTTTTTCACACTTGACATCTGGGGGACAGTCCCAAAAACCTGAACTTACCTGGAGGCTCTCAAAGTGTGGATGGCCCTCCTAGGGCAATCAATGATGTAGTGCACAATTGCACAGCTGCAGCCACACTGCCACACACCATAAAGCTTTTGCATATGGAAGTAATGTGAAATGCTGTGTCTGGGGGTTTATTAGGAGTTCCTAGATGCTCTTGGTAAAATCATGGAGTAGTTTTTACTATCCCAAAACTAGCAACAATCAGGACAACTCTGGGCTGCTCTGAGGCAGAGGTGGCACCATGGTGTGCGTTTGCTCTGTCCCAGAGAGCACCAAGCTGTCCTGATAGCCTCAGTGTGAACAGACGTCATCACTCTGTTACTTGTAAAGATCAGCTGCCTCTTCTCATGGATTAGCCCCCCTGAGTACAAAATTCATGAGGAGAGAGGAGAAAAGACTGCTGGAAATGAATGCCTTTGGCTATAAGAGATTATTAGTCCATCCACAGCCCATCTGGTCCAGCATCCTGTCTCATACAGTGGCCCACCAATTGCTTATGGGCGTTTCAAGCAGAAGATAAAGGCAAAATCTTCATGCTCTCGAATCCCTGTAAATGGCCTTTAGAAGCACGCTGCCTGTCTCCCCAGCCTGGAAGATGTACCTAGGCATCCATTCTAGTGGCCTGATCTTGTCCTGCTTCCAGCTTACTGTAGGAAAAGGCCTTTTTATCCACTTCCTACTTCTCTCCTCTCTGTGTGAGCTGTAGCTCAGGTGTAGTGGCCTACATGAGAGGAGGCAGCTAATCTTTAAATAGCAATGTTCTTTCTGCCTGGATTATTTAGGCAGGCATACCTGCATCCATTCACTCCCTGAGGCCATATTTAAATGGAGCCTCTTCAGAATTGGCTGGAAAGGGGCTCTTGGGAGGCCATTTATACTCTTGCTGCCTGTGCTGGCTTGGAGGCTGCTGGCAGCAGCTCTTTTTACAGATGATTTTATGGCCACTAGTTATGACTAGGAGCATGCAGCACACCTTACTTTGGATCATGCATCTAAGCTGCTGCTGATGAGATCTGAATGGAGGGGTCAGAGCACCCAGAGAGTGGGAAATCATTTTATACTGTCAGAGTCACTTGTCCCTAGCCTCAAGATGGGAAAAGGACTTATGCATTAGATCAGGATGGGGTGATGTACCCTCTGAGGGACCTGCTGTCAACCCAGGAGCAACCTCTTTGGCCATGTACATGTAGCCTAACAGGACTCAGAACAAGAGGAACATAAGAACATAAGAACATAAGAACATAAGAGAAGCCTTGCTGGATCAGGCCACAGCCCATCTAGTCCAGCATCCTGTCGCACACAGTGGCCCACCAAATGCTCATGGGCATCTCAAGCAGAGACAAGGACAAACCTTCTCCTGCTCTCGAGTCCCAGCAGATGGCCCTAGAAGCGCCCCATTTCCTCCCCCCCCCCAGCCTGAAAGATGCACCTAGGCATTCGTTCTAGTAGCCATTGATACATCTGTCATCCATAAATTTGTCTAACCCTACCTTAAAGCCATCCAGACTGGTAGCTGTCACCACCTCTTCTGGCAGCACATTCCATAGGCCGATGACCCTCTGTGTGAAGAAATACTTCCCCCTGTCAGACCTTACGCTCCTACCCATCAGCTTCATAGAGTGCCCCCTGGTTCTAGTGTTGTGCGATAGAGAAAAGAAATTTTCTCTATCCACCTTTTCTATGCCGTGCATAATTTTATATACTTCAATCAGGTCCCCTCTCAAACGCCGTCTCTCCAGACTGAAGAGGCCTAGACGTTGCAGCCTGGTTTCGTAAGGGAGGTGTTCCAGACCCTTAATCATTCTGGTTGCCCTTCTCTGCACCTTCTCTAGTTCCACAATATCCTTTTTGAGGTGTGGTGACCAGAATTGTACACAGTATTCCAAATGTGGCCTCACTATAGATTTATAAAGGGGCAAAATGACACTTGCTGACTTATTTTCTATTCCCTTCCTAATTATTCCCAGCATTGAATTTGCTTTTTTTGCTGCTGCCGCACACTGGGTTGACACCTTCATTGAACTGTCCACCAGAACCCCGAGATCCCTTTCCTGGCGTGTTGCAGAAAGCTCAGACCCCATCAGTTTATAGACGTAATTTGGATTCTTGGCCCCAATGTGCATTACTTTACACTTGTTAAGATTAAAGCACATTTGCCACTTGGTTGCCCACTCACCCAATGCTAAGAGATCCCTCTGGAGCTCTTGGCAATCTCTTTCAGATTTTACTACCCTAAATAATTTAGTATCATCAGCAAACTTTGCTATTTTACTATGTACCCCTTTTTCTAGATCATTGATGAATAAATTAAAAAGCATTGGTCCCAGTACTGAGCCTTGAGGGACCCCACTTTTTACTTCTTTCCACCCTGAGAAATTGCCGTTTACTACTACTCTCTGCTTTCTGCCCTTAAGCCAGTCACAAATCCAGGACAGAACCTGTCCTTTTATTCCATGGCTGGTGAGTTTACTCAGTAGCCTTTGATGTGGGACTTTGTCAAAAGCCTTCTGAAAGTCCAGATAGACAATGTCTACTGGTTCACCTTTATCCACGTGTTTATTGACACTCTCAAAGAATTCCAACAAATTTGTGAGGCATGATTTACCTTTGCAGAAGCCATGCTGGCTTTTGTTCAGCAATGCCTGCTGCTCCATATGCACACTAATTTTGTCTTTAATAATGGTTTCCATCACCTTACACGGAACTGACGTTAAGCTAACCGGTCTGTAGTTGCCTGGATCACCCCTGGATCCTTTTTTGAATATTGGTGTTACATTTGCTACCCTCCAGTCCTCAGGTACGGAGCCTGATGCTAGGGAAAGATTATATATTTTTGCTAGAAGGTCGGCAATTTCGCATTTGAGTTCCTTAAGGACTCTTGGATGAATACCATCTGGTCCCGGTGACTTGTTAACATTTAGTTTATTAAGACATGCCAGGACCTCTTCGTTGGTTATTTCTGTACAGTTTAACTCTTCAGAAAACACAGGCTCAGCTACTGGCATGTGTCTTCTGTCTTCCTCCGTGAATACGGAAGCAAAAAATTTGTTTAGTCTCTCTGCAATCTCCGTGTCTTCTTTAATTACCCCTTTCTCTCCTTTACTATCTAGTGGTCCAACTGCTCTCCTGGTTGGATTCCTACTTCTGATATACTTAAAGAAGTTCTTGTTATTTCTTTTGATGTTTTTAGCAATGTGCTCCTCAAAATCTTTCTTAGCTTTCCTAATGGCCGTCTTGCATTTGTGTTGCCAGTGTCTATGTTCCCTCCTGTTCTCCTCATTTGGACAAGCCTTCCATTTCCTAAATGAACTCTTCTTGTTTTTAATGACTTCATCTACTGCATTTGTGAGCCACATTGGTTTCTTCTTGGACCTAGAAGTCCAAGAAGATAAGAGAAGAACATAAGAACATAAGAGAAGCCCTGCTGGATCAGGCCACAGCCCATCTAGTCCAGTGTCCCATCACACACAGTGGCCCACCAAATGTTCATGGGCATCTCAATCAGAGACAAGGACAAACCATCTCTTGCTCTCAGTTCCCAGCAAATGGCCTTAGAAGCGTCCTGCTTCCCCCCAAGCCTGAAAGATGTACCTAGACATTCATTCTAGTAGCCATTGATACATCTGTCACCCATATATTTGTCTAACCCTACCTTAAAGCCATCTAGGCTAGTAGCTGTGACCACCTCTTCCAGCAGCAAATTCCATAAACCGATGACCCTCTAGGTGAAGAAATACTCCCCCTTGTCTGGTCTAACTCTCTACCCATCAGCTCCATAGAGTGCCCCTTGGTTCTAGTGTTGTGTGACAGAGAAAAGAAATGTTCTCTATCCACCTTTTCTATACCATGCATAATTTTATATACTTCGATCAGGTCCCCTCTTAAACACTGCCTCTCCAGACTGAAGAGGCCTAGATGGTGCACCCTGCTTTCATAAGGGAGGTGTTTCGTAAGGAAACAAAAGCTGTATTTGTGACTACACGTCTCTCCTCCCTCATAGGGCAGTGGGTGCTTTCAGAGAGAACAGAGTCTGCACAATCTGCACTCAATGTGCACACAGCCCTGTTTCAGTAAACACACGAAATGGCCCACTTCCAGGGGAAATTTTCTGTACTTTAAGAAATATCTTCAGACAGAAACATTAAAGCCAGGGAATGGAAATTCCCTAGCTGTGATGTTCACATGCACTGAGAGTGTGACAGACATCCAGACAGCATGCTGCCACTGCAGTGATGGTTGATGCAGCAAACAGGGGACACTGCATTAGTGCTTTTAACTTGCCACACTGCGATGGCAGCCTCTGCTTTTTGCATATCCAGCTGAAAAGTAGAAGATCTAGCCAAGTTGCCTGGTGACCAGCTCCACTTAATCAGCAAACTATTTAAAAATGAGCAATCCAGCATTAACTGCATGATTACTGCCAGTAAATGCAAATTGCCATACTGTCTAGCAAAACAGCAGGACTAAATTAAGCCAGGAAGGAATGAGGTAGGTGGTGTGTGTTCTCATGTAGAACAGATACAGAACATCATAAATATAGTTTTGTAACCCACTTGGGAACTCTATAGAAAATATATCTGCAAACTGCTGAAGAACAAACAAAATCCCAAGCTCTGGGAAAGTGAGATTTTTGAGTGAATATGGTGTCCAACTTAAATGATCTAAGAAAAAGGGAATGATGACATTGACTATAGTTTGAGCCATGCAATTCCGGAATAAGCATCCGCATGAGGCTCAGCAAAACGCACATTTAAAATGCACCTTCTGTCCCCACAGAAGCGTGTTTTGCTTGCCCACATCTTTTTCTCCCCGCCCCCTCTCTTGTTGATAGGGTGCCAGCAGGAATGGGGAGGGACTGCGCTCTGCGCGGCCACAGCCAGGAAGAAACCCCCGACAAGTTCAAAGGAAAAATAGCCATCGGTTCTCTGTTCGTCTCCCAGATCTCCACCCCCCGAAATGGCTTCCCATGCCGGCAAAGGCAGCAGCTGCAGCCATTGGCCGCGCAATCGTTTGCTCATTTACTCTCAACACTTTCACAGATCACTGTCAAAATCCACCCAGTAGAGCAGCAGTGACTGTAGCAACCAACCACTTCACACCTGATAACAATTACAACAATGTTGCAATTCTGCGCTATTTGAAAGTTCTGAGCTTTAGAAAGGGAAAGGAAGGGAAGCTGCTCCACTTCTGGGAGATGTGTGAATGTTTTATAGCTGTCTGTGCAGGCACCAATCCCTGCCCCTTTTGCTACGGAGTGTCCCCATGGTAAATGCTGCCAGGAAAACCCACGACTTCCAAAAAGAGTGCTGGTACTCTTCTTTAAAGTGCACTTCTTTTGTTGCGGATTTTCCTCCTTTTGTAGCACTGGAAGCTTGTTGAAAAGTTGGGCATGGGGGCACTCAGAGGCAAAAGAAGCTTTTTAGAGGGCTTTAAATTGCTTGGGGACAGGACCTTGCAGAGTCATCTAATGTACAAATTAGTTGCTATTTGGTGTGTCCCAGTCAGGTTCTGCTCCTAGTAAGGACCAATCCTAGCATTTTGACTCACCTAGGAGAACAGGGTGATGGCAAAAGCTGCTTCTATGTTAATAGAAATGGCTTCCCCTAGACCCCAGCTTCTAATCATTATTAGTATGACTGATACCACTAATTTGCATTAGCACTATCTAACACAGCTTTTACATTTTTTGTGTTAATTGTTCTATCTTCTTCCATGTGCAGTAGATGGATAAAGTAAGAAGGAGAAATATGTGAGAGATACAAGTGATATAAGTGAAACTGAATGACAGAAAAAAGATATCAACTGCTGGAAACAGGATTTTAGATGTAATATTACCAAATTTGGATGTCTTTCAAAAAGACTGTGAACAGCATGTAGGGTCCAACCTATACACATAAGAACCTAAGAGGAGCCCTACTAGATCAGGCCACAGCCCATCTAGTCCCCAGGCCATCTAGTCCAGCATCCTGTCTCACACAGTGGCCCAGCAATTGCTTACGGGCATCTCATGCAAAAGACAAAGGCAAAATCACCTACTGTCAGATCCCTGCAGATGGACTTTAAAGGCATCCTGTGTGTCTCTGAAGCCTGGAGAAAATACCTAGGCATCCATTCTAGCCATCATTGATACACACTGAGCACAATTCTCAGAAAATCCTGTTGGCACACTGCAGTACAGAGTCAAACTTTTTTTTGTTTTACATATGAGTTACATAGGTACTTTCAAGAGCAACACATCTGCCTCCTCCAGGAACTACTGGGGGCTGCTGTTCAGTGGCATGCCACAGTATGCTGCTGAAAAGCAGATTCCACCCCCCACCCCCCGATGGCTAGGAATGAAAGGTCCTAGCCTTGGGGCTTGGGAGGTGTTCGTTACCATGCTATGGTAGACCACTGACTAGCAGCCCTCCCACACTCCCAATTTGAGATATTAGGCCAATTTGTGCTTGGCCATAGGGTAACTTCTGGTAAGTTACATCTGCACTTTCAGGAGACATTTACAACCCAGAAATACATCCTGCTTTACTGGATGTTACCCTATTGTTCACTAGCACCACAGACATCCGAAACCCACCGGAGGCTTACCTGTAGCATCTAGGTGGTGCTGGGTCATCTGAGGTACCGCGCCAGCACAAATGATCCTGAACAAGACTGTGCATGCAAAGTTGCGCTGGGCTCCAAATTCAAGATGGTGGTGTGTTGCAATCCGGATTTGCAACCTGAATCCTTAGCTCTGGGAAACCTGGGGGAGGTAGTTTATGGCTACCTCAGTCTTGGCTGCAGTCCTGAGAACCACAGTGATCCTTGGTCACAACCCAAAGGCTGTGACGATACTTGGTACCATTAGATTGGTACGATCACCGGGTGTTGCGAAAGTATTCCCTTATTAGCCACCGGCATGCTATAAGTAAGAGAACACCATGTGCTCTTATGGTGATTAAAGACAGAGAGCACAGGAGAAAGAAGTTAGGCGGGAGACAAGATGAGCTGGAAAAGAGAGAGTTTATTACTCTGCAAAGCTTTTTATATCCCCCACAAGAAGGTGGCGAAGGAAGTGACCTCAGGATAAAATCCAGGTAGGTGATAGGTGGAGTGCATCAGCTGGGCAAGTCAGAAGTCCTTCTGATGTCATATCCTGTGGCAGGCAGGAAGAAGGAAGGTTGTTCTTTATGCTTGCCATTAGGCTGGGTGCCCTCAGGCTAAAAGTCCATCCCCTGCTGGTGCCAAATGTGTACTGCAAGCTTCTGGAAGCAGGGAGAATCCTTTTACCCGGAGGCCAGAGAAGCTTGTGGAAAACCTGGGCAAACTTGCAATTGCTACAGTGGTGCACTACCAGACATGCATCTGGACACAGGTAAGTCTGTGGGCACATGGGGCTTAGTGTGATGTGTACTAGTGTTCACAAGTGTGAATTCTAGTAAACATTAGCTGGTCACACATTTTTCCTGTCCAGTGGACAGGAAGTCAAGTGCAGAAACTTCCAATGAGACCATTCAGCCTCATTTCATGCATGTTTGGCATGAGATAGCTACTATGGATCTACTTGCAAATAGGGATGTTCGCGGATATTTGAAAATTTGAAAATCCAATTCAAATTTGATGAATATCGACATTTAAATTCAAATCAGATTTTTGAAAATCTAAATTTCTGAATTCGGATCGAATACAGATTTCCAAAAATCTGATACAGATTTTTGAATGATTCAACTGAATTTAACGTAGTATATTGCATCCTAATATCGGGTCTATTAGTGCATATAATATGGGATGCAAACAGGATGCAAACATGATAAAAATGGGATGCAAACTGATTCAAAAATCGGATACAAATGTTCCCGACATTCGTATCATTTGATTCAAATTGGATTTTCAAAAACATGGATCCAGATAATCCAGATTCGAATTGGATTTCTGGAAATCTAGATTTTCACATTTCGATTCAAATCAAATATTTGAATATTCAATTCAAATCGAATTCAAATCCAAAAAATGCATTCGTGCGCATTCCTATTTGCAAAGAGCTTTGTCATCAGATATGTGAGTGCCATTTGTACAGATTTGGACAGGTACTTTTTCATCATTAGTACAGTCCATGTTTATGAATATATTCTTAGTACTCCATCACATCAGAACATGAAGGAACAATGGATGTTGTATCATAAGAGCGTTTGTCTAGTTATTGGCCCTCTGAGCAACACCAGCCAGAATGGGATATTTTCCTCATTATTACATACCTGCTCTCTGGTCTGTTCATAACATGAGATGACAGATTATCTGGACCATTTCTCTTGCAAAACATTTTATCCATGGCTCCTATACAGTCCTTTCTATAAAGGTATTGCTTGCATAAGTGTCTGCTGTATACATCTATCATTGATTAAAAACATATTCTAGCTATAAATGTGGGCACATTGAACTGATAACAATAGAATTTTGAACTGGTTATATAAATCCCCAGGGAACTTCAAAAAATAATTTCTGGGCTCTGCCAATATTGTGTGGTATATCCAAATGAAAAGCAGTAGAAAATTCTGAGAGACTTGCTAATAAAGAACTACATTTAATTCGGAGATAAGATGCATTAGAATGGGAAAACACAATAGTTCAATTATTTTCTTCCGAAGTCTTTCTTAGCTTGCTTGCAAAGTCTCTTCTCATTTTACAACAGACAGTTCATAGTGTGTTTGTTTAATCGTGCATCCTTTTCCACCCTTTAATCTTATTTTTTATCCTGAAGTCCTAGATTTTATTTAGATCAGTGTATAGAAATTCACTTGTCTTTTCTAAAATGCAATATTTAGGATCATAAGCTGCTTTGTGGTGCAACGTTGCAATACACAAATAATTGCCAGCTGTAGAAAACCAGGAATTAGGGGAGCTTTAGGGTCCAGTCTAATAATGTCAATTAATGGTGCTATGGAGGGAAGATCCAGGTTGAGTCTACACCGTGGCAGCATTAAGCTACATTGAACATGGATGCAGGAACTTCCCCCTTTGCTTCTGCATTTCATGACAGTACTGGTTCTGATGGTTTGAAAGATGAATTTCATGGCCATACAAACAAGTTCTGATGGTGCTGTGAGGTCTCTGGTGATTGCATGCCAGAGTGCACTTCTGGTTGCTGACTGGACAGCCAGGATCACATATTGGTTGTTTTTCCACCATGCTCCTTTAATCTGGATCTAAGAAGATCCGGATCTAAGGAATGGGTACTTCCCTTAATCTGAATCTAGTAGATCCAGATTAAGGGAAGTACCCAATGTGTTTCCATGGGTGGTCTAGCACCCAATAGCAATGGGTGCTAGCCTCCCTGCTGTGGAAACACTGGAGCACCCATTAGCAAATCTGGATTGACCCGCAAGGGGTCTGCCTGTCACCCCAGGTGTTTTGGGGGACAGGGGGTGCAATCTCCAAAGTCCCTTTGAAATCCCTCTGAAGTTGCCTTTGGAGGTTAGCAAAGGCTCCGAAGTCCCTCCGAAGGCAACTTCAGAGATTAGCAAAGGCTCCGAAGACAAACCCCTTCAGAGAGCTTGCATATTAATTAGCTCCTTGTGAGCAGGGATGAGTCAGCCTCATTAATATGTACCTCTTTCCATGCCTGAAGGTAACAGTCCGCTTTGTTCTCCCTTTGTTCTCAGAGGTTTGTCTTCGGAGTCTTTGCTAATCTCCGAAGGCAACTTCGAAACGGCTTTGAAATGGCTTCGAAATGACTAGGTTTTGGGGCTCCCCCCCCCCGATGGGTGCCCCCTCCCTCTAGCCTCCTCTAGACCCCATTGCCAAACTAACATGGAAACAGGCTCCCTTTAATCTGGATTTTCTGGCTGAAGAACCCATTGTAGACCCCATTAATGGGGTCTACAGAAAATCCAGATTAAAGGCTGAGATGTACCCATATGATCCAGATTTCCCCAGCGACAGTGGAAACAAATGTGTCCCAAATGGGTGCCGTGGTGGAAATGGGGTCATCTGGCTCACACCCAAATGGGTCCTTAATGGGTGCAAAAATAGGTACTTTCTGCCAGTGGAAAAACACCCCTTGATTGTGAAGTGAAACCTCCTTTTAGTCATGAGAGCTACATGACAGTGGGATCCTGGCATCATGCTCATGCCATTTTTGAACAGATAAGGGTTAGGTCACCATGACTTGTGTAGACCTAGATCTTGTTTATAAACATCAGGGTCCATCAGTACAATGAAAAATGGCTCACTAGGTTTGACAGTGGGTTTTGGCATCCTCATGGGCCAACTCCAGATGTAGACACCTCTTGCTCCACCATTCTAAAGCCCTGCAGGATGGATGACAGTATGGTTCCCCCTTATGGAGGATTTGGCATGTGAGCAAAGTGTGAATGAAGAGCCACTTCCGATCCCCAACAGGGCTTTCCACTCTAGTGGCCCGTTCCAGTTGGTGTGGAGGGAGAAAAGAGAGTCTTGGCCACTTGGTGTAGGTCCTCCTGTCCTGATGGTGGCAACCTCTCACTTGTGGCTCCATTTAGCCCCAACAGGTGCTACATGTGAATGAAGTTAGTGCTGCTAGAGAGGCCAAGTCTCAGTATTGCCAAGTTTCCAGGATTGCATTAAGGGTGTGTGTGTCATATTTTACCAATTGTGTTTAAAGAAAAATTGTGTCAAATATTTAATCATGCTGATTTCAGGTGTCAGTGTCAGGCACATTTGGTTACGTGGGGCAAAATGTCAAGGTGGGAAGGTCCATGGGCACCCCAGTTGGAATTTGTTGCTTTTAGGTGGAAAAGAGGCCCAATCCCCAAAAGACTTATTAGCCCCTCTCGGCTTCCTCTGCTGTCACTCTGTTATAGCTGACTTTAAAAGTCCCCTCCACTTCCGGAATAAGCGCCCCCATGGTAGCCGCGATCTAAACGGACTTTCCGTCCCCAAGGAAGCCTGTTTCCTTTCCCCGCATCTTCCCCCCCCGCCCCCTCTCTTGTTAAAAGGAAAAATAGGCAGATCTCCGTCTCCCGAAACAGCTTCCCACCCCTAGCAAAGGCAGATGATCGCTCATTCATTCATTTTCAGCACTTACTTTCCCTCAGTTCTCTGTTAGAAAAGGCTTTCTGCCCCAGGAAAGTCAGCGGCTGCAGGCATCGGCAGCGCGATCCTTCGCTCATTCTCTTTTAAGGCTTTCACAGATCACTGATAACAATGTTGCAATTCTGAGCAATTCTGGCTCTTTTTACAAAGGAAAGGAAGCGAACCTGCTGCATTTCTCAGATGTGTGAATGCTTTTTGGCTGTGTGTGCAGGCAAGCAATCCCCGCCCCTTTTGCCATGGAGCGTCCTCAAGGCAGATATAGTGAGCAAAACCTGCGAATTGCTGAAAGAGCGCTGGAAAGAGTGCATGTATTTTATCGCGGGTGTCTCACTTTCCTAAGCTCCCTAAGCACCTTGTAAAGTCTGGAATGGGGCCACTCAGAGGCAAAAGAAGAGTTCCAGCAGACTTTCAATTGCATGGGGACAGGGCTAGAATAAGATGGGACAGTGCCAACAATGGACTTCAAAGACATTTGATCAATGAACCAGTTATTTGTTGTGAAGGATAGATATAGGGATACAGCCTAGTGTATTCTTAGCAAAGTTAAGTTACTTTGAGCTGTGTCACTTAAGTGTAAATAAATTTAGGAAGGGCCTTAATATTAACCAAGCAGCTTCTTTCTCAGCTTCAGCTGAGAATAGTAAGATTTACCTATCATAGTTTTAGATAAGAATATTTATGAATCCTTAAGAAGGGATGGCTTGCAAGTTGGGAGTGGTAGGATCAAGCTAATAACATGGTGCAGCCTTAAAGTGACTGCTCTAAGGCTGCATCCAGACATTTTGGAATGCTAAAGTAGAAAACTGATGTCTGTCTACAGCCTAAGTTATTTTTCTATGATAATATTTTTCCAGTTCTAGTCTGACTGAAATGAGAGGGAGAAAAGGAAAGATTTTATAATGCATGTGTTTCCTGCTGCCCTGACTCGCTACTGATATGAAGAGCTGCCAGTATTTCAGGTAAAAGCTGCAACTGATCATGATAGCTGTTGGGACAAGGGACATCTTCAGTTCTCATAAATGCTATAAATTGCAATTAGCCATTTTGCAGTCTAGAAGAAATTAGGTCCCTTATTCACATATTCCGTGGTTTTCTTTTCAGGTGCACTCTTTATTACCTGGTTAGACAGGTATTTGAGATTTTGCTACTTGTGTGCAAAGTCCTAAAATCTTAAGTGCAACATAGCGCACATGGGGGCCCCAAAAACCAAATTATGTCTATAAACTGATGGGCTCTGAGCTTTCCGCAACACACTAGGAAGGGGATCTCAGGGTTCTGGTGGACAGTTCAATGAAGGTGTCAACCCTGTGCACAGCAGCACTGAAAAAAGCTAATTCAATGCTGGGAACAATTAGGAAGGGAATAGAAAACAAGACAGAAAGTATAATTGTGCCTCTGTATAAATCTGTGGTGAGGCCACATTTGGAATGTTGTGTATAATTCCAGTCACCAGACCTCAAAAAGGATATAACAGCAAAGGGCAACCAGAATGATTAAGGGTCTGGAACACCTCCCTTACAAAATCAGACTGCCGCGTCTAGGCCTCTTCAGCCTGGAAAGGCAGCGTTTAAGAGGGGACCTGATTGAAGTATATAAAATCATGCATGGTATAGAAAAGGAGGACAGAGAAAATTTCTTTATTACACAACACTAGAACCAGGGGGCATTCTGTGAAGCTGATGGGTAGGAGAGTTGGATCCGAGAAGGGGAAGTATTTCTTCGCCCAGAGGGTCATCGGTTTATGGAATTATGCTGCCAGAAGAGGTGGTAACAGCAGCCAGCCTAGATGGATTTAAGGAAGGGTTAGACAAATTTATGGATGACTGGTGTATCAATGGCTACTAGAATGGATGCCTAAGTACATCTTTCAGGCTGAGGGAACAAGCAGGATGCTTCTAAGGCCATTTGCTGGGATTCGAGAGCAGGAGAAGGTTTGCCCTTGTCTCTTCTTGAGATGCCCATGGGCAATTGGTGGGCCACTTTATGCAACAGAATGCTGGACTAGATGTTCCAGTAGGGCTCCTCTTATGTTCTTAAAGTGTTTGGGCCCAGGTATCTGACTTACTATCTTTTCTGATATCTGTTGTTTTGGACTTTCTTGGGGGTAATGGCAAAGTAGAGGCCCTTGGTGACAACTGGCTTGTGGACTTTTCTCTGACAGAAACAGCCCTGTTTCTTAGGAAATGTCTCAAGAATGACTCTTCACCTCTCAGATATATAATTGGATGAGATATTTTGTCCACCACATTTAGTTTCTATGAGTTATTCTTCTTCATCATTATTTTGTTTCTGGTTTTAGTTTGCATTGTTATGTTGTTGAACTCATTTTTGAGAGTTAAAATCAGTTGGCTAGTCAATGAAGTCCCTAAGTACTCACTTGGCGTCACTCTCCCCTCGCACAGAAAAGCAGCCCCTGACAGGTGATTGCTTTCTCAAGCTATTCTTATCATTCTAATGGAATCTTTCACCTTTGGAACAAAAGCTGGCAACACAGAAATGCTTTAGGTCTGTTCAGACACCGATTCATCATTATTACACCTTCCCTTGTGACTCAGAAGGCACTGACATTCAGGCAAGTGTGCCCCCCCCCCTTAGCTTCTAAAGTCTGAATTCCCTATGAACTATTCCCTGATTTGGCCAGAAGAGACAGCAACAGTGCCTAATGAGCCATTGCTGACCACTCACCTGGCTTCTGCATTCTCATTGCCTGTACAACTTACCAGCCGCTCTTCCTTAATTGCTCCCAGCTTGTGCTGGTTAGCCATAAGTGAATTGACCTGACCACACTCTTAAAAGGGCAGAATCAGAACCCCACTCAGTCCCTGGAAGCACATTTATTCCTCTTACAGAAGGAGGGTAGAAATAAAGTCTAGCACACTATTATTTTTTTTAAAAAAAATAAATGCTTGGGCAAGAAGCTTATTAAAATAAATTGACAGTATGGTACAGTGAAGGATAAAGAAGGAAACACAGTTCTTAAAATTGTGCTTGAAGCAACTCGGTAGTATCCAAGCTGCAGGTATTGCTTATTTATTCTGTTATAGTTTAATATTTCAGAATAAAGCATAGATATTCTGGAATACCCATGCTTTACTTTGGAATATCCAAATAAAGTAGAATAACTAAGCAACATTTGAATTTGGGCTTAGATATTGACCCACAGCACCCATAACTCTCATGGCATTAGACTAAGAAAAGCAATAAATCTCAGAAGAAGTAGAGAGACGATTACTCCAGATCCCCCATTTTACACAGAACATATTCTGTTTTCTGTCAAGTATCTGAAGGGCTGTCATAGTGCAGAAGGATTGTCCCTATTCTCACTTACACAAGATGGGAGGATTGGAAACAATGGTATGAAATGTCAAGGGAGTCAGTACAGGTTAGATATTAGAAAAACTTATTATATTAAGGGCAGTCAGCAAATAGAAAAGGTTGCCACAGGAGATAGTGAGCTCTCCTTCTCTGGAGGTCTTCAAGCAAAGGCTGGACAGACATCTGTCTGGGGTGGTTTAAGAAATCCTGCATTGAGCAGGGGGTTGGACTTGATGACCCTGGAGGTCCCTTCCAACTATATAATTCTATGATTCTATAAAATCAGTATGAGGTTCTGATTAGAAGCTTCATTTTAATCTCCTTGAATACAAAACATAAAAAACCCTAACTTATGGACCCCTATCCTTTTTTCCTTGTGCACTGGCCCAAATGCACAGACAGCCAGCTCAGCAAACTCTGCTGACAGTTTGGCTTGACTGTAAAAACAGGCACAAATGCTACCAAGAAAAAAAAAATCTCTGGGAAGAGCCAGGCATGCCATGGTTGGCTGACTGAAGTGGCTCCTTTGACTTCCCCATGACTCAGATATTTTGTATGAGATGATGCATGCTTATAAGCAGCTCAATTTTCAGAGGTCACAAGTTTAGCATTGCATAGACAATAAAGAAAGGACAGCTCAGTCCAGGTAAAAATCCAATCAAAGGGAAATAACTCCAGTCAAAGAACTTGAAAAACTAGTGGGGGAAAACATATTGAACAATGGCCTAATACAGCAGCCTCTTCTTTTGTCAAGGCATGACTATGCACTATGGGTGGTCGGGACAACAACAGCAGCTTTTGTCACCATGAGGCAGTTAAAGTACTCCTAGGCATGTGCTTGGATCCACAGGTAGAAAAGTGAGGCCTACCACTGCTTTTCTGCAGTTCCTTACCGAAAAGAATGTCCAATAGTAACATGGACTCTGCCTAAAGAAATTGTAGCACTTCCTTTATTTGCTGTGTTGGACTATTGCAAGCTAGTTACTGGAGAGGTTTAATCTGGATTCCTGCATGATGCAGAAGTTAGACTGGATTCCCCCCCCCCCCAATACTCCCTTCTATGGTTATATGAGTGAACATGGGAAACTAAACATTATGAACTTGCTTCCTTGCAGCCCAAGCCTATCCTATGCATGCTTATGGGCTTTGTATTGGCAAATGTGTGTAGTGTTATAGATCAAATCCTCCATTTTCATTTTAGATTCATACCATGCAAGACACAGTGTAGATTTTAGTATGTATTGGTACCTAATGTTAGTTGGGTCAGAAAGCCTATTTCTTTTTTTTTTTTTTGAAAAAACACTTGAAAGTAATAGCTTCATCAGAGAGGTGGGAATATTTGGAGTGCTGTTCCTATGAGGCCACACAACAAATATGAAGTATGTTCCATTATTGGACTTGGTCCCTGAACCAGCTCTAAATATGAACTATCAGAAACAACACTTGTGGTTTCTGTGGCATCCTCCTCAGCCTGGGCAAGACTTCATTCCCCCCTCCACTGGCTTTCGTGAGAGGTAAAAAAAATTAAATAAGCGCTGGCCGCTGTGTTCCAGCCTCATGCTAAAGAGTTCTCCACCAGCCTCAGCTTTCACAAAAGCCCCAACCGGAGAATCAGTACAAACAGCCACCCACAGCTCTGCTTCCTGTCATCTGCTTTCACTGATTTAAAGTCACAGGTACCCTTTACCCTGGTAAACTCGGTTGCTATTAATAAATACTGCAGTCAGACTCTCTCTTAAAAAAACAAGTAAGAAGATGTATGTTTATTGATTACAACTGTTGCATTTGAATGAACAAGGAAAAAAACACTAAATAAGCTTTTTAGTAAAACTTCGGCTTTCAACAACCTATCCCTCTTTTAGGCTGTTGTAAGGATTCTTCTCTAGCCCTTTTCTAGCCTAGAATCCTGGATCTAGCTTGATGTGGTTTCCCCTCAGGAGTACAGTCTGGCACTCACAACTTCCCACCGCTAAAAACCCAACCATAGAACCATTCCTTCTCTTGGCAGATAGGTTTTATACCCCAGGTCTGGCACTGGCCATTGCCTGATTGGCTGCTCCCGGGGCATTCTCTCCCCTTCCTTTATGCTAATTGGGATGTGTAAGCCCTTTTTCTTACCTGTGCTCGCTCACTGTGCTTACTACAAAGACAATTTCTCAATAGATACATTTAAATACATTACAGACAACTTAAATAAATACATTAAATAGACATGGGCACCACATGGAGTTTCTACTCCATTAATGATATTTAGACAACACAAGTATCTTTCCCACCTGAAAGATATCTTAAGAGCATTAGGGAAAATACTTTACCTTATTATAAATACTATCTTGATAAATTAACTTGGACAGGAAATCTCCTGTGATCACTTGCTTTAGGTTAAATACTTAACTCGTAATATGATGTGTTGTGAGTCCATTTGCTGACAACCTTGAGAAAAACTGAGTTACTTATGGTATTTTGGCCTTCTTCCTCTGTTCCTGAATAAACAAACAAGAGAATTAGTCTGTTATCAATCAGTTTCCTCTGCAGACTAGCATGAGCTAGAAAGAATTCAGACTGAGGGCCTGTTCACACTTGACTGACTGGGATGGCTGCACATGCTCCAGCACAGTGCAGTTGCACGTAGTGGAACCACTTCTGACCCCGAGTGCCTCTGAGTGTGCATGGCTGTCCTGAACTTCAGAAGATGTGGAGCAGTAAAAACTGTTCCACAGCTTCACTAGGGGTGCCTACAACACTCCTAGTACAGTTCTGCAAGCAGCATTCACATACACCTGTATGCAAAGACTGCACAGGTGTAATGCAGTGTGGCAGTCATATGCCACATTGCTGATTGCCGTAGCAATGGCCCAGAATGCATGGGTGTTGCTTCAGTGAGGCAAACAATCCTGGACATGACCATTTGGACTTCAGACAGACCCAGGTAGGTCTCAGTGAAGTCTGGGACAGGCTGGCACTCACAATAGTATCCCATGGCACTCACAATAGTATCCCATCTCTGGGCGGCAAAATGTGAATTCACGCTTGTATTTTTAAAAGTATACTTGATATTTAAGCTTCAAACACCTTTTAAAAAGAAAGGTGAGAATCATAAAGGGGTCATCTGCTTGCTGGGCTTTGAGAAGAGCAGGAGAATATGTATCTAACCTAAATACAGTATATGAGACAGAAAGTAGTTCCAAATGCCGCAGAGATGGAAGAAAATCTCTGTGTGATTGAAGTTAAAGGAAATGTATTAATATATCACTATTTCCTCAAGCTAAAGTAGGACATGGAGAAACATAGAAACCTCTAGAACCCATTAACAATCTGATTGTGTGACCTTGACTTCTTGATAACATGGTAAAAGAGAAACACAGAGAAACACTATTGCGTTCAATTATCTAAACCTTGAACATTTCAATGCAGTTTTGCAAATAACCCTTTTAACTTCTTTAAAGAAGTGGCATTTGAATATCTTATCTGACATTAGTACTATGTTCCCAGAGTACTTTATTTCCTTTCAGGGAAGTGTTTTTACTAGAGAAAAAGCTGGATTGTTAGCATAGACATTGCAGCCAGTTGGCAAATTGTCCTGCACAGCCATTATTTGGAAGCTAGCTGATTGTCTTCATTGTATGGTCCTTAAGGGCAAAGTTAAACTAGCTTTCAATTTATGATTGGATAATGTTGCCTAATATTGATTGGGTTCATTTTTCCTTGGGTCTGCATAGTGCCATTAGTTCTACTTGTTTTAATTCCCCTTCTGTTAGTTTCCTTCCATCCTGCCTTACCAGCTAGTGAAATCTGAGAATAAATGTGAAAAGGGATATTTCACATTTTGTGTTTGACACTGCCATATACTATATGACTTAAGACCTAGAAAAACTGCACATATTTAAAAGTCATATCCTTACAGTGCCAATAAATGTCACAGTGTCCTCAGGAATATTTGACAGGGATGTGCAAAACATCACTCCAAATGCATTCAAAATGGCCCAGCATCTCTTGCGTAAAGACCAGGTTTCCTGGTTGAAAGACCAATGTGAACGCTCACCTTGCTCACCTTGTTCTTAAGTGTCTCTCCATTTTGTCATATCTTTTTTTTTGAGAACTTAAAACTTCATCTTTCTATATATTAACACTGACATTGATATTACACCCTTCAGTTGTTATTAATGATGACTTCCTGTTTTTCAGCATCTTCTCTTTGTGTCTCCTCTTCTTTTGCTCCCATAAAGGTTTCTTTTTTCTTATCAGCTGACCACTTAATTATCAGTCAAAACCATCCGTAATTATGCCAGTTTCTTGTAGATAATTGATGAAGGGATTCCAATCTTTTGCATACTTATCTGTTGTTCTATCTTTTATTAGACTTCTTAAATTGTCCATCTCTGCTAATTCAATAAATTTGATTAGCCATTCCTCCACCAGGGGAATTTCAACATCTTTCCATTTCTGTGCATATAATAATCTTGCTGTGGTTAACATATATAAACCAAGGAATTCATATTATCTAAACTTTCATCTAAAATTCCTGACAAAAACAGCTATGGTCTAAACAATTTTTTTTTTTTTTGCTTTTTCACAAGTCTACCATATATGATAAAAGGTTCCTTCCTTCTTCTTACATTTCTTTTCCCTGGCCTGTAAATGAATAGTATGTTTTTTCAAGATTCAAGATTTGGCAAAGTCCAGGGAGAGCCCTGTTAGGCTCCAAATGTTGGAGGACTGTGCAACCAACATAACCAATGAAGTGATCAAATGTAGGGAAGTGTACGAATATTTGTAACATTCAAAATTAGTATGAATTCAGACATTTGAATTCAAAATGAATATTGGCACATTTGAAGATTGATATTTGAATTTAAATTGAATGCTTCAGATCATTTGTATGAATATTTGTTACATTTGTGAACCTGGGGAGGTGGAAAAGCGGCTGTCCCAGTCACATCTGCAAAGAATCCAGAATGGACTCAAAATGGATTGAAAGCAGATTCAGGGTGGATTCAGGGCAGATTTGATGGGTTCACAGCAGATATGTAGCAGATATGTGGTGGATTCATATGCAATTTGTATGTGATTCACATGTGGTTCGTATTGAACATTCATATCAAATTTGAATCCTACTACATTCAAAAGGGATTTAGTTGAACGAATATGAATTTTCTAGCATTTGATTTGATATGAATTAAATGAAAAAAAGATGTATATCCCTAATTAAATGGCCTGACATGGTAACAGGTAGTCCCTCCTCCTCTAAGATCATCTTCAGATGTAACAAAAGGAGCACCTCAAGGTGCCTTGTGCAGAGAGCACTTACTTAATCCACATTATTTGGATATTCCAGGATAAATATGTCTGAATGTGCTTTACTCCAGATTATCCAAATAATCAGGATTAAGTAAATGCTGTTTGGATAGTCCAACAGTATGCAGTCCTTGTGTTCCCAAGCCTTCTCTCATCCACCTTTTCTATCAAAGAATGTTCAGGAGAGAGGGAAGGGCAGACTGGTGTGTCAACAATCCTACCTCAAAGCATTCTCTGAGATGCCTCAGAGATACTTGTTTGTCTGATCCCAGCCTAAGTCTTGATTGAACTTTGATGGAATCCAAAGTGAAAGAGAAAACATCAGCAAAGTGACATGCTATTTCCCTTTCACATTATCTAAATGATAGGTGGATTTCAGAAAAGGTTAGGGGGGAAATCCATCCAGAAAGCCTTCCTTCCTTCCTTCCTTCCTTCCTTCCTTCCTTCCTTCCTTCCTTCCTTCCTTCCTTCCTTCCTTCCTTTCTATCTATCTATCTATCTATCTATCTATCTATCTATCTATCTATCTATCTATCTATCTATCTATCTATCTATCTATCTATCTATCTATCTATCTATCTATCTATCTATCTATCTATCTATCTATCTATCTATCTATCTATCTATCTATCTATCTATCTATCTGTACTAAACTGTTCCCTGAGAATCATGTTAAAGACACTTGCTACTTTGGAGAGGTAATATTAATAGAAAAATGATTCCAGCTGGCTGGCCTGGCCTCAGGAAAAAGAGGAAGGGCATGAAGGAAGAGCCTCTGGTGTTATATAGAATTGTAACAAGAAAGTTTCCCAAATAATCTCATCATTGTGGTAATGACATGATGCCCCTAGTACTTCACTCTAGGCTGAGGAAACAATCTAGCACATGGGCTTTTAGGGATCCCCTCCCCAACAGAAGTGCTAATCAGCTCCTATAGCAAAACCGGGAACACATCCAAGCTCTTTCTAAGGACATTTTTCCTCCTCAGAACTGGCTGTAAAGGCAAAGCATTAAACTAAGGCTGCCTAGCTTGTTCACTTCCATTATTTCTGAAGGTTCACAATCCTATATATTCTCATGCCCAGTGAATGTCCTGACATTGCTTTGAGACAAGTATATTTCTTCCTTAAATAAGAAAAAAGAAAAGTGCTATAATTTTTCATCTGCTTCTTCTAACACTAGCTGGAAAAGCTGTTGAGATGGGCTTAGCTTTTAGCTTCTCATAACAAAGAAAGGTATTTAGGAAGATAAATATGGAACGGAATCAGCCTGTTGTCCATCATGAATTGGGAATTTGTGACCTCAGTTGCCCCCAAAGGTCTTCTGAAATGCTTTCAGCGATGGTGACTGCTTAAACTTTTATTAGACTACAGTATGAGTGATATCCATGTTTTTATCTAATTCAGGCTGCCTACAGAAGGTGAGAAGAAAATGTGGGATCTTGTTTAGATCCCATAATTGTATATTTTTGTTGTGGTCCAATGAGCAGAGAATATAACAATAACAACAACAGCCCAAAATTTATAACCAACAGTGAACAAGTAGATACAAAGTGATCAATATTAGGTCTTTCTGCGCTTACCTGCAGTAGATCCATATCAGTGTATCCAGAATAACTGGGCTCACTGATGGAGGCATGGGCTGGAACAGAGTCATCTGCACTAGTGCTGCTGATCCAGCCCATACCTCTGAAGGCTAGGATGAGAGTCCCTCGTCTCAGAGACCTGGTGAGGGGAAATAGGCCGTCTGCTATGGCAGGCCACTGAAAACCAGTCCCTGGTAGTTCTGGATCACAGGGGCATGCCATCTTAGTCCCACTGTAGACCTGATTAATTAGATTTGCAATAGATCTGAATTAAGGGTCTCTTAATCCAAACTTGGCTCTGTGTTGTACAGCCAGAACTGGACTAAGGGGAATTGGACCTCCTTGATTCTCCTTTATGTGTGGATGAGGAGGCCTAGGATCTGGTCAAAAGTGAGCACAGAAAGGGCCTCTGTTTCCCATTCAACCATACTGACATCTTTTTCCTCACTGGAATAATACTACTGGTAAGTAAACATTTTGTAACTCACTGCTGGGAGACTATCTGATAGAATAAATTTTACATAAAAGGCCCCAGATCTGCCAGGCAAGGAAAAAAGCAAAGTTAGGATCAGTTCTTGACTGCTTCCATTATAAAAACAAAGTTAATAAAATGTGTTTTATTGTTTCAATGTCAGGATTGGTACAGAGGTGGAGTCCCTGGGAGTAAGGATGTGCACAAATATTTGTAACATTTGATATTCATATGAATTTGGATATTCATACACAAATCAAATGTTACGGCATTTGTTCACTGACATTCATATTTGTATGAATGTTTTAGAACATTTGTGCAAATGCTTTGCAACATCTGTGAACCTTGGAGTGGAAAAACGGCTGTGCCGGTCATATCTGCAATAGATCCAGAGTGATTTAAACATGGATTGAGAGTGTATTTGTTCTGCCCCAGGTATACTCAAGCTTTAAGTTCAGTCTGCACTCTGGCCTTGGGCAGAGGTCTTGAACAAGTGAAACTCCTCCCTCTTTGAAGAATCCACCAGTCTTTCTTAGTATGAACAAATTACAGTATTTATTGCAACAGCAAAACAAATATATAACCACTTTCTTAGCAAGTAAGAGCTTACAGTTTCTTTGCAGCTTAATGGGTCTTCAGGCTTTAGTTACTGTCCTTTGCTGAGGCACTCAGCTTAGAAAGAGTTCCTGCCTTGCTTTGTGACACTGGCTGGTCTAGAAAGACTTTCTGCTTCCTTTGGCTCTTGCTGGCCTATTGGAAGTTGCAGCTTTACTCTTTCTGTCGTGGAGTTTCTTCTTTCTGTGGCAATTGCAGCCTATGAGGAGTTTCAGCCTGTCTAAGAATGATGATTCCTTTCACTCTCACAGCAGACTGAAAACTGACCTAACTCTCCTGTGTAAGCTGTAAATGCTCCACCCTCCTTACCCATAAGATACAGCCTCACATTCCTTTCTAAACTTCCAATAAACAAGGCTTACAACATAAGCTTCAATTGCCACAAACAAACTTGTTGCAGAGGCATAACAATATTCAAAGTGAATTCTGGGTGGATTTGATGCTTTCAGAGCAGTTATGTTACGGGATATGTATCAGATATGTATTGGTACATATGGGATTTGTATGGGATACGCATGCATTTGCATCGGATATTTGTACGAATCTGTACAAATACATTTGTATCTAATAGAATCCTACCACATTCGAAGGGGATCTATTCAAATGAATATGAATTTTCTTACATTAAATTCGATACAAGTTGAATGTCAAAAAACCCATTGAGCGCGTCTTCACGGGATGCCTTATAACGTTTTCCCAAAACTGAAATAATTGAACCGGGTCGAAACTGTCTCCACGGCTTTCAACTTGATCCGATTCATCCACATCCTGAGGGCATCCCGATGGCACCCTTATTTCGGATTCAATCCTCGGAGTCCCCACGGCAATCCTGTCCTCCCTGCCCATTGCCAGTCATGGTGCCTACCCCCTCTCTCTGATTGCTGTTCCCTCCCAGGATCAGCCTCTCTCACTTAGTTCAAAGTAACAGAGATCAGACCTTTCCTCTGCACCACCTTTCCCTCCCCTTTTCTTCCAGCTTTGTGCTCTTCCCTCATCACCCCCATCGAAGAAGTCTGGATCCCCCTTTCCCACCCGTGCTTCCCTTGCACCGAGAGGCTGGGCTGGAGGGGACCGAGGGGCTTTTTCATTGCTCAGGGCACACAGCAGCAGCAGCAGCAGCAAGTAAAGCCCCATTCCTTTAAACATTAATACAGAATCTCAGCTGCTTCCCTTCCTTTCACTTTCTAAAGGTCTGAACTTCTGAAATTGCTCAAATTCGCAACATTGTTAATCGGGAGTGAATTTGTTCCCTTGCTATACTGTAGTGCTGCTGTGTGAAGGCTGATCCAAGAAGTTCAGGCTTGCAAGGTAGAAACTCTCTCTGTCTCTCTGTGTGTGTGTGTGTGTGTGTGTGTGTGCAGAGGCACCTATTCTCCGGGTGCGGAGAGGCAAAAGGGGAGAAGAGGTTTCTCTATTTAATCTTACCCATGCTCTCTCTAAAGGGGCTTCTCTTTATTCTCAAAGGGACCCTCAATCACCCCCTTTTTTAATTAAAAGAGGACCCTTTAAGGCATCGATCAGGGAGGAGGGATCCCTCGGGAAGCTTTTCTCCACGTGTCTTGAATTTATTTTATTTTTTTAATAGCCACTGAATGCGCCAAAGGGAAAGAAAAGGTGCATGGAGGATCCGCCAGGTGAACGGAAAGGGAAGAAAAAGGAACGGAGGGGCCAGACGTAGGGCGGCTTCACCAGGCTGTTCTTGCCACCGCAGCCGCTGCTGCCGCTGCCCCCAAATGCTCGGAAAGGGCCCTGCTGGGGAGAAGAA
This sequence comes from Aspidoscelis tigris stejnegeri, assembly GCA_023333525.1. Classification (NCBI taxonomy): domain Eukaryota; kingdom Metazoa; phylum Chordata; class Lepidosauria; order Squamata; family Teiidae; genus Aspidoscelis; species Aspidoscelis tigris. The sequence continues at coordinate 98,743,916 of JALMGA010000001.1, forward strand.
GAGGAGGAGGAGGAGGAAAAAGCCAGGGCGCTGGAGGGTCATCATTTCCTTCATGCCTGGCTTAGCTCACCCCGGTCTGGAAACCCTAAACACACCCACCAATGACGTGCCCAGAATACGGACAGCCATTGGATACAGTGCAATTGGGGGAGGGGCACCCTGAACACGGAATCTCATCCCTGAAAACGGTACTGTCCACACAGTAAAAACTTAAACACGTTTCAAGTGCACGATCCGGAATGAGACCTGTTGAAATCAGGATTGAGATTCAGAACGGTTTGGTGTGGTTTAACATGGAAAAAGCGTGTTAAGCCAAACTGCTGTCTGGACTCGGAGGACTCAAAACGTTTTGAATTCGAAATAACGTTGCCGTGAAGACACGGCCATTGGTGCACATCCCTATCTGGGAGAGATAAATCTTGTGAAAACAGTCTACCAGAAACTGGAATGGAAAAACAGTGAGTCTTATCCATGAAAAGGCAGGATGGTATTTAAGAATGGACAGATAGATAAGTTGTCAGTCAGAAGGTATCTCCAAATAGAATCTCAAAAGGTAATTAAGAGCAAGAGGTAGAATCTCAACACTGAGAGTTCCTGGAAAGAGATATTGACCAGTCTTTTGGCCTGTTTGCATTTTGGAGATCCAGATGGCCATGTGTGCTCCAACATGGTGCATTCACACACTGTGAAGCTGCTTCCATCACAGAGGGGCTCCAAACTTTTGTAGCTGTCCCAATCTTTGAGGGCAGTGTGGCTGCCACTGCGCAGTCACGCACAGTGTCACCAATCACTGTAGCAACAGCCTGGCATGCATGGTTGTTGCTGCATTGAGGTGGATGCTCCTGACAGGAGTGTTTGCATTCTGACTGCCTCAAGATAGGTTCCAGTTAGATTGGGATGGGGATAGCATTCACTATGTGAATGCTGGCCACCATCCCTGATCTGAACTTCCATGAAACATTGCCCCTTGGAAGTTAAGTTTGAAAACCTCCTTTGTTTGACTTGCTCAGTGGCATGTCCATACCCTTGCTGAAGAAGGAAGGCAGAAGAAAGATCGGTTTCTCCCAGATATCAGCAGGGATGCTGAGTGTTGGACCATTAAGATTAGATCCCAACATTCCTGACACCAGTCTGCAAAACCTTATGGAGCTTTTATTAAGTAAGGCATTTAGTAACATCATCTTTAGCATGTTGTGTTTTTTGTTGGAGTAATTTTTTATAGATGTGTTTTTGAGTTGATTATAAGAAGATAAATGGTGTATGGTGATATGAGTTTCGATGAGAGAAACAGACTTCCCTTAATCATTTATTTGGCAGATAATATTCCTTAACAAACCAAAGCACAGATCTTCTTGGAGAGTTGCTATCTGTGTTACCAGGGCTATAGCTTTGGATTAACAGCTCTCTTGGAAATTTTGAACAAGCTTCTCCATATGCTTCAAAAGTATCCTCAGATGGTGAAAGTCTGAGGATCAAGGATTTTAATGAGTTTGCTGTTGGTGAGTTCCATTTGTTTTGAAACCAACTGGACAAGCGCATAGAACAATTCCTCTTGATCAGCTTGGGGACACCTTGCCTCAGAGTAACTGGAAAGGAAAATGCCTATCTAAAATTTTGGCCAGGCAGTGAGATGTTAGTCACTAATGGCCTTGCACCATCCCTTCCAGATGGCAGGGTGAAATCACAGGGCAAGCCTGGAGCTTGTCTGGCACTTACTCTGGTGAGGCATCAGAAGGCGCAAAATACCAGGAACTGTGCAAATGCCTATGCCTGCATTTTTGCATATTTTCAGCTGGGTATCAACCCCGTGCTTGCACACTGGGTATTTTCTGGGAGCAAGTGCCAGATGAGAGACGTTTTCGCATGGGGGTGCTTGGAACGCGCGGGAGACAGCCCGGAACGCGGCAAACGCATTGCCGCCGCGGGGCTTGCGATCCGACGTATCCGGAGCTGTCTCTTGCGCGTTCCAAATGTAGAGCACTTTGAAGTGCTCTACATGCGTTCGGGCACGGACGAACTGCCCGCAGGCGTTCGGGAGGAGAAGGATTCACGCTTGCTTCTCGCTCCCGAACAGCCGCGGGCCCGCCTCCCCCGCCGGCGCAGGTTTGGCAATCAGCTGTTTGACAATCAGCTGATTGCCGATCTGCCTCCGCAGCTGTCTCCGCGCCCCTGGCCGGCCTTTGCCGGCCAAGACAGTTCTGGGCGCTTTTACCGTTCACACACAGGCGCGCCGGAACGCGTTCCGGCGCGCCTGTGTGTGAACGGTGAAAGCGCCCAGAGCTGTCTTAAGCTTCCCGCCTGAACGCGTTCCGTTTGGAACGCGTTGCAGTGCGGAAAAGCCTAAGGTAAACAATATACCAGTGTAGGAAAACTCAGCTTCGGTGTTCTTTTTTCCCACAATAGCTCTATCCCAGATTTCTGCCTTTATATGCTGGGACTATGTTAGAATTGCCTGGGATACACATGGCAATCCCAATATAGAGATAATCCCAGGTTTTAGACCTTGGTTCTTTCTGTACTTAGCCTTATTCTGGAATATATCTCAGGATAGGGGCCTGTTGTCTGCAAGCTAATGCAGACTATCGCAGGCCTTGCCTGGGGGTTGCCATAGTCAGCACTAGCATGCAGACAGTAAGCCTCCATCCCCAGATATATTCCAGAATAAGACCAAGTGCAGAAAGGCCCCTTGTCTGGTTGCTGCATCTATCTTGTCTAAGTAAAATAATATTCTTTGTTTTCCACTGATATCTAGAATTTCCAATTTTTCTTTTTTAAAAAAACTTTGCCATCCTGTCCCTTAATACTGCTGTTTTTATTTTTATTTACTCAAAATGTAGGCAATTCTACTTCCATTTTGTGGGGAGAGGCCATATCCTATTGTAGAAAAAAAGCATTGGTAAGCATGCAAAATAAAATTAATCCCCAAGACGGTCAGTTTAATATGAGATATAAGAATCCAGTTAGTTAATTAACATCTTAAATGGATGGGTGACTTTTGGAACCTTGAAGTCCTTCAGGAGAAATAATAATCTTCACACTGCACTAGTTGCAGTTTTGTTCCAAGACTTTGGATGTGATATTCTGGCATGAACTCTGTTCCCTGCAGGTATGCTTTGTGATGTCAAATAACAAATGTTTTTGTTCCTTTTTATTCTTAAGCAAAAGTATAAAACGATACACCTTCATATACATCACAGAAAAGAAAAAAGTGTGTCGGTACTTTGTTCTTGCTAAGCTGCAGTGTCAATAATGAAGTGTCAGAATGACCTTGGCTCTTTTCTAATTTAATCTGTCATTGATAAAACATTGAGTAATGGTATGAGGTATTGCTCTACACTATAGCTAAATTATGGTCCTATATGTTAGGTCATGTTGAAAAGAAGGCAATACAGTTCTATGCTATGTAGCGACTGCAGCTTCCTTTAAGGCAGTAGTAAGAAGATTGTCCACACTACTTTGCTTTCACTTGAGGCCCCTGGAATAAAGAATATTGCAAGACACTTTTCAAAGCACCAAATCAGCACTCCAACAAGGACTTGAAGCAGTGCACCTTGGGTTAAGGTTATAGCATTATTGAGATATTGGGTGTTTTTCTACTGTCACTAGAAGTACCCATTAAGTACCCATTAATGGGTACAAAAATGCCATTACAGACCCATTAATGGGTACTTTTAGTGTCAGTGGAAAAACACCCATTGCCTACCAGATCAGTAGCTTTCCTAATACAGGTGAGGGAGGGATGTCCCACTCCCTTATTGTTTTAAGGAACCTTTCTGGCTTAACTGGAATGTGTCCTTGATTGGACAATTTCCCCCTTAGTTCCTCCAACTGAATCACCTCTTTGCCTTCCTGCTTTGAGCTAGTATAGCAGGTATAGTGCTATTTTCTCAGCTTTTATTTATTCTGTGAGCCAGTTTGGTCTAGTGGTTAAGGAGCTTGATTCTTATCTGGGAATACTGGGTTCAATTCCAACCTCCCCCCACGAAGCCAGCTGGGTGACCCTGGGCTAGTCACAGCTCTCTTCTGAGCACTCACAGCCCCACCTACCTCACAGGGTGTTCTGTTGTGGGGAGAAGAACAGAAGGTTTGCCAGCTGCTTTGAGTCCCCTAAATGGGTGAGAAAAGCAGGGTAGAAAAGCCAACTCTTCTTCTTCTGTCAGGATTGGTCATTTTGGCATTTCATTCACTTATTCAATGAGGTTAACACATTTTTAAAATAAGAATTCTATACATGAGGAAATATAATTAGATATTGATCTCTAGACACATTATTCACTGTATATTTCATTGAACTGAACACACAAAAATTAAGTATTCAAAGGGTCAGTGAGGACTGCAGACACCTTTGAAGTTCAGTTTGATACCCCCCTACTCTCCTTATACCAATTAGGTTAGTATATACTATTTCAAACAAAATAGGAAAAATATTTTGGCGTCAGGTGGTTGAATTATCAGTACTAAAAATGCCTTGAATGGGCATCTGTTGTGCTATTTGTATGTTACTTTCCATATGCTTCTATTTTTAAAAATCTAGATACTTCAGCTTCAATAAGCAGAAAAAGAACATCCTCTCTTCAGTGGTGCCTCAGAGGGGTTGAAGGAGGTAGGTAGGGGGAAAATAATATTCACAAGAGCAATTCTTTTAAATAATACTGAAGGTTTGGGCTGATTTTAATTAGAGCTGCTTGATCAGTTTCATGTGAAAAGCAAATCTATGCAAATTTGGCATTTAGCCAGCTTTGCAAAAGTAAGGTGAAATTAAAATTGCTCTTCCATTACAGTACTCCATAAAAACTTAAAGAAATCAGAAAAATTGATATGGGTCAAGTATATGAAGGTGGAACTAAAATGCACTTTTGGAAAAAAAAACTACCACCATGCTTAATGAAATAGTTGTAGATAAATGCTGTAGCAGTACTGTTTTTAGCTTAAGGAATTCTTAGGCTGAACGTGACCTTTGCTATGGATCCAGCTGCCAATTTTATGGGTTGGCCCACAAGTCATTCATTTGGAGTGTGCGTGAGAGAGAGCAACACTGTTTTAAAATTTCAATTTTTGTACAGCAGTAACCCACAGATTAGGACTCACTGAATGAAGAAATCAGCTGGGGAAGAACAACTGGAAAATTTGCCTCTCTTGTATGTTGCAGACTAAATACAGCTCAGTGAAATCAATACGATGCTTTGACTTGTGGGTCTCAGCACAAGAGTTAACTCTGCCTTGTAGTATAATCCACAAGGTATTTGATAGCCAGTCTAAAGCATAATCTGTATGGATGCTGATGGTGCCATAGGAGAAGCTTGAAAGACACGGATATTTCACAATCCTGAATCCTGTTGCAGATAGGTGGAAAGTGTTGTAGCAGTTGCTTTCGTGCAACTTTCTACTGTTACCCTTGTGTCCATCACCATGCAAATAGATGATGGCAGCTGTAGTGACTAGGGGTGTGCGTGAGTGCAATATTTAGGGATTCAATTCGACTGAAATCAAATATCCGAAAATTTGAAACGATTTGCATGTTTAAAATTTGAATGTATTCACATTCAATTCAATTCGAATGCATTCAAATCTATTTGTGCAAATTTTCCATCCGTATTTGCATCATACGTGCCCATGAACATCCGTATGCATCCCGTATGCATCCATACACATCCAGTATTTATCCCATATGCATCCCGTTTTCATCCGGTATGGATCTGTACAAATGCATACAGATGTGGGAAAGATGCATATGGGCAGGTATACACATACGAATATCCAAGTAATTCATATGAATGTTTCAAAAAATTTGACATTAGTTTGAATGTTTAAATTCAAATTTATGGACATTCAATTTGAATTCAAATGTCCAAATTCAAATGAATTTGATCAAATTTTGAATGTTCTGAATATTTGTGCACATCCCTAGTAGTGACCTACCTAGTACAAAGTCTGCTCAAGATCTTTTAGCAAACAGCAGGAAATGATGGGCCATCTTTGAAGGTGGCCCCATGCCCCCACCCTCTGCTACCATAATATCACCTCCATGGGGAGACTGTGAATTGTAAATTCAGCATTCAAAAAAAGAAGCCACGTCTGAGTTTTGTGCAAAATCCAGTGACACCAGAGTGTATATGGTGAATAGTACTGAAGACACTAAGGATGCATGTAGAAGAAAATAAATGAGACTTTTTTGGTGGCATGGGGAAATCTGCACAAAACTGAGAAAATGTATGGGCTGGGAATTGGATGAAAGCATGTCAAAGGAGATGTCAAATAACCCAAGTCTTGACCAAGACAGTTGATCAAGCGCTTGATCCCTTGGTGAGAGACAAAGGACTGAGAACTTGATGCCTTTGGGCTGTGGTCGCACTTAGGGTTTAATCCAGTTTCAGTCCACTTTCAGAGTGAGAGAATACATCAGCGAAGTGACAAGCTGTTTTTTTCCCCAGTGTTAAATAACTACAAAAATCACCTTTGGGATAGATAATGTGGAAAGAAAATTACTGACCACTTTGCTGATGTGTTCTCTCACTCTCAAGGTGGACTGAAGGACCAAGGCTTGGAAGTCTCAAGTTTGTGGCCTGCATAGGAGGAGCAATAGACCACTGTTTTCCTAATCTGTTCAACTCATTTAGTCTTTTTCTCCATTTGTTAATATTATAATTTCAAAACACTGCTAATTCATTTGTATTTTTAATTGTGACTTTCTCCCTATTTTATTGTGGAATTGTTTTACATTCTTCTGATAACTAGTCACTTTCAATAGCCATTGATACACCTGTCCTTCATGAATTTTCTCTTACCCTTTCTTAAAGCTATCCAGGCTGATTGCTGGCGCCACCTTTTCTGGCAGCAAATTCCACAGACTAATGAACGTCTGGGTAAAACAAACAAACAACAACAACTCCCTGTTGTCCTTTCTTACTCTCCTGCCCATCGGTTTCATAGACTACCTCCTGGTTCTAGTGTTGTGTGACAGAGAAAAGTGAAATGCAAAAAAGCTCTAAGTCAGTGCAGCTTTTGGGAGCAATTCCCCTATCTCCTGGATTTCCATAGGCACCTATTGCTTGCATAACACTACTTTACAATCGGCATTGGGTTTTTTTCTGAATGGAACTCTGAGACCTTACATTGCTTTACTGTGGCAAGCAATTTGGATCTGTAAGGCAGATAGGAAGAATGTGGCTTCTAGACATTCAAAACACAACGTGCCAGTTCAGTCTCTATATTTCACACTATGTAAAAATCATTCTGGCAAACCTTGCGAATGATGACAGCCAAGGTGCCCTTTCACTTTTGTCATTTTAGCTAAACCTTACCAGAGGAAAAATTGTTCATGGCATTCCTGAAGATTACTGACTGCATATCAGAGAAAGCTAAACAACTCACTTCAGAGGTGATCTTGTCTCAGGCAACTTTATTATCTAAGCCGAAACAGAGATTTCGACAGCTGCAATAACATTTAATAAAATGCCTTCTTATAGGCTGCATCCCCATGGGATGTCTTATATTGATTTCCCAAAATTGAAATAATTGAACCGGGTTGAAATTGTCTCCACGGCTTTCAACTTGATCCAGTTCGGCGGCATCCCGACAGCATTCCAATTGCAACCTTATCTTGGATTCAATCCTCGGAGTCCGCATGGCATTCCTGTCCTCCCCGCCCATTGCCAGTCATGGTGCCACCCCCTCTCTCTGATTGGCGTTCCCTCCCTCCCTCCCTCCCAGGATCAGCCCCTCTCACATAGTTCAAAGTAACAGAGATCAGACCTTTCCCCTGGCTGATGAGGCTGGTTGAAAGGGGCGGGGAAGGAGGTGAAAAATGAACCAGATGTATTGGAAGGGAGATTTAACAAGAGATGGGGGGGGATGTAACAAAAGTGTCTGATTTTATAGCTGTCATGAAAGCCTGCCTGCTCCCACTCTAGCTGTTCTGATCAGCTCTAGCGATCGTGCACTAAACTCTGTAAAATTCTGTCTGCTTCCTCCCGCTCTCATCGCTGTGAAGCTCTCCACTTCCTTTCCTAGTATATATATAGCCCCTGACTCTATGTTCTCCACATTCATGTGGAAGGGTGAGGCGATTCTGAAGACATCTGGATCCCGCTTTCCCACCCGCGCTTCCCTTGCACCGAGAGACTGGGCTGGAGGGGACCGAGGGGCTTTTCCTTCATCTCACGTCTCCTCTCTGCATTTCCCAGGGCGCACAGCAGCAGCAGCAGCAGCAACTCAAACCCCCTTCACAGCCACAGCCTTTAAACCACAACCTCCAGGGCTTTCCTTTCCTTTCTCTTTTTTAAAGGTCAGCACTTTCAAAGAGCTAGAACTGTGCAAAATTGCAACATTGTTATTAAGGTGTGAAGTGCCTAGAGCGCTACAGTGTAGCTTTAAGGACTGGAGTTTTATAGTGGCTGTTTGAGGGTGGATTTTTTTCAATGAAATCACTATCTTTGGAAGCAAGCTATTGGGGGAGGGAAACCCTAAACATGACGTGCCCAGAATATGGACAGCCATTGGATACAATGTGATTGGGGGAGGGAAACCCTGAACACGGAATCTCATCCCTGAAAACGGTACTGTCCACACAGTAAAAAATTAAACACGTATCGAGCGGACGATCCGGAGTGAGACCTGTTGAAATCAGGATTCAGATTCATCACGCTTTGGGGTGGTTTAACACGGGGAAATCGTGTTAAGCCAAACTGCCGTCTGGACTCCGAGGATTCAAAACATTTTGAATCCGACATAAGGGTGCCGTGAAGACACGGCTATAGAGAGCTACCCCATCCTATACAGTCATTCTTGTTCATTCCTCCCAGTGATATTTCTATGAAACTAATATAGCAGTTTCACCTACTAACGAGTTAGTTTTCAGCATTTAAAAAACAATTTAACCATTTTTATTTCATATTCATCTTGAATTAATTCAATAAGACAAGATTCATGTTATCAATTTTTTTAAAAAAAAATTGGGTCTGGGACTGCCAAAAACGTAAGATGGGTTCCCCCCCGCCCCCACCACCACCAGCAAGGCGCCATTCACAGATATGGTCACTTGAAAGCAGTAGTTTCTGTACCTGTGGCAGTTGATATTTTCAGTGTGATCAAAACATAACTTCTCAGTGATCAATATTTTTCAACATTTAGAGACTATAAAACTATTGCCTTTATGTTAAGCTACCTCCTTGGAAGCATGCAGGTTCAGGTGAGAGGCAGCTTGTAAGGAGAGGAGTGAGGCAAATGATCAGGAAAACTGACACTCCATACAGCAATAGGAGCAGTCACCCGCAGTGGTGGGCCGAGAACAGTTGCACAAAAGAAGAAATTCCAGTAGACGTAGCTTATAATGCATGCTAAAATGTCTCTTTCTGTGCAACTATTAAATGCAGAGTGACCTTGTTCTCTTTTGCATTGGTGATTTCTGGTTGCTGACCCTAGGGTGATCCACACAGTGGGAAATGCACTCACTTAAACATTTCATTAGAAAATGCTATTATGAGTGAATTTCCCATTGGGGTATGCGATTCCTCTTCTATTTTCAAGCATTTATATTACATTGTTTCTCTGATGTTTTGTTCTGTATGGAATCCAAAGAAACTTATATTTGGTCACAAAATAGTTATTCAACCAGAAGTGGGTGGAAAGGGCAAGTGGATTAAAGGCTTCCTATATCACCATTGCCTCCCTTTCCTTGCCATTGGCCTCCCATGAAAATGTAAAATGTCTGACACTTTTTCTTTGGTCTTTTATATTGGTAGGAAAGACTTTCCTTGGAAGACATAGCTATGACATGTGACATCCTCCTACTCAGAATCCAATAGGAAAGGACACTTTATGTCGGACAAACTCCTTAGAATGTCTTCTGAGGTTCAGATTATGCAGTTAGGAAAATTACTGTCTTTTAAATGTTACTAGTGAGAGCAGGCAGGCTCAAATGTGTTGCAGAATGGGAAAGAAGAAGGGCAGTGATTAGAGAAGATGCCATTTTGCGACAAACTAGGGATGGTATCAGACATGGGAAAAAATATCTGAGGCCTAAGTCTAAACCTAGGCTGTGTTTAGACTTAACAAAAGGGGGACCTCAGAGACACAGTGTGTGATGCTCGTGTTCCCAAACATTCTCTAATCCAGCTTTTCTAGCACCAAATGTTTAGCACAGGGGAAGGGGGAACTGGTGTGTGAATAATCAATAATCCCACCTCAAAGCCTTCTCTGTACTGCCTCAAAGATGTATTTTTGCTCTGTGAACACAGCCTTAGAAATGGATTCTTCACTCACCAGTCTGCTTCTCCCCCCTCTCATGAACAACCTGTTCAGAGAAGGGATTTAGAGAAGGGTTGGAGGAAATCTGAGGGCCACACAATGTTTCTCTGTAGCACTTCTGAGACATCCCTTTTGTTATATCTGAACTCAAGCTAGGTTCACAACCACTTTGGGTGACTGTTACTATCACTGTATGGAGTGTCAGCTCTCCCGATCACTTGCCTCACTCATCTCCTTACAAGCTGCCTCTCACCTGAATCTGCTTGCTCTCAAGAAGGCAGCTTAACTTAAAGACAATGCTTTTATGCATTTTGTGCAGACTGAGGCAGACCAGTAGAGAGAAGTGCCTCCATGGTCCCCATTAACTTACTGATATGGAGGCCCAGATGTGTATTAGCTTGGATCCTTAATGTGCATTATAGGTCCACCCAGAAAGGGCATAAATCATCTATTAGTTCATTTACAAACACCCGTGACTTATTGATTGCCACACCTCAGATTTCCACATTTGTCTTTGTGCCTTCCTGGCAGTATGTGAAAAATATAGAAATAATTCTAACTTTCATGTTTGTAGGTCTGAAATAAGAAAGTGTACATCTGTTGAATGTATCAGTGCCATAGTACTTTTAAAAATGTGAAAGCTTCTATCGGGAACAGGTCATAGAAATGGTAAATGCTGATTTGGTGACACAAAAATTAGGCACCCCAGAAATTTAATAGGACCTGCTGTCACCTTGGGCACCAAATTTTAAAATGGATTATGTTAACATAACCAGATGCAAAACATCAGGCACTGACATAGAAAACCTGTGTGCTCTTTAGTCAGTTAACTTGTGCTTGCTGCCTGAGTATTCATTCAACAAACTTGAGCTGGAAACATTTCCCTGGAGAATGCCTTAGATGCAGTTGAGACCATCCTGTTCTTCCTATGGACCAAGTTTTCCTAATATTTGAGGATGGCATAAAATGATACTGTTTCATAAAACTATGGTAGTACATCAGGTTGCTTTATTAATAACATCCTCTATTTGTCTTTAGGCAGTGCAATACCAAATTCAAGGCAATAAATATAAAAGCAGAACAATTAAAATATGCCATTTAAACCTTATCAGCAATAAATCAAGATCAAATGCCCCAGAGAGTGGAAAATCACCACATAACAGTGTAATAAGGATGGGATCTTTAAAAAGCTGTGTTTCCCACTTACTGTGGGAGATGCCTGAAAAATGTACTTATGGTGCCATGTCATGATTTTACATGATCTGGACAGTCTGAGTGTTGCCCGATATCCTAGTTTACTCCATTTTTTCTGACTAAATTTCCCACCTGTTCTCAGGGTAGGATTTTGGGTATAAGAATAGGCAATTCCCTCCATTCGTGGCCCTTGGGGCTTGCGAGGTCCAATGCTATGTTTTTTGGGGAGTGTTTGGCTCACTCAAAGTGCATAACATCCTTGAATGACTGTGGGTTGTCTCTATCATTGCAAGATCTGAAACGTAGTAATTTGCTTCTGCAGGCTTCATAACGTCCTTCCTGCATTAAGTTTTTACAGAACTTTGTGTGCTGTGTGCTTTTGTTTCAGGGACAGTATCTGGTTCAATTCCACAATCCTATGTGAGGCCAGGTGGGTGAACCTGGAGCTCCCTTTTGAGCTCTTACAGACCCACCTACCTCACAGAGTGTCTGTTGTGGGGAAAAAAACCAGAAGGTTTTTCAACCTCTTTGACTCTCCTTAAAAGGGTGAGAAAAGCAAGGTATATAAGTAAATTCTTCTTCAAGTTACCTACCTTGTTGAACTCAGTCTTCCCTCTTACAGACTTTCTGTGTGGTGCCTCAGTGTACTGTTGCTACTTGAGGTCATAGTAAACCAGTTCAGGGATATAACTGAACTTGCTTAATGTCTTGTGAAGTTGAGTCCTTGAGGGCAAGCAAGACTGATTATGAAGTTGACTTCCAGGACTTCATTTCTCTGGTACTGAGAGTGAGAGGTTAGCCAGAGTGCTGGCTCTTCTGCCTACCCTTTAGGCCTGTAGCTCCAGGCTGTGAAAACTTCCCACTCACTTGTGCACATATGTTTGAGTGCTCATGTTTATTCCTGAGATGATCTTCCCTGAGCAAGAGAAGACCTTGAGAAAGGCATTATTTCCCCTGGTTTACAAGATAGTCGGCTGCTCTTCCCTTTGTGTTGCTTCCCTTCTTAATTCATATTCAGCATTTCCTCCTATTCTCCTTCTCCTTTTACATTTTTAGAGTTAAAGAACTTTTCGTCAAGTAAAAAGGGGAAATTATAGATTGATACAATAGGCCCAATTTCTTTTGGGGGCAAAATTGATGGATTAGAATGGGAGAAATCACGGAGAAAGAGTTCAATGAATTGAGGTCTCCCCAGATATAAAGGTATTTGAAACTTAGCCTTATCTGCCTACCCACACTTAGTAGACAAATTCTGATTGGTCAACAGAATTTCCATGTAATATGCCATGCTGAATGCCCTCTTTCAGTTCCTTGTTTCCTTAATTAAGTGCTTCTGCTGCTTTACTTTAGGATTGAGAGGTAACAAAAACAGTTGCTGAGTTCCTGGCTAGAGGTAACTTCCAGCCACTGGCTGTCAGGAAAACTTTGGCTTTGCTACAGTCAGGCTGCATCCGCACGGCATGCTTTAATTTGGTTTAAGGAAACCAAAATAACTGAACCGGAACAAAACTGTCTCCACTGAATTTCCACTTGATCCGTGTCAAGGGCATCCCGCCGGCAACCTTATCTCGGATTCAATCTTGGGAGGCCCCACGGGCAAGTCCTCCCTGCCCATTGCCAGCCCACCCAGGATCAGCCCCTCTCAGTTCAAAGTAACAGAGATCAGACCTCTCCCTCATGGCTGTGCAGCTCTCCGCCTCCTTTCCTCTGCACCACCTTTCCCTCCCCCTTTTCTTCCAGCTTTGTGCTCTTCCCTCATCACCCCCATCGAAGAAGTCTGCGGATCCCCCTTTCCCACCTGTGCTTCCCTCGTGCCCAGAGGTTGGGCTGGAGGGGAGTGAGGGGCTTTTTCATTGCTCAGAGCATACAGCAGCAGCAGCAGAAGCAAGTAAAGCCCCATTCCAGAATCTCAGCTGCTTCCCCTACTTTCAAAGGTCTGAACTTCTGAAACTGTGCAAATTTGCAACATTGTTAATCGGGAGTGAAGAGGCTTTTTTGCTACACTGTAGCTCCTTTGTGAGGGTGTCTGATTTTATAGCTGTCATGAAAGCCTGCCTGTGGGACATATGAAAGGAAGGCTTTTTTCCCCAAATACTACTTTCCCCTCCTCCATTTCACAGTGGCACCTAAGAGAAGTGATTGGAATCACTTCAGAGGCTACTTTGCCTCTGCCTGTGGTCACACCTAAGGTTTAATCCAGTTTCAGTCCACTTTCAGAGTGAGAGAATACACCAGCAAACTGACAAGCTGGTTTTCTTTCAGGGTTAATAACTCAGAAAATCCACCTTTAGACTAGATAATGTGGAAAGAAAACTACTGGTCACTTTGCAGATGTGTTCTCTCACTCTGAAGGTGGAGTGAAGCTGGATTAAACTTTAGGTGTGACCACAGCCTATAATGGATTGAGACCAATAAAAATCAGGACTCAGGAAAGTATGCTTGAAGGGAAGAAAGTCCACAAATGAAACAGATGGACTAGTGGTTAGGGAGCTGGACTCTCATCTGGGAATACCTGGTAACCTTGATTCCACACTCCTCCACAAAGCCAGCTGGGTGACCTTGGTCTAGTCACAGATCTCTGCTGAGCTCTCACAGCCCCACCCACCTCACAGGGTGTCTGTTGTGGGGAGAAAAACAGAAAGTTTGTCAGCCGCTTTGAGTCCCCTTAAATGGGGGTGAGAAGTGGGGCAGAAAAGCCAACTCTTCTTGTTCCTCCCTGAAGCCAGCTGGGTGACCTTGGGCTAGTGACAGCTCCCTTCTGAGCTCTCACTGGGTGTTCTGTTGTGGGGAGAAGAACAGAAGGTTTGTCAGCTGCTTTGAGTCCCCTTCAATAAGTGAGGAAAGCAGGGTAGAAAAGCTAACTCTTCTTCTTCCTGCATGAAACCAGATGGGTGACCTTGGGCTAGTCACAGCTCCCTTCTGAGCTCTCACAGCCACCCCCCACCTCACAGGGTGTTCTGTTGTGGGGAGAAGAACAGAAACTTTGTCAGCCGCTTTGGGTTCCCTTGAATGGGAGAGAAAAGCGGGGTAGAAAAACCAACTCTTCTTCCTCCTGTTCCTCCTCTGCATCAGAGGAAGAAAACTTTGGGGAAGGGGCCATACTGCTTCGGTGAGCCGCCCCGCCCGCCCCGCCCGCCCTGCTGCTGCTGCTGCTACTGCTACTGGTGGCAGAAGCAGAGCGGGACGGGCGCGCCAGAGCGAGGTGCCACGGTGAGCCACAGTTCCCTGCGTGCCGCGCGATCGCCCCTTCTGCTCCGCACGGGAGGATGGAGTGGGGCAGTATCGGTGTGGCCAGTTCCGGGGGGGGGGTGTCGGGGCTCCTTTCCCACCAGCTGAGATTCTCCGCTTCCTCGCAGTGAGGGACCAGGCAGGGAAGATGAACTCGTGAGCTTCCCACGCCCCCTCCCCAAAGAAAGACCCCTTCAAAACGCGCCTCCCTCCCCCCCGCTTTGCTCGTGGCACGAATCGAGGGGTCCCTCTGGAAACTCGACTGTTTCCGATCGCCTGCATGCAAGACTGGTAGCCATGGGGGCCAACGGCACCCAAGACTTCTCCTCCAACAACACCTGCCTGGCTCCGGAGGCGATCCGGAGTACAACTTTGCCGCCTTGGTGTTCGGGATCTTCCTCATCCTCTTCATCATCAGCGGGAATTCATCACAGCCCCACCCACCTCACAGTGTCTGTGATGAGAAGGACAGAAGGATTGTCAGCCGCTTCTCATCCCCTTAAATGGATGAGAAAAGCAGGATAGAAAAGCCAGCTCAATTGAACAGCAACCTGATTGAGAAGTGGTAATCCAGTGAAATATTGATCCCGCTCGTCCCGCCCGCCTTGGGAATTGTAAAAAGAGAGAGAGAGACGCTTTCCTGCGTGCTTTTCGTTTCCCCAACGGAGCCCCCCCCCTGCCTTTTGCTTTCTAAAGGTCTGAAGTTTTGAAACTGTGCAAATTCGCAACATTGTTGAGAGTGAACTGGTTCTCTTGCTACACTGTAGCGCTGAGGTGTGAAGGCTGGGGGGGGAAGTAGCAAAAGTGTCTGATTTTATAGCTGTCATGAAAGCCTGCCTGTGTGTGTGTGTGTCTACCGGCTCGCTCCCTCCCCAGGAGGGGAATACTAGCTAGGCTTTCTGCGGCCGGGCTCCCTCAGCCAAATTCTTCTTGCCCGCCCCAGGGGAATCCAAAACGCTGATAGCCTCCTCCTGCACAATCCCATCCTCTCCGTCTCCCCCCCCCCCAACTCTCCACACGCACTCCGGAGCTGTAGCGCTGCTGTGTGAAGGCTGCTCCAAGAAGTTCAGGCTTGCAAGAGAAGAAGTGATCCGAAAAAAGTTTTTGCTTCAGATCAGGCAGGGAAACACACATCCCCAAATGACGTCCGCAGAATATGGACAGCCATTGGGTAGATTGTGATTGGAGGATTCTCTTCCCTTAACACGGTACTGTCCACACAGTTAAAAAGGAAACACGTATCGACGCACAATCCGGAGTGAGACCTGTTGAAATCAGGATTTATTTCAAAACAGTTTAACGTGGTTTAACACGGAAGTAGCGTGTTAAGCCGAACTGCTGTCTGAACTGGGAGGACTCAAAACATTTTGAATTCGAGATAACGATGCCATGAAGACGTGGCTTCACAGTTATTGCTTGTTTAAAATGCTTTACACATTACAAGGAGTTTCTTTGCTATAAGTTGCCATTTGAATAATTTATCTCGCATTGAAAGTGTTTCTCTTGTCACTTGCTTTATTCTTGATGCTTATCTGGTAATAAAGTTATTTCTTGTATGACTTTTAAGTGTCAATGAAACAAAAATTATTAAGACAAGCTCTCCCTAGAGATGATTTCAATCTGTTATCAGGCAAACCAAACATTGACAAACTAGAGCAAGTCCAAAGAAGGGCTACCAAAATGGTTAGTGCTTTGGAAACCATGTCCTATGAGGAAAAGTTGAAGGATCTAGGAATGTTTAGCCTACAGAAGATTGAGAGGAGACATGATAGCGTTCAAATATCTGAAGAACTTTCACAGTGCAGAGGGATTGTCCCTGTTCTCACTTGCACAAGACAGGAGGACTAGAAACAATGGTAAGAAACTCCAGGGGAGTCAGTACTGATATTAGGAAAAACTTCCTGACAGTGAGGGCGATCAGAGTTCTCCTTCACTGGAGGTCTCCAAGCAGACACTGGACTTCTGGGATGGTTTAAGAAATCAAGCACTGACTCAATGACCCTGGAGGTCCCATCCAACTCTGTGATTCTATGATTCTATGTGGATGGAGCCAAAATCAGGACCAATTATAGAGTTCAATACAATCTGGAGAGCTGTAGATTAGCTAACTTTTTACTTATTTTAGTGGATAAACTTTTTTTAAAAAAAGAGAAATGCAAGTTTTCAGTCAGGGTTGTCTTCTTACCAACAGAAATGAAAACTTTATGGTTTTATTTTTCATATGTTTGCTCCCAAACCTGAATTCCCTTTAAAAAGTAAACCAAAAGTGGAACCAAAGTGATATTTTTCTTTGATAATTCCCATCGCCCAGAAAAATCTAAGTACTAGCAAGTTCCAGGTATTATTGGATATAATGATAACAAGAATTCTTGTCCTACATCAAGAGGGTCACAGGCTCCTCATTATTGCCTTAGAAGGATTGTAGAGTAGGGAACAGTTAACAACAAAAGAATGCAAAATAAGTTTAGAATCTAAAATAAGTTTACATGTCATCAATCCATGTTGAAAAATAATTCCACCCAGTATAAGGTTTCTTCAGAAGATTAGAAATGTCACCCCCATAGTCCATTAATCACTTGAGCAATTGCCAAAGAAATAATTACTCCCTCAGTAATGTTGGTTCTACCTTGAAATAGACTTGGATATAAGTGCCTCTAAATAAAAGTTATGTATCTTTCTTATACAACTTGTTTTCCATTAATCAAACCTGTCTTAAAGACTAGCTACACACAAATTGGGGTCTGTTTGCACTTTCCTGTCTGGACCAGCTGCAGCTGCATCCATGGAACCAGAACATCCTAGAGCATCCCCAAACATCATTGTTTGCTGTACAAGTAAAAGCACGCCTACAGCTTCACCAGGAGCAGTGGTGAGCTCTTGGATTCAGTGTTCACAATTTCTTCTGGATGCAAATGCCCTGAGTAGGCAGCATGGTGCACCTGTGGCTGTGCAATCAGGCACCATACTGCAATCATGATGGCAATGGTCAGGGATGCAGCAGATGTTTCCGTGGACAGACCATCTGCACTGCAAGCAATGGTGATCTGGTTGGGAACTGTACCAGCCCTTGCAGTGTGAATGTGGCCGGCTGTACTCAATCTTAACTGCAGTAGAATGGTATAGCCATACCATTTAATTCAGTTAAGTATGAACAGGTCCTTATTCCACACACTGAAACAGTTTCCACAGCAGGTAGATAACACTGGAGGGCAAGAGTATGCTGCTGATGTTCAGTATTTAACTGCAGGTCAACAATATCTACAGGAAAGCAAATTGATTTTTCTAAAGCATTTCATTTTTAGGTGTGTACATATTCCACTTTTGCAAAGGGAGGAATTCCAAGGGAGAGTGAGAGGACCTAATTTCCCTGATCTAGGCAACTAATAGGAATCAGGAATCTATTCCTGGTCTTACAGAATGTTTGTCTTTGCCTTTTGTTTAGGGCATGTTTTTTTCATGGATTTGTACTGGGGCACAAAGCTGCCACAGGCTATTCTGCTTTTGTGCTGGAGTCAAAAAGTTTCTTCCTTTGCATAGGAGCATAAAACAGCAATAGACTATTTTGCCTTTGTGCTGGATGCAAAAGTATACCTGTGAGTATACTGGAAGATTGGCAACTTGTGCTGCAGATCAGTCAGTGCATAGGTGGGTAAGAGTTTCCAATAGCTTACAGCAAAGTTGGAATGACTTCCTAGAAACTGTATAACTTGCATCCCCTTGGATCATAAGGACACCAAACGTGCTTTAATTGCATGCTCTGTGTTCCATCCAGAAACAGTGTAAGTGGAACAGATTATAAAGCAAGAAGTGTCTTGGAACCACGCTTTGCTTTCTGTCATTAAATTGAAAAAAACCAAAAAATTTTACAAAGTTTGGTCCTTTCTGCACTTACCTACTTCTAATTGAGATCAGTGAGTTTGGAACAGGAAGGCTCACTGATCATGACCACAGGAAAGGTTGGGTGAGAGCTGCACCATCTGTATCAATGGCACTGATCCAGATCAGCTTACACCATGGCCTTCTTGGCTGCACCCCCATGCCTAGCCTTAGGGCTTCTAGGGGGGTGCATATTAGTCCAGGTTGGAGTAGTTCCAGCTGCTGAGCCACACTAATGTTACAAAACAAGCCTTGGAAGGCCACTTCAAGTCAATCTCTGTGCTTGCTCCATGTCCTCCAATGTTTTCCATCTTTCTTCCTAGGTACAGATCATCTAAAGGGCCTGTCTGGGTGGCACAATTTTGTGTGCCATTAAAATGGGTTCCCCTGCAAGATTAGCCCATAGAGGCATACATACCTCTACATAACTTTTCAGCCAGTTAGTACCTCCAGGACTGCAGCAGACTTTTTATAATAGGTATACTGGTATCTCAGTCTAGGTGGGCATTTTAGTTCCATTCAGTGTGGACAGAGCAGTCTAGCAGGGGGCAGAATCTCCTGTGCACTAATGGAGCCCTTGCTGCAGTGGTTCCCAGGTAAGCAAGGAAAGACCCACAATACACCGGCATGTTTTTCTAATCAACCTGGTTATGGCTATGTAGCATGCGTCTTTCCTGTTTGGACTGGAATGTTTCACATTGTTTTGCAGTATGAAAGGAGATAGAGACCACACCAAAGAAGACATTTCTTCAATTGTCATGGGAAAACACTTGAAAGGTTCTTTAACGTGCAATTAATAATCTAGCTGCTAAAGAGGATGCCACATAATCTCAAATTTCAAAACATGATTAATTTTGCAATTAAACTGTGTTTCGTCTAGTAGATCAATACTTGTGATTATTGCTTTGACTAGGGCTTATAAGAATTCACCCAGTGTCAGTGAACTGTTCAGCAAGAGAAGCCAAAGCACAATCACTCTTAGATTTTTTTTTTTATTCAAAAAGATGAAGGACATGTGACTTTAAAAATGCTGGAGACATTGGCATTATCTAGCATTTTTCCTCTTGGGATATGTACAATTTCAAATGAAGTTAGATACTCAAGGGATAACCATCTCCTGCTGTACTGGGTCCTGAAAACTTCTACAAGACTGGAGAAAATGGTGGCTGTTGAGATCCAGGAACACCAAATCAAAGGGTTCTGCCAAAAAAAAAATCAATAAACAGAATAAAATGTGTACCACTCCCAAATATAAAAAGGCAAATATATAAAGAAATAAAGAAATAAATGCACTCTGGAGCAAAAAAACAAACAAACCCAGTATAATTATTACAAGGGTAGCAATACCCCACTGGAAAATTTATAAATGCTGAAAATAAAACACAATATAATCCTAGTAAAAACTTTAAAAACTCAAGGCCAAACGTGTTTCGACACCAGTCTTCATCAGTGGCCTATACGTATAAAGAATGTTTTAAAATTGTCAATTATCAAGTACACAGCTCACACAATGTGAGTCTATTTTGGAATTGAACTAGGCCACTGATGAAGACTGGTGTCGAAACGCGTTTGGCCTTGGCACATATTTTATTCTGTTTATTGATTTTTTTTGGCAGAACCCTTTGGTTTGGTGTTTTTGGTCTTTTTACTTGGGTTCTGGTCTATAGGGACTTGTGTTGGTTTGCTGAGATCCAGGAACACTGTATACCCACCAGGGAATTAGCTCCAGAGTGGTATGTGCATACCCCTCCTGACTGTTGGGAAGTCAACAGGAATCACCACAAGTCAATGGTGTGTTGGAATGGCCTGAGTACTTTAAGTCTGCAGCCTCTGTTATGAAGTTTCAGGGGATCATTTGGATACCTTGATGTCTCTGGAGAAGACAGTGAGAGTCACTGAGACCAGAAAGTGAGTTTGAATTTGGCTGAGCACTAGATCTATGTTAAATTTCAGTTCAGATGGTATAGAAAGACTATAGACTGCTGGGTGGTTGCTGCTAGAAGCCTGGGGCCTTTCTGTACTTGGCCCAGTAGTTCACATTGGGGTAGCTTCTGGGCTTTTTGGAGTACTTGAATGAGTTTCAGGACTGTGGTAAGGGCTGGTCTGGATCAGCACCATTGTGCAGATGCCATTGTTCCAGACCACACCCCTTTGTAGTTCAGAAAACTAGGTCTGGCTGGTCCAGACCCACTGGTCCAGACCATGGAGAGAAAAGTTCAAAAGCCTATATCCATCTTCCAGGCTGTGGGACAGGCATGATGCCTAGTGGTTAGGGAGCCAGTCTCTTACGTGGGAATACCATGTTTGATTCTGCCCTCCTCCTCCATGCAGTCAGCTGGGTAACCTTGGGCTCATCACAGCTCTGTCTCTGAGCTCTCACAGCTTCACCTACCTCACAGGATGTCTGTTGTAAGGAGAACAAAAAGCTTTGTCAGCCGCTTTGAGTTCCTTTAAATGGGTGAGAAAAGCGGGGTAGAAAAGCCAACTCTTCTTCTTTTCTAATGCCATTTGCTGGAATTTGAGAGCAGGTGAAGGTTTTGCCCTTGTCTTCTGCTTGAGATGTCCCTAAACAATTGGTGGTCCACTGTGTGGGACAAGATGCTGAACTAGATGGGCTGTGGTCTGATCCAGCAGGGCTCCTCTTACGTTCTTATTTTCTTGTTTTTTGAATCACCAAACAGAAATGAGGAGGTATGTTTGATATTGTTTTCAAAATGCCTGTGTGGAGGAAGAAGGCAGCCAAAACCATGCTGGTCAACTGTGGTACCTTTCCTTGCATGATGAGTGTAACCAACACCATCTATTCCATGTCCAATGTCAAATATGTAAAATATCTTCACCGTATCTATGCAGTGTTCATCAAGATGCAGCCATAAAAGAAAAAGTGTGTTAAAAACTATACAGAAGTGACATGCAAAAACAGAGTCCCTTTCTCCATGCAAGATCCATGATACGCTTGAATTCTGGTATCAGAAATCTTTTATTCAGTTTTTTTAAACTTTTAACCATACCAGATACTAAAAAAGTGTTGCCATTTAAAAAAAAATGAATTAACATTAAAAATTCACTGTTGCTCATCAGCCATTGTTTAAGTAACAGCAAGAAAAAGCAAAGGGCAAATAGTCTCTCTTTGATGAATGAACACATAAATCAGGAGAATAAATGATTGGGTACAAAGCAAAACGTATTCCATAGCCACAGCAAAATATGTCCAGAGGGAGACCATTATTTCTCCATTTGAATTTTTCAGAACGTTAATCCCTTATTGTTTTGATGCAACTGGAATATTGAAAGTCTTTCTGTTGCATTGCTTCTGAGGACACTGTCATTTGCAGCTTCTCTCTGCTCCAGACAACAGCAGTTCTTATTTTTTCCCCAGTGAAATATTAATAAGGTGCAAGTTGGGAGAGAGGTGGGTAGTAGTGAAAAAAATAGCATTCAATTTGTGAGGAGCCCAAAATTATAGATCGGCTGAAAACCCCAGCTATGACCTTCCAGATGGTGATGGAATCAAGGAACCATCAATTCCAGCTGGATGGCCAAGAATGCAAAAGAAAATGATTACTGTAATCTTTAATCTTTATATTTAGACTTAGGCAGACATCACAACCTTCAGAGAATTCTTTATGTATTTCTTTTCAAGATCTTGTGCCCTAAAAACAGCCTGAAAACTGAAACTTTCAAAGCACTGATTTTGATGACCTGGTGAGTCCAAACAGTAGATGTGCTTACCACATGTTCACTATGAGCAATTTTGCCCTTGCCAGTACACCAGACCAGTGAGCATATTGGACCCTCCCATACTGGATGAGGCCTCCCTTAGCCTGCACCAGCATGAACAAGGTTGGTTCCTAGTACACTTGCTGATCTGGTAATATCAGCCCAGTGCAGAACCACCTAATGTGTTTCTGTTACTGTGAAAAGAATACCTGTTTTTGTCAATATGCTGATACATAGCAGGAAGCGACAAATGCAAATATCTTCTTGATAACATACTGGCTTTTTATTCACCATGTTATGTTTTTTATTCATACTGGAAGCTATCCATTGCAATAAGAGCTGGGACAAATGCAGTGAATTGGTAGCTGACATCAGGAGGAACAACAGTAAAATAATAAAATACTCAAGAGAGACATCCTGGATACCTGCCATTTATGACATTCATCAAATCCAGATCGCATTTGCCAGCAAAATTGAATCCCAAAGTTGCCTGTACTATTTAATAATTCTTGGCTGGGTTTTCTTTCTGCCTCAGCTGAGGGCATGCTCTATTGATCCACATGCTAAGAATGGCATATGCCTTTGCTTGCTGCATCAACAACTGATATTTGTTTGATAGAAGATTACCTGTGAGGTTAATTTGTTTTAATATACTCATGATCATGGTATCTGCCACTTGCCCAATACATGGTGGGATAAACTACACTATATAAAATTAAAATACAAGTAATGCCCTTGGTGAAATTCAACAAGGGAGAAGGAATCTTGTCTAAAATCCCTGAATTAGCTGAAATATACAAGGCTGCAGTCAAGCAGAATTATGTACCCAATTAACTTGACATTTTTATTAATTGCATCAGTTACTTTTACAATGAACTTGAAGGACTTTCAGGGTGTTTTAATAATGAGTGCAAGAGACTTATGCAAGTCTGATCTTCTTGCTGTTGCAACTACCAAGCTAATTTCAGGTCAAGTTCACATGTCACCCCCACCTCAAACTGGCTCTAAGCCCCCCACTGATATCCTGAGATGGTGCACAGAACAAACTGATATGGATTTATAGTGCCATGTTATTTTGCCCCTTCAACCAAACAGAAATAACATAAGAACATAAGAGAAGCCTTGCTGGATCAGGCCACAGCCCATCTAGTCCAGCATCCTGTCGCACACAGTGGCCCACCAAATGCTCATGGGCATCTCAAGCAGAGACAAGGACAAACCCTCTCCTGCTCTCGAGTCACAGCAGATGGCCTTTGAAGCACCCCAGTTCCTCCCCTCCTCAGCCTGAAAAATGCATCTAGGCATTCGTTCTAGTAGCCATTGATACATCTGTCATCCATAAACTTGTCCAACCCTACCTTAAAGCCATCCAGACTGGTAGCTGTCACCACCTCTTCCGGCAGCACATTCCATAAGCCGATGACCCTCTGGGTGAAGAAATACTTCCCCCTGTCAGACCTTATTCTCCTATCCATCAGCTTCATAGAGTGCCCCCTGGTTCTAGTGTTGTGCGATAGAGAAAAGAAATTTTCTCTATCCGCCCTTTCTATACCGTGCATAATTTTATATACTTCAATCAGGTCCCCTCTCAAACGCCGTCTCTCCAGACTGAAGAGGCCTAGACGTTGCAGCCTGGTTTCGTAAGGTAGGTGTTCCAGACCCTTAATCATTCTGGCTGCCCTTCGCTGCACCTTCTCTAGTTCCACAATATCCTTTTTGAGGTGTGGGGACCTCATACTTACAGATGGCATTAAACATGGCTATCTAGCACACCTCCAGCAGTCCCCTGGATAACCCAGGAAACAGCCATTTGAATGGCCTCCCAACATGGTTGACTGAGACATGCAGAAATGGGTTCACAAACTACACCATGGTAGAAACCAATAAAGAGAGATAGTAAAGCAGAGCTATCATATAATAAGTAATTCCCATAAAGAATGTTCCTTTTGACCCACTTGTGGGGCACTAGTTTTTTGTTTTGTTTTGTTTTTGGCAGGGGACAAACAGGTCTGCTAATAGCTCACATTGTTATGTCACAGCACCAGACAATGTGTATGTGCATCATTTATCTATCTCATAATTTTGGTGCACGGTGCTGAAATATTTTTTTAAAAAAGGTGTTACTCTTTCAAGCCTACTCTCCACATCAGTCTGCAAAGGCTGCCATCTGCACAGCAGGTTCACAGATCTTCCACACCATCTCACATTCATCAGACTTTGTTCTGGTTACTTTATTTCCCATGTTGAAAAAAATACCTCTGTGGGATTTTTATGAGACTCTGAAGTCATGAACTCTCATGGGTCACAGTGAAGACTTATTTTTATTTTTTATTTAAGATATGCCTATATTGCTTTTCATTAAAAAAAAAATTCAAAACAGTTTACTGGGATAAAGGGTAGGAAATACTGTTGTGAAAAATGCATTACTGTCAAAGGGGACCATGCTGTGAAGCAAAACCGAAATTGCATTGCAATGGCTCCTTCAATATGTTGGAAGATGAAATTTCTGAGTGCTTACATAACACTTCCTTGTCATAGTTTGTGATGAAAACTTGTGCAGTAATTAACATATGTAGATTCTGATTAGGTACATAAAGGTATGTATATCTCTAAGAACTCTCATCATTACAGACAGAATTTCTTTACTTGAATGAATTACTTTAATAAAGGGCAGTCAAATGCTCCAAGAGTTGTTGATTAAAGAACTTTATTTATTATTTACATTTATATGCTGTCACAAACACTATAGTCCAAATCTTTCATACACTCAATAAGCCAATCACTTCAGTATTGCAGAAAGCTTAAAGCAAATGCCTACCTTTCCCCCATTCTTTAATGACTGTAGGGAGTTTCTTGCCTCCTCGATACTTGCCAATTCGTACATGGTGACTGTTCTGTGGCCCTCTTGTTCACTGGCAATTTCAGCCACCAGATGTCACCACTGGATATACAATTTTGTAAAGTCCATTGACCAAAGTAATTATACCTGCAATGAAGATACTGTACATGGTATGAGATGGTAGTGGACAAAACAAATCTCTATTTTTGGGCACCCACAAATCCTTTGTTTTTTAAATAACAATTATATGCTATTTATTCTTAATCCAATTTTGTCTGTTTGAATAATCTTAAAATTAAAGTTAGGCAGATCCAACATATTGATGACTTATATACAGAATAGTGTTGTAGATACTGACAAGGCAAATTTGCCTTCCCACCAAAACTATCTAATAAACCATCTTAAGAAGTTCTGAGTCTCCAGTGATAGCTGTTGCTGGATATGGTTAACTTTTCAAACAATATTACTGGAAATAGGTACAGACTTTAGATACAAGGCATCATAGCCCATTGGCCTTCTGATACACAGGGTTTGAATTTAATATGCCTATTAGTCAGTCAGTAGGAGGCCAATACATACCATGTTCAGCCTAGTACATGTACATGCATAACTACAACTTCATCATTTAGGGACCTGGCAGGGGCTGGAGAAAGGCCCACCAGGTCCCAAATCATATCTTAGTATGTGATGACATGATCCTCCTGCTTCCAAGATGGTTAACGGTGGCAGCCAGAAACAAGAAAATATAAGTGAAAGGAGAAAACTTACCTTGCTCCATGACTGGGTTTGCTAGCTGCTCCATCTAAGAACTGTAGCCACCACATGAGAAAAGTGTGGCTGGTTTGAATTCTTGATGGGGCATTTGAAGGGGCATTTTGCACATACCTAATGTACACCATTTGATTATATTAAAAATATCCCAGCTTACAACGATTAGTTGAAGCAGCTCACTAGCAACATATCATGTTCCAAGCTTTAACCAGGGTGTCCAGAGTTGCATTATGTCGGAGGATGTAATGCAACTATCATGTGTTGCCAATCATTTATTTATACAGATTCCTTGAGGTATTTTTTAAAATGATTTATTTATGTTTAATTTTTGGTTTTTCTTTCTCCACAAGTAAACTGGTCACCCGATTGTGTCAGTCCTCTCTGTTCATATATTTACTGGCTTCTTTTTGTTTTCTCTTGAAAGCATTATTAAGCATTCTCACCAGACTAATGTGATCTCTCCCTTCCAATTCTCTATGTACTGGCTGAAGCATCTATTGTCAATGTACTAGTTAGAGCTATTTCACCTATGTGGGTTCTGCACAGAGCCCTTACAGTCCATAACTCAGCTACTAGAGTCACGGTCTGCTCAGCTCTCTTCTCTTGCAGCTGAGTTACTGTGTTGGCAGGATGTGGATTCACATGGACTAACAAGCATCAAGTCACCATCCCACCATAAACGCTCCCTAGAACACTGTAAATGGCAATTGTGAATAAGCACTTTCCAAGCACTCGCCTCTTCCAGTGGCTATTTTGTCATAGTGCCACCATCACTTGAACAGTATACCCAGTCCAGTGGCAGTTGAAGATGATGGGTTTGAATAGCCCCAGCCAGCCACATGGCAGCCAGGGACCAAAAGATGGAGAGGTGAAGAGAGCACATTCCATTTCGGAGAGTGTGATGCTCTGAAGAGTGTTACCTTCTTCTTCCTAGGAGTGCTCTAAGAGAGCTGCTGAGACACCTGTGTGCAGATTTTTCCATAATATAATGTAATATAGTGCTGTAGAAGCAACACTATAGGTAGATGCAAAGAAATAGTCTAATTTTAAGCAAAAACATTTATCTAGATAATTCGAATTTAATTAAAGTAATTTCATGATAATATACTTTGTTTTAAGGATACTTCTTTAGAAATTGAGTCAAGCAATACTTTCGCTACATGTATATTTGTAGCAAATTACATCTGTTTGTTTCTCTCTGCCTAGAAAACATTACATTAGAAGTCAGACATTACAGTAAGTTGTAATCCATATACACTGCAATGAATATGAATTTGCCACATACTTCAAGGGTTGTTTCTGATCAACTTGTAGATCAAACAAGGAATTAATGTATTCAAGTGATCACTTGTTACTTGTGGAATTATTCCAGTTTCAGTTTAGGTTATCTCATTTGGCATGTATTTCGAGTGTTAGGTAAAACCTCAGATCAATGGTTCCTTTATTTAAAATGATTTTCTTCATCATGAATATTATTCTATTCCACTGAAGGCCTTTTTAATAAATAAAAGTTCCTTTACAAGTATGCCATAATTAAAGTACTTAGCAGTATAGTGTTCGTGATTACATCTGGTGTACATCTCTAATTATTCTGCATTATTTTGGGATTGATGAGATTTGAACAGAGGTTTTGTGTGTGCATGCAATCATGCTTAAGGGATGCTTAAATAGATTTATAAGAGCTAATTGAATAAATATCTTCCTTAATTCAAATGGACTTGATCCAGTTTGAATTTTCATATGTGTAGAAAAAACGATAAACTTCCTTGGCAAATCATGTAGTTCAATTACAATCTCTACCGAAGCGAAGAGTAGGCATAAGAGAAACTATATTTGAATTCTTGATGGAGAAAATGTATTGGACTGGGGGAACCTTGAAGTTAACTGCTTAGGCTGCATTTGAAAATGCACATCTGACTTTTCATTATTGTCCATTACTCAAAAAGAACAATATACAAAGGAAAGGTAGTAGATACCACATGAATTCATTATGACTTTACCCTGACATAGTTAATCTGCAGCAATCATCTTTTAGGTTGCCACAGCAGCATAAATTGCTTGCATGTAGGCATAGATTTTATTGTTCTTAAAACCTGACACAAAGGTGGCAATTAATTGGTCAACAAAGTGAGCATTTTATTTGTGTTGCTATGGATACAAGTGACAGAAGAATAAACATACATATTTAGGTAACTGAGGATGTAAACTATGTTCCTAACCAAGTTCTTGCTACCTTTTCTTTTAGTCCATTAACACTCAAATTATGATTTTAAGTGTTTACACAATGTGAAAAGATAATTGTGCAAATCAAATGGTTTTCATTTCTGAAGTAGGGATGAGGCAGTTTGAACTGGGCCTCTCTCTCCAGTTTCATAGTTCCACTGGTTTTAGTATCTAGTAGTAATTTATATACATATATTATGTGTGGATGTGCATGTTCACTGCTTGCCCCACCCCCCATTGTGTATCCACTATAGCATAATTTCTTTCTCCTGTTAACAAGGCAGTAAAACATTAAAGGCAACCTGAACCACCTCACGGATGCTCTTTCCCGAAAACCCCAGTATCACTCTACTGAATCTGATACTGAAATGACTATTCTTCTCCCCAAACACTTCAGATTAGCAACCGCAGCTATCAGCATTGCCAACCCCATACACAATCAGATCCTGGAACATCTTCCTACTGATACTTGGTATCAATCCAACTCTTCCCTCCTTGATCACCTCCTGACCCTGCCTACACACAATGGAAAATTTATATCCTCAAGGCCCTTTGCAGAAAGATCTTCCAACAAAATCCTGATTTTGGCCCAGCTGGCAAAAATCCACTCTCTGTCCCCATTGACTGCTGTCATTTCTCTCTTGCTCTTAGTCCAAACCACACTACTACGTACATTGCAACTGAGACTTTTCTCTATTGCTCTGTAAAGTTCTGAGGTAGCCTGGCTAGATATGCTTCTAGTGCTTCCTTCTTCATAGCTTATAGGCTGTGGTACATATGTTTGGCATTATTGATCCCAGGAAGCCATAAGGCTAATATGCATAGTGTTTAAGATGCCCTTAAAAAAATAGGCCACAGCATGCACCAAAGGCTTTGTGGCTATGTGCACACTGTGACCAATAATACTGGATATCTGAGGGTGGGGGGCATGCTATTGGCCATGGCATGCATAATCGGTGGGACTAGTAGTGTCATACAAGTGTTCCATGGTCTGTTGATAAGGAAGGATGGAAGTGAAAGAAAGGACGGACAGATGGATGGACGGACAGACGGAAGGGAGGGAGGGAGGGCCAGGCTAGATCAAGTTGATTCCAAATTCTACAGCACATCAAAGTGGTTGGGTAGAGAATGGTGTTGGTATGAAAAGATCTCTTGCACATGTATGTGCCCAGAGACAAGGAGTTTTAGAACTAGAGGTTTGGTTGACCCTTGGTGAGGGAAAAATGAGCAAGGCTCATCTCAGTACAATGGTTTTACTAAACCAAAGTAAAAATCTAAGTGGCAACACAGAGAAATTAGTGTCAAAAATAGGCAACTTGAGTAGCAAGCAGTAGTGTAGTCATTGAGCCTTTTCACACCAACCTTATTAGAAAAGATGGGGGGAACTTCCACACAGCACATCCATATTGTGCGGAGTCATTCTTTACTAGAAATTACACTAATAACTGATCCACACTTAGTGGCAGGGCTATTACAGCATTGCACATTGCATCTGTACCTCTTCTGGGTGGAAGAGGTATAGGGGGAACATGTGACCAGCAGTGGAAGTGTGATTATGTGCTGCATCACCTGGTTGCCCTGGCAACAGCGCTGTGCAGCTGCACTGGCACCATTGCTGGAGCTGGGAGAGGGCAAAGTGTGAATACTCTCAGTGTAAGACTTTTAATGGTGGCAGCAAGCAGAGAGTGAGAACTAAGAGTTTTGATTGTGGAGGACCTGAGGAGAGAGGGAAAGTCAATCAGGGCATGTTGCTAAGGCTGCATTCACACGTCCATTATTTATTCCATTATATTTGGGTATTCGGGAATATCCATGCTTTATCCAAATATAGTCTGGATAAGTAACCAATGTCTGGGTGCAGCCTAGGTATGGCTGTGGAAAATGAGCTCACAGTTAAGTTAGAAGTGCTCCCTAAAACAACTGGGGAGTGACGTTGGAAGGAGGTGAATAATCCTCACCTTTACCAACTCTTCTTCTCATTTACCCATTTCAGGTCCTAATGCTTTGGGCCCAGTCAGTGCCTGAGCTACCACTCTCTTATCCCTCGAAACAATAAAATACTTTTATTTTGAAAGGAAGAAGAAATGAGAAAAGAGGATGAGGGGCTGTACAACCTCTCAGATATCTTGGGGATGATGTCCAGAAGTGAGGAACATCTAAGTGGACAGAATACATACTTAACACTCATTCAAATGGGCAATAAAGGCTGGGCTTGGGCCATTTGGTAAAAGGGCTTTTAGATTTGATGAAATTTTCAGTAATATGACAAACTTCATTCTGGTATAATATAATGACCCTCTGCACTCACCTGTAGATGTGGATCAAAGGGCCTCTCATCCACACAATCCCCCCAAGCCCTGAGGCTAGGAACATTTGCTCCCAGCCATGGGGTGGAGGTGTTGGTAGCTGTGAAGCTCATGCAAGCTTTGGAGCCTCAAGGAAGTGTGGACCAGATCAGTCCTGTCAATGCAGGTAGTGCTAATCCAGCCCATGCCTCCCAAGATCCATCCAGTAGGTTCAGTGGGATCAAAACCAGTTCAGTGCAGAATGGACCAACTTAGTGGTACCAACAATCACAGTGAAGAGGGTCCAGAAACTTGGAAGTGATCACCCAGTTATAGGATTTGGTCCTATGGCTCTCCCTAGTCACTCCATCCTCCAGCCCCTTCCTCACATTCAAGCTAGACATGTGTACTAACTTACTTTATGTGTTTGACTTAGTGGTATGGAGGAAGTGAAGGTATATGACACAGATGAGAGGAGATGATAGATTTATAAACCTATTGAAGCTGAACCCAAACTGATCAGCTGAGACAGGCTTGATCATGAAACAAACTGTTGACATGTGTCCAGAAAAGTCTTGGGCACATCCCTCTTCTCCATTTTCCTGAATCTTGCTATGTGTAGAAATAAGGAAACATTATTGCAAAAAAGGGAGTTGATTTTATAGTGATTTTATTGCATTGGTTTTTATGCTGATTTTGCTGTTATTGTTATTGTTGTTTTAAGAGCAGCATATGTATGTATTGAATAAAATTAATTACAATAAGTAAGGATTTTCAGCAATTATAACACCAATTCCTTCTTTTCCATCCTCTTTTCTATATCCTGTTTTCTACTTGGCTTTTTTGTACAAGGATGGAGTATTGAGCAGCAGGTACAACTAGTTAGCATTCTTGGAGGAATTAATAAACTTCAAATTGGACAATGCTGCTGTATAAAAGCAGATGTACAACTATTCCTCTGTCCAAATCTCTCACATAACTGGATGCTGGTGCATTTTGTTAATGAAATCTAAGTACCTGTAGCTGTCCATGCATGACAAAAACACCTGGCAAGGACAGTAGCCAACCATCTGTAGTGGCATTTATACTTGGAACACCTGCAGCCTGTAAGGGTTATTGGATTCTCATTAAGTCCTCAGATAAACTGCAGGATGGGGGAAATAGCTGAAAAAACCTAGGCCAGAAGCAATCAGTATCAAGAACACACATTTGAGCAAAGGAATAGGAAACATTTAGGAGAAACATAGGGCTGGCAATCTAAGAATCTGGGTAAAGACAAAAACACATTGTTCTTCTGTGCACAGAATGAATTGCACACTGATCTAGAAAAACAATTCATAATGAAAGTGTTTCACATTTTGAAACATAAGCTTCTGCTTGTTTACTCAGAGCCAAGTGTGTTATATACAGGCTTACTGACTGACAGCTAGGTGTGGTCAGACTTTTTAGCCTTAATTGGAACAATTAGATGAGCATTAGTCCTGGAATTATTATTTTTCCCATTGCATCAAGCATTCAGCATTCTGGCTTTCAAGGCATTTTCATTCATTGTGCTTCTGTAATAATGAAACTTAGGTCATGACTGTTGGGCTGTGTTCCCATTCAAGATTTAGAGAGCTTTGAAATCTTTTTGAAAGCTCGCTGTTCCCAAAGTTTCAAAAGAGTCTGCAGTTTTTGAGGATTAAAGGTCCCAAAATCTGAATTATCTATATTTGATAATATAGGTAATATAGAGGTCTTGCTGCTGGATTTAGAAATAATCCTCACTATTTAGCAATGGGAATGCAAGCAGGATTTTTTTGCGGTGAGGGAATCATGCTCAGGGTCATTCTCCTCAGTTTCCCTGACCCAATGACAAGCTGTGATTCTATCCCCTTTTCTCACCATTGTGTGCCAAGTATATCAGGCTTGGCTGAAAAGACCATAACAATGTAATGAGAGATCAGACCATAGTGGAAGTGAGTCAAAAATGTCTGATTTTGGTTACAGAGGCAGGCAGTGATCAGAAAGACTTTGGCTCCAATGCCTGCCCATTTCGCAAACCTGGTGTCTTTTAAAAGCCTGCCTACTTCATCCCCTGTTCCTCCCTCTCTTCCCCATCATGATCTCTATTCTCATCTTCCGATACCAGATATGATCA
This sequence comes from Aspidoscelis tigris stejnegeri, assembly GCA_023333525.1. NCBI lineage: Eukaryota > Metazoa > Chordata > Lepidosauria > Squamata > Teiidae > Aspidoscelis > Aspidoscelis tigris. The sequence goes on from JALMGA010000001.1 coordinate 98,776,437, forward strand.
GGAAAAATAAATAAATGGCCATATATGGTTGGGAAAAATTCTGATGTAAAGGTATCATGAAAGGAGCTTGGTTATAAATCCTTAAACTGGATTCCATCAGAGCTTTAAGACTGGGCTTATAATTGGAATAAGGAAGAAGCTTGGACCATGGACATGGGATATTAAAAGGCCTTGGAAAAGGTATTCATAATCTAAAATATTGCTAAGAAGGAAAAAGGAGCTCTGCTGTTTAAAAAGGACAGATTTTTCCTTCAGTCAGAGGTTCTGACCTAGGAAAAAGTCTGGAGACTCATTGAAGAGATTAGAAGATGCCTTGGGCACCAGGAAGAAGAGCAAACTTTTTGTCTGTTTGTACATGGGTTAAGAATCACTGAGAGAAGACAGGAGGGGTGTGTGTTTTTAAGAGAATAAATGGAAATGATTTCTGAGATAGGTTCTGTGGAATGAAGCCATAATTGATATTTTTAGGATTTGTTAAGCCTACATGAAGCTATTCACCATTATATTACGGTATTAACTTGAAGAAAAACAGAAAAGCAAGGAGATAAGGGCTTTTGGAGTCAGAAATTACTGCTTACTTTGGGGGAGACGATATTAGACAATGATTAACAGGGGTTTGATGGGATTAAAAGTTTGGGGAAACAGCTTGGAGAATGAGTGGTAGAATGAGTTATTCCTTTTAGGAAAGAAGCTAATCCAGGGCATAGTACATGTTTTCTGAGGATGTTTGCAAGCTAATTTTTCTCTTTTGGGATGAAGGAAAAGTCACAGGAAGTTTTGAGATTATTTGGGGAACTTAGCTCATACTAGTTTGGATACACATATTCATTTTTACTAATTAACGGAGGAATCGAGGGAAAAGAGGAGAATCATCAGTTTCCATAGCCCAATTTTGACATAAAAAGGCATCAGGACAGAACATGGAGGTGTGTCACAGATAAATTACCACCTGTGACAGCGCATTATTGGTAGGTATGTTTTATAGCGGTGTAACTGTACTAAAAGGTAAGTAGTGGGTGAGATCATTGGAATAAAATAAGGAGGGGGTGAAATAGCCCAAGAGCTCAGCCAATGGAAATAGACTAGGCACAGAATGCCAGGTATAAAAGGCAGTGTCCAGGAGGGAAAGTTATTCTAGTTCTTGATGTGGTTGTTTGAGCAGTTTGAATCTGAATGCATTGTTCCTGTGAAGTGAAATATTGAGATTAGATCTGGGTTCTTAGCCCGGGGTGGGGTGGGGGCGGTTGGGCCAGGGAGAATCCTTATTATAGCAGAGTGGTGATCAGACAGTGAAACAAGTTTATGATTTTAAAGGCCGTTTTATTTTCTCTTCAGTAGTGTAATCAATAAGGCCACAGTTCTTGTTATTTTCAAAGACGCTTGGTCTGAAGTATTTATTATAGTATACTATAAGGGTAACACAGATGAAAAGGTGCCTGTTCCTTTAAAAAGTTAAAGTGTTCAAGCCACACTGTAGCCAATGAAAGGAGTGTTTCTCTGCCATTTTTGCTTGGGGAGAAACAGGAGAAAGCTGCACCAGCTGAAGCAAGGGTGAATTGAGGTATTAAAAAGGCCATTTTGGACACTACTAAATAAAATAAAAAGTGAAAGATATTTAGGCTAAAAGGGCTGTGTTACATGGAATCCACCCTTGGCTGAGGCGCGAGTGCCGTCACACAACCCATGTGTCCACAACATTTTTTTCTAACCCATGCTCCATCATCACTTTTAGATGTGAGGCAAAAAGGCTCACCACACCTTTATATTTTTGGCATTTGTTTTGGTGTTGTGAATGGTCATCATAAGTTTTTATGATGGTGATTTTGTGATTTTTTTTTCTTTTCCATTTTTCCTAAGGTTCAGTTGTTACAAATTATTCATTGTCATCATAAGATATGATTTCTCTTCAATTTTTGGAAACCTTGTTACAATAGCAAGGCATTTTTATTTTTTATTTTTTACTTTTAAAAGTTTTTCCTAACCCTGCTTACCCCTCCTTTTTCTTTTTTCTCTCTTGTCTTCTCACCTTGAGGAGATTACAGGGTGAGAAAACAACTGGGGTTCTGCTGAAAAAGTTACAGTCTGGCTGTTTGGAGTCAGAGGGACAAGATGAAGTATTTTTAATCATCTTTTGTATCATCTGAAGATTTTTGTTTTGGGGGATCATTTTGGGGTTTCCAAAATAGGGAAAGGATTCAACAATTTCTTTTCAATAATGAAAAGTCCTGGGCATAAAGAAGACATCTTAAGAGCACATGGTTGGTGAGACAGAATATTATTTCCTCCGTTCACTCCTCCCTATATTTCTTAATTGTGGGGCTAGGTTTAGGGAATTTTTCTAGTATTAGGGCTAATTTTATATCTTTTTCTATCTTTTAAATCTTTCTTTAAAGTTTGAAATTGTTCTTATGGGAAGTTTACTCTCATTTTCATGTTTTCACTCATAAAATGCAATTTTATGGTGTTTGGGGGTTTTTTGGCTGCATAGTTACATACTGGTTGTCCCAATAAAATGGGGATGGACTCAGTTTAATGCACAAATATACTTTAGTATAAAATGCTCATTTATTTAGCAATGTTTGGGGATTTTGTGTGTTTATCTTGGTTCATTTGAATGTTTAAATAAGGTATGTCTTTGAGATGGGTTTACATTTTAACTTTTCTTCTGTATTTCTAATAAATTCTTTTCAATTATTTAACAAGAAATGCTGGCTTTTTGAGCTTGAAATGAGTTTCAGTTTCTGTTTATGGTATGTTTCATTATGTACAAACCTGTGTGAATGGTCCTGTTAAAAAATTCTCCGGGAGTTTAAATTTGGTGTATTTGGGGGGTTCCAAATTATCCAAAATTTGACTCCTCATTTGGTAACACCTTCCCCACCTCATTTTTGCCTCCACCCTGCAATTCATGCTGCTTTGATGTACCAATCCCAAAACAAATAGGAAGTGGGGAAAAACCTACCACCATGATATGAATCGGGGACAGGCTTATATAGGGGGTGGGGTTTCAGTTGCCCACCCCAAGGATGTCAGGGCCCAATTGTGACTGCATGGGGGAGGGGATCCTGCTGAGGAGAGGAGGGAGGAGAGGGGGTTTCTCCCCTGGGAGTCTGTATTATAAGCTAACAATGGGAACACAAAATACCAGACCTACTGCTGATTTCTTTTTTTAAAACCTGCTTAAAACTTGGATTAAATTGCTCAGTGGGAACCTGGCCTTACTGTAGTAGGTACTACGTGGGCACAGGGGATCTGTCACAGCATCCTCCCCATGGTGTTGTTGGGCACTTCCATGGTTCCAGTTGTACTGCACGAGGCCACTGAAGATTTCATGCTGAGGTAACCACCTTCTGGCCTCTTTTTCACACCCTCATCTCCAGCCACCAGCAGAGGATGTTCTCTGGACCAGAAAGCAGCAGATGTCATTGAATTTGGAGACATGGAGAACATGAAGACTTGAATCCCCCAGGTTTTTTACTTTTCTGCCTGGAAACATTTTGGAAAGCATAGGAAGTGTTCTCAGAAGTCAGCCATTTTGGGAGTCACTTGTCTGTATGGTGGTGGTGAAGTGGTAGAGCAAGGGAAATGCTTTTTTCCTCTTGGCAGGGGAAGTACTTCTGCAGCTTCTGTGATGGGGTGTTCACTCAATGGTTATAGCAGTCTGCAGTTCCTATAGCCTTCAAGCACTTCCATTGCAACATTTGAAGTCCATGTGGATCCTCCTTGAATTTGGAAGCTCCTGGAAGCAGATTTAGGTAAAGATGCACTCTTCTTCCTATTATCCACTACAACAAATCTGGGGAGGAGAAACAAATATGGAGCACATCTTCTTTAAATTCATAATCTGTAACAGCAGTCTTGCCAGATAGGACTCATTTGTTATTGTGTTGTTTAATATGAGTATGTATTCGAAACTGTTATACTCTTTTTTTTTTAAAGAAATCTTAAGGGAATAAGTAAGGTTAATTGAAGCATTAACCTGGCATGCATTTTCTTGCATTTTCCTCTATCATTTCCCAAAAGATGTGTGCACTGCAAGCACAAACTGATGCTGCTGTGAAATTACTTTGACTCTTCTTACTTGCTGTACCCTACTGGAAGCACTGTTACAAAGCTGCTCTTATTGCTTTGGAATAAATCAAAATGCTCAAGTCATTGGGAAGAAGAGTTGTCTCAAGAAAAATAATCCAAATTTCTGTTTAGAGCAGAATGCAATCAATAGATTTCCTTCTATGGAAACAACCCCAGCAGAAAGGTTTCAGAGTTTGTTCCATAATGTATTGACATGGATCTCTTCCCAGGAGTCCCCAGGAGAAATCCCTTAAATACTACCCGTGCTGGCAATGTCTTTATTCCACACATTTGGCCTGTAGAAGCATAGCTTCAGATTCTTCAATCCTGTCAGCTCATTTTCTGCTTAGCTGAGCAGCTGGAGAAGATAAAGTCTCTGCTGATATTCCACTTAGAAACAGCCTTAAAGGACTAGGTGTGTCCATATTAAACAGCATTATTAGGAGATGGCAACACAAACTGACTTTGGGTTGATCATGACCAACTAACTCTCTCTGGCACCCACACACAGCTAAAAGTAGCTCAAGGAAGCCTTAGAGATGGCAGCTGCTGCAAACTAAAGTTTCTATCTCATGGTAGCAGTTCAGGGGTGCAGACCAAACATATGCCCAAATATGAGAAAATACACTTGAGATCTTCAGGGGAAGAAGCAAGGCCTTAGGCTCTGATTTATTAAGTCTTCTAATTACAGGTTACCCTTGAATAATACAGTGGTTCCAGCCTGAGAAACCTCGCACTGGACAAAATCTAATAAACATGAAACTATAGCTAGTCATTCAACTGCTATATTCTAATTGCTGGTTAGTGACTTTTATAACCTAATCTGGCATAATGTAGGTTGAGTTTATATGAAGGGGGTTGCATTTATGAACTATGTACTATGCAAAACGTAACTGCTGTATGATGACGTGAGTGTTATAAACATTCTTTCTTCCTCTTTATTTGATAAGAGTTTTTCAACTGCTCTCTTTTGCTAGATTTTTGTTTTGTTTGTTTCCATTATTTTTCCAAAGGCCATTAAAAAATGGGGTTGCATTTATCAAGTGAAATAATTATATAGACAAAATAAGGGCATCTGATCTAAGCATTGTTATTCCTCTGCTGAGGTGGATTTGAATCTTACTTTTCTAGGCCACCTTTACAGGGAAAGACAATTCTGTGATGTCAAGAGAAGTTCTATCTATGAGAGAATAAAACACCTTGGAACTCTGTTCCTTAGTCATGGCAACTGATGCTTGTAAAAATCCCAGTGATATGACTAATTTGTTCTCTATCGAGTACTTCATAGATGGAAATGTAATATTTTAGGAAAATGAAACTAACTCAAATGTAGCTTAGTGTGGAGCTCTTGAAACCCCCATATCAAAAACATCTGCAAAAATTATATATATGTATATATATATATATATATATATATGCAGTATATTTGTGTGGGTATAAAACAGCTTTGGACATTCCCATTGGCATTTTAAAATGGTTTAGTAATGTTTTGGATTCTTTGTGTTCCCATTACCAATCCGTTTCAGGGGTATTTTGAGGATTATTTGGCTAAAAAACGAAATAAATAAAAGCCTATTTTTTCATGTATCCCCCCCCCCCGTTTTTGCTTTTAAAACACTTCTTTATTGCTGTGGGAACACTACAGCAGTACTGGGGCAAATACATCATGAAATGGGGGGGGGGCTTTCATCCTGCGCAGGGACCAGCCCCTTGCTAGATTTGTTAAAGCACCAGATCCATAATCAGCAGAGAAGTAACAAATCAGCCTGATAAGATGTAGCAATTCACCCACTCCACACTTCGCACTGACAAGATAACAAAGTTTCATTTTACAGTTCCTCTCACTTTCTCCTTGCCGGGAAGCACACTCACATGCAGCTCTCTCTCTGCTGTTGCTTTTTTACTTCTCTGCTTTTGTGGAGAAGCAAAACAGCACCAGTCCTGAGTTTTCATGTGTGTGTGTGTGTGTGTGTGTGTGTGTGTGTGTGTGTGTGTGTGTGTGTACCAGCCGGTGCTGCTGGCAATGGTGAGGGGAGGAGAGTGAAGGGGAGGAAGGGGTGTGGTGTTTGTCTGTGTGTGTATGCGCAGGACTGGCAGGACGTCTTTTGCAAAAGCATGAGGGGAGGGGAAAGGAGAGGAGAGCGGGGAGCTGCAATTCCCCATGCTCTGCCATGTCATTGCGGGATCCAATCAGCAGGCAGGGGGTGGGGCCCCAGCTGGCAAGAGAGGGGAAGAAAAGATTCCCTTTCCCTAATGCAATGTTTTGGGTGGGGACAGCAGAGCGGTTGGTAACAATTTAAAGTGATTTAAAGCCACTGAAGTGGGGACTGCCAGAATCTGTGTTTGAATTGCTTTGTTTCATTTTTAAACCGTTTTAAGAGACATGAGTGGAAATAAGCCCTCAAGGTATCTTTCCACCACCTCCCCGCAGCCACCAGCCTGCTCCTCCTCCTGCAACAACCTGCAACAACTGTCTGATGCATCACATTCCCTTCCCTGCACCCCCCCCCCCGGTCACTTTCTTGCTTCACTCGCCTCAGCTGCTGGCTGGGACTAAAATCCAGATTGGACCGGAAAAGTCTTCAACAATGAGGTGGTTATTTTCTCAAGATTTCTGCAGGGGTTTCTGCAGAAAATCTGGAGAAAAGGCAAAGGCATGGGGCCGGCTCCTCCTGGATTCAGACAGCTTGGGAATTTAATGGGATCGCTTGATCGCGAGTCCAAATCCAGTCCAGACTTTAGTGGCTTTGGGAATGCACCCTATCTCTCTTTCTTGCTATGCATGTGTGCAAGTGTTCAGGGAAATTGGCTGCATCCCAAAGCAGTGAACACAGTGTTGGGATCCTGCTGGTTTTGTTTTGTTTCACCTCTAGAAAGGAAAAAAAATGCTCACTGTAAATCAATATGGCTCACAGCCACCTTCTCCAGTAACTCAAGAGCAGCTGGCACATTAGAATGTAATAGTAAAGTGGAGGGAAGGAGGAAGAGGAGATAGCAAGAACATGTACAATTTGATGAGCAATAACACAAGTGATAACACAGCAAGAGAGTTTGCAAAGTATGTGCTGAGCTATATTATTAAATTCAGATGTTTCAGTGCTCTCTTGCGATCAGCAGTTCTCAAGCCATATTTTCAAATAAGGTTTGTTTCTTCATCATACTTATATGGTTGGTTTTCACCTTAAGGTATCAAGGAAGGACTGGCAAAGGCACAGCCTTGTTAAAATGTCTCTCTGCTATGTTACTGTCAGAATATAAGCTGTTGAAAGTTTGATAGTCCCTTGTTCTTCAAGCACAGAACATAGAAATCCTTCCTCAGGCTTTGTGGCTGAGTTTCTGATGAAACAATTCCACAGGTACTTTCTAAATTTCATATTTATTTATTATTTACATTTCTATCCTGCTCCATACCCGAAGGTCTTTGGGTGGGTAACAATGTTAAAACAACAAATTAAAAATAGAACATAGATTATAATTTAAAAGTTCAACAAATATAAAACAGTATACAATATGTTTAAAATAATAGTGTCTGTACTGAGAGGGAACATAAACAGCTTAGCCAAAGGCCAGGGTAAAGAGGTGTGTCTTCACTGCCCTCCTAAATGTATATAAGGAGGGGGCATGACGCACCTCAAGGGGGAGGCTATTCCATAGTCTGTGGGGCATCACAAAAAAGGGTCTCTCCTGGGTGCCCACCAGCCTCACTACTGAAGGCGGTGGGACAACCAGGGGCCCCTCACTGCTAGAACCTAAGGCACAGGCCGGTTGACATGGGAGAAGGCATTCTTTTAGATATTTTGAGCCCAAGTCATTTAGGGCCTTTTAAGTCAAAGTCAAAACCTTGAATTGGCCTCGCTAGTAAATTGGCAGCCAATGCAATCCTTTTAAAACCGGCATGATGTGCATCCAGCTAGCTGCTATGGTTAGCACTCTAGCAGCTGCATTTTACATGAACTGCAACTTCCGGACCATCTTCAAGGGCAGCCCTATGTAGAGTGCATTACAGTAGTCCAATCTAGAAGCTACCGGAGCATGGATGACTGTGGCCAAGTCGTCTCTATCCAGAAAAGGCTTCAGCTGACGTACCAGCAGTAGTTGGGAGTAAGTGCTCCTGGCCATGGCCTTCACCTGAGATTCAAGTGTTAGATGGGAGTCCAGGAGTACCCCCAAGTTACACACCTGTCCCTTCCAGGTCATTGCAACCCCATCAAAGACAGGGTATCTCCCAACTGCACAGATCTGATACCCTGTGACACACAGTACCTCTGTCTTGTCTGGATTCAGCTTCAATTTATTGGCCCTCATCCAGCCCATTACCACCTCCAGACACCTGGCAAGTACTTCAACTGCCTCTCCTGATTCAGATGGTACACACAGAGAGAGCTGGGTATCATCTGCATACTGATGACACCTCACTCCAAATCTCCTGATGACCTCACTCAAAGGCTTTCTATAGATGTTAAATAGCATGGGAGATAAGATCGACCCTAAGGAACCCCACAAGTGAGTTCCCAGGTGTTGAATCGGTGTCTCCCACAGCCACTATCTAAGATCTACTCTGGAGATAGGAGAGGAACCAATACCAAGCATTGCCTCCAACTCCTAAACTCCATAGTCTCTCCAAAAGGATACCATGATCAATGGTATCAAAAGCTGTTGAGAGGTCCAGGAGAACCAACAGGGTAGCATTCCCCCTGTCTCTCTCCCAGAGAAGGTCATCAAGCAAGGTGACCAAGGCAGTTTCCGTGCCATAACCGGGCCTGAAGCCAGATTGAAATGGGTCTAGATACCCATTTTTGTCCACATCTTCCATCAATCTTAAGTCCCACTGCACAGGAACCTCCTTTCACACACTCAATTGTGTTATGCGCTGATATCCACCCGAAGTATGAAATAGATCGTTCCCTGGTTTCCTATTAGATCTTTGCCTGCTTCCTTTACTTCTATAGCTGGGGCAGCTGACCCATAAAGACAATCTGGGAAGAGTCCCATGACTTCAAGCAACTCAGTGCTCTTCATGCTTTTTTCTTGGAAAAGCCACCTCTGGATTAGTTAAAGAAGACAGAAAATGATTAGTCACTTTGCTGATACATTCTCTCACTTGGAAAGTGGTCTCAAACTCAATTAAAACTTAGGTATGAATGCAGCCTTATAATACTCTGTCAAAAGTTTGCCAAATGAGCTATTATTCTGGACTGATTTTGACCTATAACAATACTTTCAGGATTATAAATTGTTTACATCAATACTTCCCAACAGAATTAAAAGATACGTTACTCAGTCAATTGGTCTAGAACAATATAGGTTCATCTCTGGAATTAATATTGCTAGTCCCATAGTAACAGTGCTTAACCTGTTGGAACACAGCTCAAAATCACATACTTCACTAGGGCTATTTTGTTTAGATATTTAAAAAGTATTTGATTCTGTAAAGTATTATTTAGAAAAAATAGACTTTCAATTTCAAAGCAAAAATTTATAAACTTATAGAGCAAGTTTATTTGGCCTCTACAGCCCAAATCTACACCAACTAAATACTCTTTCAGAAATTTAATATCAAGGGGGAACTAAGAAATGATGCTTCTTATCATCAATTGCATTCAACTTGGCTATAGAAGTATTGGCAACAGTACTTAGGCAAAACCTCAAATGTATTTAAAATATTTATATACCACTTCTCATTCAGATATAATATTGAAGTGGAATACAAAGAATAAAAACAACTGAGACTGCATCCAGATGTTGGTTACTTATTCTATTACATTTTGATATTCTGAAGTAAAGCATAGATATTCCAAAACATCCATGCTTTGTTCTAGAATATCCAAATAGAGTAGAATAAGTAACCAATATTTGGATGCAGCTCTAAATCATAATAGCTATATATATTTGTATACTTAAGGGAATAAGACCATCAACTCATGTTTGTCTCCAGCTAGCTATTATCTACTTTAGATATACTGTATTATGTGCAGATTTGAGCATGTATGAAGGAACATTAAGATTATATATTAAACCCAGCATATCAAAATTTTTACTTCTTAAAATTTGTGCTCCAAATGTGCAACCTGAGATCACTAGAAAAGCAGCAATAAAAACTTCTTACAAGAATATAAAATACTTAGAAATTATACCATGATGCCTTAGCAGAATTGTTAAAAGGAACTTCAATTTAGTTTGGGCAAAATAACAGAAGATCTCATGAAATGGGATAAGAATCCAGTTAGCTTACTAGAAAGAATAGCCACAGTTGCTTTTTAATTTTATTTTCAAACAATGCCAATTACTATCCCAAAGCAAAGAAAAAAAGAAAAACAGATACATAAATTTGTTTTTCAGGAAAAAAAAATGTCCAAGACCGTCCAAAGGGTTATTATGGAAAACCACTGCCTTAGGTGGACTAGGACTCCCAAATCTCTCACTGTACTTTGACATTTTTCAAATTAAATCATTATTTTCCTTACAGACAGGGAAAAAAAAGCTGTGGAAAGATTATGAATTGCCAAATACCTCAGAAATACAAGATGTTCTACTATTCCCTATAATGAAGAAATAAAGCTTAATCCTTTCCTAACAACTACTTTACAATAATGGGTGAAATGGCAAACTATTACCAGTCCTTCCTTCCATTTATGCCCATTATTGGAGGAATTCTTATAGTCATCATCACAGAGATGTCATTATAATGTGCAAAGCTCATACATAGTTGTGTTCATCAGAAGACTTTCCCTACTAGTGCTTCTGTCTCTTCTTGATATCTACCCTGGACTTTGACAAGAACACAGCCACATTAACAGAGAAGTCCCCAAGACCCTCTGGGAACCATCTGGCTTCAGTAATCTGTGTGTCAATGAATTACCCAGCCTTTCAGGACAGAAGTCACCACAGTCTTAAACAGCAGTACACAGTAGTATGTTCATGATAAGATCAAGCAGAACAAACAAAACATCTCAGCTTTGAATCACCCTGCTCTTGACTTGTGAAAAGATTTGGACAATAGTGTATGCCCTGCCATATGTCACATGCTAAGCCAATGGCAAGTTGACATAATTACATGAATGTAAAAGCTATTATGAAATCCCAAGGAACCCTTGAAAATTGATGTCACCTAAAAATAAAACTTTACAATACCACTTCTGTGACAATCTCTGTCAGCTACTGTTGTGCTGCAGGACTGATAATACAAACACTGAATTCCCAGCCTTCATATAAAGATGTTATTTTGCAAGATCACAGCAACTGTTCCTCCTTTAGATCCATCATGATGTAGGACTAAGTATCCAAATAGATGTAATTAGAAGAATGCTACTCTCCATTAAGGAAATTTTATAAGCAAAACCTGACATCGAACAAGGATACCAGTCAAAACTGCCAAGGGATTACTATCGAGGCAAAGGACTATGATATGCCTCGAGAACATCCTTTATGCTCTGAGTCATGGATTCCTTAAATTAAAGTTGCTTTTCTATTGCCTCAGTTTAGAAAGCAAAAATGGACTCTGTCTTTTTAAGAATATGAAAGGAACTCTGGGAAATCCCTGGGTTCTTATTCCAACCCCCTAGTTAGTTTAGTTTTGTGCAGCTTTGAGAAATAGACCTGAAAAGAAGAGATCTCTTTTGATGAGAAGGTTATCAAGAAGAGAAAGTTAGTTCACAAGAAAAGGAAGCCAATCTACAGAGAAAGTGAACAGCAAGTATAAAAAGGGACTTTTCGATGAGAATTCAAAATCTTTGTTGTATCTGTGGAACTCTGGAAAAGTAAAGCTTATAAAAATAGAAACCTTGCGGACGTTTCTCTGTTCAGGCTGAGTTCCTAAGGGCCAGGAGTGAAGCTACACACGCCAGTTCTTTAGTATTGCCCTGGGACAAAACAGACAAGGGGTGTTTTTCCACTGTCACTAGAAGTACCAATTAAGTACCCATTAATTTGTACTTAATGGGTACTTTCAGTGACAGTGGAAAAATACCCTAGAACATATTAAGAACATAAGAGGGGCCCTGGTGGATCAGGCCACAGCCCATCTAGTCCAGCATCCCATCGCACACAGTGGCCAGCTAAATGCTCATGGGCAACTCAAACAGAGACAAGGACAAACCTTTTCCTGCTTTTGAATCCCAGCAAATGGCATTAGAAACGTCCTGCTTCTGCCCCCCGCCCCAGCCTGAAAGATGTACCTAGGCATTCATTCTAGTAACCATTGATACCTCTGTCATCCATAAATTTGTCTAACCCTACCTTGAAGCGATCTAGACTGGTAGCTGTCACCACCTCTTCCAGCAGCACATTCCATAAACCGATGACCCTCTAGGTGAAGAAATACTTCCCCTTGTTGGATCCGACTCTCCTACCCATCAGCTTCATAGAGTGTGCCCTGGTTCTTGTGTTGTGCAATAGAGGCAAGAAAATGGCTCACTGGCAGAGCCTTGTCTCTGAAAACAAAAGATATAGCTCTTCTAGGTAACGTTGGGTATTTCTGCACTTAGCCTTATTAAGAGAATATAAGAGAAGCCATGCTGGATCAGGCCACAGCCCATCTAGTCCAGCATCCTGTCGCACACAGTGGGCCACCAAATGCTCATGGGCATCTCAAGCAGAGACAAGGACAAACCTTCTCCTGACTCAAATCCCATCAAATGGCCTTAGAAGCATCCTGCTTGCCGCCACAGCCTGAAAGATGCACCTAGGCATTCATTTTAGTAGCCATTGATACATCTGTCATCCATAAATCACCCACCGGCTTCATAGAGTGCCCCTTGGTTCTAGTGTTGTGTGATAGAGAAAAGAAATGTTCTCTATCCACCTTTTCTATACCATGCATAATTTTATACACTTCAATCAGGTCCCCTCTTAAACGCTGTCTCTCCAGACTGGAGACCTAGACGTTGCAGCCTGATTTAATAAGGGAGGTGTTCCAGACCCTTAATCATTCTGGTTGCCCTTTCTGCACCTTCTCTAGTTCCACAATATCCTTTTTGAGGTGTGGTGATCAGAATTGTACACAATATTCCAGATGTGGCCTCATCATAGATTTATAAAGAGGCAAAATGACACTTGCTGACTTATTTTCTATTCTCTTCCCAGCATTGAATTTGCTTTTTTTTGCTGCTGTTGACACCTTCATTGAACTGTCCATCAAAACCCCAAGGTCCCTTTCCTGCTGTGTTGCAGAAAGCTCAGACCCCATCAGTTTATAGACATAATTTGGATTCTTGGCCCCGATGTGCATTAATTTGCACTTGTTAAGTTTAAAGCACATTTGCCACTTGGTTGCCCACTCACCCAATGCTAAGAGATCCCTCTGGAGCTCTTGGCAATATCTTTTGGTTTTTACTACCCTAAATAATTTATTATCATCAGTAAACTTTGCTATTTTACTATGTACCACTTCTTCTAGATCATTGATGAATAAATTAAAAAGCATTGGTCCCAACACTGAGCCTTGAGGGGCCCCACTTTTTACCTCTTTCCACCCTGAGAATTGGCCGTTTATTGCTACTCTCTGCTTTCTGCCCTTAAGCCAGTCACAAATCCAATCCAGAACAGAACCTGTCCTTTTATTCCATGGCTGATGAGTTTACTCAGTAACCTCTGATGTGAAACTTTGGTCAAAAGCCTTTTGGAAGTCCAGATAGACAATGTCTACTGGTTCACCTTTATCCATGTGTTTATTGACATTCTCAAAGAATTCCATCAAGTTTGTGAAGCATGATTTACCTTTGCAGAAGCCATGCTGGCTTTTGTTCAGCAATGCTTGCTCCTCCAATTGCACACTAATTCTGTCTTTAATGATGGTTTCCCTCACCTTCCCTCACCTCTGGATCATTTTTTGAAGATTGGTGTTACATTTGCTACCCTCCAGTCCTCAGGTACAGAGTGTGATGTTAGGGAAAGATTATATATTTTTGCTAGAAGTTCAGCAATTTCACATTTGAGTTCCTTAAGGACTCTTGGATGAATACCATCTGGTCCTGGTGACTTGTTAGCATTTAGTTTATTACAACATGCAAGGACCTCTTCCTTGGTTATCTCTGTCCAGTTTAACTCTTCAGAAAATACGGGCTCAGCTACTGGCATGTATCCTATGTCTTCTACATGAATACGGAGGCAATGAATTTGTTTAGTCTCTCTGCAATTTCCGTGTCTTCTTTAATTATCTCTTTCTGTCCTTTACTGTCTAACGGTCCAGCTGCTTTCCTGGTTGGATTCCTAGTTCTGATATACTTATAGAAGTTCTTGTTAAGTCCTAACTGTCTAAAATACACTCTAAAATACTGTCTAAAATACACTCTTCTACTTCAAGCCTATCCTAAACATGATGTCATATATTTCTCTCATGCTCCCTCCTTCTGAGATAAAGCCTTTCACCCTCACTTTATAAACAGCTTATGAAGGCTTTGAGGAGGAATTGTTCAATCACCGGTCTTCCCCTCCTGCCTCTCATGAACATTTTGTGCTAGAAAAGAAGGATTGGAGAAAGCTTGGGAACATGAGGGCCACACGCCATCTTTCTGAGGCACCCATTTTGTTATGCCTGAATGCAGAGTTTATTTCTTGTTGGAGTGCCCCTTTAGTTGATCATTCTTGCCTTCTGACACAGGCTGAAGGCTCACATGTGTAGCTAGATTAATGCTTAAACACCCTGCAGAGAAGACAGCAGACAAATCAAGGGTGGGGGGAATCTTTATCCCAGTGAAAACAGACTTACCTTTTTACTTCCTTAACTTTTGCATCTCTATGGTTTAATTGGCATTAATAACCTCTGTGCGTCACTCAAGAACACTAAGCTTTCCATGCATGTCACAAGGCAGAGGTGCTAAACAATTTATGTGGAGAGATGCTATCTAGCCTTCTATAGGGCAAGACTGCCACTTCATTTTCCTGTTTCCTGCATTCTTTGACAGCAACATCCTAAGTCTAAACCTAAGTCTTTCACCATTTTCGCAAAGGTTTTTCTGCTGCCCTTTAAGACTTTTGATATATATTTAAGACACTGGATCAGTATATTATGGCATTTACATGATGATATATATATAATTATGCCAAGAAAGGAGAACAATATACAAAAAGAGGAAAAAGAAGCAATTACTGTACGCCTTGCCTTTAATATCTTCTCTGCTAGACAACTGGAAATAATAATGAGTCCTTATGCAAGACAGTGATGAAAAATGGCCTGCATTACAGCTCTGAAAATTGCCTTGCAGACAGCCGTAATAAGCAAGCTTCTTTTCCCTAACCCTTTTTAATTAGCAATCTTGTTGTTATCATTCTGTAGCATTCTTCCTTTACATTACAACTATTTCCAGCTCTGTCAGAGTGGTATTCATGTGAAAAGAGGTCTTTGCCTCTCCTTCTTATGCTCTGGAATATATGTAGATTACAGCAAATGGCAAAATTTGTTGACTTTCAGTACAGACCACCTATAATCTGTCCTTTCTTTTGAAGACACTGTCAAAATCCATACTCGCAACACAGTAGAAAGATCTGGTACAGCAGATACCAGAAAAAACAGTGGGTTCATAGATTCAGGTTGATTGATTGCTGTGATTTTAATTTATTTAATATTGGTTTTAATGTGTTCACTTTATATGTTGTAACCTGCACTGAAACCCTTGGGTATAGGGTGGGACAGACAGACAGACAGACAGACAGACAGACAGACAGACAGACAGACATATAGATCGATCGATCGATAGATCGATAGATAGATCGATAGATCGATAGATCGATAGATCGATAGATAGATAGATAGATAGATAGATAGATAGATAGATAGATCGATAGATAGATAGATAGATAGATAGATAGATCGATAGATAGATAGATAGATCGACAGATAGATAGATCGATCGATAGATAGATAGATAGATAGATAGATAGATAGATAGATAGATAGATAGATAGATAGGGAAGAGCCACTCGGTTGCACTACTCTCTTAAAATAGGTTTTGAATAGTTTGGCTACCTGCGTTCTCTGCCTCCATCATGGTTCTCTAAGCATTAGTTCAGGACATTCACAGCCTCTCTTGATTGAGATGTTAGAGAACTTGAACTGGATGTTGAACCAAGACACATTCAGACACTGTTATTGTTTTAATGTATATATTAAAATATATAATATATTTTTTAACACACACATATAAAATATATTGGAATTTATAACTGAGTCATAAAGTATCTAATAAAATATATTGGATTTTATAACTGGATTATAAAAATATATAAAATTTATATATTTTATTTTAAATGTTGTTACCCACTAAGACCTCCAGATATTGGGCTGGATAAAAATGCAAATAATAAATAAATAAATATAACCTAATAACTGGGGATTTTGCCTATTCTAGATGTAGTTGCACTTTTTGGAAGGAAATGGTATATAGTTGGTTGTGGTAACCACAAAGGCTGCATAACTTTTGCCCTGGCTTCCTTTTCTTCAGCCTTCCATTTCTCAAGCCTCAATAGTAAAGATCAACTAATTTTCTGTCCCATAAGCTTGCAGTACACTCTTGGCACCAGCAGGGTGCTGGAGTCTTAGCCTTGGGGCATAATGGCTCCGCAGCCGCATGGTGCCCATACATCACTTCCTCCCCGCCCCTCTTGTGGCGCCCTATTTAAAGCTCTGCAGAGAAATAAAGTGCCTCTTTTCCAACTGCCTCCTGCCTCTTCTCTCCCCCTCCCCCAGTTGTCTGGGCCAGTCACATAACTGGAAAAACTTTTGTAACAGCCAGTGTTCAGGAGCAGCAGCAATCAGCTGATGCTCCCCATTTCCCAGAGCCCTTGCATTTCATAGCGTAAGCTGGATACGCGATAGCTGGTGGTGCTTTTGGAGTCATCTTTGTCCATGGAGGTCCAGGTGATCTCTGTGGGCAGATTCCCTACTACCAGCTTCAGGTGTTGTATGGCATGGCCTATGTGGGAAACCTTGGTTATAATACTTATTTTCCCAATGTTTCTGCCTGCTCTTCCATGATGCCTACTATGCTAGGCTAGGGTAGCCTCAGGAAGTTGTGCCCAGAAGCAGCACACTCCATCTCCAGTGTGCTCAGGAAAATTAGGAAAGAAATTTTATATACCTTCTTTGCAGTTAGGAGATACAGTCAAAAGGGGAGCCAGCAGTTGAACCTGCAAGTCGAGGAATAGCATTTTTGTTGCATTCCAAGCTGTGCTATACTTATGCTGATAAAAGGGATTTACCTTAAAAATGGAAGCTCTTTCACCAACTTATTTTTGAATATTTCCTCAAAGCAGGGATACAAACAGGATTTTCCTGGAGCTGGATGAGGTTGGGTTCCTCACCCCATCTTGTATAAACTTGCACATACTGCAGATCACATGCAAATTTCTATATTTACCATGCATATTGGAGATCAAAGAGGAACAATGCTCAGCATTTCTGATGCATCCCAAGAACTGACCACTGCTGCTGTGAAGAATAATTATTTTATCAAGAGATGAAAAATCAATTTTGTACTTTTTGAAATCACTGCAGTTCCATCCTTGAGTCTTACCAAAACAGTGCCTTGCTTCATTTAGATGGAAACCACCCAGACAAAACACTTATCTTACTGACAGTACAACTGTGTAAACTGTAAGGGTCTCAACCAGGGGAGGGAGAATCAGTGGGAAATCATGCCTCTGAAAACTTACTGAAATACTTTTGCTTTACTTCCAATTCCTGTCTTTTGTTATCAGCGCTCATAAATGGAAGACCTGCTAGGAGCAGCTCTGTGTCATTGCCTGTGTCTGAGATTCTTATTTTCTGAGCCCCTGGTTGGTGATTCTGATGGCACTTGACAAAAAGATTCATCTGAATATTTACTCACTTCTCAGACTAGAACAACACTGAAAGTTTAATTTCAGAACCCCTTTGAATTTTATTTTTAAACAATACTGCTACCAAGTTTGAAGAGAATTTTGGGAAATGCAAGTTTGCATGGTTTTTTTTTTTTTTTTGTGTGTGTGTGTGTGTGTGTGTTTAAAGATTCATTTCAGGTTTTTCTCCCAATACTTTCATTTGCATTTAGAATTAAAATAGTGTTGAATTATGTTTCCAGTAAATCAGTAACTATTGACCGCATCAGCTTTTCCCCAGCCTGGTACTGTCTAAATATTTGGATGTTAACTTGCTTGAACATGGAATATGTTGGCTGAGACTGATGAGAAGAATAGTCCAAAACACCTAAGGCATCTAACAGTTGAAGGCAGTGACCATATCATATGCTCTCTTTTTTCCTATGCTCAGATGGCTGCCCATTAATTTCACCAAGATCACAGGTTTCTTCTTTGAAAGAATGATCTAGAAGCTTTCCTTTGGAGAATCCACAGAATTATCTTGCATCAAGGCTATACTAGGTCAGCAATGCTCATATTCTTTCCTGCAATTAAATGTGCGGTCTTCTGGTCTACAAGAAATTCTGGTGACCTTCTCCAAAAACCTTCCTATTACCTTCAAGATCAGTTATACTTTGCTTTTTCGAGGACTTGGTCTGAACTGAACTTTCATGGTGCATGGTTCTATTTTAATAAATATTGCATCATTTTGATAAAAGCTTGAATTTTGAAGGATTCCCATCAGCTTCTGTTATTAATACTGGGAATTTATCTGAAATATGTGATTAAATAAAAGAGGAACTGACAGATCTCCAAAGGAACATTCTATTGTGGGCATTCAAGAAGCTCCACAATGTATATTACACATCTAATTTCCATAGCTTGCTTGCTTTCCTTCCTTCCTTCCTACCTACCTACCTATAATAACAAGTGCTGGAAAGGAGCAAAAATGGAAGCGATGCAGTGGGTGGGGGGAGGAGAAGTGGAGGCAGCAAGACCCTGCCACTCCCCATGTGGATGCTCTTCTCCAATGATGGGTCAGCCACGTGGGGGTGACCTCTGTCTCTGTCTCTGCTCTTCCTCCCGCCTCTGCCACTCCAGGTGATGGCAGAGCGATCCACCAGCGTCACCCTCCAAGAGAGGCACAGCTTTGTAGCTGCTGCTACAAAGCCTGTGCTTGCTCCATCAATGGTCTATCAGGTTCCTAATGGGGTCTTCAGGCCAGTGTGGAAACATCCTAAATTGTCTCCAAAGACCACAACATCCACATGCTAGAGTAGTTCCTAAGAGGCTGGGATTCCAGGGACCTCTTTCTCTGCATGATGCCAGCAGCTGACACTCTTCCTGGTGTTAAAATTGTGCTAGGCAGTGAATTAATGTGACTCTGCTTAAAAGTGATCTCTTTTTCCAACTTTGATTCTGGAGAAGGGTCCTCTGGGTATACCACGGAAAGCTAAAAAAGATCAACCTAAATATTCATTAGAAGCACACATGGCATACTTTATGAGAAGACCAAACTCTCTGGAAACGATGGTGTTGCTTGGAAAAGTAGAAGGAAAAGAAGAAGAAGACAGACAACTAGTAGGTGGGATGGCAACTCAGGATGGGAGTGAAACCTCACTAGCAGTCCTAAGAAAGACTGTAGAAGACTGGTCAGTCTGGAAGAAGTCAATCCATATGGTCACCAAAAATCAATTACAACTAACTGGCACCAAGCAAGCAAGCCATGAGCAGACAATAACTTCCTGGCAGTTCCCTGAATCTACTTGAAAAACTGTATCAATAAAAGAAAGAACATATGAATGCATAAGATACACATGTACAGTATTCAAAAATACTTTTAAAAATTCAAAAAGAAGAAATCTGAGAGACCTATTCTTCCCATAAGCTCTCATTCCATTTTCTTTTATATAAGGAAGAATCTTTGCGAGAAAACAGAAAGCGGAATGATATCCTCAACTGCATAATTCATTGTTGCCAAGACTTTCAGCTTTAAAAATAAATTACTGTATATCATTTTGACTACACAGGAAGATTGACACATTTGCAGCATATGCTGCTAAGTACAGTACTGCAAATGGCTTATTGCAGTTTTTAACTGTATTTGTGGAAAAAGGTATTTTAATTGAATTCCTCCCTTTTTTCTGAGGAGTTGCATAGCCCCAGAATCAGCAGGTGTGTAATCTGGAAGTGTGCTGATACTTGAGGCTTTTTTGGAGGTGGTGGTCAGAGCACCTACTTCTAGCTACAGCTGGTTCACTTTTTGGACACAGACAATCATTACAATCCACATTCTGGTAACTTCCAGATTAGACTATGGTAATGTGCTGTACATGGGCTGCCCTTGAAGAGAATTTGGAAGCTGCTGCTGGTAGAGGATGTACCACCCAGACTGCTAACTAGCACTGCTGGCTGGATGCATATCACACCATTCCTAAAAGAACATCATGAGCTGCTTATTTGCTACCAAACCCAATTCAAGGTACTAACATTAACTTATAATGCCCTACATGGCTTGAATCACAAATATCTGAAGGGCACTTCTTCCCACATGACCTGTCTGTGCCCTAAGATCTGCCAGTGAGACCCTCTGGGCTGTGCAATTATGGGGACACATCATGCTAGGGAATTCTTGGTGATATCCCTGGGTATGAAATTCTTCTCTGAGGTGAATCAGGAACATTCTTTGTATGTGTTTAGACAACTAGTGAAGATGCACCTTTTTATCCTGATCTTTGACTGAGGGAACAGCATCCCCCCTCCATGCAGGCACTGTCACTGTTTTAACCAGTCTATTTTTTCTGGATTTATAGTGATTTTATTGTGCTCTGCCCTGGGACCTTCAGGCATAGGGTGAGATAAACAAATAAACAAAAAAGTAATGTGGTGGTGACTTGACATCTTCTCCTGAGATAGCCCTGGTCCTCTCTCAAGTCTCAGAATTTCAAACGAAAGTACAATAAACCCATTAATGAACATTACACAAATGCAAAGGAATATAAATTGTAAAAAATAATGTAAATTTTTACCACAGAAAGGCTTTTAAAAGCATTTGATGCTCTCAGTTAGTTCCACTTTTGTCTCCTGCTCTGTGTAAACCTCCTACACCTTTTCTCCCCAGTAAGATGTTTGGTTCATTTACCTTTTTTGAGCTTGTGGGAATCAATTTCCACAAAGGTAATATAACAACATTCAACAAACCTACATGAATGTGAATTGCTTAATTTCAAACAGGAAAATTTCAATAATTATGTTCATAGTTGAGAAAATTACAAATTTTCTCTACCTGCCTCTCACTGATGCACAGGTCCACCCACACACAGTATTATCATCTTTTTAATGTGAACTGTACTTGAATTATTTCCATCTTCAATATCATGCAAAGAAAAAAGAGCTTTGGGTTTCAAGGATGTGCAGTTCAGGGGGAAAATCAATTTCAGCAAACAGAAGCCTCTCATGTCACGACTCAAGGATAGTGGAAGGCAGTAGACTGAAATGTGGAAAACTAACAGTGCATGTTCTGAAATTTGTTCTGACACAAGGCTACTCTTCTGACAGAATTCTGGTCACCAGTATTTGGGTGCCCATAGACAAACTTTGAAGATGCATGTTCACTTTAGACAGTGATTTTGATATTCTTTTCTGTGCAAATTAGACTCTTGTGCTGAACATAACAACATAAGACTATAAGAGGAACCCTGCTGGATCAGGCCACAGTCCATCTAGTTCAGCATCCTATCCCACACAATGGCCCACCAATTGTTTATGGGCATCTCAAGCAGAAGACAAGGGCAAAACTTTCACCTGCTCTTGAATTCCAACAAAGACCTTTAGAGGAATCCTGCATGTCTCCCCAGCCTGGAGGATCTACCTAAGCATCCATTCTAGTAGCCATTTATTGGAAGATGTACCTAGGCAGCCATTCTAGTAGCCATTTATCTAGTAGCCATTTATCAGAATTCAGAAAATTTGGGGAATGATGAGCCTTAGCCACAATAACCAATGGAACAAATGGGAGCTGTGTTCCAAAAAATGAACTTTGGAGATTTCTGTCTTTAGTGGATAATCATTATTATTGCAGTGGTGATAGCAAGGGGATAATGGCAAGGGAATAAGGTCCAAAAAGGGCAGTGCCTCATCCATTCAGTAACTTAGAACTTGGACTGGGTACTTCTTCATGCTCTGTCAGTTCAGGATAGAGGTTAAAATTAATAGGATTAATCCATTATGTCCAGTGGGGCAATTTAAATATATCTCTCCTATCATTAGTTTTACTTGTTCTGATTCCTGCCACCCTCCTTTTCTGTCACCCACCAATTGCAAAGGGTGTCATAAACTACTGCATCACAGTAATCTTTCTTTGCATCAGCATGAGGATGGTGATACCATACGTAAATTAAGTGCTTAGCTCTGGAATGCTAGGTTTGAAATATACTGAATGCACACCTGGTTTCTCTCTCCCTTTATCCATTGATATTTTTAAAGGATACACAACATAACTACTATCACCACCATCACCAGCACTACAACATAATAAATACGGATATCCATAATTAAACCATAACATCTGGAACAATTTATATACTGATTGGTCATATGACTAGTCAAAGAAATTTTAACTAACTTATTGTAAATCACAATCTGTTAAATGTGGAAAGACTGTGAATATCATGCGCATAGTACAAAATAAAGATATCCTCCATATTGCACAAAAATCACTGAAAGAGAATAACAAACATTTCCTTTTTCCCCTCAAAAATTGCCATATTTTAAAATATGGAATCTATGCACAACTCTTTTTATAGTGTGGAAGAACAACATAGAACTTCCAAACTCATCTAATTCATACTCTTGCTCATTACAGCATCTGCACTTGCAACACATACCTGCAAAATGTATATCTGCAGTAACCCTGATAGACGGTCATCCATCTTAAATAAAGCGACTGTTTATTATAGTTTGCACCACCATGGAAAAAACTGTTAATAGCCAAGTTTCTTCTCATGTTTAATCAAGGTCTTCTTTCTAACAGTTTCTGCTCTGATTCTTGTCCTGCCCTTGGAAAACAGAGGACAAGAAATAGCCAATAATGCTGCTCTGTGAATTTGTCACTGAACATTTCAACAAGAAAAGCATGGAACAGGGGTAATCTAAAAGTGGGAGGAGTTCCGAGATGGTGCATTTCCACCTCACTTCTCACAAGAAATGGTGCAGGTTGGATAGGCATGGAGCCTGTTAATGTGCTCCATACTTATACTAGTGCCGGAGCTGGCAAGGCTCCGAACACACCATTCACACCTCTCCCTGTTCAGCAGAGGTGCAGGAGAGCACGTGGTAGGCAGTGCACATGTGATAATATGCCATGCCACTTGGTTTTCCAGGTGATGATGATGCACATATGCACTGGCACCGGCACCGGTGTTCAAAGACGGCTGCTGTTTGGCCAGCCATTCATACTTAGGGTAAGTTTTGGAAAGGCTTAGGGAAAGTTACATATGCTCTAAACATACACAAGTGCGGAACATCCCTGGATCACCTATATAGCACTGAATATGGTTAAGATTGTGACTGAGAATCATTATCAGGGAGTCTATCCCCCATCCCACTGAACCAGGCAAGAAAATGGCTCACTGGCAGAGCCTTGTCTCTGAAAACAAAAGATATAGCTCTTCTAGGTAACGTTGGGTATTTCTGCACTTAGCCTTATTAAGAGAATATAAGAGAAGCCATGCTGGATCAGGCCACAGCCCGTCTAGTCCAGCATCCTGTCGCACACAGTGGGCCACCAAATGCTCATGGGCATCTCAAGCAGAGACAAGGACAAACCTTCTCCTGACTCAAATCCCATCAAATGGCCTTAGAAGCATCCTGCTTGCCGCCACAGCCTGAAAGATGCACCTAGGCATTCATTTTAGTAGCCATTGATACATCTGTCATCCATAAATCACCCGTCGGCTTCATAGAGTGCCCCTTGGTTCTAGTGTTGTGTGATAGAGAAAAGAAATGTTCTCTATCCACCTTTTCTATACCATGCATAATTTTATACACTTCAATCAGGTCCCCTCTTAAACGCCGTCTCTCCAGACTGGAGACCTAGACGTTGCAGCCTGATTTAATAAGGGAGGTGTTCCAGACCCTTAATCATTCTGGTTGCCCTTTCTGTACCTTCTCTAGTTCCACAATATCCTATTTGAGGTGTGGTGATCAGAATTGTACACAATATTCCAGATGTGGCCTCATCATAGATTTATAAAGAGGCAAAATGACACTTGCTGACTTATTTTCTATTCTCTTCCTAATTATTCCCAGCATTGAATTTGCTTTTTTTTTTTGCTGCTGTTGACACCTTCATTGAACTGTCCACCAAAACCCCAAGGTCCCTTTCCTGCTGTGTTGCAGAAAGCTCAGACCCCATCAGTTTATAGACATAATTTGGATTCTTGGCCCCGATGTGCATTAATTTGCACTTGTTAAGTTTAAAGCACATTTGCCACTTGGTTGCCCACTCACCCAATGCTAAGAGATCCCTCTGGAGCTCTTGGCAATATCTTTTGGTTTTTATTACCCTAAATAATTTAGTATCATCAGCAAACTTTGCTATTTTAGTATGTACCCCTTCTTCTAGACCATTGATGAATAGATTAAAAAGCATTGGTCCCAACCCTGAGCCTTGAGGGACCCCACTTTTTACCTCTTTCCACTCTGAGAATTTGCCGTTTATTACTCCTCTCTGCTTCCTGCCCTTAAGCCAGTCACAAATCCAGGACAGGACCTGTCCTTTTATTCCATGTCAAAAGCCTTCTGAAAGTCCAGATAGACAATGTCTACTGGTTCACCTTTAGCCACGTGTTTACTGACACTCTCAAAGAATTCCAACAAGTTTGTGAGGCATGATTTACCTTTGCAGAAGTTATATGCCAGAATAAGGCCAAGTGCAGAATGGGCACTTGGTTAAAGATTTGGAGAGCTACTGTGCTGCCACTCAGTATTTGCAACACTTAGCTAAATGGGACAAGTAGTTTGACAAATCAGTTTCCTACACATGCATTTGGGATTGCTTTTGAGTTGATATGTATCATTGTTAGGTATTATTTAGTCAGGGCCAGTTCCTGGGGAATAGCTTGCATATATCCTGCCAGTTCTCTTGGCAGACACAGAAGTTGCTCACTATTAACTTCTGATAGGATTAAACCTTTGATGCTGTTTTCCAGAGAGTTGAACCATGGCCACTACCCTGGTGCTTGTAGGATTGCACTGTTAATTTCCACTGGCTTTAACTTGCTTCATTTCTATTTCTGAGATAGCACTGTTCATAACTATGCCAATAAAAAGGAACTTCCAGGGTGCTGTCTCTATTTCAGATGGATCTGAAGGGCCCTCGTGTGTCCGCACATGCACAGGGAGGCCTGATCAGGTGGCTGGATCGCCTGAGTGCTGCACAGAAGCCGCAGCACTCATTCGAAAGGGCATCCGGCCTCCCGCACCACCGATGCTTCCCCCTGAGCTGCAGGACTGGAGCATGCATCTGCCAGTCGCCATGTGTTTCCGGCAGCACATGGCACGTGGGGGAGGGTGGAAGGAGGCAAACTGCCCTGCTTCTGCTCTCCCCAAGATGGCAGCTGCCGGGACATCCGTCCCTTTACCTGGCCATGTGCGGAAGCATCCTGCTTCCACACAGATCCAGACGAAGGGACAGATTGAAGACCTCATTTTTGAGGTCCTCATTTTAATCCAGTTTTCGGCAGCGCTTTAGAAATGGATCTCGCTCACCGAAATGTGGAAATGGCTGCCAGGAAGAGTCCCTAATCGGTGCTGCAATGCGGAAGGTAAGTCTAAATGTGGTTTGTATGTGTCTTAAATCTCTGTTTAAACCAGTTTCTGCAGCCAATGCAGAAAAACCCTTAGTCTTACCTTTCAAACTTCTTCACACTGATGCTCAGGGAAATCTCCCATTGACGCTAACGCTGAAGCCCAAGCAAAATGCCATACATTGTAAAGCCCTATTCTTCAACAAGAATAACACAATGTGTTGCTGGGCCCTTAGTGACTAGGACAGTTGTCTGTTTCAAGTGGAGTCTGACATTTTTAACTATGCTGCCCAGCAGGGAAACTAAACAGTGTAGAGTCCTAGTGGGAAATGAAGAATTGGATTCCTGATTAGAAACCTTTGGGAAGATTGTTTCAAAGCAAAAGCTGTAATTTAAAAGAAAGAAAGAAAGAAAGAAAGAAAGAAAGAAAGAAAGAAATGTTAGCTGAGTTAATCAGCAGCAGAGTTTCCATATTACCAAAGATGCTTCAAAACATCTTTAGAATGTGATGATCCCTCTGCTCGGTATTATTTAGGGTTTTTTTTTTTTTAAGACTACAATTTCTTTTCAGTTTACTACAGTCTATTATTTTCACAGATACACTTTCAGATACCCCATGCTATTTGTTTTTCTTAATTGGATGTGCTGCTCAGAATATAATTGACAGCCTCTGTTCTTCCCATTTCAACTAAAAACTATAAAGAAAATATTCATTATATCTATCGAGATTAGAGATGTGCATGGACTTGAAAACAAAGGTTTGGTTTAAATTGAACAGAACTGAATACTTCGTAGTTTGGCTCAAATCTGAGCTGCTTTAAACTGGTTCAATCTGAACTTTGAACAAGTCTGAGTTCACATTTTCCTTTTGCCATCTGAGGGAACGCCACTAACAATAATGTTGGAATTGACTTGCTATTGAACTCCCATGACAATCTAAGTGGTATTATTATGACTAGGAACTAATGAGCCAATCTAAAGGGCCAGTTTAAGAGGCTGTGAGTTCTCATGTATGTGTACACAAACACACACACTCAGAAACACATCAGTGTTGAAACCTGTTAAGATGTAATCATGAAGAGGCAGGAAATGAAGCCTTAAAACGCCTAAGAGTGACTTATCTTGTGCAGTGTAACATGGGAGGGGGAGTAAAATATTGCAAAGCGTGGCTGTATTGCCTGAGGAAATTAGGAATCAGAAAATACACGAGTAACCAGAAATTAAGTAAGAGCCATATTACTTCATTGGCCAATAAGAAGAGGCCACAGACTGTAAACCTTTACTTTCAGCAGGATTCCTCATAAGCCTAGATAAGTTAAAGACTCATAAAATATTACAGGCCTCCTTCCTACACAATTCTTCAGTCTTGAAATATAGCTGTTGCATGACTATCTATACAAGAGGAGAACAAACTGTGAGGTGACAGGTAAAAGTAAGCAAACAAATCAAACAGAAAACAAATGAAAAGAAGGGCAAGAAAATAACAAAGTACAGTTGGGACCTGTTTAAAGTGAGGCTTCCATTCTAGTAGGGTGTCGCTTAAAGCAAAACTACATTAAAATGAAACCTTCCCTTTTGCTTCTCTCCTTGGCAGCCGGAAAACATACTAAGGGTCAATTCCCACTTAGCTCCGTTAAAGCAGAATTAAAAAAAAAAAGATGTGAATGCACATTATTTACGTTCCCATTTGTTTTTCTTAATTCCACTTTAAAGCAGAGCCTGGTGGCGGTGGCAGCGGTGCAGCAGCACATGAAAGGGAGGGGGAGCTTGCTTGCTCACCAGCCGCTTTCCGTTCCTCCTCCCTACACCTCCGGAACACCAGGACTGCTTGGCAGGAAGCGGAGCAAGCGTGCAGGGTGGCAGCAGTGGCCAGCAGCAGTCACAATAGTGGGGACAAAGCAGCTGCCGAAATAGCAGGCGGGCAGGCAGACAGGCAAGCAAGGCAGTGGCGTGCAGGCAGGCGGGTGGGTGAGCAGGCGAGCAGGTGGGCTTCTGCTTAAAAACAGTTTCAAAACACTCTGATCCAAGTGGGAACACCCCATAAACCATTTTGTTAATAAAAATGGGAGTGAGAGTTGTTTATAGGGGTGTTTTATTTAATTCGTTTTATCAGTTTTACTCTTTTTAATACGAAACGTCACTTTTCAATGTGGACAGAGTGTTTTGAAACCATTTTGAACACTCAAAAAAGTCCTAATGGGAACTGGCCCTAAGTTAAACAGGAATGCTTAATATTGAACGTGCTTAAAATGGAGCTTTACTGTGAAGACAAGGGTAAAATTCTTTGGGGACGGTCAACACTGTAAGTCTTGGAGGAAATGGCAGAAATTCACCTTTAAGGCATCATGCTCCTCCCAGGTGTGTCACACCAGCCCACCACTGCTCAAGCACTGGAGCATGGCACATGGCATTTTACTGCTGTACAGTATGGTCTACAGCTGCAAATGTGGGCAGTTGCTCCACTGCTGTGCTGGCAACGGATGCTTGAACCAACACAGGAGGAAAAGAATATAGCTCCATAAATTCAATAAATGCTAGGATTTGCATCACATCACTTTGACTGTGTGCACACAAATGTTTAAAAAGTGGTTTTGAAGTTGTATCACAAGCACCTTAGTGTTTCCATCTCACCTCTGATGTTGAAAAACTGAATAGGAACAATATGATGAACAATGAAGAGCCCTTCCATGCATGCATGAGTGCACACTACATACACAGTAAAAAGCACTCTGCACTCTTTCAGAAACCCAATCAATAGCAAAAAGGCAAATAAGAAGATGCACTCCACCTAAAAAAAAAAAAAATCCATTCACTGTTAGAAAACTAGTAAATCCGTAAAAATCTGGGGCAAGAGTGATACTGAGAACAGAGGGGAGCCTGTTCAGTTTGCAGAACATTTGTTCAGATTATGTCCAACATACTGTAAATGAAATTTGGGAATTGACCAAAGCCAACTTAAAAGACAAAATCAGGTATCCAAATCCAGGATATTTTGGCCATACTATTCTCATCTGAGCTGAATGCCAACGTACATTATGTACTTTGTAGCTGGAAATCCCAAGTTGCCCAGGACATTCTGATATGTTCAACAGTACATTTCTTAACAGGCCAGGATAAATTGCCTGTCAGTATAATTCTACATAACTGATTTTTTTTTAAAGCAGAATATAAGCAACCTAGCCTTACCCATCTAACTCTGGTAATAGAGCCTGCCAGCTGTTGTCACTATTCTGATTTTGTTTTAGTACATATGTGCAAATAGTAATTGTGATTTATTTACAGGATTAGCAACACACTGCCATTTCTAAAATAAATAAGGTGTAACTAAAGAGACTTGTCCTAAATGGCATATTCATTTCACTGTCGAAGCAAAAAATCTATTAATTTGTTTAAATATGGAATTGTTTAATTGAAAAAAAACAATTTTTTGCTTTCATTTTTTAACTTCTTTGCAAAATAAAAAAATTCATTGAATTGATAAAAGCTCTTGTTCATGACCCCAAACACAGTGAAACATGAATGTTCAATCAATTTCTAGATTTTTGTGAGCAAAGGACAGGGGTGTTTTGATCAACTTTTTGGATATGTGAAAAACATGATTTTCATTTCAATGTGAAATCTTTACAAATACAAAATATTTTATCAAATTTGAAACTATGAATCAGAATCTGTGCATCCTTAGCAGCTTGTCTTTGATAGTGGGAGACAGGGTTTTCATCCTCAGTGGAGCAAAATAATCCTTGCTCCCATCCAGTGTAAGCCAAGAATTTCTACAGTACTTGGTCCTGCCTACTGCTCCAGTACACAACCGAATCCATAAAAAAGATGTGTGTTATTTTTTTCAGACTGCAGGGGTTGGAGCTTTTCCAATTAATTTGAACCACTTTACAGACATTGTAAACCTTATAAGCTGAGTGGTATATTTATACAATAAGTGCATTTTAAATGAAATATATAAACATCTATCCTGTTATATTCTCTATAGAACAAAAACCCTAATGAAAATCCATCAGTAAGGGGGGAGTTAAACTATTTTAGAACTAGAATTTGTGGAAATGTTTTTGTAGGGCATATACTAAATGTTCCATTAAGAACCAGAATACAGTAGCTATAGAGGTCCCAGCTAGGTGTTGCTGTTACCAGATCAACTCTGGATGTACAAGTATCATCAGAAATGTTAACTACAAAACCTGAATTTGAAATATACAGGGTTTTGACATATGAATTTGGCTTTATAATTGGTATACTTAAAAGCTAAAGGCAGACCATGAAACGTGGAAAGGCCTTAAAAATTGCAAGATTCCATATTGGCTGGAAAAAACAAGCCTAAGGTTTTCAGATGACACAGTTTTTTTCTCTGAAGTTACAAGCTGGCTGTTTGCAAAGGATTGAAAGTCTACATGAAAGAGACAATGCTTGGGCTTTAATCTTGATTAAGTCAGAAAGGAATGCTGACAGCTGGATGACCTGTGTTTTCTTTCTTTTTGGGGTAACAGATTTTTAGAATAATGAAGGGGAAATAGAACCATGGAATCTGGAACAGAGATGGGTTTGTCTAATTTTAATAAAATAATAAAGAATAAAACGGAATGGATTTTTGGAAAAGATTTGGTAAAATAATATATATATATAGGAATTGGAATTACTACCTAAATAGAAAAAGTCACCAGTGCTAGGATGTAAGGTTTCATATTGAATGTGGCTTGGTTTACTTCTTAACAGAATTGGGTAAGAGTTTGCTAGGAGTTAGGTTAGCCAGGAGAGGTGCTAATTGAAAACCTTGATTAAGGTATGCAAGACAAAGATTTTTGCAATCAAGCAGAGGCACAACACAGAGACACAGTATGGTTTCATATTAAGAAAAGTTGAGTTCTCCCTTATTTTCTGAAGGAGAAACAGAAGTTTAATGGGGTTTCTTTTCAATAAGAAATTATTTAACCTTATTTTCTGAAATAAGAGGGTTTTTAAATATCCTATTCATTTCTTCTTTTTTTTGTGGAACTGCATTGAGGGGCATTTCCATTGTGGAAGAGGGCAATGAGTAACCAGTGTCTCCTAGGAGAATCTCTGTCAATGGCTAGAAGAAACAATTAGCCAAGGGGAAGAGAACTAATTCTTTTACAAGGGAAATAAGATATTTGAGTTTCACATATTTTTCCTTCATTAGGAAATGTTAAGTTTGGGTTAATTTGTATTTTTGGGGGGAGAAGCTATGAGGAGACTGGAGTCACGTACACATTTTTATTCATTAACAAGGGAAGAACGAATCAGCAGTTTAAGGTTCCAATTTTTGGGTTATAAAAAAGGCAGAAAAGAGATGGTTTGAGGAGGGAGGTCTTCTTCTTGTCATCATGGGAGGCTAGAGAGACCTGGAGAAATTTCTCCATTACACCCCCCTTTTCTTCTTTCTGCTACACAGAAAGTGGGCGGAGTTTTGCTGCAAGAGCTGCATTTTAAAACTTTTGCATTTTGAATTTGGTCTTTGGTAAAAGCAGTTACAAAGACTATTTTTAAACTATTTCTTTTAATTTTTATTCATTTTGGCGATCAGTCTGACCGAGACTGAAGGCCTTCCCAATTTTTAGTCATTTTCGGGTTCCTGAAAATGATGCAGTTTGTTGGAATCCTACGCACCTTCAGTTTTGGACTTTCTGCGCATGGAGAAGAGCGTTGGTGAGAACAATGGAAGATTGCTTTCTATTCACTTTTCTCCCATATTTTTATTAAAGGTTTAGGGCCAGGGAACTTTTTCTAGAATTAGGACTAATTTTATTCTTTTTCTTTTGGGTTTTTATATGTTTCTTTAAGATCTGAAATTGGTTTTATGGGAACCTCATTCTCAGTTTTGGGATTCCTTACACATAGTGGGTACATTTATGGTGTTTTGGGGATTTTTCTTTGCTGCATAGTTTCATTTTTGGGTCTCAGGAAAATGGGGTAAACTTAGTTTAATGCATAGAGATGTGTTAAGGGGATTTAGTCATGTTTGGACTTTTGGGCATGTCTATCTCAGCTCTTCTAATGTCTAATATGGTTCTGATATGGCTTCACATCTCACTTCAACTTCTCTTCTGTATTTCTAATAAATTCTTTGCACTGATTTAACAAGAAATACTGGCTTTTGAGTTTAAAATGATTGTTGCCTCTGTTTTAAGGTTTTCCTCGTTATTAAAACCTGTGAAAAACGATCCAACTACCTATTTCCCTGGGGAGGTTTAAATTCGGTGTTCTTTGGGCTTCAAAAATAATCCAAATTATCCAAATTTTACTCCCTCCATATTCGCTTACAGTCTAGACTGGAGCAATATTGGAAATCATATAAGATTGCAACTGGAGGTGCAAGCAAGATAAAACCTACACAGTGAACAGTGATGGCTTGCATTATTCCACAGGCTGTTTACATAAATGTTTACAAAACTGAGCGTAACGGATAAAACTCCCACACTGGGAATAAAAAAGCCTTACCATAAAGTCACTTTGAAGGGCTTTTAAGATAAAAGGATAAATACTTAATGGCACTAACCTTAGGGAGAAGCCATTTGATGCAAGGCTTCTGGGTAATAATCTTCTTGGCTAACTCTCAATTTTATAGTTAGAAGCAGTGTACAAGAGGGACCATTTATTAAAGTTCTTCTAAAACTGTTTATGTACTCAGGTGGCTAAAACCCACACTGGACTCTGCTAAAATAGAATGGAAATGCAAAGGGGGCATGTGATGAATATTTGAACATTTCTGCACTCACTTCTAGGAAGTATCAGGAGCTCTCAAGGTCCTCTTCAGTCTCATCAGTATACATGGATGAGAGGGTGTTTTTTCACCTTCACTTCCCCAGGACAGCACCCCAGAGAAGTGAAGATGGAGGGGTGGGGGTAGATCTGGAATCTGCACTTTGAGATACCAGATGTATCCCAAACTTCACCAGCATAAGTGCTGGTGAGGCTCAATCATGTCCATTACAGAAGTGATCGTGGAATCATGGCAACAGTGGCATTGCGTCTGAGTCGCACTGTTGCCACAGTGACCACATGCTCAATCTGCACCTGAATGGGAGCATGCAGGGATGTCCTAGCTCTGCCACTAGTATAGATGTATAATGGGGGGAACTTCTGCATGTGCAGAGCCACTTCTACTAAAGAAGGGGCTCCACGTAATGTGGATGCCCCATGCAGGAGTGTCCCAGGAATTCCCCGCCCAGATAAGTGCAAATTTTCCAAGTACAGTTACACACTGTCTGCACAGAACAGAGCATAATCCAGACCAGGAGATCCCTGATCTGAATTACAACTAGGCTTTGATATTATTTCATAAACTCTATTGTGTTTTGTGACCATCAGATGATGCAGTTTAAAGTAAGCAGAATTCTGGCACTTTACGGTGTATTCACAGTGGTGCTGCAATTGGATTAACATACAGACATTGCTGAGTAGTAAAAAAAATAAAAATAAAAATCCAGTGAATGTTTAAGTTTTGTATGGTAGCGTAACAAAACAATAAATCCTTTTCAAAATTACTAGTGTATTCTGTAAGCATCAAAGGCCTCTCTAGCATTGCTACAAATCAAACATGATATTGTGTCTCTTGGCAAATACTAATGTACACTAAATCAATTTAATTAGTTGCAGTCAGTCCACCCATTTCTGAACAATATTTCGCAAGCAGATTTTTAAAACAAAAATTGGCTTCACCAGCTGTTCAATAGTATTATTAAAGGAAGCCACTGAGACCCCTCAGTTCGCTATACATAGCTATGCCATTCATGTTAGAAATGTAGGAATTTCCAAGGCATTTTCTGAACTTTCTAGACAAGGCACAGTTCTTAGAAAGTCATAGAAAGCTCTTCACTAAGCTCTAGTGCAGCAGTTCTCAGCTTGTGTGTCGTGACCCCTTTGGGGGTCAAACTACCCTTTCAGAGGGGTTGTGATGAGTCTCCCACCACCCCTCCCTCCCCCCTCCCAGCTGCCTCACCCCTGTGGTTGGGGGTCTCTACAACATGAGGAACTGCATTAAGGGGTCATGGCATTACGAAGGTTGAGAACCGCTGCACTAATGTCTCCACACAGCAGAAGCTTCACCCTCTACATGCAGGCTCTGAAAGGATTTATAGCTTTTAGTGTTTTTTCTCCCACTCCGGGAAGATGAAGTTTTGGAATGCTTTGGGTGTCTGCACTTACGGACACCTAAGCATTTGAACTTTGCTAGGTGCTGGCTTAGTGCAGATTGCTTTGCTGCCGTGTCAGTGTGCATCTGTGGTGTGGTGGCCGGGGTAACCAGGCAATGCAGCACACAATCACACCTGCACTGCCAATGAAGTGCTCCCCCTGCACCACAGCATGCAGGGCTATACTATCTCCGCTACTAGAATGGATGTGGAACAGTTTTAAATGCTCCACACTTATATATGCATGGGGAACTCTGGCACACCTAGAGCTGCTTCTAGTAAAGTGGTAGATCTGCGAGGTGAGGATACACTGTGCAAGAGTTCCCCTCCCCCAGTCTTGACCAGTATGGTCAGTGTGAAAAGGCTCTTAGCCTGAAGGTTTCAAAAAGAACTACCAACAAGATTTATGAAGAATCACAGCTATTCATTCAAATTTGCATGTTGAAATTCTGATGCTTTTCCTATTACTGGTAATAAAATATAGCATTCAGGTCAAGTTCCATATAATTAATTGTTGTATAGGAAAGGTAATTCCAGCAACCGTAGCTTATAATTTATACAGTATTTGCTGAGATTTCATTTTCTATGTGGCTGTTAAAGATGCAAGTACTCTGAGCTGGATCTTACATAGCAACCCTACCGTGCGTTGTTGTTTTTACTTATTCCTTCCCTTTTTCTTTTTAAATAGCCTAACTACATCCAAACTCTATTATGCATTGAAACAGTTTCTGCTGTGGACAGGTGACACAAAAACATGAGCTATCACATCCAATATGTAGTATTTACTATGAAAGGAAAAATACATTGGTTCTTAGAAAGCATGTTTAGTCTTAGCTGTGCCAGTATCCCACATTTCTAGAGGCCAGACAAGAGTATTCCAGGGGAGAATTGCAAAGTGTTCCCTGGAAGGTACAGCTAATAATTTCTCAGGGAATATGAATCCAATATTTTTCTTCCTGCTTTGTGGGTTTTAATGTTTACAGAAACATGCAGGATTCCCCTAAAGAGACTTTGATCTATAGCTCTGCTGTCTGAATATTTAAACTTCTCCTGTGAAATACTTAAGTTTCATTTTGCCACCTTGTGCTCTATGGGACTGAATGGATGAGGCAATCCAACTGGGGGAGGCAGCTGGGGGCAGAACAGTTCCCTCCCCTTTGGCTCTTTTGTTTGCCAATTTGTGCTGGAGTACTGTTGAGGAACTAATACCATAACTGATTCAAGGAAAGATGCTCCCCACGATTTGCGGTAGCAAAAAGTGATGCATTGTTTCTGAACTCTAAAGAAACATCAAACTGTTGGCTGGGAGGAATTTTCCTTCCATAAAGCCTATATCTGACATCTTGTGTCCAACAACAGAAATAGCACAGTGCCTCTGGTGATCTTCTTGTCAGCTGCTTTGAGCCCCCTTAAGGGTGAGAAAAGCAGGGTATTAAAAACAACTCTTCTAATCCTTCTCCATGCTATTCATGCTGTCTGCACACCTACCACTGCTCCTGAATATCAAAGTCAAGAAACGTTTGTTCCCTAACTCAGTGGCAGTGGCTGAATACAGCTTCAGTCCACATTCAGAGTGAGACAGTACATCAGCAAGCTGACAAGCTCCTTTCTGTCAGTGTCAAATAACTCAGAAAATCCACCTTTGGGATAGATAATGTGGAAAGAAAATTCCTGGTCACTTTGCTGATGTGTTCTCTTGCTCTAAAGGTAGGCTGAAGCCAGGTTAAACCATAGGTGCGACCACAGCCAATTTTTCCACCACAGACACTGATGCTTGGGGGAGAGAGCAATGGGAAGCACTGTGGAAGGAATAGGAACTTACATATCCTTCACACTAGGGGCACTTTTGTGGTGCAACAGGTACACACACGTGTATAGTCCTTGTACCAACAGACAAATTACATCTACCCCATGCAGATCCTATTTCTGTCTCTTGTTTAAAGCTCATCGGTAAACCCTTAGGGCTCTCTGAAATACCAGTATATTGACTGGACAAGAATAAGGCTATATTTATACAGATATACTGAATTTCCATATACCTGTATACTTCCAGATGAAAATGTAGAATTAATAGAATCTGCTACCATTTAATGTAGAAAATTTCAGCTGTGAGTCACAAAATCAGTATTTAAGATTAAGAAATATTTGTCTGAAATCACTCAGTAAGGAACTTATTATGAGGGAGGCTTGTAAAATTAGGAAGGCTTGTAAAATATCCAGCCATTTTCCTCTAGTGTCACCCCTGTTTTCTATAAAAGCTGTGTTCAGACATAACAAATGGGACACTTCAGAAGTGCCTCAGAGGAAGTGTTCGGCCCTTATATTCCCAATCCTCCTCTCATCCACCTTTTCTAGCACAGAACATTCAGGAGAGGGGGAGGGGCAGACTGGTGCATGAACAATCCCACCCCAAAGCTTTCTGTAAGCTTCCTCAGAGGTGTTTTTTCTTTCCTTTTGCTGTGTCTCAATGCAAAGACTCAGCACAATATCTTCTCAAAGTTGCAAAAGGATTAATAAAGCTTTGAGAATCCATGAAGATGAAATTTCCTTATATATCATGCCATTGGTCTCTAACAAAGGAATGCCTTGAAGGCATACTGTTGACTGCAGCATTGTGCTGCTTTGTCTATGGTGTTCTCTTCAAAAGAGCTGCAGGTTTCTATGAAGGAACAGTTGCTACATGGGACATTGCTCTCTATTCAACAGTGTTGGTTTATTGACAGTATTTCTGTCCCTCCATCACCAAAATAATAACTCCCATAACCTTCTGAAATTAAATAACTTGACAGTATTTGGCAAATAGTATATAAGGAATATAAGTAAAGCTTTTAGACTCAGGAATCTGAATTTGCTAGTAATGGATATATCACTACAGAGGCCATACTTTGTATCATATACTGTCTGTAAAGGTGTGCTTGAACTCTTCAATTGACCATTTCAGTACCTTTATGGCACAACACTAGCTCTCTAGACCAAAATATCTCCATTTGTACTGATACAGTTATAGTCATACCTGAAAATGTACTGGGAATACTTAAATCCACTGAAACTGCAATTATGGGTCTACAAAAAGCATAAGTTCCCCTCATTATATGTGTTCAGAAGACTGATGAGGATGCATTGTGACTTCCCTAAGCTGACTGGTGTAGTTTTCTTTTACATTTCTCAGTTTGGTTTCCTCCAGACAGCCAGGCTGTAGCCTTAAGTCAGTTAAATGGTCAATACCAAGAAAGTCTAAAAGCTTCCAGACCCATTTCAGAAGTGGGCTTTTGCCAGAGAAGCACTTGCCTAAAGTAGATATGTAGGTCACTCTTGTTAGGTGGCAAAAACAACTGAGGGTAGTGGGTGCTCTCAGAGCATTTAAATCTGTTCTGAGTAAGGACAATGTGGAGGGAGTTTTAATGCCTCCCAGTTTCCTTTTCAGGGCCCTCTATAATACTGGAGACCTCTGGCTTCCACACCTATGTGGCTTCTTTAGATTGGCTGCTACCCTAGGTGTGGATGGAGCCTCAGCTTTATTGACTGCTCCAGTTTTGTATTTTTGAGCAGAGAGAACTTCTTAGTAGCCATTTGGTCCATTGTATGCCTAAGTTTCTCCACCTCCACCATGCACTCTCTCAATTAACTCCCTGTTAAACAAAAAAGTCACAACCATTTAAATGTTCCATAGTAGAAGAGATCCTCTAACTCCTTTACCATTTTAGGTTTCTCACATATATTTGCTCACATTGATCAGCCTCTGCCATTTTTGCAACGTTGCAATGCTTTTGAAAGTTATTTATTTATTATCTGAACATTTGTATCCTACTCTCCTCCAGAAAGTCCCAGGCTGGGTTACAAGAGGGATGTGTACAATTCCCCCCCCCCGCCCCATTTGAAGCAAATGGAAAGAGCATTGCACATTCATGAGAATGAAGCCACTTTGAGGCCGCATCCCCATTAAAAGCTTAATCCAGTTTCCATAAACCGAAATAACAGAACCAGATGCAAACGCGAATTTGCCTGATCCCATTACTTTCAGCCAGAATCGTGTTCAATCCGGATTCTGAGGACGTACATGACTAAAGGGGGGACTCCAGTGACTACTTTATGAAAAATGCTTTTCGGGGCTGCCCTGTCCTCTTCCTCCTGGCGTGAACGCACCACCCATAACAGAGCCTAGCTGGGTGGCTTCACGGAGCCTGGCTGGGTGGCTGCTGCTTGCCTGGATGGAGGAAAAACGGCAGCGAGCAGCCAGCAATTCTTTCCCCTCCTCTCCTCATTGCTCAGGGCATGCAGCAGCAACAACAAACATTCACACATCTCCCCAACCGGCAGCTGCTTTTGTTTCTTTTCCCTTTTTAGAAGGTCATCACTTTCAATGGCAAGATTGTTATCAGGTGTGAAGTGGTTCCATTGCTACAGTGTAGCTTTAAGTGGTGGATTTTACAGCTTGCTTTGGAAGCAAGCTATTGGGTGAGGGAAACTCTCATCCCTTAACACAGAAGGGTTCCCACAGTAAAAAATGTAAAACGTTTCAAGCGCATGAAGCGGAGTGAGACCTGTTGAAATGAGGATTAACATTTACAACGCTTTGGGGCGATTTAACACGCAGAAAGCGTGTTAAGCCAAACTGACGTGGGGTCTGCCAGGATTGAAAACGTTTTGAATTTGAAATAAGCTTGCTGTGGGGATTCACCCTGAATGTGTTAGGCTTCAAATTTGCTTCAAATTCACTTAAAATCTCTACTGCTACCATTCACGCCTCCAAATCTGGTCCAAACCCACTTTGAAGCTTCAAAGAAAGGCACAAAAGCCTTTGCTTCTGTGAAGGTTAAACTTCAAATATAGTCAATATTTGATTAAAATGTGATGTTTTGCACCTTTGTAATTCTTACAACTTGCAAAGGTGACAAACATTTTTTGCTCATCCCTAGGCTACAACTTGTACTAAAGGAAGTATGGGCACATTAAAAACCAATAAAGCATTATAAAATAAAAACACAATTAAAAAAGGGGATTTTTTAGCATCACAGTTCAACTTGTTTTATGCACATTGAGGACAAGCTAAAATGATGCAGCTGAAGAATAAAAACACCTTTCTTTGTCTTTTCTGCCCCATTTGAAATTGACATTTTACACTGAAATTGTAAGGAACAGAAATGTGATTAATCCCCCATTGCTTTCAGGCAAGGTAATTAGCAGTTGTTGATATTTATTGCTTCCTTGCATCAAATTGCCACCCAATTACCTCAGTGCCATTTAGGCAAGGTCACTTTAAAAAAATGGTGGGGAAAGTTATTTTTTTCCTAAGATCCATAGCTATAAAACTCATAATCTTATGGTAAGTAACACACACGAGTCTGATTTGAGAATTCTTGCAAAAGTACAATTGTAGTGAATAGATCTGTATAAGAGCAGTCCATAACAGTGATTAAACGCTGCAAAACAACAACAGTGACTCTGTGGCAGCTCAGAAAAGACTCTGAGATGGGATAGTTCACATATTAGTCTGTGCCTCACCCATCATCCCTTTTGTAGATGTTATATGCTAGAAAGGAATATTAGAGATTGTGAGGGCCACATAACTGTTTTTCTGAGGTGCTCCTTTTGTTATTAGTGAATATAGTCCATGTTTCAATGCATGACTACAAATGAAAAATACAAAGCTGGTTTTTCACATTTTTAAATGTATTCTTATGTTTATAAATGGAACACTGGACATTTTGCTGCATTTATAGGCTCAGAAACATGCATACTATAATCCTATTAAGTAGACTTTAACCAACGATTTAGATCCTTGTTCTCAGAGTTCACAGAGATGCTGTGGCAAGAGCAAGGGAGGAAGGATGCACATGAAGTAAGCTGGGAGCAAAACACAAATGGCTGAAATGTTTTGTTGGAACAGCTGGCTGAACCAGCTGTTCTAATAGACTAAAATTCCAAAGGCAACAATGGGAAAATTTGTAACATCCAATGTCTGGGGGTGGGGGGGTGGGAATTCTGTCACTGTAGTAATGTAAATATACCTCCATGCATTTCTATTTTCAAAGCAGTTAAAATGTTGACATAAAACTACAAATATAGCATCAGAGTAAACAACATAACATATAAACAGTATTGAAATATATATCAGTACAGTTGCAACTGAGCAAAACCAATTATTCTAAGAGATATGCAAACATGCATATAGTTCATAAGATAAATGAGCCAACAAATATATTTCAATTCAGAAAAAGAACAGTCTGAAACAGTGTGACTGAAGCCAGATGTGTTACAGTTTTAAATGGCCTTCTTCAGTGGCTTTGTTGTTGGCTTTTTTCACTGATTCACATTGAAGGTCTTGTGCTCTTCCCCTGGACTATCAGAACTTAACAGTTTAGACGCTCCTAAATATAAAATAGAACAATTGAATATTCATAACATTTGTTTTTCATATGAATTTGTATGAATTTGGACATTTGTACATGAATCAAATGTTACAACATTTGTACATTAACTTTTGTATGAATACAAATGGTTTGGAACATTCGTACACATAATTTGGACACTCATTAAACTGGGGATAGGTATCAGATATGTCTCCGGTACATATCTGATATGTATACATTCGTATCCAATACGTATCTGATATGTATTCGATAAATATGCATTCATATCTGATATTCGTATGAATTCATACCCCAAGACTGCTGGTATGATTCTAGTGTCATAGCATGTTAACAGTGAGTAGTGCTGGGTTGTAATGAATGCAGCCATGCAGCTTTAATGTGTATTGTGTAGGCCCACCAGGCACTTCAGTGGAAATAACATTATTACATAACCCAAGTGTCCCTATCAATGATTTCCCTCCTATTCCCTCTGTTGCAAAAGAACTAGATTAAGGAAAATGCTTGCACGAACAGCCAGGACAATGATGTACTGAAACAATCTGAGTTGTGCCAAAAGCTATGGTTCTTAGTATGATTGTAAGTGTAAACAGATAAATATATAGTCTGTAATGTAGAGAATTTAAACTGAAAGACCTGGGAAGGGCAACTGGCATTTAATGTCTCTAATCTTTCAAATCCATATGCTAGATGCATCTTAATAACTAAATATTCTAGAAATATTCTAAAAGGCAATATTTCTACAGCCAACCCACCTGAAAGCAAGATAGCCAAAGAACAGTACAGTATTTAAAATAATGTAAAACAATGTCATAAGCAATAGAATCACATTTCTGTTTTATGCTCCCTGAAGTGATTTGTGCTGACAGACACATAAGTGAGGCCCAGGGCAAGGTTTTCTGCAGGAGTCCTTAGAGCATTCTGATTTTATATATTTGAAATGTACACAGGTCTGACATAGTTGTCCTCTGTCTTTCTCTTAGTAAAAAATGTCCCTGCTCCTGAGTGATGTTTATTACAGAATTTTTCTGTTGCTGCACCATGTTTATTATGAAGATTCACTGGAAATCAGGACCAGAAACTTCAGACTGGAACTCCAGACATCTTAAAGACCACTGGAAACAGCATCTGGTTCAGAGTGGGTGCATAAAAAACGCTGACAGTCCTATAGATCTTGAACTGCATCAGCTACACATAAAAAACATTATTGCATTGTATGTGTAGTACTAAATTTTCTTAATTTTGAAGGCGTCTAATTGGTCATTGTTTTTAAATGGACACAAAATCACTCCAAAAGAAACGAGTCACAAGAAATGAATGTTACCTAAGGTTTCTAAATATAACATTGCGGTACATAGTATATAATAATAATTAATGATGATGATGATGTGTAGCAGAACTGACTAGGCTAATCTGTATTTCAGCAAAAAAATTGGAGATTTGAAGATCAGTGTAATTGTAATGAAAGCAGAGTCTTTCTGTTTATCACAATTTCAGCTAAATTGTTATTGTGTAAGCCTGTGCTTCCCTTACACATTCAAGGCACCTTAAGCAGCCTCATGGCAGCTGGTCTCCTTTGGGAGTAATGGCCTCATTTAAGATGCCTTTGCTGCGTAATGGAGATACAGCCTTTGTCAGCAAAGGGCCATAAGTTCCCGACTGGAAGACTGGGCAAGGATTGGTTGCTAAAGAAATCCAAAGACAAAAAGGAGACTTGTTTGTTGTGCTGGCCATCAAATATCTTTCCAGCACTTGCCTTTTTTCAACACAATAAAGGACTGGATTGCTGTCCTCAATTCTCCTTAGGACTAATGTTGCCTTTTAATGAAAAATAAGACCATTTTCTCTCTGCACCACTCACATTTTTTTCCCCCTGGGATTGTTTTGGGGGTGGGCTGTGCTTCTCCGGAGTCCACTTTCCCACAGGACTCAATCTGTCTTGCAAGGGTAATCCATTTTGGCTTGTCAGGGGTAAGCAGGGAACCGGGCTAGAGGGGCTGAACTGCACTGGGATGGGTGGATCCAGCCTTCCCTCCTGCCCAGTACCTGGCTATGGGTGGCACATGTGATTTTTCTGCATACCTCCCACTTTGTTGCATCCCTTTGCTCTTCTGCTGAACTCCCAAGAGGTTCATATTTGTGGGAGACGGGAGGCTTAGCAAAAGGTATGATCAACCTGATAGTTTCTTCTTTGCTTGCCAAGCAGTTTGCACTTCACTTGTCTCCATTCCTAGGATGGCCCCCTCTCCTATCCTGCCCCCCCATTCCCTTTTGTTCCGATCACAAACTTGTGGACTCTGTTCATTTTAAAAAAATATAAATCTATTTTGTTCTAGATGGATAATGCAATAAATCCTCTTTCTTTAATTGCTCTCTACTGCTTTTCTGGAAAACTGGGAAGGATTTAAAAAATGAATGGCCAGAAAGCACTATTGGGGGGGGGAGTAATGATACAAGGGCTGTGGGGATGGAGGTGTGTCCTGGTTGGGATGTGCTTCAGTTGCATCTGTTTTGGGACACAGTAACCTTACCCCAACAGTACCTTTGTTAGTATTGGGTTTGCTGTCAGAGCTACGCAACTCCAAACACACCCGTTGCCACTATTGACTGACAGAACTTTATCCTAGTGGAATACAGGTGGTGTTTATGCAACCAAGGGCTGGAGAACTAAAGAGTTGCATAAAGAAGATTTGGAGAGATGACATAAAAGGTGTGAGCATAGCAGCCCAAACTGAGGAGGATCTAAGGATTGTGAACAGGATTAGGATACCTTCAGTTCAGGTTCTTAATGGGATGGACTATTTCAGCTAGGTGTGATCCCAGCCAAGTACTGGATAAAGTTTTCCAGTTCCTAACATCAGACGTCAAGGACAGTAACAAATTATATATATTTTTTCCCATTAGGATATCCACAAGCTCAGCTTTAAGCCACGAAGACTTGGGAATTTCTTAATGCTTAATTTGTCAATAAAGCCTACCACTTGTTCTCTTCTCTGGATTGTTGTTTATATCAGTCTTTTTATTGGCTGTTAATTCCACAGTCTTACCCCTGTGAAGAATGGGTGTTTTTCCACTAGTACTAAGTACCCATTGAAGCACCCATTAAGGAACCATTTGGCTGAGAGCCGGATGACGCCATTTCCACTACAGACCTCATTAGAGACATATCTGTTTCCACCGCAGCTAGGGAAATCCAGATCATATGGGTCCTGCAGGACCTTTAATCTAGATTTCATGTAGACCCCATTAAAGGGCTCTACGATGGGGTCTTCAGCCTTCAAATCCAGATTGTAGGGAGCCTGTTTCCACTAGAATTCGGCAATGGGGTCTAAAGAAGGCTCGGGGGGGGGGGATGCGCCCATGGGGGAATGCCCTGAACTCCAAAGTCCCTCCAAAGGCGGCTCCGAAGTCT
Organism: Aspidoscelis tigris stejnegeri; assembly: GCA_023333525.1. Lineage (NCBI taxonomy): Eukaryota > Metazoa > Chordata > Lepidosauria > Squamata > Teiidae > Aspidoscelis > Aspidoscelis tigris. Next base: position 98,820,085 of record JALMGA010000001.1, read on the forward strand.
CTCTGAAGTTACCTTCAGAGATTAGCGCAAGCTCCACAGAAAAACCCCTTGCAAGAGCAATGCCACTGTCAAGCACTCCGGAGAATCCTTGAAGTTAGTGGCATGGGTGGTCTAAGTGAGCGAGGGGTTGCCACATCCAAGAGGTGGCCTCCCCTCTGTCCACCCCCTTGCTTACTTACCCAGCTGCCGCCTGTCCTCCTTTACTCAGCTTTAAACCAAGCCAGCCTTTTCTTTCCCCCTGTTGAAACAGGGGGAGGAAAAAGGAAGGAAGGCAGCTGAGGATGATGGGAGGAGAGGAGGCTGGCAGCAGGGGGAAAGAAAAGACTGGTTTGCTTTAAAGCCAAGCAAAGGAGGGGACAGCTGGCAGCCAGGTAAGTGAGCAAGGGGGTGCTGCATCTGAGGGACAGCCTCCCCTCTGCACACACCCCTTGCTCATTTACCCAGCCACTGACTGTCCTTCGCTTGGCTTTAATCCGAGTCAGCAAAAAAAAAAAAAAAAAAAAAAACTGTTGAAATGGGTTTTCTGGAAAATCTTGGGAAAGAAAACTGGCCTGGGAACAGGGGGCCTAAAATCCGGGGTGGGTTTCGAGCAGTGGGGGATTTAATGGGATCCCTCAGTGCCAAATCTGAATCCAGATTTTACCCCCTATGGGAACATGCCCTAAATATAAATCTAATGCAAGTTAAGACATACTGATGGCATCCTCAATAATAAAACACTAAAAACTTTTTGAGTTTAGCAAAGCCCTGAAATTTATTGATTTCACAAGATAACTTAGAAAAAGGATGATAGAAGGATATATCTGGGATTAGGATGTAGCTCAGTGGTGGAACAAACATGCTGGAAAGCAGAGGGTTGACAGTTTAATCTCCTTCCTCCCCCAGTAAGTAGACAATGATAAGCCATTTGTTTCTTTGCCAAGGAAACTGCATAGAGGTATACCCACAGAGGTGCCCATGCCATCAATCAGTGTTGGCCACAACTTGGTGGTACTCAACAACAACAATGAGAATATACTCTTTTGAATGAAGATGCTGCTGCTATCAGTTTCTGTATGTTGAAAGTGATAGAAAAATGTAAAGGAAAAGCACCTGAGAGAAATCAAAATCAAAATCAAAAACATAAGCTACATCTAGATGTTATGTTCTGGAATATTCTTGCTTTATTCTGGAATATCCAAATATAGTAGAATAAGACCACCTCCAGACAGCTACCAAACTATCCACTAGCAAGGGATTATCCCTTACTACAACTGGAGCTGTCTTTGCATGTTTTATACTATGTGTACTTCCAGACACTGGGCATCAGACTGCCCAGATGTGCTTCTTGTCACTTCTGCACATGCATAGACACCTGTTTCAGTCTCTATGCATTTGAGCTGGAAGGAGTTATGATGGTGGCTCTGTCCAGAATGTAAATGGCTAGCCTAAAAAGTGCTATTGCTGGAAAACCCATGACCAGTGATCAGTTTTCCAGCAAGAATGAACAGCGCTTTGGGGGGAGGAAGACGGAAGCAGGGCTATGATAGAGTTGACTAACATACATGAAGAAACCCTACTATGGCAACACAGTAGCAGTGCTATATTCCCCTCATCTGGATGGGGGCTAAGGAACCAATGTCTGGATGTAGTTTTAGTATAATCATGCCTCAGTAAAATGGTGGATGTCAAGGTAAAAGATATAGTGACAATTTGTGGTAACAGTAAGGAGTTGTGAACAGTGATACAGTAGTAAAAGTGAACTGGAATGTGGATCTAAGGATCTGATTACTTTCAGCAAAAACCATGCAAAAAACATAAGTTAGGCTATTAATCTTGCTGGCTTACTTTGGTCAGTTGCTACCTTTATGAATGTCTTCTCCTCTGATACTCATGAGGAGCCTATAATTAAGTAGTATTTTGATGCCTATTTAAGATACATATTTTCATTCAGGCATTCTTTCTGTACATGTCTATTTTTGCATACCTACCCAATTGCAATATGTTTTTAATTAATTGTATGCTTTTGTGGCACTTTAGTATTTGAAAAATGATTCTTTCAAAACTCTCTTCCTCTACATTCTATATAAACCTGCACTTTTTTCATAATAGATAATCACTGGCAGTGAGCTACCTGTTCATAATACCTGTTTAAGAGCTAAATACCACCAGACTTAATAATATTCAGCAAATGACTCTTGATGTTTGAATATAATTTGGAAGAGGAAAGGCTTTGGGGAAAGGCTAAAATTCAAGTCCAGGTGGAAAATGTGAAGTTTTATGGGAGCAAAGATTATTGCCAGCAGGCCCAGCATCTGTGATATGTCATGCTGCAATAAACAAAATGAACAAGGCCATTACACAATGTCATATTGTAGTATTAGTTTGATTATCATATTGCTCAAGGAGTTTTATCTCTTTCAATATAAGGATGACATGTTTTACCTGAATGGAGATCCCTGACATGTAAATAAGGATGGAAAATAGATATTTGGCTGATAATGTGAACTAGAGCTGTTCTGTGACAATAGTATTTCTCTGGATAAGACATGCGTTTAAATGCAAGGACAGTCAATGTATTTCCGCAGACACTGTAGATATACATGTTAATCTGCATGCAGGAACCTGACCTTCCACCAAGCAAATTAGACATCTATCAAAATAAGAGCTCACGTGGTGTATCTTTTGAAACTGTGTAATGCCTGGACTAAACTGCTAATAGTACACATAAGAGACCCAGAACCTTGGGCCTTGAGTATCAAAAGCATTTCTCCATTGTTCAAATAATTCTTCCAATTAAATACAAAAGTCCCTGCGTCAAACATGGATGATTTAGACATCTTCTCCATGGGACGTAACCCCTACAATCCTCTCCATATTTCATTGGGAATACCAAACATACCTGCAATATTCCCAACACACTGCCAATAGCAACACACAAAAACCATGTTGCGACACTATTGCAGAAAATTGAGCAATATGCAAGGTTTCCCGTAATAGTCCTGCTTACTTGTTCACCTGGCAAGCAGCATATGGAATTGGCCTTCTGGAGACTTCCAGGTGTTGTCCAAGGATGCAGAAAAAAAAAAAGAGAAGAAAAAGAGTGAAGAGGTGTATCTGCCTGACTTCTAGCAACCTCATATGATGCTTGCCACATGTGCAAGTAAGCCAGCATTTGTAGCAGGTGTCTAGTAAGAAGAAGAATTGGATTTTCTACCCCATTTCTCTTCAGGGGACTCAAAGCAGCTGACAAACCTTCTGTTCTCCCCAGAACAGATACCCTGTGAGGTTGTTGGGGCTGTAAGAGCTCAGAAAGAGAGCTGTGACTAGCCCAAAGTTACCCAGCTGGCTTTGTGGAGGAGTGAGGAATCGTACCGGGAGACTACTAGATTAGAGTCCAACATTCTAACCACAAGACCTTGTTTGTATCCCACACTTTCTCTTGCCTTGAGAAGCTGAACTCAAGGGTAAAATGGGAAAAGGAATAAATGCAGCACAGATCTTTAGTGAAGGTAGTATTTTTTACTAAAGAAATAACAATACAAGCAGAACAATAAACAAACGGGGAGAGCTTTAGAAAAAAACTGTTTGCATGTAGGAATGGGGGAAGCTTTTAAGAAGGCTATTTGCTTTGAAAAATGAAAAAATAACCCCTTAAAATTACTGTCCCATGTAAAGATGAGGACAAAGCTTTTAAAAACACTACACTGTATGAATTGACAGGATAGGAATTGTCAGGATGCTGAAACAAGTCAATTTTTGTAATTCTCTAATTAAAAGACATTTAAAGTTCTAGTTCACATGGCTGCCTGAAGGCTCCCAAACCTCTAACAACTATGGATTACCTTAGCTCTTTCTTCCTCAGCCAGGCAATTCATATACATTGTTAAGACAGGGATAGAGGTTATACTACCTCTCAAAGTCTTTCTTTATGCAGAGAGTTGATATTGCTCTTGAAGGCTTAGGAAGTGAAATTTGATGACTAGCAACCATTTCTATCTCAGATCTTGATACACATAGGTTTAACATTAAAGGTGCAGTCATGCTGAGCTCATGTGCAGTATCTTGAAGAGGGCCCTGGGTCCACAGAAGTGGCCACCTGGCCTTAACTTATGTTCCTTGGCTACTTAGATCATGCAACATGAGCAGTTTCTGCTATCTGGAAGTCCCCTCATCCTGGGGCTTTTCTTATGGTTTTCTTTCCTCTAGTTTGCTCCTGCAGGATTGCAGGCTAGTTACCCTTGGGCTGAAATTCCATTTATGCCAGTCCCATAGAGGAGATAAAGTTCAGGTTTGGCTGTGCCAAACTGAGGCATTTTGGTGTTCATGTACCCACGAGGCTAGGACAAACCAAGTGCAGATCTAATAGAAAATATATGGATCTAACCAGCTGTTATGCTTCACAATTACCAGTAGTAAATCTCCCACTCAATAAAACTCTTGCCAGCTTTCCCAGCAGGTTACAATGTGATACAGTAGGGAAGATGGTGGCAGGTAACTTGACCCAATGACTTTATCTAAGTCCATTCCAAGTTAGGCAAAGAATGCAGCATGAGAGAGTTCAAGCTGCTTGTGAAAACTGCTAGCAGCAATGAGCAAATCACTGAGGCCCAGTAAAATACAGGTGTCACTGTACAGCTGGCCTAATCACACCAGCCATGCCTAACCTTTCTCTTGTTTGCATAACAAAACATACTGCATTCTTCTTTCAGCAGCTGGGATAGTTTCCACTACCTTGACCTCCTCCCCTAGTTAAGATGTCAGAGGCACTGGCTGGGGGCAGAGCCTGACTGGCTCCATTTTCTTCCTTGTATAAATTGTGTATTTTGGCTGAAGCCATGACCAAGGTCTCTTCCTCATCCCTGTCCCCAAAGCTGCCTATGACACTGGGCTTGCCTGCCCAAGTTTTCCTGGACTTGTAAACTTTGCTGAGGTCCAGACTCAAAGAAAAACAGACTGGCAACAAAGCGGTACAAAGTGATTTCCAGCAGATGTGTCTACAAAGAAGCTACACTGCCTCAATTCAACTCTGTCTAAAATTCTTGTGCTTTCTATACTATTTTGCATGGCCTGACTCTGCTGTTTACATGATGAAAGGGGAAGCGGCTGTCATGGGTTTCATGTATCTTAAGGAAGGCATGACAAAGGCTTAATGACTCATGCTGTGCATATATTTTCATAATCACGTGCATCACAGACCCTATCAATATTTGGAAAGCCAGGCATATATTGGCATATATCACCTTGGAGGGTTCCCCTTAGGTTGGCAAAACTATCAGGTTAAGAACAGGATGTCCCATATGATTTCCTGCCCTATACCTGAAGGCCTCAGCATAGGTTACAATATATGATTATACTAACAGAGGGATTGCTTCATTAGTCTACAGGTGGAAAACATAAGTCTAAAGACAGAAAGCAGAGAAGGTAGGGAAGCAGGTAACAGAACTTCCCCATTTCTCAGTGTGAGTCCCGTATTATTCCCAGAGATTAGGACTGCCACTCCTTTGGAGTGTGATCTCCTTGGTCTGCACCAGACAGCAGTCCTTCCAGTTCACTTAGAGGATCTGAGAAAGGAGGAAAATAAACATTTCTGTCTCATTGTTTATACATATTTCTATGCATGGGGCGGGGAGCCTTACTCATTACATCATAACTCTCTTGCTTAATGAGACAGAGGCAAGTAGTTACTATGGAGAAGGCTTTTTTCCCAGTGGCAATGCTTCACTCATCATATATTCTTTGCAAGAAAGATTGCACAGTTAGCACACTGTAATCTCCTAGCGGAAGCCTTACTGCTTTAATTTCACCAAGTGTACAAATATATTTAGTGACTTTACATTATTGTAATATTTTACACTTCCTCCTGACTTTTTGTCAGTTGTTCTTTTGATTTATTCACCTGTGTCTTCAGTGTTTTCATTTAAATACCCGATTGTATTTTCATGATCTGCAGGCCATCCAGACAGCTCATTTACATGGATATGATATCTAAATAAAAATAAACTGGACAGATTAAAAAAAATGTAATTCCTGATTTCTGAGGCCATGTGGAACTTTTTAATGGACAGCTATTTTATTTTTCATTGTATGATTTTAAATACATACAACAAACATAATAGTATTATATTAACAGAAACTGTTTCTCTAATTTATTGCAGTGGGCCCACAAGTTGGTGGAACATTGCTAAGCTTTTAAACTTATATTGATATGGGAAGTTATTCAGCAGACCCAGGCTGCGTCCAAACTTGTTTATACTGCACAATGAAATGTGCACTTGTGATCTGGGCATCACACATGATGATCCATGGATCGTCGTTGTGGTACATTATCAGATCACTACTGCTCAATTACCTTAATGCTGGCAAGAGGACACTCGCTGCGCAGCATGACGAAAGTTCTAATCTTCCCATCAGTCCAAGCAGAAGATATGAATGTGAGGCAGGAAGGCAGCTCAAATCTGATTGGCGTGACCGCATGCGCTGACTCAGCTCTCAAGCTTTCAATGGACACTACAGAGCTTCCTTTTGAGTCAGGACAGCTTGTTGTCGCTTCTCAGCTGGTAAGCTGAGCTTTTTACTTTAACTGCGGATTTATTCCACAAGTCTGGAGGCAGTCACAGTTAACATTGGCACTTTTAAGCAGCTACTGCCATTATTCTATAGAATGAAATACAATAACTAGACTAAACAAGGAAATCAGATGCTTATCTTTGGTAGTGTAACATTAATCCTTACCAGCACTTATTACAAGAGGATACACATATATTTTTAATACTTTCACAAATGAGAACAAGCACTAAGGGAAACACGGATGCATGTAGCTGTTGAACAGAGGAAAACTCACCTGGCCTTACAGTCTATTGTACACTGTTTTTAGGCCTTTTCCAAAAACATAACTACATCAAATTTACATTGAGGTTACATTCTCTTTGCAAGCTGATATCCAAATATCTGTTTATCTGTTAAGAGTTTCTCACCGTCCATTTTTCTCATGGTCTTGTGGCTTAATCTGTGGCAGTCTCTACGGGAAAATAAAGACAAGGCAAGATGCAAGAAATGCTCTACCAGATTGTCTAGACCAGAAAGCTATTTGTAAATACTTAGGGAATTCACTAAGTAGGACATGAGTACCATGAACTTTTCTCTGCCTGTATTATCTACCTTTTTTTTAGAAGCAGATTTTCCCCACCAAGTGTAGTAGTCCAATCCTCTTTTGGAACCATGTAACTTGGTAAGTTTTCAGAGCTATTGGTAGCAAATTATATTATTCAAATTCAGCGGTAGTTGGTATCTGGAGGGGCAGCTGCAAGCACACATTTTTTTCTTTACTTCACACTGAAGCAAATGGAACAGAACTTGGCATTCGTGCAAATGGAGTCACTTTGAATGTGCTAGGCTTCAAATTTGTTACTAGTCATGCCTCTGAATCCATTCTGAATCCACTCCGAATCCTCTCTGAAGCTTCAACCGAAGGCATCAAAGCTTCTGCTTTGCACAGGAAGGCCAGTCTTCAAATATAGCCTATATTTGATTCAAATGTGAAGTTTCAAATCTTTGCAAGCTGTGTAAATTGTGAAGGCAATGAACATTTTTTGCCCATCTGTACAAAGCAATCATGTGTGGATTTGTCTTTGTTGTTTGACGTCCATAGAGTGGTGGCAAATAACTCTTTGATCCAACTGGAGTGTGTCAGAACAAAGATTGATTCACCACTGCACTGTAGACCAATTTCAATCATGGTACTGAAACTGTCTTGGTTACTCTCTTGGATCTTCTGGATTTTTCAGGGGTTTTAATACCATTGATCCTGGTATCCTTCTTGAAAGGCTATGAACTTTGGGGTTGCATAGCTCTGCATGGGGAAGATATGGAATCTGGGGCTGCTTTTGGATTCTACCCTGACTCTTGAAGGTCAGATATAGGTGATGGGCTGGAAACAGTAGATGGCCTCCTTTTATCCATGTCTGGATTGCCAGCTATGGTCCTTTCTGAAGAGAGATGTTCTGGCTATGGTAATCTATGCTCTGGTAACATTCAGGCTGGACTATCTTAATGTACTCTAAATGGTGGTGCTCTTTAAAATGATTCAGAAGCTACAGCTTGTCCAGAATGCAGCAGCCAGGCCAGCCAAGGACAGAGGGGAAAACTTGCCAAGGACACAGAGGAAAATTAACCATTTAAATACATAATCAGAAATACGTACTGTTACCAGATCAACTCTGGATGTGCAGATATCATAAGAAATGTTACAAAACCGGAACTTGAAATATACCAGGTTTTGACATATGAATTTGGCCTTATTATTGTCATAATTAAAAGCTAAAGGCAGACCATGAAACGTGGAAAGGCCTTAAAATAGCCATATTGGGAGAAAGACAAGCCTGGAGTTTAAAAAAAAGGACATAGTTGTCTCAAGTCACAAGCTGGCTGTTTGCAAAAGATAAAAGTCTGTATGCAAGAAACACAGCCTGAGATTTAATCTTGATTGAGTCAAGACAGAGTCCTAGCACCTAAAAAGTCTTTGTTTTCTCTTTTTGGGGTAACAGATTTTTAAATAATGAAGGAGAAATAAAACCATGGAATCTGGGACAGAGATTGGTTTGTCTAATTTTAATAAAATAATAAAGAATAAAATGGAATGGATTTTTGGAAGAGATCTGGGTAAAATAAGTATACCAGAATTTGGAATTACTATCTAAATGGGAAATGGCCCATTTCACCAGTATTAGAATGCAGGATGTTGGAGGTGACTCACTGTTTACACCTTTGTTTACACCCTAACAGAATTGGGTAAAAGGTCGCTGATATCTACACACATTGAGTGGGTCTAGCTGAAGGGATTAAGTGAGTCAGTAGAGGTGCTAAAATGTTAATTTAAGGTAAACTTTTGCAAATCAAACAGGGATACAATAGTTTACTCGCCATTCACACTTTTTGTCTGAGGGTGTCAAGGAGAGGTCAGGAGATGCACTGACTGGAAATGTTGTTAAGACTGGAGTCACATACACATTTTTATTCATTAACAAGGAAAGAACATCAGCAGTTTTTTTGGTTCCAATTTTTGCTATAAAAATGGCAGAGAAGAGATGGTTTTAAGGTTTTTCTCCTTCTGGTCCTCAGAGGAGGGAGGTCTTCTAGCCATCATGGGATGGTAAAGAGACCTGGAGAAATTTTTCTCCCCCCCCTTTTTTCTTCTTTCTGCTACAGAGTTTTGCTGCAAGAGCTGCAGTTTAAAACTTTTGCATTCTGGATTTGGCGGGTTTTGTAAAGGCAATTATAAAGACTATTTTTTAATGTATTTCTTTTGGATTTTTGTCCATTTTGGGGATCAGTCTGACTGAGACTGAAGGGATTCCCAATTTTTAAGTCATTTTCGGGTTCCTGAAAGAGATGCAGTTTGCTGTGGTCATGCATCTCTGTAACTTCAAACTTCGGCACATGGAGAAGACATCATTGGTGAGACAGAAGATTGGTATCCTCTATTCACTTTCCCTTATTTTTCTTTAGAACTTTTGGGTTAAGGGATCTTTCTAGTATTAGGAGTTTTCCATTCCCTTTCTGGCTGTCGTTTGCAATTGGTTTTTTTTTTCAATTTGTTTTGGGGTTTTTTAGGAAGCTTTTGCTGCATAACTATAAATCAATTGTTTTAATAAAAGAGGGATAAATTCAGTTAAATTCACAAAGATTCCTTAGTGGGAAATGTTCATTTCTTTAGTCATTTTGCAGTTGTTGCATGCTTATTTCTGTTCTAGAAACGCTTCTGATAATTCATTTCAACTTCTGTTCTGTATTCCTAATAAATTCTTTGCCCTGGTTTAACAAGAAACTGGTTTTTGAGTCTAAAATGGGTTTTGTCTCTGTTTACTGGTTATTCCTCGTTATTAAAACCTGTGAAAGATCTTGCTACTGATTCCCCTGGGAAGTTTAAATTTGGTGTTCTTTGGGCTTCAAAAATAATCCAAATTATCCAAATTTTACTCCCTCCACAGTTGCTTCCAGTTTATTACTGGAGCAGATTTGGTATCAGAATTTTTGGTGGAGCAACGCGGGCAACTTATGGGCGAGGATTATCCATAAAACAGAGCTTTTTGTGCTTTTAAATTTGATCTTTTTGGTGAACTGACAAGTTATAAAGCAAAATGGCAGAGAATTTGTTTGTTAAGAAGGATAAATTGACCCGATGGCTTTGCAAACAAGGAGAATGTGTCTGGGAAAGAAAATGTTTTCGGGGAATGCATTCAGATATTAAAAGAAATTTGGCTTTGGGGTTTGAAAAATATACACAGGAGAATAAATTTAAGCTTTTTAAACAGTCAAAATCTTCTGTGGCAATTTGGGGATTCTGGTATGCCATTGATGATCTGGTGCACGATTTGGAACAGTTAAAACAAGAGAAGGATGTTATGGAAAGTGATTTAAAATTGCAGTTAAAAGTTTGCTCTCAGGATTGGGCTGATCAGGTAGAGAAACTTAGGCAGGAGAAGCAGGATTTGAACCGGCAGCTTGAAGCCTTAAAAGCAAATTCTGCTGAGTTAAAGGCTGGAGCTGAGGCCTTCAAAAAAAGTGCTATTTGTGAGAAAAATCAGTTGATGGAAGAATTTGAGACTTTTAAGAAAAATGCTGTTTCTGAGAAGGATCAGTTATTGCAGGAACTTGAATTGTGCAAGCAAAATTTTGGTTCTGAAAAAGCTAGTTTGCTCCAGGAATTGGAGATTGTTAAGAGTTATTTTGTTAAGAGCGACACTGAGAAGTCTCAGACTTTGCGAAAAACTCGTGAGGAATTGTGGCAATGTCAGGATGAAAAAGAAATTTTGGAGAAACGGCTAGATGAGTCCCTTGCAACTTTGAAATTGCTCAAGGATCAGGTTGAGTTTGATAGTTTTGGGAAAATGCAGGAAGCTGCAGCTTCTCAATCGGAGCCCATTGCCTTTGTTAACAAGGGGGGAACGCAGATAGCTTCCTCTGGTATTCAGGGTAATATGGCTCCAGTTGAAATCCAAGAGATAAACTGTGTGGGTGGTTTTGGAAATATGGCTCAGGAGAGGGTGCAAAAGGAACCAATTGATCAAGTGGCTCCTCAAGCAGCCCCCAGGAGGTTTCAATCTGCAAATGGAAGGCAGCAGCAGAGGTTTGGACAAGGAAGGCAAATTCCATGGTCCCAATTTCAGCAGCCAGCCTCACAGTTGCAGAGACGGGAACGGAGTTTGAGGAATCAGATTTGGAATGCTTTGAAACAGGCTGGGTTTAATATGAAGGATTTTCATAAGAAACCTGATAATGTTTTGTTTGAGGCTTGGATGAATTGGATACAGGGAACGGGAGCTGCTTGTGCTCAGTCCTTAGTTCCAGTTGCAAGTGGGTTATTTGTGCAAGGTCAATGACGGTGCCCTGCTCAGCATTGGTGTGATGGGACAAATGTTCCATTGCAAGCTTTGGTTTCTGTGAATCAGGATCTGTCTTGTTGGGGGCTAGTTGAGCCAGGGAATATTGCCCCAAATGGAAAAAAAGTGTGTCCTCCTAGTGAGACTGAATGTGCAAAAGAGAGACAAAAAGTGTTTGAAATGTTGGAAGTTGTGTGTGGTAGTCAAAGTGCTTTCAAAGTTAATGGTTGTCCTGTTGCTTCCGTTGGGAAACAGAATCAGGCTGTTGAAGAGAAAAAAGGAAAGTGTAGTGTGGATTTGCAAGAGGAATTTTTGCCAGTTGAAGCAGGAGTGGCTTTAGCAATTGGTAAGGGTTCTCATACCTTTGTGGGGTTTGAAAATTCACTCAGTCCTATTGAGGAGTTTGTGGGTGAACTAGTTAGTGTTGAGCTGAGAGAACCTCTTTTTGGTGAAAAAGAGGAACCTCAGAACACTAATTCAAAGCCTACAAAAGAGTTTGGAAATGCACTGCATGATGAAAGTAGTAGTAGTAATGAGCAGGGGTTAGATCAGGCTCAAGACAGCATAATGGAATCAGTGGATTCAGAAATGCTTTCTTGCTGGGCTTGCAAACCAATGCTTCAGTCTCTGTGTATGGATTCTGTTTCTGATAGTCAGGATCAGGATGTGGTCTTTGATGAAAGACAACGAGCAAAGATGGCTTTGCTTCAGTGTGGTTCTGTAAGAGAAATTGTTTCTTTAAGTGTGAGAGATGCTTGTATTCAGTTTATTTCTCAAGTTACAGGAATTGGCAATGCTGATTGCCATTTAAGTTCTGAAATTGCATTGAAACCTTCAGTGGTCTTGGTTCAAATGTGTGCCTACCTGGTAGGGTTGGTTTACCAACTGACTCTGTGTGTTGGTCAAAGGCTTGATGAGGACCATAAGTCTGGAAATGGGGAAAAGGTCTTGGAGATAAAGTGGACTTGTGTGTTCAGAAAAATAGTGAAAATGTAGATCTGATGCTTGGAAATCAGGTTGCTTTGGAATGTGAAGATGTTGTGCTAGGGTGTGAACACAATAAATCTTCTGGATTTATTGGAAAGTGTAAGAGTAAGGATGGATTCAAAATTGGAACCAATACTCAAAGAGCTCCAGATGAGACTTTGAAAAGGGATTGTGATGTTAGGGATTGTTTTGTACAGGGAAATGATCTCTCCCTCATGCTGGCAAAGCAATTTCCAGAAGAAAAACCCCCTCCCCAACCCCCGCCATGAATAATTTTGGTTCCACAATTGGGAAAAGGAATTTCCATTTTCTTCAATTGGGTCAGTGGGATCTGAAATGGGTTTGAAAATTCTGGCATGGAATAGGATTAAGGACTTTTGCCATTTGCTTTATGATGTAATTCATTTTTCAACTTTTCCTCTTTTCCTTTCTTTTCTCTATATGTTTCTGAGATCTTTCTTTTAATTCTTGGAAATCTTTATTCTTATAGGGGTTTTCATAGGTAATAGATGAGGTTTTTTATGAGTCAGGAATAGAATTGCACTCTGTGTATGCTCAGGAGCTACAGCTCTGAGTCAGTAAAGGCAAAAGGTCTCTTTACCTATTGCGAAATTTTCCTTGCTTGAGGCAAGAAAGGCTTGGGTTTTGAGCTTTTGCTAGCACAGGGATTAGCATAGTATAGGAAGTTTTTTTTCCCAAGACTCTGAAATCTTATGCCTCTATGGGTTTAATTTTGATTTTTTTTATGCAGCAAAAGTCAATTTTGATTTTTAAGTTTTTGTCATGTTTTATTTTTGTTAGTTTTGAATTTTTGGTAATGTTTTATAGTGTTCTTTTTGCCCTTATAAAGCCAGAGCTATTTTGCGTTTCTCTTATTATTTTGGATACAGAGGAGGGTGATTTTTCCACTCTTCCTTCTGTTTGGAATTATTTTTCATTTTCATTTTCGATAACTTGGAAAGAGTTACATTTTTAGAATAGGAGTTTAGGTCCCTCTTACATGCACGCATCCATAATTGTCGGAGGAAGGATCCAGAAAAGCTCAAGTGTTCCAGTTTGTTCCAGTGTTCCAGTATCCGGAGTTGGGAAGTGTTCCAGTGTTCCAGATTTCCAGAGAAACAAGTCCAGATGAGAAGACATGAACTATTGGAGTTCATCTCTCTGTCAAGGCGTTGCAGTCTTATGGAACTCTGAGGCCAAGAACCAAGGATTCTCCCTCTCTCTTTCAAGGACATGTGTTTGAAACGCTTTGAAGAAATGGGAACAATTTTCCTCAAGTTTATGATGCAGCAGTATGGAGAGGACAATGGACTTCCATATGCTTAGTGCCAGTACTTCACAAAAGAACATAGTTGCTAGTTCCAGAACTTTGCATTAATAAACTGGGTTTATTTATTCTAGAAGCAAGGAACTGTATCCCCCTACGTTTCTTTTCCAGAGAAGACATCCTGAAGCTATTGAAGATTGAAGACAATTCATCTTTATGTCCATTTATATTAATGGTTCTGATATTGTAATCCTGACTATTTGTATTCTTATTTTGGGTTATAGTGATTTCTATTGGAGGAGTCACTAACATGTACACTTTTGAGGGCTATATTGAGGTATATGCATATTTAGAGTCATTTATGATTTCTATTGAAGGGATCATGGTCATTTGAAATGCTTACATTCTTGGGGTTTGCTCATGGTTTTAAATGGTTTTAAGCATGACACAGTATATCCACAAATATGTCTTAATCATGATTTTATTTCTATCTTTACTTTTCTCTTCTATAGGATAAATGTAGAGGATGGGTGAGTGTAGTATTGTGGAAATTTTCATTTTCGGGGTTCATTTTAAACTATTACATAATATAGTGTAATAAATAGTGGACTTCATGTTTATCTTTCCTAAAGATAAATGATGGTTCATATGGAATCCGGCATTGAGGTACTGGTGAAATAAAAAGGAAATGGTTCAAATTTTTGAACATGGTTTCAAATATAATTGGAGGAATTTTCTTTTTCAAGATCCATCTCCATGTGATGATTTTTTGTATTTAAATATCACACTTGGTCATAATCATTTTGGATTTGCCAACTGGTGATATCAACAGAAGAATGGCATACTTTCTCTGGTTCAGGTATTCTATGAAAAATATATTTTATACTTTCTAAAGACTTTTATGAGTTTTTATGGTTTCCAAATTGTTGGTAACAATGTCGGAAACCAGAGGAGGGAAATATGTTACCAGATCAACTCTGGATGTGCAGATATCATAAGAAATGTTACAAAACCGGAACTTGAAATATACCAGGTTTTGACATATGAATTTGGCCTTATTATTGTCATAATTAAAAGCTAAAGGCAGACCATGAAACGTGGAAAGGCCTTAAAATAGCCATATTGGGAGAAAGACAAGCCTGGAGTTTAAAAAAAAGGACATAGTTGTCTCAAGTCACAAGCTGGCTGTTTGCAAAAGATAAAAGTCTGTATGCAAGAAACACAGCCTGAGATTTAATCTTGATTGAGTCAAGACAGAGTCCTAGCACCTAAAAAGTCTTTGTTTTCTCTTTTTGGGGTAACAGATTTTTAAATAATGAAGGAGAAATAAAACCATGGAATCTGGGACAGAGATTGGTTTGTCTAATTTTAATAAAATAATAAAGAATAAAATGGAATGGATTTTTGGAAGAGATCTGGGTAAAATAAGTATACCAGAATTTGGAATTACTATCTAAATGGGAAATGGCCCATTTCACCAGTATTAGAATGCAGGATGTTGGAGGTGACTCACTGTTTACACCTTTGTTTACACCCTAACAGAATTGGGTAAAAGGTCGCTGATATCTACACACATTGAGTGGGTCTAGCTGAAGGGATTAAGTGAGTCAGTAGAGGTGCTAAAATGTTAATTTAAGGTAAACTTTTGCAAATCAAACAGGGATACAATAGTTTACTCGCCATTCACACTTTTTGTCTGAGGGTGTCAAGGAGAGGTCAGGAGATGCACTGACTGGAAATGTTGTTAAGACTGGAGTCACATACACATTTTTATTCATTAACAAGGAAAGAACATCAGCAGTTTTTTTGGTTCCAATTTTTGCTATAAAAATGGCAGAGAAGAGATGGTTTTAAGGTTTTTCTCCTTCTGGTCCTCAGAGGAGGGAGGTCTTCTAGCCATCATGGGATGGTAAAGAGACCTGGAGAAATTTTTCTCCCCCCCCTTTTTTCTTCTTTCTGCTACAGAGTTTTGCTGCAAGAGCTGCAGTTTAAAACTTTTGCATTCTGGATTTGGCGGGTTTTGTAAAGGCAATTATAAAGACTATTTTTTAATGTATTTCTTTTGGATTTTTGTCCATTTTGGGGATCAGTCTGACTGAGACTGAAGGGATTCCCAATTTTTAAGTCATTTTCGGGTTCCTGAAAGAGATGCAGTTTGCTGTGGTCATGCATCTCTGTAACTTCAAACTTCGGCACATGGAGAAGACATCATTGGTGAGACAGAAGATTGGTATCCTCTATTCACTTTCCCTTATTTTTCTTTAGAACTTTTGGGTTAAGGGATCTTTCTAGTATTAGGAGTTTTCCATTCCCTTTCTGGCTGTCGTTTGCAATTGGTTTTTTTTTTTCAATTTGTTTTGGGGTTTTTTAGGAAGCTTTTGCTGCATAACTATAAATCAATTGTTTTAATAAAAGAGGGATAAATTCAGTTAAATTCACAAAGATTCCTTAGTGGGAAATGTTCATTTCTTTAGTCATTTTGCAGTTGTTGCATGCTTATTTCTGTTCTAGAAACGCTTCTGATAATTCATTTCAACTTCTGTTCTGTATTCCTAATAAATTCTTTGCCCTGGTTTAACAAGAAACTGGTTTTTGAGTCTAAAATGGGTTTTGTCTCTGTTTACTGGTTATTCCTCGTTATTAAAACCTGTGAAAGATCTTGCTACTGATTCCCCTGGGAAGTTTAAATTTGGTGTTCTTTGGGCTTCAAAAATAATCCAAATTATCCAAATTTTACTCCCTCCACAGTTGCTTCCAGTTTATTACTGGAGCAGATTTGGTATCAGTACAAGATTCTAAATCTATGCACCCATATTCCATGCATTTGGAGGAAGAGGAAGAGGAGGATGAAGAGCTGGATTTTATATCCTGCTTTTCTCATCCTTGAAGGGCATTCAAAGCGACTGACATATCTTCTATTCTCCCCACAACAGACACCCTGTGAGCTAGGTGGGACTGTGAGGGCTCAAAAAGAGAGCTGTGACCTAGGTCACCTAGCTGGCTTTGTATAGGAGTGTGGACCTGAATCAGAAGATTACTAGATAAGAGTCCAACATTATAACAAGGGAAAACTGGCTCATCATTAGTGATCCTTTTCACCAACCTTCTGGTGAATCATCACCAGCACAACACAGAAAAGGGCAACAAAATCATAGTTGGCATCCCTGCAAGCATGTGCCACTGAAAACATGCATGTGAAAAATGGTTCATTTAAGGATAATAAATTATAGATTAGAAACATGGTTACCTTGAAATATGTACAGTATGCTTTAATGACCAATATGTGAGGCTTTCCTTCCATTAGCTCTAGCAAATAAATTTATATGAAATACAAAAAATCTTGCTTCTGCATGAGATGCTTAGAAGAGTTCTTAGAACTATATATCAAATAATATTGTTTATGGAAGTAAATTCTGAAAATTTCACTCTTTAGACTGTATGTCTAAATTATGTCCTATAGTAAACACCTGCCACCAAGTTGCAGGAATCTTGAATATCATGAACATAAACCAAGGCCTAAGATATTGTTCAAATGGACAGGTTCTGTATGCATTTCACAGAGGGTATCCTGCAAAGACAAAGCAATCCACTGAGATGAGAACATTAGATAGTATGCTGCCAGATGTTCAGAAATTTAACATTAATCCAGATTCAGCAGCTTTCTCTTCCTTGTAGACACTGACAGAATGATCAATAGAAAAGTGAAAGCTGTAGATGATGGCAAAGCAATGAGTACAGTATTTTACGTGTGAGCTGCAGAGCAACCTTCAGAGATTGGTGCTAACAGAAAAATCCAAGTGTATCCATTTAGGTTTGTATATATGTGATTTGGACATGATTAGGAGGAAAACGTTTTCAGCCTGCAATTTCAGGCAATCAGTGTTCCTACAGGAAGCAGTAGATGCACTGGTCTGCCAAAAGTGTTTATTACTTAATTTTGTTTCCAACAAAATCTTATGGAATAAAAGAAACCAGACATGTTGCCTTTAAAAATAATGGGTTTCAAAAAACAATTGAAGAGGGTGCAATATTAAAACACTAAAATTGCCTTACTTTCTTTAATACCTGGGTAGCTATCTTTCTAATTTCTAATCTTTACTTCTTGGTAAATGCATGCACACATGTCATATGAATTAGCTAAGCAATCAGAAAAAAAAAGATGCTAGAGGCAAGGAAAGGGGCATACCTTTGAACCAACCGTTCATAAAGACTTCAGCACCTGAGGCAAAAGATGTTTTGTAAGCAAACAGACCAGAGATTCTCAGAAAACTAGTGGTGGTGGGTGCCCAGAAGTTGGCCCAGACCCCAGGCATCTGGGGGTATACAGTGTTCCAACAAGGTGTTCCATCATAGTGCCCTTCCTGCAGAATGGGATAAATGTTCTGAAGGAGGTTTCCCATCCTCAGGCACTCTTTAACACATAGCAGAACTTACCTTGCCTGTTCTGCACAGATATCCTGTCCACTTCTGGGGCCATTTCTGGTACGACAGATACCCTCACTTCTAAGCTGGGGATCTTTGACACACTGAAGTTCCCCATCTCTGAAGAGAGTAAGTTATAAGGCATGTGGATGTCACACATCCTGCCCCAGGAAGGGAGCAAGTGCTTCTGCTTTGACACACTTGCTGCTACCAAAGTAACTTCCAGACAAATTTCTGAAGGCAAGCTCTGGATCCTTATGTCACCTCATTAACAACAGAAGGAATGGGTACAGGTCAAAGCCTCCATCTGTGCATTGAATATTTAAATAGAACTCTCTTCAGGCACATGATGTTCATGCTTTTATTTATTTATTTTTTTCTGTGATACAAAGCTCAACTAGCATCCTCTTCCACTGAGGCATTTTTGGAGAGTCTTGAACCTTATACACCTGCAATGGCCCTCTTCATCCCAAAGAAGAAGACTCAAAGTGGCTGACAAAGTTTCCTGTTCTTCTCTCCACAGCAGACACCCTGTGAGGTGGGTAGGCCTGTGATCACTCAGAAAAGAAAGCTGTGACTAGCCCAAGGTCACCCAGCTGGTTTCATGGAGGAGTGCAGAATCAAACCAGGATACTAGCATAAAAGAGTCTGACACTAACCGCAGAAGCAAACTGGCTCATAATTCGAATTTAAATTATTTATTGGAAAGCTGTTTAGTACTGAAAAGAAACTCCCTCAGTGATAAGATAGTTTCATGGGAGGTTCTTTTTGACAGTTTGATAGAAGAGGAAAGAAATGTTTGATGACAAATTCTTGCCTGACAAGGTTCCTGATAGATCAGTAACTGTTTATTTTCAAATTTTAAACCACAGACCTTTAAGAATTTGTGTGTCGAGTAATTGTCAGAAGGTTCACATATATAAAATTTCTTACACCAAAGGATCGGCTCCCTTCTGTGCTGTGGCTCTAAGCCACTCTTGACTTTTGATCTGGCATAATGGATAGAAATCATACTCCCCTAAGCGGAATGGAGGAAATGACATTTTCCAATGAATGACAGGCTTTGATTTGCTTTGATTGTCATTTGGTATGATTACTTTTCTTCATTTCAGCAGCTTTTAAATGACTCTTGTTTCAGCAAAATAAAGTCCTGGGAACTGGAAAGGCCCTCTGCATTCCAAGTGCAGAAGTTGGAAAATGTAGCTCTGAGATCCAACCGAACATTGTTTATGCAAATTAGGCATTCACAATCAGAACGTAGTGTGAGTGCATAACGAAGAGAGAGCAGCAGTACGCTCTGCATAGATAACTACATAGCTTGCCTGCAGTCGATTGATTCATACAATTTCATCCAGCTTGATTTCATAGTACTATCAGAAAACATAATACAGAACACTTTTTTTTTTAAGGAAATGTTCTCCTAACATACTAATTTACAGAATGTTAATAACTTGTGGTAATGAACTTCTTTCTCTGTTTCAGCTGAAGTTACTGGGATGTTATCAGTTTGTTTGTTTTAATTGTTGTGTCCTGTTGCACTCATGATTGAGAATATTCTTAGAGCTTTCACAGGACTCCCTTTGAAACTGAAGGCAAATCTGCACTGGCTGGTATACCAGAACAGTAAGTGTACTGGGAGCTTCCCTTTTGCATGCTGGTGCATTCTAAAGAAGGCCCTGCCCAATGGATTTACTTCTGAGGAGAAAGACCTGGGCTTTGCAACATTACACAGTGAAGTACCTAAACTTACTACACTAAACACAAAACCAAGAAAGCTTTATTTGCTACAGTACTTACACTGTTCATCAATAACGGGAAAGCATGAACTGAGGACTGCTTATCTATAGCTAGTAGTAGCCTGCCGATCAGGACAGTGGGGTTGTGGTAGGACATTGGTGCAACTGAAAGAATTGGACCAAGTCCCACCTACTGTCATTATTTAATCATGCTTTTATCTGCTTTTATTATTATTTTATTGTGATCCTCCCAAAGGCCCTCAGGTATAGGGTGGAATAGAAGTACAGTACGGTACCCCAAAGTCCCAGACTGCATTCACATGTGGCAAAAAAGATAAAAAGAAGTTCTAAAGTGCCTTAGAGATGGTTATATATGGCACTCATGTTCTCATCCCATCTCTAGCCTGAAACGTTCATAAGAGGGGGAGGGGCAGAGTGGTATGTGAACAATTCCACCTTCAAACCATCTCCAAGTTGTCCCAGAGGTTCTTTTATTTCATTTATTTTCAGCTCCAGCTGTCTATAGTCTCTCCAAAGGACTATATCTGACAAGGAGACAGTGGTTTGAAGCTGTTAGCTTTGATTTACATGTTCCCATTTTGTTGCTTTTCTACTCATAGATAAGACATTTTGGAAGGAAAAAGCTTTTGTAACTGAATAGAATAGCTTAATTTTTTTTAAAGCTCCACTTGGGCAGAAGTCTAGAATGTGTGTGGCACACCCTCAGAACAAAAATCAACCCCATTTGAGAATGTGGCCCAGTTCCCATTACAAGCTTAAAACGGTTTTCCTAAACCAAAATAATAGAACTGGATGCTAACACGAATTTGCCTGATCCCATTACTTTCAATTTAATCACATTTGATCCAGATTCTGAGGATCGTACGTGGCATATGTGACTCAAGGGGGAATCAAGTGGCTACTTTCTAAAAGCCTCTTTTCGGGGCTACCCTGCCCTCTTCCTCCTGGTGTGAACGCACCACCCATAATGGACCCCTTCATGGAGCCTAGCTGGGTACCTGGGTGGCTGCTGCTTGCCTGGATGGATGAAAAACAGCACCAGACAGCCAGCGATTCTTTCCCCTCCTCTCCCCATTGTCCAGGGCACACAGCAGCAGCGGCAACTCAAGCCCCCTTCATCCACTCACCTCCACAGCCACAGCCTTAAACATTCACACATCTCACTGAAACCAGCTGCTTTCCTCCCTTTTCCCTTTCTAAAGGTCAGAACTTTTAGAATTGTGCAGAATTGCAACATTGTTATCAGGTGTGAAGTGGGAGGATTGCTACAGTGTAACGGCTGCTTAGGGGGTGGATTTTTACAGTGAAATCACTATCTTTGGAAGCAAGCTATTGGGGGAGGGAAACCCTAAACATGCATTCTCATCTCACTAAAACTGTACCATTCCCACAGCAAGAAATGTAAAACATTTCAAGCTCATGAACTGAAGCCAGACCTGTTGAAATGAGTGTTAACATTTACAACACTTTGGGGCAATTTAACATGCGGAAAGCGTGTTAAGCCAACCTGACGTGGGGACTGTGAGGATCAAAACCGTTTTGAAACCATTTTAAGCTTGTAATGGAAACTGGGCCTGTCTGTTTCCCTGCGATTAAAGACAACAGAGAGCTATTAGCATTCTTGTCCTTGCGGTCTTCTTGAAGCTTAATATCTGAAGGGGTCTTAGAGACTTCTCCAAAATCTGATCAAAATGCATGACTTCTGTGAAATCTGAACAAAACACTGCATGACAGTGGTTTTCCTTAATCCTAGCAGTTATTCAAACAGCTTAGATATTTGCTTTTGAAATGTCACTGGAGCAGGGAGATTCCTGCGCCTACAAGCATGACCTGAGTTTCTCAGTATAACAAAGATGACAACTCCCTGCCTTTGCTGCAGCGTTAGAATAAAATCTTCCATTCAGGCTCTCCCAGCTGAAGCCTATTAATACTCACAATAGGACAACATTTTAATTTTCCTCCCTGTTTCCCTGGAGCAACTGGGCCCTGATTTGTTTGCTTGTTAATTTTATTTTCTGAATCATCTCACTGCTATATGAGGAAGCCAGAGATTTGAGATGCCATGCTGTGTTTCCATAGCAATGGCTTGAATCTCTAAGTATGGCTCTGAAGGCCATATCCTAATCAGGCAGTGCTGCACATTTCCATATATATGGGGGGGGGGACCTTACAGGCTGTGTAGGCTGTGCACAAAGCTATGATAGAACTTTCAAGGAACATCCCTAAGAGGTAGAAATGTAGTGCAAGAGGTGGTGATACGGAATTTGAGGATGCAGGGTATTCGGATGTTCTAGGATTTGTATGAACCAGTTTCGCATCTCCAGGAAATGTAGGGAGGGAGTATTGGTTACAAATTATGGTGCATCAGGACTATATGAGGAGGAACGGAGTAGGGGGTTTGTTGAAAAGCCCATTACAGGGGTTGGAGGAGGTTATACATTATAGGCTGCAGGTACGTAAGGGTGTAATGAGCTGGATTTATAGGCTCTTAATAAATGATAAAGATCAGGTGCAGCTTTTATTGGATAGATGACAAACTGACCTTAATGTCTTGAGGGTGGATTTGGAAAAGGCACTTGGAATGGTGAGTATGGTAAAGAATACTAAGGTGAGAGAGATGGGGGTGAAGGTGGTATTGTATTCCTTGCATAGGTGGTATTGTACTCCTTGGCAGCTTTCACAAATGTTCCTGACTTATACTTTAAGGTGATTAATTACATATGTGGTGGCTTTGCCCCGAGGTTATTAAGTTTTGGGATGGGGTTATACAGCAAATAAACCTGATGGTACGGACTAGGTTATGTACATATCCAGAACTCTCTTTTGTGGGGGCACAAGGTTCCAGCAACAGAGAAGGAACTAGTGCTTTAACTGCTATGCTCAGGACAGCAGGCTGCTATTCTGGGATGTATTCCAGAATAAAATCAAGTGCAAATAGTCCCCAGGATTTATTTTTCATCCAACATCTGGATGATCAAAAGCAAAGTCATCTCTAAAGTAAAGAAAGCAGTTGCAAAACTTTAAGCCCTGGACCTTAAGTTAATTCTACAATACTGCATAATTTTGTCAGGAATGAGTAAAAATGTTTTCAAGAACAAGCAGTGTGCAGGCTTCATAACCAGAGGGGTTCTGAAACTTTGCAGGGAGGCAGGATACAAGGAAACAGAGTTGGGTCTTCACAAGGTAAGCAGATCAGATAAGACTTAAGCCCTGCAAGGCCCTGAAACCAATGACCCTGTCAAGCCCAGGAGACTGACCACAAAAATCATCAGGTAACATGAAATGTAGCACATCACAGTATTACCTTGGTACCTATACACCAACCTGAGGATCACAAAGAACTTAGTACTTCAGTCATTCTTACAGTTGCAGCTGTGAGAGCAGGATGTGGCAGCTGAGAGTTGGTGAGACAGTTTTTAGGCCAAGGAATCTGTTATTTCAGAACTAAGCCTCTCGTGATACAGGCTGCATCCATATGTCACTTACTTTATTCCGCTATATTTGGATATTCCAGAATCAATTCTGGAATATCCAAATATAGCAGAATAAGTAAATAACATCTGAATACAGCCACATTAGAACAGACCAATCTGAAAATTATAACAAACCAGAACAGGCTGTGGCTAATGAACTAGCTTGGGCTGAAAATAGAAAGTCTCAGATATTGATGAAGCCTGACAACAAGAGACAGAGTAATTCAGAAATACATACAAATTATGCAAGTTCCCTAAAATAGGCAGGTTACCTTGCTTCCTGTATCCGAGATCCTCAAATATTACTTCCACATTTTTCTGGATTTTGCTTTCAGGTTATATTGTTGCACTGTAATTACCATCATATATCCTAAGTACCAGTAACTTTGTTGAATTAGGACTAATCCAAGCTGAAAACAAACAACACCCAGAAGGCCACAGGTCCCCCAATCTTGATCTCTTGTTTTCCAGATTCAGGTAGAAGTCTTTCCCAGTCCTGCCAGCCAGAAAACATTTTAAAAAGTGTTTTGGTATTGGCTTCTCTCTCATCTTATTTTCTATGAACAGCTGCAGTTTATTCATAGTGCTGCAGACATTTCGGCAAGCTTTATACTGGCTTAAACCTAGCAAAGCATGACAGTTAAGCCTCCTGGACCACCCAGTGTATGGGAAACTGGGGAATACGAGGAAAGCTTGTGTGTGTCATATTGCTCTCTTCTATATATCTGCTTTGACCAATCTTCCTTTGTATGGTTATTACATTTTCTCAGTAGTCATAGCATTCCTCTAGATATGCATGCCTGAAATTTGAATAATATAGATGTCAAACAGCTTATCAAGTTATTTTGATTCTGTGACACAGCTGCCCTAAATTCCTTGAGTTTGTTCCAGGCTCCATTTTAATTGCTGGATCTTTTTCAGGAGTAGTAAGTGACACTTCTGTCTTTCACCTAACAGAAGGATAACACAGAAAACAGCACTTTAGATGTTAAGAAATTAGGAAAGTGTTATGTCTCATTTGCATTTTGCCAGCATGTGTGGTCACAAAGGAAAGGTATGAATTTAAAACGAATGGCTGTCACGAGTAGCTAGGAAATAAGGATAACAATGAAAGGAGCCTTAGACTGGCAGGGTAGAAAGAAGCAGCATTTTGAACATGGTTCTAGAAAGAATCTAGAGCATGTGGCAAAGCAGAGACTACAAAGGCAGAAATGCTTTAGCTGAAGTAAAGGAAGAATATTGCCACACAGATATAGATATATAGTACCTAAAGATTGAATGCATTGACCACCTCTTGGGTGGGAGAGAGAGCGATCATCTGCATTTGCCTGGCATGCTGGAGCTTGCCAGACTGTGGCATGCTAAATAGAACTTTGCCCCTTGCTGCAGGCTCTGGAACACCAGTTGATAGCAAGGCAGTCTTTCTCTACACACATACACACAAACAGACAAGTTATTAGGGATGTGCATGAATATTTGTGACATCTGGAATTCATATATGTACGAATTCGTAGATTCGTGGCTGAATTGAATAGGGTCTACATTCATAGGCTCTATTCATCCATGAATAGGATTATCTGGTATTCGTAGAAGCTTTGGTTGAAGCTTTGGCAGATACCGGAGGCCCTGGGACCTCCTCCTCCCAATGGCCTCCCCCCTGTAGCCTCCCACCTTCCCTTTATCTTATGGGGTCCTGATCTTCTTTCTGCCTCTCTGAAGACCAAAATAGGCCGTCCAGAGCACAGAAAAAGCACATCCGGTTCTGGGGTCAGGCGAGCGCAGAAAGAGGTCTGGGATGCCACTGGAGCAGTCCCGCCCATCTCCCCCACACACTGCTTGGTGTGAGTTCCGCTGGTGTCCTGGGCCTCTTTCCTCACTTTCCGGAGGCCGAAATAGGCCTTCTGGAGCCCAGAAAAGGCACTTCCAGTCTGTGCATGCAGAAGCAGAAGTGCCTTAGAAAAATGTGCGGTGGTGGTGGCAGTGGTGAGGATGACAGGAAGTAGGGGAGTGGGAATGGAGGGGCTTGGGAGGTTGTATTTGTTTTGTGTATGAATATTCATTAGAATATGAAGCCCCTCACATTCATGGGGGTGGGATTCAGCTGAAGCTGAATTTTCCTGCATTTGATTCATACAGAATCAAATGTGAAAAATGGCTTCGTCCATACTCGTCCATACTACCATTTATACAGTCTGACACTGGGTTCCTAGTCACCTGCGCTGAAAGAAGTGAATTAATTTAATACTGTTGGAAGGAAGGAAGGTGAATGACCATAAGACTGGAACTTTTCTGGATCAGGCCACAGCCCATCTAGTCCAGCATCCTGTCTCACATAGTGGCCCACCAATTGCTTCAAGGCAGTATGGGCATTGTCCTAACATTGTGTGGATTTTGCTTGATTCCTTGTTGCTCTTTGCAAGTTACAAAAAGTATACTAAGTAACAGAATATGCACACATTTTTTGAAAGAAAAAATAGTTTCAGAAGCTTGCAAAAAGGACGTACTCATTAGGAAGTCTTTGACTGGGCAGATATTGGTTATAGCCTTAGATCTTATAAATTGGTCAGCACCTGGGATGGGCCCTTCTCAGTGATGGCTCCCAGATTACAGAATAGTCTCCCCCTTGAGGCACATCAGACACCCCAAATTACATAATCAGGGAAGCAGTGAAGATGCATCTCTTTGCCTTGGCTATTGGCTAAATAAGGAAACAGCTTTTCCTCCCCAACTTTACGGCACTGTATTGTTTTAGTATTCTCATTTTTCTGTTTCGTTTTTAATATTGTTCCCTGCCCTGAGACCTTTAGGTATAGGGTGGGATAAAAATGTAAATAAACAAATATTCCCTCTTCCCTAGGAAAATATCGTCCCCATGAAGAGGCCAACTGCTGAGGTTGGGCCATTGCCTCCACTCAGAATAGGTAATAAAATAGCCCCTGGAACAGCCCATGGCAGGCTTTCCCCCTCCTATCAAGGAGTTCTTCTCTTATTACCTCATCCACTTTGTTCTGTTTGCAATTGATCCTGCTATCAAGAAACTTTTCCTTCACTTTTTCTATGCACTGCTATCACAGCTTGGAGCTACTTAAACACACAAAAAAACTTATTTTGGCCAGCTTGCTGTCACTCCTTAAGACCAGTTAGCCTAAAAACTCTCTTAACTTTGCTCCAGCTGCAATCAGGCAGTACAGCTTGGCCTTTGTGCAATTCCCATTCTTTGCTGTCACTGGACTTGAACTGCTGTGCTGAATCTATAATCTCGTTTCAGGATCCCCTTTGGGTAGTTTTCAGGCTAGTTCCCCTGCATACTCTAAAGTTCCCTTTAGGGTAGTTTTTAGGCTAGTTCTCCCCTTCCCCCAGAGAGAGAGGCCTGTTTTCTGCTTTTATTGTGCTTTCATACTTCTATTGTGCTTTGCCTTTTCTTCTTTGCTAAAAATGCAGACAATTGTGCTTGGTTCAGAACAGACTGGAACAGGCGATTTAAACGGCTCCTAGCATGGTGAGGTTGGAAATGGCCTAGGGCTTTGGTTGTGCTATTGCACATAGTATATAAGACTTTAAATGGCTCCAAAAATGGAATGTGTGTGTATATTATGTTGTATGTGTGCACTCAGAGATGTGCTTCTTCCATATAAATAATGCTCAGCTCCATTTGGCTCCGGTTTGTTGCCGGCCTTCTCTCTTCCCCTCCCCGCCGCCCCTGTCCGCTCCTGCGAAGAATCCGCCGCCATCCGCCACCATGGTGAACTTCACCGTAGACCAGATCCGGTCCATCATGGACAAGAAAGCCAACATCCGGAACATGTCTGTGATCGCCCACGTGGACCACGGGAAATCCACTCTGACTGATTCCTTGGTGTGCAAAGCCGGGATCATCGCTTCAGCCCGCGCCGGGGAAACCCGATTCACAGACACAAGGAAAGATGAACAGGAGAGGTGTATTACAATCAAGTCCACAGCTATTTCTCTGTTCTACGAGCTTTCAGAGAACGACTTGGCCTTCATCAAGCAAAGTAAAGATGGCTGTGGCTTCCTCATCAACTTGATCGACTCCCCGGGACACGTGGATTTCTCTTCAGAGGTCACTGCTGCCCTGCGCGTCACCGACGGTGCCTTGGTGGTTGTGGACTGCGTTTCTGGGGTCTGCGTGCAGACGGAAACGGTTCTACGGCAGGCCATCGCCGAGAGGATCAAGCCAGTCCTGATGATGAACAAGATGGACCGGGCCCTTCTGGAGCTGCAGCTGGGCCCAGAGGAGCTGTATCAGACCTTCCAGCGCATCGTGGAGAACGTGAATGTCATCATCTCGACCTACGGGGAAGGCGAGAGCGGGCCCATGGGCAATATCATGATCGACCCGGTCCTGGGCACCGTAGGCTTTGGTTCTGGCCTCCACGGCTGGGCCTTCACCCTGAAGCAGTTTGCGGAGATGTACGTGGCCAAGTTTGCCGCCAAAGGCGAAGGGCAGCTGAGTCCGGCCGACCGGGCCAAGAAAGTGGAGGACATGATGAAGAAGCTGTGGGGAGACAGCTCCATTTGGCTCCAAACACCATAAATCAGCTTTTTCTCCAGAAAGGTGGTTGTGTTTTTAAAGCACAGTCTTGCTTTGTATAATCTGATAGCAATTTAAAAATAGTGCCCAACCATTGTATGAAATGATGAGAAATACAGTTGTCATCATTTATCGTCATTGGCTAGGGTTCTTGGATACTGCAACTCAATAACATTTATATGGTCACTGTTTTACAATTCCTGAATAAGAAAACTTATAAAACTCAAAACCAAAGCTAAAATCTGTTGACATTTATGTCATGAACACAATCACTACTCTGGGAAGACTATTTTTTCCCTTTAAAGGACTATATTTAAACCTTTAATAAGAAACTAGCTATTAGATCCAGTGTAAGTTGACTCAGCAAATTCACACTTTCCTTTGTTGTGTTAATTCCTTCTGTATTTAGGATTACAGCCTAAGAAATATTATGCATTTCAGCCAGATGGTGTAAGATAAGTTCCATGTAGAAATGAATTTCTAACAGCTGGAAAAGCTACAGGGAAACATGCTTATATACCAGGGAAAAGCTTTAAGCAATAAAAGATTGAAGCAAAATGTTTTACTTCACAGTGATCTGTTGGTCTCCCAATGAGTTTTCAAAGATTTATACAATGGGATTTATTTCTTAAAAATGTAAGTATTGTTGTTATATTCTGATTGCCTTGGTTAATAAGGCACATTAACCGAACAGAAAACATGAAGGATTTGAGTACAAATGCACACTATGGATGTGCATGAAAAATTGCATGTTTGTTTCACCATCAAAGTGAAAATCCAATAATTTGTTTCATTATTGAGTAATTTAATTGAAAAACTGGAGTTTTGCAATCATTTCTGAAAGACTATTTGTGAAATTAGTTTATGAAAAAACCCCTATTCTTTCCATTCATGACCAAAATCACAGTGAAACATGAATTTTCAATTAAATTGTTCATTTTTGCAAGCAGGAGACTGGCTCATTTCGATCACAGTTTTGATATTCAAAAAAAACATATTTGTTTCAATGTGAATGAAAGCATGAAATATTAAATCAAATCTGTGAATGTGAATTGAATTTTGTACATCTCTAATGCAGATTCTGGTCTGGGACTGTAAAAATACATTCATTCATTTATCCATAAGGTCAATAAAGGGCATAAACAATTCAGAAGATTAAATATCAATGTAAGTCATTCATGCTCTAATTTTTGTACATAAATGTAAACACAAAAACATGCAAAGTATATCAAGAGAGTAATAATGTATGCTATAGGAGGTATTATATGGAACAGAGTTAATCCCATCTTAGTGGCATTTATACAGGTAAAATATGAATACATATGCACAGTATGTAGTAACAAGGGTGCACATTTTACTTAATTACACATACAGTCATACAGAGGAAATCACAGGATTAAAGTTTATTCTCAGTCCATATATAACTGATTGTGGAATTTATAATATCGTTTTCTGTTCCCGTTTGTCTAAAATGCTGATTATTCTTTGGTCTCTCACTCTACTGACATGTCTATTTAACATAATAACAGGGGCCATCCCTGAAAACACAATCTGCAAATTTCAGCAGATTTAGGTAGGAAAGTGTTGCCGAAGGTGATCTCGGCATGGATTTGCTCTTGCATCTCCTGGTGTGTGATCTGGCAGGAGTGTAGAAACCAAAAGGAATCACAGCTTACAGCACAAGGGCAGCATTGGCATCAGCAGCGTTCCAGATGACGGTGCAACTGCAAGACATCTGCAGAGCGGCAACGTTGTTGTCAGAATCAACCTTCAAACACTACAGGTTGGATCGTTTTGAGGACAGACCTGTTTTTGGAATTGTGCTTGTGCACACCATTCAGGTAACAAGGGGTTTTGTGATAATGGCCCTGCCCTGGTTAAGCTTGTGTAAATCCCATTGTATTCTGCTGGAGCCATCTGGGAACAGAGAGTTGTCTTCACATACATGAAGTACCTTTTCTGGATGGCTCCATGCAGAATAATTGCCCGCTACTAATTTTGTTGTTTATCTTTTTCAGAGGAAAGGTGTTTGATTCGTGTTTTCTCGGAATGACTGGAGGGGGCGGGCGATGCCTCTATTTATAACTTTGAAGGTGTGCCCCCTATTGGTTGTTTGTGGTTGTTGCAAGGAAGAATAACCCATTGTGTTCTGCATGGAGCCATCCAGAACAGTACTATATGTGTATGAAGACAACTCTCCGTTCTACCCCAACACTTAATTTCTTTTGTTCTTGATTTTTTCCCAAGCCAGTTGAGTTATATTTTGCAGAACTAGGTACACCCAAAGTTCAGGCATCAAACGTTTCATTTACAGTTCAACAAATGTTAAATGTGCAAAATATAATTCAGTTCCAGGCTGACTGGCACCTGAACAAGGTTTTTAAAATATTTTTTTAAAGCAGCATGTCACTATGCTCTTGCCTTTCCCTCCAAAGCTGTATTTTTTATTTTACCCTTCCATAACTTTCAGGTCATGTCAGAGCAAATTTAACTCCTTCTTGGAACTTCTCTACAAAATTAAAATAAGGAGCTATTTTGTTTTTTTTTTTTTTAGAAAAATAACATACTACTGTGGTTTAGTTACCAGGATACCTTTTAGTGCAGTACCAACATAACAATAGTTAAAATTTACACAAAACAAGAAGTCCCCATATGTCTCCAAACAAATGCATTTTCATAAGTTCTCTTGAGGATACAAGTGTTATCCCAAAAGCACAACATTCAATAAAGATTTAAATGAAAAAAATGACATGTGTACATAAATGTTTGTAACTATAATTATAAAAATACACCAAGAATCATTTCCTAAATTCATGTTAAGCTTAAGAAAGAAGCTCTTTAGTCTATAATCTAAAGCAACCAGTGCCTGCAGGTGAAGTGGACATGCTCAGAATAGTGGATGCTGATTTGAAGCATTTACGGTCTATTGTCTTACCTACCCTCTGCCACTGACTGTATCTATTTGCTAGGCTGTAGCATTTCACACTGCATGTTGAAAAGCGAACGCTACTCATACACATGCTACATATAGCAGAACATAAAAACTGAAGAGAAAAACCCAAACTATATGCAAGAACAAATGCAGCAAATAAATGCTTCTCCACTTATAATTCAGTTGGGGCAGTGGGGCAACATATTTATTATACATTTTGCTTGCATGCTGATTCATCGGTTCATAATGTAAGATTGTACATCCCTTCCAAAACCAGTTGTAGCATTTATTTAAGAAATCAGTAAATATTTTTAAAATTATGCATCAGTAACTTTCCATACAGAAAATACAGGCAAGAGAATAAATTACTTGACTGAAGTAAAAGCAGAACAACTTTGCATTTAAAATTTTAATCTTGACCTCAGTTTGCTAGAATCAACCATGAATGTGCACAACTGGGTTTAATTCTGAGTATCTATGAATACAATCACTTTAAATCATGTTTCTGAGGCAAAGAAATAACTTACAACTGCCACTGCCAGAAATCTTATTAGAAACCACACAGCCCAAGTAATTTCAAATAAATTCAACTCATTAATTGAAAAGTTCATGAGTATATTTTAACTTCAAATTCTGACATTTTTAACAGATATTTGGAGGGACAGGGGGACTGAATTGTTCTGCACCAAGGAAAAATCTTTATATCCAGATAAGACAGTCTAGAGCACAGGCTCCCAAAGTAAGCCCCAGAGATTGATCCACAGTTTCTGGGAAGCAAATGGAACAACAATGAATTATATTTTGCCTGTCTCCAAATAAACTTTGAGTAGGACCTTAAACATAGAGTGGAATATTCTAGCAACCAGGAGTTTTCATTCATTAGCCTTGACTCTCCTTCCCATGGTGTGAATACAGTGGTGTGAAGCAGCAGTAATGGGACACGTAACTCAATTAAGCAACACACAGGGAAACCATCAAGTGGTTTTACAGAGACCCTCAACAACTTAATGGTAGCTTGGGATAGGGTGGAATTTGGGAGCTAGTGGTCTAGAGATTCATTTATGTCCTCCAAAACAGATCATAGGCAGTGGTACATATTTTTGGCTGCACTTGAGAAAACAATCAGTTAATCAGAGTTCTATACGCAGGAATCTACTCTTGAGCTAAATTAATTCCTCCTTGATTGCTGCTTGATTGGCTCATTAAAGCAGACAGTAGAAATGCAACTATTTTTCTTAAGTTTCAATACACTCTACTTAAACAAAAGCACAATTAAGTAACAGTTATACTATTTTTATAAAATGTCTGATGTATTTCCACAGGACAAATAAGTCCCTTGTGGCTATTAATTCTACTAATCCTTAATTAAATGGCAGAAGCCAAGAGATTGCAAAATATGATGCTTCACTAAAACAGCATTGGGTGTCCCAAGACCTGTAACAGTGGTGCACATGCCTAATGATTGTGTGGTGGGGGGACTGCAACTTTCTAATTCCTGCTGAGCCACTGCAGCCCCATTAGGAGCCAAGGAACCACCTTTCCTTCTTATGTTCTCCCATATTTTCATCTGTGCTGAAAATTGTATGAATCACCAACTGCCCCCACCATGGGCCTATTCGCACTTGGCCTTTTTCTGGAGTATATCTCAGGACAGGGGTCTGTGGTCCTCGTGCTAATGCAGACTCTGGCGCACCTCACTTTGGGCCTGCTGAAGCCAGCACTAGCATATGGATGCCAAGTCCCTATTCCAGGATATATTCCAGAATAAAGCCAAGTGCGAATAGGCCCCATATTCTTTCCTTCTCACACCTCTGAAATGCAAAACACTTCCATTGCACCCAGACTTACTGAGATTTTCTTAGGTATTCAAAAGAACTTTAAAGTGGAGTTGCACTTTCATTACTTCCAGCAGTGCCTTGGGATCATTACCTTACAATGCTTTTTAACTATATATAAATTTTCAAAATGTGATCAAATAATAATAAAAAACACACTTTAAAATCCTAGGCTAAGTAGCAGCAGATTTTAATTTCTGTTTTATACAAGAAATGATCAAGTCTCAAGTTCAGTAATCATCTGTGTGATCCTCAAATTCTTTGCAAGTGAATGAGCTGGAAAGGATAAGAGAGATACGTTCACCAGAATGTCACTCCAAAGTTTTGCTGAATTCTTTTACATAAAAGCTCAAAAATATCTTTCTATACGTTACACATTTCAATATTTCCCCTGAATTTATTCATAACTATGAACTTTAAAGTCCTTAATTTATCAGGATTTTGTCAAATGGCTACTTCTTAACAAAGAAATTAGAAAGCAGACTTTGATTATCTTTCCATAAAACTGCTAACAAATCATTAGTTGAAACAAATTACTTAAGTTAGGCTGTTGTATGAAAAAAAAATACTGCCCTGTAGTTTACTTTTTCAGTAGTATCAACAACTCTGAAATTCACTCCCCCACCCAAATTAAGATAGTTTATTATTAGGGATCAAAAATAAATTCTATTTGTGTGCTTTTTTTTGCAGTGGATTACTTTGTTGCAACGTTCCCTGAGTTTACTGCAACTTAGAATACAACTCTTAGAAATCACACAACTTACGTACATTTCAATGTGCTCCAATTATCACAGTTTTTAAAGTATATATTTTCTTATACAAGAAAATGAATATATGCTATGCTACTATAATTTTTTTAAAAAAGAAAATGAATACTTTTCATATGTCTTATATATTAAAAATGTATTTTTCAAGAATGAATCAAATTAAATTGACTACTGTGACTTTTTACTGTTATTGGACTATTTAAAAAGTCAATAATGAAGGCTCAAATAGAATGCATACGTAAAAGAAGGGCACAGTGTGGCTTAAAACTACAGTATGGGAAGTCAATAAAGGCAGAAAAGAAAAAAAACTTATTTAGAAAACTGAAGGTTTGTCCTTATGAGAACAGGAAGGAACATAAATTCTGGCAGGACAAATGCAAGATGGCAAAAAAAAATTGAGTATATTTGCTAAAAACATAGAAACAATTATAAGAATTACTTTTAAGTATACTAGTTGTAGGAACCCAACCAGAAAAGGAGCTGGATCATTGGATGACAATGCACAGAAAGGAATAATTAAAGAGGACATGGAGTTAAATTAAGGCTAACCTTTCCTTTGCCATGATATGGTTCATCAAATGACTCTGGGCCTTTTCACACTTGGCTTCCTGACTGTGAGAAACTTTGAGCTATATGGCTCAGTATGTACTAAACTTCTGCAGTTGCAGATGCTTAGTCCATTCCAACCCTCCCCAAAACTTACCAGCACTGGCAATGGCTGCTTGGATGGCAGCCATGTCTGACTCCTGCCAGTGTGCAAGTGCAGCGCCATCACCAGGATGCATGGTACGGCACATACCTCTCCAGCACCCAAAGTGGTGAGAAGAGGCCAGCTGGAGCCTTACCAGTGCTTGGTGAAAGTAAGTGCATGCATGGTGCAAGTTCAACCTGCACCATGTGTACTATAAGAGTTGGGCTTCTTAAGACTAAATGCACACAAAACACTCTTTGATCTGACATCTTTTAAGGTCCCCAAGACGCCCAACAAATCCATGTGCTTTACTTGGTTTGTCTTAGTCATTGGCTAAACTAGTAAATAAAAACTCTTCACTCTCATATACTTCATTCGGCAACACCTTTGCATTACAACAACTAAATTCTTTTATAAGTCAACCTTATAAGTCAACAGCTACAACAACAGGACCAATGCCCCAGCCTGCGATTAAATTTAGGCTGCATCCCGACAGGGTCAAAACCCCGCAACTATTTCAGAACGGTATTTGATTTCCCAGACATGATCACGGTGCTCCTAATATAGTGTGAAATATAGACCTCATATCTTGGGTTTAAGGTACTGTGTCACTGTGTGACATGCTAAAACACAGAGTAGCAATCTGATATCTGGGCAAAGTGAAATGATTTCAGGGGTGCTTTCTTCCAGAATATACAAAAATAGGAAAATAGATAAGTGACATCTGGAGGCAGCCTCAGCTATATATATTATGCGCCCTAACTTATATTTCTCTGTTATCTTACTGGAACAGGAATTCCAAAGAGATTATAAATGGCCTGATAAGCAGGAGAAAAACACAGAATAGGTTACTTTTTTTTTCATTCCCTATTAAACACACACACACAAATCAAGTCATAAAGCTGTTTTTCAATACTTCAAATATTAGAAGTAAAATAATGTAAGAGTTTCTAAGAAAGATGAAAACAATACTGCAGATTTCCTCAAGTATTATTCAAAGAAACTAATATAATATAGAAGAGGCAACTCATATCCCAATGGATAATTTTGCACTATAACAGTTCACACTGATGAAAAGGACAGGCATTTTTCACTTTTTCATCTGAAAAGATCTTTTAAATGCATATGTATGGCCCATAAATATCCAGGCGGCTCCACCTCAGCTCTGGTTCACACAGAGTGGAGAACTTCCCTGCAGAGAACTAATAATTGGTCCATAGTGCTCCTACTCCCAGTTCACTGAAGAATAAGGCTCTCACTGCTAATTCACTCCTCCTGCATGAACTGGATTTCAGAGATACCTGCCTACACGAGTGGAGAGGTGTAACTCAATAGAGCATGCAGTAATTGCATCTTCCACTTTCTTCATGTGGTTCTCTCCTATATTTATAACTTTGTTGGATCATAGCTCCAAGCAGAAGGGTATTTTTAAAAATCCCCACATATAATATTATCAGTTATTGCTAGTAAATAAATGTATTATAGTTTCTTCTGAAAGAAAAACTAGATGTCTGACATACCTAAAAACTGTTTCAGCAAAATTGATTTTAGGTCTCACGACTGTTCCAGGATTTTGTTATCATGGATCATGAAAGTTTTAAGTATTAAATATTTTGCAAGCGGTGTATTTAAGGGCACAACTCATTCAGGACTATAAGATAATATTAGCAGCACAGCCCTTTGCATGCTCATTCAAAAGTGTATTTAATAGGCCAAAAGATGGTACTCTAAAATGACAACTCTAGAGTAGGTTAGTAGGCCATAAGTTATTCAAATCAAGAAAATTTGCTAACTTGATTTTCTGCCACCTTTAAAAGACTTCTTATGACTGCTTCTAATATTAAGGAGGAAGTAATATCATTGTGAGTCATACTGGAAAGAGCTCTGTTAGCAAACCTTTTTCTTACTAGCATCATTCAAAAACTGTGCAGTTTACACTATTTAATACCCCCCCCTTTACCATAAGAAAACTGAACAATGAAATTGGAATCACAGGCCAGGATGGAAGCAATCCTCATTGTACTTCTATATTATCGCTTTATGTACTAATGTTCATTGCCTTTAAATGGGTACTGTGACAAAGTTATTAGCACATTATACAGTAACCCATTTAACACCGCATAATTGTTAAAGGCAGGACAATTAAGAACAAGCAACTAGCCAATGGCCTTGCTTAAATTTCATGTCATTTTCCTTATAATTAAAACCAAATACTTAATTGTTACTTTTGCCCAAGGGACTAACCTTGGACTTTAATGAGTAAATATAATCAGAACCAGAACACAGTCCTAGCATCCCTCCAGTATTAATGAGGTCAAGAAGGATTGTAACCATACCCTATTCTAAGATCTAATGACAGAGAAGAGTGCTGGGAAGAGAAAAGCAGCTAGCAAGTACAGTGGGGCATTTGGAGTAAGGTACCATCAGTTCTGGATTCTGTAAGATTGGCAGCCTGAGTGGACGGTTTTCTCCAGGATTGCACGGCTTCATCCATACAGCACTTATTTAATGCACGTTATTTAGATCATTCAGAGGAAAGCACATCCAGACACATTTTATTCCAGATTATGCACGATTCAGTTTGGATTATCCAAATAATGCAGATTAAATAAGTGGTGTTGGGATGAACCTAAAATATTGTGACCTGCTCTGAGAATATTTCTAGGCTTAAAGGAGGCATGTAAATAAAGCAAATAAGTAATAAATAAGAAGCTCAGTGCTCTAATGTTCTCAGCCACATGAGCCTTGGAATCCCATTACCACCTCTTCTGCTTGGTATCTGCTTTCAGCAAACCTACCTTTTAATGCTGGTCTGGCAGCTAGGTAGGCCAATGGTCATCTTACAGGAACTTGTACAAGGCAAGTGCTAAGATCCTAACATGGTGTCAACAGATCTCAACACCGGAAACACAGACTAGATCTGTCATTTTTGAAAAGAACACTTTGGGAAGTTATAGGCCTGTCAGTTTAACATTTGCCCCTAATCAAAGACTCCTCTGTAAGCATAATACTCACAGAATAAATGACATAAACAATGATCTTTCAACTTTAAATGTAAAAGAATCTCTTTGAAATTTCTCCAAGGCATTCATCTAAGAGGTGTGCTTACATGTACATGATGAACATGAGCAGCAAGGTTAGTTTAAGGTCATTTACGCACTTACCTTAATTAGCCCACTCCAGCTGGTCCATTTTTACTGGAGTGGTCCACCAGCTGGAATACTCCAACTGTGCGAGAATAAGGTTGGTCCGCATTTGGACGGCTCTTCTGGGATATCTTCAGAGCAGGCTCCAAGGCCTCCCACAGCCAGAAAGAAAAGTTCCTGGGCTTAGAGAACCTGGGAGACACATTTTGACAGCATAACAAGGTATGCCATTGACATGAGTCCCAGGGGGGACCAGATTATAGAAACATTACAAATTCACTTGCCTCTGAGTTTGGTTTAGTGACCTCTAGTCCACTAGTGGAGCTTTTTAAAAAGTTCTACTGGTCTATTTGATTAGGCAGCCATTTTGGACTGTCTAGTCCAGTCTGTGCTGCATCCATTGCAGATGCAGCATATCAGTAGGGGGTGGGGCCTCCTTTGCACCATTCCAAGGTGCAGAAGAGAAGCTCCTGGATCCTTTGCTTACCATTAAAGTGGTATGTTAACTTTGCCAGTGTACTAAACGTTCCTTCTGAAGTTCCTCTGCTTTGAGAGAAGTCAGACTTCTTTTAAAAGAACAACTGAAAAGCCAAGATACTACAGAGAAATTATGAAACAATTTAGAATGTGACATAGTTTGAAACATTCTCGGTACTATTTACTGGAGTCACTACTCTAGACAGACTAAACGTAATGGAGAAAAATGTCCATATGCACAGTATATAGCTATACAAAGATACATTTGTTATGTAGTACTGAGTGCTCTGGGGCTAACATTGCTTTCCCCTCTTCATTTCCTTCAGCTCTGCAACAAAATGTTTTCTTTCATGAAGCAGATGACAGCCTCCCAAGTTAAAAGATTGTGATTTTATCAGTGGCAAAGAAATGGGATTTCGAAGCACAGCATTGCATCACGTCAGCCAGAGTTCTTTTTCTTTGCTGTATTTTTCAGACCATTTTCTAGTGAGCTCCAAATAAATATTTGGTTTATGTGGCTGATAGTCCAGGTAAGTTGCCTTTCCTGTCTTCTTTGGAACAGCGTTTTCAATCTGAGTGCCCTCATGCCATTCATTAAAAGAGGTGATGGAAATTATTTCAGGTCGTACTAGCAATGCTGCGCTGAGTGCAGTCTCATAATATTTTCCATTGATACGGTTCCGTGTGTTGTGGCTGTTCCACGGCCGGATACTGGTATCTATGTAGCCTGGGCCCACACTTGGAATAAACAGTAAGTTTTTTGTATCACAGAAGGCTTTCAGACTTGGCCAGTTATGATGGCTTGAGCCATATGAGAAGCCATTTGTGGCAAAATATGTGTAAATCCCATCAAAGCCACTTCGATGTATGTCATGCTTATGCTTTTCTTCAACAAGAAGAGCAACGAATAAGCTATCATATGGTGTATTGCGTATACTCTGAGATCCTGACACAGTGAGCAGATTTGCCCATATTTCAGGGATTGTTATGTAAGAATCATAAATATAAAACATGGGAAAAGTTCTGCCTGTGCTCACTTTGTGTCTGTAAAAGGCTGGATGTTCTCCATATCTAGAAGCAAAGAACCATATCAAACAAATATTAGTTTTTAAAATAAATTATAAGATCTGATGAACAAGACTATTCCTTCAATTTTATTTCCATTCACATATGGTTTCATCATTAGCTTTTACACTTGACAATGAAATCATGCAAAATAAATTCTAATTAAATTATTTTTTCACAACTAAAAGGAAATGGTTAGGCTTCTCATCCAACTTCCTGGAATCTTATCAAGAAAACTGGAGATCATGGAAAGCATATAACATAAAACATAACACATAACAGACTCTTGGCCCTCACTTCTGCTGCTTGATACAAGAGCAGACCAGATGCCTTTGGTGAAGCAAACATAACCCTGCACAGCTGGACTATGTCTTGACTAGCATCTGGGTTTCCCTGCCATCCATGCTGTACATTTCAAAGTTCCTCTTGCTGTGACTAAGTTGAAATGCTTCCTATCTAATTTCATGATTTTAACTGTCATATTTTAACTGCAAAGTGCACTGATGCCATCAGATATAGGGTCGTAAAAATGTAAATAATAAATAGATAATAATGCAGAATAAGATACAGTGAGAGGTGAAAACAGCTAGCAACAATATCAGGTAGCAAAAGCAAAGATAATTCAAGTCATCTCAGTCGATTTAACTCTTCACAAGGACTACAGTTTGTAATAGATAGTAAAATGGGTCATACAACAAACACAATACAGGGTGATAGGATGCGAACATTCAAGTACGGAAATGACTTACTTGTCTATAATATACTTGACATTGCGGTACATACTTCGATCATCTCTGTCTTTGTATGGCTCAATATGGAATGTGACCTGTAAAAACAAAATTTCAGAACAGTATTTCTTTTCTTTTCTAGCACTCACTCAACATAGGGTTTTTTTTCCATTAGCACTAGAAGTACCCATTAAGTATCCATTAATGGGTACTTAATGGATACTTCTAGTGCTAGTAGGGAAAAAAAACACATTGGAGAAAATGCTGAGATCAACAATACTTTCTATTTCTGACACCATTCATACTGCAAATAGAAATATGAGCAGGCTTCTGCACAAGTTATTTCTGAAGGCTTTACATTAACTATAAATATTCTGTGCTGGATTCAGGCTCTCTGAGGCTGTAAAGACCGCCAGTGGCTGCCTCAGTCTAAACTTGTACAAGTTTTTTCACTACTGATTCCTACACCCATTACAGAACACTGGGTAGGTTGATCTATCTGCTAAACAACACTGATCTCCAACAATGGCAATTTGTTATTTTGATACCATGTATGTTATAGTCACTTATGACGACATTTCTACTCTCTCTCTACTAATCCAAAAATGGCTGGCAGAATTCATCTGGAAAGCTGATAAAGTAAGAACAGGCAACTGGATTGGGACAAAACATGAGTATTAATATTGTGAAATTAGAAGCTATTAATATATTAATAGCTTAATATTAATATTATTCTATTAATATTAGAAGTATTAATATTGTGAAATTAGAAGCTAAGACAATGCAGAAAAAAACTTTCGGATGCAACATTTGTTTCATCATAACCAGCTGTGTAATGAAGACGGCAAGAAAAAGAACCAGAAACTGTTTACAGCAGGAGAGTTATGGATACTATATGAAAAGCAATAAATTATCAACAGTTAGATGAAGGTGAGAGACAAGAGAAAACTAACTCAAATAAGAAAAAAGCCTGTCAAATGTTTTGATGTTTACACTCTTAACTGCTTGAACAATATCAGAAAGGAACAATATAAAGTGAACAAAATATAAGCAAAATAATTCATAAATACCCATAATCACAGGGGTATGCAGATCCAATGCCATTTAAGCTCCATACATATTATAGCGGCTGGAAGGCTTGTACTAACTATTCAGTGTTCAAACAAAATGGTATAGTTACAGAATCTGTCATTACCAAATCCAAGCCAGACATTTGAGGTCCTGCTTAACTGACTTTCTATCGTGTCATCTAAAATCCATCAATGCCCCTGAAACACATTTCCCAATTTTTTTTCCAATCAGAAGATGGCATAGGATCTCTTCCTTTGCCTGAATAAAACAAACTGAGAAAGGACACCACCACAATCAAGGAAAAATGGAAATTGCATGTTTGAATTAATTTTGTAAACAAATTACTCCCACAGTTCGAAGCAAATAGATCCAAAACTGATAATTAACTTGAAAAGAAGAATGGGATGTCAGTCACTTAGGATGATTACTGAATGCAAGGATTAATTGACTGAATAAAATAAAGCAATAGAATAAACATAAAATGGAATATAGTCATTCTTCTATGATTTAGTAGACATGAAAACACTTCACTACATTTAATGCACCTTACCCCCAGAACAACACACACAAGATTACAACCGCTAACCACACTCTCCTTACAGTGTGTTGCTACATGTTCTTTACCTACAGCGGTGCTGTTGTGATCGTCATCACTAGCCTGTTTCATAATCAACCTATAATGTTTGTCATTATAAAAGCTGTACTGAAACCAGCAATCCCAACTGGATCAGAATGGTCAGTCCATTATATCAATTTGATCTAAGTCAGAAAACATGGGATCGTGGTGCCCAACTTTAGGCACCGGGAGTATCTGCTCATTCTACATATTCTACATGGTGTTGCACTCCCTTGGAGAGAACATATATGCATCTTGGGGTGAGTATATAATCATGGCGGTCATCAGAGGCATGGTTAGGGGTTCCTATTACCAGTTCTGCATGGGGAAATAGCAGAACCTCTATACCCTGATCACTGTGGTCACAAGCTGACAACCAGTTTATACTACTGTAATGCATTCTTATGTAGCCCTTACACCTATTTTGAAAGCTGCAGCCAGCTAGGATGGCAAGTTGGATACTGCTCCCATGTATCACAGCTGTGTGTGAGCAACCACACCAACTACAGTCAAGTGGCAGAGGCAGATTTATAGTTCTACTCTTGACATACCGTATAATGCCTAGAACAACTTAGGAGCAGTTATGTAACAGAATACCATCTGATACAAAATCTGCAGAATAACTGAAATCATCTGGAGAAGTTCTGCCTGAGATGCCATAAAGTGGTATCTTGAAGTTGCCTGCAAGTAGAGCTTCTCTGTGGTGGTGCCTGCCCCCTTACCTCCGATGTTGTTGGACAATTAATGGGCACCATTGAAAGACTTTGGAATTTTATAATAGATAGCAGCATAAACACATCTTTATAAACAAACAAATAACTTTGAATTTCCGAGTATTGTACCTTTAATTTGTATTTATTTGCAATATCCAATATAGTAGGCACTAGACCATCAGTAGGTTCTCCATTTTCATCAGCTGTACCTGGTGGGTACCAAGAAAGAGCCAATACCCCTAGGATACAAAAAATGCATTATACCATTTTAAATGACTGTTTAAATCAATAAAAACAAGCCTGGGGCAAATTCAAATATGTATAAAAGAATATCAACAACAATGGAAATTATCCAATTTAATAAGGAAAATGCATCCAACTATTTAGAGACTTTCAAATTTCCAAAATCTCTATATAATGAGCTTCTTCAGCCATTTTTAGATAATGTACTTACAATTAACCCTCATCAGTATGGTTAAGATACCCCAGCTGAGTCAAAGCACAGTTTTTGCTGTTGTTGTTTAGAAGCAGTTTGAAAAATATGATTATATACTACTGTTGTAGGAGCAACACCACCAACCCATTGCAGGAAAACCCCGGCAGAATTCAGGGCAATCCAACACAGGGTACAACACTTCAATTAAATGTTAAGTGGGATACAAAGCTACTTCATATAGACTTCAATGGGAATGTAAAATGTTCCTGTAGGAAGCTGTTTGAAAGACCACTCCGTTGTATTCTAGCACTGATTGCACAAATACTTTTCCAAAACGGTCAGCCCAGCTTAACTGAATGCTGAACTGAACTGTGAAATCCTCAACTGCCTTAGATAACTATTTCCAGCTCATCAAACTTTAGTTGGCCTGCAAATGCAGGGCCATCTGTTTTTGATTCTGAGCACACCACTACATCTGAGGGATAAAATGTTTATTGTGACAGGCACCACCTTAGGGTGTTTTTTTTTAAAAAAAACTGGTTCCTAAAAGCCTTGTACAATGCTAATATAGTGAAGCCAATAATTGTAGGGTGGAAATCAAAAGATATGAATATTACAGTTAGAATCCCAAACCAGAAATGTTTCAGGAGAAGTTTCTCAACTTTCCAAATAGTAGGGGATTTTCAGTTGTAAAATACTATAAATAAATTAAGCAAAAGTTAGCATACATAGAAAACTTACATAGAAAAAAAAAAACAGACAAGCAAAGGTGTCTTCCTCTTGTCTTTGCAATCGGTCATGCTCCCTCACTGTTAGTCACCTAGTAATTTCTGTGAATGCACTCGGCTTTTTGTTTGGTGATATCTGTCCAGCAATTCATTTTCAGCTATTGTTCTTCTAATACTTCACTTTTTATGTCACTAAGAAATCTCCATTCTCTCTTTTCCAGGCCTGCTTTTATATCTAATTTCCCACCAAAACTTTATGCCATCTGAGGTAATCGCTTCAAAGTTCCTTCCATTTTCAAAGCTTAACCTATTAAATCAAATTCCCTTCTTTTTTCTAAAACAAACAAACAGGAAGAGTATTCTCACTGCAGAATAACTGTGAGAGTAGGAGTTGGGAACTTTTAACTGTGAGACTAGGTTTTCTGACAGATCCTAGGAAGTGAAACATTATGGATCAAAATACTACATCATGAAATAAACCTGTGTCAACCATCATCTTGTATATGTATGTTTTGGCTGTGATCAACATTTCAAATCTCTGGAAAGAACACTGGAATTGGAGTGAGTCCTTTCCTGACTTTATACCAGGTAGGCTGGAGGTTGCTATCTGTGACCACGAGCACAGGACAGGAAGGCTTGGAGACAGTGGCCCTTTCATACCACTGTGGGCCAGGCTAGGCACAGCCCACTAAAAGAGCTTTCCACATTGCAAAAAGCACATTCTGTCCCACCTCTGAAGGCCAGGAATGGAAGTTCCTGTCCTTCAAAGATCTCACCTGGGGCTTTTTTAGATGAATGCCAACACAAGGTGCATTTCCTTTTTGGAACTGGTATACTGTCAGTAGTGCACTGGTGGACTACATTTAACAGGTCCTCTGGTAAAGTGAGATAAGGGTGTGTGGACAACAGAGGCTTAGCCATTCTACCAGCCAATGTGGAAAGGACTGTTGTTATGCCTGCCTGGAATTTGCTTGTGTTGCTATATCAGCTCAACAAAATTGTTATATGTGTAACAACATGCTTGTTTGTGTTACAGTCTAGTGGTTAGGGAGCCGGACTCTTATCTGGGAATACCAAGTTTTATTCCACACTCCTCCACGAAGCTAGCTGGGTGACCTTGGGCTAGTCACAGCTCTCT
Organism: Aspidoscelis tigris stejnegeri; assembly: GCA_023333525.1. Taxonomy (NCBI): domain Eukaryota; kingdom Metazoa; phylum Chordata; class Lepidosauria; order Squamata; family Teiidae; genus Aspidoscelis; species Aspidoscelis tigris. The sequence continues at coordinate 98,864,246 of JALMGA010000001.1, forward strand.
TCTGAGCATTCATGGCCCCACCTACCTCACAGGATGTTCTTTTGTGGGGAGAAGAATAGAAAGCTTTATCAGCCTCTTTGAGTCCCCTCAAATGGGTGAGAAAAGCAGGGTAGAAAAGCCAACTCTTCTTCTTAGATTCATCAAAGACTTTCCCCAACTTCATCATTCCCTCAGGTGTCTGGGTGGTGCCTATTCATCATACAAAATGATGCTATTTTGTTTCACTGCACTTTATATGGCACATTTGCTGCCTTGCCCTGCAAGGTATAAAGCCCAGCAGAGGACCAAGAAACATCAGTGCCAGCCCACGATGGCCTATGTCATCTGCTGCCCTGCCATGCAAGGCATAATGTTTAGCAGAGAAGCAAAGAACACCACTGCCAGCCTGTAACTGCATGTGTATATTGCTGTTCCACCTTGATTTAATTCTACACGTAGTCTGAATACGTTCTCATGGTTTAAGAACTGGCAAGATGGAGTGAGGAGTCAGCACATTAACAATTCCAGCAGTACTCAGCTTAGAGAGGGGAAAGGAGAAGGACCCGGTCTTGTTGCCTCTTTCCCCCCCTCCCTCAATGTTTTGTGTAATTTCATGGTTTATTATTTTGTTTCTGTATAATTTTATAATGTATTATTTAATATATGATGTATTACTTTGTATAGTAATTTTCATGGTTGCTGTAAACCGCTTTGAGTAATTTATTAGAAAAACTGTATACAAATACACTGAATGAATGAACGAATACAAGTTTCTTATCAGTTTGTGCACAGAATGTCATAGTTGAGGTTGCTTTGAGACACAACTCTATCCCAAGTACAGAAGCTTGTGGGTCCTGGAGTACAAAAATGTTTATAAGTTGAGTATTTTTCCCAAACACACTGATGAGGTTTAAGGCATGAAAGCAACTTTCTTTTTCTTCTTTGAAAATGCAACCTTAGCATCATTTTGAGGCCTTACCCCTTCAAAAATCCCTTGCCCTAACACACAGGAAAGGATAGAGATTTGTGCACTTCATGCTGTCTTGTTGAACTGGGGACAGCAGAATGCTGTGACACAATGGATTCTTTAATGCCGCTATCAGAATTATTCACTGAGGGGAAAAGATACATAGGTGAGATTTCCTTGTTTTGCTGCAAGAAGATAACACAAAGCAAAGAATGTGTTATTACACTTTGTGAAGGAAAAGAGTAAGAGAATTGTGTAACTGCACTAGCCAAACAATGTTAAAAGTGCTTAGAGAAACTTTCACAATAAATATAACAAACTCATCCTTTTGTTCTTAATTATCAACCAAATGTATACTTAGAAAATAGACTGTTAAAGGAACCTTGTTGCCAGGCAGACTGATAATGCTGGGTGACCTCTCTGCAAGTAGCTTCAGGAGCGACTTATGACAGTAATGTTTCATTTTTCAGTTACTCTGCCTCTTTCATTGAATGAATCAAGATGGCGGAGTTTGGCTATGAAAAGAACCTACACTTAGAGCAGGAAAAGGTTTAAAACTGTGATTTCAGATTAGCAAGTCAATCTGTATTGATGTAAAAATTCCAAACGAGCAAATTCCGTTCCCATTCAACCAGCTGGAATCTAACTGAATGATTGAATCCCATTTAAACCGAATCACTCTCCTATTCCAAAGAGACTGGTTTAATTTTAAACAAGTGCTGTTCATTTGAGCTGGGTCTAACAGTCTGAAATTGATCCTTCCTCCTGCATCAACCTTTTTTTTTCAAAGAAGGCAAGATCAACACAATTGCACACCTTGAGTGTTTTTCCACTGTCACTAGAAGTACCCATTAAGAACCCATTAATGGGTACTTAATGGGATTTTTGTACCCCTTTTCTGGCTCGGCGGTGGGGGTCTGCTAACAAGAATATAGTAAGCAGCGGAGGCAAAGGCATAGGTATTCTTGGTTCCTTAGACCTGGGATTCCTTCATCCAGTTTTCTTGCTTTCCCAGTACTGTAAAATGGAGATGAGGTAGAGGAAGCAAAGCGCCAATGATGAGACATCCCATGGCTGGTGAAGGAGGGTGGAACCTGCAGAGAATTCCTCCTTGGAGCAATGTGATGTGGCATTAATGAAAATGACAGGAATAGCAAGGGGTGGAAATATGAGGAGAAATGTGGTGGAAGCTACATATAACCACAGTGAGAAAGAAGCCAAGGAGCACAGCTCATGATTATTTGCACAGTTGAACACGCAGACAGAGAAATGGCAGACTTTCTGCACCACTACCATAGTCTACTTTAGCTCTCAAAACTTAAGATGCAGAATTAGACAAGTACACAGATCTCAGTGGTAACCACACAAAAAAGAGCCAGGTGGGGAATACAAAGCAAGGAGGAATGGTAGGATGTGGTGATTCACCATCTCAACAGCACACTAAGGCGGAGAAAATGGTGGTAAGGTAGACTCCAGAGCCAAAGATGATGCAAACTGTCACTTCTACAGACCTCACCTTTTTTTTAAAAGGAAGGCTGGAGAAAAGTGGAAGGCAGGAGTGGAATATATTGTTACTTTTAATATTCAAACATTATGTGAACTGTTTGAGGTTCAATCTAGAACTGGTTGAGTTTGTTTGACCTAGTTCTAGACTGAACCCCATGCAAGAAGTTTCATGAACTAAACCTCTGAATTTGAGTTCATGCACATCTCTAGTAACTCCTCCACACACAGTTTAGCTAAATTGAACAGGTACAAAGACTAGGAAAACACAATAATTAACGTTGCTGTTCTCAAGCTATTATTACTCAGGCTTCATCCAGATGGGGAGAATATAGCGCCATTATGGCACCGCTATGGAGGGGTAGCCATACATATCTGTGGCAACCCACCACAGCCCTGCTTCCCCCACCCCCCAAAAAAGCATATAAAACTACTACTGAAAAACCAGTGCTAGTTGTGGGTTTTCCAGCACAGCACCTTGGGGACAGACTGGCCATCGTATCTCCTTCCACCACACACATTGAACTTGAAACAGATGGCCATGCATTTGTGGTGGTGAGGATGCATGCTTTTGGGTATTTTGCACTAGCCAAACACCTGGATATGCATGTCACAAAAGCATGCAAGGGCAGCACTGTCACAAGCACTGTCTAGATAGGAAGCTTTAATCCTGAGGTGATGCCTTGCATTTTCACTTCTTAGTGGAGTATCTGACTTCTGTCTTAAGGCAGCCTTATTTAGGAAACCCTGTGATTCTTTCAGTAGTTACAGAAGAACATAGTTGATGAGAACAAAATTAAATGTAGCTTTCTAGTAGTTTAGCATCAGTACCCAAATATAAAAATGACCAATTAATTAAAATCTCTGGATAAATCAATACAGTTTATCAACTCCTATTTACCAATTGATGCGGATCTGATCTGCTTCATGTGAGCTTCAATGACAGAAGGGTCTTTGGAGCTGTAAGGTCCAAGTTCTGGATAGAAATTAGATCCAATATCCTCTGGAGGACTGTGTCTTCCTTTTGGATAACTGCCTGCAATTTTGGGATCCCAGTGTGTCAATAGTGGGTGGTTCCAATGAATATATTTCCCATCAAACCGTGGAGTCCCAAACCAGCTATAGTAAAACACATGTAAGTTGTAATTTGGAGAAGGCATATCTTCTTCCAGTCGTCCTGCAGGAACTGTAGATACTTTTACGCTCTTTGTCAAAGGATGCACTTTTTCACTGTCTGTACTATCTTCTTTAGTTCCATCCTGTAGACTGAACTTTTTTTTTAAATTTGATGACTTCTGTTGAAAATCTGGTAATAAGCCAAGACCAAATGGATCTCCAAACCCAGCTCTTTCAGGTCTCAGAGTTTTCAGTGCCATCATTACAGAGCAAACAAATAAGATAAAGAGCGCCAGAAAAATGCATGTTCTTCTGCGAAACCTTGCCATGATATCATGGTTTCTAGCTGCCAATAATCAAAAGAACATAGTGTTAGGATCTGAAATGCTGTATTTAAAAATAACAACTATTTTTTCTTAACCTAGAATTTTCTGTCTCCGTCACCTGAAGCACACTGAAACAGAGGAAAGGAGAAAGGAAACCAATTAGGGGAATAACTAAATTGACTGATGGAAGTGCCCAGGGTGGTCTCCTTTTATTGCACAGTGGGAGATGTCAAAACTTGTTCTCTGGTAGGCAGGAGTTTTCTGACTAACCAATGAGAATCAGGATGACCTCTTGCTTTAAGTTGGTCTATTAATGGGCTGAACTTGATTTTAGCTACCATAGTTAAGTCTATTGCTTTACCATGCTTTTGATTTACGAAACTTGCATTATTTTCGTAGGTCACCTTGAGGATCAATCAGCAGGAAAGAAGGCCATAAATCTTACTCTTAGTGCACAGTCCTACAACACCCTCACTCAGTGTTAGGGCAGCTGCATGCCCACAATGGGGGGGACTGTAGCATCTTCTGGGCCAGAGATATTGCTGAGGCCTCAGAGGTGGGGTATGTGGTGTTTTCATGCTGCTCACTTTAGCCTCTCATAAACTTCAAAGCACTGTCTTCAAAATTACCACCACAGCCCTATTTTGGGATGTGCCAGAAATGGCCTCCTCTGTGCAGAATGCACAGCAGGTAGGTAGGTAGCCTGGTCACTGCCCATGTTCACAGCTTCAACACAGATGCCCTTAGAAATTCTCTCACACTGCAGGAAGGATGCCAACGTGGGTGCTTGCCAACTCTTGGACTGTGGTCACATCTAAGGTCTAATCCAGCTTCAGTCCACTTTCAAAGTGAGAGGACACACCACCAAAGTGACCAGTAATTTTCTTCCCACATTATCTATCCCAAAAGTGAATTTTCTGAGTTACTTAACATTGAAAGAAAGCAGTTTGTCACTTTGCTGGTGTATTCTCTCAATCCAAAAGAGTACTGAAGCTGGATTAAACCTTAAGTGTGACCACAGCCTTGGAGGAGCACTGCATGTCTGAAGGTGCTGTCAGCATGCAGGCTCTCCCCGGTTCCCTCAGGCTCTCACCAGGTTCTTTGTTTATGTATTGTAGGGGCAGCCTTCATTGTTCTAATGCAACTTCACTTGTGTAACTGCTTATATCTGTGCAAGTACTCCAGTAGCCCTGCTTTTCACATGCATTTGAGGGTCTGAAGGCTGGGGCAGCCTCTCCATCTTAGGTCCACTTGCACCAAAAGACATTGTTGGTGCTGCTAACATTCTGATACTGGCAAAATCACAGCACAAGCTATTCTGGGGTGAGGGTTGGCCCTTTTTTTTTAGCAATAATAATTACTACCCCATTTCTAGCCCTGAAGAGCCTTGCAAAGACAAGTGTATAGTTAAGCAGCTGTAGTCAAGGTACTTTATTTCTTAAGGAAACAATGACTGGGAACATGCAGTATTGGCAAAGGACACACAAAATGTGTTCTATTAACTTGGGACCATTAAACTTTTGGTTTTGAAACAGAACTGTAATACCTCAAAATTTGGAAAACAGTGTAAATGTGGAGATTTCCCATTAGCAAACCTGAAACCACAGCAAGTACAAATGCTGGACATAAAACTTCTGTAAAATACTTTTCTCAATCATAACTTACTGACATTACTTTTTACCTAGATTTTTCCACAGTAAATGCATTCTCCTTACTAACATAGCTTTTAACAACATTTTAATGTAAATTGCTTACTGATTTTAAGTAAACACATTGATATACTTATAATAGGACATTTTAGATTTTTAGGTAAATATTTTAAATACAAACAAATGTTTCATACGCCTCTGAGGAAGTAAATCTGCATGCATTATGTTGACTACACAGACAATTATGGTTGAACCTGTTATTTTTAAAACCTTTTAATTGGCATGCAGTTATTTAAAGATGCATTTTTGTTTCCTTTGCAGCTCCCAGCTAATTATTTTGTCTATACTTTATTAAGATAGTAAGCACTGAGAGAAAGAGTGAGATAGAAAGCTACTCTTTAAAAAAGCCAACTTGTCAATAAATCTGCATGAGACAGGTGTCTCTGCTTTGCTTCCTCCATCTTTAATTCTGCCTCAATACCGATTACTCTGTGATATGTCCACTTGTTCTTTTAAGCTTGAAAAAATAGAAAATTAAAAAACAGAGAGGAATAGACAAAAACTACCCATGTGGGCAACTTTACTGAACTCAGTGAACAAGCACCAGGATCTGCCTTCATAGATGGCTCTGCTTGTTCATCTACCAGTACAGTACTAGTCCCGAAGCGGCAATTAAAATCCCTATCGTTTAGTATACTTTGTATTGTTATCTCATACCAAGCAAACAGCGATAAAGCCATATATTTTTTTTCTCCAAAAGGTTTTTTAACTAGAGGAATTTTCCTCCAAAATGCAGTACGATAGATACAAACATCAATCTTTGTAATAAATGGGTAAGAACAAAATAAAAGAGCTGCCAGTCACACACATATTCACAAAACAAGAGGTACAGTAAAGATAGAGACACAAATAAAATCAAGAATATCTTCTGCCATGGCTTCCCTCACTGTTCCACAGAAGTCACAGACCAATTACCTAAAACGTAGACACTTTGTTCCAGACTTTTAGAACCTTTGTGCACCAACTAACTGGAGACATTCTATCCACGTGCTGGTCAGGCATGTCTGCATTGCTCTGCCATCACAGCTGCCCTGGAGTGGGATGACTCCTCCTTGGAGTGTTCCAGAAGCCACTCCTGGGGAAGTGGTTTTGCACCCTCTTCTGGGCACAACACAGCAAACAATCATGGGAGTGCAACTAAATATTGCTTCGGATGTTGCCTTGGTGATCTGGGGCTAGTTTAGTGCTTGCAGTGCAAGTGGCTATCACTGTGCTGGTTGTCGACTAGTCTATGATATTGTTACATATAACAGGCTGGCAAGTGAAAACAGGCCCTTAGTTTCCAATTTGTTCAGCTTTTCCTACCTCACAAACTAGCAGATTAGCATTCAGAACCATACTGGCAGTTTAGAATATGTCCTGGTACAGCAAAATGACAAGTTTCGATACTGGGAGAAGAGACTGTCACTCTCACAGGCAACCTAAGGACAATAATAATGCCTTCCTACTTCTGTATCAACTGCAGCCACTCTTATGAGAAGCTGTGCAGGACTCAGCAATTACTAGAAACACCTTCTCTCCACCTTCAAATGTCATCAAGACCAGCTATTAAACTGGCAGCACCAGCTGAACAGAAGTAGGACCACTCCACCAGCTCTCCTAAAAGACTACCAACATTGCTTCTTCAACTACCATCAGGAAGTAGCCACTGTTAGAGGTGTGCAGACTCAGGGCCATGGACAACCCTACCTGATGGGTTTCAATGATGAAATGACCTTGAAAATGTAAAAAGTAACTTAGAGTTTGCATAAACATACTGGCAACAGTAATTTCTTGCTAGGTGTCACTGTATTCAAACACATCAGTGGCACCAAGCACATGAAAGAAATGCTTGCACAGCTTTGTTTCTGCAAACTGTTTCTGTATTTTCTCCTTTTTTGCAAGCCATTGGCTGTTTTTGGACATATCTCTGTTAATCTGGATTTAGGAGATCCAGATCTTTGAGATGTGGTCCTCACTGAATCCATTTCTTGAAGTTCTGCATCAACATGAGGGCTCCATGCACACTCATGGGCATCTAGCACCCAATGGCAATTGGTACTAAACAGGGCAGCCATGCGGACTTTGTAACACCCATCCTGAGGCTCCAATTAGGCCTGAGCAGAAAGGTGAACTAGTGGCACAGTGTGATTGGCCAGCAAAGCTGTCACTCAGGGGTCACTTCCTGTTATAGTGGGTGTGGTGGACACAGGTTTGCAGTTGCCTAAGTAGCCACTACAAAGCTTGTGCTTAGACTGGATTGAAGACCCCATTAAATCCAGATTTTGTTGGCACTTGTGGGTATAGCACATTCAGAATGGGATCCTAATGGGGTCTTGTGTTTGGACGGTATGTAACAAACCCGTAGCAATCGAGTACCTATCAGATTCGTTGCTAATACAAAAACAGCCTAAGTTTGTTACTGAACTGAAAACTGTTTTTGGGGGAGTGGGGAGTCTGCATGGCCTTCCTGCACTCTACAAGGCCTATATTAGAAGGGGGAGTAAGCTGCTTACTGTTTTATGTCTTCATGCTAACATATGGCCATGAACATGTCACATCTTCACTTTAAACCTTATTCAGTCTGTCTTCTGGTGGCAATGCTCATACCTTTTCATTACTATCTGTTATATTTCTGGACTTTCTACCCTCCATTTGGACTTTCCAGAGTCCTGGTTTTCAGAGGTCTCAAACAGTTACAGTGTGCCGATCCGTTTTCATTATTTGGGTGTGATCAGGAAAAAGGGAGGGAAAGAAGATGGTTGCTGAAGATGTGTAAGAACTTTGTGAGCTCCTAACCTCAGTGAATAAAAACAGCAATAAAAAGAGTTCCAACCTGGGTAAGAAATATTTTCTCTGCATATTTCTGCTTCTAAAGCCTCCTGGAAGCAGGCTTTCTAGGGGTGTTTTTCCACTGCAGCCCTTAGATCAGGATCTAAGAAGATCCGGATCTAAGGAATGGGTACATTTCTTAATCCGGATCTAGTAGATCCGGATTAAGGGAAGCACCCAATGTGTTTCCACAGGAGGTGTAGCACCCATTAGGAATGGGTGCTAGCACCCCTGCTATGGAAACAGCATTGGACCCATCTGGGGAATCCGGATCGACCCACAAGGTGTTTTGGGGGGCAGGGGGGGCAGTCTTCGAAGCAACTTCGATGTGATTTCGAAGTGACTTCGAAGCATGAGCTCAACTTTCAAAGTTGAGCTCATGCTTCAAAGTGACTTCGAAGCTGACTTCAAAGTCACTTTGAAGTGAATGTGAAGTCAACTTCGAAGTGACTTTGAAGCCAATGTTGGGGGGGGGGTTCCCAAAGGTGCATCCCCTCCCCCAGCCTACTTTGGACCCCAATCCTTTAATCCAGATTTCTGGGAGAAGACCCCATTGTAGACCCCTTTAATGGGGTCTACAGAAAATCCAGATTAAAGGCCAAAATTAAAGGCAGTGGAAACAATTGGGTCCCAAATGGGTGCCATAGTGGAAATGGGGTCATCCAGCTCACATCCAAATGGATCCTAAATGGGTGCAAAAATGAGTACTTTTGACAGTGGAAAAACACCCTAAATTCAGCTGCAAAAATGGCCAGAAAAACTAAAATTAAAAAAAGTCCAACTCAAGCCTGAGACAGAGGAGGCAAAACCTAAAATAGCAGCTAACAGCAAAATGATGGAAGAATAGGCTGTAACAGTTACTGAAACTGAAGGAGGGAGGCTGACTGAAGATACTTTTCTTGGTGATCAGGAAAGAGGACTAAAGAAGGCTGAACTGTACTATAAGAGCTGGAACCTGCCTTCCCTTTTGCCCAATGATTATTAAGGATAGTACTCTGATCACACACCCCTGTTGCGTCTGTTGATTGACAGGACTTTATCCTATCAGAGGGTTGAGGGGACCAATGCAGTTGAGAGGGATGGAGGAGAACTAAAGAGTCACATATAGGAGAATCAAGTTGATAACAAAGGTTTGAGCATAACAACCCAAAGTGAGAATAAACTGAAGAAGGATTAGCAGACTGTATTAGGGATATGCACAATTTTTTTTTTGTATTTGATTCGTATCAAATCGGATGCAAGAAAATTCATATTCGTTCGAATAGATCCCCTTTGAATTAGGTAAGATTTGTATTTGATACAAATGTTCAATCCCATACAAATTAATACTAATAGCATATGGATCCTATATACGAATCCCATACAAATGTATCAAAATATTCAATTTGAATTCAAATGGTAATCTTCGAATGTGTCAACATTAGATTTGAATCTGAATATCTGAATTTGGCCAAATTTCAAATGTTACGAATATTCTGTCAATCAACAGACGCAACAGGGGTGTGTGATCAGAGTACTATCCTTAATAATCATTGGGCAAAAGGGAAGGCAGGTTCCAGCCCTTATAGTACAGTTCAGCCTTCTTTAGTCCTTAAACTGTATGTAATCAGGGTTAGTACATCTTCTGTCTACTTTCTTAATAAGACAGACTATTATAGCAAGGTGTGGCCATGGCCTATATTTCAAATTTATATATTTTATGCTAATATGTTTTGAAACCTGGCCTGAGACCTCCAGGTGAAGGGTGAGATATAAATTTAAATTAACAGATCAATACATCAATGGTGGGGAATTTATGAATGTTTCCCTGGTGGCTATTATTTATTTATTGTATTTTTATGCTGCCTTTAAGCCTAAAAAAGATTCTCAGAGCAGCTTATAGTATATAATGTTAGACAAGTCCTCGCCTCAGGCTTAAAATCTAAAAAAAGGCACATCACAGATAAGAGAAAAAAAGAGAATGGGGAGGGAATTGGTAAAGGGGGGAAAGTACACAAAATTGTAGCAGCTACTTAGCAGATGAGGAAAGAATCTGAAATGGCTGTTTTTTGGTGGGGCAAGTAGAGACTGCCTTCATTGCTATCCGCTCTTTCTAACATGCAGCTGGGGGCTGAGATGTCTGCCCAGGTGGAAATATCATCCAGTTCTTGGAATCACCATTAAAGGTATAACACTAAAGAATGAGAGGAAGAGACACTCCTCTCAGACCTGTTCTAAGATAATATTTTTAATTCCTCTCTTTTATACTGTATTACATTTTACAGTACTTTATATTATATATATTATTTTATATTATTTTCCAGTTATATTGCACTGATTATTCATAAGATTCCTACTGTTCCATTTGGTTACTTGTTCTGTTACAGCTTATAAATTGCCTTGGGCCTGTTGTGGTAAGTATGGTATAGAAATAAACAAGTAAGATACAGAATTCATCATACAGGATAAGCAAAGATATAGGATAAGCAAACATTATGAACTTGCTGTAAGGTGCATGCATTTTGAAGAAACCTAAGTATATACAAAATTGTAGCTGAGAATCTCTGGCTTTATAAACAAGCTCGAAAGCACATGGATAATGTATGCTAGGATATGAAAAGAAAATTCAGATTGCCACTGTGGGTGCACTTACTGAACATAAAAGGCTTCCTTCAAAGTAAATATATGCAGGATATTATGGGGTGCTTGTGCGATTTCCAGGATTCATGACTTCACTGTTCTGAATAGCTTCTCGGGTCTTCGCTGTAATATTAGTCACCTCACCCTGATCTTCCTAAGAAAGGATACAAACTTTCAGTGCCTCCAGATAGCAAGAGGATCTTCTTTAGATCCTGCAATTGCCTTTTGCTACCCCTGTCAGACAGTAGCAGCCAAACAAAGCTTCTTGCTCCTGTCCAGTTGTTCTTCATGTTACTGTTCCTGGTTTAAAATACCAGTATGTAAGCCTAGCACCCACACACTTCTCTTTGTATGTTTCCTGTGCTTGCCTTGGAAATGGATATTTTGACTAGAAATAGAAATGTGAAAAGCTGCCAGATGGAGGTGAGAAGTCAGTATTATGGAAAATCTGGCATCAGTGCTGGATTTTCTATAATACCAATGTTTTGGATTGTCAGTCTACTTATTTGAGATACACGTGGCATTCCTAATGCAGTCCTGGGAGAATCACAACTTTTTACCCATGTCAGACAGAATAAAAGTTTGTTTCACTATTTTCGCTTAATACAGACATTGGTCTCTTCCCTTCCAGACTAGCAGAAAAAAATCAACAGTTAGTAGAAAAACCACAGCTTATCTGGCTGCAAAGCAATGAGTCATAGTCTACCCAAAACACAGGTCTGCAGCTTCCTCCTTGGCAGCTGCGAGACTTCTGAGGCACGCACCTCACATGGGATGGGGCAGCTAATGGGAGCTGAGCTAAAGGCTCAGATCACGTTCGCTATTCTCACCATCCTGTCCAGACCGGTGGGAAATTTTGAATTTACCTGATACTGCAGAGCTAGTGACCATTGTTCTGCAGCAGGTAAATTTGAAGTAGCAGCATAATGCATCATCGCTACAAACTATAGGACATCAAGTGTGACGCCCACACCTCAATTGCGCATCAGAATGCACAGTATTCCCAAGTGTGGACACACCCACTGTGATGGATTTTAATTTCCTTCCCTGTATAAACCTTTAGTGCTGTTATTACATTTATTTGTTCAGCACCTGAAGAGATATTACTGTACTGTAATTATCTTTTTACTGCTATGCTAGCCTCCTGGATAACATTCCATTCCAAGGGAAGTACCAGACTAGTCAAACTGCCTTAAGGAAAACATGGTCAGATGGTGCACCCACAGAAACACCAGCTTTATGGAGCTACCACTTAACTACAGTGAGATAGTATCCACCCTGCCACCACAGAGCATTTGTGCAAGGAAATAGTGTGAACACCATGTCTGGGACTTTACTGGGAGCACCCTAGATGTTCCTGGTAAAGCTATGGAGCAAACACCTCTGAAGCTTTGGTCAATCGGGACGGCCGAGAATGCTCTGCGCTCAAGGTGGTATTACAGTGCGCAGATGCAGAATATCAGTATGTGTGAGGTTCTCCTGATTGTCTGAAAAAAGTCTCTATGACACAACTTTGCTTACCATGGTCCAAGCTACACAAGGGAAGTTGCAATTTATCAACTGCATAAAAGTAAAGGTACATTAAAGGGAGGACAACTACATGGTCCTGTTATTTTATAAACATAGATACTGTATTTTCTGGCGTATAAGACTACTTTTTAACCCAGGAAAATCCTCCCAAAAGTCAGGGGCCGTCTTATACGCCGGGTGTCGTCTTCTTATACGGCGAGTATATCCCAAACTCTATATTTTAACTGGAAAAGTTGGGGGTCGTCTTATACACCCAATCGTCTTATACGCCGGAAAATACGGTAGTATTTCTGGTATCGGTTATGAGCTGTTCTTGTTGTCAAATATATCCCTTGTTTTTGGTGTAGTTTCTTTTAGATAAAATTTGATGGACAGAGTGCTCAGATAATAATGAAAAAGAGTGATTTATTCTCAGTGCAGAATAAGAAATATCAAAAATGTTGGACTAGCTTCTAAATATAGAACATTATCACTGAGGATAGAAGATAGCTTGTCAGAAAGAGAAACAAGTGACAGAGTGAAAGAAAGACATGGAGAAATACATGACACAAGCAATTATCATTGGAACTCCAACTACTGTCTGCCTGAAAGCAGGTTCAGAAAAGACTGAATGTGGCTTACCTTTGTAAACATTTAAAATCACTGAAAGAATAATCACAACAAAGAAAAGAGATGTTCAGGATACAATTATGAATTTTAAATTATCATCAACCTTAGGTACCTATTCATGCATCAGTTTTCAAGAATACGGTACTTAGAAATGAGCTTTTTCCCCCCTAACCTACACTTAACAACCACTACTGTAAAATCACATTTCAAAAATCATTAAGTATATCAGCTTTTGATAGTAGTAAAAAAAAAAGTCCAAACAATTGCTTTGTTTCTTGCTGATTTAAAACAGTTTCAAAAATAAAGCAAGGTTTTAGGGTATAACTATAGTTTATATGTTTATACTTTTTTGAGAAGAAAATGCTGACATTACTTCTCTTTTTCGAACCCTCCAATGCCTATATAGAAGCTGACTTGGGTGTTTTCATGTCATCTCTCTCTCTTTTTTTAAACAAGATAGATTATAGTTATTTATTTCTTTTAGAACTTACTTACCATAGATTTCATTGCAGTTCAATGTGGTTTAAAAGATATAAGAAAAAAAGAACCAACAAATAAACCATAGAGAAAAAATAATCTTAATTAATCATGGTCACACCATTTGTGCTACATTTTCCTAATCAGAGCCAGGCAAAACATTATCTATGCACAAAACCACCTATTCTTTCTGCTCAACTGCTACTTCATGGTTGTTGTCCAACAAGCCTGCCATCCCTTCTCCTTTGCCAGCCTTCCACTTATTTTGCCAATACAAGGAAGTTTTTCCCTTGCTTCCATACCGCTCCAAGTGGGGTGGAGGAAAAAATCAGGGGCTTCTCAGCATTCCACCAACAAGGTGGGCAATGGGACACCTACTGTCAAACTTGTCATCACCCACATCCGAACAAAAATACCCCACAAGAGCGTGAAAGCAAATAGATTTTTCTCTGTAGATTAGCACCAAAGAAAAGAGGGGGAAAGTCCTTCAGTGCCCATCTGGCCCAGCCACATTTGCTGCCCTCGTCAAGTGGCAAAAGAGTCTGTTGACTGTTCACAAATGGTCTAAGTCTGTGGATTCAGAGGGTAGAGAAAAACACATTATTTTCTATCTGCATTGCTATCACTTCCACGGACATACAGGTTTGAAGTCCTAATAGAAGTATCCATGGAAGCACCTGTTTTTCAAGGTGGCAGTACACAAACCTGTCCTTGAAACAGACCTGTGAACAATAGAGGGACTAGGTGTCATGGTTAAAGTTGAACACTGGTTTTGAGACCTTACCAGGGGGATATTTTTTACTTACCGTTTAATGTTGCAGTAACCTTTATCTCAGATAGATCCCAACCAATGGTACCAAAAAGATTTGTGGGCCCATTTCACTGTACAAAAAAGACTTTACACTGTACAGAAAGACTTTAAATAAATATATAAACATCTTGCTATATTTCTTCATATTTTAAAAAAGTGCAAAAAGAGATCTTGGCTGGCCATTTCTCTGAATAGGAAATGTGTGGACAATTTTGGTATACATTTGGGGGAGGGGATTATGTGAAGTCCACAAAGGTCACCAGGGAAGGGATGCTTCACATTCTTCCAGAAAATCTCAAGGATTCCAAGGAACCATAACACTATGCTGAGGTGACGAGGCCAATGCACAGTAGGCAATAATCAGCTGTGGTCTGCGGTCAGAAAAAAATGAGCATTCCCTAGAAGCATCCTTCTCAACCAGTCATGTTTTGTAGTGGAATGTGCGTGGTTCAAGGAAATGACAAGATGCTGCCAGTCGAAGCCAAGCCTCTTCCCACTGACTCCACAGTTCACTACTCATACAAACAGCTCACAGGACTCCAACCCAAAAGGATACTCCTAACTTTGGCTGTATCCAGTTACTTATTCCTCTATATTTGGATATAGAGGAATAAAGCATGGATATCCATGCTTGACTCCAGAACAGCCAAATATAGTGGAATAACAAACCGAGGTCTAGATGCAGCCTTCATCTATACAGCTCCTGCATAGGATACAGTGAAGAGTGAGGGGACAGAGCAGATTGCCTGCCAGCCTTCTGTCTCCTCTGTAACAGGCTGCAGGGTTGAGGAGACAGAGGAACAGCATTGCTAGAACAGCTTCTTGAACAGCCTTGCGCACAGCACTTCCTGAACAGAAATGACAGGCACGGTTTGAGTTTGAGTTCATTTCTGCCCAAAGCACCTATTTACTCCAGTCTTTGGCTGAGGAAGTAGCTCTCCCTCTGCCCCATTGTTCAGGCCCTGCTGTTCTTTTAAGTGCATTCACTTTACATTTTGTTTTTATTGCTGTAACCCACCCTGAGATCTCTGGGAACAGGGTAGGTTAAATAGATGTGTAAATAAGAGTACCTGGCTGCCATGTGTTACTTGCACGCACAGAGTGAGGCTGGGACCTACCTACCCTTCCTGTTGGGCTTGGGATGTCCTCTCCAGCCTTCTTCTAATGGCAGCAACAACTAGAATGGACTACTGGGTGCCATCTGTAGTCTCTGCCACAGGCTGCAGGGAGAGGAAGGGCAGTCCTCCTTTCCAGCCCTCCTATAGGCAGGCAGCAAGACAATGATTGATTTTCCTTCAGTAATTGGTGCTAGCACCTCAAGTTCCAGAGGCAGGGGAGTGGGGGTGGAGAGGGTGTGCAATGGTGCTTACTGCCAGTTACCTAAGATTAGGTGCTGAAATGTCAGTGTAAGACAGCTGTGGCGATGACTGGGAAGGCTCTCACTCACGTTCTCCACTCTTCCTGTCACTACTAGAAGGCTGAGGAGGGCAATCTTGCCTCTCTCTGACACTTGTGCTGGTAATAAGGACGAGTGGAAGCCATTGCAGCACCACCGCTGTTCTGTCTCCGGTTTGGTCTAGTGGTCAAAAAGGCAGACTCTTATCTGGGAATACTAGGTTTGATTCTGGACTCCTCCACAAAGCCAGCTGGGTGACCTTGGCTAGACACATCTCTCTTCTGAGCTTTCACAGCCCCACCTACCTCAGGGTGTCTGTTGTGGGGAGAAGAATAGAAAAGCTTTGCAGCCGTTTTGAGTCCCCTTAAATCGGTGAGAAAAGCAGGGTAGAAAAGCCAACTCCTTTTTCCTCCTCCTCCTTCTCAACCCACCAGCCTGTCACAAAGGAGAAAGAAGGCTGGGAGGCGATGATGCTTGATTGAGACAAGCTGCCCTGTCGCCCTCCACCCCCTCTGACAGATCCCAGTGAAGATCCTTCCCCAGTCTTGGCAGCTGCCACCGAGGACTTCACCATCGCACCAGGGAAAAGAGCGAGAGGAGGAGGAAGAATGGGGGGGGGGAGGGGAAGAAATAAAATACGACAAATATATCCCCCCTTTCTTTACCTGTGCGCAAAACAAAAGAACGGATAAGGAGTGCGAGGTCCGGGATCAGGATTAACGAAAAGGAAGTAGAGAGAAGGGAGCGATGGGTTTCGAGCACATTTCAGCCAGCCAGAAGGCAGCGGGAAAGGGCGCGAGCAGCAGGCCAAAGGGCAACAACCAGCTTTTTGAGTGCAGGCAAGCTCAGAGCAGTGGTGCCAGCAGCCTCTGAACACTCCCCTCTACCCCCCCCCCCAGCAGTACTTATCAATGGGCAGACCATCTCAGTAGGGACATGCGCAGTAACGCTCAGAGAAGTGCATTCAGGAGAAAGGAAAAGGTCCCCAGCCACACCTACCCTTGTTACAAAGTAGCCCTCCCTCTGCTCTTGACAGACAGGCCAGAGAGGACACAAGGCTGGTCATGGAAAGGCTGCACTGCACTTCAACACCGGTGTGCTCCAACGGGGCATGTTATCAGCTGTATACTCTTTCTTAAGGTTATACAAAATTAGACTCATGAATCCTTTCAGGCCCTTTTTTCTGGCTGCATTCACACCTAAGCTTTAATCCAGCTTCAGGCCACTTTCAGAGTGAGAGAATGCATTATTAGCAACATCACAAGCTGATTTCTTTCAGTATTACCTAACTCAGCAAATCTACCTTTGGGTTAGATAATGTGGAAAGAAAATGACTGAGCACATTGCTGGTGTATTCCGCTCTGAAAGTGGACTGAAGCTGGAATAAAACTTAAGTGTGAACGCAACCCTTAAGTCCTATGCCCTTAAACCCTATACCCTGGGATTTTATAATGTTTGCTTTTAAATGTTGTTACCCACCTGGAGACCTCTGGGTATAAACTACTGGCAGAGCCGAGGTGAGGTGGTGACAACTGCCTTGGTATTGCGTCACTGATGAGGACTACGGAAAGTACGGCTTATCATTTCATCATGACTTTTCACACAAGGAAGTAAAACTAAATTTTCAAAACACAATTCTAACAGTTATTCCAGTATTTTATAGTTGACTCCATCACACACCCTCTTATTTTCCTTTATGATCTTTGTATGCATTTAACTGAATGATCAAAAGGGAATAAGGATGGCTTCTTTGGAGGGTATGACAAGTCTAATCAAAGTCCCATGTGCTACTAAGCTAGAAAAACCCTGAGCGGTTTCATTTCGCAGTAGCATTAGCAAGGGGGGGACGACTTATAGTATATACTGAAAAATCAATATATACTGCAGTAATTCTGATATTGAAAAATGTTTTTTGAATAACGATGTTGTATGCTGATTTAGCATTTTTTCACCTCCACGATCCCACCACCGGCAATCTATGTCTAACTTTTCTTCCCTAACTTCTGCATCTAACCCTTGAAAAGGGAGATAGGAGAGAACCTTTGGCAAGAAGTTACTCTCTTACGCAAATTAAGGCTTTTAACCACTGCAGTTATTCCCTTTCTCCATTCTCTGCCATTTGAATAACCATTAGGAAGCAAGAAGAAGCAGTGGCTCCTTCTACCAACAACCCAGAACATGCAATTGCTTTCTCCTTCACATGTTGTTACATAAAGGGATGGCTAACCTGTGCATAATCCACTACATTTAGTGGGGCTGGCTTAAATTTAAAAGTGCATAGGACCACAGCTATTACATGTATCTTATACTACTAACCCCATGTACAGTCAATCAGTCAGGCCTGGCTGCAGTGAAGACTGCATCTAGATGTGAAAAGTAGCCTGAGATGGGTCAGGTGCAAATGCCGATTGATCAAATGTCACACACAAGCATTCAAACTGATCCTAGGCTAACTGGCAGTATCAGGTGCTTCTCTGTAAGCATAAAGCTGTATTACTGATTTTTCCCCAGGGCAGCAGTGATGATAACAGGAGCCTTCATGGACCTGTCAGTGAATACTTGGAAGTTTGGCAGCTTGAAGCAATTTGTGCTCAGTGTAACATAACAGGTTTCTGTGCTGGGAGTAGGAAAGTTTGATTCCCTTGGAGCAGCTGCAACCTGCCATTTACATCTAAAGTTGCACTGGTCCTGTCAGTGGTTATGTTTGTTTGTTAAGGTTTCTATGCCACCCCATTACATAAGTCTCAGGGTCATGAATAAGGAGGAAAAAAAATAAAAGAAAATCCGTTAAAATATTAAAAATATAAGACACAGGTCTATATCATGAGAGGGTACAGGGGAAAAGTCTCACTGAATAGCAATGGCTAAATTTACAGGTATTTTTAAAGGAGTTGTTGGAAAACATCTGTGGTGTATGCCTCTAGGGGAAGGTTGTTCTCAGCCTGGGAACCCCCACCAGTTACTCGCAACTTCATGGGTTCCATGAGCTGATGGAACCACTAGGAGGGCTTCACCAGAAAAATCTTAAAGGAGGCAGCGATCCATCAGATATTTGGGACCCAAGTTATTTAAGGCTAAACTTTCCTAGAAATAAACTGGCAGCAAGCACTGATCTTTAAAAACTCAAATGATGTCGGCATATTCAGATATACCAGTTAGCAGGCTGGCTGCAGCATGTAGACTTAGTTCTGTCTCTCAGACCACCTGAAGAGACAGCTTCATATAGCGTTGCAGTAATCTAAAACCTTGCGATTACAAGGTCATAAATCACTGTGGTGAAAGAATTTGGATCAAGGGATGGCTTCAACTGCCTAAATAACGCCACAGCAGCTCTTTGAGCCTTAAGCAAAAGATGAAGATCCAGTAACACACGCAAAACTTCAACTTCTTTTCTACGGAGTGCAACCCCATAGGGCAAAAGACACTAGCTTACCTTCTTTCTTTGAAATCCTGGGACACATACCTAATTTGTGGGAGGGTAGACAGATTCTTCCAGCCCTTCACTGCCTTTAGACAGTTGGTCAGCTCAGAGCGCCTTATCTGATCTGAACAGAATGAGGTGTCATTTGCACACTGGTGACACCTCACTCTAAATCCCCTGATGACTTCTTCCAGTGGTTTCATGTAAATATTGACAAGATCAATCCTTGTGGAACTCCACAGGTGAATTCCCAAGGAGAGGAATTATAGTTCAGCATGTGGAGGGGCAGAGACTAGGTGTCCATTACCCTGCCAATTCAGCTGTTTTACTTATAGATTTTTGGTAACAGAATGTGCATCCACCTCTTATTCATTATTCATCAATCAAGCTTTTTCTTGAATGACCAATTTTTTATGACACATCAGCTTGAGAAATAGGCAAAGACAACAAGCACTGCCTTCTCAAATAGCCCAAGGACATAGCTGGGGTGGAATGAAATCCTGGCCAAAATGCAAGATAATTAAAATGCACACATTCCAATTATAAACACTAAGGTCAATAGCCAAACATTCCCAAAGTGCCCCCATTGCTTCCTGGGTCCCAGGTGAAAAAAAAAAAAAAGGCTAATTCAAAAACGGTTACACTAATTCTGAAAAGCTGAACTAAAGATACTTAATTCAATAAACAAAAAACAGCTTTGATTTTGCAAAGAAGGAAGGGATATTACTTGGATTAGAAGCCTACAGCAGGGGTGAGAGAGAGGAAATAACTTTTTAGGTAAGAACTCACTTGACAAAGGGACATAGAGAAAGTGCTGAAAAGAAAGGCTAGGGCAAACCCCTTTCATAGTTTGGAAACCTCAAGACAGAGTAATACATTAAAAATGACCAACCAGAGGAGTTTCATCGTCAGGACTAAGTCAAAGTACCCAAATGGGGATCATCGCCAGGAAAGCAGCCAAGATTCTGGATCTCTCAGCTCAGCAAATGTCAGCAAGCAAATCAGAGCCTGAAGTTCCTCAAGGCAGACTGACACCAGGAAAACGCTAAGCAGTCAAGCTTGCATTCACAAAAGCAAAGTGTGTGTGTGTTCCATGCATATTCAGGCTTAGACAGCTAAGGCACAGCATGAGCTTTCTTGCACTTAACCTCCATGGGAAAGTATCCCATGGAAGTTAAGTTCAGGGATGGTAGCCAAGATTGACATAGCAGGCACTAGCCCCAACTTATCTGGAGCTCTTGGACAGTCTGTACAGGACCACCCTCACTTCCCATAGCAATTGTCACAGCAACTTCCGCAGTCTGTTGCAACTGTGCAGCCGCGATGCCTCGCCCCAACACGGAATTTACTGAGAGCACCCTAGGTGCTCCTGGTAAAGCTGTGGAGCAGTTTTTACTGCTCCACAACTAGAGACAATCGGAACAGCTGTTATGTTCTGGGCCACTAAGACAGAGGCAGCACCACACTGCATGAATCCACCATCCCAGAATGTCCTTGGCCATCCTGATCACCTCAGTGTAAAAGGGCCCTGACACAAAGAATATTGGCAAGAACTCCACCTTGCAAACTTCAGAGCGAGGAGTAATGAACTTCACATATATGAGACAAACTGCTAGGTGGGAGACTAGTAGGCTGCCATATACAACCAGCTGCCACCATAAGAGCCTGCTACTAGATTGGATACACCATGGGTCTGATTCAGCAGCTGTTCTAACATTCTGACATTCTACTTCATGACAGAGTAACTCATGGAAAGGACCAAATTATCCTGCCTTGGGCTCCCAAGACAGGAAAGTTTGGTAGTAAGCATGTCACAGAATGAAGCCCTCAGAGCAGAATAAGTCAGAAAAGTAGTTAAGTATCAAATGGTTTCCTCCAGGGCATGCCTTAAAGCAGGTAAGACACAAGTAAACTAAATTGGATCCCTCAGGACACTTTACAGCATGCAAGCCTGCTCCCACTGCACCACAGCCGCCTTGCTTGTTCCCTGATAATATATTCTGTCTGTCACCACATGTTGCCAGAGAAAAGCATGATAAGAGGCATCCAGCTGACTGCCAAATTTAGAAAATCATTCTGTATATTGGTCAACATATCCCTGACAGCTTTTTTCCAGATAATTAAGAATCCCTGCAGCATGTGGCTGAATTGCGTTATAATATTTGATTTTAATACTGCAGTGCATTGAAAGCTTAAATAGTATAAGTAATGTTTGGACTCCATCCACTCCTCCTCCTGCAATTCACAATTTTCCACTCTGCATCTTCAACTAAACCTTTTGGCTTCCCAGCTTGAGCAATTTTGTCATGTGCTATGTGAGAACTCAGATTAGGTCAAGGATAATTCCAAATATCTTGCTGTCATTTCCAACACAAAGAAGACACCATGGCTGCGGATTTGGTTCACTTGTTTAGCTGTCATCTGGGGTCTCTTTAGCTTCCTCAAAAAACTGGACTCTGATGTAGACTGGAGCTTTAGCTGAACAAATAAATCCTGTTGCCTTCTGCTTACAGATTCTTCGTTCAAAAAAAAAAAATCACCTCCCTCCCCTTTAGCTGTTCTTCACCCTTCTCTACTTCATTCCATTTTTCTTTTTCCCTCTCCTTTCATGGATGATAAAACACATTATGAAGTGAAGGACATTTTAGATCCCCACTTCTTCCATGGCAGCGTCCAATGCCTTGGGCACTGCAAAGACTATTCAGAAAGTGAGCATTCCTGGGTTGATTCTACAGACATTGAAGTTCATTCCCTCTTGTGGACAGGGAGCAAGTAAGGAGACACTGAAAGATAGGGAAGAACTGGCCGCAGCAGTTCTTGGTATGGTCAAACCCACAACAGGAGCTACAAGCAGTATTTGTTTCCAAACTAAAAAAGGCAGGTGACAGAAGGTCCACAGCCAACGATTGGCTGGCAAAAAAATTAAGAAGCCCACCACTCTACTGGTAAGTCAGCAGTCAAAATAATGCAACTGTTAACAGTATGATGTCCCCATGAACTATATCCACCTGGCACGGAAAAAAAAAGGTCAACTTCTAAGATCAGGGATGATCCATAAAATGTCATTAAAAATCTATATATATAATGGGTTAACACTATAGTCACAATCCATATTACCATGTCGATGTGGAGGAAACTGCTACGGAATTAAACATATATAGGTGGTAACAAAAGACTGTTTCCCAAATTTTGTTAGGAAAAACAATGAGCAGAATAACTAAGGCTGGGGTCACACCTAAGGTTTAATCCAGCTTCGGTCCACTTTCAGAGAGAGCACATCAGCAAAGTGACCAGTAATTTTCTTTCCACATTATCTATCTCAAAGGTGAATTTTCTGAGTTATTTAACACTTAAAGAAAACAAGTTGTCACGCTGCTGATGTCTCTCATTCTGAAAGTGGCCTGAAGGTGGATTAAACCTTAAGCGAGACCACAGCCTAACAATCCGCAGGAAAGACACGAAGACTGTATTCACACCTAAATTTTAATCCAGTATGAGACCACTTTCAGAGTCAGGGAATACACCGGCAAAGTGAATACGTCCCCTTTATCTAATCTTAAAAACGGCTCTTCCAAGTTAGATAATACTGAAAGAAAACAGCTTGTCACTTTGCTGATGTACCCCCTGATTCTGAAAGTGGACTGAAGCTGGATTAAAATTTAAGTGTGAACGCAGCCAAAGAGACTAATTACATAAACCTGCCAAAATGAATTACAGGAAGAAAAAAAAACCCAAAGGCGCCGCTTCAGCAACCTTACAAAATCGAGCACACAGTTGCTTGTGCGGCGAAGACTGAAAAAGCCTAACCTAGCATAAGCCCTCGAGTCCTGTCACTGCTTCCCACGACACTGCTGCTCCCCTGACCCGCCCTCGCCCTCCCCGAGCCCCGCAGCTAACTAAGCGCGCGGTCAGTAATACGGGAGGAGGAGGAGGAGAACTACGTACGCGAGCGCGAGGGGGTCACTCTATGCTCTCTCGCCGCCGCCGCTGCAGCAATAGAGGAAGAGAAACTTCCTGATCAACGTGCGTTTGAGGGAGAGTCGCTCTAGGCACCCTTCCGACTCAACTGCTCTGGAGGACTCAGTCAGCTGCACAGAAATTGATGAGACGAGCTCAGGGTCCGTTGCTCGGTTTCATGCACGGAAGGTTCTGTTTTTAAACAGGTGTAGATAGAGGGAGTCTCCGAAGTTGAGAAGCAGGAGGTGGATCCTGGCTGTGTTCAGGCGCTTGGAAAGGGCTGCCTTACCGAGGCTGTGGTCACACTTAAGGTTTAATCCAGCTTCACTCCACTTTCAGGGGCAGAAAATACATCAGCAAAGTGACAAGCCGTTTTCTTTCATTGTTAAATAGATCAGAAAATTCACCTTTGGAATGTGGAAAGAAAATTACTGGTCACTTTGCTGGTGTGCTCTCTCGCTCTGAAAGTGGACTGAATCTGGGTTAAACCTAAAGTGTGACCACAGCCAACGTGTCTGTGGCCCTTGTGTTCCCAGGTTGTCTGTAATCCACCTTTTCTAGCACAGAAGGTCTGAAGCTGGCCTTTTCTTCTTGCCGTGCGCGTATAGGGGCAGGCTGGTGTGTGGACAATCCCAGTGCAGAGTCCTTTGTAGGCCACCTCAGAGGAGAAGATGCTTTTTTGGGCTCTTAATGATCAAAACAGTATCTAGGGGTGCTTCCTCATCTGCCGTCGAGAAATGGATTTAACAAAATCCGTTTCCCGGTGATCCGTCGTCCTGAGGATCCGTCCAAAATAAGGACGGATCCTTGGAGGCCCCACACGTCCGCACATGCGTGAGGAGAATGGATTGGGCTGGCTGGATCCCCTGGGTGCTGTGTAGACGCTCCCCCCCCCCCCCCGGAGCCACAGGACTGGAGCATGCAGCTGCCAGTCACCGTGCGTTTCTGCCGGCATGCGGTGCATGGGGGAAGGGCGGAAGGAGGCAGACCGGCCTCCTTCTGCCCTTCCCAAGATGGCGGCCCCTCGCCTCTCCGTGCGCAGAAGCATCCTGCTTCTGACTGGATCGAGGTGAGGAGCCGGATGGAAGACCTAATTTTTGAGGTCTTCCCGGAGGCAGGATTTTTGGCGACGAGACCCCATTAAGAATGGGTCTCGCGCGCCGGAGTGCGGAAGTGGGCGCCACAAAGGTTCCTGGATCCAGCCTCCAGTGCGGAAGGTAAGTATTGTTTGTATCTTTTATGTGTCTTTAATGTGTTCTTAATGGGGTTTCCGCAGCCAGTGTGGAAACACCGTAGGATCGACTAGTTACTAGATCTATTCTGGGCAGATAGGGTTACTATACCCTGTTCCATTGCACATACTTACCTTTGAAAATTGAGTTCTCCCTACACCGAAAGGGAGCATCAACACTGTAGTGCTGATCTCGCTTCTTTGAAACGAAAAACAAACTACTGGATTGTATTTCTTCCTGTCCCAATCAAGTTTGCCTAATATTTACTCCTCCATATTAAACAATTTCTAAGTTTAAATTGTCTCTAAACACTATCATGCACCCCTAGCTTGTCAGGTATTGCTCCATATCCCAAAACTTAATTCCAACCTTTATTTACCTTTACTAAAACTTGTATATATAACTTAAATGTATATAATTATTATTCTTTGTTCTATATATCTGTTATCTCTTACTAAATGGCTGTGTGTGTCTATATATAATTAACTAGTAACATCCTCACTCTAAAATTAGAATTAATGCCTACTCTAACTTATTAATTCCAAACACACCCCATGATATAGAATACCTAAATACTACTTATATGCATAATAATCATACATATACTTTAATATTCACAATATTGATAACATTATGAACTCTAGAACAATGATACTGCAATACTACATATTATAATCTAAATTTATACATTTTAATCCACTTTATAATATGAAGCTATTTTTATACCTTTATAACCAGCTTATCATATAAATACTATTAAATCTAATTTTGACAATAATAGGCTAATGTTATAAATAGGATTATAACTTCATAATTAAAAATATTGTTTGTTAATGTGCTAAATGCCTACTTCCATCTACGGCTGGTACATCAACTGAAGCCTTTTCTGAATCGAGGGTGTTTTTCCACTGTCACTAGAAGCACCCATTAAGTACCCATTAATGGGTACAAAAATGCCATTACATACCCATTAATGGGTACTTTTAGTGACAGTGGAAAAACACCCAGAGACTACCTGGCCACAGTTATCCATGCTCTGGTAACCTCTAGATTGGACTATTGCAATGCATTCTACATGGGGCTGCCTTGAAGATGATCTGGAAGTTTCAGCTAGTGCAAACTGCAGCCGCCAGAGTGCTGACTGGAACAGCTAGCTGGACACATATCACGCCAGTTCTAAAAAAATTGCATTGGCTGTCAATTCACTACTGGGCCCAATTCAAGGTGTTAACTCTGACTGATAAGGCCCTAAATGACTTGGGCCCCAAATATCTAAAGGAACATCTTCTCCCATACCAACCTGCCCGTGCCTTAAGATCTGAGGAAAAGGCCCTCCTGGTTGTTCCACCACCTTCGGTACTGAGGCTGGTGAGCACCCAGGAGAGAGCCTTTTCAGTGGTGTCCCCTAGACTGTGGAATGGTCTCCCCCTCGAGATGCACCATGCTCCTTGTCATCATTTAGGAAGGCCGTAAAGACATACCTCTTTGCCTTGGCCTTTGGCTAAGGTGATTAATTCTCCCCTCAAGTTACAGTTATTATTAATGCACTATTGAGGGCATGGCTTAAATCTGTTGAATTTTAAAGGAACTTTTAACTGTGTATCTTATTTTAATTTGTATCTTGTGTTTTTAATATGTTGTTTAATCCATTGTTACCTGCCCAGAGACCTTTGGGTATGGGGCGGGATAGAAATAGAAATATATAAATAAATGCTACTCTGAGCTTATTTCTTTTAATCTTCTTGCACAATCAGCTTTTGCCTGTAATTCATCCTTACTTCTCTTAATATTATAATATTTGTTCACTTTACTTATATACTTGCACTTAAAAAACCATTTTTAGTGAAATGCATATTCATGACCTTATATAATTTTCTTCTATAAACCCAATCTTATAAATTCATCTCCTTGGTCCCTGTTCACATTGAGTCATCCTAAAGACATGTTGTTTATAAATACCTTTTCCTTTGTCATTATAAATAGCCAAATAATTGACAAGCATATGTTACATAAACTAAACAGCCCCTTTATGTAATTATTTACCGCATTTTTAACAATAAGCATCAATCTTTATTCACATAGACCTATAGCATAACATACAGAGCTATAACAAATAACTAGAGAAAGGCATAATACTGTTTTCAGCTCCACTGAACCAGACACAATGGACAAACAGTGGGACTTTGGCCAGCCACTGGCAGGAGTGGGTGGTGTCTTGGATGAGAAGTCAGTTGCATGGACTGGAACTGCTCCACAGCTTTGGGGGACGGGGATGCTCCTGCACACTCCTGCACACTGGTACAGAGGTAGCTCTGCCACAAGTGGATGGAGCATGTAGGAATGTCCCCAACAGGTAGGTAGGAGCAGTCCATCTGTCTTCTAGTATGGTGGGTACCAACATTTACCATGACCACTGACACTACAAGCTATAGAGTATAAATAGTAATAAAGTGAAAAATTAATTTAAATTTAAATAGTAACAAGAAGTTTTAAAAAGTAATAAATAGTATCAAAACTAGAACTAATATAAATAATTTTAAAAGGTAAGATCATTTAAATAATAAAAAGTAAAATAATTTTAATAATTTTAAAAAGTAAAATAAATTATACATGTGTTTGATAGCACTAGAAGTACCCATTACCCATTAGTGGGTAGTGGAAAAAAACTGTTGCCTCCCATATCACAGTGTCACAAAAGCCTTTTCCTTGCACCTGATGTATGCATCCATGCTGCTACATGGATATGAGCAATTATTATGCTATTGTGATGCAACCCTTCCAAAAAGGAACTTTCACAATGTTCTTGAAATATTTCAGTCTGACTAAATTTCTGCTTCTGTAGTGGTTCTGCTTCTATAGTGGTGTATAACCAGAGACTCCGTATAAGTGTGACTGAGAGAGTGGTTCTTCCTGCCACTATGGCTCATTCAATCAGAAAGCCATGGAAGATGGTTGAAACTTGCCCGGGTGAAAAATGGAGAAGGATCTTTTGTACTTTGGATGTGACAACTGAATGGGGACTTTCCAGCTATTCTGTTGAAATAAGTAAACAGAGTATGGGAACATCCTGACATTGGACTTGAAACTGATAAGCAGAGTCAACATATGGTTTAAAGCATATGTGGACTCATCACTCCTGAGCTATGAGAGACTTTAAAAGGAAAGGGTCTGGAAAAGTGTCCATATTCCTGACTATGGAGTGGGGAACTCCAGAAAGCATTGCTGGTAATGGCACCGGGAGTGGCACATCATAAAAAAGGGTCTTACTGGAAGGAGCGAAGGCTGGGAACTTTTGTTCCGAGCTTTCACAACCTACCTCTGAGGACCCTTCAGAGGCAGCAGCAAGGACTGGGCTGCAATGGACTGTCTGAGTGCAGACAGTTCATGAAGTGGGCTATTGGTAGCCTCCTCCAGCATGGATCAAGCTAATAAATCTGTGCTACATTAGTCAGAATAGCACACATAGTTTAGAAAGGGCTCTTGTGATCATATGAAGATGGTGATGAAGTTTCCTGGGCAAAAGTGGATTGGCATTACCTTTTATAAAGGTGATCTGTGGATTGAACCTCCATGGTTCAGGCAGTTGCGTGACCATTACACTCTGGACACTTACTCAGCATTAATGCAGAACTATGTATAAGTGGCAGTGCAAGAGCATCATTGACCCTGGGTATGGCCTAGAAAGATGGAAATACTGTAATAACCCTACTAGGTTGAAAACTGGGCACATCCTTCACACATGCTAGTTATTACAGAGCCTGGTTGCAGAAGTGGTTGACTTCTACAGATCCTGATATATATGTTTGTAATTTTAGCATTTGTTTCTAAAAAGAAATACGAAATGATATTGATTACCTGAATGTTCATGAAGTTTGATATTAAATTTAATTTAATTTTTGTATTTTATTCCATTTCTATCCCTCCACCCTTGGCTCTCAGGGTACATTACAAGAATTATAACTCATAAAAGCATGATATATATACGCATACCCTTTTTTTGTTTCAACAAAGCCCACAATCAATCTTGCTGAAGGAATGTATACATGCACAGGCACACTTCCTGCCACTTACTGCATACGGAACGGCTTATAGAAGATTAAAACCTATAAAAACACAATATAAATATGCTTGTTAAATATATAAAATTACAGAGCAGAAATAAAACATCCCAGGAAGCTATCTATAAAGGAATAGAAGGAGATGCTTATAGAAGACTTCAAGTGATGTGGTGGGGTATACATCAAACAAACAAAAATATATTTATTAACATTTATGGGATATTCTTTTCACAGTAAAATTGTTTACATTCTGTAACACTTTGAATATGTTTTCACGGGTTTCACCCAGAAGTTTTCAAGAAGACTTTATCGCTGGAGCACAAACAATTTGAATGGTTAAATCTAAATAAATCTTGATGTTCTGCCGATCAATGATGATTTATATCAAGTGTTTGATTCAATGAACCCAACGCAAAATGTGTATAATAAATATTCTCTCTCACACAGCGTCTTGCTATTTGAACAGCAATTGATCGTTAGCAAGTCACACAGGCAGAGTTACATGTAAAGCAGACACAATTGTGAAAGGTCATGGAGCTGTAAAATCCAGTTTATGTCAATGTTGTTGCTCTCATCCTTCTCTGGGGGACACTAAATGCAGCATTCAGTGAGGGCTGTATAATGGCATTCATCAGAAGGATACTGGGGAGGCAGCCTCTCAAATGGTCCTGTCAAATGGTCCCCATCACCAAGGCATCTTGTGTTCACTCCAGCCCTTAGCTGTCAGGCTTATGACCTACCCTCAAGTGAGAAGATTCTTACTAGGCTCTGAATTTTAAGTATCACATTTTGATGATCCCAGAAATGTCTCCCTAGTTGGCACTGTTTCCCTAGGCTATGTGGTTTGTTATTCTACCCACAGCAGGAACAATCAGGCCTGTTTATACCCCACCAGACTGTTCTGAAAATGTTTGATGGGACATTTTCCTCTTTCTTTGTATGGTGGCATGAAGCACTGACCTTGTTTAACGCCTTGCAGAATCCAGGGATTACTGACTGAGAAGTTCCATGGAGGATGTTATTATAGCAGCATATAAGTCACTGATGCCTGCTTTAGCCTTGAGTAAGGGCCTTGATTCTTTCTCTTCAGTACAGTATAGTCTATGGTGTACACAGCATTATCACAATCTCTGCACTAACTAGAAATAGCTGCCTACAGACTAAGGCAGGGTCCCACCCACCTGTACCCAAGGACCAGCCAGCTACTGTATATAAAATTTATCAATTTGCATTTAAAAGGTCTCTCAGTGTGATTTATTTTGAAATTTGGCCCCTTGATCTTTGCCTTCACTGATAACTGCATGTTCTGCTTCACTGGTAAATATCCTTCTACTACTAGAACCTGATATACCTTTTAGGCAGGGCAGCAGTAAAATCTGATGAGCTATATCTAGTCTGATCAGATTCTTTTGGATAATTTGATACAATGATCAAAATACAGACTGTGCAGGGAGAATATGCTGTTAGCCAATTGCTTCAAAAGCTCCATTCTGACATGCCATTTAATCAATTTAAAGGCTACCTTTAATTTCCACTGTCCTGAAAAGATTTTGGCTTTTTGTACCTTTTGTGGATTAAATTCATGAAATCTGGACAAAAGTGTATTCAGGCCACATCCCCATACATGCTGTTTGGCACACATGGGATCGGGAGGGGGTCCGAGATCAACCCCAGCCCGTCCCCGTGCCATTCCCGGTGATGTAGGCTGGGTAGATTTTGGGTGCGGATGCACCCGTCCCCATGCAAACTACGCCAAACCCTGGCACGGGGGAGCAGTGCCCCCTCCTCTCCACCCCCTCTCTCCTCATTGGAAGCCGGATTGACGTCAGCCCATCCCTGTGCTGCCAGCTGCAAATGCCACATTGCCCGCTCACTTAGCAGCACAGAAAGGCAGGACTGGGTTGGGAGGCACGGGAAAAAAAGTTAAAATAAAGCTTACTACTAATAATAAATTTATAAATAATTTTAAAAGACTGAAAGCTGTTACAATGTTTAGTGGCAGTCAGGCGCTTGAGCAGTTTTGTGCACCTCCACTCCACCTGGAACCATGACAACGCCCACCAAGTTTAAAAGGGAGAAAATCAAGCCATTTTCATGATTGCCTTGGTGATCGGGAATGGGGGTGGAATATTTTCTGTTGAAAATATACAAAAATTAAGCCATTATTCTGCCTGCCTTGGCGATTGGGATTTTCCATTCCCAAAAAATGTCAGCGGCTGTGATCTCCAATGGACAGGGTAGGAATGGCAAGCACGCCACACCTCCAAATGATGTAAGCGCCAATCTCCTCCTCGAATAGCCCAGGACCATCTCAATGTGCAGTCTCGGCTTGCTAACCAATGCTTGCCTGCAGCTGAGGCATGGAATATCAGTCTCCCAGTGGGGTGGGGCTCTCCCCACTTCATAACTGCTTCAGTCCACCCTGAAAGTGCTGTGAGCCTGCCCACAGGTCTCCCCCTCAGTCCATCCCTCTCTCGTTCAACTGTGTTGCTGTTTTTCCAGCCTCCCCACCTCAGCCACTGCTTCCTGTTTGCCTCTCCACCTTCCTCCCCTCCCTCCCTTCACAGCCACCTTCCTTTGTTCACACTCACTTCCACCTTTGCTAGTCTACCACAGAGAAGTGTGCATGTGTGTATGTGCATGAAAGAAAGAAAGAAAGAAAGAAAGAAAGAAAGAAAGAAAGAAAGAAAGAGGGATCCTTCCCTCTGTCTTCAGGAAGGGGATCTTTGCCTCCCTCTCCTTTAAAGGCCAGCAGAACCACTACCACCTCCCCAGTACCAACACAACTCTGTCTCTTGCCAGTGGCACCCAGGTATCATATTACATACCCTAGCTCCAGCTCTGCTGCTGACACCCCTTTGTGGCCGCTGACATCCTGCCATTGCTGGCAGCACCCAGCCATCCCTGCTATATGCCCCCAGTATGCCCCTGTTTCCCCCTCCATCACTGACACCCCTCCATAGCTGCAGACAGCTTACATGGTGTGTCATGTGTGTGACCAGGCTGTTCCCTGAGATGGATTAAAACTTTAAAAGTGTGGCCATGGCCCAGGTGTCTTTAGTCCTCCAGGATACAGGATCCTTTCTACCAAGCTCCACTAATGTTTGATCCTTTTGTTTTGTTTTTTTAAAAAAACCTTTTACTGTATTATGGGATGCAATTTCTGGAAATGTGTCAGTCAACATAGGCTTTCTCATAGGCCACCTTCAGACAGTGGCCAGATGGATAACTCAAGAGTATTACTCCTTTGGGATTATTGCTTGCTATGTTAGACAGTGCCAGTCATAGTGCTGTCTTTGCACATTTTAATGAAGTGCACATGGATATTTGGCTTGCACTGAATACTCAGAAGTATGTGTCATCACCGCACTTGTGTGGCCATCTGTTTCAGCCTCCACACATGTGCATTAGACAGAGTGGTGATAGTGGTGGAGGAAGGTTCCATTCAAAAAGGTAAGAAAACATGCTCTTGCTGGAAAACCTGCCACCAGCGCTGGGTTCTCCAGTAGTAGAAAATTGCATATTTTGGGGAGGGGGATATGGAGGTGATATGGTGGGGTTCCACAGATATGTGTGACAACTCCACTACAGAAGTGCCATAGTAGCACTATATTCCCTCCATCTGGAGAGGGAGACAGGAAGGAACGCTGCATAATTTCAGACAGAAAATTACACTGGTTGTTTTTTTTTTCCAAAAGGAGCTCTAGTGCAGTTTGAAGCATGGGTGAAAATGTAATCACTTATCTTCCCTTGTGTTCTGTGGGCCATTGATCTGAAAATTTTGGATGAGAAAGAAGGGCCCCTGAGTAACATACCTGCCAAATTGTAGTTAAATCAGCCTAGAGCTTTTGTGCTAGGCACCTTTAAAGTTAATTTAAAAGAGAGAATGGGATTCACTTTCTGGATAAAATGCACAGCCAAGGCACTAAGTGAATTGTCTGTATTAGAATTGCCAATGAGACTCAGCCAGGTTTGTATCAATCTGAGCAGAATTACATTGCTATCCACTTTTTTAGCAGAACTGGTGAATGCAAACTTGAAATGTTCTTTATTTTTAGCAAGGATATATGTCTGCTGTCACAGTAAGCACTTGGCCACCAAATGCTCTGAAGTGTCACTAAAAGTGATTGCTGATTTTTGTCATGTAGCTCACATTCCTAGTCTAGATAATTCAGTCTCTTCACTTTGTTTCTCTTTCTGTGATTTTTGTGACTTTGAACCTTTTCTATACCACACTGCCATTATGCATGATCATTATTATATCATTATAGTTAGATTAATTCAGATTATAAGGCATTATATTTATTTGTAAGGGAAAAAAGATATTCCTGGAATTATGCTAATGTCCTCAAATTGCACTGCTTTCTCCTCTGCCTTGGCTAGGACAATCAGTGATCATAGATCATAAAGACTGTTGTACGACAGCCACTGTGAATTCTACATTCACTCACCATTACCGTAGATGGTGAGCAGGAAATGACACGTCAAAAAGCAATTAAGCTTGATTAAACTCACATGCATTTGAGGGTGGCATACTAATTTATTTGTTTTTCAATCCCGCCCTATATCCGAAGGTCTCAGGGCAGGTTACAATATTATATTAATCTTAGACAGGTCCCCGCCCTCAGGCTTACAATCTAAAGAGACAAGATACAAAAGGAAAATGGTGTGGGAGGGAACAGGGAACAGCAAAAAGCAAGCACTTCGGGTCTTCAGTTCCAATTCTATTCATTTCTTATTGCTGGAATTTTCCTATTCTCTTTACTTTGAATTTTCTCTTCATTGATGACTAAACCGGATGATGGTAGAGATGGTCTGAAAATACAATTGCAATGAAAACGCATCTGTCAGAAAACCTTGAGTTGCAAGCAGATCATCCCTACTCCACAATTTGTAAGGATTCCAACAAAAAAGAGATCAGGAAGGATGAGAAAGCCCATTTATCTCTCTCAGCTTGGAGGGCCTCCAACCTGGAAATGGCCATGTGTGTGTGCATGGTTTATATGTGGCTGTACTTTTTTTTAGTTTTCCTTTAAATGGCAGTATGAATTAATCAAAAGCAGTGGCAGAGAGCAAATCGTTTTGACTGAAACTGAGGCAAATTCTGAAGGATCTAGTCCTTGATACAGAGATCAGATAGATAAAGAGTTCTGCAATAGTAAATGAGAAGTTGCCAAGGGGACATGTGCCATATTTCATTTTTCAGAGGTATTTTATATCATTTACTAATACAGAAGTATATTATTTATTTATGATCATTATGCAGCTTTGGGGTGAACCACAAAAAGCAGTTTAAATAAAGATATTAAAATGAGTGTTAAAATGAGTGTATTATGACTTCATGCTATTAGAGTTATCCCCACAACAAAAACATTAATACAATTAAGACAACATAATGCAAAAAGTTAGAATATCACACTGCTGTTTACATTATAATCCATTTAATACAGAAAGAGAAACACTGTTAAGGCTGCCATTGTGTTCAAATGTATACAAAAACCTAATGGATTAGGTAACTAGTCCTGAATGAAGAAAAAATACATGAAGGAGAAAGAGACTCAATAACTAAGAGCTATTGTGCTAATTCAACAGATCTGGAATCCTAGAAAGATCATGAGAAGACTGTAGTGAGATCCTTAACCAACAGGATTATATACTGAGAGAGACTTTGGAAGAGAAAGGGTGTATTCGGGAGCTGATTCCATTAGCAAGAGACAGCTTTGACAGATGTTATACCAGCTTTCAATCAGAAAAGCACTAGGCATAGATGAAATACTTTCTGACCTAAACATGCTAGGAAAAGAAGCAATGACTATGTATGTGTCAGTTCTGTCTAAACAAGATTTTGTGGAACAAGATTTTGTGTTTTAGTGATTGGAAAAGATTAGGGTATGTATCTACTGAATGTAGGAAGGGAGATGTCAACAGATGTCAGCCACTGCAAAA
Source organism: Aspidoscelis tigris stejnegeri (assembly GCA_023333525.1). NCBI lineage: Eukaryota > Metazoa > Chordata > Lepidosauria > Squamata > Teiidae > Aspidoscelis > Aspidoscelis tigris. Next base: position 98,898,713 of record JALMGA010000001.1, read on the forward strand.
GTTTCTCTCACAAGCAAAATTCAACTTATTCCACCAGGACAGTAATTCTTTTTGCAGCCAACGGTATGACAGCCTCTCCAAGCACCAACTTCAAAGTTTACAGCCCAAGGCCATTTTAGCAGTCCACCAACTTCTGGCACCATTTCTGTTGGCACTTTCTAATGTGCCACCAAAATGGGGCCCTTGCTATATTCCATATTATGGTGCAAGCCTTCCACATGCCCTTTGTGGTGTGGGATACTAATACTGGTTCAGCTGTAAAGATGTCCATGCATGGAGAAGGATATCTTGGCTCCCTGTCCTAGTCCATAGCTTCAACCTGTGCTGGGGATGTGAGGCCTCTACACTAACAAGTAGACCGCAGAAGCCTAGACTGGAACATATTCCAGTCTATCACATAGTGCGGAAAGAGCCATAAAGTGTTCAAGGTGTCTGACAGATTGGCAGTTAATGTTATGGGACATGTGGGGAAATCAGACCGGTCCAACCACAAACTGAAAATGAGGTCTTTAATGCTTTATGACTTTGTGGCATGTTCTCTGTAACACAGACGGGCAGGCAGCAAGACAAAAATATTTATCAAGGCAATATCTTTAATAAAAAGGAAAGGTTTTATTAAAACTCAGTAAAAGCTTAAAAATGAGGGGAAATGGCAGCAACCAGCCAAGATTTAGCTGGCAACCACCAGTGATGATATAAAACAAAATCAGAGAAAAACAAACAAACGTGCTTCACTTCAAAAATAGATATGGGGTGTTTTTCCACTGTCACTAAAAGTGCCCATTAAGTACCCATTAATGGGTATGCAATGGCATTTTTTTACCCATTCATGGGTACTTAATGGGTACTTCTAGTGACAGTGGAAAAACACCCATGGTGATCTAGCTAAAACCTGAAACTAAGGAGAAAGTAAAATAAAAACAAGGCCTATTAGTCTCACCACCAAGCTGCAAAAAGCTTTAAATGCAGTCTTCTTTGAAAAAATTTTTTTCACTTCAGCAAAAGGAAACCAGGTGCAGCTACCAAAAGGGAAAATGAGGCCTGATGGATGAACTTAAGATCTTTCTTTGTAGGTTGCAGTGATTTCAGCAGTGATGAACTTCATACAGAATGGGGAAAAAAAACCCTAGAAAGTGGCAAAAGGGAGAGAAGATGGATTGAAATAATCACTTTTTTGGTCCATTTGAACCCAGGGTTGTAATTGGTCTTTCTTCTAGAGCAGCGGTTCTCAACCTTCCTGATGCCGTGACCCCTTAATGGAGTTCTTCATGTTGTGGAGACCCCCAACCACGGGGGTAGAGCAACTGGGAAGTGGGAGGGAAGGGCGGCAGGAGACTTGTCGCGACCCCCCTGAAAGGGTAGTTCGACCCCCAAAGGGGTCCCGACCCCCAGGTTGAGAACCACTGTTCTAGAGAGACAAGGAACAGGTGATGTCATGCTTGTGGAAACTGATTTCCTCTTGGGCAGACATGACCTTAAATCTGCAGTCTGAGATTGTTGCTGATGGGATTTTGTCTGCATTGCTTAGAATTACAAAGGCACGATATCCAGCATTACTAAGAAAGATTTCCCTGCTATTATAAAAGGTTGTCCTGGGTTGCCAAATAACTTCTATTTTCTGTCTTGTTTTTGTCTAGAATTATTTCAGCTATAACCAGACTGGGTGTTGAGGGGTTTATCTTTCTTCCTAGGCTCATCTCCTATAAATGCAGATTTAATGAGATCTTGTAAACAAACTGATTTGCAATCTTTGCCTTTTAGGTCATAATAGAGGTTTGAGTTTAAAAGTATATTTTTATATCTTTTATTATTGCCTGACACAGAATCTCTATTTCCAGCCTAAATGCCAATAATAATATGCCAATCATAACTTCATATATAGTCCAGAGGTGTATATGCCCTGCCAGAGTCCTGTCTTTGTTGGGCACAATACTCAGAATGAGGGGTCTGGGAGTTATATGGTATCATCAAGTGCATGTATATCTTGGGTATGACACCTAAGAAGCCAGCTTCAGGAGGTAACATGCCTAACAAATATGTAACAATGGCCACAGGTGACAGCACATCAGGAACAAAGGCCTTGTAGAGCATATGCTTAACAATGCAAGGCAGCTATACTGGTAGCAAACAGCCATGCTTCCCAAAGTCTATCTATTAAACACTGCCCTAAGAACTTCACAAATATTTAATTATAAATCTTTCAATAGATTGTACCTGGGTCATTTTAGTACAGATGCTTCATGTTGTGAAGAAAAATAGCTTATATTTTTACACTGCAATTAAGGGTATTAGAAAATTGATAAATAGCAATGGTAGGATCCGTATGGCACAATGGAGGTATTCTATATTGCTGCATCCATACACACCTAGATTTAAAATTTTGAAGTACAGAAAAGGTATTTTCTCAGAATGATAGGATTCTATTAAAGACAGAACTCTGGGGGAAATTGGAGTTGAATTCTTAGGTGCCTTTGTTAAACTAGTTGTAGAGACATATTGCATCTGAATTGCATAATTCTCATTTTTGATGTTTTCCCCCCACACTGTTCCTTCACATTTGAAATGCTGGATATGGTGTTACTGCTTCCTCCTTAGGTTCACAGTTCTTAAGCCTCCATCTTTGTCTTCTCCCTCCACCAAGTTCCATCTCTCCTCCTTAGTTAATCTCTCCCTTACTCTAAGCCTGCAGACATGCTCAGCTGAAGCCTGCATACAGATGATCACATGACTGTCAATTTAATTATTCTTACTTAATGGAAAATTCCAACCTCCCCCCTTAAGCTTTCTTCCAAGTTTCAGGAAAACAGGTGTATGCTCTGGATACCCTTGACTTCTCCCACTTCTCAGAGAAGACTTATCTCTTCCCAGAGATAGAGGTAGCCTCTGGCACTGCGATAATCACTACAGTTAAGTCGTTGTTCCGACCAAAAAGAGTTCTCATCTCATTCCAAGAAGGTGATGGGGGGAGATTAAGTGTTTCAGTTGCTTAGAATATTACAAAGCAAACAAACAGCACCAGTAATTTGTTTTAGTTAATTCAAGACCTAGGTTAATTAGCACACTATTTCACAGCTTCAGCATTGTATAAATCAGCAAAATGCTGAAAGAAGTAAGAATCCAGGCTACAGTACTGAAAGTCCATTAGCTTAAAGAATAATGTCAGGACTTTCTTTCCTAAGTCAATGAACTGGAAAATCATTATCAAGCCCCATTATGGTATATATTTTCTGCTGCAGGGGACTGAAAGTTCTCTTGAGGCCAAGGGTGCATTATAATATTTGATAGTACTTATGTCATTTTGAAATGCCTATACTGCATTAATGGGACTATGGATTGCTGGGCTTTTTTTCTTTCCCAACAAACGTCCATCTTTAGTTTATTCCTGCAGTTATTTGGGGCAGCCTAAAGAAAATAGAAGCAAATACACACTGTGAAGGTCTTTAGAAGTCTGCACATATACGACATCCCCCCCCCCCCCGCCCCCGCCGTTCCCTAAGGAAAATAAAATAAAAGTGTACTTGCTGATTATTATGTTGATTCTGAGAATATTCAAAATGCAGTTCTACCAGTTCAGTTCTCAGGATGCTGTAAAAGACAATAACTTTTTAATAAAAACAAAATATGGAATTGGTTTAGTTAGCATACCCAGTATTTAGAGCATAATGGAAGAGTACTATCAGCTTCTTAACTAAGGTGCTCAAGGAGATCTGGAGACTGTAAGTAAGTTCTCTACCAAGTCTGACAAATTGAAGTCTCCCAGCATCAAAAGTTTAGGGAACTACACAAACAGACCTACAACCATTCCCAGGAGTTTGGGAAGGCTGTGTTGGGTACTGAAGTGGTCAGTAACAGCCTTAGTTACTGACCAGCCTTAGCTTGTCATATTTACTCAACATTATACAGAAACATTTGTAACCAGGGATGTGCACAAATATTTGAAATATTCATTATTCATATGAATTTGGACATTCGTATATGAATTGAATGTCCAGACATTTGTACTTTAGTATTTGTATGAATACAAATATTTTGAGTTATTTGTACAAATAATTTGGATATTCGTATGTGTACAGATGCATATGGATACATACACGATGTTTATGTATCTTGTACATATCTGTACGCATCTGTACAGATACGTACAGATACGTACGGAATGAAAATGAGATGCGTACAGATGTGTACAAATGCGGACAGATACATATGGGATTCGTATCATTGGATAAGTATCAAATACTCAAATGAATAGATAGGTATTTATGCATATCAGTTCAAATGTCCAGTCATTTTTCTTTATTCCTACAAATTCAGATTTTTAAAATATTTGATTCGTTAAGAATTGAATGTTGAAAATTGCATTCGTGCCCACCCCTATTTGTAACCTATCATTTGGTGGACAGCAAGGGAATCACAAATCACCACTGCAACATTGTCTTCCCAGTTTGGTCTAGTGGTTAGGGAGCTGGACTCTTATCAGGGAATACCAGGTTTGATTCTGCGCTCCTCCATGGGTGATCTTGGGTGAGTCACAGCTGGCTTCTCAACTCTCACAACCCCACTTACCTCACAGGGTGTCTGGTGTGTGGAGAACAGAAAGCTTTGTGAGCTGCTTTGAGTCCCCTTAAATGGCCGAGAAAAGCACTGTATAACAGCCAACTCCTCCTCTTCTTCTTCTCCTCCATAGTGGAGATGAAGCTCTGGAAACCTGGTGGAAATCTGGTGGGCAGATCTCAACTGGAAACCTGGTGGGCAGATCTCAGAGAAGGCCATATCACCTTCTGCCCCAAACCAGGTATCCATGATACATGCCAGGTCAGCTCCTTCAACAATCTCTAAACCATGATTTGAGACAGGCTTATTATGGGCTGATCTGGCATGAAACAACAGCACATCTAACTCATCTACACCAGCAATCCTGTTACCTGAGGATTCAAAGGAGAACCAGGGTCCTAATTTTTCTCACCAAACCACCTACTATTACCCTCATCCTGACATTGAAAATAGTGACTCTAGAGGCTGTCTGCTGGTTTCTCCATCCAAACTGTTGATATACAGTAGAAGATATGAAAACAAAACACTTTCAATCAAGTGCAAGAACAATCTAAACAAGAACAATAAAAAATAACTAAAACAAAGGTATATCTACCCAAGAGATGAAAAGGAACTTACTCCATTAATAACAACTATCACCTCGTTTTTCCCATCCTCAATCTGTCAATACTTCTTAAACCAACTATTTAATAAATCATTGTAACTCAAGTTATGGGCCCAAACCTGCTCTATACCAGGCTGGGCAGGGGTTGAAATACCTCCCTTTCAAACTTTCCTGAGTATCACATGTAGGCCTCATTCCCATTACAAGCTTAAAACAGTTTTCCTAAACCTAAATAAAAGAACCGGATGCAAACACGAATTTGTCTGATCCCATTACTTTCAACTTTAATTGCCCCTCAGGATCCGTCCTCTGCGCACGGACACACGAGGCCTCTACAGATCCGTCCCTATTTCGGATCGTTGGAGGACGATAGCCAGGAAATGGATTTTCTTTAATCTGTTTCTCCGCAGCGAGTGCGGAAACACCCCAGATTAGCTGCAGAAGCTGCCAGAGAGATTATCTGTGGTCCATCCAATTGCCTTAGGGGCTCCTCTCCAGATTCTCTGTTTTAGCCTTTCCTCTCCCCAAGTCATTCAAATGTCAGTGAGGCTATTTTATCCATAGCTAAGAAGATCCAATGAGTTTCCACGGCAGAGCAGGAATTTGCACCAAGGGACTTCTGTTTTGCAGCCTAGTGCTCTTAACTGTTGTGCTGCTGGAAGACCAAAAGTCAGCTCAGCATAAATCCAGAACTTGGATTGTCAATTGTTCCATCACTGCTGAGATAATCATCTTAAATCATTCTGATGTGCAAAAGAAATACTTTCTTCACTCTCAAACAGCACTCTTCTTCCATCTTTCTCGGCTCTCAACCAACTTGCATTTAATTCCCCTTAATACTTTGCCTGTCTCACATTCAATTCATTTAAACTCAGTCAGTCTGTGTTTCACTCCTGTCACCAAGAATGAAGCAACTCTTATCACTGCAAATCAAAGGCTCTCTGTGTGTTGTTACTGAAGCTTGTATGGGAGAAGCCCATCTACCATAAATCTCTCTTGCCATGTCGTAATTAGATCTCATTCACAGCTCCATTCAACTATGCTTATCTTGAGCTTCAGCCACAGCATTTCCAGTTGTTCTTCTGTTATCGTAAACCATCTTCTGATATTCAGAGGCAAGCAAACTTTCAATACCTGTTTTCTTCCCATCTTCCATACTTCACTTGAGAATCAGACAGTAAACAAACTGCATCAGCTAAGATCTGTTACCAAAGGGTGTTTTTCCACCGCGCTCCTTAGATCTAGATCTAAGAAGATCCGGATCTAAGGAATGGGTACATTCCTTAATCTGGATCTAGTAGATCCGGATTAAGGGAAGCACCCAATGTGTTTCCACAGGAGATGTAGCACCCATGGAAACACCTTTGTGCCCATCTGGGGAATCCGGATACACCCCCAAGGGGTCTATCCGTCACCCCAGGTGTCTTGGGGGACAGGGGTTGCACTCTCCGAAGTCCCTTTGAAGAGATCAGCGAAGACTTCGGAGCCGCTCCGGAGTCCCTTCAGAATCTCTCCGAAGTCTGCGCTGATCTCTACAGAGAGACCGGTGACAAGACTCTGAAGTCTCTGCTGATCTCTTCGGAGGGAAGTCTGCATGGTCTGTCAAGCATTTAGGGGTTAAATGCTAGTCAGGCACTAAAACCACATTGGGTTAAGCACTATGGCAACCGACTTGACAACTAACAGGTGGGGAAAATCAGCTGCACCTGTGTTGCTGAGAGGCCAAGTAAAATGTATATATGCTTTGTATGACTTTTTGTTTCTTGCTTCGTGCCTCTACCCTGAATCCTTTGTTTCATGCCTCTATATTATGATTTTTCTGTGCACAAGTTCTTCCTGTAAATAAAGATATACCCTCCTCAGTTGAAAGAAAACCTGTTCTCTTGCCTGGTTGTGCATTGGGAATTGCTGTGCTGGCTCCAGCCCTAAAGCTGCACCTCAATAGGTTATGGGCCCAGAGCGTAGCGAAGTGGCCGTGGAGCGGAAGCCGTGCTGATTCCTGGAAGCTGACAAGTAGACAGCAGTAAACGTTTTCAAGAAGGGAGGTTTCGTTCAGCTGTCGGCTGAAGCCTAAGAAGGTGAGCTATGGCATCTAGCAGTCAAGTGCAGGTGTTTGAGAAGCTGAATGAGCGCAATTATTTGTCCTGGGCAGAACGGATGAAAGCAGTCCTGATTAAGGAGGAACTGTATGCTGCTTGCTTAGCGTTACCTACGCAGGGAGATGCCACAGAAGAAAAGAGAGACGAGAAGGCTCGTTCCACCATAATCCTTGGTCTTGAAAGCAATGTGCTGTTGTCTGTGAGGGAATTAGAACACGCAAAGGAAGTGTGGGATTTCCTGAAAACCACGTACCAGCGTGTGTCTGCTGGCAGCAAAATGCTTCTAACAAGGCGTTTGTATAATTTGAAACTAAGACCGGATGGCAGTTTAACTGAACATGTGAGTGACATGAGGACACTTTTCGCAGACCTTGCGGACCGAGGCATGAAATACGACGAAGCCCACCATGCCTATGTACTTTTGTCTTCCCTTCCTCAGTCCTATGACCCGGTGGTGGATTCCTTCCAAAATGTTCCAGAGGACAGTCTGACTTTTGCTCTAGTCGCAACTCGATTGCAAGAATGGGCAGAGCAAAGAAGATTCACCCGGCAGGAAGGCCTATCTACTACAATCAAGGTAAAGGACATTAAAACTGAACCACTTGTAGCTTTAACCATAAAAAGATGCCGGTTCTGTAATAAAAAAGGGCATCTGATAAAAGACTGTTGGCTTAAGAAAAGGCAGGAGCAGCAGCAGCAGCAGCAAGCCTCAGCATCTGCTTCTGGTTTTCACCAAAGGAAGCCTATTGGTGGAAGGCATACTGATAATTCTGCTGCCCTTCTACTGTCTACAGTGGAGAAGAAGAAGCTCAACAAAGTAATGTGGCTGGTTGACAGTGGCAGTTGTGAACATTTTACGCCGAGGGAGGACGTTCTAGATGATGTTCAGGTGATTGATTCCAAAGACATTAAATTAGCTGATGGGTTTATCTCTACTGTCAGCAAAGAGGGAAGTGTATACATTCCAGGGCTGAAAACTACTTTGAGTGGGGTACTTCTTGCTGAAACATTGCAATATTCCTTGCTCAGTGTTGCCAAGTTAACCTCTGATGGTTATAGAGTAACTTTTCATGATGATATATGCCTCATATCTAAAGATGGTAAATTCTGTGGGAAGGCAATCAAAGAAAATAATATGTATAGGCTGTTGGATCAGTGCAATGATAGTGAATTCATATCTTGCATATCTAACAAACCTCTCCATGATTCTTGCATTCATTTTTACCACAGGATATTTGGGCACTGCTCTTTTGCAAGAGTAAAACAAATGGCAAAAATGTCTAACATTGAGCTTAAGCCATGTAATCGATATCTAGAATGCCGAATATGTGCTGAGAGCAAGGTAAAAGCCTTTCCCATTGCCAAATATAGTGAAAGAAAAACAACTAGGCCATTTGAACTTGTACACACAGATCTTGCTGGCCCTTTTAGTCCTAGTCAGGGTGGCCACAAATGGTTAATGGTTCTTGTTGATGATTACAGCCGGTTTTCATACACTTATTTACTGAAGTCAAAGGCACAGGTGTATGATAGGTTGTTGGAATGGTTTAACCTAATACAAAACCAGTTTGAGTATAAAGTCCAGAAGATACAATCAGACAGAGGGGAAATGATGGCTAAGGCTGTGACAGACTTGTTGAAGGCTCGTGGTATTATCCACAGAAAAACAAACCCCTATTCTTCTGCCGAAAATGGCGTGGCGGAGCGTAGAATAGCGTTAATTCAAGAAATGTGCAGGGCAATGCTAGCTGACGCTAAAATGCCTCAGTACTTCTGGGGTGAGGCAGTAGCATGTAGTACACATGTTCTAAACCGAATTTATTCATCCACTGTTAACCAGACCCCATATTATATGCTATATGGGAAAGAACCAAATGTAAAGTACATGAGAATATTCGGTTCATATGCGCATGTGCTCATACCCAGAGCACAAAGAAGAAAGAGAGATAAAATTTCACAAAGATTAAGATTCATTGGGTATGAGGAAAATACAAAAGGATACCGTTTTTCCCTGGGGTATGGTAAAGTGGTGGTGTCTAGAAGTGCCAAGTTTGAAACACACACAGATTGGATAAACATACATACAAACTCAGATGTGTTTTATTACATGTGGGGACAAGAAGGGACTCATGCTAATGTAACAAAAGAAACTGCTGTTAAGCAAGGAGGCAAGAGAAAATGGGAACAATATGACAGTTCTAGTTCACCCTCATCTGAGTCTGAAGAGGGCACAGAACCAGAGGATGAAACCCAACAACCCACAACTTCTAGGCAAACTGATATTCCCAGGAGGTCATTACGCAAAACAAAGGGAATACCACCAAAAAGATTTCAAATTGGGCAAGTTGCCGATGCAGAAAGCCAAAATCAAAATCAATGGTCTGAGCCAAGTAGTTATGCAGAAGTATTGACTAGACCACAGGATGAACAACTGAAATGGTTGGAGGCAATGAAAAAGGAATACAATTCACTCGTAGCATTAAAAGTATTCACTGAGGTCCCTGCTACATTAAGTGAGAAACCCATAGGGTGTAGATGGGTATACAAACGTAAGACCATGCCTAATGGAGACTTCTTATATAAAGCAAGACTAGTGGCACAAGGATATGCCCAAAAATATTTAGTAGACTATGACCAAGTGTACTCACCAACTGTCAGGCCAGAAACTATTCTGTTGGTATTGACTACAGCTTGTAAGAACAAAATGGTTCTAAAACATTTGGATGTAGAGACTGCATACCTAAATGCAAAACTAGAAGAAACTGTATTTATGAACAGTATTCCAGGGTTTGAACATGAATGCAAATCTGGCCTGTATAAATTAGAAAAATCTCTATATGGACTTAAACAATCTGCACGAAACTGGAATTTGTGTTTACACGATGCACTATGTAAACAGGGTTTTAAGAAAAGCACTGTTGATGCTTGCTTATATAGCAGGGGAAAGCAAGAAAAACAAGTCCTAGTGCTGATTTTTGTGGATGATATTATAGTGTTATCAAAATCAATGGGTCTGATTGACCAAGTATATCAGGCTCTTAATAAACAATTCAAAATCAAAGATTTAGGAACACCACAACGATATTTGGGACTTGATGTTACTGTTACTGACAAAGGTATAATTCTGAGTCAAAAAACAAAAGTCAAACAGTTGCTAGCAAGAACTAATATGACTAATGCCAAGCCAGTTTCCACTCCCATGTTAGCAAACTACCAAAAGGTGGAAAGTGATGGACAATTTAGTAATGTTGATATATATAGGTCTGTAGTGGGAAGTTTAATGTATCTGGCAAACTGGACTAGGCCGGACATAAGTTATGCTGTAAATATTTTAAGCAGAAAATTGGAAAAGCCTGAAAATAGCGATTGGCAAGCCGTGAAAAGGGTACTGAGATATCTAAAGAAAACACAAGATGTTGAATTTGAGATTACACCTGAGAATAGCCAAATAGAAGCATTTGCAGATAGTTCATTTGCAGATTGTGAGGAGAACAAATCCTGCACAGGATACATAATCAAATATGCCAATGTACCCATTATATGGAAATCAAAAAAACAAGATTTAGTGGCACAATCTACTACAGAGGCACTGTTGTACTGAACTTGAATGGTTATATCAACTAGTGATAGAATTAGGAGAAAAATGTGACAAGCCACTGTTAGTCTATTGCGATTCACAAAGCTGTATAAAACTTGCAGAAAAAGGCAATTTCCAAGCGAGATCTAAATACATTGGGGTAAGATATGGAAATGTAAGAAACTTAATGGAAAAGAATTTTGTTAAACTAATGTATATTGAGTCTGAGAACAATTGTGCTGATGTTTTCACAAAACCCCTATCCAATATTAAGTTTGACAAGTGTGTTCAAATGCTTGGACTAATGATCACATAAGACAATGTGATTTTCGTGCCTGAAGAAGGGATGTCAAGCATTTAGGGGTTAAATGCTAGTCAGGCACTAAAACCACATTGGGTTAAGCACTATGGCAACCGACTTGACAACTAACAGGTGGGGAAAATCAGCTGCACCTGTGTTGCTGAGAGGCCAAGTAAAATGTATATATGCTTTGTATGACTTTTTGTTTCTTGCTTCGAGCCTCTACCCTGAATCCTTTGTTTCATGCCTCTATATTATGATTTTTCTGTGCACAAGTTCTTCCTGTAAATAAAGATATACCCTCCTCAGTTGAAAGAAAACCTGTTCTCTTGCCTGGTTGTGCATTGGGAATTGCTGTGCTGGCTCCAGCCCTAAAGCTGCACCTCAATATGGTCTGTGCTAATAGTGAACGGACCGTGCTCACAGCTCTGGAGTCTCTCCGAAGTCTTTCCTGATCTCTTTGGAGTCATTTTGGAATGATTTTGAAATGACTCCAAAGTCACTTCGAAGCTGGGATTTCGGGGATCCCCCCCATGGGTGCATCCCCTCCCCCTAGCCTCCTCTGGACCCCATTGCCCGTTTATCATGGAAACAGGCTCCCTTTAATCCGGATTTTCTGGCTGAAGACCCCATTGTAGACCCCATTAATGGGGTCTACAGAAAATCTGGATTAAAGGCAGAAAAGTACCCATTTGATCCGGATTTCCCGACCGGCAGTGGAAACAATTGAGTCCCAAATGGGTAACGTGGTGGAAATGGGGTCATCCGGCTCACACCCCAATGGGTTCTTAATGGGTGCAAAAATGGGTACTTTCTGCCAGTGGAAAAACACCCAAAGACACCTTCAAATCTTTCTTGCTTGTGGGGGAGGTTGGGATACAACTGTTATGGTGATGGGAAATGCGGCATGTGAATGTGCAGCTTCAGCCACCCTGAGCCCCATGGAGTCTTTGCATGGAAGTAATGTGAAGTCCGTGTGCAGGACTTTGCTAGGAGTACCATTCGTGTTCCTAGTATGGCTGTGGAGCACTTTTTACTGCTCCACAACTAATAAAGGTGGGAACAGCTATGTATGCTCAGAGGCGCTCCAGGATGGAAGTGACTTCACAGGATGCATATGCTTTGTGCAGGAGCATCCCTGGCTGTTCCCATCTTCCAAGTGCGAAAAGGCCCACATTTTCTCCTTCTGTTTCCCTTACCTTCCTTCCTCTCTCCCTCTCATTGGCTTGGTTTTTCATGTGTGACTAGAGTTTCTCCTAAAGAGCTCAAGGCATTTTATCATGTGAGAAGTATTAGGCTTAGATGTCACCCACTGAGTTTCCATAGCCAACAAAAAATTTGCACCCTAGACTCCTGGTCTTGGCTTCAATACTGTCTTCACTGTACCACAACGGTTCTCATATTCCCATTCCCCATTTTTATGTTGCTGTTTTATCATACCCAGACATTACTCCACTGAAAGATCATGGTAGCTATTGCCATTCTAGTAAAAGGTAACTAGGTAGTAAAGGAAGGTGAAAGCCATGGAGGTTTGAAGATGCTGCTCCAGATCGTTCAGTTCATAAAAGCAGCAGAGAACAGCATATTTAGCACCAGTCTGCAGTGCTATCCTCACAGGAAATTTGACAATATGATTCTTTTAATCTGATGGATTAAATTGACTCAGTGTATCTTAATCCTCCTTAAACTGCAGAAGCTTCTGCATATTTGGTTTACCCATTAGTACCAGATGGTTTAACTCTACACATGCGTTATTCTAGGGCAAGTCTGCACTTACTGCTAAATTGCATGTCCCATGAATTAATCACTGTATATATATGAAATATGATGTTATATTCATTTCTTGTCCATTCTTCTGACTTAGAAACTCTATAATCAACTCTAAGAACAGTTCTCCTTTGCTGCTGAAGAAAAATTGCTTCCTTGGGATGCTGAGGCTTTTTCTGTGCTGGGCTTTTGACTGGAATATATTTGATCCAAGGCCCTTCCACATCTGTTATGGAATAGGAGAAGCCCTGCTTACCTTAAACCACTTTGTCCACATGGGACAAAATGGTGAACTAGGATATGGCACCAAAATGGTGCCATATTCAAGTCGTGTTGTGGACCTCTTTTAAAGTGATATTATGGGGACTAGTTTCAGCAGCTTTTTTCCCAGTAAGTACTGCTGGAAATTGGCATGCCTCTGAAATAGGCCATCCCAACAACAGCAAACAGTGGGAACAGATGTTTTTAGCCTTTGAAGGCTCTGAACCAGCTTCAAAGTCAGTAGCTGGAGCTGGGCCATTATGAGCTATCCAGACGAGGACAGCCCTTGGTACAGGCTAATTCTAGTCCCCTCCTGTATGGCTTGCACTCACCAGCTTGAACAGCCTGTATAGTATGGAAGGGCTGTGAGACTTAACCACTCCTGCAAATGGAGTAGCTACAGCTAGGCGTGGACCTTTGGTCTTCAGGTCTGACTGCTGACACCTTTTCATTTCTATCTGCTTTGTTTGTGAACTTTTCATTCAGGAAAGTCCAAATGGAGGGTGGAAAGTCCACAAATAAAATGGATAGAAATGAAATGTTGTGAGCTGACAGATCTGAAGATGGACTGAAGAAGGAGTAAAATGAAGGTGTAACCACAGCCTATATGCAATAAGGCATTCCTTCAGGTAACCAGGGCCATGGGCTGAATTTGCACTTAGGCCTCTGGTAAGCAATTAGGTCCTAATTGCATACCAGAGGCGTAAGTGCAAATTCAGCCATGATCACACCTTCACTTGATACCTTCTCCAGTCCTTCTTCAGGTCTGACTGGTTTTTAAAGTCATTACCTGATTGGTTACGATTGGTTAGGAATTGAAGACACCAGATTAATACATTTAAACTCCCTGTATGAAATAAAGGTAAAGTTTAGCTAAGTAGACAATCTAAGGATGTTTTTCCACTGACCTCCTTTAATCCAGATCTATGATGATCCAGATTTAAGAAATGGGTACTTCCCTTAATCTGGATCTAGTAGATCCGGATTAAGGAAAAGTACCCAATGCATTTCCATGGGTGGTCTAGCAACCCATAGCAATGGGTGCTGGCTTGCATGCAGTGGAAATGCCAGACCACCCATGTGGCAAATCCAGATCTACCCACATGGGGCCCGCCTGTCACCCCAGGTGTTTTGGAGGACAGAGGGTGCAATTTCTGCAGACGCTCTGTAGATTCTTTGAAGATCCTCCAGAGCAGCTCTGCAGAATCTCCGCAGTGATCTGCCACAAAACTTCAAAGATTCTCCGGAGCCTTTGACAAAGGCATTGCTCTCACATGTTGTCCTCTTCGGAGCCTGTGCTAATCTTCGAAGACAACTTTGGAGGGACTTTGGAGAATGTGCCCCCCCATGAGTGCCCCCCTGAGCCTCCCCTAGACTTCATTGCCCAATAGTGGTGGAAACAGGCTCTGTATAATCTGGATTTGATGGCTGAAGATCCCATTGTAGACCCCTTTAATGGGGTCTACACAAAATCTGGATTATAGGTCTTGAAGGACCCATATGATCCAGATTTCCCTAGAACTGGTAGAAACAAATGTGGCTCTAATGGGTTCTGTAGTGGGAATGGAATCTTCCTGCTCTGAGCCAAATAGATCCTTAATGGGTACTTAGTGCTAGTGGAAAAACACCCTAAGAAGAAGAAGAGTTGGCTTTTCTATCCCGCTTTTCTCGCCCATTTAAGTGGCTGACAAAGCTTTCTATTCTTCTCTTGTCCCCCGACCAGACCCATGAGGTAGGTGGGGCTGTGAGAGCTCAGAAGAGAGTTGTGACTAGCCCAAGGTCACCCAGATGGCTTCAAGGAGGAGAGCAAAACCCCGGTACTTCCAGATAAGAGTCTGGCTCCTTAACACTAGACCAAGCTAGCTTACTTCAAGCTGGCTCGCTGAAGAGCTTCAGAAGCAGGTATGAAGACAATAAGTAGACAGAGGGGAAGGTTGGAAGAAGAAAAATCAAGGGAGAGACTGGAAGGCCTCAAACCAGGCCTTTTTTGTACTCAACTTCCTGAGAACACTGTCCCAGGGAAGTTAAGATCAGGGATGTAGGCTGTCCCAAACCTACCAGGAATTAAACCTGCAGGTAAGTGCAAATGCTGCCACATCCAGCAGTGGCTCAGATTTGAGGGTCTTTTCAATCTGCTTTACATGCCTATAAATTTGGTCCAATAATGTGGAGAGCAGTTTTTAAAAGGTGAAACTGAAAACCTTGTGGCATATCTCTTGGTTCTTAACATAGTGTTGTTCTTCATTTCATTACAAAGCGTGTGATCCAAACTGCGGTTAGTTGAGAGCAAGGCTAATCTAAATCAATGCAAGATCTCGGAATAATTGGGGGTTGTTTTATTTTAAGTTTTGTGAAACACAAGAAGTGTGGAAGATTAATGCATTTAGCACTTTTTTTAATACATTTAAAACAGATGCTTCCTTTCAGAGGATATGGAAATGAACATTCGGTTTTAGAAGTGTTATCTTCTCTGCTGAAGTTTCATATTAAAGTCTCCTGCTGCTCTCTTGCTCTTGTTCCCTCTAACAGTGCAATCTTGTGCTCTAGCTGTGCAATCTTGCTCAAAGAAGCAAATCCTGCTGAGCTTGAAGGGCTCGTTCTGATGGAAATGTGTATAAGACTACAATCTCAATGCTGTTTTTGTTGTTTTGCTACTGTTTGAGTTAATCTACATAGCTTTGTAGCAACAACTTTATTATAGCTGTTGGCTAGAAAGGACAAAGCAATTACAGTAAACATAAAAATCCAGAAATAATGCAAATACGTATATAGTGGAAGTATGCACAAAACTGCTTCTGAGTTTAATTCTAACTTGGAACAAATCTTTTTTTTTTTAAGTCTCACCCAAAGGGAACAATGGAGGGGGAGGACTTTTTGAGTTCCCTTTAGGGGTTCTAGAAATCCCAAGACAGAGCTGGTGGTACATTACTGTGCCTGCTATGCACTGTGAGGACTGGAAAAAGGTTGGGCAATCTGGACATAAAAAAAAACAACTTCTAAAGTGTTAATGAAGTTTCCACAGAAACCACTGGATGTGGGTGCATCCTGAATGATGAAGGACTGTGATGGGAGTCATTTGTTTCTGGCTTCTGATTTACTTATTCAGTGAATATGGAATTCATATGCATCTCTGGTACAGGGAGAAGCATTAAATGGGGGGCTCAGTACTCATGAGTAGAGATGTGCATGAATGCAATTTTTGGGATTTGATTTGATTCGAATAGAATATCCAAAAATTCAGATCAATTTGAATGTTTAAAATTTGAATGTATTCACATTCAGTTCAACTCAAATCTATTCATGTGAAGTTTCAATTCAAATTTGCAAATACAAATGTTGACAACATTCACATGTGCCTGTACACATCTGTATGCATCCCATAGCTGTTCCGTATGCATTCCTTTTTGCGTACAGATGCAGGAAAGATGTGTACGGGCAAGTACGCATCGTGTACATATCCGTACACATATGAATTTCTGAATAATTCGCACAAATAGATTCAAGAATTCAAAATTCATTTGAATGTTTAAATTTGAATTTATGGACATTCAGTCAAATTTTGAATATTCGTGCACATCCCTACTCATGAGCACCAAAGGGGAGACTCTTGCCTTTTTGTTACTTTTGTTGTTTGGTTATTTAGTTGAGTCCAACTTTTTGAGGCCCCTGGCCTCTTGTAGCAGCAGCTAATTTTCCAAGCTCTCTCAGTTCCACCTCTATTTATTTATTTATTATTTATATTTATATCCCTCCCTATACCTGAAGGTCTACACACCTTGATTCCATCTGTCCATTTTAGCTCCTGTCACCTGCATTTCCTTTTCTTTTCAACCATTCCTAGGATCAGCACCTTCTCCAATGAATCTTGCCTTTGCTTTATGTGCTCGGCGCATTTCAGCTTTTGTTTCAATCCCGTGAACCAGTGATTCTGGTTTTACTTCCTTGAATTTCAAACCCCTTTCTCCATCACTGTAGTCCAAAACCATCCATTTCCCTTTGTTCAGCCTTTCTGTTGGTCCAATTTCACTGCCATAGGTTACAACTGGGAAGAAGGCAATAAAAATCATTGTTGAGAATCTTTTCCAGATTTGCCATAGCTTGTCTCCCAGTGGTAAATGTCTATTGATTTCATGACTACAATCACCATTTGCTGAGCTTTCTGAACCCAAGTAGATGAAATCTGTCACTGCCTCCATTTCATCTCCATCTGTTTGCAGTGAATTGAAATAGCTAATTATCATAATCTTATGAGGTTGGAGGGGAGGGAGGTTAAGCAGCAAACTACTTTTTGCTTTTGCTTTTACCTTCAGCAAATCTTTCAACCCTATGTGACTTTATGCCATCAGATTGGTATCATCTGCTAATCTAAGGTTGATGGCATTTCTTCTGGCAGCTTTAATTCCTGCATGCAGTTCTTCTAGATGTTTTGCATGATACTTTCTGCATATAAATTGAACAAATAAAGTAGCAATATAAAGCCTTGGTGCACTTATTTCCCAGTCTGGAACCATTCAGTAACATATTCAGTCCTTACTTTTGCTTCTTGATCAATAAATGCAAACCGAACTAGGCCAACAGAGATAGAAGACCAATAAGGTAATCTAGTATCCCCATTTCTTTAAGGACTAATCATAATTTGTTGTGGCCACACAATTAAATGTCTTTAGTATAGTCAATACAGGAGAAATAACTCCCTTGCTTGTTCAGTTATCTGGAGGATCTTGGCATTTTGATATCTGGTGCTTCCTTCCCTTCTAACTCCAGCTTGTATATCTGGCAATTTTTGGTTCATGTATTGCAACATTTTAGCAGTGGCATAATGGATATGGAAGCATACTTTGTTGTTTTAAACATGCTATTTATACGCAGAAGTCACAGGCAAATATTCTCTTACTCTGGATTTTGCCCCACTTGCTTACTGTGATCTATATGTAAAATCAATGGAATAGGACTGATACAATTGCACATTATAACCATCTTTTAGAAAGAGCTTTTGCTTCTTACATTAGGTTCTTTGGGGTTGCTATATTTGAGCATACAGATGAATCTTTCCTCCCCCTTGACATCATAACGACACATTTGATTCTTTCTTCTAAATGGATTATTAATGTCTTTTGCTACCTAACTTACTTACCTATCAGTCTGAACTGAAAACCATATCTGATAGAAACAGGATTACTTAGGTAAGGTTCACAGTGAGAGTACTGTCTGAATGTATTCATCTTTAGAGTTGTGCTGAAGTATTGGTTCAGGTTCAGCCTGGTTCTCTCATTCAGCTATTACCATCCAATTTAAAAGGGATCGGTTTGAACCAAATTAAATCAGGGGGTGTTCACTTGAGAAGGTTGAACCACCCAGTTCAACTCAAACTGAGTTTTCCCCATTGGTTTTTATTATTATTATTTTTAAATGAACAGGTTCAAATTCAAACTAGGTAAAGCTTATATGACTCAGTTTGAATTCACACTGAACACCATGTGACTCAGTTTGAACCGAATTAGAATTTTAGAGTTTGGGCATCCAAACTCTGTTATCTACTGCTATCCTACCATAAGCCTTCATTAGAGCACTATAACAGGAGAGCAGGAATAAGCACTCTACTAATGCTTATTGTGCTCTTGGCAGGGCTAGCACAGCCATTCATGTTGACTGCCCTGGTCCATTGTTTTTGAAATGGTGTGGACGGCCTTGCTCAAACAGAGGAAATGGCTCATTTCTAGGACCATTTCCTTTGATTGGATCATTCTTCCTGACCAAGAACATTACAGCTGGAGAATGAAGGTTTCCTGGTTGAGACATTTGTGCAGTTGGAGATGGCAGCAAATGTGTCATCAGCATGCTGCTTCTTTCAGAAGATTGCTATGATTGTAGCATACTTATTGTGCAATATGACAACCCTCTTTGTTACAATGCAGGCACCAGAACTTCATATGCTTACATCTTTGTATTTACATCCTAAAAAATGTGTGTGGTTTGGATTGTCAGAATCAAATATATCTCCTGAGTGTATACAATTAGATGACATCATATTCTGCACTAGGTAAGTTGGTCAAGAACTGTTGTCTAAATATGCTAACTGGAACAGTTTGGGAATAATTTTATATGAGGCACAACATTTTCTCATGGGGTTGTATTGTATCTTGTAGCTGAAAGAAAAAAGAAACTACTTTTCCATTTGTCATTCAAATTTTTTCTTATACATGGAAGTGTTTTCCTCTTTGTTAGCAAAAATGAACAGGTTCATTCAGAGGTTATCACTTTCATGGGAAAAATATTCTTCCCTGCTCTAGTAAAAAAAATGCACATTTTAATGGGAAAAATGCAACTGAACAGGAAAGCTGATCTCCTGTGCATAATATAGGAACATAGTGGAGGTTCTTAACCACTATCAGTGTGAATGTGTATGTGTACACTCACTTTATATTTCTCAAAGCAAACAGTGTTTTATTTTTTTAAAAAAATATATAAATAAATCTATGTTTTTGTACTGCAAGCAAGAAATAATATGGTTGCACCATATTATTAAGTATTTGGTCATACTTAGGTTTCTTCTTTTCACTGAAATAAATTAGAGTGGATTTTTTTTAAAAAATCAAGCAAATAAAGAATTAAAGAAGCATTGAAAAATACACCAGTAGAAATTTCAGAAATACATTTCAGAAATTCTTCACATAAAAAAATAATTATATCCCTTGTTGTGACACTAGTTTGGTTTCAGCATCACACCATCCCAACAACTCTTTGACCAGAAACAATATAAGTAGGATTCCAAGATGTATCTATGTGAGCCTGGATACAAGTAAGAACATAAAAGCAGCATACATCTTACTCGTTACAGTCTAGCAATATGAGTATTCAAGCCTGAGAAGTTTCTGGACAAAAGATTGATGACACTAGAGTTTGTACCAGTCTTACAACAGCAACAAGTGAAAGCCTTCTTGTCCTTCCACTACCCTCAGAGTGTTATGTCTGTGAGGGCCTTTTTGCAGTGGCCCCAGACTTTGAAACAACGTTTCCATCTTGAAGTTGCTAGCCAAGGCTGTTTTTGGCTAGTTGTCCAGAGATGGTACAATTCTGGTCACACTTTTGGGCACCCTGTAATCTGAAATATCATGTCATGTGTCCTGCTTGCACATGGGCTACTGGTCCAGTTTATCAGCTTCATGGACCAGTTATAAATGGTCTACACTTGGAGCAGACTACAGTACTATTTTCATAGTGTAGCCTGCTGCATTTTCTCATTTGGTGCAAACAGACCAGTCTACTGGGAGGTTTAATCCCCCAGCAGACCAATCATGGGGTGTTTTTCCACTGTCACTAAAAGTACCCATTAAGTACCCATTAATGGGTATGAAATGACATTTTTGTACCCATTAATGGGTACTTAATGGGTACTTCTAGAGACAGTGGAAAAACACTCATGGTGCACACAATGCCTTCTATGGGTCTTGCTGGGTTAGTCTACTGACCTAGTGCAAACTAGGGGCCTGTTTTCACTTAACAGCTGAGGCCGGTAAAGTTGAGGTGTGGTTGGAGCCGTATGCACTTCAATAACTTGTAAAGCCTTGTGAATGGGCAGGGCAGGGGAGGCTGAATTGCTATAGCAACAGCCATGGCAACATCCAACACACACCTACATATTACCTTCCAGTGAGGGATGCTCCACTCATGGTAAGTGCAAACAGGGCCTCAGCCTCAGTTTCTTGGGAATAAACACTAACAAGCATATTAAACCAGGTTAAGATTGCACTATAAAACAGTTATTCCACTATAATAGTTTGGTTATGGTTCCAAAACAAAAATAAATATTTAATTTTTTAAATTGCCTTTTCAACAAAACCAAAAAGAAATCCTCAATCAATATAATATGTAATGCTTGGTGGCTTCTCTTCATTCTGCCTATGCACTGCAGTGAGTCAAATAGCAGTTCTCTCTTAGCTAGAAAGATATTATCATTACTTAGTCAGCTTAAAGTGCTGTAAAACTGTAGAATAGTGAGAAATAATTTGTGGCTAGCAAGGTCTCTTTCCCCTGGGGATTTGCAGAAAGAAAATGAAAATTCAGCAGGATCTGAAAATGAGCAACTTTCAAAAAAGAAAGAAAGAAAAACCAGACAGCTTTTCAGTGCTTGTGTAAATGTTCATTGTGACAGAACAAGATGGATGAAAACAGTTTCAAACGGGCAATCATTAAAGTTAGAAAACTCATCTTAGTTCAGCTTCGCAAGTGCAAAGGAAAAAGGAGGGGAGGAAAGGGCCTTTTGATACTTAACAGTTTCATTTATGTAATTTCACTGATGAACAAGCCCTTTCCTAGCAGTTCACCCACAGTTTATATATTGCACCCAAGGGCTGCAATAGGATGCGCCTATTCTGTTTGAAGTTGTCTACACATGTACTTCTTTCTGCTGATAAGACATGTCCCTTCCCATAACAAGTCTGTGGTAGTGTGGCTGTAAGAATAACTGAAAAATTTCCTGCCATTGTAAAGACTGTATTACTTTAGTGGCCGTTCAGTGTTAAATCAGGTTAAGCTTCCAGTGGAAGATTCAATAATAGCTCTGAATAAATTTCACATGCAAAAGCAGAAAAAACTGCTACTTCATTTTTAGGACAACTCTTCCCACCTTTGGTGCCACAGGGGTTTTTGGATTAGGTTTGCCAGCATCTAGAACCAATGACTGTAACTTGGCTATCTCTCCATTGTGCAGCAAAGGGACCTTATAATGAGACCAATTTCAATTACTCTCAATGGAGACAACCTATCCTGAAGGACTGATTAAAGTGTTGTTACTGTATAATGGTGGTACAACCTAAATTGGCTAGAGACATAACAGGCCTTTTTGCAATTAGCAAAAAGGTGAAAATGAGGGAAATTCCCATATGTTGCATCCACACATTGTGGAACTTTTTTACTGGAAGTGGCTCTGTGTGTATAGGAGCCCCCCCCCCCTCACACACACACAGAGGTTGAACCGTTGTAATTACTCTCTCTCTATACTAGCTGCTGGACTGGGATAGCCTGGCAAGCTCCCATTCACACATCTTTAAATGGAGCATGTGACCAGGTGGCGCAGGTGCGTTGTGCCTGTGTCATCCAGTCACCACGGCAACCGTGCAGGCACACTGGTGCTGTTGCTGGGGTTCCATGATTGCCTCCTTAACAGAGGTGGTTTGCACCTTGTGAGCATGTAGGGAAGAGGGACAAGGGTTGGGATAGATTCAGAGTCCCAAAGTTTGGACACCAGATCAAACCCATCTTCACTTGGGTAAAAAGGCCCAATGAGTGTTATGGTCTCAAATATCCGAGGACTTGAAACTTGTGAAAGATTGGTATCCTCTGCTCATACGGTGCTGTCCCACTGAAGACGCTTCCCATCGGTCACACACAATGATCAGAAGCCGCTCAGGGATAGCACAGTCACTTCCTGTATGCCTGACAGGGCGATCAGTAGCTGCACTGTCCTGCCGAAGTGCCTTCCCGTCAATCAGACAGGACACACTATTTCCTGCAGTCGGGACACAGAATGTCCCCAAAGAAGCAAAGTAAAAAGATGCTGATTCATTAAAGTTAGAAAATTCATCAGCATCTTTTTACTTTGCAACCTTTGATCAGATGTTGCACTGCTACTGCGGGCAGAAGAAAGCTGTGGTCCTTTGATGCAAGTCTGGACGCAGTAAGTTGCTAACTTTATAATAACCCAATTCCTGTGAAATGGAAGATGAAATGTTAGATGTTAGAGAAATATTGACAGAAACATCATTAGAATATGATTGCTTCACTGCTCATCACTTTGCATCAGAAGGTTGTTTGTGGTTTTTTGCTTAAATAATGTGTAAGGAAGGAGCAAACGTTAATAATAAGCTCTCTAAGTAATTGAATAGCCCAGAGCTCTAGTTAATAGATGTCTGTCAACTTCATTTGTGTTTTATTCACCTGCAGGTTTTGTTCTGAAGAACAGTGTAACCTTTAAAATAGTAATAAAAATAAATAAAAATAAAAAAGTTTGAGCCTGAGCAGATATGTTTATTCAGTGAAGCTACTCTGGATTAAGAAGTAAAAACTTGTACTTCAGCTAATTATTGACCAGCTAATAATACTGAGTATAACCTGAAGGAATTTCTGTACATAAATACTTACTGGCAGAGGAAAGAGTATGAAACAAGGGAACAAAAAATTCCCTCAGTATGAGATAATAGATGTGCACGAATGCATTTTTGCATTCGAAATCAAGCCGATTTGAATATTTGAATATTCAATTTGATTCAAAAATTGAAAATCTGAATTTTCAAAAATCCGATTTGAATCTGGATTATCCGAATCCATATTTTTGAAAATCTGATTTGAATAGAATGATATGAATGTCAAGAACATTCTTATCCAATTTTTGAATTTGCGCACATCCCATTTTTGTCTCGTTTGCATCCCGTTGTCATCCCATGTTATAAGCGCAAATAGACCTGATATTCGGATGTGATATAAATGGATCCATTCAGTTGAATTATTCAAATATCTGTATCAGGTTTTTGGGTATTCAAAATTCGACCGAATTGAAAATCCAATTTGAATTTGAATGTCGATATTTGTCGAATTTGAATCGGATTTTTGAATATCTGCGCACATCCTTATGAGAGAACATGCTCCTTTAGATATTTTGGGCCCATTTGGAGCCCAAATTGGTTTTGGTAGCTAACTGGCAGCCAGTGCTGCTCTTTTAAGATGTGCACCTGGCCAGCCATTCCAGTCAACAGCCTAGCTGGACTGGTTCCTTGCAGGAAAAATATTTCTTCCTCAGTTCTGTGAGTCAAATGTCTTGAGTGTTTTCTATTAATGGGGAAAATGTATGAAAACTTTTTATTAGAGTCCTCCAGGTCCAACACTCTTTCTACACCCACCCACCCTTATTCTGAATGGTAGGTATATAAACTAGAATAAGACCCAGTGCGGAAAAGGCACACTGAGGGCTTCTTTAGGAGTTGCCATCGAATTAGTGTCTTTCAGTGACTTTGCTGTTGAAGGAGCATCTAATTTTTTTTTCACACTGGAAGTATTCTGTAATTCAGTTCCGTGTTCAACAGCAACTTCTGCTGTTTCCTCAGGGGGCTGAGGTGAAGGCAGCTGCCCAACCTGGCTCAGGAAATGTCTGCCCCACAAGAATGCAGATGTCCTGTGAAGAGAACCTGGAAAGTCTTGAAAATAGACAGGCAGGAGCAACTAAGAGAAAAGATAGTTCTGCAGGCATTTTCCTCAGCTCCTTTAGGCTGTCTGCAGATGTGGTGTGGGTGAGTTTGTGCCAAAAACACCAAGGTGCTATCCTGAGGAAAATGCCAGGTGCTGACCCTAGGCTGTTTCCAGCCTTGTCAAACCAGACACAAGAACCCAACGGCATTGCTTCTGGGCCTGGGGAATCCAGTGGTAGCAGCCCCCAGGAGCAGCGATCAGAGCTCTGTGCAGGGCGCATGCATGGAGGCTGAAGCAGCCAACCACACATGCCTGGAGGTGGATTTCCCACCAGCTTCCCCCTAAATGAATTCCAGGGGTGGCCACGTCTGCTAGCTTTGCTGGATCAGCCTGGAAAGGCTTCTAGTACTTGCCCTTCTGGTGGGTAAGATGGAATGCCCAAAAAATCCTTAAAGAAGGCTAAGAAAATGGTGGCAGCTGCAGGGTTTTTCCACTCTTGATCAGCACTAAAAATTGTGTAATCAGCTAGGACACACAAGTAGACCACACTTTGAAAACTGTGAATATGGAGCAAATCAAGGCTTCTAATTCATTCCATGGATTTCCACTGTACTTGGGCAGCAATTAAACTGCTTTCTACCAGTACTGCTAAATGTTTGTTGTTTATATATTATTTCCACTATATCTTAATTTTCTGCTTTGGTATTTCATGGTCTTGACAGGTGGGTTATATATTTTAACAGAAGAATAGTTTTTACATCTTTTGGTGCAGATTTACATTCATGTAAGACAGATTTGAGAACCACTGAACACTGGATACTGTCTTTAAGCAGAGTCTGAAAGTAGGCAATGCATAAAAAAATAGGCCATAATAATTTCAAACTTATTTCATAAGTAGGCTCATCAGTGGCCAGACACTCTTTGGAGTAAATCTTTCATACAGTTTTGTGACAGCATCATTTCAAGCACTAGCTAGCAGCATGACAGCCGTTCTATTTTAATCTCCAATTCTATGGCATTCATAACTAGACCATAAAACGCCCTACTGTGATAAGGAGCTAGCCTTACAGCAAATTAACTGTGGAAATGTTGGTGAAGTTGGAAGAATTGGATGCACATAATACAGCTAAAATTGGAGGAGGTTTAGAAGCAATGAGCCTCTCAGCCTTTGATCCTATGAGATTTTGGGCTCATTCTTAGGATGTTCTTTGATGCTTTAACTTGACAGATATGTTGTAGTCAGGCATACATATTGGGTTATTTCCATTATATTTGTGAGGTTGTTATTGTCCTAGATCAGATGGAAGTTCACAAATGATCTCTGTATTTTTTCTTTTTTCTTTGGAATGGTTTTTAATGCAAGTAAAAGACGAAAGTAGCAATAGGCAGCACATTGCTATGTTTAGCAGAAATATGCTGCCTATTGTTATGCTATATGACACTGAGCCTTTAAAGGGCAAACAGATTTAAGTCTTCTGCTCTACTTGCATATGCTGAGTTAGACTTCTCTGGCAATATCTGCTTACAATGTTAATCTTAATTAATTTGCAAAGTGCAGAAAGACTTGCAAAGTATTTTGCCTCTGCTCTAGTAGCTTTCTTCCAATTCATTTGCTACAAGGGATGGACTGGTATAGGAAATGACCTTGGTAGATAAAAACATAGTACTTTATGATCAACTTTGCAGATCTGTAACAAGACTTTCTGTAACCAGTCTCAGGTCCTTCAATCAGCATTTTACATTTTTCTGATTGTAGTGCCTGTGCCTGAGAACAACTGGGGTCAAGGAGGGGCAGAGCCTTTTCTATAGTGGTATCTGTTTAATGAAATTAATTCTCTGGCCATAGTCACACATTACTGAAGTAGTCCGCTTATTAAGAAACAGGACTCATTGCCCCTGGTGACACCTTATTTATTTATTTATTTATTTATTTATTTATTTATTTATTTATTTATTTATCCATCCATCCATCCATCCATCCATCCATCCATCCATCCATCCATCCATCCATCCATCCATCCATCCTGCCCCATACCCAAAGGACTCTGGGAGGGAAACAACTGTTAAAACAACAGATTAAAAACAGAATATACATTAAAAACAGTTTTAAAAATTCAGCAAATCTAAAACAATACATAGCATGTATAAAATGATGATATCTGTCCTGGGATGGGAAATATAAGCATCTCAGCCAAAGACCAGGGTAAAGAGGTGTGTCTTCACCATCTTCCTAAGTATTTGTAAGGAAGGGGCATGGTGCACCTCGTGGGGGAGACTGTTCTATAGTCAGGGGGCCATCAACGAAAAGGCCGCCTCCCGGGTGCCCACCAACCTCACTACTACAGGTGATCAGACAACCAGGAGGGCTTCACCGCTTGATCTTAAGGGAAGGGCAGGTTGGTATGGGAGAACGTGTTCCTTTAGATATTTGGGGCCCAAGTCATTTAGGGACTTATAAGTCAGAGTTAACACCTTGAACTGGGCTTGGTAGTAAATTGGCAGCTAATGCAGCCCTTTTAAAACCTGTATTGTTGGGGGGTAGTGGGGTGTCAGGTTCCCCCCGTTGGTAATAAATCTTCGTCGCAGAGTTGCGTCTCTCTGTGCTGAGGAAAAATACAAGCTTCTGTGTCTCTCTTACTTCTGGCTGTCAGCAGTTCGTCGCTGTCCATTTCAGCACTTTTCGTCGCCCCTCCTTTCTCTGCCCACAGTTTCCAGCAAACAGACAGAGACAGATCTTTCTCCGTAGAGGCTTTTATTCGTATCGGTTACATGTCAGCATCTCTCTTCCTCTGCTGTCTCGATCAGCTAAGCAAGGGTAACACACAGCCGTGTGTGGCCACCTTTATACAATTCCTTATCAGAGTTGGTGACTCACTTCCCTTGTATTACACAAGCCTATGTTGCAAGTGTTACACAATCTTACTCAATTCTTGCACAATCCCTGTGTTGTAATCCTTACTTCATTCAGCCTTCAGCAACTGGTGATAGTCTGGTGATTCTTGTGACTCCTAGTTACATTTTCTGCACACATCTCTACATTTTCCATATATGGGCTTTCCTAGCCTAACATGTATGATGTGTGTCTGGCTAGCTGTTCCAGTCAGCACTCTAGTGGCTGCATTTTATTTATTTATTTATTTATTTATTTATTTATTTATTTATTTATTTATTTATTTATTTATTTATTTATTTATTTATTTGTATTTCTATCCTGCCCTATACCCGAAGGTCTCAGGGCGGGTTACAATATCATATTAATCTTAGACAGGTCCCTGCCCTCAGGCTCACAATCTAAAGAGACAAGAAACAAAAGGAAAATGGTGTGGGAGGGAATAGGAAAGAACAAAAAGCAAGTGCAACTAGCTGCAACTTCTGGACCATCTTCAAGGGCAGCCCCTTTCCTGGTCTGTTGCAGAAAGCTCAGACCCCATCAGTTTATAGACATAATTTGGATTTTTGGCCCCAATGTGAATTACTTTGCACTTGTTAAGGGTAAAGCACATTTGCCACTTGGTTGCCAACTCACCCAATGCTAAGAGATCCCTCAGAAGCTCTTGGCAATCTCTTTCGGTTTTTACTACCCTAACTAATTTATCATCAGTAAACTTTGCTATTTTACTATGTACCCCTTCTTCTAGATCATTGATGAATAAATTAAAAGGCATTGGTCCCAACACTGAGCCTTGAGGGACCCCACTTTTTACCTCTTTCCACCCTGAGAATTGGCCGTTTATTGCTACTCTCTGCTTCCTACCCTTAAGCCAGTCACAAATCTAGGGCCAAACCTGCCCTTTTATTCCATGGCTGATGCGTTTACTCTAATTGTCTTTACATCTAATTGCCCAACCGTGACTGCTTTGTCAAATGGCAGAAGGACATTCTTTACTGGCATTTGATGGGCAAGGGAAGCTTGTTTCCTCCTGCAGTATCAGAAGTCATTTTATAGCTAATCATGTTAAGATTAATATTTGTTTTCTTTCTTTCTTTTGCATCTGTATTAACAGAATTTACTACTAGCTTCTTTGAAATGAAATACGGCAAAAAAAATTAAATAAATAAATTGAATGAATGAATGATTGTGTGACACCTTAAACAAAAGCAAATAACATCTCAGATTTCACAGATAATTTTATGAAATCTCAAACATCTTTGTTTAGCGTAGCATTTAAATTAAACCATTTACTTAAAATGAAATCTGCATTTTGGAGCAACCTATGATACATTTCATTGAAATAAACACACATTTTCTTGACAAACACTAACTATGCAGTATTTCCTGCAATTACATTTCAGGAAAAACTATCAGGATGTATTATAAAAGCTTTGCTATAATTTTCGATATACTATAACAGTTTTATTATTACTTTAAGAAAATCCTACCAGTAGGAAGTTTTGTCTGCTTAACTAAATAGGTAATAATACAATGCCATCTTAAAACACTTCCGGCAATGATCTAAATTTATTACTTTTTAGATCAGTTTTTTCTACACAGAAAAATATTCAAAACTTCTGACATGTATTAACAATTCTCACTCCACAGATAAAAATGAAAAGTTATACCTTGGAAGAATACATGTGGATTTTCTTCCGAAAATTGAATCTCCTATACTAAAAGCACACACAGCCTTCCAGCATTAGGTCCAGTGGTTTGTATCCAAAAATATTCACTGGAACAATTTCTTCAGAATAATGGGATGAAATGGGAGCTAAAGGGGACATCATAACCATATATAACACCTTTTTGGAGGAGAAATGGGAATTAAATGTCATAGACACAACCTGAATTATAGCTGGGGAGCTTGCAATAATTGGGATTTGGGTTAGATTCTAAGCCTCAAGTTATATCTATTTTGCACCCAATGAAAATGCTATATGTTCAGTAATTTGTAAGAATTTACTAAAGTGTGGTTTTAATATATTCTGCTCTTTCTGTTGGCAGCTATGCATGGCTTCCTAGTGTGAAATTGACTATGAATGGCATAAAGCTGATGGCTACAGGCAGGGAAATTGTAAAAAGGCCCAAATATATTCCCCCAGCTTAAACCATATTTAGCTCTATTTTTGTGGTTTGCTTGTGGGGGCTATTTCAAGCTCATTAAATCTCTGCTTCTATGCAAAAAAAAAAAAAAGCTAAATTTCATGTGTGCTTTTTCTCTAATGAGTCACGCCCTTTTTAGTGTTTAATAGTAGGGAATGAGGCAGTCTTGTCAGCTTCTGTAAATAAACTGGCTCTTCAGAGACATAAAAGATGAAATTTTACAAATTTGAGAAAATGCCAGAGATCAACATGTAAACTAAGTAATGGTACAAAGAGACAAGTGTGAAGCCATTGTAAAGTCATGTTATGTAACAGCTGTGCCTTTGTCAAGAATAATTAGTCTCTTTTGAAGCCTAGAGTTAAAATGAATGAGAAAAGATCAACCCTGTGTTTCAAGCCGATTGACCTAAGAGAACAATTTTTAAAAAGACAATAAGGTCAGTAGCACTGTGATACACAAAGAGACACCACGTTTCTCAGTATACTGAACTACAGGGGTGCAGTATATACACTTTTTCTTTATAATAAGGGCTCATCTACACCTAACTTTTAATCCAGCTTCAGACCAATTTCAGAGCGAGAGAACACATCAGCAAAAAACCCCAAGGTTCTTTTCCTCCTCAACATTATCTGACTCAGAAAATTTACCTTTGAGTTAGGAGAGAATGAATAGACACTTTGCTGATCTGTTCCCTCATTCTGAAAGTGGTCTGAAGCTGGATTAAAATTTTGGTGTAGATGGTCCTTAAGCTAACTGGAACCTTGCTATAAATTTTTGTGTTGAGGAGGGGTTGTTTACACGCATCAGGGTAGGAAGGAAAGGGCTCTTTAAGGAAAGCTCCTTAGGGGGAAGCAATTTGTTTCTTCCATCAAACGGCAGGACAGTTTTCTTTTGTTCAGTTTGAGGAGCAAGAGAAGCTTAGGCCCTTTCTGCACTGGGTCTTATTCTGGATTATATCCTGGAACAGAGGCCTACTATCTGAATGCTAGTAAATAAACTTTCCCCACATCCATCAAATGGTGGTAAATAACACTTTTCTGACAGGCAGGGAGAAGGGCTTTTCTCATTCTCCATTCTGAAGCAATGGTCCCTACTTTGAAACAGAAGGTGGAGATGTGTGCTTAAAGATAGGAAATGGTTCCACGCCCCATTCCATGTTTTTGAAAACAGAAAATGCTACCAAGGGGAGCACTAGATCCCATTGATGGCCACTGCCACCTGTGAGACAAGACAAGTTGAAGGGCTCTGAGCTCTTCAGCACACTCTTCATCACAGTGCGTTAAATTTATCCAGATGGATATTCATTCAAGGCCATCACAAAATCAGAGCAATAAATTTAAAGAAGCACGAGGCTTGTCAATTAACAGGACTAAGCTGGAGGTCATGTTTAAAAATATGTGTTACCTAAGATACAGTATCACTCCCTGTCTGAGCTAGCTGCGGTGGTCTCGGATGTGGTGCTGGAAGCCCTTGCCATAGTGGTGTTGGGGAATTTCAGTGTCCACACTGAGGCTACACTCAATGGGCCAGTTCAGCTCTTTATGGCCCCCATGACAACCATTGGGCTGTTGCAGTTTGTATCTGGTCCACCTGTTTTAGCAGGCCACATTCTTGACTTGGTTTTTGCCACAGAGTGGATTGGTGAGAATCTGTTGATAGGAGGGCTGACTGTCAACCCGTTGTCATGAACAGATCATTCACTGGTGAGGTTTGGATTTACAGTGGCAGTCCCCCTCTGTGGGGATGTAGGACCTATTGAGATGGTCTGCCCCTGGAGACTTATGGAATCAGAGTGATTCCTGAATGCCCTGAGGGATTTTCCAGTTGGCATGTCTGGTGCCCCTGTTGAAGCTCTGGTCTCTCTCTGGAATTGGGAGGTGAGCAGGACTATTGACACAATTGCTCCCAAGTGCCCTTGATATACTTGTGGAGCCTGAAAAGGTCCTTGGTACTCCATGGAGCTACGGGCTATGAAACAGGAAGGTTGAGGGCTGGAGCGTAAATCTGGCTGTGAACCGGACCGAACACAAGTTAGAGCACACTATTGTGTCTACCACATGGTGGTGACAGCAGAGAAAAGTAGTTTTTTCTCCACCACCATTGCATTATCAAGTAGCCATCCAGCAGAACTATTTAGAGTAGTAAATGGCCTTATAAAACCAGGCTCAAGGAAGTGCGAGCCAGGGCCGTTCAATATCTGCTGTGACAGTTTTGCAAAATGCTTTGAGGGCAAAGTCACTCAGATTCATAGGGGATTAGATGTCACAATTGGACGTAGCCCAGGGGAGGCGACCAGACAACTGTCTGGCCCAGTCTTTTGGATCAGTTTCAATTATTGCAGCCTGAGGACATGGACAAGCTGATTGTGGGGGTGCAGCTAACAACATGCTCTCTGGATCCTTGCCCTTCATGGTTGATAAAAGTTAGCCAGCAAAGTATGGCGGAGTGGATTCAGGAAGTGGTAAATGCCTCCCAGGGTCCAGAAGATTTAAGCAGCTATTGCCAGTGGCTGACATACCTTTCCTGGGCAAGGTGCTAGAGAGAACTGTAGCTGTTCAACTGCAGGCATGCTTGGAAGAAGCTAATTATCTAGACCCATTTCAATCTGGCTTCAGGCCTGGTTATGGCATGGAAACCACTTTGGTTACCCTGTTTGATGACCTCCTCCGGGAGAAAGACAGGGGGAAAGCTGCCCTGTTGCTTCTCCTGGACCTTTCAGCAGCTTTTAATACCATTGGCTATGGTATCCTTCTCGAGAGGTTACAGAATTTAGGAGTTAGAGGCAGTGCTTGGCATTTGTTCCGCTTTTATCTCCAGAGCTGATCTCAGAAACTGGTTGTGGGAGATATTGATTTGACACTCACTTGTGGGCTTCCCCAGAGGTCAATCCTATCTCCCATGTTATTTAATATCTATATGAAGCCACTGGGAGAGATCATCAGGAGATTTGGAGTGAGGTGTCATCAATATACAGATGATACCCAGCTCTATCTCTCTGTACCATCTGAATCAGGAGAGGCAGTTGAAGCACTTGATAGACGCCTGGAGGTGGTAATGGGCTGGTTGGGGGGCAATGAATTGAAGCTGAATCCAGACAAGACAGAGGTGCTGTGTGTCACAGGCTCTCGGGTCCATGTAGTTGGGAGATACCATGTCCTTGATGGGACTGCAATACCCTGGAGGGGACAGGTGCATAACTTGGGGGTACTCCTGGACTCCACACTGATGCTTGAAGCTCTGGTGGATGCCATGGCCAGGAGTACCTACCGCCAACTATGGCTAGTGCATCAACTGAAGCCTTTTTTGAGGCAGAGGTGACTTGGCCACAGTTATCCATGCTCTGGTAACCTCCAGGCTGGACTATTGTAATGCACCCTATGTGGGGATGCCCTTGAAGATGGTTCGGAAGTTGCAGCTAGTGCAAATGCAGCTGCCAGGGTTCTGCCAGGAACAGCTAGCCGGATGTACATCACACCAGTCTTAAAAGAGTTGCATTGGCTGCCAGTTCACTACCGAGGTGTTAACTCTGACTTATAAGGCCCTAAATGACTTGGGCCCAAATATCTAAAGGAATGCCTTCTCTCATACTGACCTGTCCATGTCTTAAGATCAGGAGGGGAGGTCCTCTTGGTTGTCCCACCACCTTCAGCAGCTACGCAGGTGGGCACCCGGGAGAGGGACTTCTCAGTAGTTGCCCCCAGGCTACATCTCCCCCTTGAGGCGCATCAGGCTCCTTCTCTGTTTATGTTCAGGGAGGTAGTGAAGATGAACCTCTTCGCTCAGGCCTTCACCTAAATCTTGGTTACATTTTCCCCACTGCAAACACTACTATTTTAACTGATATTGTGCTGTGTTTAATGTGTTTGGTTTTTAAATGTTGCGATGGTTATTATTGTTTTGATATAGTTTTTTGATATGCTGGATTTTATAGGTTGTTACCTCCCCCCCCCCCCCACTGCCCCAAGACCTTCTGGTATAGGGCAGGATATAAATATAAATAAATAAAATGGCTTCAGTAAATTATTTTCTACTTAAACAGCAAAGAGAGGAAGCATGTACTGGAAGTCTCAACACAGTGGTTTCTGGTGAGCTATAGACTTGGGTGATCACAGGAGCTAGAAGGTGGGACCGCTACCAAGTGATTACCTCAATCACTTCAATTAACCTAGTATTATCTTAGCTCAAATAACTTTATCTTACCTTGATTCTGAAGGTTTGCATATTGCCACCACCTTCTCTTACAGCCACCTGGATCCCACACATATCTTTCCATTAGGTCAATCACGGTCTACAAAGCGATGTAAAGAAAACCTTGTTAACGATGGGAACTAAAGCATATCTCAGTAAGGGCAAGAGGTTCTTCCTTGAATATGAAGCCTTGTCTATTGCAGAAAAGACCTAATGTAGCCTCCACCTTCCCTTACAGCTACCTCAAAGGGTTATGTACAGCCTTATAGTATTCTATGTAGCGTGAACTGTAGCATTAAATTTTGTCTCTCTCATCTTGCACACCATCTACCACCTCTGCTGGATACCTGCCAATGATGGAGGAAGGAATCCAATTTCTGCAATGTGTTGGTACTTGCATTTGTTAGAATAGGAAGCCTGAATTAATACCCCAGGTCTAGACCTCATCCTAGACATTGCATCATGGTGTTCATGGTCTTCCTGTTCAGGCTTATTACTGAATATTTATTTAGCTGTGAAAATTAAAGTTATCCACAAAATTTTATTTGTATCTCAATGTCTTCTTTCACCCCCCCCAAAAATTATCTCACATTTGAACAAATAATCAACTGAAATTGCTTTTAATACAATGAAGCCCAGATTTTTTATTTTTAAAAAATGATATACCAAAACAATATATTTTGAGGCATTTCAAATCACCCAGTTAGTACACAAGTACAGATACCAAACATATAGAGATATTCCAGTGCCAAAGCCAAGTTTTAATTAACAGTTCCACAAATAAAGAAACAATGCATAAAAATTCAATCATAGGTGTACTTTTATTAACTTGGAAGAAATGGCAGTGGAAAAAATTAACAATCTCCTCATTGATAAATGTAGATTATTATACAGAATTGAAACAAAACTTCCTGAGGGATTTGAATGAATATAAAACAACTTGGTTTTTTTTTAAGATTAGAGATTATATTAACAATGCAAGACACTTTCTGGCATTATTTGAATGTCATTTTAAAAATTTATTTACTTACATCTTTAGCCAATGAAAATCTTGCCCTCTAGTGGTTCTTGCAGTAGAATTTTGTAGATCCTAATTGCATCTTTAGTTCATAGTGTACTTTTTTTGTTCTAATAATATTTTACAGTTTCTTTTAATATAGCTTACTACATATATGCTTTTAGATATAGGTAGTAGGGTCAAATGGCATTTATTTTTATATGCAAGTTTTTGGGATTTTTTAAAAAAATCTCCAACAATATGAGAAGGGGCATCTATGTAATATTACTTTGGTACATTCATTAGACAAGTTGCTGAAAGTTTAGTCACGTGCAGTCCATTTTGGACAAACCACATGGACCAATCATATGGTGCTTCCAGATGTTTATGCAGTTTGCACAAACTAAAAGCTGTGACCATGGTCACATTGGCTGTGTTTTCTACAAGTTTTGTCCTTTTACTGGATCGCTCCTTTTACTGGAAGTGCCTTTGTTTCATAATCTTACTGATCACAGACCTTCTGAAAAGAAACAGGCTCTTGCAGAGTGTGTAACACTGATGCTGAACATAAGAACATAAGAACATAAGAGAAGCCTTGCTGGATCAGGCCACAGCCCATCTAGTCCAGCATCCTGTCGCACACAGTGGCCCACCAAATGCTCATGGGCATCTCAAGCAGAGACAAGGACAAACCTTCTCCTGCTCTCGAGTCCCAGCAGATGGCCCTAGAAGCGCCCCATTTCCTCCCCCCCCCTCAGCCTGAAAGATGCACCTAGGCATTCGTTCTAGTAGCCATTGATACATCTGTCATCGATAAATTTGTCTAACCCTACCTTAAAGCCATCCAGACTGGTAGCTGTCACCACCTCTTCTGGCAGCACATTCCATAGGCCGATGACCCTCTGTGTGAAGAAATACTTCCCCCTGTCAGACCTTACGCTCCTACCCATCAGCTTCATAGAGTGCCCCCTGGTTCTAGTGTTGTGCGATAGAGAAAAGAAATTTTCTCTATCCACCTTTTCTATGCCGTGCATAATTTTATATACTTCAATCAGGTCCCCTCTCAAACGCCGTCTCTCCAGACTGAAGAGGCCTAGACGTTGCAGCCTGGTTTCGTAAGGGAGGTGTTCCAGACCCTTAATCATTCTGGTTGCCCTTCTCTGCACCTTCTCTAGTTCCACAATATCCTTTTTGAGGTGTGGTGACCAGAATTGTACACAGTATTCCAAATGTGGCCTCACTATAGATTTATAAAGGGGCAAAATGACACTTGCTGACTTATTTTCTATTCCCTTCCTAATTATTCCCAGCTGAAGTTTTGTGTGTCACAGACAGGAAGGATCCACATGATCCCTGAAGGAGAATCCTAGAAGAGCATGCGGACTACATGTTTCCACACACATTGAGAAGGCCACATAGAGTCATCTTCTTTTGGGAGGCACACAAAGCGGCTGATGTTTGCAGCCATTTCCTATAACTCCCAAGACATTCCTGGACATTCCCTGACTGACATTTTGCTGCCAAGGGCAACAGTGGGAGCATCCTGTCCTTGAAGGGGCAGGAACTTCCACCACACATCTCCTGCCAAAAGCTTTGAATTATAAATAAGTGTATGCTGCTGGCAGAGCTCTCTTCTATGAATATTTTTTATTTATTGTTTATGCACCTTTGTCTAAGATGAATTCTGTGAAAACAGTGACACTCTGTGGTCAATAAGAAGAATACCAAGTATAGTCTTTTCTTAAATCCTGAAATAACACATGGAATTTGCAAACAAACTATTTCTCTTTCTAAAAACGAAATGGTTCCAAAAGCAGAGTTTTAATCAGTCCACTTTCAGAGTGAGAGAAGGTATCAGCAAAGCAACATGCTGGGTTTGGTATTGTTTGTATTATCTAACTCAGAAATCCCACCTTCGGATTAGATAAAATGAAAAGAAAACGACTAGTCATTTTGCTGATGTATTCTCTCATTCTGAATGTGGACTGAAACTGGATTAAAACATAGGTGTGACTGCAGCCATAGATTAACCTTCGTCACACTCATTTTTTTCCTTCTTCCTTCAGCTCTGCACATACTACCCTGTCCTGGCTGCTCACAGAACATTCTTGAATGAATTAGGGATATCCTGAAATCTACCCAATTTCCTGAAATCTACCTAATAAGGAAGTTTGTATTTTGCACAAGTAATCCTTCAGAGGGAAGGAGAGTGTCTGGAAGAAAACACATGAACTGTGATCACTAGAGCTAACAAGATGGATTTACATTTTTAAAGCAGTTTTCAATTTCTTTGCCCAGCAATTGGAAATTTATTTATAACTCCTTTATAATGTCAGTGGATATAAGGCTGGATTTATTTACTATTCTGCAGTTACTAAAATGCCTTTCCATGGACTTTGGTTGAAGATCAGGACAGTTAAGCAAGTGGTCAAGTGGATATGACTATAAAGGCATTGTAACTGGGATAATGCCCAATTATTAAGGATATTATCCATAAAGACAAGTAAGGATTTATTAAAAACAGAATAATCTATTAGAACTGGATTTATTGGGAATAACGGAAGGAAAAACATAACATCAAAAATAAGAAACTGGTTAAATACATGTCAGCTGCACACTTGAAGTTTGGAAATTTATTTAAAAATAAATTATTGATATGAGAAAATATGGGAATACTTAGCTACCATATTAATAAATGGGTAAAACTTGATGTTATTTAAAAAGAAGCAAGGGCTAATTAGTAAACAAGGGTAACACTTTTTTTCAGCTTTCCCAAAGAATATGAGCAACCTTTTTGCACTTCCTCTTCTGGGGAAGTCCTGGAACTCCTGGGATTCTGCCCCGTGTATAGATGTGGCAAAGGTCTGCCCCAATTTTTTTTTTTTTTGCATTCTATTTCAAGTTGAATTGAATGTCAAAACATTCAATTTGATTCTAATGTTTAAAATCCGAATGTTTAAAATCCGAATGCAGCAAACCCCGATTTGAATCTGATACATTCAAATCTATTTGTTTGAATGTTAGATACGAATTTGAAGATACAAATATTGACAACATTTGTATTTAAAGAAATGAATGTTGACCACATTCGTATGTGTTATACGAATCTGTACGTATTTTGTATACATCCCAGTTTATCCCGTGTAAATCCCGTTTTCATTCCATATTATAAGCGCAAATGTGTTCAGATACGTATGATATTCATACAGATATATATGTAATACATACATATTGTTGGTGTGTGAGATACCTTGTTGGTATTAAATCAGCAGACGCGGCCGTGCTGACAAGACAATCTCTGCTGTCCCGGAAACCTGCTGCTGGCATCTCTGGCTTTATCAGGCTTCCCTCCTGCCCGCAGCGTAAGAAGCAGACTGAAGCAGGAATTCTCTCGTCAGAGGTTTATTTACATAGTTGCTGCAATTTACAAGTTATACACGCTCTCCAACTCTCCTTACAACCAGCAACCCACAATCACAGCCGTGTGTGGGCACTTTATACCCTTTCTTATCATACGATGGTGACTCACTTCCCTTGTATTGCACAAGCTGTTGCAATCCAAGTGTTGCACAGACTTACGCAATTCTTGCACAATCCAGCCTTGAACACTTTGCTGATAGTCACGCCTGTGACTCTTAGTTACCTTTATATGCACATCCGTACATTTTCCTTATACGGGCTTCACTGCCTAACACATATCTGTACATTTGAATGTTTTGAATAATTCAAACAAATGTTTTGGAACATTTGAAATTTGTTTGAATGTCTAAATTTGAATGTGAAGACATTTGATTCGAATTCGAATGTCCATATTCAAATGAATTTGATCAGATTTGAATGCTCAGAATATTCGTGCCCATCCCCAAGATGTAGAATAGTCCCAGCCTGGCAGAGCTCTGTTTATACTTCTTCCGAGTGGAAGAGCTTTGAATGGTGCCTGGAGAGGGGCGGTGCAGGTGCAGTTATGCACTGTGTTTCCCTGTCTCTGTGTCACTGGCATAAAGGGAATTCACACCTTGCCAGCACTTATGAAAGTGCTGGCGAGATTTGGGGTTGGTCTGGCATCCCAAAGTGTGGACGCTGGAACTGTTATTCCCCATCTTCATTTCCCTTGGATGCTGTCCTGTGAAAATGGAAGGGCAAAAAAGGCCCAAGTACACCCTCAAAGAATACTTATCCCTAATGCTCTGACATTCCGTGGGTCTTTCTTTATATTCTAAATTTAAATATGTATACATATTTGTGATGTTGTAATATTGTAATGCATAGAAACTTAGAAACTTGTTAGTATAACTGAACAATAAGTTAGAAAACTAGGGCCTTCTCTGCAATGGGCCTTATTATAGATTTTATCCCAAAATAGGGACCTACCATCTCTATGCTGGTGCACAATAAGCCCCAGTGCAGAAAGGGCCATGATTTCTGTTATCTTTCCTTTTCCCTTTTCCCTTCATATTTCCTCACATGAAGAGAGATTAATAAAAAAGGAAAGGTTTTGCTATGTATATCATATGGTTGTTTTCACTTCCATTATATGGACATGCATATGTATGTAAGAAGTCATGCCTCATACCTTTTCCTATAATTTACTAATGCCTTTAAAACAACAGCAATGCACCTCTTAGCAATGGGCAGGGGGGAGAAAGGAAAAGAAGAGAAAGCAATATACTGATCTTAGACAAAAGTCAGTGTTCCTCACAGTCACAGGAAAATGTTAACAGCTGGGAAGGCTTCATACATGAGGCCACTGAGGAGATTATTAGCATCCAGACATCAGTCACTTAGGGGGAGTTCCTGCTTGTCTATTTTAATCCAGATTGGACTATTTTAATCCAGATTCAGAACTGAGTGTGCATTCTGGCTGTTCCCATTTGCTGGGTGATAACGTGGGCTCAATCTGAATACTGCTGTTCCCATTCAAACTGCCTGAATCCCCAGCATGGAGAAACATGATCCTTTCATCTCTGCCCCTTGTCAGAGACCATTCAACCAATCAGGCGTCAAGTTATGTCTGGCTGAGGGGTATAAAACCCACCTGCCAGAAGAGAGTGAGATGAGAAACTGTGCACTAAAAACAGAGAAATATGAACTGAAAAAGGGGGAGAAGTTTATGTATTGGAAAGAAGTGTTCTATGCTCTGGGGTTCTGGCAGGAAGGCAGGTTAAACTGTCTAGTTCCCTCAGGGGGATAGATCCCAACATTGTTCCAGACCTTCTAGGCTAGGGATATAGCCAGGAGCGGTAGAAGAAGAAGGATTGTATAGTTTAAAAAACTATCTTTGTGTGCCTCTGAACTGAATTACTTGTATTCTTCCTCAGAACGTTTATTTTGTTTCCATTCCTATTTCAGTTGTAAAGAATAAAGCTTCTTATTTTGTTTTACTAATGAGACTTTGCCAGCTTCTCTGTATTCTAACCCAGGAGAACGTTACAGTTACAAGGTGCTCTGGCCTCAGGAACTAGGGAAGCTGAGGCTAGGGATAAACCAGCAAGAAGGCTGGTTATAGGAGTTTTAAGTGACAGGCAGGTGGGAAAAAGAGTAAAGCTTTGCTGGCGTTTGCTTGCAAGCGCGAGGCTTGAACAGACCACAACAGTAAACACACTACCAAGAATAAAACTATAAAAGCCCCTACAGAAAACTGATAGGGAAAAAGAGTGGAAGGCAACTCACACTGGAGGATGGGCGCCACACACCCGCAGGCACAGCTAATCAGAAGTGGCACACGCCGTGCCAAGGACTATAAAAGGCAGAATTCGATCACCAGTTGGGGATCTATGTTTTGGATCTTTGGGGGTGGAGGTACGTGTGAAAGCGTTTTAACCTGACGGGGAGACAGCCAACATAGTGCCAAGGATTTCTGCTCTAGGTTGATAGGCAGAGAGAATCCTTATAGGGAAGGCTAAGCAGGGCCAACTGAAATACATTTTATTTATTGTTTACATTTCTTTCCCGCCCCATACCCGAAAGTTTCTGGGCGGTAACAACAGATTAACCAACAGATTAAAAACAAGATATACATTAAAACAATTAAAAACACTTTAAAAACACTTTAAAAATTCAACAAATTTAAAACAGTACACTCCATATTACGTTAATAGTGACTGTAACTGGGCGGGGAGTAGAATATAACCACCTCAGCCAAAGGCCAGGGCAAAGAGGTGCGCCTTTACTGCCTTCCTAAATATATATAAGGTAGGGGCATGACACACCTCAAGGGGAAGACTATTCCATAGTCTGGGGGCCATCACCAAAAAGGCCCTCTCCTGGGTACCCACCAGCCTCACTACTGAAGGTGATGGGACAACCAGGAGGGCCTCACTGCTAGATCTTAAGGCATGAGCAGGTTGATATGGGAGAAGATGTTCCTTTAGATATTTGGGGCCCAAGTCATAAGTCAGTGTTAACACCTTGAATTGGTCTTGGTAGCAAATTGGCAGCCAATGCAATTCTTTTAAAACCGGTGTGATGTGCATCTGGCTAGCTGTTACGGTCAGCACTCTAGTGGCTGCATTTTGCACTAGCTGCAACTTCTGCACCATCTTCAAGGGCAGCCCCATATGGAGTGCATTGCAATAGTCCAATCTAGAAGTTACCAGAGCATGGATAACTGTGGCCAAGACAGCAGCCACTTGACTTTTGTGCACCTGTGATCCAGCAAAAAACCACAGGAATGCTGTAAACTTAAAATCAAGCCTGCTTCATATCGCTTAGCAGATCGGGGGTGCAAAAGAAGCCAAAAAGTACACCCCAACCCATGACATGAGCTGGAAACTCCTCCCCGTTAGCCCACAAGCATCCGCATACGGGTTCCCGGCTCACTAAGCAAGCGTGCTGGGCTCCCCATATGGTGCTGAGACTCATTTCCCAGGGTGCCAAATTTGGTCCCCTGTTGGTGCTGTATGGGGGGATTTAGCACTCTTTTCACGTGCCAAATCAAAAGCCCATGTGGACAGCCGGTGCCGATCCTGCTCTCGGCACCATACCAAATTGGCATGTGGACGCCCCCACAGTGAAAGAAAGTGAAACTGGCGTGTGGAAATTATACACTGCTTAGCCTTAGGAAATAAAATATGGAGACAAGGAATAGGAAATTTAACCAACCTGTAGTAGATGCAACTGGGGAGGGTCAACAAGTTGAGCTGCAAGAAGACCCAAGGTATGAGTGTAATGATGCAGAACTTTTAAAAATTAGGTTGCAGCATGAGAGGCAGATGCAGCTTCAGGAAATGAAGTGGCAATTAATAAGAGAAGGGAGACAAAGAGAGATGGAAATGAGACAAAATTAATTGCAGTTAGAAATGCAAGCGCAAATGCAGAAAGAGGCCCGAAAGCATGAGCTTGCGATGGCTAAATTAAAAATGCCACAGCCAGAGCCAGTGGTGAGAGAGCCTAATAGTAATGAAAAAATAGATTTAAAATGGTTCCCTCAGTATTCCCCAGGTGATAGCGCCGATGCGTTTTTCCTCATTTGCACACACTTGTATCGAACTACCTGTTCCACAGCAGAAACAAATGATGTTCATGCACCCTAAACTTGCCAGTGAAATTCTGGAAATTTATTTGAGCCTATGTGATGAAGATGCTCTGTCTTATTCTTGATTTTGGTTAAACAGAGATTTAATTTAATGGTTAACCCCTGAATATCATCAAAAGGCTTTTAGGTCAGTGAGCAGGAAAGAGGGTGAGACGTTTGCACAGGTGGCATCTAAAATTAAAAAGCGTCTGGAGGATTGGCTGAAAGAGTCTAAAATTGAGAGTTTTGAACAGATGCAAGAACTTATTGCTAAGGAAAGATTATTTGAACTTGTACAACTCCCGTCCATGCCTTCACCCATAATCCTGACTCTTGGACTCTGCTGTGACTCTGCCGAACTTCTGGAATCCTGACTTTGGACTGAACTAACGCTGACTACTCTTGAGCCCTCAATGGACTGCCGTGTGTGCATGTGTTTGCCACGCTGCCCTCACCCTCCTGAGACATGACACCTCTTTTCTGACATCCAAACCCCACCACCCATATAAGCCAGATTCAGATCATCTTTTGCAGAAGCTTTTGTTCACCTCTTCCCCCCTCGTCTTGGCAGGGAGCAAGATTACAGCGATGGGGAAGCAGAGAGGGAGGCAAAAGGCATGGGTGGAAGGAAGGAAGGAGGGGGGAGCAGGACAGAAACCTCCAAAGACTCACAATTGCTTTCAGAAGAGCCTCTGTTTGCAAAATCTGACACATGGTTTGATCTCTGTTACTTTGGCTCACTTCCTGCTACATGGTAAGAGAGATAGGTTGATCCTGGAAGGAAGAGGAGAGGAAGCAAGCCCACTTCACAAGCCCAGGAGGGAAGCCGATTGCTGTGAGAGTCCCTCTTTGTAAAATCAGACACTTTGACTGAATCCCTACAACATCTCACAGCCCGACACATCTGATCTCTTTTTGTTACAACTGCAGGCTGTTCATTCTTCCCCTCCATCCCCTCCCCTTTCAGCTAGCGGATTTCCTTAGCCGATAATCATGCCTTCTCATTGGCTCAGGGGAAACTGAGGAGAACACCCCTAAACCATGGTCCCCCCCAAAAAACACTTGCATTCCCATTCTTAAATAGCGAGGATTATTTGTAAATCCAGCAGCGAGACTTATTTTTATTTGAATACAGATAATCCATGTTTTGGGACCTTTAATCCTGAGAAACTGTGGATCCCTTTGATCCTTTGGGATTGGTCAGCTCTCAAAACATTTTCAAAGCTCTTTAAACTTGAATGGGAATGCACCCTAACATTACAATATTAGCACTGGTTTAGAAGTTTCACACAAAATAGCACAATAGGACAGCTGCTGGTTGCATGAGATTTCTGTCTTAAAACTCAAGATCTGAAAGAGTATTGTGAAGCTGGGAGTGAGCTTTGTCAAGCACCCTAATATTTGCGAGCTATGTTCCAAAATGGATCAGACTGATGGAGCTGTGTCCAACTATCTGACTGTATTGTGCAACACCTGTAGAAATACTAGAAATGTTCTGTACTTCAGAGAACAATTTGTGACAAACAGATTAATCAAGCTATGTTAAAATGTACTGTGTTGCTGTAATGATTAATGCCAAATCATGTTCTGAACACTGAAATTGTTAACTTTGTAGCTCTCAAAACTGCAGAGTTTTTTTAAAAAATAATTAAATTACCTTGGCAAGTAGAACTTCAGGGAATACAGCAAATCAAACTTGGCTTTATTTTAGTT
The DNA here is from genome assembly GCA_023333525.1 of Aspidoscelis tigris stejnegeri. Taxonomy (NCBI): domain Eukaryota; kingdom Metazoa; phylum Chordata; class Lepidosauria; order Squamata; family Teiidae; genus Aspidoscelis; species Aspidoscelis tigris. Next base: position 98,942,504 of record JALMGA010000001.1, read on the forward strand.
TGCATTTTCCTTATCAAATCAAGTTAGGATTTCTTTAAAGCATCTCTTAGGAAATCAGATAATATAATCTGCAAATATCTGAGCACATACATTACATAAAGCTTTTTCAGAACTTATTCTCAAGCGCTGGCTGAGTATATTGAGATGGGAATTATATTGCTGCCAAAGCCTGGCCCTCAGTTACTTCAGTAAAGTAGGCCAAAGTTCTGAATGGGCTTGCATGATCTACTATGGCATCCTTTTAAAAAGTCTTTACTCTTCTTTGTGTCCTGCAGATCTGAAGGATCAGGCCACAAGAAAGTTACCTTTCTTGGGCCTGATTTAACTGCCCTACATTTGTGACCACAAGTTGTGCATAACCAATATATACAGTAGAATATTACTTGTCAGCAGAATATCCAATAAGACTTGTGGTGGTTTGGCTAAAAGGCTCACAAGAATGTGGATTGAGATGTCATAGGGCATAAGTAACCACAAATCTTCAGATGTAGCTGAACTACAATTCCAGTCTCTGCAGCCATCAGATAGATTGGCTGGAGCTCATGACCCTTCTGGCAGACATAGATCCTCTTTTATATATAACTTCAGATTTCCTGATGACCTCTCCCATTGGCTTCATTTTGATGTTGAAGAACATGGGGGACAGACCTGGGCCCTGAGGAATTCCACACGAAAGTCCCTAAGCTATTAAACAGAAGCTTTTCATTGCTACTTTCTTGAGTCCATCATGGAGAGGAGGAGGAGGAGGAGGAGGAGACCTGGCTTTTCTACCGTGCTTTTCGTACTCATTAAGTGTGAGGTAGATGAGGCTATGAGCTTGGAAAAAAGCTGTGACTAGCTCAAGGTCATCCAGCTGGCTTCATGGAAGAGCGCAGAATCACACCTGGTCTTCCCAGATAAAAGTACAGCTCCCTAACCACTAGACAAAACTGGCTTACTGCTGAGAGACTGAGACAATCCCACAGGTTTTCATTTTCCTGTTCTCATGATGAAGGTTATCCATAAGGACAGCCAAGGCAAACTCCATGCTATAGCTCCTTTTGGAACCACATGTAAATGGGTCAAGATGACCTGTGTCATCCAAGCTCTTTAGTTCCCTGCTATACTGAGGTGACTTAAGAGATTGTTTTAGGCACATGGGAGTGATGAGGTCAACAAGTCTACTGACTTTATGGTTTTGCACTGATGTCAGAGCTTTACCATCTGTGCCAATCAGAAACTCCCCCAGAGCCAACCAGAAATTCCCCCAGAACCATTAAAAATTACCAGATTCCACATGTCTTTGGGGGTGGACCATCTCAATGGGTTCTTTACCCATGCAGTGAGGAGCCATCACTGTAAATTGAAACTTCATCAGAAAATGGTCTTCCATAAAAAATGGACTTGCTACAGTTTCCCTACCAACAGACTTCCACCTCCCTGATCAAGGTCAAGAGTATGTTCTGCAATATGGATGGGATATATAACATATTGAAGCAGCTCCATGTTTGTCATGGAGGCCATGAAGTTTTTATGCTAAAAACACCTTCAGTGTGAAATTGAAGACCTCCAACACCACAGTGTAAGAGCTTCCTAAACTACATGCAAGACAACCTCTGTTAACTGAGACAGGGAAGCTGCTGGACAGCAGGATGAATAATATACCAACAGCAACCCACTCCTGTCTCTCCGGCCCAAACCAGGAACAGAGCAGATCGATCATCTGGTGAGAAGGGTGGATTCTTCATTGATTATGGTAATGCCCTGCATCCAGTTCCATAAGCCTGGACCTTTGCTGGACCTGATATCCTGAGGGGAAAAGCTGAGTGATCTCCCAGGTCATCCACTCAAGTCTTTGTAACAATATGAGTTCAATCTGTTCATCCAATTCGAGACATGGATGACTGATGACTTAGTTTGAATTGGCTTGATATTTAATTATGCAACACTAGAACCAGGGGGAATTCTATGAAGCTGATGGGCAGGAGAATTAGGAAGATGTACCTAGGCATCCATTCTAGTAACTATTGATACATCCATCATCGATAAATTTGTCTAACCCTTTGTTAAAGCCATCTAGGCTGGTTGCTATTAGCACGTCTTCTGGCAGCAAATTTCACAGACTGATGACCCTCTGGGTGAAAAAATACTTCCCCTTGTCTGATCTGACTCTCTCCTACCCATCAGCTTCAAGCCCTTAACTTAGCCAAGCAAGCCCTTAGCCAAGCAAGTCCTTAGTAAAGCAAGACCTTAGCCAAATGAGCTTTTAGCTTAGCCAAGAAAGCCCTTAGGTGTGCCGAGAAAGCCCTTAGTTTAGCCAAGAAAGCATGCATGTCCTTAGCCCAGCAAGCCCTTAGGTTAAGCAAGCAAGACTTTAGCTTAACCAAGCAAGCGCTTAGCCAAGCAAGCCCTTAACTTAGCCAAGCAACGCTTTAGCTTAGCCAAGAAAGGCCTTAGCTCAGACAAGCAAGCCCTTAACCTAGGTAAGCAAGCCCTTAGCTTAGCCAAGCAAGGCCTTAGCCCAGCAGGCCCTTATCCAAGGAAGCTCTTAGCTTAACCCAACAAGCCCATAGCTTAGCTAAGCAAGGCCTTAACCAAGCAAGGCCTTAGCCAAGGAATCCTGTAGTTTATCCAAGCAAGCCCTTAGCTTATCCAAGCAAGTCTTAGCTGAGCCAAGCAAGTCCTTAGCCAAGCAAGTGCTTAATTTAGCAAAGGAATCCCTTAGTGTAGCTGGTCCTTAGTCAAACAAGCCTATAGTTAAACAAGCCCTTAGCCAATCACACTCTAAGCTATGCAACCCTTTAGCCAACGAAGCCCTTGGCAAAACAAGCCCTTAGTTATGCAAGCCTTTAGCCGTGCAAGCCCTTAGCCGAGCCACGCCAGTAGCCAAACCAAGCTATGGGCTTGCTTGGCTAAGCTAAGGGCCTGATTGGCTAAGATCATGCTTGTCTAAGAGGAAGTATTTTTTCATCCAGTTGGTTATTCTTTTTGTTTTATTTTATTTACTAGCAGAATTGGTGGTGGTGACAGATGCTGGCTTGGATAACTAAGAAAGAGTTACATTTACGGAAAAATGCCTCTCAATCCCATTTGAAAGGAGTCAAGATGAAGATTATGCCTTCGTCTTCTGCAGTTGCTGGACCACTTGTGTGAGACAGGATGCTGGAATGGAGGGCTGTGACCTGATCTAGCATGGCTTCTTTTATGTTCTTAGCACTATCAAGGCAATAAGAAGACTGGCAGGCATCCTTATTTCTCAAGTTTTTAAAGCCAAGTAAAAGATGCAATTGTTTTTATGCCTAACACTCCTTGTCTGAACTGTTCTTCTCTTTTCCTGCCCATTATGGTGGAAATAAGCTCCCTTCATTTCCTGTTGTTATATCACATGATAAATTCCCTCTAAAAATGGAAATACAGGGGTGGGTGGTAAATAGGTTAATATGTTAAATATAGATGGTTGAATCAAATATAACTCTAACCTGCCATATAAAAAGGATTGAAATATTTGGGAGTAAATGATTTAGTAAATATGGAACGTATCCAGGGCTCTTCCTCCTCCTTGATCTTCCAAGATGGTCTGCAGTTTTCCACACGGGCACAGGTGACAGCTGGTGCTTTTTAAAGCTGTCCTTCCTATCTGCTGTGAAACAGAAACACCAGTGCCGATTCCCACCCTAGCTGATGTGATGTGTATCTTTTTTGGTGTGCTTTTCACTCAAAATTAATTTCTCTTTGTGATGGTTTTGTGCCATTAATTTTGTGTTACAAATTTTACCAGCGTTAGCTTGATTCCCCTCCCCACGAGTTAGTTTACCTTGTTCAGACTTCATTTAGCGGTTAACTAATATACCTGTCTTCCTCCTCCTCCTCAAATCCTGGAGATAAAAATTAATGTGCATTCAAGACAAACACCCCTTTTTGCTCTATTTATATTTTAAATTCAGCCTCATTTGAAATTAATTCATCTCTACATTTTGTAGCAGCAGAATCCACTGCTTGAAATTGCACTGTAACAATGGTCCTTTATCTATCTTGAATAGTCCAATTCAGGATAAATATTAAATATATGCTATCAGGCAGAATTATATTAAGGTGACTTTAAAGTATTTATAGTCAAGTGAATCATTCTGGAAGAAGCAGTGCTTGCTACCTTCTCTTTCAGGACATGTGAGCATCATTTTCATTTCATCTAGAAGAAAACTGTTTCTGACATATCTAAGAACAAAATTCTGCCCAGAAGCAGATTTCAGAATGACATAGTTCTCACTTTTAGATTTTCAGGATAAATGCTTGTTGGCTGCCCATACCTGGAGGGCATTACTCTGTTACCTAGCAACATTTCTGAATTTTCACCTCTCACAAATTAACCTCTTCATAGGTCCTCCGTTACATCCTCCATCTTATTTTTTTTCTTGAGCAAACTTTTATCACAGCTAAGGGAAGGCACTCTAAGTAAGAAAATGGGGAGTTTATCTCAAAGAGTTATTTCAGTAGTTATTATTTTTGTCTCAAATTACTTTTGCTGGCCTGTTTGTAAAAGAGTGGAAGGAGGTTAAATGGGGAACAACGTCTCACTACTAAACGACATATGGAATCTTGAATTGTAAAGATTTAATACGACTCAAAGTACTGTCTACTTGCCTACCAGGGAGTACATTCCATTTAACGTAGGGATGTGCACAATTTTTAAATTCATATTTAATCGAATGCAAAAAATTGTATTCATTTGAATAGATTCCCTTCGAATATGGTGGGATTTGTATTCGATATGAATGTTCAGTCCAGTACGAATCCATATGAATGGAATATGAATGGCATATGAAGCTTTACACAAAGCTTCATAAGAATGTATCAAAACATTCAATTTCAATTGAATATTAATCTTCGAATGTGCCAAAATTCCATTCGAATATGAATGTCTGACTTCGGTTGAACTTAGATGAATTTCAAATATTATGAATATTCGTGCACATCCCTAGTGAGGATTTCTTCTGAGTAAAAATGTGCACTCATATAATGCATCACGTACAACTTTATGTCTTTCATTATATATTCCCATAGACATTTTGTATATTTATGTTTTTATTTTTATTTCATTCAAGTTATATAACCCAATTACAGTATAAAATTATCTCTACATAGTAAACCAGTTTTTAGTAGCTAATATGGGAATACTAATCCAAAATAAAAGGCAAGAGAGAGTAACTTCCATGCATGTGCCATGGGTGCGTACTGTAAAAATACTCCTGGACTGGGAAATGTGTCCCAGGCAAAGACATAAAAGTGCTTCAGGCAGAGGTCCCAAAATGGGGTATTGTCCCACAGAATGTACTGGCAGCTATCTGCAATTATAGCTGCCCCATCCTAGCCCACAGTTTGAGTGTGGAATGAAAGTTCTCTCAGTCCAAAGTTGCAGGCTGGTGGGAGTTCAGGAACTATCACGGAAGTAGGCCGTTTCTAAAGAACTGCAAAATATTGCCAGGTTACAGAGCGCCATGTGGCCCACCCAGCTATTGTTTCTTGTCTACATGGTGGCAGCTTGAATGGAACATGCCCTGGAAAGCCCGAGAAACTTCATTAAAGTAAGCTTTCTGGGCACTCCTGGGTCTGGTTTTCATGGCCAGGAGCAGTCCAAGCAAGCTGTGAGAACATATCTGGCATGATCCTAAATGACTATGTGAAAGTTGCCAAAGTGTCCTCATTCTGCCTTAACTCTGAAGCTGTTGTTAGGCTTTAGAATTGGTCCTGGGTTGCTCATGACACCACCAGCAGCCTCTACCTGGTAGACCTTTAAAGAACATTCCCAGGCATTGAGGTCATATGGCCACCATGATGTGTGTGCCCTCCCATGATGCACAATGATGTGTGAACCCAGTGGCCTGGGCCTACATCTGGCACAGTCCTTATGAACTGCATAGATGTTTCTTAGCTTAATATTATTGTTATATTAAGAATGTATAACTTGCCTTCATCAGAAGGTCCTAGGATGGATCCCAATAATAAAAAGATAAAATAAATAGAATGTTCTTCCTCCCTGGCATGACAACACTTGAAACAAGGTAAACACCAAAGGCATAAAGTGTTGTTCTCCACATATTGTATTGGTTCAAAATGTAAATCTCCCTGTCTAGTGATAATCAAGTTTGTCAAAGAAAAGGTGTCTGTGCAGTCACTGCACAACTTTAATCCTGTCGGGAGGCACCCACAGATTTTGGATCTGGATAAAAGATTCCTTCCTTCCTTCCTTCCTTTCACTGTCATTGGACATACTGTAGCTGTCTCAGCTTACACTGAGAATGGACTAATGAAACTGTATCTTTTTTAAGAAACTGTATGTCATTTGAAAATGAATTTTTAAAAAGTATAAATAAAATTATTACATTACAATAACATTATATAGTATAAAACTAGTAAAATATTATTATTACATAGTAATAATATTTACAGATCAGTTATTCTAAACTCTAACATCTACCTTGATTGCTATTTATAAAGGTTAGAAACATATCTGACATAGCTAAAGTGTTCTTATAATAATTATATGTATATAACTATTGTTAGTTTTTCTATTTTTCCTATTAGTGGGCTCATTCCATAACAAAAGACTGTAATTTAGAAGTTCCAAATAAAATTATCATATAAGTTATCGTATATATGCTGCTATGTTTATTAGTGTATATCAATTTTCTATATTGAGCACTATAATGGTTTTCCAGTTTTGAGCTATTGTTAAATATGCTGCCATTAACATAATTATGGTTAATTTTGTATATGGAATTTATAGACTTAAACTTTGAAATAATAGTAGCCAGCTTAATTCAGAAATCCAGTCTTTATTTATAGATCGTGATAATGAGATTTCTTGATGAATAGTTTCCCCCCCCAAAATGGATTTTTTAAAAACATTCTCATTTTCCCAAGATAATGCTAGCAGTAATGCAATATCTGTACTAATGTTCATTGAAAAAAAGAAACATTTTAATACAAATTCCATTTAAGTTCAATAATACATTTTTAAAAATCCTCTTGATATTGGATTAGAAATGACTTTTTTTGTCTATTCCTTTATCCACTTACTCCCACAGTTTGCCCAATGCTTGGGAAAACTATTTGGTTTACTGATTCTTTTGGAGATGTTCCTGTTTTGCCAAATGGTCATGATACTTCATAGTTCCAACTGTAATTACAAACATACTTTCAGATGTCTGCATCCCATGCATTCATAATACTTCTAAGATTCTTTACATTAAAATAGAAGCATAGGAAACCTGAATGTTTAGAACTAGGATACATATGCCCTTGCTAAAAAGTTAATCTTACCTGAGCAAAGAATTCCATGCAAGTTGGCTTTCTAGTCAATACAATTTTGTCTCCAAGATGATGATATTACTTGAAAGAAATATTGTTTCATTGCATGGTTAGGCTGTTACATAACTAAGGTTGTGGTCACACCTAAGGTTTAATCTGGCTTCAGTCCGCCTTCAGAGTGAGAGAACCCATCAGTAAAGTGACCAGTAATTTTCTTTCCACATTTTCTATCCCAAAGGTGAATTTTCTGAGTTGTTTAACACTGAAAGAAAACAGCTTGTCACTTTGCTGATGTATTCTCCCACACTCTGAAAGCGGACAGAAGCTGGAGTAAACCTTAAGTGTGGTCACAGTCTATGTGTTCCTTTAATTTATTTTCACTATGCAGATTTAAGATATTATGCTTCTTGGCCACAGGCACATTTTAGAGTTATGAAAAAGAGAACACCATTAGAGATTAAAACATTTCTTGTTAGAACAGGAAGTTACTTCTGGGTTTTCAATCACATGTGTATATACTTTATATTTTCTGGTATCTTATATATAGTATAATCTCATGTATGTTTCATACAGTGGGATGGCACTGGAAATTTATGCAATTTTTGTCTTTAAAATGTATATTCTACTTTTAAAAAATCACTTGGAGGTTTCTAAAAAAGGTAATAAATTTAAATGAATAAATAAAAGTATCCTTCACATGGAAATTAGTTTCACTGCAATGTCTGAAAATTTGTTTTCAGATGATAGATTTCTTTCTGCAGTGCCAAGTTATTCATAAATATCTCTCAGACATGAAAAAATGTTTCAGAATAATCAGAGCATGGCAGAATTTGGAAGTGTTTGATTGTTGTGGCTGAGATTGTGTTCAGACATGGTAAAAGGGTGGCCTTCTGTTCCACCTCTATTCTTTGCTGCTAAGACACTAAACATGAGAATTTGACTTAATGCAGACTTCCAGCTGCAAAAGGGTTGCCTGAAATGCAGCATGGGTTTTCCAACACTGGAGTCAAATCTTCTTCTAAAAGCTATATTAGCAATCAAGTGGGATATATCAGCTGGAGGGATTTTTCCATCCAAGGGAAAAATTGTACTGTTCTCATCCCTAAGCCTTGAACTGTGTGAGCCAGAAAACATCAGGTTCACAGCTCCAGGAATGATTTTTTAAAGAAATAAATGTTTTGTTACTCCCTAAGGATTACAGGAGTTGAAGCAGAAAAATAATATATAGTTTTTTAAAAAATCTTGATTGAAGTTCTATTACTATACCATACTGTACTATTGGTGAACATTTGAGTTTTCTTTTGAATATGATTGAACCTGAGATTGTGTCCACATTGGGCCAGGAGACCAGTCTAGGAGCCTCATGGAATGCCTTGTCTGCACTGCAGACTGATCTAACAAGAGACCTCAACTCCTGTGGAACACAATGTGCACATGGGACAAGGTGTTGGAGCAGCTTATAGTGCAAAAATTGTGTTGTGTAGTCTCTTTGGAGACTTCTGCTTGAATGTAGTTTCCAAAGGACTCCACCATGGTGGATTGGGCCAGCCACTCATGTGCAGATGACACTGAATGGTTAATCCATTCTACCAGGAATGTGGGTCCAAGGACCATTTCACCAGGGTCCTGGAAGTGGTTCCAGAAGTGGGGTGTTTCAGGTCACCTGGCTAAAATAGCTGCAGCTGGCAATTTTGGAGGCTGGGAATTGTTTATATATAGCACCTGAAAGAAGGGAAGAGAAACTCTTTCCTCAGCCAAAGACCAGGGTAAATTGGTGTGTGTCTTTACAGATTTCCTGAAACTTTGAAGTGAAGGTGCCTGGTGCACCTCAGAAGGGACACTATTCCATAGTTTGAAGGCTATCATAGGTCCCACTTCTCTAACTACTAAAGGTGGTGGTATAATCCGAAGGGTCTTCCTTGCAGATCTTAAGGCACGGGCATGTCAATATGGGAGAAGGTGTTGCCTTAGACATTTGGAGCCCAAAGAGAAGCTAATAGGTTAAAATTAACACCTTGAATTGGGGTCAGCAGAAAATTGGCAACCAGTGCAGCCCTTTTAAGAGAGGCAGGGTGTGCATCCAGTCAACTGTTTTTGTCAGTAATCTAGTTGCTACATTCTGCATTAACTGCAGCTTCTGAACTATCTTCAGGGGCAGCCTCACATAGAGTGCATTACAATAACCCAGTCTAGAAATTACCAGATTTCTGTGGCCAGATCTTCTCTGTCCAGAAGGAGCTGTACTGCCTCCACGTAAGCTTCAAGTGTCAGTCCAAGAGCACCCCCATATATTTTGCACTTTACAACTCCATTGAGGACAGGATGCCTCCAAATTTCATGGGCTTGAGACCCCGTGACACACAGCACCTCCAGCTAGTGTAGATTCAGCTTCAATTTATTGGCCCCATCCAGTCCATTACTGCTTTCAGGCACATGTCAAGCACTTCAACTACCTCTTCTGGTTCAGAGGGCACAGAGAGACAGAGCTGGGTGTCATCTGCATACTGATGACACCTTATACCAAATCTCCTTATAACATCTCCCAGTGGCTTCATATAGATATTAACGAATGTGGAAGATAAGATTGACTTCTGTTCTGAGGAACTTTGTTATAATAATAGTAGTAAGGGAAACTCAGTTAAGATACCTTTGCTGCACAATGGAGACACAAGTTTTATGTAGAAACTTTTATTGTTCAGAGCAACTGTCCAATTGATAAGAAGCAAACATCAGAGGAAGACTTCTTTCTTTCTTTCTTTCTTTCTTTCTTTCTTTCTTTCTTTCTTTCTTTCTTTCTTTCTTTCTTTCTTTCTTTCTTTCTTTCTTTCTTTCTTTCTTTCTTTCTTTCTTTCTGCTTTACAGTGGATCTCCCAGGACCTCTAGAAAAAGGATACAGGATTAGATGCTGTTTTGACTGATCCAGTAGAGTGGTTCTTCTGTTTTCACAGCATAAAGGTTAGCTTTCATTCAGTTTCTTAGTAGCTAATAGTTTTGAGAAAGCCACAGCCATTGGTGACTAAAGACCTACTTGAAAGCTAAAACAAGTGCAGCAAAATGTTATTCCAATGTCTGAACAATAGAGGCCACTGTGGCTTCAGAATTGAACTAAGAACTCTACTGAAAGTGCTTCAGCAGACAAACATATATATCTAATGCAGATTCAAAAGTATTTGCAGACAAAAGTATGTCAATTTAAAAAAAATCAATAGCATATCAAAACCTTCTGCTATACTTATATTACCTTGTGCTTTTTTTATCTTTATTAAAAAATAATAAAGTCTATAGAGGCTTAGTCTAGCTCATCCAAAACATATAGAATTGCTGCTGTCGGTGCTGAAAAGGGAAGAATCCTTAAGAAACTAGATTTGAGCCCTTTCTGTGCTGGACGGTAGGTTCCTGTTCTGGGATATAACAAGGAATAAGACATAGTGCAGAAAGGGCCTTGAGGCTTCCCATGGTTATTGGTTTTACATTTCTGAACAGAAGCTGAAAAGTCCCTCATGTGCATATACCTAATTAATGCTTTGCACACGTGAAAAAGGTAAAAGTAAAGATTTCCTTCTCTCTTGAAAGCTAATGGAATGGAAGTATGAAATCTTTGAGGTAACTAAGCATCAGAGGCTGTCTTTACCTACAATGAAAAGGTCATGCCAGACTGCTTTCCCTCCCCCTTGTTATGTGTGAACACAATCCATCACCAGATCTCGTTGGTATGATCCAAAGCCATGTAAGCATCACATTTGGTAGTGGGGTGGCTGCAGAGGTCACCAGAAAGATGATGTAAATCCATCAACCTATTCTGGATTTTCTGGTGGGGTTTATTAAGGAGCCAGTTTGGTCTCGTGGTTAGGGAGCCGGATTCCTATCAGGGAATACCAGGTTTGATTCTGCACTCCTCCATGATGCCAGCTGCATGACCTTGGGTGAGTCACAGCTGTCTTCTGAAGTCTCACAACCCTACTTACCTCACAGGGTGTTCTGTTCTGGGGAAAATAGAAATCTTTGTGAGCCACTTTGAGTCCCTTTAAATTGGTAAGAAAAGTGGGGTAGAAAAGCTAACTCTCCTCCTCCTCCTCCTCCTTTTCCTAAGGAACTCACAAGATAGTGAATGGGAATGAGAAATGGAAAGGAACTCTACCACAGACAAAACTTATATATCACCTCAAGCCTGGTAAATGAATTACCCTGTTTTCACACTTACTTTTCTTATCTTGGATCAGGGCAGGATGCCCTGGCTTGGAGTGGGACAGGGATATCCACTTTGGTTCCAGCATGTGCTTCCCCAGCTCTGGCTGCCTTCACTGAAAGCTGAGTGCAGCTTTTGAGGCCATCATTCAACCTCTGGAGGCTGGGGATGTTTTGTTTCCGGCCTTTGGAGTTTCCATCTGTGCCCTTTTTGGGGGGTTGTGTGTCCAGTTCTGGTGGCACTTCATTTTGCACTGCTGAAATGGGTCCCCTGTATACTGGAACAGGGGAGCATGCACCTTCAGTGCACAATCCTTATTACTGGTTGGCTCCACTTGTATGTTGGTAGACCTAGTCATTGAGGTCTACCAGTAGAGTGAGATGGGCACATTTTGAGTGTTCTATCTTGCTCTAGTGCTTCATCCAAGCCTTAGAGCTATCTCCTATCCTACACCAGCATGCAGAAAGGAGATTTCCAGACCTTGTGCAATTTCACACTTCTCTTCCCATCTGCTGGACGGGAAAGGAATGCAATCAACTAACGTTGACTAGCGCTTGCACTTGAGATTGCTAGTCAATGTTAGCCTATTTCCCTGTGATCAAACACTTACCTTCCATTCAATTGCCAGCCAGTCCTCTTCAGGGTGCCACCATCTTGAGTGTGGTACCCTCTGCAACTGTGGTTGTGTCAGCACCATCACCATAATGATGCTGGTGCTCTGCAGTTACAGTTGCATCAGGAGGTCAGCAGAGCTGCCTGTTTATCTCCCCGTCCGGCCAGAGGATGTGAAAGCTTTCTGGCTGGATGTGACAGGTAAGTGATAGTGGAAGGTTAGGTTGCTTTTGGAGCATAATTTCATGCTCCCTAGCTAGTTGATAATTAGGCAACTTCAGGGAAGACAGGGGGTGCTTGGAGGCTGTAACAGCCCCTTCTAAGTGCAGATGCTCTTGCCCAGATGTTGCCTAATTATCAGCTATGGGCCCAAGTGTGAAAAGGCCCCTTTTCATACACTATGCTAATAATAGGGATGTGCAAAAATATTCGAAACATTCAACATTTGATAAAATTTGTTCAAATTTGGACATTTGAATTCAAACTGAATGTCTTATACATTAGTTTTTTTTAACATTCAAACAAATTTGAATGTTTTGAATTATTCGTACAAATTATTCGGACATTGGTATTACATACAAACACATTATATATGCATTACATATGTATCTGTACACATCTTATTCATATCCATACACATTTGTACAGATAAGTATGGAATGAACATGGGATACATACAGGATAAAAACGGGATGTGTACGAATGTGTATGGGTGCATATGGGTACATACGGATACATAAGAATGTTGTTGACATTTGTATCTTCAAACATGAATTCAAAATTTGTATGAATAGATACGAATGTATTCGAATCGGATTCAAATTTGAATTCATTCATTTTTTCTCTATTCGTTTGAATTTGAACATTCAAATATTCTATTCAAATCACATTGCATCTGAAAATTGCATTCATGCACACCCCTAGCTAATAGCCCAAGGGGAAAGGCTCATAGTTCAAAACTCAACCACCAAATTATCAAGAGATAGAGAATTAGGTGATAAAGATACACTGGTGTTGGCTAAATTGAAATGGAAACCCAAGTGTGTATGAAGTGACAGACCTGGTTCAATTTGTATAATTCATTTTCAGTTCTCCCGTGTGTAATTACCAGTGCAAATTCATAAGAATCTCAAGATGGTTTCTCAGCCATAACTACTATCAACACTGCATCCAGTTTGGAATACTAGATGATGAACATGATCTGATGGAACCCCTCCAGTATCATCTGGCATAAGCGAGTGAATGTGAAAGCTCCTTCTGCCAGCTTTTGGCCTTCAAACAAAACCCATGTATTAGAACAATGCAAAGGAGGAGCCTATGACTGCATTAACCCACACCTACTACTGAAGCCCACTGGATTAATTTTTTAAATAAGAGGATAGCTCTCTATTTGAATGTACCCCCCTTTTTAATCCTCTTCTGGATGGTGCTCTTGAATTGTTTCTACTCTGTGTTCTGCATGCAAAGATTTTGCTTTTCTTTGTTTTTTAGAACCCTAGATATCACTAGTCAGAAATGGGCAGATCTGAGTCCAATTTCAGACTGAAGCTATAGTAGTTGGTCTTGGAGATGCAGCTGAAAGTGATAAGCTACTTTCCTATTCTTACTTTGAAATTTGCTTAAAATCCTGTAGAGAAGGATACAGCTAAACACACTGAGAGAAGTGCCAGACAAATGCATCAATTTTCTAAAAAGCGAGAGCAACACAGGATCAAACAGCTAACATAAGGCAGTAATGGAGAAAGCAAAAGGAGGTTTAGCTTTACAACATTGACAACAACAAAGCTTTTGACTGTCTTGATAATGCCAGAATGAGCAACTTATATAAGCTAATAGGTGTGCCAGAACACCTGATTATTCTTCTGAGGAACCTTTGCAGTGAATAAAATGCTACATGTAGAAGTAAATTTGGAAAGCAGTTCAAAACAGAGAAAGAGCAGAGGCAAAGGTGCATATTATTTTGGTATCTCTTTTAATTTACACAGTGATTATACTGCAATAGGTGACTGGACTGGAAGAGATGGCAGCTAGAATGTAAATTGCAGGCCAAAACACTAATAATTTTGAAAATGTGTACAGCACTGTTTGTTGGCTGAAATTATAAACGTGAAAACACAATAGCATTAAAGCTAAATATTAAGAAGACTGAGTGAATGTATAGTCAGTAGTGGACAGCTGGAGGTGGTAGATGGTTTTGTTCTCTTGATCTCTAGAACAAACAAAGGGCAATTCTGCACTGACTGGGGGGTGTTTCTGAACTTAGCTTCCTGGCCGCTGGACGGGAAAAGTGCATTTCCCACTGACGCATGCTACTTCCTCACCAGGCTAAGCTCCACACACCCTGGAGACTTAACCAGTATCTGGGTGCATGTCCAGGTGCTTCCATCTTGGTTTTGGAGCCTGATGCAACTGTATGTGTGCTGTCACTGACGCCATAGCAATGGTGACACTCCACACATGTGCAATTTTGCTTGGGATCATCTGAGATGCCAGCATGCTTGTGTGGCAACTCAGATGACTCCTAGCACCAGAAGTGGTGCGAATGGCTGTGGTGCTGTGCATAACAGGTAAGGATGATAGGGTTACATCTGGTAAGGCAGGGGGCATTTCTGGGTTGGAAATGCCTCCTGCAAGTCCAGATGCTCCTTACCAGATGTTATCCCATCGTGTACTATGGGGCCAAGTGCATATTGTTCCCAGGATACCAGGCCACCAATGAACTAGGAGCCTTTCACATAGGGATCTGGATTGATTCAGGCTGAGGGAATCAGGTGGCCTCTTATGAGCATCTGCAAGGCAACTATGGCTTCTTTTCTCATATTTTCATCTTCAGTTGTTTCCAACTTCAAACTGAAGTCGTTTTTCTGTCTTCTTTGGAGATGTTATTGTCAAGAGAAAACTGTTGAGAAATCCACATCTATGATTAAGTGGTAACATCCACCCCAAACAAAATGTAATAATTAACAAAGAAGTTAATAGCTTTCTATATCTTGTTTTAATACCATTTATACTACTACTACTACTACTAGCATTTATTGAACTTGTGCAAATTTACAATTGCACATGGTTGGAAAAATAATATAAATATTAATGTAAATAATCTGTGGAACTCAGCAGAGAATAAATGAATCACCAGCATTAAACAATGTCTGATTTCTTTTAATAATAATAATAATAATAATAATAATAATAATAATAATAATAATAATAATAATAATAATAATAATAATAATAATAATAATCCCTGACCTTCCAGGACATCTAGTCCCTCTTACTGACAAAGGCTCACTCACCAAGAAATAGAGCTCAATCTTACTAGACATATGCTATCAATGTTGTTAAATTAAGCAGCAGAATTTTGACCCAAGTCTTTTGTCAGGAAAGCTATTGTCGTTAACCTGTAATATTTTTCTTTTTATTAATTAAGGATTTAAATTTGAACAAGAGCATGTAAGAGATCAAGAAGGCTGAGCAATATTTTTATATACTTGATGAAGTACTGAATAATTGTTCTTATATAATTCTAAAGCAATATTGTGGTTACTAGATTAGAATTAGAATAAGAATAGGTGTGTGTGTGTAACAATAATGAGTTTTTTTCTTGTAGTCCCACCACCCTCATAAGTGTGAAGGATAGTAGCACTTGAGGGGGCCTTTTATGTGGTGTTTCCGAGCTTTGAAACAGACTCCCAGTAGAGATACAGAAGGCACCAACATTATTTGGCTTTTGCACCTGGTTAGAACATACTTTTTCACCCAGGTCTTCAATGTTTTGATTTTTGTGCTATCCTGCCAAGGATAGTGGGTTATTTTTTTTTCTTCAAGTAAGTTTTATTGTTTTACTATATTATGGACTTATTATTTTTATTGTTCCAACCCACCCCAGGACCTTTGAGTTGAAGGGTGAGTTAGAAGAATAACTTTAGACGTGTGACTAACAGCGTTCTCACATTCAGAATGTTTAAAGGGCTAAAGAGTTGATTTGACAGAATCAGATTGGCAGCTGATTCTCAGGAAGGGGAAATAATTAGGGCAATTTAAACACAAAATAATTTTATTAAAAGGCAAATGGAAACAACGTCAAATTGGGGAAAATTAATGTAGCAACAGCAGGAACTCAGTGAGTCAGTCCAAGTGAGTCAATCAAAATAAACAAACAGGATTAAATGATAACTTATATTGAATGGGGACATTTTAACAGTAACCATGGCAAAAAGACACAGAATAAGCTTAATGTGGAAGTTAGCAGTTGTGATAGATGATCTAGGGTGAGGAAAGCAGAATAGAAATCAGACAATCTAGGAAGGCCTAAGAAATTTTCCTGTCAATCAGTACCTGTTGATAGGAAAGGGAAGGCACATTAGGGTGCAACAAAATAAGGGTTCAGAGATCCACTTTGGTCTTGTGGCTGGAGTGTCAGATTCTTAACTGGTAGTCTCCCAGTTCAATTCTGCCCTCTTCCATGAAGCCAGCTGGGTGACCTTGGCCTAGTCAGAGCTCTTTCTGAGCTCTTACACAGCCCCTCTTACCTCACAGGGTGTGTGTTGTGGGGAGAAGAACAGAAAGCTTTGCCAACAGCTCTGAGTGCCCTTAAACAGGTGAGAAAAGTGGGGTATAGAAGCCACAGTCATCCATGCCCTGGTAACTTCTAGATTAGACTATTGCAATGCAGTCTACATGGGGCTGCCCTTGAAGACGGTTCAGAAACTGCAGCTAATGCAGAATGCAGCTGCAAGACTGCTTACAGGGACAGCTGACCGAATGCACATCACACCGGTCTTAAAAGAGGTGCACTGGCTGCTGATTCATTACCAAGCCCAATTCAAGGTGTTAACTTTAACATATAAGGCCCTAAATGATTGGGCCCCAAATATCTGAAGGAACGCCTTCTCCCATATCAGCCTGCCCATGCCCTAAGACAGGCATGTCAAAGATATGGCCTGCGGGCCGGATGCGGCCCACGGGGCATTTTAATACGGCCCACGGCCGCCCGCACCCACCGCCGCCGCGCGCCCCCCACCTCCGCCGCTGCGCACCGCCCGCCACTGCCGCCGTCCTCCTTGGGTGCGAAGGAGGCAAGGCAAAGCGACGCGAGGCGAGTGAGCGCGCGGCGGGACCCTCCATTGCCCGAGCGCCGCCATGGACAGCCAGACCCTCCCTAGCCATGCCCCGGCCATGCCCCCAGCCCTCCTCTGTGCCCTAGCCACACCTCCGCCACGCCCCCAGCCCCTCCTCTGTGCCCCGGTCACACCCCTGGTCACGCCCCCGGTCACGCCCCCTGGCCCTCATAGGTTTTTTTTTTAATCCGGCCCTTGGCCGGATTGAGTTTGACACCTCTGCCCTAAGATCTGGGTGGGGGAGACCCTTCTTGTTGTCCCACCACCCTCTATAGTAAGACAGGTGAGCATTTGAGAGAGGGCCTTCCCAGTAATGGCCCCCAGGCTGTGGAATAGCCTCCCCCTCGAGGTGTGTCAGGTCCCTTCACTGTGTACATTTAAGAGGGGTGTGAAGATGCACCTCTTTGCTCTGGCCTTTGGCTAAATGTGGCACAGTTTTCCCCCACTGCAGACATTAGTGTTTTATACTGTTTTGTATATATGGTTTTATCTTAATATGTTTGTTTGTTGTTGTTGTTACCTGCCCTGAGACCTTAGGTTATAAGGCGGGATATAAATGTAAATATAAAATAAATAAATGAATAAATTTACTCACACAGCAAACACATGAAATACAGCACATGATGGATCTTGGCAGAAACAGGGATGTGGGTTGAAGGACCTTAGCTGGAAAACACGGATAGCACTTGGTAAGATGGCATACACACTGGAAATGAGCACATCCTCTTAGACCCCAAAATATGCCATCAGAATGAGAAGCTAGATGTTTGGGAGGAACTGGGTACATGAAAGATTTGTATACATTCTGGCATTCCAGGACAAGCAAAAAAGGTGCAGAGATAACTATTCTACTTGGGTGCACACAGTTGAATTTTAATGTAGCAGTACTCTGACTTAAGGCATGGTCATTACTAGTTTAAGGAGAGTCTTTCTGTTGCAGGCAAATGGGATTAAGTTGTTCTTAATGAAGGGGTGCTTTCAGTGGGAAGTCTGTGTCAAAGAGTCCTTGGCAGAAAAAGAGGATCAAGGTTGGGTGGGTGGTGTCTGCTTTAGCCATGTCCTCATGTAACCAAGATGGATTTTGATCTAGAAACAAGTCTCATGCTTCAGAGGTTACTTATGTCTTCAAACTGATATATCTGAATTTGGAGAGATAAGTTTTAAGGGAAAAAAAACACCCTTGGTGGGGGATCCTTAGGAGGGACCTATAGGCAAAGAAACCCTTAGTGACATCTGAAACACCCACTGTGACTTACAATCATTCTTGAAATTTGGACTCTGAATGGTTGAGGATAGTGGCTACTGGCAGCTGCAGATTTGGGAGACATCCTTAGGATGTGTTTGCTATGCTCTCCTCATTTTCTCACTCATGTTGAAACAGGTAGGCAAATCTTTCCAATGCAGGACCTTCCAGAACCTGGAACATTCATTCTCCCTTTTCTTTCTCCAAGAAATCCAGAAATGTGAAATTTCTTCTCCTGTTCTTACTTCTGCTGTCTTAGAATTGATTTTGTGAGGATTTTCAGGCAACAATACATCTTTCCTTCTGGCATGAAATATACAATAGGGAAAATATATGCAAAAGAAATAATGCAAAAGAAAATAGAAAAAAAACAATAAACTATTCATAAGAATTCCACTCTACACTAAATCATACATGAAAAAGAATATGAAATTTAAGCGAAGCCATGATAAAAATGAGTATGAGATTCCCATTCCTTGTAAATTTGTATGAAAAGCTTCCAAGATCTTCTAAACGGTTTTATAGACTAATCTTTCATTTGGGCAGAAAACATACAACGAAAAGTATTCCCAGATATTTTAAACTCAGTTTTACACCTTTTCAGATCAGCAGAGGATTCCACAATGGTTCTTCAGCATGGGTTTTCTAGTCCAAGACTTTTGCCCCTGCAAGTGTACTGTACGGGCATGTCATCTAATAAACATATAGGTTTATCTGAATGCTTCCATAATTTCTGGAGAAGCTTAGCAGAATATTTCAGTGATGGTTGAATTTGCATCTGGACAGCCTGTCAGTTACTTCAGTTCATGTTCTCCATAATGCTTCAGGTGGTGCACATGTATTCCTTTAATATTCTCCTCCCATAATAAGTAGAGATATTGAAAGTCACTCACCCAAAAGTGAAAAAAGAAGCATGGGGAATAAAAGACTAGAAGAAAAAACAAAAAACAAATCATAAACATTATGAGATGTGGAACATAGTTTGAAAGATTGTATGTATGTATGTATGTATGTATGTATGTATGTATGTATGTATGTATGTATGTATGTATGTATAACCATATATATAACACAATATAAAACAATCATGTCTGCGGTGGGTGGAAACTGTGCCACATTTAGCCAAAGGCCAGAGCAAAGAGGTGTGTCTTCACCCCCCTTCCTGAACGTATACAGTGAAGGGGCTTGACACACCTCAAGGGGGAGACTATTCCACAACCTGGAGGCCATTACTGAGAAGGCCCTCTCTCGGGGGCTCACCTGTTTTACTATCGAGGGTGGTGGGACAACGAGGAGAGCCTCTCCTCCAGATCTTAGGGCACGGGCAGGTTGGTATGGGAAAGATATGGCCTTCCCATCATCTGGTGATAACAGCAAGTGGGCACACACACAAAAATCCATTCATTGGTGTTAGCTGATTCCTGAACACAATCTTAATTATGTATTTTACTTCCCTTAGTGTTGACAGTTATATACAAATAAGTATCACCATTTGATATTAATATGTCAATATTCTCTTCCTGAAGTGGGAGCTGCTATTACCTCTGTTTTCACATCTAGAGATTTAAATCAATACTCCATAATTGTCTGCAGGTATGTAACCTGTGACTTATTTATGTAGTCTATAAATAGCTCCACGATGAATAAGGTTTTGTTTTACTTTCAGTTAAACTCATAATGCTTTCAACCTTTAATAGAAAAATCAAATGTATGATGAGAGTTTTTGTTGAAAATCAATGTCCAGAGTGCATGAGAAATTGGTCTCTGCTCAACATTCCAACAAAAAGTTAAATAATAGTAGTTTTAATGGCACCATTGTTGACATTTATGTGTTCAGCGCCTTTCATGAAACAAAATATTGTGTCTATTTTCTCTTTTTTATTTTAGAATATTCGCAAACCTAACCAAGGTTTTGTCTTTTGTCGTTTTGTGAGCTAGTTTGGTCTTGGGATTAGGGAGCCGGACTCTTATCTGGGAATAGCAGGTTTGATTCAGAATCAAACTGGTAGACTTCCAGGTTTGATTCCACCCTCCCTCATGAAGCCAGCTGGGGGAACTTGGGCTAGTCACAGCTCTCTTTCTGAGCTCTCTCAGCCCCACCTACCTCACAGGGTGACTACTGTGTGGAGAAGGACAGAAAGTTTGTCAGCCACTTTGAGTCTCCTTAAATGGGTGACAAAAGTGGGGTAAAAAAGTCAACTCTTTTTTTCTTTCGTAGAATCAAGGTTTTCTTTACCTTCTTACTGCATTTATATTCCATCTGTTTTCCAAAGGAGGCAAAGTTCCTCTTATGATAACAACACCTTTGTGAAATAACTTTGGTGGTGGCCACACCTTCACTTTAATCCTTCTTCAGTTTCTCATAGAACTCTATGGCCCTGTCCCTATGCAAGTTTGGTACGGTTCTGAGAGTGAGATTGGCACTGTCCGTCCCCATGGATTTTGGATTTGGTCCCCAAAAAGCACGCCAACCCCTCCCAAACCATATCAGAAGGGTGTCAAATTTGATACCTGAAAAAAGAAGTCTCAGCACACTTTGGGGGACCAGTATGCATAGCTCAGTGAGCCAGGAATGCACATGGGGACACTAGCAGGCTAATGGGGAGGAGATTTGCGCTCACATCATTGGGAGGTGGGCTGTGCTTGCTGTCCCTGCCCTGTCCATTGAAGAAGGTGGCCGCTGACTTTTTAAAATGCCGATCACAAAGACAGACTAGAGAACAGTTTGCTTTTTAAATTTTCTGCCATTTCCACAGAGGTAATTCCAACCCTGTCTCAAGAATGCCAAGGCAGGCCGCATAATGGCTTGATTTCTGTTCCATTTGCAACCCCCGTTTCCCCGATCTGCAAGGCCATCATAAATAAAGGCTTGATTTTCAGGTTACAGCCATTCTTGTGGTCCCCGGTGGAGTGGAGGTGCACACAACTGCTCAAGCGCCTACTGTCGCTAAACCGTGGTTGCAGTGGCAGGAGACGAAGAGAGCAGGCAGACATCTCCCTCTACTATCTTATACTTCATGACTGATTGCTGTCTTGCCTGTGAAATGACATGATATTTTATTTAAAAATTACTGATTTGTTTATTTGGGTTCACATACCACCTTGTATCAAAAATATCAAGATAGTTTACAAAACTGAACTTTAAAGAGGAGAAAGAATAAAACACATTGTAAGGCCTTGAAGTTAAAGGTTACCTCTAAAGACAACCTTGATCAGGTGCCAAAAAGTATACAAGTTTACACTTTTTATTTTAACCTTGCATTCTTTCCCTCTCTGGGCCAATGTGATCACAAAGTTTATATTTAGTTTCTTTTTATTATTTCAGTTTGGGTAATAGACATAGAGATGGGAGTTATTTCTGAAAGTACATTCTCAGCTTCTGGGTTGTCATAAACAAGGGGCAAGATAGTGCTTGGAACTATATAATGAGCCTTGGTATGCCATCTTTAATGAGACAGACATAATTAATCTGTCCCAAAACATAATATTTTTTGTATTTACTGGAAGGATGTTCTTTTTGCTGCTGAGCTTCTCACTGCATTAGTCAGTTGTGACTTGTTTTGCTTGGGAAAGGTTTTGACTATCATATGAGATCATCAACCTGAATTATCCTATACGGCCACTGATACATATGTATATATGTTGCTGAAATGAATTCCTAGATTTATTTATTTATTTTAAATGATGACTCTCTTGGGGCAGAGCAGACAGTTGCCTTCCATCCTGCAAGCTTGCTACACTTTCCAAATGTTAACATCTTCAACTGCACTGTGGTGCATGGAGGTTAGTAATACTAAGGGGGTGGGGGGATTAAGTTAGCTGTAAGAACAGCTGCTTCACCTGTTGGGAATCCCTATAGAGCTGTTACTCACAGGTTCTGAGGCAACTT
Source organism: Aspidoscelis tigris stejnegeri (assembly GCA_023333525.1). Taxonomy (NCBI): domain Eukaryota; kingdom Metazoa; phylum Chordata; class Lepidosauria; order Squamata; family Teiidae; genus Aspidoscelis; species Aspidoscelis tigris. The sequence continues at coordinate 98,964,838 of JALMGA010000001.1, forward strand.
GTTGGGAAAATGAAAAGTTCTTTCCTAGTGGTTGCCAGCAGAGAAATGAGCCAAAAAGTAATTCTAAGAAGAAAGGGCTCATTTGAAAAGTGACTTCACTAGCCTACAGTTTCATGCTTGTGAAAAGGACAGCCTGAATGTGCTTGTCATCAACTGTACTGATCAGACTAAAAAAAGAGATAATATTTCTCATGCAACATTGGTTTTGTAGTTAGCTTACTCATAAACAGAAGCCTGCATAATTAATGTTGAACAGTGGAGGCTGGAACATGATGGGGGAAGGCCAGGGCATGATTGGGGGAACTGGGGCAATGGTAGGAGACTGGTTGAGGAGGCCAGGGTGCAAAAGAGAAAGGAGAACAAGGCTTGAAGTGAACCCCCAACCCTGGTTTGCTCCAAACATCTTGAATTTGAGGACCTTTGGTTCAGTATCAGACCCCTCAACCAATTCAGCACAACCCTAAATTTTGTGTAAGCAGTAGTTCTTTCTGTACACATAGATAAACACAGAAAAAAATAAATAAAAACTGGAGAAGAAAGATTTACATTTTGCTGGATTTTATATGCAACAAGTTAAAAGTTGTCTTTCACCTGTGAATTCTAAAGAACTAAATTTAAATCTAGTGATGTTCTTGGTTTACCACTCATATCCTGCCAGCTTTCAAAATGTCTCTGTCATTCTTGCAACTCCTTGAACTTCTCATGAATCTATGAAGTCTTAGCCAAGTAAAATCTTTTTATAAACATTTGGTTTCAAAAGTAAAAAATAAAGGCAAATTCACAGGATTCACATCATATATATTATCTATGAGACTTTAGACTAACAAGACTGTATTAGGAATATTTATTTACTTATTTACTTATTTATTTGTTATTTACATTTCTATCCCGCCCTATACCCAAAGGTCTCTGGGAAGGTAACAACCATTAAAGCAACAGATTAAAAGCAGAATATACATTTCTGTGAAAGGGTTCTGAGGGCTAAATATAAGAAATTAATAAACTATGGGCCATTTTGCACTTATCTATGGTATAACAATACCGTGCCAGACCTCTAAGGATTCAGTGCAGTGGTTGTCATTCACACTTACAAACATAAACTAGTCCTGTACCTGACCAGCAGCTCCTGTAAGTGAGAATGGATAGTCTGGGAGTGCCTTCACAGCTGGATCACCCTAGACAGGGTGGCTGTGTCAGTGGATGTACCTCCCCAGTGAACAAATGGAACCACTCCTGCAGGTGAGAACCTATGAATCTAAGAGTCTTTTAACTATTCTTGTAATGGTTTCTTTTGCAGAAACAGGAGGAAGAACTCAGAAATTACATCTAGATAGAAGCAAATAGTCAAAGAAAGAAGTAGAAATAGCTAAACACCTCTTCCTCACTTTCCTTTTGCAGTTATGAAGGGGTCCAGTGACATGCTGTCCATACACTAGTGCAGACCAGTAGAAGCCTTTCTACCATAGGAAGACTTGTCTGCATTAAACAAAGCTACAGATCAATATAGGGTGTCAAAATGATGCTCTATCCTAGGGATGTGCCTGGATTATCTGCACATTCGGAGTCTGGATGAATACGTCTGGATTCCGAGATTTGTGGACAGTTCGAAAAGGGCCCTAAACGTCCACGAATCAGATAATCCAGTATCCTTAGAAGCTTTGGTAGAAGCTTCTAAGGATACTGGATGCCCCAGGGCATCCCTACCATGATGCCCCCCAGCCACCATCCCCCCAAATTTCCCCCGTGGTCTCCCCTTACCTGCTTTGGTGACAGCTGTGGGCCTTTTGCAGGCCCCTCTGGAACAGCGAAAGGTTCCAAGGGCTAAATACAGACCTTGCAGTAAAACCAGAAGGCCTATATTTAGCCCTCGGAACCCTTTTGCGGTTCAAGAGGGCCCTGCAAAAGGCCGGCGCCACCACCTGAGCCCATGTGCCCACCTCCCTGGGGCTTGCTTACCTGGGGAGCACACACTTCTAGGGCCTTCTGGAACTGTGAGCAGGCTCCCGGGAAGTAAATACAGGCCTTCTGGTTTTACCGGAAGGCCTGTATTTACCTCCTGGGAGCCTGCTTGAGGTTCCAGAGGGCCCTGGAAGAGGTTTGGGATGGTGGCGGCAGCAACAGCGGTGCATAGAAGATGACGACAGTGAGGAGGTAAGGTAAGTGGAGAGGGGGTGGGAAAGGAGAGGTCAGGGGTAAGAAAGGAGGGGTGGGGTGGGGATTTGTTCCAGGCATGGATATTTTATAGAATATCCGTGCTTGGATGTGAATAACCCCACATCTGTGGGGTTGGGTATTCGGCCAGAGCTGAATTTTTCCACATTCTATTCAACTTGAATAGAATGTAGTGAAATGGGTCCCAGCACACCCCTATTCTATTCCAGTCCTGTGCTAGGCCTGAGGCCAATTCGCACTTAGACCTCTAGTCAGCAATTAGTGCAGCTCTGGTTAGGAGCATACACATGTCCACTAGGCTGCTATGGACTAGAAGTGTGCCCTACCTCACTAGAGGCGCACATTAATTAGAAGCTAACCTGAAGCATCCGGCAACACAACCTTTCACTCTTCTTCTAGCTGCCTGCACTTGGTGGGTGAGGGAGGTGTCATCTGTGCAGGCGCAATGGCAGCGGCAGCCATGATCAGTCCCATGATCAATCCCATGATCGATCCCAGGCCACAAGAGGGGCCTTTCATTGGCAACAGAGCAGTGGGTGCTCCATGTTCAATCATGTGATTAGCTGCCCCACATCCCTGTGCTCAAACACTCAGCTGATGGCAGCCAATCGCAGCAGTGAGGAGGTGGGACTTCTGGCTTCAGAGGCAACAGCACAGGCTGGTAAACAGGAGGACCATTGGCACTTCTAGCTGGTAAGGAATGCTTTGGGTAAGCCAGAAAATATTGTTAAGAAAGAAGGAACTTGCACCATTTTTGCACTTACTGTTCAAAGTGTGAAATCCTGTCCCAAAATACACAACCTCCCCAATGCTGGAATGGATTGCTGCTGGAGCAGGATAAGACCATGTGCACTGTGACAACCTGACCTACCCCAGCCACTGACTCTGAAAGCTGGCCAGGCCTTGGAACCATCACTAGAGACTTCAAAATTTCTGTGGGAGCCCTTTTTATCAGTGTACCATGCCTACAGTATTTCCTGGATCACCACCAGTGTTAAGGTCTTCCAGTAGAGTGGGACAAGACATCATTTTTGGTGCCCTATCCCACTTTATGCTTCATCCTGTGTGTACAGAGCATTCCAAAATAGCAGATCCTGCTTTGTCTCACCCTAAAATGTGGAACAAAACAGCCTAGATGGTTGGGTGGGGTGGGATCTTGGCCTGTGCAGAAGGATCTTCATGGTCTGTAAACTACACTCTAATATTAAGTTCAATCTTAATTTCATGCCCTTGTCAATGAAGCTGGTATGAAAGCATTTGTCATTATCAGTGCTTACATTATACCAGGTGTTTTTCAAGCACTAGGATTAGGATGAAGTACAGATACTACTTTCATCGAGACAGCGCTTACTTAATTTGCATTATCTGGATAATCTGTAGTAAGCACATCCAGACACATTTTATTTCAGATTATCCATGTTTTATTCTGGATTATCCAAATAATGCAAATTAAGTAAGTGCTGTCTGTATGAAGCTATTGTCAAACATTTATAACTGTAGCAGAAGATGAACCAAATCTTAGAGGGAGGGTGTGAAATGAAAATTCTATAACATATGATGTCCAAAGTCTGTTAGTTTGCTGCATTTAGAAAGAAAAGTTATCCATAGCTAAAGGATGTCCTTTAGGGCTTGAAATAACATATCACTGCCTACAACAGATACTGAAATACAAGGAAATTTGGCCTGTGGTTGTTGATCACTACATCAAAGAGTGAAATTCAAAATGAGTCTAATAAGGTCACTATTCTTCACTAACTAAATATGTATTTAATTTAATACTCTGGCCAAAGCAGAATTGAATTTGTTATGCCCTTGTTAGTTCTGTCTTATTTACATCTGACCCAATTTGATTAACAGTTTGCTTCTTTCAGATCTGGCACCCATGCTGAGAAATGTCTTTGACATATTAAGAATTATGTCATTCTGCAATTTATGGCCCAGCGTTCTAGCAGGCACAGAATCATTGACTCCTTGCAGCAATATGAAAAAAAAATTAAAAACCAAAGCAAGGGCTTGTTTTCTTTAATTATTGAATTGATATAAATTAGAATTAGCATAGAGGTTGGGATGTAATTACTTTGCCATACAATCATTTATTTTGTGTTAATTCACCATGTCCAATTTTCTTCTGTTAACCCCTACCCGGCACATTATGACCCGCCATTATGCAGTTGTAATAACAGATGCCTGTTTCTTCTTCTTCTTCTTTGTAATTACCTGCGCATAAGTTTTGTGTATCTTTGCGGGGGTGGGGTGATCATTTGTTCAACTTTATTAATAAGACTTCAGAATCTTGCTGCTGAAAAAAAAATTGCCATAATTTGCTAACATTTTCCATTTACTAAATGTATCTGTATTTAAATTTATTTTAATTAACTGAAGCCTGCTGTTTCAAAAAGCAGTGGTAACAACTGAAATGAGGAGTAAACAGGAATTCCAACAGAGATATTTTATGCAAAGAGTACTAGGAATATGGAATATAAATTGCCAGGCGCATTGATGCAAACAGTATAAAATGAATATCTGGAGAGTAAGGAGGGAAAATTAAAGCTGCAGTGACTTTGCTTAAGGATGAACTTTGAGATTTATTTAAACAGTGGACTTGCAGAGTGAAGCTGTTGGCTCCCTTTAACAATGTTTGCATTTCCTTTTGCTCTCTATGGGTATGTTCATGCAGGAGGTTAAAGACACCAGGGATGGGCAAAAATGCTTGTCAATTTTGTTATTCATATGGATTGCGAATGTTCGAAACTTTGCATTAGAATTGCATATTGGTTATATTGAAGACTGACCTTCGCATGTGAAGCAAAAGCTTTTGTGCTTTTGTTGAAAGCTTTGTTATATTCAAAGAGACTGACCAGTTGCTTCCAAAGTGGAGTTTGATCAAATTCATATTGTATTTGGATTGGATTCAATTGAATCTGGATCAGATTCAGCGGCACAACTGGGATTTGGAGAGATTTCAAAGCAAATCCAAAGCCTAGCACACTCAAAGTGGATCCATTTGTACAAATGCAAATTTCCATCCCATTTGTGCACATCTGTAAAAGACAGCCCTAAGATGAATTTGAGACCCTTCGGACAAACATATTTGTTTGTTTGTTTATCTTATGGCAGCAACACATGGACTAACAACAATTAAAATAGGACATTAGAGTTCATACGTTAAAGGTATCATATAACAGTATTGAGGCCATTCATCCATTGAAAGCCTGCATCTGTTATTTCAAAAAAGTCTGACATCATTTCTGAATAGACCCTCAATTCACAGCTGGTCACGATATGATCAACCGCCTGATGTGTGTCTCCACAACCACAATGAAGGGAAGATGTTTTATCCCATTTATACAATGACTCCTGGCAGATGCTGTGAGATGTACAGATCCTAGTTAATGTTTTGCAGGGTGGTTGTGGTAAGTTGAAACCAGCTGGTTGTTTTGTGGGATCATCCACATATCTTCCCATATCTGGGCACTTAGCAGAACATTCCTCTTTCTACTGAGAGTGAATGTTAAAACTGTTCTTTATAAGACTAATGGAGGTTTTCTAGATTTAAGTCTCCTGGCTGATATTTGTTTGGGGTGGGAAAAAAAAACTTCACTTCATCCCACAATCTCTGTTCATGTGTCCTTTTCACAGAAGCACAAGGAGAGACCTTGGGGCATACAGGGTTTGACTGTGGGAGGCTACGGGGCTCCTGAGCCAATCCCAGCCTTCTATGAGTGTCAAGGATAATGGCTTGATTTTTGTTTCTTTTCCAAAATATTCCACCCCCATTTCCCAATCACCAAGATGATCATGATAATGGCTTGATTTTCTCCCTTTTCAACTTGGTGGCCGTTGTCATGCTTCCCGGTGGAGCGGAGGTGCACCAAACCGCTCAATTGCCCAACTGCTATTAAACCTCGTAGCGGCTTTGGGTTTTAAATTTTTTTTTAAAAAAATTTACTGAACTTAATTTAAAACTTTTTCCATGCCTTCCAGCCCAGTCCTGGCTTTCTGTGCTGCTAAGGGAGCGGGGGATGCGGCATTTGCAGCTGGCGGCACAGGGGCATCTGCAACTGGCGGCACAGGGGTGGGCTGATGCCAATCCAGCTTCCAATGAAGAGAGAGGGGGCAGAGAGGAGGTGGTGCTGCTCCCTCGTGCCAGAAGCAGGCATCTGACACCATGAATTCAAATCACATTGAACACTGTAAAGTCTCTAGTTGGTCCAAAGAGTGGCAAATGCCTCATTAAAGGAAGGAGCAATGGCAACTTTCTGGAACAGTACATCATTCTGATTCTTAGAAATTCTTACAACTCAGGAGATAATCTTCAGTAATAACCCTGAGTTATTTTGCTGAGTGTATTTAACATTATAAGGTGTTATTCGGGTTTATATAATAAAATATAATTTTCAAATGGATGCTTAAAGCCAAAGCAAAATAAAAACAACAAAACCCTCTCCAGTTTCAAGAGGATTTCTACAAGATGTGGATGGCTGCTGTTAAAACACAGTGACAACAAAGAAATCCCCAGCAGTCTGATTCCTTTCTTGCTGCGCACAATGAAACACTAGTTGTGAAGTTCTTTGGATTTTGGCCTAAGTAAGGATTTATTTAGCAGTGTCAGGTAATTCCCTAGTCCAGTTCTTAGCACCCCTTGGTATTAAAAAAGCCAGGACACCACTGAATAAAAATGCCTGTGGCTGCAATTTAAATTAGAACCTTAGAAATATGTTTCATTCTAAAACCATAAAAAGGAACACTCATCTCCTTCCAAAAAGAGCTAATGAAGGTTATAATAAAAAAGAAGCTTTTTCTCAAAGATTATACAAAAAGGGTGCCTCCAGGTGGACCTGGAAACTGCCAAATGCTCTGGAGGGGAGAAAAGTTCTGCATTCTGTTTTTCAGAATTTTTCTTTTATTTGGGTTTCACATTTGAATGTACTTTATATTGCACATTGTTATATTGCACTGGTATTTTGTTTATTTTTTTTACATTTTTAAAAATAGTATTTCTTTTTTGCATTTCTTGTAAACTACCATGAGAATACCCTGAAAAGGCAGCATTAACAGATTAGAGCATACTCCAGAGCTATTTTCCATGAATTACATTTATTATTATTATTATTATTATTATTATTATTATTATTATTATTATTATTATTATTATTATTATTATTATTATTATTATTATTATTATTATTATTATTATTATTATTATTATTATTATTATTATTATTATTATTATTGTGATGATGTAAAACAGCAGTTACACACAGCAAACGAGATGACTATGCTGGATTTCGTATTATATCACTAGTAGGGCACTTCCCAAGCACCTAGGACTGCGTGATGTATCGGCGAATTATGCGAGCAGACCCCAGTAAAGTGACTTTTTGAAGTTGGCAGATGGATATTTTGTCAATGCCAATGGTTTTTAGGTGCCCGCTGAGATCTTTTGGCACCACGCCCAGTGTGCCGAGGATGACTGGGACCACTTTCACTGGTTTTCGCCAGAGTTGCTGAAGTTCAATTCTCAGGTCTTCGTATCTGGTGAGTTTCTCCATCTGTTTTTCCTCAATTCTGCTGTCACCCGGAATAGCAACGTCGATGATCCACACCTTCTCTTTCTCAACAATTGTAATGTCAGGGGTGTTATGCTCCAGTTTTCTGTCATTCTGAAGCCTGAAGTCCCAAAGCAGTTTTGCCTGTTCGTTTTCAACCACTTTTTCTGGCTTGTGATCCCACCAGTTCTTTGACACTGGCAGATGATACTTTTGGCACAAGTTCCAGTGGATCATTTGTGCTACAGCATTGTGTCTCTGCTTGTAATCAGTTTGTGAGATCTTCTTGCAGCAGCTGAGTATATGGTCGATTGTTTCATCCACTTCTTTGCAGAGTCGGCACTTTGGATCTTCTCCTGATTTTTCAATTCTGGCTTTGATGGCATTTGTTCTTATTGCTTGTTCTTGTGCAGCAAGAATCAGTCCTTCTGTTTCCTTTTTCAATGTTCCATTCGTAAGCCAAGACCAGGTCTTTTCCATGTCCAGTTTGCCTTCGATCTTCTCCAGGAACTGTCCATGCAGTGCTTTATTGTGCCAGCTGTCCGTTCGGCATTGAACTGCAGTTTTCCGGTACTGGTTCTTGGTTTGCTGCACCTTGAGAAGCTTCTGGTTGTTGACTTCAATCAAAGCTGATTCTTTGCTTTCTGCCACGTAATCTGCTAATGCATGCTTCTCTTCTTCCACTGTTTGCTTCACTTGCAAAAGTCCTCTACCGCCTGCTTTCCTGGGCAAGTACAACCTGTCGACATCACTCCGAGGATGTAGTGCATGGTGGATCGTCATCAGTTTTCTGGTTTTTCTGTCTAAGTTGTCCAATTCGAGCTGAGTCCAGTTCACAATTCCCGCAGTGTATCTAATGACTGGTATGGCCCAGGTGTTTATGGCCTTAATGGTGTTACCGCCATTCAGTTTACTTTTCAAGATTTTTCTAGTCCTTTGGATATACTCTTTACTGACCACAGATTTCACATGGCCATGCTTAATGTTATCCAGTTGCAAGATGCCAAGGTATTTGTAGGCTTCTGGCTGGTGGGACCTGATGGCTTGACCATTTGGCATTTCAATGCCTTCACTTTCAGTAATCTTTTCCTTCTTCAGTGCCACTGTGGCGCATTTGTCCAGGCCAAACTCCATACTGATGTCACTGCTGAATATTCGCACTGTGTTGGTCAGTGACTGGATCTCGATTTCAGATTTTCCATAAAGCTTTAAGTCATCCATGTACAGTAGATGTGAGATTTTCTGTGAATTCCTGGCAGTTTGATAGCCCAGGTTTGTTTTCTTTAGGATGAGTGACAGCGGGATCATAGCGATGATGAAAAGGAGTGGGGACAATGAATCCCCCTGGAAGATGCCCCTTTTGATGTTGATTAGTCCGTAGCTTTCTTTTCTGACAAAAAGCTCAGTCTTCCAGCATTTCATCGCACTTTCTATAAATTTGGTGATGTTCTGACTGATCCCGATGGTTTCCAGGCACTTTGTGATCCAACCATGTGGCAGTGAATCAAAAGCTTTTTTATAGTCGATCCAAGTCATATGCAGGTTTGTTTTTTGGCTTTTGCAGTTCTTCAGAATCATTTTGTCAATCAGTAGCTGGTCTTTTGTGCCCCGCTTCTCCGTTTGTTTCCTTTTTGCTCTACTGGAATGATGTTGTTGTCTTCGAGGTAGTCTTGAATCCTGTCTGCTATAATGCCTGTCAGCAGCTTGAGCATAGTAGGTAGACAAGTTATCGGCCTATAGTTTCCTGGTGTGGCTCCCTTTGCTGCATCTTTCTGTATTAAGTATGTTTTGCCAGTTATTAGCCATTCACTGATGTTTCCTGTTTGCAGCATTTCATTGAACAGTTTGGCCATTTTTGCATGCAGGCTGGTCAGGTATTTGAGCCAGAAGCCATGCAACTGATCAGTGCCAGAGGATCTCCAGTTCTTCACTTTCTTCACTCTTTTCGTGACCATTTCGGGTGTTATTTCAAGCTGCTGCATTTTGTTCTTGGAGAATTTCTTCTCAAAATCCTTTATCCACCCAGCACTTTTGTTGTATTCTTTTTCAGCCTCCCAGAGATCTTTCCAGAAGTTGGTTGTTGCTTCTTTCTCTGGCTTTTCCATTTTCTTGTCTACTTGCTCATGCAGGCTCTGGTAGAACTGCCTCTGATTAGACTGGAACATTTGGTTCTGCCTGTACTGGATGATTCTTGCTTCATATCTTTTGATTTTCCTGGCTGTAGCTGTTATCTGCTGTTTCACGATTTCCAAAGCTTCATCAATTTTCCTTGTATTCAGCCAGTATTTTTTGATCAGATGTTCTTTAGTCTTCTTGTTGTTCAGTTTCTTCTCCATCATGTTTTTTAGGTTGCTGGCATCTGATCTCAGGCTTTTTATTTTCAGTTCCAGTCGAACTTTCCACTTTGGCTTTCCAGTTGATTTTCTAGTTGGTTTTGGTTGCAGTAACCCTAGTTCTTCTGTTACTATCACAGCTGTACTGTAGGCGAGCTGGTTCAGTTCTTCGATTGTTGCTACCTGAACAGTTACAAGGGCAGAGTTGATGTCATTCATCAGTGGGACAAGTTGTTTTCTGCCTATAGTTTTTAGGGGTGGCAGTCGCTTTCGCTCTGTACTTGATGCTGTATGAGCCATTATTCTGCCCTTCAGTTCCTGCTGTCTTTGAGACAATGTGCCAGGTGTTTCATCCATGACTTCATGCTGCTGTTCGTCCTCTTCTTGCAGAATTTCCAGATTTCCATCAGGTTCTAGTTGATCAGTGACTCCTGGTCTTGTTGGAGCTTCTGTTGCTGCCACAATAGGCTGCGGTGCTTCAGTTTCATTAGTTTTTCGTATTTCTTCGAGTTCAGCTTCACTGAACACTTTAGTCCCGCTTATGAATCTTCTCTGATCAGCTAGCCGCAGTTCTGTTATCTTCGAATCTGGGTATTCTTGTTTCCATAGCTGGTGCATCCATTTTTGATAGCCTCGTTTTCCAGGTTCTGATTTGTAGTAACACTTCATGACTACACGATTCTCTGACCTTGAGAATTTCTGCCACTTCCTTGTTTGTGGATTTTGTTCCTGTAGCCCATTTGTCGACGATCGCCCAGGTTCCTCAGCAACCGCCGCGGTCCTTTTTATCCTGGGTGACGACCGAGCCAGTATAGACTTCTTTTTTGTTTGTGTCTCCATTGTGATAAATGGGTTGGGTGCACTTAGTCTGGCATGGTTGAACCTGCCAGTAGTTTGCACTACCGCCGGTCCAGCTCTCAGCTTCATTGGAGCACTCAAGCCCCACCGCCACGACAAGGCCACACCCATCGGGGGATTTATTATTATTATTATTATTATTATTATTATTATTATTATTATTATTATTATTATTATTATTATTATTATTATTATTATTATTATTATTATTATTATTATTATTATTATTATTATTATTTATTCCACTACTAGTAGAACTAGTCTATTTATTAATCCTTGAGGGATTAAAGAGGCCCTTAATATGGATCTCTTGTGGACCTAGGGTGTTTTTCCACTGTCACTAGAAGTACCCATTAAGTACCCATTAATGGGTACTTAATGGGTACTTCTAGTGACAGTGGAAAAAACACCCCTAGTCTTGGACTTCTGGGAGGTGCTTTTCAGCAGCATGCCGTAGTATGCCACCAAACATCCCCCCGCCCCCGCCTACGTTCTGAGGCTACAGAGAAGCATGGGCCAGATCAATACTCTAAGAGCAGATGGCCGACACCTCTACATGATTTGTATCTGTAGGCCTGGTTATTCTGAGTAGAGTAGGTAAAGCTTCCTTATTTGCAAAAAAAGAAAGAAAGAAAGAAAGAAAGAAAGAAAGAAAGAAGGTCAATCTTCAGGCATAATTCAAGAATATCCAAACTGTGTGGTTCAAAGATAGCAAAATCCTATGAGGTTTCTCAGTTACAAATACATAAAATGTGTGGTTCCCCATGCATGGATGTCTGGGTGGACAAATGCTTCAACTTCCTTTTGACCCACAAACCTCCTAGAGAATTGGGAAAGCTAGTTGAAATACTTTGGAACTGCCCTTGTAACTTCATTCAGCTCCAGACCATCATGTGAAAGTATGTGGCAACCAACAACAGAATACATGGCCAGAAGCTCAATCATAATTGCTGTGGGGATGAAACTTCAGCAGACATCCTCTGGTACTTTCAGTCCCTGGCAGTGGTTCCTTAGTTTATCATAAGAGAAAGAATGGTACATCACATTTAATAATTCAATCAATTATAGCTGGGCTTCCCAAACTTTGCAGTCTGTGAAACATCTTTAATTCTCATAAAGTGTGATAGGCACCAGTCACAAAATGGATGCTTTGAGGTCTGGATGAGAATGTAAATATTAAATCAAGGATTTGTTTTGATAGCCTCTACTGTCTGGCTGACATAGAGAAGGGAAGGGAAGATTTCTGTCTGAGATCTATCCATGATCTCCCCCTGAATGAAGAAAATGAGGAGGAGGAGGCCAGAGATTAGAAAATAAAATTCCTCGGTTGCACATTTTGCGTCAGTGCATATGTAGACTTTGGAGAGCACATCTGCAGTGGTAGAGAACATTCTGGGCACTTTGGGTGCTTCCGCACAGGCCCTTTAACACCCATTAAGCACACATTCCAATGTGTGCCTCTGCACACGGGTCACTAATTAGGACACTTCCGGCAAGGGGTGTCTGCACAGCGAGTCCGTTTTTAATGTGGATTTCGGCGGCAAAACCGGTTTGCTGCCGGAGCGTCCACATTAGTGGGGGCAAATAAGCACACTTCCGGTAGGTGCGTCCGTACCTATCCGGACTTAATGCGTGCTTAATGGGTGTTTTTAGCACACCACATATCTAGCGGTTTCGTGCTGTGAATCCGCATCCGTTTCGGATGCGGCTGCACAGCGCAAGTGTGCTAAAACATGGCCCACCCCCAACTCGTGATGATTGGCTGCCTGGAGCCAAGCCTGGCGAGCCAGGGGGGCTCCTACCTTTTGGCTCGTCCTCGCCCCAGAAGCGGCGGATCACCGCTTCTGGACCCAGGGCGAGCTTCCCTAAAGCCCGCCCTAGCCCCCCCTGGGGGGAGCATGGCGGTTCCCCTGCTTACCTCTTTGTAGTCTCCCCGAAACTGAAAGCAGGCGCCTAGGATGCAGTGCACCTGCGTCCTGCGCGCTGCCTGATTGGCCAGCGCGCAATCAGGGCAGCGCGCCTGCACGGAACGGCTCCTGAGGGCAGGGGCTGCCAGGTGCAGCCCCGGCCACTCCGGTGGCGCGCAGGACGCAGGCGCGCTGCATCCTGCATGCCTGCTTTCAGTTTCGGGGGTGACGTCGACCAGGTAAGGACGGGAACCATCGCGCTCCCCCCAGGGCGGGCTAGGGCAGGCTTTAGGCAAGATCGTCCTTGCTCCAGAAGCAGCGATCTGCCACTTCTGGGGCGAGAGAGAGCCACAGCGGCGAGGTCCCCCGGCTCACCAGGCTTGGCTCCGGCGAGCCAATTGCAGTGGGCCGGGGGCGGGCCCTCCTTCCCGGATCGGAGACGGGTGCCGTGTGTCTGCACAGCACCCGCCTCCAATCTGGATCAGCACTGCATGTGCGGAGGCATGGGTGCGGGGTAGATTCACATCTCTTGGATGCGGATCTACCCCGTAAAACCGGATCTACCATGCATCCGGAGCTATTAAAACCGGTTCCCCTGGGAGCCGGTTTTAATAAATCCGGGTGCCGGAGATCCTGTTTTATTTGCCCCTGTGCGGAAGCACCCTTTATCTCCTTTGTTTTCTATCATTTTGTTTTCTATTTGGGAAAATCCATTTTCCCAGATGTTGTTAATCTCCAGTGCATAAGGTGGAGATGAAAAATGGAAAATCAGTTTTTCCAGATGTTGTTAATCTCCATTGTATAAGGTCCAATGATATTTACAGATCAGGCTCCCTAACGTTGCCTTCCCATTGTTATCCTACAAATGTCCTAGGAGCTCAATGGGAGACATTTAATTTAAAATGTGCTTAGAATTTCGGTCTATTTACAGAGGGCACCAAAGTCCAGAAAACTATATGCTGAGGTCCCAGAAAACAGAAAATGTTATCCATAAAACCTGAAGTAAAGTTAATTAAAGGCTTCCATTCAAAGACACTCTGCTGCTAGTGGCCCATTATAATGAATCATTTTTCAAATGGAGCAGACATTGACAAAGATTTTATAGCTGTTCACTCTCCATGTTTTCCCTGTGCCATAGGTGCTTGCTGTACACTGGGAAAGTGACTAAGAATCAATTTAATGTTGAAATAGGAATAAATGTTTAAAAGAATAATGAGTCTATTTTTAGTACCAGTATGGTGGGTAGCTGACGTTATTTTCCATAAATGCCTGTGTTATTAATAACTCATTGGCTACAAAAAAACCACCACCATCTCATAGCCTTCCAGTGACCCATGTGATTTTAATCATATGGTCTACTCTTGAATGTATATTTTGTCTTTTAGAAGCAGCTAGAGTCTTGGTAGTGGTTTGGGTTGAACTGAACCAACTACCCTTGGTTTGGGTTCACTTGGAAGCATTTTTTTTTCCAAACTACACAGTGGATGAGTTTGCATGCAAACCATGTTAACCATGCAGTTTGGCACATCTCTGCTTTTGACACTTTGGGCCAATTCATACTTGCATATGTAGTGCATGCAGGAGGCATTCCCAGATGGAGCGTCTGCACTTGAAGGAGCAGTTTCTGCATGAGAAATGGCTCCTTCTGCACCAGAGAGTTCCCTATGCAACTGTGCATGGTGTAAGGCTCCACATGCATCATCTGCAGGTCCTTCTGTCTGGATGACATGCAGGAGAGTCACGTTCCTGTCAGTACACACACGCGCTAACACAGTGCATCACCCAGTTGTCCTGATGACGGTGCCACATGGGTGTGCTGGTGGCAGGATTGAGGAGCGAAGATGCCTGCATCTGAGTGGCTGCCCACACCTGAGGTAACGTTTGGGGAAGTTTGGTGGATTTCATATACACTAAGCCTCTGCAAGAGCAGATAGTTAGTGCATAGTACAGCCATTCCATCCTTTCCTTCCCAGAGATGGGGGGGGGGGGGGATAAAGTGCAGAAAAAACCCTCCATTAAATAATAGTGCAAAGTGTTTATTTGATTAGTCCTCTGACCATCTCATAGAATAAAAAACATTAAGAAAAATGAAATAAAATACATTAAGGCTGTGATGCCACATGGGTTATTTAAAGCGAAATTAACAAAAAGAGAAGCAACCCTTTTTGTTGTTGTTGTTAATTCCGCTTTAAAAGCAGAGCATGGCGGTGGCAGTGCTGCTGGGAGAGGGCAGAGCTTGCTTGCTCGCCTGCCGTCTGGCGTCCTTCCTCCCTATGCCTTGGGAGCACCACGTCTGCTCAGCGGTGGCAGTGGCGCGCCACAGCCCGAAAGGCTGGCAGCAACCAAAATGGCAAGTGGGCATGGCAGTGGTGGTGGTAGAGGCCGGAATAGCAGGCAGCCAGGTGGACAGGCAAGCAGCTGGGCAAGCAAGGTAGTGGCGGTGGTGGTAAAGCCCAAAAGGGCAGACAGGTGAGTGGATGGGCAGGCTAGCGAGGCAGCGATGGGTGAAAGGGATACGGAGTGTACAGTTCCCAAAGGGAAAATAAAATGTGTCAAAAAGAAAAATGGGAGCAAGAGTCCTTTAAACAAGTGTTTTTTTAATGTGTTTTTTCCAATTTACTCCCCTGAAAGTGTGGGAAGCCAACTGTCAATGTGGATAAACAGTTTTCAAACCATTTTTGATATGCAATAAAGTCCCAGTGGGAACAGGCCCTAAAATGCAATACAATAAAGTGTAGTATTAGAATAAGTAAGATACAATAAACTTCTATGCAGTACGTCTCATCATTAAATAATAATAATATTTAAAAATTGTGATCCAGTAATGAGGAAGCAGTAATTTCCTCATGGAAGTAATGCAGGACAGAGACTTAAAAGTAATCTTGCTTACCACAAACACACTAACCTGGATGTGTCACTTATGATCAGTAGGTCAAATAATTTAATGTTGTTACATGCATTTGGCCAAAAGTATGAATTATGGATCTGGACAACTGAGTGAGCAACTGGAGCCTGACTTGATGGAAATCAATTTTTTTCTTTTAAAATTTATTTTTAGGTCTTGAAAAAGTTACTTCCCATTCAAAGCTCTTGCAATTGCACATATATCTTTCAAGGCCATTTTCAGGAAGTTAAGTGCAGGAAAAGGTTTTGCCTTTTGTCTTCTGCTTGAGATGCCAATAAGCAATTAATAGGTCACCGTCTGAGACAGGATGCTGGACTAGGTGGGCTGTCACCTGATCTAGGAGGGATCCTATTATGTTTTTATGTTCAGTTTATTGGCTAGTTTGGGTGTTTTTCATTTGTAGTTCATCCATAACTCTAGAATAAGCCAAACAGATTATGATAAGTTTGAAACAGGTCACAAGGACAGCTGATGGCAAACTGTACTCCCCAACACCGAATTCTGGATATGGACATTCCCTGTCATTCCCTGTAATAAATGACCAGTTCACCTTCTGTTTTCTTGAAGTTGCTACTCTTCAATTCTTTTAACCCTTGTCCTTTAAAAGGTTTTGATAATGTGACTTTAAAGCAACCCGATCTGACCCAGAATTGCAGTAGGTATTGCTTTTATGGATGCGAGAATAAGTGATGTGAAGGACTTTTTAAATTATTTACTTAATTTATGTATCTCAAACTATTTTTAAGCGGAGAGGAGCAGGGTCCATAAAGATAATATCCCCTTGTTATTTGAAGGAGAAAATTATTGCTCATTTCTTATCTCAGTGTTTTCTTAGCCTTTCTTGTCACGCATGGGCATGCATACAACACCAGGCACATTTTGTTCTGAGCAATGCACGTCATCAGGCCATTTGTATAAATGTGTAATGACCCCCCATGAAATAGGAGGGAACATGATTATTTGTGCAGTATCACATCCCAGGGAGCCGTTAGTGTGTCAATGATTGCTTTTCCTTTAGAAATGTGCATTTCATGCCACTTAATATGATGGATAACGGTGAAGGTCATACTCTGTCAGAAGAAGATATAAATGCTGAGGTCCTATTTAAAATTAATAAATGCTTTATGTCTCAAAAGGTGAGCAGTCAATGAGTAGATATTACACCTCAGAGAGTTAACACATCTTATTTCTGTGCAGTAGTTCCTTGAAAGATACATTTCTAACAGGCATGCTTGCCTTTTCATCTTTGTCTGAAGTATTTTCTTTCCACTGTCCTCTAGTATTTATGTTTCCCTAAATTTATTTGAATCTGATCATTGTAAAGACTACAGAGCACTTCCTGTAGCACATCAACTGAGAACATCTTTTAGAATATCTATCATTGCAAGGGGCATTTGGGCAGTGGGGTGAAAAGAATATTAATATAATTTAATTCTGAGCAACTCTCAGGAACCAATGCACTACTAAATAATAGAAATTGCTCATTCAACTTAGGGCAAAGCTTTTGGGTAAACATGATTAGACTCTAAATACTTGTCTTGAACTGGGTTCACATGCAGGTAAAAGAAAAGGCACTTCTTAAGTAGCTTTGAGGCTATTTCTGCACTGAGGGACAGAAATTCTGGATCAGTAGATCCAGGTTTCCCAGATCAGCCATCCACATTCTGGGAAGGCGAGGGCTGAATCTGAGTAATTTGCACACGTGGCACCAAACCTGATCTACACACACACACACCCGCCACCCCTGGGGCTGGGACGCTCTCATGGCAAAACCTTTGTACTTATCTCCCACACCTAAGGGCTAGGAATGACATTTCCTAGCTGTATCGTGTGTGAGGAAATGACTTTTGCTGCATGCCATGTTGAAAATCACTTCCGAGTATTCTGGATCGTGGAAGCAAGCCATCTGCACTTCTCTGTGGTCTAGGTTGAGGCCCTAAGGCTGGATTGTCAACCCCAGTAATGGGCATCTCAATTTGGATTTGCCTCTGTCGTATGTGGATGGATCCGTCCTCAGAGGGGGAGGGCCCTCTGTGATCCAGAATAATGTGTGGATGCAAATGTCCCAGATTTTGATCAGAGACTCTCTGATCTGGTTCCAAGGCTCCATGGAGACACAGCCTGAAACTGTTTGGAGGTGAGATTGTTCACAGGCCTGTTTGTCCACAATTCCACTTATAAGCATTCTAAATTAGAGAAAGTGGATTGGAAGTGGAATGAGTACACAAGGGCTAAATGTTAATATCTCTAAGGCCTAGGGCATTTCTTTTGCCACATATGAACACAGCCTTGGAGCCTCTTTCTATGAGCTTCATGGGGGTGGCAAAGATACAAAAAGGGCTCTTTTCAAGAGATATGGCAGTCTCTTCCAGATCCTCTCCCAAAGCTATAACAACAAGATTGGTCTAATCCACTATCCAAAAAATAGTGGTTGATAAAGTACACTACCAAGTGACATCTGGATCCAGAGAATGGACTATGGGACATGAAGCAATAAATTTTAATATTAATGGAAACTATAAGTAAAGATAAAGTATAGTGCAATTTCACACTTCCCTTCCCATCTCCTGGACAAGAACGAAGCATGATCACCTAACCTTAACTAGTGAGCACTAGTCACTCGCAGCCAATGCCCCACACGATTGGTCCCTCATGTGTGATCGATCTGGGGGTCAGTCTTCTTCATGGTATTGTCATCTTGAATGTGGCGCCCTCCATGACTGTGTACTATGCTGATGCTCTGTGCAGTTGCAGTCGCATCATGAAGCAGCCCTCATCCAGCAGAGGTGCAAATGCTCCCTGTCTCCACACCTATTTCAAAATTAGGCAATTTCTGGGAAAGCAGGAGGTGCCTAGAGGCTCCTCCTTTAGGTGTGGATGCTCTTCCCCAGATGTTGCCTAATAGTGATCAGCCCATAGTGATATGAACCTGAAGATTGAGCCTGATGGAGTGTTATTTTATTGTTTTGAATGGTAAGTAAATTTGCAGTTTTTAAATAAATACATACATTTGTTTGAAGATTTGAAATAATGAAGTGTGACAAATATGCAGAAATCAAGAAGGGGCAATTACTTTTTCATGGCACTGTACCTGGCAGAGAACCTGAAAGAAGAGTAGGATTTTAGGACTCAAAAGAAGGATTGCTGCATTTTTTATTTGACTGCTTAACTGTGATAGGCCTACAGCTGTTTTGCCTGGGCTGCCACCTGTGTCCACACTGGGTCAGTAGACCAGCCCAATGGGATCCATAGAATGCATCATCTGCACTACAAAATGGTTAATAGGAAGCAACCCTTCCTGGTAATTGGTTTCATCTGCACTGGAGGAGGCTGTGGAGTGAAAATGGTGCTGTAGCCCACTCCAAACATGGATTACTTGTAAGAGGTCCACAACTTTTGTTTGGTAACTTTTGTTTCCAGCTTCGGATGTTGGACCATGATGGCCAGTCCACAATGTGTATGGTTCATGGAATAGGCCAACAGCAGCCTGGGCTATCATGGGATGAATTACCTAAATTGGGCCAGCAGGGCATAGGATAGTTCATCAACATGTCAATACAGCCCCAAATTCTTCTGCAGATGTAGCTTGACAAAAAAGAAAAGAAAAGAAAGAGTTTTTCTGTTCACTAATTTAAAAATCTCTTGCTCTGATACAATTCCAATTTTTATAACTCTATATAGTTTGACTCTTCTGGTCATTAGCTTCTTCTGTTTACCATTCTTTCTCCCAGTAAATATGTAATTACAAAAAGATACCTTAGGAAGTTGATTTTCCTTGCAGGAAAACAAGCAAGCTGGCAAGCAACTCTACTTGCGGTATTGTGATTATATTGGTAGGGGGATGTAATATAATAAAATGTTTTAAGAGATAAGATTGCGATTAGTTTTGGTTCTATTGCATTTGATCAATCCCAGAAGAATTCATTTAGAGTAACAATGTAATCTTATATGTGTCTGTTGGGTACTGACTCCCATTGAGTTCCATGCTATTTATTTTTAGGATATTGTGAATAGGTGTACAGCCTAGATGTCATCATGTTTATATATTTTGATGGAATAAAATTTGTTGTGCTTTGTGGTTCAAATTAAAGTTTTCTCTGCTGGTACCTTTCCTACTGTATGTTGTTGTATTAATTGCAGTTTTAACAAAATTTGTATTTATGCAAAGCTGAAAAACATCAATACATTCCAAACAGACCCTTGCATCCTACTGATACATCAAAATATATTTAATTGTGTCCTGGCAGTTTTAGATTATATCAGGAAAGCTTTGACAAGTTAATGAACAATTGTGAAGTCTGTGGGGGGAAAGTCTGAGTCAATTCTGGAGGACTAGAAGAGCTGTGGCCTGATCCAGCAGGGCTTCTCTTATGTTCTTATGTTCTTATGTGTGAGACAGGATATTGGACTAGATTGTCTGTGATCTGACCCAGGAGGCCCCCTGTATGTTCGTATATTATATACACAGGGGTCACACAGGAGCTTTTCAGATTGTTTTAGTTTTGAGGATTTTTTTGCTGTATGTGAATAGCAAAATGTGTGTAATACATTTAAGTTCACATTTAAGCATGCATGTGCATGCAAAAGCCCCTCAGTCCTGATAAACAACTGCTATTAATCAAAACTTCTGCATAGATAGAAGGTGGATAAAGAGTAAGCAAGTGGAAGATGGGAACTTGTCCCAGCGATATAGGTCCACATCCACTCAAAAACAAATATATCTGTCTCTGTTAGGAGTATGTCCTGATTTCACCCTGATAGGCAAGAAAGACATCTATCCCCAATTCAAGAGATGGCAATGGATAAGAAACTGGTCTATTAAGAGACCAGATTAGCAAAACAGGTTGTAAAGTGACAGCGTTATTTGCTGTGAATTGCAATGAATGACTTTCCTGTATGTGAGCCAAACAGCCTGCATGCTGTCTGTTAATGTATCTACTGTATCACTAGGTCAGCATGATTAAATTGGAAATGCCATTTAATAATGATAACTATTTAAAAAATGTTAACTAACATCATTATACCAGGCAATTATACCTCTTTCTGTTGATAGGTTGTGGCCACCACATGCTATTTTATCCATGGAAACTGCCGTTGGAAAGTTTACAACGGTTTTGTGGATAAGTGATTAGCTTTCTTTTTTTCTTTTCTGTTTTTTTTAGGGCAGAAGCCATTCTAATCAAGGCAAAAGATATGCTTATAGACATTCTTTTCAGGCTTTAAGCATATGATTAAAACCCAGATGTGTATCCCCTTTAGATGAAACAAGAGAAACAATCCCTGAAGAGATTTTAACAAACCATCTTTTTGACATCTTTATAGGCCTTGAGGAACTTCCTTGTCCCCTTTTGTGATATATCTTTATACCTAGGCTGTAAACCAGATGAAGCTAGTGCCCTGGGATGCTTTTTTTTTGCTTCCAGCAGCGCTGGTTTTTCATGTATTTTCTCTAGTGGTTTTATGCATAAATAAACACACTTCAAGGGAAAAGTAATGAAAGAACAGACTGTCAGGAATGCAGTGCAAACTAAATGACTAGGGTTTTTTCCCCCCCTTGGCTATATAGAGCTACATTTTGTTTTGGAAGAAACAAAATATGTTTGACTTTTGACATAAAAGAGGTGCTATGCTGAGCCATAACACAAGCCTTCCAAACCTAGACAATAGCGCGTCGGCCACTTTCATCCAACTATATGAAACACTCATAAAGACAAAGAAGGCCCACAACACTCATCTCATTAAACCCGGATTACAGTAGGCAGCCTATAATTGGACAGGCTTGGGTATAAATTCCAAAATGCCACCTTTTTTTTTGCTTTCCAAAACCAGAAACTGAGCATTCTAAACCTTTTTAATAGTATATTGTTTTATTGCTGTGTTATTTGAACAGAACACAATCATAATGGGAACTTTGTTGACTTTTATATGTGTGTGTGTGTGCCTGCGTGAGTGTATAAACACATTCGCACATTTATATAAGCAAATGTTGCTAAATGCTGTAAACAAGTATAAATTTTATTTTTTAATTATTTATTTCAGAATTTATACATTGTCCTTCACTGAGAGGTCCCAGGAGGGTCACAATAATAAAAACTAAAATATATACACATTAAATCATATTTAAAATATATCCATCCCTCATTTTCTCCCATCCATCTACCATCCCTGGCAGCATAGCACCAAGAAGGGAGCTAAATATCAAAGGTCTGGGTGAAGAGGAATGCTTTAACCAGGCACTGAAAACCATATAATGCAGGCACCTCATATTGTGGTCCGACAGAGGAGTAATCACTCTGGCTGTGGTCACACTTACCCGTATATTCCGGCGTATAAGACGACTGGGCGTATAAGACGACCCCAAACTTTCCAGTTAAAATATAGAGTTTGGGATATACTCGCCATATAAGATGATGACACCTGGCGCATAAGACGACCCCTGACTTTTGAGAAGATTTTCCTGGGTTAAAAAGTAGTCTTATATGCCAGAAAATACAGTAAGTTTAATCCAGCTTCAGTCCACTTTCAGATGAGAGAATACATCAGCAAAGTAACAAGCTATTTTCTTTCAGTGTTAAATAACTCAGAAAATCACCTTTGGGATAGATAATGTGGAAAGAAAATTACTGATCCCTTTGCTGATGTGTTCTCTTGCTCTGAAGGTGGACTGAAGCTGGATTAGACTTTAGGTGTGTGACCACAGTCTCTATTATGAAGCTCCACAATATCTGGAGAATTCCATGTTGGGAAGACTACCCTATAATGCTTGCTTGCTCTCTGTCTTTCTTTCTATTTATTTTTCTTATTTCTTGCTTATTTATAACATAACATAACATAACATTTCTATACGGCTTCTTTGAGAACCATTTTGGAGACTCTGGATTTTAAACACAGGGTCCTGACTAGGGATGTGCTTAAATATTTGTGCCATTTGAAATACATACAAATTTATATGAATTTTAACATTCCAGGGTGAATTGAGTCCCTATTCACCCACAAATCAAATGTATCCAGCTTTTGTTGAATCTTCATAGAAGCTTTGATTAAAGCCGGATCTCCCCACCCTGGCCTTCCATCTCCCCTCGGCCTCCCATCACTCCCTTTATCTTTGGCCGTGGCAACCATAGCCTCTGCCACCATTTGCACACTCCTCCTAAGTCTTCCATAATTGTGCACCTCCAGGAGGCTATTTGGGCCTAGAAGAAATGTGTAATTGCAGTGGTGGTGGCAGCAGCAGGTAAGTTGGGGGGTGAAATGGGATGAGAAGGAAGGACTGGGGGTTCCCTTCATGTACAAACATTTGGTGGATGTTTGTGTGTGAAGCCGAAGCCCACCACATTCACAGGGGGTGATTTGTACAAAGCCAAATATTCCTCCATTTGATTAGCATTAAACTGAATGGGGGAAATTGGCTTTGTACACATCCCCAGTCCTGACAAAGGGAATTATGGGTACCACGCAATAGTGGATAGATCAGTGCCAGCCATTAATCTATAGGTTCTGAAAATTTTCCATTTCTCTGAGAGAGGCTACATCCAAGGCTTTGGCTCCATAGCTACAGCGGGAATGAGACTGTGGAGTGAGTGCCTTCACAAGAACACCATTCCCTTGTTGCAGTCATGCTCTGCAACCTGATATCTTGGCTCTGGGAAACCTGGTTGGAGGCAGCCTATGACTACCTCAATCTTGGCTGCAGTTCTGAAAACTACACCAATGCTTGGTTACAACCCAAGGGCTGTAATGATGCTTGGTACCAGTTGTTACTGGTACGCTCCACCGGGTGTTGTGAAAGTAAATCCCTTATTAGCCACTGGCATGCTTATAAGAGCTCACCATGTGCTCCTATGGTGAGTTAAAGACAGAGAGTACAGGGGAAAAGAAGTTAGGTGGGAGACAGGATGAGCTGGAAAGAGTGAGTTTATTTCTCTGCAGAGCTTTAAATAGCCCGCCGCAAGAGGGGCAGAGAAGGAAGTGATGTCAGGACATCATCCAGGGAGGCGATAGGTGGAGCTGCGTCAGGTGAGCAGGTCAGAGGTCCTTCTGATGTCACATCCTGTGGTGGGAGGTGGGGAGGATTCTCAAACAGGAAGAGAAGGATTGTTTTCTGTGGGGGCCATGCGGCCGGGGAGCCATTATGCCCCAAGGCTAAGAGTCCAGCACCCTGCTGGTGCCGAGTGTGTACTACAAGCTATGGGACAGAAAATTATTTGCTCTTTATTCTTGAGGCTTGTCTTCTTGGTCAGCAAGGGGCTTGGAAGCTTGAAGGGAAACTTAGGGAAACTTGAGCAGCTTTTTGTGATTACAGCATTCCCTCACTTCACTGAGCACATTGCAGTATCCATATCCCACAATGCAGGTACTGTTTCACACTTTTGCTCCTGGCTTCTTTGGGTGGACATTATGATCCTTGATTGACGTGTCATGCCAACACAATGCCTAAGACCTTTCACTAGGTGCTTAGACAGATGAGTGAAGACAGCCTTAATGACTCAGCAGCATCAGCTTGGATTATGTAGATCAAAGTGTGCTGATAAAACTCTCCCAACTACTTTCTGCCCTGTGCTGTGCAAGTAATAGAACTTGAAAAGAGGTGCTCCTTTCTGTTATCCTGCTCTGCTACTTCATTGTTTTGACCATCAGCTGTAACACAGTTGGAGGTAATGCTTTTACTCCATTTTAATTGTAATTTTGAATAATTACACTACTTTTTTTCTTCTTGTGTATCCTATTTTTTCCTTTCCTTTTCCTTTGTAAAAAACTCAGAAGAAAAATACAGTTTTCCCATCTCTGCAATTTGTGCTTGAAATCCTCATACTAATCTGTATCAGCTGCATAGAATTGCTGTTGGCCAATAATCCGATATTCATTGACAAGAAAAACTGTTATCATATTTTCTATTGCTATTATTTGTTTCAATCATAAACAAATTGCTAATGTAACTAAACAATGAAAGTGAATTGGTGCACCCAAACCAAACCTGATATACTTTAACCTATGAACATTTTTGTTCCTTTGCCAAATCAGACGAAGCCACTGGGATAGGAAGATTTGTCTGCATCTCTATTACATGGCAGAAGCACCTTTCCCTCGTCCACGGGGTGGACTGCTCTCAGGGGTCCTTGATCTGATGCACCTGGGGACCTTATTTGCTATCCTGAGGATGGAAATTCCTGTCCTGACTCTTTAATTTGCTTGCAACACTTTGTAGAAATGCTGTGAGACAAATGACAGAGCTGTTGGTGCCTGTCATAGAGACTGATTTATAAAGAGGCGAGGAACCTCGACTTCTTTCCACAGGAGCCAGCAGTGATCAGTGCAACCTGATCAAGCATCAGCAAAAAGGTACTGGCACATCTGCCGGGCCCTGTCTGGAAGTGGCTTCACCCATGTGGCTTACTGAAGAAAATCAAGATATGGCCACAGTTCTCAATGTCATATATGTTCTTCCAAGATTATTCTAAATATTTTATTCTATGCTGAAAGTAGTCAGTTTCATACTATGGACTTCATGGTCTTAACAAGGAGCTGGTTCATGAGGTGGTATTATGAATTACCACAAGCGGCCTTACATATGGTCTTTAACAGCTAATGTTTGTCCCATGTGACCACACAGATCCTTTGCTCATTAGATTACAATGGGCATTATTCCACACATACAGGCATGCCCTTGTATCCACAGATCCAGTATGGTTAAATGGATTCATTTAACCATAGCCAACCATGAGACCAGCTTCCCTGCAGCAGTGAGGTCCACCAGCAAGAACCAGACCTGGACATAGCAGCACAAAGGCCAGCTGCCCAGACATCTTCCAACAGCAGGGTTGCCTATGGAGGTGAGCCTGCAGTGAGCAGCTGCTTTTCCCACAGCTTTGCAGTGAGAGGTTTTTCCCTTCCTTCCCCTGGGGGCAGCAGGTGGCTGTATTATCAGTGGTTTTTTATTATCCATGGTAGGAGCTGGAACATATCATCTATGGATATGGGAGCACACCTGTATTTAAAACTGGTACGCTACCTTTATCTTGTTTGGGTACACCTTGCTTGTTTTTCTGACTGTTGTTGTGATCTTTTATCCCTTATCTCAGAATCCTGTAGCCCTGAGAGGGAGAAGCAGAGAGACTGCCACGGTCAGAGCAACAGCTGGGAGCTGCTGGGAGCAGAGCTCTGGGAAGTGGAGTGGAGTGGCTGTGGTCAGAACAACAGAGGGAGGGCTGCTGTGGTAAGCTGGGTGTTGCGAAAGTTATTGCTGGATACCTGACTGGCCCAGGTTCCAGGGGTCAGCCATGTATGATCGCTACTCTGATCAGAACAGAAAAGGGGTCAGGGAACAAACGAAGAGGCTGGAGACAGGTTAGAGGTGGATAGAGAGATCCAGGTTAATTGTGCAAGGGGGTTTTATACAGCACAAAAAGGGACGTGGAGGAAATGACATTGGTGCAACATCAGGTGAGGTGATTGGAGGAAGGTTGCTGTCTTCCAGGGCAGAGGTCCTTCTGTGGTAGGAGGTGGCCACATCTTGGGGTAGGAGGCGATGAAAATCCTCAAACAGGAAGAGAAGAGTTGTCCTTTTAAAGCCATGTGCTTTGCAGACTCCATAATGCCTTAAGGCAGCCACATGGAGTGGAAAGAATTAAGCACCCTGGTGGCGCTGAGCATGTACTACAAGCCTATGGAACAGGAAAATTCTTGCTCCTTTTACTTTTCAAAGTTTTTCTTCATCCAGTGAAAGAGCTATACAGAGAGAGGCTGAAAATGAAGCTAGGGGAATAGAGGCTGTGCAGCTTAGCGGTTACTGTAGACTCTGGAGACATATCTCCCCAGTGGTGGCAGCAGTGATGATAATGACAACAATCATTATCAGGAGCTTACAAGGAACTTCCTAGCTTAAGCTTTGAGTATCTTATATTTTAGGATCAAGACTGCACAACTCTCTTATACTTAACACTTTATTGAATCTGAATGATTTAAAAACTTTGCTTGGCACTGGAAAAGAACTACGTTGTCTTTAAAACTTAATTTATATTACAAGCAAGCATAATTTTTGCATCTTATGCATTTTGATAAGCAATTTGTTTCTAAAATCAATGCAGATCTAATGTCATCTCTATTATTATAATCACCCCTAACACATATACTTCTGTCTGCATATTTAGCACAGCTTTTGCTCACACTGCAAGATGTCCATTGTACATTTGTAAATTTGGCTTATGAAGAAATGCCATATAACATTCTTGGTAACATTTTGATCTGAAACATAGATAATGATAAATTATAAATTATCACCTGAAAACATATAGCACATGAGTATTCTGTACAGAATCTTGAGGATATCCAAAATATCTGCTTAACGTAAACCTGTTTTAAATAGCATACACCACCAACAACATATTCAATGAATAATATATGCCCAAATGTTCATTTCAGTGGTACTGCAGATGCTGTGGAAGCAAAAATTCTAGGCTTAATGTATCTGAATATGTGATATGTTTGAATATGTCAGTCACTCATGCAGGAACCGCACAGATTTAGAAAAGCAAAGCCCTTTGTTGAGCATACATGATCACCATGCATAGTATCAATAATAAGTCACACAACGCGGCACTTCCGCTCGAGGCATGGAGGCTTGAAGGCGAACGTTTTCGCGTCGCAAGATTTCAGTGCAATTAATGCAGAAGAATATAAACTTTGGAACATTCTTCTGCTGATTTATATTTCCTGAGACATGGGAAAGCAAAGGGAATTCTTCTACGGGATTGGGGTCTGTCAGCCCGCCGTTAACAGAAGGAAAATAAACATCCAGCCCGTGCGCTGAAGTATATCTACTTCAAGAGCCGACCTACCTCGGTTTTAAGATTTACAACCTATTTGGACATTAGACGCTTGCAAAACATCTAAAGAAAGATTTGTACCCTGCCCCAATTAACTTTTGGCAGCGACTCAAGTGAATGTGAAACAAGGTAAGAAAACGGAACTTTACAATACTTAGAACTGGTTTTTTGAAGTTTGAAGGAGCAAAGAACTCAAGATAAAGTTTACTGGAATATAGCTTATCTGTGGGATTTAATATAAAAAGGAGGCGGGAAAGGAAAAAAAGCCTTCAGAAAAGATTGGAAGTGAAAAGATATGAAAAATCTACTAAAAGAGAAATATAAAAATTGACCACAAGGTGGAATTAAAGGATAAACAAGATGCAAACTATAACGAAACAAGAAAAGGAAGCTATTTATACGATAATTTGGAGAATAGAGGCAAAAATAGACTCTATGATTTCTAAAATTGAAGATATTACGAATAAAAGTGGCCCAAAATTGCACAAAATAACTCCAGAACAAAAATGGATGGTTTTAAGGAAACAGAGAAAGTACAAAAATATGGCCGACACGACAAGATACAGAAGAGCACCGCTAGTTCGCAAGTGGAAAAGAAATTACTCTAAAAAGGTTGAAGAGAGTGCCCTCAACAGGAGGGAGAGAAATCAGCGAAAGAAGAAGAGCATTTCAGGCATCTTAGCAGCTAGCAGACCAACAAAAGAAGTACTTTGGAAGCTACAGAAATATAATTTTAAAACAACAGATGGACTTAAAGGAGGAAAGACAAACCACACCTATATACATGAAAAATTTGGGGACATAATACTTCATAAAAACATGAACCTTAATGTAGGGATTACATAAAAAGCCGAATGAATAGTGAGGTTTGATGAGATATATCAATTTAGGAGTCTAAAGAAATTGAAAACTTGGATTACATTAATTTCAATGATAATGATATGACTGTTTGTTTTGTAATATTTTGAGTAACCTTATAAACAATGAAATATATAAATTGTATGAGGGTGTAGAATTTAATTTTGAAGGGTATATATATTAGAATACTATAAAAGGGAGAAAAGGAATGAGAAATTTTAGAAAATATTAGTTTAAGATTTGGGAAAATGGGTTAGACAATTTTGAAAGATATTTTATAGATTAATATGGTAAAATATTGAAATGGTATTAGAAGATAATAGGTGGGGAATAGGATGAGTTGTTAAATTCAGTATTAAAAGTGGGAAAATGTATAACTGTGAAATCTATATTGAAGGACAAATATGTTAGTTTAGATAAAAATAGCTCTCTGTACAATGTATTTTTGAGATAAGTGGGGGAATATATAAATGATAGACATGTTGCATTTATATTAAGAGAAATAGAGCTAAATATAGGGAAAAATCAAATAAGGATAGGTCAATCTTAAGTCATAGATTACAATATTATAGTAATTTGGTTTAGGCTAGAATGTCTTTTCTTTTCTTTTCTTTTTCTGCTTATGTGCTTATAAAAGACTAAAACGGATAAGTGTTTGTAAGATTAGAAGCTTCATTAAAAAAAATAAAATTAATTATGGTAATTATCGAGGAGTGTTCGGGAGCAGGGGGAGAAACAAAATGGACAGATGTTGGTCAAGCGGAGGAAGTCAAAGAAAAATAAACAACAAGAAGAATGAAGATATATACAAGGAATTGTACGACAGATACTGTTCATTTGTTTTTATGTTATGTTGTTTTTTTAAAATTAATAAAAATTAATTAAAAATAATAATAAGTTACAGAAAGCAAAATAACTTTGGTCCTATATATAACTCATCTGTTCTCTCCCATTTCATGAACAACCAGAACCACTGTTCCAAATTCATCCTTGTGATATTTAGAACATTCTGTTAGCCCTTCCTTTCGCCAGGCATGTCTGACCTTGGTCAGGGTCTGTACCCCATAAGCCTTTCACAGCAATATTCTTAAAAAAAAAAAAAAAGGTTAGGGTTAGGTTATTTAAAAAATATATATATTCTTTATTAAAAGATTTTTTTCAAGGATTCTAAAAGAAAAAAGAACTTTTACAATCTTTTTCATATCAAATTACATTGTTACATTGCTTGAAAAGTTTCTTCTTGACTCCCTCCGTTCTTTGGACTTCTCTTTTACATGTCGATTGTTTCTTGCTCCGCTTAGATGTCTCCTTATTGTTTTCAGCTTGCCCTTTATTAGTGATCAAAACCGTCAGTTGTTCCTTCTAATTCTCATAGATAGTTAATCAATAGTGACCCCCCACACACACATGCACACAACTTACCTGATCACCGTCCAGGACTGATTCAATCCCAGGCATTCTGCACCTCACCAGGTGCAGAATGTCGCAGGTTGGACTCTGCAAGCGCTGTCCATTTGGCTGTAGTGCAAAAAGCCCTTTTTCCCCATGCCTGTATTTAGTTCAGAGATAAGTGAGGAACATTTGTAGCTGGGCCTCCCAAGTTTAGCTTAAAGTGAAACGTTTTGCTTGGCTGTGGTATAAACTGATTCAAATTTCACTTCATGGCTGCTGCCACTGTTGTTGCTCTACTACCATTTTTCTTGTGCTTTTAGTAATGGCATAATTATTTTTACTGGAAACTCTGTTTTTGACTTGATTGTTTCTCTGCCTATTATTTTTACATAACTATCTCCTGAAATAGGGACCTGCTATCTGCTTGCTAGTACAGACTACGACAGGCCCAGGATGAGGACTGCTGAAGTCTGTGCCAGCATGAGGATGGCAGGCCCCTGTTTTGGGATATAATGTGGCTTTCACATCTCCCTGTCTTTTTATGTTTGATTTCCTATTTCCCAGATAGCTGACTCTGCTGAAG
This sequence comes from Aspidoscelis tigris stejnegeri, assembly GCA_023333525.1. Taxonomy (NCBI): domain Eukaryota; kingdom Metazoa; phylum Chordata; class Lepidosauria; order Squamata; family Teiidae; genus Aspidoscelis; species Aspidoscelis tigris. The sequence continues at coordinate 98,995,217 of JALMGA010000001.1, forward strand.
AGGCAAGGATTCCTAAAGGGATGCTCAAGACAGCTGGACTGAGTTTGCAGAGACTACAGATACAGTACTAAGGCATAGGTGTCCCCAGCAATGGGCCATAAAATTGTAGTCAAATGGAGTAAAAAAAGAGAAACATATAACCACTTTCAATAAGTAATAAAGCAAAATCACAACTAGTAATTGAGGGCCATGGATAAAGGAAGTATAAGCCTAAACCCGTTTTGTAGACACACTTTACAAAGCAAGATAATTTGTAAATTGTGAATAATGCTCTGAAAATATTACATTTTATGCATCAAATGAAGAAGAAGGGACCTTCACAAGTGCAATTCTGGTCCCAATATTCTCTGAGAAGTCATTTGGAGGCAGCAGCCCCCTGTGTTCGTATTCTGGACTAAATAAATTGTATTAAATAAAGATTCAGCACCTAGGTATTAAGTCAGTCCTCAAAGTTGTGTGCTATCTTGAAAGTTGCTGAGCAGCAGAAGGTAAAGTAATCACTCAGTAATGTCAAGATGAATAAAATAAAAGGCTATCTCATGTTGCGATTGATTTCAATCTGCTGAAATATGCACTATGCATTTTGATTAGCTTGGCAGTGCAACCGTGCTACACTATTTGGAGAGGGAGTTCTGTTATTTTGTTATTGTTCTTCTTTGAGATGCCCATCATTCATCACACCCTTTCTTAATCTCCATTTTATTTCTTTTGATGCAATCAATGCACACAATAAAGGATGTTACCTTGCATTTCTGCATTTTGATCACCCTTCGGCAGCAGTAAGGCACATTTATAGCTTAGCCGTAGAATAGGTTAGGAAAATGTCTGCTAATGCCATCAATTACATTATTCAGTGACCTTTCCCCCTCTTCTCTGACCACTCTTCCTTAGAAAAGATGAGTGCATATTTCAACATGTCATGCCAACCCATTGGGTTTGTTTTACAGGGCTATGAGAGACATAAAAATGAAAGATGGTATCTGATAAAAAAAATAAACAAGTTAATGCCCAAGATGGAAAGCCAGTGGTTCCTGATGCATGAATTCATTGGTATGGGATAATTTGCAGGATAAAATAAATAATAATAATAATAATAATAAATTATTTATGGGGACAGGTGGGCAATTCAGTTTGCTTGCATCTTGAATATGCATTAGCTGGTTGTGTGCTAAATCTTGTGTCTTCTTTTTTTAAAAAAAAGTCCTTCAAGGTTGTTTGCGGTTTGGACATCAGCAGAAATGGTCACAAGAGAAATTTATTATTGGCCGTGACTTAACAGTAACAGGAGTGGTGCTACCTATATTCTGTACAAGGTTTTGGTTGGTGTTTGTCCTTAAGACTGCTTGGCTTCTTAAGGCTTGGATACAGCACCGATATTTTGTGGTCACACTTACTCTGCATACCCATCCTAGAACCACTCTGAATAACTCTTTCCATATATGTGCAATATTCACAGTCCCATCCTGAACCATTACATAATTGACTGTTTCTTTTTCTTTCCTTTCTTTCCTTTCCCTGTGCTTCACCAGTTTTGGGATGCTCTCACTTTTCTTTTCCACGAGCATCTTGATTAATAGTGGGGGAGATGGTGGGAGAGACTTTGAACGTCTTCTTTTCCCTCTGACTTCATTTATCTTCTGCAGTATGGGACTGACCCATCAAGAACAAGATGGCTCCCTTCCTCATGGACAAGAAGCACTATAACCCACAGGATCTTTCTGTAGTCTGGATTCAGTTTCAATTTGTTGCTCCCTATCCAACCCACTGCTGCCTCTAACCATCTCTCCCGATTCAGAAGGTATGGGGAGATAGAGCAGGGTGTGGTCTGCATATTGATGGCATCTCATTTCAAAACTCCTCCTGACCTCTTCCAGTGGCTTCATATAGATGTTAAAGAGTATGGGATATTTAAGATTAATTTTTGAGGAATGACTCAAATGGGTTCCAGGGCATCAAACAGAAATCTTCCACAACCATTCCATGTCACTGGCCTTGGATGCAGAAGCAGAAGCACCATTCCAGCTCCCAAACCCCTATGATCATTGGTATCAAAAACTGCTGAGAGATCCAGGAGACCCAACAGAGTGACATACCCCCTGTCTTTCTTCCAGAAGGTCATCAAGCAGGGTAACTGAGGTGGTTTCAATACCATAACAAGTCCTGAACCCAGGTTGAAACACATTTATATAATCAACTTCCTCCAAGCATGCTGCAGTTGAGCAGTTACGATCTTCTCCAGTACCTCATGTAGAAAGGTCTATTAGGCATTGTGTGATGGTTGTTTAGCTCTTCTGGATCTAGGAAGGTCTTCTTGAGAAGGGAGCACATCACTGCCTTGTTAAGAGCCAGTAGGACTACCTTATCTCTCAGAGAGGCATTCACCATTCCCTGGACTCCCTTGCTATACTCTGCCTACTAGGTTTATCACCCAAGAAGGACAAGGATCCAGAGAGCAAGTAGTCAGCCAATATCCAGAAATCAGCTTGTCTACATCCTTGGGCATCAGTAATTGAAATTAACTGTATGCTTCTCTGATGCGATCTTTAGACTGTTTTCAACTGTGACATAGAATCCCCATAAATCGGATGGCTTTGCCTCAAAAGTACACTAAAAATTTCTCACATGGCAACTTCCCTTGCTTCCATGGGCTAGGTTTTAAAAGGCAAATTATTACTTGAAAAAAATTCTCATGGAAAAAATGGTGGTGGAGAAATAGTTTTTGTTTTTTGTTTGCTACTGCCATCAACACCTAATAGTCATAATAATGTGCTCTAACCCATGTTTGGTCAGACTCATAGCAGGATTTACACCACTATACTCTAGCCATTGGCCTCCCTGCTTCACTTCCCATAGGTCCATGGAATACCAAGATGCTTTACAGGCTCCACAGCTATGTTGAGAGCACTTGGGCATAATCAAATTGATAGCCCTGTTCACCTCATGATTCCACAGTGGTACCAGAACCTCAGCAAGAGCACCATATACTGAGACAGCCCCATGAAACAGCCCCATCTCAGAGGCCATGAAGACCTGAGCTGGTCCATTGAGGTTAACTTTAGCATGAATAGTGAAATTCCCCAACAGCACCATAGCAGGGGTTTCCAAAATCATATCTGAGATGATCTCAGCCTGCATAGAAAGGGACGCTGCTGGGCAGTGGGATGGGCAAAATGGAAACAGAGCTTTACACTTTATGTATCGTACCTAGGGAATGCAGGTGACAGGATCTATTCTGGATTAGGGAGACACTGCAAGTATCATGAGTGATGGAAAGAACACTTGTTGGATAGATCAGAGACGTTTTCGCACGGGGCTGAACGGGACGCGTGGGAGACAGCTGCGGACACGGCATCCGCATTGCCCGAGCGCGGCTTGCGCTCCGACGTGTCCGCAGCTGTCTTTCTCGCGTTCGAAATGTAGAGCACTTTAAAGTGCTCTACATGCGTTCGAACGCGGACGAGCCGCCCGCAGGCGTTCGGGAGGAGAAGCATTCGCGCCTGCTTCTGTCTCCCGAACAGCTGCGGGCTCGCCTCCGACGCCGGCGCGGCTTCGACAATCAGCTGTTTGACAATCAGCTGATTGTCGATCTGCCTCTGCGGCTGTCTCCGCGCCCCTGGCCGGCCTTTGCCGGCTAAGACAGCTCCGGGCGCTTTGAGCATTCGCACACAGACGCTCCGGAACGCGTTTACACGCGTTCTGGTGCGTCTGTGTGTGAAAGGGGAAAGCGCCGGGAGCTGTCTTAAGCTTCCCGTCCTACTCCCGTTCCAAATGGAACGGGAGTAATGCGAAAACGTCTCTGGTTGTAGTCCAATCCACATATGCCTTTATATTATCCTTTTAGACATAGAGGAGCTGATTATCACGCATGTATTTATACTTAATTTGGTATTTATTCCTGCCTAGGATACAATAAATACAAAGTGAATGTCACCTACCTTCTTTTTAGCACCAGCCCAGGAATTGGTGAACAGAAGTGCTACATAACAATGAATATTCCAGTTATTCTGAGGTCAGAGACTTCCTATTCCTTTTTCATACACCCATACCCATACAGCCAAGGGTTAAGCTGACTGCAAAAGGAAGCCAGGCCTTTTGTTCCTTTTTATTTAAAGAATAATAACCCAAAGAAAAAGAAAGACCCAGAGATTGGAGTAGGGGAGGATGAAAAACAAACATTGCTGAAGCTTAGCAGGAAAGAATACCACACAGGGAGAAGTGTCTAATGTGCTTTTTACTCATTCTATATAAATATGGTCGCAGAAGAACACTCCTCAAAGGACATCAATTTTGTTTGTGAGATTTTCCCTTGGACCTACTATTATGACAAATGCTTACAATGTATATTAGTTTTCCTAAAATAGATAAAAAGGGTGAAAGTTTTACAGAAAGTGCTTTTCTTTTTTTTTTTTTTAAAACTGCTAAGCTAAAAGGACTTGTGAGCCTAGCAGGAGTAACCATCAACAGTGATGGAGGGAAATCACACTTTACTGAAATGGAGGTTATTTCATCACCTGCTGAAAGTAGTTGGTCACAAGAGTGATAATTTGGCTTTGTTTGTTTGTTTTGCTGCCTCCTTTGTTTTTTGTGTGTGCAATTCTTATAACACTCCATTTGAAGAAAGGACATTCTTTTTGTCCTAAATTTGGCATGAAGCAAATTGCTAAGACTAATCACTTCAGTTGCTTTTGACTTTGGTGAAGATGATGTTCCTTTCGTTGTAGCTTTTAATAGATGTACTGTAATTGTTGTCTTGGAATAGAACAGTGAGTTCCAAGTTTGATTATTTGACAGACCTAGCTTTTCCTGCAGATAGATGCATTATTAATATCCTATTAACTCTGACGGGATACTACAAATATCTAGGCTCTTTGTCCCCATTGTTCCACAGCACACAAAAGAGATTTTCCTGCCATGAGATGAATACAAATTAAGAATGTAGGTGAAAAGGTGTATCAATACTATAGTAGCAGTTAAAAAAAACCTAGTGTTACCAGAGTGTCTGTCTGTCTGAGCAACAGTTATCATGTATTTATAATTTATATTTCTATCCCACCCTATACCCAAAGGTCTCAGGGTGGGTTACAATAACATCACTATAAAGAAAGATAACTATATCACTAAAACAATTATAGTTCCTGTATGGGGAAGGGATGTTGCATACAAGATAACAGACTATGTAGTCTACAGATTTAAAACTTTCATACATTCTGTGGTGAATCTAGTGAAGTACTATATATACATGTATATGTATAATTAATGGAATATCCATGAATGTCAGGAGATTACCAGTGATTGCCAAGTCAGCAGTTCTGAGCAGCTGCAGAACTAAGTGTGTTCAAGAGAGAAGGCAGAGAGGTTTACATTACATAGGAATTTCTGTCCTTTGCCAAAATCATTTTGTTTGATTGTCCAAGGCAAAGTCAAACCACTCAAAAGGACATCTTAAAAAATACATATACATTTCCTTTGCACAATAATTTGGTCTCTGGATGCTGCCTTGATCACATGTGAAACTGCACAGATAGTTTAAGGACTGGATTATTGAATGCAGGAACACACTGTCCCCTCCTGCACAGAAAAAAAAAAAAAATCAGGCTGGGGGACTCCTTCAGCTTTCTTTGGGTCACGAGTTAGTAGAAAATCCAAAATAGTGATAAAATGGACAAAATAATTTGGATATAATACTCAGATGAAGCATTGGGAAAATATGTGATCAAAAGGTTGAAATTTACACTATGTTACAACCTTAAATAAAAATTTTATTAGATGCTATATAGGTGGCAACATTTCTTTATGTTCAAGAATGAAAGACTACATCACAACTCGCAATGGAAGATTGGAATGATTAAAGTGTCAGATCTGGCAGAAATGGACAAACTTACAAATTTGATTAGGTATAAATATTTAATTTCTTTTTCTAAAAATTGGGGACTCTTCACAGACTTTCTTTGTGAAAAAGAAGAAATTATAGTAGTAGGATTTGATGAATAGTTCATCAATGCTAAGTTTTAGAAATAACAATGATTTTTTTCTTAATTGTTAAGGAAGCAATCAGAAGTCATTTTTAGATCTTTTAGTTTCTGCTTATTATTATGACTTTGTTTACGTCCCTGTACACTTTTTTCATATTTGTTTTTCTTGTTCTTTCTTTGGATTTATTGTTGGGTTTTATGTTTTCAGAGGCTTAAGGGAATATCAGTAATTCTGAGTAAGTGTGTGTGAGAGAGGATAGTAGACAGGCTAGAAGTGTATTTGATCAATGATTATATAGGGCAGGCCATTGACTAGTGGAACTTAGGCGTCATATAGATAAAACTATCTTGTTCACTTGTGTAATTAAAAAACTGATTGGGTATGGTTAATATACTTTTTGTTGATTGTTGTAATATCAAATATTCCAAACCTGTTTGCAGGAAATTCTTCTGTACAGGAATTAATGAATGCTAAAAGTATCCATTTAATTCCAGGTCTAGTGTGGGAAAGAATTCCTGCATCATCTGAACATAAGCCACTAAGCTTTGTGTTGACCAGTGTACGGAAATATTCTTCTAAGCAATTAAAATATGAAGCAAGTAAACATGAAAATATTGCTTAAATAGTATAGAACACCAGCACAATTGGCTAATATGCTAGGAAATATGCTGTCAAGATGTTGCCATGGATATGGTATAAAAGGTACCTTCATACATATGGTATGGATGTATCCACATGTGATAAAGTTTTGGAATCTGGTTCTTTTGTAAATTAAGATCACAAGAGTTGAAATACGTTTGTTTCTGGCATCTGGTGAACCTTAAAAGTTGACAAGTTCATGAAAGACAATAATATATTAACTGTTGGCAGTGGGACTCTTTACAGTAGTGCTGGGATGGAAGAATAAGAGCAAACTGAATACAGTATTAATACCTGGAATAAATATGTAATTGACCAGTTTAAATTTGATTTTTGTAGATGACAGTGATTGTGATTTATGGAAGAGCAGGATAGGAACAATACTGAAGAAAGCTGGAAGAATTGTCTGCTAATTTTCCTGTCATCAAGGTACTTCTCTCTGCTGTTCCTGCTGCCAAGCAACTTTCCCTTCACCTTTGTTATGCATTACCATCTCAGCTTGGAGCTGCTCTCTTTGAACTTTATTTGGCCCACTTGCTGTCATTGCCTAAGATGGCCAGCTTAGACTCATTAACTCTGTTCCAGCAGAGCAACAAAGCAGCACAGTCAGGCCTTTGGACAATTCCCATTCTCTGCTGCCACGAGACTGAACTGCTGTGCTGAATCTATGTTCTCAGATGGCTCCAGCAGAATACCATTGGATTATCCTCCTGTGCAGTAACCACAATGACCGGTAGGAGGTGCAGCACCAGAACTATAAATATTCTTTCAGCTGTGCCCCTGTCAACTCATTCTTGGTTGCAGTTTCAAACCACATGCACTGTGAGACAGCTCATCCGGATTGATGGTAATAAGGAACACATTTGGAACATCAAGGTGACCTGTAGGAATGGATTAATACTTAGTTATTAAAAAAGGAGCGAGAGAGCCACATCCCCACACAAACCATTTGGGTCTGATTGGGCATGCATGGGACTGGGAGTGGCTCTGAGATCAAATATTGCCTATCCCCATGCCATTCCCAGTAATGCAGGCTGGATGCAGGCTGGGTGCAGATGCAGCCATCCTCGTGCAAACCATGCCAAACCCCAGCACAGGGGAGCAGTGCCATCTCCTGTCTGCCCCCTCTCTTCTCGTTGGAACCCAGACCACATGCAAAAAATAATAATTTAAGTTTAATAATTTTTAAAATATTTTTTAAAAACCAAAGCTGCTATGAGGTTTGGCAGCAGTTAAGCGGTTGAGCAGTTTTGCGCATCTCTGCTCCACCTGGGAACCATGAGAACACCCGGCAAGCTTAAAAGGGAGAAAAATCAAGCCATTCTCATGCCTGCCTTGGTGATCGGAAAACGGGGGTGGGATATTTGGGGAAAGGGACAGAAATCAAGCCATTATCCTGCCTGCCTTGGTGACTGAGATATTTTTACTCCAAAAAAAATTTAAGTGGTTGCGATCTCCAATGTACAGGGCAGGACTGGTAAGCACACCCCACATCCCAATGATGCAAGCACCAATCTCCTCCCCAAATAGCCCAAGACCGTCCCCATGTGCACGCTTGGCTCACAAAGCAATGTGTGCCAGGCCCCCAAACTGTGCCCAGACTTGTTTTTTCCAGTACCAATTTTGGTCCTGGTCTGGCACAGGTTTGGGCAATTTGGTCCACAGAAATCAGACCAAATAAAAAATGCATGGGGACCGCCCTTGCCGAACCTGGTTTCAGTACCAGACCAAACGTGCATGGGGACGTGCCCAGAGAAATGTAGACAGTTGTATCTTTTACACAAAGTATCTTTTAAGTATATATGTTTTTTAAACTATATTACAGTTCAATTGGACCTTTGAGGGGATGATCAATTAAATTAATATTATAACAATATAATATGGATCATATAATTGCATCTATTTATTATTATTAGTAGTAGCAGTAGTAGTACTATTACAATCATCATCATCATCAGTATCAGTATAATCATATAATAATAATTATTTATTATTAACTGTAATAGTTATAGTTATAACCATATTACTTAGTCACTATAATTTAGTAATTGAGCATAGCCAGTATGTATTATGTATTCCCTCACTCGAGTCTGATGGTAAGGAGGCTGTCCCTGCTTCTACACATCATAATTAAAGTGGGGTATCTCCAGGTTTGGTCTGACAGGCAGAGCAGAGATTGCATGTTGAGGACACATCACTGCATTAAGAATAGTGATGCTGACATGGTACTATTCTTAATGACAAGGGAATTGGATCATTTGATTGTTCTGTCCCCTCCCTTTGTGCATTCTGCCTGATATATCTCCCTTTAAAACAATATTAGATGCTGAAAACTATACATTGTCATATTGGAAACTGATGTACCTCTGTTGACAGTCTATTCCAAAGCCCAAGGACCACCCAGAAATTGCCTTTTCACATGCCACCACTACATGAACCTCTGAGGGGTAACAGAACTACGAAGGCCTCTGGACAGCTGCCTGATTGTTAAGATTTTCACACAGTTCTATATGATTTTTACAAAAGTCTAATATTTATTTCCTAACTAGTTTGTAATAATGATTCTGTGATTTGCCATATAAATCAGTTGATACCAAGTTGTTATCCTGTGGTGGATATAAGCAATTAAAACAGTTTTGAAATAAGTGTTACTATACTTCTCAAGGAGGCAGAGATGCCATTCAAGATAATGGTGTGATTTATGTACCTGAAAGATTTTCATTAGAGCTCCAGGAGGACTGAATTCTTTATTCCTCTAGCCTATATATCTGTCTATCTTTTGCTTTTATCCCTACCTTAGGGGCAGTAGGTGTTATAGGCATGACTTTATCTTGCAGTGAACAATTAGGTTGGCATAACCTTAAAAGTACCTGTGTACTTTCTCATAAGATTCCCATGTCATATGAATGATATTAATGCATGAACAATGGGGGAAGGGAGATAATATTTAAATCAAGATATGAATTTCATTTGAATACAGTTATAAATATTAGACAGGATTGTACAAGCTTCAAAGCTTCACTAATTTTAATGGTTCCAGTGTGTATGTGTAAGCAAGTGGTGCTTGTATGTGTGAGAGAGAGGGAGAGAGAGAGAGAGAGGGCCTGTTCACACTTACCTCTGAGACATGCTTTGGGGATGCTATGTCTGTACCCTGTGGTTCCACCTCTGTCTCAGAGCATCCCAAACATCCCTGGTCTTCCAAAGCTGTGGAACAGTTTTTGCTGCTCCACAGCTTCACCAGGAGCTGCTATGGAGCTCCTGATGAGCTCCCAGATACAGCATTCACACCATCTTCTGGTAAAGATTCTGTGCATGGGTGTGGCAGTGCACAAATGTGTGTCACATTGCAATTGCCATAGCAATGGCTAAGTGCCCAGGGGAAGATGTTGTGGTCATTGGCATGGTGAATTGGAGGGTCCCAACAGGATAGTTAAGTTCAGGATAGAAGATGCTTAGTGCATTCCAGGCCATTTTGTCCATAGCCTCTAACAGCTGGAAAGCCAAGTGTGAAAAGGACCAAAGTTTATAAAATGAAGAAAGCAACCAGAAGTGTAGGAATTCCACAGGTTTTGCCCAGCAGCAAGGAGAAAGGGGTGTGTGTGGGGGACGTCCCAAGTTCTTTTTCTCTCTTTTTTTTTTTGCTTTCAAACTTCACCCATTTTATACTTTAAAATCTACTTGTGAACCTGCTTCATTTACTCCAGGAAATCAAGATAAAAGGTACTAATTATGAAACCTTTGATTAATTTTTATATCACACCTCTGAATCTTATTGATGAGATCCATTTTATACAATGCACACTGCATTTACGGGAAAACAACTGAGCCAGCAGATATAGAAAAAGGTGGAGTGACTTCATGGTCAGTTCCAAGAGTCATGTTTGCTTGTTTACTTTGCAGCACCCAATCTTAGACATTAATTTGCACATATTTAATATGGAAACTGTGAAGTATTTTTTGTAATAATTGGGTTTCATATATAACCATGCCATAAAATAAGAAGGAAATCGTCTTATTACTAAGTATCATCTTCAGATTGTGAAATCATATTCAAGATATTATATTTGGCCTTGTTGTGTGTTTGTGTAGTCCTTTATGTAAAGGTCTAAGTCCCCTTTTAAAGTCCTCTTCACTTCTATGTTTCATATCAGTTTCTGGAAGTTCCAGGGAGATGGCATCCTAGATACAGTGGCAGATGAACAGATAAGTGATGTATGCTGTTGAATGTCTTGATACATCAATGCATGTTGAAACTCTATTCATTGGGAAATCCCATTGCAGTGCTGAGAGGAGCCTAGAGTTCACTTATCTTCTGGATGGAACCTACAGCGATTTTCACAGTTGGCTAGTTAATCCTAAACCAGGGCAGGACAAACTAGCCGGGATAGGCAAACTGTCCCACCCTGGGTTGGGTTGTCAGTGGGATGGGATACATCTGTCCACATTCCAAATACCCTCTCCTGTCCCTAACCTGAGATCCAGCTTCAGAGGTCCTATTTAGCCCCTAAGGCCTTTGAAGGCAGGGAATGAAAGTGCTCCACGTTTTGGTGAAATGTCAACTTCTAGCACCACCTCCACTGGTGCTTCCTGGTGTGTTGTCAGGATTACCACCTTATCATATTCTGGACTACAGGGCATGCCTTACCTATGTCCTTCATGGTGTAGAATAATAACACTGGTCTGGTTGTGAACTTCTTTAAAGTAGTCCATGTTTTTTTTCCCACTTACCTCTCTTAATCCAGATCTAAGATGATCCAGATCTAAAGAAATGGGTCCTTCATCTAAGCTAGATTTAGTTGATCTGGATCTAAGGAGGTACCTGATGTGTCTCCACGGACAGTATAGTACCCAATAGCAATGGGTCCTAGCATGTTCACAGTAGAAATGCCGGAGCACCCATGTGGTGAATCCAGATCTACCTACGTGGGGCCCACCCATCACCCCATGTTTTTTGTGGGGTGTCATGGGTGTGTGTGGCTCCGGGGAATCTTCAAAGATTGTGACAAATCACTCCAGAGATTCTCCGGAGCTTTGGACAAAGTTCTGCAGAAATGGCACTGCTCTGACAGGTCATCTTCGAAGCCTGTGACATTCTCTGGAGTTTCCTTCAGAGCCATCTTCAGAGATTATGCACAGGCTTCAGAGCTTTGGGTTTCAGGGCACCCCGCCCCCATGGGTGCCCTCCTGAGCCCATACTTAGACCCCATTGCCCAATAATGGTGGAAACACACTCCATATAATCCAGATTTGATGCCTGAAGACCTCATTGTAGACCCCTTTTAACAGGTGGAAAAAAATGTGGCTCTAATGGGGTCTGCAGTGGAAACAGGGTCTTCCTGCTCTGAGCCTAATGGGTCCTTAATGGGTCTCTAAAGGGTCCTTAATGGGTACTTAGTGCTAATGGAACCCCCCGCCCCCATGCTTGGACAGAGATATGGAACCATTTTGTCAGTCTATTCCAGTCCATAGCTTTGTCCTGTGTGGGTGAAGTGGACATATACTGAGGGTTTGCTGGCCCATGCTAGTGGTCAAGCAGCAGAGGTCTAGACCAGGACATGTTCCAGTCTACTGCCCAGTGTGAAAATGTCCTTTGCCTCTCTTAAAAAAATAGCATATTTTGCTGGGAATAATGTAAGACAGAGGAACCTTTTGTCTTTCAATGTTTGTGTTCAGACATAACAAAAGGGGTGACTCAGATTTGCCTTAAAGATATAATGTGTAACCCTCCTGTTCTAAAGAGTTCTTTAATCAACCTTTTCTAGTACAGAATGTCCATGAGAGGAGAGAGAGGCAGACTAGTGTGTAAGCAATCCCACTTTGAAACTGTCCCTGAACTACCTCAGACATGCTTTTTTGGGTTGTGTCTGAGCACAGTCAAACATGAATATTAGTTCCTAATATCCACAAGCACTGACCTGTTTATTGGTGCTCTTGAGAGTAGAAATTGAGCAATATCAGAAAGCCAGTTTCCTCATACTTTCTTTACTAAATATTTGTATCTCTTGGCACAACAGGTTTGGAATCCTAGCACAGAAAACAAATAAAGTTTGTGAGACAAGCAAATCATCTTATAAATTATATGAGACAAAGGCACTGGGAATGTGGAGAATGGCAGATCTGAAAAAAGAACATTGTTACCCACATGGATGAGTTGTCTGCAGATGACAATGAAGACAAGATAAAAACATAAATCTGACAGCGGCTTAGCCCTGAGGGAAGGGTTGGAAGTAATGGAAGATATTCTATCTTTATCAGACCACAAATACAATCAAATTCTCCAGCAGACCCTGTGCGGATTCCAAAGTCAGGAGAGAAAGTGTGAATAATGGTTTGAAAAATTCTCCACAGCTAGTGTTTGAACAAAATGCTGCACAACAAACTGAATGCTAAAACCTGTCTTACTTTATCCCTTAAGGAAGTTTCCTGGTATAAAGCAAGAAGTGAACATGGTTTCATTTTCATAAGACATGGAATGAACTGGCAGTATTGTCTAACAATGAAAATGCTAACAAGCTTCATTCCCTCTGGAATAAGAATAGCACAATACTTGTTATTAATATTATCTGGATGCCACCACTGCCTCAAGATGGTAGTTGGGGTTTTCCTGATCTAATCTTGATGGAGGAAGGCATTTGCCCATCCCCCACTGCAGCTAGAGAATCCCTAGGGGCAATGGCAGTATGCAGATAGTATGTCCCTCCTATAATCTCTAGCTGCAGTCCTGATGGGGGGAGGGGGATGGAACACAGAAAATGAGGTTATCAGGGAGACAGGCAGGTCCCCTCAAGGAGCAATGGAGCAGTGGTGGAAGAAATGCTACCAGAAGAGGAGAGTGGTGAATAGAAACTCTGAAAGCTCTTTACCATGCTCTGACATTGAAGTGCTTCAGCGTGATGGTGGTGGTGATGAGTGCCATTCAGGCTGAGTGTGACATAAGGTTGTGCCCTTCCTGCCCAAGCCTTTCCTCTGAGCTGAAAGTTCTAGTCATTGCTTTATGGATATGCCTACTAGGCGCTCTCATTTCTTTCTCATTCCCATGTTCAAGTATTAAACCTTGACCCTAATAAAGAGAGGAGATGGAGGGAGGTCCAAACATTCTGACAGAAATTACTCTCCCTGGCTCAGCTTGTATTGGAGAATATTTGGAGTAAAATGAATGCTGGCTACAAGGGTAATGCATGTGACACTTCACTACACTGAGTAGCTGATAGCCTGAGGCTATGTTCAGGTAGGCTGTCTCCAGACAGGATGTAAAACTCCATATCAAGGCATGGCTATGTTGGGATTGCCACATCTGTCCATGTCAATCCCAATATTACCTTGGGACATTGGATTGATGTCCCACAATAACATTATTGCTGGGAAATCAGCTCCCAACCTGGGTTTTATGTAAAAAGTGAGAGTACTTACCTTATCCAGATACCTGCTTGTGTGATTTACCATCTTGTAAATGGCCATCATGCATGTGAAGGGCCAAACCCAGACAAAAATGATGATCACACATGTGTGCGAGGTGGTAATTGAGCATTATTGGATGTTTCACATCATTGAAATATCTGTATGGATACATTACGCCATCATGGGAGCCAGGGTCTACACAAGTAAGTGCTTCCCTACCTTGCCATTTGGGTGACAGACAATAATTCTGGAGGTGCTTTACTCTGGAATATTTCCAAATAGCAGATTAACCTGCTAATGTCTGGAAGTGGCCATAGTGTTTTTTAAAAAGGTAACAGTTCAGGGTTGACTATTTTGTGCAATAATACCATATATTCCGGCATATAAGGTGACTTTTTAATCCCAAAATATCTTCTGAAAAGTTGGGGGTTGCCTTATACACTGGAAATACCCTCAGCCGTGTCCTGCTTGCCGCAGCCGCCAGCACAAAACTGGGGTGCGTAGCCTAAACGGAGCCTTGGACTTGGGGAGAGATGGCAGCTTTACCTGCTAATCCCAAGAGTGTGACTTGTAGCTTTGCTTCTGGCATTGATGCGAGGGAAAAACCTTGCTCCAATAAACAGCCAGCAAAGGATCTGGGCTGCAGTTCAGCCTCGGAGGCTACCTTTGAATTGTGCTGGGAAATATTTTTGAGAAAATGGCTGGTTTTTCCTTCTTTCAACAGCAGGATTTTTCATATTTCGCTCGGTGGCACCCCCCCTCCCCTACTGGGTCATAGATGAATCGTACTAGAGCGACAGCCTCCAAGGCTGGAAGCAAAGCTACAAGCCACACTCTTGGGACTAGCAGGTAAGGCTGCCTTCTCTCCCCAAGTCCGAGGCTCTGTTTAGGCTGCACACCCCAGTTTTGCAAAATCTCCATTTTAAGTAGAAAAATTGGGGGTTGTCTTATATGCCCAGTCACCTTATACGCCAGAATATATGGTACCTTATATTCAAAGGACTGAATTTTCTTGTGGATTTTCATAGAATTGCAGCCTTACAATGCCTCACCTGCCTTTAGCTCCACTTGTTTAACTTCAGGTATCACTACCTTCTAGCTGCCTTGCCCTCCACCCCATCAGCAATCACTCCAAGCATAATATCACTATTACAGTTTGCTATTAAATGTGTATTTCCTGGGCATTTGGAACAAAACCGCTACATTTCTTTTTGCTCCCGCACATGTGGATTTTTCTTGAGTACTCTATTAAAATTTATCTTGGAAAGATTATTTTGATTTTTAATTAGTATATGTGGTCAGAGGTGTTGCAGTGTTGTGCAACATACCAGCAATTTATTTTAATAAATCTTCAAGTTGTTTTGTGTAAACATTTATCAAGTCAAAAATAACCATGCAGGAGTTTGACCACCAGCCATATACAGGTAATTGTAATATGCTCTTATTTTTACTGCAGGTTCAGTTTTGATGGACACCTGGGAAAAGATGCCTACAGGCGTGTATGAGAATGTATAATGCAATACACTTCTCTGCTTTACTCATCACCTAGCAGAAGGTCACCAAGTATCACATCACTGAAGTTCTGATTGAGCATTCAATTCAGGACTCCTATTTAGGCTGTGATTTTTCTCCCATTTGCATTGTTACATTATGCACAATACAGTTTTCACCTTGTACTTCAAGTACATTTCCCCCTATACTGCAGAATAACACCTAGTAACAGAAAGTCTTATGAAAAGCCTATTGAAGGCTTCCCATAAATCAGCTTTTATTTTGAATATGCTTCCCTTTGTGTGCATGTGTGTGTGTTTTTGTGCGCATGTGTGCACACATAGTGTTATAATCACAATAAAAGCTCATGTGCCAGTCTGCTATTTTTAAAACTTTTCTCAAGTGTTTCACTTTTGGGGACTGAACAAGCAATTGAAGCAATGATTGTTATTACCGACTTTTCATAGACATTCAACATAAATTTTAGAGGTTGCTTTATGCTGTGCTTTCAGAGGTTACAATCAGCTGAACTTTCCTCTTGGCTATAAGATGTATGCGTGCCAAATGAACAATGCATATGCAATAAATAAATGCAATTGCCATCAGTGTGACTATACAAAGCAAGTATATTCTCCCTTGAGGAACTAACTATACATTATGTACAAAATCTTTCTTCTCACTCTCTGCCCAAGAAAAGCAATTCTGGATATGATTTGACTGGGTAAATTGCCACTTCTCTGCTCTATCCAAATTGTTGCCTGTAGTTCTTTTCTTCCTGCAGGATTCAAACAAGTGTTTATCTGCATTGTTAGAAGGAAACCATTGCAGTAGGTTGTCAGGGAAAGAATTTGAGCAAGGACAGGGTCATTTATTTACTTATTTATATTTATATCCTACTGTATAACTCAAGGACTCAGGATGGGTTGCAGTAAAAACAATAAAAATAACGTTAAAGGAATCCACTGAAAAACCATAACAATTCTAAAACCTACAACAATGCCTGAAAGGAAGGCGAGGGTGAAATGGGGTCCCCCAAAGTTGAATATTGGGATCAAAGTTTAGCAAGGGGTAAGATGCGAGATAGGAAAGTTTGCTGATAACACTCAACTATTCAGGTAGTAAAAACTGATAGAGATTGCAAAGAGTTCCAAAGGGATCTCTTGTCATTAAGTGAATGGGCAGCTAAGTAGCAAGCATTCTTCAATCATAGTAAGTGCTAAGTAATTCACATTGGAACAAAGAATGCCAGTGAGGTTTATTAGGGATGTGCACAGAGCCAATTTCCCACATTCAATTCAATTTGATGTGAATCAGATGTGGGAATATTTGGCTTTGGCTGAATTGGCTTCAGCTTTGTGCACAAATATTCAAACAAATATTCATGAATGAAATGAAGTGGGCCTCCCCACTCCTCCCTTCTCAAACCCCTTCCACTCACCAGCTACCACCACCACACACTGCTCAGAACCTGCCTGAAATAGCACTTCTGGTTCTGTGCATGCAACTCTCCATTCAGAGATCATGGTCCCCAGATGGAGAGCTGCCTGCGCAGAACCAGAAGTGCTGTTTTGGTGCCCAAGAGTGCTGAAATGGACCCAGAGACCCCACCGCAGCTTCCGTGAAGGTAAAGACGCATGATGGAGTGGAATGGGGTGTGTGTGGTCACATCATCCACCATCATTTTGGTGATCTTTGAGTGCTGAAACTACACTTCTGGGTCTGTGCACACATGGAACCAGACAGAGAGCTGTGCGCAGAGAACCAGAAGGCCTGTTTTAGGACCCAAAGAGCACTGAAAAGGGCCCAGAGACACAACTGCACCCTCCATAAAGATAAGGGAGTGTGCAGTAGTGGAATGGGGGTTGTGTCATCTGCCATCATTTTGGCACTCTTTGGGCACCAAAACAGCACTTCTGGGTTTGTACGTGCAGCTCCCCATCTGGGGATTGTGCAATGGAGGTGGGAGCTGCACATGCAGAACCAAAAGTCCTACCTGTGTCCTCGAAGAAAGTGTGCAGCAGCAGCAGTGGTGGTGTGACCAAACGTAAGGGGGGGATGGAAGGGGGTACACAAGAGGATGCAGGTGGACCCAAGCTTGGCCAAAGCTTCAAACAAATCTCTGCTAAATGCTGGATAAATCTGATTTGCCAATGAATAGGGCCTATTTAGGCCTTATTCAATTCGTCTGCAAATGTTGTTATTCATACAGATTTGTAGAAATAATGAATAGCATGAATATTCATGCACATCCCTAAGTTTATAAACTGATAAAGCCTAGGTTTTCTGTGACACATTGGGAAAGGAGTCTTGGGGCTCTACTGGGGAGATGAATGAAGGTTTTGATTCATCATCCACTAGCAGCAGCAAAAAAAGGCAAATTCAGTGCTAGGGGAAATGGGGAAGGGAATAAAAAATAAGTCAGCAAGCATTATTGTGCCTCTTTATAAATCTATGGTGAGATCACATTTGGAATATCTCAAAAGTATTTCCCAGCACAATTCAAAGGCATCAAGAAGTGAATCTGCTGCAAAACTGTCCAGACCAAAAACTCTGAAGGCTGGAAATGGTAAATCTGCCCTGTCCCAGAACACCGTCACAAATACAGAAAGGGCCTCAGTATCTCCCAGACCTTTAACTTCCTCTCTTTCTTTCTTACTTGCATATTTTTAATGTGAGCATAAACTTTACTCCTGAATATTGAACAGACCTTAGGAATCGGCATGTAAAATAGAAATCCAAGCAATGATATTACATGTTGCAGCTTTTGGGTTGTTATGGTGTATTTGAACCTAAGCTTTTGAAAATTGTTATGGTATCCATCTTCAAAGTATCTGACTGCTGGAAGAGTTATATAGTGTTAGCAGTCAGATCCTCTGAAGACAGAATTGTAGCTATATCTGAAAACTTAGGTTCCAATCAGAGCTAAGGAACAAGCCAGCATAAAAATTCAAAAACTGAGAAACATGAAGTGAAAACCGGTAGTGGTCTAGTTCAAGTGGTACATGGAGGCTACCACCATTTCACTAGGTTCCCAGGAATGACCTCATGTAGCATGCTGCAAAAACGTCTGCAGCTTCAGACACTTGGAAAATGTTCTGTGCCATTGCACTAAATGCAGAAGCAGCCTGACAATAAGAACCAGAAGCAGGCAAGCATTCCAATTCACCTAACTCTGAAGAAATCAGTATTTAAAAGCTTTCTTGAAAGGCTAATAGAAAGTGTCAAGGAGTTGCATTTGACAGAATGCAGGTTGCCAAATTCCCTGAAAAGAAGCCCAACATATGAACTGCTCAGCATTCTGAGCTGGTAAGTAATTTTTCTGTCCTGTAGCCAGCTCCGTCAAGTAGCTACACCAACGTGATTTTTGTAGATTTTTAACAACTTTCCACATTTTGCCGATAGCCTATTTGGCAGCCTAGAGCATAAAAATCAGTAACCGTTGATGCTTTATAGGACAATTACAGTTTGTAAATAAATTTAATAAATACAGCTCTGGAGTAAATGTTATTGGTTCCTGAAGTATTAAAGTTTCAGCAAAGTGTGCACAATATTTCTAAAATGCTTTGAGCTCCATTCCCCACTAAAGCTTGCTTTGCTTTGCGAATGTTCACATTTCATAGTTATTAGCTCATCACAAGCTCTCCTTTCTTCCATCTTTTACCAGGACACGTGTTGTATATTCTTTTTCAATGCATTCAATAGCACCATTTCGCCCCTGATTTCCAGGCTAACATAAAGCAACAGGCCTTTGCTTTTTGTCAGTCACTGTGTTTGATCAATAGTCCCCCAAAAACATAAAGCCACTTCAGGATAAAAAAGTACTTTCCAACAGATATGATTCTGTTTTCAGAAATTCCACTGTCAAGTTACATAATGCAGAAGGTGATTTAAAATTTATATGTGGCCAAGCTCTTTATTATGTAACATTTTTGGAACCTGGTGGCAAGCAATTTGATTGAGTGGCTCCAAAACTGAATTGGTAAGAAGCCATGTTCCATATATTTATGCGGTACAATTCGTACTTTGTCTCTCATGTTAGCACTTGCTGTTTTCTCTGCCTCTAAACTAAGTCTGTGTCCCCATGGTAAGGATACTGCGAGGTGAACATGAGTTTGCCTTGAACAGTCCCCATGCAAAGCCCTAATTCGGGCTACATGAGGGACAAAGCCCCAAAAACCGAAACAAAAAAACCCCTCTCCATTATAACTGTTCTCACCCCAAATTACAGGGCAAGAACAGGTTATCCTGGGGGCACGGGGACACTCCCTGGTTACAATCACAGCATTAGTGGGTGGGGTTTTGCTGTGACTTCCACTAATGCTGCGATTGCAACTGTCCCCCCTTACCTGAGTGCTTAATTGCCTAAGTAAGGGCTTGATTTACCCCAAACAATCGCCTGAGCTGCGCATAAGCAAAGCTCCGCTAAAATGATCAAAACAGACGTGGCAGGGCAGCTGTCAGGCGATTGTTTGGGGTAAATCAAGCCCTTACCTGGGCGATTAAGCACTCAGGCAAGGAGGTGGAGAAAACCATGGCATCCCAATGCAAGGATTTTCCATGGTTTTCATGGGGACAGGCAGGTTCACCTTGAACCTGTACTGTCCTCCATTGCCATGGGGACTCCTTAATGCGAATTAAGACTCGCATTAAGGCTGCCCCGAATCCACCACGAGGCACTGTCAGCCCCATGGAGACGCAGCCTAAATGTATAAAAAGGTGATGATAATCAATAGCACATCTTAGAAATAGAAATTTGCACATCTTCACTCTGCGCAGTGAGGTGAACTTATGCATTCAGTTTTCACCATATGCTATAAAGTGTGAAGCTGCAACCATGCGTGTTTTCTGACACAAAAGTGGAACATGGCCATAATGATAGAAATCTGGGTTTGATAAAAAGCTGTGAAATTAGTTACAATATTAGAATTACCGTAGTCATTGTTTTTGTCAAAGAAAGGGGTATAGATGGATTATACTCCAAACTAGCTCATGCAATTTATCTTTTTCTTGTGCTTCTGCCCTTGCATCAAAAGTCAGGCTATCATCTCAGTATCTTAGTCAAGAGGACAAGTGAAATGAACCTTAAGAATATCCTTTACGTGAGAGCAATAGAATCATTTGCTTTTAAATAATTGACTCAGAAAATCTAAATATCGTGCTAATAGCTTTCATTTGTAGGCATGGGAAATCCTTTCTTTAAATTCAGTTTTACTATTAGATTAGACCATGAATTGTTTAATCGCATAACCAAAGGCACCTATTTAGCAAGACATATGACTGAGGTGAATTGGAATGCAACTGGTAGAATGCAACTCTCCCCAGCTCTCCCCAACCCCAACCAATTCCTTTTCTGAGGCATCCAGCTGCAACCGCCTGCACTTTTTCCGGTGCAATGGGGGCCATCTGAGCTGCCCTGGTGGTGCCCTGGAGAGGATCAGATGCACAACTGGACACAGGTAAGTCTCCGGTCATGTTAGGGCTAGGCTAATGTGTACTATTGTCCCCTAGTGTGAATGTTAGTATATGGTAGTCTATCATGCACTTTCCCCATCCAACAGACAGGAAAGCAAGAGCAGAAATCCCTCTTCTCTTCGCCCTTGAATTTCTTAGGTTGCACGGCTCACATTCTATTTAGATTTGCTCAAATCTGAAGAAAATCTGCCACATGAAATTTGTTTTATCAAAGTGTGGCAGATCACATATGAAGGGTTATTTGGAGCAACATCAGTACTCCATTTTGGAGAGGAAGAGGAACAGGAATTAAAACAGCTGGAGAAGAGAGGTGCTGAGCTGAGAAAGAAGCAATAAGACTATCAGTAATCAGAATGAACCCAACAGGCAGAGAAACAGCAGAAAGCAAAACTAGTTAGGAAGGCATAATTTACATCTTAAGTGTATTCAAGGGTTTTTTTTTTTTTGTTCTTAGCAAAGGTTTAAAAGTTAAGAGTTTTCTAATATGAGCTGATGGGTAATAAATGCTTTTACTTTAGCAGATGATTACTTTTGTATTATATTTTTTTCTATGGAGCCAGTTTGATCTAGAGGTTAGGGAGCCGGACTCTTATCTGGAAATACCGGCTTTGATTCCGCCTGGGTGACCCTGGACTAGTCACAGCTCTCCTCTGGGCTCTCACAGCCCCACCTACCTCACCGGTTGTCTGGTGTGGGGATAAGAATAGAAAACTTTATTAGCTGCTTTGAGTCCCCTTTAATGGGTGAGAAAAGCGGGGTAGAAAAGCCAGCTCTTCTTCTTCTTCTTCTTCTTCTTCTTCTTCTTCTTCTTCTTCTTCTTCTTCTTCTTCTATGGAGGACATAATAGAAAGAGAATGTGAAAAAAAGATGGCCATGGGAGAAAGGTAAGCGTATAGTAAGCTGACAATGGAATGTGAAGGTTACTGGCTAGATTTATTTCATCCCCATTTAAGGTAGACTGTTTAAGGTAGACAACTCAGAGTAGGTTTAAAATGTATTTTTAGGATGTCAACATTTATGAAAAAGGTTTATTTAGAAGTACATATAAAAGTGGTTTTTTTAGTAAGTGCAAGAGGGACATGAAGTAGGAGCGCAGCACCCTTTCTTCTTTGCCCATCAATGACAGGCTTACTTAAGCTGTCCTTAAGTTTAATGTGGGGGCAAACTGGCAATGAAACCACTTAAAGACTCATATTGACCAATGAAACAGCTCATGGAGGTTTGGAGAATCTATCAACATTAATTAGTACCACAAATATCAAAATACACAACTATTAAATATATAAAAATCATGAGATATTAGAAGAAAGGTTATTACTAGGGATGTGCACGAATGAGATTTGTACAGAATTGGATGCAAGAAAATTTGTATTGGTTCAAATAGATCCTATTTGAATGTGTCAGGATTTGTATTTGGTGCGAATATTCAGTCCCATATGAATCCCATATGAATCTCATACAAATGCATATGAATCCCATATGAGGTTTCATACAAGTGTATCAAAATATTCCATTCGAATTTGAAAGTCAGTCTTCAAAAGTGCCAACATTTGATTTGAGTTTGAATGTCTGAATTTGCCTGAATTCATATGAATTTTGTATGCACAACCCTAGTGATTACATCAATTAAATGAAAATGGGTTTAAATATTTAAAGGATCTATATAATATTTTGGGGAATGGTGTGAACAGGAAATAATACATCACTGGAGGAGGATGCTTGACTTATTATTCTCTGAGAAATTGATATAAATAAGAATATACAGGTCAAGTTCCAACTGAGCATTTTTATCTAGGTTTTAATACAGATTTATTTAATCAACAGCCAGGTCAGTTTTTTGATGTCCCCACCCCTAGCTTATTGTTAGGCTGGAAGAGCCCATATAAAGAAAATGTAGAGATGTGTGCAGAGAGGTAACTAAATGTCACAAGTATCACCAGACTATCACCAGACTTTTGAAGGCTGAATGAAGTAAGGATTGTGCAAGAATTGCTCAAGTCTGTGTAATACAAAGGATGTGAGTCACCTTCTTGTGATAACAGGAGTGTATAAAGGTGAGCACACACGGCTGTGTGTTGTTGATTGTTCGAGAGCTGAGACTGGAGAAGGAGAGATGTGACTGCTACGGAATAAAAGCCTCTACGGAGAATTTACGGCTCTCTGTCTGTTTGTTTACACTGCGAGCAGAAGCAAGAACGGAGCTCCTGAAATGCTGGACAGCGCAGCTGAAGAATGCTGAAGAATGCTGACAACCAGCAAGCCAGCAAGCAGAGAAACAGAGAAATTTTATTCTTCCAGCACGGACGTGCAACTCTGCAAATGAAGATTTATTACCAACGGGGGGTACCTGACACTCCAATACCCCCTAACACTTATAATGTGGACTGGCAGGGGAAAAACTCTTGCCCTTCCCTCCTCACCGTCATACACTGATGTCATCGGGGGCAGGTGTTCCCTTGCAGAGTGGAGCCCTCCTCCTTTACCCCTTCACTCAGTCTCTCATCTCCCTGACACCATCAATTAATTTTTATTAATATGTTTAAAAGTGCAAACTGGGGGGGGGGTAGATGAGAATGAGGTGGCGGTGAAAGTGCAGTGCACCCCACACAGTGAATGCCATGCTTGTTACGTGTCTTTCATTGTTACTTTCATTTCCTCCCTTCCTTCTCCTCCTCCTTCTCCAAAGGCATTGCTGTGTCGTTTAACTGTGAGTAAGCGAGCTTTGCCCAGGTGGCAGCCAGTGCCAAGGTCTGAATGACTTCCCCTTTAAAACAGTTGACACTTTGGGAATGCCTGAGCTCGACCTGCCTGCCTACTCTTCCTGAGTGAAGTATCTTTTTTGCCTTCCAAAGAGGAAGAGGAGGAAGCACAACAGCAGGCCCCTCGTCACCCACCCACTAGCACCGATGGTGGCACATCGATGGTGGCACTTTGCAGAGGAGCAGCCTGGCAATCAAACACGGGTGAGTAATCAATCATGCAGGGGGTGAGATGTCAGTGACTAGTGTTCACAAGTGTGAATGCTAGTCAACTTTGGTTCATCGCACACCTTTCCTGTCCACAGGATGGGATGGGAAGTGTGAAATCACCTAAGGTTTGAAACTGTTTTCCAAGACAGAAGCAAACTGGAAAGATTTATTGTATTTCTCAGTGAGACCCCAAGCTCCAGAATGTTTGCCAGACCATAGGAAAATGAAAAGAGTAAACTGAGGCCCTTTCCGCACTGGCCCATTTAAAACTGGATTAAGTAAATCCGTTTTTAGGAAATGTGTCTCTGGGCCTTTCCGCACAGGCTCTAAAAACGGAATTAGAGCCAAATGCAGGAAGGATTAGGACGTGGCTTCCGCATAAGCACCCCAATTAGGATCCCTTTGAGGACACCACGTCTGCACATCAGTGCGCAAAACCGGTTGCTTAAACCGGTTTTGCCGCCAAATCCTACCGAGATGTAAGACCTTAAAAAATCAGGTCTTACATCTGGCTTTTCCCCTTAAACCGGTTTGGAAGCAAACGTTTCTGCACCGGGGCGGGGGGGGGGGATTGCCAGTGCATGTGCAGTTGTCAAACGGGAGAGCGCATGCTCCCTGTTTGACAGCTGGCCATGGCACAGCCGGCTGCTGCCTTCCCTGGCTTTCCCCTCACAAGAGAAAGGGCCACGGCCCCTTCTCTTGCCAGGGGAAGCTGCAGCTGCCACCATGGCTGCGTGGTCACGTTTGGGGTGATTACCTGGTCGCTGGTGGGGCGACTGTGGGAGCAGCAGGGCCAGCGTCCATTGAGCTTAGGCACGCTGGAGTGTACATTTCCCAGGAAGCCTCATGAGGGTGGCTGGCCAACGGGAAGGAGTATTGTTATGTTTCTTTTTGTATGTAATCATAATAAAAAACATTGATTCAAAAAAAGTATGGCAGAGCAGGAAGAACCAATGCAAGGATATTGACCCAAGGCTCACCTCAGTTCTCAACTCTATCTTTAAACATTTTTGTGTTTAACAAATTATCAGAACATGACCTATGATGTTTACTGTGGATGTTTCAAGAACTTGCATAATTCTCCAAAAAGTGAAAAGCAATGTCTAGTTTATACCTGACCTGGATTTTTTTTGCTCTTTTTCTGATTCACTGGTTTACTTTTGCATTACAATATATACTGCCAAAAGCAAAATGGAAACTTAAAATTACATTTCCACTGACGCAAAAATGCTTGTATCACTGTATGAAACAACTACAGTAAATAAGAATTACTATAGCACATTATTCATATTTCCCAAAGCTTCTGAAATTCTTTAGGTGGTGGATATATTAGATTAAGCTGTTTGAAAAAGAGATAAAGTCAGACAAATTTGCATAAAAACAAGATTTGCTTGTTCACTAGTCCTCTATGGCTGTTTTTAACTATTCCCCATACATTTGTCAAATATACACTGTCATTACTAAAGAAACTTACTAGGAATTGCTACTGGTATTGTTTGGAAATATATAACAACTTATGTAAAGTAATTATTTTGAGTGCATGCATTTTCATTAGGCTTAATAAGTTCTATTTTCCAGTTCCATCTTTTATTACAAAAGATAGCTTTTTAGAAAGCAGCACTGCTATTTATTAGATTTGGAGAGTCCCACAGCTAAACATTGGGTAGACATGTTTTTAAAGTAAAGGGCTATGGGCCTTTATGCATTTGGCCCCACAATTTTCATGAAGTACATTCCCAGATGGAACATCTGCACTTGAAGGAGCCATTTCAAGCTCAGAAATGGCCCCTTCTGTGTAGGAGCTGACTGCACACAAACTATGTGTGGAGCACGATTTCATGCTCCACACATAGATTTACCTAGACCATAGACACCCTTTGCCATCTCTGTTAAAGTCCATTCACACCTCTATGTTGCTGGGCAGATCATCTGAGGTGCCACACAGATGACCCCAAATGTGATTGTGGATGTGTAGCATGTCACCATCATCCCAGTGATGGCACCAATGCATGCACAGTTGCATTGGTCTCCAGAAAGAAGATAGAGGTGCCAGGACATGTGTCCGCACATCTGGTAGGTCTGTGGACATGTGTGTTTGTGTGTGGGGTGTGTGAAATGATGTGCACTAGCATTCTCAAATGTGAATACTAATTCATGCCAGTGGGAGTGCACTATTACAATCCCTCAGATGGGCTGGGAAGTGGATAAAGGCCCTATGGGTAGAAGTTGTTTGTGGAATTGGGCTGGAATAGAGCAAACTGCTCGTTCAAGACTGCTTTTGTCTTTTCCTTTACTAGCTTTCTGCCATTTCCAGTAGATCAGCCTGCTTTTCAAGCTATTTCTTTTTTTTTTTAATGCACTCTGCTCTTTCCTTTCCACTTCCTCACTATTTGTATGAAGGTAAAAGCTATGTACAAATGTGGAGTATTTATCTATGGAAGGATACAGTACCTTGTAAATGTGAGTCTAAGAGGCCAGTGTTAGCATTCCAGGGGAGGTCAAGAAGGTATTTCCTCTTTTTATTCTCTGTATGGCTACGACCTGCAATGCGTAAAAAGACTTTCATGCTGTGTTCATACCTAAGCTTTGGTTCACCTTCAGAGTGGAAGGACCAAAGTGACACGCCATTTTCTTTCCATGTTATCTAACCCAAAGGTGGATTTCCTCAGTTAAATAAAAGCCAAAGCAAACAACTTGTCATGCTGAAAATCCATCATTCACTCTGAAAGTGAATCGAAACTGGATTAAAATGTGTGTCTTCCTTTTCTGTGCAGATGTGCTGGTAGGAATTTTGGCAGTTACGTCATTTTGCTACAGCAGGATTTTTGCACAAGAGTGAAGGAGCTGAGATACAGTACTTCAGAGAGGAAGTGACACAGGACTCTTTTTATATACATAGCTGGGAGATAGAGATGCTTGTGGACCAATCATACTGTTAGGGGGAAGTTTGGAATGGTGAGGGGTGAAAGCAAGGCAGCAATCAATCTGCGTTTGATTCAGAACTTGCTTTGGTGTGAAAGACCAAATATGCAAGGCGGCCTATTTGCACTTGGGCTTTTTCTAGAGTATATCTCAGGAGAGAGGTCTGTTGTCTGCATGCTGATGCAGACTCTGGCAAGCCTCACCTGGCACCTGCTGTAGCCTGCACTAACAGCAGGCCCCTACTTTAGGATATATTCCAGAACAAGGCCAAGTGTGAATAGGCCTCATGTGTGTTAAATCTTTCTTTTTCTTTTTTTTTTTTTGCTTCCCCTTGATGTGGAATTCAACTATCATTCAATTTTGAAGTTCAAGGTAAGACTTTTATGTAAAGAGCTCTGAGAAAGGATATGAACTAAAATAAACGACAAGCAAAAGAGCAGTGAGCATTGTAATGTTTGGGTTCTGTTCATACTTACCTTCTAGCGAATATTGGTCTGTTCACTGGGTAAGTTCATCTGCACATGGATGCAGACTTGGATCTTTACAACATCCAAAGTAGTTTAATGTTTTTGACAATTGGAAGTTCCTCATACATTATTCCAGGGTGTCATTTGTGATTTTGTCATGTTTATCAGTCTGATATAGGTTGCCTCCATATGGGAACCAGATAACAGTACTAGGAAGCAATAATGCAGGCAATTGCTCCTGTGCTGTTATTGCTTCATGCCTGGCCAGTGCTGGTCACAATGCTGTCTTTGCATGTTTTGGTGAGGCACAATCTAGGCAATTTCGCTGCCATCAAATTCCTGCATGTGCGTGTTACCACCTTTGCACATGTGTGGTTGGCTGTTTCAGCCTCCACCCATGTGTAATGGATGGAGCTCTGATTGCTGCTCCATCCAGAAAGATAAGTGTGTCCCTAAAAAGCCCTACAGCTGGAAAACTCACAACCAGTACCAGGTTTTCCAGCAAGAGTTAAAAACACTTTTTAAAATTAATGATGGGATTGTCATAATATGTGAGGTGACCCCAACTTAGGGATGTGCAAAATGACATTTGAATTCACAAATTCAATTGCATTTTTTGAATTTGCAGACATGTACATCGAATTGAAAATCCAAAATTTGATCAAAGAGAACAAAGATCCTGCTTGTGAAACCAACCATTTCAGTTGAGTATTTATATTTCACTATGTTTTTTGTGATAACAAGAACTTTTTTAATGGGGAAAAAGATGTGGGAGATATGCTGATAATATCACTCTGATGGCAGAAAGATTAAATTAAATTAATCTTTCATCCAAAAATTAAATATTAAGATGCATTACAATTTGGGAATTATTAGATACTGAAAATTTGATTAGAGATAGGGATTTTTATCACATTAACTCAAATAATCCTCAAGTGCAAAAACTACAGGAATTACAGCAACGAGAAAATAGACTTGTGCTCCAATTTAATGTATTAATTAAACTTATGACAAACCAATGGATAATAACAGAAATGACAAGACAATTGACTTGTTTGAAAAACTCTTTACTAGATCTCTTGACATTTCTACTGGACTTAATATCACTAATACACACTAATACAATTTCCTATTTCTTTATATTTCAAAAATTCATGGGAAAAATACATGCATATTTGGATGACCAAATATGATGGTTAATATTCAATAAACGTGAGCTGGAGTTATAGTACAAGAATAAAGGAAATGCAAACAAAAATAAGTCACAAATGTTATTTAACTCTTTATAGATTTGTGAAAATTAATAACAATGATAATTTCAACTGTTGGATAAATCAATATTTTTTTTTCATATGTGCTAGTCATGTGACAAAATTAACCACTTTTGGAAGGATATAGACATGAAAATGCAGAGAACAATTTGACTAACATTAAAATTAACAGTGGACTTGGCATTATTAGGAATTTTCCAAGGTGAAAATATACAGATTAAATATAAAAAGATGATTCAATTTATGATAGCAGCTTCATGCGCCATTTAAAATTTGGAGATAATTTAAATAAAAGTCTCTGGTATGATAAGATATGGGAATATTTAGTAGATATAATAATAACTTTAAAAAACAGAACATGAACAAATTTATTTCTGTGAAACCAAAGATTAAGAAGATAAGTACATTCTCTAAGGAGATTTTATCATTAATAACATGAGGGCTCATGTGGTCTTTCAATCTTGCACTACTAATATACCTACAGTATAATAATTATATTTTAAAATAAAGCAAAAACAATGAATAAAAAGGAAAAGTTAATCTTAAATAGTTTTACAGGTTGTATATATTTTAATGAATTATAGCTTTTTACATGTTATATTTAAATGTTAATCTTATATTTTGTTAAAATACCTCTATATTTTATTCACATATGATAATTTGTATGTTTAAAATTAATAAAAAAGTTTAAAAATTGTGATGCTGAAAAAAAAGGCCTTCTAAGGGTCCCTTGGACTGCAAGAAACTCAAATCTGTCAAATACTAAAGAAAATCTATTCTGGCTGCTCACTGGAAAGAAAAATATTGAAGCAGAAATTCAAATACTTTAGGCACATACTGAAAAGACACTGGAAAATACCTTGATTCTGGGACAGATTGAAGGCAAAAGGAGAAGAGGATGGCAGAAAATATGTTGGTTAGATAGTGTTCTGGAAGGAATGAACATGAGTTTATCAGACTCCAAGACACGGTGAAGGGCAGATGGGTCTGGCATGCTTGGTCCATGAGGTCATGAAAAGTCAGACGTAATTAAATGTTTAAATAAAACAAATCTGTCCTAGCCTAAGCTAAAAATATATGAAGTGGAAATCAGGAAGTTCAAAGATAGTTCTAAGAATTATTGGATGTATTCCAAAAATCTTTTTCAAAGAATCTTGTGATTAGAATGCCAGACTCTTGTCTGAAGGTCTCCCAGTTTGATTCCATATTTGTACATGAAGCCACCTGGGTGACCTTTGGCTAATCACAGCTCTCACAGGCCCACTCAACTCACAGGGTGTTTGTTGTATGGAGACGAACAAGGAACTTGGTCAGCCACTTTGAGTCTCCTTAGAGGGTGAGAAAAATGGGGTATAAAAGCTGACCCTTCTTCTTTATTAAACTTTTGCTCCATTTGTAAAAATCCTTACCACCCATCAATACTGGTAGACATGCTCAAGAGCATCAAAATACACTGTAGGAATTTATGTACACCTTTAGCAGGGGGTTGGACTTAATGACCCAGGAGGTCCCTTCCAACTCTTGATTCTCTGATTTTATGATTCTCATTTCTGACACACAAAGAGTATTGTTGAACCTTCATTCTCAGTACAGTGATAACATGCATATGATTGCCATGAATTGTATAACACAGCTGGACAGGACCTGACTGGAACTAACCTGATTGCTGCATACCATGGAAAATCCCTTTTCAGACTTTATTCTGGAGTGTCTTGAGAAAGCATCTACTTGGCACATGCTGATGGATAAACCACATTGCCAAAATTTTGATGATCAACTCCAAGAGTGTTGTTTCTTTGTCAGTTCAAGCATGTCTCCTCTGCTGGAAAGTAAACTTTGGGGAGATGCCAGGCTGCCATAAGCAGGCAGAGAGGTCGAAAGATTAATTAATGATGGCTGTTATTGATATTTATTTGTCATGTCCAGTATCTTAAATCATAGGGTGCTTCTGCACCTGCCGCCGAGAAACGGATTTAACAAAATCCGTTTCCCAGCCATCCAGCTTCCCGAGGATCTGTCTGAAATAGGGACAGATCCTTGGAGGCCTCCCACACATCCACGCATGTGCAGGGAGGCGGGATTGGGTGGCCAGATCCCCTGGGTGCTGTGTGGAGGCTGCAGCACCCATTCCAAAGGGCACCTGGCCTCCCATGCTGCTGATGCCGCCCCCGGAGCTGCAGGACTGGAGCATACAGCTGCCAGTCACTGTGCATTTCTGGTGGCACGTAGCATGCAGGGGAAGGGCGGAAGAAGGCAGACTGGCCTGCCTCTACCCTTCCCAAGATGGCAGCCACCGGCAAATCTGCCCCCTCGCCTCTCCATGTGCAGAAGCATCCTGCTTCTGACCGGATTGAGGCTAGGGGCTGGATTTTCAAGGTCTTCCTAGAGGCTGGATCCTTCGGCGGCGAGACCCCATTAAGAATGGGTCTTGTGCACCGGAGTGCAGAAGCAGCAGCCCAGATTTGGCCTCCAGCTC
Organism: Aspidoscelis tigris stejnegeri; assembly: GCA_023333525.1. Taxonomy (NCBI): domain Eukaryota; kingdom Metazoa; phylum Chordata; class Lepidosauria; order Squamata; family Teiidae; genus Aspidoscelis; species Aspidoscelis tigris. Next base: position 99,026,298 of record JALMGA010000001.1, read on the forward strand.
AGAAGGTAAGTCTTAGTGGTCTGTATGTGTCCTGCATGTGTCCTGTATGTGTTGTTATATGTGTACTAAGGGCCTGTGCGGAAGCACCCATACTCCTCTTTTCACCAGTTGCCACCACAAATAGACACATCACCTTGCCTGAGGGAAATGAAGAAACATTAAACTTTATTTGTTCTTTTCCTTCCATCTTCTCTCCTCATGTGTCTATTATGTTTGATAGTAAGCCTGAAGAAAGGAGCATATTTACACTTTGGCTGTGTTGACACACAACAAAAGGCATGCCTCAAAGAGACAGCATATGACCTTCTGTTCCAAGCCTTCTCTAATCCACCTTTTCTAGCACAGAAAGTTCATGAGAGAGGGAGGAGTAGGCTGCCTTGTGAACAAGTCTGCCTTAAAGCCTTCTCGGAGTGCCTCAGAGATGCTTTTTTTTTTTGTGCTCTTTCTTACCACAGTCTTTAACTGCGTCCAGACTTGTTTCTACTGCGCAGTGGAATGCAGAGTTGCTATCCAGATATCATTCGAAAGTCATGGAAATATTGTGAAAATTTTATTTCAAACCATTGGTCTCCTGTGTTCTTGCCTTATTTTCTTGTTATTTGGATGACCCTTATGTACTTGGCATGTTATGTCTACTTTATTTGTACCTGTCTGCTAATTTTAATCTCACTCTTTGTTCCTTATTATCTTACATGACTTGTTCTGGTGAAAAAGAGCTCATCTTCTGGCTCAAAATTGCTTTCTAAAGGTCAGCATCCCAATACACACAATGATAATAGTACTTAATACAAAACATGTGTTCAAGTGCTCTGATTGACCAGGACAAGAATAAAATTCACCATCCAAGATCTACCCTTTTAACGATTTTGCACAACTAGGCACTGTTTTACTTCCCCCACAGGGACACTTCCAAATATCCCTTGATAATATTCAGTATATTCTGCATATGCGTTCAGCTGTATTGTTTTTAAACCCTGGCAAATTTTTGCAGCAACGCAAAAGGCACTGTTCTATTTACAAATGTATTACAAATCCAGTTAAAGAGATAGAATAACTGAAATTCTTTTCACATAGTGATCAAAATGAAGCTTTTCAAATGCATTTAATATTTTGCTTTTTCAGAGAGTGTGGAATGCAGGAACTTATAAATGTCAGAAAGCAAGTGTTACACTTCAGTCAATATGTTCTTGGCAATTTATTTTTCTTTCCTCACAATCAAGCAGAGGGTGTCAAGCAATTCCATGAAGCCTGTGGTATGAGAATATCAATCAGCATATGAGAAAGCAGACATTAAGGGTCTTTCTGCATTGGGTGGGCTATCATGCACTGTTCTGGCCAGAAACAGGGAACTCATTCCATGGTCGGCAGGGCTGCCACTGGCATCCACATTGCAGACAGCTCATCACAGCTCATCATCTTCAGATATTTTGGCCAGATCCCCAGAAGTGACACATTTCCAAGTACTTGACAAAATGGTGCCAGGTGCCTTGGTTGTAACTATCAAAATGCTAGAACCATAGCCTATGTGCCATCCACATGTGAGCTGCTAGTCTATCAACTGGAATACTGTGGCATACAGCAGCATTTTCTCAATATGGCCCATTCCAACATAGACCTTCTGGGGTGGTCTTGTGACCTATTGCAAACATGGCCGAACCCATCTAATTCTGTGAGCATTTTGATAGTTACTGAAATTGTATTCTTGCACATAAAATGACACAAGTTTGCAAATCACTTGCATAATATTTTATTATAGTGCTAAAGGATGTTTTTCATTCTTCTGCACATGGGTTTGAAAAGCTTGCAGGAAGCAGCTGGAAGACAGTGCCCATCCCCATGGCAAGGATATTATGAGGTGAAAGTTAGTTCGCTTCACAAGTGTCCCCATGTAAAGCCCTAATTTGGGCTACATGAGGGACAAAATCCTCTAAACTGAAACAAACAAACAAACAAACAAAAAACCTTTATAACTGTTCTCACCCCGACATACGGGGCAAGAGAGGGTAATAAAGGGGGCATGGGGACACTCCTGGGTTACAATCTCAGCATTAGCAGGTGGGGTTTTACTGTCCCCACCGCTAACGCAGTGATGGCAACTATCCCCCCTTACCTGGGTGCTTAATTGCCCAGGTAAGGGCTTGATTTACCCCAAACAATCTCGCCTGATAGCTGCCCTGAAATCAGCTGAGCAACTGTCAGGTGGGTATAGGGGCTGCCAAAAGCAGGGAAGATTCTAAAAACAAAGATGAAAGCCATTTAAAACAGACACAGCTTTTGCATCTGTTTTAAAAATCTTTCCTGCTCTTGGCAGCCCCTATACCCACCTGACAGTTGCTTAGCTGATTTCAGGGCAGCTGTCAGGCGGTTGTTTGGGATGAATCAAGCCCTTACCTGGACAATTAAGCACCCAGGTAAGAGGGGGGTGGAGAAAACCACGGCAAATCCCTGCATTGGGATGCTGCGGTTTTCTCCACCCCCCTTACCTGGTTACTTAATACCCCAGGTAAGAGTTTGATTTACCCCAAACAACTGCCTGACAGCTGCCCTGCTTTCATGTCTGTTTTAATCATTTGCGGAGCTCTACTTGTGTGCATGACAGCTGCTCATCTGTGCAGGGCAGCTGTAAGGCGAGATTGTTTGGGGTAAATCAAGCCCTTACCTGGGTGATTAAGCACCCAGGTAAGGGGGTGGTGGAGAAAACCGCAGGATCCTAATGCAGGGGTTTGCCATGGTTTTCATGGGGACTGGTGGGTTTGCCTTGAACCCACCGTATCCTCCATTGCCATGGGGACTCCTTAATGCGAATTAGATTCGCATTAAGGGTCCCCCAAATACACCGCAGAGCATTGGCAGCCCCATGGGGACTCAGCCACATTTATGAAATTTAAAGATGTATGTGTGTGTGGAACAACCTTTGCTTTCTCGCTCCCTGAATACTATGTAGCTGATTGCCTAAATGTGTGCTTGGGAGTTAAAGGAATCTTCATCTGACAGCTCTCAAAGCCCATATATGTGTATCTTCTGAACACTTTATAATGCATGTTATGTAATGTAATCCTAAAATGGACTACAGGAATAGCAATTTACATACTCTTCACCAGAGGCTACATCTATACTTGATTCATATTTTTCATTTTCTCTTTTCTCCTAAATCTGAAATTATTACTGCTGCTGTCTTCCCCAACCACTGTCCTGCCTTTGTGTTCCTTTATTCCCTTCAGTTCTCTTGATCCTAGGAGTTCCTTTCAGGAACAAATGGCCACATTTTCTTTCATTCTATGAATAAACTGGCAACCACATGTAAAACATAATGCTTTACTTGCACTTTTAAAAAAATAATGTTATACTAGCCAGTACTGCATGCAGCCATTAGATGCAGCTGCCCTCTAACAAATACTGTAAAACAGGTGCATTCTTTTGGTCTATATTTGAAAATGAATGGAATTTGTGCACTATTTTTCTGAATGTCTGCTCAGTTTTAGTTTCATATTTGGGGTTACCACATGCTGCCTAGCCACTTTTTCTTTGCTGTGCACAAATGCATCCTGAAACAACATAGTTTGTACCATTAGAGGCACAGGTGGATGCATCCAGATAGGGCTGAAAGCCTGAGATTATCCCAGGGCTGTATTAGATTGCCACATATAGGGGTGAAATCCTGGCATATGGCTATTTCAGGAGAATCAACTCCCAAATGAAGTTTTCCAGAAATAGTGATGTGAAATTGTCTGAATGCTTGCTTCTGGGATTCATACTTAAGAAAATGACCCCCATGCATGCATGGGGATGAAAAGGGGGCAAAAAGGTATACCACCTAGTGCATGGCTGGCACTTGTGCATTGCTGGGTATTTTGAGACATCCAAGTACCCAGAAGTACCCATCCCGCTGTCATGGGAGCAGTGTCAGATGAGGTAAGGTTCTGGGCTTGCCCTGTGATGTCACCCAGCCATCTGGCAGGGCTAGTGAGAGGAAATGGTGGGATCTAAACAAGTTTCCACATTTTCCTCTTAGCAGACAACCAAAGATGACAGAGGAAAAATACTTTTCTTTTAGAATTGTTGAATCAGTTCAAAGGAGGAAAAGAATGCTCAATAATAACAGTAAAAAAAAATACATTTCTATTAAGTCAGTGCAAGCTGATCATAAGCAGCAGTTTGATGTTCACCACACATGAAAAGTAATGGTCTGTCTGCCCATCCAGCCCCCTCATTTCTGATCTGCTTATGTTGCTTTGACGTACTATGTTGGTTTCCAATTGGTACACTTTAAGTAGGCATTGCCAAAATGGTGCCTGTCCAGTAGAATGTAGTCTGGGTCACCTGAAATTCAGAGCTGGTTGATTCTTTTTTGCTGGGTATATTTAACCAGGCATTGGACAGTTGTGGCAAGGATCCTGCAGTTATACCATACATGGCAGATTTTTTATAAAAGAGAGAGCTTTGGACTAGATAGTTATCAAAAGCTCCATCTGAATCCTTATGGGTTTAGATGGAGCAGACTCACTAGTAGCACAAGACTGGTGAACAAAAGTGTTGAGGTCTGACATGAATTTCCATGCTACCTTGATCATATGTGTGAGTGGAACTCTACTCTTGCAGGACAATTTTGTTACCAGCAATGCTGGTGAGAAACCAGAACTAGAAGTAGACATTGTGTTGCCTCTCTGGTACATAGCACGGTATTCTGAGTAAAGGAGCAGGATGAGAGTGAGAGAGCAGTACATACCTCAATTCCATTTCCTCTACAGAAATAACCTCAGAATAATTTAAGGTAAGGTTTAAGGTAATGCTGCTCCTTAAACAGAAAGAGCAGGAGCTAACATAATGCACAAGAAATCAGCTAGAAACTGCAGTGTGGATGGTGCCATAGTCTCTTGCCTTTAGGCCTCTGCCATAGAGTTCAGACAGAAGAGACTTTGGCACCATCCACACCATGCCATTCTTGCTATTCCATTAACTGAACATTGGCATAAAGGGCTGGATTCATATTTCATAGCAGAGATTGTGGTGATGGCAGCAAGAAGCTGTTCCATAAGATGGATAATATAAGCTTGAATCACTATTCTTCCAGGGAATCTGAATAAAGATTCAGCACAGATAAGATGTGTGGTTCGTTTATGGAATCTTCCCCAAGAGACATGACTATGCATGACAGATCTGTAGGCTTTAAAAGGGATATTTAAAAATAACAAAAATGAATCTTTCAGTTGTTATGTACTGTCTTCGGATTCAGAAGCACTACTTTTAGCTGTGAATTATTTTTGTGGAATGATAATGGAAAAATGGCATTGCCCTGATGTTCTTGTGTCATTTCCTGAGACATCAGATGGGCTACTGGGGAAAAAGTGTGGTTAAAGTCTTTTGTTTGATACACCAGAGTTCTTCTAATGCTTATATACCTATCCATTGAAATAGGAGCTTAATCTGTTTTCATAAAGTGAAACCTTGGATAGCATTGCCACTGCTTATTCTGCAGACTCATATAAGTGAAAATTGCTCAGAACGTGTCTCTCTTTTGTAACTGAAATTTCTGATAGATATTCCTTGTATAATGAGGAATCACTATAAATAGCATTTTAAGTTTACAGCTATTCTGCAGAAATTGGTACATATCAACAATCTGGTGGGTTTTTTTAATCCAAAAGTCATGCAGGGCTAGACTAATGCTTTGGAACCTGATGTACCAGGTTCACCTTCTTCCTTAAATATAATTATGAAAGTGGGGGAAATAGATCACAAACTCCATTTTTTCAGGTTTCTGAATTAATTTTGCTACTCTTTTGGGAGGCACATCTTCTGAAGTGTGATCTGTTACCATCCCCAAGTTAATAACATTGCCCCTTTATCTTTGTTTATAATTAATTGATTATACTGAGCACCATCCATCACAGATTCTTCCTCACTACCTTTCAAAGAGAAAATAGTAAATCAACTTTGCAGCCATAAAAATTGATCTGACTCAGTTGCTAAATGTAATTTAAAAACAAAAACAAATAAGTTGATCAAAATTATAACAAAATGGGTTTTAGTTGTCCTTAAAGTATATATTATATAGTACAACAACATCAGAGCATGTACTGCTACTGTCTTGAATTTCCCCATGAAATAATTTTATTTCAGATAACTTTTTTACTCTTCTGATACCCACAGACCTTATCACTCTGAGTGAAGATTTAGCTGTAGAACTTACTGTAATCTGTATGGGTTTGTTATGGAGGCTAGGAGACCCACAGGAAGACAGCCCAAGGACCCAAGTCATTTTAATTTTCAAACCTCTATCTGGAATAGGGGTGTGCACAAATAATTCGGCACATTTGGAATTCAGACGAATGTGTCTGAATTCCGAGATCTGTAGACTGATCAAATAGGACCTATTCATAAGGCCCTATCCATCCACAAGTCAGATAATCCAGTCTCTGTAGAAGCTTTGGTAGAAGCTTCTAAGGATATTGGATTCCCTGGGGCCTCCCTCCCTGGGCCTTCCTACCCAAAACCTCCCTGGGGCCTACCTGGGGCCACCTTACTTGCTCCAGTGGTGCCCTGGACCAGGCCCTCCAGAACACCAAACAGGCTTTCCAAACCTAAATACAGGGCTTCCGCTTTATCCCCCTTGACCTCATATAGTGTCAGTGTCACCACAGCGACAGCACTGGTACATGTGCAGTCATACAGGGTGCCATGCTCAAGATGGTGGCACCCTGTCGAGGATCAGCCACATGGTCAAAAACAGGTAAATGATCAATCACACAGGTGGTAGGCTAGTCAACATTAGTTTCTAATGTACCTTTCCTGTCCACAGGATGGGAAAGGAAGTTTGAAAGGCTCCAGGTTGGTGACTGAGCAGGCTTTCAAGGTTAGGAAGCTTTGAAAGAAGTGAGGAAATATCTGTGAAAAGATAAATAAACCAGAAAACAAGACACAGAAAGCTCTTATGTTAAAATTTGATTTAAAGTGAGACCATAGGGCTTGGGTTCTGGAGTTGGTTAACTTTTGATGAGGCAACTGGCCACAATTGAGGCTCTCAAGATGGATGGCATCAGGCCACCTAAAGCCACAACATGGATCTGTTAGCTTGCTATCAACTGACTGTTCTACCACCATACCCTGACAGGGGTTGTGCCATAGTTGCACTATTATTTGTATTCCTACACTTAACACTAACTTGGGGGCACATTCAAAATACCTTCTCAAGCAAGGTAGAATACCTCATCAAGGAAGGGATGACTGGGGTCAATATTCTATAATATTTGGGACCACAGATGGAGACTTCAGAAGTCTTTGATGTCATTTTGATTTTGAGGGGGAGTTCCCATTACAAGCTTAAAATGGTTTCGAAATGGTTTTGATCTTTGCAGTCCCCAAGTCAGGTTGGCTTAACACGCTTTCCGTGTGTTAAATCGCCTCAAAGCGTTGTAAATGTTAACACTCCAGTTCATGCACTTGAAACATTTTACATTTCTTGTTGTGGGAATGGTACAGTTTTAGTGGGATGAGAATCCATGTTTAGGGTTTCCCTCCCCCAATAGCTTGCTTCCAAAGATAGTGATTTCACTGTAAAAATCCATCCCCTAAGCAGCCGTTACACTGTAGCAAACCATCCACTTCACACCTGATAAAAATGTTGCAATTCTGTGCAATTCTAAAAGTTCTGACCTTTAGAAAGGGAAAAGGGAGGAAAGCAACTGAAGTTTCGGTGAGATGTGTGAATGTTTAATGTGTGAATATGTGGCTGTGGAGTGAGCGGGCAAAGGGGACTTGAGTTGCTGCTGCTGCTGTGTGCCCTGGGCAATGGGGAGAGGAAGGGAAAGAATTGCTGGCTGCCAGGTGCCATTTTTCATCCATCCAGGCAAGCGGCAGCTACCCAGCCACCCAGCTAGGCTCCGTGAAGGGGTCCCTTATGGGTGGCACGTTCATGCCAGGAGGAAGAGGGCAGGGCAGCCCTGAAATGCGGCTTTTAGAAAGTAGCCACTTGAGTCCCCCTTTGAGTCACATACGCCACATATGACCCTCAGAATCTGGATCCAACGCGATTAAGTTGAAAATAATGGGATCAGGCAAATTCGTGTTAGCATCCGGTTCTATTATTAACATTTAGGAAAACCGTTTTAAGCTTGTAATGGGAACTGGGCCTGAATGTATTAAACAAGGAATATTTAAGACTGTGATCAGACACAGGAAGAAAAAGCACCCCTGAGGCTACTTGATATTAATATCCAGTCTTGTCGCTAAAGTAACAGTTTTTTCCTTTCCATACTGTTTTTCCTTTCCAGATTGTTTTCACCATTTCTATTTCACATGAGTAAACTCAATGAAACAAATGAAACTATTTCCAATACTGCAGATCTATATAATCACAGGCAAATATAGCTTCAAAACATGCTCATCTGGATCTGGAAATAGACTTCCAAATAATGATATGCAAGAAAAGAATCATTGTCACATTCCAAGAATACACAATTTCACACACTAGTGTGCACCTGGTAGACAAAACTGTAAATTATGTGTTCTTCTGAGATAGGACAGTAGTTTCCTTTCTTGTACCAGATGGGATTTAAAATAGTTTAGAAAACTGCTGGGTTTCAGTTAGCGTAGCACTTTTCTTCAGACAGAAAAAATATTCTATGTAACTGGAAAGGTTGTCACCTTACAAGCACAGATGGCCAGAACAAATACTATCTTCTGAATCATTTTAGAAACCATCTGTTTTTTCTTAAATAAAAAACACGAACTTTCTGAAGCAACTAGTTTGGTAATTGTACCCATAAGCATATGGCCCTTATTTTAATATCTGTGTACCTTCCAGCACTATCTATACGTAATAGGCAGGTATCATCTGGTTTGATAGAAGAACTACAGAATTACAAGAAACCAGAGCAGAGCAAATTCCAAAAGCAAATCCAATTGTACCCAATTGGCCAAGAGCCAAGCTTTAGTAAAATTTGCATGGAGCTGTTGTGGTTCTGTGAACGCTAATGAATGTTCAAGCTCTACACTCTCACAGTATGGTGGGTAGAGATGTGCACAGTTTTTGTTGTTGGTCACTTTACACTGAAGTGAAGGTCAGAGTACTTCAGATTCATGTCAATGGAGCCCCAGCAAATGTGGATCACTCATTTGATGAATCTTTCGCCCATGGCAAGAGTCAGATAAGCTGTTAAAAGACTATAAAACTGGCAAGAGCTCTTTCTGCACAAACCTCTGGATCTGGACTAAAGCTTTTACAAATACCAGATAATCTGATTTGTGGACGAATAGGGCCCTACGAATAGCACCCTGTTAGAGGTGAGTGGGTAGAGCCTTATATTTAAGACAAACACTGTGGAAGCTATCAAGATGCCCCCGTACCCAATATTTTGCAATTAGGTGACATTCATCAGTGCCCAAGATCCTTTTCCATATTATGCCTTATTCTGGAACAAGGCCAAACCCCATCCTCCATCACACATCATCAGGTTAGGGCACTGAAAATGGTGCCCTTACCTAGTTGTACATTCACAGCTGGTCCACTAGTATAGTACAGTCCACAGAGACATTTGCATGTGATGCTCCCGTGGCCTAGTATACTATGGGGGCTTTCGAAGAATTGGCATGAGAAGTGGGTCTGCTGCTAAACTGGCCAGACCAGAACCTCTGAAGACTGGGAACTGGCATTTGCTGCTGCTTCTGAGGTTTCTGAGCAGGATAGGTCATCTGTTCTGTTCCACTGGCAACCTGTCCAAGCTTGGGATGGGTTGCTTGTTCCAGGGTGAGGTGACCTGACTTGTTGAGGAATACTGCATGTAATTTTGTTTTGATTAACTGTGGGCCAAAGTGTAGTTTGCTAAAATGAAATGGAGACTTCTGGGCAGAACTTTGTTATTCCCCTAACATCCCAGTGAAGACTCTGTTGCACAACCAGAGATGTTTTCGCACACGGGGGTTTGGAACGCGCTGGAGACAGCTCTGGGCGTAGCATTCGCTTTGCTGTGGCCGAGTTTGCGTCCCGGCATGTCCGGAGCTGTCTTCCGCGCGTTCCAAATGTAGAGCACTTTAAACTGCTCTACATGCGTTCGGGCGCGCACGAACTGCCCGCAGGCGTTCGGGAGGAGAAGCGTTCGCGCATGCTTCTCTCTCCCTAACAGCCGCGGGCTTGCCTCCCCCGCTGGCGCAGCTTTGACAATCAGCTGTTTTCAGCCAGCGCCGGCTGTGGCAGCCTCCTCAGCTGTCTCCCCGCCCCTTGCCGTCGTTTGCCGGCTAAGACAGCTCACGAGGCTTTGAGCATTCGCACACGGGAGCTCCAGAATGCGTTTACACGCATCCCTGTGCCCCTCTGTGTGAATGCTCAAAGCGTCGTGAGCTGTCTTAGGCTTCCCGTCCTACTCCCGTTCCAAATGGAACGGGAGTAATGCGAAAATCCCTCTGATTTTGCTAGTGATTTTGCTGGCTGTGAATTCAACAGTATTTATAGGGTTGTGTGTCCTGACATCATGAGGGAATCTAGTTATAAAAGGGAAGCTGGCTTTATCACATAGCTTGCCAAACACATGAGGAACTTCCCTGACATGGGTTTATTTATAGGCTCTCAGTTGAAGAGCTTCACAAAGCGTGCTGGGGAGCTCACTGCATGCACAGCCCCTTCTTCCCTCCCTTTCTTTCCTTCCCTTTTTGATATGTGGGATGAGCTCCTGGAATTGCCATATGAAACTATGTCAAGGGGCTTGACAAGCAGATAGTAGGCCGCAACTAGTAAAAACAGTGCTGAAAACTTTCTAATCAAGCAGTCAATGGAGCATGACAGGCCCAGCATAGCACTGGGGCTGTCTAGCAGTCCAGGCATGATGCCAGAAAGCTCCCAGCATTCCTAGCACATCTCCCATAAATCTTTATTTGGGAATCACTGTTCTAATCTAATTCATGCCCTGATGATAAAGGATTTGAAGAGCTGGTATCAATCAGGCCTTTCAAAGTTCTTTCTTTCTTTCTTTCTTTCTTTCTTTCTTTCTTTCTTTCTTTCTTTCTTTCTTTCTTTCTTTCTTTCTTTCTTTCATGTTCAAATGTGCTCCTCTGATAAGATGCATTGAGGATATGATAGAAATGCACAAAGAACAGATTGATTTTCAGCAGCACCACCAGACTGTTCACTCACATTTAGATGAAAGCTAGAAGAAGGCCTATAAATACAAACTAATCCTTTGCTATTTTCCTCAAACTGATCAAAGCAAGGACCCTGACTAGAAAGTATAATTGACACACAGAGAACAATAACTATTAGTATAAAACTCAGAGCTTTCCACACAAAGGTCCCAAATCCAATCTCCAAATCCAGTCTCCAAATCCAGTCTCTGGTATCTCTATGAAGCAGCATGTTAATTGCCTCCCAGACTTAGACTAGTACAAATGTTGTTTATTGGCCTTACATTTTAAAGTCACATCAACGATTATTTTAAAATATATTTAGACTTTATATACCACGGGCAACTTGGTGGGCATGAGGTACAGGTTCTGGCAGAGATGTGAGAGTGAAAATAGGCAAACATCATTTGTTTCACTGTAGCTCCCACTCACTACTGTGAATTAGGGATGGCGCATGAATATCTGTGCTATTCAGAATTCATATGAATACATACTAATTCTGACATTTGTGGCTGAATTGAATGCAAATCGTATTATGTGGCATTTATTGAAGCTTCAATGAAGGCCAGGTGCTCCCATGGCTTCACCTTCTGTGCCCTTCCATCACCCCACTTACCTTTTTTCATGCCACTGCTACATGGTTGTTTTTTCTCCACTCCTTCCATTCCTGCATGTACAGCTCCCACTGTGTTGCATGATCCCCAGATGGGGAGCTGTGTGCACAAACCCAGAAGTGCTTTTTCAGCCACCGAAGAGTGCTGAAATGGACTTGGAGGTGCCATCATTGCCTCCCGTTCCATTCTGGTGCTCTCCCTTACCTTTGTGGAGGCTGCCGTGGCACCTCAGGGCCTCTGTTTTAGTGCAATTCAGAGACCCAAAAAGCACTTCCAGGTCTGCGTGTGAAGCTCTCGGCAGTGACGGTGATGGCGACAATGGCAGGTGAGTGAGGGATCGGGAAGGGAAGAATGGGAGGTTTGCTTCATTTTGTGCACAAATATTGATATTCATATGAATATTCATATGAATATTTGGGCACAAATACGAAGCCCCCCCCACACACACATTCATGGGGAGGAGATCTGGCCAAGGCCAAATATTCCCCCATTCTATTCATATTAAATTGAATGTGGGAAATTGGCTTTGTGTACACCCCTACTGTGAATGGGACTCTGCACATATTAGCAAGATTCCTCCTGGGCCTGCTTTGGAAGACTGGCAGTTTTCCTGGAATTGCCCAGGGAGTCACTCCTTCTTCCTCTATGCGTACACATGGGAAGAGGAAACTACTCAGCCACTGTTACTGCACTTGTTGATCATTCTCACTTTACAAAATAAATGAGACTAATGCTCTGAACTGGACTGAAAACTCACTCAATCCAAATAGACCTTATCTCCAGTATCAGCAATTGGATCCACATGAGGTACACAATCCCAAATTCTTGTGTGTACAAAGAAAATAAAAAAAGTTTCTATACTTATTATTTGCTCTGCCATAATGCAGTGCTAGAGTAGTTTTTTGTGGGTTGCATTTGAATACAGAGGCCTGGAGGCTGATCAGGGTGGCTGAATATGGATGCCACACACCTGAAATACCTCAGGTGGTGCTCACTAAGTGACTGTGTGGATGCTGTATTTATCACTGTGTCAAATTGTTGCAAATATTTTACCCAGCAAGAGCACGGGGCTGCGGACTCAAAGAAAAGATATAAAAACAAAAATGAAGACACAAAGACAAAAGCTTTTTGGCCAAAAAGGTCCTACACTTCTTTAAAGCAAGCACATGGTGATTTACTGATAAAAATGCCTTTGCTTTTATACAATCCTTTATTCTCTACTTAGCCAAAATTTAAAAAATCCAAAAATCAGAAAAAAATAGTGTACGGTATACATATTAGTTACCTAAATTCATAATTGATCTTAAACCCTAAGTCTCCATTTGATTTAAGGTCTACATAACATACTAAAAACAAGAAGGGACAAGCAGTGTAATTGTTTACATTCTAAATCCTTGATAGATGCAGAAGAATGAGATAGAGGTGAAGTTTGTTATTTGGAATTGCTGACTATCCATTAACACAGTGAAAATGGCAAGTAGCTTTTGTTTCCAATGAAAGAGACTTAAGATTTCTGCAAATATAGTGAGGGAATATATACTCGTAAAGTAAAAGAATCAAATATTACAATATTTCTCCATGATTTTTCTTGATCATTTTTTTGGGGGGGGGGGGCTACACAATAATTGTTAATGTATTCTTCAACAACAACAACAACAATTTCTGTTGATGTTGCTCCTCATTTTCTGCCATCAGGTCCAACAAGCCACTCTATATGTGGCTGACCTTGAAAAACATCTGGAAGCTTCAGATGGTACAGAATATGGCTTCCAGAATTCTTTCTGGGCCCTGAGATGGGAGCATATTATTTGCTTCCTGATTCAGTTGAAGGTGCTCTTTATTGCCTTTAAAGTCCTATTTAACTTGGATCATAAGTACATGGAGGTCTGCCCTCTCCTGTTGTTCTTTGTTGTCAACACAAAGAAACCTCCATGTGTAGTCAAGATAAGTTACAGCCCAGTAGCTGTTTCCTTTACCAGTAAGAAGAGCACCATTCCTTTCTTTTCTGGAAAGTACTTTCCTACTCCTGACTCCTACTGCTTTTATCTCTGAGTGAAGTTATTTTTAGTTTGTTCGAGCTGTTTTAACAAATTCAGATTGTTTATATATGTGTTTTTAGGAATGTTTTCATAGCTTTTATTGGTTCAATTGTATATGTCTTTTTGTGTGAACTGTCCTGAGGTCTATGTTGGATAAGGAGTGGCATCAACCAATCAAATAAGCAAATACATTTGTGAAATTAGTACATAGTTTTAAATCTTCCAGCAGATGTGTGTGAATTGTAAAGAAGGGAGGGAGGGAAAAATAATGCCTTCCTATGTATAAAGTACATTTCTGCATCAAATTCTGGCAAAGGGAGGGAATTGTAAATGCGTGCAAGACATTTGTAGCTAAACTGGGTAAATGAGTTCCAAGTCTACCTTCAAAACACAAGTCAACACTCAAGAGTAATGAGAGGGATAAAACTGTGGCAGCTCCATCTTTATGAACAGCTAGTGTAATCCCATCCTTTGGAGTGGCGGAAAATGCCTGTACAAAAATGTTATCTATCTGCGGTAACTGCGGGTTATTAAGAATAGCTCTTATATTTTTTTCTGTGTTGCTTGAAGTACTTCTAGATCAAAACAAAGTAATTGTGGAAATGCTTTTCAGGACATTACTTTGCCACCTCTTAACAATAAAGTGTGATTATGATGAGTTGATAAAATTTAGACCCTCCCCCCTCCCCCATATTCCACAGGAATAAAGTACTTCTCTTGGTTGTTACAGGGATACTTCTTAGTCCTTCACAAATGCTCAGGTTCAAACCTACTAGAGGTTTAGCAAAACAAAATGCATATACCCGCACGTTAGTTTCAGAGACATGATTATTTCAGATGTATATTTAATGCAGAAATGCAGATGCTGTTGATTTCAATATGAAGTTACACAAATGATGCCTGATTGTAACAATTCATCTCCGCCTGCTGCATTAACATCTGTAATTCATCATACTTTTACAGCTCTTAAAAACCTTTTCTTCATCACTTCAATGGTCCATAAGCATGTGCATCATTGTACCTTGTTTCCTGTTGATTGGGTTTCCTTCCTGCTAGTGTCAGAACTGAAGAAGCTACAAAGATGAAGGAAATGAGTTAATACAGCTGATGGTTGTTGTAAATTTGTTTCAGGAAAAAATATGGGAAGGTAACTAGTATTAGCAACACTTCATACACTTGTAGCAAAATTATCCTTAACTAAATGCTATTATATCAGCTTGCTGCCAAATTGGGGGGGGGAATCCCTAATATCTTCTAAGCTTTCCCAGAAGTGAGGGACTTTACAGTGGGTAGAATCAGGCACTCCTCTGTTCCAGAGATAACCCACTAACTCCCTCAACCTGAGAACAACCAGTCCATTCTCCTTATCCTTTGTTCCTCTCATGAAGTGTTAGCTCTAGAATGGGAAGACATGCTATCTTAGAAAGACAAATATGCAAGGCACTGCTTGTACACATGTCCAGTTATAATCTAGAAATGGTGCTGGAAGGATGGAGTGACTACGGGAGACATAAGACAGGATTCCAGACACTGCTTCTTGTTGTTTACCTGAAAGACAATAGATTATAATTGGCCTTCAACCTTTCCCCTTTGTTTTGCCCACAGATATTTGCCCAATACTTCTCCCATGGAGTTAAATTGTGTAACTGATTGAGCCCTCATATCAGCATAATAATGTCGGCCTCAGAGCAGGAACACTCTGGCCTTTTCTGCATTTACCTCCATTTGATCTGAATCAGTGGTTCTAGATTAACTAGACCCACTGATCCAGGTTGTGTAGAGGCATGAGCCACATCAGCCCCCTGTAGTCCCAGATAATGGAGGTATGACACCTGCATGTCCCCCATGATCTGGAACAAGGCCCATAGTGCTTTTGTGCATCCAGCTGAACAGAGCTTCCTTGATCCGCATTAATGTGTAGACGAGAAGGTCCAATATCCTATCTAAGAGACTCCTTAGACCAAATTCGCACTTGCCATCCCATTCAGGAGACAGGAATGGTGAACTTGCCCACATGTGCACTAGCATTCACACTCACATGTGGACACTTACCTTAAATGTCGACGTGTATCTGGGCACTGACATCTTTGGTATGGATGCCGGCACCAGTTGTTTAATAGATGTTTTGAGTCTAATTGGCTGGTTTTTCCTTAGGGCTGCATTCAAACATCAGTTATTTATTCTGCAATATTGGGAAATTCTGGAATAGCCATGCTTTATTCTTAATATACAAATATAGCAGAATAAGCAACCAAGGACTAGATGCAACTAGGCTCCATATTCAAATCTCAGCTCTTCATGTTCATTCCATGCTTATCATTCTCATTATTATGTTGTTTGCCATTTGAATTGCTTGCTATTTGTTGCAACATTTTCCCCCATTTTCTTCTGTAAATAAAATTGCTGTTTGAGTGTTGTACAGTTATATCAAATTTGACTCTGATCAGTCTCATCCTTCCCAAAGATTGGCTTCCAATGATGTGTCTGTAGAACCAAACCTCTAGTTCTAAGATCCTTTGTCTCTGGGCATGTGCAGAGTGCCAGAGCACTGCACCTTACTATGGAATAAATCTCAGGATAGGGGTTTGTTGTCTGCATGCTAATGCAGAGTATGGCAGGTCTTACCTGGGACCTCCTATAGTCTGCACTAGCATTCAGACAGCAGGCCTCTATTCCAGGAATTATTCCAGAATAAGGCCAAGTGTGAAAAGGCCCACTCTCTTATTACTGATTTTTAAAAAGTGAATATTCGTTCTCAGCTGTTACGCTTCAAATCCTATTTTTAATATCCTTTTTGCAGTTTCAGTTAAAGTGAATCTATATTTACCCAGGATCACTCCCCTCCCACAACTCAGTGTCTACTAAGGTTTTAGTTAACTTTCTACATGTTTTTGCTCCTTGTCTGCTTATGCTAATGAATGGTTCTAACCTGCTACTTACGTTATAATGCAGAACAGTTAATTATATTCCTTGCATAATGTAATTCTAAACTCCATGGGATGGAAATAACTTTCTTTAATATCATGTTTGCAATCTCATTATTTTGTAAGTTTAAATTGACTTGGTTCAGGTGACCTCATGTTAAGATATTTTCTAAGCAAACCACAATGTCCTTTTGGAATTGGTTGAGTTTCACGAGTTATTAACTAGTATTAGAATTTATCATTTAATATTGTATTCCATGGGCTGGGAATATTCCATGGGCTGGGAATACCTCGAGGTGGATTTGGAGCAGCCTTAAATTGTAGTTTGCATTAAGAAGTCGCCATGGCAATCGAGGACAATGCGGGTTCAACCTGAACCTGCCTGTCCCCATGAAAACTGCGGTAAATCCCTGCATCGGGATGCCACGGTTTTCTCCACCCCTCCCCCCTTGCCTGACAGGGCAGGCATGCCTAGGTAAGGGCTTGATTTACCCCAAACGAGCACCTGGCAGCATCTCTGTACTCAGCTGAGCAGCTGTCAGATGGGTATAGGGGCTGTCAAGTGCACAAGCAAAGTTCCAGTAAAATAATTAAAACAGCCACGGCAGAAGAAGAATCCAACCTAAATTAAGACAAGCACTGAGTCTGCTGACTTTCCAGCACTTGTGCACTGAAAAATAAATACAAGGGAAAGATTTATTTGGCCTGTTAAAGGGTCACTGATATTTTCTTGCTATTAAGTGAGATTTTGAAATATTATTTTTATTAATTTAATTTTACTTCCTTTAAAGTTTAGGTTATGAGCTGCATAAGATGTTTACATAAATATATAAATTCTTCCCACTCACAAGGTGAAGTTTTCATTTGATCAAATACCCTTCCATGAACAGAAAGATATAATTAGATGCAGCCCAGTATTTTGAGTCAGAAGTCTTTTCTGCACTGGGCCTTATTCTCAGAACAGCAAAGTGCCATCTGCATGTTGGTGCAGATTTTGGCAGGTCCCTGGTGGGGTCTGCTGTAGTTGACTCAACACACAATTTGCAGGTCCATATTCTGAGATATATAAACTAAGATCTCAAGAAGAGGGCCTTTTTGTAGTTCCTTATCTTTCGGAAGTGCAAAGTATAGGGACATGCAAGAGGGCCTTTTCTGTGGTGGCCCTCATACTCTGGAACAGCTTCCCTCTTGAAGTTCCCTCTTGTATGGGGTTTTGTGCCTGGTTAAAACATTTCTTTTCATCCAGGTTTTTGATATTTAAAGAGCTTCCTCAGGGTACATCCACTAACATGGGTGGATGTGTGGAAGTTTACATTTTTAAATATTTTAAATATTTTATTCTTTCTTATTGTGACTCACCCTGAGACTTTTTGGTGAAGTGCAGGATTATAAATAATAATAAGTAAATAACTTTTTAAGCATAAAAAGTTTTTGAGCGTAATGGTGCCCTTCAAAAGAACATGTTGGTCAAATTGACTGACTCAGGCACACTGGAATAGAACAGCACACAGAAGTGTGATAAATGGAACAGTTCCCATTCAGCAAAGTGTTTGTAAATGTCTAATTATGTTTGCCTCTTCAAAGTGATTTCTTTGTTTTAATAACAAGTGTTGGCAGAGACTCTAGTCTAAAAGTCAGACTTCAGTCTTGACACTTGTTTTGCCTCCAGTAATGAAGTGGTAACCATGAATTCTTTCATAAAAACATATAATTCCCTCCCGAATCCAGTCAGTAATATCTATGGATTCCTCTTGAGACTTTGCTTGTTTCCTACACTCCACACAAACACGCGTGCACATGCCCAGCTGGGGCTGTTGCTAAATGTGGAGTGATAGGCCTGCCTCCATAGTTCTGCTCAACAGACCTTGAAATTAGCAAAGGGAACTATGGCTGCCTGACAGCTACTCCTATCATGGCCACCAGTTTTGAACAAACAACGACAGCTATCTGGCTCACAGGAGAAATAAGATCCGTGGAAATACCAGAGAATTGCGAATCCCATTGATGGCATGGCAACAATTTACAGTAATTGGCTTTCGTGATTCATGCTGGCTTAAATGCAAGGAAGCACAAATAGGAAGCTTAAAAGCATTTGTCTGGGAAATGGCTCTTCCTTCTTAAAAAATGGGGAAAGATCAGCTGTTCATTGAAGTAAATTTTGTCTTAATTTACAAGTTGCTTCCTTTCTTTAAACTCTATTTTCTATAAAGTGTTCCCCTTCTGTCTCTTCTGTGAAACCACCAAAGAAAGCTGTCCTTTGCCTTCTAATAGAAATTTAAGAAGATATATATTTCCAAGTGTCAGATGTTTCCATTAGCACACTAAATAAATGGGACTTGTCAGCATTAACCAAAAACTTAACTTTGCTTTTGGTCTTTTCTCAAACTAAATGTAAGTCTTATTTAAGAGAACCCATGCACTGACCGCTATTGGTCATTTCTGACATGCCCAATCTTTTCTGTAACAGGGATAACACAATGAAGTCTGGCAGTTGTTCATAGCCTTCCGAGAAGAATTCACGAAGCCCTGCAGATCTGCATTCAAGAAGGTGTTAATACTTGACCCCACATCTTGACGGATAAAAAGCCTGAGCTTTGTATTTTTTTCCTTATATGTTTTTAATCAGCACCTTTTTACTTCATATTTTCTGGGACACCCTTCATCCCTACTGCAGACAATGGCACGTCCCAGGAAGTCACGTCAGAAGGACAGCACAGTTTCCAATTGGCCTGTATGGCAGAACGGAAGTGGCTGTGCCATCCCTGCACAGCTTCCAACCTTCTGTGACAGGAAGCAGCAATGGCAGGATGGTGCAGTTTTGGCAAGTCTGGAGGTACTCTTGCTATAAATTCTGGTAGGTGTGGAAGCAGAAGGATGAATGAGAAATATTTTCAAAGTAGTGCTTGCTACAACTTGCTTTTGCACTTTATCACTGAGAACTGTAAAATGGCTATAGCATTTTCTCCAATATGCATGAAAGGAATGAATGGAAGAAATTTATGCTGGCATTCCCTGCTGAAAGATAATGTCAGAGCAGGTGGGGGAGGGCTAGCATGATTGCATGAGAACTGAAGCTCCTTCTTCACCGTATACCAGTTTGTGGGCTTAATGTCGGCAGCAGCAAATCTCAAATCAAGGAAAACATATCAAGTATATGTGGGACATTCAGTAAATATCTATTTATTCCTTCCGTTGGTCTCAAGTCAAGGGACCTCCAAGATCATTTGAATTTCCAGTCATATTAATGGCTGGTGCTGTCAAGTCAAATCCTAGCAGACGTTGTAGCCCACCACATACAGTAGCAGGAGAAATCTTATTGATAGCTTTACAGCAAGCTGAGATAAGTAGTTTCATATACACCATACCAACCAACCAACCACACACACATATTCCAGTGTAGACAACAAGAATACAAAATGGCCCAATATCCTTTCCTGATAGCTCTGCTAGAATCTCCATGTGTTTCATTCATTAAAACAAGTTCATACAGTTTTTGAAATGAAGGCTGTCAAACTAGACAAATTCACAAAATCTTCCTGTACTGAAAGCTTGGTGTGCTGTTAATATTCAAGTGATACTTTATAAATAAATACAACACAGAGGCTTTGCTTCCTTTTAGTGATATTTTATAAATAAATTAAAAACTAAGGCTTCTCTTCCTTCTATACAAAAGCTGTATTGCTATGTTTAGGCTACAGTTCATACAGGAAAGTGGCAGCCAGGAAAACTGTACCTTTGTAGAGGCAAGTGGCACTCTGGATCTATGCATTGATCCATTTTGGCCTCTTGTGGATCAAATGTTATCTGGATTATTTAGGCAACAAACATTTAGATCTGACTAAATGTTTGTCATCTAAATAATCCAGACAATTGACTTTCCTGCCTAAGTATTCATGATACTCCAGTCTCCATACATTCACCATCAGTGATGTTAGTGGGGCTTTTCTGATGACAAGAATAGAAAGGATTCCTATTTTTCAGAACAAAATGTCATTGAAACTGAATAAAATTGCTGCAAAAATTATTCCCAGGGGAGCACTGCTACTGACAACCAAATGGTTCTTACTCTTATTATTGTTCTTGTTGGACACTTAAATAATCTAAGCATTTTGTTAAGAATGTTTTTAGGGGCCTTTTCTGCACTAGGGCTCAGATCTGGATCAGAGGCTTTCTGATCTGGATGTGGGACTCCTCATCCACATGTGATTAAAGATCAAGGAGGTCCCATCCATGGGTACGCTGAATCCATCTGCACCACATGGAGCTGGATCTGGATCAAGGAGCCCTTGGTCTGGATCTAGCACAGATCCAATTCATCAGGTCTACAATCTTACCTAAGGGCCTTAATCTGAATCATGAAGGCACACAGATGGCATGTCTAAGTGATCCAGTATTTCTGAAAGTTGTTTTCAGTGCAGTACGCCATAGCATGCCACCAAAAATCACTCCCCATACCCTGTGACTAGGATCTGTCATTCCTAACTGGGGGGTGCGGGGACAGCTCAAAAGATTGTGCCACAGCCCTTGGGAGGGTTGATCCAGATTAGTGCCATCCATGCAGACAGTGCTTATCTGGCCCTCGCCTCCCCATGACCTGAATCAGATCTGGTGAGTCCAGATCTACCAATCCAAATCTACTGTGTCCCTCAGTGCAGAAAGGGCCTAAAATACCCAGAAGGTACAGTGTAAGATTTAACATAATACACTAAGTGAAAGCCAGATAAAATAGAACAACTTAAAAATATAAGCTGTGGGCACTGGGCAGACAACTGGCTGGATTTTGCTAAAGGATCACATGATCAACAAATAAATAATCTATTAGCCAGTGGCAATTAATTGTTCTAGTCAACACAACTGTGCCTTTTGATTGCCTTTTGTAATAAGTGGCAATGTGTCTTTGAATGCCAGATGCTGGGAGTCTATAAGCAGAGCAAGCTGTGTGCTCCTGTCCTGTGCTCCTTCCCTGTGTAGCTGGTTTGTGCCTCAGAGACAGCAATATTTGACCTTTTTTTTTCTTTTTTTAGCACAGAGTGTTCAGGAGAGTGGAGAGGGGCAGACTGGTGTGTGAACAATCCCATCTTGAAACCTTCTTTCAGCTGCCTCAGAAGCATGCTTTTTCTTACTGCGTCTGATCACAGCCTTATTCTGGGATTTGTTCCAGAACAAAGGGCTGTGTGCAAAAGGCCATAGAATCTGTACTATTTTGTTAGTAGCCATAACAGTAGTCAGTCTGTTTCCTTGGGAAATTCATGCTTGACTATTCCATCATTCAGTGTGTCTTTCAGTATTCGGTTTTGAGGAACATTAGACAGACTTCCATAATAGACAGTCATTCAAACATCTTGTTTCTCTATTCTCCTTTCTTCTTCTTCTTCTTCTTCTTACACTACAGTCACTGTTTCCCTACACCATATATGATGAGAGAAGACTTCAGAATCCTTGCAGTTTATGCAACCATAAAACATATATTTTTAAACATGCACTTTAGAGCTATACCATTTTAATAATGAATCAAAAGATATTCCTGAGGGGGGGAAAGATACAGTCCTTAGAAATTAGCATTCAGAAGCAACTGGGTATGAATTCTCAGAAACTTTTGTGGCTTATTTTTGGCACAATATAAAACATATGCCCCAAATACTTAGTATAAAAGCGTTAAACATTAATATGTTCATCCATTACAATGAGAACTGAAGATAGGACACTGTTGTTGAACTCTCTTTGGGCAAAGAAAGATGCTGCTGTTCTTCCAGCTTTAGTACATTTAGACATTTCCAAGCTATTAACAGTTATATTAGATGCCGTGTTACTGGAATGTTACACAGCTAAAAATACCAAAAAATGTTTACAGTAAACCATTAACAAAGTTCGTGCTTACAAGAGAGATCTCTTGTCTAATTAACATGTCAAAGCAATTAGTCCAGCTCATAAAAGGGGTGGGGAACAGCGTTTGCTAAAGATATGGAGAATTAGTTGTGTTAGGAAAGTGAAATCAGAATTTAACCCCCAAAGTAGTGTTTAGCATTACACATGCTGCCAGTGGTGACTTATGGGTACTTCTGTGAAAGTGTTGGGTGCAATCTGTGGGTTGATAACTACCTGCTGTTCACTGAAATAGGACTTTGTTGTACCAATGTTTCCTGAATTATTTTCTGAGTTGCAGATTTGTCAAAACCTTCTGGTCATAGTCATAGTCTGAACTGCAGCTCGGCACCCTGTGTCACCCACATCATCATTATAGGCCCTTTCTGCACTGGGCCTTATTCTGGATTATAACTTGGAATAGGGACCTGCTATCTGTGCAAAGTGCAGATAACAGCAGACCTCAGAAAGGACCATAGTTAACAGGCAGCAAATCAAGGGCTACTAGTACGATTGCGTAAGTGCTTCCTCCAGGTTGGGAGACATTCTGGATGGCTCTAAAGGGCAATTGCAGAGAGTTGAGAGCAGATGAAGGTTTTGCCTTTTCTTTCCATGTGAAGCCCAGAAGCAATTGGTGGGCCACTGTGTGTGATGGGATGCTGGACTAGATAGGCTGTGTCCTGATGAAGCGGAACTCCTCTTATGGTTGTATGTTATTATGTTCTTAAATAAATTCTTGTAACGCTTGCCTCTATAACTGTTCTACAAAGATGAAACTATATTTTCTGGAATCATAGTAAAAGGCCTTGTCAGAGCAACATTTTCCCTCCTTTTGTCTTCAGTTATTAGGATTTTTTTTTTTTTTTTGCATACTAGAACTTTAGACTCATAATTCACCTTCAGGGTGTTCTACTGCAGTGTCCTTCTGGTGTTGACTACAAATTCACATGGAGATAACAACTCATCCATCATGTAGTGCCTGATTTTTTAAATGGGTCAGCCCAAACCGAGCAATTTACTAGGCCTCCAGATAACATCGCCATTATAACAAATGTTGTCTATGACATGTGTTTATATAATCATCAGATTAAGGTTTGAGCTGATATCCTTTACTTGGTATCTTGAAATATCTGCTACAGTACAAGAATACAAAATCACTTTAAGACTTCTACATATAGGAATATAAGTTGGGACCTTCAAAATATGTTGCCCTTGTTACAAGATAATCAGAAGTACTTGCTATCAGAAGGCTAATTTCAAGGTTTTCTGGAATTTTCCACATTTCCTGAGAGAGAAAAAATGTCACAAAAGGACTAAACACATTTTTGCAAAAAGAAAAATGCCTGGATGCTACTTGGATGTTAATTTGGAAAACTGACACCATCTACCTACCTGCCTTCCTGCCTTCCTGCCTGGCTGTCTTCCATCCATCCATCCATCCATCCATCCATCCATCCACCTACCTTCCTACCTTCCTACCTTCCTACATACCCACCTACCCACCCACCCACCCACCCACCCACCCACCCACCCACCCACCCACCCACCTACCTACCTACCTACCTACCTACCTACCTACCTACCTATCTATCTATCTATCTATCTATCTATCTATCTATCTATCTATCTATCTATCTATCTATCTATCTATCTATCTATCAATCATCAGCATCAGCATCAGCAGCATCAATCTATCTCAGTGGGTCACAATGAAAGAACTGTAAAAACAGATACAATAAGTTAGCTAAAAGAATGATAGTGCCTGCATGGGGATAGGCTGCTGTTGCCCCTCCCAAAGGGCAGAATAAACAGGTGTGTCTTCATCAAACATCTAAATCCATACAATGAAGGTACAGGACACATCTCAAGAGGGAAGGCTTTTTGATAATCTGAGAGCTACCACTGGGAACGTCCTCCCATGTATCCCTACTGCCTTAACTATTGAAGGGATGACACCACCAAGAAGGTCTCACCAGTACATCTTAGGGCATGGCAGGTTTATATAGGAGGAGATGTTCCTTTAGATATTTGATTAGACTTAGGCTGCATCCAGACTTCTGATGCTGCACAATGGAATGTGCAGCCGAGATCAAGCCTTCAAACAAGATGGCTAATACTTCACAGTGGTGTCGCTTTATAGCGACCCTACTGCGAATGCTGATATAGCAGCACTTGCTGCGCAGCATTAAGTAAATTTGAAGCTTCCCACTAGTCTGGACAGGATGATGAGAAGAGCCAACAAGAGCTGAGACTGCAGCTCAGCTCCCATTGGCTGCCCCATCCCACGTGATGTTCACCTCACCCTATGTGACGTGCGCACAACACAGAAGTCTCACAGGTGGGTATGGGGGTTTGCTGCAGTCTGAACATCAGACTGTCGCTTTGCAGCAGATAAGCTGCAATTTTTTTTAAATACTGCGGATTTAATCTACTAATCTGGAAGGAGCCGTTATGACATTAGAAAAGGAGTTGTAGTACCTTTCCCAGCACTATACATTGAGCCATGAGCTGCTTCCTTCTCTCTTCTGTTGTCATAACCAGAGAAACTATTTTGTTCTCCTGTTTGATTTTCTTGGCAGAAAAAAATTCTAGCTACCTCTTCTGGGACTCCACAAGGGGTCTCTAGTGGTAAAAATGGACCTTTCCTTACTGTTTCTGTGTTTTTTTGTGTGTTTCTCAAAAATACAAATTTATTCATTTTTGAACTTCCTAAGGGAAATATTAGAAAACTCCTGGCAACACTTTAGAAGCAGTGGTAAGTAACATATCTGGCAATGAGGAGAGATTCAAGTTCTTGACTACATGGATTTTCCCCCACTTCAGGATCTAGCTCTTTAGCCACATATGTTCGAGTTCTACATCATCTGCATAAGCTCCAGAGTCTGATATTGGGTGTGGATATGGGGATTATCCCTCACACTGACATGCTGAATCTTCTAGTCTCTTACTGATGGGGAAACCTGCACAGACAATTGAAGAAGTGAAGAAGTTGGCCTTTGGTCAACTCTGAGATAAGTCTACCCAGCCACCCTCAAAGCCTCTTTTGGATGGAGCTGCAAAATGTGTGTGTGTGTTACTGCAGGTCTCACGTAATAAAGAATGCCACCTTGCAGTGGCTCACAGTTGGGCCTACTCAGTGGTAGCACCTTCCCTTTGGAATGCCCTTCTCTCGGATTTTTATGAGGTGCCTATACCTACAACCTACAGGGTAGGGGAGTGCACAAATGTATTTTTTGCATTCTAATTCAAGTTGAATTGGAATATGCAAAAATTTGATTTGATTTGAATGTAAAAAATCCAGAAATCCAATTAGAATCTGGATTATTTGAATCCATACGTTCAAATGTTTGATTCGTATTTAAAGGTACGAGTGTTGACAACTTTTGTATCTGTTATTTGAATTTGTGCGCATTCTGTTTGCATTCCATTTGCATCCTGCATTATAAGCACAACTAATGTATAATTTTTGCATAAATTCATATACAATACATACAATTCTGTACATTCAAATCATTTGAATATTCTTATCGGTTTTTCAGAAATCCGAAATATATCTGAATGTCTAACTTTGAATGTTTTTAAATCCAATTTGAATTCGAATGTCAATATTCATCAGATTTGAATCAGATTTTTGAATTTTTGAATATCACTATTACAGGGGCCTATTAAAGACCCCCCCCCTGTTTTTTTGTTTTACTCAGGCATTCCCTGTGTGAAAGTTTATTCCTTAGCCCACCAAGTTTTTAATGCCATTTTAACTGTTTTTACTTTTTCTAAGTCCATGTTTTGTAAACTGCTTTGGGATTTTTTAAAAGAAATTGAAAGCAGTATAAAATTGTCTTAAATAATAATAAACAGTAATGCCAACTTGTATGCATTTAATAACTCAGTCACCTCCATAATACAGGCCAGACCCATAAAGTATACTTATTTGGGCGTATTTTGACATGATGTGGGAAAGCTGTATTGTCTCATCAGGGCATTTTGTCTCCTTCCCATTTTAATTTTCTTTTCCATCCTTTCCTAACTGAAGGTGGCATTGAAAATACTTCAGAACTCCATCTTCATAACTGTTTAGAGTCCACATACAACAGCATGTATACACATGTTAAAATAAAAATTCCTGTTTTACAGTAATTAAGACGATGCAGTCCCTGCTTCTAATTAGAACAATGAGTGTCACTGCTCAAGATTTATCTTTGGTTTTGTGTTAAGAAAAGGCAAAGCAGAGTTCCCTGGAAGACTCACATTATGGTTCCTTATAGGTCCTGCAGGGCAGATTACTTCAGGGCTTTGAGGATTTTGCAAAAGAAAGCCTGTCAATTATAGGAAAATGAAACTTCTGGAAGAATTTACACTCTCTTTCTGTAAAGAATCAATTCAGCTCTGATCTGTGTGGTGAAGAGGCAAAACTGTGATTTGATATTTTTATATGTTGGTGACTGATGCTTTGTTGTATAATAGGCAAAAGTGCTGTTTTGCCTCTCCACACTTCACTGGTCATCATTATAGTTTGAAACAGTTACTTTTAAGAGTGTGCTCTAGGGATGTGCACAAATGGTTTTCTGCATTTGAATTCGAGTCAGTTCAAATTTCAAGACATTCAATTTGATTAAAATGTTTAAAATGCAAATGCAACAAAAAACAATTTGTCTCTGATACTTTCAAATCTATTCGTTGAATGTTAGATGCAAATTTGAAGATACGAATATCGACAACATTCGTATGTGTTATACGTATCTGTACGCATTTTGTATGCATCCTATTTTATCCTGTATGCATCCCATGTTCGTTCTGTATGATATGTGCAAAAGTGTAGAGATACATATGTAATATGTATGTGAAGACATACTATTCGAATTTGGATGTCCACATTTGATCAAATTTTATTGAACTTTGAATGTTTAGGACATTCATGCACATCCCTAGTGTGATCACACAGGGTTGTTTTGAGGTGCCTCTTTAACAAGGAGTACCCCAGCTGCAGATACACAAAAAATAAGTGTGTCACACAATTTTAAAAATAAGCGGTTAAAACCCACTCGTATTTGTAGCATTTTTTTGGGGGGGGGGGTTTGGATATAGCTGCAATATCCATCTTCAGAGGATTTTGCTCTGGTGCCTTCCTAGATCTTGTTTCCCTTCTTATAGATGTCTGCTGTTTGTTTGGCAGTTCTTCTTTTCTTTGTATTGTTAATGAGGCATTGGTCTTTTTCTGGCTGTAATCTGTTGTCACTGTTTCCTTGGGTGGAAGTGTTAATGGGAGTTTTTGAGGCTTTCCTGCTTATTATATATTAGCATAATCCCTGGGAGTAAGTGACCAGTTGGTTGTGTGGTTACTGAGCTAGGGTGTGAATCTCTGTTTTGCTTGTTTATGTATAAGGGCCTCCAGATGCTCCCTGTTAAAGCTGTGAGAATGTTGTTTTATTTCAATGGCCTCTCTAGTAGCCAGTTCGTGTAATCCCTTTACCTTGACTATTGTTTCTGTTTGTTCAAATTATTTCTTGTGGTTTTCAGACCATGTGTGTTCTGAGACTGCTGACTTGTAAGTTTGCAGGAGATGTACATGTCTTCCACGTTCACATTTCCTTTTTTTCTATAGTGCATGAGGTCACCCCTACATCCACATTCCCGTATTCGCATGGTATTTTATAAATACCTGGAGTATGAAGAGGGTTGAGATTGACTTTTGCTGATCTTACTATCTGTCTATTTTGGTGGTAGGTGTGTGGACTGTGCATATACCCTTTTTGTGTAATACCTTGCCTATACGGTCCACTAGTGGTTGGATGTATGGTAGGCAACCTCTATCCAAAAGCTTAGGTTCTCAGAAGATACCTGGAACATGACATAACTGTCAAACCAGTTTTTCCCAGTTAAAATTGCAACTGTGTTATAGGTTACATCACCAGTTTGGTAAGGCCATTCACCCTGCAAAACACCAGGTGCCTTGTAATCTTGTAATATAGACATAAAAAGTAAAGTTTTTGTGAGAAACAAATTGTGTTATAAGAACCAGGACTCTGTACAGCACAGAGGAATGGTCCTGACAAAGATAGGTCTAATGTGCTCACATGGAGTATCTGCAGTTCTACAACATGCAGTTCCACATGTATAACTGTTTTCCTTCGTTCCTCTAAGGTATAGCAAGAGAGAAACAATGTAGAAGATGAAGTAGTGGACCTATATTCATATATAATGATTAAGTTGTTTACCTATATTCTTTTCATATACTCATGCATTTATTCAGTATATTCGTGCATTTACTCAGTATATACTCTGCAACCATAAAGCAATAAAACCTTCCTTTCAGAATACAACCAAGTTTCTATTTATACATCTGAACTCCAAGCTAATATGCTACTTGTTGTGCACCTGCCTCATGCAAGCTCTGTTATCTTTTGAAGTTCCAACAATAACAGCTCCCAAAATGCTATAAATAAGATTGGAACTGCTTGTGAAAGCCTGCATACAGCCATAGCTAAAAACCGCCTATCTCACACTGCTGACTTCCGTGCTCTCTAGCTAAAATCTTCCTACATCACATTGTCTTCTGTGCTCCTCACTCACTGGCCACCACCAGCCTGAATTTCTGGAACCTCAATTGGTTGGTCATCCCTAGCAGCCTTTTCCAGGCTGGGATGGCTACAAGAGCCTCTGTAGTTTTCTGCCCAATTCAGTCTAAACATTGAGTCACCCTGAGAGTGCTGATTTCATGTGTGGGAAAGGGGTGCATAATGAGGTAAATTCTTCCCTATTTTATGACCTTATTCACTTCAGGGGCACCCCTAAACATATGACTGAACACACGCTAATAAGAGCACACCCAGTACTGACTGGATACCAGTTACAGTTGGTTTTGAATTGCAGGTCAACATGGTATAGAGAAGACTGCCTTATACCAGTTTCTTTTGAAATTGTTCTTTGAAATCTTGCTGGAAGTGACACATTTCATTTTGTTATGTTCCCCTTGATTCAATGTGACTGGCTCCAATTGAGTGTGAAGCAGGCTTTGGTATACATGTGCTGCTGAATCTATTATTAGCTAGAGGCCTAGGAGGTAACTTATGTTTACTACTCCCTACACCTTTCTGCCTTGTACATTTTCATGAGGGTGAAACACCACATCTTTAGCACTTAACACATTTATTTTTTGTTTACTATTAGATAGCATGCCTTCTACAAAAATTGTGTATATCTCTGTGTATTTTTTAAAAAAGCTAGCTGGTGCTTAGAATGTTAATTCTCTCCCACCAAAATCATTAGGATCTAAACTTGATTAATTTTCATTTCATTCAGCTCGTAAACTTTCATATAAAGGTGACTTTTACTAGCACGCAGTCATGGCACAACTGATTTGTATCAAAAGGAGATTTCCTGATATGCAATGGACTTTAAACAATGCTGATAAACCTAGGCACTCTTGGGCTGAATTTGTACTTCAGCCCATACTGTATGATTAGGCAACATCTGGGCAGGTGCATCTGCACTGCCAGGACACATTTACAGACTAGAAATGCCTCCTGCCTGCCCAGAGGTTGCCTAATTGCATACTAGTTGTGGAACACAAAATCATGCTCCACAAGCAGACTAACCCTTAGCAGAGACTTACCTTTAGTGTCCAGATGGCAACCATCTGCACTTCTGCCAGCTGAGGAAGTCATTGGAGCTGCCGTACAAGTGTATTGGCAGCTCCAATGACCCCCTGATGCAACTGCGACTGCACAGAGTGTCAGTGTCATTATAGCAATGACACTGACAGATGTGCGGTTGCAGAGGGTGCCACATTCAAGATGGCAACACCCAGAAGAGAAACAGCATGGCAGTCATACACAGGTGCATGTTCAATTGTGCGTGGGGTGGGCTGTTATTGACTAGCACTCACAAATGCGAGCGCTAGTCAAGGTTAGTTCATCCAACATCTTTCCCATCCATGGGACAGGAAGGGAAGTACAAAATTGCCTCTAGTGTACCCCATAACTAGTAAATGCTACCGCTAGATCTCATATTTTACATATACCCATCTGTGCTGAACCACAAACTAAATTTGCCACTGTGATGATGCCTTATAGAGGCGAAGAATCCTTGGAACGCTGGGAAATCAGTGTCTTATCCTGATCAACTGGAAGGGATTTTTAATAACCCAAAGACATCATGAATATTCCCTAATCTAATGCATCCTTAGAATATATAAAGTGAAAGTGTAAGATAAATGTCTCATGGCTTATATTTGTGTTGCAATCTGGATTTGCAACCTGAATCCTTGGCTCTGGGAAACCTGGGGGAGGTAGTTTATGGCTACCTCAATCTTGCCTGCTGTCCTGAGAACCACAGCGATACGTGGTTACAACCCAAGGGCTGTAACGATACTTGGTACCAGTAGTTACTGGTACGATCACCGGGTGTTGCAAAAGTATTCCAGTTACCTGACTGGCCCAGGTAACCAGGGGTCAGGCCCATGTGACTGGCCTAACCCTGAGAGCTAGAAAATGGGGGAGGGGGAGAGAAGAGGCATGACGCAGAGGTCAGCTGGAAGGGAGAGATTTATTTCTGTGCAGAGCTTTAAATAACCCACCACAGAGGGGCAGGGAAGGAAGTGACCTCAGGAGAAAATCCAGGGAAGCGATAGGTGGAGCTGTGTCAGCTGAGCAGGTCAGAAGTCCTTCTTATGTCATATCCCATGGCGGGAGGCGGGGAGGATCCTCAAACAGGAAGAGAAGACAGATGCCATGTGGCCAGGGAGCCATTATGCCCCAAGGCTAAGAGTCCAGCACCCTGCTGGTGCCGGGTGTGTACTGCAAGCTATGGGAGCAGGAAGATTCTTTTTACTCTGAGGCTTGAGAAATGGAAGGCTGAAGCCAGGGGGAAACCTGTGCAAACCTTTGCAGTTACTACATATTTGATAATATTTTAAATAGTTTGCAAACTCTGAACTACTTTTTTACGTAAAACCCATATCTTTCCTCTGAAAATTCTCCTTTTGACTTTGATGGTTCATCTCAAGGAATATTGCTTTATTTGGACAATTAAAATTCATTTAGATCATAGTCCAGCTACTAGCAGGTGACTGTCAATTTATAAATGCTATCCTTGCAACAACACTGAACCTCAATTTTTTGTGTAACTATTGTTTCCTGTATTTTAAACTCTATCATTTAACTATTCAAATGCACTCTTCTTAAAGCTATCTTTGATATTAGGAAGTTTCAGCTTCTCAAAAATATAGTGAAACATTTACAAACTAATCACAGGAAATCTGATAGGATGATTCTGCAGCACTGGTTTCTGCATTGGTTAGGATCCAATTCAAAGTGCAGGTCCAATATAAAGCTCTGTTGGAAATGGGCAGAGACTCTTGCTGAATGGTTATTCTTCAGCATACATTTGGATTGTTGTTTAGACCTTACAGTAACCAGTTTTATGTGGCATCTAGAACCAAGGCCAGGAAGGGCCTTTTTGGTTGTAGCACCCACTTTCTGGAACCCTGCCAGTTGAGGTACAAGCAGCTCCTTCACTGATGTTCTTTTTTAAAAACAACAACAACATAAAAACTTACATTTTTCTCATATCACATTATTACATTGCTTTAATACTCTATGGCCCAGTTCCCATTGGCATTTTAAAACAGTTTAGAAATGGTTTGAATTCTTTCTGTCCTTATTACCAATCTGTTTCAGGGGTATTTGGAGAATTATTTGGCTAAAAAATGGAATAAATAAACACCTGTTTTTTCAGGTGTTTTTCCTGTTTTTGCTTTTAAAATGCTCCTTCCTTATTGCTGTGGGGATGCTACAGCAGTATTGGGGCAAATACATCATGAAATGGGTGGGCTTTCACCCTGCGCAGGGACTAGCCCCTTACCAGATTTGTTAAAGTGCCAGATCCATATTCAGCAGAGAAGTAACAATTCAGCCTGATAAGATGTAGCAATTCACCCACTCCACACTTCACACTGATAAGATAAAGTTTCATTTTACACTTCCCCTTGCTTTCTTCTTGCCGGGAAGCACTCACTACCTCTTTTGCTTTGCTGAGCCCTGGGAAGAAGAGAAGCATCTCCCCCCCCCATGCCCCACTGGTGACTGAAAGCGTGCGTGTGCAGCCAGCCGGGTGAGCAGGCATGCAGCTCTCTCTCTGCTGCTGCTTTTTCACTTCTCTGCAACTGCCCGGGCTCGGCAAGGCAAAGGAGGTGCCTCCTTTGCCTTGCTGAGCCTGGGCAGTTGTGGAGAAGTGAAAAAGCACCAGTCCTGAGTTTACAGGTGTGTGTATACCAGCTGGTGCTGCTGGTGATGGGGAGGGGAGGAAAGCCAAGGGGACGAAGAGGTGTGTGTGTTTGTGTGTGCATGTGTATGCATAGGACTCGCAGGAGCGCATACTGGAGGTCCCTCCTTTGCCTTGCTTCTCTCCTTCCCCAGGTCATCTTTTGCAAAAGCATGAGGTGAGGGGAGAGGAGAGGAGTGGGGTGAGCTTCAATTCCCCATCTCCGCTACATCATTGCAGGATCCAGTCGGCAGGCAGGGGTGGGGCCCTGGCTGGCAAGAGGGGAAGAAAAGATTCCCTTTCCCTAATGCAATTCTGAACCGTTTTGGATGGGGACAGCATAGGGGTTGATTAGCAATTTAAAGCCACTGAAGTGGGGACTGCCAGAATCCGTGTTTGAATTGCTTTTTTTTGTTTTGTTTTTAAACCTTTTTAAGAGGCATGAGTGGAAACAAACCCTATATGAATTTCTCCGTTTTTCTGGCTTCTCTTCTTGATGTCGCTTATTTCTTTGCTTTCCTTTCACTTCATTGATGTTCCTTTAAAAAAAAAATCTTAAAAACATATTTTTTCACCTGCACATTTGACATTTTTCATCAGGGTGAATAATATTTACCATGATCATTTTTAATGTTTGCTTTTATTCTTTTCTTTTTTAAGCTTAATTGAAATTATTAAAACATACAGACAGTAAATAACCATATTAAATATTATAAACATTACAAATTCCTTATCACTTTAGTTATTAGTTATTACCAATCTCTGGACAATTCCAACCCCCTACTCTGCAATCCGTACCCTGCAGAGGCTGCTGGATATAATTGCCATTCTTTACCAATCCATTTTCTTGCAAATTTCATAGAACCATCAGAAATATGTGGTATATAAACCCAAAACAAACAAATAATTTTTTCTTCCTCCTGTTTTTGATTCTTAACTGGAAAATATCAGGGTTTTGTGAAGGTTATTTTGAGAAGAAGAAGAGTTAGCTTTTATATCCCACTTTTCTCACCCTTTTAAGGTGACTCAAAATGACTGACAAACCTTTTATTCTTCTCTTCACAACAGCACCCTGTGAGGTGGGTTGGGCTATGAGAGCTAGGAAGAGAGCTGTGACTAGCCCAAGGTCACCCAGCTGGTTTCATAGAAGAGTGTGGAAGATAGTAACCAGATTTGAGACAAGATGTAAGGCCAGTAAATGCCTGATACATGCTATAGTATAACAAGAGTTTGATATAATATAAGATATTGCACTGTTGTCCAATAACCTCTTTTTCTTTTGCACAGAGCATGTGGAAACAAAGGATATGCCTCTCTTGTCTCTACACTAAAGTCCTTTGCTAACGTATACTGGTTTCAATGGACTTTGTTCCTTCCCAGTATACATCAGGGGTAAGTTCTGAGATAAAATATTGTCAGCTGTGTTTATTGATACCTATTGCTGGTAAAGTTCATTATCTCAGTGTTGTGCTAAGAATTCCTACAACCTGTTTTGTACCCAGAATTGCAGAGTCAATTGTCTGTTCTTTCATGTGCATGCATTAATTCAGTATAAATGATATTTTAAGCAGTTCCCTGTCATGATAAGAAACAAACATGGCTATTAACATTACATCCATTGCTTCAAAGTTGTTTTAGGCAGGATCCTGAAATGTATAGAGCTGGAGTGCTTGCTCTGGCCATAAAAAATAGAAGCATGTTATCTGCATGCCTCTCCCACCCACAACAGCACAAATGTCAAAGCCAGAGAACTTTTGTTCCCTGGCTTTGATGCTTCTGCACTAGTTTAGGATTATTGTTACAACATAGAAAAGATAAATTTTCTCTGATTTAACTTTTACTATTTGGGTCTAAAGATGGAGAAAGGCCAAACAACAAAGGCCATGTGTTTCTTCCTTTTTTAGGGACCTAAAAACTCTAAGGGCAAATTTGCACTTACCTTTGTGGAGAAGTCCTGGGACACTCCCACACATTGCATCTGCATTATGTGGAGTCGTTTCTATACCAGAAGCAGCTCTACATTTAGGGAAGCACTGGTGAAATTTTTGGTATAGATTTGGTGTCCAAAAGTGTGGATGCTAGATCTACTCTCCATCTTCTTTTCCCTGGGATGATTTCACAAAGAAGGGATGGTGCAAAAAGGCTCTTACATAAGGCTTTGAGAATGCCCTACTCAGAATCACTCTGGCTGTGGTCACACATAAGGTTTAATCCAACTTCAGTCCACCTTCAGAGTGAGAGAACACATCAGCAAAGTGACGAGTCATTTTCTTCCACATTATCTATCCCAAAGGTGAATTTTCTGAGTCATTTGACACTGAAAGAAGCTTGTCACTCTGCTGATGTATTCTCTCACTCTGAAAGTGGACTGAAGCTGGATTAAACCTTAGGTGGGACCACAGCCCATGGTTTTGACTTCTTAGGCTGCATCTCCACTTCTCAGATATCTCCATGGTTCCAGGAAGGCACCTGCTGCCCACCACATCTGTATTTCAGGCAGCAGCGGGTCTCTTGTGATGACTGGGCTGTCCCCCTTTTCAGTGCAATCACTGGCAGAGATTTGTGCTTTTCACATATCTTTGAATCACCTCTTGGGCAGTATGTGGAAGTACCCTAAATGAAGTACATAGTGTGTGTGAAAGGATTATCTGATCAACGATAAGACCGTAATTTGTTAACTGTTTTAAAAACATGAATTTGTGGTGGATTTAAGAGTGACTGAAGAGGGAAAACATTCAGGCTGTACCAGTTTTAAAAGAAAGATCCACTCTCCAAGAATGAGTTATAAAACACTGTCTCACTTATGCAGTGATTTTCTGTGATGAGTGATGCAAAGACTAGATAAGAGTAAAGTAGCCGATGAATACTTTCCATTTTCATAATTATAAATGGGGCCATGTGCTTGCCATCACTTTAAATGTGATCAGATCTAACAAGACATAATGCTGAAGGATATAGAAAAAGTATTAACTTTGCCTTTTATCCTCTAAATGCTGGTATAGATGTATGTGACTAAGGGGCTTTTTTCAGTGAATTTCCATGTGACACTGTCCCACGGAATTTAAGGACAATGGCTGAGCTAACCTTCTGACCATTTGAGTGCAAACACTCCTATCTGGGAGTGTCCACCTCTAAATATCAAACACTGTGTGCACTGGGCCACAGCTGCGTTAATCAGACACATGGTGCAGAATTGTGCAACTGCTAAGTATCTGTTCATATCAGAACTCTGTATCTGTTCGTATCAGATTTGTATCTATTCATGTTAGGTACATATTTGTTTGCGTCAGATACGTATTTGTTCATGTCAGATATGTATCTATTTTTATCAGATACTTATTCATTCATATTGATACGTATCAAATGTTCATATGAATACGTAGGAATAGATTTGTATCAAATAGAATTTTACCACATTCAAATGCAATTTATTTGTACAAATACAGATTTTTGAGCATTTGATTTGTTTCTAATTGGATGCCAAAAACACATTCATGCACATACCTAATGCAAAGTAGAAAGATGCTGATCAATACCATTACTTTGCTTCTTCGGGGACATGCTGCACCCCCGCTGTGGGCAATGGCACGTCCTCTCTGACTGCTGGGAAGTCACTTTCCTGGGACAACACAGCTTCTGATTGCCCTGTCTGGAAGACCGGAAGTGACTGCACTGTCCCTGTGCAGCTTCTGATTGTCAGGGAAGCGGCTTTGCAGGGACGGTGAGTCTGGACACAGCCGTAGACAGTCATCTAGTTACAGTACTGTGGCAGAATGGTCTTGTGTTGTGCCTTTTAGTGTAGAAATTCATAATATTTCTTTTGGCTAGATTTTTTAAAATCTCCACACTAAACTATAAGAGAACAAATGCCATAAACATATAAACACATGGATACTTGAAACAGACTTTGCTTCCTGGGAAGAACCTCCCTGGGAAGCAGAGTGGGGAGAGGTCTCAAGTCCCCATTTTGGATGCCAGCTTTCTCCCTAACCTTACCAGCACTCCTCTAAGTTCTGGTGAGGTATGAATTGAGGCAGTGGTTCTGGGAACTGTGCCAGTGGTGCCAGCATGCTTATGTGATGGCAGGATGCAGAGCTAACTGTGACTGCACCACTCCTCTCAAGAGGCCTTTTCGCATTGGCCTTTCCCGAACGCGTGGAGGACAGCTCCGGACGCAGCATACGCATTGCTGCGGCCGGGTTTCCGTCCCGGCGTGTCCGGAGCTGTCCTCCACGCGTTCCGGATGCAGAGCACTTTAAAGTGCTCTGCATCCGTTCGAACGCGGACGAGCCGCCCCGGCGCGTTCCGGGAGAGAAGCGTTCGCACGCTTCTCTCCCTGACAGCCGTCGGCACGCCCCCAGGGGCCGACTTGCCGGGCCGGCGATTGCGCCGGCGCGGCGAAGCCGGTAGACGGGACCCACCGAATCGGGGTTCCCCTTTCCCGTCTGCCAGGGTCAGTGACCCTGGCAGATGGCACAGGGGAACCCCGATTCGGTGCGTCCCGTCTGTCGCCTCCGCCGGCCGCCGGGACGTGGCTCCTTCCCGGGTCCGGCAGCCCCAATGGCGCTGCCGGACCCGGGAAGGAGCCACCAGCATCGGCGTCCTGTCGCCCCTTTCTGGGGTGGCAGGAGGTCGATGTTGGGCTCGCTGGGGGCGAGGAACGCCTTGGGCGGCCAGAGCGCATCGCTCCGGTCCCCCAAGGGTCCCCCCCACCCCCATCGCGGCCATCTACGGGCTGCAGGCGCCTGGATCTAGGCGCCTGCAGCCCGCAGATGAGTCCCACCCCCCCCAGTCCCCAAAACCCCCACCCCCAACCACCCTCCGGCCCGGATCGGGCCCATCTACGCTCTCTAGGTGCCCACAGCGGGGCACCCAGAGAGCGAAGATGTTTCCCCCCCCTCCCCCAGGGCCCTGGGAGGACGCGCGCGCGAGGAATGACTTACCTCGTGGCCGTCCAGCGTCGAACTGAGGGTGGCATTGTGGGCCGGAGGGTGGTTGGGGGTGGGGGTTTTGGGGACTGGGGGTGGGTGGGACTCATCTGCGGGCTGCAGGCGCCTAGATCCAGGCGCCTGCAGCCCGTAGATGGGCCCGATCCGGGCCGGAGGGTGGTTGGGGGTGGGGGTTTTGGGGACTTGGGGGGGGGTGGGACTCATCTGCGGGCTGCAGGCGCCTAGATCCAGGCGCCTGCAGCCCGTAGATGGCCGCGATGGGGGCGCGGGGCGAGCCCTTGGAGATCAGAGCCAGGGGCTCTGATCTTCAAAGGGGTCCGGCCCCATAGGGGCCTTGCCCCGGGCCCCATGATGGGTGCCCGGGTGCCCGGGCATCTTCGTGCCAGCCCGTAGAGCTGGCACGAAGCACGGGGCGGGTGGCTTGACAGCGCTGCCCGCCCCTTGGGTGCTCTCACCCAATGGGCGGGCAGCGCTGCGGCCGAATCCCCGCCCCTGGCCGGCCTTTGCCGGCCAAGACAGCTCCCGGCGCTTTCACCTTTCGCTCACAGGTGCGCCGGAATGCGTTCCGTCGCGTCTGTGTGTGAACGGTAAAAGCGCCTGGAAGTGTCTTAAGCTGCTCGCCTGCACGCGTTCCGTTTGGAACGCGTTGCAGTGCGGAAATCCCTAAGGTTCCCTTTGAACTTCTTCCAGCAAGGAGGAATGAAGACACACACTTCTGGGGAACTCCTACAGGCATGCAGCTGCATGTGGGGAAGTAGCAGCTGCACGAAATGTGGGTGCTGCATTCAGGAATTCCCCAAGGGTTCTCTTAGCTGTCAGATGTGAAAAGGTGCTCAGATTTCATCATTATATGACAAAGTTACCATCTTGCAGTGTGAACAAATGCCTTCCACCTGGCACTTTGAAAAAAGTGATTTCAAAAGCTTTATTGATGATACTTGCATGGCTGTTCTGTGCCAACTGGGCAGCTTACCACTTTGATATGAAGTCTCTCCCTAAAATGTTTCATTTCATAATGACAATATTTTCCAGCAGCTCAGGCAACAGCCAAAAGGAGTTTGCTCTTTCAAATTGGTATTCAGTCACCAGGGCCTGTGGATGATATGTGTATCATGGCCCTAAACATCTGGGCAGCTGCTGGGAAACTATTATCCTGTTCGTATTGTCAGAGCAAGGTCCATAGACATACCAACAGGGCAACGTTCCAAACAGACAAACTAACAGCTGTCTTCTGCCAGAAAATTATCTAAACTTCCTGCAAATGTTCATCCTTGCTCATATCTCTGTCTAATAATCTGCTGTATTGCATGGGAAATTCAGAAAAATATCTTATGCTTAGTATTTATGCCCATGTCAAGAGGGCAGCAAGGAAACAATAAAACAATTGTTTTATTATAGTGTTCAATGTACAAGGAGGTTTGACATAGATATATTACGCCTGTTCTAAGTCATTTTCCAGACAGTTTGGATGCTGTTTATATTTCCCTCTTGTTGTCAGATCTAAAGCCAATGTATATAAAAAATGCTTCCAAATTCTGTACTATTGCCATAACAGTAAAGACCCAGATAATATACCTTGCAGAAAAGGATATCCTCTTGGTTTTAGGATTCTTTTTTAAAAATTATATTTTATATGAATTGTTTTAGGTATCTGCTATACAGCTGGTTGTATATATAGTACTTATGTGTTCTGGTCTAAGACCACAAATAAATTAAAGGTAAGAAATGAACCTTTGTATCAGCCCTACATCTATAAATAAGTTGGGGGGAGGGATTTTAATCTTCCTGTAAATCTATCTATCTGTCTATCTATCTATCTATCTATCTATCTATCTATCTATCTATCTATCTATCTATCTATCTATCTATCAAAAGTTCCTTGTGATCCAACTACAGTATTGTGATAAAACACACAAATGAATGCTACTATTACTCTTCTTCACAAATGAAAGTTGTTATTTTTTTCCAGTATGGAAACAGCTATATGGGCACTTTAGTTTTTGTTAATTCATTTCACAGTTTTGCAACATTGTGAAATGAGGCAGGAAGTGCCTTCCAGTATGTATGAGCAAATGCAATCATATAGAGCACAGCTGAATGCCTTATCAGATGAATAATACTGCAATATATCTTTTCAATGGCCTGGGTTTTCAGATTAAAGTTCAATTACCATAAGATTCATTAACACTTAATTTTAACCCATTTCTAGTGCTCATATAAGTATAATATTTAAAAATTTGACCCTTGTGTTCATGTCCAAGTGCACATTTAATTAAAATTAATATTTATATGCAGCCCAAATATATCTTGGAAAACTTTAAGTGTAATTTAGTATTTTATTACTTTATGTCAGGGGTACACAGAAGTTAAAATGTTCAAAGAGAAAGAAGGACAAAAGTATACAAGGGTCAGGTTCCCACTAGGCAATTTAATCCAGTTTTAAATTAGGTTTAAAAAAAAATCAGCAGGAAGGTCTGGTTTTTTGCATTTCCACTGCTAGCTTATAGTGCAAACTCACTGTCCATTCTTCAGTGCCTGGCAGGGGATAAACCCCTCCCTCTCTCCCCCCTCAGTAGAACCCCCTCCCTATGCAGTCAGCAATTGGACACCATCATACCCTGACTTCATCGGGGCAGCCAATTCAAACCCCACCCTCTATATGCTTTTAGGGTATCAGTATTTTGGGGCTTTTGACAAAGTCCCACATCAAAGCCTACTGAGTAAACTCATCAGCCTTCTCCCATATCAACCTGCCCGTGCCTTAAGATCAAGTGGTGAGGCCCTCCTGGTTGTCCCACCACCTTCAGTAGTGAGGTTGGTGGGCACCCGGGAGAGAGCCTTTTCTGTGATGGCCCCCAGACTATGGAATAGCCTCCCCCTCGAGGTGCGTCATGCCCCTTCCTTACCCTGGCCTTTGGCTGAGCTGCTTATGTCCCCCCCCCCTTGCCCAGTACAGACACTGTCATTTTAAACATATTGTATATTGTTTTACGCGTGTGTGAATTTTTAATGTCTTTTAATGTATATTCTATTTTAATATGTTGTTACCCGCCCAGAGACCTTTGGGTATGGGGCGGGATAGAAATGTAAACAAACAAACAAACAAACAAACAAACAAACAAACAAACAAACAAACAAACAAATAAATAAATAAATAAATAAATAAATAAATAAATAAATAAATAAATAAATAAATAAATAAATAATAAAAGGGCAGATTCTGTCCTGGATTTGTGACTGGCTTAAGGTCAGGAACCAGAGAGTAGTAATAAATGGTCAATTCTCAGGATGGAAAGAGGTAAAAAGTGGGGTCCCCAAAGATTCAGTGTTGGGACTGGAGCTTTTTAATTTATTCATCAATGATCTAGCAGAAGGGGTACATACTGAAATAGCAAAGTTTGCTGTGATATTATTTAGGGTAGTAAAGAGATTGCCAAGAGCTCCTGAGGGATCTCTTAGAATTGGGTGAGTGGGCAACCAAGTGGCAAATGTGCTTTAATCTTAACAAGTGCAAAGTAATGCATATCGGAGCCAAAAATCCAAATTATGTCTATAAACTGATGGGGTCTAAGCTTTCTGCAACACACCAGGAAAGGGATCTCGGGGTTTTGGTGGACAGTTCAATGAAGCAGTCAACCCAGTGTGCAGCAGCAGTGAGAAAAAAAAAAAAGCTAATTCAATGCTGGGAATAATTAGGAAGGGAATAGAGAATAATTCAGCAAGTGTAATTTTGCCTCTTTATAAATCTATGGTGAGGCCACATTTGGAATATTGTGTACAATTCTGGTCACCACACCTCAAAAAGGATACTGTGGAACTAGAGAAGGTGCAGAGAAGGGCAACCAGAATGATTAAGGGTCTGGAACACCTCCCTTACAAAATCTGGCTGCAATGTCTAGGCCTCTTCAGTCTGGAGAGACAGTGTTTAAGAGGGGACCTGAAGTATATAAAATTATGCACGGCATAGAAAAGGTGGATAGAGAAAATTTCTTTTCTCTATCGCACAACACTAGAACGAAGGGGCACTCTATGAAGCTGATGGGTAGGAGAGTTGGATCCGACAAGGGGAGGTATTTCTTCACCCAGAGGAATGTGCTGCCAGAAGAGGTGGTGACAGCTACCAGTCTAGATCGCTTCAAGGTAGGGTTAGACAAATTTATGGATGACAGATGTATCAATGGCTACTAGAATGAATGCCTAAGTATATCTTTCAGGCTGGGGATGGGGGCAGAAGCAAGACGCTTCTAATGCCATTTGCTGGGATTCAAGAGCAGCAAAAGGTTTGTCCTTGTCTCTGTTTGAGATGCCCATGAGCATTTGGCGGGCCACTGTGTGTGACAGGATGCTGGATTAGATGGGCTGTGGCCTGATCCAGCAGGGCCTCTCTTATGTTCTTTTGGAATTTGCTGCCAGAAGAGGTGGTAACAGCTACCAATCTAGATGGCTTTAAGGTAGGGTTAGACAAATTTATGGATGCCAGATGTATCAGTGGTTACTAGAATGAATGCCTAGGTGCATCTTTCAGGTGGGGGGGGGGAGCAGGGCACTTCTAAGGCTGTTTGCTGGGATTTGAAAGCAGGAATAGGTTTGTCCTTGTCTCTGCTTGAGATGCCCATAAGCTGGCCACTATGTGTGATGGGATGCTGGGCTAGATGGGCTGTGGCCTGATCCAGCTAGGCTTCTCTTATGTTCTTATGTAAACCTGCTCCGGGAGCTCATGGAATCCTTTGTCTGTAGCTTTTCTTCACCGCTTGTCCCTGTCCCTACCATAGCACAGCTTCTTTCTCATGCTAACAAGGCAGTAGTAGAGAGGCCCTTAGTTGCAATTTTTCAAAAAGAGGTTTGATTCCAGGAAGAGTGTTTGTGCATTTCTATACTATAACTTTCATGAGACTGTAATATCCTCATAATAAGAAAGCATTTTAGTATTTTGCTGTATGATTGTTCTTTGGGTATTCCTCAAGAACTTCATAACAGTCAAATTTGCGCTTATGATTATGATGAACTTTACTAATACAAATATGAACACAAAAATGTTAATATTCTACTCTGGCTTTCTGTGTGCATGTTAGAAATCATTTTTTAGATTGTTCAGAGAATAGACAGTGGGTTAAGTGTAATCTTTCATTTATTCTGATAAAGTTATTGGGAGCAGGAAACAAATTTAGAACTCTCAGAATTATTTCATAACACTAGCAATCAGCTGCCTGTTGAGAAATCTCTCTCCTAGTCTCTCTCTCTTTCTCTTTTAAAACACTCGAAAAAGAAGACAAGGGAAATGGGTTCATTATTTAAATAGAAACAGGATAAAAGGGGAAAAAGACAACTTTGCTTTTATAGGTTTTGTTTCTACTTTTGTTCATGGTGACATTCTTCTCTTTGTTGCCCTTGATAGCTCCACTGAAGAGATAGTGGAGTGTTTGATTCTACATTTCAAGTTCAACCACCTGCTACATCTTGGAACAAACCCAAACTAACTCCATTGTCAAGAGCCACAGGAATAATGCTGGAAAGAATAGGGTATGGAATCTTTTGCATGAATATTGAGAGACTCAGATGAAATACTTTGTCTTATTCAAAACATTTAATGCACTCCAAACAAGGTCTCTAGCATTATCTACATGGGCCCAAAAGGTTCAGAGGTAGGTTGGGAAATTCAAGGTCCATTTGAGAGAAACAAGGTCAGTTTGAAAGTGGATTCAAGTGGAAGCAAGTTGATCTCCTGGCATCAAACCAAAGTGTAGGTAACAGGACTTTGCAGAGGAATTTGGAGGAGTAACTGCTGGTGTTCTACGTTTG
This sequence comes from Aspidoscelis tigris stejnegeri, assembly GCA_023333525.1. Taxonomy (NCBI): domain Eukaryota; kingdom Metazoa; phylum Chordata; class Lepidosauria; order Squamata; family Teiidae; genus Aspidoscelis; species Aspidoscelis tigris. The sequence continues at coordinate 99,069,857 of JALMGA010000001.1, forward strand.
TGGGGTTTCTTCTTCGTTTTGGATAGTTTGCAGTTACTGCTGCTTGGAGCCAGTAGGAGGAGCTACATTATTCGTATATGAGAAACAAACTCAGTTTAAGTGCCTCTATGTCAAATGCAATGTAGAGTAAATATATTTTTAAAAGTTTTTTTTATAAAATAAACTATTTAAAACTAATTTCAATAATAAAAACTAAAATAATTTAAGCTATTAAAAAAAATTAAAGAGTAATAAAGAATAATTTAAAAGTCATGAAGACTGAAGACCAGCAGGGGAGGGAAGCTTTCCAGTATCTTGCATGGATTGCCATAGCTTCAGACCTATGGGCAGAACACATCAATAAAGAGTTCCTGGCTCTTATGGAATAGGATTCTTCCATTGAAGCCAAGGATTCATTTGGGCATATATTAGAAAGGAGAACAATTTAAAATATGCAGTTGTTCCTGCTTTGGCATTACAAACATTACAATCATTGAGAAAGAGACATGCTGAGAAAAAAGGTCCAATCTGCACAAAGGGTATACAAACTTGCTGCATGCTGTTTATAAAGGTCCCATCACCTCTCAGTTCTGTTGATTAAAATCACTTGTAGCATTCCTACAATCAAAGATGCATCAATGTGTGATGTGTTTTTAATTATTCACACCTGCTAATGTTGAAAACACCACATGCTGCTCTACCTGCTTGATGACAGAGAAAGAAGCAAACAAATGGTGGTGACTGAGGGTGCTATTTTCGAATGCTTACACTTTTCTCTTTGGAGTTTTTGATATTGGGAGGCAAGACAACACTTGTGTTCAAGGCTGAGTTTGATTTTCTATCAAAGTCCTTGTGTTTTTTTTTAATTGCAATGCTGGATATAAGCAAAAACTATATAGCTGTGGCCACACTATAGATTGTGGGAGTGTCCCGCTATTAAAGCAACAGGACTATCAGATGGGCCCCGCACATTGATATTGTGCCATTGATATTTTATGGGCTATGTGACTTACAAAAACAGCCATACATCCTGCCAAGCAACTGGTCTAGGGATGCACACGATTTTTTTTTTGCAGGGGGCGGGGCATTCAATTTGAAATGAATTGAATGTTCAAAATTCCCTATGGGTTCAGATTGCCTCATGAAGTGGGTTATATCTTCGATTCACTGCTTGGCTGAACAATTTAAAGTTTTGCCACCAGGTGGTGCTTCTCCTATAAAAGGCCAGCTTGAGCTGTCATCCCCAGCCAATTTGGTTCACTTGTTTGAACAAAGACAGGTGAGGATTACAGCTCTCTGTCTAGAGAGTGCTTCTTTAAAAATTTCTCAGGCAATTTAAAGGTTGTTTGTTGGTGAGTGTTGGTGCAACTATATGGAGTCAGGGGGCAGCTCGGGTTTTTAGGGAGGGGAGTCCCTGGTTCCGTTTGGGTCCTGTTTGTCCCTCCTCGGGCTGGGCAGGTGGACCACAGAGGCATCGGGGCCTTGTATCTGTGTCTCTGGTCAGTCTGCTAGTACCGGTGACCACGCTGTGGCCGTCTGGTTGAATTCCACCTCATAGCCAGGGCCAGGCTGGGCCAAGCTCTGGTCACAATCAGGAGGCGGTGAAGCTGTGAGGTGGTGGGCAGGAAGGAGAGAGGTCTGCCATTCTGTGGTTTCTACGGTGGCCCTTTTCCTGCCCTTCTTTGAACCAGGTGCCAGAGCTAGAAGGCTGCAAGTGGCCTAGGGTTCATCGCCACACTGTGGGGGCAGCAGAAGAGTGATTTAGCCCTATCAGGTCCAACAGCACATTGCAGAAGCTGTGGAAGAGTGGCTTAGGCTGGGCGGGCCTTACCCAAACCATGGAGATCATTGTGGGCCACCTAAGCATGCTAATGGCTAGTCGCCTTTCTCTCAGCCACCATTTTCATGGCTAGAGACATGAGCACAGGCCTCACAGGCACACAGACTGGCAGATTGCTGTGGGGTCCCACCCCCCCTGCGTTTTAGCTTGGATGTACAATGCTGTTGGGGCCCTTGTGTGCTGCTTGTGTGACTTGCCTGGGTTAGAGGACTAAATAGCTTAATCCTGCTTCTCACAGGCCCTTTTTGTTATTCCAGGTGCTGAGTGAAGATGGAGGGTCCCAAGTTGGTAGATCTGCCTCTTGAAGGGCCAGAGCCATCCAAGACCAAGACTACGCCCACAAAAGTTAAAAAGCCTAAGCCATCATCTTATGCACAAGCAGCAGATCAAGCAGTTTCCAAGGCTTTGCCTAACATGCCTGTTCCAGGCCCATTGGGGGTGATGACATTACCTCAGCCCATGATGATGCAGGTCACGTTGCATTTTAATCCATTGCCATCCTCCATGATGGAGCATCAAGCAGGGCTTTTGGGGTGCAGGGATGTTTCTCGCCACCCCCTTTCAATTTATGCTGCAGTCATCTCAAAAGATGTGAAGAAGGCAAGTAGGAAGCACCATAGACATTCCTCATCCTCCTCTTCTTCTTTTTTGACATCCTCTTCAAAGGAGTCACTGAAAAAGAAGAAGGCCAAGACCAAAAAGGGGTTGGGGAAGGCCTCTAAGCCAGTGAAGAAGGTTCCAGCAAGGGCTGGACCTTCTTCAGAGAGAGCTTGTCATGATCCCCTGCGTTCCAGTGAGTACCTGCTCTCTCTAGGAGTAGCTGGGCCCTGTTAGGATGCTGAGTTTGTGCAACGGCCGAGTGAATAATACAGTGTGGACACAAGACACGGATAGCAAGCAGTTTGAACAGTAAACTAAAACAAGTTTATTATAACACACAAGCAATACTAGAAAGATAATAAGGTTCAGGTAGTTGTTGGCTTAAATCAGTAAGTCTCTTAAGGACTACCATGTGTTGGTCCACACTGATAATATGACTGCCAAGGTGCACGTGTCCAGACAGGGTGGTTCTAGGTCCAGATCCTTGATGACCCTATTCAGTTAGCTGTTTTATTAGGTGGAGGCTAATCTGCTGTCGCTTTTTGAGCCATTGGCCACATACAGGGGTCCCTGAACAGCTTGGTAGACACCCTCAGTTGAAATCACCTCCTGCAAATGGAATGGACCCTTGATCCAGAAGTGTTCAGCATGATTATAGCAAGTTGGGGCCATCCTGTCATAGATCTGTTTGCCACAGGAGAGAATTGCCAGGTTCTGAGGTACATGGCACAGTTCTGAGACCTGGAAGCCTGGGTGGTGGATGCCTTATCTGCCCCATGGCCAAACGGGCTCCTGTGCACCTTTTCCCTGTTCCCCCTTCTGCAACAGTTTCTTCAGAGGGTGTGTTGGGAATCAGCAGAAGTGGCCTTGGTGGCTCCCTTTTGGCTCAGGAGAAGTTGGTTTTCTGTGTTGCGGAGCATGCTGGTTCAGCCTTCCTTTCTTTTCCCGCTATCCCTGACACAACTTCCTCAGAATGGAGTACCGCACCAGGATCCAGAATGGCTGTCCTTGACAGCATTCAGACTAAGTGGAGCTGTTTGAGATCCACTGGATTTGAAGAGGACATAATGGAAGCTAGGAGGGTATCGAATAAGAGGATTTATGAAGCCACCTGGAAAACCTTTACTAGATGGGGTAGGCTGAGAGGAATCTTCCCTGGTGTGCCATCTGTTTCACAGGTACTGTCTCCTCCAAGAGGGTGTGTATAAGGGCCTGCAGTTTAATACCATTAGGAAACAGGTCTATGCACTGGCAGCTGTCCTTGATCTTTCTCTGGGAAAGAAGATTGCTCAAGATGATCACATTAGAATGTTCCTAGTGGGGTTGAAGGCAATTCCCCCCCAGTTATACACAGGTTCCCAACTTGGAATCTAAGATTAGTTTTGTCTGCCTTAATGGGGAAACTGTTTGAGCCATTGGCTATAGTCCCTTTGAGATTGCTATCCTTTAAGGTAGCCTTTTTAGTTGCCATCACATCTATAAGACTTATGTCAGATATTTCAGATATCAATGGTGGCAATGTCCTAAGGTTAAAGTGTTTTGGGAAGCTGTTCAGGCAAAGATAAGTACCATTGTTTCTCGAAATGTTCAACTATCGCCAGCTATAGTGTTTCTACTTTCCTTTAAAGAACAAGGGGTGCCAAATCATAATAGGGATTTGATTCACTTGCTGATCACCACTGCGAAAGCAGAGATCGCTCTCCATTAGAAATCTGCAGATCAATTAAACATAGATAACTGGATCAGTCATACATGGTCGTTATTGATTAATGAACTCATTACAGTGCAACAGTATAAGATGCAACTCCTAGAACAAGAAGCTCAATTTATCAGGAAATGGGCACCTTTTATCATTCAGGCACAAATTGATCCCAGACTTCAACCATCTTCCTCTTTCTCTGTAACATTTTTGAAACAAAAAATATTGATGCTCTTTCCAGATTTTCCATTCTAGACTGTACTGGATAAATCTTGCTTGAACTGTATGAACTGTTAGGGAACCATATTACAAAATTACTCTGGACTCCATAATTCTTTGTTTGGACCCTAAATTCTGTCCCAAAGTAGATTCTGTGTTTCACAGGTCTCTGGAGATCCACCTTCCCACTTTCTATCCAGATCCTCAGCATGATCTGGAGAGAAGGTGGTATACATTGGATGTCCGGAGGGCCATCTTGTTCTGTCTTGACAGAACCAAGGAGTCCAAGAAATTAGAGTTGTTGTTTGTAGGATTTCACCCCTCCAATTTGGGAGTTAAGTCAAATGCTAGGGCTATTGCTGGGTGGGTGAGAGCGTGCATAGCCCTAGCATACCAGAACAAGCCGGTGCCTTCTCGGATCAAGGCACATTCAACACAGTCTGCACCACATCAGAAGTGTTAGCCCTCAACGCACCACTTCTGGAGATCTGTAAGGTGACAGCATGGCCACATGGCTTACATTTACAAAACATTACCGGCTTGACCAGTTTAGATCTGCAGAAGCCGCTTTTGGGAGAAGAGTCCTGCAACACATCATTTATGACACGGTAGGACCTCTTTTTTTCCCACCCTACTGGACTTGTGCTTTGGTACGTCCCACTTCATGAGGCAATCTGAACTCATAGGGAATGGAATGTTGTCTACTTACATGAGCATTCATTCCTGTGGGTTCATATGACTCATGACCCACCTATGTGGTGGATGTTTGGTGTTGTTTTCTTCTCGTATTTGTCTTTCTAGGAATCCTTGTCTGTTCCTGAATCTCAAGCTCTTCAATCAGCTGGGGGTGACAGCCCAAGATGGCTTTTTATAGGAGAAGTGCCAGCTTTAAATCATTTGGTCAAGCAGTGAATAGAAGATATAACCCACTTCGTGAGTCATCTGAACCCATAGGAATGAATGCTCACATAAGTAGATAACAGTCCATTCGTACAAACAGATCACATTCAAATGTGGTAAAATTCTATTCAATATGAATCTATTCATACACTGATATATGTGAATAAATACATATCTGATATGAATGAATACATATACGATATGTATCTGTAACATATCTGTGTTCTGAAAACATCAAATCTGGCCTGAATCCACTTTAATATGCTGTCAATTCATGTTGAATGCAATCTGAATCCATTGCAGATGTGCCTGACATTCCGTTTTTCTAAACCCCCCCAATCTAAAAAATGTCCGAACTATCCGTACCAATGTTCTGAAACATTTGTATTCATTCGAATGTTAGCATTTGAATATCATAACATTCAATTTGAGTTTGACTGTCTGAATTCATCTGAATTCAATCAAATTTCGAATGGTGCAAATATTCATGCACATCCCTAAACTGGTAATTTCTACTGGTTGCTTGACAGCTTCCCTTATTCTTCCCACATCTTCGTGACAGGAGCACTGATTCCCATTCCTTTTCTAGATGACATTTCTTGGCCCTGGCAAGTTGCTATAGACCTTAAGATGCTATAGTATTCAAGCATTCATAGTCATATGTTGATTATATTTTTCCTTTGTAACTATCAAAATGATTATTTCTTACTGCTTTGATCACTGTCTTCTTAAAACCTGCCTGTATAATCCATCCATCCATCCATCCATCCATCCATCCATCCATCCATCCATCCATCCATCCATCCATCCATCCATCCATCCATCCATCCATCCATCCATGCTCCCTTACCCTCCCTCCGTCCCTCCCTCCCACTGTTGCTATCATTTAATATTCCACGCCAACTGTATAATCCTTCATTTTCCTAACGCTTTGCTGTGCTTTTACACCCTATCCTAAGTCTGTAATGGTTCCTTCCTTCCTTTCCTCTCTTTTTTTTCTGAAACTGCACAGAACAACAACTTTTAAGCATGCTGCTATTTTCCTTGCTATTCCCTTCCGCTCTTGTCTCTTATCCCTAAGGAAAAATTCATAATGGATTTTTGCCTCTTATTCTTTGCTTTTCCCTCTGCCCTTTCCAATCCTTTTGGTGTAGGATTTATCTGTAGGAAAAAAAGACATGAAAATACAACCTGTTTGGCAGACTATTTGACCTGTGATGATCTCAGTCCATTTCTCAGTAGGCAATTTCCAAAGCACAAAACTGCTGCCATTTAGCTCTTTTATTGAAAAGCACAGAGGAGACGAGGTCTGAAGGTGCCAAAGAATCCAAAGCAAATGAGATTTTTTCAGAGTGTTGGATAGTAAGATTTACTAAGTTGCTTCTGAAGAGTAAGTCTGTTAGGTCTGATATTTTCTGAGTTTCTGGTCGCTTCTCATTTCTGTGTTCCTGAATCACATGCTGGTAGGGAACATCCATCCCACCTGCAATCATGTACCAGTTTTCAGGAAACAATGACTTGTCATCAGATAACATTTCTTTGTTTATCTTTATGTATTGAAATAATTCCTCTAGAGACATTCCCACCTGAAATTTCTATCTTCATTTGTGAATCACTAATGAGGACAGTTTAAGGAAAAATAGTTAACAGTGCAATTCAAAAGCAAATCCTGTTATGCTCAGTGGTTCTGAAAGTGAGGTTAGAGTAATAGCTTAAATTTTGTTGCCCCATAAGAGAGATTTTTTTAAAAAAAGAAAATCAATGAAGGGACCTGGAATATAATATATTCCTATCAATAGTCTTACAAAAGGATCTGTGTTTTTTCCTGCATTTACCTATAGGTCCTTTCTTTGTTTACTTTGCTTACCACATCAAGGAGTCTCATAGTCCACATTGGCTGCACATAACTAGTAATAAGCTAGATCAGATTCATACTAAGGGTGCAGTAATGTGGATTACTGCTGGATCCAATAAATTGGTACCACAACTGTACTAGCACCATCTGAGCTAATTCTACCTGTTGTAAGGACTACAAAAACTTATTAGCCAGCCGTCCCACCTGTTTATAGGGTTTTTTTTCTTTTAATTATTATTATTACTGCATAATGTATTAGTGGTTATAACATGTAATGTAATTTTGATGTATGTAAACTGCCTTGGCAAGTGTTTTCAATTTGAGTTGTTGATTATTCTTATTTGTTGTATTTCTTTGATTTAATTGATTGAATTTGTATTGTACCTTGTTCTTCCATTTGTTGTAAACCGCCTTGAGCAAATTTTGTTTGGAAAGGCGGTATATAAATAAAAATGGAAATGGAAAAATGGAAATGATCTAGAACAAGAATGGGGTATCCATACATAGAACGGAATTAGGAAGATCACGGGTGTAGCATTGAGGAATATGTGCTGTGATGGTGAGACTGAGAAGACAGCTTCACAATCCCTTCAAAACAATGACCTTGTTGATGGACTTGCATTTCCTGTAAAGACACCTGGTGTCCGCAACCTGGATGCAGCATTTGATCAATGGGAGCATGCACCATGCATTAGGGTGAGAGATTTCCATTTCCACTTTTATTTGTATACTGCCTTTCCAAAAGGAAATTTTGCCCAAGGTGGTTTACAACAAAGAGAAAAAAATACAAATAATGCAACAAATAAAAAAAAAAACCAGTAAAAATCATTCTCAATAATAATTGCATCAAAGAATACAACAGATCAATACAAGTAAAAAAATCAACCTTGCTAAATAACACATCAAAATATGTATCATAAGCAATGTCTCCTCTCCCCTTTTTAGCTCCCAGGAGGCAGGCATGGCCTTCACTAGTAGTTCTAGTCAATGCTGTCACTGATATGGAACAGGGATTAGGCATCTGCATTGCGTCTCTACTTGGACTGCTTTTGCCACTTTGGGAAACATGACAAAGTGGATTTGGTCAGGTTTGCCTATTTTTAAACACTGTGCCATCCTTATATAACATTATTGTGATGCTGTGCTACAATGAGGCAATGGATATCTTGGTATCCTAGGGTTGTATGTGTGTGTATAAAACCTAAACAACTTTCTTCCAGTATCCCAATAGTCTGAGGGCCTCCACCCAACTTAATCAATAAATATCCCCACCCAAATACTAACTATCTTAACTCCGGATCCCACTTACATTTGTCCACCTTACGTTTTACACAAAAGCACTGTACTCACTGAGCAAAACAGATTAGGAAGGCAATAGAAACAGTCCTCACCCTTGGTACCTTATCCTGGAACACACCTCATCAGGTTAGCAGGGTAAGAAGAGAAGGGTTCTGACTCTTGGAGGTCTCCACACATGAAAAGACCAGGTACCAAAGGCTTGGGGGCTCTTAGGGCAGCACCAAGGAGAACACTAACATAGACCTTTAGATGTATCTGTGACACAAGCCCAAGGATGGATAAGCCAACACTCAGACAACTTGTGCCCAGAACAGAGATCCTAGTATCTCTATCAGATAACAAGCCATGGATACCCTATAGCCTCTATCTCCAAGTGAGGAGATGCCTCTATCTCAGTGGTTTGGCTCAGTAGGACAGCAAAGCAGTGTAGAACTGAGTTTTAGTTTGGGTGAAAATACAGCTTAGAGGTGGGAGGAAAAGGCAAGGATCTTCAGAGAAACTGGGCCCTCTCCCTCTGGTGGCAGGAAGCAGAAAGAGGCAATGAGGCAAGTTCTCAGGTGAACACCAAGCTTTGGCGTGGGAGGAAAGGAAAAGCATATACTCAAGGCTTCAAGGGGTAGCTAGAATGGTCTTCTGGTTCTTCTCTGTGATGTAGTAGTGAGTCCAGCTCTTGAGGTTGCAGCACAAAGAGGAGGAGGAGGAGGAGGAACAAGAAAAAAAGCTTCCCTAAGTTCTTCTTATCCTTTATTTGTGCTACTACAAGACTAGAGCAAGCATTGCACTGGTAGAGAGATGACTTGAAAATCTCCCATTTTTGTCTGGTGAATTCAACCTGTAAGTTTACTTGCTGTAGTAGAACAAAGGGAGGGGGGACCAGAAAACCAAATTTGCATGATGTTTACTGGTAAAATGTAAATTAAAACTCAATCAGAACTGTAGAAAAACCTGAGTTTAAAGATAATTTGGATTAACTAAGTCTTCCCCACAGTATCTGAAAAGGTGTTGAAATAGCAAGCGGTAAAACAATAGAATAGTCTTCCTGGCTGAGTATGCATAACCTGAAGCAACTTCAAGCAAAACTACTGGCTGAGAATGAAGTTGAAAAGGTAAGTGGGTGGGAAATCCCAAAGATGGAAGCCTGCCTTTTTCAAAAGGGTTTATCATGCTTTCACGATATTTTTAGGTGCTTTCCATGGTAAGCCCCGGTCAGACCACCCATATAGTTGCACGGTTTAGGGCTCATCCCAATGAACTCCATTTACTTCAGGTTTGAATTGGGTCATTCCCAATGTGGATTGCAGTTTGAATTAACCTGTCCCCATGCGATTGAAGATACCATGGGTTCAAGGTGAAAGTACCTGTCCCCATGAAAACTGTGGTAAAACCCTGCATCAGGTAACCACAGCTTTTCCTCTCCACCCTCCTCTCCCCTGATAGGAAGCCAGGTTGATGTCAACATACCCTGTCCCATCCACTTCAGCGATGACAAGGAAACACTACAGTTGCACCTCCATGAACACAACACAAAGATAAACAATGATAATAAGGGGCATAATGATGAAAAGCAGTATAGCAATGAAAAGCAGCTCATTGCTTGAAGCCGCCACAGTTTAGCGGACTTGTGCACCTTCGCATGACAGCGGGAACACTCCCACTTGCGAGAGGTTTGAGGGATTCTGCGCTTCATCTTCTCATGCTGTGTCTGGTGAAGGGAAGCCACGGGTGCATCGCCCATTAAGGTGAAGCAACGCTCGTGCACAAAATCAAGCCATTACCCACACATGGCTTGCCAATCTGGTGATCAGAGAAGAGCGGGGGGGGGGAGGGTGTAATAATTGTAGCTGGAAAGACACTCTTGAGACAAATGAGAATGATTATCATTTCTCTTTCATCAAATTTATTGAAAGAAATTCCCAAACAGTTACAATCACATCACGCAGGACGGGAACAGCGAGCACAGGCCAAAACCCCACCTGCTAATGATGCGATTACCAATCTCCTTCCCGTATAACCTGGGAGCGTCCCCATGCCTCCAAGATAATCTGTGAATGCCTCCTAATTTGGAACGAAAACAGTTAGCAAGGGTGTTTTTTTACCATGGATTTGATCAATTTGTTCTACATGTAGCCCGGATTAAAGCCTTTGCTTGGGGACACTCCAAGGTGAATTCAGGTTCACTTCAGAGTATATAATGCATGGGTACGAGCCCTTAGAGTCCTTAAGTCTACAGATATATGTTCTTTCATGTACACAAGCCTGCTATGTACATGTTCAGAACAATGTTCATAACAATAAAACCAGGACTCTCTATTCCAACTATTGCGTGCCTAGTACTTATTATTTATTGATTTAAAGCATTTCTATACTGCTTCTTCAGATCAAGATTTCAAATGACCTACAATAAAAATTAAAAACAATTTGGAACAGCAGACTATAAAAATCCTTTAAAAAACTGGGTGAGAGTTATGCAACAGGTGTTCATTCATACCAGAAATGCCTGAGTGAATAAATAAGTTTTCATCAGGCATCTTAAAGATAATGAGAGTAGGTACCTCACAAAAGTGTGTGTGTGTGTGTGTGTGCGTGCGTGTGTGTGCGTGTAATTCCTTTTCCTGCACACAATTCCATCCCCGAGCTAAGATACACTGTGTGTCAATGAAGTTTCTGAAGTTGTTCACAATTCTGGAGGGAGAGGATTTTATAATAGCCACAAAAATGTAAGCTTTTCCTGCAGACAGCAATGGAGAAGCAGCATTCTAATGATTGTTCTTATATTGGTACAGTTCTTAGACAGAATGCAGGCTAGAAGCAATATATATTCCTCTACCTGCATTTCCATTTGTCAAAATGCATATAAATACTTTGAGAAAGGTTACAGAGGTTGCAGGGAAAACTAAAGTGTTTTGATGTTTCTGTATATAACTTTCTCTAAAACATCAGCAGTAATACTTCAATTTAAAAACAGAACTGTCAAATATCTTATTTGTATTTACTACAAGTGGATTTGGTGGTGTGCTCAAATAATGGAAAACCTCGGGGATTTTTATCTAGTGGTGGTCATTGCCAACAGCTAAAACTTAATAAGTTATACAAAGAACAAGATGAAAAAGTAGGCCAGGCTCATGGGAGAAAAGAAACCAACAACAAAGCAGAAATGCTTGACATATTTAGGGCAAAAAGATTCTTGAAGGATAGTAGCCTTAGCTTTTTTCTTCTGGACCAGTAATCCATGTTACTGATGGCAACTAATCAGACAAGAATCTCAGCATCTGTGTATTTACACTGTGCTCATTGCCTGAGGAACAGGACCATTGTCTATATCAAACTGACTTAGCGGACCAAGTCCTGTGCTGTGTTTTCTACACATATATTCTAAATGCAGATTAATAGGAGTTTAGTGCTTTAAAAACACAGCTGGTTATATGTGTAAAAGACCCATATCTGTTTGATGGCCTGATTTCTGTCCTGACCTTATAACTCGGGCAGAAACTCAACTACTGAAAGGATGGTGGTTTGACAGCATTTTGAATCTGGCAAACTTGTGTAAAATGCAAACATTTATCAGAGATGAAGATCTTATATGGGCAGGCAGATAACTCACCATATGTCTCTACTGGCTTCATCTTACTCAAGCAAAACATTTATTTTTCTGTGACCAAACCAAAAGGTGCCTTATTCTTTGGGACTGTCTTCACTTGCTGTTGTTCCACACTCAGGGCCAGTTTGCAGTTAACAGCCTTATACGGTATTAAATTACCATACCAGGCTGATAAGGTTGAAGTGCAGAGGGAGCCATTGCAGTTCAAAAGCTGGTAAAGCCCTGAACAGGGTCACCAGCACTTAAAGTGTGGATGGCCAGGGCAGGTTGGGGCAGGGCAGGTTGGACTGTCATAGAAATAGCCATGGCAACATTTGGCATGCACCTGGATGATGCCATGCCAATTGAGACACAGTTTACAACTGTGTAGTCATAGCTGTGTTGCCACACCCACTCAAAGCATTGCACCCAGAAGCTGGTGCAAAAATTGCCTTCCAGGAACCTCCTGGTCAATCTGTAGACTGCATTTTAGCTGTCTAGAACCAATTAGGACTGGGGAAGGGTTGGGAAGCTCTGGTATGGCAGTAGTGGTGGCAGTGTGCAGGTATAAAACACAATCAAAAGCAAGCTTGCTAAGCCAATAAATAGCAGTGCCTGAAATAGCAGTTTCTTCAGCCAAAGGCTAGGGTAAGTTATTAACTGCCTGGAAGGTATGCACAGAAAAGGTTGTTCCTTTAGATATTTGGAGCCCAAATTGTTGAGTGGTGTGTAAATCAGTATTGGAACCTTGAATTGGGCTTGGTAGAACTTGTCTAATATCCCAGCGTACCCACGAGCAGTTGGATTGTGCACTTGATGCAGCTTTTAAACTGTTTTCAAAGGCAGCCCAACACAGTCCACATTGCAAGAGTCTTGTCTTGAATTTATCAGCATATGCGTCACCCAATCAACAACAAGATGTCTCTATGCTTCATAGATTCAAGTACCAGATCCAGCCTCTACACCTAGGTGAAATGGTGAGACAGAGCTGAATGTTGTCAGTGTACTGATAGCACTTTGCTTGAAATTTCCTTATGATCTTCCCGAGCAGTGTAGGAGATAAGATCAACATCACTCCAAACCTTCTGTTCACCTTTACCAACAGTTCATGTAGATATTCATGTTCTCTAGTAAGTATCTGAGTCAACTATATACCTATTCTTATTTTAGCTGTTTTCACTGTTTTTCTTCTTTGTAAACTGTTTTAAGATTATTTTTCAACGGGAAAATGTAAATAAATAAATACTTTGAATTCAAAAGACAGTTCCGATTGAGGCAGTGAGTTCTCAGATGAACACCAAGGTTTCTTATGGGAGGAAAGAAAAAGAGTACATTCAAGGCTTCAAGGGGTGGCTAGAATGGTCTTGTGGTTGTTCTTTCTTCTGTGTAGTAGAGACTTCATTTCTGAGGTTGTAGTAACCAACCCAAGGGGTTTCTGTCAAATATGTTCAAACCATCTGGTTTGATTCTGTGGTGCCCGCGAGGACCCCTCACCCAAAATTAAGTTATTTTGGTTAAATTACAAAGTGTGGTGAAAACTATTTGTCTATACTGTTAAAAGTGTCATCAAAGTGGATTATTTAGAAATGGTAAATTGGTAAAGGGAGGGGCTATTCCAGCTCTCCAGGAGAGAGGGTGAAATAGAATCCTGGAGGAACATCAACCAATCAGGTTGCAGCTCACCAGCCAGGCTAGTATTTAAGGGAGCCTGAGGGAATTGTTAGCGTTCTCTGCCTGGGGTTAACTAGGAGGGAAATGGGCTCTTGGCTAAGGAAGCTGGAAGAAGGGTCCTGAGTCATTAGTGAATTTATGGCGTTTAGAAAGTAAAAGAATTGAAATGGTTATATGTTACTTATGCTGCTGGCATTAATCTGAATAAGATTGGAGTCCTTGGGCTGAGTGAGGAAGCAGGGGACTATACAGTTTGATGAACTGAAGTACAAAGTGTAACACAAAGAAGATATTGCTTAACAACTTAAACTGTACACAATAAACTTGTTTTCTTGCTGTTTAAAAGAAGCTTCAACTGAGTACTCTGTTTTCAAAGTGAGCCAAGTTAGGCCGGAGTTCTAAACAGATACTGCAACCCACTGCTGGTTAGGCAGAGTTGGGGGAGGAGCTCAGACAGTGAGTCTAGCTCAGCGGTTCTCAACGTGGCTAATGCCACGACCCCCCAGTGCAGCTCCCAATGCCTCCACGACCCCAGGGGTGGGGCCAGGGGTGGGGCCAGGGCAGGGCAGGGGCGGGGCCAGGGCTGCTGGCGTCGCGTTCGGTCCTCCCTGACCCGCAACTCCTCCTTGGGGGGGGCGCGATGCCGGATTCCAGCGGGCGAAGGGGGCGGGCGGCGAGGCACCAGGCGGTACGGGTCTGGCGGCCTTCACCGCCATTGCCGCCCGGCAGGCAGGCAGGCAGGCAGTCATAGCACCGGGCGGGCGCGCGCCCTCAGTGGCAAGCCCAGCCGCCCAGGGCTGCCCACAGTCGCTGCCGCCGCCGCCATCCTCCTCGCCTCACTCGCCTCACCTCAAGCGCCACCAGGGATGCTGCCGCTGCTGCCTCGAAGGCAACTGCCACCCGCTGCCGCTGCCGCCGCCGATCTCTCTTCACAGCAGCGGTGGTGTGGCGGCGTGGCGGGGGCGTGGCGGGGGCGTGGCGGGGGCGTGGTGGTGGGGACGTGGGGGGGCCTGTGGGAGCTTTTGGGACCCCGCCGAAATGGCTGCGCGACCCCCAATGGGGTCGCGACCCACAGGTTGAGAACCGCTGGTCTAGCTGTTTTGCTACGTTAATATCAAGACTTAGAGACAGAAGGAAGAGAGACATTTTAAAAAGGGAAAGTTCTGACTTTGAATCATTATTTTAGGATATAAATACACGCTACCCAAAACAGTAAAGTAACTTAAACTGAAACATTATAAAAACCGGCCATTACAACTGGTGGCAGCCTTTACATCTGGTGGCAGACGTTACAGATTCAAATCAAGTTCATTAGCACTTTGCCTTTTTAAAAGTCTTTTTAGTTATTATTTTTATATATATTACTACCAGGTCAAACGGGATTGAACTGGTTTCAATTCAAACTGAACCACATGTTTCAATTCAATGTGAACCAATCCACTTCTCTAACAGATAAATGCCCTTTGTGAACTGGAATTTACCCAGGCATAATAGTTTTAACATATTGGAAATTTTAACTTTTGGCAATACTGGTTAGATAACAAAACATAAATTATTTGTATAATTCTGTGAACATATGCTTTTGTTTGGAAGAAATGTCTTTAACATTTAGCATTTATATGTATCCTTATGTTTGCTTTTTTAAAAACACCCTAGGATTATGTGTGATTTGTATTTGTATTGATTACCTGCATCCTTTATTTTAGCTTTTTATTGATTCTGTTGTCTTCACTATTACATGCATTGTACCTGTGAATAATAGCTGTCAAATGCCAGTAGTGGAGTACTATATGTTTTCTGCTTTCTTTCATATCCCCCTATATTTATATATCTGGTTTGCTTCTTTGGAAAATAAGATGTTGTACTATGAATATTTTTGTGTGTGATTACTTTTTGTATTGGAAATCCGAGGTGCTTGCCTCTCTCACATAACTTTTTTACACTGCAATATAAACACACATGTAAACACTGAAGCCACTGAAAACTGTAGAAAATTATATTGTAGGCTGTGTCCAGACATCAATTGCTTATTCCAGAATATCTGGATATTTCAAACTAAAGCACTGATAGAAGAGTTAGTAAGTAACTTTTGGATTCAGCCATAGACAAAGGCTTACTGCAAACTTAAGCAGGATCTTTCGCTGCCAGTCATGAGGCCTTATTTTTGCATGTGAAAAAGAACATCCTTCACCCCATTCTTTTACTCTGGAAAACTGAAAGAGTCTTTCCAGTGAAAATGGGAACCTCAAAAACCAGAACAGTCTGAAATAAAAGTTGTGCTGTCTAAAACCTTTTGAAAGAAGTTGCTGGCAGTACAAAACACATTATTGCCCTTACCTATAAATAGTGTATTCTCACACAACCTTTTTGTCAGCACAGCAGCTATTATTTGTACGGAGCAACTTGCGTAAAATATTTATGGAAGTTTGCTGACTTGAGAACTGTGGTAATTCCCTGGAGATGTAGGTAGTTTTTTCAGTCAATAAGTTCAAGAAAACTCAGTGCAGCAAATAAAATACTCCATAAAGTTTAGTCAAACACTTTAGAGCCGCTCTTAAAATTAGTTCTATCAACAATTCTGTTAATAACATTATTTAATAATAGGAAAATTGTCACTTTCTGTGTCCTAGTAGCAGTTACTAATTCTATTAAAGGACAGCAGCCACTAGATGGGAGTAGACAACTTTATTCTCTCCATTTAGACTACCACATCATACAAAAGATTGCCCACAGCATACTGAATATAGGATCTTAGGGCTTTTTGAATACACCTTGCTATTTGTTAGCTGTGGGCAGTTTCATGTTACATTGAACTGGGATGCTGCTGATTTTTTTTCCTCTGTGGTTTCCTACTGATGAAAAATGGTTGCTGCTAATGTGAATTCTTACACAATCAAGGAGATAAATGCCCAGGTGTTTGAATTGAGAACCTGGATGTACAGCCACAATCCAAAATGGAATGCTGCTGCTAGAAACAGATTTTAAAGAACTTAAGTGGTTAAATAAGACACCCTAAAGCACAGTCAACAATCCTGTATACATCTTAGTCCTGTAAACTCCAACTGTGCTAAATCGGCAACAAAATAAGTGAGTTGAACAAGCGTTATCTAGGAAATTTTAAATCAGAGATATTTATTTATTTAAGAATATTTTATTTTGGTTTTGATCGGAAGATTTTCTGAAGAAACAAAATTAAAAATAAGACTAATCTGTTCCACCATCCAAACCCCAGAGTTCATTAAATAGTATGAAACACTGATATACACAGGCAAATGACACCGAGTTATCACAGTCCAGAGGGTTGCCACTTGTACATCCATGATGCAGAAGATAAGGCTATCTTCATAATACTCTTTAGGGTACCTATCTTTGAAGTAGGTCCATGCTGAAAAAAAGTAAACTGGTTCTGCACCAGTATGAAGTTATGACTCGACACACAACAATTGGTATAATAGACTTCAGCAATAGAAGCCAGAGTACCTAGGTGCCCGGAGGCCTGGGCATCCAAACATTAGAATGGCCAGAGAGTAAGGTGCCCACACTATCCCAGGTGAGCTGCCCCATCCATTCACCCTTCCTGCAGAGAAATTATTGGGGTGTCTCACCTGACTCAACAAGCCTGATTCCCACACAGGATGCTTTTTGCTGTCTTAAGTATGACCATATTATGGACACAGAGCACTGATCTATGGATAAGCAGGACCATGATGACATAACTGTGTGCCTGAAATGGCACTGCACTTATCTCCATGCTGATTTCCTGGGTGTTTGATTTGGGAATTGGTGCAAGGGTTGTATGCAGATGCAGGCAAAAGGAGAGAAGAATCAGGGTTTATATCAAACAGCTGTCATCACTTATACATTCTAGTGATGGCTCAGATTCCAAAGTGCAACTGTGCTCAAATTCCATTTGAAAACTGCAGCAAAACTCTTTAGTCTCTGGACTCCAGTATAAATTGTTTAAAGGCCAGAGACTTGGATGGCCAGAACAGTCGTGAATTCACACGAACAGCTTTTTCCAGCAGTGATCACAGTATTACCCTAGTCAACAGCTGTCAGAATTTTTCTGGCACTATTGAAGTAGCAGTAACTCACCTAAAATCTAGGAACTTTTGGAAGTTGCAATTTTGGTTCAGTACTTTAACCTTTGCAGTCACTAAATATCAAGCACAATTATTTGCACAGATCTTCTGGAACTTTCAGGTCACAAGCAATTTTGGAAATTTTTGCAGAATAAGAGAACAGGAACAGTCGTGTTGCGAGCTAGTTGTGTTGTGATAAGTGAACATTAACACAACATACTTATGGGCACTAACTAATTCCCACCTGCATATTTGGTCTTCCAAAAATTCTATCCATTCAAGAAATGTATAGTCTGTTTGAATTTCAGCATCCATTAGACCTCATGCTGATTAGATCTCATGCCAAGTATTTACTCATAGGGAGAACAGAAAAGCAAATTGCTCACGCAGGATGTGTGGGTGAGTGAATATTGTATGGAGGGCAGACTCTGGTTGGCCTTTTTAAAGTATGGTTTCACCATGCTCAGCTCTTGCCCTAAATCCCAATCATTATCTATCCTTGGGCTAGTTCCCACTGGGACTTAATTGCATGTCAAAAACGGTTTGTTTGTCCGTACTGAAAATTGGCTTCCCGCATTGCTAAAAACCGCAGTAAAAAAACACCTGAAAATACATGTGTTTTTTTCCCATTTTTGCTTTTAAAATACTTCTTCTTTATTCCTTTGGGAACAGTACAGCAGTACTGGACCAGATATGTCATGAAATAAGTTGGGGTTTCACCCTGCTCAGGACAGCCCCTTGCCAGATTTATTAAAGTGCCAGAAAGCCTTTTTTCCTCAGTTTCATTTTCAGCCACTTCACACAGATAAGAAGTAACAATTCACCCACTCCACTTCACACTGATAAAAAGTTTCATTTTCCACCCACAGTTCTCCTCACTTTCTCCTTTTTCTGCTGACTGCGACCCTAGTGCTCTGACCCTAGTTCCCAAGTCTGAATCCAGTCTAGATTTTAGCTGCTATGGGAATGTGGCCTTTAAACCCACTTGCAACATCTTCTCTATCATTTTCAGATAGCTTTGTTTTTATTGAGATACTAGCCATATGTTGGATTTTCTAGCTCTGTTTTCTAGCTGAATCCACATTAGTATTCATGTATTTACCCCAGTCACTCTTGAACCACTACAGACAAATGTCTAAGCATCTAGTGGAAGGAACAAAACTTCCATCCTTTCAGGCACTTTTATTGTTTTTAGTGTGTTAATTTGATAGTTTATATTGCTGTAACCCATTTTGAACCTTTTGAGTATAGGTTGGGAAGACATGCAATAAACAAACAAAAAATGTCTTACCCCAATAGGAAGCTCTTGAAGTGGTTGCAGCAGGCAATTCCCCCCTTCTCTCCCAGGCAAGGAAATGGAAGTGAGAAGGAAATGACTTATAGGCTGATTGCTGCACAAGGGGGTAACCAAAAATGACCAAATTGCAGGGCCGTTTTCATTCTTTGTAAAAAAAAAAAAGTGGCCAGTACAGAACTATCTCTGCAGTGGTACATTGTTTCTGCAGTCCAAGTACACTTCACAGATAGTGACTGCATCCAACACTGATCTAGATGGAACCATGGACTACACTTGGTAAATGAGTCAACTAAAAATGTTGTTAATGTCTGTACCATAATCACAAGCACATTATTTATTTATTTATTTATTTATTTATTTATTTATTTATTTATTTATTTATTTATTTATTTATTTATTTACATTTATATCCCACCACATACCCGAAGGTCTCTGGGTGGGTTACAACCTCAAAACAGCAGACCAAAACAGAATATACATTAAAAGACTTTAGAAATTCAACACTCATTATGCTTAAAATGATAAGGTCTGGCCTGGATGGGAAATATAATCAGCTTAGCCAAAGGCCAGGGAAAAGAGGTGCATCTTCACTGCCTTCCTAAATATATATAAGGAAGGGGCAAGACACACCTCAAGTGGGAGGCTATTCCATAGTCTAGGGGCCATCACAGAAAAGGCTCTCTCATGGGTGCCCACCAGCCTTACTACTGAAGGAGGGCCTCTCCATTTGATCTTAAGGCACAGGCAGGTCGATATGGGAGAAGGTGTTCCTTTAGATATTTGGGGCCCAAGTCATTTAGGGCCTTATAAGTCAGAGTCAAAACCTTGAATTGGGCTCGGTAGTGAATTGGCAGCCAGTGCAATGCTTTTAAAACCAGTGTGATATGCAACCGGCTAGATGTTCTGGTCAGCATCCTAGCAGCTGCATTTTAGACTAGCTGCAACTTCCGAACCGTCTTCAAGGGCAGCCCCATGTAGAGTGCATTACAATAGTCCAACCTGAAGATTACCAGAGCATGGATAACTGTGGCCAAGTCATCTCTATCCAGAAGAGGCTTCAGTTGACACACCAGCTGTAGTTGGGAGTAGGCACTCCTGGCCATGGCCTCCACCTGAGCTTCAAGTGTTAGTGCAGAGTCCAGGAGTACCCCCAAGTTATGCACCTGTCCCTTCCAGGGCACTGCAACCCCATCAAGGACAGGGTATCTCCCAACTACATGGACCCGAGACCCTGTGACACACAGCACCTCTGTCTTGTCTGGATTCAGCTTCAATTTATTGTGCTTAAATTATGGACATGCTTTGAAATATATTGTCATGGATACTATTTTCATGCACTGTATTCTACATGCACACTACACAAACACACACACAGTCATTTGTGGGATCACCTGATGGGGATTTCACATCACAGTTAACCAGATGTCAAAACTCTGTTGAATCTAATGTCTATAGATTATACCCTGTCCTCTCAGTAATTTTGCTAGCTTCCATTTGGCAATGCCATTTACACATTCTTGCCCCTTGTTTGTCATTCTGTCACCTTCAACTTTGAGTAAAGTGTTACTAGAACTCATAAAAGCAATCTGTTTCCAGAGATTTCACTGTGTAGCCATACACAGAATGGCTACATTTCATTAGTTCATCCCATTTGTGCCTTTTTTGTTACACTCAGTATGAAGACACTGATGGAAAAAATATTATCAGTATATAGTTGCAGTTATTCCATTTGATTTTTCATGTTAATAACTTCACATGATTGGGCACTGTATGTGTGTGCATAGAGATAGGCACACGCAGAGGCAATTCTTTTTCTGCCAGGGAAGAAATGACAAACCTGAGATTTAAAATTTGCTTCTGTAGCAGTTGTTCAATTACAAATAACACTCTAGACAGCACTAAGTGCTATCATTGGTGTCCTGTTGCTTCTACGATTACATGTTACATTACAAGAAACATTTGACAAAGCAATGTTGCAATCCTGCAGCCCTTCCACATAGTATGGAAGCCCTTAGAAATCAATGCAGTATAACAGTGTACAGAACTCAAGTGACTTCTCCTTTTTCTTTCCATGCTACAGGAGAGTACTGTTTGTATGAAACTCACACTTGATCAACTAGCTGAGCCTTTTCTGATCAGTCAAGTAAGCTCTACATGACCGAGTTCCCACTTGAGATTTTAGTGCTGAATTAAATCCTCTTTTTTATAATACACAGTGAAGTCCTTTTTTCTTTTTTCTTTGCAATCCCACTCCCACACTATAATGCGGAATTGTGTGTGAGGGTACCATCTCCCCCCCCTCCGCTCCTCACCATTGTATCCTGAAGTCACTAGGCTTCCAAATGGCAGCCAATAGAACAAGGGGGGGGGGCTGAGAGGTGGAAGGAGCCAGTGTACCCTGTAATCGGTGCTTGCTGCTGCCCAAAGGTTCCTGACAGATTGCTTCTCTTGATTTGTGCATTCCTGCATATTCTTAACTCCCATACAAACACTACAAGAGAGCCCTATTCCTGAGATTTCAATTCAGAGGCAGGTCTGTATAGGAGGACTCCTTCCGATACCCAGAACTCAGCCATTTAGAGCTTTACATAAGAACTTAAGAGAAGCCCTGCTGGATCAGGCCACAGCCCATCTAGTCCAGCACCCTGTTGCACACAGTGGCTCACCAAATGCTCATGGGCATCTCAAGCAGAGACAAGGACAAACCTATTCCTGCTCTCGAATCCCAACAAATGGCATTAGAAGCATTCTGTTTCCACCCCACAGCCTGAAAGATGCACCAAGGCATTCATTGTAGTAGCCATTGATACATCTGTCATCCATAAGTTTGTCTAACCCTACCTTAAAGCCATCTAGACTGGTAGCTGTCACCACCTCTTCTGGCAGCAAATTCCATAAGCCGATGACCCTCTGGGTGAAGAAATACTTCCTCTTGTTGGATCCGACTCTCCTACCCATCAGCTTCATAGAGTGCCCCCTGGTTCTAGTGTTGTGCGATAGAGAAATTTTCTCTATCTACCTTATCTATACCATACATAATTTTATATACTTCAATCAGGTACCCTCTTAAACACCATCTCTCCAGACTGAAGAGGCCTAGACGTTGCAGACTGATTTCATAAGGAAGGTGTTCCAGACCCTTATATGTTTAACATCAACACCTTGAATTGGATTTGATAGTAGATAGTCAACCAGTGGAGATCTTTAAGTACAGGCATGATGCACACACAGGCAGAGAATCTCATAAGCAGTCAAGCTGCTACATTCTGCCCTAGTTCCAACTTTCAGACCATTTTCAAGGGTAGCCCCACACAGAGTGCATCACAGTAGTCTAATCTGGAGTTTAGCAGTGTGTGGATCATAGTAATCAATAGACTGAAGCTGAATCCAGACAACACAGAGGTGCTGTGTGTCATAGGCTCTTGGGTCCATGTAGTTGGGAGATACACTGTCCTTGAAGGGGTTGCAATACCGTGGAAGGGACAAGTGCATAACTTGGGGGTACTCCTGGACTCCACACTGATGCTTGAAGCTCAGGTGGATGCCGTGGCCAGGAGTGCCTCCTCCCAACTACAGCTGGTGTGTCAACTGAAGCCTCTTCTGGATAGAGATGACTTGGCCACAGTTATCCATGCTCTGGTAACCTTCAGGTTGGACTATTGTAATGCACTCTACATGGGGCTGCCCTTGAAGACGGTTCGGAAGTTGCAGCTAGTCTAAAATGCAGCTGCTAGGATGCTGACTGAAGCATCTAGCCAGATGCACATCACGCTGGTCTTAAAAGAATTGCATTGGATGCCAATTCACTATCGAGCTCAATTCAAGGTGTTAACTCTGACTTACAAAGCCCTAAATGACTTTGGCCTCAAATATCTAAAGGAACGCCTTCTCCCATACTGACCTGCCTGTGCCTTTAGGTCTGGAGGGGAGGCCCTCCCACCACCTTCAGCAACTAGTATTGGCCCCCAGGCTATGGAATAGTCTCCTCTTGACGTGTGACAGGCTCCTTCTCTATTTATGTTCAGGTAGGCAGTGAAGACACGCCTCTTCACTCAGGCCTTCGCCTAAATGTTGGTTACATTTCTCCCACTGCAAACACTACTGTTTTAACTGATATTGTGCTGTTTTTAACATGTTTGGTTTTTAAATGTTGTGATGGTTATTATCATTTTGATATAGTTTTTTGATACGCTGGATTTTATAGGTTGTTACCTGCCCTGAGACCTTTGGGTATAGGGCGGTACAAACAAACAAACAAACAAACAAACAAACAAACAAACAAACAAACATACATACATACATACATACATACATACATACATACATACATACACAGGAGATCGCCTATGGAACTGTTTCTTTTCCTGAAAACTCCTGCCCTATTTGGTAGGGTGGGGCCGGATGGGGTGGGGTGGGGCCGGGCGGGGTGGGGTGGGGTGGGGTGGGGTGGGGTGGGGCAGGGCAGGGCAGAGTGGGGTAGCTGTGGCTGCACTTTTGCACACAGTATCACTGATTGCTGTAGCAATGGCCTGGTCTGGCTGAAGTTTAGAATGGGCTGGCACTTGCAGTGTGAATGCCAGCCACCATCTCTGATCTTACCTGCTATGGGATATAAGTGTGAAATGGCCCTGAATTGCTGTTACTATTTGACCAGTTTGGCCAACGTTTATATTTGTTGCTGCTTGCTGATTTTACCTGCGTGTCTTTTAGTCTCTGTAAAGCAGAAACAAATTTGTTGGGTCAGATTCGGTCTGATCACCAATCAAACCTAATCTTTGGTCTTTTCAAACTTCTGCTTGTGGCTAATCATATGTTCCTGTAACACCATTCTGTATGGTTATATATCTTTTGAAGCTGTGGTAGCTTGAGGATCTATTCCAGTAATCCATAGCATAGATACATATTTTTGTGCCCCGCATCATGTTTAAGTGGCATAATGTTTCTAGCAGGTTTCACACTGTCATAACTGTCCTTTCTGGAAAATACTGTGACAGGTGGAAAGCATATTGCTCATGTCCATGGTGACACTTGGATGCTGGCAATGGAGATCATAGACTGTGAAGCTATTGCAGGGTGATGGTGTGTAAATATAGCTAAAGACTAAGTGAGCCAGTTTGGTCTAGTGGTTAGGAAGTTTGGTCTAGTGGTTAGGAAGTCAGACTCTAATTTGGGAACACTGACTTTGATTCTGCCCTCGTCCATGAAGCCAGCTGGGTGATCGTGGGTGAGTTACAGCTCTCTTCTGAGCTTTCACAATCCCACCCAATTCTTCTTCTTCTTCACTGGTTCCTAAGAAGACTGGATGAGCATCATCATCAGTTACCAGACTCCAGGACATTCCACTTTCCTAAAATATGTTTGGGAGTTGGCGAGAAGTCTCACTCAACTCTTAGCTTTTATTAGAGCTGTTTCATCACCTGCCAACAATTTCTAGTTGATGTTTATCTTCAATGACAAAATAGTAGGTGGTAAAAAATAAAGCCTCATTGTTCGTTGTGAAAGGTAAATAAAATAGGGGGAATTATTTTTCCTTTTGTGATGGATTCTGAATGCAGTTAAGATGACATTTTACAAATGCCATCATTACTTTGGAAAATGTGACTAACTACAGTTTTGATACTTTAGAATTCCAGCTTAAATCTCTTCAGTACAGACAACTGTAATTTGAAGGAAAGGCCCAGAAACCTACTAGGCTGGAAACTATAAATGTGTCTCCGTATGTTTGTTACAAAAAAATTACAAAACATAATGGCACAAGTGTCTCATGACATATTCTGGAATATAAACTTAGGAAGGTAAATTATACATTTCACAAAAATGTCTTTCTTTTGTTTGAATGAAATAAATAATACAATAGCTGTGTTCACTCGTAGTAGTACTTGTGTTTTCATTACACCTTTAATTCCCCACTTCTAACATAGAATAATTGTGAGAGGAGACTGCCAAGTGAATTATTTCACCTCTAAACAGTGTTGAAATCATTGTGAAACCACTTCAAAAGCGAACACAGCCTAAAATCTAGATAGCTTGCAAACTCAGATGTAATCTCAGATTATCAAAAGTATTCCTGATTACTCATTGATGGTCCAACCTTTTGCTGAGTGGAAATAGCCCATTCACAACTATGTTTCCATTACACAGCAAAGCAACCTTACCTTAATCAGGCCCTCAGGGCAGTAAGTCTATGTTACAGAAGACTTGAAGACTGGCATTTTTCTCAATTAGTTTTATTACAATCAAAAAGCTGAAAATACACAGTCATATCAAGATAAACAAAATAAAGAAACTTGAAGACCTGGTTAAGATTCATTTACTGTGTTAAAAAAAAATCCAACCAAAGTTCTTTCCTGCTGTTATTTGCAAATTTAAGATTATCTGTAACTATGCCCGTCTACAGAGAATAGATGGATAATTAGGACAACACAAGGTTGGGGGAAATTGGAAAGGTTTTGCAAATCCCTAATGGGAACATAATATAGTACTATAATGTAAAGCATTTTTTAAAAGGGAATTGGCAAGGGGCCCATTCCTTTCCAGCTATGCCCATTTGCCTGAGTGCAGATAAGATAAGGATTTACACTTGCCAATATTTATCTTGATTAAGGAATTAGCCGGTGGCAGCCATTATGCAAAGAGTGGGATAATGTGTTTATCAGAAACCTGTTCATTGTCTTCAAGGCTGCATCCAGACACATCCGATACTGTGGAAGGCATCCGGATCATCCCATCAGACAGGATGATTGACCTTCTCCACACTTATCACACAGTTACCTTAGTGCAGGAGAAAGAACTCTTGCAGTGCATTATCTACTTAGATTGCAGTATCATATAATGCAGGTAGCAGGATGAGAAGCACCCACAAGATGCTGCCTAACAAGGAAATGTAGCTGAAAACATTTTTGGCTGCCTAAACCCACGTGATGCTTAAATTATCATAACTCCATAGATGAAAGTACAGAGCTGACTTTTAGTAGGGACAATTGGTTTCGCCTGCACAGTGACTATACCGTGATTTTTCATATAAATGCAGATTTGACAGCTTAGGCTGTCTCCAGACTTGCAAATACTGTGCATTCTAATGCACAGTGGGGCATGGGCATCACACCTGATGCCTGATACTCCATAGTGGCACCGCATTATGCTACTGCTACTTTGAATTTACCTACTGTGGAATGATGAATGCTCACTTCGCAGTATCAGGTAAATTCCAAGTTTCCTGCCAGTTTGGACAGGACAGCGAGAACAGTGAATGAGAGCTGAGGCCGCAGCTCAGCTCCCATTGGCTGCCCTATCCCACGTGATGTATGCCTCACCACACGGACCACGGAAGTCTTGCAGCTTTCTCTGAGAAAACTATGGGGAGGCTGCTGGAGTCTGGACAGCACATTGTGGCTTTGCAGCAGGTAAGCTGTGCTTTTTCCTACAACAGTGGATTTTATTCCATTAATCTGGATGCAGCCTTTGTCTGGAGGCAACCTAAAACAGGAAAAATGCTGAAGAATGAAGGCCTGATTAGGGATATGCACGAATGTTCAAAAATTCAAAAATCCAATTCAAATTCAACAAATATCAACATTTGAATCTGAATTGGATTTAACAATATTCAAATTTTGACATTAGAATGGATTTTGGAATTTCTGAAAATCCAATACGGATATTTGAATGATTCAAATGTACAGACTCATATCTTTCCCATTCAAATATGCACAATAATTATGTGCGTTTGTGCTTATAATATGGGATGAAAACAGGATGCATATGGGATAAAACAGTATGCATACAGGATGCATGCAGAATTGTAAAACCAATACAAATGTTGTCGACATTTGTATTTTTGAATACAAGTCAGATTTTCAGATTTACGGATTCAAATAATGCGGATTCGAATTGGATTTTTGGATATCCGGATTTTCTACATTCAAATGAAATTGAATACCCCTAGGTCTAGTGCATTGAACTTCAAAAGTCTGTTTTCTACAGTTTCTAGTCTTCAAAAGGTGATGAACAAATTCACTGCCCATCATCAGCTGCAGTCAGATTTTGTAGGGATAATTTGCAATGGGGAAATGAGGATTGAGTATGTGCTCTGGTCTTTCCCCATTTGTATTGTAACATGGACTCAGCATAGGGAAACTGTACCTTTCTCCACCCCTCGCTAAGTTCCCTTCCCCGTGTGGTTAGTAACTGGATGCAGTCCCCTCCTTCAAACCTTGATTTCACAGAGGCAGGAAGGTCAAATTCCACCCTCCATATTTCTCTGCTGCCACATTAAAACATGGATTCCCTTGGCAGCATTACTAGCAATTCAGCATTTTCTTCTTCTCATCCTCCAGCCTGTATGCCTCCAAACTCAACTTCAATTCCCCACAGTATAGCTTCTTTAGATCCTGGTTTCAGTTTCTTTTCTTTCATAACTACAGTTTTGCACTACTTTGCAAAGTGCATAATTGGGGTGTTGCTTGCTCTCAGACAGTGATGAGGGAGGATGTTTGAGGGGACAGCAAGCTGATGATGACATGGATTGTTGTTGAGGTAAGGGAACTGCATCCCTGAACAGGCACAGCTGAAGCATATCCTGACCAGCATGCCCACTCCCACCTCTGGCTGTTCTTAAAGAAGATTGTTAGGTTGGACAGTGCTGTTTTCCCTAAAACTACTGAAGCACACTACCAGTTTTGTGCAAATGTCCCCTTTTAATGAAAGGAAACGTTGTTTCCTTTGTGCATTGCCAAAGAAAAATGGAGGATACGTGGTTCTACTTGCAGAGGTGGAAGAAAAAGGAAAATGGAGAATTCATTGTTCTTCTTGCATGGACGGGAGAGAAAGGAGAAGGCAGATGAAGCTTAACTCTTTTGTTCTTTGCTGCATCTAGATGTGAGTTACATATTCCTCCATAGTTGGAAGTTCTGGAATAGAGAATGGATATTCTGGAATATCCATGCTTTATTCTGAACTATCCAAATATAGCAAAATAATTAACTGATGTCTGGATGCAGCCTCAACAAAATCTGCATCCACCTGACAAAAAATATGGAGTCTTCCCAGATGTCTGAGGCACTGTGCAGCAAATGATTCCATCCCGTTTTGGACTTCTGGGTTCCTGAAGGGGCAAAGAGAACCATGACTGCTAGCTCTAAAACCTAACCGTTGTGTATATCTGTGCAGCAGCCATGAGACAAATCGAACACCATGAACTCAGCCACAAATATTACAAGAGAAAAACTCCAGCAGATGTCTGCAAGCATTTCCAGAATCCAGGAGAGATCCTGACTGTGTTTGAGTACCTCTGTCAGTGGTGTTCTTTCAGAGCTTCTGGAGTGACCACTCCATGCTGGGAACCATATCCCCCAACCCCAGTTGTGCACGTTAAGAGGCCTCAAATTGGATTAGGTCAAAATAGCATAGGGAAAAAAACTTAGTTCAACTCTTTACTGCACCATTAAAAACTGTGTATAAAGCCAGATATCCTTCTTGCTTACTTGGTTCATTGCCTCCAATCATTTCATTTCTATAATATATACACAACAAAGTCTATTTTAATCTGAAGCAAGAAAATTCAAAATTGCACTCCAGCAAAGCTCTGTGGAAATCAAAAGTTTAGGTGTTCCTTTTAAACATTAGCTTGTCTAAATAAAGTGCATTGTCCTACTTGTTTTGCTTTCCCGGAGTTCTGCTCTTCCAAAGAACCTCCCTTTGTTAATAAAATAAGCCCCAAGGAAAGGAAGTGGGAAGTGATTTGTCTTTGAAGATTTATTTTTATCTTTGCCAGCTGTTAAGCCTGCCCCAATGGTTTATACTGTTAATAAATAAAAATAAAATAAACCTCTATAT
This sequence comes from Aspidoscelis tigris stejnegeri, assembly GCA_023333525.1. Lineage (NCBI taxonomy): Eukaryota > Metazoa > Chordata > Lepidosauria > Squamata > Teiidae > Aspidoscelis > Aspidoscelis tigris. Next base: position 99,098,706 of record JALMGA010000001.1, read on the forward strand.
ACCATTTGCATTGCAGTCTTGAAGGGCGGGGAATATAAAACGTTTCTTGGCATTGCCTGTCCTTGTCTCCTGAATTTAGGCAAAGATTATTTTCTTTAGCCTGCATTTCCAGCGAAAGCAACATTTCCTATCCCTTAATCGGACAGTTACCAGGGGACTAGCATTCTGCAGAACCTGGTGTGTATGCAAAACAAGAGACTGAAAAGCATGCTAATGACTGCTGGTTCATGCTGTCTGTAGAGGATTACCAGGGATTATATGTAATTATCTAAAATTGCACACTGTTTTTCCTAGTTTCTCTTTTTTTCTTTTTCTTAAAAAGTATGTAATCAGTTGTTGTTGTTATTAATATTATTTTCATTTTCATTATACTATTCCATGCCTTGCAAGTTCAACTATTTTATGAAAAGTTGATAATGGTTATTATCAACCAGTGAGAGAGTAATGAAAAAGCTATTTAGGCTTTTTGATAATACTTTTCAAGTTTGATATTTTTTCATGCTGAAGATTTTCCCCTATTAGTCTTTGATGTCCACCCTATATCCTGGAGGTAGAAGAGAGAAATCCTTTTTTTAAAAAATATCTTTATTAATTTTTTGTGCAAGTACAATAGTCTATAATGCACTATAGACAGTTCTTCTATATACAATATTCATGTCACCCATGACCCCCTGCCCACCCACCCACCCACCCCCTAATCCCCTCGTGAGCTCCAAAGTCCAGTCATATAGTAGTATTGCCAATCCATTGCATTAGGAATTCTCTTTCTGGAAGTGTTGAGTCAGTTGTCATTAACATTTCATCAATACATATTGTCCATATGTGCAAGGTCTTGTTGGCATCCGGCTCCCTCCAATAGCGTTGCCCTTGATCATTCATTATTTCGTTTAACATAATATACCATAGTTCCTGAACCCATCTGCTTATATTTAAACTATCCGCATATTTCCAACTTATAACAATTCTGTGATGAGCGGCATAAATCAACCAATGAAGTAAAGAGTGTAGATGTTGTGGTAAATTAATATCCTCAAATGAATGCAATATAAAAATTTCTGGTTGGAGGGGTATTACTCTATTAAACATTGTGTTTATTCTCCTACTGACCTCTTGCCAGAACTGTCTAACTGGGGGACATTCCCAAATTAAATGGAAGTAAGTAGGATTTTGTCCACAGTTCCTCCAGCAATTTGTTCTGGCGCTTCTGGTTATTCTTGCTAGTCTCAGAGGGGTGTAATATCACCTATACAATATTTTTAGGGTAATTTCTTTCATCATAGTTGTTGACCACCATGTATGTTTTTGGTTCACTAATTTTATCCATTTTTCTTTTGGAAAATCTGTCCCCAAATCCATATTCCAGATTCCTCTTGTGGTTTCTAAATCCCTGTCCGTTATGTTATTCATTAGAATTTTATAAATCCTTGAAGTTAGTCCCTTGATAGTTTGAGTAATTGATGTAATTGTGTTCTCATAATCATTCAAGGGTCTTTGTGCAGCACACTTTGATTCCTATTTAGCTAATACTCTCTCTATGCTCATAAGAGAGAGCCAGTTGCTTTGAAGAGGTATACAGGCTGCTGTTATTTGGTCAATTTTGATCTGTCCTTGTATGGTATAGCAATCTTTTAATGTTTTTATTCCTGTATTTTCTAGTCTCTCCCATATTATGTCAGCTCCGATGTTATGCAATATTATATCTTGGCAGAAATGAACAATTTTGCTCATTCCTCTTAGGCTTTTCAAAACATTCTAAAAGGCATTTCCCCTACCACTTTGGTCCTATGCTTCCTCTCTTGTACTCCTTGAAGAAAACATACAATTTTGAGCAGGCCTCAAGAAACAAAAAGATCACATTTTGTACATTCCTAGGTTGTATACCTTTACTTACACAATAGATGCAAGAAGCAAACTTCTGAATTTTTAGATCTGAAATGGGCAACATGTGGCCCCGTCAGACTTTTCTGGACTTTAATGGCCTTTCTGCACTTCTGTTCTGGATCTTGGCCATCTTCTGAGTCTCTTTTGTTCACTGCTAACCCCTGCTGGTATGCTCTGTCTTCATGAGATACAGTGTATTCTAGCGTAGGAGGCCCAAAATGGCTCCCTGGTCTGGTTTAGATCTCGCATACTGGTGGACCTCCATACTGGAATTCTAGGGTATATGAGGGACCAATTTTGACAGCATGCATTGTTGCACCATTAAAATGGGTCCTTTGTGGGATACAAGGCTGGGAACATTAATTCTTGGCTGTCAGGTCAAACTCCAAAACTTGTGCGAGCTTTGGAGTTTGCATGGGTGCCACGATGCCCAGCGTTCCAGTAAGTGCCTGCCCTCTCTAGGAGAAGCTTGGCCCTGTTAGGATGCTGGGTTCGTGCAACGGCCAAGTGAATACTACAGTGTGGACACAAAACACTGGTAGCAAGCGTTTCAACAGTAAACAAAAACAAGTTTATTATTATACACAAGCAATACTAAAAAGATAATAAGATTCAGGTAGTTGTTAGTTTAAATTTGCAAGTCTCTTAAAGCTAGGAGCTAACCCTTTCCTCTAAAGGAAAATAGTTCCCCTTTTAAAAGACAAGCCTCCACACGTTCCTCTCCCTCTGACTTGCTTTGCCACAGCTCACGCCAAGCCAGTGTACCAGAACGTGGCCCTAGATGATCACAAGGCCCAGTCCGTCCTTGCTTGTCCGATCATCCAGCCTTGGATAGTTGCTAGCGAAGTCTCCCTCGGAGCCCCAATCTTCCTCGATTGTCCCCTTCAGAATTCGCTCAGCCAACAGCCCAATGGTCAGCTACTGGTTCCAGCTCCCTCAGGATTCAGCTCTTCTTCTCCTTTCAGCTCTTGTCCCAGCATGAAGACATTCTCTGCTGTACTCTGTGTTCATTTATACACACACCCCTGATCCTGATTGGCTCTAGCCGCAATAAAATGCTGCTGGAGACTCCTAACAGAGGTTGCTGTCCCTCCAGCCTGATTGGTGGGAACTCCTTCTCTAGCCCCTCCAGCACTCAGATCCCCGGACAGCTTTTCCCTCCAAAACCTTACTCCAGCCAATCACTGCAACAGGGCCCGCACAGGATTTCCCGCTCTTTTTGCAGCCCAAATCCCAGGGTTAGCAACAAGCTGTTTGCAACAAAGCTAAACAGTTTGCAGCCTGTACCCCTGAAACCGTCACAACCCCTCCCTTCCCCAAAAAAGACAAATGTGCCTGGGGCACAACTGTCCCATGGACATTTGTCTCCCAAGGAGGAGTGTAACTTAACATACTAGCTATCTAATACACACTCTATAAAAGTCCAAAGTCTCTATAACAGGTTTTCCTTAACTGACTATATTACAACTCAACCCCGTGTCCCATAGTCACTCAAAAAGTGCATTGAGTCCAAAATCACAGTCTGGCTCTTTGCTGGTCTTCCTTCTGCAACACTGGTCAGCTGGGTCCTTGGCGCTAGGTCGCCTGCTTGCTCCACTCCCGCACTGGTCACTTGTGGTGCTGGTCCCATCTGGTGGTGGCCCTGCTGTGGGATCTGGCTTCTGGCTGACCTTGTTGCCTGGAGACGCTGTCCTGTCATTCTCCCCGGTCTTGGCACTGGATGCTGTGGCCCTTGACCCATCCGGCACGACATCAGCTCCCTGGATCTCTTCCAGTGATGCCAGCAAGTCTCCCATCACATGGCTCACCCACAGGAGAACTTGGAGTCCTAGGTTCTTAAGGACCCCTTTCAATGCACACACACTGGCAGCTATCAGGATTCTCAGTCTTTTTAGCCTGCCTGTTGGTGGAAGCTGCTTAGCCTTGGCTTCCTTCGGCATCTTCACAGGAGAGACGCCACTTGCACTATCCAGCTCACCTGAACCCTGTGAAAGTTCCTGGCCCTCTGCCTTGGTCACTTCTCCTAACCCAGTTGGTTCAATTTTGGGTTCAGTGAGCTGTTTGGTCAAGTTTTCTTGTCTCAACAGTGCAACCTCCCCCTGCAGGGACGTTGTCTCTTCCCTCAGCTTCCCTACTGTCTCCTGCAGATCTTTTACACTCGTGCTGAGGGCCTGGGCTGGGCAACTGCTATCCACCATAGGTCTTGCACACCTGGCCAAATCATTGCCAACAAGCAGTGGCACAGGGATGCTGCCGGTTACAGCAAAGTCATGTTCCATGTACCTCGCCCCAATCTGTACTGGAACCCTTGCTACTCGAGCCCTGAAGGAACTGCCACCAATCCCCTTCAGTTTGATCTTCTTTCCCGGTACATAATCACTCTCCTGCACCAACTGTGGCTTAATCACACTGACCGCAGAGCCTGAGTCCCTCATGGCATCCACGGAGTGACCATGAACCTGGACCTTCCAGATGTATTCCACATCTGGGGGGTGCTCAGCGTTCATCATTACAAAGTTTTCAGGCTCAGGCAGGGAATGTCCCACTTGTCCCTGTCTAGCCCCATCATTCTCACTCTCGTGCTGCTGTTTTGGGGTTCGCACACAGTAGGAATGATGTGCTTCTGCTTTCTCTTGCCCAGCGGGGCGCGCCTTTGGGCATCCGGCCTTCAGGTGCGTCAAACTGCCACATAGGAAGCAGGTTCTGGCCTTGTCCGGCACTCTGGACTGTGCCCTCTCCCCATTACATGAGTTGTAATGGCCTGAGGGACTGTTCTTAGCAGATGAAGACCTCCCTGTCCCCTCTGCCTGCTTCCCAAAACAGTCTTCCCTAGCCATTAGCAGACTGTCAGCACATCGGGCTGCCTCATTCAAGGTAGTACACGCTTTGTCCACCACTATCCAGCGGATATGGTTGGGCAACAGCTGCACAAACTGCTCCTTTAAGACTAGCTCCGCAAATTGCTCGACAGTCTTAATCTGGGATTCCTTCACCCAATCCCACAAGTGTCTTGTCATGCGGGCTGCAACCTGCATGAAAGTCTCTCCTTCACCTTTCACTACGTTCCTGAAGGTTTTCCTGTAGTGTTCCGGGGTGAGGTTAAAGCGTTGCTTAACCCGCTCCTGGAACACCTTATAGTCCTGGGCTTCTTCGTCTGAGAGGGCAGCATAAAGTTCCAAAAGGTCACCACTAATCCGTGACCTTAAATACATCATTTTACGTTCCAGTGGAATTTCAAATTCCGCGCACGCCCGATCAAAAGCCCTTAGAAAAGACTCAATATCATCCCCTTTGGAGAACAATGGAAATCTTTTGATATCCACTTTCATGGGGTTAGGGGTTCCACCATCACCCTGTCCAGAAACTGCCCCTTGGGCACCCTGACCTTGGCTAGCTTTTAATTGGAGAACAGCCAGCTCATGAGCCCTAGCCTCCCTTTCTCTAGCCATATCCATTTCCTTTTCCATTCTTTTCATTTCCTTTTCACGCTCTGCCATGGCAGCTTTCTCTCTGGCTAGTTGGAGTTCCAGTTCCATTTTTTTCATCTCCCGCTCATACTCGAGCCTCAGTTTGAGCTCAGCGAGCCCCTTTTCCTGTGCCACTCCTGGCACAGCTTCAGGAGTCCCTGGGCCTGCACCCACACTTGGCTCTGGGGTTGAAACCTCCTGTTCCACCACAGACTCCATAACAGCTTTCCCCGGTCTGGTTCTGGACCGCTTGCTGCTAACACGCTTAGCTGGCAGTCCCCCTAGACCCTTTGGAACAGCTTTAGCCCCTCTCCTAGTTAGCATCAAGTGTGGGACTCCCCACCACTTGATCTACCGTGCTGGCTGCTGATATTTGTAGCCCACACACAGGGAACGTAATTCCCTCCCTGGTTCCGTACTTTACCCAGGCGGATTACCTCCGGAACCAGGCTTACTTGGGTGTAGCCACGTGGTTCAGCGTCCGGCTGGTGACCGTACTTTATTACCTTCAGCGATTACCTCCGGCCACCAAACCTACTGACCCCACTATATTGTGGCTATGCTCACCCAAATACTAGGGCTCACAGCACACCAGGTCCTTACAAAGTACCCAAAGCCTTTACCTCAGGACCTGTGCCTGCTTGCCCGCACCTACTAGCCCTCCCTGATGTCTAGCACACTCACACTTCAGGGATGGAGGAGTTCTGACCCACAGGCACTACCGTAGGGCTCTGTGTCCAGACACCAGACTCAATCACAAAGGAGCCAAACTCTGGCTGCCCTTCTCAATCACACACAGTATTGCTTGCTACTGTAGTATTCTGGCCAAAGCGGACTGAATCAAGATTCGTCCCGAGCTGCCACCAAATTGCCACGATGCCCAGCGTTCCAGTAAGTGCCTGCCCTCTCTAGGAGAAGCTTGGCCCTGTTAGGATGCTGGGTTCGTGCAACGGCCAAGTGAATACTACAGTGTGGACACAAAACACTGGTAGCAAGCGTTTCAACAGTAAACAAAAACAAGTTTATTATTATACACAAGCAATACTAAAAAGATAATAAGATTCAGGTAGTTGTTAGTTTAAATTTGCAAGTCTCTTAAAGCTAGGAGCTAACCCTTTCCTCTAAAGGAAAATAGTTCCCCTTTTAAAAGACAAGCCTCCACACGTTCCTCTCCCTCTGACTTGCTTTGCCACAGCTCACGCCAAGCCAGTGTACCAGAACGTGGCCCTAGATGATCACAAGGCCCAGTCCGTCCTTGCTTGTCCGATCATCCAGCCTTGGATAGTTGCTAGCGAAGTCTCCCTCGGAGCCCCAATCTTCCTCGATTGTCCCCTTCAGAATTCGCTCAGCCAACAGCCCAATGGTCAGCTACTGGTTCCAGCTCCCTCAGGATTCAGCTCTTCTTCTCCTTTCAGCTCTTGTCCCAGCATGAAGACATTCTCTGCTGTACTCTGTGTTCATTTATACACACACCCCTGATCCTGATTGGCTCTAGCCGCAATAAAATGCTGCTGGAGACTCCTAACAGAGGTTGCTGTCCCTCCAGCCTGATTGGTGGGAACTCCTTCTCTAGCCCCTCCAGCACTCAGATCCCCGGACAGCTTTTCCCTCCAAAACCTTACTCCAGCCAATCACTGCAACAGGGCCCGCACAGGATTTCCCGCTCTTTTTGCAGCCCAAATCCCAGGGTTAGCAACAAGCTGTTTGCAACAAAGCTAAACAGTTTGCAGCCTGTACCCCTGAAACCATCACAATGGGGCACATCCTGAACAGACCAGGAGTGTCCCTTTCCTGACTCAGATCCACAGATCCAGACCTGCACAGGTAAGTAAAGAAAGGCCCTAACTCCTGTCAGGTCCAGACAACATGGCCAATAGGGATACTGAGAGCTGAGGCTAATAATATCTGAATGGTCTAATCTAGACACACATTTAAGTCTCTTAACAGCTCAAATTCTCAGCTTGTCTTTCACTCCAAGTAAATAGTTTACATGTTACAGAATTTAGTACTCTGAGTCTTCCCAAAAATATTATTAACCTTTGTGTCAATGCTAATAATTGTTTTCACCATTACAGAGTGACATTTCATTCATTAGTTCATTCGTTCATTGTCTCAGATGGATTTACAGTTCCTCATTAGATACACATTTATGATTTTAAAGATTCCAGTCTATATAGCAATCCTTCAGGTTGTCAAAGCCTTATTTGGGGGAAAAGAAAAAGAAAAGAAAGAAAAAGACTTAAACAATTGTGTTTTTATGACAACATCCCCTTGCCCCTTTCACAGTGGGGTGAATTAGACATGCGATGAACAAAGCTTGATCTCTTAGGCTGGAAGAGTTTAATGTATAAAATGGTGTAAAGCATTCACTGAAACATTTGGTTGCATCCACACCAGGCTAGAAGTGTGCCTACAGAAAGCCTTTTCTTGATACTGTGGGCCAGCAAGTACCCTTGTTATCATTTTCCCACAGAGTGAGAACAGTTCTGTGATTCACAAACAGTTGAATGCCACCTATTCTCATCCAGGCAGTGGCACTTCTGCACATGAAACTTGCATGAACTTTGGAAATGAGGCTGTGGAGGGTCCCATTGTTCCCAACAGGAGTTTCACCGCCAGAAATGTAGCAACATCAACCCTACCCTTGAACACCACATATACCATTTTAGTGACAGGGACAGGGGGCTGTTGGGCTGAAGGATGGTAAGCACTTGTGTTGGTAGTATGTTTTGCCTGAACTGGAACAAGGCAGGTGCACCTTCATTGCTGCTGGTAATGGAATGGAGCACCTACCGACAATCCAGTCCTTGCAATGTATGGCTTTAATGCATTCTTGCATGGATCTCTTTGGATCCTATGCTATGGAACTTATCCAGAAGATGAGGAACTACTCTGTCATTTTGGGTGGCATATCTACTACTCAAAAGAGCATGTTCCTCTGAATGACATTATTGCATTTTCATAATTCAGACTCATCTGTTAGGTTTTTCTCACACTAATGTTGGTCTCAACTTATGCTTGAATGCTTGAGTTAGGGGAAATTCAAATCAGAAGGCTTCACTGACCATTTAGATAGAAACCCAGTATGTTATCCCCAACATCATTTGACCATTTTGTTGTTTTCATCCCTTTGCAAACATCACCATGGATATGTCTGGTAAACTGATAAAATTCCTACAGTTACTGTTATTTTCTCAGCAGTCTATTTCGAGAGAACTTCCATGCATTGAGAAAAATTATCATCTAAAGGTATCCTGCTCCAGTGAAAATGGAAAAATACTTGCAAATGTGATATTTTTCCTTAGTATAGAGTAGTGGTAAATGTGGTACATTGATTATTGTTAAAGAAATGAGTTGAAGTGTTGTTATCCATGTTTGGTGAAAATATGGAGCCATATTTTCCTTCATCTGAACCTTAGTTAAGATGCAAAGAATTCAGTCCCAGTTTGAATAGGCAGTAGGGGGTGTACATAAAGCCAATTTCCCACATTATATTTGATATGAATTGAATGTGGGGAAATTTGGCTTTGGCCAGATTCCCCACCCCAAGAATGTGGGGGGCTTTGTAGTCATGAATGAATGTTCATTCAAAGTGGGGGAAAAATGCTCCTCCCTCCCTCACTTTTTGCTTCACCCCCACCCCCACCACGTGACCCTGGATGGAGAGCTGAGTGTGCAGAAGACTTGGAAGTGCTTTTTCTGCCTCCAAAGACCACCAAAATGGGCCTGGGGATGCCACTGCAGCCTCCTGTTCCCCTCTGATGCGCCCTGTTACCTTGTGTGGAGGCCAATTTAGGCCCTCTTCATAGGCCAAAAAGGCACTTCCAGTGTTGCACACACAACTTCCAACATGTCAAGTTGTAGGATGGGGAGCTGTGTGTGCAGAAGATCCCCATCCAGGGATCACATGATGCAGTGAGAGCTACACACACAGACCCAGAAGTGCTTAGGGCAAAAGCGTGCAACAGCAGCGGTGGGGGGACCAAGGTAAGTTGGGCAATGGGCGGCCTTGGAGGGGATGAGAAGCTGTGGGGGGGGGATGGGTGGCCACGGAGGCATCTGGTCTACACTGAAGCATTGACAAATAATCCTATTCGTGGACAAATAGGGCCCACGATTCATTTGCAAATGTCAGAATTCGTACCTATTCATACGAATTCTGAATAGCACAAATATTCGTGCACATCCCTAATAGGTAGTGGTGAAATTTTCAATCATGTAGCTGTTTATTGAGAAAATAGCCAATTCTCTCTTTGCATGAAAATGATGGAGAAGGTTGTGGTCTAATAATCCATAGGAATAATGTTTAGCAAGTTTCGCCAGGTTATTTTGTCCCTCCATTTTCCGTTCAGTCATACCAGCAAATGTGCAATTGATCCTTAAGTCTACAAGAGTAAAGACATTTGCTTTTCACTCAGTTGGATATGCACACACAGGTGCATGTGCTTGAAAACCCACATCTGATTATCATTTGCTCCCCTTTGCTGGCAGGTGCATTCTATTTGCTGAAAGCCTTACAGAACGCAAAGCAGAAGAAGGCTGATGTTACACCCACAGAGGAAAATGGGGTGAACCTGGGACAATCAGAAGTAACTCTGGGCTCTCCATCCCTCCTAATGATCCAAGGAAGTGATGGATGATGCCTTTCCAATGTTGCTTGAAATGGGAATGAACATGTGCTGCTACAGGCCATCCCTGAAGGACTGGCATGGAAGAGAACATGCACATTATCGACATACTGAATCATCAAGGATACAAGGAGCCTCCCTTCGGCAGGCTGGTGCAGTCTAAGGGAGGCCTGTCCAATGTAGAATCATCCATAATCACTGTGAGTGCAAAAACATCTCAATAAATGAAGATGCTTTTTCAGTTTCCTCATTGCAGAGGGGAGAATCCCTTTCTTACTCCTAGCCATACACATGCATGCTCATATTTGCTCATTCACCCTTTGCTTCAGAATGCGTTTGAATGGAGGCAAACAAATGCATTTCCCACCCACTCATTTGCTTCCATTCAAAAGCTTTCTTAAGTGATGAACTGATGAGCAAATGTCTGAGCGAGAGTGCATAGGCAAGGAAGTAAACAAGTAAACAAAAGTAAACAAAAGCTGTCCATCTCGGTTCCTTTTGTTTTGCTTTGAAATCCCCCTTTTCTCTTATTTCTATGCCACATCTGCCAGCTTTGGGTGATTAAAAGCCATGCTGCACTTTGTCCATGGGGAAGAACAAAAGTTCCATGTTTACAATGGACATCTATCAGCAGATGAGGATTATTGGTGAACTGATTTAGACTGGTCTTTCCAATGTGAATTTCAACAAGGCAATTTAATTTTGGATGTACTAGCAAATATAATTTAAAACAAACAAGCAAAACCAAGGGCCTTTCTGCAGTCTTTTCTCTATGGTCCAAATCAGTGGGACTGGACCAGCCAGGTCCACTTGTTTGAACCAGGGAAAAAGTGGTCTGGAATAGCACCATCTGCATATCATCCCCTGCCCCAACCAAAAGCTGGTATGATTTTTAGGGCCAGGCTCTGGGCACTCCAAAGGGTTAGGAATGAAAGTTTCTGGCCTCAGAACCACCATAGAACCTATTCAGTGGCACAGTTTGGGGTGTCAACATAATGGGTTTCCCAGAAGTCCAGAAAATGAAGGCATATTTTCTGCATCCTCCATGTTCTAGACTAGGCCACTGGTTTTCTGGGAGACCTTGATGTTGAGGTTTACCGGTAATCTCAGTCAGAGTCTCCCTTATAGTGATTAGCCTTCTTCCATTGTGGACAGAGCATACCAGCAGTGGCTGAAGCTTCACAAATGTGCACTACTGTGTATTGAAAAAGCCATGAACTTTTGGTCCTTGTTCCGGATCACAGGTAAGTGCAGAAATGGCCAAAGGGGATCAAATATAGTAGACTAAGGTTGCGTCCCCAAGCAACTTATTTGCCTCTCTATTGTCCCTCTATTCCAACAGACTTTAAAAGTGCCATTCAATTCCAGAATAAGAGTCCCCATGAGGTTCGGTAAAACACACATTTTAAATGCACCTACCATCTCCAAGGAAGCGTGTTTTGTTTGCCCACATCTTTTTTTTCCCGCTCCCTCTCTGCTTGATAGGGTGCCAGCGGGAATGGGGAGGGACTGCGATCTATGCGGCCAGAACCAGGGAGACAATCCCCAACAAGTCCAAAAGAAAAATAGCCATATTTACAAGTTCTCTGTTCATCTCCCCTGCCTGGAAATCCCACCAGAAACATTTATCACTTTGGGATCCAGAGCTTCCTTCCAAAGATAGTGATTTCACTGTAAAAATCCACCCCATACAGCAGTGGTTACACTGTAGCAATCCATCCACTTCACACCTGATAACAATGTTGCAATTCTGTGCAATTCTGGCTCTTTAAAAGTTCTGACCTTTAGAAAGGAAAAAGAAAGGAAAGCTGCTGCAGTTCTTGGAGATGTGTGAATGTTTAAGGTTGTGTGTGCAGGCGGCAGAGGCAGCAGAGCCAGGGTGCTTATTTTTGGAGATCTTGGCCGCCTATCCCCACTCCTTTTGCCATGGAGCATCTCCATGCACAATGTTGCTAGGAATACCCACGGCTTCCAAAATGTGCACTGGTAGTCTTGTTTAAAGGGCACCTTTTTTTCCGTGCATTCTCCCCCTATTGTGCCACTGGAAGCTTGGAGAAAAGCCATGCATGGAGACGCTCCGTGGCAAAAGAAGCTTTTTTATGGGCTTTTTATTGCTTGGGTACGCAGCCTAATAATTTTATTTTTAAGTGACAGTGATATATCTTTGGCTTTATCTGACACATGATGCATTATGGCACTGTGAATACACAGTGAGTGCACAGTGTCTGCATAATATTGCATTCTTGGTGCACATGCAGTGCAGAGGAAGGGCAAGACATCTGCCCAGCTATCAGGCTCCTCCCCTGCTACGCTGCCATAAGTTCTGTTGTGACACTTGTATTAAGTCTCACGGCAGAGGTCTTATGGAAGTGGCTTACTTCCTGCTGCCAGTACTCAAGGAAACATATATCATAGCCGTGAATTCTCCCTTCTAAATTTTGATGGTGGTGGAGGTGGACTGCCCTCCTTGCCTGTCAAAATCACAGTGAGGGAATCCCCTGCTGCAATTTGCATGGGCAGGGGAAGATTTCTTCCTCCATACACACCTGAATCAGAGAGAAAGGCAGCTTTCACCTCTAATGTCAAAATCATGGCTGATTATATGTGGGAGAAATCCTCCCCCACCCGTTGAAATCAAAACATCAAACGACACACCCATCCTTATAACAGTCAAAATTTGCTTCTCTTAATTCACAGGGGACTATATTTGTAGCACTCTTTCTTGCTCCCATGTGGACACTGCCTGAAACTGATCCATAGCAATGACACAAGTTCAGAGGTTGCTCTGAGCAAGAGAATTTCACTTTTCATCACAATAATGCATAGCACTGGGTCAAAAACTACTTTCCCTGAGAAGAGGATTATGCATGAATACGTTTGGTATGAAGGGTTAAAACAACAACTGTTGAGCAAGAGCACTTGCACTGCATTCTTTCATATACTGCAAGAGTATAGTTCTTTTTGCAGAACATTGGGTAGAATTATTTTTCCAAAATGCACGTGAGTTGTTCTGTGTACCTGACCAGCCAGGGTCAATGTCACTTTCAATGCTAGAGGCATCTTTTAACAACTGAATTAAAAACTGCATGGGAGTTTGCAAACATCTTTTTTTTCCAACCCATGTTGCAAGTACATTTTCTATTCTTTGAGTCCAGACAGACTGATCCTCTCTTAATAGCATGCTTCTACTCTTGGGATCATATGGCACACAGCAGTAACACTTCTCAGCAAGCCTCTTGCTCAACATTTATGTCAACACTGTGTGGTAGGTATCATCTAGCAGCATACAGTTTGTATGAACTTCACATGACCTGCGTACATGACCTCAGATCCATGTACAATATAAAATCCCATTTGACCTGAGTGCAAGATGGTTCCAGATCCCAAAGAAGAGGTTCAGACAATTTGAGTTTGTCCCTCCACATGGCAGGTTGGAGGGAGGGTAGCTGACCAGGTCCTTTATCTGTTGAATATACATTCTTAGCATATGGCTTATTTTTAATGCTACAGAGACAAAAATAATAAGATTCCATTTTAATTTAAGCTTAGAGTGATACTACTCTATTTTGCATTCTATTGGATTTGCAAAGGAGTCTCATAAAAGGGAAGTGGAAATGAACAGGTCTGTTAATTTGTCACAGAATGCCTGCAGTCTTTCAAATATGTATCTTTTTCAACAGACTGAAGCCATATAATCTGTGTACTAGGACTCCACTCCAAAGAGTAAGTACTGCAGAAACAGTGAGCAGATTCCAATACAATTATGAAACAGCTTGTGATCATAGTTCTCTGTGCTCTCTAGGAGATAATGAGACCCTACTGTGCATTCAGTTTTTTCTGAATTGCAATCTTTATAACTATCAATAGCAATATCATGTCCTAGATATTCATTCCTTTTAACTTCACTCTTCTTATATGCATATTAAATGTGCACATCTTTGCAACTCATGAAGTGCATCCAGAGATGAATCTGAGTTTCTAGATCATTGGAGCTAGATGTATTTCTCCAGCCTTGTAAAACAGTGGGAGTCCAGATATCTAAGGGTTGTTGTTTCTTTTAGTCTTGCCTAGTTAAGAATAATATTTTATCTGGGAGCAAGACATATATACTTTGACATGCTACAGCAACCAATTACGGCTCCTGACAGGTCTGCATGCATTTAGAAACAGGCTTGTTGCAATCATTTTTTTTAAAAAAAATTGTAGCAAACTAAATAAAATTTGGGCTGCCTCTAGACTTGAGCCAAAACTCACAGTTTGCTCAGGACTATATTGGGAATGGCACAATTTTCCTGGAACAGCAATTACTTACCTCTGACTACTCGCTCTTTTTGTTACTATTGCTTTTGCAATACCCAAAAGCTGTCTAAGCATGTGAGAAAGAAAAGGAAAGTGGTTGGGTACGGGTCTGGCTTCTAGGTATTTCCAAGAGGAAGTATAATGGTAGGAGCCACCCAACAGAGGTAAAAGCCCATGATTGCCTGCCATATTTGACAGGGTAGTAAGAAGCAACTGCAGATCTCTAGTGCTAATTAACAAAATATTTCAGAGTTAACCTAAATAAATAAATTGGTACAAACAAATGGCAATGAGAAATTGCTGAACTACAATTCCGTTCGGCCCATGTGTTCAGTCCACAGTAAGGAGCAATGGCAGTTAAAGTATATTAAAATCTGGAGAGACACACTTTATAGGCAGTCATTATGTATTATGGCCATCATATCCAGTAGATTATTCTCATCCTCTTCTTTTTTATCCTTGCAACAGTTCTGTGGAGTAGGTTAGGGTCACTTGGGGAGTTTCCATGGCGAATCAGGGATCTGAGCTCTCTCTAAAGCTTCAGCCACAGCTCCCATGCTGCCTCTCTCACAGAAACCATAAACATCTCTGGTTTAGTATCTCTAGGATCACAATAAATATTTATGAGATCTATTTTGGTACCCTCTTTCAACTATATCTGGAATGATTTGTGGAATGAGTGTCTCAAATTAGAGGGAGAGGCCCCATTGAAACTGAAACCAGAATGGGTTGGGACCTCAGTCAGGAGCTATGGGAGGCTACGAGATTGGTGAGAACATGCCTTATACCTTAGCACAACTCCCCAAAGTCTCCTGTGTGTAGAACTTGCACTTGGAGCAGCAAAGTCTCCTGCTATGACTCCTTTTGGAGGAAATGATGCAATTTTCAATCCACAGAAGGAAGTCCTTCCAGTGTCCTTAGTTCTCATGTCATCTCCTTGTGTTGCAACTTCCCAACAGAAATGACCTCAGATTTACTTGAAAATGATTACCAGCAGGCTGCTTGGGGGCTGAAGCAGCTCAAACACAGATAGAGGTTGGAAATAACTGGCTGCCCATGCCTCTCAGCACCCAGATCTCTTGGTTCCCAGGATGCCTTATACACATTTGTGGATGGTGCCAGAGAAAGGAAAGTAGAAAGTTGGTTAAAATAAACTGCTAAAAAAAAAATTATTAAAGGAACACTTAAATCATACATTGGATTTTGTTGAATGGAAGATTCAAATTGATAATCTTTACTGATATAAATCATGTAATTCATTGAGAACAAAATGATGTCTCAACAATTAATGGAAAATAGAATCATCAACCAATTGAGGGCTGGATTCCAGATCACCCCAACAATCAAAGTAAAAAACTGTAGTCACAATTTTCATGAATTTTATCATAGCAACTCATAATGTGACTCAGTAGTCTGTATGTTCCCCACGTGCCTGTATACCCTTCTGACAACGTCTGGACATGACCCTGATGAGAAGGCAGATCTCCTGGAGAATCTCCTTCCAGACTTGGATCATGGCATCAGTGAGCTCCTGAACAATCTGTGGAGCTACTTGGCAGTGTTGAATGCACTGATATATACTGTCCCAGGGCTTCTCAATTGGATTCATGTCTGGGGAACCTGAGGGGAGCCAGTGGTATCAATGCCTTCATTAACCAGGAACTTCCTACACATAAGGCTGGGTGTGGTCCTTAAGGGCAGTCAATGGCTGTGGGGATTTAATCCCAATGCCTAACATCAGTCAGGGCACCTTTGGCTATCATGTGGAGGGTTGTGCAACCCTCCAAGGATATGCCTCCCCAGACCATCACTGATTCACCACCAAACCAGTCAGGGTGGATGATGGTACAGACAGTATAACATGCACCACATCATTTCCAGACTCTTTCACATCTGTCACCGGTGGCCAGTGTAAACCTCATCTGTGAAGAGAATGGAGCACCAGTGATGGACCTGCCAATTCTGGTGTTCTCTGGTGAATGCTCAGTCAAGCTGCATGACTAAGCTTGGAAAGGGGAAAGGAGGAGGAACCAGTATTGCTGCCTCTTTTCCCCCTCCCCCAACTTTGTATATATTTGTCATAATGTATTATTCTGTTTATATATAATTGGATATTATTTATTTAATGTATTAATGTATTTACTTAAAGTATGATGTATTACTTTGTATTGTATTTTTTTCATGGTTGCTTTATGAGTGCTTTATTAGAAAGGCAGTACACAATGAATGAATGAATGAATGAATGAATGAATGAATGAATGAATGAATGAATGAATGAATGAATGAATGAATGAATGTTGGGCTGTGAGCATAGGTCCCACTACAGGCCATCCTCATCGAGTCTGTTTCTGACCGTTTGTTCAGAAACATGCACACCAGTAATCTGCTGGGGGTCATTTTGTAGAGCTCTGGCAGTGCTCCTCCTGTTCCTCCTCCCACAAAAAATAAATACTGGTCCTGATGCTGTGCTGATGCCCTTCTATGGCTCACCAGCTCTCTTCATATAATGTTCCATATCCTGAAGCCTGCACCATGGTTCTGAGACTGTGCTGGGGGATACATCAAACCTTCTTGCAACAGTATGCATCCTGGAGGAGGTGGACTACCTGTGCAATCTGAATGGGTGGCAGGTACCGCCTCATGCTACCAGCAGTGACAAGGACACCAACAGAATGCAGAACTAGAAGGGAATCAGTCAGGACTGACAAGGAAGAGAGTATTGTCTGTGGTCACCATCTGTAAAACCATTCTCTGTTTGGGGCTTGTTTGCTGTTGCCCCTCCAGTGCAACTGTTGCACTTTTATTTTCATCAAAGCAAGTGAAATTGATTCATAATCGCTTATGTTTCCTAACTGGTCAGACCAATATCCCTGAAGTTTAAGTGACTTGGGGTTATACTGTAATGTTTAAGTGTTCCTTTGATTTTTAGCAGTATATATAGAGTACTCCTGGGAATTTTAAATATTTGACTAGTTATTGAAAGTGGTGCTAAGGAAACCCATCTCCTCCTATGTCAGCTGCCAAGGGGGTTGTTAAATTATATATCCTTGTAGTCTTGTGTGGCTTATGTAGCCCTGATAAAATCCAAACACTTAATATGTATCTAAGGACAGAACTGTGCAGGACTGATGTGACAGTTGTAGACAAAAACTACTATTTAAGTCCAGTCGGAACTAAGCATTTACTAAAGCTTACCAATTCACCAGAATTACAAGAAATTCCTTTGATTTTGCTGGAAGGAGAATTTCTGCTTCTTGAAGGTGATGATTTATCTGTCAATACGACCAAGGACGATTACTATATTGCTGTATTCAGCAGTCTGCACTGTTGTCAAGCACTCGAGTAAGGTTAAATAAAACGGTGGGAGGCCTACCTTCAAACCAGGAACTTCAGAAGGCTAAAGACTTAAAAACGAGATTAGCGGATCAGCACCTGATGCTTGCATTCCCATGTGGAGTGCAGCGGTCTTGGAACATGCCGCGAATTGTTAGCACAAATAAAAGCAGGGAGGGAGGGAGGCAGAAACAGAGCTTTGCTCTTAGTTCTTTGTTATCCTTTCATGCTACTGGGTATGATAACACTAATGCAGATTTGAAGTTGTGTAACTGCATGCACTGAATTCTGCTGTTTATTTATTTAGCACAGTTCTATTACCCTTCAGCCAAGAATAGTTCCAAAGGGACGATATTTCAGAATACAAGACCAATAAAGTCAATTCAATAAGACTTTAGGTAGCAGTGAGAACAACTGCTGTAGTTAGTTTCCAGAGCTTTATAAAGCTGCTTGTATAAAAACTGTTTGGGCCTTAACAACTGATCACTCATTAACTAGGGCATTAAATTAATAAGGGAGTTCCCTAATGGAGAGAGAATTGAGTAGCCACTTCCATATAAAAGAGAAAGAGAGAAGAAACAAGGGAATATATCAGCAAAATTGATGTCCTCATTTGGTCTAGGTTATCCTGCTTTTGTTAAGTGCTGGTCTGCTGTTGCCATCTGCATTATCTGTGGAGCCCTATAGTGGCTGCCATACTTCTCCTACAAGCCTTACTAGATATCCTCCAGGATAGCAGATGTGTGTGTGCATTCCTGAAAAGGCATCCTACCTATTCTCCAGATTTGTGAAGCTGTCCTTAGTTCAACATAGTTCTTTATATTGCTATGGCATATTTCATCCAAATGTTTTGGAGCAGCTCATTCTGTCCTGGCCTATTCTTTCTCCTAAGCTTTCATACCATAACACATGTGCATAGCACTGTTGGTTCCAGCAGGCTATCTATAGCATCATCTATAGCATTTGAGGTTCCGCCAAGCGTCAAATATAGTTGCTCATGGGAGTTGTCAGAATCACCATCTGGGCTCAGAACTCAGAAACAATGCAGAGATGCTCTTAGCAGTTTCCTCTGTATAACAGAGGACAAAGGATAAGGTGCAAGCTATGATATAATATTCTGGTTCCCAATAACACTTTCCCACAGCCCCATCCTGCATTCAAGGCCTATGACAAAGATGAGGGTCCCCACAGTGAAGCCATAAGAAAACTGAACAGGCATGGTTTTGGTTTAGCAAGAACACAAGATGGACAGGTAGTGGCCTTTATAGCAGTGTGACCTATGTATACAGTGCCTGACAAAAGTTCTGTCGCCTATCCATGTTGTTGAAACCAAAGCCTATAACCTGACTTAAAATTCATCCATTGGTTTTAGAAATGACTCATATGAAAGCTGAAACCCTCCCAAATGAGGTTTTTAAAAAGAAAATAAATTTGCTTCACTGCTGAAATATTGATCATTTAATGAACACAGAAAGGTCAGATTTTGGCTAGACAAAAGTTTTGTCGCTTTGTCATATAATGCACCTAATCCTAGTCTACAGCCTCACCTGTGCCCACTAATTGATCGGATAATTAGTGGGTGTGTATAAAAAGATCTCCAGCATCCCAGACGTTCACTTGACCTGCAACTTGACCTCTGACAACATGCCAAAAATCCACCCTGCGACCAAAGCCTTGATTATCAGGAGGCTGAAGACCAGATCCACTGCAGAGGTGGCTGGCACCTTTAATGTGTCTCAGCGTCAAGTACAAAGAATTACAAAAAGATTTGAAGAGACTGGAGATGTTTTTGACAAGCCCAGGTCCGGCAGACCCTGCAAGACGACTGCTCAGGAGGAAGGTTTGTTGGTTCGAAAACCAAAAGCCAGCCCTTCTTCCCCTGCAGCAGAGCTCCAACAGGCCTGGTCACCTCAAGTCCCTGTGTCAACTAGAACACTTTGTAGGATTCTGTCTCGAAATGGCCTCCATGGTTGAATCAGTGCCCAGGAGCCAGCACTAAAAAAAACGCTATTAAAAAACCGTGTGGCATTTGCCAAGGCCCACAGCCTACTAAATGGATGGACGCTGGAAAAGTGGCAGAAGGTGGATTTCTCAGATGAATTTTCAGTTGAATTACACCACAGCTGCCGCAAATACTGCAGGAGACCTACTGGAGCCCGTATGGATCCAAGATATACCCAGAAAACAGTTAAGTTTGGTGGTGGAAAGATCATGGTCTGGGGTTACATTCAGTATAGGGGTGTGCGAAACATTTGCAAGGTGGAAGGCAATATCAATAGCCTAAAATATCAAGACGTATTAGCTACCTCTTACATTCTCAATCATAAAAGGGGTCAAATTTTGCAGCAGGATGGCGCTCCATCTCATACATCCATCTCTACATCAAAGTTTCTCAAGGCAAAGAAGATCAAGGTGCTCCAGGACTGGCCAGCCCAGTCACCAGATATGAACATCATTGAGCATGTTTGGGGTAGGATGAAAGAGGAAGCTTGGAACACAAAACCAAAGAATCTTGATGAACTCTGGGAGGCATGTAAAACTGCATTCTTTACTATTCCTGATGACTTCATCAATAAATTGTATGAATCATTGCCGAAATGCATGGATGCAGTCCTTCAGGCTCATGGAAGTCACACAAAATATTAAATATGGCTCTAATAGCACCACAACTTCATTCACCAATGTTATGAAACATATCTTTGTATTTGAAGTGAATTATCTGTTTGATTTTCACATTACTTTTTGTGGGCGACAAAACTTTTGTCTAGCCAAAATCTGACCTTTCTGTGTTCATTAAATGATCAATATTTCAGCAGTGAAGCAAATTTATTTTCTTTTTAAAAACCTCATTTGGGAGGGTTTCAGCTTTCATATGAGTCATTTCTAAAACCAATGGATGAATTTTAAGTCAGGTTATAGGCTTTGGTTTCAACAACATGGATAAGCGACAGAACTTTTGTCAGGCACTGTACATTGTGACCAGTAATGTTCAGATCCCCTAGGACTCAAATGCTACCACATACACATAAGCTATATAGCCTGCTGGGACCTTTAATGTGTGCCATGACTAAATGCTTTTAAGGCCTAAAGGGAACTTAAATTCTATTAGTTATTATGGTAACATTAGATGGGACCAGTAGTGATTAGACACATGCACCATGGCACATAGCCCAAAAGGAAGAAGCACCCAAGAGCAGACTGAGCAGAGGTGCTCCACAGGGCCCAGAAAAGGGCCCAGTCACAATCTAGGTGGCATAGGCTGAGGGGAAGGATGAGGGATTGCTAAGGGGATGCAGGAAAGATTTTCATGAGCTGGGCTGAGCCTGGAACTTAGATTCCAATTCAGTGTGCTGGCAGAATCTGAAATGACTCAAATCAAGTCTTGTTCAGCACATTCTGACTACTGATTTTCTGGCAATTTTTAAATCTTTTTTTATTTTAACATTTCTAAAAACCAGGAACAGGCCAGGATGAGTCATATTTGCCAGACAACCCATAAAATATCCTGTCACTTCTGTGGATTTTTCCTCAATGACATTTTTAGAAAACTCCAAAAATCCTTAGGATGTTCCGTTGGAAAGACTCAATTTTATCTGAATTTATCTGAGCAGAGCATTTTTGTTCCAAGTCCGGAACACTCATAATTTAGAATGGTCCAATTAAGAATGGTTTACACACTGCTATTGCTATAACTGCAAACTCTGATTTGATCAAAATGTTGCTTCTATTTTGTGAAAGAGGACATGTAGAGGAAAAGGCATTATGGAAAGATTACCACTCAGAAAGATACCCCTCCCCAAAAACTGCACATCAAAAGGTCAAATGAAGGCATAAACATGCATACAGTTTTTGGATGCTAATTTGGAAAACATGGGTGTTTTTCCACTGTCACTAAAAGTACCCATTAATGGGTATGTAATGGCATTTTTGTACCCATTAATGGGTACTTAATGGGTACTTCTAGTGACAGTGGAAAAACGGCCAACTAAATTGAAATGCATCTCATTGTTAGTAGTGATGGTGCTAACAGGTGATCATTAAGTCTTCTGACAAGGTTCTATCTGCAGATGGACAACTCAGCTCCTTCCTGGATGTCCCTTTCTACAGCTCTTTTATCATTAAACAGGACATGTATCAGATAGCTCCTCAAATAGATCACATCTCCCAACTGGGAACTATTTTCTAACAACCCTTAGAAATAGATCAATCTCCTCTGTGAAGCTGCATGCCTAGTTACAGGGCAAAGTCCAGCAAATGATCATATTTGAAGACATAACCTGATTCCTTGGTGGCAAAAGCTAATTGCTCATAACGACTGAAATGAAGTCTGAAGGGCTCTAGTTCGTGTACAAGGCACATTTTTCTTTAGAAAGCCTGGATTGGAGACTGAAAGTTTGATTAAAGTGCAGAATGCTTTTAGTCCTATAATGGATAGGCCTCACTGGCCTATTGCAGTGTTCTGAGTCCTCTGTTTATCTTTGTTCTTGCTGTGCAGTCCTAAATCAAGATAAAAAGCAACTCGACATGAAGGAAAATAAAAAGAAGGTCATTTAATCACCCTGTTAGCTTAAAATGATTATTGATTCTTAGAGGTGATGTCTAATTCTGCCAGAAAATCCATTTCAGTAATGATTACTGCCCTCTGTTTTATCTATTATACTGGAGGTTATTAAAAATAGGAGCCTCCAGGGAAGTATATGGGCCTAGACCACTAATATCATATTTAATATATATCATCAGAACAGAGATACAGACCCTGTCCTTTAACCTACAACAGACTCAGGACCAATAGTTTGGAAAGTGTGGTCCACAGTAATTCTAATTATTAATGTATCTCATGGAACTCTGGTTGTTTACAGCAATACATGACAGATAAATATCAAGTGGGACAAAGGAATATTGAACATTTCATTGCACACAGCTCAAGAAATATTGTATCTAGAAACCTTGTATTCCACAGGGTTTTTGTTTTTAAGTTGACTCATTACTGTTTTTCTCAGAACTGTTAATCTTCACATACAAAAGCTCCAAGGGACACAGTCTTTTTAGAAATAACTAAATTGCTGTTCATCCAAATAAATTTACATTCTTATTGATAATGATGTTTAAAATCTATAATGATTATGTTCATAAGGAAGAGCTTTTGACCAGACATCTTTGCTTCTCATTACAAAAAGGGAAGGAAATTGTGTCTGTTTATTTGTTAAATTTACCAGACTTTGTTGGAAATTTAATTATATAGTCATCATTTCTTGGCCATGGCATTTGTGATATCATTCCATTAATTTCATGGACAGAAGAACAGAAAAGAAAGAAAGAAAGAAAGAAAGAAAGAAAGAAAGAAAGAAAGAAAGAAAGAAAGAAAGAAAGAAAGAAAGAAAGAAAAAGACCAAGCAGTTCTGTAGAGGTAATGAACATGGATAGTTAGAAGTTTCAGCTGATTTGTGGTAGTGCAATTTCTTAGGTGTGCAAGAAAAGGAGTATATTTTTTGTGATTACTTTCTAAAAAATAAAAATATAAAGGTTTAACTCTTGCATGAAATTAGTCATTCATTTGATTATTTCCATTAGAACAATAGACTTTCTGTGAATTTTTATTCGGTATGCCACCATAAGCCTTGTATAAGGTCAGGTACAAAAATGAATGAATGAATAAGTGAACATAACTCTATAAAGTTAAAGAGATCAGATTATTTGTTATATATTCTTTACTACTAAACCATGGCACTCTGAAAATGTATCTAGAGTTGCAGATTTGGTTCAAAACCTCAAACTATGTCATCTGAATACTTTCATCAAGTAAGACTGTTAAATAAAAGCAGCCCTATGATATTATTACTCTTGTCTACCAGTTGTCATTGGAATAAAATTTCTGATTGCTCTTATGTTTTCAGAGAGCAAAAGAACAAAATAGACGGATGTGCACCAATATTCATCAGGTTCACAATTCATAGGAATTTGAACATTTGGCTACATTTGAAGATTGCGAAGTGAATAGGGATGTGCACCATTTGTAACAAATCGAGTGTTATAAAAATCATATCCATACAAATAGACCCTTCTGAATGTGGTAAAATTTTATTCGATACAAATGTATTCGAACAAATTTGTACGAATATCCAATATGAACGAATACATATCCAATACAAATGAATATATATCTTATACATATCCGAGATATGTATCCGATACATATACTGTAACAAATCCACTCTGAAAGTGTCAAATCTGACCCGAATCCACATTTAATATGTTCTCAATCCATGTCAAATGCACTCTAGTTCCATTGCAGATGTGACTGGCACGGCCCCTTTCCCACCTCCCCAATTTAACGAATGTCCAAACTATTTGTACGAATGTCCAGAAGCATTTGCATTTGTACGCGTGTCAATGTACGAATACTGTGACATTCAATTTGTGTATTAATGCCCAAATTTGCATGTATTTGCATGAATAACAAATGTTGTGACTATTTGTGCACATCCCTAGAAGTGAATGCTTTTGTACATTTGTTTGAGGCTCCATTATATTCACACAAGTGGGGAAGTGGCAAAGCAGCTGCCCAGTCACATCTGCAGTAGATTCAGAGCAGATTCAGTGGATTCAGAGTGGATTCAAAGTGGATTCAAACCGGATTTGGAGGAAACTGAGAGGGGATTCAGAGGTGAAGTTGATCCAAAAAGCATTCACAGTGGATTCAAATGCTACCATATTCAAAGAGGCTCTATTTGTATGAGTGCAAATTTCCTTCACATTTGCGTCACTGCAAAGTGAACACGATAAAGATTCATGCACATCCTTAATTCCCAAACAAGACCATGCTGTTAGTCCCTATGGAAGTGACACAAACAAGAATTCTTGGTAATTTTTTTTACCTTATTCCACAAAGAGATACAACTGTTCATATCTAACCCAGTATTTTTTACCAGTGTATATTTCTGCCTTGGGTATATGCAGCAGCGGCCCCATAATTGATATCATGAGTAAATTGATATCTCTGCGGTTGTGGTGTGAGGAGGTGAACAGGATATTTCTACCTCTTGTCTGCTCTCATGATTTTTGTTCATAGTGACAAATAAAGCTAGCTAGGAGGGAATGAACATATGTGTATATGTGTGCATGTGCAAAATAAAGTGATAAGCTGTCTTTTAGGAAACCTACCTGGATATCCACGTCACATTCTCCAGCAGTGTATCCATATCTATTTGAATTTAGGGACATTTTTGTACTTCTCTTCCTGTCTGCTGGATGGGAAAGAAACGCAATCACCCAATGTTGTGTGTGCTAGTCACTTACAGTCTAAGCCCTGCACAATTGGTCACTCACCTGTGATCAATCCCAGGGTTGGTCCTTTCCAGGGCTCCCTTTTGCCATGATGACACAACCCCTCTTCCCCTCTCGGCTGACAGGAAGGACGCTTCCCTTCACTTTGGGAGTGAAAATTACTTACAACCTTATTGCCCCCCTCAAAAAGTGAGAAATCTCAAGCTTCTGCAACCCCTGTTCACAATCTCGGCTGACAGGACAGAGGCTTGGCTTTAGAACTCAAACCTCTTTCCTGTCAGCCGAGATCGTGAAGTCTGGCACCACCCCCATGCACGGTCTTAGCTCACTTGGCAATGCATGCTGGGACCCCAAGCCATGCCGAGACTTTTTTTCAGGTACCAAATTTGATCCTGGTCTAGCATGGTTTGGGGCGATTTGGTCTGCTTTCCGTGGACCAAATCTAAAATATATGGGGACACCCCTTGACTGCATTGGGTACCGGACCAAACGTGCTTGGGGACGCGCCCTCTGAGCCTTTTTCTGGAACACCAGAAGTGGGCAACTTTAGGCCACATTCTTGGTGATCCAAGAATCACCCAAGGCAGGAACTTTGGCTACATCCAGATGTTGCTTACTTATTCCACTATAAATTGGATATTCTGTAATTAAGCATGGATATTCTCATGCTTTATTCTTGAATACCCAAATACGGCAGAATAAATATGTGACATCCGGAGGCAGCCTCTGATGCAGCATTCCACTGGGAGCATTTGCTCACCGTGGTCTCACTTTAGTGGCATCTCCCATGCCTCTTGCCCCGGGATGTGGCCGTTACATCCCTCTTTTACTTGCAGCATAACTTACAATAAATAAATAAATAAATAAATAAATAAATAAATAAATAAATAAATAAATAAATAAATAAATAAATAAATAAATAAATAAATAAATAAACTTGGTACAGGTCTTACTGGATCAATCATCTTTGGTATTACATTTTGGGGATGGGATTACAGGATAAATATATTCTATTCTTTTCACTATATTCTGTGCACCTAGATGTGGATAAGTTTAAATTAGAGAGATTTATCTACATCTTCTTGTTCTTGTGTTCCTAATATACCATTCAGTTGCTTCCTTATAGATTCATGACTCATCTTCTTAGAAAGTTACATATGATCTAAGCATCTGTAACCAGCATATTGCCAGGGTGTTCAATTATAAGCATCATCATTTGCCCACTTATGGCATTTCAGGATCATCTATTTGCTAAGTTCAGATGTTATCAGGACAATGCTCTACAGGAAGGGGGCAAGCAAGACAATTCAGAATTTGATCTGCTTTAAAAACAGCTTTGCCACACAAAAAACGAGATCTGAACTACTTTTCTCTCTCCTTCTGAAAATATATAAAGGGAATTCAAATAACTGGAAGGTTTCATTCTAAAGCTATAAAACTATTGATTATTTCAATTGTCATTCCATTCTATAAAGTTTTTAAAAAAAAAAATCACAAAACTTTATCATTCCATACTCCTAATCCTAATAATATTTGTTTCTTGTGGTTTTATTTGTCTTTCCATCATTCTCTATCTTCTAGGTCTTTGTCTTACTCTAACGTATCTGACTACTTTGACTTGCGTGACCATCATCTGTTTTCATATCATCTATCATCACTTGTTAGGAAGTGCTGCAGAAACACTTTGTCATATGAAATGCTGTTCTTGAAGCCTTCTGTCATCTTGCCTTTGATGTCTAAAGCCTTCTGTCACATTAACTGCACTTCTGCGTCCAAGCTTGATGGGACTTGATACAATGAGATCTTAACTTTCTGTCATCTCTTCCCACTTTTTTCATTCCTCCCTTGCTCTTGCTTCTTCTTTTTGCTTCTTCTTTTTTTTTTTGTAGCTTGCATTTTATTGGTATTGGTATGGAACTGGTCAGCTGCCATTTGATAATCAACCACTGGTTTAGGTCTCATTTAGATAACCTTTTTAATTTTCTCTTCCTTCCTTCCTTCCTTTCTTCCTTCCTTCCTTCCTTCCTTCCTTCCTTCCTTCCTTCCTCCCTCCCTCCCTCCCTCCCTCCCTCCCTTCCTCCCTCCCTCCCTCCCTCCTGGTGATTACCAGATGGATAGTAGTATACACCCAGATCATTGCATTAATTTTAGCATGGAGAAAACTTGGTTGTGTAGCTTTCCTTGTAGTATTATTTTGTTGGTGGTTTACTCTATTATTATTTGGGGATGCGAAATACCACCTGTGTTTTATTAAGTTGATTTTCTTGATTACTGGCAGCAAACAGTGTCCAATGGAAAACATGGCTTTTTATATAATACTATTTCCATTGAACCCTGATTACATAGTGATTACAATCATTAATTAAAAATAAGGCACGCTGATTTGAGTCTGAACCTTTTTGAATCAAACAGGGATTGTCTGAAAGATTTTCATTTAAACGAAACTCCCTGCCTATTCAAAAACAGAGTTTGAATTCAAACCAAGCAAAGGGGTGGGCAAATGACTCTATCGAACACACACTGATCAAATGAGGTTCAAAGGTGTTTGAAAGGCTCATATTTGAATTGAACACTCTGCCTGTTTGAAGAAAAATGTTCAAATTCAAACTGAACAGCCAATTTAAATTTGTGCATATCTCTGTCATACAGTCATCTTCTTTGGAATGAATGTGGAGCAATGACACAACTGTAAGTCCTAACTTTGCTAGATTGTAGGGCAGTTTTAGTTCTGCCCTGTAGAACAATAGTTACCTTTGCGCCATTTACCTTGCTTCTTTCATTCACAGTCTCCTTCCATGAGCCACTCAATGCTATATAAATATATATATTTGTCTGCATTTTTTCTGTACTCAGTCTTAGGCCCTGTCTGCACTGGGCCTTATTCTGGATTGTATCTTGGGGAGAGGGGCCTGCCATTTGCACGCTGCTGTAGATTACAGCAGGCTCCCCAGGGGACCTCCTGAAATCTGAACTAGTATGCAGATGGCAATCCCTACTCCAAAGGCCCAGTGCAGAAAAGGCCTCAAAGTAAAGAGGCAGATGAAAAGAGCAGTAGGGCTTGTGAATTACACAGATTGTTGTACCACATGAAACTGCTCTGCTTAACTGAAAATTGGGGAACTTCATGATAATATGGCTGGACACAGTTGTAAGAGCCTGACCCCAAATCTCGTGGGGCCAAGGAAATAATTCCTTTGCCTTCTGCAGCATTTTGTTGAGTTCCACACAGCTTTGCAAATGTCCACATATCATCTGTCTGCAAGAACAAGATTATGGCTGAAGGGACTGTCTCATATATGATTACTACTACTTACACGTATAGAGGTCACCGATCACTCACAGTCTATCCAAAGAGATAATAAGCTGAACGTGGCAAAAGGATAGGGAGTTATGAACTCTCTAAAGCAGCTGAAATTTGAATCTGGCTGCTGGTTTGGCTGCCAATGATCAGCCCTTGGCTTCATTGAAAGGTCAAATGTGCTTTGGCAACAGGAAAGACACAGCAGTAACTCACAAATTTTATAAATCTCTTTAGCCATTTACAGACAGATGGTAGTACAGCAGATATATTGTGGACTATACCCAATTTTTTGGTATAACGCAAAAGAATAATTTTAATCTTGTTCATGCAACTTCACAAAGAGGAAAATCAATGAGCCAATAATGAAGAATGAAATATGACTTGATGTTGTACAGAAAAGGAACTGACATAAGAGGAGCCCTGCTGGATTGGGCTACAGCCCATCTAGTACAGCATCCTCTCACACACATTGGCCCACTAGTTGCTTATGGGCATCTCAAGCAGAAGGCAAAGGCAAAACCTTCCTCTGCTCTTGACTCCTTGCAAATATCATTTAGAAGGATCTCATAGAGAGAATAGAGAACAGAAGTATGCATTCTCTTTTCTGGAGTGAACATTTAAATGCATGGATATTATATTGTTTCACTGGGAGAAACTATTTGCTTTCTTCCTGTGTTCAGGGAGCCACAGAAACTGTACTCAGGACTCTGGGACCTTGTGAAGAAAATGGCATTTAGATGTTTCCTTATCTTGAAGCCCTCAAAGATTCCCAGAGGAGATAGGATGTCCTGATTTCAGAGCATGATTTACCACTCTGAAAGCACAGCACTAATCTCTGCTTAGCCTCCATGATCCAACTGAGGGAGCTGCCTGAGCCTGCATAGTGAAGCTATGGGGGTGGAGCTGAAATATTAACTGTATTGCACATGCTCAAGCAACCTTGAGCTAATTTAAGGGTGAGAGCACTGTTCATGGCAACTCTCCCCAGGAAGTCTTGAAGGGTTAGAATCTGAAGATGGCCTCCAGCCTTTCTCATTTGAAGATACCATATTGTTTTCCACCCACACTTTCCATTGTTAGAAGTATATTGTTTGGGTCCTGTGCAGCCAAGGGTCTTTTTCACATTCTTTGGTTACTCTGGTTCAAGGAAATGACAAGTTCCAGTAGCAATGGGAAATAGAAATTGCATAAACTTAAATTCATAGGCTCTGGACTGTACTCTTTCCTATTAAAAAATCTGGAAAATATGGCAGCAAAATCAATATTGGGAACAACATTATTCATAAACTTTGTGGAACTAAATGGGGTGCCACTTAGAATATATATATATTCTGCTGCAGTATATTGTGCTTCTGTCTGGCTGAATAGCTGACACATTAAGAAATTAGATGCCAGATTAAATGATATCATGTGGATAATTACAGTGTGTAGTATAACCACACTCACATGCTGGCTACCTGTAGTGAGCCACATTGCACCCCCAGATTTGTGAAGGAAAGATGCTCTTGTGAAAGCATATTATAAAATTTTAAACAAACCACTGCTTCCAGTAGTAGTAGTAGCAGTAGTAATAGAAGTGCCTTTTATGTCCCACTTTTCTTACCCATTCAAGTGAACTCAAAGCAGCTGGCAACGCTTTCTATTCTTCTCCCCACAAGAGAACACCCTGTGAGGTAGGTGGGGCTGTGAGAGCTCAAAAGAGACCTGGGGTGTTTCTGCATTTGCCACCAAAAAATAGATCTAAGGAGATCTGTTTTTCAGCAAGCAGTCCTCCAGAGGATCCATCCCAAATAGGGACAGATCTGAGGAGGCCTCCACGCATCCGCACATGTGCAGGAAGGCCAGATTGGGCAGCTGGATTGCCTGGGTGCTGCATGGAAGGCACAGCACCCATTCAAAAAGTCTGCCAGATTCCCACGCCCCCGACGCTGCCCCCGGAGCCACAGGACTGGAGCAGGCAGTTGCCAGTCATCATGTATTTCTGGTGGTGCTCAGTGCATGGCGTGTGAGGGAGGAGCTTCTGAGGCAGGCCGTCCTGCTTCTGCCCCTCCCAACATGGCAGCCACTGGGACATCCATCCCTTTGCCTGGCCATGTGCAGAAGCGTCCTGCTTCCACATGGATCCAGGTGAAGGGACGGACTGAAGACCTAATTTTTTAGGTCTTCAATTTAAACCGGTTTTCAGTGGTGAGACCCATTTTAGAAATGGATCTCGCCCACCAAAATGTGGAAGCAGCCACGTGGAAGGGTGCCAAAAGAGGTCTCCAGTGTGGAAGGTAAGTAGGGAAGAGTCTAAAATGGGTCTTAACTGGGTGGTTAAACTGGTTTAACCACCCAGTGTGGAACCACCCCTGGACTAGCCCAAGGTCACCCAACTGGCTTCTTGGAGGAGTGAGGAATCAAACCCGATATTCCCAGATAAGAGTCCAGCTCCCTAACCACAAGACCAAAGTGGCTCAGTACATTCTCAGTCAATATATCAACTGGGAGACTTAAATCTAGAAAACCCTCATTAGTCTTACAGAACAGCTAAATAATAGTTTTAACATTAACTCCCAATAGTTTGCCAAACACCTAGATATGGGAAGATATGTTGACAACCCCACAAAACAACCAACTGTTGTTTATAAAATTCTAAAAAATAAAATTCTACTGAGATCAGTCGGATGTTTCCTCACCATTGGAATCAGTGCAACATCATTATCAATTGTTAGGAAAATTCCAGACCACTATTAAAACAAGTTGCCGCTCTATCAGCAAATCATATTAGTTATTCATATTAGTTTCTTAATAAGCAGAAAGGGTCAGAGAGAAAAGATTCATTTACTTTGGTGTGATGCAGCATAGGAAATCCGCTTTCCAAAACCCATCAAGACGAACTTCAAAACTTCCCACATTCCAGCACAATCTATTATACTAAACCCGGCTGGTAATTACAATATTCCCAGTAATGCCTTCTAAGTAAGGAAAGAAATACATATCAGATTTCTCTGACATGTGCAGTAGAAACAAAATCCATGGCTGACTGGTTTAGACCAGTTATTCTTTGAAGACTTCTTATCATGTCTCTTGGCAAACACACTGTCCTTGAGCATTCCTCACAAGGGGAAGAGAAGGGATGGTTTTTGTTTTTGTTTAGGTTTTGTTCAGTTTTGTTCTTGCTTTGTTTGTTTTTTAAATACATTACTCCTGCCTGTCTTTTAAAAAGGTGTCAAGAGAAAATTTTTTCCATGAACACAAAATGGAAGAAATTAGTTATTGTATGTAATGAAACAATATGCATGCTATTCAGCTTCTTGCTACCTGGTCTGGAGTAGCTGAAGACATTTTTCTGCTGAAGACATTTCCTCTCACTTTAAGCTTTATCAGGAATACTGTATGGGGAGTTCTAGGATCCTGCTCATAATAATGATATTGTAAGAGGGTAAAGGCCAAGGCAAAGTGCAAGTAGAATATTCAGAGATAAAGATCTCAGCTATTTTAAAAGGTTAAACAGAACAGGTTTCCTTTCTGCTCAGGGGAAAAAAAAGGATGAATAGGTGATTTCTTCTGGGTATTAAAATCCAGAGAAATTAAAGAGAATAAATGTTAGAAGGCTATTTAAATTTGTTTCATTTATTAGAATGAGGGTCACTGATATAAGTAGGGAGAAAGAACAGGCCCTGAGGGATTTCATAAGAATTTCGTTATGTAGAATGTGTCCCACAAAATATGCTTTCACCTGGCTAATTTACCTAGAACCAGACCGATGGAGTTAGATATGCTGTGGCCTATGTGATCCAGTATTATTCTGCATCAGTTATGAATAGGGATGTGCACAAATATTCAAAATTCAATCAAATTCATTCAAATTCAAATCAAATGTCCATAAATTCAAATTTATACATTCAAATGAATTTTGAATTTTTGGATCTATTTGTACAAATTATTCAGACATTCGTATGTGCACAGATATGTACACAATGTGTACTTGCCTGAATACATCTTTCCCACATCCATACGCATTTGTACAGATTCGTACGGGATGAAAACGGGATGCAAATGGGATAACTACGGGATGCATACAGATGTGCACGGATGCGTACGGGATGTGTATGGATGTGTACAGGCACATACAAATGTTATTGACATTCATATTTGTAGATTCAAGAGGAAAATTCTCACGAATAGATTCAAATCAATTTAATGTGAATACATTTGAAATTTAAACAATTGAATCAATTCGGATTTTTGGATATTCGCTTTTAATTGAATCTAATCCGAAAAATTGAATTTATACACACCCCTAGTTATGAATAACTGTAAAGGATGAAAGGAGTATTATTAATATTCAACCATTTCCATTAATCTCTGCCTTTCAGACTGGTATGTGACACAGAATTTCAGACATTGAATGGAGCGGCATCTTAGGAATACAAGGTGAACCTTGGTTTCACCAATATAAGGGGTGGTGACAAGACACATAAAGTCTCTGTCTACTGTAACTTCATTTCATCATACAAATCAAAGTGATCAATTGTTAAATCTGTCACCAGAGAATAGAGAATCCTTCCCCATTTAATAGTACTGTAATTTTGGTTTGGATAATGGAGTGTGGAAGAAATAAGTTTTAATCTTTAACCTTTATAATTTTTTGATACATAATGCTGTCATTAATTGTTATTCATTCTGTTTTACTTGTCACACAGCTTTTTTAAAATGTACATTAGGCATATAGGGAGTTTTTGGATGAATTTGAAATGGGCTTGAACAATTTAGACTTTTCCCCGTTTAAATTAATGGATTAAGTTTTTTCTTCTGCAAACTAAACATCCCTAGATGCTTTAACTATTCCTTGTAGGACATGGTTAGCAGTTAGCTCCTCTCATGCTAAGTATATCAGGCAACAAGATTATTCCAGCGACTCCGGTCAGCAGCCAGATTTATGGCTTCATTCCATTTTCTGTTCAAGATCTTTTAGAAATGTTTGATTCTAGGTCTTATGTGGTCTTCCTCTTTTCCTGCAACCTCCTGATGCTACCCATGCCATTGGCATTTGGGGGATTTTCTCATAGTCCATCTCTAGAAAATGGCCTGAAAATTGTAGTCTTCTTTTGGTAACAATTTTATGCAGGTTATGAAGGCCACTTCTTTGTAAGACTTCTTCTTACAACATTTTGTAATATTTTATTTTAAAAAATCTGCCTCAGGCACTGTTAATGAAAAACATTAAGCTTATGTGCTGATTTCGTTGACATTTTCCAGGTTTCACATGCATATGTAACCACTGGTAAAATGATTGATGCATAAAGCTGTAACATAATGGATGTGGAGATTGATGTTAATAGCCATATGTGACACACTGTGGAAGACCGTAGAGCCTTTCCCAATTCTAACATGAATGTCCACATCTGTGTCTCCGGTACTGCAGATGAGGCTGCCCAAATATGTAAAATGGTCAACATCTTCTGTTCCATGAAGTCCCACTGTAATTTGGATAGTTATATTTAAATTCCCACATCATCTTAGTTTTATCTCACTATTTTGGTAGCCCTCCTTTGAACTCACTCAAGTTTGCCAATGTCTTTTTTATACAAAGGATTTTCTTCTTTTTTCTACTAAAGTAATACTTCGAGATCATCTTTCTCTCAACAATGTATATTTGACTGTCTAATGGTAAATATGAGCAGGAAGACACAGTTACATAGACAAAGATTTTCTTTAAGTGGACAATAATGTGTTCACAATGGCAACGTATTCTAAAGTGATATGCAAATTTTTATTCATTTATTATCATTTCCCAGCCAGTTACCACCATTGTTCGTTGTACCTTACACAGTAATAGAAAAGGAAACAATAGGGCTCTTTGCAATCTAAATGTTCATTTGGCTGACGTGAATGAAGAATTGCTCTGTGAATATGACCTCAAAGACATGGCAATGGTTCTGAAATGACTTTGAGATTAAATCTCATTCAATTTCTCAAAATGTATACATAGCAGGCAATTTAAAGTTATCAAAATCTAAATTCAGAGCTGGGTATTTGATACTTAGATGAAGGTTATGGTCCCCCCACTAACTTTAAATAGACATGGCTGCTATGTGAAATAAAGTGCCATTAAATAATTAAAGAATTCATTACTTATCACAATCTTTAAGCAGCTTTCATCAACAAGAATGCAGTGGAATTTAGATGGCAGAAGGAACTTAGATAGCAGCAGGTCATCACAACTTTGCCCTTAAATGGTAATTAGAATGAGCCTGCACCACTGATGCCTTCCATATATGCTTATCTTTCAAATATCACTGTAGCAACAAGGATCTAGTCCTCGTTCCTTTCTGCACTGGGCCTTATTCTGGATTATATCTCCAGGCCTGTCATAATCTGTTACCATCAGATTTAATCCAGAATAAAGCCTATTGCAAAAAGAGCCTAAAGAAGTTGCATCTTCTAAGGGCATTTTCTCACTTGATCTGGTGGGATGATCCAAGCATGCTCCCACACAGAGCAGACTCCTCTATCCAAGAAGTGTCTCTATGTGCTGGAGTGTCCCCGGGTGGCTAACTGTGGTACACTAAAATATGGGTTTTTTCCCCCACTAGCAGTAAGTATCCATTAAAGACCCATTTGGCTCAGAGCAGGAAGATCCCATTTCCATTGCAGACCCCATTAGAACCACATTTGTTGCCACCAGTTCTAGGGAAATCCAGATTGAATGGGTCCTTCAGGACCTATAATCCATATTTCCTGTAGACCCCATTAAATCAGGTATCAAATCCGGATTATATGGAGCATGTTTCCACCACAATCGGACAATGGGGTCTAGCGGGGGCACTGCCATAGGGGGTGCCCCAAAATCCAAAGCCCCGAAGCCACTGTACAATCTCCAAAGCTGGCTTCAAAGAATAGCACAGGCTTCGAAGAGGGCCCCACTTGAGAGCAATGCCAGTCCTACGGACATTTGTCAAAGGCTTCGGAGAATCTTTGAAGTTTGCGGCAGATCACTCCAGAGAATCTCTGGAGCTTATGACAAAGCTCTGGAGATTCTCCAGAGTTGCTTCGGAGAATCTTTGAAGAATTTCTGGAGTGTCTAAGGAGATTGCACCCCCTGCACCCCCCCCAAACCCTGTGGTGATGGCAGGCCCCATGTGAGTCAATCCAGATTTGCCACATGGGTGTTCTGGCATTTCCACTGCGGGCAGGCTAGCACCCATTGATATTTGGTGCTGCACTGCCTGTGGGTATGCATTGGGTACCTCCCTTAATCTGGATCTGCTAGATCTGGATTAGTTGAAGGACCCATTCCTTAGATCTGGATCATCTTAGATCCGGATTAAGGGAGGTCAGTGGAAAAACCCACTTAGCTCCACAACTATGCTTGCCACACAGCTAACACAGTCCCACAAGCTCTGTTTGCAGCTCTTCTGGGGAAGTGGAGCACGGGCAGGCTGGTTGAGCCATAGTTGTGTACCATGTTGGCTGGTTGCCATGGTGCTCCACATGTCCATTGCCAGGGTAAGGCAATTGCAGTGATTGCACTTACCCAGTGCTTGGAGAAGCCCCAGGTGTTTCAGATGCATCACAAAGTGTGGATGCCCAGTGCATCCTAGAAGTTAGCTGGCTTTGCACCTCATAAAGGAACAAAAAAGCTCTAAAACTGGCATGCATATCTAATAGAATTTCTGCTTCTTCAAAACACAGCTGTAAGTCCTGACAGATGAAAGACACACATGTGGTCTGCATTCTGTGTCAGAATATTGTATCACTTGAAGTAGGTAATTTATATGTCAAAAGAGATGTAGCACATTAAAAGTCTGTGTATCTCTGTGCAAATGTGACTAGTTTACATACCCCTTGGTTAACTACCTTTCTTTAAATGATTGTGCTGCTATATTTGCTGTCAGCACCATAGCAACCTGTAACAGTGGCAAAATGCACATTTGTATTTCAAATCTCTCACCAACTCAACCTACTGGAATGTTTGACCCTTCACCTAAGGTCCATGTTGAGTTAAAGACACTGTGCATATTACTGGAAACAAGTTTGTTTCTAGCTGGCCTGCAAAAGGACAGGAAATAAAATATTCCTCTTGTATTAAAGAAAAGCAGTGGTTTTAGGCTCTGGCTGTCACCTGAAACAAATATTCCAACAGTAGGCCGCAGGTGAGATTGAATGTTGAAACTGTCCCTGGCCATCAAGAACAGTGCCAAGGATTTCCTCACTGGTTGCAACTAGGGAATTTGTGGCCTTGTTCTTGATGGCCAGGGACACCAACTCATCCTCTAGAACAAAGATAGAGAATCCATGGTTGCAGTCTTGACAGATAAGGGACATTGATGAGGGCATGAAAGAGATGACAGCAGAGGCAAGGCTGCT
Source organism: Aspidoscelis tigris stejnegeri (assembly GCA_023333525.1). Classification (NCBI taxonomy): domain Eukaryota; kingdom Metazoa; phylum Chordata; class Lepidosauria; order Squamata; family Teiidae; genus Aspidoscelis; species Aspidoscelis tigris. Next base: position 99,135,254 of record JALMGA010000001.1, read on the forward strand.
GCTGTTAGCAGAAAGCAGGAGAAAGAGCTTTGACAATTCTTTCTTTATCCTGTTATCCTGTGGAAGCGCTATACAAATGCTTATTTATTTATTTATTTGTTTGTTTGTTTGTTTGTTTGTATTTCTATCCCGCTCTATACCCGAAGGTCTCAGGGCAGGTTACAATATTATATTAATCTTAGACAGGTCCCTGCCCTCAGGCTTACAATCTAAAGACTGCATGGTGAGGGAACGAGTGTGCCAACCATGCAGAAGGATGCCACACTCATCTTGTGCACTGAATGCACCATAGGTAGCAGAGATGAGTGGACCAGTCCACTTACGATTTGGTCGTGCCATCCTGAAGGCATTGTGTGGATCTTACCATTCTGTCTAGACAACTGTCAGCAAGTATGGTTTATGAGCAATTTATTCTAAGTAGAATTCCTTGTAATACTCTCAAGTAAGGTTACATATATGGTTTTCCAGGATATGCATGGGGCTGATTATGCAACTCGCGGTGTGGACTGTTTTCTAGGCCACTGCTCCATCAATGAATTATGATAGGTTAGGTTAAAACCATAGTAGAGGAAAATCTGGAGAAATGCAGGTAGTAGGACTGAGGAGATGATCCAAGACTTTGTTGTGCAAGACTTTAAAATAGTTCACCCTTTTAACTTTTCTAAATATATTGGCTAGATTGCTCCTGAAAGTCTCCACCATCTCAAGACCTTCATGTTTTATGGAAATTTGGGTCACAAGAAGGGGCAGGGAGCAAACTGCTGTGTGAATCATCCCATCTCTAAGCTTTCTTAGATATGATTTGTTTTTCTATGTGTGATCACATTCTTAATCTAAACAAGAAATGGTAACATGCAGCATTTGAACTTTGATTGGCCCTATGGGTAAATCAAGGGCAGAATTTGACCCCTTGTTCTCCAGCACCTGTTTTTGCATCAGGCAGCTGGACAATTGCCACTACTGTCATGTGAATAGGCTTATTCCTAGGATGTGAATTGGCTTGTTGCGTGGCCATAGAGTTCCAAGTTGCACCAGCAACCCAATGAGATATTGCTAAAGATTGTAGCTATGCAAATGGTACATCTACGACTTAGATAACTCTTTTCCCAGCTGTTTGCTTTCTTTTTTCTTTTCTTTCTTTTTTTGTAATCCAGCAACAACTGCAGGCAGGTTGTTCAAGAGGCTATGAACTGTAAGGGATAACTTTGGGAAGTATATGAAACCAGCTTCGTAACAGAGTAAATTTAGTGGAAAGATATTTGGAACACAATCATGTATGGCTTCAAATGTCAGTATTAAATTCTTGAACTGGGGCTGAAGTGAATCAGTAAACACTTGAATTATTTAAGGACCAATGTAATATGACTCTTCCCAAAAAATTGCTGAAGTATTTTGCACTAGTTACATGGGACACAGTGGCCAGATGATCTTTGTCCAGGAAGAGCTTTAACAGTCTAACTACCCTAACATGGAAGTAAGCAATCCTGTTCACTTTCACCATGTGGGATTCAAGATATGGATCTAGGAAGACATTTAACATTACATTTCACTTACAAAATTAAAAGAAGATGTCTTTTCATTTTCTTGATTCAAGAACCCAGGATAGAACTTCTGTATTATCTTGATTCAGGCTGGATCTCCACTTACTTTCCAAGCTGGCCCCATTGTGGCCAGAAGAGGGGAAAGGGATGCCCATGGAAAAAAGATGCCCTCCATATTTTATTTTGAACCATGGAGGTGCCATTCCCAGTGTCCTATCATGGTGTTTCTGAGCAGGGCATGAAGCCGTTCCCTAAAACAAGGCATGTTTGACAGCAATTGTGCCTGTACAGGCGGTGGTGCAATCACTGCCAGGCACCTGCTGCTGCCATGAATGTAAACATGGTAGGAGGCAACACCTTCTTCAGGGGACATGGGTGCCAGATATGGGTAAGTGGACATGTGGCTTCAGATTCAATCTATTGGACTTCCTCTAGTCCAACACTGCTTCCATGCACTGATTCAGAACCTGAACAGCCACAGAGTTAGGTTTGCTTCATTCCAAACCAATGTAAAAAAATTGTCCTCAATTCCCAAACTCTATAGGAGCGCCAGGAAAATATGGCAGTTGACAGAGAGACCAAGGAGTCCTACAGGGTCACCCTTCTCCCGTATCTCCTGCTAAAGTTCATTGATCAGGGAGACCCAGGTACTTTCAGGCCACATCTGCACAGGGCCACAGATATCCATCCTACACTCCAGGAATAATATGTATTTACTGCTTCTTCTGCTGAAGTGTCCAGAATTATCTCATGCCCTGACCCCTTCAGTCATCTCACTGTATTACATTGACACACACCAAGATGAGCAAAGAAGTAGCCCACAGTGGTGCATGAATGTTGACTCACAAGAAGGCCACTGAGACTGGCCTCTGCGTTCAGCTGCTGGTGTTCATCAATGCACCTTGGTCAGTGGCAAAGGGGAGGATGAGCTGCTTCAGACAGACTTCAGCAACAAAAGTTCCAGCTCTCTACAAGTGGAGTGGCAGCCTCAGTGCTATGACCAAACCTGAAGCCAGATTGGACTGGGTCTAGATGTTAGATCCGTTTCACTCATCTACTGAAAATGTTACATGAAATCTATACACAGTCCAGTTTACCAGAATTGCCAGTGCCACATCATGGGAAAATGAAACAGAAAAGGTGTCGGATCCAGAGTTGTGCAGATAGGAAGTCATTTTTACTAAATCCTCTTCTGCCCTCTGATTCTGCCCTAATTTCTTCTGAAATATAATGGTTCCTCTGGTTTAGTGTGGAGGAGAAGTGCTTAGGAGAGACGGAAGGAAGGAGGGAGGAAAAAGCAGATCCTACTTCAGTAAGTCCTTCCTCCCCAAGATTGGAATCAAATAACTGCAAAAAGGAACAGCCTTACACTTCACAGTGCAGCACTCATGTTTCTGGCCAAACTTTTTAGAGCCATTTGAAAGATTGTGACATAAGCTTTTATTAAGTCAAACCTCCTTCATCATATACCTCAATGAAACACTGCAGGCTGTATTAGTTTGTCACAATTCACTTACTTGGATTTAAAATGCCAGAGAACTCTAATCCTATTTTTCCTTAGAAGAAAATTGGTGGTATGATTGGGATGTGTCATTCATTTCCGTTACGCCATAGGAAGATGACATTTGAACAGTTCCTTGTTATAATAGCTAAGTTCAAAATATCACTTTTAATTCTTACTTTCACATTTCTTTAAAAGCTGAAATTCTTTGTTACCCCATACAGGAGAACACAGTGTAAAACAGATAATAAATACAGTAGTGAATATGCAGAGCTACTGAAATATAATTTCAAATCTCTGCTTAGTAGTATTTGTGCTCCAAAGATCAAGCTCATATTTCATACCTAGAGCAGAAGTAATACATATGATACTCAATGAGTAGAGCAATAGATAAGACTAAGTGCAGTTTCATAGATTTAGATCCCACTCTGATCCTTCCCCAAGGAAATATGATATGATTCCCTCAAACAGACAGTAAAATAATAGTGAAGCATGATTCCTAATTAACACAGTAGTGATGGTAGGTTGGAACTCAAGGTTGTGCATTATTGCTGACTAAAATGTCTTATCTTCTTGCTCATTTAATAATAGTTCCTTTTAAAATACCCTTCTTACCACTGAGTGCATTACTTTATGGTTCAGAATCAATTCAAATACTCAGAAGCAGGCAGCATTACAGGCCGTTGGGGAGACAATGGATTCAGAATAAAGGATGGGTATCACATATTTCAAGGTCAGCCATACCGTTAAGCAAAATGAAGCAGTTACCTTAGGCAGTTTAGATGTATGGAGGGAGCAGGGAGCACTTGTGAGTTTTGGAGAGGCTTCGTATCCTACCTTGGACCCACTAAACCAGCTTGCTCTTGACAATTTATTATTGGCATAACACAACAGTAACACACAGCAAACAAGATATTCATGCTGGTTCTGGTAGTTGTTATCACTATCGGGCCCTTCCCAAGTGCCTAGGACTGAGTGATGTATCCGCAAATGATACGAGCAGATCCCAGCAAAGTGGCTTTCTGTACCTGGTAGTTGGATATGTTGTTGATGCCAATGCTTTTCAAGTGCCCACTTATTATTATTATACTAGGATTGTGTTGATGATGATGATGATGATGATGATGATGATGATGATGATGATGATTAATGCAAAGCAGTATAGAACAAAACCTTATCCTTTGGTTGGCCCTGGGTAGTGATCAGACACAGCAAAAATGTGTCTCTGGGGTGGCTTAGAGGAGGCTTCAAGGTGGGATTATTCACACACTGGTCTGCCCCCTCCCCTGAACATTATGTGCTAGAAAAGGGCTGGGAATATGAGGGCCACACACTGTCTCTCTAAAGCACCCCTTTTGTTAGGTCTGAGCATCACCTAAGTCTCCTCCCAGATGATAGGAAAATCCCAAGATCCTCCTGGCACTGCACTGGGATTGCCAAACATTTCAGTGGCCTTTCCAATGCAATGCCACTTGCAAGATTCAGAAAAATGTATTCCAACACTGTCATGGGAAATCTGGTAGCAATGCCAGCCTTCTCTTCATAGTTTGCTTATCTGCACATCTGATGAGGTGCATATGATATTTCATTACCAGGGACTTCTGAGAACAGCTAGAGTGCATGGTGAGAATCTGATGAGTTCCTAGAAGTCCCTGGCAAAGTGATATCAAGTGATCTTACTGGACATGCAGGCAAGCAAATCTCTGCTTATGTTTGCAATGTACATCTTGTGGCTCACGGAAAGGGTCCATGTTAGGTTCTTCCTTATTTCCCATGTTGCCCCTTCCCATATGGAGAGAATTTAAGAAAAGTAGTTCTAGAATACAAACTAGAAAGTAAGCAGTACCTGTGCCCAGATCAGCTTTTCTTTGTGTAAAATGAAATATACTATTAATGAATGAATGTAAGAAATGAACTTCAATGGCTAATAGAATCTCTAAATTGGAAGGCCAGACAGGAGGGATTTCCGCACTGCAACGCGTTCCAAACGGAACGCGTTCAGGCGGGAAGCTTAAGACAGCTCCGGGCGCTTTCACCGTTCACACACAGACGCGCCGGAACGCGTTCCGGCACGTCTGTGTGCGAAAGGTGAAAGCGCCGGGAGCTGTCTTGGCCGGCAAAGGCCGGCCAGGGGCGCGGAGACAGCTGTGGAGGCAGATCGGCAATCAGCTGATTGTCAAACAGCTGATTGCCAAACCTGCGCCGGCGGGGGAGGCGGGCCCGCGGCTGTTCGGGAGCGAGAAGCAAGCGCGAATCCTTCTCCTCCCGAACGCCTGCGGGCAGTTCGTCCGCGCCCGAACGCATGTAGAGCACTTCAAAGTGCTCTACATTTGGAACGCGCGAGAGACAGCTCCGGATACGTCGGATCGCAAGCCCCGCGGCGGCAATGCGTTTGCCGCGTTCCGGGCTGTCTCCCACGCATTCCGAACAGCCCCGTGCGAAAACGTCTAGGGTGTCTCAAGAGGCCATTTGCAGGTAGTCAAAACCAGGTGAAGGTTTTTCCTTCATCTTCTACTTGAGAATACCCAAGATAGGCTGTGGTCTGTTCCAGCAGGGTTCTTTTTATGTTCTTATGTGATTTCCTATGCAGTATACCAAATGTGCAGGCAAGAAAACCTATGCTAGTCTACATCCGGTAGTCCACAGCATGAGGCTGTTGCTGGATCTTTTTTTCCAATATTTCACATTGCCTCATGCTGTCTGGAGACAGCCGAGATTTACCACTTCCACTAAACCTAGCTGCACTGCTGAGGAAAGTTTCTCCCAATGGCCATTCCTCTGCCTGCCAAACAACAATTGCGACATTTATTTATTTCCAACTTTCCCAATGTTCCATGCCTTTTGCTAATTTATAATTTTAATCCAAAACCTGCAGGATTTCCCACAGGTATTGCTTAAACAGATAAATGGGAACACTTACATAATTTGATTTGTTTTCTGCCTAGAGCAGAATGATGATAGAAAGGTCTTTCTATGATAAGGATAATAAGGCTCAAAACTGACAGATGTCTGCTCCCTGCTGCTCTATGTTAGAACATTTTGTGACACATCCAAGCTCTTTATTTATTCCTTCTTCCTTTGGAAATCATAGATAATCTATGAACAAGTTAAAATTCAGCGTGTGCTGTCTGAACTGCTTATGTTTCTGAAAGATGGTACAATGCCTGGAGGTGAGGAAACGAGGAGAATTTTCTTAAACTACAATGACATATCCTTATTTGCATTTGCAGTAGTTCACTGTACCCCTTCATCTGCATCTCTGGAAGCATTCAGATGTCCACAAGGCCACCTGAAGGGTGGCAGTGCTAGATCTGCTGTGCCCTAGTCAAATGCCCAGCACGTCAGAGTGGATCAGACATAAGCCATTTTTAGTCTGTGTCAATGGGATACATATAAGAAGGGGCATCTTTGAAATTTCCCTCCCAGACACATTGCCAGGTGTTTCTTTGTAGTCACATTGGCATGTATAGGCATCTGTTGAAGCAGTGGTCTAGACAGCTTCTGTGTTGCTGTACTTCTATCAGTTATGGGGCTGATAGGTAACTATGGACCACAATCATCATATGAGTGTGATCAGACAGGGCTCCCTCCTCCCCAGTAACCCCTTTTACAAAATGGACCCCTTCTGTAACCATCTCCCCAAACAGGCATTGAAATAGTTAAAAGAATAATCTTCCCTCATATTTCCACACATTCATCCTTCACCTGAAAGTTTGGCAATGCCTTCCTAGCAACATGTACTCACTAGTAATTGTCCAGCTGCCTGCCCAGCTTTCCAAGGCCCTGTTTGGATGATGGTCAGAAGCATTTGTTTCCATGCTATAACTGGCTACATTTTCCTTCTCTGTATCCCCTCCTAGTGTGACTGGATGAAAGAGATACCCATTCTCAGGCTTCAGGACACAGCAAGGCACATGGAAGGGTAAAATGTCTGGTGTGCTTGACTCTAATTGTCCCAGGGGGTACTCCTTTAAGTGTGACTGATTTGGTGAATTGTCACCTGCAGTTCTTGGGAAGGAACCAGGATTGCTAAGGACTTTTACTAGCAAGTGGGTCTTTAAGTTTGAAAAATATTATATTTAGATACCTGATTATTTGCTTACAAGGCTCCAATTCTATGCAGTGAATTTGTTCCTGGAACTGACAAGAGAGGCACTTTTGACATGTGATTATTTAATGTGACTGTTTAATGGTTATATTTCTTTTTTTTTCCAATGAAAAAGGTGTTTTCCATTCCTCCATTTTGTAGCCATCCTTAACCATAAGCAACAAAAATGTTTTATACAAATGTGTTTTCTAAGGCTTTATTTCTTGGTTAGACCATAATTTCTTCTTTTCTTCTTTCCTTGGCCAAGTGGAAGCCTCTTAGACAGAGTCAGACTTAAGACATCCTAGAGATTTCTGTCTTTTTTCTTCTGCCCAATATCTTATATTATAAAAGCAGGCAGTCTGGGAAATCCATCATGAGATCTTCATAGGACATGGGATTGTGGCACTTGTCAACCTGTTTTCACATACCTCTATTAAGATTGTGAATATCAGGGGAAAAGGTCTTCCTTGTCTATTTCAAATCTGTGAAGATTTATGTCTCTTTAACTGCACTTTGCTGAACTCTGAGACTTTGGGTGTTGTACAGTGCCTTGCACTGTGCAGTAAATTCAATAGCACTCTAAAGAATTGCAGGGCGTTGCTTGCAGATTGCAAAGTATTTTAATAAGAGAGCATGGAAAGCCCTTTCAGCAAAGAGACTGCTCCACTAGATGGCAACGCTGAAGTGTATGAGATGCAGACTATTAAGTAAAAATGAAATAAAATACTGCAGTGGTGTGTGAACAGGAACACATAAAAAGGGCTGAACAATATTCTATGAAAGGTCAAATAGTATTTTCCCCACAAACGATAAAGAACTAAGAAAGTTTTAATTTTAAAATGGAATGTTGAAAAGACTGGCTTGCCTAAATTTTCATTTACAACTTCTCCACAGTTCTCATTGTTAATTGTGTGTAATTAACCTGTTTAATGTTCATTTGCATTTTCAAGATCTAGGCAATTATGAAGAGTTATTTTCATTGAGCTGTGAAACTGTTGGAGCACTTGTCTACATAATACTATGGTCATTCGCCTATAAGTGTCGTCAGATCTTCTGTGAAGAAAAGCACTCATCTACTCTGGAATATAAGGATAAATGCGGAGAATATATATCCCAAGTCCAGCACTTAAAAGCCCCATTTAATATATCAGTGTTCATTGATGAAGACAATAGTGTTCATTCAGATACATGACATTTTCAGTTTCATTGGTTCTGCCTTTTTGACGAAGTTTGGCTGTGATCAGACATGGGAAAAAAAGCTTATCTGAGATTTCTCAGAGAAGGCTTCGATGTGGAATTGCTCACACACCAGTCTACCCCTGCCCGTCTCCTGAACATTATGTGCTAGAAAAGGTGGATTAGAGAAGGTTTGGGAAGAAGAGGCCCACACACTCCGAGGGCACTAGGGAGTGCACGAGTATTCATAACATTAGAAATGTTTACAAATTTGCCCAGATTAGAACATTTGAATTTGAATCAGATATTTTGATACATTCATATGAAGCTTTGTACGAAGCTTTGTATGGGATTCATATGCTATTTGGATGCATTCGTATGGGATTCATACGGGATTCAACATTTGTATTGAATACAAATCCTACCACATTTGAAAGGGATATATTCAAACAAATACAAGTTTTCTTGCATTCGATTCAATATGAGTTAAATACAAAAAAACAAAACAAAACACCATTTGTGCCCATCCCTAGAGGGTACCTTTGTGGAGCCCCTTTTCTTATGTCCAAATACAGTTTTAATAGTGATAGGTACTTGGGATCATCATGTGTTTATCTGTCAAATTTTTAAGACGTAGAAACTGCCCACTTTCAGAAGCAGGAAAAGTTACTGTGACCCAGGTGAGAAGTGCTGAATAATAAACTTTTTTTCCATATAGATTTCCCTAAGTCTCAGCCTGAATATATTTTAGAAATCCTTTTCTTAGTTGTATTGATGTAGGTGCTTTACCTCACAACTGTTATTAACCTGATGAGGGAAAGGGCCTTAAGGATTTCTATTATTGTTATTTTTATAGTTTTTTTAAAAATAAAACCTTGTCAGTCTGACAAGATACATAGTTATTAAGTCACACAACGGAGAATGTCATCGAGGTATGGTTATATTTTCCAGAGAAGAGTCACTCAGAGGGTTAAGAGTATTCAGAGGGTCAAGATATTCCCTTTCAGTTCTGAATTGTAAGAGGAAAATTGGATTCCCCCCACTGTGCAAGGAGTAAATTACATTAATTAAAACTAAGTTTTCTGTTGTATGCAGATATAATAATATGTAATAAAATACATATATTTGAAAAGTTACACTATATATAAAAAACCTATAAAAGTTATTATAGAAGGATAAAAAAGATTGCTTTGATTTCTATCTGAAAAATCTGGATCTATTACCAGCACAGATCCAATCAGCCAGTTTGGATCGGGCAGGTGCTGGTCCTGATTTGGTCAGGATCTCATTCCCCAAAGCCCAAAAGCTTGTGAAAGCTTCAGAGCTTGTCCCAAAATTTGTTTGAGTTTCCGAACTGGCCCTTCAGGACTTGGAGTGCCCAGGGACTCATTTCAGCAGCAGAACACGGCACACCACAAAATGGGCCCCCAGGGCCCTTGTTCTATATAATGGCAATAAAAGCTTTCCTAAAAATGTATGTGAAAAACACAATTAAAACAAAGTTTAAAAATTAAGTGAAACAGTTCCAATAAAAACAACCACAACCAGGAGTGGAGATAGGCCATCTGGAAGAGATGCATTTTCAAATCCTCCAAAAAGCTATAAGAGGCATCTCTCCATATCAAAGCTGGGGAGTAGCTATTGTGAATGCACATGAAATATGGCTCCTTGCATTTCCTGTATAGGGCAAGCAGAATCAGCTGGGAGTAAGCAGTATTTCAGTACTTAGGACCTAATCCATGAAGGGCTTTAAAGGGCCCAGCACCTTGAACTGAATCTGCCATAATCTGCCTCAAAGTGGCCTGGACCTTAGGAGGCCATCTAAAGGAAAGGTCAGAATGAATTAGTAAGAGAGCTTATAGGGTTCAGTCATATTCCATTTCATAACTGCCATACTGCAGACTAAGGATATGTTTCCATTAAGCAGCAGAGGGCTTAACTGGGGCTGAGAACAGCCACTCAGCTGTAGTGCACGAAGGCTAGGCCACGTGTTCCTACCTCCCTAGGCATGAATACAGAACCCATCCCCATGTGACCTAACCCAAAAAGGCCAGTGTGGGGGTAGGACGCACCTCCCAAGCTTTCCGCCATTGGGTCAGGTTTGACCCAGGGGTGAGCAGGTCTGTCTCATCCCTTCCCTGGTTCCTGCAAGCTCTAGGTGATGCGACTGGGTTCCCTAGAGCCCTCAGGAAACCCCCCACCCTGAGAGTCCCCCATCCCCAGGCATGGGCCTACCCAGGAATGCATATGTGCGCACACCACTTACCTCTTTGTTGCCAGGTTCAAAGTGGCAGGCCTGGCCAGCGGCGTTGTGCATCTGCACAAACCGCTGGCTCTGATTGGCCAGTTACCCGTGGGTAGATGGCCAATCAGAGCCAGCAGCACATGCAGATGAACAATGCCACTGGCCGGGCCCGCCACTTCAAACATAGCAGTGGTGAGGTAAGTTGCATGCACGTGTGTGCATCCCGCTAGGCCCCAGCTGGGGGTGGGGGTGCCCAGGTTCAGTTCCTGTGGGTTCTAGGTGACCCAGTTCTAGGTGACCCTGGGTTCTAGGTGACCCTGCGGCAGCCAAAGATCCATCCTGGTGCACTGGCTGCTAGGGTGGCCTGGATCAGGCTGCCCCAGCTGCCAGCCCCCCCCCCCTAGGTGCTCACCAGCACCCAGGGGGTGACACCCTACCCCCAGCTGCATGGCCACTTGCCTTGTCATGGTAGTTGCACAGCCGACCAGGGTGAAGTGCCACTTCATGCGGTACACCGGGCCCATGCTGCCAGTGCCTCCTGTCTGAAGCACTGGCAGCTTGGGCCCTTTCTACCAATAGTGGCAGCCAGGGCCTGCAGCTGTTCGGGAGGAAGGGCACAAATGCTCTCTCTCCTGTACAGCTGTGGGACAGCCTGGGACGGCCGGGAACACCCTGGGCCAGGTGTAGAGCAGATTTCGTATTCTGCGCATGGAACGCAAGTGGACGACCTTGGATGGGATAGGGAGGTTCTGAGCTAAACAACCGGCCCAGCAGAACAAATGCCCCATCCCAGGGCCTCCTACTCACATTCTGGAGGCCCTCGTGCAAATAGGCCTCTGGTTATGGCACCTTTACTCTAATGGGGAGGTGGCGTACAAGTAGTTTGCACAGTCATCTGTCTGCACTTCCAAAGATGGCACAGTCATTTAATCCTCTAAATTCTGAATTCTTTCAGATCTGCCTTAAGAAACAGTCAAGTCTTTCCATTCTGTACTTAAATGACAGAATGTATTAATGTCTAGCTAGTGCCAAAATATCTTTTCTTCTAGCACCAGGCAGACTAATAGCAGGTACAGTGTTCCGTGTTGCCTGTTCTTCCACAGACAGCTTATGTTCTTTTATGTTGGAAGAAGAGAAATATGCAATTTTGAGCTATTTTCAACAAAGCAGGGGTGGACCACATATGGCCTGTGTACTCCATGCTGTCCTTGGGATATTTTTTGTACTCATCCACTATTTTTAGAATGCAATCTGTTTTAACAAAATAACTTTCTAGCCCACTCAGTATAGAAGATAGGTTAGCAAATATTATAGCACTTTGTGACAAAAAGCATAGATAAAAACGGAAACAAATGAACAAACAGCTTAGCTTTCTTTCTTAAGGCTAATGATTTCCATAGTTTATGGTGGATTTTCATACCATGTAGCTGGAGATTCAAAACATGTACAGAGTACAATAACGCACCTAAAGCTTAGCAGCTAGCCAAATACTTTTGGTATGCCGACAAAAATCCAGTCATAAGACTTTCTGCATTTATCTGGATCAAACACGGGTTGTTTTTTTTCTGGAACAGCTCCTGCACTGGTCCCGACAGCCGGTTTCCTGACTTCAGAAGTGCCAACTGACCATTTTGGCAATGCAACAAGGTACATCACTTATTATTGTCTACCAGTATTTAGGACCAGAAGCAGACCAGGAAGCCATTTTGAGCCTGCTGATCTGGAATAGGTTCCATCTTGTGCAGATGGAGCAGACCAGCATGCAGACAAAAGAGCTTCAGAAAAGAAATATGTTCCAGAATAAATGTGTGCAATTTGAAACATAAGTACTATGCTAGTGAATGTTTACATGAAAGGGAAAGAGGTGAGGAAAAGATGAGGAAGTTCCTTCAATTAAATAAACAAACAAATAAACAGATGGGAAGAAGAAAGGGTTTATTTAATCTTCTCATATCTTCTTAGATAGCAGAGAAGGAAGAAGGTGACAAGAATCCTGTCTACACTCTGCATTTTTTAGAAAACAAAAACGATCATGAAGTTCATCCCCAAAGAGGGCCAGAAGCAGCAGGCAAAGTAGGCCTGCTGAAGTCCTGGTAGACAGAGGAGAAAGAGGTGTCACAGCAGCAGCTTGGCAAAGTTGGAAGGTATCAGGTGGCAGACAGAACATAATTGTGGATGGACAAAATATCAGTGGTGGAGACTTCCCCTCTCCAGGCATTCACATCCAATCCTTTTCAGTATTTCATTGATATATCTACATCTAAATCCAGTGCTGGCTAGCAAAGAAGAACTGATGAACTAGGTAGGGAAGGGGCCATACAGTGACTGGAAAAGTGCATTTCATAGGAATGGGTGAAAAAACATTGGTCATCATAGCAATTTGTAAAAACTGCAAATATTTGAATTGACTATTGGCTATCTTCAAAGACTGACCTTTGCATTCACAATGAAAGCTTTTGTGCCTTCATGTGAAGTTTTGTTACATTTGCAAAAGTGAATTTGTGGATTCGGAGCAGATTCAAATCAGATTTGGAAAGGATTTGGAGACGCAACGGGTGGCGGCATGGATTGGATAAGAGTATCGCTGCTGATGAATATTTGACAAACATTTGAAGCAATTTTGAAACCTAGCACATTCAAAGTGGCTCTGTTCACAGGAATGCACATTTCTGTCCCATTCACTTAGATGCAAAGCAAATGGGGGAGGGGATTGTGCCAGGCTGGGGATTGATCTTTAATGTGTTAAATCCTGATTTTGTTAGAAGGAAAGGAACTCGTGGTTCCCAGCACTTTGAATGCTGCTGCTTCTGCCATGGAAATCTAATGGCATGATCTGAGGCATGGCTGACACCTCGGGGAAGAGGTGGGATGGAAATCACAAGCATAGGTGGCCGAAGGTACAAGGACTACTGAATAAAGCTGAGCGTAAACACTGGAAGTTATGAGCTACCAAGGACAGCTTCTAAGCAGCTATATGCTACTAGTTGTAAAATCAGCAGGAACAAAGGTAATAAGACTTGCATGTAGAAACTATCACAGCCAGAGATTCTGGAATGTGGAGAAGAGTCCATTCCAATTCTTTGGCACTGAACCAGAGTGCAGCAGGACATTTAAGACAGTTCCAGAAATCATCACCAATAAATCTAATTGAAGCAAAGCCAAAAGATGGTTTCTGCTCCTCTGATGCTTCTAGTACTGGACCTCAAGTTGTAAAAGTGGGAAGTATGCTGTTCCTTTCCATTTGAGGTACTGCTGCATCAAAGCTGGGAAACTTTCATTCCCTGGTTTTGATGATTCTGCCCCAGACCATTTTGCAGAGCACAAGACGTCACTGTAGAAACTGGGCATTTTCTGTACTGTGCTGAACAAAGTCATGGGGAGTGGCTGAAGCTTAGTGGTGCAGCAAGCAATCTGGAAAGCAGGGGGTTGCTAGTTCAATCCCCAGCGTTTCCCCAGAAGTAGGGAATGGCAAACCATTTTTATATTTCTGCCAAAAATACTGCAAAGAGGGACCCATGCAGTCAACGGAAGTGACTTGGTAGTACCCAACAACAACAACAGAACTGTACTTCTCAGATCTTTTGGGTAGACCCACACAATTGTGGCAGTAGGACAGCAGACCAAGAGAAAACACGGTCAGCATGCTTTTTCATACTCTGCAGGAAAAGCACTTCTGACAGTGCTTTCTGGCCCTTTGCTATAGGATGTTTACTCAATGGCCATATCCTTTGAGCATATGCATGGTTCCACGCTGAAGCCATGCAGATCCTGCTATGATAAAGGAAACTTCAACCAAAAGGATAGAACACAGTTAAAAAGAGGTTATCACTTCTGAAGGTTTTACACAGAGACATTCTTGGCATATCAGGCAAGGTGAACAGGAAGAAGTCAATGGAACAAATGAATCACTGGCAGCAACTGGTTGTTGAGTAGACAGGGATAAGCAGGAATCAGATCGAGAATATCAATCCAACTATATGTGGAACAGAAGAAATACAGGACATGCAATCAAAGGTCAAAGATAGCATGCATGTCATGTATAGAAGAGATTCACTACGATGTGGGAATCTACCTAGTGACTGGCAGACAAAAAAGACTAAAAGTAACTCATCATTACACCAAACATATTCTTAGACCTTTCAAATACTGGCTCAAGGTATCCCACTCACTGATCTGAAAGGGCATGGTACTGTGGGGCTTTCTGCATTAGCCAGTACAGTGCAAGGCTTAGCCCACTTCTAACCTTCTCTGTTCCTCACTCTGGTGTGAACTACTAAGTCCATGCTTCTTGCTAGGCCACTCTGTTTACACTGGATGGATCTTAGGCCAGCCCAGTTGGTCAAAATGTCCACCTAGATAGGGGTACCAGTAGACATTTTTGAAAGATCTACTGGCCATCCAAGGGCCACTGGAATAAAACAGGGAGGTACGGAAAAGGCCACACACCTCTTTGTCCTGAGGCCTATTCACACTACAGCCTCTAGTGCATAATTAGTGAACTCCAGAGGAGGGGAAGGGAAATGTGAAAGTGCCTCTAGTTTATCAGAGGGATCTATTTTGATTGTGTATGAAATAGTGCTGCCAAAATGGGTCCCCCTTGCAGTGGGTTTTGAAGCAGTTCAAGAGTGGTGCTGGGCTGTGACAACTGGAGCTTTGTGTAAGTGCACCACCATATTTGTGGCTGTGATCGCTGTCGTGAGTCCTTGTTCTGCAGGGAGTGATTTCCTGCTCTCACTGCAGGTGCCTGACATTGCTGCTTGAAGCGATGCCTCTGTGCTCTGTAAAAGCATTCCATAAAATGGGATTCACATGGACAAATAGAGAGGGGACTAGCATCTAGTTCAGAGAAGTCCTGATCTATGAGTGCTTCTGCATGTAGATCACCTGTTCAAACAGATTCCAGAGAAACGATTTAACTTGCCAAAGTTAATTTCTCATAAGATTTCCACAGTTCCTATCCAGTTTTGCTCATTTCCACTTCAGCTTGTAATTTCCAAACGTTTTTGCCTCACATGCATATTTTTGAAACTTTTTTCTGCCAATAATGTATTTTTTTTATTATTTTGACCATTAGTGCATTATTAGCGTTTCTGTAAGCATATTTTTATTAAACAATTGCATTTGATGAAATCTGCATTTCTAAGGATAATTATATTTCTGTGGGTTTAGAAAGTGCTGATTTTGTAAACCTGCATAGTGAATGAAATTAGTTATCTCCACTTCCCTGATAGCATTATCCTAATGTCGTCTACCACTTACTGTTTGAGACCTTGCACTTTTAAGGCACAGCACCACTTACCATCTGAGGTGGTTCCATTTGGGGCAGATGGGGAAGGTGCCACAATCTACCATGGAAAGATTTTCCCTCTGTTTCTCCATTTTAGAGTGCAGAGGGACCATTTTCAGCAGTACCTCCATGCAGAGTAAAACAACAACAAAAAAAGGAAGGTATGATGACTGTGAGATACTTGCTAGGAGGTATGTGTACCTCAGAAGGTAAGGGCAAGGCACCTCAAAAAATCAGTGGAGGTGCAACCTTACTTAATTTATATGTTCATTACTGATAAAACAATTCATTTTGTTGGATCCTACTAAATGTTTTGTCTACTTGCTTGGTGCCATCCAGTCATAGCCAACTCTTGGTGACCATATGGACAAATTTCCCCCAGACTCAACAGTATTCCACAACCTTCTAAGAAAGTTTCACTGCCAAGGAGATTTGTATTGTTTTTGAGACTATCCATCTATTAACTTATCTCCTCCTCCTTTCAAGTACCTAGTCTGCAAATCCAATATCGATAATATGTACATCTACAAATTACTGTGGTGCTGACCTTCTGTCATTCCTATTTCAGGGACTTTAGATGCCCCTGCCTTAAAGTGGATTTTGCTCCCTAAGGAGTAGAACAGGGTACACTAAGTGATCTGAGTGTCTATCTCATTGCTTTATTCTACAGTACAATGCCCTACATGAGCCACATGAAAGGAGGTGACTGCACCTGCACAGCTTGGCTAATTGGCATGGATCAGGGGCTGAAGAATATAGGTTGTAATGCACAATTGGTTGTAATGCAATAAGTGTCACCAGGCTGACTCAGGCAGCCACCAATGGAACATGTTCTCAGGACAGTTGGGATGTGCCTGAGTCTGTTACCTCATCCTGCTGGTTCCCACCTGTCCCTATGTTAACATATTCAAAGACTGCCTATGAACACGTGCAGTATTTTTAAGAAGCTACTTGGTAAGATATCACTATCACATAATCAAAAATCTGATTTTGGGGCTGGGGGGAGATGGGGGAATGGGGAGATTTTTTTTTCTTTTCCTGAGATGGATTCTTGCTTAGCAGATGCAAAATAAAATCAATCTACAGTAATGTAATTGTGCTAGTCTGAGGCCAATTGTGGCTCTTCAGTTTTTCCACAAACGGAAATAAGAACTGTAATGGATTACAGGAAACATTGAGTCAATTAAAAGGGAGGAGGGGAAATGATAAACTACATCACACAAAATAAAATACAGTAAGACTAACATAAGCAGGCCAGAGAATCTCTGTTTTAGTGTCTATGGATATATTTTTTTTCCAGTCTGGTCTTTCAGAAAACAACAGCTTCAATTCATGCTGTAACAGATCAGGGTAAATCTATTTCCCCACAGAGATAACTGTGGATAAAATGACAAGGTTTTATTCCTCAAGGCAGGGGGCAAAGGAATGAACAGAACTTGTCCCTTTTTTACATTATAGTTCAGATTTCTTAAGGCAGTTAGGGATTTCAAGCACATAATCCTCACCAGAACTCAGGTCCGTTAAGGTGTTCACTTCCTGACATGATCAGCACTGGGTGAGGTGAGTATTCTTCTTGCTGAGTTTCACTGCCTTTATGCATTGGACATGTCTGCAACAAACTATTCAGGCAACCCCCTCTGCTTAGTTTACAACAGTGCATAATTCAAGTTCTAAATAGAGAATTTAAACAAGGATATAAAGTCCCTTCCACAGAAGTTGCCCCTCAAAACAACACTGAACCACAAAACCAGCATGATGAGACCAATGACTGAGACCCTGTTCTTCCAATGGTGATCTAATTCCCTTGTCTAGGGAGAAGCCATGACACAGTACAGCTTTTATTTGTTTTTTAGACTTAATTAAGAGATAAGAAGCAAAACACAGAACTCTTCCCACCGACAGCCTGCTGGATTTAGAAATAAAAATAAATGTGGAATTTATAAAGGTAATTATCATCTGTTGAAGATGACAGGGATGATGCATTTAATTACTCATAGCATCGGTACATACACATACACAGAAATATAAGAAACAAAATACAATATTAGAGATGTGGAAATTCAATTCAAAGTTGAACAGCTTGAGTCAAACCATTTATTTTGATCCAGTTTGATTTAAACTGAACTAGGGATGTGTACGAATATTTGTAGGCATTCAAATCCATTCGAATGTGCTGAATTTTGACATTCGAACTTGAATTGTATGTCCTGAAATTTGAATCTAAACATTCAAATCAAATTTCAAATTTCAGATTTATTCGTTCAAATTATCTGGACATTTGTATGCGTACGGCTTTGTACACGATGCGTACTTGAAGATCCGCATCTTTCCCACATCCATATTTGTAAGGATCTGTATGGGACGAAAACGGGTTGCATACGGGATAACTACAGGATGTATATGGATGTATACAGATGTGGGGAAGATGCGTAAGTGCACATACGAATGTTATTGATATTTGTATGTGCAGATTCGAATAAGAAATTCAAACAAATAGATTCAAATTTGGTATATTTGAATAGAATTGTGTTCAATTTGAATTTAAAAGATTTGAATTGAATGGGATTTTTGGGTATTCGATTCAATTCTAATAGAATGGCAAAAAAAACACAAAAACCAACCACATTCATGCACTTCTCTAAACTGAACAGCCCCCTATTCAGTTTTGAACCAAAGCAACTGTTGGAACAGGGTTGCTAGTTTAAACCATTTGAGTTTGACCACATCTTGCTCTTTAAAAAAGGCTTTTTTTCAATGGATTTCTAGTGGATTTTTTTTTTACCCTCAAACTCTTTCTATATGCTTTGACCCTGGTTCTAGATTGAACCAAACCCAGGGGGGCTGAGTTTGCTGCTTATGGTGAACTCTAACTTTATAACAGTAAGAAGTAGCCATCTATAACTTTTTCTAACAGAAAAAGGGCTTGTTTGCACTTACCCTACAGTTACCGTCTGGAATGCTCTAATTTGTTTTTCCTGCACACTGTAGCACTGCCTCCATCTTGGAACCTTTGGGAATGTCCCAGAGCATCCCTGTTCCTTCGAACCCATGTGGCAGTTTTTACCGCTGCATACCTTCACCAGGAGCTGCCAGATGCAGCATTCACACCTTCTTCCAGTGCAAAACACTGCATGTAGATGAGGTGAGGTGACTGTAGTCATGGCTGTGGCCACACAAATGCACACTGCATCACAATTGCCATGGCAATGACTGGGCACATGGCAGAAGCTGCTGTAGCTGTTACAATTATGATTAGGATGGTCCGGGACAGACTGTCTTCAATACAAGCACCAGCAGTAAAGTTGGAGAAGGCACCAGCACTTGCAATATGATTGCAGACCACCATCACTGAACTTACCTGTGCTGGAATTGGATGTTTATTGACTCCAGGCAGTTAAGTGTGAACAGGCCCTAATTACCAGTGTGAAAAGTAGTTTTTTTTTTGTCCAGAGGCTTTATATGATAGTTTATTTTATAAAATCTACTGTACAAATTTTGTCATACTGATTTGAAGATCCCCATTGCCCAAGGACTTTCTAATGTTGAGTGATCAACTTTCAGGGTTATTTGAAAGTTCACCTTTCTCTTATGCTACCTCATCTTCAAAGCTCATACTCTGGATATAAATGCATTCACTACTGTTTGAGCACACAAAGGAAAAACATTCATTAGATATGGAAATAAGGTTCAGGGCCATGTGGAACGGGTAGGGCACATTTATGAAAGATAGAGCTGTTATCGCAGATTTCTATGAAATGTAGAAATATTTCAAAGAACAATTTCTTATTTGTGCTCACCATGTCACATTAGTTAATGCACAGTATTCTGTCATTCATCAGGTATCAGTGATGTAGTTGATGGAGATTAGATGTTTTACCACTGCTGCAGTAAAGAAAGCCTAATGTTAGTTTGATTATTTTTCACCCAAGATACTATGAAGAGTCATCCAAAAACTAGGAGGGTGGGAGAATGGTAGTACCCACACAACAGTGGTACATGTTGCTTCAAGTGCCTCTATCCCTTGGTGTAGCCAAAAAGCTGTTTGGATGAATGTTGCCTTTCTTGGCTGTGCAAATATTGCAGTCTGACAATTTTCATTCCCTGGCTTTGATGTCTCTGGTCAAAACTGTTTTATGGAACACAGTTAGCCTGGTGAGCTCCCAGATGGAGCAGCAGCATATAAAGGAGCTTTATCTCAACCTGAAATGGCTCCTTCCATGTGGGAGCTCACACCATGTGCATCTACCTTGCACTAGCACCAGAGCTAGTTAGGCTCTGAATGTTTGCTTTGCACGTCTTCCAGTTTGGAAGACATGCTGGAATGTCACGTGATACACTGCACATGTGAGCTTACATGGCACATCATTCATTTACCTTGGTGAGGTCACCTCCATGCACGCTAGTGCTGGCATTGGCACTGGCAAACAAAAATGGCAGCACCCAGACGTGCCCACAGCATGTGAGGTGAGCGTCAGGACAGGTTCGATAGGGTTGTATGCTCCAAACATATGCCAGTGTGGGTGCTTATGGCATACATAGGCCAGTCACTCTTTGCTTCCCAGAATCAGGAAGCAAAGTTCAAAAAGGCCCACAGTATGGCTGTGGAAATGGGCTATGTTCTCTTGTTCAAGATAATGCAAATCAGACAAGTCCAGACATTATGGTGACATGGTAGTGAGGTGGAAGTGGAAGAGTGAGAGTGAGAGAAGCACTATCACAGTGCTTTCACCCACAAAACTGTTAAAGTAGTTATGGTGGGATGGTTGTTCAATGAGTGCAAAATCTGTATGAGACATTCTTGAATCATTCATACAGCACCATTAGGTCATTGTGCAGATTCTGCCTTTGAAACGTGTGTTAAAAGTTGCTGAAGTATAAGATATATAGGCAGATTGGGAGGATTATAAATTCTGGTATGTAGGACCCAGTGATTTACACTGAGTTGCTGAAATAGATCTATACTGATGAAATCTATACAATTTGAAATCTAGGCTGCGTTCCCATTATAAGCTTATTTCAGTTTCAAAATGGTTTCAATCCTCACAGTTCCCATGTCAGGTTAGCTTAACATGCTTTCCGCATGTTAAATCACCCCAAAGCATTGTAAATGTTAATCCTCATTTCAACAGGTCTTACTCTGGTTTGTGCACTTGAAACGTTTTACATTTTTTACTGTGGGAATGGTACCGTGTTAAGGGATGAGAATGCGTGTTTAAGGTTTCCCTTCCCCAATAGCTTGCTTCCAAAGATAGTGATTTTACTGTAAAAATCCACCCCTTAAAGCAGCTGCTACACTGTAGCAATCCAACCACTTCACACCTGATAACAATGTTGCAATTTTGCAAAAGTTCTGACCTTTAAAAAAGGGAAAGGAAAGCAGCTGCAGGTTCTGTTTTTAAGGCTGTGACTGTGGAGTGAGCGGGCGAAGGGGGCTTTAGTTGCCGCTGCTGCTGTGTGGCCTGGGCAATTGGGAGAGGAGGAGAAAGGATCGCTGGCTGCCCGCTGCCATTTTTCCTCCATCCAGGCAAGCGGCAGCCACCTAGCCACTCAGCTAGGCTCCGTGAAGGGGTCCCTTATGGGTGGTGCATTCACGCCAGGAGGAAGAGGGCAGGGCAGTCCTGAAAAGTGACTTTTAAAAAGTAGCCACTTGAGTCCCCCCTTGAGTCACGTACGCCACGTACGATCCTCAGAATCCGGATTGAACGCGATTAAGTTAAAAGTAATGGGATCAGGCAAATTCACGTTTGCATCCGGTTCTATTATTTCGGTTTAGGGAAACCGAATTAAGCTTATAATGGGAACGCGGCCCTAGTGTGGTCTTACATATGTCACTGAATTATGGTTCCTTTCATCCAACTGCAGTAAACTAATATGGTAAGAGAACGTCTTCTCTGCACATCGGAACTTCAAGTTCAAATATGACTGTGAGAGCCACTATCCAGTAATCTGGAGAGCTGTTGCTAGTTTGTGCAGACCAAATAAAGACAGAGCACAGGAAACCTCTGTTCCTGATCACTGACTTTCACAGTTTGTTTTCTTAGGCTCTGGAGTCCCAACGTGTGAAAAACATTTGTTATTCCTGTCCTGAATAGTAATGAGAGATTACTTTATGAGGAATTAATAAAAGGGAATAATAAAAATAATAAAAGCAAAATGTTGGAGAATCAATAATCAGGAGATCTATGCCTTTCCAAATTGGATTGGATGATGATCCAATAATGGGAAAAAATGCAGTGTGTAAGGAGAGAACTGCTTGCTAATCTTTCAGACAGCACTGGGATGCAGTGGACAAAGCTTCCAGATCATATTTGCTTCTAATGTTTCAGATACAGGATAAGTTTGGAAATTCAATAGATCTGTTACAGGGACAGAAGTGCTAAATGGCATCAAGACAAGGATGACAGTAACCCAAACTGTCTGAACAATGAAGACTAGTAATATACTTGCATGGTTTCAAGAAAGAGAGGAAGGAAAATAAGAGGAAGCCTAATAGTTAAAATACCAACAGTGTTCCAAATTCTTTCAGGTACCTGCAGCAAATGATGTATTGATCTTGCTGTTAAACTGCACAGCTGTAACCAACACATTAGACATGGAAGATAAAAGCAATGACTAAAAGCACCTTATTTCATCTGTCACACCTGAGGCTCTGCCTTCTTCAGACCTTTAGTGTATTAGCACAGAAAATCAATTAGGTAAAGAGCTATACAAATGAAGGGGAAAGTGTTTGAGAAAAGGCCTCATTCACAAAAGTGTGGGAATGTTAGTGAACCCTTTCAATGTAGTCCAAGGGTGAGATCAGACACACTTAAAGGGAGGCCCCCCAGGAGAATTTTGATGACAGACATTCTACCCCTGCATGCACTTTACTATCTCCTGAAGTCTAGGGAGGGTCAGCTTTTTGTCGTCCAGGAGACAGTAAGACCAAAGCACAGAGGAGAAAAAGCAAGCCAATCCCAGCATAGGAACAAACTCTGCCACTGAGAACCAAACAGGGCTATTGAAACCTGTGCCAACAGTGGCCAATGGTTAGGGACATGTTGTCAGACTCTGAGGACAATAAACAACAGCATCTGGAAATCTGAGGTAGATTATTCATTTTACTGTTTGAATGCCTTTTATTGTTGTTGTTGTTTGATGGCTACAGAAGGGCTGTCTGATCACACCCAAAATGTAAGATCCCTCAAAATACCCTATAATGACTTTGTCTGAACTTTTGTTTTCCAATGCCGTGGTCACACCAATGGTTTAATCCAGCTTTAGTACACCCTCAGAGCGAGAGAATACATCAGCAAAGTGACCAGTCATTTTCTTTCTACATTATCTAAATAAAAGGTGAATTTTCTGAGTAAAACAGCTTATCATTTTCTCTCCCTTTGAAAGTGGACTGAAGCTGGATTAAATCTTAAGTGTGACCACAGCCCATGGTTATGAAATGTTATGTTATTAAGCTTCATGTGAACTATTTGTCAATATACTCACAATGTAGCAATATTTGTTATTCAAGTCTGTTTTGCTTGTCAAATCAGTAGAAGGCTTTCAGCATTAGCATTATCTTTTAACCTGCTGAACTTGCAATATAGTTTGCAGAAGCAAAAGAACAACATTTAAACTGGTTTCAGTGCAGTTCACAGAATGGAGACAAGGAGGGAGCCTTCTTTACACAGCATCTCCTCCAGTCACAGAGCCTCTACCTGGAAGGGGAGATGCAGCCTAAGGATGCATTCAGATATCAGTTACTTATTTTACTATATTTGGATATTACAGAATATCCAAATATAGCTGAATAAGTAACCAGTGTCCGGATGCAACCAGCGTCTCATTGTATAAACATGCATAAATCACTGTGCAGAAGTGGTTGTATGTTACAAAAGTGAGAAATGTTTAAAATAGCCGATCAAGTCTATATTTCAGTATACTCTTGGTTACATTTGAATATTTGTAGGATGATTGGATTTGTCTTGGTATGTCCCCAAACTAAATCTTATTATGTACTTTCATTATGGCTACCCCCATTTCTTCTTCAGCAGATTTTTTTAAAGTGTCCTTTGTACATTTTTAATTCTTAGTTCTTCTCACTGCCCCTTTTGCTTTTATATGACACTGTTTGCCAAAAAGTGTTTCCTCCTGAGGTCTTCCAGTGAACTCATTTGTCTCTTTCTCTGAAATCCTACTTACCTGCCCACCTCCTACTGAGACAAACACATCTTTGTCCTTCTCATTAGCTCATAGAGGTCAGTGGGGAAAGAAAGAAAACTAAACACAAATGACAAGATATATACTCTTGATACTTGCGGGGGGGGGGATGAAAACACAGCAACTATTTCTGGTTTTGGGGGCAACATATTACATCTTTGAGCAGTAGTAGAACTATTTCTTATTGCTGCTTATTACATTTGTTCTTATCTCTTGCTGTACATGTAAACATTTGGAAGAAGGAAGGAAGGGCTTAGACACATTAGTTGTTAATTCAAGCTTCTTACAACAAGTAGCCAGTTTTCATCACCTGTAGTCTGGCAATGCTAAGCTAATTAGATCACAAAACTGAGTGACTAAAGGGTGAGACATCATCCGTGTACCTCCATTTCGGATTCATGGCCAGACTGGAAGTAGTAGCCTACATTCAATTACCAGAATGCATACCTTCTCAGAAGTTCACAGATTGGGTCATTGAGGTGAGGAAGGTAGAGATGTTGTAGAGATGTGACTGGATGCCTAGCTTCTGACCACCCAAAGCACATTCTGGTGTACAGTGTACCAAATGGTCATGACGATTGGGCTTTCCATTTTCTCAGATGTCCATGCATGAACTGGTTGGAAGTTTAATCACTGCACTGGGTATTACTTTTTTACTATTTCTATTACTAGATATTCCTTTTGTCTATAAATTCACTGTAACTCTACTCACTACAGTAGAGTGAACAGACTGTCTGGCTAGATACTGTGATTCCAATTCAGTAGGACACTATTCTTGTCTTGGTTGCCTACTATTGTTCAATGTTATTATCATCATTCTCACTACCTTTCACCAGTGTTCTCAATAAAGGTCCAAGAACTCAAAAAATACAAGGGTGCCTTAACAAAATAAAAGAAGTCATATATAAAAAGTTTTTTTAAAAAGTCTTAACACCAGAAATTCACGTTTCACCTCCCATCACTGGGAGGCAAAGTGCTAGAATGCACTCAAAGATACCCAAAGCCCCAGTGCCAGCACCAGTGTGCTTACATGGTGCATTTGCCAGGAAGACCTGGAGACACAGCATGTAATTGCACCTATGCCACCAGTCACATGCTCCCCCACAACCAGAACAAGTGTGCATGCAGCATGCAGGGTTGTCCTGGCCCTGCTACTAGTACAGGTATGGAGCACCTTTGTCGTGGGGGATGCTTTGATATGCATGGAGCCATTTTTGGTAAAGAAAGAATTCCATGAAGTGCAGATGCTTCATGCTTCATGCAAGCACAGGCATGCAAAAAGGCTCAATGAATCAGTAATCCCTTGGCCTACATCTTAAACTAGCCTGGTATAGAGGTATTAATACAGGAAAAGACAATCAGGGCAATTCAACAGTAGTCAGTATACTGAGGCATTTTCGCATTACACTCGTTCCATTTGGAACGGGTGTAGGACGGGAAGCCTAAGACACTTCAGGACGCTTTGACCATTCACACATAGGAGCGCAGGAACGCGTGTAAACGCGTTCTGGCGCGCCTGTGTGCGAATGCTCAAAGCATTCTGAAGTGCCTTAACCGGCAAATGCCGGCAAGGGGCGGGGAGACGGATGCCGAGGCTCCCGCAGCCGGCAAAGCAGGCAGTCAGCTGATTGTCAGCCAGCGCTGGCGGGGGAGGGGAGCCCGCGGCTGTCAGGGAGAGAGAAACATGAGCGAATGCTTCTCTCCCCGAACGGCTGCGGGTGCTTCGTCCGCGCCGGAACGGATGTAGAGCACTTTAAAGTGATCTACATCTCAAACGCGTGCAAGACAGCTCCGGACACATTGGAGCGCAAGCCCCGCTGCGGCAATGCGTATGCCGCGTTCGAGGCTGTCTTGCACGCGTTCCAAAACCCCGTGTGCGAAAACGCCTCTGGACTAGCAGTCTACTGGGAGCATACCTTCTGCATTTTGTTGCAGTGTAAGGCAGGTCCTGTCCAGAAGGAAGGCTCCTCATATGTTTGCTGGTCTAGTATTCTGGCCAGTGAATTGCCTTCATGCTCCAATGTCTAGGCCTCAGTGCAATCACACTCTATTTCCATTGAGCAAGATAGTCACAATAACTCTGTAAGCTGCCTCAGTATTTTACTATCAAAGTAATGTAAGTGAAGTGCCCTCAATATTCTGATGTGTCACATATTTTTTTTATTAGTTGACCTGATTCCATTGCTCTATCATGCAACTTTGTTCTTCTTTATTTTTAGATATCACCATGACAATTATTTTCTTCAAAATAAATTTGTTTAGAGATGTTTATTGCTTGAAATAGCACTAGAATTTCCTTCACATACCATGATGAACAGGACACATCTGAGTAAATATCTACACTTTCAACCTTTTACTCTGCCAGGAAATAAATGTTATGGTTGTCTACACAGAGAAAGCAAATTCACTCTGTGCTTGTTAGATAAAATGATCCAATTAAAAGGAGAAAAAAAACCTGAAGCAATACCATAAAAGTAACTGATTAACACAAGTAAAGAAGTGTAACTAATTTTCTAGAATTTTCTGGCTTTTGAAACAGGTCATCTGCAATTTCCTCTTCTCTTAAATGAGCATGCCTCGTCCTATTTCAATCTATTTTAACTGCTGGCCTCAAATATGGAAGTGATTTACCTTCTGATTACTGCACATTTTTTTAATGGTATAACAAAATATTCCCTCTGGGAGATGAGGTGGTTGGGGTTGCTGCTTCCTTTTTGCATCAATTGTGTAGTTGTTTATTCCTCCCTCCCCCAGTCCCAATTGCATAGTAATCTTACCCGTCTCCCTTCTAACATGGTTTCTCACCATTTAATGACACGGAGACGTCACCAAATTCTTTTAAAACATGCCCTTGAAATAGTGTCTGTGCTCAAGCTTCCAAATCTCTCCCTTCCTCTTCGCCTCCATTGTAACTCCATCAGTGTGTGTGCCGGAGGCTTCCTGCAGAGAGCCAAAGTCACAGAGCTTCAGAAAGTAAACTCTGAGTTTTCTTTATTTTTAAAAGAAGTTTCAGCTAGGTACACTTACAAATTGGCACAGCAGGTGTGTTTTTTCAGCTTGCAGCAAGATCCTTGCAACCCAACACTTTCTGAGCTCTGCCCACAGGAAGGGGCAGAAGAAATGATGGAGCCGGTAGAAAAAGAAACTGACTGACAACAGGCCGCTCCTGTGGGGTAGCTGCTGTGACTGTCCTGTCAAAAAGAATCCATTCCTTGTTCAAAGTTTTCAGCTATGTTAATGATAAATGAATGGATTTTTTTCCTCCTGTGCTATTAATTCACAAAAGAAAGAACAGTGATATAGTTTATTATCTTCCACAAATAACACAATGAGTATTATTGTTATTTGTTGATTTCACAGTTCAGCAGCTGAAATAATTGGAGATTTGGCCTATCATTCATTTGTATCCTAACCAAAGATTTAGAAGTCAGTGAGGTATCTTCAAAAGAAATGTGGCTAGCGTCAAGCAGTGTTGCTCTTTGTAATCATATTGCCGTGATTTTTGTTGCTAACAAGATTACTGTGTGTTGGTTGCACAGTCCACCACGTGTAATGGCTGGAGTTTGGTCCATTGCTGCTTTGTCTCATATAAACAATGCTTTAGGAATTGATCAGGTAACTTCAAAGAATTTGAGGCCATTGCTGAATGGAATGCAGTATCCTATGCCATTCTGGGTCTCATAATAAGAATGTAAGAGGAACCCTGCTGAATCAGGCCACAGCCTATCTAGTCCAACAATCTTTCTCACACAGTGGCCCACCAATTGCTTCTGAGGATTCTCAAACAAAAGACAAAATCAAAACCTTTACTTGCTTTCTATTCCCTGCAAATGGCCTTGAGAAGCATCCTGCCTGTTTATACAAACCTGGAGGCAATACCTAGGCATTCATTCTAGTAGCCACAGTTACATGAATGGGTTTTTTGGTTCATAATGAATTCAATGTTAGAAAATCCATATCCATTCAAATAGATACCCTTTGAATGTGGTAAGATTCTATTCGATATGAATGTATTCATACAGATTAGTACCAATATCCAATATGAACGAATATATATCCGATACGAATGAATATGTATCCGATATGTAACCCATAACAAATCCGCACTCTGAAAGTTTCAAATCCAACCTGAATCCATTTTAATCCACTCTCAATCTATATCAAGTGCAATCTGGATCTGTTGCAAATGTGTGATGCATCTGCTTTTCTACCTCCTCAGTTTAACGAATGACCAAACTATTTGTATGAATGTCCAAAACATTTATATTTGTAGAAATGTTAATGCACAAATGTAACATGTGATTCATGTACAAATGTCTGAGTTCAGACAAATTCACACTAATAACGAATGTTATGAATATTCATGTAACCATCCTCCATGAATTTAACAAATCCTTTCTTAAACTATCC
This sequence comes from Aspidoscelis tigris stejnegeri, assembly GCA_023333525.1. Taxonomy (NCBI): domain Eukaryota; kingdom Metazoa; phylum Chordata; class Lepidosauria; order Squamata; family Teiidae; genus Aspidoscelis; species Aspidoscelis tigris. The sequence goes on from JALMGA010000001.1 coordinate 99,163,700, forward strand.
ATAGTCTAAGATCAAGTGATCCATGCCAGACTGGGCCAAGTGCCATGCCCTGTGAGTGGCTCATCTTGGCTCATCTTCTGCAGCTGGGAGAGAAACTTTGAAGCTTCCATAGTTGCCACTATTTTGGCCAGACATCCAGAAAAGGAGCACTTTAGGGCTGCTTCCAGGTGCCTGGAAAAATGGCACAGGGCTTCTCTGCTATGGTATACTGAACCAGCTCCTTGCATACTGTCTACACATGACAGATCCATTGGGAATGTGCTTCCCTTTATGCCATTTTTTTTTTGGACTTTCATCCTATGATGATCATCATCCAACATGATCATTATTACTATAGTTGTATAAATCAATTCATAGCAGTTATCAGATAAATCACTGTCAAAACCAGCTAATCATATTCAATTAACAAGAGTCTGTGTGAACATTCATAGGCGGGGTAATAATATACTATCAACATGTTTCTGGAACACTGGACATCTAAATTTTAATGTCTTTATTTAATTGCTTGAGATAGTGTTACAGACCATTAAAAAGTAAATATCCACAGCTACTGGGAAGAATTCCACATATATCTACAGAACTTAGGCTATATCCAGATGTTGGTTACTTATTCCGATATATCAATATTTTGGATATCCATGCTTTATTCTGGAATATCCAAATATAGAGAAATAAGTAACCAGTGTCTAGATGCAGCCTTACTATAAAATCAATGTTCAAACAAAATGAACTAATACCAAATTAAAGAACTGTAGTGAACTAGTCCCCCCCTTTCTAAAAAAAACCCTGAGTAACTGATGTTAGTTTATTGACTTTAAATTCTTCCATTTCATTTGTCTCCTTGCCCAGAATGTAAAAGCAAGAAATGAATCAGCATCGGACTGTACAAAGTGCTAAGGTTTGTAATAAGAAGCCGCAACTTAGTTTGAAGTTGACAGCCCACTGTATGTATATATGTATGTGCAATGTTTGTGAAGGCTGAAGTTCTTACATAGAATAATAACTGGCCTGCTGGCTAGAAAGCATTCTGTTGTCCTTCATTCTCAAAACTGACAAACCATGCATCAGACAGTAAGTAAATTTGCACTTGCCATCCTGGGAAATTCCATAGGCTATGCGCCCACACTGTATGGACTGTTTTCTATACCAGGAGCAGCACCACGCATGCTGGCATGTCCCATAGCCAGGATAGCCGTGGAGTACACTTTTGTGTTCCACAACTATCCAAGTAGCCAGGCAAACTCCACACCTCTTCCAGATGGAAGAGGTTCAAATGGAGCATGTGACAGCATGGGTATGGTTGTGTGCTGTGTCTGGTCACTGGCGGATATACATTGGTGCTGTTGCTGTATTACCACAGTCGTGTATGTAATGGTGGTACTTCACACTAAGCCAGCATGAAGTTATGTGCTGGCTAAATTAGAAATGGTTTGGGCATCCCAAAGTACAGACACTCAAACCATTCCACAACTTCACCTCCCTGGGGCATTTTCCTAGGGAAGGCAAAGTGTGAAAAGGTCAAATATGACCTATTACTGAGTATGGCAATACCCTTCACTGTGTGTCATATATAATAAATTCTGGTTCCACAATGATTAAACTTTCATTAAATCCAAAATCTTGCCTGAAAATATTTCCATTTCTCTCTGGTGGTGGTGGCACACACAAGATTATTTTAAGTAAAAATCTCCAAAATGCATTTAATGCAGGTTTTTTTTTTACTGATTTATATATAAAAATAACTCCAGTGCAGAGAATGTAGTATAAATTATTATAACATTACACTAATTCAGGTTCCAATTAACAACATCTTATCTTGTTTTTGCATTTTCCTGGATTATCCTGGTTCAGGAGAGGCTCAGGTATACTGAGACGAGCATTCTGTCCCAGGCTGGGATGGTTTGATCCTAGTGTGGAACAAGGCCATCAGTACAGTACCTGCTCTGCGCCAGCTTTTGTTCTGTCTCCAAATCTCACACAAGCTTTGAAGCTGGTGTGGGTACCTCCAAATGCTTCAAAACCCAGGAATGAAAGTTCTTGGCCTTTGGAGCTCTTGTATACCAGATCATGAAGGCATACCATCCACACACAGCCATGGTCCCTAATAAACTGGTAGACCGCAAAATCAAGGTCTATCTGTGAACTGAATTAGGATGCCCTTTTGTCACCCTAGCCTGGTTTGTGCTTCTGTGTAGACAGAGCACATTAGAAACAGGCAGGGCATCCGTATGACCACACAAGAATGTAGCAGGGAGGTCCATAGATGTATGGCAAGTGCAGAAAGACTCTTAAATACAAAATTGCAAAAGGCTGTCAAATCATCATCTTTTTCTATATAATTTTCTAGGGCTGTGATTAGACACAGGATAATAAAGTATCTCTGAAATATCTCTGAAGCACTTGTGACTAGAGGAGGCTTCAAGGTAGGATTGTCTGCGGATCAGTTTGCCCTTCCTGAATATTTTGCACTGGAAAAGGTGGATTAGAGGAGGGTGGGAACATAAGGGCCACACACTGTCTCTGGCCTTTTTGTTATGTCTGAACATAACCTATGAAATGTATAATTAATATGTTGTTAAATAGCATGGTAAACCTTCATTAAGTTTTTGTAGTGTAGTACAGAACTAAATTAGGCAGTAAGCAATTTTCCAAAATTCCTCACTGCATAACTACTCTGATTCAGCATCTATTAATGAAACCATTTAAAGAGCTGAAGATATTTTCACCAAATATTTTAATGCTGCCTAAGCATGTTCTTCCGTTACATCTTATAGGTTCTTAGAGAGAACTCAGAAAGCCCCATCTAATGTCTACATTTTTTAATTTCAATTTTAGTAAAATAATAAGCTGATTCAGCTCAGTAAAATCAAATAGATAATTGCTGTTGGACTTCAAGTCACTTTTTGTATAGATACATTCGAAGTATCTCCTACTCAGTGCAGTAACGTTGTTTACAAAGCTCTTACCTTTATACCTTTACCATAAACTGCACAAATTTCATAAGTAATCAGTTCACCTAGTATTTAATTATATTTGCATGCTATATAAAGAACATTTATCAAATATTGTTTAGGAAGCCATCCAGTAAATCATTAGAATCAAACTTTAAAAGACTTACTCATGGCATTCCCAAGACAGAATCGATTTCAACACATAAAAAAATCACTGAAAAGCTATTATGTGAAATCTAGCAATTACATCAGGTTTCTGTAATCATAGAATCATAGAGTTGGAAGGGACCTCTAGGTCATCAAGTCCAACCTCCTGCTCAATGCAGGAACTAAACCATCCCAGACAGATGCCCAGCCCCTGCTTGAAAATCTTCGTGAAGGAGAGCTCACTATCTCCGGTGGCAACCTATTCCATTTACTGATTGCCCATACTGTCAGGAAGTTTTTTCTTATATCTAAACTGTTTTGACTACCTTGAAGTTTCATACCACTGTTTCTAGTCCTTCCAATCTGTGTGAGTAAGAATAGCCCTGCTTTTCTGCATGTGTGGCTCTGCAGTTTCACTAGGAGCTCCTGGAGAGTTCCCAGATGCAGTGTTCACACCTACAGCCAATGGAAACACTGTAAGGGGACAGGGCAACTATGACTGTGCAAGTGTGCACAGTCATAGCAATGGCCTGGCATGTGCCAGACATTGCTGTGGCCATTGCTATGCTGATATGGATGGTCTGGATGGACCATCCACACTGTTAGACCTGCTAGGTAAGCCAGGGATGGTGCCATTGCTCATAGCCCAAATGCCGGCCAGCACCCCTGAATGTAACCAGAGTGGGATGGTATCCCACTGAAGTTAAGCATGAAGCTGTTCAATCAGGGGCTAAAAGTGTCTTTATTTGGTCAAGTCCTATTCAAGACTTTCCAATTATTTCTGAGTACTGGTCTCTAAAGGTGAGTGTTCACAGGAATGGGCTGGATGATCACTGGCTGTGAAAATATGCATTGACTGCTGGACAGCTCTTGCTGGGCACAAAAAGGAAAATCATGCCCACCCTCAGCCAAGAATCACTCAGCGCACACCTGCCTGCAGTCTGCCACCCTTGAGACTACAAACTGTGACCGCCTAATGTGACAATTCACATTTAGGGTAAAGTTTTATTCCTATAGCAGGAACCTATTGCATGAACACTGCAGTAGGGTAAAGCTCCAATTGGAAGCCTTCCATTGTTTTGGTTGTACTACATTTAGATTCTTTGTGATTGGATGTCCGAATTGTGTTTACCCTGGTCCCACTTTCATTGCTTAGATAAACCATTTTGGCACTATTTTGAGCTTTGAAAGGAGGCCTTCCAGGCTGCTACTGGAAATGACACCTCTGCACTTGCAAATGCTGTCACAAATACGTCTTTTCCAGTGAGCAATAGTGTTAGAAAATGGGGGATGAACTGAGTTTTTAGGGGGAATTATTCATTCCAGTTATTCCTGCAAGATCTTGACACCTACAGGTTGATTTAACAAACTCCTCTGAGGCAGACTGCTCTTGGTTCACATATGTTACCCATGGGAAAAGAAGGAAAGAAAGGCATTCTGAGGCAAAAGGTGCAAAACAACAATCTTTATTAAAAATAAAACAAAGAAAATGGCTATTTATATAGTGGATGCAGTTGGTGATAAAAAGACAATTGGCTTTGTCAATACCAAAGTAAACGGGCAATTCAATGACACAAAGTTAAACTTTAGCACCACAAGGGCAAGAGTGTTATTTCAAGGTGGATATGATGCAGTCTGAGCAGATACATATGGGATTCATACCTAACATTTGTATCAAATTCATATGGAACATTTGTATTGAATCGAATCCTACCACATTTGAAGGATCTATTCAAACAAATACAAATTTTCTTGCATTTTATTCTATATGAATTGAATAAAAAAAACATTTATGCACATCTCGACCCGCTACCCAATCTGGTCATACACTCCACTCAAAAGCATTATATTTCCTAGGCAAAACAACAAATTAGGGAAAAACAAAAACACTCATCACCCTTGATGTCTTCTCCCAGAACAGTCTTTGCCAAGCTAGAAGTGAAAGTGGTGAGAGCAGAAGGAGTTCCCATTCTTGGAGGTCTTTGCACATTTAGAGATCAGGCACCAAAGGCTTAGGGGGCTCTAGGGACAGCGCCAAGGAGAATACCATCACAGGCCTTTGGATATACAGTATTTCTGACACAAGCCCAAGGATGGACAAACCAGCATTCAAACATCTTGGCGGAATTAGCTCTTAGGCCTCTGGTATGCAATTAGGGCAGTCCAGATACAGCTCTGGCATAGAATATCTGTACCAGAGTTGTCCTAATTGCATGTCAGAGGCCTAAGTGTGAATTCAGCCCTTGTGTCCAGAACTGAGAACCTAGGATCTGTGGCAGATATCCAGCCAATCATAACCTGTATTCATAAAGTAGTGAAAAAGCGAAGAGATCCCTCTAAGTGATTTAGTTCATTGCGGCTGCAAAACAGCACAGAAGTGAAATTCAGCTTGAGTAAAACTAAGGCTTAGAGGTGGCAGCAAAAGGCAGGGATCTCCAGAGAACCTGGGGCTTCTCACTTTGGTTCCAGGAGGCAGAAAAAGGAAATGAGTTTCCTCAGTCCCAAGTACTCAGACTTGCATACATGAAGCTTTGGTGTGGAAGCAAGGGAAAGGAGTAGACTAAAGGGCTCAAGGAGCAGTTAAAGAGTACAGTAAAAGGTTCAAGGAGCAGTTTGGATGGTTTTGAAGTTCTTTTTTTCTATGTTATAGTAGTTAGCTCAGTTCTTGAAGTTGCAATAAGCCCGCCAGCAGACACAAAGAATAAGAAGATACAATAAAAAACTAGAGCAAGCATTATTGGTTTCTGTAGAGCAAGGAAGCTTGAAGCAAGAGCCAATTTAGCATGATCCTTACTGGTAAAATGTAAATTAAAACATCAACTCAGAATTGAAGGACAACCTGAATTTAATGATAACTGAATTAACTAAGTCTTCCCCATAGCATCACCAAGCATGAAAAAGGTGCTGAAATAGCCAGTTGTGGAACAATGGACACCCTGACACTTAACAGGTGCCAACCCAACCTGATTTACACCTCTATGCTACCTCCTTGATTCCAGTAACTTACCAGGTGTAGCATTTAATAGAAAGGCTATTTAACATACTTTGGAAATGACAGAGGAATTGTTTTCAGCAGCATCTCCATAATTTAGCAAGCCCATAACCACATGTTTCTTGGAAAGAAGTATCAGAGTAGTGTCTTATGCATTAAAACCAGAGATATGCTGGTTTGGGCTCAAACTTATTTGAATCAAACAGAGGTGTTTGAAGGATTCAAACCAAAGTGCAAACCAAACAGCCTACCTTTTTGATAACAGAGTTTAAATTTAAACTGAACAGATCTTGTAATGTTGTTAAATGTTGTAACCTGCCCTGTGACCTTTCGGTATAGGGCATGATAAACAATGAATGAATGAAGGAATGAAAATACCTTGTTCAATCCAAGTTCAAAGGTGTTCAAAGGTTTCTGAAGGCTTTTTAATTGAACGAAACACCTTTCCTGTTTGAAGAAAAAAAATTGAATTCAAACCGAACAAAGGAGTGTTTAGTTCAGTCTGAACAAAACAGCCAATTTAAGTTCTTACACCTCTAGTTGGTAAAGATGTTACTTTATCCTGCCTGCAGATGAAATACTGCTTACAGGATTCTTGATGTAGCTTATATGGTAATAAAATAAAAACATAAAATAAAACCCCATAATTTTAAACACTAAGAGATAGAAGAGAAGCAACAAGAAGGAATTTATTTATTAATATATATCTCCCTTTCATGCGTTTCTTAATTCATGTTCCAATTTTAATTGATTGCAGGTATTAGCTAGCATTCTACTGTTCCAGTTTTGTGATTGTATCTATCTGTAGTTTACAGATCAATGCTTTCTATGTTGGATTGCTTTGTAGAAACCATATTTTAAAAATATGGCTGTTGATGCAAATTGCTGCAGGCATGCAGTTTAAAAACGAAGGAAGACCCATGGAACTTTTGAACCATGGATATTTTTGTATATGTGGAATGGAAATTATTGCAAGAGGAAACAAAGCACAGTCCAAGACTCTCAATACATGGAAATAGATTTTTTTAAAGCACAGGAAAGCCTTTATCTTACTCAGAATAGTTAACATGATTCCACTGGACCTTGCATGGTAGTCTTTCTGATACTACTGTGTTATATTGCTTTCTTGCTATTTTTTAACCTTGGCATTTAAAAAGCCCTCCACCCCACCCTATTTTAACATTGCTATTTAAAGATGAATCTATACCCTTTTTGCTTCTCAGCCTTTTGGGTGAAGATCAAGTGTACTATTTAATAATGAATCTGGCATCTTCATGTTATCTAATGACTTAAAGACCAACTAGAATGTTGACCTATTTTATACAGATAGCCATACATTCATGTATCCTCACCATGGGCTTCCATATGTGACTGGCTGGACACTGTGGCTGAACAGCTGACTGGAATAGATGGCCTGTTGTTGTGACCCAGCAGGATAGTAAAATGTGTTCCTGTTCTTATGTCTGCGCAAGATGCTCAATATAGACTGTGTTCAAGCATAACAAAAGGTGGACCTCAGAGACTCCTCAGAGAGACAGTAGTTTGTGGCCCTCATAGCCCCAAACCTTCTCTAATTAACCTTTTCTTGAACAGAATGTTTATGAGAAGGGGGAGGGGCACACTGGTGGGTCAACAATCCCACCTCAGAGTCTTCTCTAAACGACTTCAGGGCTGCCTCAAATATATATATTGCTATGTATAATCACAGCTGTTGTTGGCTTCTTCCCAGTTATTCTCTTTATTATATTGTCTAGGCACTCTCAGTCATAATTAATGATTTTCAATTTTTTGAGGGTGCAATTTAAAATAATGAGTTGAACATGGCATCCATGGTAGAAGAAGAAGAGAAGAGTTGGCTTTTCTACCCTCCTTTTCTCACCCATTTAAGGGGACTCAAAGTGGCTGACAAAGCTTTTCTATCCTTCTCCCCACTACAGAACACCCTGTGAGGTAGGTGGAGCTGTGAGAGCTCAGAAGAGGGCTGTGACTAGCCCAAGGTCACCCAGCTGGCTTCATGGGGGAGGGAGGAATTGAATGCAGTATTCCCAGGTAAGAGTCTGTCTCCCTAACCACTAGACCAAACTGGCTCACAATTACTGTAATTAAAATAAGTTTCCTTCTCACACGCTGCCTGCTGTCCTTATCCATTCAGTCAAAGTCTTTCATTAAAGCACATTGAACCTTTGGGTGTACATATATCATTATGCTTTTTAAATCTGAGCATAAAGTATCTGCTTTCTTCCTCCCTCTCAGACATGTTTTTTTCTTCCCGATCTCCGTGGGAGGGGGGTTGGGGAGAAGAAGTACAAAATCTGTACTGAAGTAAAAACTGTATTTCTTCCACTTTTAACCAAAAATCAATAAATAATGTAACGACAAAAAATATCCTGCCGAAAGAGGCAGCACCTAGTGAGTTATAACTTTATTTCTGTATAGCTCAAGGGGGGTTTCAGAGGGAGTGTGAAAAGTTCATTATTATCAGCCTGAAAAAAGAGCGAGTGCTAAGAAGAAAGAAGTTGCTTTCCTACTGGGATTTCTCTCAGACGACATGATTTGCATGAAGGCCGCCACATCAAACACATTGGGTGCCCTTTTTCAAATATTAATGTGCAGCTTGTTTTAAGTTCTCTCTTGACTTTGTGCCACCTTGTATCAAAGGAAGTTAAAAGTAAGACTTGGGAGGAAAATATACTTTTTTCCAACTGTTTCAGCACTTAGTTGAAAAATCTTTCTCTATTTGCCCAGCCTCAAACTTTTAATATTTTGACAAACAGGTATATATGCATTTCCATGAAATACATATTTGAAAATGAAGATTTTTCCTTATTTAATATTCTGAATATTTTATCATCTCATGTTTCATGAAAATTGTATCCCAAGCCTCAGTGAGAAAGGTTAGTGGATCCACATCTTTGTGGATTTTAAATTTAGTGCTTAAATAATTTCCCCTGAAATCCCATACAGGTATCAATTAAAGATATCAAATGAATTATTGAAACTGAATGGAATAGGTTTTCTTTGGTTGTCTGCTTTTGGAATAGCTATTTTGAGTATTTCCCCCCACAGTCTAGGATTCAAGCACAGAGATTTTGAGCATGAAAGCTCAAAAAGAGAACCGCATTTCCCAGCAACTATGTGCTTAAACTGGCAATCTGGAGTAGCCCACATTGGCATCAGAGGGTTGATATGTGCAGCTAGATGTTTTGAGTGGCAGAAGCTACATGGGCTAGTCAAATGGATCAAGTCCAAATGCCCCCACAAACTTTTCTTTGCTATGTCTCTGCTAAGCAGAAGATAGCTAAATGGCTAGTTGTGGCCCAGCTGTTGACTTTGGGCAACATTGAATGGCTAGAGGAAACAGGAGCAATTGTTTTACCCTAATTTATGGCAGAGCACAGAGACTTCCATTCAAGAGGTAAAAAAAAAAAAGCCACAGAGATTTTAATGGCCAGAGAAATGGAATAATTTGGTTGGGAGTTTTGGACAGAATCTGTTTCACCTGTTTTTCTCTGTAAATATGAACAGCTGGATCCAAATCCCAAGCTACATGCAGAATTCTCAAGGTGAATGATCCAACAAGAATATCTGAGTAAAAACTATACTGTAGCTGGTAGCTGTTTCTGCACCTACCAGCCCACAGTCAGAATCAGTGAGTCTGGATCCATGAAGCCCACTGATTCTGACAACAGAATGGTATGGTTTGGAATAGTGCCAATGAACAACAGTATTGGTCCAGACCAACATATGTATGGACTCAAAGGGGCAAAAGTTCCTACCCTTTCAGCCTCTGGGGAAGAATTTCAGCATGCTGCTGAAATGTGCCTCCTGGTAGTCTCAAGCAGTGGAGGTGTGCCTTCTGCCTGGCAATACTGAATAAGGCCTCTCTAATTTGGAGCAGGTGGAGCAGACCAGTAGGGATATGGCCGTCTAGATCTGCATTAACATGTGAATCTATTACTCTATTTTAAGGGTCCATGAGAAAAGGGCCCTAGAGGGAACTGATACTGTGAGCAGAAGCTGAAACTTCTGGAGTCCACATTTCTTCAAGGGAGAAGTCTACAAGGCAGGTATTAAAGAAACCCCTTTTAAGCAGCCCTTCCCTATAGTTAACATTGAGGTACAGTAAGGAAAACTGTGATTTTGAATTAAAAGAGTAGCAGTAGCTTTTTTTGGGGGGGGGGTCAGTTCATATCTGCTTAGGTCAGAGGTGGGAGAGGGCCCCTAATTCCCTTGTCACAAGGGAAGTAAAGGATTTTTTTAAAAAAAATACCTGCAGAAAAGAGGTTCCATACCCTGATTTAAGTTCCCATGAATCTTCTGATTCACATACTTCTCTGAAATACAATAGCCTTTAAGCCATTGGTCTTTAGATATGTCTGCCCTGCTTTAACAGAGTGAGAACATCAGCAACTGAGATTTTTTGTAGCTCCCCCCCCCATGTGCAAGTATTTAATAACTTATTTCCCATTGCCAATAATTTAAAATAGTTCTTCAGTAAAATTAACTCTTTATTACCATCTGACTCCCTCCTTGCCTTCCCTCAAGCTCAGCTCTCTAATTACTTTTCTGTGAGTAATTTGGGAACCTCTCACATATAATTTGTCTTATGTTCTCATACAAATTCTCAGAAGGTAAGTCAAGCCCACATCCTTGTCACACCCTCTGGGACCTTCATAATGGTTCTGCTATTTTGGATGCCAAGAGCCCTCTGTGAAAACCAGAAAAAGTTTGGCAGAAGCAAAATCTGTTCAATGGGAACTTGTGTTTATGAGTCGTGTTGGAAGAAGACACTGCTTTGCCTCAGGGAATAAATCATCCTTAAAAGTATATGAACTCTTACTTGCAGAAGAGACTGGGGCCTCACCACATTTTTTTAACATACTATATAATCATTGAAGTGTCAAAGATGCAGGTATGCAAGAAGCTCATGGTTGTAAACCTCCCAGGAAAGAGAAGACCTTGAGGAAGAAGATTCTTATTATGTGGTGACTTTTCAAACCATAGAGGAACTCACATGTCTGCACTGGCATAAGCAGTCATTGTTTGCATAACATGGTTTAAATTAGCGTCATTTTGCTCATACGTGGCCACAATGTTTATGTGTACAAATGAAACCATATTAACTAAAATTATGTTATAATGTCATTGCCGGCAGTTGGAAACCATCAGTTAGGGGAGCTAACTATCTCTTTGCAGCCTCTAGTGCAATTGGTTTGCCATCATACAAAGGGACATCTGTGTACATACACACACAGCAACCAGTCTGGATTAGGGATGTATACAAATATTTGTAACATTCGATATTCGTACGAATTTGGACATTCATATATGAATCGAATGTTATGTCAGATGTACATTGACATTCATATTTTTACGAATGATTCAGAACATTCATTGAAATGGGGAAGTGGGAAAGCAGCTGCGCCAGTCACATCTGCAACAGATTCAGAGTGAATTCAACATGGTTTGAGAGCAGATTCAAACTGGATTCAGGGTTGATTTGAAGCTTTCAGAGCAGATATGTTATGATACCAGATACATATCAGATACATATGTGTTTATATAGGATATTTGTACAAATTTGTATGAATACATTAATATTGAATAGAGTCCTACCACATTCAAAGGGGATCTATTAGAATGAATACAAATTTTCTTACAATTGATTCAATAATGAATTGAATGCAAAAAAACAAAAACCCACAAAACACAAAACCATTTGTGCACATCCCTAATCTGGATAGTTAGATGTATCAATGGCTACTAGAAATGGATGCCTAGGTATTGCCTCCAGGTTGGAGAGATAGGCAAGATGTCTCTCAAGGCTCTCTTCAGGGATTTGATTGCACATGAAAGTCTTGCTTTTGTCTTCTTGTATATATTACCCTTGACTACGTCTGTATAATTCATGTGAAGCTCTGTACCTGCAATCTATATATTTGTATGTGTGTGTGGATCAGCAAAAAGCAAATTGAATATATATTGTGTGTGTGTGTGTGTGGGGATCTAATAACCATGAGTTAAAATATGACCTGGTGTATCACTTCATATGCTTCAGCAACGTTTCACGATCTTTCAAAATGTATTTTATCCTTAGTTGGTTCCAGCTTCAGCGATATGACCTGGAGGAAATCTACCCCTCCTCAAGGAAGCAAAAACAGGGAGAGATCATGCATCTGCATTTTGGATGCCAGCTCCCTCCTTCACCTTGCCAGTGCTTCTTTCAAGTGCCAGCAAGGTACAAATCACTGCCATTATGGCAGTGGTTGCATCACTGTGCCAACTGTGCCAACATGCTTGCATGGTGGTTTGCTCTTGGTGGCAGGGCTCTGTGGCACTCATTATGCCTGCACAGCCCCTCCCCTGGCTCCAGCAGGGAGAAGGGCAAAGGGAGCCCTGCCTGGTGGCCGGGAGCATAGATACAGAACAGTTAAAACTTTTCTACATCAACACACTCCAAGGGAGGTGCTGCACACAGAGAGCTGTGTCTGGGGAAGATGCAGCTCTGCAAAATGCAGATGGTGCATGCAGCACCTCCCCTGGAGTTTCCTCACATGCCTAATGCAAAAGGCTGGTTGGTGAAGGCCAACACATAATAGGTTCAGTGAAAATTGACTTTTGACATGCAGTAGCAATTGCACAAATGTTGGCATACATGAGGCTGTAGTCACACCTTCATTTTAAGTCTTCTTAGGTCCATCTTCAGGTCTGGCTACTCACACCTTTTTATTTCTATCCATTTCATTTGTGGACTTCCCACCCTCCATTTGGACTTTCCTGAATGTAAAGTTCACATATAAAACAGATAGAAATGAAAAGGTGTCAGCAGTCAGACCTGAAGTATGCACCTACCAAGTTTAAAGTGAAGGTGTGACTATGGCCTTTGTGAAGGCTCCAGCCAGATCAGTGCAGAAAACAATACCTAATGGCATTGCTCCTGAGAAAGGAACACTTGAGACTAGATGTCAAGAGAGGAATAAAAACCATCCATATCCTGTGGAATGGTTTTTTTCCTACATTCCACATCTTGTTCTTTCCCCCAACTTTTTTTGCATAATGAAGAAATGCATAAGTGGGCAGAGTTCCTTGCCATACAGTATATCTATTCATAGCTATTGAGGTCTGTAGCCAAATCTGTGTGAATAAGATATTTTAAGAGTTGTATTCTTCTCCCTAATACATGGCCTATTTATGTTAATTGTAGTTATAGCCACAGAGGGGATAATCCTTCTGACAGGAAGATGAAAGAACTGGTCTCATTACAAATTCTAACTTGGCTTTTTGGATGTTGGAAGCCTTGTTGGGGAAAGTTAACATTCGGTCTCACTTTAGTCTTCTTTGTGGTCCTATTTTTAATCTAACATCCTTCAGTTCTTTATAAAGACTAGAATAATGGGCATTTACAGTTAATGTTGTAATTCCAAAAGAGTATAATATTAAAATGGAGGAGACAGCCATAGAAAACATAACTGCTATGTTTCATTATGTCACTCTTCTAAGTTGTTATAAAGAGCAGAGGCAAATTGTAGCTTTAAGGGGAGTGAAGGGCTGGGTGGTAACGAAAACATGTGCTGCCCCTGGGACAGTCCCTGCATTGGTGAACCAAGAAAAAGTGTGCCCCTTCCCATAGGTATTAGCCACCCTTAAAGCTACCAGTCACCACGGATGGAGAGACTAAGCCTTTCTAAACGTATTTGCACTATGCCTGTGATGTGTAAATACCCTCCCCCTGGTAATATGACAGGCACAGAGATAGACCAGAGGCATCCTGGAATTCTGAGCAAAGCCATATTTCTCTTTATTCTTCCTCCATCTATTTGACTGCCAGGAAAGGCAGAGCACTGAAGCAATCCAGGCGCAATCAATGCAAATGGCTTCCTTATTGACAAAAGACTTCCTTGCAACTCTGGTACATCTCTGTTTCTAGACTAAAAGTATGCCATCAGGACACCTTTGTGTCACCAGGCTAATGGTGTTATGTGAGACTGTGGAATGCTTCCAGGAAGAATTTGGACAATCTTGAAGAAAGGTTGGTGTTTTCCTACTGTTTCTTATGGCCAAAGTAATGCCATCTACATTAAGACGAGTTGTTTCTGCCCAATCTCTGTGCAGGCTCCAAACCTCACACCACCTCTGAAGCCAACATGGGGAACTGTCAAAAGTTCCTGACCTACAAAGCTCTGGGGGGATCATTTCAGTGGGACTCAGCTGAAATTAGTCCCCTGTAGTGTACTAGGCCATGATGTGATCTCTTCCATGTAGGGAGGAGGGAATAATCATGCAGATAGGTAAGACATGAAGAATTGACCCTGACATGTCAAAGCCCATTGGCCAGTTAGAGCAACCCCAGCATATTGCCAAACTAAAACATGATTCTGGAACAGAAACCTGCAGAGCATGTGCATAGCTACCGCTATCACACTTCACACTCATTTAAGGTGCATTTGCCTTCCAAATGTTAACAGGGAAAATCACAGAAAGAACTTTCAAGAGTAGACTTGATTCTAGGCCACGTACATTGAACTGTACTCTAAATTGTAGTTACTCTTGACATTGCGAGAAGCATAGACTTCAAATTAGTTTTTAAGTCTTGTTTCTAGTGTGTATGTGTGTGTGCGTGTGTGTGCGCACACACACACACACCTGAGCTTATGTGTGCAACTCTTTACCTGTGCAGCAGTAGCTTGTAGTCTGGGGTGGGAAGTATGACATATTATGGTTCAAACATGGTTGACACATTGGAATGTAAAAGCAGAAGGTTCAAGATTAGGGCTTACTTCTCTCCAATTGCTTAGGAATGAGAGGCAATCTGAGTCCTGCAGAAGTGGAACTAGTACAGCAGTTCTTCAACAACACAGCAGCAAATATATCTTATCAATACCAGTCAATGCTGTTCCCAGATGGCACATTTGATAGTTGCCAAACTGGTTTGGCTGCTGAACCACAACATATAAATGAAATGGCTGAGGTAACCAGCAATGGAAAATCCAAGCAGAACTCACTGGTTTGTGCACTTTTCTTTTTTTAAAACATGCTGTCACATGACACAGTGCCTTCATTTTTTACACTGATGTTTCAATCAGTGTGCTTTTAAAGGTCTTCTAAGCACCATTCTGCTCCTCTGTTTGTAGGGCAGCATATCAATACAATTTAACACATACATACTTACAAACATGCACACATTGTTAGGCTCAAAGAATGCTGACATTCTAGACTTAGAGCACAATTTCAACTGCTCCTGCTCTCATTTAGTATTTGGCAAAGAGGGCAAGCCGGCGCTTCTTCAATGAAAGGCTTAACAAACCTTTCAAATAGCTCATCCATTTTGTAAAACAGGATAATTCTATATAAGTCACAGTGATACACCCAGCTGATATTTTTTGTTCTATGGTGACATTTTAAAATTGAATATTATTGGGTCTTAAAGTTTTGGGAATATGGCAAGAAGTAATAACTATTAATTGCACTGATTGCAAGAAAAATTAATAGCAATTTTTATTAAGATACAAACTTGACAAGATTTGAATTCATGACTTCATAAAATTTTGAATTACATTGTACTTCATTAACTCCACTGGAAGTACACAGGTAGTAAGTTAGTTACAGGCAGGCTTCTCTACTGTGCTATACCTACTGTAAAATATATTGACAGTTGAATGTGAAAAATTAATTAATTATATTCATTCATCAGAATTCAAACTCCTTCTTTCCCTCTTCCCCCTTTAAACTGTCCAATATGGTGTTTGACATAAGAAAATAAAATTACATAAAGTAACAAAAGCTTCCTTTCCTTTTCTGTTTTCTTTTGCATGCAAACACAAGCATGACCTGGGTTTTATGGTGCCCTTTAGTGTCTGTTGAATGTGTGGTAAGGGAAATCATTATTCCTCTGCCTTCCATCCTGAAGCTGTGACAACAGACTGAGAACTGGTTGACAGGCAATGCCTCAGGAGAAGTTGTCCCTGAGAATTGTTACCCTTAGGTATATTCTAAATCCAAAAACAGAGAGGCTGTCAACAGCATTTGGTACGGACCAAATCATTTGTTATTGATTTGCTGTGGAAGTTGATGGCTTTATTACTCATTGATGGTGGAGAAATTTAGAATTTTTATTCAGAATAGTACAGTAGTTGTGGGGTTTCTCTTTCTTCAAATTAATACTGCTGCTTTCTTCCTTATTGTCTTGAGAAGCACTGGGCTACAATCGTTAGGACTGTGTGAGATCCCCAAATTTTAAAAAATGAATTTTGAGAATTTTCCAAAGTGTAATTCTTCCACCCTGAAGAATTTTGGACCTAAAGTAAAGACTTGATTAATTTTAAAAATAAATAAAACACCCTTAAACTTTTTTTTATTTCACAAAATTCAGCCAAATTTGATCTTCTGGCAAATTGTAGGGCCATTCCTAAGTCTAAATGGACAATAATGAAAATAGAAAAGGAGTATTGGAGGATGGGCACAGCCCAGTCTGCACAAGGAATCTAACCAAATTAGTTCACAGCATGGTAGGTCAGCCAAGCTATGCAACTACTGATATGTGAAATCTAGTAGGTTAAATGAGTTGTTAACATCATCCAGATGAAGGCGTAATCCATGAAGGGATCTAAACTTATTCTGGTAGTGGAAACAATAAATTTGTGACCATTTTAGTTGTACTTTAAATTGTCTATTTCCTGTGTTCATGTGGTTCATCTGGAGAGAGAGAGAGAAACACATTAAAAATGTATTTTCTCCTGTTTTCTCAATTTTTATCTCCTAAGATAGTCAACAAGAGTACAGCTCAAGTTTGTGTTCATATACAGCTAAAATGGGCTGTCTTGATAACTCAGGGGTTAGGTAGGGCAAATGGCCATGCTGTAAAAGTGATTGTTTCCATCACAAACTCCAGTTTGGGACACTGCAGCTGGACAGTGAGATATCCTACTGTCAAAGTACCTTTTCAAACAGTTCTAGGCATCTCAAACCACCCCTGAGACAATCCAGCCCTGAGACAATCCAGCCCTCTTTAATTGAAAAAGAGACCAACAAGATAACACTAGAAATTTGTCTTTTACATATTATCCTGACTTCAGATTCTAACAAAACTTCTTTAGATCTATTGCACTTCTTGATTTTAGCGGCAAAGTAAGTCATTGCTAAAAATTGGAAAGTTCATGTAATACTGAATTTTAATCACTGGTTTGCTAAGTTACTTGAAATTGCTGTTACAGAATTCATTACCACCCAGAACAACCAATTCAGTGAAAAGAAGGAATGTTACCCATTTTCAGAGATCTGGAAGAAGAAGAGTTGAAGAGTTGGCTTTTCTACCCCACTTTTCTCACCCATTTAAGGGGACTCAAAGTGGCTGACAAAGCTTTTCTATTCTTCTCCCCAAAACAGAACACCCTGTGAGGTAGGTGGGGCTGTGAGAGCTCAGAAGAGAGCTGTGACTAGCCCAAGGTCGCCCAGCTGGCTTTATGGGGAAGGGCGGAAATGAACTCAGTATTCCCAGGTAAGAGTCTGTCCCCCTAACCACTAGACCAAACTGGACTGCACTTTTACTGAAGATTGAGCAAATTAATAAAGAGTATGTCTTCTCTAGGTCTGCCGTTAACTTCTTATTACACTAAGTTAGTAAGTCTGTGTCATTTCATATTGCATTGTTCTTTTTGCTTTATAAACATTGGATTCTTGTATTTGTAGATTCATCATGTAGCACATCCTCTGCTATTGTTTTGGTGGAACCATTGTTTGTAAAATGTTTATATTTTTGTCTTTATCTCTTAATTGGATTTTACCATATTGTTGTTGTTTTTAATAGAATTCATTCCTTACTCTGAAAGTAAAGAATGAAAAGGGACACCTGTCCTGTCAATGCTTGCCATGTTCTATGAATCTCAACCTGGAGCAAGCTCTGAAATATGCATCACATATCTTTGAAAGCATTTGTGGACAAGAATGTCGAAGTTGTGGAACAAAATCCCCCAACTTTTCGCAGGAAGAGGAAACAACATCCTTTCCATTTCAACAGCTGGAGCAAGTTCCCTGGCTCTAAAAGTAGCAGAATCTACTGTCATGCTGGCCCTGGGTGAATTCTGGCAAAACAGAGTAGACATGAAGCTACTGCTTGATATTGGTTGACCAGGATTGTCTGGCCATCATGGGGGTAAAGGTGCCTCCTGAATACTTGCTCAAGATCTGCAGGCAGAAAACAAGGACTCCACACACCCCACACGTCTTATACTCACAAGCAGCAAAATTTTGGAACAAAAGATTCCTTCCTTTAAGGTTACAACACAACCATGTTACAGAACATACGGGAAACGGATCCAGAATACAGCCATTTTTTGTTCAGCTAGAGAAATGCTGACAATTCAGTATGCACATAGTGATTGCATTCTTCTTGCCCTGTAGGAAGGACACTTCTGAAAACACTTCTGAAAGCACATTGCATGTTCAGTGGGGTACCAGTCTGTGGATGCTGCACTCCTTAGGCACTCACCCAGCCTTTTCACTCAGTTTGGATGCAAGTATAATGCTGAAGGTACTTGGACAGAAGGAGCAAGAGATGGATAAAAGAAAGGGACAACCAAGGGCATTCCATACTTATCTGGGTTGGACCACTCCAGCTGGAGGGGCCCTGAATTAACTAAAACAGGAAGCAAAAACCATTTCAAATACAAGAAATATGATCAATGTGTGTTTTCCAAAATGTTTCCCAGAACAATATGTTTAACAATGCCCCAAAGCTTGCTATTCCCTGGTGAAAGAGAAACTCCCCCCCCCCCCGCCCACTAACATGGTCTCTTATAGTCACCAAGTAATACATATGCTCCAAATTCATCAAACAACAAGCAGCATTACAACTTTGATCCTTAGCTACTGAACCAAACAGGTGTTGCAATTCTGAAAACTAATCATGAACTTAATTATCCCCTTGTAGAAAGAACATTAAATAAACAGTGTTAGAAAAACCATGTTTAAAAGGAGATCAGTAGACAAATAAAAGTTAATTTAAAATATAGCTATATTCCATGCCATTTCTTCTTTAACTCCATATGGTTCTAAAGCTTTGTGGTGATAAATCCAAAATAATTCCCTCATTTGTAGCCTCTGTTTGTTATTTCCCTTTCTCCCCCATTCCAAGCACCAGAACTGAATTGATTTACAAGAACTCACTTTTCACAGACAATTTTAATTTAAAAAGTTCAGCTTCAAATATTTTGGTGCTGTCTTTGAAGAAGTTAAAACAAAACTATTTATTTTACTTCACAACAAAAATGTATTGCTGCTTCAGCACCAATTAGTTTGCTCACAATGCAATCCTATACCTGTCTACTGAGAAATTAAACTCCAGTGGGAACTATTTCCAGGTAATGTGTTTAGGATTCATTGATAGGCCACAATGATATACAGTAAAACAAAAACAATGAAATCACATTCATTTTACCACAGATCATCTGCTGGCGACATGGTAGTTACTTCCCTCAGGCTATTGTATAGTGTTTATTGAATGTATCAAACATTTACGCTTGATGAGCAACTATATATTATAAATAAAGTTTTAGGTGTTTCAAAACAAATAACTTTGTATTTTTAAGGTGAAAGACATAAACTTTTTGCATTTTTATTTTTATTTTTTGCACCTCAAACATATGGAGTTCATTCCTGTTTTCTCTGTTACACAATCGTTATGTTAATTTTATATCAACGAGATCACTGTGTTGGAATAAAGTTATCATTTATAATTTACAAAACCTACACTGGGATATGAAATTTAAAGAATGCAGCCTGATTCCAATATAGTTTGAAAAATGAACCTTCCATCTGTTCCTTCCCACTCCCACCTTATGGCTGGCATTTATTTTAAAGAATAACAAAGTCACCAGGACCCATTACAATGAAGAGCTGAATAGGAAGGCATCACAGAGAGTATTGAACATCTTCATTGGACTAGAAGGACAGTTGTGGACACCCTCTAACAAAAAGTTTGTGAAAAATGCAAAATCTGTGTTTACACAGAAAAACAAATTATCACAGCTGCTGCATTATCTCAACAGCGTAATTATAAAAACTTAACCTCATGAGTAATCTTCATCTGGCACTGGGATTCCAATTCCAGAAGAGAGGAGTGTCTTCAGCATCTCAGGCTGTATAACTCAGCAGCCTTTCAAATGGCTCTTAGAGAAAGCCCTTCAAGGCTGTCCAGAAAGGATGCATACTTTGCAGGTTTTATGATGCTCCACAGTACCTGCACATCAGAGTTCACTGCGGAGTATTCTGTTCCTCTGCACTTCCCCAGGTGTTTGGGTGAACTGTGCAAGAATTCTCAATAGTCTGGCTCCACCAAGAAGCAGCAGTCCTATCTGAGAGGGAAGGATTGAGCACGCGCATGGGAGAATCCTCCCTGCTGCTTTGGAGTATTGGAAAATGTGAAGTAAGGATGCACACAATTTTTTTTTTGTATTCAATTCTAGAGATGTGCACTAATGTTTTTTGACATTCTATTTGAATCAAATCGGATACCAAAAAACCGATTCAATTCAAATTTAACAAGTTCAAATCTATTCGTTCAACTTTTTGTCAACAACATTCATATGTGTGTGTACACATCTTCCCCAAATCCGTACATATCTAGACACATCCGTACACATCCATATGCATTCCATAGTTATCCAGTATGAAGCCCATTTTCATCCTGTACAGATCTGTACAAATGCATACAGATGCGGGAAAGATGTGGTTCTTCAAGAACGCATCATGTACGAACCCATACATATACGAATGTCTGGATAATTCAAATGAATAGATCCGAAATTCAAAATTCAATTCAAATGTTTATATTCAAATTTCAGGTCATTCTGTTCAAGTTCGAATGTCAAAATTTGGGACATTCTATTGGATTTTGAATGCCTATGAATATTCGTGCACATCCCCATTCGATTTATATTGAATAAAATGCAAGGAAGTTCATATTCATTAGAATAGGCCCCCTTCCAATGTCATAGGATTAATATTTGATATGAATAGCATACGAACCCCATATGAAGCTTCATATGAATGTACCAAAACATTTATGTCAATCTTCAAATGAGTCAACATTCGATTCAAATTTGAATGTCCAAATTCGGCAAAATTTGAAGGAATTTCAAATGTTATGAATATCTGTGCATATCCCTAATTTGAAGATGATTCATTCTCCCTGCAGATGGCTTTTACTGTGAAGTAAAAATAAGCACTAACATTTTTAACATTCTTTCTGGTGGCATCCCGGGAGCCAGCACAAATGTGAGAGCCATGGTAAAAAAGCCCTATTTAAAGGGGCAGATGGGGATCATAGAATCATAGAGTTGGAAGGGACGTCTAGGGTCATTGAGTCCAACAGACTGGATTATCTATTCAATCAAACACTTCTTGGCTTTGTTTGAATCAAACTGGTCCCTCTGGAACTGGGGAGCGATCTGATGCAATGCAAACTGAGTTGAACCAGCTGTCTCAGTTCAAACTGAACTGAATCTAAACTGGATGGAAATCGAGGTGCATCAGGCTCCCTCACTGTATACGTTCAGGAAGACAGTGAAGACACACCTCTTTACTCTGGCCTTCAGTTAAATGAGGACATACTTTCCCTTCCCACTTGCAGACACTGTTGTTCTAATATATGCTTTTTAAATATATTTAAATATATATTTAATATATGCTGCTTTAATATATTTGATTTTAAATGTTGATCTTAAACATTTCTATCCTCCCCTGAGACCTTTGGGTGTAGGGTGGGATCAATCAATCAATCAATCAATCAATCAATCAATCAATCAATCAATCAATCAATCAATCAATCAATCAATCAATCAATCAATAAATAAATAAATAATAACAGCATATGCCATTGTTCTCTGCCTCTGGGCTGGCCAGAGTAATTGATTCAAAGCCCTCTTTGTTCATTTACTCTGCTTTGAAAACATCTCAGGTAGGAACCATGAACTGGGAAAGTTCCCTGACTCTGTTCCCGTCCTGGGAGCAATGGAAAGTGTGCAATGGAAACCTTGACAATCGTCAGCATGGTGAGAAGATCACTCCAGAAGTGATCTTTCCCTACTGATCAGGAATCACTCCAAGGTTGTACCTAGACATTGGTTACTTATTCTGCTGTTTTTAGATATTTCAAAATAAAACATAAGTGTTCTAGGATATCCATGCTTTATTCTGGAATATCCAAATATAGTGGAATAAATAACTAACATCTGGATATAGCCTAAGTTTCAGACTTAGGCCTGCTATCACAACAAAGAGTCTTTCTTAGGTTAAATTTGCAAATAATATTAAAATAACCACAAAAACTCAAGAAACTGTAGTATGCAGACTAAACTTTTTTTTTAATTGGGTGCAGATGCTATAGAACAATTAGCCTAAAGCAGCAAGGTTTAATTTGGGATTTCTTCAGATGCTTGATTTCATTTCCTGTCAACCCAAGCCAACTGAGCTATCAAGAGGGATGGTGGAAAGCCACCAAGTTAGGTGCTCATGATTTAAGGGAAAAGGTCACAAAATATGTTATTTATCTGTATTTAGAATGTGCTGTAGCATCCTTCCAGACATTAGGAAACTGCTGACAAGTTCTCCCAATTTCTTTTATTCTCACGGCTAAGTATAGTGCAGTGTGGCAATTACAGAGCTGCCTGGAACATCTTTCTGCCCTCTGAACTAGCCCTGACTCCATTATGGATTGAAGGCCAGTTTGGTGTGATGCAGTGTTACTTGTTCATGCTCTATTTCTCCCTTGCCCCATTGGTTTCAGTTCATCAGATGGCACAACCTTGTATGTCTCTCCTACTTCAAATGCCTTCTGATTTTCTGAATTCTTAAAATAATAGAGATCTCTTTTTATGGTACTCAAAAGGTTAGGGCTGGCTACAGTTTTATTGTGCAGTGCTATGATGGAAATCCTGGAGCCTAAATAGACAACAAAAAATAAAATAGAGGTCAGTACCCTTAAATTTACTACACATACTTCTACACTCACCAGTTCAACCTGATGACACAACAAGATAGCACAATAATCCACAAACACTTTAAAAACAGCTTAGGGGTGGTAGCATGCAGCAGCTAGAGTTCTCTAATCACTTTGGAAGTGCAGTTTATGGACTTTAGTGTGAATCAGAGGTGGGATGGAATATTAGTGTGTGGCAATAATCATTTCTGAGTTGTTTTTGAGTCTTTGCTTTAAGAACTGCATGTGATGCAGCCATGGGTGGATACAATTTTCTCCCTTCAATGGAGATGCTTAAAATGGCAGCTCATATTAATGCCTCTCAGCTCAAGAACATAATCAAGGAAAGACCATTTCCAGTGGTGATCATGACATCTTTTCCAAGTGTCCAGAAGAAGATACTTGCATTTTAAAGTGGAGACCCAGCTTTGGCTTCTGTGTGTTCTTTTTCACTTCATAAAAGCATACATGAACTACAGTCCACTATAAAGAGTCTGCACATTAAACTGCCCAATGGTCCTATTTTGCCAATTAAGTTGCATGCAAACAATATGAAACTAACAATGTGTCTCCATTTTGGAGCAGAGCAAGCCAGTGAGTTGGCATCTTGGTGAAAATGCCTTGTTTGCCCAATAACATGGTGAACAAGGCATTTTTGCCAATGGCTATAAATTATGCTTTGTACCAAAAAGAGTCTATGACAGTGCAAGGACAGCATGCTCATTGTAAGCACTTCTTGGTACTGCTAGTGGATAATGGAGGTAAATGGAGACATATCCTTGGCCAGTACAAAACTCATGCAAATGTATTGTTTTCAAAATAGAGCAAATATTTCTCTCTTTAGGCATCCAGTAGTGCAACATTATTTTGCCCTGTGCTTGCTAAAGAGATTTAATTCTGAGCTGTATAAAAATATTTTTTGTAGACAACAATCTGCAAGAGATGTTTGCCAAGAAGACACAATTTCTGAAAATTATTGTAACTACTGTAGTGGCAAGTGCAAATGCAGAAAGGTATTTCTCCAATTTAAAGAGGATAAAATCCTTTCTAAAAACACAATGAGCCACAACAGGCATAATGAAATGTTGTCTTTGGAAAAATGAAAGATATAGCATGTAGATATTTTAGTGAAAAGACAACAGCAATGTTTGCCCTTCAGAACGAATATACTGCAGAATATATGAATGTAGATAGACCTCCTGTGATATTTGGAAGAATAAGAAGGAATTGGGGCTACTGTTTAGTCCCATCTAAAAAGAATTATTTGAAAGGGTAACATTTTAAAAAATGCAGTAAATGCTCATGTTTTTATATTTACACATACTTAAGAAAGAGGTCCTATAATTTCAAAAGCTGCATCGAAGACACTGCTCTTCTGACTTTCAGCTCCTTGGTTTCTTTATTTTGCTTTATTGCACTGTATCTCTGCCAGAAGAGTATATGGTCTGTTTGCTTTTGCTTCCTGAGTTAGTGGCTGGCAGCATGTGTGTCCACATGGATTCAGATACACAGGCATCATTCTGCTGTAAGCACTCTCTAGAACATTAGAAACATCAAGTGAGAGTAAGCATTCCCTGAGCACTTACCCTACTCTTCTGGTGGCTATTTCAGGACGTTTTCCGTCATTGTTCTTGGTGGTATTTTCTTTCAAAGACCTCTGTTCAGAGACATCACAGCCAGGGAAAGAAAGTTCCCCAGTTGCAGTGTTCATGAGGCTGGAGACAATGACAGATGTTCAGACAGCTAGTTGCCCCTTTAAAGGATGGCATGTATGTAATGCTCTTCTTTATGGAGGCACTGGGTAGCAGCCTAGCTAGAGTGCTGCTGGGAGCATCTCTGCAAATTTTGCTGTTAATTTGCTTGTCATAATATAACCAAGAAAGGGGCTAGGTCTATACTTTCCCAGTAGGGTTTTACTGGCATGTAGGGCAGATGCTGGGATACACTGCTGAAAAACAAAACACCTCTGTGTTTTCATTTGTGAGTACAGCAGTCTCATTTCCAGTGGCCAGTCATGGTACCTTGAAAAATGATGCCTTTGATGGTGATTGTGCCTGGAAATGGGGTGGCCTACCTTTATCAAGATGACCAATAAATTTCCTTCAGAGGACCCACAGCTCTAGGATTACCATGTGAAGAAGAGGACAAAGGTCCTATAATTCCAAAAGCTGCATAGAAGAAGGGATTCGATTACCACTTTGTTGGAGTACTAAAAGCACAGGACTCCTATCCAGTACTCAAATTGTTTTCTGAATTCGTGATTTACTCCCTCTTTTTTTGGCTAAATTTTCATTAGTAAATTCCATTCACAGGCAGACTATGAGATCCAGAAAAATCTGTTGGTTCCCTGATTTACCATGATTACCAAAGGTGTCTCCTGCGTTGGATTTTATTCCAGAATATATTCTGGAATAGGGATCCAGGACATGTTGTAGACTCCACTGGCATGTGGGTGGCTGGTCCCTAATCTGTGTTATAATCCAGAATAAGGCCCGTGCAGAAAGGGCTATAGTGAGCAATTTGATTTGGTTTCACATGAAACTGGAATATCTAACTTTATGAAAGAGATTCAATAAGACATCTCATTTCTCCATTTACTTAAATCATCAGTCACAAAATAGCTATATAATATGGGTCAGGGAAAGTAAAATATAAAAGGATTAGAAATATTGGTCAGCACAGGTGAATGTCAGTGGAAGCCCCCTTTTCTTCTGAAAGACTGTTTTCCTTGAAATCAGTTCAACACCAGCAAACTCCTCCTTTGATCAAAGTGAATTGTTTGCTTCTTCCATGCATTTTAATGCATTTTAATTGTTTTTACTGTGTGTGTGTTTACTCTTGCTTTTAATGTTTCTTGTAAACCACTGAGATTTTAAAATGAGAAGTTGATATTATTTATTTATTCATTATTTACATTTCTATCCCGCCCTATACCCAAAGGTCTCAGGGTGGCTAACAACATTTAAAAACAAATATATTACAACAGATAAAAGCATATTTTAAAACAACAGTGTCTGCAAGTGATAAGGGAGAGTGTTTACAAACATTTTAAATGAATGAATGAATGACTATAAATCAGATTAAAACAGAATTTTCTGGTTCTCCTCAGAGTTCAAAGAAAGCTCTCAAATTAACATTTTTTTTGGGGGGGGGACTTCTGAATGGAACCTCTTGCATAGACATGAGTTTTAGTTGAAGTTCATACTATGCCTTGGTCTCTGGGGACTATAGGTTCAAAAAAGTGGTAAATATTGGGTAGCTATAACTTTCATCCTGAGGAAAAAACAGAATAATTTCTTTATCTCCATTTCACTCCACTAGGTCAATACAAATGCACATATAATATTAGCAAATATTTGTTTACTTTTCTTTGTTCCTTGCAACAATTAACTGCCCAGAAGTCCATGCTAAAAACAACTCATCATTTAATTAAAAGTGTTTCCATTGCCAATATTGACAGGTTGTATAACATGCCAATTTATTAAATCATTCAACTTATATCCATAGTTGTAAAAGAGGATTTTATGCAATGGAAACTCCCACGAACTGCTGTGAGATTATAGTTTAATGGGAAGTAGTATATAAATATTTTAAATAAATTATGATATAGATATTATAATATATATGGAAGATGGGAAAAAGTGATTTTAATCCCTTTACCCTTTCTGCATATCCTTTGCAGTAAACTTACATGGCAAGTGAGGAAGGATAAAGACGAATTAAAACAGTGTGTGTAGGTTTTGTTTGTACACATATTTCTGTGCATGTGAGTGTAAGAAATCAGTCTTTCTCCAAAATAATATAAAATCTAAAATGAAATTTTGACGAACAACGCTCACTTTTAAAAAAATAACAGCAAAGCATAACACAGTGGATATATCTCTATTCAGTTTAAAGAAAGAAGTTATAATAGGGTTTCATCATGTTTTCATTCAACATTTTACAATCCACCAGGGACTTCACCTAATGAATTTAACACTAACATTTAATGTAATTTTAAGCCACATTGTATTGATAGGTGACATGCTATTCCTCTTGACCTAAGGTCTCCCAGCTCTAGGCTGTCTGTTTACCTGTCAATTAAATTCTTCCAGAGCTTCACTGGCAATCTCAGTTTGCTATTAGGTGAGCAGTGTACTGTGGAGGAGGTAAGTGAGAAGTTATTAAATATGTGTAGGTACAGAGCCTATATATTTTCTTAGGTAGACAGTAGTGAAATTGCATTGTTTAATAAGTTCATTTGTTGCTCATTCTTCTCCAGCTTTGAGAACCTTCTTGTTCTAGCCTCCCGTGCATGATTAACTGCTTCCTCTGTCATCCCAAATTCAAGGTTAACTTAAGGTCTTCTTTAGGTTAGTGGACCATGTAATAGAAATTGGTTGGGTTGGTTATGTCATGAGTACGTTAGAAGCACTAGGTGTAGAATGTTGCTCATTTTCCTCTATTTTCTCTGGAGTGAGAGTGTGTAGACTTGATAAGCCATTTAATATGCTCTCTAAAATGATGGCGATGATGTAATCTTAATTATACCTACTCAAAATTAAGGCTCACTGATTTTGCAGTTACAGAATTTTAACCTAAATGGGTCTAGCTGGAAAACTATCTGTTTATTTATACTTTATACTGTTTCCCATCTTGGGATCCCAAAATGGTTTACAAACAAAAAACAGGACACAGCTATCCTGCCATGTTCAAAACACCTAAGTTGTTACTTTCAGATCTGAAGTCAGAATTCATCACTATGTGCATTTTTTCGCTGTTTCCTTCATATCAAGGCAAATGGGGTGGAACTTTGGATTCATGAGAATGGGGCCGCTTTGAATGTTCTTGGTTTCAAATTCACTTCTAAACCCTGCCACTTCTGTATCCACTCCAATCTACTCACCTTCATGAATGTAAAGAAAGTTTAAATAAAGGCACAAAGGATGTTTTTCCACCGCGCTCCTTTAATCCAGATCTAAGAAGATCCGGATCTAGGGAATGGGTACTTCTCTTAATCCAGATCTAGTAGATCCGGATTAAGGGAAGTACCCAATGTGCTTCCATGGGTGGTCTAGCACCCAATAGCTATGGGCACTAGCCTCCCTGCCGTGGAAACACCAGAGCACCCATTTGGAAATCCAGATCTTCTCTAATCAGCTAGCCGCAGTTCTGTTATCTTTGAATCTGGGTATTCTTGTTTCCATAGCTGGTGCATCCATTTTTGATAGCCTCATTTTCCAGGTTCTGATTTGTAGTAGCACTTCATGACTATAGGATTCTCTAACCTTGAGAGTTTCTGACACTTCTTTGTTTGTGAATTTTGTTCCTGTAGCCCACTTGTTGATGGTTGCCCAAGTTCCTCAGCATCCACTGCGGTCCTTTTTATCCTGGGTGATGACTGAGCCAGTATAGACTTCTTTTTTGTTTGTGTCTCCATTGTCCAAATGGGTTGGGTGCACTTAGTCTGGCTCCTCTGCTTCAACCTCTCTGACATGGTTGAACCTTCCAGTAGTTTGCACTACCGCCAGCCCAGATCTCAGCTTCATTGGAGCACTCAAGCCCCACCGCCGTGATAAGGCCACACCCATTGGGGGATGATGATGAATTTTCAAACCTTTGAGTCTTAGCAATGCAAAGTGGTATAAAAATATTACAAAACAAAAACTAAATGAATTTGAAAGTTATTTTAAAACTATTTTTGGGTGGGTATCATAAGAGAAAAATCTTTACTTTTTAGCAGCATTATCTCATATAATTTGCCATTTCTAAGCCTCATCTTTCTTGCATTCTTTTTATTATTCTGACAACATTGCTATAACTGCTTTTTTCTTCATTCATAGATCAAGAGACAAACCTTTGAAGTATGAAGCATTCAGCATCCTCAGGTCAGGCAGTAAACACACAGCTCATAATACTGAATTCCCCTTTGTTTCAAGGGCAGTATGTCATTGTGAATCAAAAACGGCTTGTTAAAAACTATTTTCTAGTTAGCACAGACAAACCCTTTCTCTAAACTGGTTTCTTGTTGAGTGCTTATGGAAGAATATTGAGAGTTCAAACCTGGTTCATTGGCCAGGGTCACTTGAGGCAGGCTACAGAAGGGGAACCAAACAGTATTTGCTCTTATAACCCTAAGCAGTTTGAGCTGACAACAAAGAGAGCAAGTCCAGCTGGCATTTTTGCTCACAGGGAATATGTATTTCAGTTTCTTTCTTTTTTGTTATATTGTAAAAAAAAAAAAAATCTAGAAGAGTGGAAGGAGAAAAGAAATATTTTCTTAGGCATTCCAGAACTTGATTAATGTTACCTCGTTAAGGACCTCATGGGAGGGAAGAAACTAGAAACTGTTACTCTTTTTGAGTGAGGAAGACAATTCTACTCTATTTTATTTATATCTTGGTGTTGTTTCGCTTTTTAGAAGGTAAGATTTGCCTTCTACAGAAGAGGTGGTTTTGTTTTTTGTTTTGTTTTTTGGGCTTAGTGTAATGATGTTATTGATTTATGAGTATAGGAAGAGATCTCCCTGGATTCTGAAAGCCTATATTGCATCTTCAGCTGATTTAGCAAAATGCTTGCAAATATTTTGTATCTAAAGCAAGTCTTCAATGAAAAAAGAATACCAGTACATTAAACAACTAGCATTTAGGATTTATGTGACCATCAGGTGGAATTTTGGGTACTGTAAATTTTTAAAGTCTTTATATGTCCTGATTTTTATATCAAGAGTATATAAAGAGTTCTTGCCCCATGTCATGTTGAATTTCTAAAAATGTTTTCTTCAGTAAAAGAATCAAAAACAGGGTCTGAACAACAACAACAACAACAACACAAATGCTGCTTAATTTCAAGAGAGTTTTCAGGTATCCACACTGCATAGATTTCTGCTTCTGCTGTGTCAATTTTTGCTTTATGGTTCTGCATATTCAAACACAATACCAATATATGTGGCTAAGCAAATATACAGTTTGCAAATGCATGATGATATTACATGTCATAAGTATTATTTCATATCAAGAAGCATTAAAATAATTAAGTCATCATTAATCAAACACTGACTGAACAACAGTGCTATAGGATTTTATTACTACTTTTTTAAAAAATGATTCTACTATCCTGGGTAAGATGGAGGTATAGTTTCAAAGGGCTTTTCCAAACCTGGTCAATGAAGCCTCTGGAATGCCTAATCCACACTGCAAACCAGTCTACTGACAAGCCACCCATCCAGGCAGAATGCTGCATCCACATCATATGAAGAGTTGGGGTGGGTCAAAGTGCAATATGGTGCCAGAGTCCACTCCAAGCTCATTAAGTTGATCATGCAGTATTCTAAGTTGGCATATTGGACTAGCTGCTTGTGAGCTTATTGCACTTGAGTTAGTAGTTTGGTATACTGTGGCTGAGATGTCTGGAACAATTTTTTAAGGCAACCATAAGTGGTGGCAGAGGTACCAAAATGGTCACAGCTGTCAACTACAGAGGCTGCGAGTGAAAGTTCCTGGCTTCTATCAATTGTTTGGTATGGGCCACTCACAAAACTAATGACCCTTAGCAGCGCTCATCGGCAGCTAAGTAATACAATCTGGCCTAGCACCGGGCAAGCAAACGGTCAAAGAGGTTACTTCTTGGGGGAGGGTGGAATCAAACCCAGTACTCCCAGATAAGAGCCTGGCTTCCTAACCACTAGACCAAACTGGCCCACCAAGAAAGGCCAAAAGCAAGGTGAATTGGTCAAAAGTGACATAGAGAAGGCAGGACTTCTGAACTCCTGTTTTGTCTCTCTTTTCTCTCAGAAAGGAAATGAAACACTAGTTGGCCTTCATTGTGCTGTTGAAACAAGAGTTGCTCACCGAAACGGGAAGAAACGGGAAGAAGACCGCTTTTCGGGCTCCTCTTGCACTTCGGAAAACAGCTTTTCCAGGTGAAACAAAGAAAGAAAGAAAGAAAGAAAGAAAGGACCCTCTTTGGTTTGGCCTGAGACCTTACAGCTATGTTTTTTGCTCAGACTGTGTGACCTTCAAACATCGGGCTGAGTAGAGTGTGTTGTTGGGAGTTGGCCGGACAGTTGCGGCGGCTTGCTGTTTGAGTCTAGTGGATGAGAGGATTCCGGACCAATCGTTATGTGCTGAACCTAAGCTACCCGGCTTGCAAGAGTTAATCTGCGAGATGTTGATGGGAGGCACTTAGATACCACCTGTTGCTCTGGTTCCTTCTTCCTTGCTGGCCCTGAGTGAACTATTGGAAACAGGTGTGAGGCGCTTAAACAAGACTTTAGCGTTTGGGACTTTGGGAAGAAGGTGAGAAGTACTTGGTGTCCTGGACTTTCCTGGACTTTCCTGGACTTTCTTGCCTGTCTTCCTGCCTGCCTGCAGAGAAAATCGCAGGAGGACCGGAGAAGAGTGTGCTTTCTGTGTTTCACGTTTTTGTGGGGGAGAGGGGTGCCTCTGCTCCATTCCAACATTGATTCCATCCCAGTATTTAGAAGTGTTACCTCCTTCTCTAAGGACGGGAGAGACTTGGAGACGCCTCCTCACCCCAATAGCCCAGCAGCGCCTCTTCCTTTGTTACTTTCTTTGTTACTTCTTATCTTCTATACCCACCATGCCACCACATGAGGGACAGGAAGCCCACCCCTTTAATGATACGCTATCGGGGATTCCAACTCTCCTGGGCATAGGTAGATATGGAATTAGTAGGGGACCCTTTAAAAAATATCCGGTGAGACCTATGCATACGCGCTGTCTTTCAAATCTTCGCCCCATACAGCAACATGACGGCAGCGGAATCCCCAATCCCTCTTCTAACTTGTTATTATGCAATGTTAGATCTGTAAACAACAAGACTGCAATATTGCATGATTTAGTTTGTAATTGTCGGGCAGACCTAGCCTGCTTGACTGAAACCTGGGTCAAAGAAGGGGATACTGTAGCCCTCTCCCAAATGACCCCCCCTGATTTCTCAGTCCACCAGAAGACCAGAGACGGAGCTCGAGGGGGTGGGGTGGCAATTCTGGCTCGGGAAGTTTTTTCTCCTAGAACCATACCAGCCCCAGTAATCGCTGGTATAGAATGTGTGGGCCTGGTTCTGGGTTCTTTGGTGAAACTGGCTGTTCTGCTGGTATACCGGCAGCCAAATGCACCGGCAGACAGCCTTCCGCGGCTCCTGGAGGTGGTGTCTGACTGGGCACTGAGATTCCCCAACCTTATTGTGCTGGGGGATTTCAATGTCCAGGTCGACGCCGCCTCCTCCCGAGCTACGGAGTTGGTTTCGACCATGGCAGCATTAGGCCTTTCTTTACTTAGGACTGGTCCAACACACGCTGCAGGCCATACTTTAGATCTTGTCTTCTGGTCTGGCATTGATGTGGTCTTAACTGACCTTGAAACTGTTCCATGGTCTGACCATCGTGTTCTGAAAGCTCGTTTTCAGCTTGCTGCACCCCCCAAGTCACCACCCAGACCAATTTTGGTTCGTCCACGGGGCTGTATGGACCCGATTAACCTTCAGAATGCCTTGCAGGTTTCGGTTCCTATTGATGGTTCTATAGATGAGCTGGTTGAGGGCTGGAATTCTAGACTCTCTACAGCTATTGACAAGATTGCCCCTAAACGACTCCTCCGGCCCCATAAAAGGCTCTCCCCATGGTTTACCAGGGAGCTGCGAACCCTCAAACGGCGCCTGAGGCGCCTTGAGAGAGCTTGGAGGCGAACTCAGGATGTGACATCGAGAATGTCATATCGTAGACTAAAAAAAGCTTATGAGATGGCGACTAAGAACGCAAAAAGAGACTATCTCTCTGCGGAGATCGCTTCCGCAAAGTCACGCCCGGCGCAGTTATTTAAAACAATTAGGCACTTGACCATTCTTCCGGGAAATCAAAATTTATCAAAGTCGGGAATTGGCTGTGAGGCCTTTGCGACTTTTTTCACGGATAAAATCTCTAAGCTTCGCCTTGACCTCCCCCCCACAGCTGATACAGCAACGGAGCTGGGGGCTCATAAATCGTCGATAGGCCCGGTGTGGGATTGCTTCCACTTACTTGATCTAGCAGAAGTAGAGAAGGTGCTCATAAAGGTAAGACCCACCACCTGTTCACTTGACCCATGTCCTTCATGGTTGATCAAGGCTAGCGGTGAGACATTGGGTGCCCATCTCCGCGAGATCATTAATTCCTCCTTGGAACAAGGAGTGTTCCCAGATATTTTAAAGGAAGCGGTGGTCCGCCCCCTACTAAAAAGACCTGGTCTGGACCCTGATGATCTGTCCAATTATCGCCCAGTATCTAACCTCCCATTCCTGGGGAAAATAATTGAGAGAGCGGTGGCGGAACAACTACAACTATTTTTAGATGCAGCTGCGGTCTTGGACCCTTTTCAATCTGGCTTTAGGCCGGGTCATGGGACTGAATCGGTTCTTCTGGCTCTCACGGATGATATCCGGAGGCAAATTGATCGAGGCGGTTCAGCGCTGCTGATACTGCTAGATTTAACAGCAGCCTTTGATGTTGTAGACCATGATATTCTGGTCCATCGCCTCATAGAGGCTGGAATTCAGGGGACAGTTCTTGCCTGGTTTTCATCATTCCTCCAGGGCCGGGGGCAACGAGTAGCCTTTGGGGGTCAGAGTTCCCAGAGATCTCCCCTTCAATGTGGTGTCCCCCAGGGTGCACTTCTTTCCCCAATACTCTTTAACATCTTTATGCGCCCCCTGGCTCAGTTGATTCGGAACTATGGTCTGATCTGCCACCAGTACGCTGATGACACGCAGCTCCTTCTGCTGATGGAGGGTCGGTCGGCCCCTGCCCCAGATTCCCTCTCCCACTGCCTAGAAGCCATTGCGAACTGGTTAAGAGGCAGTAGGTTGAAACTAAATCCATCAAAGACAGAGGTGCTTTGGCTGGGTCGTGGGGTTGAACCTAGTAATTTACAGCTGCCTCCTTTTGAAGGAAGCCTTCTATCAACACTCCCTGTCGTCAAGAGTTTAGGGGTCCATCTGGACTCTAATCTTTCTATGGAGACCCAGGTGGCACGCTCAGCCCAGATGGCATTTTTCTATCTAAGGCAAGCTCGGCAGCTGGCCCCTTACCTCTCCCATTTTGATTTAGCCACCGTGATACACGCGACAGTCATTTCTAGGCTAGATTATTGTAATTCCCTTTATGCCGGTCTTCCCCTGGGCCTGATCCGAAAGTTGAAACTGGTCCAACATGCAGCAGCCCGCCTGTTAACAGGCACTCCTCGTGGGGCCCACATCACGCCTGTTTTACGGGAATTACATTGGCTGCCTATTGAGTACCGAATCCGGTTTAAGGTGTTGGTTGTAACATTTAAAGCCTTACGTGGGCTGGGGCCTTCGTACCTGCGGGACCGTCTGGTCCTCTATATACCCAGGAGAACATTACGGTCATCATCAGACCAAAGTCAGTTACAGGTCCCTAGAGTCACCGAGATCCGCCTGTCTGTCACTAGAAACAGGGCTTTCTCGTGTCTTGCCCCTTCCTGGTGGAACTCCCTGTCTGCGAGCACTCGAGCCATCCAAGAACTGCCTAGGTTCCGAAAGGCGTGCAAGGCAGAGCTGTTTCGTCTGGCTTTTGGCTAGTAGAAGATCAGCCTTAGGTTGGTCATGAGATCTCTATTTCCCGGTCATATTTTTCTATGATACTGCTCTGTGGTTGGGAATTGGTCTGTTATGGGGGGATCTGGGTTTTATTATGGTTTTAAAGATTATTTTGATTGATGTTTTGTATTTGATGCATAATTTTGCCTGTATTGTACTATCGGCATTTTATA
This sequence comes from Aspidoscelis tigris stejnegeri, assembly GCA_023333525.1. NCBI lineage: Eukaryota > Metazoa > Chordata > Lepidosauria > Squamata > Teiidae > Aspidoscelis > Aspidoscelis tigris. The sequence continues at coordinate 99,198,530 of JALMGA010000001.1, forward strand.
TGTCTATATTGTAAGCCGCCCAGAGCCCATTCGTGGGGTGGGCGGGGTATAAATCTCAGAGTAAAGTAAAGTAAAGTAAAGTAAAGAAGGGAATCAAGGCTCTGTGAGGTAAAGGAACACTTGGCTAACATAAAGGAATTCAAGCTCTTTCTGCATGGAGGATGTGGTGGACCCAGAAAAAGCAGCACAGACTAAAACCATAGACCTTGAGTTCAGCACCTTTGATGTCAGTGTGGACCCCAGGCAACTTCAAGGATGTTGCAGTGGTCTCTGAAGAGATCGAGATCAACCAAAAGACAAAGCAGTGAACCCAGTGAAACTGAAGAGACCAAAATCCTACATGAGTCCAGGTGGAAAAATGGGCTGCTCAGGCAGGAAGTGAAGAAGGAAAGTTGATAATATTCAGGCTCTCCAGGTCATATAAACCAGCAACATTAACTCAGTCAATAATTCAGTTTGGAGACCTATACTGTCTTAAAACTGCTCTCACCCTAGGTATGCACCCTTAACAGTTTGTCACCTTATGGCACTATGTCAACATGATTAACATGTGGCACAAACATAACTTCTTACAAAGAGGAGCTTTAGGCAGGAGGGGAAAAAAGCAGTGTTAAAGGTTTAGAGTCAGTAAACCTAAGCAGAAGTGAAACTCAGACATATATACGAAGAACCATTGTTGTAAATGGTCTCTGTTACCATCCAATCCAGATTTCTGGGTTCTAGTCCATGTGAATGGTTATAAAGCTCTACACTATGTACTCATGTCCTGTGGGTGGCCACTCAGAGACCTAGGGTGATTTCACTCCTCAAGGTGTAGATGCTCTTTCCCATAAGTTCCTTAATCATGCACTATGGGCTGTAGTGCAAGTTGGCCCCTGGATTCCGTTTCAACGTGGCTTTCTAAAGATGCAATAGTTGCATCCAAAGAAGTTATAAACACATTGCAAAGCAGAGATTTCTAGAACCAAGACCAATTGTCTAAACAGGTCATTAGTGCTCAACAGCTTTCCTAAATATAGTACCTATGTTGAATTTGAGGGATTTACTTGCAGCTGTAGCTACAACAGTCTGAATGTATTGACTTTACAGTCCATGCCTACCATCCACTGTTTAGATGGCTGTCATCATAAATTGCAATTTGTGATTTGCTCTGGAGCCTTGGATTGCTATCTGTGTTGTGAGGTTCACATTATAATGATTGATTGGGCATTAGGCAGAAGAAGGGGCAAATTTTGTCGTTTTTATTACAGTGTTGCTTGGGAATGCGCTGTTTTTTCTCCGTCTTTCATTGTGTTGCATTCAACTTTGGATTTTGCACACATGTGATGGTGCTATTGTACCTATGTATTTCTGCATAAATACTGATTTTTGTTTTACTGTTAATTAATAAAATTTATTTGTTTTTTAAGAAAGATTTAGAGCTGCAACTTTGAGGTTTCTTTTAAAAGAAAGAAAAACTCATACAAGAAATGCGGGTATCTTCTCTCCAACTGGCATAAAGGCAAAAATCATTTCCACATAAATATTAAGCTCTTGGAATTTATGAGCTGGCAGGATTTTTTTGCATTTGCTTCTCAACAGTTGGAAGAAAGCACACAGTAAACATATTCATCTGCGAGATGCACAATGGGCTAAACCTAAAGGGACTCATCAGCATGGTCATTGATGATGACACAATGCTTGCAAATGGTTCCCAGTGGGAATACTTCAGTCCACAAGGAATGTGAATGAAGAATTGTTGCAAAAATTTTCAGTGCAACTGCCAGCAACTCTGTTGTCCTTCCATTGTTTCTGGACTATTTGCAGTAGGAAGATGTCCTGGTAGTGACAGGAACATAATAAACTGTAGAATCTATCAGCTATCTTTTGTCAGAACATTGCTTTTCTGAATGAGTGTACGTGATACTCTCTCTTCTCCCTTGTTTAGGGCAGTAATTCCAATTGAGCAAGAATGACCTTTTGCCTAGGGTCCAGGAGGAAAAAGAGAGCTGCTTGGAAGCATTAGGGTGCTTATACCTGTCATTTCAATTAGCATGTTTCTGGTCTTATGCACCACACAAAGTTTAAAAATGTCCAACCAGGCAGGGGCAGGACATTCACATGACATTACAATAGTTATGCACATGCCTTCTGCTCCACTCTCTGACAAGGACTAGCTTCTAGCACAACCAAATGAATACCTCTGAAGCCACATTTCAGAAGGTTTAAAAGGAGAATCCCCATGCTGATCTTTAAGCCAGAGTTCCAGGTTATGTATACAGCCAAATAGCCAGGCTGATTTCTGGTCATTGTCTGACATCTCCAGCCTAGGATTTTGGCTCTGCAAATGGAAATGAAAAACGGAAATGAAATTTCCATATACTGAGAAATTTCTAATTGATTGAATGGAACTTCAACTGTTTGACCAAGATCCCTTTGCCTCCATGATATCAGAAGCTCTCTGTCACTCACATTCAGTCATGCAAGAATTCCAATAATATGCCATATTTAATTTGCCTTTCTATGCTTAATGTATATATATATTAGTACAAATTCTTTTCAGCTGGTTTACCTGATGAGTTGGACTAGTATCTAAATAACTTGAGGACTTACCACATGGCAATTGGGGCCTACTCAATTTTGTAAAGTTGATTGGTTCATCTTTCTTAATTGTTTTCAGCCCAGTGGACTTCTGTTTTGTCTGCAGATATAAGGCCTTCTGTCTTTTTCTACAGTTTCCTTTTTTCCCTTACTGAACATTTTAATGCTATCAACTTTTCTGTTTGGATTATGCTTCAGTGATGATATTGATCATGAAGTGGGATTATTTTTCCACTTGAGTTTTCAGATTCTCCTTGTATAGATCTCCCTTGTTCCACTGGCCTTCAGTAGATTTTCTTTACTAACTTCCTTTAATGGTCTTCTTGATTACTTTTGATACATTCTGCTGATCTTGTTTCTTCTCATACTGTCTTTTGGCCTGCAGCACTTTCCATTCACCTTCACTTCAGGGAAGAAATAGCCTGTCAACATCACTGCAGGAATGCAGGTACTATGGTCATTATTTTCATTGTCTTCCAATCGACTACAATTCATGCAGTGTACATAAGCACCATGAGAGCCCAGGAATTGATGGCCTTGATGGTGCTGCTACCATTGAGTTTGAATATAAGGATCTTCTTGATTCTTCAGATCTATTCCCTGTTAGGCCAGATTTTAATACCCCTGTGCTTGATGTTTTCTGCTTGGAAGATGCTTGAATATTTGTAACTTTTATTGGCACAAGTCTTTTTATGTATTTTAAATTTGGCCGTTTTGTTCCTTCACCATTACCCATTTTTCCTTTGTTAACAGCCACAGTTACACATTTGTAAAATCCAAATTCCATTGCAGTATCATTATTATATGTGATGCCTATGCTTGCTGGATGAATTTATTGTGGGTCATGTTGTATAATTATTGTAAATGTTGGCAATGTATTTAATTATTTAAGGGACTGTATTTAAGGGACTGCTGTGGATAAGGAACAGCAGGTAAGCAGTGGGCAGAGCACCCAAATTAGCATAAGAGAGGGAAGCGAGAATGCCCACAGGTGCAGCCAATCAGAGGCAGCCCATGCCAGGCTGCAGCCATATAAAAGGCACAAACCCAGAAGTATGCTTTGGGTTTTCAGGATGGAAAGGTTCTGAAGTGACCATTCTTCACCTGAGGGAGGGAAACCCACATAGGTCCAGCAGGGTCTAGGGCTTGGGAAGAGCCAGGGAGAGAGTATCCATGGAACATTCCTCCTCCCAGAGTAAAAAGCTACTGATTAACCATCAACCTTTTACTCTGAAGTTTCCGGGAATGATGCCTGGATACTGCAGGTGTTCAAAGCTCCCTGTCTGGCTGACAGGAAGCAGCTGCAGAGTTGCTGCTCAGTTTTCGGTCATCATGTCTGTCCAACCAGAAGTGGCTAAGCAGGGATGCAAATGGACTCTGCAGCTTCTGATAGCCACATCTGGTGGCTCAACATGGCTGTGGAGGGACACCAAAACTTTCATCATGTCTGGAGGCACCCTTGTGTTAAAATTTCCATTGGAAAAAGAGGACAGGGTTTCTGATACTCTGATATTTACATGGAAAAGGGTATTTCGGCAGGTGTTGCCTGTTTCCTTGACCTGTTTGCTTCAAAACCAGTGACATTGATAGCTGAGTGCTAGTGATAGTGACTCATTCCAAAACATGCTCCTTCAGGTGTTGACCTGGTCAATCTTCTTATCACTTATTGTCCGTTGAATCTTCCAAAGTCTCACTGCCTTCTTAACATTGTGATCTTGTCACAGCCTCCAAAATGAACTAATGTCATGTTGCCAGAAATCAGCCAAGCACCTATCCATTTTTTCTTTTTTTTTATTTCCATTTTACTTGTATACCACCTTTCCAAAAGAAAATTTGCCCAAGGCAGTTTAAAACAAACAGAAAATAAACAATGGAAAATAATAATCAAAATATTATAATAAAATTACATTATAAATATGCACATCATACAAAACATTGCACAATAAGCCAAAAACACACACATGAATTGAGACAGCTGACAAAAGGCCCCAGTGCCAAAAAGAATCTTCCCCAAGATGTTCGTGCCTAGCCAGGCTGGAGTGTCACCCAGAGGGTAGAGTGGTCTAGGCTGCTACCACTAGACCATTCCTGGAAAGATGGCAAAGTTCGCCTCCTCAGGCAGGGCTTCCTATCTATTTCCTGTTGCTATTTAGAGCATGTTCAGCTTGCTTCTGGTAATACAAAGCAAAGTGATTTTGACAGCTGTCTGCTAGGGATATGCACAAATGTTCTAAACATTCAAAATTTGATTGAATTCGATTGAATGTGGACATTCGAATTTGAATAGAATGTCTGCACATTCAAATTTAAACATTCGAACAAATTTCAAATGTTCCAAAACATTCATTCAAATGATTCAAAACATTTGAATGTACAGATACGTATCTGTATGAATCTCATATGTATCTGTATGCATTTGCGCTAATAGTATGGGACACAATGAGACACATATGAGATAAAACAGGATGTGTACAAAATTCATGCAGATATGTATAACACATACAAATGTTGTTGACATTCCTATCTTCAGGTTCGAATCTAACATTCAGACTGATAGATTTGAATGTATTTGATTCAAATTGGATTTTGTTGCATTTGGGTTCTTAACATTCAAATCAAATCAAATGTTTGGATATTCAATTTGATTCAATTGCAAAAAAAAATATCATTTTAGTATTACTGCTTTTGCTGAGAACAGTACAAACTATATCACTTGATTTTTCTCCATCTTAAATTATCATACCTGAAATCACACAGCAAACAGTCACCTGAATTAAGTGTCAGTAGTCTTGGAAATACTTTATTTACCTCTGTAATGACTAGCCACATTTAGGCACAGCCACCACATGTGGACATCTGCCACCATTTTACTGCAGTGCCAAAGGAGGAAACTTCTGCTGGATTTTTAGCGTTATCTAAACACAGCCTCATATATCATGCTATTTATGCAATTCAAGGAGTAGCAGCATGGACATAAGGACATTGGCTATATGGAAGAAGTTTAAATCGGGAGCTTTGGATAGATTTATTTGACTGGTGCTGAATAAAGCTGTATCTGCAGAGCAGATTGTGAATATAAATCCCTTTGCAGTGGTCTGAAATATCTCCTCCCCAGTTACATCTTTACTCTTTGTGCAGCTCTACTGTTGGTTGGTCCATGACAAATGTCTTGGGCTCATAAAATCAATACAAAGATTCTGTTTTGCATAACTCTTCCTAATGAATACTGGGACATGAAAGGGAGTTGGAACAAGACTCCAAACTAATAGTTAATTAGTACTTTCCAGGAGCAGTACATCATTTCTTTCCCAGAGCTTTTTCAAGAGATTTAAAGAGTCCTGGCAGCACATTCTTTCCACTTACAATGCATAAGAAATGCATCATAGCACTGATGATGTAACAGAAACATTAGATAAAGTCATTTACTCCCCTCCTATGTGCACTGCAAGCAAAATGCAGAAATAACCAGTTGTCTGGATTTTTTTTCCCTGTGGCTTCAAAAAATGAAATTTGTCTCTTCTTATCCATGTTTCTGCTGTAAACGTTGTGTAAAGTGCATGAGGCCACTCACTTCACTACACCCAGTTTAGATAACATTTGTGCAAACACATTGTGAGTTCATATTTGTTCTTGTTTGCCAAACTGTATATTCTGTGGTCCACATTTACTGAAAAATGCTACTGAAAAGTTGATGCATTTTTCCCCTCATGAAATGTATTTTCAGCAGTATTTCCCTGTAAGGGTGAACAGATTATTGAGATGAAAGCAAAGAAACATAAGAACATATAAGAGTGCCTTATACTAAGAATGTTCTGAATGGTGAGAGTTGTTTGTTTTGCGAAGTATGAATGTCAGTGAGCTGCTAGTGTCCATCCACTTGTAGGAGAAAAGATTAACAGTGGTTTTGTAATAGCCTGGATAAATGCTTAACACCAAAAAGATTCTTATTCTTTAGATTTGGCTTCATAACCTATGTGATATCATTCTGTTGTGTACAGTGAATTACTTAACAATAATTTGGCTTCTCACAGAGCATGGGGAGGTTCTCATATCAGTATCTTGGGGCAAGTAGGTACTGATTGGTTGGCAAGAAGCAGAGCTAAAAGGAAAAGCAGAGTGAAATTTCTGTTTGTGAGGAAAAGGATGGAGAGCATTGCAAAATGAAAGGATGAAGTGAGAGAAAGTGAAAACTGGAGGGATATAAAACTCAATGACTATACAGAGATGGAGACTAGAAACCCAAGGTTCCATCCAAGTGAGGTCTTGATGGGAGGTGGGTGGAGCTGAGTTACTGATGGATCAGGACAGCAGCAGGAGCGTGCTGAGCAAACATGTCGAGCTCCAGGTAAGTGTCCCATGCCTTCTGGATTGTCTTTCACAGAATAATTTCCTCACTGCTCTTGCTGTTGAAGGACCAGAAATAGAACCAAAAGTTCAGCTGCATAGTCAGTATATGGTCTAATATTCTTGGAAATTGCTAGCATGGGGTTGAGGGGCTGATCCAAATTATTTCCCCGCACAGACTCCTCTGAATGGGAAATCAAATATCACAGTACTTAGAAGTTTAAAAGACTTGCTCCATGCACAGAGTTTATATATGCATTTACTTTTCTATAGTACAGCATTCTTCAATCTGATGTCCCTTATCTTGTTAAACTTTAGCTCTAATTATTCTTTTCCACTGATAAAACTGACTAGAATTCACGGGAACTGAATTTCAGCAAAATAAACATGGTGGGCCACTGCATGGGACAGGATGCTGGACTAGATGGGCTGTGGCCTGATCCAGCAGGGCTCCTCTGGATATTTTGGATAACTTCCATCAATCTAAGCCAGCATGTTCAATAGACAAGGCAGATCTGAGTTCTAATTCAACATTTCTAAGCGGGACCATACTGGGAAAGGTTACCAACACTATTCAGTTTTTCCATAAATGTTTCACTTAATGTACACAATATACATGGACTGGGAAGGTACAGTTTCAGTCACAAAGGTATGGGGATAACTTTCATTGTGAATTAATGTGCTACTTAATCTTCACTTTAACTTCAGGCATTTATTTATTTATTATCGTAATTAAAATTAATTTCAGGGCTCTTGGCAAAGTTTTCAGCAGCATCTTGTATTTGCAGTAGAATTTCTGCACCTTGTCACAGAGTAACACACAGTCATACATATTTAAAGTGAGGGTTAAACAGAAATAAAATAACCTTGGAACTGCCTGTTGTTTTATTTCACAAGAAATTCACATGTGATATATTTATTTGGATTTGGTCAGTGCGAAGCTTTCTTACCCAAATAGGATTTCAACAAGTTAATTGTTTTGCTTCCATTATTTGATGGTAGCTAGCTAACACATCAGATTCAACTTTGCTGCCTTTTTTCCCAGATTTATTTTTAATATTCTGTTAAAGAACAGAGAGGCTCTGTATGAACAATCCAAAAGTGCAGGAATTGAAACAATTTTAATGCTTATGATTTCATAAAGTAACTGAAGGTGCCCAGAAAAGAAAATTGAGGCAATCTGCCAACTTTTCACTCCTGGTAGTTCCTGGTAGGTCATTTAGAACACTTTCATGTACTCTGGGAAAGCCAATTGATAAATTAATGTTGTTATCTACCCCATGCTAGCAACTGTGTTGGGAAGAAGGTGGGAGCACTTTTCCATCTTCTTTTGTCTCTTGCTCTCTATTGTGCAAAATTGTGAAGCATTGTAATCTAAAAATACAAGTTATCATGCATGAGAAATTCTAATCTTTCTATACTCAGGATGCACAAGTCTCCCTTTTAGTATGGTTTCATCCTGAAATTAAGGCCCCATTCTTACTTACCTGTAGAGCACGGATCAAAGTGCTTCAGGATGCTCCATCCACACATCAAGCCACTGACTCTGTCCCAGAGCATCTGAGAGCATCCTGGAGTGTTCTGATCATCCGTAGCTGTGGAGAAGTTTAACTGGGAAAGCCTAATATGCTTCTGGTTGACTCCTGCATATAGCATTTGCACCAGTTCCTGGTGCAAATACTGCATAGGGGATGGTTGGTTGCAGCTGTACAGTTGTATACCATGTCCCAGTTGCCACAGCAAGAATTCCCATAGCATGGTAGAAATTGTTATGGCTGTAGCTATGATTACCCATATATTGAGCGCCCAGAGGTAAATTAAGGACAGTGCTGGTGCTATCATGCTATCTCACTGAAGCTAAATGCTAAAAGTTCTAATACGAGCCACAAGGAACCAGACAGAACCATACTTTAGTAGCACTATTTCCATAATTTGTTTAGTAGAAAAAACTTGATTAATTTCAAAAGTTCCCCTTTTCTTGTTTTACAAAGAGAAGTCACAATACATAGTACTCACACTGGTATCTCAGTGGGAAAAAATAGGTTATTTATTCATATACTACAAATAAAATGCATTGTATTTTGAGAAATTACTCATGCTAGGCAGTTTATGAGCCATAGTAAGAGTCCATACCCTTACCAGTTCTTACACCAACATATATACACTTTTCTACCTGGACCCTCCCCCTCCCCAAAAAAGTACACACAGATATATTTAACCACAGCTGAAACTCAGTCCACTGATGTCTTGTCCTTATGTTCTTTTATTCTATGTACAACCTCCATCTGTTTGACTGATTTTATGAATTCATTTCTTTTTTAAAAAAATGGCACTAGAACTATTCATCTTGTTGTGCATTAGGTTTGCTTTTTGTATGATGTCCCTTTCAAGAGTAACTTGACTGTGGAAAATGAAAAATATCATATGCACTAGAAAAAAAAAGGGGGAGAGGAACATTTATAACCAACCAGAGAGAGGGAAGAAAACAACCTTGTAAACATTATGCTCTCTGATAAATTGATAGGTACAGAAATCCAAACATTGATATCAGGTTCTATCTAAAGTGTGCGTTCAACTGCAGTGCTATTACATTAAAGATGGAGAGAAATAAAAGAGAAATATTTCTCTGGGAGGGGGAAAAAGAAACACTTTTAGCAACCTAGTACAAACAAAAGAGAAGCATAAAATTGATAAAGAAATGAAAGTGTCTTGATTAGATCAATTCTATTAAAGGGGCTGAAGGACAATAAATGATTCAATAGAGGTAATCTGCAGTTCAGATTTACACAGTAATCCACTGGAGGTCTTTGTCAAAATCTTTTGACAAGCTAATTAAAAAAAGATGGTTACGCAGTGCGGAATATTTACTTTTCATGAAATGAAGCAACCAATTGGCAAACTTCAACATCCATATTTTCTCTGTCAGTGTGCTGTCATGGTGACCTTTAGTGATAGCATGGATAGACTCTTTTCCCCTCATGATAGCTTCAGAGAAATTTAATATTTAAATAATGTCCTCATCTGCAGTAAAGGCAGAATGCAAAGGGAGGTATTTAGAAAAAAAGCAGAAAACATGAGGTTTGTTCTGATTTGAAGAAACATTTACTTCCTCAGGGAATGGATTAAATTAGTTACTTATCACCACTGATATTTCTGTATCTCCTGTATCCTCTATTTTTAAAACAGAGAAGTGTGAAAACCGATTGCATTCAGCTAAGTAGTTTTAGTTTGACTTCACACTGGCTGCTATACAAGACCAGCAAGTATACTACGACCCTCTCTTCCACATGCTGGTGAGGAGTATGACTACCTCCAAATGATGAGAGGAAGATGCAGAATTATATTTAGATCTGCAATTGGATCTCATCATCCCTGCCAGACAGCAGGATGAAATTGCAGGGCAAGCCTCAGCACCTAATGGTGAAAATACCAAGAAGTGTATAAGAAGCACCCAAGCCCAGGCTAGCCTAGGGGTATTTTTGGCCTGTTTTCACTCCATGTATCAGCTCTATGACTACTACACTGCTGTAGTTGTCCATTTTCCAAGTCCATCCATGCTTGCTTACATTTGTCACAGATCCTATGTTTCTACTTGTTCCAGGATAGATAAGGACCCTGAGGAAAAGGCTTCTATACATCTATTGTTATCAGAACTTGAGCTGGTTTTAGGGGTATGGGAACAAGACTGAGCTAAGATGTTTTAAGATTTTGAAGGCCAGGATAAATACCCTGAAATAAGGTTAGAAATGTATTGGATGCCAATACAACTGAAGCAAAGGCTGGTGTTATGGAATCAAGGTGTTAAAGCAAAATAGAAGACAAAGAAACAGGATTTGTGTTAAGGAATAAAAAATAAATATACAGAAGTAAACCAAAATAAAAGAGAATGAACTTTTCAAGCTGCTGCCTAGTTACTTGTTCAGAAAAGAGCCCTCAGGCTCTGCCCCCAAGCAATAAAAAGTCTGTTAAAAAGGTTATTTTGCCTCTGAGCACCCCAATGCCCGGCTTTTCTTCAAGCTTCCAGCGGCAAAAAAGGAGGAAAATGCACGGTAAAAAGACTGCCCTTTAAAGAAGACTACCAGCACACTTTTTGGAAGCCGCGGGTATTCCGAGCAACATTGTGCATGGAGACGCTCCATGGCAAAAGGGGCAGGGATTGGCGGCCAAGATCTCTGAAAAAAGCACCCTGGCTCTGCTTCTGCTGCCTGCCTGCACACACAGTCTTAAACATTTACACATCTCCCAGAACAGCAGCCCCTTGCCTTCCTTTCCCTTTCTAAAGGCCAGAACTTTTAAAGAGCCAGAATTATGGAGAATTGCAACATTGTTATCAGGTGTGAAGTGGGTGGATTGCTACAGTGTAACGGCTGCTGTAGGGGTGGATTTTTACAGTGATTAAAATCACTATCTTTGGAAGCAAGCTCTGGATCCCAAAGTGATAAATGGCTCTGGTGGGTTTTGCAGGCAGGGGAGATGGACAGAGAACTTGTAAATATGGCTATTTTTCTTTTGGACTTGTCAGGGGTCGTCTCCCCGGGACCCTATCAAGCAGAGAGGGGGCGGGGAGAAAAATATACGGGCAAACAAAACATGCTTCCTTGGGGACGGTAGGTGCATTTAAAATGTGTGTTTTACCGAACCTCATGGGGATGCTTATTCCGGAATTGAACGGCACTTTTAAAGTCCGCTGGAATAGAGGGACCGTAGAAGAAAACTAGAGAGGCAAATAAGTTGCTTGGGGATGCAGCCTCAGTGAACTTATAGGAAGAAAAGAACTGGTGAAACATAATGCAAAAAAAAAAAAAGAGAGAGAGAGAGAGAGAGAATGGTACATATATATGCCATACTGAGAAATTCATTCAAAATAGGCCAGTGACAGGTACCAGTTAGATAACAAAGGTATATTTTGAACTATTAGGCTGCAGTCAGACATGATATTTGATTGGATTTGAGGCCAACCTTTGTTCCAAGGAATCACACCCCAAAATGTATTTCCATTTCTTTTCTGGACTATCCCACCCTGATTCTTACAGTCTTAAATATATAATTCCAGCACTAAGATCATTTTGGTTCATTTGCAGGGTGTGAATGGACAAGGACTATTTCAGATGCAACAAGACTTTAGTGGGTAGTCAGAGGGAGGGTTTCCCTTCTCCTCTCTTCCAGTGTCTGGCCTCCTGGATGTTGGTATTTGGGGCATAGCTGGGAGCTCCTTTCCTACTATTCTCTCCCTCCCTCCCTCCCTGTGCATTGTTGAGGTCTTGGTGAAGTCAATTGCAGTTTGCGAAGACATTGTTGTTTCCTTCCCATCCCCTGAGGAAGGGAAAAAAGAAGAGGAGAAGGGTAGGAAGAGGAGGTGGGATGGGGACAGTTGGGGCAGCCAAGCCAAGCCAAGCCAAGCCAAGTAAAAGGAGCCAGTGATCCAGCTGCTGGCAATTCCCCAGGGCCTCTCACTTAACTCGGTCTGCCTGCTGGCAGCATATCTGGCTCACTATTTTCCTTGCTGTAGTAAACTGGGACCAGGTGGAGGATGATTCTCTGTCACCACCACCGCTGCTGCAGACAGAACAATGCTTGAATTTTGCACATTTTCAGAACTATGCACAGTGGCAAAATCAGATCAGAGCATGATGCTATCCTGTATGCTAAGCAAATCAGAGCTTCTCCCAGACAGCACATTTAATCTGCATTATTTGGATAATCTGGAATAAAGCACATTTTCTTCTGGATTTTCCATGCTTCATTTCAGATTATCCAAATAATGCAGATTAAGTGCAGTCTGGATGAAGCCAGTAGTTCAGCTGAGGAATCCACTGCCGTAATCTCTATCTAAATCCCTAGCAAATATGTGCCTTTCTTTTTCTTTAAATACATTCTCACCATTTCCATACTGTTTAGTATCTCCTACTGTCTTTAATGAGATATGTTTATGGAGCTCTTCCCAGAAAGACTTTAAAGAGAGAGAGAGAAGTTTTATGATGGAAGATTTGCTGGAGTGGACAGTACTAACAAGGACGGACCAAAAATTTCTTGTGTTTCTATTCATCACACTCTGACAATGTCTATAATGATAGACAGTTTTGCTTCTAGCTACCAACTGTGTCCTGAATAACAGCCTGTTTACTTTCTCCAGGAAGATCGTTAGAAGCTGTTCAGTTTTCTGGGTGATAGCAATTATAGTCTTCTGAACTGATGGACCTTTTCCTCATACTAAATCATAGCAGATGGAAAACTGCTAAGTAGGGAGTTGGCTGAAATAGCTCATTTAGTTGTGGTTTTCCTATGTCATCACTTCAATATCCATGCAATACCATACACAAAACCAATCTAGGCATGCTTTATCTCACATTGAAACCCTTTTCAGTTTGCATTAAAACAACAACTGAAAATGTTTGGGAAATACCATTTGGAATCAACCATGTGCCAAGATTTTTTAGTATTCCTTTTGGCAAAACTGATGTTTTAGATGATGCCAGGCATTTTTCCCAGACATGCTGAACTGAATCTCTCTTGGAAGATCAATTCAGCCAGAATCCTGTGGATTTCAGTTCTTTCAAGAGTTCCACTACATAAAAGGCATTCCTTCATGCCAGAGAAAAGGCAAACGGATTAAAGAAAATGAGAGAGGTGAATTTCTGTACTAACCATATTGTGGGACAATGTCTAATAGTTAAACATAAATGTGTGGCCTATTTGCTAGGGGTGTACTAAGGTCACTCTCTACATACACACATGTGCATGCACACCCAGTGTCTCATACTGAAGGGTGGGATGAACCAGGGGTTTTGACTAGCTATTGATCTCCCCCAATATGCATTTTCTGCACTCATCATCATTAATCCAGATCAGCAAGTTCTGTCGTAACAAGGAGACTGTGGCATCTGCATTGTGTGCACTAATGTGTGCTAAATAGTGATGCCATGCAGATGCCTATGCTCTGTTCTGCATCTGTGCATGTGTACAACCTCCGTACAAACTTCCCACACTGTGCTGCACCTCCAACACCTGATGCAATTTGCCACATCCCCATCAATCAAATGTTACATCGGGGGGGGGGAGCAACTGTATATAGAACGTAAGGGGGGAAATCCACTATGGCATCTGAAGCAGCAGATTATGACAATGCAGAATACAGTTCTTGAAAGAGTGGAGTACTTGTTCCAGACATGAAATTGGAAACTGAAGAATAAAGATTCCCTGGCTTTGAAGATTCTGTCTGTCCTCTTTCAGGAGTCACAGGAAGTGGCCTCAGAAGTCAGCCATTTTCAGTGTCTTCTAAATAAGGCCAGACAGAGAGGCAAATGGAGAGCTAAGAAAAACAACAACGCATGAGGTAGAGCTTCACAATAGGAGCAGGGAAGCAGAAGGACAAAAAGAGCCCATCAGGATTGCTTTTAATATTTTTGCTCTTCTGCAGCAGTATAATGGCCTGAGGGGTGTGGGGACATGCACTCAGTTTTTTGTGGCTCCATTTCGGCTCCATACAGATTCCACCTCAGACAAATATTTTCTATAGATTGCAGTACACTCTAAGAGTATGTAACTTTTCTGTTTCTGCTCATGAGCAATTTTTAATGTAGTTTAATCAAGTGAATATTTAGAAGGGATAGTTCAGAATGGACAAGAGTGGAGGCTGCAGGCCAACAGGCAGAGAGAGAGAGACTGAGGTGATCTAATGCTCATGCCAACACCTGACATAACACGACAATTTTCGTGTTAACATCTAAATGAAAGTTAAATTACACTACTGTAGCCAAATGGCATTTCTGAGGATAAAAAAGAATGGGGGGGGGATACAAATTAGAGCCTATGGTTTCTGCATGACTTCTGTTTTGTGAATGTCTTTTTTGAGTGAGAGGGGGAATGGCTAAGCAGAGGACTGGTTTGCATTTCATTCACTGGAATGGGATAAGGATACCATTCCAGTAAGGCAACAATCAGTCTGCACTTCAAGTGCTTATGAAGTCCGATAATGGAGACCAGTACTTGAAGTGTGGATGGTCTGGTCCAGGTAGGTCATATTGCCATGGAAATGGCTGCAGCAACATCTGCAGTTTTGCTCCTCAAATAGGATGTGTACACTGCTGACCAGAAGTCCAGTAGCTGCACCAAGTCAGCTAGTGAACAGGGAAAGGAAATCTTGGTAAGAAAAATGATAAAAATGAATACTGAAAGGGAGGAAACTGGCTGAGTAGTAACACAAGTGAAAAGGATCTGGGTGTACTGGTTGATCACAGGATGAACATGAGTCAGCAATGTGATGCAGCTGAAAAAAAGACAAACATCCTAGGATGCATCAAGAGTAGTATAGAGTTTAGATCATGAGAAGTAAGTATTCCTCTTTACATTGGTCAAACCTCATCTAAAGTATTGTGTCCAGTTCTGGGCACCCCAATTCAAAAAAGACATTGACAAACTACAGCAAGTCCAAAGGAAGGCTACCAAAATGGTTGGTGGCCTAGAAACCATGTCCTACAAGGAAAGGTTGAAGGATCTAGGAATGTTTAGTCTACAGAACAGAAGATGATCTTCAAGTATCTGAAGGGCTGTCACAGTGCAGAGGGATCAGTAGCCTCCTGGAATGGGGTTAAAATTTTAATGCTGTGTTAAGCCAAAAGAAGGAAAACCTGAATAGAGGGAGGAAAATCCAGGGGGGAAAAAAACAGTGTGGCATTTAAAGATGTAAGGCCATGTCTACATGCAAAGAAAAATCCATTAAAAAGCTTCTTTTGCCTCAGAGTGCCTCCATGCAGAGCTTTACTCTGGGCTTCCAGAGTCACAAAGGAGGAAAATCCATGGCAGAAAAAAAAAAACCCTTTAAACAAGACTACCTCCACACTTTTTGGAAGCCACGGGTTTTCCTGGGAGCATGGAGACGTTTTCTCCACATCTTCTCCCATATTCTACTGAATTTTTATGCATTTTTGATCCCTGCAGGAGAACTGGCTGTCAGAATCAGCTGCCTGCATTCAGCTTGCACAAGTGGAGCTCTGAACTGTCACATTGTTTCACTTTGGAGAGGGAGAGAGATTTTGTGCTTGCTAACAGGGAAAGGTGATACTAATTATCATTATCATTACCACGAAGATTGTTTCTCAGCAAGCAAATCTCTCCCTCCCCCTCCTAATAATGCAGCCTCTGAAGTGAAACTTCTGGTTCTGCGCTAATCAGGGGCCATTACATGAATGCAGGCAGCTGAATTTGACAGCTGAAGGCAGCCTGCTTTCAGTTGTGCTTGTAACTATGTTGCAAGCATTAGTTATAGAGAGAGTGAGCTGCTTTCAGTTGTGCTTGTAACTGCTTTTAACTCTTGGCAGCCAAGTAAAGGGATGATCTCTGTTGTGTTCTGGAGGTTCAATTGAGGTTTTTGCCTATCATCGCTGCAGTGGGTGGGGGTGGAGAGAAAAAGACGCGGGCTCACAAAAAGCGGCTTGAATGGAGACGGGAAAGTGCATTTTAAATCCGTGGTGCCCCAAACCACATGGGGATGCTTTATTTCGAATTACAACCCGCATTTTTAAAATCCAACATGAGAGGGAAGCAAAAAGAGACCATGGAGACACGCCCTTACAAAATGGCCTGGAATTTGGACTGAAGAAGGATCAAAGAAAAGGTGTAACCATGGCCTAGATGAAGTTCAAGATCACCACTAAAAAAAGACACATCTATCTCCACATCTATGTAAGGAGGAACCTTTTCCGTGCTTCTACCTGTGATTAGACTAGAATGTTGCTTCTACCTGTGATTAGACTAGAAGTGGAGCAGTGCACCTGTGGCATACTGCCTACTGTCACCACAAATAGAGATGGGACAGTAGTCTGTGCCTTATTGGGTGGCAGGAGGCACTTAGGGCCCTTTGGCACTCCCCTTCCCTGGGACACTATCCCAGGGAAGTGAAAGTCAGGGATGAAGGTGGGCATTTGCATTTCAAGTGTCTGTCCCAGCCCAATCCAAAGTTACCTCATGCTTAACTAAGTGCTTGGTAAGTGCAAACACTGTTGTATTAGCTATTGTCTCACCACCACCACCACCCGCGGTGTAAAGGATGTGAATGGCCCATGTCTGACTTACCTAGGAACATGGGAGCCACTCCTAGTATAGCTATGAAGGACTTTTTTTAGTGCTCCACAGCTATCAGCTATTTGGGACAGCCCCACATGCTCAGAGCCACTCCAGAACAGAAGCAGCTCTCTGCTGTTCAGATGCTCCAAACCGAAACATCCCCAGGCTTCCCCAGTTGCTGTTGTGAAAGGGCCTTCTCTGTACTAAATGGAAGTGTGGCCAATAAATACAGGACTAAAGCAATCAACTGCTATTTAATTTGCCATCTAAGTACAAAAAGCTATGCAATAAATAAATAAATAAATAAATCCAGCTTTTGATATATTCCCTTCATCTTATTTTCCTTTTTATTGAGATACTTATCCACATACGTAGGTCATTTTGCTTGCTTTTTGCCCCGGCTTGCTAATGTAATATAAGCTGATTAAATTTTGTCAAGATCACACGATAACTTGCTGTCAAATCATGACTAATGATGAGCCAGGTTTTCTAGCATCTCGATATACTCAAGTATTGCCCTCATTAGTGTTAGCATCATGGATTCCAGATGCTTATTTCTTAAAAGATGAAAAGTGCATTGAAATCTTCCACTGCAATTAATAGGATATTGATTATGAAGCCACCTCATTTTAAGTCCAATCAGGAGAGGATTCGTTCAGCATATTCCTCCAAAACAAATGGATAAATGTCATTTCCACATGCTGTTGAAGGATTAAAAGAATTATCTCTTTCTTTCACATTATTTTTTAAAAAATACAAATTAAAAATAATGGGAAAAACACTACAAACAAAAATGAAGAACCTAGATATTGTCTGATCCATCATTGCAGCAACACTGGTTACATGAGGCGTAGGTCACAAGGAAAAGCAAAGGAAGCAAGAAACATGATACAATTATACTATTTTTCATTGGTTACAAAGGCAGTAATTGAAATGGCCTCAATACAACTGATCTATCACACATTAATCTTCTTCTGTTTTGTTAGGTGACTAGAATTTACCTTGGCTCTGTAAATACAGGAAAAAGGAGGGTGAGAGACTGAATATATCTTCTGTGGCACTTCACATTTCTACTACCATCACTTTTTCTCTCTTTACACATAAATGTGCTCAAGCAAACATTCTGAAGGAAAGTTACCATTTATTATGCTTTTGACAAGGACAGTTAAGACCTTTCTACATTTACCTTTAAAATGGTATTGTGTGAAGCCTAGCTCACTTTAGAGCCTCTCTCCTCTGCAATCTTGCGTGGACTAAAGTGGTCCCACCTCCTGCTAGGTTGCTCCACCCATATTGGACAGAGTGTAGCCCAGTTTAAGTGATCAAAATGGCTGTTTAGACTGGAATACTAGTAGATCTGTCTTAATAGGTCTACTAGTGATTCAGGGGTCTTCAGAAAGGAACAAGGAGGTGTGTGGAAGGTGTCAAGCCTCCTCTTGTCAGTCCCCCTTCCTCTGACAATGAAGGAGAAGTTACAATGGCCAGCCAAGCTGAGGCAGGCTGCCTAGCCAGGCACCATGAGGGATACCTGACACAAGTGGCAAGTGAGAATGCTCAATCTATAGCTCAAACTGACAGCAACTCAGAATAGGAGCAAGAAGCTGGGCAACACCCTTCCCTGATGGTGTTGAGACAAGAGCGCTCACAGCTGCATAAATCAGAAGGTTTGCACCACCTGCAACGAAAAAGGCATGACCCTGCTTCCTCTATTTAAAGCCTCACATTCGGGGCAGAGTTATTGCAGACAAAGACTGTAAAATATGTAGCTCTTAGAATCCGTGATCTTGCTTTGTGATTTATGACTAACCCTTCTGATTCTCTGATAGTTTTTGACCTTGGAACTGTTTGACAATGCATTAACTCTTCAGCCCCCCAAAACCTTGCCTTGATATTGTCTCTTGCTGCTACTAAGTCTCCCTATTCCAGTTTAGTTTTGAGGCCAACTTCAGTGGCACACCAGTTGGACCAGTTCCATTTGAAGTGATTCAGCTCCCATATGTGCAGAAACAGAATTAAATAATTGCAATCTTCCCATATTATTCCAATCTCAATATCTGTAGATTTTTTGTATCTACAACTGTAGGATGATATAGGTATTTGTATCTTGCACATCCCCAGCTTGTGTTGTTTATAATTAAATACCAATGAGTGAAATTTTCCACAGGAAGTTTTGTTAAGGACAGGGTGAAAATTGGTAGAGAATCTGTTGCTGGGCTTAGAGTGGCATCCACTGCCTGGATAAGAATTCCTAGGGACCCTCAATCAAAATAGCGGGAAAGCAAATGTGCTCCTTCAAATCCTTGCCTGCTAAAATAGGGTGCCCTTGTCTTCCTGAAAAGGTGCTTGTTGTTGTTCTGCCTCCACTTTTGGTGGCAGCAGGCACATTCAAAGCGATTTCATGTGCCATTTTTCAGTGTGATTATCAAGTCTTGGCTGTATGCCATCCAAGCCCAAGTTAAGAAAACAGTGGAAGTGCTTGCTCTGAAAGCTTTTTTCCCTCTCCCTTTTTAAGGCCCCTTTGGCCACAAGGGTGACATCTCTATTTCCAGTGGAAGCAGCTTTATTGCAAGTAAATGGGGAAAGCGGCCTCTATCTCTGCTACAGTTTGTTTCAGGAGTGCCTGAACAATAACTCTCTATAGTTGCTCAACTACATCAGGCTCTTAGAAGTTGTACTTCAGCAGAATATGAAGGCCATACTTCTGGTGTGGATTATCTCCTCCCCACTACTGAGCTGGAACTGGGATTACTGGCTGTGATCATGATGGAAGAGGAATGAACCTTCCCCTCCCTCCTCTAAGTCACAATCAGCTACAATCAGCTACAATCTCCCTCCCTCCATACGTCAAGATTGGTTGTGATCTTGACTTGGGGAGGAAGGTTGTCTCCTCCAGACTGCACCAGGGTATCCACAGGTGCAATTTTGATGGGAGGGGATAGCAAGTGCTGTGTCTCTCCTAAACTAATCTTTAACCCCAGCATGGATGTCAGAAAGTCTGTGAAGTGAGCAATTGCAACTCATCAGATGTGATTTTTAACTTGTCTCTGAAGTACTTGGGGAAAATGAAAGGCTTGCTCCAACAATGTGTTATCCTGATCTTATCTCCACATGCTCATCCTTGAGAATAAAGCCGGTTGATTTGATATATGTGAACAAGTTACTTAATGAATTCTTTCACTGCTCACCACAGAGTTTTACTTTTGATACAAATTTGTTCATTAATCATAATTGTTTGGTGATCTGATAAGGTTATGAAAAATAATGACCTGCAACAGAATATTTTATTGTGTCAGCTCTTCAGTATGACAGAAATTCTTTGCAAAACTAACGTACATTTAAAAAACTACTAAAATTATAGCAATCAATACTTATTACAATATAATGGATTACAAAGAGCAGTGTTTTCATTTTCAGAAAAGTAACTAGAAAGATAAATCAAGACAACACTTTTATTTTAAAATGCACACCCCCACCCCCACAAAGCATAACGTTTTTGTCATGCAGACAGCTGCACAAATGCCATTTTTGCACTTACCAGTTGGACTGCTTCTGTTCATACAGGGGTCATGTTCATCCACCTTGTTCTGTGGCCACAGTCATCCCAGAGTAGGATAGCCCCTCCCCAAAGAGGCTGGGTTGCTCCTGGGGAGGTAATTTGGCACCATTTTCTGGGTATGGCATGGTGAAAAGGCATAGCTGCATAACTGCAGCCACACACAGTTGCATGCAGCAGCTACCAGATCATCATGGCAATGTCTAGCCTTCCAACCAGATATTGCTTCAGACATTTCCTTAGTGATCCAGGCTGTCCTGCGTTGGCCATTTGCACTTACAAGCAATGTTGGTTAGGTACGGGGCTAGTTTAGCACATGAAGCACAAATAGCACCACTATGATGGATTCTTACTGAACTGATGTGGCATTGTTTTACCATGCCAGGACAGCAAGTGTAAATTCAGCCTTTGAAGAAGAAGAGTTCCTCAGTTGACAGGTTATCTCTGCAGGCTAATTAAGCATTAGACTGGAGATGTGTCCTTATGTCTGATAGTTTTGCCTAATGCTAAAATGGACCATGAAGAAACTGGCAGTCTACCCCATTCACTGCACTGATGTAGGTGAGCAAAGACACAGTCTGCCCTCATAAGCACTCTGTACTTATCATTGTTCCAGGAAGGAATTCTGTGCTCAATAGGCCCTATGGAGGGTGTAACCTTTGCCTCCTAGGTGCAAAGGCACTCTAAGCGTTTTTTCCCCACTAGCACTAAGTACACATTAAGTGCCCATTAGGGACCCATTAAGGACCCATGAGGCTCAGAGCAGGAAGACCCCATTTCCACTTCAGACTCCATTAGAACCACATTTGTTTCTACCAGTTTTAGGGAAATCTGGATTGAATGGGTCCTTCAGGACATATAATCTGGATTTCATGTAGACCCCATGAAAGGGGTCCACAATGGGGTCTTCGGGCATCTAATCTGGATTATATGGAGGGCATTAGCACCATGATTGGGGAATGGGGTATAGGGGGGATCCAGGGGGCACCTACATGGGGGGTTCCCTGAAACCCAAAGCTCAGAAGCCTGTGCAGTCTCCAAAGTCGGCTCCAAAGCTGGCTCTGAAGAATAGCACAGTCTCTGAAGAGGACCCCTTGTGAGAGCAATGCCAATCTTATGGACCTTTTTCAAAGACTTTGGAGAATCTTTGAAGTTTGTGGCAGATCACTCCAGAGAATCTCCAGAACTTATGACAAAGCTCTGGAGATTCTCTGGAGCCACTCCGGAGAATCTTTGAAGAATCTCCAGAGCATCTATGGAGCATCTACGGAGATTGCACCCCCTGTCTCCCCCAAAACCTGAGGTGACAGGCGGGCCCAAGTGGGTCGATCTGGATTCACCGCATGCGTGCTCCAGCATTTCTACTGTGGGCAAGCTAGCACCCATTGCTATTGGGTGCTACACGACCTGTGGGATGCATCAGGTACATCCCTTAATCCAGATTTACTAGATCCAGATTAGTTGTTGGACCCATTCATTAGATCTGAATTATCTTAGATCCAGATTAAGGGAGGTAAGTGGAGAAAACCCCTAAGAGCATCTGAAATCTATGCTGTGGATGCAAACTTAAAGTGGGAACTTGAGGATATTTTAGAGCATAGGAATAAATAAAAGGATAGAGAACAATCCACACAACACTCTATGAAATTGAAGGGCAGGAAGTTAGGACCAGTGAGGGGAAGTATTCCTTTCACCCATAGAGTTATTGGTCTATGGAATTTACTACCAGAGGGGATGGTGCCAGCAGCTTTAAGGATGGGTTAGACAAAGTCATAGAGGACAAGTGTATCAATGGGTATAGGAATGACCACCTAGGTACTGCCTCCAGATTTGAGGGACAGGCAGGATGCCTCTAAAGGCCATTTTTAGGGAACCAGGAGGAGATGAATGTTCTGTCTTTGTCTTCTACTTAATAGTGCCCAGAAGCAATTGGTGAATCATTATGTGAGACAGATGCTACACTAGATAGGTTGTGGTCCCATCCAGTAGGGCTGCTCTTTATGTTCTTAAATGTAGTTATGGATAGTGTCATTGGGAAGTTCTAATATTAGGAATATCAACAGCAGGCTTCCCACTTAGCACTGCTTATTTTTACTGATCTGCCCAAGCCAATTCAATTTTATGTTGAATTTTATGGGTAGAATTTTAAACCTTTCACTTTATGGCAGTGTTCCTGTCTGAGCTTGCTAAAACACTTTTAAAACAAAACAAGATAAAGCTGATGCAAACACACATTCTGGCTGATCCCACTTCATTGGCTCTAAATCACTGTCAACCCCGATTCTTTTGTCCCCATAGAGAACGCTTCAGAATTGCATCAGGGAAAGTGAATCTTTTCTTCCCCACCTTCCCCAGCCAGGGTGTCCACCCCCTCTCTTGATTGGATCCTGCAATGACATGGCAGAGGGTGGGGAATCCCAGGCAGACAGGAAGCAGAGCAAATCCCACTGCTGCTGCTTCCCTCTCCCCACAAATAAAATAAAATACAATAATGTGAAGGAATATCTTTAAATAAATAACAGTAAACAGAAACTACTTCTGCTATGCTCTCTCTCCTCTTTGCCACCCAGGTGCATCTCCCACCACCCCTCTTCCTCCCACCTCCACCCCTCTCACATGCAACACATTTTGCTTTGCAGAGGTGCAAGAAAACAAAATTCTTTTGGGGGTGCAGTTTTTGCACTCCACTTTGCTGCTGCATGCGTTGGGCTGTTGATATGGGAAGCCTTTCCTCCTCCTCCTCCTCCCCCCACAGAAAAAGGAGACCAGCAGAAAAAGGAGAAAGCGAGGGGAAGCGTGGGTGGGAAATGAAACTTTGTTATCAGTGTGAAGTGGAGTGGGTGAATTGTTACTTGTTATCAGTGTGAAGTGGCTGAAAATGAAATCATGAAGTGTTCTGCCAGGGAAAAAGACTTTAAATCTAGCACTTTAAATCTGGCAAGGGGCTGTCCTGTGCAGGGTGAAACCCCAACCATTTCATGATGCATATGCCCCAATACCACTGTACCGTTCCCAAAAGAATAAAGAAAAAGTGTTTTAGCAGCAAAAATGGGGGGGGGGAACACCTGTATTTTCAAGTGCTTTTTTAAATTGCAGTTTTTAGTGATTGACTCCTCAGAAAACATGGGAACCAAATTGGTAATGGGGACAAAGAAAGTTCTGATAATTTTCAAATAGCTTTTTAACCCGAGTGGGAATGCAGCCAGTGTGATTAAGAGAATGTATATAAATGACAGTAAAACACCTACCTTCAATTATCTGCAAGGAGCTATGTTCTGGAAATGTGACTTGCAATGCTTATATTTATCTTTCATAAGCAAATATCCATCCTGAACCGAATGAAGTTTTCTAATTCTGAGGCAATGTCTCAGTATCACAGCACCATATGAAAAAGAGAACAGATGTCCTGCACATTCAAGTATTGTACAAAAATGATGATGATGATGATGATGCACACTCCCTGCTCAAACTCCCTTTTCTATACCTCTTTTAACTCTGACTTCTTTTTTTCATATAATAATCCTATCTCAGAATCATTACTTGCTGGGTATAGGGCAGGGAGAGCAAAATAGAGCTGGACTGGCTGAAAGATTCATGAACACAGCTGGTTAATGTTTGAAAGCAGAACTTAAACCAGAGGTCATTTCATCTTGTCCAAGCCATGGCCTTAACCGCAGTAGCAAAGGAATGTCTTCATTTCTTCCCTCATAGACAAAGCTTCTCCTTGTCCCCACTTTTGAGCCCTGGTTTATAGGAACAGAATCCTTCCCCCAAAGGAATTGACAGTTTTTCTTTTTTTCTGTTCTGTCCCCTTTCATTTTCAGTCTTAGGTAGATGAGGGGGAAAATGTAATCAACATGACAAGGCCACACAAAGAAAGCCCATCCAAGTTGATAAATCTTCATTAATTTAGATTTAATCTGAAGATATGGCAATTGCTTTGTGAGAAATTAATTTTGTCCCTAGTATTTCTGAACATAAGGGACACCAGCATTCCTACTGTTACTATAGTAATCATATTTCCCCCCTGTATTCTAATAAATATTCTATCCTGTAAGTTTGGCATTAACACAAGCAGCCAAAATCCTGTGGGAGAAAGGGGGGAGGGTTGTTTTTCATGCTGTGCTCTGCTGTAAAGACCAATGCTGGAGGATGCAGGAGGTTGAACTTCTTCAATTATCAGATATTGGGATACACTTTATTTTCATCTTGATGCAATAGGGATTTATATATTCAACCCCCTAGCGTTAATCGTAACTGTGTATGTGTAAATCTGCCATGGACAGCAGAGACCATCTTTCATATAATACAAGCCTGGTAAGTCAATCTAAGCCATTTGCGAAACAATAAAATACAAACAGCACAGCAGGGAAAAAAAAACATAGCAAGGAGCCACAAAAAATATTTTTTATTGTTTTATCTCTCTCTTTCTTTCAATTCAAGTAATTCACTAAGGAAAGCAACTATACAACTATTGCCCATATCTCTTCAGATTAGAACTATCATGTTGCCACATCCATAATGGTATACTTATCTTGAAAACAGATTTGTTTTGCTTTGCTTTTCAAGGAAGAGTAAAGTCTAGTTATGTGGCTAAACATCTGGGGAACATTCTACATAAATAGGCACCAGCTTTGTGCAACATTGGTTCAGCACAAAAGAGCAAAGTCTTTCCGATTGCTGTTTCTTTAAAATCAGACTCTCCCTGCATCCACTAAAAGCAGTGATGGGAGAGGAGGGGAGAGATAAAGGGTGTTTTTCCACTGGCAGTAAGTATCCATTTTAGCACCCATTAAGGACCCATTTGCCTGAGAGCCGGATGACCCCATTTCTACTACAGACCCCATTAGAGACACATCTGTTTCCACCACAGCTAGGGAAATCTGGATCATATGGGTCCCTCAGGACCTGTAATGTGGATTTCCTGTAGACCCCATTAAAGGGGTCTAAAATGGGGTCTTCAGCCATCAAATCTGGATTTTAGGGAGCCTGTTTTCACTAGGGGTATTTTTCCGCTGAGCTCCTTTAATGTGGATCCAACAAGATATGGACCTAAGGAATGGGTTCTTCCCTTAATCTGGATCTGGTAGAAGTAGCCAGTGTGTTTCCATGGGTGGTCTAGCACCCAATAGCAATGGGTGCTAGCCTGCCTGCTGTGGAAACACCAGAGCACCCATTTGCAAATCTGGATCTACCCTTCTAGTGGAAACAGGCTCCCTATAATCCTGAGGATGCTCAGGGGGAGGCATCCATGGGGGGGGGGTGCCCCAAACTCAAGACTTTGAAGTCCCTCCAAAGTTTGCTCTGAAGTCCCTCCAAAATTGGGAGATTGTACCCCCTGTCCCCCAAAATACCTGGGGTGATAGGCAGACCCCTTGTGGGTAGATCCAGATTTGCAAATGGGTGCTAGACCACCCATGGAAACACATTGGGTACTTCCCTTAATTCGAATCTACTAGATCCAGATTAAGGGAAGTACCCATTCCTTAGATCTGGATCTTCTTATATCTGGAACAAAGGAGCGCAGTGGAAAAACACCCAAAGTGGATGGGAGGAGAAGGGAGGATCAATTAGCTTTAGTTACTGCCCAGGTTCAAAACAAGAGTTAGAGAGAAGGACGGGTTCTCCCTTCCTTCCTCTCATCTCTGTTTTGAATGAGCTGCTCTGCTGATTGTCAGATTCTGCCTGCTGTTACATTGTAATGTATCTCTTGTAACATTGTAGGCTGCTGCCAGCTCTGCTCTAGCCGCTACAGCCAGGAAAAAAAAGGAAGGAAATGATGAGTGATTATTGGGTCAGGGGGAACTGAAGAGAATTCTCCTTCCCACCCACCCCCAAAATGTGTGCATTCCGATTGAGAAATAGTGAGGATTATTTGTAAATCCTGCTGTGAGACTTCTTTTTATTCAACTATAAATAGGCCACATTTTGGGACTTTTAATCCTTGGAAACTGTGGATTCCTGTAATCCTGTGGGAGTGCTTAGCTCTGAAACCGAATTCAGTGCTCTTTCATAGGGGTGTGCATGAATGCAATTTTCGGATTTGATTCAAATAGAATACTCAAACGTTCAAATTTGCGCGAACAGAGAAAAAATGAATGCATTCAAATTCAAACCAATTCAAATATATTCATATCGATTTGTATGAATATTTTATTTGTATTTGAAGATACAAATGTCGACAACATTTGTATGTGTCCATACGCATCCGTACGGACCCGTATGCATTATATTTTTATCCCATAAGCATCCTGTTTTTGTCCCGTACATATCTATACAAATGTGTACAGATATGAACAATATGTGTATGGATACGTACGCAATATGTATGTATCCGTACACATATGAATGTCTAAATAATTCATACAAATGAATTATTCGTACAATAATTCATACAGAAACCTGGCAGTTGAGCACTTATTGTCATAGAAGCAAAGATGAAGGAAGAGAGAAGTGAGTTGCATTTTGGGCTATGTTTTTTAAAAAAGTGTCTGCAGATAGGGTAATCCTTAGTAAAAGGTTGACTGAAAAAAAAATCCTGTTTGATTATAGGCATAAATTCCAGGTTTTTGTGCATGCATGTGTGCACAGACATGCTTTTATGGACTATATTAACAGTGTACAATTTCTAATGATTTTCTTAGAACCCAGATGTTTAAGCATGTAGTCTGCAGGAACAGTCATCAATTGGAGATCCAACACAGAATAATGATTATAAAGATCAGTCCAGAACCTATTAATGTTTCATTCCAACTCTCCATTTGGCCATGGATGAATGAATAAACTTTATTAATTAGTCACTTGACCATATCAAATTTCAGGCATACAAAAGTAAATCCATACAAGAATAAAATCAAGTCTGTGTATATATTGTCATTACTTATCCTCATCACCCTTACAAGGCACACCATTAAGCTCAATGAATGATTTCCTAAGATGGGCTGCCTTAACCAAATACAAAGCTACCTTGTATGTTACCTGAGCATTCTCTCCCTGCAAGAGGTAAGTCACTTTATGCTCTGTATTCCAGTAAGCCATACTTTGCAGGAGGAGATCCAGACATGTTCTTATTTGGGAATACAGGGGACAGGTAAACAGAATATGTGGGAGATTTTCAACCTCTGGTGCCCCACAGGCGCACAGCCTATCTTCATAGCATATCTTATGGTATCTGCCGTACTTCACCATAGAATCAATCAACTCAAATCGTGCACTGGTGAATTGTTGTCTCAATGGGTGGGGCATCTTATAGACCAGGTATTTTTCAATCTGAAAAATGGTTTTTGTTCGCGCCAACAATTTTAATGATTTTATGTTGGAAGGACTCACAATATAGTTTTGTGCACTGATGTCCCTTACTCGCTGCTTAAAGCACTCTTTTGCTGTCTGGCTAGTATGCCCCAGTGTTTGTAAAGACAGACCACAGCAGGAAATTTCACCATGTATTTTTTGAGTCCATGTATAGGTGGTCTTATTCCTGTATTGCTCTTCCAAGCACATTCTTGGTAGTCTATTTCCTGGCATGGGAAGAAGGTGTATCCAAAAATTAAATAATTTAATGTTAATGGAGCACTGGATGTCTTGTTTACCAAGTTCTGCTCTGGAAATTCAATGATTGACTTCCTGCTGTTTATCTGTGCCACTATGGCTCCAACCATATCAAGTCTCCTAAGCTGTGGTCACACCTAAGGTCTAATCCACCTTCACTCCACTTTCAGAGTGAGAGATTACATCAGCAAAGTGACAAGCTGTTTTCTTTCAGTGTCAAATAACTCAGAAAATCCACCTTTGAGATAGATAACATGGAAAGAAAATTACTGGTCATTTTGCTGATGTGTTCTCTTGCTCTGAAGGAATGAAGCTGGATTAAACTGTACTTTTCAGCTGGCATGGGAGTGGGAGGAGCACACATTGACTCTGTCTGCAGCTTCCAGATCAATTATGTGAGTGGCATGCTCCTTGCATAGTCAAAGTTCCCTGGGTGGACATGTTGGCCAGAGAGTAGAGTTATACTGGAAGACAAGCCACATAATTAATTCACAGCACAACGTTCTGGGCAAAGAGTCAGTATGAGGCAATGGAATAATTCAACACATGTAACAACAACCCCCTAAAACAATAATCTCAAAAGCAGTAGAGAGGTAGTAGTATGTGGCTCTCATCCCATCTCTCATCCATCTTTTCTAGCCTAAAAAGTTCAGAAGAGGTCAGATTGGCATGTGGATCTCACCTACCACAGAGATGCTTTTCTTAACTGTGTGTGTTATGACATGTTATTGGAGCCTGTATATCTCAGCTTAATCTTCCCTTTGAAAATTTTTATAGGAATTAAATCAGAATAGGGAAGAATAACATCACCATGACCATTTCAAATGTTAGTTTATAAACACGTAATTGTCAGATTAAGCTATGACTTTTCTTGGACTTTTCTGATAGAATGTGTATCAGTTTGATCCAGTGTTCACAGGTGCGCACATCACAAATGAACAGAGACTTCTGTTTATGGGTAAAGCCATAGAGCAACTATCAAAAGAACAATGCAAGAAGTTTTAAGGTGGAGGTTAGAATCCGAGGAGCCGTATTCACCTACCAAATATCACCAAACACGTAAGATGAACATAAATAAACCAGTTGCAACAACAGCTATTGCAACTGTGTTTGCAGCATGACTAAGGAAGTTCAACACAGAAAAAGATACACAGGACAATAGAAATGACATGTTCTGTAAAGACCATGTTAAAACCTTTCGAGAGTGTATGATTTTCCTTTAAGCACTGAACTGGCTCAATATCTTGAAGTGCTTATAGAATGCTCTCTCTCACACACACACACAATCTCTCTCGCACAGACACCTAAATGTATTGTCTATGCCTGACATACTTGTAGGGTTGATACAAACTGAGAATCAAATACTCTGTTTAATAATTCAACATAACTTGAAAGAGCAAGTGTCTGAATCTTCCTAGCAAAACATGGGGTAGTAAACTGAATTCTTTAAGCTCTGTGTCTGAAGGGAATTGAGTTGATAACGCTGCCTTCGTGTCCTAGCCTTTCTGCCCTCAAAAGCTTTTGAGTGTGCAAAAAATAGACTTCTGTACAGACTTTGTACAGAGGAGGTCTTTGAAATTCTCATTGATGTGGTATTTTAGGCTTATTAAGAAGGTGAATGTAAGTGCCAAATCAAGTTGCAATCCCATCCTTGGCTCTCTCTTTTTAAAGGAGAAATAACCTTGCAGGTTTTTTTTTCTTATCAGGAACATCATGCTAGTTTTTCATATGTTTATAAAATAAAATACAAAGAATTTGGAGGAACAGAATTGACTAAAAATCTGTCTTTCTATTTTTCTCTCTACCCCTAACCGTCTCTCAACAAACTAGACAGCAGACCAACTTACTGTGCTAAAAGTACATCAAATTTGGGTGTGGAGATTTTACATGTCTACTAAGGAGCTTAGGGATACGTCCCTGGGGAGTTTTAAAAATGCTTTAATTTTATGTATGATTAAATTATTTACTATTTGATTCATATCAAATCGAATGTAAGAAAATTCATATTCATTGGAATATATCCCCTTCAAATGTCGTAGGATTCTGTTCACTACAAATTCGCACGAATGTGTATGAATATCCAATACTTGATATATGTATGATAAGTATCCCATACGTATCCCATACATATCCCATAACATATCCACTCTGAAAGCATCAAATCCACCCTGAATCCACTTTGAATCTGTTCTCAGACTATGTCAAATTCCCTCTGGATCTGTTGCAGATGTGACTGGCACAGTCACTTTCCTATCTCCCTATTCCATAAATGTTCTGAAGCTTCATATGAATGTTCTGAATCATTCATATTTGTATGAATGTCAATGTAGGAATGTTATAACATTTGATTTGTATACAAATGTCCAAATCCGTACGAATTCATGCAAATAACGAATGTTATGAATATTCATGCATATACCTACTAAATGATGAAATGTCCTTGGAAATGTAACTGCTGATGAGCATGGCATACTAAATTTCATGGTGTGTCAAAGAATCGGAGGCGACTAAGTGGCTGAATTCACACATCACTGGTGAGATGTGCAACTGGTATTGTGGAAGAGCATCAGAAGGAGAGATGCTGTCATTAACATTGTACTCAACATTGGGTGTTGAGAAGCTAAATGTGGCTAAAGACTAAAGTCATTTCATGGAGCTATTCTGTTGCATGTTAAATACCTGAGAAAATGTAGCCTGTAGAGAATCCAGCATGCCCTCAAAGTTTTTCACTTCCATCCCTAAGTCACTTATAAACACCTAGAGAATATGGTACTTGTAGCATGCCAAAAAATACCAAGTAGTCAATAGATTCCAAAAAACTGACAATCTCAGGGTGTAATATGCTGGCCTCAATGCCTCTTGCTTCTACTATCATAACATGGCACTAAATGTCAACACTTCTAAACTGTTAACTGTTTGCTACTCTTCATCCTTCCCCCCTTATTAGCTGCTTCTACTAACATCCTTAAAGTAACCCTCATATGCAAGCCCATATCCTGGTAAACTAAATTCTGTTGTGGATGATAAGTAATGTCTCCCTGCAACTAAAAATTATTATTTGTTATTGTTGATATATTTCCGTTCTCTTAACTAATGTATACATTCTGTTCTGTGTTCCTTTAATGCATTATCTATCATAATAATCATTCTTGCTGCTCTTTCCTTAGCCTCTTCTAATTAGCAATATTCTTTTTTAGGTTGGTTGACCATTATTACACATTGTATTTTGAATGAGAACAGCCGTTGATTCTTATAATGAGATATTTTCCCCATTTGCATTTATTTTCCCCATTCTTTTCCCATCATTTCCTCAGGCAGCCTAACATTTGATTGCTCTTTTGACTTCATTTAATCATGAGACAAAGACCTTCCTTGAGCTGTCTGTAAATGTTCAAGTCTCCCTACTAAATTTATATTTATCATTTATAGCCCTTCAGATGAATCTGCTGTGTTCTGTCATCCACTCAAAACATGCATTAATTAATTAATTTCATGTCCTCTGACTATTTTTCATCTATTAGTATGCTGCTCATTCAAGTAGCTTAATTATATTGCTGAGAACTTTATCACAATCATCTCATTTTTTTTAAAAAATTCTTAATCTAAATACCATGGGGGAAAGTGAAACAAATGTTGAAACTTTCTGGGTCATTCAGTGGTTTTCTGGAGTGTGGAAGAAAAGTTCAATAATTCTGTTGCACAGAACTGGATTTACTGCAGGTATTCTTTTTTATCCTGAATAAAATAACATTAATAATAATAGTCCAAGATATACATGCAACACAGCTGCTTTCACTATTGATTTATGTAAATATATACTTCCTCTTAATTCAGGAGAATACTGAGTCCACGTCTTGTTACTAACTTGTTACTATATTAATAATATTAGTATATATCTTGAGGTCATCTTTATTTGGCTGTAGAAGGTTTAATAGTTTGCATTATAAAATTATTTTGTATTAATGCTATTATATTATTGTTTTATTTTGTTTGCATTAATCTGGTATCATATTGCAATATAATTTGCTATTTTCTATTTTGTTTGTCATATAACATAAAAGAGAAAAAGAGAAAACATGCTAATAAAATTCACTAAAGTGGCTAAATCTTAAAGATTAACAAAATACATTTTGGACCAAATTAACAGTGGTCATTTGTTTCTGAGCAGTCTCCTGATTTTTTTTTTTTTAAATAAGCCTAAATAATTTTAAACAACAACCACCACATACTGATAGGTGATTCACTGACTACACTGGATTGCAGTGCCAAAAAAACAGTAGCCAGAACAGCAGTCTGTAGGGATGTGCGCAAATATTCCAAACATTCAAAATTCAATCAAATTTGATCCAATTCGGACATTCAAATTCAAACTGAATATACATTCAAATTTAACATTCAAATGAATTTTCAAAACTTTTGAATCATTCGTACGAATTATTCAGACATTCATATGTATATTGATACATATGCATTACATATGTATCCATATACATCTTATTCGAATCCATACTCATTTGCACGGATACGTATGGGATGAAAATAGGATGTATGTGGGATAAAAATGGGATGCGTACGGATATGTAGGGACACATACGAATGTTGTTGACATTTGTATCTTCAAATATGAATTGCATATTCGCAAGAATAGGTTCAAATCAAATGGGAAAACATTCAAATTTTAAACATTTGAATTGATTCAAGTCTTTGGCTATTTGATTTGAGTCAAATCAAATCCCAGAAATTGCATTTGTGCACATCCTTACCCAAGAATGGACAAGCCAATACTTAGGAGTTGTGTACCATAGATAGTGATCCTTACGACTGCAGAAGAAATTCAATCTCAGATACTTGGCAGCCAAAAAGTGAGGAAAGAAGTCTGGTGAAACTGAAGGGGTGAATGGAGAAACACATTTTCAAAATGGGAATTTCATTCCTTTTTCCCTTCCAAGGGACTTCTGTGGCTTCCTATGATCCAGATGACCATGAAGCTTTATAGTCCATAGTCCTTGAGCTTTGTAGATGTGTAATTCTTATAACGTGTTAGGAAATATTTCCATGTTCATTTTGGACCATGCCAGGTGCATGTCCAAACTGCAGGACTGAATCTGTATGCCAGTATAATCCCCATAAAGTACAGCCTCTAGCAGAATGAGCTAGCTGTACTCTTGCCTGACCCATTTCTGGGCATGCAAACATTGTCAAGGAGTGGAGGGAACACTTTAAACACTTTCTTACATTCTCACTGCATTTCTAGGTTGCCATATGGACAGACAACACTGTGGGCAGAAGTGTGCCACCTTGCACTCTACAGCCCAACCTCATTATGCTGAGCTCTGGACATTTCATGGTTCATTTCCAGGTATGCTACACACACACCCCAGCCTGCAACATTAGGTTTGGAGGACAACAACATCTGTGCCAACAGAGAACAACTTGCACAAATAACCTGGACATTTATCTGTGATCCTCTCACATCTAAGACAACATGGAGGCAGGTCCGTTTGGGTGGAGCCAGAAAAAAAGTCTGGTTAGAGAGATGATGATGATGAATATAGTGTGATTTACCCTTTTCCTGATTCTCAGCTGGAAATGTTTGAGGATATCTCTTTCCTATAGCTAGAATTTATTTTCATTAGAAATTTGTAATATATGAAAATTTTTCTGTGTGTTTTCAGGAAGACTAGAATTCAGTAAGCAGAAAAACATTTTAGTGTTTAAGTTTTCCTATGACAGCATTCAGCAACTTACATTAATCATTTGTCTTAACCTCTGTCACATAGCCATTTGGTTGCAACAACATCACTTGATTTCCCTGGAACCAAAGAATGCAAAACACCTCTGCCTAATTAGAAAAGTCATTAAGCATTCATATTAACTACATCTGGAAAAATGTTATCATGCAAGCATGATAAGAATACTTTTGAAATTTCATTGCAAACATTATAAGGTTTGTGTTTTCTTTTGCTCCACTCCATCAATAAATGGTGGAAAAGCCATTTATATTAACCTTGACTATGTTCTTCAACTAGAGATTCACCTTTTTTTTTAATTAAAAGGAAAGTTCTATTTCTGTCATGCCTCATCGTTCTGACTCCTCGGATGCTGAGGGCACCACCCCTGTCAGCCAAAACAAAGGAGGCACACCTCAGGGGCCAGCCACAGAAATGGGTTCAGATTCAGATTCAGATGCTAAGCCTCACCCAGAACCGAGTTATCTCTGGAGAGAAAGAGTACAGCTATGATGCTCAGCCCACCTCCATGCCAAACAGCTGCACTGGAAATCTGCATAAGGAAATCACACCCAGCCACCTCTGTTGCAAACAAATGATCTTCTTGGCAACCTCCGACTCATTTCTGTACTCCTGACTCTGAATGACTGACTGACAATGAATCTCTGGTAACCTGACTCCTGGCCTGTTTGACTACATGTAACTCGATATCCCAATTGACTTTTGAAACTGATTTGGCTTCTTGCTACTGCTAGCTGTGCACCTGTGTGTGTGTGTGCTTGCTGCTGCTGCCTGCTCTGGGCACAGCAATTTCTTTTAGCACATATAAAATATGTTAAACATGTCATCTGTTATGAGTCATACCTTTAACTACAAGCAACTAGTTTTTAGTTCTGCCTAGAAATGTCCCCAAGGACACCCTGCCATGAACATTGGATGCTGCACATGATATTGCCCAAATTATTAAGGTGTCAATCAAAACAACATCATGTTCTTCAATCTTCAGAAAATCTCTCTGAAGACTTTACTAATCCTGATTAAGGAACAGTAGCCTGATATAGACTGCGGTATGCCTATGGTATCTTTAAATACTTCAGGGTAATCTAGAGTGAATGAGCAAGGCTGTGCTAAAAGATTCAGCAATGTCTTTCAGTAAAATTTAGGCCCACTGCAAGTGCTGTTGTTAAAATGCCTTATTGCATCTGTATAAAGGCTCTATGGCTCACTAGCCTTCTGATATTTCAATTATTTGGTTGTAATCACACAGCAAAGCCCATATTGATTTCCTAGGCATTCAAATTACACCTTGAAATGCAGGAGCTGCCTAAAGAGTACAAGGACTGGCTTTTATCATTTGAAAATTATGTACAGTTTGTTGAAGAAGGCTTATGTTAGCATGAGAAGCATATCCCTTTCTTTGGAAGCAAGTGGATAATCTCTACAAAGTATGTGAGAAAGCACACTTTTTTTTAGAAAAAAAAACTGCATTAAAGAGAAAGACAGACAGAGAGAGAGAGAAATACAAACACACCTGTCTATGCCTATACCTATCTATGGCAGCCTCAAGATACCACTTATTTTTTCTGCATTTTAGTATTTCCACAGCAACAGAGTGATGTTATAGCTGTGATATTTATGGTTTTGCTAAGCCATTCTGAAACAATTCTTTTGGCATTCAGATTGTGGTTATTTGGATTTTTTAAAAGCATCTTCAGAATAATGGCCAGCTTAATTGAATTTATATCAAGCATAGCTATCTACCTGAATCAATTGAGGCAGTTTGCAGAAAATATCACACAATTTTATAATAAAGCATTATAGTCCTAGGCATTTTAATTTCCCTTAAAATGTATCCACTTTTTGAATTGCAGTCCTATTTCTTAGGATTTTGAGATATGCCTACTCATGCCTTTTTAACTCATAGACCAGATATTGAAATGCTAAATAAATTGGTTAGATTTCTACAAGATTTTAAAATACATGATTTTAGATATTTTATAGTTAGCTAGGAAATGACAAAATACACTGGATTTATCTATCACCTTTCAATCTACTCATTATCCACCCACTTTCCTTCCTTCTTTGAATCTTTTTGTATTTGCAAATTGATGATGATGATGATGATGATGATGATTGTGAAATAAAGTTGGTAACAAATGCTGGCCAGTGCAAGGACAGGGGTTCAATAGCCTAATTTTTATTCTAGATCCTATTTTTGAGTAATAGTGATTGTGAGGAATTTTTAAAATTTGTGATATAACAACCATGGGGGGGGGGGAGACAAGAAATTTATTTGAGACCCCAAACCTTGTTATTGTTCAATGTTTGAGCACAAAACTATTAAGCCCAGTTATCTTCCCCAAAGAAGGCACTGGCAAATTGTTTCCACATAGTTGCCAAGAAAATGTCAGGCATATGTTCATGTAGTTTCCTGAAGTCAAGCATGAGTTGAAGTATTTTTTTTTAAATCCTTTACATATACACTGCCATTCTGCCATTTTGGAAATCTACACAGATATTGAGGTGACTGCTCCATTTACAAGGGAAACTGACTATTGTGGAATTAGTTTGTAGAAGGTTACACACTGGCCATCATTTCCTCATCCCACCAACCAGACACCCACTTAAGCTTCCTGTCTCTAGCCTATTTGCTATTGCAGTTTTTATGGGAAGGTGCATTTTCTTTCTTACTTCCCCCCTCTTTTAACTCTGTACCCAATGATTAATAATATAAATTAAAGCCTCCTTAAGTGTGCTTTGGCATGCTAAATTGTAGTGCCTCTGAAAAATCCATTAAAGCTATTATGTTAAGATTTATGTGTCATGCTGCGATTATACCATCCTGTCTGGAGATCTTACACTCAAATGCAAATAAAATATATCAAGGGATCCCCCCAAACCCCCTCCTAATCGTATGTTTAAAACAATTGAGCTTTCAAGAGATTCTCAACATCATTGTTTCCCCATTACAAAATGGTCTAATTAAAAAAAGAAGAGGGAAATTGTTCTGAGTTTTTGTCTAAATTCTGCCAACTTTAAACTAATATCCACTGCAAAGAAGAGCGTTGGAAAGCACAGCAGGGAGTAGGACATTAGTTCATGTAACAACTATCTTACTGAATAATAATAATGCAGTTATTGCCCATTTAGAGCTTCTTGTAAATGTATATTTAGCTAGATCTTGTTTCCTGTCTTAGAAGCTCAATAGTTGTACTAGGTGGCATAAGTCAAGACAATAACTGCATTGCCAGCATTGTTTCCGTGATTCAATCACTGTGCCTGAGAGAGAGGGAATATGGCATTAACTACTTGCACTAAAGGTCAGAAGAACACTGTCCACTTGTCACTGTTTGTACAGCCACATGCTTTAGTTGGGTTGCCAAAGTAAAGGTATCTTGTTTCTGAACACAGCTTTCCCACTTAAGCTGTGTACAGACAGGGGTTAAAATGCACAGTTACGTCATGGCTCTGTTTGGTTGCTACAGGTATCTGTGGCTACCCCAACGTAGCCCTGTAATCCAGGGAAACCCAACTCTCAACATGGATTTTCCTGGAATAGTGATAAAACCTACCTGTGTAGAAGCCTGGCTTATGGGTTCCTTCTTGGAGGCGGAAGAGGTGAAACTGACCACCATATGTGTTTGGACACATATGCACATGAACACTTCTGGGTATTTCACAGAATATTTGAATATTCTGGAATAAAGCATGGATATTCTGAAACATTCATGCTTTTCTCTGGAATATCCAATTATAGCAGATTAAGTAAGTGACATCTGGACGCAGCCTAAAACATAAGGACATAGTGATCATCCCCCCACCATACTTAATAGCTCATAGTCTGAGTCAGTGGGCCTTTCTACACTTACTAATAAACAGGTATAGTGCAAGGCCTAGATTCCTTCTTGGCCTCCATCTTCCATATGCTGTTGAGGAACAGAGAATTTGAGCTGTCTGATTGACAAAAGCAAAAGATTTCAAGTAAAGGACTGTGGCGACTCAGCCCAGCCCCTCCCTTCTCGCCCTCTGCAGAGCAGCACAGGAAGGAAGGAAGCTGTCAAGCACCACGGCCCAACTGCTAGTTATGGGGGTATCAGTATATCAACCAGACTATACACCCCACTGGTGTCCTGCTTTACTTGTCTGCAAACAGACTCCCCCTTAAAGCAGCACATAAACTCTACTATGAACCAAACACTATATGTTTATTAATACAAATAAATGAAATGTAGAAGCAAAATAAAGGTTAGCTCAAATGTCCTTGAGTCGCTTGAAAAGATAGTAGCTGTTAAATAAAAAAATGCAGTTCCCAATAAGAAGCTTCACTAAAAAGCAAACAGCCTAAAGTAAGCCCTAATTATGCTCTGCCTGCACTTTAGCTTTCTGCAGTAGATTCCCTCTACCTATCAGTGTGATGAATCTCCCTAACAGTAAAGTTCGCCTCGTGGCAATACAATCTGCCTCGAAGTTCCCTGTTTCACTCTGGCTCTTCTGTGTGCCCACTCATTTGTAGGTATGCACCACGATCTCCCTCGACTGTAGAGGTAAGACCTTCCTTCTATCCCTGTCCTTCTATTCCAAGAGATAAAGGCCTAGAAGTCCCAAGGGTGCTGCAACCCTCTCTCTGATCTCTCTCCTACACAAGCTGCATGACGAGAGAAGCTGGGAATGCCGGGCTGCTGCCTTAAATAGTCTGAGATCCAGCTGCTCCCATTGGTCGATTTTGGCAGGTTTCCACGTGGCTCCACCTCTCCTGTCAGTCAGGCTGCCAAAGAGTTTGTGAAACGAGTGCGCGGCTGCAGCCTATCCCTGCAAACGTCACAAGGAACTGTTAGATTTTACATCTTATGGTGGAGTATTCATTCCTCCTTGTTCTCTTTGATTTATATTTTGTATAATAGAATTTCAATCAAATGTATGATTGGTAGGCATTATTTACCAAGCAATTTTGTTATAGTTAAACACAGTGGTTCATTTCAGCATTTTGTATAGTATTGTTCATTTTGTGAGAGTACAAAAGCTTAGTGGACCACTGTGTAGGTGATGTGTATTTTTAAGGATGAGAAGTAACTTATCAAATACTTAAACAAGGAAGGGACTGTAGATCTCATATAAATGAGGCCTATGTATTATCTGTTTTGCAGTAATTAATTTCAGTATTCTGTGCAGAATGCACTGAATGAAGATAAATTTCATGCCCTCATGATGTACTGTAAATAACCACTGCAGTACATTCAGGTTACAAAAAGCCTCACTTTGTACATTTTGAGAGACATAAAGTTTCATTCGATTTCTTCCATTTTATTTTCACACAGTTTGCCACTGTCTTTGAGGCACAGGAAACAATCTGCTTTTTCTTTCAAATCTTCTGTTGCTGCTGCCCTCCTCTCAGTGCTTTCTTCTTCAGAGATAGAGTAGATGTGGCCTACAGAAAGAACACTTTCTGGAGGGGTTGAGGGCTTTTGGCACCAATATCTTGCTTTTCCAAAAAAGGGTTGCCTTGTTCCAAGAATGTTATCTTTTAAGAGCCAGACAAAAATCTCTCACTTCTGCCACCTCCAATCTCCTACTTACTAATTTCATTGTCTGGAAGCTCTTGAAAGTACAAACTTGAGTCCAGTCCAAAGAAAGTCATTAAATGACCAAAGATAAATAGTACACTTTGTGCGTGCTAATTGGAGATTAGGTCACTTTGATGTTAAAGTCGTTTTATTAATGATACCATCTCTTGACCCTTTGGGATTAAACTTAAACTTAAGGTGTTGCAGTTGCCTCCCCCTCCCCCCATGTGCAAAATATTCTTAATTTGTTTGGTAAGTAAAGTGTTTTGACAAATGGCTGCTACACAGATGCAGGACTGTCCCCTTGCTGTTGAAAAGGGCTTAAGAAGAGACCCAGGAAACCATAGGCCTATTAGTTTAAGGTCTGTTCCAGGGAAGAGTCTAGAAATATGTGATAAATATTCACATATTTTAAAACACTGGTATTGTTCACAGAAGCCAATAATGCTTCAAGGAGAGCCAATTCTGCCTAATTAATATTTTAGAGACTAGGAATAAGCATGCAGAAAAAAGTAATCCAGTGCATCTATGTGCTTTGCAGGACAAGTTAAATAACAGGAGAGGGAAGGATGCACATGGACATTTCTCATAATGGCAAACCTAAATTTCTGTACTGAATTGATCACATTTCAACATTTGTATGGATGAT
Source organism: Aspidoscelis tigris stejnegeri (assembly GCA_023333525.1). Lineage (NCBI taxonomy): Eukaryota > Metazoa > Chordata > Lepidosauria > Squamata > Teiidae > Aspidoscelis > Aspidoscelis tigris. The sequence continues at coordinate 99,238,556 of JALMGA010000001.1, forward strand.
CTAGAGTTGGGAGAGCACTCATATGGATGTGCTGAGGAAGATTCCAAAATAACATAAGAAGAGTTGGCTTTTATGTCCCACTTTTCTCACCCTTTTAAGGGGCCTCAAAGCAGCTGACAAAGCTTTCTATTCTCCCCACAACACACAAATCCTGTGAGGTAGGAAGGGCTGTGAGAGCTCAGGAAGAGAGCTGTGACTGAGCCATCCCAATCTTTTCCTGGCTCTTCACCAAGCACCAGATAAGTGCGATCACCTCTATACTAGACATGATCACCTTGCCACAGCAATGACAGCAACAGCAGTGTGTGGCAGCAACCATACCTGCACCACCCCATTGCAAATGGTGTATGTCAGCCTTTAATAACCATCAGCTAATATATCCGTGGAGCATGTTTTTATGTTCCAACACTCTCCCAGGCAGGGGATGCTCTGGCACGCATGAAGGTGCTCCCAGGATGAAAGTTTCTCTGTGTGGTGTGAATCCTTTGTCCCCAGAATTCTCCTTTTCACAAAGTGCACAAAGGTTCTAGCTATCTTGCACTTTTAGTAGTCAGCCCTTTAACTTCCTTCCTTCCTTCCTTCCTTCCTTCCTTCCTTCCTTCCTTCCTTCCTTCCTTCCTTCCTTCCTTCCTTCCCCACTCTTGACTAATCTCACTTTATTGTTGTCGCACAAGAAGAGCGGAACAGTGTTGCACAAAAAAGCATTTAGTGTGGCCCACTTTCCATCCCAATGTTATTTCATTGAAGAGAATGTCTATTATATGTACCTATATAATTAAATCACATACATTTGTGTAGATGGTCTTGTCTACTTAGTTCAGTCAGCTCTATGAAGCAAACGTTTACAATTGCCCTATCTGTAAAAATGAGGGGGGTTTATAAAATAAAACTTGTGTTGGCACAGAAAAGTGAATTTCCTTTATATAAGACAATATCTTAGACATGTTTCACAAAGTAATTCTTTTCATACTCCGTAAGACCTGTGCTTTGACTGGGGCTGGGAAAGATAACTTCTCAGCTCACAACTCCAAGAATGGTTCTTTGTGCTTCAGCACACACAGTCAATAGTGAGCATTCTATATTCTTTTGTCAATATTTTCTATTCCATACTTATGTTAGGGACAGACGTTCCAGTGACACATCAATCCTAGCTATGTCTAATGAGGCACTCACTTGTGATTATAACCTAATTAGGCAGAAGCTGATTGCTCAGGTACCCTGGAGTTGAACCTCTCTGATTGAGAATTATAGGTGGTCTATTAAAAGGGTAGCCACCTCAGTTGTCACATAAAATTGAGAAAAGTGTAAGCTGTGCACTGACAAACCATTGGATCTGTGGCATACAAGATGGCAAAGTGGAATTAATATAAATACAGATGCCAAGAACTGAGAGATCTCATTGACTGAACAGACATCAGGGATCATCTTGACTTCCTAAAATAGCCCTGGTAAAATTGTTCATGTACACAGCAAAATTCAGCATCTGTTTCTTCCATCTGGCAGTAATTTCTCATGTAGACTATTTCTGTTAAAAGCTAGAACAAAATGTAGCTGTGGCTATAGGATTGCCTCAATAAATGAAGGCATAACTGAACTACTGTATTTATATCATGTTTTGGTCTACTAGTGGCATCTCTGGACCTTGTGTGACAGAAGGTAGAAACTTCATGGCTATAATTCTTTTAAAGTGAGATTTCCTCCCAAAAGGGTGAAAAAGTTTATGCAGAAGGAATCCAGTAGGGATGTGAATAGATATTTGTCTGCAGATTCAGATGCAACTAGGTGCCAGAAAGTGACCAACCACCAGAGAGCATTCAGATCATACAATTGGGTGGCAGTGCTTCCAGATAACACTCAAATGTACAGATTCAGTGTACATTCAAATGTACAGTGTTGCTGGCTCCAAGTCGGCAGGCTCCAAGTCGCCCCTCTAGAGTAAAGTTGATGAGCAGGGGAGAAGAGAAAGCAAAGCCAAGAGAAAGTGAACAGAGGGGAAGACGCACATATGAGTGAGGCCTACCGAGGGTGGGGGGGGGGGGAGAAACAGAAGAGGAAACCCACGGAGGAAGAAATTGAAAGGAAGGGAAGGAATCTCTCCACCCTCCTAATAATTCAGCCTCTGCTGTGAAAGAAAGGGGCAGATTGCTGGTTTGCTTATGCGCTAAAACAACTGCCTTATGTGAATGCAGGGAGCTGGATGACAGCTGAAGAGAGCCTGTCATCACTCCAATGGGCGGGAGGGGGAAGAAAAAGATGTGACCTCAAAAAAAGTGGCTTCCATGGGGACAGGAAAGTACAATTTTAATCCGCATTGCCCCAAACCACATGGGGTCTCTTAATTGCGAGTTACAACACAGATTTTTTTAACACACACAACAAGTGAAGCAACTGGCTTGCATGGAGATGTGCTCCCAGATTATCTAAATAAAGCAGATTAAGTAAGTGCTGTCTGGAAGCAGCCATATTCTGTTTCACAAATGGATAATAAAGGCAGTTGTGGTGGGGGATGGATTTGCATGGTGAGGGGCAATGTGATGGGAGTCATTGGTTTTTTTTCCACTGAATTCCCTTAATCTGGATCTAAGATGATCTGGATCTAAGGAATGGGTCCTTCAACTAATCTGGATCTAGTAGATCCAGGTTAAGGGTGGTACCCAATGCATCCCCATGGATGATGCAGCACCCAATAGCAATGGGTGCTAGCCTGCCTGCAGTGCAAATGCTGGAGCACCCATGTGATGGATCCGGATCAACCCATGTGGGGCCCTTCCATCATCCCAGGCTTTTGGGGGGGACAGGGGATGCAATCTCTGCAGACACTCTGGAGGTTCTTTGAAGATGCTCTGGAGCGGCTCCGGAGATTCTCCAGAGCTTTGTCATAAGCTCCATTGATTCTCTGGAGTCTTTGATAAAGATCCATAGGCTTGACATTGCTCTCGTGTGGGGTCCTGTTTGGAGCCTGTGCTATCCTTTGAAACCAGTTTCGGAGCTTTGAGTTTCAGGGCACCCCCCCCCAGGGTTATGCCCCCAGGAGCCCCCTAGACCCCATTGCCTTTAATGGGGTCTACAGGAAATCCAGATTATAGGTCCTGAAGGATCCATTCAATCTGGATTTCCTAGAACTGGTGGAAACAAATGTGGCTCTAATGTGGTCTTCCTGATCTGAGCGTAATGAGTCCCTAATGGGTACTTAATGGGTACTTTGTGCTAGTGCAACCCCCACCCCCTTGTAGGAGGGCAAGGAGCCAGTGGGGGTTTTGCACTGAGGAGATGGGAAAATTGGGGGATGAGGTGTCAAGCAACTAAAAGGTTAACTATCAGAACCTAAAGAGTCACAATGAGTCAGCAACTCATGACTCAGAGTCTTATGATTCAAAGTCTCATGCTGTTGCAGTCATTAGATGACACTATTCTAAAACCTCATGATGACTTGCAGATTATGGGCTATATAAGTATCTCTGTACTGTAAAGCTGCTGATGTTTGTCTAAGAGAGGGCTATCTCTCATAAAAGGGATTCTGAAATAAAGCTTCTGAACCTTCCACTGAACCTTGTCTCTGGATTTATTTGACTGAATGTTTGTCTAGGTATTCTCTGAGACTGACTAGTGATCTGACTCCAGTCCAAATCCACTACACAGCCTGACATGAGGGGGTGGTGACTCTTTGCTCAGGGGGCTGAACTGATGAGAGGCATTGCAAGAGGGGATGGGGAGGTGGCAGATAGTCTCTTTCTGATCAAGAAAGTCCTCAGAAAAAATGGATGTGTCTGGTCTCCAGGGATTTAAGACTATCTCGTTCTTTATAAAAAGTAAGGTGTGACCATGACCTATGATGATGTTCTGTTCAACAGTAGGCCCCAGAGTAAGAGCAAAAACTGATATCATAAAGAACAGCAGGTATAGACTGAATAAACAAAATTACCACATTAGTAAGACTGTACAAACTTAGTCTCAGCAATGTTACATTAGAATGTAAGTAAAAAAATTACAACTTACCAGCTATTAAAAAAAATAGTTTGATTGTAAGCTAGAAAAAGTGGTTGAAAATATATTTTTAAATTAAGTTTGAACGGATAGACAGTTGGATCGTGATGCAGTATGCCTAATGTGGATGAGAAAATTGAAAGAAGAATTGAGAAGAATTCATTGGAGAAGATTACAAAGCATTGAGATCTACAAATTAAAATCCAGCACCTCTGGGAGAAAAAAAAAGACTTATTGGGATATTAGTAGGAATATCAAACAAACTCAATAAATATTCTGAAGATAATTATGCAATCACAGCACATTCAGAAGCAAACTCTTGAGAGTTTTAAGACATCAGAAGGGAGGAAATAGTAATTTCACAGCAGCAAAAACAGTACTGCAAATTTGTCACATTTGTCAAAGATATCTCATTGATTCCTAAATCTTTGGTTGGGGCTTCCCTAAATGATGGGTCAAAACTCCAAGCATTACATTGGTTCAAATGTGCAATCCACAGTAAATACAGCAATTAATCCATCTGCTACTAACTACTAAAGTTCCACATACTCAGAGATTTCCTCCAATAAACATGTATAGGATAGGACTGATAAATCCATTGACACTGTGTTTACTTCTGGAAGATTTTGCTTGATTGCTTATGATGTTTTCTTCACTTGCTGTAGTGTTCATTCCTGCATGGCACATGCTGTTTGCACACTGCCACTGCTCCCGACAAGCGGACTGTGATATAGAGGAACTGTGTTAACCAGTGTGGCTGTGGAAGTCATTTTGCTTTGCAAAATGAGAAGACACTGTCAAAAGGTAAGTCCACAGCATGGGCAGAGTGAGCGCTGAGTGCTCCTAGGGTGTGGGAAAATGTGGACCCTGCATCCTGTGAACACTTTTGTGTTGGAATATGGGTACAGAGATGTACAGCCTTCACACTGCTAGATCTATCTGATAGGGTCCTTAAGGCCTTGTAGAGATCTTATCTGCTAGAATGGTTACCTAGTATTTCCTCTAAGTTGGAGAGACAGGCAGGATACCTCTCAAGCCATTTGCAGGGATTCGAGTACAGGTGAAAGTTTTACCTTTGTCTTCTGGCTTGGAAATGCCCAGAAGAAATTGGTGGGCCACTGTGTGAGACAGGATGCTGCACTAGATGGAGTATGACCTCACCCTGCAGGGCTCCTCTTATGTTCTCTGTGTGAATGTGTGACCACACTATTTTATTGACACATTGCTGAATAACTCTGAATACAAAATAGACATGCATACATAAACCTTGAACATCCATCTTGTTTTTAAGTGTAATCAGTATTTTCATTTATTATTATTATTTTGGAATATGCTTTCTTTAAATCAAAAACAAAAACTGTCTAGCAGAAGTATTTGTAGGAAATAAATATGCTAAGAGAGAGTATAAATACAAATGGTGTGACTATAGTCTATTTAGGAAATAAGGGATGGGTTGGGAGAACCTTCTGTATCTTTTATTGTAGGCAAAGCAATTAACACTTTCAAAACTCATTTGATGCCATCTGAAAGGTGTTTCTGCTTGCTAATATGATCAGTGATAATTTTGTTTTGGCAAGAACAGATATTCTCAGCTCTCTCTCCCCTCCCCCTCCTTTTTAAGCAACCTGGTCTCTGTTATTTTGGTGATAGAAGATCTCTAGGAGTCATAAGAACATATGAGGAGCCCTGCTTGATGAGGCTACAGTCCATCTAGTCCACCATCTTGTCTCACACAGTAGCCCACCAATTGCTTCTGGGCGTTGAGCAGAAAACTGAGGCAAAACCTAACCTGCAGATGGCCTCCAGCCTGGAGGATGTACCTAGGCATCCATTCTAGTCAACAGCAGTAAGCATGGAGACCATGGCTGAATTCACACCTGAGAATCTGTTCCAGAGCTGTATCAGAGCTGTCCTAATTGCATACCAGAGTCCTAAGTTTGAATTCAGCCCTGGTTATATTCTGTACATGGAATCTCTGCAGGAGATTACTTTTAAACAACAAGAACAGAAAGGAACTTGGACAGGACGCTACTTGGACATGTTGAAGAAGGCGGAGGAAGAGAAGAGTTGGTTTTTCTATCCCACTTTTCTCACCAATTTAAGGGGACCCAAAGTGGCTAACAAAGCTTTCTATTCTTCTCATCACAACAGAACACCCTGTGAGGTAGGTGGGGCTGTGTGAGCTCAGAAGAGAGCTGTGACTCACCCAAGGTCACCCAACTGGCTTTGTGGAAGAGGGTGGAATCAAACTTCGTACTTGCAGATAAGAGTCCCTAACCACTAGACCAGTGATGGCGAACCTTTTGAGCTCGGTGTGTCAAAATTCGCAAGAAAACCTAGCTTAACTCGGGTGCTGTGTCACTTCTAGAAATATCCATAATTTTGTGATATTTGTGGCTCTAGTAAAAAAGTTATATTTTTGATATATGTATTTTATTAAAAGCAAAAACAAATAATTCTTTACATTAGTGATTTTTGTTGCTAAATTTTCAGTTGAAAGTTGGTATTTTGTACACTTCAAGAACAAGCAAGCACTACACGTCCAGGTGCCAGGGTGGCCATGTGTGTCACCCAAAAGGGCTTGGTGTGTCACCTGTGACACGCGTGTCATAGGTTGGCCATCACCGCACTAGACCAAACTGGCTTATACTGCATGAAGCGCATAGTCTGAACTCAGCATGAAGCCAGCAAAGCAAATGCAGGATGAAAAAACTTGTCATTTCTCTGTGTTCCTAAACACAGAGGTGATAATCATGATGATCAGGGTTGCCCCTAGCCATTGTGGGGGCCAATTTGGACCATTTTAGTCCTGAATTCTGTACAATTCATGCACTGTTAAAAAAGAAAGGTGGGGATAAACCCATTTCTGAAGTGATTTAGAGATGCTACACCAGTGGGATTTTTCATACCTCAATCTGTGCTTCCCTCCTCTCATGAACATTCTAGACTAGAAATGGTGGATCAGGGATGAGAGCACAAGGGATGAGTGCTATTGACCCACATTTTTGGTATGCATGAATACAGCTGATGAAAAAGAACCCTGACCCCACTTTTTAAGAAGGCAGCCCTATATAAGAGTTTTAAGAATATTTCTATACATTCATCTACATGTCAAAGGGAACATTAGACTGTAATCATTTCTTACTTTTTATGCTTTCAAATTTGATTGGTAAATATATTACTAATAACAACAATAAAAATAATGTGGGGTACATCCAGATGGGATGAAAATAGCACCATTACAACTGCTTCTGTACCAGAGGTGACCCCACCATATCTCCACTTTTTTGAATCTAAACAGTGCTTTTAACTGTTGGAAAACTCAGCACTACTCACAGGTTTTCCAGCTGTAGCACTTTTTAAGGAACCTGCTTACCTTTCTGGATGGAGAAAAAATTGGAGCACCACCCAGCACAGATGCACAGAGGCTGAAACAGTCAACCATGCATGCCTAAAAGTCGTCATGTGCGCCTCGGGAAATTTAATGGCAGCCAAATTCCCTGGATTGCCCATCACCAGAATGTGCAAACACAGCGCACTATATCAGATTGCCGTCTGGACGCAGTCAAGGATTTGCTGATATATGCATCCAACCCTACTTATAAACATTGTGAAGTATATCCCTTCATGTTCCAGAATTATGAGAACAAAACCTCCCTGGCTTCTGAAGTTGCAGGCCAGGGGAAATTCAGCAGTGCTCTGCCATCAGCCCACTTCTGTGGTCATTTCCAGAGCCCAGAAAATGGTGCCAGACTCTAGTGCAATTCACACTCCAAGCAAAAAACCTATGTGTCCAGAGTGCCCTGGAGAGCAGGAGTCTCATCACTGGGCATCAGCTAGCATTTATTTATGAGTCTAAACTGTGTGGGTTCCTGATATGCCCTGAAACAAATTGGTGGGGCACTGTGTGGGAGAGGATGATGGAAAAGATGGACTATGGGCTGATCCAGCAGAGCTTCTCTTCAGTTCCTCTTATGTTCTTACATGGTGAAAAGAGCTTAGTTTTTCCTTACTGTAATTTTATTTCTGAAAATTGTCTTCATACTGTCCTTTTCTTTAGCCTTTGCTATTTACAGAAATCCTGCATGAGTAAGTATTAAAAATACACATTTTAATATTTAAATGACAGCTATATCATGCTTCATGTGCTCTTCCTGATAATGTAACTTCAAATGGTGGTAAAATTATAGTTTTCTAAGGCAGCTGTGCTATATGTGTACTTATTTGGAAATCAGCTCCATTAGGCACTGGAGTTTTATGTCTGATATAAATGCCATATGGAACAGATGACGAGATTCCTCCACCTTTACTAGTTTTCCAGAAAGGGAAACTTCAGCAGGTGATGTCTGGATTGAAAGCTACATCTGGTGAAATGTCTTCTTCTATCAGCTATTAAAGATATAACAGCTTTGGTTCCTTTTCCACATGGCAAATGTACTTTTGTTAAACATATACAAAATCAAGCTGCAAGGATCAACCATGGACCTGAATGATTTGGGAAGAAATACAATCTCATATGTACCTCTTTGGAATATGGCTTATTAGTTTTTACTTTACCTGTCCTTGTGTCCTTGTATAATGCACAATAAGGGCTTGTCCCCATGAACTATAAACTCTGAAGTGAACCTGAATTCGACTCAGAGCGTCCCCATGCAAAGGCTCTAATCCAGGCTACATGCAGAACAAATAGCTCAAATCTGCGGTAAAAAAAACTCCCTTGCAAACTTTTTGCTGCAAATTGGGAGGCAAGCACAGATTATCGTTGAGGCAATCGATGTTATTGGGGGAGGAGATTGGTGCCTGCATCATCAGCAGGTGGGTTTCGCCTGTGCTTGCTGTTCCCGTCCTGTGCTCTGTGATCACAACTGTTTGGGGATTTCTTTAAATAAATTATGATGAAAGAGAAATGCTGAGGGGGTCAAATGGCTCTCATTTGTCCTATGAGTCTTTCCAGCTACAATTATTCCACCCCCCTTCCCTGATCATCTGATCGGCAAGCTGCACATGGGTAATGGCTTGATTTTGCGCATGAGTGCTGCATCACCTTAATGGGTGACGTGTCCATGGTTTTCCTGCACAAGATGCAACATGAGAAGACGAAGCACAGAATTCCTTGAACCTGTTGCAAGTGGGAGTGTGCCCACTGTCATGCGAAGGTGCGCACTTCCACTAAACTGTGGGAGCTTCAAGCAATGTCCTGCTTTTCCATGCTATTAGTAATAGCATGGTAATTTAAGTAATAGTAATGCCCCTTATTTTCATTGTTTACCTTTGCTGTGCATTGTGTTCATCGAGGTGAAACCTGGAGGTGTTTCCCTTTCATCACTGCAGAGGCTGGACAGGGTATGGTGTTGTCAACCCACCTTCCTATCAGGAGAGGGGGTGGAGAGAGAAAGACATGGTTACCCAATGCAGGGGGTTACCGTGGTTTTCATGGGGACAGGTACATTCGATTCAACCCATGCTTTCCTCAGTCGCATGGGGACAGGTTAATTCAAACTACAATCTGTATTGGGAACAACCTGATTCAAATCTGAAGTAAATGGAGTGCATGGGGATGCACCCTAATTTTAAAGTAGAGGAATTACCTCTGGCAGAAAATAGTTCTCATTCCTAATCTAAATCCTCCAACCAACTCTGTGAATTGCAGGCAATAATACCATCAGGTAGAGGTTGGGTTTTGGACTCCTTTTACCTCTAGTAATCCTATCTATGTCTGAACATTGATTAGGTAGAGAAGATTTTTAGCCCACTGTATAACTAGAGAACCAAGACAAATGAAAATTCAAAACAAATATAGGATTGTTCTACCTTCAAAGAAGAAGAAAAAGCTGTCTAGAAAGGTACTTATCAAAAATTAGCACCACTTAGCAGTTGTTGACTAACAGTGGCTCTAGATTCCAGGACTCTTATTATATCTTGGGGCAGGATGGATCATCCGGTACAGGACAGCTTGTTCCCTATTGGGATACACAGTCCATTCCGAACTGGAATGGATTACTTCTAGTGTGGAACAAGATCATCTGCATTGGGATGGATGTTCAATGTCAACCCCTGCACTGGCTTCAAAGCATAATGGGGAGTCTGGATGCTCTGAAACCATGAATGTACCTTATTGCACCTGTGGTATATTGGAGCATGGAGGCATGCCATCTATATGCCTCTGCAGTCCAGTCTACCAGATTTCAGCATCAATGTCTGTCAGTATACTAGATTAGGATGCCATTTTGGGCATGCTAGCTTGGTCCATACTTCATTCTGTGCAGATAGAGCTGCTTGGTAGGGGAGGGAAAGCATCTCTTATCTCATATGATCATGTGGAAGGGAAGCTGTGGGTCCTTTTCTGCAGCATCCTAAGGACATATGTAGACAGTTTTTCTCCTAGAGTCACCATATTAATGCCAAGCTTCTGCAGAAGTTTGGGTTAGTGAACAATGTAAAGAGAGCTGGGTAGAGGGTCTCAACTCATGAGGCAGGTCTGCCTGCTGCTGGCCTCATGGCCAGCTGGAAACCAGAAAGTAGTCATGACAGAGGGGATGCAGCAGAGAACATCTGAGTTCTTCAGCCAATTTTCATCATTCTTACCTGCCCCCTACCTTTCCCTCATTAACATAGAGAGGCTGGCACTGCGGGATACTGGGAAATTTTTGATCCTCAGTTCAGTGTTTCCGCCCAGGGTCTTTTTGGTGAGCATAGGGCCCTTTTACCATAATCACACTAAGACCATCACCGAACGTGCAGGGGCTGGATTGCTCCAGGTGGAACCACACTTGAATGGCCTATTCTGGGAAGACCCTACATTCTAACCATAGCTGGATTTTATGAGTTAGATCATGACAAAAGCAATCATCTTGTCATCTTGCTGGGGTGTTATCTCACTCTCAGAGTGAACTAAAGCTGGGTCAAAACTTAGGGGTGAATGCACAAACTATCCCTGATGTTGATAATGATGATGATTATAATGATGCCACCAAGTTTCCACATATCCCATCCGACATATTCTCAGATTCCTGAAAGGTTTTGATATAATTCTACTTTAAAAATTGCGGATTTCCAAAATAATCTGTTTGAAAGGATTTATATTTGTGAATAAAGGACATTTGGAGGGGGTATCGGGAACCTTGACCTAGGCCATGAATGGAGGAGATATACTTTTAAAAATATATCTCCAAAAATCAAAGTAAAAACTGTGTTAGAAGATTCCACATGCAAATTGCCTTTGCCCATGTTTAGATGGCGAGAATGGAACAATTGTGCATATTGCTCTCTGCCTGAAATACATCTTTCCTATAGCAAATTTTCAGGCAATTTAAAGTATTTTTAATGCCTTAACCTTTATGTTGTTAGCAGACTCCAATAAGACCAAGGCAAGAATTACAGTCACATTCAGTGACTAAGAAATTACCTCCAGGAAGCTCCTGCTGAATACACCTGCTGATTAAAAAGCAACCATTCAAAATGACTTCCGATGTCAAAGGTTTATTGTATTTTTCTCATTTTGTTATGTTTTAATTATGTATTTGCACCAGGATTATGATAATGTCAGTGGCATCTGAACCTTTCCTTCAGCTCAATTTGAACTAAGCAATATACCTGGGGCCTGCTGTAGTCTGCACTAGCATGTGGACAGCAAGTCTCTGTTTTGGATATATTCCAGAATGTGGCATAGTACAGAAAAGCTCAAATTTTCAAGTCTGTACTAACATAGTTCTACTCAACTTTTTAAAAATGAGATGTTTCTTTGTGTGGCTTTACTCCATGTGCATTATGATTCATGCTCTGTCCCCAACTACATGTCAGGTAAAAGTCCTTGTCTGTAATAGTCAATAAGCTGTTCCAAGCAGAATCAAGAAAATCAAATTAAATTGGTCAGTATTTTAATTTATGATCTTCTCATGCTTGGCCCAATGAGACACTCTGAGTATGCTCCCACATGGAGCATACACACTGCACAGAGCCATTTCTACCCTAGAAGCAGTTCTGCACATGCTAGACTGTCCTCCAGATGCATAGCTGTAGAGCACAAAAGCATGGAGCTAGCATAGCTCAGTATGGTCCATTTGCATCTCTTCTAGGTGAATGGAGCATGGAACTAGGCAATGCAGCCACAGCAGCTGCTGCATAGCCCAGTCACTGTGGCAAGAGTGCTGCAAGTGCCTGTTCCTGCATCATGGAGATCCCGGCTATTGCCCAATGCATCCTAGAACTTTGCCAGTCTTCACACTAAGTGAAGGTGTGAAGAGCCCCTTGTCTATTTGCACTTACCTCAGTGGGATAGTATACGAATACCATTACACTGAGGTGAAAATCAGGTTCAGAGGGAGACCTCCACACTTCAAGTGCTGGTGTACTCCCCAAACAGACCACCAGTACTTAAAGTAAGATGGTATGGCCCCAACAATAGCCATAGCAACATCCAGCTTGTGCTGAGATATTGTCATGACAATCAGCAGTTGTGCTGCCCTGCCCACTTGTAGTGTCCCCACCCAGAATAAGGTACAAGAACTTGCCACCTGCTCCTGGTGAAGCTGTGGATATGTTTTTACTTGCTTACAGCTACTGAAGATCATGGCAGCTGTGGGGAGATCCCAGGGAGTCTGGGATGCTTTAGTCTGGCAGTGGCAGGATGGTGTGGGGACACACTTTCCCTAGAGGAGCTGCAACTGCTCCAGGAAGGTAAGTGTGAAAAGGCCTTTGTATAAGGAAGCAACCTAAATCTCTATATTGCCTCTAAAATAATTTTTAAAAATAGGATCCCTGAGGAAATATGGAGGAGCAAGGATGTTCACAAATTTAGGATTTGTTCTATTAAATGTGTCACCTGGCCATGTGTAAGAGAGTTCACTTGAAGGTAGATGAAAGAAAATAAGCCATTTTAGGTGATCTGAATCAAACAAAAGCTTTATTCACAGTTAAACTCCTCTGTTTTGCCATGTGCAATTCTAATTTTAGTGGTGACAATATCATCTGCCATCACAGAAACAGATGCATATGCCGGTGTCCTGCTGTTTCTGTTCAATTTGCAAACACATTGGAAAAAGTTTGTCAAATAACCTTTATGATATGATATGCTGTGTTCTTTCCAGCTTGCAAATTAAAAGGCCAGAGCATTAACAAGTGCAAGGGGGTTTCACAGCAGAAAACAGGTGTGTGTTGATTACCTCATCAGCAGGATGATGGCAACCTAAAATTCTACTTTCCATGTCTCCATAGAGAAGCTGTTGAATTGAAAAATGCTGACAAAGTGGTTGTGTGATGAACCCAACCCTTTCTCACAAAACCCAAGACACATACTGGTCTGCCTGATTGTGGTTTTCAGTGAGATTGAATGCAGGCACTATTTCTCTTCTCAAACAGGCCATTTGCAGATGTGATTTTCAGAACTGAGTTTCAAATGAATGGATTTTTACTCAACAAATGCATTGTGGGAAATCAGGCTTCATCCAGACTGGGGAAATATAGCGCCATTAGGGCACAGCTGCAGTGGGGTTGCCTCATGTATCTGAGACAACCCCATCATCAATCCACTATATCCCCTAAAAAGCACTAAATACTATTGCTGGAAAATCCAACACTGTTCGCAAGCTTTTAAGCAATAGTGCTTTTTACTTACCTCCTGGGTGGACCTGCCATTATTGCTCCATCCATTGTGCATGTGCGGAGGCCGAAAGAGGCATCCATGCATGCACAGAGGTGCTGATGTGCACATCCAGGCATATGAGATGTGACAGTAAAACACGTGAAGACAGTGCCGGCCGTGTGTTATTATCAAACACCTAATTGCAGAGCTTTCTTTTCTCTACCTCAGCAGTGTAAAGGACAAATGCTCCCACCAGACCCCCAGATACAATCCATTGGATTAGTTCCTTAGGACACACAACAAGCGATGTCTGGCTTTTAGAATCCTACACCGGGATGCCAATCACCCCACGCATAGTGGTAGAGAATAGTGAACAAAAGAACATGAGAACCCTGCTGGATCAGGCCACAGCTATCTCGCACAGTAACCTATCAATTGCTTCTGGGCATCTCAAGCAAAAGAAGAAGGCAAAAACTTCACCAGCTCTCCATTCCCTGCAAATAACCTTTAGAGACATTCTGGTTGTTTCTCCAACTTGGAGGCAGTACCAAAGCATACCTGGTGTGGGTTTCTTTCAGTGCTTGTAATGCTCCTGGTTCTATCTGGGCTCTTGGGTTTTCAGTGGTTTCAGCTGGCCCCTTCTGCTTTCCACAACTAGTGGTAGTTTTGGTGGATATGGAAAATGTGTGCATACACAAAAGGGGAGTCCAACCATTGTTGTCTGCAGGAAGTGTAGGAACCTGAATTTATCTCGCTTGAATCTCCTCAAGAGGCCAGGATAAAAGAGTAAAAAGCCTTAGGAGTCCAGATCTTTTACCTATAAATTTGCATATATGCATATTTCAACCCGCCAATGCAAACCTCAGTGAAGATGTGATTTCTAGCATGACATTTGGAACTAGTTTGAGGATTAACAACCTAACTGCTGGCTGGAGGGGTTTGTGCAGAACAACATGATGGATTGCATCAACTGGCTACATTGGCATCCCTGACTGAAGACAAAAAGCCAATAAGGGAAGTAGAAGGGTTTTAAACATTCCCATTCTTACCTCCTCCTAATGTTTCTGACAGTCTTTGTCTGGCAGCTCCTGATGTTATCTGCTCCCTTACGCCCTGTTAAGTAACTGGCCATCCAACTGTCAGAAACATTTGTACATTTCAGAGTGAGGGGGCAACACAGAAGAAATGGGGGCTTCACGTTACACTTCATTTGCCCACATATTGACTGGACAAATCATGGCTTAAATTGTAGCATAGAGGTAAAATTCTTAGGTACTACAGTTCAGTCAGCTGTGATACCAACAAGGGAAGAGACTAACTTAATCCTGAGTGTTTTTCACAACCAGGTAAGATAAATAAATGTAGCTGAATTGATTGGGAATACTGACCATGTGGTGCTATTGAATTCAAACCTTTATAAGACTTTTTAAAAACCATAAAAGAGCACTAACATGGTCACTGCAAAACAGGGAACTACAAAAAAAAAACCTAGTGTTTGGATGTTTACTTTCCTCTAATAACAACTGAGATTAGCCACACTTATTTCCCCCATGCTGAGGATCGGCTGCCTGTGATCTATCTATCAAACCAAATCTTTAGTTCCAAAATGCCTTTGTCTCCAAGAAAACCCAGAGTGCCAGAGCACTTTCATAAGAGGAACTTGAGAGTGATAGTAGACAGTTCAATTAAAGTGTCAACACAGTGTGCAACCACTGTTTTTTAAGGCCAATGGCATGTTAGCGCTAATTTAAAAAAATTGAAAAATGCTAATATTATAATGCCCTTATACAAATTGTTGATCTGATGCCACATGGAATACTGTGTGCAGGTCTGATCCTGCCATCCAGGAGTGATGAACAGAAGCTGTGCAGGGAGAGTGGAGCTGCACAGAGATGTTGCCTGTCATCTAGACAAGATAATTGATACTCTGCCCTATCCACACAACATGTGAAGGAAACTGCAAAGTAAAAAGCTGTAACTTTTACCACACAGTATGCTGCTGCGTGGATACTGTAGATGGTTGATTGTCTTGTTTCTGGTCATGTGACTGGCAGCAGCCCAGTGGCTGCAAAGTATTAAGGGTGTCTTTGGCACTCAGAGATGATCAAAGGGCTGGAGGACCTTCTGTACAAGGAAGGTATACAATGTCTGGGTTTTTTTTAGTCTAGAAAGGAGATGAGTGACAGGAGCCGTGATAGATATATAATCATGCATGGTGTGGATAAAGTTCCCAGAATGAAGGATTTATATGTGCTGCTGACTACCAGTTTTGGTGGCTTCAGAAAATGTATGAACCACTTAATGAAAGACAAGGAGATTAGTGATTAGTCTTGATGGCAGCAGGAGGTGGTATACCTCTAAAGGACAATTGTTAGGAGATTGCAGGCAGAGCAAGCTGTATGCTCCGAGTTTTGCTGGTGGGCTTCCTTGTGCAGCAGAGTGGCCACTATGATAGTAGACTGCTGGATTAGATGGACCATGTCAAGCAGGACATTTCTTATGTTCCTAATTTCAGGCAGATCTTTAATTCTAAAATCATTTTAAGAAAGGAGTAAGATAAAATGAAGTAGTTAGTGGTGACAAGTGAAAAAGTAGTAGATCAAAGAGTTACTAAAGAAGCCAAAGTCTAGTGGTGTAGTAGTAGTAGTAGTAAAATGCCTTCAGTATGTCACTATGTTCAGCTTCTATAATCCAGGATTAGGAGGAGGTTAGAATTATTCCATTACAAAAGAAGATCAAGGGGAAACCTGCCTAGCTTATCGGCTATTTGGGAGAGATAGTGAAAGCCATTATTACAAATAAAATTCAGACATTTAGAAGCCTCAGGCCTTGCTGAAGAATAACTACTATGGCTCATGTAAAAGACAATTTTAACTAGCCAATAGGCATTTTAATAAGGATGGCAACCAGCCTTACTGGGATAATGTGACCAAATTAAGTTTCCTGTGCTCATCTACTCCTGGTTTCCACAAGCAAATAGATTTCTTGTGTGAACAGGTTGCTAGACTAAATGGGCCAGTGGCTTGATCCAGCATAGCATTTCCTTTATTTTTGGACTAACCAAATGGTTTATGCTGGAGTATCTCCTTTTGTAGGGGACACTACCCACATAATCATCTGCTCTTGTAATAAATGTTCACAGCCTAACTGCATTACACTTTAACTTGGTGCCACAATTCTCATTTCTGAGGTCTTTGAATACCAAATGGCAATAAAAATAAAAATAAAAATGACAACACCTGATATTGGAGCAGTAGAACAGCTGCCACAGATACTCTTGTAGAAGGAGGCAGTCCATGGGACCAAGGAGTTCAGGATTGGCTAATACATGTATGGTTATTATGTTAAGTGAGATCAGTTTCCACATTGGTTTCCACAGAACAGCCCCCGTGTCTCTGATTGCCTCTACCTATTCTGATCATTGTTACCTTTAGCTGTCTTGCCCTTCACTCCATCAGACAAGGGACTTCCACAGAGTCATGGTGTGGCTGTGTACGGTATTCCCATATTCCCCTTTGCTTCCTCCTGCCTGTTGCCACCTGAAGCTAGTGAACATTCAGAGGTGAATTGAATAGGAGGACTCTTGGGTTTCAAGTTTTTCCCATCCTCCTCAGGCACTTGAGACATACTAGACAAAGCTAAATACTTTAGCTTGACTTTCTTACCCTCCATTTACCTTCTTGAGGAGGAGACCTGCCAGTTGTTTTCACTTAAGTCTGATTATGGAGTACAGTGGCAGCTCTGGAACAAAAATAGCTCAGACACTAGGTACAGTGCTAGTCAGCAATGAATCCTTTCCTCCTACAACTCAAAAGTTAACTATTCTATCACGTTAGTCTCACAATAGTGACAACCTGTCTGCACTCCCATTTTATTTTAATGAAAGCTTAGATTGTGGACTCTGCATAAAAAGCTGCAGGATGCCTTCTGCTAGGCTTTAAATTCTCAAACCCAGCTGATTTTTTCCTGACTGTTGTTTCCTATTGTCCAGGAGCACAAATAATAAAGGTAGGTTCAGATTAAAACTCTTGGGGTGGGGAAAAGAGGTAGCAATTACTGAAAGGTGGAGGAATGAGAATTCCAGCTATATTGGGGGATAAAAATAGTGCTGAACTAACAGTAAAGACTGATTTGCCAAGCAAGCTTTTAAATTGAGAATGTAGCTCAGACTGAGTCAAGTCAATTTTTTTTACATTAGGACAGATCATTATTTAGAATGCTATAGGTATTTGAAACTCAGGCTGCATCTCCATTACACAAAAATAACACCTCACTCAGGCCCTAAGAGCAGCTGGTTTCCACTGGGAGTAATTGAACTGGCCTCACTCAATGTCCCTTTGTTGCATAAGGCAGGTGTAGGTTCAGGCTGAATCCTCATGGGGGCACAATAAAGCCATCTAAAAGTCTAACTAGTTCAAAGTGTGTGCAAGCTACTCCAGTCACAAGGGGAACATAAAGTATAGCTGGCACTGCCCCATGCTTCTCATCCTACAAAGATACTTCTTCCACCTAAGAGGGACCTAACAGGCCTGGATTAAGAGAGAGCTGGTGTTTTTCTATTGGACCAAAATGGCTCACTTTCTGGGTCAGATTTCCTCTCTGATGAAAATGTTTCATCTCCTCAGATACCTCACAACTCCAGAAAACATAGCCAGTTTGGTATTGTAGTTAGAATGTTGGATTCTTACCTGGTAGCTCCTGGTTCAAGTCTGCACTCCTCCATGTAGCAGCTGGATGACCTTGGGCTAGTCACAGCTCTCTTTGTGAGCTATCACAGCCCCACCTACCTCACAGGGGTATCTGTTGCAGGGAGAAGAATGGGAAGCTTTGCCAGCTGCTTTGAATCTCCTTAAAAAGGGTGAGAAAAGTGAGCTAAAAGCCAATTCTTCCTCATCTTCTTCTCGTCATGTTCTAGTCATTGCACTTTTGAGCAACTTTTAAAATGTTACTGGATGTAGCCTTATATTACTTACATTTTTACAATGTTACTTAGGCAATTATTGTAACAACACTACAGTACAAGTGTCTTTCAAAGCAGAGCAAATTGATACATTTTCTTGATTCATGGATCAGATAATGTGAAAGAGAAAAAGAACAAGAAAATACCAAGGGCAAATGAGAAATGGGCAACTTTTGCAGGTCTGAGCTAGGTCCAGAGTATCAAAAGGCACCTGTCTACTATCAAATCCCCCCTATTTTAAGGCAAAAAGAATAAGATTTTCTTAGAAAGAAATGATGCAGAATGTGCTATAATAACATTTTCAGTGTTTTTATTCACATGTCTAATGCTTTTCGGACAGGTGAGAATGAGAATACAAAAGAGAAACATGAAAGGAAGATTGACACTACTACACCAAACCACTCAAATGGGCTAAAACCAGGTGCTACATACAAAGGTAACCAAGCTTGCTTGGCAACCTTTGAACATAGTGATTGCTTTTAGTGCCTTCTGGCAAGAAACACTTTTATCACTTTTTTCTTCTGTATTTCTTCTGAAAACTCTTTGGAGGCAGTGGTCAGAGCTGGAGCAGAAACAGCTGTACAAATGCAGGCTGCTCTGTTCTGCTCTAGCATCAACCCAGTCCAGCATGGGATGGGCTGTTTGTTCTGGAACAGAGGGCTTTCTTTGGCCACACCTGTGTGCTGAAGGGAGGTTGGTCTGATATATCAGCCAGTGTAGAATTGTCCTTAGTTGCCGTTTTGGAAAGTGAATTGTGTTAGAGCAATTGGCAAGAATTGTTAAAAACTTGGGAAGTCAAAAGAATTAGTAGTAGAAACATCTGTATAAAATTCAGTGTTTTCCAGCAACTCATGACTAAATGTTACCTTTTTTTAAATCTATGTTCCTATGACACACTTAATGGCTATGACTTAAATCCACAATAGTACTTCATGGGAAAAGGAGGACCTAGGTTTCTATGGAGAATGAATTTTAATAAGTAATAAACTTCCAGTCTTCAGATACCATTTAGCTGTAAAGTTTGTTTGAGGCTAGAGCAATTCAGGCTGTTATTAACACATAACAAAAAAGAAAAAAATCTGCTCTACAATAAGTAGGGGTGTGCATGAATGCAGTTTTCAACATTTGATTCTATTTGAATCAAATATTTGAATGTCCAAATTTGTACGAATAGAGAAAAAACAAATGTATTAAAATTTGAACTGAATACATTCATATCTATTCATATGAATATTCGATATGTATTTGATTATACGAATGTCAACAACATTCATATGCATCCTGTTTTTATCCCGTACGCATCCCATTTTCATTCCATATGTATCTGTACAAATGTGTACGGATACATATGTAATGGGTACATATCCGTACACATACGAATGTCTGAATTATTAATACAAATTATTCAAAACATTTGTATTTATTCAAATATTAAAGAACAAATGTCTGGACATTCCATTCAAATTTGAATGTCTGAATTTGGCCAAATTCAATCGAATAATGAATATTTCAAATATTCTTGCACCTCCCTAACAATAAGGTGTAATCGCTCCTTTTCTCGTCCACCTTTTCTAATCTAGAATGTTCATGGGAAAGGGATAGACTTGCTCCCTTTCCCATGATCATGGGTGGAGTCTGCACAACCCCAACGTGTGGAACGAGGCTTCTAGTATGCTTGCTGGTTCAGTATACTATCTAGTGCCGAGCTCTTTCATTTCTGTTAGTGAAAAAGTTAAATTGGATTTAGTAGTACAAGAGTCCAACTTTTTAGACAAGTATTCAGACATAAAAGGCTAAGCACCTGTAAGTTCATAATGCTTCTTAAAATATTTTTTTTAAAAAGGGTATGGGTGGTAATATCTACCTAATTCAATTAATCTGCATTATTATAAATCACAGGTTATACATTTACTCTATTTGAGAGTGAATGTATAAATCCCTTTCACCTCAGGTATGAGAAACCTGTCACCTCATTGATTATCTCAGCTTCTGGTACATGGAGGCATATCACATGTTTCAGGTGAAATCGGTACTTGAGAAGGAAAATCTGTGGGTAGAACTGTGGGTCCAACCATAGAAGTCACTTTACTTCAGCTATGACTTGTCAACTATTAAGCTTTCAAGGATGAAAGGACAGAAAGTATAGGTTTCGTTACTATATTGTAGGTAGATTAGAGTATCGAATCTGAACCATTCTTGTTCCAGTAATATACTCCAAGTTCCCAAGTAAAATTCTTGGAACCAATACTCTTAGCATTCCATAATGAACACAGAAAAAAGCCCTGAAGAATCAAAATTTTACTGAATATGTGAACAAAGGAGCGCCCATGACTCTTTATCCTGCTATCAGGGTTGGTGAATCATTATTATTTGCTTCTCACACCTTCATCCATGGGACTGGCTTATGCTGTGGCACTTTGAAATGGATGTGGACCATATTGGCTTGCTTGAATTCAGATGACAAAAAGTATCACAACCTTTCTTAATATTGCTAAGTTGGACTTGACGTAATCTATTTAGTGCACTGAGGAACAAAACAAAATTAGAAAGGAAATACATTTTTCCCTATCTTATAATCTAGCCTCCAGTGAATCCAAGAAACATATTTTTATGTGTGCAGGTTATTCTTTTTATACCCATTGTGACCAAGTGAATCAATAAGCACTTTATTTAAGACGTTCATATACCACTTTCCATTAAAAAATTCAAATTTCTTTAGAAAATTTAAAATGCTCTGGACCAGGAGAGAAATAAACTTTCATACAGAGAATGTCTGTTAAAAAGAGAGGTTTTTTTTTAGATGCCTCACAAACAAAGGGAAGATGCTACCACTGAGATGGCCCATTAAAGTACCATCAAAGTAGCTTAGCTTATTTTGTTGTAGATCCTACAACTAACGCACACTGAAAGCACAACAAAGAAAGTGTATTTGAAGACTCACTATTGGCATACAGTAGTATCACTATAATATCAGGTTCTGTCCATCACTAAGTAACTATAGTACTCCCATTGCAGTTGCATCTGGGTCTTTGCAAGGGAGGTGACTACTGCAAAGGCACTTGGGGGGGCACAGAGGCAATGTTTGAAGTGGTGATCTGAACTGCCCATGGTGAGGGTGCAAAATCACACACCGTCAAAATGCACCTTAAATGACAGTCATGCTTACAGGTTCCTCTAGCTATCAGATATGGAAATGCAACCTGAGTTCAACACCTCTCCCATGTCATATTCCTGTCAAGTTTTTGTTTAGACTTTAAGTAGGCTTCTCATATTCTTGAATGCCTACAGTACCAGCCACCAGAAACTATTGCAAGATAAATTTGAGAGAGGCTGGTCCCATGGCACACCTACCTGTTCAGCCAAATACAGTATTACGGAGGTTAACACCACACTCATGCTCTTTCTAACAAAAAACACCAACTCTTTCTGCACAGTTATTATGGAAGAACTAACAGAGGCAAGGTCAAAGGGATGAAAGAATGAAAGGGCCTTTCTGCACTGAAAGACACTAGTAAGTACTAAGAGCTTTTGTAGTCATCTTCAGGGCCTCATCATCCTGCACATTAGTGTAGACCAGAGAGGCCACGTCCACCACTGGTATACTTCATCTTCAGAGAAGAGAGCATAATCCAGACCAGGAGGCCCCTGATCTGGATTACTGGTATTACTGACATAACAGATCAGGCCAAGCTGGATCAAGGAGACATGCAAAAGGCATGACTGTTTTCTAGACTACTGGTTCAGCAGCATACCAAAGTAGACTACGTACTTCAAAACCCATCAAGACTGGTCCCAAAATTTGTCCAAGCTTCAAGGCAGAAGCAGAAGCAGGGGCTGGTCTGGAGGACCAGCACTGTGGTTCAAATGGCACTGTTCCATACCACACCATGTAAGCTTGACCAGTGGACCTCACTGATCTACTGGTTTAGATCATGGCATAGCCAGGCAGAAAGGCCCAAAGTTTCTTAGCATTCATGAAACTGCTAAGGATTTTACTGTATTTGGTACTGTAAGTTTCCATGGGGAGAAGAAAATAGAAGTAAAAATTCAGAATCAATGAAACAATCCAGAGAAAGAACACACCTGGAAATGTTTGTGAGATGCAGTATTAAAAAGAATAAGGGTAGAAAAATATGAAATGTTAGAATATGGTGTAAAGTTGTAATGGAGGTGATAATATTTTGTATATCTAACAATGCAAAATTTGAAAAAGAAGAAATAAAATACCTGTTTCTTGACAGAGTTACTGTAGTCATATGTATGATGTTTGAAAACCTTGCATGCAGTTACTGGTTGGTATTCTGTTATCCATTAAACCAAAACTCAACAGGAAATGGACATGCCGGAAATGTCATTATGTTGACATTACATATTTATCACATGGAGCCCATGTTTACCTGAGAGTAAACTTTTATTGGATGTTGTTACAAGTGAAATTAAATACCATTTTTCTGTAATAGAGAATCAACTACACTTCCAATGTTTCTAATTTAAAGTACTGATGACATATAAACTGAAAACTTGCAATTAATGATTCTTTCCTCCCCCCCCAAAAAAGAAAAAGAAAAAAAAATGCTGTAGCTAGCAAAGATCAGATGATTTTTCATCTGTATCAAGAAGTGCCATTTTTCTTAACAAAAGTGCATGGCTTGCAAATTTAAACATGATTAGTTCACCTGATATATATTCATATTCGTGTGTGTATAGTGTATGTGTGTATTTTAAAAGGTAGTTTTACCTTGTGAAACATAATCACTGTGATTTACTACCACAGTAAATCAAACATCCTACCTCTAGTGAATTTTGTTAGAGACTATCAATTTCTAATGCTCAATTTTCCTATGAAAATAGCAAACAAGAATGCAGGTGGCCCATGAATAAGAACAAAACAGATTTTACAAAATAGAATTTAACACCATGAAGTGGAGTCAGTTAAAAGGATATGCCTTCTATAAGACACTTTTTTTCAGGAAAACAAACGAGTGTGTATTTTGAAAATCATATATGCTAAACTATCATGATTCATAAATGTGATCATAAATGTGTGCTATACTTGCACATTCTACTAATTGTGGAGACCATGGAACAGGGTATAGTACTCTGGGATTGGAATACACTTGAAGGTCACATAGAATAACCTTATGCACCGTGGAAAGGTTTTCTAGTAATTTATCCTCATAAAATCACTCTGAAGTATGTTAGCCGCAGAGCGAGTGGCTTCTGCAAGGCAGTAGTGGGAAGAAAAATTTAGCTGTGTTAGCAAAAGTGCTGCCCCTAATGAAATGCCACTTGCTGGGAAAGCAAGGCTGCCTGAGATGAGAAAATAACCATTGTGCTCCCCTAGCCAGAGATAGAAACTCTTAGCTTTTTAATAGCACTATCCTACCTAATAGTCCTCCTTTAGTTGTGTCAATCACATTTTGCCCTAGAGAATGCAAGGATGAATAAAGAAACATAGTCCATTATGTATGATTCTGAGGGGGTGAAAGTGAGAATCACACCATTAATACGGCTAAAGGTAAAACATATCTTTTGCATTGCTTCATGTCAGGGATCTTCATGTCAGCTGTCTCTCTCTTTGTGTGTGTAGCTCTCCCAGCTTCCCACTCCCAGTGTTCTATGCCAGCCACCCTGGAATGGAGTGCTGGGATCTATAGTCCAATAATGGAGGGTCGCACGTTGAGATTCCTGGCGTATGTGAATATAGTTCTTCTGCTAAACCAGCCCACAGATGTGTGTGCCCAGGGCTGGTCTGATAAAGCAAGTCTACCCAGTTTAGGTTGCCATTTTTACCACTTTTCCCAGGTTACCCTCTGTCAAATATGAATGCAGCATGCTAGCAGGGGATTGGGCCTTGCTGGTCCACACTAGAGAGTGCAGAAGAGAGAGGACCCAGAAGACTAGGCCTACTGAATTAGGATACCAGTAAGTGGGGAAAAGGCTATTCTTCTAGACATGAAGCAAAAACATGGGTTACAAAAGCAGAATAAAAGTTAAATTCTGAACTAGTTCTCTCTCATAGGCTTCCCTCAGATATTTAGTATCTTTCCAAATAATAGAAACCATTACACATTTTTGTTTGACATTTCCCTAACTACTTACCCATTTGATCATTCTGAGAATCTTTCTGTGTCTCTAAACCCTATGCCACATACCCAGCGATCTGTTCCTTTCCTGTCCCAGGACATGTTTGACTTTTCAAGAAAATGTGGGGCAGGAAATAATTAAACAAGTTGTGACAAATCAAAAATAAGGATATGAAATCTGGGGATCAATCCACCCTTACACCATATTCTGGTACTTTTCTTTGAGTATATTTCAAAATATTTTGATCTTTTAATTTCTTCATAAATTCCACCTTAGGTTAGCAATTCTCATGTTTTGTCGTCTACCAGCAAGCACAACTGAAGCTTGAACTAGTTAGAAAATAAGGAAGAATTATATAAAGTTAGCAAAAGAGCAATTGCTTTAGCTGTTTTAATGCTGCTACACCTTGAATGCACCCTAATAGAAAATGAGGCATGGGACCAGATCCATGCAGTGGACAAGAGTTAACATCCATGAATTTAAAATGGTTTAAATAACTGAGATTCCAGTGAACTAAATGGAGCTATGCTGCTGTTCATCAGTTATGACTCTGGCTCTATGTTTTTTTTTCTGTGCTCTGAGCTTTGGCAAGCTGTTCATTCTGTGTCCAGCAGCTGGCCAGTGAAAGAATCTCATCAGCAGCAGATGAACAATGTTGCCATTGGCACATGTTCCCCACCCCGTGCATTAAGAATGAAGGATGCCCAGCAACAGGCTGCTGTAGCAGCTGGCCAGACAAAAGACATTGTTCTTGATTCCAGCAGCTAATTTGGCATTCTGATAGTATATGTTCCAAAGAGAGGAACAATATCACTCAGAAAAAAAATTCTAAATAAGAATGAGATGCATCAGAACAGATTGAAAGCAAACCTTGTCAAAATGAATTGTGCTGTGCAAGCCAATTGAACACAGCCAGAAAAACATTGACTGAGCAAATGGACCTATTGACCATGATACCCTCCTCTTCCTCTTTTTGCTCCTCTTCCTCCTTATAGCATTTTAACCAGGAGACACTAGTTACCTAAGAGCTCAATGGAAAAACAATACACACATCTAAATTAGGCCCCATTGTGTCCAGTGCCCTGTCTGAGTCCTCGGATGAGGAATTTCCCCTGTGGAAGCTGCACAGGACCCTCAGTTGAAGCCTGCCCCATCAAGGACAGGCAAGGCAGACACTGAGCCTGCTTCAGAACAAACGGACCTGGCTGGCCATAGACCACAGTTATGCCAGTCATTGCATCTTCATGAGAAGCACCCGCAGCAGAGGGAGCCCTGCAGTAACAGCCAATATAATTAGCTCTAATCTGTTTCCTGTTGTTCCAAAGAACAGACCTCTTCTGCAAAGCCCTTGAATTTACTTATTTACTTAATTTATTTAGGAAATTAATATCCTGCCCTTCACCAAATCAACCCAGGGCTTTATTCCAACTAGTGCTTTATGACCCTTGGATTGACTGACGCTTCTCCTGGTAAACTTACTTTCCCTTGTCGCTGCTCCTTGCATGTGCATATACCTGTCCTTCCCAAGCGCTGCCAATTCTGGAAAAGACAGGTCTTGTCCTTCACAAAGGATTTAAAATCAAGACTGACATTTTTGCTTCTTCTTACATTAGGCTACTGCTAGCCTTCTAGGATTGGTTGTAGCTCAGTAGTAGACCAAAATGCCTTTTAACATTTTTATAAATCACCTGGAGTCAGGCATGACCCATGAAATAGCCTAGTTTTCTGATGACACCAAATTATGGTAAAAACCAAAAAGGGACTGAGAAACCCTGAGAACTAGTTCCCCCGATGTACAGTGATCTTTTTGAAGGGAACTGGGCATAAAAATGACAACTGGTATTCATTGTGAACAAATGCAAAGTTGTGCACATTGGGTCTAAAAACACTAACTTCTTATATTCTAGTCGCATCAAAGCTAGCTGTAACTAATCAGAAAAAGAGATCTTGGATTGAAAATTCAATGAAGGTGTCAACACAAAGTGCATCTGCAGCCAAAATAGCCAACGGCGTACTAGGAAGCATAAATGATATTGAAAATAAAAACGCTAATATTATAATGCCTTATAAAAATCAATAATGTGATTGCATCTGGAATACTGTGTGCAGTTTTGGTCACCTCATTTGAAAAAGTATATAACAGAATTGGAAAAAGGTCCAAAGGAGGGCAACTAAGATGATTAACAGGATGGAAGTGACAGCTGGGACTTTTTAGACTCCAAAAGAGAAGAGTGAGAGGAGAGATGATAGAAGGATACAGATAACAGATCATCAAATGAAAGACAAATCAGAACAGACAAAAGGTTTGTTTTTTTACAGAATGCATAGTCAAACTTGGAGTGCACCACTACTAGACAATTTGTTGACTAAAAAAGAAATGGATGTTTTCATGGAAGCCAGGACAATCAATACTTATTAGACCTGCTGACAGAGTGAATGTCTCTGTAATGAGAATCAGCCTGCATCTGGACAGGGCCAAACCCCTGTAATTTTTTCATAATTGCACTTGATTTGCCAGAAAAGATCATGGAATATAGATTCAATTTATTAGGTTATTGTTATTCTAGTAAAACAAACTATTGTAGTGTAACATCCTAATATTCTGCAATTGCAGCTCTGTCTGGATTACTGTGCAAGAAGTACAATTTATATTTCTAAATATAATTTATGTTTATATTTTTTGGAAAACCTGAATGTTGCCCAACTTCCTTGTCCACTATTTTCCTCACCAAAACCAGTCCATTTTTCTACCTGACCCAAGGGGAGGTTTCTGGATATAAAAATGGGTGACTTCCTCCAATCATTGTCTTTGGGTCTACTAAAATCCATTATCCTTTGCTTGCCTGAGATCCATTTTGTCACTGAAAGATCTGAACTCTGGCACTCTAAAGTCCAGTTTTCTTTTCTGCCAGAGCTGAACTCTGGCCATTACTTTGTCCTAGTGTCACTACTTCCTTCCTGCAACAAGAGCTGAACCTCATGTGCTTGCTGTATGGATTTCTGCTTTACATAGACATTAGCTGAAATCACTGTTGAAATCACTATTGGACTTGAGGACGAAATCTCACCTGTCTCCATCCTATGGAAGGTGGGGATGACCTTGTTGTCTATGGTGCAGGATATGTTCCATTGAAACTCTAGATCCCATGGATCCTCAGCTGGGAGTAAGAGCTTGTCAAAGTTGGAGTAAGACAGAAGCAATAAAGTTGGGAGTGGTGGTGTGTTGGAGTCAGTGGAAAAAACAACAATGGCAGCGATGAAGGCAGCTCTGGGCCATGGTGGGGGGAGATGATAACATGGAAAGCCAATCTGCCTATGTAGAGAATGAGACTGATGGTGCAAGTGCTGCCCCCAAAGTGACTGAGTTCTTCACGGAGCCTTACTCTGGTTTGCCTTCTGCTGTGGGATGGGATGTGCTCCCATTCTAGGAAAAGATGGGAAAGGATGTGTGGCAAACAGGGAAGATTCTGTGAGGCTTGTCCAGGGCAAACAGTTTATGGAGCCTGATTGAGAAGCTGTGTCTCCATTTGCAAAAGGAGGTAACTGCCACTAGCCAAAAAGGTGCACATTATCTCTATTCACGATGGCACCAGATGTCTGGCAGCCCTAATAATGGCCACAATTTCTGTTGGAGGCACCATATTTACAGGACAAGATTTTGCAGGCCTAACAATTGGCCACTGGAAGTGATTCCTCTTTGGCTAACATGGAAACATGAAGGTGATTTTTTTGGAAGTGGATTTCCATGTGACCACAACAGAACCACCTTGCTCTGTAGGTGGAGTCCTGGATGGACTTCAGAGACACATGCTACCATTCTGTAGTTCACTTAAAATCATGAGTCTCTCACTGCCATCCAGCCATTCATTCCTAAATGACAAACCCTATCACTCACAAATAACTTTATGGTATCAGGCCCAAAAGAGCATTTTGTCATATCGTGTACTATGAAGCTTCTACTAGTTATCCTTTGACAGCTATGAATAATGTTTAAACAATGAGGCTGATTAAATGTCACCTACGGATTTCTCTCTCCCTTCTCCCCCACCTTTTCCTTTTTTCTTAGGATTACGTATCTAGCTGATAAATTGCTTCATACTGAATTATGGTCTCTGCACTGGTAATTCATGAAAATCCAAGAAAATAGTTAAGTTACAGCAAGAGATAGTCACATCTATTAACAGATAAAATATTTTGTATTATCTGCCTGTTGGATAGGTGAATACCAATGCTAAAATTCCTCAATTCTTTTTTTTATATATATATCAACAGTTCAGATATATATTCATAAACTTTGATCCCATGAAAAAGAAGGCTCCTGTTGCAAATGTTTGATGAATATTTTTCACAATTTCTTGTAAAGTCTGTCATCTCCTTTTTTAAATAAGAGAAATCTAATTAGATTTATGTTGGATTTGAGACATTATGGAGGATGAAAAACCAGAGGCCACAGTGACCAAGGGACAGAAGAGGAAAAGGTAAAAAATAATGAATAACTGAGAAAGTATGTTATTGATACAGCTAAAGGGTACTTAATGGGTACTTTTAGTGACAGTGGAAAAACACCCCAGGAGTACTGGCAACATAGAGTGGTCCACTGGGGAAGAGAAAAGATTGAAACAGAACAGACATGGATTAGGGTTCCCACTAAGGTTGCATCTGAAGGCCAACAATAGGCCAGCAAAAAGGTAGGGTAGGCACATAATCATTCTCTGCACAGGAATAGCATATCTGAACGCTTCCATGACAGAACACAACACAACATTAAAGGGACAGATTACATTCATTATATTTTAAAAGATTATAAATAAAATAGCTTTTTAGGATGATATAGTAATAGGAACTATTCATAGACCACTTCATTTGTGCAAAATATTATTACAGTCAGACCTCTGTATCCATGTATTCAGTAACTGCGGTTTCAGTTTTCCACGGTGACTAGATCAGCCCCATCCCATCCCTTGCAGGCACCATTAGACCTATAAGGTCTTCTGAGGCCCGGAACAGGCAGAAAATGGCCCGAAATGATGCACAATTTCTCATAATGCATTTGAAATCCTGCAGATTTCACAGGAATTATTGCAAATGGAGTATATCTCAAGTAAGATTTCCCATGGGATTTCACTGGAATTATGGGAAATGGAGTGCATTTCCCAGCATTTCCACGGTTTATGTTATCCATGGGGGGGGGGGGGCTGGAATATATTCTAAGTAGGGATGTGTGCGAATATTTGTAACATTCATTATTTGTATGACTTCATACAAATTTGGACATTCATACACGAATCAAATGTTATGACATTCATATATTAACATTCTTCCAAATATGAATGTTTTGGAACACTTGTACTAATAGTTCAGACATTTGATAAACTGGGGATATATATCAGATACTTATCAAAACATATGTGTTTGTATAGGATATGTATTCAATACGTCAATGTTTCCCAAAGTGTGATATGCATACCCCCAGGGGTACGGGAAGAGTTTGGTGGGGGTACGTGTTGCACCGGAGTTTGGTGGGGATCATGTGGGAATATCCACTGCACCGTGCTTAGCTGCGCCCACAGAACAAGGAAAGAAATAGGTGCGTATTGCAGTTTTTACACGGGAATTGGGGCCATCGTGCATCATATCACAACTCATTATGGCGGGAACTTCTGCGCATCCTTCGCACAGCTCAGGTTCGGCCATTTTTAAATGGCGGGAACATTAACAGTTGACGTTGAGCCGCGGAGCTGTTTAAACGCCAGAGATCTGCAGTGTTATCTAATGGTCTTGTGAGGGGTGACACAGCGTGAATATACTGCACTTCGTTACAGAGACAACTTACTTCTTTAATAGTTAGTTCCGGGCACCTGTTATCATTCTTTAGTAAGTTCCACTGATTTTGATTATTATAAAATACAATTTTTATCCCTAATGTTTTTTTTATGAGGGGCACTCAGTGTTACGAAAATTATAGAAGGGGTACACGTATGTCAAAAGTTTGGGAAACACTGCAATACGTATATGATATGTATGCATTGGTATAGGATACATATACAGAATGTGTATCCAGGATACATATCCAATATGTATGCATTTGTATTGGATATTTGTACAAATGTGTATGAATCCATTTGTATTGAATAGAGTCCTACCACATTCAAAGTGGATCTATTTGAATGAATACAAATTTTCTAACATTTGATTTGTTCCGAATCAAATGCCAAAAATCCCATTAGTTCACATCCCTAATTCTAAGATGTTAATATCTATTCCACACAAATTATGTAAACTACAGGTACACAAAAGGCAAAAATCTTTCCAGTATATCTCTGTCAATGCGTCTTTCAAGCAGCGATAAGCTTTCATACCTATATCTTCTTAAAGCTCCAAATAAAGGGAAATTGACATGTTATTTGCTCCAAAATTTCATCTTAAATTGATTATGAAGAATTAAATGTCCATGATGTCCAAGGAAAAGAGAAATGATTGATTTTTTTGTTATGCTGTCAATAACTTATTGGTAGACGAGAGGCTAAATGACAAGAAAAGGTAAAGAAATCAGTGATAGTAGGTGCAAAGAGCAAATCAATAGCTGAATTTCTCATTAATGCAGAGAATGACAGTTTTACTCATTTTGTCACAGAACAAAATTCAAGCCATTTTGTCCCTTTTCATTGAGAACAAAGAGAGGAAAGGGTAAATTATGCATAATGAATGTAAATCTACTTTTTTTCCACACCAAAAAGCTCTTGAAGTTGTGAAATTTATTTTTAAACAGATTTATGAACCCCCGTGTGAAAGCTGATAGTAGAAATTACTGGAAATTATGGATGAGCAGTTAAAATACTGCAGAAGATAGCAGTAAGGGTTTCTGCATGAACCTGTGATTCAGATTAAAGAGCCACGTAGTAAGCATCAGGACCTCATAGATTTGCACATTAATGCAGATCTATGAGACCATGCCCCCTGCAGGTCCACTCAATTTGCATTAGATGGAGCGGAATACTGATCAGGAATGCCAATAGTCACAATTAAACATGACCCCCTTCAGACCAGAGGGCTCTGTTCCCAAATGAGACAGTGTACCTGGCAGATGGCATGCCAGGTGTTGGGTGGGAGATGTAATTCAGGGACACAACAAAATTTACTGTCAAAAATGCATCCTTCAGTGCCTCTGAGGATAGAAGCTTTTGTTCCTAGTCCCTGGAGGCTTTATGGCCAGCCCAAAACTCATGAGAGTTTCAGGCCGCAGTGTGGCTTGGTTTGGACTGTTGTAGTCTGACAGTGCAGATTCAGCCATGCCTTCCTGTGATTGGAATCAGTAAAAAAAAAAAAAAAGTCCCTGGCTTCTGTATATTTTAGAGAGTTTCTTAATACCGGTGTATAAAACAATATCGGTAAAGTCCCTCTGCACCCAAATCAACCAATTACTGCCCTTTCCCCACACACCAGCTATGCCTTTAAAAGAATTAACGTCTCCCACTCTTTCCATAGTTAAATCCACAGTTCGTCACTCATTCTAACAAACAAATATATGAATACTCATGCATGTGAACTGATCCATAACAGAAGGAATATGCTTGCAGCATTAAAAAGAATCTGTTGCTCCATTTTAATGAATTAGTGCAACTATAAGCAGGCAGGAGAAATCGATGGGTTAGGGATGTGCACAAATATTTGTAACCTTTGAATTTGAATCGAGTGTTGGCACATTCAAAGATTGACATTCAAATTCAAATCAAATGTCTTGATATATTTGTGCAAATCCCATACGAAGCTTCATACGAAGCTTCATAGGAATGTATCAAAACATTTGATTCAAATTTGAATGTCAGTCTTCGAATGTGCCACCACTGGATTCAAATTCAAACGTCCAAATTTGGCTGAATTTGTACAAATTTCAAATGTTATGAATATTTGTGCACATCCCTAGTGGAAAGTGCATTGGCTTCAGTTCCAGTGATACAGGGAACACCACTGAAATGGTGTGTGTGTGTGTGTGGGACATTCATGGCTCCCGTGAAGGCTCTAAAAGTGGAGGTGGTGGAAGTAGCTGGGACAGGATCAGCCATTCCAGTGCACTGGGAAAGAAGAGGTAAGTCTAAATATGACTATCCTCAATTTGTCTCCAATCCAATAACTTAAAATGAGAGAAGTAGAGTAGGCTTTTCCACCCTACTTTTCTCACCCATTTAAGGGGACTCAAAGCAGCCAACAAACCTTCTGTTTTTCTCCCCACCTGTGAGGTAGGTGGGGCTGTGAGAGCTCAGAAAGAGACCTGTGACTAGCCCAGCTGGCTTTGTGGAGGAGGGCGGAATCAAACCCAGTGACTAAGATGTATGAATCTGACACGCTAACCACAAGACCAAACTGGCTCACAGAATATCTAGACAACCACAAAAAGCCATCTGTGAAATAGGAGACCAGGGAACCATCACAGAGGCAGGAAACCTGGATGGTACCGCAGTGGTATTAAAGAAGATATTGAGGGCAGTAGATGTTTCTGCCATGATATCCAGCAGTCTATCTGTGTTTTGATAAATGGATTCTGATTTTGATGTGCTCTCCTGTTGATTTTATTTCTGTAAAATATGTTATTCAGTATGTCACATTGCTGTTGTTCTATCTCCCACCAGAGTGGGCGTATCTTTCTTAAACCATGTAAATTGTTGGCTAGTCTAAAAGCTTGAAAATAAAGCTGGATATTTGGAACTGCCCATCCTCCCATATTAGATGGTTTTTGTGTGATCCTATTCCGTATTCTGCTCCTTTTAGAGTTATAGATATAGCCATTTATTATATCTTTGAGTTTGTTGTATATCTGTCCAGTTGGAGTTACAGGCAATGCTTGAAATAGATAGAGCAGTTTGGGTATTAAAAAAGTTTTTACAGCTGCAACCCTTCCCAACAATGATAGATGTTTATCCTTCCACTCCCTGATTTGTTTCTTTAATTGTTGGAGTATTGGATTGTAGTTTTCTATGAGAATCCTATCTAAGTTTTTTGGTATATAAATACCCAGATACTTTATTTTCCTTTTGTATTGTGGGTTATCGAGCAGCGCCAGAGTTTGTTGCTGTATATTTGGACTAATATTGTGGAACTGGATTTCTGTTTTTGAGTAATGTATTGCCAAACCTGAAGTGTTCTTAAATTCTTCCAATATGTGCACAAGTCTTCTTGTTGTCTCCAGAGGCCTGGAGGTAGTAATGACTGTGTCATCTGCAAAGTTTTGCGTAATAATATGTAAATTCCCTATTTTATAGGGTTTTATCATATTGTCACTTCTTATAACTCTCATGAGAGGTTCCAAAGCTATGTTAAATAAAATTGGTGACATTGGGTCACCCTGTTTTGTTCCTCTCTTTAATTCAATTCTATCTGAGAGAGTGTTGTTTATTCGAAGTTGTGCCATGTTGTCCGTATATAGACCCTTTATAATATTTACAAATTGATCGCCAAAATTCATTTCTTTTAAGACTTTTTGCAGATACTTATGAGAGATTGAGTCAAAAGCCTTCTCTAGATCTAGAGCCAAGATAGCTAATGGTTTATTATACTTTTTTGCATGGTATTTTATGTTTAACAAAGTCCTGATTGGATCTATTATTAATCTTCCCTCCATGAAACCAGATTGGTCCCTGCTTATATAACTATCAATGAATTTAGTTATCCTGCGGGTCAAAATGGCCGTGAATATTTTTGTATCCAAATTAATTAAGGCAATTGGACGGTATGACTTTGGGTCAACCAAATTTTTGTTTGCTTTCGGTATTGGAAGGATTAAGGATTGTCTCCAAGATGGAGGAATGATACCACTGTTTATAATATGAGAAAACGTTTTGGCCAATTTATTAGCTAGTTGATCCATAAAGGTTTTATAAAATAGGGCTGAGTATCCATCCGGTCCCGGTGCCTTGTTTATTTTCAGTTTTTGTATTTCCACTCTAACCTCTTGCTCTGTCACAGGTAGGACCAAAGTTGCTCTCTGTTCTTCTGTAATCTTAGGAAGGTTAGCTTTATTGAGAAAATTATCCATAATAGTAATATCAATAGGTGGGTCTGTGTAAAGATTGGAATAGAATTCCTTCATAATCTGTTTTAATTTTTTATTCAATCTGTGCTTTGTTCCATTGGAATCCGCTAATTCCAAAATATGATTTGGCATTTCCTTCTTTTTTCTAAATAAAGTTGCCAGAGATTTGGAATTTTTGTTTGCGAAGTTATATAGCTTATTGCTACTTAACATAGCCTGATATGATATTTTCTTTGAATCTAATAGTAATAATTTGTTCTTTTCTCTATCTAAGTTCTGCTTATTTTGAGGTGACGGGTGCTGCTTATGGATTTTCTTCAGTGATAGAATTGAAGATTCAAGGTCTTTTCTTTCCTTATTATATTTTTTGTTTAGCCCAATTGCAATTGTAATCGCAATGGAACGCATGTATGCCTTCATTGCATCCCAAACATATATTGGATTCAATAAATCAATATTGTTATTTAAAAAGTAATATTGCAATTCGTTGTTTATCTTTTGTTTTGTAGCTTGATTGTCTAAAATATATAATGGAAATTTCCATATTTTTTCTTCCACAGATTCATCTGAAAGCAAAATTTTTGCTTCGATTGGGGCGTGGTCTGAATACATCCTGGGTCTAATATCTGCTTGAATTAATTTATTTGCTAAGTTTGATGAACATAAGATGTAATCAATTCTAGAGAATGATAAAAATCTATTTGAGAAGAATGTATAATCTTTATCAATAGGGTGGAGCAATCTATAAGTATCAATTAGGTCATGTTTGTCTATTAAATCTTGAAATCCTTTAGGATTGTGTCTTAGTTGATCGAGGTTAGATCTATCTTTCTTAGGTACCGCTGTTAAGTTAAAGTCACCTGCTAATATTATAGGTGAATCAGCAAAGATTTTTAATTTCTTTAAGATCTTCTTAATATAATTATATTGGTTAGTATTGGGTGCATAGATTGTAGCCAGTGTTAATTTTTGATCTTGTAGTATAACTTGAAGAAAAATATATCTGCCCTCCAAGTCGATTTCTGTTTTTTCAACCTGTAGTTTCAATGTGTTCTTAATCAGAATAGCAACACCCCTCGAGTTTGAGGCCCCTGGTGCTTTAAATTCTCGATATTTCTTTCCCATTAGGAGATCAAACTTGGCCCTTGCCCTATTCTGGTGGGTCTCCTGAATCATTACTAAATCTGCCAGAGTTTTGTTAATTTGATTGCTTATGAGCTTCCTTTTCCTTGGAGAGTTCTGACCTTTTATATTGTAGGATAGTATTTTCAACATTATCTATTTATACCTTGAAAATTATACTTAAAGAAAAGTATGGATTGGATTGGATTGGTTGCTGGTGGTAAGGTTCACGAATTCCCTACTTTCAGGAGGTGTGCCTGATGGAGATTGCCACAAAAAGCCATCTGTGAAATAGGAGACCAGGGAACCATCACAGAGGCAGGAAACCTCACTAGACACATGAAACTTTGACAGCTGTGGAATGAAAGTTAGTCATCATCTCCTTGGCTGCAACTCTACATGGCAAAGTAGGGTTTAAGTTACGCTTGAAGTCATTCATTTTGCCCTGCCCCTAAGGTGGCTTGAAGGGTGAATTTTGTCCCTAAGCATTTCGGTGTCTTTACCCACCAAACCCTGGGGAGGGAAAGCAAATTATACTTTGCCCCCATTTCTTCTTTCTTTCTTTCTTTCTTTCTTTCTTTCTTTCTTTCTTTCTTTCTTTCTTTCTTTCTTTCTTTCTTTCTTTTTCTCTTTCTTTCTTTTCCTTCCTTCCTTCTCTCTCTCTCTTTCTTTGCAGCCTTATTTAGTACAAAAGACATAACTTCTACTTAGCACTGAATAAGACCAGATTTAAACAGAATAATATGGCTTTCTCATCAGTAGTGCTATATTTGTCATATAAAGCTGGTATCCCCCACACGTTAATTTAAGTAAATGCATACTTTTTTTAAAACAAAAATCTATAATTCCATTTCATATCTACTCTTTAAAAAAAAAGCTTATGGTTTCATAGACTAGTACCTGCCATATCAGGTGAAAGATTTGCCTGCTACACCCCACCAAACCATTATGCTAATATTTTCCTAATAGGATGGAGAGGAAAAAAGATACTAAAATTCTCATTTCTATTGCATCAAAACAGAGCCATGAAGTTCTGTTATTTTATCTCACAATCAAAACTTGTGGAATGCAGACCAATGCAATCAAAGCAAAACACCCTTTTTATTTCATTATTTATTCCAAGATTGGAGAACTGCAATATAAAAACTGTATAAAAGAAAAGCTCACTCCCCCATCCACGAACAAAGCCATAACTGGGTATAATCCTGTGTAGTTAGATTTAAATTGGGCTTCTGTTATTTTTCTAAATGAAGATCTCGACAGATGGAAGTTCCAGTGATTTCTAAAAGCATTATTGGTTGAAGACACATTTGGAGAACTCTAAAAGCTTTTATCTCTCTTATATTTATTTGGAATGTAACAAATTATGTGGTGAATGACTCGGATTAAGGAGAACTATTTCCACCACTCTATATAGCTTTAAGAAAGAATTCCTTTAGAAGTGTAGTCCCCTCTTACTAATTTGATGTAACTGGAGGAAAATCTTGTTCTGTGTAGCAGCATTAAATTTGATGGTATCACCAATGCTTTTTTAACCTTGAAAATCCATGAAAGTTGCTAGAGTGAGAAGTAGACTTTATTGGTTATCATATTTTCTAGGTTATAAGATTCACACAAGTAATGGATTTGAAATAATGGGTGAGAATTTACAGCTAGTTCAAGAGCATATTGGACTATCTTTATTCATTGTTATCCTATGTTAATTTGAATTTTTGAACCCCAGTAACAAAGCCACATGATTATATTCTTACGTAGGTAATAGAATCTATGGGAATAAAGTCTGGACTTAGATGAATACTGATATGTACATCCCAGATATGTGTGGGCTATGTTCATATGCAGGAACAAAAGCAGCCCAGGGTCAGTAGTGGGTGGTCTTTTGGTCTTTATTCCATCTCTAACTCACCTTTTCTAGGGCAGAATGTTCAGGAAATTGGAAAGGCAAGCATGAACCATCTCCAGGGTGCCTCTGAGGTGCTTTAGAAAAAAAAAGTGTTTGAACAACACCTTGACTGATAGTTGCCTTTATAACCATGCTCTGTCATGTTCCAACAGTTGAAATGCAAGGACATATGTGATATTCAGTGGCTTGCTTCATTAGCAGAAATGTATTGCACACAGCAATGTGAGTCTAGATCACAACATATTTACGTATTTCATTTAGAAATTAATGTTCTAGTTAAGTAACAGTGCTGAGAGTGGAGACCTTAGGTGCTTACCTCCCAGATCAATAACAACTTAAGCCCAGGCTGATTGATCTACTCCTTGTGAAGCCTTTGAAGCTACTCTTTGTCTATGCTGAAACTAATCTGGAGTCCGTTGAAGAGAAAAATGTTTTTAAAGAAAGTATGAAGAAAAAAACAACAAAGCATATATTCATAAATTTGGTTTTACTCCCATTTGGCATTAGGAGACAATAAAGTATACAGAAGTTATTCACTTTTCTCAATAGCTGTCTAAATGGGCATTTAGTATAACAATATTGGCAATAAATAATACTGTGGCTTAAAATTAAGCATTTTTTCCTAAGTAAAAGAGGAAGGAAAAACAGCAGCAAAAGATCCCTTTTGTTGAATAAACATAGCCCATCTCTGAGTCCTCTATTTTGCCCAGATTTTCCTATTAGTAAGGAATACTATATGTTTCAACTGAATGCTGTCAACCACAGATGAACCAGGAAGAAGCAGAAATGAATCAATGGTGCAACTGGAATTCTCTTTTGGAGCCATGATTTGAACCATAATGGACCAAATGTATCTTGCTGAGATACAACAGAAGCTTCCACTTGGAGACTCATGTTTCCCTTATCCATTCACATAACTCTTTCTGTTTGTACTTGCCCGAACCAGGCTTTGGTTCATTTTGAACCATTATTCCAATCTTCAGGATATTGCTACATCCTAAGGCCTTTCTGTACTTGCTCTGGTGAGAAAGCTGATGATGCTCACACACAGAGCATACACACTACATAGAGCCACTTCTGTCCCAGTAGCTGCTCTGCATGTGCCAGAGCGTGCCCTGGTGTATAGCTATAGAGCACTGAAAAGTGCTCTACAACTGTAGTAGCCAACAGCATGGTAGCTGGCAACATGGCTCCATTCTAGGGATGGGAACAAATGGATGTGTTATAAATTCGTATTTGTTCATATAAATCCCCTTCGAATGTGGTAGGAATATATTCTACACCAATGTACTCATACAAATTTGTACAAATATACAATATGAATGCATATGGATCCTTCATACAGATCGTGCATGCAGATCTTATAGAAACACATACATATCAGATACGTATCATATACCAACACATACATATCAGATATGTATCAGATACATATCCTATACCAACGCATATGTATTGATATGTATCCTCAGTTTAATGAATGTATGAACCATTTGTATGAACCATTTGTATTCATTCAAATGTTAAAGTACAAATGTCATAACATTTGATTTGTGTAAGAATTTCCAAATTTGTATGAATTTGTACGAATAATGAATGTTATGAATATTCGTGCACATCCCTACTCCATTCATACTTTTTCCCACTGATAGAGCCTTGGGCAGGAAGGCACAGCCACGGTTGCATGCCGTATTGTCTGGTCACCACAGAATCGGCACCACACACACCCATTGAG
Source organism: Aspidoscelis tigris stejnegeri (assembly GCA_023333525.1). Classification (NCBI taxonomy): domain Eukaryota; kingdom Metazoa; phylum Chordata; class Lepidosauria; order Squamata; family Teiidae; genus Aspidoscelis; species Aspidoscelis tigris. The sequence goes on from JALMGA010000001.1 coordinate 99,277,954, forward strand.
GCAATTGCCACAATCGCACTTACCTAGGGCTTGTGGAAGTGCTGGGTAAGTTCTGGATGCATACACAAACAAAATTCAGCTCTCATTGGTTGTTTCTCACCATCAAGTCTGGATGGCGAATGTGGTGCCCGCGAGGACCCTCACCCCAAAATTACTTTGAATAACTTTGAGAGTCCTTGTGCTTGAGGGGAAAGCAAGGGACTCTCAAAGTTATTCAGATTAATGCTAGCAGCATCAGTAACGTATAACCATTTCAATTCTTTTACTTTCTAAACACCATATATTCATTAATGACTCAGGACCCATCTTCCAGCTTCCCTAAGCTAAGGGCCCGTTTCTCTCCTGTTAACTACCCACTGATCAGTTAACCCCCAGGCAGAGAACCCTAACAATTTTTTCAGGCTCCCTTAAATACCAGCCTAGTCAGTGAGCTGCACCCTGATTGGTTGATGCTCCTCCAGGATTCTATTCCACCCTCTCTCCTGGAGAGCTGGAATAGCCCCTCCCTTTACCAACTTACCATTTCTAGATAATCCACTTTGATGACACTTCTGGATGTATAGACATCCCAATTTCACCACACTTTGTAATTTAACCAAAATAACTTAATTTTGGGGTGAGGGTCCTCGCGGGCACCACAGCGGGAAACTCCAAAATTACTTGATACTGTAGAGCAAGTGTTGGTTGTTCTGCAGCAGGTAAATCTGCAATAGTGGTGGCATAATGCACCACCTCTATGAAGTATTGGGCATCAGGTGCGATGCCCATCCACCGACTGCGTATCAGAATGTACAGTATCCCCCAATCTGCACCCCCCTAAATACTAAGAATTTTGAATATGTAAACAGAATAGACAATATCACTAGCCTGTACAATTGTACAATTGAACTAAGAAATTTAACTTCCTGCACAGGCAGCAGGACAAGAAGAGACTAGTTCCATTGAGTTTTCTGCCCCACCTGTCATCCAGAAGCAGCCATTCTATCCTGTGTAACAAATTACACTATGGAGAGTCCCTGCCTATCAAATCCCAAAGACTGTCAGATCTCACATTTTGTAAAGCAAAACAACACAATCCACAGTTTAAACTAATTCTAAAGTTATCACAGTAGGAATTGAAAGACATTTTAAAAACTAAGAAAGAAAACAGTGACAATATCCAACAGCCAAGACATGCATCAGTTTTAATTGTCGTAACCTGCCCTGAGACCTTGTGGTATAGAGCGGGATATAAATGTAAATAAATAAATAAATAAATATTGGGGAAAATACAACAAAATAAGTTGGATTGATTTCTTTTTAGTGAAAATAAAAAGATTTTTTTTTAAAAAAAAAGCTTGTAATTTATTCAAGTTTTTCCTCACTATTCTAATGCACACTAAACTGTTTAAAGTGCTCCAAGAACCTTTTTTGATGGGGTATGGATTTTGAAAAATGACTTTCTGGAACTTTCAGACAGCCTTGAGTGTCACCTTGTCTCTCTCTGTATATATATATATGTTTATATAGTTGGTATTCATTTCATTTTCTACCAATCAGTGGTTCCCACAAATTGGAAGTTTACTAAAGGTATAACCAGTTCCAAAGTACATCTAGAAGTGGGTATGTACTGCATGTATCAGGAACTCTAAGATCACAGCAGAGAAAGAAAAGGAATAATTTCTTCCTGCTTTCTAGTACCTTCTGGAGTATATTTTCAAAGAAGGCTTGAAAAGGGAGTACTGAAAAGATTATGGACTCGGGATGGTGCCCTGTTGTTGTAAACAATAGGAAAACCAAGTATGTATGTCCTCATCTGATCTCCAGTTAGTACCAAATCTTACCATGATTGGAAGCACCAACTCAGATTAGGAGTTGATTTCAGATGCTAACAACACTTTCAGACACTGTTATTGTTTTAATATGTTCATTTTTATATTTGGTTTTAATTTGTTCTAATCTGCCATGAGACCTTTGGGGTATAGGGTGGGATACAAATACAAATAAGAAATAAATACATAAATATAGATCTCAAGTTTCCATGGCTGACAGTTACTTTGTTGTTGCTGTTGTGGTTATAGGGAATTACTGAGTCATGGCTGACTCCTGACTGGTTGCATGAGCAGGTCCATGGGCACTGGTGACCTCGATGCAGTTTTCTTGGCAGAGATACAGAAGTAGTACCATTGCTTCCAAGGAAAGACTGGGGAAACGATGTAGCCCTACCACTGAATTACAGCCATTCCTACCAATGTCTAACCAAGCATACATTTAGTGGAACTGAAATGTAGTGGCTTTTTTAAATCAAGCCAACTATTCTTGTTTTGGGTTCACCCTGAACCATTATTTCAAACACCAGGCTGGTTTGGTTTGCAAGAGAACAAAGTGAACCATAATGAACCAGCCTTGATTTACTATCATTTACTTGTTTCGTTCAAATACCCTTTGGTTTGGGGTCATTTCAAACGATTTTATTTTGAACTACAGGGTGGTTTCATTGCAAACCACTGAGTTTCCTGCAAACAGCAAGTGACTGAACCAGTTTATCACAACTCTAATGGTCAGTAAGTCACTGATGGCTCTATAAGCTGACATTGAATCTTGGCCTGTCACTTCTTTCTGTGCTATAGTTGTGTTCAGTTAGAAGAATGTTTTGGCTTCAACTGAGCAGCGTTATTAATGCATTATATTAATCAGCAAACAAATTCCAAAGACAGAAGAAATGAATGGGTCTTGGGTTATTGAATTTAATATTTGCACAGAACAATGTACAATCAATTCTATCATATGTACTATTGATTCTATCATTTTTAGTAAAGCTGCCATATACAGACTTCACAGTTATTAATAATGATTTGTTTTATAGATTAATATGATCAACTGTTGTTAAACCAAAATCACTTTGACGTTGATTTCACACATACACGTTCTTTCAGTATCTCATCAACGCTGAGAATTCTCATAGGGTTTGCTGTGCTCATTTCTTTCAAATTCATTTTATAAAGACTCAAAGCATGGGGAATCAAACCAAATTAACTAATGCATTTCAGAAAGCAACAGATGCAGATTTTCTTTCAGTCTGAAGCATACATCTTTCTTGTTGTGATGTGGTCCCTCTGCTGATCCCCATCCTTATTTCTAAGATCCTGTCCTAGGTCATTATCCATCCCACCTCATGAAACGGAAACACAGCAGCAAGTCAGGAGGATGAGAGATTGTGGATGACTTAAAATATCAAGTCCAAGAAATATATTTGAAGCTCACCAACTCAAAGCACAAGCTTCATCTTTTTTTTTAATTTTATTGCAATCTCCATCTTCAACTAAGAAAGAAAATTGTTGAATCAAGTGTGTTTACATTGAAACCTCTGGAATGGAGAGGAAGAAATGGTACTGCAAAGAAAAAGAGGAGAGTAGTGGTCATGGGAGATTCACTTTTAAGAGGAACAGAGGCAACTATCTGCAGACCTGACAGAAACTCACGAGAGGTGTGCTGTCTCCCAGGGGCCAGAATCAAAGATGTAACTGATAGCATATCGAGGCTATTCAGACCTACAGACTACTACCCATTATTACTCATACATGTGGGCACAAATGATACGGCAAAAAAGCACTTTGAAAACATCTACAGAGACTTTGAAGACCTTGGCGGAAAAGTAAAGGAACTGGGAGCACAAGTAGTCTTTTCATCTATCCTTCCGGTGGATGGTCACGATAAAAGTAGAAGGGATAGGATTCTTGAGGTGAACAAGTGGCTACGTCGGTGGTGCCGGCAGCAAGGATTTGGATTTCTGAACCATGGAGAAAACTACCTATATGACGGACTCCTTGCAAGAGATGGGTTGCACCTTACAGGGACAGGAAAGAATGTATTCGGGAAGCGCCTTGCTTCGGTTATTAGGAGAGCTTTAAACTAAAACAAAAGGGGAAGGGTAACAAAAAGTCAAGCAAAAATACTCAGTCAATCAAACCAGGCGATATTCTTACTCCCAGAAATAGTACCAATGAATTTTGTAAGGAAAACAGAGGAGGCAAGCTCGCAATAGATATCAATTACAAACTAAAATGCCTCTACACCAATGCCCAAAGCATGAGAAATAAAAAAGGGGAGCTGGAGATCCTGACCCAGGTAGATAAATATGATGTCATAGGTATTACGGAAACCTGGTGGGATAACACACATGAATGGAACACAAACATTGAAGGCTACAACTTGTTTCTGCGAAACAGACTTCACAAAAGAGGAGGGGGTGTTGCGCTGTATGTTAAAAAAGAAATTGTCTCCTCAGAGGTTCAAGTTTCAGAGAGTGGAAGCTCAGTAGAATCGGTATGGGTAAGAATTCAAGGAGAGAGCAACAGAAAGGATACCATTGTAGGAGTCTATTACAGGCCCCCTGGACAAACAGAAGATATGGATGACCTCTTCCTAGACCAGATGGCTAAACTTTCACGAAAGCATGACATAGTGATTATGGGAGACTTTAACTACCCAGACATTTGTTGGGAATGACGCTCAGGAAAAAGTCACAAGTCTAATAAGTTCTTATCCTCTCTCGCTGACAATTTCATGTACCAAAAGGTGGTGGAGGAAACAAGAGGATTGGCTATCCTTGATCTAATTCTTACCAACAGAGAGGAAATGGTGGAGGATATCAGAGTTTCTGGGGCATTGGGAGGCAGCGATCATGTTATCCTTGAATTCTGGATAATAAGGGAAGGAAAGCATGAGAGGACTCAGACTTCAAAGTTGGACTTCAGAAGGGCGGATTTTGATGGACTCCGGAGGAGGTTAGGAGGGATCAAATGGTTAAATGTACTAAAGGATAGAAATGTCCAAGAAGGATGGGATATTTTGAGAAATGCAATATTAGAAGCGCAATCATTAACAATTCCTCAAAGAAGGAAGAATGGAAAACATCTAAAGAGACCAGGGTGGATAAACCTAGAACTTAAAAACTTGATAAAAAAGAAAAAAGAAATGTTTAAGAAATGGAAGGAGGGATACATATCTAAGGAGGAATATAATGAAATCAGTACAATCTGCAGGGCAAGTATAAGAAAAGCTAAAGCTAAAAATGAACTGAGGCTTGCAAGAGAGACTAAAAACAATAAAAAAGGGTTTTGGGGATATGTCAACAGCAAAAGAAAAGTCAAAGAGGTTTTGGGAAGTCTGCAGGGAGAGAATGGAGAAGTGATCGAAAGTGATCTTGAGAAGGCAGAGATTCTGAACTCCTATTTTGCATCTGTTTTTTCCAAGAGGGATAATGTACATGCAACAGTCCTTCACTGTACTGATGAAGGACTAGGAGAATCAAGACACAAAATCAACACTGAGAGAGTAAGGGAACGCTTAGCTAACTTAAACGAATTTAAGTCCCCGGGTCCAGATGGATTACATCCTAGGGTACTGAAGGAATTAGCAGAGGTAATTGCTGAACCACTTGCTGTAATCTTTGAGAAGTCATGGAGAACAGGAGAAGTCCCAGACGATTGGAGAAGGGCAAACGTTGTTCCTATCTTCAAAAAAGGGAAGAAGGTAGACCCAGGGAACTACAGGCCTGTTAGCCTGACTTCAATACCGGGAAAGATTCTCGAACAAATTATTAAACAACACATATGTCAGCATTTGGATAGGAATTCAATAATTAACAGTAGTCAACATGGGTTTGTATCAAACAAGTCGTGTCAGACTAATTTGATTTCATTTTATGACAAAATCACTGAATGGGTTGATCAAGGAAATGCAGTAGACATAGTATTTCTTGATTTCAGCAAAGCATTTGACAAAGTATCTCATGCGATCCTCATTGAAAAATTGATCAAATATGGGTTTGACAAGGCAACTATAAGGTGGGTTCAAAACTGGCTTAGTAATCGTACTCAAAGAGTGGCTTTAAATGGCTGCACATCCAAATGGAAGGAAGTGTCAAGTGGAGTACCACAAGGTTCTGTCCTGGGCCCAGTTATGTTTAATGTTTTTATAAACGATCTGGACGAGGGAGTTGAAGGGAAACTGATCAAATTTGCTGATGACACAAAGCTAGGGGGGATTGCAAACACCAGAGAAGAGAGAGAGAGGATTCAAAAAGATTTAGAGAAACTCGAACAATGGGCTGCAACTAATAAAATGGTATTTAACAAAGAAAAATGCAAGGTTCTGCACCTGGGCAAGAAAAATGAAAAAAGCACATATACAATGGGAGGAATTCGGCTGAGCAGCAGCACATGTGAAAAAGACTTGGGTGTCCTGGTAGATCATCAACTGAACATGAGTCAACAGTGCGAGGCAGCTGCAAAAAAGGCAAACGCAATCCTGGGGTGTATTAGGAGAAGCATAGAGTCCAGATCACGTGAAGTTATTATCCCCCTCTACTCTACCTTGGTCAGACCTCATCTGGAGTACTGTGTCCAGTTCTGGTCACCCCAGTTTAAAAAAGACGCTGACAAGCTGGAGCAGGTTCAAAGGAGAGCTACCAAGATGGTGAACGGTCTGCAAACCATGTCCTATGAGGAACGGCTTAAGGAACTAGGAATGTTTAGTCTAACAAAAAGAAGACTGAGAGGAGACATGATAGCTGTCTACAAATACCTCAAGGGTTGTCACAAGGCAGAGGGATCAGCCCTGTTCTCACTCTCTCAAGGAAGGACTAGAAACAATGGGGTGAAACTGCAGGGGAAAAGATTTAGTTTAGATGTTAGGAAAAAATTTCTAACAGTAAGAGTGATCAACCAGTGGAACAGGCTGCCACGGGAGGTGGTTGGTTCCCCTTCGTTGGAGGTCTTCAAGCAGAGACTGGACAGCCATCTGTCTGAGATGGTTTAGGAGATCCTGCCTTGAGCAGGGGGTTGGACTCGATGACCCAGGAGGTCCCCTCCAACTCTACCATTCTATGATTCTATGATTCTATGAACACATACTATTCATTCAGTTTTGGGGACTCCTTCAGGTCAGTCAAGAGGGTTCTCAAGTTATGTGCAGAAATCTTTAGCTATGGTTTTGTTATCATGGATATGTAACTGTCTAGCTGAGTTGCAAGAAAAGGTGAGTAGGAATACTGAGGCATTATGGACATTCTGGGAGTTTGACATCCAAATTCACTAGCACCCAATCAATCCTAAAGCATCTGCAACTGATTCCAGAAACAGCCTAAGTGTAATATTCAAGAAACTACTCTTGGATGCTTGCAGTGACTGAGTTGCTCCCTATCATCCATGCAGAAGTATGATGGGAGAAGGTAACAAATTACCAGTCACAGTTATGTGCATGGATGTATTTTTGACATTCAAATCCAAGTAGATTCAAATGTCAAAAAATCTAATTCAGTTCGGAGATTTAAGATCCGAATGTCATAAAATCCAATTTGAATCCACAACATTCAAATCAGTACATTCAAATGTTAGATTCGTATTTAAAGATACAAATATCAACAACATTTGTATCTGTTATATGTATCTGTGTGCATTGCATAAAAATCTGTACGCATCCCATATTATCCCGTATGCATCCCATTTTAATCCCATATTTTAAGCACAAGATACGTATAATTTTCACACAGATTCATATATGACAGATACGAATCTACACATTCAAATTATTCAAAAATCTGTATCAGATTTTTGAAAATCCATATTTGAGTTTGAATGTTGACATTCATCTAATTAGAATGAAATGTCCAGATTTTTTGTGCATATCCCTAGCTAGGGCTCATATTCAGAGAACCAAAAGTGGCCAACTTCCAGTACTTTGGTGGCAATCTCACCAGTTGCTCACAACAGCAACTGGCAGTGGCAGGCATGTTGGTGTAAATCAAGCAGACATGGCCGGCAAAGCATCCTTTGTTGCCTTGGAAACCTCTGGCGTCCTTGAAGCTGTTCGGCTGTATCAGAAATCCCTCCTGCCCGCTGCGTAAGAAACAGACTGAAGCAGAAATCTCTCTCCTTAGAGGTTTTATTCTTGTAGTTTGCTGCATTTACAAATATACACGCTCGTTCATCTCTCCAACCAGACTCACAACCAGCAATCCACACACACAGCAGTGTGCGGGCAATTTATACCTTTTTATCAAGCGGTGGTGACTCACTTCCCGTGTGTTGCACAATCCTGTGTTGCACAATCCTGTGTTGCACAAGCCTGTGTTGCACAATCCTTATGTAATCCAAGCACATACCTGTCCTTGAACACTTTGTGTCCTGTTCCTTAACCCTTTTGCCTCCTGTTCACGTCTGTACATTTTCTTATACTGGCTTCAATGCCTAACAAGGCAAGTGCATGACACTTGCCTGGCATGGCTCCCGCTTCTGTGCCAATTTCCATGCCTCCCATTCCAGTAAGTGCCCTTTGGTTACACACATAGATAAAGCCTGGAACACTCATAATACCCGGAGGAATCAGTTCATTAAAATCAATCCAGAAACCAAGCTCCAATAGTGGGGGAAAGCTATATGCATCAAGTTTCTCAACTGCAGTAGGGAATAGCAACAAACAAACAGTAATTTTTTTTTGCTTTATATACAAAATTTCACTGGTTTCAAGTTTGTAACAATTAGGTATAGTCAATCAAATTCCATCTCTGACAACTTCAGGCAATGACCTGACTGAGATCATCTCTCCATTCCTGAGTCCTTGATCAGATGTACAGATTTAGCCAGTGGGCCTCAACTTCTTGCTCTCAAACTACAACTCTCTTTGCTCCCAGTTGACAGAGGGTTTTTCCCTGCTTGGCTTGGAGGGAGCTGTGGGTCTAAGCCTTCTCATGCAAGTGTTATCTCCCCTGTAGATGGCTGCAGGGCTAAAATGCTTGTATAATTGTTAATAGTTCTTTTGGCTAGAGAACTCTGCAGGGGGCTGAGGGTTTGATTCTAGCCATCTGTGTTTACAGGAGAAGATAGACAAACTGGACACTAACTGGACTCTTTACAAAACTTACTCAGGCATCCAGCACCACTTATATGCTGAATGCAAATCCATCTCACTTCAAGGTGATTCCTAGGAATAGTTATGGTGTCAATGTTTATTGCTTCTTCCTCAGATGTGCACTTTCAGATTGGGGCTATCTATCTATAGACTATCAGTTCTTAAGATGGTTCAATGACCTGAATTCAGCATTTCAAAGAGCCACTGGCTGTAGGAGCCCATTCTAATATGGAAGAATGTTGGTAAGAAGGAGTTTGCTCATGCAGACCCTTGGTTTGATCGAAGAGCCCAGCCCCAAAGGACACACAAGACATCTAAGCTCTTGTAGCAATTCTCCAATGCTCAAGGCAGTGCTTTTGGAAAGTTTGGTTTCTATCTAGGCTTTCACAGTCAGGTTCTTTTGCCTGACATACTTGAAGCTGGATTTTTGTCTTGAAGTAAAGTGATGTCCCTGGCTTGTTTTTCCTTGGTCTTGTGTGAAATATCCAAGTTTTCACCATCTTCTTAGTAATTGTTAAAATGGTACTCTCAAAACAGTTCCTTCATGAATGTGCTGGGGCTGCAGAAATATGCTGTGAAACCTCATAAAGTAAATTAGCTTCTCTTTGTTCTAGTGCCACAGTCATAGTTGAAAAGAAGAGGGATTAAAAACAAACTTTTTTTTAAAAAAAACACCTTTCTATTTAAAGTGGGTTGCAAAAGAAGAAGAAAAAAGCCCACATACTCCCCAGTAAGCTATGTATTGTGTGTGTGTGTGAAGAGAATGAGAGAGAGAGAGTCAAGTGGGTATTAGATAAATGAAAAAAAGTATTTAATACACTGTTACTTCCATCCTTAGCTGAAGATTAATAACTCAGAATGGAGAAATATTTGGCACTCTTAACATTAGCCTTTCAAATATTTTGCTTTATTCTTTTTAACCAAAAATGACAAGAGTGGGCAAAGAACAATTTAGGATTTTTACTGGAAAGCGAGCGAGACAGCACTGAGGGCTGGGTGTGGGGAGATCTCTATATGTTAGCAAGGGAATAATTGCTATTTAAAATAAATTAAATAAGCCATTGTGAACCAGACTGTTTGCAGGAAGAGCATGCTAATGAAAGGAAGAGTTCATTCTCTGGGCAGAATACATCAAAGATATTTCAAACAAAGGTGGCATTAGAAACAAACCATGGCAAAATCCATTATATGAGAAATGTTTAGCTTAGAATGCCTTCCTAGGTGTGTTTTGAATATATTTAAAGTTGACTTATTTTCTCATAATGAAATATAGTTTTAACATTCATGCCACTGTTGAATAACTGGAGTGCCTTTTCTCTCCTATGTATAAACAAACACCCACACATAAACAAACATATTATGAAACAAAGCTGGATTATTACTTGTTTTGCAGTGTCTGACCTTTTCTCTTTTCAGTGATGTGACATTAGTTTCCTTTTTGAAAAAAAAAAAGCCCGACAACTCTGTAACCCCTAATGAACTTAATAAGCCATAATGAACTTGTATCTCATTCCGAATACTCTGTTACTGCCCTTGGGAAAGTAAGCAAACAAGCAAGCAAAAGAAAAAGTGATAAAACAATCCAGCAAGCAAATGATTGGGCATGTTTAGTGTATATGTTCCATTAATCAAATTGGAATGGAACAATTGGTTTTACAAAGATGTGGATAAACTTTGGTTTCTAGTTCAGTTCAATTTTAAACTGAATCCCTGGAGTTTGGTTCAAATTTTTGGTGAACAGTTTGTTGCAAAGAATGTACTGTTGTTGTTGTTGTTGTTACTATTACTATTACTACTACTACTACTATTTATTATTATTATTATTATTATTATTATTATTATTATTATTATTATTATTATTATTATTATTATTATTATTATTATTATTATTATTATTATTATTATTATTATTATTATGTAAAAGCAGCAGTTACACACAGCAAACGAGATGACTATGCTGGATTTCATATTATATCACTAGTCGGGCACTTCCCAAGCACCTAGGACTGCGTGATGTATCGGCGAATTATGCGAGCAGATCCCAGTAAAGTGGCTTTTTGTAGTTGGCAGATGGATATTTTGTCAATGCCAATGGTTTTTAGGTGCCCGCTGAGATCTTTTGGCACCATGCCCAGTGTGCCGAGGATGACTGGGACCACTTTCACTGGTTTTCGCCAGAGTCGCTGAAGTTCAGTTCTCAGGTCTTCGTATCTGGTGAGCTTCTCCAACTGTTTCTCCTCAATTCTGCTGTCACCTGGAATAGCAACGTCGATGATCCACACCTTCTCTTTCTCAACAATTGTAATGTCAGGGGTGTTATGCTCCAGTTTTCTGTCAGTCTGAAACCTGAAGTCCCAAAGTAGTTTTGCCTGTTCGTTTTCAACAACTTTTTCTGGCTTGTGATCCCACCAGTTCTTTGACACTGGCAGATGATACTTTTGGCACAAGTTCCAGTGGATCATTTGTGCTACAGCATTGTGTCTCTGCTTGTAATCAGTTTGTGCGATCTTCTTGCAGCAGCTGAGTATATGGTCGATTGTTTAATCAACTTCTTTGCAGAGTCGGCACTTTGGATCTTCTCCTGATTTTTCAATTCTGTTCTTGTGCAGCAAGAATCAGTCCTTCTGTTTCCTTTTTCAATGTTCCATTCGTAAGCCAAGACCAGGTCTTTTCCATGTCCACTTTGCCTTCGATCTTCTCCAGGAACTGTCCATGCAGTGCTTTATTGTGCCAGCTGTCCGTTCGGCATTGAATTGCAGTTTTCCGGCACTGCTTCTTGGTTTGCTGCACCTTGAGAAGCTTCTGGTTGTTGACTTCAATCAAAGCTGATTCTTTGCTTTCTGCCACGTAATCCGCTAATGCATGTTTCTCTTCTTCCACTGTTTGCTTCACTTGCAAAAGTCCCCTACCGCCTGCTTTCCTGGGCAAGTACAACCTGTCGACATCACTCCAAGGATGTCGTGCATGGTGGATCGTCATCAGTTTTCTGTTTTTTCTGTCTAAGTTGTCCAATTCCAACTGAGTCCAGTTCACAATTCCCGCAGTGTATCTGATGACTGGTATGGCCCAGGTGTTTATGGCCTTAATGGTGTTACCGCCATTCAATTTACTTTTCAAGATTTTTCTAGTCCTTTGGATGTACTCTTTACTGACCACAGATTTCACATGGTCATGCTTAATGTTATCCAGTTGCAAGATGCCAAGGTATTTGTAGGTATTATTATTATTATTATTATTATTATTATTATTATTATTATTATTATTATTATTATTATTATTATTATTATTATTATTATTATTATTATTATTATTATTATTATTATTATTATTATTATTATTATTGACATAAAACAACAGTAACACACAGCAAACAAGATCTCTATGCTGGTTTTGGTAGTTGTTATCACTAGTTGGGCCATTCCCAAGCACCTAGGACTGAGTGATGTATTGGTGAATGATACAAGCAGATCCCAGCAAAGTGGCTTTCTGTAGCTGGCAGATGGATATTTTGTTGATGGCAATGCTTTTCAAGTGCTCACTAAGATCTTTCGGCACTGCCCCTAGTAGGTCAAGAACTACTGGGACCACCTTTGCTGGTTTATGCCAGGGTTGCTACAGTTCTATTTTCAGGTCTTCATATCTGGTAAGTTTTTCTGTTTTTCTTCAATTTTGCTCGAATTACAGGTAATCCTGCACTTCCTTCTCTTTCCTCATCTCTTCTCTTTTCTTCTCTTTTGTTTAATGCTAAATCTTAGAATATTTAGTCTTGTCCTAAGTTGCAAGTTGACGAACTTGCCTTTGAAATGTTTTTGTGTTATTAAGTACATGTTGCCATTTGGCTAATTTCTCCACAATTGAAAGTGATTTATTGTTGCCACTTGCTCTTTAAAACTGCTGCTTATTCGTTTATTGCTACTTGTTTATTTTTGACACTTGTAATAAAGTTATTTGTTCTGTTCCTTCTAAAATTTCAGTTAAAAAAAAACACTTTATATTAAGATCAGCCAAGTATTTTCCCCACCCTTGGGATCAACTTCAATCCTTTTTCACTTAAACCTGTGTGAATGTAGGAATGCTGTTAAAACATGTGTCAAGAGCAGTCCCCATAATAGAAATTATTGATCAGATTTGGCAATAGTTTTAGAAGTTATTAATTTAATATATTCTTGTAATTAGGACTTTAGAGAGTTATAAGTACTGAGGCTTAACTCAGGTAAGAGGAGTTTCAAGGGGAAAGAAGGGATCAAACTGTTGTAATAAACTTTTTCTTAATCATGGCTAGCAATGTACTATAGTAGTAATAAAACACTTTCTATGCTTCCTTTATCCAAGCAAAAGTCTACTAATATATAATGATTTCTAAAGAGTCAAAAACAGAAAGGATCATTTACTAAAACAAATTGCCACTTTGTGAACATGAATTTACCGCTGCTGACATTATCTCTGTATTCATTTGTTTATATTCAGACTGATCAATAATGGGGTACTGTTTATTTGATGGATGCCATGGATCATTTACAGGGAGAAGAAAGGAGCATGACACTTGCTATTTGTAACAAAAATCATTAAATCTTATTAAAACAAGGGATTTATCCTGTTGACTAGCTAGATAAACATGCTTACACAGAGATATAAACATTCACACATTTTGATACGTGAAAAAGAACAAAAGATAAGACACCTTAGAAGAATTGACTTCACCAAGACTTACCATTTGTTCATAGCAGAGCACGTGAGAAACAGTGTAGTGCTATGGGACTGAAGGTACACAAGGACACTGTCTGACTGTAGCTTGAAACAGATAATATGGATTCAGGTTGAGATGCCAGGAAAGAAGACAGCATTTTTGAGTTTATGTCTTCTTTAAAAGTATGGGGGTTTTCTACTGACCTCCCTTAATCCAGATCTAAGATGATACGGATCTAAGGAATGGGTCCTTCAACTAATCCGGATCTAATAGATCTGGATTAAGGGAGGTACCCGATGCATCCCCATGGGTGGTGCAGCACCCAACAGCAATGGGTGCTAGCCTGCCTGCACTGGAAATGCCGGAGCACCCAGTTGGAGAATCTGGATTGACCCACATGGGGCCTGCCCATCACCCCAGGTTTTTGGGGGGGCAGGACATGCAATCTCTGAGGCCACTCCAGAGATTCTTTCAAGGTTCTCTGGAGTGATTTGCCACAAACTTCGAAGATTCTCCAGAACCTTTGACAAAGGTCTGTAGGATTGGCATTGGTCTCACGTGGGGTCCCCTTTGGTTCCAGCTTTGGATCCAGCTTCGAAACCAGCTTTTGAGATTGTGCACAGGCTTTGGAGTTTGGGTTTCAGAGCACCCCCAATGGGTGCCCCCCAAGCTCCCTCTAGACCCCATTGCCCGATACACACTCCATATAATCCAGATTTGATGCCTGTAGACCCCATTGTAGACCTTATTACACAGCTGGTAGTGTTGTAGCACAGGATTTTCAGACACTTGTAGAAATTAAATCTGCCCTTATTCTAGTGCTTGCTTTTTCAGTAAGTTTAATACTTTTATCTGTAAATTTACTTTAAAAAAAAGCAAACACTAAGATCATCTCCAGACAGCATGAAGTAGGCCAGGATATAAACAAGATTCCACTGTTTCCTCTTGCTGTGTCCTTTTAGAGATGTACTGTGAACCCCAGCATGCCTGGACATATGGTGAGGTGCATAAAATTACCTTGCTAGGAATAATTAACAACTTTGAACATAAAACTACCAGAATTCTAATGCTTTGAAACAAATGCATTGTGCAATTTAAATACCGTATTTTCCGGCGTATAAGACGACTGGGTGTATAAGACGACCCTCAACTTTCCAGTTAAAATACAGAGTTTGGGATATACTCGCCGTATAAGAAGATGACACCCGGCATATAAGACGACCCCTGACTTTTGAGAAGATTTTCCTGGGTTAAAAAGTAGTCTTATACGCCAGAAAATACAGTACTACCCCTTAAAAAAAAAAGTGTATTGATGGCCACTAGAATGGATACCTAACTACTGCCTCCAGAAGCCTATTCACACAAGGGCCTGAGGAATGGAAGTAGGCCACCCTGGGATGGAGCATTCACTCTGCTGGGCTGGCGGTTCCATTCAGAACCACCCTGGCCTGTCCCAGGGCTCCCACTGGCGTTCTGGGTGTACAGCACGAAATTGTGCTCTACACCTGGCCCAGGGTGATCCTGGCCATCCTAGGCCACCCCACAGCTGTTCAGGATGGAGAGCATTTGCTATTCGTAGACAGGGCCCAAACTGTCAGTGCTTCGAAATGGAGGTTGTGACGGTTTCAGGGTACAGGCTGCAAACTGTTTTGCTTTCTGGCTTTGCAGGCTTCTAGTTAGCTGCAATAGCCAGCCTAGATGCAAACAGCTTGTTGCAAGACCTGGGCAGAGGCTGCAAAAAGGGCGGTAAATCCTGTGCGGGCCCTGCTTGCAATGATTGGGTGCAGCTGCTTTCTGGAGGGAAAAGCTGTCCGGGGATCTGAGTGCTGGAGGGGCTAGAGCAGGAGTTCCCACCAATCAGGAGTTTCCAGCAGCATTTTATGGCAGCAGTTTTCCCCAGGAGGTTACAGCCAATCAGGATCAGGGATATGGGTATAAATGAACACAGAAGACAGTAGACTAGGTCTTCATGCTGGTACAAGAGCTGAAAGGAGAAGAGAGCTGAATCCTGAGGGAGCTGGAACCAGTGGCTGACCAGGGGTCTTTTGGCTGGAAGATCTTGAAGGAAGACTTCAATAGCAACTGACCAGGCTGGATGATTGGACAAGCAAGGACGGACAGGGCCTTGTGATCATCTGGAGCCACGTTCTGGTACACTGGCTTGGCTTGAGCTGTGGCAGAGCAAGCCAGAGGGGGAGGAATGTGGAGAGGTTTGTCTTTTAAAAGGGGAACTATTTTCCTTTAGAGAAAGGGGTAGCCCCTAGCCTTAAGAGACTTACTGAGTTAAACCTGAGTTAAACCAACAAATACCTGAACCTTATTTTCCTTTTAGTATTGCTTGTGTATAATAATAAACTTGTTTTAGTTTACTGTTGAAATGCTTGCTACCAGTGTTTTGTGTCCACACTGTAGTATTCACTCGGCCATTGCACGAACTCAGCATCCTAACAGGGCCAAGCTACTCCTCAGAGAGGGCAGGCACTTACAGGATCGCTGGGCATCGTGACAGAGGTGCTGACAGCATG
The DNA here is from genome assembly GCA_023333525.1 of Aspidoscelis tigris stejnegeri. Taxonomy (NCBI): domain Eukaryota; kingdom Metazoa; phylum Chordata; class Lepidosauria; order Squamata; family Teiidae; genus Aspidoscelis; species Aspidoscelis tigris. The sequence goes on from JALMGA010000001.1 coordinate 99,294,058, forward strand.
GGCCTGGTGTACCGTACAGAGCAGCACATCACCCCAACCAGCCACACAAGCACCATGACAAGTGGTTGCATGGCTGGGATGAGGTCCCCCCCCCCTGGGTGTCAGTGGGCACCTAGGGGGGCCCTGGCAGCCTGATCCGGGCTGCCCCAGCTGCCAACGCACTGGGATGGATCTTTGGCCTCTGTGGGATCTAGGTGACCTGATTGGGTCACCTAAAGCCCGCAGGAAGCCCCCACAGGCACCCCCATGGGCCTAGCAGGGCTGCGCCCCCCCCCACAACTTACCTCATCTCCACTGGGTTCGAAGTGGCTGGCCTGGCCAGCAATGTTGTGTGTCTATGTGTGCCACTGGCTCTGACAAGGTAAGTCACATGCACGCATTCCACCCCTGCACTGGCCTTTTCAGGTTAGCCCATGTAGGGATGGGTTCCACATTTGCACCTAGGGAGGTAGGAACAAGTGGTGTTCCTTACCTACCTAAGTGTGAATGGGGAATCTGTGGCCACATGGCCTAGCCTTCATACAAAAAGCCTCAGGTTAGAGAAATAGGTGTGATGCTTCTAAAGGCCATTTGCAGGGACTCAAGAGTAGGTGAAGGTATTGCTTATCTTATATGGCCTTAATAATATGTTCCATTGGGGAACTATAGTGGGAGAAAGACATCACTTACTTATTATGCTATATTCTGGAATAAAGCATGGACTATCCATTTTCTGTGTCTGTGCATAGAATGCTACCTTGAGTTCTGTGTGCATTTGCAACAACCTTTTGAGTTGCCATGACCTGTTTTCATGAGCCACATAAAGGTAACAGGCCACATATGGCATGAGGTAGAGAATTGAGTGTCTTAAAGCACTTTCACTAGCCCTCTATGGCATTAATCAGGGGGGTGCAATGGAACCTATTCATATTGGTATCCCATAGCCTTGTGACATAATGGAGATGTGGCCTAAAACTATGTTTAGAATTTAAAAGTATAGAAATTAGGGACATGCACAAATATTCAGAACATTCAAAATTTGATAGAATTTGTTTGAATTTGGACATTTGAATTTCATTGAATGTCTATAAATTCAAATTTAAATATTTGAACAAATTTTGAATTTTTGAAACATTTATATGAATTATTTGGACACTCGTATGTGTACGGATGTATACACAATACGTACTTGCATGTACACATCTTTCCCGCATCCATACGCATTTGTACGAATCCATATGGGACAAAAACAGAATGCGTATAGGCACATACGAATGTTGTCAACATTTGTATTTGCAAATATGGATTGAAAATTCACAAAAATACATTCAAATGTATTCAAATCGAATCAAATGCGAATGCATTCAAATTTTAAACATTTGAATTGATTTGAATTTTTGGATATTTGTTTCAAATTGAATCAAATCCCAAAAATTGCATTTGTGAACACCCCTAGTAGAAATAGTATGTCACACAATTTTCTTTGCTTCACTTTAAACAAGGCCACATCTCTGCTTCCTGCCAAGAGACAGCTCCATAAAGAGCTGGTTGGGAGAAGTGCCCTATTATCCTCTCTGACACCATTTTGGAGTGCAGAGGTACCATTTTCAGTGGCTCCACCTTGTAGTGTGCAAAAGACTACTTTGCATACAATGTCAATGTCAGAGACTACAGTTTAAGTAAACAGAGATGTTGATATTCATTAATCCATTAACAGATACCAAACTGACACTCTTTTATGCACTTTATTTGTATGAACCAGTTGTATTTTACACATGCACACCATCAGACATACAGCACTCTACCTTACAGTGCAAAAAAACTACACTCCAAGAAAATCTCGGCTACAGGTGGTTTCTGCTCCCTTGCTGAATCATTTTCAGAATGAGTATTTTTTTAATCTGTCAGAAAGGAAACCCTTTGAACCTTGTACATAATTGTCAGCAATGCATAGATTTATTATGGTTACATGGTTATTATGGTTCCTTGCAATAATTAGATGTAAATAAAATTAAGGTTATTGTAATTAAACAAAGGTCAAAAAATTAAATTTGTTTGTTTCTAACAAACCAATATGCTTCAGTGGTATATAAGATGTCCTTTTATTATTTTTTAGCAAAATGAACTTCTTGCTGGGATAAGTGCTGCAGTTGTAGATTTCAGATGAAAAATGATTCTGCTAAACCAGTGGGAAGTTTTTATTTGAACAGCAAACTGGGGGCTTTTTTGCAACTGTCAAACATATGTAGAAACGTGATAATAAGGATCCACTTTAAAAGAAGTAACAGCAAATTATTTATTCTCCACATTGGGTTCTAAGAACATTGAAACTAGGTTGGAAAGAAGGTTTGCTGAAATCAGTGCTACATAAGTCCAAATACAGGAAATGTGCTAACGTTTGTTGAATAAAGCTACTTCTCAATAAAATTGTCTTTATAATTCACAGCAATGACAGGAAGACTGGACTCGATACCATGGATAGCTAAAAAGGTCAAACAATGGATTTTGGATCAAATAAATTCTAAATATTCATTGGAAAAAAAAATATGTCAAGGCTTAAACTGATAGTTTTTGTTGCTGGCATTTTTCAAAATTTCCTTCTTCCTTGTTTTTTGTTTTACATTTTGTTATCACTTCTTTTTAAATATGTACTCATTTGATTTCGATCTGATTATCCTTAGTCTGCTTTGAATTACAACCTTTATTAGATTGTGGTCAGTTTTGGGTAAAATATCTACTGTTGTTACTTTCTTAGCAATCATCTTTGATATTAAAATCATATCCCAGGCTACCTCGGATTTTAGAGGTGGTCTATGACTTTATGGACCTTTCAGCACCTGAAGTGCCCTAAGATCCACATTCTGCAAGTTAGTGCAGAATATGTGAGGCCTCACTGACTGCTAGTACACTCTGTCCAGACGTTATGGTTGACTAGCATATTGGTGGGGCCTAATTCAGGTTATGGAGATGTGTAGAAGTTGTGCTGGTTTATATGGGAACCCATTTTGGCAGAGTGCCTTATTGGACTCTGGCCACTGGATCTCATAGAGGCCACCTCCAATGCTTGCAAGATCTTTAGGGCCAGCACAAGGGCTGGACTGGATGGCAGAGAGTTCTGTCCCAAGGGATTTTTGCACTGCAACGCGTTCCAAACGGAACGCGTGCAGGCGGGCAGCTTAAGACACTTCCGGGCGCTTTCACCGTTCACACAGAGGCGCGCCGGAACGCGTTCCGGCGCGCCTGTGTGTGAACGGTAAAAGCGCCCGGAACTGTCTTGGCCCGGCAAAGGCCGGCCAGGGGCGGGGATTCGGCCGGCAGCGCTGCCGCCCATTGGGTGAGAGCACCCAAGGGGCGGGCAGCGCTGTCAAGCCACCCGCCCCGTGCTTCGTGCCAGCTCTACGGGCCCGGATCGGGCCCGCGAGACCTGGCACGAAGATGCCCGGGCACCCGGGCACCCATCATGGGGCCCGGGGCAAGGCCCCTATGGGGCAGGACCCCTTTGAAGATCAGAGCCCCTGGCTCTGATCTCCAAGGGCTCGCCCCGCGCCCCGATGTCGCCCATCTACGGGCTGCAGGCGCCTGGATCTAGGCGCCTCCAGCCCGCAGATGAGTCCCCCGCCCCCCCAGTCCCCAAAACCCCCACCCCCAACCACCCTCCGGCCCGGATCGGGCCCATCTTCGCTCTGTGGGTGCCTACATCCAGACACCCACAGAGCGAAGATGTTTCCCCCCCTCCCCCAGGGCCCTGGGAGGACACGCGCGTGAGCGATCACTTACCTCGTGGCCGTCCAGCGTCCAACTGAGGGTGGCATTGTGGGATCGCGCAAGACGCAGCCCATCTAGGCCCCCTATTGGACAAGCAGTTCACATGAACTGCTTGTCCAATAGGGGGGCTAGGTGGGCTGCGTCTTGCGCGATCCCACAATGCCACCCTCAGTTGGACGCTGGACGGCCACGAGGTAAGTGATTCCTCACGCGCGCGTCCTCCCAGGGCCCTGGGGGAGGGGGGAAACATCTTCGCGGTGAAGGTGCCCCGCTGTGGGCACCTTCACCGCGATGATCGGCCCGATCCGGGCCGGAGGGTGGTTGGGGGTGGGGGTTTTGGGGACGGGGGGGTGGCTGATCTGCGGGGCACTCGCGCCCCGCAGATGGCCGCGATGGGGGCGGGGGGGACCCTTGGGGGACCGGAGCGATGCGCTCCGGCCGCCCAAGGCGTTCCTCGCCCCCAGCCAGCCCAACATCGACCTCCTGCCACCCCAGAAAGGGGCGACAGGACGCCGATGCTGGTGGCTCCTTCCCGGGTCCGGCAGCCCCATTGGGGCTGCCGGACCCGGGAAGGAGCCACGTCCCGGCGGCCGTCGGAGGCGACAGACGGGACGCACCGAATCGGGGTTCCCCTGTCCCATCTGCCAGGGTCACTGACCCTGGCAGACGGGAATGGGGAACCCCGATTCGGTGGGTCCCGTCTACCGGGTTCGCCGCGCCGGCGCAATCGCCGGCCTGGCAAGTCGGGCCGTGGGGGCGTGCCGACGGCTGTCAGGGAGAGAAGCGTGCGAACGCTTCTCTCCCGGAACGCGCCGGGGCGGCTCGTCCGCGTTCGAACGGATGCAGAGCACTTTAAAGTGCTCTGCATCCGGAACGCGTGGAGGACAGCTCCGGACACGCCGGGACGGAAACCCGGCCGCAGCAATGCGTATGCTGCATCCGGAGCTGTCCTCCACGCGTTCGGGAAAGGCCAATGCGAAAAGGCCTCCAGCCTTCAGATGGACCTCTGCGATCCAGACCTTCCAGAACCAATCTTGGGTGAACTCCATCACAGGGCTAGTCAACAGACCCTTTTTACACTTTAATAAATTAATTTTAAAAATAATTTGACCATTGGTTTTTTTTTCCTTTGGCAAAAATGCAGCTATTCAGTAAATAGAGGCAGTTTTCTAACTTTAAAATCACTTGTACCTATTACTGTTTAAAAAGAAAAAGAAGTAGAGGCAGCTCAACATTTAAGGTATTCAATTACAAATTACTTAGAAAAAGATTGTCCAAGGACCTAGAACTAAATTACTGTATTATTTGGAGCATTCACTTTAAAAATAGCACCAGGTTTCTTCTTGTTTTTATCCACCTTTAAAAACTTTAATATAAGCAATTCATTACTATTAACTATTATTTTTATTTTAATAAGCTCCATGGAATTTTATTTCAGAAGTTCATCTGAAAACCCTATTTCACTTTGCTGTCCCTATTTTATATTTAATACCTCTTTGTAGTTTAATTCCATATTATGCTATTGATTCCCTTTTCACCTTTATTAATAAAATGTTATTCTGTGCACTATTTTAAAGATTATAGCCTCCAAACTATTATTATAGTACAGAGTATTTAAAAAAACAAAACAAAACAAAACAAAACTGAGTAGTTAACAGCCAATATTGAGCACTTTTCAGTCCCAAACCTTTATAGAAGAAATCTCTTAACTACTTTTCCATTGAAATTGAAATAGCCTAATTTTACATTCTTGGGTGTCCATTCTTGGGTGTTTAAAACTGACAACTTAGGTATGAAGCTCACTTGTCATCTTCACAGATGGAGGTCTCTCCATGTGCTGTAAAAGGCCCAGTACTGAGCTTTATTCAGCATGGCATCTGCACGGAGCAGTCACATAGGTTGCTCTTCCTGCCATTGGGCATCCACATGTAGCAGTCAGAGTGACTCGAGGGCAGGAAGTTCCTGTAGAGATTTTTGTCCCTGCTCTGAGCAAGAGGATTGTGGAAGGGTTTTGTAGATCCTCCAGTGTGCTTCAAAGGAGTTGTTTCCATTGCACCATTTACTTCAGGTTTTACTCTGTGTCTTTTAAATCAGCAGTGAGCTCTTTATTTTTGCGATCCCACTGGCAACTTATTATGCAGACTTTCAGGGGGAAACCCCTCCCGCCTCTCTTTTCCATTATACTCTGGGTGGGGATCCAAGCTCCACCACCTATATAAGCCTGACTGAGATTGCCATGGGAAGCAGAGAGAGAGGCAGAAGGCTGGAAGGAAGGTATAAGTCAGTATCCGCTTAGATTCTGCTTGCAGTGGAAGGAAGGGACACCCCTAAATCATGCTTCCACACCTTGAAAATCGCTTGTACTCCCATTGACAAATAATGAGGATTATTTCTAAATCCTGCAGTGAGAGTTCTTTTGAGTCCATGTTTATTTTATTTTTATTTTTTATTTATATTTATATCCCGCCCCATACCCAAGGGTCTCTGGGCGGCTATGGGACCTTTAATCCTTGGAAACTGCAGATTCCTCTGATTCTGTGGGAAGTTCGGCTTTGGAAATGAATTTGAAGCTCTTTAAATTTTAAATGGGGACATAGCCTTAAAGTGCCTGCCTGCCTGCCTGCCCGCCCGCCCGCTTGTTTATTTATTTATTTAGAAAATTTAGATCCTGCCTTTCACTGAATGGTCCCAGGGCAGGTTACAATGAAATTAAATCATATCAAATAGTAAAACATAATTAAAAATATAATATTCTTCCTCCCACCCCCACCCTCCATCCCTAACAGGACAGCACCCTGGAGAAGCTATTTAAACAGCAAAAGCCTGGGTAAAAGATATGTTTTCACCAGGCACTGAAAACTATACAGCGTAGGCACCTGGCAAACCTCAAGAGGGAGGCTGTTCCAGAGTCTAGGGGCCACAACAGAAAAGGCCCTCCTGCAAGTCCATATGCCTCGTACCTCTGAAAGAGAAGGAACTACAAGAAGGCCCTCTCCTTGAGATCTCAGTGCCTGGGTATGTTTATATGGGAGAAGGCACTCCTTCAGATACCCAGAACTCAAGTCGTTTAGGGTTTTATACATTAGTGTCAACACCCTGAATTGGGCTTGGTAGCAAATAGGCAAATCCTTTAAGACCAATGTGATGTGAGTCCAGCTAGAGACTTCTGTCAGCAGTCGAGCTGCTGCATTCTGCATCAGTTCCAACTTCCGAACTGCTTTCAAGGGTAATTCCACATAGAATGCATTACAGTAGTCTAATCTAGAGGTTACCAGACCACGGATCACTGTGGACAAATTGTAGTGGCAGCTACCATGTGAGCCTGACTGCCATACCCCTGGTGCTTCCCACTGCCATAAAGATGCTCCCTTTATGCTGTGTTCAGACCTAAATTTTAATCCAGCTTCAGTCCATCTTTGGAGTGAAAGTAAATGTTAGCAAGTGTCACTCTGCCAATACATTATCTCTCTCTGAAAGTGGACTGAAGCTAGATTAGAATGCAGGTGTGAATGCAGCCTTAGTCTCCTAATAACAGAACTAATCTGAAACAAAAGCTCAGTTTAAGTTTGACATTCAAAAATCCTTGTGCCTCTAAGTCATATCAAAGGCCAGAAAAATCCAACTACAAAATGCATTCTCTGGCCTTTAACAAAGGTTAGAGCTGGGATTGGAATACTAGCGTCTACATGCTAAGCTGCTTGTGAGCTGCCTTTTCCCCCAAGTTTTTGAATGCAGCCAAAATGTTCAAAGTAGGCACATATATGTTGCTATATTAGCAGAACAGAAAATATGTTGGATTAACACCACATTCAGTATCCATCTGTTGTCAGTGTAAAATCTTTAATCAAAACTACCATGCATGAGCTAGTTTCCTTTTATATAAAGAGCTACTAACTGTTCTTCATTTTGGGGACAATCATATTATAAAATAGCCTGCTGGCTTACCTTTCAATCCATTGCTTAAATCCATTCATCCGTTACTCACTTGAGCCAGTGGTATATATAGGCAGCACCAGCATTGTTTCCATTTCCCTTTCATTTGACTGCCGATTGTCAGCAGGCAGGCTTACATTTTTGTACCTATCAGTAGCATTCATATGCAGCCAGAAAATTGGGCAACGGTTTCATCACATATCTTTTCAGGAAAATTCACTCCAAAATGATGTGACTATGGTTTATTGCATCCAAGCAACACATACTCATGTTGTTGTCCCACCAATGCCAAGATCTGCATAGGTACAAGGGGCCACAGCAGTGGTCTGAACATGGCCCAGAGTGTTTTATCTCTTCCAGATTAGTGAAATAAATCCACGGTTGTAGGAAAAATCACAGCTTACCTGCTGCAAAGCCACGTCTTGTCATCCGGGCTTGAGCAGCCTCCCGTAGCTTCCTCCTCGGAAACTGAAAGAGTTTGCATTGACATGCACATCATGTGGGATGAGGCAGCCAGTGCAAGTTGAGCTGCCCTTCCTGTTCTCATCAGCTCTTCTCGCCATTCCATCCAGATTGGTGGGAGGTTTTTTAATACAGTGGTACCTCGACATAAAAGTGCCCTGACATACAAGTGTTTTGAGATGCAAGCCGCCGAGCGAGTGATATTTTGCTTTGAGATGAGAGCAAGATTTGAGATACGAGTATGTAAATACAGTACAGTACATAACAAAAACAACTGAGGTGGTGTTTTGGGAGCTGGAATGGATTAATGGGAAAATTGCTTTGAGATACGAGCGATTTGACTTAAGAGCAAGGTTACGGAACGAATTAAATTCGTATGTCAAGGTACCACTGTACTGCACTGTGAGTGCTGTTAAATTAGCATTAACGTGAATGTGCAGTAGCTATGGGATAATGTGTTGCCGCTGTGATCCCTCGATTGTGTTGTGTGACACGCCCACAGTGACTGCATGTTCCGCTGCACATTATTAACAAGTCTGGACACAGCCCTTGGGTGTTTTTCCACCATGCTCCTTTAATCCGGATCTAAGAAGATCTGGATCTAAGTAATGGGTACTTCCCTTAATCCGGATCTAGTAGATTCAGATTAAGGGAAGTACCCAATGGGTTTCCATGGGTGGTCTAGCACCCAGTAGCAATGGGTGCTAGCCTCCCTGCTGTGGAAACACCGGAGCACCCTTTTTGCAAATCCGGATTGACCCACAAGGGGTCTGCCTGTCACCCCAGGTGTTTGGGGGGACAGGGGGTGCAATCTCCGAAGTCCCTCCAAAGTCCCTCCAAAATCCCTTCGAAGTTGCCTTCAGAGGTTAGCAAAGGCTCTGAAGACAAACCCCTTGCGAGAACTTGCATATTAATTAGCTCCTTGTGAGCAGGGATGAGTCAGTCTCATTAATATGTACCTCTTTTCTTGACTGAAGGTAACAGTCCTCTTTGTTCTCCCTTTGTTCTTAGAGGTTTGTCTTCAGAACCTTTGCTAATCTCCGAAGGCAACTTCGAAGTAACTTTGAAATGGCTTTGAAATGACTTTGAAATGACGTCGAACCCTAGGTTTTGGGGCTCCCCCCATGGGTGCCCCCTCCCCCTAGCCTCCTCTAGACCCTGTTGCCAAACTAATGTGGAAACAGGCTCCCTTTAATCCAGATTCTCTGGCTGAAGACCCCATTGTAGACCCCATTAATGGGGTCTACAGAAAATCTGGATTAAAGGCTGAGATGTACCCATATGATCCAGATTTCCCCAGCGGCAGTGGAAACAAATGTGTCCCAAATGGGTGCCGTGGTGGAAATGGGGTCATCCGGCTCACACCCAAGTGGGTCCTTGGGTGCAAAAATGGGTACTTTCTGCCAGTCAAAAAACACCCCTTGTTTCATTGCAGGGGCAGAAGGGGGCCTGATTGCATAGCCTGTCCATCCTGGCTTCGGAAATCTTTGAGGCCAAGGAATGGAGCTTCCCTAGTGTTCAGTTATATTGTCTTTCTGTAAAATGCAAGGAACTTGGCTGAAAACATTCTGTTAACTCCATAACTCTGTCTTTATTTTTAAAAGGTAGCAAAATACACTTCTAAATTGTACTTGATCTATGGTTCTTTCTATTTTTACTTGTTCCAGGGACATGCATGAATGTTCTAAACATTCAAAATTCTATAGAATTTGATCAAATGTGGACATTCGAATTTGAATAGAATGTCTACACATTTGAATTTAAACATTCAAATGAATTTTGAATGTTCCAAAACATTCATTTGAATGATTTGAAACATTCAAATGTACAGATACTATGTATTACTTACATATCTCATACATATCTGCACACATCTGCGCTGATAGTACGGGAAAAAAACAAGATGCATACGAGATAAAACGGGATGTGTATGAAATGTGTACAGATACATATAACACATACACATGGTGTCGACATTCATATCTCCAGATTTGAATCTAACCTTCAAACCTATTTAATTCAAATTCGTGCACATCCCTAACCTGTTGGTCTGGGACAAAACAATCCATCTCAAGGCTGGGAAGGATCACTCTGTCCTGGAACACATCTGCATGACAACAGCTGTTCTAGGCCAGCCCCCTTGCTAGTGTCCCAAGTTTATATGAGCATCAGAGACAGGCTTCATAGGTTTCAATAACCAGGAACTAAATTCCTAACCTCAAAGCACTCCGGGAACACATTTCAGTGGCAAAACTTGGTGTGCTGCTAAAATGGGTCCCCAGTAATCCTGTGCAGCCAGAGTATACTTGTGGTTGGTGGGAGCTCCTGTATTCTGCACTAGCATGCAGAAAGGAGCCCCTTTAGTGCACTTGCTGGTGCAGAACATCAGCAAGTGCAGAAAGGTCCCATGTAAAAGGGTATGACACCATAAATTATGGGATATCACAAGTCAAAAATTTGTTACAGATTTTGAAATGCATCCATGTCTTGCAGAAATCATTACACTAATTGCTTATATTAGAATACCACTGTGTGCCGCCCAAGCATATCTTAGTGTTATGGTTTGATGACCATTAATTGCATTTCTACTCTGAACTCTCTCTCTCATTCTTTGCCCAATGCCCAATAATTGCTTTGTGAATTACTTGCTCTTTTTTATTTTTATTTTTTTATCAGTTTGCATTTATCTTTCATTGTCTGTTTGACCATTAGTTTATTGTTTAATGTTGTATTGCATGATATTGTACATGCTGAAGTTTTACAGTAAACAGCAATTTTTGTTTTTAAAAGTTAGATATTGTCAGTTCCAGATGTAGCCATGACATGAAATGCCAAGAATGGCCTTAGAAGGGGAGGAGTGAACCAGGCTTGTGCCCTGCTTTGCGCATTGGATTTACAGTGATTGCAGGGGTGGATTCTGCCCTTTGGAACATTCTAGTTCCCTTTCTGCACCAGGATGTTGATATGGATCAGAGAGCCTCTGCACCCACTTGTTAATCAGGACTGCGGAGGTCCCTTCCCCTGTTAGGCTAGATACACCCACACGGGGCAGTGCTAGATCCAGATCAAGTGCCTTGATGATGCCTTTAATGCAGACCCTATTAATGAGGTATACAATCTGGCCTAATGGCTTGAATCTGGATCATGGAGGCATAGAGATGGCACACCTCTATGATCCAGAATTTCTGGAAATGGTTTTCAGCACTACATGCCATAGCACACCACCAAAACTCACCCCAACACCCTGCTGCGAGGAATTGTTATTCCTAGCTGCAGAGGTGGGAGGACAGCTGTCAAACTTTTGCCATGCCACACAAGCTTCACAGCCATGGAAGGTTGTCCTTGTAGTCAAAGAGATGCTGATCAAATTTGCAAATTTGCAACTTGGAGGGGTTGCTAACACTAGGGAGAAGAAGGTGAGGATTCAAAAAGATCTAGATAAGCTTGAACAGTGGACTGAAACTAGCAGGGTGATATTTAATAGGGACAAATGCAAAGTCCTACATCTTGGTAAGAAAAATGGTAAAAATGAATACAGAATGGGAGGAATTAGGCTGCGTAGCAGAACAAATGAAAAGGACCTGGGTGTACTATGTCCAGTTCTGGGCACTCCAATTTTTTTAAAAAAGATATTGGCAACTAGAGCATGTCCAAAGGAGGGCTACCAAAATTGTTAGTGGTCTGGAAAGCATGTCCTACGATGAACAGTTGAAGGATCTAGGAATGTTTAGCCTACAGAAGAGAAGACTAAGAGGAGACATGATCACATTCTTCAAGTATCTGAAGGGCTGTCACAATGCAGAGGGATTGTCAATATTATCATTTACACAAGATGGGAGAACTAGAAACAACAGGATAAAACTTCAAGGGACTCAGTGCAGATGAAACTTCCTGACACTGAGAGCAATCAGTCAATGGAATAGGTTGCCACGAGAGGTGGTTACCTCTCCTTCACTGGAGGTCTTCAAGCAGAGGTTGGACCTACATCTATCGGGGATGGTTTAGGAAATCCTGCATTGAGCAGGGAGTTGGATTTGATGACCCTAGAGGTCCCTTCCAACTCTATGATTCTATGAAATGGCATGGATCTGGTCCTCATCTCCCCATGATCTACAGGTCCAGATCTACTGTATCACAGTGCACAATGGGCCCAGGTATCACATAGGTATGATGATGCACAGTCATTCCGCTCCCAGCACATGGTGACTTGTGGTCCGAGGGGTCCAGAACTCTGTTTTGATGCTGCCTAATGTGGCTGTACAGATCATGCTTGAAATTTGTTTCCCAGATGTATCTCCTTTTTTATTTCTGAATCCCAGCAAATTTTAATTGACATTGAATAGATCCTGAATAAATACGCTATTATAGTTTTTATATAGTTTTTCTTTTTTGAAGTTGCACCCACAAACTTTCCTAAGTGACCCCAAATGCTCCTAATCTGTGACTTGTTACAACAGCAGTTTTAAAGGCCTGGGGCACAATCTTAGGTCATCACGGATCCTCTTTAACCAGTTTTAAAATAATAACTCTCAAACCACCTCATTGATGTTCTCTGATTGACTAAACACTATCCTTTGCATTTCTTGAATTCATACAATCTGACAAATTGAAATGATACACCGGGACGTGGGATTATACAAAGCTGAAGCATAAGACTAAGCTAGTTCACTTTAAAAGTAAAGAAAATCAACACCACAGGATTTTGCATAGCCATAGCAATTTTGTGTTACTAGTGGAAGAAGAAACATCTTGCTATTTCTGCACTTTTCAGAAAATAATATGAATAGATTTCTGGAACACTGATGTAACTGTCATTGTTGATATATCCATACACTTTTGAGCAGAGATTCTTCTTGCTGTGGCCACCCAGCATGACACTTTGAATGGAGTGTCAAAAGAAACAAAGGCTTTTAATCCTCTTCCACCCTTACACAGTTTATTCACCTGGATCCAGCAAATGATCTACATGCCACTCAAATGACTGTAAAAATCCATTTTCATCAATGATGTGGAATGATACATTTTTCTTGTCAATGCTTCTTTTGAACAGCCTATGATCTTCATTCCACCAACCCGGCTAGCATATTGAAGATCTAAAATTCCTTGAACATGAGGAGGAAACAGAAATGAAAACAAAAGTTTACTATAATGCTGACATGCTTGTTTTGATAACAGTTGCTCTGAAATAGACACTTCAAGAAAAATCGATTTCCTTTTTCTGATCTGAAAAAAGCAACGGAGGGCAATTTTATGAATTGGCCTGTACCAATGATAGTTTAGGCTGTTTACAATCATAGAGTTATTGATAGTGATGGACAGTAAAACTGTGGTGGTGGGACAGAAGCTTTCTGACTGATGTGTTAATTTGCAACGAATCAGAAAGAATTTTGATTTGACACAAATGTATGTCCTGCAGCCACTCTCCTCCTGCTCTACCAGTGGTGGCTATAGAGTAAAAACCTGCCTTTAACAAGGACAATAACTATAACTGGACTACAGACTATGTAGTGATATATTGGATGCATGTTTCTAGAACCCCATTACATTGGACCCATGGCCCACATAGTGCAGTACTCTGGTTAACAGCTGAAAAGGAAGCCCAGTCAGCAGTATTTCTTCAGAAACATGGCACTTCTACCTGATCCTATTAATCCTGACTTCCATGAAGTAGTCCATATCTTTCCCCCCCCCCATACTATCCAAGCTGGTAATGAACACCACAACTCATGTTTCCCCCCAAATAAGCCTTACCCTGAAAATAAGCCCTTGCATGATTTTTCAGGATTTTTTTGAGGGTGCTCAACATATAATCCCTACTCCAAAAATAAGCCCTAGTTACAGTTCATTTAAAAGTCAATTTAAATAGTGTCCAGGCAGCTATATATGGAAAAAAGTAAAATCAACAGAGAAAATGATTCAACAGCAGGATAGATAGACCCTTCACCAAGGAAAGCAGACACCCCCAAAATAATCACACTTAAAAGACCCCAGGAGAATAAATGTTGACGTTTATTGAATATTGGTAAAAGCAGATTGTTTTATGTGGAAAAAAGAAATAGAGTTGCAAGAAATTCATGATGGAATTCCGGGTTTGCAGAGTTGTGTTGATGGTCCAGAATGTGATGACATGGCTATATTTGAATAAATTTTGATTTTTTTTTCGTCCAAGAATAAATATAAATTGTGGTTCATGTAAAAATAAGACATCCCCTGAAAATAAGCCCCAACACATCTTTTGGAGCAAAAATTAATATAAGACCCTGTCTTATTTTCAGGGAAACAGGGTATGTATTGTATTTTTTAAAAGTCCCTTTTGTCTTTCCTCATTGTTCATTGGGTGAATTCTAGTTTTAGAAAAACTCCTTATCTGCTTTGTCCACACCATGCATGTCCCCTCAGATATATTTCTAGATGAAAAAGGCCCAGATGTAGCAACCTTAACTAATAAGGGTGAGTCTCTAGCCCATGGATCATCATAGTCATCTTTCTCTCCTCAGAAACTTTTCAAACTCTTCTATATCTTCTTTGAGATGTAGTCATCAAAACTACACACCATTGATACTTATGAAGTCATAATAAAATTAGCATCTCTGGGCCTTTTTGCACTTTGCCTTCATTCATTAGGGGGCAAAGTGCTAGAATGTGCTAGCCATTTGGTGTGACACTGTTGCCAGGGCAACCAGGAGAGACAGCATATCACTGTCTGTGCTCTTCCTGCATCTCTTCCACCTCCATAGAAGCTCTATGCTGATAGTAGGGATGTGCACAAATGGTGTTTTGTTTTGTTTTTGCATTTGAATTTGAGTCAAATCGAATATCCAAACTTTCAATTTGATTCAAATGTTTAGAATCCGAATGCAACAAAATCTGATTCAAACTGAATACATTCAGATCTGTTCATTCAAATGTTAGACTTGAACCTGAAGATATGAATGTCTACAACATTTTTATGTGTTATATGTATCTATATGCATTTTGTATCCATACCGTTTTATCCCTGTACATACGTATATGCTTCAGATCATTTGAATGAATGTTTTGGAATATTCAAAATTTGTTCAAATGTTTAAATTCAAATGTGTGGACATTCTATTTGAATTTGCATGTCCACATTCGATCAAATTCAGTCGGATTTTGAATGTTTGGAACATTCATGCACATTGCTAGCTGAAAAAGCAACATACATGTTGTTCATATGCACACTGCTGCTCCCAGATGTGCAAATATCACAGCAAACATCACTTGGGTTCCATGGTTTTGTTAGTAATTTCTGTATTCGTGTCATAGGCCATATTTTGGACAATGAAAAAAAACAAAAACAAGAATGCAACAGGTGGCAATGAGCTCTTCCCCACCCTGGCTTCAAACCTGGGGACTCTTGAAGTAGCAGGCTTTTGGACATTTTCTGGGCTCTTCTAGAAGAATGTCACTGGGCTCTGGAATTGATTCCAGGCCACTGCAGCTATCATTGTGTCTACACAGCAGTGGTAGGGTCTGGAATTAATGTTGGTCAGTGTTCAAACCACTTTTAAATGGTCTTTCACTACTGCCAATCACAGGCTCCACATGTGGCTAGGTTTAGGAAGCATTGGGGCACTGTGTTTTATATCAGGCCTTGCCCTCCTATGGGGCACTGTGTTTTATATCAGGCCATACCCTCGGGTATGGGGCGGGATATAAATATAAATAAATAAATAAATAAATAAATAAATAAATAAATAAATAAATAAATAAATAAATAAATAAATAAAT
This sequence comes from Aspidoscelis tigris stejnegeri, assembly GCA_023333525.1. Taxonomy (NCBI): domain Eukaryota; kingdom Metazoa; phylum Chordata; class Lepidosauria; order Squamata; family Teiidae; genus Aspidoscelis; species Aspidoscelis tigris. Next base: position 99,309,949 of record JALMGA010000001.1, read on the forward strand.
AAATAAATAAATAAATAAATAAATAAATAAATAAATAAATAAATAAATGTGCACTGGTGTGCAGACCCTGAGGCACCAGCCCATATCTGTGATGGTCCTAATGGATCATGCAGACTTTGCTGATATTCTGAAACACAGGAAATGGCTCCAGAAGTTGATCATTTCTTGTTCTGCGGGGTGGAGAATGACCTTAATGAAGCAGAAAAAGGTAGGTTCATACTAAGGATGTGCACAAATATCCAACAAAGTTTGAATATTTGTGCATGAATACAAAGCCCCCCCCCCCAATTTGTGGAGGTGGGATTAGGCCAAAGCTGAATTTTTTCCACATTCATTTCACACCAAATCATGCATACCCCTAGTTCATACTTTACAGTGGCAGCAACAAAGTGGGAGAAAGGACCATTAGAATGCTTTCTTCTGATCTGTCATTAAAGCTTTTTTTAAGAGCAGGCTCTTTACTCGTTGAATGTGCAGTCATGAGGATGCCATGGTATTTGAGTATTCACACAGTGGTATTACAGCATCATGCAGATCTTGCATGCATTTGCTTGGGTAACAGCTTTGGTCATATGTACCCTGATAACCTGTTTCTTTTGGCTGTTGGTAGTGCTTCCATCAAAGTGCCTTATTAGCTGTTTGGCTTCTCCCCTAATAAAGTGATAACACAAGTTTAATGGGTCCCACCTGCTTTTGATTTCAGCTCCCCAGTTCAGCAGCTTTAACACTCAACAGTTGGGGGTGGCAGTCTTTGTTGCATGCCTACAGACAAACAATTCCTGTAACAATAGCTAGAAAAATAATACAGGGGTGCATCCTATAAGTGGAATTGATTACTCATGCAATAATAGAACTTTTCCTCTTCTAGCATCTAACTGAAGGGTTGATAGAGGTTCAGAAGCAATTTTTGCAAGGAAAATAATGCAAACTGCTGTTGCATAAACTACAAGTACTTTCATCTGGCAGTCTAGTTTAAGTTAGAAGAAATTCCAAATCCTTTTTAGGTTTCCTTTACATTACCTTCTCTCCCACTTCTGATTTCGTTTGTTGACGTCAGACTTTGTACTTGGACTCTTAAGTCCTTCATTTCTATGCTTTTATTTTAGTCCTTTACTGTTGTTGTTGTCTTCCTCCCAAAACACTCGATTCCACAAACAAAAATTAGGTATAAATTTAGAATACAAATTTAGAAGTTTGATATCATTATTTCTTAATCAGCTCCTTATATTCACATAACTTATGCACTTTGATTTGCCTAAATTTAAGGCAACATTCCAAGTGAAGCCATCACATGAACCAGGTGGAAGAGGAGGGGCAGGGGGGAGGAGGAAGAAAATTATTCTGCTTAATCTTTGAATAAAAAAAGTCTTCTTTCTACACACTCCGAAATTACATTGGCACTTTGCTTCCTTAGATCCAGATCAAGCTACAAATGGACTTCTAATTGGACAATAGCTATTAACAGAATTATGACTTTTGTTTCTGGGGTTTTGTTTCCTGCTGAGAGTGTGCATTTGTTTGTGAGTGTATGTGTATTTCAGCTTATCTTTCTTACAGATGCACTTAGCTTGCATTTTATCCAAGCTGAATTTCATTTTTTCTGCTCATGTAGCTAATTTTCTAGCTTCTTTTTGTGTTCTTTGTCAGTCCTAACTCATGTACATTGCCAACTCTTATCCATTGTCAGCAAATTTCCTAAGGTGAAATTGTTTATTCCTCCCACTGTATTATCACAAATGTATATGTTTTATGAAAAAAGAGCTTATAATGATTTTTAAAGCACCTGTTCTCATCAGAAATGGGTAACTGGTATTTGAAAACTGCCCATCAGGCTCTTCCCATCCACCTAGCAGATGTACCATGCATTACATATTATTCACTTGACTAGATATTATGAGAAGCAGGGACACAAAGATGAGTGGGTAGTCAAGGTGTTCAGTTCATCCTTGATAAACAAATTGCTGTTTCTGAGGTAGAGCTGATCTTTAGGTTTTTCCTAAAATTACTGTTTCTTGAAGTTTTCTTTTTGTCAGAGCCATATTAAAAGTAATTTTCTTTTCAAATTATTGTCTGTGGGTTGTTGTTGTTGTTGTTGTTGTTTGCCATCTATTAACTGTAGGTTCTATGGTCCTGGAATGACACCATGTTTGGGAATTGTGGGCCATGCAAACTGGTGGCCAGAGTTCCTGTCAAAGATGTCCCTGCTATTGCCACTTCCCAGAGCACAACACACTCTTAGGAAAAAAGCCATAGATAAAGGGGGTGGGGAACCATGTCATGCTTCAGAATGAATTCTGGATGCAATCACATGATTTTTCAGTTAAGGAGAGGGCAGAGCTCAACAGTAAAGGAACATTGGTGCACTCAAGAGAAATTACCCCTATCTGAAACATCTCCTGCACTGAAATTTATTGGTCAGCACAACCTAGCAGTCATTAGCAGCTTTCTTTCATTGTTTCAGAGTTAACGTTCATTCCTGCACAAACCTCTAAGTCAGCAAAACTAAAACGAATGTAGAAGTGCATCCTTATGCAACAACAAAAAGGACTACAGTATATTCTTGTGTATAAGACTACTTTTTAGCCCATGAAAATCTTCTCAAAAATTGGGGTTTGTCTTATACGCCGGGTGTCGTCTTCTTATATGGTGCGTATATCCCAAACTCTATATTTTAACTGGAAAAGTTGGGGGTCGTCTTATACGCCCAGGCGTCTTATACGCTGGAATATACAGGTTGGTGGAACCTATTTCTGTTTGCGTTATGTTGTTGTTATCATCATTATCAAGGTTTCATAGCTGCAGGAGTCACCACAGCTCTTTAATTTTTCATGGCAGCTCTTCCAGCCAAAGTTATGCACATAGATACATGTATGTCTTCCATTTACAGGCCGCTGAAAGCTTGGAATACTTGTGATGCTGTAAATGATGAGAGGTGAAAATTGAGGCTATGTTTTCCCCCTGCTTGTGCCTGACCTCTGTAAATCTGCAGCTAAAAAAAAAATCCTACATTGGAAGAAGTGACACACTTGAAATGCTGCACATCTGACAGTCAAATTCACACTTTGGTGTGATTTCCCCACTGTAAAATCTGGTTCAATTTGCAGAAGACCTTGCATGAGAGTATTCTGAAGCCTTGTACTTTTCAGTTTAAATTATGAATTCCTCCTCCATTTCTGGGCGGGGGGGGGGGGGGTGTTAGAAGAAAAAAATCAGTGGTATACTATCTCAATTTTTTCTCACAGATGACTTTATGACAGTATTTCTGTACAATACCTATCTAAACATTAAAAGGAAAGGGAGGAGCAAGATGAAGTATTTAGTTGCCATCCAGCATCCAGATGGTTTTGGGGTCCTATCCACAGTCTGGAATGTTGGTGCCAATGACAAAGTCTGAGGGCCTTTCTGTGCTTGACTCATTAGTGAAGGTAGGGGGAGTCCCAGACAGAGCCTCTGCACCTCATGGAACCATTTCTTAACCAGAACTCACTCTAGGTGTCCTCGAGCTTCCCACATGTGGCATAAGCATGGAGCACTAGCAGCAGAGCTAGTAAGTCTCTTCACACTAGGGATGTGCAAGAATATTCAAAATATTTTTTATACAATCAAATTTGGCCGAGTATAGACATTCGAATTTGAATCGAATGTCCAAAATTCATTTTTTAATACTTGAACAAATACAAATGTTTCAAATCATTTGTATGAATAATTCAGATATTCATATGTGGATGGATACATACGCATTATATAAGTATCCATACACAACTTATGCTAATCTGTATACATCTATACAGATACATATGGGATGGAAACAGGATGTGTACAGATGCACACAGACGCGTATGGATGAGTACGCATACGTACGAATGTTATTGACATTGGTATCATCACATATGTAATGAAAAGATACAAAGGTATTTGAATCAGTTCAAATTTTCCTACATTTGTATTTTCTCTATTTCTATGAATTTGGACATTTGAATATTCAATTTGAATCAAATCAAATGTCAAAAATTGCATTTGTGCATGCCCCAAGTGCACATTTCATCCACACGTCTTCCTGTTTGAAGATGGGCATGCAACTGTCAATACATGCAAGCATTTCAAATATCCGTGGTTTCCCATAACTGTGGTGGGTTTTGGAACCTATCCTCCACACATACAGGGATAGGCCTGTATTCTGAGAAGTTCAGGAAAAGGAAGAATAGTAGAAAATGGAGGAAGAGGATGAAGGGGAGTGATCCTGCTTTAAATGTTAGCTTGAAATATGTCTCTATTTAACTGGTCCCACAGCTTTCTAAAGAGTTAGCACTAGACCTGCAGTTTTTACTACTTGTAATTCATTTATTTTTAAGAATTTATATTCCACTCGTCACCCTGAAAGGCCCAGGGTGGTCACAATAATAAAAATAGAAAGTATAAAATATATTGAAAATATAACTCTTTAAGAACTGGCAATGATTGAGGGTGTGTCCAGAAAGTGGCAAAACGTTGCAGGCGCTACTGATCTGGCAATCATGTGATTGGTCACATTACCATCAATCAGCAGCAACAGGGAAAGCATGCTGTTAAAAGCTGCTGTTTTATTAACATCTTTTAGCGTTGTACTTTCTCTTGTGACTGCACAGATAATTCAGATCTTTAAGACAGCTTTAAGCTGGATGCACCATAAGGCAAAGTGTTTGTCAAGCCAGTGATTAGAACTTCGGCTCCCTGCCCAAATTGAGCCTTTTTCAGCACACAGGAAATATGATTTTTGTAAAATATGAAAATTCATTGTGAGTAATATGTGGGCAGTGTTGTTCTGCGCCTACTCAATCCCCATTCTAAACTCCTGTTTGCCATTGCAGATGTTTGATTCACATAACCTACATCTTGGCTGTGTTCCTGAACAGAAAAAAAACCTCTGTCCTTTCATTTTCCAAAAGTGCACTCCGTGGTGTCACGGCTGGGGATAGCCTCACACCTTGCCGGGTGCTTCATTACTGGGCTCTGACTTTTTTCACTGGGCTCTGACTTTTTTAATTGACTCTGCAGTCCCACCCGTGAGCCAACAATCCACCCCCTCTGCAACACACACACAGACACACACACACCTCAACAGGAACAAAATATGAACTTCACTTTATTGTTACAACTTGGTTAACTTAACAGTCTCAGAAATTTGAGCATTTCAGTCAACAGAACTACTCAAGATCCTCTCCTCTCCTTCTTCATAGGCAAACTTCGGACCCGATCCTTATCCTATTCCCTTCCCAGTGAGACATAAGATCAAGAACAGTTGTGCTCTAACAGCATGAGCTTTTTAAAGGGCTCATTTCACTGTCACCAATCATTGATTGGCTGGACCCTGAGCCAGCTAACCCTGCCTTTCTTGGATTCCAAAGGCTACACCACCTTTCAGCTTGTCTCTACCACTAGCCTAATACAACATAAACTCCTTAACTCAACCTACCTTCCCCCTGAGTCATGACACACTCCAGCACATTTCTGCACTTCTGTGCAGAAAAAGAGGAGCACAAGTCTTTTCAAGTGCTACTATGCAAAACTAAAGCTCTGGGCAGAAGTAAAACAACAACAACAACAAAAACCACCACCACCCCATGATGAAACAACTGAAATCTCACACTGCTGTACATGATTGATACACTAGGGAAAATGACAACAGGAAACACCTTCTGTCTTCCTCTCCTAGAACACACACACCAGCTTCTACAAATCCGCATTATGCTCACAATAAGAAAATGAAAAAGTAGGACAAACTTTTCATGCGTAAAATAACAGCACTCTGCATAAAATGTGGATTTCATGGGGAATATTCCACATTTCCCATGCGATTTCCTTTTAGATCTGATTTTTCTTCCTGCAGAGGAAACTGATTAAATCCATGTTAAAACTTGTGTGTGTGGTGAGTCTTTAAGTCACCTTAGAATATGCTATGGATCTTACTACACCTAAGATTGATTTTTTCCCCCTTCAGTCAAGCTGCAGAGTAATTAGACCACACTAATTAATAGCTAAAGTGCTCCTGTTCCACTCCCCCCACCACCAAAGTTCAGCTCCCTTGTCAGGTTGGGAAAACTACTTTAAAAGTTTTTTTTTCCTCCCCATTCAAAATGTGAGTCTTAAAGTTTTTTTTTTTGTGGGTGCTGGAAGTCAGGAGAAGATCAAAGGGCCGTTCCTTTGTTGTTGTTCTTACATGAACCCAACCCAGAGCCCCATGTCTCCACACATCAGTACATTCATGAAGAAGAGCTTTTACTTTCTTCCTCCTTATCGTTTTGTCTATCTGAGAACCCATCCATAGCCTCCTCATATACATCTCAAGGATCGACTTCATTAAGACTTTATTTTTGTTCTCTTTATAGCAATAGAGAAAGCTGTACATCTCTGCAGCAGTGTGAAAGTCAGGCAGGAAAGAAAGAGTGTGTCAGACAGTGTAAAAATGGAGACAAACGCCTTGACCCATGCAGGTGAAGGGTGCCACAGGGGTCTTTCTCAGGGGAGGTGTGTAGATGCTTCACTAAAGCAAAGTACATTCCAAAGCTGAAAAAGAAGGTAGGAAACTATATATTTTTTTAATTTTACATTTTTTATTCTATTCATATTAAATCAAGGAGATCCTGCCTTGAGCAGGGGGTTGGACTCGATGACCCAGGAGGTCCCCTCCAACTCTACCATTCTATGATTCTATGATTCTATGATTTTAAAGAGGAGTTTTGCTGTCCACTTTAGAATTAATCATACATGTTTAACTTCTGCAAGCATCTTAGCAATAGGAGCCCTTCTGGGTTCTAGGAGAGAGTTTTTTTAAAAAAAAACTTAAGTGCAAACTATGCTAAAAAATATAATTCCCTCTTGGCTGTTATTTTCCTAAAATACAGAGGCCACAACATAGCGGCAGCACCTTAAGCTGATTTTTCACAGGAGTTAGTTATAAGTCCATGCAGTGAATAAACAGAGTATTTCATACTCTTTGGTTCTCAAAATTCCTTTCTTCCGGCTTATAGGCAGTGGCCTTTCTATTCCTTATCAGTGCTTCATGGACAATTAGAAAAGCTGTGTCAGGAAAGCAGAAGAAGAATGAATGCTTTTGGATTTGGATTTCCCCACCTCAGAAAAGTCTGACAATCAATTTTGTCTCAATTTCTTTTTTTTCCTTAATGATTGCTAGTGTGTGATTTGTATCTATCTCTTCCTGATAAAATGAAATCTATGTAAGGTTTTTATTTTGTTTTCCATTACAAAACTTCATTAAGCAATCTTTTGTAAGGCTTTAGTAAATGCTGGAGCTGCCATGGGATGACATGAAGAATGGACACACACTACATACTGTGTGTCATTTGGGTGAATCTTCCTGCTAGTATGGCACATTTATTCACAGCAGTGAGGTCCCTGTTCAGACTCCAGCTGCAGACTGGAAGTGAGGACTGGATGTCAGCCTTGGTCCTTGAGTTATTTCTCTTTCTAACCACATGGGCAAAGAAGTGAATAAAGAAGAAGAAGAATTGCCTTTTCTATCCTGGGGCCTAATCACACTACAGCCCATAGTGCATAATTAGGCAACTTCTGGGGAAGAGCATCCAGTCCTTGAGGAGGCTGTTACAACCTCAAGGCACCCCCAGCCTTCCCAGAAGGTCCCTAATTATGTACTAGATGTGGAACACAAGATCATGCTCCACACCTTTACTAATGTTACCCAATTCCTTACTTGGCATGTCCAGCAGTGAGCATCCACACCTTCTCAGGTGCTCTGGGGTTGTCTGAGGTGCTGCACAAGCATGTGGGTACCTAGGATGACCATAAGCTTGAATTTGCACCTGCAGAATGTCAGTATCATCATAGTAATGGTCCTGACACACTCGTAGTCGCACAGGGTACTGCAGAGAAAATGGTGGTGCCCAGAAGAGGAGCTGCATTGCTGTTGAACACTGGTGAGTGGGCTGTAGTTACCTGGTGCTTGCAAACACAAGCAATAGTTAACATTGGGTGATTACACTCCTTTCCTGTCCAGTGGATGGGAAGGGAAGCATGAAATTGTCCCTGCTTTTCTCACCCAGTAAAGGGGAATCAAAGCAGCTGACAAAGCTTTCTATTTCCCCACCCCCATAACAGACATCCTGTAAGGCAAGTGGGGCTATGAGAGCTCAGAAGGGAGCTGTGGATAGCCCAAGGTCACTCAGCTGGTTTCAAGGAGGAGTGCGGAATCAAACCTGGTAGTCCTAGATAAATGTCCGGCACCCTAACCACAAGACCAAAATGCCCCCACTGAAGTGTTACAGATGTTTTCTAAAGAGGATTGAAGTAAAGATATTTCATGAACTGCAGTGGTGTGGACTGACTATGGGACCATTTTGACGTCTGGGACTCAGTGACCCTAGGTGCCTGGATCTTGTTGCATGAATGCGTACAATAAACTCTTTTGTGGCTGGAGCCCTTCTCTTTTTGCAGAGATTTTTTAAAAACCCTATTTGGAAGTGAGTTATCTGTGCACCCAGGGATTCCCTGCTCATTGATGGGAGTTCAGCAGTAGTTTGGTTTAATGGGACCTAGGGTTGGGAAAAATTCAATGCAAAGTGACAATTAAATTATATGACTGTACACATTATTTTATTCAGCAATGCATCTGGGAGCTTTTCTGTGACAAAGCCCAAATTAAGACCACTCTTGAGGTGTATGTACCTTGTCTTAGCTCAACACTCAGAGTGAAGGATTCTTAGAGGTATATGATATCAACATCAAAGCTCTGGGTGAAGAGGTATGTTTTAACCAGGCACCAAAAACTATTACTTTTCTCCACCATGGTTACATCAGGAGTATTGTGTGAAAGATATGTGGCAATGCACCTCCATACTGTCCTTCATTGGAGGAGAGTTTGCAGTGCATTACAAATGGCCCATTTCTGGGGCTGTTTCTGCAGCCCAGCAAAATGGATCGGGGCTCCATGCAGCCCTTGAGTTACTCCAGCCACCCATATGGTAGACAGATAGCCCAGGAATGCTTTGGAGATCAAGCTCAAGTTTTACACTGAGGAGGACTCTGTGCCAAAAAACCATGTGGCCAAAACATTCCTGCGGGAAACATAACCTCCTAGTGACCACTTTGTCTTGCAGATGCGGCATTCACTGGCAATAGTTGCCAATGGACCTGAGGTATCTTATGAAAACTAGTAAGTATATTTACACCCAGTAGAGTGAACTGCAGTTACTATCTACTTTTATATAGTTTATAACTTGTATTATCCCCAGTTTTATTTTGATATTATCATGAACCATTTCAAGACTTTTTAGTAAACGAGAACTGGTATATAAATGTTTAATGTATAAGAGAAGGCCCTGAACATTCACAATATGTGCAAGCTAAATATTTGAATGCAGATATGCAAATAAACAAATATACTTAAACTTCAATAAAGCTGCAAAAGTGCATATTAGGTTTTGTTTTTTTAAAAAAATAATGATTGTAGTGATAATCATGTTTTTATTTTTTATATATTTCAATGATGGGCCATGTAGAAATGTTTCAGAGGAATAAATAAGCAAACATTTGTTTATAATAACTTCATAATATTTATAACATAGTATAATCTTAAAACTTTACAAAGCAGTTACTAGTCGTAATGTCTAAATATGCCTGTAAGGAAACTATTCCATTTAAATTCATTAACAGTCCACAGACTTTCATTTTTAAACCTTAATATAAGCTTAAGATATAATTAATATGAGTGTTCCTAATAAGTTCTGTAAAAATGCTTACTAATCTTTATAGCTTGTAATGCAGACTTTGAAACTTATTCAGCTACAATAGATTACGTATCCATAACTTAGGAAGCCATAAACTACTTTAAAGGCCCTCCTGGGAAGAGAGTAATCAAGGACCAAATAATAGTACTGAAAGGAGGAAATAAGGAAAACTATTAACTGGCAAACTAGAGTATATATTTCAACATGCTGTAATTTGATAGAGATATTTCGATGATTACAAGTTTTAAATCTACAAAATTTGTGATCCGCTAAGCTGACTGCAGACCACTGGTTGTGTTTGGCTGTCAGGAGCTCAACAGACCTCTGTTTTTGCTGTCTGCATTGAATGGCAAAAAAGTAAGAGTTATCAAGCAACCAAAAGGACAAAACAACCACCACCACCCGTTAATCAGATCCTCAGGGCAACTAGTCTCCACCGGCAGTGAAGGAAGGTTGCCTCACTTTGCTTTTGCTGCATAACAAAGGAATTACATTTGCCTAAGCAGAATAATTTAGTTGTTTTTGCTTTCGTTTTAAGAACACAGGATCCCTGTATCTATTTGTTATTTTACTCCAATATCTAGAAGCTGCTCAGGCTGACCATCAATACAGTTGTTGTTCTGGGGGCATTTGGGGGGGGGGAGTGTAAACTTCTCATGACAATTAACAAATTCATGAGATAACCCACAATGATGAATGATTTCTGAAGATGAAACAAACAGATATATAAAAGTTTCCCTGCTGAGCCCGCAGAAGAAAAGTGAAATTACAACTGATGTGAGAGGAAGAAAAACCTTCATTCCCAATGGGCAATTGTTAGGCAGCAAAAAGCTTCTCTGACCTGATTTCCCTACTTGCTTATGAAGTAGGCCCCAGATGGATGCCCCCAAATCCTATATGTCTGTGGGAAAAAGAAATATCACTTTCCTGACAAAACTGTAGACTGTTCCAGCAATTATGTGCCATCTGTTGGTTTCAGCAGTTGAGTTGCCTCAGAGGCCTCTGTAAAAAGAAATCTCATTTGTGATGGAAGGTTGAATGTACAACTCAAAGGTAACTTCAGCTGAGCAAGTGGCTGGATAATCCCCTTAGCGCATAGGGACAGGGCTGCCACCAGCTCTAATTGATTTTGAAATGAATCTGTATAGAAAATTAGAAGGTTTGGCTTCCTGTGTGAGCTTTAATAAAGGGCCAGGATGTAAGCCTGACAACTGAATAGATTCAAAAATGAAAATCTGATAAGCGGCTTAAAACTGTACTTAAAACCAGGAATGATTTGAATACTCTTGTTAATGGCACACATTGTACATTGTCACCTAGTTAATTTTCTCTGAAGATGAGTTCTTGCAGCTGACGGGGTGGGGGAGAGAGGGATGCCATCCCTTCAGAATCTTTTCTCCAGCCACATATTTATTAAATTCCACCCTCACTACCCCAGTAGCTGGGAGGCAGAAAAGAAAGGATTAGGCTACTGTGGTCCCTCAGTGGCTGTCAGTTTGCTGTGCCAAACTTCAAATATGAACTGTTGCCTCAACTGTCAGAGGCATTGCCTTTACATCTTAATTTGCAAATGAGGCGCTGACATTCATTCCGCCTTCTATTTGCACACGGCTCCATTCCGGGAAGAGCAAACATTGTCACTGCTGGCTATTTTATTTATGCCTTCTCAGATAGTGTATGGCCTGTTTAGGAATTTTCTACAGCTTCTACCCTCGCCCCCCCCTTTCTTTAGCTCATAAACAGGCAGATAGTCATGGAGCGGCATATTCTCATATTTTATTCACGAGCTTGAACTGCAATGATGGGTTTCCTGCATTTGACTGCAGTTTAAAGATGTATTTAAAAACCTGTCCTCTCCCTCTTGCTTTATATCTATTGGCCTATTTGTTTAACTACCCATGGTACAAATGTTTTAACATATGTGTACACAAAATAATAAAAGAAAGAAATGGAAACTTGTTCATTTTATTAATATGGAGTTTGTCTATTCTTTTTTACTTCATCCCCCCCCCCCATTTTATCTCATATTCTGGAAATCTAAAGGAATAAGGCGTTATTTCCTTAACTTTGTTGCTCATAACAGTTGTATGATAAAAGTTTGGGTCTGAATTAGGGATGTGCATGAATGTCCATTAACATGTAAAATCTGTATGATTTTGGCTGAATTCATTCAAATTCAAATTTAATGTTGCCATTCAACTAGAAGACTGACATTCAAATTTGAATCAAATGTTTGATACATTCATATGAAGCTTTGTATGAAGCTTCATCTGAGATTTGCATGGGAGTTGTATGCTGTGTGTATGCATTCATATGGGATTTGTGTGGGTCTTTCAACATTCATATTGAATATGAATCCTACCACATTAGAAGGTGATCTATTTGAATGAATACTAAGTTTCTGGCATTTGATTTGATATGAATAGAATAAAAAAAATTGTGCACATCCTTAGTCTGAATGGACATTTGAGTTTTGTGTCCTAGAATGTAGGCATTCACTCTACCTATTGTACAAACAATGACTGCCTTAAACATGCACTGTAAGAGAAAAAACTAGTGGGTTGATATAATAAATGATGAATTCCTTCCTTTGTTGCTTTCATGTTCCCGTTACCAAGGAAACAGAGTCCTCATCTACACACTGTCATGACATCTCAAAAGCAGGATCATCCTCAGGGCATGCACACAATCAAGGTGACTGGGCCCATAATCTTAAGTCAAGAAGCGCACAAACCCAGGTTCTGCCATTTGGCTCAAATCAAACCAAACCTCCTTGAGTTTAATTCAATCTAGAACCAGGGCCAAATATTTTGTGCACAGTTTGCAAATGGTTCAAGGTTAAAAAAGAAATAGATATTGAAAATACATTGAAAAAAGCCCTATTTAAAGGGGGAAATATGGTCGAACACAAACAGTTCAAACTGTTTTTTTCTAGTGAGCAACCCTGGTTCAGTTTGAATTGAAGCAGCCCCATTCAAATAGGCACTGATTTGATCTGAATATAACTCATTCAAACTGAATAGGTTGATTCAAATGGTTCAGATTTGAGTCATGTTTGCAAATCTCCAGTCCTGAGACTGAGTCTTATGGAGCAGTGAGGATCAGTGTGCTGTGAACAGAGGATGGTGAAGAAGGATGGAAAGGATCTGCATTCCATTCACAGATAAGAGTGCCATTACTCTGTATATGTAGAGACAACCTTAATTTAAAGGAAAGAAATAAAGGGAGAAATGTGAGAATAAAATCTAGCCCACACGTTCTTTCTTTCTTTCTTTCTTTCTTTCTTTCTTTCTTTCTTTCTTTCTTTCTTTCTAACAAAGTGTAAAAGTTTTGAATGAACAAAATAGATCCTGTATACTGTTGCCTTCAATTTAGCTTATTTAATTTTAGTTGCAAAACAGAAATTAAAATGCTTCCTGTGGGTGTGATGTGGATGGAGTGGGCTGCTCCTGGGCTGGTGTGCTTGCTTTGGCCTAGGAGGAGACTGAGGGTTGTCCCACAGTTAATGCCTCTGGCACATGCATATGTCAAGTTCCCCAGTGCTGAAGTTTCCATCCTGGTCCTTGATGTGAAGTGTCTGAAATGGTCCCAGAAGTAGGGCATTTTCTGCAGTTTGCATCATGGATGTAGGTAAGTAGGTCATTCAGCAGCTGGAGCAAAGCAGCCTCTGGTGCCTTTTGCAGAAGCATTTTTACTGCTCTGCAGAAGGGTGATAAAACTGTGGGGCAAGAAGGAAGTAGGGATGTGCACGGATATTTGTAACCCTCAAAATTCATATAAATTTAGCCAAATTCAGACATTCAAATTTGAATCAAATTTTAATTTCTGTTTTGAATCTAATGTGAGCACATTAGAAGATTGACATTCAAATCAGTATTCACAGAACATTTGTATGAAGCTTCGTATGGGATTCGTATGCTACTCATATGGGATTAGTATGAGAGTCAACATTTATGCCAAATACAAATCCTGCCACATTCAACGGAGATCTATTTGAATGAATAAAACTTTTCTTGCATTTGATTCAATACAAATTGAATACAAAAAGCAAGAACATTATTGCACATCCCTAGAAGGGAGATAGAGGAGGATGATAGCCTCCTGTTTAATACAGAAGAGAGAAAAGGGTGTGGGAATGGTATATTTGCCCTTGCCCTCACCCTCAATATCCTGGATGGAAATGCACCCCTCCCTGCATATTTGAAAATGCAGTTCTCATATTTATTAATAATAATTTTTAAAGGAAACCAGGGATCCAGGGCAGGGGGAAATGCAGAGGTAGATGACACTGCTCTGGAAAATATTCACAAGGTTGGAGAGGGAAAGGAAGACCTTCTCTCTGCCCACCCAGGTGTTTGAATACTACCTTCAATAGAATGTTTGCACTCTGGAAATGTAGCCAGACAGTGGAGCTCAAATAGTCTGAGATCTAAGATACTCTTAGTTGCTGGGTAGGTAGAATTTGAAGGGAATGGCTTAGATAAAAATCAGAAGGCCAATTTGGGAAATGAGCTCTGAGCATGAGGGTCTTCTTCAGGAAAATATTAGGTATTACGGTAGGTCCCTGTTACTTTCAGGGCAAACACGTTTCCTCTTGTAATGAGGACAGGGATCTACATCAGTTGGGCTGTACCTATTGACTCTTCTGTTTCCTCATACACAGCTCAGCACTTAAAAAAAAAAAACCACTATCATAGTGTCTGGTAATAGTAGACAGAGTAGATAGCTCTTCCTTGGCCCTAGCTCTCTGCTGCCTTGCTCCGCCCCAGCTGTCCAGGTGTTTCAGCTGAGATTGCCCCTACAGCCACAGGTAAATATTTTTTTCCAGGAATCATGGCCTTAATAGACAACTGCCAGCAGTTATTCTATAGCAACAGTGGAGAGCAGTGGAAACCACTATTAAAGATAAAATCACCAAGCACTTGGAGGTTCATGGCTTTTGTAAGAGAAAATTCTAACTAACCAAATGTTTGTTAATAAACATGTGAATGGGATGATTCAGTAGGCATTATATACTTAGAGTTCCAGAAAGCTTTTAATAAAGATTCTCATCAAAACTTTCCCTTTAAGCTATGGACTAATCAATTCACTAAAACAGAGAATAAGGGCATTTTTGTGTTCAACTTTTGTGGGATACTGTCCCATAGAAGGGACAGTGGCTGACATTCACAATGTGAGTGCTGGCCCTTCCCCAAATTTAACCCAGACTTACTTGGGGCCTCTTGAAGTGCAGACAGTCCCATCCAGGACTGTTCACATTGCCGTAGCAATAGCCATGTGCACCAGGGCATTGCTATAGTGATTAGTGACATGGCTTGCAAGTGTGCAGCTGCAGCCATCCCACCCCACCCCAAAACACTATTTGCATATGGAAGTAATATGAAAGCTGCATCCAGGAGTTGACCAAGAGTGCCCCAGGCACTCTCATCTAATATGGAGCAGTTTTTACTGCTCTGCAACTAGCAACAATCAAGGCTGCTCTGGGCCACCCTGGGCTGGAGGCAGCACTGCAGTGTGTGTATGTTCCATCCCAGAGCATGCCAAGGCGGTCTTCATCTCCAAGGTGTAATCAAGCCAAAGAGTAAATGGTCATTTTTTACAATTGGCAGATGTAAGAAGTGGGATCACCCAATGATGGTGCTTTTTAACAGATGTATAAATGATCTGGAGTCAAGTGTAAACAGAATGATCTGGAGGCAGGTGTGACAAGTGAAAAAGTCAAGTTGGCTGATGACACCAAATTGTGCAGAGTGGTAAAACACAAAGGGACTGTGAAGAGCTCTAAAGAGATCTCTGCACGTTGGGGCAATAAGCATTGAAATGACAGATATCATTCAAAGTGAATAAGTGTGCAGTAATGCACACTGAAGCTAGCTAAAGATCCGAACTCCCCATGTGCACTAACCAGGGCAACACTGCCACTCTATGCTGAAGTGTCTTGCCTTAGTCTGTATTCAGACACTGCTTGCTTATTTTGTGATGATATTCTGGAATAAAGTATGGATATTCCACAATATCCATGCTTTATTTCAGAATATCCAAATATAGTGGAATCAGTAAATGATGTCTGAGTGCAGCCTTAGGATGGAAATAGCCTCACTGATGAAAAACCCTCTAAGAACAGAGGGCTGATTGGCCATGGGTCTGATCCAGTGGGGCACTTCATATGTCCTTATATTTTACATTTATCAATACAGCAAGTGCAATGCCAACTTACTACTTTACATCTTTATCTTCCCCTGTATCTTTCTCAGGAAAGTTCCAAGAGTATAAAATCATATAAAACTGGTTTAAAGAAAACAATAAAATCTCAGTTTAAAAAATCAATTTAAATCAACTGAATGCTCTTAGCAGAAGGTATGGATGAAGATCCACTTTTAGAAATAACTCCTATAATTTAGTTGCTCCATTTATAGTGATCTGTACACTAATTTAAATAGTATATATGTCACCATGATGAGGAAAACTGAATGCCTGCTATTCAGGTGCTACATAAATGTTGACGTACAGATTTACTGTCACTGCTCTTCCTCTTTATGAGATTTTATTTATAAACTATTTTTTTGAACAAGCAGCTTTTAGAGAGAAAATTCTTTCAAAAAGGATGCTGCCTCTGATTGCAATTTGAAAAGCCAATCCTCTATGCAGTAAGACACAACACTTCCATCAAGGATCAGAACTGGCATAGAGGAGAGAGCAAAGTAATTTATGTAAAAACTGGCTCTGTTTTGTTCCTCTGCCACCCATACCAAGCTCAATAGATTGCTGGTTTATGACCAATGGCTGTCAGAAAACCTGCATGTATGAGCAACTTAAAACAAATCAACCATAAAAAATAGACTAGTTGTACTATACAAAGCAAAAAGGGTTTGGAAAACAAACTTTTTTTGGAGGGGTCCCCCTGTTAGGGATGTGCATGAAAGGGTGGTGGTCGTGGTTGTTTTGCATTTGATTTGTATCAAATTGAATGTAAGAAAATTCATATTCATTCAGATTCTATATTCATTTGAATTCTATTTGATACAAATGTATTTGTATGAATCTGTACAAATATCTAATATGAATGCATACGTATCTGATACATATCCTGTAACATATCTGTTCTGAAAACGTCAAATCTTCCCTCAATCCACTTTGAATCCACTCTCAAAAGATATCGAATGACTCTGGATCCATTGCAGATGTGACGGGCACAGGCGCTTTCCCACCTCCGCATTTCACGAATGTTCCAAAGCTTTGTGCGAATGTTCTGAAACATTCGTATTCGTACTAATGTCAATGTACAGATGTCATACATTGTATACTAATTTGTGCAAATACATATGAATATGAATGTTACAAATATTTGTGCACATCCCTATTCCCTACTCCACAGTTTTAAAAAATGATTATTATATGACAACAGTTTTGCCTATTTATGTTAGGTTCATTGGGCAGTTTCAAAATCTGTTACTTCTTTCCATTTGCCTATCCTTATTGGATTTACCTTCTTAAGATCTTTTAAAGATTAAGGAACCTTTTAAAGGGAAAAGTGAGTATATGCTGTACAAAAGAATGGTTGGTCTTTATAATGTTACTGCAGAGCAAACTAGATAATTAAGAGCTCAATGTATTGCAGTGGTCCACCTGACTCATTTACAATACTCCCAAATGGAGGTGTGCATGAATATTCAAAATATTCATTATATTGATACACGAATCGAATGTCCAGACATTAGAATTTCCGAATTTGGATGAATAGAGAAAAAATCAATGTATTCAAATTCGAACTGATTCAAATACATTTGTATCATTCGTACAAATATTCAATTCATATTTGATGATACGTATATTGCCAACATTTGAATGTGTCCATACTTATCTGTACACATCTGTACACATTCATATGCATCATGTTTTTATCCTGTATGTATCCATACAAATGCGTACGAATACAAATAAGATGTGTACGGATATGTATGTAATGCAAATTCAAATGTCCAGATTCCAACAAATTTGATTAAATTTTGAATGTTTTGAATATTCTTGCACATCCCTATACACATCCTGTGCATATCTGTATGCATCTGTATGGATACATATTGGATGCATACAGGATGCTTACAGTATGCATACTGATGCATACAGGATGCATATCAGTGGGTACGTATCAAATATTTTAACAAATACATATGAATATATTTGTATCAGATCAAATATCTGGATATTCATTTTTCCTTATTCAGACAAATTTGGATTTTTGAATATTTTATTTGTTATGAATTGAATGTTAAAAATCACATTTGTTCACATCCCTACTCCCAAACACCCCAGTTGCCTGTCAATATAGCATTACAAAGAGGCTCAGAGAACACTGAATATTATATCACTATCTTTCAAGACTCAAAATTGATATAATTTCCTATTACAGCTAATAAGTGTCAAAATCAGCTGCCTACTCACTTGTCATCAGCTTAGAGACCAATCATTTTCATTTTCTACAACTTCTTTGTTCACATTAGTCTAGAGATGTGCACGAATGGGTTTTTTTGCATTCGATTTGTGTCGAATCAAATGTAAGAAAATTCATATTCATTCAAATAGGTCTCCTTCAGTTGTGGTAGAAATCTATTCAACATGAATGTATTTGCATGAATTCATATGAATATCTGATATGAATGCATATGTATCTGATACGTATACAATATGTATCCTGTAACATATCTGCTTGGAAAGCATCAACTCCACCATGAATCCACTTTGAATCGACTCTCAATCCATGCCGAATGCACTCTGGATCTATTGCAGTTATGACCGGCACAGCCGCTTTCCCACCTCTGAATGTTCTGAAGCTTCATACAAATGCCATAACCTTCAGTTTATATATGAATGCCCAAATTTGTATGAATTCATATGAATATCAAATGTTATGAATATTCAAATTCAAATTCAAAACCTTTATTGGCATAAAATATTCATGCACATCCCTACATTAGTCCTCTTACCAGCCTACTGCATTATTGACTATTTAAACTGATGGAGTCACTTGCAGTGATGCTATGCTGTGGAAACATTTCTTGATGATGGATAGGCTGCCACCATCAGTCCAGATATGTCCAACATGAGCGGCAGTGGCCAGGCCACCAGAAAAAATGTGGGATAACAGATTTTTATCACTAGCCCCTGGTCTCCTGTTCATAATGAACACTTATGGTAGCATGATAGCTGGACAAGTATGGGTTTGTGTGGTCTGACTTTCAGGCCTTCTTCCGATCTTGTGATTTAAATGTGAGTTCAAAGTGCAGGTTATCTGAAGCACAGACTTTGAAACAGAGGCCCTTTTTTGCCCATGGCCATCAGCACACTAGTGCAGAGTAGCAGAGGATATTTCCCCTCATACTACACTCCCTAGGCATAGGCATCCAGGGGAAATTTGGAATATGACTGGACACTTACCTGAGGTGCGGACGGGCGTACAGGTACCACCATTTTGCAGCCCTGGTGCCACTACCAGCATGCATGTGTCGGCACGGCCATGGAGGCAACTATGACATGACATGCACATGCACTTCCGCACATTTGAGGAGTGTGTCACCTGACCTTGTAGCATGTCTTTCAAACCAGAAGATATGCAAAGAGAGAATTCAGAGTTTTACTGTCTCCAGAACAGGTTCAGGTAAATGCACGTGAGCTGCAGGGTCAACCTGCACCACTCGTAGTCACCATGGGAGGGAGCTTCTGGACAGAAGGAGGCAATTCTGGTTAGGAAATGGGTCTTTCAAGTGCAGATGCTCCATCTCAGAGCTGCCCCTAGAGTGACTAGTGGGCCAACCTATTTTTCAAGGCCTACTAGTATAATAGAGGATAGTACACTGGTGCACAACAAGGTACCCTGACAGAATGGTCCCCTGAGAGCTCAAAAAAAATTTAGATACCACCCACCGACACACACCAGCTCTGAATCTGGTGTAAAATTTGGAGCCAAGTCAGGAGCTGGTGTGAAACAAGCTGGCCCAATAGTCGTGGTCACATCTTGCTGAAATGCTCTTATCAACCTCAGTTTGAATCACTATGCTCACGCCTTTCTGTTCCCATCCTGAGACTCCTTTACAAGACATTTTTCAGATCTCCCATTGCCCTGGCTATCACAAAAACACTGTTGAAAGGGAAGGCAAATTTATGCAGTATCCATCCACTATAGTGTGATGCATCCCCCTTTAGTCCTATTCCACTGGCTTGAAACATGTAAAAATCAAGACTTGGGAAAGAACAACTGAAGGGAGGAAAGTCCATGAATAAAATGGATTGGACAAGGGATGTGCAAGAATGTGGTTTTTTAAAAAACAAATTGATACATATCAAATCAAATGCAAGAAAACTTGTATTCATTCAAATAGATCCCCTTCAAATGTGGTAGGATTCGTATTCTACAAATGTTCAATCACATACGAATCCCATAAGAATGCATATGAATTCATAGAAAGCTTCGTATGGATGAATCAAATGTGTCAAAATATTCAATTTGAATTTGAATGTCAATCTTTGATTCAAATTCAAGTGTCCAAATTCGACCAAATTCATATGAATTTTGAATATTACAAATATTCATGCACATCCTTAGATTGGAGTAAAAAGGTGTGAGTGGTGGGGTCTAAAGATGGACTGAAGGAGGATTAAAGTGAAGGTTGATCACAGCCAATGTGAACAACCTTGCTCCAAGCCAGGACCAATTGGTCCTGCTTTGGAATGATTCATTATTCCAGCACAGGATGGCCTGCTATGTACCAGAATATCACAGGTAAGTGTAGAAATGGCCTGAGCCTAGATAGTTTGGAGACAACTTCTCCACTTCGTTTCTTAGTGTTTTTCAAAAGTGATATGTTTGACATCTCTCTCATAGGAAATCCTGCACCTGTTTTGACAGCACTATCTCTATCATGTCTTTTTCACCAGGTAAACCTGTCTAGGAAGGGGAAAAAACCAGAAATAACACTACCACAGATCTTTGTGTTGGTTGCTAAGGCTAAATTGCATAGCAACAATACTCAGGATACTGGCCTACATTCCAGGGGAAATGGAAATTTGGCCTTAAGCACCAGGTAGATAGGTTTTCTTTTTCTTTTTTTAAATGGAATCAGCCACACCTCATTGATTATTAATGCTTCTGAACAGAGAAAAAATTGCAAAGACCCTAAGGTTATTTTTCAAAATTCACTTTGAAAATGAAAACTTAATTCCAGCTCCTTCCTGAATAATGCTACCTTTTATTTTATTTATTTTATTTGATGGCAGCACTATCTAAATATTAGGAAATGCTATTCCAAAATTAAAGTAGCAGTAACAGTAATATGGGGGACAGAAAGGTAAAGGAAAACTATCAGTCATTTGAAAGTATAGGGGAGAGGGTGTTGGGTTTTGTTTTTGTTTTTTGCTCTGCTCTGCTCTGCTTTGATTTAAAGCAAAAATAGTAGAAAAGTTTATTTTTGAGCAAAAGTCTGTTACCTAGTCAGTTAGGAACAGTAAAAGAACATGGTGGATGAAAATGTCTGTGATTATTGTTTTTGTCTGGTTGAGAAAGCTGGCATCCTTTCTCCTTCTCCTTTTCTCTGGCAGTGTCTCCACTAGACCATAAGGGTCTTTCCCTAGGGAGGCATGTTTCCATGAGGACCCTCATTGATGCAGTTGCAGCAGGGTGGCAGGTGCAAGACAAAAGCTTTCAACTCCAGATATACTTGAACCTCTCTGTTTGGTTCACAGTGTTTTGCAGAAGACATGGAAACAGTGTGCACCAAATTAAGCCCACCTGCACTTGGACAGTGTGGCAGACTCATGGAGAGGCTGAGAAAATAATGTTTGTTATTTAAGACTTGGTATTTCTTTTTCAGTATCCCTTCTGCAGTCATCACAGGTTCTTTGAATAAAAGATGGGAAGGTGCAGTTAAAAGTGTGCCAAACACCCTAATGCCAGAGCATTTGTACTCACTGCACCTCACCCCTTCCACCGCTATGAAGCTGAAAACATTCAGCCCCTTGAAGGTGCTCAGCTTCATAAAGGTCATGCTGGAAATGGTCCTAGGAAAAGGCCATTTTTGGCACAACACCTGCACACAGCTGGTAAGATCCATTAGTTCCTGAGGGTAGTGGGCATTCTCAGAATTCTTTATCTAGCACTGTGGAAGAGACACTTCTGAGGATGCTTGCCACTTGGAGGAGACCCTGTGTCAGTGGCTTCCTCAGGTCTTTGGATATCATAACTCTGGGAGTTTCACTGGACACTTTCTACCACAGGTATAGATGATGCCTCCCTTATTGTATACAGCATATTGAGAATAAACCATACATTAGACATTCTATATGAAGCAAGGCAATGATTTTGCTCAGTATTTTCTCCTTTGCCAGGCTTTTAGGCAGTTCTGTTTTGAACCATACTTGATTTGAACCCGTCCCTATTGAACAGGGTTTTTCAAAAGACTTGTGTTCAAATCAAACTCCATGACCACTCACTAACAAAGGGCCTGTTTGCACTTCCTTCCCTGGAATGATATAGCAATACCGTTCCAGTGAGGTGAAGATGAAGCACACAGAGAGCCAGACACACTTCAAGTGCTACTGAGGTCCTGAACCAGACCACCAGCACTTGAAGTGTGGATAGCCAGGCCTGGATACTCTGGATCACTGTGGCAATGGCTGTGGCAACATCTGCCATGTGCTTAGATGTCGCCATGAAACATGGAACACAATATGCAACTGCACAGACACAATTTTGCCACCATGCCCAGTCACAGCATCACATCTGAAAGTGCAAACGCTGCTGACTGGGAGCTCCCTAGTGACTCCTGGGCCCTGTCCCCATGCAATTGAAAGTCTTCCGGAACTCTTCTTTTGCCTCTGAGTGGCCCCATTCCAGGCTTTACAAGGCGCTTAGGGAGCTTAGGAAAGTGAGACACCCGCGATAAAATACGTGCACTTTAAAGAAGAGTTCCAGCGCTCTTTCGGCGATTTGCGGGTTTTGCTCACTATATCTGCCTTGAGGACGCTCCATGGCAAGAGGGGCGGGGATTGCTTGCCTGCACACACAGCCAAAAAGCATTCACACATCTGAGAAATGCAGCAGGTTCACTTCCTTTCCTTTGTAAAAAGAGCCAGAATTGTTCAGAATTGCAACATTGTTATCAGTGATCTGTGAAAGCCTTAAAAGAGAATGAGCGAAGGATCGCGCTGCCGATGCCTGCAGCCGCTGACTTTGCTGGGGCAGAAAGCCTTTTCTAACAGAGAACTGAGTGAAAGTAAGTGCTGAAAGTGAATGAATGAGCGATCATCTGCCTTTGCTAGGGGCGGGAAGCAGTTTCAGGAGATGGAGATCTGGCTATTTTTCCTTTTAACAAGAGAGGGGCCGGGGGGAAAAAGATGCCCGGAAAGAGAAGACGGCTACCATGGGGACGGAAAGTCCATTTAGATCGTGGCTACCATGGTGACGCTTATTCCGGAAGTGGAGGGGACTTTTAAAGTCAGCTATAACAGAGTGACAGCAGAGGAAGCCGAGAGGGGCTAATAAGTCTTTTGGGGACAGGGCCCTGGTCAAACTATGGAGAACTTAGTTATCCACAGATAGTTAGAACTGGACCAGGCCTGATGGGCTCCAGAGCAGTGGTGGCAGTGGTGACCACTCCACCTGGCCCTTTCTATACTTGGTCTTATTCTGGAATATATTTAAGGACAGGAGCCAATTGCCTCCATGCTAATGCAAACCATGGCAGGCCTCACCTGGGGTCTGCTATAGTCTGCACTACCATGCAGACAGCAAGCCCCTTTTCCAGGTGATATTCTAGAATAAGGCAAAGGAAATGCCCCTGGTTAAGTGCAAACAGGCCTAGAATTTGAATTTGAACCAACAAAAGCAAATACAAAATTCACAATGCCTTCGAAACCACATAATTAGGTCTGTTTTATGACTTCACTAGTTATGAATTAATGAGATATTCTTGGTTGCTAAAGAATATCCAGCAAGAACAATAAAAAACAATGTCTATTTTCTTTCACTTGGATAGCCTATTATTTGATACCCTAGCCTGTATGTTGCTGGAATCTACTATTTTAATTGGAAAGTTTACTTTATATTGCCAGTTGCCCACCTCATGGCCTCATGGCCTCAGTTATGATCATACTCTGGGTAAATATATGGTGCTCTTTTTGAGGCTTTGGCCTTGTTTGTAATCACAAAATTAATGCTGCTCTTTATGAACTTGCTCTCAAGTGCCTCAGCCATCATGAGGACCCCACACGACATGCTGGTATTCTAAGAATTTGGGACCAGTGAATGGGTAGAACACAGGAGATGTAAACCCTAGTATGGAGAGTAAGGACATGAAGAAAAGCCATGTTAAGGGGTTTCAAGCTGTGGAAATGATTCCAATTTGATATATACCAGGCAGAAGTGCAATTGACGTTTTATTGTATGATAAAGATGCATATCTTCAATGCATATCTTTGGCTTCTTTCTTTCTTTTTTTTTTTAAATCTCCTTTTGTAAATTGCTTTTATTCCCTTTCCCTTTTAAAGGGTTTTATTAAAAATTAATTTTACTTGCTGCTTAATGGGATTTTTATTTTTCAACTGTTATTTTTGACTGGAGGTTGAGACTGCTCTGTAAACCCTCTAGTGAAGATCAGGATGCAAAATTTATACAATAAATGAGCAAAAAAAATTATTTTGTATAGACATAAATTCTAAAAAAAAATTACCTTGCTACAAACACACACACACACAAGAGAGAGAGAAAGAGAGAGAACAGATTGCAGACACTGTTATCACAGTGGAAGGTCACTTATAGTCTGTTCTTTGGCCAAAATGATGCTTAAAAATCAATAACAGTTCCTAAATATTTCCACATCCTACTTGGCTCAGTGGATAAACAGGGGTCTTGTTCAAAGCATAGAATTTTTTTTCCTCCTCAAAGTCACCTTTAAGAAGCAAAGAACAGGAAGAAAAGTTTTTATTCTCCCCCACAACAAAATTATTTTTTTAAAAAAGAATACTACCTATTGCTTATTTAAGTATGTATATCTTTGGTAATATGTGTTTATATATACACACAATATAAACTTTAGACTACACCCCTTAGTCATGGCACTATAAAAGGATGGGTAAAGGGTTTTTTCTTCTTCTTCTTGGGTTCTTCCATTAGTTGGAGACCATGGGGGGGGGCAGGTGAGTAAAATGAGCCCTTTATTCACTTCTGATAAGATGTACACTTACACACAAATACCTGTATTGATTCATTAGGTCAGGCATCCCCAGCCAGCAACTTCAGAGGCTGGGGATTTTTGAACCTGTTTCCAAAGTAGTGTAGGCCACCAAAATGTGAATGGCTCATGGCCTGCACCACTGGCCATCCCTCCAGTCTTGGGCCACATCACTCAATAATCAGAATGTGGCAACATGTGCAATGCAGAAACAGCCTCAAGCTCAGACCAAGGTGCCCAGTAACAAAGGCCAGGCCATAATTTTGGGATCATAGGTATCTGAAAACATGGTTAAAGGCAGACACTCCTCTTCCATATCATGCTAGTCTGGAGGCTTTTAAAAGTTGTTGTTGTTGCTGCTGCTGCTGCTGTTGTTATTAATGAATTAAGTGCACATTCAGAGATAAAGTTCCAATAGTCACAGCATAAGTGAGTTCCTAAATCATCAGACCCTGTAAAGTAAATAATAAATGAATTGCTTTGGTGCATATGGACACAATTAAATGTAGTGATGAAAGCAGTATAAATCAATAAAAGGGACCAAATATGCATGCAGTGGCACATAATAAAGGACTTATCCACTATATACGTTTGCTTGCTATGTACACAGTGCTTGTGTGCATATGCAGAATCGAAATCTGATAGTTCTATGGGGAAGCTCCAAAGAAAGAAACTTCACCTGGGGTCCTGACTGCCCAATCAAAACACTTTAAAGAATTTTGTTAGATATTCTCTGTCTTCAAAGGGCTGCTCAGCTGGAGACAGTTTCAGCCATCGATCTATCCCTGGAAATTTTAGAAGCAGGACAACAGTCACTCTGCCTATTTTGCTATGAGCATTGACTAGGCTTAGGCTTTTATTTCTAGGCCTCACAGGAACAAATATGTCAAAGACAAAATGTGTAGTTTGGACAGACAATTTTGAGATCTTTGTACTGGGCTCAGAAGTGCATTTAACATTGGCAGATACCTGTAGAGATAGGAAAAGCCAATTGTTTCTGCGAAGTGACCTGTGGGTAAATACTGATATGAAACAAGCAATAGAAATGGACTGTGAAGCAAATGACAATTTTTTTTTTTTTGCGGGTAGTCATCTTTTTTTTGTTAAGTGCAGCTCCCTCCCAAAGAAACACATCTGTTCCTTTTTTTTCTGCCCCACAAAAATGCATAAAAGTAGTTGTAGATAAGAGAGCAAATAGATCCATATTCTGACATCAAAGGGAAATTGTATGTCAGCCAATATGTAATTACCTCAGCTTCTGTCTGGAGTAAGCACTCTGCATCTTTCAGAATGATGGCATAGGTTCATCAATGTTCACAAACAAATGGTGCATAAGTATCATAAATATAAATAGCATTGTCACATATTTTCTCCTTTCCAGCTTTTATGAAGTCATGATATGTCTGTAGAGATTTCCGTTCCTCAGAAATATCAAGGAAGCCATGCAAATAAGAGTGTTGCGATTCATGCCTCAGTCAACCCTCTCCCACCTGGGGTCACTCTACAGGACCATCAGTTGTGGTTCCAAGTTGACGGACACCAAGCCGTGCCAAAACCCCTTTGTGTTTCACTTTATCCTTGGCAAAGTTTTCCTGCGTTAGCCGATTGCAGGCTCTTATGCGCTCTTCCTCCTTTTCTTAAAGGAACAGAGCTCCTTACTCTCGCCTCTACTAGTACACGACACATAGGCAGTTTCTCAAACTCAAACATGAAATGTTTGATTGTTTACAACTTCTTGTTAAGCACATATCCTTTTAGTTTCATTCAAAACTGGTTCACAGCTCTAATATAGTAACTGTCATAACGCAATCAGAACTCATCTACCCATTCCCTTCAGCGAATATAGAATAAGCCGGGTTCCTTTCCGTCCCACCCACTGCGAGTACCCCGGACAGAGAACCTTTTGACAGCTGTTACTTGCCCTTTTATTCTCCCTACCTTGACATTCCTCGGCTCTCATTGGTTCTTCTGGTGGGCTCGCATACCCCTCCCACTAGGGTCCTGTAAGCCACACCCCTTTCTCTTACAATTATAGACATCTTGCCTTCAAACATTCACCTTTCTACCTTATCTTGCCCCACAAAGAGCAACTATGGTTAACAACAATAACAACCCCACATAGGATCTCCATAAAATCCAATCAGAATTAGGAATCCCAAAAGTCATAAGTAAATTATGCATAATTTGGGGGCTGTAAATATTGCATGGTCCCTTCAAAAAGGAATATATATATATATATATATATATATATATATATTACTCTACTCCCATACATAATATACACCTTTTTGTAGTGGTTGGAGAACTACATGGCACCATATATATATGGTACCATGTATTTATGGTACCATGTAGTTCTCCAACCACTACAAAAAGTGTATATTATTTATTTATTTATTATTTATTTATTTGTATTTCTATCCTGCCCTATACCCGAAGGTCTCAGGGGGGGTTACAATATTATATTAATCTTAGACAGGTCCCTGCCCTCAGGCTTACAATCTAAAGAGACAAGATACAAAAGGAAAATGGTGTGGGAGGGAACAGGGGTGCTCTGGCGGCAGCAGAGTCCTTGCAGAGGTAAAAACTTTTATTTTATTTTCCTCCTCCATTCCCCACAGGCAAGATTGTTCCTTCATGGCCCGTCTGGAGGCAGTTGGGAGGGAGGGGCCAATGCTGGGAGCTTGATGGAAGGTGCTCACCCAGCTTCCTTCTCTCTTCCTCTCCCAAGGCAAGGTGGTTCCTTCATGGCCCGTCTGGTGGCAGTTGGGAGGGAGGGGCCAATGCTGGGAGCTTGATGGAAGGTGCTCACCCAGCTTCCTTCTCTCTTCCTTTCCCAAGGCAAGATGGTTCCTTCATGGCCCGTATGTATGGCAGTAGAGTAATATATAGGAAGCAAGTACTATTCCTTTAAACCACAAAGTAAGAAAGATAGCTTGAAATAGGACCATTATAAAATTTGTAGATCTACATTTCTCTAGAAGCCCAACTCTTCCAAGAGTTTAATACTCTGGAATGCATTGATATTGTAGTGGAGCAAGTAATCAGCAGAGGAATCCTGAACTAAGGGATTGGCTATGGCTCAGTGGTAGGTCAAACTGCCTGGAAAACAGATGGTTGCTGGTTTGATACACAGCCTCTCCTCAGAACAAGGAAATGTCAAACCACTTTTGTATCTATGCCAAGAAAATTGCTTAGAAATGCTCATGGAGATTCCCATGCAATCAACCAGGAGTTGGCTACTGAAGTATGCTACATATTTTAGCTCTGATCTTCTTGGGTAGATCAAATATGAATTTATTCCTTATTTGCTCCTGGAAGTAGTCAGGTTTCACTCTGCAAATGTCATGTCAAAGTGTATATCCCTGGCTTTGTGCTGTCTTTATATCAAAAAGAGAGTAAATGATTTCTACAGCATCCTGCCTTTTCTGTACCTGGTTTTGTCATGTTGACAGCATGGTGCTCTTGCTGAAGAAAACACATAATGAACAGTGTCTTGTTGTATATGTCTGATATTAAGGAGAAGAGCCAAAGAAAAGGTAAGATAATGACCATTGACAAAGAAACCCTGGAATATTTACTTGCATAGTTTTGATTATATATTTTGTATGAATATACATGAAGGTGAAAAAATCATGTTAGTGATCATGAAATAACTAAATAAATAAAACTGAAATGTGCTTATTTAAGTTCCCAAATATCTAGGGTTTAAAAAATATATATGAGAATTTGCTTTGCTGCATATTTAATATGACAGGTAACTATCACAGATTTATTGAAAGGATTTACTGAAAGATGCTATTTCTGAATTCAGTAGAAAATACATTTGTAGATTTAAAGACTCCCTGGGTAGATTTCAATAAGTCAAATGTTCTCAGAAAATTTCACCTCTAAGGCTGCATCTCCATGCAGGAAATTTAGTCCTGAAATAGTCCCTTTGGGCTATTTTTGGGGGGCTACTTTTAATCTGGGTTCAATGGCCATCAATTAATCCAAATGCAGCCATCCCCATGCAGCTTTTTAGTCCTGGTTTTGGAACAATTTTAAAACATATAAAACATA
Organism: Aspidoscelis tigris stejnegeri; assembly: GCA_023333525.1. NCBI lineage: Eukaryota > Metazoa > Chordata > Lepidosauria > Squamata > Teiidae > Aspidoscelis > Aspidoscelis tigris. The sequence continues at coordinate 99,338,972 of JALMGA010000001.1, forward strand.
AATCCCCCATTCCCCCCCATGCAAACCCTGCCTGCAATGGAAACAGAAAAATGGAAGTTTTAAAATAAATTCTAGCCTAATACTTTCTTTTTCACATCCCCTTTTGAGATTATCAGCAAAAAGTATGCTCATCTGCAGCTGCAGGGGAATGTAAAAAAAGAGGGCTTTTAACTTCCACAGCTGTGAGGGAATGTAAAATAAGAGTTTTTCAAATCCAACCTCCCATGCAAACCCTTCCACAGCTGCAAGGGAATGTAAAAAAAGAGCCTTTAACTTCCACAGCAGCTTCCACTCCCTTCCCATGCCTGCAAGAAGCAAATGCAAAGGGACTTCAAATGCCAAGTTACTTTCTCTTTCCTTTCCTTTTCTGGCATCTAACCCAGCATGATACATGTATCATTTTGAAAATGTATCATTTTCAAAAAAGTCTTTCAGGCTTCCTAAGCATCTCTCTTCAAAAGATACATGTTTCAAGCAAAAATGTTAAAGCCCCTTTAAATTAAAAAGACAAGCCCTTCCTGTCTTTTTCATGCTGCACAGAGCTTTTGCGAGGCTGGCAAGGGAGGGGGGAGCTTTACATCTGCAAAAACCTATCCACATCTGGCTGCCATTGGCCAGAATGCTAGACCCCCATGCCAAATAGCCTGGTATCATTCTTATGTGGGGGAAATAAAGTGGACTTGTCTCCCAAAAGGGGTCTGAGTCCAGTTTTCATCAGGACTTTTTTTTTTCTCCTGATTTAGGCAGGACAGTCCTCATAAAATCTGGGAATAGGGAATTGCATGGGGATGCTGGGTGCTGATTAAGATTAATTACAGTAGCCATGAGGGCACTCCTTCCCAAATTCAAATAGAATTCGAATGAAAATGGCCATGGGGACACACCCTAAAATGCACATTTTTGGACTAGTAATAATGACAAGTATAATTTTACATTCATTTTCAATTTTATATTCACTTATCCATTATTTTATAAAAGTTTATATATTCAGAAACTTCTATTTTTTGGTCCATTTTAATTGCATGCATATTACTTTTATTAATATATTATCTTCAAGTGTAGATTGCATTTCCGTCTTCATTTTATTTTGTAGCAACTTCTGGGATCTGAATTTGAACTTTCCCCCCAGTATATTCTAGTCTGTGGCCCTTTTTGCACTGGCTCAGAATAGGGACCTGCATCCTCACGCTAGTGAAGACTAGGCAGGGTGTGGATGGAGTATGCCATAGTCTGCATCAGCATGTGGATAGCAGGCCCCCATTCCAAAATTTTATCCAGAAAAAGGCTGTATGCAGAAAAGGCCAATGAGTTTGACTTCATCCTATAAAGCTGCAGTTTGACTTTATGCTAAAGAGTTGCCTCATTGTTAGCTTCACTGAGGTAAAAACAGAAAAAGACCTAAAACAATTTTAGAAAAAGTAAAAATATGACTTTTCCCAAAGCTTGTTCCTCCTTCTGTTCCCAAAATATCTAATACTCATTTTTGGCTTCAGTTCTAGATTTTTGCATCCTATTTCTATAATATTTGTTACCCACTACTTGTCTCTATTGTATCTACTTATAGACTGACTTTCCTTTGAAGCCCTTTAAAACCCCCTCAGCTTTCAAAACTTTATGTATGCTACAACATATCCCTTCTTTTCACTGACTAGGTAGACCAGGGTTGTTTACTGTTCTATCCATTTCAATGAAAATGTTGTTTATGTCAGGTGGCATTAAGTCAGCTCCAACTCATGGCTGACTATATGAGCACTTCCATTAAGTTTTCTTGGTAAAGTTACAGTAGTGGTTTGCCATTGCCTTTTTCTGGTGAGGACACATGGCCTTTTACGTCCCAGGTAGTTTGATCTATCACTAACTTCCAACCAATGTCCCAGGGTGCATTCCCACATGACTATTTTAGTGCGGGTTGGACTACTTCTGACCCTACCAGGCTACTTTGATCTGAATATAGGACCAAGTTCACATCTCGGTCCGTTCCCATGTGTTTCCTGATAAACAGAACTGAATCCGAATAGTGCCATTCCCACCCACAGCCCAGAGGCCCAGCATGGAGAAACAGGGCCTTTTAATCTCCGCACCCCCAGGCAAGATTGGCAGAAGAAGCTCAGGGGGCTGTCTTTCGACCCACTTCCCTCCTTCCCCCTCCCTCCCTTCCCTGTTAGGTCTTAGCAGCAGTGGGATGCCTCTTCCTCATGAGCCCCCACACACCCCAGTCTACATTATTCAGAGGAGTGCATATGCACAGAAGCAGATCAGCGGCTTGTGCGGGGGTAGGGGTGGGAAAATGAAGTTGTCCTTTTAACTCTGCTTTATGTTTTTTGTTTGTGGGTAGGTGGATATTTTACTTTATTAGGGGCATGGGTTTACGGTATGCGTGTGTGTGTGTGTGTGTGTGTATACTAGCTGGTTGCCTCATGAGCCCTCATGCACCTCGATCTATCAGCTGAGGGGGCTGGAAGGCTTGGGCAGCAGGGCCCCTGTGAGAACCCCAGCAGAGGTGGCTGCGGTGCTGTTGGCGATGGGGAGGACAATGAAAGGGAGGAAGAAGGAGCAGCAGCAGGACTAATGAGGATCGCGCCAGGTGGAGGAACAGCAGCATGAGCTAGTATTTTCTTTTTCCTTGTTTTTTTTAGTTGGGTAAATGTGGGGCACATTTTGTAAAAGGCAGTTTGAATAAAGCCCAGTATGATCACACCCCTTGTGTATGATGTCTCTGTGTACATCTCTAATTACAACAAGCAGATGAAAATAAAAGTCTAGTGCCAGGTACAAAATAAATTCCTTTTTGGAGGCCAAAAATGTCCTAATCAAGATAATATATGTAAGAAATGAAAAAAGCCTAATGCTTTCATTGAAAAATGTACTTCTGCTAGTTTATTAGTTTGGAAAACTGGAGTCTTCTTATCGGCCTGTCCTATTCTGTTTTATTTGGTCTCAAGAATGGTATTATGTCTATTTTTCAGCATTTCAGAATTGCTGCAGCTCTTGGGATCTCAAAACTTCTGTTATTGTCATTCATTTTTTTTTCTATCATTGGCCGCAAATTCCTCTGCCAAATAAACTTCAAAACAATTTGGTATCCTTTGAAATGTAAAACTGCACTGCTGGGGTCATTTGCATTTATCCATTAAGTTGGAATTGGTTTTGTTCAAAAATAAGTCAAAATGACAACCATTAAAGACAGAAATAAAAGAGTGAGAAGACAGTTGAGAGATTTGCAGTTTCTTACCATCTTGCACAAACTGCATACAAAAAGGAGACACACACACACACAAACAAAATACTGTTTAGGAGATTGAAAGGAAAAGGGGGCCTGTCTTATTGTGTAATGTTAAATGAGCAGCAGGATACTCCCACAGCCCAGGACTCATGGCTTTGGCTGATCACGAGGCTCAGCCTTGGTTTAGATCCATGTTACCGGCAGCACTGAAATGTGCAATTAAGAAGTATTTAGAACTTCTCCTTCTGAAGTGATTATTGTGCCATAGCTAATCTCCTTACCCACACTCCGCACCTAAGGCACAACTGCAGCTACTTTACATTGAATTTTGCTTGATTGAGTACTCTGGTTTAAGGCATGTTCCAATTGTCAATGAGTACGATTGCCGGTCCATTCTATAATCTGTTTTTCCCCCCTTAAAAAAGGCATTTCCAGGACTTTTTTCAATCTCTCCAGATGCAGAGGAACCCAACCTCAGCACAATGCCCATCCTTAGAAATCTTTTCCCTCAGGCTAATGCATGAACTTGCTAGCTCTTTCTCTTTCTCCCATGACATTCACCAATAAAGCTATTCTTCTGTTGGAGTAGGGAAAGAGTAGTCTCTTGCTTCTCCTACCTCCTTTGGAAGCTAGTTCAGAGTAAAGCATCAGAAATCAATAAACCAGGGATTGATTGGTGCCCTAATGACTGGTGGTCCATTCACTAGGAAAGTCTCTCTGCACACCACTGCCACCCCCCACAGAGTTACCAGCACCTCCCCAGAATTAACTAACTGTGGACTACCAAAAAGAAGCACCCCACAGTTTGACCAGTCCTGTGAGCGATGTGGTGGCACAACTGTGGCTTTGCAGTCATTTGCTATATCCAAATCAACATGACATTGTCTGTTGTGAGGTGTTAAAGCCCAGAAAATTTACCTCTTACCTCTTATTTTTTGGTAGGCAGACATTTTAGAGACAAAACTTTAGATATATTTCATGAGTATTGGATAGTAGTATAATAAGAATGCAAGGCAACAGCATTTGTTAATGACTATGGAATAGGCAATGTAACATATTTTCAATGATTAATGCATTTGGCAGTTCCTTAAAAGGAGTTAACATGAATTCAGATTGACCTGATTTGGAAACAAATGATAATGCCAGTGATATATTGAAGTGAAAATGAACATTTTAGAAGGGTGTTGCGGGAATATGTAGCAAAGCAAGATTTTTTTGCTGCAGTAAAAACTGTGATGGTGATGACAGAGCATGTCTGATATATTTACACTAGGTTGTTTCTAGCTAAAGCCTTTGGACATTTTCACACCTTGAACAGATTTACTTCAAACTTACTCAGTGTTTCCCTACGTACTGGGTTAATGTGATCACATGCCAGACTGTGGCAACAAGCATGCATGGTGCCATTGGTGTGAAGACCAGGTGACGTGGCAGCAACTACAGCTACGCTGCCCAATCCTACATTCCATCACCCTGAAAAAGTGCAAATGGAGCATGGTGGCCTGTCTTAACCCAGCAGCAAGTATAGCTGTAGAGTACTTTTTTGTTACATTTGAGGGAACATCCCAGCATGCACAGAGCCACTTTTAAGATGGAAGCGGCTCCACACAGCCCATATGTTCCATGCTGGGGCTTACCAAGAAGTTCCCCAGGGAGCAAAATGCAGAAAGGCTTACAGAAACTCATTTTTGAATCATTATTTTTGATAGATTTACTCTGAGTTTGACACAGTTTGCTAGGTTCCATCATGTCTTCTATTGGTCGTATGCAGGATTTCATGGCCAGATTCAATCTCATTTGTAGCCATTTTTGGGTTGTTATGTGATGTTCCAGGTTTCTTCTGAGAAACTTAGCTTTTGGATATAGCTGTAATATTCCATCTTCAGCTACATCTTGAAAGATTAGGTTCTCAGAAGAAACCTGGAACATAACAGCCCAAAAAAGTGCTACAAATGAGAGTGTCTTCTATTACTTATAATTTGCTGAATGTAAGCTACAGTTGTTATACCATCATGAATAAACTTACAATAAACTTTTCAGTTTAATAGATGATAGTTAAGAATTAATACTTGCAGTTTGGAAAAGAGAACGGGGTTCTAGCACATAACATACTTTAATGCTTTTCATGACTTTCAAAATAGTGGTCCACCTAAGAACGTACTAAGATATAAAAGGTGGATTAGAGATAGGAGAAGAATGTAGGTGTCCCATGCTACTGTCACTAAGGCAGAGACTTGCAGTCAGATTACCATAGGGGAGACTTAACATTCTCATCATGGGAGTGTCAGAAAGTTTCCTTTACATTCCTTAATGGTTTCTTCAATCTGAAGTGGTTTTAGATAGCATTTATTCTTAAACCAGGTACATATTGAGTCAGTAGACTAATACAGTGGGATTATCCTCACAAAATAGGGTTTTAGATGCTATGGTGGAAAAATTGTGCCATAACCCACTCCAGATAATCCATGCAGAAGTCTAGCTGGTAAACGGGACCAGCAGCCTGTGTTCAAACAACACATGGCCCATGGACAAATATACCATGTCCAATGGCATTTCATTGGGCAGCCAAAAGCAGCACTGGATGGTGCCATTTCTGGGTGCCTGGGAAAAAACTGCCCAGCTGGTAAGTTTGGTGAGAGATATCAGATTTGTGGGTGAGCTCTAGAGGAGATATGTGGGTAGGAGACGTATTTCAACACTTGTCAGCAGATTTTCTGTGGATCTCTCAGGTTGGACCACTCTTTAATGTTCATCTGGTTATTTTTATTGTTCACAAAGAGAAAGAAAGATTTACCTGGCAAAGCCTCAGAATTATTAATCAACATCTGCAGAAAGTACTGCAATATGAATGGCCAGGTAATAGAAAAGAAAGAGCAATACTAAAGAGTCAATTTTGACTGTGAAAGATCATTGTCTTCTGGGAAAGAGCTAACAGGTGTCGTTTTCTCTCCCTTCATTTCCCAAGCTAGTTAGTACAATTCATATATTGGACAGCAGTAATTCTAAAAATGACCCCAGGAATGAGAGTGGAAAGCAGTTTACAATAAGCTCAGAACACCATATGGCAGCAGAGTTACTCAAGATACCATGCAAAGCGGCACGTCATACAATGGGGAGCTGCAAAGCCCCATCCATATGGCTGTGCTGTGAATATTGCTGCAATACTGGGGCAAGACATTATCAGGATAATATTAACAAAGTAGTTGACAGAGAATTCAAGGGAAAAAAATCCAGTAGTTATAGGCTAATGAGCTCAATATATAACATTGGCTCATGTATTTGATAAAAAAATTGTTTTCTAAAAATGTGTCATCTTTTTATTAGAAGAAGTAAAAGTGAAAATAAATTAATGTATTATGGTTACTGTTCAACATCTTGGGCCATGCTGAACTGGTCAAACTGTAAAATCCCAAATAAAAAGGGATTCGAAAGGGAAGTTTGTTGAACTGGTCCAGTTGATCCAGTTGAATAGTAAACCAGCTATTTCACAAATGCTTGCATCTAACTGAACATTCTGTGTCCAAGTGGTTTTCCCCCGAAAAGGGGTGTTTTTAGTCCAAAAAAAGAGTATATTTCTTGTTCTTAAACCAGTGTGAATTCAAATGCAAACCATTTGTTTGATTAATAGGTCCAACATGAAACCAAACACATATATGTTTCATAGTGACCCAAAATTTGTGCACATCTCTAATTAAAAACAAGCCAAAAGACAAAAAGACTTCTCAGAAGAAATAAAATTATACTTCTGATAAATAAAAAATATCCAATGATAGACTCTACTATAACAAATATTTTAATATAAAAACAAATTTTGAAGAATTACAATCTAATTGAATATATTTCCATTTAACAATCACACTAAACAGGAAAGAGGTGCCAGAAAAAACTCATAGATGATATATATAGAGAGAGGTAGGTAGGAAGGTAGGTAGATGCTAGGTAGGTAGGTAAATAGATATACTCTCATAACAAAAGCTGAATGTCTTAAGGATATCCAAAGAGTGATATAACCCAGGAGACAGACATTTCAAACTTTTACATGGTTAAAGGTACTACTTTCATCCCAGACTTCCAAAATATTATAGCAGTCAAAGTAGTCCATGTCTTAGTTACGCCACCTGTAACTCATTGATCCTGTTGGGTGCAAATCATGTTAAGGGAAATGTTTGTAGAAATCACTTTACCTAACTATAATTTTGTGAAGGCAATATGGCCTTCTAGAATATTATCTGGATAGCTTGAAAATCCTGTGGTAGAAGAGAATAAAGTGTGATGGAAGCCATGGGCATTTCTGCACTTAGCTTTCAGTCTGCTGGACAAGAATAGTGCAGTTCCTACTAACATGCACTAGCATTAACACTTGGGAACACTAGTACACATGCAGTGTACACATCAGACTAAGCTCCATATACCCCAGATACTTACCTATGTTCGGGTACATGTCCGGGGATTGCCATCCTGTTTTGAAGCCTATCATGATGGTACTTGCACCATCACCATGGCAATGCTCTGCACACGTGCAGTCACGTTTGGGTACATCTGAGGTGCCAGTGTGTTTGTACAGCACCTCAAATGATCCCTAGGACTGGAAATGCTGTGAATGGTTATGCCACTGGACACAATAGGTAAGATTCTGATTAGGGTTGGGATGCAGGTGGAGCACGATTTCATGCACCACTGCTAGTAAACAATATGGCAAAATCTGGTAAGGCAGGAGGTGTTTCTGGGTTGGAAACGCCTTCTGCAAGTGCAGATGCTCCTTACCAGATGTTACCTCATCATGTACTACAGTACAGGGCCAACTACAAATTGGCCCCTTGTCTGAGCAAAACTGAATATATGAAACTCCATAGACAGCACCAAAGAGGGGAAGCCTGAACATTTAAACCACATTCTAGAAAGTTACATTTAAAATTAGTGACTGAGCATATATATGTGGCTGATAATGCCATAGGAACTTTGGGGTTGAAAATCTGAAATATAAATTAAACATGTAAATACATCTGGGGAAAATCTGTTTCAAATATTGTACATGTTGCATAGCTGACTCCTTCATTTAAAGTTTAATGTGCTACAGCTTTTCAATCTTCATACAGATTTTTTAAAAGGTTTTATTTGTTATCAGTGGCTATTTTTAACTATAGATATCAAAACATGATTAAAAGAAACAATTTTCCCCCTCAGATCTTTCCATGCTGAGCACAGCAGTAAAAAGTAATTGCTTCTCTCTCCTAGAAGCAATGTGTGGGTTCTTAAACTCTAAAGTAATAGACACCTTCTTTAGACTCAAATAATACGCCTTTCCTCAGGAGGGAAAACTGTTGTGCCATATAGTAAAGATGATTAAAAAAAACCAGAAATAAAAATTTTGTTTCCTACTTGGAAATTTAGGAGATTTTGTTGACTTGTCTAGAAAAAATAGACAATAAAGAAATATTTTGGATCAGTAGAGAATAAGGGCCTTTTCATATTGGACAGTGGACTGGACCATAGCCAACTTCTGGACCTCTTTTATTCGAACTTTAAATTGGACCATAGAGATCTGTCCCCTTGCTGTATGTTTTGTCTGCCCAGGATGTAATGTAGTCTGGACCAAGTATTCTTCTTGGTCTGTCCCTCTTTTTTTCTTTTTCTTTTTTTAGGTCTACTGACATTCTAGGGAGTAGTGTACTGGGCCACAGAACTGCAGTATGGTTATATGGAGAACCCATTTTGGTGGTGCACTGAAGGCCAGTGATTTGCTTTCCTGGCCTTCAGAGCATTTGGAGGCACCACACCAGCTCCAAACCTAGCCCAATGTGGATGTCCTTGTTCCATGTATTTATCATAAGATCAGAGTGGTATACCAGACAATGGGGGTGTGCAGGTGGCATACCCCTGTAGTCTTATATGGGTGATCCTTTGGCAGCTCCCAGACCAGCTGAGCTGCAACTCTAAAGACCAGGATTGAAAGTTCCCAGTCTTCAGAACCTCGGTGTTATGTTTGAGAGCACTTCAAAGGTGTTCTGGAAGGTGTCCATATTTCAAATACACACATCCCTAGTTAGCATCATAGGAAAAGCTGGATCTGAAAGGAATGCAAGCAGACATGGCCTTTTTAAAAATGAGAACACAAGATGGATGGGCAGTGGCCCTTACAGATGCAGATTAAAAGATGGGTCAGTACCACCAAAGTCAAATTGTCAGCTCCTGCCTGCTGCTGCCCCATTGTTTAAGGGCATGGTCTTAGAGAATTCATTTTGCATTTTTCAGTTTTATTTTAGTTTTTGCACACACAAAATGGACTTTTCTCATAAAGGAAAAGATTCTTTACTCTTCTTTTAAAGCACTTGAGCAAAGGCTTGATTTAATGTGAATGCATTCACTGAAGTTTAAAAATGAGCACTAATTTGAAGCATATGTTTGCAACATTATAAAAGAGAGTCAAGCAAAGAGAGATTAATGCAAAATTATGTATTATTGTGCTCTAAGGCATCAGCTACCAACAATATCCTATATAATGAAGGCTAAATGTTGTGCATGATTAAACTAGTCATATGCAAACAACACTTAAAAGGAGCAAAATGGTGTTTCTTTGTGTGATTTGTCTTTTTATTGCTAAATCAGACAGAAAGAGTGGTGCAGTAATAGGCAAAGATGTTAAAGGGAACTATAATTTATTTAATATATCCTGTACACAACAGAACTATAAAAGGACTTTTAGATACAGCCAATTTTCAAAGTAAGCTGCTATTGAGGAAAGGGTAAACTGGTATAGTAATAATTCCTAAAACCTGTACTGAGTGTATCGTGCTTGAAAACATGGCAAAATGATAGCTGGCTTTGGATTCCCCAGGTCTATTGGTAGCCCAAACTAGGCCACCATTTTCAGCCATCTAGTCTGGCCTGCACTCCATGTGGATGGAGCATAGTAGAAGGAGGTGTGGTCTTCCTTATACTGTGCCAGGACATGGAAGGGAGTTCACCTGTACCCTGTAGTGGAGTGTTACAATAGTAAATGCAGAAATAGCTTTGCTCACTTGGGTCATCTGAGACTGGTTTCATCTGGATATAGTCAGCCATTTTTATATTTGGAATAACACCACTACCCATCATGATCAACCTTCTGGAATATTGTACAATTCTATACCTTATACGTTCCCTTTCTTCTTCTTCTTCTTCTTCTTCTTCTTCTTCTTCTTCTTCTTCTTCTTCTTCTTCTTCTTCTTCTTCTTCTTCTTCTTCTAGCTTGGTATATTCTATATTCCAATAAATTCCTATGTCCTTTCCCAGCTTGTAGATCCCCATGCAGGAAAGCCAAAACAATTGGTCTCAGTCTATGAAGAAAAAGACGGTGGTTTCTGCTCCACTTCAGGATGCTCCAGCTTTTTAAATAGTTTATATATATTTTTTATTTGTGCTCCATCATTGTGCACTATCCATCCTAATTTTCAGAAAGCATCAGCAAAACAGTTTGTTATCTTTCTTTCTGTGGTGGGAATTTGGTGCAAAAATGGTAATGGGACATAGGAACTGGACATGCGTCAAAAATCTTTTAAGCAGTATTTTCAAAGTACCGTTCAGGGGACTTATTACTGGGTTCTCTGTATGTAAAAAATCCTCCTGAGAATTAATAGATGACATATCCTTTATGTATCCCAGCATCAGATTACTGCATGCTAAGACTTTTTTTTTTCAGTTTCTCCCAGCGATAGGCCTGTGGAATAAGTGGGAGTGCAAAAACTCTAAGTTACCAAAGTTCCTTGTAAGAACTGAAGTACTATTTCTGCTTTCCCTTTACCTGAACTGCTGCTTTAAACAGCAAAGACGCCTTTGAAGAATGGCAGGGCCTGCCCAAGAAGTGGACAGAGTGTGTTAAGCATTTTGGTTCTTTCCTTCCACCTTAAGTGACCTGCTGCCTTGCCTTCCCCCTCCCTAATATCACAATCACAACCAGGGGATTCCCAGTTTTGTTCATGATGGGGGGGGCAGGGAGACCACTATCAGAATCAAAGCAAGGGAGTCAGTCCTTAGCTCCAGGTCTAATGGTGGTAAAGTTGAAATAAACACACACAGAGAGGTAATACCCTCATGAGCTATTTACTGTGTTTAAGAAATACCACCAAGGCAGCCCCAAAGTCTCCTCATGTGGTGGTATGACATCAGGTGAAAGAGCTCTGAAATGTCTTCACTCATTCTGCAGCAAAGCTTGAGTCAGCATGGTCAGGGAAGAGCTCAGTGTTTGTGCAGATGACACATTATTCCTGCACCTCAAATTCACAGTGAGGCGGTCATGAAGACTATGCACCTTTATGTCAGATTCAAAGCACCATAAAGGCACTGTGCCAATCTTGTCAAAAACCCCAGGACTCCTCTTTTCCTCTGTATTGCAGTTTGAGCATTTAGGCATTTGTCAGCTCCAGTACTTCTAGAAGAATAGTCTGCTCAATGACAGCAATGCCTGTCCTATTTACATACTGTGTTTGTAATTCTCTCTGCGGTCTTTCTGTTTGCATGACAATCTGGGGTGTAAGAAATCAGCATGCTAGGCCTTTTACAGGGTGCTGAAATTTGTCAGTGTAGAAGTAAATTCTATTTACATCTAGAGCTGACATACATAGAGAGTTAGGTGTTGACCTTGGATGGATCTGACAAAATGGATGATTCCAGGAAACTAGAGCACCCCGGAGATGTAATGAAAGCTTATTATTTTTTCCCCTTTACAGGTCACCTCTAAACAATCTCTTATTTATCTCCTCCTCTCCCTCAGCCTAGACATGAGTAAAGGACTGTTTAGCACAGTATGAATAATGAATAATCATGATATTCCTGGCTGAGTTAAGAAAGCATTGTCCCTGAACTAGTTATTACAGAAGAGTGACCGGACAATAATCAACCAAAGCTATTGGCTGAGAATTCAGAAGCTCTGAGCAATCTTAATCATACAACACTATACCATCTCAATAGTCATGCTTTTTGCAAGCTTACATTTTTAGTTATATAGTTCAAAATAGTCTGTGTGTCTACTGGCTCATTTTGTTATAATCTTGTTTGGTGCTTTCCGGAAACCAGCCAGGGGCCCACACACTTCCTTTTGTTTTGGTTTGTTTTCTTATGCTCAGCTAGCTTCTGGGAGCATCAGATGAGGTTCCAAAAAGACAAGAAAGTAAGAATCACTATTACAGTGGTACCTCGACATACAAGTGCCCTGACATACAAGTGTTTTGAGATACAAGCCACCGAGCGAGTGATATTTTGCTTTGAGATGAGAGCAAGATTTGAGATATGAGTATGTAAATACAGTACAGTACATAACAAAAACAACTGAGGTGGTGTTTTGGGAGCTGGAATGGATTAATGGGAAAATTGCTTTGAGATACGAGCGATTTGACATAAGAGCAAGGTTATGGAATGAATTAAACTTGTATGTCAAGGTACCACTGTACAGGAAACTCAGCATTATTGTCGGAATTCCTGTAATAGCAATACTCTGGTTTATCCCTAACCTAGGACTATATTGGGAATGTCATAATTATGTCTGGCATTCCCAATAGAGTCCTGAAATCACAGGTTTTATCCTGAGTCTGGAAACAAAATCTGCGCTATGTTTGAAAGGAGTTCTGGTAACCTTGAAATTATTCTAAGCACAACACTATGAGAACTTCTATGATTGATTGATTGATTGATGAGTGAGTGAGTGAGTGAGTGAGGTTTCTTATAATTTGATAGAGAGGAAATTAATGAAAAGTTTGCAATTCATGCACTGCAAATTTGCAATATGCAGTTTACACAAGTTGATAAATTTCATTCAGAACTGGGTACACTAACAAAGATTTTTAAAGATATCATGTGTGTTTTTCCACTGTCACTAGAAGTACCCATTAAGTACCCATTAATGGGTACTTAATGGCATTTTTGTACCCATTAATGGGTACTTAATGGGTACTTCTTGTGACAGTAGAAAAACACCCCATGCTAACATTTTTTTCTACTTACTTCAAGATTCATACAGCTAAGGATACATAAAATGTGTGTTTTGTGACTGATCTATGGGGATAGCATCTATCCAGTGTGCTTGCATGACACATATTTTCTCAATTAATTTATACTTTGGGTTTTGTTGTGGATACTTCAAAAACTATTATATTGATCCTTAAAGAACATAGTGCATGTGATGTCTTAAGAATAGGCTTTAAAAGCAATTAAAATCTTACGATAGTAGTCTCTGTTCTAGCCATATGTTTTTAGTGCAAAATCACATTAATCAGCCTAATTAATCTGAATTAATCTGACTGCATTCTGTCTCTATGTCTTAAGACTTAGATTCCACATGGGGTACTAAATAGTGACAATCAACTTTCATTGGATTAGTTGTATTTATTGTGCATATTATTATTTTGCCTATTTTCCTATTATTTTACCTAAATAGTATTATTCAACTTTCATTGGATTAGTTATATTTATTTTACCTATTAATGATCTTCAAAACCGTTTGCTTATTAGTAGTTCTGAAAGTATCCCACCTTATTTATTTATTTATTTATCTGTTGTTACTGCTGAAGACCAGGCTAGGAATAATTAGAAAGAAAGAAAAAGACAGACAGACAGACAGACAGACAGGGAGGGAGGGAGGGAGGGAGGGAGATGATTTAGACAGACAGATTAAGAGGGAATTTTCACAACTTCTGTGAAACAGTGTCCTACAGAAGTTAAGATCAGGGGTGGTGTGAATGCTTGCCACATTCCAAACTTCACCCAGACTTACCTAGGTTTGCATTAAGTGCAAACACTTCCATCTGGGAGTGTCTGCCTCACCACAGCAGCAGCCATGTGTGCTGAGGCATTGCTAGGGTGCTCAGATGATGGGGCATCCAACTGCACAACTACAGCTGCTACTCCCTGCCCCTGAACAGCATAGCCATGTGAATGCTGCATGTAGGACTGTACTGAGAGCACCCTAGACACTCTCAGTTGAGCTCTGGAGAAGTTCTTATTGCTTCACATCTCGTAGTGACCAGGGCAGCTCTTGGCCACTCCAGGATGGAAGCAGCTACACTGTATGTTGATGCACACATGTTGGAATGTCCACAGCTGTCCCAGAGAGGCAAATGCTCAAAGGCCCATAGACTATTTCTGCATAATGCAGAACACAGAGTGTCATTCCTGACCAGGAAAGAATAACCAGTGAACATTGTTCTAGAAGGTGTCCATATGAAGCTGCTAATCCTTGCCAAACTCCAGAAACTTGGGAACAAAAATTCCTCAAGCAGGATCTTTGTGTGTGTGTGTGTGTGTGTGTGTGCGTGCGTGCATATGGGGCACCACAAATGGCCTTATTCCGAGGTGTGAACCTCTTGGTCTGATCTACCACTAAAAATGCTAGGGAGACAACTTTAAATGCTCTCCCATTGGTACATCCCCTGGTACTATTTTCATGTCAGGTAGCAAACTAGGGTTGCTTTTATTTATTTGTTTATCTATTTTAATTTTTATCCCACCCTATACCCGAAGGTTTCAGGGTAGGTCACAACATTAACAATGAATGTAGATATGAAATGAACATATTAAAATTATAACAATGCCTAAATATGGGGAGGAAAAGCTGTTTCCTTATTTAGCCAAAGAGGTGAGTCTCCACAGCTCTCCTGGACATACAAAGTGAAGGTGCCTGACACACCTCAGGAGGGAGAGTATTCTATAGTTTGGTAGCCACCACTTAAAAGGCCCTATCCCGGGTGCTCAGGCCTTTTGCGACTGTGGTTAGAGGTACAAGTAGAAGGGCCTGCCCTGCAGATCTTAGGGCATAGGCAGAACAATATGGAAGAAGGCTTTACATTAGATATTTGGGGCCCGAGTCATTTAGGCCCTTGTAGGTTAATGTTAGTACCTTGAATTGGGCTTGGTAGCGAATTGGTAGCCACTTCAGCTCTTTTAAGATTAATGTGATGTGCATCTGGTCAGCTCTTCCCACCAGCAGTCTAACAGCCATGTTGTACATCAGTTGCAGCTTCTAAGCTGTCTTCTGGGACAACCTCATGTAGAGTGTGTTACAATAGTCCAGTGCAATAGATGAGAACTTGATGTTCTCTGATAGCAGTCAGTTAGCATGCTCTGCAGAGACAGTGTGGAAGCTACCATGTAGGTGCACAGCATCATTCTACCACACCAACTAAAATTCTGTACTTACTTAGAGGGCAAACTTTTGTTCAAGATCTAGCTGAAGCCAGGTCTCTGCCTACCCCTTGAGATGTCTGGTTTCTGGAGCATGGGAGCACTTGCCAGGACTGGCTGCTGAAAAAGATGCCTCCAGATTTCCATTTGCAAATAAGGAGGTGGCATTTCCAGTGTCCAATTGTGGTGCCTCTGTTCAGGGCATGAAATAGCACCCTGGGGAAAGAAAGGTCTCTCTAGTGATTATTGTGACTGGAAAAGAGGTGGCACAATTGCTGCCACTGCAAGTGGAAATGTAGTAGTGAAGTCACTTTTCTGGGTGCATCTATTGGTAAGTGGAAGCATAGCTGAGGTGAAGGATAGCATGAGGCCCTTTCTCAAATTCTGTATAGACAACTTAATTACCATAGACAATTAGTTTTGTTTGAACACTAGCAATTGGAACCAGTAAACAAATTAAGGGACAGAAAACATACGCCCTTTCTGCACTTGCTTGATTTATTATTTATACCTATACCTTGCTTGATTTATTATTTATTATTTATTATTATTTATTATTATTTATACCTATACCTGAAGGTCTCAGGGCGGGTAACAATTTTTAAAATCCAGCATATCAAGAAACCTATTCGGATCATGGAGAGGCGTGGTCCAGATAGCCTTCAGGGTGTGTGTGGGCTGCTATTCATTCCAGTTTAAAATGGGTCTCTAATCACATTAAATCTGCACACAGGTTTTTCTCCCGTATTCAGTATTGTACTTTAAAAGTGGCATAGTATGTTGCTTCACTACTGCATTAAAAAATATGAACATAACATAATTCATAACAATGCATATTATAATTATGTCAAAGCTTGTGTATTATTACAATAATTTAAAAAGTAAATATTCTGTCAGAAGAAAGTGGTAAGCCTACAACACACTTTCTGTTTAATTGGATAGGTTATTTGCATGTTTCAATCAATAGCAATTTTAATAAGAATGCATTTTGGGCAGCCTCCCCCTACATCCCTAAGGAAATCCAGCAAGCTCAAAAGAGATTGCTCCGAAGAAAATAATTTTACAAATGCACTTCCAGTGTTTACTCTTTTAGAATCTGCCAAACTTCACAAATATCTCACCATAGACTATAGAACAATAAATGTCAGAAGACTTTTAAAAGCAAAATTATCCCATTATTTTTCTCTTGCAACCTTGCTGTCAGTGGAATAGAAGAAATAATAAAATCATTGACAGTGCCTAATGTACCTTGTGTACGCAATGTGCCGCATATTACAGAGACCTGAAATAACAACATATTTCTTCCTTTCATTTTTATTTATTAAAGGTGTGTGACTCTGCTATCAATGAAATGTAGTAAAGTTGACAAGAGTGAGAGAACAAATCAAATCTCCTCCCTTGTTTATAACCAGAGTATGTACATTGCAACATCATTTACAAAATAAAAGGTCCCAGGTTTCTTGTCTCTGAAACATTTCTCCATATTCACAAATAAGCCTGAACAGATATGCACAGAGGGTCTGGTCACAACAGATTAGTCTGTCTTAAGGCCCAATAGACTCTCAGCCTGCTATTGGCTTAAGCCCACCCATCTTTCTTTGTTCACACTTTTCAAGGCACCTTCATTTCTCCATGCTTCTCATCCTCTCCCCCCCCCCCCAGTGCCCTTTAAGAACATAAGAGAAGCCCTGCTGGATCAGCCCATCTAGTCCAGCATCCTGTCGCACACAGAGGCCCACCAAATGCTCTTGGGCATCTCAAGCAGCGACAAGGACAAAGACCAAACTGGAACAGTGGGGAGTGAAACTACCATCCTTCTTGAATGTTTACCTGGCCTGGCATTGACCAAAGAGGGAAAGGGATACCCTCCCTTTGCCTACTCTGGATAGCTCAAGTGCCCCTCCCAATTGTCTTCTTCCATGATCATGTCAGGTAGTGTAGCGGATTTGGACTGGAGTCAGATCACTTGTCAATCTCAGAGAATAGCTGGACAATCATTCAGTCAAATAAATCCAGGAAAAAAAATCTTTCCTCAGTGGAAGGTTCAGCAGCTTTATTTCAGAATCCTTTCTGAGACAAAGTTCTCTTCAAACAGCAGAAACTAAAGACAAAAAACTTGTACAACACAGAGCTTCTTATATAGCCCACAGACTGCAAGTCATCATTATGAGGTTTTAGGATGATGTCATCTAATTAATGCAACAGCATGATACTGAATCACAAGACTCTGAGTCAACTGAATCACAAGACTCTGAGTCATGAGTTACTGACTCATTGTGACTCTTCAGTTCCTCATTACAACATTCTAAACTGTTTGACAGATCACAGCCTGAAATGTAGCCAGACTATGGAACAGAAATGGTCTCTGGGTTCAGATAATCTGAATACTGGATATTGATTTGGGGGGCATAGCTCTGTTAAAAATTGGAAGGGGATTTTTTGGCTGGTTTCCTAGAAACTAAGGATTGCTTGACTACAGACGTAGAAATATTTAGGAAGGTTTACACTTCCAGAATACACTTAAATGCATATGTTCCTTAATCATCCCCGTAGAATGTACTATATCTGGTATTTCTGCTGGATTAGATGGGGCATGATCAAATTTAGTGAGTTATTTCTTATATTCTTATGGCCCTTGCTAAATATAAGCCATACCTCCCACTTTAAAACAAAATCTGCTCAAATTTTGTATGAGGCGAGGGACAGACACAAAATAGATAATGCATTTATGAGTGGGTGTTTTTTTTTTGAAAAAGCATCAAAGGAAGCTCCGTGTCTAAACTACAAAGGCCAGATGACTTCCTTACACTACCATGTCCAAACCTCCTCTCTCTCTCTGACTGGAAAGGATTGGTTTGAACCTCTTGTCAATCTTGTTGCTTACCCTCTTTTTTTCTTTCTGTTTCTTTATTCCTGTGCAAAACTGCTCCCTTTTGTCTGGCTGTTAGCACCAGAAAGGGTTCGAAATATGTTTTATGGCAATTGGAGCACAGCTAGTGGCAGCAAGGCTACTCGGCTTAGTTTGCGGTGCTGCCGTCAGAGGTCCAGAAAGATACACGGATATGATGGCATTTTTAACTGCCTTGTATACTGATTTAAGTGACTGCCATCAATAAACAAGAGCAAGGCTAAAAGAATAATGATAGTAATAGTAATAACAACAAACAAAAATAAAACTCCTGGGCATATCTGAGTAAATAATTTATAAAAAGGAAAGGGAGATAAAAATGCTTCACCCCATCTTAACTTCATTGGGCTGGTAATAATAATACCACATGACGACACCCATGTTCTTCCTAGATCCATTCTATTTGTGAATGCCCCTTCCTTGATCAGGATTGGCGAGTGCTAGCATGGATGCAGACCACATTAATCTGAGGCCTTTTTGCACTACAGCTGGATGGTCGTAGTGCACTTAGGCTGGGATACGTGGAGGGCAGCTTCCCATTCGCATTGGCAGGGAAGGGAAGTGTTCCCAACATGTCCCTTACCTGCCTAAGTGTGAAAGGCAAAGCTGTCCCCCACACATCCCAGCCTGAACAGCTGTGCCCAGACCTGGAAGTCCCACTCTGGGCTGCTGTGATTGGCTACCTCCACCAGCGCCGCATCATGCCCCAGATGTTTGCAGGTACCAATCTGGATCGGTCCAGGGGAGAGGAGGATTCCATCCCAATGGACATGGTGGCTCCCCACCCCTGGATCACTGTTCTGTGCAACCCTCTCCTGATGGCATCAAGAGGGGGTCCCTGGAAGCCCCCCCCCCATCCTTCCCCAGCTCCCTCCTTGATTTGCCTGTGTTTCCTCTCACCTCTCTGCAATATCACAGGACTTGGATCAGTCTGCTAGAATGGTAGTGAGAGAGAGAGGAAGAAACAGCCTGCAAATAGCGGGGAGGGAGTGGGGAGGGGGAGGGGAGGGGGCAACTGGATCTGCATTTTCAAAAATCCGAATCAAATGATGTGAATGCTGGGAACTGGTATCTGGTATTTTTAATCCATTCACATCCCTTTTTTTTCCACATTTGCATTTCACTTGCATCCCGTTTGCATCCCATATTATAAGCGCAAACAGGCCCAAGATTCAAATGCAATATACAGAGACTAAAGGCATTTTCGCACTGCACGCGTTCCATTTGGAACGCGTGTAGAGCGGGAAGCCTAAAACACTTCCGGGCGCTTTTACCATTCACACACAGGAGCGCCGGAACATGTGTAAACGCGTTCCGGCGTGCCTCTGTGTGAATGGTAAAAGCGTTCTGAAGTTACTTAGCTGGCAAAGGCCGGCCAGGGGCGGGGATACGGCTGGCAACGCTGCCTGCCATTGGGTGAGACCACCCAAGGGGCGGGCAGCGCTGTCAAGCGGCTGCTCCGCGTCTTGCCGGCTGCACGGGGCCGGATCGGGCCCTGTGCAGCTGGCACGAAGATGCCCGGGCACCCGGGTGCCCATCGGAGGGCCCGGGGCAAGGCCCCTATGGGGCAGGACGCCTTCGGAGATCGGAGCCCCTGGCTCCGATCTCCAAAGGCTTCCCCGCCACACGGATCGTGCCTATCTGCTGGGTGCGAGTGCCTGGATCCAGGCGCTCGCGCCACGCAGATCAGTCCCCCATCCCCCCACTCCCCAAAGCCCCCACCCCACCCAGCCCCCGAACCCGATCTCGCCCTTCTACGGGATGGAGGCGCCTAGATGTAGGCGCCTCCACCCCACAGATGCCTCCCCCCCCCAGTTTCAGGGACTGGGGATGGGACGCGCGCACGACGCAGGACCTACCTGCTCGCTGTCCGGCCTCCGAATGAGGGGAGCATGCCGGGAGCATGCAGCACGCGAAGCGCCGAGGCCCCCTATTGGACAAGCAGTTCACGTGAACTGCTAGTCCCCTAGGGAGCCGCTGCACGTGCACGTGGACCATGCGCCCACCTTCCGTCTCCCATTGGAAGCCCGGGAAGGTAGGTCCCCTGCGCCCGCCCACGGTGGGGAAGCCCGGGGGGGTCAGGGTGATCGAGGGGGGGGTGGCGATGGCGCTGGACCCCTCCCTCTCCCCCCCCCCCCCGCGATCTGCCCTGGAGAAGGCTTTGCTGCAGTTCCAAAGTGGAACCAGCAGCAAAGGGACTCCTTCCCGCACCCAGATCGCGGGCTTCCAGGGGAGGGGGGCGCCCTCCCTCCTGCCCCAGCAGGGCACCCCCGGTGCCCACCAGGAGCAGGAGGGACGAGCCCCCAGGCCCCTCCCAGCCTGGGGAGAGGGGAGGGGCCTGGGGCAGGCTGTTTCCTCCTCTCTCTTGCAACCATTCAAGAGGACCAATCCAAGCCCTGTGATACTGCAGAGAGATGAGCAGAAACATGGGCATCAAGGAGGGGGCTGGGGGAGGATGGGAAGGGGGTTTCCAGGCACCCCCCTTGATGCCATGGGGAGAGGGTGGCACAGGGCCATGATACAGGGGTGGTGAGTCACCCTGCCCAGTGAGATCGAACCGTAGCCTCCCCTGGACCAATTCTTACCGGTGCCTGCCAGCAGCTGGGCATCACTGGTAATGTGCCAGCAGCAGCCAATCACGCCAGCCAGTGGGCGGGACTCCCATAGACTCCAGGTAGATCGAATGCTCTCCCCACCGGACGGCTCCAGTAAGCTCGGGGATGGGTTGGGACGAGTGTGGAGCACAATTTAGTGCTCTACACCTTGGATGCAATTAGAAGAAGAAGAAGAAGAAGAAGAAGAAGAGCTGGCTTTTCTACCCCGCTTTTCTCGACTCAAAGTGGCTGACAAAGCTTTCTGTTCTTCTCCCCACAACAGATACCCTGTGAGGTAGGTGGGGATGTGAGAGCTCAGAAGAGAGCTGTGAGTAGCCCAAGGTCACCCAGCTGGCGTCATGGGGAGGGCGGAATCAAACCCAGTATTCTCAGATAGGGAGTCCAGCTCCCTAACCACTAGACCAAACTGGCTTACATTAAGATATCTCAGGGGCAGGCTGGGTCAGTTCCAGATGGAACCGGCCTCCAGCAAACGTGTATGCTCTGTTCCAGAGCTGTCTTAATTGTGCTACAGAGGCCTTACTGTGAATAGGCCTCTGGTCTACCACTAATCCAGATTAGTGATCCCTTATTGTGGCTACACTACTCCCATGTAGATGATATTTTCTTAGCAGTTCCTAGATCTGGATTAGTAAAGTGTAATCCAGATCTATGTTTCAAGTGTAATCTAGCAGAAGAGAAAGGCGGGGAGGATCTCCCCTGATGTTCAAAACCTTTGCCAGTAAATAGCAAACCCTTTACAGGATTGTTGCAGACCAGGCTGTGTGTGGCCTTATATTGAGGAGAAATTCTATTAATGGCATATCTGCTTCTTGTGTTCACCCATAACTATCATTTTCCTTTAAGCACTATTGCTTCCTCATTATATTTTTCTCACAATGAAAGCTAAGCTATAGAAATGTTATCCAGACCATACTCCAAGAGATTCACTAGATATATTGTGCACTAAAAATGGAAAATCTATAGCTATATATTGCTGGAGACTAGAGCATCTATCTCTGGAATCTGCCTAAGCTGACACCGGCTGGAGTTGGACCTCATCAACATTTGGATGAGAGTAAACTCCCCAACTCTGCTGTTTTTCAAACTGTCAGCAAAAACATGGCCTCTCTTCCCTGTCTTTTATTTATGCATATTTAAAAGTGTAAAAGATGTCCAACTTCTGTTCTTCTTTTAAAAAAAATTCAGACATTTGGAAAATCATAGAGAGAAGAGTTAATGGTCCTGAGTTAATGGAGATAAGATGGGACAGGGTGAGAAAGCTGTGTATTTATGAACTGCTTTAATGTTGGCTTTCCATATGCTTGTAACTACATGTAGTATGGCAGATGTCAGCTAATGTGCAATGAAACCAATTTCTGGTTGCTGGTATGATTGCTTCCATTCTTGGAGAAGAATGTCTTCTTCTTTAACCCACATAATTGCTGTTTGTTTTGGTGGAAAAGTTGTAATACAGAGATATCTTTAGGCAACAAGCAAAAAAGGTTCAATTGCTATAGATGACAGATATATCAATGGCTACTAAAATGAATGCCTAGGTACATCTTTCAGGCTGGGGAGGGGGAACCGGGGCTCTTCTAAGGCCATTTGCTGGGATTCTAGAGCAGGAATAGGTTTGTCCTTGTCTCTGCTTGAGATGCCCAAGAGCATTTGGTGGGCCACTGTGTGCGACAGGATGCTGGACTAGATGGGCTGTGGCCTGATCCAGCAGGGCTTCTCTTATGTTCTTATCTCTTCATGAAAAAGTTCTATCAGATCTATTGGACTTATTTCCACATAAGTGTACATAGAATTTCAGACAGCAACAGATAAACACACAGGCTGGATGTGGTAGTAGGTCATATAATTTTCAGTTTGGCCCTGTAGAAAAGCTAAAACTGTGAAGTACAAACTATATCCTCAGCCCTTCAAAAGCAGTAGGTCAAACTTTTGTGATAGCTTTGTGTGCTTTAGGGCTATAGTTCTGTAGCGACTAGGTTTTGGACATTAGTGCTGTCACAAACAAACTGAGAAAGTCAGGTTATAACACATTGTAGCTGTGCCCTCAAGCTACTGCACAGATTTGGAATAATGCTGAAAATGTGAAATTTCATAAGGCTAAAAATAAGGTACCAGTGAGAAGAAGCTTCTAGGTGGCCTTAAACACGATGAAGGCCAATAAATGCAGCCCTTAAATGGCTGAAATCCCAGAAGTTTAGCAACTGCTTTTGTGACCTGAAGTATTTCCACCTCCTTCTATAATGCGTTGTCTGTGTTTCTTTGAACTGCTTTGGATGGCAAGAATCTTGTGGGGAAGAAAAAGAAAAAAGAAATTATGCAGGGCTAACCTCCAGGACTATACCAACTAAGTAAGTCGGATTTCCCCAACAGTGGATATGATCTGGAAAAAATATCTAGTATAATCTTGTTTTGTATTCACTGTAAAACATATGGAACTTTGGTTCCAACAATAACCCGGAATGTGATCATCATATTAAAAAAGGAAAGAGAACTTGACTTTGGGTGCGTCTACATGCTGAAAATACTCCAGATTTAAGCTAGTTTTGCCTCGGAGTGTCTCCATACACAGCTTTTCTCTGGGCTACATCAGGCGCAAAGGGGGAAAATCCATGGCAGAACCCCTCCCCCTTTCAAACAGTACTACATCCGACTTTAGGGGGCAACTGCAGATTTTCCTGGGAGCATGGAGATGCTTACAAGCATAGGAGGCTGTCATTTGCCCTGTATGTTTGCCGGCTACGAGTCGGCCATTTTTGTGCCCCTCCATCCTCTTGAGTGAAGTTGACAAGGAGGGGGAAAGAGAAAAGCAAAACTGAGAGGAAGTGAAGGGAGGTGAATACACACACATTCATGAGTGCAGCTGGCAAGGAGCAGGGGGAGAGAGGAAAGCGAAGCTGAGAGAAAGCAAAGGGAGCTGAAGACACACACTCATGAGTGCAGCTGGCAAGGAGCAGAGGGAGAGAGGAAAGTGAAGCTGAGAGAAAGCAAATGGAGGTGAAGACACACACGAGTGCAGCTGGCAAGGAGCTGGGGGAGAGAAGAAAGCGAAGGGAGGTGAAGACACACACACGCACACACATGAGGAAGAAAATGAGAGAAAGGAAGGGAAGGAATCTCTCTCCCCTCCTAATAATGCAGCCTCCACTGTGAAAGAAAGGGGCAGATAGCTGCTTTGCTTATGTGCTAAAACAGCTGTGTTACGTGAAAGCAGGGAGCTGGATGCAACTGAAGGGAACCTGTCGTAGCTCAAGCAGGCGGGAGGGGAGAAAAAGATGTGGGCTCACAAAAAGCGGTTTCCATGGGGACAGGAAAGTACAATTTTAATCCACGTTGCCCCAAACCACATGGGGACTCTTTATTGCGAGTTACAACATGGATCTTTATTAATCACATCACTAGCAAAGCAACTGGCTCCCATGGAGATGCGCCCATAGAAACGTGCAAGGGCATTTTCCCCCCTGGTTCCTTTAGAACAGATTTCCTAGGACTTCAAATTGACCACTGAAAACTTTGAATATATTCTAACTGAAATCCATACTTCTAAAAGAAGTTCAAAGTTCAGTTGAATGTCCAGTGAACTTCATAGGAAATGACCAAGAAGAGCAAAAGGATTCCTGTTAATCTGTGAGCAAGTGAGCAATTTTAAACCAAGGGTGCATCAAAACATTCTACTGTTTGACAAGACTCTTTCTGCCTCTTTGTCATCCCTCCCTTCCCTAGATCTACAAACTAATTTTGGAAGATTTAGTTCAAATTTGACCATAGCAACAACCTCCTGGCCTCAACAGGGCCAAGGTTTCACAGAGTTTGAGCTACAGTCCCTAAAAGTTGCATGGGGTGCAGGAAGAGGGTGTTTTGGGAAGGTTCCTGTCAAATCTTGGTGCCATTGGATGTAGGCCTTGATTTTTAAATTTAATTTAGTCTATAAAACCTTTCATTTGTTGCTATGGAGTACTTCTATGGGTTCAGCAGCTTCAAGGACTCCAACTTTCTGTCATTCTACCTGACTGCTGCAGCCATTAACAGATTTTGATATTGGAAGAGTGACTCAGGCACTTGGCTGGACCCAGCATTCTTGCAGTCCTATGGTTTCCTCAATAGAGAAAACATCCCTTTGTGTGCCAGGGATTAATGCTCCTTCTGGAAGGAATTGTAACGCCCCCTTTGAGCCGTAAGGCACACTTAAAAGAGTGAACAGAGAGTTGCAAAAGGCTACACTCTGTAGTTTTTTTTCTGCAGAATCTAGGTCACTTGTATTAAATGAACCTCACCTTGGTTGTGGTGAGAGGTTTTGTTATGGTGTCCAGATTAAGAATAGTGGTACAACTTTAACACTGTTATTTTAATGTGAAAGAAGGGATGTTCAACCATCATAACAGTTCCCCCATTCCTGTATAGTCCCTAACAAAGAGTTAACGTTGATCCAAACTTTGTATCTGATTTGGGTTTGGGCAGTGAAGGAGGTATAAAGTAGGACTTCTCTATGGCTTATTGGTTTTTACTCAGCTTGGACAGCACCAGAAAACGTTGGAGGAGGAAAACTGAATTTATATTCAGATTACCTTTAAACAGGGTTACATTATCACAATGTTCTAGTGGATAATGCAATAAAGAATCTGTTTCTGCTTATCATTTTTTAAACTACTCTATACCAAAATGGCACCCTGGTTCAGTG
Organism: Aspidoscelis tigris stejnegeri; assembly: GCA_023333525.1. Taxonomy (NCBI): domain Eukaryota; kingdom Metazoa; phylum Chordata; class Lepidosauria; order Squamata; family Teiidae; genus Aspidoscelis; species Aspidoscelis tigris. The sequence goes on from JALMGA010000001.1 coordinate 99,364,543, forward strand.
TGCCAATAGACCCCAACATCAATGTCTACTGGTGTGCTGGGGGTGATATACTGGACCATGGAGGTGTATGGATAGCATGCCTCTGCGGTTCCACTTTGTCCCCCAGCAGAGCGTGGCCTTGTCCCATGACAAGGGTGTCCTACCCTCTCCCGGGATAGTGGCCATAAGTGCAAATGCAGCAAGGGATACATTAAGTGAGGCCATTTTCCATTACTTCTAATGAAGATCAGCAGCCCTAGGGGCCTGATAAAGATGCCTTTATTACAAAATGGAGACACAGCCTATAAGACCAAACAAACATGAATATAAAGAACATGCAGTCTGCCAATCAGTTATGTTGATACAAGGAGTGAGGCTAAGCATATACCTAAGGGCAAGATTATAGCTTTATAATTAAATTGCAACAGTAGAGAACACTAAATCCTGAGTTAATTTACAGTCATTTCAGAATAGTTTGTACATGTATCTTTTTCCCCAGAGTAATCATGGATTGTTGGGGTCCATAATCATGTAAGATGATGTACTGCTTACCAGAAGTTTTATTTAAGGCTGCCAATTTGCACAATCCTATTAAAAATTAACACTAAATCATTCCCGTAAGTGTACTCTTAAAGAGCAATTGTTTTGTTGTAGACCTTACTTAGAACAAATTAAAATACAAAACCTGAACTTGCTCAGTGTGGAAATTATCAAACTCAACCTTTTAATTCAGAGCGAACTTAATTTTGGAAGTGCAAGAATAAAGTTTTAATAGTGTGTTTATTTCAAGAATCAATACGTATTATTGAACAATGCCAAGCAAGGTATCTAACAGGTCAGGAGCACTTTTCTTCTCAAAGGATATGAATGTATAAAGTATAGCTGGCATATTTCTATTTTTTTTTTTTTTTTTTTGCAGGGGGTAGGGGTAATGGAATGCTCAGCAGCTGTTTTCTATTAGTGTAGCACCCATTCTTAAAGCTGAATCTTCAGGAAAATATATATTCATTCACTGTGCCTTGTAGAATCGTAGGAATGTTCCACACACAAGCTGGTGGCATGCTTTTCATAGACTGTTCATGGCTAATAATAAAGTGAAGAAAAGTTCCCGGGCTTCCAAGGCTGTGGTCAAACCTAAGCTTTAATCCAGCTTCAATCCACCTTCAGAGCAAGAGAACACATCAACAAAGTGACCAGTAATTTTCTTTGCTCATTATCTATCCAAAGATGAATTTTACGAGTTATTTAACACTGAAAGAAAACAGCTTGTCACTTTGTTGATGTGTTCTCTCACTCTGAAAGTGGACTGAAGCTGGATTAAGCCTTTAGGGTGCTTCCGCACAGGGGCTAATAAAACAGTATCTCTGGCACCCGGATTTATTAAAACCGGCTCCTAGGGGAACCGGTTTTAATAGCTCCGGGTGAGAAGTACATCCAGTTTTACGCGGTAGATCTGCATCTAAGAGATGCAGATGCAGCACACGCAGTGCTGATCTGGATTGGAGGCGGGTGCTGTGCGGACACACGGCACCCGTCTCTGATCTGGGATGGAGGGCCTGCCCCCAGCCCGCCAAGCCTGGAGAGCCGGGGGACCTCGCCGCCGTGGCTCACCCTCGCCCCGAAACTGAAAGCAGGCATGCAGGAAGCAGCGCGCCTGCATCCTGCGCACTGCCTGAGTGGCTGGGGCTGCGCCTGGCAGCCCCTGCCCTCAGGAGACATTCTGCGCAGGCGCGCTGCCCTGACTTGCATGCCGGCCAATCAGGCAGCATGCAGGACGCAGGCGCAGTGCATCCTGGGCGCCTACTTTCAGTTTTGGGGAGATGCCGGAGAGGTAAGGAGGGGATCCGCTGCGCTCCCCCAAGGGTGGGCTAGGGCGGGCTTTTGGGAAGCTCACCCTGGCTCCAGAAGTGGCGATCCACCGCTTCTGGGGCGAGGGTGAGCCGAAAGTTAGGAGCCCCCCGGCTCACCAGGCTTGGCTCTGGGGAGCCAATCATGACAAGCCGGGGGAGGGCCCTGGTTCAGCACACTTGCCCTGTGTGGCCGCATCCGAAACAGATGCGGATTCACAGAGCAAAACCACTAGATACGTGGTGTGCTAAAAACACCCTTTAAGCATGCATTAAGTCTGGATAGGTGCGGACGCACCCACCAGAAGTGTGCTTATTTGCCCCTGGTAATGCGGATGCTCCTGCAGCAAACTGGTTTTGCCGCCGAAATCCGCATTAAAAATGGGCTCGCTGTGCGGACACCCCTCGCTGGAAGTGTCCTACATAGTGACCCGTGTTCGGAGGCGCACACTGGAATGTGTGCTTAATGGGTGTTAAAGGGCCTGTGCAGAAGCACCCTTAGTGTGGCCACAGCCCAAGTTGCAGGCTAAAGCCACGACCTCAGCAATGCCCCAAAAGCAATGCCCCAAAAGCAGGCCATCATCTGGAGCCTGGCAAAGTGTCACTAGACCTTGGAATGGAGGTTGGTCCAAAACTGTGGCCACTACCTGTACGAATCATAGAGGCAGGAATGGGACCCAGACTGCCTTGCAAGGGAAACCACTTTAAAGTAGTCTTCTCCTGGAGTGCTCCCAGGAGAGACTACTACCTTGGGCATGGACCTCAAGGAATAATTCTACTATGCAGACTCCATGGTGTGAGCACATATCTGGTGCAGTCCAGTAGGATTAGACATTCAGAAGGAACTGGAGGTTATCTAGCACCTTCCAGTTTGGGTAAACTTCCCAAACTTAGTTTCAGTGAAGCACAAGAATCATAAGCAGAGCAGGAGCCAACTAAACCCACAAAAAGTTTGAGAAGTGTGAGATAATTTGGCTGTTTCATGTAGTTTCGGAAGAGGTACAGAGACCTGGTTTGGTATACCAGCCAGTGCAGAATCACTCTATTCCTTTATGGAACATTAGCCTGAATCGAATAAAACATGTGTACCATCCTTTCCTTTGCTTCCAATTTTGGTAAAATCACTTAACTTATTTTCAAGGAACATTTATTTACTACATGCATATAATAAAATGCTCTCATGTCTGTTCTTTCTACTAAATGGACAAACAGTCCTTAAAAAACTGTTAATATCCAAGATCTTTTGATGAATGGAAATCCATATTTGTGAATGAAGAATTCATATAAATATTACCAGATGGCTCTTTTCTTCTTCTAGTTAATATTTTGGGGCCTTTTTGCACTGCGTTGCCGTGATCTGAACCAATGGGTCCTGACCAGCAAGGTTTGGACCGTGGCAAGGCATGGTATGGAACTGTGCTATTTGCACAATGACACTGGTGCAAGCCAGTCCCCTCACCAGCTCCAAAGCTCACATGAACTTCAGTGCTGCCTCTGAGGGTTCCAAAGGGCTATGAATAATAATAATAAAATCATACTTCTGTAACCCTCAAGAAACCTATTTCTTTTTAGTGCACTGATGGTAGGCTGGAATGTTCTCATGTAGTTTGCGCTGATATGTTTGTGATTCTCAGTGTTGTGGGCTACTGGTAATCTAGATCAGGACAGTTATCCATGCTCTGGTAATCTCCAGGTTGGACTACTGTAATGCACTCTACATGGGACGTCCCTTGAAGACAGTTCAGAAGTTGCAGCTGGTGCAAAATGCAGCTGCCTGAGTGCTGACCGGAACAGCTAGCCTGACGCATATCACACCAGTTCTAAAAGAACTGCACTGGCTGCCAATTCACTACCGAGCCCAATTCAAGGTGCTAACTCTGATATATAAGGCCCTAAATGACTTGGGCCCCAGATATCTAAAGGAGTGCCTTCTCCTGTATCAACCTGCCCATGTTTTAAGATCTGGAGGGGAGGCCCTTCTGGTGATCCCTCCACCTTCAGTAGTTAGGTGGGTGGGTACCCGGGAGAGGGCCTTCTTGGTAGTGGCCCCCAGGTTGTGGAATGGTCTCCCCCTTGAGGTGTGTCAGGCCCCTTCTTTGTTTCTATTCAGGAAGGCGGTGAAAATGTTCCTCTTCACGCAGGCCTTTGGTTAAATGTTCCCCACACTTCCCCCACTGAAAATCACTACTGTTTTTAACTATTCTTGTACTTTTAAAAACTGCATTTTTAAACTTGTTTTGTTTTTATGCATCTGTTTTTAAATGCTGTGAGCCGCCCAGAGACCCTCGGGTATGGGTTGGCATATAAATGTAAATATAAATAAAATTACACTCCATCCTTTGCAGACAGAGTGTACTAGTGCAGAAAGCCCCTCAGTTACATATAGTTTATGCATAGTATACATCTAAATCTGTTATAGCATTGATGAGCTTGTCCAGGTAACCCAATTTCTTTATTCTTCTTAAAATCTGAACAATTCCTTAGCCTCCCAATATTTGAAAACATAAACAGTATTTATGGATTGCATAGATATAGCTGGCAATAATAACTGCTGCTGGGGATTACTATGCTGACTGACAAAGTCGAGTGCAAGAATAACACCTGGAATATTTCTTTGTAAAGTAGAGGCAGCCTCAGTTAATGTATTCACTCTTTATAATACACATTATCTTAGCAGTAAACAAAGTTTTGAAAGGAAATGAATGGTTAGTGCAGATTACTATTTTTAACAGAAGACTAAGGACGAGCATGAAAGTAGGTGCCCATAATGACATTTACAATTGAAGCATTTCTTATATGTGAAATATATAATGGAACAATGGGGGTCAGAAGCAGCAGCATTCCAAATATATGCACAAAGAGATGCACTAGAAAATCTGAAAAAAAAATAATTACAGGTTGCAGGTCTTATTTGAGCACAAGTTTCTGATAAAACCCTAGCTTCCGAGCAAGTATTTATTTGATAAACATTGCTGTTGACTGAAGCTCTAATCCTCTCCATATTTGCTTGGGATTGGTCCCAGTGGAAGACTGCAGCCTGCATCTGTGTTTTCATCATGCTGCTTTCCTTCTTCTTATAGTGTGTCCTGCTGCCACGTTTCATACTGAAATTAAACATCAAAAGTTGCTGTCCCAGTAGATGTTTATTAGATTTAGCAAGCTGAAACAAAACCTAGACTCTGTGTCCATGGCAAGGAACAAACCAGATCTTATTTACGTGTGCTGGGAAATCTTGTGAATTTCTTCCAGGAACTGAACAAGAAACCAGGAGGAGAAAGTACAAAATAGCCACAGAGCAAAGTGTAGCAGAATGTCATTAGAGTATTGGAGAAAATTACACTGTTAGGCTAACATAATGTCAAATTTGAAAACACTGCAATACAGTGTAATGCAATTTATTCTCACATAACCATCTTAATACACATTATCGGGAAAATGCTCTCCAGACAGAACCAGGCATAAGTGCTATGCATCTTGAAAGCAAATTCAAAGCCATTTCTGGACAGATACTGTTTTTATTTTAGTTTTATTTTAGTCTTACTGAAACACATGTCAAGTAGTTGCTTTCAAAAGGACAAAAAGCTTCAGCAGGTCCCAAAGAATCCACCATAAAACAAATTGTTGCCTTTGTTTGACCGTTTTATACTAGAGTACCTCAGTAAAAATATATACTTGAAGCTGCAATGCAGAAGACTCTGAGAAGGCATCTAAGGGAATGTCCAGTCCTTTAGATCTTTCAGAGTAAAGATGCCTGAAAATGCCTAATAGTAAATAAAATAATGAGAGTGGATTCTGGGAATGTGTTGAAATACTGTAGGTTGAGCAGCTGTTCTAATTCCTGTAAAATACATGTGTGCGTGTGTGTGTGCGCATGCACATGCACACACACACACACAAGTACCTTTTGTGTGATATAGTGTCTCCCACCTCAAACACACTCCTAAAAAAGGAGCAAGAACAACAACAACCATTAACTTCACATGAAGCGGTAGTGAGCAGGAGGTAAAAGTTGTCCACTTAATTTTAATCCTGCTGTGAACCCCTATGAAGAGGTAGGACCTATATTCTAGCCTTCAAAGGTCATGCACACACTATGTTCCCACTAGCCAGAAAACACTCCCATATATTATGCTGGAAGTGGCACACCATCAAAAAGCTCCCTCCCCTCCCCCCCCCAAGCACTCTTGGAAACAGTGAAGGCCACAAATGAAAGTTTGTGGCCTTCAGAGGTTAAGTGCTGCCTGCAAGGCAGGGCCAGAAGGGGAGTACGTCACATCATACCAGTGCAGATAGCCCCATTTCGGTGTCAGATGGGTTGCCCCTCCATGTCTTAGAATAAATTATGTGGATGCAGAAAGGGCCCTCGTGATCCCAGCTCATAACTTCTATTAAACAATATATTACTTTCTAAAAGTAAAAAAAAAAAAAGTTCTTGGTAATGTATGTGTGTTATGCTGCTTGTCTCCCATATGCAGTAATACACTTGGCAAGAAGGTTCATTGTGGAAGCACACAGTTTTGAACTCCCTCCCTTTAATTTACTGTTTTAAAAAATGTTTGTACGTTATTATAGGTTATTTAGTATATATAACAATCATGAAAGAAACAAATGAGACTAACAGAAAAGATAAAGGTGGGTAGCATACGTACCACTGAATTCACTTAGTAGAGAATCAACCCTATAGGACATTTTTAAAGGTTGAGCTGTATTTGCATTCTACTTCGCAATTTCTTTGTTTCAATGATTTCTGCTTTCTACTGTGTTAGTAAAAGTATTTTAGCAGTTTCTGTCATTAATCTTTATTATTTGCATATGAGAGACTTCCTGCATGACTTAACGGACATATTTTAATTAATTTTCCCCAGAATAAAGCAATGGACCAAATTGGGGAAAACAATTTTTAAAAAGTTTTGCTAAATCATCTCATCATCATCATCTTAGTAAATTACAATAATTTTTTTCTACATTATCACTAAAATTACAATAAATTTTCCCCATAATCACTATTCCTGTGGTAATGGGGAGGGGGAATAAATGAACAAGTTCTACCAGTTGTGACCCAGTTTGGTCTTATGGTCTCCTATCTCATAGTCACCAGGTTTGATTCTGCACTCCATGAAGCCAGCAGATAACCTTGGGCTACTCACAGCTCTCTTTCTGAGCTCTTACAGCCCCACCTACTTCACAGGGTATCTATTGTGCAGAGAATAGAAAGCTTTGTCAGCCACTTTGAGTCCCCTTAAATGTTTGAGAAAAGTGGGGTATAAAGGTGATACTCCTCCCCTTCCCACTCCTACTCCTCCTGAACTCATAATGTTTTAAAGCTGTCAAAATAAATTTGAATTTTGGGTTCTTTGGGAGAAGGAATGGATTAAATGGGAATGGCAGGGCAGAGGCAATCTAACATTCATTTTGTTCTGGTTCTCAGAAGCCATGAAACCTACAATCACCATCGATAGAAGGATTATTGACACATTAGTTCATCATCTTTGATGAGAGTTTCATATTCACAAATGGTAGCGCTGAGTCACAGAGGAAAAATTTAACTGAAGCTTCACATTTTCAGTGTTCCTTCCAGTTCTAATGGATGTTTGCTTTTTAGATGTTGTTACCCACCCAGATACCTCCAGGTATAGGGTGGGATAAAAATGTAAACAAGTAAACAAGCAAATAAACAAATACTATCCATACCAACACTGAATTTTGGAATATGATTGTTGAATTGTGCCAGGAATTTGCCCCCATGAGACTTTTGTATCACTTAGAGATGTTCCTTTATATGTTTGATCTTAACGTCCTGAATTCTTGCACAAACTGCTCTTAAGCTGCAGTCTACAACTATAAAATTATGTATAACAAGTAATTGGAAATCTCTCATGTAACCTTCTAATCAAATAGCCCCCTGATTCTTTTAGAAGGAGATAAAATATATTTATCAATCATAAGAACATAAGAACATAAGAGAAGCCTTGCTGGATCAGGCCACAGCCCATCTAGTCCAGCATCCTGTCGCACACAGTGGCCCACCAAATGCTCATGGGCATCTCAAGCAGAGACAAGGACAAACCTTCTCCTGCTCTCGAGTCCCAGCAGATGGCCCTAGAAGCGCCCCATTTCCTCCCCCCCCCCTCAGCCTGAAAGATGCACCTAGGCATTCGTTCTAGTAGCCATTGATACATCTGTCATCCATAAATTTGTCTAACCCTACCTTAAAGCCATCCAGACTGGTAGCTGTCACCACCTCTTCTGGCAGCACATTCCATAGGCCGATGACCCTCTGTGTGAAGAAATACTTCCCCCTGTCAGACCTTACGCTCCTACCCATCAGCTTCATAGAGTGCCCTCTGGTTCTAGTGTTGTGCGATAGAGAAAAGAAATTTTCTCTATCCACCTTTTCTATGCCGTGCATAATTTTATATACTTCAATCAGGTCCCCTCTCAAACGCCGTCTCTCCAGACTGAAGAGGCCTAGACGTTGCAGCCTGGTTTCGTAAGGGAGGTGTTCCAGACCCTTAATCATTCTGGTTGCCTTTCTCTGCACCTTCTCTAGTTCCACAATATCCTTTTTGAGGTGTGGTGACCAGAATTGTACACAGTATTCCAAATGTGGCCTCACTATAGATTTATAAAGGGGCAAAATGACACTTGCTGACTTATTTTCTATTCCCTTCCTAATTATTCCCAGCATTGAATTTGCTTTTTTCACTGCTGCCGCACACTGGGTTGACACCTTCATTGAACTGTCCACCAAAACCCCGAGATCCCTTTCCTGGCGTGTTGCAGAAAGCTCAGACCCCATCAGTTTATAGACGTAATTTGGATTCTTGGCCCCAATGTGCATTACTTTACACTTGTTAAGATTAAAGCACATTTGCCACTTGGTTGCCCACTCACCCAATGCTAAGAGATCCCTCTGGAGCTCTTGGCAATCTCTTTCAGATTTTACTACCCTAAATAATTTAGTATCATCAGCAAACTTTGCTATTTTACTATGTACCCCTTTTTCTAGATCATTGATGAATAAATTAAAAAGCATTGGTCCCAGTACTGAGCCTTGAGGGACCCCACTTTTTACTTCTTTCCACCCTGAGAAATTGCCGTTTACTACTACTCTCTGCTTTCTGCCCTTAAGCCAGTCACAAATCCAGGACAGAACCTGTCCTTTTATTCCATGGCTGGTGAGTTTACTCAGTAGCCTTTGATGTGGGACTTTGTCAAAAGCCTTCTGAAAGTCCAGATAGACAATGTCTACTGGTTCACCTTTATCTACGTGTTTATTGACACTCTCAAAGAATTCCAACAAATTTGTGAGGCATGATTTACCTTTGCAGAAGCCATGCTGGCTTTTGTTCAGCAATGCCTGCTGCTCCATATGCACACTAATTTTGTCTTTAATAATGGTTTCCATCACCTTACACGGAACTGACGTTAAGCTAACTGGTCTGTAGTTGCCTGGATCACCCCTGGATCCTTTTTTGAATATTGGTGTTACATTTGCTACCCTCCAGTCCTCAGGTACGGAGCCTGAGGTTAGGGAAAGATTATATATTTTTGCTAGAAGTTCGGCAATTTCACATTTGAGTTCCTTAAGGACTCTTGGATGAATACCATCTGGTCCCGGTGACTTGTTAACATTTAGTTTATTAAGACATGCCAGGACCTCTTCCTTGGTTATTTCTGTACAGTTTAACTCTTCAGAAAACACAGGCTCAGCTACTGGCATGTGTCTTCTGTCTTCCTCCGTGAATACGGAAGCAAAAAATTTGTTTAGTCTCTCTGCAATCTCCGTGTCTTCTTTAATTACCCCTTTCTCTCCTTTACTATCTAGTGGTCCAACTGCTCTCCTGGTTGGATTCCTACTTCTGATATACTTAAAGAAGTTCTTGTTATTTCTTTTGATGTTTTTAGCAATGTGCTCCTCAAAATCTTTCTTAGCTTTCCTAATGGCCGTCTTGCATTCGTGTTGCCAGTGTCTATGTTCCCTCCTGTTCTCCTCATTTGGACAAGCCTTCCATTTCCTAAATGAACTCTTCTTGTTTTTAATGACTTCATCTACTGCATTTGTGAGCCACATTGGTTTCTTCTTGGACCTAGAAGTCCCCTTTCTTCTTTTAGGAATGCATTCTAGTTGCACTTCCGTTATTGTGTTTTTAAGTAGTCTCCATGCATTTTGAAGTGATTTAACTCTTTTGACTTTCCCTTTCAATTTCCTTTTCACTAATTTCCTCATTTTGGGGAAGTTTCCCTTGTGAAAGTTTAAGGTCTCTGTGTTAGACTTTATTAAGAACTTACTCCCTGTATTTAAGTTGAAGGTTATTGCATTGTGGTCACTGTTCCCAATTGGATCAGCTACAGTGACGTCCTTTACCAGGTCCTGAGCATTACTTAGGATCAAGTCCAGGACTGCATTTCCCCTGGTTGGTTCCATGACCATTTGTTCCATGGAACAGTCATTTAGCAGGTCTAGGAATTTTCTCTCTCTTTCCTGAGTTGAACAGGAGTTCACCCAGTCTATGTGAGGATAATTGAAGTCCCCCATTATAACTACCCTATCTTTATGGGCTACCTCCTTTACCTCCTTCTCCAATTGTTCATCTCCTTCGGACGTATGGTTGGGAGGACGGTAGCATGTCCCTATTGTTAGACTTCCTTTTTGGCTTGGTATTTTTATCCACACTGCTTCTGTGGAAGAGCCAGACTCACTTGGACATTCCAGTTCATAAGATTCTATCTCTTCTTTAATATACAAGGCTACACCACCTCCATGTCGCCCTTCCCTGTCTTTCCTGTACAGTTTGTATCCTGGGATGACTGTATCCCATTGGTTTTCGCTGGTCCACCAGGTTTCAGTTATGCCAATAATATCAATCCTATTTTCCATAACTAAGCTTTCTAGCTCCCCTATTTTGGCTCGAAGGCTCCTGGCGTTTGCATATATACATTTATATTCATTCCTTTTGACCAAGTTCTGCCGTCGAGGAACATGTGAAACTAATCCCGCACTTAGCTCAGCATTTTCTGCATGTTTCCAGCCCTCCTCACTTGAGGGTGCGCTCTCCCGAACCGGATGCTGCCCAGCTCCTGTCGGCTTTCCCCCAGGGATCAGTTTAAAAGCTGCTCTGCAACCTTTTTAATGTTAATCGCCAGCAATCTGGTTCCCTCCTGGTTCAAGTGTAACCCGTCCCTCTTGTACAGGTTTGGCTTGTCCCAAAAAGTTCCCCAGTTCCTTACAAATCTAAACCCCTCCTCGCGACACCACTGCCTCATCCACGCATTGAGGCTCCTGAGCTCTGCCTGTCTAGCTGGCCCTGCACGTGGAACAGGTAGCATTTCTGAGAATGCGACCCTAGAGGTCCTGGACTTTAGTCTTCTACCTAACAACCTAAATTTGGCTTCCAGGACGCTCCGTCTTGCCTTCCCAACATCATTGGTACCGACATGTACCATGACGACTGGCTCCTCCCCAGCACTGTCTACTAACCTATCTAGATGTCGCGTGATGTCCGCAACCTTTGCACCAGGCAGGCAAGTCACCATGCGGTCAACACGCCCATCACAAACCCGGCTCTCTATATTCCTGATAATCGAATCTCCCACTACAAGAAGCCCCCCTCCCACTACCCGTGGAGGAGTATCCTCGGTGCAAGAGGACACAGGCACATCCACTGAGGAAGGGGTCCCAACTAAGGGAGCCTGCCCCACTTCCTCGGCTTGATGTCCTCCCTGCCTGAGGCTTCGACTCTCCGAGGCAGCTGGAGAGCTGCTTGTCATGGAGTGGGATGCTCCTACTGCATCCCTGAAGACCTCACCCTCAGCCCTCCTACTCTCTATCTGCTTCTCCAGGTCCGCTACCTTGGCTTCGAGGGAAGAAACATGTTCCCTGAGAGCCCGGAGCTCATTGCACCGAACACATACCCACGACTGCTGCCCCATGGGCAGGTAGTCATACATATGACACTCAGTGCAAAACACTGGGAAGCCCCCCTCCCCCTGCTGGCATTCTACCTTCATTGTATTTAATAGATTTGTGTTATTTATGAAAAATTACCTAAAAAAAACCTCTAAAACACTTTCTTTAAGATAAACTTTGGTTATGCTATATTATGTTTCCTAAACTGACCTAGGTTTTATTTTAGCTGGCTTCTAAAAGCAGTCCCCCAAAACTGTCCAAAACCAGAGGACTTACCTCCCACACTTACCACAGCACAGCAGCAGTTTTCCCAGGTTATTTTGTCAAAATCCCAGTTATTCTCTGGTTAGTTATAGCAGAGAGATCTTCCTCCCACGGAGTTTACTCTGGAAAACCCAGATTATATGCGAACACATTGCAGGGCAGGCACCCTCAGAACAGTTAAATGTATTCTGGGGAAGGACAGTAGTGCATAGGATGTTTGAAGGCCCTTCAGTAACCTTCTCAGAGTGCTCTGTTACAGCAGTGAGCTCCTCTGGTATTTGATGGTCACACTCTGGGGCTTCTTCAGAGTGTCTGTCACCATAGCTGTGGATGGGTCACAGTCTTTTTAATATAAATTCTTTACACACAAATTGTTATGCTCCTTTGAGGACAAAATGTGTATTACAAATATATGTGACTTTACCACCATGAAATCAAAAGTCAGAATACTGAAAAAATGTTCAATTCAGTTGAAGTCTGTGTTCCAGCAGGCAAAGTGTAACCAAATGTGGAGTAGAATTTTGGATAATCTGGATTAATTTGAAGCCCAAGAATACACCAAATTTAAACTCCCAGGGAATTTGTAGCTGGACTGTTTACACAGGCTTTTACTTAACGAAAAATACCGTAAACAGAGACAAAACTCATTTCAAACTCAAACCAGTATTTCTTGTTAAATCATTAGAAAAGAAATCATTAGAAATACAGAAGAAAAATTAAAATGGAATATAAAGCCATCTCAGAAACATATTTCATTTAAACATTCAAATGAACAAACATGCACACCCCCAAACATGGCCAAATAAATGAGCATTTTATATTAAGATATCTTCATGCATTAAATTAAGCCTATCCCCTCTTATTAAAACAACTAGTTTGTAGTTATGCAGCAAAAATTCTCTAAACACCAAAAAATTGCCTTTTATGGGTAAAAACCTAAGAAATAAAAATAAAATTCCCACGAGAACAATTTCAAATCTTAAAGAAAAATATATAAAAGCCAGGAAGAGAATAGAAAATTCCTAATACTAGAAAAATCCCCTCCACCTAAAAATTAAGAAATATAGAGAGGAGTGAATGGAGAACGAGAATCTTCTCAACAATATGTTCCTCAGCACACCCAGGACTCCAAAAACTGCAGATGTGGGATTTAAGCAAGCCATATCCATTTCAGAAACAAAAATGAATTTCAAGGTTCTTCACAAGAATTAACCTTAAAACAGACCAGTTCTTCCAGCCTGACCCAAATCAGACTGCAAGCAGGAAATTCAAACTGCCCCCTCACAGAGAAAAAACAAACAAACATGCCCATTTCCTCTCAAACAGAGAGAAGAAGGGGGGAGGAAAGGGGGAAAAAACCCAAGCCTTCATGGCATGGCAAAAGGAAAATTTCTCCTAATCTAACTCCTAAGCTAACCTAACTCTAACCCCTAAGTTAACTTTTTACCTGTTTCTGATGCCTATTTTTATACACAATTTAACCCAGAATTTGTGACATCAGAATAAATCCTTTTCAAAGGTGTGTCTTACCCAAAACCAATGTATTCCTATCGACATGACCAAACATATTACAAATTAACCCAGATTTCGTCAACACTTCCTCATGCAACAATATAAACAAGGTAAGACAAGATAATATTGTTTAACACAGAAAAATATATATCATTCCAAACCAATTTTTTTATGTCTGTATTAAGTTTGAAAAGTAAAGAAAAGACTATTTCCTCTTAGGTTATGTTGATTCTTGCTACACTGAAAGAAATCACACCTCAAGTTAATCCAATCAAGCCTTGGAGCAAACTTTGAGTTAATCATTCCTCTGTGGTCAAAATGAAACTCCACAGAAAAGAAATGAATAGAATATAAAACCATCTTATTTCAGAAAATAAGGTCAAATAATTTCCTTTAAAAAACCCATTAAGCTTCTGTTTCTCCTTTCAGATTTCATAAGGAAAAACTCAATCCTTGTTTTAAAACTGTGTGTGTTTGTCTGATTGCAAAAGCCACTGTGTCCTTGTGTACTTTACATTAAAATTTCTAATTAACACTTCTCCTCGTTTACTTTTAGCTTGATCCCTTCAACTTAACTCAGTCAGAGCATGTGAACAAAAGTAAACTTTTCTTATCTGTTTTTGTTAAGGTGTAATAATGAGTCATGTCAAATGTAAAATCTTGACATCCCAGTACCGGTAACTTTTTAAACAGACTTTCCACAGTTTAGCTAGTAATTCCAAATTCTTATGTATTTTATTTTACCCAGATCATTTCCAAGCCCATTCCACTTCATTCTTCATCATTTTATTAAAATTAGGCAAACCAATATCTGTTCCAGTTTCTATGTCCTTTTTTCCCATTCATTATTTAAAAATCTGTTACCTGAAAAAGAGAGAAAAGCTTTCCAGGTGTCAGTTCTCTTCCTTGATTTAATCAAGATTAAATCTCAGGCTTTGTCTTTTGCATGCAGACAGCCTTTAACTCAACAGAAAAAAAACATGTCCTTTTTAAATTTCAAGCTTCTCTTTCAGACAAATATGGAGTCAGTCCTGCTATATTCAGGCTTTTCCATGTTTCATGGTCTTCCTTTAGCCTCTAATTATGCCAATTATAAAGCCAAATTCATAAATCAAACCCTGTACATTTCAAATTCAGGTTTTGCAGTCAAAACATCTTATGATACCTGTACATCCAAAGCTGATCTGGTAACAAAAGCTGCTTTGTAAGAGAATGGCCTACTTCTAAAAGTAAACCATATCAACTTTTCTCTTACCATCTGTTTGTGTCTCTTGGATGGTCCCAGAACAACTATGAGCTAAAATCAATCAAACAAACAAATAAAAACTACCATTAAGACTTGAGCAGTCTCTCAAGCTGTCTTTCTCTCTCCCTCTCTATATAATATACATACATTACATATATATATGGACATTGTATATATATGGACATTAAAATTAATAGTAATATTTGTTCAGACAGTCTTTTTTATAAGGAGAAATACAAATTTGGAATATGAAAGGTGAAAGGGAGTATTTAGGAATTTCAAAGTTTCACACAGAGGAATTTCTTTCTAATGAGATGGGTGATGAACTGAATAATTGTTAGGGGAAGGAAGAAAAAAATCTAATTAACTGTAGTTACTAATTACTGAGCTCCACATGAAAAGACAGCTGGAGTCTGAATGTTTAGTCTTCAGTTCCCCCCGCTCCCCTTGGGTATATGTACACAGGGCAATGAACACTGTTACAGCATTTCACAGAATTTCCATGTAATATCAAAAATCTCCCTTTTCATAACTCACTTCTGTTATGGCATAACTCAGTCTTGCGTTAAGTTTTTAGGCAAAATCAGATCCATTACTTTCTTCACAAAGAATAACATTCATGGGTCTAGGGCAAACCTGACTCACTTTTGTCAGAATTTGGACAAGTTCCTTTTAAAGACTACACATCCCATGGCCCCTTAGCCAAACTAAAGGATAACTGCTGTTGGGCTGCATAAAATTAACTTTTCCAAACTAAGTTTCCTTGCTGTAGAATGCCTAATTCTTATGCTCTCAAACTTGATGACTGGACACTACTCTTTCATAGATTTTGAGATCTTGCAGTAGGTTTTTGGTGCAATTAGATGTGCATTGCTTTGTAATATGTATTTTCTATAATTTTTTTTAAAGGTATGAAGTACAGCAAAGAATGTCCAGCTTAAATGCAAGCAGCAGCTTTATTGAGGAATTAAAATATTACAGCAATAGGTAGAATCTGCACAGCCACTTTGAGTCGTATCAGAAGGATGCCTGGTGTGTGGTTTCTGCTCAGTGCTATGCACCAAAAAGATCTCATAGTGGAGTGGAGTGATTGCATCTCATTTACCTATTCCTGGCTTCATGGAGGAGTGTGAAATCAGACCCTGTGACTATGAGATATGAGTCTGGCACACTAACCATGAGACCATAACGACTCTACATCTATGTTCCCTGCCACCCGGCAGGGCTCCCTCCACATTGTTCCCTGCCTAGAGAAGTATGAAAAGAATGGGGGGGGGCACAGATGTGCTTGTGCACAAACACATTGCCACAATCATTGTAGTGATGTGATTGCTGCTATAATGATAGTGATTGGCTGCTTCCGCACTTGGCCTTATTCTGGGTTATATCTCAGGATAGGGGTCTCTTGTGCACTTGCTAATACAGGCTATAGCAAGTCTCACTAGGACCTGCTGTAGTCTGCAATAACATGCAGATAAGAGATCCTGAACTTGAGATATATTCCAGAATAAGGCCAAGTGCAGAAAGGGCCATTCTCACCTCCTCAGCCCTGAGAGAAGCACTGGCAAGATTAGGGAGCTGGTGTCTGAAATGCAGACATCTGAGGACAGTTTACCATTTGCATTGGCAGGTAAAGGACATGTTTACAAGGCATTCTTTACCTGCCTTGGTGGGAAAGGTAAGCTGTCCTCCACACATTCTCGACTGAACAGCCTTCCTGGGACTCTAATGTCTGGCCCCCGGGCTCCCATGATTGGCTTGGAGGTGGGGCCTCTCTGCCTGGCATCAAATCACCCCCCATCAAACCACTCCCCATCAAACTGCCCCCCCATCGAACCACCTCGGTTCTAAGCCCAAGATGATCATCCAGTGGGAATGGGCAGGTGGGGCACTCTGAAAGCAGGGGTGACCCCTCTGGCAGGTGAGAGGGGAGCATGGGGTATGGGTATCCTCTCCCCCTCTCCTCCCTGCTTTGGGCTGCTTACCGATACAACACAGGATGATGTGTCGGTAGCAGCCAATAGCAGGTACTGGAGGCTGGTAGCCTTGAGCAATCAGGAAGAGGCCATATGAATGATCTCCTTCCTGAATGTGCCAGGTAAGTCTGGAGACGTGTGGAATGGGTGGAGAGAACAATTAAGTTCTATGCATCTGGAACCCGTCTATGACGCTCTGGGACAGCTGGGGCAGGTTGGAATGGAACTGCCCACCCCAGAAGAGTGAATGCTCTGTCTCAGAGCATCTTAGATGCGTTCCAGAAGGTCTCGTGTGAATAGGCCTCCAAACTCTCTCCTGTGTTCACTCCCTGAGCTGCTTTTCCCCAGGAAGCAAAGGTGGGACCATAAGGACCAACATTCCCCTCTATGGTTTGAAACAAGAGACCTGAATAAAATGTTGAAACTTAAAAAAATAATGCAACAAATCCCTTTACATTACAACAGTTGCAGCAACAACAATAATGGCATTAGTGACTTCCCATGACAGATAAGCCCAAATTCTACTCAGGATTACCCACGTGGGGTCAGGACTGGATTAATTGAAAAGATGGCCAGTTCTTAGAAAAGTGGTTTTCTAATGAAAATGTGGTCCACCAAGTTTCATTTGATCTGGAGTTAGCTTTTAACATTTTGCACATGGAGTACGCTAATCTATCAGCTGAATATTAAATTTCTGAATGTGGAAAGAGTCGATAGGTCAACAAGAACATTAGGTATAAATGGAATTAGGAATGTCAATGTGAATAACGATGGAAACATGGTCTAACAAATTTATTTTTAAAAATAACAAAGTGAATAACATATGTAAAGCAAATGGTGTAAAACAAGATGTGCTTGACTATCTGTACACATGGCAAAATCAATAAGTAGAGCAGAGGAACGTAAGACCTCAAATGCAAATCACAAAAGATTAGATTGCTGTGATATACAGTAGTTAGTATAATGATTAGTTATATGAGCAATGGTCAGCTCAAATTGTGTCATCCAATCTTGCTTTGGGAAAGCAATATGTTCTGACAGTCCTATCAAATTATAAGCAAGATATCAGCACATCTCATTCACATAATAAGAAAAGTAAAATTAATACCTTTTTGGATTAAATTGCTACTGAAGTGACAGGTTTTTTTGAGCTCCAAAGGAGCAACAGTCCACTGACATTTAAAACAGTATGCTCCACTGACTCACAACTATTAAAAATAAAAGTGTTTATCAGCTTCATCTGCTCTAGTGGGAAATGTTTACTGGCAGGACTACTGGATGTCTGTAAGCAGAACAAGTTTTGGACTCAATAACTAAATCAGGTTTGGATCTTGGAATGTAAAACAACAACAACAACAACAAACCCCCAGAACAAAGGCCACTTCCAGATCAATGTGCTGCTAAGAACACATCATCTGCATGGGAGTAGAGTAGTTCCAGATCAGAATTGTGCTAAGGGCTCACAAATTTTGATTAGCAGTAGATCAGATAAATGTGAGGCCCTTTTGCACTTGGCCTGCTAGTGCATGTTGGGTTAGCTTCTTGGAAGCACTATAGCCCTGTCCCCATGGAATTTAAAGTGTGCCAGGACACTCCTTTTATTTATTTATTTATTTATTTATTTATTTATTTATTTATTTATTTATTTATTTATTTATTTATTTATTTATTTATTTATTTATTTATTTATTTCCATTTCTATCCCGCCTCATACCCGAAGGTCTCTAGGCGGGTAACAACAAATCAGACAACATGTTTAAAAACATATTAAGAACAGAATACAGATTAAAACATATTAAAAACACAATTAAAAACACAATACAGATTAAAACAAGGTACTTGGTTAAAAATTCTGATATAAGCTGCTCATTCCATAGTGTATTCATGAGAACTATAACTGGGGAGAGAATGTATCTCCTCAGCCAAAGGCCAAGGCAAAAAGGTATGTTTTTACAGCCTTCCTAAATGATAACAAGGAAGGGGCATGGCGCACCTCATTGGGGAGACCATTCCACAGTTTGGGGGCCACCACTGAAAATGCTCTCTCCCGGGTGCCCACCAACCTCACTACCGAAGGTGGTGGGACAACCAGGAGGGCCTCATCTTCGGATCTCAAGGCACGGGCAGGTTGGTATGAGAGAAGGCGCTCCTTTAGATATTTGGGGCCCAAGTCATTTAGGGCCTTATAAGTCAAAGTTAATACCTTGAATTGGGCCCGGTAGCGAATTGGCAGCCAATGCAGTTCATTAAGAACCGGCGTGATATGTGTCCGGCTAGCTGTTCCAGTCAGCACTCTAGCTGCTGTGTTTTGCACTAGCTGCAACTTCCGGACCGTCTTCAAGGGCAGCCCCATGTAGAGTGCATTGCAGTAGTCCAGTCTAGAGGTTACCAGAGCATGGATAACTGTGGCCAGGTCATCTCTATCCAGAAAAGGCTTAAGTTGGCGTACCAGCCATAGTTGGGAGTAGGCACTCCTGGCCACGGCCTCCACCTGAGCTTCAAGTGTCAGCGCAGAGTCCAGGAGTACCCCCAAATTACGCACCTGTCCCTTCCAGGGCATAACCACCCCATTGAGGACAGGGTATCTCCCAACTACCCGGACCCGAGACCCTGTGACACACAGCACCTCTGTCTTGTCTGGATTCAGCTTCAATTTATTGGCCCTCATCCAGCCCATTACTGCCTCCAGACACCTGTCAAGCACTTCCACCGCCTCTCCTGATTCAGATGGTACAGAGAGATAGAGCTGGGTATCATCTGCATATTGATGACATCTCACTCCAAATCTCCTGATGACCTCTCCCAGCGGCTTCATGTAGATGTTAAAGAGCATGGGAGATAAGATCGACCCCTGAGGAACCCCACAAGTGAGTTCCCAGGGTGTCAAAACCTTATCTCCCACAGCCACTATCTGGGATCGGTTTTGGAGATAGGAGCGGAACCAATGCCAAGCACTGCCTCCAACTCCTAAGCTCCGTAACCTTTCTAGAAGGATACCATGGTCAACGGTATCAAAAGCCGCTGAGAGGTCCAGGAGAACCAACAGGGTGGCATTCCCTTTGTCTCTCTCCCGGAGTAGGTCATCAACCAGGGCGACCAAGACGGTTTCTGTGCCACGACCGGGTCTGAAGCCAGATTGAAATGGATCTAGATAATCAGCTTCATCCAAACATGCCTGCAGTTGAGCAGCGACAGCCCTCTCCAGAATCTTGCCTAAAAAGGTATGTTTGCCACCGGGCGATAGTTGTTCAGAACTTCTGGATCCAGGGAGGCCTTCTTCAGGAGGGGGCGCACCACAGCTTGTTTCAGAGCTAGTGGAACCACCCCATCCCTCAGAGAGGCATTCACTACTCCCTGGATCCACCCGGTCATACCTTGCCGGCTAGCTTTAATAAGCCAGGAAGGGCAAGGGTCTAGAGAGCACATTGTCGGCCGCACCCCTGCAAGCAGCTTGTCTGCATCCTCAGGCCGCAATAATTGAAACTGATCCAAGCAAACTGGACCAGACAGTTCTCTGGACACCTCATTCTGACTATGCCCAATTGTGGCATCTAATCCCCTACGAATCTGAGCGACTTTGTCCTCAAAGTGCTTCGCAAATTTGTCACAGCAGATATTAGTTGGCCCTAGCTCATATTTCTTTGAGCTCGGTCTTATCAGGCCATTTACTACTCTAAAGAGCTCTGCTGGACGGCTACTTGAGGACACAATGGTGGCAGAGAAAAATCTCTTTTTCGCCGCCATCACCACCACGTGGTAGGCATGATAATGTGCTCTAACCCGTGTTCGGTCAGACCCACTGCCGGATTTACGCCACCTGCGCTCTAGCCGTCGACCCTCCTGTTTCATCGCCCGTAACTCCATGGAATACCAAGGAGATTTGCGAGCTCTACAAGCATGCCGAGGGCACTTGGGAGCGATCGTGTCAATAGCCCTGCTCGTCTCCTGATTCCAGAGAGAAACCAGGGCTTCGACAGGAGCACCAGTCATGCCAACCGGAAAATCCCCAAGAGCATTCAGGAATCGCCCGGATTCCATAAGTCTCCGAGGGCGGACCATCTCAATGGGTCCTATTTCCCCACAGAGCGTCCCCATTCCAGGCTTTACAAGGCACTTAGGGAGCTTAGCAAAGTGAGACACCCGCGATAAAATATGTGCACTTTAAAGAAGAGTTTCAGCGCTCTTTCGGCGATTCGCGGGTTTTGCTCGCTATATCTGCCTTGAGGACGCTCCATGGCAAAAGGGGCGGGGATTGCTTGCTTGCACACACAGCCAAAAAGCATTCACACATCTGAGAAATGCAGCAGGTTCGCTTCCTTTCCTTTGTAAAAAGAGCCAGAATTGCTCAGAATGGCAACATTGTTTTCAAGTGAAGCCTTAAAAGAGAATGAGCGAAGGATCGCGCTCCCAATCCTGCAGCCGCTGACTTTACCAGGGCAGAAAAGCCTTTTCTAACAGAGAACAAAGTGAAAGTAACTGCTGAAAGTGAATGAAAGTAACAGAATGAGCGCTCATCTGCTTTGCTAGGGGCGGGAAGCAGTTTCAAGAGAGGGAGATCTGGCTATTGTTCCTTTTAACAAGAGAGGGGGCGGGGGGGGGGGAAATGCCTGGAAAGAGAAAACTGCTACCACGGGGACGGAAAGTCCGTTTAGATCGCGGCTGCCAGGGGGACGCTTATTCTGGAAGTGGAGGGGACTTTTAAAGTCAGCTATAACAGAGTGACTGCAGAGGAATCCCGAGAGGGGCTAATAAGTCTTTTGGGGATTCAGCCTATCTGTACTTGTAGGAGGTGTTTCCAGACCAGAAACATTTCCTACTATCCCAGAAGCTAACCCAATGTTCATTACCTCTTCCAGGTGCTAGGGGTAATATGAGGTGCCACACAGGTGCAACTAGCATGTCAGGTGATCAAAAACATGAGCGCACATGCAGGTCGTATCACCATCATCCTGATAATGGCAGCAGCACACACACAGTAGTGCCAGCAACCGGATGCCAGAGGGTGGCACCAAAACACACATCTCCACTTCTGGTAAGTTTCCAGACAGGATTACTATGTACTAGCATTCACAAGTGCAAATGCTAGTGCACGCCATTGGGACTGCACTGACCCCATCCCCTGGATGGGAAGTGCCAAATGGCCTCTTGTCTACATTCATGTTAGCCCTCTACAGTGCACATTTACTGTTCTAAAGCCTACTCAATAGATATGCCTCTGGCTGTGGCTGTTCTGGACCTAGCTAGTAGTAATATGAATTAACTGAAAGGGCTAAAGAAACAGCTGAAGTCCCTTATTTTTAAAAATGCCAAATTGGATAATGTAGATAAGCCATCCCTGACACTTCCCCATATCATGTAAACACAGCTTCAACCACTTAGTCCTTCAACTCCCTTTAAACACAGTTTAGGCTGCAAAACCCTCACACGTGCCCCCTCCTCTCTCCCCTCTTGAGTCAAAGGAGGCAGAGGCTTTTCTCTCGCTCCACCGCGAGACATTATAACAAAGTAACTCTGCTGCCTGCGGTTGCCAAGAACCCTTTTGTCCCTTTTGAATGAGCGTTAAGCTAATAAACACGTCTATACAGAAGTAAGTAATCAGAGAAGGTACGTTTATTGTTTACAATAGCTCAATTAAGAGAACAGCTTTGAACTTGTATGCAACACAGGTAAGTTATTCAACTCTTGAAGATATCATACACTATAACTTGCTTTAAATTGGAAGTAAACACAGTCCCTTAACCAGTACCAAAGGTTCTTGTCACCCTTCACCCAGAGCTCCCAAACCATGCTACCCTTAAGCATCAGTTAGGTTCAGCCTATTTCTCTCTGACCCACACCCAGAAAAGAACCCTTTATCACCTTACAGCGGGTTTATATGGACTTTCTGCCTGGTTGTTGGTGATCTCTGATTGGGCAGAGGCAAAGGAGCATTCTCCCCCTCCCTCAGGGTTCGACTCTAGGCCACGTCCTCCTCTGAACTCTTCTCCAGCCTTGGGACTGGAGTTACCCCTAACCTTCTTACCTTACCTGTACCTGGCGGATGTCACAGATAATAATGTAATAAAAAATTTCCATAGATTACCCAGAATGAATAGAACACACAGGCAGCTTGTTTTCACACTCCCACACACATGTTCAGAACAATCTCATCTGTTTTTTTAAAAAAAATTCCTATGGTAACAAAATTATTGGTCTCTTTCTTTCCATATTTCTGTGCTGTTAACGTTTTTATGTGCAGACTTAGTCTTTTATGGAAAAGACCATTCATTGTTGATCTGAATAGTTTTAGTAACTTACACTATAGCTTCTAGAAAAAAATGGATGAATTAATTAATCATGTTTTAATATTTTTAAAATCACTATTTAAAAATTCAGTTTAGTCCATTTTTATCTCAGTTTATGAATTCATCTCTTGAGAGAATGAATGTAAAGATTTTTTTAAAAAATTGAACTTCTGTTTATTATCTTACACTATTTTTTGTCTTTATTATTAGAAAAATTAGAGGTTTTTTTAAGGTTATGGTGTTATGCAATACTTTGAGGATTTGAAACTGGATACCAAACAAACTAAAAATAAGGCTTTTTTTTAAATCCATTTTTATCTGGCATACACATTGGGTAACATCCCACCAGATACAATGCACTATGGTATAACTTATCAGGAGCATATGCATTTTTTCAGAAGCACCTAAAATATACCATCGCACATACGAGCACATTTAAAATAGTTTTCAGTTTTGATCTAAACAAGGCACCTGCACAGAACACTGCAGTTCGATCCTGGCAAGCCCTGCCCCCAGGGCCTACCCAGTTCGAACCAGGCGTATAAACAGGTAGGTTGTGTGTGGGGAGCTGGGAGCGGCAAGGTGGGCACCCAGGAGGTCCCCGCGGGCTGCGGCTGGCCCAATTGGGGCAGCAGTCCACAGGACCTCAGGACAGGCTGGGACCAGGCTGCCAGCCAGTGGGCTGATACAGCCCAATGGCAGCAGCCTGGGGCGGGGTGTCCTGTGCCTGCAACAGCCTTTTAGGACTGGTGCATGCTGGGACAGGATGACTGTTCGCACCTTGGCTGGTAAGGGATGCATTGGGAATGCTTCCCTTACTGGGCAAAGTGAAAAGGTGTTCTGTCCCCATGTGTACCAGCTTTAGTGCACTACAGGTGTCTGGCTGTAGTGCAAAAAGGCCTCGGGTGTTGTAATGGTACAGTCAAAGTCTAGAATTCGACCTATTTGAAATGCTGTGGCAGGACTTTAACAAAGCTATCCATAAATGAATGCTCACAAACCCAACAAATAATTTCTTCACGAACTGAAGAAATATTGTAAAGAAGAGTGAGCCAAAATTCCTCCAAAACAGTGTGAGAAAATGATTATATTATTGCTGCTAAAGTTGGTTCTACAGTCTATGGATTCATGAGGTGTACTTAGTTTTTCACACATGGCTTTGCCATTTTGGCTTCATTTTTGTTCAATAAATAATGAAACAGTGGGATCTGCTGTGTGTTGCTGTTCATCTGAGGTTGTATTTACCTAATTTTAAGTTAGGATGTGCACAAATTATTTGTCAGGTTTGCAATGTATACAAATTACTTTGAACATTAATTTGGCGGCTCAATTGGTGGCAACAATTCAACAGATTTGAAGAGCATTTGCAGCAGATTCAAATCCTACCATATTTAAAGTGGCTCTATTTGCACTAAAGTGAATTTATTTTGCATTTGCTTTGATGCAAAGCAAACACACACACACAAATTGTGCATATGCCTAATTTTAAACCCTTCAATAGACCAGCTTTTTAAAAATCTCCTGATCCTTAAAACCATAAAATTCAAAGAGGGCGTACTTTGTTTTTTTCATGACTATATGTAGCTAACATACACAAAACTCCTCTCACTGCATTTTCCTGGGTGTTTGGATGAACAACTCTGTGAGATCTTGTGAGATTTCTATATCACAAAAGAACATGTGGGCCTATTGGGAGGGAGCAACACACACACTGCTTTAGAGGTTTGGGAGAACGTGGGGATGATCCATTCTCCTTGAAGAGCTCCTTTACTTTTAGAGGCACCCTCACAAGTACCATGAATTTAATTCCTTTTTAAAATTGTTTAATGTGGTGGTAATAATTGCAAGGAGGCCTTCTCCCTTCCCTTGATTGATTTGAACGCCCTTTTCTAAATATTTTCTAGCTCTGCAATATTCTTCTTGAGGTGTGGTGTCCAGAGAGTATTTTTAGTGAAACCACACTATTCATTTGGGTGTAGAAGGGGAGAGGAAATTTTAACTATCTTTGCCACTGAAAGTTGCCCAACATCAGAAATGAAAAATAAAGAAGCATGTTGCCAAGCAATTCTTTGTGTGTATGTGAGTGTAAGTGTATAGGTATGTGAGTGTGATGCTTGATGTCCACCTCAGCTCACCGCCCTGTCTGGGACCTCTGTAAGTCACAGGAAAGCAGGCTCTTTGCATCACAGGGCTCCTATTACTATTGCCCAAAACAACTGCAAAGGCTTCTAGCTCTGGCTAAGAGCGTTGCTCCCAAGCAGTATACTTCTCTTCTTTAACGTAACAGCTTTTCTGAGGTCTCCCTCCTTTACACTCACCCACTCCATTGAGCCAAGGCTTTAATAAACTGAAGTGGAAACTTTATTCATCACAACATCTAAAAATGACAGAATCCAACACTTTCAGTACCCTTCTGTTCTCAAGTTACTAAGGACTAATCTACCCAAAAAACCCTTGAGTGAACCATTAGCTGGATCCACTTCTGGCAAATAACCTCTTCCTAACTGCCAGTAGGTTTAAACAGCTGCTGGTGGAATCTCATTGGTTCCTATAGCGGGCTAGTTTACTCTCCCCGTTGGAATTCCTGTAAGCCACGTCCCCTTCTCTCTCTGCTGACATCTTCTTCTGTCTACAACTAATGCTATGCAACTTACCCTTTCCCCTGCAGTCACTACAGTGAATGTATGTCTCTGTCTTGGGGTGGTTCTGCACAGCACCTTCAGAATCCAGATCTACTAGATCTAGATTTCGGAAATCCGTGTTAAGGTAGATCCATATCTAGTAGATACAGATCTACTAACACCCCTTCCATCCACACACACAGTGGAAGGATGGATTTAGATCTGGATTTGAGATGGGTGCTGTGTGGAAGCACAGCACCCACCTCAATCCGGATCTCCGGTTGCCCTCCCCCGGCCTGCCATGATTGGCTCCTCCGGAGCCGAGCATGGCGAGCCAGGGAACTCTGATTTGGGGGCTCCTCTCACCCCAGAAGTGGTGGATCACTGCTTCTGAAGCCAGGGGGAGCTTCACCTACCCTCCCAACCCACCCTGCGGGCGACTGAGCGGGATCCCCTCCTTACCTTAACACAGCCAGCCCAATTCTGGCTGTGAGGTCCCGTTTGCCTTCACGCCTGTGTCCTGCATGCCTCCTGATTGGCCAGGGGCGCACCTGGCTTCAGGAGGCTCTCTGTGTAGGTGCGACCCTGGCCAATCGTGAGGCGCGCTTTAGAGGAGCCAATCATGGTGGGCCAGGGGAGGGCCATTTTGGATGTGTCCTAACAGCAAAAACACCCATTAAGACTATCTTTTATGTGGTCTTACGGGAAACCAATTTAAGGTCCACTTAACACCCATTAGCAACACATCTGGCAGGAGTCAATGCAGAAGGGGACTCCCTGATTTGTCTCTAATGGGTGCTGCTGTGTGGACGTGGTTTTCCCAACTGTTTAAAATGTGGTCTGTTTAAAGGGTCAATGCGGAAGCACCCTTGGAGTCTTTTGTAATAGGACAAAATATAGCCCAAATATACTTTGGACAAGCAAACAAAAGAAAATGCCCAGACAATGGCTACATCTGCATCTGACTTGCTCCAGACACTTGTGTCTAGTGATATTCCCAATTTTGCTGGCAGAAGGACAAAAGAGGTGATTATTGGACAATTTTGGAGCAGAGAACTGAATTTATTTGCAAACAGAGCTATGGTATCGTGGTGCAGGATGCGCTTGGTCAAAAGCATTAGCAAACTAAAAAAAAAAAAGACTTGCAGTGAAATTTTTACTTGCAGAAAACTGAGTAGGGGAGAAGTTAGGCTATTATTTTATTTCCGAACCACTTGTTCTGTAGTTGAGGCACAGGACTCCATTGTGTTGGTTGTTTTACTCCTCAGTAGTTAGCCTAACCGTTAGGGATGTGCACAGATGTTTGTAACATTCGTTATTTGTACAAATTCAGATGAATTCCAGCATTTGTACATGAAGTGAATGTTACGACGTTCATACAGATATGAATGTTTTGGAACATTTGTACAAATAGTTCAGACATTCATTAAACTGGAGATATATATCAGATACATATCTGGTACATATGCATTCATATAGGATATGTATCTGGTATGTATCTGATACATATGTGTTCATACAGGATACACATCCAATGTGCATGCATCTGTATCAGAAATATATCAGATACATATCAAATACATATGTGTCATGGGCGAGCCTGCAGCAGAGCCTCAGGAACCTCCTCGAGAGTCACGACAGGGCTGTCCTTCTCTTGAGGAGGTGTTTGAATCAGACTCTGATTCTGAAAGCTCCTGGTACGGCTTCCAGGAGTCGGAGTTAGGTGGGGATCAGGGCCAAGCCAGGGCTGGCCCTGAGTCTGAAGAGACTCCGGTAGAGACTCCAGTTGTGGAGCCTGTGCTGGAAGAGGCTTCTCGTGAGCCAGAGATGCCGGGGGAGCAGCAGGACCCTGGGGAGGCCACCAGGGTTGTCAGGAGACAGCAGCTGCAGCAAAGGCGCAGAGAGGCGCGGCTCAGGCGTCGGCTTCAGGGGCGACACCTGGAAGGAGGGCCTCCAACTCCTTGAAAAGGAGTTGCAGGGTCAGTGGACTCTTTGCAGGTAGCAAAGCGTCTCTTGCTGGTTCTGCTTCTGCCTCGGCTTGTTTTCGGCTCAGTATCCTGATGTGCCTTTGACCCTTGGACTGCCTTCGGACTACGTTTGTTTGCCTGTGCCTTTGACCCTTGGACTGCCTTCGGACTATGTTTGTTTGCCTGTGCCTTTGACCCTAGGACTGCCTTCGGACTACGTTTGTTTACCTGTGCCTTTGACTCTTGGACTGCCCCTTTGCCGACTCTTGCTACGTGTAGCTCTGGTTCCCGGAAAGGTATTTGGTCTCCCCGATCTGCTCGTGTCCACTGACCCATTTCCGGACTACCCCGACTCTGCTTGCCAGCTTTAGCTGGTCACACAGTGACACACGCCGAATAAAGTGTGGTAACTCCAGTCAGCGTGTGTCGGGTCTTTGGTGGCGGGACCGGCCTTGACAGATTGCTACCTGCCACAAAAGGGAGCAAGACCATTCGGTCTTCAGCATGCAGCAGCAGCAGCCTGGGGATGATGGAGCTCTTCCCAACGTCGCACAACTAGTGCAGCAAAACCAGCAACTGCTGATCCAGGTGCAGCAACTCACCACTGCCATGGCTGCACTTCAGCAAGCGCGCCCAGCGCCATCTCGGAAGGTGCCGGCTGCTATGCCAGAAAAGTTCGCTGGGGACGAGGCGAGCGTCGAGGCTTTTGTGGCTCAGGTTCGGCTGTTCGTCTCTCTACGGGCACAGGACTTTCCTGACGAGGCTGCCCGAGTGGGGTTTGCCGCGGGGCTCCTCAAGGACAGGGCGGCTCGTTGGGTTGCTCCGCTCCTTGAAGAAGACAACTCCCCGCATCTGGCAACACTGGAGGTGTTCTTGAAGTACCTCAAGGCGTCATTTGGTTGTGTGCTGCGTGGGGAGCATGCAGATGCCCGCATCCGGAGGCTGCGGCAAGGGCAAGGCCCTCTTCGGGACTATGTCACAACTTTTAGGCTCTTGGCCCAGGACTTGGACTGGAACGATGGAGCCCTCCGTGATCAATTCCGAGCTGGCCTCTTGGAAGAACTTCTAGACCAGTTAGCATTAGCCCCGCGCCCTGCTACTCTGGATGCTATGATCGAGGCAGCCTCTCGTATCCAGGAAAGGTTGGAGGAACGCCGGCAGAGTCGAGCCGCTGCTGGCCGCAGGGGTCCCAGAGTGGCAGTCGGTGGTGGTCCACGGCCCAGCGTGGTGGAACTCCCGCTCGAGGAACCTATGCAATTGGGCAGTACTCGGCCCAAACTCACGCCAGAGGAAAAGGCGCGCCGTCGGGCCGGTAACTTGTGCCTGTATTGTGGGGAGGCGGCACACTTTGCCTCTGCATGCCCCGCCAAGCGTCGTGGTCGGCCGGAGGCGGGAAACTCCAGTCGCTGAGTCAGGTGCAGGCCCCTGACTCGGCGGCAATCCCTGGTACTCAAGCCTGCCAAGACCACCGGGCGCAACATCTGTTATTCCTCCCCATGCAGCTGCAACTGCTGGATGGGCGGACCTTGGAGACCCGAGCCCTGGTCGATTCTGGATCAACCTGCTCATACATGGACCAGGAGTTCGCTAGGGTTCATGATGTTCCGTTGCAGTCCCGAAGTCAGCCGGTCGCTGTGGAGGCCATTGATGGGCGCCTGCTCAAGTCTGGGCTCATCACCCACCAAACGGAGACTCTGTTACTAACCCTGTTTGGGTACCGGGAACAGATCCAGTTGGACATTGCCAGGATGCCTCGGTTTACCTTGGTCCTAGGAATGGATTGGTTGGTGCGGGCTAACCCACGGATTGACTGGGACAAGCAGAGTTTGTCCTGGCGGTCCGCGCCTGTGGCCACCTGTTCTATGACTGAGGAGGCTGGGATTCCTGTGGAATATGCGGCTTTTGGGGATGTGTTCTCAGCAAGCAAGGTGGATCGACTGCCACCACATCGCCCTTTCGACTGTGGCATCCAGTTAAAAGCAGAGGCTGCTCTACCCTCAGGACGGCTCTATTCGCTCACGGTACCTGAGCGGGTGGCGCTGCGAGAATTCCTTGACGAGAACCTTGCCAAGGGATTTCTGCGGCCGTCCACGTCCCATATCACTGCTCCGGTGTTTTTCGTAGCCAAAAAGACCGGTGAACTGCGCCTGGTTTGTGACTACCGGGCCCTGAACGAGATCACCGTCAGGGATCGCTATCCGCTGCCTTTGATCTCGGAATTGCTGTCACGGGTGCAAGGATCACGCGTGCTCTCCAAGTTAGATCTCCGTGGGGCCTATAATCTCATCCGGATTAAACCAGGGGACGAGTGGAAGACGGCCATTAACACGCAGTATGGCCTGTTCGAGTTCCGGGTCATGCCTTTCGGTCTCTGTAACGCTCCCACCGTTTTTCAACGCTACATTAACTGGGTGTTCCAAGACCTACTGGACAAGTTCGTGGTGATTTACTTGGATGACATCCTAATTTTCTCAAGGTCCATGGAGGAGCATCGGGAACACGTGCGAACTGTGCTTCAGCGTTTGAGGCAGAGTGGTTTGTTCGCCAAGGCCTCTAAGTGCGAGTTCCATAAGGAACAGGTCGCGTTCCTGGGGCATGTGGTCTCTGGGAAAGCTGTCATGATGGACCCCAAGAAGGTTGAGGCAATCCAATCCTGGCAAGCCCCGCAATCTCGTAAGGATGTCCAGCGTTTCTTGGGGTTCGCAAACTACTACCGGGACTTCATTAATGACTACGCTAAATTGGCGGTTCCTCTGACCCGGCTTTTGAGGCCCAAAACCCCATTCCAATGGTCTTCGGAGGCTCAGCAGGCATTCCAGTCGCTGAAGGACTGTTTCATGGTGGCACCCGTAGTCCAACAACCGGACCCTACGTTGCCATTCGTGGTAGAAGCCGACGCCTCCAGTTATGCCGTTGGGGTGGTTTTATTGCAACAACAATTCCCGTCCGCGCCTCTACTGCCCTGCGCCTATTACTCTCGCCAGCTCAACCCTGCGGAGCAGAACTATACAATCTGGGAGCGAGAGTTGCTGGCCATCAAGGCGGCGTTCAAGGCATGGAGGCACTGGCTGGAGGGGGCCCGGCATCAGGTGGTGGTACTGACAGATCACCGCAATTTGGTACATTTGCGGACTGCGCGCCACTTGAACCAGCGACAAGTACGCTGGTCCCTGTTCTTTGCTCATTTCAACTTCCGGGTCCAATACATCTCGGGCGCATGTAACTCCCGGGCAGATGCACTCTCTAGAAAACCGGAGTTGCGATCAACGGCCAAGCCTCCGGAGCTCACCACAGTTTTGCCTCCGTCCGCACTGGCGCTGGCGGCACCAACAGTCCCATGGCGGGAGGAACTGCGGAGGCAACAACGAGAGGATTGGTGGGCTCAGGAGCAGATCGGGCGGAGCGAAGCAGGATTGGACCGGAACGCGTGGTTCAACGTCCGCGATGGTCTGCTGTTCCATGGCAACCAAGTGTATGTACCCAAGGGACCCTGTCGACTGACGGTGCTCCGGGAGTGTCATGATGCGAGGGCAGCGGGACATTTTGGCCGTCATAAGACACTGCACCTGGTCACAAGGGATTTCTGGTGGCCACGGGTGAAAGCAGATGTAGCCCACTACCTGGATTCGTGCGAAGTGTGCCGGCGGGCAAAGGTGGTACCGGAGCGCCCAGCCGGCCTCCTGAATCCACTACCTGTTCCTGAGCGGCCTTGGCAATGGGTATCCATGGACCTGATTGCCAACCTCCCCAAATCCCAGGGGTACACCTGCATCCTGGTCTTTGTGGATTTATTCACGAAGCTGGCCCACTTCTGCCCATGTCGCCGGGCACCTTCAGCACCACAATTGGCCCAGCTGTATCTGCAGCACGTTTTCCGGCTGCATGGGTTGGCAGATGTGCTGGTATCGGATCGGGGTCCACAGTTCACTTCGCAATTCTGGAAAGAGGTCCATGCCTTGCTGGACACCACCCTCAACACTTCCACTGCCCTCCATCTGCAAACTGATGGTCAGACGGAGCGCGTCAATGCGGTGCTCGAGCAGTATCTGCGCTGCTTTTGCAGCAGGCAACCGGGTTTGTGGGCCGCATATTTGTCAACCGCCGAGTTCGCGTACAACAATGCGGTGCACTCGTCCACGGGGTTCACGCCATTCGAGGCTACGTACGCATTCCACCCGCGGTTCTCATTAGCACCCCTGAACTCTCCATCATTCTCCGATGCCTCCCAACTGGTGCAGGAATTGCAGGCCGTGCATCAGACCCTGCCGGGCATGTTGGAAGAGGCTAAGCGGAGTCAAAAGCTGCAGGCTGACCGGCACCGGCAGGAGGGTCCCCCGTTGCCGGTTGGGTCCTACGTGTGGCTTTCCACTCGCCATCGTCGGCCTGGGGGCATGGTCCGGACACTGGACGAACGTTTTGAGGGGCCTTATCGTGTCTTGCAGCAGGTGAATCCCGTGGCTTACCGGTTGGACATCCCGGGGGAACGCCGCATTCACCCGGTGTTTCACCGCTCGCTTCTTCGTCCGGCGCGTCCACCAGGCCAACCCCGCTTGCCTCCTGGTGAGGAGGGTTCTGGGGGGGGGGCTGGTGTCATGGGCGAGCCTGCAGCAGAGCCTCAGGAACCTCCTCGAGAGTCACGACAGGGCTGTCCTTCTCTTGAGGAGGTGTTTGAATCAGACTCTGATTCTGAAAGCTCCTGGTACGGCTTCCAGGAGTCGGAGTTAGGTGGGGATCAGGGCCAAGCCAGGGCTGGCCCTGAGTCTGAAGAGACTCCGGTAGAGACTCCAGTTGTGGAGCCTGTGCTGGAAGAGGCTTCTCGTGAGCCAGAGATGCCGGGGGAGCAGCAGGACCCTGGGGAGGCCACCAGGGTTGTTAGGAGACAGCAGCTGCAGCAAAGGCGCAGAGAGGCGCGGCTCAGGCGTCGGCTTCAGGGGCGACACCTGGAAGGAGGGCCTCCAACTCCTTGAAAAGGAGTTGCAGGGTCAGTGGACTCTTTGCAGGTAGCAAAGCGTCTCTTGCTGGTTCTGCTTCTGCCTCGGCTTGTTTTCGGCTCAGTATCCTGACGTGCCTTTGACCCTTGGACTGCCTTCGGACTACGTTTGTTTGCCTGTGCCTTTGACCCTTGGACTGCCTTCGGACTACGTTTGTTTGCCTGTGCCTTTGACCCTAGGATTGCCTTCGGACTACGTTTGTTTACCTGTGCCTTTGACTCTTGGACTGCCCCTTTGCCGACTCTTGCTACGTGTAGCTCTGGTTCCCGGAAAGGTATTTGGTCTCCCCGATCTGCTCGTGTCCACTGACCCATTTCCGGACTACCCCGACTCTGCTTGCCAGCTTTAGCTGGTCACACAGTGACACACGCCGAATAAAGTGTGGTAACTCCAGTCAGCGTGTGTCGGGTCTTTGGTGGCGGGACCGGCCTTGACACATATGTGTTTGTATGGGATACATATCAGATACGTATATGTTCATGTTGGATACGGATCAGATAATTAAGTGTTCTTGTCAGATACGTATCGGATATGTATTAGTCTGTATTAGATATTTGTATGAATTCATAGGAATACATTCATATATAATAGAATCCTACGACATTCGAAGGGGATCTATTCAAATGAATAAAAATTTTCTAACATTTGATTAGTTATCAATCGAATGTCAAAAAAAGAACCATTTGTGCACATCCCCACTAATCATCCAATTTGGGGACCCTAGTGTATTCTACATTGCAAAGTAGGGTGGGGTGTTATAAATATTATGTATTTTTCATTATAAGGTCGATTGTATCAATGAGTAGGAGAACAGATGCTGAGATACTATCTCTGGGTAACATTGATAGGCACGATGCCTTTAAGGGTCACTTGTACAGAGACAAGAGTAGGAAAGGGTTTCACCTTCATCATCTGCTTGATAATGTCCAGAAGCAACAAAGGGCAAGTATTTCATATGTTCATATAGTAGTATGGCATGGGATGGATTTTTAACAGAAAATATTATCATAATATGTAGGACAGGCATGTTAGCTCGCAACTATGAAGGTTTGGGGGTCACATCCTTCCACATGTTCTTGACTATCTGCACCATACTCTGAATAACTTTGTGAGGCTTGATACTGAAGGACAGTTTATTGAGCAAGGATGCCTATCTAAGAATTTGAAGCTGGGTTAAAAAAAAATAGTGGGGAGTAGTGATTTGATAACTTTTATTAAAAGCATCATAGCAGTATCACAACCAGAGAAAAATATCAGTGAGTAGGAATGAAAATATTTGTGGAATGGTAGAAAATAACTGGATGTGCTGCACGTTTTAAATTGAAGTTTTCATGTGAAGACTGAACACCATGAAAAAAATTAGCTGTATTTTGTTTAAAAGTGCTTACTTTGTTTTGTTATGCCTAATGGCAGTAAATAAGGACAGACATATCTGCCTGTACTTTTTCAGAGCATGTCTTCTAATATAGAAAGAAGAACACACACACATACATGTATATATGTAATTTTAAAAATCATCTTTTTTAAGTGAGGGAAACAAAATTTTAAAGTATTTAAAAACTGTCAGGAATGGTAGGCAGTAAGCCCTTGAGGTCAAAATCTGCCTAATATATATCTCTACAGTTCTACAGTTCTAACTTGAGCCTCTGGCTGTTATCTCAAATTAAATAACGAGCAAACAATAATGATGAAAAGAGACAAGAATAAGCCAAATAGAGTTGGTAAAAAAGCAGAATACTAATGCCAGTAGCCTTTGGAAAGATATCAGAAAGTAGTATGTGTGTGGCCAAGGGGGCAAAATGCTGTTAACATTTGCTAATCATAGAGGAGGAGCCAGACCAATGGACAAAGGGGAAGAAAAAAAAACTGTACATGAATGCAGGAAAGAGCTTCTCTGTCTAAAATGGATTTGCATTATCCATAAATCCAGGTTAATGGATGTTAAGCAAGTCTATAATAGATGTTATGCTGTTAACCAGCTCCAGTATGAGAGATTATGCTCATCATCATGTCTATGTTAGTGGACAAAGTAAATCTACTAAACATCTTTCTTTTCATGTTGTTGCCACTTGCAAACCATTTTTAGCTGCAAGAGTAGCCTCACAGTGATCATTCTTATCAGAAGTTCATTTGAAGGCTACCACAGAGAATGATTCAAATGATTCAAATTATTTATGATTGCCATGGTGACTTACATTCAGCTTTTACAGATTTTATCTGTTACTTAGGTCCTGTTCCCACTGGGGTTTTATTGAACTTTGAAAACGTTTTGAAAATCCTTTGGCATCATTAAAAATTTGCTTCCCGCACTTTCCGAGGAGTAAATTGCCCTCTTCCTAGCGCTTGGGTTTTAAAGCCTAAAGGGGTAAACTTTCCAAACCATGACAAAATCACCCAAGATCTTGCTTTTTTAGATGTCAGAAGTGGAGAATTTTAAAGAGAGAGGGCGAGAGAAAAATCACTCCCTAAGCCTAGATCTAGCTCATGTTTTGTGCCCAGCAGTGGGGGCGCGTTAGGGTTGATTAATTTCTCTCTTGCCCACTGCCGGTGCAAAGCATGGGCTAGATATAGGCTTTGGGAGGTGATTTTGTGCAAGACTGAAGCATCGTGGAATCAATCCCCATGGTCATGGGGGATCGCTAGTCTGCCGTTACACAGCTGCACAAAAGAGGCTGGGCATGTGATCAAAGGGTGGAGCTGTAATTCCCCACCCTCGGCCACGTCATGATGTTAACTGTGGGAGAGAATCCAATCAGAGAGAGGGGCAAAGGGCAGGGAGCAAAAGATGCCGGTTCCCCAATGTGCTTTATGTAGTATTTTCAGTGGGAGTGGTAAAATTTGGGTTCTATATGTTTTTATATGTTTTCAATGGGATCGGGCAGAATGCACGTTTGCCTTGAATTTAGGTTAATTTCATATTTTAAAAGTCAAGTGGGATCAAGGCATTAAAAATGCAAGTTGATTTAACAGATTTATGGTAATTACATTAAGGTTTATGTGTCTACTCAGAAGGAAGTTCTGTGGATTTCAATTTAGCTTATTCCACAGGAAATCTGGTATAGGATTGCGGCTCAGTTGCTATGATGTAGATGTAGGTTTCTTTCCTCAGTGAGTACTTAATCACAGCAAATAGCTAGACATGCATACATACATACATACATACATACATACATACATACATACATACATACATACATACGTACGTACGTACGTACGTACGTAAGTAAGTAAGTAAGTAAGTAAAAGCACAAGGGACCATGGAGTCCACTTCTGGTCTTCATCAGTAAACACTTTAGTGTAGGGCCCTGCCCACTACTGAGCTGGGGCAGGACTGTTCCAGACCATACCTTTATGTGGCCTAAACCAGCGTCCTGGCCGGACCAGACCCATTTGTTCAGGCCATGCAGAGCTGTGTGAAGAAAAGCCCATAGCTTCAGCTGCTAGTGCTGCAGACTCCCCGTGAAGGGATCCAGTCTGAACAATGTTTTTTGTTCTGCCTTGTTTTGGTGGATCAAAGTGCAGAGTTGTGCAGGAGTGCACTTCTGCACTCATTATAAGGCTTTTCAAGTTCCAGTTTTGTTCGGGAGCATGGCTGACCATTGGAACAGTAGAGAATGTCTTCTTAATAGTGGACTAATTAGTTCAGATTTGAACATGATAGGAGACATGAGTCACTGTTTCAAAGGAACTAGTGCTACAAGGGGGAAAGCTGTAGAGGATAAGTACTTTGCAAACCTCTTCTTTAAGATGGATAAAGGTAAGACATTAAGCCAAGTCTTTGTAAAACAGAACCAAAACTTTGGAAAAATAGGTGTTTGCTTGCATTTTACCCCCTCCTATACCTAAATGACTCAGGTGGGTTACAACATTAAAAACCAAATATAAAATGAACATACTAAAACAATTCCTGAAAGTGGGAGGAGAAGCTGTTTCCTTAGCTAAAGGCCACTGTTCTCTTGAACATGTGAAGTGAAGGTTCCTGACACACCTCAAGGGGAAAGACTATTCCATAATCTGGAGGTCATTACTGAGAAGTTCCTATTCCAATGTCCATCTCTTTTGCTTCTGTAAATCAAAGAGATTTGAAATACCACCTCACTTGCTCATTTACTTTCTGTGCTGAGTGATTCATGTGTGAATAACCTGATCCCTTTTAATTGTTTTATTAAGAAAAGACAACAGATAATTTATGAAAGGAACTTTACCATAAAGAAGGGAACAATGAGACTATCTGTGTAGTGTAACAGAGGCCGTGGTGACACCATATTGTTTTAGTTTGTCTCCAGGATGGACAAAGAAGGCAGCTGTACCCAAGCCATTTTCTGCCTGGAATGGCCTGCCCACACCTACCTGCTCCTTTCCTTGCCTTCTCTAATCAAGCCTTCTTGAAAAGGTAATCTTCAGCTGGTGAAGGGGTGGGGGAAAATCTTGGTTTGATAGGCAGGTGTTCTAGGAGGGAAAGGGGGGAGGTAACAGGTGGGAAAGTGAGTTTATGCATGAGGTGTGTGGCATGGTTGCAGGGAGGGCAAGGATGGGTGGGTTTGCATGCCAAGGGGGGATGGTATTGTGGGAGGTTGAGGGCTTGGTTGGGGGAGGTTGGGGCAGTGGTAGTGGGGCAGAGGGAGTCTTGGTGAGGTGGAGAGGGCTGGGAGGACTGGAGTAGTGGTGGGGCAGAGGGAGTCTCAATGCTGAGGAGAAGAGTGGAAGGGCAAGAATCAGAGCAGAAACTTGCCAAGCTTGCCATTTTCTAAGCAGCAGTGGGAGCAGGAATGGGAGCCTCCTGGCTCTGGTGAATTCACCCAATCCTTCACCTGATAATCCCAATCAGGGAAGGAGAATCTGCCTAAAAAACAGATGCAGATTTTCAAGTGTCATCTCTTTGGAATAGGGGTTTGCACGAATGTAATTTTTGGGATTCAATTTGAATTGAATACTCAAAAATTCAATACAATTTGAATCTTAAATTTGAATTTAACAAAATTCTATTTGAATAAAGAAATCCAAATCTATTCGGTTGAATTTTTCATTCAAATTTGCACTTACAAATGTCAAAAACATTTGTAGATGCCTGTACGCATCTTCCCTGGGTCCGTACATATCTGTACACATCCATACATGTCCATATGCATCCCATAGATATCCCATATGCAACCTGTTTTCATCATGTACTGATCTGTACAAATGCATACAGATGCAGGAAAGATGCAAATCTTCAAGTACGCATCATGTACGAAACTGTACACATGCGGATAGCTGAATAATTAGAACAAAGAGATCTGAAATGCGTATCAAAATTTTACATTTGAATTTAAGGACATTTGATTCAAATTTGAATGTCAAAATTGGTCGATTCAATTGAATTTTGAATGCATTTGAATATTTGTGGACATCCCTACTCTGGACCAGGCTGGTCTCTATTCAGATAAAAGGTAAGGTGTAACCACAGCCAGACTGAGGCTGGGACTCCAATTAAATGGCAAAATATGACATTCAGGTGCCTTTGATGGTCCTTATGGTGCTAGTGGTTTTCTCTATATGATTCAGCAAGAGGAAAGTCAAGAATGACCACACTAGGTGCCCATCAAAGGCTTCTTGACCATGAAATACAGATACATCCAGAATTTAGTCCACATAGAAAAGGCATGTTATCAGGCTTTACAACATATAGATAGTGATCCAGTTTCTAGACAACTAAGAGGACGTGTTACACATCTGTCCATCCACCCAGGAATGCATTTAGAAACATGGAACATATATTGTTTCATGTCTCAACTGTAGCACCTTCTTTCCGAAGTGCAATTCAAAAAGAAGTTGGAAAACAGTCCTAGCACAAAGCACCTATAATGCCAGGGAGACAAAATTAGCACTCTTGGATGGGTATAATCATAAAAAAAAACAGATCGGCTGCATGCTGAGGCTATATAAATTATGGCAGCTGTGACAGGATCCACATGGCAACATTATGATGCCATGAATGTTCCAAAAAGGTCTGTAAGACTATCCTTGTGCTATAGTTAGTGTGAGGATTATTGCCATGTCCATGTGGACACTATATCCCCCTACCATGCAGCTGCCACACCACCACTCTTTGGTCACCATATCAGTCATCAAGTGCATGAGACATTTCATTTGCTCAGTAACATCCTTAGAACCAAGACTGAATTCTTGATGGGATTTGACATGCAGATGGAACTTCAAGTGCATTAAGAATAAGGTTACACTAGCGATGTGCCCAATTTATTATTATTATTACTTGATTCATATTGAATAGAATGCAAGAAAATTTGTATTCATTGAATAGTTCTCCTTTGAATGTAATGGGATTCAAACTTGGTACGAATGTTCAGTCCCATATGAATCCCATACTGTGCATCAAATCAAATTAAATGCATACAAATGGTAACGAATGCATACAAATCCCATACAAAGCTTCATATGAATATATCAAAACATTTGATTCAAATTTGAATGTCCGAATTCAGCAACATTTGTATGAATTTTGAATGTTACGAATATTCATGCACATCCCTAAGTTACGCAAACACTACATTTGTAGCACTCTTTCCTCTTATACAGATCATGCCTGTGGCTGGCACATGCCTGTAAAATGATTGCAGGGGAGGGTCCCACACTGTCTCTCTGGAGTTCCTCAGAGGTGCCCCTTTTATTAAGCCTGAACACATCTTCAGTTTAAGGGCCAGCCACCACTAGAAACTGACTGTTGTAGAACTATGCAGTATGACTAGAAGAAGGCTGCTGGCCAAGCATGTATTCTTGCTACCAGGTCCCATTTTCATGTTTTCTAAAGTGCAGCAATGGTACCATTATTAGCTCATCATTTCCAGAGCAATAGCCAACGATACATAAAATGTTAAATGAATGTCATGACCTAGGAACCTGGTAAGTAGTACTTCATGTTACAGAGGAAGATAAAGGGACCTGGGAGTGCAATTGTCCATGGTAGCTGTATAATTCCTTCTTCATGTGATCAGATTGCTGCAGAAAGTTCCCTTCATAGTGTTGTGTGTGGGTGCAACCTGATCTGTAACATTCTGGGAAACAGATTCAGACTAGAAACATTCACAACAGCACTAATAAAATCCTCACAAATTTGAAGAGGTGTTGGTTCCCCACCACCACCAAAAGTCCAGGGGGAGATATATTAGTCCTCTGGGGCAGATTAACTTGTCACAGGCTGTCCCTCCCCCCCCCCAGCCTTTGATTCAAGTGTCAAATGCAAACATTCATTTATTTATTTTCTGAACATTATCAGATTAGGAAACAACAACTAGTTCACAAAAACACAATCTTTTGCAAATAAATCCATAAAGTGGTGTCTTTTGGAATATTTTCTTCTCCACCATAGAGCCTTATATCAGTTATATCATAACACTTAGATCAGTCAGTGGAAAAAAGGAGATCCTAATCCAATTGTAGTGTTTGATTAATAAGTGTGAATTTCAAGTTACAGCCAGCAGAACACATCAGCTAAGCCACTGTTTCCTATGGAAAGTGAATTTATTTGTATTTTGCATTTGCTTCTTTAATCACTGAACCAGAAGGAGAAGAGGTGGAGTGGGGGAGCCTAATCCCTCGCTAAGTTTAGTGTGGAAAATCACATTGTGTTCCAAAGCCATAATCATTCTAGCCAAAGATAAAGTTTTTAAAGAGTGAATTGGACCCCTGTGTTTCTCTTAACTAGACACCTGAGAATGAAAAACACAACTGTCAAGATGTCTCCTATCTGGCAATACAAGTAACTTAATCCATTTACTCACTAGCTGGTACCCTGCTAGCAGGATTTTGAGTACATACTAATTAAATGCTTGGGTTCTTTTTTAAATGCTTACAACGACATTCCCAATGAGAAAAATATCCACAGCAAATTGTGTATACACTCAGGGAAAGGAAAAAAAGCAATTGCTTTCCTTTCCTTTCCTTTCTTTCAAATGTCTTCAGAGACTTGTTGTTAACAAATTAGAGGCCCTGGTTAAAATAAGTGAAAATAGAAAATTAATTACTGCAACAAATTGTTTTAGAGTTATAAAAGGGGGTTATTTAAGTCAAAGAGATATTACTAATGGAAAAGAGATTGTGTTTAATAACTCTTTGAAACAAAATTTAAAAGGAATCATTTTGTGCAAGACTATCAGCAGGCTATAAAAATATCATAAGCCTTGTTTCTGTCAGTACGTTAACTCTGACCAAATCCAGACAGCAGATACTTACTCTGTTTTCTTTGAATATTCTGGAATAAAGCTTGAATATTCCAGAATATCCATGCTTTATTTTGAAATATCCAAATGCAGTGGAATGAGTAACCAAAGTCCAGACGCAGCCTCTCTATCAAAAATATTTTAAAAGGCGAGTTTTCATGAGCAGGTGGTATAAAGAGTGCCACTACAGTGCTCTTTGTTCACCATGCTTTTTGTTCACCATCACAGTCAGGGAACATTTGTTCCCCAGATTCAGTGTTTCTTCTCAGAGATCTTTCTGTATTCATGTAAACACAGGGCCAAAAGAAAGAACTGTCAGGTAGAGGGAGGAAAGGCAGTAGGAAAAGCAACACCTATTCCAAATGGCTAACCATTGTCTCTAGCCACCAGGGGTATGGGGCAGATGTCTGAGATACTTGAGCAACCTTCTTAGCCACAGGGAAGCATGTGGCATTAGCGCAGATGGTGCTAATCTGTCTCAAGCCTCCACATAATCCAGATCAGTATGAGGTAAGTGCAGAAAGGGCTTAGGGCTTCTAGCTTGCTAGTAGACATCATCATTGAGGTCTATGGTATAAAGACTATGGCAGACATCTAAAATTAGGCATCTCTCTCTCTCTCTCATCTATCTATCTATCTATCTATCTATCTATCTATCTATCTATCTATCTATCTATCTATCTATCTATCTATCTATCTATCTATCTATCTATCTATCTATCTATCTATCTATCTATCTATCTATCTATCTATCTATCTATCTATCTATCTTCCCCTAGTCTTCCCCTATTCCTCATCAGTGTGCAGAGCAGAGGACCCTACTGATGCATGCAGAATGGATCTTAGCCAAATCTCTCTATATGACCATTTTAAAATGTGTTAGCAGCAGGAATTTTCAAGATCCCCAGGAGCTACCTTTATAGATTAAATCTAGAAAATAAGCAAAATCTATGTGCAAAAATGTGTACAATCTGATAATTGTCCTTGACCTGGAATGCATTACAAAGAAAGAAAGAAAGAAAGAAAGAAAGAAAGAAAGAAAGAAAGAAAGAAAGATTTCTATAAATAAATAAATAACACACATCACACATATTAAAGGAAAAAAACAATGAATATCATCCAAACTGAACTAATTTGAAGGAAAACCAATTATGTGCATCTTTCAAAATATCCTATCAAGCTATTTACAGTTAAGTGTTTTAAAGCATATAAACAGCACTTTAAAAGGCTTCTTCAGCTATTTCCATGCTAACGACGATCTATCAGAAAACTGGGGCAGTAGTAACGGGGGAATCTCTTCTATACATTGTTGTCTGTATCTCTCATTCTTCTTTGTCTACGTAAAACATTTTATATGCTGTAAAATAAATTATGCCCATACTTAAAAGGTTTATATTCTTCTTCTTTCTTATAAAACTGTAAATATAGTATAGTAAATCCTTAGTCTAATGTGGAAACATTCATTTCCATTTTTCAAAAGTACAAGATCTTCCAGTCCCCGTCTTTTGCTTTTATTCTCACTGGTTGCTAACAATAC
The DNA here is from genome assembly GCA_023333525.1 of Aspidoscelis tigris stejnegeri. Classification (NCBI taxonomy): domain Eukaryota; kingdom Metazoa; phylum Chordata; class Lepidosauria; order Squamata; family Teiidae; genus Aspidoscelis; species Aspidoscelis tigris. The sequence continues at coordinate 99,406,893 of JALMGA010000001.1, forward strand.
TCCCAGTTTGATCTACAAATGGAGGCCCAAGCCTGAATCCACATATTGGCCTATTTTTGTTCTCAGTTTTCAAATGGAGACAAGAAAGCATCATGTTGGGTGTTAGTTGTGGGCACCTCTCCACATGACTGAGAATGAGCTGCTTCCATTCTAAGGTGGAGACACAAGGCCTATTTACACTTTCACTTCCATGGGGCAGCATCCCAGGGAAGTGAAAATGGGGGATAGATCCAGCATCCACACTGTGATTCTGAATCTATCCCAAATCTCATCACTGTTTCCCTACATGCTAGCAAGTCGTGAATCATCTCCATTAAGGAGGTGATTGCAGAGCCACAGCAATGGCACCAATGTGCCTATGTGGAGCCACTGTTGAAACAACTACACCTGTGCCTCCCAGAAGAGGTGCTAATGGGAGCATGCAGACTATTCCAGCCTTGCCACTAGTAGAGAGGTAGAACAGTTAAAACTGCTCTACTGTTATACATGCATACTGCTTATCATAAAGAAGTGGGTCTGTACAATGCAAATTCACCATCTGGGATTCAGCATCTAGCATGAAAAGGGTCACAGCCATTACCTTTTACTACATTTTTTCCCATTTATAGGAATAGGTTCTAGTGGAATAACTAGCCCTCATGAATAATGGAAGAGTTCACTTAAATTGTATAATATATAATTAAGTTTTTCTTAAACACTTAAACAAGAGTGTACAAAAGTGACCCATGATTTTCAATTCATTACTAATAATGAGTACTAAACAGATCGCTATTTAGGCCTTTTAAACTTACTGAAAACAATATTTTCTGTGCCAACACATAGTTTTTATTCTGTTATCTTTAGCTGTGATGAGGCAGCAAAAAAGCATCTCTGAGACTTTGAGATGGGAGTATTCACACATGAGTCTACCCTTCTCCTCATGAACATTTTGTGCTAGAAAAGGTGGATTAGAAAAGGGTTGGGAACACAAAGGTCTCGCAGTCTCTCTATTGCCTCTTGTTATGTTGAAACACAGTCTTTACAATAGGTTTGGTAAGCAACTATAGGAAATTGCTGAAAGAAGAAGGAGGAGGAGGGAGGTGGCTTTTCTACCCCGCTTTCTTCATCCATTTAAGGGGACTCAAAGCAGCTGACAAAGCTTTCTGTTCTTCTTTCCACAACAGACACCTTCTGAGGTAGGTGGGACTGTGAGAGCTCAGAAGAGAGCTGTGACTAGTTCAAGGTCACCCAGCTGGATCCATGGAGGAGGGTGGAATCAAACCTGATATTCCCAGATAAGAATCTGGCTTCCTAACCACTAGATCAAGCTGGCTTATCTGATTGAAGGGGTCCTGAACAATACCATTGTCTAATATGTGGCGTACCTTTTCCTTGAAAATATAAGGTGGCTAGGGGCACATTTGCCTTCTCCCAATTCTGTGGTTCCTAACAATGATAAATGTTCATTATGGACCCATTGTAGGGAAGTGGGCCTCCCTCAGGCCACCTTGTGACCCCCACGGAAGCCTGCCCCAGCGGGAGGCACCTGGCAGGCCAGTAGTGCCTGAGCCCCGCCTCCCGAGTTTGATGCTCAGGGGTGCAGGTGCGCTTCCCCTGGGACATCACATGTGGCAGGGGGCACTCCTCTGCCCATCTCTGGGAAGTGCATGGTGGGGATGGCCCAATCAGCTGTCAGGTGGATTTTGAGCCCTCTCTCCCCCTCCTCCCTGCTTCTGACTGCTCCCAATACACCAGAGGATGAAGTGTTGGCAGCAGCCAATATGGGAGGGTGGAGGGTGGGAGCCATGTGCAGCCAGAAGGCAGCAATGCAAATGGTCTTCCTGTGGATTGCAGCAAGTAAGTCCGGGGACAGGTTGGGGCAGGTGTAGAGCACAGTTAAGTGCTCTACACCCAGAACTCTTCTACAATGCTTTGGGATGGGCTGGGGCAGTTCTGAACTGAACTGCCGGCCCAGCTGTGCATAGGCTCCATCCTAAGGTGTTCTAGGTGCATTCGGGAGGGCCTAGTGTGAAAAGGCCTCTGGTATGAATGCTGTTCTTACTTATTTGACTAGAAGAAAATTATCTGTGCATTTGTAATCTGCAGCTTTCCACTGCTACTGCCACAACTGGATGATTAAGTATGGATAAAAGAGTAGATAAAGTACTTTCTACTTACATACTCATAGTCATGTTTTGTTGGTATCTGATACTAGTAAGGCATATTCCCACAGTAGCTAGGATAAACATTTGTTAAACCGTGATAAGATTGATAGTATAGGAAGTGGAACTACCTTGTGGAGCAGGTTTGGCTTTCTGGTCCACAGACAGAAGCATTCATTCACAGAGATTTTTTCCCCCCACTAGCTGCAACCCTCAAGCAATCCAGGACCACTATAGATCTGTTGATACAAATTGCTGTGCCTCTGATAGAGACCATTGTTTTGGGATACAAAGGAGAATGCAAAAGGTAGATCTGCAGTTAAATTAAGGAGCTCTCAGGAAGGAAAAGTAATAGATTGAACTTAGTTATTTTTACAAGTGAATGAATTTCTTAAGCTCACAGCAGCAAAGCATTCATTTTATTTACAGCCCAGTGTGAAGCCTTTACACTTTTCAAGTGGCTAGGTGGTTGATTTGGCTTTTCCCTTTGCTTGTGACAAACATTTCCGAGAAAACAGGAACTGAATGGTTCTGCAAATGACAGACTTCTCTAATTAGGGTTTCTGACCTAGCTGATAACTACAAGAGGAACTCATTGGGTTTTGTTTTGTTTTGTTTGTGGTAAAAAACAAAAACAAAAATAAGTCTTGTATCAATGGAAAATGTTTACTGTTCCTATTAAAAATGAATTAATTTTAAAAATGAAGAAATCTTTAAATAGAAGCTTTTATCATACTTCCATCATTTCTATTTAAATGCAAATCTGAAATTCCCTATCTTGCCCAAAAGGAATCAGAAGATGTGTATAGCCTGTTGCATTAGAGTATTAGGCCCAATGCTGGCACATGCAAGGCAAACGGAACTGTGTAGTCCTTTGTGATGCTGTGAAGATTTATTGATGAGGGTTCAGATCAAAACATCATTTGCAGTTTATTGTAGCCTCTACTGTCTTGGTCTTCTTGCTAACATATCTTTCACTTTTACTTTCTTATTCCAGATTTTAGTGCTTATCAGTTCTTTTCTGAAGTCTTTTGTTTACCTGATTTTTTTTCCTTCCCTGATTTTTAGGATGCTGCTTATTTCCCAGCTACTGAGCCCCCTTCTTGCTTGGTTCTCACTAGCACATTCCGTCACTTGCCATCAACAGTGCAAGATAGATTGAATGTCAAGTTACTTAGTGCATGTCCTCCTCCCCAAAACAACACATTCACCATTGAGTCAGGTCTGGTAAGGAGATCAGGCAGTGCTTTATCTTGGCAGATTAAAATAAGCCACACTAATAATTAAATTACAGCTTTTGTAGTCATACAAAATAAACTGATATTTTAGGAAGTCTTCTTGCAGTGCTTAATGGAAGGGCTGATTCTTTCACTTGCTCCAGGAAAATGAAGACTTTAAATTATAATCCCAGCTGCAGAATATCAGTAGACGTCAGTGGGAAAATGTTTTAGAAGATGGAAACAAGGCTTTAAAAAATATGTCAAATCAAGATGTAAAGATCAGAAAGCTTACAAAAACTCCGAGGCACTTCCTGTGCTTCTGTCTGTTGTTCCAGGATGGGTGGGCCACGTGATGGTAGAACAAGCAAACCTTCTCAAGCTGGGACAATTTGCTTCTGTGGTGGGGCAGGGCCATCAACATTTGGATGGCCTGTTCCACTCCAGCTCTTGACATCATCTCTGGAGAGGCCTTGGAAGCTCCAAAGGTCAAGGGGAAAAGTTCACAGGTGTTGAGGTTTCTGGTTTGGCTGGTTTTGTCCTGGGCCCATTTCTGTTAATGCTTCCTGGAGTGCTGCTGGAAAGGATCCCCATAATTATACCAAACCACAGTAACACACTATCCACATATGCCTCTCAGGTCCAATTCTATACATCAGCATTGAGGTCTACAACTAAATAAAGCTAGGTTGTCATTTCTGAGGTCCTACTAAGATCCATACTTTGTCCAATGAAAACTAAGCATGATGTGGACAACACTTGGCCTAGTCCATACTACTTTGTGGACTGCTGTCCCTTGATCCAGAATTTGGTCCAGAATAATGGGAAACATGGAAAGGGCCTGAGGTGTCAAAACCAAAGCTAAGATAGACTAAGCAGTAATATGAAGAACAACTCGGTAGGCAGATAGACTATAAGAAAATGAGTATTTCCCCCTATTTTTTCTTTTTAATACACATATTCAATGGAGTGATAGGGTAGACTTATATCATTGTAAGGTGAAATGCAAGAACTATACTATCTAAAACTTCACACTTTCAGTCTGGTGGATGAGGACACTGAAAGTATTATCTGGAAGCACCAACTGTTCCTTGCTGTCCTTATGGAGTCATTGTCAAAATCAGAAAACTTTTATGCAATAAATCACCATTTTATCTCCCTAGTCTAAAAAGTGATTCCCTGCATTTAAAGACTGCAACAAATTCTTAAGTTGCTCTGGGCAAATATCCCAGGATAAATAGCCCTCCCTTTTATTATATTCTTTGATTTTTTTTTCACTTCAGTTAAGATGTAACAGACTTAGTGCAGGGATTTCCCTCATCTACCTTTTAGCACATCTTTGTGTCTTGAAATCAGGAGCACTGCTTGCATAAACTTCCCTGTGATGCCTTTGATTGACTTTAGCATGCCTATGGTCATGAGAGCTGCCCATTGCTTACTCTTGCCTAGTGCAGAAGTAAATTGTTGGAGTACATGGAAGAATGGAAATTACTGTAGCCATGCACCTGAACTCAAATTCTTCAGGCAGCATTGAAACCCATTCACTTCAATGTAAGCTAGGAATTAGGAATGTGCAAAATTCAATTCAGATTTGAAAATTCGATAGAATATTTCATCTTCACAGACATTCACATGAAAATGAAAATCAAGTTTTTCACATATCCCAAACTTTGATGGAAACAAACCAGTGGCCAATTCGCACTTTGGCCTGTAGTTTACAATTAGCTAACATCAGGACAAGTGCATCCACCCTTCCAGGAGACACTTACAGCCTATAGGTACCTCCTAACCTGCCCAGATATTGCCTATTTAAACAAGCTACCCAATCCTCCCCAGTTGCAACCAAGAACTTACCTTATGCATCTAGCTGGTGACCATCTGCACTCCAGCTGGCTGAGGAGGTCACTGGAGATGCCACACAAGTGCACTGGCAGATCACCTGACCCCCTGATAAGACTGTGCAGAGTGTCAACACTTGCCTTCTGATTTTGCTCTGATATCTGGCAAGGACTATGGCAGCCAATCCACCAGTTGAGAAAATGTCTGGTCCAGAGGCCAAGCAGGGTAGAGCTCAGTAGATCCCAACTGACCATCTCTACCATCAACTGGTTTAGTCATCAATGAAGAAAAAATTCAAAGTAAAGAGAATAGGAAAATTCCAGCATTCCAGTTTTCCTAGGAATAGTCTGGCCAACTACATTGCAGACACGTAAACTGGTCTAGCCATTGCATAAAGCTTGGTGGCATTTGCTGGGCATTCATAAAAAGCCCTGGAAATGGGCAAAATCAATTCCCTGAACCCTGACCTCCAAAGACGGGTTGTGATGGGCTGTAGCAATGTGGCTAGCTCTTGGTGCACTATGCTGGTTGCCATGCTGTTCTCTGCCCAGGTCATGCAATCCAGATCCAATGGTATGCTCCAATGCAAGCTGTGGGAAATTTATCAGTCTGTTTCTTCTAAAATAAAATCAAATAAAAATAAAACCCTGCAACTGTCATCCAGAACTAGTATGCACGCTAGGTATGTGCACAAATATTCATAACATTTGTTATTAATATGAATTCAGACAAATCTGGACGTCCATACATTTGTACACAAATTGAATGTTACAATATTTGTACATTGACATTCGTACATATATGAATGCTTTGGACATTCACATGAATAGTTTGGACTTTAATACAAATAGTTTGGACATTCATTAAACTGGGGACATGGGAAAGCAGCTGCACCAAATATCTGTAACAGACCTAGAGTGCATTCAACATAGATCAAGAGTGTATTGAAAGTGAATTCAGGTTGGATTTGACACTTTCAGAGTGGATTTGTTATGGGATATGTATAGGATATGTATTGTAAATGTATTAGTTCACATCAGATACATATTCATTCATATCTGATATGTATTTGTTCATATCGGATATTTGTACAAATATATTCATATCAAATAGAATTTTACTACATTCGAAAGCATCTATTTATACGAATACAAATGTTCAAAGGTCCCATTTGTTACTAATCAAAAGTCAAAAAACACATTCATGCACATCCCTAATGCATGCCTTTGGATGGGTGTGACTTTGGACCAGTGAATGTCTTTCGGCCTAATGTACCTGCAGAGTTGTGTGGGTTCTGTCATTTATTTTTTTCACAGAAATAGAAAGCGGAAACCAGTTAGCTTTTTTTAAAAATGGCAGGAGTGCAATCATTTGTAGTTGTGAACTATTTAGTGTGAGTGTTTGTCTACAAATATGCCATCATGTGTTTACCTTGCTATGTGTCAAATGGATTAGAAGTAGCCCTCACCCTACTTATTCAGAGGAAAGGCGTGACTGAATCCAGCTTTATCCATTCTCTGCTGCCTTGCCTGCTTTTGCCTCTGGCTAGGAAAAGGCTGGAGAGTGTAAAACCACTTAGTGTGCAATAATATATATTTAGCTAGACTAGACTAGCTGTCGTTAACAAGCTATGAGAAACAAGCCTCGATGGGGACTCTTCTCATCTGCTCACTCAGAGTTAGGTCTTTTGCATCCAACTGTTTAAGCCTATGTGGAATTTTAATAGACCATTGATTACAATGAATCTTTGGGGATGAATAAAGATTTTGTGACTTAGTCCCCCAAATGCATATGCACACACATGCAAGCGTACACTGAGAGAGAAAGAGAGAGGGAAGGAGAGAGAGAGAGAGAACTTCCTATTCCGCAAGCAGCTGATGCGTGCATAAATCTTGGATCAAACAGGAAGCTTATTCAGCAACTGAGAAATACCCAAGTGGGGAAAAAAGAAGAAAAGAGTAGAGGAAAATATCAGTCTAGTAGATGTCCTTTATATGTGTCAGTGGGTATTATACCTTACGATGCATTATCCTTTCCAAAGTACTTAATATTATTATGTGAAAAGATTGCCAATGTGAAGGTAGCATGTGGCCCTTTCATATGCAAATTATAATAATTTACATGGAACTGCACCTCAGCCATGAACTCTTGAACTCCATAGGAGCAAAATAAGCGGCTTAGAGAATTTGTGGATTATTAAGAGACATCCCAATATTTCTTTGGTATGTAGGTGACAAATGATAAATGTTCCTCTTTTCAAATGGCAGCACAAATTTGACAACAAGCAACCACTAATGGTGAATATGCTCCTTTTTGAATGGGTTTATGCTTTCATGTTTAAATAGGTAGGTGATAGCCCTGGTGAAAAAAAAAACTTTCATGTAAAGAATGAATAGTAACTTATTCTAATAAAAAGATTTTTGCTTTATTTAATAAAGGCTTTCAAGGCTTGGATCCTCTGCACCAGTTTTATTTCATAAGGCAACTACTTGGCTAACCCTGCTTTTTGAAATCCACATTTATTTAATAATAGCAAAATATAAAATGGACAAGGCAGGCAGGACCAATTGGTTCAGTGATTCAATTTTATTTCCCTTCAAAGAAGTGGAAAAATTGTTATTGGCCTAATGAGATCAGAATATGTCTCTGCAGTGTCTGCTTTTGTAGGGGAAAAGAAAGGCACCTCTAGTGGTAAAGATAAAGGGATAACCATTCCGACTTAACATTCTTGCAGCAGATGTGCCAAACTGATTCAGGTTCAAACTGGTTTGAATCAAACAAGGGTGTTTGAAAAGTCTGATTTCTAACAAAACAAAGGGGTGTTCCAATGAACCTAGCAAACATGCCCTGTTTGATTATGGTTCAAAGGTGTCTACAGTGTTCAGATTGAATCGAATGTATTACCGTTTGAAGAAAAATGTTCAAAATTGAACCAAACACCCTATTCAGTTTGGTTTGTGCACACCTCTAATTCCTGTGCATTGTTTAGGAGACATTTTGGTGTAACTGTATCACAAGCTGGTTTAACAGTTTTTAGCAGTTATGGAAGCACAATTCTCTGTGTAAGTGCTTGTTTATGCATGGACAGATCTCCATTATCTGAATAGCACAAATACAAAAGTAATAACATGTAACACCACACACCTTGTGACCTCCAAATCTTACTGGATTTATCACTTCCATAATTCATAACAACTTATAGCCTAGCATTTGGGCTTTTCTGAACATACCACTGTTCCATATTAGATGACAGCATAGTTCTGGGCCTTATAGACTGGAGAGGCCCCACTCCCACTAGTCCATTTCTGGTTTAAGTCTGCAATACCAGTAGACCTTGATAGCATTATGGGTGACACATTTCAGCAGTGCACCCTGCTGTACCACTGAAATGGAATTCTAGGGACTTTTGGTCCTTGTCATGGTCAGCCAGGATGATGACTCAGAGGATGAGGAGGATTCACTTCCTGAGGTACAGGAGGAACCTGAGGTGATGCCAGGACCCAGTTCTGACCCCCCAGCCCCAGTGGAACCTGGGGTTCAGCAGCCCAGCCCTACCACAGCAGAGGTGCAGGATGTGGGAGACAGGGAACAGCAGAGCCCAGAGATCCCCAGCTTTAAGCAAAGGAGAGCAGAGAAGCAAGGGTTAAGAAGATCAAACAGGCTGGCCCAGAAACATGCAGATCACCTGCACCTGTGAACTCAATCTGCAAAGTTAAAACACGGGGCAGATGCTCAAGCCCTTTGTCAGAAACTATTTGTTCACCTTAAGAGAAAGCTGCTGTATCTGACTCCTGGACTGCTTGGAAACCATAGACCTTGGAACGTACCCGTTGACCACCCTTCTGGCTGCCCTGACCTCGGACTGGACTGTTTGTACGACCCTCGTTAACCCTGGACTTGGACTGTTTTGGATTCCTGCTTTTCGGACATCATTTGGGGCTGTATCTTTGTGGAGCAATCTCTTACCAGCTGTGTGTTTGTAGGTGAGCGGGCAGCTTTCCCGGACAGTCCTGTCCATTAAGGTTGGCTTCAATGCCTGCTTGAACTTTGGGGTGGCATGGGGTTGTAAGGACCAGCTTGGGACCGGCACTTGTCAGATCCAGATGTGAAGTTCCAGGTCATGGCAAGTAAGTGCAGAAAGGCTGTTAGTCTCATCATGGCTAGAAGATCATGGTGTCTCTTATACATTACAGTACCAGGTACTGAACACAAACAATGGCTTATGAACATAGCTTGTAACTTTGGCCTGTAGGAAATCCAGACAATGCTGGCCTTATCCTCTGGTCTATTTGGACAGTTTGCACAGTTCACTGCTTGTAACATTTCTGTTGCTTGCAGAATCATAGGGTGCTTCCGCACTTAGCATGTTAAATCCGGATCTACCTCTTCCGGATTTAGTAAATCCAGTTTCCGGTAGATCCAGATTTACTAAATCTGAATGCAGGGTAGATCCAGATTTATGGAGGTAGATCTGTATCTAATAGATACGGATCTACCAACCCCCTGTCCTTCGATACATGCGGCAGAAGGATGACTTAGATCCAGATGTGAGGTGGGTGCTGTGCAGATGCACATCTGTGCTCCGGGGGCCCTCCCCCGGCCCACCATGATTGGCTTTGCTAGAGCCGAACATGGCAAGCCGGGGGAATCCACTCTCGTGGGTCACCCGTGCCCTAGAAGTGGCAGATTGCTGCTTCTGGAGCCAGGGGGAGCTTCTCCAAACCCCTCCCTAGCCCACCCGGGGGAGAGCACGAGCAATCCCCTTCTTAGCTCTTCGTAGTCACCCCGATTCTGGCCGTGGGGTCTCAGGAGGCTGCGTGCCTGCATCCTGCGCACCTCCTGACTGGTCAGGATTGGCGCAGAGAGCCTCCTGATGGCAGACACTGCCAGAAGCTGCCCTGGCCAGTCAGGAGGCATGTGGGATGCAGGCGTGCAGCCTCCTGGGACCCCGTGGCCAGAATCGGGGTGACTACGAAGAGGTAAGGAGGGGGATCGCTCACGCTCTTCCCCGGGTGGGCTAGGGTGGGTTTCGGAGAAGCTCCCCCTGGCTCCAGAAGCGGCGATCTACCGCTTCCAGGATGAGAGCGAGCCGTGAGAGCAGAGTCCCCAGGCTCGCCATGCTCAGCTCTGGCAGAGCCAATCATGGCAGGCTGGGGGAGGGCCCTGGGTAGGCACGGTTTCACTGTGTGGATGCATCCTTAACAGATGCGTTTTCACAGTGAAACACCCATTAAGACTACCTTGAATGTAGTCTTAACTTAGACCCCATTAAGCACACATTAGAGACAGATAGGTGCGGAAGCGGCCGCCCCTATCTGTCTCTAATGGGTACCACAGTGCGGACGCAGTCTACCCATTCTGCCCTTAATGGGTCCTGCTGTGCGGATGCGGTTTCCCACATGTGTGCTTAATGGGTGTTTAAGGGCATGCGTGGAAGCACCCGTACATTAGATTTAGCATTGTATCAGCTGATTGGTTATCACTCAGTGATGTCATCATTTGCCACCGTAGTGTATCACCTGAAAGAAAGAAGATGGTTGGTAAGTGTCTGTAGAAACATTGATATTCAGGATGTGAATTGATGTCCATCTCTCTACCAAAGTTTTTGGCACCCATTATAATGGCATTGCTGTTGAAAAAGAAGAAACTGAAATATATCCTGCAGAATGCAACAGTGGTTTCTGAATAATAATCAGTAGGACATTTATTTTCTGAGACTCCTTTGGCAGGACAATTTTAGAATGCTTTGCCAACTATATATCACAGGAGCATGCCTTAAAGAATTGTTTAAAAGTATGTATTATTGACTACTTTTCAAAAGCCATTTAAGAAAGCAAGTTGAGAAACAGAAATTAAGCAAGGAATGATGAGACTAATTTACATTTTAAGTTTGTATCGCCTAACCATCTGTACCATTTTGAAAAAAATTACCAAAACTTTTAAAAAAAGTAGCAAGTGTGTTACTTGAAAAAAAAGCTATTTCAAATATAGAAAATGAATGGACTGCTGATTTCATGAGCATCTTACCCTAGCTTATTTTACTTGCTATTTTTCATGAAAATAATAAAATTAGCCTTTCCATCTTTGACAAGGTCAGTACAGTTAACCTCCCTAAATTAAAAAGGCTGCATCCTATGAAATTCTGTGATATTAGCTGCACAAAGGCATGACTTTAGTCCAAAGGAGAATCCCTCAAGTTTCACATAGATTATTGATAAGCATTAGTGTTGCATCAAGTGAAATTAGTAAAGGGCATTGGAGGGAAACTGATTCAGGCCTGGGAAGGATGAATCTTAAAGAAAAATAATCCCCAAACACAACTTTCCAAAAGGGGAGGATCTTTTGGCATAGATTTCAAAAACAAAATCACCCAAATTATCATAAAAAGAGCAATAAAACAGCATAAAAAGTAGGCAGAGTTATTAAAAAACAAATGAAAAAGTTTATTTAAAACACAGGGGGAAAGGTTTAAAATGGAATCAGCTGATCATGACAATTTCCAAAAAACAAACAAAAAAACTTAAAAAGAAGGGTCATATAATACTTCCCAAATATATGTTTCACTGCAAAGACTAACTATGTATCTACTAAAACTTTGGCGACCTTACAGAGCTCTAGCAGGGCTTTTCTTATTAATTAAAAAAGAAAGAAGGACAATTTTGACAGCTAAAATCAAAAGAAAGGTATAGAAATAAAGAGGAAAAGATAAAATCTAATCCTAGCTACTAAAGGAAGACTCTAAACTTAACAGAAAAGTTCACATAGGTCCTTTCTTATCCTCCAGGCATGGAGAATAACGTCTTTGCCCAGGGATGACTCCAAGTTCCAATTGTTACTGTAAACTAACCTTCCACAGAAATGTTACTTTAAAGCAACAAAGTCTTACCTTTCAGAGTAGCAGAGAAGCTATTTTTGAAGAAGGCAGCTGTGTTACCACAGCAATGTTCTTTAGCTGGAACAAGCAAGAGATTTAAAATGTGGCTGCAGTTTGAACATGAAAACAGCAGGTTGTGTTGCAATGTTTGCTTCCAGTGTTCTTGATCTTGCTATGGAGTGGAAATGGATGGGAAAAAGTCCCTGCCTAGGGACTCTTTTTATTCTAAAACTAAACAAAGGGAATCCTGACATCAGTGTTACTTCTCATAAATATGAGTGACAAAATGGTCGTATGTAGACTTTCATGGCCTGATTCAACCCCATTTGTAGCAGTTTGGGGGGTTCTTATACCATGTTCCAAGTTTCTTCCTCATAGAACCTAAGCTTTCGGATATAGCTGCAATATCCATCTTCAGAGGACTTTGCTCTTGGACGAGTCAAGAGTGACAAAAGTTATCCAATGAACTGCAATGAAACTAAAGGAAGAGGACCCATATGTTCTTCAAATTGTCAATAATAAGTAATGAAGGCACCCTTTGCCTCACTATCTCCATTTCTTGTAGCAGTGGGTACTCACATTGACTACAATGGCACCTTTTCTGGTATAATGGCTGGCAGAAGCTCATCCTTTGCAGGGCAGTTTCTTCTGCCCTGACTGGAGTTCCCATCATTCATGGAACCTCCCCCACCCAAGTCACCTCCACCTAGAAGGGAAGTTGCAGTCTAACAGGACTCAAAGGGGAGGTTCCTTTCAGAGTCTCACCTCCTTGCTATTCCTTTTCCACTGAATGATTTGCCTCTGGATTTCCAAACCATTCAGTATCACTCACACATCCCTTCTGGCTTCTGTCAGACTCTCATTCCCTCCCACACATGTTTGATTAAAATAAATTAATTATTCTACATTTATTTACACTTTTTATTTCATACCATTTTATTTTGAAATTTTGATTATATGTAACTGCCATTTGTAATGGCTACAATCATTATTATTGTTATTTTTGAATGTATACTAAAGACGTTTCTTTACTTGAACAACTGGTTTCTGTGTCCTACCCAGTTCATAAAAGTTTGTAACAATCAATGGCTATACATCCCTAGTTTTTGGTTATATAGATCAGAACATGACAGAACACAAACATTTCACTTCTTACTACTTTCTGTTTAGTAACATGATTGATCCTAATTTGCCACTTGAGAGCTACACATTCAGGTTTCATCCTGTTATTTGCTTCATTTCCCTATCTCAAGTCTTCCAAACCAGACATGAAGCATCCATTGAAATCTTTGTGAGTTCTCCTGCCTACCTTCTAAAGGTAGCTTTCTAGACTATTTTGCCAGTTCACTAGCAATGGCAAGCATTCCAGTGAATTTTCTAATTGTTTTCACCAGTGTAACATCCCTGTGAAAAACGCTTTATACAGATATTCGTTTCTGTTCAGTAATGGCTGTCAAACTGTGTTACGAAAAGCTTTATGGGCCTTTGGAAGCTGCCAGTTCTTCATCTGTGAGAAAATCAGAAATGGCAGACAGGACTTTCATGAGAAGGGAAGAATATATTTTGTTCACGCCCTGACTCTCATTGGCATATTCTAATTATGAATTGCCAATTATTCTTCATAATCAATAATGTAAAGTGAATAGGGATTTCCTTCCCATCCTTATATTACAATGGACTAGGGCCATCTCCCTGCCCCATTACCCAACCATAAAGTTATAACATATAAAGGATTGTGCTTCACATTTTTTTGTTGTTTGAATTGATGTTGTTTGAATTGATGTTGTGGTCATGCACTGTAAAAAAAAAAAAAAAAAAAAGGAACAGAACTGGTGGAACCATTAACAAGCCAGCCTGTTACCAGTTCTGCTTTGGGTGCACAGGTACCATAAGAAGTTTTGACTGCAAAACCTGAATTTGAAATGTATAGAGTTTTGATTTATGAATTTGGCCTTATAAATGGCATAATTGGAATGAAGGGAAGGTTTGGACCATGAAACATGGAAAAGCAGAGTTTGGCAAGATTGTCTCCATATTATTCTGTTGAAAAGACAGGCCTGAGATTTAAACAGGATATGGTTTTTTCCCCCTCTTATGTTAAAGGTTGTATGTATGCAAGAGACAAAGTCTCAGTAATCTTCTGAGTAATCTTGATTAGTTCAAGGAAGAGAGCTGACACCTGAAAAGCCCTTTTTTCTCTCTTTTTGGGGTAACAGATTTTTAAATAATGAAAGGAATATAGAAACTGGGACAGAGATGGTTTGCCTAATTTTTATAAAATGATGAAGAATAAAATGGAATGGATTTTGAAAAGATCTGGGTAAATTAAAATATATAAGAATTTGGAATTACTAGCCAACTGTGGAAAGTCTTTGTAAAAAGATTGCCAGTACTTCATGTCTGGGTTCTACATGACTCACTATTACACCTTAACAAAGATAGATAAGAAAAGTTTACTTGTGTTTACATGGCCCTGATTGAGTCAAGTTGGAGGGATCAAGACAAAATTAAACATAGCCAAAATTTTTACTCATTTTTGGGTACCAGTCTGATTAAGACTGGAAGAATATTCTCATTTTTAAGGTTATCCCTTATTTGAAAACAAAACAAAACTGGGAACCCTTTTTAAAAGTCATTTTTTATTCCTGAAATGGGTATGGTTTGCTGAAATCCCACATCTGTTCAGTTTTTTTTTTTTAAATTGGACTCCTGGGCTTGCTGAAGACTTCTTTAAGAACACATGTTGGTGAGATAAAAGATTCCTTTTCTCCATTCATTCTTCTCTATTTTTCCTTCAAATTTTTGGGTTAGGTATAGGGAATTTTTTCTAGGATTAGGAATGTTCTATTCTCTTTCTGGTTTTTATATCTTTCTTTAAGATTTGAAATTATTCTTATGGGAACTTTATTCTTATTTCTATGTTTTTACCCATAAAAGGCAATTTTATGGTATTTTGAGAATTTTTGCTGCATAACTATGAACTAGTTGTTTCAATATGATGGGATGGATTCAGTTTAATGCAAAAAGTACCTTATTTAGCAATGTTTGGGATTTTGCAAGTCTATCTCTGTTCTTTTGAATGTTTAAATGAGAGATGTCTCTGAAATGATCTTATATTTCATTCTAATTTTTCTTCTGTATTTCTAATAAATTTGTTCTAATGATTTAACAAGAAATACTGGGTTTTTTTTTAGTTTGAAATGAGTTTTATCTCTGTTTATGGTATTTTTTCTTATGTAAAAGCCTATGTAAATGATCCAGCTACAAATTCCATGGGAGTTTAAATTTGGTGTAGTTTGGGGCTTCAAATTAATTCAAGTTATCCAAAATTCTACTCCACATTTGGTAACCAGCATTTCTTTCTCATGAACATTCCAGGCTAGAAAGGGTGAATTAGAGATGGGAAGAGAATATGAATACCAGACATTGTCATCTCTAAAGTGACTTTGAGCCACTATTTTGCTGTGTGTGGATGTGCATACTTGCAGATACTCACTGCATACTAACCCTATTCCAACCTGGAAGCATGGATGCGCGTCTGGGCATCACCATTTTACTTGCTGGTGCCAGCACCAGCACATGTGCACAGTATCATTATGGGGTCAACTGCATGGCTCGCCATGTCAGTACACTTGTGTGGTACATCACATGCCCCTTCAGCACTCAGAAAAGATGCAGATGCTATGTCTGGAACCTTACCAGCTCCAGTGCTGGTGCAAGGTAACAAAAGAAACAGCTCCTTCAAGTGTAGATGCTCCATCTGGGAGCATGTGAACTACTTTAGTCTGCACCAGCCTGCTGATGACAAGGCCTTATTTTGAGATATAATCAGGAATAAGACCAAGTCCAGAAAGAGTCTTTGTCTCATATTAAATTGTTCTGAAGCTCTGAAACAATTCAGTAAGACCAGTATGAAAAACTGAAAGAAACCAGGAAGGGACAAAATTCTTTTTCGTTGCAGTGTATCCATGTCAAGAAGCTTCCTTCCTTCCTTCCTTCCTTCCTTCCTTCCTTCCTTCCTTCCTTCCTTCCTTCCTTCCTTCCATTGCAACCAGAATCTAAGCTGATACTGACTGGCCAGGAAAGAGTTCAGAACATCATAGAATCACACAGTTGAAAAACGGCAGTTTAAAACATCAAGTCTACATCCCCACTCCCTGCAGGAATTCAGATTAACACATCCCTGCCAAATGGCTGTCCAGTCCCTGCTTGAACACATCCACTCAGAGATTTCAGGGTTCCTGGGGATAACTTGATGGAAATGCTGAGCCAATGTGCATCAGCAGTGAGGGAAAAAAAATCCATGTTAAGGATCATTAGGAAAGAGTTTGAAAAGAAAACTACACATGAAGATGTTGATGTTACACATACCTTTAGTGTGATTATATTTAGAATAGAATGTGTTCTAATTGTGACATCAAGGAAAGTGAAATTGCAAGGGTGTTAAAGGTTCAGAAAAGAGTAACTAAAATGCAACACCAGTCCATTGACAAGGCTCAGAGTCTGACCAAGGGTCTTTATTGGTCATGCTTTGATCGTGCTGAATTGTTTCCTTAGTCTTCCTATACTGATAGTCATTTCCATGTCCTCACAAAACTTGAAAAAAGCTCCCTTTGCTAAGATGATCTAGAGGCTGGAAGAAAAAGCCTTCAGGAGGAAACATTACAAGGATCAAGAAGAAAATTCAAGGACATTATATAGAAAATATAACTATGTTGCAGTTGATAAGTTTTAAAATGTCTAAGCAAAACATGAAACCTTTGGGTGGCCCAGGAAGCTGGATATTATAAGAATCAAGGGGGCTTTCTGCGCCTACCTGCTTGTAGTCAGGATCAGTGAATCCAGAATATTCAGGCTCACTGATCCTGATCATTGGAAAGCATGGACAGGATCAATGCCCTCAGATCAGCCACACCACCTCCTTGAAGCTCACCAAGCTTTGTGGCTGCAGTTCCAGTAGTCCTGAACACAGGAAGCATGCTATCTGCAAAGTTTCCATATACTGTATCATGGCTGCACTGGTCCATTGCTGATTTGATCAAACAGGTCCATCAGATTAAGGCTTCACTAATCTGGATCAAGCTCCATATAAAGCATTCAGAGCTATACCAGCAGAGGGTGGGGCCTCTTAAATACATACTAATATGCAGATCTGGAGGCCTAGATGTGTACCACCTGGACCCTTAACCCATATTGAGGATCTGTGCAGAAAGGGTCAAGATCAAGTTAAAATAAATTTACTTCTCAACAGAGAACAAAATAAAACAATGGGATTTTCATCCATTAGGATTGGTAGCTAGCCATACAGCAAGAGTAAACTAATTGGTTCAAATGGGTAATTAGTCAATATAATAGGATTCTTCCTGTATTTGGGGTAGGACATACAAATTTACTGATCCCTGGTGAACAATATTCTTCATTAATAGCCCTGAAAACAACATAGCCGCAGGCCAAGAAAAACCATAACATGTCTGGAGTGGGTAGCAGCAGCAAACCACATGCAAATGCATGTGCATGGCTAGCAGTAGTAAGGAGCCAAATCCATTCCAAGAGTTAGTTGGGATATAGAGTCAAATGTACTCAGACAGAAAGGGTACAAGACATGACACCACTCTAGGACAATTGCAGAGGCTGAGGCTGTTTCTGCATTGCACAGGCTATCCTGTATTGTAGTGGGCAGTTCTACCTAACCTGGTCCAACCTCTAAGAGTTCTCTGTACTACAGACAACTCATCCCATCCCACTTTCAAAGTGACCAGTCACGGCTTTTCCAACTTGATGCGGCTTCTGGAAGCCTGGTGACATAATACCATTCTTGCTGTACCAGACCACAGATCACATGTTAGTGAAATGCCTACCATAGTTAGTATGTCATCTTGGCACCATATCCTGTTCCAGGGCTTCACCCTGTGCAGTTTACCAAGGAGGGAAGGCTTCTCAATAAACAATTATGTTGGATCAGTCTATGATTCCAATGTGGACAATACTGAGTACTCCCTGGACATGAGTCATTCCCCCAAGAACTAAAAATAACTGTATTTGTTGTCCTCCAGAGCAGGTCCAGGAGGAAATACTGCTGGTGCAAATGAAGTTCTGCCTGCATTGGTGATCTGAGAGCTGGACTGGAATGAATGGTGTTTGCTCCATCAGCTACCTGTGTTGATGCAGCCATAAGTTGCATCTGCACACAGATAATATAATTAACAACAACAACAACAACAATACAGGTTGCTCCTGGTGTGGAACAAAGCTTTCTGGACTGAGACAGCTTGTTCTGTGCCAGTCTTTGTGCCAGTTCCAAGCCTTGCATCAGCTTTGGAGTCAACCTGAGGTCCCTCCAAATTCTCTGTAAACTAGAAATGCGGACTAGTGGTAAGTCAAGACATGACCCTAGTCTGTGCTGTTTGTGAAGTCCCATCTTCCTACCATTAGATGCCTTCATGGGATTTTGTTTTTATGCCTGCTTTAAATAAAATACTGCTTGTGCTGAAGGACTGGTTGGCATAGCTCTCTGTTTATTCCCCCCCTTTTCTTTTCAGTTTTCACCAAATCACTTTGCCCTATAAAACTGAAGTATAAGGGCAAGCCTCCACCTCCTGCTGAGGGCATTTTTGTTTCACATCACCTCAACACTCATCAATCTCAGTAGTTCAACGACTCAATAGTAGGTCAAACTCAAGTTTTTGGTCCTTGTCTTCAAAGGTGCCCTGAAGGACTGGGCAAATCTTTGCAAGGATTTGTCTCTTTTAATGTGAGGCAGGCTCTTTGGAACAGCTCTATGCCACTGTACTAATGGAAATGTCAACAGCAGGAGACATCCTTGCATTTGCAGGTGACAGAAACTGGCACATAAGTTCAGACCTTACTCTCCAAAGGCTCTGGGGTGACCATAAAAGAATCTCACTTCCTTTACAGTATAATGTAAATTTTAACTCCTTTAAGCTTTTCCTGGCTTAGCTGTGTAAAAATGTCCTTCAGCCTACAGAACCCATTTAATTTTGAAAGGTCACAGAATGAATCAGTCAAAGGTTCCCTAACCCAGCTGTATTTAGTTAATAATTCTGACCCACTTTTATAAAAACCTTAAATAAATTAGGAGATGGAGTCCATGAAAGAGTAATATACACTATATTGTTTATTTGGTAACATGAGGAACCCAGATTACCAAGAAAAGTTAAGAACATCAGTTTCAATATTTTCTTAATGGATTTAATTGGCTCAAGTTTTCTTTCAGTTTCTCTGGCTACATCCTACGCAAACTACACAAAATTTCCTTCCTTCTTTCTTTTGTCTGGGTTTCCATTTGAAAATAAGGATAGTTTCTTGCATGAGGGAGGAACCTCAAACACTTCCTTGACTCCACTTTCAAGTGAGCATGTGTTCTTCCAAGTGCCACTCTGAAGCACCTTTACTGAGGGCAGCAAAATCATGCTCTCATAAAATGGTACTTTGGACAATGATTGTACAATCATAGCAGATGAACACCAACTAACATGGATAAATTCATGGATTTATCAATGGCTACAAGGATGAATGCCTAGATACTACCTCCAGACTGGAGAGACAGGTAGGGTGCCTCTAAAAGTCATTTGCAGGGATTTGAGAGCAGGTGAAGGTTTGCTTTTATCTTTTGCTTGAGACAGGATGCTGGAATAGATGGGCTGTGGCTTAATCTAGCAGGGCTCTTCTTATGAAATGTGGTGGCAGAAGACACTTTACTCATCCTCCCTCCTTTACTTCAGTCATGTGTTCAGTTGAAAAGAGAGGTGGCTTCCTGCAGGGTGCATAGGGTAGACACTGGGCCTATTCACACTTGGCTTTATTCTGAAATGTATCCTGCTGTCCTCATGGTAGTGCAGTCCCCAGCTGAGGGCTACCAGAGTCTGCTTTAGCATGTGGGCTACAAACCCCTATTCTGAGATATACTCGAGAAAATGGCCAAGTGTGAACCAGCCCCTTGATTCCCATTCAAAATGATATCTCTTTGACTCCTCTTTTGAGTAAAGAAGTATAGGAAGGAGAATCAAGAGACGTTTTCGCACGGGGGTGAACGGGACGCGTGGGAGACAGCTGCGGACACGGCATCCGCATTGCCCGAGCGCGGCTTGCGCTCCGACGTGTCCGCAGCTGTCTTTCTCGCGTTCGAAATGTAGAGCACTTTAAAGTGCTCTACATGCGTTCGAACGCGGACGAGCCGCCCGCAGGCGTTCGGGAGGAGAAGCATTCGCGCCTGCTTCTGTCTCCCGAACAGCTGCGGCCGCCTCCGACGCCGGCGCGGCTTCGACAATCAGCTGTTTGACAATCAGCTGATTGTCGATCTGCCTCCGCGGCTGTCTCCGCGCCCCTGGCCGGCCTTTGCCGGCTAAGACAGCTCCCGGCGCTTTGAGCATTCGCACACAGACGCTCCGGAACGCGTTTACACGCGTTCTGGCACGTCTGTGTGTGAAAGGGGAAAGCGCCGGGAGCTGTCTTAAGCTTCCCGTCCTACTCCCGTTCCTAATGGAACGGGAGTAATGCGAAAACGTCTATGATCTCACAAAACGGTCTCCTGGAGAGCTACTGAGTGATTGCCACAAGTGGAAACATTGTGGCAGAAGATCCTTTACTGAACAAGTCAAGACATTTCCTCCCCTCTTTCTTTCTTCCTTCCTTCCTTCCGGTTAATGGAACAGATACAAGTTTCCAATCACAAAATTTTGTTTCCTACCATCCTCCAAGTTCTGCTGTACAATTTGCCAGTTGTACAACTTCTGATGATAGAAGAGTGAGGCAACTGCACTTTCCCTTTATATCTCCTGAATTTTCCACCTACAGCTACTACCTGATCTGGTAAATCACTGAAATAACAGGAGATATCGCTTTGATAGCTGAAGGTAGGTAGACTGCCTTCTCAGTTAACACAAAACGGTCTTAGATCAAAGTTGCCTTTTGTGAGTAGACTGAATAATTGTCTTAAATGAATCGTAGATCCATAAGTTGAAAGGATCAATTTTACCCAGCCTTTTGTTCCATGCAATAATCCAAATCAAAGCATCCCCAACAAATAGCAATACAGCCTCTGTTTGAATACATCCCATAATGTAAAGAGGCAAGTGCATTATCATTCAGTATTACTTGTATGTCAGTCAGTGGCTGCACACTTTAAATTTCTCTTGAAACAAACTTGATTTTGTGTGAAGTCAGGAAAGTAAATTAGAAAAGCATTTTTACTTCCTGTCGTTCTTCCTCTTATTACTTTTTTTTAAAAAAACTATTCTGTGGTACAATGCTCATTGTTTATTTATTTATTTATTCCGTGACATTTACAAAGTCCACCCACCCAACAGCTGGTGCATAGAGGCAACTCATTCAATCCATTACAGGTCTGTTTTCACAGTTGAGCAGAATAATTTTAATGAAGTGGAGCAAGCGAGGAATTTATTCTCATTCTGAACAAGGAGAAGCTATAGATCTGTCACGCCCCCCCCCCCCCCGAAGCAGGCATACATTAATGGGGGGGGAGAAGTAGGAGAGTTAGTAGGAGGATTGTGACTAAAGAGACACCATGCACTTTCTGACACTGTTCTCTTTCCTCTTGAGATTCAGGCATATTTGGACCACTGATGCTTAGTCGACTCCCAAAAAGGTGCAGCAGCTGTTGTCAAGTCACAAATTTCTATGTATCTCAAAGGAAATCAATTAAACCAACACATTAAAGGGAAATTTTAAAAGTGTGTCATTCCTTGCAGCCTATGATACCTAGGTTTTAAACATGCTTTCAGGAGGGGGACAAAAGCACTTGTGAGCAGGCTGGCACCCCAGGGGAAGTGGTTCCAAAACCTGAGAGCAGTTTAACTGCTTTTTTGTTAGCTTTGATATAAATCATTTGTCTGTCCATACTTCAGTGCCTTCAACTGCTGTAAAGGGGACAGGACACATTTTCTAGTAGAACTGGAACTTGGTGTATAGTAAGATTGAAATTTTTTATGAGTTTGTGTGTCTGGAAAGGTAAAGGCTACTGTCTGATTTTTTTCAAGTTATTTCAAAGTGCATGAAAAGTAAAGAAAGTGAGATTTAAGCAACTAGTTACCAAGACTGTAAACAGCTGCATCTACACAGTCATGTACTGTTACCAAATGTGGAGTAAACCTTTGGATAATTTGGAACCCCCAAATACACCAAATTTAAACTCCTAGGGAATTTGTAGCTGGATCATTTACACAGGTTTTTACGTAATGAAAAATACCAGAGACAGAAACTCATTTCAAACACCAAAAGCCAGTATTTCTTGTTAAATCATTGAAAAGAATTTATTAGAAATACAGAAGAAAAGTTAAAATGAAATATAAAGCCATCTTAGAGACATATCTCATTTAAACATTCAAAGGACCAAGATAAACATGCAAACCCCCAAATATTGCTAAATAAATTAGTATTTTATATTAAGGTGTCTTTGCACATTAAACTGAGTCCATCCCATTTTATTGAGACAATGCAGCCAAAAATTCCCAAACCACCATAAAATTACCTTTTATGAGTGAAAACCTGAAAATGAGAGTAAAGTTTCCATAAGAACTATTTGAAACTTTAAAGAAAGATAGAAAAGCCAGAAAAAGATAGAAAATTAGCCCTAACACTAGAAAAAATCCCTAAACCTAGCCCCAAAATTAAGAAATATAGGGAGGAGTGGAGGAAAGGAATCTTCTGGTCACCAACCATGTGCTCTTAAGATGTCTTCTTTATGCCCAGGAATCTTCATCATTGAAAAGAAATTGTTCAATCAAGCTCCAAGAAAACATTTCCCTATTTTGGAAACCCCAAAACGATACTCCAAAATAAAAATCTTTAAATGATGAAAATAAACATGATTTTAAAAGTACCTTTAAAAGCCAGACTGTAAGTTTTTCAGCAAAACCTCAGTTGATTAATCATCCTGTAATCTCCTCAAGGTGAGCAGACCAGAGAGAAAAGAAAAAGGAGGGGTAAGCAAGGATGGAAAAAACTTTTAAAGGCAAAACCTAATGCCTTTTAAAAAGCAGAATCTTGCTATTATAACAATGTTTCCAACAATTGAAGAGAAATCATATCTTATGATGGCAGTGAATAATTTGTAGCAAAAATGAAAAATAATAAAAATAAAAAAATCACCATCATAAAAACTTATGATGACCATTCACAACACCAAAACGAATGCCAAAAACATAAAGGTGTGGTGAGCCTTCTCGCCACACATTCAAAATTGAATGGTGGACCATTGGTTAGAAAAAAAAAACATTGTGGACACATGAGCGGTAATTCATATGTCACACACCTCCATACTCTGTCCTGTTGCCTTTTTATGTCAAAATTGGGCTATGAAAAATGATTATTCTTCTCTTTTTCCTTCATTACTATTTGTTAATGAGTAAAAATCTATACGTGTAGCCAAACTGGTATGACCTAAGTTCCCCAAATGATCTCAAAATTTCCTGTGGCTTTCATTCATCCCAAA
Organism: Aspidoscelis tigris stejnegeri; assembly: GCA_023333525.1. Taxonomy (NCBI): domain Eukaryota; kingdom Metazoa; phylum Chordata; class Lepidosauria; order Squamata; family Teiidae; genus Aspidoscelis; species Aspidoscelis tigris. The sequence continues at coordinate 99,430,434 of JALMGA010000001.1, forward strand.
AGAATCTCTATGTAGTCAGTAAAAATAAGACCTGAAGCTAACTGTGGCTCAGATGAGCAGCTTCTTATTGAAAAATTCAGACTTAAATTGAAGTGGGAAAAAAACCACTAGACCATAAAGGTATGACATAAATAATATCCCTTATTAATGTGCAATGGAAGTGATTAATAGTTTTTAGAGATTAGATCTGGTTGACAGTGTTTGAAGAATTATGGACAGGAGTTCATAACATTGCACAGGAGGCAGAAAAAAAAATCCCAAAGAAGAACAAGAAAGTAAAATGGCTATCTAATGAGGCTTTACAAATAGCTGAGGAAAGAAGGGAAGCAAAAGGCAAGACAGAAAGTGATAGATATACCCAATTGAATGCAGATTTCCAGAAGATAGCAAGGAGCGATAAGAAGGCTTTATTAAGTGTGCAATGCAAAAGAAGAAGAAGAAGAAGAAGAAAACAATTGAATAGGAAGAAAAGAAATGACCTCAAGAAAATTGGTGTTATCAAAGTAACATGTATGCAGAAGGGGGCATAATAGACAAAAATGGTAGGGACATAAAAAAAATTGAAGAGATTAAGAAGTGGTGGCAAGAAAACACAGAAGAAAGATTTTAATGTCACTGATAACCATAGTGTTGTGGTCACTGACATACAGCCAGACATCCTGGAGAGTGAAGTCAATTGGACCTTAGAAAGCATTGCTAACAGGACAAGTGAAGGTGACAAAAATCCTAAAAGAAGATGCTGTTGAAGTACTGCGTTCAGTATACCAGCAAATTAGGAAACTCAACAATAGCCACTGGTTTAGAAAATAATATTTTATGTTCCAATTCCAAATAAGGGTTATGCCAAATAATACCCAAACTACAGAACAATTGGATTCATTTCATACATTTCACTCAAGATCCTGCAAGCTAGTCTTCAGCAATATGTGAACTGAGAACTGCCAGAAGTACAATTTTCACTGAATTATGGGGTAAGCACAGGAGTTCCAGAAAAGCCAAACACTTCTGATTAATTGATTATGTCAAAGCCTATGACTTTATGGATCACATCAAATTGTGGTGAGGTTCGCAAAGAGACAGGAGTATAAGAACACTTTATCTGATTCCTTAGGAATCTGTATGGGATTTAAGAAACAATGTTTTGAACTGGAACATAGAATAATTAATTTGTTCAAGATCAGGAAAGGAATACAACAGGGCTGTATATTGTCATCCTATTTATTTAACATAAGTGTGCAGACAGAGTACAATAAGCAAAATGCCAGGCTGGATAAATCAAGGGCCAGAACTAAGTTTGCTAGGAGAAATATCAACAACCTCAGATATGCAGACAATGCTATTCTGACGCCAGAAAGTGAAGAAGAATCAAGGATCCTCTTGATGAAGATTCTTTGGAGGAGGGCTCAAAGATCATGGAAGGTTATGACTACAGCCATGAGATTCAAAGTCACTTGCTCATTAGGAGGAAAGCTGTGGGAAACCTGGACAACATGTTAAAAATTAGAGGCCACCATACTGAAAAAGATCATGTCCTCAAAACTATGGTTCTCCAAGCAGTAATACATGGCTGTGCAGGTTGGCCCATAAAGAAGGCTCTGCACTGAAGAACCAACATGTCTGAATTGGGGAGGTGGAAAACATTGTGGATTCCTTGGACTGAAAGGTGATGAAATCAGTCAATTCTGAAGGAAATAAACTCTGACTGTTCATTGGAAGGACAAATAATGAAACTGAAGGTTGGATAGGCCTGACATACTGTGGTCCATGGGGTCACAAAGAGTAGGAATGACTTAAACATTGTAGAACAAAAAGATGTGAGAAGAGGAGCAAGAAGAAAAAGAAGAGGCATTTATATCCCACCTTTCTCACTGATTTAAGAAGATTCAAAGTGGCTGACAAAGCTTCCTGACCTGTTCTTCTCCCCACAACAGAGACACTCTGTGAGAGCTCAGAAAGAGAGTTGTGACTAGCCCAAGGTTGCCAACCTGGCTTCCTGGAGGAGTGCCAAATCAAACCTGGTGACAACAAGATAAGAGTCTGGCACTCTAACCACTTGGGGAGGGAATTCCATAAGATAGGTGTTACCACGGGGAAGACCCTGCTATGGAGTAGTATTAGCTCCTATTCTTATTTATTTTAAAAATATGCCTGAGTCTGTGGGATATTGCCATGAATCATCTTTGTGTTTTAAAAGCTATAAAACTGGAAAAAGAGTGTGATATAATATCCTGAGTGGTTGACAAGGGAGGGAGTTGGAAAAAATCCATTGCATTAAAGCCAAGGAGGCTAAATTGTGTACCTTTTTTTATTAAGTACAGTAATTAGTCTAATTAGTCTAACACTCATTTAGTTGAAACAAAATGCTGGATAGCAGATCCAGTCTACAAACTACATACAGGCAACTCTTGTTGCTGCAAAAAAAAAAAAAATCTGGGTTATTTTGTTGGCCTGTGCAAGTAGATCAAAACCATATGTGAAATTTGGAGGCCACAAGACTTTTTATTTTATTTTATTTTATTTTTTAATGTGTATTTGGTTACACAATGCTACATCAAGACTGACTCATAATATAATAAGATAAAATGAAATCATCCATCCTGGAAGAATAAACCTTTGTGAAAGTTCAATATAATATTTTCAAAGTAAACTGAAGAGAGAGGAGGAGGGGAACCACTTTGCTTGAACAGAAGCCAGAGCTCTTGGAATCTCTTCCCTTCTTTGTCTCTTAGGGAAAAGTAAAGCTGTTGGCTATCAGGGGGCGCTGTGACCACCCAATTGTTTTCTGGTAGAGCCCTTGAAGTTGTATTCTATTTGATAGAGAGGAACACGGTGCCAGCAGTCCTATCATACCATCGGACCAGACAGATCATTTAAGCCTCAGTAGAGGTGACAGCATTAAGTGGCAATATTTCATTGATTTACTCATTATTTGGCATCGGCCTCACACACTGCACAGCAACCAAAGGGTTTTTTTTGGGGGGGGTTAATTTTTTTTTAAGGTGGGTGGGGAAAAAACCCTGTGAAATCCTCTGGCGTCTCAACAAAAGATTCTTTCACTCACCATATTTCATTTTGGCTCCTGCTGTACATTTCCTGGATGGACAGTGTGACTAAGGAAATCTGCAGGCAATCTTTCTGCGCTGTGGAAAAATGCCATCTGTCATTAAACAGGCTGTCTTTGGACTGTATGCAGTGTCCAAATCATCAGTGTGCAAAGATGAAAAGAGCCAAGATGCTCCGTATCTTATCTTTGAAGAATTATTGAGTCAGAAGCGCCATATGTGCTGGCTGTCAACAGAAGCGTGGTCAAGATTATCATTAGGCATGCCACACACCCAACACTAATTCCAGTGTCATGAATTCATTTTCAAGACTGTTCCATTTTTGGCACAACTTCAAAGCAAATATTCAAAGTCAGAAAGCTTAAAAAATGTGCAAACCTATTTAGATTCTTTACATGGGCTGGCTTAGTAGATTTCTGGGCTTTGTAAACCACAGCTGACTTTTAAAAGTTAATCTTCCCCATTAAGTTTTTTCAATAACATGACACTGGCATCATTTCAAAGTATTTTTAACTTTGCATATTAACCTACGTCCCTTCATTTTCAAGGAGTATTGGAATGTTTCATTAGGGCTTCATCAGATGTTATATATTTCCTAAATGGAAAGCACTAATTTGCCAAAAATTATAGGGAAGCTTCATATTGATTCAGGATTATGACATTCAGATCAGATTGGAAAGAGTTCTAGCAGAATCTCTCTGAACTATATGAACCTTCTAATGAAATCTTTTGCAATGCAAAGAGATTCATACTGGTTGTATAATATATACATCTGTATTTAGAATTATCCTGGCCAGAATATCAACTTAATGGAAATACCAGGCTGGATCAGTGCTGCAAATGAAACTCTCAGATTGATGGTGCTTTTGTTTACCTAAATCTACATATTTGCTGCATCTGAAAAAAAATGTATAAAGGAAGGAATAACTAGGCATTTGGAACAGCTCCTTACATGAGAAAGATAGGTGATTTGTAAGATTTAAGAAATGGGCCTTTCTGCACTTTCAGTGGGGACAGTTCCAAGTCAGGACCTTTCTGCACTTGTATTTATTCTGGAATATATTTTGGAATAAGGGGCCAGCTGTCTCAAAGATCAAGCAGGCTATAGCAGCCCACAGGCAAGGCCTGCCATAGTCTGCATCGGCTTGCAGACAACAGATCCCTATCCCATGATATATTCCAGAATAAGGACAAGTGCAGAAAAGGCCCAGGTCACAGGAACATCATCCACAACAGTCCTACCTGTTGTAAACAGCTTCAAAGTTGTCCACAAGGTGTCCCACAGCATAGAGTATGATGTTGTGAGGAGAGGGACATTTAGTTTCAGACCTTCAAGGCTTGAAGGTCCATACCTCAAGACTCATTCTGCCCTCATGCACCAGACACAACATCTCCTCAACCAATCATGTCTGACATCAGGACATCCCATCAGGAAGGTCTGTAATCTGCACCGCTAGAGAACCTGGACAGGAATGAGCCTGTTCCAGGGCACAGTGTGCAGATGGCTCCACATATTCCTGATGAGAACAGTTCCCAATAGGTAAGTGTGAATTCAGCCAGGTTGTAGATGATTAGGCTGCTTCTGCTTGCTGTGCTTTTGGTGCATCATACAGAGCACACTTCCTGACCTAGATAAAATCATTTGGACCAGGAAGGAGAACTATTGGGGACTGTGCCAGTTTAACTTTGAAAGTTGTCGAACAAAAGTTCCCTGACTTCTGAAGTGGCAGGCTGGAGGGGTGTTCTATTTCCAGAGCCTGGCGAAATGATGCCAGGCTCTGTGCACCATCTGGGCTGGTCCAGCTGCCCATAGGGCATACACCTGGAGCAGCCCACAGCTGGAAATGCTTATGAGACAGCTTTAAATTTGTCTTCTCATGGAATTTTCTCCTGCAGGATTTTCACACCAAGGAGCATTCCAAGGTTCAGATTTGTGTGGCCACAGAGTTCCTCAGAAGCTATGGACTCTTGGGGACCACTCTACCAAGCTGGTGCTGTGTTCCCCGGCAGCAGCTAACCCATGCCTTGTGGACCATCCAGAAGCTGCCTTAATTAATTCTGAAGAAAAATAAAAAATTTAAAAACCCCAATGATCATTCAGTTTTCAAAGAATGGTCAACATGCAACATTTTAAACCACAAGCTTGGGATGAAACATTTTTTGAGGTGAAAATTTTGGTACTGATAGTACAGCATCTCTGATTTTGAGTCAATCACCCTCACTCATCACAATGTGCCACACAGAGTTGTGCCACACAGAAATATAATGTAAAAATAAATACAGATATAATAAAATAAATCATGCCTTTCAGAGAAGGACTTATAAGTTGGCAAGCAAATGTGTAGACTAAACACTTCAGAGAATAAATATTTTATTTTCCCTCAGCTTCTCCTCAACTAACACTTATTCTGTGTTTTGAACCAGAACTCCGATAGTCCCAGCTAAAACCTGAGAAAGAAGCAAGCTACTCTCCTTGCCACAAATAGATTAGTTGTGGGAATGAATAATGGATGGACTTTGCATGTAGGATTAGGCATTAAGATCAATGATGACCTGCGGAATGAATAACAGACCCTGTGATGCTCTACTTGGAAGCCTGATTTTGATCTCATTAAACTACAAAGAAAGGGAGGGTGCAAATGTATATAAATAAATAAATGCATATTTGACATCTAAAACCTTAGGTGATTAACTATGTGGAAAGTAATCTTCCCATGATCTGCTGGGGAAGCACATGGTAGAACCACATGCTTAAATCATCAAAACTCTGCTATTACTGCATTTTGTGTTGCTTCTGACAATGATATTTTGCTGTTATTGAGGATAAAAGCCTTGGAGAGGAGCATTCCAGGATGCATGGAAAAAGAAGGTTAGAGATGCCTCATCCCAATCTCATTTACATGGAAATCTACATTTAGGGCCACATTGGTATTTGAAGTAGTTAAACAAAACAAAACACTTGTGCAAGCCTTTCCATTTCCTGGGAACAACTGGAACAATTGCAGATAAGTTTTTTTTTTATTTTATCGCAGTGCTGGTACCCATCATTATTAAGAGATTTGGATCCTATAAATGCCCAACAGGTCTGAAACTTTCTTGTCCCAGTATTGTCACTGTGTTGTAAACAGCTTTCCATTCAAAAATAGAAATTGATCAAATGGATCTGTGAGGGCAAAACAAAAGGCCAATATAAGCTAGGAACTAGAATTTCTCCTTTCTGCATCTATATTCTACTGTGTCACTTGTGAATCAACAGTCACTGGTGCTGGCTGAGCCTCTTGCATGAAACAGAACAATCAACACAACAACAGGGTTTGTTCACATTTACCTCACAGGAATGGTTCTAGCTGTTCCTGGGGAGGCCCATTCACATGAAGAAGAAGAGTTGCTTTTATACCTCATTGTCCTCATCCTTAAGGGGACTCAGGGGCTGAGAAACCTTCTGTTCAATTTGTTATGATTCAAATTTTAGAAAATTTGTATTCATTCAAATAGATCCCCTTCAAACGTGATAGGATTCTATTTAATACAAATGTATTTATACTAATTTGTACGAATATCTGATACAAAAACATACATATATGAAACATATCTGATACATATGTATCCAACATGAGCACATACGTATCCAGTACATATCCCATAACATATTCACTCTGAAATCTGCCCTGAATCCACTTTTAATCTGCTCTTGATCCATGTTGGATGCACTCTGGATCCATTGCAGATGTGACTGGTAAAGCAGCTTTCCCACCTTCCAAGGCTCACAAATTCCTGAACTACTCATACAAGTGTCCAGAATACACAAATGTCTGGACATTTGATTTGTGTATGAATGTCTGAATTCAGCAGAATTCTTATGAATTATCAATGTTATGAATATTCATGCACACCCCTACCGTTCTTCCTTCTAGGTACCCTGTGAGAACTCAGGACGAGACTACCAGATAACTACAAAACCAAACTGCCTCACATGCCGCACCTTTGCCACGATTCCAGAGCATCCTGGAGTTCACTACAGCTACCCCGATCTTCACTCGCTATGAACAAGCAAAATATTGTCCACAGCTTGACTAGGGATATCTAGTGAGCTCCCAGTCAGCAGGATTTGCAGTCACTTCTGGGTTTGATGCTGTGAGGGGACAGGGTGGTGCAGCCACAACTAGGGGTATGCACAAATGCATTTTTGCATTCAAATTTGAGTCAAATTGAATATTCAAATATTCGATTCGATTTGAATTTTAAAAATACGGATTTTTGAAAATCCAATTCGAATCCGGATTATCCAAATCAATACTTTCAAAAATCCAATTTTAATTCAAAAATATGAATGGTGGCAACATTCGAATCTAATTTTTAATTTGTATGCATCCCATTTTCATTCCAAATGCATCCCGTTTTTATCCTGCATTATAAACACAAATACATACGATATACATATGCCATATATGCGTATCTGTTTATTTGAATTATTAGAAAATCTGTATTGGATATTCAAAAATTTTAAATTCATTTGAATGCTCAAATTCGGATTTTCAAAAATTTGATTTGAATTCAAATGTCGATATTTGATGGATTTGAACCGGATTTTTGAATTTTTGAATATCCGTGAACATCCCTAGCCACAACTGCTCAGTCATGCATTGTGGACTGATTGCCATAGCAACATCCAGCCACAAGCTGGATGTTGCCACTGCCATTGCCATGGTGATTTAGCTGGCCCACATTGGGCCATCCACACTTCAAGTCCTGGTGATCTGGTTGGGGACTACTCTAACTCTTGAAGTGTGGGTGGCTCTCTCCACGCTTCATCTTATCCTCAGTGAAATGGTATTATTATTAGGGGTGTGCACAAATATTCAAAAGTATTCAAAATTTGATCGAATCTGCCCGAATTTCAACATTCAAATTTGATTCAAATGACCATATATTTGAATATAAAGATTGGAACATATTTTGAATTTTGGATCTATTTGTTTGAATTATTTGAACATTAACATGTGTACGGGCTCATACATGATGCATACTTGCAGATACACATCTTTCCGGCATCTGTATGCATTTGTACGGATCCATATAGGACAAAAATGGGTTGCTTATGGGATAACTACAGGATGCATACGGACATGTACGGATTTGTACAGATGCGCACAGGATGCATAACAATCCGTATGGGCACATACAAATATTGTTGACATTTGTTTTTTTATTTTTTTTAATAATGGGTTTTTTTATTTAAATAATAAGTCAATACACTTAAAGAGATTATACAGTATATTGTTGACATTTGTAATAGAAAATTCAAATAGAAAATTTGAACAAATAGATTCAAATTTGCTTAATTTGAATCAAATTTGCTTAAATTTGAATTTTAAAGATTCAAATTTAGGTTATTCAACTTGAATCAAATCAAATCCCAAAAATTACATTTGTGCACACCCCTTATGGTATTGTTATTGTTATTATTATACCATATCACTAAGGGACATGCAAACAGTCTTCCAGTGTCTTGATTGAGTCTAGGGCTATAAAAAAAGTGACACAGCAGTGAGCACGGAGAATTCTGGTCAAGCTCATCTGCATTTGCAGCAGGAGTGGTTTTTGGTACAGTAATCCAGAAAAGTAATCTCACTTCTGGCCTGATTGACCAATCCCTACATTTAAAAAGTAGAGACAAAAAACAGGGAGAAAAAGGGTGTGAGATATGCTAAAAACACAAGGGACATTAAAGTACTTCTCATGGTCAAAATAGCATTCCGGGTGCAATCTTCCTCTATTGTTATTTCAACAGCACCTCTCTGTATTAAAATCAAAAGTGGCTCTTTCACCACAGGATCTTTCTACTGATGGTGCATTTTTATGGTTCTTAGGATTCAAAAGTGACATTTAATCATGGAAACCATGCTCCATTAGGAACCCTTCTCTATAAAGAGAATAAGACCAACATAGAAATTAAATAGGTTTGGCATTGATCTAAATGAAATTGGTTGTGCTGCCCATGAACTTGTGGCTCCATCCAAAAGGAGATCTTTACGTACTGGGTGGGGTTGTTCTACTCTTTTGTCAGCTCAGTGGTGAGAGGGTGGCAATCTCTGAGTCAACGTTCTATGTTGCCAAAATAATCAATGCAAGCAGAACTCTGATCACACAGATGAGGTTCCTACTAGAGAGGTTCCTCACTAGTGGTGGAATGTCCACATACACCAACCCTACCAAAGGAAATGACACAAAAGTATTTTAAGGTAAATAGGGTAAGATTGTCATTTCAGTTAAATTTGCAGAGGCTCACACAACTGGTGCTTGACAATTTAGCTAGTTATTTCTGTTGTTATTGTTGTTGAGTCTGAGGTAAATCAATCTCAAGTTGAATGCTGAGGGAATCCATTAATATACAGTATATATGCTTTATCTGAGTATTTTGTGTGTGTGACTTAAACTGCATTGCGTTATCAAAACTGTTTAACTTTATTTTATTGCATGATCTTCTTTCTCTAACCCTGAGGCTAAATGTCCCCCACCAGTTATATATTTGACTATTTGTGAGTTTGAACACGAAAAACCGCAATCTCCCAAAGGGCATCAAAATGAGGAGATTGAAAATTGCAGCTTCTAGAAGAAGAAGAGGAGGAGGAGGAGGAGGAGGAGGAGGAGGAGTTGGCTTTTCTACCCCACTTTTTTCACCCATTTAAGGGAACTCAAAGCGGCTGACAAAGCTTTTCTATTCTTTTCCCCACAACAGAACACCCTGTGAAGTAGGTAGGGCTGTGAATGCTCAGAAGAGAGCTGTGTCTACCCCAAGGTCACCCAGCTTATTTCATGGGCGAGGGTGGAATCAAACCTGGTATTCTCAGGTAAGAGTCTGGCTCCCCAACCACTAGACCAAACTGGCTCAGATCCCTTACCGTTCATGAAATTCCTTCTTTATTTGGTCATTTTGGATTTATCAGCTTGGTTGATAATAGAATCTTTAGGATGGCTTGGCCTCTGAGTTCAAGCAGTAACTCCAGCTGTGATAACACACAGTTTAAAAAAATAAATCTCTGAAGAGGTTCCAAGGTGGGATAATTCACGGGCCAGTCTGCCACTCCAACCACAAACATTTTGTGCTAGAAAAGGTGGATTAGAGATGAGATGAAAACATGAGTATCGCTCACTGCTGTCTCTGAGATGCTTCAGGTGCCTTTTGTTGTTCTTACTGCATGTGATCATAGCCTACCAATGTCATATGGATTGCAGATCAAGGTCCCTATATCTTTAACAGTTACATAGAAAAGAGAATTTCAGCAGGTGCAACCTATAACACATGCAACACCTACTGGAATTTCTTCTTTTACACAACTTTAAAAGATCAAGGAATTTTGATATGAATTCCATATGGCAACTCTAGCAATAATTTGGCATAGGATTCAGATGCTGGGAAAACAGTGATGCCAATAGTAGACTCAGAAGAATTTGTATTTCTTCACCTTTGGAACTGTTTGTAGAGAATCTTAAGACAAAGATCATTGAACTTTGGTCAGGGCCTATAGATTTTTATGTTTTCCATCAAGAGTTTCAAACTTTATAAAACATCAACACAGAAAATATCCCAATATGCACTGCTGAAGTGCCAATAAAGGGTAAGGACAGTGATCTTTTCAGTTGCAAAGCTAACAGTCTGGTTCTCAGTGCATGCTTCAGTCTGATTCCAAGAGTTGACTGAACAATATATTAGCATGAGCTTTCTTTGTTATGATGTTTAGCCTTGCCTAAGTGTGCCACATGAGTTCCTTTTCCAGACTTAAATAGGAATCATCTCCATGATGAATTTTAGGGTGTTTTTCCACTGTCACTAGAAGTACGCATTAAGCAGGAACCTTTTCTCAGAGCACACGGCGTGAGGTAGAAGCTTTCTCAGACCAATCAGAGCAGTGGACCAATAGGAATTAGCCACACCCTCAGGGAGGAGGAGTTACTCTGCTCAGCAGGGCTTAAATAGAAGCTCAAGTGGGAGGAGTTAGTCAGTTCCAGCTTGGGTGAAGTGAAAGCAGGAGCTTTTCTCGGAGCACACGGCGAGAGATAGAAGCAGGAACCTTTTCTTAGAGCACACAGCGAGAGATAGAAGCAGGAACCTTTTCTCAGAGCACACGGCGTGAGGTAGAAGCTTTCTCAGACCAATCAGAGCAGCGGACCAATAGGAATTAGCCACACCCTCAGGGAGGAGGAGTTACTCTGCTCAGCAGGGCTTAAATAGAAATTTCACCAAAATTTAAAAAAAATAAAAAAATAAAAATAAAAATGATTTTAAAAAGGTGCAGTGGGATAAAAAAAAAATTCATTCATACCTTAGCATCACATCTTTAAAATCCTTACCCTAAAAGCAATATGGAAGGCGAGAACACCTGTATTGTCACATGCAATGTATGCGGTATGTTTATGACCCTACCACAACAGATGCCACATTTTACCTGCCACAAATGCAAGCCTGTGGCTCTCCTGGAGGAAAGGGTTAAAAGTCTAGAAGAGAGAGTCAAGACACTGAAGCAGATTAGAGAAGAAGAGAACTTCCTCGACAGCATGGAGGAAACACTTCAAAATGAAGGGATAGAAGAACATCGTTCTGTAGTTGCAGAAACTGAGTTATGGAAGCATGTGACCCAAAGGAGCAGGAAGAACAGGAGACATTCGGCACCCTTGCAATTAAACAACCAGTTCCAGATACTCAGTCAGGAGAACAACACATCTGAAGAGTCGACGACAATGTCCACAAATATTACTCCAATAGGCACTGAGAAACCTCTGGAATGGAGAAGAAGAAATGGTACTGCAAAGAAAAAGAGGAGAGTAGTGGTCATGGGAGATTCACTTTTAAGAGGAACAGAGGCAACTATCTGCAGACCTGACAGAAACTCACGAGAGGTGTGCTGTCTCCCAGGGGCCCGAATCAAAGATGTAACTGATAGCATATCGAGGCTATTCAGTCCTACAGACTACTACCCATTATTACTCAAACATGTAGGCACAAATGATACGGCAAAAAAGCACTTTGAAAACATCTACAGAGACTTTGAAGACCTTGGCAGAAAAGTAAAGGAACTGGGAGCACAAGTATTCTTTTCATCTATCCTTCCGGTGGATGGTCACGATAAAAGTAGAAGGGATAGGATTCTTGAGGTGAACAAGTGGCTACGTCGGTGGTGCCGGCAGCAAGGATTTGGATTTCTGAACCATGGAGAAAACTATCTATATGACGGACTCCTTGCAAGAGATGGGTTGCACCTTACAGGGACAGGAAAGAATGTATTCGGGAAGCGCCTTGCTTCGGTTATTAGGAGAGCTTTAAACTAAAACAAAAGGGGAAGGGTAACAAAAAGTCAAGCAAAAATACTCAGTCAATCAAACCAGGCGATATTCTTACTCCCAGAAATAGTACCAATGAATTTTGTAAGGAAAACAGAGGAGGCAAGCTCGCAATAGATATCAATTACAAACTAAAATGCCTCTACACCAATGCCCAAAGCATGAGAAATAAAAAAGGGGAGCTGGAGATTACAGAAACCTGGTGAGATAACACACATGAATGGAACACAAACATTGAAGGCTACAACTTGTTTCTGCGAAACAGACTTAACAAAAGAGGAGGGGGTGTTGCGCTGTATGTAAAAAAGAAATTGTCTCCTCTGAGGTTCAAGTTTCAGAGAGTGGAAGCTCAGTAGAATCGGTATGGGTAAGAATTCAAAGAGAGAGCAACAGAAAGGATACCATTGTAGGAGTCTATTATAGGCCCCCTGGACAAACAGAAGATATGGATGACCTCTTCCTAGACCAGATGGCTAAACTTTCACGAAGGCATGACATAGTGATTATGGGAGACTTTAACTACCCGGACATTTGTTGGGAATCTCGCTCAGGAAAAAGTCACAAGTCTAATAAGTTCTTATCCTCTCTCGCTGACAATTTCATGTACCAAAAGGTGGTGGAGGAAACAAGAGGATTGGCTATCCTTGATCTAATTCTTACCAACAGAGAGGAAATGGTTGAGGATATCAGAGTTTCTGGGGCATTGGGAGGCAGCGATCATGTTATCATTGAATTCTGGATAATAAGGGAAGGAAAGCATGAGAGGACTCAGAATTCAAAGTTGGACTTCAGACAGGCAGATTTTGATGGACTCCGGAGGAGGTTAGGAGGGATCAAATGGTTAAATGTACTAAAGGATAGAAATGTCCAAGAAGGATGGGATATTTTGAGAAATGCAATATTAGAAGCGCAATCATTAACAATTCCTCAAAGAAGGAAGAATGGAAAACATCTAAAGAGACCAGGGTGGATAAACCTAGAACTTAAAAACTTGATAAAAAAGAAAAAAGAAATGTTTAAGAAATGGAAGGAGGGATACATATCTAAGGAGGAATATAATGAAATCAGTACAATCTGCAGGGCAAGTATCAGAAAAGCTAAAGCTAAAAATGAATTGAGGCTTGCAAGAGAGACTAAAAACAGTAAAAAAGGGTTTTGGGGATATGTCAACAGCAAAAGAAAAGTCAAAGAGGTTTTGGGAAGTCTGCAGGGAGAGAATGGAGAAGTGATCGAAAGTGATCTTGAGAAGGCACAGATTCTGAACTCCTATTTTGCATCTGTTTTTTCCAAGAGGGATAATGTACATGCAACAGTCCTTCACTGTACTGATGAAGGACTAGGAGAATCAAGGCACAAAATCAACACTGAGAGAGTAAGGGAACGCTTAGCTAACTTAAACGAATTTAAGTCCCCGGGTCCAGATGGATTACATCCTAGGGTACTGAAGGAATTAGCAGAGGTAATTGCTGAACCACTTGCTGTAGTCTTTGAGAAGTCATGGAGAACAGGAGAAGTTCCAGACGATTGGAGAAGGGCAAACGTTGTTCCTATCTTCAAAAAAGGGAAGAAGGTAGACCCAGGGAACTACAGGCCTGTTAGCCTGACTTCAATACCAGGAAAGATTCTCGAACAAATTATTAAACAACACATATGTCAGCATTTGGATAGGAATTCAATAATTAACAGTAGTCAACATGGGTTTGTATCAAACAAGTCGTGTCAGACTAACTTGATTTCATTTTATGACAAAATCACTGAATGGGTTGATCAAGGAAATACAGTAGACATAGTATTTCTTGATTTCAGCAAACCATTTGACAAAGTATCTCATGCAATCCTCATTGAAAAATTGATCAAATATGGGTTTGACAAGGCAACTATAAGGTGGGTTCAAAACTGGCTTAGTAATCGTACTCAAAGAGTGGCTTTAAATGGCTGCACATCCAAATGGAAGGAAGTGTCAAGTGGAGTACCACAAGGTTCAGTCCTGGGCCCAGTTATGTTTAATGTTTTTATAAACGATCTGGACGAGGGAGTTGAAGGGAAACTGATCAAATTTGCTGATGACACATAAGAACATAAGAACATAAGAGAAGCCTTGCTGGATCAGGCCACAGCCCATCTAGTCCAGCATCCTGTCGCACACAGTGGCCCACCAAATGCTCATGGGCATCTCAAGCAGAGACAAGGACAAACCTTCTCCTGCTCTCGAGTTCCAGCAGATGGCCCTAGAAGCGCCCCATTTCCTCCCCCCCCCTCAGCCTGAAAGATGCACCTAGGCATTCGTTCTAGTAGCCATTGATACATCTGTCATCCATAAATTTGTCTAACCCTACCTTAAAGCCATCCAGACTGGTAGCTGTCACCACCTCTTCTGGCAGCACATTCCATAGGCCGATGACCCTCTGTGTGAAGAAATACTTCCCCCTGTCAGACCTTACGCTCCTACCCATCAGCTTCATAGAGTGCCCTCTGGTTCTAGTGTTGTGCGATAGAGAAAAGAAATTTTCTCTATCCACCTTTTCTATGCCGTGCATAATTTTATATACTTCAATCAGGTCCCCTCTCAAACGCCGTCTCTCCAGACTGAAGAGGCCTAGACGTTGCAGCCTGGTTTCGTAAGGGAGGTGTTCCAGACCCTTAATCATTCTGGTTGCCCTTCTCTGCACCTTCTCTAGTTCCACAATATCCTTTTTGAGGTGTGGTGACCAGAATTGTACACAGTATTCCAAATGTGGCCTCACTATAGATTTATAAAGGGGCAAAATGACACTTGCTGACTTATTTTCTATTCCCTTCCTAATTATTCCCAGCATTGAATTTGCTTTTTTTGCTGCTGCTGCACACTGGGTTGACACCTTCATTGAACTGTCCACCAAAACCCCGAGATCCCTTTCCTGGCGTGTTGCAGAAAGCTCAGACCCCATCAGTTTATAGACGTAATTTGGATTCTTGGCCCCAATGTGCATTACTTTACACTTGTTAAGATTAAAGCACATTTGCCACTTGGTTGCCCACTCACCCAATGCTAAGAGATCCCTCTGGAGCTCTTGGCAATCTCTTTCAGATTTTACTACCCTAAATAATTTAGTATCATCAGCAAACTTTGTTATTTTACTATGTACCCCTTTTTCTAGATCATTGATGAATAAATTAAAAAGCATTGGTCCCAGTACTGAGCCTTGAGGGACCCCACTTTTTACTTCTTTCCACCCTGAGAAATTGCCGTTTACTACTACTCTCTGCTTTCTGCCCTTAAGCCAGTCACAAATCCAGGACAGAACCTGTCCTTTTATTCCATGGCTGGTGAGTTTACTCAGTAGCCTTTGATGTGGGACTTTGTCAAAAGCCTTCTGAAAGTCCAGATAGACAATGTCTACTGGTTCACCTTTATCCACGTGTTTATTGACACTCTCAAAGAATTCCAACAAATTTGTGAGGCATGATTTACCTTTGCAGAAGCCATGCTGGCTTTTGTTCAGCAATGCCTGCTGCTCCATATGCACACTAATTTTGTCTTTAATAATGGTTTCCATCACCTTACACGGAACTGACGTTAAGCTAACTGGTCTGTAGTTGCCTGGATCACCCCTGGATCCTTTTTTGAATATTGGTGTTACATTTGCTACCCTCCAGTCCTCAGGTACGGAGCCTGATGTTAGGGAAAGATTATATATTTTTGCTAGAAGTTCGGCAATTTCGCATTTGAGTTCCTTAAGGACTCTTGGATGAATACCATCTGGTCCCGGTGACTTGTTAACATTTAGTTTATTAAGACATGCCAGGACCTCTTCCTTGGTTATTTCTGTACAGTTTAACTCTTCAGAAAACACAGGCTCAGCTACTGGCATGTGTCTTCTGTCTTCCTCCGTGAATACGGAAGCAAAAAATTCGTTTAGTCTCTCTGCAATCTCCGTGTCTTCTTTAATTACCCCTTTCTCTCCTTTACTATCTAGTGGTCCAACTGCTCTCCTGGTTGGATTCCTACTTCTGATATACTTAAAGAAGTTCTTGTTATTTCTTTTGATGTTTTTAGCAATGTGCTCCTCAAAATCTTTCTTAGCTTTCCTAATGGCCGTCTTGCATTCGTGTTGCCAGTGCCTATGTTCCCTCCTGTTCTCCTCATTTGGACAAGCCTTCCATTTCCTAAATGAACTCTTCTTGTTTTTAATGACTTCATCTACTGCATTTGTGAGCCACATTGGTTTCTTCTTGGACCTAGAAGTCCCCTTTCTTTTTTTAGGAATGCATTCTAGTTGCACTTCCGTTACTGTGTTTTTAAGTAGTCTCCATGCATTTTGAAGTGATTTAACTCTTTTGACTTTCCCTTTCAATTTCCTTTTCACTAATTTCCTCATTTTGGGGAAGTTTCCCTTGTGAAAGTTTAAGGTCTCTGTGTTAGACTTTATTAAGAACTTACTCCCTGTATTTAAGTTGAAGGTTATTGCATTGTGGTCACTGTTCCCAATTGGATCAGCTACAGTGACGTCCTTTACCAGGTCCTGAGCATTACTTAGGATCAAGTCCAGGACTGCATTTCCCCTGGTTGGTTCCATGACCATTTGTTCCATGGAACAGTCATTTAGCAGGTCTAGGAATTTTCTCTCTCTTTCCTGAGTTGAACAGGAGTTCACCCAGTCTATGTGAGGATAATTGAAGTCCCCCATTATAACTACCCTATCTTTATGGGCTACCTCCTTTACCTCCTTCTCCAATTGTTCGTCTCCTTCGGACGTATGGTTGGGAGGACGGTAGCATGTCCCTATTGTTAGACTTCCTTTTTGGCTTGGTATTTTTATCCACACTGCTTCTGTGGAAGAGCCAGACTCACTTGGACATTCCAGTTCATAAGATTCTATCTCTTCTTTAATATACAAGGCTACACCACCTCCATGTCGCCCTTCCCTGTCTTTCCTGTACAGTTTGTATCCTGGGATGACTGTATCCCATTGGTTTTCGCTGGTCCACCAGGTTTCAGTTATGCCAATAATATCAATCCTATTTTCCATAACTAAGCTTTCTAGCTCCCCTATTTTGGCTCGAAGGCTCCTGGCGTTTGCATATATACATTTATATTCATTCCTTTTGACCAAGTTCTGCCGTTGAGGAACATGTGAAACTAATCCCGCACTTAGCTCAGCATTTTCTGCATGTTTCCAGCCCTCCTCACTTGAGGGTGCGCTCTCCCGAACCGGATGCTGCCCAGCTCCTGTCGGCTTTCCCCCAGGGATCAGTTTAAAAGCTGCTCTGCAACCTTTTTAATGTTAATCGCCAGCAATCTGGTTCCCTCCTGGTTCAAGTGTAACCCGTCCCTCTTGTACAGGTTTGGCTTGTCCCAAAAAGTTCCCCAGTTCCTTACAAATCTAAACCCCTCCTCGCGACACCACTGCCTCATCCACGCATTGAGGCTCCTGAGCTCTGCCTGTCTAGCTGGCCCTGCACGTGGAACAGGTAGCATTTCTGAGAATGCGACCCTAGAGGTCCTGGACTTTAGTCTTCTACCTAACAACCTAAATTTGGCTTCCAGGACGCTCCGTCTTGCCTTCCCAACATCATTGGTACCGACATGTACCATGACGACTGGCTCCTCCACAGCACTGTCTACTAACCTATCTAGATGTCGCGTGATGTCCGCAACCTTTGCACCAGGCAGGCAAGTCACCATGCGGTCAACACGCCCATCACAAACCCGGCTCTCTATATTCCTGATAATCGAATCTCCCACTACAAGAAGCCCCCCTCCCACTACCCGTGGAGGAGTATCCTCGGTGCAAGAGGACACAGGCACATCCACTGAGGAAGGGGTCCCAACTAAGGGAGCCTGCCCCTCTTCCTCGGCTTGATGTCCTCCCTGCCTGTGGCTTCGACTCTCCGAGGCAGCTGGAGAGCTGCTTGTCATGGAGTGGGATGCTCCTACTGCATCCCTGAAGACCTCACCCTCAGCCCTCCTACTCTCTATCTGCTTCTCCAGGTCCGCTACCTTGGCTTCGAGGGAAGAAACATGTTCCCTGAGAGCCCGGAGCTCATTGCACCGAACACATACCCACAACTGCTGCCCCATGGGCAGGTAGTCATACATATGACACTCAGTGCAAAACACTGGGAAGCCCCCCTCCCCCTGCTGGCATTCTACCTTCATTGTATTTAATAGATTTGTGTTATTTATGAAAAATTACCTAAAAAAACCCTCTAAAACACTTTCTTTAAGATAAACTTTGGTTATGCTATATTATGTTTCGCGCGCCGTTAGGTTTTGTTTTAGCTGGCTTCTAAAAGCAGTCCCCCAAAACTGTCCAAAAACCAGAGGACTTACCTCCCACACTTACCACAGCACAGCAGCAGTTTTCCCAGGTTATTTTGTCAAAATCCCAGTTATTTTCTGGTTAGTTATAGCAGAGAGATCTTCCTCCCACGGAGTTTACTCTCAACTGAAGTTCAAACTGAACCTAAGGCACTCCCACAAGCTCAGGAGTGGCTAGCCCTCTTTGCTAATGCTAATGCTTTGTCCCTTTTGTTATTTTGATGTGATCTCCTAGGAATCTGCCTAGAGTAACCTGAGCTGACCACACCTAAACTGACCTAGGTTTTGTTTTAGCTGGCTTCTAAAAGCAGTCCCCCAAAACTGTCCAAAAACCAGAGGACTTACCTCCCACACTTACCACAGCACAGCAGCAGTTTTCCCAGGTTATTTTGTC
Organism: Aspidoscelis tigris stejnegeri; assembly: GCA_023333525.1. Lineage (NCBI taxonomy): Eukaryota > Metazoa > Chordata > Lepidosauria > Squamata > Teiidae > Aspidoscelis > Aspidoscelis tigris. Next base: position 99,449,530 of record JALMGA010000001.1, read on the forward strand.
AAAATCCCAGTTATTTTCTGGTTAGTTATAGCAGAGAGATCTTCCTCCCACGGAGTTTACTCTCAACTGAAGTTCAAACTGAAACTAAGGCACTCCCACAAGCTCAGGAGTGGCTAGCCCTCTTTGCTAATGCTAATGCTTTGTCCCTTTTGTTATTTTGATGTGATCTCCTAGGAATCTGCCTAGAGTAACCTGAGCTGACCACAAAGCTAGGGGGGATTGCAAACACCAGAGAAGAGAGAGAGAGGATTCAAAGAGATTTAGAGAAACTCGAACAATGGGCTGCAACTAATAAAATGGTATTTAACAAAGAAAAATGCAAGGTTCTGCACCTGGGCAAGAAAAATGAAAAAAGCACATATACAATGGGAGGAATTCGGCTGAGCAGCAGCACATGTGAAAAAGACTTGGGTGTCCTGGTAGATCATCAACTGAACATGAGTCAACAGTGCGAGGCAGCTGCAAAAAAAGCAAACACAATCCTGGGGTGTATTAGGAGAAGCATAGAGTCCAGATCACGTGAAGTTATTATCCCCCTCTACTCCACCTTGGTCAGACCTCATCTGGAGTACTGTGTCCAGTTCTGGTCACCCCAGTTTAAAAAAAGACACTGACAAGCTGGAGCAGGTTCAAAGGAGAGCTACCAAGATGGTGAACGGTCTGCAAACCATGTCCTATGAGGAACGGCTTAAGGAACTAGGAATGTTTAGTCTAACAAAAAAAAGACTGAGAGGAGACATGATAGCTGTCTACAAATACCTCAAGGGTTGTCACAGGGCAGAGGGATCAGCCCTGTTCTCACTCTCTCAAGGAAGGACTAGAAACAATGGGGTGAAACTGCAGGGGAAAAGATTTAGTTTAGATGTTAGGAAAAAAATTCTAACAGTAAGAGTGATCAACCAGTGGAATAGGCTGCCACGGGAGGTGGTTGGTTCCCCTTCGATGGAGGTCTTCAAGCAGAGACTGGACAGCCATCTGTCTGAGATGGTTTAGGAGATCCTGACTTGAGCAGGGGGTTGGACTCGATGACCCAGGAGGTCCCCTCCAACTCTACCATTCTATGATTCTATGATACCCATTAATGGATACAAAAATGCCATTATGAACCCATTAATGGGTACTTAATGGGTACTTCTAGTGACAGCGGAAAAACACCCTTAGTCACCTGGGTAGTTGAGCCCTATGCATATCCTCATTCCATAAATGGCCACCTTCAGCCCCCAAAGCAGAGGCTTCCCTTGAGATAAACTAAGCCGTATTCACTCTTAACTGTACTGTTTTGTACATGGTGGGCCACTCTGAACCAGAGTTCCTGGGAAGGAGAGAGGACGTCAGTAGTGCACCTTGTTGTACTACCAAAATGGCTTCCCCACGGTATACCGGACCATGAAGGCATACTTTCTCCTAGTGCATTGGTAGACCTGAGACGTTTTCGCACGGGGCTGAACGGAACGCGGAAAAGACAGCTGCGGACACGTCATCCGCATTGCCCGCGCGCGGCTTGCGTTCCGACGTGTCCGCAGCTGTCTTTTCCGCGTTCGAAATGTAGAGCACTTTAAAGTGCTCTACATGCGTTCCAACGCGGACGAGTCGCCCGCAGCCGTTCGGGAGGAGAAGCGTTCGCGCCTGCTTCTGTCTCCCGAACAGCTGCGGGCTCGCCTCCGACGCCGCGCGGCTTTGACAATCAGCTGTTTGTCAAACAGCTGATTGTCGATCTGCCTCCGCGGCTGTCTCCGTGCCCCTTGCCGGCGTTTGCCGGCTAAGACAGCTCCCGGCGCTTTCCCCTTTCGCACACAGACGCTCCGGAACGCGTTTACACGCGTTCTGGCGCGTCTGTGTGTGAAAGGGGAAAGCGCCTGGAGCTGTCTTAAGCTTTCCGCCTGAACGCGTTCCGTTTCGAACGCGATGCAGTGCGGAAATGCCTCTGATCAAGATGCTTGGTCATGTATGGACAGTGCATAGTAGGAGGGGAAAGGGTTCCCTTAACTGCACCAGTGCTTGGAAGGGTGATCTGCATGATTTTTCTGGGAAAACAGCTCTTCAAACCTGCCTTTTTCAGAGGCGTAATACCAGCCACATATCCAGTCCAGAAATTAAGGCTGTTCTGAATAAGAATTCTATGAACTCCCTATCCTGACAGTGTAGATCCCATCAAGGGCTGGTTTGCACATAGTTTCAATTCAAACATCTCAAAAAATGTTGTAAAAAGGACATATGACATTTTTCACAGGCTTGATGCTATTATTTTTCAGACTACTAGAGCCCAGCAATACTACACACAAAGCTCCACACACCTTAGCCCAATTCCTGCTGAGAAAAGCCCTATGCTGAACTTGTGGCATTATTATGACCCATCTCGTTGATTCCCAGTCAACATACAATGGGACCTAATTATGTTTAATAGGGCTAATATTCTCTGCCTTCTTGAGTTCCATTATAAACTTATTCAGTCCAAATTCTGGCCCCTGTTGCTGTTTAAATTATAACAGCAATAAAGCAACGAGGTTCCCAATGAAGCAAAGAATTTAGTGCAGTTCAGGTGGTACCGTGGAAATTGAGGCACAGATGGAGTTTCTAAACCTATACAAAGGAAGCTGCAGAAACAATTCATTTTCAGAGTCAGGGAGGCCAGCAACATCTGTGGAGGGAACAAAATGTGAATATGGAAACGATGATCAATGGCTGTTAAAGTTGAGTTGTGCACCAACAGAACTACAGTCCTTGTGTTTTTCACCCATGTTAGTAGGTTCTTAAGGGGAAAGTACAAATTGTGTTTTATTTAATGATTGTGCATACAGAGAAACACATAAGGAACTTTTTCCCAGATGAATTAGGTTCTACGCAGCCTCACTATAATGAATCCTCATCTTTATCTGTGAAATGGTGTTTATTCTTTACAACCGGCAGAAGAAATACATTATGTAGCATATGCACTTGCATACCTTATAGAAAAACTAAGATCATATTCACGTTTACTAGGGATATGCATGAATGTTTTTCGTGTTTGAATATCAAATTGGACACAAGGAAATTCATATTCATTCGAATAGATCCCCTTTGAATGTGGTAGGATTTGAATTTGATACAAAGATTTTATATTAATCCAATAAGAATCCCTGCTACAAATCCCCTATGTATCCCCAAAATTCTGTTTGCTCTACAAATTTTAAGTAAGAGTTGTGTTTATGTGGTAATGTCATTTTTTCCTTAATAGAAATAGAAAAAAATAGAGTTAATGTGACCTGTGATTTTGGCAATAAGAATCCCCTACATTTCCCAATGTATTTCCTACATATCCACTCTGAACACGTCAAATCTGTTCTCAACCCAATTTGAATCCACTCTCAATCTGCTTTGAATCCATTTTGGATTCAATGCAGATGTGACTGGGCAGGCACTTTCCCCCTTCCTCAGGTTTACAAATGCTATGAAATTTTACGGAATTTCAATCTTCGAATGTCCAAATTTGTACAAATTCATACAAATTTCAAATGTGACTAATGTCTGGGTACACCCCTAGCATTTACCTTCAGTATTCTAATACAGGATGGGTCAAGCTGAGACCGATTGGTCCTGGCATGAAAAAAGGAATAGCCTGTTCTGCACCAGGCTTAGCTGGAAAGCTTGCCCAGTTTCAGAGCCAGCACAGCAAGGGGGAGGGGGTTTCTGAATGCTCTGAAAGCTAGGAGCAAAGGTTCCTGGCCTAATGAGCAACTAAGGGCCCCATTTTGTAGTATACTTTGTTGCACCACAGAAACAGGTCCCCTGCCTTAATACAGACATAGAGGCATGACATCCACATGCCTCCGTCGTCTGATATGCAAACTCCTAGTATGCTGGTAGGCCAAGAAAAAGAGCTCTACCAATAGACTGGACCAAGACATCAATTTGGTCATGCTTGTCCAGTGTATGCTCCATCCCATGTGGACAGAGTATATTGGGAGGGTACAGGGTATCTCTTGTCTGCTCTGAAGTATAAACAAAAGAGGACCAAAAGAGAATTGTCAGGTCCTCCACCCAGTGTGGAAATGACATAAATCAATCAGTTTCTTTAGCTGGTGAAAATAAGACCTTTCTGTTTCCTCTACAGAATTTTAAATAGGAGTCGTGTTTACACGGTAATGCCATTTTTTCCTTAATAGAAATAGGAAAAAATAGAGTTAATGTGACCTGTGATTTTGGCAGAAAGAACATTTACTCATCTTGATTTGTATTTAACCAAAGGGGTGTGAGCAGGTGTGTGTGTATTCCCTTCTGCAGTGAAAGGTTTTACTTTATGTTGTTATTAAAGCACATTGTGTGCCTGCACACACCAGCAAATTAAATTTGAGACTGCATTCTGCAGGGATGATGTAAGGCAATATGATGTAAGGAGGAACCATTTAATGCCACTTGCAAAACCATCACAGTGCTGAAGCAAAAGAGCTATTCGTTGTTGCCTGAGGGGACGTATCAGAAAAGAGCTTTAAATATCAATGACAAAACTAGTGACTAGCTGAAAAAACAACCAATAAATGTCAGTAGTAAGGTGGTTTACAACTCTGTGATGAGTTTTTTTTTAAGTCTTAGGAATAAAAAAGAAGGGAAGAAAGGAAAGGAAAAGAAAAGTTAATGAATTAGTTTATTAGTGAGACAAAAGCAACATGTATGTGTACAGCTTAATCAATTCCCACTGCAGCTTCTAAAGTATTAGGTAAGAGCTACTTGGGCTATAATTAAGCCAGGAACAGGACTTGAAATGCAAATTACAAATCATTTGGTATTCCTGATGCCATGAGAATTTATGCTAATCAAAAATGGGACTGTTCTGATGAGAAGAAACAACATCAAGCCATAAACATCCTTCCAGGCCACCAACGGAAGCTTGCTGTGATAAATTTGTGATTTCAGAAAAAGCCACTCAGATTTCCATGGAATTAGCTCCACAGTTGGAAGTAGTCTGCTGGAGCACCATGGAGTCCCATCATACTGTATCAGTATCAAGTACTGCAGTCTGAGGAAGGAGACAAGCTGCTTGAAGGGGTTAGCCAAATTCTTGTCCTCTTGATCCCTGTCCTCCATGGCTAATAAAAGCAAACCAAGAAGGTATGGCTGTGTGAATCCAGGCAATAATTATTAAATGACTTTTTGTATGAGGCACTAAAGGAAGTTGTGGTAGATAGGGGTGTGGACAAATTTGGCTTTGACCAAATCCCACCCCCACAAATGTAGGAGGTGTTGTATTCATGCATGAATATGCTAACAAATAATTGTGCTTGAAAGGAATACAACCCACCCCTCACTTACCTGTCCTCCTTGCCACCACCACCACACCTCCTTCCAAAGCACTTCTGGGTCTTTGTGTGCAGACCTTGAAGTGCCTTTTCCAGGGCCCAGAAGGCCTATTTTGGGCTCCAGAGAGCATGGAAAGAGGCCCAGGACTCCAGTGAAGCATGCCCAAAAAGGTAAGGGACCATGTGGGAAGCAGGCAGGATGGCTCCAATGACATCCTGGCCCTCATTCCATGCTTTCAAGGGGTCAAAATAGGCCTCCTAGGAGCCAAAATAGGCCTTCCAGTTTGGGGGTCACAAGACATGCACAGATATTTGAAAATTCAAAAATCTGACTCTAATTCAACGAATACTGGCATTCAAATTCGAATCAGATTTTTGAAAATCTGAATTTTTGAATTTGAATGGATTTTGGATTTTTGAAAATCCAATACATATTTTTGAATAATTCAACTGAATAGAAAGTTGTATATTGCATCTGAGCATCGTGTTTATTTGTGATTATAATACAGGATGCAAACGGAACACACACATGATAAAAACGGGATATGTGCAAATTCAAAAAATGGATACAAATGTTGCTGACATTTGTATCTTCAAGTTTTAATCAAATTTCCAAAAGTACAGCTTCGGATAATGTGGATTTAATCAGATTTTCAAAAATCTGGACTTTTGAATTTTGAATCGAATTGAATATTCAAAGTTTTGAATCAACTTGAATTTGAATGCAAAAAAATACATTCGTGCACACCACTACCATCTTTCCAGACTGAAGAGGCCTAGATGTTGCAGCCTGATTTCATAAAGGAGGTGTTCCAGCCCCTTAATCATTCTGGTTGCCCTTTTCTGCACCTTCTCTAGTTCCACAATATCCTTTTTGAGGTGTGGTAACCAGAATTATACTCAGTATTCCAAATGTGGCTTTACCATGGATTTATAAAGAGGCAAAATTACACTCGCTGACTTATTTTCTATTCCATTCCTAATTATTCCCATCAGCTTATAGACATAATTTGGATTTTTGGCCCCGATGTACATTACTTTGCACTTATTAAGATTAAAGCATATTTGCCACTTGGTTGTCCACTCACCCAATGCTAAGAGATCCCTCAGGAGCTCTTGGCAATCTCTTTCAGTTTTTACTGTTCTGAATAATTTAGTATCACCCAACTCCGGGCCTTTTTACACTTATCTGATTGGGACAGCCTAATAAAGTCTGGCATCATCCAAATGAATTTCAGAGTTACCCAGAGCATGTGAACCTATCCTGATCCTCCATAGCTGTGGACCTGTAGGTAAGTTGGGTCTGGTGCTGGTGCTTGCTTTGTCAAAGCTTAATCTAAGGCTAGATCTCCCCTCCCCCAGTCTTCCCTCCCCCAGGCCATGCCCCCTTGCCTTACATCACAACATGCTCCTCATAGGCCCAAGTAGACCTTCTGGAGTTGCACACACACCACCCACTTTGGGGAATCGCTGAATTGGCTTAGACAATAAGGGCAGTCACAGGAAGTCTGGGGCCTGTTCACACTTACCTTTGCGGTGCAGATTGGGGTGCTCCAAGATGTTCCTTCTACTTGCCACACTGCTGCCTCTGTTCCAGAGCATCCAGGAACAGCCTGGACAACTTCAATCCTCCATAGCTACAGAGAAGTAAAAATTTCTCCACACCTTGACTGGTAGATACTGCTGAGCTCCTGGTTATTCCTGCATGCAATGTTCACAGCTGCACAGGTGTGTATCACATCACAATTCTCATGACAACACCCCAGTGGATGTTGTTGTGGTTGTTACTATGACAATCTGGATGGTATGAGCCAGACTATCAGCACTTGAAGTACTCGTGGTCATGTTGGGAATACACCAGCACTTGAAGTGCTGATGGCTTCCAATTCATCTGATCTTTGCTTTCCTGGAAGAGTATACAAATACCATACCAGAGAGCAAAATATGAACAGGCCCAGAGTCTCTTTCCACATTCTGTTTATTGGCACAGAACATGAAGGCTGTGTCTGGCCCAGATCAAGTAATTCAGGCCCAGAAAGTGGGTTTTTGCACAAGCAGCCATCTAGATGATGGCTCCTGGCCCTGAGCTAACTCCTAAGCCTAAGCCTAACCATAGAGCCTAACAAAATAGTGCCAGACTCTGCTTGGGCTTATCCAGTCTTCCATAGCTGGGAATTATCTCAATAGAAGGCTGTCTGGCATGATTTGTGTGCCAGGAAGTGTTCCAAGGGTAAGGGCCATTTGGCTAGAATATTCCCTGACAGGCTTAGTCTTCCAGAAACCACTATATTCTTCACCAGCAGCTAACCCACTCCTGTGCAGAAGCTGCCAGTTTATAATGAAACTGCAATTTCCAAAAACCAAATTCTCCCAAAACTTTTAAGAGTAGTTTTCCTTAAGGAAATGTTTTTGACATCCAAACTAAGGGTTACTGTGGCACTAATTATTGTGGTCAGGCTATCCCACTTTGAATGCAGACATACTTAACCCAACAGACTCAGAGAAAATAGTGATTTTTTTTAAAGGTACTTTCAGATCTATACAGTTGAGTGACAAAGTCAAGGGTCTATTTTCTGAATTGCTTTGTATATGATAAGGTCTTAACGTTTCCTTAATGATAGGATTAAATATGGTTTCCAGCTACAGCAGTCATTTGGCAGTCCCTATAGCTTAGTCTTTATGCTTATTGTACTAGCAGAGAGGAAATAACTTTCCAGGTCTTTGTGTATCTCTTCAAACTCCCCCACGTCAGGGAAATCATATTTTCTTGCAGGAAATGAAGCATGACCAATCACACAAAACGTGAGAAAATCCCTTGATAAATGACCTTTGACACATGTAAAAGAAGCTGTTCAGTGGCTGAAGTTCCATGGATTTGCAGGCATGAAAATCAGATTTTCTGCCCACCAATGCTGTTTAGTAAATAAATAATCCATCATTGTGTCAAACAGTAGAAACATGGAGATGCTGCCATTGTTGGCTGAATAGCAGTATTTAGTTTGTCACATCAGCAGGTAGTTCACATGTCTGCACCAACAGTTGCACTAATATCTTTCTTTCCTTCCAAGTGCCTTAAAAACATTCATAGAAAAGAGGAACTAAAGATCACCAACAAGAATAAAAACAGAACAGCAGCAGTAGCAGCAACAAAAACAGCACTCACATGTCCCATATTTGATTGTGTGCGCAGTGGTGACCTAAAAAGATCTCAAAAAGCAACTTTTTTGTTAAGAATAAATCCAAAATTCATGGTATTTTAGGGCCTTTTCACACTTGGGAAAAGGAGAAGTCCTGGTACACTCCCACACAGAGCATATGTGCTGTACAGAGCTGCTTCGATCCCAGAAAGAGCTCCATGCATATTGGACTGCCTCCTGGCTAGTACAACCTGGTATGCATCCTTTCAGATCTCTTCTAGGCAAAGCATTCATGGGGCAGGGTGGGGCAGCCGTGGTAAATTAGCATTTACATTTATTCAGCATATAACTGTGCCAGGTAAGTTTGGGATGGATTGGTATCCCGAAGTGTTGATTCCCAGCCAATCCCAGATATTTGCTGACCTATGCATCCCTGGTTCATGTGTATTCTCTGTGTTCCTGACCCTCTGACTGTTTGAAGACTACGAAGACTCTCTGGTCTGGCAAACTGACTATGCTTTGACTCTTGAACTTGAACTGGATGCTGCTACCACTAGCCTGGTGAGCGCTTGTGTGTACGCACTTGCAGAATGCTGCCTGCTTGGGACATGACAGCTGACATCAGCTTGGCATTGTCCAGGCCATGGGGGTAACTGACAATCTCAGTGCAATGCCAGGAGAATTGCAGTTTTTTCTTGTGACTTGGAGGTAGCCCTCATTAATTTTTAAGGAAGGAGGGTCAGAAAACAATAATTTCTAGTTCCTACATCATGTTCATGAATTTTGAAATGTGTACCATTTTGCTAGAAGCCTGGTGAATATATGGAACTACAACATGCTAACTAATATTCTAAGGGCTATTTTATTGCTTTATTCAGTCATTCTTGAGTAAAAAAGGAAACTGTTTTGCAAAGTTGCCTCTTTTTTTCCTATTCAAATAAGTTTTGTAAAAGTGAATGTTTTCTTGTTTTGCAAAAACAAGCAGAATGGTGGTTTGGGCCTGCTTTTTGCTGGATAACTTCCAGGAAATGAAGAATAATACCTTGTTACTGATTAAAAAGTAACAAAAAATGAAGCTTACTTTCTTTCTAAATTGCATTGTCTGAAATCTGTCGTTACTCAAATGCAGATCTGTGTATATGGACCGTTCTAATAAACATCTCATGAGGTGCCAGTTGTAATTAGTTCCATCCTGCTAACTTCTGTTTTGTGTCCATATGGTAATTCTCAGGGTTCTAGTAAAAACAAAGCAGATCTTAAAAGCCTAAAATATGCTCACTACTGTGGCATTTTTCCTACCAGTGGGGGGGGGGGAAGAGAGAAAAGAAATCATGATATAACTAAATACTATCCCCCCAAAAAATAACAGTTAAAAAAAGTTGTGTAAATTTAGCTAATGAGGAGAAAAAGTTACACTCAAAGATATAAAGTATTGCTACGTTAATGTTCTATAACTAAAAACCGTTTAGCATCCAAAGTGTGACAGGCACTGCAGAAAATGTTGGGATGTAATAAGTTATATTACACTGGATTAGAAAATTGTCAACTGGAATAATAGTGGGGTTGTGGGCATTGATTCTCTGGAGATTTTTCCTAGATCTGCCTTGAGATACTTCAGTCAGAACCTGGATCTTTGTTCATGGACAGCAGATGCTCTGTATAAGTTATGCTTCTTATCTCCCAGAGTTATAATCTGGAAGAATAGCGATCTTGATGGTGGTGGCGCAGTATGGTGGTATAATACTGACTGGGGAATTCAAAGCTGAATTCAGAGCCCTCCAACTCTGTGCTGCTCTGATGATTCTGCTGTGCTTTTCTGAATTCTTCTTCTTCAGAAAGTCAAAATGAACTCTTGAAAGCTCAAACTAGAAAAGGACATATAGCTATATACTATCTCTGTATACTGCATAGTGAGTGCAGTACTCACCCACTGGTAAGGTCCATCCACATGCTGCCATCTCTGCTGCCACCCTAGATTTAGCTAACTCCTCCTTAGAACAACCTAGGTGTTCTCTGCTAAAAACAGGCCACAGCTTGGCTGGGAGACTCTAGCTCTCTCCTAGACAGCAACTGCAAAATCTTCCAGGTGTGATGTGGCAAATGGGTGTGGCCTTTCAGCTACAACTTCAAGCACCATAGCAAGGTCTGGGCATGTGATGGATGTTGCCACATATGTTGCCAGAGTGCAATCTGCCTTGCCCTGCCCACACCTGTACTTCAAGTCAGGCTGGTCTGGTACAGGGCTCATCCATCCATCCATCCATCCATCCATCCATCCATCCATCCATCCATCCATCCATCTGATTTTTTTTTTATCCTACCCTATACTAGGGATGCTTGCTAATATTCATAACATTCATTATTTGTACAAATTTGTCCAAGTTCAGACATCTGTACACAGATCAAACGTTATGACATTTGTACAATAACATTTGTACAAATACAAATAGTTCTGACATTCATTAAACAGGAAGGTGGGAAAGCAGCTATGCCACACATCTGCAGCAGCTCCAGACTGCATTTGACATGGATCCAGAGTGAATTAAAAGTGGATTCAGGTTGGATATGATGCTTTCAGAGTGCAAATTTGCTATGGGATATGTATTGGATATGTACTCATTTGCATCAGATGTGTATTTGTTCATATCTGATGCATATTGGATATTTGTAGAAATTTGTAAGAGTACATTCGTATCGAGTAGAATCTACCACATTCAAAGGGGATCTATTTGAATGAATACAAATGTTCTAACATTTGATTTGTTAAGAAACGAATGTCAAAAAACCCATTTGTGCACATCCCTACCCTATACCCAAAGGTCCCAGGGTGGGTTACAACATTAACAACCAGTGAAAACATAAAATGAACATTAAATAATAACAATGCCTAAGTATGCGATGAAAACCATCTCCTTGTTTAGCCAAAGGCCAGGGCAAAGAGATGTATCTTCACCGCTCTCCTGAATGCATAAAGTGAAGATGCCTGACACACCTTAAAGTGCATATGGCTGCCTCTGCTGTACTACCTTACCTGACTGGTACAATGTTCTTCTTAGGAATGAGCACGAATATTCATAGGCATTTGAAATTCAATCAGATGTGCTGAATTTTGAATTTCACCATTCAAACTCAAATAGAATGTTCCAAAATTCAAGTGTAAACATTCAAATCAGATTTCAAATTTTGGATCTATTCATTCTAATTATCCGGACATTCGTATGTGTCCGCATTCGTACATGATATGTACTTGACTATCTGCATCTTTCCCACAACCATATGCATTTGTACGGATCCATACAAGACAAAAACGGGTGGCATATGGGATGCATACAGATGTGAACAAATGCGTACAGATGTGCATGGATGTCAGGAAGATGTGTACAGGCACATACAAATGTTGTAGACATTTGTATGTGCAGGTTCGAATAAAACATTCGGTAAAAACAAATTGAATCCTGTTAAATTCAAATTTAACAGAGTTGAATCAAATTGAATTTTGGGTATTCGATTTGATTCAAATAGAATGTCAAAACAAACAAACATTTGTGCACATTCCTAGTTATTATACCATACTAGTCATGTAAGAGTAAAAGGGTCCTTCTTGCTAATATCTAATATGGAATGTATTTATTCAAGATTCTTAGATTGCTGACTGTCCAAATAGTTACTGTGAAATAAATAAATTGGTTGAAGGGTGAAGTATGGTTTAGTGGTTTCCTGATGGGGTCAATTTTAGCTAGCAATATTGCATTGTCATGCCTGAGGTGGGTAGAGATTCTTGATAGGAGCATAAGCTCACCATGAAAATGCCTGATGATTATGTTGTTCTTAATTAATTGTGAGAGAGGAAATGGAGAGGCTGATACAGTGTGTATAACAATCCTAGTGGCAAGAAGATTGGGAAAAGGATATAGCCTCGGAAATTATTTGCAAGAGGATACATTCATTTCTCTCTCTCTCTCTCTGTATGTGGGTGTGTGAAAGAGAGAGAGAGATCTTGCCAGTTTATATCATTTTAAAAATACAGTATTTTTCTCAAGCACTCTATATTATACATCCACCTGTGGTCCTATTAAGCCTGTCCTACATCCTGGCCAGCCCGTGGCAGTTTTCCACTGAATGCTCTGCCCTAGGCTGTGCCATTTGTATGATGCATGTATTTGGATGCTATGTATAGCCTTGTGTGGGCTGATGCTACTGGAAGGAGAAAATAAAATGTGAGCTCCTCTCTGTTATGGTAATATATGAGCTTGGCTTCAGCCCCAGCTGCCACAATTATTTATGGGAAGCAAGTTTTTGATAATAAGGGCTCCACATGCTTACAAATAGTCTTGTGGAGGACAGAATGGATAGGTGTTTGCTCTGCAGGTTTTGCAACAGACTCACAGCACAGTGCACCGATTCAGAAGCTACACTTTCTGGCATAAGTGAAATCCCAGAAAGTCTCAGGGATTCTGAAACGCTCTGCTCTTTCTAAAATAACAATAGTGAACCGTGAAAGCCTCCACTGCCCACAGAGCACATCCATGAAGACAGCAGAAGAGGACGATTGTTCTGAATGAATCTTTACTCTGGAATAGTTAACCCAAATCTGGTTCAGAGGTTTCAAAGTCAAAGCCTTCAGTTGAAGCCCTAGAGGCTTTACTCCCTCATCTGAATTGCTGCTGCTTAAAAGGACTAAGGTACTCATGTGTGGCAATGGCCCCCAGGTTTTGGAATAGTCTCCCCCTTGACATGTGTATATATTCAGGAAGGCGGTGAAGACGCACTTCTTTGCCCTGGCCTGTGGCTGACGTGCTTATACTCCCTTCCCACAATGGCAGATATTATTATTTTAGTATTTTAATATGCTGAATCTTTTAAATGTTTTTATGTATATTATTGGTTTTAAAATTGATTTTAATTTGTTGTTTCTGATCAATGTTCCACATAATGCCAGGCTTTTTATCTGAAAGGCTAGAAGAGAGACACAAATCTTCCATTACATCATCTTATAATGGCAAACATATTGTAATGATTCAAACTCTTCAGTTTAATTGAAAATGCTGTGTAAGGTTATGCCAGGGTATATGGCCTTTCAAAAGTTGATGGCATGAGTGAAAGTGCTTTAGGCCAAGAACTAGAATAAAAACTAGTGTCTTCTGCTTGAAATACCCATGAGCAACTGGGTGGGCCACTGGGTGGGACAAGATGCTGGACTAGATGGGCTGGGCCTGATCAAGCAGGGTTCCTCTTGCGTTCTTAACTAGGTAGTATCAGGCTCTCTACACACATACACCAAACTAGGGATGAACTTTTTTAGTGGTAAAGTCTGAAGTATTTGTACTAATATTAATTTTGTTTCCAGTAGTTTCAAACTGAAGATAATCAAGAGCATATGCTAGGAAAGTCTAGATTTTCTGTTCCACCAGTGGTATTAACAAGTCTTCGACCAACGATTTTATATCCACACTAACAGTAGAATCTTTTAAGAACTTAAACCATTATGTTTTGTGAGATCTATTTACCACTTATGCAAAACATGAGTCATTTGTTTTCTAGGTTTTTTAAGCATATAATTGTTTTGCAATAACAGTTCCACATGTTTCAAAGGGAACTTTATTTTTGTCACTCAACTGGGTCACCAATTATTTAAATATATTGCTTCATGGGCAAAATATTGAACTTCAGATACATGCAATCATATCTGCAAGTCCTCTCATTAACAACCACTTGCAGGAATCATTGAGGATGTCATTTCTAGTATTTCTAGTATATCACGAACAATTTGCAGTTGTTTCAATGACAAATTTAGCTCAGTACTAGAGAAATAAAGGGAGAACCAATGAACAATCCCCATAGAATAAATCTGTTTTATGAATCTGGAAAATAGCAAGTAATCATTGCTTGTTATATTTTTTGACAGCTTAAGTATATAAAAAAAAGAAAATCAATTACTATGAAACTAGTATCCAGATTAATGTTGAAAATAAACCTGCTTCTAAAAGTACCTTGCTAAAAGAGCATTGATTTTTTATTGTTTGAGGGAGACTAGCTATATTTAATTTCTTTTATTGATTTTTTTTCCTTAAGCCCTATATTCAATGCATGTGAGATACAATGCAATTTCTCATAGGGAAGCAATGCCTAGTGCTAGGCTTGTGAATTAATTTTGCATGAGTGAGAACAATGCTTAGTAATTTGCTGAGTATTTCAGAGCAAAACCAGTAATTTCCCCCTTTATTATTTATAAATATCAAGAGGTCTAGAATTGGGCAGGCTTCTACAGGTTCAAATGAGAAGACCTTGCAGTGATTTTTAATAGCCTCACACGCTAGCACCCCCTTCTTACCTACTTTGAATGCCAATGACTAGAAGGAAAATAAGCAGTATATGTAAGAGTAGCCCGTTGTTTATATTTCCAACTGTGTAGTGCTAACCATTTTTTAAGAAACACGCACACAAACAAATCAAACATTTAAAAGCACACTGCAGTTAAGTACCCAACCACTTTAAGTGAGACAGTTCTTGAAATTTCATAAAATGATTCACATCTAGCAGCAGTTATGAGAAGAATTTTAATGATGCCTGCATCAGCAAAATGAAAGCAATGTCCTTGTGGTAAGAGGAATGCAAATGTTTTCCATCAAACAAATTTAAAATACATTAATGCCATGACGAAGGAGAAGAGAATGAAATGTCTAAACCAGTGTGTGTTAAGAGGCTGGCTTTTAAGAGTTGCTTACTGTCTGGTCAGTTCTAAGCCATTCCAAGTAGATGCCAAAGGCTTCCTTGCCTCAAAATCACTAGCTATGGTGCATCTTGGTTAACTAGCCACCTGCCTGGTTTCTACAGGTTACTCAGGTGATGGGTAGATTGGTAGTACAAGCTACTATTGCATTGTTTTTGGAAAAAAAATATGTAAAGCCTGAAAGATGGGGGAGGGAGAGTCTGATAGCTGAAGGTACTGGCTGTATGGTTAGAGCCAATCTATACCTGAAAATAAAGTAGGCCTCACTTTTCCTGAAGCACTTAATAAAGATGCCACAGTTATATTCATGGTAGCCTGATTACTTCTGGTTTTGGTCTAACCATTAACCTTTTGAAATGGGGCAGTGGGTGGCAGTATTACCCTCTTGCTTCCCAAAATAATAGGAAAGCCATTGTGTTCAGTGATGAAAAGAAGTAACAAGGAGGCTCATGAAAATGAATGGAGTTTATTAGCATGCAGCCCTTCTTTGACATCCAGGCATGTTAATCAAACAAGCTGTGATAATATCATGTTCTCCTCTTTAGCAAGAACAGACAAAGATTTGTGGTGCAATGAAAATTCAAGGAAAGAACTTGGTTGTATATCTTGCCATGCACCAAAAAAACTCAAGTTGGATAATGGCATTTAACAATAATGAGCCATATACTTCTTTTATGAATGCTATTCATAGATAATTTACCTAAATGCTAAGTGCTAAGAAAGCCAGAGCAGTATAGCAGCTAGAATTATGAACTGAGACCCATGATTTTAGCATCCAATCCCACACTTGTTTTACTGCTCAAAAAGCTTATTGAGTAAACTTACTAAGTTTGACCAATCCCTATCTCCGTCCACACAAAGCCATTTGCAGCAGCCAGCATGAAGATGGAAGGATCTCAGATAATTACTCACACATTGATTGGATAAATATTGACTCAGTCTATTAGAGATGGATCAAATTAGACAGATACTGTAAACAACTGCCCTGGAGCCATTTGATGAGGAACCAATGAGGAGTGAGGCACTACTCCATCTATTCATCAGTGGCACTCAGGACTTGGCAAAAGATGTAAACATGGTAGAACTGATTAGGAATTCTGACCAAAATGCGATAAAATTCAACATTTCTAAATGTGAAAGCTAACAAAGCAAGTTCCATGTGGTTACTTTTGATTTCAAAAAGAGTATTTTCAAAATTGAAAAGACTGAGGTGGTCAAGAGTGCAAACTCTCTCCAGAAAGACAATGCTGCTTAACTCCTATCAAGGCCGGTAGCCAGCATTTGCAAATTCAAAGTCCATCTAGACCACTTTGCAATGGTAATGGAACCAGAGGCATTTCCGCACTGAATCGCGTTCGAAACCGAACGCGTTCAGGCGGAAAGCTTAAGCCAGCTTCGGGCGCTTTCCCCGTTCACACACAGACGCTCCGGAACGCGTGTAAACGCGTTCCGGAGCGTCTGGGTGCGAATGGTCAAAGCGCCCGAAGCTGGCTTAGCCGGCAAACGCTGGCCAGGGGCGCGCCGGCGGCCGCGGAGGCAGATCGACAATCAGCTGTTTGAAAAACAGCTGATTGTCAAAGCCGCGCGGCGTCGGAGGCGAGCCGGCAGGCGATCGGGAGACAGAAGCGGCGCGAACGCTTCTTCTCCCGAACGCCTGCGGGCGGCTCGTCCGCGTTGGAACGCGTGTAGAGCACTTCGAAGTGCTCTACATTTCGAACGCGGAAAAGCCAGCTGCGGACACGTCGGGACGCAAGGCGCGCGCGGCCAATGCGGATGACGTGTCCACAGCTGGCTTTTTCGCGTTCGAATCAGCCCCGTGCGAAAACGTCTCAGGCCATTGCTACAGTGATCAGGGAGCTCAGTAGGTGAGTGAGTAGCTACAGCCGTGCAGTGCACCCACCCACCCACCCACCCACAGCTATCGCACAGAAGTGAGCATGAAGGCTGTGCCTGGAGCTGTACTTGGACCACCTTTGGTAATCCTAGTATAGCTGTGGGTGGTTTTTACTGTTCTACAGCTACCAAAGAGTGGGGTAGCTGCACAAGCTTGGAGCTGCTCCAGGAAGCCGCTCCGCAGTATGAGAAATGCACAGTATCAGATCACATGGGGCCATCTCCATCTTCCAAGTGTGAAAAGGCCCTGACTCTGTAAGGTTATCTAATGTGATCAGGAAAGCTATTGTTTAGGGTGGGAGAGAAAAGCATCCTTCCTAAAGTGGAAGAGTTCTCCTAATAAATAAAGTGTGAAAAAGCACAAACTTTGGCAAAAGAAATTCAAGTAGAAAGCGAATGAAACAAAAGAAGAAAATTTAAGGAACACAATGCCAAAACTGGAAAAAAAAAACCTACTAATAAAAGATTATTCAAATACATTAGTAGCAGGAAGCCAACCAAGGTGCCCATTGGTCCCCTGGGGTGATGAGTGAATCAAAGGTGTGCTGAAAGGAGAAAAGGAATTGCAAAGAAACTACATGAATTATTTGCACCTGTCTGTACAGAAAAGAATTCGGGGGATATTCCTCAGTTCCAAGACTCAAGAAAGGAGTCTGAGGAAGTGAGAGAAATAGTGGCGCCAAGAGATGACCTGGTAGGTCTTACTAATAAATGAAACATCAAAAAATCACCAGGCCCTGATGGCATCTACCCCAAAGTTACAACTCAAATTGCAGAACTTTGGATAAAAATATGCAGCTTGCTGCTGTGGTACCGGTAGGTGACTTCAATTTTTAAAGGGGTCCTTTAAAAAGACCCAGGGAATTATAGGCCTATCAGCTGAACATTCATTCTGAGGCAGACTGGAAACTCTTATTAAATATAAAATTAACAAACATTTGGAGGTACAGGCCTTGCTTAAAGACAAGCCAACACAGCTTTTGTAAGGAAAAGTCCTGACTAACTAGTAGGGATGTGCATGAATATATATATATATATTTGCATTCAGATTTGAGTCAAATTGAATGTTTTGACATTTGATTTGATTCAAATGGTTGGAATTCAAATGCAACAAAATCTGACTCAAATCGAATACATTCGTTTGAATGTTAAATTCGAATCTGAAGATATGAATGTTGACAACATTCATATGTGCTATATGTATCTGTACATATTTTGTTTGCATCCTGTTTCATCCCATATGCATCCCATTTGCATCCCGTATTATAAGCACAAATGTGTACAGATACATATGAGATCTGTACCTATTTGTACAGATGTGTGTGTAATACATATGCATCTGTACTTTCAAGTGTTTTGAATCATTCCATAATAGGACCTGTCTAACTGTTATCGCCAGATGCTTTTATGGATATGTAACTGTTAAGAAATACAAAAGAAATAGTAGTAATAAACAGACATTTTTCATAATGGAATGATATGAGTTTCTCCTAGGTTCTGCTACCAGTGCGTTTTAACATATTTGTAAATAATGTGGAATCAAGTATGATCTATAGAATAATAAAATTTGTTGATGACACCAAATTTTTCAAAGAGATGAAAACAAAACGGTGACCGTGAAAAGCTCTAAAGGATCTCTGCACCCTGGAAGTGTGGGGAGAAACATGACAGATGTCGTTTAAAGAGAACAAACGTAAATGATGCTGAGAATCCTCACTACACATGTGAACTAATGGGAACTGCGTGGACAGTGACCGATGAGGAAAGAGATCTTGGAACAATGGTATACAGCTCCATGAATATGTGCAACTGCTAGAAAAATAGTGAATGGTACGTTACAGATGATTCAAAAAATGGAATTGAAAATAGAGCCCCTAATATGGAATACTATGTGTAGTTGCAGTAGCTTAATCTCAAAAAAATAATATAACAGAGGGTAATTAAGAAGGAGCTTCCCTACGAGGAAAGGTTTTTAGCCCAGAAAGGAGATGAATGAGAGGGGGCAGAGTTGTATAAACTTATGGACGTTGTGGACAAAGTGGATAGGAAGAAATGAATTTTCCTGTGTAGCTGGTTGGGCACTCTAAGAACAGACTGCTGGACTAGATGGGTCTAATCCATGAAACATTTCTTATGTTCTTTTGTTATGAGTAATGCCTGACACATGGGAGTGGCTAGTGGTCACATCTGGATAGTAGCCATTTTATCAATCTGCTCCCTGGCTATGCCCATCTCAGCCACCTGGAAAGTCTGGATTATGCCACTAGCCTCTCTGGCTGAGTCCACTGGCATCTTGATATATTTTTCTTGGGAGAGATACAGAAGTGGTTTGCTATTGCTACTTCCATGGAGAGGCTGGGGATCAAGCCAGCAATCATCTGTTCTCTAGGCATTTTGCTCTACTACTGAGCTACAACCACTCCTGATTCTCCTTTACTACCAGTATACAGTTATCCCTCCTGCTGCACCTTTTTTTTCTGTAATGATGACTAAACTAAAATGCCTGTTCCCTCACCCAGTGCTGACTGCATCAAGCAAAACTGTTACAGAGCACCTGTGACAGTTATGGAAAGCCAGAACTTGGCATCCCTTAACTATGATTTACATTATGTGATGGTTTCATGGAATGAAACCATTGCTTTATGCAAGATTAATATATATTGTTTGAAGTTCTACAGCTAATGAAGAAGACAACAAGTAGAAATCAATTTGGAAGCAGAGAGGCATGTGAAGTTATTCAGTTCATTCTATTAGCAACTTCTCTTTATAAAGTGAAATTGTTTGGACTTATTTCACTTAATATCTTATAGATTTTGAGCACTTTTTCCATTCTGTGGACTATTAATAAATTCCATGGATTGTATAAGTCTCATCAGAAAAATTATTGGAATTAGGGGAACCTTGCTTTCTGTTATCTTAGAAAATAACAGAAAAAGAAAAAATAAGATGGATTTAAACAGAACAGAAGTACTTAAAAGTTTTCTTATAAGTTTTCATTGATTATTTTCTTTTGGGTGTATGTTGCTATAGACATAGTATAGCAACTGCTACTGGTATAGTATTCATCCCTATAATGTGACTGAAAAAATTGTCTCCAAGTCTGATAAAGTTCCAAGTATGGGATGAATAGAATAGATATGGATGCAGGTTTTCTGTGTGCAACCTGGAAATCTGCAAAAAAAACATGATCCCAACTGCATCTCTTTCTACCTTTGGTTGAATGTACTGAGGATAAGAATAAGGAAAAAACGAAGCTAGTAGGTGATCTCCTTGAGTATCAGATATGTGAAGAGGGCTAAGTATTGAACCTGCCAAGGAAAACCAGGAAAGCTCTTTTCCATTTACTGTGAAATGTGCCTAGCTGTGCAATAGAAACGTCAATAGAAATCTCATAGACTTAGCCCATGAATCTTCTTGTTCATGTCATGTCTGAGTTCAGCTGACAAAATGACTTGTCCCAAGCTCCCAACAACATGGCTTGGTCCAGGAGTTATTTTATTTACTTATTTATTTAATAATTTATACCTCTTCCTTCACCTGAAGATTCCAGGGTAGGTCACAGCAATAAAATATAAAATATATTAGAGTATGCTTAAATCATATATATAATGTAAACCTCCTTCTCTCCCTGGCAGGACAGCATTCAGAGGAAGCTCAATGTTAACATATTACTTCTGGGTGAAGTAATATGTTTTAACAGAAGCTTAAAACTATATAACACAAGTGCTTGGTAAGCTTCCAAAGGGTAGAATTTCTGGGAATCACCATAGAAAAGGCTCTCTTGTGTGCTCCTGTCACAAGAAGGGCCTGATTTTTGTGATCTTAAGGCATGGGCAGGTATATATGGGAGAACGCGGTTCTTCAAATAACCAGGGCCTAAGCCATAGGGGGTTTTATATGGCAGCATCCACACTCTGCAGTGGGCTCAGTAGCAAGTAGGCTACCAGTGCATATTTTTCAGGACCAGTGTGATGTGCATTCAGCCAG
This sequence comes from Aspidoscelis tigris stejnegeri, assembly GCA_023333525.1. NCBI lineage: Eukaryota > Metazoa > Chordata > Lepidosauria > Squamata > Teiidae > Aspidoscelis > Aspidoscelis tigris. The sequence continues at coordinate 99,470,550 of JALMGA010000001.1, forward strand.
AACCTCCTATCAGCAATCAAACTGCTGCATTCTGACCACTTTCTGCTGGACCACTTTCGAGCGAAGACTCATTACAGGAATCTAATATGTTGGTTGCCAGAGCATAGACTACTGTGGCCATATTGTTCCTATCTGAAAAAAGTAAAAGTTTGTGAATGGTTGATAGGCAGTGAAGGTAGGCAGTTCTCCTGGCTACCATTGCCACGTGGGTTTCAATGACAGTGATGAATCCAGGAGCATCCAGATCACACATCTTGTCTGGGTTCAGTTTCAGTTTATTGGTCCTCAGCCAGCCCATCTCCAGACAGCAATCAACTGCCTGAGCTGCTTGCTTGGTCAGGTGAAAAGAAAGATAGAATCAGGTGACTTCCAATGACCTCTTCCAGCAGATGTTAAATATCAAGGAGACAAAACTACCCCTGGGGAATTCCACATGAAAGTTCCCTGAACACTGAACAAAAGTCTCCCATTGCTACTTCTGTAGCTTACCATGGAAGGGAGAAGACCACTGTAAATTTTTGACATAGTTCTGGCTGGGTACTATGCTTGATAGTACCAAAAGCCATGGAGAGATCAAGAATCAACAGGGTTGCATTGCCCCATCCCTCTCCTGATGAAGGTCATCAGTCATGGTGACTAAAGTATTCTCACTGTCAAATCCTTAGACGTTTTCGCATTACTCCCGTTCCATTTGGAACGGGAGTAGGACGGGAAGCTTAAGACAGCTCCCGGCGCTTTCCCCTTTCACACACAGACGCGCCAGAACGCGTGTAAACGCGTTCCGAAGCGTCTGTGTGCGAATGCTCAAAGCGCCGGGAGCTGTCTTAGCCGGCAAAGGCCGGCCAGGGGCGCGGAGACAGCCGCGGAGGCAGATCGACAATCAGCTGATTGTCAAACAGCTGATTGTCGAAGCCGCGCCGGCGTCGGAGGCGCGCCCGCAGCTGTTCGGGAGACAGAAGCAGGCGCGAATGCTTCTCCTCCCGAATGCCTGCGGGCGGCTCGTCCGCGTTCGAACGCATGTAGAGCACTTTAAAGTGCTCTACATTTCGAACGCGAGAAAGACAGCTGCGGACACGTCGGAGCGCAAGCCGCGCTCGGGCAATGCGGATGCCGTGTCCGCAGCTGTCTCCCACGCGTCCCGTTCAGCCCCGTGCGAAAACGTCTCTTGTCTGAAACCAGAGGCCACATTTACCCCCATTCATATTCCCAAGTGTGAAAGCAAATACACATTAGTAGCTAATGCACTTTCCCATCCAGTGGATGAGAAGCTAAGTGCAGAAATACCCCAAATTGAAATAGACTCAAACATTGAACATAGTATGTAAAGGAGAACAAAAACATATCAAACACTTGATCAGACACTTACCTCTGTCTGGTCACATGACCGATTCATCAGAGGCCACCACCATTTTGGTTGTGGAACTCTGTGTGACTGTTGTTATAACAACAATCATGCTCAGTGCACTTGTGCAGTACCCCAGATGACCCCTCACATGGTAAAAGGTGCAGATGATAGTCTCCTGGACATACCAAGTAAGATTTTGGGATTCGGGAGGGTTGGGTTCCTTGTGGTGCAGTATTTTGTGCACCACATCTAGTATGCAATTAGTTAGCCTCTGTAGGTTGTCAACCTTTGTAGGCTGTAAACGCCTCCTGCAAGTGCAGATGCACCTGCCCAGAAGCTGACTAATTGCATACTTTGGGACCAGGTGTACAAAAGCCTCAGGTTTGGCATAACAATGATTCCGGTAGAGGTTGGAGCCAAGGCCTAAAAGAGGATAGTCATGAGCACCTGTACAGCCCTAGAGACATCAAAATGTGGGAATGCCTAGCAATCAGGTTATTTAAGGGATCTGCATGGCTATGTAGATGCAGTTTTAAATACTTTCACACATTTGTGCTTTCTTTACTAACATATGATTACTCTGATTGCTGTGGAGATATCAGCATTCTAACATTTTCCCCTTGATATTTTCAGGAAGTGCTTGTGGTATCTTCATTAGATTGAAAAGTCACAAAGCAGCTTCCTGCCATCATATTTTGGAAAGCACACTTTCAAAGTTCTCATATCTCAGATACAGTCTGTTTCCTAGATATAACCTGGGAAACTTTGTTGGATGATAATGCAACAAATAAAAAATCTATGGCCCCAAAAGGGGTATATAATTATGAAAACGTATAGAGCCACAGTGCTAAATCATTGTGAAAATTTGGATGATGTAGCATAATAATACTGCAATTTTGCAGGAAAGCAAAAATTGCAAACATGATTAATGTTCATGCATTTAATAGTGCCCATTAAAGCCAGAAAAAAAAACAGTCTTTTCTTAATTCCTGTACCTCCTGAGTACATGTACATTGTGGAATATGCCATATATTCTTATAAATTATTTTATTAATAAGGACAACATGAACAGCACCAACCAAATATCCAATTGACTGGTGTCTGATCCCTCTCTCCTTTACATCTCAGATCTGAGCCATCTAATATGTGCATAACCCATGATGTTCAGGGAGGCTGGTTTTCATACAGCATTGAGTAAAATGACTTACCTTTTATTGGCATTATTTATTCCCCACTTTTCAGCTGCTTTGCCCTTTGCATCACGGGCCACCTTAGCTGGTAATGATGTTATAAATGTTTTCAAATTTATTCACGTACATCCCATTCACATTTACCTACAAGTACTGCTGTTTTTTTTATCAGTCATGTGAGTTCTATCCCAGAGCTGCCAGGATAATTTTTGCTGTCAATTTCAGAAGTAAACTAGTGGATCTGTACACATTTATTCTTACTATATGATTCAAAGATTCATTCTCTTTCCTGTATTCTCAGTTTTGTTGATTCAGTAATTCGGAATCAAATTTCCTTTCACTCCAAACACAACATTCTAAATCTATTGAATTTCAGCTTTATATAGAATATAATGTCAACTCTACCAATATTATTCTTAAGTTCTGATGCTAATTTTAACATGCTAATTCTTCTATTACTTCCTATGAACTTATAACAACCAAGGTAGTTGTCAAATCATTGGCCCTTTCTGCACTGGGCCTTATTCTGGATTCTGTTCAGGAATAAGGACCTGCTGTTTTCATGCTGGTGCAGACTATGGCAGCCTACAGAGTCTGCCCTAGTCTGCACCAGCATGGTGATAGTAGGTTCCTATTCCTGAATAAAATCCGAAACAAGATCCATTGAATGCCGTTCCCTGCCATGATTTATAGGCTTCATTCTCCATGTGAGGCTTGTTTTGTGTCTTGATGGGTAAGTTCTTCAAAAGCCTATGACGTCTATTAGGTCTTTCTAACCCTTTCTACAGAGATTATCTGCAGACTCCATTTTGTTTTTTACTAACATGGACTACTACTATGGTGACCCAACAATTTCTTTTCATAAAGTCATGCACATGTATAAGAGAGAGAGAGAGAGTCCAGAGGCCAATTTGTTCTTGGTCCCATGGTTTACGATAGGTTAACATCTGGTCAGGTGCATCTGCACTTGTAGGAGGCATTTACAGCCTAGGAATGTCCCCTGCCTGCTCAGATGTTAACCAATTATTGCAAACTATAGACGTTTTCGCACGGGGGAAAACGGAACGCGAAAAAGGCAGCTGCGGACACGTCATCCGCATTGGCCGCGCGCGGCTTGCGTCCCGACGTGTCCGCAGCTGCCTTTTCCGCGTTCGAAATGTAGAGCACTTCGAAGTGCTCTACACGCGTTCCAACGCGGACGAGCCGCCCGCAGGCGTTCGGGAGAAGAAGCGTTCGCGCCGCTTCTGTCTCCCGATCGCCTGCCGGCTCGCCTCCGACGCCGCGCGGCTTTGACAATCAGCTGTTTTTCAAACAGCTGATTGTCGATCTGCCTCCGCGGCTGCCGGCGCGCCCCTGGCCGGCGTTTGCCGGCTAAGCCAGCTTCGGGCGCTTTGACCATTCGCACCCAGACGCTCCGGAACGCGTTTACACGCGTTCTGGCGCGTCTGTGTGTGAACGGGGAAAGCGCCCGAAGCTGGCTTAAGCTTTCCGCCTGAACGCGTTCGGTTTCGAACGCGATTCAGTGCGGAAATGCCTTATGTTAACTAACCTTAACTAATTGTGACTGCAGCCTTACCTGTAGCATCCATGAAGCAACCATTTCCAGTGCCAGGGGTCATCTAAGGTTCTGTGCAAGTGCACTGGCACCTCAGATGACTGTGCATGCACAGAGCATCATTATCACCATAGCAACAATGATGGTGAATGTGCAGTCATGCAGGATGCCATGATCAAAATGGCAACATCCTGTGAGTGACTGGATGTGTGACCAAACAGAGGTAAGTGTCCAGGTGTGTGAGGCTTAGGCTGCCATGTACCAGTGTTCTCTAGTATGAACGCTAGTATGTTAGTCTATTATGCACTCTTCCCACCCAGTGGATGGTAAAGCAAGTGTAGAGGCACCCCAGATCAAATCTGAATTCCTCTTGTACAAAGTGTAATCTGTATGATGAATGATTTTTGAATAAACATTTGAGTAACCATTGAGTAAGGAAAATGTTTCAAATCTCTTCCTTATCCTACCCATGTCAATAGCTGATCTATGAAATACTGCTCCTTTGGAGACAAAACCAGAAATGAAAGTGCATTTACACAGTGAAAGAGAAGAGCCTGGTGGAGAGACATTGCTCCATTATTTATCTGCAAAGCTACTGGTGCCTCAGAGTAGATGTTCAGATCAAAGTCAGACTCAAAGGTTCTTAGTTCATGAACCCATGTTATCATCAGGCTTTTCTTTATGTACATCCTTCACACTTTCACTTCAAGGACACCAAACTGTGCTTTCTTCTCATCTTTCTTACATGCTTTCCACGTCTATCTGCCACTCAATATGCAGGTACAGGAAAAGCATTGACTAATTAATGACACCCATCCCCACAAGAGCTAACAGGTGCCTTCAGATGAGCTCCAGGAGACAAAAGACCATGTCTCTGTGCAGCAAACAAATTTGTTTGTCGAAACATATCATTCAATTCACTGGATTGAGCTACATTCTTTTGAAGTTACCTGCTCTTGAAGAGAAAGGCAATATTTAAATAAGTAATGGTTTTGTTTTTTTAACTCAGATAATCCAGGAAAAGTTGGAGGGTACGTTTTGCAGCATTATTTCCTATCTTTAACCAATTTTATTACAACTCCCCCACCAGTTTTCTAAAGTAATGTACCTAGGATGATCTCTATTCTACTCTGTTCCTCTCCAACAGTTTGCTCTCTACTCACTGGTCATCACTCCCTATTTGCTTAAGCGCAAGATGAATGGGAAAGTTCCAGCTGGCTGGCCAAAAGTATGCAGTCATAGTTCTAATTTTTCCATACTTATTTCCAAGCAGATGGTTTCAGTGTCACTTAGCAACTGGCCACCAGCACCTGCAGCTGCTTCTATTTGTAGGAAATGATTTCCCTAAAATATGCATGACAGTCAGGTTTGATATAACAGGGTTTTCTCTCTCAATCTGCATTTTTATTTAAGGCAACGTTCCCAGTTGGGAGTGTGGTCCTTTTAGCTGTGATGTCCTGCATGGTGCATCATTGCCAGTATTCATCAGAGTAAAATACTTCTGTTTTGTTTAAATGCATCTTAAGTAAACATTAACTGATACCTGGACTGAATCAAATATTCCCTGAGGACCACGGAGAAAAATAAGGATTTTTTTTTTCGCCCAATAGCAGAAGATACTGCAAATAATTGCTTTTGGACAAGTGGACAAAGTAGAAATATAAAAGTGAATATCTATCAATCCACCTATTAATTAATAACCTGATATACAAAATCTTTGCTTTTATGTTCCAGTATATCAGGAATTTCTAATTGAAGCACTTTGGATTTTCCTGGACTGTTAAGTACCAACATGGATTGCTGGAAGTGGAATATTGGGAGTTGTAATTCAAGAACATCTGGAGAACTATTGTTTGAGATCTCCATGGCATATAGTTGGATACCAGATAGAAACTATATCCCCACTTTAGAAGGAAATATATGTTTTGTTTAACTAGAAGCTAGATGTCATGGCATCATGGACAGAGAGAAAAACATCATGTAATCCTTGCACAGAAGATATTATTTCTCATTAAGTAACCTTTATATTTAGTTTATAGTTGCTGTGTTCCCATTACCACTTAAAACTGTTTAAAAACTATTTAAAAATGGTTTGGATCCTCATCGTTCCCACCCCTCAATCAATTAAAATTGTTTAAAAATTGTTTGAATCTGCGTCGTCTCCATTCCCAATCAGTTTTAGGGGTATTTTGAGGATTATTTAGCTTTAAAATGGAATAAACACCTGATTTTTCAGGTGTTTTTTCTGGTTTTGGCTTTTAAATGCTTCTTCCTTATTGTTGTGGGAACATTAGAGCAGTATTTGGGCAAATACATCATGAAATGGATGGGGTTTCACCCTGCAGGTCAGCTCCTTTCAGTTAAAACTGGTTTCATTGTAGCAATCCACCCAGTTCACACCTGATAGCAATGTTGCAATTTTGCGCAATTCTGGCTCTAAAAATTCTGACCTTTAAAAAGGGAAAGGGAGGAAACTGCTGCAGGATCTGGGAGATCTGTGTATGTTTAAGTGTGTGTGCTTGCAGGCAGCAGTGGCAACAGAGCAAGCCAGCCAGCCAGGGCGCTTTTTTTGGAGGGAAGCCCTGCTGGGGATGGTGGCTGTGGAGGTGGAGCGGGCAAATGGGGCTTGAGTTGCCGCTGCTGCTGTGTGCCCTGGGCAATGGGGAGAGGAGGGGAAAGAATCACTTTCCCCAACCCATTTTTGGAAGTGTTTTAAGTGTTTAGAGTGGGGACGGAAAATCAGGGTTGAATCTGATCGCTAGATGCTGTTTGCTTCCTTTTAACATGCTTTACATATCAATGTAAATCACATTGTAAATAGTGTTGTATAAAGTTATTTCACATCACTGAGTACAGTGAAGTATTTACAGAATACCAGCATTTTACATTAATAGCCTAACCTTAGAACCTCCTATAAAAGTAGACTTATCTAGCCTAAGTTTTGGAGCTTCTAAAAATGCTACAGCAGTTTGATTTCAGGAGCTATCATGCTGTTGGTAATTGTGCTTTTAAAAGAAAAGATATCATAGATTTATTTATATTATTTCATTTGTGTGTTTTTTAAATTGAGATTTCTTGAATTTTCTTGATTTGTCCCAATGCATTATCTCATATATCAGACTGTGCACCATAATTATAAAATAACATAATGAGTGTAACCAAAACACAATATAAAAAGTTTAGTAGATTTTTTAATGAGAAATATGAAGGAAACAAAATATTTTCATAGAGAACTTGTGGTGGCCAAGAGGAATGAAAAGCATGTATTTTAAATGCATGTACATTACTTTTTATCAAGACATCACATCTTAGAACTCCTAATCATGGCAATGTAAAGAGGCTTGAAACCATTTTATCCTACTAAGCCAAGGCAGACTGTTCAATTATCATCATAAAAGGAAACGGCTTTTGTTCCGCAGTTCTGTGCAATTGGTTTTCAATAATTATCGCTATGTTTCTTTTCACTATCTAGTTTACAGAAAATATTATAGTGCACGTGTACAGTTTACATATTTCCCCCTTAATGCCCAATACTTTTATACCTGCTGATAACTCTTTAGCTCTATGTTCATTGCATATGTTATAGTTTTTGCAAACACCTTCTGCCTCTGACTGACACGGTCAGCGGTTCATCACATTTGCACTTCAGAAGCAATTGTGGTCCATTCATGTGTGAAAGTAGTAAAGTCCATTTAGATTAAATTACTGAGGATCATCATAGATTGGTAAGGAACAAATCACAACATTTTTGATGAAAGAGGGCTGGTGTTGCTTTCCACCACCCATATACTGTACCAAGCAGATGCCATCTTTCAAGCTATTGAAAAAGATGCAGAATTCCAGACATAAATAAAAGCATAATGACTACAGAGATAATAAAAGAAACCACACTACAAACCACAAAAACAAAGTATAAAGTAAAAGTTATATCCATGTGGCTTTTGTTATGAAACACACTACACAAATGTATTAAGGAAGTATATTTTTTTTAAAAAAAAATCAGTTCACTGTGAAGAAAAAATTCCAAGTAAAAAATTGCACAACTATTTATTAAATGCTAAATCATATGTTAAATCAATTTGTTTTTCTAAACTGACTTTAATACAAGGAATCTCCACAAATACGGCAGAGATTCCACTATTTAATTGCTTTTTGAAAATAAATAGTTATATACCTAACATAGCAAATGCAATCTGATATACTTTCAAAACACACTCTACTAGATCTGCATAATTTTTTAAAAAAAACATATTCTTATTGATTTTTACAGTGAAAATCATGGAATAAGTACTTGTTCAAATCATCCAGCAAACCTAGTATTAGCTGACATTTTCTCATAAAAAAACTGTAGAATTAAAGCAACTTAAATTAATAACAGAGTTAATCTGAAGACTTCAGAAAGTTAACTGAAATTACAGTTTATTGATATGCTGTAAAATTGATAATAATAATTATCATGTTGTCCCACATGAAGGACAACATTAGAATGAAAGTTAAGGATAAATAGAATGTTAGCTATGTTTCAGTGCTAATGCAGTGAATTAAGAGTACTGGAGTTTAAAAGGAGAATAGGGAAAAAGTGAAGAAAATTTGTATTGTGCAGTAATCAGAAGCACTGCCACCCAACTGGATGGTTTGGATCCTGGCAGCTGGTCCCTTTCACCAGTGCCACCCAGTTGGATGCGAATCCACTGCAGAAGCAACTGGAAAGTTGCTTGTGCTACCATGTGCTGCAAATGCTCCAAATCTGCAGCATATATGAATTGAATATGAATCTCACCACATTCAAAGTTGTCGCATTTGCTTTGATGCAAAGCAAACACCAAAAAACCCATTCACATCACTGCTCACTATGGCAATGGCACAATGTGCATTCGATGTTGCTATGGCCATTGCCATGGTGGTCCTGCTGGGCCAAAATTGACCATTTATACTCCAAGAGCTGGTGGTCATTTTTGAGATTGCCCCAAAACTTGAAGTGCAAAAGCATCCCATTTTGCCCCATCTTACCTTTAGTGGGATGGTATATGTGACGGTTTCTGGGTACAGGCTGCAAACTGTTTTGCTTTCTGGCCTTGCAGGCTTCTAGCAAGCTGCAATAGCTAGCCTTGTTGCAAACAGCTTGTTGCAAGACCTGGGCAGAGGCTGCAAAAAGGGCGGGAAATCCTGTGCGGGCCCTGCTGCAATGATTGGTTGCAGCTGCTTTTTGGAGGGAAAAGCTGTCCGGGGATCTGAGTGCTGGAGGGGCTAGAGCAGGAGTTCCCACCAATCAGGGGTGAGGGACAGGAGTTTCTAACAGGAGTTTCCAGCAGCATTTTATTGCAGCAGTTTTCCCCAGGAGGTGACAGCCAATCAGGGCCAAGGGGAAAAAGGTATAAAGGAACACAGAGTACAGCAGACTATGTCTTCATGCTGGGAGAAGAGTTGAAAGGAACAGAAGAGCTGAATCCTGAAGGAGCTGGACCAGTAGTTGACCAGGGTCTTTGTGCTGGGACAAGAGCTGAAGGGAACAGAAGAGAGCTGAACCTGAGGGAGCTGGACCAGTAGCTGATCATTGGTCTTTTGGCTGAGTGATTTCTGAAGGAGACAATCATGAGGATTGTGGCTCTGAGGGAGACTTCACTAGCAACTGACCAGGCTGGATGATCGGTCAAGCAAGGACGGACTGGGCCTTGTGATCATCTAGAGCCACGTTCTGGTACACTGGCTTGGCTTGAGCTGTGGCAGAGCAAGTCAGGGGGGGAGGAACGTGGAGAGGTTTGTCTTTTAAAAAAAGGAACTATTTTCCTTTAGAGAAAGGGGAGCTGATAGGCTGGGAAGCTGCTAACCTTAAGAGACTCATAGACTTAAACCAACAAAATACCTGAACCTTATTTTCCTTCTAGTATTGCTTGTGTATAATAATAAACTTGTTTTAGTTTACTGTTGAAACGCTTGCTACCAGTGTTTTGTGTCCGCACTGTAGTATTCACTTGGCCGTTGCACGAACTCAGCATCCTAACAGGGCCAAGCTACTCCTCAGAGAGGGCAGGCACTTACTGGAACGCTGGGCATCGTGACAGTATAATAACACTAAATTAAGTGTGAACTGGCCCCTTGATTCCCTGAGTTGGGGCCAGGGTTCCATCTTGCAAGTCTGGTGCTTCTGTACCTTCACTGTTGTCATTGATACTGAACCCACTTTTCTTCCATTCTGCCATAAACTTACAAATAACGATCCTGATAAGCAGGAAACATTCTCTTGATCTTCACTAACATGCAGGCATGTGGGCAATTAGTCATCTGCCCAGAGACATCAGAGTTCAGCATGGAGATTCAAGTTCAGTATTTAGTTCTAAATACAAGTTATCCAAGCTTCTTCTATCTCTGTGGATGACAATGACAATGAAAAAGAAGTGGCTTTTCTATCCTGCTTTTCTCACCCATTTACGGGGACCCAAAGCAGCTGTCAAACCTTCTGTTCTACCCAAAACACACACCTATCTGTCCCTATCTCCCCAAATAGGGACAGATCCTCGGAGGCCCCACACATCTACACACGCACAGGGAGAACGGACTGTGGAAACTGATTGGAGTGGGTGCTGTGCTTGTGCTTGCTATTGAGGCAGGGATTAGAAGGGGAGGTTGTGCCTCTTTGTTAAGGGCGTAACTGGGAAGATACAGGGGATGCTGAAAGGGACTGCTTGGCTCTGGATTGAGCAAGTTAGACCCCTGGTTTTCAGTTAGCTTTTCTGCTCAGGATTTATTCTTTATTTTTAGGAAGGACTTTCACGCTGAACATCTGAAAGGTTCCTTCAGGAGCTGGAGGCTTTTGCTATTCATTTTACTTTGAGGGACTAGCTTGGGGAGGGCTAAGCTGAATCCTAATTTACAATTTCTTGTTATTTTGGACTACTTGAGTAATATTGAGCAACCTTTATATTTTGATACCACTTATTTATCTATCTGCTTGTAAATAATAAACAGTTAGTGTTATATTACACTAGTGTTTATTTTGCTGCTTCAGGGAGAAGGCTTGGCTGTAAGCCTTTGAAGCAGGATGCCTGGGCAAGGGGGGAGGGTCTAGTTCACATACAGACACCAGACCATTGGCAGGCAGTGGGGCTGTATGGCTTGACTGCCGCTTCCTTGACTGCATTACTCTGCTAATATGAGTCCACAAAGGAGAGAGGAAATGGGATCAAGTCGTCATACTCTCTAATTGGCTTCCCCTCTCAAAACAACAGCTCCTGATTGGCTCAAAAACCCTCTGTCTCTCTAGCATGTCTGGCTTCTCTATTCTGCTTTCCTAACCTATTAGGGCTGATAGTCTTCCTTCTAAGGCTTTTCTTTGTTTTGGAAGGGAGCAGGGTCATTGTATTGGTTACTTTTATTTGTGTTTCTCTCTCACTCTGAGTTGCTACTACCATTAACTTTTCCTATCTTTATATTGTTTCTGTTTGCCTTATGATAAAGTTATTTCCTGGGCTTTATACTCCTTAATAAAAATATGCTGCATGTTGAAACTGATCTAGCAATTTCCCCTTCCCGCGGATTAGCTGCCAACTATGTGGTCTGTCAGACCATATAAATAATTATTCCAATAAATACAGTGAGATTCAATGGGTCATAGAATGTGTCTGTGAGTAAGAGGGGAGAGGCTTTAGTTGGAAGCCTCTCTTTGATCTTTTGATCAATAGTGCATCAAAATGTAATTTGAAGAAATGGAGACTACCCCCCCCATCTTCACATAGTGTCCTACATTATTATAGCATCTTTCATTTGTTGCAGTGGCATTGGCAAGACTAATTTTAAGTGCTTATTTTAAGTGAGTCTGTTAAACTAATTCTGTAAATTCTCAACAAATTAAAGTGAAATCCAGTGTTTTACATTCATTGCACACAGTAGAGTAAATCAATGAGTAACGAATTGCCATGCAAATGCCATGGCAATAAATAAACATGTCACACATAATCTACCACAGAAAGAACTTTGCAAACAAAATGATGTAAATAGCTTCAGCCACATTTCACAATCACTTTTTCTAATAGTAAAAACTTTTTCCAAAGTACAGTTAGCTTGCCTACAAAAATGAACATAGGTTGATCACAAAGGATGCAAATGATATCAAAACAAAACTGAGCATAAAACATTTCAAAACACACACATGCAGATGCACATGCACTCACGCACATACACGCGCATGCACACACACACACACACACACACACAAGATGGAGCCAGGCACATAAAATTAAGAAATGATTTCTACAGCTACAACTGTAAGAGTACTCAAATGGGTCTTTCCAAATAAGAGCTAAACTGCTTTGAAGGAGAACATAAATATAAATAATTTTCTTTCTCTGAGGTATATCTTACATGGTACACGTTGCTAAATGTTGTCTACAGCTGGTATTGGTCCAGATCAGATCATATGGGGAAAGACTGAAGGTGCATTGTCATGCATTGTAACAGTGAACCTGCTCCCATTTCAGAGTCTTGGTTCCATTCAGGGCTATTTTCAACTTCTTTGCTGGGATCCTTTCAGAGAGCCTAATGAAATGGCACTGAGCTCCATGTATTGGTAGACCTGTCCAGAAACATGCACAGTTGAGCCCTTGGCAGCTTGCTTTGAAGCAATTTTGTATTGAAGCAGTCTCTAGGGAAATTTCTGCATTGTGGTCTTCTAAAGACACCAAGAAGGTTAAGTTTCCCCATGATTTATTCATTCATTAGTTTCATAAAAAGAGTTGCAATTTTTTAAAAGAATAACACATTTAATGTAACACGAAACAATTAGAAGGTATAGGACAATTATAGACACATAAAACATTAAAAAAAATTACACAATCGGTGCTGTTCAGTTGTCAATCTGTGTCCAATTCTTCATGACCCCATGAATCCTAGCACTGCAGAGAATTAACTTTATTTTAAAATTGGGCAAGAATGATGGTAAATCCTGTGAGTCCTGTCTAAGGGGTCTCCTGCATGAGGTCGTTTGTGGAAACGATTCCCCCATCCAAATTTTAACTGAATTATAATTTGATTCTTAATCAAATGGTAGCAATCACACTTAGTGGCAGGCTTGCTCATGAGAAATGTCCTTCCCCTCCTCCTCTGTATAGCTGATTGGTAAGTTGGTGTGAGACACACTTCTTCAAATGGCTCCATTACTCTTCAGCTCTTCAATTTCTTTTCTCCAAGCTCAATTTATCTTCTGCTTTGTTTGTCTCCAAACTGCACTTCCTCCCTCTGTATAGCTAATTAGTAAGTGGAAGTGGGGGATGCTTCTCTAAACAGCTCATTTTCTTTTCAGATCTTCAGTTTCTCCTCTCCAGAGACCTGTTTCTCTTGAGATCTATGTCTCTTTACATCACTCTTCAGCATGGACAGGCTTCTTCAGGGCATTAGTTGCCACTCCCTAGCCCAGGAGTGTATACAAGTAGCTTCCTTTGTTTTGCCCCTCCTCTGCCAGTGCACAAGGGGACGAATGGCAATGACAGGTCTTCACAAAGTGGCTAGACTTCAGTGTCAGGTGGGGAGAGCTGAAAGGTGTTCAAAAGCTTCCCATTCAGTTCTGAAGTTCATCTATTTTGAGGTATGACTAAGAAGCCTTCAGATCTACTTACTACTAAACATATTCCAAAATGCTTTGAAATTTGCACAGATATCTAGGGATGTGCACAAATAATTGTAACATTCAAAATTTGGCCAATTTCAGACATTTGAATTTGAATCCAATCTTTTGATACATTTCTATGAAGCTTCGGATGGGATTTGTATGGAATTCATATGGGATTCATATGGGATTTGTACGGGATTTGTATGGAATTTGTATGCATTCATATGAGATTTGTATGAGATTCAACATTCGTATTGGATATGAATCCTATCACATTCAAAGGGGATCTATTCAAATGAATACACAATTTCTTTCATTTGATTCAATATGAATCAAGTTAAAAAACATCCATGCATATCCCTACAGGTATCTAGATGCATATTCAGACTCCATCCACATGACAATAGTGGGAGAGCTCCAATTCATTTGAATTTTGATTCAAATTTGCACTTAACGAATGTCAACAAGATGTGTAGATGCCCGAATGCATCTTCCCGACATCCGTACACATCCACACACATCCATACATGTGCATAGGCATCCCATAGTTATCCTGTATGGAGCCCATTTTCATCCCATACAGATCTGTACAAATGTGTACAGATGCTGGAAAGGTGTGGATCTTCAAGTACTAACCCATACACGTACGAATGTCTGGATAATTCAAATGAATAGCCGCAAAATTTGAAATTTCATTCAAATGGTTAAATTCTAAATTCAGGGCATTCTATTCGAATTCACATGTTTAAATTCGGCACATGTGATAGGATATCAAATGCCTATGAATATTTGTGCACATTCCTACAGAGAAGCAATTTCAGCGACACATCAGATTCTACCCTGAAAGACCAATTCCAGAGGTTCTCAAGACTAACCCTTTGAGGCCACAATGTTCCTCAAACCAGTACATACTTGAGAACATACCTCACAATTAGTCAACAGCTGGGCAGGTTCATCTGCACTTACAGGAGTCACTTACAGCCTACAAGTGCCCCCTGCCTGCCCAGATGATGACTAATTGTAAACTACCTGTGGCCATAGCATTGTGCACCACAAACAACCCAACCCACTCCAATCCTGACCATATCCTTACCTTAAATGTCCAGCCAGTGAGCTTCTGCACTCTATCCAGCTGAGGTGTTCATCTGAGCTGCCACGCAAGCACGCTGGCAGCTCACAAGGCCCCCTGATATGACTGTACTTGCACAGAGCATCAGTGTCACTGTAGCAATGGTGCTGGCACATGCACAGTTGCACAGGGTACCCTGCAGAGTATTGGTTGTGCAACTGAAAACAGGTAAGTGATTAGCTGCATGGAGGATGGGCTATCATTGACTATGTGAGGCTATCATTGACTATGCAAGACAAATGTGAGTTCTAGTCAACGTTAATTTCTAACACACCTTTCCTATTCGTGGGATAGGAAAGGAAGTGCAAAATTGCCCCTGGTCTACAGCTTCAATGATTCTTGGCAACTTATGATTCTGCAAACAAGCTGCCTGCTATCATAAGCAATTCTGAACTATTTATACTCATTTTCCATTTGTTTTAGTATTATGGAAGTCTGTTTTATATTCTCTGATTTTTAAAGAAATTGGATTTGTAACACCTATGGCCAAACAATAAAAGTTAATAAATGAGCTTAATAAAGAGCAAATAAGTCAATTTATCCTATGAAGAGGAAAATTTGCAGCAAAGTTTTTGAATGGGAAGTTGTAGCTACTATTCAGTATAACAGCATGTTTGCCTTATTGCTGCTTTTTAAAAAAACAGTGTGTATATCTTCTAATGGCTATCTTAGAACTTGGTGAAGTAGGTAAAAGATAGTTATGTGCCTGTACAGAGCTAGTGTGTTGTATACCAAATGCAGTGTGAAACAAGGTGTCTAGACATTGTTTTCTAATAGGTCGTGAATAGTTGCGTGCTTCAAGTCTCACATTCAGCTCTTGTTTCAGTCATTAACTAGAAACATATTTGCTCACACAGGAGCACCTTCCAAATTTCAGTGCCGCAGTGGGTAATTCATAATATTACTGGCTTGTCATTAGCATAACCTGGGCTGGAATGAGATGTTTTACTGCCTGAAAAACAGCACAATGTAACATCCTCTCATCCTTGTACAGAAGATGACTGGAGTGGCATGTAATTTCTATTTCAAATGCATATTGTAGAATCTAGCCACAGACTTGTGTAAGGGAATTTGGCACAAGATGTGTTGTTATGGGATGCTGCCGATATTCTGTATTTAGAACTGGTTTTAAAGTAGATATGAAATGAAGGAACTGGACCCCAAGAGAGTATTGTTTTTAGACTCATATATTGAAAAGCTTTAGGCTGCACCTCCAAACAGTAAAAAGCCCATTAAAAAGCTTCTTTTGCCACGGAGTGTCTCCATGCACGGCTTTTCTCTGAGCTTCCAGCGGCAAAAAAGGAGGAAAATGCACAGAAAAACGTGCCATTTAAACAAGATTACCAGTGCACTTTTGGGAAGCTGTGGGTATTCCTAGCAACATTGTGCATGGAGATGCTCCATGACAAAAGGGGCAGGGATTGGCGGCCAAGATCTCCAAAAAAAGCACCCTGGCTCTGCTGCCTCTGCTGCTTGAACACACAGCCTTAAACATTCACACATCTCCCAGAACTGAAACACCTTTCCTTCTTTTTCCGTTCCTAAAGGTCAGAACTTTCAAAGAGCCAGAATTGTGCAGAATTGCAACATTGTTATCAGGTGTGAAGTGGGTGGATTGCTACAGTGTAACTGCTGCTGTGTGAGGTGGATTTTTACAGTGAAATCACTATCTTTGGAAGCAAGCCCTGGATCCGAAAGTGATAAATGTTTCTGGTGGGTTTTGCAGGCAGGGGAGATGAACAGAGAACTTGTAAATATGGCTATTTTTCTTTTGGACTTGTTGGGGGTTGTCTCCCTGGTTGTGGCTGCGCAGATCACAGTCCCTCCCCGTTCCTACCAGCACCCTATCAAGCAGAGAGGGGGTGGGGAGAAAAAGATGCAGGCAAAAAAAAAAAAGCTTTCTTGGGGATGGTAGGTGTGTTTAAAATGTGTGTTTTACCGAACCTCATGGGGACGCTTATTCTGGAATTGAACAGTACTTTTAAAGTCCGTTGGAATAGAGGGACCATTGAGGGACAATACAGAGGCAAATAAGTTGCTTGGGGATGTGGCCTTATAGTCCTAATTATGAAAGTATCAGAAAAATGAAGTGTGTGTGTGTGTGTGTGTGTGGTGGTGGGGAATAGCCATGCCTTTGTTTTCCATTTGTCATATTCCACCAGATGAACTGCAAATGGCAGTTTAAAATTTATTTTCTCTATTCTTTTTTCCCCTCTTTGCCTTTTATATGGCTGAAACATAAAGGGACAGCTAAAAATACAAATGAAGACAGCTGTAATTAGTTGTATTCTTCCTTTTATTATTGTTGTAATGATACCTTTTTACCCTATTATTTTTTATTAAAATTTTAGAATATTTCTGCTCCCAATCTTTGCCTTTCCTTTGCCTTCATATGACTGCAGTCAGTCAGTACACCTTATATACTTTCAAACATTACTTTTCTTCTGGAAAGTCTAGAGGGAAATATTCTTGTTCTTATTCCACTTCAATCCAAATTGTCAGCAGTGCCATATCGATTACAGACATCACAAAGACTAACCATGCAGTGAAATAAGGTAAGTGCCACAGGAATTCCTTTTTGGCATGCTGTATTTACTGCTTCATAGCCGAGTCATCAGGTGAAGTGAACTAAAGCCTCATGGTGAAACATTCAGAGCCTATTTCACGTAGTTACAACTTTTCTGCCCAGCAGTCTGGAAAGACAAAGGACTTTTTTTTAAGAAAAAAGAAAAATCTAGAAAATCTCACGGGAGATAGAGAAGTAAATGTTCAAAATAACATGAAATGTTAAAGCCAGTAGTTGTGGTATTTAAAAGAACATCTTTGTTGCCATTTGTGCCCTCCAATGTTTATTTTTAATTGAAGGAATTTCCCTTTAGTTTTATAGATTATCCCTTTTAGGCACAAGCAGTTGCACAGATTGCTACGATACCCTTGATTAATAAGTGTAGTAACGTCTTCGGTATTGTTTATTCCTCTTATTTGAGTACTATCTCAGATCTAAATAACTCTTTTAAAGTGCCCCCCCTTAATTAATCATGATACCAATGAAATGTTGGTTTCTTGAACTGTTAAACACTTATTTTGCATTTGATTCAATCACAAGCACAACAAAAGGACTAAGACTGCGTCCTCATGGTGGCCAGTTAACACCCTTTGGGTGCTGTATTGGCACGCCGGGGCTGGGCGTGGGGCCAGGCATGCATTTTGGGCATCCATATGGGATGTCCGGCAATGCATGCCGGGTTTGGGGCTCGGCATGGATGGAGGCATCCACAAGCAAGTCACGCAGAGCCCCAGTAGGGGGAGCAGCTCCACCCCCTCTCAAGCCCCCTCTCTCCTCAGCCCACCTCTCTCTCTCTTCCTCCTCCAGCCTGAGCCCTCCTCTCTCTCTCTCTCTCTCTCTCTCACACACACACACACAGAGGGTGGAATCCCTGTTAAACCCCATTAAAATTGTTAAGAGCAGTGAAAGTGCTGCTGTCATCTTAGCGAGCCTCTGAACATGCACACATTAGCCCCAACCCCTGCCTGAAACCTGCTCAGCTGAGCAAGGCAACTTCAGGCACTTGTTTGGGGTTGCTCTGCTCAGCTGAGCAGGCTTCAGGCAGGGTTGGAGCTAATGTGCGCACATCCAGAGGTCCGCTAGGAGAGTAGCACTTTCACTGCTCTTTATCATTTTAATGGTGTTTGACAGGGATTCCACCCTCTCTCTCTCTCTCTCTGTTTCTAGCCCTGCAGCCTGCTGTCTCCATGTTGACAATCAATTTTTGCAAACTCTGCAACATACACACACACACACACTTTCCTCTCTCTCACTTGTCCAAGTGGCTGTAACCAAGCTCCCTTTCTCTCCTTTAATGTTTTTACATTAAAAAACCAAGCCATTTTTAATGTTTTTACATTAAAAAACCAAGCCTGCCTTTCCATTCAGTATTTTTAAAAGTTCAGCAGCTGCAATCTTCGGTGACAGCAACCATACCCCAATCCATGACATGAGTGTGAATCTCCTCCCTGTTAGCTCGCAAGCATCTGCATGTGGGTTCCTGGCTCACTAAGCAAGCATGCTGGGGCCCCCATTCAGTGCTGAGACTCATTTTCCAGGGTGCCAAATATAGCACCTTTTTGGTGTTGTATGGGGGGATTTAGTACCCTTTTCAGGTGCCAAATCCAAAGCACCGATCCTGCTCTTGGCACCATACCAAATTGGCATGTGGATACCCCCTAGGACAGTAAATAAGATAAACTAGTTCACTAGTCTAGATTAGGGATGTGCACAAATGTTCACAGGCATTTAAAATCTGATTGAATGTGCCAAATTTTGACATTCAGACTCAAATAGAATGTCCCACAATTTGAATGCAAATATTCAAATCGAATTTCAAATTAAGTATCTATTCATTTGAATTTTCCAGACATTCATATATGTACAGGTTCACACATGATGCGTACTTGAAGACCCACATCTTTCCCGCATCCATAGGTATTTGTACGGATCCATATGGGACAAAAACATGTTGCATACGGGATAACTATTGGATGCATACAGACATGTGTATGAATGGATATGTACGGGGAAGATGCATACGTGCACATATGAATGTTCTCTACATTTGTATGTGCAGATTTAAATCAAAAATTCAAACAAATAGATTCAAATTTGGTAAAAACTAATTGAATCTTGTTAACTTCAAATGTAAAAGATTCAAATCAAATTGGAGCTTCGGGTATTCAGTTCGATTCAAACAGAATGTAAAAAAAAATTCATCCACATACCTAATCTAGAGAGTACCTCCAGATTGGAGTGACAAGCAGGAAGCTTCTAAAGGCCATTTGCAGGGATGTGAGAACAGGTGAAGGTATTGCCTTTGTCTTCTGCTTGAGAATTCCCAGACGCTATTGATTCACCAATATGCCCCTGGTCACACAAGTCTAAGACAGGAGGGCCTATTCATTAATTCAAATTGAGGTTGTACCAGTGCTGGTCACACACTAGTCACACATAGGTCATCCTCAGGTCGTCACCGCCTTGGGCTGCATTGCTCACACCTTTCTGCGCAGTTGACCTGAGCCTTGTACACAGAACTCTTGGGTCTCCACCCCTTTTGCTGTGGAAATCTATCTCCTTTCTAATGGGATGCTGTTCTGTCACTCAAGGAAGGTGACGGTGTGTGTTTAAGGTTCTTTTTTAAGCCTGCTCCCCCACCTCCATGCCCCCTTCCTTTTTTGGTGTGTTTTTCTTCTCTGTGCGATTAATTTAAAAAACAACAACAAATTTGTGCAAAAATGTTAGGTAGAGGAATCATACACATAAACAGAGAAGAGAAAGGGAGGTGCCTCATGAAGTCTGTGCATGGTGAGTGGCCAAAGGTAAGACTGGACCTACCCTCCATAACACAGTTCAGCCTCCTTTAGCCCATCCTCTTGCTCACATTTTAAGGAAGTGAAGATGTCCTGAGATGCCAGGATGAACCAAGCCCTTGTCAGTCCTGTAAAAAGGAGGACTACAGTTAAGATGATCTAACGGGTAGGCCAGCTTGGACAAAAAGCTTAAACTTTGGAGACAAGCAGGAGTGTGTGTGACTGCAAAGCTTGTGTGAGCATTAGAGCCATGGAGAAATGTAGTCTGAATCAACACTGTCAGTGCAGATAGCACAGATCTGGCCCATGCCTCCAAGTAATCTGGATCAGTGGTCTGACCAAATGTTTCTGATCGTAAGTGAAGAAAAGGCCTCTGTTTCGCTGGTCTCTGAGAATCTGCACCATTCATGGATATATAAAGTAACAGTTTGCTGTGTCTCTATGTGCATGCTGAACAAGAAAAAGCCTGATATATTTCTGTAAGTCATAATCTGGCTGTGTATCTTTGATAAAACACAGATGGGAATGTTAAATTTCAATTTGCATTAATACACTACTGTACAAGGAACCCAAGGTTGTAATTATTCCCAGTATTTTGCTGGAACTAATCAGCATGCAACACAATGAGGTTGTCAAAACTGAGTTTGAATATTCAGCCTGCTCTTCTGGGATCTCCTTAGATGATACCTTCATGAACCCTCTACTTCTTTGTCATCTGGTCTTATTTATAGATCTGAAACTTATGGAGAGAAGGTTCAATCCTCTATTCTTTGTTTCAGTAACTTGTAAAGCAGAGCACTTGTGTGCACACTGTCACACACATTTTACATGCAAATGGAAGTGGCCATATATGTGTCAGAGACCTCTGCATGTCCTCCTTCTGTTAATATCTTCTTGTTAAAGGCTTTAATTGCTAAATCATCTAATATTATGACTATCTGTAAATGGTGGAATTCCAAGTTAAGCTGTGTTTTTATATTTAAGGATAAAACATTTGAGGTTGAGGGTATTCTTTTTTTTTTATTTAAACAACTTACAGTGACATTCTAACATTGAGATAAACATTACAAACCATCAAAATTGAGATATAACAGCCAACAGTTTTGATCTAATTAAAGTAAAAGCATGATAATTGAGTTCCTAGCACCAGCAGAACTTCAAATTGAAATGACAATGCTAGTAACAGTTGGGTTTAGGGCATAGTGGATGTTGCCGAAGATGGTTAGGATTCAGCAGAAGTATTGCAATAAAAAGTTTTAGAGTATTATTGTTGTTCATCATCATCATCATCATCGCTATTACTCCTACTTCAGTAAAAGGGAATTAACAGAATATTTAAAAAGGGCACTCGTTTTGCTGAAAAATGATAAATTTATAATTCACTATGAAGTTTAAAGCATACTTAAATGGGAAAAATCCTTTTTTAAGAGAAGTGCTCTGGAGATTACAGTATTTTATGAGGCTATTATATTTTAAAAGGAGGGATTTTTCTTAAGTGACAGCCATCTGGTGGTGCCGGTTATGAGCCAAGCAAGTTGTACCACTGTTGTTGATTAAAAGACAAAAACAAATACTAACTTATTTCTGAAGGTTCGCATTTTGTATTGCAAGAAAAAGAAAGAAATCCTGCAGCATTTTGTAGTATCATCTCTCATACTTATGTTACACATGTACTCTTTTTTCATACAAGACTCATTCCTCCTGTTTTGCATACTTTTTGTGACCTTTTGCACTGGCCCTTATTCTGGATTATGTCTTGTGATAGGGACTTGCCATCTGATGTACCGTACACCAGCATGCGGATAGCAGTTTCCTATTCCAAGATGAGGAAAAGGAAGAAGTGCTGGCTTTTATATCCCACTTTCCCCACACATTCAAGGGTACTCAAAGCAGTTGACAAAGCTTTCTGTTCTTCTTCCCACAACAGACACCCTATGAGGGAGATGGGGCTGTGAGAGCTCAGAAAGAGACCTGTGACTAGCTCCATCTCACCCAGGTGGCTTCATGGAGAAATGCAGAGTCAGACCCCATAATTGCAAGATATGAGTCCAGAGCTCTAACCACAAGACCAAATAAGGTCCAGTTCAGAGAGAGCTCTTGTTTGAACTGCTGTTGCCTTTATAAAGTCCTTTGCACTTAATGTATTGTACTATGGCTACATCATTCAGCCATCCATTCCAGGGGCAATTTTGCACTTCCTGCCCCATGGATGAGAAAGGTGCATAACAAACTAATGTTAAGTAGTGGTCACATTCTTGAGCAGTAGTCGATGACAGCCCAGCCCCCTGTGCAATCAATTACTCACCTGTGTTCAATCACCAGGCCAGTCTTCCACAGGGTGCCATCATCTTGAATGTGGCACCTTGTGCAACTGTGCGTACATTAGCACCGTTGCTATGGTAACGCTGATGCTTTGCAGTTGCAGTCGCAGTCACATCAGGGGGTCATCTGAGGTCCCAGAGCACTTGCATGGGACTGCAGATGGTCTCCTCAGCCAGCAGAAGTGCAGATGGTCACTGACTGCACACTTCCACATAGGTTCCAGTCTCGCGGGTTAAAGGTTAGGTGACTTGTTTTGCGCAATTTTCTGCACCACAGCTAGTTCATGATTAGGCAACATCTGGGAAGGCAGGAGGCACATGTAGGCTGTAAGCACCTCCTGCAGGTGCAAATGCACCTGTCCACATGTTGTCTAATCATGAACTATGAGCCCAAGTGCTAATTGGCCACAAGTCCTGTAAGAGCAGCAAGACCTTGTCTAGGCCCCAGTCAGCTCCCCAATGCAGATGATGTTTGGACATTTATTTCTCCGAATGGGTACCAAAATCTCACCCTAGGAAAGCATTCTCCATTGAATTCCTGTTCTTTAGTCATCACTGTCTGTTGCTCAATCTTAAATTTAAAAAATGGCAGCCAGTATTTTCTTCCTTCCTCCCTTCCTTCACTCCTTGCAGTGTCTTTGGAGTGAAATTGCTTATATCACCATCTAGGAAAATGCTTGCAAAAATAGCTGAAAAGCAGATTCTGAAACAATTTTGTGAATAGTTCTTGCACAGTGATAGCAAAGAATGCCTTAAGAGTAAAACACACACATACCACAAAAAAATCTGCTTATGTATAACTAAATAAAAATTCACATTAACAAATGCTGAATTAAAGTTGCTTTTTTATCATGCTGGAATTAGTCATATTTTGAAATTGGTGCCTTTTAATTTTGTGAACAATACTGAAATACTGATTACACTACGTACTTATAACGGTAAATACAAATGTACTATAAGAGTAGAAATCTGTACTGTTAAGATGCTAAAATGTGCGTGTGTGTATGAATGAGAGAAATGATCTTTCCTTCCTTTAAATATTAAGCATAATTTGTGTGCTTGCCTATTATAAGTTTTCATACTGTGCTTTAGTGAAATTCTCAGATTATGACATCATAAATTTAGGTATATAGCACTGAGAGGTTTTTAGCCAATTGCCCAAGATAAAGTACCTTTCTGGTATGTGTCTGTTGAGTCTCAGGGAACAAGCCTATGGCACCAAATATACAGAGTTTGCACATTCCTCCACACTCATAGTGAAATTGTGGAAGCCACACAGCCCTGCACTCATCCAATCACACATACCCCCATAAGTGCTCATTAGAGTGCTATAAAGGTAAAACAGGAGAAAACATTACCTTTGCAATCTTCATCACACCACTAATGCTTGTGAGATTACCTGTGTTGCATTCTCTAAAGTAGCATCAGCAGACCAATATTCGACTCTGTTGTCCCAGCTGCCGGCTGTAACGTTCTCTAGTGGCAATGTTTGTGTAACCAGGAGCAGCAAATGAACCGTATGCCACATGCAAACAGCATATCACATCTTTTGGAACAGTGCAGCAGCATTCTTGATAGAGTCTTGTGGGCAGCCATCATCCAAATCCAGTCCTTGAAAAAGAACCATCCCAAATGTATTGTTTCTGTTACTGAGCTGGTTATACTCAATCCTGTGCCAAAGTACATGTTTCTATAGCTTAACCCTTTTACATCTTGCTCCCCTTGAAGGGAAAAATATAAGTGCATCTACATTAAGAGGACAGTTTCATTAAAATAATACAGAAATTCCCTAAGAATGTCAATATGTACAAGTAGAAGTTCTGTTTTGTCATCATTGGCCCTTTCTGCACTGACTCTAAAAATGCTAGATTGGGGAGGGATTAAGACCCGGCTTCTGCATAAGGAACCCAATTGGGGAACCTTTGAGGGACCAGTGTCTGCATTTCAGTGCACAAGACCAGTTTCTTAAACCGGTTTTGCCACCAAAATCCTACCCTGTTGCAGGACCTAAAAAATTAGACCCTTTGGGGAGGCTGTCAGTTGGGTTCCCCAGGTTCCCCCTTGCCTCCTGAAGGTGGCTGGCCAATGGGAAGTGGCCCAGTAGCGATCAGGCAAGTAGCTGATCATGTGCGTGCAACCCCAGGTGGGGTGGGGTGTGTAGGCTGCAGCTTCCTCCTCGCCCAAGAAGGTGTGTAGGCTGCAGCTTCCCCCTCGCCCAAGAAGGTGTGTAGGCTGCAGCTTCCCCTGTGCCTGAGGGGGAACCGGGGGAAGCCAGCTGACAGCCTCCCCATGCTGGCTCCAATAGATGCGCTCTCCCTCTTTGACAGCTCACCAATGGGTGAGGCCAGGGGGAGGGCCTTCAGAGGCTGGATTGGGATGGGTGCTGGTGCATCAAACAGCACCCACCCCAATCTGGCTCCGCAATCTGACCTTGCCACTGGAACCCCACGCATGTGTGGACACATGGGGCTTTGATCCTTGATATTTGGGACAGATCCTTGGAAAAAAACAGTTTGCCGAAAAGCAGATCTTTTTAGATCCGTCTTTCAGCAGCCTGTGTGGAAAGGGCCATTTTCATCAAAATTGGTGATGTCTTTCCATTTATTTGTATAGACATTTAAAAGTTAAAAAATTAAAAATCTCAGATATACTATTCTCTGAAGCTTTCCATTAGATAAAGATCTTTAGCATGTTATGTCCAATTACCACTTCAGAGGAACCTCTTTATAATTAGCCAATACTTTATGTTAGCTAAGGTTATGTCAAATATAACTGGCTTCTTTCTTCCCTTCCTTTATCTGCTGAAATAAGCAGCTGTCAGGTTAATCTGTTATAAAAGATTAGGAAGCTTATATTTCTGCACTTACCTATAATGGGCCACTCTAGTGGGATAGGATCAGCTGGAGTGGTTCACCTCCAGAATCCACCCACATGTCCTGGAACAATGTTATCCACATTTGGAGGGTGTTGTGGGAGAGCCACCCCACTGGCCCCAAAGCTTGCTTTTGCTCCAGGACCACTTCCAGAAGCCCCTGTGGACAGGAACTTCCGGTGGCAAGGCCAGATTGCAGAGCTGGATTGGGGTGGGTGCTGTTCAATGCACTAGCACCCAGGGAACCCATTTTGGTGATGCAATTTGGTGCACTGCCAAAATGGTTTCCCCACTTAACCAGAACACAGAGGGGTGTGCCATATTTGCACACTTCTGCGGTACAGTTTGGCAATGTCTGGATCCTGATAGACCTTAGGTCTACCAGTATATCAGATTATTTTGGCTATTTTGGGCTGCCTAGTCCAGTCTATGCTCTGTACAATGTAGATGGAGTGTTCTAGCAGGGAGTGCAGAAGTACAACAGTAAGTACAAAAGGTCCTTAGTCCTTAATCTCTACTGTACCTATTCAGGCACCATTAAAGCTTCACAGCTAGGGATGTGCACAAATGTGATTTTTTTTTCCCCCTGCATTTGATTTGTATTGTATTCATATTCATTTGAATAGATCCCCTTCGAATGTGGTAGGATTCTAATCGATATAAATGTATTTGTACAAATTCATACAAATATCTCATATGAACACATACATATCCAATACGTATCAGAGGAGGCCAGAATGAGAAACTTGAATTGGGTTTAGGAACGCTTGGGAAGTCAGTGCAACTCTTAGAGCACAGGAGTGATGTGCTACAGCTAGAAACTGATGTAGTTGTGACTAGAAATGCAAGTTACAATGTAGTTTCCAAACTGTCTTCAGGGGCAGAACTACATAGATTGCATTACAGAAATCTGACCTGGTGATCAGAAGAGCCTTTGTCAAAGTAACCATGTGATCTCTCTATCAGGGAAGAGCTTCAGTTATCTAACAAGAAAAAAGCTGGTGATAGTTGCTCCTAGTTACCAATGCCACCTGAGCTCAAAGAACAGGGATGAGTCCAGGGGAATGCCTACATCTCACTTATTCTCCCATCCATCCAACTTCATCCAGGACAGAGTTTCAGTCTATTGGACTACAACCCAGTCCTTCTCTGAACACAAGAACTGTTCAAATATTTGCAATGTCTCATCTGATGTGGATGAAACAGAGGTGTAGAGATGGGTGTCATCCTTGCACTAGTGATGCTGAAGTCCCAACCTTCTGATCACAATACCCAGCAGTTTCATATAAATGTTTAAAAAGAACAGAGGGACAACAACATAAATACCATGCATAGGCATTGGATTTTCCCCTGGATATAAGATAACAATCACCACAAAATAACACCTACAATTCCTATATCACAAAGCCTGTTCAGAATGTTACTGTGTTCAACAATATCTAAAGCTACCCACAGTCAGTATGGTGCCCCGACCTAAAACCAGATTGGAAAAGGTTTAGATTTGAATCAAAGTTTTAGGAAATAATGAAGTATCTTGGGGAAAAAAAAAACCTCTACTTCCATGTAGTGTTAGTTTTTGTGGTGATGGTGGTTACTAATTTGATAATTATTGCCCCTATTATGATCAAATGTTGATATTAAATTATTAAATATTAATTTGATATATTATATATTAGTAATGCTAAATATTAAAGTATTTCAAATATATTTAAAATATTTTAGTAATGAGATAAATAGGCAGAATGTCATCATCAAAAGCCATGAGTTTCCATGAATTTACAGTAAACCTATTCTACATTATAATTTCTTATACTTTTTTTTCTATAGCAGGAAATCCATATGGTAAAAAGAAGAAAATAGAGAGAAAAGAATAACCATGTCCAAAACAGAAAAAAGTGGAATCTTTTACCAGTTCTTTAACAATTTGAAGTGTGATAATATGCATTAAATTAGAACACTGCATCTGTTATATTCAGTGCCTTTTGAACAAAGTTTGAAGTGTCTGTTATCTACATTAGCTTCTCTGTGTTTATTGTTTGTGTGAAGGCATACTCATGAGGTTTCTCCTCCCATTTTTCTTGTTATAAATTTCTTTTTAACCTCCCTACTTGTGGATAGAGTGTTAAACATGATGTTCTCCAAGAATGAAGAGGCAGTAGATAAGATCTTTGCCCAGGAGTAAATCCAGCTGAGTGGCACGGACAGGTCAAAACAAGCAACTTGGGGTTTATTTACGCACTATTGCATTGGCAGCCTTCATGCAGTAGGGATATGCACACACACAAAAAGTCAAATTCATTTTGCTATCAAACCCAACATCTGAAATTTCAAGTTCACCATCGAATCGTGAAATCAAACAACCACATTTTCATTAACGTTTCACAACATTTCCACCATTTAAAAAGTCTATTTTTTCACCAAAAACATAGCAAAACACAAATATTCAATCAAAATGTTCATTTTTGAAAGCAGGATCTTTGTTTACTTTGGTCAAATTTTTAGAAGTTTGAACAACTAAATTTTCAGTTCGACGAGAATATGGAAAAAGCTGATTGAATTCATGAATTTGAACATCATTTTGCAGGTTACTATCATGCAGCGGTATCAGCTGGGTCCACATCTCGGCCACTTGTCATCTTGAACTCTAGTTCAGTCACATTACAGGGGGTGCCTCAGTGTTCTTGTGGAAGGGGAATACTTTTATCACTGCCAGATATTGTAAATTCTACATGTGGAGAACCTCATAGTCATGAATAGCAAAAGCTGTTGGATAAATTTTCGGGTTCCAGAATGTGTTATTTAGGGTTTTTTGTAATTGTTGTTGCTGTTTAAATATTTAACGTTCTCAACCAGTATGCAATTTTTTCCTCCCCTTATGCTGGCTGGCATCACTATAAAGTGTAAGGTTTCTTAAACCTTTTTTAAATGATCACAGTGGGTCACAGTTGTAATACCAGGTGGTGCACATAAAAGATGTTCCTGTCCTCAATGACCTTTGGGTTGCAAATAACTTGAAGAACACCTTCAGAACAGTCTTCCTTGTTCTATAGAAGCACAACCCACAATACCTGGCCCAACTCTAGAGCTTCACTTTAACTTTTTCACAGGGTTTTTTTTTTTTCTACTAGGGTTTAGAATTCTTATATGAACCCATTAGGAACCTGATTGGTACCTGACTGGTACCAATCAGGAGGGCCCTGTCCCCATCTGGACACCATTGAAGAAGAAGAAGAAGAAGAAGAAGAAGAAGAAGAAGAAGAAGAAGAAGAAGAAGAAGAAGAAGAAGAAGAAGAAGAAGAAGGAGTTGGCTTTTCTACCCTGCTTTTCTCACCCATTTTAAGGGGACTCAAAGGACCTTTCCGCGTTGGTCACTAAATACCCATTAAGCACCCATTAAGGACAGATTTGAAAAACCTCATCCGCACTACAACACCCATTAGAGATACATGCGTCCACATTGGCTCACACGAGATGTATCTCTAATGGGTGTTAAGAGGCCCTTAATCCGGATTAAGGGAAGGCTACCTTGGAGGTAGTCTTAATGGGTACTTAATGGGCACTTGTGCTCTAAATACATATCATCAGGGGATGTGTCTGCACACAGTCAGGAGAGAGAACACACGTAGGCAGGACAGGAAGTTGCCATGTTGAGTGAGGCTACAGCAGGAAGCTGTCGTGTTGTGAGCAGGTGTGGCAGGAAGCTGCCATGTTGAGTGAGGCAGGAGAAGCACAGTCCAGCCACGAAGTCCCTCTCACATGGGCTTCACATTGGGCAGGTGCCCAGCTACGGCGGCAGAGTGATTTCATGCACAAAAAGCAGGCTTTGGCACTACGCGGGCACTGGATCTCGGACAGGTGCTGATTGGTACGCCCATGGCAGGAAAGGATCAATGACTAACGGCTGAATGCTCCAATCATGCAGCACCTGGGGCAGCCATCTGGAAATCTGTGCTACTGCATCTGTCATGCCCTGCTCAGCCTTGTCGGAAGAGGATATGCCTGCAATGCCTGCAATGCAACCACAGGCTGAGGAGCAGCCACAGCAGAGCATTGCAGGCATGGAAAAGCCAAGGCTGGGTCCAGAGGAGCAGTCAGACAGTTCTGGTGACATGTCCACCTGTAGGGAGCCTAATCAAAGGCTCTTTCATAGCCTGCTTAGGCAGCAGAAGCAGGTGAGAAGGAGGTCAGAGCTATTAGCCCAGCTGCACCGTGGGCGTGGCTCTGACTCTCCTATATAAGAACAAGCTCACCTTGCCTCCAGTTGCTGCAGACAGCGTCTGAACAGCCTCTTGTTACCTGAGCTGAAATCCAGGACTCCTTGGGATCTGCTGACTCCTTGGACTACCTGACTCTTGCTGACTTCTGAACTCCTAGACCCTGGACTGGTACTGACTTCGGGAATGCCTGAAATCCTTGGGACTGAGTAGCCACACAAGCCTCTGCCTATCGCCCCACTGGCCTGCGACGTGACAGCATCTGCACTGTGAAGGCATAATGTGATCCTCACAATCTGTCCTTCCCAAGTGAGTGCGGAAGCATGGGGCCTTATTAGATCTGTATCTACTTAACACTGATCTTGCTAAATACCCATTCCATAAATCCGGATTTACTTAATCCATATTTTGGAGGGTCAGTGTGGAAAGACCCAAAGC
This sequence comes from Aspidoscelis tigris stejnegeri, assembly GCA_023333525.1. Lineage (NCBI taxonomy): Eukaryota > Metazoa > Chordata > Lepidosauria > Squamata > Teiidae > Aspidoscelis > Aspidoscelis tigris. The sequence continues at coordinate 99,500,576 of JALMGA010000001.1, forward strand.
TGCTGAAAAAGCTTTTCTATTCTTCTCCCCACAACAAAACACCCTGTGAGGTAGGTGGGGCTGCGGGGGCTCAGAGAGAGCGGTGACTTGCCCAAGGTCACCCAGCTGGCTTCATGGGGGAAGGCGGAATCGAACCCGGTATTCCCAGGTAAGAGTCCAGCTCCCTAACCACTAGACCAAACTGGCTCATGGGGAAATACAGATTTAATGGGTCCTTCAGGCCCTTAAATCTGGATTCCATGTGGACCTGATTAAAGGTGTCTACAATGGGATCTTCAGGCATCTTCAAGATCTGGATCTCCAGGAGGACTCTTTGCGTGTTTTTCCACTGTCACTAGAAGTACCCATTAAGTATCCATTAATGGGTACATTAATACTTCTAGTGACAGTGGAAAAACACCCCATGACGTTGTGTGTAAAGAGGGGGATGAAGTCTAACACTCCTCACCAGATCAAAGCATTACTAATGGATGGCTGTCCAGGCTCTGTAATCCATTAAATGACATGCCATGGCCTTTCTAAGGTCATATCTGCACTTACCTTAGCTGTTCTAGCACAAGCTTCCCTTTCCTGGAATAATCAATCTGTTCCAAGGTGTGATAAAATTCTCCTGGAGTAGAGCAAAGTTATGTCTGAACACAGACTTAGTGAAACAGCTCAGAGGAACAAAAATATCAGTGTATCAGCACTGATTTATTGGTGCTTTGCTGTCACACACACACCACCATTCAAAGTGGATTCAGAGTGGATTTGAAGTTGGTTCAGAGCAGATTTGATGCATTCAGAGCAGCACAATCAGCAGCAGGGATTCGAATCGGATTTAAATATTATTCAAAGCACATTAATATAAAACTTGAATCATACCACATTCACAATCGAACAAATGTGAATTTCCTTGCATTGGATTTGATTTGAATTCCTAATAAAGCATCTTGAAGAAAATTAAGCTCATTCTGCAACTAGAAGGATATGCTGTGAAACCTACTTTTGTCCTGTTTCCTGCTTAGAAGAAAAGGGAATAGAAACAAACAATCCTGATAAAGTTGAGGAATATATTTCTAATAAAAGCACTGTCCACCATATACTATATTCATAAATTCAAAACAAAGAAAGCTGTCATTTTTCTATGAATGACAGTGTTTACAAAAAAGGGGGAAAACACATTCAAAATTTGCTATATAACAGCTGTCCAGAGAGCTAATAAGCAGAATATTAGCAATGTCCAGATGCACATAAATCTTCAGGGATGTCTCTTGCCAACAGCAAAAAATGGAGTGCTTGACAGTGTCAATCACATCCAATAGACTATGCTAATGCTTTTCAAACAGTCCTTTCACACTCAAAATGGTGCTGATTAATAATGTATGGTCCAGCAGGAAGGAGAAGGAAAGTAGCCTCTGAAACTGAGAGAACTCTTCTTTTCTACCTAGATTCTTTGCTAACAATTCAGCTCCATTACTGAAGGACAAATTGAATTTTTGTCCTTTGGATTGTGCCAAAATCATTTCAGACCTATTATCTGAAATGGTTCCTTGTTTGTAGACATGCATTCCATACATTAAACTTTTAAAGCTGACCTCAACCACATTTCCCAGTATAAGTAACTTCCAAAGCTTACAGAATTGCTGGGGAGATGATAATATGAAATGTGGGATCTCTCTTTCCCTTTTTCTTTCTTTCTTTCTTATCACCTCTTTGCTGTCTGAACAGCTGTCATGAAAATGGGGTGTGGAGGTTTGTAGGTGTATATCTTGATTGGAAGTTCACACATGAGGAATGGAGAGGATGAAGATTTCAAAGGTTATTTCCCTCCTGCCATGGAGAATCATCTCCTAGCATTTTGGTCAAAGGCACCTAATTGCTTCAAACAAGTCCATTAGTGTTTCCTCCAAGACCATCTGGAGTCTAAAATAGCTGTGTTTAAAATCATTTTCCCTGCACCTGTACTTGTGATGAAATATGTTTCCATTTATTTTTACCCAGGTGCCAGTTTAGACTGAAAGTAGTAACTAGAGAAAATAATTGTTGAATATAAGTGAGCAAACACAATCCTAAGAGAGAACATTCTATCGTTCTTTTTGTTTTCTCCCGCCCCCCCAAGATTTTCTCTAGTTATGACAGGATTATTTTTCTATGGCAGTTTGGAGGTGAGTGAGACTGTGATCAGATATGGGGGGGGGGGAGCTTCTCCAGTACATTTTTGAGGTAGTTTGAAGAAGGCTTTGAGGTGGGATTAACATACCAGTCTGCCCCTCCCACTACCCTAAACATTATGTGCTGGAAAAGGTGCATTAGAGAAGGGCTGGGAACATGAAGGTTGCATGCTGTCTCTCTGAGGCACAGCTTTTGTTATACTTGGACATAGCCTGAGTAACAGTAGCAAAGCTGTGTGAGATATCAGAATGGCAGAACATCCTAATAGCATGAAAAGATACCTTATCTATTTCAACTTTTTTTATATAAAAAATTGTAAATATTCAATTTGTGAAGCCTAGGCCTCGACTAAGGCTGAATTCACACACAGACAGAAAAAAGTGGCCTGAAAGCAGTTTAGAAGTAATAGTGTCTCTAATCCACATTAAAAACTAGAAAATACATTTTAATTGTCTTTAATGTGGATTATAGGTGGGATGGGGACAGTAATGTCCAGATGCTATCAGTTCAAAACATCTTTCAAGCCATCTTGAAAGGAACAAGATACAAGATACACAACTTATTACTTCATGGGACTTTAGAAATTTGGGTAAATGTCAACTAATCCATTCTAAATGAGAACATAAACTCTTTAAACAAGCATGTCATTCTAAAACTAGAAAGAGCAAACTGGGAGATCTACATTTTCTACATAATGTTTATTATACACTTTCTACACTAATCTCTTGATCTTGATCAAAAAGCCTCTGATCTAGATCTTAGGCCTCCTGGTCTGCCTGTTAATCTAGATAAAGGAGGCTCCACCCCTGTTAGTCTGGCTCCATCTGCACAAGACAGTGCTAGATCTGGATTAAGACACTCTCAATCTGAATATATTGTAGACCCGATATTGGTTCTATGATTGGACTAAGAATTATAATCTGGATCACGGACACATGCAGATGGCATACCTCTGTGATCTGGAACTCCCACCATAGGTACACCATTGGTGGTGTGGGGGAGGAGCTGAAAACCTCAGTCTGGATTAGACCTGCCAGTGCAGATGGTGTTGCTAGGGTCCTCACCTCCCCATGATCTGGATCTATAGCAGCTAAGTGCAGGAAGGGACAATGTAAAATATATAGTTTTTTTATCCTGTTTTTATGTATCAAACTGTTCCACAAAAGTGTTGTGATCTGCAAGTTACTTTGGAATGTATTGGATCATAACAATCCACTGAAAAAGATGTAGAAAATGAACTCATGTCTAATTTCTGCCTTGCATTCACTCAATATAATTTCTCACTGTGATGATAACTCTTTCTTTTTCTTTTTTTCTATATCACTCTGCTGCTGTTCCCCTCAAAAACAAGCATAAGCCAAGGCAATGTCCTTATAGGTGTTTTTCTATACTCCTGGACAGAGTGAGAAATCTATCAAATCTGTAAGCCTGCTATGAGCATCCCATTTATCTTCATTATCTTTCTTAGCTGGGAGTTATGTGTATGCTTGTATATGTTGGACAGATAAATCTGGGACATAAGTTGGAAATTCCAGGTGTGCAAGGCCAATTTGAAGACAAATACAGAAACAAACTGTACTCGTGCGTGTCCCAGAATTCAGCAAAGTCAAAGGGAGCCAACTTTCCCCTCTTCCAAAGAAAGAAAAGAGAAATGGAAGAAAGAGCAACTGATGTAATAATAGCACTGGTACCAAACAGTAACATGGCCAAAACTGATAGATCAGAAGCAAAGATCCTGTTTGCATGCTTAAGTACCACTGAAGACAATAAGGCTGAGTTTGATTTATATGAACTGGCCAGAGACAATATGAAAGGAGAGGTTGCAGATGAATGGAAGGTGCACCCAGGAGCCTCTTAAATACAAAACAATACTCAAATGCCCTCTTAGTGGCTCTTCCTGGCTCTCTCTCCCAGTTACCCTTGCAGCTGGGAGTAGGGATGTGCACAAATGGGTTTTTGGCATTCAATTCATAATGAATCAAATGTTAGAAAATTCGTATTTGTTTAAATAGATCCCCTTTGAATGTAGTAGGATTCTATTCAATACCAATGTATTAATATGAATTCTTACAAAACTCCAATACAAATGTATACATATCCTAGGTACATATCCTGCATCCAGATCCTATACAAATACATTATTATTGGATACGTATCCTATAGTAATGCATATATATTGGATACGTATCAGATACGTATCCTATATGAACGCATACGTATCGATATGTATCAGATACTTACCCCCAGTTTAACAAATGTAAGGTGTTTTTAATTGTTATATTTTATATTTTACTGTTGTTAACCGCCCGGATTGGTTTGCCATAGGGCGGTATACAAATAAATATTATTATTATTATTATTATTACTATTTGTACAAATGTTCTGAAACATTTGTATTCGTATGAATGGTAATGCACGAATGTCATAATGTTTGATTCATGTACGAATGTCCAAATTCCTCCGAATTTGTATGAGTAATGACTGTTATGAATATTCACGCACATCCCTAGCGGGGAGGGATCAGTATTTATTTACTTATTATTTACATTTCTATCCTGCCCCATACCTGAAGGTCTCTGGGAGGGTTACAACCTTAAAACAACAGATTAAAACAGAATATACATTAAAAGACTTGAAAAATTCTACAACTCTAAAACAATACACATTACGTTCAGAATGATAGTGTCTGACCTGGGTGGGAAATATAATCAGCTCAGCCAAAGGCCAGGTCAAAGAGGCGTGTTTTCACTGCCTTCCTAAATATATATAAGGAAGGGGCATGATGCACCTCGAGGGGGAGGCTATTCCATAGTCTGGGCTTCATTACATAAAGGGCTCTCTCCCAGGTGCCCACCAACCTCACTATTGAAGGTGGTGGGACAACCAGGAGGGCCTCACCACTTGATCTTAAGGCACGGGCAGGTCGATATGGGAGAAGGCATTCCTTTAGATATTTGGGGCCCAAGTCATTTAGGGCCTTATAAGTCAGAGTCAAAACTTTGAATTGGGTGGAGCAGTGATGACATCATCAGATTATATGCCATTCCATGAGTCAGGCTGCATTGTGCTTGCATTTAACGTTCTTGTACACACTCTGCTATGTGTTGAGATTCTCTATGCCATTATGCCATTATGCCTCTCTATGCCTGTTTTATGACATTAAATGCAAATGATTTTTATCCTACCTACAGAGGGGGCATAATGGCCGCAGGCACAGATAAATTCTTGCACATTTTACACAGAGCTCATCTACTGTTACATAGCTGCAAGTGCCATGGGGAACCTATGGTTGTTGAGGTATCTCTAAGTAGTTCATACGTTATGAACTGCAGTTCAGCACAAGCCATTGTACCTATTATGTACTAATGAAACTTTTTTTAAAAAATCACTCTGTGATATTAGTTTGAGAAATATAGAAGACATATCACTAATAGGACTTGTCTATAAAATGCAGTTATCACTCAGCTATAAGGTTAGTTGGCCTAAAAATCATTGGCAGAGCTGTTAAGGTACGCAAAGAGAGTGAATTTTTCAGCGATCAGATCTGTTAGAATGGGGATGTCATTTGCTGAGTATGTACAAGGCTGGCAAATCAGCATGACATATTGTTTGCCATTGTATCTGAGTGTTCAGAACCATGGCGTGATATTTGCTAGAATGATTGAGGTCAAGAATCTCTACATTTCAGCATATTTCTGGTCAACAGAATTTTGCTATAGAACAAGAAGTTTGTAAGACAGTGCACAAATATTTGGCATATTTGAAATTTGTACACATTTGTATGAATTTTGACATTCACAAGCTTAAATTGAATGGATCCGGCCTTTGTCAAAGCTTTGTTGAAGCTTCAATGAAGGCCAGATCTGCCCACCCCAACCTCCTATCCCCCTAGGCTGTGCCCCCTTACCCCCAAATGCAGCAACAGTTGTGCCTTCCACATCCTCCACTGCCATTCATATGCTCATCCATGGCCCAAAAAGGCCTTCTAGAGCTGCACATGCACCTCCCCCATGCAGGTTGAACAAGAAATAGCAGAATAGCTGTTGGAATCACAGACTATTTACTCACTGAACCATGCAAGCCAGTTGTGACATGGATCAAGTGATCTAGGCCAAGACTGGAGCAATGGCTACCTCCACACACCAGGGGCTTGATGCATTGAGGAGGGGCCATCCCTGCCCATTTTTGAAGACTGGGAAAGAAAGCTTCTGAATTTCCCAGGCAGTGCAGTTTTAGCTGAGACTACTTCCAAGAGCCTGGTGAAGTAGCATCAGGTGCATCATACCAGGTAGACTGGACCACCCTCCCAGAACCATCCAGTCCACAACAGTAGAACACTTCATAGACCATTTTAAACAGTCTCCTGTTCAATTTTCACACTGTAGGCCACTCCAGTTCTTCATGCCAAGTGTCTATTATATCCAACATGAGTTGTGGCATCCCAGTAGAGCAATCCACAGGACAAACAAGGACTGCTGAACTGATCCACTGTCCCAATGTGGATGCAGCCACAGACTTCAGAGGTACTTATGTTTTCCAAAATACTGTACTAAAACATTAAGCATCTGTAAAGACATTCAGAACTTCTCTCTCTCTTTTTTTAACAGTGGAGAGAAATGATCTGGAATTAGTATTATGCACTCTGAAAATACTTGTCATTAGTACTTTCCTTAGATCTTAAATTGCATTGAAGTTGGAAGCAGTCAAATGGCTGGTAGAGTTTATTTACAGTTTTTCTTTTCTTTTCTTTTTTTAATTAAGGGTGAAAGGCAACCATACATACCTACTAAAAATTCAAAGAATTTATCCTCAATTCTACATTTGTCAGTGTTCTTGCCAGCAGAAAACAGTGAAACCCTATGATCAGCAGGACTTACCCAATATTTTCTAGTGAAATTTATGGCTGACTTAGGGACATGACCTTGGTCCTCTGATATGATAAGGAAAGATTAATGATCAGAAGAACTTACAGTTCAAGGAACCTACGATTTGTTCCCAGTCAGATATCTCTAGAGCTCATTATCTTCAGCCAGAGGAAAATAAATAAATAAAAGCTTTTGTGGTGGTGTTCATCTTATTGCTGTTCATACATTTACCATAAGTGTTCAGATAATTGCAATCAAGACCAGATTGAATATGCCATCCATTCTTTTTAAAGGTCAGAATACTAAGCAAATGTTACATAGAAAACAGATACTACTAGTAGTAATACTAATAATGATGATGATGATGATGATGATGATGAAATTAGAGAGGTAGCAGGTGCTGAAAGTGGGCATTCTATGGGCTTGCTCACACTTGGCTTTACTCTGGAATATATCCTGGAATAGGAGTCTGCTGTCCACATGCTGCTGTATGCTTTTCTACTCTACTTTTCTTACCCATTTAAGGTGACTCGAAGTGGTTGACAAAGCTTTCTATTCTTCTCCCCACAACAGGCACCCTGTGAGGTAGGTGGGGCTGTGAGAGCTCAGAAGAGAGCTGTGACTAGCCCACTGTCACCCAGCTGGCTTTGTGGTAGGATTCTATTTGATATGAATGTATTTGTACAAATTCATACAAAATGTACAAATCTGTAATAACAAATGTTACAAATATTCATGCACATCCCTAGTGTGGAATCAAACCTGGTTTTCCCAGATAAGAGTGTGGCTCCCTAACCACTAGATCTGGATTATACTCCATCTGGTGCAGAGGGAGCATATTAGCACTGGGCAGAGCCCCTCTGGTCTGCATCAGTGTGTGAACAAAAAAGCATAATCTGGAATGGTCGTTTCTACATTGGCCCTTATTCCAGATTATATTTTAGAATAGGGACCTGCCATCCATAGGTTAGTGCAGACAATGGCAGTACTTGAGCAGGCAGGTTTCTAGTCAGAGATCTAAACCAGAATAAGGTCCAGTACAGAAAGGGGTGATTTGCAGAAGAGTTTAAATGCTAATATGAAATTTAGAGGGATATCTGGCTTTTCCTTCTCAAATTTCCAAATACCTATCCTTCCAATTTAAGCATTTTAGTTTATTTCACTTCTATTATCTGCCTAAGTGTCTTTTTTCACTATTTTTTCCCTACCAATTATTTTTGAAAGACATCCTACAATACAGTTTCTAAGTGTTATTTTCAATTATATAGACATTTTTGTTTATATTTCTCCATGGAAAATTACTTTCTATTAATGCTTTTGGTAGATAATTACATTATTGTATTTAGAAAACTGTGCATTCCTAAAGATATTGGATTCACATACTGATTCAGGAAGTATGAATTTTTCAAGTTTGTATTGCTATGTGTGTGAGGAAGTGGGACCTATTGAGATGGTCTGCCCCCAGAGACTTATGGAATCAGAGTGATTCCTGAATGCTCTGGGGGATTTTCAGGTTGGAGCTATTGGCTATGAAACAGAAAGGTCAATGGCTAGAGCGCAGGTGGTGTAAATCCAGCTGTGAGTCCGACCAAACATGGGTTAGAGCACACTATTGTGCCTACCACGTGGCGGTGACAGTAGCGAAAATGTGGACAAGCGGCTTGCGGGGGTGTGGCCATCAACGTGCTCTCTGGATCCCTGCATCTCCTCGCTGATAAAAACTAGCCAGCAAGGTTTGACTGGGTGGATCCAGGAAGTAGTGAATGCCTCTCTGAGGGATGGGGTAGTTCCCCTAGCCCTGAAACAGGCTGTGGCACACCCCCTCCTGAAGAAGGCCTCCCTGAATCCAGAAGATCTGAACAACTATCAGCCAGTGGCTAACATACATTTTTAAAGGCAAGATTCTAGAGACAGCTGTCACTATTCAATTGTGGGCATGCTTGGAAGAAGCTGATTACCTATAACCATTTTAATCTGACCTCAGACCTGGTCATGGCACAGAAACAATCTTGGTTGCCCTGATTGATGACCTCCTCTGGGAGAGAGACTTTTGATACCACTGACCATGGTATCCTCCTGGAAATGCTATGGGGTTTAGGAGTTAGAGGCAGTGCTTGGCATTGGTTCTGCTCTAATCTCTAGAGCTGATCTCAGATAGTGGCTGTGGGAGATACTGATTTGACACCCTGGGAACTCACTTGTGGGGTTCCCCAGGGATCTATCTTATCTCCCATGCTATTTACCATCTACATGAAGCCACTGGGAGAGGTCATCAGGAGATTTGGAGTGAGGTGTCATCAGTATGCAGATGATACCCAGCTCTCTCTCTCTGTGACATCTGAATCAGGAGAGGTGGTTGAAGTGCTTGACAGGTGTCTGGAGGCGGCAACCGGCTGGATGAGGTGTCTGGAGGCAGCAATGGGCTGGATAAATTGAAGCTGAATCCAGACAAGACAGAGGTGCTGTGTGTCACAGGGTCTCGGATCAATGTAGTTGGGAGACACCCGGTGCTTGATGGGGTTTCAATGCCCTGGAATGGACGGGCACATAATTTGAGGCCACATAGAACACTTCTAGGCCACAAGGAGGAGACTATGCATTCCTTCTGGTTTTCCATGTCTGCACAAGGCAAAGCCAGATCCAGCTTAAGAAGGCTCTTAATCTGGATCTGTTGTAGACCCATTTAATAGGGTCTAGATCAGGATCAAGAACCTTATTCTAGGACATGGGAGGCAATGCAAAAGGTGGCATGCCTTTGTGATCTGGGACTACAGAGGGTAATTTTTAACAACAAGCCATAGAACACCACCAACAAGTATCCCCACAAACAGGCTCCAAGGCAAGGATCCTTTGTTCCTAGCCTTTGGAGTTGTGCTGAGCTTCACAGCCATGGAGAGGCACAAATGAAATCAGACCTATCAGTGCTGACCTGGTAATCCAGATCAGCAGGACTCCATTTAATCTGGATCAATGGGGCCCACTGATCTGGACTAATAGTTGGTAAGTACAGAAAAGAGCAATGTTTTTTTTTTAAAAAAGTTATACTACATTCTCACTCACAGGATGTAGAGATATTTATTTTCCTGGCTCTACAACCATCTGAAGTAGCAATACTGCAAGTTGTGAGGCAAACTGCATTGATGGCCCTCACTAATCATAGTTATGTCCAGAAATAACCAGCATATTAAATTGTATTTAATGTTCCCTGCTGTTGTCTCCATGTAGCAGCTTCAATTTTGTTATGGCATGGCAGACTGTTCCTTTTAGAAGGTAAACTGAGTTTAGCACTTTGACTTTGGCTACAGAAATACTTTCTGACAAATTGGTAGAAGTATTCTGAGAAAAAAAATGCAATGTGTCAGACGCTTTGATCAGTTGTGTTGACGGACTGAATCCTGTCAAATCTGCAACAATGTTTCTCACCAAATTGCCCTACAGTTTTCAGGCCATCTTTTTTTTCAAAATCCTCCTTTACAGGAGACTCTAGCACCATAAACCAATTTAGGATAAAATTTGTACAATTTTTATCCTCATACCTGGAGTGTCAACACAATCCCTTACCAGCATCACATTAACAATATTGAGCTTTAAAATCACTATCCATTTTTTTCCAAGAAAAAAGGTCTGAAAAATGTTTACAATATGTTTTGTATAATGAACTGGATGTATGATCAAACACAGCACAGTCCAGAAAGGCAAGCTTCATGCTAGTTATAGTCTAAAAGGGAACTTTTCCAATTTTTCCAACTTGTAAAAGTAAATGTACATCCATGTCTCTGAGAAAGGAAATTGTGATCTAAGATGCAAATCTTAATTAAGTTCCCATTTACATTTGTTTCAAGATAGATTTTGTACTTCACCCAACACTGACTAACACTTGCACTTGTGAGTGCTAGGGATGTGCATGAATTATTCATTTGTCCGGATTCCGAGATTCGTGGACAGATTGGATAGGGCTTCAGTAGAAGCTTCTAAGGATACTGGATTACCCTGGGGCCTCCCCTCTGGAGCGCCTCCCCTCTGGGCCGGCCTCCCCCAAACCTTCACCCCGGGGCCCACTTACATGCTCTAGTGGTGCTCCAGGCCTCTTCCTGGGGCTTCTGGAAATCCAAACAAGCTTTTTGAAAGCTGGAGGCATGGACTTCTGGTCCCAGAAGGCCCTGGAAGATGCTGGTTCCAGCTTCTGGAAAGGCTTTTGGCTTTCCAAAAGCCCTGGGAAGAGGCTTGGAGTTCTGCTGGAGCGCTCTTGCCCGCCTGCCCTCCTGTCTCCCTGATGCCTCCTTACCTGTAGGGGTGCTACTGGGTTATTGGGAGAGGAGACTGGCCATTGCAGCATTAGCGGGCAGGGTTTCACCCATGCTCACTGTCCTGCCATGTGTACTGCAATCGCAACTGCTTGGGGATTTCTTCAAAGAAATTATGCTGAAAGAGAAGTGATGAGGGTGTCAAATGACTCTCGTTTGCCCTGCGAGTGTCTCTCCAGCTACAAGTATGACACCCCCCTTCCCTGATTGCCCAATCAGCAAGGCATGCATGGGTAAAGGGCTTGATTTAGCGCACGAGTGCTGCATCACCTCAGTGGGTGAAGCACCGGTGGCTTCCCTGCACCAAGATGAGAAGGATGAGAAGATAAAGCTTGCTGTCGAGTGGTGTGCCCACTATCAGGCAGAGGTGTGCACTTCTACTAAACTCAGATTCAAACAATGAGCCACCTTCTCATCCTATTATGCCCCCCTTTATATTATTTTTATCTTATCTATGCTATGTGTTGTGGTTTTGGAGGTGCAACCTGGAGGGGTTTCCCCTGTCATCACTGCAGCAGGCGGGACAAGGCATGGTGATATCAACCGGGTTTCCTATCAGGGCACAGGGGGTGGTCAAAAAAGAATGCAGTTTCCTGATGCAGGGGTTTACCGTGGTTTGCATGAGGACAGGTGGATTCGGCTTGAACCCACACTCTCCTCAATTGCATGGGGATGTGTTAATTCGAGCTACAATGCGTTTTGGGGATGACCCAATTCAACACAGGGACACAGCCTGTATCAGAGGAGGCTCCTAATTCAGATCGAAAGGCAAGTGCAGAAAGGACCAGAGATATGATAATCAGTGTGCGTGTGTGTGCACGCATGTGTGTGTGTGTGTGAGTGTGTGTGTGTGTGTGTGTGTGTTCAGCTTATTGTTAAGCACATTATTCTATATCTGGACTTCCATAGCACACGATTCTCATTATGTTGCTATTGAGCTCCAATTATCAGAATGCTGCAGAACTGCTGGCACAAGAATTTTATAGCCCATCTTCTGAAAAAGTTCTTTCATCAGAAGCACCGTTCTTTGCTCATCATCTTTATTATTGTCAGTGAAATACAGGGCTCATTTAAGTAGCACCGCTTTGTTAAATTATGTATTAAATATATTTTCTTTTGTACAGAACTTGGAGCACCTTTTCTTGCTAACCCTTGTATACATTCACAGTGGGTACATATAAAGAAAAGAAGATGAAAGTTACAGGAGTAGGAAGGTAAATAAGGATTTCAGGACCTTATTCAGAGATCACAAATCCAGGGCACTGCTGTAATATCTGAAATTCTCACCAAGGCATCATTAAGAAAAATTGCTCATTACCAAGCAGTTCTGCAGGCAAAATTCTTGTGTTAAGTTCTCCCGCAGTATCACAATATACCAAACATCATCTAACCTAATGTGTCAGTGCCCCATGTGTGACAATAAATAGGAAACACAGATGTGGAATACACTGTGCAAAAATATATATATTTCTGCTTAATTGTTACTGCAAGATGTGTATTTGTTTTTATAATTATTACAAAACAAATTAAATGCTGTTTGCATGTTTCTAATCGTGTCTAAGATAAACAAAAATTTCCTGTTTTACTTATGTCTCTCATTTCCCATAGGATAAGCTTCTATAATGGCATTGCTTAGGGAAATAACACTCATTGTTTCATCCTGAAAACATTCTGTAGGGAAGTGGAAGTTCTCGTATTCTGAAAGCAGTAAGAACATGTTATAGCTGAAGAATAGAAAACATCAAAAAGATCCCACAAAACATTTGAGAATTGCAAGATAATTCATGCAGAGAATGTTCTGGATGGATAATGGGTCTCAGAGAATTCTGTAGTGTCAAGAGTTCAATGAATAATCCATCATAGACTGAACCCAGACATTGATTATTTATTCCAGAATAAGTCACTGATGTCTGGATGCAGCCATAGACCTCAATGACATCAAGCACATGGAGACCTACATATCGTCTGTTGCTCACTTCTACAAATTAGTGAATGTGCCTAATCACAACTTCAGGTTTCATTGTGCTGGAGATCTAAACAACAACAGCTAGGGAATTTGACCTTTCATAGAATGCAGTTTATCAGGGCTCGGAGATCTGGAAGCCTCAAGATTAGTTAGACATTTCCTTAGCAGATTTTTACTGACTTGCACATCTTGTTCCCTGTTCATACAAGTCAATCCGCTCTTTTATTTGGATGTAAAAATTAGAGATGTTCCTAACCAGTCTGGGTTCAAAATGGTTCAACTTAACTGAATGGTTCAATGAATTCAGACTCAAACCTGAACCAGACCAGGGTGGGATCTGCCATAATATGCACCAGCATGTGGATGGCAGGATCCTATTCCAGAAAATAATCCAGAATAAGGTCCAGTGCAGATAGGGCTACAGAAAAACTATATACTGCTGGGTGGCCCCCACAATAGACTGGCCTGTCTATGACAGTGAAGTCCAGGTTAAATACAGATGAGCCTGGAAGAAACCAAGCAGGAACCCATAAGCATGATAGTCACATAATATCTAGTTGCTAATCCTATTATGCATGGAATAGAGTTGTGATTGTGTGCAGTCTCAGTGCACAGACAAGCTGATGCTCTCAGTACCTGCAAACTGATGTCAGGTGACATGGCTTTGTCCACAACGTGGCTAGTAATGACAGCAACTGTGTGACTATAATGTGGGTGAGTTCCCTGCTTAATATTTCAGGGATCACCTGGATTTAACCTGGATCTTGCTGCCATAGAGAGACCAAACATGTGGTGGGAACTATCCAATAGTCCACAGGGTTTTTTAGACCATCCAATCCAGCCAAACAGAGGGGTGACACAAGGCTAACATTTTTGGCTGCTTTCATTTAACACTTATACATATGTTAATTATTAAATCTTATATTTATTTATTATTATCCAGAAACCTTCTGTCTTGCTTATTCAGCTTTCAAGTAACATTGACTGTCCTTTGTTTTGCCTAGATAGCATCTGATCAATCAAAAGTGGTGAGGAGAGAGAAGACAGAATGGACACAGTCTAAGGCAGTAGCAGGATAGGAAGAAGATATATTGTGGGGACATAGTTCTGTTTAAATTTAACTCAGTCCTATGATTTTCCTTTATGGTCTCCATGGAAACAAGTGAATGTGAGCAACTGAAACAGTCATGCCACAAGCAACAACATCTAAGGCCCAAGGAAAAAAAAATCCATGAATTACTTAACTTAAGATGTGTTACTCTTATTATTTGTTTATAATGCATCCATTTTTACTTAGTGTTATTCTGGAGACCAGCTGTTAGGCAGAGTGAACATTCTTTGTATATGTATGTGTATGTATGAAGAACAATTTACATGCTAGACATGTACAGATTTTTAAGGTTACAGATCATAATAATGTATAGTCATGGAGTAAATTCTGGGATGGGGTTAGTGAGTAATACCCTTCATTTAAAAAGATAACACTCAACATATTACTCATCCATAAAAATGTTTTATATTCAGAATGAGAAAGAAATATTGCTACCTATAAAAATCACTGTTAAGCAACTAAGAGCAAATAATGTGTGGGTAGTTCTGGATTATGAATTAAGATGATTTCTAATGCAGCTCACCTCTGAATTGGATTAGCAAAATGGTATTTTCACAAACACCCACATCTTATACATATGACTTTACCGTCTTGTTTCATCGGGCAACATAGATTCTAAAATATGATAGCTATAATCGTCATAAAAATAACTAACTATAACCATAGGTTTGTATAATTATTTTTACCAGTTATTCATGTTCAGTGCAATCTGTACTAAACCTATGATCCAAATCAAAGTGTTCTTGAATGGTGTTTAATGGGACTAAAATGAATAATTCAATGAACAACTGATGTATTATTTTAAGACTGTGCTTATTATTACTATTCACTATGCTCTTCCAAGATGTGTATATCAAAACAGATGTCTTTTAAGAAGGTAACCTTTAGAGATCTGAACAAATATGTATTCCTGGAACCTTTAACCATACATTGTCATAGATAGATAGATAGATAGATAGATAGATAGATAGATAGATAGATAGATAGATAGATAGATAGATAATTATTTTTTAGTCCAGAGATCATATATTGCATACAAACAAAGACACAGAAGAAACAATAAGGATACACACAAATTAAAATAAGTTGAGAGATCCTTTGGTGGTTTGTTGCTTGTTTTGTCATTTACAGGGAAACTCAGAAAAACAATCAATAGATAATTCTCTCCTATGAAATAGAAGAAAATGAATAAATGGTTTGATATATCATTCTGTTTCTTTTGCTTTGGCACCACTCCATAATAAACCTGAAGACATGGAATCCATCTATAGTCATTCTTTGGAAATACTACTACATGTTGGTGGGGGAAAGCCTAACCCTAACCTTTTGCCCACTGACAGTCTTACTTACCTGTGCACAAGTCTAAGCCTGAGAGGAAAAGGAATATTGCTAAAATTTTAACTACAGTTTATTACACAAATTCCCAAATTGAACGAATTATATTTCATATCTCATAGGAGTGAGTCAATACATCCCCTTCGATGGAGGTCTTCAAGCAGAGACTGGACGGCCATCTGTCTGAGATGGTTTAGGAGATCCTGCCTTGAGCAGGGGGTTGGACTCGATGACCCAGGAGGTCCCCTCCAACTCTACCATTTTATGATTCTATGATTCTATGATATGCTTCTTCCCTGTCAAGCACTGATATGTGGGCTTCATTGGAAGTCCACACAAATGCCAAGAAGTCTTCCTTTTATGCAAAAGATGAGGAAGATTTTCTAGTGCCACGTAGACTTCAAATGAAAATAGTGAATTGCACTCAATAGGGGAGGCACTGCAGTAGTGGGCAGTAAGGAGGGCACACATGGAATCCCCAACTGCACTTCCCTGCAGGGCTGTGGCTAATTTAAAAAACCAACTCATGGTTATATAGACTTTTGTTTTTTAAAAAGTCCACCAATCAGTGTAACCAGTTGCCACTGCTGCTACTGCCACTTGTCAGCTGTCCTGTACCTAATAGCCGCTTTACGAAAATGTAAGAAAAGAGGCACCTTGTGTCGACCTAGAGTTCCCAATCTTTTAATCCACCTTTTGTAGCACATAATGTTAATGGGAAGGCCAGACTGTTGTGTGAACAATCCCACCTTGAACCCTTTTCTGAGGTGGCTTATAGATGCTTCTTTTTGTGTCTGGTTACACACAGGTCACCTGTAGGTGGAGGCTTGAATCAAGACCAACTAAAGCAGGGTTAAATCTGGTTCCAACTCAAAAACTGGAACTGAAGAAGAAACAATCCATCCATCCACATAAAAAAGTTAACTGAAAGCACAGGTTGCACTGTCAAGAATCTTGCACGAAATGAACAGTACATGGCTTAGATTCAACCTGCAGCTCAGTTTACCATTGGGGGAACCCATAACTGACATACCTTCATTTGCAGCAGTAGCAACAGCATCTTGCCTTTATTGTACTGCCTCATTTCTGTGGACAGAAGCACCATTGTTGCAGAACATGATTTTACACCTTAACACAGAGGTGTTGCCTTTCTTTGCTGAAAAGGTGTCCCTTCATTAGGAAAGAAAAATGGAGGGGGCTCCCCCTTGCTCCCCATGGAGATATTAAGTGGAGACTTAGGTTATCTTATCAGGGAGACATCTAGATCTTCCAATATTAACCTATTTTGTACTGTTATTAACATATATTTGAGGACCTTCTCCTCTTACTGGCATTGCTTAAATACAAGGAAGTAATAAAACTCAAGAGTCAAAGAACAAGTGTGTATCTCACTAGTATGTTCCCCTTGTCAAAACAATAGCAGCTTTATAAAATTTTGACTCAAAATTGGAGAAGGACTTCTGAGCTCAGAATATCTGGTAAAATAAATGTGACTCCTATCCAAGGAAAGTGGCAAAACCTTGTACCAACACCCTCAACATCTTTCTACGGAAACAGAAACTCAAGAGAAACAAATACAAGAGAATAGAAGTTCTCTTGTATTTATTATATAGACATAGGTCCTTTCTGCACTGATTTAGATCAAGAAGCTCCTTAATCTGAATCAAGGGCCTCCCATCCACACATTAATGTGGATCATTGATCTGAACTAGATGGAGGCAGATCCAGATAAATTGATCCTTAATCTAGATCCATTGTAGACCAGTTTAATTGGGGGTATACATTTACTAAGAGCCTTATCTGGATCATGGGAGGTGTGCAGATGGCATGTTTCTGTGTTCCAGAACTACTGAGAGTGTTTTTCAGTGGTGCCCCGTAGTGCACTGCTGAAAAGCACGCACACCCAAGGCACGGGAGGGCTGTGAAGCTTGTACAAACTTCATGGCCACAGGGAACAGCATAGGTTGAATCAGCATCACCAATGCAGTGCTGATCTGGCCCATGCGTCCATGTAATCTGAATCAGTGGCCCTAGTTATTCTGGACCCACTGATCTGGATTAAGACCAGGTAAGTGCAGAAAAGACTTATGTGATGATGGAGTAATGGGGCTAGGGGACATACAAAGTTCTTATTGCAGGAACCTTATTTGTAAAATGAATCAGGTACTATATTAATTCCTGTGTAAGAGTAAATACGGACGGGATAGCTCTGCCTGTACTGAAAGAAAAAAAAGGGCATGTAAGTGTCTGACATACAGACATAAAAGGCTTTAATACTAAATAGCAGGAGAGCTGCTGTCGCCTTCTTGGACTCGAAGGTCAAGGCTGTTTAACAGAGGTTATATGATTTCCGGATGATGATGAGCCCTGGTAACCAATTTCATGAGATGTACCAAGTAGAAATGAGAAAAGGAACTAGCAATAGCATTAATAGCACCTGGAAAGGAACTCCAATCTCGGACATTTCTTAGGGGAATTGGCCATATATATTGTGCATCTACTTGGCTCTTGGATTTCATCTGTATTGTCTTCAATCAATATCCAATAAGGAAAGATACATCTTTCTTGTCCTGTCTTTTTCAGGTATCGTAAAGAAAAATACATCTTTATTCCCCTTTCTCAAGAAGCCCAACGATGAGAAATATCTCTCATGTTCTCCTATGCCCATAGATTTTCTCCTCTCTTTCTTCCCAAAGCTTTCTATTCCCCCTCTGTGAAGGTTCAGTTTCGTGATCCCCTGAAGAAAAAGTGGGTCTATTCTCTCCCTCCCCAACAATACAGGTCAATCCAAAACCCACATCTCATCTATAGGCTATTTCTCCACTCAGTGAGATGATTCCACTGAAGAAAGTACAAACAGGCCCTAAGTGTCTTCTTCAATATATTGAAGACATCTTGTTTCAGCAGAAACCTCTAGTGTCTTCATATAGAACTTGAACAGCATTGTTGAGATTGTCATTTTTGCATTTGATAGTGATGACCTGTGAATTAGAACTGGCAGAGAAAGGGCAAGAGCCCAATGAAATTTTTGTCTTGGACCTCTACAAACCCTATTTTTACCCACAGTGGGTCAACATATGGTTGACAGAAATCAAATGCACGACATGCATTGCAGTCTCTCTCCCCTCTGTCTCAATCACACAAACACCCACACATGCTCTAGTTCTGTTTTGTGGACTGTCACTGGCATTTGATCAACCACCTTAGTTAGAACTTTCAGTTCACTGCATGCAAAATTATTGTCATGTCAAGAAATAGGAACCAAAAGTTTCTCAGAAGGTCTTTTTCTTCTTCTTAGCAAATGTTCTGAGTGCTATTTTGTTTTTCTTCTCACCAAGCTGGAAAAGGTCACTTTGTAGTTTTTTTTTTTTTTTTTTTTTTTTGCAGTACTCTATTTCTTGTGCCAGCCACCATTTATCCCTCACAATGTCTCCAGGGTATTGTGGAGGATGTAGAATAGTAACAAGGAATTTAAAGAAAGCAGAGAAAGTATAATATACTAGGATGAAAAATAATAAATACTGAAAAAGTAGATGTGCTCAACTAATTACAAAGCCTTCTCAAAGAAACTGTTAAATAAGTTTGTTTCTTGGATAACCTATTGTTTATCTATAGACAGGTTGGTACAGAACTTTGAGATGACATTAATAAGAACTTTAAGCTTCCAATTTTCCCATGGCTATGGTTTCTGTGATCTATTATTTGAAGTTGAATCATTCTACAGTTAACTTATTTTGTTCCTGCACATCCTTTTGAGGGAGTCTGGCCATTTTATCCTGAAAGTGGGGCTGTGAAGTGTTTGCCCATCTGGTCATGAAGAAGAAGAAGAAGAAGAAGAAGAACCATTCACCTCTCCATCCATTTGTAAAAGTGGAAAAGGAGCAAAAGGGCAACATACCTATGTTTATTTTAAGGAGCCTTTTTCTGTTACAGTTATTTCAATTTGGGACCCAGAGCTTTGTTCATGAAACAGAGTCACTGAAATAAAATGTAATCTATGGTAATAGATTGTGCTCTTCTTTGTCTTGAATATTTTTTTAATATTCCCTTTTTTGAACAGTTTCTGTTACATTCATATGAATTTCATGTTTGTGAATTTTCACTTTCCAATAACAAGAATGCACAAAACACATAAATGAACACTTTTTCTACTTTGCACCTGCACAGTCTCATGCATTGATCAGGTGTTTGTTTGTTTTTCATTCATATACAATCATAAAGGAAGGCCCCTTAAGATATCTATTTTGAATGTTCAGAATGGAAATCTATTAATCCTAAAAAAATTCTCAAAACTGATATGAATATGAAGTTTCATTGCTCTCCTATGTGGACCTTTCCCCCACTCCCCAGTTTTACTAAGGCTCAAAATGGTACATGAAGTTATGTAACACATAATTGAAGCATAGTCTTATGTGTTCTGGCTGCCAGTGTGTGCTTTTCTGAAAAGTCAGGATACTAAACATTTTCATTTTAGACTGACCCCCGCACCCACCCATGAAGAGGCAGCTGCAATAGAAAAGAGTCAAGGAACAAACAGCCAATCAAATTCAAGGTCTCCATTTAAATGAGCTTCTCCCACTGTTCTGTTATTGCTACTGTTACAGAAGCACTTAAAACCCAAACTAGGCCAAAATTGGTACATAATAAGGGTAATGAAATGCAACCATCTCTTTTAGTTTGTTCTTGTCTGTTAAGCTAACTGATTTTATATCCAGCAGCTGAGGCAAGTGTAAAGGCATTTACAGCCATAATTTCCTCCTATATATTGTACAGTGGAATTTTATTTAGAAACCCAACAGCCAGGAAAACACACCTGAGGAACTTAATAGCAAACACAGTTTATACTACAACCATTGCCATATACTTAACAGAAAGATAATTAAGCTGAAACTACCAGCTTCTTGGTAATAATATAAGGTACATTGAGCGGGCTATAATCCCAATAAGTTTTTGTGTTGGTGGAGGTGGGGGGGGGGTCTGTGTGCAGAGAGCGGGGGGAGGACAATTTTGTGTTTAAATGCTAGGTGCAGAAGGCTCAACTAACATGTTGCCTTAGGATAATGTTTGTTGTTTTGAGAGCTTTTTTGCAGTCTATAATGCACCTAAAATTAGTACATCTTAATAGAGTGACTCACATTTCTAATGCATTTAAAAGACTGTACTTTATGTGGTCCTGAATGCCAATATAAGAGAAGTTGCTGAGGTAAAACAAACAAACAAACAAAAGGTAAACACTGGCAGCATGCAGGTGCAAGCCCTCAGTCTGATAAGGCTGACAGTGAAGTCGATCAAAAGCAAGATATTATAGCTTAGAAACTGAGGGAGAAATCAATGGACATTAGACAACCCAATTCCTCCTCCACATTTGCTGATGTCAAAAGAATAAAGGATTGTCCTGATTGATGCTTAGTGCTAACATGTATGGCTTTGCTTCATTCAAGATGTAAGAAGGTGGATAGGAGAGATTTAACGGCTGTGTAAGGAACTTTACGAAGGGGATTTCAGAATGGGAAAAGAAGGGGTAAACATAGTGGTTCTCAATCTTCTTAATGCCATGACCCTTTAATACAGTTCCTTATCTTGTGGTGACTCCCAACCTAACCCTAACCCTAACCCCCAACCATAAAATTATTTTCATTGCTACTTCATAACTGTAATTTTGCTACTGTTGTGAATCGGTGAGAGATAGATAAAATTTTATTTGATCAGCCATATAGCCATTTAAACTAAAAATACAATTAAAAACAGAGGGGGGAAAAAGGAACAGAGGGCAAAGAAAGTGACCGCCTTTCTATTCTTTTCTTTCAGAAAATATGCTCTTTTGTTAATAGCTTTTAAGACTGACTCCGATTATGGAAGCTCTTAAGAAAGAAGTTGTAAGAGTAGAGACATAAAATCACTTCTGTTGGAGGACTGTATCTTAGACAATACTGGATGTAAAAAATCTAGATCGAAGTTCATCATTGAACATTCCATAAGAAAATGTTCAACATCCTCAACAGATTCGTCACCCCAAATGTAGAGCCTCTTACTTCTTGGGATATTACAATAACGTCCAGATTCCATCATGATACCAAGTTGTTAAAATCTAGCCCTGGTAAACATTTTTCTTAGGGGTAATGGGATAGAAATAGTTAAATATTTTTCTAAATGAATATTCAATTTATGGGAGGCTAAAAATTTAGTGGCAGTGGACCTAACTATGCTTACTAGGTCCAGTTGAGCATGGATGTCACAGATGTGTTGTTTGAGAACTTGTTTTGCCCTAGGTCCTAAAATTATTTTCATTGCTACTTCATAACTGTAATTTTGCTACTGGTGTGAATCATAATGTAAATATCTGATATGCAGGATGTATTTTCATTGTTACAAATTGAACATAATTAAAGCATAGTATTTTCCGATGGTCTTAGATGACCCCTGTGAAAGAGGAGATCGACCCCCAAAGGGGCCACAACCCACAGGCTGAGAACCACTGCCTTAAGGGGTAAGGCTGATACCCAAAGATAGAAGAAAGGAGATAAAATAAGTAGGAACAGATCTTGAAGTATGACAATGAATCCTTGTCTTCATATTGTTGGCCTTTTTGCCATTTATTCTGAATTTTTTTTTAATTTCCTAAGGCTGTGTTGCCATAGGCGTTTAATTCCAAATCGAATCTGAATTTGGTCTCCAGGGTTCCCATTCAATTTTTTATTCCCAGATTTTATGAGGATGATCCAGCAAAAATCTGGAGAAAAAAAGTCCTGAGGAAAACTGAACTTTCCCCCCTTTTTGTAGCCGAGTCCACTTTGGGGTTGAGCTCTAGTCTTCTGGCCAATGCCTGCCAAATGTGGGTGGAATTTCACAGCTGCAGAGGTCCCTCCCCCCTTCCTTGCCATGCCCATAATGCTAGAGGCCCAATTGGCTTGGATTTCCCCTGAACGGGTGGGTGGGGAGACTGTCTTGATTCAAGGTAGTTTTGCTTTTAAAACATTTTAAAACATTCCTAGTAGCTGCTAACAATCATCAGAAAGATACATATGTATCAAGCAAAAACATTTTAAAAGGAAACCGTGATTCCAATTGAACTCTGTTCCTTGTAGTGATCTATTTAAGCGCAAATGCACTCTTACCGGTAATGTGGATGGATGTAACGTTACCAGGAAAGTACGATCTGAAAGGAAGGGTGAGAAAAGGGGAAAGTGTGATTGCCCTGTGTGTGTGTGTTCTTCTGCTCAGCTGGCTTACAGGGTTTGCACTGGGGGGGGAGCAGAAATATCTGTGCTGGGGATTTGGGTGGTGAGTGGTAATGGCAATATTTGGGTTTAGTCTGGTTTACTGTCAGGCAAATGGGAATAGCCTGAAATGCACACTTGGCCCTGTATCCAGATTAAAATAGCCCGACAGGAACTAAAATAGTCCAACCAGGACTAAAATAGTCAAGTAGGAAGGCACCCTAAGTAAACATTTTAGATTTTAGACTTAAAATTATAGAAAAGGATAACACTGCTTTCCCTATTTTTTCTGACGCATTTTATTTCTGGCACCGATTCCTTCCTAAAGGGTGTAATACAACAAACTATAAAGAAATGTTCACTGGAGCCATATTTGTATTATACATAAACAGTGATGCAGACCCACCCACCCCCAAACAACAATAACAACAACAAAATATTATTGCAATTTTTAATAGAGGCATTTTCCTTTATTGATAATGACATTCAGCTTAGAAAGTTCAGAAAGAATGTACTGAGTATTTTATATGATTTAAATAGCTTGTGAGGTTGTATAAATCATAAGAAATTCATTGAATTCTTCAAGCCCACAAGTGTTCTAGGCAACACATTCAAAGGAAATATCAAACACAAAGAAACTATTTGCCTTGCAATTCAACAGAAAAGATAATTCTCCGAGATGATAGTAATGATGTTTTGCTACAAAATGAACTGGATGCAGTTTTCAGCTGAAGGAATACCATGTCAATTTATGTTCATTCAAAAGGGGAATAATGCCGTGACAAACCCACACACATTTCAACCTTCCTTCAAGCCTGCATTGTTCTATTTAGCTTTAATTCATGCACTGTTCACAAGCAGTTTTTCACCCTCTAGCCTTAATGAAAGTGAAAAGAATGCCCATTATTGTTGAATTTAATTAAGATAAACAGAAGTCTAGCAATGGTCATATAAATATTTATTTTAATGCCACTAACAGAGAAATAATACTCCTCCATGCAATCTTACTATAATACATACATTTGGCTGTCATTGCAAGGAAATTCAAGAAGCTCAGATATGCAAAAACCTCCATTCCCAAACATCTGCATACTTCCCCCACCCCCACATTTTTGGGTGAGAGTTAAGCAGATTTACTCCTTAACGTGGTGCTTCGGTGGATGATTATGACATCAAAGTGTGACAGACAGTGATTATGTTCTGCAGGGGGAAACGGCGGATAAAAACAGACAATTAATTCCCATTGCTTAAAGGGACATTATCTCTGGGTTGTATAAGAAAAGATGGGGGGGAGAAATGCTATAAGAATCTGGATCCTTTAAAAAGAAATGAAGGAATGATTTATCTGTCCTTTTTAAAGGAGGGTTTCTTTCAGATTTTTCTCACTAAGCTCCTTTCTTCTTTGGGAAATGACTTTAATTTGTCACTTGACTTTTTTTTAAAGGAGACTTAGATTTCTTTACAACTATGTTTTAAAACTATATTTTAGAAGAAGTCTCTATTGTATATTTGCTTTATTTTTTTGCCTTTTTTGTTTTGGTCATTGAAGGGTTTTTTTTTAAAGACTTTCTGAATATTTTTTTGATTTTTAACCAGGAAATCATACGGAAATAGGACATGTCTGTGCAGTTGCCAAAAATGAAGCTTGCCTTTTACATTTTTAGTCTCTGTTTCCTGATCTTTTTGTAGCCTCTTATCGTAATTCTGGCTATCTTTGTGTTATAGAAAGTTCTATAATCTACTCTCTTCTTATACCTCTTCAAGTTTATATTTTAATGGAAATGTTATATAAATATTTTTATATAAATAAGTAATAAAAGATGGTCATATGGAAAATAAAATGCAATTATTTATAGATTGTTTAACAGTGGGTGAAATCCAAAAATAGAAAAGTTCCATTAAGCTTTTAGAAAGGTTAGCAAATTTCACTTCAGAAATGCTAAAGAAAAAGAAAAAGTTGATTCCCACTTCAGACTTATCTGCTCCATCATGCCTTATGATTCAGAGAAAAGCAGGACCATGGATGATTTGATCCATTGGCTTTCAAGTGAATACCAAGACCCCTCTAATTGCCATGGGAATAGGCTATGAAAGGAGCGGAAAATGTATTCCTACATATCTAAGTTTGCACCAGTGATTCACTTTGCAGTGGAGCATCTTTGCAGTGTCCCTAAATGATGATAGTCACCATTTCAAACTCCAGTTCAGTGGAGAAAGCAATACAGTGGGAAAGCTGAACATGTGGTAAAATGCTGCAACATTGCAACTGGTGCGGATCTGCTTCTTGAGGTTGATTCCATAGTCATTGATTCCACAGGCATATCTTGGCAAAGAGTATGCATGGGGTGGTGGTGGTCCTAAAGCTATGTTAGTTTTTTTTTCTTTTTAATCATTCAAAGGAAACAGAAAATGTGCCATACTCTACCACATAGGGACGTGCACAAATAATCTGGCACATGTGAAATTTGGACAAATGTGTCCGAATTTTGAGATTTGTGGACAGATTATCTGTCCACGAATCAGATAATCAAATATCCGTAGAAGCTTTGATCAAAGTGTCTGTGGATACTGGATACCCCGGGGCCTCCTTCCCTCACCTCCCTCCCCCCAAACCTCTCCCTTGCAGTCTGCCTAGATACCCCTTACCTGCTCTGGTGGCACCACAGAGCCAAACAGGCTTTTCAGAACCTGGAGACAGGCCTTCCAGTTTAAGGTGCCCCCTTTACATTTTGGCCTCTTTCTGGGCCCTCCAGAATGCTCCTCGGTGCCCCCTTACCTTTCGGCCACTTTATGGGCCCTCTGGAACACTGGAAGAAGGCACAGAAGTGGTAGTGGTGAGGAGAAGGCAGCAGTGGGTGCCAGTGGCAGCAGCAAGGAGGTCAGGTAGGTGGGGGAGGGGTGGGAATGGAGGGAGAGGGGGAGGGTTTATTTGCTCAGGGCATGGATATTCATTAGAATATCCATGCATGGATATGAATACTTTCACATCTGTGGGGAGTGGTATTTGGCTGAAGCTGAATTTTCCACATTCTATTAATTACAAATGGTTTCATGTACACACACCACCACACTAGCACCTTTAGGACACCATCAAGCTGTTTTGTTTTTTGCTGCATGCAAACGCAGTCTAAATAGCAATGACATTTAATATACCTGACCTTCATTGACATTAGTTGCAGTCAGTGGAAACCTGCAGCTACTAAATCTGGATCAAGGGACTTTTCACATTTATCTGACTGGTATGTTGTAATAAAATAATATCAGTCAGGTAAGGAGGTAGTGAGGGCTGGAATAGCCCTGTATTGGTCAGCGCTTGAAGTGCAGATGGGCAGGACAAAGCAGGTCTCATCACTATGACAATGTTCACAACAATATTCAGCATGTGCTTGGATATTGCCATGGCAATCTGGACACTGTACATGACTACACAGTCATTGTTAGGCCAAATTGTTGTGCCATGCCCCCGAAGATGGTGTGAACACAGCATCCAGTAGTTACCTCATCACTCCTAGTAAAAAATGTAGACTGCTTTTTAGCAGTCCACCACTGGATGGCTTCTGGGGAGCCTGTAGAAAATTCTGGTAAGTTGTTGCATCTCCCTGGTATGGACAAGCCTGTCTAGTGAGAGGATTGGCAATAACTAAAGGTTAAGTGTGAACAGGCCCCAAGACTCAACCAATTTTCCCCTTAAAAACAACAAGGTAATGTTTCAATCAAACATGAAATGATAAAGTAGCTTGTGATACAGCTCAGTTTTTGGTGACTAAAATATATGTAACAATATGAAATTATCATTGCCTTTGTCTGGGGAAATACTCGATTGAATTTGAAGACTTCTGTAACCAATGCAGATACTCCAACAATGAGGAAAGGAAAAGGCCATTCCCTCCATCAAACCATATGAGGCATTAAATTGAAGACACTTATTTGGTTCATAATTTAAAAATCATACAGTTTATCTCATAATAAGTACAATCTTAACTCATATGAAAATTCATCAGAGTAACAGCCTTCATCTGATGCCATTTGCATTGCTATTGTACAAAAGACATCAGAATACAAACAGACTTTTAGTGAGAATTTCTTTTTATGCATATTTGGATTAAATAAAAGACATAATCAGGAGTGCAATGAGTCCTGATTAAAATATCTAAAACGATTTTGTCAAAAAGATTTTTAAAAAATCTTTATGTATTTGTATACCAATTGTGCTTAGTCCAAACACAACCCCCCAAAAGGAACTTTAGCACTTTTTTATTTAAAAACAATAAACTGACAAATGCTAAGTCAAAACTATATAGGCATCAGGTAAGATAAACTCCAGGAGGCAGTTTCCAATACAAAATAAAAAGTTTCAGTAAGACTCAGCAAAAACAGGAAAAGTGGCAACAACCAATCAGAATTAGCTGGCAATCACCAATCATGGACAAGAGCAGAAGAAAGAAACAACAACCAACAGGCTTGTGTTTAAAAATAAATAAGGAGATCCAGCTAGTATCTGTATAAGTATCTCAGGGCAAAGCTCTCTTTCTCAATCTACTCTAAATTCTGACACTAAGGAGAAAGTAAAACAAACAAAAAAACCAAGGGTCTTCTCCAGACAAATTGTCACAAGCAGAAAAGGAAAAATATGGAGGAGAGAAAGTGGGAATGTTCCACACTTCCTTTATGAAAACAGCTCTTTGCCAGATGGTAGAGCTCAGAGGTTCAGGCTAAGCTTGGACCCAAGTCACACCTGAAATCAGCTCAAAAGCAAAATGCAAAGCAAAACAAAAATTTAAAATGCAATGTTCTTTGAAAAGTTTCAAAGAAGCTTTCCTTGCTTCAGTTCAGCAATGGCAAGAAAAATGGGGTGGCATGGATATCTTAAGATGTTTTCATGTTTCTTCATCAAATTGTATTTCAGCAATGATGAGGTAGGGGAGAAATATATTCATGTGTAATGGGGGGGAGACTGGACTTTTTATACACTTTTCACAAATGAAAAAGAGACAAAGCTTCCTCATTGGGTAAAAGATGGATTGAAATGCATCAATGACCTTTATTGTACACATTTTGAAAGGCAGTGAAGACGTACCTATTTGCCCTGGCCTACCCTTTTCCCTTTCCACTTGTAGATGCTATTGTTTTAATATATACTATCATTGTTTTAATAATGTTTGAGTTTAAATGTTGTTACCCTCCTGGAGACTTCCAGGTACAGTTCAGGATAAAAATGTAAATTAAATAAATAAATAAATTTGTCTGCTTTAACCCTAAGTGTTTGAAATGATTGCTCCACCTCCTTGAGACATGAGGTGCAGGTGATGTCATGCTTGCATAAATTGTTTTACAATATAGTTTTTGCTTCCTCTTTGACAGAAGTGATCTAGAGTCTACTCTACGAGAATGTTGTTGATGGGAATATGTCTGCAAGGCTGTGGTAACACAAAGGTCTAAAGGTGCCATCCACTTCAGACAGTAATCAAATAAAGTTAAAACAATAGTGTTTAGTCTCAACCCATCAATTCTGTTGAACATTCTCAATAAAGAGCTTCTTTATGTTTACTGCACACAAAAGTTGGTCTGAGTTGCCAAATGACTTTATTCTCTACCCTGTTTTAGGACAGAATCCTTAGCAGTTGTCAATCCATATCTGAGGGGATTATCCTCCTGGCTCAGCCAGCTTTTGGAAATGCAGATTTTTTACCAAGTTCCTGCTTCCTGTAAACAACTATTTTACAATCTCTTCTTTTTCTCTGCCAAGATGAAGGATTGCATTTTTAAAAGCATATTTTTGGATCTTTTATATGGCCTAATACAGAAATCTCATGTTTAATTCTGGTCATAATTCTGTATTTTCAACCTAAATATCAATAACGTGTCGATCATATAGCTTCACATAAGGACCAGAGGTTTTAACTAGCTAGGAGGTTTATAACAATAAGAAGAGGAAGAAGATTGTAGAGCACAAAGGAATCTTACACTGTGTGGTATTGTATAAGTGAAATCAGGTGTGGTATTTCATATGAATCAAGTACAATGCAATTAAAAATGAACAGTGATTTTTAGAACTTAAAGCTTTTATTAAGTGGGAGCATTTAACATTATTTCATTTCTAAATTAATGAAACCTTTTCCAGATATCTTACGCAATTTCTGTAGGCATTTCAAAAACAGTCACTTTAATTGCAGAGGATTCGGTACAAAAGAGGTGCTCAAAAGCTTCATAACATCTGGAAAGTGGGGATCTGCACAAATGTGTTTTTTGACATTTGATTCATAAGGAATTGAATGTTCGAAAATTCTTATTCGTATGAATAGACTCTTTCGAATGTGGTAAAATTCTATTTGATGCAAATGGATTCATACAAATTCATACAAATATCTAATATGAACAAATATGTATCCGATACGAATGAATATGTATCCAATATGAATGAATACGTATCTGATACATATCCAAGATATGTATCCGATACATACCCCATAACAAATCTACTCTGAAACCATCAAATCCAACCTGAATCTGCATTTAATATGCTGTCAATCCGTGTCAAATGCACTCTCGATCCATTGCAGATGTAACAGGTGCAGCCGCTTTCCCATCTCCCCAGTTTAAGGAATGTCCGAACTATTCATATGAATGTCAATGTACAAATATTGTAAGAGTCAATTCATGTACAAATGTCTAAATTCATAAGAATTCATATGAATAACGAATGTTACAAATATCCATGCACATCCCTACTGGAAAGCCATCATGTTCCTCAGTGTGCTTGTGATGCCTGTTACAGAGTATTATGGGTGTAGACTGGTAACATTATGCAAAAGTCATTGTCTCATATGCACCTTTTGTTCCAGGTTCCTCTGCCTTCCTTTCATGAACAGGAAAAGCCTGTCTCTGATTCCATTAGGATTCAAAAGCTTCAACGGTGAATACATGGTCTCATGATTTGTTTAAATTTGATGCTGATGACTTAAGTTATAGTTATATAATTGGATATCAGGGATGTTTGAGATATCCATAAATAATAGGAACAGTGCACAAATATGATAACAGGTATATGGTGTATCAAGAGCACAATATGTGCTTCCTACACACTCCCCATGCATGATGGCAGAAGCAGCCTTTTGCAGGGATGTCCCAATGAATAGGAAGTGATGTCATTAGTGTCAAGCATAAAGAATGGACAATGAGAACTTGTGCCATATAGAATCCATTTTGGATAAAAACCTAAAGAAAGCAGCTGCTTTCCCACCTCCACAGTTCACAAATGTTCCGAAGCATTTGTACGAATGTTCTGAACAATACGAATGTCAACATACAATTGACATTCATATTGTATATGAATGTTTCAATGTACGATTGACATTTGATTTGTATACAATTGTTTCAATTTATCTGAATTTCTACGAATATTGAAAGTTATGAATATTCATGCACATCCCTAATGTGCATGAATATTCATAACTTTCAAAATCTGTATGAATTTGGCCAAATTTGGACATTCAAATTTGAATCCAATGTTGGTACATTCAAAGATTCACATTCAAATTTGAATAAAATGTTTTGATACATTTGTATGAAGGTTTGTATAAAGCTTCGTATGGGATTCATATGTTATTCATATGCATTAATATGGGATTCGTAATATGGGATTGAACATTCATATTGAATACAAATCCTGCCACATTTGAAGGGGATCTATTTGAACGCATATGAATTTTCTAGCATTCATTTCCATGCAAATTGAATATGCACACACACACACACACACACACACAAACACATCTGTGCACATCCCTAATATTCCAGTCTACTCCTCTGCCATCTACATGCTAGTGTATGATAGAAGAGACTTGGTGATCTGTTATGCTTCAGCCATTTTGAATAAAGTTTTGGCTGAGATAGGATGCTGAAAATGCATTCTAGCACAGTCTAGGGATTGACCTCTTTAAAGAGGTATGCCACTGACCCAATATCATACTGGACCACAGAAGAGTGTGAATGTCATGCTCCTGTGGTCCAGCATCCTACAGGGATGAGGGTTTTGGTAGTGCTTCAGAAAGCACAGGAAGAAGTAGGTCTTTCACAAACCAGATAGGCCAGAAACTCTTAAGGCTTGAAACTTTCATACCTGGTCTTTGGAGCCTTGCTGCTGCTCCAAGGGCTCTCTGGGATGGATCACCTGAGTACAAACAGCCCTGTCCCACTCCAGAGACAGCCCATCTTAGCTAAGGATGATTTTTTTTTTGTCCTGGGATAGGGTGACCCTTCCTAGTCCAGAACACTACACTCAAATGCAGAAAGAACTATGGTCTTGGCCTCAGACACCTTATGAAGGCCAGGGACCTCAATATCTAAGGAGTGGGCCAAACACACATGATTGGTACTTTCCGGGTTGGAGAGATCCTATAAGCCTTTATAGATCAGAACCAAATGTTTAACAGTCACAATACCTGAGTTTCCTCTTGTCTTGTTAAGAAAAAAAACACAAAACAAAACCTGGTAGATGGTTGGTCTAAGCATAATGTGTTGCTGGAGAAATGATAACATATTCAGAGGAAAAACAATTTCTTAAACTTTCTAGTTTGACACATTTTAGAAAGAAAAGTACAGATACTGGTCTGCAGGAAAAGCTGGTTGTACCTAATGAACCACAATGCAGAGTTCATTTC
Organism: Aspidoscelis tigris stejnegeri; assembly: GCA_023333525.1. NCBI lineage: Eukaryota > Metazoa > Chordata > Lepidosauria > Squamata > Teiidae > Aspidoscelis > Aspidoscelis tigris. Next base: position 99,532,188 of record JALMGA010000001.1, read on the forward strand.
ATAATTACATATTCAAATTGCAAAATGAAAGAAAAGAGGGAAATAAATCTGAGGGCAGCAAAAATGCATCTCAAGAAGACTGTAGTCATCACCCTGAGTAGTATTTTCACTTGCTCTAATGACATATTCTGCCTTATTGCAAAACCAGCCAAACAAACCCTCTGGCTGCTGTTTAAAGACTGTCACAACACTCTGGTGTAAAGGTGAATCTGGAGGCCAAGGAGGATAGGAGTTTCTGAAAATAATACAATTGCATAAACATCTATGCTGAGATGTTTATGCTATGACAGCTCAGAAAGAGAGCTGTGGCTAGCTGAATGTCACCCAGCTAGCTCAACAAAAGAGTATGGAATCAAACCCGGTAATCCCGGATAAGAGTCCGGCTTCCTAACCACTAGAGCAGACTGGCTCACCTCTGAAGGCCACAACAAAGCCATTTATTTTGGACTATCAGTAAACACAAAAAAGTCCTAGGGATTCAGCATTAGCTAAATCAGCTGACTCCTTCAAATTGAAACTTTAGAAACTCTTAAGAACTGTTTTTTCCCACTTAATATTAATTTCAAATAAAAGCTTCCTTCAGTTTTGCCATGAATAACAAGCATCTATGGAGCAGCAACTTCACAACATTTCCTAATGGTTACGTAAAAACAAAGAAAAATTATAACATTTTAATGGTGAGAAAGGAAACAACAAAAGATAATTCCATGTGAATTGCTTTTCTGCTGTTAGAACAATGTCTATGCCTTCCACTTGCAGGAAGGTTGGTGGTTTACATAACGAGATGTCATGGTGATTTTTTGCAGGGAGGGATACTAAATGTAAGGTGGGGGGAATTTTCTCTGTCCCTAAAACTGCCACACTGGCTTGTCTAGCTCACTGCATGCCAAAGCATTTGATTGATGTACTTACTTCAGTCACGGGTAATTTTAACTCATATATTTAAATAGCTCTTGCTTCTCTTCTATTATAATTCATTGTATGGGGCAAATCAGAGCTCAGGTTTGCTTTGCACTGGGCTGACCTAGACGTCAGAGTGAGTCTTTGTTTTGCTTTGTGTAGGAGGCGAGCCAATATTTTAAAATCCCCTAGCCTACAGAGCTTCTCCTTTTCTTAATTGTAGAGAACTATCTTTGCGATAAGTAGCTCTTTATTGCAACTGATGTAGCTTTTTATGTTGTTCTGAGAAGCTAAGAAATGGTATTAAAAGCTTCCTCAAGACCAGCTTTGAAATGTGGGTGTTTGCAGTGAATTAATATTATAAAGAGCAGCAGTCCCCATTCTTGGATAGAAGTGACTGATATAAGTGTCCACTAATAACTCTGACCTGCTTATTATTTGAGCCAAAAAAAAATACAACTTGTAAGGTTTTGTTCAATAGTTTTCCTGTTGTGCTCTTGGTAAAATGCATTCATACAACGTCATTTGGTATAGTTTGTTTTTGCCCTTGTTTAGAAATGACTCCAGAAACCTGAAAGAAACAGGTTTGGCCTCTGCAACAACACTGATTTACACTAGAACACTGGGTTTCTGTAGTTCCCCCTAGACACAGTTTTTTTATGTGCCAATTACTCACATAACCCAGCTCTGGCTTTAAGGAAAACCTCTTTGCAGACTATTTTTAGAAATTGATCTCTTCCCACAATTCAATTGGTTCTCCTCACCATTCACATATTGCTGGTTTGGTAAACTAACTGGACTGGTTAACCATTTACTATAAAAATAGCTTCAAGTGTTAGTCATAAACATCATAGACCCTTTCTGCACTGGGCCTTATTCTGGATTATATCGTGGATTAGGAATCTGTCATCCCCATGTTAGTGCAGACTATGGGAAGCCCTGAGTAGGATCTGCCATAGTCTGCACCAACAAGAGGATGGCAGGGGCTTTTTCACACTTCCCTTCCTGTCCAGATGTGGAACGCATTTAGACTTGGCTTTCGCATAGGGGCCGGAATTAGGACCCCTTTGAGTAAGCCGCGTCCGCATATCGGCTCATATTCCCTTATCTCTCAGTAAGTTTGAATAACTAACTTGATCTCTGCTTTACTTAAGAGAGTTTTGAAAGCTAACTGTAAAAATCCCCACTATGCAGGGGGCCTAAATCCCATTTTTATTACAAATTTCAGTAGACATAAGAGGGTGTTCAGATAAGTCATTATCTGTCTTCTTGTTCTTCTTCCTTCATCGACATAAATAACTAATTTAAAAGTCAGAACTGCATTACAAAGATATTGCTTGTCTTTTAAAATGAAGTCATACAAATCAGTTCCTGAAACTACCTGAGCCTTCAGAATCTGCTTGTATTTGTTATCTTTTCCCATGTTCTGCTATCTTAGATGCTGGCCCATCTAATTAAGCAGCTTGTTTTGAAAGTGGCCAAATAATTGCACATAGAAGCCCTTGAGCAGGACATAAGCACTCAGATTCCCTTTCCACAACTTCCCAGCAGCTGGCCTTTAGGATCATGCAGTTATACCACAGATGGCCCCTTTCTGCCTCTTATTCCAGAACTGATTTTGGAATAAGGGGCAGTTTGTCTGTACAGTAGTACACTGTGGATCTGGCCAAGCCCTGTCTCAAGCTTTGTCCATGTTGGAGAAAGTGTGGATGGAGGTAGGGCACCAAGAATAGTGCCTTAGCCCAGTATAGATACAGAACTCAATTGTTGAGGTCTACAATTGTCTGAGGAACATGTATACTGGAACATGGACTCACCTATGGTCCAGGATCCATCTCTGGAAAGGGGTCTGCCACACAACTGGCCGGGCCAGAAAGTGCAGGCTGGGAACTTTGTTCCTGTCCTCTGGAGACTTGCATCTGCCTTTAAGTGCTCTCCAGAGGCAGCAGCAAAGCCTGGAGTAGAATGAGTGTTCTGCTCCAGTGCCAACTGGGCCAGCTTGAGAGTGGTAGCTGATTGCAGGACAAGTTGGTTCACCTCATCCCAGGACAATATTGGCCGTTTCTTCACTTACCTTAGGTACGGATCTAGCAGCTTCTTAATCTGTATCCTGGGCTTCTTAATTTGCACATTGATTTGGATCAAGGAGGCCTCACCCCTGTTGGTCCCACTCCTTCTGCACTAGGTAGAGCAGAATCGAGATTAAGATCCTTAATTCATATCTCTGGTAGACCAAAGGCCTATTCGTACTTAGGCTGGTATTCAACAATTAGTGGACTTCTGGTAAAGAGCATCTATATGTGGAGTAGGCTGTTACAGCCCCCAAGTGTGCCCTGCCTCCCCAGAAGTTCACTAATTATTGATTAGTCATGGAGCACTAAATCGTGCTCCACACCTTTACCAATATTGACCAGAAGCTTATCTGAAGCATCCAGTAGTGTGACCATTCACTCTTCTGGTTGTCTGTGGTTGGTGGAGGGGGGGCAGCATCTGAGTAGTGTCCAGTCATAGAGTTGCAAGAGGGGTGTTTGATCACAGGCACTGAAGTGATTGGCCACATCCCTCTGCTCAAACACATCCCTCTCCAATGGCGTTCAGAACCAGGAAGGCTTGCAGATGGCATGCCTCCATGTTCTAGTACTACCAGGGAATGCTTTTCAGAGCTGTGCCATACTGCATTGTCAAAAACCACATCCCCATGCCCCGGGGCTAGGTAATTTCATTCGTAACCTTCAGAGGAGTGGGATGGTAACTGTGAAGCTTATCACAGGAAAGCATAGGCCAGATTAGCACCACCAGTGTAGATAGCACATATCCATCCTATGCCTCTACACAATCTGGATCAGGGGACCTGCTGATCCAGATCTAAAGCAAGTACCAAACATGAAATTGCTTTTTGTTTTTTTAAGTAATAGATACTGTGGCAATACTTTCATTTAACTTTCTACCATTACTTCAAGGATCCTCTTCTGATCATCGCAGGCAGCTCTGATCCCGTTATGTGCAGCTTTCTTTTTCACTCCAATATGCATAACTTCACACTTTTACACCCTGTACAGCACCTGACATTTTGATGCCCAGTCCTCTAGAGTACTCAGATTGTTTTGAAGCTCTTCACAGCCTCTTTCTGTTTTTACTACTATCTACAATTTAGTTTATTTATGCTCAAGCATATGCTACATTTAAAATGACCATATATCGTTCTGACTCTACCACCCTCATAATTTTGCAAGCGTTTTGCACACAAAGAGCTCTGTCCTCTATCACATTTGAATGTCTGTATCAAACCTTTTGTAACACTTTTTTCCCATGGCAGGAAATGTATATGAAGAATTCTGGTTTTGATTGATGGCAGGAGACCTTTGCAGAGTTTAGGAAACAAGTTTTGTTTTGTTATATCGTGTCCCTCCTGTTTAGTCATATAGAAGGGACTCCCCCCCCCCCATTTAATCCATGCTTTTCATCAGTTAACATTTCTAAAGATCAGTGGAACTTACTGTATTCTTTTCATTTGTGATCTGCTGATGTTTTCTGTGAATAAGGTGTGTCTTTCTTTCTGACCTACTTTGGATTTACGCTTTGTCCCTAATAGGAATGCAGAGCTTATTTTAAAGCTGATCTTCATGGTACAAATGCAGCTTGAAGACAATTTATTAGTGCTTTACTTCAGAAGAGAAGATTGTTTTCTTTCTCACCCTCCTTAATCTTAATGTACTAAAAAAAAAAGAAAAAAGAATCCAAAGTTAAGACTGTATAGAAGGTTTTGAGAACAAATGAGAAATCCTAGTCACATAGCAAGTCATTGGCAATAGTTCACAGAGCACTTTAAAGGGTAGCCCCATGTAGATAACCACTATGGAGGTTATTAATGCAGGTACTGGTAAAAACAGGACATTTCTAAGTGAGTTGACATAGCTGAAGTGAGCAGAAGAACTTTTGGTCATAACGAGACTTAATACCTCCAGTGGCCTTTTGCGGTCCAGGAGCATATGCAAATCCTGAAGCTTGTCCTGTAATAGCAGTGCCACATGTTGATCCCCAATGTTAAAGTCATTTCCTAGACTTAATAATCTATGATTGTCTCCTATTTCTTACAGCCTGCAAGCACTACTCCAGCACTACAACTACTGCCTCTGTTTCAGTTTTAGGTTATGAAGCCTGAAATTATGCTGGGGGGTCCATGGCAATTCCAGTAAAGGCTGTGATACAGAAAAAAGTTTTCCCCCTCTCATGAACATTCTGTATTAGAGAAGACTTGGGAACACAAGAGCCACACACTAAGGTGCCCTTTTTGTTATATCTGAAGACAGCCATAGTCATGGGGTATTGGTGTCTTATCCCATAATAATGTTATTGCAGAAAAATCAACTCACAAACTGGGTTTTACAGATATAGCAACTTACCTAGTCTGGATACCTGCCCACTAGGGGTGTGCACAAATGCAATCTCCAGGATTCGATTCAATTCAAATTGAATATCCAAAAATATGAATCAATTTGAATGTATAAAATTTGGATGTATTCACATTTGATTCAATTCAAATTCGTCCAAATTTTCAATCAATATTTGCAAATATGAATGGTGACAACATTTGTATGTGTCTGTACGAATCCCATATGCATGCATAGGCATCCCATATGCATCCCATTTTTGTCCTGTGCGGATCCATACAAATACACATGGATGCAGGAAAGATGCATACAGGCAAGTGCACATCATGCATGTATACACATGCAAATCTCCAAATAATTTGTATGAATGCTTTGAAAATTCAAAATTTGTTTGAATGCTTTGAAAATTCAAAATTTGTTTGAATGTTTGAATTTGAATTTATAGACATTAAATTCAAATTCAAATGTCCAAATATGAACGAATTTGATCAAATTTTGAATGTTTTGAATATTCATGCACATCTATACTGCTCACATGACCCGCCATTTTAGGAGTGGCCAAACTGGGCCAAACTGACAGCTGCACGTTTGTAGGGGCAGCAGTCACTCACTACCAGGCATTTCAAGCCACAGAAATACCCGGATGTATATGTTATGCTATAGTGGGAGCAAGCATCCAGACATTTCAATCCGGCTTCAGGCCTGGTCATGGCACGGAAACCACCTTGGTCGCCCTGGTTGATGATCTCCTCCGGGAGAAAGACAGAGGGAATGCTACCCTGCTGGTTCTTCTGGACCTCTCAGCGGCTTTTGATACCATTGACCACGGTATCCTTCTGGAGAGGCTACGGAGTTTAGGAGTTGGAGGCAGCGCTTGGCATTGGTTCCGCTTCTATCTCCAAAGCAGATCTCAGATAGTGGTGATGGGAGAGACGGAGTCGACACCCTGGGAACTCACTTGTGGGGTTCCCCAGGGGTCAATCTTATCTCCCATGTTATTTAATATCTACATGAAGCCGCTGGGAGAGATCATCAGGAGTTTTGGAGTGAGGTGTCATCAATATGCAGATGATACCCAGGTCTATCTCTCTGTACCATCTGAATCAGGAGAGGTGGTTGAAGTGCTTGACAGGTGCCTGGAGGCGGTAATGGGCTGGATGAGGGCCAATAAATTGAAACTGAATCCAGACAAGACAGAGGTGCTGTGTGTTACAGGCTCTCGCATCCAAGTAGTTGGGAGATTCCCTGTCCTTGATGGGGTTACAATATCCGGGAAGGGACAGGTGTGAAATTTGGGGGTACTCCTGGACTCTGCGCTAACACTTGAAGCTCAGGTGGAGGCTGTGGCCAGGAGTGCCTACTCCCAACTACGGTTGGTGCGTCAACTGAAACCTTTTTTGGACAGAGATGACCTGGCCACAGTTATCCACACTTTGGTAACCTCCAGGTTGGACTATTGTAACGCGCTCTACATGGGGCTTCCCTTGAAGACTGTTTGGAAGTTGCAGCTAGTGCAAAATGCAGCTGCCCGAGTGCTGACCGGGACAGCTAACCGGACGCATATCACGCCGGTTCTAAATTATTCTTATTCTTGTTATTATGTTGGATTTTAAACCTTACGTTGGTTTTATTATAGTGTGTTACAATTTTAATGTGCTTGTTCTTAAATGTTGTAAGCCGCCCAGAGACCCTCGGGTATGGGGCAGGATATAAATATAAATATAAATGAATAAATGAATAAATGAAGGCTCCCATGTTTGCTCTCTGCTGTTTCCCTGACATCTGGACAACAAATGTTTATTCTAAGGGTGTTTTATTCTGGAATATGACTAAATAGTGATCTATTCAGATGTTATCTGGAGGCAATCATAAAGAAAAGAAAGAGTAGGGTGTCACTGGTATACTGTTGACACTACATTCTAATACTCCAGGTGTCTACTGTCACTAATTTCATACAGATAGGTGCAACGGCTGTATTTTTATAAACTGCCTTGGGCACAAATTGTTCAGTGAAAAGTCAGAAAAATAAACAAATAGTTGAGAATATTTCTTTCCATTAGGGTTAGCAAATAGTTTTGTTTGTTTCTGTAATGTGTCAGAGCTATAGAAACAGTTGCAAGGCGTGGAACGGCAGATGGAAGAGAAAAGTGTATTCATTACACTTAACAACTCACAGTCATATAAAACTGAGACTCTGTCAAAACTGTTAAGACCAGAATCTTTTTTCATCACAGGCTCTTAAAGATTTCACAATCCCCAAGTGTTGTATCTTGCCACCTTGCTTCAAATTATATCATCAGGATGTCATCAGCCCCCTAAGGGTGGGTCTAATTTTACACAATGTGGTCCTCCATAAAAGATGTTGATTTGACAGAAAATATTGCAGGTTTTTTTTTTTTTTTTTTTTTTTTTTTTGCCAGAAAGTATTTTCTGAGTGCCTAAAATCTCATTTTAAGGAAAATTGAGATTAACCTGCAGGACTGCTAGGCACCTTAAAATGAAAATAATCGGAATTATTATTGATGCTGTTTGGCGTCTCAAACCAATGCTTCCAACTGTTTTAAGCAACAAACAAGCGCTTCCCAAGGTTAGCGGCTACATGCTGTAGCTGGTTAATTAAGTCATCAGGCTCAAAGAATGCTGTAGTAAGCATTCAATTAGGGCACCTCTTGACAGAGCTCCCCTCTCTGTTCCCTCAATTTACTCCGCTTGGCTCCTTATTATAGTAGAGAAAATAATGGGGAAAATAGCGTACAAAAAAACCATATCAGGGATGACAGTCTCCTCTGAGTGCAGCACAGTTTGGCATTCATTCTCTTTGTGCAAAAGAACAACTGGAAACACCCCACACAATTCTCCCTCTAGCAGCCCATATCATTTGCTTTTCTAGCTGCTTGAAAGATGATAGGCAAGGTTTCAGTCAGACGGTAGGCGCACGTTTCTTTCCTGCAAAACATTTGACAGAGAGAGAAAGAGATATTGTATAGAAAGCTTGCCATAGTTGCTTCTAATCTTCCAGTGCCTGGTATTAAATATTTACCTCATACGGGAAAATAAAAAGTTTCTGCCAGGTTTACGGTAATGCATTATTGCACATTTTTTCATAATAATTGTATTTTCCACACTGGAGAAGAAAATGGGCTCACTTAAATAAACACTGTGATTTTTGAACTGATTTTTTTTTAAGTGTTTAAAATTTTATTTCATTTGAGCATTTAAATTTTGGAGATACTGGTTTCCATAAGTATTCATATAACCTATTTCATAAACCAAACTAATTCCTTCCCTCTATCCATTGGGTCCCCACAAATTCTTACTCTCTATCTCTATTTTCCTTACAATAATTTATATTATCTTCCATAAGAGCAAATATTAGTTTTCCTAGTCATGCATAATTTCTATATTTTCAAAATTTCCATCTACATTCCCATCATTTGTGGTCTAACTACATATCAAAAAGAGAAGAGGAAAACGAGGATTGCATGACCGACAGTGAAAGGGAAATACCATTTGGTTGTGAACTGTAACAGTACAAATTTTGTATTGCATTAAAAAAAAAAAAAACCTTGATGATTATTAGCTTGGCTTATTTTAAGGCAGTCATCCTGTATCTTATTCAAGATTATTTTAAGGAACTGGAATTAATGTATATTTTTATTATCATCAAAATATTTTGTTTCTACATATTTTCAAATGAAGTTTCTGAAGCTTATATATGTATCAAACAAACAAACCTTGAAGTCTATAAGCAATTTTATAGCTACAATATCCTAAATTGTATTTTACTGTTAGACTCAAGGCTGCAACTCACAACTAGAGTATGTATTTTATTTCACAAAATTACAAATTAGATTAGGATAGAGAATGGTGGGTTGGTTTTGCATTTTACTCCACAATTTCTAAACCATGCTGTGAACAGATATTTTGTAATGTTTTCAGTTCTTAGGATAATTGATGAGGTTGTTTCTAAAGCACACAAATTAAAAGTGGTCAGCAATAAAAAAATATTAAAAGGAAGTGAACCAGACATAGATCTTTGTGAAATCATTGTTGAGAAATTTTGCAAAGGCAAAATGTTTACAAAAATATGTCTGTTAGGGAAAATGTAGATAAACCTATGTTAATTGTTATGCTTTTTGTTCGTTTTGTTTTTAAAGAGATGTATGGATACAAAAATTGAGGGAGCTGAATTTTCAAACAGGAAAGAAATGGAAACAGAAATACTTGTCTGTTCTCATTTCTATTGGAGAGTGTTGCCTGGCAGACTGAAAAAACGTATCATCAGTAAAAGTTCCACAGTATTTGATGTCTTGACCCTGTAGCTTCAAATAAAGGCAGATTTTTATGGTTCCATCAGAACAGTAATGTTTCAAAGATCTATATTATAACCTGGAAAGCATTTCTTAAAATCAGAAAATTCATGTAGACTTCATCAATTTGCTTTATTTTTATTATTATTCTCTGTATTCTGTATAACTGAAATTGATTACTCTCACATACGGCAGGATTAAAAACGGGGAAACCCTGTCAAAAATGGTGTACCAAAGCAGCTTAATACATTGTTAACAAAGCAGCTACACTCAGATGAAATGCAAAACCCAACGTTAAGAGGAGTGGCATACAACACAGAGTTTGTGTTATTAATTTTAAAATAAGTGATTTAATCTTTTGCTTATCTTTTCAATATGCTTGTATATAAGTTGCTAAATGCATTGTCAATGTGTGATCACAGCCTGTTCCATTACTGTTGCTGCTTACTTTATTCCAAAACACTTATAATGACAAACCTGCTGCCTCGCTTCTGCCTTGACCATCTTTAAAAGAAAGCATGTCCCTTCTGAATGGCAAATATTAAAATATCCTTATTTGCACAGTGTTGAGTTCACTGTTGCTGGCACAAGATAAACATTAAAGAGCAGCATTGTGGTGCAACCATATGAATCAAGGTTTTTGTCCTTCACCAACTTGTGTGCATTTCACACCTAAACTGAAAAATCAAAATGACACCTTCCTTTGGACTGGAGATCTTTCTCTTTCTTAACATGGAGATCACAGGCAAGAAAAAGCTCCCCTCTGGAATTGGCGGTCTTAAGCTGACTATTTCACACTGCTCGCTTCATGGTGAGTGCAGTCTTGATTTCTGTCAGTTCTCTTTGAGGGCAAAGCTATTTTGTCTTTTTGTAAAAAAAAAAAGTGTGTATATCTATCAGTCAATCTACCTACCTATAATTTAAGAATAATTATATTCACATAATCAGTTACACTTGGGAAACGTATTTTATTAATAATAATTATTATAATGGTGATAATCTCTGAGACAATGTGACAAAAGTTGGTCTCTGGTTTGACCTTATTCTAGCCCTCCACCTTCCCAAATCCTGTCTCATCTCATTGTCCTTACTGGAATTTCTTCTTGTTGAGATACAAGAGCAGGATGCCACATCCTGGTTGGTGTCATGCTGAATAAAGGCACCTGCAGCAGCTGTGTGATAGCATAATGAACTACAGCGATTAAGCTAGGGCTTTTAAGAAGCTTATATTTGGTCCGGCATTTTGCAGTGAAAACAGGAGAGGGAAGAAAATCAAAGGATGAACTGCATTCTGAGCTACGGTACTGTATGAGGAGGTAGAATTTGTCACGATATAATTATTTTGTTTCATGACGTTTGTGCCTGCGCACAATGTGGAATAATTTTGGTCAAAAATGTCCTCAAATGCAGATCAGAACACACAATATATAAGCTTTGAAAACCCCCTCACTTGGAAGTTGTGCTAGGCATCTACCTTGTTTATCTATTATCTAGTTAAAACCTTTCTCTTAACCCAGGCATTTTGTTTTAGGGAACATCAGAATCTTAGTGTGTTTTAATTCTGCTTTTATTCTATTATTTTAAATGTATCTTGTATTCCACTTTAAGATCATAAAGTGTAAGACTACTAAAATAGTTATATATAATATATATAATGTATAAGCTAACCACTGTGTTTGGTGAACATTTTAGTGTTGCAGATGGAACTAACTCACCTTGGACTGACACCTTAACCAATGTTGTGTTCACACCTAATTTTTAATCCAACTTCAGTCCACCTTCAAAGCAAGAGATCATATCAGCAAATTGATAGTCATTTTATTTCCATATTATCTATCTCAAAGGAAAATTTCCTGAGTTAGGTAAATCCAAAGGAAAACAGTTTCTAACTTTGCTGATGTGTTCTTCCCCTCTGAAAGTGGACTAAGGCTGGATTAAAATTTTGATGTGAACCCAGTCCAACTAGTCTATACAATAATGGAGGAAGGCTCTTTCTGCATTGGGGCTTATTCCAGATTATATCCCAGAATAGAGACCTGTCACCTGCATGTTGGTGCAGGCTATAGCAAACATGTTGACTGTAGGTCCCTATTCCAGCATATAATCTGGAATAAACCCCAGTGCAGAAAGGGCCAAAATCTTGCATGTAGTTTTCCTTATGAGCTATAAGATAAGTCATTCTTAATTCCCTCCACCAACATCTTGATAAGGAAATGTGAATAAATAGCTTTCCTAATAACTAAATAAGAAAGAATAATTATTTCCCTCCCCCTCCAATACTGTTCCATTTATCTTTTAAGTTTATTCTCTGACTTTAATTACCTTTGACGGAGTAGTAAGCATTTTCCCCAGAATGCTTTATATGCTTAGGATGATATATCATAAATAAGAAATCTTCCACTTCAAGCAGCACTTTAAACTATAAGGAGGACATATCACATTGACATAGACTCCATAATAACATTTCACAGTTTTTAACTAAGATGGTAAGAACTTTCTTCCCCAGAGACAGCTATCCCCTTCCTGCTTGGTACTATCTTTTTCCAGATAGACTGATGTCTATATTTAGGAAGTTAGAAAGAATTGCTTGAAGTCATCAGTGGTTTCAAGAAATAGCCATTGGAAGAGGTATAAAACCTATCTGGAAGATGGATGACAGCTTCCCATTTGGGAATTATGTAGAGCTATACTCTTCTGTATGAAAACACTTACTAAAATACAGAATTACCCTGAAGACCACTGCTTCTTTTCTTTGTCTTATTTTGATCCTTATAAAAAAAAAGTAAACTGAAAGCAGGTCAGTCAAGAATTCTCTTTAAGACAAATTGAGATCTCATTTCTTACCACATCAGAAAAGCCAAAGCAAGAATAGAACTCCATTCCCCACCCTCTTCATCATCATTTTCTTCATTTATATACAAAAATTATACACAGCAGTACTTGGACCCAAATGGACAAAGGTACTGTTCAAGATGTGATGTTTGGCATTTTCTTCACCCTTTTATCTTTCTGTAAGAAGATACTGAAATTAATAGAGAAAAGTCAAGTGCTAGTGTTGCTATTTATTTTCTGTTTCAGTAAACTGAGTAAGCTGAATCTTAAATGGTAGATTTTATTTTGGACTCCCCCCCCCCAGTTGGCTTACATGGAAGAATTTTTTGGATCTGTTTTTTTGCATTGATTTGAAATATTATAATTTTTGAATGAGCCTTTAAGTGCTTCAGATGCAATTTAGTAACTGTTGACTGATGTAACAAATACTATTCTCTTAAAATTTCACAATTTGTAGGCTATTCTGTTATCATAGGTTATGGCAGTACAGCCGCATACATTAACACAAGCAACCATTACCGCCATATAAACAATATTTACCATTTATTACCTAAGAATACACACCAGAAATTTGTGAGTGTTTGGGGTTTGGTGGTAGTGGTGTTGGCAGAATGACAGCAGTGCTGCAAAAGTGCCCTAGCCTTAGGGGTACCTTATCTTTCATGGCACTTTCCCAGCCCAATTCTCTGTCATTGAACTTCCATGCTTGCAGATACTCTGAACTCAGCTGTGCCCCCTCAGCACTGGTGAGTTCAGTGGTAGCACCTTGGTCACAATGGTAGAGTAATATCAACGTTAGCCAAAAGCTAAATAACCAAAAGTAAGGATGAGTGAAAATTATTTGTCCACTTTGGATTTGCATTCAAATTCAAAGCTTTGTTGATTCACAGGGAAATTGAATTGAATGTATCCAGCCTTCTTTGAAGCTTCCCATCCCTGCGGCCATCCCCCCTTACAGGCCACGTTTACTGCTATCAAACTGTCCTCTGAGGCTCAGCTATGCTTTCCAGAGGTGTGTCTTCCAGAGTGTGTGCACAGCTTTTGAGACTGCCACATCTGGGAATCACTACAGCTACCCATTCTGGCAAACAATTTTCTTAACAGTACTCAGACATGAAAAGCACCTTGTGCCAGGACCAAATTATATGTGGGTCATGCTTGCTCAGCAAGGTCACTCCCAAGGCCAAAGGGAAGGGAAGCACAGCTGACATGGTTGCATGGAGATCTGATGCTGGCTGGTGAAAGCCCAGTTTATGAAATTATAGAAGGCCACAGAAGCAGTGATGGGCCCTCACATAAACCAGGTGACCAGGAGCAGTCCATAAGGTGACAGTCACCAGTAGTGGGTCTCATTTAGGCTCCTGTGCAGCATGGGGAGTTACACTGCAGTCATTTCCCAGGTCCAGGAGCTAGGGATGTGCATGAATGGTTTTGACGTTCAAGGGGCCAGGTTGCAGCTGCACACTCGTTTCCTGGCTTTTTGAGAAAGCCCCCCAGAATCGACCAACAGGAACAGCCGGATCTTGGACTATTTAAGGCAGCATCCTGGCATTCTTGGGGTCTCTTGTCATGCAGTTTGTGCAGGAGAGGGATCAGAGAGGGTTTGCAGCACCCTTGGGACTTCTAGGCCTTCAACTCTCGGGATAGAGGAACGGGCATAGAAAGGAGGTCTTACCTCTTACCTACAGTAGATACATCTTGGTGCATGCCTACGGATGGGTGGGTGTGCAGGAGAGCTGCTTACTCGGAGCCAGAGTGAAACTGGGAACTTGGAGGCAGATTGTATTGCCACGAGGCAGAGCTTAATTAGAGCTTACTTTAGGCTGTTTGCTTTCAGTGAAGCTTCTTATTGGGAACCACATCTTTTATTTATTTAACAGCTACAATCTTTTTAAGCAACTCAAGGACATTTGAGCTAACCTTTACTTTGCTTCTACATTTTATTTATTTGTATTAATAAACATTAAGTGTTTGGTTCACACTAGCGTTTATGTGCTGCTTTAAAGGGGAGTCTGTTTGCAGACAAGTAAAGCAGGACACCAGTGGGGTGTATAGTCTAGTTGATATATTGACACCCCCATAGCTGGCAGTTGGGCCGCGGTGCTTGGCAGCTCACTTCCTTCCTGTGCTGCTCTGCAGAGGGTGAGAAGGGAGAGGCTGGGCCGAGTTGCCACAATGGTTTTTTGGGGCATTCGATTCATAACACATTGAATGCCAGAAAATCCATGTTCGTTCACATAGATTGCCTTTGAATGTGGTAGGATTCTATTTGATACAAATGTTTTTGTACACATTTGTACAAATATCCAATACGTATCCAATATGGGCACATATATATCCAATACGTACCAAACATGAGTGCCTACATATCTGATAAACATCCAACATGAACACGTATGTGTCTCATATGTATCGATATGCATCCCATAACATATCCCCCCAGAAAGCATCAAATCCAACCTGAATCCACTTTTAATCTGCTAGGGATCTGGATCTGTTGAAGATGTGACTGGTGCAGCTGCTTTCCCACCTCCCCAATTTAAACTATTCATATGAATGTCCAAAACATTTCTATTTGTATCACCGTTCATGTACAAAGGTCCAAATTCAGACAAATTTGCATGAATAATGAACATTACAAATATTTGTGCACATCCCTACCTGGAGCCCATTTAAGCCTGGGAGTGGTCCTTCCCTTGCAAGGTAGGACCACATCCTTTTGTGGGACAGTTCCTAGCAAAGTGTTCAGTTGTACTGCCACCAGCACTTTCCTCCAGAGACAGCTGGAGACATTGTCCTCCAAGCTGCATGGGTTGTTCTGCTGGAGGTGGACTAGATGGTCCAGTGACTGTGAGTGTAGAAGCAGAACAAGACAGTGTGCATGAAGCCTCGGATGCCAAGGATTGGTATACCAGCTGATAGGACTCCAGCCTACCATCTGTATGCAGGCTGAGCTCAATGAGTTTCTCCAAAGAGTGAAGTGTGTCCAACCAAGCCAGCTTATTGAGCATCTCATCAGAGAGCCCTTCTTGGTACTGGTCCTGCAAGGCAGCATCATTCCAGGATAGATTCTCTACCAAAAGCCAGAATGTAGTTGTGTATGTAGTTGGCTGTCTGCTTGAATGGGATCACTCCAGGTCTGATTCATGGTTTGCAAATGGTCAGCCAAGTTAGTCAAAATGGTGCTTGACTGAAGCAGGAAAGGTGTGGCCCATTTAGCAGCTGGTCTGAACAGAAGGGTGATGATAAATGTGCCCTTGACTTGGTCAGTTGTGAAGTCTTCAAAACACAGCTTCATATACAATTCAGTACGTACCACAGATGCCTGGAACTTGTCTGCAGAGCCATGAGACTTCTCAGGCAGAACAATGGGGCATTTTGTCCTGGGAAGGAGCTGCTGCTGTTGAGCCTGGTGTGTTTATAAATTAACAACAGCTGTGGAAATCTGGGCTAGTCTGCATAGCTAATGCCTGCATTTGCTTCTGTAAAGCATTCATGCTGCCAGAAGAAGATGAGTATGCATCTGAGTATGTGGGCTTGCAGACTGGCACCACATGACACCCCAACTACAGCTGCATAGGACAAATAACACAGTATAGAACATTCTAACCTATCCCTTTATTCCTAACAACACAGTTGGGTCCTTTCTAGTCCCACCTCCTCTAGATCCATATCAACCAGATTTTGTGGAGGTGGGGGTTGAATCAGCATCATCTGCCCTGATGGCACTGATCAAGCCTATGCCTCCCCATGGCTACAAAGCTTGCACAAGCTTCACAACTGGCTCCCCACACTTCTGAAAGTTAGTAATAAAAGATCCCAGCCTTGGGCCTGAAGAGGTACTTTTGGGTTACACACTAAGGCAAACCACTGAAAGGCACAACTTGGTGGCCCTGAAACACAGAGTAATGCCATCAGTATGCCCCCCTCATGTTTCAGATGAAGGCTCTTGGTTCTCTGATAATATCAATTAAGTGTTACTACCAAGGGTGTCAAGGATATTATTGCAGATGAAGCAGGGCCAGCAGAGGGCATGGGCTCCTTGATCTGAATTAGTGTGTTGATGAAGAGGCCCAGAATCCAGATTAAAGGCTCCATATAATGGATTACAGGTCACTGCAGAAAGGGTTTTGATTTCCCTATACCCCAAAAAAACTTAGATTAGCAAAAGTTTAGGTTAATGACATTTACAAGTATATGTTGTTCCTTCTTCTGTACTACTAAATAGCTGTCATTCCTTTCTAAATAAAGAAGGCATAAAGTTAAGGTATATTTGATGGATTTAATGGTGAGTAGTTCAGCTTCCAATCACATGGATGCCTGAGAACAATGACAGATATTTTACCAATTTCATATAATCCAGCAAACAGTTATAAAGCTTGCAAATGACTTCAGCAATGATGTCAAATTTCCCATAATGATGGTGATGCTTACCTTAACATCCACCATCAGCGTTCATAATTGGCACTACTACAAGCCAGCCATGCACACAAATCAATAAAGAATGTGGGTGGAAACCTGGCTGGCTTCCAGTAGATTGCTCCAACTGTTTAAGTTATTCACCAAATGTTGAGGTGAACACAAGGCTGCTCGTCACATCTGGCAGGAAGTGACAAGAAGCAACAGATCTTATTTAGATCCTTCAATGACTTTTTTAGAGATGGGCATGGTTTTCTTTCACATTCACTTTGCATCATAACGAATGTAAAGGAAAGTTGCATTTGTGCAAATAGACCCACTTCAAATATGGTAGGATTTAAATCCACTGTGAATGCTATTCGAATGTCCTTTGAATCATTGCTGCCAGTGGGCACTTCTGTATCCCCTCCAGATCTGTTCCAAATCCCTGGTGGAACTGTTTGATCATATTCACTAGAGGTACCAGCACAGCATAAAGCATCCTCACAGGCCCTTTTCATTCCTAGCCCTCCAAGGCATGTAAGTGCTGACTCAAATTTCATGTGAGTCTTGAGGCTGCACAGCAAAGGCAATCTGGATCAGTGGGACAAGCTGTTCACATAAACAGGAGCTGGCAGCTGGGAATGGGTGATACAGTGCTTCATAGAGAGGTTCACATTTTTTTTTTGACATTCTATTCAAATCGAATCGAATTTCCAAAATCCAAGATTCAACTCATATTTACCAAATTCAAATCTATTCATTCAATGTTGACAACATTTGTATGTGCACGTATGCATCTTCCCTACATCTGTACACATCCGTACGCATCCATATACATCTGAATGCATCCTGTAGTTATCCCATATGCAACCTGTTTTGTCCCATATGGTTCCGTATAAATGCATATGGACATGGAAAAATGTGTATCTTCAAGTACCCATCATGTATGAAACCGTACACATACAAATGTTCAGATAATTTGAACTATTAGATCTGAAATTTGAAATTTGATTTGAATGTTTACCTTCAAATTTTATGACATTCTAATCAAGTTTGAATGTCAAAATTTGGCACATTCAATCAGATTTTGAATGCCTACGAATATTCATGCACATCCCTAGTGCTTCAGAGCCCAATGACTTTTTTTTTTTGGCTGCAAAAACAGTTGGTGACCATTTAAGGGCATGCACAGATCAACCCCTGCAGTGTCAAAGCAGGGAAAAATGTTTCCTTCCTGTGAAGGGATGCTAGGACAAGGCCACAGAAATGTAGATAGCAGCTGATATGCTCTGCCTCACACCTTTCCGTTCCTGATGCAGTCATTCACCAGATAATTTTCTGCAGAAGTTATGTACAGGTGACAGCAGATGCTATCAGGATGCAGAGTCACAATCTCACTGCTAAGAAACCAAAATCATGTTTAGAGTCCATCGTAACCAGAACTAATCCAAAGATTGAGCAACAAACAACTTCCCCTTTCCCCCGAAGCTTTCTTATTTGCATGTGCAGGCCTTGTGCAAGAAATATATTCAGACAGAACCCACAATATGAAATGTGCAATGGGAGGTGTTCCTCCTCAGTTGCTTCCTTCCCCCCTCCTTTTTCTTGCTGTGAACCATGAACCTATAGCTACACTTAATAACATTTGTAATGGCCAGGGGCTTTTGAAAGGGAGTCACTATAAACCTGGTACTCTAGACAACTGCCTATTGTCGTTTAATTGTCAAGTCCGCCTGTATGGGACAGAAAAAAAGAAGCAACAAAACAGGTTGTGTATACAACATGTTGTTGACCTTTCTTAGGATATGATCAGACACAGGGAAAAAGGCATCTCTGTGGCACCTCTGAGGTGGCTTAGAGAAGGCATTGAAGTGGGATTGTTGACACACCAGTCTGTCCTCCCCCCCATGAACATTCTGTGTTAGAAAAGGTGGATTAGAGAAGGTGCTAGAAAAGGTGGATTGAGAACAAGAATCACACACTTTTTATGAGGCACCTCTGAAGCGCCCTTTTGTTATGTCTGAATTAGGGGTGTGCATGAATGCAATTTTCAAGATTTGATTTGAGTTGATTTGAATATCCAAAAATTTGAATAAATTTGAATGTATAAAATTAGAATGTATTCACATTTGATTCAATTTGAATACATTAGAATCTATTTGTGCAAATTTTTTATCTATACTTGCAAATACAAATGTTGACAACATTCATATGTGCCCGTATGCATCCGTACACATCCTGTATTTATCCTTTATGCATCCCATTTTTTTCCCATACGAGTCTGTGAAAATACGTATGTATGCAAGAAAGATGCATACGGCCAAGTACACATCATGTACATATCCGAACACATATGAATGTCTGAATAATTTGTATGAATGATGTGAAAATTTAAAATTCATTTAAATGTTTAAATTCAAATTTATAGACATTCTATTCAAATTCAAATGTCCAAATTAGAATGAATTTGATTGAATTTTGAATGCTTTGAATATTCATGCACATCCCTAGTCTGAATACAACCTGTGTTTCAAACTTCAATTAGGCTGTGTTCACAAACAGTTTAAAATAAGGTTTAACTAATGTTTATGGTTCACAACTGCTAGTTTGCCCCTCTCCCCCTCATGAACATTATGTGCTAGAAAAGGTGGATTAGAGTACGGTTGGGAAAACAAGGGTCAACCACTGTCTCTCTGAGGGACCTTTTTGTCTGATCATAGTCTAAGAAGGGATAAACCTTTTTTAAGCAAAGATGTATTTTGTTGCATCAGTATGAAGGTCAATAAAGGTGAGTTACAGCATATCAAGAGATGAGAAACTGTCATTTTATTTCATTTTATTTCTTTATTAATACTTTTCTCTTATTCAAACTCATTTTGTGTGTATATGTGCGTCTTGAGTGATGTGAATTTATATAAATCATTCCATTTTTATTACCATGTTTCTTAATCAGTTCATAAATCTTATTTCTGATTCCTTCATTCTCTTCAGTTTAAATTGGTCTAAACATCTTTGGGGGAATTATATTTTTAATTGTGGTACTACAATGAATATTTGATGATCTACATTCATAGCATAATCATAGGGAAAAATATAATCCTAAATAAGATGTTGAATAATAATTAAAACTACTGAAGACTTGATTAAGGGTGTTAGGGGATTAGAAATGGGAATTAAAGATGGCCAAGAGCCCTGGGGTAGATTCAAGGACTTCAAACACCTTTCTCTAAAAAAATAAAAATAAAAATGTTTAAAGTAAAAAAAAAGATTAAGAAAATTACTGGACTAGGGATTTTCCCCAGGAAACAATCTGTACTAAGATGTAATAAATGTCAAAGTGTAGTTTTCTGAATCTATGGATAGGAAGTTCAATCTACAGCCTAGTTAAATTGAGGTACTTCTATACAAGCATAAAAAAAAAGAAAGCAGGCAGAACAAAGCTTAATATATCTTTTTAAATTGTTGTATTTATAGCTCACCCTTCACTGAAGGTCCCAAAGTGGGTGACTCTGCAAACAAGGAATGAAAGCTGAACAAAATCCATGAAGCCTTGAGAAATTGGAATTTGATTCAACAGCAATAAAAAAGATGAGATTAAAACAATGAAAAGCCAGGATTTTTTTTTAAGCAGATTTTATAGCACAACACCACAGAGAACTATCTTAGGATGTTTCTGTACTTACCTACCTTGATCCAGATAATGGTTCTGGATCACATGATAACCTTTGGTCTGGATCATGGCAAGACTTGGACCCAAACAACACTACTTGCATGAGGAGAGCTCTTCTAGACCACCCACCATACCAGCCCCAAAGCACTTGTGAGCTTCAAATTCTCACAGTTAGAAAAGACATTCCCCAAGGGACCCATTTCAATGTCATGCTTTGTTGCCACCACAGACATAGATCCTCCAGTAAATCTAACAATAAACCTAAAAAGGACTGCAGAGGAGTGTGATCAAGAACTGAGGTAAGCGCATAATGGTCCTTAAAGACAAAAGGCCTGGATGAAAGTATGTACACAGAGGAAAGTCAATTTCATAACCTGTTGACAAGCCCTAAGAAGGTCCTTAGAGTAGACCACAGAGGATGATGAAACTATTTCCACAGTTCCCATGGGGGGAAAAAATTACAATCTTCTGTACTGGAAAATACCTTTCTTCAAATATCTGTCCACAAAATACTTTAATCTTGTATCTTTATGTTCAGATGTATATTTGGGCTGTTTAAAAAAAAATCAGTAGTGCAGATTATTTAATGAATCATCACCACAGCAGTTTGATGCACCTACCTGGATGATACAGCATTGATTTGATTTATCCTGAACAAGGTAAATGTATGGTTTCACAGGAAGCCTCCCCCCATGAATATGGAGGCTTTACATTTGTGCTTGAACTTTAGTTGGAAGTTCTCATTAAGGAAACTTCCCATCCCTTCCTTCATGTCCCATCATGGCTCACCCTCCCATTCACCTTTTGCCTTCACCTCATCCTCCTTCACTGCCATCTCTGTCATCATACCCCCTTCAGGGGCTCAATCAAGGCCACCTCATTCAGGAATTACAGAGAATCTTGGGCAAATCACAGAGAATTCCCCACAATTCCCAGAGAATCATGAGTTGTAGGTGTACCTCCAGAAGGCCTGGATTGGGCCTCTGAGAAGGGTACAACGGCAGAGACAGCAGTGAAGGACATGATGGCAGCCAGATTTCAAGGCAAGGGGGTGCAGCCATGGGAGATGTGAGTTGGGGCCTGGGCAGTTCCAGTCAGGTTGAATACATTAACTTTGTGCATGAAGGTGCCTTTTCTTTGCATGTGAAGCACTGAAGCTTCAAATTCACATGTGAATTCAAAGCTGACAAATGTATTTGGTGCATCCCTACAAAACAAATTGAGCCGGGCATGCATTTTTAAAAATTAAATTATTTACTTCATTTTTACTCTTTCACTTGTCTTGCAGGAAGGACAAATCTAGGACAGCCATCAATTGGACAATCAAGAAAAAGCTGTCAGTAATTATGATCTGATGGCAAAACAGAATAAGTCCAACCTTTATAGTTCAAAGTTACAATTCAGCAGAGCCTTACCAGCAATGAGGAACCTACCATGTGCTGAAACTGAACAGATTGCACAAGTGTCATTTAAGAAATACTTGAAGTTTCTCTTGAACAGATACTGAAGAACAGGAGGAGAATTCTTATAAATGGCTGATTGACTTCCAAATATTTATATGTGATTTCTCCTGTCCAGCAACATTTGTGTTTGTCTATGTGAATGATATCTTTTTCTTTCTTTTTTCTCCTACCCATCATTAACTCAGGCATAAAAAATTAGGGTCTTTTTGTACTTAGGTAACCGGGACAGCCTAGGGATGCTCTGGCTTGGGGCATCCACACACTGTGGAGCCACTTTTCTCCTGGAGCAGCTCTCAGCATGCGTGGCCATCCCCATCTTCAATAACTGTGGAGCAATAAAAACTGCTCCTAGCACACAGCAGGGGATCAGGCAGGGAAGCTCCATCTATCTAGTCATGCACCTCATTGTCCAATGACTATAGCAACAGCCATCCACCCATGGGCATTGCTATGATGAGTTGGCCACTGCTAGATCACAGCATTCACACTTATCCTGATGCAGGGTAAGATCCAGGTAAGTTTGGGGTGAGGCCAGCATCCCAATATTAACCTCCGTGGTTAATTGTGAAAAAACCCATAATCACTGTGTACTAATGTAGGGTTATATCAAGTGTGGGAAATGAAGCAACACAGAGGTGCCCTAGATACATCCCTGAGATCTAGAAAAGAGCTGTTTGTGCGTGGCACAAATAAGAGTACTAGAACATGTCTACAGTGTTGTATGCAATTGTGACAACATGTGTTAAAATACCACCTTCTGAGGACAAACTATCACGTTTATGTTTGTGTCTTCTCTTCTAGTGAAGGCCACTTCATTTGGGCTAGATGGGGGAAAAACTGGGATGTTCAGCAGTCTCCTTGCCTCTATTTTGTTTCAAGGATTCACGATTTTCTCATCCTCCATGTACTCAATGGAGGTGCCTCTATGAGTGATTGTGCCAAAAAAAAAATGCTCTATGTATTTTCTTTGAAAGTGCCTGCTTTTGCCAAAAATGGAGAAAGGGTGGCAGCAAACACCATTTTCTACCCTTGGCAGCACCTGTAATTTGGGACACAGCTTTCATTAGCTTTCATATTTGAGTCTTATGTAAACAATCTGACCTACTGGACTTATGAAAATATCCCTTATATCTTGTCAACACTTTTTAAAAGCAAGCTACCACTCATTTCCAGTGAATATCACAGTACATATGTCCATAATTCCTGACTATAGATACTTTTATTTATTCAGTAGCCCTAACAAAGTGCAACTCAAGATTGTCTGGGGGGAAGGGGGCAGAAAATATGATTCACAAATTATCTTTTAAGGCTGCTACTAAATTACTCCCTACAAACATTTTTTCCTCCCAAAAATGAAATATTTGATAAACTGAAATCTCTGTTAGCAGCACCTGAGCATGACAGTGTGAGCAAAATTTAGAACTACAATTTGAGCACAAAATAATACCATTAAGGATGCTTTGTCTGGCAATCAGTCTGACCTATCTATATTATTTTAAAAGCAATAAAATGCTAGTATAAAGAACTGAGCATATATCAAGAAATATCTGCTATCAAGTGCTGAAAATTGTGAAGGCTGTTGGAGTATGTTTTAGCTTAGGGTTTTTTTAAAATCTAATTTTATTCTCTTTCCAGAGAGTTATTTCACCAGAAATACAGTTCAATGTAGCCTATAAGATTAGTATCAACATCATATACTTATCAGAAGGCAAACAGACGCCTACAGCTCTTTTTCCTGAAAAATGTTTGGGTGTGATTAACTTTAATTCACAGATCCAGTGTATACATTTTCAGAACACTTTGAATACCTTTGAAGGCTGACTCATAAAATGTGTATGTAAAAATGCTCTCTGTAGTGATCCAGAACTTCTCATCTTCTTCACACAGTGCAGCCAGTTAAATGTGATTTGCCAAATGAAAGAGATTTATTTTATAATTTCAGCAGTCATGACTTACAGAACTTTTCCATAAGGGCAGTAGCAAAGAGGTGAATCTCTGACTGGTTCCATGGAAAATCAAAATGCCATTTGAGGAGAAATAACGGAAGCTCCCAATAACATTTTCACTTCTGTCCCATTGTTTGTGGCCCCAATCCATAGGCTGTGAGCTTATTTGAGGCAACTCCAAGATGGACTAGACAATGAGGATATTGTTCAAACTCCAGTCTGCCCATCCACCCTGTCCTGACCATTCAAGGCTAGAGAAGGTGAATTGGAAGTAGAAGATAGACAAAAGAGTCCATACGCTATCGTCTCTAAGGGTGCTATCACACAGCTTCTTTCAGTTGTCCCTCTTAGAAAAAAACATCTTTTCTGTAGATGAAGGGAAAAAAGAGGCATTCAAATAGCAAAACAAATTATCTCATGTTTCCACCTATTCTCTCAAAGTCTGGCAAAATTTTCCTTGCAACAAGTACTCATCAGTGATTGGCCAGTCACTAGCCTGGCATTATGGAGCCCAGATTGGTCACTGCAGCAGCATTTGTTCCTATGCACAACTGGTTGGATTTCCTTCCTATTGAAGTTCCTCTCACAAAACAACTGAAAGAGTAGCTCTCAGTGCTATTGTCTTCTGTATGAAGAACGGCATGCAATTCCAGGTTTCACAATGGGGTAAAGCACTTTTAGGGATTTGATGGCTGCCTTTACAGTCTAAAATTCATGCAGGGGACATCTCATTAAACATGTCCAATCACACCCAAAGAAACCTTTGAGATGTTTCTTTCACTGTGTCCTACAAAGCACTAATTAGGCATTATCAACTGCATATCATCCCCCCCACACACACACAACATAAGGAGTATCACTATATTAATCAGGAATTGAACAGAGGCAATAGTAGCACAACTGGGTTTCTTTAAAGCTCCACCTAAAGATCAGGTGGTATTACTATTAGTATTGGGTGACCCTTAGTTGCCTAGAGGCCAGAGCAGGGAAACATCTGCATTTCATTCACAGCTGGTTCCCATACTGAGTATCTTTGTGAGCCAGTTTGGTCTAGTGGTTAGGGAGCTGGACTCTTATCTGGAAATACCAGAGTCAATTCTGCCCTCACCCATGAAACCAGCTGGGTGACTTTGGGCTAGTCACAGCTCTCTTCTGAGCTCTCACAGCCCCACCTACCTCACAGGGTGTTCTGTCGTAGGGAGAAGACGAGAAAGCTTTGTCAGCTGCTTTGAGTCCCCTTAAATAGATGAGAAAAGCAGGGTAGAAAAGCCAACTCTTCTTCCTCTTCTTGGTTTATCTCTTCAAAGAAAATGCATCCAGGATAGGACCTGAAGTATGGGACCAGGTAACGAACCCCACCAGAAGGGTAGGGATCTGCTTGGACTTCCAGAACTAAGGTACATTTTTATCCTAAATAGAAACAAAAGTAACTGGGAGCCTCTCTTGCAAAGTTCCTTCCATGGTGTATTTAGTTATTTTCCGAAAGGGTTCCTAGTTTCCTTACCGTAATCCGTGCTGAGAACTTTGGGTATAGAGTGGGATATAAATACAAATAAATAATTATGCAAATACTTCTGTGCTTCCCCAAAACTAAGCATAGAGTTTATTCTGATATTTTCAACCTAAGACACTTTTGATTTTTGAGGTCCTTGGAGAAATAAAGCTTTGATATGAGGAGCTCTCTAAGTAAACATTTGGGCCACAGATATCTAAAGGAATGCCTTCTCCCATATCGACCTGCCCGTGCCTTAAGATCAAGTGGTGAGGCCCTCCTGGTTGTCCTACCACCTTCAGTAGTGAGGCTGGTGGGCACCTGGGAGAGAGCCTTTTCTGTGATGGCCCCTAGACTATGGAATAGCCTCCCTCTCAAGGTGTGTCTTGCCCCTTCCTTATATGTATTCAGGAAGGCAGTGAAGACGCACCTCATTTCCCTGGCCTTTGGTTGAGCTGATTATATTTCCCACCCAGGACAGACACCATCATTTGAAACATAATGTTTATTGTTTTGAATTGTTTAATTTTTAAAGTGTTTTAATGTATATTCTGTTTTAATCTGCTGTTTTAAGGTTGTAACCCGCCCAGAGACCTTCGAGTATGGGGTGGGATATAAATAAATAAATAAATAAATTTTGTCATAATTCTGGTAGGTCCGCTTATAATTGGTTCCCTTAACTAGATGATGAACTTCAACTATCATAACTTTTAGCCAGCATGGCTAATAGTTAATGGACACAAATGTGAGTTGTAGTCCTCTAACACATGTAGAATATTATTTGGATTTCTTTAGTCTAGGAAATTCAAGGTCCACTATGCCACTTCTGCTTATCTTTGGTCTATTATAGGTTTCAGGAAAGAGAAGTGACAGCATGAGCAAGAAAAAGAGAGACTGGGAGTGTACTAAATGTGGCCTTCAGAAAGTTCTCAGCAGTTCTAAACCCAAATTACGTTGATCAAATGAAAGTTGTGAGTTTGGGAAGAGTGGAATGTCAGCTACCACTATTAAGTCCAATCGGACTAAACATATTCTGATTTTTAGTAGAGAAGAATGTGCTTAGAGCAACCAAGATCCAAGGTGCTGCACCTCTTGTCACGTTGCTGCCCCATCACCTTGGTTTCACCTCAGTTTCACTTGCTAACAAATTCTAAAGGTATAAGTTCAGAATTATACCAGTCTCATGAACTGAAACAACTATAAAGTGCCTCCCACGAACCAGAGTTCTTTATGTTTTAACAATTAAGCAGATTTCCAAAGGGAAGTGGTATCTGATGACATTAAGGACTGTGACATGAGATTATGACAATTAGAGTATTTAATGAGCTGATTAGTAATGTTAGAAGAGTGCACTTTTAAAACTTCATGGTCCTGCTGTCTGCATCTGTCACTGCTGCAAAGAAGGCTGGATATATTATTATGCCTAGTATTCGGTAATGAAACCTTTTGATTCTGAATTAAGGGTATGGTTCCAAATCAAAAACAAAATGTCCTTCCAAAAAGAGACTCGGTCTCAGTTCATAACAAGCCATATTTCATACTTCTGATGAAACAGAACATTTTCCCCAAGCATGAGCCATTTGCCAAAACAGCTCATTTTGCTACCAGAAAGGGGGTGATTGGTGATCACTGATTTTTTAAAAAATTCATTTCCACTGAAAAGATGGGGGAAAGTCCACCAATTTTGTGCTGAATGCCAATCAGCTGTTGGAAGAATTGATGCTTTAAAAAAAGAGATAGATAACAAAAAGAGTTATTGCCTATTCTGATATTGAAGACTTCTGCCAGGAAGAGGAAATATTTGGATTTCCTTTTGGAGCCTAGGACTTTCTTCTAAGCATCAGGAACTTAGAATGTATCCTCCATTGTTCCCCATGGGTAGAACATTCAGAATTTGCAAGAGTCTCCTTAGAACAACTTCTTGATAAGTCAGAACAAAGATCAAAAAGTGTTT
The DNA here is from genome assembly GCA_023333525.1 of Aspidoscelis tigris stejnegeri. Taxonomy (NCBI): domain Eukaryota; kingdom Metazoa; phylum Chordata; class Lepidosauria; order Squamata; family Teiidae; genus Aspidoscelis; species Aspidoscelis tigris. The sequence goes on from JALMGA010000001.1 coordinate 99,559,547, forward strand.
CATGCACACCTTAAGAACAACTCACTCCCCCTTGTTGCAATCACTTCAACACAAAATATAGGGATACAACCCTTTCTGCTCTGGGCCTTATTTCAGATCATATCCCAGTCAGTCTGTGGTCAGTGCAGACTATGGCAAATCTTGAGTGAGGTCTGCCGTAGTCTGTGTTAGCATGTGGAAGGCAAGTTCGATTTCAGGATATAATCCCATATAAGGCTTACTGCAGAAAAGGCTTAAGTCCCATTTAAAAACATTCAACAATTCCTCATTTGTTAAGCTACCTGTTTTCTCAAGAACAGGAGTCTTTGGAAGGCTTGTACATTGGAATGTATACCTGGTAATCCCAGAACACTTCTAATGTGGTACCAATGGACAGCGAGGATGTTGCAGTGGGTTCTATGACTCAATAGCAGTGAATAGCTGCCTTTGAGCCAGAAGAAAGACCCCTGAATCTCTTTGGGTTAAATGAAATGATAAGCTAAGTAATCTTTTTACAGCAGAAGTCTAGTTGACATTGGATGAGCCTCAAATCCCTCATAGTAGATGGAATCCACAATTCTGGACTTGTTGGGAAAATATAATTAGCTTTGACCATCTTCCATTCTTTTCCCTTCTCTGATCCATTTACTTTATTTATATAGCAAATCACAAGACATCATTAAAAAAAGAAAACATTATATATTATGAGTGAATGGAATGGCTGTGCCAATTTGGCAGAGGCTACACTAAATATGTAATATTATTGTCAATGACAGATGTGTGAGAAACATCACCAATAATGCTAAGAGGAAATTACAAGAGAGAGAGCTTTGTTACTGACTGGAGGAGCCTCCAGATGACAGGAGCCAATTGTGGGATCTTCTTTAGATCCAGCAATTACCTCTTGCTGCTCCTGTCAATGGCAAGTAGCAATCCACTGTATTACTTCTATTTGCTGGTTCCTAGGATTACTATTCCTGTTTCAAATATGTGGATGTTAACAAAGCATTGACAAACTTTTCTTTCCCCAACTCCATGGTCTGCTAGTATCTGGGTATTTGGAACAGGAACAGGAATACAAGAAGCAGGAAGAAAGATGGAAGAAGCAGGTATCACAGGAAATCCAACATTGTGGCCAGATTTACTATAATACTGATACGTCAAAATTTCAACTACTAACCTGGACTAGGGATGTGCATGAATATTCACAATATTCAAAATTCGTCCAAATTCAGACATTCGAATTTGAATCAAATGCTGGCACATTTGAAGATTGACATTCAAATTTGAATAAGGCATTTTGATACATTCGTATGAAGCTTCATATGGGATTCATATGGGACTGACCATTGTATTGAATCCAAATCCTACTACATTCAAAGGGAATCTGTTCAAATGAATACAAATTTTCTTGCATGCCCAGAAGTCTTTCACAATTGATCCATATTTTAGTGTGCCTCTGTGAGGCTCAGCCCCCACAAGTATGTTTTCAATCAGGGTAGACTTAAATAAATTTCTCAATCCACCAGTGGGTCAGATCAAGAAGCATGCAGAAGGCATCCTCCAAGGTTTGTACTACCAGGAAACACATTTTGGTTTTGAGGAAAAGCAAACAGAATATCGCCAAATGGAGAAATTTTGGAATCATCTTTAATATGCAAACAAAAAACCTTTTTTAATATCTACTTTCTTAAAAAGGATGCAACCCCCAGAGGCTCCAAGGTGGGGAATTTTTACTCCAAGCCCTCAGATCACAAAGTTCTCAGCCTCAAAGCCCACATATGCCTTGAGTCTGGGCAGGTGCTACTCTGATTCAGCTTCATCATATAAATGGCACTATTCTATACTAGGGATGTGCACGAACATTTGTAACATTCGTTATTCGCATGAATTCAGATGAATTCAGACATTTGTACACAAGTAGAATATTATGGCTTTAGTACATTAACATTTGTATCAATAGTTTGTAGATCTGTACAAATAGTTTGTACATTCGTTAAACTGGGGATACATATCAGATACATATCGATACGTATGCATTGGTATAGGATTCATATCTGATCTCTATCCAGGATATGTATCTGATATGTATACATTTGTATAGGATCTGTATCTGGGATCTGTATGCATTCTTATCGGATATTCATACAAATTCACATGAATACATTCATATCAAATAGAATCCTAGCACATTCGAAGGGAATCTATTCAAATGAATACAATTTTTCTTACATTTGATTTGTTACGAATTGAATGCCAAAAACCCCCATTCATGCACATCCCTATTCTGTACTACACTTTTCCATGGTCAGAACCAGTTATCCTGACTGTTCCAGACTCACTGATTCCAACCATAGATGGGCAGATACTGAAAAGGCTTTAGGCTACTCCTGGGGCAGGCTACAAAGACTCAGGAAGTTATAGAGAGCTGACAAATTTTGATTCCATGCTCCCAGAATGCCCCTTGGGGCTTACTGAACACTTTCTGGCTAGAACCCTTCCCAAAGGAGTGCCAAAACTACCACTACTTTCTGGTCTTGCAAATTCTATTCCACATTTTTTTATTTGTGTCATAAAAACTGCATATCAATTCTTAATGACTTCTATCTCTGTTGGTTCTTTGGGGGTTGGCGGTAAGGGTGGAGGAAAATAGGTATTTGTGTATGTGAATATATATTGATTTTGGACATTTCATGATAAATGTTTTTAAATGGAGAGAAAGCTTTAGGAGACAAAGTGTTGTGCTTAATATGCAATTAAATACCATATGTAAATGTTACAAAATATTAATGAAAAATTGACACATAAGCTAAAAAGAATTGCCAAGATTATAATTATTTTCAAACAGTGCAACTGTGAAGAGAGGCTTCCAATTGCTTTTTATGGCTATTGATTAGATAAACACAAGGGTAATAATAGTGCAATTCCAAAAGTACAAGGCTCTCTGAGGAGTACCAAAGCAAAGCAAAGTCCATACCAATTAAGTGAATTATATCTTCTTCATTGGTGCAGATTGAGAAACAGTAAACACAAACTGGTGTTTAAATAAATCATTTGGAGTCATTTTTGCTTACCGTATATGTAATGTCAAGGACTCCAGAGTTAAGTCACTGTTGAACCATAGAGGAAACCATGATTTGTTCAATATCCCTATAAAACTAACAAAAGTGTAACTTGCAGAATAATTTTGCCCATTAATTTTGAACTGTAGCTGAAGTTCAGCTGGTTTAACAGCACCTGCTGTTGTAGGGGGAATTCACTGGACACTTAGGCTGACATTATCTTGGCAATAAATGTCCTGATCACTAGTTTGAGTCTGCTAATGAACAAAGTCTGCTCTGGAGTTGGCAGACTTACTGGTCAGCTAGATACTTAGTGAGATGGAACAGTTGTTTTCCTTTTAACTGGTTACTCTGAAGATCACAGAGGACTTATAAAGGACACAAACTGTCAATCAGGTCATTAAATATTTCTCTCTGTCATCATTATAGGACCCTTACATTGGGATCCCAGTCACTGTGTCAGTGCAGAGATTCAGAACTTTCTTATGATGCCCCGAGGATTCTATAAATCCCTGCAGTGAAGAAAATATGCATTAGAAAGAATGTTCAATCTGTGAGGTATTAAACATGCTTGCATCATGCATTCCTACCTTTCCTGTTCAGAAATTACCTGAGGAAAGAAATAACTTTCACATAATGTTTCTATATTTCTAGTTTCCCTATCATGAATACTTTTTTGATGAAACAAACAAAGAAAGTAATAACAGTGCTAAAGTCTTGGTCCGTTTTGTACTTGTCCTTATTCTGGATTGTATCCCAGTATAGGTGCCTGTCCGTTGCATGCTAGTCAGACTACTACATGCCCTGCCCAAGGCCTGATGTAGTCTCCACTAGCAAGTGGATAGCAGGTCTCTATTCTGGGGTATAATCTGGAAAAAAAAACAGTGCAGAAAGGACCCTTATTTTATATACATATTTGTTGTGGCAGTGGATGAAAAGAGGTATACACAACGAAGCTTCATTGTATTCTGGTGTTTGTGGAAGTAAAGAAAAACTTCCCATTTATCTTGTCTTCACTGCGCATAATTTCATTTATCTTTATCATATCCACTCTCACTTGTTTTCCTTCTATAATAAAAAGCTACAAATGTTTCATTTTCTTTGTAGGAGAGGTCTTCTAGGTCATTTATCATTCTAGTTGTTTTACTTTGAATTTTTTCTAATTACCCCTCCCCCCTTGTGATATTCTTCAACATACTGGATTCATAGTATACTTCAGGTATCTCCAGATATACATTAGAAATATAAAGCTTACATTTACTGGAAAGGTAATCCCATGGGGGATTAATTTCCCATAGCCTCTCAGATAATCGGTTATTACTGAAATTCATCCTTTTTTAAGGAACCTGTCTAGCAAATGTAACTGCAGAGGTCCTTAAAACTTAGAAATATGCCTATACCACTGCTGTGGATAATGCTATATGTCTGATTGTTTGTTGTGTCTCAACTTGTAGACAATAACTCTACCCTGCTGTAAAGCGTACTGGGTAAAGGATATAGTGCTCGTTAGCTATTTATCCCAGTCACTGGAAAAATATTTTCAAGGCTCTGTATAGTCTATATGAGATTAATGGCACAGATACCATGTTCTATTTTGATTTAGAAGTCTAAGTACAAAACATTGTTTATCATAAATATTTTAAAATATTTTAATTTCTTTTAATTTCTTTTTTTATTTCTAAACAGGGGTATTTGGGTAGGGTTTTAAAATATATCTATTAATGCAAAAACAAACGAGAATACATTTTCATATGTAATAATTGTGCTTGTTTTTCACAGCAATATTATTCATTATTAATGTATAGACTCAAAATTATATCTTACCATTGGATATTATAATGGAAGTTGAATGAAAATTTGGATTTTGTTCAATCTTATGTACTCCCACAACCTATTAGTACAAATTAATTATACTTGGTTAGAGATTTAACAATGTGATACTATCACTAACTGAAAAGAAAAGGAAAAATATTGTTATCATTTAAAATGTTCTTGACAAGATGTATTCATTATAGTAAAAAAAACATTGCTAATGTAACAGTTAATTTAGAGTACAATATTTCTTTTCCTCCCCTCTTTTAAAGTATTATTCTGTCACTGACTCTACAAATAAATTTGCATAAGATAGATGCAAGTATATATAATGAAGGGTAGAAATAAAAATAAACTTATAAAAATGAATTCCCAATTGTTTTCACAAAGGGACAGCAGTAAAATTTACCAACAGTAACATCAGTCTAAACCAAAAAAACATTTCTATTCAAGCATAAAGTGACCCTGCCTTATTTATTTATTTTACACTATTTGTATGCTGGTCTCCAGTTTAGGATCTCGAGCTCCTGATATTTCAGATCCTTTAATAAGAAAAAATAATAATAATAAAAGAATTAAACCATATTGTAACGAAAGGAAACCAATCTCAAAAAACAGAGTGAACTGAAATTATTCTCCTTGCTTCTCAAAGTTCAGGTCAATCTATCATGTATAGAACGATCTGAATTCATAATTAAAGAGGTAAGTACTTTTACATAAAATCATGGACCTACAATTGAAAACAACAATAACAACATGTGTTTCTTGTTTTCACAGTAACTGGCACTTGTTCAATGGTTAAATAGGTCATTGGATTAGGAGGTACATACATGCAAATTTTCTAAGTATCTTTAGATTTTTTTCTTAAAATTCTCCAAAACTATTTTCCTTCCCTCCAATGATATGCATATAATAGCAGTTGTAATCTTCAACATACCTTGCTTCTGCTCAAAGAAAATGTCATCACTCTTGTCCTTAACACCAGAGAAACTAGGGATGGAACAAGGAATCAATGTGAATTTTTTCCCTGAAATCTTTCATACCAATTAATGTGTCCCGTTACCCCCATGACAGTGCTTCATTTTCTACTGCCTGAACCATAACTCCCCCTGTTATCAGCATATTTGTGAATATGCTGATCTGTGAATAGGCTGCTGCCCCTGGTTTTGCTTTGGAAAGATGAAGTTGGTTAACATTTTAAAGAAAAGAAAAATTGCAGGTCTCCACATTACTAGTAGAGTATGACTAGAGACATAGAATCCAATGCTAGAGGCCTTAGAGTTTATATTTTTTGATCTTCAGTCATACTACTGCTTGTTCTTTCAAGTTCCTTGCAGCAGCTGAAGGAAACCTTTGAAAACCCTATTTGCCCTGCATGAAAGGACATCCTGCACCAAACACTTGTGAATTCTGCATTGGCTCATTTCTTGTACCAGTGTTGTCACTGTCTTTTGTTTACTCCCTTCAAAAGTAGCCATTTCAAAAGTAGTACATCCTAGAAGCAGCTGCTGCTCTTTTCTTAGAAAATCTTAAAAGCGTGCTTCTTCTTTTAATATTAGCAAAAATACAGTGGAAGACTGCTTAACTCATTTACCAGCAATCCTGGAAGAACTGTTAGCTTGCTGAAAGTAGAATTAGTTATTACTATTCACATGCTAAATAGAAAGATTAGAGCAACCTACCTCCAAGTCATGTCAAATTTTTCACCTATTAATTTGACTACTCTGTTTCATTTATGCATTGTTATACATTTTGAGAAGCATGAAAAGATGCTTTTACATAGCAATTTGATAGAAAATATTAATATAAGGCATGAAATGTTAAATGTATTTTTTGCCAAAGTTCATATTACATTATGTATTTCCCTTACAAACATATGGGCATATTATTTACTAAATGTGCATAGCTATCCAATAACCCATGCTTTCTTTGTAAAAACCTAATGTAGATTATTACCAAATGTTATAAAACTCTCTAACTTTAATTTAATTTTAATTATTGAATCTGAAGATGTATCAAAATTAAAGAAAAAATTGCATTAAAATTTATTTTGACAATGAAATGCAGTGTTAGAATTTGCAATCTGTTTTTATGCATCCTGAAACATTTACAACTGATTTGTTTCTCTGTGACAACAAAATATAGTATCTGTCAAATAGTAAGATGCTTATTTTATTATGTATTAGTTTTTTTTCTTTTGGTTTTTAATAGTCTATGAAAATATGACAATGAGAAATGGAATTTATATGAATTGTTTCTCTCATTTTATAGATCACAAACCACTAAGATAAACTGTTAAAAGGTTTGAAAAATTTAGAATGTTAGTGTGTTTGTGGGAATCATCTAGAAATTTTTAAAAGTTTGAAAGTGAAGAGTTCTGTTTGTGATTTGTTTAAATCTGCCCAGTATTGCAAATTAACTGTCACTTGGAGAACTGTCACTTCAGGAAAAAAAGTCATTTCATTTAAATAGTACCCTTTACCCTTTTACAAGGTTGGCTGAACTGGATAATATATGCTGTGGTTTTCAAGCACAGCTACAACATGTCAGTAAAAAAAATCCCTAAAATTTAGAGAAATGGGGGATGTTATAGTCTTTAATATTTGAATGGAATAAAGTTCTTTTTGCAGAAGTCCTTTAAATAATTTTAGTTAAAAATCCAGGTTCACTTGTCATGATAAAATATAAATAAAACAAATATCTTCATAATCCTTTTGATCTTATCTGTATCATGCTTCCCTCCTCGTTTATTGTTTCCTCAACATTATTTTTTTTTGTTTTTAAAAACTCTTTTGTGCAGAACTTCCCCCCTCCATATATATTCTTGTATCATTACCCAACATTATATCTGCTAGCCTTTTGCCAAAATCAGTGACTGAAGATGTTCACCTTTTTAACTCAAAAGAAGCATACAGAAGTAATAATTGAAAAAATTCTTCTTCACCATCTTTTTTCTCTGACACAGATAAAATATATCACAGGAAAGCAATAAATGTTTTAAAGTTTGGCTAAATAACTTTTTAAATAATGCTCAGCCGTGGGAGTGACTAAGAAACAAAATTCACCTCACATATGTATGGGGAACGCACTTAATAAAGAACTTTAGTCAAGCTTATTTCATTCTTTTTTCTTCCCTTTTTTGTCGTGGTAGGGCTAGTGTGAAGTGTGAATTAAGTTGAATACAAAGGACTTCCACTGCACTGAATTACCTGTTTCACCTTGAAAAGCCACACAAAATGAAGCTCTTAAAGCCTTTTGAAAATGACCTTTTTCCTCAGCAATGATTTATCTTTTCCCCCTCAAAATCCTTTTTACAAAAGGGAGTATGATTAAAGGAAGCCAAGCAGCACAAACACTGGCTGAAGATCCTGCTTATCAGAAACTCACTTGACAATGTATGTTTGGAGGTTGGGAATGCTGCAGGTTCAAGGGATAATTCAGCCTTTCAACCACTTCAATTTATTTCATGCCTGAGCACTGTCATTGTACACAGACAAGATGAAATGCATCGTTGTGTAAAGAAATTGAAATGAAATCCTACTTGACCCAGCAGGATGGGGCATTATGTTTGACTCACTAGTGATTCCTGGGATAATATCTAATTCCAGGAGGAAAATTTCTTGATATGGCCACCTGCTGTGAGAGGCTTTGTCCAGGGATCACAAGTTGTTCTGGGTGACTGGGCTCAGGACATGTTGAAAAGAAAGCAGCCGGCCTCCTGCTGTCGTTAAGATCACTTCATTTTCTCTCTCCTTTCTATTCACAGGGAGCCACTGAATGAAGACTTGGGGGATGGATAAAAGAAATGCAGGAGGAGACCTGAAGAACCTCCACAAGGAGATACATCAAGTTAAGGCCTGCTTGACCCAAGATATTTTGTAAGGGGCTGGTTTTATTATAATAATAATAATAATAATAATAATAATAATAATAATAATAATAATAATAATAATAATAATAATAATAATAATAATAATAATAATAATAATAATAATAATAATAATAATAATAATAATAATAATAATAATAATCATCTCATTATTTCTTCATAGGCTTGTATTTTTTTTAATTTTTAATGAGATGACAGAACTGTCACTTGCATGTCTCTCTGCCTTGGGTCCCTGTGAAGTGTTTACTTTGAAAAGACAGTACACCAGCCGATTAAATAAAATGGGAGCACTTCTTGTCTCACAAGAGGGAATCATGAAGACAGCTTTATTACTTCTGTCAGAGAACAAAGGTTTTTCCCAGCATGCAGGGGATTATTAGGCCAGCAGCAAATAAACGGAATTCACGATGTCAAAGCTTCAGATGTGTCTAAGGAACAGAAGAGGGGGAGAATCCATAATTGATTTTCCTGCTCAAAGATGATAGATAGATAGATAGATAGATAGATAGATAGATAGATAGATAGATAGATAGATAGATAGATAGATAGATAGATAGATAGATAGATAGATAGATAGATAGATAGATAGATAGATAGATAGATAGATAGAATTTCATGATCTGATCTCTTATGTATGCATGCATGCACGTATGCACATATGCACATATGTATGTACATATTTGTATTTCTATTCCATCCTATACCTGAAGGTCTCAGAGCAGTTAACATTTAAAATCAGACATACTGTATATTAAAACAACAGCAGTACAACAGTAATAGTGTCTGTCATAGTTTCATTTAGATGTTAATGTTCATTTGGAAGGTGATTATTTCCCACAATTTGTCCAGGCTCTTCTATTTTATACACCTTTAACAGGAAATAGGGGGAATTCTGTTTACCTTGTTTTGTGATGAAAGATGGTGAATAGATAGGAATAAGGAAAAATGTTCAGTTAAAGGGGTATGCATGAGAGAAAATTTCAAGAAATGGACAAGATCAAATGAAGGTCTTGGCTATACTTAGATTATACTTCCCTCTCACACACATATAAAAGCAGTTACAATCTTATTTTAGTGTTTCGGATTTTTTCTGATGTCCTTCCCCATAATATTTGGCTGGTGTTACTGAAATTATGGCATTACCAGCACGTAACATCCTTCTACGAGATTTAAGGAAAAACTATTCTCTGCAACTACCTTCCAGACAGTGTTTCTTGTACTACTGAGAGAGGTTCCTCTAAATAAAGCTGAACATTCTGCATATTGATATCCTTCATCTAACATTAACTTCTACTTCAAACTGGTAACAGCTGCCAGCCTAGATGGCTTTAAGGAAGGGTTAGAAAAACTTATGGATGATAAATGTATGAGCGGCTATTAGAATGGATGCCTAAGTACAATCTTTCAAGGTGTGGGGGCAAGCAGGATGCTTCTAAGGCCATTTGCCGGGATTCAAGAGCAGAAGAAGGTTTGCCCTTCTCTGCTTGAGATGCCCATGGGCAATTGGTGGGCCACTGTGTGCAGTGAGATGCCAGACTAGATGGGCTGTGGCCTGATCCAGCAGGGCTCCTCTTATGTCCTTATGTTCTTAAAGCCAAGAGCTGTGTGGTCCCTGAGGACCATGCCAGATATCTGCTGGGATTGCAAGGTCTACATGACAGTGTATGGTGATCCTCATGGATTCCCATCCCATCCCATTCAGTGGTTGCACAGCCTCCATGCCTGGCCACTCCCATGTATGTGCACAATCCACAAGCAGGATTGCTTTAAAAGGGGGATCACTTACAAAGTAGTCTCCCACATGGACCAGGCTGGGTCACCATTCCTGTCACCTCCATGAAGTCAGGCAATGGGAATAGGAATGCCTCAGGCCCAGTTGTGGACTTCTGCCTGACAGTAGCCTGATCTTGCTTCACTCTAAGCTTAGTAATTTGCTGCCTCATTCATGTTTCATGAATACTTTTGAACTGCTGCCAGTTAACATGTGAATAAAGACTGCTGCTTCATTCCAAGTACTTTCCAAAGTTTACCTGTTTGCTGCTGAGCCTAGTTAGAGAGGACAGACTCCTGCAGTGGCTGACCAGGTTTTCTGACAGGTTTCATCAGTGCCATTTTTTTTTCCAGTATTGCACTATATGAAAAACTCAGAGAGCATCCAGATGGGGCAAAATTAGTTCCAGGGCAGTGCTGGTATGGAGGCTTTGACTCTTGTATTGTAGGCAACCCCTACCAAAGTTCCACTTTTTCATCCCTAAAAAGCACTAAAAACTATTGCTGGGAAACCCAGCACTGGTGGATTTTCAAGCAACAGCACTTTTTAGCAATGGATCTACCTCTCTGGGCGAAGCAGCAATTGGAGCTCCATCCAGCACGCATGCATGGAGGCTGAAACAGCCACATGCACATCTGTGAATCTGACAGCAGCTGAATTCCCTGGATTGCATGTGATCAAAGACCACCAAAGACAGCACTGGGACCAGGCCTGTCAAGATACAAAGCAATAACAGAAAGGAGCACTTCCCCCACATTATTTTTTTCTAGCGGATTGTCAGTCTGCTGTCTGGAGGCAGCCTCAATCTAGTTCCAAGGGGCCATTGATGCAATTGCATTTGTGTGCTTCAGCATTGAGTGTCCCCCCCCCCTTTAAACAGGTAAGCATATACCAGCCCTGCAGAGTCAGGATAAAGAATTTGTATATATATTTCTCACCTGCTATCTATGATTCTGTGATGGGGTGGTTCATTGATTTTATGCCCAAGGAGGATGATCTTGCAGAAATGTTGGGCAATAATCCAGACTATGTCTATTCAATCTAGAGCTCAAAGTCTTGCCTTTAGGATTTTGGGTAAATGTTCTTCTACAGAATTGCACAAATAAAAAAATGGGAACTTCTAGACATCTTATAAAAGGTAACATACAGGATTTGGGATGGAAATTTTAGATAATGGTGTTCTAATCTAGGTCCAGTGTCACCACAAATAGCTGGAAAAGTCAATCAGTCACTCAGGAAAACAAGCACTGAGAAGACTTTTTCTTTTCAAATTGAAATAGGTCCACTGTCTGACTCTGGAACAAAAGTGAACCAAGGAAGTACTGAGGGGTCTGCCTCTTGTCTTTTTTGATGGGAAAATAGTGTTTTGATTGATTAGACACAAAAAGATGGGTAAATTCTTGTGATTAGTTTACAAATTGCACTCCAGCCTTGAAGAAAACAATGATTGGTTTCCCATAGGGTAGCTGACAAAAAAACTTGACAAGTCTAAAGTAACAAGAGCTTTTTGATGACATATTATTAGATGGAGGGTGGGATATAAATTCTTAAATAAATAAATTGCATTCCTGAAATCAATGTGACTGCTGGATGCATAACCCCCCTGTAACAATAGGTAAGTTCTTCATTGAGCTGAATATAAGGGCAACTACAAATAGGACATAGTAGCTGAACCAAGAATGACCCAACTCACTTTCCATCAGGGGTTTGATTGCATTTCATTCACAGGTAGGAAAGACCTTAGAAGGGTCAACCAACCTCTTCCTGGGGCCAGTTCACACTCCAGCCCATAGTTACAATTAGGCAACATTTTGTAATAGCACCTGCAATTACAAAAGGCACTTACAGCCTACAAGCACCCCTCCCTGCAAAGATCCTGCCTAACTGTAAACTAGCTGTGGTGCACAACATTGCACACAACAAACAACCCAACCATCCTCAATCCCCTTACCTTACGCTGATGACTATCTGCACTCTGGCTGGCTAAAGAGGTCATCTGAGCTTCTGCACAAGTGCACTGGCAGCTCATATGACCGCCTGACGCAACTGTAACTGTGCAGAATGTCAGCATCACCATAGTAATGGCGTTGGCACATGCACAGTTGAGCAGGGCACCACACTCAAGATGGTGGTGACCAGGAGTGGATCACCCATGTGATCCATCTCAGGTATGTGATTGATTGTGTGGGGGCTAGGCTGTCCTTGAGTTGCACTCACACTTCTCACACACATTTCCCACCCATGGGATGGGAAGTGCAAAATCACCCCTGGGTATTGTTGCTATAGTGTTCCTGATTATTGGCAATGGGATGAAACAAGTTATGGAACATGGATCAAGGGTTCTCCATACTGTACATGTGTAGAATTCATAGGTTGCTGTAGATTTACTGTCACTTGTGCCTGACCTTATGTGTGTAAATTCAATAGATCAGTGTGCCAGATTTGTGATAAAATTCAACTGAAGGACCCAATGAGCTGTTGTGCTATGAAACTATTAAGCATGCATATACTGATGCATATACACACATAGCATTTATGACATTCACAGTAAGGAGACGGGATGAGAAGAAGAATTATTAGGAGAGATTTATTGGCAGTTAAGATCACATTTTGTCCTTAAGTGCACTTATTCAATGAAGCGAACAGGAGCACCTGGCAACCAGAGACAGGAAGCCATTTCACTGAACAGAGAGGCAAGTTACTGAGTAACTAACCTTACTAATGATTTGGTCTGCATTTACAGTCTAGCTGAGGTTGCATGTCACATTCTACACAATACCTTCTAATAGATCTGATTTTCTTGCACTCAGGATCACAACATGCAAGAGCACAGGCAATAGGTTAAAATTTCTCAAGCTCCAATTTTGCAAAGGTCAATGGCTGTTTAGAGCTGCCAGTGCACAAAGCATAAAGTAATCCTAGCATTCATAATGAGCAGCATTTGCTAGTCAACAGCATGTCAATATACATTAAAAATAAAGGGCCTTTAGTTGCCGTTACAAGGCTGAATTACTTGGACCTGATCCTGCTTTCATTCAGATCAATGGGCATTTTGCTTTTAATTTGAATGAGCTGAGGCGATAAGCCCTGAGGGTCTAGCATTGGTGCCAACTTCTTTTGTTTTACCCGGGATTCGCAGCCATACTGAAATCTGCCTGTATTTTGCACCTGCAATTAATTGTCAGCTTCAAAGAGACCCAGTCAAAAGCCTTCAAAACCTAGCCTCAAACATAACATTTTCATCATTGTCATGTCCATCCCCATCCCCATGACCTTTCTATTCAAGCAATATGACATATTCTTTCTTCTTCTTTCCTGTGTTACTACAACTTTCAACAAGATTGCCATTCAGGTAACAACTTGTCTCCAGCACAGATTGGAATGAAAACACATTTAATTCTTAACCAGCTTTAAATTATATTTGGGCACACAGAAACTGCATTTACTGAGGGGAAATTCCTCTTGACCTATGGGACTATTTTTGATCATTTTTCCTTATTAAAGAAGTGCAATTATTAAATGCAATAATTCAACAATAAGTGAGGGGAAAATGGAATAACAATAAGAAAAACAGTTATAGTATCATTAACATCAACAGTAATGCCAGTATAGGATCTTGTGAATGAATGAATTTATTTATATGGTCACAGACCAGAATCTTATGTTCCACTATTTCAGTAGGTAATGATGTATAGGATCCTTCTGAGTACTCCAACTATAAGGGGAAACATGTGCAGAATATAGAATATTTAGACTGTTTAAACGACTACAGTATCACTGGCTGATCCCATTGCATTTTTACACTTGCCAGGAAAACTGATCCCCAGATTATACATAGGTATGGAGAAGTACATCCATATAAATATTTGCCTTCTGTACACAAACCGTATAGCTTGAATCCTGCATGCATTCAGTGGATGTAATTAATAGCCATGTGTTCACATAATTTGTCCACAATCCAAAGAAATACAGATAAAAAGGAAACAGTTAACAGTTGCATACATATTATACAAATTTTGCAAGCATGCAAAATATGTAACCTTACAGTGTACAAATGAAAGTGCAGGAAGATCCTATGTAAATCCTATTTGCTCATGAAACAGATTCCTTTTATACACTTGCCTGTACTGGTAATATACACATATATTGGTAAATACACATAGGCATTTTCTGCACTCACTGGGGATCTGGATTAAGGAACCCTGTAATCTGAATAATGGGGCTCCTGAACCACCCATTAATGTAGATCAAGGAGACCATACCCCTGCTAGTCTAGATCTGTCTTCATTGGATGAAGCCAGACCCAAATTAAGGAGGTCCTTAAACTGGATTTGTTGTTTAATTGAGTCTAGGGGTTGTCTAAGGGTGCTTTCGCACTTACTGCTTGAAATCCGGATTAAGTAGATCCATTTTTATTAAATGTGTCTCTAGCAAGATTTGTCTCAAACAAATACAGATCTAATAAGGCCCCATGCTTCCGCACACGTGTGGGAAGGACGGATTGCGAGGAACAGATTATGCCTTCGCTGTGTGGATGCAGTCGCACAGATTTCAAGATGGCTGCCCCAGGAGCCACGTGATTGGAGCCTTCAGCTGTCAGTCACCACTCCTTTCCTGCCATGCATGGACCAATCAGCAGTGTGTCTGAGATCTAGTGCCCACCTGGCACTGAAGCCAGTTTCTGTGCATGAAATCTCTACATTCATACTTGCTGTCCCTCTGCCACCATAGCTGGGTGCCTGCCCGATGCGAATCCTGTGTGAGAGGGACTTCGTGGCTGAACTGTGCTTCTCCTGCCTCACTCAACATGGTGACTTCCTGTCCCTCCCCATGTGTTCTTTCTCCCATCCGTGTGTGGACATGTCCTCTGTTAATGCGGATTTAGAGCACAAGTACCCATTAAGGCTACCTTCAATGTGGTCTTCCGGGAAACTGGTTTAAGGGCCACTTAACACCCATTAGAGATGTGTCTCTAATGGGTGCTGCTGTGAGGAAGTGGTTTCCCCAAGTGTTTAAAATGTGTGCTTAATGGGTGTTAAAGGGTCAATGCAGAAGCACCCTTGAATAAAGCTGCCTTGCCTCCTGTCTGGTGCAGAAATGTGTGGGGAATCCCCTGGACCACTTTGCCTCTGGCTCCTACAGTGCCTACCTGCCTGCCTCACTCCTGCTGTATCTCCAATGCAGGAAGTCCACCCATCCACCTGAGGAGGCACGGGCTTTGAAATATAATGATGACTCTGTGTTGCACAGAAACACTGGCCTATCAAAGTAGCCCTCTTCGTCTTCAGGCACAAAGACTTGGCCCTTTGCAATTTGGTCAAATTGAGAAGGAACAAAAGCTTTTTGGTACATTCTTAGTTGCAGTGTGACTGGGCTCTTGCTGAGCCTTGCCATTGCTGATTTGTGTTCCTCTGCAAATGTACTCACAGAATGCATGAAACGCTGATTTCCAACCTCTTTTGATACCAAGTGTTTTGTATCATTGAAACTGATGAGCAACAGCAGGAGAAGAGATGTGTTTGATTGTACTTGACCAATACTGACTCAAAAGCTTCAAGTTCCAGCCAGCAATTTTGTCCCAAACTGGAATTCTGTCCACACTTCCTGTTCCCAGTTAGGATTCCAGCTGGACATTTTGACTGCTACAGGCAGTGTTCCATCTGTTCCATCTGCAAACTGGTTCTAGTAGCCTCATAAAGCTGCTTTGGGACTAAAAAGATGCAAATTGCCTTATTTTTCATACATCACAGCAGTGTCTTGCTACTGCATGCTGGTTGCCCTAAAGAGAAGAAACATGAGGAGAGCTCCTTCTATGGCACCTTTTTACTTACATTTACAGGCAGCAGCAGCAGCAGCCTTTTTGGAATGCCTGTTCCAGTAAAACTGTTAACCAGAGGCCTTTTTGCACAAGGGCCTGAGCAACGCATGTAGGACGCCCTGGGACAGAGCATTCGCTCTGCTGCGCTGGCGGTTCCATTCGGAACCACCCCGTCCCATCCCTGGGCGCTCACTCACATTCCAGGTGTAGAGAACAAAATCATGCTCTACACCCATCCCAAGGGGTTCTTGGCCATCTCTGGCTGTCCTGCAGCTGTTCAGGAGAGAGAGCATTCATACACTCCCTCCCTGACAGCTGCAGCCCCCACCCCAGGTCTGTAGCCATTGGGTTAGGTAAGACCTACGGGCGGGCAGGCCTGTCCAGTTCCTTCCCCAGGTTCCTGTGGGCTCTAGGGGGCTGAATCAAGTCCCTACAGCCTGCAGGAACCTGCCCAGCCACCCCCCAGCAAAGGTCTACACAGGCCAGAACAGGCAGGGTGTGCAGGCGCACAATGCCGCTAGCCGGGCTCACCACTTTGGAGCCTGGCGGCAATGAGGTGAGTGCCTCTCTTGCAGGCACGTCCCTGTGTAGGCCTGTGCCTGGGGGGATGGGTGCCAAGGGGTGGGGTTCCTGAGGGCTGTAGGGGACCTGATCCAGTCCCCTAGAACCCACAGGAACTGGGGAAGTGACCAGACAGGCCTGCCTGCCCCAGTCTCCAGCTGGACCCAATGGGGACAGGCCTGGGCGGGGCAACCCACCCCCATGCCAGCCTTTTTGGGCTAGGCCACATGGGGATGGATTCCCCTTCCACACGTAGGCAGGTAGGAATGCATGCAAAAAGGCCTATGGTCTGTCCCCAAAAGCTAAAGCACAGCATATTATGCTAGCCATAGTATAGGGATGTACATGAATTTTTATAATTTTCAAAATCTGTATAAATTCATATGAATTTGGATGAATTTATACAATCAGATGTGAACTGAATGTTTGCACATTCGAATTCGAATAGAATGCTTTGATACATTCATATGAAACTGTGTTACGGTTTTGTATGGGATTTGTAAGGGAGTCACATCTAACATTTGTATCGAATTTGAGTCCTAGCACATTCAAAGGGGTTTATTTAAAAGAATATGAATTTTCTTGCCTTTGATTCTATATGAATTGAGTAACAAAAAAAAGTGTGTACATTCCTATAGTATCTTACTAACATTTAGGCAATCAGGATTGAAATCCTCTTTTTAGCTCTGAGTCTCATAGGGATAAATATTTCTTCAAACACCACAACTTATTGTGGAGATCAGATCAGGATAAGAAGTCCTATGTTTTAATTTCTTGGGGGGGGGGGGAGAGATGAATGTAAAAAACAAATTAATTCATGCTGCCCCCTAAGTATTCAGCAAATCTCGGTGTAGCTACTCTTTCACTTTAAATTGCCTTAATGTGAATTGCCTCCTGGGAATGAGCACTGAACTCAGCAGGCCTTTTTTCTGAAAGACATCCTAAGAATTAATGTGCCCAGAGCATCCAATTTATAACCTTCATATTAAGAGGGATTTTTTCCGTTTTTCAGCTAAGTATTTTTTCCCTATAATATGGATTCTCAGTCCAAAGCTATTCACGCCATTTCTGCCTCTGTAGTAATGTTCAAATATTGTTGCAGTGCCCTGAATGTGTCATGTGCATGCAGTGCTTACAGATTCACATTAACGGGTTGTGTTAGATATGTATGTAAGGGGTGGTTTTGCATTGACCACCGAAAAACGGATTAAAGAAAATCCATTTCCTGGGGATCCAAAATAGGGACGGATCCGAAGAGGCCTCGCACATCTGCACATGTGTGGGGAGGCCAGATCCTGCAGGATGGATCTTCTGGGTACTGTGCAGAGGCTGTAGCACCCATTCCCAAAGGTAGCCGGCCTCCTGTGCCACTGACGCCACCCCCGTCCTGCTTCCACACAGACTGAGTTGAGGGGACATATTGAAGACCTGATTTTTCAGGTCTTCCCAGAGGACAGATTTTTCAGCAGCGAGACCCCATTAAGGTTGGATCTTGCACGCCACTGTGCAGAAGTGGAAGCAGCTGCCTAGAAGGGTCCCTCATCTGTCCTCCAGTGTGGAAGGTAAGTTTGTGTCTTGTATGTGTGTCTAATGTGTGTTTAATGGGGTTTCTGCAGCCAGTGCAGAAACACCCAAGAAGCCTTCCTATCCTAAGTGCACTTCTAATAACACTTCTGTTCTCCTTCCATCACTTGTTAAGAACATAAGAGAAGCCCCATTGAATCAGGCCTTAACCCATCTAGTCCAATATCTTATTTCACACAGTGACCCACCAATTGCTTCTGGGCATCTCAAGAAGAAGATGAAGGCTATACCTTCACCTGCTCTCAACTCCCTGCAAATTGTTTGTAGAGGCATCCTCCCTGTTTCTCCAACCTAGAGACACTATCTAGGCATCATTTCTAGTAGCCATTGATATCCATGTCCTTCATGAATTCGTCTTAACTTTTTCATAAAGCTATTCAGTAGCTTTATGTGAATGCTTTGTGTGTGTGTGTGTGTGTGTTCACGTCACATCAAATTGCAAACCTGATGAATATTCATGCAGATCCCTACTATCTAGGCTGGTTGTTGACACAACCACTTTTGGTAGTAAAATCTAAAGACCAATGACTCACTGTATGAAAAAAGACTTCCCCTTGTCATGTCTAACTCCCATTCACATCATCTTTAAAGAGTGTATCTTGGTACTAGTGTTGTGCAATAAAGAAAATATTTTTTCTCTATCCACCTTTTCCACACCATGTCCCTCTTAAAAATCTTCAGCTGTTCAAGACTGAAGAGGCTTAGCCATTGCAGCTTGATTCCTCAAGGGGGGTGTTCCAGCCCCCTGATCGTTCTGGTTGCTCTCTTTGATACTTTTTTCACTTCCACAATATCCTTTCTGAGGCACAATGGCTTGTCTGGCCTAAAAACTTTTCAACCATCCACAATGTTCAAAGTGGATTATGCAGCCCTGTTTCTTGTAACATTGGAATTAAACCGCTTTGGGGCTATTTCCTGTGTTCCAGTCCCAGCCGGAAACACTATGGTTAATAAGTGAATGTTCCCAGAATGTGATGTTTTTGCTGTCAGGATGGCAGTAGATGTGCAAATATCGCACTTGCCATCTTAAGAAAAATTATGTGTTTGTAAGATTCTCTCAGTGTATTGCATGGCAGTGCTTCTGCATCCTGCCTTTGCTTATATGGAATTTGCTGCTTTTTCTGTCCATTTCTTTACCTAGAAGGGAGGAGGCAAACTAGATGATATTTAAATCTTTTTTGACAAGGTCCTGAATATGCATTGTCCATATCTTTCTATCCACCTATCTGTTCTATTTTTAAACCAAAACAAAAAACTTCTCCTTTCAGCTCACAAGAGTGGAAAAGTTCCAAGGGCTTAATCACTGACATGAGAATAAGATTACCCTATATTCAACTCACCAAGAGACAGCAATATTGCAGCTAAAATGTGTTCTGCATGCTAACAAACCTACCCACTCAACTTCTGAAGTTTGTGAATATACATAGAGCAAGGAGCCTTGAGGAATTGATAGTAAAAGCACTCTCATTGGGTTTATTCTCAAGAGACTGATTAGATTTTACTTAGACCAAACAGTATTCCAGCTTGACCATGACTGACATTTACAACAGAATTATTACTGACAGTAAATAAATCTTTAAAAAAATCTGTTCAGCCTGAAAACAGAAACCTAGCATTAATAATCAATAAGAATTTGATTAAAAGAATGACGTAAATAGATGGAATGTGTTGTATTGAAAGATTCAGAAGTGCATTATAAAATCTGAAGAATTTTTTACATAAATAACATTTATATATGACTAGTTCCATCACCTTAGTTGTGGTCATAGGTAGAAGCTATTCTCAGTCTACAGAAATCAGACATGAAAGAAATGTCGAGACAGTTGCAGGGAAGAAATGGACCCAGGTGAAGGGCTTTAGGTAAGGAAGTCTCTGGAACTCACCGCCATGCAGCTGTGTGATGGTAGTAGCATATCATGGATGGGGTCCTCCCTGTTCTTCAGGACTCACAAACCCTTCAGTGTGGTAGCAGCGTAGTGGCAGTGGCAGCATGGGTCCTCCCTGTTCCACAGAACCCATGAAGCTGTTTAGTGGTAGTATGTCAATGTGGCAACAGAGGTGTGGTGCCAAGGGCATGGCAGTGATGCAGTATGGCAGGGCTCCTGCCTGTTTCATGCAACCATGAAGATCTTCAGTGTCGTGGTGGTGGCAGCATAGTGATGGCATAGAGGGTCTTCTCTGCTCCAGCCCTGGAAGATTTGGGACAAATAGCCTTGCCCCTGTTATTCTGCAGGCTCTGGTCCTGCAGAAGAAGAGGGTCACCTGAGCTGGGCAGCCCCCACTCCAAAGATAGGTGTGACTAGGCCATTCCATGCCAAAGAAGGCCAGAATACTTCTAAAATGGAAGTATAAACTGCTATGAAATACATCTCGTTCTGTAAAAATGTTGTTATCCCTTCTTTTTTTACCTCTGTTTTTCAAATGAAATAATTTTATCAGTTTCTTCTTCATCTCATTATCCATATAGATTTTCCTATTTTTGCAAAATCTGTACTGTTTTCCCCTGACTTCTAATGCAGAACTGAGCCTTCAGTAATAGGTGGAATATAAACAAACATTTCAAAAACTGGAACAAGATCACATACTTCTGGGCTTCTTGTTTAGAATTTTGCTGTATTTTATTCTCATCATGGCATTATTTTCCTTCAGCTGAAGATGTAAAGCAGAAAATTATAACAAAAACATGAGCTGTTTTTCTTTGTTGGATTATTTGATTACTTTTGCATTATTCCTTCATTATGGGTCTCGCTGGAAAACAGTTTTCTAACAGCATAGTCCTAAAGAGGGGAGAGTTAGGAAAAAGTGAATTTTTCTGGTTGGAAATCTGGTTGGAAACCTGGATCAACTAGGGGAGGGGTGAGGATATATAGGGAAGCATCAGCATTGTAATAGTAATAGAATATGGAAGATAATTACAATAGTGCAATTGATGCGATGTTTTATGTTACTCAGTAAAAAAATATTAAAGGAGGAGGAAGAAGAAATCTGGATCCACTCTGCCAAGGAGTTGATGCTGAAGATCCTGTTCTAGATCAAACAATTCAGCCAGACATTAAATCTGTCAGCAGCCAGTTGTAACGATGTTGGGGATGGGTAGATCACCTGATTATATCTATTATTTTAATTGCTTTTATGTTTGGCTACATAAATACAGATAACCAAAACTTTGATTACAACAGCAGTATTACTGCCCAGGCTTATACAGTCTACAAGCATTCTACCACAGTATACCAGACAACAGTCTGTGTGTGGACATTGCACAGTCTTGAGTTGGCTTACCAAGGTCAGTGCCATTTCAGCCAGGAATTCAGAAGTAGTGCCAGAATTGTGCTGCTTCCAGCACCTGGCCAAAAAAAAACCCCTTCTACCAGCCGTTTTGGAGGCTAGAACTTTTACAATGCAGACAACTTTTTGAGTGGGGTATCTAGTGCAGACCAGCTAATTTTAATTCAGAATTATTTATAGAGTAGGTCTAGGCAGAAAACATGCTCAATAAATCACTCCTTACCTTTCCATGCATCAGCCTGGGAGTATGTGAGAGAATGACACAGTCTCCACAACAGCTTCAAGGGCATTGTTCCATGTCCCTACAGTTAAGCCGATTTCAGGCCCAATTGAGGAGGCTTAGTATGAGGCTAATCAGAGGATTATTTATTTATTTATTTATTTATTTATTTATTTATTTATTTATTTATTTATTTATTTATTTATTTATTTATTTATTTAATTTCCCACCCCATATCCCAAGATCTCTGGGCAGCTTATATTAAAAGCCCATATACAAATAATATTAAATATTACAGACTGCCATATTCCCAAGTAAGAATGATAAGTTAAATATATGGAGAGCATCAAGTAAGACTAAGCCAAGCCAGAATTTGTACACCTTGATCTCAGAGCACCCTTGAAGGGGCACAAAGCATCCACACGGATGGTGTCTTTATTTCTACTGGTTTCTCTTTTGCTTAGGAACAGACACCAATAAGGATTTCAAAGTGCTGAACTGGTTCTTCAGAAAGAAAAATGAAACTGACAGAAGTACCTAGTCAGACAGTTTTCTACATAATATCTAAATTACACATAGATAGGGTAACAATTAGGACACAGGAATGACTAGATGAATTCATTTTCTCCTGAGGAAATGTTTGAGACATCTTAGGTAACTAGGGATGAATCTGGATGGAAAGAGGACTCTTGAAGGAAAGCAGTTTGCTTCCCTTTAAGTTGAATTGTCTGTCTGCTCTATCAAACAGTGGGAGGACTAACTTTGCCACCATTTGCTGGGCAAGGAAAGCATGCTCCCCCCCACAGGACAGGATGCTCTCCCATCAATTGACATGTAGGAAAGAGGATCCTCTGCCCTACACATTGAAGCAGAGGTCACTGCTTCAAACCAGAAGGTGGTAAGCGGGTTCAAAGAAAGGGAATGATCCTATGAGTCATTTGAGAAGACACCACTGAGGTAACCAGTAGATCCCAGCAAGGGTTGGGGGCAAAAGCAGGGTCACTGATACATGTGATCTTAACAGCTTTTGAAGCTGTATACTCTGCTTTGAGTGCTCAAAGAAGATGCAGTGTCAAGAGGACACTGTGACCTTAATTTGCCCCAACAATACAGTGTAGATTCAACCTTTGTGTTATATATTTCCAAATTGCAAGAAACAGGAAAAGCTGAGTTGGGCATTGACAGAAAATTTTGATCTTTGAATTCCTGAAATATGAAATTCTACTACTATTAGAAATATAAAGGGTAGTAAATATTTATTCACCAGTGACAACCCACAGTGTTGCCTCCCGTGTTTGTATATTGTGGTAATAAATGGCTTCTTCATTTTACGCCAAATATATTTTCCATTTTCTACCTTCTAGTAATTGCTATCAATATGATCTCAAGGATCATATTAATAGCAATTACCGGATGTTGATTATCATCCTGCATTCCTTACTGGGAAAAGGGCAGTGGATGTCTCAGTACATGGAGAAAAAGAAGATGAAAATATTACCGTTGTAAGGTTTATGGTAGCAAGAGCTAACATGTAAATGTAAGCCGGAGTACTCCAGCATTTTTTTTTATTTTACTATGTATTCAGATCCAGACTGTGCAAATAACAACTTTCTTGAAGTCACAGGTGTGGAAATTGCATGTTATTTCCACACTATGGGAAATAATTGGATTATCATAGTGCAGTACTGTGCATATCAACTGTTATTTGTTTTATCTTTTCATTGAAAAAGCTGCATAGATACAGAAGATCAACAGTTATATTCAGCGCAAAGATGAAATGCAAGGAATAAGGCAAATTATTATATAGTCTATACCTCATTAATGCTATATTTGAATAACTGCTTAATATTTAAACTTTTGCAGTTATTTCAGAAAATTTAAAATTACTTATCATTTTCCCTCTGCAATCTATAATTCTGCTGATATCCATTGACAGCCACACACATGAATATAAATGGAATATGCTATTAAAAATATAGGCTATCCTGCAAGTGTTTTCTTTAAAAAAAAAACACCAACAGTTCTGTTAGTCCTGAAGATGAAATCTGCTGCTTGAAATATTACACAACACAGTTTGACACTAATAACAGGCAAGGAGAGAAGAAATCTATAGATGTAGGATAAAATAAGGATTATTTTTAACCAATGAGCTTTCAATTTATTACTTAACTAAAAAGGGCAATGAAGCAACCACATTTTACACCTGGAGCTATTCCACTTTCAATTTTCTGTACTGCTTCTGGCATTAATCAGCTGAACTGTTAAAATCGCCAGAGAAAACAGATTAAATGGTTCTTTAATAAACGATAAATGTATAATTTATGTATTAAACATCTTGTGCCTTGCTCAGTAACATTACTTTTAAATGAGATTGTTTTTAAAAATGCGCTCCAACCTTTGAGGTTGTTTCCACACTCTTCCCCCACCTCCCCAGATTAGAGTGGGACAGGTATTCTGGGACCAGCACTCTGACAAAAGTTGGACTGATTGCTTCTGGTGCAGAACAGGACCATCCACTTTGGGATGGCCTGTTCTGTGCCAGCCCCCAGGTAGGTTTTACACTGGCTTCAAAGCCAGCACAAGGGGCCTCCAGAGTTCCCAGTGGCCCCACTTGAGTGGTGTGCCTTGTTGACCACCATGGGATACTGGAACATGGCGTCATGCCATCTTCATGCCTTCATAATCCAGTATGTATGCCAGTAGAACTAGACTAGACTATTTTTGATATGCTAGGTCAAGCTATACTCCATCCTGTGTGTTTGGAGTGTCCTAGGTCAGGGCCTACCTTGAATTGCACTATAATCCTATTTTCATTTACTTGTATTTTATGTGCACCAGCATCAGAAATCAAGATTTTAAGTGCTGTATGTTTTGATACAGAAATATATATATATATATATATACCTATATTTTTAAAGTAACAAGAAATTTACTTAAATTTTAGAAAAAGAACAAAAGAAATGTGGAGGAGAAAAAGGACATAATGTATATGTACATCTGTCAACATTAGGGGTGTGCAACCAATGTAATTTTGGGGATTCGATTCAATTCGAATCAAAAATCCAAAAATTCAATCCAATTTGAATCTTCAAAATTTACCTAAATTCAATTCAAATTTACCAAATTTGTGTCTATTTGTTTGAATTTTCAATTTGAATTTGCATGTACACATCATTATGCATCCATACACATTCATACGCATCCATATGCATCCTGTATTTATCTCATATGCAACCAGTTTCCATCCCATACGTACAAATACATACAGTTACAGGAAAGATGCATACGTGCAAGTGCACATCGTATATGAACCTGTACACATATTAATGTCCGAATAATTTGAAGAAACAGATTCAAAAACCTGAACTTCATTTGAATGTTTAAATTTGAATTTATGGACATTTGATTCAAAATTGAATGTCAAAATTTGGACAAATTCGATTGAATTTCGAATGTCTTCAAATGTTTGTACACATCTAGTCAACATACATTACTGAGGGCATGTTTCCACTTACCAGTTTACAGTAGAAGATGCCCACTGGTGCCCCATCTTCACTTTTAATGGTAGTGGATACTTCACTGAGATCGTGCTTTCTCCAACCCTGCATAGTGGTACCACGCCAAAATAAATATACGGAGGGCCCCACAGATTGGGACACTTCCACCACTGAACCCACATGGAACTGCATCACCAGAAGTGAAGATACATCTTTATATAATAATAATAATGATACTTCTTCATTTAGGTGAGCTCCTGAGCTTAGAGGATCCTTGCATTAGCCAACTTTTAGGATATGAGGACTGGTATCTAGCAAGGAGGTCACAGTGGCAGTGAGCAAATGAAGTTCACCTCCATTTGCAGGGTGGGGAGAAGCATCTTTTGATTAATAGGTATTTTGAGGATTAGAATATACACACATACAGTAGATCTGGATTTTGCTTCTAATATGGTTGTGCGTAAAAGTACAAGTCTTGTTAGAGGAAAGAAAGGTGTGAAAATGAAAATGACACTCAGAAACAGCTTTTTGTCTCATTCTAAATATATCCAGAAATGTTACATGGGGATTCATGGGCTTCAAATAAGTCCAACAAATCTCTGTGTGATTGTTCTGGGCAGTTTGAGCACACTTATTGTCTCTAGTGAGAATGCAAGTCGTTAGACTTTCTCTTCCCCTTTTCCCTTCTACTGAATCTCTAATCCACCTTTTCTAGAAGTGGAGGATGGGCTGACCGGTATGGGAATAATCCCACCACAAAGTCTTCTGTAAGCCACCTCAGAGATATTTTTTCTTGATAGGTCTAATCACAACCTTTGTTGCATCTTCACAGCTTAAAAAAGATCACCTTTGTGGCAGGATATGTGTGTGACTCCTGGCCTTGGCTTTGGAGACTTCAGAGACGTGAAATAAAAGTTTCTTCATCCCATATCTAACTAGATGAACATGACAAAGTGGTGTAGATACTGAAGTGTATGGAAGATATCATTATTATTGTTTCCCTAAGTCAGTTTACTTAGAAAATGGATGGAAATTTTTCAGAGGTCAGAAAATTCAGGCTACCCTGAACTATGAATTTTGGACAAGATCTGTTACTAAGTGACAAAATGGAAAACAAGACCAAACATTTTCTTTGCAAAACCCAATATTTCTACCTCCCTCCCCCCAAAAAAAACTCCTGCAAACCACAGGACTGGAAGCATTATAATGTACAATGCAACATTAAAAAAAAAAGTATCTTGCCAGCTATTTTATTGTATGTTTACAAGTCCTGCATTACAGCTAAGACAGTTTATATATATAACAGTGAGCCCTTGCGAGTTTGAACGTCAGCCTTCAGTATTGCCTCCTGCCTATATTATTTTTGGCAAGATTTCAGCCACCTGAATTTTCTGAAATGTCACACATATATATATATTTCTGCTCTTCTACATTTCTTCTCCCAAATCCTGACATGACAGTTGTACTGGATTTAAAAGAAAAAAAGAAGGAGTGAGGGTGTCTCACAAATAAACTAGTGTTTCTGTAATCAGAGCAGAATTTGCAGCAATAGATCTTTGGCATCTCATATCTAATATATCATTTTATGGTTTAATACTAGATAGATCTTAAGTTCAAAAGCTGCAGATCTAATTATGTGGCAATGTGACTCTCACATCTATCAAACACCTCATTTTTTATTATTTTAAGAAGAACTGTGGTTGTTGTTATTGTTGTTTTTCCAATTGAGAACCTGGCATGGTCGTTTGGCAAAGATACTCCTTCTGGAGAGCATTTACAGCCTACAAAAGTATTAGATAATCATTGCTTTCTTGAAATGACAGTGGGTCTCCACCTTGTTGCTGATTCATGCTTAGCCATCTGTATATGTTTTGTGGCACTATTTATTATCTGTTTAGCAACACCAGCAGGGTGCTAGTGTGCTGTTTTGTCAATATACTGACTCGTGCAATGTCTTGACATGGGGATAAGAACAAAATTGTACAGCATGTTACAATAAACTTCCTCTTTAAAAAGAACAAAGCTTTTTTGAAATATGTCTGGTCATGACTGACTTGCCATTGTGTCATTTTGCATTGTAAGGATGACACCTGGGAGTGTACTCAGTGCACCTGGAGGACTGCTGTGTGCTGATTCAACAGGTGTCTATGAAGTCTGAAGCACACTGCTAAATCTTTTTTTTTTTTTTGTCCAATGTGCTTTGATCAGATATGCTTAGTAGTTCCATTACTACTTCTTTCTGAATCTGTTATTTCTCCTGGGAAGGAGGATTAAACAAATGAACAAACCCCAAACCCTCTTACAGAGACAGGTTTACTCTTATAGTTATTATAGGAGAAGAAATATTTAGTTAGTTAGCTAGCTAGCTAATAGAATAGTTGGCCTGACTAGCTCTTAGTTTGGCTTGAATCAAAATGTGAAGCAGCATCTAGAAGAAACTGGCCTGAAAACTGGCTTCACATTTGCAAGGAAGGGAGGGGCTATTCACAATCCACTGGTAGCCTTTGATCTTAAGGGAAGGGTGGCAAAGCAGTCTTTGATGTGTTATGCATCAAAGCTTGATTTGTGTACTTTCCCTGGTATCAGAGACTACAAGCAAGTGACTTATTAACTCCTCCCAATTCACAAACACACACATACGCATACACCGGCTGCTATTGTTTAATAATGTGTTTCTGAGGCACCATAAGATTAAAAATGCAGGCAAATGCAAGCCAAATGACTGTGCAAGACCCTAGGAAGGACAGCCTAGAACTGACTAAAAATCCAAAATTTAAATGAAATACCAACCACATACAGACTAGGAACCTACATACTATTGCTGTGAAATTGTATTCACAAATGCTGAAACCTTAGAATATTGCATTCAGGTGAGTGTTCTTAGCCAAATTAATTTCTTTACACAAACCTGGAGTTGCAGATATTATTTCTCAAGGTAAGAGGGTAGTTCACATTAGGGATGTGTATGAATTATTTGTGCATTTGGAATCTGGACAAATATGTCTGTATTCTAAGATTTGTGGATGGCTCAGATAGGGCCCTATTTGAAGGGCCCTATCGGGCCACGAATCAGATAATCCAGTCTTCAGTAGAAGCTTCTAAGGATACTGGATTACCCTGGTCATTGAATATGTCTTGAATCTCTCCCTGGCCTACCCCCACCCCCCCCACACACACCAGGGCACACTTACCTGCTCCAGCGGCACTCCAGACCTCTTCCCTGGCTTTCTGGAAAGTGAAACGGGCTTTCTGGAAGACCCTGTCTCCAGCTTCCAGAAAGACTGGCTAACATTCCAGAAGACTGGGGAAGAGGCCCAGGGTGCTGCCCGAGCACTCCCACCTGCCTTCCCCGCACCCCCTTACCTGTGAAGGTGCTCAGGCCAAACAGGCTTTCCGGAAGCCTGGAAATAGAACACTCTGTATCTAGCTTCCAGAAAGCCTGTTTCACTTTGCAGAAGCCTCAAGAAGAGGCCTGGGACACCGCTGGAGCACTCCCACTCGCCTACCCAGTGCCCCCTTACCTTCAGTGGTGGTCTGGGCTCTGGGTCGTGGCCTACGCTCCAGGTGGTGGCGAGGTGAGGTAAGTGGGGAGGGGGTGGGAATGGAGGGGTAGGTGGGCAGGTGGGTGAGCAGGATTTATTCTTTGAATATCCGTGCATGGATACGAATACACCCACATCCAGTGTGTGTTGGGGGCATATTTGGCCAGAGCCGAATATTTCCACACCATGAATAGAATGTGAAAATTGTCTCTGTGCACACCCCTAGTTCATGTACCCCCAAAATGAACTGGAGTCACTGGCGCAATCTAGCCCTCAGAGGAAGCTCTTTACAAAGGCACCCCTACACAAATTATCTTCAGGTTTTCTAGTGCCTGAATAGTAGGATGAATTTTAGGACCTCTGTCATGGCTCAAGTGCACTGTGCAAGGACTGGCAGCATCTTTAATTCTGCTTCCACAGTACTTGCTGAGAGTGGAAACCCTGCTCTGAGATCAATATAACTTTTCCTTTGCCTCCAAACAGGGAGATGTGTAAATGCACTGCTTTTTTGTGCCTTCCCCACCTCCACGGTCATTGAATATGACTTGAATCTCTCACCTTAGAGAGAAATTACCATTATTTTCTTGAGGCACTGTTCCAGTCTTTCCCATGCTAAGGGTGGATAGGTAAATCCCCAGGTTGAGACTGATTGCCACTTGGCCAGTTGAGGGCTTCCCACATTCCAGGCCAGCCCAGCTTTGAAGACCAGGATCAAAGGTTTCCCAGCATTAGAGTTTGTACTCAGGGCCTTTTCAGTTGGTGTTTCTGGCTGCCTGGCTGAAAAGGATCAGGTCTGATGTGCCAGACTACATGGTATACCAACATACAGAAGGACACGCTAACAGTGGTCCACACTCATGGGTTACTTTTAACAGTTTCATCAATGCAGAAAGACATGGTGCCTTATCACATTCTGCAGCCAAGTCCAATACAGAAAGGCTGCCCTATTAGGGGAGGGGCCTCTGCTAATCCACACCTACCTAGACAGCTCAGGTGACCTGTATGAAAATGACTTTGCTCTGACTTTTAATTCCTCTGCCTTATAAAGATATGGCTTTTGTTTCCTATCATGAGCAGTCATCTCACTCCTATACACATATATTCCATAGGAGGGGAAGAAAAATTGAAACACTGAAGAGAACAGAAAGCAAATATAGACATCTAAGAGTGCATAAGAACCAGCCCAGCTAACTCACACACACTCTCATCACAGATAAATATACATTTAAATTTACATATGCATATACATATACAAATAACATGTCAATGTTTTCATCTGCCTGTTACAGATTAATTTCTGTGGCACACTTACAATTTTAATATAAGATAAACACAAGAAATTTTGTGTCAATCTTGCAACAAGAACATTAGCAAAAGTCTGAGGAAAAATGTTTGCACAAAAAGAATATTAGCAAAAATTAGTCACAACTAATTTCAATTCTGTTATGATAAACCAGCCAAAATTGCCAAAGACTAAAGCTCAGAAAATGCATTGATAAGGATAAAACATTGTCATGGAAAGGGGCTGAAACAGTAAGGATTAATGTACATAAATGATGCTAATATAGTCTTGAATATTATTTGTCTGTAGAACTAAACTTGCTGCTGACTGGACACACTGCAGGAATTTGTCCCTCTTTCATGACTGAAGATGCCAAGAAGCCACATCAGCAGATGCCAAAGAATCATCTGATAAAGCAATGTGACTGCAGGGTGACAACATTCATAAAAGCATAGGCATCTGGCCTAACATTTTCACCATAACTGCATGTGCCTGGGGAGATGAAACCTGAAGTTTCACTCACATATGTGCAGTGCAGATTAGTTTTACAATAATTGAGAGACCAGTCTACAAAGACATCCATGTACTTTCCACAAGCCTGTTCCAGCTTGAGCAGTTTATGCACTTCTTCTTTGGATGGAACTGCTTTCCTCACTTAAGTTGAGAAATGAGAAAAGATTTGGAAAGGCAAGAATCCCACTTGGTTCTTTTTAGGGTTGTTTTTTTTTTCAAACTTAGGTAAGCACACCTTTTCAAACAATATCATTTTCAAAAAGATATGCATTTCTTAAAATTAAAAGACACTGGACTGGCCTTGTAAAAATAAAATAAAATAATATTATATATGCTTTAACCTCCCCCCAAAATGCTTTGGATAATTTCTTTTCAAATATCAGAGTAAGCTGTTTTCAAGGGTAGCATGGTAATTGTGGATCATTCAATTACATCCATTAAATTCAACTAAATTATCTTTTTAATCTCTTGTCTTTACCAGCATTTTAATCTTTCCTTGTAACAGCTCCGACACATGTCTTCAACAGTTTCCCCCCTTTCTCTGAACTGTTTCTACTTTTTGCGGTCTCATTTTTAAATGAGATAGGCCAACTCCACAAATGGTGTCCAAGGACATACAGTTATCATTGATTTATATTATGGCAGTACAGTGCCTGACAAAAGTTCTGTCGCTTATCCATGTTGTTGAAACCAAAGCCTATAACCTGACTTAAAATTCATCCATTGGTTTTAAAAATGACTCATATGAAAGCTGAAACCCTCCCAAATGAGGTTTTTAAAAAGAAAATAAATTTGCTTCACTGCTGAAATATTGATCATTTAATGAACACAGAAAGGTCAGATTTTGGCGAGACAAAAGTTTTGTCGCCCACAAAAAGTAATGTGAAAATCAAACCGATAATTCACTTCAAATACAAAGATATGTTTCATAACATTGGTGAATGAAGTTGTGGTGCTATTAGAGCCATATTTAATATTTTGTGTGACTTCCATGAGCCTGAAGGACTGCATCCATGCGTTTCGGCAGTGATTCATACAATTTATTGATGAAGTCATCAGGAATAGTAAAGAATGCAGTTTTACATGCCTCCCAGAGTTCATCAAGATTCTTTGGTTTTGTGTTCCAAGCTTCCTCTTTCATCTTACCCCAAACATGCTCAATGATGTTCATATCTGGTGACTGGGCTGGCCAGTCCTGGAGCACCTTGATCTTCTTTGCCTTGAGAAACTTTGATGTAGAGATGGATGTATGAGATGGAGCGCCATCCTGCTGCAAAATTTGACCCCTTTTATGATTGGGAATGTAAGAGGTAGCTAATACGTCTTGATATTTTAGGCTATTGATATTGCCTTCCACCTTGCAAATGTTTCGCACACCCCTATACTGAATGTAACCCCAGACCATGATCTTTCCACCACCAAACTTAACTGTTTTCTGGGTATATCTTGGATCCATCCAGGCTCCAGTAGGTCTCCTGCAGTATTTGCGGCAGCTGTGGTGTAATTCAACTGAAGATTCATCTGAGAAATCCACCTTCTGCCACTTTTCCAGCGTCCATCCATTTAGTAGGCTGTGGGCCTTGGCAAATGCCACACGGTTTTTTAATAGCGTTTTGTTTAGTGCTGGCTCCTGGGCACTGATTCGACCATGGAGGCCATTTCGAGACAGAATCCTACAAACTGTTCTAGTTGACACAGGGACTTGAGGTGACCAGGCCTGTTGGAGCTCTGCTGCAGTGGAAGAAGGGCTGGCTTTTGGTTTTCGAACCAACAAACGTTCCTCCTGAGCAGTCGTCTTGCGGGGTCTGCCGGACCTGGGCTTGTCAAAAACATCTCCAGTCTCTTCAAATCTTTTTGTAATTCTTTGTACTTGACGCTGAGACACATTAAAGGTGCCAGCCACCTCTGCAGTGGATCTGGTCTTTAGCCTCCTGATAATCAAGGCTTTGGTCGCAGGGTGGATTTTTGGCATGTTGTCAGAGGTCAAGTTGCAGGTCAAGTGAAGGTCTGGGATGCTGGAGATCTTTTTATACACACCCACTAATTATCCGATCAATTAGTGGGCACAGGTGAGGCTGTAAACTAGGATTAGGTGCATTATAAGACAAAGCGACAAAACTTTTGTCTCGCCAAAATCTGACCTTTCTGTGTTCATTAAATGATCAATATTTCAGCAGTGAAGCAAATTTATTTTCTTTTTAAAAACCTCATTTGGGAGGGTTTCAGCTTTCATATGAGTCATTTCTAAAACCAATGGATGAATTTTAAGTCAGGTTATAGGCTTTGGTTTCAACAACATGGATAAGCAACAGAACTTTTGTCAGGCACTGTATATTATTTTCCATATTTGTTCTCTCTTGCCTGCACTTCTTACTTTTTGACTGTCATTTTATTCTGAAGAGATGCCTTTTTTTTGCTAATTCACAAGGACACCTAAAATTTGCTGAAAAGTCCGAGATAGAATGCCTCTAAAGACTGTTTTCATGGGGTCCAGAGCAGAAGAAAGAATTGCCTACATCTTCTGCTTGCAAATTCCTAGAACCCTTTGGTGAAACAGGATGCTGGACTAGATGGGATGTGGCCTGATGCAAGAGGGCTCCTCGTATGTTCTTACATTCTCATCTAATGCTTCAACTATTTATAAATATTTGCCAACAATTTTATGATTAGTTTAATAGTTGTTTGGATTAAATTGTAGAGGCTGTCAAACTTTCTGAGATATGGTGGACATTCTGTGAGAAATGCAGGCTCTGTTTCCTGTTTTTCTCTTGGTCACCTAATCCATAAACAGCACAAGGGAAATGTCCGAGAATCTTGAACCTCTCTCTGACAAGAAAGACAAATTTTTGACCTAGTAAAAATATTAGTTCTGTCTCTCCAACCCAGAGGCAATATCTAGGCATGTGTCTAACCCTTTCTTAAAGCTATCCAGTCTAGATGCTACCATCTCTTCTGGTAGTAAAGTCTTCTTCTATGGCAGATCTAGAAAAATATTCCTCCAACTACTCTCATCCAGCTTCTCCTACACCTTCAGTCATATATCATATATTATATTTTGGCAGGATCCCCCACGGTGCCTGTATAGTGCTTTGAATGCCATTCCACAGTATACTCATTACAGAGGAAGAACATGTCATCTGCCTTGATGCCTTGCTCTTCTTCTACCTTTGCCACCATAATCATCTTCATGGTGCCATAGCAGGATAAACATTTAACTTGCTCTCAGAGCACTTCAGTTATTTTTCTCAATAACAATTTGGAAGACCAGTCTTCAGAATTGACAGCAGGGAGTAGGGTGTGCACGAAAGCAATTTTCGGCTTTTGATTTAATTTTAATAAACTATCCAAAGATTTGAATCAATTTGAATGCTTAAAATACGAATGTATTCATATTCTATTCTATTTTAATACATTCAAATCTATTCGGACAAATGTTCAATTCATATTTGAAGGTATGAATGTCTACAACATGTGTCTGTACGCATCCCATTTCTATCCTGTATGCATCCCGTTTTCGTCCCATACGTATCCGTACAAACGCATACGGATATGAATGTGTGCGGATACATATGAAATGCGTATGTATCAGTACACATATGAATGTCCAAATAATTCATATGAATGATTTGAAACATTCAATATTCATTCAAATGTTAAACTACGAATGTATAGACATTTGATTTGAATTCAAATGTCTGAATTTGAACAAACTTGATTGAATTTCAAATGTTATGAATATTTGTGCATGCCCCATCAGGGAGTGGGTCTAGGCAGACAGCAGCTTCCATATTATGAATAGTATTACAACTGTGGTACTATTATTTTGATGCAAATGAGGGGAGCCTTCTTCCTGTACAGACCCTGCCAGAGTCAAGGTAAGAAGGCACATTACCTTGCTCCTTTGATTTAATGAAATGCTTGCATCTTAAGACCCTGGAGGAGCTCTGCAGACAGCGTCAGTGAATGTGAGCCAATGACACTGTAAATTTGAGCCTGCAGGAAACCAAGAGGCTCAAGGGATACAACTCTAATAAAATGGAGTGGGATCTGAGGAGAAAATTGTTAGCTATTTTAAACAACCTAGAGGAAAGGCAGCAAGACACAAATGTGCTAAAATAATGCATTTGCCATATGTCTACCAGGTTATGGGAAAGATACTCTCACTTTAGTTACAAAGTTGCATGTTTATATTTGCCCTAATGGAAAGTGCTACGACACCCATTCACATTACAGTCAGAGGATAATGGTAATATTCAGCATTGGTTATGAGACGTTATGAGTAATGGCCCTCGCCTAAATCCATTTTGTGCTGCTCCATTGAGTTCAAAGATGGTTTAGACAAACAGATGAGAGTCCTGCCAAGATTGTAAATGCATCATAAATTGGCAAGAATTTTTCTCCCTTTCTTCTTACATGAAATCTTTCTTCTTCTTCTTCTTCTTCTTCTTTTTTTGAAAGCAGTGCAGTTGACAAAACATGCAACCAAGCTCATTTTAGTTATACTTCACAGATTTTCATTTTTAAACACTGAGGAACCCAATTGCCATAGAGGTGTCCTGAAAATATAATTTATTATACAATATCCTAAGTATGTCCCAAATAATTTCAAATCTGACTAGGAAAAGACTTAGGTAAGTTATATGTGGTTGTTGCAGTTATCCTTTCTTCCATGACCTTACATTCCACATCCACAACACTAGAATACCCAGACATACTTTGATTAGGGTGAGATAATGGGCCTGTTCACACCTACCTACAAGAAGTGGTTCCAGTCTTTCCCAGGGAGGTCCATCTGCATGTTGTGACACCACCACTACCACCATCCCAAAATGTCCTGGAGCTCACTCCAGTTGTCCCAGTCTGCACTAACTGTAATCAAATAAAAAACTTATCCACAACTTGACCAGGAGAAAGTTACTGAGCTACTGGTCAGCTGTGAGTGGTTGGGGTGGTAGTTGCATCTGCGCTTTCATAGCCACACACCTAGGGCCAGTCACCAAGACAATGTCTGGGCATGAGCTTCAGGTGTTGCTGTGGTGATCCAGGTCATCCAAACTTCAAGTGCTGATGGTCCATTTGGGGAATGCACCAGCACTTGAAGTGTGGATGGCTCCTTCAGTGCCTTCTCTTCACCTCAGTGGACTTTCTATATGATGCTGCAGCAGTTTTTGCCAGTTGCACTTGAGATGTTGTTATCTGTAAGCATGGGCAGAACCAGGACCTAGATTAACTAACAGCCCTCCACTAGTTTCTATTAAGCTCACCATTTCTCTCTTAGTTCCCTTTTCATCAGGGGTCATATCTCTTTTTGGATTGCAGGAACTTGTCTAAGGTTGCTTATTGGGAGCCACTCCGACAGTCTTTTTATAAATGACTCAAATACATTAATAAATATCCTTTGGAGAAATGGCAAAATGCCAGTAAAACATGCAGTTTTTACAGATGTCATACAAGTTGCAGGGTATTTTTTTTTGTTTTTTTTTTGTTTTTTTTAGTAAAGTCCAAATTGTCAAACACTGCGCAACCCTGCTTAATGTCCAGCATTTTCAGCAGAAGCCCTAGGGCTGGGGAGGTCCTAGCAAAAGCCACACATAAAGCCATTTTATTCTGATTTCTCTCTATGGTCCAAGGGTTTGGGATGGCATGACTGAAAGCTTTGCCAAGGCGATTTATTTTGAAAAGTACAATGCTCAACCCCAGAGTGCTTCTGGGCCCTTGCACTCATAGGGTGCTTCCGCATAGCATCTTCGAAATCTGGATCTAATAGATCCAGATTTTGGAGATCTGTGTTAATGTTAGATCCGTATCTATTAATCCGTGTTAAGGTAGATCAGGATCTAATAAATACGGATCTACTGCCAGTCCTTCCATCCGCACATGTGACGGAAGGATGGATTTAGATCCAGATGTGAGGTGGGTCCCAGTTTCCTTTGCGCCTGCATCCTGTGCGCCTCCTGGCTGGCCAGGACAGCACCTGGCTTTAGGAGGCTCTCTGCACAGGTGCCAACCCTGGCCAATTCGGAGATGCATTTTGGCCAGGGCTGTGAGACTGCGCAAAGAGCCTCCTGAAGCCAGGTGCGGTCCTGGCCAGTCAGGAGGCGCGCAGGACACAGGCATGAAGGAAACTGGGTGCTCGCAGCCAGAATTGGGCTGGCTGCGTTAAGGTCTGTCTCCCCAGGGTGGGTTGGGGGGGGCTTAGGTGAAGTTCCCCCTGGCTCCAGAAGTGGCGATCCGCCGATTCTGGGGCAAGGGGGAGCCACAAAATTGGAGTCCCCCAGCTTGCCATGCTCAGCACCAGAGGAGCCAATCATGGCAAGCTGAGGAGGGCCAAGTTAGGGACCCTCTTCACTGTGCAGACACGTCTGTTTCGGATGTGTCCTAACAGCGAAAACACCCATTAAGACCGCATTATAGGTGGTCTTCCAGGAAAGCAGTTTAAGGGCCAGTTAGCACCCATTAGAGACAGATCAATGTGGAAGTGGCTTTCCCGATCTGTGTCTAATGGGTGCCGCTGTGTGGACGCAGTTTTCCCGATGTGTGCTTAATGGGTGTTAAAGGGTCAATGCGGAAGCACCCATAATGTCCTAATTGGTAACTTAGCTCTCCTGAGAATGGACTTGGATGTAATAATCTATATTCTCTCCAAATTTTCTGGACCAATTGCACAAGTCACTTAAGTATGCATACAGGGTCCAAGTTATGTATGAAGCAGGAAAAGAGAATAGTGCCAGATTACTTTCTTTTAAAAATTAGGTATCAGGAGGAATTTTAGTGATTTTCTCCTAAAATCTTCAATCTGAAGGTATCATTTAAGGAAAGGCATTCACCACCCTTTGAATTGATATTCAAAGTAACAACAATTGTTGCAGCAATTATTGTGTCTCATGTATAAGACAAACTGTGAATAATTTTCTAAGCAGTAGAAATCTTATTGAAAAAGTTTGCCAGCTACTCTTCTCCAATTACCAAAGTGTTGTCCCTTCATCAGTTAATTGTCCAAGAATCTGAGCCAAGTAGGTGAATAACTTGTTTCTAGTTTCACATTTTGGATGGAGTGAACATCGAGGTAAGTCCCAAACAACTGAAAGCCTTCAATATTATTAAAGGCACAATTAGCCAGCAGATGGTGCCTGAGAGCCAATGAAAAGCACATTTCTCCCCCATGTGGTAAACAGTCACTAGATTAAGCCTTGTGTAGAAAAACACACTAAATATAGGGAAAGAACAATAACAACAAAATAAAAAACCCTAAATCCACCAAGACTAACATAATAAAGTATTCAGATAAACCTAGACTGTACATGTGCATAAATGGGTGGGTATTTGAAAGTATGTCAAAATAATAATTTAGAATCCAGCAATGCAAAATAATTGAAAATCAGCTGCAAAATTTTGTATTACAAATAATTAAAAACAAGAAGAAATGCCTAAATCTCAGGCTAATGATGAATAGTCAAATGCTTCTTAAAGTAGTGCTTTCCTCACTGGTTCCATAAAGATCTTATCCGATAGTCCAGGTCAATTCTGTTACATACTGTATCTTCTCTTCTTGCATTGAGAACAGTAATGCTAATTACTTACAATTACATTGGACTACTGGTGCGGTGGAAATACTATACAACTTTTGAAGCTGCTTAACAAAGACACTCATGCTGAAACTCAATTGTCTGAAGTCTTGAATCAGTCTTACAAACCTATCTTGTTTGCTGAATGGAGGATACCTCAAACCATAAATATTTTTTGTTTCCACAATTGACCTGGATTACTACTTAAGTTACTAGATGTATAGACTCAGCCTTTCTTTTTCTTTCCTCTCTCTCTCTTTCTTTCTTGCTAAGTGACTAGGATGATCTTGGGCTCTGGAAGCACTTCATAATGCCCTTAGCACTCTGTAGAGAACTATAAACTACTGTAGAGGACTCTGACTGTGCCCTGGAGCAGTATATCCAAGTTGTGCTGCCCAGTCCTTCCTGGTCCAGTGCAATCTTCATTAGTGAGAACTACAAAATGGACAGCTCCCACAGTCACTTCCTGTGGCTGCTTAAAGGATCCAGGGCAGAAAACTGAAGAGGAGGAAAGGTTTCCCAGTTCAGTGTTCCCCTAGTTTAAAACAAAGTCAGATGTGTGAACAGCATGGTGCCACTAAAGTGAGAGATGGAAAAACCAACAAATATAACTTTAAGGTTGTGCTTAGTCTGAAACACAGCCTATGAGTTATTTTTTTCAGTTTGAATGCTGGTTCCCCCACCATTCAGCCTAAGGCTGCATATAGATGTTTCTTACTTATTCTGCTATATTTGGATATTCCAGAAAAAAGCATGGATATTACAGAATATCCATGTTTTATCCCACAATATCCAAATACAGCAGCTTAAATTAGAGACATTTGGGTACAGCTTTAGAATGTTTCTGAGGATGTAAGTTTTGTTGGCTTTCAGTGGCTGTGGTAATTTATTTATTTAATTTATTTACTGTATTACATTGAATTTTGCATTTAATTAAATGTGTTGCACTTTATTTAAACTTTATGTGGTTTCTCCATAAATAAAATGCAGGGATGTGGGGTAGTTACTGAATAAAATGATTTTAAGTTTTGTTGTTCTTGTTTATGTATTCTTGACAGAACTCTATTAATCATGTTAGTTGTGCTATCCAATTATATAAGATTTTTCAACTTTTATTCTACAACAAAGGAACTTGTTCCAGCCAGGTATCATTTATTGCAGTCAATACATATAGTGTTGCTTTCCATACTTAGATCAGTGGAAGTTCAAGTCATTGGTGGGGAAAGTAGATACATTGATCCATTTAACATTCCTCAGATGATAGCTAATTAACTGAAACCAATAAATAGAAAGAGAGTAAATCCTATATATTGACCCTAAACTATGGGAAATAATCTAATGTTTTGTTCCCAGTTTCCTCTTCTTTCAAACTCTTCTCAGGAAAAAACAAACAAACAACTAAAGACTTTTTTGTGATCTGTCAGGAAATTAAATTTGTATTTACAAAGCAAAACTTTTAAACTTAGGACCTGTACGAATTGGAAGCCACTATGCTTTTCTTTCCCTTGTTTTCTTTCTTTCTTTCTTTTTTCCAATGCATAAATTTCCATCTAAAGAACACTGCTTTCCCTTCTCTTCATTTCTTTGCTATCATTGCCAAAAAGTTTCACATATCTAATGGTATCGATTATAAATCTTAATATGCAGTATTAGCTTTAGTAGGGGAAGATAATGGTATGCTTAAGAAATATAAATACTGTATATTGCTTGGGCTTAGTGGTTAGATTTTGGGCCAGAAGACGCTTCACATTTAAGGTGGAGTGTGGGGCATGACAGGAGGCACCCCAGGAATGAAAGTTCCTGGCCTCAGAACTCCATGTGATCTATGTTGGTGATACACTTAGTACTTTGGGAGACTGCACCAGGCATATAGAGTATACCAGGAGGAGGAGGAGGAAGAAGAAGAGTTGGCTTTTCTACCCTGCTTTTCTCATCCATTTAGGGGAACTCAAAGCAGCTGACAAAACTTTCTATTCTTCTCCCCACAACAGACACCCTGCAAAATTTTGGGGGCTGTGAGAGCTCGGAAGATTTCTGAGCTTCATGGAGGAGTGTGGAATCAACCCTGGTATTCCCAGATAAGAGTCCGGCTCCCTAACCACCAGACTAAACTGGCTCACCTCTGAAGGCCACTACAGAGCCATTTATTTTGGACGATCTGTAAACAAAAACGTCCTAGGCTAGTAGGTAAGAGGTGTCACTTAGACTGCAGCAATGGTGCAAATGGGAAGGTCCCAGTATGCTTACTGGTCTGGTTTCCTGGCAAATTTAGACCTCCTCAGTGAAATCAATTCTAAAATGGAATAATGAACCACTTTTGATATAGCTGTAAAGTTAATCATAAATGCTGGCATAGAATTGCTGCCCATGAACATAGGGCATTTCTAGAAGAGACTAATCATGAACAGGAAAACAAAAAAGTTACTGGCCATGCTTCCTAATTGAGAACTCAACTCACATGGTAAATAGTAAGGACGAAACAGTGTCATGTTGAAAGAAAACATATCTTATTATCATTTAAATTTGGCCTTTCTGAATATCTGAACAAACTTATTTGATCAACAAATTGGGGGCAAAAGTTACATTCCAAAGCTTAATGTTCCCTTTGTAGATAACACAAATAAACATTTGGAAAACACAGTCAAGCACCAGTGACAGTTATCACAAACAGATCTTGAAGTCTATGAATCAGAGAACAATTAACATTTTTTTCAGATCTAATAAATAAGCAGCATGCTGAATTATCATATTCATATTACACTAGAATCCATAATTCTTACTTCCAGGGTTGGGGGAGAGAAGTGTTATTTACAATGCATGGCTTTGTTCCAAACGTCTTATCACATTTTTATAACACAGTAGTAAAGTTTTAAAAGTTGGACAATGTCTATTAAAATGAGAGCAAGGACTTCACAGAGTATTGGTCTCTTGCTGGTTTGTTCCACTGCAAACTAAAAGCCTTAAAAAGTCTGTAGCCTTAAAATACATCAAAGGTAGGAGTGACATTTATGGCCCCATGCATGTCTCACTCTGATATACAGCGTATCAGATAAATCAACATTATGCTTCTGTGATAACACCAATAACCATAGATAGTCAATTAAGCAACAAGACATAGCACACAGTGTGTTACACATACTTATTAAGCCTTGAAGCTCCTGAGTCTCCTTAGCTGCCAGAGTTTAAATGAGAGAGCGAACAAAACCTTGAAACACGTGGCCCACCTAGTTTCATTTTAATTTAAGGTAGACAGTACAACTCTAGAGGTATCAAATAAACTACAAAGTGATTTTTAATATAACAGATAAACCTTTGCAGAGGTGATAAAAGGCATTTGTTATTGCCTTTGCTTATCAGGAACAAAAGGAAGAAATAGTAGGGATGTGCACAGATTTTTATTTTTGGTATTCAATTTGAAATGAATCGAATGTTCAAAATTCTGTATTCATACGAATAGAATGCATTTTAATGTGTTAAAATTCTATTCTATACGAATCTATTCGTATGCATTCATACGAACATTCGATACATATCTGCATATGAACAGATACATATCTGATACATTTCCCCAGCTTAACAAATGTCTGAACTATTCATACAAATGTCTGAAAATATTCATATTCATTTGTATGTTAGGACAAATATCGTAAAATTATATTCCAGTTTGAATGTCCAAATTTGAACAAATTTGGCCAAATTTTGAATGTTACGAATATTATGCACATCCCTAAGAAAGGTTTTATTCCCATCACTTGACAAGGCAATGCAGACAACAAATTCTAAAAAGTTTTTTTCCAAGAATACACCCCATGATATCTATCTATCTATCTATCTATCTATCTATCTATCTATCTATCTATCTATCTATCTATCTATCTATCTATCTATCTATCTATCTATCAACTAACTAACTAACTAACTAACTAACTAACTAACTAACTAACTAACTAACTAACTAACTAACTAACTATCATATTGTTTCCCACTGACAGATAAAAATGAAGATTTCTGTTTTTCAAACAGAGAAAACTGTGTCTGGATGTGAGGAGGGAAAGCTGTTCCCTTTCTTAACCAAAGGTCAGGGTAAAGAGGTGCATCTTCACAGCTCTTCTGAACACATAGAGTGAAGATGCCTGATGCACCTTAAGAGAAAGAATATTCCACAGTCTGGAAGCCATCACAGAAAAGGCTCAATCCAAGGTACCCACCCTTTTTGCTGCTGAGGTTGGTAGGACAACCAGGAGGACCTCCTCTGCAGATCTTAGGGGACAGGTAGGTCGATATGGAAGAAGGTGTTCCTTTAGGGTCTTTTGGCATTGGCCACTGAAAAACATATCTAAGAAGATCTGTTTTTCAGTGCACCATCCTCCCGAGAATCCATCCCAAATAGGGGTGGATTCTCAGAGGCCCCACGCATCTGGGGTGATTAAACCGGTTTAACCACACAATGCAGAAACACCCTTCAGTATTTGGGGCCCAGGCCATTTAGGGCCTTATAGGTTAAAGTTAGCAGCTTGAATTGGCAGCACTCCTTTAAGACTGGTGTGATATGCCTCTGGCCAGCCATTCCAGCCAGCAGTCTTGCGGTTGCATTCTCCACCAGCTGCAGCTTCTGACTCGACTTCAGGGGTGGCCCCATATAGACCACATTCTACATTTTCCAAGGATCCAAAATTGCAATGGTGGGAGTCATACTGGAGTCTTGGCAAATCATACAAGGAAGAGAGTGGTGATAATGAAGAATTAGCATCATTCTTTCATAGCCAGAACTCAACTTTTATCATGCATCTTCTTTGTCAAGTGTACTATTTTAAAACATACTTTCAGTCCAACAAAGCCACTAATTTAAAGTAAGAAATCTTTATTTCTGATACATAAATGACAGGTACACCACCTGATGCTGAGAAGATTGGCATACATCTGCTCATTGAAAGAGTGTGTTATGGAGAGGTCCAGGTTCAACATGGCAACTCTATGTGGGATTAATGACAAGTCTTCTACCTGTGCTACAGAATGGTTGCCAGTCAATATATTAGAACATGCTGACTTATGTGACTTAATGATTTGATTAAATTTAACTCCATGGATAGAGCTGATACAGGGTCTGTGTAAAGATACAGCTGAAAGGAGAGGGTTAAAATCTTCCCTGAGCTATGAACCTCTGTGGATCGTGGATGGTGCCTGTCAATGGAATCTACATGCTACAGATAAAATGGAGATAATTTGGCATACAATGTTCGTGCGCAAAGAGCTATTAGCCAACTGATGAAAAATGGTTGAAGCGACAATGAACATCTCTGATTTGTAATAAAGCTCATCCTACTGGAAAGCTAATTTGAAAAGCTGGTGCTGGGAAATCTGTTGCTTCACCTTTTGTCAATTTCACTCAGAATTCTTCAGGATTCTACCATTTCAGCATTGACATTTTGAGCCTTTCTGCACTTGCCTGGTATATCAGAACAAACTGCTCACTAGTATGCTTCTTCTGAACAGGGATAGCACCATTGTGGTCCAGAACCATCCTAAGTGATCTCTGTTTGAAAAGGTCTGGAAACATGCTAATACCATCTGCTCCTGTCTAGGCACTGGCATTTCCACACCTGCCCAAGCCTGTCCCAGCATGTTGATGGCAGGCTCCTCTTCCAAGCTATAATCCAGAATTAGGGCCAGTGAAGAAAAGGCCAGATATGACCTCTGAAGCTTGTGTAAGCTTTGAAGATGGGGCTGCCCTAGGCAAGCTTTCAAAGAACATCTTCAAAACCCAATAGGGAGGTAGTTCAGCCCTGCCCATAGGCACTGGACGTGGCATTGGAGCAAAGATGACATGGACCAATTGCAGGGAAAGGTGGGTGGCACTTTCAATGGAAGTATGCTTCACCTGGCGTGGAAAAGGAAAGGAGCGTCTACATTGCTGCCAGTGTTGGATTGGGACAATGGTATTCCAGCCCTCACAGTGTGGATGATACTTGCTGTATTTAAACCAGGAGAGGCTGGAATGAACTAGTTAAACCACTCCAAGGGATGAAAGTGTAGAAACAACCTTAATAGCTACAAGAGTTCATCTTCTGATCTGTGCTAAGATACAGAC
Source organism: Aspidoscelis tigris stejnegeri (assembly GCA_023333525.1). Lineage (NCBI taxonomy): Eukaryota > Metazoa > Chordata > Lepidosauria > Squamata > Teiidae > Aspidoscelis > Aspidoscelis tigris. Next base: position 99,604,015 of record JALMGA010000001.1, read on the forward strand.
TATATGAGCACAAATATCTTATTTTCTTTCTTTCTTTCCATCTGTACTGTTAAAGCCAAAGTGTTACAATATTAATTGCATTAATCCCAGTAGATTTCTAGATCTGGTTTAAAGCGATTAATATAAACTTGAACTGAAAGATAATGTTCTATATTTATGAGAGTCCTGCAGTCTTCCTTGAAATAAATTTAGTTGCAAGTTCCTCCACCAACTGATAAAAGATATATGATCACTTAAAATAATAAGGAAAGTAGTCATTTTCCCTAACGATTGATAGCCACATCTGTATTTACAAAATGGTTGATCTGTGGGTTGCCAGATAAATGTGTCTTGGGTGATTCTGCACTTGCTGGTAGATCACACTAACTGGTAGACTGTATTAGGACCCCCCCCCTTCCATACTGGTGCAGCAGTCTTACGAAGGCATCACTCCCTGCAGGTACACTCCATCTGTACAGAAAAGAGTCCAGCCTGGATTAGGAAGCCCAAAATGATAGGCTAGCCCAACCTACCGTAGGGGAGTATTTGCTAATTAAATATTTGGTAGATCTAGTATGAACATTATATAATCCAAATCCTTTATCCAGGTCTATTGTACACCTGATAAATCAGGTTTATGACCAGTCTAAGGGTCTTAATCGAAATCATGGACGCATGCTATCTGCTTTGCAGCCTGGGGAGGCATGCATCACACCAGTGCCATCAATGCCTCCACATGATCCAGATCAGTAGGTCAGGTTAATCCGGATCTCCTGATCTGGGTCTAATTCATGTAAGTGTGGAAAGAGCCTAAATTTTAACATACCTTCAATCCAAATTCAGAGTGAAAGACCAGATCAACAGAATAATAAGCCATTTTCTTTTTGCATTATCAACCCCCAAGTTGAATTTTCTGGGTCATATAATGGAGAGGGGAAATAGCTTGTTTCTTTGCTCATGTGTTTTCTCATTCTGAAGGTGGATCAAATGTGGATGAAAACTTGGGTGTAGGTGGGCCTAATCACACAGAGACTTTCTATAACTAGTTCTAGTGTTATGTAATTGTCCTACAAGAGAGAAAAGCAAATTACATAACATTCTTGTTCATAGAGAGTCTCTATTAACTGTTTGATAGATCACCCATCCTTCTATTTAAAAATCCTGGGTAGCTGGGATGAAGGGAGAAAATTGTTAGTTACAGCTACTGGATAGACTAGAGTGGAGTTAAATGGAAGTTCAAGGGGGATATGATTAGCCTAATATTATAGAAGAGAACGAAGAAGCAAAATAGGTAACAAAATTATATCCAGATTATTTTATTTTGACATTTCTCCATTTTCATAGGGCCTTTTTCTTCCTTCTTTCCCAGACTCCTCCAAATATTCTCGACAATAAGTAAGTCAATATAGGTGGGCAAGTTTAGGTGTCAATGCTTTTTCACTGAGTATCACTCAGTAATTGGCCCTGTAAGGGAAATGATAATAGTGAGATAGTCTATTGGATACAGTAAGTTAATTTAGTATGCATAGGAAAAGTCTGCAGTGAGGGAAATCAGGGTCAGAGCTGTAGGCTATCCTTGCATTCATATGTGTCATTAGGCACCTGGAAAACTTTAATCCTAAAGCTATGTGTCTGTGAGAGTTCTGACCGAGCCAATATCCACTACGCTTTCTTTTTCATTCTCTTCTCTTTTCTGTTTTCAAATGAACCCTCTTTCATTCCACCTCCCCCCCCCAATCTGGATTTCTTCTCAATACATTGAATTTAGATGAGCCTATGTTTCAGTAGTTGAAGAATTCTTGAAAGTTTTTCCCCTTTTCTTTTTCTTTTAATTTTCTCTCCTCCCTCCCTCCCTCCTCAGTTGGGCTGAATCATTTAAGGGTTATTATTTCAGTCTGTTCTGCTCATTCTGAGCTAAGGCGCTTCAAGTGGCTCTAATGAAGTAAATCCAAATGACTGCTTTGAGACAAGAAAGGTACCTGATGTGCACACAAAATATGTTTTCTTGTGGCATCTTGCACTAATCACTTGAAGAGAGTTTTGTTTCAGTCCAGGCATTTGTCAGGATGAGTGGCAGCCCTCCAGTATGGTATTACCGTTCCATGGTTGAATCTACCCAAGCTGTATTCTGCCTGCTTTTCCGATTAACAAAAGGAATTTGTAACATTAATTCCTGAATGGGCATGCTGCATGGCAGTGCCAATATGTGGTAGCGCTCTGTGTTTTCATTGTGTCTTCTTGAAAGCATAAATGCAGACCAGTTCAAGGACAGCATGTTGTAGGAGTTAGGAAAAAAAAATCAATGTCCAGATCTGGGCAGAACTTGCAAACCAATCCATATTAGCTCTGGAGTGAGGCCACCTCATTCAACAGGCCTTAGGTGTATAATATATATAATACTGGACTGACAGTTAATGTAAAGATGGCAGACCTTTATTCTGGGATATAATCCAGGATAAGGCCCAATGCAGAAACAGCTATTGGTTTTACTAGCTAATCACAGGCCACATCTACATGCCAAGAAAAATTCGCAAAAAAGCTTCTTTTGCCTCAGAGTGTCTCCATGCAGAGCTTTTCTCTGGACTTCCAGAGCCACAAAGGAGGAAAATCCGTGGCAGAAACCCCACCCCCTTTAAACAAAACTACCTCCGCACTTTTTGGAAGCTGGGGGTTTTTCTAGGAGCATGGAGACTTTTTCTCCACATCTTCTCCCATATTCCACTGAATGTTTAGGTATTTTTGATCCCTGCAGAAGAACTGGCTGTCAGAATCATCTGCCTGTATTCAGCTCTTTCAGCTTGCAAGCAGAGAGCTCCGAACTGTCACATTGTTGCACTTCGGAGAAGGAGAGAGATTTTGTGCTTGCTAACAGGGAAAAGTGATACTAATTATCATTATCATTACCAGGGAGATTGTTTCTCAGCAAGCAAATCTCTCCCCCCCCCCCCCCCGCTAATAACGCAGCCTCCGAAGTGAATCAAAGTTTCACTTCACAGGTCTGGTTCTGCACTAATCAGCTGCCATTAAGTGAATGCAGGCAGCTGAATTTGACAGCTGAAGGGAGCCTGCTTTCATTTTGCTTGTAACTATGTTGCAAGCATTAGTTCTGGAGAGAGTGAGCTGCTTTCAGTATCTGCTTTTAGCCCTTGGCAGCCAAGTAAAGGACTGATTACTGCTGTGTTCTGGAGGTTCAATTGAGGTGTTTGCCTGTCATCGCTGCAGCGGGCGGGGGGTGGGGGTGGGGAGGAAAAGATGCAGGCTCACAAAAAGTGGCTTGCATGGAGACAGGAAAGTATGTTTTAAATCTGTGTTGCCCCAAACCACATGGGGATGCTTTATTTCGAATTACAACCCACATTTTAAAAATGTGACACAAGAAGGAAGCAAAAAGAGACCATGAAGACGTGCCCACATTCTCTTAAGCAACTTCTACATCATGCAACTTGATGCACAATGTGGAGTCCACATGAGTCATGATGCAAAATACCCAGAAATGCATAAGTGCCAGTCCCCATGTTTACACGGTAGATCAAACAGGTAACCCATATTACTATTTCAAAGAACCCAGAACAGCTATATGCCAGGATTTCAATCTTATGTCCTAGGGCTTTTTTGGGATTGCCATAAATACATGTGACAATTCCAATATAGTGCCAGAATAATCCAACATTTTAGGCCCTGTCTGGATACAGTCGGAACTCAGAATGGATATTCAGTGTAAATGAGAAAAACGTCAAGCCAGTGTTTTTCATCTAGGATGAGATACTTTAACGAAGAGGTTAAAGCAATTTGTACTTCAAAGAAGAAACCATTTTACTGCCTCTGACCTTTTTTCGGTATTTGTTTTTGCTGGCAATTCCACTTACTCCTCACTGATTTCTGAAAATGTGAACAGGGACAAAGGCAGCTTCAGATATTAAGCAATCCAAAATAACCAATACTGGAGATTTAGAATTAAAGTGCCTTTGTTTAAGGGGACCGCTTGAAGAGATATTCAGGCAATAAAAAGACTCACGGAACTGTTGCTACTATCATGAGAATATGAAATTTAAGAAGTGCATCTGCTGAGCTTGACCCATAGAACATCTTGCTCCATAGTAAGGCTACATTTGGAATACTGCGTATAGTTCTGATCACCACACCTCATAAAAGACACTGTGGAACTGGAAAACCCCAGGAAAGGGCAAAAAGAATGACCAAGGAGCTGGAACATGTCCTTTAAGAAATCAGACTGCAACATCTAGGCTGCTTCAGCTTTGAAAGACAGCATTTAAGAAGGAACCTAATTGAAGTAAATAAAACAATGAATCGTGCAGGAAAGGTGGATCCAGAAAAAAAAAACTTTTCTCTGATGCATATTTGCACTAGACTAGAACTGTTTGGTCCAAGAAAAGGAAGCATTTTTAAAAAAAAAATCAGAGAGTCATCGGTCTATGGAATTTACTATCAGAAGCAGTTGTGGCAGTGAACACATGGAAAGCTTTAAGAAAAGGTTAGACAAATTCATGTAGAATGCCTAGATACTGCGTCCAGGTTGACAGAAAAGGGCTGCATCTTGATATTGGTTATGTATACTGCTGCATTTGAATTTTCCAGAACAAAGCACGGAAATTCCAGATTATCCATGCTTTATTCTGGAATTTCCAAACATGTTGGGATTAAGAAACCACCATCTGGATGCAGCCAGTAAGGAGGCCTCTGAAGTCCATTTGCAAGGAATCAAGAGCCAGTGAATCTTTTCCCTTTGTCTTCACCTTGAGAATGCTCAGGAGCAATTGGTGGGCCACTCTGTGAGACAGAATTCTGGATTAGATAGACTGTGGCCTTATCCAGCAGGGCTCCTCTTATTTTTTATGTTTTGAAATATTATGCCCTACTTAAAGTCTCCTATCTGTTGGTAGCCTGGACTTCTATGAAGTGGTCCAAAACTTTTTAAAAAATTGTGACTAATACTATAACAATAGAAAAATCCCAAATTTAACATATATACTTTTTTAAATGGTCTTTTCTGACTCTTCACTATGCATAATTTTATACACCTATATCATGTTTTTTTTCACTCATCTTCTTTCTAGATTAAGGTCTTTTTTCATGGAAGATTCATTTAATTGCAGCCTATGCAACCCCAGTAGACTGGACTATTTTTTACTTGTGAAATGGTTTAGCCTGTTTTACTAGTGAGTTGCTTTTAAGGATCCCACCAGCATTCCACTGTGTTATACTGGACCATTCAATCACCAGGCTGATCCTCTTCAGGGTGCCACCACCTTGAGTGTGGCACCCTTTGGGACTGTGTGTGTATCAGTACTGCCACTATGACAGTGATGGTACTTTACACTTTCACAGTCACACCAGGAGTAGAACTGTCAGCACACTTGTGTGGCACACTTGTGTGGGACACTTGTGTCAGCACACTTGCTGGCTGCATGGGACAGACAGTTGAACAGCTTGGGAAAGCTAGGTGAACATCTGGGAAGGCAGGAGATGCTTGGAAGTTGTAAGAGCCTCCTCTAAATGCAGGTGCACCTTCCCAGATGATCCCACTTGTGACTTTTCTCCTTATTTTGACAGATGTCCATTTACTCCTACTCTTTGTTTCAAGTTCCTTAGTCATTTTGTAGGAGCCGTATTTTGATTCCATGACTGATAAACTTACTGAAAAGTCTGGAAGATGGACTTTACCAATTTTTTTGTTTTGTTTTTTGGAAAATGTATATATTTATTGACAAGTTTAATAATATATTCAAAAAATTCTAGAAGATTTCAACAGGACTTTCCCTTACAAAAGCATTATGGCTATTCCTGATCATGGCCTGTCCATTATAACATTTGGAAGTTTTATTGTTAATAATTGTTTCATGGAATGGATATTAAGTTGTCAGGCATATAATTTCCTGGGTCTACCCTTGAACCCCATATTTAAGTAAAACAAAACAAAACAAACCATGGAATTATGCTGGCCATCTTCCAGACCTCAGCTGTGGAAGTTGAGTGTAGTGACAAGCTGCATATTTTTGCTAGGAGGTCTGTATTCTCAGTTTTAAGATCTTTAATAGTTTTTGGGTGGATGCCATCAGGACCTGGTGGTTTGCTGATGTTTAATTTATGAAAGAGGCCCCCCACTTCTTTTCTTGTCATCACCACTATTTGCCTCAGTTCATCAGACTTTCTTTCTTTGAAGTGGAACCCAACCACAAGGATTTCTCTCAAATTTTCATCTACACAGACAGATGCAAATAATTCATTCAGTCCAAGTTATTTCTTGTTCTCCTTTTACCACACCTTTGATTCCCTGATCATCCCAAGGACATGGCCTCCCTGGCTAGCTTCTTACCTCTAATATATTTGAAGAACATTTATATCTGACTTTGCTGCTCATTAATTTGTCTTTTTGCTTCTCTCATAGGGGTCATCCCCATGCTGAATATGCTCCGAATATACTGGCGGCCAGAGCACTAGTGAATACCGATGGTTATTAATTTTTTTTGGTACGTGTCGGGGGTTGTCGCGCTGGTTGCCTGGCTGGCTCCCAACCAGAGAGGGGGTGGGGAGAGAAAGATGCGGGCAAAGGAAACACAGCTTCCATGGGGACAGAAGGTGCGTTTAAAATGCACATTTTATAGAGCCTCATGGGGCACTTAATTCGGAATTGAACGCACATTTTGAAAGTCTGCTGCAATAGAGAGACAAAAACTTACCATGGGGACACCCCCTAGATTCAGCTACTGGCCTAATACAACTGCTCCTTTAAATAAGTCTATTATTTGATTTTCAAAGATAGTGTAGGTGAGCTCATATAAATACAGTAAGGGCTGTGTAAACTTTGAGGATGTACTCAGACTAGTTCCTAGGGGACCATTCTTTGTATAGATATGAGATTTCCCTTATTACTGATTACAGGAGATGTGAAAGCAACCACTGACAGCTGAAGGTGAAAGAAAGTATATTCCTGTTGTCTGCTGTTTAGAAAGTTTAAATAGTTTCTTGGGGATAAAACTTTTTCTTTCTTTCACTGAGCGTGAGCTAATTTAATACTGTTTGTTGCATTGCAGTTCTTCTCAGCTGAAATAAACTGTTCGCTAATGGGCAAAGACCTACCTGCAAATTCTCAAAGGAGCAGAAGCAGATATTGTATAATCAATATTCAAGTAAAGATATGCTGGTTCCCAATTTTCTACTTCTCTTTTATGTCATGGAATTATAAAATGGTGGAGCAACACATCTTCAGTAATAAGAGCTTAAAATAATATTTACAACAAAGAAAATTAGAGATATAAGGAGGGAGCTGCACCATGTTGATTCAAGAAAGTAGTGTTCCAACGCAATTCCTCAGAATAATTTGTCACACTGTGGTGTGACCAAAAAAACAAATTCCAGAAGGCGACTTCTGAACTGAAGAAATTGATAGTCTGGAATAGACATGTATATGAGCAGAAAATTGTTGGTTTGGCTCACATTGAACCCAACTTCATTTAATTCAGTTCAATCTTAAACCAGGTTCGATCAGCTCAAACAGTCCTAGATCAAACCTAGAATCATTTGTGAATTTTTTAATCTTCCTGGTTTCAAATTTTATTTGTGTATTGCCTCTGATTATGCAACCTATCCCTGTGTACCTTTTATATATGAGGGAAATTTAGAGTGGTTTTTTTTTTCATAATAATTTACAATTTTCTTGCATGATATACCAATTTGGTCTAGTGGTTAGGGAGCCAGACTCTTATCTGGAAATACAGGGTGTTCTGTTGTGGGGAGAAGAATAGCAAGCTTTGTCAGCTGACTGAGTCTCCAAAATGTGTGAGAAAAGTGCAGTAGAAAAGCCAACTCTTCTTTTAATTAATACTTCAACTGTCATTCTACTGAAATATTGCAATTTACAATTCGGGGTGGAGACTTTCAGTCAACATTAAGAAGGGGGCTATGGGCCTCCCTCCCTCATATTAGTGCAGAACACAGAAGATCCTATCCACTGCAGGTACAGCCCTCCTTAACAGGAAGTGCAGTCCAGATCAAGTGGCAGAAGGCACACCTTCATTTTATGGACTTCAGAGGATCTGTTTTGAACCTTCAGAACCTTGAAGACTACCCCTGAAAGTTGTGCAAGCTTCAGGATCCTTTAAGGGGCTGATCAATAGACCAGTACTATCATGTAGCTAGTACTGCTTCAGATCATATCTTGCCTTAGTCTGAACCTGCAGTCTTGTTGGTAAAGGACTCACTGGTTTGGACTCAGCCTTTCAGTGCAGAAAATATCTATGCTGTTTCTAGTGAATTGATATTTGTCTTATAGTTAATTTATTCTCTTTATACTCCATTTTGAAAATATCAAATCAATAAATCAGTAAGAAAACATCTCTGGATCCTGAACCAGTCCCTTAACAGAGGTTTTCAGCACTAATGGCAGTACCAACCACTTTCTGGACACACCATATTGAGTGGCCTGCAAAATCCAGTCTGCCAGATCACATTGAAAGAAATTCACTACTATCAGTGTTTCTGTCATTGACTTCATCTCAAGCCCTTCCTCCACTTATCATAAAAGGTGCCTGTGGACATGTCTTTGGTCTCCCTGTTTCCATTAATGGTAGTGAGAGGTGTCCCACAATGGATGTACTGTTCCAGCGAAAGGCACCTTCACACATAGGGTAAAAGCACTTCAATTGCCACATCACTGGTATGCCTCCTCCATGCCCCAAAATGGATACGTGGAGACACCCATCAATGATACAATTGAGGTATTCTCACCAAGGCGCCCACCTTCATGTCTTCTCCCTCTTGATATGGAGACATGTCATCAGACTTCTATCAAGGACGGGAAAAGAGCATTTACAGTGTTCTTAGACATCTATTCAGTGTTACTAAATCCCAATCTTCCTCACTTAAAGAAATGACTTTGTACTCCCCCGCTTCCACTTTCTTTTGCTCTGCACTGTCTTCCAAATGCCTAGACATTTTCCTGTGATGGAAATTATAGGGCAGGTCTAGATGGGCCATACGAAAATGGGCACTCCTTAGAGCAACATTTTCATTTTGCACAGAACCCTACAATCAGGGCTTGGTGATGTTTTAAAAGGCTGCGACTGATACTGTCATGCCAGCTTGAAATGCAACTATTTGAAGTCACCACTGCAGGAAAGGTACAGTTGAAAATGTTCTTTAAGTGATGCTTCAGTTGACAAAGAGGATAAGAGAATGAGGCACACAGTGTAATTCTTCTTGGATTTTATTCCAGATGATTTTTGTTAAAATAGAAGAGGGTTGTGGAGATGCCTTGGGAGGTGTTACTAACAGCTAAGTGTAGTTATTTATAGTAAAAGGAAATTGGCTCTTTGTATGCCTTTGTTCCTTGTTTTTCCTCCAGGGCTGAATTCAGCCATGGACGCTAGGAATGTGTCAATCTGCCTGACATGCTCAGTCAGAGAAGCAACTTGAGTATTTTTGCTGCCGTTGAATATTTTATAAGGAGATGTTACTGCATTGTTTTTTATTGCAGTATTCTTGCATCTAAATAATGGAAAGGTTTCAAAGGCAAAATCTTCTTTCTTTCCTTATTTTTAAAAAATTAAGGCTTTTTACTTGTCATGTGATGCTATTAGTAATATTTTTATGACGCTTTTAATATTTTAATGATTTAAAAAGTCCTTTTTCCATTTGCTGTACCTGCCCTTCAGCAGAGACTGATGATTCAGGATGCAGAATTCACTGTTGGATGAAAAGAGGTTCTTCTGGTGCACAGAGGTCTTCTCCAGAGTACTGGAGCATGCTGGACTGGGAGCTTCTGGTGCACCTGTGAGAACTGGCCAACACTGCCCCTCTTGCTGATTTACAGGAAAGTAAAACAACACATTACAAGTATCTGCTGTTCCTTTCAGTTAAGCAAAAGTTAAATTTTGGCAACATCATTTCTCATTTTGATCTCCAGGGCATTTTAGTAGCAGATGATGGTACAAAATTCAAAGGCGGGAATCCAACAAGTGCAAAGTGAATAGTACTCCAAGAGACCCAGCAGGCTAGATCCTGATCATGCATTTCCAGCATCCTTTCCATATCATGCTAGGTAGTGGTATAAATTGGGTGTTCAGTGGTGCCACAGTGGGTTCTGAGACTTTTAGAACTGGGACACAAGGGAATGCTCAAAAATAAGTCTACACAGAACAATGAGGTGCAAAAGTGAAGGAAAGTGCTGTCAGAGTGCTTTTCCCAAAAAAAAGTGCTTCTGGCAGTACCTTCTACCCCTCTTTGATGGGATGTTAACTCAGTGGTTCTGGAATGGTGTAATCTCCATTGTCTCTGTGCCCTTTTGTTATGGAAATAACCCAAAATTTCTATATTAAATGTGTATAACTAATGTATAAATGGGCACTGCAAAGGTTTATGGGACCATTGCTAAAACCCATGGCCTTTTGACCTTAGGTACCTGACAAGTAAACAAGTAAACTTGACTCGTGGAGTTGCCTCTTCAGCTCCAAAGTCCCTCTGAAGGCAACTTCAGAAATTAGGAGGCTCTGAAGAAAAACCCCTTGCAAGAGCAACACAGCTGTCAAAGGCTGCAAAGGCTCTGAAGGATCTTTGCAGTTAGCCGCACCAAAAGTGCCCAGGATGGAGCTGGGTGAAGAGTTTGCAGCTGACAATGTGGCAAAGGGGAAAGTGAAGAAAGAGAATTACTAACAGACAGGAGAGCCTGTTTGTTTTAAAGGGCTCTGACATCTATCAGGTTTTAAACTGATAAGAACATGGTTTAAGAACCTGGACGGATATTTCCCCTCCCTGATGGATCAACTGTCAGTTGCTTGTCTGTTAAACCAAGCCCATCATCTTAAAAAGATCCTATGTGCCAGCACTGTCTTTTTGCCATCATGGCACCATGTGGATTCTGCCTAACATCACACAGGTATGCATAGGATGGCACATTTCTAATATTTTGCTTAGGATTTACTCTGCCTTTTTAAACTTTGGTTTTGCCTCCTGTAAACTCCCCTGCCCTTTGCCCCACTAGCTGCAATGAACATTATTTACTACTGACCAAATCTAATTTACTTCAGTAATTCCTATCCTGAAAGAAGGAAAGTACCTGAAAACAGATTAATGAATCTTGAATGATAAGATAAAATTAATAACATCTATGTATGTAGATAACTTTTAATAACAGCAACTATCTTGGGAAATAGTGAGGAAAATGAATGCAACCAATCTTGATACAATTGTTTTTATTAATGCAAAGTCTAACCCAAACACCAACATTTATTAAAACAGAGAATTAGTAACAATGGCAGGCAACTTGAATAGCAAGTGGTATAACATTTGTAAAGACTGTAATGGTGACAGCAGGCTCTGAATAAGAAGGAAAAGGAGTGATTAGATTGTCTGCTTTTCCTTTGGTTCCTCCAATCAGGAAGCATTGCTGAGTAAGGATGTGCACGAATTTTTGGGGGGCATTCAATTTGATTCACAATTGAATATTCAAATATCCAAATACATACGAGTAGAGAAAAAATGAATCTTTTGAAATTCAAACTAGCGATAGAGCATGAATATTCAAAAACAATCAGAATTTGATAGAATTCATCTGAATTTCAACATTCGAATTTGAATCAAATGTCCTTAAATTCCAATTAAAATATTTGAAACAATTTTGAATTTTCAAATCTATTAGTTCATATTATTCATACATTCATATCTATTGCACATACTCATCTTTCATTCATTCATATGCATTTGTACAGATCTGTATGGGACAAAACCAGGTTGATACAGGATAATTACGGGATGCATAAGGACATGTACAGATGTGTACAGGATGCGTAATGATGCATATGGGTGCATATGAATGTTGTCAACATTTGTAATTCAAACAAATAGATTCTAAGTTGCTTAATTCAAATCAAATTTGGGTAAATTCTAATTTTAAAGATTCAAATCGAATCAAATTTTTGGATATTCAATTCAAACTGAATTAAATCCTAAAATTTGCATTTGTGCACACCCCTAATTCAAACTGATTCAAATGCATTTGTATCTATTTGTATGAATATTCAATATGTATTTGATTATACAAATCTCGTACGCATCCGTACACATCCCATTTTTATCCCGTATGCATTCCATTTTCATCCCGTATCTATCTGTAAGGATGCATCTGGATACAAATAAGGTGTATGGATACATATCCGTACACATACTAATGTATAAATGATTCATATGAATAATGCAAAACATTTGTATTCATTCCAATACTAAAAAACAAATGTCTGGGCATTTGATTAGAGCTGGAATGTCCAAATTCAACCAATTAAATATCTCAAATGTTCTTGCGCATCCCTATTGAGTTGTGCCTAAATTGCTGGGGAACTAGTGGTGTAGGAGACTGATTATACACCTTTTCCTAAATGAATTAATTCCCTATGGTTTCTCCATTCATTTTCCCATTCTGAATTGGGTTGCCTGCTGAACCACCGGTCCCCTTTTCATCCAAATGTGAAAGTTCATAAGTAACCACAGCAACAACAAAAACTTCTTTAACTTACCCTTTCTGCTTTTTAAAAAAGCTTCATGCCATAAATTTTTTTACTTTACTCTTTTACTTTTTATCAGAAAGTTAGTTTGTGTTTATCTTGATATATGTCAGTGTGGATGCACATATTTTTCATGCATACAAATGCCATACATTAAGTTTGCATGTTATATTTTTCACAATCTTCTGCCTGTTGTTAGCAAGTCTGGCAATCATCCATCTTAAAATAAATAAAAAATCTGGCTGTTTCAGGCTACCAGTCATACACAAACACCTGTACACTAGTCATACACAGCTGTATATTTACTAATACTGAGCTAGCTGAAAAAGAATCCATATGGTCCTGCTTCCCATTTTAAGCAGGTTCAGAAACAAGCATGTTATGCAAATGAAGTGCTGCAAAATAATAGATGTAATATACTCTAGCTGCCACCACCACAATCATTAATTCAAGGCAATATTTTTTTTTCAACAGTAGTGGTGCAGTTGTCCTTAAAACTAATTTATTCTGGATCACAGCAGTCTTCAAGCTCAATCTGAGTATTAACAAAACTAAAAATCAAGGAAATGAGATTTCCCCTCAAACATCTCTATGGTAAGTAACAGGGATTAGCACAGGTTCAAATAGATTGTGTTCAATGGTATGAGGCAGGATCAGCACTGTGTTTTTATGGCTCTTTGAATCTGCATTGACATGTCTACAAAGCACAGAATCAACATGGATGGTATCCTTTACCCCATCATAGTGTTCCAAATGCCATACTGCACTTCATACAACTCTTCTGTAACTATGTTGACCCTGCTGTTGCCCTTTCAACATTCTATGGGGCTTATAGGTCTTCTTAGGAGCTTTCTGGCCCATGGGGTTATTTTCTGCATTTAACAATCTGCTGTCAGATTCAAAGGTGAGAATTCTGCTTTAAATCTAATGGAGGCAGCCCTCATCCACACCATTCAAATCAAAGCTGGGGATACAATGTTGATAGCACTGGGAAGGCTGCCTCCTTTTTCCTCTTTGAGTCAAAAAATATAGCCCCATTTTGACTCTTCAGGAATGGAAGTTACCTTTCCCTCTTGAGCCTTATTCCAGATTATCCCCCTTTTCCACGCACAGTCAAAGATCCAGATCTTTGAGATGGGGTCCTCCTGGAGATCCAGATCCTGAAGATGCCTGAAGACCCCATTGTGGACACCTTTAATCAGGTCCACATGAAATCCAGATTTAAGACCCTGAAGGACCCATTAAATTCAGATTTCCCCTGCCCTTGTGGGAACAGGGTCTTGCAGAAAGGGCCTTCAATGGGGTCCAGGTGAGGACAGGGCCTTCTCGATTGGTACCAATTAGGTACTAATTGGGTTCCTAATGGAATCTTAGAAGGGTTCTAAGCCCTAGTGGGAAAGAGGCCAGAATATCTCAGAATAGGGACCTGTGATCTGCGTGCTGGTGTAAACCACAGCACGTGCCCTTTGGGATCTATCATAATTTGTACGAGCATGGTGAAACCAGGCCCCTATTCCAGGATATAATCTGGAATAAGGCCTAGTGCAGAAAGAGCCAAGATCTGAGCTACTCTTGATGTGAGAGGGAAAGGCAGTATTCCTAATCTTTGAATAAAGGAAATGGCCTGTGGGCCTTTCCCCATGGTAAAGAAAAACAAAAGCAAAGGTCCTTTCTGCATGGTCCTTTAATCCAGATTGAGAGTCTGTGTTGAACACTTCTAGGCCTCATAAATACACAATCCAGATGAGTGGGTTGGGCTAATCCAGATCCACTGATATGGATTATGAAGTGGTAAACCCAGAAAGGGCCACTTTTGAGACAAACTGAAAATATAAGCCTGGCTTGGTTCAAGGACATGATGGCTGAGCAGGGAGGAGTTTGTGGTGAATTCTCTTTGAAGTACAAGTTTCATTAAAGTTGGTTCCTGAAAAAGGGAGCAAAATAACTTTAACTGTTATTTGCTTTTATTTATTTAAAACACTTCTACATGATTCCCTATAAAATCTCTACAAAATTAAACAATGGTGTTTTCTTTAGAAAATCCTAAAATGATATTTTAGGTTAAAATCATATTAAAAATTGGATAGGGTAAGAAAAACAACAACCATTCCCAGAGGGAATGCCTAAGTAGAAAGATATATTTCCAGTAAGTATCTAAAAGCTGTAATTCTTGGTTACTGGCCTCGGCCTGGGTATAGCAGTAGTCACCAATAGGGCTGACAAAGCCTTTGGTTGTGATCACACCTTCACTTTAACCCTTCTTCAGTCAATCTTCAGGCCCCAGCCCTCAGATCTTTTTAGTCCTATCCATGTTATTTGTAAACATTTCTCCCTTCAATCATACTTTCCTGAGTCCTGACTTTTACAGGTCTCAAGCCATTATAGAGTGTTAATCTGATTTCATTTTTTGAGTACGGTTGGGGGAGAGGGTTGAAACATACTGTAGTTGGTGGATACCTCATGAATTTGCCTTCCCTTTTGCCCAAGGTGGGTTGGGTCACAAAAATTTTATTCTATCTGAGCACTGGTGGTGTTGTGATGGTGGAGAGGGCTAAAAATCTAAAAAAGTCTTGTAAAGGAGTTTCAGGATGGGAACAGCAAGGTGTGAGCATAGCAACCCAAACTGAGGACGAACTGAGGAAGGATGATCAGTTATTGGGTTCGGTTCACTGCAAACCATGCACAAACCAAGTGCACTGTGAACCAACCAAACCAGTTCACCACATCTCTTCCAGGAACCTGCTGATCATGTACATAAAAGGTAAAAGGTCTGGAAGGGCCCAGGGATTCATGGCAGCATGCTATTGCATCAGATGTCACAATTCTATTATTCCAGTGCCCAGCACAGCATTCTGCAGTCCTGCTTCTCCCACTAGCTGGGAGAGACATACAAGAAGTGAGATGTGAGCTCAGGTAAGCTCAGGTAAGGATCATAACTGGAACAAGATGCCTTATGAACCTTACAAACATAAACCTTGCACATTCCTAGTACCCACTGTTTCTAAATCAGCATGTGTCAATTTTAAGCAAGTTGGTGTCATCTGTAGTCCTTTCTGTGATATTTAGTGTAGCTATGTGCTTCCCAGAATCCTTCACTCTGAGTGCTGTGCCAAGCCAAGGCAGGGGTCTGGTAAGACACAGACACATGTCCAGACCATGTCCCATAACAGAAGGTAGCCAGCTGCAACGTAACAGTACTTGGACTTTAATTGGGTACATTCTATGAAGTCAACCAACTTAACATGGTAATAATAATTTTTAAAAAAGCAAACTCCCAACACATGTGTAGAACAGCTATTTTCATTTCACTGAAAGTGGGACACAGCCCATTCTGGAAGGCTTCAGACTTGTGCAATCATCTTAAATAGGGAGGGGAAGGCAGTAATGATTGGGAAGTCGTTCTCAGTATCTGACCTGGGCATCACAAGTCGTCAAATCTCTTCATTTTAGTTGCAGTATTATTTCCCCTCTTCCCTCTATTATTACACTTTTGATTACTGATTTTTCACACCCTTCCTGCAAGACCAATGCTCTATGAAGGGTGCAGCACTGCATTTTGAAGCTACACCAGGAACAGGGGAAAGTTTCTCGTCACAAGAAAGCTGCAAGCAATGTCTTACCCTCCTCCTCCCCTCTTCCTTTCTCTCCAGCTCAATTAAGAAACAACATGTTTTTCTTCCTGGTGCCTTCCTTTTATCTACTCCTCTTCTCATGTTTCCCTGTTATTTTTTATCCTTCATGCCACAGCAGTGGGGTTGAATGCTGATGAGCTCCTGCTCCATTTAACCCAAGACATTCCTTTAACATTTTGTCTTTCTTTCAAGTGTTAGAAACATGAGATGAACTTTTACAGGTTCAGTACATGGCAGGTAATCTGATGAGCAGTTTGCAATCTTCCCAATTCCCCGTGGACTGAAAGAAAGAAAGAAAGAAAGAAAGAAAAAGAAAGAGACGGGGGGGGGAGAGAGTTGGAGTATTTTGGTCTGACTCATCTCTGCTGATGAGGAGACAGCAAGGAAATCAGCCACTGCATCTAAAGCAGGTGTTGGAGACTGCTAGATTTTTTTTTTATTACTTTCTAAGGCTGGCTATACCTGCAAATAATTGCTTGGGAGGATGGTGTGTTCTGCCTTGTGTTGTACAACACCAGAAGCCATAAAATTGTGCTGCAACTGCAGCTGTGCCTGAGGTCATGGTAGGCAGATGCATTCATATAAAGTTCAGATGATCAGTTCTAACATCTTCCTCTCCTCTCTGTGATAAAAAAAACAAAAGGCTGCATCAAGTCATGGAATGTCTAGTGTGTTTCAATAAAAGTCTTCAGAAATCCTTCCAGTGAAGTTCATGCTGATCCCATCTCATGACATATGCCTTCTAGATTTGCCTGTGTACTTCAGTAAGTGACAGAACCATCTCTCATTATGCCAAACCTAAATCTGTACCAAATTGTTGTTACCATTATTATTACTTCTCTGGATTGATGAGATCAAACAGAATCAGGCAAAGAATTAGGGGTCTGCACTGAGCCACATTCTATTTGAGTTGAATAGAATGTGGAAAAATTTGGCTATGGTCAAATACCTCACCACAGATGTGGGGGTATTTGTATCTAAGCATGAATATGTATTTAGCTCTCGGAACCCTTTATCAGAAGGCCTGTATTTAGCTCTCAGAACCCTTTTGTGGTTCCAGAGGTCCCTGGAAAAGGTCCATGCCACCACTGGAGTGCACCCCCCCCCAGGTAAGTGGGCCCCGGGAAGGTGGGTGTGCATGCTCTTGTGGCGGCACGGGTCTTTTCTAGGGCCCTCTGGAACTGCGAAAGGGTTCTGAGAACTAAATACAGGCCTTCCGGTATACACACGCACACGCACACACATAGGATTTCTCCATTTGTGTGGGTTTGTGGGCCCTTCTGCACTTGCTGGCCTTCCTTCTGTACATTAGTGTGGAATAGGGGTGTGCATGAATGCTATTTTTGGATTTGATTTGGTTTGAATCAAATATTTGAATGTCCGAATTCGTATGAATAGAGAAAAAAACAAATTTATTCAAATTCAAACAAATTTGAATACATTCGAATCCATTCGCACAGACATTCGATTCATATTTGAAGATACGAATGTCAACAACATTCATATGTGTCCACGTGCATCCTGTTTTTATCCCGTATGCATCCCGTTTTCATCCCGTACATATCCATATAAATGTGTACTGGTATGTATGTAACGCATACATATCCGTACACATACTAATGTCCAAATAATTCGTACGAATGATTCAAAACATTTGAATTTGTTTGAATGCTAAAAAAATGAATATATTGACATTAGATTCAAATTTGAATTCAAATGTCCGAATTTGAATGAATTCTATCGAATTTTGAATGTTTCCAATATTTTTTCACAGCCCTAGTGTGGAATGCAGGAGGCACCACCCACTGTTAGTATGGTCTATCCTCACAGGACAGAGTATGATCCAGATAAAGGGGCCCTTGAACTGGATCACCAGTTGACCTCAGCCTTTTGACTACAATCAGATATAGTATCTATTCTTATCAGTATACTTCAATATTGAGGTCTACTAGCTTACTAGCAGTCTCCAGTCCAGAACCTGAAGGTATGCCTCCATTGTCAGGATAATGGGGGGGACCCATTCTGGTGGTGCGCCAAAGCACACCACCAAAATGGGGTTCCCCATAGGGTCCAAGCTTTGGGTCAGTGTGGGATCTGGTCTAGAACATGCAGACAGAACCATTCCAGATCACATCTAGCAGGTTTGGATCATGGTGAGGCAGTGCATAAAAGCCCTATATTTGCGTATGTCTATGTCTTTGTGTGAGTTACTGAGTTTGTGAGTTACTGAGTTGATGCACAAACACAAAAGCATATGGGAAGGTGGGTATTAGCTTCTTATGAAGAAAGAAATCATCTTAGCTTCCTCTAATTAACAAAATAGGTTCACCAAATGTCTGCAATAAACATATTCATTCCATTGCATAGTATAAGGTAGGAATAATTAAACAGCATATTGTGATGTAAGCTGAAAAAGTGAAAGTGCATCCATTATGCATGAGAAGTGCTTTTATAGTTACATTTTATTTCATTTTATTCTCATTTAGTACCATTGTATACTTCTTGGATCAATCCATGTCTTACAAGAAAAAATAAAGACCCCCACCGGTATGGGATTTTTTTGCAATCCTAAATATACTACACTCATATTGTAGACATATAAGCTCAGCTGTTGCCTTGCTGTTGAAAATGCATTCCAAAATTTCTGAAAGCACATTTATTTTGTGGCAGAAACCTGCAGAGCTTCCGACTTCTCTCTCCCCCCGTCATCCAATTAGAAGCCTCTGAACTCACTAGATATAATTTTAATGTTTCTGCTAGTGGTATAAAGTTTTAAGATTAGTACCTTTGGAAATTGAATCTGATTTTTAATGATTATAGTGTCACATTTCCAGCCCAAAATACTTTTAAAATGTCATTAGCAGTCATACCATTAATCATTTTGATATTTTTACCATTAAAATATCTTTCTTTTTTCATTAAAGAAATAATGAATTTGAAAGTAAAGATAGAATCTATAGCATATTAATGACAAGAATGGAGACCAGATTAATATGCTTAATTCTTTTTTGCACATTACATTTTTGGTTACATGTTGCTTAGTGGTATCAGCCACTAAGAAACAAACGGATTGCTCGTCTATATTTGAGGTCATTTCTCCATCTACCTCCATGGGCTTCTGTGGGAGCAGCTTTGGACATCACATCTCCATTTCTGGAGGCATGGCTTGCCCACCAGTGTCTGACACCCACCTGAAGCATCTTGAGGGATGCATACGGGGAAGCTCCCTGCAGAGGGAAGGGTGTTTCTGCAGAAGTCTCTCCTCCCAAGGATATGCAACACCATGTGTGGAGATAAAAATATAGGAGAGGCCCTGCTGGACTGGGCCACAGCCCATCTTGTTCAGTATCCTGTCTCACATAGTGGCCTGCCAATCACTTCTGGGCATTCTCAAGAAGATGAAGGTGAAACCCTCACCTTCTCATGTCTCCCTGTAAATGGGCTTTTGAAGAATACTGACTATCCCTCCAAGTCAGAGGCAGTACCTAAGCATCCAACTATTATAGTAACCCTTGATACACCTGTCCTCCATGAATTTGTCTAACTAACCCTTTTTAAAAACTAGCTAGGCTAGTGGTCAACACCACATCTTCAAGTAACAAATGCCATAGACCAATGACCTTATGAGTAAAAATATATATCTTGTTGGTCCTAACTCTCTTGTCCATTAACTTCATAGTGTTGTGGGTCTAGTGTTGTGGGGCAGAGAAAATATTTTTTCTCTATACACTTTTCCCACATTGAACATATGATTTCAGTTTTAATAAAGTTATTGCTGCTTGAACAACACTTTTCTTCTGAAATAACTAATGAGTTAGCACAAGATATACCAGCACAAGCTCACAAGCTCAGTAACAACCTAGTCTTCCTCTAACTCCCTTAATTTCTGAGTGACCCCAATTCACTGCCTGAAGCAAAGAAGTAGTTAAAAGGCAAAGTCCATCCCATTCTCATCAAAGAGGCTCTTAAAGGCTGGGTGCAATATAATGTTATACATTCACATAGGATGTAGCATAGACTGGACATGATTAGACTAGGAGGCACAAAATGGCTGCTTGATCCATCTACCACTAAATAGTATCCTACCAGACCACAGATACATGCAGAAGGCACATGCCTCCATAGTCCAGTATACAATAGGGAACACATTTTGATCATATAATTAGGCACACCATAAAATTGTGTCTCTCGAGGGCTCTGATGTCAGAAACCTTTGTTCCTGGTCTACATAATCTTCAGAGGTTGCTCGGAAGCTTTTGCAAGCTTTGGGGCAGGGATGGGTGCTGGCCTGGACCAGCCCTTCCTGATGTGGCCTTGTTCCAGCCCAAGTACAAAACCATTTACTACTGGGATGGATCCTTGAACCAAACCAGAGCAAGATGCTCTGACCTGGAATAAAAAAGTACAAAAATATCATCAAACTGGGAAGCTAGCTGCATACAGTATGATCACACAATTGCAGATGCTGTGGAAGAGAGGTGCTTCTTTTAAATATACCACATCACTCCTATTCACATCAATATGTGACCTAACATCCAGCTTTTGCAGCTTCATATGCAGATATTAGGAGAGGAATCATTTTAGGCTTAACTTCTGGCAATTATCTTGGTCAAACCCCGAAAGCACTATAGTAATTGGAACACTTCTTCAGCTGACATTAGGAATTTTATAGGTGCCTCTTCCCCTCCTCCTCCTTCCTGGCTGAGGTATTTGGTGGCTCAGACTGGTTAGAAGATTTGGCATTTCCAGTGTCCACTGTCCCCCAAATGAGTAACTGCTAGCAAACTGGAGTATAACACAAGCATCTGGACATTAAACATTCAGGTACTTACCAGACAGTGCAGAAAAACCACCAGATCTTTAGCAAGGGCTGCTATTAGTCCAACTCCAGCTGCCAATTCTGTGCCATCAAAGTGTCATTAAGCCATTCCAATAAAATATTGTGCTGGCCTTGCCCATGTGCTGTTATTGCACGTTGTGTAAATCCCCTAAAGTGCAAACCAGGTTAGATGCCAGATGCTATGGCAGATGCCAGATCTTGTGGCAAGATGCTAGCACTTTAAAGATACTGTGAGAATTCCTGCACTATCTTTAGGCTTTGGAGACAACAACGAAACATGTCATCAGGCTAGCAGGATACAACACTTTGGTCACATTCCCATAGGCTCTAAGATCCAAATTGAATTTGAACTCGGCATCCAGCATTCCCATTATTTTTGCAATTAATCAGAATTCAGCATCCAGCATCCCCATTCAAATATTTATGCCTGGATTTTGTGAGGACAATCATGCTGAAATTCAGAGAAAAAGAGCTCCAGGAAATACTAGAGTCGCCCCCCCCCCCTTTTCAGAGCCAAGTCTGTATTTCTCCCCCAGGTGGGAATGCTCCGGGACTTTTTGAGTACCGGAAGAAAAGGCAAAGGCAATTTCCTCTATTCTCTCCCCTCTGCTGCTGCAATGGCAAAATGCTTGCAGGAGAAGCTCAGCAGAGGTGGCTACGGTGCTGCTGGCTACAGAGAGGACAAGGAAGGGAGGAAGGAGGAAGAGCAGCAGGACTGGTGGGGGCACACAATGGAAGTGTCTCCTTTGCCTTGCTGAGCCCAGCAGATCACCTGCTTCTGGCCATCTGTTAGACAGTGTCCCAGTCAGCTCCTTCCTCCCCTTCATTGTCCTTCCCATCACCAGCAGCACTGGCTGGTATACACACCACATCTGCTGGACTCAGCAAGGCAAAGGAGGTGCCTCCAGTGTGTGTTCCCACCAGTCCTACCACTCGATGAGTTTACGGTGTGTTTATGTGCATGTGTGTGTGCCTACATGTGTGTGTATGCCAGCCAGTGCTGCTGGTGATGGGGAGGAGAGGACAACAAAGGGGAGGAAGGAGGAGGAGCGGCAGGACTGTCGGGAGCATTGGCAGCAACACCAGCAACATTGAGCCCAGTGGCGGTGGCTCCTGTCCTCGAGAAAAACCACCACACTGAACCTCCACTGGCATGCTTCTGTGCACTTGTGGGTCCGGCTTGGGAACAGCCTGATGCATGCTTGGTCCTGTTCCCAGACAGAACCTGAAACCCACACCAGAACCCAGACCACAATATTACTGGAACACAGTAAGTGGGAACACAGCAAGTGGGAACATAGCCTTTGCCAATGTTTGGAGACACACTAAAAAATTTTCAAGCTTCTATATAGCCTGAATTATGTAGTAAATCCACCTTTGATCTGACACATTGCAAGGTGGATCAAAGAAAGATTTTCCACAAAATCTGGGCTTCAAAGAAGCTAGGTAAATCTTAGTAAAGTGTTTCTGAGAGCTCCCAGATAAGCCCACAGTTACTGATCACCACTACCAAAATTCTCATACTCCTTAGTTCTCTTGTTGAAGGAGCATGTGCACATTTAGATGATCAGGAAGCACAATTTCTGAACAAAATGAAGATACTAGCTGAATTCAATTAGAGGCCCTTAGAACCTCTTTGAAAATTTATCTTTTAAATTCAGTGTCCAGAAGTCCAGAAGATTAAATCCATTAAATCCAACATACAAATCCATGGCCCAAACTGAGATCTCACATATCTTTTATGCATAGTTATATAAGGCTTATTTTAAAAGAGTGCACAGAATGACACCATTATCAATAATAATAATAATAATAATAATAATAATAATAATAATAATAATAATAATAATAATAATAATAATAAATAATACTAATAATAATAAAATTAGTGTTGTGTTATATTGTGTTTCTGTATGTAATAATAGGGCTAGCATTGATGACTATTCACTATGCACTACATTCTCACAGTGATATTGACAGATTATACCTGCCCTGTAGAATTGAAAGCAGAGGTTTATTGTGCTGGCTGACTATGTAAAAGATAAGGAAGTACAGGAACTTATAGAGTTTAAAAGTACCAGATACAAAACAGGAATATAAGAAAAAGATAATAAAAACCAAAGAGAAAGCTGGGAAGGAAAAGTACTACATGGTCAATTTCTGGAAAAGATTGAGGGAAAAGCAAACACTGGCAATGACTTAAAAAATGGAACATTAAGAAAAGAAACTGAAAAATTGATCTTAGCCACTCAAGAACAAGCTATAAGAATAAGATCAAAGCCAGGATTGAAATATCATCAATTTGAAATGTCAATTGTGCACTCTGATGAAACAATAGACCATATACTCAGCTCATGCAAGAAAATCATAGTCTGATTGTAAAGAATAGTGTAATATTGTCACTAAAACGATACATTGGAACATCTGTAAAAATTATCTTCTGCCAACAAAGAACTATTTAAAAAGTGATGGAAAAACACTACAGGACTTTCAAATACAATCTGAAAAAAAAAAGGTGCATACTACACCAGACCTAGCTCCATCCAAGAAGAAGGTTTGGTTTATGGATATAGCAGTATCTGGTGACACAAAGACAAAGACCTTGATAAGATCACAAAAGATCAAGATTTGAAGATCAAAATTGAAAGACTATGGCACAAGCCAGTAGTGTGCTCCCAGTAGTTATCAAAATGAATGAATGAATGAATTAGAGGTTATCTGATCATTGGGTGCCATACCAAAAACACTTGATTGGCACTTAGAACATCTGTATATTGAGAAAATCTCCATTAGTCGACTGCAAAAGGCCACGCTGATAGAATGTGCAAAACATTTTATGCTACTACATTATGTTATCATAGATTTTTGGAAATATTCCATGTAAACTGAAGGCCTACACCAGCTACAGAACTTACAGCTTTGACATCACACTGAAGTATAACAATAACAGTGATGATGATGGTGATAACAACAACAACAACAATAATACAGCACTAGTTCATTGGGAAGGATCTGATATTCAGAGTAACAAACAGGTCATAAACACGTATCAGAATAGATCTAACGGCACATATTGCATACCGAATTAAGACAGAAAAGAAAAAAAATATTTGAGAAAAATATATTTTGCATGATTAAAAGCCAAGAAAAAGAGTTTAAAGATTTCTTTTTTTCTGAACTAAAGTTGAATACTCAGTGCTGAAACTGTAAGCGGTTAACAACCTCTGTCAAACAAGATTGATTTGTGATTGGCATTACAAAACCCAGTCTGTTTTGAAAAAAAAAAGACTTCTGGAAGATATAAATCTTACTTTTTAGACAGAGGATTCAGAATGTGCTAGGCATCTGAAATTACCTGCATCAGACTGCCTCCCATAGCAATCTGCCGCTATTTTAAGAAGTCAGCCCAAAATCTAGAAAAGCAAGCAAGAAGTACACAAGTTAAAGCAACAGAAAGGTAGGCCAGGAATTCATTTACCCAGTGAGGTGGCTTTTGAGGTAGTGTGAAACAATGAGTTGCCCACTACTGCTGCTGAAAATGATGCCTTCAGCTGCAGATGGAAGCACAGCCATTCAGAATACAAAATTGTGCCCTGCATGAATGGTGCTTTCATTGTCAATAACACCCGGAAGTAGGGCAGCACTCTCACCATAAGGTCCTTAGTGCCACCACATTCAGAGACACAATGGTAATAATGGATGTTACGGATACCTCCGACAACAACTCATCACTCCTACCAAAATTCTTATGCTCCCTCAGTTCTCCTGGATTTTGTCAGTAGCAAATGAATGAGTTGTGGATTTGCACTGAAAAGGATGCCTCTGTGGCCTGCTTATCCTAACCGTAGCACACTGGTAGACCTTGATGTCGAGGTTAAAAAATGTACATTTTGAATATGAAATGTAAGAAACTTTGATGCATGAGGCATAGACCAGCTTCATGACAAGATGTGTTCAAAGACGTTGTACTGATATGAAATGTTGGAAGCACAGTGCATTGACCAGAATGCATGGATCCTTGAACTAGGCAAACTCCATTTTGTACCAGAAAGATTCATTTTAAAAGGACACCTGTTACCTCTTCTTTCCCCCCATACAAAGAAATAGTTAGTTGCAAAATACTATCAAGTTTCCAGATGTCCTGTTTACTCAAATTAATTTGAAACACTTAAAAACTAATCAGAGCTGGTACATTCTAATCAAAATCTCAAAATATATTGAAATATATCCTGTCACTAAGCAACTTCTGACAACATCCTTTGTTTGGCTGAGACACAGGTGTCAATCTTAAGTCCAAACATTAGAACTGTTGGAAAAGGGACAATATTCCAACACTAGGGCCGCATCCCCACGACGTCGTTATCTCGAATTCAAAACGTTTTGATTTCGGGCCGTGCACACGTCACTTCGGCTTAATGCGGTATTTCCGTGATAAACCACGTTATCCCGATTTGAAATAAATCCTGATCTCAACAGGTCTCACTCTGGAACATGCCCTTGACACGTGTTTAATTTTTTACTGTGTGGACAGTATCGTTCCGGGATGAGATTCCGTCTTAAGGCTGTCCCGCCCCCCCAATCGCACTGTAACCAATGGCTGAACGTATTAGAAGCACGTCATGTTTAGGGTTTCCTTCATTGAAAAAATCCACCCTCAAACACCCACTATAAACCTCCAGTCCTTAAAGATGAAACACTGTATCAATATAAGCACTTCACACCTTAAAAACAATGTTGCAATTTTGTGCAATTTCAGACCTTTGAAGGTTTGGAACTACAGGGAAAGGAAAGCCCTGGAGCCTGTATTTTAAAAGCTGTGGCCCTCCTCCCCCCTTCTTTGCCATTGCTGCTGCTCCTGTGCATGATTGATTGGCATCCTCCAGCCGAAGGAAGATGCTCCGCTGCCGCAACCCGCGTTGCAGGAGCAGGAGCAGCGGGATTGATTCAGCGCGGGGCTTATCCAGCAGTAGGAGGGGTGAACGGCAGGCGCCCCCCGCCCGCCATCCATCTGACACCTCTCTCCTCCTTCCCCACCAGACCGCCACCCTGCCTCGGTAGGGGATGTGCGGCCGGTGCCTTGCCTCAGCCGCCGCTCTACCGGAGCCCGATGTCAGGACCGGCGAAATGGCTGCTCCTTTCTCCGCCACCGCCTCCGTCTCGTACCGCTGCTGGGGAAATGAAGCGACACCCCCCATCCTGCTGCGGGCGGGGGGTGCCTGCCATTCACCCCTCGTAGTGCTGGATAAGCCCTGTGCTGAATCAATCCCGCCTGCTCCTGCTCCTGTGACGGCGGCAGCGGCAGCGGAGCATCTTCCTTCAGCTGGAGGAGGCCGATCAATCATGCACAGGAGCAGCAGCAAAGGCAAAGAGGGGGAGGAAGGCAGTGAGAGGGAGGAGTGGCGGGTGGCATCGGCAGTGGAGCCCTTCTCTGAAGGGGTGTTCTGTTGTGAGGAGAAGAATGGGAGGTTTGTCAGCCGCTTTGAGTCCCCTGAAGGGTGAGAACAGAAGGTTTGTCAGCCGCTTTGAGTCCCCTGAAGGGTGAGAACAGAAGGTTTGTCAGCCGCTTTGAGCCCCCTGAAGGGTGAGAACAGAAGGTTTGTCAGCCGCTTTGAGCCCCCTTCAGAGGCTACTTTGCCTCTGTCTGTGGTCACACCTAAGGTTTAATCCAGTTTCAGTCCACTTTCAGAGTGAGAGAATACACCAGCAAACTGACAAGCTGGTTTTCTTTCAGGGTTAATGCACCCTATGCCTCTTTAATGTTTAAAGCCCCGGTCCTCACTTTCTAAAGTTCTGAAGGTTTGAAATTGCGGAAATTTGCAACACTGTAGCCGCTGTGTGAAGGCTGTAGCAAAAGTGTCTGATTTTCTAGCTGTCTCCCTGGCCAGGAGGGGAAGGCTAGCTAGGCTTTCTCCGGCTGGGCTCCCTTTAGCCGAAGTGGATCGAGACTTCTCCTTCTCCTCTTTTCTTTTTCGCCCCATCCAGCAGCAGTGGAGTGGGGCAAAGCTGCCCACCCGCAGTGCCAGAATGGGTGGGTGGATGCAGCCTGGCTTCTCGCTTTCTTCTTCCCTCTCTCCTTCCTTTTCAAAGGCAGCAGTAAAGTAATCTTTCAAAATGAGGCACTGAGAGATGACTTAGCCCCCTCCGCGAGATCCGCTTACAATTCCATGCTAAGGGCTCGTTTACTCTGGAGTAAGAAGCCCCACAGAATGTATGACATTCCCTTCTGAGTAAAGGGGCTTGGTATAGCGTTCTTCAGCACAGACAAATAAAAATAAAAACTCTTTTAAAGGCGACGGTTTTAAAGTCCTTATGCATTTCTCCTGCCCCACAAACTAAAGGTCCAGAGCCCGTTCAGACGTGTGGGTTGGGAACTTGGGAACGTAGCAGAGGTTCTGGGGCTGGCACCTGCGAGAGTACCTCTGTGTGTGTGTGTGTGTGTGAGCACATGTGCTTATTTTTATAGGAATGCTTGGTTATGATTGCTTCTTTTGGCAGTAAGGCACTCTGCATATGCTCAGTGCAGCTTTCCTTTTTTGATGTACCATATACACCGGCTTCGGGAGGGCGGGAGATGTGAGATGCTCATGCAATCTCTCCCCCCCCCAGGTACCCCTCCTTCCTCTCTCTCTTTGGGAAAGGGGGGGCTTCTTAGGAACCCCTCCCTCTCTCCTCTCTCTTTTTGGGAAAGGGGGGCTTCTCAGATACCCCTCCTTCCTTCCTTCCTTCCTCCCTCTCTCTTTTTGGGAAAGGGGGGCTTCTCTCACTTTAGAATCCCGTCTGTGCAAGGACGACACCCCCCCTTTGCTAGTCCCCCCAAGACTCTTTTCCTTGGTGCCTTAGCAACGCCTCCCTTCCCCTCCCCACCCCCACCCAGCTGCTGCTGCCCCCTCTCCCCCCATCCTCATCTTCCTCATGCCCCCCCCGATTTGGCTTCCTCTGTTCCTCCCCGTTCCTGATCGGCGGCGGCTCCATTCTTCCCCCCTTCTCTTTTTCCTTCCAGCTCCCTCCCAAGCAGCCAGCCAGTCAGTCCCCCACCCCATCCCCAGCTGCCCTCTCCCCCTCCCCTCTCTCTCTTTAGGGACTAATTTTCCCCTCTGCCGTGTGGGGACCACCTAACACACCCACTGCCGCCCGTCTCTCTCGGCTCTCCTCCTCTTCTAGCCTGGCACCGAGGGAAGAGCAGCCAGCATTGGAGTGGGGCAAAGCGGGCAGGGGATCCCCGGTGAAGCATGGATGACGCAAAGGGAATGGAGGGTGGGACCCTCGGATGGAGCACCAATCACAAGAGAGGGGCTGGGCAATGGCGGGAGGACAGGGCTGCAATCTGGACTCTCAGGATTGATTCCGCGTTAAGGCTGCAGAAGAATGCTCTCAGAACTGGATCAACTTGCAAATCGTTTGGACAGCTTTGTTCCGTTTCTTTTATTTCGAATTCTTTAAACTGAAATAACTCATGCCGTGAAGATGCGGCCTAGATCAATTTTCTTCTGTCTATACCACCCTATTGTTCTCATGCAATTGGGCTACGAGGAAGATATTATCAAACATTTGCACTATTCACTCTTCTTTGCCTCCTTCAATAAAAGTATGTTGGTTCTATTTAAAATTTGAATGTTAAAGTCAATGAGAGTCATATTTTGCCCCACCTAGAGATGTTTCCCTAAGTTTGACTTTCAGAAGAATCTGGGGTAGAACCGCATATCTGGATTTGGCACGAGTACTATCCCTGAACTGTTTGCCAGCCTAGATATATTGGGCTTTTATCAATAAGGACATTTTGCTGCTGCTTCTCCATGAGCACTGCAACTTCTAATGTGTTTCTTTAGGGTATCTGTGGATTTTACCACTGATGTGCATCCTCATTGAGAGCAGAGACTTCTCCACCCACTCCAGAGAGTGGAAAAAAGCTTTTGCCTTCCTTTAGTTTAGAGCGCCTCCACTGACTATTAAGGTTTTTACTCCCTTTGTTTTGAGGATAATTATGGTCCGAGAGCTAGGGTAGAATACACTGTAGTGAGCATCTGTCAATCACCTTTAAACAAGTAAATGCTCAGAGTTAATCCTATTAGCACTCACTTAGACCCGTGGCATTGCATGACTACAGTCTAACATTTCAGAATCACCTGATTCAAGCTTAATTTTACTGCCAGTTAAAATTTCTCTTTTTCCTGTGCTTTTTTATTGTTCTTTAAATAATGAAACAATTATTTTTGTTCAGAATTCTATCTTTGAATGTTTTTCTCTATTGCAATTTTTCCTCACAGGTCCATGCTAGTTAATAGCATCCTGTCATTTTATTGAGAGTCCATGACACAAAATAGTAGCCTGAAGATCCTGCACTGAAAGTGAGCTGGAAGAGCTCTTTTCTTCCAAACATGAGTGTGTGCAGACTTCAGGAGTCAGTGAAGGACAAAGGGAGTTGGCATGCTATGGTCCATGGGGTCACGAAGACTCAGATATGACTGAACGAATGAACAGCAACAATTTTCCACATCCCAGTATATCCAGTTCTAGGGCTGTGCACAAATCTGTATTCATTCAAAAAGATCCCCTTCAAATGTGGTAGGATTCATATTTGATATGAATGTTTGGTATGAATTGAATATGAATGTTCAGTACAAATCACATGCAAATCACATACGTATCTGCTATGTATCTGCTATGTATCTTCTTTGAACATGTCAAATCCCCTTTGAATCTGCTCTAAATCCACCTCGAATCCACTCTGGATCCATTGCAGATGTAGCAGCCACTTTCCCACACACACCCAGGTTCACAATGTAACAAATATTCATACAAATGTTCCAAAGCATTCTATTTGAATTTGAATGTCAGTCCTTGAATCTGCTAACATTTGAATTTGAATGCCCGAATTCAGCCACATTTCTAATGTTACGAATATTCATGCACATCCCTATCCAGTTCATCTTTCTTATCAAGGGAACCATTTTGGGTGCTTTAGCTTGGTCTACATTCCATCCTGTGTGGAAAAAGCATGCTAGGAGGGCTCTACACTAGCATGCAATTCCTGCCTAATACAGAAAGGTCCTCTGTCTGGAATCTTTCATTATCCATTCACCCTACTCTGTAGTTGGGGAAGTGACCTTTGTTCTGCGGAATGGATTACATCATATGCTGTTAGAATGAGGCAAATCATCTTGGCCTACCTAGACAAGCACTGACTTTATAAAACAGTGGAAGGATGCCAAACATCAGCTCCTGCTTTCTGAGATTCTTTTTAAATTAGGAAGCACTGCAGGGTGTTCAAAAATGCAATGTCCGAATTTGTACGAACAGAGGAAAATGAATGTATTCAAATTTGAACCAATTCGAATACATTTGTGTCTATTGCACAAATATTCAAATCGTATTTGATGATACAAATGTTGACAACATTCATCTGTGTCTGTACACATCTATACACATTCATACACATCTCATTTTTATCCCATATCCATCCTGTTTCTGTACTGTATGTATCTGTACAAATGTGTACAGAGACAAATAAGATGTGTACAGATACAGATGTAATGCATATGTATCCATACATATACGAATGTCTGAATAATTCATCCGAATGATTCAAAACATTTGAATTTGTTTGAATGTTAAAAAATGAATGTACAGATATTCAATTCAAATACAAATGTCTGAATCTGAACAAATTCAATCGAATTTTGAATGTTTCAAATATTCTTACACATCCCTACTGCAGAGTGAATTTAGAACCTCACACCCAAAGCTAAGCTGATAGTGTAGGTCAATTAAACGGTAGGCTAAGGTACCAGCTTAATGGAATACAGAATTAAATAGCAGCTTTCCCCTCCCATTCTTTCTATTTTAAAGTCAAGGAAAGCAGAAATATCAGGGTAAGGATCATTTTGTAGATCAATGCACATTTGCTATTAAATCTCTCTCACACACAGCAAAAACAGCTGCAGCTGTTACAACAGCAGGGCAATAGTGCAAAAATGAACCAATCAGCATGGTACAGTTATGCCCTCCTGATTGTTCATTGGGAAGAACTGAAAAATCCTATTTTATTTAGGGTTCTAGAAATCTTTGGCCCATTTTTCTGGTGCACGCAAATCTAATGAGTTTTACTACCACCAGGATATGGTTTCTTCCTGAATGAACAAATCAGCCCACAGACTGTGTTTATGCATGGTGTTTTGTTTGTTTGTATCTGAGAAGCAATTGTATTCCATGGCATGAATAAAACAATACTTGTGCAACTGCTACCCTAGTGAGTCACTGGTGGATTTCATTCTCAGCATGTTAGCTAAAAGGTTGCTGATACATGAGATGTCCCACAGGATGCCACTGCAGTTTGTTGTGCTGAAACTTACAGTCAGGCCAAGCTATTAAGCCGCCAGGGACATTTTAAGTGCATTGCTGCACAAGAGCCGGTGTTGGCAAGAGGAATGGTTTTTGTAAAAAAATAATATATATATCCCTTGCTCACTGCTGATATGTCAGCGGTAATGGTCATAGTTAACATCTTGTTTGGATAATATCTGGACAAATGCTCCTCTCTCCCCTCCCTCTGTATTTGGAGGCCAGTTTCAGTTTCAGCTTACAATACAGTATGAGCTCCTCTCAATTTTCAGAAACATATTTTCACTCTTGCTTTCATTCTTTGTGTGTGTGTGAGAGAGAGAGAGAGAGAGAGGCCGTGTCTTCACGGCAACCTTATTTCGCTTTCCCTAAACCGAGATAACAGAACCGGATGCAAACGCGAATTTGCCTGTTCCCATTAATTTCAGCTTAATCGAGTTCAATCCAGATTCTGAGAATGTATGTGACTCAAGGGGGGACTCCAGGGGCTACCTTTTAAAAGCAGCTTTTCGGGGCTGCCCTGTCCTCTTCCTCCTGGCATGAACATACCAACCATAACAGACCCCTTCATGGAGCCTAGCTGGGTGGCTGCCTTGCCTGGATGGAGGAAAAACGGCACCAGCAGCCAGCAATTCTTTGCCCTCCTCTCCCCATTTCCCAGGGCACACAGCAGCAGCAGCAACTCAAACCCCCTTCACAGCCACAGCCTTTAAAACAGAAACTCCAGGGCTCTCCTTTCCTTTCCCTTTTTTAAACTTTCAAAGAGCTAGAATTGCGCAAAACTGCAACAATGTTATTAAGGTGTGAAGAGGCTAGATCTCTACAGTGTAGCTTTAAGGACTGGATTTTTATAGTGACTGTTTTGAGGGTGGATTTTTTCAATGAAATCACTATCTTTGGAAGCAAGCTATTGGGGGAGGGAAACCCTAAACATGGATTTTCATCCCTTAACACCGTATGGTCCCCACAGTAAAAAATGTAAAACGTTTCAAGCACAGGATCCGGAGTGAGACCTGTTGAAATCAGGATTGAGATTCACCACACTTTGGGGTGGTTTAACACGGAGAAAGTGTGTTAAGCCAAACTGCCATGCGGACTCCAAGGATTGAAAACATTTTGAATCTGAGATAAGGTTGCCGTGAAGACACAGCCAGAGAGAGAGATGAGTATGTGTGATGGATGTGTGGTGGGTGCCTTTCCTTCTTAAGCTCTGAAAAATTTAGCAGCCGTTTATGTCAGGCAGAGTTGGGCTATCACCTTAAAAATAAATAAGCCAGATCAAAAGAGAGGCCACCTGTTACAGTTGAATTGTAGGGTATATTACATCATATCTATATCCATGGGCTCAAACCAAGAGAACCATAAGCAGAAGGAGTGGAATGGTGGATGATCCAAGGACCAGAAAGCTTGCAATCAAGTGCTCCATCTCTTAGAGCAGGAAGCATGCTAATTGCACATGCACACAGACCCCAATTCCAGTGACAGAAATATCAAAGCTGGAAAACTTTCATCCCTAAGCCTTCATGTTTCTGGCTGGGGCTGTTTGGGGAGGCACAGGAAATGAGCCCCATAGTCAGCCATTTTGCATCCCTTCCCACTGTCTTAAGATATATGCTTGATAGCATAGGGACATGTGGTTCCCATACCCTTTAAAAGTTTGCACAGCAGTGCCATGCAAATACAGACTAAATTAAACATCTGCATTTTTAAACATATAAGATTAAGCGAGTTGCTGAACCTTTAATTTTAATAACTTAAAATTACCTACATATAATTGTATATTTTTAAAACAGAAGGAAAATAATTCATCTTCAGTGTAGCATGAGGAGTATATTTTATAATAAATAACCTATGGGCAAGTACAGTACAAAGACCATGATTTTACCCCTTTTTCTTAATTATGAAAATTACTTAGGCTGGAAGTATTGGTTTGTATGTGGGGGCGGGGGGATGGAGGCAAACTACATTATTAATGCAACATCTTCCCTATTATCTTCTTGCTCCTAGGAACATTCACTATTAAATGATTTTTGTATACCCTTTAACTTGATATGTATATTGTCTCTACAGCAGTATCTCTGATAAACTAAAACCAAAAGGTATATGCAAAATGACATGGCTTGAATCTGAAGTCAATGAGAATGGCTTGACTTCACTGGAAAGGAAAAATAATTTAACTGACCCTGATTATTACCTGGATTCTTCTAAGGGGTGAGGATACATATAGGGTGCTTCCAGAGCTACCTTATACTGCAGCATCCTGCTGATGCCACTTCCCGTCAGGCACGATGATCAGAAGCAGTGCAGGGAAAGCACAGTCATTTCCGGTATGCCTGACGGGGCTATCGGAAGCTGTGCTGTCCTGTAGACGTGGCTTCCCATCAGTCAGATGGACGTGCCATTGCCCGCAGTGGAGGCGCAGCAGATCGCCAAAAAAGTGCAAAAAAGGAAAATAATAAAAATAATTAAAAAATTAAAATGTCTTAATTTAGCATGCCAAAAAAAAAAAAGTGAAGCAAAAAGATGCTGATTGATCAGCATTTTTTCTTTTACTTCACATCCCTTGGTTGGATGCTTCAACCCTGCTGCAGGCAGAAGGAAGCTGCACTATTTCTGATCAAGTCTGGACATAGCCACAGTGTGCAGTCAGACATGGCTTTTAATCAGTTTGGAAGCCAACTTAAACTCCAACTGTCCCAACAAGATTTTGACTTTCCATACCTTTTCTGGACTAAATTGCTGAAATCAGGAGTATTTTTCATTCAGATTACATGAGTTCTCGGCCTGTTTCAGATTGTTAGTCTGTTTTATTTCAGAATGTGAGAATGTACAAGTAGACTATTTTAGAAGGGAACTGTACTTCTTGGGAATGCTCCCCATTTCCTCCTGTCCAATGATAGACTAGGGGCGTGAATGAATGCAATCTTCGGCATTTGATTTAATTTGAATATCTGAAGATTTGAATCAATTCAATTGTTTAAAATTCAAATGTATTCACATTTGATCGGAATACATTCGAATCTATTCATATGAATGTTCGATTCGTATTTGAGGATACACATGTCAGCAACGCTCATTTATGTCTGTACGCATCGCCATTTTATCTTGTATACATCACATTTTTTGTCCCGTATGTATTCACACAAATGTGTACAGATACAAATAAGATATGTATGGATGCATACGTATCCATACACATATTAATGTCTGAATAATTCATACAAATGTTTAAATTCGAATGTATAGACATTCAATTTGAATTCAAATGTCTGAATTCAATTGAGTTTCAAATGTTCTGAATATTTCTGCACATCCTTATGACAGACTTCATTGTGGACATTGTACTCAGGGGGACAATGTATCCTCCATTTTCCTTTCTTGCATCCCTGCAAGTATCCCTCCTTTTCCCTTTGGCAATGCACAAGGGAAACAGCATTTTCTTTCATTAAAAGTTTTTTTAAAAAAATGCAAAACCAGCATTGTGCTTCAGTAGCTTTAGGGCAAAGAGCACAGTACAGCCTATCAGTCTTCTTTAAGAATGGCAGTTAAGTGTGAAAAGGGGCCATAATCTGAAGCAAGGCCTAGTGCAAAAAAAGCTCTCTTTATTTTTTGCAACAGTAATCTGTCATTCTGAAAAGTATAATGCAAATCATTTAGCATTTTCTCCTTGCAGAAGATGAGTCTTCGGGTGTAATCAAATGCAATTAAAGAGTCAAATTTCAGTTTGAACTAACAATTTTGAGCGTGTAACATCTTTGATCTTGAAGCCTCAGAAAGGTCGGTTCATTGGTGGTTGCTTTCTTCAAGCTTGATTGGGCAGGAAATCTGCATAAGCAAGACAGGAAGATACCGGTGATGTAGCCTCCTCCTATTCATATATTCACATATTTGTTCCTGATTGTTATGATTTGCTTTCTTTTCTGGGGCAGGACTGTTAATGCCAACACTTATAGGAAGCAGCCTGTTTGTTAGGATCCAGCAGTTTCTGAACAAGCACATGCAGAAAGAGCTGCAATAGCTTTAACTTCTTCCTCTTATATTCATATATCTTCATGGGCATTAGAATAGATAGGGCTTTTTCAGTCTCTGGGAATTAAGGAAATAAGAGCCAGCAAGTGTGGGAAATGAAGCCAATCATAGAATGGAAATTATTACTATGGCCATTTAACCAATCACAGAGAGAGAAAGGTAGGTGGACTACTGCCCAATCAATGGACAGTAATCTTTGGCAGGGGACATGCATCCGTATTTGGAGCTGAATGAAGACTGCAGAATAAAGTACCTTCTCAGATGTATATACAAACGTTTGGTTAGAATGTTTTGTGTGTGTCTGATGATGGGACACTTCAGATTCATCCAGACAGCACTTATTTAATCCAGGTTATTTGGATAATCTGGAGTAAAGCACACCCAGAAACATTTTATTCTGGAATATCCATAAATTATTCCAGATTATCCAAATAATCTGGATTATGTTAAGTGCTGCTGACTAGATTAAGCTTACTTCCTAAAGAGGTTACTTGAAAAGGTCCTGTCTGATCACACCCTTGGTTCAAAGAAGTCTAATATGCAAACAAATCAAGCAATTTGGAATTTTTGTATCCTTGAAGAATCTTGTATAAATGTATTTTAGGCATCCTTCTCCCTGCATCCCTCCCCATATTGTTTTGTCTTTCTGATGCATTTATAAAGAAAAAAGAGAGAGAGAAACTATGGCTCTTTCTCATACTAAAACAGTCATTAAGAATTATTGGTAATTAATGAATATTAAGAATTATTAACACTCATGGCAGAGTGACCTAAGCATCTCATTTAGGGGTAATTACACTCTACCCAATAGTTCTTCATTATGTGCTGTCTGGGCTCATTTGCTTTATTTTTACTCCTAAACATTGTGAAAGCTCCACCAGCATTTTAAAGGGGGGGGAGTGTAGGGGGTGGTGTGGCAGGAAGAAAATAAAGAAATGAATCAGATAATACCACAAGCTTCTAATGTCAAATGGGCAGGCAGGCAATCTACATAGATGTCAGTTGGCACTAAATGACAGTAAACTGCCTTGTGTTGTTCCCTGAATGACGGATGACAAATCTTATTGTTATACAGATGCTTAACTCACTGATGTGCATTATAATTTTGAAGATGTCAGCTGATTTGCACAGATTAGTATGCCGTATGGAAAGAATACAGTGAGAGGAATGGAAAGCTAGAACTGCCCCCCCCCTCTTGTTCATTGCCTGACAGCTCTAACTCTGAGGCCCATTCATTATGACAACATGA
Organism: Aspidoscelis tigris stejnegeri; assembly: GCA_023333525.1. Taxonomy (NCBI): domain Eukaryota; kingdom Metazoa; phylum Chordata; class Lepidosauria; order Squamata; family Teiidae; genus Aspidoscelis; species Aspidoscelis tigris. Next base: position 99,640,594 of record JALMGA010000001.1, read on the forward strand.
ATTTATAGATGTCCGGGCTGTGACTGCCTCCACCTTGTAAAAAGAAGAAAGGTTTCTTTACAGTTGATTTGCATTTTAGATATACTGACCATTTGGACTGAATTGATTTAATAAAAGGAGGGGTCAGAGATGAAATCTTAGCTCTATAAGGTCAACGGGAAAGTATAATGCATGGTTCTTTGGTGCTGGAATTTAATCCTGGCAGCAGACAATAGTGCAGCAATGTTAACTGAGTATGGAAGGAAGGCCTGGGCAATGCGATACAAGAATTATTGTTCCCTCATGCATGGCAGAATATGTATATACTTTCATGTGTTCTGATATTCCCAGTTCACCTTGATTTGGGGCTTAGAAGCACTCCATAATGGGGATAAATTCCCAAACAATGTGGGAAAGAACATCTGCTGAGGGGTTTATGTAATTTTCCAGTCAATTAGTTCTGTCAGGAAGATAAAGTATTTCATTCCTTTGAAGAAGCTAATAGTATAGTTTGGGGGTAAGGAAAGCCCTAAGATGGTAGAAGTAGTGCGTAAAGCAAAGTTGTGTGGTGATGTATCCAGATTGTTTGTCTGTGTGTGTGTGTGTGTGTGTGTGTTTCCTCAGTTCTTAAGTTTCAAACTATTCTTGGACTTGCTGGTACACTTCAGTATGTAAAAAAGGATTGAGCTACTGTATTATCTTAGGTTATGGTCACAGCTGTTAATCCTTCTTCAGTTCATCTTCAGACCCCAACACTCACACCTTTTTAGTCCTATCCATTTTATCCTTAGACTTTCCTCCTTCAAGTGTACTTTCTTGAGTCCTGATTTTTACAGGTCTCAAGCTGTTATAGAGTATTGACCTGTTTTCATTTTTTGGGTGTGATTGGGGAAGAGGACTAAAAGGGCTGAACTGAACCATAGTGGGTGAATATTGCATTAATTTGCCTTCCCTTTTGCCCAATGTGTGGTGACATGCGGTGGAGGGATAGAACTTTTATACTATCAGAGCACAGAAGTTGTTGTGATGGTCAATAGGGGTAGAGATCTAAAAGGTTCTCATAAACCTTCAGTAGCAAGGCTGGTGGGCACCCAGGAGAGAGCCTTCTCGGTAATGGCCCCCAGGCTGTGGAATAGTCTCCCCCTTGAGGTGTGTTAGGCTACTTTGCTGTTCATGTTCAGGAAGAAAGTAAAGACACACCTCTTTGCTCAGGCCTTTGGATAAATGTTCGACCATGTTTCCTCTGCTGCAAACACCACTGTTTTAATTGATATTGTTTGTTTTTTAACATGTTAGATTTTAGACATTGTGGTGACTGTTATTGTTTTATTACATATTATTTGATATGGTGGATTTTAAGGTTGTAACCCGCCCAGAGACCTTTGGGTTTAGGGCGGGATAGAAATACAAATAATAAATAAATATAAATAAAGGAGCCTCAGGATGAGAACAGAAGGGTGTGAGCACAGTGACCCAAACTGAGGATGAACTGAGGAAGTATTATCAGGCCTTGATTATCATCAGAGTTAGTGAGCTTTGAGTCAAGTTTCTTAATAAGACAGACCATTTCAGCAAGGTGTGACCCCAGCTTTAATTAAGAATCCCATTTTGGAGGACAGGACTGCTAAAACACTTGCTCTGGTAAAAATAGCTCATGTTTCTGCTAAACCTTTTCTTTTGGGGGAGGAGGGTGTTGAATTGTACAAAATACACTGTATGTCCTCTGGGCCCAAATAGCCCAGTCAAACTGCCCAATAACAGCCTACAAACGCATGCCAAAAGTAAGAAAAGTTAGGCTTTCTGTTTCTTTCCCTCACAGCAGATCACATACATCCATTAAATGAATGAAACTGAAAATCTCCTAATGCATTATAGTAAACTCTCAGTTCAGCACACTTGGGGGCTCCCCAAACATGGTGATATGATTTATAAACTGCATTGAAAGGTTTCTCCTGTACTGTGCTGGTTCTTATCATTGGTCTCCTTATTCATATTTCCTGTGGCGGAAATAGCTGTGTATCAAGGAGGAAAAATATTAAATAATATCAAATAGTAAGTTCCTTTCATGCCTTTTAATGCTAATTCATCATTCTTTATCTGCCTTTTCTTTGATTTGAGGCTTATTTACTTGGTCTGTGCAAATGATAACGGGAAGGGTCAGTTTGGAAACTGGATATTAAAAGCAGACCATAGGGATGCAAAGAAATATCCCAGCAGGCACATCTGATTTTGCAGAGAAGAGTTCCTATGCTTTATCTTTTCATTTCCAGTAAACTGTACAACAGTGTTGTCAAGAGAAGGAAATGAATAAAATATCCATGATTTTGATGTGAGTTCTCAGAAACATTTACTGTTGTGGAACTGTATCTGAGCACTGCAGAAACCAAGCAGGGTCGGAAGCTGCAAGTGAACAATGCTTGAGGACTTTTAGAAGTGCAGGACCCAAGATAGATCAAAAACAGACAAGCTAAATTAGAGGAACGGAGACTTTGGGAAGATCCATTTATTCTAAGCAGGCATAGAATCACTTTCAGTATCATGACATAAGCACAATCTCTTGAAGTCTTTTCATGGAACTTTCCACACAGGACCTCATGCCATGATATAGGAAGATGTCCAGAGCCCTGCTTACTACTGAACATTACAGATGATCCTGGCAACTCCTAGCATAGTCTGTACATTCAAGACAGAGTGTAGACCAGGCTAGGGTGCCCCAAATGCTGCTCCTAGTCCAGTTTATTGCTAAATTTCATCATCAAGTTCTACTGGTGTGCTGGAGATAGGGTATCAGATCATGGGGGCCCTTTTCAGTGGTGCAACAAGGCATGTCATTGAAATGGCAACCTGGGGGTTCTGAAGGCCATGAACTTTCATTCCTGGCCTTCAGAGCATTTGGAGCCCCCTCCCTATACTGGCTCTAAAGCTGGCATGGGTTTCAGAACCAATGTAGGAGCTGGCGAAGAACAGGGCATCCCAATGCAGGCAGCAAAGTTCCATGCCAGAAGCAAGACATCAGAGTTTGGGACAGGCTGCTGATCCTGGGAAAAGCTGCCATGCCATGATTAAAGGGATCATTCAGAAAGCATAACATCTAGCAGCATTTCCTTTCCCTCTTAATTTTGTTTGGAAGGAGGAATAATTGTACAAATATATTGATGGCAAGACTACAGAATTAAATATGACAAATGAGCAGCTATCTGGATAGGTTTTACCTACCTGCCCAATTACAGCCCCTGTTTACTGCTGCATCTCCTTTACTTTTTAAACTCCTCATTTTGGGATTCTGTGTGCTTTATGCACCAAACTATTGCTTAGTTCACAATTCAAAGCTATGGCAAGTGTGTTCTGCTAATGAGTTTTAAGAGTCAATTAGCACAATCTGTTTCATGAGTCTCTGTAGTGAAATGTATAATGACAAATTAAGATCTATCTTTATGCTAAAAATAAACTGATAGAATTATGTAGACCTAGAGCAGTGCATTTTGTGTTGTTTTATTCATTTGTTTATTTAAAGAATTTGTAATTTTCCTTGAACATCTAAGGCACTTAGAAGTGAACATTGATGTGAAAAAATGACAATAAAATTGATAAAAGAGTTAGAAACTTAAGGCCAACACAGTAATAATAAAGAGTCTAAATATGTTCCTATCTTTTAACCCTGATAAGTTTAACTATTTTGTCATGTTTCAACTCAAGTCAGTATTTAAAATGATTTTGGCATATTTTTATATTCAGACAGAGGCAAGATTTGAGCCATCACTGTTGCACTATATTCACCTCTGGGAAGCAAATGTCTTTTCTAATGCTTGCTTTTTAAAAATGCCAACATTTAAACTATGCAAAACATAGAAACAAAAAGTGGCCCAAATAAGCAAAAATGAACACAATGTAGGGTTACAAGAGCAATTAAAAAGAGCAAAATAGTTATGGAGAAAAATCTCCAGCCCAATCTGTAAAGATTACTGTCTCTCATTTAATACAGACTCATGCATTATCATAACACAGACTGACCATCTGTTTGAGGAACTCAGAGCATTTTCAGCACGCTCACACCCAAAACTACTCACTTGGGATGGGAGTGGCAAGGCAAGACAGTTCCAGGCTGTGCCAGGCAGAACTCACTCCCACCCCCCGGCTTCAAGCACAGAGCCCATATTCTATCCTAACCTTCATGTTGTGACCAGGCAGGACAGGGATTGGCAGCCCTTTGCCTGGACTGCCCAGCAAAGTCTCACACCTTCTTGTACCTTACACTCCAAGCACAGCTCCTAGACTTTGCCTGCAACCCCCTCTACTCTAATACTCAGGATGAGGCTAGCTACGGAGGTAGGTGTTGTCCTGTCCTTGCCATGAAAAGGTCTCAGTGCTAGGATAATCTGAATACATGATAGTTCAGAGAAGAACTAAAAAAAGTATTTTGGCATGTGAACCCTATTCCCCTCAACACGCTTTCTGATTTACCACAGCAGCTGCTTCTCAAGCCATCTGTGGCTAAGGAGTAGTGGCAAAGATGAAAAGCAAGCAGTATGGCCTTGGCCTTGCCTTCAGTTTCCCAAGACAAAGCAACAGTGGTCATACTCTAGAAGAAATCTGTGGGAGTGACCACACAGAGAGAGCCAGGAATATGAAGAGCAGATTTTCACTCTCAGAAGATGAAAGTGTGTGTTTGTATAAAGAATGCAGTCAATTTTGGACATTCCTAAGTATTTCTTTTAGAGGTGGGCCCAGAATTTAGAAACAGGCCAAGTGGCTATCAAGAATTCTTGAATGAAGAATTACTTCAGGGGCATAACTACCACTAATTGAGCCCAGTTCTAGGGATCCAGGAAAAAAAGAGGCTGGCTACCAAGCTTAGCATTTGTTTATTACTACAGTCTACAGATATTCTTGGTCTCAATCTGCTTGGACCCATCTTGTTTTCTTTGCAAGAGCACAATCCACCCTAACTACAGCTCTCTATTTCACCTGTTTTGTCTAACATGACTATATCACTTCTTTATGATTTCCATGAATCTTATTCTACAGCCTATCTTGTTACATGTTATCAAACTCACAAAGTAAGTCAAACAGAAATGTGGCCAAAACTGAGAATACGACACCTTGGGTGTTTTTCCATTGTCAGAAAGTACCCATTTTTGCACCAATTAAGGACTCATTTGGGTGTGAGCCGGATGATCCCATTTCCACCACGACACCCATTTGGGACCCGATTGTCTCGACTGCCACTGGGGAAATCTGGCCTTTAATCCGGATTTTCTGTAGACCCCATTAATAGGGTCTACAATAGGGTCTTCAGGCAGAAAATCCGGATTAAAGGGAGCCTGTTTCCATGCTTGTGTGGCAATGGGTTCTAGAGGAGTCTAGGGGGAGGGGCACCCATAGGGGGAGAGCCCCAAAACCTAAGCTTCAAAGTCATTTTGAAGTCACTTCGAAGTCTGTGAAAAATAGCTCTGGAGCATCTTTGAAGTCTGTGCTGATCTTCAGAGTGAACTTCGAAGTTCACTCCGAAGATCAGCACAGACTTCAATGGAGCTGTTTTGCACAGACTTCAAAGTGACTTCAAAGTGACTTCGAAATGACTTCAAAGCCACTTAGGAGATTGCACCTCCTGTCCCCCCAAACACCTGGAGTGACAAGCAGACCCCTCATGGGTAGATCCGGATTTCCAAATGGGTGCTCCGGTGTTTCCATGGCAGGAAGGCTAGCACCCATTGCTATTGGGTGATAGCCCACCCATGGAAACACATTGGGTACTTCCCTTAATCTGGATCTACTAGATCCTGATTAAGGAATGTACCCACTCCTTAGATCCGGATCTTCTCAGATCCGGATTAAAGGAACGCGGTGGAAAAACACCCCTTATCTCTCAAGTCGTTGTTGATTCTTCTGTATTTAAATCACCTCAAATGCTGTTCTGGATAAAAAGGCCATAGACAGTGGGATTGCAAAAGTGGATTGGTTAACAGATTCTTTTTTTTTTTTTAATTCACTGGAGCATGCAGCTGCCAGTCACCACACATTTCTGGCAGCACATAGCGGAAGGGCAGAAGGAGGCAGACCAGCCTCCTTCCACCCTTCCCAAGATGGCAGCCGCCAGCACATCCAGTCCCTCACCTCTCCATATGTGGAAGCGTCCTGCTTCTAACCGGATCGAGGCAAGGGGCCGTATGGAAGGCCTAATTTTTGAGGTCTTCCTGGAGGCCAGATCCTTTGGCGGCAAGACCCAATTAGAGTCAGATCTTGTGTGCTGGAATGCAGAAGCGGTGTCCTCAAAGAGTCCCGGATCCGGCCTCCAGTGTAGAAGGTAAGTTTTCCATGTATTCTATATGTGTCTTGTATGTGTCCTTAATGTGTTTTTAAAGACCTGTGTGGAACACCCTTAAATTCATGCAGAGGGTGTCTCAATATGTGTGTGTCTGATCACACCCCCAGTCCCTCCCTAGCCTTGTTTAATTTACCAAGATAACCAATACAGGTGTGGCATTTTGTTTTATATTTCTTTTTATGTGTTATACCAACAGACATTTCAGAACCTCCTTTTCTATATGGTTTATCTAAACAAGTAATGCTGTGCTATATGACTTCCTAATGTGTTATCAAAAAGTCAATATGGATATAATGAGACAAACTGAACAAAGAACTGGCAATAAATATTTCACCCTAACAGCCAAATACAGCAGTACAGATGATTAAAGTTAGTTTAAACATGCAAGAGGCCAAGAATGAAGCAGCAGGGAAAGTGGCTGCTCCTGTATTTTGAAATAACAGTAAGGAATATAAAAGAGTTAATAACAATAACAATAAAGCAAAGCTGTAATCCTACATGTATATTCCTAAGGATGAGTTCCTGTGATTTCAATGGGACTTTTTTGTGAACTACATATGCACAAATCATCCTAAACAAAGCTAATAATAAGTCCCACTGACTCAGAAAAGTGTGCAGGTAAACAAGTTAAATATTGAACTGGCAATGGCGCAAAGTCAGGACTCACAAACAGACCGGCTTGGGGTGCCAGCTGGATATTTCAGTTGGAGCTTGCCAAACCACATTTCATTCTTCAGTCCAAAAGATGATTTAGCAAAATCAAATCCAGGCTCCTTAGAGGAATTTTGCTCCATATCTGGTGTCCTTGCAGAAGTATTCCATGAATACTTTGCTGTGTTGATCACTGCCATTGAAGCAGCTACCTAAAAGAAAGTGAGCCAAGTTGGTGTTAGTCAAAACTGTATAGATGCAGTTTCACAATACACAGTTTGCTGCCTGTAGTCCCAGATGATGGCTTGGTGTAAGTATCTTGTCAGCCTAAGCTGAATAGTTGTACCTAAGAATGCACTGGTTGGTCCAGCCATTCAAGTAGTGGAGGACCACAGCAATGGTCTTTGGCAGCAGCCAGCTTGATGGATGTAAGGGAATATGAGAGGCTTTGGATTGTTCCCTACTTCTCATTTTTAATAGAGTTTTATATATGTGCAGCTATATGATATATATATATATATAAGATTATGATTAGGACATTTTTCTGTATTGTATTTGAATTGTTAATTATTTGCTACTGTTATCATATTATATATAAAGGGAGCATATCATAAGAAAATGCAGTGAAAATGAAATGCAATGAACACTTGATAACATTTGATACACATAAGCCTCATATAACTAAATCAAGCTATTAATTTCCCACCAAAGCAACTATAGTAGGTAATAGCATAGGCAAGCCAAATCACCTACAGCCTTTATTTAGGACTGTCCCTAAGATGACAGCATTGATATTATTTGGAGTGTATATTAGGGCCACCAGCAATGCTTCTATTACCAACAGGGGTCATTCCTAATGTTGTAGCAAATTATCACTATGATGGTCTTATACAAACCTAAATCTATCACCTAAAAAGGGGGAAAGCATCCTAGGATATCCAGATTCACTATTCTTCCTTTTTGCTTTCCCCCTCATTTCTGATCCTAACCACTGGAAGTGGTCAGCTTAATTTGCTAATGCCTGTCATAATAAACTATCACTAGCCAACATATGTTATTCCAAAGCTATTTCCTCAGGAACAGGGAGTAGTGCCACTGAAATGCAATGACAACTGCGAATCCAAGTATGATCTCATTTGGCTGCTGAAACCACACTGGAATCTCATCCTTGCTTTGTCTTCTACTGCCAAAACTAATTAAGTTCTCTATCTTCTGCTTGCCATTTATGAAGTCAAGAATTGGTTAGAACTCAAGGGAGCTCATGCAAAAAATCTGGGCTTGCAGTTCTAAGATCTCAAACACTAGGAGATGGAGCTTCTCTGTGTGCACATCAGTTACAAATCCCCTTTCCCCAAAAAAATATTCAGCTGGAAGTAGAAGTCACTTCTGGAAGAACTGGAAGCAGGAGCAGGAGCAGGTAACAGCTTCCTCTGAGTTAACTGAATATGCATCAGGGTACCATAGAAGGGGACTTATCTCTTGACACAAAGGTTGCATCCTGTTAAGGCATCCGTCAGAGAATGTGTTCAGTGAGATGCCACAGAAGCAATAGCAAGGTGGACAAACAGTATTTACCTCATTAAGTCTGCTTTTCTGAGGAGGAATGCAGCTGCAAGGAAGAACCCTACCTCTCTGGCCCTCAGTGGCTGAAATTGATAATCTTCTGGTCCATTGGAGTATTGATCATTGAGAACATAGAGGCAGGTAAGAGGCAGTTTTCCCCTCTGTATTTCCACAAAGTGGGGAGGCCTACCTCACAGCACACCTACCCTAAGGTAAGTTTTTTCCATTTCACTTGAGGTAGTTTTGGGGTTGTTATTCCATGTTCCATAGTTCTCCTGCAATCATGGAGAGATCATGACATAGCAACCCAAAAGCTGCAACTACAGCAATTACCAGAAGTGGGAGTTGAGTGTGCAACTCCGGAAGGCCTATTTGCACCCATGAGGTACAGCGGCGGCAGCAACAGCTGACTGAGGGGAGTGGCAAAGTGGGATGGAAATGGGTGTGAGCACTACTCTTCATTCACGTACATTCAATGGATGTTCGCATGCGAAGCTGAAGCCCCCCCAGACTTGCAGGGAGAGTATTCATCCAAAACTGAATCTGGAAAATTGGCTTTGTTCACATTCCTAATCCCTAAAATTACTTGTACCTCCTATGGTCTTGTTGTTCTGCTACTTTATCATGTCAGGCTAGCACACAGTGTCATTAGGTAGGCAGGCTGTTCTCACTTCTCCAGAATTTTCCAGGGCTGTCCCAGCACTAGAGTGATGGAGCTTGGAGCAGATATGTTCACTATTCAATCTACCTGCCACTCAACTGAGCCTTATGTGCCCCTTACTTTGCTTTTAGGGACGTGCACGGATATTAAAAAATTCAAAAACCCAATCGGATTTTGATGAATATCGACATTTGAATTCAAATTGGATTTTCAAAAATCTGGATTTTCAAATTTGGATCAAAGTCAGATTTTTGAAAATCCGATAAAGATTTTAAAATAATTCAACTAAATTCTTCTCTGTATGTTGCATCCGAATATCGGGTTTATTGCGTTTATAATATGGGATGCAAATGAAATGCAAATGCGATAAAAACGGGATGCAAACGGATTTGAAAATCAGATACAAATGTTCCCGACATTCGTATCATTCAATTCAAATTGGATTTTTGAAAATCCAGATTTTTGAATTTCAATTCAAATTGAATATTCAAATATTTGATATGAGTCAAATGCAAATGCAAAAAACACATTCGTGTACATCCCTACTTGCTTTCAATGTTAAAAGGGCCAAGCTTGTATGATGCAGCACCCAACATTTACATCCCTTTTGGTAGTTCAAATAGAAGGGCACAGCAAGAATTTCCCTTTGTGTCTGCAGGGCTTCTGGGTTCTTCTCTTGCCCCTTAAGAAACCAACCAGCACAACAGATGTCCAAGGCACAGCCCTGATCCAAATGCACCCTAAAGTCCCCCAGTTGTAAGTTCCTGATATATGGTATAAGACCAATAAAGGCTAATATTTGCTAAAGGAGAAATGGAAAAGAACTGAAGTCAATGAAACATGCTGGAGTATGAAGCTATCATTCAAGCAATAAGCACTAGCAACAAGCAACCTGTGCAAAAGTGGAAATGACACATTGCTTACACAGTACAGAAAACTTAATTGTACTGATCAGATCTTGCATGCAGGTGATCTCCTAACTCAATTGTGAACTCCAAAATATAAAAGGTTATTAAAGTCAAATGCAAATAATCCATTTTCTTTAAACTTGAATTAATTGGGTATTACTAAAAAAGCTGAGGCCAGGCAGCTGTCAGTGTGCACTCCGGGGTTGTACTTCATGTATCTGGTAGAAAATAAGTTGAACAGCTCCCCAATAGGGTGACTTCAATTCATCCCCGTTAGCTGTGTAGTTGCATATCATATAGTTGCCAGATGTCCCTTAGACTTAAGGACATCCCTCATTTTAATGGGAATTGTCTCTTATTCCAGAACACCATGGCTAGGCACAATATGATGAATGTCTCTCATTTCAGAAGTCTATATATAGCTCAAAACTCTGTAGAGCAAAAATCCCAGCTCTGCGGTGTCCCTTGTTTTGAAAAATTTGATCTGGCAACTCTGCACATGCCATGGCAATGCCATGAATGACAATGATGAAGAAGACTACTGGAGCTCGTTCAACTGGTTTGGCATGCCAGCATCGCCTTCCACATTTGAAAATCAGCCATCAGTTGATGAGCCTTCTGCCACAATGAGTTGCTGGCTTGGGGAATCATTTCCAAACTGCAAAAAAGCTTCATATGGAACAGAGCTAATAAGATATGAAAAGTGCAGAACAGATGTGGAGGGTCTCAGTTACTAACATTTGCATCCATGAAGTTATTTGGTGTAGCCCCTTTGTTGCTTCTGATCTTCTGATGCCCACACCTGCTACAAATCTCTAGTACTGATAGGCTTTGACTCTAAGACCCTTCATGCTGTTAGCCTTAATTTGGGACTAAGTCCTCTTCTGGGCATCGATCTGCATGTTATGTAGATATTAGAGGCCCCATCCCTACTCTGATCTCCTCCATCTGCATTAGACAGAGTATGATTCAGATGACGACTAACAGGGACTCATTTCAGTAGCTCAGCAGAACATGCTACAGAAGTGCATCCCTCAGTAGATGCAGAGCTAGGGATGTCAGTTCCTAGTTTCTTGGGTCTCTTGAAGTCTGAATTCAAAACTTAGGTGAGTGTTCAGGCTGACACGAGGGCTAGTCTGTACCACCACTGCTGTGCAGACAGTGCTTTTCATACTAGACCTGCTGTCTGAACTACCATGTCCAGCCAGTCCATACCTACTCATGCAGGCCATAGAAAGGCAAGTGCAGAAAATGCCTAAATTCTGGTCTGTTCTAATAAGCATTGTTCTTTCATCTATTAGATACCTAGATCTGAGAAACCAAATAGGACTTTAGCATAATTCCAAGGAAAGGGAAAATGCTAGGCTTTTTTTACATAATTGGCTAAGTCATTGGGATTATACTGGGGGATGATACCACAAAACTACCCTTTTAGTGCATTTCCCAAAATTCTCAGAAGCACTGAAATTTTTGTATCATGTAAAGCTGGTCCCTGTCCTCTTATTATATGAATAATTATAGCTTTCTGAGTGCCTTTCATTATATTAAAGAGACCAAACACAAGCTAGCAAGTTTGCTTCATCTTAGTTAGAAGTTTAACAAAGTTCTGCTGTGCATGAAAGATGTCTATTGCTGCTGTTGTCACTAACAGTCTGTCCAACTTCAGTGGCCTTAAGCTCCATGGAAACCTCTTTATCCATCTATGAAGCTTTCCTCCAGACATCTTCAATAGTTCCATAAAAAAGTACATTGTGGCAATCTCACATATTAAATGATTAAGACGCAGCCTAGTCCAATAGTTAATGTATCTTTCTATGGCCAGAATAGAACTAGACAACCACTGAGTCACAGTTTCTGTCTTCAAGGAAAAATCAGTCTCCAAGAAAAAAAGCAATCAGTAAGCTGTTGTAAACATGAAAGCTCTGCTCTCTTCCCAAAGAATGAATGTGTTTTCACTTTTACTTTCTTCAAAAAAATTATCAGACATGACAACCCCCCTGCTTTTAAGCAAAACAAAAGGAAACTAAGATTGGCAGGTTTTGCCTATTTCCTCACTAACTGAAGCTCCCTTTCTCCCCCCACTCCCCACTTTTTTAATTCTAGGATCATTTTTCTCTGATCTGCTGCGTTTGTAAAAGTTTCAAAATGTGGAGTAGCTGGGAAGTTTTTTAATTAGCCTTCTTTATTATAAAACCAGATATGAACTCGTTTGACTGACCTTTATTTTTTCTTCTGTGGTGTTGCCTGGATTTTGATGATCTTTTTTCTAGGCAGTGGTGTTGAGGTTTGAGCAGCCACAACTTTTTTTTATTGGTTTGCAGAGATGAGGATAGAGAACTTCACCTCCCAGCCATTGGAGCTGGGCATGGCTGTCTTTCTCTTCTTCAACAAGACTTCCTCTTGGCACTTCAGAAGAAAGTGGTTGTCATTAAGATGGACTAAGCTCTGGAACAGCATTTTACTTAGGACTGGTACGTTCATTATACAGCTTGGACTCTGCATAAACATAGACTCAGGCTTAATGTATACAAATGCAGCAGTCTTTTGACATAGATGCCCTATAAATAATAGGTGCTGTTACCTTCAATTTTGCTGTACATCTTCTGATTGTTTATTTAATTGCTGCACTTATTTCTGTGTTGTAGAATCCAACACATACAGTATGTGGTTCCCAGAAAGTATGTGGTCCAAGCATGGAACATATCAAGACCTACTGAGCAATAACAAGTTGGGATTTGCTTAGCTTTAGCAAGGCATACAAAGTTATTCATATAATGGCAGTGGTCACACCTTCACTTTAAACCTTTTTCAGTCCATCTTCAGATCTGACTGCTTACACCTTTTCATTTCAATCTGTTTTATTTGTGGACTTTCTGCCCTCAGTTTGGACTTTCCTGAATAGAAAGTCCCCAAATAAAATGGATAGGATAGAAATGAAAAGGTGTAAGTGGTCAGATCTGAAGATGGACTAAAGAAGATTTAAAGTTGAAAGTGCGACCATGGCCAAGGTGAATTAACAATAAGTTTCACTTTATTTTAACACCATGCCAGTTAGCTTCCCTACCCATCAATTTTTTTCAGCTAGTGTTGCTTTATTTATAGTTTGACTCCTAAAAAAATAAGGAAAGATATGACTATCTAGGTGCTGCTGGTGGCCAACAGGCATAACATCTAGAGATGATGAGAACAGCAACTATTAGATGCAATTTTAATATCTTCCCAAGAAACTTTTTTCATACTAAAAATGTTCACTGGGGAACATTGTGTTCAGACCTAATATATGGTTTACTATGGTTTTAATACCGAAGCATAAAAAGAAAAGTTAAGACACAAAGGCAAAGAGTGTGGGAGTATGGTTTTTTTAAAGCTTATTATAATTCATATTTGACCAAGCTGTGACAAACGACAGTGATAATATTCACAATGGCAATGCATATCCCTCTCCCACGTGTACAACAGCTATGAATCATTAACACTTGTTCTGAATCCACAGGAGCTTTCCCGATTTTTCAAAGAACACTCAAGGCTGTGAAAAGCTACTGGATATCATTCTTTTCTTCCTTATTGTTAGGAAATAGGGTTCTTTTAAATACATATATGTACCTGCAACCAATTAGTAATGCTAACAGAATCCTGTTTACTATAATTCCATTTATTAATCCTGGTTCACTAAAGTTATTATCCTATACCCACTGATCTAGGGTGTGAGCTTCGGTGATCCCAAGGAAGTTAATATTTGAATAGATGTGCATAATATTGCATTGTGCTATGGGTGAGAAAGAAAGAGAAAACACAGGATATCTCATAATCCAGTGCTTTGCTTGCACATTCAGTAATTCTTAGTTCCAAAGTATATATGCATGTATAGGATTAGAGAAGACAGAATTAAGACAACTTCCAAAGTTCAAGGAACAAAACAGCTTTAAAAATAAAGAACATGAAACAAGAAAACTTAGTTGTACAGTGGTACCTTGACATACAAGTGCCCTGACATACAAGTGTTTTGAGATACAAGCCGCCGAGCGAGTGATATTTTGCTTTGAGATGAGAGCAAGATTTGAGATACGAGTATGTAAATACAGTACAGTACATAACAAAAACAACTGAGGTGGTGTTTTGGGAGCTGGAACGGATTAATGGGAAAATTGCTTTGAGATACGAGCGATTTGACATAAGAGCAAGGTTACAGAACGAATTAAACTCGTATGTCAAGGTACCACTGTATTAACAGTAACATTGCTGGATTATTATATTAGGTATTCATTTATTTTAATAACAAAATAATTATATAAAAACAACATTGCAATATAGTTTGATAAAAACAAACCCCTTTGCAGCCAAATAAAGAAGACACCAAGATGTATGCCAGTGTAATCAATACATTAAAAAGCTAGAATGTATTAGGTATTTTGACATTATTTCAAATGGTAGTAAAATTCAACCTAACAATCAGATCTAATCTGACAAAATCTGTCCTCCTCCTTTTTAATAGTTAGAGGTGAATACCAGGGAGGAATGTGTCTTGAATGTTCCGGATATCTCTATATAAGATTTGAGCTTTTCTTATATTTCATTTCATTTCATTTATTTTATTCTTACCACATTCAAACTACAACCCTCGCTTGATCATTATGGGTGTTTTTCCACTGGCACTAGAAGTACCCATTAAGTATCCATTAGTAGGTATTTAATGCCATTAATTACCCATTAATGGGTAATTAATGGGTACTTCTAGTGCTAGTGGAAAAAAACCCTCTGTAAGGTGGAGATGTATGAATGACCCCAAAAAGGATCAACACAGGGTGGGGGTAGGTGTTTTAAGCAACACATTTCCTCTCTCTGTATTAAGAATAGTGGTGTGTTGGCACACCACCCTGGCTGTCAAATCAAAGCCAGAGATACCCCCCCCTTTTTTGTTTATGAAAGTCAGGTGCTAGGGGCCCCCTTCGTGCAGCAGTTAGAAACAAAGTGAGGGAACTGCCAGCTTTGATTCTGACAGCAGAGGATTTTTCAAACACAGGGAATGACCATTTCAAAACAGGGAAACAGAACACTGCCAAGGAACACTGGTGGCTATCATTGCCCCTTGGGGGTGTTCTCTTCCCCGGTTTTGAGGGAGAAAGCTGTTTCAACAACTCTGCATGTTCTTTAAAAAGGCCTGCAGTAAAAGGCACTAAAGGAGCAGGGGAAGAGCAAGGTGTCCAGGCACACACCAGGTCAGGGGTATCAAAGGCAGTTACTAGAACTGGTGCCTAGATACTGTCTTCAGGAGAGACAGGCAGAATGCTGCTAAAGGCCACTTCCAGGGAAAGGGGAGCTGGTGAAGGTTTTGCTTTTGTCTTATGCCTGAGAAAATCCAAAAGCAATTGGTGATCCACTGTTTGAGATAGGATGGTGAACCAGATGGGTTGTGGCTCAGTATAGCAGGGTTCCTCCCACAGTCTTATGTTCTGTGTAATAAATATATTTTGGAACACAGATTTGTATAGCCAATACTGCATTTAGAAATATTGGTTTCATTGCCCCAAGAGGAACATTATTCTTAAGGGCACAAATCTGCATATTATATAAAAACTGAGATATAAACTTACACTGAAAAAACTGTAATTGCTGCAACTGTCTATGGACTTGCTTTTAAATGAAGTAACCTGTGGCCAGTTAGGGTGTTATACTGCCCTTTCTTTGGCATACAGCACAAGTCACCCATCATTAACATGTGTTTGTAACTTGAAAATGATTCCTTTTTATAAGGTTATGTGCTTGATATCCTTTCCATTGAACAGCCTTTTATGATTCTTCCAGTTTTTCAAATAAAAATCAGTAGTTTAGTCTTCTGGTAATTGATTCTTAGCTCATTATTTGAATAATATTCAGAGACCTCTACCTACTTCTGTAGATGAGAATATAATCATGTTATAGCATTGGAAAAGAACATTTAACTAATGTGGGTGAATTAAATTCTAGCATAGAAATACTTTTGGCCATAAAACTGTTAATCTAAAGGAAATAATACCAGGACCAAAATAGGTTCTGCCTAGTTTTCATCTATGTTTTTCCACCAAATGGTATAAGATAACATCCTGATCCCCTGTAGATTGCCTTGCCCTTAAATCTAATTACACTTTAGACACTTTCAGTATTTCCTACTTATCTATTCAAATCAGATTTATAGCCTATAATTTGACAGTTGTTTTCTTAAAAAAAGTTTAATAGGGATGCCCATTGACTCATATCAGTGGAAGTCAATCCAGATTGGTCATTCAATGTGACCATTATTCAAATCTCACTTTAGCATTTCATTTACTGTTGTTCAGTCATCTTACTTCCTTATTTTTACCATAAACCGTAAAGTGTGCTACATTAGGTGTGTGTGTTTCATCTGTATCCTATCTTTTTTGTTTTCCTCCTTGATTTTATCCTCATATAAATCCAGTGGGATGGGCCAATTACTCTTTCAGCCCAAGACCACCAGTGGGTCTCTGTAAAAATAATAATAAAAAAATGGAATTTGAACCCCTGTCTCTCTGATCATTGTCTGACACTCTTAACTTTTTCACAATGCTGGCTGCATGAAAGTCTTTATCAAACTTTCATCCAGGTAGAAATGTCAGTTCTGCTCATGTAAAGGAAACCATGCAGAGTGATGGCTTTGTACACTGCAGTGAATGCACTGTCATTGTAAGTGATGAAATACTCTGTGTGTCCATGAGCCTGTAACACGGAGCTCAATCAAGATGGCTGCCTGAACACCAAAACAAAACAGAAAACCTGCAGAGCTACAAAATATTCCCATGACCTCAGAAACTTGAGCAATTCATAGCATTGCCTCTAGAAACAGGCAAAACACAATTCAATTGATGCAGTGCTTATTAAATAAAAAGATGAGCTTTGTTGGGATGTGCAAACCAAATTACCAGTCACAATGGAATAATGTCAGCTAGTGTCTGTGGGTGATGAGTCTATTAATGATGAGATAAAAAGACCTTTTTATACAGCTGATGCTCCTTTCAGATGGCTTATTGGTCATATCAAGTTAAATGTTAATTGCAGGCTACAGAGAGGTTACTTATCCCTTTGTAATCAAATATCTCTTTCATTAACTACCTGTGCAACAGTATACCTGCCACTCAGCATCTGAGTGGCCCTTTGTTTTCAGAGCAGAAGAAAGCAAAAGGACAGCAACAGAGTTGGCTTGCAAGCTACAGGAGGGTCTGGTGTAAGACAGAAAGTCACAAAACCTCATTTTAATTCCTGAATGCAACAAACTGAAAATTACATAAAAGGGTAAAGGACAAGAAAAAGAAAAAGAAAGCTAAAGTATTTTCACTCTTCAGAAAGAACAAGATACAGAGAACAAGCAAACCAAAAATGCACTCCTTCTGATCATTACCTTCTTATTACTTACTGACCTCTCCAATGACCTTGGTCAGTTCTTCCTCCTCCTCTCAGCCAAAGAGTTCTAGTTTTGATCTTTGGAATGAGGTGCTATTTAGATTACTTAAAACAGAAAATGTGTTGGTGCCCCATGTGCTTGGGATTGTCTAAATTTCTGGTAGGCCAGAATTTTGTACTCTGGTTTTATTCTTTTAATCAGTGGGAAGATGGAGGGGGAGAAGTGAGAATGAGAAAATCAGGTGAGCTGTGTGCTGCTGTAACACACATCAGGGCAGAAGACAGTGAGGCTTGGACTGCATCACCACCACCCCAAGAGCACAGGATACACAGTGAGAAAGAATCTGCCTTCTCATGATGCTGTTTTACATCTCCTCCACTCACTTAGGACCCAGGATTCTTAGCTGACAATGTACCAACACCAAAACCAAATGGTCTCATGCAGCAATGTCAACTTCCCTTGGTTCAAAAACTGCCCAAACATTTTGTGAGTTTGATCTCTGCTGTGTTGAACATAGCAGAGATCAAGAGAGAGGAATCTAAGGCTACCATTCAGATAGAGGAAATAAACCGGCATTATGGCTGCCCTATGGCCGGGTTGCCACACTTATCTGTGACAACTGCACCTCTGTTATGTTCCCCCTAAAATGCATGATGACATATTGCACAAGGGATCCTGTTTCAGAACACAGGTAAGTGTAGAAAGAACCTTAGATGTCAATGTGGGAAAGTGTACAGGTGATGTGTGCACCTAATCTGATTGGGAATAAGTGAGTTTTTTTCTTTATTTTATGTTTGACAATGAGTGTGTATGCAGGCAAGAGACATTTTCCATCCAGGTGCAGATTAACTCAGGCTCATTTAACTGCAACATAGTAGTAACTTCATATGCTTTAAATGATAACGCTTTTCCTAGCAAGTCAGTTCTATAAAACGCATGAAGAACTCCATGTCTTTTTAGAATCACTATTGTGCTTTTTTGAGCTGCACCTAGACCCAAAATTACTTCAGTATAATCAAGCTATGATTACGCCTACCTGAGAAAAGTATTCCACCATGGCATCCAATCTTGTCACTGAAGTGAGAGAAATATGTACAGTGCTGTATGCAAAGCTAGCTGTTTCAGGAGCGTGATAAGTTATAGTGTTGCTTCACAACAAAAATAAGATGGGACTCGTGGGCCACATCCCCATTATAAGCTGAATTTGGTTTCCCTGAACCAAAATAATAGAACCGGATGCAAATGCTAATTTGCCTGTTCCCATTACTTTAAACTTAATCGCGTTAGATCTGGATTCTGAGGATCGTACATGGCGTACATGACTCAAGTGGCTACTTTTTAAAAGCTGCTTTTGGGGGCTGCCCTGCCCTCTTCCTCCTGGCGTGAATGCGCCACCCATAACGGACCCCTTCACCAAGCCTGGCTGGGTGGCTGCCACTTGCCTGGATGGAGGAAAACTGGCAGCGGGCAGCCAGAGATTCTCCCCATTGCCTAGGGCACACAGCAGCAGCGGCAACTCAAGCAAGGGGCTTTAAACATTCACACATCTCCCCGAACCTTTCCCTGCTTTCCTTTCCCCTTTAAAGGTCAGAACTCCAAAGAGCTAGAATTGCGCAAAATTGCAACATTGTTATCAGGCGTGAAGTGGCTAGATTGCTACAGTGTAGCAGTTGCTGTGAAGGTTGGATTTTTACACTGAAATCACTGTCTTTGGAAAGCTATTGGGAGAGGGAAACCCTAAATATGGATTCTCATCCCTTAAAATGATAGAGTCCCCTCAGTAAAAAATGTTATCACGTATCAAACGCAGGATCCGGAGTGACACCTGTTGAAATGAGGGTTAACATTTACAATGCTTTGGGGCGATTTAACATGCGGAAAGTGTGTTAAGCCAAACTGACATGGGGTCTGCGAGGATTGAAAACGGTTTGAAACCGATATAAGCTTGTAATGGGGATGCGGCCCTGAAATGCAGAGCAGGGCATCTAACCACCCGAACTCTAATCTTATCCAACAAGAACCTCTTGCCTCACCTTCCTCAACAATTATTATCCCTCTACCAAAATCACCAAGTAAGAGAGACAGAGAAAGAGTAGAGAAACCAGTACAATGCAAAAAAGGCAGCAAGTAGCAGAAGCCACAGTGGAGAGTGGAGTGGAGCAGAGAAGCAAATGATCTACTTTCAGGTAGGACTCACAACAAACTGCAACTTCAAACTGCAAAGGCTCTTCAAAAAGTTTCAAGTGAGGAAAATTCAGGATTGGATTCCTTTTATACTCCCCAATTTTCACCCTTGAACTCCCCTTCCCTCTTGGTTCCCAACACAGCCAATGGCATACCAGTTTCCTTATTGTTGGCATGACTGGCTATTATCATATGTAGTGGCTTTGCTCACATATCTGGGCAAAAAATTACTCTAATCAACCAAGAAAATGTTGAACTTTCACCTGAATCATGCCTACTCCATCTCTAGTTATTTAAAACACAAAATTCTCATTGACTTCTTAATACTGGAGAAACAAAGGAGGTTATTGCTTTGGAAGCACAAGGACCCATTGGCCCTAGATTTTTGGAAGAAACATATTTGGGATTTGGGAGTAATGGAGTTTATTTCTCATCAAATCAAATACATGCAAGGCCAACAATTGATTCCCCCCCCCCCCCCCAAGGCATATGCAACCCATTTCTGTCCAATATGAGCCCACATTCCCAGGATTATTTACTCTCTCAATACATTTCTCCCAGGTTCCCTCCACTCATAGTGGTAATAGGGACTTTGCAGTGATTGTTCTGTCCCATTGGTGATCCCCATTACAGATCCAGATGCCATTGCTGAGGGAGTAATTTTGCTGCCCTCAACAGAGGTGCCACAACTGCCCTTGAAAAATACTCACCGCGATACTCATAAATGTCATTTTCAGTGTCAACTACAGTGCCTACTTCACATGCCCAGGAGCAAGTCACCTCCATTTAAAAATGGAGACATGGTCAGACATCCCACTAGGAAGCAATAATGTGGGAAATTCTCTCTCCACAGTTACCATCTCCTAACTAGATAGCTAAAATTGATCTTTGGCTGTGTTCACACTTATGGTTTAACCAATCTTCAGTCCACTTTCAGAGTGAGAGAACACATAATGAAAATGGCAAACTGTTTTCTCTTGGCATTATCTAACTCATAAAATCCACCTTTGCATAGATAATGTGGAAAGAAAATAACTAGTGATTTTGCTGCTGGATTCTTCCACTGAAGATGGACTGCAGCTGGATTAAAACTTAAATGTGAATGCAGTCTTCATGTGCTTTACTCACATGTGTTTCTGAGCATTCAACCATCTCAAATGCCTGGATGTGTGCACTGGCACCTCTGTCTATGTGTGGATGCCTGTTTCAGCTTCCATGCATGTGTGATGGATGGAGTTATGATGGCATCCAGCAACGGTTTTCTAGCACTTTTGGGGATGTGGATGGGAGAATAGCAGGGCAATACTGAGGTTGCCTCAGAAATGTGAGGCAACCTCACCATAGGAGCACTGTAATGGCACTATACTCCCCCACATCTGGACAGGGCCCTGGTCTCATTTTTCTTCTGATCAGAAATCCTCTGCAACTTAATATGGCTTGTATGTTATCAGAAAAGGAACTAATTTATATCTGCAATATATGTGCAAATACATATCTCATTACTTGCATTTAAAAGAGAAATATACCACTGAGAAAACCATCATCAGGTAACATGTTTGCCCTCAGTGTTGTTTGTCCTAAGTGCATAAAGATCTACTCCAAAGCAGAATTTGAAATAAACCCAAAGAGAAGGCAAAGTAACGGAAAGTGTAAATTAGAAGTCAGTTCTTTTTGTTGCCAACAAGGCAAAGAAACTGGATTATTTTGACTGAAAATGTGGCAGTCCTACTTTATTCACCCAAAGACAAATAACCAAGCAGAAAAATGGAAATATCCCTAGGGAAATGCAAATTAAGTCTGCTAGGAAGATTCTGTTAATTGAAAAGTCACTCTGGACAAAGGTTCACTTTATTTTGTGCAAGTCTATCACCTGAAAACAACTTGGCCAAATTGCTTCATACCTGAAAAAAATGCATGAAAATGTGGAGTTTCGGGTAGAGAATACACCCTTTCTTTATTATGAATTCATTCATTGTGATCAGATGGTGGCTTTCATTGTGCTAAGTGGAAGCTGTAAGATTGCTGTCCTAGGTGACTGACACCTTCGGAGCAGGGATGTACACAAACATACATCACATTCAAAATTTGTACAAGTTTGTACAAATTCATACATCTGCATTTGAAACAAATGACATTCAAATGCAAAGCAAATGCTTTTATACATTTGTTCAATGTTTCATTATATTTGCAAACCTGGTGAGGAGCAAAGCAGCTGCCCAGTCCCATCTGCAGTGGATTCAGAGTGGATTCAAAGTGGATTTAGAGTGGATTCAAAGCATTCAGAGCAGACTCAAAACAGATTTAGAGAGGATTTGGAGATACAATGACAGCAGGAATTTGAATTGGATTTGAATAGCATTCAGGGAACATTCCCAGCAAATTCAAATCCTACCACATTTGAAGTGACTGTACTTGAATGAACACAAATTTCCTTTACATTTGCTTCTATGCAAAGTGAACACACACAAACAAACACACAAATGTGCACATCCTTACTTCAGAGACATTGGAGCCAGTTTGGTCTAGTGGTTAGGGAGCTGGACTCTTATCTGGGAATACCAGGTTTGATTCCACACTCCTCCAAGAAGCCAGGTGGGTGACCTTGGGCTAGTCACAGCTCTCTTCTGAGCTCTCACCGCCCTACCTACCTCACAGAGTGTCTGTTGTGCGGAGAAGAGGCTTTGTTGGCTGCTTTGAGTCCCCTTAAATGGGTGAGAAAAGTGGGATATAAAAGCCCACTCTTCTTCTATTCCCAAAATTTGTGGTACCCAACCAGGACGAGCCTAGACTTTTTCTTCACCAAGGAAAGGGGCACATTTGCATCCCTTTTTCCTTGATTCCCCTTTCCCCCATTTATTTCTTTGTGTTTTCGAGACTTCTGTGCAATCTGGTTTGAGCCTGCCAGATGATGAGATGTCACTCATTGCCATTTTTAGGTGTAACAAGCCATTCCAGTCTTCAACTTAAGGTACTGAACTATTTTATGTCTGACCAATTGTAAAAGCACTGTACCCTCAGATGTTTCCACTTCACTTCCCTCATCTCTAGGTATATGCATAACGTTTTCTGGGCATTCAATTTATAACAAATCGCATGTTCAAAAATAGATCATATCTGAATGTGGTAAAATTCTATTTGATATGAATCTATTCATACAAACAGATACATATCTGATATGAACAAATACATATGTGATACGAATACATATCTTATATGTTTCCCCAGCTTAACGGATGTCCAAACTATTAATATGAATGTTAGCATATGTATATTGTAACATTTGATTCGAGTTTGAATGTCTGAATTTGGCCGATTTTCAAATGTTACCAATATTTGTGCACATCCCTACTCATTTCTTATACTGCCGACCCACAATATATCTGCTCTAGGAACATTTATAAACAACTACATTTTGTCACAAAAGTATACACGCTTTTAGTATATTATTCTAGTCAACTGTGTAACCACCACTTTTCTTCTCAGCTGTGCAGTACTGATTGGCACCCGCGGTGCTGTTTACTTTTGTTGCAGCACATGAGACTTGCATAAATATCTCCCATTTTTACAGGAGTAATTTGTCTGTTTCTCTTATTTGGTTAAAGAATCTATAAAAATCAGAAGCATAGTTAGGACTGAAGGGCCTTCTACTAAGGATGTGCATGAATCTGTTTTTTACTAGTTAGGTTCAAATAAACTGAACTGCAAGAGTAATGAATCAGTTCTTTTGACCCCCCCGACTTGGGATTTTGTTAAATCAGTTTGTTATCCTTTGAAACATTGAAAAAACTTAAAATAGTCCAGAAACATTGTTGAACCACTTCCATTTTAGACCATTTCAGCATAAACTGGTAAATTCCTCCCCTCAGTTCACTCTGAATTTGAACTAGACATGAACTTGCATGGATTCGTTGAAATTTGAACTATACAAATCTTTACCTGCCAGTAAAAAGGAAGAGGAGGAGGAGGAAAAGAAACGTCTTTAGTTTCTGCAAAGAAAGCAAAAATAAATAAATAAATAAATAAATAAATAAATAAATAACATGCACATTAGTAAACACCAAGTTCAGCATCCACCCTTTCTCCAGTTTCTCACCATTCAGCAAAATGAAAGACGACTGGCTTACTTAATGTCATGCCTCATGCCAGTAGCACCTCCTATTTGGATGAAGAGACTGTCACATGTGCCAGCCCAGCTGAGGGTGTTTACCCTGCCAGCCAAAGTACGGGAGATGTGCCTCAGCAGCTAAATGTGGACATTGATTGTGTCTCCCAAAATGGGGACAGTTTGGATCCAGCTGCTGGCCAATGCCCACCGCAGAGTGATCTCAGGTGAGATAAGTGCGCCTATATGTGAAACAGCTGCATCAACATGGTTGTGGCTCTCCAAGTCCTACTTAGGAGACACACAAAGTCAGCAAAAGTGTTGCAGACAAAACAGTTTCCTAGCAACCTTGTTTCGTGTGCTTCTGTGTTCCTGACCTCTGACTGATCGACAAAGACTGTGATGGCTCTCTAGTAATCCGACCCTGGCATTCCTGACCACACATTAATGCTTTCTCCTCCAAGAAGTCGGAAACCTGTTCTGGCTGCTTGCTGCTGTTAGCCCGGTATATGTGGGTGTTTACTTGTTGAACGCCACCTGCTTGAGACATGACACTCAATGCTAGTTACATCCTTGTTTGAAATTGGGCTTGCTGAAGGTGCCTCCAGCCAGCAATGGGAAAGGTTGGAAATAAAGGAGAACCCAGTTTTGCACCTCACTGATGTCTCCAGACACGTTTTTGACTGATTGGCTGTCTGATGAAGTTCCTTAGCAGAGTGTCTCAAGGGACTAGGGATGTGCATGGATATTCATGCTATTCGGAATTTGTATGAATTCATATGAATTCTGACATTCATGGATGAATCAAATGGGGCCTACGTTCATAGGTGCCTATTTGTCCGCAAATTGAATTGCCAAAGTTTCAATTGAAGCTTTGCCAAAGCCAGATGTTTCTGCAGCCTCTCATCCTCCCTGGGTTTCCCATCACTCGGCTTACTTTTTGTCACACCACCACTACCATACGTCTTCCTCCTACATCTCCCAGTTCTGTGTGCGCAGTTCCCATCACGTTGCATGATCCCCAGATGGAGAGCTGCATGTGCAGACTCAGAAGGCCTGTTTTGGCCTCTGAAGAGCACTGAAATAGGCCCAGAGACACCAATGCAGTCTCTGCAAAGGAAAAGAAGAGTGTCGGAATAGAATAGGTCATGGTGGCAGAGACCAAATCAGCATTTCCAGTTCTGTGGATGCAGCTCCCCATCCAGGGAGCACGTGACATGGTGGGAGCTGCACACACAGAACCAGAAGGCCTAGGAGGAAAATGCATGGTGATGGCAGCCATGGTGGCGAGGGCAGGTGAGGCGGGGCAGGAAAGGAGGAGTGGGGGGTTCAGCCAAAACTGAATATTGGCACATTCTATTTCTCTCAAATCAAATGTGGGAAATTGACTTCATGCAGACATCTACAAGGGACATCTAGAAGCTTGCTTATTAATAGATGGAATACAGAGCTATGATTGATAAATTTCTCTGTAAGTGTGAGGACATCTATCCCCTTGAAGGAGTAGTAGTAGTAGTTGGCTTTTCTACCCCGCTTTTCTCATCCATTTAAGGGGACTCAAAGTGGCTGACAAAGCTTCCTGCTTTTCTCCCCACAACAGACACCCTCATGTCATGCCTTGTACCATCAGCCCATCTTCTTCCTCCTATGATGAAGGAGAGTTAGCAGTTGGCCAGCAAAGCAAGCTCAGCTGCTAGACGTGGAAGCATAGTCTATAGCCCCAGATGAAAACACCTCAAATGCTGAGGCCAAGCCACACTCTTTGCCCAGCATTCCAAGATGAAAGAACAGCTGTGGCAATCTTGTGTCTGCAGAGCACCTACCTGAGCTGAAAGTGGCATGGGTCTCCCTTGCCTGTTTAAGCTCACCCCTCACTAGCACAAGTGTTGCAGACAACAAATGTTTATCCCGGTAACTTTGTTTTGTCTATCTCCTGTTTGATCTGACTCCTGGACCTGTTATTTGACTGCTTTGAACCTCAGACCATTTTTGACTGCTTACTCTTGAATTCCAAAGCACTTAGTAGCTTTTGCTAGTGCCTGCTGAGTCTAGCCCTGAGCATGAGCACGTGTGTTTGCATCTTAGACTTGGCTGGCTTAAGACATGACACCCTGTGAGGTAGTTGGGGCTGTGAGAGGTCAGAAGAGAGCTGTAGCTAGCCCAAGGTAACCTAACTGGCTTCACAGAGGAGTGCAGAATCAAACCTGGTGACTACAAGATATGCATCTGGAGCTCTAACCACAAGACCAAACTGGCTCAATGTTGGTAACAACTGAAAGGGGAAAGCTTCCATGTGGAATGTAGTTCAGCTCTAAAGAGCTCCTCCCTTGATCCAGAACAGGTGAACAGCTACTTGCCAGGAGCTAGCATACCATGGTGTTGAAGAGAGCAATGTCAGTGTTGTAGGAAGCAGAGTATGTAGCCCATTTCATCTGGCTTCAAGTTCGGGTTTGGCAATGAATCACCTTGGTCATACTAGGAGAATGAAAGGGACAGTGCTACCCTATTGGTTTTTTTGGGTCCCTTAGAAGCTCTGGAATCACTGACCATGGTATCCTTCTAGAAAGGCAATCATATTAAGAGCTAGAGGCACCACAATCTGATAGTTCGCTCATATCTCCAAAGCCACTACATGAGAGTGATTGTAGGAAATTATTTTTCAGTACCCTGGGACATAACCTATTGGGTTCTTTGGGGATGGTCTTATCTCCCAATTCTTTTGATACTATATGAAGAGGGGTCAGCAGTATATTTAATGTGAAATGCTATCAATAGGCACATGATAGCCCGGTCCTTGCATCTCTATTCCATCTGAATCAGAAGAGTTGTCTGAGGTGCTAGGAGGCAGTAATGGGTGGATGGGGACCAACAAAATGAAGCTAAATACAGAAAAGGCAGAGGTACTGTCTATCACAGAAACCTAAAGTCAGGGTACTCAGTAGGTTTTACTGCTCTGAAAGATACAGGTACATTGACATTTGAAGCTTAGGTGGAGATAGCCACCAGTAGTTGCTATTTCCATCTCAGGCTTGTTTGCTGGCCACAACCTTTTCTGATCAGAAACAGTGTGGCTATGATAATCTGGAAACTGTCCTGACTGCCAATTTCCCACCAAATCCAATTCAAGATGTTAACGTTAAGCTATAAAGCCCTAAGTGGCTTTGCACCCAAATATCTAAGAGAACACCTTCTCCCCTAAATCTACCTGTTTAAGAACTGCTGGGAAGGGGGCTCTTGGTTACAGCATCACCCTTAGGATTTAAATAGCAGAACCCATGAAGAGACCTTATCAGTGACAGACAATTGGCATAGTCTCCCCTCTTCAACTTCACTATAAACATTTTGACATCTGATGAAGATACATCTCTTGACCATAGCCTTTAGTTAAAGAAATAATTTTCCTTCCCCTTTCAGGATTTGTTATTTATTATTTTAGTGAGATCATTAATTTGGTTTTTATATTGCTTTTATTATAAACCACCCTGGGACCCCTTAGTATAAAATGGGATAGAAAAACAAATAATAAATAAATAAAACAGCACTCTTTGAAACACGGAACTGTTGTCTGTAACTAAGGACATCTGGCCATGCTAGTTGTACCTTGGTAAGCAGATCAGACTTCTTGGCCTAATTAGATGCAGGTAATGCATTTTTATCTTGCAAAACAACTTGAGAGGTGCTTTTTTTGAGAAAAAAACTGTACAGAAAACATTTCAATCCATTAGATTTTATGCTTTACTCATGCATGACATCCTTTAAACTTGAAATTAGAAAACCAAATGTTAGGTTTTTCTTACACCATCTGTTACTTGTTACGTGACCCATACAGAAAATGAAACGTTGTAAAATTATATTACTTCTATGGGTTTTCTGCTGTCTTCCACATTCTGAATCAATCTGCAATGTGTGCAGCTCACATACAGAGATATGAGTCTTTTATGGGATCACTCACTAGCTGTAGCTTCTGCTGAGGTACCTACTAGTGAGCAGGTGTGCTTTGTGGCTGTAATTAACTTGCTGAAGTAATTACAGCTATTTGTCCACCTTAAAGAGATGATATGCAGGAAAATCCAGTGCTTAGAACAAACAACAGCTATTCAACACAAATTTGCACTGGTATTTGAAAGATGATCTATGTTTAGAGTTCCAGTGTTACATGTACTTACTTCTATTCTAATTTTGAGTATAGAATTCATGGACAGAATTCATCAAGGAATTAAAATTTAAAGAGCAGAACTCCTGGGTTTTCTACAATAAGTGGAATTGAGTTCTGCTAAGTGAACAGGCCTTCCTTATTTCTGTCTCTGGCCGTTTCTGCACTTACCTTTGATTTGGAATAAGAACCTCTTAGTCCAGATTCTGGGCCTCCCCATCCATGCATTAATATGGATCAAGGAAGCCTTGGCCACACTGATCCTGCTATGTATGTACTAGACAGAGCTGAATCTGGATTAAGAGGCCCTTGATCTAGATTGCTTGTATTTACTCTCATTTAATTGGTACTAGTACAGGAACTAAACATGCCTCCATGTTCCTCACAAATTCTAGCACATTTCACCCAAGCAACCAGGAAAATGCAAAGGAACAGAATACTCCACAGTGAATGCTCATGTTTGGTTTATTTTGTTTTTTACTTTGGAGTATAGGGCTTTACTTTGGAGTAATGTGCAAGTACTGTGAAGCATCATTTGTCAGGCTGAAACCTACTCTGCAACACCTGCAAAGTTTTCACCCTGTCTGGATGTAGTCTTAGGTCAGACAAGTGCAGAAAGGGCCTCTGACGCTAAAATCTGTTCTGCAGATGGGATAGAATATTGTCCAAGGAAAAGAAGGAAATACTCATCATTTCAGTAATGGTTAAACAACATTTTTCTGAGAAAACCAGCATTATCTGAAGCATGGGGGTAATCTGTGGTGTATAATGCTGAGGATGGGGTCAGCAAGGTATGGGGTTGTTCGTTCTCTTTTTTATGCATTTATCCAGTGTGCTGCAGCAGGAAAGGAAAAGCACCGTGGCCTGAAGTGATGCTTGGGTTTCTTAAATTCTTCAGAAGTTTCAGTTTGTTCCAAGCTACTCATCACTGTTATAAGCAAATGGATGATCAGTGATATTTCTGAAATTATGGTAGTCTTTAGAATGTAAGTATAGCCCTGCTGGATCAGGCCACAACCATTCTATTCCAGCATTCTATGGACTTGTCCCTATGGGCTCCAATTATCTCACTGCTGATTCGGGGCATTTTTAATCCACATTGTAGTTCAGATTAAGATGTCCCCATGCGGTGGAGAGTGGGGGGGGGTCAATTTGAATTCACTCATCCCCAAGCAAACACGGTAAACCTTGGCATTGGGAAAACCACATCCTTTTTTCTTCACCCTTTTTGCCCTGATTGGAAGCTTTTAGCAGACTCATGGGGCTGCAAGCTCATCTGAATCCTTGGTTCTGCAGCCCCGTGAGTGCTCATGTCTGTGTGTGTGTGTGTCCATGTGCGTTTGTGTGGGAGAAGGCAAATGACAGTGCAAATGACAGCAATTTGACCCCCTCATCACTTCCCTTCAGCACAATTTAAGCGAGCACAGCTGCTAATGACACGATCGCCAACTTCTTCCCCCAATAACCTGGGAGTGTCCCCATATATCAGAATAACCCATGCTTGCCTCCTAATTTGCAGTGAAAACAGTTGGAAAGGGGTTTTTTGTTTCAGATTTGAGGATTTTGTCCCTCATGTAGCCCAAATTAGGGCTTTGCACGGGGACTTTTGCCTTGCAGTATCCTTGCCATGGGGACACAATCTTACACATTTTTCCATAAATTGCTGGACATCCTCAAGCAGAAGACAAGGGCAAAGCCTTTACCAGCTGTTGACTCCCTGCAAATAATCTTAAGGTGTATCATGCCAGTCTATCCAGTCTGGAGGCAGAATCTAGGCATCAATTCAAGTAGCCATTGATGCATTTGTCCTCCATAAAGCTATCCAGGCTGGTTGGTATCACCTAGTAGTAAATTCCATGGACTAGTTACTCTCTGGGTGAAAATAAAATGCTTGTTGACCATTACTCTCCCACCCATCACTTCGGAGTCACTTCAAAGTTCACTCTGAAGATCAGCACAGACTTCAAAGACACTTCAGAGCTATTTTGCACAGACTTTGAAGTGACTTCAAAATGACTTCGAAGCTTAGGTTTTGGGGCTTCCCCCCAATGGGTGCCCCCTCCCCCTAGCCTCCTCTAGACCCCATTGCCACACAAGCGTGGAAACAGGCTCCCTTTAATCCGGATTTTCTGCCTTTAATGGGGTCTACAGAAAATCCAGATTAAAGGCCAGAAAGTACCCTTTTGATCCGGATTTCCCCAGCTGCAGTCGAAACAATCGGGTCCCAAATAGGTGCCGTGGTGGAAATGGGATCATCCGACTCACACAGAAATGGGTCCTTAATGGGTGCAAAAATGGGTACTTTCTGACAGTGGAAAAACACCCATTGACATTTGTATCTGTACAAATGCTTCGTAACATTTGTGAACCTGAGAAGGTCAGGAAACGGCTGTGCCAGTCATATCTACAATGAATCCAGAGTGCATTTGATATGGTTTGAGACTGGATTCAAAGTATATTGAGGGCAGATTTGACCCTCTCAGAGCGGATATGTTATGGGATACATATTGAATAAGTATTGGATACGTATTGGATACGTATGCATTCATATCGGATACATATGGGATAAGTATGTGTTGTATCGGATATTCGTACAAATTTGTACAAATTAATTCATATTGAATAGAATCCTGCCACATTCAAAGGGGATCTATTTGAATGAATATTAATATTCTTACATTCGATTTGATATGAACTGAATGCAAAAAAACCTAATCGTGTACATCCCTACTAATTAATGCAGGACGACCTGCATTCAGAAGATCTTCAGCAGCAGCATGTTTTTACTATTTCTTTCACGCCCACAGTGTCCTGAAGCCTGCTATCCTGCATCCCAACCTCTTCCAGGCTTTGCACAGATGGAGCCTTAAACACTACTGGACCAAGTTAGGTCTTATTTCCTAGCAGACCTGACTCAGATTTACCTCCAGCACATGAACTGGGCAGATTCACAATTTTCTGGGGAGTTTAGTATTTCTACCCAAAATTTCCCATCAGTTTTCCTGTGCGAGCCTTTGAAATGCCTACGAAAGAAAACCAAGCTTTCTCCAAGCCTATAGTTATGCGGCTCAGATCCAAGATACTTTTAAAATCACACTGCATAAGCTGCTTGTCACATAATTACTTAGTTATTTTATGACAAGTTCAAGGCTTGCACATGTGTTTCTATTAAAAAAGGATGAGGTTTTGAAAGGGACGCCTTACACAATGCATAAAACTCTGCAAATGTGTACTTGCTTGAAAATGTCCCTTCAAGGAAACTGCCTTAATACGTATCCTTGTATACCTGCAAAGAGAATGCTGAAGTCCTTCTGTCAGTTATTTAACCAACAAACACAAAGGAAAATTGATGTGCCAGCTATAAAAAAAGCAAAATGATAAAAGTGCTAACCCGCGGTCTCACTGCTTAGCAGACTGTTCAAGTATGTGAGCAGTTGCAGCACACGGCATGATCATTAACTGCGCAAAGGAGGTGTGCTTGTCATCAGTACTTAAAGGGCCTATTCTGACCTTACAAGGTCAGTCTGGCTTTCTTTCTCAAATGCCTGGAAATGAATAACTCACACCTGAAATCTAAGGAGAACTGCTTTCTGAGATGAAAGTGACTATGGAGTTGTACCTCAGATGCTTTTCACTGGGAACCGTTGGACTGCAAAAGCATTGGGGCAATGTTCTTTGGTTTCTAACACACTGTGTTATCAAAAGTTTTGTTTTTTTTAAGGGTCTAGACTTAGGAAATGTAAGAGAACTGGTTTATTGAACTATTGGAAAACTAGCTGAGAAAGTGATGAATCTCACAGGAGGGCTTAATCTAAAAGCCACATAAATCTTCAGACTAAACAGAATATTATAAGAGCTTCTTGCAGAACAACTATTAAAGCTACCACCTTTTTTGTATACTTTTACATCTGGTTGACAGACAGAAATCCAATCGGTCAAGTATTCCTCAGAAATGAGATGCAGTGAGAAGAAACCTGGCATTTTGACTACTGAATATTCTAGCTAGCTAGAGAAACAAGCAGGCAGCTATAGATTATGCAAAAAAGAAAAAAGAAAAATGGCATTGTTACAAATGTATAATGAGATTCCTGTAAGACTCTAGCTAATTAGGTGATAGTTGCCATCAATTTTCCAAGTTACTGGAAATGGGATGAAGCTCTATTTTTGTAATAATGACGTGAAAATTGTCATCATGTGATAAAATCTCAGCCCCATGTCAATGTCATTAGCTTGGTCAAAGCCAGCAGCTTTCTGAGAAGATCATTCTCCAGTGAAATTTTGAGGATTTAGCTGCTCTTAGAAATTTCCCATTCTATATCCAATGCCTTGCCGCAGATGAAGCTGAAATGCTTAAACCTGAAGCCTGGATCCATATTTTTGGCCTTTGGTTAAGGTACTCCTTTCTTTCCCCAGACCTAGCCTCATTGGCTCTGATTGATGCTTATGATTCAAAATGGAAATCTTCACTTAATCGAAATCTGCATCTATATAGCTTCTTGTGAGACGCTCTTCTAGCGTTAGGGTACAAGAAGGTGCTAGTGACTATGAGGTAGCATATAGTAGACTTGGAAAGTCAATGAACAATTTCCTAATCTCTAACACCTTCCTGTTAAGCAGTTCTTGTCCTCCTTATCAATCTGCTAGATATCTAGAATCAATATCCCTAAATTTAGCTCCACTTAACACAGTGATGGCCAACCTATGACATGCGTGTCACAGGTGACACGCCAAGCCCTTTTGGGTGACACACATGGTCACCCTGGCACCTGGGCATGTAGTGATTGCTTGTTCTTGAAGTGTATGAAATACCAACTTTCAATTGAAGATTTAGCAACAAAAGTCACTAATATAAAGAATTATGTTTTTGCTTTTAATAAAATACATATATCAAAAATATAACTTATTAGAGCTACAAATATCACAAAATTATGAATATTTCTAGATGTGACACAGCACCCAAGTTAAGCTAGGTTTTCTTGCGAATTTTGACACACCAAGCTCAAAAGGTTCACCATCACTGATTTAACACCTTACTTAGTCTTGAATCCAAAATGCAATAAAACCCCTTATGCTAACAGACACTGTCCCTGTGAGGCTGGGAGTGTCAAATTAATAATTCATTTCTTGTTGCACCTCTCCTTCTACAGAGACACCTGGTTGCAGCTTAAACCACCTTTGCTCTCACAGTATCAGGGTTGTCCCACTTATTTATAATACTTACTTTCTGTTCACCAGGGTAGCAAAATTTTGTATACCCACGTCCAGGTTGTCCAGGTTGCAACCATCCTTCCTATTAGAGTGCTGT
This sequence comes from Aspidoscelis tigris stejnegeri, assembly GCA_023333525.1. NCBI lineage: Eukaryota > Metazoa > Chordata > Lepidosauria > Squamata > Teiidae > Aspidoscelis > Aspidoscelis tigris. The sequence continues at coordinate 99,673,818 of JALMGA010000001.1, forward strand.
AAATATTTATTCATCTTCTCTCTTAATTGATATATTTACCTCTACTGTACAGTACATATCATGGCTGACTCCTTACTGACTGCATGGACACTTTCATGGGCACATCTATGCAGTTTTCTTGGCAGAGATATAGTAGTCATTTACCATTCCCTAATTCTGGGGAGAGGCTGGCAACCCTCTGCTTTCCAGGCAATTTGTTCTACCACTGAGCTACAGGCACTCCCATTGTGTATGTACGTTGTTTTTATTTGATAAGAGTAAAGGTCCTGGAAAGCTGCCAGTACACATACAAACACACTTCTGATAGGAGCCTGTTCAGCAAAAGTACTTACTAAGGTGCCTCCAGCAGCACAGGCCAAAGAGGAAGTCCAAAGAGCATAAGTCAAGAGACAGTCCAAAGTTCAGGGTTGAGGAGAGCAACACAAACAGTCCAGTCTGAGGTCAGAACAACCTGAAGGGTGGTCAGTGGTCTGTTCCAAGGTCTAGGAATTCCAAGCAGGCAGGGTCTAGGAGTCAGATGCAGCAGCCTTCTCTTATGGAAAACAAATATGCATCTGCCAGATGTTTTATCTTGCAGCTCCAGATCACAGCTGCTAATCAACTAATGAGTGCCTCTGAGCAAGTCTCTTCGAGCGTCTTAACCCTTCCTTTTCTGCTCTCCTATGCTTAAAGCTAGGGATCTCAGTGCTCTGCTGCCCCATGTCTCTCAAGTCTTGCACTTCTGCTGTGGCAAGGCTGGGCTGCTGAACCCCAGGCTCCACTGGGGCTGGGAGGTCGGAACTGGGTCCTGGCACCACCTCAGGTTCCTCCTGCACCTGAGGAAGTGTGTCCTCCTCATCCTCTGAGTCCTTCTTCTGGCTGACCATGACAGTAAATAAACTTACTACTACTGCATTTTGAAGTCTCTTGGAACATGGATTAAAATGTTCTCTTTTTAAAACTTTTATTAGTACATAACTAAAGATGACAACACTTAATAAGAAGCGAGTAACAAAATGCCAGAGTTAACATTAAAACTTAGATGTTTCATAATGGGAGGACCAGGCCAATGTTGAAGAATTGCAGAGATGGTGGATTGTCAAAACCAAGAATTATTACACAATTGCATAAGATGGTGAAATGTCAAGACCCAGAATTACTCGAATCTGCTTACAAACAGAGATCCAGACTTTAGTAATTATTTTACAGTTCCACCACATATGAAAATGGAAACCTTTAGTTTGCTTGCAGTGCTAGCCCAAAAGGGACAGAACATTAGGAAAAGCAACTTATGAAAACTGGAGTTAGATGCCATCTGTGAAGTAACTTAAGTTTTCAATTAAAAAGGAGGTTTGTGAACAGGGAGGATGAGAAATAAACCCATGCCAGTCACTATCTGAAAGAAGACTGGGTAATTCCGTATCCCAGATATATTTGAGTGAGAGAAGTGAGTCCAAAGAAGCACTGAGTAGTAAATTGTAGAGAAATTTTACTGTGCCTGCAAGGGAGTATCTAGGCTGCATAAGATTTTTTTCAAAATCAGTTCAGTCTCTAATTGTCCCATATTTGGTAGATGGTAAGTCCAAGTAATGAATGAGACTCCCAGACAAAAGTCAGTTACCAGGGGGTTACAATAATGAGGCCGATTAATTCATGGCTATTCTGAAGGGGGAAAAAATCATCAGGATGCAATAGTCATTATCAATTAATTTAAGGTGGACTGTTTCAGGAAGGGCAGGATGCTGTAAAAATAATGCAGAGGGGAATGTGATGGAAGAAGGAAGGGGACAGAATTAAGAATTTGAATGTTGAAAAGGGTTTTAAAGAGGAAAGACCAAGGTCAGTCTTTTGGCTCATGTCCTGCTCATATATGAGGAAAGGAAGAGACAGACAGATAGAGGGAGGCTGTATCCACAGGCCTTTTGACACTATGGGAGAGATTTTCTGTCATGCTGGAAACAGCCCTGGAAATCAACCATTTTCGGCACACTGGGAAAACTGTCCATCTGGATTGTGAAAACAGCAAACCAATCTCCCAAGTGTGCCTGAGAGTGCCAAGCAGACCAAGAGTGCTTTTTCCTACTGCAAAGGGTATAGGGCGGGATATAAATGTAAATAAATAAATAAATAAAGCCATATCCCTCATAACTCTACCGGTTGCTTTCTGTTACCTGTATGAATACAGCCAGAGAGTGAATAGCAGAGCAGATGGATGTTCATTCTACTCAAAGTACAGAATTGTTGTAAAGACAAATAGAATGCATTTTGCTTATCTGCTTAAAGGAGTCCTTGACATTGTTTTATTGGCCTATTCTTAAAATGCTATCAAACAATAATAAAAAATTGGTTAGACTCACTGTTAGAAATGCATCTTAAGGAAGTTCCCATTGTGGGGTGTTTTTGTTCATTTTCTTTTACACTTTGCAAGAATGCCTTGTGGAGGAACTGAAAAATGAAATGTAAGAGACTGCAATATTTCTGATCAGCATCAGAACAGTGTTGGGCTTCCTTGCACAGAACTCCAATTCATCCTTATTAGAAGATGTTAAAGTCCTTTCTAGAAGACTGATGTCATGACAGTTCATTCAGTAATGAATGCATAGCAAAGGTATGCTCTCCTTCAAACTCCATAGCTTAAACCAAATCGGAAGTGTTTATTTATCTACAGTCTTTGCTACAGAAAAATGATGTCTAGTGTTCTGACTAGCCCACAAGTCCTAATCAACCAAAACTATCTTCTCCAATTTAAGTGTCCTCTACCCTAAGGTATAGGTGCTAAGTGGTAGAAGCTGGCCATAACTGATAATTCTCCCTTGTTCCTTGGCACTGAACAAAGACACCAGATACAATTACAGAGTTAAGGTCATACTTTATTTTCCTTTAACTGGACACAGAGGCTAGAAAGATAAACAATCCCACTGACTGATGAAACAGAGAGAGAGAGTTGGAAGGTTGCACCTATTCCTTAACGCAGTATTCCAACTGATATTGGAAGGAGCACATCGGGGGTGACCACACCTCAAAAATGGAACAAATAAGAACATTTAAATTCATGCTCACTTTACCTGCTCCTTCAATGACTGTATTTCTTTCCTGAACTTGTGGCAACCCATAATTTTTTGAGAATTTCATCAATGGTGCACGCTAAGATGAGTAATAGCCTTAAGTAGTATACTACGTGTATGAGAGACGGAAAGAGAGAGAGAGCTTTTAAGGAATGTAAATGGGAATTCATTACCAAGGAAACATAATAAAAGATTTTTGAGAAAGTAGAAAGAGTACTTGATGGAAGTACAGCTTTACAGGCAGCATAAGAGCAAACATCAATAACAACCAAAATGCCTTTGTTTTCCCTTCCCTGGTAAAGGTATTCAAAAGTGATGTTGATGTTGAAGTAGAATTTCTCTCATTTTGCTTCTATTTTTAGAATTTTACATAGGCTCACCTTATTAAATGGAGATCAGAGTTGTGATACCATTACAAGGAAATTTCAGCAGGTAGAGTTTGTAATGTAGGTAAGCTGCCCCTTTATAGAAGCTTCTAAAAATGCAGGACACCTGACCTGAGGCGTTTCTGCATTTACTTTCCTATCCGTTGGATGGGAAAGGTACAGAACAAGCTAACGTTCGCGCTAGGGAAGACTAGTATGTGATAGTCTAGCCCTTCCATTTGCCTGGATCCACTTGCCTGCTTGTGGTCCACGATTTTGGGCACCACAGCTAGTATGCAATTAGTTAATATCTGGGAAGGCAGAGGCCTTTGTAGACTGCAGTAAATGCCTCCTGCAAGTGTAGCAGATCACCCGCTCAATGTTAACTAATTGCAAGCTAAGAAGCCAAGTGTGAATTGGCCTCTGGATTCCATGTGGTGTGGCAACCCTGATCAATGTTACTATAGTATTGCGGCCATAAGCAGAGGCAGTCTGTAGGTCCCTATTTAAGTGTGCCTTGCACATTTCTGTATACTTTTAAAAATAAGTTTAAATTCTTTACCTTAGCCCTTTAGCTGAATATGGAGCATGCCCTTCCCTTTCAGACATTGTTAGAATATAATTGAAAAGAGGATAGAAATGACATTAACCACTCAGAACTACACATGGTAAAGTAACACTGATGTTTGAAAGAAGATTGTATAGTCTAATATTACCTGAAGTCACCTCAACATCTCACTGTGATCAAGCAGAAGCATTTAGGACATCCTAAAAACTATATGTCCCATTGTATTTCCATATGCCATTTCTTCAAGGAATTCTACCTTTTTCAGCCAATGGAACTTTCTTGCACCTATGAGCACAGCAAAGTAAGGTTGCCATATAGAATCCAGGCCAGAGTTCCTATATGTTTAACAGTCACAAAAAAATAGTATTATTCACATATACTCTACTGGATATTGCCAGCAATCCCACACCTAAGCCACTTTCCTTAATTAACTGAGGGATTCTTAAGGTAGCCCACACAACTCAAAGGAAAAACAAAACAACTTTAGAAACACATATGCATATGCCTCATTTTAGTTCTGCATAGTTTGTTCCACGTCTTTGCTGACCTGACACATGTTTTGTATATTTCTCTAATACATACCAGAAGCTGCTGATGTATCATCTCAGCACAGGAACATAAGAGAGAGATTCTGAAGAACACACACTAGGGATGTGGACAAATATTTGTAACATTCAAAATTTGGCCAAATTCAGCCAAATTTGGACTTTCAAATTCAAATTGAATGTTGGTACATTCAAAGACTGACATCGGTTTGTGGAATGTGCTGCCGGAAGAGGTGGTGACAGCTACCAGTCTAGATCGCTTCAAGGTAGGGTTGGACAAATTTATGGATGACAGATGTATCAATGGCTACTAGAATGAATGCCTAGGTACATCTTTCAGGCTGCGGTGGGTGGGTGGAACAGTACACTTCTAATGCCATTTGCTGGGATTCAAGAGCAGAAAAAGTTTTGTCCTTGTCTCTGTTTGAGATGCCATGAGCTTTTGGTGGGCTACTGTGTGCAGCAGGATGCTGCACTAGATGGGCTGTGGCCTGATCCAGCAGGGCTTCTCTTATGCATGGGATTTGTACGCATCTGTACGGGATTCGTATGGGACTGAACATTTGTATCAAATTAGAATCCTACTACATTTGAAGGGGATCTATTCAAACGAATAAGAATTTTCTTGCATTAGATTCAGTATGAATTGAATTCAAACGAGTATTTGTGCACATCGCTTTCTTTACACATTTCTCAAGCCTAGTTGTACTGTTGTCAGAATGTAAAACAACAACAACAAAACAGTGTTGTTGATGCAATAATGGGTACATCCATGTGGGTAGCTAAGATACCTTCCTCTGATTGACCCAAGAGATGGGTGTCTGGATGCCAAGGTGTACAGGGGAATTTATGGGCACATGCATCTGTCCTCCAATGGTCTCAGAACTGCATAGTTGCTATGAAGGAGGAGGAGGAGAGTTGTCTTTTATAGCCAATTTTTCTCACCCTTAAGGGGACTCAAAGGGACTGGCAAACCTTCTGTTCTTCCTCCCACAACAGACAACCTGCAAGGTAGGTGGGACTGTGAGAGCTCAAAAAGAGAACAGTGACTATCCCAGGTTCACCCAGCTGACTTTGTGCAGGAGTGTGGAAATGAACCAGAAAACCCTCAGGTAAGAATCCTAGACTCTAACCACAAGACCAAACTGGCATCACCAATTAGGAATGAAGACGAGTTTCAGTCTGACTTTATGAACTTTCTAGTCTGTTTAGCACTTCCCCTCGTTTTAGGAAACTGGGCAAAGTGCATGGACCAACAGTCTAATTTGGGAGTGTTTTGTTGTTGTTCATAGTGCTCCAGCACCAGAGGGGGGGGGAGGCAATATTCAGATGGCTATTTTTCTAGCATTCAAAACAAATTCTTCTTTTTCCCCCTGTGCATGATTTGTTTGCATATCTTTTATCTCTACTAGTGCTTCACAGGGATTTTCTTTTTCTTTTCTTTTCTATCTCAATAAAGTGGCAGTTCCAAAGTGGATGCAAATTTTAATCTATGTATTTATTTATGGTACATTGCCATGACCAGACTATATTTTCTCTTCTCTTCTTTTTTCCTTGTGTTATTTCATCTGGGATATGGCTGTCATTTTACCATGTTTATTTGCTTTAGGCATGCTTGCATGAACCACAAGCAGTTTCTACAATGCTCCTCAAGGCACACTCATATAAATCCCCCAGTTTCTTGAAAGGTGCTGCATGGCTAGATATTCATACACATCACTGAGGTAGCACCACAGCTTGAAATTGTGCCCTTAGGGTTACGTTACGTTTAGAGCCACCAAAGTGGTTTCACTGCTCTCAGTCAACAGCACAATATTTGGTCACTCGTTACTTGAGTTACAAATAAAATCATTATTTGGTGCAAGACGATTCCTCCACAGTGTTTCAGCACATGTTGGTATATGACGTACCACAGGATGCAAATGGGAAGAAAGCTCAAAAATTAAATAAGAGCAATAGTGAAGAATATGGCAGTGATTTCCCCACCCTACTGCATACTGTCTGTTGACTGACTCCAGGAAATGAATGTGTAACTAAAGCCTCCTCTTTCAGGTTTCCAACTTATTAAAGCAGAAATTTGAAATATTTTTTTATTTATTTTTCTGACTCTAGGGTGGGCAAGAGCACTAATATTTCTTACAAAGCCCCTAGCCATATATTGTGACCTATATGGAGTCCTTTGTAAAGCTTGATGCGGATGCTCCTTATTCCTGTGGGGGACTCAGAGGAATCAACAGAACTTCTGCCAGCATCCACGCTTGGGGGACTTGAGGTTTATTATCTAGTCAGCACCGCTGCAGCTATTTATGTAAAGCACAAACCAACTGGAGGGACACAATCTTTTTATTATTAGTATTCCATAATAATGTTCGTTACAAAAGCGAGGTTGAATAAACATGTCTAAAAGGCAAGGATGTTTCATAGATTTGTAAACAGATGCATTGTAGACTGTAGGATGGAGTATCCCTCTCCAAGACTACACTTTGAACTTTCCTATGGCTAAATTGGGAAAGCAATTTTTCACCACCCCATTGAAGAAAATATGGTAGAATTTCCCCCTTTAGTTTATGCAGAGCTTATATACTGAAAATATTTTTTCTCCCTGTATATTAACAGGATAGGGTATCTCCTGTCACTATTTTGATTCAGTTGTAATCCATTGGCATATTTTGAAATCTCTCTCTACCTTGTACTGCATGACGGCTATTCATCCCTGACTGTTTCAACTCATTTTAGTATTGAATTTCATATAGGTTCTTCCAGGAAGATCAAGCAGCATCCCTAAGATTCCCTGGCACTTTTCCATTCATTCATTGAAAAAAACCTAATCTTGTTCAGCTTTAGCTAAACTGCAGCAGTGCAAAATTTTAATCCATTTCTTTGGGCCACATAGAATCATAGAGTTGGAAGGGACCTCTAAGATCACCAAGTCCAACCCCCTACTCAATACAGGATTTCCTAAACCATCCCAGACAGGTCCAACTTCTGCTTGAAGAGCTCCAATGAAGGAGAGCTAACCACCTCCTGTGGCAACTTATTCCATTGACTGATTGACCTCATTGTCAGGAAGTTTTTCCTAATATCTAATCTGCACTGACTCCCTTGAACTCTGGTCAACCGATATTCCGATCAAAGGGGACACATAGGCCACCCGCAGAGTGTAGAGGAAGTAGATCTAGATATCTCTGCAATGATAATATTAGCATTAACTGTGTGACAATGAAGCCTTAATATTGAAATACACTTCTGGGCGTTTCTGAGCAACAGTGCAGGTAGCATTTTGAGTCCAAAGGCATCAAACAAATGCCTGTCTTTTCCCCATATTTTTTTCCCTAAAGTTATAAAAGGCTATTAGACTTGCCTTTAATTTTTAAGCAGAGGTAAGCAGTAGTAAGACTATTGGAAAGGACAGCTCAGAATTCGGGAGCAGACCATGGACAGCTGAGCAAGAAGTTATACCTATTGATATCTCTGTTAGCACCTACAGCATCTGCAGGCCTTTCTGCACTTGCTGGTGTTATGCACCAGCAAGCATAGTAAGGGCCTCCCTTCTTCTCGTTAGTGTGGAAAATGGGAGGCCTTGACTACCACTAGTATGCTCTAACTGCACAGGAAAGAGCATGATCTAACATGCTTCTGGCCTCCAAACATGCCCATTGCTCCACCTCTAACATGAAGCTCCTTCCAGTCCTCCAAACTGAAGGACTGGAAGCTTCTTATTTAAGGCATAACTGTTCTGGTCCTCCAGACAGGAGGACCAGAAGCTTTGAATTTCTGCCAGATCGGAATCAGCATCGCTGGCAGTAGGAGCACTAGAAAGGCAGGGAAGCACACAGCAAAAAGATGTGTGGAGTCTTTGTGGGGGACAGCAGCTTCACTGCTTCCATCCCAGTCTGGAGGAACCCAAGATCAGGAGTTTCCTTACCTAGATTGCTGGTAGACTTTGATATCAAGGTCTATCGGCATACTAGTGAAACTAAATCCAGATCACAGGGGCATGAGGAAAGACATGCCTCCATGATTCAGTTTACAGGAGTGGGGGCATTTTGGCAGTATGCATCACTGAAATAACCCACCCCAAGGATTCTAAGGCCAGGAGCTTTCATTATTGGTTGTTGATGCTCACAGATGCTGGTTCCAAAGGGTGTACAAGCTAGTGAGGAACACACTTTCACCAGGCAGATGGCATTGTTCCTGCCTAAGGGAACAGTCCCAGCCATGGAACAGATTATCTGATCCACACCATGTAGGGCCCAAGACCAATCTGCAGTACAGCTTCTAGACAGCAATTAGTGCAGGTCTAGTGAAGAGCATATGCATGTCCACTAGGCTGCTACAGCCTAGAAGCATGCCCGCCCTCTCTAGAGGTGCACTAATTGTTGATTAGGTGTAGAACACTAAATAGTGCTCCACATCTATACCAATGTTAACTAGAAGCTTACCTGCAGCATCCAGCAGTGTGACCATTCACTCTTCTTCCAGCTCACTGCATCCAGTGGGTGGGGAGCATATCGTCTGCACAGGCATGGCCACATTGCCGGCACTGGTTGATTGCCAGCATCTTGCGTAGGCACAGCCATGTTGCCCGGTTGCTAGCCGCTACCATGATTTATTATTTATATTTCTATCCTGCCCTATATCCAAAGGTCTCAGGTCCCTGAGGTCTCAGGTCCCTGAAGGCCAGCAACACAGTGGCAGGCTGGCTGGGGGTCACGCCTCCCCAACATGTCTCTGGGATCAGTCTGCCCTTCTGCATCTGCCTGCTGGTGCATCACACAACGTGTGATGTGGCTGGCGGTGGCCAATCGAGTCATTGAGGTGGCAGGACTCCCAACTTTTGCAGCAGCGGCATGGGCTGGCCAACAGAGGACCATTTGCATTCTTGAGACACTTTGGGTAAGCTTCTCTCCCAGCAAATGAAAATGGTTCTCCTGCACCTGCAGTTGACCAGTCCTAGTGCACAGCAGCTTAACAAGGTAAGTGCAGAGAGTGCCCAAATCTTGTCAGGTATCTGCAGAAAGGCCCTGAGTTTTGCAGTACTACATCAATAGTATTCAATGTCAAGAAGTACTGGTAATGCAGATTAGGGCTGCCCTAATTTGAGTTACACTCCATCTTGTGCAGATTGAACATACCAGCAGTGGTTGGAGCTCCAGGCTATCTACACTAAAGTGTAGACTGATGAGGTTTTGAAGAGGATTTTGAGGGAACAGAGGTAAATGTAGAAAGGCTTATAGCTGAAATTCCAAAGGGCTATTGCAAAGTTGTGCTACTGTAGAGCTGCAAAAAGTATAGAAAACTGAAATCAGAACTACTGCATCTGAGGCTGTAATAACTCTCCAGGAAAGAAAGGTTCTTATTTTGGTTTTGCTTTTCTCTGTCTTTACATAAAAGTTTACTTGTGGCAGGAAGAAGACATGCTACAACTAAGGACCAGAGAGTAGTTCCCATCTCTTTCTCAAAATAAATAAAATAAATAAATGTCTAGGAATCATCTAGTGAAGGTTTTACTGCACTTAATGACTCACCATTTAGAACACTTCACAGAGTCCACTAAAGAGAAGAGATGTGTAAAATGGAAATTAGTCAATGCCATTTCTGCATTTGAAACAATCCTGCTCTGTCCTATTTCCATTCTAACATGTGCATTCTTTTAGGAACAGGAAATGACATGGAAATTTGCATTCTGTATTTAAATATTTAGATATGTATTTAAATATTTAGACTCTACACCGGAACACTTAACAGAGTGTGTAAATGCATGTGTAACTTATTTCTGCAATGCGCATTTGCATGAAGGTTCATTTTGGGTCAGATCTTAGTATGTATGACTAAATGGATATATTTAAAATAGAAAACAAGCCAGAGATTATAATACTACTATTATTATAATAATCTAAGGGAGCAACAACAACTCACAGATACAACTTTTCACTGGTTAAATTATCTAGCAATAGAAGCAACTGTTTACCATTTGCAAATAAAATAAAACAAAATCTTCTGTAACCCTCTATCACCATCAGTTCTTTGCCACAAAAAAGTAGAGCCTATATGACCTACAGGATGGCACAGCATGCCCCGGCACGGAGCATATATACACAGTGTATGCCCCTTCCCAGAGTTGCCGAGAGCCACTCGGATCTTAATTGAGAATGCCTAGAGGGCTCTCAGCTAACCTCACAGATGCAGGCTTCTCATTATTTCCTACACTAAGGCTGTATGGGGGCAGGATAGTGCAGCTGCAGTTTCAGTCACATGCTATGTCATCAATCGCCACAGCAAAAGCCCAGTGTGCCTGAGTAGATAGTCCTGGGCATGACCATTCACACATACCTAGACCTAGGTAGCTCTGGGTAAAGTTTGGGACATGCTGGTGCTTGCAGTGCAAATGCCAGCCAACATCCCTAATGTTAACTGCTGTGGGATTTTTTTCCACACTGCATTTAAGTGTGAAAAGGCCAAAGAGTTAAATAGTGCACAAGCTGCATTGTGACATAGTTCCCCCTACCTCCATTCAGACACTGTTTGGAGGACAATATTTGACCCAGATGTACAAAATCAGAAACTTGTTCCAACAAAATATGAGCAATAGTTAGCAATCTTTTACTGACAGGAAAAACAACAACAACACCATGCTTATTTCTAAGCAGTAAACATGAGAGGAAGTGCAGGGCCTGTCAGTGTCTACACCAGCATGCAGATGGCAGACTCCTATTCCAGAAAAAGGCTTAGTACAGAAAGGGCCTAGGTTTGATACTTTGCTAATGTACAGTGTAGGATGCTCACCGTGTCCTGTTGTGTTGTCTAAGAAATTTACTGTTGTCCAGTGAAACCTTTGTGATGCCTTCTCATTCACAAAGCATGAACAGCTGCTGAAGTTCGGCCTCCCATTGCCCTGTTACTAAGTCACCAGATCAGCCTGAAAAAACAGGTGTTGGTGTGCCATATGCCGATGGATCCCATCCTAGCACAGAGAAATTTGTTTTGGAAAAATGCCATGCAAAGTTGTCACTCGTATCCACCTGGGCAACCTTAAGAAAATGACTCACAATGAGGAAACTGAAAAGACACATTCTTAGTAAAGGTAATAAACATTTTTTTTGGAGAAAGAGGGTATGCTTTTCATATTGTTTTACTTGGTGAGCTTTGGAATGTTTACCCTTTAAAAGAAGAAGAAGAAGAAAGAAAGAAAGAAAAGAGGCTGGCTCATCCAAATGTTTTTGTAACTTCATGAACGTGTCAAAGGTCCTCTGCGGGAATTCTGTGGGAAATATGCAGAATGTCCTGCACATAAGAAACAAGGAAAACCTCACAGCATGGAATAGCATGAAAGTTAAAATGAAGCATATGCAGTTCTGCACACAATACTTCAGATATCTTCTTTGGGAGGTCTTCGTTCATTCAAAGGACAACCATAACTCCATGCTTCAGTCTTGGCTAAAGAATCCATTTCTATTTCAGCCTTGTATTATCACCCATGACAATACAATGTGATTCTGACTGCTGTTTTCTCTCCTCACTAGGGATGTGCACAAATATTCAAAAATCCAATTTGAATCCAACAAATACTGATATCCGAATTTGAATCGAATTTAAAAACATTCAAGTTCAGATGTTCAGATGTACAGATTCAAATGTATCATATTCGAATATGTCCAAAATTATGTATGCTTGTGCTTATAACATGGGATTAACATGGGATGAATACGGGATGAATACACAATTGTGCAAATTCGAATAATGGATACGAATGCTGTCAATGAATCAAATCAAATTTTCAGATCAGATTTTTGAATGCGCAGATTCAAATAATTTGGATTTGAATTGGATTTTTGGAAATGCAGATTTTTTACATTTGAAAATAATCAAATTTTTGAATATTCAATTCAACTCGAATTCGAATGCAAAAAATACATTTGCGCACACCCCTACTCCTCACCTTCAAGTCTTTTGCAGTTATTTTTAAACTGCTTGTTTTGTTTCTTCTTCAGAAATCTGTGTTGTGATGTTTTTTTATGCTCCATCTACTGATAGAAAAGAAACATGGCTCAAAAGCAGCTTAGGGGATGGGGCATCCACATGCTAGTGTCTTTAGCCACATTAAAGGTCAGAAAATGTACTTCCAAAATACACTATCTGGCCTTTAATGTATATTGGAGGTGGCTTGTGTTTGCATACTACCATCCCTAAGCTGCTTTTGAGCTGCTTTTTCTCTGATGTGTGTCAATGAAGCCCAGGGCTGTTTCCATGCTACGTAGGCTGTTATGGACCACATAACGAGACTCACTGAGGCTGTGTTCAGACATAACAAAAAAGGAACCTCAGAGGTGCCTCAGGGAGGCAATATGTGGCTCTCATGTTCCCAAGCCTTCTCTAATCCACCTTTTCCAGTACCAAAAGTTCAGGAGAAGGCAGGAGTGTGTAGACAATCCCACCTTCAAGCCTTCTCTAAGCTGCCTCAGATATTTTTTTTTCTGTGTCTGATCACAGTCTGATTCTAGCCTATTCTGGGCAAGATTGACAGTAGCTTGCTCCATGGGATTTCCGCATTTGGACAGCTCAACCTAGCCCAAACTTCAAAGTCAGGAAGTAGAAGTGTCCACTATTTCCTAGTCATTTGTCCCAGAGTTAATTTAATTAGTCCATTGCTCTTTCTAGAAATATCTGCTTGTAAAAAAATACCCACCAGCTTTAACTTTATTGAACTGTTTTCATCATTTGGATTAGACATTGAAAAGAAAATGACCTTGAAAATGAAGGAGAGTAAAGAAGCTCACTTCATTTCTAAAATGTGTGCTTTAATGGCAATTATCAAACTAGGACTTAAAAAAACCCTAAAATTCTTATCCAATTAATCAGTTTCTAGTGTTCCAATCTACATATTTTACCAGTGAACTACCAATAATTTATTTGATTCAAGAGAATGAAATAAGAAATTGAAACATCAGAAGGCCAAAACACAAAAATCTATGTAGTACTTAAATCAAGCTTCCAACTTCATCCACAGCAAAGGAAGCTTTGCAAAAACTGGAGCTGCATGCACTACAAAAATATGGGTCTCAAAAACAGTTTAGAGATGATAGCATCCACCATAGCAAAGAAAATTAAGTATTTAGCAGTAACATTGGCTAAACAAAATATAGTGCTCTATAAGAACAATTATCTGAAAACGTGGTGTGGAATAAAACAGGACTTAGAAAGATGGTCAAAGTTGAGCTTATCATTAATGGGCAGAATTTCGGTAATCAAAATGAATGTCCTTCCAAGAATTATGTTTTTATTCCAAACCTTACCAATAGTAATTAATGAAAAGACTTTTAAAAACTGGCAAAAGGATATGTCCAAGTTTATCTGGCAAGGGAAAAAAACCAAGAATAAAATTCAAACTGATGCAGGATCTGAAAGAAAGAGGAGGTTTGGGTTTACCTAATTTGAAGATCTATCATGCAGCCTGTGGATTAAGTTGGATAGCAAAGTGGTTCTGGTTGGAAGATAATAGATTATTAAAATTGGAGGGGCATGACGAGGTTCAGATGGCATGGGTATTTGTGGTACCATAAAGTAAAAGTCAATTCTGATTTCAAAAACCACTTTGTAAGAAATGCTCTGTACAGAATTTGGCAAAAGTACAAAAATAACTTGTATAGAAAAATTCCACTGTGGGTGTCCCCACATGAAGGCATATTAAGGGAATTTGGGGAAAGAGATAACTGGGTCAAATATGAGGATCTGCTATATAAAAATGAGCTCACAAGGGAATTTACTATAAAAACAAGAGAGCAGTTAAACCAAGAGGGGAAAAATATACTGTTGCAATCCGGTTTTGCAACCTGAATCCTTGGCTCTGGGAAACCTAAGGGGGAGGCAGCTTACGGCTACCTCAATCGTGGCTGCAGTCCTGAGAACCACAGTGATACGTGGTTACAACCCAAGGGCCGTAACGATACTTGATACCAGTAGTTACTGGTACGATTCACCGGGTGTTGCTAAAGTAAATCTCTTATAAGCTACCGGCATGCCTATAAGAGATCACCATGTGCTCCTATGGTGAGTCAAAGGAAGAGAGCACAGGGGAAAGAAGTTAGGCAGGAGACGAGATGAGCTGGAAAGAGAGCTTTATTTCTCCGCGGAGCTTTTTTATAGCCCGCTACAAGAAGGCAGGGAAGGAAGTGACCTCAGGATAAAATCCAGGGAGGTAATAGGTGGAGTGCATCAGCTGGGCAGGTCAGAAGTCCTTCTGATGTCATATCCTGTGGCAGGAGGAAGAGAAAGTTGTTGTCTGCATGCAACATGTGGCCAAACTCCATTAAGCCCCAGGCTAAGAGTCCAGCCCCTGCTGATGTAGAGTGTGTACTGCAAGCTTATGGAAGCAGGGAGATTCCTTTTACCCTGAGGCTTGAGAAGCTGGTGGAGAAACCTGGGTAAACTTGCAATTGCTACAATATACAATGGTTTACGTATACGCAACTGAAAAATATTTATGGAGAAGACAAAAGCAGAATGAATATTGAATGGGACAAACAAAAGTGGGAAATACAATTAAAATCAGCTGAAAAAGGAATAATTGGGGTGATTTATAAAGTATTGTTACAGATGGACCTAGAACACGAACAGGTCAAAGAATGTATGATCACGTGGACAAAAATTTTTGGGTATAATATTAATATGGACCAGTGGAAGAAATTATGGAAAAAGGATATGAAATTTACTATATGTACTGTGTTAAAAGAAAACATATTTAAGATGATGTACAGATGGTACCTAACCCCTTATAAACTGTCTAAGATTTATCATGCTATGCCCAATAAGTGTTGGAAATGTGGGACCAATGTGGAAACATTTTACCACATGTGGTGGACCTGCGGAGTAGCAAGAAAATATTGGACAAAAATCCATTTAGCAATGGGAAATATATTAAAAATTGTGATTCCATTTAAACCTGATTTTTTCTATTAGGAATAATAGACTGCAACGTAGACCATTTGAATACTTTGATTATGTATATTGTTACTGCTGCAAGAATGGTCTATGCAAAAAAATGGAAAGCGCCAGAAATACCTTCAGTAGATAATTGGTTAATTAAACTGTCCGAATTTGCTGAGATGGACAAATTGACAAATCTCTTAAAAGAAAGAACAGAAAAATATTTAAAAATCTGGAGACCCTACATAGAATTTCTACAAGAAGAAGGGGTGTTTTTCCACTGTCACTAAAAGTACTCATTAAGTATCCATTAATGGGTACATAATGGCATTTTTGTACCCATTAATGGGTACTTAATGGGTACTTCTAGTGACAGTGGAAAAACACCCAAGGATTAACAGCAGCGGGTTTCGATTGACTCTTCTTCTTTTCAAGGAACGGCTGAATTGGAAGACACTAGAACAACCGGATAAGATCCTGGGAAAACGGAGGAAGTTGTGAAAAATGGACTATTATATGATAATTGGGAAAAAGGGGTGATAATGAACCCTGAAGTTTTAGTATAATGTAGTATCAAAAATAAATAAATAAATAAAAAGGAGATGATAGCATCCACCCATTAGTACCTCTATTCCACATTAAAGATCAGAAAACATAGTTCTAAAGTGCATTTTTCTAGGATGAGAGGTGAGATGGGAACATTACAGTGTTAACCTCTAAACCACTTTTCAGCTCTTTTATTTTAACTCATGTAGATCCAGTCTGGGACTTTTAAGGGCTATAGTGGGGTGGTCAAAGGGAACTTATGGAAAAACAGCAAAGACTGTATTCATGTGACTGCAGATAGCAGCATCTTACTGTCAATAGGCCTTGCTCCCTTCCTGGCTCAAGGTGTGTGATTACTTTCCACCATGCATTTCACAGACTCTTCAAAGTAAGGGAACAAAAGATACAACACAGGTGAGGGTTTCTGGAACTGCTCATTTGAAACCTCCTGCAGTCAAGCATTATTTCTTTTTAAGCTAACCCTTTTAGGGAAAATTAACTCTTTCCTGTCACTTTTAAGTTTTCTGCACAAAATTATAGGTATTTTTCTCTAAATTGAAGTCTTATTTTTTGGGCTAACTACAGAGAGAAAAAATATACTGTCTTCCAGCCTTTTTGCATTCTGTCTTCTAGGTGCTCTTGACAGGTGTGCATTTACCTTCCATGGGATAGTGTGAAAAGCCCCAACACCTGACAATATAGTTAACTCTGGAGCATCTATGGAGATTGCACCCCCTGTCCTCCCAAAAACCTGGGGTGATGGGCAGGCCCCATGAGGGTTGATCAGGATTCGCCACGTGTGTGCTCCAGCATTTCCAATGCACACATTGCTATTGGGTGCTGTCCATGGAGACGCATTGGGTACCTCCCTTAATCTGGATCTACTAATCTTCCTTAGATCCAGATCATCTTAGGTCAGGGTTAAGGGAGGTAAGTGGAAAAAAAACCAGGAAAGAAATCTACCCCACAAATGTAAAATTGTTTTTCTCTTTATGTGATTTAAAATTGAAAGCTTGGTTTATCACAAAGGCTGTGTTCAGATCACTTTCAGAGGGACAGAACACATCAGCAAAGTGACTGGTGGTTTTTTTTCCCACTTTTTCTAAACCAAAAGTGCATTTTCTGAATTAGATAATGCCAAAAGAAAACAGCTTTTCACTTTGCTGATGTGTTCCTTCGGTCTGTAAGTGTACTGAAGCTGGATTAAAACTTAGGTGTGAATGCAGCCAAAGGGTTGCCTTATCATAGTGGTATCCATAGTTTCCCTGACTTTTCAGCGTGGTCACTTTAAAAAACTTAGTTTGGACCTACTCAAATTCCAGGGCCTTTTGATGTAAAGACATTGCTTCAGAAATAGGCCTAACATTTTGAACAAAAATGTTTGTTTCAGAATAAAAATACAACAAAGCAATACAGTTCTTGTACTTTCTACCCGTCCCATTTAGTTCTTTAATATATATACTCTTGGTAAGAATTTCCACTTCACTAAAAACAGGTAGATCCATGACCTAGTTCTCAGGTTCTCCTTTCCTTTGGTTAAAATTTTATCAGAGATTTTTGGTGGTGTTAGGAGCCCCTGTGAAAGATAATCTGGAAAGCTGTGTTCCTCCCCCAAGGAAGAACTTCTTGAACTAACACCTGACTTGAAACTTTCTGTTTTTTACTTTGCCTCTTTTAAGCCACCTGTTTTTTCCATCTTCTCTTCCTCCATCCTTTCTTCCACATACCTCTCCACACCTTTGAACTAGAAGTGTCACCTTCTACTAATGAGTATCTTATTAAGAAATTTTAAAAATCTCATGGAAGACCATCTCCCAAACCTGAGATAACCATTAGCTTCTGTTTAAGAAGCATCACAGATCATCATGGACTATACATTAACCTGCAGTCAGTCTAATGGTGTAATAGCTGACTGATCACAGTTTTCCAGCTTAAACCTCCTTTTGAAATAAACAGTTCTTAATCATATTTCCCCCTTTATTTAAAATGGAAGCATCTCTAGTGATATAAACTTTTAGTATCTGTTCCTTAAGCAGAAAATAAATTTATTTACAAACTGCCTCCATTTGGACTGACTGATCACCCATACTTTGGTTGTGTTTAGTCAAAGAACTGGTCCCACTTTAGAAATGGAGTATTTTGTTGTAAGCATACGTCACTTTCTTTCATGAAACCTTATCTTTCCAAAGAGAAATGATTTATCTTTAGAACTAGATTTCCATTTATGGAACACTTTTAGCCCTGCAGAGAACATTCCACATATATAGAATGAACAAGGACCCAGATGCATGTATGTTCTGATCCATTTTCAGCCCAACCTTTCAGCGAAGTGACGAGAAATTTCCATTAGACATAATCTAAACCAGAGCCTTTTCACACATGGCCCAAAGCTGCTCCCACACAGAGCATCAGCACCAAATGGAGCTGCTTCTCTTCCAAGTGATTCTTCCAGTGCCAGACTGTCTCCCAGGCGGATAGCTGTGGAGTACTAAAAAGTGCCTCACAGCTATACTAGCCACATCTAAGATTGTTTGCAATGGAGGCTGCTGGGGAGAATGTTCTTATGAAGGACTGGGACTATCCCTCCCCCTTCGGTACAGCTGTTTGGCATGGAGAAGGGCAGAGTGCCACAGGTGCTCTCTCTCTTTCTCTCTGGAGAGAACTCACCTGTGGGTGTGGTTCAGAGTCTGACTGTGAACCATCTGCATCTGAGGGGACAGAAGCAGGTTCCAGGGTGGGCCCCTGTGGCACAGGCCCATCGTCTGGGCTGGCAGGGGCAGAGCCCTCCTCATCTGAGGAGTAAGAGAGGGCACAAGGCATGACACTTTACCACATCATGAATGCACCAAATGGGAGATGGATCTGCACGGTCTTGCTACATCATGGTGCATTCAATGTGTTGGACAAGTGCTGCACCCATGGACCGATACTTACTGCATCTTTTTGCCATCATAAGCATCTCTTAAGATATCTCAATGGCAGGGTGGGAGAAAAAAGGTCTGGGTCCTGCTCACCATGAACAGACCATTGCAGGTTTTACCTTTCTTCTCATTAGTCTTTGCAAAATCATCAAACAAAGGGTTTTAATGACCCACCTGGCTGTCAAGATTGCAGCCAAGGAACTTTCTTAACACAAAGGAAGAGAATTGATCAACTCTCCCCCCCCCCTTCTGTATAGAGCTTTCCATACCTGTTGCAAGAAGGTTTGGCTTTGGGAATGGCACTAAAAATATAATTTTGATTCATGTTCTACAGCTTTTACCTTTCACATGATTGACAGTGAGTGATAGTGCTTGTTAAATCCGTCCATAGCTGGTCTTTGGAGCCAAGATGTATATCTCTTCTCTGAGTGCTGCCACCAAGAGAGAAGCTTTTGGAATGCATTCTCTCCTGATGCTGCCATGAGCATACGGTAAGCATCGAGGAAAATCTTTGCTTTCCTCCAAAGTATCTGATTATTGATGCTGTTTTGTTACACAACAATTACTGGAGATGTACACTTAGGTATTAACTCTACATTATGTCCTAAGAAATGGTCACTTCACCCCTTAGACCAATGCATGCACAGTAGTCCAAGTCACATAGATAGTGAACTAAGTATTATCTGTATCTCTACACAGGTCCATTAGTGAATGAGTGCATTACAAGTGCTAACTTTGAGAACTTTTCTAGAATTCTATTGCCATTTTAAGATACTATCAAATTACAATGAGAAAGTGTAAGCTGTTTCAAAGAGGCAATGACATTTTTCTTTTGCTTATGGGAAACCCTTTAATAACTCAGGTGGGATCATGATCTTTATGAATTATGAGTCTTTCACACAATGGATAAAAAACCATAACAGCAATGAAGTATATTAATAGTCAATATGGCTTGACATTATGGTCATTAGGGTTGTGAGAATCTATTCTATAAATGTCAGCAGTTGTCTGTGAGTTAACAGTTTTGCTTCTTATGGACAATAGCAGCTACATCCAAGATTTTTCTCATGTTGCTGTGTATGTCTGTGCGTACATGAGCTGTTGCCTTCCTGCAAATAAATCTTACATTAAATTATACACATTGGATTTTTTTTCCCATACAAAACTATCTGTTCAATGGCTAGTGAAATATGTGGCTAACACCTGGCTTCCTTGAGCACGTGGGGAGATGGAGGGAGAAAATACCAATAAAATAGAAGCACATCAATAACATGTGGTAAAATACATGTCCTTAAAACAATAGTTTTATTACTGATAGTGTTCCCAGGTGTTTTATAGAGATGTGCTCTTGGCTATCACATTGAAAAATTGCATTAAGCTGCTTGCTGAGTATAAAAACAGAGACTCAGAACCAATCAAATATTACACCAAACTAACTTCAGCCAACCTCAGTGTCCAGTTCATCACAAACACTTGTGTAAATGTATATGTTTTCTTTAAATGTGCTTGTTTCCATATGGGAATCTTAGGACTTACTGTGAGCCCAAGCTGTAATGCTGAATCTTGTTTTGAGTGCCAGAACATTCCATGTAGAATGTTGATGAATTTCCATGGGCATCACAAAAGAGAAACAATCATTTCTGATCACTGTGCCAGATACTTAGATGAGTCTGCTGAAATGTATAAAATAATCTGTGTATCATAAGTGGAGATTATTTGCTGCTTATATTTATATAGTCAGATTTCCATGAGAGAATAAAATGAGTATGAGCATAGAGGAACGTATTTCCACCTTTGATGGGAATACAATAGTATTTAAAAGTTTAGGAGAATGCATCATCATCAATGTTTTAAATATAAATGTGGAACTAACACCCAAAATATGTGACAACAGGAAGAACAAGAGCAGACAAACAGTATCTATTTGATCAAATAATATATGCTGCATATGGGATGTACATGGATATGTTTTTTGACATTTTATTCATAACGAATTGAATGTTTGAAAATTGTATTCATTCAAATAGATCCCCTTCAAATGTGGTCGGATTCTGTTCAGTACGAATGGATTCATACAAATTCATATAAATATCCGATACGTATCGGATACAAACAAATATGTATCCGATATGAACAAATACATATCTGATATGTATCCCATAACAAATCTGCATTCTGAAAGTGCCAAATCCAACCTGAATCCACTTTTAATTCGCTCTCATTCCATAGCGGAGGTGTGGCACAGTCGCTTTCCCACCTCCCCAGTTTAATGTATGTCCAAATTATGTGGACAAATGTCCAAAACATTGGTACAAATATTAATGTATGAATGTTGTAACATTCAATTTGTTCACGAATATCTGAATTTGTACATATTTGTACAAATAATGAATGTTACGAATATTCATGCACATTCCTAGACAGAAGGACAGTACTATATGGACATTAGATAAATGGTATAAGCATCTAATTGAATAACATAGATTTGAAAAAATGTGCAAAATAAGATTTTAAAGGCCAAGGATTGAAACTATGCTCCAAGATAGAGGACAACTGGAAAGAATTATTGAACTATTCCATGAGACCCAAAACTCCAGAATTTTTGAGAGATGAAAAAACAAGACTATTTCTCTGGTCCCACCAGAGTAAAAGAAGATAAGAAGAATTATATGTTATTGTTAACTGTGTGCACAGAGCATTGAGGGATCCCACTTTTTGTACACAGTTTTTATACACTTTTTCTTCTTTTGTTTTGTTATGTTTATTATGAGTGTACGGACATGACAGGCAGGCAGGCAGGCAGGCGGATGGATGGATGGATGGATGGATGGATGGATGGATGGATGGATGGATGGATGGATGGATGGATGGATGGATGGACGGACGGACGGACGGATGGATGCCCTATCCGTTGAGACAGCAATTCACTTATGCACGATTTGAATTGACTGACTGCATGATGAAGTATGGTAGATACCTTCAGATACCTTATCAAGATAGACTGTGCATCTGTGGGGCAACAGAGGTTGAAAACCTCTTACACATTTTGTTTACTTGCCCCTTGTACTCTCAATTAAGAACAGCATGCCTGGATCCCCTTTTGCAAAATATGACATTTTGGAATGCAGAGCAAAAAGTGAACTACCTTTTGCAGGGAGAGAATGCTCAGGCAACATATAAGGTAGCTTTGTACTTGCTTAAGGCAGCCCGGCTCAGGAAACTTTTTATTGAGACTAATGGAGTGCCTTGTAAGGGTGACGAGGATTTGTAACTATAACATATGTACAGACCTGATTTTACTCTTGTTTATACTGATTTTATTTTTCTATGGTTTTATCTTTGTATATTTGATACTTGATATGGTCAAGCGACTAATCAATAAAGTTTATTCATTCATTCATTCATTAACTGTGTGCACAGAGCATTGAGGGATCCCACTTTTTGTACACAGTTTTTATACACTTTTTCTTCTTTTGTTTTGTTATGTTTATTATGAGTGTACGGACATGACAGATAGGCAGGCAGGCAGGCAGGCGGATGGATGGATGGATGGATGGATGGATGGATGGATGGATGGATGGATGGATGGATGGATGGATGGATGGACGGACAGACGGACAGACAGATAGAATAGGTACAAATCCATACACTCATATATATATGAGAGAATAAATTGTTCAAAATTTTCTTTGGCTTTCCTAAGTCTTGGCTTTAGGCTAATTCTGTACAGGAAGGGGTCCATAGTACCTTCCATGATTTGTTTTAAGAGAAGCATCACTTTTCTAAAATCTCCAGCATGCTGTCCACAAGTTAACAGATGTCATTCCCTGTCAATTTTCATTATGAGAATCCCCAGTCACTATTTGATGGATCAAGGAGGCTCGCTCCCACACCCACAGCAGGATCGGCTGTGATTCTAAGACTCCCTGAGGTGCTTTTGAACCACTTTCTCACTGATCCACAGTGGATTAAAATGAGGCTTGGGGAGATTCAAAAAATGTTTCAATTCGAAGCTGCACTGCTAGACCATAATTGGTGTTTCATTGACCTCCACTAAGCTACAGATGAGTCACATCCCCTTTAGATTATTTATTTAATTAATATTCATGAGGCAGCTGCATGAGTGGCACAGAACAAATACAGGTGGCAGTGACCAGTTCATACCCTCCCCCCAGTAACAAGAGTGCCGAGGGGCCTGCTGGCTACCCACACGCACATGCACACTGAGCAGGATGGCAGCCCTTTGACGGGTCTGTTTTTTGGCTGAAATGGACTTACTCCTGAGACTGTCTGATTTCAGGGTAGTCCCATTCAAGGCACCAAAGTTCTAAGAAACACTGGAAATTCACTTTGGTGCCTGGTCCCCAAGGGCTAAGGACAGCCTCCATTCTTCTTATATATAAGGTAGGACCAGGGCCAATGATACATGCTCCTGGTGAGGTCAATAACCATATATTTACATATTGGGCCTGTTTGCAATTACGCAACCAGGATGGCCTGGCATGCTCTAGGATGGAGTACATGCACACCATTGTGTCACCTCTGCTCTAAGATGCTCCTCGTAACCCTCCAATGCAGTGCTTGCACTACTTCCATGTGTGGATACTGCATGGAAGGCGCACACCAAGGCTGCACCTTTGGAGTCCTGCACTGCATCACCAATCACCATAACAACAGCTTGTCCACACTTTGGGAGCTCCTGGGTAGGTTTGGGCAAAGTCTGGGACAGGGATTGTGCTTGTTGTGTGAACACCAGTCACATCCCTGAACTTAAATTCCATGGAACTGACCATTGTTTAAGTGAACATACTTTATCTAAAAACATTTCCCCCCTAAAGTTATTGGGCCTTTCTTATTCTGGAATGTATCTCAGAATGGGGGCCTGCTGTCCACATGCTAGTGGCAGGAAATGCACAGACCCACAACCACCAGCTAGCCACCACCATGCTGTGAACACTCTCTGGCACTGTAAAGATCAAGTAGTAGTAAGTGCTTCCAGCAGCCATTTTGCTGCCACACTTGAGCTGACCTACTTCATCTGCTGTTGTCCTCACCAACAGTGGTCCTGAATCTTTGAATGATCTTCTGGGAATAGGAGCCTGTCATCTGCATGCTGGTGAAGACTAGGGCAGGGCTCACTGGGGGGGGGGGGGGTAGCAAACATAGCCTGCACTAGTGTGCAGAGAGCACACCTCTATTCCCAGAAGGTAATTCTAGGATAAGGCCCAGTGTAGAAAAGCCTACTGTCAGGAAAATAAAAAGGTCTCTGGATGGAATGTTTGCATGGCTTGAAATGGTGGCTGGCACTTCTGACAGGAGTCTAGTTAGAGTTTGTGGGAGCCTCCATGAAGGTCCTGCCAATGGAAACTAGGAGACTTTTTGAACCAGGTCTTATTCCAGATTATGTTCCAGAATAGGGTAAATCCAACCACATGCTAATGGGGCTACCTGTGATGTTTCTGCACTTACCAAATTAGTCTGCTATGTACTACGGCTGTTAAAGTATTGGTAAAGCTGAACCATTCACATTTGTCATGAGGAAAGTTTCCCCATAGTGTCCATTACTGGCCAGAACTGTGAATGGTCCTACCATTTACCAGTCCATGCTGCTGCATCCGAAGCTGGAAGTTCCACCTCCTCACTGCCACAATTGGCCACCGTCTGCTGCATCATCATGTTACTTGACATGCTCAGATGCTGTTGCAGAGGGGCATGTTTGAGGACAGGGATGTATTGTGGCCAATCACATCAGTGGCTGGGAGGCATGACCAAATGCAGCCGTGATCAAATATGCAGTGCCCACTACTCCATCACTGATCAAACACCCCTCTCGTGACTCTGTGACCAGTCGCTGTACTCCCAATTCTATGACCGGATGCCACTCCCACCATGGCCAGGGGCGGTCCCGGGGATTAGAGGTCCTGTCATTTCGGAAGCCTATGTTTGAACATGGCCTCCACAGTGACAGCACCTATGTGGACACTGCCTCCCCCACCCACCAACTGCAGGGAACCAGAAGTAGAGCAAATGATCATGCGGGTTAACAGGGAGGATATTGGCATCCACATCATTGGGAGGTGGAGTGTGCTTGCTGTCCCTGCTCTGTCCATTGAAGATCACAGCCACTGACTTTTTAAAATGCCCATCGCAAAGGCAGGCTGGAGAATGGCTTGTTTTTTTAATTTTCTGCCATTTCCACGGAGGTAGTTCCAACCCTGTGACACACACAAGCATGACACATACCCCTTGACTTATCTCCGGATCTGCAAGGCAGGGATGGGCAAGGAAGGGCTTGATTTAGCTGAGTGCACTCGGCTGAGCAAGATCTGTCAAGCCAGCTGTCAAGCGAAGGAGCTCATCTCCGGTAAATAAGGGGGGGGGAGCTGCGGCTTCAGCTGCTTCAGTGTTCTGCGTTTTCCAGGGGGGCAACCTTATTGCCCCCCTGGAAAAGAGAGAACACTGCACCCTCTGCCCTCCCCCTTTATTTCATTTGGAAGTAAAACCAGATGCGTTTCCAGTCCTGTGCCCAGCCCATGCATGCCCAAACAGCACCCAAAGTGTGCCGAACAGCTTGCATGGGGATAGGGCCTGTGTCCCAACAAACTGTGAAAAGCACATTTAACGATGCAAAATAAATTGAGCAGACCTATTGCATATAAAACGTTTTCTTCACTTTTTTCTTCATGGTGAATGAAAATAGACTTTCTGAGTTAGGGGGCTGGGGAAGAAATAAAAACAAAGCTGGTGAGTAGGGAGATATGAAGATGCAGGTTTCCATTGTGTCCTATGACATTTGTGTGTTGGTTTACAGGTATAAAGATTCTTATGAAAAGTGTTCCTATAAAACAAAATCCTTAGACATTGCCACATTTTAACGGCTGGAAGGTGTTGCCTGACATTATTATGGCAGAATCTGTCTGGTCCATGCTGAAAATAAATCAGGGCACAAATGGAAAGTGCAATAAATGGCACAAAGGAACATGCACTAACATTTATGGCAGCTGGTATTGAATCTGGAAGGGTCCTGGAGGCTATTAATCACCAGGTTACATTTTCCAGTTATAAAACAGGTTTTGCCAAATTAAAAGTCATGAAAAAGCACGAATGAAACTACACAATAATCATATGGCTTCTTTGCAAAAGATTTAGCAAAGAAAATCTGAATGACTAAAATAAACTAAGTACATGATTTAGGTAGATACTAATGATAAATTTCAGTAAGATACTGCCAAGGTTTTTCCAACACTCCTATCATTTTTAAAATAATATTTCCTCTTTGTTGTATGCATTGAGGAAACGCTGATTTATCACCTACAAACCTTAGTGCTTAGTCATCATTTTCAAGCTTCTTTAGTCCATCTTTCGGTCTGATTGCTCACACCTTTTCATTTTTATCTGTTTTACCACTCAGGAAAGGCCAAATGGAGGATGGAAAGTACCAAACACTATTGCTAGATTTTCATCCCAGAAAGGCACCAGAAGAAATAAATAATATCTTCAGTCTTGAAGTAACACTAGTCTAATGTTGGTTTCTTACAGTATCTCGGTGTAGCCAAAGAGTGCATTTCACAGCGAGCTCTGACATCATGGAAATTCTGCATTTCTCTTGTTAGAACATAACTCCATGCTCACTGAGAACTGAAAATAACCCTTCACTTTGGGGGTTATTTTGGCTGGATTCTACAGGAAAAATCAGTCCTCACTAGCTACATGGCCATGGAAAGCAACCAAGAAGATGGGCCTCAGCAACTGCTACCAAATTATTGCATGCCATTCAGAAATGATTTGGTTCCCTTTGATCCCTTGTGCTGCAAGACGGAAGATACAAGTAACCTGTTTGACTTCTGCCCACATTACTTTTCAATAGTCACAGGGGGGTCTAGCACTGTGGAGATCCAGAGGAAAGCTGAATTGCTTCAGAAGTGAGGAAGAATCATGAATCAAAACACCAGGAATTAAGCACTTTGAATGAAAACAGCTTGATTTTCTTCCAAATGTTTGACCTACCTCATTAGGCAGACATTGGCAGCTGAGTAGACAGACAGGGTGTCCAACAGACACTGCTCATTTTTAAACGAGAAATGAAGCGGGGTGGGAGAGAAAGAAATTTTTGACAATATTCCCCTTTCTAAATTGTCTGAGAGACAAAGCATAAGATCTATATTTCCAGAGTGTAACAATGAGATTAACTCCCTCCCCACTTCCTGTTCTTTGGCTGAACCCACCTGTATGTGATAATTGTATCACACACAATAGGACTGCAGTAGGCTTTGACGGGATAGCATTTCTCTTGGCTGCATATGAATATCTCAGATGCAAAAAGAAAAAAAAGTTCAAAGAAAGATCCTTGGAAACTGGGTGCAGTTTTCAGCACATTTTGTTAGCAAATGTTATCCATGTTAAAAGAAGGAGAAAGGAGACAGCCTTCTAATCCTCGCCTCCTGGGCCAGTTGACAATTGTTCCCACCTTCTTCATACTTCTGCCTGAAGGGTGTGCTGGTGTGTGTGTCCTCCTCCCCCCCACCCACCCCCCGCTGCCGCCCTAGCCAGACATCCAATATTCTCACATGCCCATTAGACTAAATTCAACTAATTGTAAATTTATTTAGACTCATCCGACTGAGAGAGGCATTAAAGTTTACCTATGTCTGTTGGAGGCTGCTTGGAGGAGAGGACAAAAATATTGTTTTTAAGTGAAGAGATCTGACATTCCTCATCTACTCAGCCAGAGAAGGCAAAGTGTTTTTTTGCTTGTTTGTTTATTTTTTACTGCACTACAAACCTAGTAGGAATGAATACATTTGTTTTTAACTTTTCTTTGAAGGGGCAATTAAAAAAGACAGACAGACAGACAGACAGATGGATGATGATGATGATGATGATAGATAGATAGATAGATAGATAGATAGATAGATAGATAGATAGATAGATAGATAGATAGATAGATAGATAGATAGATAGATAGATAGATAGATAGATAGATAGATAGATAGATAGATATAGACAGGGGGAAAGAGAGAGATATTTTGCAGTTCATGTTGCCAATCACTACTCTTCAGATTATTCATATTTCTCAGTGAGGAACATATAAATGTCTCCATTTGTGATTACTCTGCTAGTTACTTTAAATAAGCACAAGTAAAGTGTTTTGCATACGCAGCACTCATTGGGAAACTATCTTAAGTGCAAAGAAGATCCCATGCACACTTTGTACCCATCAGCAACTGTTTCAGGTAATCATATGGTAAACTTTGTCACATCACCACTCCTGTTCAAGACAGAGAAAAATGGCAGCTGATTGCAGTAAACTGAAATTCACAATCAACTTCATCCTTGAGTTGCTGCCATCCTCTCAGAGCCCTTTGATTTGCAACACCTGACTTCTAATGTGGTTCAAATGCCATGTACAACAGTATATAAAATATCTATCTCTGATTTTTATTTAGTCAGGATAGGATGAAGAGGGAAGGAAATAATACCCATCTGATTTTTTCCCCTTGCAACTTACTGTCCTAGGGAACTGCCTAGCTTCATTATAAGGTTGAATCTGGCTCATTCAGAAAATAAGACTTCAGGGAGGAGGTCTCACAGTTGCTATATGTCTGGTAGGGTTTAAATCTGCTCTTACCTATAAACAAGCAAACATTTCCCCCCCCCATTACTAGCTCATCTTTCACTATAGTATTTGAGAGCATGTGGTTTGATACACACCATACCATGGGAAAATATGGCTCTTGTAAGCAGTGTCTTAGGTACACGTTAGCTTAAAATGTTATGATCTTCACTGAAGATCTGTTCAGTTTGCGATCTGCTCTGCTCCTATGGTTCTTGTGGAAGGAGGTTAGAATCTGCTGACCAGAAAATCAAGCAAAGGCCCATGTTATCAAGTTCAGTCCTGGGAAAGGGATGATCTGATTCATCCTCCTGATGGAGAACCAATAGTTGATGGTGGCTAAGGGCGTGCCTAGACACACCTGGAACTAATGGGAAACTACTGGACCACTGCAGGTAACGCATTTCAATTTGTTTTTTTCCTCTGAGATTTCAGATTTTAGGTAAGAACATCTCTATCTCTATCTCTCCCACTTATTAACCTAAGGTCTCCAGGTAGATTACAATAAAACAAGTATACAAAGACACAATTGAAATTCAACACATATTGCATAACCTCATGGAAGAAGAAGAGTTGGCTTTTCTACCCCACTTTTCTCACCCATTTAAGGTGACTCAAAGTGGCTGACAAAGCTTTCTTATCTTCTTCCCACATCAGAACAGCCTGTGAGGTAGGAGGGACTGTGAAAGCTCAGAAGAGAGTTGTGACTTGTCCAAAGTCACAAGGCTTGTCCAAGGCTTTGCGGAGGAGCATGGAATCTAACCTGGTTTTCCCAGATGGCTCCCTACTCACTAGACCAAACTGAAAGAGACTGCAGTTCCTCCTGCACCAGACTACTTGTTCTAGTCCCAGAGATGATGTGCAATATTTTCACACCCCATGCCTCTAACTCTCAGAAACATCAAATCTGAGGAACAAAAGTTCCCTAGTTTTAAATTGACAGCACAGTCCTTGTTTGAGACGCACTAGAAATGGCCCCAGAAGTCAGCCATTTTGGACACATCTGAAAATACTCCTGCACAAAGAATGGCATAGGTGGATCACACGTGTGGACATTGGCAATCCTGACAGTTGCAGCATGAGCACCCAAGGGCAGCAAGCACCCTCAGCACTCTGCAGGAGGAATACCTTTGAAGATCCATGCAAACTCTCAGAGGAGTGCAGCAAGAACAGAAGCACGATCAGCATGAAGACATGGTCTCCAATTATTGTGCTGCAGAATTGGGGCATCCTTAATCCGAATTGTAATTCAAATTAAGATGTCCCCATGCAATTGAGGAGAGCACAGGTTGAAGGTGAATCCACCTGCCCCCAAGGAAATGCGGTAAACCCCTGCATCAGGGAAATTGCATCCACCCCCTCTGTCCTGATTGGGAGCCCGGCTGACGTCACCATGCCCTGTCCCACCCGGTGCAGCGATGACAGGGGAAATCCCTGTGAAACACATCCAAGTTGCAGCTCTAAAGACACAAAACACACCAGAAATAAGAAAAAAAAGACAAAAGGGGGGCATAATAGGATGGTAAAAGGGCTCATGGCTTGAAGCCACAGCTCTGACTTTAGCGGACGTGTGCACATCCACTTGACAGCAAGCACACCTCCACCTGACAGCTAGACTTGTGTTCACATCAGCCTCCCTCTAAACCTTTGCAGCTTGGATCCATTTTCTTATCCTTTGCTCAACAATGCCCTTCTTGTCCTCCACACCTCCAGCTACTACCATTAATCGTAGCTTTGAAAACCATAGCTTTTGGCAGAGAATGAATGATCCAGCGCTCATGCGGAAAATCTACCCCTGTACCTATGTGTGCCTTGCCAATCAGGGGATCAGGCAACCTGGAGGGAGGCATGATTTTAGTCAGAGTGGGCAAATGAGAGCTCATATCAGCTTCATTTCTTTGCTGCCTTAATTTCTTTCCCCAAGCAGTTGGGATCGCAGCGTGCACAGCAGGGACAGTGAAACCCCGCTGGCTAATGCTCTGATCACCAAACTCCTCCCCCAATAACCCGGGATCATCCCCATGACTGAAGATATGTGCTTGCCTCCTAATTGGAGCGTGAACAGTTGGAAAGCGGGGGATTCCACAGCCACAGATTTGTGCCGTTTGCCCCGAATGTAGCCCAGATTAGAGACTGTTCTTGGGGATGGTCCGAGGCAAACTCAGGTTCGCCCCATAGTATTTTGATCATGGGGACACACCCATTGTGCCTTTCAGTCTTTCATCAGACACCGCCTTCCATGTTGGGAATTCAGTCTCTTTAAACTACAGGTAACAGGTCTGAAAGGAAAATGGCAGATACCTCTCCAGGCAAAGGTTAAGATTAAGGATGTATTTATCATCATATGCATGTGTATGCACACACCTCTAGGATTGAGACATATTTTTCAGCAAAAAGTACAAAAAGTGGAGGAAAATGTATCAGCGTAATCAACTGATCACAATTCTTGCATTTATTGTGTGATTGGACTAAAACCTTCAGACGATGTATTGCATTTCCCTCCAGCAAATTAAATGTTGTAGGCTTGATTTGAGCTGAAGCAAAAGTAGTTATGAAAATATTTCTTTGGCCACTGGAGGGCTCTCATATTTTTCAATTAGTTGCATCTAGCATGGGTGTGCTTTGCATTCACAAAGAAAAAGGAAAGAAAGCCAGAGCTTTAGCAAAATACTGCGCACGTTCTCTGTGTGCCTCTCTTCCGTTTTATTTTCCTCATCTATAGAAATTCAACAACAGCATTATGTCTTTTTAAAAAAAATAGTTTTGTATATGGCAATTATCTGCTTCTTGCTGTGCTTTGTGATACTGACATGTAGACTATGAATGATCTGTGAATTTTTTTAAAAAATCCTGTGGAAATTCAGGATATATATTTTAATCTCTTTCTCCCCTCAAAAAGTATCAAAATATGAATTTCTAAATTTAAGTGTCTCACTTTGGAAAGAAATCTTCATTGGTCTCCTCACCTCCAAAAGTGAGAAATTAAAGTCATTTTTTAAAAAGGTCCATGTGAATTATATACTAATGAACGTAACGCCTAAAACTCCACTAAATGTACAAGTGTGTTGATACCAGCAGAAGGATAAAAATTATCTTTGATAGGTGACTTATTAAGACTTCATCCACATGGGGGGAATATAGTGCCATTAGGGCACTGCTGTTTCCCACCTAAAAAGTGCTAGAAACTATTGCTGGAAAACTCAGAACTGAGGCCAATTCGCTCCTGGCCTTGTTGTTTGCTATAGGAGATCATCTGGGCAGGTGCATCTGCGCATGTAGGAGGTGTTTGCAGCCTAGAAATGTCCCCTGCCTGCCCAGATGTTCTCCTAATGCAAAGTAGGGGTGTGTTTCCACTGTCACTAGAAATACCCATTAAGTACCCATTAACTAGCTGTGGTGCACAAAATTGTGCACCAAAAGCAACCTAATCCTAAACACAAGCAAAAGCTTATGGTGTGACCATTCACATCATTTCTGGTGGAAGGGGTCATCTGAGATACCATGAAATCAAAATGACAGTACCCTGGTGGGGATCAGACACACATCTGGACCAAGGTAAGTTTCTGGACATGCAGGGGCTAGGCTATCATGTACTAGCATCTCCTAATGGACAGCAAGGCAAGTGTGGAAATGCCCCAGTCTCGGGTTTTCCAGCAATAGCATTTTTTAAATTACCTTTTGGATGAAGCTGCCATCATAGCCATCACCGTGCACGTGTGGAGGTCAAAATAGGCATCCATGTATTGTTGGAGGTGCCAAAGTACATATTTCCAGGCATGTAGATGGCTGAATGCCTGCATGAATGTGTCAGAAAAACGTGCAAAGGGAGCATAGAGTGCTAGAAGGCAGTAAATGTGGAGGGAGCATTTTCAGCATTATCACCTCCTCCTAGTAGGATATCTGCATGCCATCTGAGGGCTGTCTAAGGCAGCTTCTGCCTGAAGTTGGAAGGAGCTCCTGAAAGATCTTCACCTGTCACACTGCTAGTCACTCCAGTGGTTTTGTACTATTTGCACACTCCAACAATGGAAACATGGGACTCAGAAACTTTCATTCCGCTATTCTGTACTTTCACCCAGGCTTTTGGGAGAGCATTGGAAATGTCCACTGAAGTCAGCCATTTTTCTACGTTCTGCAAAATGAAGAACACTGTAGAATGGTACAGCATGAGGAGAGAGAGAGAGAGAGATGGGAAGTGCTCTGAAGGCTCTTCACTCTGCCAAGACAGAGCTACAAGCAGCAGTTGCAATGCTCCCAGGGTACATGACTGCGCATATTCTGTGCCCTAGAAACACTCTTATGGAGGAAAAGGGACATACAGAGATGCAGACCTTGCACCTCAACATCAACCCCACAGCACTATTGTGGCCTCATGCAGATCTTGTTGAACAAAATGATGAATTATGTAAAGTTCAACCAGAGAGGAGCTGACAAGAAAAGGTAAAGATATTCTGACATTTAGCTGGATTGGCAACCACATGGATGTTGGCAACCATATAGAAGTGATTGCTATCAAAAGTGGTAGTGAGAGCAGATGGTCTGGATTCTTGGAGGTTAGGTGTAATAATGGCTACTAGAAGTGATGCCTAGATAATGCCTGAAGGTTAAAGGGAAAGTCAGGATACCTCTAAAGGCCATTTGCAGGGAATCAAGAGTAGAAAGGAGTTTTGCCTTTGACTTCTGCTTGAGATGGCCCAACAGCAATTGGTGACAAACTATGCTCAACTAGATGTGCTAAAGCCTGATCCATCAGGGCTCATCTTATGTTCTTATTGCTGAATCTGGGACTTTGAGCATTCAGAGCTGAAACTCAACAACTGGAGTTGCTGTTCCTTTAGATTTTCACCAAGCTGGCTGTAGGATAACTGCACCACTTGTTAAACTTTTCAAAAGGAAGTTACTGCATTACATGTTAACATCCTTCTGATTGCCTGATTTAATAACAATAAAGGCCTAGCATGCAGAGTCACCTATGGGATATGCCCAAGTACATTCAGGTGTTTAAAAAATGGCTACTGTTGGAACATTAAAATGGCATGATTTTACAACCCCAGCTATCTAGCCATTGCATTTAAATTAGACCTGTGAGGTCCTTTGTCCGATATTACTCAAACTCACTCTCTAAAGGTCAAAATATGCAAGCAGCTTAATTTGTCCAGGTTGTAACTGTAAATCCAGAAGGCTAAAACTTTACGCAGCCCAGCCTTCTAACTGGAAAACTCATAAAGCGTGCTTATTATGACTTTAGAATTAAAGGTTGGTATAGAAAGGCTGTTGGTCCCAAAAGACAAGAAACACAAAGCATTTTTTTTCTTTTATTCATCCACTAGCTTGGATGAACTTTGGCTGGCAGAAATTTCAGAACAGAAGTGTGACATCAAGTTTAAACAGACTGAAAAGAAGAAAGAATCAGTAATCTCAAACAGATATGGAACTAGTATTCAGGCCTATTCATTAAAGAATGCAAATGTTCCGAGTGTGGTCCACTGGGAAGCCATCTTTACACATTCACTGAAAATTAAAAAGAAACTATGGGCAATACTGCTTCTCCAAAATTTTATTTATTTTTTTATTGGGTTTCAGAAGTTTGGACTCCCTAGTAGATTGTGTCCTTTGTCACTCACAATGGGGTTTTATGGGTTTTTTGGCCTCATCTTTTCTTCAGAAATCTAGAATGGGGAGGAGCCTCAAATCACTGATGTACAGAACACTTCTAAGAGAAAGTTTCTGATTATGATCATTGATAAGGTGCTATTTTTCTACAAATGCATATTTCTGTCACATTAAATAGTTCCTCCAAATATGGGACTGCATTTTGCTGAGGTTCTTAAGAATTTGTGGGGAAAGATACTACTGAAAGATACCACAACCTCCTTATTCTCAGAAGGGTCTAAAGCAGCTCAGATTGCCTCCTTTAATAATGGTTCTTTGTGTGAAACAAATAAGAATATATTTTCTTTTGAGCATGAATATGACAAATAAATCAGTTGTGGATAACCCTTCATATGTAGGCCACAACTTAGAGAAAGGAGTAGTAGTAGTAGTTTGCTTTTCTACCCCACTTTTCTCACCCATTTAAGGAGAATCAAAGTGGCTGACAAAAATTTCTGTTCTCCCCTGTGATGTAGGTGAGGCTGTGAGAGTTCAGAAGAGAGCTGTGATTAGCCCAAGGTCATCCAACAGGCTTTGCGGAGGAGTGCAGAATCAAACCCAATATTCCCAGATAAGAGTCCAGCTCCTTAACCACTAGACCAAACCCAAATTTAGCTGGCATTTCAATGTTACTGATCACGTTAGTATAAAAATTGCTTTCCAGGACATCAGACTGTGATTGCAGCATGAAGTCAGTATCTACATCCATCTACACTTAACTTAATGGAAGGCTTTTCTTTAAACCTTAAGCAAGGTGGTGCATCCCTCCCTGAAGCAATAATCACAGTGAGCCTTGCAACCAGCCTCTGAGCTGTGTCATTGGGTTGGAGACATTTATAGTAGAGTTTCATGCATTCATTCAAAAGAAAAACCCATTGTGATCAATGGTTCTTTCTCTGTAGAATTGCCATAAGCTATAATTTGATGCACAGTGACCTAGCAGTGAGTTCCATTGAGAATCATTAAATGACTTCTGAGTAAAAACATGCATGCAATTCCACTGAAAGGCTTGAGACATTACAGATCACCTTTCCACTTCTCCTTTGCTCATTGTAACATTATTGTTTCTCAGAAGCACCTTAGAGAAACATTGTGCAGCCCTGGTGTTACCAGGTCTTTTCTAATTCACCTTTGCTAGCAGAGAATGTTAAGGAAAGGAGGGAGGGGCAGACTGGTGAGTGAACAATCTCACCTTGAAGCCTTCTCTAAGCCCCCTCAGAGATGCTTTTTTATTTTATTTATTTATTTATTTTGCCATGTCTGATCACACTTTTACTCTTTAAATGTCAACTGTATATAGCCATTCAGGATTATTAAACTAGTGAGTCCAAAGGAAACATGCATTTTGTGCACGGAATGTAATGATAGAAAGAAAGAAAGAAAGAATTGCAAAGTGTTGATTAAGTTTATCTGTGGTTTATTTACGGATTTTTAAGCAAACAGGCATCATTTGCATACATGATCTTCCAAACATGTTTCTAGGTTTGATTCAAAAATAAAGATATAGCTACATCTCCAGTCATAGATATGACTACTGAGTATTAGAGATTCCTAAAGCTCTCTCTCATATATATGCACACACTCGCCTTGCCAAATTAATTCTTCTTACTGGACCCAGTGATTGGAGATGAGCAGGAGTAGCTGGAAGCAAAAAGGGAGAAAAAGGCCACGATCTGATATCCATAATACCAGAATATAGGACAAAATGTCCAAGGGAGGTTTAGCTACAGCCAGGGAAATTCCAGGTGGGCATCAGGACTGGAGAATCCTTGGAGATCAGCAAGGGAATTGATTACTTAGAAAGACGGTAACCCATCTCTTCCCTGAATATGCTCAGGTGGAAGGTATTTTGAATCCAATACTTGTCTGCAGCGAGCATTAACCATTAGTAATTTTAAAGTTCTATATCTCTATGACTATCCACTTATAATTCCAGCTTCTGACTGGGACTGCACATTTGCTTTCTAATTCAATAACAGAAACTCTGAACATAATGCCATACACTAGACCAGGATGTGCATATCTTTTTCTCCTAATTCATCCTTTAAAAGCAAACAGGTTTGCCAGACTTTTTTTTCCCCTCAGTCAAAGTACTATAAATCTATCACTACGTGAGATTTAATTTCATCCTTAGATTTAGAATGCCAATGTTCCATGTGCTTTGAAAAGCACAATAATCTAGTTTGTAGTATATGTAGTGTGTCCAAAATGCAATCTATTCAAAGACTTCAAAGCAAGGCGTTTTCTGTTTCATTTTAAAATAGATTTTTATTGCATTTTGTGTTGCAGAATTAAAGAAGGAGAAATAAAAAGAGAAATTACTGAGTACAAACAGTTCTTTGTATTTGACATTTCTTGCAGTAATAGTGACCAGGACTACGTCACTACTTTTATCAATGGAGACATCTGGGGGAGGCAACTTCACCACATCAAAGGGTGTATCCAGGTCACCATTTTAAAAGAGGATAGTGCCCACAATGTGGCAAATGAGGCACCTTTCCCAAGAGTGCCATTTCACACTCTTGCCTTCCGAAATCACAGTCCTCAGCAAGCAGCTTACCCTACAAAAAGCAGAGATGCAACACCTGAAGTGACACCCATGGGTGTCTTAAATTGTAAGTGGATACGTGGCCTGTCTTTACATCTACAAATCATGGTGCTTGAAAAGTACAGGGTTTACCTCTTGAGAAGATGACAGATGGCCACAGTTTACAGAAGTCATTTCCATCACATTTCTTCATCAGTCATTGTATCTGCAGTATAGTCACAATAAACTAGGGGTGCACTATATCAGGGTGCCTCCAATATTCTGAGAGCATTTCTGCACATATCTGTAATCCAAATTAAGGGTCCAGGCAGAGCACCTCTAGATCACATAGATCTGCACCTTAATACGGATCTATCAAGACATGCCCACATTAGTCCTGCTCCATCTGCAGAAGTTGGGACTAGATCCAGATTAAGGAAGCCCTTAATCAGGATCTCTTGTAGACCCATTTAATTGGGTCCACAAGAGAACCAATGGCCTTGTTCCAGATTGCACACCTCCATGGGCCGAAACTATAGGTTGGCTGTTTTTCAGTGGTGCACCATAGCATGCTACTGAAAAACATCCCCTCAAGTCCCATGGCTAAGGAACCTTTGCTCTTCGCCTTTGGGGAGATGTGCAAAGCCTGTGTGAGCTTCACAGCTGTGGAGAGACATGGTCCTAATCAGTGACTTCAGTACAGATGGTGCTGATATGGCAAATGCCTCTACATGATCCAGATCAACAGTCTAGTTAATCAGGAACCACTGATCCAAATGAAAACAGGTAAGTGTAGAAAAGACCCAAAATCCCCAACCAAGTACAAAAGATATTTCCAGTTACGACGTGTAGATACGACACAGTTTTTGTTTGTTTGTTTATTGTCTATAGGTTTCAGGGTGAGTTACAATATAAACAAAATAAAAATAAACTGATTAAAACAATGACAAGAGTGCCTGACAGGGAGGTAAGACTATTTCTTCTGTCAAAAGCCAAGGTAAAAAAAAAGTGCATCTTCACCAGGAGTCCAAATATACACCCAGAAGGGGCTCGATGCCTCTTAGAAGCGAGAGCTCAGGGGCTACCACATAGAAGCTTTTTACCTGCCCTTGCATCCTTACATGTAACTTGAGGTGCCACTATCAAAAGGGCTGTACCTGCCAATCTTAAATGATGGGCAGGTCTAACGAGAGGAAACACTTCTTTATATATATATATATATGGGCCATGAGTTTTTCAGGGCTTTTTGTCAAAGTTATCACCTTGAATTAACCATAACCAATTCACGTCCTTGAGCAATGGTGTGATGAACATCTGGCCAAGAATATCTTTCAGAAACCTTGCATCTGCATTCTGCACCAGTTACACCTTCCAAACTGTCTTCAAGGACAGCCCAACTATCTTACATTATTGAATATGTTATGAAGTACTGACCTACATAATCACCAGTAGCAACCAGCTTTGCAGGGTGCATGAGGCAGTGACCATTCAAGCAATGCAAAAAAGAAAAAAAGCCTCTTAGAGTCCTAAGTGACTAATGCATCCATTAGATTAAGCTGGCTAATCACAAATCACTTTTTGGTTTGGCTATTATTTCTGGCTTAGCCAATCAGCATTATTCATTGTTGACTGTAGCTCTTCCCCTTCCCCTCTTCTAACAAGCTTGCCCTCCAGCCATTTTCTGAGTTTGGGCTTAGACTCAGTGGCAGCCAGCAAAGGGAGGTATCAGAGGGCAAGGGACACCAGCAGAACAGCCACCAGGTGGGTGCTCTGGCAAGTGTGTGAGGGCAATGTGAGAGGGTGAGTCTTAAGTAAAAAAAAAAAAAACACCCCAAAAGGTTAACAAGAGAGAATGGCATGTGCTGAGCCAAGTATCTGAGGTGCTGACTTGGTACCGCTGTCTGATGACCAATGGTCAGTAGGATAGCAGACCACCATCAAGCCCAAGGGCTTCTCTGGTGCAGAGGTGATGTGACCTCAGCAGGTCGTGCCAGGTGGCTGCCCTAGGAATGTAGGAATGAGAGCTCTTTTGACAGTCAGGCAAGCTGTGGCAAGTTCCCCCTTCCATACATCAACTCCTGAAAGTTGTTAACCTCTGAGTCCCAAGAAGTTCTACTTCAACGTTGCACTTTTGTCCACTGCTGAAATGGGTCCCCCTGTAATCCAGAAAATGGAGGCATGCCTTCTGCAAACCTTTGTAATTCACATCACCCTGACTGGTGCTAGTAGATCTTTGTAATCAGGTCTATGGTAATCCAGATCAAGAGCCTTTTCATCCGGATCACATTCCAACTAAACCAGATGGAGCATATCAATGGTGAGTGAGGCCTCTGTTCCACACTAACACATGCACAAATGAGGTCCAGAAGAGGACTAGGGGGGCTTGTGTTCCAGAAAAGAGGTAAGTACAGAAAGGCCCTAAGTTTGAGGGTACCTCCAGACATACATTTAAAATGTGGAGCTTACCTTTACTGTAAAGTAAAGGAGCACCACAAGGAGAATGGAACATCACCACATTCTCCCAGTACTTCAAAGCAGCAGCAGGGAGGGCTTTTCTGACCACATGGTCAGCCCTCCCCACCTCTCTGAGAATCCTGGTGTTCCCAGGTGAGGGCAAATTTTCATGACAACTTATGAGATCTCACGCAAACATCCAGTAAAATGTTGAGGGAACAGAAACTCTGCAGCTGATGCTGATGTGAGTAGTTGTGGAGTGGAGTGTGTGGTTTTGTTTTGTTTTGTTTTGTTTTACTTCACATCATTGGGGTTTACTTTGCAGGAATTGTGGAGCATCATAAAATCTGTCTGGCATTTTGACAGCTGTGCCACAACTGTCTGGGCACAGCCTAATATAGATCCAGTCTAGACTGAAAATATAGCCTTTGTTTTGGATTTTATTTCTTCTCATTCAGATTTTTAAAAAACACACTAAAACCATTTTAAAAATGAAAAGAAAAAGAACTATCTGAAGATAGACATTTTGGTGACATTAAAAATATGAAAACCATTGCTTACACTGAGGTTTTAGGTCTAGGAAAGCCATTTGAAAGAGAACCATGGCATTGCCTGTCTGAGGTTCTGCTGCATATTAACTCACTTTATGTTTGTTCTGGAAATGTTCAGGAGAGAAGCGAACAATTTAGCTTGGCTAACATTCAGTGCCCTTTTATTCCCTTGGCTGCTCTGCTCATCAGTGCCATTTTTCTGCCACTGAATCCAACTGAGTGTGATCTGTTTGATATCATCATCAGGGAAAGCTCCAAAGCAAAAAAGAATGTATTCTCACACAGCGTTAAGATGACCAAGATGTGAAGTACTTTTGCAAAAGAGTGGATGAGGACATGGTTTATTCAAAGCCTTTATGTCTATTCCTCTTTTACATGGGAACAATTTAATTGGGATCCTGCAAGACCACTCACCTAATTTTATGTCCATTACTGTATCACTGACACTTGTGCCGTTGTCCATGCATTGTGGAGGGAGAGAAGACTAGATTGAGAGTCTTCTTTGTTTATACTGGCATGGCTATATTCATGGGTGTCTTACAAGTGGCTGGGACTCCAATGATTACTCAGATACGTTTTGTCTTGGCAGTTGATCTCTTAGAGGTCTGTCATCTATTTGATCCCATCCACCCAAGAAAAGCTAATCTTCTTGTTCTTCACCACTACCACCACCACCATCCCTCCCACAAATGACCACTGTGTATTAGGCTGCTTCTAGACAGTGAGAGGATCTTATTTGGATCCTGCAATTGCCTCTTGCCATTCCTGCAAAATTACAGGGGAAGCACAGGCACTCACCTGTCTGGACGCTTAATCCTGTGATGGTGAGGCAACGATTTCCCAATATTTTGATGATGCAAAATATCCAGAAATGCATGGGTGCCGCCACCCCCAAAGCATCCCCAACAGACATGGATTCTGCAGTTGCCTCTTGTTGTTCCTGCTAGACGACAGGGAAAAATCAAGGGACAAGCACAGGCACGTACCTGTCTGGGCACTTGGTCCTGTGATGGTGAGGCCGTTATTTCCAAATATTTTGATGGTGCAAAATATCCAGAAGTGCATGAGCATCATCCCCAATGCATGCACAACAGACATTTTCAGGCCAGTATGAGCATCATGCTTATGCAGGAGCCATTTTCATCAAGAGCCATGCCTAAAGCCAGCATCCAGACAAGGTAAGTCATATCATATTCTGGAAAGATATGGGTGGAGAACTTATTTTTCCGGAATAATGATACCACAAGGTAACACCCCAATACCACGGGGCTATGTTGAGATTGCCACATGTACACATGACAATCTCAACATAGCCCTGGTATAACCCCACGTTTTAAGCCCTGTCTGGACACAGTCTTAGTAAGTGTAACTCATAAATCATGATGATTTTACAATATGGTACTGTCAGGGGGTATTGGAGTGTCAGGTACCCCCGTTGGTAATAAATCTTCGCAGAGTTGCGCTTTTCCATGCTGAAAAGACAAGTCTCTGTCCTCTTACTTCTGGCTGTCAGCTCTTTGTCGCTGTCCAATATTTCAGCAGGTTTCGCCCCCCTTTCTCTGCCCACAGAGTAAGCAAACAGACCGAGACAGGTTCTCTGTAGAGGCTTTGTTTATTCGTAGCGGTTACATCTTGGCAGTTGCATCTCTCTCCCTCTCTAGCAATCAATCAACAACACACAGCCGTGTGTGATCACCTTTATACCATTCCTTATCACACGAAGGTGACTCACTTCCTTTGTATTGCACAATCCTGTGCTTCCCCTGAACACTGTGTTACACAATCTTACACAAGCCTTGCACAATCCCTGTGTTGTAATCCTTACGTCATTCAGCCTTCAACAGTCTGGTGATGGTCTGGTGATTCTTGTGACTCTTAGTTACCTTTCTGCACACATCTCTACATTTTCTTTATATGGGCTTTCCCAGCCTAACAATCCCCTCCAAAATGTATGGATGTGTGCTTGCTATTTACATTTTATACCTTTCGAACTATGCCATGCCAATTAAGCAAGATAGTTCTGTGTGCCTTTCTCTTGGCAAAGCCTTGGTGAGAACATCAGCAAGATTGTGTTTGGTGTCAACGTATTGCAGATTTATGACTCCATTTTGGATCATTTCCCTTACGTTTTGATACCTTACACCAATGTACTTAGTTCTACACTTGAGGTTTTCTGCCTCTGACATCGCAATACAGGATTGTGAGTCCTCAAACACTGTTTTGGGTCCTTCACACTTTTCTCCTAAATCTACAAGCAATTGCCTGATCCACTGGATCTCTCCTGTAATTTCAGACAATGCTGAAAATTCAGATTCTGTGCTGCTTAGGGCTACACAGCTTTGCTTTCTGCTGCGCCACACTATAGGGCTTCCAGCGTACCTAATTAGCAAACCTGACACTGACTTTCTGTCATGTAGCTCTGAAGCAAATGAACTATCCACATAGCACTCCAGCTCTTGCTCACTGCCCTGTATTACTAACTTTCTTTCTTTGGTTCCTTTCAAGTACCTTAGCAGGTGTTTCACTTTGGTCCAATCCTGCACCTTTGGATCATTCACCTTTCTGCTAAGTACCCCAACCGTGAAAGCAGTATCTGGCTGAGTGTTGTTGGCAATAAACATTAAACTACCAACAATACTCCTGAACAATTTTGGATTCTTAAATTCCTCTGATGATTCCCCA
The DNA here is from genome assembly GCA_023333525.1 of Aspidoscelis tigris stejnegeri. NCBI lineage: Eukaryota > Metazoa > Chordata > Lepidosauria > Squamata > Teiidae > Aspidoscelis > Aspidoscelis tigris. The sequence continues at coordinate 99,716,209 of JALMGA010000001.1, forward strand.
TCAGTAGTCCCAGGCACCATTGGGCTTTTTACAATTTTTGCATTTTGCAAGCCACATTTTTCTGTTGGCTCAGTAAATACCTCCCATCTTCAGTCCGCTCGACTTCGATTCCTAAATAGGTTCTGAGATTCCCTAAATCCTTGAGCTTGAACTTCTTGGACAACTCTTTCTGGACTGATACAATCTCTTTTTCTGACCCAGCTGTGGTGCACAGGTCGTCCACATAGATGACTACCATGACATCACCTTTTCTATACATGCACGCATCCGCAATGCTGCATTTGTATCCCAGTTTGACCAGTTCCTCATGAATGCATAGATTCCAGCAACGCGCACTTTGCTTTAATCCATACAAAGCCTTGCGTAACCTGTATACTTTTCTATCTCTATCTTCATCAAAGCCTTGAGGCTGTTCCATAAAAATCTCCTCATCCAGTGGAGCATTTAAATAAGCAGTCTCAAAATCAAAATGTCTCACCACGTGATTCTTCCTAGCTGCTAAAGCTAACACTAGCCTTAAACTCTCAGGTTTTGCCGTGGGTGAGAACGTTTTCTCAAAATTCTCAAACCTCTGCTGTGAAAAGCCTTTTGCAACTAATCTGGCTTTGTATTTCTGGGTTCCATCTGGCATTTCTTTCCTTTTGAACACCCACTTGCATCCTACTACCTTGCGATCTCTAGGTCTCTGAACTACCTCAAACACTTCTTTCTCTAGCAAGGACAGGTATTCCTGATCCATTGCATGAAACCACTTCTCCTGCTGCTCTTTAGGATAAGTCAACAGGTCCTCAAAACTTTCAGGTTCTTCTCGTGCTACTTGGCAAGCTGTTGCGGTCTTTACCACAAACCTATCTGGAGGCTTTCTCACTCTCTGAGTCCTCCTTGGTAGAATTACCTTTGTCCTGCCTTTTTCATCTTCACTATCTGAACTAGTCTGTGTCCGTGTACTCTGTTTGGACACCTTTTTAAACTTTCGTGTAGTGACAGGTGAGTGTGTTTGTGTTTGTTCATCTGCAGAAGTACTAGCCTCACTATCTGTAGATTCTTCTTGCTTTAGTGCCCCTCCATTCCCAGTATCTGTGGCACTCTGCCCTAGCTTGAGAAAAACCTCCTTGTTAGCATGGAGCCTTTCCCAGCCGGAATGGTTTTCAAAGTTGGCACTCCTGGACAGTAAGATTTCTCCATTACCTGAATAAAATCTATAGCTGTTTCCAGAATACCCCACAAACATCAATCTTTTCCATTTTGGATTCCCCTTTTTCCTGAAATTTGCAGGTACATATACATTTGCATATTGCCCGAAAACTCTCAGATATTTAAGGTTCGGTGGTCTACCATACAGCATATGATAAGGCGTTTTCTTTACAAAAGAATTCCAAGTACGGTTAGCAATATGATTTGCGGTCAAAATTGCTTCCCCCCACAATTGCTGTGGTGCTCCTGCATCCAGCATCATACAATCTTTATTTGCTTTAAGATTCCTACGTGCCTCTCGGTGAGGCCATTTCCCCCAGGGGTTGCTGAGTTGGTTGTCTCGTGACGAATCCCTTTCTTCCTTAACCAATTTTTCAGGTTGTTGGACAAGAATTCTCCACCTCTATCTGTTACCAAAGATCCTACTTTGTAATCAAATTGCCTTTCAACCATGTTGACCCAGTCTTTCAAGTGTTCAGCAGCTTCACTTTTCTCTTTCATAAGCATCACATACGAATACCGTGTATGACGGTCCACAATGACCATGAAGTACTGATTCCCGCCCATAGTATTTGCTAAAGGGCCAGCCAAGTCAGCATGCACAACCTGAAACGGTCTTTCTGTAGTGCGTTTGCTAAATTTGGCCACCGGAAAAGCCTTAAGCTTGACCTTGCTACAAACTGAACACTCCAAATGATTTGAATAGTCAGCCATCCGAAATTCTGGACACACTTCTTCCAGTTTCCCCAAACTTGTGAAGCTTGAATGCCCCATGACCCTATGATAGTAATGAGTGCAGTTTAAGTGCAACGGCACATTATTAGCTAGCGCGCATTCTGCCTTGTCAATCATAAGATACACTTTGTTTCGCTTGACTGCCTTAGCACAAATCTCATCATTCATGCTAATAGTACAATCATTCCCCTTGAAACATAGAGTATACCCACTGTTTGTTAACTCAGACACACTGACTAAACAGTTTTGCAATTTAGGAACACATAATACATTTGAAAAATCCTTTCCAAAACTTGGGATTTGCACAGTCCCCATCCCTTTTAAGTCCTTCGTTGCACCATCCGCCAAAACAACTGAATGTACATTAGAAGGCATCTTATCTTTCAGGAGCTTTTCACAATTAACCATATGAGAAGATGCATCCGAGTCCAACACCCAAATAGGATTTGCAGCCACATAGGCTATATAGTCACTGTTCTTTACCACAGCTACAACACCTTTCTTGCTTGCAGCATTCTTGGGTTGTTTCCTGGCTCCTGCCAGCTTTTTACAATCCTTCTGGAAATGGCCACTTTTCCCACAGCTCCAGCACTTTCTCTCTCGGGACAAAGCTGCTTTCTCCGGCTGAAAGTCTCTGAAAGTCTCGATTGCTTGAGTTTGTTTCGATCCTGCCCCCTGTCTCTGGAGTTTTGCCTCATAGTCCCTACGCTGGCTTTCCTCCAAGACTCGTGAAGCCACCATCTCTGCAGTCAGCTGTCTTTGGTCAACACACTGTAGACTCCACAGGATATTTTCAAACTCATCAGTCAAACTTCCTAACAAAATATATGCTTTTTGCGCCAGGGTGATTTCAACTCCCCTTGTTGCTACCTTGTGAAACAAATCTGCCATGATTTCCAGATGTTTCTCAGGGGCTTGTGCTTTCTGCATCTTGCAGGCATACAGCCTCCTACACCAAATCATTTTTGACAGAGCCGTCGTGGATTGATGGATCTCCTTCAGAGCATCCCACACTTCTTTTGAAGTTGTTTTCTCCCGGACGTGGTTGATTTGCGGCGGCGTGATTGTAAGCAAAATAGTTGCCCTTGCTTTTTGATCATCCGCGGCCATACCAGCTGCCGCACCTACGTCAACAACGTCCCAGACTCTTTCTCTAATGAGCAATGCTTCAGTGTAAACACACCAAGCAGAATAGTTTGTCTCATCTCGTTTGGGAAATCTTACTGCCTCCATTCTCAAGCAGTGCTGTTCTCCCTCTTTCTTCTGTCAAACGTGACAAAAAACAGACACACAAAACAGACAATCAGACAGCCGTCCGACTCTCTTTCCACTCAGCCTTCCGGCACTCACAGTCAGTTGATCTTTCCAGCACGCGTGGGGTTAACGCTCTGGGCAGCCATAACCGTTGTCAGGGGGTATTGGAGTGTCAGGTACCCCCGTTGGTAATAAATCTTCACAGAGTTGCACTTTTCCTTGCTGAAAAGACAAGTCTCTGTCCTCTTACTTCTGGCTGTCAGCTCTTCATCGCTGTCCAATATTTCAGCAGGTTTCGCCCCCCTTTCTCTGCCCACAGAGTAAGCAAATAGACTGAGACAGGTTCTCCGTAGAGGCTTTGTTTATTCGTAGCGGTTACATCTTAGCAGTTGCATTTCTCTCCCTCTCCATCAATCAATCAACAACACACAGCCGTGTGTGATCACCTTTATACAATTCCTTATCACACGAAGGTGACTCACTTCCTTTGTATTGCACAATCCTGTGCTTCCCCTGAACACTGTGTTGCACAATCTTACACAAGCCTTGCACAATCCCTGTGTTGTAATCCTTACTTCATTCAGCCTTCAACAGGTACTTAGAGTATAAGCCCACCTGAAAGTATGAAGCGGCAATGTTGCTCAAGAAGAACATTGCTAAGTATGTGCTTGGCTATATCCCAGCAATTAACAGTCTCAGTGGGCCACCAGTAAATTTCGTTCTTATGAAAGTGTATGCAGGTACTGCAGGTGAAGCAGATGAAAAGATTGATAATATCTTGCTAAGGCAGGCATGAGCAGAAACTTGCTCACAAACTCCATCTAGAGCCAGTTTGGTCTAGTGTTTAGGGAGCCAGACTCTTACTTGGGAATACCGGGTTTGATTCCACACTCCTCCATGAAGCTAGCTGGGTGACTCTGGGTGAGTCACAGCTCTCTTCTAAGCTGTCACAACCTCACCTATCTCACAGGGTGTCTGTTGTGGGGAGAAGAACAGAAAGCTTTGTCAGCCGCTTTGAGTCCCCTTAAATGGATGAGAGAAGCGGGTAGAAAAGCCAACTCCTCCTCCTCCTCCTTCTTCATCACAGCAGAACAAAACAAGGCAGTAGCTCATAATTACCAACTAGGACAAGGGGAAACACAGCACTGATCAAACATTCCTAAGTCAGCAGCCAGAAGTAAACACAGCAAGGATAACACAAGTAAGAGTCAGGGAACAAAGTCCAGAAGCCAGAAAGTATGGCAGCTGTTTCAGGGACAAATCCAAAAGCCAAGGTCAAAAGTCAATCTGAGACAAGGAGCATAAGTGGAAGGCTGCAGACATCCAGTTAGAACAAATGCCAGCAACAACTTGTCTGGAAAGGTCCCTGCTTTTATCATACAGAATCAGAGCTCAGCTGGCTAGACGGGTGAGGCTTGTTTTCTCAGTGCCTTCAGTGCAATTTCTCTGACCTATTAAGCAATGATTTCTCTCTGCACTGCTCTGCCAGGGAATGCCTTTCACCAGTGTCATCTTGTCCTGTCTTGACTTGTTTATTGGGGAGGCCAGCCTCAGTGATGTCTCTGCCTATCTGGCCTTGAGTGTCAGGCTCTCTGGCTTCTGTGTGAATAACTGCCATCTCAGATGCTGCTTCAGAATGGAGAGAGTCATCATTTGAGACAGGATCCATGTCTAAAATTCCTGGCAAACTGCAAGAAGTGGGAGTTGCAATGTTGTGTCTCCTAATTGGTGAGTGGAAGGCAAAAACAAAAGTAGACTAACATGGGAAGAAAGGAAAATTTGGTTTAAGTATATTCAATAATGCAGGAGATAAATTAATCAGCTCTTGCAATGATCATTTATTGAAAACTCCTATATCAGGCAACACAAACTCTTATGTTTAGACATCGTTAGATGGAGTACATTGGATTCAGGCAGTTTGGATATTAGGAAACAAAAGATGGAGAAGCACAATACAAATTAGCCAGGGCACTTCCAGGTAAAGTCTGCAATTGTAACTGGTACAGAAAGATGGAGAGGGAAACATAGGGCAGCAAACAGGAAGCCTGGTGAATAAATGCACACTTTCAAGGTCGAGGAGGAAAAGATTTTTTAAAAAACAAAACTAAAATGATAATATCAACATACAGAAAAATATCATAAAAAGGGGAAATGAAAGAGCCTGTTATGCCGTGCTATAATCCAATTTATAAAGGGTTTCAATATAGTCTTCCAATCTCTATTCATCGCTTTTGCCTCCATTGGACTTCTCCCTTGAGTATTCCTACCACAGTTTTAAAATTCCTACTATTCCTTGTTTTTACATGTTTCAGTTAGCAATATTTTTGTTAGCTGGCATTCCTATCTCCCCAAATTCTGCCCTTTTAGTCACATAGGGCTTATTGTAAAGATTCCACAAAATTACACAAATTCAGGTGCTGACTACTTTAGAAAGATGACAAGGGTAGAGATTACACGAGCTGGAAGCTCTTAACACACATGATAACACACTTTCTAATGGGGCTCAGTTCTTAAGTATGGGCCACATTCACACAGGACCTTCATGACCCCAAAGGCCTGCCCTGACATTGAACGGCCCATATGTTTGTGAGCTCTTATGGCACTATGAGAGTGTCCAAAGGGTGCAGGAATCACACATCCCTTCTCCCTTTCAGCACTTGTTCCACCACAAGTGTTTAAGGGGGCAGTATAATGTCAGGGTACTAGGAGAAATGCTGAAAGCTTTCCTCCTCACTATCCCCCCCCCCAAAAAAACCTGGCAGCACTATATCTTAGTGATGACAAACTGAAATTCAAATAGGAGAGCAAAACCTTATCAGTCTGAGGCTGTGTTCAGACATAAGAAATGGGGCACCTCAGAGAGAGAGTGGCTGCCTCCAGACACCTTTAGAAAATTGCATTAAGAATAAACACAGAGAAGTTCTGGAGTAAAGGTCCTCCAAAATGATCGCTTGTCACCCAGTCAGCTAGGCAACAGTGAGGGGAAGGCACCTTCTTCTGCACTAGCATCATGCACACATCCAGATATTTTGATGTCATGGAATAGCCAGAAGTGACAGCTCCTGCACATCCACAGTGGCCCTTTTCACCCCAAATTAGGTCTTGTACATATGCAAGGGGACATTTTATTCAACAAGGATCAAGCTGCAAAGCTCCCAGACCCAACACATAGAGCACTGGGTTTTTCCACAACAGGAGAAACCCATATATAGTTGGGTGATGTTAGGGTTGCCATGGATCACAGTCTAAGATATGCAGGAACACCTTGCTGATAGTCAGAAGAACAGAAGACAACAGAGGAACTCATTATGAAACCAAAACTAAAAACATTAAGTGCAAAATCTGGACTGTCACCCGACAGGCAGATCTATGGACTCCAAAACAGACAAGGACAGTGTGCTGAACAGATGCATTTTAGAAAAAAAGGACAGATGCATTTTAGAAAAAAAGGTAATAATGGGGTTAGAGAAGATCATGAAGGGATATTTTACTAACAAAAAGATCAGAACAGTAATAGCAACAGCTTTTCTTTAGAATACAAGTATGACTGAATCTAGGCACTGAGATTGTTACTATTATTACCATCATTTATTGTTGTGGTGGCCATTATTAAAAGCATTTATAGGGTGTTTTTCCAATGCAGCCCTTAGATCTGGATCTAAGAAGATCCGGATCTAAGGAATGGGTACATTTCTTAATCCGGATCTAGTAGATCCGGATTAAGGGAAGCACCCAATGTGTTTCCACAGGAGGTGTAGCACCCATTAGAAATGGGTGCTAACACCCCTGCTGTGGAAACAGCTTTGCACCCAGCTGGGGAATCCAGATCGACCCACAAGGGGTCAGTCCATTACCCCAGGTGTTTTTTGGGGGGGCAGTCTTCGAAGCAACTTCAAAGTGATTTCAAAGTGACTTCGAAGTGATTTTGAAGTCACTTTGAAGTGAATGCAAAGTCAACTTCGAAGTGAATGCAAAGTCACTTTGAAGCCAGTGCTGGGGAGGGGTCAAAGGTGCATCCCCTCCCCCTAGCCTCCCTTGGACGCCGTTGCCTGTTTCCAGTAGAAACAGGCTCCCTTTAATCCGGATTTTCTGGCAGAAGAACTCATTGTAGACCCCATTAATGGGGTCTACAGAAAATCCGGATTAAAGGCCAAAAAGATCTGGATTTCCCCCACGGCAGTGGAAGCAATCGGGTTCAAAATGGGTGCCGTAGTGGAAATGGGATCATCCGGCTCACATCCAAAAAGTACAAAAATGGGTGCAAAAATGGGTACAGTTGACAGTGGAAAAACACCCATATATTGGTTATTTAAAAATCTTGGAGCAATTTACAGGATGTTTAGATGCAGGCCTAGAGAGCAAGATGCCCCATAAGCCTCAACCGAATGGGATCCCAGTAACATGTACAACCACGCAAATCTGGATGTCTAATGAAGAAATTCAGTGCAGGGACACAATTCCTTCTGAATATGAATCGACACATTCTCACCAATTTTGAAGTGGCAGAATGTGATACCCTGTCTATCTACAGTTTTTCATCTCAGAGCAGATGCAGTTAGAATCAGAAAAGCTTGTGCTTTCCAGGGGTCAAAATGTGAGGAAGTGGAGCGGGGGGTGACCAAGTAAAGTGCTAAGGGAACTGGTTAATGTAACTGAACAAGGAGGTACTGGTGCCAACTCACTCTCAGCCAGCTTTCCAGACTTCAGCCACTGATAGCAAAGACATTGATAGCAAAGAGCAAAGCACAACCTGATGTTGGTGCCAAAAGCACAAGGGAAATGGGAAGTTGCTTGCCAAGTAGATGCTGGAACACAGGCTGCAAGGCCTGAATGAAATTATTACTTGCGATAAGACAGGTCATATCACAAATGATAAATGGGCTTGTTGATGTGACAAAGGGCACACTTCATTGAATGAAGATGAATGGCAACAAATGATTATTCCTTGAGTAAATGCAAGAGTGCCCTCCTTTCACACCTTGGCTCAGAACAATTGCATGTCGATGGGAGAGTTTGCTACCTTCTGCTTGGCTAAAGTACAGTAGTTGTATCACTACTAGGAGTGAAGGGGAAATTTAGGAGAACCAACAGAGTGACAGTCCCCTTGTTGTTGTTTTTCTCCTAGAGAAGACCATCAACCAGGGTGACCAAGGCAGTACTATAGCTGGACCTCAAGCTGTGGTTGATCCGGATCTAGCTATGTGGATTCAGTAATACAGATTAACTAACGTAAGTGCAGAAAAGCCCTTAGATGATATTTGGTGCCTATTCTCACAAGCTGCCCATAACACATCATGACTAAACCAGAGATAACCTGACCACACACCATAGCCATAGCTCTCATAAAACTCCAAGTCTGCATTATCCTGTTTTAAAATCTTACACTGCGTCCCCATGGTCTCCAATTATTGTGTTGCAGAGTCAGAGCATCCGTAATCCAAACTGTAGTTTGAATTAAGATGTCCCCATGTGGTTCAGGAGAGCGCGGGTTGAAGGCAAACCCACTTGTCCACAAGCAAATGCGGTAAACCCCTGCATTGGGAAGGGAATTGTCCTGCCTAAATATGATCGTCAGGCAACAGCCAACATGCCCCATCCAAGAAAAGCATGAGCTATTTGACTATAACACCAGCTAACTTGCATATCTGCAGTCTTAGACATGCTGCTATAATATCTGAAGCCTTGATATTTTTCAGGTCTGTCGTTCTTTGTTTCGGTGGCAAAGAAGAGAAATGTTTATTCATTCCTCAGAGAATAATGTTATTAAATAGACATTAACCCTTGTGTGCATATGTAGAAAATAGATACTATGGTCATTAACGTAATGGAAAAATTAAATTGACTCCTCTTTTTTAAGGATTCCCCCCTCCCCTATGTATATGCATAAATCTTTCCCTAAAATGTCACTTTAGATTCATAGGACTCCTATCTCATTAATATGGTTATCAGGGTCCTCCAGTTCCATCTCCTTTTGTTTCTATGTCCCAGATTCCCAGGCAGGCATTAATAAGGCACTGAATGTGTTTATATAAAGTGTTGCTACAGAATATGGATAGTTCAATAATGCTATCCAGAGGAGGTGGGCTCTGCATGCATTTTGATGAATTATGGATTACATTTTTTTTTATGGTGATTCACTTACCCAATATTATATTTTCCCTGTCCTTTAAAGTAAGGACATTTCCTTCTTTGGCTCAGTTAAAAAAGAAAGAAAAAAAGAAAAGAAATATCTTAGACAGCTGATTAATGGCCCATTGGTAACAGCGAGATCCACAAGCCCCAGGCCACTATAAATGGATATGGACGTCATGCCTATATCCCTCTAGAGTGCATATAGAAGTGCTTCCTTCTGGATTATTAGGAATGTTTGCAGAAGATATTGTTTGGATACTTGTGCTGAAAACTGATTGTGTTTGGGGGTCTTGAGTGTGAAGTTCCTGGGGAATATGTGTTGTCTCTGCTTGTCTTGCAGCCCTGTGGTATCAGTTCAGCTTCTGTGGTCAAGTCAATGTCAGTATTGTCTACCTAGGTGCTCATCTTTTGTTTGCTAAGGACATATAGCTGTAATGCTGTTGCCCCATTCCCTGATTTCTCAGATCCTCAATGAATTTCAGCACTATTTCATACATGGCAAAGAGCCCCAGTAAATGTCTGCTGCTCAGACTCTTCCCACTGCTCAAGAGAGTGAAGGAACTAGAAACAGTGTAATAAATTTAACTTTTAATTGAATAGGATAGGTCTAGTTATAATAAAACAAGGTATTTTATTACAGTTGTATCATATTGATGCACTCAAGTTCTTGGTTTTAAAACCATGCAAAGCAAATGAAGAGTGTGATGCTGAGATTAACATGGCAGAATTTTTATTTTTCAGAGCTCATAAAATAATTGTGTTCCATTTATTTAGCTCAATCAATTCTGCATTTAAAAAATGCTCAAGAGGCTAAACACACAGATCACTTGATTAAGATTTTTGTTTACTTTAGTCTAGTAATCTGGATCTAAATAAATCAGGGACTAATAGATCTTGCACAATCAAACATTCTGCTATCATTGCTTAATTTCCTCATTGCCAAATTTATTGGGGGGGGGGTGTTAAAATACAGCTGATGCAAACACTTTTTACTGCAGTAACACACAATGTAAAATGCCACAAAAGTTTGATCTTTCTGCATAAATACATCTGCAAATCATGCTAGACCATGTGCAGCTTGTTCAAAAATGGCTGGTCAAGTATTTGATGATACTAAAGACTTTTCCTGCCAAAAAGTGATTAGCACTATTAAAACTGACATCACCAACTGTGATAATTGACAGTGCTAACAATCACTATTTTTAATCATGCATAAAACAATTTATAGTCAATATACAAAAATTAAAATGAAGGGTCTATTTAGGCCAAGGACTCCAGCCTTCTGCTCCATAGAAAATCTATCATCTGCTTCATAATGTCCTGTGAAACCTTTGTCACACTTTACTCAAGAGTTAATTTACACAATTCTGGAAGTATGTTACCCAGATGGTTTAGTCACTTGCTGCTCGGCAGCAGGGTGATTTATCAACCACGACAGGAATGTCCTGAGTTTTTGGGTCTTTCTGCACTGGACTGTACTCCAGATTATATGCCAGAATAAGGGGCGGCCATCAGCAGTACTCAAGTGCATATGGCCAAGCAAGGACAGGATGGATTGTTATGGCAATATCTGAAGTAGGGGTGTGCACGAATATCTGAGACATTCAAATTCGAATTAAAAAATCTATAAATTCAGATTTAAACATTTGAATGAATTTTGAATCTATTTGTTCAAATTATTTAGACATTTGTATGTGTACGGATATGTACACGATGCATACTTGCCCGTACACATCTTTTCCACATCAGTATGCATTTGTATGGATCTGTACGGGACAAAAACAGGATGCATACGGGATAAATACGGGATGTGTATGGCTGGGTACAGAAGTGTACGGGATGCATACGGGCACATACAAATGTTGTCAACATTCGTATGTGAAAATTCGAATTGAAATTTCAAACGAATAGATTCAAATTTACTCAGTTCAAATCGAATGTGAATACATTCAAATTTTAAAGGTTTCATTGTACTTCTATAAGGTAAAATGTGAAAGTAAAAGGAAAAATGGAAAACGTGGCCTATAAAAGCATAAAGAAAGCTTCCTTGTGACAAAGGCAGGATCCACACAGTAATGAGAGGAGTTCTACAAGTGTAGTGTCTCTCCTCCCTACACATTAAGAATAGCACTATAGGCTTTTTTGCACTTACCCACTTGAAACAGAATGGGCCCTCCATTTCCATGCCACAGCACTGCAGCCACACACCGCAGGGTCCAAATCCTCCATAAGGTGCTCCTGGTAAACTCCTAGGTGTGTAAATGCTGCATAGGAGCAGGACAGTTGCACACCACATTGCAATTGCAGTGACAATGGCCCAGTGCACAGAAGTTCTGTGGCCATTGCTATGATGGTGCAGATGATCCCAGACAGACCACCTGTACTACAATGGGTCCCCGGTTTGTGGTTCTTTGTTTATAACTCTATGCCTAATACGGATATATATTTTCACACACTGCTTCTGTCCCCAGCTTTAAAATTGAAATGAATGTTCAATCTTGGCAGGGGGCCATCTAATACAGGGAGTCATCCCATGGGCCATTTTCTGTTCTTGATAAATCTCATGGCCACCAAGAAAGACCATCCAGAAGATGAGTCCCCCCAAGTGGTGGGGGTAGAGAAGAAGAAAAAAATCCAAAAATTTTGTACTGGCCTAACCTGTATTAGCAACCTTTCTCCTTCCCATGAAAAATAACAGGTTGTCTGCAAGATATGTGTGCTAGTATTACAGTATATAGAAGCTATAATAAGATCCCTTATTATTACAGCCATAACTCATATCAAATAAACAGGTCAGTATTGTGACATTTAAGGAAAAAATATTACTGAAAAAATCACAACAAGAAAAGGGATATTAAATATGCAGAGAAGGAATATGATCCACCTTGTTAACATACTAGAGAAAATGAATAATAGCCATTGAAGAGCTATGCAACTAAGATAACACTGCTGGCTGAAGTTTGTTTGTTTCATTTCAACCTAATTCAAAACTTAGCTGAGACATTTTAAAGCATATAGACTGTGGTTGTATCCCGATGCATAGCCCCAAGAACCTCACTGGACTCTCTGAGGCACTGAGTGCCCATATTTGTCAGCATAAGAAACCTTCTGGAGAGTGTGGCAGCCACCAGAGACACTCACTGACGAAGGTGTGAAATAGTTCTCAGAGGCCAACGCCTCATTGATATCTTGTTTGAAGACCCTTGCATGTCAAAAGAGAAAATAGGGAAACATCAAGCATTATGGCTACAGAGTGCTTCCACACAGGCACCCAGCGCAGATATGAGGACACAGTTTGAAGTCCATTAAATGCACACTAAGGTCATGTACACATATAGGTGGACAGGAGCTGGTTGGAAGGAGGAGACAACTCAGATGCAACCCAGACACCCCAAGAGGATGTTTATACATTCACTGCCTGTGTTACCATGGGGAACTCACTGGCAGTACGTTCTAGACATTTTATTACCTTGTCACAGTCATATACCAGAATGTACCCCACAGAACTCTATTATTCAGAGTGAGTGGCAGGTGAGTCATAGGGTGCCTCCAGACATAAATGTAAAAATTGTGAAGCTTACTTTTAGTGCAAAGTAAAAGAGCTCCACATGGAGAACTGATCATCGTAACATTCTCCTAAACTTCCAAATTAACAGGGAGGGCTCTTCCAACCATCTGATCAGCCCCTACCTTTCCTCATCGAAACACGTGGGAAAATATGGAAGGAAGTAAAACTCCACAGTCAATGCAGATGTTAAGTAGCATTTTTTTTTTTAGCTTCACAGCATGGGGCTTTACTTCACAGGGACTGTGGAGCATTGTAAAATATGGCTGGCACTTTACCAGCAGCTTTGCAGTCCCTGCAAAGTATTCCTCCTGCCTGGATGCAGCCAGAGAGTTACATTGATAAAAGAGGCTATTCAAGTCATAATATCAGAATAATGATGTTGTTGATTATCAACATCATCACTCAGTCTGGTAGACCTAAGACCTAGGATAATCAGAAGTATCATTACTGTATCATCATACAAGGGGATACCAAAGCTGCCAGTTCTTTAGCCAGTGTTGGCCTTCATTTTGCATTGAGTTCTTCTGAAGAATTTAGGAAGGTGAAATGTGCTCATCTGAGCAGTGTGACCTTTTGCATTTGTCCAATGGAGATTTTGTTAATATGCAGGTGTTCTAAGTGGTCAATAAGGTGTTTTGGTTTGGCACCATTGCACCAATAACTGTTGGCCTGTGACATAGTATTTCAATTTTGGTCTTCAAATCCTGATATTTCATGATGCTGTAGTATTGCTGTTGTTGTCATCATCAATTCTTCCCAACATTTGATTATACATTTTCAAGAGTAGCACTTTGAGATATGAGCCTGTTGTCTTCTAGCTTGAAGCAGGCCCCGAGGCTTGCATTTATGTCTTTGAGAAGCTTCTCTGAAAGGAGCCATAGCTTAGAGACTGAGCACATACTTGACATTCCTTCTAAAGATTTCTGGCCTGGGAAAGATCTCTGCTTGAAATCATGGAGAGCCATTGCCAACTGCAGTAAACAGAACTGATCTTAAAAGAATAGCAGTATAATCCAACTTCATTATTGTCAGCATTACACCAAGGTGGCTAAATTCAACTTCTCTGCACAGAAGAAGAAAACTCCAGGTTCTGGTTTCTGAAGATAAACAGGAGACTATTGTATACAGCTTGCAAGCAGAATGCTGCACTATATGACCCTTGGTTAGATCCAACAGGACAATTCTCCTGTTTCTGTGGTAACTTGAGAACTCCACCATGCTCAAACAAAATGCCCTTTTCAGCAATGGAAAGTCTATTAAGCAACATCAATTCCTTCTGTGATACCAATTTTAGCTACTTAGTCCTGAGATGACACACAGAGACTGACAAAATGAATCATTTCAATGCATAACAAAAAGAGGATTGTGTCTTGACTACAAAACCATCTCAAGCCAGTGATTTAAGCGGCCCCAGCCTACAGACCAAAGAATGGATTATCCTCTAGGTTGTCCATTTACCAGTAATCAACAGGGCTGAAATCCTTAATATCTAGTTAGTCAGCAAGAGGCCTTGTACTCACGTTCTTCCCTGTGTTCCTATCCACAACACAATGAGGGTAGTAATAAGGGAGAGCTTTAAAATGACTCTCTCCTGGTTTGACCTCGGCCTGCCTTGATTGTTTTTTGGGCAGTGTAATCTTCTTAAGAGCGTAGTTCCCACAGGATGGTGAGCAGCAGCTATCCATTGGGATGCCCGGATGACCACTGAAGTATGCCAAGGATAATGGATCAGCCCTCTTAATAGCTCAACACATGGAAACTATTAATCTACCATTTGGTTGCTTTTAAAAAATAATAATATGAATTTATTGCTATTTCACCTGCATAAAGTTTCTGATTTTTTAAAAACCTGTCTGCTAATTATAACTTGAAAGAAAATAACTGTAAGAAGGAGAAAAATATTTAATAACCCTGGATGGGAGTTCTGTAAAAGTGGGTGGGGATGAAAAGAGGCAGTTTGGAAAATATTTTAGGAATGAACTGGAGGACTAGTGATCCACATGAATGTGAAAATAAGACTAATTTCATAATTATTGTTAGATCGAATGCAAAAATCATAGCTCATTTCTTCAGTCATACTTCACGCTAGGATTTCACAATTACCCTTTCATACTTGTGATTTCAGAGGTTTTTCGAATAATTTTTGCTGTTGGTGCTTCTTTAAGACTCTGGGCCAGAATCAAAAGAGCTGTGTAAATGCCTATGTTTTCACAGTAGAGCCATCAGTTCTGGGATTTTTTGAATGGCAATTAAGGCAGGAAGCACACGGCAACTGTTTGTGCTGCTTCAGGACTGCCCACACACCCACACACAACCACAACCACACTCGCACACACAAACACAAACACACATACAGAGCTACTAATTTGGGCAAGTATCAAAACCTTTCCAGGTTTCTGACTGGGTCTATTTTGGAAAACACAAGAAGTGATCCTAGACATTTGTGTGCTTTCGAAAATAGGGCTATATTATTTGGCCTGAAGACATAGAAAAGGTTAGTCTGCACTTTGAGCAGTTGTCTGGCATGATTATAGTGCTCTGCAGGTCCTGCTTAATTTTTACCACAAGACAAACAGCTTCGATCATCTTAGGTGATTTTTATTTATAAAAGAATCATAGAATCATAGAATGGTAGAGTTGGAGGGGACCTCCTGGGTCATCGAGTCCAACCCCCTGCTCAAGACAGGATCTCCTAAACCATCTCAGACAGATGGCTGTCCAGTCTCTGCTTGAAGACCTCCATCGAAGGGGAACCAACCACCTCCCGTGGCAGCCTGTTCCACTGGTTGATCACTCTTACTGTTAGAAATTTTTTCCTAACATCTAAACTAAATCTTTTCCCCTGCAGTTTCACCCCATTGTTTCTAGTCCTTCCTTGAGAGAGTGAGAACAGGGCTGATCCCTCTGCCTTGTGACAACCCTTGATGTATTTGTAGATAGCTATCATGTCTCCTCTCAGTCTTCTTTTTGTTAGACTAAACATTCCTAGTTCCTTAAGCCGTTCCTCATAGGACATGGTTTGCAGACCGTTCACCATCTTGGTAGCTCTCCTTTGAACCTGCTCCAGCTTGTCAGTGTCTTTTTTAAACTGGAGTGACCAGAACTGGACACAGTACTCCAGATGAGGTCTGACCAAGGTAGAGTAGAGGGGGATAATAACTTCACGTGATCTGGACTCTATGCTTCTCCTAATACACCCCAGGATTGCGTTTGCCTTTTTTGCAGCTGCCTCGCACTGTTGACTCATGTTCAGTTGATGATCTACCAGGACACCCAAGTCTTTTTCACATGTGCTGCTGCTCAGCCGAATTCCTCCCATTGTATATGTGCTTTTTTCATTTTTCTTGCCCAGGTGCAGAACCTTGCATTTTTCTTTGTTAAATACCATTTTATTAGTTGCGGCCCATTGTTCGAGTTTCTCTAAATCTTTTTGAATCCTCTCTCTCTCTTCTCTGGTGTTTGCAATCCCCCCTAGCTTTGTGTCATCAGCAAATTTGATCAGTTTCCCTTCAACTCCCTCGTCCAGATCGTTTATAAAAACATTAAACATAACTGGGCCCAGGACAGAACCTTGTGGTACTCCACTTGACACTTCCTTCCATTTGGATGTGCAGCCATTTAAAGCCACTCTTTGAGTACGATTACTAAGCCAGTTTTGAACCCACCTTATAGTTGCCTTGTCAAACCCATATTTGATCAATTTTTCAATGAGGATCGCATGAGATACTTTGTCAAATGCTTTGCTGAAATCAAGAAATACTATGTCTACAGTATTTCCTTGATCAACCCATTCAGTGATTTTGTCATAAAATGAAATCAAGTTAGTCTGACACGACTTGTTTGATACAAACCCATGTTGACTACTGTTAATTATTGAATTCCTATCCAAATGCTGACATATGTGTTGTTTAATAATTTGTTCGAGAATCTTTCCTGGTATTGAAGTCAGGCTAACAGGCCTGTAGTTCCCTGGGTCTACCTTCTTCCCTTTTTTGAAGATAGGAACAACGTTTGCCCTTCTCCAATCGTCTGGGACTTCTCCTGTTCTCCATGACTTCTCAAAGATTACAGCAAGTGGTTCAGCAATTACCTCTGCTAATTCCTTCAGTACCCTAGGATGTAATCCATCTGGACCCGGGGACTTAAATTCGTTTAAGTTAGCTAAGCGTTCCCTTACTCTCTCAGTGTTGATTTTGTGTCTTGATTCTCCTAGTCCTTCATCGGTACAGTGAAGGACTGTTGCATGTACATTATCCCTCTTGGAAAAAACAGATGCAAAATAGGAGTTCAGAATCTCTGCCTTCTCAAGATCACTTTCGATCACTTCTCCATTCTCTCCCTGCAGACTTCCCAAAACCTCTTTGACTTTTCTTTTGCTGTTGACATATCCCCAAAAACCTTTTTTATTATTGTTTTTAGTCTCTCTTGCAAGCCTCAGTTCATTTTTAGCTTTAGCTTTTCTGATACTTGCCCTGCAGATTGTACTGATTTCATTATATTCCTCCTTAGATATGTATATGGTTTCACTCTGAAATGCAAAATACCTGCTGTCTTAAAAAAAACCAAGGGATAGATATCATGTCAGGAAAAAGAGCCACTCTTACATAACAAGTTGAGAGTAAGGGCCTTTTTGTGCTTACCAGGTGGAGCATGCCAATCTGCTCTCTGGTCAGGCCCGTCTGCACACGAACACCTCTGCAGGTCACCTGGAGGTGCCTAAGCCAGTTTGGTCTAGTGGTTAAGGAGCTGGACTCTTATCTGGGAATGCCAGGTTTGATTCCGCAGTCCTCCATGAAGCCAGCTGGTTGACTTTGGGCGAGTCACAGATCTCTTTTGAGGTCTCTTAGCCCCCCCTACCTCACAGGGTGTCTGTTGTGGGGAGAAGAACAGAAGGTTTGTCGGCCACTTTGAGTCTCCTTAAAGGGGTGAGAAAAGCAGGGTACAAAAGCCAACTCTGCTTCTTCTAAGTCCTCCCCAGAGTGATCCAAGGGTGGACAACTAAAATGCAGTTCAAAGGCTGACCAGTAGCATCTGGACCACTCCTGGTAAAGCTACACAGTCTTTTGCAGCATCCACATTGCCATAGCAGTGTCAGACTGGAAGCCAATTATAATGTCACATTGGTGTCCAGAATAAAATAACTAGTCCATGGACATCATTATGTAGGATAAATTAGCAGAAGTATCAGTGCAGTTAAAAAATATGATGTATTTTCTGTTGTTGCTGTTGCTGCTGTACAAACAAAATCAGAAGAGAAGACCTTTAGGGAAGGATGGACACATCAATTCAACAGGAAGCTATAAGCAAGAAAAAATAATGCCAAGAAAAAAAATAATGCCTAAGGAAAAGCTACTACCCAAAGATGACAAAGACAAAGAACAATAATTTAACATTCACAGACAGTGAACGAAGACTGACTGCTCTATATCCACCAGCAGCCAAAAGCAACATTTGCACTGATGGTGTTATATAGCATGGTCAGGAAGTGTCTGGAGAAAGAAGATACAGTTCAGGGTATCCCGAGAAGTTCTGGAGGTGAGTGATCTGGAGTAAAAACTGATTCCTGGTAGAGGAGATAATAAATAGAAAGTCCCTAGGTGGAAACTTTATTGAGGCTCACAGCAGCAACTAGTATGACGCAGTACTGTTATGGTATATGTAGCAGGAATCTGAGGACTTTTCGCACTACAGCTGAACGGCTGTAGTGCAGTGAGGCTAGGCCACATAGGGACACTTTCCCCATTCACACCTAGGTAGGTTAGTAACGTGTGCACATGTGTTCCTGCCTGCCTATGTGCAAAAGAGGAATCTGCCCCCACGTGGCCTAGCCCTAAAAGGCTGGCATGGGGGCAGGATGCCCCTCCCAGGCCTGCCCCCCATTGGGTCAAATTCGGCCCAGGGATGGGCAGGCTGGTTGTGTTCCTTCCCCAGGTTCCTGCAGGCTCTAGGGAACCAGATTAGGTCCCTTAGGGCCCACAGAAAAAAAAAACTACTGGGCAACCCCCGGGCATGGGCCTATGCGGGGACGTGCACATGCATGAGGCACTTACCTCATGCTCACTGGGTTCTGAAGTGGTTGGTGGGCTGGCGGCGTTGTGTGCCTGCGTGCCCCGCTGGCTCTGATTGGCTAGCTATGGGGGGGGGAGGATGCATTTGCAACAGGTGGCACAGGGGTGGGGTGATGTCAATCCAATGAGGAGAGAGGGTGTGGAGAGATATGGTGCTGTGCAATTTGCATGGGGACACCTGTATCCACACCTAGCCTGCATCTAGCCTGAATTACCAAGAAAAGCATGGGGATGGGTAATATTCCATCTCGATCCCACACCCAGTCAAATACGAGCCCAGTCAGAGCCAAATGGCTTGCATGGGGAAGCAGCCTTAATCTGTATTAGGTAGATCCATATTAGCTAGATCCATATCGACCACCGGCATAGGAATCTGCACTGAGGCCCTGTCCCCTAGCAATTTAAAGTCTGTTAAAAATCTTCTTTTGCCTCTGAGCGCCCCCATGCCAGGGTTTTTAATGAGCTTCTAGCACTACAAAAGCAGGAAAACTCACAGCAAAAAAGTGCCCTTTAAAGAAGAGTTTCAGCACTCTTTCTGGAAGTCGCGGGTTTTTCTCGCAACATTTACCTTGGGGACGCTCCGTGGCAAAAGGGGCAGGGATTGCTGCCTGCACACACAGCCATAAAGCATTCACACATCTCCCAGAAATGCTGCAGCTTCCCTTCGTTTCCTTTGTAAAGGTCAGAACTTTCAAAGAGCCAGAATTGCTCAAAATTGCAACATTGTTATCAGGTGTGAAGTGGGTGATCTGTGAAAGTGTTAAGAGTAAATGAGCACACGATCATGGGCTGATGGCTGCAGCCGCTGCCTTTGCTGGCACAGGAAGCCATTTCGAACAGAGAATAGAGTGAAAGTAAGTGCTGAGAGTGAATGAGCAAGCGATCACTCCCTTTGCCAGCATGGGAAGCCATTTCAGGGGAGGGAGATTTGGCTATTTTTCCTTTGAACAAGAGAGGGGGCGGGGAGAAAAAGATGTGGGCAAGCGAAACACGCTTCTGTGGGGACGGAACATGCATTTTAAACACGCGTTTTGCTGAGCCTCATGCGGACGCTTATTCCGGAAGTACAGGGCACTTTTAAAGTCTGCTTGAATACAGTGACAGTAGAGGGAGACCAGAGAGGCAAATAAGACTTTTGGGGACTCAGCCTGAGTGGGCTCTACAATAGCAAATGTGTGCTAGAGTCCTAGCACGAATGTAGACCGTGCTTATCTGGTATATCACTAGCAGAGTTCTGATCTGGATCTGCTCTACTCCCATGCAGATGATGTGTTCTTAGCAGCTCCATGATCCAAATTAATGAATAAGGGCAGAAAGAGCCTATCTATAACATTCATCTGTAAGAGGGTGTGTATATTTACATAAGGGCTCTTAAAACAATGCAAACTTACAAGACCATATTTAAGGTGTTTCCGCATTGACTGCAGAAACCGGATTAACTGCCGCTAAAGACACTTACCCTAGATGGCTTCCACATTGGAGACCTGAATAAGGGCCCTGTGCAGAAGCCGCATCTGCATTTCAGCACGCAAGACTGATTTTGCTGCCGAAATCCAGATTAAATGTAAGACCTGAAATGTCTCACATGTGTCACTTCCCTTGAATGTGTGCAGAAGCAGGATGCTTCGGCATACCGTCAGGGGAAGAGCCAGATTCCTGGTGCCCGCCAGAAAGGGCAGAAGCAGGACTGCCTGCTTCCGAAGCTCTTCCCCCATGCGCCAATGGGGCTTCAATGACAGGTGGGAGTGGAGGTTGACCCTGACCCTGCTTGTCATCAAAGCCCCTTTGCTGCTCTCCAGTGAAGGGGCAGCCAGGGCAGGCAGCATCAGGAGTTAGCCTTCACCTGCCATGGGTTCCCGATCGCTGAAGAGGAGGGCAGGTGGCGGCGGCGGCAGCTTTGTCCGTCCATCACTCCCACTAACAGCAGCCTCCTTCATGTCAGCCACATGGGGTGAAGGAGGCTGCAGTTGCTGTCTCCACTGCCACCAGCTCCCCCTCCCCCCAGGGGCTGCTTCGCAGCTGGGGAAGGGGAGGCAGGAGACTGAGGCTGTGGAGGGAGAGGGTGTGAGTGTCTCCCTCACCTGCCACTGCTGCTGCCACCTCACCAACTACAGAGCAGCCTCCTGAGACAGGGGGAATCTAGACAGCGACTCTGCCGCCACCTGATCCCCTCCCCCAGGAGGATGCTTTGCTGAGCAGTGGAGGCAGGGGCAAGATGGCAATCAGCATCGCCATCTACCCCCCCCCCCAGCAAAGTAGCTGCCATCAGGGGAGGGGGACATGACACTGTGGCTCTGACTGCCACCTTCACCACGCCCCCTATCCTGTTGACAGCTGGAAGCACGTGGTGACTGGCAGCTCCATGCTCCAGTCCTGCGGCTCCAGGGGTGGCGTCATCAGTGCACAAGCCAGAGGACAGATTGGAATGGGTGCTTGTGCATCCGCACAGCACCCACTCCAATCTGTTCTCAGAATCTGTCCTCCCCATGCATCTGTGGACACTCAGATCCATCACAAATATGCCACATCCCCATTACAAGCGTATATCGGTTTCAAAACTTTTTCAATCCTCACAGACCCCATGTCAGTTTGGCTTAACACACTTTCCGCATGTTAAATCGCCCCAAAGTGTTGTAAATTTTAATCCTCATTTCAACAGGTCTCACTCCGGATCGTGCGCTTGATACGTGTTACATGTTTTACTGTGGGGACCCTACCGTTTTAAGGGATGAGAATCCATGTTTAGGGTTTCCCTCTCCCAATAGCTTGCTTCCAAAGACAGTGATTTCAGTGTAAAAATCCAACCTTCACAGCAGCTGCTACACTGTAGCAATCTAGGCACTTCACACCTGATAACAGTGTTGCAATTTTGTGCAATTCTAGCTCTTTGGAGTTCTGACCTTTAAAGGGGAAAGGAAAGGAAAGCAGGACAGGTTTTGGGAGATGTGTGAATGTTTAAAGCCCCCCTTGCTTGAGTTTCTGCTGCTGCTGTGTGCCCTGGGCATTGGGGAGAATCACTGGCTGCCCGCTGCTGGTTTTTCTCCATCCAGGCAAGTGGCAGCCACCCAGCCAGGCTCGGTGAAGGGGTCCGTTATGGGTGGCACATTCACACCAGGAGGAAGAGGGCAGGGCAGCCCCGAAGAGCAGCTTTTAGAAAGTAGCCACTTGAGTGCCCCCTTGAGTCACGTACGCCGTGTAGGATCTTCAGAATCCAGATCGAACGCGATTAAGCTGAAAGTAATGGGATCAGGCAAATTTGCGTTTGCATCCGGTTCTATTATTTTGGTTTTGGGAAACTGCATTAAGCTTGTAATGGGGATGCGGCCATAGTGACGGATCTTTGGGAGGATAGATTGCCAAAAAGTGGATCTATTAGATCCACTTTTCGGCAGCATAATGCAGAAACACCCTTAGCTTCTCATTACATGATATGCAGTGCATTTAAAATGTGATTTGTATAAATCCATCTAATGGTCACCAATCTAATTGCATAGTTACAGGAAAGAAATATAGTGGGATTTGAAAGTGTGTGTGTAATACTTCAACATTTCTCAAATCCCCCATTCCAGAAAAGCCTAGGGTCAATACAAATGCAATATATGAAGGCTAAAAGGTAATATGACAGCAAATATGCTCAAAGAGCCCAGAAAGGTGGTGTGTAAAACAATAATAGGCCATTAGGCTGTCTTATAAGGGAAATTAAAGCCTTGGGCACAACGTATGAGTCACAGTCCTGGTTTTTCTACATTGCATTGGATAGCTGTGTGGGATTTTGAGCTTAAATAGTTTTGTTATTATTTGGAGCTGAAGGACAGGTACTTTTCCACACTAAATGTAAATATTTAAAATGCAATAAGGCTTTGGTAGGCTCTGTAGAGCACTCCAGACATCCTGTATCTACAGGTCGCTTACAGATTCCCAACTAACTCCTTTCTGTGTGCATATATATGGTTTTGTTTTGTTGTTCATCTAAGACAGTTCAAAAGCAGAACAGGAGTCCTATCACATTTTGAAAAATTACGTCCAAAGTCATGTAGAGGAATTAGCATGTACCAAGGTGTTCCCATCCCACCTCCAATCTGTATTAAAAGCCAGGAAATGTCTACAGACCTTGGCTGTTTTCGCACTTGGGTTCACATCCACTGGATGGGAAAACATGTGTGGCAAAATAACATGTACTAGCACTCACACTTGGGAACACTAGTTCACATTACACTAAGCCCTATGCGCCCAGAAAATTACTTATGCCTGAGAGCATGCCTGATTATGGACAGGGCACTGCCATGGAGGTTCTGGAATCTGGCACAACTGTGTGCGTGCCATCGCCATTACCACAGCAATGATGACACTCCATGCACATGCAGTCATGTTTAGGGTCATCTGAGATGCCAGCATGCCTGCTCAGCACCTCAGATGACCCCTCACACTGGAAATGGTGCAAATGGTTGTGGCGCTGGATGCAACAGGTAAGGACTGGGATAGAAATGGTTAGGGATGCATATGGTGCACAATTTCATGCACCACTGCTAGTTGATGATAAGGTAACATCTGGTGAGACAGGAGGTGTTTGTGGGTTGTAAACAGCTCCTGCAAGTGCAGAGGCACCTGCCCAAATGTTACCCTATCATGAACTCTGTGACCCAGTGTGAATTGGCCTGTGGACTCCATCCTCTACCTGGGCATTTGATTGTGAGGCTGCAGCAGCTGTACTCTTTCTCTCCAGCAGTAAACCTTCTTCATATAATCATCTGAATAGACAACTCTTAAGTTTCATTGTCAGATCATACTCTGAGTATGCTGTCTTTCAGAAATTCATGTTATTTAGCTAGTTATAAAATGTATGGATTGACTCTGTATGAAAGATACCTAAGGCAATAACAAAAATGCAGTCTTACAGTAATACTAAAAATTATAACTGATGCCTAACAGTCTTGGTCATGTTCAGTCCTGTTTTTATTACATTTTGTTTTGTTTTTGTTTCTTTACAGCATTGATATTTGTTCCACAGTTCACTGCCATATGCACCTCAAATTTAAACCCACAAATAAAGTTTCATTGTATAAAGTAGTGGTTTGGAAAGATACATGGTGATTCATGGTCTGAACAGACAGGTGCTATAACGCGAATCTCTGCGGGCACAGAATACTTTGCAGTTGGTGATATCAATTTGAGAAGAAAAGCAACAGAGAAATTATACAGCAGAGGACTCTGGGTACTAAAATTCACAGCTGCATTAAAAAAAAAAACACATACATACAGAGAACTGGGAGTGCACCGAGCCAAAAGCTGAAAATAAAAGATAAGAAAAATCACAATATGCATCTCTGTTCTAGGAGTCTTGACAAAAGATGATGAAAACAGTACACTAAAGCTTTAGGAACAAATCCCAAAGTCCAGATTCCTAAACAGTTTCACTCCTCCATTCCACTTTCAGTATTCATCTTTACCATGGACAAGTTCATGGTCTAGAAATATAAACTACCTAATAAAAGTGAAGATCCTGTTGAATCAACAGGAATTGCTTACCTTGTCAAAATAGAAGACTAAGATGTGTAGACCCAAAAGCTAATTGCAAATTCCTTGGCCTTTTCTGCGCTTAGCTGGGTTGGTGGATATGGAATAAGCTAGACCACTGATCTGGATCTTCTGGAGGTGTTTACCAGATCAGTGCTGTCTGCACTTGGTGATACTGATTTGTCTGACACCTACCCACAGCTGAGAAGCTCATGTGAGCTTTGCATACACACATGCTACTTCCAAAGGCTAGGAACAAGAGTTCCTAATCTCACAGTCAGGGAGATGACTTTCAGTGCCCCCCCCCCTTAGATCTGGGCCATGCCTCCTGTGGTCTGGAATAAAGTCCTTAGTTTGCTTTAGGTGTCCAGAACCTTGTGTCTCTGGGGCAGGAGGCAAAGTGCAGAAATGTTGATAATGGATGACAGACAGACAGACAGACAGACAGATACTGTCATACCATTATAGAAAGCACTTTTATTATAAACACTACCCTGCCCAACTCTACCAAAAATTTTCACAGCTCTTAGTTGTGATGCTTTAGGACCCAAGTGCCTGTGAAGCCTTTTCCCCATGCAATATTTCAACCTTGTGTTTTGCGTATCTGTTTGACTTTCAAGTCTTCCAAAACAGTCCCATAATTAACAGCCACTACTTCCCCATCTGTTGTTCTTGGAGACTAACTGCCACTCTGGGAACCCATTTTGGAAACTGGTGGCGCTTCATCTTGTCCTTCATTCTAAAACACACATCCTGTGCCCCCCTCCCCCCTTATCCATAATTTCAATGCAGATTTTATTGGTGGTTCAGTAAGGCAATGTACAAAAGTAACTGAAAGCAGAAAGTTCATTGGCTTCCATTGGCTCCACTGCTACAATTTTTGTAAACCACAGAATAAAAGGAAATTAGGATCAGAATATACTGGAATAAATATGGATAAGAAAATGAAAGATAGGGCTGGAAAAGCTGGTTAGCAAACCTACCAAGGGACCTAAGAAATGATCCAGAAGAATTATAGGAAGTGAAAGAAATCAAAGGGAGAACTATGAGGAGGAAAGGCGTTTTGGAAGAAAAAAGCTGAAGCTCACATACCTGTTTAAAATAATAAAGAAAATCTTTGCAATCAGATTTTGGGTTTTCTATGGTTTTGCTTCCGACATCCTTAGATTTCTTGTTATAGGTACCCTGATGTACTATGCAAGGAATTCAAAGTTACTGTTTCCTAATTGTAAAAATGCTTTAACAAAGGATTCACATGAAGCACAAGCGAAGAAGAGGAAATAAAAAGAACTTGGATACCCTGCCACTACATAAAAATGATAATAGCAACAGAAAATGCTGAAAGCCAGACATCAATAGCTGTGGCTGAATAACTGTTCAGCAGGTATGAGATTTAAAAATGGCAAACACAATAAATTAATTCATATTTTGAATCCATCTGGAGGGTGTGTGTGAATTACTCCTTAAAAAAAAAGATTTTCATAACCTTTTTGTCAAAATGACCCCCCTCCATAGGATTATAAATTGGGGTAGGAATTTCCATTCCATAACACTGCTGTCAGATTCCCTATATGTGAAAACATATAACTCATTGCCACTTTGACTTTTTCTCCAAAGGATTGCACATCATGGACTGAGAAGTATGAAATGAACGAAAACCAAAGAACTTTGACTTGCTCACTATTGGTCACACATCCAAACAGCACTAAGGGCCTTTCCGCATCTGCCGCTGAAAAACGGATCTACCAAACCGTTTTCTCCAAGAATCTGTCCCAATAGGGACAGATTCTCGGAGGCCCCGTGGGTCAGCACACGCATGGGGCAATGGCGGTGGCAGGACTGGATTGGAGAGGGTGCTGGTGTGGATGCACCAGCACCCATCCCAGTCGGGCCTCTGAAGGCCCTGCCCTGTCAAAGAGGGAGAGCACATGCTCTCCCTCTTTGACAGCTGGTCCCTCCCCCCAACCTCCACGATTGGCTCCATCGGAGCCACCACAGGGAGGCCAATAGCCGGCTTTCCCGGGTTCCCCTTCACCCAAGAAGGTGCAATCGCACCTTTTCAGGTGAAGAGAACTTGTGGTCTACCCGCCCCCACCCGGCTCGGGGTTGCGCGTGCATGATCCACACCTTACCTTGTCACTTCTGGGCTGCTTCTGGGAGCAGGAGGCCCAGCGTGTACTGCACATGCATGCATGCATGCGCTGTGGCCTCCCATTGGTCAGCCACCCTCATGAGGGCGGCTGACCAATGGGAAGCCCTGCGCACGGGCACACACATTATGCCAGGTGGCTCCGATGGAGCCAATCACAGAGGCCAGTGGGAGGGACCAGCTGCAAAGAAGGAAAGCCTAGCTTTCCCTATCTGACAGCTCGTAATGCAGCCTCCTTGGGGGGGGGGAATGGGCGGTGGCAGAGACACCTCCGCCGTCACTCATTCTCCCTGTCTCGGTGGTGGCATGGGGGGGGAGGAAAGGAGGCAGCTGCCATCAACCTCCCCTCCTCTCCGGCGATCGGGGATTGAAGGCAGAAGCTTGCCTTCGCCTGTCATGGATGCCGATCGCTTCGATGCCAGGTGGGACAAAGGCAACCTCCACCTCTGCCTGTCATTGGGCAGTGATGGTGCACTAGAAGCAGGCAAACCAGATGGCAGGCACCGGGAATCCAGCTTTTCCCCTGCCGTGTTCAAAAGTGTTTGCTTCCAAAATGGTTTAAGGGGAAAAGACAGATGTAAGACCTAATTTTTTAGGTCTTACATCAGGGTAGGATTTCGGCAGCAAAACCGGTTTAAGAAACTGGTCTTGCGCACCAAAATGCGGATGCAGCGTCCTCAAAGGGGCAGTAATCTGGCCTCTAATGCGGAAGCCGCTTAAGGTAAGGTCCTTAATCTTACCTTAATGTGGCTCTAAATCCGTTTTGGAGGCCAGTGTGGAAAAACCCTAAGACTACATCCAGATGGCAGCCAGATATACCACTAGGGCCCTGGTCACACCTAAGTTTTAATCCAGTTTCAGTCCACTTTCAGAGCAAGAGAACACATTGACAAAGTGACCAGTCATTTTCTCTCCACATTATCTATCCCAAATGTGAATTTTCTGAGTTTTCTAAGAAACAGTGAAGGAAAACAGCTTGTCACTTTGCTCATGTATTCTCTCACTCTGAAAGTGAACTGAAGCTGGATTAAACCTTAAGTGTGACCTAAGCAATAATGCAGGGTATTGCCTCCCTGGCATTATCACCTTCCGGCTGATAATGAACACCTGGAAGTACATATTCCCACCACCACCACTCACACATGGCCATCTGTTTCAACCTCTAAGCATTTGCAATGGATGGAGCTATGATGACTTCCATCCCCAAGATAGTGGGGAAAAATCACTATTATTAGAAAACCTGTGATCAGTTGTGGGTTTTCCAGGAATAGTTTTTAACACTTCGGAGGCTATGGTAGAGTTGTACAGATATGTGTGACAACCCCACCACAACAGTGCCATTATGGTGCTATATTTCCCCTGTCCAGGCAGAACCTAAGTGTATCACCATCTTGAATGTTCCAGAAAACATTTGGGGAAAAAAGTTCACAGTTGGGTGATTTAAAAATAAATAAATAAAAGAAAAAGCAGAGATATCAATAGTGGACATTCTATGTGCTGATGGCAGAGATCCTTTTCCAATTGTGAATAATAGCACCTTTGGATCTGGTGAGTGTCCACATGGGTTACTTCCTGAGAA
This sequence comes from Aspidoscelis tigris stejnegeri, assembly GCA_023333525.1. Lineage (NCBI taxonomy): Eukaryota > Metazoa > Chordata > Lepidosauria > Squamata > Teiidae > Aspidoscelis > Aspidoscelis tigris. Next base: position 99,744,402 of record JALMGA010000001.1, read on the forward strand.
CCATGTAAATGCTACTTAGAGTTCAAAGAGAGAAGAAGAAGAGTTGACTTTTGTACCCCCATTTTTCTCATCTATATAAGGGGACTCAGAGCGGCTGACAAAGTGTTTTGTTTCTGTTCTCCCCACAACAGACAGCCTGTGAGGTGGGTGGGGCTGTGAGAGTTCAGAAAGAGACCTGTGACTAGCCCAAGGTCACCCAGCTGGCTTCAAGAAGGAGTGTCCAGCACCCTAACCACAAGACCAAACTGATAATAAAAACATTTTCAACTGAATAAAAGCTTAAACATATTATATTCTGAAGAATGAAAAGAGTACATCGTGGTGATTATGTTCTACGCCTACTGCCAAACCCATCTCATTTAATCCTTACTACTGTTCTACTGATTAAAAAAGGATGTGTCTAGTAAACAAATCAAGGGTCATGGAAATCAAGGGTCATTCAATGGTGGCATTTGCAGATTACCTTCATGACTTTTAAAGCCACACGCTGGAAGCTTGGCATTACAGAAAATACTGAACGTGGCTTTCTACTGTCTCCTGTGCTTTATAAAAATGAAAACCAACAAAATCAAAAAGGACTGCTTTTCATATGCCCTGCCAGGTGTACTCATAAATTTACATACTGGATTATGCTTTTATGTCATGCAAGTTTCAATTATTTCTGTTGAACACTTTGCATCAAATATCATTATCTTAAATATTACATTAAAAAGCTAATAGGTAAAATTATTTAATGGGTTAAATAATATTTTTTTTCTTTACAATATGAATTATTTGAGCATTATGCTTATAATGAAAGTATGCATTTTATTCATGTTTTGGTCTTTCTGTGAAAGACTGCCACCTTCTTTGCATTTCATTTCCACCCACTGAGTTTGTGGTCATGCAATTTTGCAAATCCAGCACTACCATCATTATAGCTGCAGCAGTCAAATTGAATCATGTGACTTGCATAGAGAGCAAGGGCTCCTGATTAAATGTAGTTGTGCGTGAATCTGTCATGGTTACATAAAGTAACAAATAATGAAATGAATGCAAACACCCAAAGCCAGTAAACACCTGCATCCTCTGAACTATCATTATAAGGGTTTCTCAGTACAAAAGCATGTATCCACGCTGGCAAACTAATATCACCACAGAAAGTCCATCTCTGTCTGGCTTTTTGACTCAGCTTTGAGATTGACAGCAAAGTGGAAAAATTCATTTTTCTCCCCCTTGATGCTTTTCATTGCACTTAGCTTTTCTTTTCTTCCCATTCATTCCCCCCCCCCCCCCCGTTAAATGTCAATACCATGCATATCTGAAAAATACCACATACCATGCACTTCGTTTGAAAGAAGCGAAAGAACAGAGTTGGATGCATTAATGTATTGACTGAAGCTATTGATACACATCTGCTATGCCTCTTAACTATGTGTCTTAAATATCTAAATTATAGTGCAGCATACAATTTTAAGAGCAGCTGCGCAGCATGAAGCTTTGCACAACATGCCCAGGAACAGTGGCCAAGGGTGTGTTATGCAGAGGTGTTTTTCTAAAAATAACTGTGGCATTCCCTTCCTTTTCTCATATACATTTTTCTGCAGTTTAAAGGAAGGAAGGAAGGAAGGAAGGAAGGAAGGAAGGAAGGAAGGAAGGAAGGAAGGAGAACTTATAAATGCCCTCACAGATCTTCATAAGAGTTGTGGGGAAATTACTTGGACCATTTAAACAATAAATGTTTTATCTTTCCGGAAAAGGCATCAAAAACATTCCAATAAAATGCCTTTGGAAAACATGCCATGCTGGCAAAGATGACATGGTTTAATTAATATGAACGTTTCTTTGACTCCAGCTTTCACAAACCCTTGACTCTGAGCTGCATACGGCCTCTAGCATTAGAACAGCCACAGAGTAGAATAGGTGTTAAAATCTTTTCTTTCAGGGACCGCTGTGACAGCAGAATTGTTGGCATCCTTCTGTTTTGAGAGGCAATGGAATACTGTGCCCTAATTTGTTTTTGATTGTTTTCTTTTGTTCCTTGGAGATCATGATTTACAATCCGTGCTGTGACTGTACAGTCCAAAACTGGAGAAGCAGGCTGTATTGCAGTTTGTACTGCTTGAGTTGATGTTTCTCTCTGAAGCCTGCCACTTTTCTCTTTAGCCACAGTAGAGTTCTTTGCTCTTAGCTTTTTCTTGTACCTGTCTAAATAGTCGGCTTCCATATGCTACAGTCAGCTGCCAACAACTCCCAGGTCTTTGGGTGAATGCCACACACTTTCATGTCCCCCTTGCAAGCATCTTTTAAATGAATAGTGGATTACCAGCAAGCCTGGAATGTATGGTAAAGTGATTAGCATGGCCAAGTCAGAGTAAATACTGTTGAGTCAGCATAGGAAAAATTATTGGAGTGCTTGGAGGACCCTCCATTGGTTTACTTATGCAGATCTGTACATCTTGATGGGATGCCATCAAGACCTAAGTATCTTCATTTGCCAAAGATACAGCCTTTTGTTTTAAGATGCAGGCAGCTGGAAACAACCAGTTATCTCAAGTGGCCGCTGTTGTCTGACCCAGCTCTGCCTTTGGGATGCTTTAGAAATTTGCCTCTGCCCAGATTTGAATCTCCCGCTTCTGACCTGATGGATCTACCCCTACTTTCTGATGGAATAAAAGGAGGCCTCTGGATGCAGAAAGGCTCGGTCCTGTTCTGCGGAGGGGGGAGGGCGGCATCCATGCTGCCATGCTGAATCACGAGCTGAAATCCGTCCTGCTCGCCAAGAATCAATAATCACATGAGCTGAAAATCAAGAGCAGAAATGACTGGGCCTGCCTTTGACCTCTGACCCTACAGAAGCCAGCATCATGCCTGCCATTTCTTCATAGAGAGCGCCTGCTTCTGTTTTTCCCCAGCTGCATCTGGACCTTTGCTGCATTTTGAAGCCACATGTCTCCTGAGAACAGCATGGGTGAGAACCAGTCGAGTTCCAGCATAGAATCTTAGGATAGACTTTTCTTCTCTTTCCTTCTATATATCTGCAGATTGCCAGCCAAGCTGCTGCCCCCACTGGGAATCTTATTTTATTATTTTAAATAGAATATTTAAACCATTCTATTTTTCTACTGAGGAAAAAGAACTGTGTCTCCTTGTTTTTCTTTTGGGCACCAAAGAACTATTCTTTCATTTTTAAAACCATTATGGAGATCCTAACATGAGAAGACGTTCTGGAGAGCTATTTTCCCCCAGAATCATGTAGCAGGATGTCCTCTAACAGGTTAATGAATGCATATAGATATATGTATTTCTGCTAGTTTGCATACATCTTCAAAATATGTATTTGCATATTTGCATGCTGCTCATATATATATTTGTATATATGTATATTGCAGATGTGAGCATCAATTGTATATACATATCTATTTACACACTGTATATTGCTTTCTCTGACCATTCAGGTACCGCTATATGTTTTATAGTCAGCTCATTTTTATTGTGTTTCCCATCAGTTTTATTGTAACCCATCCTAAGACCTCTGGATATAGGATAGAATAGAAATGCAAATACATAAATACTTATATATTAGTGTGTAATTATACACAATATGTGTATTTTGCAAAACTGCGGAAATCAATGCATTTGAATGTACTGTAGGGAAAGTAGGAAGAGAAAATATTTGTGCCAATATCAGACCCTGATGTGAAATGGACACAAGAATCCATGTTTTACAGATTTCTACCATTCATATATACCTATTTATAAACAAAATATGCAAAAATATACTCTGTGTGCCAAACTGTAAAGTGGGCTTCACAAGGGAATGGGCATTTTCAACAGTGGCATCCAGGGAAGTTTTCTTACTGCCATCTCTGTATGCTTTTAGGCACCTGGTTGAAGACTTTTCCATGCACCCAGACATGCAAGTAAAAAAAGTACTGCTTTACATTGTTGTTCCATTCTTTCAATTGTATTGCTTTGCTAAATGTATTTAGTATATATATTTTAAATTTTCCCTTTCTAGTCTTGTCTTTTTGTCAGGTGACAATTCCAGCACCTAGGTAATGACAAACCACTTCTGTATCTCTGTCGACAAAACTGCATAGAGATGCCTGCAGAGATGCCCACATAGTCAACCGGGACTCAGCCACTATTCAGTGATACACAACAACAACCCAAAGAAGGGGATTGGATAACAAGCAATCTAAAGGCTGAGCTTAGAACAAACAGGATTGAGACACAGTCCAGTTTAAAGAGGGACAATTGGTGGATATCCCTGCCACAAGTACTCACCCTATTTCCGATTGCGACTTTATTAAGCAGTTTTAAGTGGATTCTCTATTTCTCTCCCTACAAACTAATGGCATATAGAGCAATGATTTGTAGATACTGGTTCAGCATTACAATTCTTCTTTCTTCTGTAGACTTCCCAGTTGATTCCTCACCACCACTTTTACAGACTATATTGGAATCTACATCCTATGTCACACATTCCTCATCAACCTGTCACACTGTGTCATGTCATTTTGTTTCACAAAAGTGACAGATGCAACTCCAGGATGATGTATCATCATATTCTTGGCCTTGAGGAAATACAAAAATAAATACATTTTCGCTTTGTTTTCTCTATGCCATGAGATATGCATTTGTATGGTCTGATTTGAAATGCAGGGAAAGGAGCTTTCTGATAATACAGGCAAGGGAAAGGGGGGAAATAGTAACAAGTGCTTCAGAACTGGATTAATAGTATACATAACAAGGAAATTAATTGCAAAAGAGGCTTCACATAGTTACAAAAAAAAGGGGGGGGGAGTGAGTGAGTGTAATGTTCCGGATCTGGTGCAGAATATCACTGTGGCCAATCCAATACGGAACAGCAACCACAATATGATAACCTTCAATTTAAATACAGACAGTAGCTGCTGATAAAATATAGCATAGAGACCTTAAACTTTCCTAAAGGAAATTTCCTCAAAAGTAAAAGAAAGAAATTAAAAGGGAAAGTTAAAAAAGACCAATTACTTCAAAAAAGCTTGGAGCTACTTACAGATAAAATAATGGAGGCTCAAACAGAATGTTTACCTAAAAAAAGAAGGGACATTGCCAAATGTAAGAGGACACCACAGTAACTTATAAAATGCAGAATGAGGACTTAAAATAAAATAAAAACATTTAGAAAATGGAGGTCTTGCCCTAATGAAAGGAACAGGAAGGAACATAAATTCTGGCAGTAGAATCACAAGGAAGAATTTGGATGAACAGGGGGAAATAATTTTTCACCTAATGGATCATTAGTTTATGGAACTTACTACTAGTAGAGATGGTGACAACAGTTAGTCTGGATGACTTTAAGGAAAGGTTAGACAAATCCATGGGGGATGATGTATAAATGGCTATTAGAATCTGAGCCTTTTTGCACCCTCTCCTGTTGTGAAGGCTGCACTGAGTGTCCCCACTTTGTGATGCCTGATGCCCCCAAAACTTACCCAGCACTTCTATAAGCACTGGGGGAAGTGCAATCACAGTGATCACCTTCTGTGGCAACATGTTAGTTCACATGCTAGTCCTCTCCTCCTACTGTAGTAACCACAAATTTGCACAGCTCCCCCCCCCCCGGCTTCCTTTTCTTCAACCTTCCATTTCTCAAGTCTCAGAGTAAAAGGAGCAACTATTTTCCTGTCCCATAAGCTTGTAGTACACACTCAGCACCACCAGGGTGCTGAATTCTTTCAACTCCATGCAATGGCCTTTGGGCATTATGGCATCTGCAAAGCACATGGCTTTAAAAGGGCAAATCTCCTTTTCCTGTTTGAGGATTTTCCCTGCCTCCAGCCACAGGATGTGATATCAGTCTGTCTCGTTTGCTTGACCGAGCAGAAACATGTTGAGAGGAGGTAGAACTTCCAGCTTTGGCCACATGGGCGTGGTCTGGTAAATGGGAGGACCCTTCACATTTCTGTCCAGTAATGGATGCTTTGGGGAAGCTTTCCTCCCAGCAAATGCTTTCCTCCCTGTACCTGAAATTTACTGGCCTTAGTTCATGGCAACCTAATCAGCCATGTGCAGAAAGGCCTCTGAATATAGCTGAGTCACCCCTTTCACCCCACGTGGAAGCATGGATGTGAACTTTACTTGGTGCCTTTTTTGCCCAAGTGATTGGAAAAATGGCTGGAAGTCAGTCATTTTCAGGCAGATGGAAGGTATCACTGGCCTGGAAACATCACAGCTGCATTTATTTCAAGGCAAGGCATGATCTTCCAATGCTTCCAGAGATAGGAGTTTGGTCCAGTTACAGGCCTCTTAGGTGCCATATCCTGATCCACTGCCTCTGATTTTCTGACACTTATTTTTTCTATTCTAATTCTGTTGGGCTTCTCCCACACACTTACCTTTCCCTGTTGCGATGTAAATAGTAAAACTAGCTCTTCAGGTGCATGAAAACATGTCTGGCGTGTTATGTTCCAGTGTTCAATCAGTCTAAGGTCCCACAGTAGTTTGACTTGTTCATTTTCTACTACTTTTTCTGATTTATGGTCCCACCAGTTCTTTGCCACTGGCAGATGGTAGTTCTGGCATACGATCCAGTGTATCATTTATGCCACTACATTGTGCCTTTGTTTATAGTCTGGCTGTGCAATCTTTTTGCAGCAGCTCAGAATGTGGTCAATCGTTTCATCAGCTTCTTTACAGAAGCTGATGGGTCTTCCTTTGATTTCTCAATTCTAGCTTTGATAACATTTGTTGTGATGGCTTCTTCTTGTACAGCAAAACTTAGTCCCTCTGTTTCCTCCTTCAGTGTTCCGTTGGCAAGCCACAGCCAGGTCTTTTCCTTATCCACTTTGTCTTCAATTTTCTCCAAGAACTGTCCATTTATGATGATGACGATGATGATTTAAAAACAGCAGTTACACACAGCAAACAAGATTACTTCCCAAGCACCTAGAACTGTATCGGTGAATTATGTGAGCAGACCCCAGTAAAGTGGCTTTTTGTAGTTGGCAGATGGATATCTTGTCAATGCCAATGGTTTTTATGTGCCCACTGAGATCTTTTGGCATTGCGCCCAGCGTGCCGAGGATGACTGGGACCACTTTCACTGGTTTTCGCCAGAGTCGCTGAAGTTCAATTCTCAGGTCTTCATATCTGGTGAGCTTCTCCAACTGTTTCTCCTCAATTCTGCTGTCCCCTGGAATAGCAATGTCAATGATCTACACCTTCTCTTTCTCAACAATTGTAATGTCAGGGGTGTTATGCTCCAGTTTTCTGTCAGTCTGAAGCCTGAAGTCCCAAAGCAGTTTTGCCTGTTCGTTTTCAACAACCTTTTCTGGCTTGTGATCCCACCAGTTCTTTGCCACTGGCAGATGATACTTTTGATGATGATGATGATGATTGCTGCATTCTTTCTACAATATAAATCTTGACAGATGAATACATGAAGTCTGAAGTACAGAGACTCTGGCACAAGGTCATAGTTGTGGTACCAGAGGTGAATGGCATAGTGGGTGCCATCCCAAAAGACCTTGAGCAGTACTTGAAATGTTGACTAAGGGTGTTTTTCCACTGTCACTAAAAGTACCCATTAAGTACCCATTAATGGGTACATAATGGCATTTTTGTACCCATTAATGGGTACTTAATGGGTACTTCTAGTGACAGTGGAAAAACACCCTAAATCACCATTGATCAACTGCAAAAAGCCACACTGCTCAGATCTCCACACATTATACGCTGATACATCACACCATCCTAAGTTCTTGGGAAGAACTTGATGTGGGATGAAGACCAAGTTCAGCCAATGCTCTGGTGGTTGTCCTACACTGTTGTTTTCTGTATCCATAACAACAACAGCAATAATAATATTTCCTTTGAATATTATACTGTCAAAATGTTGTTGCATATCACAAATGAGGAAAGAGGAAATGAGAAACAGAAGATGATTTGGAAGAGGTCTTAATTAGGAGCCCAGCACTATGAAGACTAATATTGCTTTCTGTTCCCGTTCTCTTCATTCTGTTTGTAATAAGGAATAATGACATGCCAATTGTATATCATTATGGAGAGCTATTTAAGGAACTGAATTTTGCCTCTATGCTTAATTATGCTTTCTGTACTAGGTTAGAATTTGATTGCTACTGTGGTGTAGAAGCTATTTTTATTTTCTCCTTTTTATTTATTTATTTATTTATGGTTATGCTTTAGATTAAGAATGGTTTTGATCATGCCTTTTCTTGCCCCATAAATATTTCTAGAATTGTGTGCCCAAACTCAACCTATTAAAGGTCTTTGAAAACAAAAGAGCAACTCATTAGAGCTGTATGGTTTGGGAAATGGGGCAAGCCCACTGGTGTTTTTATGGGGGACAAAATACTGTGTTTAAAATCGTCAAACCTCACAAACCTAAGTTGTCACTCTAGCATCCATAGCATGAACATGTTGTTAATCTCTTGCATTCAACATATCACCAATTTTCCTATTATTTTCTCTCTTTGCGGGTGGTGGTGGTTGCAAAGGGTGGTTATTGTTTGGTTAGATTCCCTACTCCACCAGAAACGAATCACCCAATTACAGCTCTGCCCAAATCCAGTCTCTATTGATGAAAAAAATGCAGACATTAGTTAGGAAGGTTGAATTCCTCAGAGGTTAAATTTAGGAAGTTATTACACAAACACACACACTCACAGAGTGAAATAAGTACGATGATGGATGATGAATTGGGTATTCCCAAACATTTTCAAAATACTGTAGATTGACCAAAGTGACACCCTGAGGTGTTTCCGCACAGGGGCTTTAACACCCATTAAGCACAGATTGGGAAACGCGTGTCCGCATCCGTGTGCATTTTTAGCACACTTCCGGCCATGCGTGTCCACATTTAGCGTCCCTCTTTAATGCGGATTTTGGTGGCAAAACCAGTTTGGCGCTGCCGCGTCCGCATTAGAGGGGGCTATTAAGCACACTTCCGGGAAGTGCGTCCACACCTCCCGTGCTTAATCTGTGCTTAATGTGTGTTAGTTACACACCACTTCCCAAGTGGTTTTGCGCCATGAAAACACATCCATTTAAGATGCGTTCGCACAGCGCAAGTGTAACTAACACTTGGTGAGCCGCGGCAGCAAGGTCCCCCGGCTCGCCATGCTTGGCTCCGTGTGCAGCGGCAGGGGTGCAGGGTAGATCCGGATCTACCCCATTAATCCAGATCTCCTGTGCACCCGGAGCTATTAAAACCGGTTCCCCTGAGTGCCAGAGATCCGGTTTTATTTGCCCCTGTGCATAAACACCCCTGGAATCTTTCTCTGCACCATAGACTGGTTTGCCACACCAGACGAGGTATCGGAGCAGGTTATGGTGCGAACAGCACTGTAGCCCACTCCAAACAAGAACCATTTGTGAGCAGACCATGCAGTGTTCTAGGCTGGTATACTGGACCATCAGTTTGTTTGCAGACAGCAGACAAGCTCTTGTGACTAGGGAGAAGAACCCAGTGTCAGTTTGTCAGACGTCCAGAAGCAGCACCAGAAGTGCACTGCTTTTGTGTGCCTGTCCAAAACAACCTCAACTGGTAGCTATGGAGGTTGAGAGCTTTTTTTTCCTGGCCTCCACAGCTGGGCTGAAGGATAGGCCACCTTACTTGGTGCAGGCCAGCTCATTATGGGCCAGATTGCGTAATTCAGGACAGTGTAGAACAGCCTGCACCATGCAGGAAGGCCCCACAAGTCCACACTTCTTCCACTCCAGTAGAAAAGAAAATATTTGTGAAAGGCATCATCAAAGAAAGGTGTTTTCAGGGGGAAAAGTCCACCGTAATTCCCACCCATCTGCCATGGACTTGAATCACAATCGCAATTTCACACAAGCAATGACCTGCTACTTTCCTCAAACTATTATTTAAAAAAAGCTTGAGGGGGAAAGAGTACAGTGGCTTGAAATATGCACACATGCAGACATTTCATTTGTCAGCTGAGATTTAGATGTGGAACTAATTTCAGTTGGAGTAGAATTATGCTGTCACTGCTTGCCGCAATGCAAAATAATATATGCAAGCAAAATAAAAAATATGAATGCAATGGTTTATAATTAGAAATAAAGAATAAGTGAGTTACAAGGGGCCATTAGTATTTCACTTATTATCTCCCCACAAACCTTAGATGTTGTCCACAATGGTGGTGCCAGTTATTGGTCATTCTGTCAGGCAATGTCCCTTTAAGTTCCAGAATGAATGTACAAGGATTTCTGACAATGAAACACAAAACTCCTAGACTGCCAATCCTGCAAGGAGCTCCTACCAGGCTAGTTGTGGCAGCCATGGCAGATAACTGGCAAAGAGTGAAGCATCCAGATTGTATATGTCTATCCAACCTATCTAGAAGGCCAGTGGTGTCCAATTCTTTGTCTTCTTTCTGACAGAGCTTTTCAGAGACTGAAGCAGCATCTTCACTCCATTCCAGGTGGAAGCAGGAGGTCTCCTAGAAATAGGCAACTTCTCTGTTTCCATGTTCCTAAAGCACCACCAAAACGGGTCCCACATAATATTCTGGTGCATAGGGACATTACTAGTCCAGAGGCCTGTTCGCACTCAGGCCACTAGTCGACAAGTAGTGAACATCTGGGGGAAAGCATACGCACATCACCTAGGCTGCTACAGCCTCCAAGCATGCCCTCCCTCCCCAGAAGCTCATTAATTGTTGATTAGGTGTGAAGCACAAAATCGTGCTCCACATCTATACCAGAAGCTTACCTGAAACATCCGGCAGTGTGACTGTTCCCTCTATTTCTGGATCACCGCAATCGGTGTGTGAGGAAAGCAGCATCCGCACATGACATGATTGGACCTCTGGTCCCCGGGAGTGCCAATCAATCATACAATTGTGAGAGGAGTGTTCAATCACTGGTTAGCATATGATCAAACACGGCCCTCTTTCAATGGCATCCGAGCAGCCAATCATGGCAGCAAGGAGGTAGAACTTCCGGCTTGGCTGCATTGGTGTGGACTGGTAAATGGGAGGACCCTTCACATTTCTGTCCAGTAATGGACGCTTTGGGGAAGCTTTCCTCCCTGTATCTGAAATTTACGGGCCTTAGTTCATGGCAGCCTAATCAGCTATGTGCAGAAAGGCCTCTGAATACAGAGTTTGGTCCAGTTATGGGCCTCTTAAGTGCCATATCCTGATCCACTGCCTCTGATTCTCTGACACTTTTATTTTTTCTATTCTAATTCTGTTGGGCTCCTCCCACACCCTTACCTTTTACTGTTGCGGTGTGAATAGTAAACCCAGCTCTTCAGGTGCATGAAAACATTGGGAAAACCTCCTATCTCTGAAAGCATTATATTGATCATGCCTTGCCTTGAAATAAATGCACCTGTGGTGTTTCCAGGCCAGTGATACCTCCACCTGCCTGAAAATGACTGACTTCCAGCCATTTTTCCAGTCACTTGGGCAGAAACGGCACCCAGTAAAGTTCACATCCATGCTTCCACGTGGGGTGAAAGGGGGGGACTCAATTGCCTTAATGCATCCTAAGACTGTTTTTACCTGGCTGACACATAAGCTGCTTTCAGACTCAGGGGGTGAGAATTTGGATGTCAGAGCCCTAGAATTCATGAGAAGCCATGGCAAGAACCCATGTGCATGCCAGGCCATCTTCACAGAAATCACATTCTCCCAAAATCTACAGATAAATTATCTGGTAGTAGGCATACATATCTCATGAATTTGCAAATGCTTTTTAAGGGCTGCAGAATAGGGATATGCACAATTTTTTTAAATTCAATTCATATTGAATCAAATGCAAGAAAACTCATATTCATTGAATAAGTCCTTTCAGGTGTGATAGGATTTGAATTCAATACAAATGTTCCACACAAATTTGATATGAATGTTAGATACAAATCCCATACAAATTCATAATGAAGTTTCATACGAATGTATCGAAACATTTGAATTGAATTTGAATGTCACTCTAGTGAGGTGTCTGGCACATGGTACTAGTTGCCATGTTATATTGTAGGATTCTAGGTGTCTTTCTGATTCGTGGTGTTCCAGCCACATTTTCATTCTTGCAGCCAGAAAAGGCTATTTCATGGCTGTGGCCATCAAGCCTTCACTAGGGATATGTACGAATGGGTTCTTTCACATTCAATTCATAATGAACCAAATGTAAGAAAATTCATATTTGTTTGAATAGATCCCCTTCAAATGTGGTAGGATTCTATTTGATACGAATGTATTCATACAAATTTATACAAATTTCCGATATGAACAAATACACACCCAATTCATATCCCATAACATATCCACTCTGAAGGTGTCAAATAGGTCCTGAATCCACTTTGAATCCACTCTCAAACCATATTGAATTCATGCTGGATCCGTTGCAGGTGTGACTGGTGCAGCCACTTTCCCTCCTCTCCATTTCACAAATGTTCCGAAGCTTCACACGAATGTTCCAAAACATTTGTATTCATACGAATGTCAATATACGAATGTCGCAACATTTGATTCATATACAAATGTCTGAATTCATATGAATTTGTATGAATAACAAATGTTACAAATGTTTGTGCACATCCTTAGCCTACATAGAAAAATCCTTCTTCTGTCAAGCAGCTAAAATGATAACTTAAGTCCTATGGAGTATTTTTTTTTTCCCTTCCCTTTTTGGTTGTTACCATTTTTTTTCAAACCACCTTGCTGTGTTTATGACTTTGGGCACTTGAATCTTTTGAAACAGTCAGACATATAGGCAAGCAAGGAGATGTGCCTGAACTGTATTTTAATTCATTTGATATAGTGACTAGAATAGTTCTCCCTACTTAATCAAGACTTTTTATGGTAATGAAGTTTCCTCTCTGTGCTTCGTTTCTCTTGATTACTTCTGTTTGCTGCCATAGCAGAAACACATAAGCCAATGATTACCAAGCTTTGTGCAATATCTTTTTCCCCCTATAGTTCTGAATTATATTCAGATTAAAAAAATTTCTTCTCTCTTCTTCCCAGCCTTTTTACAAACTTGCATACTTATGTCCATAAATAAATAAATGAATAAATAAAAATATACTCACACATTTATCGCAGTAATAAACCACGCATAGGGAAAACACAAAGATTATGGGGTTTTAAGGTGGAAGCTATATATTATAGTGCAGCCTAGTTTACAGTTCCAATGCTGTGTTTTTGCAGCAGATTTAAAAAAACCTTTTTATGATTTTAGCGCCATATGCCACAGCCATGCCTAAATAAAAAAAAAAAAATGGTCCTGAACCTGTAGCTGCTCCCAATATCAGGATTCAACATTGTGAACATATTGCATAAATGCCAGAAGAAGCCTTTGAAACAAATCTGAGTAAATAACAGGAATCTCGTTGGAAACTTTATTTTGTTCCACCCAAGCTGTGTTTTTGATCCGCACCAGATCAAAATGTGATTGAGGGAGAACAAATGAGACTTCTGAATGGAGCCCTGTTCTTCATCCAATGACCTCATAATTCTGATTGCTGTGCTGTGGATGGTCAGTAATCTGCTATCAGCTTATTTCCAGGGCCAATTGAAAACATTAGTTCAGACCTATAAAGACCTACCGATCTCCAGATTAGGCTACACAAAAGAATAATCTATTCTAGCTATTCTACCCTTCACTTGAAACCATTAGCAATAGTGATGCGCACAAAGCCCTGGATTCCCCCACTACAGCTCCCCTACAGAGGCTAGATTCCCCCATTACAAATGTGGGGGACTTGTATTCATGCACAAATATTCATACAAATATCCATGCATGAAATCAGGTGAATTTCCCCACTCCTCCCTTTCTGCCCCCCCCCCACCTTTCATCACACCACCAGCATCACACACTTTCTAAGCACTTCCAGGTCTGCATGCACAGCTCCCACCATGCCAGTGCTGTACTACGTGTGTGTGTCTACTACCTGGGCCTCTCCCTCCACCAAGATAAAAGACCAAACGCTGAGTCGGTGAGAGGAAGAAACATCTGCCGGTGCTGTAATACGCGTGTGCGTCTGCTACCTGGGCCTCTCCCTCCACCAAGATAAAAGGCTAAACTCCAAGTTGGTGAGAGAATGCAGAAGAAGAACCATCTCTGCCAGACTCAGCATGCGTTTGTGCAGCCCCACCCTGATTGGCATTAAGTCTAGTTAGAAGAGGGAGGCTCATCCCGGCTGGCCCTCGTTGGTGGCTATAGATAGAAACAAGCCTGAGCTTGAAGAGGGGAAAGGAGGAGGAACCAGTACTGATGACTCTTTCCCCCCTCCCCCAATGTTTTATATAATTTTTATTTTGTATTATTCCATTTATATATAATTTTATATTTATTTTATTTATTTATTATTACTTTGTATTTACTGAGATTGATGTATTATTTACTGAGATTGGGGTTTTTTTTAACTTGGGCCCATTTTGGTACTTTTGGGAGGCAAAGAAAGAACTTACAGGTTTGGACACGCAGCTCATCTGGGGATCACGCAACATGTTGGGAGCTGTGTGCGCAGACCCAGAAGTGTTTTGAGGAAAAGCACACAGTGGTGGCAGCGGGGGACAAAGGTAAGTGGCAGAACAGGAGGCCATGGGGGGCATGGGGGGGAGCCGGTGGGGGAGTCTGGTCTTTGCTAAAGCTTCAACAAATATTGGATAATCTGATTCATAGACAAATGGAGGCCCTATTCAATTCATCTGTGGGTGCTGGAATTTTGTACCTATTTATATGAATTCCAAATAGCACAAATATTGGTGCACATCCCCAGTTAGAAGAAGCCCACCTATGAGTGACCTGCCAAACAAAGGGAAACAGGTGGCATATGTGCCCCAAACCTCTCGAGAAGCAGTGGGAAACATTAAAAACTCTGGCAGGTTGCTAGCACTGTGACAAGCCTGGCAGACAGTCCCAGTGACATTTTGGGATACTGCCAGTCCGTTGAACTCATAAGCTGAAGTAAAAATAGCATGGTGTTACTGTTCTTACATGTTGCTCAATGACTGATTGTCTAGTGATTATCTAAGGCATTTTTGCACTAAGGCAAAGACACCTCAGGACGCTTCGGCCCAAACGCATTGAGTACACTTCCCCACCTGCACGGGCACCCACGCCTGCTCAGATGGCCGATTGAGGCTAGGCAGGTGCCCAGCCAATGAGGGGCCACCCTGCAAGCATACTCAGAATGTCCCCGGCCTATTCTAGCCAGAATCAAGGCAGCAGCAGAAGGTAAGCATTGTTCACGTGTGGACGTGGCCCCAGGATGGTTTGGGGGTGTTGGGTGGGGGTCCTGCCACTTGCATCGGCCTGATCCTGGCTGATGCAGGTGGCTGGACCCCAGGGAAGGGGCCCAACTGGCCTTCCCACCTCTGGCTGTAAGGCAGCCAATCGGGGGAGGCTGGGGGAGGGGCCCAGCTGTCACAGAGGGAGAGCGTGCAGACACTCTCCCTCTAGAACAGCTGGGGATGCTCTGAAAACGGAACACATTGGGACGCTTGGGGTGGTCCTTACCTGGTCGCAGCATGGCATCTTCTGGCAGCAGGAAGCCCAGCATCCACTGTAAATGCGTGCACCACAGCCGCCATTGGCCAGCCACCCTCGTGAGGGCTATGGCCAATGGCAGCCATGGCACATGCATGCACAGTGGATGGCGGGGCCCCACTGCCAGAAGCCACCACGCCATGACAAGGTAAGGACTGGATCATGAGTACCCGACCTTGGGCGGGGTGGGAGGTGGTGGCTGCAGCTTCCCTCCCATTCAAGAAGGTGCTATCGTGTCTTCTCGGGCAAAGGGGTACCTGGGGAAGACAGCTGCCGGCCTCACCATGCCAGTTCCGAAGGAGCCAATGGCAAAGGCTGGTGGGCATGGCCTGCTGTCAAACAGGGAGAGCATGCACTCTTCCTGGGCATGCACCGGCAATCCGGCTCTTTTCCCTGCCGCTGCGGAAGTGTTTGCTTCCGAAACGGTTTCAGGGAAAAAGCCAGATGTACGACCTAATTTTTCAGGTCTTACATCTGGTAGGATTTCAGCGGCAAAACCGGTTAAGAAACCGGTTTTGCGCACCAACGTGTGGACATGGCATCCTCAAAGGGACCCTAATTCCATTCCCTTTGCAGAAGCCACATCTTACTCCCTCCCTGAACAGGCTCTAAATCCATTTTTAGAGCCTGTGTAGAAAGGCCCAAAAACTTCACCTACACCTACTTTTTTTCTGAAATCTAGCCACATCAAAACCTTTTTTTTTCTTCTACAAAATCCACTCTGCTGTCTTTTCAATCTATCAGTTAGCTGGAATATGGAACCTCCTTTAGCAATAAGTGTAAAGGGGAAGCTAAGACTGGTTTGGAGCCATTCTGGTATCATGAATGGCTCCATGGTCCTGGGTAAGCCCATGGTCCTAGCAATTGCCGGAATGAGCGTGCTGCAGCCAATCACAGCACCTTCCCCCTCCCTGAACCCCAGCATTCAGAGACTGTATTATCTTCAGAACCACTTCAGGATTCAAGAGTGCTAGAAACCCAAAGAACAGGAGTGAAGGCTCCCTACAAATATCAGAATATTCCGGAGGTTAGGTGCCACCACAGAAAAGGCCCAACTGCTTTGTCATAGCCACATCAATATCTTCTTGAAGATCTTATTGATATCACAGATCAATATTGAGAGAGTTGGTCTGCCAAGAAAGTTGGTTCCAAGTTGTTTAAAGCTTTGTATGCCAAAGATGAAACCTTGAATCTGGCCTAGTAGCTAACTTGAAATTCTGCAATTTTAAGTTTAAGAAGTTGCCTTTTCCTTCAGAGTTGCATTAGCTTTCACATAATTTGTGTACTGTTTTTCTCTTACAAGTTTTATGTAAAATTATATTATTGAATATTCACTGTAAATTTTTATTTGTAGCACCCAGGAAGAATATTTCTAAAATATTTTTGTCTATTAAATGTTACTTTTTTGCACGTTTGAAAGTGGCATAAAATCATTTTATGTATATATTGCAGGCTTGCCTTTAATGTACTGTCATAACTCTTTTTTATCAGTACAAAATGAATCTGGTCTCTGATGACGGAAAGTTTTTTCTGCACATTACTATATTCTGTATTCACAATCCATTTAAGAAGCTTCAGCTATGTGTCTTACAAGGGTTTTGAAGTATCAGCCACTATCCACTATCTTCTATCATCAAATTCAGATCAGTTTATAATGTACAAGAATCAATCATCTTTTAAAAGTCACACAAAGGATGCTGATATGTAAATTCAGTTAGCATCCTTGTAAACTGCACACAACTTTCCCTACAATGATCTATTTTACTTTTATTACATGCTGTTTGGAACACAAAGGCCCATTTCTGCACTAACTTTGTCTTACCTTGCCTATCTCAGGATACGCAACCTGTCCCAACTGTTGCTGGACAGACTTCAGGATATAGCTAGGCAGATATCCCATTTAGATGGGAGAATAAGGGAACATAAGAATAAAAGAATATAAGAAGAGTCCTGCAGGATCAGTCCACAACCCATCTAGTATAGCATTTTGTCTCACACAATGGCTCAGCAATTGCTTCTGGGCATTCTCAAGCAAAATAAAAACACAAATCTGTCTCACTGGTTGGATACTGTACATACTGTGAATATATAAATACAAAACCTGCACAAGGCACAACATTCTCAGGGTGCCTCCAAACATAAATTTAAAAGTGCCAATTTACTTTTCCTCCAAAATTAACAAGTTTGCAGGGAAAACAGATTGACCCCATGTTCTCCCCATCCTCCAAAGCAGCAGGTTGGGCTCTTCTAACCGTGTGGTCAGCCCCTCCCTCTCTGAAAGGCCCATTTCCTGGTGGGGGTGAAGCCTCACAAAATCTTGCCCAAGCACACAGGAAAAGGGTAAATCCACAGCTGATGTTCAGGGAAGTTGCCTTTTTTATTACTGTGCAGGAACTGCAAAGCATTCTAAAATCACTGACACTGTGACAGCTGCTCCATAACCCCTGCAAAGTATACCGCCTGTCTGCTATAGGAAACAGGCAACACAAAAGATCTACCTCAGAAAAAGAACAAAGTCCTTCCAACATGGAGCGACAATAAAAAGGTATAAACACCAGAAGAGGAAAATATACACACCCCAATTGTATAAATGACTATAAAATTACTAATAAAAAAAATAATAATTTTCCATAAAATAAATATTTACCATAAAAGAAGACGGTGTATAATAACGTAATGGGGAAATAACATATATAACAAAGAAACACTGCTCAGCAAAACCTGAGGTGAAATACTCTGAAGGCTGAACCACATGTATCTCAGGCTGGTAGTCCAGTGCACCAACTGCTAAAGGGAACTTAAAGCCAGATGCGTTTCAGCATTGGTCTTCTTCAGTGGCTTGAAAGATAGTCCCCAATAAGGTTATGCACTCTCATTCATTCCCCAACAAACTATAATGCATACACTATGCACTAACAGATAAAAGCCAAATAAGAAAGTAATCTCAATAATATACAGTACATTGTTGCTCTTCTTGAAATATAATGGAAATATAGGGTGTTTCCGCATTGACTGAGGAAACTGGATTAACCACCCCTTAGGTAAGATTTAAAACACTTACCTTGCGATACATCTGCACTGTAGACTGGATTTGAGAGTCCACATCTGCATTTCAGTGCGCAAGACTGGTTTTTTAAACTGGTTTTGCTGCCGAAATCCGGATTACTCAGGAAAAATCTGGTCTTACATCCGTCACTTCCCCCTGGATGTGTGCAGAAGCAGGACGCTTCCGAACATGGCCAGGGGAAGAGACGGATTGCAGTGGCCGCCATGTTTGGAATGGCAGAAGCAGGATTGCCTGCTTCCAAAGCCCTTCCCTCACACGCCGGTCACTGCCAGAAACACGTGGTGACTGACAGCTCCATGCTCCAGTCCCACAGCTCCGGGGGTGGCGTTGCCGGCACATGAGCCCGAGGACTCTTGGAATGAGTGCTGGTGCATCCACACAGCACCCACTCCAATCTGTCCTCCGGGATCCATCCTCCCCGCACATTCAAGAGGATGGTTTGCCGAAAAGCAGATCCATGTAGATCCGCTTTTCGGCAGGAAATGCTGAAATATCCATAGTCATTTATACAATTGGGGCGTGCATATCTTCCTCTTCTGGTGTTTAGGCCTTTTTGTTGTCACTCCATATTGGAAGGACTTTGTTTTCCTTCTGAGATAGATATTTTGTGTTGCCTGCCTACCTCCTGTCTGGACACAACCTCAGTGCAAATGAGTTGTAACATAAACTTGCTGGTTACTAGATCCCTTTGTTTTGTTTTTTTTCCCCAGGGTGGTCCCTTTTATTCAAGCATTCACCACAACACTAAGAGAACCCTGACAGAAACATAATAGTATTTCCACTGTACTGATGGTGTTTGCTTGTTTGTTTAAAGCAAACCAGATGATTTTATTTTTTCCCCTACCAATCTAATTCTGCAATTGTTCCATTTAATTTCAGATACATAATGTGAACTTTTCAAAATTAAGATGCTATACACCATAGTAATTATTTCTATAATTTGCCATCATTAGTTTCTACTGCTGTTTACAGTGCTGTATGCTAGTACTTCTGTCCATTATTTTAATAATGCCTAAATTGCCAAAGAGATTTTAGACTATCTGTTTGATGAACAGCTAGGGAAATTCACTATATGAGTCCTGGATTGCTGTGTTGATAAATTATTCAATAAATGTAGTGAAAGCAGACACACTTGCAAAGCAAACATATAGTTTTTAAATGGAAGTAACTAATAATTCTTATTAGCAGCACTTGACACCCATGGGCACACACCTAGAAACACAGCAAGCAGATCCATTGGGCTTCATGAAGTCCAAAATGTGGCATAGATCCCTTTCTGATCTAATGTGTGCGCCCATGTGTTCACACATAAGTTTAAAAGAGGAATTTCAGACTTCATAGGGTCCCCACAAATTATCATTCTAGTTCTTATTGGTGTGACCATGACTGTTGGCTCATTCTTAGACCAAGTCCACATCTCAAGTGATTCCACATTTGTCAGTAGACCAGATCATGGTCTGTTCCACAGGCCTCCTTTCTATATGCTGATGCAGTTTACTGGATGCCGTACCACTTCCTTTGTTCATCGTTAATCCAAACAAATAAGTGTTCAATTTGATGATGAACTGAACATGCAATTTTTGTTTTGCAGGTCTCTAATTCAGAATACTGCTGGTGTGATATCATGCAGCATTTTGTCATGCAATGGGCATTCAGGGACAGAAATCATGGCTCCCAGTAACCAGCCACGGAAAAGATCTCCATGAGCATTGTTGCAACTGTCTAAAGACTTCCAGTACACACCCTCTCTCTGTCTCTCTCTCTCTGTTGCCTTTTTTCCTCCCTTTCCTCCTTCCTTTATCTTGGGTGTTTGAGTGCAGTTTGGCCTTGTGGTTAATGGGCTCGTATCTCTTACCCAGCAAGTTTAATTCTGCTCTTCTCCACAAAGCCAGCTGTTGGACCTTGGGCTAGTCACAGCTCTCTTCTGAGCTCTCACAACCCACCCTACCTCACTGGGTGTTGTTGTGGAGAGACGAACAGAAAGCTTTGTCAGCTGGTTTGAGCCCCCTTAAGGGTGAGAAAAGTGGGGTAGAAAAGCCAACTCTTCTTCTTCTTCTTGAATTTTCCCCCAACACTGGTGAATGTCACATGAAGTCAATGCATCCCTAAGTTTGTGTCCCAAAACAACAATAATAATGGTGATGAAGGTTAAATGAATGGGAGGGAGGGGACAAGCAAACCTACACTCAGAAAGATGATGTTGTCTGAAAACTGAAAATAATGTTATTACCTTTCTTTCTTGGCCTTCATGCTGCACTGTTCATTCCAAGATGAAGACATTTAGCAAAAGACAGTTTTCCTGACAACTGAGAATGAAATCTGCTAATTTTCAAGCTGTGGGTGTTCTAGAAAAGCCAGAGAAGATTCCAATTGATAACTGAGAAATATGAGAATTGTGTGCAAAAATGGAAAATAACACAGTTATACATCAGGTTTTGGTGTACAACAATATAAAGAATGACAAACAACTGCTTCTTGTTGTTTAGGCATTCAGTTATGTCTCACTCTTCATGACCCCTTGGACCACAGCATGCCAGGCCCTTCTGTCTGCTACTATATCCAAAGGTTGTCCAACCTCATGTTCATTGCTTCCATGCCACTATCCATCCCATCTTCTGCCATCTCCTTCTCCTTTTGCCTTCAATCTTTCCCAGCACTGGTGTATTTTCCAATGAGTCCTGTCTTCTTGTTTTATGGCCAAAGTACAGATCTGATAATCAAAAGCAAAGAAAACCACAGCAGATGTATAATGTTAAATACCAATATATTCAAATAGCAAATGGCAATCTGTTTGTAAGTACTTTACAGCATCTTTTTGAAAGTCTTAACAAACATGACATAGAATGTGAAAAATCAGAGTGGAGCAGCTTTGACCTGTGACTAAGTGGGCCAACAGGGCAGGAACTGAAAGGAACTGAGTGGCAGAAAGAGCAACATTACTAGAACAAATTGTGTCTGTTTCATACTATCCCAGTTGATGAGACTAGTCCAATCATGACAGGGAATCCATAAAGATGATGCTATGCTGTGTGTTATGCCTTTCCCAGTGGTGCATGTATTTCCCATTAGAATCTTTACCAGCCAAAATAACGAGCATGTCAACTATGAAACAGAGTTAAAGCAGCAACTTCCAAAATTTCACTTCTGTTTACAGAGACTAACACTATTCCAGCAGCAGTGATGTGTATAAATTCTCTCAACAGTTTGAGATTAAGAGTGGTTTTTTTTAAATGTTTGCTTTGCTTGTTTTTGTTCTTTATCTGATACGGAAGAAAAGTTGACTCCTCATTAAAAGTTTTGCTTTGTAGCCCTATATGCACAGAATGGCCTGGTTATCCTGTTCAAACCAGAACGCCAGTGTTTCCTAATCAAGTCAGCATCCGCTCAGTCCTTCAGCTTCTTGCATCCCTACAGACTCACTAAAACACTTCTGAAACGTAAAATATAGCTAAAGGCACAGCTGCTGTAGCAATGCACACGGCATAGATGTGTTTCACTAGGACATCTTTGTATTTGATCTATGTAAAGTAAACTACTCTGTTCAAAGTATTTTATGCCCAGCCCTTTATCATGAGGGCTTGGAAATAATTCATAAGTCTTAGTAGTAGAACAAATGCAGTTTCTGAAGTCACTGCGGTGGGTTCCCATGGCCTTTGGTTGAGCAAGCACAAGAACCAGATTGCTCACACATTATGACATGTCCCTTAAACTATTCATGAGTTCCTAGAAAGACAAAGTACCTTTGGGAACAAAAGAGACTGTTTCTAATGCTGCTGTTACATGAAAGCATCATGCAGGAGACCTAAAGAAACAACCGTTCAGGGAGCCCTCCAGAAAGGCAAAATCTGATACGATAGACCATGCCAGATTATCTGCATCCAATATCACCCCTTGGACCGACATTCCCTACCCACCCAGGGAATGATACAGAAGTGTATATAATACAGGCCACCTCCTGACAGGGATATCCCACTAGCAAATAATAATGTGGAATATTGTCACTCCAACATTATTGCTTGCCAGACTGGCAGTGCCATGGACAGTGCTGTCTTTGCACTTTTTAGTAGCACACCAATCCAGGTATTTAGCCAATGCAAAATGCTCAGAAGTGGACATCACCATCAGTTATGCATGTTTCAGCCACCATGACTGCTAGGTTTCCCAGCACTAGGAAATCGCATGCTTTAGGGTAGATATAGCAAAGATATGTGGCACTCCCATAATAGTGCAATATAATGGTGCTGCATTCCCCTCATGTGAACAGGGTCACAGTGTGTGTGTTCTTTGATCACAGGTTTTAAATCCTCTGTGTTTCCTCCAAGGTTACAGAAGCAGTTAGAGATGGTAGTATCTGACTACTACTGCTTTAATCCACATTAAAGCCCAGAAAACACACTCACAAAGAAGTAACTTTACCCCATTGACCTTTAATGTGAATCAGAGGTGGGATGGGAGCATGAGCATCCTCATGCCACCATCACTAATCACTTCTGAAACTGCCTTTTTAATGTGTGCAGATGCAGCCAAAGTTGCAAATAACAAAACAAAACAAAAAAATACAGTTGTACCACCATATACATGAGGGGATAGGTTCCAGGTCCTACAATTACTGAAAACCACAGATATTTGAAACACTAGGAAATCACAGTCAGTTTCCCATGATTAATGGGAAATCCTGTGAGATTTCCCAGGAATCATGGGAAATCTCTCTTGGTTTCATGCTATTTCTGACACCCCTAAGCCTCCAGGAAGCCCCAGGTTAGGGCTAAAAGCATCAATGGAGAGGGGGATGCTAGTATGATCATCCTGGATAAGTGAAACTGTGGTTACCCGATCAGCAGATACAGGGGCCCAACTGTATACAAAGAAACAACTTCAGAGTGAAACCTGACTCTGTTTTTTAGTGCATTTTGGCCTCCAAAGAACCAGAATTTGAAGCCTCTTAGCAGAAGCATCTTGGTGCACCTCCACAAAAGCACACCAAACATAGGTTGAGGAATCATAGCCTTCTGTGGTCAGACAATTCATGTCAATCACAGTCCTTAACAAAAGAACCTTCCCTGCCTAGGGACATTCAAAATCATGAAACAAAACAGAGGCACAGAGGATTTAAAACCTGTGATCAAAGAACACCCACAGGACCATTTTCGTGTTATGGAAAACATCATTATAGTCAGGAAGTTCTGACCATTAGAAATAATCAATAACAAGTTGACTGAATGTCCTTTAAAGAATGTCCTTTAAAGGGCATATAAAGAAATCAAACTTTATTAGAATACATGGATATTCAGTTGTTTCCATTTAGAGGTAATTTTGTATCCCACCAATTCTGGTTAGGATTTTGTTGTTTTTCAGTAAATTTATGCCTTTAAAAAAAAAGAAAAAAAGATTGTTCCTGTATTATAGTACTAAAACTTTGCCTTATTTTTAACATTCAGTTTTAACTTTTTCCTGATCTTTGGCCTTTGATTTTTGAAGTGAACATGTATTTGTTTTTTTCTAGCAAAGGATCAAAGTACCATGAATGAGTTAATATTGTTTATAGAGGATTAAGTTACTTAGAAAAATTAAAAGAAAAAATGCAACTTTAAAATGAACAACGTGACTTGCTACTTTCTGATGTTTTGCATTTTTGGAACCATAATAATATCATTAACAATCTTTTTAGAAACAAAAAAAAACCTTTTGATAATTTGAACTGGAATTTTATTTTTAATATTCTCAATAAGATGAACTTTGGGGGAAAATTTTATAAAGTAGATTAAAGCAATGTACTCTAATTAGACAGCTCAACATTTAATTAATGGAAAAATAACAGAAAAAAAATCTTGATTCAAAAAGGTACAAGACAGGGCTGTCCACTCTCACTACTTCTATTTATACTAACTTAGAGGTACTAACTAGGGATGTACACAAGTATTCATAATCAAAATTCATACAAATTTGGCCGAATTCAGACATTTGTATTTGAATCGAATGTTGGCACATTCAAAGATTAACATTTGAATTCAAATGGAATGTTTCTATACATTCATATAAAGCTTGTATGGGATCTGTATGGGATTCATATGCTATACATATGCATTCGTATGGGATTTGTATGAGATTGAACATTTGTATCAAATTCAAATCCTACTACATTAGAAGAGGATCTATTCGAACGAATACTAATTTTCTTGCATTCAATTCAATGTGAATCAAATACAAGAAAAACATTAGTGCACTTCCCTAGTACTAACTAGAAGGAGGGTCTTCCCAGCTTACTTTTCTTCCTCCATTCCTCTCAGGTGAGGTGGCTTTTCTGCCCACAGTTGGGGAGGAACAGGCCACCACTGGAAGATGATAGGATTATGCTCTGTTGCAAAGACTATTGGCACAAAAACCACAAAAGAGTCTCATTTTTTTTTCAGACCTGAGCCAGATGTTCTGTTACAATCTTTGCTCAAACAGAGGCATCCACCAACACTCCAGACTTGTCTTGCTGTGTTGTACATTGTAATTGCTTTACATTTAAATGCATGAATGTCTTTTTCATGGCCTTTATGAAGATAAATGAACTGTAAAGCAACTGTGACAACTGCTGCTGCCACAAAAACAAACAAACAAACAGAAAAATTGGTGCCACCAGTAGAGGAGCTCAGGTGGAAAGTTCTGCCTCTTTTTCTTCACTGACATACACCGACCAGGAATATCTGCGACTTTATTTCTAATAATACAGCTATGGATGTTGAAGAAGTAAATTTTTGAATAAATTTGAGTGCATTTTAACAGATTAAGTCAACATCCAAATAGAATTTGGCATTCATATGGATATTCTAGCTATGCATTATTGATGTTATCTGAATGCACACTTGAACAGATTTTCCACTTGTTTTCACAGTTTTGGCATTTGCTGGACATTTATCCATTTATTTTATAGATACGGCACACAGTTGCATTTGCCTTCATCTGTGCATATATGGTTGGAAAACTGTCTCCCACACTCTACGCATTTCTGCTGAACAAGAAACACATGAATTCACATGAATGGAAAAAAACCCCCACTAATTTAAAATCCCTGTATGTCTCTTCCCTACTCCAAAGCTGCACAAGTGAGTTTATCCCATCTTCTAGGCCTTTTTGCACTTGACTTCCACAGGATATGTCCCACATAGGTTAAGTACAGGGACAGTGCCAGCAGATCCAAAACTTAATCCAGACTTACCTGGGCCCTGTTGAAGTAAAGACAGTTCCATCTGGGACCATCAACATTGCTGTAGCAATGCCCATGTACACAATGCCATTGCTATGGTGATTGGAAATGTGGCATGAAACTGCATAGCCACAGCCACACTGTGTTGCCCTCACACAGTGTTCACATAGGAAGTAATGTGAATATTGAATCTGGGAGCTGACGGCACCCTTGGTTAAGCTGTGGAGAAATTTTTACTGTTCCACAACTATTGAGGGTCAGGAGGGCTCTGGCACATTCTGGGATAGAGGTGTCACCACAGTGTGCCGATACTCCATCCCAGAGTGTGCTGGGCTGTCCTTCCTGTCTTATAATCAAGTAAACAAAGCAATTCAGGTAATTTTCCTCCATATATATGGAATTTAACTATACAGGTACGTATTGGTGTCAGGTAAGACATAACAGATTGGTTTAACTGTGTCAAGGATGTCATGACTTTGAGTTTTTATTTTTTTTGCAATCCATTTTTTAAAAATTGTAATCTCAAATAAAGTAGCAACATTTTATAGATTCTTTTGAACATTTCACATCCTTCTGTCTTCTTATATGTGATATTCCATAACTGGATTTCTGCTGCCCACCAAACACCTTCCCAACATCACTTATTCTGTGAGCAAAAAAGGTCCCTTTCAAGAATTATGGCTGTGTCCTAAGGTGTTTTCAGGGGATTCTTGGATTAATCTCTCAATAGTTTATAGCTAGTGCTCTTACGTAACTAAATGCTTGCCCAAAGAAAAATGACTGTCAGTTCCAGAAAGGTCTCCTATTAGTATCCATAATTCATTGTGTTAAATGAGGCAAGATACCGACAAAGATTCTTAAGTTCCATTGGCTTTCATGCAGAGAGTTAAGTGCATGTTAAATGCTTCCATTCAACACAAACACAATGTGCATGTACACACACACATTCCTAGGAGGAAGCCCTACTGAATTCAGCAGGACCTTCTTCTGAGTAGACTTGTATTAGATAGTGCTAAAATTCTCCCATTGAAAATCAATGTTATCTGAAAATCTTTAATATTCGGTGAATTGTCAGCATTAATTTTAATTGTTGGTACTGGTGCACTTCATAATTTCATTCACATTAAGCCCAATTTGAGCATATAAAATTTTTAAATAATAAATTCATTTGGATGATCAAGCAGAGTTTTAATTGACTAATTAGCTGATAAATTGAATAATCAGTGGGGGTGAATTTTAACAATGGCTGTAAATGTAACTGGAAAGGACAAGACTGAAGAATGCAACAATTTCAGACTGATTTGGCTCTGACGAGTTATTGCAAAATAAAAAGAAAAGGGATTTAATGAAAGGGGGCTAAAATAACTCCTTAAAAGGGATAGTGCTCCTTAATTGTTATAAATTACTCTAGTAACCCCCAATATAATTTGGATAATATACAAAAATTTTCAAAAAAAATTTTTGATATATTTTCTTTATTAAAAAGTTTTTTCTTTAACAACACACCACAACTACATTACTCTCTAACCATATTCTTCTTGCTCTTGTTGTTGTCTTGTTTTGTGACTTCCTTCATCCGTCCAACATCTCCTCTTCTTTGCACTCTTTGTCTGCTCCTTTTATTTTCTAATTGTTAGCCAGCTGACCCCCTTTCCCACAGAACCTCTCAATTTTACAGCAAGTTTTTGAAAGACTACCCCTCTTTTCAAATCTTATCTATACTTCTGGCTATTACATTACCAAAAGTGTTAAAAAGAAAATAAGAAAAATATTCATTTTCAACTTATACCCCTATAATATTGCCATTTACTAATCTTTACCATTTCTAACCAGTTGTATTTGTTTTATTCCCTTTTGCCCTATTGACAACTTGTACACTCAAAATGTTATTGTTTCTTAGATTATAATACTTTCTAAATTGCTGCTACCTTTATTTCATTCATATCTAAACTATCATATTTTCATCATGCAGCTACAAAATAATTCTTCATTTTTATTTCTAAACTTATAAAACTTATAACAATTCCATGCCTGCTAAAATTCCAAACTGTCAATCTGCCTTCTTAGGTTAAACTTCTCAATTGTCCCTCTGTTTAAGTAATAGCCCCGGTAAAAGTCCAGCCTCTCTTCACTGGGGGAAGGGGAGCTCCTCCGACTAGATGCCTTCCAAGCCTGCCTTCTTTTGTTCTATGATGACGGCTGTAAATTTCCATCTTCTCAAGTTTCAGTTTCGGAAAGGTGTTGTCGGATTCAGTTGTGCTCTCCTCTTTTCTGGATTGTCTCTCCTCCTCTTCACCTGCACTTCCTTGTAGTAGTGCTGTTGCTTGCGAGCTTGCTTCTTTTCCACAATATAAGAGAATGCAGGGCTTTTCTTGTTGTTTTGCTTTCCTGGGAATTTCATAGAGCTACCAAATTTCTTTAGCTGAATCTTGAGTCTCTTTTCCAGCTTAGATTTTTTTTCTGTTCTATTTGCTCACTCTTATTTTGCTCGGGTTTCCATGAATTCTCAATAATCTGGATAAAGCCATTAAACTTTTCTTCTAGTCTTAACAGATATTGAATTATTCTCACCTTATGCTGCATATTTTCCACCTCAAAGTGAACTATTTATGATAGTCTTTAAGTTCACCGTATAGCCTCCCTTAGTAGCTGTAAGTTATCACTCTATATTTTCTAAGTCTATGGTCTTTTCCTGTTTTCTTCGATAAATCTCACCGATAAGGTTTGTTTCAGAAAGTTTTGTGTTGTCTTGCCCAGTTCATTAAAAAAAAAACCTTATATCAACAGATTCCAAATACCTAATTTTTTTCCTTTCTCATGATTTTCTTTTCAAATCTTAAATTTCTCTTGGCCGCTAGCCAAGCCTCTGGAGTAGATCAATTTATCTTTAGATGTTTTTCAGTCTGTAAGTTGATCTTCTAATTGATTGAGGAATTTAACGAGGCAGGTCAGCTCTTAGATAGCACTTCACTGCACGGGATTGATGACTTAGTTCGCTTCTCTGTCCAATCACAGCAACTTGCTCTGCCAGGGTCAAGCCATAAAAAGAAAATAGCCCGAAGAGGGGATTCCCTTTGATTCTTCATCTCTCAAAGAATATAAATCAGCCGAAGAATGTTAACGAGTCACATTCTTCAGCGAAAAAAACAAACGGTGAGGGCTTGCTAAGCAATTCACTTAGCACTGCGATGCTGCCATTGCCTCAACCGGAAGTCGCAAAAAATGTTCATATTTCATTGGTTGATTAATTCCTTCCTTGACTGAATAATTCCTTCAATAATTGCCTTAGAAGGAATAATTAATCAGTCAAAACATTTAACAAGCTTTATAAGATGATGTATAGATGGTATTTAATACCACATAAGCTTGGAAAAATGTATCAAAATATGTCAATGAAGTGTTGGAAATGTAAAAAGGTGGAGGGTACATTTTATCATATATGGTGGACATGTGAGAAAGCAAGAAAATACTGGAACACAATAGGTTGTTGGATGAGACAAATTTTGTATATTAATTTTGAGTTTAAACCAGAATTATTTCTGTTGGGCATTGTTGATGAAGGTCTAAATGATGTAAAGGCTTTGATATTATATATGGTGACAGCTGCCAGACTGTTATATGCACAGAAATGGAAGCAAGTAGAGTTACCTACAGAGGAGGGATGGATACTTAAACTGATGGAGATGGCAGAAATGGACAAACTGATGAATTTATTAAAAGTCAAAACAGTGAATAAGTTTATAGAAGATTGGGGACCTTTTATAGAATTTCTTCAGGGATTGGGTATTCTGACAGAAGATTTCGGCCTCTAAAAGAAAGAGTAACAGGTATATGTACACAGCAAAGAATAAAAAGATCACTAGAAGAAGAGTCCGAAGAACGGAGGAAGTCACATGGAAAATCTCAGAGCACTGTAACAGAATTTATTATAATTATGGATTGAAATGTGATATAAATGCTTACTGAAAATAAATAAAAATGGATACCAAACAAAAACCCATTTAACAACTCGACATATTATCTAATAACTTTATTTGATATTAAAAAAAAAGAAAGTTGGATGCAGTTAGAATTCAAAACAGATTCATTCAATTTCTTACAGGAATTGCTCTGAGCCAACCACATGCAAGGAATTGAAAACTGAAATTTGGTTTTATGAATATTTAAGTGGAGAGCTAAAGTTGAGGAAAAGTGAGAAAGGGAAACTTGAGATTTGAGGAGTTCATTCAAAAGGAAATAAACAAAATGTTAAATCAATAAAATCAATTACAAAACAAAAACTGACAACAGGGAATAAGCTACAAAGATATGCATGAAAAGCTGTACCTGTTCTGGTAAACAATAATATGGTTGCAAGGAATGTTTACCTAAAACAGTGCTTTTTTGAGCACCAATTAAGTATTCAATTTTTTAAAAAAGTTATTACAGTCATAGACACCCCCATAGGTACATAAGATAATCCATGAATAATAGTTCTTCTGACATAAAAGTACAGAACAAGGCATATAAACTATACAAAAATAGAGCTCCAAGAAAAAGAATTTAGTTAAAATTAGAAATTAGGGCATGTTTTGAAAGTCAAGGCCAAAAACTTCACTGCATTCAGCTCATTTAATCTCCGCATTATTAGAGGGAAAAGTTTCAAGTCTAAGGTAGTTAGCTTTGTGCTTTAGGGCCCATTCACAACTTCCCTTCCCTAGGAAAGTGTTCCAGGAAAGTGAAGGTGGGGGATGGATCTGGCATCCACACTTTGGGACTCAGGATCCATTCCAAATGTACCTGGCAATTCCCCAAATCCCAGGTAAGTGGAAATTGCCTCTATGACAGGGGTGATTGCACCACTGCGGCAATGACGCCAACAGTCATGTGTGGCACTCTTGCCATGGTGACTGGGAATGTGGTACACAACAGCACCTGTACTGCCTCATGGCATGCTCTATTGACCCAGACAAAGTGTGCAAACAGAGTTTGCCGGGCTGTACCAGACTGTGACTAGGATAAATGTGCTCTGCCACTATCCTGGGTGGAGTCTTGGTCCAGGGCATATGAAGATGATGCCAGGATGGAAGCTTCTCCATGCAATGCAGATGCTCCTCTTGGAGCATCCCCATACTTCTCTTGATCCCTAAGTGCAAACAGGCCCACTGTGACAATGTATCAAAGAGGGAGTAGAGGACTTTTGAGGTAACAAAATGAAGCAATATATCTACCAAGTGAAGCAGTTTCAAAATCATAGTTGCACCTAAGGCAAGAGCTGACTACAGGCATGTTTCCAACCAGTTTCAGAAGCTGGGTGATAGTGGTTCAATTTGAAAATTCCACCACATTCCAGTGAGCCTTTCTGCTATATTATTTCCCACAACAACAAATTTCCAGAATCTTTCCATCCTCTTGTCTAAGGACAACCAGTATCAATTGGCCAAGGCAGGAATGAATTTGATACCAACTAGGGTCTCTGCTGCCTTTTTAACCCCAAACCTAAGACTTTCCTATTCCGTGTATCTTGAATGACTGAAGGGGCATTGCAAAATGGGTTTCTTGGTACCTTTTGTGAAGGTTTCTGTGATGTCTGGCTGATTCTGTATCTCTCAAATTATCAAACCTTAAGGATGGCTCAAGTAACCCATGACTCACAGTAGAAGTTAACATACCTGGCTGGAAATCCAGCAGAGGACCCCAGATTCAAACCCATCAACTGGCTCCATAAGTAGATGGGGGCTCAGAAACTAGAATTCACTCCAGCTGCCTGTTGTAATCACTCCAAATATCCAAGGGATCCATAGGCATTTGCTCACTTATGACAATCCAAAACTTGAAATAGTAGTCAGATCACAGTCAGTCACTCCATTGCAGAAGTTCCTTAGCTCTTTCCAGAACTGCAGCAGGACCAGCACTTCTCCTGCGCCTTCAGAAACGATTAGTTAGATTAGTCACTAGACTCTATTGGAATGTCATACAAAGTGACATCTTTCACGCTGCACACTCAGAAGTAGGGATGCAGGAAAATATACCTTAGGTTACTCTCACTCAAAACCAGGTTCCTGGCTGGTCAATGATTTCAGCAGGCCCCTTAAGCTTCCCGAGTAGTGATTGCAGCAGATCTTGTCCTTCAGTGGTGACAAACATCAAGCTGTTTTGGAAGTGATTGAACACATACATATGGAAGAAATCTGAACCCTTTTCATACATATCATGCCAAGATAGCTATCTATAGGACAGGAAGAAGTTGAAGGGATGAGAGCACAGATACTGTAGGTAAACAAATGAACAGAGTCATTTACCTGAGGCATCTTGGTATCCCATCCTGTATTCTCTTCATCTCAACACTGCCGACTTGATGGACAATAGTTTCCAGAAGCGCAACTTGCAGGCTAACCTGACTGAATTTATCTGATATCACAATAGCTATGCAGAATGAAATAATGGCTTGCCCCAGTTATGGCTGTTGTTGTATAAAGCTATGCAAAACAGACCAACAGGTGTCTCTAAAAGGTATTCCAAAAGTCCCCAAATGATTTGGAAACTAAGTACATCATTGATAGTCTAGCTAATGCCATGTGACTTTATACATGCTAAAACAAAGAGACCCATAACTATGGCAAGGATTGCATGGTAGTCTGAAGAACACTAATAGCATGACACTCTTCTTCCTGCCACAGGATCTTTAAATACAGGAAATAGTCACGTGGGCTATTTTTTGTGCTTGATAATAGAGGAAACACCCCATGTGTACATTTCAAAGACCAGAAAGGCCAGCAGCCACTGACAGAGTAAGTGCTGATAAAGCATCTACTCCTATTTCGCCATTCAAGGAATGTTTATGGAAGGATGGCAGCTGGATGAATGCAGGTCCATGTGGACGTCATACTTATCTAACACACCCAATGTGCATGAGGAAACGGAAACGTTCAGATCTGGTACTATTCAGACATTGCTTACGTTCAATTTTTTTCATACTTGGTCCATCCCCAGAGTTTTAACAGAGGACTAATATAGTGTATTGCGGTTTAAGGAAAGCCTGTGTGCTATTTGGACTGTTAATACACTTGACTGTGGCAAGAATCTAAATATATGCATCCTTCATAT
Source organism: Aspidoscelis tigris stejnegeri (assembly GCA_023333525.1). NCBI lineage: Eukaryota > Metazoa > Chordata > Lepidosauria > Squamata > Teiidae > Aspidoscelis > Aspidoscelis tigris. Next base: position 99,777,245 of record JALMGA010000001.1, read on the forward strand.
TCCGTCTGTCCACATGAGGACATATCTCCAGACCCTTCAGTCGGATGTATGGAAAGTTATCTGGGAAATCCCCAAAAGGGGGAAATGAGGATTTGGCCATCCCTAGGCCTCTTTTAAAAAAGAAAAAGACTTAATTATCCTAAGTCAAAACTGTTGATAGGAGTTGTAATACGGAGAGAGAGAGACTTTCCTGAAAACTTCAATAAATTGCATACATATAATGAATATTGCCCAAGAAAAGTGAGACTGAAAATGAAATAATGGGTGTTTTTCCACTGTCACTAAAAGTACCCATTAAGTACCATAAATGAGTACGTAATGGCATTTTTGTACCCATTAATGGGGTACTTAATGGGTACTTCTAGTGACAGTGGAAAAATTCCCAATGAATACAAATACAAATAGATACGAATACGAATACATCTATGTCCTCATTTAAATGTATCTTCAGCTTTCCTTGAAATTATATTTCCCAGACTGTTGTCAGTATCCCACAAAACAGTGCCCTTGCCTCCTCTCTCTGCTTTCATTTGTCCTTTGGATTTTGTTAATGCCTGCCTGCTTTCCAAGCTGAAAACCACACTAATGACTCACCTCTCCCACTTCCTGACCAGGTCCACTGAGCTGAATCGAGCCCCTTCATGCTAATTCAGTGCATGGTGGGTTGAGTCGCAAGATGAGTAGAGCAGGTTCGGCATACTGAACAGCAAGCGCGGAGGGAGAGTCGTAAACTTTCCCTGTCTCATTCGTGCCCCACAGCTAGACTGAAATGAAAACAGTGTGTAAATTTTTTTGAAGTTAAACCCCAAAGCACAAAATTACCAATTAATTACAATGATTAGCTATGTCTTCATTAGCAGCCAATAAATAAATCATGTACTGCATCATGTTGCTACTATTGCCGCTGCACCAAAGCAATGAAAGAAAACCTTTACTGGAATTTTGGAGAGAAAAACACTGAATTAATTACACATGGTCTCAAAATTTGGCATGTGAACAGTATGTGCTGCTCAAGTATGCATTAAATTCTGTATGTTGATTAGAGTATGCCCTTCTGCTAAGCAACAAGACAGAAGAAAGCTAAAATAAAAACAGAAATAAATAATATGCATATAATTTCTAGGTAATTTTACCATTTAATCATTCTGAGAACTTAATTTTACAGGGTATTTACTCCATTTTCAATAAGAATATATTGGGAGGAAAGGCACTCAGGACGAGAGAGGAAATCATACACAAATAATGAAATGCATGTGTTTATGTAGCTGCTGATTCAAATAAGCAGCATTTAAAAAATAAGATAGATAGATAGATAGATAGATAGATAGATAGATAGATAGATAGATAGATAGATAGATAGATAGATAGATAGATAGATAGATAGATAGATAAAGAATGAATCAGAGAAAAGAAATTAACCATATAAACAAATGACAAAATATAGTCATCCCTCACTGGGACGTGTCTGCTTTGAATCCTTTAAAAAAATGGATGCATTCATCACAGGAGCTGGAGTATGTGGACACCAGGGTGTAATCAGACAGGGCTATTTTTGGTCACTCATTTTAGAAAATACACCTCTTTTGTAGATGTATCAGAAACAGGCACTAAAACAGATAAAATAATGAATCTACCTCATGTTTCCAAACATACCTATTCATTCACTTTAAAGTCTGGTAACTGTTTTCTGATGACTGCTCACCAGTGATTGACCATTTGAATGCTTGGCTTTCCATCGCCCTGATTGGCCATGCACAGTCCTCATGATGTGATTGACTACTCTCTGCTCATGAAACCCCCTGCTTAATGCAACTGAAAGAATCACTCTCAGTGTAATTTTACCTGATATAAAGAAGAGGCATCCATTCCCAGGCTTCAGGATAGGGTAAGACAATTTTAGAGATTTTATATCTGCCCCTACAGACCCAAATTCACCCAGAGGGCATCTCATTAAGCATATATGATCACATCACCTCCCCACCAGCTCTTGGTTTGGTTGTGTGTGTGCCCTAGGCAGCTGTGTGAATGTAGCCCAAGCCTGCTTTTCCCTAATTGCTCATGTTGCAGATTGTTGTGCCAGGAAGCATCTTAAAGGCTTTTCACTCAGACTGACGTTAGAAAAACCTTTTGACCCATGAGAGACACAGTTCCTTGGGGCTCTTCTATGTTACAGTAATTCTAAGGGCTGCAGAAATTCGGCAACAGTTGTCAGGCAGGAATATGTCGGGCTTTCACTCTGACAAGCTTTGAGAAGCCTTTTTGACCTATCAGAGCTACAGTAGCTGGTTAGGTAGCTGCCCTCCCCTTTCAGGCACAGTTTGTTCTAATGAAGCAAATCTGCATTTATTTTATTGTAACCTACTCTGAAACCATATGGAGAAGGGTGGAATAGCAATTCAATTTTTTTTAAAAAAATGTTTGGCACTAGGACCTGTAAAATGAAGGAGCAGGACTCTTTTTTCCTGAGCCTCAGCTCACTGGGGCAAGGGCTTTTCCTCAGCCTTAATGTCATTTATTCTATGGATTTTTAAAAATGCATGCCATTCTTTACATTAAAATATTATCTTATTCTTCTTCTGTAACAAAGAGGGGGACTTGCAATATGAAATGCCCTGGGCCTCATCTGAGCACTTAGAGGGATGGATTGGTACCAACTTTTTTCCCCCTATAAGGAAGGAAAAGAGTTCTTTGGTTACTCAGTGTTTTCTGGAAAATACATTAGGCTCCAGACCTATTTTTCATGTGCCAGTTCTTCTTACAAATGTATGTTTGGAGCAAAATGAACACCAAGTTGGTGAACAGTTGACAAACTGTGAACAACTAACAAATAGGAACAGTTTCATTGTCACACAATCTAGTCATTTTGCCCTCTGTTCACCTGATAACAGAAATCCAGCTCTGACATCTGTTTCGTCTTGTTCTCACCCTTTTAATCTAAATCTTTATCTAGGATCTTTTCAGATCATTCTTGCTTGCATGCACCCCATCCTCAGGTGAAAAGGAACAAGGTCAATTTCCTTTATTATCCTAAGATATTTTTTCTTGCTTTTCACCCAATTTCCCTCAAATACAGATCTGAATTTTCTTCTTTTCTGCATACCTGACATTAAAAGAGATAATAAGCCCTGAAAGCTTTCAGCTTACAGTACCTGATTATATAGCAAGCCGATTTTCCTAATTCACCTGCTTTTTACACATGCATGGTTAGCTGAATATTGCATTCATTCATGTATACATGATATTCTGTCCCCTCATCTCAAAAAAGCTCCAGATCATGCTGGATGTCTTTATATTAAAGGCTTTCACCATGTTTGTGCTAAAGACATGCCTTCTCTTATATATTTGGATCCAAAATAACAAATTCTATTAATCCTGTAGGCTGAGCTTTAAGCTCTTCTGGCCAGCAAAGAAGCTTAGTTGCTTCTGCAGTTCTGATGCTCACACAGGTACTTTCTGCACCAGAATAGGGACACCTTTCATCCACATGCTGGTGCTCTAGGGCAGGTCTTTTGCAGAACCTGTCATAGTCCACATCAGCATGTGAATGGCAGGTCCCTATTCTGGGATATAACCCAGAATAAGGCACATCACAGAAAGGGTCATGGGTTTGTATCTACATAGGAATCAGATGTCTATGCCAGGCTCTTTCTGCACTTACTGACCCTTAATCTAGATCCTGTGGGTTAGGAAAAGCCAGGTCCACTGATCCGGATCATGAGGAGTAGGATCAGTGCTGCCTTCACTGGTGGTGCTGATCAAGATCACCCATGCCTTGACTGTGAAGCCTTTGCAGCTGCATCACTATGCTTGAAGGCTAGGACAGTTCCTAGCCTTGAGGCCTGGGAAGATATTTTGTGGTGGCACAGATGATGGACTGATGAATAGTACCCTCTGATAATCCCAGAACAAGGAGATGTGTTCCAGATCAGGGCCCCAATCTAGATTAACGGCCTCTTAATCAGCATCAGGCTCTGTCTAATGTAGATAGAGCCAGACCAGCTGGAGGTTTGTAAAGTTCTACCTATACCATAGTGATATGTCAACAGCAGTGGTAAGGACATTATACATACTTCAACAAAATGCAGAATGTTCTTAATGTATTACTCTGATCTGGAACAACTGTATTTGCATAGATACAGAACTATATGCCTAAGGAAGATATGTACTACATCTGATGTATATTCAATTGTTTAGCCTCCTTTTCAGGTCAAAGTTGTTTAGAAAACAAACTATAGGAGCAAATGAGACATATGCGAAGCAAGAAAAAAATATAGTTCTGTTTGTAATGGAGCACTCCTGAAAATTCTGATTTTCCTATTTTCTTCTGTGTCTACCAGAATGCATAAGCATGAAGCTTTGCAGAACTTGCCACCCAGTATAGCTAAGAGCAGGAGTGCAAGCAGTTTCTTTCCCAGTGGATGATGCAATGAGACAAGACAGAATTCATTCTGGCACAGTTGAGCATTGTGATTTTCCTCCTGACTAATCCCAATCACTTTCCTTAGTCAAACTTAGAAAGTATGTACATGTGTCTTCAAAAAAGTTACCTGTTACGCCTTGTATTGGGTAACTTTCCTCCTTGGTAAGAAGCAACAGCATGAAAACACATCATCTCAAATTTATCACAGAGTTATATTGACTGCGGCAAGAAACCAGCTACTCTTTAGGTAGAAAACCAAAATTTTGGAGATGCTTTACTAAGGATGCTGCTCCTAGGAAGAACTGTTGCATCTAGACTTATCTTACAGCTATCCCTGAAGAACAACTGTCGGGAGTTTTAGCTGTGACTGCTGCCTTTAGCAGCTTCACCTGGGAATATTGGGGCGGCAGGAAGCTACTATTTAGGCAGCAGAGAAAAAGGCAGCAGCCTTGGGCAATAGCCAAAGGGAGGTGGCCTTGCCTGTCAGAAGCAAGCACCTGTCAGGAAAGTCAAAATGGAATTAGCAGCAGAAAAGTGTCTTCCCCTTCTGATTTTTTATTTTCCAGTTTCAGTACAGTGATTGCTGTACAAAAATAGTTGTATACTACTATTACTATTATCATATTTATATGCTGCCCTTCTCCAAATGACCCTAGAATGAATCACAATGTTCCAAAGGATGCATGAGGATTTACCAAACACAAGGGATTCCCATAAAGAGTAGAGATGCCTGCATTCAAAGGCCCACATACAGAAATATCGGTCTTCTGCTGAGTGAAGGAAAAAAGCTTTCTTTCAAGCAAGCACTGCCATTTTGCAAAAAGCTATCTGAAGTTTTCCAAGAGGCATCATATTCCTTGGTTAGAGAAGCTGCTCCTATGTAACATAATATATTTCAAATATAGTGGGGATATCCAAGAGAAAGTAATGCAGATTTTTTTCCCCCCTCCACCTGAAATCTAAACAATGTGAAGATTAAGATTTCATAATCCTACAGACTGGCCCTGTTTAAGCCTGCTAAATTATACCAGAGGTGAATTGTGAATTGAATTTCACGGACAGGGAAATGGCTAGTGCCTTATTGGATATGTGCTTGGAGGTCATCTTCTAAGCCAGTGATGTTCTTTTGATATTCAAACACAGATTTGTATCATAAGCTGTGAAAGTTGAGACCACGATTTTATCTTGGGTTGAGGTGTTAAGGAAACGGGTTTCCTTTCTCAATTAAACTGGCAGCTTGTGACAAGTGGGAAAGAGAAGAAATCTAAAGCTGAGTGGGTCTCATTTCACAAATCCTTTCCAGTTACCCTTATGTCTTGCTCAACAAGCTAACAGAAGATTCAGTGTAATCTAAAGACGGCTTTTGTCAAAGCAGTTGTTGACTTCTGCTTGTTTAGTCACTGAGACTAGAGAAGGCTTAATTGACTATCATATTGCAGAGCAAGGGAAAGAATGAATCACATATTGTCTGCAGATTTCTGTTTCACAATATGGTTTCCTGTGTAGGTGTGTACGCCATAGGGGAGAAAGCACAAAAGAATAATTCTGCACTTTACAAGAAAATACTTCCTAATCTGGGAAGTAAGCTGCAATGCAGACTGACAAGATCGAATCCACAGATTGCTTTAGAGAACCACTGTCTGAGTGGAATGATTTGAAGGATGGGTCAAAAAATGAAGCTGGAGCAAATGTCATAGTGATGTTATTAATGAGGTCAGCAAGTGCAAATGTAGAATATCACCCTTAGGCTGGATATTGGACTATCAGTACATATTATGTTACAATTGGCATCTAAAGTTCCGTGTAGTTTTGCACCATGGAATCTAATTCAACATATGATTCTGTGCAACGTAGCACAGATCAAAATTTGTCATATGAGATCCTTCTAGTTGAGGTGAGGATGGCAGCAACTAGGCACTGGTCTCCTTCGGTAGCAATTCCACATTTATGAGGCTAACCTGGCACCAATTTTTATATCTTTTCTGGACCAGCCTATGGCAGGGGCTGCACAGGAGCTACACTGCACAGTGCTACACTTCACATGCCACTCATTGTTAGGGATGTGCACAATATTTTGTGTGTTTTATTCAAATTGAATCAAATGCAAGGAAATTAGCATTCATTCAAATACGGCACCTTCAAATGCTGTAGGATTCAACTTCAATACAAATGTTCTTTAGAATCCCAGTTAGAATCCCTGCTACCAATCATGCCTACAAATTCTCTATGAATGTGCTCTGAACATGCCAAATCTGCTCTGAATCCACTTCAAATCCACTCTGGATCTGCTCTGGATCCATTGCAGATGTCACTGGACAGCCAGCTTCCCAAATTCACAAATATAATGAAGCTTTTAACAGATGTATAGAAGCATTCGCTTCGCATTTGAATGTCAGTCTTTGAATGTAAACAACAGTCTATTTGAGTTCAAATGTACAAATATGAATGAATTTGACAGGAGGATGTCCCTGAACATAGGAAACAGTTTTGAGGATGTGACAGGGCTGGTGACAACAGACCAGGTATGCTCACTTGATGGCAATGATGCAGTGGCAAACAAGTCGCTGAAAACAAGTGCTCCTCCTAGTGTGCTTCTGCTCAAGTGTTCTACTTTGTGCTTATGGTGATATGGCAGCTGGACAAACGTGGGTCAATGCAACCTCCACACTGATCCAACACCCACAATGCACTATGAGAGAGCAGGGAGATGTGATCCCAGCCCTCTAATGGCACATTCCTGGCAGCATAAGACATCACATGAACCTTTTCAAAGCTTTCCAGCAGCTTCAGGAAGCTTTTCTGATAGAATAATGAATTTAATGGAGTGTATGGGTCAGTTGTTTTATGTTCAATTGCAAGGTACTCCGTGTATGAAAAACAAATAGTTTTGAACGCAGTGTTTTAATACAAATTTTAAAATGTCCATTCCATATCAGCATGAAAAGTGGTTAAGTGAAAATAATTTAGATATGAAAAATAGTAATGATATTGCATAAAAAGGAATATACTGATATGAGACAGGACGTTTATAGGAACCCTTTCCTTCTGCTTTTTCTCATACATTTTACCAAGTTCTAGTTCCATGCATTCCTGATTCTACAGACTCCCATCCTATGATTGTCTTTGTCTTTGTATATCCTTTGCATAGTTTATTTTGCATAGTAGCCAGAACAAAATGTGCAAGGAGATAAACATTCTGAGTAAAACACATCCACAACCTTGTTGGAATATGTTTATGCATTAGTTACTAGAAATCATGAACAAAGAACATATGGCATAATGCTCAGACACAAACATGTAACCCATCCATACATGCATACATCTAAAAAGTAACTTTTTATTGCCTTTTTCATTTAGAGTACAAAATTAACATACTGTATATTCTGGCGTATAAGACTACTTTTTAACCCAGGAAAATCTTCGCAAAAGTCAGGGGTCGTCTTATACGCCGGTGGTTGTCTTCTTATATGGCGAGTACAACCCAAACTCTGTATTTTAACTGGAAAAGTTGGGGGTCATCTTATACGCCCAGTCATCTTATACGCCGGAATATACGGTACTTGAAAAAAAAATAGTGTAGCCATTTGATGTAACAAATATTAATATGCATTCACAATGCAGTCTTTTTTTTTTTTTTGCCTTGAAGCACTTCCAATTAAACACTGAACTGGGCCAACATTGCTTCACTTGCAAAAAACAAAAACAAACCTGACATGATTACAGCCTTTGGCAATTTAGTAAAATTTTTGTTGTTACATTTGTTAAATCTCTATGAATCAAATAAACAGAAACCAACCAAACAAAAAGAAGTATAATGCATTATAACATGTCTTACTGACACACCAAGACATACTACTACATACTATGTTGGTGCTTTAAACAAAAGAAATACAGTCACATGTTCTCTAATGTCATGAATTTCCATATACAGAAAAGTGTTCTTTATTTTGAGGACACATCAAAAAAGGTCTTGGTATGTGTTTTTGAAACTGTATTTAGTGTCACAATGTAAAAGGAATAAATAATAAGCTTCTGAAAGGTTGATATCACTGGGTTAGATTATTCATGATGAAGAATACAGTTTGACTGTACTGGGGCAGATGCTTTAAGTGCTTCCTTAAATGACTTCCAAAGGAATCCTTTGCAGGTTTGTCTAGCCTATTTGCTCACTAGACTAGTTTGTTTAATTGTCTTTGTTATCATAAATATATCTCTTAGGGTGCTTCCGCACTGATACGGATCTACTACCACTATTCCATCTGCACCTACCTCAGTCCAGATCTCCGGAGGCCCTCTCCTGAAGCCAAGCACGGTGAGCCGGGGGTCTCCTGTCTCAGGGCTCGTCCTCACCCCAGAAGCCGCGGGTCACTGCTTCTGGAGCCTGGGGGAGCTTCACCTAACAGCCCCCTAGCCCACCCTGTGGAGAGCATGAGCAATCCCCTCTTTACCTTAACGTAGCCAGGCCAATTCTGGCTATGCGGTCCCAGTTCCCTTTGCGCCTGTGTCCGGTGTGCCTCTCGATTGGCCAGGGCCATGTCTGGCTTCAGGAAGCTCTCTGTGCAGTCTTCAAAAGTAGTACGCCATAATTTTGAAAATTATCTTCAGAAGTTTGTATCAAATTTGAAGATGGGTTTGTAGTATTTTGCTTGTCCCAGACCAAGTGCGGAAGTACCAAATGTTGGCCTGGAACAAGACAGCTTTGAACATTTGTAGACCTCCTCAAACATTTTTACAGCTCCTCTGGGATAGGGACCTCGTGGGTTGGCTCTGGACTGGGATGGTGCTAGTCCCAAACAGGTAAACCAGATAAGGCAGCTGCTTGCTCTGAGATATCAAACAAGCATGGAAAATAAAGAGTGCCTGCTGACACGCTTAAAGCTTCACCCTCCTTCATAGCCACTTCTCAGACGGGATGAGCGATACTTTACTGTATCCTCCCTCCAGGCAAGGGAAAGTGTGAAGTAAAAATATGATAATTAAACAGCAGCTTTTTACAGTACACTTTCCCTTCTGCTGTTGTGCTGCCACTGCTGATTGATGGTCACATGACCAATCACATGAGTGGCTGCAAAGCTTTTGCCTGTGTCTGGGGGCACCAAAAAGATAGCCAAGAATCATAGGTTGCATGAGATGACTGGAACAAATTAACACTGGAGGAGGGGGCAGCCTCTGTTGCAGTTTCACATGAGTCTCTCAAATGGAAATGCTGATGGATCTGAGGACCAAATTCCTAGAGCTGGAGAACGCTATTGTCCCAGAATAATCAAAGCTCTGCCAGTGCAGTCTATTTCAAAGGGCCTTTCTGCATTAACTTTTGATCCACACCAAGAAATGGACTATAGGCTTCCCTTTTCCAAATGTAATGCCTCACTCACTGTTTGCACCAGATGAAGTGTATTCTAGATCTGGAGGGCTTAGGTTCATTTTGCCAGTGGATCAGGTGCAAGTATGGATCATAAATAAATAAATAAATAAATAAATAAATAAATAAATAAATAAATAAATAAATAAATAAATAAATAAATAAATAAATAAATAAATAAATAAATAAATAAATAAGTATGGATCGTGGGGTTGTGCAGAAGGTACACACCTCAGTGTTCTGGATTATTCAGGAAACTCATGTTGACAGCACACCAAATTGTATCACCAAAATGGATTCTCCAAGGGCTATAAGCAAAGGATGCTATCTAGGTGATTAAAGTATCTTGCCAGGGGGGCTGATATGGTCTTCCCTCAGAGACTTATGGCAGCAGCTGCATGTACACTGGAAAAGAAGCTCAAGTTTCTGGCTTGTGGCCTCCATTTTCTTTAGCCATTGCTTAGGGCATTTCAAGCCCTGTTTTGCAGAAAGTTTTAAACATGCATTACTTGCCCAAGTAGGAGAGAGTCTCTTTCACAAACCCTACTTTTTTTTTTTACCAACCCATCAAGATGACAAGAAATTTCAACAAAAGATTAAAAAAAAGAAGTTTGGAACCTTCCTGACATTGCAGCAATAGAGCAACCAAGCACCTGTCAGTCTAAAAGACATGTCTGATGGGCTGTTCAGCTTGGTACATCACAATTTGTGCAAGTCTGACAAGTGAAATATGCAAGTTATGGATGTCTCTAGGAAATTTAATCCATCAGATCAATAGAACAAATATTGCCATTCCACCTGGAGTGAGATAACTTTCCATCTGAAATTTCATTACCAGAACTAATATGTGGATCCCAAGGAGGCATCCTGTACTTTCTAAAAAGGGCAACCTATTATCCCACCCACTCATTCATCACACAGGAATGATTAAACTCACACCTCTATGGAATTAAAGGCAAGGCTCAGTATATTACCTCCTCATTTTACAGGGATAAATTAAAGAGTCGTCCCTTAAATCAATCCATCAGATTTCCTTTATCACAAGGCTTCATCCAGAACAATCACATATTTATAAGAAATCAAACTGTCACACACACCTTACAAAGATGCAAGGTAAATTCGTTCACTGCACATGCGTGCTCCCACCCAAAAATTCACCTTTGTTTGTGACAGCTTCCTTGACTGCATTCACACCTAAGTTTTAATCCAGCTTCAGTCCACCTTGAGAATGGAAAAACACATCAACAAAGTGAACAGGCATTTTCTTTCCACATTATCTACCCCAAAGTTGGATCTTCTGAGTTAAATAATAATAATAAAGTTTGTCACATTCTGGATGCGTTCTCTCACTCTGAAAGTGGACTGGAGTTAGATTAAAATTTAGGTGTGAACACAGCCACACTTTGTTCTAGCGATGCTTTCTGATTCCTTTTTCTACTGCTAGCATAAGTGCATGGTGAGCCTTATTATAGACCTCTCTGTTTTATCTGTTTTGCTCCTCAAGTGCTTCTATTCCTAATGAAGAGCAGGGAATGCAGGCCATTTGGAGAACATTCCACCACACCTCTGTGACATGTCATTCAATGCCAATAGACCAAATAAAGGGTAAACATAAATCAGTGGTAATCTAGATACTTTCAAAATGGTTGGTGAATATTACAAAAAAGATCAGGCAGCAGCCTGTGATATCATAGTTCTAGTCTTGGAGTCTAGTTCCCTGTTGATCTTATGCTGTTCCCAGTAGAAATAGTTTGAGAATCTAAAGATCTGCTTGAGTGATTTATATTCTTTTCTTTTCTTTTTAAAATCTGACTAGATAAATGAACTTCACATTCTAAGTCCCAATGGTTTAAACTGAGAAGAGAGTGGGCTTATTCAACATCTTACACATTTCTGAAATGTTCCTTGATTTTTTTTTCTTACTATTCCTATTTTATTTTTAGACTGTGTTTTATTGAACAGTCTTTTATTTGGTCTTCCTGAAACTGTGTTAAATGTTAGTAAGTCACGGTGTCTCCATGCATTTCTTCACCCTACTATTTCTGAAACCCGAGTCTGCTGAGCATGTCAATATGTTTTTGATCTGCTTACATTTTTATGGGTATGAGTCTGTCCTAGATTTGGGAATGATTGACCCCCTTTTCACACTTACCTGAATAATTACAGGATGGGGCAGATTGTTCTTTCTGGGATTAACAACTCAGCCCAGGCAGGGATGAGTTGCTGTAGGCACTGAACAGGCAATCTACATGGAGATATCCTGTTGTGTACAAGTCCCTACTGCCAGCTCCAAAGGCTGGACCAGTTTTAGAGCCAGCACAAGAGTCTCCAGAGACTAGGAACAAAGGTTCATGGCCTAGAGAGTTCCAGGGGGATCATTTTGGTGGTACATCTCATATCTCAACATAGGTGTGTGTGCTTCCTGCACACAACCAACTGTTCCAAGAAAAGCAGGTAGTATGCTGGATCTCTGTTACACACATAGTGAGTCATAGATAGGGTCTTTCTGTACTTGGCCTGTAGACCAAATCAAGTGGCTCCCTAATACATTTAGTCTTCATTGGACTAGAACTGCTCTGGCTCAGAATTGTCCCAAGAGCTCTCTATTCCACATCACTAGTAGATCTGATTGAAAAGGTCTATAATTATCCTACACTGTCTGTTCCACTCCAGTTATCAATGCTTCAGCATCTGGTCTGGAATAACAATCTTCTAATTTTAAACACCTGCTCCGAAATCACAATTGGAACCCTGGCATAATGGTCACTGTTCCCTGTCATATCTGCCACAGTGACATCTTGTACCAGATCCTAAGCATTACTTAGATCCCAGGATCCCCTTTCCCCTGGTTGGTTCCACAACTATCTGCTAAACAATCATTTAGCATGTCTAGGCAGATTCTCTCTCTCACACATGTTAACAGTTTACTGAATCTACTGAACCCATGCACGTTTGGTCTGGTACTGAACACGGGTTCGGCAAGGGGCGTCCCCATGCAATTTGGATTTGGTTCGTGGAAAGCAGACCAAATCCCCCCAAACTGTGCCACACCAGGAACAAATTGGTAACCAAAGAAACAAGTCTCAGCATGGCATGGGGTCCTGGCATTCACTGCTCGGCAAACTGAGACCATGCATGGGGATAGTCCCAGCCTATCTGGGGAGAAGATTGGTGCTCACATCATTGGGAGATGGGGTGTGCTTGCCGTTTCTGCCCTGTGCACTGGAGATCGCAGCCATTGACATTTTTGGGGAGTGCAAAAATCCTGACTGCCAAGGTAGGCATGATAATGGCTTAACTTGTGTGCATTTTCCATGGAAATATTCCCCCCCCCCCAATTTCCTGATTGCCAGTGAAGGCTGGATAATTGCTTTATTTCTGTTCCAATTCCAAAAAATTTTAACCCCCATTTCCCGATTACCAGGGTGATCATGACAAGGGCTTGATTTTCTCCCTTTTAAATTTGATGGGCATTCTCGCAGTTCCCAGTGGAATGGAGGTGCACAAAACTGCTCAAGCATGTAACTGCCGCTACACCTCGTAGTGGTTTTCAGTCTTTTAAAATTATTTATAAATTTATTATTGTTATTAAGCCTTATTTAACTTTCCCCCTCCCCATGCCTCCCAGTCCAGTCCTGGCTTTCTGTGCTGCTAAGGGAGGGGGCGATGCGGCATTTATAGCAGGCAGCAGAGGGGCATTTGCAGCTGGTGGCACAGGGCTGGGCTGATGTCAATTTGGCTTCCAATGAGGAGAGAAGAGGCAGAGAGGAGGGGGTGCTGCTCCCCGTGCCAGGGTTTGGCACAGTTTGCATGGGGATGCCTCCATCCATGCCCAACCTGCACCCAGCCCGCATTGCCAGGAATGGCATGAGGATGGGCTGGGAGCAATCTTGGACCCGCTCCCAGTCTCATGCATTCCAATCCTGCTCCAAACGGCTTGCATGGAGACAGGGCCTTTGTGAGTGTAATTGAAGTCTCTGTTGTAACTACTATTTTTAAGGCCTCCTTGACTGCATTTCACAAATGCTAATTTCCATTGGGAGTTTGGTTAAGAAAGCGAAAGCTCTGGTCCCTAATATTAGACTTGATTTTTGACCTGGTACCCACAGCACTTCTGTGGATAGTTCTGATTCACCTGGACATTCCATTTCATAGGATTCTGTCTCTTCTTTAATGTACAGGGCTACACCATCTCCAATTTGCCCTAACTTTCCTGTACAGTTTGTAACCTAGGATCATGGTATCCCATTGGTTCTCATTTGTCCACCAAGTTTGTTTTGTTTTTTATCCATCACTAAGCAATCCAACTCCCTGTTTTGGCTAGGAGGCTTCTAGCATTGCATGCACTCCTCTGGTGCAAGTTTAGTCCTGTAGGACTGTATGAATTCTTATACTATGTCTTACATTCTTCTTGAATGTTATTGACTGGTTTTATACTCAACTCTCTACTATGTGATTGGCACAAGCATATTGGAACGGAGGAGGCTTATGAGGCTTCCTTTTGAAACTCCCAGAAGTTCCCACAGAGCTTCATTTCAGTGAACCGGAGTCTGGAGTGGCATTTTTAATGAGAACATTCAGCTCTTAAGACTGATATAGTTCTTCCATAGTCAAGACTTCCTACTAATATAAAAGAACCTCACATCAGGCAAGCATAAAGCAAGCAATTGGTTAATGCATTATATCCAGTACATTGTTCTGACCATGTCATTAGATCTGGAAGTGCCACTTCCCAAAACAGGTCTTGATTTGCGCCTATTAGAATAGCATAGCTGGACTTGGTAGGTTGGAATATAGAGGAAGAGCTGTTTGGAAAGCTATTGGATGTTTTGGGTTTGAAGTCTATATTTACAAAACAGAAAAAAAAATCTATTTGGAAAGAATAGCTGGGAAAAGACATCGGGTAACTTTCAATATCACATTTTACAAGATCTGTATGCACTGGAAATGTTGAAAGCACTGAAACTGAAGACTCCCAGAGATTCACAGCATTGCCCTAAGGCAGCTATGTGCAAAAGGAAATGCAGCCTACAACTCTGTTTCCTATTGACATGTTTAAAGAATAAAGGAGGTAAGTCTATGTTTCCGCTATGTTTAACTTTACTGACCAGCAGGAAAAGACTACCTGAGACTGATTTAAGTGACTCTTTCCTGCTGGTGGTGGCTTAGTTGTCTCAGCCTATTATTTCACTCTGATAATCTTGCTTACAAGATGTCTGGTGTGTAAGAAAAAATACAGATGGTGCACCCTAATACTACATAAAGAATGGCTTTCTTGTTTCACACATTTATGAAGAATCTCTTCAAAATACCAAAAAAAAATCCTATTTTTGTAAACTAGATGATCCTGTCCTATCTGAAAATAATGATTGAGCAAATTAATTTAAAAAAAAATTTTTTTTAATCTGTTTCTATCAGGTAAAGGCATTTTATACTTGGGTTGCTGTATAAATTTGCTACCTTAGGCTTATTCACACTTAGGCCACTAGTCAACAATTAGTGAACATCTGGTGAAGAGAATGCACACTTCAACTAGGCTGTTACAGCCTACAAGCATGCCCACCCTCCTCATAAGTTCACTAATTGTTAATAAGGTGTGGAGCACAGGTTGGGCAGGGATCGATCAGGGGTGTGTTGGGTTGCAACCCCCTGGCCGCTGATGTTATCAGCCCCAGCATATCACCACAATTGATCACAACCCTCTCCAATGGCATCCGGGTAGGTGGCAGCCAATCGCAGAAACAAGGAGGCAGGACTTCTGGCTTTTGAGGTGGCACCGTGAACTGGTAAATGAGAGGACTATTTGCATTTCTGGCCAGTAATGGATGCTTTGTGGAAGCTTACCTCCCAGCAAATGTGAATGGTCTACCTTTACCTGATGTTTACCAGCCCTAGTTTACAGCAACCTAATCAGGTAAGTGAGAAAATGCCTCTTGTTTCATGAACAGTGGGTTGATCAGAATTAGGTGTTTTGAAATGCCTGAATTTCAGTGCCTCTGAAATAACAGTTTCTCAAATCAGTTATTCTTTCCTTATTCAATAAATCCATATGAAGATGGCAAGCAGTCCCAAAAGTGCTTTCCACACCAGCAAAAGATTTTTTTAAAAAAATCCTTTTTGAGTGTTAGACATCATTAATTTCTAGAGCTCCGATTGTACATCAGGGGAAAACAGAATGCTTGTAATTAAACCTTCCATCCCTCCACAGCCTCAAAGAGAAAGCTGCCACAATCAAAAGCTCATGGCACCATTTCATGGCCTCACCAGTACTGACCTCTGGATTCATCCACCCATTCATTTTTTAGCCCAACATGTTGTCTCAAGGCATGAACCACTCAATCATCATAAAATAGTGTGAAAACCTTTTGACACAATCAATAATCTTCTAATGGAACCACAATTACACCAAGCCATTAATAATGCCCCTCCCACCTTGTCTTGTCTACCTAAAAGAAGGAGAAGCTGAAGCAGGTTGAAATCTTCTTCCACTTCTTTTATGAACTTATGTAGCAAAGGCATAGGGAGAATTCACACTTACTTTGGTAGTAAAGCAGTGGTCACCTCCAAGGCATGACATCATGGAGCTGTTTCTGCTCCAGAAATGGCTCTGTGCATCCCAGAGCATCCTGGAGCTGACACACTTGCACTAGCTAATTAAGCTCTGGTAAGCTCCTTCTGCACTTCTACCAAGCAGAAGAGGTGCTGAAGGAGCACATGACACACCGTGCTCCTATATGATGCACCACACACATGCACTGACCCATGACATGCATGATACACACATGTGCTTACATGTCACATGATGTGCTTGCACCCACAGAGCATTTGCTGGACCAGCTGGATGCTTGCCTGAGATATAGAACAAGCTGCCTTAACTATCCATCCTACCATGATATTGCACAGAAGGCAAAGAGAGATTTCTGGCTGCAGAGATCAAAGCTTCTAAAGTGGATATAGGACTATAACAAGAGGTTTAAAACAATAACTCTGGTATTGTAGGAATTCTACTCTTTATTAAATGCAGGAAGAATATATAGCTTTCCCATTCTGCATAGTGGCTACATGTGGACAACCATAAGAAACTAATCTGTTTGCTCATCATGAGTGCCGGAACAGCATCCTATTTGTAGTTTCCTATTGATTTCCCTAGAATTCATTTTAATCCACACCACCCTTAGGCAAGTGCTTTCTGACCACCAGAAGAAACCAATAGCAATAAGAAATGCCCTACTGGTTTGGGGTCCATGACCCATATTGTACAGCCATCTACCCTTGCAGTAGCCAACCAGCTTCACAGGAAAGCTTGTCAGCACACAGCTTTGCTCTGTTTGCAGTCTCCCAGGAGCAAACCTTTGGAGGCCAATCACATGATGTTGCTATCAGGGATTATTGCCTTTGATAGCCCTGATTTTCATGAATTTAAATAGGGTGGCAAACAAAACAAAACATCCTAAATATAGAAAGCTACCTTTTTCAGTACGAAATCTGTTGGAGTAGTCCAGCTATCCCATAACAAGGCTGTCTGCACTTTGGACAGCTTTTCCAAAAGAGCCCCCCAAACCTTTCTTCTCCTATTCATCGCCGTCTCCATCAACCAAGGAGAACTTATGAATAGGATCAATGGGATCACTTCATGTGGGAAATGCTCCCATCTCTGCGCAAACATTCCATTTTAGATAGATTGCAGGACCCTTTTCCAGCAAAATCCTGAATACATATTCACAAAGGGTATTCACAAAGCTTTTCCAATTTCTGTTCTTCTCTGTCTGTTTATGAAGCAGGCAGGCAATCCCAAGGCAATTTCTTAGGGAAAGGTATTTATTTTATTAATTGTGATGCAGAATAAGCACATAAAAATGGCCCTGGGAAACCCTGAAGGCAAATTAAAAGAGGATTTGAAAACATTTATTCACCTTCATTAACAACCAACTTGCTGAAAATGTTTTGTTGTTATTATTGCTATTTTCCTTTCTCCCACTCACTCTCCACAATTTCATACATGATTCTTAAGCCAAATAAGCTATTCCTGGGCAGAGAAGCTTAGCAAATGTTGTTTGTCAGGTCAGCTGTCCCTCAGTCTCACAGGCCCCTTTCCATCAAATCACTTCAGTAACAAAAGCACCAAAAAGAAAGAAGGAATTATTCCAATCGAACACTGTCTGCCAGGGAAGGAGAACAAAACACAGAGATATCTGGAAAATACCTTAGCACTATCTTAGGAATACCATACATATCCATGGCATTCCCAGTAAAATTCCAGGTTCCTGGATTGGTAACCCATAATATCACTATAACAGGAAATCTGGAAATGATGCTGGATTTCTCATATTAGCAATGCTTACCTTTTGAAATCAGCTCCCTTGGGACTACCGGAAGTCGGTATACCAAAACAACAAAAGGAAGTGGGTGAGAGCTTGGCTGGCTTCCTGTAACCCCAGGCAAGATGATTTTGAAAGCTGCTGAAAGTCATAAAGGTAACCCCACAATTGCTTCTCATGTGTGGCAGGGAACAGAAAGAGCCAATTGCAAATTTTCTTTCATTTCTACATTGCTTCTTGCCATCTGGAGGCAATCTAAGAAAACGAGGGTGTAACTTAAACTACAGCTGCTGGAATTTGTTAGATCAGTGCTTTTCAAACTTCAGCCTCCTGATGTTGTTATCCTACAACTCCCAGCAATCCCAGTCCTTGCAGCTAAGGTACTTTAACTTTAGCAACATCTGGAGGTCCATGTTTGTGAGGAGGCTTCATATTTGTTTCATCTGAATACTCATGCATGAACCAAAGTGAACCTCACCTACTTCTTGCCATCCCTCTCTTCCCAGGCACCCCCACACACCTGTCATCATTGCCACCATCACCGCTGCCACACAACATCATCTGAGGCACTTCCAGGTCTGCACATGCAGTTCTCCATCCAGGAAGCACCAAAATAGCCCCAGGGGCATCACTGCAGCCTCCCAAAACATAAGGGTGAACATCAGAGGAGGGCAAGAGGCTGCGGTGATGTCCCTGGGACCTATTTTCAAGCTCTCCAGAGGCCAAAACAAGCCATCTGGGTCAACATTGCACACACCCCTTTTGGACATCATGTGACACTGGCCCAGAAGTGCATTTTCAGCCCCCAGGAAGTGCCAAAATAGGCCTGGGGTGTCACTGTGGCCTCCCGAAAGGTAAGGGGGAGCATCGGAGGGGGCAGGAGGCTGCAGTGATGTCCCTGGGCCTATTCTGGTGCTCCCCAGAAGTTGAAACAGGCCTTCTGAGTCAGCATCACATGATCCCTGGATAGGTGATGTCCCTGGGGCCTATTTCAGGACTCCCTGGGGGCTGAAGAGGCTCTCCTGGTTCAGCACCAAACTGGAAGGCCTACGATGGAGCAGTGTTGGTGAAAAGTAAATGGGGCAATGACAGGCTGTGGCAGGGGGGAGTAGGAGACCCCAGGGGAGGTCACAGGGGCATCTGGTATCCATCAAAACTTCAACTAAACCTTCAACAGATATTGGATAATCTGATTTGTGGACAAATAAGGCCTACAAATGTACAAGTTCATACATACATGTATGAATTCCGGATGTAACAAATATCCATGCATATCCCTACTTTGCATGGTTGGAATCAGCAGGCTGGGCTGTTCTAGTTCCACTGACTTTGATCACAGATGGGCAAGTGCAGAAACGACATTTTTAGAATAATAGTTGGCTTTTATACCCCATTTTTCTCATCCATTAAAGTGGACTCAAAGTGGCTGACAGAGCTTTCTATTCTTCTCCCCACACCAGATACTCTATGAGGTAGGTGGGACTGTGAGAGCTCAGAAGAGCTGTGAGTAGCCCAAGTTCACCCAGCTGGCTTCATAGATGAGTGACAAATCAAAGCCTGTGATTACGAGATATGAGTCCCACACTCTAACCGCACGACCAAACTGACTCACATTCTTGCTTGCATTTCTAAGTTGCAGACACCAGTTCAGAATTCCAAGGAGCACTTAAAAATGATGCTACACAAAGAGAGAAAGAAAGAGAATGATTTCACAGTTTTTAGTAGTGAATACGAGTGTCACAAACATTCCTTTGTCCCTCTTCGTAAGCCCCAAGAGACAAATGTTCACCTTCTTACTGGGGATCTAAGCTTGATTTCATGTGCATTTATATTTATTATTGTAAGTACATGAACAAGTGTATCTGAGAAAAAATATATTCTGTCAAAGAAAAAAAAAACCTCCCAAATACAATAAGGGAGACAGACCCTTTTTTCTCTTTTATTCTGGCACACTCTACATGCTTCTAATATCTGCTGCTCTTGAAAATTTATGCTATTCTAGTCAGAACATTATAACTTGGGCTGCCAACAGCCAAGAAGATATTCCAAGCCTTAAAAAGCTGCTACTGCTAAAAGCTAAAAAAAATAGTTCTAACTGGCAAAGCAATGCAAAAGGATTAAATGCAAAGTAACTTAAACAAGGAGAACAAAACAGTGATGTGTTTATTTAGTTGTTTCCTGTGGTTTTTATTATCCTATTTTGACCCAACAACAGTCTTATGAGGTAGGATGGACTGAAAGGAAGGCAGTAGGTGGTACAAGATCACCTAGTGAGGTTCATTAGTTGAGTAGGATTCAAATCCAATGACTTTAAAGTCTACGTCCAACACCCTAGCTACAAGGCTACATTGGCTTTCTCTTGAGAGAGAACTCTTCAGGTTTATCAGTGTGGGGATGTGATGAGGATTCACAGCTGTACCAAATGGACAAACAAAGCTGCTAAACTCTAATACAAGATCAACTGTAAAAATAATTGTATTTCAGCTATGAAATAGCACTTGATGAAAAAGTTGACCACAAAGCCCCATCTGCCCTCACCTTCCTCCTCACCCCGCATCTACAGGCATTGGTGACTCATGCTGTAACTTCTGCAAGCTGCTTTGGACAGGGATGCTACTTCTGAAGGTGAAGCTGTCTATTGAGGGGTGTGTGTGTCTGAGTCAGTTTTGTATATGGAGGCTAGAAAGCCTAAAATTCAAGGCCAGGAAATTACCGACAATACAGAGGCCGGCCTCCCATATAAACAATCTGACACAGCAAATGACGCTGGTGAAAGACCCTCCCTGGAAGAGCAACACAGGGAGAAATCAGTTCTTCAGAGAGATTGCAGAGAAGATGCCAGTAGGGTGAGGCTCTCCAGGCAAGCTGTTGCTGACAATTGTTCTACCTGAAAGTCTGCAACCTTATGCTCGTGTTCCTTGTCTCCTCATTCTTGATCTATCAATTGGTTTTGAACCTTGGCTTTTGGATTGCCCCTGAAACTGCTGTCGTACATTCTGGATTCTGGCTCTGACCCCTGACTCAAAACCATGTGATCCTTGATAAGTTGATCTTTACTCTCGCTGCTGACTCAGGATGATCTCATCCCTGCTGCATTTCTCCTCATCCTGGCTGGTGATTATGGGCTGCTGCCCTTTCTTTGTGCTGCTCTGAAGACTGAGTTTGTGAACAAGTTCATGCCCATACCTGCTTTAGATAGGACATGTCTCTGAGTTGTGAAAGTGGGCAAGACAGCATCCCAGAAAGGAGAGCATCAGGAATGAGTACATGAGAGAGGAGAAAGCAATGTAGTAGGGATGTGCACAAATCGAACGTTAGAAAATCTGTATTCAAATAGATCCCCTCTGAATGTGGTAGGATTCTATTTGATATGAATGTATACGTACAAAGTCATACGAATATCTGACACATATCCAATACCAGTGTATACATATCTGATACCAATCCCATAACAAATCTGCACTCTCAAAGCGTCAAATCTGACCTGAATCCAGTTTTAATCTGGTCTCAATCCATGTAGAGTGCAATCTGAATACACTGCAGATCTGTGGCACAGCTGCTTTCCCACCTCCCCAGTTGAATGAATGTCCAAATTATTTGTACAAATGTCTGAACTATTCATATGAATGTCCAAAACATTCATATTTGTACGAATGTTAATGTATGAATGTCATAACATTTGATTCATGTACAAGTGTCCAAATTTGGACAAATTCATAGGAATATTGAATGTTACAAGTGTCCATGCACATCCCTACAATGTAGTCCCCAAGACTTTGAAGGTGCAGACCTGTGCAGTACTCCAAAGGCTCTGGTGGGGACATATCCCAGGCAAGGAGAACAGGGGACACATGAATGAAGGGCTCAAAGGAGGCACTTTTATTCAGAATCTCTCATTTGTTCCAGAAAGTTGGATGCTTCTCTTCATGGGACATGGAAGACTTACCTATTAAGATATTGTATATGCATCCTGCAAATTTCCTCAGAAAGAACAAAGATGCCAGAAAAACTTTGTACAGAGCTTGTGGCACCATGGGAGTACCAAGTTTCTCCTAATTGTGTCCAAAGGTTAAGGTTGTCATTTCCTGCCTGTCCCTTCTCTCCCACCCTCAGCCTTTGCATCTCTTGTTCCAGGCACTTACATACTCTGAGCCCCAGCATCAGCCAGCTAGGAGGTCCACAGGACATTTCTCCTCTCTTGTTCATCTGGTTCCCTTCACCTGTTCACCCTTGAACACTCCCTTCCTTCCTTACCTCAGATCTATTTTTTTTAAAAAAAAATAATAATAAATTCATAGCATCTGATAATGTGCACAATCCTTTCCCCCCTCCATTTGTCTATTTGTTATTCAATTTTAGGAGGACCATATACAACATGAGCAAAACATAAACATGAAAAACATATAAAGATTAATCAAAAACAACAAAATTACAAAATAACATAGTAACCTTAATCTAATATAAAAACATTGGATAATCACATATTCCTTTTTAATTACCAACAGAGACTAATTCATATGTTGGCTCCTAGTTTATTATAGGTGAACACCTGGGCAAGTGCATCTGCACTTGCAGGAGGCACTTACAGCCCACAAGTGCCCCCTGACTTCCCAGATCTTCACCTATCATGAACTAGCTGTGGTGCATGAAATCGTACACAAGCACACCAACCCTTACCCCACGTGACTGGAGCTTACCTAACAGCATCCAACCAGTGACTGTTCTTACCTCTGCCAGTTGGGAAGGTCGTTGGAGCTGCCGCGGAAGTACGCTGGCAGCTCCAATGCCCTCCTGTCACAACTGTGACTGCGCAGAGCGTCATCATCATCATAGCAATGGTGCTGATGCACACACAGTCACAGAGGGCACCGCTCTCAAGGTGGTAGTGTCCAGAAGAGCATCAGCCTGGAGATTGATCACAGGTAAGTGACTGATTGCGTGGGGGGTAGGCTAACATTTACTAGCAAATGCAAGTAAAAACACTAGTCAACATAAGTTCATTGCACCCTTTTTTTCCATCCACGAGATGGGAAGGAAATCACCCCAAGTCAAGGGATGAGGACCAGTGACAGCCTCAAGTTCACCCAGACAAGTTGTAAAGCCCAAGATTATTCTGGGACTATTTTGGAACTGGAATGGCTACCATGTTTGTGCAGAGCCAAATCAGGTTTAAAACTGCAGCTGCACATGTGTGGAGGATGGCACTAAATGCCTGAGGATCCAACATACCCACTACAAAAAAAGTATGGTTGTAGCAGTAATAGATAAATCTGTTCAGCCTTGAGGTCTGTCAGACAATGACCCTTTCTACACTGGTTTTTATTTAGGATTATAACCCAGAATAAAGGCCTGCCGTCTGCATTTTGGTACAGATTTGGCAGGATCCACACAGGCCCTCTTATAAAACAATCCAGAATAAGTGCCAGTGTGTGCAAAGGGCCACTTGTAAAATTCAGAATGCGGTTTGTGACTTGGGATTTTCAGTCCCAGTTTCATTGTTAAACAGCTCCTTAATCTACTGAACCTCTCATTTTATAATCAGTGCCAACTACAAGAGCTGCCTAAGCCATGTACACAGTCAAGGCTGATATTGGATCCTCTAGCCATACATGGCTAATATCTTTCAAAATTGAATCAGCCACCTGAAGAGCCAAACCAGCCTTTACAACAAAGTACATGACAGTTGTGAAGCACCCTGCCTGTGCCACTTTTCCACTGTGTTCTCTCATGTAATACTTAGTTTTGCTTCCTTTGTTTTTATGCAGTTTGCATTGTGCTAAAATCATTGGTTGCTGGAGTTTTTAAGAGTTTCCTTTAATTAACCTAAACACTTTTTTTGTTCAAACATAAAAAAACCCACTTTGCATTGCTGAGAGATCTGTATGTAATACAGAATTAATTCCTCCTATTATGTATTATTAGAATTTTAGATTCTAAATGGGTGCTTTCTGACATTTAGGCGTGGATAGAAAAAAGTAAATGCAAACAATAAAGGTTCTAAAAACAGTCTCCCTTTCATGTCTCTCTTTCAACTTAAGAATATTTAGCACAAATTGAACACTGCCTGCTGTTTGGGGACTATCCAGCTTTATGCATATGGAAATTAAAAAATCTAAACAAAGCAGCCTTAATACATCACAAATCAATCCAGGTAACAGAACCAAACTGGTCAACAATACAAGAAAAGAAAATATATCCCCCATCAAATTGCCAGCATCTGTGAATTGCCCTTTTGTGGATTTGTGTGCTGACCAGGAAAGAGATACAACTGAAAATGATCTTTTCATGTCCTTTTAAAATGATAGGGAAAAAAGATTGTCTCCAGGTGGTCTTTTTTCATAAAGCTCTTTTAAGCTTAAGGGCTACCCTGTGTTGCATTCTGACAGGCTGACAATAAAGAAGTGCTTATGACGGGGAGAGGGGGGCTGCTCTAAAACTTTTCCCTACTGTTAAGCAGTAAATCAGGAACTGACAGGATTCCTCACCTGACACCTCCTGCCATGGTGGCTGTATAAGCCCATGAATTCTGGTAATAGCAGATTAAAAATAGGATTTTTTTTTCCAAGAAAGTTTATAACACAATACTTCTGCTTTGAAAATCCCAGGTCTCAAAGGCAGCAATATTTACATGCTACTATTACACAAATTCTGTGGTCCTTTAAGTCATTCCCTTCCATTTACATTAGGGGGACTGCCTGCGGGTGACTAGCTCTGCAAAAATGCCCCCCCCCAGATCACCATATTCTACATTGTGCTTACGTTCCACAAGAGGGACAACTGATAAAGTGGCAGACACAATGGGTGTTTCCGCACAGGCCCTTTAACACAGATTAAGGACGGATTGGGAAACGCGTGTCCGTATTTATGTGCCTACTTAGCACACTTCTGGCCACGCATGTCCGCATTTCGCGTCCTTTTCTAATGCAGATTTCGGCGGCAAAACCACTTTGGCGCCGCCCCATCCGCATTAGAGGGGCTAAAGTTACACACTTCCGGTGGGTGCGTCTGCACCTAACCGGACTTAATGTGTAACTAATGGGTGTTAGTTACACACCACCTTTCAAGTGGTTTTGCGCCGTGAAAATGCATCCACTTAGGATGCGTCCGCATGGCGCAAGTGTAACTAACGAGAACCCTCCCCCCACCCGCCATGATTGGCTCGCTGGAGCCAATCATGGCGAGCCGCGGTCTCCTACCTTTCAGCTCGCCCTGGCCCCAGAAGTGGTGGATTGCTGCTTCTGGGACCAGGGCGAGCTTCCCAAAAGCCCACGCTAGCCCACCCCGCTGAGAGCGCGGACGATCCCCTCCTTACCTCATCAGCAGCAGCGTCATTCTGAGGGTCTTTGCCCAGGAGTAGTACTAAGGGCAACGCACCTGCTCAGATCGCGCCTGAGGGCAAGGGCTGCTACTGGCAGTCCCAGCCACCCAGGAGACGCGCAGGACGCAGGCGCACTGCATCCTGGGCAAAGACCCTCACAACGAAGACAACCACGGAGAGGTAAGGAGGGGTTTCACCGCGGGCCCAGCAGGGTGGGCTAGGGTGGGCTTTTTGGAAGCTCGCCCTGGCACCAGAAGCGGCGAGGGCGAGCCACGGCAGCGAGGCCCCCCGGCTCGCCATGCTTGGCTCCAGCGAGCCAATCATGGTGGGCAGGGGGAGGGCCCTCGTTAGTTATACTTGCGCCGTGCGGACGTATCCTAAATGGATGTGTTTTCACGGTGCAAAACCACTTGAGATGTGGTGTGTAACTAACACCCATTAAGCACAGATTAAGTATGGGTAGGTGCGGACACACCTACTGGAAGTGTGCTTAATAGCCCCCTCTAATGCGGACACGGCGGTGCCAAACTGGTTTTGCCGTCAAAATACGCATTAAAGAGGGACGTGCAGTGCAGACACACGTGGCCGGAAGTTTGCTAAAAAGGCACATAAATGCGGACGCGTGTGTCCCAATCCGTGCTTAATGGGTGTTAAAGGGCCTGTGCGGAAACACCCTGTGTCTCTGAAAAGCATGATTTTGTCCCCCAGGCACCTTATGGGGCAAGGTCCTCAACTTGTGTGCCATGGTACTGAAAACGGAGTCCTGATGCACAATACTATAAACATGGTGCCCACAACAGTGAGTGCAGGCACAGCCTGAGTCAGATTTTGTCTCCCCATTGACCACAAAGGGAACTACCCTGTTTGTCCGGAAATAAGACAGGGTCTTATATTAATTTTTGGTCCAAAAGATGTGTTTGGGAATTTTCAGAGAATGTCTTAAATAGCACTTAGATTTTGAACATCCTCAAAAATCCTGAAAAATTATGCTAGGGTTTATTTTAGGGATAAGTCTTGTTTTCAGGGAAATAGGGTATCTGGTTAGCTCTGTCCAGATTTCTTGGTAAAGATATAGAAGGTGACTTGTGAAGAGTGTCCGGAGATCACACCAGCAACACTTGCTTTTCAGGCATCTTCTAATTTATAGTGAACTATAGTTATAGATCCTGACACACTATGAGATAGATTCATGTAAACACATTGGTATACAAGGAAAACATCTAGACTGGATAGTAATTGCATGATTTTTTTTTCATTTGGATTTCCCCTTAGTCCCATTAATGTTTCATTTGAGAAGTTCAAATTGTGATGCTATTACTTCATGAATTCCTCCCACTCACAAACCTCACATCAGCATTATTAATAATGTTATTCACTCAATGCACTGGCTAGAGCAGGGCAGAGTTATATTAGATTACCTGTTCCCACTAAATGAAAAGGAAAGTTATAATTTAGGCTGCATCCACAAACAATATATTCATTAAGAAGTAGCTCAAAACAGTTTAGAAGTGGCTGCATTTAGATCTCTAACCGACATTACAGGGCAGATAATGCACTTTGAAAGAACAGTTCCTGGCCCTTATTGTAAGTTAGAGATACTAGCATGTTTACACTATCACCTCTATAATTCCAGGCTGAAGAAGGTTGTCCATACTGGTTTTTCTAAGAACTTGGAAATAGTATTTTGAGATGTTACAGACTCACTTTTTAATTGGCTGAGTGCAGATTCTGTACCACCTTGTGATACTTGAAAGCTCATGAGCCTAGTATGGACAACCCCAAAGAGCTTTGGAGCCAAGTATGGACTGTCCCCAAAGAGCTTTGGAGATGTTACAGACTCACTTTTTAATTTGGCTGATGCAGATTGTATGCCACCTTGTGATATTTCAAAGCTCATGAGAGCTTTGGAGGCTGACACAAAGGCTGCAGATGCCAGAAACAAATGTTCCTGGCCTCAGGGCTATAGGGGAACCCATTTTGGCAGCACAAGCCTGGGCCAACATACTGGTCCCTGGACCACTAGTAGGTTTATTAAAACAGGTCAACATTATTATAGTATAAGTGGCCATCTTGGCTGTCTAGATAAGGGTATGCTGTATCTAATGTGAATGCATGGACCACACAATGCACTGGCCCATTCTAAGGGTAAATGTGGAAAGCCTCACAGGCTGTTTCTACACTTGCAGGGGGGTGGAGGGAACCATTCTGGAACCATTCTGACAGGTGCAGTTCCAGGCTAGAAACGTCCACAAGAGCTATGGAGGC
This sequence comes from Aspidoscelis tigris stejnegeri, assembly GCA_023333525.1. NCBI lineage: Eukaryota > Metazoa > Chordata > Lepidosauria > Squamata > Teiidae > Aspidoscelis > Aspidoscelis tigris. The sequence continues at coordinate 99,804,928 of JALMGA010000001.1, forward strand.
TGATGCAAGCAAGGGCTCTAATGGTCAGGAACTAAGGTTCCTGGCCTCAGAGCCCAAAATTTGGTGCACCACTGAAATGAGTCAATGGAAACTGACACCCCTCCACTCACGCTCCTTGGCCAGTCTCGCAGCCCATGGAGCACTGGTAGAACTGTTAAAACAGGTCTACCAGTATCCTAGGGCAAATTTGCCATTTGCTTCCCATCCAGGGGATGGAAAAGGCAAAGTTGCCCACATGTGTACCAAGCATTCACACTGGCAAATGCCAGTACATGTGATTGCTCTCCCCACACATCTGGGCACTTACCTGAAGTTCAAACAGTGTTTGGATGACACCATCTTCCTGCCTTTTTGTCAGGGTTAACAGGCGTGTGCCAGGACTATCACTGGGGTAACCATGATATGCCATGCACACACGCTTGCATGTCACATGACATGTTAGCATGCTTGCATGGTGCATCAGGAAACCTCCCAGCACCATGAAGGTGCAAATGGGCCTGTCTGGAGCCTTACTGGTTCCAGTGCTGGCAAGGTTAAGTGCACACACAGTGCCCCTAAATGTGCACCATGCCTAATTGCTTTGTGTTGCACTCCTGCATGGAAGGAGCTATTTCTGGTTTGAAAATGGTGCCCTGTAGTACAGATGCTCCATCTCAGACCACACCACAAAAATACTACAGGGAAAAATGGGGCAAGGCCCCATTCTAGGGAGCCATTTGGCTACCTAGGTCAGGCTACAAAACACCTAATATGGATGCAGTGGCCTAACAGAAACATTGACTCTTTGGTCTGCATTGGAGTGTGCAAGAGAAAGGTCCAGAAGGGGTCCAGGGATGTTTTTCCACCGTGCTCCTTTAATCCGGATCTAAGAAGATCTGGATCTAGGGAATGGGTACTTCCCTTAATCCAGATCTAGTAGATCTCGATTAAGGGAAGTACCCAATGTGTTTCCATGGGTGGTCTAGCACCCAATAGCAATGGGTGCTAGCCTCCCTGCCATGGAAACACCAGAGCACCCATTTGGAAATCCGGATCTACCCACGAGGGGTCTACCTGTCACCCCAGGTGTTTGGGGGGATTGGGTGCAATCTCCGAAGTGGCTTCAAAGTCATTTCAAAGTCATTTTGAAGTCACTTCAAAGTCACTTCAAAGTCTGCGCAAAATAGCTCTGGAGCGTCTTTGAAGTCTGTGCTGATCTTCAGAGTAAACTTCAAAGTGATTTCAAAGTTACTTCAGAGTGACTTCGAAGTGACTTCGGAGTCACTTCAGAGTCACTTCGGAGTCACTTCAGAGTTCACTCCAAAGATCAGCACAGACTTCAAAGATGCTCTGGAGCTATTTTGCACAGACTTTGAAGTGACTTCAAAATGACTTTGAAGCTTAGGTTTTGGGGCTCCCCTCCTAAGGGTGCCCCTCCCCCTAGCCTCCTCTAGTCCCCATTGCCAAACTAACATGGAAACAAGCTCCCTTTAATCCAGATTTTCTGGCTGAGGACCCCATTGTAGACCCCATTAATGGGGTCTACAGAAAATCCAGATTAAAGGCTGAGATGTACCCATATGATCCAGGTTTCCCCAGCGGTGGTGGAAACAAATGTGTCCCAAATGGGTGTCATGGTGGAAAGGGGGTCATCTGGCTCACACCCAAATGGGTCCTTAATGGGTGCAACAATGGGTACTTTCTGACAGTGGAAAAACACCCCAGAAGCTCACTAGCCAGGGTAAGGGTAAGTGTGGAAAGGCTCATTGTTTCTGAAGTGATCTTATAGTAAATCAGTATTTCATTCTAATTAGCATACCATCTCCTGCAGTATTCTTTTCTGCTGTTGTCAAGCTGAGCTAATTCCATAGTTTTCTCAACCAGCGTAGATGTTATTTACTGTGACCATCTGAGTTATAGCTGGATATCAAAGCTATGGCCTTCTGCTTTCCAGTGACCTGCTTCCCTTCTGCAGTATAGAAACAAGCAAAAGTCAATAGCTCTGCAGAGAGAAGAAAAAGAGAAATATAGCATCCAATATCTGTCCCAATTTTTATAAGAACTTGGAAATAGTCAGTATTTTGAGATGTTAGATTCACTTTTTAATTTTAAAAAGATACCAAAAGTACTAGAATTGAATTGAATTGAAGAATTGCTTCTTCATGGCATGCCTGGCAAGTGAAGGAATCAGAGATGCTTTATACACATGGTGAGCTTTGACACTTCTCCTAAGTCCTACCAAAGCTAAGGATTTATAGCCACGAAGATGAAAGCACATTAGATCTTTTGTGTTTCTGAGTGATCCCATAGAAATCCCTCATAATCCTCTTGTTTCCCACTGAAAGGAACAGAATCTTTATCCAGCACCATTTTAACCCAGTCCAAAGCATGTTGAAAAAGCATGAGAAATGGCTGCAATGTTTCCTTCACTCTGGGTACAAATCCAAGTTGTCAGTTCTGGCTTCAGACTCCTCCTTTCTTGATTCATAACAGAACCATAGCAGTGGAAAGTGGCGGGGGGGGGGGGTGATATGAGCATCTTTGCTGAGCTCTCTTATTAAGATAGATTGGAAGCAAGGCTGCAGTAAAAGCTGGGCCCAATTGCTCTACTGTAGAGCAAGAATATTAGAGGGAAACCTTTAAAAGAAGCTACTGATTCAGTTTCAGCACCTTCTCTTTTCATCATTTCCTTCTCTTATATTTCTTCTCCTTTTTCCTGAATGAATACCCATCCCATACTACAGCTGAGTTCATAAAAACAAAACCTCAGAGGTGCCTCAGAGATACAGCATGTGTCCCTTGTGTTCCCAACCCTTCTCTAACTTTTTCAACCATGAATGTGGAAAGTTTAGAAGAAAGTGAAGAGGGGAGGATCAGACTGGTCTGTGAACAATCCCACCTCAGAGTCTTTTCTGGGGCAACTCAGAGGTGCTGCTATCTGGCAAGGGTAAAGTGGAGTTAACTTTTAGCTGTTGTTACACATACACACAAAAGAAAATCCATACCATGAGTCTTTGGTATGTTAATGGGCTCCCATCCAGTTTCTCATTGAGGGCCTTGCTTCTTATAGGTTTAAAGTGGAAATGAAGAGCTTCCATGGCAATAAAATCACACCCAAAGATAGTTACTGAGGCAAGTGTGGATTTCAGGTTTTTCTCACACAAAAGTTACATTCAATGGCGGTGGCTGGCATTTGCACCCCAAGCTAATCTGGGAGGTGTTACGGTGTGAATGGTCCAATCTGGTCCATCTGCATCACTGTAGCAACGGTTGCTACAACGGCCACTGCATGCTGGGCCAATGCTATGGTGTTCAGACCATGCAACATGTGAGTGCAGAGCTGAACTGCAGCCACAACATACTGCTCCATTCACAGTAGGAAGTAGTGTAAACACTGCATCTGTACCAGGAACACACTAGGTGCTCCCAGTAAAGTTGTGGAGGACTTTTTACTTCAGCACAGCTACAGAAGATCAGGGAGGCCCCACGTACTCTGGGCCACTTTGGAACAGAGGTGGCAGGACAGTGTGTGGATGTAGTGTCCCAGAGAGTGTGGGACCACCCCAGTCTTCCAAGTGTAAAAAGACCCACAATCTTTGTAATCTGCACCTTTGTGTGTGTGTGTGTGTGTGCAAAGTGCTGTTAACAGCACTGAAAGTGAATCTCTTCCTATATTCTGTTCATTTTTGTGTTGAGCTTGCAAATGTGCATTTGTAGAGACTTGTGCAGGTGAGAGGGGAGGGTGAGAAGGTAGTTCCAGGAGGGTTTTTTTGTGTGGGTTATTTATTTATTTATTTATTTATTGGTCATTCAGCTGATACATAACTCAAGCTCTGTGAAACTGGGCTGGTGCACTTTGAAATCTCTCCATAAGAGCAGGAAGACTGGCAGCCTTCCTCTGGAAACAGGGCTGGAACAGCAACAGCAACAACAAACGCCTCCAACTTGCACCTAAACTCCCTGTTGGGGGAATTGCAAGTGGTTAACAACAAAAGCCATGCTGAGGCTAGAGGAGGAAGCAAGCAGCTCATAGGAAGAGGCAGGCTGGAGTGAATCAACACAACAGCCACCCACACCTCCTTCCAGGTTAAAGCTCATTCTTCCTTCCTTTTCAAGCATTAGAAACAGAAGAGCACAGAAGCGCCAATCCTACCTTTGTTTTAAAAGTCAGCAATACCTCTTCCTTTTAATATCAGGGCGGAAAAGCACAAAAACATCAATCCCCTCACTTCTTTTTGAACAGTCTCTGTGCAGGAATATAGATAAGTGCAGACACCAACCATTAACAGTTTTGAGGAGGAGTTTACAAAAGGGCAGAGCAAGAGGATTGATACCAGTTATGATTATTAATAAAAATAATTGGCTAAATATGATTGGGAAATATTCTGGTGTAAAGCAGTGTCTTCTAAGATTGAGGTGTGGTTCCATCAGAGCTTTGGGATTTGGCCTCAATTGGAATAAGAAGAGGTTGGACCATTAACTTGGAATAAAAGCCTTAGACTTTTAAAATGTTTCCAAAAACAAAGAAAGGATCTGTGGCATTTTGCAAAAGAAAAGGCAGATCTCTCCATTGAGTTACAAATTGCTGTTGGTTTCCTGGATCTAATGGGCCACTTAAGTTGGTAAATCAAGACTACCAGAGAGGACAAAGAATGGTAAAATATTGGCTCTATTGACATTAACGATTGATCGCTGAGGTTTGGAGGAGAATAATATCTTTTGCTCAAGAAAATAATTCAGATGCTCCTGAGGGGGTGAATCTTATGAAGGTATCCTGAGTATTTTGGCTGTAAGAGTCTGCTAAGCACACATGAAGCTATTCCATTGTACTTTGACTTAAGGAAACCATAAGGCCAGGATTGCCCAAGGAAACATGTTAGCATAAAACTAACTTCTCTTGGGACACCTGGATTGCCTTTCAGGAAGGACTTTTGGAGATATTGTTAGGCTGATTTGCATCTTTTTTGGAAAACTATAGACAGGTACATGTTTCATTCATTAACAAAGGAAAAAACATAATCAGCAGGGGTTTTTTTTGTTGTTGTTCCAATTTCTGGCTATAAAAAAGGCAGAGAAGAGATGGTTATGACGAGTCTAGGAAGGATAAGAGAAAGAGCTGAAGGAGCTTTGCTCCCCCCCCCCTTTTTTCCTTCTTTCTGCTACACAGAAAGTGGGTGGAGTTTTACTGCAGGAGCTACATTTTAACTTTTGCAGTCTGAGTTTTTTTCTGCTTGGCCAAAGCAATTTAAAATGATCATTTTTAAATTATTTCTTGTAATTTTTGTTCATTTTGGGGACCAGTCTAACTAAGACTGAAGGCCTTCCTAATTTTAGTCATTTTTGGTTCCTGAAAATGATGCAGTTTGCTGAAATCCTACGCATCTTCAGTTTTTGAACTTCTGGGTGTGAAGAAGATGGGATCGTTGGTGAAAACAATGGAAGACTGCTGTCTACTCACTTTTCTCCCATATTTTTTATTAAAGGTTTAGGGTCAGGGAACTTTTTCTAGAATTAGGGCTAATTTTAATTTTCTTTTTGGGCTTTTATATGTTTCTTTAAGATCTGAAATTGGTCTTATGGGGACCTCATCCTCAGTTTTGGGGTTCTTTACCCATAAAGGGCAAATTTATGATGTTTTGGGGATTTTTCTTTGCTGCATAAGTTCATTATTTTGGTCTCAGGAAATTGGGGTAAACTTGATTTAATGCATAGAGATGTGTTAAGGGTATTTAGTCATGTTTGGGTTTTTGGGCATGTCTATCTCTGTTCTTCTAATGTCTAATATGGTTCTGATATGGCTTCACATCTCACCAACTTCTTTTCTGTATTTTCTAATAAATTCCTTGCACTGGTTTAACAAGAAACATTGGCTTTTGTCTCTGTTTTGTGATATTCCTTGTTATTAAAACCTTTGAAAATGATCTAGCTACCTATTCCCCTGGAGAAGTTTAAATTTGGTGCTTCTGGGTTTCAAAATAATCCAAATTATCCAAATTTTACCCCCTCCACAGTTGCTTACAGTTTATTACTGGAGCAGAACTGGTAACAGGATCTGCTTTATATTTATTAATTATTTAAGCATGCTGAAGAACAAACATGCTGAAGTGTATTAAGGGTGAGTCCCCATGATGAAAATACTCCAAGGCAAACCTGAGTGTCCCCATGAAAAGCCTCTAATCTGGGCTACATGCAGGACAAATGGCAAAAACCCGTGGCAAAAGAACCTTCCTTTCCAACTGTTTTTACCACAAATTAGGAGGCAATCATGTATTATCCTGGAGTCATGGGGACACTCCCAGGTTATTGGGGGCAGAAATTGGTGATGACAGTGTTAGTGAGTGGGGTTTCACCTGTGCTTGCTTTCCTGCCGTGCATGCTGTGATCACAAGTGCTTGAGGGATTTCTTCCAAGAAATTAGGGTGAAAGAAAAGGGATGAGAATGTCAAATGGCTCTCGAGTGTCTCTCTGGCTACAAGCATGACACCCCCTTCCCTGACTGCCCGATCAACAAGGCATGGGTGAGTAAAGGGCTTGATTTAGTGCATGGGTGCTGCTTCACCTGTGTGGTGTTTTTGGAGGTACAAGTGGGAGGGGTTTCCCCTGACATCGCTGCAGCAGGCGGGACAGGGCATGGTGACGTCAGCCAGGCTTCCAATCAGGGGGAGGGAGTGGAGAAAAAAGGATGTGGTTCCCCGATGCAGGGGTTTACCATGGTTTTCATGGAGACAGGCAGATTGGCTTGAACCTGCAGTGTCCGCAATCACATAGGGACATGTTAATTTGAGCTACAATGGTCATTGGGAATGCCCCAAATCCACCCTGAAGTAAACGGAGCCCATGGGGATGCACCCTAAGTGTTTTTATCACAGCAGATCCTATTTCAGAGTGCAAGGGAAGGCTTCACTGCAGCAAGGCGCTGAGGGCACAGACAGTGGGGTCAAGATTTGTGTGTGTGTGTGCATGCACACACACGCATGCGTGCATCCATGGACATACACACACATACAAACCATCCCATTGGCTGTGCCATCTGTATGTGGGGGGTGGGCAGGGTAAAATTTCCTGAATTTCACTGGAATTTCTACCTGTCTTCATTCAGGGGTGTGCTGTCTGCTGAATAAGCTATTAGCATTAGAGATTCTTTTTCTTTTTTAACACCCCACCTCAAGAATCTAGTAACTCAATCCTTCCCATCTTCTGACTTTACTTGCAAATGGAAACTGGTTTATTGATCCTCACCCACAATAACTTTTGGCTCCAGAAATGTCTTTCTTAAAATAAAGAACAAAGCCAGGGAGTGTTAGACTCATAACCCAGGATCATAAATCAATTTTTAGCCATTTTGCTAGTGCTACTATGATTTAACATAAAATTAATGGCAACAATTTATCATGTAATTCTATAGACTGAAGAATAGGGCCACTTTCATCATAAAGCTTGTGATTCCACTCACCGGTTTTAAAATATTTATGTTTATTTTATTTATTTATTTAAGAATCTATACCCTGCCCTTCACCTGAAGGTCCCAGACCAGGTCACAACAATAGAAAACAAACAAAAGGAATAGGATACATGTGACAGAAAATGAAAGGCCTCATCACAGAGTTGTCACTATTTGGCTGGATGAAGAAAAGAAAAAAAGAAAAGATTTATTCTAAACTCCACTAAGATTTACTTTGCCACTTCACATCATTATATCCTTGATGTCTTTTTCACAGTTGATAGCAACACACACACATTAATAATACTGGTATTACTGAATACCTTTTAGTGAATTTAACATGCTTGTTCAAAAGCCACATGAAAAATATGATATAAACATTTAAATAAACGCATTTTTAAAAAACCAAAGCACAACGATGCTGTCAAACTAATATTGGAAGATGCTTACAAGCGGCATCAATCTTTCCCATTACTTGGATGTTTTACTAGAATTAACATTGTAACTCTCAATGTACATTTCATAGTAGAGTTCCATGCACATTTACTGGGCCATAAGCTCCACTGGAATAAGTCATGCTTTTACTTAAAATTCTTTAGTTACTAAGGCTGACTGGATCTCAGATGCTAATTGACAACAGCTTGCAGAAAACTGAAGTTTATTTATTTATTTATTTATTTATTTATTTATTTATTTATTTATTTATTTATTTATTTATTTATTTATTTATTTATTTATTTATTTATTTATTTATTTACATTTTAATCCCACCTTATACCCAGAGGTCTGCAGGCAGGAAGTTGAGGCAGGACTCTGATAAGAAATTCCCTTCAGTCTAAGCCAAATACAAATTATCTCTGAGGCTGCTTAAAAATGGCATACACTAGTCTGCCCCTCCCCTCTCCTGAACATTCCATGATAGAAAAGATAGGTTAAAGATGGGTTGGGAACACAAGGGCCACACGCTGTCTCTCTGAGGCACCTCTGAGGTGCCCCTCTTTATTTCTGAACACACAGCAAAACTTAACAAGGGCCATATTTGCACTAATGTCTGCTATCACAGGACAGGACAGGACGCTCTCTCCTGGGCTTAGCATTCACAGGTATGGGACAGGCCATCCACACTGAGATGGCCTGTCCCATTCCTGGCCCCATGCTGGCTCCAAGGCTGCATCAGCTTCAGGACTGGCACTGCCTCTTGGGCCTCTAAATGCTCCAAAGGCTTGGAACTTTTATTGGAGGATTTCAGGGCATTTCAATGGTGCACCCTACTGTGCCATCAAAAAGGGTCTCCCATGGTATTTTAATATTTACCGTATGCTTTGAAATATGTTGGATTTCTTAAGAGTGATCTGTTTTAAAACTTGTTACCTGCCCTGAGAGCTATGGGTATAAGGCAGGATAGATAGATAGATAGATAGATAGATAGATAGATAGATAGATAGATAGATAGATAGATAGATAGATAGATAGATACATACATACATACATACATACATACATACATACATACATACATACATACATACATACATACATACATACATACATACATACATACATACATACATACATACATACATACATACATACATACATAATAGTAGGATTATTTGGCAGTAACTAGCACACCAGTATGGTCAACCTGTAAATTGGGTTGGGGCACCATTCTTTGTGGCCTGAGCATGTTGGAAGTGGGAGAGGCCTGCTATAATCCACACCAGCTTGTAGAACGGGAAATATCTAGAATCCTTCTTATCATGGGACAATGTCAAATGCATACGGTCATTCTGGTCTGCATTAAAGAGACCCAGAACCACTGTGTCTATACATCATCACACACTGAGAGTGTGATTACTACATGACACTGCACTTGTCTGGTGCTGACCCTACTCCTGTAGGTGGAATCTACAATGATAAGTGTCCATGCCTAAAGTGCCAAAATGGTGGCCCAAAATAAACTTCCAGGGCCATTTCCAATGCTTGGTGTCATGACCCTGGCTGGAAACTTCAAAGCCAGGGAACTTTCATTTCCCAGCCATGAAGCTTGAACAGGTCAAGAAATGTGGGCCATGATCCTAAGCCAAAGCAAGGTCTCTAGCCCAGAAGCAGACAGCTTCTATGCCTTGTTGCAGCTCTTGTGGCTCTTGACATTGTTCTATGGTATCAGAGCAAGATTTCAACCCAAGGATTAAATCTTCATCATTTCCATGTTCCCAGCTTAAAGGACACTGCTAGTATTATTCTTAAAGTCTTTAATAATAACAAACTTGGTAAAATGTACCAATGGGTTAACATTTATATAACAGTATCTTGAACTAAATATTGAAATCTGGCATGCAATAAGTTTAACTGAAGTATGTTAGCTAGCTAACATAAAAATAAACCCCAAACAAATTCATTTATGAGAACACTGCTACATTCAATTCCATTACTTATATTCACTGATTGCAAATTCCACCCTCAGCTTTGCCAGATAGATATGAACTTAACTAACTAAAGTGACAGGTTTTTACATCTTATGTTAGGCAGCCTGACAGCAAAGTTGAGTTTATGTATATTCCTGCAGATTATATGCATATACTAAGAAGGCAAATAAAAATTTGCAGCGGTACTAGTGGTGCAATCAATAAAATTGCAGATATGTTTCTTAATTCAATGCATCCCATTGGGAATTCTTTTTGATGCATGATGCAGTTTAAAGGAGAAAACAAAATAGCTCCCTAAAATTCTTTCATATATCTCAATTACCATCAGCATTGTATTCTATTTTAATATGTTTCCAACAAATTGGTTAATAAATAAGGCAATTGTGTTGTGACTAAGAAATATTCATCCAACCTCCTCTGCACTGAAGCAAGGAACAGAAGTAGGACTTTTAAGTTAGAATGGATTAAAACGCAGAATTTAGATCCCAACCAGCCTTGCTTGTTAAAGTTCAAAGTATTCAAGCAAAACAACAAAAGAAAATGCATATATAAGGGGTGTGCACGAATATTCATGCCATTTGAAATCTGTACAAAATCGTACAAATTTTAACATCTTTGGGTGAATCAAAAAGACTTAACTTTAAAAACCCACATTTTACCAATAGTCTGGAGTAAAGTGACCACACTGAAAAATGCTTCACCTAGACCCATAATCTATACTCCTTCTTTTACCATTTTCATGGTGTTGCAGTGGTGAGATTCTTCTCTTCACATGCTTAACCCCTCCCTGGGTGCTGGTATGAAGTATATTCTGATAGTCAACTTCAGTTCACCCAAACAGGTGAAAAAATGTAGAATAACAAGATAACTACAACACAAGCATGCTTAAACCCACAATTTTTTATCCCTGCTACATTGGATGTATCATGCACAGCTAGAGAGGAGAATCAATAAACATGTCTACCAAATCAAATGCTGTTGTCTGGACACAGCCTCACAATCACCCCACTGTACTGCTAGTACTTTGGCAGTACACTTGCCCCAACCAATTTAGGTACTGCCAAGGATGGTTGCACGCTTTGAGTGGCTCCTTGTAGGTTTAATTTGCTTGCTTTATTTATAGATTTGAATTTCGTTTGAAACTGTTCAATAATTTTTTCAGCTCAAAATTTTTCCCCTTACTTCTAAGGAACGGTCAATAAGATTGCACTGTAACTCTCTCTGTACCAGATGGAGTCTACAAGCAGAGCTACATACAATAATCTTTAGACAGTTAAGACACACACACCCTGAATTTTTGTGTTTTAAAAATGTTCGGACCCTTAACTGGTTAATGTGCTTCAAAGCTCATATTTCAGTCACATAGGGTGTGTCCAGGCACCTTTAATATTTCACAGCAATTGCACTGCTGTCAATCACTTGACTGGAAATGGGATGTTTGATCATCCATGGCAGCACCACAGCAGCAGGGAAAGTGTGAGGTGAAAAGCTTATGAACAAAAAGAGTCAATTTTTATACCCTGCTTTTTTCATCCATTTAAGGGGACTCAAAGCAGCTGACAAACTTGCTGTTCTTCTCCCCACAGCAGTCACTTTTTCAGGTAGGTAAGGCAGTGAGAGCCCAAGGTCACCCAGATGTCTTCACGGAGGAGTGTGGAATGAATTTTGACTATGAGATATGATTCCAGCACTCTGACCTAAAGACCAAACTGGTTCACAGCAGCTTTTTAATCAGTAGCTTTTTACTTCACACTTCCCCTCACATGCTGCACAGATACTGAAAAGTGTTAAGGGTTTCTGGAGGCACCCATAGTCTTCTCTTGTCAGGCAGGGATAGCTGCCTGCCATAATACTTGTATGTAAGATCTCTGCCACCTATGGGATTCTGTATATATGTATATAATGGCTGCCTGTTGTTTTGCCTCAGCAGGAAAATGACAGTTGACTCCCCCCTCCCTGCTGAGGTCAAGTGATACATTTGTGTGAGGAGGTTTTGGTGCCAAGTTTAAATTGGTTTTGAAAAATAGTTATTGCTCATTGGTTAAGGGCCAAACCCCGCCCACCTATGAAACATATAAATATACTGGGCTTTCTGTTCCAAGTTGCTCCCAAATAAATCACTGTCCATCTTTTTCAAGAACAAGTCTCGTGGTCATTTTTTGCCAGCCTGGCATCTCTGTAGCAGCAGAGGCATTTTTCTCTGACATCAGTGAAATTTGATTGGCTGGCCTTCTTTTTCATTTTGCTATGGAAGTGGAGTTCTTTGCATAGGGGCTCCTTCATAGGTCAGCCGTTTAACATTAGTACAGCCCTCAGCCTACCACCTATAAAATTTATAGTGCGCCAACTCCCTCCTCCTCCAGCCAGGCCATAACTGCCTCCACCTTTGTTTTTATATAAATTTGGCAAGATAGGACTGTGAGGGAGTGATCTGCCAGGTTCTACATAACGTTTGTCTGTTCCACACACACATAAAAACACACAAACATACAAACACAATCAGAGACACTTATAAAGGAAGGATGAAAGAGGGAATAAATGCAACATTCTAAAAAAAACAATGGTCTGTGAATACAAGGCTTGGAAATAACTGCTATTTCCATACTCAGGTAGGCTATTCCAGACCAGAGCAGGATGTACAAGGGAGGCTTCTGATATTCTTGCTGGCCCAGTGTAGTGTCCAGTATGAAATGGCCCTCTGCTTCTACCAGCTTCATTATCAGAGTGCCAGATGTATGAAAGTGGAACACTTACTTGTTAATCTGGATCAAAGAGCTGCTAAGAACACAGGAGAAGAGTAGATTGAGATCAGAACTGTGCTAAGGGCTCACTAATCCAGATTAGTGGTAGACCAGAGGCATTTTTGAACCAAGGTGAATGCATTGAGTACACTTCCCCATCTGCACTGGCAGGCAAAGGATGCATTCCAAACGAGTCTTTTCCCTGCCTATGTAAGAAGGAGGAAGTGTACTCAACCCATTCGGGCCGAAGACCCTCCCCCAATTGGTGGTCTTGCAGCCAGAGGTGGGGAGGCCAGTCAGACCTGGGCTGATCAGGATCAGGCTGATGCAAGTGGCAGGACCCCCACCCACCCCGGGGTCGCATGCATATGAACAGTGTTTACCTTCTGCTACTGGCCCGATTCTGGCTAGAATAGGCCAGGGACGTTCTGAGCATGCTCGTGGGGCGCCCCCTCATTGGCCAGGCACCTGCCTCCTCAACTGGCCATCTGAGCAGGCACAGGTGCCCAGCCAATGAGGGGCTGCCCCGCAAGCATGCTCAGAATGTACCCAGCCTATTCTAGCCAAAATCGGGCCGGCAGCAGAAGGCAAGCACCATTCACGTGCACACGCAACCCCTGATCCTGGCCGACGCAGGTGGCAGGACACCAAGGAAGGGGCCCGACTGGTCTCCCCACCTCTGGCTGCAAGGCAGCCAATCGGAGGCTGAGGGAAGGGCCCACCTGTCACAGAGGCGCTCTCCCTCTGGAACAGCTGGGGACATGCCGAATGCATGGAGATGCTTTCAGAGCAGTTTTTTCTGCTCTGAAAACGGAATGTGTGGAGAGCATGTGGGGACGCTTGGGGCGGTCTGAAATGGATCCGGCTGCCCCTGACGTGCGAGTGCAGCATCCCCATGTGTTCTCCACACATTCAAAAACCCCTCGTGCAAAAAGGCTTCAGTTTACTGCAGTCTACATCTGTGCTGGCACTCTTTAGCACACATTTGCTGTTCTAAAGCCTAGTCTATGCAGATGCCTCTGTCTGTGGTTGATCTCGATCTAGCTAATACAAGTCTACCTAATACAGAAAAAACTGAGCAAAGTGCAGAAAGGACTATAAACATGAGACTAAAAAATGCTAGTCCAATTTCATTTAAAGAAACTAAAAGAAAAATCAGGGAGGAAAACTGTAGAGGTCTAAAAATAAACCACCACCATCCCAGCAGGCTCTCCGGCTGCTTGTTCAGTTTTGCTGCAATGGAATTTCATTTGAAGCTATAATGAAACTTTGTCTCTAATGAAAATTATTTCAATAATTTCTAAATTAACACCTGGAAAGATATAATGCAAATCAGTGTCCTTTGTATGATATGTTTCTTTTCTCTTGGCAATGAACAAGTGATTATACTGACAACTGGACACTAACCACTGTTGGCTGGTTTGATTGGTTGAATGTTTGGTGTGCCTATGGTAGGGTGTGTGTGTGTGTGTTTTGTGTGTGTGTGTGCGCACGCGTGCCATTTTTAGTGTGATTCAAAGAGGAGTATGGAAATAATCACAGGAGCGCTGTTTTTCAGACAGCTACTACATATTGCACTTCCTTTTCTGGAAAATGAACTAATGGCATGAGGTTATATCTCAAATAAACAAACAATGGACATAATGTTCAAAGTTCAGTGCCGCCCAGCTCTCCTTGCGATAGGCTGTGAGAGAAGCCAGAAGTTGGCTTCTGTTGGTTTGGCTCTGTGTGTCATTCCTGACAGGATAACGACTTCACAAGTATGGCAAAGGCCAGACTCATTTTGTCTCCCCTGCTGGAGAGCTGTAAAGATATGTTGGAAACAACAAAGAAAAAGAAAAAGTTGTCAAAAAAAAAAATTCTGAGAAGTCCCATAACAGGTTCAATCATTTTTATTTTAGGCTAATCTCCAGACATGAGAACTTAGATCAGGCTTTATAATAGGGTTAAGATTGTGTGCAATACGGTATGCAAATGTTACTCCTGTGGAGGACATGGGATAATTCCTAATCTCAGCTAATGATTATGTGTCTAGAAAAGTACATTAAGCAAAGGTTTTACATGGAAATAATGTCATGGCTTAGCCAATTTACTGATATTAATGAATTATATTTTGTACTTTGCTCAAGAATCAGACTTAGTAATTTTATGGAAACTTTATTAGTAGGCTTTACTTAACATGAAGCATAAGTCTGTCCTATCTGTGTATCACCCTTTTTATACAACTATTTGTCTCAATGGAAGACAAGGTTTGCAAGGTGTGATTAGAGCATCATAACTGATCATTGAGGATGCATGATCCTGCTCCATTTCACATAGTTTTTGCACTGGAAGAGTGACAGTCCACGCAGGCCCCTACGCATCCAGACGGCATCTGCCTAATAATAATAATAATAATAATAATATTTATTTGTATACCGCCCTGTGGCGAACCAATCCGGGCGGTTGACAACAATAAATATAAAAACATCATATAAGAATAAAACATTATGGTCCCTCCCCCCCCTTAAAAAGTATTAAACAATATGACAAATTAAAATACAGTATCAAAAATATAAGACAAAATATAAAACATAATTAAATGGGCCAACAGCCCTAATATCCCTCCGGAGCTCCTCAACCAACATTTATTATGGGTCCACGAGGGGAATGAGGGGGTCAGGAAGCCCGAGCTGGGATGGTTTATCTAGGGAAAATTAATCTGGAAAGGCCTGCCGGAAGAGAGCCGTCTTGACAGCTTTTTTAAAGCTGTCAAGTGATGTCAACTGACGGATCTCATCCGGCAGGTCGTTCCAGAGTTTGGGGGCGACAGCAGAGAATGCCCTCTGGGAGGTCGCCGCAAGCCTGGATTTTACAGGCTGCAGTAAATTCCTCCCAGAGGAGCGGAGAGCGCGGGGAGGATTGTATGGGAGAAGGCGGTCCCTGAGATAGCTTGGACCCAAGCCATTTAGGGCTTTAAAGGTAATAACCAACACCTTGTACCGGGACCGGAAGCTAATAGGCAGCCAGTGTAAGGACCTAAGAACCGGAGTAATGTGGTCCCTCCTAGATGTACCAGAAACAAGCCTGGCTGCCATATTTTGTACCAGCTGAAGCTTCCGAACCAAGTACAGGGGTAGCCCCAGGTAGAGCGCATTACAGAAGTCCAGGCGTGAGGTTACCAGTGCGTGCACAACAGTTTCGAGGTCCTTTACTTCCAGGAAAGGGCGCAGTTGGCGTATCAGCCGAAGCTGATAGCAGGCGCTCCTGACCGTCGCATTTACCTGATTTATCATCAGGAGCGACGAGTCAAGGAGTACCCCCAGACTGCGAACACAGTCACTGGAGGAGAGCATGACCCCATCCAGGACTGGAAGTTGCAACCCAATTCTTGGTTTCGGGGCCGCTACTGTGAGCACCTCCGTCTTGTCTGGATTCAGTTTCAATCTGTTTTTCCTCATCCAGCTCATTACCGCTTGAAGACATTCATTGAGCGAAGAGATGCCATTGGAATTCGAGGCCGACGAGCGAGACATGGAGAAATAGATTTGGGTGTCATCAGCGTACTGATAGCACCCAGCACCATAACTCCGTATTATCTCACCCAGCGGCTTCATATAGATGTTAAATAACATCGGGGACAGAATAGCCCCCTGAGGAACCCCACAAGTGAGGTTCCTCTTACTGGAGCTACAGTCCCCGAGCAGCACCCTCTGGGACCGACCCGAGAGGAAGGACCGGAACCACTGCAAAGCAGTGCCCCCGATACCTAACCCCCTCAGGCGGTCCAAGAGGATGCCGTGATCTATAGTATCGAAAGCCGCTGAGAGGTCTAAAAGCACCAACAGGGTCACACTACCCCTGTCGATGCTCAGACGCAAATCGTCGGTCAAGGCAACCATGGCAGTCTCAACCCCAAAGCCTGTCCTAAAGCCGGTTTGAAATGGGTCTAGATAATCGGCTTCATCCAAGACAGCTTGGAGCTGAAGAGCGACCGCCCTCTCAACCACCTTGCTCAGAAATGGCAGGAGTGACACAGGCCTATAATTTCTCATATCCAGGGGGTCCAGGGAAGGTTTTTTCAGAAGCGGCCTAACAGCCGCTTCCTTTAAACAAGATGGAACGTGTCCTTCCCTGAAGGATGCACCAATGATATCCGTAAGGAATCTCATCAATGCATCCCCCCCCTGGACGGCCAGCCATGATGGGCAAGGGTCGAGAGGGCAAGTCGTCTTCCTCATCTTGCCAAGCAGCTTGTCCACGTCCTCGGTACTCACAGATTGCCACTGATCTAGTATAATTACATCGGCGGGATCACTGGACGCCTCATCTATCGACTCTGTTTCAATGGTGGCATCTAAGTCGGCTCTTATCTGAGAGAGCACTGTAAAAGATGACAGGGAGTAAGTATTCTAACAGTGCTTATTCTATCTTCAGGCAGTATCTGAACATGCTCAAAGATACATGTTCAGACGGAAACATCACAGGAAGGGAACAAAACTTCCCCTTCTGAGATGTTAGCACGTCCAGGGGGCAGAGAGAGGAGGAGGAGAGTTGGTTTTTCTGCCCTGCTTTTCTCACCCATTTAAGGGGAGTTAAAGCATCTGACAAAGCTTTCTATTCTTCTCCCCACAACAGATACCCTGTGATGTAGTTGGGACTGTGAGAGTTCAGAAAGAAAGCTGTGACTAGCCCAAGGTCACCCAGCTGGCTTCATGGAGGACTGTGGAATTAAACCCGGTGATTCCAGATAAGAGTCTGACACCCTAAGGGCATGTGATAAGCATCCTGCCACTGTGAAGAGCAATTCCTGGCAGCACTTTAGTTAGATGAATGCTGAGAGCCCTCCTTGCACCTCAAGCCTTACCAGGGTGGGTGAGTGAGCCAGTGTGAAATTGCCCTTAGTCAGGGAAGATACCAAGATTAGGAAGGATAGTATGAAGAACAAAAGCATGCCAATGACAAATAATGCCAAAGAGGGAAGCAGAAGGTGTGCACCCATGTGAAGAAGGCAAAAAGGGAGATAAATTTTGGCAAAATAAATGCAAAGAGAGGATTTGAAGAACATGTTGCCAATAAAGCAAAGACAATTTTGAAAAAAAAATTAAATAAATTGGAAGAAGGAAGTCACTAGGGAAGCCGTTGGTTCATTGGATTACAAGGCAAAGAAGCCTGCTGAAGAGAAAATTGCAGAGAATGTAAATGAATTCCTTGTTTGTCTTCACAGAAGAGGATTTAAGGGAGAATTTACTGAATTTACTCCCTCAGGGACAGATCTGAGGAACTTGAAGAACTGAGACAAATTGTGATGATAAAGAAAACGGTGGGCCATATTGATAAGAGAGTTCTGGACTATGTTTATGTAGCAAACAAAACAAAAAGAAGTGGCTCAGAAGTGTCTTAGAGCCATTCTTCACTAGGTGGTGGACCAGACCATGGTCTAGTCTAGGCTTCTGGCATTTACATACTGTGGAATAGTAGAGGGCACACTCCCTCATACTAGGAGTGTGCCCCTTTCATCTGCCCAGGACAGAGTATAGATTGGGCTAGGGTGCCTACAGTGGCATCTTCATACAGTCTACTAGCACACTAGGTGGCAGTATTTCAGACCACAGAGGCATGTAGACAGCATGTGTGCATGGTCTGGTATATCACAGGAGACCTATTTCAGTTTCATGACAACTGAAATGGATCCCACTGGAGCTTTGAAGACCAGACCTTTTCATCCCTGGCTTTCAGAGCATTTGGGGCTTCACACCACACCAACTCTGAAGCTGGCATGAACTTTGGTGCTTTAGACAGAGTAGTGTGTGACCCATGTATTCTCATCCCATGTCTAACCCACCATTTCTAGTCTGGAAGGGGGAGGGGCATATTGGCATGTAAACAATCCCATCTGCAAACCTTCTGTAAGCTTGCTATGAAACTGCATTCATATGTAGTAAAAAGGAGGAGGAAGCTAGTTATAAGCAGTGAAAATAAGGGAACCGCAGCCCCCCAAAATAGATTGTATCAACTTGTGAACTAACAACACCAGTGATAATATACATCACTAACATGGTTTGAGTAAACAATCCAGAGTCTTTACACAATTCAATTACTAGGGCATAATATCAACAAACGTGACTGCTATAGGCAACACTGGCAAGTTAGTATGCCCTTATGCCATTTGGGATGTATGTTTTGTTGGTTTTTTCCACCATACATTATTAATTCATAAATCTCTATTTTGCCCAAGGAAGCCAGCCACATGACTAAAACAAAGCAAAATATGATGACAAGCCTGGTATTTGATTGATTTTGACAAGGTAACATTTCCCATCCTCTTTTCAGCAGGAATAAACTCCTCAGAATACCTAAGGACTTCCTTCCTTCCTTCCTCCCTCCCTCCCTTCCTTCCTTCCTTCCTGCCTGCCTTCCCTATGATGGCTCTGAGCTGTGGAAGACACTATGCAATGAGGTCTGTTCTCAAAAGGTGATCAACATTCCAAAGGTAACGTTAAATCCTATAACATTTGGATGGGGGGGGGATTCTGGTTCATTTCTTCTGTTTCCAGGAACAACAACCCCAGTTACACAAATGTTTTGGCCAGCAAGGTCCTACTGAACTCACATTAGGCAGTCTTCAGATAGTGCTGTGCTAAAGTTGACCAGATGTGTTTTTCTTTTGTTCAGTACTTGACATTAATTAACTCGAACATTCATGTGCCAGAATGGATTGTTTTCAGCCCATAAAGAAAGACGTATATACAGATCTCTTTGAAAACAGTTGCTCTGAGGAAGCATAGCAAGAACATGCACATGGGAATACAAAAAACTGTTGGCTTATCAGAGCTGTGTGATGGTGCCATGCTTATCCTGTATGAATGCTATCAAACCATGGATAATACATCAATGAGTGCTTAATATATCTCTTCTCTTCAGACACAGTAGTTACCAGTGCATGTTAGGAGTTGTGTGGGCCTGTGTAAAAGAAGCCAATTTCAAATATGAACCCCATTTTTTTTACCTTTCACCTGGGACTTGCTTAACATATTTCACATTCTGGCCCGGCCTACATCTTTGGCATTTTGTCTGAGCAAATCACCTCCATATAATTTATCAAAAATGCCATCCACAAAGCTCCATCTGTCTCCTTCTCCCACTTACATGCTTTTCCTACTCAAACAAGAGACACGCTATTCATTTCTATCTCCCCCAAGAAATTCCCACATAAAAGATTAAAAGGTGACTTCTAAAAGCAAATAGTAGATTTAGATTCTTCTCTTTTTAAATGTTTTGGGTCGTGATTTCCATATTTTTCCTGATATGAATCTTAGTCAAAGGAGCATTTTCTAGCATATAGAGCAAACATAATGTTTAACTCGGTTTAATCGTATCTCATATACCAACCTCCCAGACACAAAGACAATATCTGCAGTGGGAGGGAAACACTACAAGAATTCTACTCTTCCTTCTCCAAATTAAGAGGAGTCCTCTTAAAGTGTGCAATTTTGATGGGTAGGGGATGTTGCCTGCCCCCTGTCATGTCAAGGTCCCATCTGTGATCTAAATAGGCAAGGATAGTCTTCTCCTTGCCATAAAAAATGATTTCATTGAATCCTGGCCCTGGGGAGAAGGATTCATCAAGCATTGATTCAGTGATGGACCTGTGGTAATGGCAGTGGGAAGAACTACTTTTACACTATTCCCCAAAATGCTTATGGTGGCACAGAAAGAGGATGAGTGGATTCTACACTCTCCCTGGGCATTGAATGTGCCATGAGGAGGCAGGGTTATGTGTATTCTGCCAAAATATGGTAGGACTCAAGCAATTCAAGATTAGTTTGTCTTAACAAAGGCCACTTCAACACTGGGCCTTATTCCAGGCAAGGCCTATAGTAGCATGTGGATGACAGGTCTCTATTCCGGGATATAATGCACAATAAGGCCCAGTGCAGAAAGAGTGTCCCCAAAATTTGTTATCGATTAATGCATTAAAAGTTGTTTTTCTTGTCTATAATACCACATAGCAGTGGGTCTGTTCACACTAACATGACCAGGACAGTCTGACATGCTCTGAGACAGTCCAAGATGGGACCATTCACACTTCACCAACACCCAGGTAAGTCTGGGTGAAGTTTTGGATGGCCAGTACTCAGTGTGAACACCGGCCACCATCTCTATCTTAACCACCGTGGGATACTTTTGCACAGCAATAAAGTGTGAAAATTCTCCCTCTTCAATTAATCATTCATTCTTATGTGATGGATATGAGGCTTTCTGATCATCTTCACTGGCAACGCATGTAATCATTTGGACACAGATTTTATGCTGAGTGTTAGGCTTTCAGCTACATAGACCCAGTTTATGCAGTTACCCATTCTTCTTCTCCAAGGAAGCAGAGGACTCCTGAATATTTTTAGCCACTAATTTCGTCACAAGTGCTGCTCATAGATACTGTACTGCCACAGCAGGTGGATACAGACAACCATTTTAACCTCCATTGGTTCCTGCTGTATAGATCTTTCTTTTATGGCTTGTGAAAAGTATGCAGATCCTGAAAGTAATAAATAGCTGCATCACTCACTGTTCAGCTGGAACTTCATAACTGGCTGTTTGAAGGGAAGAACTCAAAAGATTCTTTCAGATTGCTCCAGCTGAAGTCACTGAAATATTTTTCATTGCACTGTACTGTCTAGTTCACATTTCTGTTCCCACCTGCTCAACAGAGTATGGCAGACTTTCCCCTTATGGCTATTAGTTCCTGTGCATAACTTGGAAAGAGCTAGATGGAAAGTTTGTTGCAACCTGAGTTTCTTCCATTCCTTTGTCAGCATTTCATGGCAAAATAACTTGCTTTGCTGAATGACAAATTAATTGAGAATCAAATTAATGACCCCAATCTTTCTCTTTAATTAACAGGAAAGACTTCAGGCCCTCTGGGGAGTTCAAATAAAGCAAAAAATATAGGTACATGATCTCAGCATATCTCTAAATGTGTTCTTAGCTTATGACAGGTGCACAGTTGTGAAACTATTACTTCCTCCCCCCTCCTTCCCTACCTCTATGAATGCCAACAGCCTATTTGAAACTCGATGCATATTCTAAACATGGGAGAACATTTCCCTCAGTGTAATGATGCAAATAATGTCAAAGTTAAAAACCTTAAGCACAAAAAGGCAGGGGGAATTCAAAGCCCTGGCTATGTGGGAGAGAAAAGCAAAGGAGAGGATCTCTGCAAAGAAAGGCAAAAGTCAAATGAAGGTTAGTGATGGTCAATGGAAAGCTCTCATAGCTGATAGGCAGATAATTGGAGAACATGAGGACATTTACTTATCAGAGCCCAACAGCCAGAGGAAGGCAAGGTTCTCTGCCAGCAATAGATCTGACACTTGACTAGGTGTGCAGTTAGACACAGTACGATGATCACAGAATTGGGTGCAGTCAGCATTTAATACCCTGCAGCTGTGGAAACAGTAAAATGATCCCACCTTGCCATTGTAAGAAGTAACATTCTGGCTGTTGTTCCTCTCAGCCTCAATGGGGCCTTAGAAATAACTAAACAATGAGTGTCTAAAAAAAGTATCTTTTAATTGATCAGTAGCACTTTCTGTGTGGGCTTTTCTTTTTTCTTTTTCCTTTCTTATCTCTCTCCCTGTCTGTGCACATATACATGCATGTTCATAACGTGGTAGGTTGGCATTCCTTCAAAGTTCAAAACCTAACCTGAACAATTGTATTTTAGTGACACAGAAGATTCTGACCAAGGGAAAAAAAAATCACTCTTGGGAGTTTTAAATTTAGAGTAACTGATTCCCATTTTGAGGACTGAGAAGGAGGGGAAGGGGAAGGAGAAGAGGAAGAAGAGGAAGAGGAAGAAGAGGAAGAGGAAGAAGAGGAAGAAGCCTAATTATTCTGGGCAATGGTTTTCTCAGTTCCTCCATAGCAAAACACATCTGCTCCACTGGATTGCCTTTAAATAAATCTCTTCCAATCCAGTACACAATAATTATGTTTTAATCTGTGCAATCCAAATGACAACCAGAATAATCAATGGTCTAGAACACTTTCCTTACAAAATCAGAGTGCAATGTCTAGGCTTCTTCAGCCATTAAAGACAACATTTAAGAGGGGATCTATTTGAAGTATATAAAATCGTGCATGGTGTGAAAAAGGTGGATGGAGAAAAATTCTTTTCTCTGTTGCACAACACTAGAACCAGGGAACACTTTGTGAAGCTGATGGGTAAGAGTGTTACGACTGGCAAGGGGAAGTAGTTTTTCATCCACAGGGTCATCCATCTATGGAATTTACTACCAGAAGAGGTTGTGACAGCAACCATTCTGAATGCTTTTAAGAAAAGATAAGACAAATTCATGGAGGACAGGTATATCCATGGCTATTAGAATGGATACCTCGGTACTGTCTCCAGGTTGGAGAGACAGGCAGGATGCCTCCAAAGAGTAGGTGAGAGTTTCACCTTCATCATCTGCTTGAGAATGTCCCAGAAGCTGATGTACTCATCATGATCCCTAGATGGAGAGCTGCATGTGCAGAACCAGAAGGCCTGTTTTGACGCCCAAACAGACCCAAAATGGTCCCGGAGATGCCACCATGGCCTCCGTAAAGGTAAGGAAGTGCAGCCGAGTGGAATGAGGAGCTACAGTTGCATCACCTGCCATCATTTTGGGACCCTTCAGGTGCCAAAGCATAACTTCTGGGTCTGTGCACACAGCTCTCCATCTGGGGATTGCACAATGAGGGTGGGAGCTTCATGTACAGAACTGGAAGGCCTCCTATGGCCTACAAAGAGGGTATATGTCTGTGCCATGACCAAAGGTAAGGAGGAATGGGAGGCTGTGGGGTGGTATGGGAGTACACGGGGAGGGGGAGGCTTCAGGGGAATCCAGACTTGGCTGAAGCATTGAACAAAACTTTGATGAATGCCCAATAAATCCAATTCACGGATGAATAGGGCTTATAAATGTAGTGCCTATTCGGTTCATCCATGAAAGTCGTTATTCATACAAATTTGTATGAATAACAAATAGCATGAATATTTGTGAACATCCCTAGCCAGGAGTGGCATCCTACATGCGGACAGCACACCAGACACTTACAGTGGATGCTACTAATGCAGCATTAAGGTAGCCCTCTTCGCAGCAGGACTACCACCATGTGGATCCTGCCGCAGTTGCAAGCATTCTATAAAAAAGAATGTTCAGAATGAAAAAGATCAAGTTCACAAATATGTGTTGTAAAATTGTACATTTCCTCCCCCTTTTTTTGCATTCTCCTTGTTTTTTAAAGTTTTTCAATGTCAAGTTTCACAACATGAACACAGGATTAGAGTTAATGACTATTAACGTTTAATGTAGATTTGAGGATGAGTTTTCTTCACACCAGAGGAGTTCATTTTTTTCAAAGGGATTCTGGTGTATGATGTACTATACTATATCCATTACCTTGTCAATGAACTAAGGAACAGAACATAATGTATGCAATCCATAATTTGGAATTTTCCTTCCTTCCTTCCTTGTAATTAATTCAGAGAAACTTATCTTCTTCCCGAACTTTCCATCCTAGAAATGTCTGGATTAATATATGTATGACCTCTGAATGATATGTATATCCTAGTGACATGTGGCTGTTATGTATTTGGATGTTATAATAAAAAAATTCAGAGAATTATAGGCTGCACCCACACAAGTCTCTAAAGGCAACTGGTGAGCATCATTAAGCTGCTACTGATGGAAGTGGGGGAGGGGGACAGGAGAGCCAAGACCCAGAATGTGGTTTGCAACTCTGGTGTTATAGGGGATATTCAAGTAGCACAACATGCACATGTTTTCCCATGCTCATTCTGTTTGTGTGACGGGCATGTTAAACAGCTGCCAAAAAGCACACAGAGACAGCCTCTGAGGTTAGGAACTTTCATTCCTATCCTTCACAGACATGGGGTGTTTTTGTACTTCCCTTCTCATCCCGGGGATGGGAAAGGTTTGTGACAAACTAACCTTGACTAATGCTTGCCCTTGTGAGCATTAGTCACTAACAGACTACCCACTCTAGGCATGATTGAACAATCACCTATGGTCAATCACTGGGCTGCTCCTCTTCTGGGTGCTGCCATCTTGAGTCTGGCACCCTCCACAACTGTGTGTACATGTCATGCCCTGTTCAGCCTCATCGGAAGAGGAGGACATGCCTGCAATGCGACCACAGGCTGAGGAGCAGCCACAGCAGGGCATTGCAGACATGGAAGAGCTAAGGCCGGGTCCAGGTGAGCAGCCAGACAACTCTGGTGATGAATCCACCAGCAGTGAGCCTAATAAAAGGCTCTCTCATCGCCTGCTTAGACAGCAGAAGCAGGTGAGATGGAGATCAGAGCAATTAGCCCAGCTGCACCATGGGTGTGGCTCTGGCTCCTCTATTTAAGAACAAGCTCACCTTGCCTCAAGTTGCTGCAGACAACGTCTTAGCAGCCTCGTGTTACCTGAGCTTGAAATCCTGGACTCCTTGTGACCTGCTGACCCTTTGACTGCCTGACCCTTGCTGACTTTCTGGACTCCTAGACCCCGGACCGGAACTGACCTCAAGAAAGCCTGGAACCCTTGGGACTGAGTAGCTGTGCAAGTGTTTGCCTGTTGCCTGACCGGCCTGCGACATAACAGTACATCAGCACCATCTCTGTGATGATGCTGACACTCTGTGCAGTCACGTCAGGGGATTATCGGACCTGCCAGCACGCTTGCGCAGCAGCTCCAATGACTTCCACAGCTTACAGATTTTGTGCTCCACAGCTGGTATGCAATTAGGCAACCTCTGAACAGGCAGGAGAAAATTTTTGCCTGTAAACACCTCCTGACAGTGCAGATGCACCTGGCCAGATGTTGCCTAATTGCATAGGGAGGCATGGGCTGGGTCTGCACTCTCAGTGCAAATGGTGCAGATCTGGCCCAGGCAGGCCTCCACACAATTCAGATCAACGGGCCCAGTTATTCTGGACCCACTGTTCAAGGTTACACAGTGATAAGTGCAGAAAGGATCTCAGTTACCTAACTTGGGGGGGGGGGCAGAGAAGTGTGCACAAAGAATGCCCTCCTTCATGATCCTTCATCCTCACTTGACCCTAGAGAAACAGTTCACTCCAAGCTGCTAGACTGATCAAGCAATATGTCCTGTTAGGTGTTGCCACTTTGACAATTGCTAAGGCAATTCAAAAAGCAACACTCAGGCCCAGATTGTTTATTTTTCACTCCAGATGATTGTAATAGCATGATTATACAACTGATACAGGGAATAAACCACTGTTCTACTGCATATGTTAAAGATTCTATATTCAGCCCCTAGCATTTCCAATGTATAAATGAAGTTTTTTAAAAAGTTTTTTTTTATTGCTGGCAGCTAATAAGAAAATGAATGAATAACACTTTCTGGCACATCAGAGGCAATCAGAACTCATTTGAGGGAACTATATATATAAATATAATGATTTCAGCCAAACACCCCTGCTCCTTGTCCTCCTAGTCCCTTCCATTACCAAGACAAGGTATCAGAAAGAGAGCAATGGAGTCAATTTGTCTAGAGAGGAGGCAGCTCAAAGCAGGATTCTCTTTGCCATGCTGCCTTTGTTCTGCTCCAGTTGATACCCCCTGAGGAAGCATCTGTGGGATAAAAGCATTGGGGGGGGGTTTCAAGGAGGATCAAGTTGCACAGAACTTGGATGACTGGCATGAAAATAACAAAAAGAAAAGACCTGAGCAGCAAGTTCCCAGATTGAACACTCTGGCATTGTGCTGGCACAGACTGCACTATTCTGGCAGACTCTTTTTGCTGTGCCGCAGCGAAATGCCAGTGCTTCCAATGCGTTTCCAGAGAACTGAGAGGCCAGAGTTCACTCAAATTAGCCCCTCAAGATATCTGGTGAAGGTTTGTGGGTCACTGTGGGAGAGTTGCCAAAGCCCATAAAAATTATCTCTCTCACTTTCTCTCTCAGCAGACACTCTTTTTGGTCTTTGTCTGGGATTGAGATATTTATTCTAATGTTAGACCAGAATAGCTTCCCTGACTGATCAGATGGAGACAATCTCAGGTATAGTGTTGAAGGCCTCCTGTACAGTGGTGCTGGAAGACTTGAAACCCCACACTGAGGATGATTCTTGTAGGCCAGCTCAGGACTTCATGACTTCCATAACAACTAGAGGTCTAACAAATGTTGCAGGACATATGATCAGTCTGGCCTTTCCTACAGAGCTTGAGGATGGACATCGGACTTTTAGCAAGTCCATTGTCATGGATAATTTTCTGGTAAATTATTGCAAAGGTAAAGGAAAGACTTACAGAATCTGATAGATTCCTAATGGCTCTGGGGAAATTTCTGGTTGACGTGTCTAGGCTTCTGATCAACTTCTGGTCTAACTTTGGAATAACAAAGTGAGTAGACCTGTTGGCATGATCACTCCCAGCTCCCTCAGAGATCCCACAGAATTTCTAAGGCATTCCCTGGCACTGCAGGGAGCTGTGTGTAGAAATGTACATGAATGTTTTTTTTAACATTCTATTCAAATTGAATCAAATACCTGAAAATCCTGTTTGATTTGAATCTTTTAAATTCAAAGTTAACTTGGGGTGTTTTTCCACCGCACTCCTTTAATCCGGATCTAAGAAGATCCGGATCTAGGGAATGAGTACTACCCTTAATCCAGATCTAGTAGATCTGGATTAAGGGAAGTACCCAATGTGTTTCCATTGTAGAAACAGGGGGTGCAATCTCCAAAGTGGCTCTGAAGTCATTTCGAAGTCTGTGCAAAATAGCTCTGGAGCGTCTTTGAATTCTGTGCTGATCTTTGGAGTGACTCCCCCTAGTCTCCTCTAGACCCCATTGCCAAACTAATGTGGAAACAGGTTCTCTTTAATCTGGATTTTCTGGCTGTAGACCCCATTAATGAGGTTTACAGAAAACCCGGATTAAAGCCCAAAAAGTACCCATATGGTCCAGATTTCCCGAGGCGCGGTGGAAACAAATGTGTCCCTAATGGGTGGCGTGGTGGAAATGGGGTCATCCGGCTCTCACCCAAATGGGTCCTTAATGGGTGCTAAAATGGGTACTAAGTGACTGTGGAAAAACACCCAAGATTTGATTCAAATTTACCAAATTCAAATCTATTTGTTTGAATTTTTGATTCAAAGCTGCACATAGAAATGTTGACAACATTCATATGTGCATGTACAGTACGCATCTCCCGTACACATCCTGTATGCAACTTTTTTTACCCCATACAGGTCCGTACAAATGCGTATGGATGTGGAACAGATATGGATCTTCAAGTACACATCATGTACAAACCCATACACATATAAATGCCTGGATAATCTGAACAAATAGATCTGAAATTCAAAATTTGATTTGAATGTTTACATTCGAACTTTGGGATGTTCGATTTGAGTTTGATTGTCAAAATTCAGCACATTCAGTTGGATTTTGAATGCCTATAAATATTCGTGCACATCCCTAGCTGTGTGCAATGAAGCAGGAGGGCCAAAAACTAGAGCACAAGTACCAAAAATACCAATATGAGGCTGACCAAACACTGGTAAGAGCACCTTATCAGGCCTACCATGTGGTGGTGGTGGCAGTGAAAAAGGCTTACATCTGTGCCTCCACTGAATCCTCAAGCAAGCTGGTCCAGTTTGTTAAAGGGCTATTGTCATTGAACCATAAGTATACAGGCATATCACCTTTGGAAGTTTGATAAGTTTGCAAGGCACTTGCAGGAAAAAAAAATATTTTAAATAATGTTTTCATAGTTGTTATTTAGTTGTTAATTCAGCTCCAACTCTTTTTGACCCCGTGGACCACACCACACCAGGTCCTTCTGTCCTCTATTGTCTCCTGAAATTTGCCCAAGCTCATGTTTATTGCTCCCATGACACTATCCATCTCATCCTCTGTAGTCCCCTTCTTTTGCCTTCAATCTTTTCCAGCATCAGGATCTTTTGCATTGAGTCTTCTCATTATGTGACTAAAATCTTTGAACTTCAGCTTCAGTATTTGTCCTTCCCATCCTTTCTGAAGAAGACCTTATTCTGGATTATATCCTGGAAGAGAAACCTGCCATTCCCATCCTGGTACAGACTATGACTGGCTCCACCCAGGGCCTGCCCTAGTCTCTACTAACATGCAAGTGGCACATCCCTATTCCAGAATATAATGTAGAATAAGGGCCAGTGCAGAAAGGGGAATTTCCTTTAGTATTGACTGAAAATATGTTTTAGATATATTCTATATCTTTTATCTTAATACATACATACATACATACATACATACATACATACATACATACATACATACATACATACATACATACATACATACATACATACATACATACATACATACCCTGAAGCTAGGGATGTGCACAAATATTCATAACATTCAAAATTCATACACATTTGGTCAAATTCAGATATTTGAATTTGAATTGAATGTTGGCACATTCAAAGGTTGACATTTGAATTCAAATTGAAAGTTTTGATAAACTTGTACGAAGCATCGTATGGGATTTGTTTGGGATATGTATGGGATTCATATTTATTCATATGGGATTCATATGGGATTGAGCATCTGTATTGAATTTGAGTCCTCCATGCATTCTCCAGGTGAGACTGCAAGGTTTTGCAAGTCTACTGAGCTGAGCCAGCTTCAGGTCACTTTTAGCATAATGATCCAAAGGGTTCACATAAAAATAGGGGATATGATCTAATAGCAGTAGTACGTACCGGGCATGCTTACATCAGATAGCTTTAGCTGATTGTGCCCAATGCCCAAATAACACCACTTGCAACGTTTACTCACACTGTGTGCCCTAGAGACTGTCTGATGGCATCTCTCCAAATCAAGGAATTTCTGATTCAGTGATACAGTGCAGCTGTGGAGTGGTAATGGCAGTAAAATGATCTCATTGATAGCATCAGGCTTCTTAATGCTTTCTGAAACAATAAATCCTCATCTGAAAGAAAAATCAGCACCAACCTAGAAATGAGCATCACGTGATTGAACCATTAATCACTGCTGTCCTTCATATTAATCTCCCAAATACTGAAAAAGAGAAACCTAATTTAAAGAGAAGCTTGGTCTAGGATTTTCATTGTAGAACGGTTTTGCAGGTAATCTTGCAGGCAGGGGGTGCATAGCAATAATATTTTAAAGTAATGCTAGCACAGCTCTTGACTCACTTCTACAGTTCCAGCCCACCTATCATGTTAATGGTGGCCTTGCCAGGAGGAAAAAAGGTGGGGGAGGCTCCTGAACTCTTCACAGGACACAAGGCATGTGGGCTGCATTTGACTTGGCAGGTCACTTTCACACTGCTCAGGCCTACATTATAGGCTATATTTAAAGTGCAGTCCCCTCCTCTTCACTGGCAATCTGCTGAGATTTAATAGATTTTGTACAAGGTTCAGCAACACAACCTTTTCTGTGCTATTATGATTAGCTTCTGATAGGAAGATCTTTTGCCTTTTATTTCAGAAGTCATGGTACAGAGACTGATGAGCAGTCAGCTGGAGAGCTCATGAGTATTGTATAATAGCACAGAAAAGCCTGGGGTTAAGAGGCCTAGGTAATTGGGTAGACTGCTGTTCACCGCTTCCACGGGTGTTGAATTATACACCCCAAGTAAGTAAAAGAAGTGATGATTGTAGCACTTCTACAGAGGGGAACAACTATAATGTTGTTCCTGGTCTATGTTCTGTTGCCAAAATTGAAAAAGCCTGAAATATATACACATTTCACATTTTTAAAAGAGCTGTTCTACAGTAGATCTTCAAATGATGGGATGACTAGGAAGGAGTATGAGGCAAGTTACTGCAACAAGGATGATAAGCAGTGTTTATATTCCAAGTGCTTGGAGAGTATGTAATTTATGGTATATACTTCAAATGTTGGATCCATCAAGTCAAGGAGTATGCAGTATACATGACATGTTCACGTTTAAGATCTTCATGGCCTTATTGGACTGTGTCAAAAGAACACTGAGATCACAGTATTATGCAGGGATCGTGGTGACCACATATCATCACACCTGTCTGGTGCCAGGGCTGGGCCATCTTGAGCGTGTTGTTCTGCTTGATATGAATAGTTGTCCAGGAGCTATTACAGGAGGATTCTTAAGGCCTTTGCACACAAATAAGGTTATCCTGCACCACATTGGCCCAAATGAAGTAACCTACCAGCACCAAGAGTCATCTGCATTGCAGGTGGCCCATCCCAACTCAACTATGGAGGTCAGGAGCAAGTGTTCCTAACCTTAGTAGACGTTGGCTGGAATTGTTTTGGCCAGATATCAGGAAGTGACACACTTACTTCCAGATGCCTGGCAAAATGACACTGGGCATCTCACTGGTAATATACCAAACCACCCATTTGTGTGCTGTCCACCCGTGAATAGCTGCTTCAATATTTAGCTGGAACACTTTGTGGACCACTTCCAGGTGATCCATGGTCAGAATGGATACTGCAGTGCCATTTTCATCTCATAGTCTACCCCAGTGCCTCATCCAATGTGCAGCATTCTACTGAAAGGCCTCCTGGCAGTGCTGACTGTCATGGTCAGCCATAAGGAGGACTCAGAAGATGAGGAGGACTCACTTCCTCAGGTGCAGGAGGAACCTGAGGTGGTGTCAGGGCCCAGTTCTGACCTCCCAGGCCCAGTGGAACCTGGGGTTCAGCAGCCCAGCCTTACCTAAGCAGAAGTGCAAGATGAGGGAGTCTTGGAACCGCAGGGCACAGAGATCCCTAGCTTTAAGCAAAGGAGAGCAGAAAAGGAAGGGTTAAGAAGATCGAAGAGACTTGCAGAGAAACATGCTGATAGCCTGCAGCTGGGACTGTAGATAAAACACCGGGCAGACGCCCAGGACTTTTGTCAGAAACTATTGGTTTTCCTTTAGAGAAAGCTGCCGTATCTGACCCCCCTCGACCTTGAAAACTTGGCTACCTTGACTTTGGACCAGACTGTTGTGTTGCTCTCTGAAACCCTGGACTCGGACTGTTTATGGACCTTTGCTCTCTGGACTACGTTGCTCTGCTGCTGAATGAACTGCCTTTGCAAATAAGCTGTCTCTTACCACCTGTGTGTTTGTATGTGAGCTGGCAGCTTTCCCGGACACTGACAAGGTTTTCCAGGTATTCTATTGGGTGGGTTTACTCAACTGATGCAAAAGGGCCATACTTAAAAGACATAGGTACTGTATGTAGGTCCCACTGGTTAGATGCTGACAAAATGTTTGCAATTAGAGAGGCGTGTATGTTTTCCTTTCTTGGCTACCATGTTTCATTGCATAATATTTTATCTTCCAGAGGAAAATCAACCTTTGTCACCTTTTTCACTTACATAGGCAATCCTGTGTGACAATTCTGAATGGATTGTGTATATGATAAAAGTCAGCCACTTCATCGTTGAAAACAGGAAACAGGAGGCGGAGATATATAGTGCCTGATATAGTACAGTGCAGTACTAAGAAACTCATATCACTCCTGACCGTACATGCAACAATATTTATATTTATTTATATTTATGTTTATATCCCGCCCCGTACCCAAGGGTCTCTGGGTGGTTCACAACATTTAAAAACAAACATAGCAAAACAGCAAAAACAATATCAATCCTAAAACCAGTACTAAGTTGGAAAAATACAGAAACAGGTTAAAAACATGTCTCTGTGTATAGGACCAGGGTTCACAGCTGCTTTGGGTGCTTTCCCATGAATATTAGACATGTGCACATCAGACTCTTATTTTGAATTGGCCTCTCTCCTGCCTTTATCACTTTTCAGAGAAAACCAGGAGCACCTCTTTCACTGCAGGCTTTCCCTATATATAAATTGTAATAGTGAAGAAATGTTTAGTGGCTGCAACTGTGCAAGGGAGAAAAGAAAATCCTGAATAGCATTACACTGTAACGGTAGTAACAATCCTACAACTCCCCCCTATGTAGCTCAGGGAGCTCTGGATGCCATGACTTCACCATGAAAAGAATGAGGATTTGGGTGGCAAATTATTTTTGCAAATAGTGATGACAGTATGATCATAGCTTTAGGTACGTTGTGCAAAATCCTGCTGAAATATCCTTCTTGTCCCTTGCAATGTAGAAAGTTTTGCAACATTAGTACCCTTACACTATAACCATTCATGGACAAGTCACCTGCTCTGGATGGCATTTTTTGTTCTTGCTATTTTCCATGCTGTCATTTGGCTTGCAACTGAGATGTTAGACCAGAAGAACGGTTGGGTAACAGATCATTAATTGAGCATGTCTTTTAGAAATGGAAAGACTGTGCAGTGTGTTTAAAATCAGCCAGGCCCATAGCTGGGGGTAACAGCAATGAAGCTGAGGCCCAGGCATCCTTCAGCAAATTCCTTGGCCTCCATGCTGGGAAAATAAGAGGTGCTCCAAATGTTCTCACAGTTTCTGAAGATGCAATGTTAAAATGATAGAGGAGAAATGATATATTTATTTCACTACATTGTGATACATTTGGTCTCTGCTGCAATGATACAGTACAGCTGCAATCTAGTCAAGTCACACTGATTTTTTTTTCTTCCCAGACAAGTTAGGCACATGCACAAACATGCTCTTTTTCTTTTAAAACAAATGCACAAGCATTTAAAAAGCTTCAAGTGATGTTGGCAGTTCTTTAACAGGCTTAAAAAGTGGATTTCAGAAGAAACAGGGCCAATTTGCACTTGGCACAGTAGTTTTACACAGGAAATACACCCAGATGGAGCTTCTGAACTTGAAGGAGCCATTTCTTTACCAGAAATGCATCCTTCCATGTGGAAGCATTCCATGTGTGAATTACATGTGGTGCAGATTTAAGTGCACCATATGTGGACTTATCTTACACTAGCACCAGAGACGGTAAGGTGCTGGAAGGGCACATGATGCACCTAACACATATGCCAATGCAGTGTGCCATGCAGTTGCCTCAGCCAGGGCACCATGTACAAGCACTGGTGTAGGCACCAGCAACCAAAAAATGGCAGCACCAGGATGTCCATCCACACATGTGGTAAGTGTCATGACAGGTAGGGAGAGAGTTAGTATGTACTGAACATCTGCAACTGCAGATGCTTAGTGCCTACTTGGGCCATTTTGATGTTTGGTTCCCAGGGACATAAAGCAAAGTGTGAAAAGGCCCACAGTCTTTTGATATGGCAACATTTTTCAAAGCCAGTAGATAAACTCTGTATCTCTAAAATGGAATGAGTAAAAGAGTCTTGGAAGATGTCACCCAACTGCAATTTGCACTTGAAACATACTAACAGGTGCTTTAAAACAAGTCAATGAAACATACACAAATTATCAAAAATATCCACCTTTTTACCATGAGTAAATATTATGTGGCTGCGGGTATATTATAATAAATATATAAAATTGTTGCCATTTATTAAGAATCCAAGTAAGGTGGGGTTTTTTTTTCTTGTTCTCTGTTTGTCTTATTCTCTCTCCTCCTCCTTTTGTTCTCATCATACCAATTCTTCTTTTTCTTCACTTCTACTTACTATGTGTTTTACCAATAAAGATCAAATATGCATTAACACAGTAAACCTACATGTGTTTATTTAGGTCTGACTACAAGTCTACAGTTTAAGAAAAATGGTGAAATGTTCCTCTTTACAAATAAATGATCTGCATGTAGGTGGGATCAAAGCTCTACTTTTCTCTCTGGCATGCTAGTTTTAAAGTGTGGGATGGCTGGCTGCAAAGCTATTTTGATGCATGACTTTTCACTAGCAATCAATAATAGAGACACAGATCTGCCATCTCTGTGACATCTACATTGATAGCCTTTAACATAAGAACATGAGGAGTCTTGCTGAATCAGGGCACAGCCCATCTAATTCAGCATTCTGTCTTGCGCAGTGGCCTACCAATGGCTTCTGGACATTCTGAAACAAAAGATGAAGGCAAAACTCTCAGTTCCCTACAATTGACCTTTAGAGGCATCTTCCTGTCTCTACAACCTGGAGGTAGTACCTAGGTATCCATTCTAGTAGCCATCGACACAAGCTGACCTCCATGAATTCCTCTAACTGTTTATTTGAGCTCTCCTGGCTTGTTGGTGTCACCACCTCTTCTAACAGTAAATTTCATAAACCAATGACTCTGGGTGAAAAAATATTTTCCCTTGTTAGCTTTAACTCTCCTGACCATTGGCTTCATAGAGTGCCCCCTCATTTCAATGTGGCATGAAAGACAAAATAATTGTCCTCTATTGGCTTTTTCCAGACCTTCATGATTTCACATACTTCAAACTGGGGTGTTTCTGTACTTTTATTTCTGTCTGTGGGATGGGAATAGTGTGTCGCCACTGGTCTGCACTAGCATTTCCACTTGTAAATACTAGTGCATACCAAACCAAGTCCCCCCCCAACAACAACACACACATGCCAGGACACTCACCTGGGTCTGGACGCAAGTCTGGCTGCCACCATCTTCTGCATGGAGCCTGGTGCAACTACACCGGCACCAACACCATGGTGATGGTGACGTGCCGCACATGCACAGTTGCATTTCTAGTCATGTGAGGGGCCAGCACACTTGCACAGCACCTCAGATGAACCCCAGCATTGGCAGAGGTGCTAGTAGCCACCTGGGTCAGTTCTGCATAACAGGAAATGTTTCTGATGTGGAATGCCTCCTGTAAGTCCCAGAAGCTATCTCATTATGTACTAGCAGACAAAGTGGGAATTGGCCTCTAGTCGCCTCTTAAATGCTGCTTTTCAAGGTTGAGGAGGATTAGACATTTCAGTCTGATTTCATACGGAAGGTATTCCAATTCTTTGATCATTCTCTTTGCCTTTTCTGAACTTCTTCCACTTCCACAATATACTGAGGTGTGGCGACCAGAATTGTACACAGTGTTCCAAATGTGGTTCATGACAGATTTATAAAGTAATTCAGCGATGCTTGCTGACTTATTTTATATTCGATTCAAAGTAGCCCTAGCACTGAGTTTGCTTTTTTCACTGTTGCCGCATTCAGGGTCAACATGTTCACTGAGTTCCAGAACCCCAAGATCCCTTTCCTGGTCTGTCACAGAAAATGCAGTCCCCATCAGTTTATAAGCGTTATGGGGTTCTTTGCCTCCAGTATCCATTACTTCATTGCCCTCTCACCCATTATTTCTCTGGAGCCCATGGTGATCCCTTTCAATTTTTAGTATTGTTAGCAAACTTTGTTATCTCACTACCTAGCACCACTTCTAGATTGTTTGTGAGTAAATTAAAAAGCACAGGTCCCAGTACTGACCCAACTTCTCACTTCTTTCCATGCTGACCACTGACCATTTATTATTGCTCTTTGTTTCTTGTCATTTAGTCAGTTACCAATCCAGGACAGAAACTGTCTGCTTATTCCATGATTGATGAATTTATTCAGGAGCCTTTGATGACCAACTTTGTCAAAAGCCTTCCAAAAGTCTAGCTAGATGATATCAACTGGATCATCTTTATCCATGTGTTTATTAACATATTCAAAGAATTCTAACAAAGTAATAAGGCTTGATTTAGTTTTGCAGAAGCCATGCTGATTTTCTCTCACAATGCTTGCTCCTCTATGTGCAAAATAATTTTATCCTTAATTATGGTTTCCATCACTTTACCTAGAACTGATTTTAAGCAGACTGGTCTGTAATTTCCTGCATCACCCCAGATCCTTTTTTGCTACCCTTTTGCTACATTTGCTACCCTTCAGTCTTCATGCACAAAGCCTAATCTTATAGAAAGATTGTATATTTTGTCTAGATGATCAGCAATTTCATATCTTTGTTTTTGAAGAACTCTTGTATGAACTCTACCTGGTCCTGGCGATTGATTGATTGATTGATTGATTGATTTACATTTCTATCCCGCCCCATACCCGAAGGTCTCTGGGCAGGTAACAACCTTAAAACAGATTTGTTAGTGTGCAGTTTATTGAGACATGCAAGGACCTCCTCCTTTGTTACCTCTATCCAGGCATATGTTTCTGTCCTGTTACCTCAGCTGCAGGCATATGCCCTCTTGTCTTTCTTGGTGAAAACAATGGCAAATAAATCATTTAGCTTTTCTGCAATCTCTATGTCCTCTTTAATTATCCCTGCCTGTCTATTGTTATCTAACGATCTGCTTATTTTGCCCCTGTGTTGGTCCTTCCACAGCAGCCACTTATTCAGCTTTTCTACTATTGTCATTATTTTTTTATCCCCCTTTTTTTACTGCTTTCCCTGTATCACTTTAATTTTTACAACAGTCCAGCTTTAATGTGAGTTTGCTTCTCTAACTGATGCAAAATGGTACTAATTATAACTCGTTGCCCTGCAGCTGTGTTTTGTTATATAATGACTTCCTTTGCACATTTGCACCAGAATCCTGGGATCTGGACTGAATGATGCCAGATACCATTTACAGCAGTGGAATCTTGCACTCTGGTCAGAGTTTCACTTCAGATAATATAAAGCATACGGTTGGAACCCACCCTGTAATCCTGGCACGGCCTCTGTTTTGGGTCCACATCGACTGTGCTCAAGTTCCCACTGCAAGACAACTTTATAAAAGTTGTTTTCACCAGAACTTAATCCTGTCAATGGGTCAGACAGAAAGATAAGATTTAAGCTGTCAAAGTTTCGTGCCCTTGGTGAAAGAGGCTGCAGAACTTGCTTTAAAATGTGGATGCCCCAACTCAACAAGGAATTGGACGAACACAACTAATTTACATGATTTGGAAAGTCTGTTTTTCCAGCTGTATTTTTTTTAAATTCCATTTCCAGACTGTACAGTCCATTTTCCGTCTTGACCCAATGATGTGTTTCTAGGTATAAGAATAAGTGTTCCCAGCATTCAGGGTCTCTGGCTTTTTCTGGTATTTGCACAGGAGCTGATCCTTAGTTTTCACTGGTCCACTTCTGCACTGGTGACAATGGTGTCACCATTCTATCACCCTCCAAATGCTGACCTTTGTATCCATCTGCTAAAGAAGCTGAATTCATGTGCTGGGTGTTTGAGTACCAAACAAGCTGTAGGCAAATACTTTGCTAAAATTGGAGATGAGGCTCAAACCCATTCTCCCCATCTAAGACTTGCTGCAGAGATTAGAGCACCTTACCCAATACATGTTACCACTGCCATCCAGGCAAGGGCAATCATGGGTTGAACTTGGCTACACAATTGGGCTTGCTTGACATATTGCGATACTGAGCCCTCAGAGGCAAGCAAAACTGATTAGCGTACTGATTTCCAGGATCCTATACCTCATTCTACCAGCACCAAACAGCAAGAAGTTAGCCACAGTGCTGGTGCTTCTGGTTTCCCTTAAGCCTGCCACTTTGAGCTTTGCAGTCTCCCTGCTAGGTTGCACGTGTGTGTATGAGTGCTTGTGCCTGATTACTTTTATTGACCATTGAGAAGATCTTCCCAGGTTAAGAGAAGCCCTCTCTCTTCAAACTATATTGATTACTGTGAATGTGGAATTAACAATAGTGCTGCCATCTTGACACTGAGTGACGTTTGCCAGTGCAGTTGACCTATACTCCAAACCCTCCCCCAGTTGCAGATCCATGTTGCTTTGCCTGCATCTTAATAGATTTTTCATCCTGCTCTAAGGCTGCATCCAGACATCGGTTACTTATTCCGTTACATTTGGATATTCTGGAATAAAGCGTGGATATTCTAGAATATTTATGCTTTATTCCAAAATATTCTCATACAGCAGCATGGATCAGCAATGTCTGGATGCACCATAACATTCTTCTGCCTGTTATCTATTCTCTTCTCCTGGATTTTTTGTTTCACTCCTTTTGACAGCTACGTCCATACTAGTATTCTCATAGCAGCCAGTTCAAGCTATTTCCACTTTTTAAAAAAGGATATAAAAGAGGTCACTGCCAGTCAAAATGAACACTTCTGACCAGAAAAAGACGAGCTTTAAGTTAGCCTTCTGCGTTTATTTGTCCTCACAGCATGGTTCATAGTGTGAAGTTTCAAAACAAGCTTCACTGAATCTATATTATGTCACTGATAACCATTAGTTTTATTGTGCACTGTACAACCTGTACACAACATTTGCAGTTGAACTAAAGTGGGATGACTCTCCAATTACTAGGTAATTACATTTGCATTGATTCCCCACTCTGTAGTTAGGTCATGAAGTATATTTGCACAGTGTAAAAAGTAATACCTTATGTTTAAAACAAACAAGCAAGCAAAGATAAGATGCAGAGCACCTAGTTAAGAAGAATGCTGTTAACCAGGACACCTTTCACACTGTTAGATAATGAAATTTAGACAGCCTTAATCTCTATGACTCGGTTCCAACAGCTGTATTTGAATTGATAACATACTATAATATAGTGTGTGAGAGAGTATGGTTGTGTGTGTGCCAGATTATTGTATGTTTTTCGGTTGCAACACAGAGACCCTGCTTTTCATTAAATTTCAATGTTTAATTTGTTCAGGCTTTGAATATAAAATTTTGTGGAAAAGCAACATTAAAAAGCATAAGTTCTGGTGAATTCTACTTTAAGAGATAATAAAAACTATGGCTGTATCTCTACTCACCCCATGGAAAGTATGATGTACCCAGGAAGGGCACAATTGCTATCATAGGTGTCTTCCAGTGTAGGGGACTATTTGCTGCCCTCAGTGAAATTTATCTCTCTCTCTCTCTCTTTTTTTTTTTTTTTGTTACACTACTAGGCACCTTCATACCTGAAAGAGAAATGTAGAGGCGAACAACATCTGCCTACCCACAGATCTGCCTCCTTCTGAAATATTCACCCTGTGTATTATCAAAATATGTAATGAAGTATATATATTGAGGCAGAAAAACAAGATAGATTACTGTCCTGAGAAAGTTGTATAATGGATATGATGTAATAATGTATATAGTAGGATCAGTAAAAGTGCAGGTAGATACGTCAGGGAAGGCAGCAGCAAAAAAAGCAAATTCAATGCTGGGAATAATTAGGAAGGGAATAGAAAATAAGTCAGCAAGTGTCATTTTGCCCCTTTATAAATCTATAGTGAGGCCACATTTGGAATACTGTGTACAATTCTCGTCACCACACCTCAAAAAGGATATTGTGGAACTAGAGAAGGTGCAGAGAAGGGCAACCAGAATGATTAAGGGTCTGGAACACCTCCCTTACGAAACCAGGCTGCAACGTCTAGGCCTCTTCAGTCTGGAGAGACGGCGTTTGAGAGGGGACCTGATTGAAGTATATAAAATTATGCACGGCATAGAAAAGGTGGATAGAGAAAATTTCTTTTCTCTATCGCACAACACTAGAACCAGGGGGCACTCTATGAAGCTGATGGGTAGGAGCGTAAGGTCTGACAGGGGGAAGTATTTCTTCACACAGAGGGTCATCGGCCTATGGAATGTGCTGCCAGAAGAGGTGGTGACAGGTACCAGTCTGGATGGCTTTAAGGAAGGGTTAGACAAATTTTATGGATGACAGATGTATCAATGGCTACTAGAACGAATGCCTAGGTGCATCTTTCAGGCTGGGGGGGGGAAATGGGGCACTTCTAGGGCCAGCTGCTGGGACTCGAGAGCAGGAGAAGGTTTGTCCTTGTCTCTGCTTGAGATGCCCATGAGCATTTGGTGGGCCACTGTGTGTGACAGGATGCTGGACTAGATGGGCTGTGGCCTGATCCAGCAAGGCTTCTGTTATGTTCTTATGTTCTTATTTTTAAATTATAAAATCATGCAATGAGCTAAAGATCCTAACACCACAGACAGAAGCTAGACATTGTGTTTTACTTAATTGTGTTTTTAAAAGAAATAAAAGAATTAAAAGACAACCTCAATACAAAATATAACACAAATCCGATAATATGCTATAATACTATAATAATAATAATGCATACATACAAAACAACTAAATATCTATTCCACCTACACCTTTATCTACACCAAAGTAAGATTCATAAATTACATTCATTAATACTGGTACATATCTATCTATTTATCTATGTCTATATTGCCATAAATCTAAAGGTAGCTTATTGAAGACTACTGATAATTCAAATCTTTTTGTTGTTCTAATAATGGATTCCATTCTTTCTTAAAAGATTGTAGTTTCTTAGCTCCTAATAATTATTATACAAATGAGCAGTGTTTTCTCTTGCTGCTATGTCCATAATTTATAATACCGATTTTCTATATTCAGTGTCAAAATGATCTTTGATGTGTTGCATCAATGTGCAT
The DNA here is from genome assembly GCA_023333525.1 of Aspidoscelis tigris stejnegeri. Taxonomy (NCBI): domain Eukaryota; kingdom Metazoa; phylum Chordata; class Lepidosauria; order Squamata; family Teiidae; genus Aspidoscelis; species Aspidoscelis tigris. Next base: position 99,845,732 of record JALMGA010000001.1, read on the forward strand.
TTAATCAGTTGTTTATATGGGAATGGGAAACTTTACACTTCAAAATAAAAGCAATAAATCTAGTCCAGGAGTTTAGACTATGAGTATAGATAATGTCTTGATGTAATATCTTCCAAATGTTTTGAATAATTTTACCTTTACATATGGAAAAAGCTACCTTTTTCTCTTTGCAATGTCAACAGTGGAGGGAACAGAGGCCTGTTCACACAAGGGTCTCTATAGCATGATTAGGCCAGCCTTGGGACAGAGAATTCGCTCTGCCAGGCAGCTGGTTCCATATGGAACCGTCCTGTCCCATTCCAGGATGGCCTCATTGTGGCCAGAATATAGAATAAAAAATCATGCTCTGCACCCGGCCCAAGCCATCTGTGGCCATCCCAGAGCTGCCCAGCAGTGAGAGCATTCACACTCTTGTTGCTGGACACCTATGGACCCCACCCTGCCCTGCAGCCATTAGGCCCTTAGGGGCCCTCTGGCCAACAGCCCCTTTTGAGGGAGGGGCAAGACCAGGGTGGCCCATCCTGGGGTCCTGTGGGCTTCAGCCAACCCCAAACACAGGTCAGGATTGGATTGACAGGCTGCAGGGCCATGTGCATGTGTTTGGAGTTTGTGAGTCCGATCCGTGGTGTTGTGCGCCTAGGTGCACTGCAGCCTGTGATTGGACTGTGGCATGCACCTGCACACAATGCCCATTATGATTAGAAGGCATGCACCTGCACACAATGCCCATTATGATTAGAAGGCCCCATCAAACTGGGTGTTGTGTGTAGGCACACGCCATGGTCCAATTGCAGGCCACGGTGCATGCAGGTGCACAATGCCATGGATAGGACTCACAAGCCCCACCCCCACAGCCTGTCAGTCCAGAGGGCCCTGGAAGAGGCCCATGCTGCCACCGAAGCAGATAACGGGGCCCAAGGGGAAGGTTTGGGGGGAGGGTGGCCAGGAGGAGGCCAGGGAAAGTAGGCCCCAGGGCATCCAGTATCCTTAGAAGCTTCTACCATAGCTTCTACGGATTCTGGATTATCCAATTCGTGGATGGATAGGGCCCTTCAAATAGAAAAGAAAGTAATCATTTACACACTCTTCCCATTATTACATTATTAAAAGTTCCCTTGACTTCCTCCGCTTGTCTGACTTCTATATTCTGTATCCATCAAAGATGGATACAAAAGATGGATACAAAAGAGTTATTTCTTGGGAAGATGCAGCTCCTTGAAATGTGAATGGTGTGTGCAACATCTCCCCAGAGTTTCCTAAAATGGTACGTGAGAAAGACTCTCACAGAAATTAGAAGAAAAAAGAAAAATATTTGCTGCTACATGAAATGATTTCCCTCTTTAATTTTGAACATAGTGATAGGATTAATTTCAGCAGACAAAATGTTGTTGTTTCAACAGAAATGCCAGCAGTCTTCTGAAGGTGCTATTCATAGTTAAAACAAAACAAAACAAAAAAACCTGTATTTCCTGTTTCTAAAGAGAATGATGAAAGGGATTGTGGATATCTGATGTCTGTTACTAAATCAGTGCTGTTCCTTTCAAGATGAAGCCTAACAATAATAAATTCTTGCTTAACCAGAATGGTAAATTGCACCCACCCAACTCATCAGTGTCTGGTAAGGAAGGGAAGAGAGCAGTTAAAAGTGAAAAAGGGGACTCAAAGTAATCCTAGGAGTATCTGAGACATTATGGCAACTGTGGACTGTGTTAGCTGTATGTTTGCTACAGGGTACGCACATGTCACAGAGGGTACCAACATACCACATGGATGGTCAATGCCTCCTTAGCACATGGAGACCACACAGCCTCTGTACCTGACTCACCTCTGGGAATAGAATCTGCACCAGGGAGAGCTCTAGCTTTGGACCACTTTAAAGCTCAGGCTGGATCCTGAGTGCTGGTACCACCATGTAGACAGGCAATGGTGGCAGGAACAACCTGTACTCAGTTCTAATGCCTGGCAAAATCTTGCTAGATTCCAGAAGATAAGGAACTTCCAAAGACATTGCTGGGGGTAAACGACAATGTACCTGGCCTGAAACCCTACAACCACCTAGTAGATATCCACCAGCCTGTTTCACCTTCACCCACCATTTTCCTGGCCTGAAACTTTCTGAGTTGGATGTGAGCTCCATGTGTGCCTATGGCATGAACGCTTCAATGTTATATGTGCTCATATAAATATTGATCCCATTGAACATAAAAGACTCTGAAAGCATTAGCCAATCCTGAACTGAAAGGTGTTCATATTGTCCTTACAGATCAGCTTCCTCTCATTTTCATGGACCTTCTCTTAAAATTTCAGAACCCTTCTTAGACCACGATGCCCAGAAGTGTACCTAGAATTCAAGATGAAGTCTAACTAGCATCGAATAAAGTGAAACTATAATTCTTTCAATGCAACTCAGGAATGTATTTGCCCTTTTGTCACTTTATCACACATATAAAATCTTTAGTTAAGTGAAATTCAAACTATAGTTTATTCTGACATGAAAATAACTGGGATGTGAGAGCATTAGTGCTTATTGAAGGTCCAGAGCACCTAGTCTTGAAAAATTTATTACCTCCAGTATCACAGGTAATACACAGTTACCATCCAGGTTGATGCCCAGATCACATCTTTGAACAGTATATCTCACAGTTTAACATTTGTAACTTTTCAAAATAACTTTCTGTCCTTTTTTGGTCATCAAACCAACTGCCTAAGGCTGCCTCCGTTTTATTTTACTTAATGAGTTATCTAAAGAGAAAAAGAAAATCTCATCATGGCCAATTTTTTTTTCAAGCATACTGTTTTCATGAAATTCCACCTTGAACAAATCTCGTTCCACCTCTTCAAATGAGTTATGATATGATATCCCTGAGGAAAAATACATGAGAAGTGCAGAGCTGAAGAATGAATGTACAAGACCCAAAATATATTTTAGTCTGCCCACTTCATTGTTCTGCAGCTTGAAAGAGGAGGTGCGGGCCAGAATATAAAATCCATTTACCTTATGGCCTGTTTTCAAAATATAATTCCAATTCAGATTAGATAAATGTGGAACTTGAACCTGTATCTGAAAGATATGGGTTCAAAGGGCTGTGATCCTTGTACGGTGAAAGGCAAACCTCAGTATCAGCTCTGCATTTGTAAAATGAGGATTCTGGCTCCCAGGGCTGTATACTTTGAGCTTCTGGCTCATGCTTCAGGGGACAGAATGCTGGTCACTGTCTTTTATTTATGCAGATGAAATAGCTTTGTTGCTGTGAGCTGATGAATAATGTCAAAAATAATTATTTGATATGAATGAAGCCTAAAGGAGAAGCTTGGAAATGCTTGGTGGAATACTGGAACTGCATGTTCTGCCAGCCGGCTGTAGCTAAAGGCACACAGCTCTTCATAAGCAAATAATCTCACTCACGCATTGTGAGCTAGTTTGGTCTAGTGGTTAGGGAGCCGGACTCTTATCTGGGAATACCAGGTTCAATCCTGCCCTCCTCCATGAAACCAGCCGGGTGACCTTGGGCTAGTCACAGCTCTCTTCTGAGGTCTCACAGCCTCACCTACCTCACAGGGTGTTCTGTTGTGGGAAGAACAGAAAAACTTTGTCAGCAGCTTTGAGTCCCCTTAAATGGGTAAGAAAAGAGGGATAGAAAAGCCAACTCTTCTTCTTCTTCTAATGTCTGGAATTATAAATTAGTTATCACCTTGTTAACTTCACAGCACATTTGGCAATTAACGTTTTTGTTTACCAACTGAGTTTCCTGTTACTTTTAAAAAGAAGTATCTTACCTTCAACCAATTTATAATTACAGTTTATTCCTGTTGATATAATCAGACTTGACTTTTGTATTCAGCTTTGATTAGTTTATGTCTTTATAATTTGCCAACAAATTATTTCACTCTTTTCTTGATTCCTTATAATTAATTCATTAATTAATTCTGCCTTATAGACCTCAGTGCACCTTTTGGACACAGTTATGATGGAGAATTATTCCTGTCCACTAAACTCAATGGCATACTTTAGTTAATTTCTAGGGGTGTGTGCAAATGAAATTTTCAGGATTCAGTTCAATTTGATCAAATATGTGAAAAATCAATTTGATTTGAATCTTTAAAATTCAAATTTACCCAAATTCGATTCAAATTAAGCAAATTAGAATCTATTCATTTGAATTTTTTATTCAAATTTGCACTTACAAATGTCAACAACATTCATATGTGCCCATACACATCATTACGCATCCTGTACGCATCTGTACACGTCCGTATGCATCCCATATTTATCATGTATGCAACCCGTTTTCATGCCATATGAATCCATACAAATGTGTATGGATGCAGAACAGATGCATATATGCAAACCCGTACACATACGAATGTCCGAATAATTTCAACGAATAGATTCAAAAATCCAAAATTCATTTGGAATGTTTAAATTTGAATTTATGGACATTCAATTCTAGTTCGAATATTGAAATTTGGACAAATTCAATCGAATTTTGAATTCTTCTAATATTCATGCATATCCCTATTCATTTCCATATGCTGAGTGGAGTTAATATCTTGTGTGTAACCCCAGGGACAAAGGAAGTTATATGCACTGAGTAAGAGCAATGGTACATCTAAATCAGTCTTGTCAACTGAGACTGTGGCTGCAACCTGAAGAAGGGGGAAGGCATTGTGTAATGGGTCAGAGCACTTGCTTCCAACAGTGAGGCAGGGTGTAGCATCTTTATGTTGCATACCTTATCCCGTCTCTATCTTCAGAGCTTGGGAAGTGAAGTTCTCCAATTCAGGTGCAGGATGGTGACTCTGAGGGTGCTTTCAGAACCTTGCATGGACACTACTTACCTTGGGATACCGCTGACACACAGATACTGTGCTCCTTGGGCCTCCAACATGCACTTATTTTTCACCCATGTAGATGTAGCTTAATGTGGTTCTCCAAAGTTTCAGGTAGAAGATTGTTCCAGCAAAACTTGGAAATGCCAGGGATTGAACTTAAGACCTTCCAAATACAAAGTGGAAGCTCTACCACTCACCTGTTGTCCATCCCTGAACATACATCCCATTCCTATTCCATACACTTAAATATACACACTTTCAAGTTACCAATCAATATGAAAATCTGGAGACTTACAATTAGGGATGTCCATGAATAATTTTGGGGCATTTGATTCAAAACGAATCAAATGCTCAAAAATCCATATTTGTACAAATAGATCACATTCAAATGTGGCAAAATTCTACTCAATATGCATCTATTTATACATATTCGTATTGCCATTCCATATGTATCTGGTACAAATATATATGTATTTGTAATATGCATCTATTTATATGTATTCATATGACCATTCAATATGTATCTGATATGAATATATATGAACAGATACATATCTGATATGTTTCCCCAGCTTAACAAATGTCCAAACTATTCACACAAATGTCTGGAAACATTCATATCCATTTGAATGTTAGCATATGAATATCGTAACATTCAATTCGAGTTTGAATGTCCAAATTCAGCCAAATTTGGCCGAATTTCAAATGTTATGAATATTTGTGCACATCCCTACTTACAATAGGAAATATTCACAAGCTATCTATCAGTAAAGGAATAACTGGCAAGCGTAAAACTGATTCCTTGATATCCTCAAAGAATTCCTCCTTGCTTCCTGGAACTATGCCTTTGCAGTGAGCAAAAAAACTATTCAGATATAGTGTGTGTGTATTACAAATTAGAGAATGCAATTAATTTCACATTCTAAAATATTATACTACATTTTTTTCTTCAGATAATAAATTTAAATGATTAAAACCTCAGATGGAGCACCTATTATAATACAAACATCTCAGCCTTGCTTGGATCTTCAAACAAATGCATTATTTCAAGAATACATGGAGCAAATATTTCCATGAGATCTTAAGGGACAAGAGAGGTCACACAGAGAGGGACATTTTCTCAGATATGCTGTGCCTAGGCTATCTGGGACATTAAAGGTCAAAACTAGTTGGGTATTGCATGCATTTCAACACCTAGCTTGACATCCACTTGTGCTAAACGGTACTGAGCTTGCCATCAATGAAGTCTCCATTACTGCAGGAGAATGTAAAAGTCAGATGGAATGAAATCATCTGAGAAGTTTTTTATTCTGATTCAGAGAGCACTTGACATGTAGCTGCCTCTCCTGCAGGCAAACTTCAACATTCATTCTTTTCCAACAGAGCTGTCATCTGGTAGTTTTCTGTTAATGCAGAACTATATTACAAACTACAGTTATTCACATTAAATCAGAAGAGTATTTAATCATCAGCTGGGCCACTTAATTAGTTGTGGCATCCTGATTCAAAAACTGTTGAGGGGCAAGCAAACAGAGAAACTGTACATCTCTTCTGAAATTGCAGTTATCTGAAACAAGTGGTATGGTCAGTTGTACTCAATGAATTCCATCTTATGCTGATTGAGGATGAAGGGCGAGAGAAGATTATTACATATAATACAAAATCTAGTTTCTCTTCTGGAAAATCACAACATCCACACAATCTGATGACATCTCAGCCTGAGGATGATCTGCACAGTGCCTTTACAGTGTCATGAATGTGACATAAGGGCACAAGGTCCACATGACTTGGCCATTCATGGTATATTCAATATGCAGGATGAGTGCAACCTCTCCTTGAACACTACATATCCCCATGTCATGCTGCCATAAGTGCACAAAGAGCATGGTAACAGTTGATTGGGATGACTATCTCATCTTCCTACCACCAAAACAGTGTTTGAACATCATCAGCTTGAGACTCTCACCCCTACTGTAGTGTTTGTGAGAGGAAGGCTGCCTCTTCTTCCCTGCATTATGACAAGATTGCATATGATATCAATGTGGCAGGAAAGTAGCCTCCGCCGGTCATCTGAATCACTATACCAAGGCATTCTCTGGTTCCAATCTTCATAGACCACCCTGCTCCTGTTCAGATCACAGCAAAGGAATTCCCAGGTGCAATTTTGACAGGAAAGACAGGGGGCAGTATGTAGACAGTAAGCTGCTACCTTCAAAGAAGTGCTATAACAATAGCTCATTACTTAGTTTGGAAAAGGGAGAGTGTTATGCATATTTATCATGTGATAGCTACATCATTCACTGATAGTTAGAGAAATGCCAAATATATTCATCAGTTTCAAATCCATATGCAAATTTGAAGCTTCAAGGACTATGCACATGGACATTTCAAATATATTCAACTATAGGGCAAGGGGAACTCCACACATCTCTCAAGGGTTTCCCCTGCCTTGCACACACACACACACACCCCAGTCTGGCTGCCTACTCATTACTCACTCTCCCCCAACCCTTCCCTTACCCCTACTCACCCTCTTCTGCTGCCACTGCTGCCACACCCCTCCACTGCATCCTGCTGCTTCCAGTGCTGTTTAACTCAAGCACGGAGCCCTAAGCCCTGCTTAGGTGCATGCATGGTTGAAATGATGATCTGATCCCCAGGGAATTGTGGGGGATTAGGCTCTCAATTCAGCCAAGTACATGCCTCCATCAGGGTTTGGCGCTCTGAGGTGGGGTGCAGTGGGGTAGTAGGGTGCATGGCAGCAGGGCACAGAAGCAGAGGTTGGGGACTTTCCTTATGTGAACATCCTTCGGGTGTTCGTGCACTGTCATTTAATCAGTTCATTTTAATTATGATTTATATTAGTTCTATTGAAACCTGCCTGAGAACTTTGGGTAAAGGAAGAGGTATAGATAGATAGATATCGATAGATATCGATAGATGATAGAGATGACAGACAGACAGATAACCTGCACATGTGAATATACTGTCACTGTTCCAATACCAAAAGCCCAACATTAATAGTTACTGACATAACACTGTCAAATGCCAATGCAAACAATTTTAGTTCATTCATGACTCAAGGATGTTACTAATCAGCATGGAACTGTTTATTTATCACAAGATTCACTGAATTTTAACAGCAACATCTCACAAACTATTTTTACAGATGGAAGAACAGTGGCTTCCACACCTAGTTTTCAGCTCAGTTGTCACAGTTTTAGAGTTGTTATACCAAGTACCATAGTTTGTCTTTGAACCTGTGGAACACAGCATAGCAACCAAAAAAAAAGTGGCAAGTGAGATGAAAAGCCATATTCTTCCATTACACGCCTTTATGGGGAAGAAGCCTACCAAGATGTAAGGCAACTGGAAAGACTTTGAAAAAGAAGTCAATTACTTTTCAAGGAAGGTTCAAAGCAGAGCTACTTTTACCATTATCCATAAATATAAACACAGGAAGTATAATTACCTGTATTAATCACGAACTACTTGTATAACACCAATATAGAAAGATGAGAGACTATTACATCATTTCAAACAGAATACTAATTATTGGAATCAGTTCACCTTTGTTGTTACTGTTTGCTGCTAAATGGACACTTAATACAGCTTCCTTGCTATGCTCAGAAATGGTTTGACATTACCCTCAGTCACATCAAAGTTTTACTTATCACATGTGAAATCCAATGATGCATTTTTGAACCAGCCATTCTTTGAAAACAGAAGCCTTTTAAATAGAAATGTGAGTAATTTTAAAGAGGAAAGTCATTTTATATATACATGTACACATTGCACCCAATACAATCTCTTTAGTAAAATATATTAATTTCATATCTGATTCCTCAGTAGGCATGATGGGCAACCCTGTCTCCAAATGGTATCACATCTGCAGATCACAGTTGCAAGTTCAAGACTCCATCTGCCTCTAGTGCCTGAAAAACCCGAAAGCAGGAATTGCAATATTCAGTTCATTCTGTTAAAATTGCTTGATACAGATGAATCTGTAAAGAAAAGTTATCTCGTTGAAGCAAGTGAACATGTGTGGAAGTGATTCTGCCTCCTAAGGTATCTTGCCATTTCAAGATTAATTTTGCAGTCTGCGCTTGGTTGTCTAGTTAGTGAAGAAAGCTGTAGATATCCTGTATAATCCATCAGGATAGTAGAAATAAACTGTCACTACCAATCTAGGATATGAATATGTTTATGTATGAGCTGCTCTCCTGAAACCAAAAGGAGCAAAAACCAAGAAAGTAATAAAAAAGCAAGGTATTTGAAATGTTATATGTTAAACAGAAGTTAATAGAAAACATGGGAGGGAGACATTTTGAATCACTTTTCAATTGCAAAGAGGTTAAGCTTATTATCAAGAAGTTTGGGTCTTAACATTTTACCTACGTTAACGTTACAATTGGCTATGGAGACCTTGTGAATTTGAAATGTGCTCCAGGGATCTTTCATCGTTTAAAATTAAGCACTCTGTCATGAGTATGTGGCACTGCTTGATCTGTTTGTACTATGATGCCTACTCAGGATATGTAGAAATATGGACAGATGGGCAGACACAAGCACACCAAAAATGTCCTTGATTTCATGAAGGCAGCTCTATCAGTGGCTATTAGGCTCTGACTGTTAGGTGGTTGTCTCTCATAATAGAAACACTATGCTTCTAATGGTCTGTTGCAGAGAGCTGTGAGCAGGGTATGTTGTGCTCAATGTCCTGGTGCTAGGAGAACAAGCTGATGGAACACATGGGACACTGATCTGATACAGCACAGCATTTATTCTGTTGATAGGCAGGAACAAATCATGGAGGGATGGAGGGACTTTATGGTAAACAGCTCTCTGGGTATTTCACTTTTTTCTCTTGTCACTGTGTATTTTGAACAAAGCAGAAAAAAATAAAGCAGACATTGCAGTATACTGGACATATCTGTTTACAAAAGCCTAATGCCCAGTGGGAATGCAGATCACCTTACATCACTTTTTGAGACTTAAAAGACCTAGATATTGCAACCTTTTCTCATACGGAAGTACCTTCAGCTCCTTGATCATCTTAGTTACCCTTCTCTGAACCTTCTCAATTTTGTTTCATCCTTTTTGAGATTCAGTGTCCAAAACTGTGCATAGTATCCCATATGCAGTTATACTACTGATTTGTAAATGGGTATTATAATATTAGGACATTCATTTTCAGTACAATTATCCAAAATATAACACACACCAGAAGAAAACTCAGAACTCTTTGGCTATCTAAGCCAATGTCTTTAACATTTCCTCGATCAAGGTGAGCTTAGTCAATGAATTACAGAAAATGTTATTTCCTGGGGGAAGTTTGTACTTCCTGTCCCACCCAGGGGATGTGAATAATGAACTGCCCCTGACATGTACTAGTATTTGCACTTGTAAATGCTAGTACACACCACTACCACCCCAAGTGTCTGGATACTTACCTGGTCTGGGAACCACTATTTTAGGTCCTAATGCCAGCATCACTTTGTGTGCACCGGGCTAAAAGCAGGAAAATAGTGATACACACCATCTGATGCACCAGCATGCTTGTGTGGTGTGTGATGTGCCTCCTTGTGCACCAGAGAGATGTAGATGGGGGCCCTGCTGGAGACTGTTGGACGAGGTAAGTCTACGTGTGGAGCACAAAATTGTGTTTCACATGTAGTTTGCATCCAGTGCACACTTGCATGGAAGGGGCCGTTTCTGAATTGGAAACAGCTCCTTCCAGTGCAGATACCTCATCTGGGAGCATACTGCAACCAAACTATGGGGCCAAGTGCAGAAAGGCCCTGATTAAAAAAAACAACAAAAAAACACCTCAGATATTGTTCTTGTTGATGCTGATTCTGATCTATGAAAATGTATTTTGATCATTCAGAAACTCTTTTCAGCTGATAGAATAGATGACAATATTTTCAATATTTATGATTAGTGCATGTAAATTGTAAGAATTTTGTGATTGCTCTTTTTAAACATGCAAGTAGAGTTGGAAATTACTGAGCAGTGCTTACCCCTTCCCTATTTATTCTAGTATGCCACAGCTTTATACTATGTATTGCCTGAAAGTAAGCCATGGAACAAATGTGTGGTTTCCTTTTGAATGAACATGCATTAGTTTTAACAGTAAATTAAGTTTAGATGAACTTAAGACAGCCTACAGTTTCCAGCACAAAAATGGAATAATGCATCATTGCCCACCATGGATCAGGCCACAACCCATCTAGTCCAGTATCCTGTCCCACAGAGTGGCCCACCAATTGCTTATAGGTATCTCAAACAGAAGACAAGGGCAAGACCTTAATCTGCTCTCAAATCCCAGCAAACGGCATTAAAAGACATCCTGCCTATCTCCCCTCTTGGAGAATGTATAATTCTAGAAGCCACTGATACACCTGTCCTCCATGAATTTGTCTAATTCTTGTTTTTTTAATGCTTTTTATCAATTAACACATACGGTAACAGAAAAGTTATGTTAATGTTTTATTTTTTCTTGTATTTTTATTGATACATTTTCAAAAGAGGTAGAATTAGTACAGCAATTAGTTTAAATGTGGATTTACATATAATCATCAAAGGTGGGGATTATTTATTATTTTTATTTTTTTATATTAGTGTTGCTACCTTAATTTACTTTATCTTTTTATAATGTATAATATTTGTTTTAAAACTATTAATATTTCTTGGAAGTCTTAATAAAGATTTATTTTAAAAAGAAAGATAAGAAAAAAGGCATGTTCCAAAATCCATTTTGCCCCAAAGAAAAGCAATATAATACTCCCAAAATAGAAGATGAAATACACTCTGTGACATTTCGTGAAGCAATATTGCACAGAACTCTCCTGTTGGGCAGGAACTGAAAAAAGGAACAAACTCACCGCTCCTTTCTTGACGGTGTTAAGCAATTCCTGAATCGATATGATGCAGCCATTATTTATTGACTTCCTTTCTGTCCTTCTTCCTTGCCTGTCACTACAGTGACAGCACCCCAAACAGACCTTGCACTAACAACAGCAGAGCGAGCACTGTATTGACTCATTTATACACAAACTGCTGAGAGGTATGGTGGCTGGCATCTGAGAATGTTGCATTTGCATCTTGCAAAATATATATATATATATTTCTAAGGCATGTGTGGTGGATGACACAGTAAGTAGCAGGCTGAGTATAATAAACCATCAGCATAAATGAGTTGTCATGTTTATTTCTCCAGCTGTCTTTCAACCAACACCTTCTTCACTCTTTTTTTTTAATTTGCTACTGAAACCAAGAATCTAGAAATCTCTATTCTTTTGCCTGGAACAGTCATAAAGATTCATTTTTAGGATCATCATGCAGTATTCAATACAATTATTCTACTAATAATTATAATGTTCTATGTCCCCAAGTTCAAAATTTTTAGATCACTGTAGAATCTCAATAAGCAGAATATCAGTATGTCACATGCTTTAATTCTGATACATTTTGGTACCCTTTACTGTAGTATTGTCTCTTTGTTTATAAAAGCCATACCCATCAAAGACTTCTAGTTTTCAAAAAACTGAAATGAAATCCCACACATTCATCCTCCTTCAAATTGTAGGGTAATTGTATTTGTCCCTTGAAATTCTCCCTAGAGAAACAGCTATGAAGAGTTAATTGTTATTAATGTGCTAATGTGTTTTATCTGAGGTGTTACTGACATATGTTCCATCAGCCTTAGCTGCTGACCAGCAGCGTCCTTGAAAGGGTCATTTTTACATGATACAAACAGTGGTATTAATTCCTCTATTATTAAAATATTACGTGCACAGGAATTCTTATGCTATATGACATGACAAAACACAACAGGGGCTTAAGAAGAATGTAACAGAATAGGCCTCTGGCTTTATGCCATCACAAGCTAAAGGACTCTGGAAATCCAAAGAACTCAGTGACAGCAAAAGCTGAGATTTCCTGTGCAACAAAAATGAAATATATTTTACAATAGTGGCAGCCTTGGTGGTTTGATCACTTAACTGTACTGATGTGTTTGGAATGATGTACCCTGTAACATTGGAAGTAATACAAATATAATTTTTAATTTACGGGTAAAAATTGGGAATATCCAGTAGGAGATAAAACCTGTTTATTCAGAAAGCCCCAATGTACTATATGGCATTACAGTTCCTGGTAAATCTGTTTCATACTGCACTTTGCTAAGAATTTTAGAATTACCCTTATATTTTAGTTCCTATGGCATTTGCTGATCATTCCTATAAAAGAAAGAAAAATATATATTTACAGTTAATAGGTCAAATTGTCACTCACCTGCTCTTGAGAAATTTTATTTGTTTATTTTATTTTAGTAATAGCAAATAATTACTAAATATTCCTACACATTTATTGGTCAAAATTCTGTGATAGGATATACAATGGTTCCCCCAATACCAAATCAATAGACTACAGATCACATCCCAATTGCATTAACAGCTACTATTTCATTTGCAGATGAGGGAATGCAAACTAACTTCATGACTTCTTACCCTGGATATATAAGAAAGCAAAATTCATTTAGTCTGGATATAGCTGGTGCATTTTATAAAAGCTTTGTCTTCATAGCATGTACATTTTTCCAGATTTAGGCCACATCTGCAATGTGGAAGTATTCCATTTTATCCTGAAAATAGGACCTCACTCTTTGTGATGGTCAGTTCATTTCAGAAGGTGGGTTCTGGTTAGTCATTGCTTCTAGTGCTATAGCACACTTGTATGAACATTGGAGCCACCTGTCTCACTAATCACCTGTTTCACCTGTCTCACTAGTCTCTTAGTCTGTCTTAGGGACAGAAATAGAAGCCATCTTAGCCAAGTTGTTTTCAGCCTGGACACACCTAGCTGCCGCCTCACAAGCTTTCAAGGTTAAAGATAAGCTCCAATTGGTAGGCGTGAGTGGAGAATGGCTTAGCAAGATGGTGGATTGTGGGAGGGTGAGGGGATTGTGGGAGTAGATTGGTAGCTCTGCATGCTGAGGGGGTGATAAAATGGGGGAACTGTAGATAGATCTGGATCAACAATAGGCAGAGTCCAAACAACAAAGCAAAGCAGATGCCTAAGCTCTGTTCTGCATCAATGGATGTGAAGTACCTCCATACAAAGAAGAAGAGCTGGTTCTTCTACTCGGCTTTTCTCATCCATTTAAGGGGACTCAGAGTGGCTGACAAAGCTTCTGTTCTTCTCCCCACAACAGGACACCCTATGAGGTAGATGAGGCTGTGAGAGCTGAGAACAAGAGCTGTGACTAGCCCAAGATCACTCAGCTGGCTTCATGGTGAAGTGCAGAATCAAACACAGTGACTACGAGATACGAGTCTGGCACTCTAACCACAAGAACAAGCCATCCCCACTGCAATATAACTGGCCCACAGCACCTTCAAAATCTGATGCAATTGACCACATCCCCATCAATCAGATGTTACATCTGGGTGGGATTTGAGTGGTGTCTTCAAATGCTCCAACCACAGATCCCAGGTGTCTTAGCAGGCACTGCAAAGACATGATTGCCATCCATGCAGCCACTGTTTTGGAGGTGCTGTGAAGGTGTCTTTGCAGTCCCATTGTAACTGCACTTGTCCCTCAACACCAAACCCACATTCATCCTAGATCCACTCAATGTGTAGATGCCCCTTCCTTGATCTTTATGAGAGAGTGCTAGCATGGATGTAGACTACATTTATCTGGTCTATCATTAATCCAGTTAGTGAGCCCTTAGCACAGTCCTGGATCTACTCTACTCCCATGCAGATGATGTATTCTTCTTAGCAGCTCCCTCATCCTAATTGCCATGCAGACATTGTGTTCTTGATCCAGATTATCAAATAAGTGCAGAAAGGGAAACATGAAAGAGAACAAAGTTTATTTACATACCAATCAGGAAGGACTTGAAAGAGAAGAAGAAAAGAAATTATCCCATGTATACTCTGTCAGGGAACTAGGGAATGGTTATAAAAGAAAGACTCTGGAAAAGTCTGGCAGGGTAAAAGTTGTGAACAAAAACACTGAAAATGCAGCTTAAAAAAAATGTGAAAGCATCCTATTTCTAACGTCAATTTATGCCAAGCTATTTCCAGAAGGATGAATAAAGTTTCTGGTAGTTCTATGAAAAACATACTACTGTTGTGAAATCTATGTAAATACAATTTAAGGAGTTTGACACAGGGCAGCATCCATTTGTCCTCAGTGACCAGATTCAAGCCATTGCCTCCTGGAGGGTTTAGAATTATGCTATTCTTCTCTCTTCGGAGTGATTCTAGAACACAAGCAAGGAAGTTATAAGAAATAATGGAAATGACATTCTGCTTAGAATCTTTCCTTCCTCCTCCCTCTTTTAGCTGTTCCAGTTGATCTTTCAGTTGCTTGCCTGAAAGAAGGAATAGGTTGAATGGGTGCAATGCTTGATCTAATCTTGCTTCTGGAGAATGTGCTTCATTTTATGCACACCCTAGTTCCGTCTGCTGACTACATGAATCCTCAAACGTGATACCACATGAGGAAATGCATTCAGACTTTTTAAAAATTCTGCTTCTCAGCTGATCTAATTTTTGCCTCAAGGAATATGGGTCCAGATATCCTTCTTAAAAGGTGCTGCAAGGTTTTGTTCCATAGTTCATGCAGAAGGGACCATTTATATGCATTTAAATTTGGTCACTCCTCAGTATTCCAGAAAAAGCAACCTGTTCCACATCAGCCTCCGAAGAACAGTGTTTCAGCCTGGGGCAGAATGGTCCATCCAAATGTGGACAGCCCTGTTCTGTTCCAGCAGCATGGGGTAGGTTGCACCTTTCTGGACAGGGTGTCCTGCCCTCAGAGGCAGCATTGAGACTGGGAATGAAAGTTATGGCCTGACTATCTTTGGGACAGACACATGTCTGGCAGAACTTCCTAAAGTACCATCAAAAAAAGGTTCCCTGTGATATGTTGGGCCTGGGTGAGTGATAAACCTCTTTAGTGAAGAGCTATACCAGGCTAGGGGCCATTTAAGGGAGCCTAGCCTGGGCCATGTTTCATCCAAAGCAGGTGGCAGGCCCTGGGAATTTATTCCAGAATAAGACCGATGGCAGAAAGGACATCAGTGACCACACACTCCATGAACTTTCTAGGAATCACCCGTATCACAACACTTTGAAGTCACAGCCACATTTTTGTTGTGTAGAGACTGAACAAGACTGATTCCATGACATTACTTTCTCCTAATAAAGGCCATGTGGCTTAAGAATTTCACATTTGGTTTGCCTTTAGTTCAGGTGAAGATGTGAAAGCAATATCTGAATCCATTCTATAAACTTAGGGTCTAAGTTTCTTCTAAGAAGTAATGTGCAACATTTATTTTGTTGTTGTTGATTTAAATGAGTACTGAAGTGCTTTACATTTATTGCAGTCTGTGGTACTTGGTATCCTGACAGCATCAGCAGGATCACTTCTCCTCATGGTACATTTTCTCCAAGTTTTTCATCTACATGCCTTCTCATATTTCTCAACTGTTTTACCAGGAATACTCTCTTAGGTCTTTCATTTCAATTTAGCCTGAGACCACAAAACTCATTCTGTGTTATTTCTCACCTCAAACGAGACAGCAACTTGGCTGAAGCAAACATCAGCCAGGGTTTTTTTTTCACTTGCCATTCAGTGCAGGCACCTATTAAAACCATTCACAGTGCAGTTTTATTAAACAAAAGGTGCATTATTGGCTGAGAGCCATTCTACATAAATATTCTCTGGTCAAGAGCTAATAAAATAGAACATCTTGACTAAGAGTTAAAAGAAGCATGCAACAAGATGTGTACGTCAGATTACATAAAAGTGAGTTTAAAGCAGATTAATTGGAAATTATTGTAGCATGTGAAGAAAATTTTGCTGATATATATAAAAATAAACCACAACTGTGCATGTAGAACTATGTGTTACCACTTCCACATGTATATAGAATTTCCTGGAGTGGATTTTTTTTTAAAAAAAGATGGTTCTTCTTCTAAGCAAAGCTAAATTTGTAAACATCTAGAAACTAGGGCCCTTTCTGCACTGAGGAGCCATAGATCCAGATAAATAGATCACAAGGACGTGAGAAAATAGCACTGTCTGCCATCAAGATATGGCCCAGTCTTGTGCAGATGGAGCTGGCCTAATGGGGGCAAGGCCTTTTTGATTTGGATTAATGTGCAGATCAGGAGGCTCAGGATCCAGATCAGAGGCCCTTTCATCTGGATCTAGAGGCAAGTGCAGAAAGGGACTAACTACAGTACTGCTTGTGCAATTTCCCAGTCTTGCATCCATCAGCAGGCAAAAGCTTAAATCTCAAAAAATAAAAGCTATGATGAGCCTATGTTAATTTTCCTAATGTGTTTGGCCTGGAAGAGCACTTATACTTGGTTTGTGACAATGATAATGTAGGAATACCTGTACAAAGACTTGTGTCTGCATGGCATATAGTGTTGAAGACTTATTTTTTGTATGCCTCTGATTCTTCTTCTAAAAAAGTGAGAGCAATGGAAAATTTGTGGCCTCTAGATGTTGCTGGCGGTGTCTCTAATTATTGCCAGTGTTGGCTGGGCAGTTAGGTCCTGGATTCAAACAGCATTTCTAGGGCTACACCTTCCTTATCTATCTTCTACTTCATCATTTTTAAAAGAGGATGTCCTGCTGTAAATGTCTTGGGATGGAAGCTTAAATATGCTGAAAGGAGTTAAATTGAACATCTTCCACAGAAATGTCCCAATGGAGCAGTGACACAAGACAGCTCTTAACATGACAGCTCGAAGCTGTCGTGTAGGAGCACTGAAACCAATTGCCAAATAATTTTTGACAAGTCTAAAGACATCAGAGAAGATCTGCCACCAAGGAACAAATTTTTCTTCTGTGCCTGAATTCTGTAACTTTATCAGAAGCTAGCTATCCCCTTACCAAAAAATGCAGCACTTTAAGAAGTCAGCTATTAGGTTTTTAATGAATAATATTAACACTGTATGTAGCTAGTGGGTGGCAGATGGTTTCCATGGGAAAGATACCTCTCACTTATTATGCAGCAACAAAAGCAAATGTGGGGAACTTACTATTTCCCATATGCAGTATGATTTTTGCTGTCAAACTATACAGAGGTAGACGTTATTTTAAAAGCCAAAGTACATGTGCTCCTACACAGGTAATTTTGGGGGTGCCATCATCAGGGGGAAAGGCTCCATGTGACATTTATACAATACTGCTGAGTTTCTACAAAAGACAATCTGCCAAAACAGCCTTTTCCCAAATTTCCACTGTTGACCTTACAGTGACTTAACACATTAAGATCTCTTCTGTCCCATACATCAGAGAAGCAGGGAAGCTCTATCTTGACCTCTTTGCTGATGGAGGGGACACTTCTCCTTATGTCATTATAGCAACTGGCAACCCAACAGCAGATGAAGAGGTTCAGAAATATACTCAGTGGTCCGTAGCTCCATGGTCCCAGCTTGGATCACGACAACAACGAAAGCCATAAAAAGAAATCTTACTTAAATCATTTCATTGTCCACTTCCATTGGAATTTACATTTTCAGTCTCCTGCTTATTAAAGATCCAGAGCAGAATAAGCAAAACATAAATAAAGGGGAGGTTCTGTCCCAAATGTTACTCTTCTGTATTGTCTTCAGCTATACACATGTCAATGGTATTGTGCACCAAGAAGAACATCTGGACCTTCCTGCAAGGAACCTTAATACAGATTAAGGATTCATGTCATACACTCCTAGGCCTCATAGATCTGCACATTCATGTGGATTTATGAAGCTTCAACCACTCCGCTCTGGCCAGAGACAGTCTGGGATGGAAGTGTCTCCATGCAGAGTGAACACTCTGTCTCTGAGCATTCCAGACTTCCTTTTTTGCAAACTTCCAGCCCGCTACAGAGCACTGGTTAAAGCTTTCTGCACCGTCTGCAGACTCTGGATCACCTTCAAGGGCATCCCTATCAATGTTTCCTATAAGATAGGCAAACATTCTTACAGCTAGAACAAACATCTACTTATTAGCTGAGAGCTAGTCCTGAAGTTCATAATTTTCCCTGGTCTTTCTAGCAGCCATTTCCCCAACCTGCTGCCTATAAACTCATCCCTACTTGCTTCTTTTGGCGAGAACTTGATAGGAGGTGGTTGGGAAATTGGCTATCAGGAAGACCTGGGGAAAACATGAGGCACAGGACTGTTGTCTGTTAGACAGAGCTTGAGTCAGATTAAGAGAGGCCTTAATTTTGATTACTGGTAGACCCATTTAATGTATCAGGGTACTACATGTGGCTACTTTTCAATGGCACATCATAGCACACTAGCAAAAGCACCACTAGAGCCCTGAGGCTAAGGATTTTGTTCCTAGCCCTCAGAGTTGTGGGCTGCAACCACAAAACACATATGAGCTTCACAGCTGTGGCACAAGCTGCCTTGTATCAGCACTGTTAGTACAGACAGCACCGATCCAGCCCATGCCTTCTCACAGTCTGCATAAGTAGGCTGGGCTAGGCTGTAAATGCTAGCTCTAAAACAATTTTGTCATGCCACCAGTTATTTTGAACAGTGGCAAGATCTGCACATAGCAAGGTGGAGCATTATAAAGCAGATCATTCTGTTCCCTGCACAATAAGAATAGTGATTTCCTTGTAATGCTATTCTAAATGTGATGGTGGGTTCTCTGTATACTAATTGCTACCCTGGCTTTGAGATCCTCAGCAGAAATCTTGATAGGCAGGGGCAGTCCCCCACCCATGAAGACAGGTAAAGAGATCCTCCATCCATTAACATCAGAAGCAGAGGAAAAGCCAAAACAAGGTTATGAGAACTCTTCATCCAGCTCTGCTGTTGAAGCCCTGCACCAGGGCTTACAGTGGGATTGCTGGGCAATGGGTGCAACATCGATATGAGGCATTGCACTCATCCTGCACACTGACTGTGCCATAAGTAGCAGGGTCATGCAGAATTATCATGTATGCTGCTCCTTTATGCACTCCCAATGCCTTCAGTTGGCTTAATCATGTGATTTTAATGTAATACATCTTGACATTTGGAAGGCATTTGATATGGCACTGCATGACATTTTCATAGTGGCTTAAGGAACTAATATAAAATACAAACAACATTATGACTTGAAGCTGATGTAAAAAATGTGTATAAAAGCTTGTCTAGTTTTTATTAGGCTTAATTCTGTGAGTCCACTAAACTTTCTTTGTATATTTCAGTCATCAAACTTTGTGACAGAAAATTTCATAGCACCACAAAATGTGGTATCAGTAACAGCAGCATTGAATGTTTTCAGAGTGTCACAGAGACTAACATTAGCTATTATATTATCATGACTGTCTTAGCATAGGATAAGAACCTCAACCAGGAGGTTCAGCAGGACCAAAGTGAGGTTTCTGGAACACCTTCATCCACCTTTTACTGCTCTGCAAACATTTTCTGTCATAATACAAACTTGCACTTGTCTTCTCAGAGGACATTTTAATAAGTTCAACACCTTTTTTTTTTCCTAAACCAAGCAAGCATGGAATTACAGTACCCATCACACAGCTGAAATGATCTCAGAACTGTTCTGAGAAGCTACATTTCATTCTGCTGCATATTACCACAACATTGCTACATTTATACAGGAACAGGAACACGCTGTTTCTGGCTTTGCTTCCCTGCCCCCAAATGGTATCTTGAATTTTCTCACTTACTGGGAACAATAGCTTCTCAGAACATTATTCAGTGGATAGCTCTTGATGACAATTTTGTTTTCCTCACAATTTGTAATGATAAAAAAGTAAAAGTCATCCAGTGAATTACTCAGTGAAAATTATTCTCCCTCTCAAACTGCTAATGGCTTGTTGTCAAGTTGGCAAGAATTATTAAATGAGGTATCTAAGAGAGGGCTATCCTGGTATTAAAATGATTCAATATTTTCAGTAATGATTTGATGGATGAAGTAGAAAATATGCTAATCAGATGTGTTGGATAAACAACTGATGAAAAGAAACAAAAACACTTTGGGATTGGCATAAATTACCTATATCTGTGTCTATCTGTCTGTCTTATGCCAATCCCTTAATGTTTGCAAATAAAAATTTATTCAAATGTTTTATTTAAAAAGCAGGTATTGTTGACAAAAGGAATAATGTAGGGCTACAGACACATCACCACTACAACTGGAATGTTTAGTCTCCAAAATTCATTGGTCTGAGATTTCCCCGGGCAGGGACACCACTTGCAGCTACAGAGCCTGTGCAAGACTCCACAGCTGCAAGTGGTGGGGCGGAGCCAGTACCACCTGTGTGTGCAGCTCCGCTCCTGCTGGCCCAGGCCCTGGACCCCATGGCAGCAGGTAAGTGGTGTGGACGTGTGTCCACAGATCCAGTCTTTATACCTGGAGGCCACTTTAATTGGGTCCTCATAAGATCCAGATTTAAGGCCCCAAAGGACCCATTAAACCAAAATTTCTCCTGGTCTTGTGGGGACAGGGCCTGCCAGATGGGGCCTTAAATGGGGTCCCTGTAGGGACAGGACCTTCTCGATTGGTACCAATCGGGTTCTTAATGGAGTCTTTGGGTGTTTCCGCACTAGCTGTGGAAACCGGGTTAACACACACACCCTTAAAACACATTTAAAACAATTACCTTAACATGCATCCACACTGTAGACCTGATTGGAAAGTCTGCGTCTGCATTTCGGTGTGCAAGATCGGTTTTAAAAAACCGGTTTTGCCGCTGAAATACATCTTAAATGTAAGACCTGAAAAATCAAGTCTTACATCCGTCACTTCCCCCTGGATGTGTGCAGAAGCAGGATGATTCCGTGCACAGGGGAAGGGATGGATTCCCTCTGCCTACCATGTTGGGAAGGGTGGAAGCAGGACTGCCTGCTTCCAAAGCCCTTCCCCCGTGCACCGGTCACTGCCAAAAACATGCAGTGACACAGCTTCATGCTCCAGTCCCATGGCTCTGGGGGCATCGTCACTGGCGTGCGAGTTGGAGGACAGATTGGAATGGGTGCTGGTGCGTCCGCACAGCACCCACTCCTATCTGTCCTCCAGAATCCATCCTCCCCGCACATGTGTGGA
Source organism: Aspidoscelis tigris stejnegeri (assembly GCA_023333525.1). Lineage (NCBI taxonomy): Eukaryota > Metazoa > Chordata > Lepidosauria > Squamata > Teiidae > Aspidoscelis > Aspidoscelis tigris. The sequence goes on from JALMGA010000001.1 coordinate 99,867,647, forward strand.
CGTACGGGGGTCCCTTCCATCAGTCACAAATAGTGATGGATCTTTGGGAGGATGGATTGCCAAAAAACCTGGATCTTTTTAGATCCATTTTTCGGCATCCAGTGAGGAACTACCCTTAATTGGAGTCTTAGTGCTCGTGTAAGAAGGCTTTGGATCCTCTGTTTCCCATATTCCTTCTATATCATTGGGCTGTCTAGGCCATTATAAGATGTTTCAAAGTTTACTTGCTAAGATTAGGACATTCTGTGAGGTACTAGCCCCAAAAGACAGCGTAAAATACTTCAGGGTCGGATTCTAAAACATTTCTTTTGAATTTTAACTTATCTTGTTGACACAACCAGTAAAACTGTCAGGATTAAAATCCTCAGAGTTATTCTTTACAAGCTGTTACATTTCAGCACACAGCAGCAAATCTTCATTATACTGCATCTCACCAACTATCCACCCATGCCAATGGTATTAACTCCACACCACCTTTGTAATATCTATAGTTGAGAGTAAATACTAGCTGATACTAAATGCAATGTTTTCAAGTGTTTATGTAGTAAAGCTATACATAAATCTTGTTTTCCTTACTAAGCTACCACCACACTTTTTCTCTTTGGCTGCATGACCCAGATGGAGTACCCTCGCACTTGGATACCTTGGGCACAAGAAGAAAAAGAAAAAGAAGAGTTGGCTTTTCTATCCCACTTTCTCACTCATTTTGGGGAACTCATTTTGGGTGTCCCTACAACAGACACCCTGTGAAGGAGGTGTGAGAGGCCCGAAGAGAGCTGTGACTAGCCCAAGGTCACCGAGTTGGCTTTGTGGAGAAGTACAGAATCAAACCCAGTTTTCCCAGATAAGAGACTGACTCCCTAATCACTAGAGCAGACTGGCTCACAGACACATTTCTTATGAAAACAAAAATTATCTACATAAGCATAGAACATCAGGATAATGGTCACAGTTCACTGAGACTGCATCCACACCACACCTTCAGATGCAGTGATCCCCACTTAGGTTGTAATGACACAAAGATGTTTTCCATGCCATGTGCTCTTTTCAACTGAGAGCAAAACCATCTGCTCAAGAAAACCTTTATAACCCACTAGGAGGTTGGAAGACAAGCAAAAGAGATGAAAGCATAAAATGGTTCCAGCATTCTTCTTCCAAAAAGCTCGAATGAGGACAGCAAACCTAACTGCAACGCCTTTCAACCCAAGTAGGAAATTCCAGAGGATGTAAAAAGAAGTGTAGATAATTTACTTTGGCGGACATCATTTTTTGGCCTAGAGGAGCAGTGTGGAACACCTATGGGCAAGAATGTGTGAGCAACCCTGCCTAGAGGTATATTAAAAAGTTGGGCTTTTCAGTCCAAACAGCGGCCTTGGGCAGTCATTGTTATACTGTATTAAGCCTGTACTTAAGGATCTGGACAGGACTTTGCACTTAGGTCAGAGTCCCATTTCAGGCAATAGAAAATGTGGCATTGGAACCCACAGTTTCATCATGGTTCAGGCCCTCTTGGACCTACTGACTCAAATCTTTGATGATGCCTGTTTTTCCTGCCTAAAATCTCTTTTGTTAAAAGGTGTTTTGTAACACTATTTAATCCCGTCAACCTGGTGCAGGAAGGTGACAAGCTGTTAGTGTTCATGCCTTGGGTGAGAACAGCTGCCAGACTGGCATAATAATGTGGGTACAGGTAGTCCTGCCTCTCCTTAAGCAAGTGCAGTCTATTAATGAGCTTCTGTATGTGAGTGAGAGAAAGAGACCAGAGGACAATTCATACTTGGCCTACTAGTCCACACTGGGGTAGCTTCTGGGAAACATCATCTGCACCTGTAGGAGGCATTTCCACATCAGAAATGCCTCCTACTATACCTGAAGATACCCCAGTGGCTACTGGGAGTGGTGCACAAAATCGTGCACCACGTGCATCCACAAACGTACCTTTCCCAACCACCACAGACAGCATTCACACCTCTTGCAGTGCTGGGGGTCAGTTGATATGCCATGCAAGCATGCTGTCATGTCAGGTGACTGGAAACATGATTGCACATGTGTGGCACATCACCATTGTCCTGGTGATGGCACCAGGGCATGCACAGTCATGCCACCCTCCAAGGAGAAGATGGCAGTCCCAGATTCACACTAACATCCAGACCCAGATGAATGTCCAAGAGTGTGACGGATTGGTTTGGCATTCACTAGTGTTTGCAAATGTGAATGCTAGTGTACACCAGTAGGGTGCACTATTCCCATCCCCTGGATAGGAAGTGAAGTGCTGAAAGGCCCCAGGTTCATGATTTGGTGCTTTTCTTCTCCACTTATAAGAGACAACGCCAAGAAAGTTATAATTCTCTCTAACCTAAGCAAACTTCAAGTCATTTCCTTTCCCTTCCAATATGGATTAAGTCCTTTTCTACACTGGGCCTTAATTCTCCTGGAACAGGGGGCCACCATTTGCATTCTGGTGCAGGCTACAGTAGGCATCAGCCAGGATAAGGCCCAGTGCAGAAAGGGCTTAAGCAATCCCTCTCTTCTCTTTTCTCTCTCTTTCTCAAGGAAGACTGTGACTTAGCTCAGTTGCCCCAATGAATTTCAAGGGCACAGTTGATTATTATGTGGAAAGCAGCAATTGATTATTTAAACTGGCCCATCACAAGGAAGAGTTTATTGATTTGAGAGTTTCTGGCCCATTTTACCACCTCTCGAGCTTTAAAGCAATCAGAACTAAGCCTTATTTTGGTTCTTCTGGCTTTTGCATAGAAACAAACCTTTGGTTAGCAAAGAAAAATCCCCATCATACAAAGTGCCTTGCTAAGTTCTCCATTTCCAAAGCTTCGTTTAAGGTTGGGAGTAGTGTAAACTTTGTTAAAAACTATGTGTCTCTTGCTAGTGACAAAGCTAAAACTCCACTCCTCATGCTAAAAAACCCACAAAAACATCATTGTGTCTCTTATCACATTCTCAGTTATACTTCTATTACATTTATTTTATTTATTTATTTATATTTACATTTATATGCCACCCCATACCCGAGGGTCTCTGGGAGGCTCACAACATTTTAAAACAGACATTTAAACATTATATCAACCATAAAATCAGAAACAAGTTTAAAATGCAACTTTAGAAAAATACAAAAATAGTTAAAAGAAACAGTGATTTTCAATGGGGGAAGTGTGGGGGACATTTAACCAAAGGCCTGCGTGAAGAGGAACGTCTTCACCGCCTTCCTAAATAGGAACAAAGAAGAGGCCTGACGCACCCTGAGGGGGAGACCATTCCATAGTCTGGGGGCCACTACCGAGAAGGCCCTCTCCCAGGTGCCCACCCACCTAGCTACTGAAGACGGAGGGATCACCAGAAGGGCCTCCCCTCCAGATCTTAAAACACGGGCAAGTTGATACAGGAGAAGGTGCTCCTTTAGATATCTGGGGCCCAAATCATGTAGGGCCTTATAAGTCAAAGTTAGCACCTTGAATTGGGCTCGGTAGTGAATTGGCAGCCAGTGCAGTTCTTTTAAAACCGGCGTAATATGTGTCCGGCTAGGTGTTCCTGTCAGCTCCCTAGCAGCTGCATTTTGCACCAGCTGCAACTTCTGAACCGTCTTCAAGGGAAGCCCCATGTAGAGCGTGTTACAGTAGTCCAACCTGGAGGTTACCAGAGCGTGGATAACTGTGGCCAGGTCATCTCTGCCCAAGAAAGGTTTCAGTTGACGTACCAGCCGTAGTTGGGAGTAGGCACTCCTGGCCACGGCCTCCACCTGAGCTTCAAGTGTTAGCGCAGAGTCCAGGAGTACCCCCAAGTTACGAACCTGTCCTTTCCCAGATATTGTAACCCCATCAAGGACAGGGTATCTCCCAACTACATGTTACCATTTGACTAAATTTGCCCAATTTCACATTTAAAAATGTTAATCACATAAGTTAAAATTTGCCATTTAACTAATTCACCCTGCTTTGAAATATTTTTGCAATCATTTGGTATTGTTGCTACTTCCTCTTTACCATTACTGCTCACTTTTATTATTGGCATTTGCTGTGTAATAAAGTTATTTTCTATATGCCTTTTATAAGTTAATAAATAAACTGTATTGAAATCAGTCAAGTGCCTCACTCTCCTTTGGGATCAGTTCCAATTCATTGTCAGTTAAGCCAAGCCTGTGGTCCATAAATATCTTGTGTGTATTTGGGACCACTGTTAAACGCTGCCTTTCATCCTAGCCTACCCAGCAAGGTTGTTGTAAAGACAAAGTTGATGAGAGAATAATGTATGCTGTCAAGCTCTTCAAAAGACAGAGAGCTGCAAATAACTTTTCCAATGTGCAGCAATCACCAAACAAAACTGTTGATGCCATGGAAATAGAAATAATTCCAGTGGATATTGTAGACTTTCAGCACAGTCTTAATGCTGTTCTAAATTCTAGTGATTTCAGTGACATTTTACATGAGTTCTAGATTAATTCCTGGTATTTAACACATAGCATTTATTGTCCAAAAGAGCCCCTGAGTTATAAGTTGTTAGATGTCAACTTTAAGTTATACTTATCTGCTGCCATGGATTATCAAAATATTAGCAGATTTTATTGTACATTGTAAAATGTACTCTTTTAATGGAACATGGGGTCTATAACTTAAATAAAATCCAGAACAGATGGTGAAAAGGGATTTGTTTCCAGTCCAAAGTGAGCACTTCACTACACCTTCTTCTAAAACTAATTGGGGACATATTCCAAAAATTATGGGTCTATAAACTGATCCAAGATACAAACAAAGTCATTTCACCATGGCCTTTCTATCTCCATTGCTTTACCAATAGTGTAATAAATTACTGAAACTCATACATACACAGGAAGAAATAAATGAATACTACTATTTTTGATATGTAATACGCTTGTATTATATTACTAAGAATAACTATCCTATTTTTTGAACAGCTATATGGAAGAAGACATTTCAGTAATATAAACAATTGCAGTTTAAAATGCTCCTGCCTAATTGCTAAAAGTACATAAGCCCTGCTCTCTTTTCCATATTTCATTCCACCTTATTCTTATTAAACCGTCAAGTGGCAGCAACTCCAGACATTTTCTTCACACTTTTTAACAGAAATGGCAGAAACGATCAAGTAACTTTAGCTTAGTGGTAAAGCAGCAAAGCTTCACAAATTCAATCCCCAGTATCTCCCTGGAAAAAGATAAACAGAAAACCCCAATTTGTTGGTGGAGAGTAAGACGTTGGAAGCAGGCAATAGCAAACAGCTTCTGTATCTCTGGCAAGACAACTGTATGTGATCCCATTCAGTCAACCAGGAGTTGGCCACAATTTGATGGTACAGAATATTAAGCAACTGTATATAATCTACATTCTGCAGAATAGCTTGGATGGAATGGGACATTCCTGCTCAAGGTGTCAAATCGAATGCAAGAAAATTAATCTTCATTTGAATAAATCCCTTCAAATGTGGTAGGATTCAAATTCAGTATGAATGTTCCATGCAACTTTGATATGAATGTTAGATACGAATCCCATACAAATCCGTAATGAGGTTTCATATGGATGTATCAAAACATTTGATTCAAATTTGAATGTTAATCTTTGAATGTGCCAACATTCAATTTGAATTTGAATGTATGAGTTTGTACAAATTCACATGAATTAGTACGAATTTCAAATGTTATGATTATTTGTGCACATCCCTATTGGATTCTAAATATGATTTATATCAATTTATTGATTTTCTCTATGCTTTAATTTTGGATATTTTTACTTAGTGTTGTAATCTGCCCAGAGGCCTTTACTTTAGGGTGACAAGCAGAAGATAAATGCTTAGAAATGAAGAAATTTACCTTCCAGTGCTATCCAGAGTTCACACAGTCTTGTGGACCAGACTTCATGATTCCACTGTGTGCTGTTTACAGGGAAAAAAAATAAAGCTAGCCATATTGTCTATAATACAAATCAATATTGGTGCAATCTATTATGCCAGCCAGAGAAAAGTCATGGAACAGCACACAAGCTTTCCAAATTCTTCATCAGGGTTAAGTGGTTAAACAGCCAGAAGATCAGGCCACTTGAGATGTTGTGTATTTCTTGTTGCCCTGTGGCCTTCCATCTGAAGACATAATGAAAACATAAATGGCTCAAACCCCAACTAATATCTGTCCCTTTCTTCTCTATAGAAAATACAAGCTTACACAAGAGTAAGACCCGTGTATACTTGATATTTACATGACAGTAAATACCACTAAATGTATGATTATATAGACTCGTGTAACTCCATTTGATACATTTTTTACTCAGTAATAAATTCTTTGAAGTCTCACCCTGAGAAACCTGTTACAACAAGTAAAATCCTGTAATCTAAACCAATTTAATAACACCAATTGTTGGTCATTCTGAGATACTTTCAATCACACATTTGAAATTGGATTTTTGAATAACAAGTGTGTGATATATGCTGTGTCTTTTTTAAGATCTCCATTTCAGGGAAGCCTGTATTTTGGTTTGTCTCTACCCCAAATGGCTTTGCAACACCCACTTAAACAAACAATGGTGAAAACCTGTGCCAGTGACACAGATGAGTCTAAGGAAATACAACCTTTTGTTAGCATTCTGGCTGGATGTTGTTGCTTGGTAGAAAACAAGGAAGCTCCTGCTTTCACTGCTGCAGATACTTTACAAGGCAAAGAACTTTAAAGACGGATGCCAGCAAAAACTATTAGAAGATTAATGAGGATCCCTGCAGCCTGGTCTTTTATGGATCACCAGCTTCTCTTTCATCAGCTATATTTACAGGCCAAGTAAATCTCATGCTAAGAAATATGAAAAGATCTACATAAGCTATTCTACCAACACAAAAGCTCTTTGTTAAAAAAAGAGAGAAGAAAATGGGAAAATGTGATAACAAAACTTCAGTAGTAGTAATAGTAACAGTCTTTCGTTGCATCTGTTGGTTTGATATGCACCACCTACAACATTTTAAGCTAGCTTTTAACCAGTTAATCACATTATACATACTGAAATGTTATATGATGTCAAAGCTGTAGATCATTAACACTACAGTATTTTTATGATATACAATACTTAAAAAGAGACTTAACTCAAAATGCATCCCTACCAGTTTCTCAGGTAAACAATCTCATTTTAATATATTTATATTTATACTAAGAGAGTAATAAAAGCAAACCATACACTCATAATAATGGAGCCCAGCTAGGAATAAAGTTCATTGGTAATGGATTATGATACAGCTGAGTTCTCTTTGCCTCCATCTGAGCTGGGACCACCAGTTGTGCAAAACAGTGAAAACTGCTTAAAAAGTTATCTGCCAAAGCATTCTGAATTTGCTCATAATTGCTACTGCCTCCCTGAAACCCCCTGGGTAACCATTGCTGTTAAGGAAGTCAACACAATTTCCCACTTTTTTTTCTAGCATCCTTGGCAGCTGATAGTTGCTCATCAAAGAAAGTCACATTCCCTCCTACTTATTTTATCTATTTACTTTTTTTCTTCTCTTCCTTGTAGGTTCTGGTCATAATTGTCTTTTTCTGGTACCTGGAGTGTTGGTTCCAAACATGCCACAATATTCTATATTTCAAAATGTATTTTTTCTTCTTCTTGTGTTGTCCAGTTGTATATTTCTGCTTTAATTATTATGGTATTTTTGCTTTGTTGTGAACCACCTTGGGCATTTTTATAGAAAGGGGGTATTCGAATGCAAATACAAAATACAGATGTGCTCCAGCTAAATATAAACATCTTGCTTTCTGAGTCTCACACTAAGACACAGAAGGTTGTAGGCAAAAAGATTATTTCCCATCTCCCAGATATCAGTCCTCCTTCTCTCTATTTACCTTGGGACAAAAGCAATAAATAACAATAACAAAACAATACCAATAGTATTGCTGCAGAGAAACTGAAGATGTGAGGTCTCATTTACAGTTATTGGTCATGTGATGCAACCCATGTACCCATTTTGTGATATGGAAAAACATAGAATTGCCTCCACTAGGCAATAGCAATTGAAGTTCTATTCAAGAACCAGGAGGGAGACCTGTGCCCCATACTTTTCCCAGGTCTTCCTGATAGCCAATTTCCCAATCACCTGCTATCAGGTTCTCACCAAAAGAAGCAAGCAGGGATGAGTGTATAGGCAGAAGGTTGGGGAAATGGCTGCTAGAAAGACCAGGAGAAAGTATGAACTGCAGGACTAGCTCTCAGCTGATAAGTAGATGTTTGTTCTAACTGTAAGGGCGAATCCACACAGCAAGCTTATTTCGCTTTCCCTAAACCGAAATAATAGAACCAGATGCAAACGCGAATTTGCCTCTTCCCATTACTTTTAACTTAATCACGTTGGATCCGGATTCTGGGGATTGTACATGACTCAAGGGGGGACTCAAGTGGCTACTTTTTAAAAGCCGCTTATCGGGGCTGCCCTGCCCTCTTACTCCTGGCATGGACGCACCACCCATAAGGGACCCCTTCACCGAGCCTAACTGGGTGGCTGGGTGGCTGCCGCTTCCATGGATGGAGGACATTTCTAGGGCTGTTTTGGGGGACCCAGCACAATGGCACCTACTTGGACCAATCTTCCCCCTGTATAAAACTAAAAAATGAAAATGGTTCAGATAGCCTTCATCTATGCATGTGCACAATAAGTCCAGTAACTTGTTTGCTACAAAGTTTAACTAATATGTTTCCCAAAGCTTTTATTATTGATGACATTTTATTCTCAGACCACAAACAATACATTTGGGAAGGTTAGAAAAGCTACTGGATGTAAATGACAAAGTATCTGTTCCCTCATTCCTAGGATTGTAAACTCATGCGCTGGAAAAAGATCTAAGCAATAACTCAGCTGTAGCTCACAATAGATGACAAGATAAACCCAGGTTATAGATGTTGTATATGATGGTAGGAATAAGGAAGCAACATTTTCCTTTTGTGTGTGTTGAATTGTAATTTTTTGCAGTTGTGATTTCCTTTTATCTGGGGGCTTGTATACAAAAACAATGCGGGGGAAATTTCTGTCATTGGTCATCAAGTGAAAACAGTGTTCATCTGAAGATAATTTCTTCTAAAGCATGTGTACTTTTCTTGGATATGTCTAAACTAAACTATTTATTGATGCCAAAATCCCAGACCTTTTGAATTTACCCCATCCATTCAAGAAATACTGATCCCCTGTCTGTTTTCCCTAAATATTTTTGTTCTTTGTAGGAAAAAAACACAGTTACTACATCTGCAGTACTTGGAAGTTTGCATCCAAATCCTCTGCAGTTTATGGGATCTACACTCAGACAATCATATGAAACACAACAGCATTGTGCCTAGAATTAAATGATTTATTTGTTAACTGAAATTCACGCATTATACTATCAACCTGCAGCATACAGTAAGGCTACCAAATAAAAACAATACAATCTGGGGGTGGGGGAGGGAGAGAGATTAAGCTGTAACTATTGTAAACTGAAAACAGTAATAATTAGTGTTAAAATTGCACACAGTGGTGTTAGACTTCATGAAACACCAGGGGTATAAGAAAGGTCTTCAGTAATCTCCTGAAGATCAGACTTTTCCTACTCCAGTGTTGATAATTCATTCTAAAAGGCTGATGTAGCTACTATAACTCCTGTTGACAGACACCTATCCAGGCAGCCTCTCTCACAGGTGGGATTGTCAAGCAATTTCTAAAGAAGCTTTAGCACAGTTTTGTTTTATTGGTGATGCATTTTTTCAGATATCTATTTAGAACATGATACATAATTGGCAGTCTGCGTAGCACTCAGAGGGCCTATTTGTACCTTCCCTTCCTAAGGAAAGCGTCCAAGGGGAGTGAAGATGGGTGATGGATCCGGAGTCTGTGCTTTGTGATGCCCCATCCAATCCAAACTCCAATCACAAATAGCTTCTATACCAGAAACAATCATGGTGCTGTGGCAACGGCACTGTGCACATCTGTTGGCATCATTGCCATGGCAACTTGGGATTGGACAATGTGGTTCACTAAAGAGATGTGCATGAATGCATTTTTTGCATTCAAATTCGATTTTGCATTCAAATTCGATTCAAATATTCAATTCCATTCAAAATTCAAAGATCCGAATTTTTGAAAATCCAATTTGAATCAAATGATATGAATGCCAGGAACATTTTTTGAATTTGTGTGCATCTTGTTTTCATCCCATTTGCATCCTGTTGTTATCCTGTGTTAGATGTGCAAATAGGCCCGATATTTAATGCAATATAAATGGATCTATTTGGTTGAATTGTTTGAAAATCCATATTGAATTGCCTACATTTGAAATTCAATTGAATTCAAAAATTTGGATGTTCAGAAATCCAATTCAAATATCAATATTTGCCAAATTCAACTTGGATTTTTGAATTGTCAAATATTCATGCACATCCCTTGTGAAAAACTGCACCTGTGCTGCCCCACAGTTTGCTCCATTTGCCCAGAAGAAGTGCAAATGGAGTGTGCCAGACTTAAACAGCCCACAGCTATCCAGGCTGGGGGGCAGTCTGGCGCAATCAGACACTCTGGGATGGAAGTGTCTCCATGCAGTGTGAATGCTCTGTCTCTCAGCATTTCAGACTTCCTTTTTTGCAAACTCCTAACCCGCTATAGAGCACTGATTAAAGCTTTCTGCACCATCTGCAGACTCTGGATCACCTTCAAGGGCATCCGAATATCATGCTTATTTGCACTTATAATAAGGGATGCAAACGGAACACAAATGGGGTGAAAACGGAATGTGTGCAAATCCGAATACTGGATACGAACATTGCTGACATTTGTATTTTCAAGTTTGAATTGAATTTCCAGAAGTACAGATTCGGATAATCTGGATTCGAAATGGATTTTTGAAAATCCAGATTTTTGCATTTTGAATCAAATTGAATATTCAAATCACCTTGAATGCAAAAGCTACATTTGTGCACACCCCTATTTTTGATGCACGCCCAGTTGTTGTTATAAGTAAAACAGTACCCACCCTTCCTCAAAATGATTTTTTTAAGTCCACACCTACATAATGAGGGCAACATAAGACTTCAATTGCTGCCAATCACAGTTCTAAGGCTAACAATTAATGGTAATATTCCTTAATGTGCATAGAACCTAAAACAAATTAACAAACAGCAATATAAGTAAATTATATTGGGAAAGGTTCATCTCCATTTACAGCTGAATAGTGATCCTGTGGTCCTCCAGATTTCTAAGGATTCTACCTTCCCTATTCCCAGTCAGAATTACCCCTTGTCATGGATTATAAGAAATCTAGGCCGCTTCCAGAGTAGCAGAATAAATTTGCAGTTAAATCATAAAGTGCAGTATACTCACACTGTGCAGGGAAAACTGGTAGTTCAGACTGGAAAGCAGCTCTGTGGTTTTCCCTATTGGGACTGCAAGAGTTGATGTGGCACAAGCCATCTCAAGGGTTGAGACAGCCAATCAAGTTTTGAGCTTCACTTCCTGCCTACTTGGCATCTTGGGCCTTTCTGCATGTTCTGCCCCAGGTATACTCAAGCTATAAGTTCAGTCTGCACTCTGGCCTTGGGCAGAGGTCTTGAACAAGTGAAACTCCTCCCTCTTTGAAGAACCCACCATTCTTTCTTAGTATGAACAAATTACAGTATTTATTGCAACAGCAAAACAAATATATAACCACTTTCTTACAAGTAAGAGCTTACATTTCTTTGCAGCTTACTGGGTCTTCAGGCTTTGGTTACTGTCCTTTGCTGAGGCACTCAGTCTAGAAAGAGTTCCTGCCTTCCTTTGAGACACTGGCTGGTCTAGAAGGACTTTTCTGCTTCCTTTGGCTCTTGCTGGCCTATTGGAAGTTGCTGCTTTTCTTTCTACTGATGAGTTTCTTCTTCCTGTGGCACTTGCGGCCTATGAGGAGTTTCAGCCTGTCTAAGAATGATGCTTCCTTCCACTCTCACAGCAGACTGAAAACTGGCCTGACTCTCCTGTGTAAGCTGTAAAAGCTCCACCCTCCTACCCATAAGCCTTCCTCTTAAAGATACAGGCTCACATTCTTTTCTAAACTTCTAATAAACAAGGCTTACAACATAAACTTCAATTGCTACAAACAAACTTGTTGCAGAGGCATAACACTGCACATGCCACCGAAAACAGATCTAAGAGATCCGTTTTCCGGCGGAACATTTTTAAAAAGTTTATGTCTCAAACAGAGACAGATTCTCGGAGGTCCCACGCATCCGCACATGCATGGGGCAGCGGCAGGTCCGGATTGGAGAGGGTGCTGATGAGAACGCATCAGCACCCACCCCAATCCAACCCCCAGAGGCCCTGCCCAGCTGTCAAAGACGGAGACCGCATGCTCTCCATTTGACAGCTGGGGCCGCCCACCAGCCACTGACACTGGCTCCTTTGAAGCTGCCATGGTGAGTCCAGCGGCCAGCTTCCCTGGCTTCTCCTTCACAGGAGAAGGGACGATCACCCCTTTTCTTGCCAGGGCAAGCCGCGGCTTATCCCCACCCCCCATCCCGCCGGGGGTCCCGCCTCACACCTGCTGCCTTACCTGGTCGCTCCTTTCCCATTGGCAGCCACCCTCAAGAGGGTGACTGGGAAATGGAGGCCGCGGCATGTGCTTGCGCAATGGGTGCCGGCCCTGCCGCTCCCAGAATCGGCCTGGCAGCGACCAGGTAAGGCGGCAGTGGGGCGGGGGGGGGGGGCGGCAGCAGCTTCCCCTGGCAAGAGAAGGGGCGATCATCCCTTCTCTTACAAGGGGAAAGCCGGGGAACCTGGCTGCCATTCTTGCCAATGGCAAAGGCCGGTGGGCAGGGCCAGCTGTCTAACAGGGAGCATGCGCTCTCCCTGTTTGTCAGCTGGGCATGCACCGGCAATCCGGCTCTTTCCCTGCCACTTCAGAAGCATTCGCTTCTGAGACAGTTTAAGGAGAAAAGCTAGATGTAAGACCTGATTTTTCAGGTCTTACCTCTGGGTGGGATTTCAGCGGCAAAACCAGTTTAAGAAACCAGTTTGGGCGCAGATGTGCAGACGTGGCGTCCTCAAGGAGACCTGAATTCCGTTCCCTTTCTGGAAGCCACATCTTAATCCTTCCCACATCTGGCTCTAATTCCATTTTTACGGCATGTGCAGAAAGGCCCCTTGTCTCCTTTTCTTGCCACCCTGCTTGCAATGGATTGAAACTTTCAATTTTCTGCATACTGCATAATGTGGTGCCATGGTGATCAATCTATCTTCGTGTGTGACAGCTTGATAGGGACTGCCCATTCAATGAGCAGTATTAAATGTGTCTGGATACAGCCATAGTCTAACAACATGTAAAGACCTGCTTGACAATATTCATGAGAATCACAAGGTAAGAAAAAGAAACTGAGAACCTAAATGCTTCTCAACACGATCTTATAGCAAAAAATTTGAAAGTTAAAGTTCCATTGAATTAAATTGTTACTAAGCCCAGACAAGTTCTTATAGCAACTGTGCAAATGATACGTCCTAATTAGTTTACTGATATATCTTTTAGAAAGTTAGAATTATAAAGCAATGACTGTGGCTCCAGGAAGCAGGAGATCAGAGTCAGCAAAATGACAGCTAGGAAAGGCAGCCCAGAAGTGTTGCTTTCAATTATTCCTTTCCAAAGCAGCTTGTCAATAATACACAAAGGCTAGAAAATTACTGGTACACATTTGCTTATAATTTCATTCCAGGTTCTCTTTCTAAGGTGCCAGACTAAAGTGATAAAAAAAACAGTCATTTTGTTGATATGAACAGGTGTAAGTCCTTATGATGTCACTCACAATCTTTGATCATTGCACCATCTCAGATTAACTAAGCAAATAGAACAAAATAAGGGGAAATTCTTTAAAAACAACAAGCAGACAACATTATGCAAGGAATTTCTGTCTCCAAACCTGAAAGGACAATGGGATTTTAATTTGCTCTACCAGGTTCTTTGCTTGTGGTGACTGCTTAACCACTTCCATGAGTTGCTGGTAAGGTAAGTAGAAATACAGCTGAAGAAAATGTAGCTACTGACATTGCATAAAACTGCTTATGGGATGAGACATACCCAACGTAGATTGCCTCCAGGTTCATGCTAAAATAGTACATTGGGAATGCCACACTTGTGGGACTGTTCACACACCAATCTGCCCTTCTCTCCTAAACATTCTGTGATAGAAAAGGTAGATTAGAGAAAGGCTTGGAACACAAGGGCTACACAGTGTCTCTCTGAGGCATCTCTGCAGCACCCCTTTTATTATGTCTGAACACAGCCTTGGTTTGAGTGCAGCCTAGTGCTGAGGATTTTCATATCAAGAGAATAATTATCAATCTTATTCTGTTTTTGCTTAAATGAATTAAACAGTCTAGAACAGTTTTATTTAGCTTCTCTATAACCTGTTCCTAGTAAATGAGTATTTAAAACCAGCAAGAAAGAACAATGCAGCTTGGGTTTAGATTTTATTTTTAACTGAAGTAGTTATATCTTATTTGAGAAACCAATTAGAATTTTCCACAAAAACAGATAGGGTGGCTTAGAACATGTTGGCTGGAGATAGTTGGCAGCATGAAAAATATTCTGCCTTTGTGACTCACAGCTCAGTGGGGGCATTTTCTTGGCCTATGAACCAGAAATGAGTAAAGCTGATGAAGTAAGACCAAGTAGATTACCTAGATTAGATTTTAAAATACCTGGAAAATAACAAGAAAAAAAAGACTAATTTCCAGTGGCTTGCCCGAACCTATTTCTAAAAATTTAACTGTTAGTAATTAGTCCCATTTCGCTTTGCTTCATTTTTAATGATGTTTTTAATTCTTATTGTTAATCATCCTGTGACGGAGATTTAGGTCATTTTATAAATCCTATATAAATAAATTGACAAATTCTTTTTCTTAAGAAAAGAGTAATTTTAATTCACATTCGAATTTTAGTAAGCATCAAAAAGCTCTTGGAATATAGACAAACCTTTCAGTACTGACTATTATGGTTTTATGAGAATGTTTGTGGTATTCAGATATTCTTTAAAAGTTATTTCAGAAAACCTCTCCTTTTTTAGTCCCTCAAGCTAATGGAAGGCACTTGACGGTCCAGACCCCCAGCATCCACACACCTAAAGTACTCTTTCAGGGCTCCTTAGAGGGGCAACTCCTCCCCCCAAGTGCCCTTCTTGCTGATCAGGGTAGTGAACTTTAGGGTGACTGTCCCCCTCTGGTGCTTGCATGTCTGCTTTAAAGGCACACAGCAGTCACATAAGTAACAAATTTTGTCACTGTGTAGAAAATACACCCAAAATGACCCACTTCTTGGGCCATTTTAAGTGTGATGGGCTGCTATCTTTTTGAAGTCAGGGTCTTTTGAACCATTGATAGTCTCTGTCTTCAAAGATAGGGATAGGATGAGTTGTGTGGCATGTTGGCATTATACACACCAATCAAGCCCTTTTGCTGTTGAAGCACATGCTACAGCCATAATCCGAATGCTTTTTAAAATATCTACAGCACTAAATTGTTAAAGAAAATTGATTTTAAAAATTAGTACTTTCAGGCATTCCTGCTTTCACAACTTGTTCTTCCAAATATAACATTTGCTGAATTTACCTTCATTGATTTGAACTCAACAAGAAAAAAATAATAATGAAATGGAAATGTGGTTTAATGTGTTAATTTTTGCAGAGCTGGCATGGTTTGATTAATGTAAATAAATAAAATGCATAAGTTGTCTGAAGAATGAAATGTTGATACTGAGTAAATATGGTTTTGTTATTGAAATTAGGGAATCCTCTTAGACATGTTTATACAGATGAAACTACCATTGAATCCACTCAGGCTTTTCCTGATGTAAGTATGTGGAATACTATTGAAAGTATACAATGAACATTGATAGTACCCCAGGCTAGAACAGAAAAGACAAATGGTGCACAACAACTGAAAACTCTAGAAGTCCTTTCCTTCAAGATCTAATGAAATGATGTAGTATTATTTCCAATATGTCTACTAGGATGGGGTTGTAATTTTTTAAAAAATGTTTTTTTGCTTGTTGCATTTTATTACTGATATAAGTTCCTTATTAATCAGTGTTTAACAGTGTAATTACAGCTATTTTTAGTCACACTAGATAACGCAAATGAATAAATGATCTGCAAGTAGTGGCGTGTATAAAAAGGGTAATGAATTTTTTTAGAAGCCCATTAATTTACTAGTAATAAATAATGAGTATGATGAATTAAGAAAAATCATATAGTTCCTGAATATTGCAACAAAAGTTTCCTAGCATTTAATCATTCTGTTTTCCTTCACTTCGTTCTTTTTTTATGTTACCCTGGGTTTGGATAAGCTATTCATCTAAAGTTACTGCTTATGTACAACTGCTATTGCTGTTATCAAATTCACCTAATATTAATGTATTTTTGACATTTGAATTTGAGTAGATCTGAATGTCATAAAATCTGATTTGAATCTGTAACATTTGAATCCGAACATTCAAATGTTAGACTCGCATTTAAAGATTTGAATGTTGACAACGTTCGTATCTGTTATACGTATCTGTACACATTCCATAAAAATCTGTATGAATCCTGTTTTAATCCCGTATTTTAGGCACAAGGTAAGTATAATTTTCACGGAGATTCATATACGACACATTCGAATTATTCAATAATCCATATCGGA
Organism: Aspidoscelis tigris stejnegeri; assembly: GCA_023333525.1. Taxonomy (NCBI): domain Eukaryota; kingdom Metazoa; phylum Chordata; class Lepidosauria; order Squamata; family Teiidae; genus Aspidoscelis; species Aspidoscelis tigris. Next base: position 99,884,306 of record JALMGA010000001.1, read on the forward strand.
TTTTCAAAAATCTGTATTTGAGTTCGAATGTGCAAATTTGGATTTTTGAAAATCTGATTTGAGTTTGAATGTTGACATTCATCGAATTCAAATTGAATATTTGAATTTTCAAATATTCATGCACATCCCTACTATTAATTGTAAAATCACTTTGACACAAACTAATTACCTTCTTTCTGTTAAGAAGAACACAAGATTATATCTTGGGATGGGACTTGCCATAGTCTGCCCCAGCATGAATATGATCTGGGTAGAAGGGCCCTAGCTCCTCTACCAGTACTCACATTCTAACCCCTTCTGAACAGATGTTCCCTGATTCCTGTAACTGCACGGCTTATCAATAACTATGTCAGCTGCAGTATTTTAGATTATTATAACTAGCTAATTCTAAAAGGAATGCACTGTAGGGCAGGTAAATATTGAGCCTCAAAATTTATTTAAACTTTAACTACACAAGAGGAGAGTGTGTCCAAAAGTACACTTTTATTATTGGACACAAAGGGCCTGGACACTTTCAGGGAAAGTTGAAGTAAATTACATATTGGGTATGCTAGGTACAGAGCTGAAGGATTACAGAAAAGCTTTAGAAACCCCCCTTCACCAACCTTAGATAACTGAACCATGAGAAGGGAACTCTAGGGTCATTGAGTCAAACACCCTGCTCAATGCAAGATTTCCTAAACCATCCCAGACAGATGTCTGTCTAGCCTCTGCTTGAAGACCTCCAGTGAAGGAGAACTCACAATCTCCCATGGCAACCTGTTCCATTGACTGATCGCCCTTACTGTTAGGAAGTTTTTTTTCCTAATATCTAATCTTCATTGATTCCCTTGAAGTTTCATGTCATTGTTTCTAGTCTTCCCATCTTGTCTAAGTGGGAATAGAGATGATCCTTCTGCACTGTGACAACCCTTCAGATACTTGAAGATCAATTACCTTCCATGCTCTTTGTTTTCATAATACAGTTGTTCCTTGTTTTTTGTAGGTGTTCAGTCCTGCCAAAATTGTGTGGACACTGAATAATTGGAAAAGCATTTTCTCAATACTTTCACCTAGTTTAGCTCTGGAAAACAATTGTTTTCCATCATGAAACTCATAAATATATTAATTTTACAGATATTCCCTGGTTACAAAATCAGAAAGGAAAATGTCAAACTTACAAATATTAGACTTATGAATTATCAACAGGCATTTGTAGTGTGCCTGGAAATGCTGAACTATATATGCATGCAAATATTTCTTGGATTCAACCTTTACTAATCACTCAACACATACATCAAATTTTATATCTCTAGTTAGTATCCATGTTACAGAAGAGGCAGCTTTAGCTTAACAGAGGGAGTTGCATATTCCTGGCATAAGAGGGAAGGAACTACGAGTTCCTCCAGACTGGGACAGAAGCAGCAAAACAAGTTTTTTGGTGCTTCGGTCTACTGCACTAGGAGTGTGGCATTCCCTATCCCCCCACCCCACAACATAAAAAGAATTTGGATAACTAGTATCTTTTTACTGCATACTTACCTTCATTTCCTGCACTCCTACTGTCAGAAATGCAAAACTTCCAGTCCTTCAATTTGGAGGACCAGAAGCAGCTTTGCCTTAAATGCAAAGCTTTCCGTCCTCCAGTTTGGGAGACTAGAAGGAGCTTCACATTAAAGGCAGAGCAAGGAGCATGTTTGGAAGTACCCTATTTTAAGAACTGTATTAGCTTTGATTTTTATATATTTTATATTTTGTGTCCTGATTGCCACCAAGTGGCAGGGTAGGGTATCAGTAAAATAAAATAACCTGTAGGCTTATTGGAAGCTTCAAATCAAGAGAAAGTGCAGGCTTATACAAACTTTGATCAAGCCCTTGTATGAATGTCCTGTCATACTTCTGCTTCATTTCATCTTAAAAATATAAGGCATACAGTTATTTAGAAGAATGTGTCATGTTCAACTCCTAGTTGATGGATGGTACATCCATGAACATTGTTATGCAGTTTTCTTGGCAGAGTTACATAAGTTGTTTACGAGTGCTTACTTCTGGGTAGAGGCTGAGGATGAAAACCACAGCAGTTTGCTCTACCACTGAGCTACAGCCACTCCCACATCACTACATACTAAGTATGTTTTCTATCTATTTTTTATTTCAAAAACTGAATCAATTTCTTCACAGATACACCTCAAAATTTAAGATGATAAAGGGAAAGTGGCCTGTTGAAAGGCATTAAGGTAGTTAGCGGGAGATGCTGGACAACCTAATGAATAAAGGTGGTCTTAAAACAGCCCAGGCCTGTGGTCCATGGTCTAACCAGATTTGGCAGCATTCTTGAAGGAGGAGGAGGAGGCAGCTTTTTTACCCCACTTTTCTCACTCATTTAAGGGGACTCAAAGTGGCTAACAAAGCTTTCCCCACAACAGAAGACCCTGTGAGGTAGGTCGGGCTGTGAGAGCTCAGAAGAGAACTGTGATGAAGCCAAGGTCACCCAGCTGGCTTCGTGGGGGAGAACAGAGTCAAACCCGGTATTACCAGATAAGAGTCTGGCTCCTTAACCACTAGACCAAACTGGCTCACAAACTTAGCTTTGGTTTTATCTCTTGACATCATGGAACACTCTTTTTCTTTTAATTTATTTTTAAACTTTTTTTTTCTGTTATTGACATGAATACACTATGATTAAGTGATAAAGTCAACCTGTTCATGGTGTGAGCAGAAGACCCTGAGCTCTATCTCATGCCTTGTGATGGTGACAGTTTAAGCAGTTCTATAATAAAGGGCCACTGGTGTGTGGAGGTCAATTTTCCTAGATATAAAAATGTGCTACAGCAGATTATAGCCAGTGCACGATTCTATATTTTCTCTGTAAATTCTGAAATGTATCCAGAAAAAATAATAGCGGCATAAATTTGCCAAGTCCAAATGGTTGCACAGTAAAACTAAATTATGTTTTACTATGAACTCCTTGTTCATTTAATGGTAAAACAGTTTTACATTTTCCTCTTTCATGATTGATGGTTTGTAGGTGGCACAAGGCACACACACATATTCATATGAATGACTAACTGCTTTGAAGATATATAAAAATAATCTAATGTGGAGTAGCTAAACTAATGGGTGATTGTAATCTATGTATCTAAGCAAAAGTGAATTTCTGTTTGAAAGAAAGAATATGAATTGGCTTTGTGGAGTAAGACTGAGGGTTGTTTCTGTGGAAGTGATCTGAAGAAAGGGAGTGAAGTGATTGTGTAACGGGATTACTTGCTTGGCAGAGCTCATTCACAAATCATTACCAAGAAAAGGAGAGGAAAAGAATTTGCTTTAGCATGCTGCAGGAATTACATGTTCAAGGATCATACAATGTAAATGATGAAAATGGCGTGGAGAGATTGAGTAATCTATGGAGAAACAAAACTATGTAGAAGATGCAAATATTATGTAAACTTACAATGTACAAAGACTATCCATGTACCTTTGAACAAGATATCCCTAAGGATTCACTAGTTTCCAAGAAAAGAATTCCACTTCTTTAAAAGGTTTTTAAAGAAGAATTTTAATAATGCAAGGAAAACCATACCAAGGATGTTTCCCCCCGACACCACACCACCTTCAGTCTCTATTTTTATTTGGAAGTTCTCCAGTCTAATTTTACTGTAGCTTAGAGTTTATTATGGCACTCCATGTGTATTTTTTATCTTAACTTGTATGGAATGAGGAGCTCATCTTCTTTGTCTGCCAGTGACACATCCCACAAAGTCTGATGTCTTTTTTCTCCCAAAATAACAGCTTCCGATTATTGCCACCTTCTCGTATCCATCCTCCGTCCCTCATGTCCACTATATATTCTGCTTTCTTTCTTCTTTTTTAACTGCAGTATTTTAAGTGAAATTATCAGAATCTGCTTTGGACAAAGATTTGTGCAGCTGGACATGCAATTGTTGTTCATACAATCAATACTTTGAATTGTTCTTTTTGTATGAGTCTAGTAGAACTTGTCACTTCCAGTTAAATCCTCATTGAAGGATATTGTACATGTGAATAGAATGCATCAGCAGCCAAGCTGTTGAGAATACCAGGTTACTAGTACTATATATATGCCTGGGATCTTCCTATGAGAATTCAGTCATTAAAACATTTTGCCCAAATAGTCTACTTTTGGAACTAGAACCATAAAGAAGTGTATGTGGGGTGGGGTGGGGGGAGAGAGACTAATGCCATGCTGGAAGAAGGCTTCTGGAAACCATTTCTGCAAGTCACAAATGACAGCAATCAATGTCATTGATTCATTCATCTGCCACAAGTATGTTTCACTAATGGGTTAGGATAAACATCCCAATCCCCTTAGGAGTGATTTGGGAAGCAATCAATTTGCTGAAAGTTGCATTTTCTGAGAATAGCAGTCTTGAACTTCATCTCAATCAAAGGTCTGTCTGGGTGTTTACTCAGAGGTTAGCCATTAAATTTAATTCCAAGTAAGTACTTGGTTGGAAAACACACTCAAAAATTGGTCATAGCGATAGCAATAGTGAGAGCGCAATGGTGACAAATATGATTCCCATCCCAAGGTAGGAATAATGATACAAAACAAAGACTTAAAAAAAAACACAGAACACAAGAGGTTAAAATCATGCCAAATAAAAATATTAGAAGTATTTTACAGCTTTAATCAGAATAAATAAACAGCCTAGAAGATTTAATTGATAAATTTGAGGAGATACAGCTAACAGAAGGAAAGCCTTACATAAATAAATGAATCTTAATCCAGCAGCACAAAGCCTGAGGATTATAATAAGCAAGTATCAGGTGAGAGATCATTCTGTGAGAAGTTGTGGCTGAAAGAAAATGCCTCTGATCTTTGATGGCTTAACATCTGTAATAGAAGTACCCCACAAAATGATCATAGAAAGTAAGGAAAAGTAATTTATAAATTTTATATGTGAGGGCAGATAATTCAAACTCAACAAATGAAATAATTTTGAGATGAATGAAAGCTTATTAATACAATATTTCCCCCACTTCAGGTAAGCAAATGATAATATCTAATTTTCTCACTAATATATATCTTAACATTCTTTATTGGATGCTACTTTTTCATTTTGGGCCAACTGTTTTCTCACAGCATTTCAAACTGTGAATCATTTGAAGAGCCGTCCTACCTGGAAGGAATTTTGGATTCATTCTCAGGATTGCTTCCAACAAGGCTTCCAATTCACCACATTATTCCTTCTTTTAACCACACTTAAGATTATATTTCTTTTATTGGGGAAAAAAAATCATCTAAACACATTTCCCATGTATTTAATGATTCCACAGGATTAAGTAGGTCTTCTCATATGTCACCAGAATAGCCACAGGAAAGTAAGAGTTCTGTTTTAAAGCAGAAGTAAGATAGCAGACTGGAGATTTTGTATCTAGTACTTTATCCTGAAAAGTATCTAGAAAAAAAGGCAGCACTTGCTTTTCTTCAGCAGTTGTAGAGTCCTACATATGATTTACTTTCATACTAGCACATGTCATGGCAGTCTGGATGTAAAATGATAAACTATGAAAAACAGCTAAGTTAAAAGTTCAAATATTTTAAGCACTGTCCTCTTAATTTATTGTTAAGTCCAACAAGGAAATTAGGAAAAATTCAATGAGTAAAACATGTAGCATGTGAATGTGCCCTTCTGTTAACTATGTTTATTTAGGGTCAGGGCATTTTCCTGTGAAGAAACTTGCCCAGTGAGCTTAAATGTTCACTTACTAAAAATATCAGTTTCAAATGCAACTTTTCAATTTCATTGTTACGGCTAAACTTTTAATTTGATGATTTTTGAGCTCTAACCCTCTGAGTTCTATCAGGCTTCCAGTTGCTTTTTGGCAGGGAATTTTATGGGAAAATTGATAGTTACAATCTTTTCTCCTTGGGAATGTGAGTTTACTTGTAAGTAACATTTTCTTTCCCCTCTTTATCTGTTCTTCTTCATAGAAGGTAAATAGCAACTGCCCAGCAGGATGAGTCAAAGAAGATTCTATATGTCTCATCAAAGCAGTACAAACAAAAAAGTGTTAAAAGATAACAAAAAAGGTTCTGGAGTAACGGGATGAAATGGCAGTTGAACTGAACAGGATTTCAATTTTTATGCATATCCTAGAAAGCTATGAAGTTATGCCAAAACCAGAATTAACTAGATACCATTATGTTCCTTAGATTTAGAATTGAGAGACCTCAAAACCGAACAAAGACATTATTACAGTTGTTTAAAATAAATTTATTTTAATTCAGGATTTATATTTTTAAATACAGTACTAAAGGCAATTCTCCCCTCTATACAATTTCATCCTCAGTCGAATCAACATAGCTTTATATGAAAGGCTTGCTTGCTTGCTTTTTCCTTCAAAAATTCCAAGGTCACATGCATCATTCTCATTTCTCCCACTCCTCCTCATAAATACCTTTATGAGGTGGGCTAAGCTGAGGAGCAGTAATTGAAATGAGGTTGTCTGGTGAACATTCATAACTGACTAAAGATTTGAACCTAGAGATGATGTACCACACTGCTAGCCTTTGCAGACCAATTAAGACAATGGGAAGTGTGAAATAATGCTGCAATACCATCCTATCTAGTTGCTTCTTTCCTTCAGAAAGTTTTGTGACTATGAGAAAAAGCCATGGTAGTCTACATCCCAATGTTGATAACCTCTGTATTATCTGACTCAGCACTAAGAAAAGTCATCACCAGTGCAACTCACTCTGGCCTATGGTGTTAATTTCGTTAGTTTTAATGGACTTCAGAAATTAGAACTTACTATATTAAAATTGCAGCTTACCTACTGTGAAGCAGGGATCCGGCGTCCAGACTACAGCAGCCCCCTGTAGCTTCTGAGGAGAAAACTGCAAGAGTTTGCATTGGCGCACACATCACGTGGGACTAGGCAGCCAATTGCAGTTGAGCTGCTGGCAATTCTCGCCATCCTGTCTGGAGTGGCAGGAAGCTTCAAATTTACCTTATGCTGTGGAGCAAGTGTTCTCCAACAAGCATTAAAGTAAATTCACAGTAGCAGGGGGATACTGCATCACCACTACAATCCAACTATCATGGTGTGTGATGCGCCCACAGTGGCTATCCATTCCAATGCACAGTACTTACAAGTCTGGATGCCGCCTAGAACATATCTAACCATCTACCCTTCTTGTCAGGACAGCACCCAGTGTAAAGAATCACAGTCTTATGGAATGCTAGTTCTTTTTAATTACAAACCTATGTACACTATTTTTTTGTAAAATAGCTAAATTAATGCTCAGTGGTACTGGTTCTGGCTAATCAGTGCCAGGTTCTGAAGTTGAGCTGGGATAGCTCTTGATGTGGGCTGGGACAAATCACCCCAAACCAGCCCAGAATAGAGTGGGTCATAGTTCCATATGTGGATCCTGCCTAACAGCCCAGTTACATTTAAGTTTTAATCCAGTTCAGTCAAACACCAACATCTCAACCATACTAAGGAAGAAGTGACAGACATTTTTCTTCATCATTCTCTAACCCAGAAAATCTATGTTTGACTGAGGCTTCCCCAGAGACTGAGAGGAGAATGTGGGATCTTGTTTAGATTCTGTAGTTTTCTTTTACCACCCCTGCTGAGGAGCAGGGTGAAATTGTCACCTGGGACTGATCCCACAATGGCACAATGGGTACTTTGGGGTATTTTGATGGCACAAAATACCCAGAACTGTGCAGGTGCTGCTCCTGCTACACTTGCATAGTGGGCCGGTTTTATTTGGTCAGGTTTCACTCCTGCTGCTGGAGGAGTGGCCATTTTCTTCAAAATGGATCCCAGGAGCAAGTGTCCAGATAGGTAGGTCATACTGCTATGTCTGGGAAAAGAGAATTGGGAGTTGATTTTTCCAGAATAGCAATATTCCAGAATTTAACTTCTGTAGCCTGGGACTATATCTGGGTTATTCTGGGATAATCCCAAATTATAGCCCCTGATGTGTTCTGCTACTCTGAAGGTGAATTGAAGGTGGATTAAAATGTATATGTACCTGGACTCCAAGCTGTCTTCGTTTTTTTGTTTCTAAACATGCAGGCAGATCAGCTACCTATACTATAATTCCTTCTAAAATGTACATGCTTTTATTTTAACAGAAAAAACCATAAACATCGAGTTTCAACTGAAGTTTTAAAACATCTTGGAAATGTTTTGGAAATCCTTTGTCCCCATTAAAATTTTGATTCCCAGACTTTCTGAGGAGTAAATCACCAAAAAACTCATTTTAGAAAACCCTCGGAAAAACAGCTCTCGCTCTCATTTTTGCTGCTAGCCTACTTTATTTTTTTATTTTTATTTTTTATTTGCCTTTGGGAACATTGTGGGACTATTTGGGGCAGGAATCTATCCATCTGGCCAATTTCTGCCAGATGTGGGTGGGATTTCACAGCTGCTAAGGTCTTCCCCCTTCCCTCACCATGGCTACCTTGAACACAATTGCAAGACGAGAAAGAAAGAAAGAAAGCACCAGCCAGCCTCAAAAGATTAAATTGTAGCAATTCTTGTGATTAGGAGAGAGATTCCAGAAGGAAGTTTTTGAAGACTCAAGTGATACATGGTTGTAAGGATCACACAACAGCCAACAGCCTACATTTTACAGAGGGAAACAGAGGGAAACTGAAAGGGGAGATTAACAGGGACAGAGATTAAAAGGTCCTGCTTCTCCATGCTAGGGTTTTTGGGGGTTTGAGTGGAAACCCCAGTATTCACATTCAGCTTGTGTTATCCTCAAGGAAATGGAATGTCCAGAATGCACACTTGGTCCTGAATCCAGATTTAAAAAGTCAAGTAGGAACATGCCACCCCCCCAAAAAAGTGTATTCTAACATGAATATAATCACTCAAGTTCACACCTCAGATAAGGGTTATTTTACATTTTACAGAGCTTTCAAACTTTTTTCAAAAGCAAAAGGTAACTACCTTCTTTTACTAGCATAAGTAATTTGCAACTGTTAGCAAAATTATAGTCTGATTGCAGCAGTTTTATTGCCAAGATGCCCAATCCAAACTTGTGGTGTAAGCATGCTTTGCATTGCTTGGCTGAACTTTGAAAACTGACGACTTTATTTTAAAAAACAAAACAGCAACAGCAACTACAATCTTAATAACTATAAAGCTTGTGTCTTATTAAACTTCTTTGAACAAAAAATCACATTTGACATTTTCTTCTTAAAGAATTGTAAAGTATGCAAAGTTTTTAATTACAGACAACAAGAAGAGATTGTTTTATTCTTTGACTGGTTGACCCACCCTTTTAAAAAATATTACACTGGTATCTCTAGAAGATGACACTGGATGATCTGTCTGCACAACACAGATGCCACCTGTTTTTTTTTTTCTCCAAAACTTCTTTATCAAATTATTTTACATATCAAGCTGTACATATATATTTGTAGTACGTAGTTTGGATCACAAGTATAAACATTATACTTATATAAAATATTTATAAAATAAGGGAAAGAAGAAAAATATTACAACAAAAACAACAGCAATACAGTTCAAGTCTCTTTGTCACACACTCTTTTCTTCTCTTTGGATTATATTATTGTTATATTATTTTTTTTCTTTACAATTATTTTAAGAGCATTGGCATTACATGTGATGAAGGCAATAATGAAGTATCAGTTGAATGTAACACTTCTGTTTATATGAACCATGCATCTAGAAAGGAATGTTTTAATTTAGTACTTGAATGTAGACACTATAGTTAACACGACACAGCATTCACTACTTGAAGTGCCTGCCAGCCACTCTGCATTCTGGGAAAGAAAGAAAGAAAGAAAGAAAGAAAGAAAGAAAGAAAGAAAGAAAGAAAGAAAGAAACTTAAGGAAAAAAAGTTACTGTTACTTCTCTGTGTGTGTGTGTGAGAGAGAGAGAGAGAGAGAAGTAACAGGGTCTGGATTCCCAACTTCCAGTGCCAAAACTGCCAATAAGGATGGTCTCTCTCAATGACAGCTATCAAACAGAATGGATTGTATTGCATTTGTCATTCACTTTTTTCATGATGAAGTAGTTGACAGATTAGGAATGGATGAGTGGGTGCTGAGCTACCACTGCCGAAGGCCTTGCTGAATTGGTTGGCTGGCAGATCAAGCAATGCCTGATACCCCTGGCCAAGGCTGTCAGATCTGTTGCCAGTGCAGCCCCACATTCCTGCCACAGTGTCTGCTACATGGGATACCCTGAACCATTACAACTGACAAATGAACAAATATTGATGTCAGCTGTCAGACTGAGGGTGGTTGTCATAATAATAAGACATTATTATTATTATGTGTGTTTTGCATGATGTATCTAGCTGGGGAACCATGGGAGAGTAATGAGGGAAAGTAATGGCTCACACTACTTCAAAGATGCCAGATGGACAATAAGGCCTTTTGCAATTATAGGTCTGACAGCCCCATTCCCATCTGAAAAAGGGATGTCTATTCAGCATGGAGAATTTCTTTATTTCTGACTTAGAACAGGTAGGATGTCACAGGTTGCAAAAACCTGACTTCAGAAGCTGACAATGACAATGAACATGGCCAGAAAGAGGTTCTGGTGGCTGGTGACACTGGGGCCAGGCTCACCAACATACTTATATCCTGTTGAGGTAGAGGAGATCCTGGGTGAAAGACTTCAAGGTGATCTGCAAGGTGATTTTCACATGGGATGCTCAGATACACGTTTTTGAAAAGGGAAAATGCTTTGGGGGCATACACACTGGTCCTTTATTAACTGCACTGGAAGCACAACTTTGTTTTCCAGGATTTCTATAGGACTAGGAAGGCAAGCAATTTGCAGCTTAGGATGATTACAAGGTGCTCCAGCAAGATAAGAAAGTGGTAAAAGAGGCCATAGTGTTCCTAAATCAGCAGCTAGCCCAGGTAGCTTTAGTAACAAGGCTGCAGCAGCTCAGAAAGACTGTGGAGTCATGTCAGGCCCAAGAGATAGGGGAGCCATGCCAGATTCAGGGCAATAGGTAGGCCCTTCACCATTGTAAGACCTGTGAAGTGACGCCCCACCACACTCCTGGTCAGAATCTTGAAGTTACGTTCAATGGTATTCTGAACAAGCGCTCTTATTTCATCACTTAAGCAACTTGTTCTCAAAGAATCAGAGGTGAGATATGTCTCAAACCAGTTGGAGAGAGAAGCAGCAGAGTGGATTGCAGATCATATGCAAACCCTGAGCTAACCTTACTAGATAAATTTATACTTAACCTGTGACTTGATTACCTGTTCTGGCATGCTAGGGTGCTGGGAAAGCTGCAGTGACTAAAACAGAACAGAACAGTGGCAGAACATTTTTTTAAAAAATCCAGCTTAACAGCAGTGTGCTTGAATGGTCCAAATCCATTAAAATTCAACATTTCTGGGATGGACTAGACCTGCCTCCTCATCAATGGTGGCTTCTGTGTTGTCCAGAAGTTTTTTAAAAAATCAGACTTTGTGTGGAGTCTAATGGCTTGATTGTCATATTGGTCGGCCATAAGTAGCCTCGGCTTTGGACTGAAGACCTGTTCAATGAGCTGAACTGGAATTTTCAGGAGGCATGCTCTTGAGTCTGCATCCGGAAGAGCCAGTGGGAGATGCTTCAATTGACAATTTGGGCAATTTGAATATCTGGTCTTACAGAAGCTTGTTAGTCTGGTAGTATTTCCTGTTGCTGAGATGCTGCCATGACTTTGAGAGGGAAGCCCCCCCCCCAACAAGTGGGCAAAAATTGTGGAGTACACATTGTTCCCCTTAAATTCCTCTTCCTTTTTGCATGTTATGGCTTACTTGTACTGGAGCACTGGTCCCAGGAGGCCATGGATGGTCAGTTGCCTCACCTGTAGGACAGTCCTTTCTGTTCTGTATTATCTTACCTTCTAGGCAAATACAGTCATTAAATGTCACTGATGGTACATCATCATAAGGATAGTTGTAGAGATCATGCGAAGCCTGGCAGTGCAACCCTTCCCACAGAGACACTGGATAAATCCAAAAAGCCACAACCACTGGGAAGACTTAGCATAGTTCATGTAACCAAAAAGTAGCAGATGAACTTCCAAGTGCCCAGACCCATCTTCTAAGGAATTTCAATGCCGCTGTTCTGACCATCATTTAGGACCCCACCCTTGTAGAGAAGAAGGTGGCCATATCATTTTTATGGGATTAAGGGCAGCACTCCTACAAAAGCTTAGAAAATTATGAGGGACAGTGATGGGCACCCATTGTCTTACAGAGAGGAGTCATTGCCTTGTGGTAGAAGTGGTCTAGGAAGTCACTGGTAGTCAGGCTTTCATGGAGGTATGCCTACCAAGGACATGTGACTTCAGAAGCACTTTGTTGGTCAATTCTTTTTGATGGATTACTCCAGTTGTACATCAGACCCCATAATAGGGATGTACTGAACTGAAGTTCAACAACATATGAACTGCAGTAGAGGACCATGATTATCAGGGTCTTTTCAGCACCTTTATGTGACTCCTGGGGAGTCTCCATACAATGCAAGGAGCTTACTCATTTCTAAAACCTTGCTCTCTGCCATTCCATCCCCCTATGTGGATGGGGCTACAGGTTATTCAATTATAATGGAAATGGGATATTCATAATGTGATGGCCTACCACCTTTGGTCTAAGTATGATCCCTCTGGCTTACTCCCCTCTTAGTGGGGGTCTGGAACTCTCCTCAGACTCTACCACACTCAAAGCAGTTTTTTGACATGGAGACAGCTCCCATGACCTGGAAGATATGTTCACATACAAATCCACAAATTGAGTGAGACAGGAATGGAAGATTAGTACTCCACGTGGCTGCAGTAGCACTTGGATGTCCCAGTATCTGCCCTTATACACAGACCTTGATGCTGCACTCCACCATCAGGGTCACAGAAAATGTTGGCATGGAATTTCTTTCACGCTTTCCATCCCTAGGTGTTGCATATTTGCTCTTTTCTTTACTGATGTACTGAAAATAGTACCCTGCTGCTCTGAGTGATATGTGGGAAAGTGCCTTAGAGTCCTGCTAAGGAGCTCCAAACATTTCTGTCATTAATATACTGATTCTATATACTAATATACTGACATTAATATACAAAACATACTGATTCTGTGCATTCAATTTGTGTATTTGGTAAACATCTGGATTCTCATTGGCATGGTGGCACAGAAGGACGTGTCTGGGCGAGAGTAAATACTTTGTGAATATTGTATCAAGCTATTATCTTTGGCAGCCTGACAAAGGGAGAGGCAGTTCTACTGATGATTGGCTATGATCAGTGGATCAGCAGATTATGAGGTCCAGATGGAGTGCCAGACAACATTTGAGGTGTTCTGAGAAGATTGTTATACCTGAAGAAGGCACAAAGTTTTACCTTCCAGTGTACACCAACTATTCCTTGTTCTAACAGGAAGATGGTGAAATGGCCAACCGGTTGTAGTATTTGTCCTTACAATGCATAGGCACATTATGATTGCTCCTTTCCCAAACCTTCTTGATCAACCATGACTTTGTCCCCCTACGTGTGGGTTTTTTCCATGTTAGCAAGGGTCTTCTGCTGCGGGCCAGTCTCCATTTATGATGAAAGACAGGCACAAATGCAGTTAGTTCTTGGCCAAGAACTCACTCTGCCCTTCTCATTTCCTCCAGCAGAGGGCATCAGGAAGGAAACCAAGTTGCTCTTGTCAACAACTAGGTTTGATACAGGAAGGCCATCTCTTCCTAACAGGGGACACTTGGGGACTCAATTTTTTAATCACAATTTGGTGGGTACAGGACTGTGGACATGATTAGAAAGAAGGGGAGAACCACCAGCACCAGCTGCTAACTGTGCCAGTCATATACCCCTGGGAATGTGCTTGTTCTTCTGCTCACATCAGAAATATCTTACCCCCAGGCACAGGGCAGCCTTGCCCAACTCATCATCTCAGTGTGGTTTCCTCTCCTTTCCTGAGTTTTCCTTAACTGTAATGAAAAATTCAGTCTCAAGCTGCTGCTGTGCAGGATGCTAAGCCTTTCCACCTCCTCAATTACCTTTAAAAGGGCATTTAACAATGGTTGGGGGCCCTCACTCTCTCCAGGGGCTCCTTAACTGGATAAAGCATCTCTCTCGTGTAAAGCAGTGCTGTGGGTAGCGAAGGAGAGAGTTGTATCAAAATGTATTTGGTTGCGCAAGTAGACAGCTGGGACCGAATACTGCATCTTCCCAGTCATGAGGGCCTTGTCCCCACCTTACCTACCTGACACAACTCTAGGGCTACAAGTTCAAGGGCTTATTTAACTTGCATGAGACATGGAAAATGGCAAGGATATATATAAAGATCCTGCACTGCATCTGGAATGGCTTCCAGTGTTGCCCACTTGCTCTTTTCTTTGCTGCCGCACAGAATGCCTGTGTGGAATGAAGTGCAGTGCTGTCTCAATATGGGGTCCAAAATCTGCTGAAATTGAGGTTTTCGAGCATGTAACACTTGTAGACCAGATTGTGAACACAACCCGCTGATATGACAGCTATACACCACATTAAGCAAACTTTTCAAAAAAGCAAGCTTAATGCTGACGTTTTTATTCTGAAGAGAGAAAAAACCCAACCCATTAGCAGCTATTGCTGGTCTGCTGGGAAGGGATAAAAGCCACAAAGTCCCTTGGAAAATCCTATTAGGGCCTCTTCCATTGAATTCTGCTCTTTCAGGAGATACATAAGTGTGCAACTAATGTTCAGATTTATTTGCCCTCTATGCATGGGAGAACTGGCTGGATACAACCAACAGAAAAAGTACAAGCAGCAAATAGCCACAGTCCCCGTTGACTTTGGATGGTACCGTGCAAAATAATGCTCACAAAAGAAACATCCACATTATCTGATCTGCTCAGTGGAATTCTTTTTCTGACTGAAATGAATACAGTAGAAGCGAATCCTCTCTGCTCTGCCTGCCAGAGAGAAAAGGAGGGCTTCAGACACACGATCTGTCTGTCCATGTTGCTTTGGTGAGTAAACCTTCCACATCATTCTGTCTTCACTGTGCTCACTTCAGATTGTGAGCCTACTTTCTCACCAGCCACCCACAGGCCATGGCCCTTATTAAGCTGTGAGCTGACACTTTTTGATAGAATGTAGATTAGTCACTACTGAGCTCTCACCTCTTTAAAAAAGCCGGCCAGTAACAACAACCTGTTTCCCTTCTATAGTGGAAAACTTACTTGCCTCCATCTAGACACTTCTCAAAACTGAAGAGTGACTGTTCTAGCTGCCACTGACTTCTTCACCGTCCAAAGTTTTTTCTCGGCAGTAAAAAGATGTGACTGTTCACTTTTCCCAGTTCTCCCCCACAGACGCAAGGCTATCTAGTCCCCTTTGCAAAAACAGCTAGACCAGTGGTTCTCAACCTTCCTAATGCCGCCACCCCTTAATGGAGTTCCTCATGTTGTCGAGACCCCCAACCACGGGGGCGGAGCAGCTGGGAGGTGGGAGGGAAGGGCGGTGGGAGACTTGTCACGACCCCTCTGAAAGGGCGGTTTGACTCCCAAAGGGGTCCCGACCCCCAGGTTGAGAACCACTGAGATAGACCCAGCACAGAAAACTGGGTTTGGAGGCTGTAAAAGAAGGTTATCCTGGTTTGCATAGGCTGCTATACTGTCAGAGCATCTCTGGATGACGTGAGAAGGAAGGTTTGGCACATGGGGCCCATTTCCCTCTACCTGACTCGTGGGGCAGAGAATGCTCACTGGATGCGGAGACGCTACCGGGAGATGCCTGTGCTTGTTAGCGATCCTTGTTGTGCCCACTTCTGCTTAGATGTCCAGCAGATATGAACATGAACTCGGAGACAGGTGCTCTTGCATCATTCCCTACCCGAAGAGCAGTAGGAAGCCTCTTTTCTCCCTGGCTTCTCGCCGGAGCTTCTGCCCTCTTTCCCAGCTACGCTGCAAGGCAGCAAGAAGAAGAGAACAGTTGCATTCTCCGGTTCGAGCCCCGGTTTAGCGACAGCTGCCGATCAGCTGGGTTTTCTTCCTTCCTATCTTGTCAAGAAGGCAGGGGCGATCGCTACACCTCTAACCTCGCATTTTCAAACGCGGGCGCGCCGGCTCGACCGCGGAACCATCCACACACGCGCGCACCCACACCCACACCCCCGCCTCGCCGTCAGTGAGCGCTAAGGCTGCAACCACGCGAAGGGGGAACCCAGGACCGGCCGTAACCCGACACCTTTCCCCGCTGACTGGCTAAGCCGCCTGGCTCCGCCTCGGCTGCCAAAGCGATTCGTCGCCCGGCCGAGACTCCCGAGGGCGGAATCCGGCTTTCTCTTAGGTCGAGCCTGCCTGCCAATCACGTCAAGGGACGGGTTCCGAGGCTCGTTTGGGCCCACCCCCTTTCCCTCCTCCTCCTCCTCCTCCTCCTCCTCCTCCACTCCCCCCCCGCGCCTATTGATATTATTGGAGTGTGGGGCGAGCGGCCGGTCTGCAGTCGGAGACTCGCAGGCAGCAAATACGGGGAGGAAGGAAGCAAGTAGCGAAAGGGAGCAGCGGCAGGAAAGCAGCAGCAGCAGCAGCGATCTCTGTGCAAGAGCACCGCGCAATAAAACACATTTGCCCAGCAAGCTCTTCAGTACCCACCGAGCGGCAGCAGCAGCGGGGAGCGAGACCAGCAAGCATCGCCGGAGAAATCTCTCTCCCTCCCTCCCTCTGCGTATCTGTATCCATAGCTATCTGTATCTGTAATTAGACGTACCTTAAAACACCTCGCGCTCATGCACCATGGTTTTTCCAACTAGACTCCATTCTTGGATTATTGTATGTTGCATCTGGCTGCTCGGCTTTGCACGCACGGGGGAGGCACAGGCTGCAAAAGAAGGTAAGGGGATGCTGAGAACAAAAGTTTATCTCTGCCTTTCGGAGGCTCTCCGGAGTGGCTTTCCGCCTTGCGACTGCATGGATCTGTCTGTCCTTTGTGTGTGTGTGTGTCTGTGTGTTTCATTGAAGCCTGTAAGGATCGAAGGAAAGCCACTGGCATCCCTCCGCTCCGTTCCCAGGGCTGCGATCTCCTGCCTCTTTGAAGTGAATGGAAGACCTTATTCCTAGGTATCGGCAGCTCCGGATTGTGCCCAGCCTGTGCGGATCCGATTGGGAAGCTACTGTGCATTTCTTCTAACGTTTTGGAGTTGCAAGGGGCTGCACGTGATCCAAAGCTCTGGGATGGGGTTAGAGCTCGTGTCTGTCTGTCTGTGTGTCGAGTATTGATAGCAAAGGGAGGTTTTAAACAGGATTGGGTTTCAACTTCGACTCCCTGATACCGTGGGCAAGTGCACCTCCTTGCATAGTCCGAGATCACCAAGAAATGCATGCGTTTATGGACATCCCCCATCCGTGTTCGGATAATCGGAGTTTGTAGCGGAATAAGAGGGCAGTGCTATAGTGCTGCTCCATGACCGCAGGGGAGTCTCGAGGGTAGGGAAAGCGCGTCGTATCCCAAAGGAATTTGGGGTCAGGGTTTGGGGAAAGGGCGCCTCGTTAGTCGCCCCTTGTCACCTCTAGCAGCTCCCGGAGAGTCCCGCTTGTTCTTTCCCCGGGGATTATGGCGTAATCTCTCCAAGGGCGTTCAGACCAGAAGTGGAGCAGAGCGCGCTGGTGGGCAATTATTCGCACGCTCCCCGTGTGCAGATCCGTGTTCTGCCGTCGTTTCGAGTGTGCGCGACACGTATCTCCGCGGAACATGCACGCGGCTTCCTCTGTACAGATCGATCGGTGTCTAGGAAGGACCTCGCATTTCACCGACATATTCCCCCCCTCCCTTGAATGGCAACCAGGGCTTTGAGAATGCAAAGGTTTAATCCGTTTACGTCCAGCTACCAGGCTTGGTGGTCTTTGGAAGGTGTCAAAGCCTTCTCTTCCAGCGAGGGAATGCGAGACATGATTAACACCCATTTAAAGAGGGTGTCGTGTCTTTGGGGAACACAGTTCTCCCCTCTTCCCACCCCACCCCCCCTTGCCGGCTTTCATACGTCAAGGCTGCCTCTTTCTGAGCTATGGGCATGAGGTAAAATGCATTTCTGTGCCTATAGTCGGAGCTGGGAAGCCGGGATTCTCTCTTCACATCACGATTCCCTTGGACGGGAGGCAGGAGCGGGGCAGCGGGGCAGGGAAAGCCGCCGCTCTCTTTCCTGGGAGGCTCCGAAAAGTTTTATCTGGGAAGCTCAATCCAGAATCGCGCGGATGAATGGACGAGGCGGCAGAGCGTGGCAGGGCTAGGCGGGCCGGGGAGCAGCTCTCGCCTCCGTGGGAAGGGCGCGCGCCTGCCTTGGAGTGGAGGCCAGTCGGAGTCGAGAGGTTCGAGTCCGACGACCGCTTCGCTTTTACTTCGGTTTAGCTGCAGTCGGTTGAAAGCATCTTGAGGGCGGGCGGGGGGGGGGCGGTTTGACTCGGAAAGTGATTTCTGCTGACAGAACCAGGCGAGCGCGCGCAGGCGTGTGCGTGTGCGCGCGTGTTCTGGGCCAGGAGTCCTTCTCCGTGGGGTCCGTGTCCAACACCGATTTGGGGGGGGGGAGGCAGGCTCTCGGGAGAGGCTGCTGCCTTCAACTTTTGGAGGGGCCCTTTGTTCCCTGCTCCTTCCAGACCGGCTATAATGCAAAGTGATCTCCCGCTTCGCCCCCTCCCCCTTCCTCCTGCTCCAGCTTTCCGTCGCCCTTGAGGAGAGGGGTGTCTGTGCGTGTGTGTCTGTGTGTGTGGGAGATGTGTGCAAGAGAGAGTTTTGCATTGCAAATCTTCACGGTCTCAACCTGGGTGAATGAACTCGTGGGAAGTGAAGCGAAACAAGCTCAGGAGCCGCTGCCGGGGATGCTGGTGGGATCGGGGTGTGTGTGAGGGGAGAGGAGGCAAAAGAGTCCTCCTTGCACACTCGCGGGTGCTGTGGGGAACATGGGAAACGCGGGCTCTTAGCCACCGTCCTCGTAGGTGAGGGAAGGAGCCTCCGTTCTCCTTTCCTCGTCTGCAGGGGCCGTGGCGGTGACTCTCGCCGGCGGCCTGCTTGAGGGAAAAGAAAGCGGTTAGCGGGCGGGAGGGCGGAGAGAAGCGCGGGAAGACGCCGCTCCTCGCGCCAGGACCTGTGTGCGTGTGAAGAAGCCGGAGGCGGGATGAAAAGCGGAGAGCTTCGTCCCGAGCGACCCGTCCGTCTTCTTGGCGTCTCGGGGCCTCGGAGCGGCCCTTCCCTGCTCCCCCGGGGTCCCTTCGAGTAGAGACAGCGATGCCCTTTTCGCCCCCGGTTGAGCCCCTCTGTGCTCGTCCGGGAGGAGACGCGCCTTCGCTTCTCCTTTCGCCTCAGGAGCTTCTTCGCCGGGCGGACAGACGCAGACCGCCTCCCTCGGGCCGCTTGCTCCCCTCGCTACGTGGGGAATGTGATCGTGGACGATATCGCGTGTGTATTCGAGTTCATTTGGCCCGAGGCTGAAGGGGCGGGCAATCACACGCCCTAGAAGACGCTCCGTGGAGCCTTGAGGGCTCGCTCTGAAGTGTGTGCCTTAAAGAAAGCACTGGCTGTTCTCTGGGCATGGGCAGAGTAAAATTTAGGTCACACCTAAGGTTTCATCCGGCTTCGGTCCACCTTCAGAGAGAGAACACACATCTGCAAAGTGACCAGTAACTATCTTTCCACATTATCTATCCCAAGGGTGGATTTTCTGAGTTAACACTGAAAGAAAACAGCTTGTCACTTTGATGATGTGTTCTCTCACTCTGAATGTGGACTGAAGCTGGATTAAACCTGAAGTGTGACCGGAGCCTCTGAGTCCAAAGCTGCAGCAATATAATCTTGTTAAAGCAAACCTCCAGAAAGTCTTCTGACACTTTAAGCATTTCACTTTCTTTTTCTCTTCATTGTTCCGTATCTCACCCGGGTGGATAAAAATCAGGCCCTGGACAGTAATTTTGAGCGCTGAACTGGTCAGCATCCCCTCATACATGAGTGTGCTTTCTGAAGAAATAAATTAGGGTATATAATTGTTAAGCTTCTGTGAAATGTCACTTGTATGCATTAACTGTGTTCCCTCTTTACATCTATTTTAAGATGCCAAGGTTGAGGATGTTTTCAGGAGAAATCATAATAAAACGTACATACTTTAATGAGACAGATATCAGATGCTATGGGTAGCAAGCAGAGATAAATTCCTGTGTCCTATTAAAGACTAGCTGCCATCTTTTATATACATTAGTAACTCCAGTTTTCCTGGGCAAAGGGCTGCTGAGTTTCTCACACTGCACTTGCTTTTCTCTTTAATTTTGAGGTGGTAATCAGTAGAGGTTTAATTTTTAGAGGATAGCTGGGATTTACAAATGTGATCTCATTAGAGGCCTTTCTCAAGGAACTTCTAAAACCCTCACCCCCCATTGGCCTTGTTTGCTTAGGTTGATTGAAGAAATTTGCCTCAGAAACAAAAAGTTTGGTTTTTTTAAACACCTGGCAGAAGCTTGGCAAATTTACTCAGAAAATAATGAACAACAGTGTGTTTGATGCATGGAATTTTAAATATGTATTCAAAAAGAGTTGTGTCTGTCCAGTAATCACATACACAAAGAGAAGATAATGTGGCTAATTATGAAAATTGGTCTAGGCACTAATTATTTTAAAACTTTTATGTTGCATATACAGATACAGAAAAATGTTTAACACTAAAATTGTGTATACCACGTATGCTAAAGATGCTTGATTAGTGCTGGGGAATGTTCAGAATAATTAAAGAAGTGCAGTCATTTTCAGTAGATGTCTTTTTGGACAGGCAAGAGTTAACTGTGTTTCTTTTAAGCTAAGCTTATCACCATGGTCTATAATTAACAACCCAATGCATGGCACTTCATCAACTGCTATTTAGGTTCCATTAATAGACAAAGTCTCCCAGGTACCTAAAGTAATTAATTAAAGATCTATTTAAAGTTTGTCTTGAGTCTAAATCTATTCAGTAATAAGGTACAATAGGGCTATAAAAAGACTGGTCAATATGCTCAAGTATAGGGCTATAATCTTTTCCATGAGGGTAGGCACATTAACATTAGTGGCTTTTTTTTTTACCTTTGCATGCATAGGATATCAGAATGTAATGCTGCATACTGTTTTGGAGGTAAGTTGCATTAAAATCAATGGCAATGGCTTTTGTTTAACAAGGTTCTGGACTGTAAAATAGGAAACATATGGATAATCTGTCCTCCAGTGTCCTAGAAGTTAGATTGGAAAGGCTAACCTTGTTTGTCAAGATCTCCATGTATGTGAATAAGATTCAAATAAAATAATAGTTCTAGTGCTTAAAGCCCAAAAACGTTAACAAACACACACTTGAGCAGAGACTTGACTGAAAGCTCTATGTTGATTTGCATTGACAGTTATTTTACTTCAGAAGGTATTTTTCTAAAAACAAGGTATCCCTGACTGAATAATAAAGTACACAATTTAAAAATGAGTTTAATAGATTTTTAAAATTTCATTGATGAACAGTAATTTAATTATATCAGAAAATAAAGTTGGCAGATTTTTATTGAATATTGCTGTTAGGAAACAAAATATGCTTTTATAGTTGGACTCTTTTTATTTTTATTTTGTTTACTGTGGTAAAGGTAGTACCTCCCAAATTAACATAAAAGTGCACAATACATTTATATTTTGCTGAAGTAGCAAGAAAGTTCCCATTTTTGGACAATGCCTAGGATTTCAAGAATGCTAATGTTTTAATGTCCCCTTTATGTAGTGCAAAACTGTGAAGCTTATATACCCTGCTTGGTAATGGAGATTCTATGTAGTATTCCTTGAACTATAACTTTACAGAAATGTTATAGGATATAACTGCTCTTAGTATTTTCTTTGGTTAGTACAATTTGTAGCGCATTGTGATACGTTCAAAGAACATTAGGAAGGTTGAAAAGCTAACATGTATCAAGCATTGTTTCTCATTTGCTAAGTTGTTTACAAAATACAGATCTTCCCTTTCTCATTTTTGCCCTTGTATTACCTAACAAGATGCATATGTTGTTTATTTATACACATGCCTAAGTATTGACCCAACTGTTGCTTTTTGTGATTTTTTTTCATAATGCGTACAATTAAAGTATCCTAATCCAAGGGATTTTTTTTCTTTCAGTAATATTATTGGATTCGAAAGCACAACAGACAGAGCTGGAATGGATTTCATCTCCTCCCAATGGTGTAAGTATACTGTAAAAATTCCTGAATGACCTAAGTTTAAATCAATCCACCTGCCCAAATTTTCTTCTACAATTGTGTGTTCAAAGTTCCTTGAATAAGGTAGAATCAAAATGAAAGAGTCTCCTGAATTATATGTAAAATAAAACTGTTATCTTTGTGGAATACCAAAAAGTATTATTATGCTTTTATTTAAAAAGTACTTTTTACTGCCGTCTTATTAAAAACTGTCATTATTTCAAACTGTTAAATACCATAATTTAAACATAAGGATGTTTCCAGAAGAGAAACAAACACATATTTCTATATGTAATTATTTTGATAAAAATTATTACCATTTTGTAAATGTTCTTACAAAAGCAGCAATTGATAAGTTGATTTTCACAACTTTTTTTAATGAATTCCTTTTATATGTCAACATCACACTGATAAATACGTTTCCTTTTATAATTAAGTCACTACCAGTCAGGCTTGGAACTGATCCAAACTTCTGTTTTCAGTACTTTATTTGAAAGTAGATGAAATATCTATTGTGTTTTAAGAGGACACTGTAATTTTGGGAAGTTCTTAATAATGATCGTTGTGATTACATCATGATAAATTAATATTAAAATATTAAAAAGATATTCTCTAACATCTTTCTTGGCAAAGTTTGATTAATTTAAATTAAACTTTAATCAACTTTAAGGGTTAGTTTGCCCACCATTTATATTAATTGCTGGGCACACAGGTAGTCTCTTTGACAGGCAATAAAGATTTGTGCAATCAAGCCTTTAATGCAAAGCTTATAAAGAAATCTGGAACAAAAAGAGCGTGAACTATGAGAGGGGATACTAAAGTGTAACAAATCCTGTAAGTAAGAAGAATAAAAACCTGAAAGTGTCTTAGTTATAAAGCAGGATCGTAAAATCAATCCCAGCACAGGGTGGAAGTAAGTCTAAAGGCTTTTGAAATGTATGTAATGTGAGCTGAATACTTAAGATGTGTAATAACCTCGGTATTGTAATTTAACATTGATGGTAGCCTCTAAAATGGGTGTTGAAAACAACAACTTGAAACTTACTATCCTGGTTTAGTTTTCAGACAATAAAGGAATTCTCATGTATTAAGAGATGTATACAGTGTAAGAATAAGCTCCATTGATGGTCATTCTGTTGTGAAAACGTACAAAAACACAAAAGAATAAGAAAAACACTGTGCCTTTTAGAAATGATCTAATGAAAATTACTAGTATGATAAAGCAATAAGGAAAAGGGCAATTTCTGTCTCCTTATGCTTGGCTGTTAGATGAAGCCAAAAATGGTAAGAACAACTAAACAGATTTCCAAGGTTTTTAAGAGGAAATTTCGACAATGTTTGCTTTTTCTAAAACTTGAAAAAAATAAATTTTGTTTGTTTCTAGAGTTCTGGAAGTCCTCTGGCATATGTAGCATATTTTGGTTGTAGATATATCTGAAATCTACTGTGTGAAATGTTTTATTCCAGAGTGGTAGCCATCTGTCCCTAGCTTAAAGAGCAGACAGGCTTCAGTTTTGGATAAGTCAGCTTGAATATCCATCTGCCTGCCTGTCTATTACATACTGTCAGGCCAAAACAGGGAAAAATGTACAGCGATTTTCTATATACAGAACATGTTTGAATTTCAAGTTTTAGGGATGTCAGTGGATATTTTTATTTCTCACTTTTGTGGGCAATCATACTGTTTTACTTTCCTGTATGTTATCCCACTTGTGGTGTGGAAATCTGTTGCCAACTGTTAAACATACAATGCCCTCCAATGTCAATTAGAGTGTTTACAAGCATTTGATTTACAAACCAGTCAAGTTCTAATTGGATTTATTTCTATAATTCACATCAAATTTTACATGATAGGGTAAGACCAGGAAATGAGTTCATTTTAAGATCACTGTGTTTTGTTTTGCTCTGCTTCAGTGTGTTCCCATCTCGGTTTATTTCCTGGTAATTTCGTCTACCTGGCTTTTGTTATGTGATGTCAATAAGTATCCCAAAATCCACTTCACTTGGACTAATAAATGTTATAAAATAGTTTGAAAGCTGTTTAGTCCACTAAAATTGCTTGCGTTCCTATTAAGTAGGTAGGTATGAAGAAATAAATATAAGAAGTTAATCTAAAATAGAAGTAAAGATCAAAACTGAGTTTTCAGCTGGTTCCTACTTTCCTGATTTTGCTGATACCTTCACACAAATATTTGAACAACTTTCCCCCTCCTATCTATATTCCTTTGGTGTCATCTTGTATATATTCTGGGGATGGTCCACTTTACATTGAGTGCAGTTTGTGCACGTTCATGCGCACTAGTTTGCATGAGCCATGCACTTTCATCTTGCCAGGCTTTCAGATATGTGTGAGAAGACAAGTTGCACTCATAGCTACTGAAAAGAAAAAAACCTGGAAGAGCTGATTTTGCATGTTAAAAAATATTAAATGGTGTAATTATTCAATCAAGTTTCCATCCCTACATGAAACACATTGGTTTCTTAATACACGAAAGCTTCTATAAAAAGCCAGGGATTATTTTTATTAAGCATTTATAAAATACTTAACAAAAGCCAAATTAGTTTCTGTCCCCAATTTGCCGCAAACATATAGAAGCATAGTTAAGTCTCCACATGAGGCATTGTAGGATAAGCGCATTGGGTCTTAAAAAAGAAAAAAAATCTGTCTTTACCCTGTTGTGTAGGGCAACTGGGGTGTAGAGGACAAAAGACATTACATGCTTTTACATTTGTGTGTGATATCATCTTGCCATTTGTCACCTTACTAAAATGGTGAACCAATTTGCTGATTTATCTGTTTTCAGTTTGGCTTTGCACGCTGCTAGGCTTCACAGATTTGCATGTTAATACGGATCTATGAGGCCAAACTCCCCACTGGGCTCCTCAAGACACTCCCCTGCATTAAAGGAAGCCTTTATCTGGATTGCGGGTAGACAAATTTAATTGGATATACCAGCAAACCAACATTGGCATGGGTACCATGTTCAGGACGATTGGGGTGCTGTCTCAAAGCATCCCCCAAAAGCCTCAAGGCTAGGGACTTTTGTTCCCAGCCTTCAGAAATGTGGGGGCGCCACAAAGCTTGTGTGGACTATGTGTCTATGGTGTGGGCTCATCCGGATCAAAGCCATCAGTGCAGACAGCACTGATCCAGCCCTTACCTTCTCATATTCCAGACTTTTCCAGATCTCCTGATCCAGAATTAAGGCAGGTACATTAATCTAGAATTAATCCAGAATTAGGACATATAGTCTGTACCAGCATGTAGTCGTCCTGTCTTTAATCTGCTATATAATCCAGAGTAAGGCCCAGTGAAGAAAAGGGCCTTAGAGTTGATATAAGCAGACTTCCAGGAAACAGTTCACTGACTTGTGTAGTGCTAGATTTATATTTAAAATGAAGTAAATGTAGATAATTATTTTAAATTGCCACTAAAGTTCATATTTGTTTTATACCGTGAACCTGAAGTGACAGAGCTGTTCTCATCTTAGTGGGAAGAATCTTCAGATTTGGAAATTCCACAATTGAAAAGATTTACTAGTCTCCTGATCTTTATATGGTGGTGCAATACTTAGGATACTGTTCCTACCAGCTTACTTCTCACATTTAAACTTTTTTTTACTGATTCTCCTAAAAATATGTACATATGCTAGCATAAAATAGTTAATAAAAGTTATTAACATTAAATATATAGTTGTGTGTGCCTGGAACAATCCATAATCACACAGCTACAGCCTGCACCAACAAAATCTCCAAGTTGTCTTCAAGGACAGCCATATGTAGAACACACTGCTGTATTTAAGCCTCAAGTTTCCAAGCGATAGTCAGAGTGTACCTGGCAATAAACAGCTATTATGAATAGTCTGAATCTTTCCATAAATACATCATGCAACAGTGGGCACTTGATTTTTTATTTTTTTGTTGGATAGGCCAGTCTTTTCTAGAAAATGAATCTCTTCTAAAAAGAAGCCAGCCTGATCTATCTTCATCTTGCCCAAACCTTGATCAGTGTATTGCCTGCACCTAGTATATTAATGCTTCCAGACATTTATATAGCACATCCAACTGGGAGGGAAAGATAAGCTACGTACACACACATTAAAATAGCAGTTCAAAAGCAGCTTATGGCTGGCTGCGTCAGTTGATGCTTCCATTCAACCCTTTTATTTATTTACTTATTTACTTATTATATCCTGCTCTGTACCCGAAGGTCTCAGGGTGGATAACAACTTTAAAACAACTGATTTTGGTATATATTCTGGCTTTAAATGTGGATCATTATACGTAGGATGGGAACAGTAGTGTGTGGCAGCTATCACTTTTCAAGCGACTTCTGGGCCGCCTTCTTTCCCCTTTTCGATCCAGGCATAATTGAGACAGAAAATAATATAATTATGCAGTACTTAGTATTTTAGGGAAAATATGATCAATTTTGTTCTGGATGAGACTATTCTAGCATGTGTATTCTTTGTAGGAATTACAACCTCAACAATAATTTAATATGTAGAATAATTTTTTGATCATTATATTTAGCTGTGTTTCAAACTTTTTGTTGGTGAATTTGTTTTACAGTTACTGTGAACTCCTTTGAGCATGCATTGTGAAAAGACAGCAGATTAATCTTCAGTGGATGAATTAATAAAATGTCCTAACATTGATCTCATCATGCTTTAATACATTATTTACTGAAGGAATCTTTCTATACACAGGCAGAGCACGTGACTAACATACAAGGATAAAATAGACATTTTGGTCTTCTCTCCACATGATTTTTAATAGAACTTCGGGGACACCTAAGTCAGCCAACCTTCCCTGCTCTTCCCACTGAAGGGGCTTAAGGGAGCGTAGAGGGGCTTGCCTGTACCTCAAGGTGCAAAACATTCAGTGCATGAAAAGTGATTCAGGTTGCTACCTTGCACTCTGAAATCACCTTCATTGCAGTGAAACGCAGCATGCTTCTGTCACGGCAGGCTGTACCTCTGTATGGTAATGGAATCATTACCATCAAGCCATCTGTTAAGGTTGTGATGGAGGTACCTGCCCCAAGCATATTGTGCTGCCACAGTGGATACATGGTTTCTATTTTTTGTAAATAGTAGCTCAGAAGGAGAGGCCTGTTGTTTCATTTAATATGATTTGACTCTCTCAAAAATCTGTATAAGTTAGCATGTGATGTGTATCTTGCAACATACGTTGGAATTCTTTTAAGATACATTTTTAAATGTTTCCATTTCTGTGTATGTCAGGATGCCTGGTTTCCTCAGGGCAATAGGCCAGCACAAAATAATATTATTTGCTGTCAGGCTTATGAACTATTGTGGACAGCATGGTTTTGAGATTGGTAAGCCATTATTTCTGCCTTTTATAAGTCATTAATAGAAAAAGAACAACAGAGGATTAGTATAGATGTTAATTTGAACAGCCTGAATCATGGTAAAAATTCCAAGAGCTGTTCCCTTTTCTGTTGACAAACTATATTGTCCACCAGTGGTGGCAAATAGTTACCAGAATTTGAAGATCATAGTTAACACTTGGATAACAGAGTGCATGGTGATGCTTGACCACTACTCTCAGTATTGATGAGATATTTAAATTGTTATTGTAGTAGAGATATTTTAACTCAGGGCAGTTCTGCACTGGCCGATATAAGAGAGGACCTGCTCGGAGGCCCCTGCCCTGAATTTCACTTAGGGCATTCTGGTCCTTGTTAATAACCTTTACTGCTAAATTGTTGGCCTGAGATATCTACTATCATAGCCTGTTTCCAGACTACCTTCGTTACATATTATTCAAAACAAGTACAATTAGTTTAAGTGTGGACAGTGATTTTTCAAGAAATTGGAGGAAAATCATGCTTATGGATATGAGGGAATTGTGCTTCTGCGTGCAACATGGTACCATGTTAAATAAAACTACACTATAGGAATTGTTGCCAGACAGTTTGAACTGATGTCAGGTTTCTCCTACACTAAGAAATAGAAACACTGGGCACTATTTCCTAATCATTTACATTTTCTGCCATTTATTTGCTAGTATGTGCATATTATTTCCTTTTTCAAATAGTTTTTGTGGTGTACTGCTGCTCCCGATCTCTACACAGAAACAGAAAATTCATGCTGGCTTGCTGGAATGGGAAAGTTATTAACTCTAGAGTAGTCCCACTGACTTTTGTGCTATTTCTACATATTGAATGTGAGATGATGAATAACACAATTCATATACTGTGGTGGCATTCACTTTTGCCCACAGCCTTGGTGTATTCATCAGAGGTACTAATAGCAAGTTCTGCATGACTGGAGAAATTTTCACATCAGACATGTTCTCTGGATCTTAATGTATGTAATGGAATCACAGTTTTCATTAACTTTTAAAATGTTTTCATGGTCTGTGAGATCAGTTGCAAAAATTCTTTACTAATAAGTTTATCATGCAAAACTTCATCAAGTACTGGAATATTTTTGGCATGATACATACAGTCATTTCCAGTTCTTATAGTAAACATATTGCATGTGTGCTGAGCCTAAATGATCATAGCTCATCTAAGGCTGAATATTAAGGACAATCCCAGACCAGCAAGTGTACTAGGAGCCTCCGTTCCACTCACTGTTCAGCCTAAGGGAGTTCCTAGGAAGGCGAGGATCTTAGTACATTTGCTGGTCCGGCACACTGGCCAGTGCAGAATTGCCTGAAATTCACATAAACAGCAATAACATTAGTCTCTGGCACTATGTTTGTTTGTTGGCATTTTTATCCTGCCCTATACCTGTAGGTTTCAGGGCAGGTGTCAGCAGTACAAAACAATATATAAAATGAACAAAGGAAATAAGAAACTACAGTAACTAAAGGTGGGGAGCGGAGGTTCAGTCAAAGGCTAAGATTAATTGAAGGTGCTTGGTGCACCTTCTACAATCTGGGCTGCTACTGAGAAATCTATATCCTTGGTCCCCTTCCCTTCAACTACTGAAGGAACTGGTTCAAAAGGCAAGTTGATGTGGAAGAAGCGTGTATCTAAATACTTGATTTTTGTTGTTGGGGCTTAAATTGCATTGGCAGTAATGCAGCATAATTTTAAAAGTCTGAATTTCTGGCTATTTCTGTATATTGTTACAAACAGGCTAAATTTTCCTTTGTTAATTAAAATTACTCTTTTGTGTTTTTAGTGGGAAGAAATTAGTGGACTGGATGAAAACTACACACCTATACGGACATATCAGGTATGCCAGGTGATGGAACCTAACCAAAATAACTGGCTTCGGACTAACTGGATTGCAAAAGGCAACGCACAAAGGATTTTTGTAGAACTAAAATTTACTTTGAGGGATTGTAATAGCCTTCCTGGAGTCTTGGGGACATGTAAAGAAACTTTCAACTTGCATTATTATGAAACAGACTATGATACTGGCAGAAGTATCAGAGAGAACCAGTATGTAAAAATAGATACAATTGCAGCTGATGAAAGCTTTACCCAAGGTGACCTTGGGGAGAGAAAAATGAAACTAAACACGGAGGTGAGAGAGATTGGACCTCTGTCCAAAAAAGGATTCTATCTTGCATTTCAAGATGTAGGGGCCTGCATTGCTTTGGTCTCTGTCAAAGTATACTACAAGAAGTGCTGGTCCATTATTGAGAACCTAGCTATATTTCCAGATACTGTGACTGGATCAGAATTCTCCTCCCTAGTTGAAGTACGAGGTACTTGTGTCAGCAGCGCAGAAGAAGAGGCTGAGAACTCTCCCAGAATGCACTGCAGTGCGGAGGGAGAATGGTTAGTACCTATTGGGAAGTGCATCTGCAAAGCTGGTTTCCAGCAAAAAGGGGACACATGTGAACGTAAGTAGAAAAGCATGCTTCATGAATTCTCCTGAGTATATATATAAATACTGCATTGTAAATGGAAGTGGTATTTTGTTCACTGAAACAAGTTTGGGGATGCTTTTGCTTCGCACCAGCTAGTATAAATAAGTTGTTTTTAAGAATGGAAATCAACCAACGGATATTTTATTTTGAAGGGCTATAAAATTGACTGCAGAGTACAGCTTACCTTTTGTATCATTGTTATGTGCAACTGTAACTGTGGTTGCATAATGATAGTTTACAAGAAATAGGCTAAAGAGAACATTTCCTAGTTAATGGATTTTTACAATACCCTTGAGAAAATCATGGCTAGTAGAGAAGATACGATTAACAGTTGTGTATCTAAGCACCTTATTTCTAGGAAACTTGTAAATAAAACAAAAATTCAGGATTTGTAAGTGATCAACAGCTGGAAAGCAGTTTGCAGTGTAGCAGGGCCAGGAATCTGGGAAATGAGTGCTTAAAATGAGAAAGGGAAAATATCTCACCATCCTTTGTTTTTTTACACATCCTGGATCTGAGACATCCAGAGTTTCAAGGTGTAATTTATTAAACAGTCTCTAGAATGAAAACACGAATCACAATACATTCCCTGTTTTACATGAGCAGATTTTTACTGTTGCAGTGATACTAGCTTTGAACCTTTGCAAGATCAAACTAATTTTCCATTACTGAAGAGAGAAAGGATAAGAGCTTGTGAGTTAACAAGGGAGCTCTCATTAAGAATTGTAATCTGAAAACTACCCATGCAGTCAGTCCAATGTACTGTGTCTTGGTTCTGCTATATTTTGTGCCTATCAAAGCACCTGATGAGAATTGTGCCTCTCCCCTCGGCCTTTGACTAAAAAAAAAAAAATACCCTTTGAACTCAAAGTTTTATAACAATATTTCAATAAATCATAAAGTTTTAAAAGTCTTATGCTAAAATAAAGTGAGTTAAACTAAAATAAAGTTTAACAATATTAAATTATTTGTTAAACACAGGATAGATAGAAGTGTTAAATGCAATATGTTGCAAGGTGAGTGTCTTTTGATGTTTTTCGTCAAGAACTAGACCTGTTGCCAGAGGCCTAACCAAGAAAATACACTAATTTAAGTCTTCATTAAATCCTTTGTTGTCAGTAATCTCTCATCTTTGAAAAGTAGTCTCAGTATAAGATTTAAAACAAACTCTTGTGTGTGTTTGTGAAATACTGAAGTATGCTATGTACCATAGCTAGTAAATGTACTAAATGTAAATGTAGTAAAGCTGTTTGATACATTTGAAAGATATGATATACTTGATATCTGAATGTTTTTAGGGAGCTGCCCTGGTTTTATTTAATGTTTGGATTTTGTTCGGTTAGTTAATAGTAAAGTGATGGGTTGATAGAAATTAAACTTGGTGGTGCTAATGTATCTGGCAGTTTTGTTTCTCTTATATTTCAAAGAAGCAAACTTCATTTTTATTTCTTAGTACTTTCTGTCTTGCAGTGCACTAAGTTCATGGGAAGCTGTGTAAGAGGGTGGAAGAGTATAAACTTAAATGAAGTGTGTTCAACCATACAACTTAAATATATTTTTTTCTGCTAATGGCTACATTTTCTGGGAGTAATCACTATTAGACATGGTGAAAAGTGCTAGTAAGTATGCACAGGCTTGTTCTGAGTATATGTTGAGTTGGTTTAGTATGGACTGGGTTTGTATCAAACAAGTATGGGGTTATGGGGCTTTGCTTTCTCACCAAATCCTAAGTTCGAGGCTTAGTCTGACAAGAAACCAGAGGGGAATTGGATTGTCATCTCCTCATTATCTCAGATCACACTATATCATTCCCTCATCTACTGGACAAGGCCTCCTCAACCCTCAAATTATGTCTGTGGCCTCTTATATGCTACCTTTGTGCCTGTGTCACTCTGCTGTTCATAACTACAAGGTTTTGGAAAGACTGTGGCCTTGTCAGCATGCTGTCTTCTAGGCCTACTCTTAGCCCCACAGGAGTGAAGGACTAGAAGACTTCTCAGAAGGCTTAGGGTGTGGGTGTATCTGCTTCTGCTAAGGTCTTGTAGGAAGTGGACATGTACAGTGCATATCCTAGGCTTCTGAGAAGGTTTGTTGTCCTCCACTCCAGAAAGCCTAGGTGGCAGCACCCTGACAGGATCATGGCATTTCCAGGACCACACAGTAGTCACAGTGGACAGTGTGGCTAATATTCAATAGGTGCTCAGTATTCAATAGGTAGTTCTGTAGAGCAGAGTATTGTGGTCCTTGGTAAAATAATCAGTTGTCACCTTATGGCTACCAGAAGTTGGGTCTTGATTGTGGTAGTACCCACCGTCTGCAATAGTTCATCCTATGGTATTTGTAAGGCACCTAAATTTCTGGGTTTTAGATGCCGATTGGAGACTTATCTTTTTATTTATGCCTTTCTAGAGTGAGCTTTTTTTGTTTTCTACAGTCCTTGATTTTAATATTTTTATATATTTTTTATTTAAACTTTTTTTTTCTCAGCTTCAAGATTATATTTCCACAGGAAGTAGTATATAAATATTTTAAATTAATTCAGTACATAAAATAAGTAAGTGAGTAGGGAGACATCACATCTCTGTTCAGGAGGATGGAGAGGAGAATCGGAAGAATAGGTCAAAAATACTTACAAATGCTTTGAGGGTGAACAATATACGGCATACAGGAAAGATTCCATATAGTTGGAAGCATGCTAATACGTTGTTAATCCCCCAAAAGGACCAAGATTTGAGCCTTCCAAAAGGTTATAGACCAATATCATTATTAAAAATTGATTATAAATTATTCATAATGATTCTGGCAGCAAGGTCAAAAACTGATTTTGTAAGATTTTATCCACAAAGACTAGAGTGTCTGCCAATAAGACTATACTGAGATAATGTGAAATATTCTGGATATTACAGAGTACTTGGAGTGTCATAATAATAAAGCAACTGCACTGATATTTTTTAATATGGAGAAGGCCTTTCATAATCTCAATTTGTCCTTTTTATTTAAATCTATGGATATGATGGAGCTTGGAGAAAATTTTACCTTGGATCAAATCTATTTTCTCTTCACAAAAGGCTCAAGTAAATAGTAAATGGAAAATCAATATACTGTATATTCTGGAGTATAAGACGACTGCGCATATAAGATGACCCCAACTTTCCAGTTAAAATATATACTCGCCATATAAGAAGATGACACCCAGCATATAAGATGACCCCTGACTTTTGAGAAGATTTTCCCGGGTTAAAAAGTAGTCATATATGCCAGAATATATAGTAATTTTGCAAAATACAGAAAAGATCAAGGTAGGGTTGTCCATTGTCACCATTATTATATATATTTTTTAGTATTTCCTTGTACAGTATATGGGTGTTTTTCCACTGTCACTAGAAGTACCCATTAAGTACCTATTAATGGGTACAAAAATGCCATTAATAGGTACTTAATGGGTACTTTTAGTGACAGTGGAAAAACACCCTGAATTTGCGTTAGATTCTTACTACATGACAGATTTTATAACTACAACATTCAGAAAAATCTTGGGGAAGACTAACTTCTTGAAAAATTCTTGTGGTAATTAATATGATATTCTCTTCAGACAGAAATGATAAATTCAAGTTAAAAAGAAGAATTAAGACCTTTTAGTGGCTGAGACATTTTTAGAAGTATTGATATAATGAATATTTAAAATGTTCTGTATTGTTTAAAAATGTAGAGTACAGTATCCATTTGATAATTTACACCACATAATACTGTACTTGAATTGTTAGGAAGTACTAGTGAAAATCATATTAATTTGGTATTATGTCTAAAAAGTCAGAATTCCATCTTAAGCAAAATGAATCCATTCTATATAAATGCTTTATTAAATTTTGAAGTGATTATGCAGAGATTCTGAAAAGAGGGATGCAGTTTCTGTGTCATATGGATGTGCTTTGCTTAATTTCTCCATTTCAGTTATTGTGAGCAAGCAGCCAGAGATTGTAATGGTGCTCCATATGACTTCCTTGGTGTGCCCAAACATTTACCTCCTGGGGCGACAGAACATCCAGAAACAAGGTGCCAGTATATCTGTTGTATGCACAGACTGACAAATGTTGGTGGCCAGTGCTGTACAGTATAGTATAAAATGTTTCATTCTAGGGTGTGTGTTTTTTTTGTTGAACATTTAAACTTACAGAAACCTAAAAAACCCTTAAAAAAAACCCTTGACTATTGAACTTGTTTTCCATTATATTGTGATTTAAGTTACAACTAATGCTATTTGGTTTCTAGCTAATGTACTGTAGATGGTTGTAGCAACCGGTAGCTCAGGGGGTACTGGAAGTTCTTGGAACAGCTGGATTTGTTTGAAATCCAGTAGAGCATGCCAGTCTCCCTCTTTGATGTCACCGGCAGCAGACTTTTAGACAAGCCTTTCTGATGTGTATGTGATTGTATGTGTACACCTGTGAATGGGGATGGCTGCTGTAAATGGTATTGTTAAATTATACTTATAGTTTACTGTAGATATGTAAACTGCATGTATGTATAAAAGCATTCCTTGTAATTTTGTCGTTTTTTTGTAGAAGACCTGACACATCACACAGTCTTTTCCCCATATCTTTATTTGATTTGAGTGATATATGTACCGTATATACATGTTTAGTGGCATGTATATGAGATGGGATTTGGAATAAGTAGACCAGGGCTGGCAAACTATCACCTTTAGATGTGGCAACTCTTAGGGTGGTTCCGCACTGGGTGGTTAAACTGGTTTAACCACCCAGTTAAGACCCATATAAAACACTTACCTTATTCCCTTCTGCACTGCAGACCATATTGCCAACCCTTCCTGGTGGCCACTTCCACATTTTGGCAGGCGAGATCCGTTTCTAAAATGGGTCTCGCCGGCGAAAACTGGTTTAAATTGAAGACCTCAAATATGAGGCCTTCAATCCATCCCTTCTCTTGGATCATGTGGAAGCAAGAAGTCCCTCCCTTGTGCGCCCCTGGAAACACACGGTGACTGGGAGTTCACTGCTCCAGTCCCACGGCTCTGGGGGCGACATTGACGGCACAGGAGGCCAGATGTCCTTTCGAATAGGTGCTGCAGCTTCCACGCAGCACCCAGGCTATCTGACTGCCCGATCTGGCCTCCCCGTGAGTGTGCAAATGTGTAAGGGCCCTTCGGATCCATCTGAAATAGAGACAGATCTTCAGGAGGCCGGATCGCCAGGAAACAGATTATGTTAAATCCATTTCCCAGCGGCAAATGCGGAAGCATCCTAAGATTGTGAGACAGCACTGCACAGATTGGGGCAACATTTTTGATAACTTTAGATAGTCCCAGACCCAATTCTGATCGACTAGCATATCAGTTCTTTCCTGTCTACGATCACTGAGGCACAATCCAGATGGCACTCAAATGCCACCATGAGTGTTCTCATAGTGTGGAAAGGATAGGCACTGGCTTCCCTGCAGAGCAGGAAATAGTACTCTGGCAGCACTTTTTCCCATTGTCCCCACCTACCATCTCACTGCATCCCTTGTGTTGATTTCCGTGTCTACTTCCTTAGAAGAACTGTCAACCCTGGTGAACCAATGTGCTCTGATTGTGATGTCTATGTGGCCACAGGTGGAAAAGGATGCAAATAGCAGCCTTCCTGCTTTTATTACCAGAGCAAGCACTTTGGCAGTTCTGGCAGCAGGACCCACTGTCATGGTGTTCCTGTTGAGTTTAGCTACCCCTGTAAAACTTTACACTATAAATTGACATTTTCCCCTTTTAACAGCTGCTTATCTTTGTTACATACTTTCTCTTTTATCTGGTAGGATGGATTTTTGATTACCTGTGAAGGTCTAAAACATCTTGTAAGCATGTAAATTATTAAACCTATCTTTCTGTTAATTATGTGCTACACAAGAGGGTGGAATACCTGCCTATAATGTTAATGTTTGTTTTTTCAGTCTCTCTCTCTCCCTCCCCCCCCCCAATTTCTACTGTCTGGCACAATGGGTGAAAAGTTTTTTTTTTTTTAAGGAAAAGAATGCTTCTGAAATCAGAACTGCATTCCATATTGCTATATTAGTATTTACTAAATTGGATGTTAAACTCTGCTCCTTCTGCATCCTCTTCTGAGTGTGACACAGCAATGCGGGGCGCATGATTGTGGCTTCACTGCCGCATGCAGTGTTCCTATCACCATGGAACTGTCACGTTGGTGCCAGATGTTGCCATGGCATTCTGTTCTGTCCTGTCCATCTGCACTTCAAGTACTCTTGCCCTGGTACAGGGAATTTCCAGTACTCAAAGTGAGGGTGGCTCTGCCACTCTATTACCTTACCAGAATGTTATCATATTATTATACCATTCCGGTCAGGTGTGAAAAGACTCATGAACTGGGAGCAGCTTACCATGCCAGAATTTTAATGATATACAGAAATGTCGGTATAAAATGTATATTTCAAGCTGAAATAAGCCATGTTAATGGTATTTTAATGGTGTTTTAATGATTAGGAAATATATTTTGTGATGCATTTGCATTTATAATTAACTCTCATCTCATGGATTGGAAGAAGCAGGAAGCTTGAGGGAGCCACTGTTAGTGTTGTGTGAAAGGACAGATTACACTTGAGCATGACTTTTTTCTCAAGAAATAAGAAGTTATTTTACACAATATTATGGTTAAGAATTTTGGTAAGGCAATATGAATTTTTAGATGTATTACACATTCAGTATAAAAGCATGTTCAATGTTTATGTCCATTAGTGTACATATCAAAAATAACAAATATGTGAAAGAAGCAATACAATAAGTTGCAAGTAGCACAATACTGTAAGTGTAATTATTTCAGGGAAAGTGAAATCAGGGCAGTGTAAGCTTTCCATACGTGAAATTGGAAATATTTATATTACAAGTATTTGCATTATGAGGTGAATCATTCAAAAACTCATGTGGTAGTGAAAGATGGAATCATATTATTCCTTTAACCCAGTTGTCAGCCAACTTGTGTTGAGTAGCCCAAGAATTCTAATTTAAGTTTCCTTTTGCCTGAAGAACCATGGAAATTGGACACTTTGATCTTTATCTTTATCTGAAACTACTTTTATATTTATTGCCATTTAAGACCATAGTGTAGAAATCAATTATACCTCTCTCACTTTTAGCATTAATAATACATTTACTTAATGTTTTCTCTACAGTGTGCAAGCTCCAAATTTAAATGGTATTCTAGTTGATTAAAACCAATAAGGTGTTCATAGAATGTGGACATGCAGTGATTAAGTATGAAGGGTTATGAATTAAACTTTTAAATGAATGTGCCCCAGTAGACCAAATGGAATTTCCTTAAGTGGATTGCTTATTCAGTGGCTTTAGAAATTGAAACTATTTTTATTTTATATTTATATGTTTAGAAATTGAAACTATTTTATATTTTATATTTATATTTTATATTTCTTATATACAGGATCTTGCACTGTAATTTTGTTTTAGATTTTATAAATTAACTCACCTAACCTGAAACTACGATTAAAAAAAAATGTGAGAATTAGTATTTTAAACCCATTTTCCTGTAAAATTCCATGTTGCTTCATTGAGATAAAGAAAAGTAGACAAAATACGTTCAAACCTTAGTAATGCTAATAGCACAGTCTGCTCCTCAAAAAAACCAATATCACATATTTTTACCCCTCCCTTTATACAATGATTTGCTTGTTGGAGGCAATGAGATTCAGGCACTCTGCCTGTGGCTTGACTGACAGGGCCAGCAGGGTTTTAGGAATACAGTATAGAGGACTTTGATAGTTGCTCTGCAAGTACAAGTATGTGTGTTCCTTCTCCCAAGTAGTATTCACTGCCAGTGGTGAGACCAGAGACGTTTTCGCACGGGGGTGAACGGGACGCGTGGGAGACAGCTGCGGACACGGCATCCGCATTGCCCGAGCGCGGCTTGCGCTCCGACGTGTCCGCAGCTGTCTTTCTCGCGTTCGAAATGTAGAGCACTTTAAAGTGCTCTACATGCGTTCGAACGCGGACGAGCCGCCCGCAGGCGTTCGGGAGGAGAAGCATTCGCGCCTGCTTCTGTCTCCCGAACAGCTGCGGCCGCCTCCGACGCTGGCGCGGCTTCGACAATCAGCTGTTTGACAATCAGCTGATTGTCGATCTGCCTCCGCGGCTGTCTCCGCGCCCCTGGCCGGCCTTTGCCGGCTAAGACAGCTCCCGGCGCTTTGAGCATTCGCACACAGACGCTCCGGAACGCGTTTACACGCGTTCTGGCGCGTCTGTGTGTGAAAGGGGAAAGCGCCGGGAGCTGTCTTAAGCTTCCCGTCCTACTCCCGTTCCAAATGGAACGGGAGTAATGCGAAAACGTCTCAGGTCATCTTTCCACTTCCATAAAACCTTCTGCTCTGTGGGTACATAGAGCTCAGGGAATGAAATATGCCTACTTCCAATTTGCTCTTTACTACAGTGTATGTATATAAGAAAGTAAGAGAAGCTCTTTGTGCCACTGAAGAAGAGTTAGTCTGGTCTAGTGGTTAGGGAGACTCTTATCTGGGAATACTGGGTTTGAGTCTGCCCTCCTCCATGAAGCCAGCTGGGTGACCTTGGGCTAGTCACAGTTCTCTTCTGAGCTCTCATAGCCCCCTCCTACCTCACAGGGTGTTCTGTTATGGGGAGAAAAATAGAAAGCTTTGTTAGCTGCTTTGAGTCCCCTTAAATCAGTGATAAAAGTGGGGTAGGAAAGCCAACTCCTCCTCCTTTACTTACATAGTTTATTTGCAGCCATAGGCCATGACTTGCCTGTAGTCACAGATCTGATATTTCATATAGGTAGAATGGCTCTGGTATGTAGAAAGAAAGAAAGAGAGAAAGAGATGCATTCAGTATTAAAGGTGTAAGTATTTGGGTTGTATAGAGAGATCTTGAGAATCTTTGAGAAGTACATGGCAGGCTCTGCTTGAAGTTCATGTGAAGTTTGTGTATAGTCTCCTTTTTTTTAAAAAAAAATTCACAAATATTTCAGAGTTGGTTTTTGGGAGTATATTTTGTGGGCTGGTTTAAAATATACAAATATAAATAGTTGCAAACATGTACAGTCAGACAAACATCAACCATTGAAAAGGACCAAAAGCCAAGCCAGAAAAAAAAAAGCCTTATCAATTATTCCTGCTCGTTAGGTAGGCAAGTCAATATAAATCCAGTTGATTTTTGAAATTACTTATTTACATCCTGCCACAGAGGGTAGAAAGAAGTGTCAGAAGAAGCTTCTAATGATTTTCCTGCATCTAATGTATAAATATTAGTTAACATCGTAGGTAACTCGTGTAAAAAGCAAAAAAAAAAAAGGTGGATAACTTTGAGCCAGAATAGGAGAATACGAATGATTGTTTGGGATTCTTGGCTTGTATTCACAGTTTAAATTTAATCTGGCTTCAGCCCACCTTTAGAGTGAAAGGACAGATTAGCAAAGTAATTCCTGAATTAGGTAAAACCAAAAGCAAACAGACGGTCACTTTTCCATGGTGTTCTCTCACTCTGAAAGTGGTCTGAAGCTGTTTTATTCTCAATGTAAACCACCCTGGTACCATTCGGTGAAGGGTGGGATATAAATTTCCTACATAAATAAGTCAAGCGTTCCACTTATTAATCCGTGATAAAGAAATATTTTCTCTATTTTCAAGGTTGGTATTCTGTGGCCATTTAGAAGGAGTTGCACTTCACATTTAATTGACCATAACCAGTGTGTTCTGTGGTTCAGATCTTGGTACTTGTAGTGCAGCAGCATTTGGAGGAACACAAGTTATCCCTTTTAGGCTGTGAGCAGACAGGAAAAAAGCACTTCTGAATGAGCTTATGGATGACAGATGTATCAATGGCTACTAGAATGGATGCCTAAGTACATCTTTCAGGTTGGTGGGGACAGGCAAGATGTCTCTAAGGCCATCTGCTGGGATTTGAGAGCAGGAGAAGGTTTGCCCTTGTCTCTGCTTGAGATATCCATGGGAAATTGGTGAGCCACTGTGTGAGACAGGATATTGGACTAAATGGGCTGGGGGCTGATCCAGCAGGGCTTCTGTTATGTTCTTATATTCTAAGTGGCTTACAGAAGGCTTTGACATGAGATTGTTCACATACAAGTCTGCCCCCTTTCCCTCTCCTGAACGTTTTGACATAGGGTGCATCCCCAAGCAATTTAAAGTGTGCTAAAACTCTTCTTTTGCCTCTGAGCGCCCCCATGCCAGAATTTTTAACGAGCTTCCAGCGCTCCAAAGCAGGAAAACCCGCGACAAAATACCTGCCCTTTAAAGAAGAGTTTAATCGCTCTTTTTGGAAGTCGCGGGTTTTCCTCGCAGCATTTACCTTGGGGACGCTCCGTGGCAAAAGGAGCAGGGATTGCTGCCTGCCAGAAAGCCAGCCAGAAAGCCAGAAAGCATTAGTTTCCCTCTTTCCCTAAAGCACAGAACTTCAAAGAGCCAGAATTGCTAAGATTTGCAACATTGTTATCAGGCATGAAGTGGATGGATTGCAACATTGTTATGAAGTGGGTGTACTTAAAGTCACCGCTGCTCTACCGGGTGGATTTAGACAGTGATTGAAAGTCCTAAGAGGGAATGAGCAAACCATCGCCTGGCGGATGGCTGCAGCCCATGCAAGAAACCTTTTTGGGGGATGGAGATCTGGGAGACAAACAGAACCAATGGCTATTTTCCCTTTGAACAAGAGAGGGGGCAGGGAAAAAAAGATGCAGAGAAAGAAAACATGCTTCCTTGGGGACGGAAGGTGCGTTTTAAACACGCGTTTTCTGAGCCTCATGCGGATGCTTATTCCGGAAGTGCAGGGCACTTTTAAAGTCCGCTTGAATAGAGTGACAGTAGAGGGAGATGAGAGAGACAAATAAGTCTTTTGGGGACTCAGCCTTAATGGGTACTTCTAGTGACAATGAGAAAACACCCTTAGATAAGCCTTGGGATTATGAGGGCCACACACTATTTCTTTGAGGTGCTCCTTATGTCTGAACACAGCCATAGATAGCACTATTTGCTTCTTTGGTGTAATTGAAGTCCTATGTATGCTTACCTGGATATAAGTTGAATTGAATCAGCGGCACTTGTGACGTACACTGTGAATTATCAGCTTCTACACACTTAATTAATAGTCAGGTTTCAGAAATATATAAAATGGTAAGCATAGGAGTTTAGCTTACAGTTTTCCATTCATAACTTTCCACTTCCCATTGTCTGTCTGTATCTCCTTTTATATTGTAAGATGCTATGAACAAGTTGTTTTTTTCCCCCTGTTATGTGCAATGTACAGCATTAAAAAAGTAATGGTATGGTATTTATCTGCACTGTGCAAGGCAACGTACACATATAGCAAGGATGTGTAAGTAAAGTAATACAGTTTAATTCTGGTGGAATATTTGAATTCATAAATCCTGTCCTTGTGTAAACACCAGAAGTGATGCATTTGGTAGTTGTGGTGGCATGATATTGTTTGGTTTTTTGTTTAATTTTTGGCTGCAGTATTCACTTGCATATAAAAATAAAATACAATAGTATTCATTAAAATCCAAAGTGCACTGTTTTTCTTGCCAGCCCCAAAATGGAGCTAGAAGAGTGCTGAGGTTGATTGATGACTATATTCTGAGAAAATTCACACAAACAAGCTGCTTAAGTAAGTCAAGAACATGAAACCAATGTAGCATAAACTCAAAGATACTCTCAGAAAAATCTGATTCTTAATCTAATAAAGTTTCAGGCCATTAAACCTCATTTATGGTCTCTGCATCTTCTTTTTGGCTCCTGGGCCAAAATGAAGAAGCCATTTGATGATTTTTGTTCAGTGACCTTACAGAGTAGATAAAGTAGCTTGCTGTGGCAGATGCCAAGTACTCTTAAGCTGTTGTACCATTAAAACATTACCATATTTAGAAACCAGAGACTGTTGTGCATATTTAAGAGTGTAGTTACTTAAAAGTATAATGGAGTAAATCTAGCATTCTATAGTGTCAGCTAATAATTAAGTGGAAGATGGGATTTATAACCATGTTTTAACTGCAAACTTGGTGTCTGAAGGCTTAGTATGTCTAAACTATTAAGTGATGTATCAGATATCAACCCTGTCCCCACTATTATGAATAAAATATTCCATTTGCAAACATGTGATCCTTGTGCTGAGTTCTGCCTACTATTAAATCTTAGTTGTAGAGGGACTGCTTGTTGTGAGCAAGTCTCTGTATATTTCTTTGTTTTTGTTTGAGTTTTAAAAGGTATTTAATTATTCAAATTTCTGTCTCGTTTGGCTGACAAAACTTCCATAGCCAGCATGAATATATCTGAAGATTATTTCAGCCGTATGCAGAATGCCTAAAGAACAGCTTTTCACCTAAAAGGACTAAAACACTATTATGGGAACTTCTTGAAACATATGAATTTAGTGTAATTCTCTTGTACATGCAGGATTTTAAAGGGAGTATTAGTTTAGTTTAACTGATAACAGATTGGAGCCAGTCTCAAGGGAGGTGGAGGCACTTGGCTGATTTCAATATAGAGCTTTTTTTATTATTATTAAAATGTGAGAGGCACGCAGAAAGTAATATTATTAAAAAGGTTCAGATTTGGGCAAATTTGTGAAACAGTAACTCTAGGACTGAGTTTCCCAAAATAACTAAGTGGTAATATGTAGCAAGAGGAAATTTTTTTACAAAGTAAACGTTTCTCAGTGTTAGGGCAAAGCAGAGTCCAAAAAGAAGAATAAAAGCAAAGAAGGGGGTGTGTGAAGTTAATGTGAAATTTGGAAAGCAAACTGAAGAGAAAACAACAACACTAAACGAAACGAGTCAAGAGGAAGCAGCAAGAGTTAATTATTTTCCCAGGGTCTTCTCTTAATCATGGGGTGATTTTCACAGAAGTAAAAAAAAAAATATTAAAAAGTGAATTATCAGCACTCTGGTGGATTTGGCATCTTGGCATGAGGTGGGAGAGATCAGCCACATCAGGCCTTGCATAGCAATTTAGCTCAGAAGTGGAAGATAACATGGGTTTTCCTCAGCTCAGTGATTCTGTTCACAAGTGGGAAGATAGCACATTCCTCTCTCTCTGACTCAAAAATAGTGATTTCAGCAGGAATTTTAGGTGCAATGCCCAGTATATGGTATGGACCAACACACGAGTAGCAATGCCTTTGTATGTGTGTGAAAGAGTCAGCAGGTTATATGGGGAAACCCAAAGACCCACAATTCAGCTCTTGAGTGGACCTGGGACTAAAAACCAAAGAAAAGGGTTCAGTTCTTGTTGAAGAATACAGAGAGTACTCCAAAAGGATGAAGGAACTTGATCTCGGTTCTTAAGAATCCAAAGTGCAATCCAGAGACATAGGAGTGGACTCCGCAAAAGCCGAGTCATAGCAGGTGATCCAGTGAAAGCCAGAAACTAAGGGGTTTTTCCTACTTACCTCCCTTAATTCTAAGATGATCCAGATCTAAGAAGTGGGTCCTTCAACTAATCTGGGTTTAGTAGATCTGGGTCTAAGGAGGTACCCAATGTGTCTCCATGGGCGGTGTAGCACCCAATAGTTATGGGTGTTAGGCATGCTTGCAGTGGGAACACCAGAGCACCCATATGTATCCTCGTGGGGCCCATGCATCAACCCACTTTTTTTGGGGGGGGTGATGCATGGTGGGTAGGCAAACTCCAAAGCCACTCTGGAGAGTCTTCAAAGATTGCAGTAAAATGCACTGGAAATTTTCCAGAGCTTGGCCAAAACTGCATGGAACAGTTCCATAGGAAATGCCTAAACTCCAAAGTTTTCTTCTGAGCTGTCTTCTGAACTTTCTTTGGAGATTAGGCACAGGCTTCAAAGCTCTGGGTTGGGCAGGTTCCTCCTCGGAGCCTGCCCCTTGACCCCATTGCCCGATCGTGGTGGAAATGTGCACTGATAATCCAGATTTGAT
Source organism: Aspidoscelis tigris stejnegeri (assembly GCA_023333525.1). Classification (NCBI taxonomy): domain Eukaryota; kingdom Metazoa; phylum Chordata; class Lepidosauria; order Squamata; family Teiidae; genus Aspidoscelis; species Aspidoscelis tigris. The sequence continues at coordinate 99,928,272 of JALMGA010000001.1, forward strand.
GCCTGAAGATCAGATTGCAGACCCCTTTAATGGATCTGCAGGAAATCCAGATTATAGGTCCTGAAGGACCCATTTAATCCAGATTTCCAAAGTACAGTTAGAAACAAATATGGTTCTAATGGGGTCTGCAGTGGAAATGGGGTCTTCCTGCTCTGAGCCTAATGGGTCCTTAATGGGTCCCTAATGGGTACTTAATTGGTACTTAGTGCTAGTGGGGAAAAAACCCTATGACTGAGGGAGTCGTATATTCTTACATGCAAAATCCTATCTTCAGGATTGGCAGCAAACTGGTTTGTTCAGGCTGGAAGCATTAATCTAATCAGGTTTTAATTTGGACTCCCATATTATCATGCCAGTCTTGCAGCTGCACTTGCCCAAGGTGTGGATTGTGAAAAGTTTAAGTGTTTCTTTACTGCAGCAGGTTTACAAGATTAAATTGTGGCACAAAATCAACTTTTATCAGGGCAGGAAAAACAGGCATTGTTTAAGATTTTGAGTCAGCAGCCTAAGAGGTACTCATTATGTCTTCTGGCAAGTAAGACGAACACTGGTCTCAGTGCAAGTTGTCCTGAAAATGTTCTTTGGCATCATTAAGTCCAGACCCCTGAATTCATGCAGTGGGTGTGGTGAAATAACATGACGGTTTAATTTCCTGTAGCATGTCTCTCAGAACAGAATCACTATATCTTTATTATTGTTTTATCCAGAAATTAAATACTGACCCTATGTACCTCAAGAGATGTATATCTAGGCATCTTTATATGACAGCACTTAATGCCAAAATGTGCAGGTAGACAGGCCCAGGAGAATTCTGGAAGTTAACTCTGCTTAGCCATTTTTAAAATTTGAACAGAAGAGGAGGAGGAAGAGAGTTGGCTTTTCTACTCTGCCTTTTCTCACCCAGCTAAGAGGATTCAAAGCAGCTGACAAAGCTGTCTATTCTTCTTCCCACAAAAGACACCTTGTGGGGTAGGTGAGGCTGTGAGAGCTCAGAAGAGAGCTATGACTAGCCCAAGGTCTCCCAGCTGGCTTTGTGGAGGAGGGCAGAATCAAACCCAGTATTCCCAGATAAGAGTACAGCTCCTTAACTGCTAGACCAAACTGGCTTTTCTGTAATTAAATAGCCTTCAGTGGGCAGAATTCTGTCACTTATTAAGTTAGAGCACTTGTGTGGCACCTTAGGACTGGGATTGCAGTGACTGCACATCACTGTATATTGGGAGTGTGATAACTGCACATGACTGCATCCATCTTCACTGACCCATTTCTGAGGAAAAGAATCCAGTCCTGGGAGTGCTCATCCTGCAAACTGGCAAGATGTACTCTGTAAAAGGTAATATGGACCTGGCTTGTTCTTCTGGCTGTGGTGTGGAGGCTCTTCCTACAGCCCATTCCATGATAGAGATTATAGAAAATAACTAATTTATGGCAACATGCCCAATGTTTTGGTGGTGCCTCTGACTGTAGGTCTTGTTCACATTAAGGTGACCAGGACAGATTGACATGCTCCGGGATAGGGGATACACACCCCATGATGGACACCTCTGTCCCAGAGCAGCTGAGAAACACCCTGATTTCTGCTAGCCATGGAGCAGTAGAAAGTGCTCCAAAGCTTTTTAGGAGCTCCTAGTACAGTCTGGGATGCATTTTCAGATAGGTATGTGTATGTGTATAAAGAGCTGCACCACTGATCGCTGTAGCAACAGCCAGCACACATGTCCATTGCTACAGTGAAGCAGATGGGACCATTCACACTTCACCCAGACCCAGTTAGTCTGGGTGAAGTTTTGGATTGACCTCTACTTGCAACTCGCCACCCTCTCTGGTCTGAACTGCCATCGGATACTTTCCAATGACAGTTAAGTGCTAAAAGGCCTTAATAATTAGGAACATTCACTCCTCAGCCTTGAATTTTGCCTGACCTTCCATCCTGCTCCTGAGCCAAAGCAAACACCCTCATCTAGGAGCAGACCATTTCAGGGCTGTCTTGCGGCTGCACTCACTAGAAAGCCCAGTCTTAATTTTAGTTCTTCCATTCCATGCACCAGTTGGTTTTCTTAGTTTGAAATCATGAATAAGGCATATGCGTAGGGGGCAATGGAGAGGTACATCTCTCCTGCTTGGAACATGCTTAGTATTTTGGAGTTGAGTGTAGAGAGATGGCTAAGCACTTATTTGTAGTTCTGTACTTGGTTTGTCCAAAGATGTGGCACATTCTCTCTTTCCTCATGCTCTGGAGACAACATGATTTTATAAGGAAGTGCACCACAGTTCTGTTCCTTCGCTGAACCCACTGGGGAGCTTCTTTGTGCATCCTGGCTAAATCACAATAGGTGGGTGATGCTGCTGATTGAAAAGGCAGCTGCAGGCTTGGAGTTCAGTGAATGGAAAGAGACAGGAATGCCTTTGAGCTCTCTGAGAACTACTGGGATAAGAGCTGGAAAGAAACTGATTATTAGCCAGTCCCTGTGCTCCAGCAATTGGCAGCTTGAAGTCAGTGGGAAATGAAGAAGGCAGGATTGCTAAAGTCAACAAAGACAAAAGCAGTGACTTGTCTCTTTGGGGAAGGAAAGAAGGAAAGCAAGGTCAGAGGAAGGATAGCAAATGTGATGTAAAACTCAGCTAGCATAAATTAACTCAATGTATAAAAGTAAGTGGCACATGTTTAAGAAGCCAAATCTGAATGCTGCAGTTACACCAAAACAGAAAAGAACCAGGTAGCTTTGGAGCTGGCATTATTTTAAATCAGTCAGCTGCTTCTGACTTAAACACCTATACAATTTGCTTAATATTATTGTAAAACATTCCTTAGGAAGCTCTTAGCCAGCCCCCTATATATCTGTGGGGAAGGTCTGTCACATTTGGTGGATTAAAATTTTTGAGGCGGGGCAAAAATTGGGGTGACTGACCCCCTTTTTCCTCCCAGCTTAGGGCCTGTTTCTTAGGAAGAAATTTTTGAAGGATATTGGGGAAGATGGAATTGGCAAAGATGTGGTTCTGAACCCCAGACTTCACTGTATTATGAACATAAGAATATAAGAGGAGCCTTCTGGATCAGGCCACAGCCCATCTAGTCCAGCATCCTCTCTTACACAGTGGCCCATAATTGTCCATGGGCATCTCAAGCAGAGACAAGGGCAAACCTTCTCCTGCTCTCAGATCCCAGCCATAGGAATTGTAATGGGGAATTCTGGGAACTGAAAAGGATTGCAAAGAGCGCTAGAGGGATCTCTTGACTTTTTGGATGAGTGGTCAACAAAGTGACAAATGCACTTTGGACTTAGTTAGCATGGAATGATGCACAGAATTATGGGAGAAAGAACCCCAGTTGCATCCATAAACTGATGAAGAAGGCTGAGCTTTCTGTAATAATCCAGGAAAGGCATATTGGGGTGTTGATCTGGAAACACATGTGAATGTACTGATAAAGTGTGCAATAGGCAGTGCCAAGTATGAAGTGGCAGACATATGACTTGACCTTAGTTGATAAAACAGTGAGAGTGAGTGTTTTTTGCTGATTTTTTTGCTGAACAATTCCTAATCCAGCACTCTACCCTACATATGGATACAATTTTGTTTGAAGGCAAGGACCAAGTGATCAGAGAGCTGTCTGCTATTAAGAGGAATTTGCCAAGTATGAGCTGATTTGGGGGATGCTGTTTAGAAATAGCAAACAAATAAATTATTTAAAGCGATTTATTTTTTAATGACAGAGATGCTATTTTACGAAGAAAAATGGTTTAGTACAAAAGCAATTGGCAGCTGGAGTAATGGCTATTATCAGTGATCGGGAGCACTGTTTTAATTTTATTTCCAAAACAAGCAAAAACAAACAAACAAACCTTGAATAAATGGATGGCAGAAATGGCTTAACTTTTTTAGAATAAAAGGAATTTATGCTGCTTAATTCTGCCCTAGATTGGCATCATTGTTAACATTTCAAGCTCAGGAGCCCAGAAGCACCTTTTCCATTGCTGTTCCTTGTCAGTCACTGAAATGTGTGACCTGGAAAATGCAAACAGTGCCCTTAATAAATGTAGAGTTTACACATAATTTGTCTACTGTGATATTGATTTTCACTTGGTATTTTCATACCCACACTGTATCTTTACTGTCACACTACTTCAAAACAGAAAAAAAACAAACAACTCTAAAAAAGTGCTGCTGAGTTCAGCTTAATCATTTTATAGCAAAGGAAAACAAACAAGCCAGAGAGTTCTGATCTACCAGGAGTCACGGTTTCCACTTCTGCTTTTGGAAAATCTGTAGTCTATTGGCACCCTGCTGTCATCATGGAATTTTCCTTTCCATATATCATTGCAAGTGGCTTTGAGCATTTTAACTTGTCAATTAAGGATCCCTAAGGGTCAATTTATGGTGCCTTGAAAGAAGTTGCACCTCTTGAGACTGCTGTGCTGTGGAGATAATCATTATATGAACATCGGTAGAAATCATCCTGTGACAGCCTACAGCTGGTCATCCAATTGCATGCTTATCAAGGAGCAACTGCTTTCATATATCATGGGCATGGCCCACAGAATTCCTCCTGGGCTATTCTGGGGTTGAAATTCCTTACTGCCCAAAACCCTGATTTAGGGATGTTGCTTTGTCACAATAGACCAGAAAGCATTTTATGAATGCTCTGCAGATTTATAGGCTATAATTTAGTTCGTATCTTCCTACATGGATAATTAATCTCCAAGATTACTTTTCCATTCTCAGTAAGCTTACTGTATCATATGAAACAATAGGAACAGCATAGCGTACTGGTGTGCACATTTAGAACTTTATATGTTTCCAGGGATTCATGGCTGTACTGTCACTTCTTTGAAATGTCTTTTCCTCTCTTTTTACTGTCAGAACATTGGATTGAACAACTTAATCTAGCTTTTTTGTTTGAGTTTCGGGGATACATTAAATGCTACATATACCTTGTGTCTTCAGCTATGAGAACTCTAGTAATATGTCTTTGAAGTTCCTCACATACAGGAACTTCAACAACTGAAGGTTTGATAGGCACATCACTGGCAGTAGATCCTCAAGGATACTGTGATACAATGTCTGGTTATTGAACCTAAAGGAGCAAAGGGACACCTGCATTTATAGTAACAAATCAGCATGAGAATTAGACACAAATGGCATAAGCAACTCAACAATCAACTCAAGCAGTGACACTCAAATTTGCAGGCCAAGATTCATGGCACAGTGATGAAGGAAAAGAGATTTGGGGTTCTAAACCAATACATAAACTTTCAGCTTTTATATTAGCAGCGCTGTTTAGCTCCGGCTAGGTTAAGGAGAAGGCTTTGATGGGTAGAAGCTCAATTGTTCTGGCAACTTCTTATCAAGGTGATGGAAGAGGGCCAAGAAAATTTGGAGGTAATTAGCTAATGTATCCCTTTGGACATCCTAGGCTGGATGTTATGAGTAATGATACGCAGGTCTGCTAACCATACCATTTGCAGACAAGGATGGTATGCCACAAATAATACAAAGGCCCAAAAGCTTTGGAAGTACAGAGCCTCTCTTCTGCCCAAGTATGATTTCAGCAGGGAAGTTCAGCCCTTATAGAAGTGGATGTCTTTGCATGCACATAAAGCATTCTGAGGCCTTTTCGCACTACAGCTGAACAGCTGTAGTGCAGTAAGGCTAGGCCACTCGAGGACGCTTTCTCCATTCACACCTAGGCAGGTAAGGAATGTGTGGTCATGCATTCCACCTGCCTAGGTGTGAAAGGGGAATCTGTCCCTGTGTGGCCTAGGCCAAAAAGGCTAATGTGGGGATGGGATGCCCCTTACAGGCCTGCCCCCATGGGGTTGAATTTGACCCAAGGGTGGGCAGGCCTGTCCGGTCCCTTCCCTGGGCTCTTACAGGTTCTAGGGGACCGGATCAGGTCCCCTAGGACCCACAGGAACCCCCGCCCCCAGGCACCCAACTCCCTGGGCATGGACCTACACAGGGACAAGTGTGTACATGAGGTACTTATTCTTGTGCTCACTGGGTTCCAAAGTGGTGAACTGGTCCATCAGTGGAGCTAGCCAATCAGCCACTTTGGAACTCAAGGAGCATGAGGTAAGTACCTCTCGTGTGTGCATACCCATGTAAGTCTGTACCTGGGGGGATGCCTGGGAGGGGTCCTGTGGGCCCAATCCAGTCCCCTAGAACCTGCGTGAACCCAGGGAAGGTACACAACCAGCCTGCCCAATTGGGGCAGCTGGAGACGGGGCCCGGAGCTGTCAGGGAGGAAGCATGTGAATGTGCTCCCTCTGGAACAGCTGTGGGACGGCTGGGAATGCCCTGGGCTGGGTGTGCTCTACACCTGGAATGCATGTGGGCACCCTGGGATGGGCTGGGGCAGTTCCGAATGGAACTGCTAGCCCTGCGGAGTGAATGTTCCATCCCAGGGTGTGCTACATGTGTTTCTCCAGCCCTCGTGCAAATAGGCCTCTGGTCTCCTGATGTAGAAGATGATATGGCCTTTCTGAAAGCACAGAAAACATACTCACACTGGTTTTCTAATACAGAGAACACACAACAGCAGCAGCAGCAGCAGCAAAGCAACACAATGTGTTGTGGAACTTACAACAACAGAGAGCATTTAGTCTTGAGGTGCAGCAAATACATACTAGTCCTAGACCATTTCGTCTATACCAAAATGTGTCCTCAGATTTTGCAGGAGATGTTCCTAAACAAATTTGTGTACACAACAGATTCTTCAGGATTAAATCCAATCTGTATAGCAATGCCTGCTTTGCATTCCATCATGCAGTATGAAATGTTTCCTTGTTTACATGGAATCTTCCTGCCCTGGGGACTGGACGCCCCTTCCAGGCCTGCCCCTGTTGATAGAATTATGCTGATTTATGACACAACCAGGAAAATTACTGAAAACTTTGGAGGGACTGAACAGCAAATAAAGTCTTAAAGAGTCAGTGGACAAAGAGGACAGTTGTGGATGATGATTGTTTACTTTGTGAGGCTGAATGCTTGCTGTTGTTACTTAGCCAACCAGCCACTGTCCTCATATTAGTCTTACACATATACAGCTGGCATATTTCAGACATATTTTGTAACTCTTCAGACATGATTTCTACTTTTGGTAGTTGATTGGTTCTTTCTTTCTTTCTTTCTTTCTTTCTTTCTTTCTTTCTTTCTTTCTTTCTTTCTTTCTTTCTTTCTTTCTTTCTTTCTTTCTTTCTTTCTTTCGTTCTTTCGTTCTTTCCCTTTCTCTGTTCCTCTCTCCTTTCTTATTCACATGGGTAAATATTAATTCAATTATTAAGTAATGGTATTTTGCTATTGTCGATATGGCAAAAATATTAGTTGTAGCAAGAAACTATTTCAGTTAGCCTTTTGCTTTCAGGAGTTGCACTACAGGGGGCAATTTAAATTCCCGGGTTTGGGTGCTTCTCACCATGGGTTTGAAGACATTGAAGATGTCAGAATATGGCCTTAGCATCAGTAACGTAATTATCAGAAAAAAAGAAAAAGAAAACTATAACATTATGTCATAAGCTTGGAAAATATTTTTAATTCTGCGTTTTATTTCATTTTATCATGTGTAGCCTATTTCTTGTAATACAAGTAGTTCAACCCAGTGTTAGAGTGCTCCCCACCCCAATAAATACAGTTTTGTTCCTTGGATGAATTAATTGTTCTGTTAAAGCAGAGTTTATTATCTGCTATATTTTTACCTGAACACCATAGCTTTGTACAGTATAGTATTATTGTTGTCACTCTTTTCCCCAAAGATGCTGTGAATGCATGCTGCATTTAAATGTTATTAAATGTTTTTATATGCCCTGAGACCTTCGGGTAGAGGACAGGAGAAAAATGCAAATAAATAAATACAGTATGACATGTGGGAGCATGCTGCAGACTTCCTACTTCTTTACAGGAACAAGTAGGCTTTGAGTTTACTGGCTGTAACTTCATATGTCTGGGTTAGTAATAATAAGAATAAGAATAAACTATACAATTGGCATTTTTTCTCTTCTATTGCAAACATAATAATTAAGGTGTATCATATTTTTCTATAATGTATATTTATATTCTCTCTTTCTTTTTCACTCACTTTCTCTCTCAGAATATTAGATAATTTTTAAAATTGTTAAACTTCTAGTAAAGCCAGGCACCGGTTTCTTCAAAATGCCTTTGGGAAAGTGAGATAAATGCTGCAGCATTCTCTGTGTTGACACGACGGTTTCCTGTCCTGTTGCGTCCTGGCCAACAGACAGCAGTGAAGCAATTACGAAATAAAAAGACATCTGTGCCATAGTCTGGCTAACCAAAGAGGGCAAACTCTTTAGTTTAAGAGGTATAGAATCCAATCGATGAAAATGTCTGGGCCTGTTAGTACCAATAAAGCTGAAGGCCACTGGGAAGCTCTGAGAGGGCTCTTTTGTTGCAGAGATAGAAAAGAGGCCCAAATGGTGACACATGGGGAGGAGTGGGGTCAGCCGGCATGATCATCCATCTTCTTCAGTGGCAGCTTTCTGTCAGCCTCTAACCCTGCTCAGCAGAGGATCTAAACCTCTATTGTTGACACCAGCCAATTCTCAGCCAAGTGTAAATGAAGTTAATATTCACTGACCTCATGCATAGCCAGTGTAAGGCCCTCAGTGTCATCTTGGAAATAATGTTATCTGACAGTTCAAAAGCTAATGCTGGCATGCTGTTTGTCTATCCCTCCCAGCACCCTTCCCCCAATGTGGTAGGATATGTCTGTGCAAATATGCTGTGCAGTAAATAAGAGTGGTTTGCTTGTTGAACAATCATACTGCACTAACCATGAGATTAGTAAATTCACCAAGATAACATTTTTATTATTATTATTTTAAATAATAATAATAATAGATTTGGGGTTTTATGTTAGAAAACCTTTTTATTTTTGTTTTAAAACAAGCAGTGGCACATTTGGGTGTTTAAGGGACATAGCCTTTTCAGTCAACACAAAATAGCATGTGGGCAACTTCAAATTAAAGATTATGCAAAATTTTAATTTCTGTGCTATCAAACTTTTGCTTGCAGTTGTAAAACATAACACCCCACCCACCTGGGAAGATTCAGTAAACATAATATGGCAATGTATTTTAAAATAAAGTAGTGAATCTTCTTTTCCCAAATGTATCTTGCAAAAAAAACACAAAGAAAGAAATGAGGTAAATTTCATTATTTACATGTTTATTTATGCTGTTGCTTGAGAGATTGAGTCAAAAATACCACAAGTTTTTTTAAGTATCAAACATATTGAGAAAAAAAAATCTAGGAATAAACAACCAGGCTTAAGAGTGATATTTTAAGAAAATAATAATAACATTTATTTATAATGTCCCTTGCACCAAAAGGGTGACATAAAACAACATATATGATCATCATATCAGAGAAATACAGTAAGTAAAGAAATGCATTTCAATAAATAAAACATCAAATATATATCATAAGCAATGAACAGAATTCTAATAATAAGCTGTGTAATCTAAGAAAGTAAATGGTTGTCCATTTTAAGCATAAAATTATTCATTTTCGTCAGCATTGGAAATACAATTAATAGTCACAAGAGAGAGGGCTTTTTCAGTGGTTTCATGTCCCCCCCCCACACACACACATTGTTGCTGGCCACTCTCTTTGCCCCATTGTCATTTTACATAAAAACACAAAACATAAAATAATCAGAAGGATGCACATTTACTACTTAATTACATTTTCAGTGTAATAAATTCTACTTTAGAAGCAGGTGACATTGAGCCAACAAACAAGAGATGAATCCAATCTTACTTTTACATTTGTATCCTATGAATGCTTGCAATAAACAGCTACACTGTATCATATATGCTTCTTACAAACTCATGAATGGTCTGTAAACTTTGTTTTAAGGCCTGTTGGTTGTTGTTGCTATTTTGCAGGTTCTATGGAAGATGCTGAAGGATACAAGGATCTCATGATACTGCCCATATTCTGCTACCATTTCCCACATAGAAATATGGAAATTGAAAAATTTCATGCAAAGCAGGAATGGCAGTATCTAACTGCACTTTTTGCTAATCTCTCACCTAGTTGCTTTTGTGTGGACTTGCCTGTGCTGTTTTCTTTCAGTCAAATGCTCAGCCTATACAGAAAATTGCACCTTCCTAAAGTGTAAGGGCAAAAATGCCAAAGCCAGGTAGCCTTTGTTCCCCAGCTCCAACACAAGCATGGGTGAAGCACTATAGCTGTCTGTGGTGCACGTCTTTCTTGTTTGCTTGCTTGTCCTTGCATATAACAAATGGTCAAGTGAGATTTCTGTAAAGCATGTATGCTAATTTATCCCATTATGTAAATATTGATTTGTGTGGGAACAGTAGAATCTATCTGAAATATGAATCAGGACCAGACAATATAGTTCTTACCAGATCTTGTTGAGGTACTTCTCTCGTTTCTGAGCATTTTCCTGGTTATTTCTGTTTGCTTAAATATATCCTGTATCCTATCAGTGGATGAAAATGAAGCCTATTAAATTTGTTGTAACTATCAGCAAAAAATGTTTTTTTCATAAAATAGACAAAACTGATCATTTTGGTATGGAGTGAAACTTAATTGTTGGCCTGAAATTGCCGGAACAAGTAAGGTAAATAATAGGTGATTATTAGACATGCTAAATAATATTCTGAGAATGATCAGAACAGATCAGCATCTAATTCATATCACTCATACATTCCACAGAAATTGGAAAACAAGTATTGATTCCCACCCACCCCTTCATCATGCTTGTTTATTTGTATTTATTAAAGACGAACATGTTTTCTGTAACAACAGATTTTCTCAGACAGATGATGATCTGCTAGGCTATTTTCTCCCATTAAATTAATTTGAATGTGATAATGGGCCAGCTCATGTTCCTGAACCAATGAATATGAAACAAATGTGTTTTTAAAAGGAAGACAAAATAAATACTGCTCTGCTTTATTAGTCTTAGCCATTTGCAGATGATTAATGAAACAAATATCCATTTTTAGTTTCTGAACATTGGCAAAGTATTGAAGAGTTTCATGTTTTAGTTGATACACAGATAAATATAATGATGATTATATGACAATAACATTATTTATGTAGCCATATCTAAAAAGGCCAAAATCACTGTAAATTAAAGTTATGTATTTAAAAAAAATACAGAACAGTAGTTGTTGAGGCATAATACGAGTTGTGCACAAGTGACAGGTAAACAAGATGTGAAATAGATCTTCAACCACTGCTCCACCAAAAACACAGTCTTTCTTCATAAGGCACCTGATGGTATCTCCCATACTTTGCCATGGTGTCTATAAGTTCAAAACATGCATAATTAAATTGTTGCCTTAACTGATGGGGCATTTTGTAAACTAAATATTTTTCAAGTAGGAATATAGATTTGGTCCATGCTAACCATTTTAGTGATTTTATGTTAGAAAGACTAGCAGTATCATTTTGTGCACTAATGTCCATGACATGCTGCTTAAAAATCTCTTTAGCTAACCAGCTGGTACGTCCTAACATTTGCAAGTGAGGATTATGCCATTTATTTATTTATTTATTTATTTATTTATTTATTTATTTATTTATTTATTTATTTATTTATTTATTTATTTATTTATTTATTTATTTATTTATTTATTTATTTATTTATTTACATTTCTATCCCGCCCCATACCCGAAGGTCTCTGGGCGGGTAACAACATATTAAAATAGAATATACATTAAAAGACATTAAAATTCACACACGTGTAAAACAATATACAATATGTTTAAAATGACAGTGTCTGTACTGGGCGAGGGTGGGGGGACATAAGCAGCTCACCCAAAGGCCAGGGCAAAGAGGTGCGTCTTCACCGCCCTCCTAAATATATATAAGGAAGGGGCATGACGCACCTCGAGGGGGAGGCTATTCCATAGTCTGGGTGCCATCACAGAAAAGGCTCTCTCCCGGGTGCCCACCAACCTCACTACTGAAGGTGGTGGGACAACCAGGAGGGCCTCACCACTTGATCTTAAGGCACGGGCAGGTTGATATGGGAGAAGGCGTTCCTTTAGATATTTGGGGCCCAAGTCATTTAGGGCCTTATAAGTCAGAGTCAAAACCTTGAATTGGGCTCGGTAGCGAATTGGCAGCCAGTGCAATTCTTTTAAGACCGGCGTGATGTGCATCCGGCTAGGTGTTCCGGTCAGCATTCTAGCGGCTGCATTTTGCACTAGCTGCAACTTCCGAACCGTCTTCAAGGGTAGCCCCATGTAGAGCGCATTACATGTAGAGCGCATGCCATGTAGTTGATGGACCCATGAATAGGTGCTCTTTTTACTATATTGTTCTTCAAGGCACATTCTTGGAAATCTGGTTTCCAGACACTGAGAATAAATGCAACCAGTAGTTAAGTACTTTAATATTAATGGAGCATTGAATGACTGGGACTCCAAGTTTTGCTCTAACAGAGGGGCTGCAAAGGCAAATAGCATATTAAAGGGAGTGGGACCTGTTTGCTACTTTGCATATGTAAATACCTGTGTCATAGTTTAGTGTTAAATTATGCCAGGAGGATGCATTCCATGGAAAAATAAAATAGATAAAATAATTCTGTTATAAATTTAAGTGGTTTTGTCCTTACCACTTGTAGCTCAAGCACAGTAATTCCTCTCTATCCTTACATTCATTATTGCTTTATTTCATTCTACAAAACAACATTTTCACTTATAAGATCAGCAATCTGTCAAAAGGAATTCCCTTTCCCTTTGTCCTGGAACACGTCTGGTCTAGTCCTTAAGAATTTCAATATTTAATTTTTATTTTACATATCTTCTTGTTGTTATCCATTCTTTTTTATCATACATTTTTCCTTATGGTATTATGCATTTTGCTTGGTTCTTGGTGTCAGTTTGAAAAGGCCTTGAAACAAATTAGAATTTTCCCATCTACGTTAATCTAATTATTGTCACACCAGATTTTTCTATAAGGTCAATTTCCTGGAACCAATGTGAAAAAAAAAAATACAATTTAAAGGAAAAACTGAGTAGTAAATCTGGTCCAGTCCTTAGCAAAGTAGTTATGTAGCTACACATCACAACTGCCTTAAGAGTGTGATGCCACTTGCTCATCTTGAGGAGTTCCAGGTCCTTTTGGCACTAGATCTGTAGACTTGTATATCTGGTCCACACTATGGACTTATCTATCAGGAGGCAATGATGACTTGTTGGAATGGGCAAAAAAAAAAATGATACTGGTTATGTGTGGGAAACACTTGAATGGATGGTTTGGTAAGCTCCATTTCACTGGGTACCTGGAAAAGTAAACCACTTCTAGGTTCCCAGTCAAAAAAGCCATGAACAGCATCTGTACATACCGGAGACTTTCATTCTTAAGACTCTGAATTTGGGCTCATATTGTCTACTGAGAATGCAAACATTGTGGCCAGATTACTTGATACAACAAACAGACAGGTCTTAAATACCAGATCTATAAAATAGCAGTGTAAAACCACAAGAAGATCTGGATACAAATAATGCAAATATAGTTTACTCAACAATAAGAAGAACATATGAGTAATATATAAGAATGTGATTCAGGCCAGCATGGTGTAATGCAGCTCAAACTGTGCAGAAAGGTCTACAGTTGACCTGCTACAAAGTTCCCTACCCATGTACTTTATGTCTGAGTAGTGTGAGCCCAGCAGCAGTACCAGTCACATTGAGGCACCTGGAATATTGAGCTCACTTTGCTGTGCCACCTCTTTCATGAGATTTGACAGTAGAGCACTTTGAATGCCTTTTGAATGCCTGCTTGGGAGTCCTGAAAGATTTAACACAGTAGATATCCAGGGCATGTAAAGAGATATTTGATGCAGATATCAAAGAAAAATATATAATAACCTCAAGCAAGAGTAGGTTCCTCTAAACTAATTGTAATTTATAAATAATGTAATAAATGTGTGAATATAATCACAATGAGCCAAGATTTTTGCATTAAAAATTATCTAGTGTAAGAATTAATAAAACGTATATATGCATATATATATTGTATTATATCCTGGAATAGGCACTTGTCACCCACATGTAGATGGCAGGACTCTGTTCTGGGATATAATCCAAAATAAGGCCCAGTGCAGAAAGGACCTTTGTTTTCCATCTTGTAAAACTAACTGCTTTACCAACAGCATGAAAGGTAGAATATTGTTGTTGCAGATTGATTCCTTTTTTCTTTTTTCCCCCCTGTGAAACATGGTGAAAAGTTCTTGAATTCAATCATAGGGCATTTGATTCATTTTCTGCTTTCAATATTGAACAGCTATTTTGCCTTTTAGGTTCAGGTTTCCAAAATGTTACTTTTTTATGGGCTAGGAGGAACCAAACAAGTGATCCTCACATAATCTAAATGGAAAGGGTTTGGTTAAAGGTATGCTTCTGTTTGTTATTTTGCGGATGAAGGGCCAGGGGAAAGCAAAGCAAAGTCAGGAGGCAGGTTCTTTGTACTAAATGTCAGGGAAAGATTCATTACGCCAGCAGTGACATCTCTAGCTGTGAATAGTGAGTTTCTGTGTAGGTGGCTGTTCTTTCTTTGTAACTGTTCAAGGGAAAATATGCCTGGCTTGACCAGTCGCTCCTATAGTACTGTCACTCTATGCAGTTGTCACTCTGTCCATTTTTCCTACCAGGGGAGTCATGCAATAGATCATGCAGGGAGTGGGAAAATTAAATCTTATGAAGCCTTAGCATGACTTTCTCCCCTGTTTAGTCTTGGCTGTAGAGGAGAAGGATTTTAAGTGGCCAACTTTGTCCCCCTTCTGTTATTCAGAATAATAAGTAATTTTCACCTCCTCTTGGTTTGGTCATCTGTAGAAAAGGTCTGTATGGATTGGAGTTCTCTGTGTATTGCATTGTCAGCATAGCTGTGATTTTTTCTGACAGTTACATCAGTGGGGAAAAGACAGGGGGGAAATGGAATTAAAGCATGAAAAATTGCTTTGTTCTCTAGAGTTGTAGAAAACAGGTTTTGAAGCTCTTCTGTGCAATCTTCAGCACATCTGCAGATAATTAAATTTATAAAGAATAAACATCAAAATTGTATTTGAAAAATTTAATATTGCAGGGGGAAAAGGCAAAATAAAATCAATGGAAAGTGCAGATAGAATATTTTATGGTGAGCAGCTTGCATTATTTAATAAAAAAAGCAGATTACGTGACTAATAAAGAATCACCTTGAAGCCAGCAATTAAGTTTTGTATGTGTATTAGTTCGCTAAAGAGATTAGAGATGAACAAATAGGCCATTGATAGTTATCTGAAATTAGCTAAACCGAAGTTACAGAAAATAATACAAATAGCTTATGTATTTGGTATTGTCAAAAGGTTAAATTAACTTTTGCTTCTTGCATGTGATAATTTATAATGCAATTGTAAGTGAACTGTCTCAGTTTTCATGCGTGGAAATAAAAACTAGTTTTCTCAAGGTCTGTTAAGTTTCCACATTAAGCACATAGCTTAGAAATTAGTTGTATTATTTCCATGAAATTTACAAGCATTTTGTAAACAGCTCAACTCAGCTAATTGATTCAAACTGAGACCACAGTCTCAACAAGAGCACCAGCCATGTCAATTGGAAATTCCCAGAGTCCTCAGGAATCCATCAAATTCCATAAGCCTCTGAAGACAGTCCATCTCAACGACCTCTCATCCCAGCAGTGATTAACAGATACCATAAAGCCTAAACTTCACCAGAAGGTAATCCATCTGTGACAATACAAGGCCTTTTTGCACTAAGCCGAAACAGCTGTAGTGCACTTAGGCTAGCACACTCTGGGACGCTTTCCCTATTCACATGAAGCAGGAAAAGAACACGTCTACACGCATTCCTACCTGCCTACGTGCAAATGGGGAAAGCGCCCCGAAGTGCCCTATCCTGAAAAGGCCAAATGGGGGCAAGGACGCCCCTTCCAGGTCTGTCCGCCATTGGGTGAGAGAAGACTGAGGGGTGGGCAGACCTCCCTGTGAGTTCTAGGGGACAGGATCATGTTCCCTAGGGCCAGCAGGGACCCCCATGGCCACCCACCCACCCCCATAGCCTGGGGATGCGTGCATGCACCTACCTGCTAGCTGTCCTGGGTCCATGTGGGCTGGCCAATCAGAGGTTGCACCCAACATGCATGCATATGCGGCGCAGCGCTGGCTGAGCTGGGTCACTTGGATCCAGGACAGCCAGCAGGTAGGTGCATGCGTATGAGCGTCCCTAGGACATGGGATGGGAGGGGGTGGTCCCGAGGGCCATCTATGGGACTGAGCCACTTAGATTCAGGCAGCTCAGCCCTGCAGAGGCTGATGATTTGCCCCGATGGGCCAGGGGATGTGGGGTCTCTTAGTAGACCGGCCCTATCCATTCAGCGCTTCAGCTCATGCTGGTCTACCAAGGGACCCCACATCCCCCAGCCTGTTGACAGCCACAGTCCGACCTCTCCCCGCCCTGGAAAGGGCTGAGGGGAGGCCAAACTGTGTGTCTCCCTGACTCCTGCAGTTGCAAGGAGACTGAAGGAGAGGAAGATGAGGATGTATTTCTTCCATGGAATAAGTTTTTTGGTTAATGCCTTGGCAGTGATCCATAGGGAGAGAAAGGAAGAGGATCAAACCTTTCTGCCTGAACCTGGACTTTCCTAGAACTTTTCTTCTGATGCTTGTGATCTTCATTTGTCATGTCCTAATTCTGCCCCACTTGGCAACAGGTGCTTGTCCAACAGTGTGAGAAGTTGCCTGCCAGGGTTGTGCAGGAAGAGCACTTGATTTCTTGTGTCCCTTCTCACTTTCTTTTTGAACTGATATTATAATTTAAATTGTAATTAAGAGTGAGTTTGTTAAGTTTGAATTTGTAACTGAGCTTAATTTGAGATTCCTTGTCTACTCATGAGTGTATATTGTGCATTATAATTCTTCCTGGAACTTTTAGGTGAAGGACAGGCTAAAATCTTAAAATTCAGCCAGCACCAGAACGACTTGTTACTGCTCACAGTACTGTGAGAAAACTGGCCACAGACACTTAAATAGTTGTTAGGTGTGTAGCTCAAATAATCCATCTCCATTTTAGCCTCTTTATCAGTCCCTGCTTGTTTTCATTATGTGGGCAGCTCCTGCCCTGGTCCTCCAGTTAATACGTGTAAGAGCTCAAAACTAACCACCACCCTGCATAGTGTGGCCAGTGTTACCCAGTCACTTTCCTGAAGAATTTAGCCATATCCTGCTTGTCACAAAATGTTGGGAAAGATACCTACTGGTCAGTGCATGGCCTGAGAAAAGTTAGTATCTTTGCCTTGGCCAGAAATATAGTGTTCCTCAGGTATTTTTGTTTGTTCAGGCAGGAATTTCATAAATCAGTATGAGGAACTTACAGTTTTATTTTTAAGAGAAACAATTTTCTCGGGCACCTTAAAGTGACATTCATGTGGTAATCCTGATACGATGCTAAAATAAGTCATGTACTAAATAGTGTGCAACTAAGAATCATGCTTTTTTTTCCTTGATAGAAAATCATTGACTGACAGCTAGCAATAGGTAATGTTCTTGTTTACAAAGGTTAACAAATCTCCATTGCAGTTATCAATGTAAGTGTGCTGTTATTTAAAGCATTTACTTTGTTTTAATTCAAGAGGATAAAGCCTAGAAAACATTTTATCAGTAATGTCTCAAACTGAAACTTTTTGTAGAATACGAAAGTAAAATTTTAAAACTTAATAAATGCTATTTTCACTTTCTTTCACAGTTACAATGTTTTATTTCCCCCCTTTTTTTCCTCCCTTCTTGGTTTTGTGCCTGCTTAGATTGTAAGGTTTAGATTATTAGTACTTTATAAATCACTCTCAGAACCCTTTGGAGACTAAGGTGGATGAGAAAATGTAAATACATAAATTTTAAAATACTTTTATATTTGACTTTGAAACTTTACATTTCCCCCTATTGTATTTTAGTGAAGCAAGCAGAGCAAACATCTATAGTAATTGAGAAAATGCTATTTCATATGTTGCTTCCACAGAAGTAGAATATGTCCAAGCTCCCAACAAACAGGACTGGGGTTGGTTGAAAGAAAATGAAGCTCTACTGGTGAAGCTATCCTGCCCCTAGAGCAGGAAAAACAAAAGCACAACTATTAAAGGACACTATTGAAAGACTTGAAGGGTGTTTCCGCACAGGCCCTTTAACACACATTAAGCACGGATTGGGAAACGCGCGTCCGCATTTATGTGCCTATTTGGCACACTTCCGGCCACACGTGTCCACGTTGCGCGTCCCTTTCTAATACGGATTTCGGTGGCAAAACCGCTTTGGCGCCACCGCATCCGCATTAGAGGGGGCAATTAAGCATACTTCCGGTAGGTGCGTCTGCACCTATCCGTGCTTAATGTGTGACTAAAGGGGGTTAGTTACACACCACATTTCAAGTGGTTTTGCGCCGTGAAAACGCATCCATTTAGGATGCGTCCGCATTGCACAAGTGTAACTAATGGGGGCCCTCCCCCCGCCCGCCATGATTGGCTCGCTGGATCGCCACTGCTGGGACCAGGGCGAGCTTGCCAGAAGCCCACCCTAGCCCACCCCGCTGGGAGCATGGATGATCCCCTCCTTACCTTGTCAGCGTGGTCGTCTTTCTGAGGGTCTTCGCCCAGGATGCAGTGCGCCTGCGTCCTGTGCGGCTCCTGGGCAGCTGGGGCTGCTACTGGCAGCGCTTGCCCTTAGGAGTGTTCTGAGCAGGTGCGTTTCCCCTAGTAGGCAGCGCGCCTGCTCAGAACCCCTCCTGCCAGTAGCAGCCTCAGCCGCCCAGGAGCCACGCAGGACGCAGGTGCGCTGCATCCTGGGCGAAGGCCCTCAGAAAGACGACCACACTGACGAGGTAAGAAGGGGTTTCGCCGTGCTCCCAGTGGGGTGGGCTAGGGTGGGCTTTTGGCAAGCTCGCCCTGGTCCCAGAAGCAGTGATCCGCCGCTTCTGGGGCCAGGGCAAGCCGCGGCAGCGAGGTCCCCCAGCTCGCTATGCTTGGCTCCGGTGAGCCAATCATGGCAGGTGGGAGGAGGGCCCTCCGTCCTGGATCAGAGCCGGGTGCTGTGTGTCCGCACAGCACCCGCCTCCAATCCAGATCTACGCCATGTGTGCGGCGGCAGGTTTGCAGTGTAGATCTGGATCTCTTATATCCGGATCTACCCCGTTAAACCAGATCTATCTGTGATCCGGAGTTATTAAAACCGGTTCCCCCGGGAACCGGTTTTACTAAATCCGGGTGCCAGAGATCCGGTTTTATTAGCCCCTCTGCGGAAACAGCCGAAGAAACATAAAGTTCAGGGACTGATATGATGGTTCAAGAAAAGTGAATTTAATTCATTGGCAGTTGTAAATCAATTCCCACATACTTTACATTGAATATGTGCACAGGCACATTGAATGAACACAGAGAGAGAGCTTTTGTGAGAACTCGCTATAACTTCAAATGTCATTGGCCATGTCATTATACTTGTTGGATACCACTGAGCTGTGGCTTATTCCTGGTTCATGGGCACCTCCATGCAGTTTTCTTGGCAGAGAGACAGAAGTGGTTTGCCATTGCCTACTTCCAGGGAAAGGCTTGTTATTGGCATTGGCATTGACATTGTATACTTAATACAAATTGAATCTGAGTGCCTCCAGAGAGAATGAAAGCTGCACAACTTTCATGTGCAGCCACTTCCTGACAGATGGAACAATTGGAAGGTACTACACAGATGCTTCTTGTTTGTCAGATAGGATGATCAGAAACTGTACAGGGACTGCACAGCTGCTTCCTGTCTGACAGATGGGCGCTTGATCACCTTCAGTAATAGTGCAACATTCCCCAGAAATTGTGAAGTAAAAAGCTGCAGTTTAATCACCAGCTTTTTCGTTTGAGGGTGGAATGCTGTGCTGCTACTGCATTCTGAAGTCCCTGCACAGTTTTAATTGTGTCTGGAGGTACCCTCTGTGCGTTATACATACAACAGTCCTACCATTTTTAATGGGTGTCTAGATTTTTAAAACATCTGATTTCCTTCTTGCCTTTTTAAAAATACGCAAACACCCATTAAGCCAATTAAAGTATATTAAATTCAGTTGGGCTAAGGCAGCGGTTCTCAACCTTCCTAATTCTGCGACCCCTTAATGGAGTTCCTCATGCTGTGGAGACCCCCAGCCATGGGGGCGGAGCAGCTGAGAGGTGGGAGGGAAGGGCAATGGGAGACTCGTTGCGACCCCGCTGAAAGGGTAATTCGACCCCCAAAGGGGTCCCGGCCCCCAGGTTGAGAACCACTGGGCTAAGGGATTATATATGTCTGTGTTTTCAGTTACTGTGGAGGACCAGAAGGACAAAGAGAGCTGAAGCATCCAAGCTTTATCCATGTAACCCTAAGCTTTAAAACATCAGGCCTGAAATATACTTCTGCAGTGACAGTGAATGCTTACAGACTGCAGGTGTAGGGATAGAGACAACACCACCATGTAAGTTATTGATAGAAGGTTTGCAACTGGCCTCATAACTCTACCTTCCTGTTTCATGGTGTTAATTCTCAGGCTGTTCAAAATTTGTTCTGGTTGTTTAACATAACTGATCTCCTTGGCCATTTATGCATGGGCTTCGTAGACCCAATT
This sequence comes from Aspidoscelis tigris stejnegeri, assembly GCA_023333525.1. Lineage (NCBI taxonomy): Eukaryota > Metazoa > Chordata > Lepidosauria > Squamata > Teiidae > Aspidoscelis > Aspidoscelis tigris. The sequence continues at coordinate 99,948,897 of JALMGA010000001.1, forward strand.
AAGGACCCAATAAATACTCATTTGGTATCGATTTGCTATGTACCTACCACACTGAGGGACCCATTAAGACTCCTTTGGAATTGTGTCATCTGCACGAACATTGCAGAGTTCCAGTTTTAATGGGGTCTTCAGGCCCTTAAATCTGGATTACTGGTAGACCCCTTTAGTTGTGTCTTCAATCAGGTCTTGCACCATAAAGACTAGATTTCAGTTTCTGCATGCATGCCAGGCCAAGGAGGCCCAGGGGCAGGCCTGCATGCCACCATTTGTAGCAGGACAGATCCTGTTCTGTCTCTCTACATACACCCTATGTAGGCCTGCATGTCCTGTGTAGAAGTCTATGAAGCTGCCTACAACCTACATAACTACATAACTGTGTGTCTCTGTCACACCCACTGTGACTGGAAGTGATTCTTGAATGACAATTTCACAGGCTAATCACATCGCACCACTGGTGGAACTTCCTCTCAGACCTAATTGGGACCTTAGGATGTGTTCTACGGCATCCGCATGGCAGTCCTGTTTAGCATCCATTGCCATTGGTAGCTAAACAATCCATGCAGACACATGAGATCTCCATATAGATCCAGAACTCTATGGACCGGATTGAGGGGGGACCAGATCTTGGAGTTCCGGATCTCCTTAATCCAGAATAATCATGGGAGGTGCGGGAACAGCCCTTGTGTCATTTTAGAATTGCTACTAATCGAGTCATAAAATAGAATTTGATGAATTATGTAAACTTTTGCATGTGAAATCAGTGGTCAAAATTCCTTCGATAAATGGAACTTGTTTCAAGATTGTTGTACTGTATAGAAAATATTTGCGTGGATGTTTGAAAGGAATTGAACTGGTCTTGTATCTCTCATATATTCTTATGAAAATCCCCCCAAAACTGTTTATTCAGTCTGCAATAATAAAGTCTTTACCATTTATTGCTGGCTTTGAACAGATTTATGATAAAAGTAATATAAATGTTGAGATTGAACCACACTTTAATGCAGTAGTCATTTTACATAATAGGAAGCAGAAATCAAAGATTGTATTTAAAAATTTATTTATTTATTTATTTATATCCCGCCCTAAACCCGAAGGTCTTAGGATGGGTAACAACCTTTAAAACAACAAATTAAAACCAATTTTAAAACCAATGATACACATAAAATCATTTAAAAGACTCAGCATATTAAAATACTAAAATAATAGGATCTTGCCATTGGGGAGAGGGAATATAATCACATTGCATGCCAAACAAATAATAGTAAATGAAAACAGGAACCACACAGTTCTTTACAAAAAAGAAAAAGAAAGAAAGAAAGAAAGAAATCTAATTTAAGCTTTTATATTTTGGGGTTAAAAAAGTAGGTATTGAAACAATAGGTTTTAAAAATTCTGTGACTGATGTCTTTTTTTGCTTACGATCTTTGCTTCCTTCAAAGTTATGTGGCAAAAATTTAGGTTTAAAAAACCCTCATGTAGATTGTAAGCCTGAGGGCAGGGACCTGTCTAAGATTAATATAATATTGTAACCCACCCTGAGACCTTTGGGTATAGGGCGGGATAGAAATACAAACAAACAAACAAACAAATAAATGTATTTCACTGTCAAAAACAACAAAAGAAACAAACCAAAAAGCCCCTTTTTCTTTTTTTCTCCTAATAATGTCTGAAATGGAAGAACATTCCTGATGCTGCAGAAAGGTAACCCATTTTAAACTCATTAAAAATCCATCGAATGTTTATTCTCACTACGATGTGCTAATAGCACTTTGAGCTATTAGTGAGTGTCTGTTGTGCATTTGCACACAAGTTGCATTGCTGGGTCAGCATGTGTGTTGCCATTGTGTGATAAATGAGTGGTATTAACATAGTAGGGCATAAGTAGATTAAAAATAGCTTAGAATATCAGCTTTTTTATTGTGCATTTCAGCTGTTTCCTTCTCTTGCTGGAATTATGAGCCAAGTGTTAAATAATTTATGACTTCACATTTACAAATTCGGCTACATTATGTAGATATTGTTGGAAGTCTGGAGGCTTAATGTGGGTGCTTCACATTTTCTTCTGGTCTGATGCTTATAGAGCTGAGATGTTTCTGAGAATTTGACCCTCTTCCTCATTCATGAATATGTGAGAGATGTAGGTCAAAAACCAGCCACCAACACCACAGGCAGTTTAGCTGAAAAATCTGTCATTCAATTGATTGCAAGGTTTGATTTGGATGATCTGGCTGCCTAACCAGGTGTCACTGTTCCTTATGCATCATTCCAAAAGCTGCATGCTCAGTGGAACAGAACATAGGAATGTACCATTCTTTGGTCTCTTAAACATTTTTCCTTACAGGATTAGATAGTTATAAATAGTTCTTTTAAAAAGGAGGGAACATGCTTTATGACGCAGTGCTCATATTTAGAGTTGGACTGTTTTCTTGGTTTTCTGAACATCTGACTTGTTTGTAGTTTGTTGCTTTTTGATACAAATCTATAAAGACAGAATTATTCCTGATGATACTTTCTGCTCTGTTACTTTAGTTTTCCTCATTCTCTTTCTTCCATCTTCAAGCCACAACCAGAGACGTTTTCGCACGGGGGAAAACGGAACGCGAAAAAGGCAGCTGCGGACACGTCATCCGCATTGGCCGCGCGCGGCTTGCGTCCCGACGTGTCCGCAGCTGCCTTTTCCGCGTTCGAAATGTAGAGCACTTCGAAGTGCTCTACACGCGTTCCAACGCGGACGAGCCGCCCGCAGGCGTTCGGGAGAAGAAGCGTTCGCGCCGCTTCTGTCTCCCGATCGCCTGCCGGCTCGCCTCCGACGCCGCGCGGCTTTGACAATCAGCTGTTTTTCAAACAGCTGATTGTCGATCTGCCTCCGCGGCTGCCGGCGCGCCCCTGGCCGGCGTTTGCCGGCTAAGCCAGCTTCGGGCGCTTTGACCATTCGCACCCAGACGCTCCGGAACGCGTTTACACGCGTTCTGGCGCGTCTGTGTGTGAACGGGGAAAGCGCCCGAAGCTGGCTTAAGCTTTCCGCCTGAACGCGTTCGGTTTCGAACGCGATTCAGTGCGGAAATGCCTTAGTAGTGGCTAGCATGAGAGAGCACAGGTGGAAGCTTCACTTACCACTGAAGGCTCATCTGAAATGAGTCTGAACAAAACAAGATTTGTGATGGTCCCTGGACTTAATACCAAACTCCCAAAACAGTGCCTGGTGAGTGCAGGAGTTTCTACTTGCTGACATCCAGCCAGGGGCTTTTGTTTCCTTGTCAGCACCAACCTAGCTTAGCTCCCATTCTTGTGAAGAGCTACTGCTTCCCTGTTGAAGTCCTCTGGCTGCATCCACCCAAGTTTCAGCCTAATCCTAATTGCGTGGCCCTACCCCTCTGCTTCCTGGTTCCTGTTTGCCCCTGTGTCTGGGGTTGATAGTTTGGCTAACAGTCTTCGGATCAAGGGGCTGAGCAGGACTTAAGTGATACACTCATGCAAAAAGTTAGAACATAAAGAAGAGGTCTGCTGGATCAGGCCATAGCCTGTCTACCCCAGCATCCTGTATCACACAGAGGCAGACCATTTACTTCTGTGCATTCACAAGCAGAAGACAAAGGTAAAACCTTCACCTGCTCTTGACACTCCAACCTGGAGGCTGTACCTAGGCATCCATTCTAGTAACCGTTTATATACCTGTCCTCATTGCTTGAGTCTGTGGCCAGTCATAATTAAGTGATGTTAATTGATACTTCAATAAAATACATACACCTCCTTCTTTATCCATCCCAGTTCATGTTGAATGATTGATTTGTAACTTTTTTGTCTTTATTATGAATAGAAATTGGTTACTCATGGTTAATGATTAGCTTCAGTAACATGTTCTTGTCACACAACTAATGTCTAGCACCAGTGCAGCTTTTGTCTTCTGTGCAGCAACACTATTGGTTTTCTCCTTGTAACTTGTCACAAGTTACATGACAGTCTGTGATGGATATCAGCTAGAAACCATGGCAGTGGAAGTCAGTGGGGGTATTGCCACAAAAGCTCAGGATGTTCCGAGGGACCGGCATGGCCACTATACTGGGCGATGTGTGGTGGTAGCACAAAATTAGTGTTATAACACTAAGCAACATTAGTTTGTTCTGAATGTATAGCTCTATACAGCATCATGCAGAAGAAATGTAGCAAAAGTTTTGGCCTTTTTGAAATTATAATAGTCATGTATTCATGCCCTCATTAAGCTGTACTTTGGAGACATATTAACCCGTTCCCGCTTTTCGTCAATGAGTAATAATTCTGACAACTGTTGGAAAGAAATGAAGAGTTAATATTAGAGCAGCAGGCATGATGGGACACATGGGAAAAACTGTTCATGTCACATTTTTTAACGGCAAAAATGGATCAAAACACTCCGGGGGAATCTGGTAATTGACGCTTGGGCCGCCAACTGATCTACTGTTTAAGCCTTTCCTGGCAAGTGCAGATGGGTTCATAATGAGATTTTGCTTCATTCTTTTAATCTGTTTTAGGGTCATCTTTGGTCAAAACTCCTGTCTATATTTTTTTATCTCCCTCTAAATGCAATTAAGAACTCTATGGTTCTTTTTGAAATCTGCTCTTCTTTCCAAACCCTCTCTCTCTGCTGGTCATATGAGACAATTAAGAAATATAGGAATTAAGTGTGGCTGTGACACAGTAGTGGTTTGCACATTCTAAAATACAGAGCAGCAGCACAGCTGGGTGTTTATGGTGATTTTAATCTGATTAGGTACAATAATGTATTTTTGGAGCAACTACACTTTTACATTACCTTACAAATGTAAAAATTGATCATTAATATATCTGAGTTTTTTACTCAGTTCTTCCCAGTTTAATTTTTCCAACTTTCTGTTTTTAATTACAGATGGACTATTGTACCTTTTTTATTTTATTCTGAACTACCTTGAGATTATTTTATAATACAAAATAAATAAATAAATATTATATTGCAGGAAAATTACTGTGGTTTATAATACATGGTTCACAACTTTTTTTCACCCTGGGCTATCATAAAATTAGTGAAGTAAGTTTTTTTGTTTTGATTGTGCGGGTTTCAGACTGCATCTGCCCACTTTTTAGACGACATGATGCTGTACATGATGGGTACAGATCATCAGCTTCCGCTAAGCATGTCAGCAACTCAGCAGCCATGACTTTCTCTAGGCAGTAGTTGTTTAATTATTCTGAATCCAGGGTGGGCTTACTGAGGAGGGGTGTGTGTGCACCACTTAAGGTGCCTTTAAGAACCAGCAGGACTAACCCATTTCCTTGGCAAAAATATAGAAGTGGATCACCACCACCTTGGGAAGTGAATCTGGGCCGTTCATCCCAAATAAAATATACTATAATTTTCCACTTCAGACCATTGAAGTCCAAATTATTTTTGTATAAAAATGAGAAGATATTTAATGTTATGAATAAGTACTTGTTACAATTTATACATAGGTTTCCAGAGCAACTGTATTTAGAATACAATACTCACCAGTTTAATCTTAAATGCATTCAGGTGTTTTCCCTCTCTTTGCCTTTTTGCTGCCAAAATTCTGTATCTGGTTCTACATCATCAGCATAAGATGGATTGATAAAATACTTTAAAAATTAGGTTTAGATTTGACATTGGGATACTTTAACAGTTTTACTATGCTAGCTTCCTCTAATACAAAAATAAATTATGAGAAGAGTTTCACCTGTTTATATTCCATCTGCCAGTCATTGCAGAGTTGTGAGTACTGATTTACTTCTGAACTTTTCATCCTCCAAAGGTGCCATAAATTTTAACATGACACAAAGCATATGCCCTTTTATTACAATGATTTTTCCCATTCTCCATTAAGGTCTGCAATATAAAGTGGATCAAGATTCAGGATTTAGATTGGAGTCATGTAGATATAATTCTTTCAACTTGTGCTCTATTCCCATTAATAGTGGCCAAGCTACAGTATATTCAAAATCCAAGGCTGCCATAATAATTAGAATAATTACTGTTCCATGTTACTGCAGGATAAAATATGTAGTGAGTATATGTGTGTGTTTGTGTGTGTGCATGTTTCAACATAAAACCTACACTGTAAAAAATCATGTGTGGGATGCAGTGCAGGAAGAAATATAATACTGAACTCTATTGCAGTAGAACTGAAGATTTTGTTAAAGTGAAGCAGACCTTGTTAAACTAAGATGTACTAAAATAAACATATTATTATTTTGCCTCTGAATTGGCATTTTATTGTCTAATATTCATAGACGTCATATTCAGGCTCTGTAAATATCAATAAGTTTCGCTTTCTAATTTTCTCTGGCTGGGACAATTGTATTTTTATTATATGTTATTTTTTACTAATGCCCAGAATTCTTATATAAGTTTATCAAGTATTTGATCTAATTGAGTTTGCATAGTGTGTATGGTCATTTTTTTTCTTAAGCCTCTTCGAAAAATTCACAAGTTATGAGAAGATTGTGCTGGTATTGCAAAGAGTTTTAAAATAGTGTACGAGAAGCTGATTGTGGCTTAAGGTGAGGAATAATGGCAAGAAGCAATTGCTTAAATATTTTTCATCATACCTACACTTATAATTTAAAAGAATACGACAAATTTGTGCATGGTATACATTTCCAAATTTTTAGGACTAATTAAAAAGAAGCTATTTTTATAGTAGTGCTGTTGAAGAAAAACACACACATAACTTGTACAATGTTAATTTGCCATGTCAAATTTTGTGAGCAGTGAGTAGAGCTGTGGGCAGTGGCATTCATGAAGCCGGTCTTTATTTAATTCCAAAGTGTTTTCCATAGAAACAGGAGAAGCGAACTTAATAAGAGGCATAGCTTTACTTTGGTGCTGTGCAGAAAGTTATCTATTGTGAAGGATTGGCTTCTGAATGAAACATTTGTCTTCGGCTTCCTTGTAATCTGCATTATGACTGAGCTTGTTAGCTAGGTTGGAATAATGTGCTGATTCTGTGCGACTAAAGAGAAATTTATCCTTACTCCCTTTCTCCAACTTGTTGATCCTGTGCTTCCTTACATTTCATAATACTTGACTGCATTTACGAGCTATAATTTCATCCCCTTACTTTCTCTGGCTCAAGTGTAAGGACTGATATGCTTTCTCTTTGAGCATAATGTAGTCTGAGAAAGTCTACATTTAACTAGCAGCTCTTCACTTTAAGCATGTTCTTTTTAAAAGCATCATCATTATCTGTCCATTTTCAGGATATGGATTAATGTCTGTAGACAGAAATAAGGAATTGCTTGTGTGTGATTGCCTTTATGTTTTTTAGGTGCACTGAACTTTCACATACTGTTACCAGTGTCACTGTTAGAAATTTTTATTTCCGGTTTCAAGTGTTAGAGTAGTATGGATATAAAATTTAATATTATATATTTATTTTTAGAAACATGGTGAGGGTGACAGATAATGTCAGAAATGAAGGATATCAGTATGAACAAAGAAAAAAAAAGAACCTGAAAATATCTTGAAATGTTTTAGAAGTTTTAATTGTAGAAAGAAAAAAATCAGTGTGCATGTCACATCATCAATTTTTCAATGTAATTTTACATGTTAGAATTTATGGCTGAAATCCATTTAAAAAAGAAGACTTAATGTAGGGACTGTGAAGTATCCAGTTTAAATTAGAATGATACGTCTGTGGTAAACGGACTTTTGAATGTGTCATTTTTTCCTGTCTTCTGTGCAGAAAGTAAAATGGTATGTAAAGAAGTGGGAAAGGTGTCAGGTGGTAAAACTGACTTTTATAACTTCAGATGGCAGGTACAAGAATCATATTTCTGTGACAACAACACAACATCCATAGAATAAAACAAACCTGTCTCACTGCAGTTGTGAGACACATCATATATCAGTATTCAGTGGTTTAAATGCATTGAATTTTAATTGTGTTTCATTGTAGGTTTTATTGCAAACTACCCTGACACCTTAGGGTTTGCACTGGAATAGAGATGGAAGCAAATAAATAAATATTTATGAATGTGTAACAGTCCCTTAAGACAACTAAGAGCAGAAGACTTGGTTTTCTTTCTGGTATAGTTTTTTACACATAGCATTTCTTTTTTCTCTGTCAATGCAGCCAAAGGCTGATTTTATATTAGATTATATGTAGTGCACATTTTGCATACCGTAAATAATTTCTTTTGAACAACTTGGTCTGTTTTAGCCTGTGTATTACTATACCTTACTAACATTTCCAATATTCCATATGTATATCTGGCTAATACTTAGATTAATCCTTTCAAGGACAAAGGCATGAGCTCTCTCTCGCTCTCTCTCGCTCTCTCTCTGTGTACATACATATCTACACACACACACACACAAGCTTGCACATGTCTGTATACCATTAAACCATGGTCTTGATTGCATGGTAAGTTTTCTTCTACAATCTTTTAAAATTGTGTCCGATAAAAGCTGATGGTCTTTTGCTGGTGATTTGTCCTGTTATTTGACAATATAGTATTGCTAGAATTTAAAGTACATGGTGCATTCATTGTTATTGGATTTTCCTGAATACAAGGCAATATAAAGTGAAGCCTCAGAACTACTAATGTTAATTGTACTACTGTTTGCCTCTATTAAGAGAAGACAGTTAATTCTATGAAGAAAGCAAATTAGCAGTAAGTGGTTGTTGGGGCTTACCAGGTTAAATGGGCAAGGGATTTAATCCTGTAATGATGTTGTCATTCGTTTTTTAATTTTGCACTTTCAGTTAGCGATCAACACCATTTGTAGGGATATGAGAGCTTTTTGAAAGATTTCTTAATTGGGTCCTACCTTTTGGGATAAGTGCAATTACAGTACTTCTAGCATAGTTACTTTTTATTGTAACATTTGAAATAGGCAGATTACGTGTCTGTGTGTTATGCCAGTCTCACTTTTTTCAGGAAGTCAGTCCTTCTGGCTTGAAGATAGCCATACTAGTACACCACATTTTTCTTTGTCAAGCATGGGAAGAACAGTATAAAATTCACTGAAGCAAAAGTGAGACCTGTACTGTTCTAGTCCTTTCGAACTGTGCTTGGTAGGAGGAAAAAGAAAAGAATCTACAGACCTTGAATATAATGTCATATGGCAAGAGAGAGTCAGGCAGAGAAAGACAGAAATAGGTCGTGCATTATGAAACTGAGGCAGAAATCTAGAAAATGCCAAAGCAGCCAGCTGGTCAATATGGATGTGAAATGAGAATATTCTTAGAATAAGAGTGTTCTCAGGATATTGTCTGAACATTTTAAAAGAATTTTCTAGGTTCCCATTTATTCTTTGTTTCATAAGGCTAGCAACAGTGCTCTGTCCCAAGAACTACAATCACTGTGCTTTTCATAAAGCAACAACTTGCACACTTTACTCCTACTAGTACTGTCTTTAGCTATGTGAACATCTTGGCTGGAAATTTTTCTTTCCTAACTGCAATGTTCAAGACCATGGAAGTGGAAGTGTTCAGAGGCAGCCATATCCCTTTGAATAAAATGGGCAAGTTAGGCTATACAGTGGCAGTGGTGGCAGCACCATTAATACCATGTGAAGATCAGGATAAGCACTACTAGAGGGTGTATTCCTGCACTACCATTGCATCACTCAACGGTAGGAGGGTGGCTGGCTAAATGCTGCACTCAGCTTGCATATGCACTGCACCAGGAATATATAGAGCCATGGAGAGCTTGTACACATATGATTAATTCACTGCACCATAAGGGTGCCATGTGCATATTATTAGAATATTGTATTCAGTATTGTAAAATTATTGAAAATAAGCTTTTGGATATTATTCATGAGAAACTCGAGACTAACAGTACAGTATAAAGGTTGAAAATTTGCTCTAGTTTTAACCCAGGTCAACTGAAAGTACATGTGGAGTTTCACTGATTGTCCCAAGATGTGTACCCAGTGTACAGTGTAACCAGGCAAGGCTGCTGCTTATCTGGCCAGTGGAGAAGAGAGCAAGAGCATTTAAAAGCAAGGCTTAGATAAATTCATGGAGGACAGTTGAATCAATGGCTATTAGAATGCATTCCTAGGTACTGTCTCTGGGTTGGGGAGACAGGCAGGATGCATCTTAAGGCCATTTGCAGGGAATTGAGAGCAGTTGAAGGTTTTGCTTTTGTCTTCTGCTTGAGATGGACAGATGCAGTTGGTGGGGCACTGTGTGAGACAGGATGCTGAACTAGATGGACTGTGCCTGATTCAGCTTGGCTCCTTTTATCTTATGTAATCCCTTATTTTAGCTTGAATATAGCTATTATTTTTCTCTTCTAAACAGTATATATGATAAATGTTGGTATGTATTGTGATTTTCAGAACCTATTATTACTTACTGTTTTTATTTGTAACTGTTGTTTGAAAACTTTTGGGGGTCCATAAATGTTTGATTTTGAATTGAAAAGTTTTTTAAAAAATTCTCCGTGGAGATTATTTTTGCAGAGAATGTGCTAGGAATTGTTTTCAATTCTCTAGAGAGTGTTTACATCTCATATGAATGTATATAGAAGTCCTTGAGTGAAACTATTTGTGGCAGATCTGGGCGAGGATGGATCGCCGAAAAACAGATCTTTTTAGATCCACTTTTTGGCGGCAAATGCAAAAGCAACCTTTGATAAGAGACTTAATCAAAACTTTTTGAAAATCAAAGGATCCACATTTTATTGACATTCTAAAAAAAAATCTAAAACGTTACTAATAAAGTTGGCAGTCATAAGCTAGCAGTTTCTGTCATAGGTTAAATGCAACGTAATAGTTTGTGTGTGTAATTTTAGGTATAAAACTAAGTAAAAAATGATTCAGTACCTGGTAGGATTTTCAGTAGAAGGGGCTAAAAACAAAGCTCTGTTTTTATGCTGTTAAACCCCTAAATTCTAGTAGACTTTTGCTTTCTTCTGGTAGATTAGTTTTGTATCGATTTGTGCTGTGATTGTTTGCTACTAGTTAAGATACAAATACATTGGTTAATTCAGTACAGCATCCAAGGGCTGATCATGCACTGAGTAGCTTTGAAAGGGATCTTGATTATAAATCAGAATGACACAGCACTGAATGCAAAGTTGGAAAAAATGTGTTACCCCCTTTCTTTTTTCTCTCATATTAAGACAAGTTTCAAAGTATTTTTCTTTTTAATTTTCCCTTTGTTCCCAACAATCACTTTAGTAGTAGAGACTGACAGCTGTTGGAAAAAGGTACTGCATTGTGAAGTAGCAGGATATTCAAAAGCCATTTTTATACAAAAAGTATATGCACAACCTGCCTCAGGCACTCCTGTAAATACTGTGCATAATGATTATATGCTTTAGTAGGGACATCTTTACTTTTTTTGCTTTGGTTTTAAGTGAAGAACAGAGACAGCCCTGTTAATCAGAGGCTGCTATTCAAATATTTCAATCAATTAGGTACTTGGTAATCCTGTAATTACTATCTGCAAAAACAAATGAATGTCATTCAAGTGACAGACTATTGTGATGTATGGTGTCTTGCATTTACTGAGGTGTTTCACAGTAAATTGCAGACATGGTAGCAGGCTTTACTAGTTATATGTTGTATTTACTTCCTGTAGCTAAAGGTCTATTAGTAAATATGCTAGAGTAATAATCACTACTCTGTACACTATGACTCTTCAGTATGGCTTCATTTTAGGCAGTATTTTTGGTTTGGAGTTAAAATATGCTCCACAGCGTCTAATCCTTCTTTCTCACCTTTATTGTTGACTAGAAACTTCAAGTTTCTTTTTTCAAATTAAATTCTCAAAGTGGAAAAACAAATCAAATCAAGACCACATGAGTTCAAATTTCCCCATAAGTAAAAAAAAATTGCCTAATAGTATAGTCAGTATCTTCCAGACAGCTTGTTCTTTGAGTGATATATCATTGTTTTTCATTCTGTATTTAATAATAATGGTTTTATTTATATGTGTATCTAAATACATTTAGAGTCTTTCATACTTATTATATTGAAAAAATATGACATATCCAGTTATGGTATGTTAAGTGTTAACATAGACTCTTTTTGCACTGGATCATGGATTGCAATATATTCCAGTCCAAGTCCCAATCTTCCATCCTTATTGCAAAATACCAGAAGCCTCCCTTTCCGCACAGGATGAAATGGTGGACTGGTCCACAAGTGGGCAGGCAGTTGTATTCCAGACAGTGAAGGAGATGTAGATAGCACACTCTCATAGGCAAGGTTGCAACAGCTTTATACCAGGAAGCACCATCAGAAGTTGGTATACCATCGGATGGCCTCTCTTCGCAATGGCAAGTTGCTCTGGCTCTGAAGGTTGGGCCCAGCCTTCAGAATTGGCAGCTGGGAATGTGCTGCAATAGTTTGTGTGAATGCAGATAGTCCTGAGAGCTGGCTACTGCTAGGCTACGCCAGTATGTCTGTGCCTAGTGCCCCACACTATTTAGGCTAGATTAGGGCTATATTGGCTAGAGAAGATTTAGATTTGAAAACAAAAATAAATTAAAGTAAACCTGATAGATTTATGACTAGTATAATTTTGTTTTTCTTTTGCTGTAAATTTGATGAAGTAGGTCCTTATCATATTATCACTATTTTGTTGTTGTTGTTGCTGAGTACTGTTAATAACTTAGTAAGTTTTTAAAGTTTGTGCGTTTTTTCCTTTGACTTTTTTTTAGCTGTGCACTCTTTAATTTTATGACTAAATCTGTCAATAATTTTGTAGTTTACTTGTTTGTTTTCTTATCAGATCCTTGTTGAGCATTTGCACACCACAGTATAGCTTTAAGTATGAAAATAAACACAAATTTTAAATCTTACTTGAACCCGTTTCACCTGGACTCCATCTGTGATTGCTCTGCCTTCACAATCTGTCATCTGTTTTTCCTCTGTGTGCTTTATCATTTGAGAACTGTGTTTTGCTACGCTTCCCCAATTCATCCATGTTATATTTAGTGGGAAGTGACATTGCCAAATCCTCTAGTTCAACCATGCAGATTTGATACACTTTCAAGCTTAGATACAGTTCTAATGATTCAGATATGCAATTAGCAGAAATAGCTTCATTTTACAGTGCATTGACTCTCGATATGCTGCTTCAAACTTCAGAGTTACAAGTTTCTGGGAATCTTTCCTGCTGTGGGGGGAAATAAACCCCACAAAAAATGAACCTATCACAGAATTTCTAAAAATTATTCTCATCATAACTAACTTTATTTTAGCTGTGCACTCCTTTTAATTTTATGACTAAATCTGTCAAGTATTTTGTAGTTTACTTGTTTGTTTTCTTATTAGATCCTTGTTGAGCATTTGCACACCATGAACTGTAAATCATTCATTCATTCATGAACTGTAAATCATTCATTCATTCATAACTCCTGTTCAATTTGTATTCTGCCATACTAGTTCCTGTTCAAATTATATTCTCCCATGCTACTGTATTTCATTTCTGATTATCGATTAAGCAAAATATTGTTAAACTGCATTGTAGATTTTAGTTCCCTTATAATGATCCTTTAAAATGTTTTCAGGCAACTGTGAGAAGTGGTTGGTATAGCTAGTAGGAACAAGCAGGGTAAGTGCAGGCAGAAATGCTTTCAGTTAGTTCAAAGGAAGATTTGTTAGCACCATGGGATTTTGAATGAACCCCATGGACTGGTGCAATGGATAAGAACATATGAGGAGCCTTGCTGGATCAGTCCACAGCCCATCTAGTTCAGCATCCCATTGCACACAGTGGCCCACCAATTGCCCATGGACATCTCAAACAGAGACAAGGGGAAACCGTCTCCTGCTCTCGAATCCCAGCAAATGGCCTTAGAAGCATCCTGCTTGGATGTGGGGTGGGTGAGACCTTCCACCTGTACTTACCCATATATCTGCTACTGGTTATAGTGTATATGAGTTTATCCCCCCCCCCCCATTCCAAGAAGTGAGCTTGAATGGCCCTTATTTTCATATCCCTTATCCCTAAAAGACATGGTGGCTTTCGCAGAGTCATTACACACAGAGAGAGTATGTAATAAAGGTAACAGAATCTATCTACTTTTTTGATATCTGGCACACAAGTTATTGGAATAATACCTGTAGAAGGAGCGTAGCTGTAGCCTTGTGACAAACAATTGTTTGGAAATCAGTGATGTATGATTCCTGGTATCTCCCCCCAATGAAAAGAAAGAAGTAATTGCAAACCACTTATTTATCTGCCAAGAAGACCATACGGGTATGGCTGTGAGGTTAGCAGAGGTTGGCCCTATTTGGTGGAACCTAACAGCCCTCATTGTAGGGGACATTGCATCTATAAACCACAGTGTAAGTTACTGTCATCATTTGTATTATATTTGAGAATCCATGCAATGGGGCTTTTTTAGAAGTTAAAATGTAAGGGAATCACATTATTGTGCTAACACATTCTCCACCTTCACATAAACGTTCTATCTATTTAATTTCAAATATATGAAGGCAACTGTGCATATATGTGGATATCCTTGTGCTTGTTCGATAGGAAATATTCTGTTTCTTTATCAACTGACAATTAATGTTCTTATTTGCCTGATTAGCCTTTAGTTTAGATTATTCCACTGCTCTGCAGGTTAGGAGAAGATTAGGTATCCATTGTTTAGAATTTTTTAAGCATTTAGATGTAACTACAATCCACAAGAAACAGAAATATTTAATAATGTTTAATATTATTTGCCTGTTTCTGTTTATTATACATAAACTTTTCAGATTTACCGTTTTTCTTGCACTTCATTAAGCAGAGAAAATTTAAATATCTAATTCAAATGCTCAGTGAGAGACCTTTCTAGAATTCCAATTTACCTTATGGTTTTCTTTAATGGGAGTGGCAGTCCTGAGATAGCCATAAACTTTCCACTGGTTAAACTGGGCCCTTTCTTGTTGAGTACTTGGACTTTATGTGCTCAAAGAGTAGAATAACAGTTTCCATGAAATTCAGATGAGATTTAATGTAGTTTTTTTTTCTAGAATTACATAAATCAAGACTGTATCGCCATGAATTTAAACAAAGTGGCTTGGCATTCCCATTGTATCTTTAATATATAGTAGTGATCAGAAAATGCACTTTAGAAGTGCATCTTCTGGCCTTTAATGTGGCTTAAAGGTAGGATGGGAACATTAGCATGGAGTGACACTTTTGAGGGTTGTTGCTTTTTTAATGCACTTGGATGTAGCCCAGATATCATCCCTGAGAGAAGTTGTATTTAACTAAGCTAAAATGTACCGTTTTTGTCAATGAACACAGTGTAGCACTGAATATGGGGTTCTGGTATTCAGACACTGTAGAAAAATGGAGGAACTGTAGTAGTAATATGCTTGTTGTCTTCTACATTTCTAAAACAGGGCTTTTTGGATTCAGATGCTTCTTTTCTTTGTGTGAGGAAATCTTGCAGGACACTAGGAACACCCATGACAGCCAGGGAATTATTGGGTCGAAGAAAATAACAAGTCTCAGAGATTCTTGACAGGCAACAGCAAACATCAAGCTGGTGATGGTATGCAGCCAGAGAAGAATCCTGTTTGGAAATGTCATTCACACTTTTGCTGAGGAACCATTAAAAGGCTTTTATTTACTTTTGTTAATCATACAATGTAATTCTTTGATGGAGGTGCATATGTTATTGCAACTAAAAGGAAATATTTGCAAGATAAAGTAAACGTATTTTACAGCTAGACATTTATCTCTCCATAGTAGTGAGACATGTAAAATAGACCAACCAAATATCACAGCTATATATTAGGTGCCATGAAAAATCTAACAGATGGCATCTTTGGTTATAGAAAAGTTGCATTGTCCAACAGTGACATAGCAACATAATTACAAAGGAAATTTGAGACCTATTGTGATAAAAAGTTTATGCTTCCCATTTTATACTATGTTCTTCCCATCCAAGAAACTGACATTAGAGGTAATTTTGATTCATTAGTCCCCTTTAAACAAACAAACAAACAAACAAACAAACAAACCAAACACAACTTGGATATATGATGGTTCTAAAAATGTCTATGCCAGGATATAATTTTATGTATTAAAGGCATTTATCTGACCTAAAAAATTCTCACATTTAAAACCACACTGTGTACTCAAGTATGTAGAAAATGTGATTTTAAAATATCATTACAATATTTATCAGTCACAACAGCAAAATAATCATTAACATTGAAATAGAGCTATTGTACTTAGAACAGTATACTGGCGGGGAAATGCAAAAATGCTGAAACTGCATTCCATAGGTGAGGTGAATTTACAATCTTGGTTTCTTATGATTCAAATTACCATGGGTTGCAGAATCAGTACAGTGGATTAATGTGCTGGGATACTCTCAAATCTTCAATTGTTGCACCATGTTGTTCCAAGCCACCCTGCATGCCACTCACTTTTGCTGAGGGGAAAAAAAAAAGGTTATATATCAGTGACAGAAGGTCTGAATTTGAGGCTGTTGTAATTATTCCCACTGAGACACTGTCAATAGGATTAAAGTGAAGACTCTGGGTCTGTCCATCCATGATGAGGTTAGCAGCTCTAGCAGTAGGGATACTGCTACTGCAAGCTGCGCTTTCTGTTTGGAATTATACAACGACAGACATTAATATGACACAAATATCTGAAAGCTGCAGTGGTGGGGGAGAAAAGCAGTCTTTCTCAAAATAAGCCAAAATGCCTGCCTGCAGGGAAACTGATATACTATCTAGAAAGAGTGTCTTAACTCTTTATAGCAAATTGTTAATTTTAGAAAAGACAAGACATAATAATTTCTGTTTAAAAGATGATTACATATTTATTACTCTGCTTTGTACAGCTGCATAATTTCAGTTTGGAAACTCTTGTACATCTGAATCAATTATTTTTTAATGTGAGTTTTGATTGGCCAGACCGGTTTGGGTTTGACTCAGTTCAAATTGAACCAGACCACCTCTCCATTTGAAAGGAACTGGTTTTAATCAGCGTGATCCGGGGGGTGTTCATTCAGATGGATTGAACTACACAGTTTAATTTGAGCCAATTCTAGCTGGGCCACAATTTCCCTTTAAAAATGTATTGGAAAGAAGCCTTTTTTATTTTTATTTTTAAATGGTGATGGTACGCCGGTTCAGACTCAAACTGGGCTGAGCCTGTTCAATCCACCTATACATCTTTTTTTTTTTTTTTTGAGTATGTGCACATCTTATCTCGGTCCCTAACAATGGTAGTATGTGATGACAATTACATGGGAGCAGTTAAGGAGATCCCATTTTAAGTTGCCCAAAGCAGCCTTATTTGAAAAAAAAAAAAGCCTGTTTATGGGAGGTAAGAACACCAGAGATAAGGTGAGATCCATCATCTTCCTGTCAGTATCTTTCTAGTGTATCATTGATCATTCCCCTCCCCCTGAGAAGTAGAAGCATAAGCTTTCATGGGCCGTCTAAAGGGAGAGTGGTAGAGAGGAAACACATTTGCTAGTTGGGTATTTTCTTTATGGAAGGTGATTTAAAGGTACATTTTTTCAATTGATTTAAAGCCCTACTGTACATAACTTTCCTATTCTTGACAACCATCTAACATAATTTGACTATAAGATATGAAAAGGCGTTTCCTCAGATCTTAATCATTAGGAATATTGCTAGAGGGAGAGGCAGTCCTTCACTATTCTCTACAGATCAGTATTTATTTATTTAGTTATTAAAATATTTATATACAATTTCTCATTAAAAAGTAATATTGAAGTGGTTTATAAAACACAGAATAAAAACAACTAAACAGTCTTATTCAAGCTATTTGGAGCTTTAAAGTTAGATTGAACTCAGAAACATCCTGTTGCAAGTGATAAGATGCTGGCATGATATGTTCAAAACAACAGAAATATTAGGGTCATCAGTGTAAAGCTTTTATCTGTAATGGATATAATATTTATATTTTGGGTTGTAACCTGCCTTGAGAATGTTGATCATTGATGGATGGATTGAAATATGTAAGCAAAGTTGTATTTTGGAAAGAATAAAGTATCATTTTAATAATTTACAATTTGATCTAATAAACAAGCTTATTTTCAGTGTAACTGGTTTAATTTATGAATGAGAAAAGTGTTCCATCTTTGTTATATAAAACATGTTCTGCCTATAGGTCTTGATACTGAAATATTTTTGGGAGAATCCAAGGTCTTGTTTCTGATGTTTGAAATCCAAGTGACTTGGGATTAGGATATTCAATATCTTTGGTATCTATGGGTGTTTTCGCACTGGCCATTGAAAATCGGATTAAAGAAAATCTGTTTCCTGGCGATCTGTTCTCCAGATGATCCGTCCAAAATAGGGACAGATCCAAAGAGGCCTCACGTGTCCGCACACACGTGCGGAGGATGGATCCTGCCAGATGGATCTTCTGGGTGCTGTGTGGAGGCTGCAGCACCCATTTCCAAAGGCAGCTGGCCTCCCACGCTGCTTACACTGCCCCTGGAGCCGTGGGACTGGAGCAGTACAAATCAAAGGAGGGAATATTTGTCTTTGTGTGAAGTTCCCTTCACAAATGTGGGAGGCTTTTGTTTCATGCGCAGACATCCATCAAATGCTTGCGCATGATGGGAAGTTCCTATCCTTACTTTCTCACCCCGTCTTGCCCCTTTCACCTTTCTGCTACTGCCACCATGGCCTCCGTTGCTATCACGCTTTCCTCCAAGTCTCAACTACACTTTCTGGAGGAGCACACACAGCTGGAGAGACCATCCCCATCTGGGAATTTAAGAACATAAGAGAAGCCCTGCTGGATCAGCCCACAGCTCATCTAATCCAGCATCCTGTTGCACACAGTGGCCCGCCAAATGCTCATGAGCATCTCAAGCAGAGACAAGGACAAACCCTTGCCTGTTCTCAAATCCCAGCAAATGGCCTTAGAAGCATCCTGCTTCCCCTCCTCAGCCTGAAAGATGTACCTAGGCATGAAAGATGTACCTAGGCATTCATTCTAGTAGCCATTGATACACCTGTTGTGCATAAATTTGTCTAATCCTACCTTAAAGCCATCTAGACTGGTAGCTGTTACCACCTCTTCTGGCAGCAAATTCCATAGACGGATGTCCCTCTGGGTGAAGAAATACTTCCCCTTGTCAGATCTGACTCTCCTGCCCATCAGCTTCATAGAGTGCCCCTGATTCTAGTGTTGTGTGATAGAGAAAAGAAATTTTCTCTGTCCTCCTTTTCTATATCATGCATAATTTTATATACTTCAGTCAGGCCCCCTCTTAAGTGCCATCTCTCCAGACTGAAGAGGCCTAGATGTTGCAGTCTCTTTTCAGGCATTTAGTTGGGAGAACGATGGCATGTCCCTATTGTTAGGCTTCCTTTTTTGGCTTGGTATTTTTACCCACACTGCTTCTGTGGAAAAGTCAGATTCACCTAGACATTCTAGTTGATAAGATTCTATCTCTTCCTTAATATACAAGGCTACAGCACCTCCATGTCACCCTTCCTTGTCTTTGTAACCTGAGATAACCGTATCCCATTGTTTTTCACTGGTCCACAAATATTTTACATCCACCCGCTCCTGTCCACAGCACACACTAAATATCTAGTATCACAATCACACACATGCCATTTTGCTATGCTGAGACCAGTCTGTGGAGCCAATTATGTCACCTAAAACCTTCAAATACCAGTCTCCATAAAAATTGAAGATACATAAAATGCATGATGAGGTCTCATTTTGCTGTTTGCTCATAATGAAAATATTTGAAAAGTAGGAACATAATTATTTATGTTCCTCAAATTTATTTAGGATTTTTAAAATATTATGCCATTGTGGAAAGTTACTGCACAGATACTCCATCCGTAAGGAAGAATGTTGCACTTTTGTGACCAATCCTTATTTAATCTCATTGACTAGCTCACAGAATCTTCCTTCCTTCCTTCCTTCCTTCCTTCCTTCCTTCCTTCCTTCCTTCCTTCCTTCCTCTCTCTTTCTTTCTTTCACAATAGTTGAGAATTTTGTTCATCCTAGATCTGAATACTTTGTGTATATATAATTGCTTTTTTTATAATCTGAGATACTGTAATTAAGAGAAAGGAAAAAGAAAGACCACATAATTCATTCTCTTCTTCATAGCTGAAGTAATGACATGAAATGGATGCCCCTAACCAGGAAGAAGGTGGTCTGGTAAGGATGAAGAAGTCAGTCTCTAATCAAGTAAATATACAAATCAAGTTAATACAGCTTGGAGTTTACTGTGGGATTTGCTCTGACAGGATAAAGGAAGGTCTCATGGAAGATCCTCAGGTTAGCTAAGGATGCTTATAAGAGTGGTGGCGAGTCTGTTTTCTAGAGGAATCCTCAAAAAAAAAAAAAAAAAAGGAGAACAGCAAAGGCACTCTGTTCCATTAGTTGTGGGGAAGAGGGGGTGAAATGATGCCTCCACTGTGTTGTTCTCAGTGTGGAATTATTTTTAGATGCGGTCAGAACTGCCCAATGATGATCCATTCATCAGCAGAGCCCCGGGTAATATGAGTCCAAATGAGTCTCTTGAGTCATTGTGGTTAGTGATGGGGTTGGTGTGGATATAAGATGCCATGCTTTAACCTATCTTTTCCAAACTTTTTTGATATGGGCCTAGGATTATACTGTAAAACATAACTGCAATTTATTTTTTACCTTGTGTACTCAGTATACCTAGGAATAAGGTCTGAAATAGTTGTTAGTCCAATAATAATTTGGAAAGTATATTTTGATTGATTTGACTCCAGTGTCTACGTATGTAACTTTAAAATGTTTATAAGCACAGTTGACAGAATTCTTTGAACTAGTAATCAGTAGTGACAAAACACATTTAAGGGTGGTTTATTTTAATGGTTCATTTAGAGTCATTTTAATTCCGAATAATCTCAAAAGAACATGAATAATATTATTGCAATTTCATGAGAAATGTGATAAAAATAGATACAATAGTTTGATCTATGAAAGGGAGGACTATTCTTTTTTTCTTGACATTTGAACTGGCATATTATAAGAGAAGGGAATTCCTACTAGAAATCCATTTGTGTCCCAAAATGTATACAATCAGAATAAGGTGCACAATAATATACAGTTTTATAACGTTATTATTTTTATGTTCCAATTTTCCTAACTGTACAAGTCTATTTACATTTACTCTGTGGTGTTTTTTTCTGCAATGGCATTATTATACTTATGGAGAGAAAATAAAGAAGAGTAATCTTTCCTAAGGAGAGCTCAAGTGACAACAGAGCCAGAAAGCGGTGGTTCATAACTCTTGTTCTTCATCATTACTTCGAGTGTAAAACACCTTTTAAGATTCAATATAAAAGTAAAATGCTGCTTATACTTAATGCTGGCTGTTTTGTGTATATTTAAATACAAGGCATATTAAATCTCAAATAATATCTCTTTCATTTTCCTTTAGCCTGTGGTCGGGGATTCTACAAGTCTTCTTCACAAGATCTGCAGTGCTCCCGTTGTCCTATGCATAGCTTCTCAGACAGAGAAGGATCTTCAAGATGTGATTGTGAGGACAGCTATTACAGAGCACCGACTGATCCTCCATATGTTGCATGCACAAGTAAGTTATTCATGTTACAAAATGTTGCTTCGACCAACCATTTACTAATTGTTTAATTGCTGGCCTTCAAGGTATCACAATAGACATATTTGAAAAAGAAAGTTATATCTCAGAGGTAGAGCATGACATTAACTCGTTCTCTTGGTATAATTCAGAGAAAATGCTGTGTAAATGCCTGTGTTTTTCTTAATACATATTTGTGTTGTCATATACATAATGTGATACAGCACCAAATAAATAAAATGAAATGTCACCTGTTTGACAAAGAGAGTTTGATTGAAATGTAATAGGATTTGGTTTAGCATTCCACATGCAAATAGGACTGACATAGAATGTGATTTTAGTAATTAATTTTTTCAGGCTTTTCAGAAACGTAGTTGTACTCAAAATATAGCCGTAAATCACAACAACAACAAAAACAGATTGAGGAATGAATATATGCATTTTGCTGTGCATTTTAAAGGAGAAAAGTGAGCTAGAGAGGTATTCTGTATGAGTCAGCTTCAGATATGCATTAACTTATAACTTTTAATTATGTAGGGGAAAAGCTGCTAAAGCTAGGTGTAGTAAATACAGGGAGAATGGATATCCTGTTTCCTTAATGGAAAATAAATAAAGCTTCTTGTCAAGTGAGTTCAAGTAGGCTTTTTGGTAGCTTGTAGTAAATATAATGAAAAGTTTATGTCTTGGCAGGCTTTTGCTGAGGTAATTAAAATATGAGCTAATTTTCCCCTGCTGATTTTTCTTTTTTCTTCTTGTGTTTCTTTCTGACAAAGGGCCCCCATCAGCACCACAGAACCTTATTTTCAATATTAATCAAACAACTGTGAGTTTGGAATGGAGCCCTCCCGCAGATAATGGAGGAAGAAATGACGTGACCTACAGGGTACTGTGCAAGAGATGTAGTTGGGAACAGGGTGAATGTGTTCCCTGTGGGAGCAATGTTGGATATATGCCCCAGCAAACTGGATTAGCAGACAACTATGTCACTGTAATGGACTTGTTAGCTCATGCTAACTACACTTTTGAAGTTGAGGCTGTAAATGGTGTTTCTGACTTAAGCCGCTCACAGAGGCTTTTTGCAGCAGTTACTGTTACTACTGGTCAAGCAGGTAAGTAAACTCTTTAATGTATTTTGAAATATGCATGTTGTGGATGTTTCTGTTGGTCTTTGCCATTTATTAAAGGGAGACATAGCAAAATGCATCTATGTACCACAATAATACTTGCAGTTTCCTATTTTATTTGTAGTTTACTGGCACTGGTGCAATTCTTGTCTTTTTACCCAGGCTTTGCCTATGTGAAAGGTTGTCTGTTTTTAATATCTCACTTGGTTTTTAAATCCATTTTTAAAATAATTATTTTTGTTTTAAATAGTTTTAACTTTTTAAATTATTATGAAGTGCTTCAGTTTTTTTTTAACTAAAGGGAAAGTGATATAGAAAGGTTTTAAATAAATATTACAGAGTAGTGTATGTAGGGCTGTTAATGGAGCATGGATTGAGCTAGGGACCCACCCACCCCAAATACCCTTGTTGATTTACCTTGACATTGAAGTCTACAGCATACTATAGGGAGTATATTGAACACAGAAATGTGTGGACAGCTTCCTTCCGTGGTGTGATATACCACTGGGGACCTATTTTGGCAGTGTTATAAGGTGTCCCAGGACTTTCAAAGGCTTGAGCTTTGGAGCCAACCTGGGGCCTGGTGTTGAATGGCCTTGTCCCATGTCAGAATCATCCCATCTCAGCTTGATGAAGGCTGGATATCTAAGGGTAGGGCAGTCTGCACTGTTCCTGGGTAGTCCAGGTAAGTGCAAAAATGGGGTTAGTTAAGTTCTTGCAGCCCACTTGTTTCAGTGAATCATTTATTTTCTTTAGGTTCCCCTCTTCCCATGGAGAGATAGTGTGATTAGCCTTAACTTGACTTGATTTGTCTTTTTCTTATTCTTTTTAATTTAACTAGCTATTCAGCACATTTCATGTCTGAAATCATGCAAGTCATTTCTTTGCCTGGAAAAGTAACAATCTGGGGATCTGGGGTCTATGTGTAAACATCCTGAAGGTCCTCTAGTGGAATAAAACAATGTGTGCAGTTGAAAAAAATGCCTTAAAATATATCCTAGTTGAAATATTATTGTTTCACTATTCCTCTTAGCAATTCCAGTGCCATAGAGTTTTCAGAATTTAAATTCAGAGGTTCTACCCCAATTATATTTATCCTGAAACAGTGTAAATGCTTTGTTTATATCCTAGATTCCTTTTTTACTTTAATATTCAGATTGTTTTCACCAAGATTAATCCTACTAGATATTTGATAATAATATTTAGTGAGAATGCAGCAAAGACTATTTCTTTATTATTTATAGAGATCTGATGGATTGAAATGTCAGGAAAATTAAACTGGCATATCATCCAACAGACAAATTATATTTGGTAATTTTTCAGGTTGAAATAGTGACTTGCCTAGTGAAGCGTTGAATTATTAATATGGTGACCTAGCAAGCAAATGATACTTTATTACTATTTTGCTGATACCAAAGAGGGTAGTAACTGCAAAAAGCCAAAGTTATAATAAGTTAACCTTATTATTTTCTGTGGACAAACTGTGCCTGGACATGCAGTATTGTATTTATCAGTGGAAGCTTGTAGCTTTAATGTGGGCTGGTTGCAGATGAAGGCTGGACAATTGCTAGCAGTGAAAATATGCAGAAAGAGTGCTCCCCCACAGCCAGCGATTGCCTGGCCCAAGCCTTTGACCCTCCACCCTTAAAGCTATGTGATGCCACTGGTATTTATGTATTTAAAATATTTCATCTCTGTTCTGTACATTCCATGTTTACTTGACAGAGAATGGCATGTATGGCTAAGCACAAGTTGCTTCAGATAAGATCCCAGCACACAAACTGTTTGAAATTTCATATCACAGTTTGGTTGATGTGTTGAAGATGCTCATGCAGTATGTGAATTGCATATGAAAATAAGCTATGGAGCATGATGGAGATAGGCATAGACAGATGCCCTATGATCTACAACATTTGTGGTTAAAAACACTGAGAGATGAAAGAAGGCTCTTTTGCACAGTTCAGTCAGTTGGTATGCTGATAACATGTCTTGCTTCATGGCTTTCCTTTTAAAAATTCAAATATTTCCATTTCTTACAAGAGATGTAAGAGTCTGGACTTTACTGCTGGTGCCTTGTACAGCACCATGTCCTTTGCTACATTTTAGGAGTTCTCTAACCTGAATTTTCGTCCTGTAAACATTCTGCTATAAGGCTCGCTAGCATGAAGAGGGTAATTGTTTTTATGTTCTTTCTTGATTGCTTGTAAGATATATAGCAGCTGGGCTTCTTTGTTCCTTGTGTATAGATGATAAGTAATTGTTCCTTGTCTCTGGGCCTTTTCGCACCTTGATCAGTGGGGAAGTCCAAGTATATCCCAGCACAAGGCATATGCACTGCATGGAGCCACATTAATTCCAGAAGTGCCTCTGCATGTGCTAAATAGTCATATAGCTGTTGAGCACATGCCAGTATGAACCTGTTCACACCTCTTTCGGGCAAGATGTGGTGTGGAGGGAGGCAGCCACAGTTGCTTGGTCATATGGTTGCCATGGCAACAGCCAGCACACATGGCCATTGTCATTGTTACTGCAGGGACACAATTGCCAAGGGTATAGCAGCAGTTGCACTTACCTGGCAGATAGGGAAATGCTGGGCAAGTTTGGAATGGTTTGGGCACCTGATCAGTCCCAGAGGTTTGTTGGCCTTTTCGCCTAGCAAGAGTGTGAAAAGGCCCTTTGTCTTCTTCAGTAATAGTTTTGCCTCATTTCCTTTGGTATGGCTTTTTCTCAGTATTAGCTTCTCTTGGTAGTCACTTCTAGTTCAGCTGATGTTTCTATTCCTCTCTGGAGCTATTCTTTACTGGTTCTCTTTGAAAGTTACTCTTTGTTGGGCAGAAATGCTAATCTTTTGTGGCACTGTGATATTGGAGTTACTTCCTTGCTGTCCAAGTGCTAGTAGATTGCAAGGGTATTATGTGAGGCTTGACAAAGTTCGAAGCTCATCTCTTGCCTAATTTTTTTTGGGGGGGAGGGGGGGTTCAATTCCATATACTTGTTTCCTATATGGAGTTTTGAATTGGTACTTTTCAATGGTCCACAGATGAAATCAAAGTCTGTGGGTCTGTTGATGGTTACTTTGTCTGAATGCAAGGATTCTAGAAATTCTCTTCTCTCCTTTGATTTTGCCTGTCAAGTGCTTCTAAAATTTTCCATTTGAAAATTTCCTTGGGTATGTTATGCAAGTCACCTTCCAATTTGTCCTACATACTGATGTTCACAATCCTGGCATTTTATTTTGTTTTCTGTTTGTTTTCTTTGCCTACTGGGTATTTGGGTTTGCTTAATAATCTTTTGAAGGGAATTAGTCAGGTTGTGTGCCACAGATATTCCAAGGTGTTGTAATAATTTGCTGATAATTTTTGAGATATGTTTAATGCATGACAGAAGTTTAGATGTATAAACATTTTTCTCTGAAGTCATGTGGATATCCACTGAGCTGGATGACTCTGTGAAATCTATTCCTGCTTTCTGGCTTCTCTGAATAGAGATTTACTTAGCTCCTTTTTGATAGTATGCAATTAGGTTGTTACTGCTGAAGTTGAGGAATGAATTCACATCTGTAAGTTTTAGGATGATTTGAGTATGAAGGTTTCCATACTACTAACAATGTCCAAAAGAAGAAGATTTTTTTAAACCATTATTTTCTTCTTCTTTTATGATTCCACTTAATATTAGCATTTTTTCATGTTTGCATTTTAATTGATCTTTTTTAAGTATTAGTGAATTTATTGTTGACATAACAGATCAATTTGTTTGTTTTTTTAAAAATAGGAGAGCTGTAGATTCTGGTCATTGCACTGATGTTTCCACTACAAAAGCTGGAATGGGAAATCCTTTTGGAGTTCCTTTTGTCTTTCTGTAGGTCATGCCAGCCAATGAAAGTGTATGTGTAGGCATACATATATCAGTTAATTAGCTGAGGAATCTGGAGTTTTGGTGTTAAGTTGAATGTACTATGTGGATATGTCTGTATTATGTCTTTTAACAATACTTGTGAACCAGAGGATGTGAATGGAGCAGTGACACTGAATGAGTCCATAATTTTATTTTCTTCAACAGTTTATGGTAAAATGACAGAATTTTTTTTAAAAAATCTAAATTGCAAATTGGTGTTCCTTCTAATGAAACAATTGGACATAGTTATCCATAGAATTTGTATTTTCAGGTATCCATAGAATTGGGGACAAAATGGACCACTGCTTCTCATTTGCCTTTTCATCTATTTTGTAATTTGTCCCTTTGGTTAGGTTTTTAACCTATTCCATGCATTCTCCTTACACACTTAATGTTGCTCTTATTATTCACCTTTCCACCATATATTCTCAAAAGACCAAAGGCAGGCTGAAAAGACTAGCCTACCACATTTCTACCTTGTTGGAAATATCCCCACATGTTATCACAAAACTTACCCATGTTCTAGGAAAGTCTGTAGTGAGAAACACATTTATCACTGTTTCTCTGGTCCGTCTCTATGCTTTCTACATCTTTGTTCTGCTCAGTACAGAACATACAATCTATCTGAAATGATTCATAGTCTGATAGCCAGGTGATAGCTAGCAGTCTCTTATCTTTTCTGACTGAATCCTTCAAAAAGGTAAATTGAGGACTACTAGTTGGTAGTGTCAAAACCCTTTATCTTTTGTCTATTTTTTAGTTTAGAGCAGGCTAATGTGCTCAAACTGTTTTGTTCACTGTGGGCAGTTTTTGTGTGGGTTTGATCAGAATTCCAGAATTTTTATCTATACCTAGTTGTTTCTAGAATCTAGGGTCCTATAATGAAAATATCCCCTAATTTTGTTGGCAGCCTTACTTGACCCATCACACCTTGCTTTCCAGGCAGCTCTTTCCAAGTCGCAACTGCCAGTAGCATGATTTTCACACTCACAGACATAAAAGGCTTACTACATCTTCCAAGTTGGCCAGGGGCACCTCTCCTTCTTGGAAGGTGTTGAATATGATTGTACATGTAGAAGCATGCAATGGCTTGTTATGAGAACCCATGGTTCTCCACTACCAGAAGTCTATTGGCTGGCCCCTTCAACCAGCATTTGCCACTTTTACAGTCAGGGTGACTGATCAGGTAAAACTCCAGAGGTGATGGAGGGATGCAAGGCTATGATGAGGTGACACCATATGCACACTAGAAAAGTAAAAATCTGGTGCATGATGGTGGAAGGCTGTGGCATGATTGGGGGGCATCTTCAGGCATGATGGGGCTGTGGCACAGTAATAGGAGATAGGCCATAAGGGAGAAAGAAGGAATTCAGACTATTTAATTTGAATGTCCCAATTTGTTACTGTATCAAACTCCTAAAATTTGAGGAGTTTTTGTTCGGTAAGAATGAAACTTATCAAACCACTTCTAAATCAAATCGCTTTGGCCCATCTTTATTTAAAACTCCTCGTGTGCTTTAATTTCACCTGTCATGATGTGCGGTCTTGGTCCAGTGCTACTAGAAAGAAAATCAGTATCTAGAACCACTGTAATTTAATTCTAAGATCATGCTTAGCCACAGATATGATACATATATTAAAACAATATTTTTCCTTCCTTCCTGTCTTTGTTTCTTTCTTTCTGTTCTAACTGTAGTTTGTGATTCTGGTTTGCCATTACAAGCAATAATTTAATTCAGATAGCACATTAAGTCATTGTTAAGCATCCTTAAGTGTTGTTTAGTTTCATGGCTGAATTAAGACTTTAAATTGTTCCTTTTTTTTCTTTGAAAACTGCTACCACTTCCATAAAATAGCAGGGAAAGATGGGCAGCACTCAGGGGCCTGCATAAATATGTAGTGACAGTATCATTTGCAGTATGACAGATAATAATTTTACTTATCAACAAAATATACTAAAAAAAACTTCATTATACAGCAATTCTATGCCATGTTTTTGATGCTTAGATGGGAGAAAGCACTTATTTGGTTTAATTCTTGTGACATAGAAACTAGGGATTTATGTATTTACTCATTTCTATATACTTGTATTCCCCAGGCTTCAATGAAATCAGTGTGTAAACAGTTAAAATGCAGTTTATAAAACCCCCAAAGAAAATTAAAAAAGAACAGTGTCTGAAAGGTGATTTTAAAATTTTCAAGCTCAAAGAACTTTTTTTTAAAAAAATAGTTTTTATTTAATTTCAGAATATAAATCTATGATACAACAAATAAAAATACTTAAAGATAGTGCATAGAATAGAAAAAGTAAAATAAAGGGCAATTCCCAGTCTTTCATCATGTCTAGCACTTGCTGTTTAGAGTTTAGCTTCTTTTGTCTCTCTTCGTTAATCATCTTCTGATGAAACTGTATTATTAATCTTCAAAACCTATGGTTTTTCAGTACTTCTCTGTATTTTGTAGGAAGTCCATAAAGGATTGCCAATTATTCAAAAATTGCAAATGCCCTATATCATAACAAGCGTGTCAGTTTGTCCGTCTCTGCCAATTTCTATTCTGAAGTACAAAGAACTGCGATGCAAAATTGGCTCAAGGCACACATGGAAGATGACTGAGATCAAATTGTCAGTTTTTAATAATACAAAAGAAGTGTGTAGAAGGTTAATTGACAAAGGAGATCTATATTGCTCTGGCTTTATAATAAAATTCTTCTGTACTAGGCTGTAATAAAGTTGTATAATCCACATGAAGACATTAGGTACTGCCTTCAGCCTCCGAGGGCCACTGTGGGAGCAACATGATTGCCTGAAGACAGGCTTTGGGAAAGCATTGAAAACAGCATTTAGTAAATTCCTGACACTTTTGGGATTTGACACTTACAGAATAGGCAGGTTGGGATATTTTCTGTTATTGTTTAAAAGAAAAAAACTCTTAGGATCAAATAAAATGATAATACAGTGTTTGTGTCTTTTGAAATAATGATTTGAAGGTTGATTTTTTTGAAGAATTTTTAGGAACAGCTCTTGCTTTTTTCCTTTTTTTATATTTTTTTTTTACCAAGAATCTAATTATGTCCAAATTGTTTGTTTTTGTGAAAATAAATATTTTAAAGACCCAGTTTTTAAATAGAAAACTGGATTTTCCTTTGTAATAATTGGACTTGCCTGTGTTTAATTAACTTTATTGTACTGATTAGAGCATTGAACTTTGGCTGGCTTTGCAGTGGACCATTGCCTCCATGCTTGTAGCTGGTTGGCTCCTTTTGGTTTAGAAAAGAGATACCCTTTTAGCCTGACTATTGGCTGCAAACACAGTCTTCTTCTCATTCCCTTTCTCCCTCTGTTGTAACATTTAATATACTGTGTTGAAACCCACTATGAGATTTTATGATGTAGCATACAATATGAGCTGAAATTACAAATAATAAATAATTGTAGCTTCTTATAATTTCATTGGGGGTCAAGCTTGAAATTAGGGATGTGCACAAATGTTTCTTTTCACATTTGATTCACATTAATTTAAATAGAACCCTTTCAAATGTGGTAGGATCCAAATTTGATATGAATGCTTGATATGAATCCAATTAGAATCTTGCTCCAAATGCACTGGATCTGCTGTGAATCCTCTTTGAATCCACTCTGCATCCAGTGCAGATGTGACTGAACAGCCACATTCCCGCCTCCTCAGTTTCACAAATTTTAAATGTGATGAATATTTGTGTACATCCCTACTTGAAATTAATATATTGTATCACTCTCTATTACAGTGCCTTGTGTCTGTAAGCTTGTGTATAAACTATGATTTGATTTTTGTATATTTTCAGAAATTGTTAACAGATCTTCTAGATACAAGTTTGCTAGAATAAATCTTTAAATTTCCTAGTACTGTATGTAAGAATCTTCATGACCACTCTAAAAGCTACATTATCACTAGCAACCCAGTGTATTGCCTAGCCTTGTTTGAATAAAGATGATAAATCAGGGTAGTTATTCTGATAGAAAGTATAAATCACTTTGAAGGCCTGTGTTTTTTTATTTTCCTTCATGGCAGTAGTTCCTTGTGACTTGTGGGGTTCCCTGCATGCCACATACTGCTGAGTAGGAATGAAATGCCAGAGGCTGTGGGTTAGACCTGCAGTGCCATCAGCCACAACAAGTTGATTGCATATCTCACCACTTGATCTTGTGAATCATACTGCTGAACGTCAGTGAGGACAGTATGAGCTATTCTACTGCTCCTATTAGCCTGCACAAACATAGGGCTCCCCATCATTGCTGAGAAGTTCTTTTTCCTGGTCTGGCAACTGAATTTCCCTGCCACCACTCTTGGGGAAAAGGCAGAATGGAAGTATTCCTTTCTCATCTTACCTTTTATTTCTGTTCCTTTCCTATGGCACACAACAGCAATTCTGTTCATTTATAGTAAATAAAATTGGAGTTGCATATGACAAACTAGATTTATTTGGATCAAATTCAATTGGGTTTGCTGTGCTTTAAACTGTGTATTTTATTGGACTCTGCTGGGACCCTCTGTTTATAAGTAGTTTTGCCTGTGCATTGTACCATATTAATTATCTATTGATAAAGTCACAGAGTACATCACTATGGTATGCCTCTGCAGTAGATAGCTCCCTCTTTCTCAAGGAAAAGAACAGAATGTTCTGTGAATGATTTGCTGTGAAAGCTGTAAATTGATAGCACTATTGGGCATCTTATGTTCCGTTTTTAATGCGAACATAGTAAATGTTGATTATCTTATTTTTTGCTTCATTAGTGATGAATGAGAGCAGATTTGATGTAGACAAGCAGTCTGGTGGAATGATGCAAAGCCATCTATGAAAACATCTGTACAACTCCACCAGTGCAGTAAATTATTGCTACAAGCAAAAGGCATTGATCCACGGGGATCATTAACTGCTTTAGTCAACTGATCCAAGTAATAGGGTAAATGAAAAGAACATTATCAAGACTTAAACTTTTAGAAGATGTCAGTTATAATTGTTAAGTCATTTACCATGGTCTTTCAGTCTACTGTCTTATGGCTTAGATTGAGTTTCTTCTATTCTGTGCAGAAAATAAATATTCAATTAAGTGGTAAAATTCACAGGATTTTTTTTTTACAAAATTCACACATCATCCTGCCTGCCATTTTCTAAAAGAGTCAGTCACAAAGTGAGAGATAATTGCTGCAAGTCAGGAAAATTAATCCAGCATGAGCAAGAAAGGATGATATATCTACTGTAACAAAACATGTGATGTATGAGCCAATAGGTTTTCTCTTGAAGAAGATGCAAGGACAACCAAAGGAGATCTGAACAATCAATTAGCATGGCTTGAGAGTGAGCAGCTCTTAACTGGCCATAGCAGGTTGACATGAGATAATTACTGTCCTAGTTTTAATAATAACTGCTAATTTACTGTAATATAACGGGAAATAGAAAGGATAAAGGTAGTTGTTTGGCTTTACCTAACAATTCTTGTCTTAAAACGCTGATGAACTCGAGGCTATCATATGATATGACATTCCTTCCTTTGCTTAAAAGAGCTTAAGTCCATCACATCAGTATCCAGGTTGCTAAAAGGCCTCTCTGGTAAGGGCCTCTGTGATATACAACTGCACTCAGATAGCTCCAGATTTGAAAACAGGCTTATGCTCCTGGCTGTCGCTGCCACCATATCTGAAGGGATGGCCACAGCAATGATGATTTTCCTTTACCATCTCCATCTGGTTCAGTTAAGTATGAGGCAGAAAGTGGCCAACTTCTGAGGTTCTTTCTTGGTCAGCTCTTAATGTGCCAGGTAGAATTAGCCTGCAAGTCTGGCAGGTACCAGCCATGTCCACACTGTGCTTCCTGAATCTTAGTGAGCAAGATTTTATGGGCCCGAAAATGCTGCCTTTATCTGTATAGCACTGACTATGGGGTGGCGGGTGGGGGTAAATTAACTTTTCATTGGTGGTCTTGTGGCACTACTGGAATGCTCAGGAGATAGTTCCTCAAAAGTTCTGTTTCTCAGAAAGTCCAGGTTCTGCTAACAGAGAATGTTAAAGTGCTTCTAAGTAGTAAACCTGTAGATTGAAGGCTCTATCATCTTTAAAATTAGTTGCACATATGCAGATTCACTGTATAAATAAAATTAGGTGGACTCTAGGTTACATTTCTGCCAAATCTTAGGAAATGCCATATTTTGCACCTTATGAGACACACCTGCAATTTTGCAAGGAAGATGAAATAATGGAATATATTTCGTATGTGTAACTATATCTATAACTATAAAATATCAAGTATCCAGAAACTTTTTCAGGTTTGCATTATGTGAACATATATTTTAAGAAGTTTGCAGCCTAATGTGGCTTATGCTGAAAGTAACAAACTGTAAAGCAAATCTCTTGGTGGACTTCTATATTATTAGTATAAAAATTCCTTGAAGTTCTGAAATCCCTTTCTTTTGTCTGACACTCAAAGCAGCTGAGGTGTTAAATGTAATTGAACACAGCTGGCTTTGTGGCAGTACAACCGAACAAATCATCTATAAAGTTCAATGACACACATCAATTCATATTGAAACGTTTATTATCTAGTTTGTTAAAGTGTTCAGTGTGTATGGTTCCAAAGATTATTTTGTGAAATCTTTCTGATATATAACAAGTTACAAAAGCTAAATATAAGTTTTAGTTGTTCCCAAAATCATAGGCAGCTTGTGAGTTGATAATGGTTTTATTGCAAGGAATCAAGAGCACATGATTTTTCTACTTCTGTAACTTTCTCTCCCTTACATATGATTACAGGATATGCTGTCTCCAGTCTTGAATGGTGCTCAATGAGTTGTGTTCTGTTCCTCTTATTCCAGTAGTCTACATCAGCCTGATCTTTCATCTCCTGTGTGATGGGCATAATTTAGATATGCTAGCTCTCTGCATGTGCATAAGGAGCACTAAGGAGAGGAAGCAAGAAAGCTGTAACATAGGAAGCTTTAAAATACAAATTCCAGCTTAAGAAGACAACAGAATTTGTTGCTTTCCTATAGCTCAACACAATTCTTGTGATCGGTGTTCCATCATTCATATGATTTGCAGTCATTTTTCATTAAAATAATCTTATTTGTTGAATCATATCTCTCTTCCACCTTTGGGGAATGCTCCCTTTTTCTTGTGGTGTACAAGGCTTCCTGCATTACAGCCACGGAAATCTAGAAAATGAATCTGTTTTCCCTGAGTGACTTTACAAAGTTCTGATTACTTTTTTTGTTCTACCAGACCATAGTGAGTTTATGCCATGAGATCACTGAATGTAACAGAATAGTGTTTAAGGGTTTCTAGTTTCCTGGATTGTTTTTTCTTACTTGCCTTATTTAAAGAAGTCTTACTTAACCACTGTTAAAAGCCATACTGACTTCCCCAATTCAAAGCATGGAGCAATTTATCAATAAAAAAGTGTCTCTATTTGTAATTAAGATGCTAGATACTGCTTAACTCAGTGTGGCATATTTGGGCACGGTGATGCCTTGAATTAATCCCAAATAATACTGTTGCTTTTAGTATTATATTTTATTTCTGCTATTTTGAGCTTACTTCAATTTTGCTTCAGTCTTACGCTTCTCTCATATGATAGTGATGTGGTTTTTTCTAGTAACAAATTAATGAACTATCTTTTTGTTACTTAAATTTCTATATATGGAATTTGGTGCACAGAAAATTCCATTTCAAGATTGGAAAAGGATATTTAGAATCAACTTTAACACTGACTTTATTTACACATGTTTATTGAAGTTGGCTTAGATTAGACTTGATTGACTAGATAAGACTTAGATAAGACTTGATTGAAATAAAATTCCCTAATAACGTATTTTGTTTTAAAGGCCTGCCTGTTGCTTATACAACACTGTCATAGTCACTTTTAGATAAAGTGATGGTAGCAGAAGCAGATAAAAAGACATTCTTTAAAACTGTTGCTAAGTTGTTAACTCTTTTCCGTTGCTATTATACTGACTTCTTTTCTTTCTTTTTATTTTTTAAAATTCTTTATACATAAAAATACAAATGAGCCCAACAATACAAAGAACAACACAAAGCAACTAAAAAACTAAAAAACATGAATACTGATTAATTCCTTTCTGCCCTCCCTTCAGAAGTAGATCTCTAATAACTTTCTGTAATCCAGTGTGATAACATCTTAACATTATCTATCAAGTGCTTGGTTTCCTGATCCAGATCCGTGATGCAGTTCCATCTGCTTTAGACTGAGAGTGATCATATTTGTATCACTGGTAGATCCATTTAATTGGCTCTTCCGGGGGGGGGGGGCAGTGGCCCTGATGCAGAACATGGGAGGTGTGCAGAAGACACGTCATGTCCTTCCATGATTGGGACTACCAGGAGATCCACTTCAGTGGCATATCATAGTGCACTGCTGAGACCCTGAGGCTAGGGACGTTAGTTCCTAGTCTTCAAAAGCCTATGAGTGCAACCATACTTTGGGCCTATATGCCTTTCTGTGTTCAGCATCAGTGGGCCTGGCTGTTGCAGACCCACTGAGTCTGAAAGCAGACCTTTTTGTAGTTGTTACCTTCTAGTTCACTGTCTTGAGCTGTTCTGCAAATGTTTGGTTGAATTCTACCTACTCCATTACCAGCTACTTGCACTTCACATTAGCAAGGAGATAGATGCTCAACAGGAGATGGCAGTGGCCTGTGGCTGAAGCCTTTTTCATAGAGGTTAAAGTCAATTTCTGGCTGGAGCCTTTCCTCTGTCCATTGGCCTTTATTTGTGATTCACAGGTTACGACTGACATAGAGGGGCTTGCTACTGACAGCTAATACAATTTTCATTAGCAGACAAGACCCTTTTAGATTAACCAGGAAGTTATGCTGATGAACTGGTTACTATTGATTCTTCAGGATAGTATCTTCTGTTTGTATATGCGTGAAAGAAAGTTCTACTCAGCTCAGTGGATTTTCTTCTGGAATTGTTAAGGTTGACTCAGAAATTAAATCTTTACAGTTCAGATGTCTGGAGCTTTCTACGCTGCTTCTCATACTAGTTGAACGTCACCCTTGATCCTTCTCTTGCCTAACAGAATGTCCTGAAGCTCTGGAAGTAAGAGGACAGAACAGAACTAGCCAGAGGTTACTGTTACTACACAATTCATCTACAAGATTCAAAATAAAACCATTTAAAACTTTTGTTTAATAACAACAACAACCAGGAGACAGCAGGATTGGCATGAAACAAACAGAAAATTATGAAATGCAAGGATGGCACTTAAAACAGCTTAACATTGACAAGGTTACTATCTGTCAATTGCAAAAGGTCACCCTGCTGCGTTCTGCTCACATTATCCACTGATACATGACGTCATCTTAGAATCTTGGAAAGATCCGGATGCGTTATGAAGTACCAAAGCCAACATGTTTAATGTTGTGTTATGTTGTTGTTGTTAATTATAGAACTTCAGTGACTCTGGTGAAAACCAGTGAAAGTGGTCCCAGTCATTGGGGCTCTGTTCTTTAGAATAATTCAAACACAATCTTTACCACTTCACTTGACACATTAATGTAAACATTTTAGTAGTGTATTTATACTGTACTAACCCTTTTCAGAAGTCTTAAGATTTGACCATTAGTGTCTTTCTATACAGCAGTAAATTCTGAAAGATAATCCATATGTTGTGCAGAAGTCATGTGCAGCACTGCTTTGAGATGGTACTTAAATTTGTATGCATAGATGCATTAATTCTAGAAGGAAAAGGAGTAGTTGTGCAAATGGCACATAATGGCATTATTCGGAAGGAAAATCTATGTTGCTTTGTATTGAGTCAAAACAGGAATTTTCTCCTTGCTGTCTGCTTCAATTCTGTGACTTCTGTCATTATGTAGTCCAACATTTTTTAAAAAAAACTGTGTAACTAATAGCTTCTGGACAGCTTGGAAT
This sequence comes from Aspidoscelis tigris stejnegeri, assembly GCA_023333525.1. NCBI lineage: Eukaryota > Metazoa > Chordata > Lepidosauria > Squamata > Teiidae > Aspidoscelis > Aspidoscelis tigris. The sequence continues at coordinate 99,985,376 of JALMGA010000001.1, forward strand.
GGAGTGATAAAAGCAACAGCATGCCTGTGTTGTCTTGATATCTAAAACTGAGCAATTGATTCTGATTGGGAAGAATTCATTTAGCTATTTTTTCTTGTTAGGAGGGGCTTGCATGAAAAGAGCAGATATGGAGGAGTTAAAGGAGCTTTTCAGGAGAGCTGAGAGAAAATGCAGTTGCAATATCTTGTAAGGTAGAGTTGTAGCATATATAGACTTCAAATTGCTGGACTTGTTACAATGAATCAATGCTGAATTCATTGATATGATATTTAATCATGATAACTATTTAAATTTTTGTGTATTCTTAAAGCCTAAGTTGTGATTTCCCTCCAATTGCTAGAGCACAGTTTTTACCCAAGAAACTACTTTATTTTATCATGTTGATTTTGTTATTCTTTGTCTTCCACTGTGTTAGCCAAAGTAATAAATAAAGATGACGAAAGCTGCCAATTAATTGCCTTAGTTTGTTTTTTTCCTTTTGCAGCTTTTTTTTATTTGCATGGATCAAAAATTGTTATTTTGTATTATGCTTTAACGTTCTGTTGAAGTGAATAAGTTGCTATAATAATTACAGTTAGTACAGTTTCTAAAGAGGTAACACTTGTCTTAAGCTAACCTGTAGCTTTTTTCCCCCAAAAGCATTTTGATTTATCTGTCACCTGATCCATCAGCAATGAATAATTTTCATGGAAGGTGCACTTTAATTACATTCCCATTTGACTTGCATTATCATGCCCTATCTAGGTAATTAATCTCACCAAGTATCCAATTTCGGCCTTTATTGCTGGCAGGCAGGCCTCTTGAATTATGTGTGCTTGAATGGGTACTTGGTCTATTTTAAGCTGAACATACCATGAGACAATTTTTAGGAGAGTCTAGTTCTCCATCACCATTTCTTAAAATGTGACTCCTTGCCTTACAGCGATCTACTTCCTTTTTCTTATTTTGCACAACTATCCAGTATCATAACAATGTGTGTTTTAAGGACACAATTTGACATAGAGTTACCAATACAAAACAACACCCATGTTAACATACTTTGGAGAAAAAGTTGAAAACTTGTTAAAAGGGACACAACTGCATTAACGAATTAGAGAACAAGTAATTTTAATCTGTCCTGCACCCTATATTGCTAACACACGAGTTTCCAGTTTGTTCTTCTGGAAAAAACAGGATAACTTTTCAGTGAAACTTTCAGTTTTCACCATCATTCCTGCCATCAATTAAATTAGGATTTTCCAGCATTTTGAAGTTAGTATTTTGTGTATGCTTTGGGATTATTTTAAAGGGGAATATTTAGCTGGAACCACATTTTAGCTTGCACGTTAGAAGGGTTATAAAGCACACTATTCTTATTTCTTATTTTTATATCATTAAAAGGAATGCAGCAAAGCTATGAAGTAGTTAAGCTTCTGACAAAGGGGGCAGAAAATAAAGTCCTCTATGGTAAAAAATAATTTAAAAATGTAATTACATATCTGCACTGAAAGTAAAGTTATTTTATATTTCTGAAGGCTTTGTGTTTTCAGAAATAACAGAATTGATTTCAAATATTTTGACTCTGAAGTATATGCTCTTTTTTTGTTGTTTTTTAGTTATGTGGCATATAACTGCAGGGTTTTTTTTTCACATGCAGTTTATTCCCTTCCCTTACTTGATGTCAGTAGTGAAATTGATAAGGCAAGGTTCAATGAATATGAGGCATTTATTTAGTCTGTTTGTACTTGATGTTATATGAATTAACTATTTCTTTGAAAAAGTCATAATTTAATAGCTCTTCTATCCCTTAAGAAATTAGTCTAAGGTCTAGAACAGTGATGGTGAACCTTTTGAGCTCGGTGTGTCAAAATTCACAATAAACCTAGCCTAACTTGGGTGCTGTGTCACATCTAGAAATATCCATAATTTTGTGATATTTGTAGCTCTAGTTAAAAAAGAGTTATATTTTGATATCTGTATTTATTAAAAGCAAAATCAAATAATTCTTTACATTAGTAACTTTTTTGTTGCTGAATTTCATTTGCTAAATCTTCAGTTGAAGGTTGGTATTTTCATACACTTCAAGCCCATGCAAGTGCTACTAACTTCATCTGTCAGTCGGTTTCTTTTATTGGTTTTAATATTATTTAATGCTGAGAATAAGAGCAATGACATGACTCCATCGTGCCTCCTATGCCAGGCACACACAGTGCCTCTGTGCTCCCAGTATCTTCCCAGTATCTTGTAGGCCGCAAGCCAGAAGCAGCCTGCGGCCTCCAAGATACCAAATGACAACAACATGCGCAGGTACCAGAGTGACATTGCGTATCACCAAAAAGGGCCTGGCGTGTCACCTGTGACACGCGTGTCATAGGTTCGCCATCACTGGTCTAGAATGAAAGAGCACACATTTAATATGTACATGTCATCCATACTAACCTTATGCAGGTTGGGTGAACCACAGAATAACAAACAGCATTTTAATACTTACAAATAATCTATTTGTTTGACTGAACAGGTTTGAGAAGGGCAGGATGGCCATTTTGGTTGATATACTTGTCTATGTTGTCCTCAGTAGATATTTCCAGGACAATTGCCTGCAGCCATTGCTGTGGACAAAGATTCAGTAGCTACATAAGAGGAATACATTTGCAGCTGCATAGTGTTAGCCTTATGCACCATCTGTTTGCAAAACTTTTTACTAGGGTTTAAGTTTGTGGTATAGAAATGGTAGTATACTAAGACACAGACCTCTTCTCTGTGTGTTTGTGGGAGAGAGAGGAATCCTTATTTTATTTGATTGACCAGCTAATGTGTAGTTTATTTTCCTAGGAAATATGCTTACAAATTTCTTTAAAATCTTTTATTTAGGAATTTGTTTATATTGTTGAAAAGTGCTTATACAGTGGTACCTCGACATACAAGTGCCCTGACATACAAGTGTTTTGAGATACAAGCCGCCGAGCGAGTGATATTTTGCTTTGAGATGAGAGCAAGATTTGAGATACGAGTATGTAAATACAGTACAGTACATAACAAAAACAACTGAGGTGGTGTTTTGGGAGCTGGAATGGATTAATGGGAAAATTGCTTTGAGATACGAGTGATTTGACATACAGTAAGAGCAAGGTTACGGAACGAATTAAACTCGTATGTCAAGGTACCACTGTAATTCGAAATACTGAGAGCCAGTTTTAAGCATTTATGTACCACCATGCAGTCTCTCTCTATAAAAAAAGAGCTTTAGACTTAGAGTGCCTCCAGATAGGAACGGAAGTAGCAAACACGCTGCTGCTTCCATCCCCTAGAGTAGGAGCATGGCATTCCCCATCCCGCCACCCCGTGAACTAAACAGATGCTGGATAACCAGAAGTATTTACTGCATTTCTACTGCTGGTGACAGAACTTATTATCTGCCCAACTGGAAGCAGCTCCACTAGAAATTTGAAGCTTTTGTTCCTCTAGTTTGGAGGACTAGAAGCAGCTCCTCCTTAAATATGGAGCTTCCAATTCTCCAGTTTGGAGGACCAGAAAGAGTTTCAAATTTAAAGTGGAGCAAGGGATGTGTTTGGAGGCATAAACCCATGAACCATAGTATGCTGGGCCCTTTTGTCCTTAATAATTTAAGAATGCTAAAATTTGTTATATTCTGAGACAGTAAGTAAAATGATTTAAGACCAAGTATATGGAACCATGAGGTAAACTGTGTATTTTCTGAATTTGGGGACTTATTCATAAAGGTGCCAGCTTAATATGGTCTTTTAAAAACAACAACCATTGAACTCTGGCCATTTCACACCACACCACTTCACTGCACTTCTTTATCTTTTGCAATAGCTTTGTGGGACGTCAGCCAGTTAGCAACTTTTTTGCAGGAGTCATGCTACATTTGCAATGGCTTCAAAAAGTACACTGGGCCCACTCATACAGTCAAGTGTAGTCCAAGCTGGCTTGACTTCTCAACATGGCACCTGAAACCATCTCACTTTGAATTTTGGCCTCATTTCAGAAGCTGTTCAATGAGACCCCATAAAAGGTTGCAGTAGGAATTTATGGCTCCTCTGTGACATTTCTTTGGCCACCATAGCCACTTATGGAGGCCATAGAATTACTTTGATGATTCCAGAAAGGTTGCAAAGTGGCTGTAAAGGACTGTTGCAGGATTTGCAGTACCTTCATGGAACTCTTGGGGCCACAGAAGCACTTTACAGCTGCTTTATGACACCATGAGAACCATGATACATTTGTTGCAAAATATGAACTACCTGCCCTTCTTATAGGTCTGCTGAGCCAAAGCCAAGTCAGGGCCTCACTGATATCACAGCTTGGCTACCTTCAAGACCTGGTAAAACCTTTAAATTCGGGGCTTATCTCAAAACCCAGTTCGGAAGTGACTCTGTAAAAACCTTCTATGAAGGTTGTAAAAGGCTGTGGTGGCTGCAAAAGGGACTTCTTCAGGATCTTGGTTGCACCTTTGTAATTTTTGTCCCACTAGAAATATCAGGTTTCATTTTATGACAGCAAAAGCCTAATAAATACTGCCCCTTCACAAAAGTTTAAAAAGGGGCATTAGAATTAAATGCACGTGGACACAGTCTCCATATTGCTTACCGTGTACAGTTGATAAAATGCATAGGAAACTGGCAATTGAATTTTTGTTTTGGTGATTTATAGCTCATACTTTTAAATGGGGTTTCTTCAAGGTCCTTCAGGGACTGGCAGTGTATTTTGTCACACTTATTAAGCTGTGAATGTAATGCTTTTGAAGTACTAACCTCTGTACTTCCAGCATTGTAGACACTTAGCTTTACAGTATTTTCATCTTGTTTCAACTGTTGTTTCTGATGGTGTTTATTGAGAAGTGTGGATTGCATTGTATGCATAGTGCTCCTTCTATGAGGCTGGCTGGCTGTAAAATGGCAGTCAGTCCATCACTGTCCTGCTGTTGTTAAAAGCACTGGGTATCTGGCTGCACAGCTAAACATTGCTGACGTTAAGTGGAAAGAATTCATTGGACATTCCCACTGTATTACACTGTATTAAGTATGTAAGGTAAAATCTAATTTGTGTTCTTGCATTTACATACGCAATTTCTAAAAAATCTAATATCTACCAACATTAGAGAGCAGAAGTCACTTACAAGTTCCCTGTGCAGTCCCATGCCATGCTCTACTCACGCTTGTACGCCAGAGTATGTTGGCAGTGCAGCAGTGAAATCAAAAGCCCTTCCATGTAATTGTTTGATTCTGTCCATTACATGAAGGTGCAGATAAAGTAACTTCCAGAGCAGCTTAAATAGATGGGCTGCCTGAAAGCATCATTAGGTAAATGTTTTCCCCATAATGCTTTCCTCTATCCAAAAAAAGGATGATCCAGGACTGCTTAACTACCTTACACATTCTTTAACAGAGACAAGCCAGTAAGCATAGCACTTTTCTTAAAGTAGATAGAGTGGATGAAGATCATAACATTGCTGCATTTTATGGAGCGGCAATATTTTGAAATTAAGTTCATCAAATTATCTTGCCTACTGGCAGACCCACGAGTTCTGCATAGTCTAATGTTTATAGGCCAGCTGTTGGCCAACCACTGCTTCTTATATGAGTTAGTTCTGCAGAGCCATGCGTCAGCAAGGCTGCCAACAGAACTATTTCCACCCTTCTGTTCTGCTACAGATGCCACTTACATAAATGTGAGGTTTCCTCATCTCCTTATATCTTTCTTTCTTTCTTTCTTTCTTTCTTTCTTTCTTTCTTTCTTTCTTTCTTTCTTTCTTTCTTTCTTTCTTTCTTTCTTTCTTTCTTTCTTTCTTTCTTTCTTTCTTTCTTTCTTTCTTTCTTTCTTTCTTTCCCATTCCCTCTCCGTCTCCCTGTCCCTGTCCCTCTCAATGAAGGTGTCAGCCCAGTGTGCAGCAGCAGCAGCAGAAAAAAAAAGTGCTAATTCAATGCTGGGAATAATTAGGAAAGGAATAGAAAACAAGTCAGCAAGTGTCATTTTGCCTCTTTATACATCTGTGGTGAGGCCACATTTGGAATTCTGGTCACCACACCTCAGAAAGGATTCTGTGGAACTGGAAAAGGTGCAGAAAAGGGCAACCAGAATGATTAAGGGGCTGGAACACTTCCCTTAAGAAATCAGACTGCAACGTCTAGGCCTCTTCAGCCTGGAAAGATGGCATTTAAAAGGGGACCTGATTGAAGTATATAAAATCATGCATGGTATAGAAAAGGTGGGCAGAGAAAATTTCTTTTCTCTATCACAGAACACTTGAACCAGGGGGCACTCGTATCAAGCTGATGGGTAGGAGAGTCAGATCAGAAAAGGGGAAGTATTTCTTCCTCCAGAGGGTCATTGGTCTATGGAATTTGCTGCCAGAAGAGGTGGAAACAGCAAGTGGCCTAGATGGCTTTAAGGAAGGGTTAGACAACTTTGATACGGATGACAGATGTGTCAGTGGCTACTAGAATGGATGCCTAAGTACACTTTTCAGGCTGGGGTGACAAGCAGGATTTCTCTAAGGCCATTTGCTGGGATTCAAGAGCAGAAGAAGGTTTTCCCTTGTCTCTGCTTGAGATGCGTATGGGCAATTGGTGGTCCACAAGGATGCTGGACTAGATGGGCTCTGGCCTGATCCAGCAGGTTCTCCCTCTCCCTCTCTCTCCTTTCTTTCATCTTCTTTTAACTGTTGTTTAGAATTTCTGCATCTCTAAATTGGCAAATACAACCCGTCTTTGGTATGATGAAGTTATTTCCCAACAGCTTGAGTGACTAGCTTTGTTCTGAGAAATGACAGATTTAGTTATTTGTTGCATGTGTAGATTTTCTACATGAAAAGAAAAAAAGTTTAATGCCTATGAATTTGATTGAATTTGAAGAAATGCTCAATATATGCAGACATGGTCATAAATTAAAAAACAAAAATATTTAAAAGTTAGGACAAGAGAGCTCTTTCTTTTTTTTTAATAGCTCTATTAATTTTAAACACAGGGCATTCAGAAGATGTAAAAGTTGAACAAGATGTGTTGGAGTACAATCTCTGTCCTGTCCCCAAAAGTTCAGATGATGTTTTATTAGCACTGATTTGAAATGGGAATGATTTAGAATGGTTAAAAAAATGAATTGCTTTCATTCATCGTATACATCCTCCTAAACTGGCTTTCTCATGTGAAAAATATGGGTGGAGGGAAGCCCTTCTTTTTCTCCACTAACACTGAATGGTTGTTTGCTATTCAAGTGAATGGTAACTTTTGCATAAGTGCAGAAGGTGTCTAATCCTGGACCAGAATGCTTGCTTTGGTCCAGGAGTGGGGAAGGGGATATTTGCATGGCCCACATGTCATGGCCTGTGTAAACTTCAAGACCTGGGGTTGGCAGTTTCTGGGCTTTGAAATGGCCAACAAAGGGCCCTCATCTGAAGTGCCAGAAATAGTCCACACACATTTATATTCCAGCAACGGTAGAGCTGCCAGCAAAGTGCCTCCAGATGCACCCAAGTTGTTTGGGGCTTTATAAGTTGAACTTAAACTTTTTACTTGAGCTTGGTAATGGACTGTCAACCTGTGAGTTCTTTTAAGATGAGCATGATGAGCATCCAGTAGCAGTGCCCCAATTGTAGCTTCTGAGTAATCCCCACAGTGACTCCACATAGAACAACGTACTGTCAAGTTACTAGGAGTGTCAGTGATGAATTAGCTGTAGATGGAAACCGGCATTCCTGGACATCATAACTACCTGAGTCTTGACTGACAGAGGTGAATCCAGAGCACACCTAAACTACATTCACAAGATTCTTTTAGCAGAAGTTATTTGTGAGCCTTAAAGACTTGTGAGTCTTAAAGACTCACAAGCATTCTGGCCCAGGATTAGACCCCTTCTGCATTTATGCAGAAGTTACCATTGAGTTGAATAGCCATTCAGTTAAGGGTTTTTCATATTTTTCACATTAGAAAGCCAGTTTGGGTGGATGTATATGGTGAATGAAAGCAATTCATTTTTTATTTTTTACCATTGTAAATAATTTCCATTTCAAATCAGTGCTGATAAAATGGCATCTATTGGGGACAGGTCAGAGATTGTAGCCCAACACATCTTGTTCAACAGCACGTTCTGCAGACACAAACGTGTAAGTTGCTGAATAAAATATTTCTTGTCAAGTATGAAACATTTAAGAAACACATGTTTTGCGGTGTTTAGAAAGTATTCTGAATATGACTAATTTAGAATTTGTATGCTCTATGCTTTAGCAGTCATTGAGGTGACTTCTTCATTGCCTTCTGCAATATTTATTAAAGTGGTATACCGCTTTAATAATTACTACTTTATTCCTCTTGCCGCTTCCCATTCCTCTTGACATTCTGCTGTGTCATGTTACAGCTGTTATTTGTAAATGATTGTTTGCCTGAATAATGCATTCCACGAGCTGTAAATGAAGGAATCAAATTTATACCTTTGTCAAATAAAATAAATACCTGCATATAGGAACTTGACATTTGAAGAGAATGCTGGACTACACTCCTTCATTCTAACCTTATTTATTCTGTGTGCAGGGAGTTGTTTCTGTGGAAGAGAATTGATTTATGTATGCTTCCAAACAAGAACACTCATACATGAAACTGACACCAGAGTAAGAATTAACCAAGAAATGTCTGATAGGCCTTTTCTGCACTGGGACTTGTGCCAGATTATACCTAGAATAGGGATCTGCTGTCTACATGCTCATGTAGACTATAGCAAACTCCATCCCCTGGGGCCTACCATTCTCTATAGTGACATGTAGACTAGAAGGCACTATTCTAGGATGTAATCCAAAATAAGTCCTTGGGCAGAAAAGTCCTCAGCTTCTATTTCTGTAGCATAAGAGTCCAGCAACTTCACCGCAGCAAAGAGCCCATAATTCTTAGGTATAGCATCCTTTCTCAGTGTTAGAACATCTGTTTTATATGCCAAAAAATTTGCATTCAGTCCCTGCCACTTCTACAAAGGATTGTAAAGATCTATGTATGAAGTTACAAGAAACTGAGACTGATCAAGGGCATCTTTGCCTCCAAAACAAATAAGCACTGAAACAGGCACTAATTTTGTAGTAGTTGTTTTTGTAGTAATGCCATTCATTCTATAATGCTTTTAGATTTTGCTATTTTATCTGGCAGTGCAGTTACTGTATTTTAATTGCACATTGTCTTGTAATTTCAAACAAAAGACTCCCGAGAGTCACTTTAAAAGAAAAATTATTAATTCAGTTCAGAATGATACTTATAAAATACAGGAAAGAAGTACAAGGATAAGTTAATTTTAGTGATGGATTTTGAGTATCCTATTTTTGGACTAAAATTTCAGATCAACATCCAAACAATTAACATCAAAATAGAAGTCAAAAGATATCTGCATTAGTCTAGAATAGTATCTAGCACTTTAGCAAAGACTAACAAAGAGGTTTATATCAGTAAGTAGCATCTTAGGCTGCCTCCAAACAACACATTAAAAGTGGAGTTTACCTTTACTTCAAAGTAAGTCCATCTCAGGGGAAGACAGTTTGTTTCCACATATTCCATTCAGCCCTTCCCTAGGTCTGCTACTTCTCATGTGAAGGCGGGTTCTCAGGGACCCTAATAAATGTGAAAAAATGGATTACTCCACAGTGAATGTCAGTATACTGTAGGTGCTTTTTTTTTTAACTCTGGAAATATAACACTAGTTAACACCCCAGCTTCTTGAGGGCTCCCTTAGACTGTTAATCACATCTTCTTTCTGGTTCCCAAACAGCATCACTCTACATTACAATATTCTGACAAGTTTTCACCTCTATTCACATATAATGCCTTAACAAACATCATTATACCAAACCTGTCACCTCATCATCACACTCATAGTTTTGCATTTCTATTGCTATTCATACACACAGCTTGTTTATATGTTTGTCCCTATATACTGCACCCCATGCATCACATGAAGTAGGTATAGTTTATGAAAGCTCATGCCACCAACTTCTTTTTGCTTGTTAGTCTCTAAGGTGCTACCAAACCTCCTTGCTATCAAATTAGAAGGTCAGTATGTTATATATCAGTCACAGATTATTGCCTACTCACTCCTACAGATATGCATGAATAAGTGCCAAGGACTTATTTCTCTGATGCCAGTGGAAGAATTAGTCACAAAAGTACTAATAACATTGTAATTTTGTGGTATTTGTTGCTATGGGGTGGGGGTGGGATGGGGATAAAAATGCATAATTAGAAACATCCATTTCACAGTTGTTGTTATTTGATTCAGCCTGGATAGACTTTTACATTTCTTGGCAGAACGGTCAGCCATAATACTTGGGTTTTAGCTTTTAATCAACTTTTTTTGTGCGCGTGTACTCTGGAATTCTTGAGAAGGTTCTTGAAGTTCAGCCCTTTCTCTAAACAAAGACATAGGTACTGTTCTGGCTGCATATATCTAACTTTATGAAATCCTGCTCTAAAAAAGAAAATCAGCATATATAAAGTAATATCTTATTTATAGTGCTTGTTTATTCACTTACTTAAACATGTTTGACTTTTTGAGTGTTAACAAAATTCTGTCCCTGAAAAATTGTAATCCTGGTTTAGAAATATGTACTGTACATTCAGGGATCAGGAGCTTGTTGTCAGTTCAGTTATTTTTGTAGAACATACTGATTTCTATCCATCCAAATTTAAACCCATCTATGTTGGAATAAAGAGGAAAGAATTGTTGTTGTTGTTGTTAATTACATTTAGTTCCAATTCTTCACTCAAAGATCCCAGTGTAGGTCACATAAAAGATAAATGTACGAGCACCAAAACATATTTAACAGATAACCCTTCCTCCTTCTCTCCCATCCTGGCAGGATTACATTCATTATACTATTTCAGTGAAGAAACTTGACAATTTTGTATATGTTAGAGATTTTAATGGCATAGTAGAGGAAATAATGCACAGAGCAGAAAAGGAAGGAGAGCAATTCCTCTGACTGTATTTATCACTGGAATGATTTCCCCTTGGAAACTCATGAGGTACCTACAATCACATCTTTCAGTGCGCTTACTGAAGATACTTCTTTTTGAATGTAAATGGGATGTTTTTACCTTTTTCGTGTATTCCATTTTTCAAATTTAGAATGACAAGATATACAAACAAATGTTAAATAATTAAACTAATCCAACCCGTTATGATGGTATGCCTACACTCTTTTTGGATGCTGACAACTACCTAATATATCTCTGGATTACAGGCAATATGCAATAATAAATTAATCACAGGATCATGAAATGCCTATGTAAAATAAACAATAATATCTAATAATTAAAAAAATATTTCTCCATTTAAAATGTCTGAACCAATTCATGGAATTCTAGGACGTCAGTGGTTATTAATCCTGATGTCAGTGTGATTGCCTCTGATGCTTCTGAAGGGCAGCTTCTGGGAGACTGTGTACAGGGCAAGCTATGTGCTTGTGTCCTGCTGGTCGAGTTCCTTCTCCAGCTGACTAGTCAGTATGAGAACTAAGTAGATCATGAATTTGATCCATTTCTTGTGTTCTGATTTAAATGGAATTCTACAGGCAGAGAGCAATAACCAAAAGCAGGAGGAAACAGCGTACCTTATCACCAGTAATCAAACTCTGATAAAGCTTATAATTCCACCCATTTGTAATGCCAGAGGAACCACCCATATATGGCACCTGTCTTACTGTAAATGAACTTAACTTTCAACTTCCATCCAATCCATTGCTGAGGTCAAACATCAGTCTACATTTCTGTTGTCTCATTAAGCGAAAATGAAAATGAGCAATAGAGGTGCACATTACTGAGACACTGAAGGTACTGCATTTCATCACACCATATAATCTATTGCAGCAGTTTCATTTATATGTTTATTGTCACTGAATAAAACCCATTAATACAGGTTTCAAGCTGATAAAGATAAACCCTTCGAATTTCATGGATCACTGCTTGTCATGGCCAAAGGGGTTGGACACCACAGCAGAAAGTGACTCAAGATGGACAGATCATAGTGGACATTTCAGGCCAAATGTGAACCACTGGAAAAGGAAATGGCAAGCAACTCCAGTCTCCTTGGGCTATGACAAACGAATAAAAGATGAGATTGGAAAGATGAGATTGGAAAGATGAGACTGGAAGATGAGATTGTCAGGTTGAAAGATGTCCAGTACAGTCCCAGAGAAGAGCAGAAGGCAAGTTCAAGTAGCTCTAGAAAGAGTGATGCAGCAGGGTCAAAGCCAAAAGAATACTTAGTTATGGATGGGTTTGGAAAAGAAAATCCAATGCTGTAAAGAACAATATTGCATTGTGTGGTGCCCATGCTTATGTAATGTATTTAGTATTGTTGTTTGGAATGTATCTAAATGTATTTATTGTAAGAATTGCCTTTGTAACATGATTAGTTAGTGAAACAGGTAAGCAGCAAGGCTCTGATACCCTAATTAGCATAAAGGAGGGGGAGTGAGTACTCCAGACACAGCCAATGAGAGTGAAGGCTCGTGCCAGGTGGGAGGTATAAAAACCACCTGCCAAGAGAAGAAGAGGTGCTATGCTTGGATGATTTTGGGTTGGGAGGTTCAGGGGATACTGTACCACATCCTGAGGGAAAACTTACCTGCATTGATCTACACTTCTTAGGCTGGGACAAGCCAGGAAGGGAAGACTAGGGTACCCTAGGGATTTAGGGAGATAGGTGGGGATTTGTGTTTCTTAAGAATTTTGATAAACGTAGCAACTAATCTACTTTACTTCACAAATCACAACCATTGTACCAATAAAGCTTGAGACTTGTATTTTTCTAAAGAAGAGTATTGCCTACAGTGATTTATTAAAAGGCTAAAGGGAACAATACATTGAAAAGGCTACTATAGCTTTAAGAAGCAGGGAAAGCAGGAGTCAGAGAAAGTGAAGCACAGGGGGCCAGTTGGAAATGCTTACCACTTATTTCAATAGACCAAAAAGGAGGAGAGTGGTGCACTCCCTTGCACGAGGCTGGGAAAGCATCACTGGCACTGAGTTTTTTTCTGCTACTGAATCTAAATAGAATCAAGCCTCTAAACAGAAGAAAGGGGCAGAATAAAGCCCACCTTGGCCTAGTTTGTTTGTTTGTTTGTTTGTACCACACATAGGAACCTAGAATGAACCAGAGTAAGCTGGATGTGGTCAAATAGGAGATGGCAAGACTAAGCATTGACATCTTGGGATACGTGAACTAAAATGGACTGGAATGGGCAAATTTTATTCAGAGAACCATCATATCTACTATAGGCAGGAGGAATGTAATGGGGTTACAATCTTAAAAACAAGGCTAAAGTTGATCAGTGTTATGAAGACCTGCAAAACCATCTAGAACCAACACAGAGAAAGATACCACTTTAATCAGGGGACGGGAATCCTAAAGCAAGAAATAAAAGACTTTTAAAGGCTGAAACCTTCAGTCTTTGGCCTTGGAGTGTGAAGTGAAGCAGGTCAGAGACTAGTAATGTCAGGATAATGCACTGGTGATAACACTCTTTTCCAACAGCCCAAAAGGTGACTCTATACATGGGCATCACTTAATAGGCAATACCAAAATCAAATTCATTATATACTTCACAGCCTTGATGGAGACACTGTATACAGAGAATAAAAACAAGACCTAGAGCTGATTAAGGCTCAGAACATGAGCTGCTCATTGCAATATTTATACTTAAAGAAAATGGGGAAAACCGTTAGACCCTACAGGTTTGGAATAATATTCCTTATGAATATGTGGTGGAGGTGATAAATAGATTTTAAGGGATTAGATCAGACAGAGTGCCTGAAGAACAATTGACAGGAGTTTGCAGCACTGTAGACGAAGCAGCAACAAAAGATAGCCCAAAGAAAAAGAAGAGCAAGAAAGCAAAATGACTATCTGATGAGGCTTTACAAATAACTGAGTAAAAGGAAAGCAAAAGGCAGAGGAGAAAAGGAAAGTTATATCCAACTGAATGCAGATTTCCAGAGAATAGCAAGGAGAGATAAGAAAGCCTTCTTAAATGGGCAATGCAAAGAAATAGAGAAAAGAAATAATAGAATGGAAAAGAAAAGAGATATCTTCAAGAATAATGGGGATATCAAGGGAATGTTTCATGTGGAAATAGGCATGATAAAAAACAAAAATGGTAGGAACCTAATAAATGTAAAAGGAATAAATAAGAGGTGGCAAGAATACACTGAAGAACTATACAAGAAAGATCATAACATTCTCCAGACATCCTGGAGAGTTAAATCAAATGGCCTTAGGAAGCATTGCCAACAATAAGGCTAACGTGTATGATAAAATTCCAGTTTAACTTTTTAAAATACTAAATGTTAAAGTTCTGCACCCAATATATCAGCAAATTTGGAAAATGCAGCACTGGTCACAGGATTGGAAAAGGTCAGGTTACATCCCAATCTAAAATAAAGGTGTTCAAACTACCAGTAATGCTTACTGCACACATTCGGGAGGGGTTTTTTTTGTATCCATTTTTATTTATTTTCAATATGCATTTATATCACATTTCAATACATAATCATAATAAATTCTGTTACGATGCTCTAAAATTTTCCATGTGACTTCATCTATTCTTCAGACTCTTCTTCTAGTAATCTTCTTATTCTTTGCTCCATGCATATACCTGTTACTCTTTCTTTTAAAGGCCGAAACCTTCAGTCAGAATACCCAATCCCTGAAGAAATTCTATAAAAGGTCCCCAATCTTCTATAAACTTATTCACTGTTTTGTCTTTTAATAAATTTGTCAGTTTGTCCATTTCTGCCATCTCCATCATTTTGAGTATCCATTCCTCCTCTGTAGGTAACTCTTCTTGTTTCTGTGCATTTCACACATTCGTAAAGTGATGCTCACAACCCTGCAAGTTGAGAACCACCAAAAAGGCTCCTTGCTTTTCAAAGAGGCAGAACAACTAGAGATCAAATGGCTAATATTTGCTCAATTATGGAGAAAGCAAGGGAGTTCTAAAAACATATCTTCTTCATTGAGTATGCTGAAGATTTTGACTGTGTGGAGTACCGCATGCTGTGGCAAATTCTTGAAGTGATGGGAGAACCCAACCACCTTATCTGTTTCCAGTGTGTGAGTCAGGGAGCAACAGTTAGAACTGAACAAGGAACAAATGATTGGTTCAAGACTGATGAAGGAGTGCAAAAGTGTTCTATTTTGTCACCCTATTTATTTAACTTATTTGGGAGTAGAAGTGCCATAAAGTGGTAGTTCCACCTCCCAGAACAGGCAACCACCCTAGCTAAATACTATAGAAAATAGTATTCTTTCAATCCTTGAGAAGCAACAGGTCTCTCCCTCTACATATTTTATATCAGGACGCATCAATTAATCATTCAATCTTCAGAACATCTTAGGGGTTTTTTTTAGAAATATTGGGGGGGATCTTTATAGAAAGTTCTCAAACTTCTGTGTTATCATATAATGGTCAGCAGAACAATTGTAGGGAGAGCATAGGAGAGATTTAAATATGCAATAGAAGTTTATTTTTTTAAAAAAAAAATTAACTCATTTCTCCCCATCTTTTTTCCTCTGCCATTCAATCTCCATATAACAAAATGCAGCATGAACTTCAACCAGGAGTTCTAGTGTCTTGATTGAGCTTTCTATTCTAACATTCTATTGCAGTGGTTATAGAGTTGCTCATAATAGCTGCTGAATCCCTAAAGCTATTTGAAAACAAATAGAATCCATTATTTATGTGCTGCATATATATATCCTACTTCTCTACTTATTGTGCTCAGGATGATGAACACTATTCTTCCTCTATCTTCCAACTTCATGAATTATAATAGACTCTGAGGCTGTAGTGTCTGAGGTTCCCTTGACTGAAATGAGATGAGGGACGATTTTGCACTGGCCAGTATACTGGACCTGCAAGCATACTAGGAACTACCTTTCCACATGCTGGTGCAGTGTAAGGGAGGCTCCTAGGTCTGGTATAGTCTGAACCCACCAGTCCTAGGGTACCTTCAGACATTGCTGTAAAAATGCACAGCTTACCTGTGCTCTGCAGTGCTTCGTCCTGACCTATCACTGATACTCTGCAATTTAGGCATAGCAACAGCAAGGCTTCTTCTGTTCATATGCTTCCCTCTCTCTGCGTGCTCAGTTCTCATTAGTCCTTGTGTTCTTGGGTGAAGGCGAGTTCTCATGTTGTTCACCCAAAGCAGAAGAAAAAAGCATAGCAATGGAATACACCACAGTGAAAATCCTTTTAACTGCTGTTTTCAAAATGTGGACTATCAGACCATAATTTGCCACTACGTCGGAGGATCATTGAACCTGTCTGGCCAACCAAATGTTTCTGCTCAGTAAACATGCATTCTGTCAGTCTAGGCTATATACAACGCTAAGGTACAGAACTTTATGCTGACAGTGTGTTGTTGTTCTAACTTTATATCATAGAGCACACAAAACCCCATACTCGATTGCACTGAAAACAAAATAATTTCCAATTTCCAGCTTAATGTTTAAATGCAGTGCTCTATATCAGGGGTAGGCAAACCTCGGCTCGGGAGCCACATGCGGCTCTTTGGCCCCTTGAGTGTGGCTCTTCCAGCTTAGGAGTACCCTAATTAAGTTAATAACAATGTACCTACATATATAGTTTAAGTTTTAAAAAATTGGCCCTCAAAAGAAATATCAGTCTTTGTACTGTTTATATTTGGCACTTTTGACTAATGAGTTTGCCGACCACTGCTCTATATAGTGGTTTTCACCACACTGTCCATTCCAGTCCTGCAGTGTCTTACATGAGTTTGTGCACACTCAGAACCAGTGGTGAGGGTACACACACTCTCTCTCCTCATGGCTTTGCCCTGGTCTGAGAATGCTCTGTTGTCCAGTTTCCAGCTAGTCTAGTAACTGGCAATCATGACCCAGAAAAACCTCATAGTGTCCTGAATCTCAGTGCACTGTGATTGAAAGAAGGCAGAAATAGGCCAGAGTATTTATGTGCACTGCAACTGAGGTCTTTGTAGTGAATCTGGGCTCAGGCTTGTGCTATTTAGTTGTGTTATTTCTATTACGGTTTTCCTATTGGATCCCATTCTTGAAATCAATCAGAAATTAAATGAATACAAAAAACTTGAGGTTTCCAGCTTGAAGTGTAAGATGTCATTTTCTTGATTAGGGAGTTTCTTATGTAGCACCTGAAATTTGTTCTGGAACCATCATTTGTCTCTAGAGATCAATATATGCCCTAGACATTTGCACATATTTTTGAAAAAATATCAAGATCCAGTACTAGAGGAAAGGATATAGTGAAGCATGAAACTCAAATATTTCCATGAAGGACATTTATGTTTCTTACTGCACTAATGACTAACAGCTGCACATTTATTTATTATGATACAAGTAGTCATATGGCAATGTGAGAAATATTGTTCAGCTTGTGCTACTTTCTTATGTAGCACAAAACAAAAGTGTCTTTTGTGATAACACATATTTGCACATCTTCATGAAAAAGAGTTATCCTCATAGAATAAGGACATATTGCAGCATTGCAGTGTGGAAACTGTGTAAGCTATCTGGTGTGCTTATATACTTGGATTCAGTAGTGGCCTCTAGGGGTGTTTTTCCACTGTCACTAGAAGTACCCATTAAGTATCCATTAATGGGTACAAAAATGCCATTACATACCCATTAATGGGTACTTAATGGGTACTTTTAGTGACAGTGGAAAAACACCCTAGATTGTGACTACAGAAAGGCAAGGAAGGATAACGCTGTACCTGGCAGCTGTTGCAGATAAAGCAAAGTTAGGAAAATTAAAATTAGATTGCTTCACTTGTCTAGATTTGTCAAAACAAACTCATCTCTTTCTTGTCGCAGTAGAACCACATTTTTATTTCATAGTTTTTAATCTGCCCCTTGACTATGTTTCAGGGTAATTTACAAAAAGTATAGCTGACATGAAACTAAAAACAGTATTAGAAGTAGAAAAAAAGGTACATTAAAATCAGAAAATGTATAGGAGGGAAAGGAAAGGAAGACACCTACAGCAGCAAGAGAGGGCCCAATTACCAAATGCCTGGGGCTGAAAAGTAAGTAACAACTGTGCCTTGCTAATCTCTCAAGGCAAACTATTCCAAAGCTTTGGGACCAAGGTGGGAATCATCTTCTTTTAGCTACTGTCCTATGTATGCCATGTAGGGGACTAGATCACCAAGAGGGCTTCATGAGTTCTTACTCTTAATATGTTGTCCTAGGTTTATCTTGGCAGTTAAATAGATAGTATCATAAATGACTCAATTTTTTTCATAAAATGTGAGTTAGTGATAGGGAGAGAGATGATGTCTTAAATAACACTGTTCTTGCTGTTTAGATGTTTGTTTATTAGTGTGAAAACCATAATGGCCGGATTGGTTTGGACCTGAAAAGCCAACTTGACAATCGCTGCATGGAGCAGCAGCCTCCACATCTCTCCTGCTATGTTTCAGTTTTTTACCATCATCTCTGGGTTTATACAAAAATGCAATTGGGTACTTAATGGGTACTTCTAGTGACAGTGGAAAAACACCCTCTGTCTGTGCTGCACTCATGTTTAACTCTTCATTGTGCTTGCTTTTCATAGCATAAATATATTAATTTGGGATTTAAAAAAAGAACAGTGCTAAGCAAATCATCCTTGATTATCATTTATTTTGAACATGTTAACATTTTAAATATTCAATACAACTTATCCTTGGTTTGCTATGAAAACACTAGAGCCTTAATGCCTTTCTTACCTTTTTGGGATTAATCCTTGCCAATTAGGTCCGTGCTACCAGAATTACTATTTGCATCATATCTCACGAGGCTGTTAAAATGAGAAACATGTCATCTTGAGACATTAGAATCTAATGCATCTCTCTCCATCAGTTGTTTTAGGGGACATTCCAGAGGATTGTTCTCTTAACCTCATATTCCTATAAAGTCTTCTAAATAATTAAAGAGTGTTTCTTTAATGAATCTGATTTTGTGTATATGTGCTTGTGTGAGATGGAGGGAGCTTCCATATGGTCGTCATGGAAGGTAATGTTGAATCCATTTTCTAGAGTGGTTCTTCAGAAACCTTGGCTCCTGGGTAACACTCTAGCCTTAGCGTTATGGCTGGAGCACTCTGCAGCATAAAAATTACACCAAATAAAACTTTAAGGTGATATTCTGATCATTTCAGGCTGTGGATCAGCCCAAGTGGTGTGCCCTGTCCAGCACTATTTTTACAGCATCGAGAAATTGACCCAGAAATGCACTTTTTCAGTGTGCTACAATAATTGCTGTCAATCTGAAACGTCAGAGTCCAGCTAACTGTCATTCCCAGTCTCCAGGGATAGACTGGGACCAGCAGGTAACACACAGATGACTTGTCAGTATGGTCCTACCAACCTAGTCCAAATTGTTTTATTGTGCCAGAAGCAAGATCTGTTTTCCACCCAGTGTGTGAAATGCAAAAGCAGTGAGTGAGACAATACAGTTGTTCTAATCTGTCTGTCAGAGGTAAGCTCCAGCAAAGTATGATTGCATCAAAACTGTTGCATCCTCACAAATGCACATCCATGTAGATGAAATAAATTATTTCCTTCCAAATATGCAACTAATCACAAAATTAATTATTGATTAGTTTTGATTCATTGAAAGAGAAGTGCCTTCCACATCCATATATGATTCTTTCTTTTCTTTTTAAACAAATTAGAAAATCAGAAAATAGGTAAAGGAGATTCATAGATTGATGATGAACTGTGCTGAGTACTCTGAGTGAGAGAAAAATTGTCAAAAGAGTTTTAAGAACGTCTCAAGTTTTTTTTGCAAGAAGGAGAAGATTGAAAAGGGATTAAACACGAGATTAATCACGTTTCTTAATTCTTGCCCTGTATAGCCAGATTTAGATAGCATTGAATGTGCTCTTGCATGTAATAGAAAAACTCTTTGGGGAAGGATCACCATATCTCTATGTTGTTTTCATTCATAATCAGTCTTAAAGCAACTATTGTTTCCTCTTCCATTTATATACTTTGCTTTCAAGCACACCGCTTAAAATATTCTATAACTTCCTTAGAAAAAGCATTCCTGAATGTCCTATTATTCTTGTTCAAATAGTTTAAAGCTCATTTGTTCTTCCGTCTTCTCTACTTTTCTGTCATTACTGTGTGGAAATAGCCATGAAAAAAAAAATTCAAAAGAATAAAGTAAAGAACTCTGTCTACAGTTAGAGTAGCAAATTCTCCTACTCAGTGTATCAAGGAAAGGTACGTGTTTCTGTATCCGTTTGATCACCAGGTTTATCCAGGTTCAATTTAGAATTTCCTGGTAGAGGACTTTATTACTTCTTTTATGCCTAAGATAAATGTGGTTAGGATCCTCCTCCTAACTTTTGGAGATCATTGAATAGACCAACACACTATAATAATCAACTACTTCTAATGCTGTTTAAGGAAGTCAAGATACACATGTTCGGGGAAAATAATTTTCTGGTCATAGCGAAAATTTATTTCCTTTTACTTTCTGAATTCTGTTTAGAGTTAGGATCAGTGCATTTTTTGTATGCTACATTCACCAAACTTACTGCTGTCTGAGTAACCATAGTGTGGGCAATTAAGTGTGGTTAGTACTCCTGTTACTTGTTCGGGTGACTTCCCTAGACCTGCTGGATTTCCATTACTTTGCCATATCCAAACTGGAACACTTCACATGATCAAGGTTTGACTCTGACCTTTCTCTCCTTTGTTCTATCACAACTTTTTCAATGACCACTCAAGCCAGTTTCTTTGAACTACAACATTAACTTTTTCTTCTCTCTGACCCTCCTTACCTTTCCCTACTTGTTGATTTTATTTGACTGTGTAGTTCAGGCATGTCAAACTTACGGCCCGCCTGCGGCTGCAGCCCACTGCTGACGCACGCTGCGCGCCGGGCCGACGCCCTCCTTGGGCCGGAAGGAGGCGAGGCGAGGCGAGCGAGCGCGCGGGCGGGCAGCGCCATGAACAGCCAGCCCCTCCCTAGCCCCGCCCCGGCCCCGCCCCTAACCCTCCTCATTGCCCTAGCCCCGCCCCCAACCACACCCCAACCATGCCCCCAGCCCCTCCTCTGTATCCCAGCCACGCCCCCGCCACGCCCCTCGCCACGCCCCCTGGCCCTCACTTTTTTTTTTTTTGAATCCGGCCCTCGGCCGGATTGAGTTTGACACCTCTGGTGTAGTTTGATTATTCCTGTCCACTTAGATTAAAAGCTGGCAACAGTCACATTTTTACAGCTCTGGGGCATCTGCCCAATCAAAATGTGTCTGTGAAGATTGATAAGACTGTTACATGTCCCACTGTAGTACTTCTTGAAGCAAATTTCTTTGTGTCCAAGTAACAGTTTACTAACAATTCTGATTGGCCAGTAATGTATTGTCTAGAATCATGTTACCCAATTGCCAGTCTCTAATCTTAGTTACCGTATTTTCTTCTGCCTTTGCTAGGGATGGACCTATTTTGAGTGAATTTGGATTTTTTTTTCAACTTTGCATATGAAAGCAAATGTGATTTTGTCCTTCCTAAATGAGCTTTGTGTGTGAAGCAGAAAAAAAGTCACATTGTGTGAGGCTTCAGTATTTTTGCAGGGCCTGTATTCATTTTATGCAGGCTCTGTGACTGTAGTTTTTAGTAAATATATTTCAGTTTCCTATTAGTTCTTGTCTTGCCTTCTGCAGTTGATGACTGGAGGTTGAGTCACACCTTGTGTAGCTTATTGGTTTCCTTGTTTACTGAGGTTTATTTCTTGGTCCAGGAAAATAAGTATTCTCCTGACTGGTTCCTTTGGGTGAAAGGAAAAAGAATGCTTGACTTGAACTTCAAGACCACCAACATTGGGGGGGGGGGGACAGGACACAATTCACACAGATGTGAAGTACTTCAACACTTGTTTCTCTCTGTTTCTTGAACTACTGAAGACGTTTCTTCTATGTAGATGCATATTTTTACCCAATTTTCTATCCTGTCCTCCTAGGAAAGCAAACTATGCAGCCTAGCCATAATGCTTTTTAGCCAGCTTTTTTTTTTTTTTGCAATCCATTCTAGATCCTTTAGAATGTTGTTGGATTTATTGTACACACTTAGCTGATAGCTTTGTATTATGCTTGGATCCATATACCTATTTCAGAAGTATTCAGGAGCACACTTCATATTTAGGTTTGTTACCAGTTATTTCTTTTCCTTCCCTCCCCATTTAGGAAGGTACTCTTAGAATTATGCATGCTTGGGAGAATCTCCCTTGCTGGAACTAATTAGCAGCAACAGTTATTGAACTGTTTACTATGCACTTGGTGTGACTATGTATTGTGTGCATTATACTCTATTTGCTTTATTGACCTCATGTATTACCACACTCTGATTTATTATTTAATTCTTGCTAATAATTGGATGCATGTGACCAGAATATCTAAATTGTCTCAAATTCTTTTAGTTTTTAAGTTCCGTTTTAATTCAAAGATCTTTAAAACAAAATGAACAGCATATGTAGCAATACTTCACTTCTGAGATCTGTAATCCTGGATCAGAAAGAAAGCCAGTGGGAGGGTAATGTGCAGGACGGATTCAGCTAAGGGTATATGAATGAAGTTGGTGTGAATGTCTCTCTTGATTTACCTCTTTTCAAGTATATTTTGAATCAAATGTTGGATGAAATAGGCTTCTTATGACCATAATTTGGTGCTGTAGTTTACATAAGCAAGTATCCTCACAAGATGCTTAGAGGCTTCCTAAGTAATGAAATGAGTATTTTTGATACATTGCTTGAATCATCTATAGTAAAGATGGCATGTCACTATAAATTTTCTCATTTTATTTAGGGGTTATAACTTACACTTTAACTGATTGGTGAAGTTAATTGCTGATATGTAAATATATAGATTAGTGAGATATGTATCCTCTTTTAGATCCACTATTAAGTAATATTGTAAATGAGTTGCAAATACAAAAATATTATATATACATTTTTGCAATAATTAATTAAAACTATTTTTTAAAACATTGGCAACTGGTATCCAATGTCCCTGAAAAACGATGCCATGAAAGATATAACATAGTCTTGAAGACATATTAGCTAGATCCAGAGTTATTCCCTCCCCCCCCCCCAAAAAAAAAGAAAAAGGACATTTCAGATGTGAACACTGTCAGACATTTGGTCTTTATAGCACTGGAAAGACTTTTACCAATCCATTAGATCGCAATATATACACTATTAGACATCTTTTTACATGCAAAAGGTCAAAAGTGAATTGTGTTATTTTTTGGCACTGTAAACGTCTATATAACTATGAGAAACATCAGAACTGGGATATTTGAAAATTTGAGCTGCATTAAAAACAACAACAAGCTTTTTTAGTAAAGCATTTTACAGTACACCAGGATAAGGAAACAGAGCTAAAATATTGGTGCCTTGATCAAGTCCATTCAAAAGAGAACTGTTTTGGATATACAAACTCAATATACAAGTCCTCATGGGATTAAATGATCAGTTTGAGCCAGCCTTCTGTCTCACTGTATCCCTGACCATGGTTGCACCTTGCTGAAATAATCTTATTAAGAAGCCAAACTCAAAACATACTAACTCTGATCACACCCAATACCCAATAATCCTTCCTCAGTTCATGTTCAGTTTGGGTCGCTATGCTCACACCTTTCTGTTCCCACCCCTCTTCAACATCACAATGAATGAATGAATGAATGAATGAATAATCTTTATTGATTAGTCTCCTGACCACATCAAGTTACAAATATACCACGATAAAACCATACAAGAATAAAATCAAGATATACAAAATAAAATCAAGTCTGTGTATAAATCATCATTATTACTTATCCTCATCACCCTTACAAGGCACTCCATTAAGCTCGATAAAAGATTTCCTAAGTCAAGCTGCCTTAGCCAGATACACCATCACAACACCCCCTGAGCTCTGATAAGATAAACGTTATGTGATTCAACAGCGTGTAATCATACACTGGGCAAGTTATCTTAAAAATTACTCATTCATCAAAAAGTTTTGTGAACTGTGTGGTACTTAAGACTAGGAGATATTCTGTCCTACCACCTAACCAATTTTAGAGGCCCTAGTCCTACATGAAGAAATGGGGGTCTAGAAGACTTACTTCCACATATTAGTGCAGATTATGGGAAACTATCCCTCTCTTATCATCTTCCATTTGCATAGGCCAGAATATCAGTAATGAGGCTCTACTGTAAGGGTAGTATACTGAACCACAGAGACGTGTTGTTTGGGGGGTCGTGAAATAGGGCACACTGCCAAAATGCCTCCCCACTTAAGAGTTCGAAGGGCCATCAACTTTCATTCCTGACCTTTGGCACATTCAGAAGTTCTTTGCTAGCCACAGTAGTGGCCGATGTAGGACAAGTTATCCCAATGTGAATAGCCTTGTTGCATGCCAGAAACAGCCTATCCTACCTCAGAACTATCCCGTTTTTACAGCCATTTGTGTTTTTACCATCTGAAACTCTGAATGTAATTAGTAATATAGATACAGTACCGGAATTCGATTTTCCTATGTTTAGTGTACATTTCGCTCATGTATTTATTGGTTTATTAGTTTCACTTCAGTTGAATAACAAGGCAGATTTTTGCACACACTGAGAGGAGCAAGCCCTATTAAGCTGATCCTAAGTAACTAGCAATTCTTCTAATATTGGAGCAGTAACTCCAAAAGAGTGTAAAATTAGCTCTAATTTTAAAGATTCTGGATTTAAACACAATCAAACATATGTTCATGTATTTTAAACTGTAAAACAATTTAAGATTTAAAACAAAGCCTGTTTATTATTTGTATTTGTATAGGAAATGAAGTAACAGAAGATATTATTTATGTTTTTCCTAACTGTAATCTGTTTTTATTTATTTATTTATTTATATTTTTAGTGTACATTTTGCTTTCTATGTTTCTTTAATGCATAATTTCCCCCCATTAACCGTTCACTGCCAACTAATTTCATACACAACAATATCTGGCATGTGCTGTTCAGAAATACCATAGTCATAATCAAAACAATTGGGCTTTTATGCTCATTTGTCTGTCATTCCTGAGCAAATATAGCAACTTAATGGGTGGAACAGCATGATTACTTCAAATTGTGTGCAGTATTTTGAACTTTCTATTAGAAAAGGGCTGTTCAGCACGTTAAATTAACTGACTGTTCTGTAAACTTTCACAGCTTGTATGCTGCTGAGTTCATTCTTTCATGTTTTCATGTATATTATCCATCTATGACTTCATATATTACCATTGCATGTACTAGCCAACCAACATATGTGTTTTTGAGCATGAAAAGAAGTGTATCAGAGATATTTTCATGTAGGTGGTTTTTTTTGGGGGGGGGGTATTGTAAAGACTTTTTAAAAAAGAATTGAAATGTCAGATTAAATGACTTGCCTTACCTCACAGTGTAAATGTACCATGGAAGTCTACCTTGGTGGTCTCTTCAAAATGTTTTAGTGAAAATATAGAAAAGAAAGCTTATATCTATTTGCTGCAGGAAGAGATTTGCAGGAGTTAGGCTGGAAGGAAAAACAATACAACAATTATTGAAGCTTGCAAATGTTTATGGAGCAGGTTATTATAAAACAAATGACTGATGAATGCTAGCAGTGAGATAGCTGTATGTAATAATCGCCCTGACTGATTTCATTTAATATTTTTAATTTTTGCTTTTATATCCATATTTTCTTCATATCCTTACTTTCTTCATAACAACTCTTGTACATTGGGCTGAGAGGCAATGACTGGCCTGATATAACTAACTCTGGCTTCATGCAGTAGACTTCAGGCATTCCTAAAGCACTATTGGGCCCAAGCGGGCAAGTGATTCTGCCCCCCATCAGGCTTATCAGTTGACCCAGGTGCACTAAAATTGTTTTTCAAATGATCCTAAGCACAGAGCATGATACATGTGTGCTATACTGAAACCTTGTGGCTGTAAAACAATTAATTCCACAGCTTGGAAGCTTTGGAGGCTGAGAAATGGTAGCCATGTGGATGGTGCTTCTTCCGGCTCTGCAGTGGGACCAGACCTTCTAGCCACTGAGAGGCTCCATTCCCTGTCCATCAAGTTAGAGCTAAGAGCTGTGTCGACATGGGGATAAGATGCACCCAGAGGAATGGTGGTTCTCAGGAAGCTTGCTCATAATGCACTTCCTTGCTCAATGTTGTACAGCTGTAGAATTAAAATTACACAGCGGTAAAGTTTCCACCAGGGCTAATTCCACACCAGAAACAGGCCAGGAGATCAACCATTTTCTATCACATGTAAAAACAGACTGACCAGAAACCAGTTTTTGCCCTTGTCTTCTGGTTGAGATGCTCATAAGCAATTGGTGGGCTACTGCACGGAACAGGATGCTGGGCTAGATGGACCTGATCCAGCAGGACTCCTTATGTCCCCAGGCTCTAGTCCAAGGTTTCTGCACTACACTATGCTATAACTGTAATAATTGATTGTGTTTGTTCCCCAGTATCAGAGACAGTTTTCTTTTAATCATTTGGTTATAAGTAAGTTTTAACTTAACCAGCAGGATGTTTATAAGCAAAATGGGAGGGCCTTCTCTTCTCTTTCATGCCAGTTAAAATGAATCAGCTTCCAGTCCCACCTTCAAGTTCCTGCAACTGTGCATCTTAACAAGCTGTTAATGGTTTGAATAGTTCATTAGAGTCAATAGCATATCATCTTTCTGATTATGTAGCTCATAAAATACACTAAGAAGAGTAGAATTTGAAGTAATAAGTATTTGAATATAGATAGAACATTAATTTTGGTACCATTTCAGAAAATCACTCCTATTCAGAAGGCACAGAAGTATTTGCTTAACATTAAGTGTTTTTCCCTCCATGGGGAATAGATTAAGCGCTAGCATAAGTGATTTGCTGAACTGGCATATTTAAATGCCAAGCTGGTAACATTCATCCTAAATCAGTTCTACTGAAATCAGCAGGGTGTTGTGACAATAAGTGTAATAGTATATACTTTATTTTCTTCCTTTTTTTCATATGTTGGAGGTACATTGCATTCACACATTCATAGCATTATGGAAATAAAAGAAGCATTCTGTATTTCTGTAACTCCATACATTATGTACTTTATAGCCAAGATTTATTTGATACGTAGTTCATTTAACTGTTCCACTAGTGATACTCATTAATGATATCTTCTTAGCTTTTTATCCCTTTTCCCCATGATAATTTGCTGTATTTTCCTGCCTGATCTGCAGGCTAGACTTAAAGCTTCTGGGATGCAGGACGTATCCTAGTGAAGGGATATGATATGATGAGAGAGTAATAAGGAGGAAGGAAGGGTAAACTTTTGTTTCAGATGTAGCACAATTGCTTTCTGGGACTGCATAGACTCAGCACAGTCACCAACTTAGACTGGAAAGAAAAAGCATTATTTAAAGTTACCTGCATAAGAGCAAATGACTTCAGATGTGTAACAACTTGCTTGATGATGAGAAAGCACTGTGATTAGGAAGCTGCTGCATTAGCAAGGAAATCAGGTAAAGCAGCATTATTTGTTAACTGCAGCTCCCCTCTCATTTGCCTCTTTTTTTCAAGCAAGATGTTGGTTATTTGAAGTTACGTGCTTTTGAAGAGCAGGTGACTGTAAATAGAAAATAATTATTTTGCCTCTCTCTCCTTATCTCTCCTGGGCACTGCTGAACTGGTCGTAGACTGTCAATAAAGTGTGGTTAGAAATGATGCAGGTAAAGTATTATTCAGAGAATTTTGTTGGATATGTCTTCAAATAGGATATGATCAGATCCAAAATGCTCAGCTTTGGAAACTATTAACTACAGTGCTCAGTGAACTTTCAGTGTTGGGAAATAGGTCATCATCTAAACCTGAAAACAAGTCAGACTGAGGCTAAAGGAGTAGTGGAAAGAGAAAAGGTTCCAGTTAGAACCTGGCTTTAGGTTCTCCAAACTACATTTTGATTGGCTGCTATGCAAGATTAAAAGTAGGTTCTAACTTGAACTTTGTGTTTCTCTGTTGATGTCACAGAAGTGCTCTGTGGGCCTAGGATAACTCACAAGGCAGAAAAGTTTTCAACATGTATTACTTTGGAGTTGAAACCTACACTATCAGTGCAAAATTGTGATGTCTTTCCCCACCTATGTTAATGACAATTAAACTCCCCCTACCAATAAATTTTCTCCAGTCCATGCTGCTGGTTGTGCCATTTTCGTTCCATGAGTGCATTCACTCACCCTTCTGAATTGCCATCTTCTTCATGTCACATTTTCACTCCTCTGTCTTTTCAATTGCTATCAAATGGGTTTCATTTGGCCTATCGTTAAATTGAAAGTCCACTTAACTGACATCTGTTAAATCAAGAATCTTTGTATGCTCGTTGGGGTTAACAAATAGGACATCTAACCATGTTCTTATTACGGAAATAATAATCTTGAAACCCCTGTGGTTTTTGCATGTGATGTATTGTCAATGGTCAGCCATCGACTTTCTCCTTTTTTCTTCCAGTTTTGATTTTTCTAGCAGGCAATTTAGAAATACAGTAGTATTTCTAAGAACCCCTTAACGGAGCCTGTTAACTGTCTGGAAGAGAGAAACAATTAGGGGCAGGGAAAGACTTTATCTCATACCCTTAAATAGGTTGTATGTTGCCATATACCCAAAATATACCTCGCATTTTCAGGGGACCTTAGCAACATGTGGCCTATTTGCATGAGGGCCTCCGGAACTGCCCCATCCCATCCCACAACTGTATGGAAGGGAGAACATTTGCACTCTCTCTCCTGAACAGCTGTGGGCCCCAACCCACCCCCTGGTGCTGCTATTGGGTCAAAAACGGCTTAACGGCTGGCAGGCCCATGCAATTAACTTACCTTGCCGGGCCCGGGGTGCTCCTCACGTGGCCTTGAGAGTGATCTGCTGCTCCACGCATTCCTTACCCACCTGGATGCGAAAGGGGACCATGTCCCTATGTGTCCTAGCCTTTGTTCACTACAGCCATTCGGCTGTAGTGCGAAAAGACCTGTTTTTTCTGGAATGACCTTTTATTAAGGGAAATCAATCCTGATTTTGATTATCTAGCAGCTTCTGCTGCTCATGGATACAGTTTCAGAGAAAAGGTGAGAGAAATCACAAAAGCCGGGCATTTTCTCTTCCCACAGCTTTATGACCAACTCAACACTAAAGGAAACTGTATTGTTTCTGGACTCCAGATAAGTGAACTGAAAAGTGAAAAGGGTATAAACGCAAAACACCGTGGGAGACTGGAAAATATTTATGTCCCCTACAAACTTTGTGGATCTGCAGAGAACAGGATAGGAGGACTATCTCTATATTCCTCTTTTCTCATTTTGACCATCTCTTCAGACCTCATTCTCATTATCTGGCATTACCAGTACAGTAAAGTAATGTTTTGTCTCTTGCAAATATCTAGAGAATAAATAACTAAAACAAGAATAGCAGTTGATATAACAGAAATTTTGTTGGGCACATGTATGAAGGATTCACAAACACTATCATTAAAAGGGGGGGCTGTTTGCACTTGACCTCACTGGGATACCATCCCCCTGAAGTTAAGTTCGGGAATGATGCCTAGCATTCACACCACAAGTGCTGGTGCTGTCTCCAACTTACTCATGGCCACTCAAGGTGGACATACCCTCCAATCACCATGGCAACTTCTGCCGTGTGCCTAGCCATTGTCATGGTGATCACATTGCAGTGCACGTTTGGGCAGCTGCAACTGCCCCACCTCCTTGCAGCTTCACACTCAGAAATGAATGCAAATGCTCCCTACCAAGCTGTGGAACAGTTTTTACTGCTTTGGGGTGGAGGTGGCACTGTGGCATGCAGATGGAATCCCAGACAAATTGAGTTAAACAAAAGCAACTGCATTTAAGGCAGAAAACCATTTTATATAACATTGCCATTAGAAATGGAGCTAGCAGGTAGTTTTTGAAATATAGTCAGACTTCACCATAGTCGTATATCTAAACTCTTATTTATTTATTTTTTGAATCATTGGAGATCTTTTTATTTTTGTTTTTTCTAGCTTACAGTTTTAGTCAGTGCTCTCAAAGGACATTTCTGCACTTAGCATTGTACTGCTCTAATATAGGGTTTAGAGGCCTCCCTTCTGCACACTGATGCAGTATTAAGCAGGCCACCCCCCACCCACCCCACCCGCTAGAACACTCTGTCTGTATTGGACAGAGCATAGACCTCAAGTCATTTCTCTCCACAAAGTGTGGAGATAGAAGCATCCCATTGTTTGGAATCTTTGGGATGAAATAGAGGACAAAGTCATTCTTGCTCATGAAATATGGGATCAAGGCTTTTTGCTGCATAAAACTGAGTTTCTGTTTTTACTTGTTCCTAACAGGAAAACTGTTGTGTCAAAGGAGAGAAAGGAAAGAAGGCAAGAAATCTGTTTATCAATAGTTATGCAAAAGAGCAGAGGAACACTTGGGATGGGGCGGAGGAAACTCTTGTGATTTTATATAATAACTGTGGGGAAAAGGTCCTGGACAATTCTAAAATTAATCCAAGGAAAAAAGAAGCAGAGTACACTGAATTACACCTAGTAGTTGTACAATTCCCCATATATACTAAATAAATAAATAATTTCAGAAGATTTGAGAAAGCTTTTTTAAAAAAATCATTTTCTAGAAATCCAATAATAGGAACCTTCAAATTGTCTACTTCTTTTTAAGGTACTCAAATTCTAAATAGGTTCTTCCTCCTCTTTTTCTATGCCAACTAAGTCAGATAAGTACATCCTCAGAAAGGGGTGCTTGGCTGCCACACATTGCATCTGCTCCCATTTGTGTATTCTCAAAACTCTCTGTCCTTTAAAAAACAAAAAACCCACTTTTTTTCAGATCACAATGAAGGATTGTGGGTACAATATTGGTGACTTCCTGTGGTCCAAACCCCTCTGGTCACCCCAATAATGCCCTTTCCCTATGTTTAGATGTAGTTCATGGGAATGTTCTCAGGATACTATTGTGATATTACAATTGTGTAGAGTCTCTGTGACCCTGCATAGAAAACAGATATACTGGCTGAGTATGGTGTCCTCATAGCCTTATGCTCTTTAAGTAAGCCAAGATCTGATGTCTTCATTAGCATCTGGGCAATAGGTCCCTATTCTGGTATATAATCTGGAATAAAGGCCAGGGCAGAAACGACCTAGATCTCTTTTTTTATTTTTATGTACAGCAATGATGATTTGTTAATAAATTATCCAAAGTTCGTATATAAGGGAAATGAATGTGTTAAGGATGTTTGCTTTTCTTTCCTTTTCTAAGAAGTATATCAAACTGCTGGAATAAAATGAAGGCAGGTATCAAAGCAGACCTTTCCATCTGTCCTGCAGCTCTTGTTTAGACATTATCTTTGTTCGCAGCATTACAGAACTTTATCTCCAAATTCTAAATGATTCAATATCTTTCCCTGAAGGAAAGAAAACATGTGTTATAGAAATGAAAAGTATGATAATAATATGGCTTTTAGATTTTATCACCTTTCCCTGAGAGTGAAGTGGACATTAAAAAAGATATTTACTGATAAAAGTATGTCTGGATTTCTCTTTCACTCATGCACTTAAGCATAACATGTTATCCAGCAGAGTTTCCTGAGCCTTACCACTTATATGATTGAATAGATCCTGCAACCCAAATATTTATCACAGTACACAAAACCTTCTATAGCCTATTTTGTGCCATAAAAGGTAGACTTTAAGAATGAAAACTCCCATAAAATTATCTTGTTTACCTGTACCTAGAACAGTGGTTCCCAAACCTTTTTAACTTGCGTACTCCATGGCAGCCAATTTTCATAAACGGTTCCCCTTCTTATTAGCAAAATGTTGGTAATTAATGCAGTTACTTTTTCAGTGTGTGTTTTTCACATACCCCTAACATAGGTTTGTACCCCTGGAGGTATGTGTGTCCCAGGTTGGGAATCACTGGCGTGGAAGGTTATATTCAAATGGCTTGGAAGGTCATGTTCAAATGGTTTATTACCTTGAATAGGGTATTGTTTCAAAATTGAGGCTACAGAAAGCACCCCAAAGCATTTTTTCCCACCCACGAGGAAAGAAAGAAAGAGCTGTGTGCAGCTCTATGGGCACATTCCCACTTATTTTTTAAATCCATATTGGACTTTTAAAATCTGGAATCAGGACAGAGTGTGCATTCTGGGTTTTCCCATTTTCTTGAGGACAATATGGGCTGAATGTGAATACTGGCATTCCCACTTAAACAGCAAAAAACCAAAACCAGCACGGATAAGCGGCCTTTGAAACTCCACCCCTGTTAAGCCTCCCCCACAGAATCAGCTGAGTGAAAGAATGAACAATCATCCCTTTCACCCTCTCCTTTTCAAATCGGAAGCTCCCTCCCTGTCGGTTCTCCCTGACAGTGCAAATTCCCTTTCAAAACTGAGGCTGACATCTCCCACAGAGCAGTGAGAGAGAGGCTTCTGTCCTTTTCAGTTTCCCTCTGTTTTCTTCTGTAAAATGCAAGCTCTCGGCTTACCTTCCCCTGCTGTGTGACCCTTGCAACAATGTATTACTTGAGGCTTGAGTTTTTAAAAACCTTTCCTGCTGCCTTTCTCTCCTAGGGTGCTTCTGCACCTGCTGCTGAGAAATGGATTTAAGAAAATCCGTTTCCCAGTGATCTGTCCTCCCGAGGATCTGTCTGAAATAGGGACATATCCGAGGAGGCCCCGCACATTTGCACACATGCAGGGAGGACAGATTCTGCCGGCCGGATCTCTTGGGTGCTGTGTGGAGGCTGCAGCACCCATTCCAAAGGGGATCCAGCCACTGACACCACCCCCAGTGCGTGGCGCCTGAGGGAGGGGCTTCAGAGGCAGCCTGGCCTGCTTCTGCCCTTCCCAAGATGGCGGCCGCTGGCACATCTGGCCCCTTGCCTCTCCATGTGCGGAAGCGTCCTGCTTCCAAATTGATTGAGGCGAGGGGCCGGATGGAAGACCTAATTTTTGAGGTCTTCCCAGAGGCTGGATCTTTCAGCAGTGAGACCCCATTAAGAACAGGTCTTGTGCGCCGGAGTGCAGAAGTGGCTGCCTCAACTGGTACCGGATCTGGCCTCCAGTACAGAAGGTAAGTCCTGTAAGTGTCTTGTATGTGTCCTGTATGTGTTGTTAATGTGTTTTAATGGCCTGTGCAGAAGCACCCCTAATCACAAGAATTTCCTTGGTACAATTGTATCTTTTGTGGCTGGCTGGTGCTTTAAAAAAAAATCTTTCTCCTCTTGCAATTGTTTTCAGAGCAGGCACGACGAGGGGGGGAGAGACTTTTGCAGCTGTGAAATCCCACCCACATCTGGCAGGCATTGACCAGAAGGATAAATCCCGGCCCTAAATAGTTTGGTAGCATTCCCAAAGGCAAAAAAAATAATGCGAACCAAGAACAGTTTTTGAGAGGACTTTTTTTTCTACAGATTTTTGTAGGGTAGTCCTCACAAAGTCTGGGAATAAAAAAAATAATGGGATCTCCTGATTCTGATCCCAAAAAATGATTAGATTTGGATTTAAACTTGTATGGGAACACACCCCTAGATCAGTGGTCAGCAAACTCATTAGTCAAAAGAGCCAAATATCAATAGTTCAAAGACTGATATTTCTTTTGAGGGCCAAATTTTTAAAACTTAAACTATATATGTAGGTACATTGTTATTAACTTAATTAGGGTACTCCTAAGCTGGAAGAGCCTCACTCAAGGGGCCAAGGCTCCCAAGCCAAGGTTTGCCTACCCCTGCCCTAGACAGATCAGTTTTTCATAATTTATGAAATGTCAAGTTTACTATAGCCCACTGCTCAAATACTATAATAGGTATCTTCAGGTAGATACCTATTGAGTGGGCAACTTTTTTCTCCCATTCTCCATTTTGTGGCTAATTATTTAATGCAAAAAATTAAATAGTGAAAGAAAACACATGTAAATAAATGTTCATTAGCTATCCATGCATATAAGGGTTGTCTCTTCACAGTCCTGAGGGATTTTCGCATTACTCCCGTTCCATTTGGAACGGGAGTAGGACGGGAAGATTAAGACAGCTCACGACGCTTTGACCATTCACACACAGGAGCGCAGGAGCGCGTGTAAACGCGTTCCGGCGCGTCTTTGTGCGAATGCTCAAAGCATCGTGAGGTGTCTTAGCCGGCAAACGCCGGCAAACGCCGGGGAGACAGCTGAGGTGGCTCCGTCAGCCGGCGCAGGCTGAAAGCAGCTGATTGTCAAAGCCGCGCCGGCGTCGGAGGCGAGCCCGCAGCTGTTAGGGAGAGAGAAGCAGGCGCGAATGCTTCTCCTCCCGAATGCCTGCGGGCGGCTCGTCCGCGTTCGAACGCATGTAGAGCACTTTAAAGTGCTCTACATCTCGAATGCGCCGAAGACAGCTCCGGACACGTCGGAGCGCAAGCCCCGCTTGGCAATGCGTATGCCGTGTCCGGAGCT
This sequence comes from Aspidoscelis tigris stejnegeri, assembly GCA_023333525.1. Classification (NCBI taxonomy): domain Eukaryota; kingdom Metazoa; phylum Chordata; class Lepidosauria; order Squamata; family Teiidae; genus Aspidoscelis; species Aspidoscelis tigris. Next base: position 100,019,864 of record JALMGA010000001.1, read on the forward strand.
GTCTTCCACACGTACTAAATTGGCGTGTGCGAAAACACCTCAGGATTTCTAAAAAGTTCTGTGTCATTAGATCCAATATCCACTTTATTAAGACCTTGGCCCAAATCACTTCAATAGAAATAGAGATGATGAAAATGTAGGGAGATTTGTTGCAAATCAAGGGTATAAAAATGATTAATAGCAGTATAAATAAATGGTTGTTAATACAATTCATGCTACTTTTAAATAGTTAACAGAAGTAAAAATATAGGTGAGTTTTGAGAATTTCGTATTACATTTGTATGGCAGCATATTTGTCTACCTCCTTTTTTCTTTCTGCTGGCAGACAAAAGGATGAATATAAAAGGAAAAGTAATTTTGACTGCAGATTGAAAAACAAAATTGGACAAAGATTTAGTACGAATCAGTTTCTCTCTGACTGCTTTTGGGCAAAATTGATGACAATTTACCTTTGAAAGGTGTATGTGATAAATTAGCTAAAAATGGCTCACTGGTGCTCACAAAGCAAAAACAACTTGTACCATATGCATGAAGAAAATGTATTATAGTTCCATATTCACATAGGGTCATTACAGTACATTGCAAACATCAGAAAGTATGCCCAACTTAGTTTAGGGTTGCAAGCCATACAGACTTATGTTGATTCTCTTTCTGCAATGGGCTTTATTCTGAATTATATTTCTGAAGCGGTTTCTTACCTGATTAATTGTACTGATTCTACTAAATAAAAATAAAATATATATCCATTCTGTTTCCTGTACCCAGATATCACTGTGTTATGCCCAGCTTTACGTGGCATTGATATAATATTATCTCCTGCCTTATATACAGTTTTGGTTTGGGGTATGCAGGTAGGAAACTTGTTGGAACTACCATGCAGAGTTTTGGAGTTTACCCATAAATAAATGGCATCAAAGCAGTAGATAGTTTTGTTTTCTTTGAACAGTACAGAAAGTGTTTTGTGATTTGGAGAAAAAGTGGGTTTTGTGTGCAATTTTGTTTAAACTGGTGAGTTGAACTGTTTCTAAGTAGTATAGCAGAAATAAGATACCTTCTTCTAGCCACAGGACTAAAGAGTGAGAGATTGGGTCAAGAATGACTGTAATATACACACTTTGAAACTCTACCCTTTAAGACTCCCTTCCTTTCATCAGCCTATATTATGAATTAGGCAGCATGCAAATGTTCAGGGTCTTCTTGGAAGAAGAGCCATGCACTTGGCCTGTTGGGAAAAATTGTATTCCTGTAGGTCCAGAAGATCAATGCAAGACAGAAGCTCCTGCAGTCTCAAAGCCTCTGTAAGCTGAGTGAAGCTTACAAGAATGGGTGACATGGTATTCCAAGCTGGTTCCAAGATAACAGTCTCAACATGGATCTTGAAGTCTTCCAGGACAATACCTTCAATCCCACACTAGAGACCAAACCTGACACTTCAGCCTGAGATGGTGGGGGATAACTCTACAGGCAATTAACTAGGAGCATCACTTCCCCAGTTTGGAAATGAACCTGGTAAAAGAGATGTGATATTACAACACCTCAACCTACCCCACTCAGTTTACAGTCTACAGGACAGAGTTAGGTCACATCCCTCTTGCATATTGTTTTGCTTGAGCCTGTACTTTCTTTATTTCCTTCCTCCCATTGTTGGCAGTATCTTTAAAGTTCCCAGAAAGAGTTTAAGCCGACCCAGTAATAGAAGAAGCGTTGGCTTTTCTACCCCGCTTTTCTCACCCATTTAAGGGGCCTGAAAGCGGCTGACAAAGCTTTCTGTTCTTCTCCCCACAACAGACACCCTGTGAGGTAGGTGGAGCTGTGAGAGCTCATAAGAGAGCTGTGACTAGCCCAGGGTCACACATCTGGCTTCGTGGGGAAGGGTGGAATCAAACGCTGTATTCCCAGATAGTCCAGCTCCTTAACCACTAGACCAAATACCTGGAGGAAGGGGCCATCACTTTTGCCAGTGACTAGATTAGCATTTTTCAGCAGATTACAGCCAACCGTGGTTCCACTGTATTCCTGGCATAGTCTGTACTTTTTGCAAGTGGACTTCCCTAATCAAAGTCCATGTTTTCCCACTTAGTCCAGCTGTCTGGAGAGATATTCCCAGTGAGGAGTAAGAGCAGTCTCCTTGTTTTGAACTGGCCACTCAAAGTATTTTCTCCACAACAACAGATCTGTTCAGCACCACTGAGGTAGGCATGATCATAAATCTAAAGAGCAGACTAAATGCTAAACTCCAGCAGTTTGTTTTTAAGTCTAAAGCAATTGTTTAAACTTATTGTCAAAGTTACTTCAGGGTGAGGGACGGAAGGATCATAGAATCATAGAATCATAGAATGGTAGAGTTGGAGGGGACCTCCTGGGTCATCGAGTCCAACCCCCTGCTCAAGGCAGGATCTCCTAAACCATCTCAGACAGATGGCTGTCCAGTCTCTGCTTGAAGACCTCCATCGAAGGGGAACCAACCACCTCCCGTGGCAGCCTGTTCCACTGGTTGATCACTCTTACTGTTAGAAATTTTTTCCTAACATCTAAACTAAATCTTTTCCCCTGCAGTTTCACCCCATTGTTTCTAGTCCTTCCTTGAGAGAGTGAGAACAGGGCTGATCCCTCTGCCTTGTGACAACCCTTGAGGTATTTGTAGACAGCTATCATGTCTCCTCTCAGTCTTCTTTTTGTTAGACTAAACATTCCTAGTTCCTTAAGCCGTTCCTCATAGGACATGGTTTGCAGACCGTTCACCATCTTGGTAGCTCTCCTTTGAACCTGCTCCAGCTTGTCAGTGTCTTTTTTAAACTGGGGTGACCAGAACTGGACACAGTACTCCAGATGAGGTCTGACCAAGGTAGAGTAGAGGGGGATAATAACTTCACGTGATCTGGACTCTATGCTTCTCCTAATACATCCCAGGATTGCGTTTGCCTTTTTTGCAGCTGCCTCACACTGTTGACTCATGTTCAGTTGATGATCTACCAGGACACCCAAGTCTTTTTCACATGTGCTGCTGCTCAGCCGAATTCCTCCCATTGTATATGTGCTTTTTTCATTTTTCTTGCCCAGGTGCAGAACCTTGCATTTTTCTTTGTTAAATACCATTTTATTAGTTGCAGCCCATTGTTCGAGTTTCTCTAAATCTTTTTGAATCTTCTCTCTCTCTTCTCTGGTGTTTGCAATCCCCCCTAGCTTTGTGTCATCAGCAAATTTGATCAGTTTCCCTTCAACTCCCTCGTCCAGATCGTTTATAAAAACATTAAACAAAACTGGTCCCAGGACAGAACCTTGTGGTACTCCACTTGACACTTCCTTCCATTTGGATGTGCAGCCATTTAAAGCCACTCTTTGAGTACGATTACTAAGCCAGTTTTGAACCCACCTTATAGTTGCCTTGTCAAACCCATATTTGATCAATTTTTCAATGAGGATCGCATGAGATACTTTGTCAAATGCTTTGCTGAAATCAAGAAATACTATGTCTACTGCATTTCCTTGATCAACCCATTCAGTGATTTTGTCATAAAATGAAATCAAGTTAGTCTGACACGACTTGTTTGATACAAACCCATGTTGACTACTGTTAATTATTGAATTCCTATCCAAATGCTGACATATGTGTTGTTTAATAATTTGTTCGAGAATCTTTCCTGGTATTGAAGTCAGGCTAACAGGCCTGTAGTTCCCTGGGTCTACCTTCTTCCCTTTTTTGAAGATAGGAACAACGTTTGCCCTTCTCCAATCGTCTGGGACTTCTCCTGTTCTCCATGACTTCTCAAAGATTACAGCAAGTGGTTCAGCAATTACCTCTGCTAATTCCTTCAGTACTCTAGGATGTAATCCATCTGGACCCGGGGACTTAAATTCATTTAAGTTAGCTAAGCGTTCCCTTACTCTCTCAGTGTTGATTTTGTGTCTTGATTCTCCTAGTCCTTCATCAGTACAGTGAAGGATTGTTGCATGTACATTATCCCTCTTGGAAAAAACAGATGCAAAATAGGAGTTCAGAATCTCTGCCTTCTCAAGATCACTTTTGATCACTTCTCCATTCTCTCCCTGCAGACTTCCCAAAACCTCTTTGACTTTTCTTTTGCTGTTGACATATCCCCAAAACCCTTTTTTATTGTTTTTAGTCTCTCTTGCAAGCCTCAGTTCATTTTTAGCTTTAGCTTTTCTGATACTTGCCCTGCAGATTGTACTGATTTCATTATATTCCTCCTTAGATATGTATCCCTCCTTCCATTTCTTAAACATTTCTTTTTTCTTTTTTATCAAGTTTTTAAGTTCTAGGTTTATCCACCCTGGTCTCTTTAGATGTTTTCCATTCTTCCTTCTTTGAGGAATTGTTAATGATTGCGCTTCTAATATTGCATTTCTCAAAATATCCCATCCTTCTTGGACATTTCTATCCTTTAGTACATTTAACCATTTGATCCCTCCTAACCTCCTCCGGAGTCCATCAAAATCCGCCCTTCTGAAGTCCAACTTTGAAGTCTGAGTCCTCTCATGCTTTCCTTCCCTTATTATCCAGAATTCAAGGATAACATGATCGCTGCCTCCTAATGCCCCAGAAACTCTGATATCCTCCACCATTTCCTCTCTGTTGGTAAGAATTAGATCAAGGATAGCCAATCCTCTTGTTTCCTCCACCACCTTTTGGTACATGAAATTGTCAGCGAGAGAGGATAAGAACTTATTAGACTTGTGACTTTTTCCTGAGTGAGATTCCCAACAAATGTCTGGGTAGTTAAAGTCTCCCATAATCACTATGTCGTGCTTTCGTGAAAGTTTAGCCATCTGGTCTAGGAAGAGGTCATCCATATCTTCTGTTTGTCCAGGGGGCCTGTAATAGACTCCTACAATGGTATCCTTTCTGTTGCTCTCTCCTTGAATTCTTACCCATACCGATTCTACTGAGCTTCCACTCTCTGAAACTTGAACCTCTGAGGAGACAATTTCTTTTTTAACAACAATGTCCCTCCCACCATTTGAGCTTTGTGCTGATGTGCCTGGGTACAGGGTACTAGTAACACCTGAGGAAAATGAAGACAGAAGCAGGATGCCAGTCAGGCACAAGGCCTACCAGTATTCTGGATAGGCAGGCATCTTGGCCATGCAGTGTCCAGTATGGGTGCAAAATTCTAGCAGGAGTGGGTCTGTTGTAGACCTCATTGAAGTGTGGAAAAGAGGGCCCCTGAAGAGAGATAGGGCCACACTATGCTAAACTGCCATTAAGTGCAGAAAAGTCCTACATGTATGCTGTTTTTGTTTTCTGCAAGTCAAGGCAGGGAGGAATCCCTTTATATTACAGTGTAAACTGAAAACAGTGACATTCAGTCCCAACCATCCCTCTCTTTTAATTTTTTCTCTTTCTTGTTTTTAAAATAAAAGTCAATAATAAAATAAATTATTCTTTGGTTTTCCATGTTTCTATGGTTATTCCGAGCTCTCTCTGATTGTGTTTAAGTGCAAGACAGCATAGTGATCTTGGAGTGGGATGAGGTTGAAACTCTGTATGATCCAGTGTATCCTGTATGACTTTCCCTACGTACATTTAAACAGAATGGTGTACTGATATGCAGAATTTTAAAAGTACATGAGTTTTGTAATCACTGAAACAGAAAAGGAAGAAGCTGTTGGAAATGCCAGCATACATGAATAAAAGAGTGGGGGTGGGGGTGAGTTGGCCTGTGGTCACACTTAAGGTTTAACCCAGTTTCAGTCCACTTTCGGAGTGAGAGAATACATCAGCAAAGTGACAAGCTGTTTTCTTTCAATGTTAGATAACTCAGAAAATTTTGGGATAGATAATGTGGAAAGAAAATTACTGGTCACTTTGCTGATGTGTTCTGTCACTTTGAAGGTAGACTGAAGCTGGATTAAACCTTAGGTGTGGCGACAGCCATAAAGAGGGGGAAAGAGAGAAACCCAGGAGACAAATTTGCATGTGAAGCAGCAGCATGGAGGCAGAAGAAAATTTTCTTCAGTTTAACCTTTCATGAGCATTAATCATCAGTTCCTCTCTGAAGAGGATCTGGAAAAAAGGCAAAACCACCCTAAAATCAGCAAAGCAGCATGCCTGTGTGATCCAGTTATTGTAGATTTGGTGTACATTAAAGTCTTCATTTGTAAATAGCAATTATAATTTGTGATTAAGTGGCCTAATTGCTTCATATATAATGTACTGTGAGATCTTTTTTAAAAAAAATTGATCACAAATTGCAGAATTTTATTACTCCCGTCCCTCAGAAAATATTTTTAACTGGACTGTTTTTAAAAAATAAAATTCCAGAGTAATCAGAATTTATTCCTGTAGAAAGTTGGATTTAGGATGTTTTTGAGTATATTGCGGAAGATATTTTCTTAGCTTCATTTTCCAAAAAAAAAAAAAAAAAACCTGGAAGTGTTGTGTTTTAGCCCCTACTTTCTTTGGTTTTAAGCTATATAACAACAGCTAAAGTAAATTAAATGACAGCCACTTGTGATGTGAAAATTGGCTTTAAATTAAAGAATAGTACATATAATAAAAAAGTTTTCATTTCTTATAGGTAAAATTTAGAATTTCTTTGGCAGGAGCTATGCCATCAGAACCATGAATTAACTAAACAAAACATATTATCATTAAATCTTTTAACAGTGAAAAAGCATCTGTGGTGAATTAGAAATTCTTGTTTCATTGATGTTATTCAGATATTAAGTCATGCCTGACTCTTCATGACCATTCTATCTTCATAGCATACCAGACCCTTCTGTCCTCTTCTGTCTGCCAAAGTTTGCCATGGCTCATGTTTATTAATTCCATGGTTTCTCTGCCTTCTTCTACTCCTTTCATCTTCAGGCCTTACTAGTATCAGGGTCTTTTCCAATGAGTCCTGTCTTCTCCTTGTTTGAATTTCAACTTCAGTGTTTGTCCTTCCAATAAACAGTGAGGGTTAATTTCCAGTAGTATTGACTAATTTAGTCTCCTTGCAGTCCAAGGGACTCGCTAAAGCATTGCTTCTTTGGCGCTCAGCCTTCCTTACAGTACAGTTCTCACAACCATACATTGTTACTGGGAAAACCATAACTTTGACTCCATGGACCATTGTTGGCAAGAAGACATCTTTGCTTTTCATAATGCTGTTCAGGTTTGCCATTACTTTTCTCCCAAGGAGCAAGTATCTTTTAATTTCATGGGTTCTGTCACCATCTGCCAGTGATCTTTAAGCCCAAGAAGATAACATCTGACACTGCTTCCATTTTTTCACCCTCTGTCCACCAGGAATTGATGAGTCTGGGCGCTAGGATTTTAGTTCTTTAACAATGAACTTCAAGTCAACTATCCTTTTTTACCCTCTTCACTTTCTGCCATTAGAGTGGTGTCGCCTGCATATCTGAAGTTGTTGATACTTTTGGAGAGGCTATGGAGTTTAGGAGTGGGAGGCAGTCCTTGGCATTGGTTCTGCTCCTATCTCCAGAGCCGATCTCAAATAGTTGTTGTGGGAGGTATTAATTTGACACCCTGGGAACTCACTTGTGGAGTTCCCCAGGTGTCAATTTTATCTCCCATGTTATTTAATATCTACATGAAGCCACTGGGAGAGGTCATCAGGAGATTTGGAGTGAGGTGTCATCAATATGCAGATAATACCCAGCTCTATCTCTCTGTACCATCTGAATCAGGAGATGTGGTTGAAGTGCTTGACAGGTGCCTGGATGGGCGGGATGAAGGCCAATAAATTGAAGCTGAATCCAGACAAGACGGAGGTGCTGTGTGTCATAGGGTCTTGGGTCCATGTAGTTGGGAGATACCCTGTTCTTGATGGGGTTGCAATGCCCTGGAAGGGACAGGTGTGTAACCTGGGAGAACTCCTGGACTCTACGCTGATGCTTGAAGCTCAGGTGGATGCCATGGCCAGGAATGCCTACTCCCAACTACAGCTGGTACATCAACTGAAGCCTTTTCTGGACAGAGATGACTTGGCCACAGTTATCCATGTTCTGATAACCTATAGATTGGACTATTGTGTAATGTGCTTTACATGGGGCTGCCCTTGAAGATGGTTCAGAAGTTGAAGCTAGTGCAGAATGCAGCTGCCAGGTTGCTGATCGGGACAGCTAGGAGGATGCACATCACACCGATCTTAAAAGAGTTGCACTGGCTGCAAATTTACTACCAAGCCCAATTCAGGGTGTTAGCTTTGACTTATAAGGCCCTAAGTGACTTGGGCCCAAAATATCTAAAGGAATGCCTTCTCCCATATTGACCTGCCCGTGCCTTAAGATCTGGAGGGAAGGCCCTCCTGGTTGTTCCACTGCCCTCAGAAGTGAGGCGGGTGGGCACCCGGGAGAGGGCCTTCTCAGTAATGGCCCCCAGGCTATGGAATAGTCTCCTCCTTGAGGTGTGTCAGGCTCCTTCTCTGATTAGGTTCAGGAAGGTGGTGAAGACATACCTCTTCGTTCAGGCCTTCGGCTAAATGTTGGTTATGTTTGCCCCCCACTGCAAACACTACTGTTTTAACTGATATTGTGCTGTTTTTAACATGTTGGATTTAAATGCTGTTGATGGTCATTATTGTTTTAATATAAGTTTCTTTTAATATGCTGGATTTTAATGTTATTACCCACGCAGAGACCTTCGGGTATAGGGCGGGATAGAAATATGAATGAATGAATGAATGAATAGTTCTCTCAGCAATCTTAATTCCAGCTTTTGATTCATCCAGCCTGGCGTTTCATATGAATTACTCTGCATATAAGTTAAATAAATAGTGTAACAGTATACAGCCTTGACTGCTTTCATAGAATATGGGATTAAATAGTTGCCCATCACAGTAATTCTTAATAAGAATTTCTTTCCAAAAAAACTTCCATTAGCCCTATGAGTAAAAAATTCCATTGTCGTTTAGAAGATCAAACCAGCTGTGCAGACTTGTAGCACAGCTTTTACTGTCATAACAGCTGTCAGGAAAGCAGTGACACTGATTTTCCTGTTTCCCTCTCCACTGAACTCTGAAAAGGGGCTTTTCTTTGCATTAGCTTTTGTATAAAGTACAGTTTCAATCAAGAGCATGTTCCAGATCTAAACGGTTTGATATAATTTTGTTTCCTTTTGTCTCAATGTTGCTGTTCTTCTCTGTCTCATGGTTGCTGATTCATTTTCTTGGCAACTGAAGAAGACCTATGCTATCCGAATAAATATGCCTATACAAAAAGTTTTATTAACCAGCATAACAGAACTTTTTAGCCATAGATAGATAGATAGCATTTTCAGATTTCCCTCTGTTCTGTGAAAGAAAGCTGCACAATTTTTGACCACAGCTACTCGTTATCTTTAGGAAAGCAGAACTTATATTTTGACCCCAAATTATCTTATGACTGAAATTTTAACAGTTAACTGCAATTTAATGTTACTAGGTTGATGGGAAGGAGGTTATCTTTTTCTACTTTCATATTTAAAAGATTCACATAGCCTGTAAAATATCCTATTGTTATACTCGTATGTGAAACTTTTAGTTAACTTTTGTTTTGTAACTTTGTTGTTTCTTGTGTACAGTATTTCCAAAGCATAGCATATTAGGCATTTTTTTGTTTTGTTTTTTTTAAATAGGAAAACAGTTTAGAACAAAATGGATGGAAAACATTCCATTCATGGCTGAAATTTTATCAGATTGGCAAGAAACAAAGTCTAAAGCAAAATGAGCCAATGTGTACTGGATTGGAGTGCATTTCACTATCACTGCTCTACAGGATGTCTGGATTAAATAATGTGCCGGTACTTCTGTGGTTTTGTCAGACATGGCTTGAGCAATTGAAAACCCAAACACAAAACAGGAATAACAGAGTATTTTAAAAGAAGAAACGTTGGCTGGTTTAATCCATACGTTAAGTCCTGATTTAAAAAAAAAAAAACTAGAGGAAACAGGAATCTAGCAGGAGGGAGGCACAACACTTTAAAGTTTTGAGATGTTAAAGAAAAGAGAAAAACTTCAAAGTGCCAAAGACAGAGAAGGCAACAGAATGGAGTTAATTGGTTGATTACATGCACATGAGGGAGTGAAAAATCTGTGTTCTTCACACACTGCAAAGTAAGATTCATGCAAAGTAAAAAGTTTAAAAGTTGTTTTAATTTATATCCTTCTCACAATGGAAGGACAAGTCTCCGTTTCGAATTTGTGGCATGCTTACATGAGAAGTAGGCATTTTAATCAAACATAACTTCTGAATGAATATTCATAGAATTGTATTGCAGATTACTAAAGCACTTAATAATAAAAGTTGTAATTCCTATTTAAATCACATTTAGATTTTAAAAGGTATGTTTAGCAAAATGATTTTGCTTTTTTTCCCTACCCATGTATAAGTTCAGAGACAAGGGCCCTGTCCCCAAGCAATTTAAAGTGTGCTAAAAATGTTATTTTACCTCTGACCGCCCCCATGCTAGGCTTTTCAGTGCGCTTCCAGTGCTACAAAACGAGGAAAACCCGCAACAAAAAAAGTGCCCTTTAAATAAGACTTTCAGCGCTCTTTTTTGAAGTTGCGGGTTTTCCTCGCAACATTTACCTTGGGGACGCTCCGTGGCAAAAGGGGCAGGGATTGCCACCTACACACACAGCAATAACACAAGCAGCTTCCCTTTCTGAAGCTCAGAACTAAAGAGTCAGAATCGCACATAATTGCAACATTGTTGCAATCACCATCAGGTGAGAAGTGGATGGATTATTGCTACTGTACGGGGTGGATTTTGACAGCGATAACAGGGAAAGTGGTGAGAGTGAATGAGCAATTGCACGGCCACTAGCTGCAGCCAGTGCCTTTGCCGGCACGAGAAGCCATTTTGGGGTAGTGGTGGAAGATCTGGGAGACGAACAGAGAACCGATGGCTATTTTTCCTTTGGACTTGTGAGGGGTTGTCTTCCTGGTTGTGGCCGTGCCGAGTGCAGTCCCTCCCCGTTCCCGCTGGCACCCTATCAACAAGAGCAGGGGTGGGGAGAAAAAGATGCGCGCAAAGAAAACACAGCTCCCATGGGGACGTAAGGTGTGTTAAAAACACACATTTTGTTGAACCTCATGCGGACGCTTATTCCTGATTTGCATGGCACTTTTAAAGTCCGCTTGAATAGAGGGACAGTAGAGGGACAGTATTTTGGGGATTCAGCCAAGGACTCTTGGTTGTTTTATCCACTTATATTTGTTTATACACTTGTAAAAGGCCTAGTGAAGTTACTGAAACATAGACAAGACCCACACAGCAGGGTGCAGAGTGCTAGTAGCATAGGACTGTGCATTCTGGGTGGTATGCAGAGTGCTATACAAGTAGTGGTCTTGAAATGAAGACATGCTATTTGCACACTGCTCACTTCCTCTGCCTGTAACAACTGGGAGCGAGGGATGCAATCAAACACAGGAAATAGAACATAGGAAATAGGCTCACTTCTTGTGTTCACAACCTGGCAGGTAGCGCTGCTTGAGAAGCGTGTTGGCAGTTGATTTCTTTCTAGTACACAACCATTCAAATACTGTAATGAGTGCTTAAGGCAGCATGGTGGCTGGATGAGAATGGGTCCATGTGGATGCCACACTCATTTGGCACACCATCTGGGAGCAGGGGCATGTGATCCCTGCACTCTTGTGGTGTATACATGGTTCTGTAAAGTTGCTGAATGGGCACTGCCGTAGGCTACCACCAGACCACATCAGAAGTTGCACAGCATTTTCAGATCGCAGCCAGCAGTGCAGCTTTTGATTTAAGTAAAAAGATTTCACTCTTTGTGTTGTATACTGCATTGCTACTGCAGGCAATGGAACATCCCGTCTGGCAGACCAGAAGCCACATTGCAGAGACTGTATGTCTTCCAGTCTTCACGTCTGTCAGACAGAAAGCCACTTTGCTAGGATGGTGCAACTTAACTTGAAAGTGAAGTAAGCCCTACTGTCAGTCCAACATCAATATAAACAGCTATACAAACACTGTAAATACAAAAAACCTTAGCAGGAAATTCAAATAAAAGGAACCGGTCAAGATTATTTTTAAATCCCGGCAGAACAGAAATATATTTAGCTGCTTTTGAGAACAAGCTTTAGTAAACTTCTTGTGAGAGTGTTTCTCACTTTACATGCATGAGTCTTATTCTAGGTACAAGCAAGTTTGACTTTCTTATAACGGGGGAAGGTTTTCCTCTGAAATAATATAGTATTAATTATTTGCATATATGTCTGTATCTGTATCAGTAGCATATTATGTACCACACTAGGCAGTTTTGTTAAAAAATAATTTAGTCCAGTTTTAATGAACTTGATTCAAAATGTGTGCTTAATGCAAATAAAAGTCACATGGTCACTTTTTGAGCAGTTTGAAGTTTCTAGGCTTTTTAGTGCCTGTTGTGATGATGTACTGCATTACAATAGTCTGATCCTAGAATCTACTGCTTTATGAACTGGTATTTGTCTGATAATCCAGGAGCAAGGTATTTACACGAATACCTGCAAAATGCAGAGAAAAAAAGTTTTCTTACCAGTGAACACTTTGTGTCCAGTCATCATAGGTTGGACAAATTCATGCAAGTCAGATATATCATTTGCTGTGCACTGAGAGCAGGTGAAGATATTGCCTTCATCTTCTGTTTGACAATACCTAGAAGTAATTGGTGGGCCACTGGATGCTGGATTAGATGGGTTGTGGCCTGGTCCAGCAGGGCTCCTGTTATGTTCTCGTTACCTTGTAATTATAGTGAACTTAGGTGTGCGTATATTGTACTTTCTTTCAAAAAATGAAAAGAAATGAGTTTTTAAAAGCAGAAAAGATTCAGCCTCAGAATCTTAAGACTGTTTATATTATCCAGAGCTTAAGATTTGGCATGTCTCTGTTTAAATTGACAGAATCACAGCATATCTCAGTGGCCTGTTCATTTTGAGTTCATCTATTACATACTTGCCAGATATAAAGTCCTACTTGTCCTAGAGCGTAAGAGGAGCACTACTGGATCAGGCCACAGCCCATCTAGTCCAACACAATGGTGCACCGACTGCTTCTGAGTATCTTCATATGTGTGTGTTTTAAATGTTGTGAGCCACCCAGAGACCTTTGGGTATGGGGCGGGATATAAATATAAATACAAATAAATAAGACAAAGACAAAACCTTCACCTGGTTTCAAATCCCAGGAAATGGCCTTTAAAGGCATCCTGACTGACTCCCCAGCCTGGAAGATTTATCTAGGCATCCATTCTAATAGCCATTAGTAGGCTTAGAAGTAGCCTTTTTTTCTCAGAATGTATTTGGAGTCAAATGAGTTATTCATTTGTGGCATCATGTTTTCTCTACTTTTAAAGAAGCTACCTCCACCTACAGCTCAGAAATCTTTCTTTATTCCTAGATTGTCCTCCTAGATTGTCTATCTTTTCTATCAGCAGTACAACTGATGTAGTTAAGTAAGGAGAACATGGAGAAAAAAAATCAAAGTAGTGATTTTTAAAGTTCAAAACAATGAAATAACGACAGTAAGAACCAGACAGATCCCTCTGCATACCTCGCTTTCATTTAAATGAAAATAAAAATGTTTCAATAGTTTCTTCATCCAGGTTTCACAAGTTTGCAACATTGCAACTGGATTTAGAATAGAATTTTTTTGGTGATTACATTAAAAAAGATTTATTATTTTCCTTATGATGTTCTTTTAGTTTGTTGTAGCTCCATTTGGTAGAACTCTGCAAATAGAAAAGGAGATTTAGTGGTGGGATTAGGAGTGGTGCAGTGCTAATCGAAAATAGAATTGCTGCCATGGTACAGATAACTAGTGAGACTTTGGCATTGATGGGCTCGTTCCTTCTTAAAGTATTGTAACTCTTTTGAGCCTTCCTTCCCTTTCATGATTAATGGACTCATTAGAAGAGTGGTTTGTTCTATTTGTTATATCTGAGATTTACAGGGTTGTGGTGCAAAAGTGTCATTAAATAGATTATTCTCCATTCCAGCTTTTAAAACTGTGTGGCTTTAAAAAAAATGAAATAGTGCTCACATTTGCTTTATTGGTATTTTCTGCTTGCAGTGAATTATATTCCTTACGAGAAGGCTGTAGAATTTAACTAATAATCTAAGCACTGGATATTTTCTCCAGTTAGTGTTCGTGGAAAGAAGAAAATTTTAAAACATCTGGAGTGTTTCTTAAGATAATCATAACATTTTAAAAAAACATATGGCCTAAGGCTCAATAGAACTTTTGTATCACAGAAAATAAGCAGGAAATTTCTTAAACTGGAACAAAAATAAAACTTTTAAAATTGGAATCTAATTAAAGGCTTGCTTGCTTCCTGATTGATTGATTGATTGATTGATTGATTGATTGATTGATTCAGTTTCATTAATATGCAGGGCCCTTCCAAAGTTTCAACAAAGACTGATCCCAAATCGCCAGAAATTTGGAATCTAACTTTTAGTGGGAAAAGATAAAAAGGGAGAGGCAGGACAGTTATGCATATCAAGGAAACCATTTAAGTAGATGTAGTTACATATACTTAAACCAAGTTACAGATTGGGAATGACACTTAAGTAGTTAAATCCAAGGTTTAATGATAAACCTATGATGTTACTAATCCCTTCTTCCTGTGAAATGCATATAATAAGCTCTTTAATGTAAATAAAAGCCATTAAACAAAGCTAGTTCTTCAAAGAAATGTTCTTACTTGGGCACTTAGCTTTTAATTTTCTAAAATATGTGTCTATTTAAAATATAAAGAGTTATAATTATGGTAAATGCCAAAATGCATTGGCAAACAAGAAGGCTCTCACTGTTTCAGTGTTGTTTAAAAAAAATCCAACAATACTAAAAGCACAAGAGTTTAATATGAAGAAGTGGGCCAGAGATGAAATTTAGTTAAATTATTCACCCTCCACACCCCAAGTAAGGGAAATAAACACTTTATAAACCAGATTACAATTCACTAATTTCCACATACAAATACATAAACACATCCATACATGAGAAAGATGCTTCTATCAAAGATGTAATCAGCAGTGTTCAGTCACAGCTATACCTGTTTTCATTTGATTTCCTGAATTTTGTGCACAATGATACTTCACGTGCCAGGAGCCAAGAAATGTTCCTCTGGGTTTGACAAGCCTTCTCTTTACCCTTCCTTCACGTTCCAAATGACCTTGATCCATTGTTTTAGGTATGCAGGTGGGTGAGAAATCTACCTGCATTCAGAAAGAAATTTGCATTCACACCTAAGTTTTAATCCACTTTCAGTTCACATTCAGAGTGAGTGAAGGCATCAGCAAAGTGACAAGCTGTTTTCTTTTGGCATTATCTAACACAAGAAATCTACCCTTGGAAAGAAATGCGGAAAGAAAATGGCTAGTCACTTTGGTGGTTGTTCTCTGACTCTGAAAGTAGACTTGAACTGAATTAAAACTTAGGTGTAAATGCAGCTATTTCTGAATGCTATTGATGGAATACAGTTATACTTTGGTAATGTATATCTCATACTTTTTCTTTTTTGCTTTTGCATAGTTCATAGAATGTGACTTCACTTGTTTATCTGCCCAGAAACTTACAGTTGTGTGATTATGGGTGACCTTGCCCAGCATTCGGAGGGCTTCCATCATATTGGCAGGGGCTTAGAGGGGTTTAGAGCAGCCATCTTGGAGACAAATTTAGGAATATGAGGTCAGGCCAGAAGTTGAACCTTGTTCCACAGGTGCAGTCCAGCCCTTCAATTAAAGAGGTGGCAGCCATCTAAATCTTATCCCATGCCAACTCTTCTGAAGGGGAAAGTCCTTGGAATATTTCTGCATTACCAAAAGATAGCCCGTTTCGGAGGAAGGATGGAGATCTGTTTGAATCTGATGCAAGGCCTTGCAGATGCCCTCTAGAAGTTAATATTTGGATGAAACCTGCATCTTCCACTCTGTGTGGGCTGTTTCAACTCACATAGCTGTTTCAACACACTCCACTGTCTTTTAAACTGTTTTTTTTCTCTCCCCCAAATATTATTATGCTGGTTTTTTAAAATTTTGTATTGATTTTAACATTGTTTTATAAAGTTTTGATATATGTGTATTTTAAATGTTGTGAGCCACCCAGAGACCCTAGGGTATGGGGCGGGAGATAAATATAAATAAATATAAATAAATAAATAAATAAAATAAAAATAAAAAAATAGCACAGGTCATGCTGGAGCGGGCTAACACTAGCCTGCTCCAAGGGCTGTCAGCATTCAGACAGCCTATTGTGTCTCAGCTCCAGCTGCTGCCTTCAAAATCTGTGTCTAGCCCCTCGAAGCCAACATGGAGCCTTTGCAATTTCAAAGGACGCATTTGAGCAGCACAACAACTTCTGGCAATTCTTCTTGACATACTGGCAAAATGGGTCTCCCGTAATACTGTGGCTTATACAGGAGTGTGCTAACTGCATGCCCTTTATCAACTGAGATATGGACGGGTATGGTTGTGGAAATCTTTAAAGAGGTCCACAGCATGTCCAGTGTTTAGCACCATTTTTGTGCCATTTTGATGTCTGTAGCTTCATCCAATGCCCATAAAATATGCTAGGAGGGAGCTAGGCTTGCTGCATTTTGCACTAGCATGTGGAAGGTAGCTCCTTAGACCTCTTCTTGCTCTGAATCACAGGTAGGTGCAGAAAGTGCCATAATCTGCACAAGGCTACCTATATGGGTATCATATTTCTTGATACTCAGTAAGAATTCTGCTGCATGTATATTTTGATTGAGGATTTGTTCAGTTCCTCATTTAACACACACATGACAGTAGAATTATTGAATTTAGAAGTAACCGTGGAAAAATTATTTTATTTTCCTGTTTTGCATTGTTATTCTGTTACTGATAAAGGAATACATATTTCCTTCTGACAAAAGAAGGAAATTACTCTTTAAATTGCTTTTTTATGTTTAAGTAAAAAGAAATTGAAATTAAGGGTGCTTTTCCACTGCAGCCCTTAGATCTGGATCTAAGAAGATCCAGATCTAAGGAATTAAGGGATTAAGGGAAGCACCCAATGTGTTTCCCTCTGGGGAATCCGGATCGACCCACAAGGGGTCAGTCCATTACCCCAGGTATTTTGGGGGGCAGGGGTTGCAGTCTTCGAAGCAACTTCAAAGTGATTTCGAAGTGACTTCAAAGTCAGCTTCGAAGTCACTTTGAAGCTGACTTCGAAGTCACTTCAAAGTGAATGTGAAGTCAACTTTAATCCGGATTTTCTGGGAGAAGACCCCTTTAATGGGGTCTACAGAAAATCCGGATTAAAGCCCAAAATGTACCCATTAGATCCGGATTTCCCTAAAGGCAGTGGAAACAATCGGGTCCCAAATGGGTGCCAAAATGGAAATGCGGTCATCCAGCTCACACCCAAATGGGTCCTAAATGGATGCAAAAATGGGTACTTTTGACAGTGGAAAAACACCCTAAAACAGAATGGTAGGTTAATTTGACGAATAAACAGGGTAGGGGAGGAACAATCTATGACTGAAACAAATAATTTAGCTTCAATAATGTCTTTTAGTCTTGATCTCCTAATATCTGTAGTGACCAAGTCTTCAAAATGAAGAGTTGAGCATCCTTCTCAACACTCCTTGTTTATGATAAAACTTTTGGTCTCTTATGTACCCCTTTATATAGACTTCTTTTAAAAAAAAGGCAACTTTTGATCCTTAAAATTCATGTATATAATATTTCATGTTCATCAAATAACTGTCCCCATACATGGTTTCAGTTTGGCATAATCAGGAAACTGTGGCATCTATTCTTACATCTATTCTTACATATGAAGCCAAAGCAGTAAGAACAGAGGATATAGTGCCTTGAGTACAGATAGTTTTGCTCCATTGAGGATCTATTTATACTTCAGTTGTTAATCCACATTTCCCTCCAATGATCCTCAGTTCATAATTAGCTAGTTCACATACAAGCAGGAAACTGCATAGTGTGTGTTTCTGCATCCCTATCTTGCGCCTTTCTCTCCTATCAGATGTTGGACATTTCTTAGTCAGTCAATTTAAAGTTTTCAAAGGAGCAGGATCTCCCCACCTCCTCCAGATTTTCACTCACCAGATTTTCATCCCTAAAGATCCCTGAAGCAGACCCTGCAGAAACCTATGTCCCAATTATGCCATATTATTGGTCCAAGCCAGATTCCAATACCAACAAAAATTGGGTGAGTAGAAGATGTGGATTTATGCAGAAATAAAATGAATGGACTTTAAAGGGTATAATCCTAGCATGCAAAGGGATGTTTGAAGCCATGGAAATCTTAAGATGTGATGGCATCCCAAGACATCCAGTTCCACATTTAAGTCAGTGGAACTAAAGCAAATCTCTGCCTATTTCACATAAGTAAGTAAACAGTTGAGATCAGTAGAGTTGTTTCAAGAAGTTCTGCTAAAGTCAGTATCTGCCATGCCCTGTTCAGCCTCCTTGGAGAAGGAAGTTCTGCCTGCAACGCTACCACAGACCGAGAGGCAATCACAGCGTAGCATTGCAGACCTCGAGGCTCTGAGGCCAGTTTGAGAGAATCATACAGACAGCTCTGGCATTGAAACTACAAGCAGTGAAGCCCAAGAGTGCCCCTCCCCTCTCCTCTTGAGACAATAGAAGCAGCTGAAGTGCAGGTCAGAACAATTAGCTCAGCTGAACCATGGGTGGGGCAATCATTTCTCTACTTAATGAGCAAACACAAATTGCTCCAGTGTTGCAGACAACTTCATACGCCTCCATATAACTCCATGCCTGTGCTCTGACTTTGGACTTTGTCACTTTCCTCCATTGTGAAAATACCCATTTGTACTTTGGACCAGATGTGAAACTAAATAATTGCGGATAAACCTATGTGCTCCTGTATTTACTTCTACTGTACTCCTCCTGCATTTACTTTGATATTTATTGAAGTAGCAACATTCTAGTTTGCTTTGAAATATGGATTATATAGCCTTCAAATACATGCCTATGAACTATATAGTCACTTATACTATGTGTATAGTCACTTATACCAATTCATTCAGTCTTTGTTGGAAATAGCCAAATTCAATTCTTTCTGCTATTTGCACATTGCTTAAAAAGAGAAGAGCCAGGAGATTTCAGTCTGATGTGTTGAAAAGTCTTTTCCCAGACCTTCTTGTTCAAATGATAAAAACTGAAGTATTGTGTTCACAAGTATATATTCTATCCAGCAAACTACATACCCAGGCAATGGCATGCAGATTTATTGGGCTTTGTCAAAGATCCTGGATATTTCTATGTGTGCCCCTTCAGTCATTACAGAAGCTCTGTGTCCCTAATGTGTTGCTATCCAGTGTTTCAGTATCTAGAAACGCTGTGAGTAGCAGATTTTTGCAGGGAATATGCCAAGGCTGTTTCAGCAAATTAGTAATTATGTTTCTCATATGTTGGAATCAAAATTGCTTACAAAACTGATAACATTTCTATAATTTTGTAAAACAGTTAAGTAAGATGATTAGTAGAGGGCATTTATTAGGGGTTGCAATAATATTTTTTTTACTGATGTAGGAATGCTTCACATGTCATGCACTAGTGACAAGTGAAACCATGCACATAAATTACATTTTGCATGCCATATTATTTTCTGAGATGCTGTTGTTAACTCCACTGAAATCAAAGAAATATGCTATAATAGTAATAAAATGAATTATTTTAGAGAATTAATAAGATAAAATACTTGCTAATGTGACTAGGTAGATAATGTTTTTTATAAGAAAAATATAATAGTGGCTCTGATTTAATGTACACTGTTGTATATATGCAAAAACTGAGCCTTTAGATACCTGTTTTGCTGTCACTGGTTCTACATTAAATCTCATAGCTGACCCAGATTAAAAGCAATAGGATATATGCAGAAATACCAAGAAGAAGAGGAATTGGCTTTTCTACCCCGCTTTTCTCACCCATTAAAGGGGACTCAAAGGGGCTGACAAAGCTTTCTATTCTCTCCACAACAGGCGCCCTGTGAGGTAGGTGGGGCTGTGAGAGCTCAGAAGAGAGCTGTGATAAGCCCAAGGTCACCCAGCTGGCTTCGTGGAGGAGTGTAGAATCAAACCTGGTATTCCGAGATAAGAGTCCGGCATCTTAACCACTAGACCAAACTGGCAGTAGAATGTGTCATTTTTATCACAGTCCAATACAGAGAACTTTTACTTTAAATCATTATGACCTTGGTGAATCATGACTGAAAATTAAAAAGACATTGCAGTACTACTGTGTATTCTCACCTCAAAATTTGGAAAAGTAAAGAAAAGGTCAACCCAAATGATTGAAGAACTAGAATGCAGTAACTCACATATTAGAAAAGGTCATATGGGTGTTTTCTGTTTAGGAAAAAAAAATTAATAAAAGCAAATAGGGAAGAAGTGAAGTTGTATACTGTGCAGAAAAAATCTGTAGGATAGATGAGACTTTCAGGCAGACAGAGGAAATTGAAAATTACTTCCTTTCCTGCTGGAATTCTGATGTGTTGCTGTTTTTCAGTTAGGAAAATTCAGATTGCAGCCATTATGCTAATCAGATATGTTGTATAGATACAGTATGCATAATGAATTGTAACTTCAGTCTGCAAAGTTTTTTTTTTAGGGTGAAACTGACATAGATCTACAAATATTGCAATATTTGTTCTGCCCAATGGTTTATTTGATGAAATAAACAAGCATATTACAATGAGATTAGTGAAACATCAAAGTCATCTTTAAGCATTTGGCAGTAACATATTTGTATTGTTCCTAATCAAAAGGTATGGAATCTTTGGGGTCTTTCCAAATCTTCGAAGGAAAAAAAAATTCTTTGGAAAGCTGCAGCAGGTCAGCACTAGGTAGGTTAGTCATATAAGTACCTACTGATGTTTATCTCAGCTGAATTCCTTGCCAATGTACAGACAGTGTCCAGGTAAGCCCACCTGC
Organism: Aspidoscelis tigris stejnegeri; assembly: GCA_023333525.1. NCBI lineage: Eukaryota > Metazoa > Chordata > Lepidosauria > Squamata > Teiidae > Aspidoscelis > Aspidoscelis tigris. The sequence continues at coordinate 100,040,752 of JALMGA010000001.1, forward strand.
ATATAAATAAATGCATATAGGACTCTTCCATGGGTCTGATGATACTTCCTAATTGGATCCAGTTGTATCAGACTGTGTGGGCCACCAGTGCAAACTAAAAAAGAAAAAATCATTTATACCCTCTTCCCATCTTTACATTAATTGAAATTCCCTTAACTTCCTCCGCTTGTGTGACTTCTATATTCTGTATCCATCCTTTGTTGCTCCGCATCTTTGTCTCCCCTTGGTTTCCTGTTTGTCCTTTATCGTCACTCGACCCCATCTGTCATTAATTGGAGCTCTGTCAGATATTCAATAAATGGGGACCAGTCTCTCGTAAATTTATCAGTTGATCTATCATTTAGTAGGTTTGTTAATTTACCCATTTCTGCCAAATTGGTCATCTTAATTAACTATTCTTCTCCCGATGGTATCTCTTCTTCCTTCCACTTCTGAGCATACAATAATCTTGCGACTGTCGCCATATACAAAATTAACGAATTTACACTTTCTAATGTATTATCTACAATCCCCAGCAAAAACAGATTCTGTCTCTTTATTCTGATTTGTCTCATCTTAAGGGAGGGGAGTCAAGCAATCCAATCAGTAGAGCTTTTAAGTTGTTTTGAAGTGTTATAGTTTACACGAAAGGTTTTTCAGGCTAGGTCAGCAGTGTTACAGGCAGGAGGATAGTAGAAATCCTGATCAGGCAGCATAATGAGCACCTAGGCCTTGGTTCTGACAAAGGACAGTAGAAGTAATTTGACTGATTTTATGGCTTTCTCAACAGGGTTTAGGCAAATGTTTTTCTGATCTCTGAGATATGTGGCAACTGTTGTCTGCAGAGGTCTGATTAAATTACACAGGTATTTGGAAATTATTCAAGAGTGTTCATACTTGTAGTTCCTGCCACAAAATTACATCCTTGAACATGCCAGTTTCAACAATGCTAATTATTGCTTTCTGTTGACACCTGGATGGGCTATTTATACAATTTGCACTTTATATTTGCCTTGCTGGTAATTTGCTTTTCCCGTTACTCAGTTCTAGTTTGTTTCAGACTCTATGAAAGAAATAAAAAAGAGAGGGAAAGAGGGATGGAAGGAAAGAAAAGAAAGAAAGGCCCTGGCATTTCCCTTGGCCATCTTTCTGTAATAAACCTAATCACTGCAATATGCAGCCTGTAAAAGCTGTGGTTTTCTATACAAAACCCCACATATTTCAGTTCAGCAGAGAGTTTAATCCTGGATACTGTTGCCAACAGTAGGGTAAAACAGTGATATATTTTAAGATTTTTTTTCTCCATAACTAGGATCCTTGAAGATGACATCTTCTTGTGACTGAGTAGATAGGAGCAACAAATTCAATTACAGAAAGACGTCTCTGTCATTACACCTGTCCATTTCTTCAGGAAATGATTTGTAAATTGTGCTTTATCTTTCCATCCCATAAATCTTGTGGATCTAATTGACACTTGTCATGGAAGATGGATGGGGATAGAAAAAGGCTGAAACGTAAATAAGTAAACTCACCAGAGGAAAGTATCTCTGCTGGGACAAAGCTATTTAGAGACTTCAGTTTCTCTGGGGAGGAAAAAAAAAATCAAATTCTTAGGGAACTTTTTTGGGAACAAAATAAATATCTGTATCTGATATAGAAAAAGGACTGTACCTTGCTATGTTAGTTTTCCATGCCTTCCAAGTTTAGGTTTTTCCTAATGCACCTGGATCCATTTATTATTCTGGCTTCAAAGCTGTGGATGTCATCAGTGTCAATATTGTCATTTCATATGAAACTCCAGATCATTTCGCTTCTGACTGATACTCAAATGACAACTGTTTGGAAGAAAGAGGGCCAAGAAATAATATCTGAACCAAGTGTGAAATAAAAATAGACACTTTCCCAGTAATAGAATGGTTTTGAAGAATGCCTCTAGAAACAAGTTGTAACTGAAAACACGAGAGCTATTACTTTAACGTAAAATGATTTTATTTTTGTGATAGTTTCTCCCAAACTTTGTAGCTGGAATAATAGCATCCTATTGATTCTTGCTTTCTTCTTTGAGGGCTGTTTTACAGAAGTTGGAAATGAATATACAATGGAAGGAATTAGTGTGTATAGTTTAAAATTTCAGTGTAGAATAAGGTTTTACATGCCCATTTTGATAAGGTGTATGCTAAAATGATCCAATTAACCAAATGGGATGGAAAAGCTGAAAACCATTTTTAGTTCTGATTTGTGTTTTATTTTTTTAGGTTTTTAGTTCTAATGTGTTTTTCCCCTCACTTGATTTGGAAATGTATTCTAGCAGCCATTGTCACCAGTGCACCCAAAGGAATAGCAGGTAATTTAAGAGTTTTTCAGTCACCAAAGCAAAGACAGAAAGCAGTAATGAATAGTGCACTCAAGTATCCCTGAAGTACACGATGTAGAGTTGCTTTCCTACCTAATGCTTCAGTCCCAAATGGTTCATAGTAAGCAGCTTGTCTCTTTAGCCAAGTATTGACACTGTGTCTATAGGTAGAAATTAAAGTTTGCCTAAAAGAAAATTAGCGATAAAATCACTGTCCCCATATGTCTGTAGTATGTTCCTCATGTCTTTACCAAGGAAACTTCAGAATTGTTTTGAAGATGTGTTTTTCCTTTGGTCTTAGTTTATGCCTCACTGCTGACCAATTGATTATTCTCTTGAACTGTAAATCGTGGTTTCTTTTTCTTTTCTGATAAAACAACCAGAGGTCATGAAAACACCATCCCTCATTGGCCTGACTGCCAGATGAGGGATGTAGTAAAAAATCATACCTCCACAAATGAAGATAGGGTATAGTTCCAGCCTTTTTCCTATTGGCTGGAACTATACCCTATCTTTTTGTGTGATCCAGGGGGTGGGATTGTCTGGAGGCATATATGGTCACAAGGAAGCTCCACCTCTGGTGATCACAGTTTAAACCAAAGCGCCATCCAAACGGGTAAATTATTGCCATTACGGTGCCTCTATGGTGGGATTGCCTCTTGTATCTGAGGCACCTTCACCCTAGCCCCTCTTTCCTCCCCCTCAAAACATGCCAGAAACTGCTGCTGGAAACCTCAGCACTGGTCATGGGTTTTCCAACAGTAGTCCATTTGCTTACCTTTTGGATGGAACCACCACAATTACTCCATCCAGCAGGTATGCATGGTGAACATGAAGACAGTGTCAGTTGTGATGCTGTCTAGCTAGGAGGTGGGAATCGGGTGTAGAGGACTTCCCGCATTATCACCTTCTAGAGCAATATCTGGTTGCTGCCTGGAGGTGGCCTAACTGCCAGCTGGCAATTAATTGCACAGCATTTTGCCTAATATGATAACCAAAACTATATTATGCAAAGAACACATCCCTTGAGGGACTACCGTTTATGCATTTGCTTAAGCTTATTGCAGTGTTTGAAAACAGATTTTAACATTGTAGGTACTTGACTGTATTAGTGCATAGATTGCAACCATGCCACCACAATGCAAGGTTTGACCGGAACCATCCTTTTGGTCTTGACAAACCTTTGATGAAATCAAAGTGAGTTTTTCAGGTTTTCCTTTCTAAGGAGCTTTGGCCATTCCAGCACTTTGTAATTCCAATGATTCAATAAGGAAAGTTACAGTCACTAATAGAAATAATAGGTAGACAACTCTGATATTGAAGATAGTCATATAGTTGACCTTGATACAGGATCAAAATGTGAAAGTTTCCAGAAGTTGTTCCACTTTGAAGTTACCTCCAACTGTAGCTTAGAACTATGTGGATGAACCTTAATAATGACAAGCAATACTTTAAATCTATCTTAAAAGAAGAAGAAAATAATCTTGCTTTTGCATTATGTACAAAGCAGTGATTCATTGTAAAAGTACACAATGTAAACAAACCACCTTACAATACGGTTTATAAACTGAACTTTTCTTTGTTCTGCAACCAAGTTCCATGCTTTGTATGAAATGCTAAGCCAAAATTTTTTAAGAATGAAGTGATGGCCACAGAAGTACCTCTCTGAGCTTTGGGAAAGTTAAGAAAGCAAATGTAAATTTGAAACTCCTTTTGAGCGTACAGATGCTTGCCGCATTGCATTATGTGCCAGCATATTCAGTGCCTTTTGAAATAAATATTAAGGATTGTATTGAAGATTTAAGTTTGAATATGAATTGTCATATTTTACATCTACGACATGCAATATAAAGTAGGCACTCTTGCCATCAAGATGTTATGATCCAGCATGGTATTGGTGTAGCCAAAGCTTTAAAAACTTTTTAAAGGCATTTTTTAGATTCCCGAAGTTTTTAGTGGGACTGAAACAGGTTTCTCTGGAAGAAAATAAACAGAAGTAATCATTCTCTTTTTTAGCTTCTTTGTCGTCCTTCTTCGCATTTACAGTCTCAAACATAAAATTGGCTTCTGTATAATAAATTATAAATTAAAAAAGATACAGTGTGTAAATATTAAAACACAAGTGTCAGCGTTTTTTTTTACTTCATGGATTAAATGCAGGTTCCATGACAGACATATAATCACTGGTGTGCTCTTTTTGATTTTCACATATCTTACTTTCATCTACAACACACCATCATACAATTTGAAAACACAGAAAGATTTGCCACACTGCCACACCAGGCCAAGGTTTTGCTGACTATCTCTTCTTCATAACAGCAGGCTTCTGAAAGCCAGTTTGCTGTAAGTTGTAAGCAAGGCACATTATCATGCTCCCATCTTATTTGTTGGCTGCTGTGATAATAGGCCGGTGGATCCGATGCTCCATGGTTTGTTTTGGAGGAATATATGATATAAATTAGAACAAGTTAAAGTAAGTAGATAGTTATTTAGAATAACAAAGTATATACATTGGGCTTATAGAAAGAAGCCAAGGAGATAAGGAAGGGTGAATTTTTTATAGGGCTAGGTAAATGAAAGGGGGAGTCAGGTCACAGATAGATACATGTGTTAAAAAATATGTATAGAATACAAGCAAAATCAGAAAACTGCAGACTTGCTGAGCAGGCTAGAATCTTCCATGGAAAGTGATCATTAAGAATATGCAATGAAAATATCTACGTTGTAAAAGAAAATTAAATCACACATGAGTGAAAACTCTGACGATAAAGGATGTTGACTTTTTAAGAGCTAAATTCATCAATGTCATTTTTCAACAACTGGCTCAGACTTTTATTCTGGTATTTTGCTGCAGTTTGACACCCTTTTAAAATGATATCCTCACCTTTTAAGCTTATGGCAAGAGTGACAAGCAAAGAGACTATCCAGAAGCATCCTGAGACTTTGAGTTGTGCCAATGCCATCTTGAATAAAAAAGTCAAGCCTGAAAAAAAATGGCATCCAAAAGGATTTTTTTTTCTTTATCCCTTCTTTCTGCTTCCCTTCTCTCTGCCTGGCAGGAAGGCAAAGAATGGAATTATCCATATACAATCAAGCAAATGTTTGCAGCTTTTGTGTGCGCAAAGAATTGCCTACCTCTCTGGTATACCTCTGTTTGCACGCTAAGACACTGACAAGTACAGGAATCAGCAGACCAATAATTGTGCAAGTAATTTAAGTGGAAAATCTCTGAAAGACTTTGATTAGAAGTTTGGGCAGATCTACAGTAAGGTTAATGTTTACCCATTAATTGGCATTTATTTGGTGTGAGCCATTATATTGTCCTACCGTGTATCTGTTGAGTCACATAGATCAACTGACCAGAGATGCTAAAAGCCAGCCCAGTTGCATAAACAGTTGACTAGACGCAACACCAGTTCTAGACACGGATGCACAAGTGTGCACCACTGCACAAAGCTCCAAATAGCTTGTTTCCTACAACAAATATTCCACAGGTTAGCATTAAGACACATTTTTGCATATCCCTGTGAGGTCACAGAGCTTGGGTTACAGCCCCATTTTTAGAACAGGTAGCACACAGCATGGTCTCCATCACATACCACTGCACTCCATCTTCACAAGATTTCCTTCAGACTTAGACTCTGCCCCCTTCTCATTACAAACACGGTCAGTTTGCATCACTATTTCAAGCTCGGGAGGCTCTGCAGCTTAGACTTTCTTTTAGCTGAGGTAGCCCACTGCAGATCACTCTGGCCCTTATCCCAAATTGTGCCTGTGGAGTTATATTGTGCAATTTTGTGGTCCCCCTGCTGTATCTTGGCTGCCTAAAGGCACACCTTTGCTCTCAAAGTCTCCATCACATTAGGGTGTGAGATCTGCGTGTGATCCATGGTAGCATGGGACCCCCTGTGGTCTGTCAGTCAGAGCTTATGTCCCCTTTTCTTATTCATAGTTCTCCTTTATGGAAAACTGTCAAACTTGTCTGGAATGTTTGGGTTTTTTTCCTATTGAGTAAAAACTAGTACAAGTAAAAACTTGTACTCTGTCTCTCTGCCTGGCACACATGAGAAAGGTTTCTGCCCCTACTGATGGAGTACTTAACTCTGCACCCTTTTCTATTGCTTTGACTTGATAACAATCAGCCGGCAGAAGTGCTGTTTTATTGTTTTTCTTGTTTTTTGAACCTTTCTGTTTCCAAGATCCTGCTATGTTTTTGCTTCTCTGTCATCTGTTTTTGCCACCCTGGCTAATTTTCCAATTTTATTTATTTATTTGAACCTTTATCATGCCCTATACCTAAAGGTCAACAATTTATAAACTTATGATGGAATGACAACTTTGAAAGACCTATAGGAAACATATAGAAATATTATATAGATGATACCTTACACCATTATGATTTGCTAACATAACAAGAACAAACAATAAAGATTGTTGGAGAGGTTGCCAGTTGCTTAAAAAGTTTTGTATGGTCTGGCTTTGTCCTTCTGTGCAACAATTTTGGACTGAGATACACGAACAAATAAGGCAAATGTCTGAAATAAACATCCCATTTTCACCAAATATTTACCTATTGCATGACATTACTGAATTAAATTTGGATATAAATGCACAAACAAGATTACATTATTTGAAAGCTGCAGCTCAACAAATATTGGTGAAAAATTGGAAATATGCTTATAATCTAATAATAAGGGAGTGGCAAAATGAATTATGGAAAATCATGATAAATGAATTTATCACATGTAAACAGCGTCAAATAGAATATAACACTAATCAGTATTTTCACCAAATATGGGAACCATGTATAGAAAGGCTGTTAGCACAAATATATATATACCCCAAAAGTTAAGTCAACTGAACCGATCTGTCACAGGGGAGGGAGAGAAGGGATACATCGGCACATTTTGTGTATGTTTATTTATTTTGGTCTTACTTGAGGCATGTATATGTGTATGCGAGTTAAGTATGTTGCTGTCTAATAAATATGTGAAAAAATGCAATTGCTGAATATTTTACCCCCCCAAACTGCCTCCAGTTAGTAGGGTTCCCCTTTATTTTAGCTCATGGGGAAAATTGCTGAATAGTTCTATTTTGCTGTCGCTTTTTATGAAAGCTTTCATTCAATTCTTTAAGCACCAGAAACAGCTTTCTTTGTTTGATGATATGTGGGAAACTCTCACTTCTCTTATTTTCAATTTTCTAGTTTTCATTACACTTGTGTTTTTGTGTGGGCCTGGGTTAAATTAAAGTAAAAAACTCATTTCATTTCTCATCTGTCTTTGTGCTTTATGGACTTTATTTTTTAGCAAGAAAAAAATTAAAACACAATTCTTTGGAACAGTTCATACATTTATTCTAGTTCCCTCCACCACAATCAGATTATTGCTTAAAAGCTAGTATCGTTAAACCAATGTAAGATGAAAAGTTCAAAATATTTTAGAGTGCACTTAAGCCAGTTTTCATGATTTTCTAAGCACAGCTAATTCTGTTGCACCATTGGCTTAAAGCACAGCTAATTAATATTTCATCGTTTGATATTTCAGTGCTAATTCTGTTTGTCTGAAAATGATGAAAAGTTTGAAAAACCTTATTACTCTCAAGCAGCTATTTATGAATGTCAACAAAATTGCTTTGCCGATTGCTTATATTATATGTTTAGACATGTGTATTATTAGCTCTAGCTCTAGGTTCTTTAGCTTTCTAACCCTTGTCTTCTTGTGTGTGGTTGAGCTTCTCTTTCTCCACATCCTGTCATGCAGTAGAGGTTTGCAAAAGGGGTCTACATTTGTGGGACCCCTTTTGCACATGAAGCAAATGTATCCAACCTTCATCAAAGCTTTGTAGAAGCTTTGATGAAGGTCTGATCTGCTCACTCCCCACCTCATGCCCCCCATGTCCACACCCCCTTACCTTAAAATCTAGGTGCAACCACCACAACCACTGCTGCCATGGTGCCCTCCTTAGAGGCCCAACTAGGCCTTCTGGTAGTGTGTTCACAGCTGGACAGATATCCCCCATTTGGGAATCATGGGGAATCACAGAAGGTTCGGCAGCAGGGGGGAAAGTTGAGTGAGGGAGTGGAGTGAAGGGAAGGGAAGAGGCAGGGGCGAGGGAAGGGGGGGTTGACAAATGTTAGCCCACTAAGGTGGGGGGCTTTGTATGAAGCCAAACATTCCTCTACTTGGCTTCACATCAAAGGGGGGGGAGAGAATGTGCTTTGTGCACTTCCCCAGGTAGATGTATAAAACACTGAAATGTATAGGTATAGATATGGAAATATTAGATTTATTTATATTTTGCCCTATACCCTAAGTGTGGGTCACATTAAGATAACTATAAATACAGGTAAGATATATCAACCTAAAACAGCAACAGTGCCTCTGTTAGGAGGGATCTCATCAAATATCAGTGTAAATATACGTAAAGGACAATGATGTGCTTCAGAGGAAAGGCTATTCAATAGCCTGGGGGCTGTCACTGAGAATGCCTCACATGTGTTCCCAGCCTCTTATCTGTTTAGCGGGGTGGCATAGCCAAGAAGGCCTCACTGGCAGATCATAGGGTAGAGGCAGTTCTATATGGGAAGAAGTGTAATTTAGATATGTGGGATTCAAACCATTTAAGGGATTATTAGTTAATGATAACAAATAGGCAGCCAGTGGTGTTCTTTTAGGACCAGCATTATGTGCATTTGGCTGATAGTGCCAGTTAGCAATCTTGCTGCTTCATTCTCCACATTGCATTAATCCAAGTTGGAAATTTATGTGACCATACTTTTTTCTGTCCAAAAAAAGAAGCATAGCTGGCTTACCAGCCATCATCTGGAAACAGGCACTATGTGAACTATATGTGCCATTGCAGAGACTAAGAGCACCCCCAAGTTTCACACCTGACCTTTTTTAGGGTAGGGCAGCCCCATCGAGTCAATAACTCTCCTCACCTTTCTGTTCCAGAGCAAAACCAGAGCCTCAGCAGAACCACTATCCATGTCAACTGGAAAATCCCACAGAGCATTAGAATCACTCAGGTTCTATAAGTTTACGAGGTCAGACCATCTCAATGGGTCCCTCACCTAAACTTTCCCACATATCTCTAAGGTCCTCAACTAACATACCTCCCTAAAGTGGCAGTTCCCTTTGGTAATACCTCTTTCATGGCGGTGAGCTTATATAGGCCTACAGAGCCAAGCAGGTGTTTTTAATGGGTCTGAGCTTGCTTGGGCCCAGTCCTGAAACCACACCCCACTACCAGTACTGTAGCAGCAACAGTATCACCGATGAACCATGCAGATGTTTCAGAAACTGCAGCATTCAAGGTGATGCCCATCAGATCTCCAATCTTTAACTTTGTGGGTGACAAGTTGCAGGTGCTCTGTCTTCAGCAGTGTGGGCTCTGGCAATGTAAAGGCCACAACCAATGAGCCTATATGTAGATTTATCTATAAAGATACAATAAGATAAGATTTGGTATCAGATTAAACAAGTTTCAAGAAAATTGATTTATGGAGACCTTGTCTGTGCCCCTGGAGGACCACTGACAAATTGAGTATTATAAAATTCAATCCTAAAAATAGTTATTTGTGTAATATCTGGTTTATTTCAAGGAAACTTGATTGCAAATAAGTATGATGCCAAATCAAAATTGCAAGTAAATGTTACAGTGATAGTCATGTTAGAAGGGCAGGATATGATTTTCATTCCTCCAACCAACCCGGTGTCCTGGCATGTGGAGGTTAAGAATTTGATGTTGATCCTTCTGAAGCTGCCTGGCAAATATCAAGCAGTCTATTTAAACTATTCTAATCCACGGAGGAAGTGTGAAGTTTTCTCATGTTGTTTGGCAGTCACATCCAAGGACAGTGTAATCCTCCAGGCTTCCCTTTGCCAGATGGATTAAATTATTCGATTTCTTGAGTGAGAAAGCAGCCAAATGGGAATTTCCTTTCAGCGTTTGGGTTGTATTGTCACAACAGTACTCAAAATGCTGGATGATTATGAAGAACAAAAAGTTAGGTCAGATTATAAATGGTGTGCCCTTTTTTTCTGAGTACATAATTTTCTTACCTTTCAGTGCAGTGCTTTTCAACGGCTTTTTTTTTTAGTTGAGATGATATTCTCTAGGTTCTGTGCAGAAATTTTATATAAAATCAGAGGCTTGTGAAGCATTTAAGGCACTACAGCAGCAGGCAAAATTATATAAAGTACTTTAGAGCTAGTTTTGAAAAAGAGATGTTGGGAACAACTTTCTGGGGAGTCTTTGGTTTAGGCCTTATACCAGCACTTGCAGTGCTCAAACAGGGTCCTGCAAGCTTTAGTGGGTCCATCCTCTGTACCACTATTGTAAAATTATTTTCAAATGCAAAGAATTCAAAGGCCGGAATGGATCTGCACCACCACTACTACATTACCTCTGGAATGGCTTTCATTGTGGGAAGTGAATGAAAATAATAGTACTGCAGAACTGCCTCATCTGGTGGTGAAATCTTGTGGGAGGAGATTTATCCTGGAACAGGGGCCTGCTGTCTGCTCACTTGTGCAGATTATGGCAGGTCCCACCTGGGCTTTGCTTTGGTCTGAACTAGCATGTGGATGGCAGCCCCCTGTTCCAGGACATACCCCGGAATAAAGCCCAGTATGGACAGGGCCCAGAGTCCATCTCTGATTGGTGAGAAAATGTAAGAACAACAGGGAACTTAAGCCATCTTAGTAGGTAATGCTACTACTCAGCCCTAAAAGAGAACATATATTATTTTAAAAATTATTTTTATTATTTTAAACTATCATGTTTCATAAGAATCACAGAGAAATTCCAGTCACTCCATCCCCACAAGTAGGTCAAGAAAGATTTCCATGTCAACCAGTGATGAGGATTAGAAAAGGGCTAGATGCTTTGCGTACACTGGTTCTTTGCAGAACCCTCCTTTCTGCTACAGATAAAAACTATGGCCAGCTTTTCATCAAAGTAGTCACATCCATTTCAGATAAACCAGTTAGGAATAGGGCAGGAACTATTTAATTACACTTGTATCATATGTGACTTAATGGTCACCAAACTGGTTTACAACTGGGCATTATCTCTCTTTTTTTTCTTTGTCGTTTGGTTCTCACCAGTTCAACCAAACCATTGTGGTTTGCGATAGAACAAAATCACTGCTAGCAGTTCATGTTCTTAATTTTAAAAATGTCATCTGGAAAAAAATATTGTTTCTAGTAGTAGTAATTGTAGTAGTTGTTGTTGTCATTGGAAGAATTTCTAGGAATCCAGGTGTTTTTTTCCTCCTGATGTTGAACTAAAAATGGTGAGAGGCAGTTCAGTTTATGGTTTGATTTGTGTATCTGAGAAAATTTACTTCAAGGAAAGGAATGATTTGTTAATTAGATATAGTAAGTTTCTGAATTAAGAAAATAACATTCTGAGAAACCAAAGTCTGCTGTAGAAATTTGATGTAATCACACAGGACTTGCAGAGCAGAATAAATGATGTTCCCAGCAGCTGCATATAGCTCTTAAAAAGCATAGGGAATATGATCAACCCCTAAGGAATTCCACAGGTTAGTTCCCAGAAAGCTGAACAAATATTTCCCAGGACAACTGTCTGCAATCATTCTCACAAGATAGGAATTAAATCACCATAATGCAATGCTTCCAATTCCCATTCCTTGAAGCATTTCATGAAAGAGAGGCTAAACAGCCATCCAACTGGGATGATTTAGTGAATCCTGCATTAAGCAGGGGCTTAGACTTAAACTTGGAGGTCCCTTCCAACTTGATGGTTCTGAAGAACATCAAGCGACAAAGAAGGAACAACAGGGTGGCACTTTTGCATTCTTCCAGTGAAGGCCACCAACCAGGGTGAGCATGGCAGTTTTGGTTTCAGTGTCATGGCCATGCCATACCATGCTCCTGCTGTCTGACATTAAGTTTTGGACTGTGTGGGAAAAGATGCAGAGCCAGTTCCTGGTCCCAACAGTCTTATCATCTAGAGCATCTTCAGAATCTTAGAAACTACTGCCCACTGAGGACTTTATTTCTGCAGAGCTAAGCCAGTCAAATTCCAGTACGAGGTCCAAGTCACCCTCCCTACAAGAACAGCAGAGAAGAAAATAACCACGAAGAGGAAAGGCACATGCAGAAGAGTAAAGGTAACAAAGAGGAGTCTTTGCAGAAACCCATATTCTACAGACACCTCCATTCTTGTTTCTGCGCCTGTGTTTCCTATTGAATGCTGTATCTTGGCTCTTGACCTGTTTTCTGACAATGATTCTGGAAACTCCTTTTCAAATACATTTTGCTTGCTTATTGTGGCTGTTTCACTAAAACTGTAGGTTTGGCTGCAATTCAAACTGTTTTCCTGCTTCAGAGATCATGTCTCCTGAGTAATACAGACAGGTGCTTATAGACCAGCTCTGAAGCTTGATTAAAACAAATCCAGAAAGTGTCCATTATTAAAAAAAAAAATGCTGCTTTATTTTAGATCTGCCAGAGGGAATGATGAGGCAGAAGCTTCTCCTTGATGATCACTTTTAATTGTGTGGTGATTTTTGTTTGTTATCTTAGTAAAATTCAGTATAGTCATGCAATGTATGGCATTGATTTGCTTTTGGCAAAATGTGATTTCCATCATATAGCAGGGTTTGCTTGTTTGCTTGTTTATTTAGCAATATGGTTTTGCTGTTACACACAGTCTGTCTTCCCTTCTCCAAAAATGTGACATCATTCATATGTGTACTGAAAGCGTCCCACTGAGTGGCAATAAGGTGGTGCAGGCAAATACTTCCAGAACCCTAAGCTGTCCCCACACGTGACCCTTCCATAAACTGGTGCTAACTAGTGGTGGTGCTCATGGACGTTTGCTTCCCCCCACTGTGTGGATGCGTGAAGACAAGACAGAATAACTTAATAGATTTGGATTGCACCCTGATAATTTTATGAGGAACCCAAAATGGCTGACTTAGGTGCTATTATCAGTTCTCCAGAGAAGATTAGTATGGAATCCTTGCTTCCTGCAGCAGCGTTCCCTTGCTCTCATGGGGCTTTGCACATGGGTTCAAGTCACCAACCCATGATGGCACATATGCTTTCTTGCTCCAAGGAACAGGAAGTGTGGATGAAATCATTGTATAGTGTGATAAAGTAGCTGAAATGGTTTTGATTTGGATCCACTACAACTGACACATTCATCTGTTATTCCAGTGGTTCTCAACCTGGGGGTTGGGACCCCTTTGGGGGTCGAATTACCCTTTCAGAGGGGTCGCGACGAGTCTCCTGCCGCCCTTCCCTCCCACCTCCCAGCTGCTCCGCCCCCATGGTTTGGGGTCTCCACAACATGAGGAACTCCATTAAGGGGTCACGGCATTAGGAAGGTTGAGAACTGCTGTGTTATTCTATTGATTTTATTGTAAACTGCCCTGAGACGTTTAGCTGTACGACAGAGCAGAAATACAATCAATCAATCAATCAATAAGCAAATAATGTCTTCCAGCTGCAGCACCTCTGCAATGCCACTGACTTACTTTGGTTAACTGGGCTTCCTTGGTTTTCCTAGTTCCAGTTTTCTTTAGTTGGGTATTACTTGAATAATACAGTCTTTCACCATATGATAGTTTGTAGGAACCAAACCACAATTGTTGTTTTTAAGAACTATAGTTCGAAATAATCAGATAAGTCTGCTTGTTTCAGCACCAAGCAGAAAGTGTTTTGTTTTGGGTATTAATTTTTTAAACTGTGAATACTCTTATGTTTTAATTCACTGAATCTTGAACTATATTTGTCTTTATTTTGTTGTATTTTTATTAAGTCATTTTGCAAATCTTATATTCAGGACCTAAGCAATCCAGTAAATGAGTGAATGAACCTGAAAAAGACTAGTACTGTTTAGGTTTAACATATTTGAAGTTAAGAATTTTAATTATGAACAAATCAAGTTTTCTTATTAGTGGAGTGGCAGGGTTTACTTAATGATTACATTGCATGTTTTATTAATTATAAAATGTTTTAAAAGTAATAATTTAATGCATTTTTTAAAAAAAGATCTGTAATTGTGTAAAAGGTTATGTTCTCTGAAATAGGAAGAAAATGGAATATGCATTTGTATTACATGATTCTTAATACTGTGGTTAATAAAATAATGCATGCATTTGATGGCTTTTCAGTATATATTGAAAAATACGATATTTTCAATTAAAACTGTACCCCAGTACTTTTCTAACAGAGGCAGTTGAATGATCTGTTCAAAAATCTATAGATAGGTGCATATCTAAGTAGTCTTTCTTTGTTTAAAATGGTTGTTGGTGTTAATAATAATGTCACAGATATTTCTTGGGTGCGAAGCTCACACAGCCAGAGAAAGCATGCCACTACAGTCTTATCACGCTCTATGCTAGCTTTATTAGGGTGATTCTGCACCGACCAGTATACCAGGCCAGAAAGTGTACTAGAAACTTCCCTTTCTCGTGCTGGTCCAGTCTGAGGGAGGCCCTGAGTGGGGTCTCCCTTAGATTGCACCAGCATGTGGAATGGAGGTTCCTAGTATGCTTGCTGGTTTGGTGTCCTGCCAGTGCAGAATCACCCTTAGTCAGAGCCCTGTTGGCAGTGTCATGCACGCATCGCCTTAATCTGTTTCACTGAATGAACGTCAGAATTTATACATAGTACAGGACTGATATACAGCCTCATTTTAGCTCATCTGCTCATTTTATTTCCTGTAACTGATATAGAAATATGTATAATAAATCTTAGTTTGCCATAGGAGATTAATCCGGAAGGGTATTTACTGGTCTATTTAGAATTAATTTACTTGATTATCATTCTATCTCACCACTTGCCATTTTGTCGTAACTTGAACAATGTTGTCTTTTGCAGTTTGCACTTTAATTTAGATTTCTATTATGGTTTATGTGTAGCAATAAGACCCTGCTTGAATATTCATTGGCTCTGAATTGTGCTTCCTCTTAATCTAATGACAGGATATGTAGAAAGGTGCTTCCTCTAACCTAATGACAGGATAACAGCATGAGCCTGATCAGTAGTGCGTCTTGATTGGAGCCATCCAGTACATTTGCTCATTGTTGACACATCTTCTCCAAACAGCTCCTTCGCAAGTTAGTGGCGTAATGAAAGAGAAAGTGTTGCAAAGGAGTGTGGAGCTCTCCTGGCAGGAACCCGAGCATCCCAATGGAGTCATCACAGAATATGAAATCAAGTATTATGAGAAAGTAAGCTATTCTGATCAGTCTCCTTTATAACAACCAAATAGCCTGTACAAATTGGTGCTCTTGTTCTGGGGCTATAGCATTGCTTGCCCTTCTTCACTTATGTTAACATCTGTGTTTGTTTTCTACGCTGTCATCAGCTTATGCAAGTAGTATGTTAGGTCTTAAAGTGCGTACACACGAACACACACACACACACATTTTCTTATTTCAGCCAAGTTGTTGTTATCCTACGAAGCTACAAGCTCAGCAAAGAGTTCTTTGCAGAAGGGAGAAAGAGCACTCTCAACCCCTCTCTCTTCTGATAATTTTTAGGGCATTTTTTTTTCAAAATAAGAGAATCATCAAAAAATGCATAATGAAGTCCACAGTCTTGTTCTTTTTAATTTAAAAATCCTGCCTATCTTGAGAATACATCTGATATCACAGGTCTGTATTTTTTTTACAGTACAGTCCTTTGTTTTGTTCTTGCATGCAGAAGGAAAACACAGGGGGCTGCAAGGCTTTTTTCTATATCCTGCTGCAGACCAATGATGTCATTTTTCCCTTTCACATGCTATCTGAGTAGCCATTCCACCGCAAGCTTCCAAGAAAGCGAGATTAGAACAGGTCTCCAGGACCTTCTAGTTCGGCAGCCACCACCATCAGGATTCTCTCCAATGGCTGCAGTAGGCGGACAGAAGGGCTTTAGAGCTGTCCTATAAGTCTTGCCACAAAGTTCTCCCCTCTTTCTTTTGCTTATCATTTTAGAATTGCAAGGTGGTTGGGGTTATTCTTTGCTAGTTAATCTAGAAGCATTTTATAAGCTTGAAGGCAGATTTAAAAGACATTTAAAAATGAATGAATCTTAAGTCGGATGGGTGTTGACTGAAAAAATGCTCTGGAGGCATGAAGCCACTGACCAAGGCAGTTAGTTTCTGTTTTCCAGTTTTGAAGACTTTTCTTGAGACTACAAGTTGCTCCTGAACTGAATATATTTTGAGACTGGTGGATTTCTGCTGCCCTATTCTAGTTGCCTGGGCTAGCCTGGCAGCTGTGGCTGCCAATAATAGTTAATGGCTAGGGTGATTCATGCACAAAGAATCTGCATCTGAAAGTCATGGATCCATGATCTCCAACCCAACATAGTCCTGCAGATTTAAAGTTTTGCTTTCCTTTCATGTCACTAGTAAGTTTTGAAGAATAGATCCATGTCATGTTCTTTTTTTCTGATTTAAAATAGCAGTGAATACTTCAATAGTATTTTCTCTGTTAATGATAAATCATTGTAACTTTGCACTTCCTTCAGAATTCAGAAGTCTGTCAATTAACATCTGGACTAATGTAAATTTATGATTTAAAGACACCTTTCAAACTGTGCTATTTTGTTAGTAATGCAGTATTTATACCATGTTACCAGCTTTTTATCAAATCATTTAAAATTAATTGCTGTTTGAAGGGGTTTTTTTGGCTTTATTATTGTTTTTAAATTTTGATCTTGTATACTGCATTAAGATCATGTGGTGGAGAGCAGCATGAAAACAATAAATAAAAATAATTTATCTTTGTAGAAGTAACTCAAAACATTGGACGATCAATCTGGAACCTAAATGTAAATTGTCCTTTCCAGTTCTCACTCTTAAGTTATGCTGTTCCATGTACATCATCATATTCCTCAGTAGTTATAACTACAAAGCTATACTGGAGTTCTGCTTTCCTCCCTTCCCTGTAGAGCAAGCTAAACTTCCAGATGAGAACTGATTGATGCATGCATAGTCTTCCTTCTTGACTGGCCCCACTGGAAATCACATTTCTCAGTACTATTTACACCAGTTTAAGTTGCCAAGAAGAGAATGCTTGATACAGGGATGTGAAGGGGATTGGCATAGGGTAGGACAACATATTTCACATTTTGCATATGTATCAGAACTAGAAGTCATATCAGGCCTTATATAAAATGTTTATACTACAAAA
Organism: Aspidoscelis tigris stejnegeri; assembly: GCA_023333525.1. Classification (NCBI taxonomy): domain Eukaryota; kingdom Metazoa; phylum Chordata; class Lepidosauria; order Squamata; family Teiidae; genus Aspidoscelis; species Aspidoscelis tigris. Next base: position 100,058,250 of record JALMGA010000001.1, read on the forward strand.
AATGTTCAAAACGTTTTGTAGTATATTTTCACAAGTAAGGAAAGTAGAAATATACCCTTTAATGTCTCAGTCAATGGCTTTTAGCCTAGATTGAGATTTCCAGATATCCATATTCACTTAAAATTCTTGGGGCATTTAATATAAAATTGTTTGACCAGAATATAACATAATTAAAATAAATTATTATTTAAACTCTTAGTTTAAAGCATAGATATTCCTTTGTGATCTGCCTATAAGTGATGTAAGCAAATAGTTGGGGAGTGGCAGTAGCTCAGCGGTAGTCCAAGCAGACTAGAAAGCAGAGGGTTGCCAGTTCAAAGTCCAGGCTCTTCCTGGAAGCCAGCAACACCAAATTGTTTCTGTGTCTCTGCCAAGAATACTCCATAGAGGTGTCCATGCAGTTGCCCATGCAGTCAACCAGGAGTTGTCATGAGTCGATGTATCCAATAACAAGCATGAATAGTTAACATCACAAAATTAAATCAGTGTCTAGAAATCTCCATTCTTTAACTGACAAATACCTGGACTTCCCTTGATGTATTGCATGTGCAATACATCTGTTCTATTTTTTACTGAATTGATATAGAAGAGTCCCTTGGAACTGTAATTGGGGCATCAAGATTTCCCCCCCCCCCATTTTCTTCCCAATCTCAGAACTATAATACATGGGCATTAGCTTGAAATTTCATGGCAAAGTAAAGTGTGAATAAAATATGATAGGAATATGCCCAAACTTTTTTCCCAGTTTAGTTGTGATCAAACTGCAGCCATACTGATTCTACAAACAAAGCAGTTCATGAATCAGTTCGTTGCATTCTTACTGGAAAACGATGTCTCCAGTGGCTCAGAAGTCAATGGCAATGGAACAATAATGAGCTCATGTAGCATTCAATCATCACAACCTGGAAGTGAAAACACTCCTGTTGATTCCTGTGAAAACGACTGAACCAGTTATATTTCTAACTGGTTCCCCATAAACTAGGGGGTTTGTGGAGTTGACATTAGTTTAGCTTGATGAGAAACTGACACCTTAAATTTTCTGGGAGATTCAGTTCAGTTTCAAACATAAACTACCAGTGATTTGTGTTGACCTGGTTCTAAATAGAACCAGTTTACCACATTCCTTAAAATACAATTACTGTAATACACTGCAGTTTAACCTTCTGTTTTGTGAAAGTCCTGGACATGAATGCTAGGACAAAGAGTGCTTTTGTGTCACTATCCTCCATATTTAAGAAACTTGTAGAGAAAAGTTTCCAGCTGGACTGACTTATATAGTAGACATGGCACATCTTTTCTTTCTTTTTTGCCAGTATTTATTCTATTTTGTATACATACTGGTATAGAAGATTCAAGTAGACATGAACAACTATTCAGAAAACAACTTGCTAAATAAGGTATATATACAGAGTCACATATTAAAGTCATTTATACTTATTCTAATCATGATGTTCATAAAGATTCTATAAAATAGTGCATCTGATGATCCCATACAAGTGTATAACAATCTAAATAATTAGGGTGGCACTTACTACTTTTCCAAATAAAATTTCTGATGGGAATGAATCACCCCAAGAAGGCAGATTTGCATAATTACTGCATATTTCAATTTAGACATAAGTATTTCAGCTAAAAAACAAAACTGTATATTTCATAACAGTAGGAAAGTGTTTGACCTGTTAAATTGACAGTTTGTGTGCTGACTGTTGATGGGTATCTTTAAGGTCTTCATTTGTCCTACTCTCTTATTGGTCTTTGTTGCTGAAGAGAAACAACTAAAATTTCTGCCTGTTAACTATCCCAGTTAAAGAAATATCACACACAATCCTGATAAAGTTGAAGGAATTCTAGTTTAAAGGTCCTGTTTACAGGAGACATAGCAAGATCATGCTATGCTTGTATGAAAGCGAACCCATTTTATAAGAGACAAACAATTGCTAGAATACAACTTGCTGTACAATGGTAGAGCATTTGAACAACTTCATGACCAGGCAGTAGAAATGAGGTATCTTAAATCAAATAAGAAAGACTGAGATTATCTTCTGAATTTAAATACCCTGTGGTTTCCATTTCCATTTCATATCACTTTAAGAACACCATAATGGAATGATTTTGGCTATGGGCACACCTGCACTTTAAACCTTCTTCAGTCTATCTCCAAGCCTGTCTGTTCACACCTTTTCATTTCTATCAATTTCATTTCTGCACTTTCCGTTCAGTAAAGTCTAAATGGAAGGTGGAAAGTCTACAAATCAAATTGATAGAAATGAAAAGGTGTCAGCAGTCAGACATGAAATAGACCAAAGAAAGTTTAAAATGAAGATGTGACCATGGCCATTATGTTATAAAGGTCATTTGAGATAGAAGCCTTTGTGAGAAACTGGTATATGTAGTGCTAGTACTGGTCATTGGCTGGCATTAGAGTAATAAAATGTACTGTAATTTAAATTGTACATACTATCTACTCCAGTTGTCTTTTGTGTTGCAGGACCAAAGGGAGAGGACTTACTCAACAGTGAAAACGAAATCCACCTCTGTATCAGTAAATAATCTGAAACCAGGAACAGTATATGTTTTCCAGATTCGTGCATTTACTGCTGCTGGCTATGGAAATTATAGCCCTAGGCTAGATGTTGCTACACTAGAGGAAGCCACAGGTAAAATTTACTAGCAATAAAAATAAAAACTCTACCACCATGCAGTATTGCTAAGCATGCATTGGTAAGAAGATTCAGAATGTTACATGGGAGAACTCAATGCTTTGTGATCTCAGCTACTTTCTCTTCCTCCTCCTTAAATAAAAGAAGAGAGATCTAATACCAAAGCATGTGCTTTAAAATCAAATCTTTAGAGACTAGACAGTACCTGCCAGTCACAGGAAACTTCTTCACAGTCTATGCCAGAGCAGTCCCTGGGAGACACAGGCTTTGTGCTTGAAATGCTCCCCATCATGAAAATCGCTGCGACAAGAGACAACCTTAAAGTGGCCTTCTGACTGTTCCCAGGCTTTGGGCAGTTCCAGCCATCCTCCATGTGGATGGTTGGAGTTTTCCACACAGCACACAGAGCCCATCATCATTTTTCTGGGCTTCTGAAACAGGTTAAAAAAGGGATGTTGTGGGACATTTTCGTTCCCTAGCCTCCAAAGAAGGCCAGGATGGGGCCATGGCAATGCAGGCACCCCCTAGTGCCCTGGCCAGGATATATATCTCAGGCCAAGGTGTGCAGTGCAGAAAGTGCCATAGAAACTAGCTAGGCTAGCTAAGCAAATGATCTTTTTTCTGTATAAGGGGAAGGTAGCTTTCTCAGAGCTTCCTCCCCCCTATTTACTCTCACTCTATTTTATTCACTTTCAGCAGGAATAGAATAATTAAGAAATATCCCTGCTATTCATGACTGTTGTGGAAAAAAACAGTGTGGCATATATTAGGGGCAAAAGAGGGAGCATGAGGGATTTCTAACACTTGAAACTTCTACCTATGTGAAGTGTGTTTAGTCTGTCAGATATAGTTGTTCATGGCCTCTTTCTGTTTGGTTCTCAGCAGGTGTTGCTCTTGGTGATGGTATAGTTAGGCCTTGCCTTGCAATTCCAGGGGTGAATAGTTTTTTTTTTAAAAAATAAAATAAAATAAAATCTGTTGACCTGGTTGATCTTGGTATGTTTTGTTTTACTCCAATTTTATATTAAGGGTTGGGTGTAGTATGAGAATGGATTAACAGTAAAGGAAAATGGAAAGCAGACTTAGATTGTTACATTAGCAAATTGCCTAATCTTACCCATCAAAGCTGTGAGTCTGGTAAACCCGAGTAAGCTTTCCTTTAAGGTAATCACACACCTTCATGGAACCAAAGCCTGCAGATAAGGCCAATAATATGGAGGGCGAAGGACTTGGTATAATCAGCCAGGGAACAGTATATCTGAGGTAGCTGGAAGCAAGCAGTTGTTAGTGTATAGAACCTGTCTCACCTGTTTTCTTTCTTCAAATAATAGAGTGTGCTAAACTATCTAATGATTCTGCCCTCTATTTTCTGGGAATGGGTGCAATATAATGCTGCATAAAATTATGCTACTTTAAACAGAAAAAGAGGGGTAAGGCACAGGATGGCTATTTACAGTAAATGTCACACACTGGTTTCCCATTAGTTTTTCTTCCGTTGATTAAAGGTTGGGCATGGTACTACTTGTCACAGTGCACGCGCTCATGAATGACCAGTCATCATTTCCTAAATTACCCTGTAACAATCATATCCATTGTTCTGGTGCTAAGGTTACTGTGTTTGGCTAAACTATTAACAATAATCATAGTCATTTTCACATTGCATCTCTGTCCATACAATAAATATTCAGCTGGGTTTTTTCTTTTGTTGGGAAAATATCCCTTTAAGACTGTTATAGTGCAAGTAGTAATTTTTTATCTGTTTTGTTTTCATCTGTTTTATTGATGTTTTAATACTTTATGTGACTTAGATAATGAAATAAAATGTTTATGTGTCTGTGCATTCACACAGGCTTTCATGTGCAGACATGTTTATAGATTTAGCTACTATTCAAGTATATATAATATGTCACTGAAGTAGTCAGTATCACCCAGGGGCACACTCTGAATGGCTGGAATTACTGCACAAGCACAGATTTACCTGGCTTCTCCAAAGCCCAGTTTTGGGCAGCAAATCACAATTTGATCCAATAAGCCATTCTATACTTGTAGGATGCTTAGGAGTGTGTAAAGGTGAATGGCGTTTATAACACATGATCCACATATTTCAGACCAGCTATACTCTCTAAGCTGGGTAAAGTGTTTATGCACAACAGCATGTCATCTAAAGGGGAGATGAGATCTTCTCTGGGCAAAGCTAAGCTGCTGTCCTATCCTCAGACCTGCAGGAAAAGAGTAAAGCTCTGAAGCTTCACATGCATTTCTGGGCTTTTCAGAGCCACCTCGTGTGAGTTCATAAATGTAGGTCCAGTAAAATCTCAATAGCACAGTACCAGCTTTGCCCAGAAATAAAAAGGTCTATTATTTTAGCAGAGGATTAGTGTTTACAGGATTGTAGCATCAGTCTGTATCCACCAGTTTTCCTAAGAATTTTTACACCTTTCTTATATATTAGTTTAGTTAAGACTTTATTGGCCCCTTTCTGCACTACCTGGGGCCTTTCTGCACCTAGCCCACAGTCACCAGAAATAACTTCTTCTGTGTAGGAATGCACTATGACGTGACCACATGTGGTGTACTTACTTTTACCTGCACTGTAGCTGGAGACAGAGACAGTAAAGCTCCAGGCAGGCTTATTCATCCATGGTGCTGGACAGTCCTGTGATGTGCTGTACAAGGGTGCCTGTGTGGCACATCACAGTTGCCCCAGCAATGGTGCCAGCTACCACTGACATGGGGACAGGAACATGCCGGTGTCAAGACACTGTCTGCACTTCACATAAGTGCCTGGACACATGGTGTAAGGGATTGCTTATACTAGCATTTGTCAGTGCAGCTGCTGCGTACACGTGTGGGCAACTCTGCCTTTTATGTCACCCTAATAGGAAGCAAAATGTGAATTTGCCCCTGCTGTCTGCATGCTAGTGCAGACCATGATGGGCCTTTCCCATGACCTACCATAGTCTGAACTAGAATGTGGACAGAAGACCCCTGTTCCCATGCAGAGAGGGCCTTAGATTCTGCATTTGTGGTTGAAGATGATGTAATCTTAATAATGGCAGATTCTCAAATTCTGCAAGCCTGCAAGCTCCATGTTAAAAAAAGATTAACACTATTTCTCTTTTTTCCTTGTTGACAGCCACTGCAGTATCCAGTGAACAGAATCCCGTAATAATCATAGCAGTTGTGGCCGTGGCAGGAACTATCATTCTGGTATTCATGGTCTTTGGCTTCATCATTGGACGAAGGTACTGTTTCCAAGTATTAATTGAGAGTGGTGGGGGTGATGACTGAGTTAAATCTCTCTAGTGCTTTTTCATAAAATTATCCTAAAGCAACATGAAGTATGGAAACAAATAATGAATTGGGTAATTTACTAGAAAAACAGAATTTAAGAACAACTCTAAAAAACAGCCAGTGATTTCCACATATCTGTGTATAACAGTTTTTGCTACCATACAAGACTTTTCTACTCCAGTCCCAAGTGAAGCATCTGATTGACCTCCTTCGCTCGCCGCCCTCTTTAAAATTCATGCAAAGATTCTTATCATCTGAGGAAGAGAAGCAACACAGAAAAAGAAATACACGTGAAAACTAAGTATTTCTGTCATATGGTCTAGAAACTAGATAGCAGTGGGCTTGGAGTTATTGAAATCCACTGCTGGCACTTGCGAAACTGTTACATTTTTCTCTTCCAGTCTTAGCTGTAGATGTACTATAACCACCGTGAAATTTAAAGGGAAATTGTTTTGCTGTAGGGATGTGCACGGATGGGTTGTTTTGCATTTGATTCATATTGTATCGAATGTAAGAAAATTCATATTCATTCGAATAGGTCCCCTTCAAATGTGGTAGGATTCTATTTGATATGAATGTATTCATACAAATTTGTACAAATATCCAATACAAACACATATGTATCTGATATGTATCCAATACATATCCAATACTTATCTCATAACATATTCACTCTGAAAGCGTCGAATCTGCCCTGAATTGCCTTTGAATCCGCTCTCAATCCATGTCAAAATGCACTCTGGATCCATTGCAGATATGACTTGTGCAGCCACTTTCCCACCTCCCCATTTCCCTAATGTTCCAAAGCATTCGTACGAACCTTCCGAAATTTTCATACAAATACAAATGTCAATGTACGAGTGTCATAACGTTCAATTAATATACAAATGTTCGAATTCGTACGAATATTGAATGTGTTACAAATATTTGTGCACATCCCAATTTTGCTGTCATGTATTCCATGCTCCTAGCAGTAGATGCTCACAGTAGATGGAGAAATGATGTAAAAATGCTTCTCTCTGTCTGTCTCTCTCTTTAACAGACATTGTGGTTATAGCAAAGCTGATCAAGAAGGAGATGAAGAACTTTACTTTCATTGTAAGTGTTGTGCTGTTATTTCCACAAGGAACTTCCAGGCCAATTATAATGCATTGGGCCTGGCAGTAATAGAATAGAGACAATGCTATAAATAATATTCTTGAAAAGGAATAACTATAATATATTGTAAAATTCTGTGCAAATAGCAAGCGTTGAGTTAAAACTGTAAAAAAAAAAAGAAAGCCTATGATCTCTTCCAAAAGGACACAGAATAAAATCAACATTTTTCACACCACAGATTTTATTGCTGTACATTTGTATGATGTATGGTCATTTTTAAACTCATTTTACTTGGTTGCCTTTGATTAAGTGTTTCACAATATCCTAATGGTCCCCTCTGAGATATTGTGATTGATTGTCCCTGGACCAATAGCTATTTTTAATTTGTTCAGTGAATCTTTGATTATGATGGTTAGGGTGTCTCAGATACTCTGGGGATTAAGATAATTTAGTAAGGATATATGTTTAGAAATTTATTTTAGCCAACATGATTACCACAGAAGTTAGAGTAATTATTTATATAAAATAATTCAGTCAGCCAATTATGACATTGCTGCAGTTATCAGACTTCTATCAACCACTTGTTCTTTCTGCAGATAAAGCCAGGTTTGTTGTAAAACACAAAAGAAGTATCTGAAAATATTTAAGGATCATAATACAGTATGGCATAGTCAAATATAATTATAAATCAGACCATGGAAGCATTGTGTCCATCAAAACTATGGAAACTCTCTTTACCATACTGAGCATTTCAGAACTGCAAATGCACATCCAAAGAGTGTGTAACATTAGGCTGATCACTAATCTCTTCTGTTGATACAGCACTGGCCAGGTATGGAAGGCAAACAGAAAAGATTGCTACTGACCTTTCCTCACTTAAAGTCCCTTAGTACTTTTGTATCATTCTTTCCCAAGAGAATGGGTCTGCAAGTTCAACTCTCCAATATCACAATATACAGTATTAAAAAAAAAAAAAGACTGAGTGTGGCTGACTTAATCCTATAAAAAAATCTGAAAAAAGAAAATATATTGAATGAATGGTTACAAGGTCCTTTTTAAAAAAATCTTCTCTGCTCTTTGTTTATATAGATAGGGACTTAAACACTCTCAGACATTCTAACATCTGTCGTGTTGTCAATCTCTCCCAGTCAAAATGATTACAAAGAGTTTTTACAAATATTTCCGTTTCAAACTACTGGTTTCAGAATCTACTCTTTAATTCATATTACTTGATCTGTCATTTACTATACAACATCTAATTTGTATAATATTTAAGTTTCCATTATGTCTTCAAAGAAGAATTCTTTTCTCCAGATAAGAATTTCAAAATTGTGAAAATGAGTCTTAAAGTTGATCCTAGTTGGAGAGGAGACTAAATCCAGCACATCACTTGTTATATTCCCTATTTGCATTGCAATAAAAGTCACTACAGAGAGTCTTTATGAATTTGAGGAATGCCATAAGAATTGTGGACCTAAGCAATTCTAACGGGTATACAGAAGTTTGCTTGCTGCTGTCCGGATCAATATGTGAATTACATAAAAGGCTTCAAAACTATCTTGCAGAACACACAGCTATCACAAAGCATTATTTTTTTAAAAAAAGTGCAAAATATATAAGTGAAATTAACAATGAGAATTGTCACATCAAGTACACTGATTGTCAAAGAGCGTCAAGAGAATAATTTAATAGCGCAGTACTTTATAAAAGCAGAGTGGAATAAAACTATTCAGCTCTTCAAACAATATGACAGTGAGACCATATACATTTCCCTAGTTACTGTATGCCAGTATATAACTGATAGTATGCAAATTATACTATAAAGTTTACTATAATTGATTTTCAGTCTGAATGCTGTGAAACTGAGCTTTTCACTGGTTTCTGAATTAAATGACTTGTACTATAGTGAAGTGAGAATCTAATTGGCTAGTGATACCATTGTCAGAGTTCACCATATTGTGTTTCTAATTTTATATTTGCAATTTGTTGTTAACCTCTAGATTTGGGTATTGTGTAGCAAATTAATTTGTTTAAAATTTCTTGTCAAAGAGTTTGCCTTTAGTGGGTCTTCTGTATTCAGTATTTGATAATAATATTGAAAGACTTAAGTCAATGTCAAGTCAAGATTCCTTTTTTGATTCCCTTGACTTTAGATATCTTGATAGTAAAATTTCATTAAAGTATATTTTAAAAATATTCTACCTTGCCACTGTGGAAGGTTTAGCTAAAATATAGAAAATTGTAATAACAGTCAGGACTATCATTGCAACAGTTCCACTATTGAAATGAACTGCCATTGATGGGTCAGAGAATTGCCAACATTTTGTCATTTCAGTTGTAGCAAAGTATCTTCAAATCTTTAAAATTCTTCTAGGTTCCCTTAAACATTTTTCCCAGTGATGTCTAAAGAGAAATGAAATTAATTGTTTTTCCTTTTACATGTGTCTGTTGGGAAAATGAAACCAGCATACACTATTTTTAGATGATATGTTTCAGGGAAAGAAAATGTAAATAGGTTAACAACCTAGTCTTAATAGTCAGAAACTGAAATTGAAAATAACACTTCATTCCTTCAGTGTATTCCTTTCAAGAAACCTAGTTACCCAATATCTAGGGACGTTTAAAATCTGTCAGAAAAGATTACCAACCATGAAGCCAACCACAACATCTTATGATTTTGCTTTTTACCCAATGACTTTTCCAGAAACTTTTGAAAGGAGGCATAGTATTTAATTTCGTGCAATCAGTGTTTCTGGGGAGAAATAAAACACCATGCTGTAGTCACCAGACATTTCCAATTTTGCATCCTTTTGTTCCTGCAATACCCAGACAATTTTTGTTGTATCCTAAAATATTAGACTGGATTTTCACCGTCATCTGAAACAGCAGTCTTCTAACAAGTATTCAGGCAATAAGTATTTAATAGAATATCTAGTTGTCCATTTTCAGGTTGTCTTTCAGTAACCTCAAGTGCCTCATTTTAAAAAAGTTTTTAGTCATAATGGAAGAGTTTAGTCAACCAGTTATGATTTACATTTTGTTTCTTCCTACTATTTTCTTTTAACAATGTCTCTGAATTTGTGGCAGCATTATTTCATGTCAGTATGCCAGGAAAGCTTTGCCCTGTCATAATGTTTTATGACAGCTTGAATAAAGTACCATCAGAGACCCATTTACGATTCACAAGGTTACCTCCAATCCGGGCCCTTATCACAACTGCAGGAAGATGGCTCATTCCCCATCTGCTTGCTTGAAAGCACAATATAGCAGTTAACCTATTGTTTTCTTCACTCTGTTCCTTCTGGTTTTGAATGTAAATAAAAAATGAGCACTTATCAGCAGCAGAAGCTCAGTCATTATCATTGTGATTAGTCTTTAAACCTATTGGAAAATGCAGTACAGTAAAATCAACCTCTAGGGAATGTCTGAAATAATTTCTTATGGATCATCAGCGTGCTCAGTCAGCTCAATGGTTAACCTCCATATCAACTAGCATTGCTTTCCTATATCATTATTTTGAATGAAACAGTTGTGGCAGTTTATATATATAATATCTGCTAAATATATTGCATATGACTATTTCATTAGGAGTGTTCTGGAAATTAATGGAACCTGATATCTTTTTTTAAAAAAAATGAAACAAGAAGGCTTTTTTTGCTCTTGGTTTTGCTGGTCAATTCAATATGTTGTCACTACAGCAATTTATAAAAAAAAGTTAATTTTATTAAGTAGTACCTCTTGCATTATATTCAAAAGAAAAAGAGAAAAAAGTATGTGCACTGAGAACAACAAGTGAACCAAAATTGAAAGAAGTATTATGAATTCCTTCCAATTTTACCTGTAGACCCATTTGTTCCTATCTACCAGCTGCCTAGAAAGACAGTGTACAGTAATGGAGGTAAGAGTGGGAAAACCTCTGTGGATTCCCTATGGTACTGATGTGCACAAACACACAATAATGTCCCAGAGCATTCATTTCAAGTGGCTTCCTATTGTAGAAGTCATCTTCTTACTTGGAAAAAGGAGAAACAGACTAATGTGACAGGTTATTCATTTTGCTACCCATCCAGTGACGTCTTATGTTTTTGTAACAGTGGAGCTTATGTATCAATATAGGATAGACAACAGCAGTAAGGATTCAGTTTCAACCACTATTGGCTAGTTTTCTAATCTAGAGGAAACAGAAATGTGGAACTGATAGGCATCATGGCAACCGAAGGTACTAACAGTGCAATTTGGAAGAGGAGGAAGTTGATCATTTGTTATTCCATTTCTTCTCAAAGCAATCTGTCTGCCAAATTAGGCACTGACCCTGAAAACATATACGTTAAAAAAGTGAGGGTATTTCTTCACCTGATTGTCATTGTCAGCTGTTTTTGGAGGACTTTCACTCTTCTAGGGAGCAGCCTGCATAGTAAAATCCGGGGTTGGCTGCACAGTAAGTGCTTTGCTTCATCACAGTCATGCTTTCTTACATCATTACAGTTAAATTTCCAGGCACCAAAACCTACATTGACCCTGAAACCTATGAAGATCCAAATAGAGCTGTCCATCAGTTCGCCAAGGAGTTAGATGCCTCCTGTATTAAAATAGAGCGAGTGATTGGTGCAGGTAAGCTGACTGGGGCTTCTTTATACAATTATTCCATTTAGCTGGGATCAAAACTCATACATTATAATGGCAGGCACATAATTATATCTCGCATAGAGACTTTTTTGCCTGCATTCCGATGGTTGAAAGCATTGATTCTCTATTTGTTAATAAATGTAAAACAAATAAATGTATAAACAAAAACAGTCCAGTGGTTCCAAACATGTGTGCTTATTTATACTACAGTTTAAGAAAATAAAATGAAAATTGTACTTTGCAAATGCAAATAAATTATTTTCCCTTGTCTGGTGGAAGAAGAAAGAACATTTGAGTTTGAATTCTGATGTCTGTATTTGTGTAACTATATTAAACTCCAAAAAATTACACTGTTGTAACTAGGAATTGATTTTACAGAGGGTTTTTTCTTTAGGTACTATTTTTATTTTGACATTTAGCATGTTTTGTTTTCTTTCTTGTGAATGATGGTAAATGTACTGTCATTATACTTCTTTTCTTCCTTTTTCTATTTACTTAGGGAATAGCATTCCTGCTCTGGAAACGTGTTTCCATTTGTTTGCATTAATAAGATATGTGACACTTTTATTACACTGGTTCATGTAGTGAAATTAAGTACCAGTGGGTAAGAAAAATATCGGAGACCTGAGATTCCTGGAGTATTTTTATTTATTTATTTCCTGTTGTTTTATGCAGTACTTTTAGACCCATTTTAGAGTCTTTTTTTAATTTAAATAATTCTTGCAGCAGTGTGACTAATGTTGTAAATTATGTGAAATTATTCTTTATTATAAAAAGAGGAAGCAGAAATCACTGTTATCTAAGCCATATGAAACACAGATCAATACTGTGTATATTTACTTGGAAGAATTGCCTTCCAGTTCACTAGGGCTTACTTCCATATTATTGTATTTAGGGCTAGCATCTTTGAATATGATAACAGTGCCCTCTAATCAATTCAGGCATTCTCACAAATTTGAAAATCTCTTTTAAAACCCATGCTGATTATCTGTTTTATTATTCAAATGTATTTCCCAACATTATCAGTATAATACATTTTGTGTTCAGTGTTTTAAGCCCTCATTTTCAGGTGCAGTTATAGCATGGTACAGAAATAACACAAGCTTTGCCCATCTATTGTACAAAAATCTTCCCATGTGAGTCAGGACTCAGCACACACAGCTAGTTACAAGGTTCCTCCATTGCTTTACTGATCCCAGGAAGACTTTCTAAGAAAGATCTTATATGGTATGTTTGTTCCCTTACTCTTAAGAGTTATATAAGGGAGCTCTTTAGTCCAGTTCCTTATACACATTTTTATACATGGATTAACTCTACGCTGTGTTTCAGGATGTCCGCAGATCTCAGAAAAAGTTCCTAATATGCCCATCAACCCCAAAAGATTGTCAAACGCTAGCTAAGACTGTCTACCATTAAGCAAAAATCCTGATGCCTAAGAAAAGTCATCAAAATAGAAGGAGTTTCATTAGCAGTTCCCAAAGATTTTTGGAAAGGAACAGGGGGCCAAACTTTCCTCTCAGGACCAATATAGTCAAAGGGGAGAACTGCTGTTTCTCTAGGCAAAGGTGTGCTTCTGTCAATTCTTTGTACCCTTATAAATTGTCTGAGAAAGTAGTTGAACATTATAAAGTCCAATCAGCTTGAGGCGAATAAAACATCAAACTGGAAATAATGACTTACAAAATTTAATCTTCGTCTTCTGAATTCTTTTCACTCAATTTGTTATTAGTTTCACTCAAACTTTAGCAGCAGTTTTGTCACAAGAAGTGTAAATTCACATGTATAATTGATTGTTATTATTCATGTTAGTGATAGTACAAGCAGGGAGAACAACATTATGTATTTTTTCTTATTAATATTACTGTGGTTCAACTTTGATCTGCAAGTCCCTGCATAATTATTAGTGTGTTTGGATACTGATGCATAATAAATCTCTGCATCCTACCATATTTGTCTGCAGCCTGGGCCCCATTCAGATTTGTGTAATAAATTCACAGTTGTAGAAAAAATCACAGCTTACCTCCTTCCAAGCCACATCCTGCCATCCGGACTAAAGCAACCTCCCATAGCTTCCTCTTCAGAAGCTGCTAGAGTTTGTGTTGGTGTGTGTGTCACATGGCATGAGGCAGGCCATGGGAGTTGAGCTGCCATCCCTGCTCCTGTTGGCTGTTCTTGCCATTCCATCCAGACTGGCAGGAAGATTCAGATTTTCTTAATACTGCACTGGGAGTGTTGTTAAATCAACAGTAAGTAAATTTGCAGTAGCATTGGTATAATGTGTTGCCACTACGATTTAGCGATTGTTGTGTGTGACACCTCCAACATGGCTTTGCATTCCACTGCACAGTATTAACATGTCTGGACTCATGTAAATGTGTATACATTATAATAATGATTATTTCTGTTGACCACATCTTGTGCATTTATTGCCCCTCTATAGCCGTGGTCTTAGGAAGCAATGGATTTCTCTCCTAAGAAGCATCTGTCAGGAGTATAGTATTTAGTGATGTTGGTTTGCTACTTATTTGTTTAACACATGATCTGTTTATGTGGTATCCACTACCCCATTCATCTGAGGTTTTATTCTTACTTAAAGCAGGAGGTTAATATAACTAGCAGTGTGGTTCTGTCCAATCCTTCTCCCTCCTCTATCAACATGGGTGACTTGTTAGGAGCTGAAACTCCCACCAGCATTACTTTTGGGATCAAAGGATACATAAAACCCAACCCCAAAAGGTGACAGGCACTTGAGACTTAGTGGTGGTGGTGGTTGAACATCAGACAAATGGTGTTACTGTGCAAAATGTTTCTACTAGGCTTATATGAAGTTTTTTATATAAGTGTGGTTATGTAGGCATCAGCTTTAGTAAAGGAGATTGAGATTAAAGTTTCCCCATTTTAGCTGATGAAAAAACAAGAAAAAATGTCAAAACATGCAAAATATCCTAAAAGACCAGTGGCATCCACACACTGCTATGTTATTATGGTATACTGTAAATAGAAGTTTCCAGTTCTTCAGCTTATTCATTTGCATATTCTTAGTATGTTTATATCATCTCCTAGGTACAAGTTTTGTGTACTGCATTTGTACATATGTTTATGGCTTTGATTTTATATATTCTTCAGGTTGCTGTAGAATATGCTAAACTTGATCATTCATAGCCCAACCTTCCAAAGTTTAGAACTTTTATAGGTCTGTCATTTCAGTGGCTAATGATATTGAAGCATATACTTCAATAAACAGAGTTCTTAGGCACCGCATCAGGTTCAGTCCATTTTTTTAAAAAAATACTTTTATTCGTAATACTGTAAAATGCAATTTTAAAATTAATACAGAAATGAAACAACCACAAAACATCAGCAGATCAAACAGGGAAAACTCAATTCATGTTTGACTATAAAAAGGCCATACAGCATAATTGAGGACAATGCACGATGTGGAAATGTAGACTGAAGACAGTAGTTAGTTTCTGTCCTTATTGATATAGTTCATATCATATTCTTATTCTTCTGTTTCAGGAGAGTTTGGTGAGGTGTGCAGTGGACGCCTAAAACTTCCAGGCAAGAGGGATGTTGCTGTCGCCATCAAGACCTTAAAAGTGGGATACACTGAAAAGCAACGAAGGGACTTTCTTTGTGAAGCAAGCATCATGGGACAATTTGACCATCCCAATGTTGTTCATTTGGAAGGAGTTGTAACCAGAGGTAAGTAGCTAGCAGATGTCTCTGCCATGTAACATTTTATTTCCTATAAGATTTCAGATGTGAGAACAATAAAGTCCAAATTTTTATCTAAGCTGGAGCAAGAAGGACATAGCAGCTAACTACTTTGTCCCCTTCAGCGTGATTATGAAATTTCTGGTGATATTCTGTACATGCCTGGAAATATGGAATCTTTTCATTTTGGTCTTGAAATTTTCTGAAAGTTAAATCCAGCCAGCAATCACAAACATATAGAGCAATTATATTATAATGGGAAAATTGCTTAGCTCAAACAACATATTAATTGTACAAGCTTTTAATTGATTATTGTCAAAAAGCAATGCAGTACAGTAAAAATCATGCATTAGTTGAGCCTGCTCATTTTGCAGACACCTAAGTTGTTTTGGGTGAAAGGGAAATAGGAAGAAAGCAAAAAGATTTTTAAATATGTTTGCATATTGGTTATATGTAGGCTTTCATGGCCAGATTCAGTCTCATTTGTAGGAATTTTTGGGCTGTTATGCCATGTTCCAGGTTTCTTCTTCTGAGAAGTTAAGCTTTCGGATAGAGCTACAATATCCATATTGGTCCTTTCCTGGATGTACAAGGTCACACAGCTGGCTTCATGGGGGAAGGTGGAATCAAACCTGGTATTCCCAGATAAGATTTCGGCTCCCTAACCACTAGACCAAACTGGCTCACTAATAATAGTTTGTACAGGCAAAAAACTAGTGATAAAAACTTATTCTTATAAAAAAAGGGAGGGCAGGATATTTGTTTACATTAGCATAAGGTAAAAGTAAACAAGGACACCAAAACAATGGCTGAATTTGCATGTTGAGATAGCTAGATACACTGGGCAATCTAGAAAAACAAAAATTATGGTTTTTAGACAATACCAGAACATCTTGTAGCAAGAATCTATATGTGTTTTGAAATTCACCTTAAAAAAAGGTACGTTTTACAAAGCTGTACCCTGGTGAATTTTTAATACAGAATCCCAGAAATTTACTGCTGCTGCCAAATCTAGTCACATCCTTCTAAGTGGTCATTTTCAAGGAAAATTATGCTATGGCCCTGAATTAGCTTAATTTTTCTTTATAAATGTGTCATTCTGTGTCTCTTAGGGTTAAGTTCTACTGGCTTCATTTTGTTCGGCCATTTTGTTTGAGGTTGCTAGATGTAGAATAGATCCTCTTCCTCCTCCTCCATGGCAAATATAATTTCAGAATTAGGGGAACAAATACTTTAAAAAAAAAAACTAGTTGCCAGCACCAATGGTAGAGTATTTGTACCCATTATTCTTTAATCCAGAAAAGATAAGAAATGAACAAAGGAAGAACCAGAGATCTTCACTTAATACATAATCTGTGGCCCTTTCTGCATTGGCCCTTATTCCAGATTGTAACCCAGAACATGGCCTGTTCAGGATATGGAAGCAATTTGGAAATAAGGTCCAGTGAAGAAAGGACCTATTATAGGCCCAACAAGGAAATTGTGAGGTTCAGCTGAACAGGAACACGCTATTCCATAAGGGAATTAAAAACATACTATTCTGGCTTTGCATAATAGTGCTAGTGTACATCTGTACCATGGTGTGAAAACAAAAGGCAAAGAGAAAGCCAGTGACTGACACGTTTGAGTAAGGATGTGCATGAATATTTGTAGGCATTCAAAGTCCAATTGAATGTCCCAGATTTTGACATTCAAACTCGAATAGAGTGTCCCCAAATTTGAATGTAAACATTTGATTCAAATTTTAAATTTTGGATCTATTTGTTCACATTATCTGGATATTCATATGTGTATGGGTTTGTGCACGATGTGTACTTGAAGATCAGCATCTTTCACGCATCCGTCTGCATTTGTATGGATCCATATGGGACAAAAACAGGTTGCGTACGGGATAACTACAGGATGCATACAGACATGTATGGATGCGTACAGATGCGTACAGATATCAGGAAGATGCGTACAGGCATATACGAATGTTGTTGACATTTGTATGTGCAGATCCAAATCAAAAATTCAAATGAATAAATTCAAATTTTGTAAATACCAATCAAATCTTGTTAAATTTGAATCAGATTTTCAGGTATTTGATTCGAATAGAATGTCAAAAAAACATACATGCACATCCCTACTTTTGAGGTTGGAAAGAAATGGACTGGATTGCTCAGTTTGACCTTGGATGGGATAAATTGTGTGCTGAAAAGGGAGAAGAGAAAGGAAAACTTTGAGTATTCCGGCAGATATATTTGATTTTGTATCTAAAATAAAAGTGCCTCAGGAATATTGTATGTAGTTGAGACTTTACTCTCAAATAAAGCAATGCTTTAGTTTATGCTACAAAATGAGGGGAAATAAGATCATAAAATTGGAAGATCTTTATAATATGTATTTTAGTTCATTCAGCCTTGAAACCAACGTAGGAAGATAAAATTTCTTATACTCTTTCATATTATCAAATGTGTCATTTCCCAAGAATTCTGTTTCACACAGTAGGAGTCAGTGCAAGGCCCTGGCATTTTGATTTGTGCAGTTTAATTTTGAGAATCATGACCATATTTTATACAGAGACCTGAAGGGCTTATTGGAACTATGTTTGAAACATCAAGAGCATTTATGCTTCAGCAATTCATGTCTTAAAAGAACAGTGTATACTTTAACATAAGGAAAAATTCACTATGTTCAGGTTATGATTTCATTGAACAAAAATAAGCTGTACATTTTGTCTTTTTCCTTTTTCTTTTCTCTCCCCCCCCCCACTTTTTTTTTTCCTTAGGGAAACCAGTAATGATTGTAATAGAATACATGGAAAATGGAGCTCTGGATGCATTTCTCAGGGTAAGTGAATGGTGGAGGTAAATTTCTATTGCATTTTAAAAATAAAATATATGTGCTACTTATTTAGCATAATAAAACATTTTCAGTGGAAAGGGAGACTACATCAAACTTTAAGAGAGGTACAAATGGGCTTAGTAAGTAGACCAGGTGAGATCAAAGAAAAACTTTTGTTTGGCCACCTAAATGCTCCAAAGTAGAACAGATATTGTGGTTTTGATTACCATCATAAACTGAAGTCACTTTGTGGAAACACATACTTCAGAACCATATTTGTACCTTTTCAGCATTGAAGGGGAGAAAGATCCCTAAAATTAAGTACAGCACTGATTCAGAAAGTTTAAAAAAGCATTAAATGAACAGTCATACATTAGTGTTAAGCAGAGCTTCCTTCAGCTCGAAGAATTGCTCCTCTCTGTTGCTGAGAAGGATCCGCTGCCTGTGGACTAGAAACACAACCACTTCTACAAAATATCTGCCTAGGGCTGAAGCTTCAGCTAGGATTCAGTTTGAAAAACACCTGGACTGCTTGGAAGCTATTTAGGTAATTGAAAGCACAAGGAAGCTTTGGGGAGCATTTGGGGGCTATTGGTTTTTAGCTGTTTTAACTGTTTAAATTGCTTTTATGGAAGGGGACGCATTTTAGAATTTGTTTAGATCGCCTAGTCACACCTACTCCTCTACTGCTAGCATTGGGTTACAGGAGATAAGGGAAAGAGAGGTGTCTGAGTGAGATGCTAATTCCTTTCCAACTGGGCCATCAACCTGTGTGTGAGAGGCTGTGTTGGTGGCTCTTGTTTAAATCTACCTCCTACCTAAAAGTCAGAAGGTTCTCCTGTTGTCCCAGTGCTGGACAGTTGAGCACCTGAGTAAGTCTAGCCTAGACCATTCTGTCAGTGGGGATCTATTATGCAGAGGGAGCTGTGTTCTTAGGTGAGATAAGGGAGAAAATGTATGAGTCACATTTCAACATTAGGAGGAAGGGATATATGATAACAGAGGGCAGAGAAGAAAGGTTCAGAGAAGGTATGTTAGATATCTTGAGGATATCACACCTTCTGCTTTGCCTTCTAAACTTCAGAATATGGGGATACTCGTCAACCTCCCTTCCTGGTTGCTAAATGCCAGGTCAGTTGAAAACAAGTCATCTGTCATCCATGATTTGAATGTAGATGAAAGGGCTGACATGATGTATATTACAGATACCTGGGTTGACACTCATTCAGATTTTAATCCCAGGATATCTAGAGCAGTTCCAGCCTAGGCTTGTGTGGCAGGATGTAAGACTTTCCATAGTCAATTTATATAAAAACAAAAACCTTTCCTCTCTCATCAGACATCCATTCATTCTGTCACTGGGTTGAATAATTGTTCTTGATATTGACCGGACAGACAGGATGAGATTGCTGGTGATGTGCCATTCATCCTGCTACCCAGTTGACTTCTCTGCCTGAGCTGGTGTTGGAAACTTAGGGCACTGTGTATACTGGCACCCAAGTCCATTGGGACATAAAATGTTTATGCCTTTTCTGTTAGTTCTGCTAAGTATGTTTATACTTCCATTCTTTTACTTCAGAAGCATGATGGGCAATTTACTGTAATCCAGCTTGTGGGCATGTTGAGAGGCATTGCTGCTGGAATGAGATACTTGGCTGATATGGGATACGTACACAGGGACTTAGCAGCACGCAACATTCTGGTGAACAGCAATCTTGTTTGCAAAGTGTCAGACTTTGGCCTTTCCAGAGTTATAGAAGATGACCCAGAAGCTGTCTACACTACAACAGTGAGTTGTAATTAAATGATGATGATTGTTATTATTAATACATTCATGTATGTTGTTATTCATTTCTTACTTCCATGAATGACATGCAAGTCCTGGAGCAGTGCTAGGAGCAACTCCCATTTTGGAAATATCATTGACCATGTGCAGGGCCGAACTGTGCACAGAATGGCAGCAACAATTGTATCAATAACATTGTGCAAGTGAGCATCCCCTAGTAAATAGTGATTATTCCAAAAATGCTTTCTTCTGGAATATCACTATATTTTGTAATATTCAGCTGTCTTTTGGAGGCAAATCTCAGGTTTCTATGTCTTCTGATTCCTTCCAGTTTACAGCAAAGAGAAGCCCCAGAAAGGATTTACCAGCAATAATACCTAATACAGATTTATATTAATTCACTGTCATTCATGGGTTATTTTCCTGTCTTAGCTAATCTAATATGTTTTGTATTTCTTTGTGTTTAATCTCACATCCTATGTGTTTAGGATATTGACAGGAGTCCCCATTGAATAAATCTTCTGCTCTTCAGCTCATTGGCATACATAAGAACATAAGAGGAGCCCTGCTGAATCAGGCCACAGCCCATCTAGTCCAGTATCCTGTCACACACAGTGGCCCACCAATTGCCCATGGGCACCTCAAGCAGAGAAAATGGCAAAAATTTTCCTGCTCTTGAATCTCAGCAAATGGCCTTAGAAATGTCATTCTTCCCCCAACTGGTTGGTGAACAGGAAAGGGATAGAAAGTCAGGGCAAACAGCTCAGGATTGACACAGGGGAAGGGCTGGATCGAAAATGGTATTCAGAGAACATTATGCACCTCTTGAATATTGGAGGGGAGAACTTTCTGAAAAGTAGGTCTGATCCAAAGAGCAGGCCCAAATGTAGGCAGCTGGAAGGTGACAATCTTCGATTCCTGGCATCCATAGCAAGCTCCTTCCAGGTTCTCTTAGTGATTTAAACATTTAAATGGTCTTCAGTTTGTCTTCAGGTCTGACTGTTTACAACTTTTCATCTGTATCCTATGGATAGAAATGAAATGGTGTGAGCAGTCAGATCAGAAGGTGGTCTGAAGAAGGTCAGACCAAGCCAAAAAGTATATAGTCACATAGCTGCCTACCCTGGATTTTACATCTGAGTCTGAGTGACTGAACAGCAGACAAGAATAGATCTAGAATTCAGGAAGATGAATAGTCCAGACAAAACAGAAATTTGGACTTTTTAATCTTTCAAAAGCATTTGTCCTTTGAGCTTCTACTCCATCACTGTCAAATGATGGATAATGCATTTCTGCCACAAGTCCACTGCCCTGACCATTGTATATTCTCATCTGCAGTCCAAAAACAGGTATCACAAAAATGTTCTTCTTTCTTACTTTGATCTGAAGCTCAATATCCCTCCCAATAAATTTATTAAATTTTAATACTGTATGGTTTCTAGGAGATTAAAATCTAACAAAGTTATTATCTTCTAGTACTTGGAAGAAAAGGTGTTAACAGTATGCAGATTTGTTTCAAAAGCTTTTTCTTTTGGTAGGGCGGTAAAATCCCAGTGCGATGGACGGCTCCTGAGGCTATTCAGTATCGCAAATTTACGTCAGCAAGTGATGTATGGAGTTACGGAATAGTCATGTGGGAAGTAATGTCTTATGGTGAAAGGCCGTACTGGGACATGTCAAATCAAGATGTAAGTCTGAAAAGCACAACACTTTGGTATTGCTTATAACTTACAAGTAAAAATATTTTATTCCTTGAAAAATATTTAGGCTGTTTAAGTATGGCTAATAAATGTTGTATAAGCTCAGCGGTCAGTTGCACAACTCTGACTGCCAGTAGTTAATAGAGCCCAATACAAAGTTTCAGTTTTAACTGGAAGTTCTGGGCCTGGGCACATGAAAGATTTCCTTATCCTATACCAGCCATGTGGGAATTTGAGATTATCTGAATAGGCTTGCAGAAACTTATGCCAACTTACTATGTTTCAGGAGTGGAAATATATCAGGGAACCTTCTCCAGAGTACCACCAGTCGTGTGAAATAAACTTCTACTTTGTGGAAGACCAAGTTTCTTCCTCGCCAAACTTAGGAAACAACTGGCATCTTTTCCCCTTGCTGGAATTCTTCTCTGGACGGGACCTTTGACTTTATTTCTTTAGTAAACTACTTGCTGATTTAAAGCTTGTAAACTGTCCTATATTTATATTGCAAATTATTGCTAGAACACTATTTATTCTGGAAATAAATAAAACAAATGTATATATATTTTTATCATTGCCCTCCACAAATCTTGAAGTTGACCCAATGTGATCTGAGTATTAAAGTCTCAGCTATAAAGGAGAGATTTATATGCCCCTACAGTGATTGTTTATCAAGGCTCTCAGTATAGGACCAGTGGTCTCCTAGATCTTGTTGCTCTTCTTATAGATGTCTGCTTCTTGTGTTTGCTTGTGATATCTTTGTTATGGGAGACATTTATAAGAAGGATAACAAGATCTTGGAGACCATCAGTTACATTTGACTCTTCTAGAAGTCAGTTCCTCGGAATATCATTATTGTAGCTATATCCAAAAGCTCAGGTTCAACTATGGAACACAGCACAACTACCCCAAAACTGCAACAAGTGAGATTGTAATCAGCCATGAAAGTCCGCATTCTACCAAATGTAGAATGAGGGTTTAAAACACACACACCTTTTGTGAGGTACTATTTGCTTAAATTAGCTATTATACTAATAATACTACCAGTTATTAAACTCGCATTGTTTGTATCAAAGTTGGGTAACATGATCCTGTAGATGTGTCTGCTCTACAATTCCCATATCCCCTTATCTTCGGTCAGGCTGACTAGAACCAAAGGAGTTTCTAGTTCTACAGTACTTGGAAAGAGATGTTGAAAGAAAATATTTCATTTTGCTCGTCTGTTCTCTGGCCCAGAGGTGAATTTTCTGAATTGCACAGAAACTCTTGACTACTAAAATTACTGTTGGCCTTAAGAGATTTTTTTTTCTGTATTTTTTTCTGTTTCGATTTGAGTTTAGTTTACATTTGTCAAGACATGATAAGCAGCATATTACTTTATGTCAGAGCTTCAATATGCCAGAATTGTAGGGAGGTGACTTTGTGCCAGAACTGGTTTTATAAATTAATCCAACACATACAGAGAGCAGGAAAAAGAAAAAGATACCCTCAATCACTGATGCAATTATTTTGTATTTATCAACACAAAAGAGAGAGCATGACTTTATTGTTAGTCATAGTATTGTTAAAGATGTCCAGATTAGGATTGTCCATGAGAGAACAAGACAGAATAAATCATTATTGTCATTTCCCCACTCCTTTGGCTGGACTGGGTCAATTAGTTTTTATGGATGCAAGTCAGCAAGCTGGAAAGCAAGCCATACATCCAGAGTTATAGTAGAACAGATCTGGGACATAAAGCAGGTAATCAAGATTAAGATACAGCATGTGTAGAGGTACAGTAAATGGCAATTTAAATAAAATACAATTTGAAAAGCAAATTGTCCTTCATGTTCTGAAGCTCTACTGTCTTTGCCACAATACTTCATCTCCACTCCGTGTTGGAATGAGAAGTTAGCCTACTTCTGAAGGTCTCTACATATTTGTTCTTAATATTTGTCCTAACCTTGTGAAACTGAACTTCCAGGGGATAAGACCTGCCTTTCAGTTGACTCGTTCACTCAAAATGGTGATTTATTTGCATGAAGAACTGTCATGTGTAATGATTCAGAAACCAAAGGTGGGAAAGAGGCAGATATACAATGTATATCAAGCTGACAATTAGAGATAAATCTTTCCTATATAAAGTGAAATGCTAAATAACATGTAATTAACAATCATGAATTTAGTCGAAGTGACAGTAAGTACCATTTAGAAGGATTTGGCCGTGATAACACATTTAAAAAAAACACACCAAATACCTCTGAGGTGGTTTTGAAATACCTTTGAGACTGTTTCAAGATGGGATTGTTCACATGCCAGGCTGTCCCTCTGCCCGGGAACATTCTAATCTAGAGTAAATGGATTAGAGGTGGAATGAGAATCCAGGACCACATCTACTGCTTCTAAAGTTCTTTTTGGATGCTACTTTTGCTACTTGAGAGTATAGAATTGGGAACTTTCACAACTTACTGTTATTCAGGGATAAATACTAGTGTGGTTACAATACACCCTACTCCCTTTGTCATGCTTCCTTTACATTGGACAGTGTAGTGAACCAAAATGCCTAAATGATGCTGTATCCCAGTCCTGCTGTGAACTTCTTTAAAGAGGTCCCAGGCAGGTCAGTGCCTGTATTCCAGACTATGCAGAACATTTAATTAGCATACCCCTGTAGGCCAGAATATGCTGTGGGACCTTTTTTGATGATGCTCCAGGAAGCATTGGCAGAAATAGCATTTGAACTGGCATGCTGCCGAAAACTGTTCTCGGTAACAGCACAGGCTAGGAATTTCATTCCTGACCTTCAAAGTCTCCTTGGATTTAGCAACAGGAAGCTGGAGCAAGATGGGCTATCTAAATTTGAAGGGCCCAGCAACAACACATCCTGCTGTGTCATGGAACAAGGGAGGTAAATACAGAACATTATCCATGGGTGTTTTTCCACCGCAGCCCTTAGATCCGGATCTAAAAAGATCTGGATCTAAGGAATAGGTACATTCCTTAATCCAGATCTAGTAGATCCAGATTAAGGGAAGCACCCAATGTGTTTCCACAGGAGGTGTAGCACCCAATAGCAATGGGTGCTAATCCCCCTGCCGTGGAAACACCTTTGCACACATGTAGGGAATCCAGATTGACCCACAAGGGGTCTGCCTGTCACCCCAGGAGTTTTCGGGAATGGGGTGCAATCTCCAAAGTCCCTCCGAAGTCCCTTCAAAGGTTAGCAAAGGCTCCGAAGTTCCTCCCACAGCAACTTCGGAGATTAGCAAAGGCTCCAAAGACAAATCCCTTGAGAGAGCCTGCACATGAATTAGCTCTTTGTGAGCAGGCATGAGTCAGCCTCATTAAATATGTACCTCTTTCTATGCCTGAAGGTAACAGTTTGCTTTGATCTCCCTTTGTTATTGGAGGTTTGTCTTCGGAGCCTTTGCTAATCTCTGAAGGCAACTTCGAAGTAACTTCGAAATGGCTTTGAAATGATTTTGAAATGATTTCGAAGCCTAGGTTTTGGGGCTCCCCCCAAGGGTTCCCCCTCCCCCTAGCCTCCTCTAGACCCCATTGCCAAACTAATGTGGAAACAGGCTCCCTTTAATCCAGATTTTCTGGCTGAAGACCCCATTGTAGACCCCATTAATGGGGTCTACAGAAAATCCGGATTAAAGGCTGAGATGTACCCATATGATCCGGATTTCCCCAGCGGCAGTGGAAACAAATGTGTTCCAAATGGGGGTGCCATGGTGGAAATGGGGTCATCCGGCTCTCACCCAAGTGGGTCCTAATGGGTGCAAAAAATGGGTACTTTCTGACAGTGGGAAAACATCCCATGTTCTCATGGACAATGTTAAGGCTATTCCAAAACACTACAGGACTTTTCATGTAGTGGATCATAACTGCATTCCACAGTTGAATAGAGGATGGTATGTTACAGATTTGGAGTTGCAGGCCTGATCACAAAGGTGTGTATTTCTGTTAATTCTAAATTTAATCTTCAGTCTTTCTATGTATTTCATATTATTTCAACCATTCCACTGCAAATCACAGATATATATTGTCTGGTGTATAACTTCTTGGTATGCTTAACACTTTTATTCATGAGCTTTTTATTTTAGGGAATTTTTCATGTTAGGAATTTCACATTAGGATGAAGACAATACTTGGATATCCATAAATAAAATAGAATTCTCTTTCCAGGCAAGATATTTAATATGGATATAATTTATTTCTTCCCTTTTTTGTATGTGACAATATCTGGTGTTTTCTCCCCATTTACTTGCGTTTTCGTTTTTCAGAAGGAGATCATCAGAGGGCTCTTTAATCTCCCAATAAAATGTAAATGATGAGTCAGTTTGGCAGAGTGTGAAGTTGTTAATGTTTGACAGGTCTTGGTGTCAGAGATTTCATGGACTGTCAAAATATGGGCAAACAAGTCCTAGGGGCAGAGAGAGCGCGCAATATTTACATTCCCTAGGTACCCAGTAGAGTTTCATTCCTTTTGACACTTTCCTTCTGTACTAGACCCAAACATTAAAGCTATCTGACTAGAATATAAGATGCCTCAAAGGCAAAACTTACCTATCCACAAAAGACTAAAGAAAGAGAAAGGTCTAACAAAAACCACTATTTTCATAAGCCTTGTTGAAGTTGTGCCATACATAGGAATTAATTTCTGGGTTTGTGGATGATTTAAAGTGTAGTCCTACAAATGTCCCATTGGGAGGAAACCCTGTTTGGTTCAGTGGGACTTGTACCCTGGAGACTGTGTGCTGGGTTGCAAACTTAATTATTTTAGTCTAGCATAGCATGATGTGGATTTAAACAGATACAGAAATATGTCTGTGTTCAAATTTCTACCTAAATAAACAAGCAGATTACTTGACATCTGAAAATCTAACACTGTAGGATTAATGGGTTTATCCTTACAGTCATTTTTATATAAAAATATTTTCACTTTTTCACTGTCATTTATATCCATTTTATATTGCCTCTATTTTTTTTAAAGTATTTGCATATACATAATCCCATTTCCACACTTTCCAGTAGTTGAAACCAGGAATGGATCTTCTTTGTGCTGGTGCAGGTTAAGGGAGGCTCCACACCATCTCGGTATGCTCTGTTCCACACAGAACAATGCCCAAAATAGCATCCTAGTCCATTCTACCAGTAGGCCTCTTATAAAGCCCTAAATGACTTGGGCCCCAAATATCTAAAGGAATGCCTACACCCATATCAACCTGCTCACGCCTTAACATCTGGAGGGGAGGCTCTCCTGGTTGTCCCACCACCCCCAGTAATACAAGGGGTGGACACCCAAGAGAGGGCCTTTTCAGTGATGGCCTTCAGGATTTAGAATAGTCACCCCCTTGAGGTATATCAGGCTCCTTCACTGTATATGTTTAGGAAGGCAGTAAAGGCACATGTCTTTGCCCTGGCCTTTGCTTAAATGGGAATATACTTTCTCTTCCCACTTTTCAGACACTGTTACTGTTTTAACATATATTGTCATTGTTTTATAATGTGTTTGTTTTTGAAACTGTTGTTACCTGCCCTGAGACCTTCAGGTATAGGGTGGGACATACATACATACATACATACATACATACATACATACATACATACATACATACATACATACATACATACATACATACATACATACATACATACATACATACATACATACATACAGGACTAAGCAGTGTCATCAAAATTCCCTCCCCCGCAAAGACCTCCAAAGGCCAAAAACTAACTTTCCAGAACATTTGGAGGCATCTCAATTCAGATCCAAAGCTGACATGAACTTCAGGTCTGCACAGGGCTGGTATAGAATAGGGCATGCCAGGGTAAATGGCTTTGTTCTGCACCACAAGCATTGCACCCCAACTTAGGACAGATTGCTTATTCCCATACAGGGTGACCTGTACTATACCAGAAGAGCACCAGCAGGTGTGGAAATGGCCTGAGGCATTTTGCCACTGTGCCACTCAACTCCTGCCACTTATCCACTCATTATAAGGCAACAGAATACTTATCTTTCTGACTTGACAAGGGCACAAACTGAAGTAAGGAAGCAATAAATGCACGTATTCTTCTTGAAATTAAGTAATTCCAGAGGCACTTTCAACGTCCATCAAGACATGGAATTGTAAAATAAATTGATCCACCAGATCCACCAACATGCTGCAGCGAGTTTCCCCAAAGTCAGCAAAAGGAACCAAAGAGTAATTGGCTTTATCCACACCTGTCTCAATTGAATCAGCTGTTACAGATGAGCCTTCTTCAGGCCCTTCTAATCTGGGGAAATTTTGTCCACAGTGAGGGCTTCAGTCATCCCTGGACCACAAATCCAAATTATTTAAGGTTTCTTAGAGGACAAAGATTTTATGCACTGGAATCTACTGTATGACCTGCAAATGATTGCGGTGCTGGCTCCCCCACACCCTGCATCCAAATTGGACACACTGCAAGTTGCTTCCACCACCCACTGATGCAAGTGAAACCACAAGGGCTGTGGCCACATGCCAGCCTAAGGAGGGTGGAAACACTCTTGGAGTTGTTTCTTCAAGCTTCCTACTAAGAAGTTGATGTGGCCTTTGTGGCTGTGGCCTTTGTGTGTTAACCTTTTCTGTCAGACTGTCAATGCCTTGGAAAAAGATTAAAGACAATAGTGGCTGTATTATTCCTTAAAAATTCTAGGGGTGCTTCCACACTTACCGCTGGAAATCCGGATCTACTACAGATTTACTAAATCTGGTTTAGAGTAGATCCGGATTTACTAACTCTGGTTTAAGGTAGATCCAGATTTACTAAATCTGGTTTAAGGTAGACCCGGATTTACTAAATCCAGTTTAAGGTAGATCCATATCTAGTAGATACGGATCTACCAACACCCCTTCTGTCTGGACATGCGTGGGAAGGATGGATTGCGAGGAACAGATTCTGCCTTCGCTGTGCGGACGCAGTAGCACAGATTTCAAGACAGTTGTCCCAGGAGCTGCGTGATTGGAGCCTTCAGCCATCAGTCACTGCTCCTTTCTTGCTGTGCACGGACCAATCAGTGGTGTGTCTAAGATCCAGTGCCTGCCTGGCGCCGAAGCTGGCTTTTTGTACATGGAATCGCTACATTCAGACTTGCCGTCCTTCTGCCGCCGTAGCTGGGCACCTGCCTGATGCACAACCCATGTGAGAAGGACTTTGTGGTTGGAGTGTGCTTCTCCTGCCTCACTCAACATGGTGGCTTCCTGCCACTGCCTCTCTCAACATGGTGACTTCCTGTCCCGCCCCATGTGTTCTCCCTCCTGTCCATGTACGGACACGTCCTCCGTTAATGTGGATTTAGAGCAAAACACCCATTAAGACCACCTTCAATGTGGTGTTCCGTTGAACACCATTAAGCACTCATTAGAGACGGATATGTGCGGATGCGCCTCACCGGAAGTGTGTTAAATAGGTCCGCCTGTGCGGACGCGGGTTTCCTGAAGTGTGCTTAATGGGTGTTACTGTGCGGACGCACCTCGCCAGAAGTGTGCTAAATAGGTCTGCCTGTGCGGACGCGGGTTTCCCAATGTGTGCTTAATGGGTGTTGCTGTGCGGACGCGCCTCACCGGAAGTGTGCTAAATAGGTACATGTGTACGGACGCAGGTTTCCAAATGTGTGCTTAATGGGTGTTGCTGTGCGGACGCGCCTCACCGGAAGTGTGCTAAATAGGTACATGTGTGCGGACGCAGGTTTCCAAATGTGTGCTTAATGGGTGTTAAGAGGCCTGTGCGGAAGCAGCCTAGATGTCCTTTCAGATAATGCTAAGCAATCTGCAATAAAACTTACAATAAAACTTCTAATAAAGGACCAATAATCTTAAGAGTGGAAATTTTCCTAAGCAAATTTCAAATTTCTAGGAACCTTTGTGTGTATTTATACAGTCAAAAATCATGGGTGACTGAGATTTGTGGTTGTATTTTAGATGTTTCTTAGCTTCAGCTTCAAATATCCCAAACCAGTGTCAAGGAAGTAAGGTAGTTACAGATTTTAGGGACATCTGGAGAAGCATAATTTGGCTACTTGTAATATGGACAGACTGTCAATAGCCTTGTAGGATTTCAAGCACTTGTCTCTCCAAGCTCTAGCTGAAGATGCCAGGGATTGAATCTATTAAACTGCAGCCAAATTAAGGCAAAAAGTCTTAATTTCAACCTTGCAATCTGATTATTTTCTTTAAAATATTTGCTATACACCCACACATTCACACCTACAAACACACACAACAACAACCTGTTTCCTTTTAGAATTAGTAGAATTAAAGTTTAATCTACTCATATATCTGCATGTATGATGTGGCATGCCTTTATTACATCCTATTTGAACATTTTAAAGACATTTGAGTTCTTAAAATCTACCTGTCATTCTTCACAATTCCTTTTCATTTTCCAGCTAAGTAAATGGCATTTTTGCAGACATTACATTGAAGCTGAATGCACACACATATTGTCATTAACTTTTGTTTATCATGGCAGCTTTATTTTCCAGACACAATTCTACAAGAAAGCATTGTTTTCCTATGTGTGGCTATTATCTTTCATGCACTTTCCCTTAGCACTTTCAATGCAGTTATGTTTGTCAATGTCGGTATACTTTGAATCTGCACCCCAGCTCAAACCATCTTTTAGCACTGTATTCAACCATTTTTTATCATTGCATTGCTTCCCAGTGTGCTTTTTTATCCTGCCCTGGAGGTTTTTAGGTGTTTCCTATGATTATTTTCTCTTCCCTGTTTCTATCACTTACTTAAATCCCAGATGGGCTCTGCTCAGAAAAGAAGCCGTGGGTGCAACTCTTCCTACAGATATTAACTTCCCCTGCACTTTATCACAACACCCCACCTCCTCTTGTTAATAATGAACTTTTCTCTTATTCACACACCTGACTGTGCCACGTTTACTCATGTTGTATTATCCAAGCTCAGTTTTGTTTAGTAGAAGCCTAGTACTGTGAAAAGAGGAGTTTTTGACGTACTTTAATACTGTCTGCTAGTTTTCATATTATTTCGTGCATAGTATGCATAAGCGCACCGAACTCTAAAAGCTTTTGATTCTCTGAAGAAGAAGAAAGAAGGAACAAAAACATTTGTGCAAATGCTATTACTTTCAAAGAGCATCTTTGTGTATCAGTTTATCAGCTGCACCCTTGGTGAATTTAATTGATGCTCCCTGCTGCTGATCTGAGTAGGTAGTGTAACCATGTTCACAGCATACTCCACAGAAGAATCTGTTTAATAAGCATGAAAAATAAAACAAGTTTATTATATAGCAACATGATTGCATGTGTCAAAACAACAGGCTCTGTTTGAAAGATACATTTCATAAAGCTTTGATTGCTTAATTTGGCTCCTTGATTCTTCATGGGCCTTAAAAATTCAAAACAGTGTTGTTTTGGCTATTAGGTTATAAAAGCAATTGAAGAAGGGTATCGCTTGCCAGCACCCATGGACTGCCCAGCAGGGCTTCACCAGCTGATGCTAGACTGCTGGCAAAAAGAACGTGCAGAAAGGCCAAAATTTGAACAAATCGTGGGCATCCTAGACAAAATGATTCGGAACCCAAATAGCTTAAAAACTCCCCTGGGAACCTGTAGCAGGTAAGCTATTGATAATACTTCTACATTTTAGGCATGCATTTTCTTTATACTTTTTGTTAATTAGTTACTGTGGAATATGAAAAATAAAATAGTGCTCTTATTATTGTCCTTCTTTGAAGCATTTTTTGTTTTTACAGTTGCTTGGAATTTATTGCTTGATACATTATTGTTTGTCATCGTACTTTTAGCTAAACTGATACAGTAGTAGAAGAATAGAAACCGATAAAGCCTTGGAGTCTGAACAACAACAACAACAACAACAACAAATGTTTTCCTGCTATTGAGAGATGGTCAGGAAAGTTGCAGAATAAACATCCTTTGGAAGTGGATTCTATAAACCAGAAAAAGATTGACCAAAAAATTCCCAGGTTGCTTCCACACAGCGTGCATTTATACCACTGGGCAAATCCTGAGCTGGATCCATTCCAGGATCAAGTGTTGTATTTTGCCAAAGGCTGTCTGTCTTGCAGACACCAGATACCTAGAAGCGCCCCACTTCCAGAGCTGCTTCTGGATGCTTTGCAAAATGTACCTGGGATCCCTGACCCAGGTAGACCAGATCAGCATACTATCTGCATGTGAACCAGCTGATCTGGATCACCACCTGGAATGCTACACAGACCTCTTACAACTGGTCCACTACTGGCATGAGCTATGGCACCATTTTCATGCCACAGCTTGGTCCAGTGCCCTCTTCAGTGCTGATGTAGTGTTCTACCAGAGAGTGTGTAGTCCCAGTAGACTTTTCCAACAGTGCTGGTCAGACATTCCAGCAGGGCTTCCGGGCCAATCTACAGACCAGATGTGGACATAGCCATAGCTTTTGTTTTGTGAATAACAGAAGAAGGGTGGAATTTCTGTCCGTAGATGTATAGGATGGTTAACTTTTGCCAGAGCTCATACTGGTGAATAAATCTGCACAATCAAACATGTTTGGGATAATTTGTACAAACAGATGGAATCTCAAATCAGACAAAAGCTCCTCCAATTTTAATTGGTCCCAAACTATTTTTTTCTTACTTCCGTCACCATTAAATTTGGCATTTGATATTATCTGTAATGGTATTTATGTAGTTGTTTGTAGCTGCAATGTCCAGAGGGTGACTCTGATTTTCTATAAGAAAGGCAAATATCTAAAATTTTGAGGGAGGCAGTCTACCAGGATGATATTATTTTGTTTAACAAGCACACTGAAATCCAGCACAGCAGGTTAAATAGCTCTTCATGAAAGATCCATTTGTCTCCTGAAATGGGGAATATGAGAGTGTTGTGATTCTCTAGCCTCCCAAGCAGGAAGAAATTTGGCCCAACAAAGGGAAGTTAGAGGAGTAGTACAATCAGAATCTTCTAGTGCAATCTCCAGCCCCCTCCAGACTAGCAGAATAAAATCCGCACTTGTAGGAAAATTCACAGGTTACCTGCTGCAAAGTGATGTCCCACTGTCCAGCCTAGAGCAGCCTCCCATAGCTTCCTCATCAGAAGCTGCGAGAGTTTGCCTTGGCGCGTGCATCAGATAGGATAGAGAAGCCAGTGGGAGTTGAGTTTTCCCTCCACCAACTCTCGTTGGCTGTTCTCACCATCCTGTACAGACTGGCTGGAAGATTCAAAGTTTCTTAATAATGTGGAGGGAGAGCTGATTTCTCAGCATTAAGTAAATTCACAGTAGCGTTGGTATAATGCATCGCCACTACAATCCAGCAATTGTCATGCGTGACGCCTCCATTGCAGCTGCGCATTCTGCTGCACAGTATTAACAAGTCTGCATGCACTCTTCCTGAGAAAGTATGTCTGCGCCCAAACTACTGATGAACGAAGCAGCATTTGTCCCATTCCAATTGTTCATCACATGTTTATTTCTTTATTACATGTTGTGATTTATTTATTTTTCCATAGTGAAAAATAAAAAGTGTTACATTGGAGGCATGTTCTGTTCAGTTCTGTTTAATTTGTTCCCAGTTAAGTATATCTGGGAGTATAACCTTGGCATCCTGCCAGCATCTGATCTCAATCAGGCCTAATGCTGTGATGGTAGAAATATGCTCTAAAGAAAGTTCTCACATTTGCTTTAAAGCTGTGGCATAATTTCCCTGCCACTTTTGTTCAGTGCTCTCTGTGTCAACAGATCTGGTGCAATCTGTGTTAACATCTGGGTAATTGCTACATTATGAAGTGGACAAAAGACAAAAGGGATGCAGGCTGCAGAATGCTGGTGGCCTCTTTTACTTTCACTGTGAGAAAACACAAGTCCTCTTCTTGTAGGCCAGAAAAAAAGCCGTTAACAGAAGTTTCTTCTGTGCCAGAGTCTTAAGCCACACAGAAACTGTGATACTCCCCACACCAACTTCCATTGTGCAAATAGGCCACACTGGTTATGTTATCTATCTGGACAAAATGGTGGCTATTAAGAGGCACACAAAAAGTTATCTTTTTCTAGTTGCTCTTTCTAAAGAGCCATTGAAGCAGACATGTGGAGAGAATCTACTCTTCAGAAAAACTTTTATCTTGAATAACTCCTATGTCCAGTATCAAAAGTCAAATAACATTCTCTTATTACCTCTCAGTATCTATTCTTTGACTGTTTTCCATTTGAACAGTGAAAAAAATAGAACAAAGTTAGCCTGGTTTTTTTCCCCATTATTTATTTTTGGCAATGTAAAATGTAGATAACCTCTAGTAAATTCAAATTAGAAACAGTGTTATTTATTTTACTCATGATTATTTAGTTTCTTTCCACTTTTCCCTCATGTAAAGAATTGCATTAGATAAAAAGGTTGTGCTAGTTGAACTTAACATGCTTTGTAGACTCTTGTTCTGCTTTTAATCAAACGTGATCACTCATTTCTAGTTCATTTTGCACTATAAAATTTCATAATGTTGAGACTTTTTTAAAAAAAATACTATTGCTCCTTTTTTCCCCCCCAAATAACCTTGGATTTCTTTTAACCTAGACCAATTAGTCCTCTTCTGGACCAGAACACCCCAGACTTCACTACATTTTGCTCTGTAGGAGAATGGTTGCAAGCCATCAAAATGGAAAGATATAAGGATAATTTTTCAGCTGCAGGTTACAATAATCTTGAGACAGTAGCCAGGATGACTATCGAGTAAGTGACCTCTAAGTATATGCAGTTTCAGTGATATGGGAGGTCAAGCTGTAATCACTTCAGCAGCAAGTCTGGGAGTTGGAAGACATAAGTAGAGGTTTTCCCAGAGCTACCACTTTATGGCAGCTTACAAAGTGTAGTGCTCTTTGTATTCTCTGTTTACGTTGCTTAAAAATAAGAGAAAGGTAAATGCAGTGGAAAAGAACTCATGCCCATATTTATCTAAATACATTAAAAGCCAAATGGACAGCTGCAATTGCCAAGCTGTTGATATATTTTGTGCATTTTATCTTCATAGAGCAAAGTGGTTGGAGTGCCTTGTCCCACCTGTGCGAGTGAGGATAAGTCACACAGCATACAATCACCTGCCCACAGCCAAGACAGATAGCAGGCAGTAACCACATATATGCCCCATCCTCACTATTCCCAGAAGTGCTATTTGCTATAAAGATTGTTCAGCAATTATTTGTAAAGTGTGATGAGAAATTTTAAGTATCTTCACTGAAGATTGTTAGAAACTGCCCCCATGCTTAGAAGGCATAAGTCATAGTTTCCACTTCTATTCAGTTGAATGAAATTAAAAATACTCTTAAGGTCACTGTCTTAATTAAACAAAGACCTTCAATGTGGCCTTAGTCTGGGGACACAAAACATTGTTTAGTTTTGTGAACTTGGGATGCCCATCAGCAATTGGTGGGCCATTGTGTGAGGCAGTATGCTGGACAAGGCAGGCAGGGTTCCTCTTCTGTTCTTATTCTTTAACTGCACTGTTGTTCATTATCAGCTCACATGTTGATGTTGGCTAATATCTAACCGTAATCTTTTTTTTTTCCTCTTCTCCCACCCCTTATACAGCGATATTATGAGCTTAGGCATCACACTGGTTGGCCATCAAAAGAAAATCATGAGCAGCATTCAGACTATGAGAGCACAAATGTTACATTTGCATGGCACTGGCATCCAAGTGTGATAAACATTTCTCCCCTATGAGGGAGGTGATAGACTTGAGAGAACAGTGCCAGCCTTCAGTCTACGTGAAGCGCTGCTAGAAGATGCACGATTTTCTGGGTCCTTTCCGCCGACAACTGAAGGCCCAAAAGAAGCACCTACAGACTTGAACTCCTAAGTGCCACCAGAAAGTTACTTTAAAAGGGAAAAAATAATAATCCACAGATGGCGGCAACGAAAGCAGTGACAATAAACAAAGTACTACCTGAAACACCTACAAACACCTTGAACTCTCTAACCTCCTTTTTATCTTATGGACTTTTTAAAGTGTACATAATGGATTTTAAAAAAAAGAAAGAAAGAATATATTTGTCAGATAAAAATCATGATATTATTGCTAAAGTCAACAAAATATTTTCCTTATGTCTTTGATTTCAGACCTCTTTTGAAAAGGATCAGTTGTGTTTCTTCTTCATGTAAGCCTTCTTTTTGTGTAACATTTATATCTTTGGACCTTCTTAGTGCTAAGCATATGACACATTATTACACTGGGAACTTTTGAAAGATTGTATGAATTTCTACAGACACAAAAGATGTAACTAAATGTGTATCTGCCTGGCCACTGGGTGGGGGTGATATGGAATTTTAAGTAGGGTTTGCATTATGAAGTTTACTCCTCTCTGTTAATTCCACACCACATTGATGTGGTTTGATAACTGTCAGGAAATCAGGAAAAATACATAGCCAAGAGTTGTAATATTTTTGAAAATAATTTTATATAGCATTCCACTCCCACATGGTCTCTTTAAACAGAATATTTATATTAACAGAGAACCTAGCAATAATGTTCCCTTAAAAGGCCTAGGCAGTTTTAAAGAAATTGTTTGAAATGCCATTTTAGTAGATAGTGTGGTTTATTTGAAAGCTGTGCATCTGCAACTTCAAGCTTGCTCAGATCCTTTTTACTTATCTATTGATTGTAGGTGTGTCAAAAACAGGTGCAGTGCTGTAGTGTTGCCTAGCCTTTTAATCAGAGCACATTGGGGTTTACTGATGTTGTCATTCTGTTCATTTTTTGTTTTTTCAGTATTCCACACTAGAAGGTCTAGGAGAAATAACTGGCATATGATTAATATGAGATTAAACTGAATGTAGTCCCGCCTGCAAAAATAAAAATCCGGAGTGCAGTACAGAGAAGCATAGGCATGTTTACAATCCACTGAAGCTCATAGAAATGTAGCATGTAAATTTAATAATCTAATTTCCATTGATTTCAGCTGTAGCTTCACTACAGCGATATCTTATTGAACTCTGTATGGTGAAAGAATGGGTGTACCAAGAGTAGATTCAATGTTTCTTCCAGCTCAGAGATTGCTTTGTAAATGAAGGCCTGCGGGGCTATATACCCTAGTTTAGCCAATGCCCAGTTCATATGAATATGCATTCCATCCTTTTTCCAAGGCAAAAGACTGTGTGCTTCACAGTAGGTTTAGCCATTTGCCAGTAGATGGAGAGAGCTCCTCTATCACTTGAAGTTAATGTTCCAGTGTTCCAGGGACAATATAACTTTCTTTGGATTGCACCTTTGCAACACAGTCCAGTTTAGACACATAAGGTAGAAAAAAATAAGATTTATAATATTAATATGATTTACAACATTAGCAGTAAAGTTTCATTGTTCAATGCCATATAATGGGACCACTCAAGTGTACCTGGTTTTCTCTGCACTGCACTCCTCCTGTGTAAGCCCAGTGACATGAATGACAGGGGAATAACAGTTGTGAGGTTGCACAGGTGATATTCCTATCAGATGGTGCCTTTGGATTTTCTATTAGCGCTATAGAGTGTAAGGCAAGTGGCAGTTCAAAATTTCCAAGGGTTTTTTTAATTTTGTTTTTTTTTTTTTACAAGCTGCTCTTAAAAACAAAAACAACCCACAGTCATCCAAGGCTGAAAGGTAGCTTTTGAGTGTGAGAACTCTTTTTTAAAGAAAAAAAAACAGTTTTAATTTAATATATGCGTACTTGAGTTGAGTGAAATGTAGAACTACCATAAGCAATAACAATGCGTGTTGCAGGAATGTACACAAAACAGGTGATAAATGCTGTCAAAAATACCATGAAAATCATGAGCTACCCCAGCAGTGAATAGCTGTACTTCCAAAGAGAACTGGGCTGCTCCCATTGGTTTTCATAGTGAAAGATCCCAGGGATCAGTCATAAATTAAGTCTTGTGATAATGTGGACATCCACAAAAAATATAATCTTGTAAATGTTCCTTTGTAAAACTTGTACATTTTATTTATACTGTCTTGTTTTGTACACACATTTCTGTGCAGTGAGCTCTGAATACATTGAAAATGCACTATATTTTTCTATTTTCCTTACAGAGCATCACAAAAAGAAAATGTTTTTTCAGTGCTACATAATGTGTTTTCCCACATTTAGGACCAAAGATAGATACAGAAACTCAAACAAATCATTTGCCCTTCCCCTACTTTCCCCCTTTAGATTACTGTACAGTGTTATATTTGTCATTTTATTTATTTGCTTGATTAGAAAAATCACTTTTATTATACTAATTTTTTCTTTTTTTCCCTTTTGTTAAAGAAATCTGTAAAAAAAACAAAAAAAGGTAAAATATAAACAAAAAAAGTTGAATTAACATAATCCCACTACATAGACACTTCCATTTGTAATCTTTGTAATAGACTGTAATTATATTTTTGGAAATATAACAGTGTGCATAAGGGTTATTTTTCATTGTTTGTCTAAAGCAGTCACATCATTTTATAAACATTTAGGGAAAGCATAACCCCCCTAATCTTCAGAAGCACAAGAAATAAGGAAAAACTGTTAAACTTCCTATTAAATTGTTAGTTCCAACGTAAATTGTTATCCTTGTGTACACATATGAATTCTTCTAAAATACTTAAATGAAATTTTGTTGGAGGCAATATATCATAATATTATTCTACAGATCTATTGCCTGATGTAAATATGTGTACTATTGTGATATATGTAATTAGTCTGAATTCTTTGTAAACATATCCAACTGTATCCAACTATACCATGGACATCCTTTAGGAGGGAGGGGAAACCCTTGATATACATGTGGAACTACACATAAATCAAAATTTAGTACACTGCTCTTAAGTAAAAGGTACACCCTTTTTTAGGTTTTAATTGCAATTTTAATATTATCATAGCATAACATGCATAAATGCTAGAAAAGCAAATTGTTACATGGTTAAAACAATTTGGAATATGCATGGCTAGTTGAGGCTGCCCAGAGTACTTTGCCTGCAATATTAGTTGATAAGTTCTCATTCAAGATGAAGTTTTCTGAATTGTACAGACTTCAAGACCATTCACTTAAATAATGTAACTTTCAAGCTTCTTCCACCCCAACCAGTTTCTCTTCGTAAGTCTGTGAGGCAAGTGAGAAGGTGAAATTGTCCCAAAGTACCTCATTCACTTCAAGACTAAGGGTGATTGGAATCCAGCATTCACTTTCAGTTGCTGCTGGTTCATAGAAACTAGAGGGTGGTGCCACATTACTCATGATACCAGGGAAAGGTAGCAAGAGTATGACTGAGGAATTAGAAAGAATAACTGCTGATGATCTGGTAAGCTTGAGTTGGCTTTGGAGAGGTTGTTGGGCATTCAGTGTGGGGCTGCTTTAGTTGCTAGAAGGGAGATGGTTTCTGAGCTAGCCTGAACACATGTTGTAAGGGATGAGGGGCTTGCAATTGCTCCTGATTTGGAGGAGTGGCCTGCTCACCAAAGTATATGTAGTAACAAAAGGGGAGGGAACGAATTTAAATAATTTTAAAAGTGAAATAAATTGTAATAAAAAGTAAATAATTCAAATAATTTTAAAAAGTAAAATAGTAACAAAAATAACTTAAAAGTCATAAAGGTAGGTAACCAACAGGGGAAGGTGCGCTTGCCAGTGTATTGAGTCCTGGGCAGAAGTAATTGGTGTGTTGTCAATAAGCTCATGGGTCTTGGGAAATGAGTATCTTCAAGGGAGGCCAAGGTAGCTGATCTGGAGAGGTAAAAAGAAAGATGCATGAGGATAGGCCTTCAGGGATGCAGAAGGAGCATCATGGTCTACAGTGCCTTCAGGCAGAGAGAACATCAGGCTGAGGCAGACATCCATAGTTGGAAGCTCTACCTTAGAGGCTGGAGCTCCTTATAGTGGTGGCTTGCCTCCCAAGTGCAAAGACTGCAGACACGGTACAGTATCTAGATAGACTGGTAGGCATTCCTTGTGAGGAGCCGGTGATCATTGTGCATGTCAGTACCAATGATGTTGGAAAAGCTAAGCAAGGGGTCCTGGAAGCCAAAACACAGATATTAGGTAAATGATGAAAGTTCAGGACTTCCATGATTGCATTCTCAGGAATGCTGTCTGCTCCACATTCAGGGACAGCTAGACAGTGGAGCTCAGGAATCTCGGAGAAGAAGAAGAGTTGGCTCTTATACCCTACTTTTCTCACCCATTTAAGGGGACTCAAAGGAGCTGACAAAGTTTTCTATTCTTCTCCCCACAACAGAGACCCTGTGAGGTAGGCGGGGCTGTGAGAGCTCAGAAAAGAGCTGTGAGAAGCCCAGAGTCACATGGCTGGATTCATAGGGAAGTATAGAATCAAACCCAGTGATTCCCAGATTCCAGCACCCTAAGAATGCTAAGCACAAGACAAAACTGAATGGATTATGCAATGGTGTTGAGAGGAAAGTTAATGTTAGAAACCGAGAAACATTTTGGGACAAGCAAAACCTGTACAAAAGGAACAAGATAGAGCTAGTCTAATGACATTTAATATTAAAAAGGCTGCAGAGCAGATCTTCAGCTGATTCCAGTGGGAAAGCTGAACATAAGCTGGGCAGCATTTTGGTTTTGGAAAGTGAACATTTGAGTGAGAACAGTTGTGTACGTAGAACTGAGTGGGAAACCAGTAAAAAAAATATCCAAGCAGAAAGATGTACAAGGCATCCTAAGAATTAAAATGCTCTTACTGGAATGAGATTGCATCAAAGGAGTGCATATAAATGTCTATAACCAGATACCAGAGCTTCTGAGCCAAAATTGGGGATCTGGAATGCTTAGTAATGAATTTAAAAATTGATATTATCAGCACCACTGAAACCCAGGGGACCAATGAAAACCAATGGGACACAGTTATTGCAGGTTAAAAACTGTATAGAAAAAAAAAATAGGACAGAGCAATGTAAAAGAAGAGATAGATTCTTATGAGCCAGAATGTCTAGGTGAATCAGATTCATCCACAGAAACATTGTCGATAATAATACTAAGCCAAAAAGCAAGTTTAGTATCAGGGATATACTATCACTGCCTTGTCTTGGCAGAGCTGGCAGAGCTCAATGAAGTTATGAGCTATAACTACCCAGGGCCACTCATGACAGATAGGTCCTGTGGGAAAGTTCTGACAAAAGGTGATGCCCTGGAGAACAAAATGACGGACCACTCTGGTATCCTTACCAAGCAAACCCTATGGACAGCATCAATCCACTGAAAGATATGACAACATAAGAGGAGCCCCTCAGGCTGGAAAAAGTATAATACATTACTGAGGATGAATGGAGGGCCAAAGCCAACAGGATCCTCAATGGCAGGTGTGCCTGGCATCAAAAAGAAAGTTTGATGTTGTAAGTAACAAAATAGCATAGGAACCTGGAATATCAGATTTATGAACTAAGATAAACTGGATGTGGTCAAACGTGAATGGCAAGATTAAACATCAACACTGGTCAGAAAACTAAAATGGGTGAGAATAGGTTAATTTAATTAATGAGCATTATATAAATAAATTGAGATAGAAAGACAGACAGGTATAAAAGTGTGAGAAAAGAAGTACTAGGACACAGTCTTGAAAATTACAGAATGATCTCTGTTCAAATCCAAGGTTGTTCAATGTCACACTAATCCAAGTCTGTGCTGAAGAGGCTGAAATTGACCAGTTCTATGAAGATCTACAACATCTAGAAATAACACACACACAAAAAGACATCACTTTCATCATAGGGGATTAAAATGTTAAAGTGGGAACCTGGAAAGTAACCAGGTAAGTTTTGCCTTGAGTACAAAATGAAGCAGGTCAGAGCCTAATATAGTTTTAGTCAAGATAATTCAATGGTCAAAATAAACATCATTTCCAACAGCCAAAAAGGTGACTCTGCACATGTTCATCACTATATGGTAAATAACTGAAATCAGATTGACTAGCTTGTAGCCAAAGCTGAAGAAGCTCTATACAGTCAGTAAAAACAAGACCTGGAGCTAATTGTGGCTCAGATTATGAGCTTATTATTCCAAAATTCAGGCTTAAATTGAAGAAAGCAGGGAGCACTACTACATCATACAAGTATGTTCTAAATAACGTTCCTTATGAATATTCCATGGATGTGATGAATAGATTTAAAGGTTTTGACCTGGTAGACAGAGTAACTGAAAAAGTATGGACAGATTATTTATTTATTAATTTATTTACATTTCTATCCTGCCCCATACCTGAAGGTCTCTGGGGGGGTAACAATGAATTAAACAACAGATTAAAAACAGGATACAATGTAAAACAAGATTCAGATTAAAATGAGGTACAAATTAAAACAAGATATAAAATTAAAAACAACTTAAAAATTCAACATATTTAAGCCTTATACTCAATAGTGCATAATAGTGATTATAACTGTAGCTGGAGGGGAGAATGAATCACTTCAGACAAAGGCCAAGGCAAATGGGTATGTCATTACAGCCTTCCTAAATGAAAACAAGGAAGGGGCATGGCACACCTCAAGGGGGAGACCATTCCAGTTAGTGATAACATTGTACAGGACATAGCCACAAAAAATAAGCTGTGTGATGAGGAAAGAAGGAAGGCAAGAAGCAAGAAGGACATACTCAACTGAATGCAGATTTCCAGAGAATAGCAGAGATGAGAGGTCCTTCATAGATGAGCAATGAATAGAAGACAACAGGAAATCGGAGAGACAATTGATCTCTTTAAGAAAGCAGGAAATATCAAAGGGAATGTTTTGTGCAAAAATGGGTGTGATAGAGGACAAAAATGATAGGTGCCTAACAGAAGTAGAACAGATTAAGAAGAGGTTGAAGGAATGCACAGAAGAACTATACGAGAAAAATTTTAACATCACAAGATAATCACAATGGGGTTGGTTACTGACCTAGAGTCAGACATCCTGGAGAGTGAAGTTAAATGGGCCTTAGGAAGCATTGCTAACAAGGTTAGTGAAGGTGATGGAATTCCAGCTGAACTACTAAAATTCCTAAAAGATGATGCCATAAAGTGTGGCACTAAATATGTTAACAAATTTTGAAAACTCAGCAGTGGTCATTGGACTGGAAAACAACTGTGCTCATGTCATATTCTAGAAAAGCAATACTCAAGATAGCTATTTTGAGTATTTTTTAAGCTAGGCTTCAGCAATATGTGAACTAAGAACTATCAGAAGTGCAAGCCGGTATTTGAAGCAGCAGACAAACTAGAGATCAAATTGCTGGATTATCAAGAAAGCAAGGGAATTCCACAAAAACATCTATTTCTGTTTTATTGGCTATGTTAAGTTCATTGACCCTGCGGATAACAATAAGTTGTGGCAAGTTCTTAAAGAGATGGGAGTACCTGACCACTTTATCTGTTTTCTGAGGAACACATATGCCAATCAGTGTCCCTTAGTGATACATCTGTCATCCATAAATTTGTCTAACCCTACCTTGAAGCAATCTAGACTGGTAGATTTTTTTAAATCCGCTTCCCGGCGGAAAATGCGGAAACACCCATACTCACAAATTGACCAGCACTATTTGTCATGTAAATATTTGCGCCATACACAGTAGGACTGATAAAATCCCAAGAATGTCAGACCCAGAAAC
The DNA here is from genome assembly GCA_023333525.1 of Aspidoscelis tigris stejnegeri. Lineage (NCBI taxonomy): Eukaryota > Metazoa > Chordata > Lepidosauria > Squamata > Teiidae > Aspidoscelis > Aspidoscelis tigris. Next base: position 100,101,536 of record JALMGA010000001.1, read on the forward strand.
ACGAAAAGATAAAAAATATGCAAAATGGTCAGATTTATTTCCATCTCTTCCTGCTCAAGAAGAGATGGGTTAAGTGAATGGGTTACATCACCACTCAGAAAAGGTACATTTTATCGGGCATGCAAAATGGGAGAAGGATGCACTTTGGATTTCTGGATTTAAATATTACATATAGGAAACTGAATTTACTGGTGCCAGTATTGATAACTGGCAAATTCTGAACAGATCATTTCATTCAGGGGCTAATGTATACTTGGAAACCCACTGCTCTGCTCACGTGTGGCTGGATCTCTGCCTTAGGCTGAAGCTCTAATCTGGTGAATTTGATTGTAACACTTCCATTAACTTAATCGCTTTAGCTTGTGCCATTAACTTTCAAATTTATATCCATGGTTATCTCTCGGTAACTGTGCGCAGAGATTTAGGACAGAGTGTATTTGTACTAAAGAAAATTGCCATCAGTTTGATTTGGCTTAGTAAGAAAGCTGCATTTCCTAGATATGAATGCCCAAGTTTCTATGCTACACTTTTGTGTTCATTTGTTTTCTGATCATGAAGACAATTCACAAATGTGACCAAGAAACTGAACTCATACATAGTGTTATGAAGAGTAACAGCAGAATTTGCACAGCTATCAGTTACCTCTAAACAGGATATCAGCCATTTGTTTGGGCAAAATATTAAACAATTTTAGGAATGGTTACAATTGCTGAACTATTCTGTCTGGATTTCTAATTCTGTGTTAGGAAGAACAGCAGCCATGCTGGAGAGTACACAGAGAAGTCTCTCGCCCCACTAAATCCTAGTTGATAACCTTTGTTCAATACCCATGCTGCAATAGCAAATCTTTTTTTGATCCAACCAGTTTTGGAACAGTTTAATGGAAGATTTGTTGATGCAGCATGGATTTCAAGGAAGTTTATGAATGGGCGTGCAGCAGAAGAAGGGCAGAAAGAAAAAGCAGGGAACACAAATGGTTCAATGTGAAGCATTCATGTTTGAAAAAGTCTCTAGTTTAGTTTGAATCAAACCAGCCCTATTCAAACAAGATGGGAGCTTAGTTAAAATCTGAATCTTTTGACTCTCTCTTGTTCAAGTTAAACCATCAAAATCAACCAAACTTGCAGGTCTTTACAAAATAGGCTCCTAGCTAGAGATGTTCACAAATATTTGTAACATTCAAAATTTGTAAGATTTGTTTTGATAGATTTGTATGAAGCTTCCTATGGGATTCCTATGGGGCTTGTATGCTATTTGTATGTATTTGTATGGGATTCATATAAGATTCATATGGGATTTAACATTCGTATTGAATTTGAATCCTACCACATTCAAAGAAGATCTATTTAAAAAATATGAATTTTCTTGAATTCAATTCAGTACAAACTGGGGGAAAAATTGTGTACATCCCTACTCCCTGCTGGAGACATTTAGTCTGTAATGCTGGAGACATTTAGTCTGTATTTTGCAGAGGTAATAGTGCTAGGGACATTGCCTGTCTATAGTTTACATAATTCCACTTACATATTGTTATGGACCCTAAAACATTTAATATGTGAATATTTTTAAAAGTCCTGCTCTCGGGACTCTTAACAGTCATATAAATTGCCTGCAAAGAGCTTGATACCCTAAAGTTAAATGTGTAGGGGTTTGCACAAATGTGTTTTTTGCATTTGAATTCGAATCTAACTCAATGTCAAAAAATTTAATTTGATTCAAATGTTTAAAATCCGAATGCAGCAAATCTGTTCGTTCAAATGTTAGATACGAATTTGAAGATACGAATGTTGACAACACTCGTATGTGTTATACGTATCTGTACACATTTTGTATTCAACCCGTTTTATCCTGTATGCATCCCATTTTCGTTCCATATTATAAACACAAATGCGTACAGATACGTATGATTCAGACCATTCAAAATTTGTTCGGATGTCTAAATTCAAATGTGAAGACATTCAATTCAAATGTGAATTTCTACATTTGAATGAATTCAATCGGATTTCAAATGTTTACAATATTTGTATACATCCCTACAAATGTGTACTTCCATACAGCAGGCACAGAATTCCTACCGGTATGCTCTGAGTGCCCTTTGCTGCCCCTTGAGCCTCTTTACATGCATGGAGTTCATGAACAGTGAACCACTGGCTACAACTATTCCTCCCTTTCAACCCGCCCCCTCAGCCTCCCAGTGTGTCGTCATCCCCCAAGCCAACTATCCTCTAGTAATACACTGGGGAGTGCAGGCATTCAGCAGTGTCAGAAATGTCATGTGCATTGGCAGCCTGCTTGGATGCTCATACAATCACCCAAATGACACGGAGGTGCAGTGCAGTGGTAAAGATAGTGGAGAATCAAAGGGAATGTGAAGGGATATTGCTCTCCTTGGTAAAAGAAATGTTCTGAAATACCTTTTGTAGCAGACTGGGCAGGCATATGCTTTCACAGAATGTGTGCAATGCATAAAGATCCAAAGGTGAGATCACTGTCACTACAAGGTATTTGCATACGCTTAGTTCCCAGAAACAGGAATTACACCCATTATTACTTAAACAATATGGAAGTTAATGTGAAAAACATAGCTTTTATATAACAAAAAAGAAAATTTAAAATAATACATACAAGGGTCATTTACTGTAAGGTTTGTTATAGTTACTGCTGATGAACTCCATATACCCCGTATGTCTTTATTATGACCCCTTCCCTTCTGCCAAGAAGTATTATCTGTACAGTCAAACGTGTACATTTGTCCTCAGAAATAAGCTTCAGCAAGTTTAAGGGGACCTACTATAGGGAAGTGATATAATGATTGGAGCCTCACTTGTACAGAACACAAGGCATCTCCACACCTTCACTTCCTGTCTCTCCAAACCAGAAGTGGTACCTAGGCATACATTCTAGGCATGCCTATCTTCCAGGCTAGAGGCCATCATCACCAATATTAGCAGAAATTCCATAGGCCAATGACACACTGGATGAAAATAGTATATCTGTTTGTCAGTCATGACTATTCCACCCATCAGCTTCATAGAGCACCCACTGGTTCTAGTGTTGTGCAACAGAGAAAATATTTTTTCTCTATCTTTTCCACAGTGTGCATTATTTTAACAACTTCAGTCAGCTCTCCTCTTAAATGCCATTTTTTGAGGCTGAAGAAGTCTAAACATTGTGGCTTAATCTCATAAATGATATGTTCCAACTCCGTGATCATTCTGGCTGCCTTTTTCTGCACATTTTCCAGTTCCATAACTGGGCATTGGTAGATTGACTATCCATCAGCTACAGAAGACAGCACTACTGTGAACTGCATTGACACCTTTGATTATTCTTGGTTCTTACCAAAGATTCAGTAGACAGAGAACCAAACCAGCTATAAACATCTTCAGTCTGTGTGATGATAAAATAATCACTTCCAGTACTCCTACACTCCACCTCCCATCATCCTAATAGTAAGTGGGCTGTAAGAGGTTGTAGCATGGATGATAGTAGGGCAAAAAAGGCTGATTATTACAATTATGAGCTCATCCTTAAATGATGGCATTTTACTTGACCGTGAGTATGTGTCTTCAGTTGCATGTTTATTTTATTTTATTTTTATAGCTGGTTGTACATGGAGTCTGGCAAGCCTCAAGACTAAAAATGGAAAATATGACTGCTCTGATATTTCAGTGTGCAGTGGACAGACGATAGAACTGGATGATACCACAAAGCTAGTGTTTTCTCCATACTTTCCTCTAGTCAAAGAACATTTCATACCTACCGTTTGTCTGTGTGTCCCCAAAAGAACACTTCTAAGTAGAAATAACTATAAAAATTGATAAAAAGGGCTTAGGGCTTTGTCTTAAACTTCATGAAAAGAATAGTGAATCACTGAGAAATCAAAATGATGGTTGCATGTATTACCTGTGTAATAATAGTGTCCACATCATAGTAAGCCAAAACAGTGGATGCCTCTGAACTTCCTGAAGGGAATATTTCTAGGCCTCTAGTCGCAATATATTCAAAGTGTGAATGACAGTAACTAGGTGCAGTTCTGAAAGAGTCACAGTTAAAATTGATGTCTTAATTCCAGCCAGGTAAGGCAACAAACATACAAGAAGCATTCAGTTATGGCAAAAGCACGGGGGGAGGAAAGATAGGTTGGCATTGATACAAAATCACTAAATGGAACAAAATATTTATAGTCCTTTTAGACATTTAGGATCTCAGGGTCTTGAAAGATGCATGCTTGACTACTAGACAGTTTAATTGGATGTAGACAGGAAAGAAACAATATATAGTTTATGGTGAGACTTCCAATATCTTTGCGATTTTGAAAGCAAAATAATTGCCTGGAAAGAAGTAGCCTCTCTTTCAGCAGCAACCAAAATAAAGTTAAGCATGCTTCAGTCCTGTACAAATCAATCACATGAACCTCATCGGCTTCCAGGGGACTGAAATGCACTTAATGTTCTTTGGCTTGCATCCACTATTATTATCCAGCAGCCCCCGTGGTAGTTTTCCAGTGTCACATGAAAGTTTAATAGAAATAATCCTGGAGTAGCAGGAGTGCTGACTATTCACACATTGTAAAAGGTAATGTCAAGGACTGCTTCGGGTTTTTCAAAGAAGGATAAAAAGAGCAACAAACTGGGAAGAATGCTAAAAAATATCAGACTTTAGTGAGCTTTTTCTTTGCTTTAAAATTATTATTTTTTCTTGCATTCTTTCAAGCTGAATCATTCACCATTGCTTTTGGTTGGCTCTTTCTTTTGGCTAATGTTCTAAACACACACACACAAATACACAGAGTTCTGTTTGATTGCCTATATTCTCATGATCAGATCTGTAAAATAAATTAAGAAACAATGAGAGCACTTAATCAGTCCATAGCAGAAAGTTGTTGCTTAATCTGTGTGCCAAATACATGCATAAACTATTACTGATTTGATAGGGTATTTGGGCACTGTCCAAATAAACCTGAATCCCACTTGCAATTTGCCAAAGGCTACAGGCTTTAGGACTTGGATGGAAAGTTATTTGTTGATCTACCTTTACAAGAGTCTTTTTCTTCCTGTTATTTTCACTCCTTGCCTTACAGATGTTTGGTCATCCACCCCAAAGGAAAGAAGGAAAAGACATTTCCTTTGCTCATTGATGAGCATTTATGCCATCCCTCACTACTTGCAGTTTTATTAAGTAAATTTTTCCTGTGTTCACAGGGAAGAAGGTATGACCCTTTCCTGCAAAATGCAAATGAAAAAGGGTCATCATGTGACTTTGAGTTTGCTTCTTAAAGGCAGCAGTTTTCTTGGAAACTTTCAGGTGAAGAATCTCAGTGCTGTCTGTGTGATTTCAGATCTGCACCATTCTGGCCACAATAGTGGGAGAATATCTCACTTTTCCTCCAAAGAGTTTAAGATTGTGGACAAATTTTTCTCTTCTTGTTTTGACAACCCTATTAAGTTACAAAGCCTAAAAGTGAGTATTTGACCCAAAGCAACTTTCTTAATGTCATCATTGAAGAAAAGGAATTTGGCTGTGGTCACACCTTGACTTTCAAACCTTCCTCAGTCTGTCTTCTGATTGCAATGTTCACACCTTTTCATCTCTATCCATTTTGTGTGCTTTCCTCCCTCCATTTGGACTTTCCAGGATGGAAAGTGCACAAATAAAACAGACAGAAATGAACAGGTGTGGGTGTTGCGATCAGAAGATGGACTGAAGAAGGTTTAAACTGAAGGTTTGACCACTGCCTTTAAACAGTTTCCCCTGGCCTACACACCTGTGCATTCCATGGCCTTATGGAAAATATGCTTCCCACAAATATGTTTCACATGAAGTGCTCCTGGCTGTGCAAACTCTCCCAGGGAGCACTGCGTCCTGCTTTACCAAGCTTCCCTGGGCTGGGTTCCCTTCAAACTACTATATATGTGCAGGTACCAATGACTGAAAGGACTAGGTAGCACTCCAGAGCTGTGATGAAGTTGCCTTAACTCCTAATCATGGCCTCAGGAACTGATTTTCCTGCATTGGGTCAAAAAGATATGTGCTTATGTATATAAGCACAATGCTGTTGCATTTAAGGAGCACACAGCATGATATATAACTTTCCATTAAAATAATGCAGTGTGCCTTAAGCTCACTGTAGGAGCTCTTTAGGGATTTATATCAACAAGTTCCTCAGAAATCGAATCATACAGTTGTCCCTTGTAGGGATGTGCATGAATATTCATAGGCATACAAAATTTGATCAAATCTACTAAGCAGATATTTTCTTGGGATCCTTGGGACATCTAGGAATGTGCCCAGACCGGGGGATACTGCACCTTCTGATGTCCAGTCAGTGTGTGGGTGTCATTTGACACCCAATACTTCATAGCGGCAGCGCATTATGGTGCTACTACTGCGGATTTAGCTGCTGTGGAACAATCAATACTTGCTTTGCAGTATCAGATACATTTGAAGTTCCCTGCTGTCCTGACAGGACAGCGAGAAACAGCCAAGAACTGAGCCTGCAGCTCAGCTCCCTTTGGCTGCCCCATCACACATGATACGCACCTCACCACACACACCACAGAAGTCTCACAGCTGCCAAGGAGGAATCTGCAGTCCTCTGTTTAGAATGTGGACGAGCCATCGCTTCACAGCCAGGTAAGCTGTGCATTTTTAGATAACTGCAGATTTCTAATCTGCTAGTCTGGAAGGGACCTAGGACAGAACATGAGATAGTGCATGTGACAGAAATGCCCTCTAGTCACCCCAGTATCTCCCATTTCTTGTTTGTGAATACTGCATTACAGAAGAAGAAGGGTTGGCTTTTATACTCTGCTTTTCTCAACCATTTAAGAGGACTCAAAGCAGCTGACAAAGCTTTCTGTTCTCCCCACACCAGACACCCTGTGAGGTAGGGGGGCTGTGAGAGCTCTGAAGGAGAGCTGTGACTAGCCCAAGTTCACCCAACTGGCTTTGTGGAGGAAAGCAGAATCAAACGACTGTGAGATATGAATCCAGCACTCTAACCACAAGATCGAACTGGCTCAAAGTTTGACTGGGCTCCTCTCTATCAGTTGCTTGAGGCTCCTATCTGCAGTACCATTGACTTAGGTCCTTTCTGCACTGGGTGTTATCCCCTATTATATCCTAGAATAGGGACCTGCCAGCCACATGCAACTGGGGATTACAACAGGCCATGCCTGGGGCCTACTATAGTCTGCACCATCATACAAATGGCAGATCCCTATCCCAGGAAGGATACAATCCAGAATAAGGGTCAGTGCAAAAAGGGCCTTATATTAGCAAATTAGCCTTTTGTGAATCTCCTAACCCCCAGATTTCCTTTGGTGGTAATCAAAGGAGTCAAACCTTAGGATTATTGCACTTTAAGAATATGTTCCATATAAATCAGACTTCACCAAAAAAAAAAAAGCCTTGACATGACTAATCCGGAACACTAAAATCAGGTCTTATGACAATTTATTTTTCTTTGATGAAAACATAATCATGGAAAACCCAACAAACAATTACTTTCAAAGTGATTATTTGCTTTCCATAGCCTTGCATTTCACTAGGAATATATGCAATTATAATGTCATTTCCCCCATAAAAGAATAGTTTCATCAATTTTTATTTCATTTTTTTTGATGTGGTTGGGTGGGGGAGGGAATCCAAAACATATGGAATAGATTAATTATATATATTAAAAATATTCAACTCCTGTCCATAATAAACAACTTGTATAGCAAATATACCAAATAGAGTAAAAAATGTTAATGCTGCAACAGAATGGTATTTAAACATGCAGAATGACCTACAAATGTACAACTGAACTTTAAAAAAAAATTAAAACTTTCTTAAAGGGATGCTATTTAGAACACACAAGTAGCAGCTGAGATATGCTTGTTTACATTTAGGTGCTGTAAAGCAACCTTCAGTCAGAGCAAACATGATTAGAAACTTGTAAAGGATAAAGTTACTTACTTTGCGTATACTATATGAGTGCTAATCAAACTCCATAGTGGATAGACAGACAGAAAATCATTAAGGATAGGTAAAAGAATGGATAGATTGTAAGGCCCTTCCCATAGCTAAACTCTATTACTTCATTCCGCTTCTAGCTAGATCACATGATACACCTGAGCCAATTAGCAATGTACAAGCTGAGTTCACTTTCAGTTGGAATTGTTTTGAGAAAAAGCCCTTTCACCTAATTGTGTACACTGGTTCCCAGTTAAGCGTTATCTTGTCCTTGAAGCACCAGGTGGATCTGCCTCCAGGCAAAATTTACAGTTAAAGGTAGAACATTCTTTTTCCATACACTTTCCCATGCACTAGATATTACCAGAATATTCCAAAATCGATACAGTTTGGTTCTTTCCATTTTTACAGTGACAGTGACAAATTGATGATTCCCACTACAGCACCACAATCTGGAATAAGACCCAGGGCAGAAAGGGCCTTTGCTGAAGCTGCTGGCATAGTCAAGTTCCTGTGATTTGCAAGAGTGAAAAGAGGAAACGGTGTGTGTGTGTGTGTAATGAATAACCATTGTAAACAAAAATCAACTTACAACAACATAAGAGCCCTGCTGAATCAGGCCACAGCCCTTCTAGTCCAGCATCCTGTTTCACATGGTGTAAGTGAGGCAGATTTAGTATAATGATTTTATTCCTTGTGCTAAAGCGTAATTGTCAAAGAAACTAAATTGAGACAGATGAGAAAGCATCTGCTGATATATAGTGTATTCAAGTGGGCATGAAAAAAAACATGAAAGGAAAACATTATTTTTTTTTCAGGAAGAGCATGAAAGTAAAATGCTAGCTCTGATGATATTTGTTCATGGCATAACATAGATGGGATTTGGGAGTCTTCTTAATGGTAGCAGACTTTTATGCTAATAGCATGCAAAACAAGAAAAGGGACATCTTCATTAGGATAGTCAAAAGTTCAAAGTGAGACAGAGATGCATATTTCTCCTCTTTTATAAGGGGAAAAAAGGCTTCAATTAGCCCATGTTTTACCCATTTACAGAAGATACTAGGATTAAGCAAAATTGAGTCAGATCTCAAATGCTGTGTTAATTCAGCAACATCAATGGTGAATATTCCTCTTCTTCAATATAGTATAGATCAATAGTAATTTGATTGTGGTCCTCCAGATATTCCTTAGGTAGTTGTTCCAATACACTGGTATAGCAATTTACCTAGAAAGTAGAGAATAACAAATTTGTTTCCTTGATTCTCTCTAGATGTAGTAGGCAAGGATAAGCCACTTCTGTAGGTCTGCCAATAAAACTGCCCAAAGGAGGGAGGCATGTAGCCAATTAGGACCTAACTCGATGGTGTCCAACAACAGATGTGCTTGAAAGGAACTCATGGCATTCTACTGCAGGCATTCATGCCAGGCATGGTCCTAATTCTTTTTGATTGAGCCCTTGGCATGATTCTGGATGAGCAGAGTCTTAGTGGTACTGTTGCTGTCAGCGACTGACGAAAAGTCAAAGGGGGGGCTGCAGCTGGAGCACTATTTCTTCTTTAGAGGCTGTGCCCCCTAGTGGTTGTTCTTGATGTAGCATGAAGAGGATAACCCATAGGTATTCTGCTTGAGCCACCCAAGAACATATCGTAATAAATGTCCATCTCTGCTAAACATTGATTTGCCTGTTGATGTTGCTTGCTTAGTCTGGCCACTTGGACAAGGCACTGCAATGGTGGGGAAAGGTTAATAAACGCCATCAGTTTATTTCTATAGCAGCTTTTCATAATTTGGTCAAGGCTGTTTACAAGCAATTAATAAAATACAGATAAATTATTGAACAGAATACAATGCAAGATACAGGAATCACCTATCTATAAATAATGTAATATAAAATATATTTAAAATTACAACCCAAACAAAAATTTATTTATTTATTTATTTATTTATTTATTTATTTATTTATTTATTTATTTATTTATTTATTTATTTATTTATTTATTTATTTATTTATATTTCTATCCCGCCCTATACCCGAAAGTCTCAGGGCGGGTTACAATATTATATTAATCTTAGACAGGTCCCTGCCCTCAGGCTTACAATCTAAAGAGACAAGAAACAAAAGGAAAATGGTGTGGGAGGGAACAGGCAACAGCAAAAAGCAAGTGCTTGAGCTCTTCAATTCCAGTTTTTCTCTCCGTTTCTTATTGCTGGAATTTTCCTATTAACTTTACTTTGAATTTTCTCTTCATTGATGACAAAACAGATGATGGTGGAGATGGTCAGCCGGCATCTACTCAGCCCCGCCCTGCTCGGCCTCAGGACCAGACGTTTTCTCAACTGGTGGATCGTCTGCCATAGTCTCTTTGCCATCTTCTGATGGGAGCAGTTGGAGGAGGGAGGGGCACTGCTGGGAGCAAGATGGCAGAGCAGCCCAGCCTGCTGCCTCTTCTCTACTCCTCTCAGGCGAGATGGTTCATCGCCTTGTGAAAATGAATAAGGAAAAATCATCATATGCACAGCAAGCACAGCTGTCCTCTTTTGCAGATTGTGTGGCAGGTTTCAGACCCAGGCAGTTCTCTTATGCAGAAACTTTTACGTGCAAGAGGATGGAGGCAGAAGCCCAAGGGAGAGACTCAGGAAGGGCCAGTAAACTGCTCCCAGCTGGATTGGCCAAGCAGCTACTATTACCCTCAGACCCAGCTGAATTCACTGCATAATAAAAAGCAGAGATGCAAACTATGGTCCATATAGTCACAGCTATGGCTTTCCCAGTAGTAATGTATGGCTGTGAGAGCTGGACCATAAGGAAGGCTTAGCACTAAAAAGTGGATGCTGAATTGTGGTGCTGGAGAACTCTGTTGAAAGTCTCTTGGACTGCAAGGAGAGCACTGTTTCCTGAAAAGACAAATACTAAATCAGAAGCTCAAATACTTTGGCCACATAATGGAAAAGACCCAAATGCTGGGAAAGACAATGCAAAAGGAGAAGGGGATAGCAGAAGATGAGATGGACAGTGTCATCAAGAACTTGGGGAAAATTTCAGGAAATGGTAAAGGAGAAAAGGGACTGGCATGCTGTAGTCCCTGGAGTCACAAGGAGTTGGACATGACTTCATAACTGAACAAAGCCAAAAGGTGCATGTAGATTGGTTCCATCTTGCCATTTTACCCCAAATATTTACAGGTGTAATTTTCTTGCTCTAAAGTACCAGAAGGTGATGTACTGGGTCGTGACCAGACAGCAAAACAAAGTATCTCTGAAGCAGCTTAGAGGAGGCTTTGAAGTGGGTGTGTTCACCCACTGATCTGCCCTCCCTGTTTCATGGGCATTCCGTGGTAGAAAATGTAGATTATAGAGAAAGGTTGAGAACACAAGGGCCACACGATTTGAATATAACAACAAAGGAATTGAACAATAAGCCCTGCCTGAGGAGGAGGAGAACTGTGCCATCTTTCCTGGGGGTGATCTAGTGGTGGCAGCCTAGACTACTCTGCCCTCTGGATGGGACCTGATAATTTGGAGCTGCTTCCTTACAGGACTGGGTGCCTCTTGTCAGCTGCTCTGGACTCCACCTGAGACGTTTTCGCATTACTCCCGTACCATTTGGAACGGGAGTAGGACGGGAAGATTAAGACAGCTCACGACGCTTTCACCTTTCACACACAGGAGCGCAGGAGCGCGTGTAAATGCGTTCCGGCGCGTCTGTGTGCGAATGCTCAAAGCATCGTGAGCTGTCTTAGCCGGCAAAGGCCGGCCAGGGGCGCGGAGACAGCCGCGGAGGCAGATCGGCAATCAGCTGATTGTCAAACAGCTGATTGTCGAAGCCGCGCCGGCGTCGGAGGCAAGCCTGCAGCTGTTAGGGAGGGAAAAGCAGGCGCGAATGCTTCTCCTCCCGAACGCCTGCGGGCGGCTCGTCCGCGTTCGAATGCATGTAGAGCACTTTAAAGTGCTCTACATTTCGAACGCGAGAAAGACAGCTGCGGACACGTCGGAGCGCAAGCCCCGCTCGGGCAATGCGTATGCCGTGTCCGCAGCTGTCTCCCACGCGTACCGTTCAGCCCCGTGCGAAAACGTCTCTGGTCTCAGCTACACCAAAGACCGTAAAGGACAGCTGCTTATGGATTTAAGGTGTTGGATGCACTGTCTGAAGAAAAGGAGAATCTTGCCATCTCTCCTGGGGGTGGTCTAGTGGTGGCAGCCTAGACCACTCTGCCTTCTGGATGACTCTCTAGCCTGGATGGGCCCTAATAATTTGGAGCTGCTTTCTTGCAGGACTGGGTGCTTCTTATCAGCTCTGGACTCTACCTGGTCCCAGCTACACTAGAGACCATAAAGGACAGCTGCTTATGCCATCCCTCCTGCCCTCTGGGTGACTCTCCTGCCTGGTTGGGCATTGACATTTCTTGAAGGAGGTGATTCTTTGTGGGACTGTGGTCTTTGGACAGCTACTGTGGACTCCACTTGGCCTCAGATGCCTCAGTCATTTGTGTGTGTGTGTGTGTGGCTTATTTTACAATGTTTTGTATGGTGTGAGATTTTTATAATGTATTTTTTTTATATATTTTTATTATTATTATTATTATTGTGCATTGTCTGTTTTCTGTTTGTTGTAAACTGCCTTGGGCAAATTTTCTTTTGGAAAGGCAGTATATAAATAACATGGGGGGAAAAAGAAGCAAGAAAGTTGCCAACACCAAAACAGTCTTGGAAAGCATGCATACCTGGTTATATAATTTCTACTTCAAGTGTCCTCAGTAAGGATGTGCACGAATATTTGTAGCATTCTTTATTCATACAAATTTGTAATTTGTACATGAATCAAATGTTATTGACATTCGTATGAATCCAAATGTTTCCAGACATTCAAACTAATAGTTTGGACATTCATTAAACTGAGGAGGTAGGAAAGTGGCTGCACCAGTTACTTCTGCAATGGATCCAGACTGCTTTCAACATGGATCGAGAATGGATTTAAAGTGCACATCCCTAGTCCTGGATCTTACAAAATTTTACTACTATGGAATATACCATTTATTATTTTATTATTGATGTAACACAGCAGTAATAAACAGCAAACAAGACATTTATGCTAGTTTTGGTGATTGCTATCACTAGTCAGGCCCTTCCCAAGCGCCTAGGACTGAGTGATGTATTGGTGAATGATATGAGCAGATCCCACCAAAGTGGCTTTCTGTAGTTGGCAGATGGATATTTTGTTGATGCCAATGCTTTTCAAGTGCCCACTAAGATCTTTCAGCACTAGCCCCAGTATGCCAAGAACCACTGGGACCACCTGCACTGGTTAATGCCAAAGTCACTGTAGTTCTATTTTCAAGTCTTCATATCTGGTAAGTTTTTAAAGCTGTTTTCCATCAGTCCTACTATGATGATGATGATGATGATGATATATACAACATAAGCAAAACATAAACATGAAAAACATAAAGATTAACAAAAATAAAAAAACAATAATATCAGTAAGAATATAACCTCTAATAGTAACCGTAATCTAATTCGAAAACACTGGATAATCATACTGTACATTCTTTTTTAACTTAAGAAATTTCCACTTTCATAGTACTGAAATAGCTCTGTGTGTCCTCCCAAACAGAAAGAACTACTTCACCAAAACAGATAACAAAGTTGCATAAAATATGTCCATGCTAATATAGCATAAAAGAAGGCACATATTTACATTTTATGCTTTCTTTTGTAATACCATGTTGCAGTACTGTTTTGTAGCCAACCCAGCAGCAGTAAGATTTGTTATTGTCATTGTGGTGGTTGTTAAATTATTATTAATTTTAAATATTCTCATTTTTAAAAAAGCCCTTCCCAGAATACTAAATTAGCTTTGAAGGAGGTGGTGCACTGCTAAGTCAGGCCAATAACTATTTTTAAAAACACAATTGTTGATTGATTCAACCATATTTTAAACCATGATGATTCATAAGACACATCCTACAGCTAACCTGCAAAGCCATAGTTCCATTCTGGAGCGTTCTGAAATAGCAGTAAAAAGCAATACTTTGGATTGCATGCAACACATTTTTCCTAAACCCATGATAGTTGAGATCTGTTCACATAATGGTACTTCTGACCTCAGGGACCAAGCCCTTTAGGTCAAGAACACAGAAGGTTGACCTCTCATAGTTCTGTTTCACCCACTCGCTTCTAGTGGTTCTTTCTCCAATGGGAAATTAACCTGGGCAGAGTTTTACACACTGTCTGCTGATTTAAGGAAGGGTACGGAATTTATCTATCCATATAGAAAATGCTTGGACAAGTGTTGGAGGGAGGAGGGTGATGGCTGCACAGGTATCCCTCCTCCATTTTCTCTTATATCTACATTTTAGAATTCTACAGTAAATGAAATGTTTTTAGAATTCCTACAGTCTTCAAGTTTCCCAGCCACACCACAGCCTAATTCTGGTTTCAGTGACTGAATGAAACATTTCCAAAATACCACCAAAGTAAGCAGTTTGTTCAACCTGTGGATGAAGTCATCTGGATGTACAGAATCTGCATGCCCCTTGATGTATAGAATTTGAGAAGTATAAACAGGCTCCAAAAGAAGAAATAATGATACAAATTTCTCAAATCACAGTCAATCACTTGCATTCTCCTCACATATGTTCCTATTGGTGTGAATATAGATTGTAAAGTCAACTAAAGCATCTATGCCCTTCACAAAACTTTAAGTGTTTTTTGTTATTTGAAGTACCAGTGAGTTCAGTTTTAATGGTGTATTTATACTGATTAAATTGTTACCCTCCCTAAGACCTCTGAGTATAGGGTAGGGTAGGAATGCAAATAAAATAAAATAAAATAATATTTATTTTATTTTCCTGTTAGTAGCCTGAATGTTGTCATTTCATTTCAGTACCCAATTCTGTACTTTAGCGATTTCCAAACACAATTAATTCATGTAACCCCTACACAATTTTTGTCGTGTCTATATGCCTCTGTCCTGTTACTTACACCCTGATATTTAAGTCAACTAACTTTTTATTTACATAAATTTCTTCAAAGAAGAATAAAAAATGTTTGACCATGTGCCACCTAAAATAATCTCATGGACCACCAGTGGTAAACATACCATGCTTTGAGAGAAGAAAAACACCCTTGTTTTGATTTCTTTTATAAGTGATTCTTCTGTGAAAGGGCAGAAAGAAAATTTATAGCTATTGAGCTGACCATTGATACAAATGTTCATAAATAATGATAGCATGTAATACAAATCCTGGGACTGGGGTATGAGGCTGTTGCAAAAATCTTTTTTCAATGAGAGGATATATTTGCAGCATACATTGGGGAAAGTTGTACAATCTGAGATTTGCAATGCACAGCTTCTGGTGTGTGTGAAAATCATGTAAGCTAAGGAAGAGTGAAGTGAAGTGATACAAAAATATGTGTGTGTGCAAACTGTGCTTCTTTCACAGAACAATGGTGTGAAAAAATTCTTAATTATAACCTGTCACTCATGAGCGGCTTGCTTCCCTCAAGTCCTCAAAGGATGAATGACATCCATAGATAAGCATCACAGGTTACTAGATCTAATGGCTTGGTGACTTCAGGGAGGGAGGCAGGCTGACTTCTGAAGGCCAGCTCCTGGCAGATCCTATGAGCGAAGGAAAATGTATACATGAACCTTGCTCCTGGACCTGGACACAGCCCAACTAGTCCAACATCCTGTGTCACACAGTGGCCTGCCATTTGCTTCTGGGCGTCTCAAGCTGAAGACAAATGCAGAACCTTCACCTGTTCGCCACTTCTTGATAGACTAGATAACAATCAACAAGGTACTTCTTATGTCCTTGTGGGATTCAAAATAAGTGAATACATATGAAGTGTGCCAAAAAGAAAAAAAAATGACACAAAGACAAGAGACAAAGATCAATGAATCCTGACCATCACCCACTCTTCAGTCCTTCTAGATACTTGCCTGAGATTGATTTGGGGATAAATCTGAGTATGCTAAGGGTGTTTTTTCACCACGCCCCTTTAATCCAGATCTAAGAAGATCTGGATCTAATGAATGGTTACCCTAAGACCCATGCATCCAGAGACCTAGCTGTGTCTGGATGTGTGTCCAGTCTCCAGCAGTGTGGAGCCATCTTGAGTTCAGAGCCTGGTACCAGGGCCAAAGCAATGATGATGCTCCGCGCATGCATAGTCACATTTGGGGTTAGCTGAGGTGCCAGCGTGCCTTGGAAATTGTGCAATGGGTTGCAGAGCTGGACAACACAGGCAAGGCTGGGTTGCGTGTGATGCACGATTTTGTGCACCACCGCTAGTAGATGATAGGGCAACGTCTGGTAAGACAGGAGGTGTTTTTTGGATTGTAATAACCACCTCCAAGTGCAGACACACCTTATCAGATATTACCCCATCGCATATTATGGGGCCAAGTGTGAATTGGCCTATGGTTGTGGTTACATCAGACTTCTATAATACAAATTTTCCCCACATTAATCTTGAGGCCTTGATCAGATTGTTCACAGCCATGCAAAATAACACTCAGACAATTTTGTTTTTCTGTAATTCTCAGTCCTATCCAACTTCTTTTTCCATTCCGTTTGCACAGGCTAAGTAACTCTTTAGAGCTGCTCACTATCTTCCCTTGGCAGTAATACAATCAACTCTTTATTAACTTTTAAAACTAAAGAACAACAATAACCAAGAAGGTTGAGACTCTCTTGGTGTGTTTCTGTAGCTTCTGGTCCTTTTAGAATGTCGAAAATATGCCTCAGTCTTTCCTTTTAAATCTTTAAGATATACCTTAGCCTTCCTATGAAGGGAGAATGATAGCCTCTGGTAGGTACAACAAAGCAGGTGAGCTGAGGGGGAAACAGCAGCGGCCTCTCGCTTTTTACCCAGGCTTCGGCTGGAGCCCTGCTCCGAAAGAAACAGTACACAACTCCCCCTTTCTAATACATAAAATAGATTTTACTCTCCAGCCCCAATCACGTGCACCTTTCTGCCTCTGCTGATCCATTAAGTCCTTTCCCTGTCAATCATTTCTTAGTTTGGGTTTGGGCAAAGTGAAATGCAGGGGCATCATGGGGTAAGTAGAAACAGTAACCTAGCAGGGCTCTTTAAGCAACAAAGAAGCCTCTTAGGCTTGGGTGCAGCATATTAGAGAGAGACAAGCAGGCAGAACTGAACCTTAAAAGAGGTGTCAACATTTTATCCATCTCCCCCCCACCCCCGCCCCCACCAGGCTGCCTTTGTGTGGACGCCTCCTGGCCTCAAGCAGCCTCCTGGCCTCAAGCAGCAATTTGCTGGACAGGCAAGTAAAAACCCCTCCCTGACCAGGAAAGTACAGGAAACATTCTCTAGCCAACCAGAATGATCATAAACAAATGGATTCAGGCCTGGGATAATCAATCAAAAGGAAAGTACTGGATGGAAGGAGATAATCTACATATACACCGGGACGCCCTTTTTAAGTATGAACTCTCTTGTGGTCACAGACAGCTTAAAGTCTTCTTATTTAACAAGTGTGGCCACAGCCTATGTTTGCAAGGCAAGAAAGAAATAGGAGTGCATTAGGGATGTGCACAAATATTTGTAACATTCATTATTCATCCAAATTCATCCGAATTTGGACATTCGTACACCAGTCAAATGGTAGGACATTCATACATTAACCTTCATACAAATAGTCCGGACGTTCATTAAACTGAGGAGGTGGGAAAGTGGCTGCATCGGTCACATCTGCACTGGAGCTAGACTGCATTTGACATGGATTGAGAGCAGATTAAAAGTGGATTCATGTCAGATTTGACATTTTCAGAGTGGATATGTTACAGGATACATGTTGGATATGTATGTGTTCATGTTGGATACGTATTCATTCATATCAGATACGTATTGGATATTTGCATGAATTCCTGTGAATACATTTGTATCAAATAGAATCTTACCACATTAGAAGGGGATCTGTTCGAATGAATACAGATTTTCTAACATTTGATTCATTATGAATCAAATTTTAAAAAATCATTTGTGGACATCCCTAGAAAGCATACCTTTTTAACATGTGTTTAAGCTACTCGCTCCCTGATCTCCACCTTTCTTCTTTGCCCCTCTTTTCTAGAAAAGCCAAATCTAAATTACAAAAGGTTTTTGAGACCAACATATGAAAACATTAATTTTCCTAAACTGAGACAGAGCCATTCATCTGTCCTAAAATATGCATTAACCTAAAATGTCTCTGTCTCAGTTTCTAATCTAAGAACCTAAATAAATGAATCATCTCTGCTAAAATACTGAATGTGATGTAGGACATTTCTGGTGTTCAGTATGCCAAAAAGCCTTATTTTAATTATATTCCTTTGATAGCAGTAAAGCAAACAAAGCCCTCACCATTTCATAAACCCCCATTTCCAGAGCACACCTACAAAAAATGGTAAAGCTGAATTTGCATAACAGCTGTTTAGACCATCTGGCAACCTGTGGCATACTAACTATTATGGAGGAGTCCACCAAAGAGATCTTCAGCTTTATTCTCTGTGTTCGGGGGGTGGGGTGGGGATATATAAACTGGTGATACATTTCATATTATTAAACCTGTTTGTGCTGATGATGACCCCTAAACCCAGAAATGAGATTCAACATGAAAGCTATGTCCATGTGCCTTCCTTTGGATGGACTCTGCTTAGCTGCGGGCAAAGAGGGCTACTGACAATGCAGCCCCACTGACACTGCTGCCACTGCCACCACCACCACCAGCATCCTCTCACCCCCAGGAGGCTTCTTCAGCACTGGGGAGGCAGAGGGGGGAAGCTGCAACAATGGGGGGAGCATTGGAGCCATGATCCAGCCCACTGGCCAAAGCGGGCAAGCACAATTGCCAACCCCCTGGGCAGGGATGCCACTTGCAGCTATGGAGCCTATGCAAGGCTCCATAGCTTCAAGTGGCAGGGCAAAGCTGGCACCACCTGCACACACAGCTCCATTCCTGCTGGCCTGGCCCCTGGACCCCATAAAGCAGGTAAGTCATGTGGATGTGCGTTCACAAATCCAGTTTTCATGCCTGATGACCGGATTGTGAACACCTTTAAACAGGTACACATGAAATCCAAATTTAAGAGCCTGAAGAACCCATAAAATCCGGATTTCCCCTGCCCTCGTGGGGACAGGGCCTGCTGGATGGTGCCTTCAGTTGGGGTCCATGTGGGGACAGGGCCTTCTTGACTGATACCAATTGGGTCCCTAATGGGGTCTAGAATGGGTTCCTAATGCTCATGCAAAAAAGTTTCAGGAACCATGTCCTTGACCTTTATGATAAGATTATTCCTCTGACCGAGGCCTGACTCTTGACTGTAAGTTGAACCTTTTATATAATTTGGTACATGAAAAGGAGAGGAAAGGGAGGGAACTTAATTCAGATTATTCAAATAGTAATTTCCATAGGTGGAAAACTAGTATTTCTAGAAGGAGCCGGTTGGCTGCTGAATGAGGAACAGAAAAAGATGCCATTAGGACTTTCTATGCTGGCAACAACTGTTTCATTGAAACTGCATTTATTCCACCACTTTTATTTATTATTATTATTATTATTTATTTTTATTTCTATCCCGCCCTATACTGGAAGGTCTCAGGGTAGGTAACAACATTTAAAATAACATATATTAAAACAACAGTATATATTAAAACAATAATAGTGTCTGTAAAGTGGGAAGAGATAATATATTCCAATTTAATCAAAAGCCAGGGCAAAGAGGTGCGTCTTTACTGACTTCCTAAGTATATACAGTGAAGGAGCCTGACGTGTCTCAAGGGGGAGGCTATTCCATAGACTGGGGGCCATCACGGAGAAGGCCCTCTCCCAGGTGCCCACCCCTTTTACTACTAAGGGTGGTGGGACAATGAGGAGGGCCTCCCCTCCAGATCCTAAGGCACTTTTCTGCCTTGGATAGTTGGAACAGCAACTGCAATTAACTTTTGTTCACATTTTTCTCCACCCCCTTGATCCAGTTTTAGCCCCCTATGGTGTCATATCATTTCATATTTTAAGCCTGAAGGCAGAGATTACTTTATTTGTAGTGATCTGGCCTCCTGTGAGCCTTTTTTGACTGAAGAGCTGGGCAGAATATAAATAAAATTCTTGAGTGGCATCAGTGCATTGTATTGGTTTTCTTCATTACTGAGAGATCTTTCTCAAAATCTTTTCATTATTTTTGATGACTTCAGCATGACACTGATACTCTGACAATTACAAAATCGTCTAAAAGGAAGCAAATACTAAGCTATGAAAAGTCAGCCTTCTATGTGAAACTGTAGGCAGAAATAAATGCTAATCTAGTTAATGTTACACCGCAGGGGAATAATCATGCTGTCTCCCTGCTTCTTGTTGTTCTTGTCCTCCACAACCTTTTTTTCCTTCTTGTTGTTGTTAAAACTCAAGCATCTATGGACATTAATTGATAAGTTTCTATTACAGACCTGTAACAAGAAAAAAAGTGGTCTGTCCAGCTTAATGACAAAGATCTATGGAATATTCTAACACCATTAATGAGGTTTCTTTCTGTCTTGAAGGAGGATCTCTACCCTTTGATTCAGGCCATTAAATAATCTTCTAATTGGTGCTGCAAAAGGATTACCAATTTTCTACTTTGAGATCAGTCTGAAGGTTATTGGTCAGTAGAATGAGAAGGGAGGTAAGGCACATTCCTTTGCGGGTTTATTTTTGTTAAGGATTAGATTTACATTGGCTCGTCTCAATGTCTGTAGTAAATTGCTTTTCTCTCAGGAATTTGTAGATAATTTAGCCAGGGGATTGCTAACCATATGTGTAATTTTTTTCTATTAACTCCTGGCTCAGTGCCAGCAGTCATAGAACTATATTGTTTTAGATATTTCATATGGCCAGCCTGTCACTGAAAATAGAATAAAATTCACTTCTCTTTTGGCCCGTGTTTCTTTTGGCAATATGAGCAGTTTGAACAGGATCTCAGAATGTCTGATATCATGTAATGATGGAGAAAAGTCAGTCATTAAAGGTTTACGATAGCACATTTTCCATGATACTAGGATATAGATGTTATCATTAGACCTATGGAAAACCTGCCCACTTAGTAAGTTGTGCCAACACACATCTCATATGCAATTTATAATTCAAATTGAGTTTAAATGAATATGGACACACACACACACACACACACACACAGAAACACACACAAATGCACAGTAAGACGGGAGTTAACCAATAGAATCTCTATCTTGGGACTCATTTTCTATGGCAAATATGATTACTGCAAATTATGAGCAAATACTTTAGTAGATTAGAAATATTACTTAACATAACACAAGGATGTCTGATTTTTTTCTTAAGTGTTAACTTTGTATGTTTTATGTTAGGTTTTTATTCTTTCTATGTAAAAGATAAAACTTTTTAAAAAAGAAATATTTAAAATTAAGTGAATGCTTCTGTGAAATGCAAATATTTTGGGGTTTCTTAGTAAAAAGAAGTCTAAAATGTGTGTGATAAAGAGTTGTGTGATGAGAATTAATTAGGGATGAAGGGAAAGGTCAGTTCATATTTTAATGAAAAATCACAAAATTTATATCTCAAAAGCAAGAAATGAATTGAAACATAGTTCTCCAAACTTTGTATTACAGTTCTCCAGACTTTAAAATGGATAAAATACATATTTTGAGAACAGTTGCATACAAGTGTATAAATAAGTGAAAATAAAGGTTCAAACTATATTATATTGTTAAGAAATAACACATATACTGACCTTACTGTTTAAAATATGGGCCTTTCTGCACTTCCTCAGCTGTGGTCTAGGACAGTGGGCCTGGCCCATGTGAAGCACTATACTTTGGATCATGGCAAGGTTCAGTATAGAATAGCGGAATGCACAAATAAATTCTCATCCCAAAATGCTCTTCAATGTTCAAATTTGCAAAATTTTAACATCAGATTGAAAGTATGGACATTCAAATGTTCAGACATTCAAACGAATTGGACAAAGTCCTGGCTTGGAAGTACGAACAATTAATCAAATGTTTGTACTTTTGCAGCATTCTACTGATGAAAAGAGGCATTTTCAATGGTAAGAAAAGCTGTGAAAATGTTTGACCGTGAATGTGAATGTTCGAATGAATATTCTACAAACATTTTACAAACAAATGAATCTTCAGACATTTGTTTCAATTGCGAATTGAACAAGAATTATTTGCTCATCCACATCTCTTGTCTGGAGCAGCGCTGTCTGCATAGTGATGCTGTCTAGCCCAACTCTTATTACCAGTCCTGAAGCTCAAACACACGTTGGATTCTGATGAGTAGGAATGAAAGTTCCTAGCCTCAGAGTCTCCAGGGGACCCATTTTGGTGGTGCAATCTGATGCATGACCAAAATGGGTCCCCCAATAGTCCAAAAAATGAAGGCATACCTTCTGCACCCCTCCATGTTTTGAATTGGCCCAAGGTAGCTCTGGTAGTCCTTAACGCTAAGGGCTGCTGGTAATCCAGATCAGGAAGCTCCTGATTAAGCTCTATCCTGTGCTATCAGAACTTCCTAGCAGTGGACAGGGCTTGTCTAGTCTGCACCAATGTGAGGATACAAGAGGCCCTATAGAAGACTATTAGGGATTGTAATCTGAATCAAAGCTAAGGGTTAAAACTTATGTCTCTTGAATTCTGATTCTGTATATTTCAGGACTTGATTGTAAACAAGTTTATAACTTTCAAATTGAAAACAATGGTGGAAGCCTTTATTTAAGTTACGTTTTATGACGTTTGGCAACCACTTTTAGGACTGAAGGTGGGAATGCATAATACATAATATAGTTGTTGTCATAAGAGAGAAGGAAAAGGGATGAGAAGGGCATCACTTCTCATCAATTATAGGATCAATTATAGGACACAACATATTGAATTAAAGATTTTACTCTGTTAGCTCTGGAATACACAACTCTGTAAACTTACATTAGTTTTTTCTTCTCACATAAAAGATGATGTATTCAGGAAGCCTGAATCACTTCATAATTTTTTGTGAATCTTTATTGTTGGAGCTTTGTTTTCAATTCATTTCTTTCTATTTTTATATCCTGTCCTGTATTCAAAGGTCTTAGGATGGGTTATAACAGTTAAACAAATGATAATAATAAAAACACCAGAAACAGTGCCAGTGCCTGAAAGTGGGAAGGGGAGATTCTTTTCTCCTCCATTGTTCTCCTCCTGCAGCCCAGCCATAACATTGCTCCTGGATGGCATCAGTGGTAGGCTACAAAGAGAAATTGTGGGATCCTAGGAAAGAAGAAGAGTTAGCTACCCCACTTTTCTCACCCATTTATGAAGACTCAAGGCGGCTGACAAAGCTTTCTATTCTTCTCCCCACAACAGACACCCTGTGAGGCAGGTGGGGCTGTGAAAGCTTTAAAAAAGCTATGGCTAGCCCAAGGTCACCCAGCTGGCTTCATGGAGGAGTGCAGAATCAAATCAGTACTACACTGATCAGAAGCAGGTTTAGAGAAAGAAAAACCATCAAACATTGGTGCATTAATGTCACACTTCCCACATTTCACCAGTCCCTCCTAGTATAGAATTATAAATGTTGTTTAGTACTTAAAAACATTTGTGGCACACCCTTCAGTCCAAAGAGCGCACCAGTTTCCCCTTGCCTCAGCAAGTGAACCCCCCTAGCAGAGAAGTGTAACAGTCTCCTGCGGCTTGCTTTCTCCTGCTAGCTTTCACTATTTTTCATTTCCTTAGGAATCCCCATATAAGAATAAAAAGCACTTCAGGCACTTGGTTTTTGAAATAACATTCTTGTCTTTATTGGTTAAAATTGTGGAAATAGTTTGTCAGTAAAACAAACAAACAAACAAACAAATAAACAAACAAATAAATAAATAAATAAATAAATAAAGTCAGCAGGTACTCCAAAGATAATAAACAATCTTTCAGAAACACACTCAGTTCCTAGCCTAAGCCCCTAAGGAACAATGTGGGACTATCTTGGCAATTCTTCAGGATGAAGAGTGGTTTGACCCAGACCTCTCACCCAGAAAAAATCCCAAGCATAGAACAAATTCTTCAGGTGTCAATACCTTTTATACTCATTGCAGCCTGGCATGGCTTTGCCTGATTGGCCGCCCTGTGGGCAATTCTCACCCCATTTGATACGCTAAAGTCTAACCGCTCTGCTTACCTGTTCTTACCATGGTTCCACAGTATAAACTTTATATACAATAAATACTATAAATACATTTGCAAACATGTTATTTTTTTTAATACAATAAATGGATACAAGGCATCACAATTTGCACTTTAAAAAATGTACTAATAATTAATACTTAATTTCAGTGCAGGCACTGAAACTGAAAGTGTTAAAAAATACAAAACCAATAAAAAAACAAAGGTAACGAATTCAACCATTTCAAAGAATAACCACCAAAAGGTACTGGAAACATTTATAAGAGTTTGGCAAGTGAAAGTGGTTCTTGCTCATTTTATTTATTTTTTAAAGAAAATCTCAGCAGCAGTTATGCACTTTTGAAGCCTTTTTTCAGATTGCTTTCAGGAATCAAACGAAAGCAGTGTGAAAGGCTTGAAGCCTAATAAAGTAATGAAGAGAGCCAATTATGATTTGATATTGAAAAAAGGTCCCTCTTCATCTTGCCCAGAAGCATTTCAAAGAATATGATTTCTCTACACAAATACAGGAGAGCAAATGAAGTGTTGGGCCCAGGCTGAGGCACAGAATTGTTCAATGACAGGATGTATGAAACTACAAGCAGACAGATATTTAATGACACCTGCTATGAAAATCATAAGGTTCCATTTAATCAAAATAATTCTCAGCATTGATCAAAAATTAATAAGAAGGGTATCAAAAAGTGTTCCCACACTAGCTGCGGAAACCAGTTTAACACACACACCCAAGACAGATTAAAAACACTTACCTTCAGACGCATCTGCACTGCAAACTGGACTGGAGACATATTGCAGAGATTGCTTCCACATTTTGGAGCGCAAGATCCGTCTTAAAAATGGGTCTTGCCGGCGAAATCCAGATTAAAACGAAGACCTGAAAAATCTGGTCTTCAATCAGTCACTTCACCTGGATGTGTGCAGAAGCAAGACACTTCTGCACATGGCCAGGCAAAGGGACAGATGTCCTGGTGGCTGCCATGTTGGGAGGAGCTGAAGCAGGACAGCCTGCTTCAGAAGTCTCTCCCTCGCGTGCCATGCGCCGCCGGAAACACACGGTCACTGGCAGTTCACTGCTCCAGTCCTGTGGCTCCGGGGGCGGCGTCGGCAGCACGGGAGGGTGGATGCCCTTTTGAATGGGTGCTGCAGCTTCCGCGCAGCACCCAGGTGATCCGGCTGCCTGATCCGGCCTCCCCACAGCCTCCCCGTGTGTGGGTGAATGTGCAAGGGCCCTTCAGATCTGTCCGAAATAGAGACAGATCCTCAGGAGGCCAGATCACCAGGAAATGGATTTTGTTAAATCAATTTCCCAGTGGCAAATGCAGAAGCATTCAAAACTACTTGAATATAGGAATTGGTTACATCATGTGCACAATGTATTTCATGATCACTGAAACACTACCTTCATTAAAATGTAACTGACCCCCTTGGCACACTCTCCAATAGTGAAAAAAAGATGAGATCTACGTTCTTTCCTTCAGCGTGCTGGTGTGGTTTAAGAAAGGCCCTGCTCCTGAAATTGTGTCCTGGTCCAGTTGACTGTTAGACCTCTTTTTCAAGGTCTACAGGCATACTAGATGGTGTGAGTGTGTGGACAGCATTGGTCTGGGGTCTGTATACCATTGGGTGCATAATGTTAGTCCAGCATATGAGCCAGTGCAGAATCATCCTAAGAGTTAATGTGGTGAGGTTCTAGGTGGCAAGTAAAGAGTATCTCATGAGGTTTAAGATATGCATTTTGTCATAATGCATCTGCTACCCAATACCAGAACACTTAGAGACTTTCCACACTTCCCACTATAACAGGATAGTGTGAGACTTGTCCCTATGCTGAAGTGGAAGAGGAAGGCCAGATGGAGCAAGACCCTATATGGAAGCTAAAATGGTCACCTACAAGTCTACTAGCATCCCACGTTTCCATAGAACAGAGAGGTGTGCAGAAGGTCTCATGGCACCCTGTTCTCATTTAACAAGGAGATTCATTTCAGTAGTGCACCAAACTGCAGCACCAAAACGGCTGCCCAAGGGACTGAGGCTAGGAACTTCAGTTCGCAGTACTCAGTGAACCTGGAAATGGTTCTGGAGATAATGCGAGTCTGGAGTTAGCATATGCTAGTTCTGGAGTCAGCACATGCTGCTATTCTGGGACAGTCTTCTGAGTGCAGAAGGACTGTTCTGGCACCGTGGAACCATTCCTGCTGCAGAAACTGCTCCAGAGTGGGCCAGCCCTTCTGGGCAGGCCCAATTAGTGCAGAAATGGCCTAATATTTTTGATAAATATTGCAACTTAACCGTGGAACTTATTGAATTTAAACTATGTTGGAACATTGTGCTTCAGAATTGTAAAAACTGTTACAATTTCACAGTTTAATGTTCATAAGCAGTAAAGCATGTCTCATGCAGTAAAAAAAAAAAAAAAAAAACCCTTATAATTTTAAGGCAAGAACTTAAAGTCCCTCAAGAAAGAGCCAAAGCAAACACTATGCCGGAAATCAGAGGCAGCATTGTGCCCCTGCCATTTTGTTCTTGACTTTATAAACATCTGCAAGGGCCTTCCATTTTGACTTTATTAGTAGCATTTGAGGAGAGCATACGTAATTCCTTTTCCCCACAAAATCAATAATATATGTATGAAAGAGATGCCTATTTGAGGAGCAGAAGCAGGTAGTCGCCAGCAAAATTTGGGTGTCACTCGGTAGGTGTCACACTAGGGTAGCAAGAAAGTGAAAGGCAAAAGAAGCAAAACATGGGAAGACAGGACTAGTGATGTATCTAATCCAGTTTTGCTTGAGACGTGTGCAAATACAAGACTTAGGCCACCTGCAGATGCTGCCCCAAAATCATTCAAATGAGTGATCTTCTAGAAATACCTGGAAGTGTGTGATCACCATCATTTCAGGTGCAGCTGTCTTTTGGGGGGCTTCCGTGTATGGTGGCTATGTTCAAGACTGCAGCTTCCACTGGCAGTGTCCAGACACGTAGGATACAGTGCTAATTTGGGGAAACCTGTGTTCAAAGTCACATTTTCCTGAAATAGGATATAGCAGGTTTTCAGCCCGATACCAGTGGGTTGCCACAGATACATGTGGATACCCCAATGTAGCCAAGGCATAATTGTGCTATTTATTCCCCATCTGGATGTGGTTTGACTCTACTGTGATAGGGGCCAGGGCTCAGACTTTGCATCTTGTCCTCTGGACATAACTGGAAAAGGACCACATTTAATTGCAGTCATAACAGAAGGCAATATCTCTGTCAATATTGGATGGGATGGAGAAACATGAAAAGGCTGTCACCTTTGAATTTTTTGGCGTATATAGTTGATTGCTGTTGTACACAGAATGGTGGATCTAGGACATGAAATATTGGATGTGTCATCACTGCACTGGCCACTCTACTGGATCGGTCTGCTTTCACAGCCTCAGGCAGCTTCAGAGAGGTATTTGACAGCTCCACTGAAGTTCTCAAGGCTGCTGTTCTCAAGTCTTTGTCCCTGCACTTGGAGACTCTCCTTTCCACCAATGCGCAGGTCTGTGGGTCAGTGGGCAGAAAGTGGCTTCGGAGCTGCTTCTCGTACACAGAACTATATATGCTTTCAAGGATGTCCTCATGCCCCTTTGGCATGGGGAGTTTTGAAGGTGAGCGCATTCAAAGTGAGGTGAACACTATGCACATTCTGATGCACATTCAAAGTGTGGTGAACACTATGTGAAAATCTGACTCATACTGCAAATTTGTGCTGACTTGAAAGCTAGTGCAAACTTCAGAGATAGTGTGGGTGCTCCACACCAGGAGCAGTCTGTTTGAGCTAGGGATGAATGGTGTGTGTCCCAGTATAGGACATCCAGACCTCCACCAGGATAGTTTCTGTAAGTGCAAAAATGCAGAAAGACTGCCAACAATATATCTTGTGGAGCGTAGGCAGCTAATTTCACATGACCATAAGAAAACAGAATTTGGAGATGTCACCAACTACACAAATTG
This sequence comes from Aspidoscelis tigris stejnegeri, assembly GCA_023333525.1. Lineage (NCBI taxonomy): Eukaryota > Metazoa > Chordata > Lepidosauria > Squamata > Teiidae > Aspidoscelis > Aspidoscelis tigris. The sequence continues at coordinate 100,129,652 of JALMGA010000001.1, forward strand.
TCCTTTAAGCAGCCACTATCATCATCATTTAAAAAAAGTCAAAAAAGAAGTCAAGGGGAAAAACCCATCACACTGTTCCTTATCCTTAACAACAAAACAAAACAAAACCATTGCTTATGTACGGCAGCCCTAAGAGGATTTAACAGTGTAGTGGATCAGATTTCCCTAAACCTTCTCATTCCTGATAAGAGGCACCTCTGTGAGGTGACACACCAAGCCGCATAAATTACCTTAAGCTGCAGATAAGCAAAAGGCAGTTTGGGGGTTCTGAGCGCTGAACATGGAGATGCAAAACAGCTAACAGTAGGAGAATCGGCACTCATCTGGAACTTCCCAAGGATTAGCAGCAAAAGCTCCGATTTCCTAGCTGTTCTGAATCATGATTTCTCATCAGACAGTGACTGAGAACAAGATGGTGCCTTTGATAATGTTTTGGTTTTAACAGCAGTCCCTTTATCTGGAGGTCATAATTAACAATGTTTGATTAGGCCTTAACAAGCACCTAACCAGTATTTACAACCCCTTCTGGTGATAGAGCTAATGATTGGTTACTGATTATTAATAGCATTTTGTTGCTACCAGTGATTAGAAATAATGAGGATATTAGTATTACTAAATGAGATTAAGATTCAGACAAAAAGCCAAGATGGGAGTGAAATAAAATTTCCATGTTACATTTAAATAATTGGTCTTCAATGCCATGGAAGCCCAAGCTGCTGTCTTTAGGAGACTTCTCATCAAAGGGCCGCAGAGGATGATACATTCATCCTTGCTCCAGCTTCCCATACTATTCTTCTTCCCATAAACCTCTTATATACCACCGTTAAGCTGTGGCTTCCAGCTCACAACTTGGTTTGATTTTCAGTGTTCTACCACATTCACAGTTTAATTCAGATAGTTCATGACATCAAGATAACAGCTTATAAAACCTCATGCTGAATACATCATTACTTTGAACGGAATATTTCCCCTACTTTCTTTCACATAAGTAGAAATTTACCTGTGCAAAACCAATGTAACATTGACTAAATCTTGTATTTTATGCTTTAAGGTAATTTACTTGGAATAATAATAAAAAAAGGCTTCAGAATTCTGCTTTTCACACTGCCTGTTTTATTATTTTACATGTATGTAAAATATTTTTTACATGTATGTCAAAGAAAGTGGCTGATCCAGCAGTGCCATAAGAATACCATTATCTGTTGTGAATGGCTGCCATAGTCTTTATTGGGTTTTGGCTCCTGGCAGGGGGCTTTCACAGGAAGGAAAACAGAGGAAACAGTGAAGTTGTTTCCCCACAGTTAACACTCTGGGAAATATGCTGGTCATAAGTTGCATAAACATTTAATGCAAATCCCTGGTCTGATTTTCCCTTTCTTCTTCCCTTCCTTTCTCCCTTCTTTATAAATCTGTGACATAAACATCTCTAACAGGGATAACAGTATAATACAGAAAGTATAACAACAAAATCAGTTTATGGACTTACCTCCAGACCTGAAAATACCTGGAAGAGCCGTGTTCCAAGACTTAGCAAACAGTTGACTATAGGAGTGGTTACCAACCATTTGGGACCTGCAGGAACTTTGGGAGTTTTGAGGACATGCCATATATAAGATCTTCTCTGCCTGCCTTTTTTTTTCATGTGGTAAGCTAAGAGTATTCATAAGATTTATAGGTATCAGGAAAATTCTTAGGGGCTTTTTTTGGCTCCATGGTGACTTAGGCTGTCTCCGTACATTAGCTGCTTAATCTGGTACTTTCCAATATTCTGGAGTAATGTATTTCTGGATTTATCACATGTTGCCCAGGTGACAGGGCAACAGTGTGGGGTTACCTGTGTGGATGCTTCTTCCGGTGATGGTGTGGCACATACATCCAGGTGTTTCAATGGCTTGAAATATTGGAAGTACACCATTACTGCCCTGTGTGCATGTGTGGCTGCCATTTTCAACCTCGTTTGGTTCCTCACATGCCTGGTGGTCATACACAAGAAGCTTCCAAACAAGGTAAGTACTCTAGTTTTATAAGTAAAACTCAGGTAGGGAGTTGATATTCCCACATGAACATTGTTGTGGGATTTCACCTCAGTATCCCAGGGCTATGCTAAAATTGCCATGGGCACACTTGGCAATCCGAATATGGTGCTAGGATAATCCCAGGTTTTGCACCCTGTCTGGATGCAGCCCTATTTCATGTCCCCCACTCCATGTTACAGGTGGGAAGAAAGACCAAAGGAAGCTTAAATATCTATGTAGCCAAAAAAACAAAATTCATGACTATTTGGCAGCCATTACTAGCTGAACAAATAAATATCACCAGCTGAATTATTTTTAGAAGTGGCTGGAAAGCTTCATGATTAAATGTCCCAGAAAAGACACAGGCAACAACAAGTCAGCCTCTCCAACCTATCCCAATATTCACCAAACAAAACGCATGCCGTATTTTCATAAACATCCTTCATACAACCAGTAGTTACAATCTGTTTTTGCTTTCCCCCCACACTTTAAACCAATGACAAATAAGGACAAAATGAAACTGACATAAGTGACCCTTATGCTGTTGCCCATAGAGACTTTCTTGGTTCTGTTCTTGTATCTCCTTGACATATGACCTGGCTGGAAAGACACTGCCAAAGGGAATTATGGCTCACAGCCTCAGAGCAGTGTCGACTTCGGCAGCCTTTCAGATGATGGTACCGCTAGAGGATATCTGCAGAGCCGCGACATGGTCCTCGGTATCAACTTTCTTCAAGCACTACAGCTTAGATCGTTTTGAAGAAGATCGGTGTTTGGTAGAAGCATACTTACGCATGCCGTTCAGGTAACATAAAGGGTTGCAAGTAAAGGGCCCATCCTGTTTTAGCTTGGGTAAATCCCACTGTGTTCTGTTGGAGCCATCTGGGAACGGAGAGTTGTTTTCACATACATGAAGTACTGTTCTGGATGGCTCCATGCAGAATAAGTTCCCACCACTAATGATGTTGTTGTATCTTTAAGAATAAAGGTGTTTGAATGCATGCTGTCTCAGAACAACTGAAGGGAGGCGGCAAGCACTGCTCCTATTTATAGATTTGAAGGGATGCCCCCTATCTGTAATTTGTGGCTACTGCAAGGAAGATAACCCATTGTATTCTGCATGGAGCCATCCAGAGTGATACTTCATGTATGTGAAGACAACTCTCTGATTTCCCCTTGCACATCAAGATTGAAGCATAGGGGCTTGCCCAAGTTGTTAAGATCACAGCCAGGAAATTCCCAACTTAATTCTTGGATGGGAGGGCAGGAGGCGGACAACACACCACCGTTGTAAGGAATACTACAAGTGTAAGACTCTTTGTTATCCAAAGAGAGAACAGTCCTATGCTTAAATCTTTTCTCCCCAGATCCCAAGACCAATTTGCACTACAGCCAGTAGTGCATGACTAGTGAAATTCTGGGGATGGGCATCTGCACTTGGGGGAGGCTGCTACAGCCTCCAAGCACCCCCTGCCTTCCCAGAAGTTCACTAATTGTTGATTAAATATGTAGCACAAAATTGTGCTCCACATCTTAACCAGCATTGACCAAAAGCTTACCTGGAGCATCCAGATAGTGGCCACTCACACCTCTTCTGGTGCTCTGAGTTATCTGAGGTACTGCACAAGCACAATGGCACCTCAAAATGACCACAGATGCCACTGTGTGTCTGCAGAGCATCAGCACCATAATGGCGACGGCGCTGATGCATGCGCAGTTGTCGAGGCCACCATAACCAAAATGGCAGCACACAGAAGATGACCGGCCCTGGGACTGGTCTCTGGTGAGTGACCAATTGTGCGGGCCTTAGGCTGTTGTTACCTAGCGCTTGCAAGTGTGAGTACTAGTTAATGTTGGGTCATTGTGCTCCTTTCCTGTCCAGAGGATGGGAAGTGAAGTATGAACATGCCCTTGCTTCAGCTTCTAGCTGGGAAAAACCTATCACCTGCAGGTGTCACATGGTTGAGGGTTCCAGGTTCAGTTTTATGCAGAAATGTAGTCTTTTCCAGTGAAAAAGAGGCAGGAGCTGCCCTATGCCATTGTAGCACCATGAAAAGCTCCTTAAAAGCACTGGGTCGCCACATTTCTATGTGTTGGAGGAGTGCAAGATCAATACAACTCCACAGAGATTGGTATAAGTACCTGTTAAAATGATTTAGCAGCAGAGCAGTAGAAAGAATGCTGACAATATTTTCTACTACTCTTCTGCACTGCTACCACCATATGCATATTTACAAAGGGTCTTTCTTTGGTCCTCACAGCATGGTCCTGTTTTTGAAAACACCCAAAGTGGCCAACTTCTGTGGCCATTTCCCATTTTTCTGAAAACATCTCTCCCTGGAAACACTGAAGATGGGAAATTAAAGTTTCCTGGCTGCAGTGTTGGCATAGCTGGGTTGGCTGTTCTTAGAGTTCTTCCTCGTGTACTCCATGACAGCTTCCAAAATCATGTGGATCCTGTGAGAATTCCAAACTTGCTTGGCTGCACACTGTGGCTGCATCCAGACCCCAATTTGCACACTGGCTGGTAGTGAACAATTAGGCAACATCCGGACAGGTGCATCTGACCTTGCAGGAGGCATTTACATGCTAGAAACACCCCCTGCCTGTCCAGAAGATGCCTAATTGCTACCAGCCCTTACCTCAACCTACTTGACTGATAAGAGTCCAGCAAATGACCATTCACATTTCTGCTGGCTGGAGAGGTCATTGGAGCTGTTGCGCAAGCATGCTTGCAACCCCATTGGCCTCCTGACACGGCCGCGCAGAGTGTCAACATCTTCATAGTGATGGCACTGATGCACACGCCATTGTGGAGGGCGCTGCACTCAAGATGGTGGTGCCCTGAAGAGGACTGGCTCGTGATCAAACAGAGGTGTTTGCTCATAGAGGGGGTAGACTAATGTTGACTAGTGATCGCAAGTGCAATTGCTAGTCAACATTAGTTGATTGCACTCCTTTCCTGTCCACGGGATGGGAAGGGAAATGTGAAGACACTACTCCAGATGTCAGTTACTTCACTATATTTGGATAATCTGGAACAACGTGAACATATGCATTGCTAGGCTGAAATGAGCAGTCGTTATGAAGCAATATGAAAATTATAATTATACTGCAAATGTATCCCTTCTAACAATTAAGTTCCATGAGACAAATGTGTGACAATAGATTTCATTACACTCCCACATAGCTAGAACAAATTGGAGAGGAATGACAAAGTAAACCTTGCCCAGTGAGAACAAAGACAATGTCATGTAGTCAGAACCATTCTGTGTTGTCAGCTGCATTCTGACTGTTGCCAAATGTAATAGAGCCATATAAATCTGAAAGAATGAAAAACATCATCTAACTTTTAATGTTCTGCCTTTGTTGTTGACATGCACCCCAGCAGCAGTCTGGGCTTGCATATTGTTATTGAAAGGTCAGAGCCGGTGGGGGTAAAGTATGCATATAAGCCATTCAGGGGGTAAAAGACATACACCCTTCTCAGATTTTGTGAAATGTGTAACAGTTATAAGCAGCAGGCACTGGCAAATAACTGACAATGAAGACTTGAGTGGATGCAAACAGAAATGACTAAAATAACCTTCAGAGAGGCCAGTTTGGGGAGGTAGGCCATTGCTCTGCAATAAAATGCACAATATCTATGTAAAAGATGTGCTGCAGCTGAAAATGTTTTCTGCCTCTCACCTCGAGGGGATACTACTGCAATAGAAAGAACGTAGGCGGCTTCCAGATGGCATCTCCAAGAGCATATTTCACACTTCAGGGCAGGCTGCAGGTCTAACCGGACAGGAAGGTGTGGCTGTTGAGCTGCAGAAATGCTCTAGGAATGGCCAGTATCAACTCTGTAGATCAGGGATGTGCATGAACATTTTTTTAAAAAAGTTTGGTTCAGTTTATATTAAACCAAACTGCATCCATATACGCACTAGTTCTCAACAGACCTTGAACTGCTGGTAAACAAATAGCCCTGGAGGTGACTGTAGTGTGGTGGCATCGGAAGTGCTGTCAACCTTCTTCTTACTACTTCATCTTTACAGCACTCTAATGGGCGCTTAGATTGCCTGGAGCAAAAAGTGCCAGGTCACGATCTTTCAGTACTTCCATTATGCCAAGATTGTGCAGGTGTGTGAGGACCATGCACATTTGTCATGTGTTCGTCACACAATAATGGTGCTGTGTGAACATTTCCACCATCTTCTAACAATAAATCCCTCTAACTTTTAGGTGCTGTCTATGTGACTCTGTTGACACACCTATAACTGAAAGATCAAAGGGCTACAGCAGCAATTCCCCTTAACTACAGCTACTTTCTTCTTTCTTTACCCTGAGAGCCCTCATGATGCAACAGCTAAAGTGTTCGACCAGGGGCCTATTCGTACTTGGCTTTCTTCTGGAATATATGCCAGAATAAGAGCCTCCTCTCCACATGCTAGTGCAGGCTATAGAAGGCCACAAGTGGGGCTTTCCAGAGTCTGTGTTAGCATGCACATCACAGACCCTTGTCCTGAGATATTCTCTAGAAAAAGGCCAAATGTGTACAGGCCCCAGGATATAGCCAGTCTCTACCTTTCAGCATAACTTATTTCACAAGGTTATTGTGAGGGTTGTATGGATAGGAGGAGAAAAGTGCTTGCTGCCTTTGGCTTGTCAGAAAGAGAAATGCACAAGTAAATAAATTTTCCTTCAAAAATAATAATTGATGGTAACAAAAGCAAATGTTCTGGGGAGCCAGAATTGTGATTTAAGGGATGCTGTGCCACAAAAAATTGCCTCATGTTCTGGCAGGGCAAACTGGAGGGGATTAGAAAAAGTACATTGGAGCAAACATGCTGCCAGGACCAAATGGCTTAGCACAATATACTGTAAGGCAGCAATAAAGGCTACTTAAAAAGGCAGGGAGGGTGAGATGATGAGACATTCATTAGCCTTGGGAATGCTTGGATAAATAAATACAGTTTAAAGGAGCACCTAAATTGTACAATAGCAGAAACCTCACAAATATCTAAAGGGAGAGCATGCCCAGAACATGTCTAGGACATTCTGCAAATAAGTTTAATCTTTCCTGGGTGGCCCACAGCATGTTTACGTGTGCCTTCTGTCAAGTGGTTAATGGAGCTGGCAAACTGCTGGGAGGTTTTGTCTGACCATGTATGGCATTCCCACCTGATGAGAGAGCACCAAGAGGCTGCTCTAGGGAAGCCAAGAGCATGTGGCTATGCACATTTGTTTCTGCCCTCCTTTCAACTGATATATCTCCTTTCGGCTGCTGTGTTCTCTCCCTGGTTGCGTGCCAGTGGCATCCAGAGCATACAGCAACATCAGCTGGGTCATTCACTGTTCCTGTGCATTGACTGGCAGTTCCATGTCCGACTAATCTGAGAGCACCACTAAGGTGCTATTTTGCAATCGGTGTGTGGCTAATGTTGTATCAGTACTGCAGGGACGTCTTCCAGTATGACTGCTTTGTTTTTATGCTTCTAATAGCACTTTTCTTTCTGCTCTGTGTGGTTGGAAGTGAATTTCCCAGGCATAGTACTGGTGCAAGGAACTGCTATCATACGCGTAGCTGAAATATTTTGACTGTCATGTGCTACAACTGGATGATCCAAACATTCCTTGAGAGCTCATGCTGTGCAATGGTAACTCCAGTTACCATTCAGACTGATTATCAGAGTAATTTATCACATGTCAAAACAGTTGTTCTGGGGGATGGGGGAATCAGTAGCAAATGCAGCATGCTCCTCCTCCTGTACTATACATATTTTTAGCTCTGGAAAGAAATCTATCTAGAGTTTAGGGTTCATCTCAGATTGCAACTACTGATATGTAAATGGACTATCCATGATGATGGATGAGTTTCTTGGGTCTGCAGTTTGACCTTAACAAATCCATGCTCTTTATATGTAGCAGCCCACACTGCATCTTGCTTGCTTGACTCATGCTCTTGGGGGAGTGCCCTGTAAGCAGGGATGTGGGTAAATATTCTCCACATTCAAAATTCATTCAAATTTGTCTGAATTCAGACATTTGAATTCAAATTGAATGTTGGTACATTCGAAGATTGACATTTGAATACAAATCGAATCCTTCAATACATTCATTACATTTGTGAAGCTGAGGAAAGCGGCTGCCTCAGTCATATCTGCAATGAGTCCAGAGTGGATTCAAAGCAGATTCAGAGTGGATTGAAAGCAGATTCAATATGTTCAGAGCAGATGCAAAGGGGATTCAGGGGGGGATACATTGGGATTTGTAGTGGCAATTCAAATCGATTCATATCAAACATTTGTATTGAATTCAAATCCTACCACATTCGAAGAGGATCTATTCAAATGAATATGAATATTTTTTTTTTGCATTTGATTCTGTTCGATACAAATTGAACACCCACAAAAAACATTTGTGCTCACCCTTACCTGTAAATCATCACAGGATTGCATAAGAAAAAGTGTTCCAAACCAAGAATGCAACAGGCCATGAAAAACACACTGGCAACTCTTTGTGTTATGGCTGCCTAAGTCTCCCTTAGCTTTGAAACTGTGGAACAAATTTTTCCCCATCTTGAAGTTGCAAGCCAAGGGAATTTTGTGCCCCCCAAAACAGCTCCAGAAGTAGGCCATTCTTTTGGATGGGCCCCGGCAACTCCTATCATTGCTCCTTGTCTGCACAGCATCAACATCAATAGGGACCAATCTGATCATGTGGAAGATCACTCTAGAGTAATCTTCCGCTAGAGCACCCCTGGACATAGTAGGCCAGGCATGGGAGCTGTGTGGCCAATACACTGGTGTGGTTCTTATAGACTATGAAGATTTTGCCCACTTGTCCTTATAAATGGATGGACCATTTATAAGGACAAAATATGAAGCCCTATTCTGGAAGGCAGTTCTTATTTTGGTAATTTTAAACAATACCTATGAAGGATTTCATCTGAAAAGGGAAATAAATTATTGGTCAAATCATAAATGTACAGTATAATGTGTAACATTATCTGTGGATAGGATGTAATAAGTCTCCCTGCCTGCCTGCCTATCTAGTTTTATTTTCATTCTGCTTGAAGCCTATAAAGTAGCCACAGACCAGTTTTTAAAATGCAGTACTGGACTGGTCCCTCATCTCAGGCTTACATTTCAAAAGACTATATAGATAAGGTAAAAAGGATTTGGTAAAAAAAAAGAGAGAGAAAATAGAAATAAATAAATAAATAGCAAAATAGATGGAGAAACCCTGCAATCCCGGGTCTGCTTTTGTTTTGTTTTTTACTTCTTGCATAGTCCAGTGGAACAATGAAAATAGCACCAGAGGAATATCTTGATTGTGCTGGTTTCTCCTAGAACAAATGAAGGCCTTTTCCACACTAGTGTTATCCTGCTCCATAACCGTCCCAAAGGGTCCTGATCCTGTATGAGCTGTAGACCTTTTTTAAAAGGCCTACAATGTCTCAAACCATCTTGTCTGGATCAAGCCTTCAGTGGTTCCACACCTGATACATAACAAAGAAAAGCCCTATCTTCAAAACTAGTGCAAGCTTCCAAAAATCATTTTCAAAAATCCAGTATGGAGGCAAAAGGAACACTTTTGAAGACTGTGAGAGTTATAGGGCCTGGGCTACTTACTGGCAAGGGTGGCTGAAGTCTTGAACAGAGAGTCAAATGCATGGACCAGAAGGGCTATGGTGTGTTTAGACCAGCTTAGACCAGAGTAGATGGCACCCCATTCTCACAATGCAGACAGTGTCTCACCTCTTATTCTGGAACAGAATATGTACTGAGGTAGTTAGACCACTCTATGAGAAGTGTGTATGGAAAGGGCCAAAGAAGCCATGTAGTGCATTGGTTTCTCGCTGTCCTGCAGCCCAATAGAATGGTGGCTTAGTTAAAAACATATATACAATATCCTCCTCTTTATGGTGGTGGAAAAACTGTCAACTTCCAGGAAAGTGTATAAAGATCCCACAATCCAGATAGATCTTCCCTAGCCAGGAAACTGTCATATAGGCAAACCATATTCAGAATCTAGCTGGGCTTATAGCATACTCTGCAGTAGGTATTCTTGATATTTTTAATTAACAGAGAGCCGTCTACCTTGTTTACATGAATAAGAAGCATATCTGTACAGACTTCTTGTAATACTTTGTCATTTCAGGCAAATATTTGCCTTTTTAAGAATTCTGACTGCCACTGATTGGCTGCTCCAGCTGCTACTGCTGGCATCTCTTTGTCCTAGTTAGTGTCATTCTCTTCCTAAACTCCTCATGTAGGCAAAACTACCTTCTTATAGGACATGAAGAAGAAGTTGGCTTTTATACCTGCTTTTCTCATCCACTTAAGGACACTCAGTGACTGACTAACCTTCTGTTCTTCTCCCCACAAAGACACCCTGTGAGGTAGGTGGGGCTGTGAGAACTCAGAAAGAGAGCTGTGACTAGTCCAAGGTCACCCAGCTGGCTTCGTACAGGAGTGCTGAGTGAAACTGGAAAACTACTGGATAAGAGCCCAGTGCTCTAACAGCAAATCAGACCTGGCTATGCACTGGCATTATGGGGAATAAACAAAGCAAATGTAAGGATGAAGACAATGCTTCTTGGATCAATCTTCTGGGTTAAATTACCCAGCTCAATGAAAGACTGACAGCGAACAGCCTTGCTCAAGAATTAAGGAATTCTGCATAACCCTGCTCAAATCAATTCTTGAAAATCAACAAAAGGTGAAGAAGGGAAGCTTTTTACAGCTGAAAACTGTCTCATAAAACACTATTTTTGGCTGAGTCCTAAAACTAAATAATTCAGAATTCCTTCAGCTCTGCGTTCTCAGATATCATGTAAATGACTGTTTCGACAAACTGCTATATTGGACAGAATAAGTAATGCCACCTGACACCATGTGGGTGGGAAGGCTTCCCCCCACCTTTTTGATATTGTATGCTAGGGAGGCTTAAGATGCATAAAAAAGCACCGCTTTTAAGGTGCCTGCAAAGGGAAGAGGGGAAGCAAAAGTAACCTTGGCATGTTCAGTACAAACTGATCCAGCAAAGCACTTAATGTGAAATCCAGATCCAGCTGAACTCAAGAAGAATGCACTAGGACTTTGCCCTAGGCAGAAGGTCCCTCTTGGAAAATGCCGTCCACCTATAGGATAATTTGGCACAGCTTGAAGCTCTAAAAATCAGCTATGATTTAATATCCCATTGGGAAGCCACCAGAAACCAAAACTTCTTGCAGAGAACCTCATGTTGGAGCAGGAAAAACAACACCAAAGATATGAAAAATCTAACATATTGTGTACCCTAGTGCATTCTAAGAGCGAAACCCTGTGGCTGCATCTGCATTGTGGACTGATCTACCAGGAGGCATGGTCTTCTGGTAGAATGTTGTTGATCCATGGACATGATGGGACCAATGCTTTTTAATGTATTCATCAATGATCTAGAAGAAGGGGTACACAGTAAAATAGCAAAGTTCGCTGATGATACTAAATTAGTTAGGGTAGTAAAAACTGAAAAAGATTGCCAAGAGCTCCAGAGGGATCTCTTAGCATTGGGTGAGTGGGCAACCAAGTGGCAAATGTGCTTTAATCTTAACAAGTACAAAGGAATGCACATCGGGGCAAAAAATCCAAATTATGTCTATAAACTGATGAGGTTTGAGCTTTCTGCAACACACCAGGAAAGGGATCTCGAGGTTCTGGTGGACAATTCAATGACGGTGTTAACCTAGTGTGCAGCAGCAGCGAAAGAAGCTAATTCAATGCTGGGAATAATTAGGAAGGGAATAGAAAACAAGTCAGCAAGTGTCATTTTGCATCTTTATAAACCTATGGTGAGGCCACATTTGGAATATTGTGTACAATTCTGGTCACCACACCTCAAAAAGGATATTGTGGAACTGGAAAAGGTACAGAAAAGGGTAACCAGAATGATTAAGGGGCTGGAACACCTCACTTATGAAACCAGACTGCAATGTCTAGGCCTTCAGTCTGGAGAGATGGCGTTCAAGAGGGGACCTGATTGAAGTATATACAATCACGTATGGTATAGAAAAGGTGAATAGAGAAAATTTATTTTTTCTATCACATAACACTAGAACCAGTTGGGCACTCTATGAAGCTGATGGGTAGGGGATCTGACAAGGTTCTTCACCCAGAGGGTAATCAGTTTATGGAATTTGTTACCATACGAGGTAGTGACATCTACCAGTCTAGATGGCTTTAAGGTAGGGTTAGACAAATTTATGGACAACAGATGTATCAATGGCTACTAGAATGAATGCCTAAGTACAACTTTCAGGCTGGGAGGAAAGCAGGATGCTTCTAAAGCCATTTGGTGGGATTTGGGAGCAGGAAAATGTTTGTCCGTGTCTCTGCTTGAGATGCCCATGAGCATTTGGTGCCTCACCGTGTGCGACAGGACACTGGACTAGATGGGCTGTGGACTGATCCAGCAGGGCTTCTCTTATGTTCTTATCTTGTCTGTCTGAGAAACCTGAAAAGTGATTCAAAATTCTTGTTATTATGGATACAAAGCTTTCCTTTAAAAAAAAAGAAGAAAAATTAAAAGAGTAGTTAAGGAAACAAAAACAGCAAATATCCCAGTGGCATGATCACAAATGATAGAGCTGAGCCTTACAACAATATCTTTGTTTTATTCAGAAGGTCATTTGTAACTACTGTCCATGTAATTCTTCCCCAAGTTCTAGCAAAGGTCTAGGATCATAGCCGAATTGCAATATGATCATTATATTAAGGTCAATATGGTCAATAAGATTAAATGGTACTATTAAGGGCCTCTTAATCTGGATCAGACTCTGTCTAATGCAACAAGTGGTGAGGCCTCCTTGATCTTTTTCTTTTTTTTGGGGGGGGGTAGTCTAGGCTGGTTTGTTACCTGACTACTTTTCTATGTCCTTTGTGGTCAGCATTATAGTTGTTACCAAAGCAATGTTGAATGATGAGGTCAAATCTTCATCATGAAATAAAGATCTGTGGGGCTGGTCTGATGACAGAAGTATGCAGAACCTGAGAATGTAAGTGTATTACCACCCTGGGATCAGACCAGCCAGGTCTTGCATAGTGATTTCACCCAGATCATTTTGGGTGCCTCAAAGGCAGTCAGACATTTATCAGTAGGTAGTGGATAATATCTAAATGTGACTACTGACTTCCCCAGCCTACCTGTAAACTGTTTTTATATATGGTTTTATTCTAAATATTCTTGTCTTTTAAATATGCTGTTACCCGCCCTGAGACCCTAGGGTATAGGGCGGGATATAAATGTAAATAAAAAAAATAAAAAAAATAAATAGAGGAATGGATGTGGAGGTACATCACTGGCATTTTTTCTGCCATCTTATTTATGACAACTTATTTATTTAATAATGGGAATAGCATCAACTCTCTAATATGTAGATGAAGCCTTATAAAATATGTTATTAGTTCAGTTTTGGTCTTTAACCGTTGATTGGTAAAATAATGCACAACATACAAGAATGTATAGTATGATCTTTTTGCTATTTACACCTCATTCTTCTAAGCACAGATAGGTCATTTCCTCCAATCTTTATCAGTTCCTTCTCTGATAACAGTCTGCCACTTTAACACTGAAGTCCTATCAAAACCTTCCCAACTTTGCCTTTTAATTCTTATTCTCAAAATTCATTTTCCTAATCTACTTTCCCCTGTGTGGACATGCCAGAGATGGAGTCTCTGATCTCCCTCCAAAGCCAGAAGGTCTACACTTATGCCCATAGCTACTAACTGTTAGATAGCTTCACATTGCTGTATTCAAAGACTGGTCTTCACATGCAAAGCAAAAGCTTTTCTGCCTTTGTTTGAAGGTTTGTTACATTCAAAGTGGCTGTCCAGTCACCTCCCAGAGTGGATTCAGATTGGATTTGGATAAGATTAGATCAGATTCAATTGGATTCAGATCATATTTGGAGATGTGACTGGTGTTGGCAGAGATTTGAAGAGAATTCAAAGTGAATTCAAAGTGAATAACACATTTGAAGTGGCTCCATTGGCACAAATGTGCATTTCCATCCCATTTACTTTTATGAGAAGCAAACAGCAAAAACAACAACAACAAAAAGGATATACCTCCTTAGGTGGATGTTACTCAGACAGTGTGTTTATGCATGGACTGCTAATCATTCCCTGGGCCATCCCAGGTAACCTGGGAGTTGACTTACCTATAATTCTTGTCTAATGACTCTCAGGACAGAAGATGGTAGCTAGTGTTCTTCTGCTCCCCTATGTGGATGTACAGGGAAGTTGGGGTGTGGAGCACAGGCTTGATTTATACAGTTGTAGTATCTCTAATTGCATATGTGTAAATATTATATAGTGTTGAGGGTAAAAGGCACTGACCAGGAAGGTTAGTAAACAGAGAAGGAGGGACTAAGCCCAGCTCGATTAGCATATTGAAGAAAGGGGGGGCAGCCCAGAGAGAAACTAGCTAATCAGAAGGGATGGAACCCTGGCAGAGACTATAAAAAGGGCCTTCCTGTCAGAGCCGTTATTCTGTAACTGGGGCTAGACTTAGGGAGAAGTTAGACAGTACAGATCTGGGTCCTGAGGAGAATCTCGATAGGGATTAGTCAGGGTCCTGAGTTAAGAAAATAAGTTATTGTAAACTTCTTGTGTTGAAGTTGAACTAACATAAGAGTTGTAAACAAATAAAGTTACATTTGTTTCAAAGACACTCTTCTTGAGGCCTGATACTGGCTCAGACGCTCAAGGGAGGGGGGAAGTGTTGCCATAGTAACATAATGGTAACAGTGTAACTAGAGCTAGAAGCTTGGTGCTGAAGAGAAAAAAGGCTCAGAGGCCTACTTAAAAAGAGAACTTGAAGTCCGTGGCTATAGTGGCCGGACTGGATCGAGCTGGATGCCCAGCTGGGGCCTTGCAACTGGTGGCCGTCGGCCGTGGGTGTCACATGAGGTGAATTACCACAGCAGTTTCTGGCCTGGTCACTTTACTGAAGGACAGAAAGCTACCATCTTCCAAGGACATTCCTGGTCCTCCAAAGAGCATGCTGGCTAGTAACCTTGCGGCCAAAGCTCTGATCTCTGTGGCAGTTCTTATGCAGTGTCCTGAGTCATCTGAAAGAGTGGCTACATGTCTGCAGCTCTGTGCCTAGGACTTTACAAAACAATGTTTTCAATGTACAAGGTCATGAATAAGTTTTGTTCCCCACAGCAATAAGGCAGAAATGGTAGACAACCATGTACAATTGTCATTTATCTCCTTTGTCCCATTTCTCCCCACCAAAGCTGGTTGTTGATCTTTCCTATAGGGGGTTGAGGAGGTTAGGGAGAGCATGAGATTCTTCTCCATCTAAGATCTCAGCACAAGCCAAAAACACGCTATTTCTTACCAAGAAAGGACCAGCAGAAAAATGTTTTCAAAGTTTTTACTAGTAAGTGCTTTCAGACCTGTATGACCTCCATCATTACTGGATGTCTCTTTCTGCAGCTGAATAAATGGTTAACAGGAAGGCTATCCAAAGAAAAATTAGGCTGCTGTAATGTGTACTTTGGAACACTCAGAATATTGCAGCAGAACCAAACATCACAGAAGCACTGAGACACAGATGACTTGTAAAAAGGCCCATTTTCTGTAATTACATGGTTAGATTCATTCAGTGCCACTGATCACTTCAGATACATGTGTCGGTCTATTGATCACAAATCTGCTTCTCCCTTAAACTAACAGATGTACAGTTATTAATCTTGGAAAGATTCCATATCCTCCTTCTCTCTTCACCCTGCAGAAGATCAGAGAAGCCAATTATGAGATGAAATGGCATCCTGCATGCAGGAATTTTCTTCTGCACACCTCCCAGATACATTCAACAATGCCAGAAAGAAGGAAAACATATTCTGTCTCCAGGATTTCTGCCTTCCATTTTAAAACAAGAGCATTTTCAGCTTTAAAGCATTGACACATCTGTGTACGTTTTGGAGCTGGATAAATGGTACAGCACCTGCTTGCCTGCTCTCTCATCCAACTTTCTTCAAACAGACTCTTATCTCTCCTAAGAGTTTCACTGCTTTGGAATTTGACAATGCAGATTAATACCAAAAAGGAGCAAGTAGGTCAAAGAACAGAAACAATGTAAGGACATGAGGCATTGCCTGGGGCTAACAGAAGGAATATTGAATAAATAATGAACGGAATAAATGGAACACATTTTGGAAAAAAAATATTTAAATTATTATATCATGGTAAGTAACTGTAGTTATTAATACAGATAACATGGAAAAATACTGGGAGTGCCACAAAAAATGCCCAAGAACTTAAGGGAAACAAACATTCTGAAATCCAAGTCCGGATCTGCTATAGAAACATAACAAAGTCTGCTGCAGATGTGATCATTAGGGGAACAAGACGTGGTGGTATCTGACTGGCACAGCGAGATAAGAACACACACATATGTGTACCTTTGTTGTGAAGAAACAGTGGACTTTTCAATAAATAAATAAATAAATAAAGCTTGTCCAGGATGAAGGAATCAGAAGAAGAATGAAAAGCCAAAGGGCTAGATGGGTGGATGGGTAGATGGGACCCAAGAGCTGACTAGTAGGTCCACGAACAAACTGTGAAATGTTTCTGAAGACAAATCCAAAGGGCCAATGTTGTCCATCACAAGACAATGGCTTCTACCAACCCTACCTGTTTCTGCACGCAAACAGAAGTGCACTTCAAGTACCATGCCCTGTGTCCCTCACATTAAGAGAATGAAGTAATCACTTAAATGCTCACCATACTGTCTCCACACTGATGGGTGATTCTACCTGTTAATTCACAGTGAGGAAATCCCCAGCTGTGTTCGCCTCCCCTTCTCACACTAGGACCACCTATAATTCTGAGACTCCAATCCCAAAATTACATCTGATTCTGCCGTGGGGTTAGGGTGGGAAAGAAAGCCTCCCCCAACCATCAAACTGCAGCTAGAGTTGTGGTTATCAACTTACCCTTTCACAGTGGTCATGTCTCCTGCTGGCCCCTCCCCTTCCCTTCCTCCCCCTCTCCCCCAGCACCCCTTGAGGAGGCCCTCTTCGCCACTCGCCTTGCCTCTCAGTTGAAGAGGAGGCCACCATGCTGCCGAAACCATAGTTCTGATTGAGACGGAGTAGAGGAGTCAGCGTGCAGGTGCAGTGAGATGGAGTTGAACACGTGGGCCCACGTGGGCCACCCAGAACAGTCTGCTGCCTGAGCTTGCCAGTAAAGAGCAGAAGTGGCATGTTGGTGGGCTGCAGCACCAACGCCAGGCATCATTCTGGCTTCAGCATGGCTGATGGGGACAAAAGCCAGGAGGCAGGAGGGTCCAGGCAGGCTGGTGAGTGGCTGGGGGGGGGGCACACACAGAGGGAAGGGAGGCAGATGGAGGAAAACTCACCTGCGACCTTGCTCCTTTCCATGCCCTCCTGCATGTGGGCCATGCAGCAACAGAAGCTGCCTGAATCCCCTCTGGGCTGAGGTGAGGTGGGGGCTGCAGCCCCATTGGGTAGGTAACGTGGCCTTGTTTTCTAACTCTTCCTCTTACTCCTCCTCCCTATTGGCCTTGGCTGCACCTGGCTTCAGGAGGCCCTCTGCACATGTGTTCAGCCCTGGCCAATAGGGAGGTACACTGCACACACACACAAAGTGTGCCGGGCCCTGGCAGCCAGAATTGGCCTGGCTGTCTGAAGGTAAGGAGGGGATCATGCACACTCACCAAAGGATGGGATGGGGGGTGTAGGTGAAGCCCCCCCCCGGCTCAAGAAGCCATGATACACAGCTTCTGGGGCAAGGGGGAGCCCCAAAATAGGAGGCCCCTGGCTCACCATGCTTGGGTCCAGAGGAGCCAATCATTGAGGCTGGGATGAGGGTCTTTCCGCACTGCACCCACCTCAGATCCGTATCTAAATCTATCCTTCCCTTGCGGGTGCGGATGCAAGGGGTGTTAGTAGATCCATATCTACTAGATAGGGATCTAACTTAACATGGATTTCTGAAATACGGATCTAATAGATCTGTATTTTGGAAGTCCAGTGCAGAACCAGCCCTACTTGCTTGGCCAATTTATCGTTATTCAAACCTTAAGCACTAAAGCACTAAACTTCCTTTAATTCCCTTTTTCATTCTCCATAATTGAATATGCCCATCAAATAAAAGTGCTAATATTTCCATTCTGCAAAATTTTAAAAAAATCTTTATCCAAACCCATCTTTTAAAAATGAACTTGGTAAGCAACACATTATGGGTTTTTTAAAAGAAGTTAATTCCCCTCTTCTCCCTCCCTCTGTATGGGTGGCAAGTCATGTGTGTACCCTAACACACTTTTAAGAGACTTACAAATTAGATGTCAGTATTTCCTTCTCACTTCTTCTGTACTACTGCTTGTAAATCTCATGAGCTGCAAATGAATAGTGAAGTCCTGTCACATTTGCAGGAACTTTCTGAATCCTCCTGTATACAGTGTTTTCACTTTGGATTCCTCAGTGACCCCACCCCTGTGACCCCAGTGGCCCCACCCCCATGACCCCGTGGCCCTGCCCCACAACCTCAGCAACCCCGCCCCATGACCCCAGGGCACCATCCCTTGTGGTTGTGTGTCCCCACAACATGAGGAACTGCATTAAGGGGTCACGGCACTAGGAAGGTTGAGAACCACTGAGCTAGAGAATCAAAGCTTTGGATCTGAAGGCAGAGAAGAGAGAATAAGAGAGAGAACACTGTCAAGAGGACTAGTAAGTTCCCTTGAACAGAAGTGCTGGGAACTATTGACTCAAGAGAGACAGAGCTGTAAGTATAGCTCTGGAACTTGTCAAAGAGCTCGGCCACTAAAGCTTGTAGTGTAAGATCTAATCTTTTCCACAGCAGTTATGGCAATATAGCAGGAGAAGAATATGATATCTCTGCAGATGGTGCACTTCCCTCATAAGAACCCAAGAGGAGCCCTGCTAGATCAGGCCACAGCCCAGCTAGTCCATCATGCTGACCCACACAATGGTCCACCAATTGTTTATGGGCATCTCAAGCAGAAGGCAAAGAAAAACTACCTGGTCTCAAATCCCTGCAAATGGTCTTTAAAGGCACCCTGCCCTTGTACACCCACTGTACCTGTCACTGTGCAATCAAGGTGCCATAAATGCACTATTATTTATTTATTTATTTATTTATTTATTTATTTATTTATTTATTTATTTATATTCTTTCCATCTGATGGTCCCACAGTGGTCACAGCATAGCAGAAAAAGCAGATACTAAATTCACTGATACATGTGGTTCACATAATGAGAAATATGTGTGTCAAAAGTGTCCCTAATATTACTTTAACAGCTACTATTAACATTTTGGGACAGCCCAATGCAAGTGATGGGAAATTTTGACTGTCTGGAGATTTATGGATTTATGAGGACACCAAATTTAACTTTATGGATTTCTATGATTTTATTATAGCAATTATTGCAACAATATGGTATAAATATGCTCTAAATGGTGTCGTCAATTGGATAATTGCCTAATACCCCAGAGACATTTATCATAAGCTGTAGATACCTTTAACAACCCACAATTTGGCCCATAGATTGTCTCTAATCTGCCAACAGAAGCTTGTAGTGTAAGGTCCACATCTTTTCCACAGCAGTTTTTATGATCTTTCTTGCAGGATTAGATGCAAAGGTAATGGGAGTAAAGCATGATATAAAAGGAGGAAAAAGCACACTGCTTCTACCTGATGTAGGATTAGCTTCTTCACACATAGGAGAAAATTTATTATAATTCACATTATCTATGTTACAAATCCATTTTTTCATGGATAGTAGCAAGCACTGAGAATCATGTTACACAAGTTGTCTTCTCACAGTCCTATCTTTCTGACCATGCAGGTGGACATCTTTCTCTTTCTTCCACTGTCCTTGTACTTATTCAAAAGCACAGGAAATAAGGTCTGGTGAAACACACAATCTTTCTTTTGTCAGTAAAAATACTCTTACCTGTGGGAGGTGTATTGCAGTGTAGCACTCCCTGCCCTACCCAGGAGCAGGACACTCAAATGTCTGGATGTCTTGGAAGGATACATTTATATGCCCCTGACCTCATCCACTTCCTAGGCCACCTCAACAATTCTAGGAGTCAACTTGCCATCAGGAGTCAGCTTACTTGAAAGACTCCTGAGACAGTTGTCAGGCCTTAAGGTTCCCCCCCCTTCCTGGTGTGGATTGATGGAAGAAAAGAGGTTAATTTTAGCCATGTCATTTTGCACTCGATCAAAAATAGCCATCTCCCAGAGTTGTAAGTCTTTAGGGTCTGAAATGTACCTGGCATTTGTTCACCATGCTGCTAGCACCAGAGGTGGCTTGTTTGACCTTGACACAACCCCTGATTGGGCTGCATCCTTGTTATATCTGGGTGAATTTACACTTATCTGCAGGGAGACTCAGGAGAGACTCCCAGAAGCTTCCTCCACATTACACAGAGCTGCTTCTTTACCAGAAGTGGCTTTGCACATGGAGGAGTTCCCCCTCTGTGTATAGTAGAAGAGCAATTTCCACTGTTATACCTCTGTACTAGTGGCAGGGCTAGGAAAGCTCTGCATGCTTCCATTCACATGTCTTCCAGGTAGAAGAGGTGCAGATGGAGCATGTGACTGAATGGTGCAGGTGCATTGCATTGCGTTGTGTTGTGTTGCATGCGGCATCATCTGATGTGGTCACTACAGCAACAGTGCCACACAGGCACATTTGTGCTGTCGCCACTACTCCATGATCACTTGGAAGTAATTTAGACTTCAACGACATGTCGGGAAGCACTGGTGAGGCTTGGGATAGATTCGGCATCTCAAAATGTGGACACTGGATTTATTCCCCATCTTCCCTTTCCTGGAACACTGTCATTACAATGCTCAGCCCTAAGTTAGGTACTCTGATCTCTATCTCACCAGCTCCAACCACCACTGGAGACTTTCATTCCTGCAATATTGTGCCCCTGCTTCTAGCCATTAGAGGAACACAGACTGTGTGCATTCAGGCATGTGCATGTTCTTTAAGTCTTCCATCTCAAGAAATGCATTTTGATATTGTAACACAACTTAAATATCATGCAACATTAAAGAATTCCTTTTTGTATTTCAGAAGATTTGTAGTTTGAAAGTACTGGATTCTTAGCAAGATTCAGCATCCACTCCCCCACATCAACATAGCTTTTCTATATTCTAATGTGTTTTAAAAGCCTCTGTGAGGTTTACCATGCAAAGTTTATGAGCGTGCAAGATTTGAGAACTTTTCCCTATGAGAAGCCTAGGACAGAAAAATGTAAACGGAGATATTTACAAGTTGAATCCTAGGGAAAGCTCTCTTTGGTTGTGTGTTGCATCATCAATCCAATACTAATTCTTGAGTTCATTCATCCTTTTATTGTGCTTTCCTAATGTGTAAATTTTAATAGCATACAGATTAGTTTTGCTGACTTGGTTCCTTTAAGGCACTTTGGACAGGAATTCCAATCAGCCTCAACTTACATGTTCATGCTGCCTAGGATACCTAGGAATTGTAAACCAAAGCATTGGGAGAACTCTAGTTGTGCAAAGACTAGTACAGAGGTTCTTATATATTCATGCAGTCCTACTCATTAGTGTCTTTCAGGACCCTTTAATGAACTAAGCATGAAAGTCTGAATGACATTTCCATGTGCATTAAAATGAGTGTGCTTAGAAGTTTCTATTTGACTGAAAGTATTGAAAAGACAAGCTTATATGCATCCAGTCAGTTGCTCATAGAGGCTCCTTTTTAAGATCTCCATGCCATGCTCAGTGTGTAAAGCTCTTGTAGGATCTGCATGATGGCAGTTCCTGCTAGCAATTGCACTGTGAAGAACACTAAATTAGTGGCACTCCTTGGGAAGTGGGAGTATGCTGTTCACATGCCTGCCATCATCCTGGCTGCATAAAGGATGTTTTCAGGTAAGGATTTTTTTAAAAAAACACAGGAAATGCCCCTGGATACCAGCCATTTCTTATATGTAGGAAACCAAGCCCACTCTACCCACTTCAAAGACTGTGGAATAATTAAGTTTGCAGCTTCAGTGGTATTGAAGAGCAGAAGTAAGTTTTGTCACTTTGCTTATTCCCATTACACTTTTACAGCATTCTTACAAGCCCTTATGGTGGGATGTGTGAAATGCAAACTGCTTTGCACACATGTTTAGCAGAATTTGCACTAAATGTTAGGTTTGACTGCCTGGTGATAAGGTTGGAGCTGAACTGAGGGAAGAGGAAATTAGTTGGTTGATTTTATTACAAAGTTTACTTGATTGAAAAGGCACACAGAAAATTACTACACAGAGCAGCAAGAATATTCAAAGCTGGGTGAACTGGTCAAATGGTAATGCAACATGATGAGTGAAAATTTTCAAAATTAAAAACAACAGTAACTTTTATCATGTGCAAGATTTTCTATTGTAATGATACAGGAACTGTTCTAGACACAGGTTTTTACTGTGTTCCCCCAGGATTTTTAGGACTAATGGTTTGGTTAAACAGATAACAGATTAAAACCAATACTAAGAAAGAGGAAACACTTTGCTGAGTTTAATATAAAAGTTTACATTAAAAGATAAAAGCTTTAACAGGCACACAGGAAATTATTACACAAAATGTTTTCAAAGTTGAGCAAATTAGTGAAATGATTACTTTTAACTTATACGAAGAAAGTACTAAGTATTTTCAAGGCTGAGCAAATGAAGAGGGAAAGCTTTCCTTTAACTGCAGTAAATTGATATAACCTAGGGTGTTTTTCCACGGTTACTTAGTACCCATTTTTGCACCCATTAAAGAACCATTTGGGTGAGAGCCGGATGACCCCATTTCCACCACGGCACCCATTAGGGACACATTTGTTTCCACCACACCTTGGGAAATCTGGATCATATGGGTACTTTTTGGCCATTAATCCAGATTTTCTGTAGACACCATTAATGGGGTGCTTCAAGAAACTCTTAGATGCTGTGGAACGCAAGTGGCAGCCTAGCTTGAGATCAGAGAACTCTGGAGCACTGCCTCCATCTTTCCCTCCCTTATTTCCCCCCTATCCTGCATCAGTTAGAGAGTTTTCTCCCCATAAGATTTAACTGGAACATGATAGGAGGTACTATCAGGTTCTATCACACCCAGACATCAAAGACCAGTAAAAGTCCCCTTTTTAAAGTGCCACCAAAATTTAGCTTCAAATACTATAGTGATTCCTTGCAAATCACTGTAATCGTGCGCTATAAATAGCTAGCAAGGCAGCAAGAAATATTGATTATTCCGATATGCATAATAATGTCTTAATTGCAGAAGTAGTTAATAAATGTTTAAGAACATAAGAACATAAGAGAAGCCTTGCTGGATCAGGCCACAGCCCATCTAGTCCAGCATCCTGTCGCACACAGTGGCCCACCAAATGCTCATGGGCATCTCAAGCAGAGACAAGGACAAACCTTCTCCTGCTCTCGAGTCCCAGCAGATGGCCCTAGAAGCGCCCCATTTCCTCCCCCCCCCCTCAGCCTGAAAGATGCACCTAGGCATTCGTTCTAGTAGCCATTGATACATCTGTCATCCATAAATTTGTCTAACCCTACCTTAAAGCCATCCAGACTGGTAGCTGTCACCACCTCTTCTGGCAGCACATTCCATAGGCCAATGACCCTCTGTGTGAAGAAATACTTCCCCCTATCAGACCTTACGCTCCTACCCATCAGCTTCATAGAGTGCCCCCTGGTTCTAGTGTTGTGCGATAGAGAAAAGAAATTTTCCCTATCCACCTTTTCTATGCCGTGCATAATTTTATATACTTCAATCAGGTCCCCTCTCAAACGCCGTCTCTCCAGACTGAAGAGGCCTAGACGTTGCAGCCTGGTTTCGTAAGGGAGGTGTTCCAGACCCTTAATCATTCTGGTTGCCCTTCTCTACACCTTCTCTAGTTCCACAATATCCTTTTTGAGGTGTGGTGACCAGAATTGTACACAGTATTCCAAATGTGGCCTCACTATAGATTTATAAAGGGGCAAAATGACACTTGCTGACTTATTTTCTATTCCCTTCCTAATTATTCCCAGCATTGAATTTGCTTTTTTTGCTGCTGCCGCACACTGGGTTGACACCTTCATTGAACTGTCCACCAGAACCCCGAGATCCCTTTCCTGGCGTGTTGCAGAAAGCTCAGACCCCATCAGTTTATAGACGTAATTTGGATTCTTGGCCCCAATGTGCATTACTTTACACTTGTTAAGATTAAAGCACATTTGCCACTTGGTTGCCCACTCACCCAATGCTAAGAGATCCCTCTGGAGCTCTTGGCAATCTCTTTCAGATTTTACTACCCTAAATAATTTAGTATCATCAGCAAACTTTGCTATTTTACTATGTACCCCTTTTTCTAGATCATTGATGAATAAATTAAAAAGCATTGGTCCCAGTACTGAGCCTTGAGGGACCCCACTTTTTACTTCTTTCCACCCTGAGAAATTGCCGTTTACTACTACTCTCTGCTTTCTGCCCTTAAGCCAGTCACAAATCCAGGACAGAACCTGTCCTTTTATTCCATGGCTGGTGAGTTTACTCAGTAGCCTTTGATGTGGGACTTTGTCAAAAGCCTTCTGAAAGTCCAGATAGACAATGTCTACTGGTTCACCTTTATCCACGTGTTTATTGACACTCTCAAAGAATTCCAACAAATTTGTGAGGCATGATTTACCTTTGCAGAAGCCATGCTGGCTTTTGTTCAGCAATGCCTGCTGCTCCATATGCACACTAATTTTGTCTTTAATAATGGTTTCCATCACCTTACACGGAACTGACGTTAAGCTAACTGGTCTGTAGTTGCCTGGATCACCCCTGGATCCTTTTTTGAATATTGGTGTTACATTTTAATTGTTGATATACAACACTGCATGCTTACAATTTTCTATGCAAAAATATGAGAGAAGAAAGAGGAGAGGAATGTATTTTTTTCTACATGAAGTTTCCAAATGTATTGATCCTAAGCACTTTCATCTGATGTCTCTATTAACCTGTATTTTTTGTTTTTTAAAAAATCTTTATTGAATTGTAGGGCATATGCACATGGGGTGGTAGAAGCTGTCTGGTTCTTGCCTTTTCTGAACTTTTTAGAAGGCCATTTATACAGCTACTGCTCCAGTCAATTTTTCAGCCTCCATGACAGCTGGCTATACAACTCAATTTGGTTCACAGTGGCTAAATTGTTGCTAAGAGCTGAATCAATGGGATGGAACATTGTGAGATGTGGAAGTCCCACTCTGAGGGATGTGTGGCCTGATTAAAGACATGCACAAATTAAAGCAGCATGTTTGGTTCACCATTGAACTGAACATCTTTGTGTTCAGTTAGATGGAGAACTGGTTAATTGAACAAATGATTGTTTGCATTTAAACACTCAAAAACAAGAAATACATTTTTCCCATTTACAAAAGCCCTTTTAAAGGCAAAAACACAGCAAATACATATGGTTAAATCAGATATTTTGGTCTTTTTTGTACTGGGCCTGATTCTGGATTATGTTCCAGAATAAGGTCCTGCTATCTGCAGACTGGTGCAGACTGCTACTGGCCTTGTCTGGGGCCTACCATAGTCTTGGCTAGTATGAGCATAGCAGACTTCTATTCCAGAGTATAATCTGAAATAAAGTGCAGAAAGTGTCTTTGCATTCTCAACTGGGGGTTTAGTTCAGTTCAATCAAACTTTTGGATATCCAAACAAGTAGATGTTTGGTTTGATGTAAACATTTGTGAACTGTCTGGTTGCTGTGAACCAACCAAACCAGTTTGGTGCATCTTTAAGCCTGACCTCAGGATGCTAGTGGGGCTTCGATGCCAGTTTGAGGCCGAGGGATATTTTAAAGCCCTCACCCTGGTGTGGCACTCTCTCAAAACATAGCCTTTCTTCCTTTTCTAATTTTATGTCAGAAACCTAACTAAGTTATCCCCTTCACTACCTTCCACTTGAACATATCCAGGAGGGACACAATGATACCTCCTTAAATAATCAATTCAATGTTTATGATGTTAAATAAAAATATATTTGTTGTAACATCCATTTTACATCATGGGATGACAGAAAACAGGTATTTTGAGGAGAATTTAGGTGTTTCTCCTCAGTATCATCTTCTCAAAGCTAAACAAAAGTTAGGTCCTTTCCACATTCACCACCGGTGCAGTCTAGGAAGGGGACTAGGAGCCTCTTCTCTGAATGAATGCTGGTGCAGATTAGAGGAAGCCTTGCCACCTTCTAGAATGTTGTGTTCACACTGCATGAAATGAGAAAGGGGAATAGAGTGGCAAAATGTTGTCCTTCCCCACTCTACTGGTAGATCTTGCCAATGACATTTACTGGTGTACTAGTAGATCTATGGGGAACCCTTTTCAGTGGCTGTCCAGGAAGTTCCACTGGAGGAAGGAGGAGGAGGAGGAGGAGGAGAGTTGGCTTTTCTACCCTGCTTTTTTCACCCTTAAGGAGACTCAAAGCGGCTGACAAAGCTTTATGTTCTTCTCACAACAAATACCCAGTGAGGTAGCTGGGGCTGTGAGAGCTCAGTAAAGAGCTGTGACTAGCCCAGGGTCACCCAGCTGGCTTTGTGGTGGAGTGTGGAATCAAACTCACTGAATATGATACATGAGCCCAGCACCCTAACAACAAGACCAAACTACTGTCAAAACACTGGAAATACTGCCAGACGTGGCACGCTGCTGAAAAGAGCCATCTTGGGAACTTTGAAGGTCAGGAATGTTTGTTTGTAGCCTTTGAATTTGTCAACCAGGGCTGGGATGGCACAAGCCACCCAAAAGGGAGTTTAGCAACCTACACTTCTGTGTTTTCTTCCAGACCTTAGTTGATCACCCACTTTGCCCTTCTCTAAATTTTTCCCAGTGTGTCTCGATTTTCCAAACATGGTTACTTGAGGAGATGCCAGTCAGGCTAGTTCATAGTAGAATTTAAACACACACACACACAACATCACAGAATCCCTCACATTTTGCAGAAGGAGACGACTCTCTATAAAAACCACCACTGGTAGCATTGTACAGTGGTGAGGCTTGCTCTGTGCCTCAAATGGAGACTTCCAGATTGTATATATTAGGCATTTTAAATAAACATTTCCTACTCTTGTGTTTGGTGTCAGGGCTCTGTGTTAAATTTTTTACTCACCAACTTGAAATGAGCGGTGCTTTAACTTCTTTGACTGTATGCTACCATTACAAATAAGGGAGAGATTATTTGTGATAAGTGCAGGATCTGTAGTCCTTGAAGAATTAATTTCTTTCTTTGCAAGGTGAAAAGTCCCTGGTGCCACCCGATACTTGGTGAAACACTCTTCATTCAAGTCACCTTTTGACATTGAGCTCATTATCAACTTCCCTTTGATGTTTTCAATTACTTTGCAATATCTGGCAATATTTGCCTTCATGGTGCTGGGTGGGGGGAAATTACTCAGAGACAAAAAAGGCTCTTTATTTCAGTTATATGCAAGGGGTGGGGGTTGTAGGGATGGGGGAAGTAATGGCAAATTAGGTCTGCAGGAGCTAGATTTAACCCAGTCTCTCTGAAGAATGGAAGAATAAGCAGATAGTCTTCAAAACAGAATGTAGAAGTGGTTTGTGGCAATGACACACTGCTTAATCTGAATTCATGTTTTGTGAAATGGTGATAGTTAGGGTCCATCTATGCTATAATCCAATCTCAATCTGCTTTTGGAGTTAGAGAACACATCAGCAAAGGGACAATCCCTTTTAGGTTACATAGTTCAGAAAGAAAAGAGCTAGTCACTTTGCTATTGTATTCTTTCACTTTGAGCCAAATATGGATTAAAACTCAAGGATTGCCTAACTTTAAGCCTGATCTGGATGGCAGTGCTATGTTGCAGTTAGGATGCACCAAGGACACAATGTCTGTCTGACACTTCACCTTCATTGCACTCTCAAAACAGAAGAAAAGTGTGGTATCCACTCAGATGACACACCCTTCAGGTGCTTCTGCATTTGGACCCTTAACACACTTTAAGTACCCATTAAGGACGGATTTCTAAAACCCTGTCCATACCACAACACACATTAGAGACACATGCGTCCGCGCTGGATCGTGCACGATGTGTCTCTGTCTGTTAAGTGGCCCTTAAACCGATTTCCCGGAAGGCTACATTGAAGGTAGTCTTAATGGGTACTTAATGTGTACTTCCTCAGTTAAGACACGTCCGTTTCAGATGTGTCCACACTGCGAAAGTGTCCCTAACTGGGACCTCCTCCGGCCCACCATGATTGGCTCCTCCAGAGCAAGCATGGCAAGCCAGAGATCTCCTATCTCCGAGCTTGCCCTCTCTCCAGAAGCTGCAGATCATGGCTTCTGGAGCCAGGGGGAGCTTTACCTACATCCCCCAGCCCACCCTTGGGAGAGCACGAGTGATCCCCTCCTTACCTTAACGCAGCCAGGCTGATTCTGGCTGCAGGGTCCCAGTTTGCTTTGCACGTGCATCCAGCACACCTCCTGATTTGCCAGGGCCACGCCTGGCTTCAGGAGGCTCTCTGCGCAGGTGCTGGCCCTGGCCAATCGGGAGGTGCGCCAGACACACGCACAAAGTGAACTGGGACCCCACAGCCAGAATCAGCCTGACTATGTTAAGGTAAGGAGGGGATTGCTCACGGTCTCCCCAGGGTGGGCTTGGGGGGGGGGGGTAGGTGAAGCTCTCCCTGGCAAGCTCTCCCTGGGAGAGGGCGAGCTCCGAGGAGCCAATCATGGCGGGTGGGGGGAGGGCCTCCAGAGATCTGGCTTGAAGTGGGTGCTGTGCTTCTGCACTGCACCTACTCAAATCTGGATCTAAATCCCTCCCTCTGTCACATGTGTGGATGGAAGGGGTGGTAGTATATCTGTATCTACTGGATACAGATATACTTACCACAGATTTCCAAAATCCGGATCTAAAAGATCCGGATTTCAGAGTACAGTGCGGAAGCATCCTCCCTCTCTTATGCCACTAAAAGCACAATGAAGTAGGCATGCGCATGGATATTCATAACATCTGATATTCGTATGAATTAGCACGAATTCAGACAATCGTCTACCTGTATGACTTAATAAATTCTTGAATCATAAAAAAAAAAAAGACATTCGTATACCAACTGAATGTTACGGCATTTGGACACTGACATTCGTATTTGTACGGATGTTTTGGAACATTCATATGAATGCTTTGGAACATCCGTGAACCTGGTGAGGCTGAAAAACAGCTGCTCCAGTCACATCTGCAAAGGATTCGGAGTGAATTTTACATGGTTTGAGAGTGGATTTAAAGTGGATTTGGGGCAGATTTGATGCATTCAGAGCGCATATGTTACGGGATACTTATTTGATATGTATTGAATACATATCTGGTACGTATGCATGCCCTGGTCGATGATCTTCTCCGGGAGAAAGACAGAGGGAATACTACCCTGCTGGTTCTTCTGGACCTCTCAGCGGCTTTTGATACCATTGACCACGGTATCCTCCTGGAGAGGCTACGGAGTTTAGGAGTTGGAGGCAGTGCTTGGCGTTGGTTCCGCTTCTATCTCCAGAGCCGATCTCAGATAGTGGTGATGGGAGAGAATGAGTCAACACCCTGGGAACTCACTTGTGGGGTTCCCCAGGGGTTAATCTTATCTCCCATGTTATTTAATATCTACATGAAGCCGCTGGGAGAGATCATCAGGAGTTTTGGAGTGAGGTGTCATCAATACGCAGATGATACCCAGCTCTATCTTTCTGTGCCATCTGAATCAGGAGTGGTGGTAGAAGTGCTTGACAAGTGCCTGGAGGCGGTAATGGGCTGGATGAGGGCCAATAAATTGAAACTGAATCCAGACAAGACAGAGGTGCTGTGTGCTACAGGCTCTCGGGTCCAAGTAGTTGGGAGATACCCTGTCCTTGATGGAGTTACTATATCCGGGAAGGGACAGGTGCGAAATTTGGGGGTACTTCTGGACTCTGCGCTAACTCTTGAAGCTCAGGTGGAGGCCATGGCCAGGAGTGCCTACTCCCAACTACGGTTGGTACGTCAACTGAAACCTTTTTTGAATAGAGATGACCTGGCCACAGTTATCCATGCTCTGGTAACCTCCAGGTTGGACTATTGTAATGCGCTCTACATGGGGCTGCCCTTGAAGACGGTTCGGAAGTTGCAGCTAGTGCAAAATGCAGCTGCCCGAGTGCTGACCGGTACAGCTAACCGGACACATATCACACCGGTTCTAAAAGAAGAGCACTGGCTGCCAATTCATTTCTGAGCCCAATTCAAGGTGCTAACTCTGACTTATAAGGCCCTAAATGACTTGGGCCCCAGATATCTAAAGGAGCGCCTTCTCCCATATCAACCTGCCCATGTCTTAAGATCTGCAGGAGAGGCCCTCCTGGTTGTCCCACCACCTTCAGCGGTTAGGCGGGTGGGCACCTGGGAGAGGGCCTTCTCAGTAGTGGCCCCCAGGCTATGGAATGGTCTCCCCTTGGAGGTGCGTCAGGCCCCTTCTTTGTTTACATTCAGAAAGGCGGTAAAGACGCACCTCTTCACTCAGGCCTTTGGCTAAATGCTCTTTATTCTTCCCTCCTTCCAAACACCGCTGTTTTAAACTGTTTTTGTATTGTTTTTATTCTTATTCTTATTATCATGTGGGTTTCTAATTCTTACGCTGGTTTTATTATTGTGTGATACAATTTTAGCGTCCGCACAGCACCCACTCTGATCCGTTTCCCCAATCCGTTTCCCCCGTGCTATTTGGGACAGATCCTCGGAAGAATGGCTTGCCAAAAAATGGATCTTTTTAGATCCATTTTTTGGCGGCATGTATGGAAAGACCCGAAGAGTTCCCACTCACTCCTATGGGATCATCTGTAAAACGACATACAATCCAAAGGAGGAGGAGAGCTTCTTTTGTCCATCAAATGGAGCTAAGGAAATCCCTCACACCATGTGACAGAGTCAACAGGGTATCTGATTCTAAGGGAAGTGATTTTTTTTCCTTTTAAGGAGATGAGGTGGGCATTTTCCTTAAAGTATCCTCTACTTCTTGTCTGGATTCAGCCTTAGTCTGATGGTTCTGTGAAGGAAGGAACAAGGAACAGAATCAATAGAGAAAAATGTATCCTTTATTGATACACAGCTTGGCTTGTAATCCCCTGAAATACATGTTCTTGTGTTTATTGCTCTAACCATGAAGCCAGATATACACATTGTAATGGGAATGTAGTGCTTTATGACTGAAGAGATGGACAGTCTTACTGACATTTGTATAGCTATATTGTCTTTTAAGAAAGGCATAAATTTGTCTTGTGGTTAGAGTGTCACACTTTTATCTGGTCGTAATCCTGGTTTGATTCCACATTCCTCCATGAAGCCAGTTGGGTGATCTTGGCTAGTTACAGCTCTTTCTTAGCTCTCACAGCCTCATCTATTTCAGAGGGTCCCTGTTGAGTGGAGAAGAACAGAAGGTTTGTGAGCCACTTTGGCTGTTTTTGTACATACCTCCCGAAATCCTGATTAAGAAGATCCAGATCTTAGGTAACTGGTCCTCATGGACTCTGGTCCTTGAAGATCTGGACTGTGATGGAGATTCCATGCATCTGCATGGGCTGTCTAGCACCCAGTGGCGATGGGTATTAAACGGGGCTGCTGTTTGGATGCTGCATCATGCCTCCTGAGGTTCCAGTTAGGCCCAAGGAAGAAGTTCTGCCCTGGTTCCACTGGTGCATTGATGAGTGCACACAGCTGTCACTGGGACTCATGATGCGCTGAGAGCTGTACACCCCTAGACCCAGGGCACAGGGTCGTTTCTGCTAGGCCCACCTCTGGACCCCATATGCGGAAGTTTTCATGGGGATCCTCTGGAAATCCAGATCTAAGGGCCCAAAGATCCCATTAGGGATGGAATCCGGTGGGGCCTGTGCAGACGACACGCTCCTGATGACCTCCTAATGAGATTCTCATGGGGTCTTATGTGTGGAAGGTGTCACAATTCTGTCCCTAATGGGGTCTTCTTGGGTCCTCAATGGGATCTTCATAGCCTGTGTGGAAATGACCTTTGTCCCTTTTAATGGGTGAGAAAAGCAGGGAAAAGCCAACTTTTCTTCCCCTCCTTCTTCTCTTCCCTCTTCCTTCTTCAAAAGGGTTTCAAAAGCATCCAACATTAGGGATTGGAGGTGGGGGGTGGGGGTGGGCGGGAAGTGGCAAAGAGGGAAGTTTTCCCCAAACAATGATAGTGAAATTAATTGCTGTATGTGAAGAAATTAAATTCTTCAAAAGCCTTCACTGGTAATCCAAGTTTCCCATAACTTTCACAATTTACAAACTGCTGGTTAGAAAGAAATACCAATTTACACTCCTGGAATGAAACACTGCCATGGCAAACATTTTAGTAAGAACAATTTTTAATAATTTAAGTCCTCTATTGGAAGAGGGAAGCAAAAGAGAAAATTGCATGTAGCCAATTAAGAATTTATGAACAGCTGAATACACACAGTTTATTTATTTACTAGAAATTGAAGTGGGATATTTTGCTGCCTCTGTTACTAAATTAATCACTTACTGTCTTACCTACAATCAATCTTGATAATTATAGTCCCAGGTAATGATGCAAGACAAGTTAAAACAGAAATTCCATCACAAGGAGACACTTGTTTTTAGATTTCAAATGTTTTCCATTTAATTGCTCTAGATTTTTGTTTTATTTTGAGGATTCTTTTTAAAAAATCTGATTGTTAATATAATATAAACTATATTCTATTATACTACTGTATATTAATCAAATTCTATGATAACAAAACCATAATAAAATGCACAATGTGTCTCAAATGGTGTGTCTAGAAAAAAACAATGAATTGACTTTGCAAAAAGTCATCAACAATAATGGGATATGTCAAATTGAACAGGTATTTTTCTAAAACCCATGACAAATAATACAAACCAGTGATGGATGGGCAATAATAACACTAATTACTGAATTCTCTTTCTCTCTCTCAGCGACTGAATCCATACACAGTGATAAGTGCTTCAAAAATATGTTAAGGCACTCACATCCATCGTAAAGTTCAGAGTACACACTTTTAAAGGTCTTTAAAGTAGATTAGATGTGGGATGCCAAGACTAGAGTCCAGATGCTAACACCTATATGCTGCTTTCAAACCACTTTTTCATGTGTGCAAATGCAAACATGGTGTATATTAGGGATGTACATGAATTTTTGTTTTTGGCATTTGAATGTGTTAAAATTCTATTCGAAACAAGTCTATTTGTATGTATTCATACAAACATTCAATACATATTTGCCATGAACAGATACATGTCTGCATATGAACAGATACTTATCTGATATGGATAGATACATATCTGATATATTTCCCAAGCTTAACGAATGTCTGAACTATTGTATGAATATGTGAAAACATTCGTATTCATTTGAATGTTAGCTTACGGATATCGTAACATTCGATTCAAGTTTGAATGTCTGAATTTGGCAGAATTTGGGAGAATTTTGAATGTTATGAATATTCTTGCACATCCCTAGTGTATATTGGTGTTCATCATGGAGCCAAGTCTTAGCCCAGATGAAGTTCTGGGATGAGACTGCAGCCATGGCCTGCAGCGTGTATGAGGGGCCATTCAATCAGCTCACACCAGTCCAACTTCAAAAACTAAGAATGAAAGTTCCTAACTTCTGAAGTTGCTGAAGTTATTTTCACTGAGTATTCAGAAATGGATAATTTCTGGGAACACTTTACATTAGTCACTTCTTTGAGTGAGCTCCAGCATGGTCTCTCTGCTAGGCTCCACCCACTCCAATGCTTGGCTCTGTGAGGATGGAATTGGCCCAGGGGCTCTACTATGATGAGCCCCATTTCCTAGCTGTGACCAAGCCAATCTCTTCCCTCTGCCTCCCTCCTCACAGTTCTCTGGGAGTTTTATGCTGCACTGCATTTGGTTGCTAGACTAGTCCAGCAGACCCCATGGAGAGTCTCATCTGCACTGGAGAGTCATTTAATGGGATTCCATGCCTTCCAGTAGAATGCTGCATTGTTGAACAAGGTATTGGACTGGTTTGGGCTCCCCGAGAAGGGAGGTCCTGCAGCTCACTTCAGTCAAGGACCACTTGCAAGTGATCCTTGCAGCATTCCAGGCTGGTATAATAGACCAACTGCTTGTGTGCTGATGGCACATGAATGGGTAATCTTGTATACCAGGGCCAAAATTATGCCATGTCTAGGCACCTGGCCAAAACAACCTCATATGGCAACTATGGAGTCTGGGAACCTGAAGTTGGGCTGGGATGAGTCACCTGTAATGTGGACAGTCCTTGCCGTGGTGGATCACTTAATATGACCCAGCATTGTGACTTAACTCATGTAATGCAGCGACCGCTTTACGTGGACTTCCCAGGTAAAAGAGGAAAATCTAGTATTCCTATTTCTTTTATTCAAACAAGAAAAAATAGAGCATTGTGAGCAGGAATTAAAGCAATTGGGTATTTGCTGATGTGCAGCAGTGGCCAGTTCTGGCAAGCATGTATCACCAATGAAGGAAAGAAAGATTTTGAATACAATGCCCATTTTTCAGGCCTGAAAAAAACGACTGGGTCTTCTACTTTCAATTCTAATCTTCCAGGCCTGCCAAAGTCATTTGCAAAACAGTTTACTCGCACAGAATTTGCTGTTAGACAATTATGCAAATGAGTATCTAAGTCTGATTGACTATGCTCTTTCACGCCAGCCCCTTCTTCAGGACCGTCTTAATTCTAAAATCTCACAAAATGGATGTGTTGGTTATTTTATTTTTGCATCTGTGTCCTGTTTTCCTCTCAAGGAAGTTATGGTGGAAATCATCCT
Organism: Aspidoscelis tigris stejnegeri; assembly: GCA_023333525.1. Lineage (NCBI taxonomy): Eukaryota > Metazoa > Chordata > Lepidosauria > Squamata > Teiidae > Aspidoscelis > Aspidoscelis tigris. Next base: position 100,164,547 of record JALMGA010000001.1, read on the forward strand.
TCTCATCCTCCACATCATCCCTTTGAGGTAGATAAGGCTGAAACGCAATAAACAGACTCCCAGTGTGAAATGCTGAATTAAAACTAACCAGGCTTAAATAAATCCAAGGGATCTTTGAGACAGCAAATGAATGCCACAAGGTTGTCTCCAGACACAGAGGGAAGCTAAGGGTCACATGATTAGTCACATAACCATCAATCATCATCGGCAGCGCAACAGCAGCAGGGAAAGTGTGAGTTTAAAAGCTGTTGTTTAATCAGCAGCTTTTAACTTTTCACTTTCCCTCACATGGAGGGAGGAAAGTGTGGAATATCAAGTGCCCCTCCCTGCACAGTTTTCCATTTCCCTTGCCATGGGAAACACTTCCACAGGAAGCTTGGAGGTTTACTCGTGTCTGGAGGCACCTTAACTAATTTATGTTGAGAATGCTGTACCTTCTGTGAGAACCCTAATTATATATTTACATTATCAAGGGACAGATTTTTCCATCTGAGCAAGGAACAGAGCCACTTCAGATATGGTAACTATGAATGCTCTTTCAATGCCATTTGAATCCACTTTGAATCCCTGCCCCCAGTTGCATGTCTGTATCCCCAGCGGAATCTATTCTGAATCTACTTTGAATCTGCTCTGAATCCATTCTGAATGTGCTGTAGCTGTGGCTGGGCAGCCTCTTTACCGCCTCCCCACCTTAATAAAAATAGTGAAGCTTCAAATGAATGCACAAAAGGATTTGCTCAGCATATGAATGCCAGTTTTGGAATGTAGCCAATGTTCGATCTGAATGCGAATGTACAAATTTTTACAAATTCCTAGAATATTCCTAGCACATGCAAGAAAAAAAAATATTTTGCCAAAGTTTAGTTCTTAAAAATGTTTGGTCTTTTTCTCTGCAATTGGGGGTGTGCAATCAGTTTGCTGGAGTAGCTTAACTTGATTAACAGAACTTGTGCTTAGAAAGTATCTGTTGAGCTTAGATGATCTTCTGACTAATCTTTAATGAGAGAATCACCTTGTGACCACTTGAAAAAGGCTGCTCAAAAGCGATACAGACTCACAAAGAAAGTGAATGGGTGACATGCTGGGCATGATCCTTTCTGCTTTCTGTCTTTTTCTTCTTTGACCTTATCAAGTTCTTGACTGCGTGTGTGGGTGGCCCATCTCAGGCTCCAGATTTAACTGAAATGTGCTGGCTAGTAAGTCAACAGAAGACTTTATCTCAAAACATGCATCCAACATTCAAGTGCAGGATATGAAAGTGAACAGCGGGGAATTGGATTAAGGCCAGCTACTATGTACAGCATTAAAAAAAATCCCAGTGATACCAAGCAACTTTTCCTTTCTTTTGCCTTGTGCCAGTTCTGTGAGAGAACTTTGCATTTTATGAAGCACACACATCCTGATCCTTTCAGGGAACAAAGGTTCAGCCTAGACTAAACATAATAGGTGGAAAAGGCAGGAGCTCTTTATGGATTTATTTGAGGGTGGATACCTCTGAACCCAACAGAACTTACTCCTGTATCACCAGCAGAAATCACACAAGCCAAATATATGGGAAATGCTAGAAGACTAGATTTTATTGGTGCAGTTTTGTACTTTAATTTTTAAAGGTCTTTTTATATCTTGTTATTTTTAACTTTTAATTCCTTATGTAGTATAATGCCCAAGGGGTAAATTAGGGAAATAATGGAAATAATTCCTGTGTCAACATTTTTAGGTAATAAGGAAGACTTTCTGCAGCAATGCAAGTGAATTTTCCCCCTGTACATTGCAACATAAGAGGAGCCCTGTTGGACTGGACGACAGCCCATCTATCTCACACCATGGCCCACCAATTGCTTCAGGAATTCTCAAGCAGGAAACAGAAGCAAAACTTTCACTTGCTTTCAAATCCCTGCAAATGACATTTAGAAGCATCCTGCCTGTCTCTCCAACCATGGTTAGAGAACTGTAATATCGGGAAAAAGAGGAAATGTGGAGGGAGGGAATGAAGCTCTGTGTGGAAGCTTATCTTTGCTCTCCACAAATTGTGTTTTGATCCCATGGAGATCAGCATGTCATTCAGTTAATCTTAGTTGTTTTTTCTGTGATGTAGTTGGATTTATTTTTATTTTTATCTAATTCTATTTTACCTGTTCATCACCCCTGAGACTTTAGTGGGTCAGTGTAAAAATAAATAAACAAGCAAATAAAGGCTCATATAAGTAGAAGGTGACCCATGGTCACTCTCAGTGGAAAACAAAGATGGATGAAGAATTGGCCTCTCCATTTTCTGCACTTCCAAGGACATCATTTCCTGCCATGCTCTTTGGTCAGCTTGGCCTGGTACTGAGGCAGCTGTAGCTGATAAGTCACTAGCACAGCATGAGAGTTTTCAATGGAGGTCTCCACTGTGGTGGCATAAATGGCATCCACCAATGTGGTCACATGTCAGGATATCAACACACACACACACACACACACACACACACACCGGTATTCATCAATGTGCTCAAACTGTATATTCACCTGTTTGGGGAATATGAAAAAAAGTAAAATCCTTCAGGGAAGACGTAGCGGAAAAAAATCAAACAAAATTGGGAGATAATACCATTTTTATATCTGCACTATGGCCTTTTTTGTTTGTTTATTTTGTTATTTAGAAACAACACTCATATCAGAACAGAACACTCTTAAAGTTTATATGTCACTGTTAGTAACCCGAAATTGAAAAATTCACCAAATGTTCAACACTGCACATTGTACAAACAGCTATGGCTCTTTGCCAAGCTAGAGTTTAAGATCAATTACAGAGAAAACAGGAATCATTTATACTGGAATCATTTCGGCTTCCATTGCTTTCTACAGTTTCTCGCCCTTCTGAACCTGGGCCGTTTCTGTACTTGGCCTTATTCTGGAATATATCTTGAGATAGGGGTCTGTTGTCTGTGTACTAATACAGACTATGGCAGGCCTTGCCTGGTGCCTGTCATAGAGTGCTCTAGCATGCAGACAGCAGGCATCTATTCCAAGATATATTTCAGAATAAGGCCAAGTGCAGAAACAGTCCTGATCTGCTATTCCATTATCTTCTGGAAACCTTCTAGTTTCTAGGTATGTCAGGGAGGTGCCACAATCTGCCCCTGAAAAAGATATCCTTTATTTCTATTTCTGCCTTCTTGCTTCCTTTGCATTGTCTGCACTTCTAGATGGTCAGTACATTTTGATTATAGACAAGGCTGTCCACTGTCCAGAATTCTGCTTCCACTTCCTTCTAGATTCAGATATGACTTCCATTTCCTATGCCTTCAACTTACCACCAACTAGGCAAGGCTACAAAACTAACCAAGTAGCATATTCAGAGTGCCAAGGATGGAGAGAGATGTAATGAAATTAACCACGTTTTGCAAGATCTGGATTTTTGAGATGGGGTCCTTCCAGAGATCTGGATCTTGAAGATCCAGATCTCTGGGAGGATCCCATACATCCACATGGGCCTGCTAGCACCCTATTGGAATGGGTGCTAAGCCGGGTGGCGTATGGATGCAGCAGGATGCCTCCTGAGGGCCAGATCAAGCCCCAGGAGGGAATCCTGTGGCTCTTTGGCTACATGGGTGGTGTGGTGGATCATGGCTGCCTGCTTTGGCTGGCTTGCACGATTGTCACCTCAATGCTCCTACCACCGCCACTGCCTCCGCCACCCAACTCCCCAGCATTGAAGCAGCCTTCTAGTGGTGGTGGTGGGCTGTCAGCAGTGACAGTGGCAGCTGCATTGACAGATGTGGCTTCAATTGCCTCCTCTGCCATGCCCCCTGATGCTGCCCCCCCCCCAGGCAGGTATGCCACTCACAGCTATGGAGCCTAAGCAAGCCTCCATAGCTGCAAGTGGCAGGGCAGAGCTGGTGCCACCTGCACAAGCAGCTCTGCTCCTGCTAGGCATGTCCCTGGGCTCCATTGCACATCCACTAATCTGGTCTTCATTGCTAGACACCGGATTGTGGACACCTTTAAATGGGTCCATACGATCCATTAGATCTGGATTTCTCCTGCCATTGTGGGGCCAGGGCCTGCTAGATGGGGTCGTAAATGTGTTCTGTGTGGGGACAGGGCCTTCCCAATTGGTACTAATCAAGTTCCTAATGGGGTCTTAACTGGGTTCTTAGTGCTCATGGAAAGACAGCCGAAAAATCTCTTGTCTGTAGGAAATGCATACCGATGCTGGTTCCAATGCACCCTAGCCATGAATATTCCGAACAGGTGTGCAGACAAGCAGACTGAAATGTAATTATGAAGATTCAGATTCATGTGTGGACACAGCCAGACAGATATCCACTCTGACCCACAGTCACTATAATTTCCTTCTATGGGTAATACCATTGCAGGGATTAAAAAAACCAGGGGCCTTAGCTACCTCTGAAAGACACAGCATAAAGGCAATTAAATTCCTTATGCTCAGACAGGTGTTACAACTCACAGAGCGAATTTATACTTTTGCAATAGGCAGATGTTCAATATATGGTTTCCTTGCTATTCTGACTTCCACATTTATTACTATAGTTTATGTAGGCCTTGTTTTCAGTAGGCTGTTTGAGATCTTAGAAGCCATACATTACTTTGAGTACCTTGTGGCAGAGAACATATTTTAAAATAAAATAAATAATAATAATAAATCAAATTCTGAAAAGGACATGAATTTCTTTCTAAATAATCTCAGGCCAAAGAAGTCAAAAACTCTGAATTGTTTCTGCCAGCTAGTAACCTGTTTTGGTGTATAGCAGAGTCTTATAATTACCGATATGGCATCTCTTTCATTCATGTAATTGCACAATTAAAACGCAGTGCTCTACACAATTTAACAGATTTAACTGTGCAATGAGTGGGAAATTATCCTTTGAAAGGCACAATACTTTAAAATCCAGTAAGATCAAGTTCAAAAATATCATGTAGCTAATCTGCAAGGGATGAAATGAAGGAAGAAGGCCTTGCCTGCTGTCCTTGGCACAAATTTATCTTTCCTGGTTTCTCCGGAAGGCCTTGGCCCAGGAATGCATCTTTGACAGTTCTCAAAGCTTTCATGGAAGAAATTCATTTTTATCCTGCAAAGAACCAGTAAACCAGTTAGAAGAAAGAAGATATCCTTTTGTAAGGGTCATTTTTAAATATTAAAAAAGGGGGGAAAAGAGTTTGAATGCCTCAAGAAGGAATATAACAAAAGTTCTGGGTAAAAATGTATGCCTTATGTTTGAACCATTGCCTTTTCCTCCCTTTTCCATTCTTTTTCAAAGGATGGCTTGTACTTTTAAAGCTTGAAAGAAGACCTTATAACTTAGAACAGATTTATTTCCCTTAGAAAAGACAAAAGGATTTACTTTTCACATGCATGTTCATACCAGTATGCTGGAGTGACAGTAACTTTAGCAAATGAAGTGGGGCCTGAATCAGAAAAATATCTTTTTTTGTGGTGGTTTCTCATTTACTCAGATTAGAGATGTGCACAAACGTGTTTTTTTTAATTGGATTCATATCAAATCGAATGTGAGAAAATGAGTATTTGTTCGAATAGATCCCCTTTGAATGTGGCAGGATTTGAATTCAATATGAATGTTTGATACGAATTTGATTCAAATCCCTGCTATGAATCGCATATGAATTACCTACATATCCCCTATGGATCCCCTATGGATCCCCTATGTATCAGCTCTGAATGAATCCACTCTCAATTTACCTTGAATCCACCCTGGATCTGTTGCAGATGTGACTGGTGCAGCCACTAACCCACGTCCCCAGGTTCAAAAATATAACAAAGCTTTATACAAATGTCCCGAAGCATTTGATTCAAATTCAAAAGTCAGTCTTCTAATGTGCTAACATTAGATTCGAATTTGAATGTCTGAATTCGTACAAATTTCAAATGCGATGAATATTCGTGCACATCCCTAATTCAGATCACCCCTAGCCAAGTGGGGAATCTACATATGCCACCATCATTCAGGCACAAAATAAAATAATCCTGTTCACCCTGGCGAGTCATTAGGATGGCAGTAGATAGTTTGATCTTCTATGAATACATGATTGTTGTCTTTAAATATCATCATCATCATCATTGTCATCATGACGTCCGGTAGATATTCATGATTGGTTTGGTACAAAGACCTTGGATATGCAGCAGCACTCTGCAGGGGAACAGGAACAAGCAAGATTGTGAGTAGAAGCCTCCCTTTAGTCTGCGCAAGCTGCCTTTATTTATTTATTTATTTATTTATTTATTTATTTATTTATTTATTTATTTATTTATTTATTTATTTATTTATTTATCCCACCCTATACCCGGAGGTCTCGGGGCGGGTAACAACATTTAAAATCAAATACATTAAAAGAATAAACAATCTATATTAAAAAAATAGTGCCTGCAAATAACTACTAATGACTACAAGTGGGAAAGGAAAAGGTGTCTCCATTTAGCTAAAGGCCAGGGCAAGGAGGGGCATCTTCAGGCGAGGGAGCCTGACACACTTCAAGAGGGAGATTGTTCCATAGCCTGGGGCCACCACTGAGAAGGCTCTCTCCCAGGTGCCCACCCATTCTACTGCTGAAGGTGGTGGGACAACCAGGAGGGCCTCCCCTCCGGATCTTAAGGCACAGGGAGGTCGATATCTTTTGGGGGAATCAATATATGGCTTTGGCAAATGAAAGAAGGCTATCAGGCAAACTCTGATCCTTCTTCATCCATCTTAGTGCGAGTGCTTTTCACACCGTCACTGCAATGAAGCCAATATAATATACATACAGCATGGTTATTAAAGGCACTTTTGGCATATAGGCCTAGCAGAAAACTGCTTTTGCTGCCCTGTCTCACCCTATCAGCATTGACCTGTACACATAGCCCTGGTTTGCTTGTGACTGCTCTTTAACATGGTTAATGGTCTGCTGTGTCTTCTAACCTCAAGTGCCCCCCTGGCAGCAATGGTGGAATCTTGGTGGAGCCAGATTCATTCAGTTTACTCCCCAAGCAGAGTCCACTGGTTCAAGGCACAGAATTATAATCTTTATAATCTGGTTCGATCCTATTCTTCCCCACTCCCCCAAGCAATGTAGTACATGGTCCCTTCTTCCTCTTAGCTAGAAGAAGAGGAGGAAGAAGGAGAGTTGTCTTTTCTACCCTGCTTTTCTCACATGGGTAAGAGGATTCAAAGCAGCTGAAAAAGCTTTCTGTTCTTTCCCCAGAAGAGACCATGTGAGGTAGGTGGGGCTGTGAGAGCTCAGAAAGAGAGCTGTGACTAGCCCAAGGCCACCCAGCTGGTTCTGTGGAGGAATGCGGATTCAAACTGGGAAACTACCAGAAAAGGATCTGATACTCTGACATGTGTTTTGCACTATTCAAGGGCAGACTTGGATTTTGGATTGACTTTCTTCTAGCAAAAAACCTTGAAGGTCAGGTTAATAGTCAATACAAAAGCTGATGTAATTTCCAGTAGTGTCTCAATAGCAAATACTATATTGATGGGAGCCAGGAAATGTTTTCCTTTCTTCTTTTTATGAACAGCACAAATACAACATAGTTTTAAGGACCACTGAAAATCAATTGCCATGTTCTGTATTTCCCCTTTTTAAATAAGGCTGCGAGCCACTGAGATAGCAGGGCAAAAGAATACACTGAAAATGGTAGGTATTGTCTTTGCTACACAGCAGTTATATCATAAATGGTATATTGAAAGTATTAAGTGTCAGCAGGGATGCATTCTCCATCAAATTATCTTTTATTTTATGGAAGGTAGAGACTCTCCCCTAAGTCAGTATAAAACATTTACAATGCCTTTGCCGTTTCTTTGTGTATTGCTGCATTTGGGAAAGATGCAAGTGACAAGTGAATAGAGACTTATAAATAAAAGATTATGGGCTCTATTGTAACTTTATAAGCTAGAGTTGTGTTTGTGCTTATGTAAAGGCACTCGACCACTGGCAACTCCAGGAGGCATTTGGCCTATAACAATCAGACAGAAATACCTTTGGGATGCAAGACCTTTTAGTCTTAAGAAAGGCCTCTTGCCCCTTTCATTCCCAGAAATTGTCATATATATTTGCCCTTTCATAGAAAGTCCTGGAGCTTTAGGCCCACTGAAAACATTGCTTTGTTTTAAATTGCATTTGCCATTACCAAGAATATAATAACACCTCTTCTAAGAAATGCAGTACTTTGAATCAATTAGTTTAATCAATAATCCTTGCTAATATGCATAAGAGCTGAATGAAGGTCCCATCCAGAAGGCACTCCTAGCTGGGGATGTGCACAAATGTTTGGGGGTTTTTTGAGTGTTTGATTCATATCAAATTGGATGCAAGAAAATTAGTATTTGGTCAAATAGATCCCCTTCAAATGTGGTGGGATTCAAATTCGAAAGGAATGTATGATATGAATCAAATATGGAACCTGTTGAACTTTCTGCATTATAACTGAATTATAAGAAATGTATACTAAGGCCACATCCCCATGCAAACAATTTTGGAGTGATTTTGGCTCGGTTTTTACCGGGCGCAAGACCGAAATTGAATCAAGCCCATCCCAATGCCATCACCAGTAATGCGGGCTGTATACAGCTGTCCCCATGCAAACCACGCTAAACCCCAGCATGGGGGAACAGCAACATCTCCTCTCTCCCTCTCTCTCCTGATTGGAAGCCAGATTGACATCACACCCACTGTTGTGCCGCCTGCTGCAGCCACATCCCCCCCCCCCCCGCCACCCTTAGCAGCACGGAGAAGCTAGGATTGAACAGCAATAATAATGAGGTTTGGCAGCAATTTAGAAGTTTTGCACACCTCTGCATCACCATGAGAATACCCGGGAACTGCAATCAGATACAAAAATAAAGCCATGAGCAAGTCATCATGCCTGCCTTGGGGATTGGGGAAGGGGGGTGGAATACTTGTTGTAGGAAAGGGAGAAAAATCAAACCATTATCATGCCTGCCTTAGCGATTGGGGAAGGGGTGGGTGGGATACTTGTTGTGGAAATGAGTCTCATGGATCAGCAAAGGCCATTTTACCCCCTCATCAGTTCAGCTTTAACACCATTTACTCCCCCAAAATTTCAGCAGTTGCGATCTCCAATGCACAGAGCAGAAACGGTGAGCACAGGACATGAAACCTCACCTCCCAATGACCCGAGCGCTAATCTCCTCCCCAAATAGCCAGAAACCATCCCCATGAGTGGGCTTGGCTCCCAAAACAAGGCGTGCTCAGCCACAAAACCGTGGTGAGAAAAGTTTTTTCCTGCTCCAAATTTGGTACAGGTTTGATAGGGGTTTCTGCGATTTGGTCCATGGAAATAGGACCATATCGATTTTGCATTTGGACAGCCCTTCCTGAATCCTATTTTGATTCGGACCAAAATGTGCGTGGGGACACAGCCAACCAAGATTTCCTTAAAATGTGATATCTACTTCAGTTAAACGCCAGTGCAAGGAAATGAATCTGATCTTTAAAAAAAAAACAAAAAAACCTTCATTCTTCATCCACATTTACAGGAATGGTACAGCTCAATGTTGTGACTGGTAGAGCAAATTGCCAGGAATACAGAGGGTTGCCAGTTAAATCTCCAACCTTTTCATGGGAGTAGGCAAAGGCAAACCACTTCTGTATATCTGCCAAGAAATCTTGTGTAGTGCTGCCCATGAAGGTGCGCATGACTCAGTAATACACAACAACAACTATTGAATGGATTCCATTTAGTTTGCCAGTTTCTAATAATACATTTCATCTCTAATACTGCAAGGTATTTTGTTCTTAAAACTCTCAACTATTAAATATAAACATTAAGGAAAAGAAAGGCTATGAAGACCTATTTTTAACTTGTCATTATTCAATGCCAAATCAAAATTTATTTGTTATATGCCACAAATGAATTAGGCTTCATTCTTCAAAACTTCTTGTCTAGTGGGAAATATAGAGAAGAAAAATATAAGCAAGCACAAGATGTAGAAACATGAATATTTTACAAGCATCTATGTAATATTTTTGACAATGATGAAGCTACATGTGTACTTGGTATCTGTCTCTGTTTTCATCACAGTGGAGGTGCTATAATTCTAGGAAAAAAGAAAAAAATCCAGTAGAATTAAGAAATATAAATTTACTTTGAACAAAAGCGCTTGATTTCAGGACAGTGTTTCTTAATTATTGTGCCCAAAAAAGAATTGGCCATGACAATTTCAGTAGATAGACATGTGGCGATCTTCTGCTTGATGCAGGGGTGATGGTGGTATATAAATATAGTAGTAGGCATGTTATGGCAGTTTCAACTGTAATGTTATCACAAGTTGAGAAGCAGTGAGAAAAGAAAGAGACAATCCATCACTTTCTATGCTCCTTTCTCCCTCCATATATACATTTTCAACTGCTTTTTCCACACAGAAGTAAAAGTGTTTGAATTGCAGGACCTTCTAGCTACACAAGATGTCTCCAGACAGAGAATTGGAGAAAGCAGCTGTAAGGGCAACTACTCATATTCACCTTCACTTCTCACCAATGGTGCCTCAGACAGGCACTACACTGCACTGCTTGTGTGCAGTTTTTAGGCCTGCAGCAGTGGCAAAATGTAGCATCATCTTTTTACTTCACAGTTACCTTAGAATGCTCCACTGCTACTGCAGATGATGGAGCATCCAGAAGCCACTGTGAAGGGGCAGTGCAGCTTCCAATCCTCCTTTCTGGTGGTCCAGAAGCCACTACACCATCACTTCACAGCTTCCTCCCATCTGGAGGACTGGACACCGCTGGAAAGGGGAGCTGCAGCATAGTACGTGTCTGGAGGCACTGCACGACAGGACCTTCATTGCTCTCATTCCTGTTAGACCCAGCTTTCCTTGGCTGCCTCCCTAGACATAGCAAGAGAGCCGCTTGGGAATCATTCTCTCCCTCACAGAACTGGTCCTTGATGAGAAGGAAGGAGGCAGATCTGATGGAAAGCATCCTAGTAAAATACTCTTGCCTGTGACTAATTCCTTTGTCTTCTGGTATCAACAATAAGTGGAAGAACCTGCTATGAGCAGTTCTGTGTCTTGTTTCTGAGTTCTTTGATTCTGGGCACAAGGGTAGTAATTCTGTGGTGGAGCCCACCTTGGCACACCTGGCCTCTTTGAGGGCTTCCAAAACAGCACAGTTTAAGCAACCATGGGGAGAGGGGTAGCTCCTGCCATTGATTTGGAACTGTTTAGTGAATTTTTGTGATCACAGGCCACATTAGATTGTAAGCCTGAGGGCAGGGACCTGTCTAAGATTTTTATAATGTTGTAACCCGCTCTGAGACCTTCCAGTATAGGGCAGGATAGAAATATAAATAAATAAATAAATAAATAAATAAATAAATAAATAAATAAATAAATAAATAAATAAATAAATAAATAAATAAATAAATAAATAAATAAATAAATAAATAAATAAATGGCAGCCACATTCTTTTCAGCTACATTTCCTACCCTAAGTAACCAGTATGTAACATCAGTCAGAATCAAAGGTTGGATTTCAGTGGGAAGAACAAAATATTCTTAAAACAGTGCCTCAAAGTTTGATCAGCACCTTGGCAACTATGCAGAGGAAGGTCTAGGTCTGACTTGCCCCTAGTTATACAAGAAGTTGCTTGAACATCCTTTCTCTCTGCAGTGAAAGAGATTGTGAATAAGATAGCTTTGACATTTGAGGAGAGCAGGAAAGCTGCCTTGCCACGATGATTTATTTTGAAAACTGTATGCACACAGTCTTGACATGTGGCTATATTTTTACCTAATGGTAGAACTGCTTGTGTTTTAGCTCATTTTAGGCATAGATCTATTCTTCTCTAATGGACACCAAGCTGCCTTCACTTCCTTCATTCTTTTTGACATGGGTAGGTCACTAATGTTAACTATTCATATCCTTTATGCATGGAACATTGTCCTGTGGTATGAAAGAATCCACAAGACTCCCATCCTTTTGCTTTCCACCTGCTGCATCTCCATCCACACAGGATGGAGCATAAACTGGGCTAAGTGTTGAAGAAGAAGAAGAAGAAGAAGAAGAAGAAGAAGAAGAAGAAGAAGAAGGGGACTCAAAGCAGCTGACAAAGCTTTCTATTCCTCTTCGCACATCAGACATCCTGTGAGGTAGATGAGGCTGTGAGAGCTCAGAAGAGAAGTGTGACTAACCCATGGTCACCCAGCTGGCTTCATGGAGGAGGGCAGAATCAAACCCAGTATTTCCAGATAAGAGTCCGGCTACTTAACCACTAGATCAAGCAAACTGAGGTCTACTGGCATGCTAGGGACCTGGTCTGGAATAATTAGCCATTTATATAATGCATATGACCTCCATGCTTCCGTATGTGGGGACACATTTTGGCTGTGCAACAAGGTGCACGAGCAAAAGAGTCCCTCTGGGAAATCTGAAGGCCAGGAACCTTTGTTCTTGGCCTTTGGTAGCTCCAGTGTCAACTCCAAAGCTGGCACAGCCTTCAGAGCCAGCAGTGGGGCTGCCATAAGAAAGACCATACCCATGCCAATGGCTTTGTCCCACACCAGCAGCAACTTGCTGCAGCCTGGGACTAACTGTATTACTGTCCAAGGTGGATCACTCTGGTCTTGGAGACAAAACTTCAATGTAAATATGACCTTAAGCAAAGTTTTAATAGTCATCATTAAAGTTTTATTTACTCTTACAGGATGCAGAAAACCCTAGTAAAAAGCATGGAGAGCTATTTAGAATTTATTGATTTTTTTAAATTAAAAAATATAGTTAAAAACGTACTTTTATACCATTCCCTTTGGTGCTTTAAAGGTGACCATCCTCAATTCCAAGTGCTTTTCTTTTTCTGGTCTGTTTTGTCATTTGTCATTTTGATTTGTAAACTGTGCTGAGTCTTCTGAAAGCAAAAAATATAAATCCAAGAAATAAAATGAAAATAAATATTACTTTCAAAGATTACTAGAAAAATGAAAGCTAGGAGATCTTAGGTATGGTTCCATGAAACTTTGGGAATTTCAAGCTGAACTCTGTATAATAGTGGACAGGCCTGGATTCTTCCCAACATGAACATCTCTTTATGAACCCTCAGCAGTGACTGAAGAATAGATATATTATCAAACTGGCTTGTTTCCAGCCTACAAATAATTCAGTATCATTTTTCTCCTCTTTTTGTACCTTGTAATATTTTAGTCCTTTATATATTTTAGTGTAGACTATGATTTTGGTGTTTTTGTTTGTTTGTTTGTTTGTTTACTCTTTTTTTGTATACATTGAATTGTTTTTGAATTTTTTTAAAAATCAGAGTTTTCCTAATATAGATGTACTTCATATAGTTCATGTGTATATTACAGATCTGTCAAGATCTAGTGCAGCTGGGTTGAAGAGAAGCATCTGGGGAAAAAATCAGATACAAAAATCTGCTGATTGAAACTGAGTGTCCATCTATGGCAAGGAAGGTGATGATTGTGCCAATAATTATTGCTGCTCTTCACGAGGTTCCAAAATAATTGAAGCAATATGTTAATATGGCTGTATTCAGGCTTAACAAAAGGGGAGGCTCAGAGGTACCTCAGATAGACACCTGGTGCCTCCAAGTAGTGAGTTAAAAATGGGAAGGTTACCTATACTTCACAGTAAAGCTGCTCTGCAGGAAGAACAAATTGTCCCCACAATCTTCAATACTCTGATGCAAGAAGGAGACTTCTTCTGTCCTGTGTGATTAGCAACTCTCTCTCTTACAGGACCGTTGCTTCTTGGTAAAGTCTTGCAAGATCTGTCCCAAATACCCAGCCCAAAATACTAGCCAGCGAAGGCCCTTGTAAATATTTTTTTTTATTATTATTCCGGAGAATTGTTCTATAATGCACAGGGAGCATTCTAAAACCTGCTTGGCAGGTTGAAAGCAGCTCCGCATTCCCTACGAACTTTGACTCCTGTCCAGACACAATCAATGTGTGGCCCTCATGTCTCTGAGCCTTCTTTAATCCACTTTTTCTAGCACAAAATGCTCAGGAGAGGGGGAAGGGGCAGACTGGTGTGTGAACAGTCATACCTTAATGCCTTCTCTGAGGCGCCTCAGTGTTCTGAGATGGCTCAAGCAGAATAGCAATGGGTTATCTTCTTCCTGCAACAATCACAATAACCCCTAGGGGGCACAGCCTCTAAAGTATAAATAGCACTCAATCTACATGGGGCCCCCTTTAACACATCCTGGGTTGCTGAGACAACCAGACATACCGTTGAGTCCCAGCTCATCCAGAATCATGCCAGTTGGGAGCAAGGTTCAGGCTAAGAGACTTACATACCAATCAGTAACTGAAGCAGCCATTACTGGGAACAGTATGTATTTTGAGCCCATAGCTAAGTCTTTCAGTGTACTAAATCAATTTTAAATATTTTTTAGACTGTGTAAATAATACCTGCAACAGCAGCAGCAACAACAATTATAATACAACTATAATAATAATAATATCTACTAGTAATGATACTATAAATATTCTGATTTTGGTTTTGATGTAATAATTTACATCAGTAATATTACAGTAAATTGGTAAAGCTTTTACTTCATAACAAGGTGCTACCTGCTTCAAATAATCAGTTTGACAGATAAAGTAGCGAGAAGTAGATATTGAAAAGTTTCTGTCAGAATTTCAATATTTGGAAGGATACAGACTATCCTTAACAGGGACTTCTTCATATCATGAAAATATTCTTATTCTTTGAAAGAACTAGGCCAGAATCCGTCTTTCCTCAGACACATACCAATTAAGTTTTCATGCTTTTCTTCTTATCTTTCATTGATAGAACTCCTTGAGGAGGAAATAGATAATGATTTTTGGATTTAGTAGGAAAATGACTGTTTTATTCTTCTGTTAACCAGTTATGGTCAGCATTGTTTAAATTAATTCTCAGCCTGCTGGAGGTTTAATGGAAGAAAATATAAATGATAGTGTGTTCATGCAAAGAACAGCTTAATCCTGGTGGATGCATTAAAAGGACAGCAACAGAAGTCTTCTAGAAATCCAGCTGAGCAACAGTTGTCGGTACCCTACTGAGAATGCCACATACCTTTCTAGCAATCCACAGAAGGAATGTATGAGTCAAACTCCAGCTGACTCTAGGGAAAACGGGAGGGGGGAATCCTATGTTTGATTAATGTATTATCCAAGCCTATGTGTCAAGTAAACAAAATGAGAGCAAAGGAATGAATATGCTTTGCTAACGGGTCTTGTACTGGCTAAAGTACTGTGGCAACAGCCAATTCCACCACTAGAGGCATCATCTAATCAAAGAATTGGGTTCTTGGTACAGCAAAGAGAATTAATTGATGGTAGGAAACAGACAAATGGTCACAGTCAAAGTTCCTGGTTTTCCAGGCCAAGGATGCTGGTTTCCATGTAGTACAACCTCTTGGCTGCCCAAACAGCTATCAGGCTGTGATGTGCTAATCAGCTTTTAGTGCACCATAACATTAGATCTGTTTTTTTGTTGTTGTTGCTTTGATTGTACTTTTCCATAAATCAGCACAGCAGCCAGAATGCACGTTCACATCCAAGACTCCATCTGGAGTGGCTCCAAGTCAGTGATGTGGTGTGGGATTCTAGCCTAATGTTTACAGACAGGACTGGGTTCACACCTTTAGTCTTTTTTTCTTTTTAGTTTTCAGTTTTATGCAGGAACATCTCTTTAGACCTCCTAACCAAGCTACATAGTCCAGGGTCACATCTCCACTTACTAGGTAAGGTGCCTGTAAAACGTACCGTTGTCACTACTACTCCATGTGTGGCAGCAGCAGACACCTCACAGTAATCATGCTGAGTCATTTCTAGGTGTGATTATCATTGGAAGTGTCATTTTTGTAGGGTGATATTTTGTACTCTGAACAGTGACATTCCTGGCTACCACTGGCAGTGACACCTCTGTGCTCACAAATGGAGACACAGAAGCATTTTTCTCAAAAGTAATTATGGTACCTCTCCAAAGTAACCAAAACAGGGCTACATCACTAAGTAACTGCAGACCCAGACCTTGATTCTGGTGTGGCAAACCTAAGAATAGCTGCATGGACAGTAGCAGAGAATACATGCATAGGAACATTTCTGTTGTGAAACAAATTTGCACAGAATTATTTCTGTGCATTATCAGAGAACAGGAAAAGGGAAGACAGATGTTGGAGGCTGACAGATTATGTGGACCGGGAAGGGATTTTGGATGAGGTACAGTAGGGAATATAGCAAACTCTTCCACATTAGATAGGGTACTTTCCCTGATGTGTTGGAGAGGGGTGGGAGGAAGCACTGGATGTTCATTATCTATTTTAGATCCCTTCTCTCTTGATGTGAAATTTAAGGGAATTTCCTTAAGCTTTTGAATAGTTAAAAACTTTGTCATTGTTGATGGGAAAATGTTACACTTTAGAAGCCTTTTCTACAGAAGGCACTATAATTGGGAATAATATTCAGGGCAAAGAGCATTTTTGTTGTGATTCATTAATAAACCCTGTACGGTTCAAGCTACCTTTAGAAGCCATGTTGTAGGGTGCTTCCTAAGCCAATGTGTAAGCAGATCTATAACTAAATGATATCCTGCATGCCTAAGTACATGATGATGTGTATTTGATTGCTAATTGGAGGATAAGTCTTTGCCTCTCTGGTGGTTTCCAAGTGCTTGGACTAATGATAGTTCTAGCCTGCTTCAGTGAGAGTTCCAATCAAGAGGCGTTTTCGCACACGGGGTTTTCGAACGCGTGCAAGACAGCCTTGAACGCGGCATACACATTGCCGCAGCGGGGCTTGCGCTCCGACGTGTCCGGAGCTGTCTTGCGCGCGTTCGAGATGTAGAGCACTTTAAAGTGCTCTACATCCGTTCCGGCGCGGACGAAGCGCCCGCAGCCGTTTGGGGAGAGAAGCATTCGCTCATGTTTCTCTCTCCCTGACAGCCGCGGGCTCCCCTCCCCCACCGGCGCTGGCTGACAATCAGCTGATTGCCTGCTTTGCCGGCTGCGGGAGCCTCGGCAGCCGTCTCCCTGCCCCTTGCCAGCGTTTGCCGGCTAAGGCACTTCAGAATGCTTTGAGCATTTGCACACAGGTGCGCCGGAATGCGTTTACACGCGTTCCTGTGCTCCTATGTGTGAATGCTGAAAGCGTCTTGAAGTGTCTTAGGCTTCCCGTCCTATACTCGTTCCATATGGAATGAGTGTAGTGCGAAAATGCCTAAGGTTGCAGAAAGATTGTCTACAGTGTACACCATTTTTTTTTTAAAGGACTGGAATCCTAGATGGGGTTGTGTCATTAACCTAAGGATTTTCTTGCCTTATTCTGACCCAGATAGGCCATTTCACCAGAGACCTATCTTTCCATTGCCATCCTTTAACACTAGAGTCTGCTGAAGTCATCAGCACACAACGAGCAATTATTTATTGCACAGGATAAGCATATTTTATCCTTAGACTACATAAATAACCCCTGGTGGGCACAACTTAGTAACACTGATACTTCCGTTGTTTTATGTTAGAAATGATGGGAATTTTTTTCAACTAATTGTATCAGATTACTTTGTTGCCCGGCCCTGCTTTGTTTTAAAGTGGAATGGAAGGGTAGAGAAAAGATATTTGCCACTGGATCACTCTTGCATTTTCAAGTAGCCCTCTTCCAGCTGTGACAAGCTTAGCATAGCTATTAGCTGGCTGAAGGAAGCTTCACTTCTGAGTCAGTTGTTAAACCTGTTTCCAATATTCCCCATGGTTTCTAGTTCAAGGACTGGCTGAGCACACCACACAGTAACTTCAGTTATCAGATTTAATGTGTCAGGTGCAAACAGCTGTCAGATCCATCTGTGGGACATTCTTTAAGGGTGCAAACATGAAGGAGAAGGAGAAGAAGCACCAGGATTCCCCTATGACATTCTTGTATTCCCCTATGGGGACTGCACAACAAAGCCCAAAGACTTGCCAAATATAGGAATGCTTGCATCATAAGATAAATAACAAGATTTCTGTCTAAACAAATGCTAACGACAAGGTTAGTTCTTTTTGGTATCACAACCAATGTTGTGATGTGTATTCCACAAGGGCATCTGTTGTCACTACTCCTTTGATCAGCTCTGACATCTCTGTAACAGAAACTAGCAAGTTGCTGCTGAGTTGGTCTCGTACGTGTTGCATGAATAAAAAATTATTCACTCTGTCATTCTTTTCAGATTGCTTGCTAGCTGCTGAACTTTTGAAAACTATATTTCTGATGCTCTTAATGCCTGAGTAAATTCCCTTCTTTGATTTTTTTTACTGCTTACATGGATGCACTTATTGACGTTAGTTCATAAATTAAATTCAAGTGAACAAGTGTCTTCCCTGTGTCTTTGTTTACATATAGCAAAAGCTTAAACCAATATGTTAAATCGCATCACTTACCCACCTGTGACTCAAAATTAATCCAAGAACCATAAAAACAGAACAGAAAAATCACATAGAGAGCAAGCCAATGGCCTGAGGGTGTTATACTAGAAACAGTGTACTAGGCTTTGTCTTCTTCATGTTGATATCAGAAAGTAGTCTACTGGCATTATCCTGGTTTGGGAGTAGTGTTTCTGCTGCCATTAATGGAACAGGGAAACCCTTGTCTGTGCAGAGTGCACTGCACTCCTAAATGTGCATTATTGCTGCTAGCTGAGTGATAGGTTGCAATTCACAAGCCATTTATGCACATAGATTGGTCTCTCTGGAGTGCTTTGGTGTGGCAATATACAGCCATTGATTCTGCTTTGCTTCCACAAGCAGATGTCACTACAGACAGGCTATACATACATTTGCAGTGCACAAACTCTCACCAGCAATCTAAAACAGCATCTGAGGTTATTCAGTACATGCAGTCAGCTCTTCTTCTGCCACTGCATGGTGATGGACAGCAAACTGGTCATCAGGAGACCTAATGAATCACACTACAATAAACATGTCAAGCTTAGATGACAACAAAGTTATATTCTGCACTGGTTCTTATTTTGGATTATGTTCATAGGGTTCTACTATCCACATGCTGGGCCTGCTGTAGCCTAAACTAGTGTATGGACAGCAGATACCCATTCCAGAAAATAATTTAGAATAAGGACCATTGCAGAAAGGGACATAGATATAGATATCCATATCTATAACTGAGAGCACATCCATCATGGTATAAACAGTATGTTCTTGAATATATATATTTTTTCTGAGTGATTTAGGCCCTTTCTGCACTGGGCCTTATTCTACATTATATCCTGGAATGGTGTCCTGCTGTTCATTTGCTAAAATCCAGTGCAGAAAGGGACTCTAACCCTACTCATAACAACATTTACGCTACATTGATATGCAAGCTTAAAAAAAATGTTACCAGGTTGCTGTAAAAAAAAAGGGGGAGGAGGATTACAGATGTCAGATAACACTCTTAAGAATTATCTTTTGTCCAGCAAGATTTACTGGAATAAGACTGGAAATATTGAAGACCTTCTATAATATTGTATAGATGGTATATAACTTCAGTGATACTCAAGCATATTACTCCTACTAAATCAGTATTCTGTTGGGGATGTAAAGCTAAAGGAACTTATTTTCACCTCTGGGTAGAGCCTGCCATAGTCTGCACCAGCATGTTGATGACAGTTCCAGTGTAGAAAGAGCCAAAGATTCAGTAGCTCAAAAGTTTTTTCTAGTGACTAATGGGGCTGATGTTGAATAAGAATCATGTCAAAAGCCCCAAAACACCAAATGTGATTATAGAAATTCCCGTATTACCAAATGGATTTTTTTATTTTGTTTTGCTCACTCAGATGTTAAACAAACATTAGGTCATAGGGATTTCTTGCTTTTGTTTGCATGATGTAAGTTTCAGACTTGAAAGACTAAAGCAGTTCTATGCAAGGCAAGAACTTTGCTGCTCATTATTTTGGATTTGGTTTGTGAGATTTCTTCCCAATTTCCTTGTTTATCTTCCACCAACACAAATGAAAACACAAGCTAATATTTATGCTCCTCCTTCTCTGTCCCCTCAAACTGACCAAACTGAAATGTAGGTGGAGGTCGCTTCCCTTTTGCTGCAATTTATAGAACCAAACAGATGTCAAAAACAGCTGATGGGACCCCAAAACCTTTAAACAGTAACAATGAAACAACAAGGGTAACAGAATTTTTTTCCCCGTCAACAAGTCTGCTCAGCCAGTGAGTTCAAGGAGTTAACAGCAAAATGGCTGCATATATTTAAACTTTGTGCTTGAGGTCATGTAAACATTCTTTTCCCAGACACTCTGTTGTGAATACAGAGTCTCACTGACCCTGCTGTGTCGTCCCTAAAAGATTTACCAGAATGCTATGACAAAGCTACACATTGTTATTTGTCGAAAAAAGAGAGAGAGAGAGCGAAATACATCATGTTTGTAAGAAAAGTAGCACCCTTTGAAAAAATAAAATTGGGTGAAAAAAACAAAAAAATGAAAGTGCATAATATGAAACAAAACAGTTGGACACACTATTCTCTTTTTTTACTTCATGCCTCCAACATATCATGCTTATTTCCAGAAATTTTGAGAACTTGTTGTTTTATCTAGCTTATTTTAAGGGCAGTGGATACTCCACTCACCAAAACTTTAATGTATTGGTTTCATAGATTTTGTAAGATTATCAAAATTAGCCTAAAACCAAACCAAACCATTAAATCAACTGTGTTTTTTAGATTGTCTCCTTATTTATAACAATATCTTATACCTTGAACAGAAAAAGAGGAGAGTACAAAAGAAAGAAATGGGATATTATTATTTAGAATTCTAGTCATTTTACTTTTATTCTGAAGAGATATGTCACTGTCAGGCATTTCAACCATCAAGCTGTATTCTTGCCATAGACAGCAGTGGGACTTTGGGATGCTACATACGGTAGGGCTTTCTTCTTCTTTCTTTCTTTTAAAAAGATCTCACTCTGTCGTCAGGCTACAGTAACAGGTGCAAAGTCATCACAACATGATTAGCTTGGCCATGGATATGAAGATGTACTATTGTCATCAAACCACATGTTAATTCATTATTGGAGAAGCAACTTGTTTGGGGCATTTCCCTTTCTCCAGGCAGACCATACATACAGCCAGGGCTGGTCTTTCAGAAGATTTCATACATGCACAAGCAACACACACATGAAAACATCAAAGACTCAGCAGGATTCCAACTGCATTCCACTCCTCCTCTATTCTCACAGCCTGGTCCTTAAAAGCTTGTCTTCTCTTATTTCAGCCCTGACAAAAGCCAAACAATGGGGTGGCTATGGGCAAGTCTCCCTTCTTTCCTCTGTTAAGAACTATATGCATTAACTCAGGAATCTCCATTCATATTAAGATAATGCCTAGTCACTCTTCCTTGTTTAGATTACATCTCAGCCTATCTTGGACCACCTCACAATTTCTTTTCTTGGCTGATAATCCTCGGCTTTACCCACTGAGCTACCTCCAAACTTAAATAGCCTAAATAGGAAGATAATTGCAGTAAAACTAATGCTGCAAAGCCTTAGACACAGATGTCTGTCCTTTCCCACCTGATCCTAAGCTGCAAATTTGATTGACCTTCCTGTGAATACCATTCTTGATCCACAGAATGGGGGGAAAAGACTTTCTTGAAAGTACTATTCCCCATTCTCAAAATGAGGATGATTAAGAATTAGACATTCTTGTGATCTTCATGCACAAAGTGTTCTTGCCTACTCTTGTAGCAGGATGAATCTAGCTAGCTTTTCATTTTGTGTTATGAAGTATTTATGACTCAGCTTTTCTTGCCCATTCCTGGAGTCACATTAAAACAATCAATGATCCCTATGTTGGTTTTATTTTGTGCATTGCTACCCTGGAATGTTTATCAATATATTAAGTAAATAAATAGTGTGAATTCAGTGGGAGACCTCCAGATGTTCCTGAACTATAGTGGTGCAGAATGCTGGGAACTGTAGTTCAGGAGGATGGAGGCAACCAGGGCTGAATTCACACTGAGACCTCTGGTATGCAATTAGGACAGTTCTGGTACAGCTCTGGTACAGAGCATCTGTATCAGAGCTGTCCTAAATGCATACCAGAGGCCTCAGTGTGAATTCAGCCCAGGTGAGCTTCCCTGAAAGAGATCAAGTCTATAGAATTAATAGCAGACATCAGACACAACATGAAGCCATGAAGCAACGTGAGGCATGGCCACACATTCACTTTAAACTTTCTTCAGGCCATCTTCAGTCCTGACTACTTACACCTTTTCATTTCTGTCCATTTTGTTTGTGGGCTTTCCTCTCAAGAAAGACAGTGCTTGAATGTTACTTATTTTACATGCTTAACCAGCAGTACCAGAGCAAGATCAGATCAGAAGTAGTGGATTAGTGTCTGAAGTCATTCATGTCTGAAGTAAATGTGGTTTTGATCTGATGTGGAAGCACTGTTTCACAAGAGATTATTATCTCATTTGCGGTTCTGCAAAGATATCGAAGGTGAAAGGTGCATCATCACTCAACCTGTCAACCACTGCTGTGCATATCTATGTTTCAAATATGACCTTTCTTAATAAAAAATAGTAGCCCAAAAAGTATAATAAGGTTTCTCAAGAAACACACATGCACATCAGTTGTCACTGATTACCTGTGGGGTAGGGCCTATTGAAATGGTCTGCCCCCGGAGACTAATGGAATCTGAGCGATTCCTGAATGCTCTGGGAAATTTTCTGGTTGGTATGACTGGTGCACCTGTCGAAGCCCTGGTTTCTCTCTGGAATTGGGAGAGGGCTATGGACACGATCACTCCCAAGTGCCCTCTACATGCTTGTGGAGCCTGAAAAACTCCTTAGTATTCCATGGAACTACAGGCAATAAAACAGGAAGGTCGACGGCTTAAATCCGGCATAAATCCGGCTGTGAATCTGACCGAACACAGGTTAGAGCACGTTATTGTGCCTACCATGTGGCTGTGATGGTGGCGAAAAAGAACTTTTTCTCTGCCGCCATTGTGTCCTCAAGTAGCCTTCCAGCAGAGCTTTTCAGAGTAATAAATGGCCTCATAAAACCAAACTCAAAGAAGCGTGAGCCAGGGCCAAGTAATGTTTGCTGTGACAAATTTGTGAAGCACTTTGAGGACAAAGTCACCCAGATTTGTAGGGGATTGGATGTCACAATTGGACATAGTCCAGGGGAGGCGTCCAGAGAACTGTCTGGTCCAGTTCTTTTGGATCAGTTTCAGTTGTTGTGGCTTGAGGACATAGACATACTTGTGGGGATGTGGCTGACTACATGCTCTCTGGACCCTTGCCCTTCCTGGATGATAAAGGTAAGCAAAGAAGGGATGACTGGGTGGATTCAAGAAGTGGTGAATACCTCTCTGAGGGAGGGGATGGTTCCATTGGCCCTTAAACAGGCTGTGGTATGCCCTGAGAGCTTCCCTGGATCTGGCAGATCTGAACAACTATCACCCGGTTGCCAACATACCTTTTTTAGGCAAGGTGCTAGAGGGCGTAATCACTGCTCAACTGCAAGCATGCTTGGAAGAAGCTGATTACCTAGAGACATTTCAATCTGGCTTCAGGACTGGTTATGGCATGGAATCTGCCTTGGTTACCCTGGTTGATGACTTCCACTGGGAGAGAGAAAGGGAGAATGCTACCCTGTTGGTTCTCCTGGACCTCCCAGCAGCTTTTGATACCATTGACCATGGTATCCTTTTGGAGACGCTATGGAGTTTAGGAGTTGGAGGCAGTGCTTGGCATTGGTTCCGCTCCTATCTCCAGAACCGATCTCAGATAATGGTCATGGGAGATAGAGACTCAACACCTTGGGAACTCACTTCTGGGGTTCCCCAGGGGTCAGTCTTGTCTCCCATATTATTTAATATCTATATGAAGCCACTGGGAGAGGTCATCAGGAGATTTGGAGTGAGGTGTCATCAATATGCAGATGATACCCAGCTCTATCTCTCTGTGCCATCTGAATCAGGAGAGGCAGTAGAAGTGCTTGACAGGTTCCTGGAGGTGGCAATGGGCTGGATGAGGGCCAATAAATTGAAGCTGAATCCAGAGAAGACAGAGGTGCTGTGTTTCACAGGACATTGGGTCTGTGTAGTTGGGAGACATCCTGTCCTCAAAGGGGTTGCCCTAGAAGGGACAGGTGCGTAATTTGGGGGTATGCCTGGTGCTTGAAGCTCAGGTGGATGCCGTAGCCACGAGTGCCCACCCAACGGCTGGTGCGGCAACTGAAACCTTTTTTGGACAGAGATGATTTGGCCACAGTTATCCATGCTCTGGTAACCTCTAGATTGGACTATTGTGACACACTCTACATGGGGCTTCCCTTGAAGACGGTCCGGAAGTTGCAGAGAGTGCGAAATGCAGCTGCTAGAGTGCTGATTGGAACACCTAGCCGGACACATATCATGCTGGTCCTAAAAGAATTGCACTGGCTGCCAATTCACTATTGGGCCCAATTCAAGGTGTTAACTCTGACCTGTAAGGCCCTAAATGACTTGGGCCCCAAGTATCTTAAGGAACGCCTTTTCTCATACCGACCTGCCCATGCCTTAAGGTCTACAGGAGAGGCCCTCCTGGTTGTCCCACCACCTTCAGCAGTGAGGCTGGTGGGCACCTGGGAGAGGGCCTTCTCGGTAATGGCCCACAGGTTATGGAATAGTCTCCCCCTTGAGGTGCGTCAGGCTCCTTCTCTGTTCATGTTCAGGAAGAAGGTGAAGATGCACCTCTTTACTCAGGCCTTTGGATAACTGTCAGCCATGTTTCCCCCATTGTAAACACCATTGTTTATGTATATGTATGATCCACACTTCACCTCCAACTCTGGTCACACCTACCTTGATGAGTGTCTGCCACTGACTGGTCACTTATTTGTCTGGTTTTGCATGGCCCTGGCTGGTCACTTGTCCATAGCAACTGTTTCTATACTTTGGCTACATTCTCCACCTTTGTAGCTTATGCAGCTTTCCACCAAATCTGACATAAAGAAAGAGTTACCCTCAGTGTTATGCTACCCTGAATGAGGCACACATCCCCAGGCTTTGAGACAATATAGAGCAAATTTAGGGAGAAAGTGTAACATCCTTCTAGCCTCAAATTCACCTAGAGGGTACCTAATTAAGCATGTTTAATTGCACCCTTGATTAGAATTTCAATCTTGTGTACACTTAGGTGGAATTAAAACCCCTTGACCTTCTTTGGACTTCTTTCTCAATATACATTTGCTTTTAGAAAGTATCAAATTTATCTTCTCATTTAACCTTGAAAATGCAAATATTCCACTTAAAAATGAGAGATATGTTTGTTACAAATAACTCTAGGTTGCTTCAAGAGCAGGAAGCACAGGCAGAATATTAAGACGAATATACTGTAAATCAGACTGCAGATGGTTCACAGGGAAGACTGCAATCTACATTCAGCATCTGACATATTAGTAAATAACTTTAACAGCATCTATTCCATGCAGTTTGCCATCTTTTACTTAATTACAAAAATATGTAACACAGTTGCAGAACTTTGCTACTGTTATAACTTTTCCCAGGTTAAACCAGCCAATGACAATAAACCTGTCAAATAGATTAAAGGTGGCCTCCAAGTCACTGCTTCCCACATTTGTATGGCATTCACAAAACAGACACAAATGTTGGGCTTTTGGTTGCATTATCACTTTCTATCTCTGCATGTTTTGGACATCTGGCTGGGTTAAAGGCTTATTGGTTCTAATGAGACAGGATTTCAGTCCATTTTAGTTCTCTTGGACGTTAATTCCTCCACATGACTCCAATATCATAGACCAGGATTGTAGATTCTGTCATTCTTTTGGTGTCACATCTCAGTCCCTGTTCCCTGTGGTTCATATGTGGACCTGCTTGTGATAAGGAAGTGTGCTGAACTCTCACAGTTTCTGCTCTGATCAGTGATTATGGAAGAAATTGGAAGATGGCAGTATTTGAAGTGCCTACAGATTGAGAGATACCCGTCAGAATGTTGATGTCCGTGTTCTGCCTCACTGACCGGCTGAGTTTCTGATCTTTTAAGGACCTTTCATATTGAGATACGTGGTGCTTTTGGTGGGATGTATGTTTTCTGGTGTGAACTGATTAAATTTAACCAGAATACTCTATGACTTGTTTATCTAAGAGTCTTTACTTTTTTTTTATTAAATACAATAAACTGAAGTTTCTCACTTTTCAATCGACAATTTTATTGGTGCATTTTGGTGAACTTGTGATTCTCCAGATGCTGTTCTCATGTTTCTTAATCAGCAGCATTTCTGCACTTGCCCCACTAGTACAAAAGTTTTTTTTGATTCTTATTGAATTGAATGCAAGAAAATTTCTATTTGTTCGAATAGATCCCCTTCGAATGTGGTAGGATTTGGGTTTTTTTTCTTCATTTTTTAAAAAAAGAACTTCTATTTAACAATTGTAATACAACTTAATACACAAATGTAAATAAAATAATAAACAAAACTATGTCAAAACTTGAGTTGTGTTACACGTTAGTTATGAAGTTGTATAAATCTTGGAATGGCACTGACCA
Source organism: Aspidoscelis tigris stejnegeri (assembly GCA_023333525.1). Classification (NCBI taxonomy): domain Eukaryota; kingdom Metazoa; phylum Chordata; class Lepidosauria; order Squamata; family Teiidae; genus Aspidoscelis; species Aspidoscelis tigris. The sequence continues at coordinate 100,191,058 of JALMGA010000001.1, forward strand.
AAATTTACATGAGATACATACGTCTTATAGTATTACAATATAATAATACTATCATTTCAACAAAAGTTTTATGGCATTTTCTGATAATGTTAATTCTTCCATATTATATGTCAGGAAGTCCAACAATGGTTTCCACACTTCTAGAAACACATATTGTTCCTTTCTATTTGTATATTTGCAGTATTGAGAGGTAATAAGCTCATTTATTGCATATTCTACTACTTTATTAAACCAGGACTGAATGTTTAATAAATGTTCAACCCCATATGAATCCCATACAAATGCATATGAATTGCATATGAATCCCATATGGATTCCATATAAATCCCATACGAATCTACATACGAAGTTTCATACGAATATATCAAAACATTTGATTTGAATTCGAATGTCAATCTTTGAACGTGCCAACATTCAATTCAAATTCAAATGGCCAAATTTGGCCAAATTCATATGAATTTTAAATGTTACTAGTGTTCGTGCACATCCCTACTTGCTAGTTGCCTTACAGTGTGCTTCCTGATGGAACATCTGGACTTGAAGGACCTGTTTCCGAATCAGAAACTGCTCCTTCCATGCAGGACCATACTGAGAAACAACTACATATGGAGCAGGATTAAGTCTCCACACCTGCACTTACCTTCCCCAGTGTCACAGTTGGTAAGGCTCTGGATGCTTCCGGGTTCTGGAGAGTCATTTGATATGCTGCGCAAGTGTGCTGACATGTCATGCATTGTATAGCATAAGTATACATGCATATCGCTTTGAGGTTGTCCCAGTGATGGCACTGGTGCACATGCGCTAGTGCCAACTTCAGGGCTCTAAGATGGCGATGCGTGAACACCTATTCACATTCAAGGTAAATGACCAGACAGTCGGAGGGAGGGATGGTGTATTTGTCAGTGCAAATGCTACTACATGTATGGGTAGGTTTGCATTTCCCATCCCCCACACAGGAAAGGAAATGTGAATTTGTTGCTGGATGGCCAACGGTTAAGAAGACTAAGAGCCGCAATCTAACATTTAAAATGGTGGATTTTTGAGGGACCCTTTAGACATTCACATTATAAAGAGTTTGCACAAGAAACATGTAAACCATTCAGCAGCATAAAGTTGGTTCTTCTAGAAATATCTATTAGTTCAACACACACGGTGCAATGACTGTACTTGTTAACTTGTACCCCTTTTTGTAGCATACCAAAAGCTACCGGATAGAGCTATGTTGTTCACCTAGGACTAATGCAGTGTCATTTCTAAATTGGACTACTTCAATGCACTGTACTTGGGGCTATCTTTGAAGACAACTAATATTCAGGTATATGGTTTTGTAATACCTTTGGTGCACTCACTGTATTGGATTCTATCCTGTTTCCAGATCCAATTCAAGGTGTTGGTGATGATCTTTAATGATCTCCAGGACTTAGCACCAATCTACCTTCAGGATTGTCTCTTCTGACCAGATAGGATCTGATTTGTGAGGGGTTCTTGACTTTCTGTTGCTTGAATGCCTGCCCCCTAGTCCTACCCACTGAAACTCTAGCTTCAGCAAGAAGCTAAAGTCCAGCTGCCACCAGGATTTTTAACAGGGAGGGCAAGATGCACAGCAACTGGCAGAGCAGGCAGAATCATTTCTATCAAAAAATGAACTTCCATAACCTCTGTTAAGTAACTGAACCAAGATGTATAGTTTGAAAGGTCTCTTTTTAAATATTTGTGGCATTCCTACAAAGAACTTTGTGGATTATTTTTATGTTCCCTCTGAATACTTGTGTTTATGTTTCCCTCCCCACAAGTGACAGTCAGGGAACTGTGGAAGTAAAACCTGAAACATGTTGAAATCACACCATATATTCTCCCTTATAGTAAATACTAAGGAAAAAGAGGGAAGAAGAAGACACAAAACTGCCTTCACTTGCAGCAGCTGTAACATTCATTCTGGTCTCAATGCTTTGGCATCACATTGTTTTATTTTTACAAGAGCAAATGGTATAAGTATGCACAATGATGTAGAATCATGGTTAGCTTGAAGCAGAAATAATGTTGTATTTTTCTTTTTCAGCCCCAGTGAGATTTTAGATAACTTACTTGTAACCATAAAAATAAAACACCTCTTCTACTTGCCAGTGATAAGAGCTGCCAGGGTCAAGAGTTTACTGTCTTTCTGTCACAATTTACTGTTAAGACATCAGTTTGTTCCCTTGTCAAGCTCCAAATTCATGGTGTGGGATCTGGGAAAGACACTTTTCTAAGAGAAAATAGTTATCATTGCACAGAGAACCAAAATATGACAGAAAAGCTTAGAAAAGCCAGTGGCATAAATCAGAGATGTGCAGAGAGCCCCAACAAGCATCTGCACATGTATCATGACATTATATCCATGTGCAGTGATATCACATGCGTGTGCAATGCGTGAATCAGTGTATTTATTGACTAGTCAATCAACCATATCAAACTTAAGCTTCATCCAGACAGTTTATTTAATCTGCATTATTAGGTAATCTGGAGTAAAACATTTCCAGATTATCCTGCTTTATTCGTGATTATCTAAATAATACAGTGTGGTGCCCACACTAAATTTTAGTGCTGGGAGAAGAAATTTTAAAAGTGTAATAAAAGTGTATTCAATGTGTTTTGAGGAAGAGTCTAAACTGACAGCTTAAACAGGTAAAGGAGGGGGCGAAGCCTCCCTAGTTAGCATAATGGGAGGGGGAGGAGCGCACTCCACCAATCAGGCGTCGAGTTTAGGCTAGTGAGGAGTACAAAATCCGCCTGCTAGAGGAAAAGATTTTGTCCTTGCTTTTGGGTTTAGGGGAGAGAAGATGGGTTAGACCAGAGGTGTCAAACTCAATTTTGCAGAGGGCCGGATTAAAAAAAAAAAGTACTGTCAGGGCCAGGGGGTGGGGCTAGGGCAGAGAGGAGGGGGCGGGGCATGGCTAGGGCACAGAGGAGGGGCTGGCTGTCCATGGCGGCGCCCGCGCACTCAGGCAGTGGAGGGTCCCGCCGCGCGCTCCCTCGCCTCGCCTTGCCTCGCCTCACCTCCTTCGCGCCCAAGGAGGACAGCGGCGGGGGCGGCGGGCGGCAGCCGCGGGCCGTATTAATATAGCCCGCAGGCCGCATCCGGCCCGCAGGCCATATCTTTGACATCACTGGGTTAGACTGTCTCTTTACCTCAGGGAAGGAACCAAGCTTTGGGCCCGATCTTCTGTGCTGGGAATAGGCCAGAAGGGGGTGGAAGGACAAGTAAAGGTCCAGTTAGGGAATTTAAGTGGTGTGGCTTCAAACTGTCAGAAGTGTATTCATCTTCACAGTTTTTATTGTTTCTTGTTACCTTGAATAAAACCTGTTTATTTATTCATTTGAAGAGTCTCTGCATTGTTGGTGACCGCTTGCGGGGTGCGAGGCTAAAATCAGTAAATAAACACACTACCAGAACATATATATATACATAAACCCGAACACGCTACCAAGATTTTAAAAAACTTATTAGCCTTACTGTGTTTGAAGACAGAGGTGAAGAGAGTTAGGCAGCTTGCACTGGGAGATAGGCGGCGCCACATACAGATTAAGCAAGTGCTGTCTCGATGAACCATGTTAAGTTTGAGCTGTAGGCACCAGTTCCTAGGTCAGAAATGCTTGTCCTCTCTGCAGGACTAGGAAAAATTCTATGCTTGACAAGGCTAAAGAGGACAGAAGGAGAGTAAGATCCAAGAGAAGAGGAGCAGAGAGACGCAAAACAATGACTAAAATGTTCTTGGAAGAATGATTGAGCAGTTTAAAATGGCACATACTGTACTTCTCCATGCTCTTATTAGGAACTGCATCTACTTCAGTAGCACCTAAGAAATGTTGTTGTTTGTTGTTGTTGTTATTATAGCTTATTTCTAAAGCGCTGTACATATACTCAGCGCTGTACAATATTATATTAATCTTAGACAGGTCCCTGCCCTCAGGCTTACAATCTAAAGAGACAAGAAACAAAAGGAAAATGGTGTGGGAGGGGACAGGGAACAGCAAAAAGCAAGCACTCGAGGTCTTCAGTTCCAATTCTTTTGTTTGTTTCTTACTGCTGGAATTTTCCTATTCTCTTTACTTTGAATTTTCTCTTCATTGATGACAAACTGGATGATGGTAGAGATGGTCAGCTGGCATCTACTCAGCCCCGCCCTGCTCAGCCTCAGTGCCAGACATTTTTCAACTTGTGGATTGGCTGCTATAGTCTCTTTGCCATCTTGTGGTGGGAGCAGTTGGAGGAGGGAGGGGCACTGCTGGGAGTAAGATGGCAGAGCAGCCCAGCCTGCTGCCTCTTCTCTACTCCTCTCAGGCAAGATGGTTAGCAACCTTGTGATGGCAGTTGGAGGAGGGAGGGACACTGCTGGGAGCAAGATGGCAGAGCAGTCCAGCCTGCTGCCTCTTCTCTACTCCTCTCAGGCAAGATAGTTAGCAACTTTGTGATGGCAGTTGGAGGAGGGAGGGACACTGCTGGGAGTAAGATGGCAGAGCAGCCCAGCCTGCTGCCTCTTCTCTACTCCTCTCAGGCAAGATGGTTAGCAACCTTGGGATGGCAGTTAGAGGAGGGAGGGGCACTGCTGGGAGTAAGATGGCAGAGCAGCCCAGCCTGCTGCCTCTTCTCTACTCCTCTCAGGCAAGATGGTTAGCAGCCTTGTGATGGCAGTTGGAGGAGGGAGGGACACTGCTGGGAGCAAGATGGCAGAGACCAGCCTGCTGACTCTTCTTGACTCCTCTCAGGCAAGATGGTTCCTAGCCTTGTGGTGGCAGTTGGAGGAGGGAGGGACACTGCTGGGAGCAAGATGGCAGGGCCCAGCCTGCTGCCTCTTCTCCACTCTTCTCAGGCAAGATGGATTCACAGCCTTGTGATGGCAGTTGGAAGTTGCTATTTCCAAAATTCCAAGGCTGAATTTAGGCCAATTGGGAGTCTACATAGTGATGTCTGAGACTGAGACTTTATTTTTAATGATAGGAACGATTTTGATATGCAGAGTGTCATATTCCCTAATGCCAGACAACCAGATACTATTGTCCTTCCAGGTGTCATCTGACATGCAAGTAAGGCTTTTGGTTGCAGCAAAAAGATATATTGGGTTTTTTCTCTCTCTGTGTCTGTTTGCATTGTCCTGACTCCTCCATTTCCCCTTTCTCTTCCTCCAGTCTCCAGCAGCAAGAAAGTCAATGAAGTGGAGTTGGTTCCAGGAATTTTGCAGCTCCAAATAGAAACTGGGGAAGTGTATTTCATTATATGCACAGCACTAGATTAGAGTCAGATTAAGACTGGGTCTCTGATCTCAAGCAGCAATAAAATGTGTGTAACCATCCTTATGTGTTAAATACAAAGAATAAATTTCCCCAACATGGTGCTTTGTAAGATGAACAATGGGTCTTTCCATACTTGCCCAGCAGATCCACTGGAATTTGTTGACCACACTGTGGAATGCTTTACTAGAAAGCCACCTGTCCTGGTAGAAAAGCACTGCATCCATCCACATTGGATGTGTTGGACTAGCTACAGTGCAAAAATGTTTTGTGGTTCACTCCTGCTGGGGACCACTTGTAAATCATCTGCACAGTATTCTGCTCTAGTACATGGGACCAATTGCCCCAGGTCCCAGGAGCTCAGGCCTTTGTGGATCGAATCACATATTTTGACCCAGCATGGGATAGGAGAACTAGAGGCTTCATACTGAGGATAGCCAGAGTGGAATCCTTGCACCAACCTAGATCTACACAGTGTGCATATTTCTATTCATACATAAATAACTCTTTACAGAAGTCTTTAGCTGAAGACACAGCTTTGGGGATATCCTTGCCTCATAAGAAATGGATTGGTTTTTGTATAAGCTCTTACCTTTGGCCCTAATGGATTTGGGAAGGGCTGTGTCCTGAAGCAATAACTTTGTGTCCATAATTTAAAGAGAAGACAAGTTCTCCTCACTAGAATAAAGTAGAAGACATCCAGTGATGAAGCTCAACTCTGAGGTATTGTCAAGGTTATATCATACAAGGTTGTGATGACTGTTAAGTTGACAGCTAACACTACTACTTTGTATAAGTACTGAGTAATGACACTTAGTAATTAGTAAATCATAAGTGATGATGCAAAGTTAATGAAGAGGTGTATGTAATGAAATAACTTGCTTACATTAATGGATTACAAGAATACATCTTGAGAAAATAATTAGACTAGTTTTCACTCCCTGTATTGGCAGTATTTCTTTGCTTCATGGTCCCATCTGTCTGAGCTTTGCCAGCATTACTGTGGCAGAATTCATTATACTGATAAACTACACTCTGAGTCCGCTCTGGCTGCTATGTTTGATAAGGGATGCTCGTTGGACTGATGGCATTTAGTGTGGCTCCCCTAGTTTGATCTGCATGCTCAATGCAAATGACATTAGACATTTGGGAGTTCGTTAAAGAAAACAATTGCTGGAATGTAATTAGTAATGGTAAAACTTTCTGTAGTGTTTAATTGATGAAGAACGTGGGCCACAAATAGTACTGACAATGCTGCCTCCAATTAAGTGGCTTTAATGAACCTCTGATTAAGTGTTTTGTGGATCATACTGGAGCAAGGGAAAGGGAAAACTCAACAAAATGGGCATATATTTTAGGTTACAGACAAAGACTGAGAAAGTGCGCTCTTTTTACCTTTAACTTTGTACAAGTTAACTTTCTCTCTCTCTCTCTCTCATTCTCTCTCTCTCACACACCTCCTGTTCAACAAACATAAACCTAAGTACGATGAATTGAAGGCATGTTCAGCTACAGAGGTGAGGGTTTGAATTCCTCCAATTCCACATGCTGTTTGTATGGCTCATATCTGATGAACAGGAGTTTGAGACATCCTTAACAAATACCACAGAGTCTGTGTGTGCCAGCAGCAGCCCAGAGATCATGACTGGAGGGGAGGGAGCAGCATGGCGAGAAGCCTCTTTTTGATCTTCTTGAACAAAGGAAGCCTCATCTCCCTCCATTGCCTTCATGGATATACATTGTGTGCTACCATAGGTAGGCATGTATGCATAAAACACTAGAATCCAGGGGTTGTCAACTGAATATTAAATGAATATTAAATATTCCATAATTCAAAGAGTAAAAATTTATATTTATATCCTGTTCTGAGACCTTAGGGTATAGGATGGGGTAGAAAATAAATAGATAAATAGACAGATAAACAAACAAACAAACAAATAAATAAATAGGTCTGTGTTGACAAGTTTCAATCCACATTTGATCTATTTTCAGAAAGAGAAAAAAACACATCAACAAAGTGATTAGTAGATTTCCTACTGCATTATCTAACCTAGAAAACTCACCTTTGGGCTAGATAATGTATAAAGGAAATAACTGATTACTTTGCTGATGTGTTCTCTAACTCTGAAGGTGGCTTGATGTTAGATTAAGATTTAGGAATAGCTGGACCCAAAATAGACAAACCTTTGGCTTGATTAAGGAAGACCTTTTACGGAGGAATTGATGAAGAATGTGGGCCACAAATAGCACTGACAATGCTACCTCCAGTTAAGCAGCCTTAATGAACCTCTGATTAAGTGTTTTGTGGATCACACTAAAACAAAGCAAAGGGAAATTCATATTGAACAAATGAATGCTCAGTTTTGAGACTTCTACGGCATTTTTCCACTGCAGCCCTTAGATCCGGATCTAAGAAGATCCGGATCTAAGGAATGGGTACATTCCTTAATCCGGATCTAGTAGATCCAGATTAAGGGAAGCACCCAGTGTGTTTCCACGGGAGGTGTAGCACCCATTAGCAATGGGTGCTAACACCCCTGCTGTGGAAACAGATTTGCACCCATGTGGGGAATCTGGATTGACCCCCAAGGGGTCGGTCCATTACCCTAGGTGTTTTGGGGGCAGGGGAGTGCAGTCTTCAAAGCCACTTCGAATTGACTTCAAAGTCATTTCAAAGTCATTTCGAAGTCTATGCAAAATAGCTCTGGAATGCCTTTGAAGTCTGTGCTGATCTTCAGAGTGAACTTTGAAATGACTTCGGAGTCAATTCGAAGTGGCTTCAAAGTGGCTTTGGAGCCTGGGTTTAGGGCCCCCCCGATGGGTGCATCCCCTCCTCCTAGCCTCCTTTGGACCCCATTGCCTGTTTCCAGTGAAAATCCGGATTTTCTGGCAGAAAATCCGGATTAAAGGCCAAAATGTACCCATTAGATCCGGATTTCCCCCACAGCAGTGGAAACAATCGGGTCCCAAATGGGTGCCGTGGTGGAAATGGAATCATCTGGCTCACACCCAAATGGGTCCTAAATGGGTGCAAAAATGGGTACTTGTTGACAGTGGAAAAACACCCCAAATCTAATTCTTGGAGCTTTGCAGGACCAGAGGATGTCACTTTCCTGTTGATGGTGATAAATATAGACACTGGACAAAAACGTCCTTCTCAATTCTGGGCAAAATTTAAAAGCAGGAAATAAATTTCTATTTGTTTTCCATTTCTGTACAAATCCACAAAATGGAAACTAATACATTTTGTCCCAAACTTTGCAGCTCCATAATATGCATAATACTTCTGTAAAAACCTATTACCTACTTAGCTTGTGTACATAAGTTCACAAAGCAGCAAACTTGTATTTGTTCACATCTCTTAAAATGCTTGCAAAAATCCTTAAGTACACAGAACTCTGTATATGGAGAAGAAATTTCATTTTCAAAATGTAAATAAAAATGAAAGTGACCTTTGTTTTTAATTTCCTGACCTTCACTAAATTACACTGTTTTCTTATAGTCTTCTTGCTGCGAATGACACAGATCAATAAAACAATAGAGATGTTGAAAATTTGACCCCAAAGTGTGAAAACCAAGTTAGCCTTCACATTTATATTGATAGTGGCTGTCTAAATTTAATCAAGATAGTATCAGGTTTGCCCAGCTAGTTTTGACTGATATAAGGCTTTTCACTTTGCTTGCCCTCATGTTTGTTTTGGATGCTTGGGAGCGGTTTCTGTTTCCGGCAGGCTTGTTGTTATTTTTCTGTTATTGAGAGACCCTGAGGCAACAAGAGATAGGGTGGGCAAAGCTTTCCAAAATGTCTTTCCAAAATGGCTTTCCAGTGCTCTCCATAGGCTTCTATTGTCAGGAAACCCATTAAGCCTATCAGTCCTCAGTCAGTCTATTGTGTGTATACCTTCATTATATATATGTACATAGTAGGGATAAGCGTGAATAATTGTGACATTCGATATTTATACAAATTCATACAAATTTGAATATTAGTATATGAATTGAATGTTATGACATTTGTACATTGACATTTGTATTTGAATGTTTCGGAACATTTGTCTGAATGCTTTGGACCATTCGTGAAATGGGCAGATGGGAAAACGGCTGTTCCAGTCACATCTGCAATGGATCCAGAGTACATTCGACATGGTTTGAGAGTGGATTCAAAGTGGATTCAGGGAGGATTCGAAACTTTCAGAGCAATACATTATGGGATACATATCAGATACGTATGCATTTGTATTGGATATTTGTACAAATTCATACAAATACATTTGTATCGAATAGAATCCTACCACATTCAAAGGGGATCTGTTCAAACAAATACGAATTCTCTTACATTTGATTCGCTATGAACTGAATGCAAAAAACCCAACTTGTGCACATTCCTAATACAAAGTAACATTGGTAATACAAGAAGAGGTGCGTCTTAACCAAGAGCTGAAATTCTGTGACCTGTGCAGGCACAGCAGGTGTGAACTCTGCCTTCTGGTGGTCCTGTAAGTGGGATTTGGTCAGCTGACCACAATCCCTAGATGCAGCAATGGAAAAGACAGGGATAGAGAATAAGCAGAAAGCATCTCCTGACTGTAGCAGTACTGGGTAAAGCTTTGGGACTTATAGGGCTGCCATTGAATCAGAAGCAATAGGCAATGCTGCAGTACTGGCACTTATTACCAACAAGATCAGGCCAGGTCAGCACACAACAGTAAGTCCCATGTGTCTAGGAATGAGTATCAATGCTCTTCCTGGAATCCTTGCCTTCAAACTGGTGAAAAGTGTGCTTCCCACAGCCAGGCATCTAGCAATATTTTCTGTAAAGGTAATGCCTGGTTTTGGTAAGGCCAGAAGAAAATGTTCAGGAGGTGTGGGATAAGATTATAGGATGTTAGGATCCCATTTCCATTGGGATGCTAGACGTTACCCAAAGATCTGGTGCATTTCTGCGGTTGGCTTGGTAGTCGCCTCATGGTGTGCTGCAAGACAGAGCATCTGCACTTGAAGGAGTTGTTTCAGAACCAGAAACAGCAACTTCCATGCCGAAGTGCGTTGTGTGGTTGAAATGTGTGATGCAGGATTAAGTGCTCCACACATGCATTTAACCTGGTTCATAGACAGAGCCAGTCAGGCTCCGTGATTACCATTTGTGCATGTCTTCTGACGGATGGTCATGTGATACACCACACAAGTGTGTTTGGGGGGGGGTAAGTCATGGTTACACCAGTGACAACATTGGCACATACGTGCTGACATCACTATCAGGGAACAGAGATGATGGCGCCCAGACACCATCTGCACTTGGGTGAGTGTCTGGACATGTGGGCAAGTTTGCCTTTTGCTCCCCATGGACAGGAAGCAAAGTGCACATTTCCCCTCTGTTGAAATTAGATTAGATTAGATTAGAATGGATTGGATTGGATTGGATTAAGAGCTTGTGCATGTACTTTTTAATAATAAAGTTGTAATAAAGATACAATAGTCTTTTATAGTTTTAGTTAAAGTATCATGCTTTTTATGAGAAGTAATATTTAACTTTAATCTTGGTGACTTTCTTTTACCAATCTATTATCTTTTGGTAATTCTAAGGGTTTACCAGAGACAGATTCATATACAAGACAAAAATAGTTTTTAGGCCAAATAGACAATGTTCCACATTTTCGCTTTCCTGACTCAGTTCACTCAGCTGAGTCTAACTTCACAGCTGCCTGTTAAGGTCACTGGGTAGCATGCTCCATTAGGGTGAAAACCTATACCTTTCAGTCATTGAAGGAAAAGGATTAGGGAATCAAATTAGGGTTTTTAGGCATGCTAAGGCGGTATTCACACTTACCTCCAGTAGTCTGGTCCAGAGAGGGATGTTACAGAATAAGCAATCCACCCCAAGCTAGAATGGACTGCTCCTGGCATAGAACAAGGCCATATGCATTGGAACAACCTGTTCCACTCAAGCCCCCACACAGACTCCAAATGCTCAGAATGTTTGTGAATGAAAGTTGCATTGCTGAAATTGGTCTTTTGCTACCAAAATGTGCCTCCTGTGATATAATGGACCACAGAGGTGTGTCATCTGTGATTCCATAGTCAGGCGTATTGCCCCCTAGTAACAGGATACCATTTCAGGCACCAAAGTTCAGTCTGCGCTGTGATGCACACCACAATGGTCCCCTGGGCCTTCACAGTCTTTAGTGTTCCCAAAGCTGGCACAAGCTTCAGAGCAGGCATGGCGGCAGGAACAGAAGACCTTGTTCCTGTCCAGGAGCCATCCATTTCAGGGGATCTGTTCTACTTGGTCCAGTCTACTAAAGAAAAGCCCTAAGCACCATACATCTCAATAGGACTTAGGTTTTTTTTTATTATTTGTAAACATATATGGAATTGGGTCATCAAGTGTCCTAAACTATTATTTCAGGCAGACTGATCCACCAGGAACAGTAATCTCTTGGCGGCGGCGGGGGGGGGGGGGGTGTTGCAAAATTTGAATGATATTTGGAATTAACTACACTAATGAAATCATGGTACAGAATAAATGCCTGCCCTGTATTGACAGTGGATTAATTCAAGTGCCTCTAATACACTTGTGAGCTATTATTAAATAAAACACCAACAACAGTAAATGAGAGTCATCCAGGAAATCACTAGCTACTTGCCTCAGATGTCATTTGGTCTGTGTTGTTTAGCCCATTTTAAGAGCACCCACGCACAAAATAAAGTTTCCTTTTTCCCATGTCTGTCTCTTAAAGCTGCAGTTGCCTGGTCCTCTCTGATGTTTTACATGCAAATGGTAGTTTCCAAATGCTGGCAGATACAACTAAATACTTCTGACCCCATTTTTAAATGCTTTTTTGGTGCAGTGCAGCGTAGATAATTTAGACTCAAGCTGGTCTAAGTGCATACAATTAGATTTGATTTAGGTCACCACCCAACTCAGTAGGCCAGTGAAACATTTTCACTTTAAATCAAAACAGAATAACCTCCGGTGCCAAGTCTGTCATCATAATGCGGATGTGCTGTAATTCCTTTGTTTGTGATATGGAGAGGAGGGAGAGAAACAAAAGATTTGGATCTATCAGTTGCGGCACAATTGTTTGAATTCTATAGTCCCCTGCCTTATTTACTGCAGAATCGCCTTTATGATTAGCTGCTTCTTTTGCCCTATAATCTTTCCGTCATATCCTTAGGATCCTTGTCACTACTAAACTGGATTAAGGCCTTGATTCCAGATGAGATAAAGACTAAGAAGCTTGAGGATACAAAGATAAACACTGTGTGTGAATGTGTGAGTGTATGTGTGTGAGAGAGAAGGTGAAATGTGTGAAGCTTTAAGCCCAGAGATGTGGGACAAAAATAGCTTTGCAGCTGTGTTAAGCTTCTGAAGACTGTCAGAATCCAGCAAAGGAAGTAGATCCTTTAACTAGTGGTTTGGGTCATTTATATAGCGTTGCTAACTTTCCTTGTGCCTTAGGAATAATGACCTTGGTTCATGGACTGGGTAAAATAATCCAGTGCTCCCAGTTATCATAAAATCTTTCTGAATGTATCAGAATGGTTAAAAACCACAATTAGGGTGAAGTAGCAGCCATCACTTTCTCTTGTGTTAACAAATTCTGTAGCTTAGCATGTTCTGTGATATATTTCAAGCTTGGATCAAAATACCCAAAAGAAACAAAAATAAAACACCCTGAAACATTCCATCAGAATGTTTTATTCTCTTGTAGAAGCACTTTGTTGTGATTCAGCACGTTTCATATTAAGGGCCTAGCTAGACATAGGTTGATTATAGCATTATTTTCTGGCTTCCATTTCAGTTGTTTAATTCCAAAAGTCAAGTGACCATTCTTATGGTAATTCATTGCACTTTTGCTCTTCTTTAATACCATCACACGATAAGATCTTTTTTTGTCAGAGCGCAAGGAGTAGCCCTGCCCCATATAATGAAAGAAATGAGATAAACGCTGCCACTCTTTATGACATGTGGTTTTGTAGAGAACAACAACCACAAAACCCCTCCACATTTGCAGCTTAAAATATGTCCTTTTGCTTTTGCAAAATGGTGTATTTTGTACGCAACAATACTTTTTGCTTTCCACAGTACTTTGCAAAACCATTGAGTCTGTTCTCACTTTGTTCTCACTTACCTCTTGGTGAGCTTCAGTCTGCTTTCTGGTGAGGTGCCTGTGCACCTGGTCACTCCAGGAAACAGAAATCTCAGAACTGTTTGCCAAATTGTATTTATTTATTTTCTCATTCCATTCCCTTTTGTTGCAAAATGATAAATGCATTCAACACAATTTTTCAGATTTCTGCACATCAATCTACTGTGTTTAAACTTTTAGCACATTTCCATTCTTTGACAACCATATATGGAGCAGAAAATATTAAATAATGTAATGGTAGTCTAATTAGATCTTTTGTGTTTAGTCTTGTGAATTCATGCAGTAAAATTGGTCTAGGGGAGAGAAGGATTTGTTATTTCTTGATATATTTTCTTCAAAAGCTCCTTACTGGTATACAATCCTGCCACATATGAAATTATGCAGGGGTTTCTTTTCAATTCCTCCACACCTCAATTTTAGTTCTCAAAAATCATGCTGGAGTTAGCTGCCAGTGGTAGACTAATTTATATGTTCTTCCTTTCACTTGTGAAGAATCTCTAAGCTGTCCCTGAAGTACTTTAAAAAAAAAAAACTGAGGAGGGAGGGAAACTAATCCTTCTGCTGATATAAACATTTTTATGCAGTGCCTTTATTCAGTAAAATTAACTAATAGGCTATATTCTCCAATTTCTCCTCACCACGGTAGCTGCCATGTTGTTTAAAAAGTTCATTACAAACTTTTCATAATCTCTACAGAATATCTGTGGTGGACCGTTCCAGTAAGAGTGGCTGAGCTGGAGTAGACCATTAGCTGATGTGTCCTAGAACGAGCCCTTCTGCAATTGGGCAGCTCTTCTAGGACAGTCTATGTGCTCTGAAGGAAAGTTCTGGACTCAGAACCCTTGGAAGACCCATTTGTGTGCTCCACTTTGTTGGACTGCTGAAATTGATTGATCTAGTAAACTAGCACAGAGAAGTGTGTTCCTTCTATACGGCTCTGTAAACCAATTTAGCAGCCGCTAGGTTTCAAGTAGACATTTTTAAAAAGGTCATCCACTAGACAGCCATTTTGGGTTGCCTAGTTCAGTCTACACTCCATACAATGAAGACAGAGCATACTAGGAGGGGCATGCCCCCCCTTATCCCTCATTGGGGTACAGAAGGAAGGTCTCTGGACTCCTTGGTACCCTGGAACAATGGTAAGTGCACAAATACTCTAAGTTTCTTGGTTAGATCAAATACCATTCTCCCCCCCCCCAAAAAAAAGAGCAGCATTGGATTTCACCCATAGTATCAAAGTGTTTGTCATTGAAAAGTGCAGAAGGTCACCATAGCTTATGAAGTTAGTTATAAAGTCATTTTGCAGATTAGCCTGTAGGTATCTTTTACCTTGCAAGGATTTAAATGGCTAATTGTTAATTATAAAATATTATTTTGCACACATTAAAAATAGGGTATAATTTACAGTCTTGTACCATTGGCATGGGATCAAAAAGCCATAAAGCCTCAAGAACATTTTGGGATAACAAAGTTAAAGACATATTATTATCATTAGATGGGCTGAATATTCAACTTTTTGCTACTCCAGAGAATAAAATTCCTTTAAAAAATAGAAAGAGAGAGAGTGTACTTTTCCTCATTTAATATCATCCAATGTATGCACTAAAATATGCAGAGAACCAGGCCGGAAGATTTGCCACCTCCATTAACCTGTGGCCTTGGCACACCAATGCATGTTGTATGTTTGCATCCCTCAAACAAAGTGGATGACAGATGTATCAATGGCTACTAGAATGGATGCCTAGGTTCATCTTCCAGGCTGAGGAGACTGGGAGCCTTTCCACACACGCCGTCGGAAAACAGATCTATGAGATCCATTTTCCGGTGGACCATTTTTTTAAAAAAATTGACCCAAATAGGGTCAGATTCTTGGAGGCCCCACACGTACGTACATGTGTGGGGCAGCGGCAGGAGAGCCAGATGGGTAAACGGATTGGGGTGGGTGCTGTGCGGACATATCAGCACCCGTCCCAAACAGCCCTGCCGGCACATGCCCAGCTGTCAGACGGAGAGTGCATGCTCTTCATTTGACAGCTGGGGCCACACACCGGCCTGCACCATTGGCTCCTTCGGAGCCTGAATGGCGAGACCAGCAGCCATCTTCCCAGGGAAGACGGCAATTGCCACACACACACACACACTGCCCATGGCCGCATGCTCACGTTTGGTGTGCTTACCTGGTCACTGGCGGGGTGATTCTGAGAGCCGCAGGGCCAGGGTCGATCGCGCCTGCATGCACCACAGGCTACATTTCCCAGCAACCTTCATGAGGGTGGCTGGCCCCTTACCCTTGGCCAGCCACTCTGGTGATGGCTGCTGGGAAATGTAGGCTGCAGCGTGCACAGGCTGGATCGACCCCGGCCCTGCTGCTCTCAGAAGCACCCTGCCAGCAACCAGGTAAGCAACCCAAAAGCGAGTGTGCGGACATGGGCGGGTGTGTGTGTTTGGCTTTGGCTTTCTCTGGCAAGAGAAGGGGCCATGGCCCCTTCTCTTGCGAGGGGAAGACCAGGGAAGGCAGCAGCCGGCCGCGCCATGGCGGAGGCTGGTGGGCAGGGCCAGCTCTCAAACAGGGAGCATGCGCTCTCCCTGTGTGACAGCTGGGCATGCACCGACAATCCGGCTTTTCCCCCTCCACTTCATAAGTGTTCTCTTCCGAAACGGTTTAAGGGGAAAAGCCAGATGTAAGACCTGATTTTTTCAGGTCTTATATCTGGGTAGGATTTGGCAGCAAAACCGGTTTAAGCAATTGGTTTTGCGCGCTGACGTGCAGATGTGGCATCCTCAAAGGGACCCTAATTGGGTTCCCTGTGCAGATGCCACGTCCTAATCCTTCCCACATCTAGCTCTAAATCCATTTTTAGAGCCTGTGCGGAAAGGCCCTGGAATTCCTCTCTTAAGTCCATTTGCTGGGATTTGAGAGGAAGTGAAGGTTTTGCCCTTATGTTCTTAAGTACAGGAAAAAAACAACTAGACAGTGATCAACCAGGGTGTCTCCGCACTGTGTAGGGTAGCTAAACTGCCCCATCATTGGTTGGGTTAAATAGAGCAGAATTCCCATCTCAGCTCACACTAGTTTCCAAAGGAGAAGACTTTAAGAAAGGTCAAAAACAAATCCCTTTAGACACACTTTCCTTGGAGTACACAAAGTCATGACTTGAATGGTTAAGCTACTTTTGCCCCATTAAGAAAGTACTGTCAGGATGGTCAGTAAATGAAATAGGTTGCATTGGGAGATAGTGGGTTCTCCTTCACTGGAGGTCTTGAAGCAGAGGCTGGATCTACATTTGTCTGGGATGGTTTATGAAATCCTGTATTGAGCAGGGGGTTAGGCTCAATAACTCTAGAGTTCCCTTCTATTATTTCTACTCTTGAACTAAACAGCTTTTCCTCCATTGCTGAGACTGTTTTTTATTTGATACAGTTATTTATAATTAAAATTAACCATTACATTTTGAGTGGTTAGGGATCTTCCTTTTGAGTGGATAGGGATCTTCCATTGAATTCAGTTCTACAGTTATGTATTTTATGTATTTAATTTATTTATAATGTTATATCCTGCCCTTCACCAGTAGCTTTCAGGGTGGACCACAACAATACAAAATAAAATAAATAAAATATATAGAATATTCTGATCTTATTCCCAGATAAGAGTCCAGTTCCTTAACCACTAGATCAAACTGGCTCAAACTGTTTGCAAACTATTAGGGACTTCTATAGTAATAGTCAGACAACTGACATGACATAACTTTTGAACTGCAAACTGCATCCAGACTCATGCAATCCATTTGTTCCTTGGATTTTGAGTGGGTACTTTCTCTCCAAGTGACATTCAGTGACAGTTTTCTCTCATTCAAACGGTCTTCTAAATCAGATTGACCATATGCTTGATCAAATTTCATTTTGACATGAATTTTGTCTTACCTTACCTTTTTTCATGTATCATTCCATTTTGGGAGACTTCTGAAAATGACACGTGATTCTTCTGAACTTTAGGAACAGAAAAATAACAAGACATTCTTATGCTTTACCAACTAGCTTGAATGTATTCTTATTCTTTAATGTTAAAAATACTTGTTTAGGATATTATATTTATCTCCAAGAACTACTGGGGGGATCTGCACTCTTCATCTAGCAACTCCAAAGATTAATGTTGCTTCCTATAAATGGTTAGTATCTGTTCTCTTCCAAAATTACTTAAGGTACAATATAAACAATATCCATGAACTTTGGAAATGGATTTTTTTCCCCCTGGTCACATTTCCTCTGTGCAAAACTGAAAGGAAACACAGGCATGTTATGTGTAAACCCTGGCTTATAATAAATGTGTGACATTGTAGTTGGTCTGATTCAAGTATCCTTTTTCAATAATTCTGGAAGAAGACTGTAGTGTGACAAGGATTCATTTATGCAACTGGCATGAAAGATAAGAACTGTACACTCACTGGAAAATGAACTTCCACTCAGGGAGTTTTATCCTGCCAGTTTTTAATTCCCTCAGAGTAGTTTTCTTCCACTCTTGCTCTATAGAGTCATATCTGTTCCAGGCCCCCAAATCATATTCTGTGCAATTTTGTGGAGATCCTGTTTATAAAGATTCCTCTTTAAATGGAGGAGGGGGAGGTTCAAAATGGACTGTAGTCTCATCTCCCAGGTACATTCAAAGCATATAGCAAAGAAGTGTCTTTAGCGGGGGAACTTACAATAGTAATGTGCAGATAAAATACAGCTAAGCACTTGTATTGAAAGTGCATTCCATAGAATTATTGATGTGTTCAAGACTACTTGGGCTGTTCTGAGACTAATACTAATATTTATGGTAGGAGCATGCTTTAGGTAAAATCAGAGACAGAAGAGAAGTTCCCCTACCACCACCAAGTGAGTTAAAGGTGGCAGGACAGAACAGCCATTGTTCATTTTATGGATAATTATGTTTCAGGCAGGGATCAGACACAGCACACAGAAAAAAAAATCTTTAAGGCATCTCTGAAGTAGCTTAGAAATAGTTTTGAGGTGTAATTGTTGACACACCAGTCTGCCTCTCCACCTTCTCATGGACATTCTGTGCTAGAAAAGGAGGATTAAAGAAGGCTTGGGAACATAACAACTCTCTCACAGGTGCCCTGGGGCATCCCTTTTGATAAATCTGAATGTAAGACCAGTTGATCATGACCATAAATGCTTTGATGCACAGAAGAAATATTAGTTTTGCAGTGTGTATGAACAAAAGACACTTTAGGGAAGGCTCTTCAGTAGTGTTTAAATTGTTATGTTTTGCCTCTGTATTAGGGATGTGCACAGATATTTGGAAATACAAATATTCGATTTGAATCCGACGAATGTCAGCATTCCAACTCAAAGATATGGATTTTTAAATAATTCAAATGGATAGGTTCATATCTATCATATACGAATCTGCACAAAAATTATATGTATTATTGTATTTAATGCGGGATGAAAATGGGTTGCATAGAGATTAAATACACAATAAGTACGAATTTGCACAAATTAGTATTTTGGATACAAATCTTATCAAAATTTGTATATCCAGATACAAATCTGAATCCGAATCGGATTTTTGGAAATAGAATTTCAAACATTTGATCAAATGGGATTTGAATGTGAAAAATACATTTGTGCACATTCCTACTCTTATAGGAACTCATATAGTGACCCTTTGACATCATAGATGTTCTTTATTTAAAAAAGTGTTGCAGTTGATTGCTTATTTGCAGATTATTAAAACTTTATGTAAAGATAGTATATACAGAGCTTTGAAAACACACAGAACCCAATTCATCATGGAACAAATGTACACATACCATTGTTGTATTATGTTGTTTGGGGATGTTTGCTAGCATTGGAGGGAATACCCCATTCTATCCTATTCATTAATGTGTATGGAATTTCTCTCCCAACCAGAGATGAAAGCTAATGGGCCTTTTCAAACTTGCCCTGCTTCCTCTAGAATCTGCACAGAATGGTGTGCCAGGAGAATTTTTTCACCCCCAAACTCTACCATCATAATAACCTGTATTACACTGGACCACAGAAGTGTGCAGGCTGCATACCACCATGGTCCGGTACACCACAGGAGACCTATTTTGGCCATGCAAAATGTCACACTTTTGAAATGTGCCCCCTGATGCTCTGAAGGCCAAGAAGTAGATGATGATGAAGGAGAGTTGGCTTTTCTATCCTGCTTTTCTCACCCAATTAAGGGAACTTAAAGCAGCTGACAAACGCTCTGGGTGACCTTAGGCCACTCACTATCTCTCAATCTAGCCTAGTTTGTAGGGTCATTTCAATGATAAAATGGAGGAAAGGAGAAAGATTCCTGGAACTCTTTGCAGAATAGAAAGTAAATGAACAATCAAACTAAATAAGTGGCATTACAACAAGTGCAACGCTCATGCCAAAAGATTGCAGCTTGACTTAATTCACATCATCACTGAGTGACAGCATCATTTGTGCCAAATTAAACATGGGAGTGGGATCATTCCTCTGCATTCAGTTGTTCATAGCAAGCTGATCCTTGGCCCCCTGTCGACACATTCACAACCACTGCGGATGAATTCAGACTGCCGGAAGAGCAATTGAAGAACTGATATCAAAGTAAAAAGATGCTTCCTGGTAGGGTGCCAAAACTGTCTGGCCATCCTTGTGGTGCGCATTGTTGACACATGGTGTACATTGTTTTGGTGCTGGCATCATGACAGGAGTAGGGAAAGGCTAATACAAGATCTGCACATGGATAGGCAGAAGACTGTTAGTGTTTTGTCTCTATAGAATAGAGCTATGTGAGTGGAGTTCTTAATGTGGAGAATGCTACTGAATCCAGGCCACCACTCCTCTGCCCATTGAGATCAAAGCCAGATACCTTGGCTGAGATCATGGCAGGTGGAAAGCGGGGATGTCTTATACCTGCCATCATGTTTGCAGCCAGGGGATCCTTGGCTTTTAGCATGGCAGGGGCAGTCCTACTCCTGCTGTCAGAATCAAAGGGCCTTTCTGCATTTACTTTTGTAGTCTGGTCCCAGTTGGTCTAGAAGAAAATGATCTGTCACAAGAGGCCTTTTTGCACTAGGCCTTTTGTAACACCCATAGAACATGCCGAGGTGGCGCATTTGTACCTCCAGGCCAGCAGTTCCATTCAGAACCACCCCATGCCACCCAGCGTGTCCTACACGTGTTCCAGGTGTAGAGCACAAAATTGTGCTCTACATGCATTCCAACACATCCCCGGGCTTACCTGACACATTCTGGAGAGGATCTATTCACATTGCTACCTCCTGTCTGCCAAGGGCTCTCACCCTCCGGCATCTGCTATTGTCTGCTGCCGACACGTCATCCTGTGACATATCAGCAAGCACCCCAAAACAGGAAGGAGAGGGTTCCCTCCACAGCTGGGTGGCCCGCTTACACCCACGCTCCCCTTTGTCAGCCAGGGGGTTACCCCTACCGCATGCCAGGGCCCCCAATCACCTCCTGCCACCCCTCTGACAACCAGTGCTTCAGACTGTAGGGAGGCAGGGTGTGATTGGAGTGCCCTGCCTGCCCCTTCCCTCTGGGAGATCATCTGAAGGATGGAAGGGGTGGCAGAAGGGGCACCGCCCCGTCCTCCAGGGACATGGTGGCCTGTCTTGGGGGCCCCCAATCTCCCCTGTGTGCCACTCTTTTTTGCCCTCCTCCTTGAACTGGCATCAGAAGAGCCAGCCATTTTGTCAGGACCCCCACCCCCATCCTGATGACGCCCACCCACCCACTCCTACCCTTGCTGGGCAAGCAGACAGAGGAGGTGATGCCACCCTGACCTGGCATGCCATGTCCCGCCCCCTGAACCAAAGAAGCCCAGTTGTGTGGCATGCAGTGGTACAATATTGGTGGTATGAAGCAGTGGTATGATGGGGATGAACATCCCCCTTCCATTGTAAGGTCAATATCATACCATCAATATCATACTGCTGGCATGCCGCGTGCTTGGGCTTCTTTGACTTGGGGGGCGGGACATGGCATGCCAGGTTTGGGTGGCATCACCCCCTCTGGATATTTATCCTGCATGGGTGGGGGCAGTTGGGCGGGCAGTGTGGGTAGGGGCAGGTGGGCGAGGCACTATTGGAGTGCCCCGCATCTCTGCAGTCTAAAGTTCTGATTGGCCACCCACTGCCTGGCTTCGACTGGGTGATGTGTGCAGGCATGGGTGGGTAGCCAATCAGAGCAATTCCCAGTGCCGCCGTCTGAGTCCAGCCAGTTCCAAGGTGGTGACTATGAGGTAAGTGGCATGTGCACGCATGCATCCCTGAGCCAGATGGGTGGGTTCTGGGGGGTCCTGTCCACTCTAGGGGACCCAAGCCAGTCCTCTACAGCATGCAGGAACCCAAGGAGTCACCGTAGAGGTCTGCCCACCCCTGGATCTTACCTGACCCAATGGTGGCCAGGCCTGAGAGGGGCATCCCACCCCTGGGCTGGCCTTTTTGGCCAGAACACATGGAGAACACCTTTCTATCTGCTCGTAGGCAGGGAAGGGATGCTTTGGGAACACTTCCCTTACCTGCCAATGCAAATGGGAAACTGTCCTCCACATGTTCTGACCGAAGCACACTATAGCTGTCTTTGCTGTAGTGTGAAAAGGCCCTAAGGTTGAGGACAATGCTATCTGCACAGCCTTTGTATTCCAGAATAGGTCTTGCTGGTATGCCAGTAGACCTCAATGCTGAGATCTACCAGTCATCCAGACCACTGCAATAATATGGAACAGTCAATCATGCCTGAAATCCCTGTTCATCCCTGGGGTGGACTATCTGCTTAGGGTGTGACCATGGCCTAAGAGTATAATTTGGTCCTTTGGTCTGCACATTTTAAAATAATGTTCCTAATCAAGTGGATAATTGACATTTTAACTTTAATGTGCAGGTATGAAATCCTGGCTAGCATTTGTGACTAGGAAAACTAAATTCTGATACCTTCTTTTTCCTTTTGTACTTCCTGCCTCTGATGCACTGTAATCCCACCTCTCTGTCATCATCAAAGTGAAGCTCTGGTCAGGTTGGATGGTGTACAGCAGCAACACTTCCATGGAGGTGGAGAAGCCACATAACTGTCGGTCAGCTGGAACTCTGTGAATTCCCTGACCAAGAATGGGATCAGAAGTCAAGTCACATACACAAAACACAGCTTGGAACTCTAGGGTAAGAGCTGGTAATGAGACAACACAACAACATTGCTGTTGCATCTACCCTGTCCCCTGCCTGACCCTCTGTCAGTCACTGTTTATCATGTGGAAGCAACCACACACATTTCTATAATTACCATTATAGGAAACTAATGTGGAATTTTTGCTTCCTGTCTCTGTCAGTTATGAAATATAAGTGATAATATTTTTAGTTTCATAGACACAATGTGCATGGCTTCAGAAATGTCATCAGGGAAAACATAAGACTTGTCTAATTCCTGACTTTTTGTACAGGTAATGACAATTGTCCTCTATCTTGACAGTGGTGAAACTTGACATACAAGTATAACTGGCACTGAAGCATGTATCAAGTTGGAAGAAACAGGTATGTCTGTTTATGTTATTCTTTGCCATTCTATGCATATGCACACAAACATGCCACTTCGTGGGGTGCCTCCAGGTGTGCCCCTTGCTGCAACAGGGCATCCCAGTGGCTTTTGGTCCACCAGACTGGCAGATTGGAAGCTTCAGGGTCCCAGTGGAGCAGTTTCCCACCAGAGGGGAAGTTCTATCACCAACACTAGCAGTGGAGAATTCGAAGGTAAGTTTGCATTAAAAATATGGGGATAAATCAGAATTTTTTTAATGCATGCAGAGTAGTAATGGTGGGATACTGCGGGCAACAGAAGCAGCAAAGTCCCTTTAAGCTTCTGTCCTTGTCTGGAGGCACATTTTTGTCAATGAGAAACACCTATTTAGCATTCTGAGCTGTTACAGACATGAATGACTTAACACATTTCCCCCCAAACCTTCTATATTTTATTTAACTAGCTTTGTGAAGAATTCTGGAGCCCACACAAAGCTACACTAGAGTAGCTTAATGTAGAGCAACAGGCTAGGCCCTAGAAGGTCCTGCTCAATCCTCACTTTTTTATAAAAAGCTTAATGGTTGACCAAGCAGGCCTAGTCACAGCTGTTCAGTTTAAACTGCCACAGAGTGGCTGTGGGGATAAAATGGAAAAGTGTAGAATGATGATGTGGCCTGCCTTGGACTCTTCAGAGGAAGAGTCATGGGAGACAGACAGAGGACCCTTCCAAACTAGCGGAAGTCATGGCACATTGTCCCACTTGAAACAGAGGTCCACAGCTACTTCCTTGGGATGGGGCAGCCAATGAGAGCTAAGCTGCAGGCTCAGGAAGGTGGGAAACTCCAAAATTACCTGATACTGCTGAGCGAGTGTTGATCGTTCCGCAGCAGGTAAATCCGCAGTAGTGGCAGCATAATTTGCCGCCACTACGAAGTATCAGGAGTCAGGTGTGATGCCCACGCACCAATTGCACATCAGAATGCACAGCATTCCCCAGTCTGGACACATCCAGATAGAGGCCTATTCTGCACAGGGCCTTATTTCAAATTATATCCCAGAATAGGGACCTGCCATCCACATGCTGGTATAGATTCCTGTTGGCCCTGCCTGGGAATTGCTGTAGTCTACATTAGCATATGGATGACAGGTCTCTGTTCTAGAGTATACTCTGAAATAAGGCCCAGAGTAGAAGGATCCAGAAAGTCAATCAATCAGTCAGTACTGTGGAGGTATAACAATAGTATTCCTCTATTATTGCTTTTTCCTTGGGTGGACCACATATCTTCAGTCATAATTTTATGTGTGTGTGCATGCACACACAATTGAGAGAGAGAGAGTGCTTTGGAAGGAAGTCTGATTGGGCTCTAATATTGAAGTCATGTACTTCTTTCCTTCTTTCCCTTTTTAGTTGTTTTTATTGGGATTATGGAGTATCTGTAGACTTAAAATGACAAATGCACGACATTTATTCAAAAATTCTGTCCACATATCTGGCCTCCGATCTATTTTGCTCAAGTTTCCCCAACAGCAAAGTTCAAATGGCAGTATGCATCAGATATTTCTTGTGAGATATGCCAGTTTTCTGTTTCCATCAAGGACAACTTGGTCCCAGAAGTAGATGCCATATGTTTTCTCCCTGAAATGATGCACAATTTTTCATAATATTCTGTTCCCTGTAAAAGGTTTTCTATTTCTTCCAGTGCTTTGCACTAATTTCAGCACAGCTTGGCTTTGGGCATGCCACTGTTCTTTGCAGCTAAGTAGAGATTCTCATATGGATGAATAGTAAACAGCAGATACAGATGGCAGGTTGAAACCCTCTGCACATTAACCAGGGATTAAGGGCCATTCAATTCTATGTTCATTATGTCGGAACAGACATATAGTCTCATCACCTTCATCTGATTATTTTGATTTATTTCTTAATCTTCAACCTGAAGGTCCCTATGGCAATACAAACTACTGTACATAAACATGCACCATTAAATAAATGCAAGCATAGGAAACCATACATAAAACAGGAATTACATTTTCACTTTTAGTGCATATAAACGTGTAAAGCCTTCACACTTCCATGCATCAAAAATGGATATGGATCACAAAACTGAAACTGAATTTAGGTAAGGTGGAATCTTATATGTCACATTTCTTTTTTTTTATTTTAGGTTTTTTTTTTAAAAAAAACATGGGACGCTTCATTAATTTGCATGTCATCCTTATGCAGGGGCCATGCTAATCTTCTTGTATTGTTCCAGTTTTAGTATATGTGCTGCTGAAGTGAGCACATGTCACAGTTCTTGAGTCTATGGAGTAGGGAGACATCCAGTAGTGCCTACTTCCAGCTCTAGCTGGTTTTATCTAAGGATGTACATGGATTTTTTTTCATTTGATTAATATTTAATATTTAATCGAATGTAAGAAAATTAATATTGGTTCAAATCCAATATCCCTTATGCATCCAATATGTATCCGGTAACTATCCAATACATATCTGACACGTATCGGATATGTATCATGTAACATATCCACTCTGGGAGTGTCAAATCCACTTTGAATCTGCTCTCAAACTATGTCAAATGCATCTGGATCCATTGCAGATGTGCCTGGTGCAGCTGCTTTCCCACCTCCCCATTTCACGAATGTTCCAAAGCATTTGTATGAATATGAATGTCAATGTACGAATGTCATAACATTTGATTTGTATACAAATGTCTGAATTCGTTCAAATTCATACAAATATTGAATGTTAGAAATATTTGTGCACATCCCTAATTTTATCGGCTGCAGCCACTGATGGATACAGTAAACCACAGACTGATAACCTCCAGATTGGACTATTATAATGGCCATTGCAAAGACTGTGAGGATTGTGAAGTTGGACTTAGGCCAGGATGTAGCAGCACTACTGGCTGAATGTACATCACACCAAATTTAAAGTACAGTATTCACTTTGACTTAAAGAGGTCTGTATGATTAGAGTACTTCCTCCTATACCATCCTGCTGGTACAGTGAGATCTGCTGGATTCATCCTCAGTAGCTCAAGAGCTGAGAGCTAGTGAAAGGGCCTCTCCTGTGGAATCAGCTCCTTTATGAGGTTTGTCAGACAACAGCATTGTATATATACCGTCATTTGCAGTACGTAAAATATATACAGTGCATTGCAGAAGCTTTAAGACCTTTTCTGCATTTACTTCAGATAATCCAGACTAAGAAATTCTGTAGTCCACATGGTCTGCATGGCACTAGTGGTAATCTGGATCAGACCCATACCAAGGGTGCAGTAGTCCAACTTAGTGATGGACCAAAGTAATTGGTACCACAACCATACTAGCACTGTCTGATGTGAGGCATACAATGGGTCATCCACACATAGAACAGAACTAGGAAGATCATGTGTGTGGCATAGAAGAACATGTGCTATGATGGTGAGATTGTGAGGATGCCTTTGCAGTCTCTTCAGAATAATGGCTACATTGATGGCAATGGTGTCTTCACATCGCCTGTGAAGATACCTTGCTCCTGGTACCTGATGCAACAAATTGCATCGTGGTTTCAGAGGTGCTCTCAGCAGTAGTTTACATGCAATAATATGGAACAGTGCATATGCAACATCTGTATACTTTGTATACGACAGACGTCTCCTGCTGCGGTTGATCCAGATCTCGGTAAACTCTGGATTCACTAACAAGCGTTAAGAGTGTTAAGCACAGATAAGCCCTTTGGCTGAAAAGTTTATTGTCCTCTTCTGGGCACTCCCCTGCAATTTTTATTTTGTCAAAATGTGCTTTGAAATTTTAAACTTCTTTTCTATATATATTAAGTTCTGATTTTATATATTTTAATTCCTGTAGTCAACTCTGAGATTTATGTACATACAAAAGGCTACAAATATGAACAAATAAGTGCAAGTGCGCCTGTACACACAGACACTTATACTAAATGTCTGCATTTATGATGTTTCTTAGAGGAAGCCGTGGACTTTTCATGGCTATAGACTCACCTTATAATCCAAAGTTACATGGCCTGGACTGCAAAAATAATGTTCAAGAATGCACTACTACCTCAATGGCTTCCCTGAGCTCTAAGCAACGCATTCGCCGTTTACAAGAAAAAAGAAACCGGGTGGAATTATGCCCTAAAAATAATATCAGAATTTCAGAATGCTCCCACGGGCTCAAAAAGGTTGGTGATCCCTATTATAGGTATTTTCAGTGCCATAACATACATTCTTCAATTGTGTCCTTCACTAGATCTAATTCATTAATTCATGGAAGAGAAAGGCTTCTAAAATTTGGTATAAGGTTTACATTTGGGGCCGTTGTGAAAGAAAATTAAATTGCATTCTGAGTTCAGGGCCATTTCACAAAGGAATTTTTGTTTTTGGTTTTTGCAAAATTCAAACATGCACATTTTCCACATCTGAATATTTGGACCTTTCCCATTTCAATGAGTAAGCAGCAAAGTACCAGAATTTACTCTGGTGTGACATTTCTGAAGTGTGTGTCTAATACGCTACACAGTTTCCAGCCATCCCATTTCATGGTTCTGGAGAGGTTCTTTATCCTGCACTCAGTGACTAACTTAAAAGCAGTGTTGCACAGAAAAGTTCAGTCTGGCTCTTGCATTGTTGGGCACAGCTGAATAATTTTACATATCTTTTTGCTCCAAAGACTGGGCATTTGATCTTTATTACTTTCCCCCTTTTGCAGCACTCTGATGCAGTAATGAGATTGCTTTGTCTCTGACATGCTCCCCATATATATATAAATATATATTCCAGCTCTGGCATGTGACACTATAATGATAAAATTACTCTAAAAGCTTAAAGTAATTCTGCCAACCCGGACTTGTTCCAGTAAAAATTCTTAAGAAATCTAGACCTTTTATCCTGAAAGGGGAAAGTGCTAAATCATTGTAGATGTCAACTCCCCTCCCCACTCAGCCCCACACTCTACCACAGCAGTTACCATGAAGCTAGAACTTCTGTTTGAAGTGTCCTTGTTTTATAAGACACTGTGAGTCCATTCAGTTAGTAAAAATATAATGGGTTTTTATGAGTAGATTATTCCTTTTCTGAAGGGGACTATCCCCTTCCTAGTACATAAATTGTTAGGGATAGCTTGTTAAAATAAACAAAACACAAAACACAAACAATATCAGAAACACTGTGGCATGATACTTATTTCGATGCTGGAGGGCAACTGTGACTATGGAAACAGAATCAGTGGGGCGTGGAAAGAGGGAAGGAAAGGTAATTAGTGATTTGCTTATTGCGGTGTTGAGTCAGGTCATCCCAAATACGTATTGTAGTTCGAATTACCATGCCCCCATGTGCTTGAGGAGAGCACAGGTTCAAGCCAAATCCACCTGTCCCCATAAAAACTGCGGTAAACCCCTGCATCGGGGAACCACATCCTTTTTTCTCCACCTCTCCCTCCTGATAGGAAGCCTGGCTGATGTCACCATGCCCTGTCTTACCTGCTGCAGCGATGATAGGGGAAAACCCTCCCAGTTGCACTCCTAAAGACACCACACACAGCTTAGATAAGATAGAAAATGATAAAAAGGGGGGCATAATAGGAAGAGAAAGCAGCTCATTGCTTCAAGCCGTGGCTCAGCGCTTCAGTCACTTTAGCAGAGGTGCACACCTCCACTTGACAGTGGGCATGCATCCGCCTGACAGCAGCTTCTTTTGATCTTTCTCAGCTGAGTACAGGGAAGCTATGGGTGCTTCATCCATTGAGGCAAAGCAGCACTCATGTGCTAAATCAAGCCCTTTACCCATGTGTGCCTTGTCGATTGGGCGATCAGGGAAGGGGAGGTGTCATGCTTGTAGCTGGAGAGACACTTGGAGAGCCATTTGACACCCTTCTCTTTCAGCCTAATTTCTTTGAAGAAATCCCCCAAGCAGTTACGATTGCAGCATGCATGGGGACAGCGAGCACAGGTGAAACCCCGCCCGCTAATGCTGCGATTGCCAATCTCTGCCCCCAATAACCCAAGAGTGTCCCCATGCCCCCAGGATAATGCATGATCGCCTCCTAAATCACAGCGAGAACAGTGGGAAAGGTTTTTTTGTTCATTTTTTTTGTTCGTTTGTTTGTTTTGCTGTGGATTGGTGCAATTTGTTCCACATGTAGCCTGGATTAGAGGCTTTGCTTGGGGACGCTCCAAGGTGAACTCAGGTTTGCTGTGGAGTATAGTCAGCATGGGAACGAGCCCTATGTGTATAAATCATATTGAATCAGGAATGTTAGGTTGTGTCTCCATTTATTGTAGGCACTTCCCAGAAGGTTCTCAGGCATTGTGTTTCCACTTTTGATGGCATGATATGGTTGCTAGAGAGTATGATGGCCACCAAAAACATCCTGGATGGGAGCAGATAATAATGTATCACTGATAGGTGCCTCATTCCCTTTTTCACCAGACATCTATACAACAGAGTAGATACCCAGTGATGCACTGGGGTAGAGGCTTCCACAGAGGTACCTGCCATCAGTTTACTTCCCTCCACATCTGTGGAGGCATCTGTGGAAAACTGTTACCTGTAGTAATAACATATCATCAGCTGCATATTCTCATTCTTCACTGCTCTGGTGTATGTGTTGCCCAAAGTCATTTTTATATTAACTGTTCTAGAATTAGACTAGGATTACACATCCCAGATGGTAGTGGGCAGGGCAAAAAAATAGTGGTAGAGGAAGAGTTGTGATAAAGTGCAACAAAAGACATTATTGGTCCCAGCAAAAGGAAGCAAGATAAAGGAGAAGATAAGAGAGAAAAATGAATATGTGTATTTCTGTAAAAGACAGGCAGGATCTGCATGACAACCCTATTGTACAGTTAATATATCATAAGGATCAGAGTACACATGATCCTGTCCTCTCATGGCACATATTGGTTGGTCGGTTGGTCAGTTGGTTGATATTTCTATCCCACCCTGTACCCGAAGGTCAGCTGGGGAACCCACAACTTTCATCTTGGTGGGTAGAAGGTCTCTTCCAGACCAGAATCCTGGTTTTGATATTCCCAAGTGGTGGCAGCAGATGCTGTACAGATAGCACACCATGGCTTTTAGAGGACCACTCTTTTTAATCTTCAAGGGAAGAGAGGTACACTTACAGCACTCTTCTCTTGCATCCAGATCTTGATAAAGAAGACAATAAGAAGTTGGAAAAGTGATTAAAGGCACTATAGTGGTGCACAATGGAGAGCATTTACGGGAGAAAAAAGGAGCAACAGAAAGGATATCTGTGCAGCTGGTGATTGAGAAAGGATGCGATAGGCAGAAGAAATGCTTCCATGATCTCTTTGATTCTAATGCATAACTCTCACTGTGAAACCAATTTATCCTTCCATCTATCCATTCGCTGAATGAAAATCTTGCCCTACTACCAATAGTGGAAACCAAAATGCAGTTCAGAGAGATCAGAGGTGAGACCCTATTTGGAGCCTTGCATTTACTCCTCTACCAACTTGTAGTATCTGCTAAATGAGTTTTTGCTGCTAAGAGCAGTTCTGTTCACAAAGGATAATGTATTGAATTGTTTGATATATAGAGTAGTTTTTAAGATGACAACAAGCAACAGAGATTTTTTAAATAAAAATTGTCATGGAGTAGAACTTCAGTTATATTAAAAAAGAGAATTCAATAAACCAGTATTTTCAGGCCATCTTTTAATTCAGGTGAGCGTGCGGTTTACACTTGTGGAACAACAAGAGAACAAGCAGGCTAGAACACATCTTCTCCCCATGCCTCTCTTAGGGGTGGAACCATTAGCAAACCATTTTCTGAAGATCTTAGCATGTGGTGTGGTTAGTAATGGGTACTGATTTTTCAGTTATCTAGCTCCAATGCAGCTTCTAGATCTCC
Organism: Aspidoscelis tigris stejnegeri; assembly: GCA_023333525.1. Taxonomy (NCBI): domain Eukaryota; kingdom Metazoa; phylum Chordata; class Lepidosauria; order Squamata; family Teiidae; genus Aspidoscelis; species Aspidoscelis tigris. The sequence goes on from JALMGA010000001.1 coordinate 100,221,887, forward strand.
TTCAAGGCTACCACTACTTTCCACGAAGTGCAGCAGAATGATTTAGCTGGGAGGTTATCAATGCACATAGTACTGAAGCTAGGCTATTCGAGAATTGTTAGAAATGGCACACAAGTCACACCTTGGCATAGGTATGCCTAGAGCATTTCTGCACTTCCCTTCCCTTCCATTGGATGGGAAAGCTGCAGAAGAGACTAACAACACGTATTGTTGCGTGTGTGTGTGTGTGCTAGCACTGTTGCTACAGCAATGCTGACACTCTGCACAAGTACAGTTGTGTCAAGGGGTCATCATCTGAGCTTCCAGCATGCTTGCACAGCACCTCAGGCAGCCTCCCGACTGGAAACAGCACAGATACTCACTACTCGACACTTCCAGGTAAGTTCCCTGTCATATTAGGTTAAGGTTAGGTTGCTTCTGGTGCATGATTTCATGCACCACAGCTAGTATGCAATTAGGAAACCTCTAGGTAGGCAGGGGACATTTATAGTCTGTGAACACCTCCTGAAAGTGCAGGATGTTGCCTAATTGCATACTATGTGTTGAAGTGTGAATTGCCCCTAGTCATTCAAGTTTATAGTGATAACTCTGAAAAAACCCTTGGTGGTATATCTAATCCAATAATGATAGCCCCAGCCAATCCAGGACAGTGCCATCAGCAAAATACCAAACTCAGAAATTTGCTAGAGTGAAATGCTGCATGAACAGCCATAATATTGCTGTAATAAGTCACAAAATAAGCATGACAGTAGATATCAGGATGGGTGTATGCTATCAACGCCCAGTCTGCAAATTAATATGCATAAAAATAATGGGCTGAATATTGATGGCTCAGATTTTTTATTGTAAAAGTCATTTACTAAGAATGATATAAATGTTTCTGTAGGTATGCATGTGAGAGGGCCAGAAAAGAGGGGGTGGTTGTTGGTAGAGAAGAGCTAATTTGGGGGAAATAAAAAATGTACAAGACTGTGAAACTTAGAAGGAGGTATTATTTTAGCCTCTTCCTAACAAGTCTCCAGCCAATGCATGCACAAGTAGTGAGAATAAAAGAAAATAACAGGACAGAGATGATCTATAATTGTACTCTAGATACCAAGGAAAAAAAGGAACTATGTTAACTGTCCTCTGAGATTTGAATAATTGCCTGCTTATTGCTTAAGATAGAAGAGGCAAAAGTAATGGAAAATATGAGAAGGCAAGCAGACAATGTCTAAGGGGCCCAGATTATTATTATAGTATTTTGATGGTAAACAAAATCTAATTCCTTTCTTAGCAACATAATGTTATGTCTTTCCATTGCTTGGCCTATTTAAGTCAGATTTTTGCTATTCAACCTGGAGTATAAATTACTGGTTGCATAAGTAGAAAAACAAAGTCTAGAAAAAGGGATAATGAGAACTGAATTTCATCACAGAGAGAATTGTGGAACAAACTAGTGTGATTTTTAATGACAGGATTAGATGAGGCCCTTGTCTGAAAAGCATGGAATTTTGAAGAGATTTAAATGATGGTAGAAGATTCTACTTTTCTCATTATGTTAACAGTGAATCAACACTGTCTCCACGCTGAGCTTAAGACATGTCTAGTAAGGGCCTAAGAGGCATGAGATTCACATCTTGGTGGTTCCTTTGGGTATGTAGCATGTCACCATGAGGTGTCATTCCCACAGAATGGAGAAAAAGACTGTGAGGCTCAGGCTCACAGGCTACCATCAGGTAGATAATGGTGGCCACATGAGCAACTTACTTTTGCCATACTGTGATTAGATGTGTTTTTCAACAAACTGATTATAGCTGTCTTCCATGGCTATTTCTGGCATATTGAAATACACCTGTGCTGTCCCTTTGAAATTGGAGGACTTTTATTCTCCAGCTTCCAAGGGGGTATGGGTGTGATTGAAGTATGCGTCCTGTAGATTTCATGCACCTCATCTCTGGAGTGGGATTAAGTGTCCCTTCCCTTGAAGTGCTACAGTCCCCAGTGCTGCTCATCCCAGTATTTTTTGCTCTTGTTTTGTGTGCTTACTGAACATAGGTTACACATGCATGTAGTGAGATTGTGTGAGACTGAACCTATAGAATTTCAGTGAGGGTCCTGCAAACTCCTGCCACAAAGTTAGCACTTTTCTGGGTCATCTGGATGTTTTCAAAAGCAAAACACAGAATGATATAGTTACATGAAAAGCACTCTTAATCAGAAAGATAAGATTAAAATCCAGTGTGAACAGGAACCGAGGAATCTTGGAAGACATTGATTTATTAATTATTTATTTAAATAATTCAAACATGAGTTCTTTTTAAGCTATCCCTTCTAAACTACTTTTTAGCTGTTGGGCTTTGTTTTGTTTTGTTTTTTGTTTTATAATACTTCTGTGTGGACACAGCTCTAATTGGTAAACTTGAACTAGACAGTCCTAACTTTTAAGACCTGCTTTGGGATCTCAGAAATAAGAAGCTAATTGAGAGAAATAAAACAGAGCAATTGACTGTGGTACTAAACAAGGCCTGAGTGTATCTGCTCAACATGTATAACTTCCGGAAATTGTTCAGTCAATACAAAATAAACAGAGGGGAAACAATAGCTTATTCCACACTTTTTGACACACCAGAATGACTCTGATATCATAGTATGTTGATGACCTTTGATACACAAAGATTGCAAGCATAAAAACAAGCATACACCCCACTCTGCCATAATAAAAAGCCTCTTTAATGAGTATAAGTGATGCTTATTATAGCTGAGCAGCACGTGGCCTATGTTGGCAGGTTTGCAGTTGCAACCTATACCAATGGCATGGCAGAAATGATACCAAGAAGTCCCACGAAAATAACCAAGACCAAACTTATGCTCCGCCCCTCAACTGCTTTTCCTTTTGTAATAGAAATATTCATCGCTATGCTCACTTATGGCATGAATTGAAATGTAATTACATTCTAAGTGGTGCTTACCTATGAATCAGATTTTTTCCCTCTGGCTGAGGGAATGTTCAACAAGCATACAAATTTGCATAAATTCTCTGCTTGTACTGTCTTTCTTCAGTTTTTTGTACTTTGTTCTAAACAGGAAAACTACAGTGTGCACGTGCATGGACGCACTCACATACACATGTATACACAGTTATTCCTGGTTAATTATATTCAATTTGAACAATGCAAAATCCCAAAGAATAACCTAACAGAAATCTGCTTTTGGCAGTACGAAAAACTATTTGTCTGTTGATGACATAAAGTTTTTCCTCTTACTTTAGGGCAGTTCTTCCTGATCCAAATTTAATAAGCACTAATTTAAGATTTTTCAGATTCCAGAGGTTGTAATAAACCTTATGTGATGAATATTTCAGTTGCAAAAGGAAAAGCAGTTGAGGAGTGGAGCATAAGTTTGGTCTTGCTTATTTGTGTGTGTGTGTAAGAGAGAGACACAGAGAGAGACATAAAAAGAATGAAAAGTAACAGATAAAAAAAGAGAGAACATATTCCCATTGTGAGTAGGAGTATAGGAACAAATACAATATATCATTTGTCACAGTTTTGGAGCTGTTACATGTTCTGTAATTTTGCTTTCAGATAGAGTTGCATTTTATTCTTTCCGAAGATGAGTATTGATACCATATCCAAAAGTGTAGGTTCAAAGCAGATCTAGGAAACACAGCATAAAGACCAAAAACTGTGACAAGTGAGATGTAAACTGGCCATGGGAATCTCCAGTCATCCAAATAAAACACCACCTGATAATGAACATGATAGCAAAATACTGGAAATGGAAAGCTTTATAGACACAAAATGGTTGCTACTTGTCATAATATGTTTGATCCATTGTGAACCAAAATCTGTTTGAGAATAAAACAGACAGCCAAGTTGCACTCTTTCCCCATGGATTCCATGTGTAGGCTGCTGCCCTATCCCACTCTAACAGTAAAACCCTTCAATGAGATTTACCAGCCTACTAGTGGGTTTGTGGGCAACCCTTCTTGGTGAGATTCCATGGAGCACTTGCAGAAGTGGTGCCAGAAATAATGTGGCACTGAAAAGGCCCCTTACAAGACCAGAGGGTAGGTGCCAGCTTTGAGGGCTGGGTACAGCTTTCAGAGTCAGTCAGGGCTGGGATGGCATGGTATATCTCAGCATTGGATGGATTGTGTATCAGGCATCCTGCTCAAGTTTGGGATGATGAAAGTAGGTGTAGAAGTAGCCATATATGTAGTTTTTTGGACTAAAGAACAGAAGTGGTCCACCACTGCCTTCTTTCTGATGATCAAATTTGGGACAGGCAGTTGCTCTTTGCTGAACAGTGACAAGTGGGCTACTAAGTAATTAGTTAAATATTGAAAGAATATGCAAGGGGAAAAAACTCCATAAAATTGCAACATTTGTATAATGCTCTGTCTTTCACTGTACGCTTGACATAAAAACAGATATCCAACAAAGGGTCTCCTGGATGTTACAACTGCATATCACTTCTCCTGTTCAATCTACAATTAGGGTGGTAAAATTAGCCTCAGAACTGCCCTGCTGTTAAAACCTGCAAATGACCTGGAAGGTGCTTATCACCCTCTTTTACTCCCACCCACACTGCTTGGAGAGATGGCAGAGACAAGTGAGTCAAATGACTTACCTCAGGGATCCAACAAGGGGAAGTATTTCTTCACCCAGAGGGTCATCAGTTTATAGAATTTGCTGCCACAAGCGGTGGTAACAGCTACCAGTCTAGATGGCTTCAAGGTAGGGTTAGACAAATTTATGGATGTCAGATGTATCAATGGCTACTAGAATGAATGCCTAGGTACATCTTTCAGGCTGGGGGGGGGAGCAGGACACTTCTAAGTCCATTTGCTGGGATTTGAGAGCAGGAAAAATTTTGTCCTTGTCTCTGCTTGAGATGCCCATGAGCATTTGGTGGGCCACCATGTGCGACAGGATGCTGGACTAGATGGGCTGTGGCCTGATCCAGCAGGGCTTCTCTTATGTTCTTATGTTCTCAGGCACTTTCTGCTTGTCACAAGCATCAGACAGGAAAGCAGCTGAGACTACGTTCAGACCTAAAAACAGGGGTACCTCAGAGAAACAACGGCTGCATTGAGGTGTCACATATTCCACTATATTTGGATATTCCAGAATAAAACATGGATATTGTGGAATATCCAAGATTTATTCCAGAATATCCAAAGATAATGAAATAAATAACTGACTTGTGGAAGTAGCATGACCCTTGAGTTCCTAAGCCACCACTAATCCACCTTTTCTAGTACAGAATGTTCATGAGTGGGGAGGAGCAAACTGGTGGGTGAACAATCCCACCTCAAAGCCTTCCTGAGCAAAGAGATGCCCTTTTTTGCCATGTCTGATGACCACAGTCTGAGCCAGGTGGAAACAAAAGAGTGTATGTGACTTGAGGAGTCTCCTACCACTCACAGCACAATGAAGGATCACTGAAACAGATATCCCTGTTTCAGGCTGTGTACTCTAACACAATGATTCACATTTTTTCCATTGGAGCTACAGCATACTTTTCCTATGAAAAGTTAAACAGCTGTTGGCTTAGTGTGCTACTGATTAAGAAAAACTTTGATAATAGTTTTGTTATATGTCTTTAAATCTCCTAAGTTTTTGTTCTCCTAGACAGAAGGACAAAGTCACCTTTGTCTACTGAGTGAAATGTTGGCAGCGAACCATTAAAAAAGATTTGGCCTTCTGTATTACAGTTGGAACTTCCTGACAATTGCAGAATAATGGGGAGTAAATATCAAGTTTAAGTACTCTGTAAAATGTTGTTCATTGATTTTTCCCCCCTCTGAGCATAAACCTTGAAGACTCAATAACAGTTCAAAGGGCTGAACATCTAAGAATTAAGTACACTCATAATTACTCCTGGCAGGGGTGTGCAAAAAGTCATGCTGTTTCCCATGAAGTGAAAATTAACCTCCTGCCTTCATTTTTTTTCCAACTTCATGAAAGCTATTGCTTTTGGAGGAGAAGGAGAAGGTGGAGGAGGAGGAACCTTCAGTGTATACTACCAAAAAAAAAAAGAAAGAAAAAAAAGAGGGGAAATCTTTAAGTGTATCATTCAAAATGCCTTGAATAAAAATACAGGAACACACAGGTGATGTTTGTCTTAGTCATAGAACCTTTCTGCACTTGGCCTTATTCTGGAATATGGCTCAGAATGATACCAGTTCCAATATTGCTCCAGTCTAGACTGTAAGCGAATATGGAGGGAGTAAAATTTGGTTAATTTGGATTATTCTAAAACCCCGAAACACCAGATTTAATTCCTGTTTTAGGGGAATAGGTAGCTTTATAGATCGTTTACATAGGATTTAATAACGAGGAATAACCAGAAAACAGAGACAAGACCCATTTCAGATTCAAAAGCCAATGTTTCTTGTTAAACTAATGCAACGAATTTATTAGAAATACAGAAAAGAAGTTGAAGTGAGATGTAACCATATTAGACATTAGAAGAGTTGAGATAGACATTCCCAAAAATCCAAACATGACTAAATCCCCTTAACACATCTCTATGCATTAAACTAAGTTTACCTCATTTTCCTGAGACCCAAAAAAATGAACTTATGCAGCAAAGAAAAATCCCCAAAACATAATAAAATTGCCTTTTGTGATTAAGAGCCCTAAAAATGAGGTTAAGGCTCCCATAAGACCAATTCCAAACCTTACAGAAACATATAAAAGCCCAAAAGAAAAAAGAATAAAATTAGTCCTAATTCTAGAAAAAGTTCCCTAACTCTAAACCTTTAATAAAAATATGGGAGAAAAGTGAATCGAAAGCCATCTTCCATAGTTCTCACCAACGATCCCATCTTCTTCACGCCCAGAAGTTCAGAACTGAAGATGCGTAGGATTTCAGCAGACTGCATCATTTTCAGGAACCCAAAAATGACTAAAAATTGGGAAGGCCTTCAGTCTCAGTCAGACTGATCCCCAAAATGAATAAAAATTAAAAGAAATAATTAAAAAATAGTCTCTGTAACTGCTTTTACCAAAGACCAAATTCAAAATGCAAAAGTTTTAAAATGCAGCTCTTGCAGAAAAACTCCGCCCACTTTCTGTGTAGCAGAAAGAAGAAAAGGGGGGGGGGAATTCTCCAGGTCTCTTTAGCTTCCCATGATGACAAGAAGACGAAGTCGAAGAAGATGATGGAGACCTCCTTCCTCTGATGACAAGAAGAAGACCCCCAAAACCATCTCTTCTCTGCCATTTTTTATAACAAAAATTGGAACCTTAAACTGCTGATTCGTTCTTCCCTTGTTAATGAATAAAAATATGTATGTGACTTCAGTCTTCTCATAGCTTCTCCCAAAAAAAGAATACAAATTAACCCAAACTTAACATTTCCTAATGAAGCAAACAAAACTGGTAAACAGGAAAGATACCTGAAACTCAAATATCTTATTTCCTAGTCTTGAGTTTACAAGGATTAGTTCTGTTCCCCTTGGCTAACAGAGATTCTCTTAGGTGACACTGGTTACTCATTGCCCTTTTCCACAATGGAAATGCCCCTCAGTGAAGCTCCACAGAAAAAGAAGAAATGAATAGGATATTTAAAAACCCTCTTATTTCAAAATAAGGCTAAATAATTTCTTATTTAAAAGAAACCCCATTAAACCTCTGTTTCTCCTTCAGAAACTAAGGAAGAACTCAACTTTTCTTAATGTAAAGATCATGCTTATGCTATCGTGTCTCTGCCTAATTGCAAAAGTTATGTATCTTGTATACCTTAAATTAAGGTTTCCAATTAGCACCTCTCCTGGCTAACCTAACTCCTAGCAAACTCTGTTGAAATGTAAACCCAGCCACATTCAATATGAAACCTTACATCCTAGCACTGGTGACCTTCCATTTAGGTAGTAATTCCAATTCCTATATATATTATTTTACCAAATCTTTTCCAAAAATCCATTCCATTTTATTCTTTATTATTTTCATTAAAATGAGACAAACCCATCTCTGTTCCAGATTCCATGGTTTTATTTCCCCTTCATTATTAAAAAAACTGTTACCCCAAAAAGAGAGAAAACAAAGGTCATCCAGGTGTCAGCATTCCTTCCTGACAATCAAGATTAAAGCCCAAGCATTGTCTCTTGCATGTAGACTTTTAATCTTTTGCAAACAGCCAGCTTGTAACTTTAGAGAGAAACTGTGTCCTTTTAAACTCCAGGCTTGTCTTTTCCCCAATATGGCTCCAGCCTTGCTATTTTAAGGCCTTTCCACGTTTCATGGTCTGCCTTTAGCTTTTCAATTATGCCAATCATAATGCCAAATTCATACATCAAAACTCGGTATATTTCAAATTCCGGCTTTGCAGTCAACATTTCTTATGATACTTGTACCTCCAAAGTTGATCTGGTAACAAGAACAGGAGTCTGTTGTGCACATGCTCATGCAGATTATGGCAGGTCTAAGGTGAGGCCTACCATAATCTGCATTAAAATGTGGAAAACAGATTGCTTTGAATCCCTTTAAATGGGTGAAAAATGCAGGGTCCAGAGGCCAGCTCTTCTTTTTCTTCTTCCTCCTCCTAGACCCAATGTTTCCTCGTGCTGGTGGTTAGCTTTGTAAGCAGATAGCAGGGCCTGGAAACACATATCGTTTTGAGAAGCTAAGGCTTTGTAGAACAGTGGAGTCATGGGAAATTGAACTGTACTAGAATGCTCCATAAGTCTCACACTTGTATGCTGTTATAATAAAGCTTGAGAACATACTGAAGTTGTGCTCTGCCTTGTTCTTGACTCTGTGCCTAGGGTGGTGATTCTGACACCACTGGCTTGCCTCCTCCATTCTTTATGAATTCACACTGCAGGAAGAGGTGAATCTACCCAACCAAAGTGTCAACAGAGTGGGACTATTTGAAGTGGGTCTATGTTTAAGAGCACTTTGGTCAGAAGTTGAAGAAGTTTGGGACCTTGCAGGGGATGAGAGTGTCCGAATATCCCGTCATCTGAGCACTGGGATTTGGATACTCCACAATTTTGTTGCCTGTGTGGATGGTGATTTTGCCATCATTATATCAGATGGGGCAATTGCAGCCATGTGCTCCCAGAATCCCTCACTTTGAGTGCTATGCCAAGCCAGAACAGGGCTCTGCCAAGGCATAGACATCTCTGGACTATGCATACAGTTATGAACAGCATTCTAATATTGGCAATAGCCTGGATATACACAATCATAATCAGATTTTGTACCAGTTCTTATTAAAAAATATATAAAACATACTTTTGAAATATAAAATATACTTTTAAAAGTCAAGCTTCTGTTTTGTTGGTAAAGGAAAAGTTACAAAATAATTTGTCTAAGGAAGCAAGCAAGTAATGATATCTGCATTTACAAAGATTGGCCAAGGCAGAAGGGATAATCCCACCACCTCAATTTGGTCACCGTCTAGAGAAATTCTATACCAAAACAAAGTAGAAAATAGAAGCAATTTTGTAACAGGGACCAGCCTTTATTTACAGTAAATATTCCGGGAATGCTAAGTAGTATTAAGCAAATTCTTATTAAATATTTTATCCTACTCGATTAGGTTGTTGTTCACAGTGAAGCCGGGTCATCAGTTCAGGCATCATGCAACTAGAATCTCCTCAAGTCATGTACACTCTTTGTTTCCTGCCATTCACCTAGCCCCTCCTTCCTCCATTTACCTGAAGGGAACCTTTTGCTCCAAGCTATGGGTTGTACCCTTTCTTGTTCAAAATCACCACCCAGATTTTTCATTGGTTCTTTATATCCTCCTCCCCCTGGGCTGGACTTCAGGAGCAGGCTCTCAGTCCACCAGATTAGCAGTCATCCCATCAGGTACAGTAATCCATTGCTTCAACATTTCTTTCCTGTCAGAAACCTTACATTTCCATTGCTTGATCTTTTGTCCATGTGCTCACCATTGCTTTGATCCCATTTTTGCTGAAGAAGCCTCTCTGATCCAGCTGCTGCTGCTGCTCCTTGAAATTACATGCTATAGCGCTCTTGTTACCTTGCTGTCTCTACCCATAGATAGCTTGTTCTATCAATCTAACATAGTAGTGAAGTTCATCTTGTGTGGAAACCCCCTCCTCTCCTCAATGAAGAGATTTATCCCTGCTCCACATCCACCAAAGCATTGATCTCAAGTATTCTTCACACTGGCAACAGTGAGAACCTGTTGCTCCTGGCTGGTTGTTAACTTGAGGTTTTAATAGAATAAAAAGTCTCCTTTAGCTTTTTCCCATCCTTTCACTCTGATTTACCAAAGACTCCCTGAAATTCCTGTGTGCTCACCTAATGCCCCTTATTGGGTGAAGCCTGTTGGGATTCCATTTGCTTGTATTTCGGATACATTTGATTGTGTTGTGGACAACACATGCCTAGACCTGCCATTATTTTTGCTGCTGCTTTCTTAATAAAATTATTTCTTGTTTGGAAGAAACAGTACCTGAGGTCTGTCAGTCTTGCTGCTCACTTGATTGTAACAGAAGCACACGCTGATTTATCATTATTAAAAACAGGAATCACTATCATTCCCAGTTTGGTTCATGACTGGACTAGGATAATTTCCCCCATACAAAGGCCACATCCCATAACTCTATCCTGGGTCATTGTTCAGTTGGGTGCTGTGTGAATGAACCTAGTGATTGCAAGACTTTTAGAGAGATCCTCTATTCCTCCAGACAGTAAAATGCTTGGCATAAATATGAATCCTCATAACCTAAATAGTGGCTGAAACAGAAGCAGCAATGCCTAATGCACTCTGTATAGCTACTGTGACATTAAACAAAATGAATACAGCTCCTTAGTGCATAAAGAATACATAGGTCACAAATAATATCACTGTCAGTTGCTGCAGGCCACCCTGTAATGGAAAGACAAATCTCTCCTAGGAGTGAACCGATTGGTTTCTGTACTGGAACAAACATGTCTGCATTGGAATGGCTGTACTGGCCTCAGCCCTGTGCTGGTTCAGAAGGTCATGCCAGTTCAGAGCTGTCACTAAAGGCTCCAACAGACAGGAATGAAAGTTCCTAGTCTCATAGCCTCTGGGGCCCCCATGTTGTGCTGCTGAAGTGAGTCCCATGTGGCATACTGGACCATGGAAGTGTACCTGGTCTTTAAAGAGGTCTACTGGTCTATTGGACTAGATGTCCATTTTGGACCTCTTAGTCCAGTTTGGTTTAGTCTAGGCAGACAGAATGTTCTAGAAGAAGAAGAAGAAGAAGAAGAAGAAGAAGAAGAAGAAGAAGAAGAAGAAGAGTTGGCTTTTCTACCCCATTTTTCTCACCCATTTAAGGGGACTCAAAGTGGCTGACAATTTTTTTTTGTTCTCCCCACAACAGACACCCTATGAGATAGGTGGGGCTGTGAATGCTCAGAAGAGAGTTGTGACTAGCCCAAGGTCGTCCAGCTGCCTTCATGAAGGACTGCGGAATCAAACCTGGCATTCCCAGATAAGAGTCTGGCTCCCTAGAACCTCCCTTAGTGTGGGAAGCCCCTAGCCCCCTTCTTAAAGCCGAATACTTTCAGTGCACAAGTGGCCTAAGCAAATAATATTCCAAATAACAAGTTGCCACCTGAGTTATGTAAAGTTGTCCTGATCTGCACAACAGGCAAAATGTGCAGCAGAAAAGACAGCTTGAATGAAGAACACAGCAAGCTTTATAGCTTTTTCATATCTCTGCTTCCAAGTCATTAAGTATGCAAATAAAACTTTGGTAGTATTTGGACTAGGGCTGCTAAAACTCAGTGGGGATTTGGGTTAGTGATTATGACACTGTTGCTTGCTGCAAGTGTGGACTGTTTGTGTACCAGCCCACACAAGCTGTTGGTATGTTATACCAGTGCTGAGAACCTGGTACCAGTTTTCAGTCACACAGAAGCAGTATCAATATTCTGCTTCTGGGTGTCTGGCCAAAACTGACCCCGCTGGCAACTATAGAAGATGGAAACTTTCATGTAGTTGGGATGGGATGATCCTCCCACAATATAGATGGCCCTTGGTGTGGGGCCAGTGAAACCCTTGTCCATTGTGGGCTAAACTGCGTGAATCAAGCAGTGTGGCACAGTATAACCCCCACCATGCAGAAAGGTTCTAAGTTTCAATATGCTTTACCTGAATATCATCACATTTTGATACAGCCCAATATAGAATTTTACGATAATATGTTACAATTTTAGACGTCCTGGGATTAAACAGTATTATCCTAGGATGCATAGAGGAGCATGCCTTGTCACTTCAGTTGTTCTAGAAACTCAGTAAAGTTAATGAAGACCAAACTTAGGGGACAGAATGCTTAAGTATACTATATCTTTATAGCTCATCTATAAGCATATATATAAACGCGGATGATGCGTTCAAATTCAGCGAAGACTCTAAAATAGGAATCATTTGCTTTCTAATTAAATTGTTACAAAGTATGTTGTCACATTTCAGTTAGGAGCAGAGAAATAATTAATAGCTTTTAACTAGATTTTGGGAGCAGGCTAATTATCAACACAGCGTTCCAGGCTGGGAATGAATTGGATTTACACCGCATTAACATGGATGTCATTCTGTTTACTTCAGTGCTTTCTGATATACACTGTTGTATCTGATGGGATAGCTGGATAATTTGAAACAAATTAATTTCTTTATAGGGCAGTATTTTGCAAGGGGAAAATGTATAGTATTAATTGCAGACAACTCAGTCCTGTGGTTTCAGGATTCCCAGTGACTCAGTTGTCTTTTTCTTTTAAAGTTCAGGCACTACTGTCATAGGGCATCTTTATCTACTCATTAAGCAGTACAATCATAGCTATTTTTTTAAAAAAAATTCACATGTCCTAACCTTAGTTTAACAACCTAATATAAGGACAGTCCTGAATTCTATCTTCAGTGGAGCAAGGATTTTGAATAAGAACTTATGAGGTCTATTATTTCAAGTGGAGTGCCACAGGGCTCTGTTCTGGGTCCAGTGCTATTCAACATTTTTATAAATGATCTGGATGAGGGGGTTGAAGAGATGCTGAACAGATTTGCAGATGACATAAAGACAGGAGAGGTTGCTAACACTATGAAGGAAAAAGAGAGAACTCAAAAAGATCTAGATAAGCTTGAAAATAACAGAATGATATTTACCTGTATTTTCCGGTGTATAAGACGACTGGGTGTATAAGACGACCCCCAATTTTTCTACTTAAAATGGAGATTTTGCAAAACTGGGGTGCAGCCTAAACCAAGCTTCGGACTTGGGGAGAGATGGCAGCCTTACCTGCTAATCCCAAGAATGTGGCTTGTAGCTTTCCTCCTGGCGCTGACAGAGGGAAAAACCTTGTTCTGATAAAGATCTGTGGGCGCAATGCAGCTTTGGAGCCTGCCTGTCTAGCGCAATTCATCTATGATTCTGTAGGGGAGGGGGTGTTCCACCAAGCGAAATATGAAGAATCCTGTCATCATTTTCTCTTCCAAAGCCTCTCTGCTTTTAACCCCTCCCCTACTGGACCATAGACAAATCTCACGCTAGAGGGGCAGACTCTGCTAAAGCAAAATGAGGGCAGGATTCTTCATATTTCGCTCCGTTTAGAAAGGTTTTTTCCTCGTGTCGGCGCTAGAAGGAAAGCTACAAGCCACATGATTGCGATTAGCAGGTAAGGCTGCTGTCTCTTCCCAAGTCCAAGGCTCGGTTTAGGCTGCACCCCAGTTTTGTGCTGGCAGCTGTGGCCAGCAGGACCCGGGTGAGAGTATTACTGGTGTATAAGACGACCCCCAACTTTTCAGAACATTTTTTGGGGTTAAAAAGTAGTCTTATACGCAGGAAGGGGCAGACTCTGCTAAAGCAAAATGAGGGCAGGATTCTTCAAGGGAGTCAATACAGATTAGATATTAGAAAAAAATTTCCTGACTGTAAAGCAATGGAATAGATTGCCACAGGAGCTAGTGAGCTCTCCTTTGCTGGAGGTCTTCAAGCAGAGGCTGGGCCTACATCTGTCTGGGATGGTTTAGGAAATCTTGCATTGAGCAGGGGGCTAGACTTGATGACCCTAGATGTCCCTTCCAACTCTATAATTCTATGTTTCTATGACCCAAGCTGTGTATCCACAAGTGTAGTGAGGTTGCCTGGGGACAGATGGCCCCACTGAATCACTTTTCCCATAGTATCACCAAGGGTTTCCACACTCTGTCACCCACAACCATCCTACAGAGGTTCCCAAACTTTTTTTTTCTCGTAGACCACTTTCAAAATTTTACTGATTTTGGTGGACCCCCTGCTGCTACATTTCTACCATATTCCCTAAACTCATAAAAATAATGTGAAGATTAGATCTAATGATGGAAATTTGCATCGCGGCTGAGTTCCAACTTTAAATTTGGAGTGGTAAAAATAAAAAGAATCAAACAAGTTTATGCAAAATTGCAAGCACAGCACAGTTCGTATTTTGTCCCTTTGCATTTCTGAACAAGCGTTGCGGGCGGCCGGCCGAGCGGGCAGCGCTTTGCAAGTCTCGACACGCACTGTACTGAATATTGAATATGCAAGTTTTTACAAGTAACAGTCGCTGACCTTCTTAAAATATTATCTGTCTACATTGATAGGTAAAGCCAAGGCAACATTTTTGTTCTTTACTATGGAAACCAGATAAATTTTCATGGACCCCCACTTACAACTTGTGGATCCCCATTTTTTTTTCATGCCAACTTAGACCCCCGTCGAGTCTCCTGTGGACGCCTGGGGGTCCACCTGGACCACTTTGGGAATCACTGGTCTACACATTCAAATTTAAACATTGAAGCAAATTTTGAATGTTTCAAAACATTCGTTTGAATGATTCAAAACATTCAAATGTACAGATATGTATGTACAGATACGAATGTACATTTGTATCTGTACGCATATCATACTGTACACATTTGCGTATGAAATGTGTACAGATACGTATGACACTTACGAATGTTGTTGGTATCAGTATCTTCAAATACAAATGTTGTCGACACTCGTCCAGATTCAAATCTAACATTTGACGAATAGATTTGCATGTATTTGATTTGAATCAGATTTTGTTGCATTCAGATTTGAAACATTCAAATTGAATAAAATGTTTTGACATTTGATTCAAATTGAATTCAAATGCAAAAAAAAAAACAAAAAAAAAACATTTTTGCACATCCCTAGAAGACACGACCTAAGAGGAAAAGTCTATATTAATAGTCACAGTGCAAGTCAACTACATATACAGTCAAAAGAGCATATTTCTGTCAGCTGATGTTTTTACTGGATAGTAGGACAACCTGGAATATGGGTGACTTTTTCTTGTCAATTGCAAAGACCGTAATACATGGATGGACTGGCCACGGTACATAAACTGACCAAAAAGGAAGATGATTCAGTTTCTGCTTCATCTGGATCTGTTATCCATCTTAGGGTGCTTCCGCACAGGCCCTTTAACACCCATTAGTCACACATTCCAATGTGCACCTCCGCACACGGGTCGCTGATTAGGACACTTTCGGTGAGGGGTGTCCGCAGAGCGAGCCCGTTTTTAATCCCGATTCCGGTGGCAAAACCGGTTTGCTACTGGCACGTCCGCATTAGCAGGGCCAAAGAAGCTCACATCCGGTGGGTGTGTCTGCACCTAACCGGACTTAATGTGTGACTAATGGGTGTTACTAACACACCACATTTCAAGGGGTCTTGCGCCATGAAAATGCATCCACAGCATGCGTCCACATGGCGCAAGTGTAACTACCCATGTCCCACCCCTGGTTCACCACGATTGGCTCACTGGAGCCAAGCATGGTGAGCAGGGGCTCCTACCTCTTGGCTTGCCCTTGCCCCAGAAGCGGCGAATCGCCGCTTCTGGAGCCAGGGTGAGCTTGCCTAAAGCCCACCCTAGCCCACCCTGGGGGGAGCGTGGCTAATCCCCTCCTTACCTCGTCAGCATCAGCTGGTTTCTGAGGGTCGGCACCCAGGATGCAGCGTGCCTGCGTCCTGCGCCCCCCCCCCCCGAGTGGCTGGGGCTGCTACTGGCAGCCCTTGCCCTCAGGAGTGTTCTGAGCAGGCACATTGACAGTAGCAGCCCCAGCCACTCAGGAGGTGCGCAGGGTGCAGGCACGCTGCATCCTGGGCACCGACCCTCAGAAACCGGCTGACGCTGAAAAGTTAAGGAGGGGATTTGCCGCGCTCCCCCCAGGGGGGCTAGGGTGGGCTTTAGGCAAGCTTGCCCTGGCTCCAGAAGCGGCGATCCACCGCTTTGGGGACGAGGGCGAGCCGCGGCGGCGAGGTCCCCCGGCTCGCCAGGCTTGGCTCCGGCGAGCCAATCGTGGCAGGTGGGGGAAGGGCCCTCCGTCCTGGATCGGAGACGGGTGCTGTGCCTCTGCACAGCACCCGCCTCCAATCTGGATCTACACCGCGTATGCAGAGGCAGGCGTGCGGGGTAGATCCGCATCTCTTAGATGTGGATCTGCCGCGTTAAACCGGATCTACCGGTGATCCGGAGTTAATAAAACCGGTTCCCCCAGGAGCCCGTTTTAATAAATCCGGGTGCCAGAGATCTGGTTTAATTAGCCCCTGTGCGGAAGCAGCCTTAGATTTTGGCAATGTCTGAGAAGAGTGATGTCATGCAGCATACTTAGATGTTTTTCTGAAATGCCTGTGGAAGTTGGCCATTTCCTGTGTTTAGAAAACCAGGCAGTGTTACTTGGCCCAAAGAAAGTGTTTCGAAGGTAAGTCTTGTCTACATTGTATGTGTCTAATGGAAACTAAGAGCTTTTTCTGTTCTGCTGCTTTAGTGGTTTAAGGAGTGTTAATGACACAAAGATTACACAAAAGTTGCAGAGGTGTGCAGTTTGAATACATTCAACCTGCTGTTTAACTTCATCTGGGTGTATTCCTATCAGAGAGGGTGGGATGGAGGGTTATATTTTAAATATGTTTTGATACCTTATGTACTTTATTATTGTTGTTGTCCCAGGGTGGTAAGTAAGCAAGTAAGCAAGTCTGTGATTGAAATTCAGATTTGGCAGCCTGGTCTGTTCCCAGGCAGCATGGAAGTAGTTAGGAATGATGTGAATTCTGGAGCCAATTAGCACTTGGGCCCATGGTATATGATAGGGTAACATCTAGTAAGGAGCATCTGCGCTTGCAGGAGGCAATTCCAACCTAAAAACACCTCCTGCCTTACCAGAGGTTATTCTATCATCTACTAGTGGTGGTACATCACATGTAACACCACCCTACCCAGAACCTTACCTTCCACATCCAGTGCTGCGACCATTCTGGTGCTAGGAGTTATCTGAGGTGTTGCGGAACCACGCTGGCACTTCAGACAACCCTGAATGTGACTGCAAGTGTGTGGAGTGTCACCATCGCCATGGCGACTGTGCACATACAGTCAATCCAGGCGGTGTGAAGAAGATGGCAGTGATTGTTCATGTGCCAGACATAGTTAAGTCTCTGGGTGTGTGAGGCTTAGTTCAGGGTGTAATAGCATACCCAATAGTGGCTTCTGCACTTTTCCCATCCAGCAGAAATGCCCACAGTCACAGACTCTGGCTAGTGTCATATTAGCTGTGCTTGGCTTAAATAGTGTTAGGTCAGATCCAGGAGGACAGAATGAATGTAGTGTCTTTCAAGACAATGATAAGTGTAGATGCCCCAAGAAAATTCAGTTTTAATGCCCAGCTAGAAGAAACAATGAAAAGTTAACTGCTCACATTTTTGGTGATTACTAGTAGATTCTTTAATTCTATGTGTACATATTTTATATTCCTAGAATTATATGAGCTGTCTATATTTTCAACTAGCTAGAGTAGTTATGTCCCTGTTGCTCAAGTAAAGAATAATGGATGATATATATAAGATACAGCTAATTTGCCTCTAGGTAAGCATGGGACAATTTCTACCTCTTTGAGTTAAATCATGAATTGCTATGAATCTAACAATCTTATTTGTCTCTGTGTGTCATATTCCATGGCAAGCCATCATTTGCCAATAGAGAGGCTACATCATTTTTACAAGTAAAACTGCTAGAGATTCATATGGATTTTTTGCAATGACCAGGAGTATTCATCATCCAAAAACATATTTGGCTGAAGTGCTGAATAGTTCATCTGCTTTCTTATGATAGATGATTTTTAATTATATGTCACACTGTTGCCTCATGCCAGTTTGCAATCAGTCATTTATTTAAGGTCACAGTAGCCTCTTATTCTATTAATAACTGCAAAAAGAAGAAAAAGATACTTATAATGAAGTCTGACTATAACACAAGTATACTACAAACACTCAATTTTAGTATTGGATGTTAGGGATGTGCCCAAATATTCGTAATATTTGTTATTCGTATGAATTCATATGAATTCAGACATTTGTACATGAATGTTATGACATTTGTACTTTAACACTCATATGAATACAAATATTTTGGAACATCCGTACAAATAATTCAGACATTTGTTAAACTGGGATACGTATCAGATACGTATCGGGTAGGTATGCATTTGTGTCAGATATGTATCGGATACATATTGGATATGTATGTGTTGGTATCAGATATTTGTATGAATCAATACAAATACATTTGTATTGAATAGAATCCTACCATGTTTGAAGGGGATCTATTCAAACAAATTTTCTAACATTTGATTTGTTATGAACTGAATGCCAAAAAACCCATTCGTGTACATCCCTATTGGATGTATAAATCTTTCGGAAATAGTCCATACATTCATTAAACTGGGGATACGTATCGGATACGTATCAATACGTATGCGTTCGTATAGGATACATATCCAATATGTACTGGATATGTGTTGGTACAGGATACATATCCAATATGTATACTTTTGTATAGGATCATATTCAGGATCTGTATGCATTCGTATCGGATATTTGTACAAATATGTATGAATACATTTGTATCAAATAGAATCCTACCACATTTGAACGGGATCTATTCAAACAAGTACAAATTTTATAACCTTCTATTTGTTACAAATTGAATGACAAAAAGCTCATTCATGAACATCCTTACAAGTGACCCATTTAACATTTATTCCCTATATTCCCAGTATTCTCAATACTGAAGAGAAAAGAAGCCTTAGGCCTTTTCGCACTACACCCGTTCCATTTGGAACGGATGTAGTGCATGAGGCCTAAGTAACTTCAGGACGCTTTCACCATTCACACACAGGAAGGCAGGAACGCGTGTAAACGCGTTCCTGCGCGCCTGTGTGCAAATGGCTAAAGCGTCCTGAAGTTGCTTAGCCAGGAAAGGCCGGCCAGGGGCAGGGATATGGCCTGCAAGGCTGCCTCCCATTGGGTGCGAGCACCCAAGGGGCGGGCCGCTTGCCCTGCTTCATGCCGGCTGTACAGGGCTCAATCGAGCCCTGTGCAGCTGGCACGAAGCTACCCGGGCACCCAGGCACCCATCGCAGGGCCCGGGGCAAGGTCCCTATGGGGCAAGACCACTTCGGAGATTGGAGCCCCTGGCTCTGGTCTCCGAAGGCTTTGCCCCAACCCCGATCGAGCCCATCTGTGGGGAGTAGGCACCTGGATCTAGGCGCCTACACCCCACAGATGGTTCCCCACCCCCCATACTTCACCCCCACCCACCTACCCACCCACCTACCTCACCCACCCCTGACCGCGATTGCACCCATCTTCGGGGTGTAGGCACCTGGATCTAGGCACCTACATGCTGCAGATGATTCCCTCCCCCCCAGGGCCCGGGGACACGACACACGCGGCGAAGCTCCTACCTGATCGGTGTCTGGGCTCGTACTGAGCCCAGGATGCCGGGAGCACACAACACGTGCGTGCCGCGGCCCCCTATTGTGCGAACGCTTCCCTCCCCGAATGGCTGCGGACACTTTGTACACGCAGGAATGGATGTAGAGCACTTTAAAGTGCTCTACATCTCGAACACATGGAAGACAGCCTGGGACAAGCTGGGACGCAAACCCGGCCACAGCAATGCAAATGCCGTGCCCTGGGCTGTCTTCCACGCGTTCGAGAATGACGTGTGCGAAAAGGCCTCTAGAGATGAAACCATAGTTGTCAGTCCATATTCATGAAGACTAGTTACATGAAAACCATTACCTTTATGACTGTGAATGCACGTTTGGTCCCCATGCACGTTTGGTCTGATTTCCACGGACCAAATCGCCCAAACCCGTGCCAAACCAGGACCAAATTTGGTACCCGAAAAAATAAGTCTGGGCACAGGTTGGCCGAGCCTGTGCATGGGGATGGTCCCAGACTTCACAATCTCGGCTGACAGGAAAGAGGGTTGAATTTACTTCGGGAGTAAAGCAAACCCTCTTTTCTGTCAGCTGAGATCGGAACAGGGGATGCAGAAGTTTGAGTTTTCTCCCTTTTCCAGGGGGAAAGGGAGTATCCAAGCTTTCAGGCAGGATCATGAACAGGGGATTCATGGTCTCAGGAGAGGCTTGCTTATTCCCTTTCCCTGGGAAAGGAAGTAAGCAAACCTGTCAGCTGGCACAGTTTGCATGGGGACGGCTGAATCCGCCCCCAGCCTGTGTTACTGGGAATGGCATGGGGATGGCTGAGATTTGATCTCGGCCGCACACCCAGTCCCATATGAGCCCAATTGGCTCTAAAGGGCTTGCATGGGGATGCAGCCAATATAACTTTCAGGAAAAGCACACAGTTTGCAGCACTGTTTCCGTACTTACCTTTTCTTGTGTATGGACTCTTCCTTGGATAGGAACAGGTCTGTTCTCATTTGGACAGCTGTTGTGGCCAAATCACCATGTGTGTGACAGCTTCAGTGCCAACTCCAAAAGCTCTGATGCCAAAGGTGGCCATCAGAGCTCTGATAAGCTCAGCAGCACTATAAGGTATGACCATTGAAATTGCTTCCCCATGGTAAACCAGACTACAGAGGCAAGTACCATCAACAGGCCTTCTAGTTTGGTTTACCACTGCCTAGTACTCTAATAGACCTCTTTAAGGAGGTCTACTGTGTACTGAGCTAGGTAATTATTCCGGGCCACCTGGTCTGCTTTCTTCTGATTTATACTCTATGCAATATGAATGGGCTTTATTCAAAGGAGGTGGGGTCTCCTTTATGAACCATGTCACTCGATTGCTTCAGTGAATGAGCCATGGCTGGCTTAGGGGTTGTTGATTCTTCACAGGGAGGCTGTGCACAGGCATAAGTAGTCCTTGTGAGGAGGTTATCCTGGAAGCAATGGAGCTTGGGAGGCACCTTAGCCTACCACATCCAGGACATAGTAAAACCGCTACTTTGGAGGTGCTTTCCGCTCTTAAATCAATATTTAATTTAATTTTTGTATTTAGGGAAAAGGAAAATGTTCCCTTTTCTTATCCATCTTTTATCAAACTCAGCTCATTCATGCATTTATCCACATTCACTGACAGTGCAAAAATTCTCTCCAGATGCATTGGTAGAAAACACCAAGGCTGTGCCAGACTAATGCTATATGTTGCCGTAGCTCCAAAGCCACTTCCCATTGGTCAGAGATGGTGCAGTCACTTCTGGTACACCTGACAGAGAGATTGGAAGTTCACTGTCCCACTAAAGCGACTTCTTGTTGGTCAGACAGGATTTGCCGTTGCCCACAGCAGGAGTACAGCATGTTCCTGAAGAAGGAGAGTTTGCACTGGAAAATGCTGCAGTGGGAAAGGTCTGGAAGCCCTAAAATCACATTGTGCTGTGCAGTACAGCTGCCAACATCCGACCCTTCCCAGATCCAAGGAAGACCAAGAGGAGCAGCAAAGATCAAGGAGCTTACCATCTCTAGGACTGTGTTTGTTGGGTGTTTCACCATTTAAGAGGACTATAGGGCTGCGTTCCCATGCAATAATAAGTCTGCTGAAAATCTTCTTTTGCCACGGAACGGTCCCATGCACGGCTTTAATCCGGGTTTCCAGCGCCGCTAATGGGGAAAACCGGCTTTAAAAAAAATACCTGTTTAAAGCAGTACGGGTGAGTTCCCATGGTACTTATTTGCCTCTCTATTGCCCCTCTACTGAAGTGGATTTAAGAAAAGCACGTTCAATTTGGAATTAACTGTTCCCATGGGGCTCAGCAAAACACGTATTTAAAATGCACGGACCGTCCGCAAGGCAGCATGTTTTGTTTACCCGCATCTTTTTCTCCCCGCCCCTCGCTGTTTCATTGGGTGCTTGTGTGATCGTGCGCTCATTCACAAGTCCAAAAGAAAAATGTACAAGTTTTCTGTTCGTCTCCCCTGCTTGCGAAGACAGCCGGGCTGCAGCCAGCGCTATTTACAAGATCTCCAGCTGCTGAAACTCCTCCCCCCATCCAGCGATCGTGCGATCATTTAAAAGTCCAAAAGAAAAATAATTTACAAGTTCTCTGTTCTTTGGGTGCCTCCTTGCCAGGAAGGTCCTGGCAAGGAGGCACCACAAACCATGCAAAGTTGGCACCCGCGGTGCCAAGCACTGAAAGGCAATATTGCAAAATCGGAGGGGGGGGGTTGCACAGAGGAAGCCCTCGCCCGTCCCCTCCCACCTTCCCCAATATCTCCCCCACTCTTCAGTCCCCGATCAAATCCATCCTTCAGGAGGCTCTGCTTTAACTGCCTGTAAAGTGCCGTTCAAGAAAGAGGCAATTGGGCTGGCTGTGGATGAGAGGCAAAAAAGAGAGAGAGAGAAAGAGAGATGATCTCTCCGGCCGGCAATTCCTGCCTGGAAGAGAAGCCCCGCCCCTTTTCATGCTCCACTGAAAACTCACATCTTCCCAGAATGTATGGATGTAGTCTGCTTTAAACAGCTATTTTTTTAAGGCGCGTTTTCCCCATTAGTGGCGCTGGAAGCCCGGATTAAAGCCATGCATTGGGCCACTCCGAGGCAAAAGAAGATTTTCATTGGACTTTTTATTCCTTGGGAACACACCCTACTTTCTGGAAGACGTGGGTTTTCAGCGCAACATTTTCCATGGGATTGCTCCGTAGCAAAAGGGGCAGGGATTCTCTCCCAGGTGGGAATTGCCGGCAGGAGAGATCATCTCTCTCTCTCTCTCTCTGTCTCTCTTTTGCCTGTCATCCAGCCAGCGATCTATGCAAACAGCGATCTAGGCAGGCATTTTCTCTTTGCTGTTTCTCTTTCCAATCCCAAAGAGAAACAGCAAAGATACATTGTGATGAATTGCTTCCGCGAAAGTGAAAGTGTAAAAGAGCCGGCTGGGTGGAGATCTTGTAAAGAGTACCGGCTGCAGTCTTTGCAAGCAGGGGAGACGAACAGAGAAGTTTTAAATTTTTCTTTTGGTCTTTTTGAAGGAAAGGATTGCAGGCTGGAGGGGAGGCGTTTCAGCAGCTGGAAATTCCTTCCGCCCGATCACCCAATGAAACAGCGAGGGGCGGAGAGAAAAACATGCGGGTAAACAAAACACGCTTCCTTGGGGACAGTCCGTTCATTTTAAATGCGTGTTTTGCTTACCCCCTTGGGAACGCTTAAATCCAGATTGAACCTGCTTTTCTTTAATCCACTTCAGTGGAGGGGCAATAGAGATACAAATTAGTACCATGGGAACGCACCCTAGATGTCTCAGATGCTTTAAGAAGAAGTTGAAGCAGCAGCTGAACATCCCTAATCAGAATTGTACCTGGATGCCTCCGCTTTCCAATTTAAGCTATGCTGCTTTTCTCATCACACCCTGAACAAATGTCTATTTTCAGAAAGACTTTAACAATAATGTGCACAGATTACATTTACAAGAATTTTATTTTAAGAACCAACACTGAAATTATCTAGGAGGGTGTGAATTCTGTTCTGGTTTAAATATTAACCACAACTACTATAATAAGAAAATGTGTACAAATACAGAAGAACAGCACAGCATAAAATGCAGGCTAACTTTAGACTAGACAAACAGAAGTGAGATTAAAAACATGGGGCTGTGATATAAATAAGTGTTTAAACAGTCTTATTCTTGTATACGATAAATGAATGGGGACCTCTGATTCATCTGATTTGCTGATATATCACAGCTCTGATTTTAATCCTTTTAAAAAGTTATTTGTCTTTGTACTTATTCAACATCCCCCCACCTTTTTTTTTACATTTACAGAAACAATTTTATTCCAGGTCAGTTGAAATGCATTTTGCTCTAGGTCAGCCTGAAGTACAAATAGCTTTTTAAGATTACTCTGTCAACTATTATTTATTTTATGTGTGTGTATATACTGTAGATTTGCTTTCTTCATTATTATTGTTCATAGCATCTTCTGAGATGCTCTAAAACAAAATGTTGCTACTTCAAATTTAATATTTTTTTTCAATTTACTGTAACAGACTGCTTACCTCCCCTGCCTTTCTTTACTCATGACTGTAAATGCAACACACACCTTTGTCTGGGCAGCTTTAAGGAGAGCCTGGGGAAACATTCATTCATTCATTTAATGTGTTAACAGCTTGGTTCTATGGCTCTTATGCCAACATATAAGCATCTGGTGAGGTGGGAGAAGGAGTACCAGCAGCTTCCGCAGGACAACATTCACTCACATGGCTCTTGGAGAGCAATTGGAAAGTCCTTGACTTTACAGGCAAATAAATGCATTGTGACCAGATGCGATCAAAACTTCAGTTGAAGCTTCAGGGGATATCAGATCCTGCTCTGGGCCTCTTGTACCACTCCCAGCCTCCTGTCCCCTGTGCTCCCCACTTACTCCCAT
Organism: Aspidoscelis tigris stejnegeri; assembly: GCA_023333525.1. NCBI lineage: Eukaryota > Metazoa > Chordata > Lepidosauria > Squamata > Teiidae > Aspidoscelis > Aspidoscelis tigris. The sequence goes on from JALMGA010000001.1 coordinate 100,246,526, forward strand.
GGACCCCATTGCCCCACTTACCTGCTGCTGCTGCTGCTGCTGCTGCCACACCTTCTTCCATTTTGGTCTAGTGGTTAGGGAGCCAGACTCTTATCTGGGAATACTGGGTTTGATTCTGCCCTCCCCCATGAAGCCAGCTGGGTGACCTTGGGCTAGTCACAGCTCTCTTCTGAGCTGTTACAGTCCCATCTACCTCACAGAGTGTTCTGTTGTGGGGATAATAGAAAAGCTTTGAGTTCCCTTAAATGGGTGAGAAAAGCAGGGTAGAAAAGCCAACTCTTCTTCTTCCTAGGCCTTCTGGTTCTGCATGCATGTGCACACAGAACCGAAAGTGCTTTTCTAGCCTCTGGAAGGCCTATTTCAGCCTCCAGAGAGCACCAATATAGGCACCGGGATGCCATTGAGGCCTCCTACACACCTCCCACATGCTCCCTTTGGGGGCCTCAGTGGCATCCCAAAGTACCTTTGTGGCCTCTGGGGAGTGCCAAAATAGCCCCTCTGGTGCCACCACAGCCTTGTGAAAGGTAAGAGGGAGGCTGCAGTGGTGCCAAAGGGCCTATTCCGTAGCTGTCCATGCAACTTGGCTATGCGACCTGTGCCAGGCCTCGTAATTGCTGCACTGGCAGCATTCTTAAATCCACATTAAGAATGGTAAGTGGAGAAACACCCTCTGACCCAGTCTAAGCCTTTGCTATTTGCACTTTGGTGTGGACTAACAAAATTCTTCTGAACTTGTACACTTGTATATTTCAGCTCCATTGTAATTGTTCTGGGAAATGATTATTATTGCTGCCACAGTAAAGCAGTGCCCTTCCACACTGGATTAGGATGTAAACTGGGTTATGTTGCCCATTGGTCAGTATACCAAACCTGATCCCTTTTTGGTGGCACACCAGGAAATTGGCCAAAAGTGTAGCATTCCTGGGTGCCTGGCTAAAAAGGTCCCAGGACCTACATGACCTGAGACTTTTCACTCCTGAAGTTTGAAAACTGAGGCCAATTCAAAACGTGGTTTTAGCATCTGTTCTGTTCTAGCAGTGGATCTCAGAGCACTTCCACGAGGGTGATGGTGCCAGGAAAGGGACTGTTTGAAAGGCACACTCTGAGCATGCTGAGTTGCATATTGTGTACAATTCTGGTCACCACACCTCAAAAAGGGTATTGTGGAACTAGAGAATGTGCAGAGAAGGGCAACCAGAATGATTAAGGGGCTGGAACACCTCCCTTACGAAACCAGGCTGCAACATCTAGGCCTCTTCAGTCTGGAGAGACGGCGTTTAAGAGGGGACCTGATTGAAGTATATAAAATTATGCACAGTATAGCAAAGGTGGATAGAGAAAATTTCTTTTCTCTATCACACAATACTAGAACCAGGGGGCACTCTATGGCCCTGTCTTCACGGCAACCTTATCTCGAATTCAAAACATTTTCAATCCTCGGAGTCCACACGGCAGTTTGGCTTAACACACTTTCTCCATGTTAAACAACCCCAAATCGCGGTGAATCTCAATCCTGATTTCAACAGGTGTCACTCCGGATCGTGTGCTTGAAACGTTTTACATTTTTTACTGTGGGGACCGTACGGTGTTAAGGGATGAGAATCCATGTTTAGGGTTTCCCTCCCCCAATAGCTTGCTTCCAAAGATAGTAATTTCATTGAAAAAATCCACCCTCAAAACAGCCACTATAAAAATCCAGTCCTTAAAGCTACACTGTAGCGATCTAGCCTCTTCACACCTTAATAACAATGTTGTAGTTTTGTGCAATTCTACCTCTTTGAAAGTTCTGACCTTTAAAAAAGGGAAAGGAAAGGAAAGCCCTGGAGGTTGTTTTAAAGGCTGTGGCTGTGAAGGGGGTTTGAGTCGTTGCTGCTGCTGTGTGCCCTGGGAAATGGGGAGAGGAGGGCAAAGATTCGCTGGCTGCCGGTGCCTGTTTTTCATCCATCCAGGCAAGCGGCAGCCACCCAGCCACCCAGCTAGGCTCCGTGAAGGGGTCTGTTATGGGTGGCACGTCCATGCCAGGAGGAAGAGGGCAGGGCAGCCCTGCAAAGTGGCTTTTAAAAAATAGCCACTTGAGTCCCCCATGAGTCACGTACGCCAGGTACGATCCTCAGAATCTGGATCGAACGCGATTAAGTTAAAAGTAATGGGAACAGGCAAATTCGCATTTGCATCTGGTTCTATTATTTCGGTTTAGGGAAAGTGAAATAAGCTTGCTGTGGGGATTCCCCCTATGAAGCTGATGAATAGGAGAGTCAGATCCCACAAAGGGAAGTATTTAGCTTATGGAATGTGCTGCAGGAAGGGGTGGTGACAGCTACCAGTCTAGATGGCTTTAAGATAGGGTTAGACAAATTTATGGATGACAGATGTATCAATGGCTACTAGAACGAATGCCTAGGTGCATCTTTCAGGCTGGGGGGGGGGAACTGGGATGCTTCTAAGGCCATCTGCTGGGACCTAAGAGCAGGAGAATGTTTGTCCTTGTCTCTGCTTGAGATGCCCATGAGCATTTGGTGGGCCACTGTGTGGACTAGATGGGCTGTGGCCTGATCCAGCAGGGCTTCTCTTATGTTCTTATGTCAGGTGCAAACTGAAAGGAGGTGTAGAAAGATCAAAGTGAGGCAATCAACCAAGGATGTTCCCTAACTTTCCCTAACAGGATTGCTATCTCCCATCTGGTTTCTCTTCTGCCATGTTCTGATTACCTAGCTTGGATAGAAGGATGATGGTCAGCTTTACAATATAGTTCTTCTTCAGCCCTGCCATTCAGAAGAAGACAAACAGATTCATCTAATTAATAGTACAGAATTATTTAGTATTATGTGAAAACAGGGTAAGTGTCTGGAAGTTTATAGTCCTTTGAGAAACTGCTGCAGAGAGTAAAAGGGAATTGAACTTGAAAGAACATGATTCCTTTGCAAAAATAAATGATTAGGTCTCTCTTCCCCCCTTCCATATTGGTTCCTCCCCTGAGAAATAGAATTATTCTCCAAATAAAGGAGGGATTATACAGCAACTAAGATTCATACCTGAACTTTGGCTAGTTTACAAACAGTAAGGAAAGGGAACAATGGAATCAGTGCACTTCCCTTTGAAAAAGGAACAATTAAACTCCTTAAAACAAAAACAAGGACAGGAAGTCAAAGCGGGAGCCCAGCTACTTTATCTGCCCAAGTCAGAAATGCAGTATTCATTAGTCCTCAAAACCCCTTTAGATTGTTTAAATCAAGCATGATTTAAAAGTAGCCTTTCAACTGCATTTGAATCCCTGCAGGTTTTACCTTGACTATGATGTTTTATTTAAAAAAGAGACAGAGAAAGTTTGCCTTTTTTATTATTTCTGTTGAATTTAATCCTTTTATTTGAGGGGGGAAAAGAAAAGAGATGAAAATGATCACGACAAAGTTGGCAATGCTTATATGTTGAATGCCTGTGCTCAACAGGAAGGATGAAAATGGCAAATAGTATAACCTGTGTAAGTTTCACTTCAGAGGCAGAACGGGCTGTACACTACTATAACTCATAATAGTGTCTTGCCGCGATCCTTGGTGGGTTGCCGTGAATGTGCCCAGTCACAAAATGTAAAATAAAAATTAGAATCCAAGGATGTAGAGTTTTAAGGGGCCATTGAAGCATTACTAAAGTCCTAATCCTTTGGTTAGAAGTAAATCTAATTGAATTCAGCAAGACTAATTTACTACATGGACATATCTGTGTAGTCACCAGGAATCAAACTCAATTTGTGGGCATCTTTACCCATTTTAGGCTCCTAGCTTCTATACTGAATCACAAAGCCAGCTATATTCAAGAATATACTTTAGGATATGATTTTATGCACTCTTGGCAGCAAGCCCAGTTGTACTTAATTGAATATAGTTCCAAATAGAAATGTAAAGAATTTGTACTCATGTGCTTTCCAGAATCCTCCACTCTTAGTGCTGTGCCAAGCCAAGGCAGGATTCTGCCAAAGCACAGACACTTCTGGAACCTATTTGAAGCAATGATTTGCATACCATTATTGGCAATAGGTTGGACATACAGAATCATGATAATTAAATATGAGATTTTGTAACAGGTCATATTTAAAAGATATAAAATATACTTTTAAAAGTCAAGCCCGTGTTTTGGCTGTAAAGGAAAAGTTATAAAATAGTTTCTCTCAGGTAGAAAGCATCTGATTACATCTGCATTTACAAGGACTGGCTAAGGCAGATTGGCTAATCCCATGCAACTCCTTCATTTTCTTCCTGATATTTACCTAGCCCCTCTTTTCTCCATTAGCTCCTTCCTCTGGGTGGCATATCTCTTTGTTTAATTTTATTGTCCAGATATTTCATTGGTTCCTGGACTTTAGAACAGAGTCTCTGCCTCCCAGAGTCATAGTGTATAAAAATAGTAATCAGGAGCAGTAAGGTATGGTCCTCTGTCATTACCTTGGTTTCCTTTCATCTCATCGATACAATCCTCCAGTGTTACTTTGCTCCTCCATTGCTACATTGGTTCTTTCCCATCAGCAGCTTCCTACAATTTTCACAGCTTGGATCCTCAGTTCCTGCTCCTCATGTGCTCATTGCTGCTTTGATCTAATACTGCTAAGGAGCCTCCTCATTTGGTTGCTGCTATACACTGCCTTCCAGCCTGAAGCCATATGCCACATTTTGAAGACTCTAGCTAAGCCTGCTGTCTCTGTCTATAGATGTCTCACTGGGTGCTTCCGCACCTGCCACTGAGAAATGGATTTAAGAAAATCCATTTCCTGGTGATCCGTCCTCCCGAGGATCCGTCCAAAATAGGGATGGATCCTCAGAGGCCCCGCGCATCCGCACATGTGCGAGGAGGACAGATAGGGCCACCCAGATCCTCTGGGTACTGTACAGAGGCTGCAGCACCCATTCCAAAGGGCATCTGGCCTCCTGTGCCATCGACACTGCCAGTCACCCTCTGTTTCCACCGGCACATCCGGCCCCTCGTCTCTCCATGTTTGGAAGCATCTTGCCTCTGAACAGATTGAGGTGAGGGGCTGGATGGAAGCTGCTTTTCGATGTCTTCCCGGAGGATGGGTCTTTTGGCAGCAAGACCCCATTAAGAATAGCTCTTGCACGCCGGAGTGCAGAAGTGGCAGCCATGAAGGGTCCCGGATCTGGCCTCCAATGTGGAAGGTAAGTTCCTATGTGTTCTGTATGTGTCTTTAATGGGTTTCTAAATGGGTTTCCGCAGCCAGTGCAGAAACAACCACTCTCTCAATTTTTAACCACAATCAAGTGTAGTAGTGAACACAATCCTTTTTCTGAGGTTTTTCCTCAGCTCAGTTTGTCTACTGAACTATCACTCTTAAGTCTTCTTCATGTCATTGAGGCTGAGAACTTGTTGCTCCTGGTTAGGTACTAGATTAGGGTGTTGCTAGGATAAAAGCGCTTTTTACTTTTGTTTCCATACTTCCATTCTAATGACCAAAGTTTGTCTTAGATTGCCTTTCTCCTAACAATGTTCTGTGTTGAACTACTGCTTCTTATTTGTTCAAGCCTTGTGCTGGGAGTCCCTTCTGTTTGTGCTTTTGATGCATTTTGACAGTGCTCTGTGCAGCACTGCTTCTGAAATTACTATTTTTCCTTCGCTGCCACTTTTCTTGCTTGCTGCTTACTTGATTTTAACAGAAGCACTTGACGATCTATCATTTTTAAAACCAGGAAGCATTGCAGTTTCTTTTTTGGTTCATGGCTGGACTAGCTAATTTCCCCATACAATACATGTGTGCAGAAGATCATATCTTGTAACAAATTGCACTGTTAAACATGAACTTGTGAGACTAAGGCCCTGTCCACACTCACCATTGGTTTGGTCTAGGAGGGGTCCAAGGGTCTCCTGTGTGCATGGTATGAGTTATGTACCCCAGGGCAGAGGATCCCATGAAGCACATGAAGGTAAATATGAAATTGGCCTAAGATAAAGGACATATTTGTACTTAGGCCTCTGGCATGTAATTAGGACAGCCCTGGTACAGAGGTCTAAGTGTGAATATGTCCCATGTTTAGATAGTTCATAAGACAACCTCCATGGCTATGTGGAGTAGAACTCAGGACAGGTGTCTGCATGCCTTCGTGCCCCGGGCCTCCAAAGTCAACCTGCAGTGGGTGGAGGGTGCCCAGACTTCAGAACAGGAATATTCTGCTCTTGAAGTACCCAATCAAATTGAGGATCTGACTATACAGGCCTACAGAAGGGGTGGAAAAATATTTGTTTTTTGTCCCAGCAAGTCTATCTTATTGTACTTCTTTACCACAGGAAATATTGTTGTACTACTATCACCTACCTATTCTCCCCTCACCCTACAACTCCTTCATCAAATTTAACTACAGTAATCTGGGCCAAAATGCCCATTAAATATGTGTATATGGCAGAATATTTTTCCCTGTTGACTGTTCTTTAATGGGAGATATAGCACATTTATACTTCTTTCTCAGATCTGACAGATACATTTATTTACTCTGAATGATGTTTTTAAAATTGCAAGCTAGATTGCTCAGTATTATAGGGGATAGCATTGTATGATGCAACCAAGCATAAAGAAAACAAATATAATGAAAATAAAAAGCTAGTCAGAGCTGCCTTGCATGGCTGGCTTAAAGAGGACAAATAGTTTTTTGAATATTGGGTGACTTTGGGGGTGAGATGGGGCCAACTAAAGCAAGTCATTTGAGCAATCCAGTCCTTTTACAGTCTATGAAGCAGTTAAAACTTTTTTGGGGGGGTTATAGTGTTACAGAAGTTGAGCTCTTATTCTATTGATAAAATATTAATTTTGGCTCAGAAATTACTTTTCATATAACTTTTAAAACTGACACTACAAGTATTTAAAGCTGATTTTTGTGGAATTTTATCTATACATGTTATAGATGTTTTGGTATTGTCTGGCTAAAGGTTACCCAAAACATGTTGCAACCCACTAGCAGGTTGTAGGGTAGGGAAGGACAAAAAACATGTGTCATGCCCACATATTGAATGTATCCGTCCTTTGTTGGATCTACCCACCCCAGACCTCCTGTCCCACCTGGCCATGCCCCCTTACCTGGAAATCCAGCTGCCACTGCTGCTGCAGCCTCCACCACCATCCTGCCCTCCTCTGAGGCTCAACCTCTGGAGGTGCATGTGCAGCTTTAGACACTGGCCCCACCTGGATGAGGGTGGTCTCTCCAGCTGTGCGTGCACCTCTGGAAGGGCTAGGCCTTGAAGAAGAGCCTAACGGCACTGGCAGTGGCGGTGGTGAATGGTGAGTGGGGTGTGTGAGGCAGGACAGGGAAGGAGGGATGGGGGTTCCCTTCACACATGAATATTTGACAGATGTTCATGCGTGAAGCTGAAGCTGCCCATGTTTGAGGGGGGCTTTACACGAAGCCAAATATTCCCCCCGTTGATTTGCATCAAATTGGAGACGGGAAATGGGCTTCATGAACATCCCTATTGTAGGGGAAATTAAGTGAGCTGCCAGAAAGGGAAGGGGTAGGTGGCTTACCAAATCTTTAGGTTGCTGATTGGTGGATTTGCCACCAAAGGTTGGAAAACCTTGGACTAAGCTGGAATACATTCTGAAAGGCCTTAGCATCATTGTATTCCCTTAACCTTTGCAAACGTGGATAAAGAGAGCCAGGATATTTCAAATGATCACAAGCTGTCAATATAGTCGGGAGTTTACTTCATAAGCTACAAGGAAAATAAAGCAAGAAATAAATCTACTCTATACATCTGAGATTTCATATTCTTTCAGGTAATATCTTGGATAATAACCCCTGGAAATGAATGTCTTATGGTGCTACTTATTGCAGTGTTATAAGCATTATAGGGATGGAAACTTATTTCAGTCTTTCTTATTACTGAGGGCACTAAAGATTATCAGATTTAGTGTCATCTCCTCTGAGGGCAATCATGGTATAGAAATTGAATATGAAAAGACTCTTGTTGTGAGGGGGACATAAAGATTTTAGAAGTTGCTTAGGTAAATTAACTTTTGTTTCTTGTAAATCTCATCTAAAGAGAAAACAATGTTATGCTCAAGTGCAGAGACAACAATGCTATGTCAGTGAAAACTAGAAAACAGATGTGAGATATAAGGCCTTTTCGCACAGGCCTTTCCAGTACGCGTGGAAGACAGCTCCGGACGAGGCATTCGCATTGCCCGAGCGGGGCTTGCGCCGCCTCGTGTCCGGAGCTGTCTTCCACGCGTTCCAGATGCAGAGCACTTTAAAGTGCTCTGCATCCGTTCCAACGCGTACAAGCCGCACGTGAACTGCTTGTCCAATAGGGGGCCTAGGTGGGCTGCGTCCTGCGTGATCCCACAATGCCACCCTCAGTCGGACGCCGGACGGCCACGAGGTAGGTGATCCGTCGCGCGCGCGTCCTCCCAGGGCCCTGGGGGAGGGGGGGGAAACATCTTCGCCCTGTGGGTGCCTCGATGTAGGCACCCACAGAGCGAAGATCGGCCCGATCCGGGCCGGAGGGTGGTTGGGGTGGGGGTTTTGGGGACTGGGGGGCGGGGGACTCATCTGCGGGCTGGAGGCGCCTAGATCCAGGCGCCTGCAGCCCGTAGATGGGCGAGATCGGGGCGCGGGGTGAGCCCTTGGAGATCAGAGCCAGGGGCTCTGATCTTCAAAGGGGTCCTGCCCCATAGGGGCCTTGCCCCGGGCCCCATGATGGGTGCCTGGGTGCCCGGGCATCTTCGTGCCAGGTCCCGCGGGCCTGATCCGGGCCCGTAGAGCTGGCACGAAGCGCGGGGCGGGTGGCTTGACAGCGCTGCCCGCCCCTTGGGTGCTCTCACCCAATGGGCGGCAGCGCTGCCGGCCGAATCCCCGCCCCTGGCCGGCCTTTGCCGGTCCAAGACAGTTCCGGGCACTTTTACCGTTCACACACAGGCGCGCCGGAACGCGTTCCGGAGCGCCTGTGTGTGAATGGTAAAAGCGCCCGGAAGTGTCTTAAGCTTCCTGCCTGCACGCGTTCCACACAGAACACGTTGCAGTGCGAAAATCCCTACCGAGTCTGTTCACACTTGGTGAATAGGGGATGTCTGGGTATTCTCCAAGATGGAGAATATCCACACCTTTGGGATGCTTCCATCTTAGAAGCACCTATGCATGTGTTAGATTGTCCCGAGGCCCAGATAATGGTGGAGCACAAAATGGCTGTCACACCCCTTCCGGGCAAAGGGTGCATGGGGTGGGATGATGTAGCCACAGTTGTGAATGGTGTTGTCCAGTCACTGTGCAACAGTGTTGCACATGTCTGGTGTGACTGCATTTACCCAGTGCTTGGTGAAGAGCAGGGTAAGTTTGCGGTAGATCAGGCATTGCAAAATGCAAACACCCAATCAATCCTCCATCTTTTCTTTCCTGGGATGATTTTCTAAGAAAGTGAAGGTGCAAATTTGCCCATAATCTACAGAAAAGCTTGTTTCAAAAATAATTTCTAAAGTTTGTGCTGATATTGTTGCCCACATTTCTGTATTCTTTGTTATTATGATGTTGGTGATAGATTTCATAAATAAAGTTTTATCTCTTACATTTAATATGCCTGCATGTTACCAACAGCACATCTGATAAACATTCAGAATTCTGTTACTCAGATTCAGGCGCCTGAGGAGGAATGGCCTGCAGAATTTACAGACATCTAAAAGTGCATTGGACTTCAGAAATTAAAACAAAACAAGAGTGTTTGTTTTGGATCAGAGGCCATTTCTTCACTCACACATTTAGATGAGCATCAGTAAGTCCATTTTGGCTTGTTCTGGAACACTCTTAGTGGGTGGCATCTGCATTTCTCAGACTAGGCAATGTAAGAATCATATCAACACAAGAAGTAATGTGGATGCATAATAGGTATGTGCATAAATTTTTTTTGGCATTTGATTAGAAAAGAATTGAATATTCAAAAATCCGTATTCGTATGAATAGATCACATTTGAATGTGGTAAAATTCTATTCGATACGAATCTATTTGTATGTATTCATACGAACATTTGATCCATATCAGATATGAATACATATCTGATAGGAATAGATATGTATCTGATATGAAAAAAATATGTACAGTGCCTGACAAAAGTTCTGTCGCTTATCCATGTTGTTGAAACCAAAGCCTATAACCTGGCTTAAAATTCATCCATTGGTTTTAAAAATGACTCATATGAAAGCTGAAACCCTCCCAAATGAGGTTTTTAAAAAGAAAATAAATTTGCTTCACTGCTGAAATATTGATCATTTAATGAACACAGAAAGGTCAGATTTTTGCGAGACAAAAGTTTTGTCGCTCACAAAAAGTAATGTGAAAATCAAACACATAATTCACTTCAAATACAAAGATATGTTTCATAACATTGGTGAATGAAGTTGTGGTGCTATTAGAGCCATATTTAATATTTTGTGTGACTTCCATGAGCCTGAAGGACTGCATCCATGCGTTTCGGCAACGATTCATACAATTTATTGATGAAGTCATCAGGAATAGTAAAGAATGCAGTTTTACATGCCTCCCAGAGTTCACCAAGATTCTTTGGTTTTATGTTCCAAGCTTCCTCTTTCATCCTACCCCAAACATGCTCAATGATGTTCATATCTGGTGACTGGGCTGGCCAGTCCTGGAGCACCTTGATCTTCTTTGCCTTGAGAAACTTTGATGTAGAGATGGATGTATGAGATGGAGTGCCATCCTGCTGCAAAATTTGACCCCTTTTATGATTGGGAATGTAAGAGGTAGCTAATACGTCTTGATATTTTAGGCTATTGATATTGCCTTCCACCTTGCAAATGTTTTGCACACCCCTATACTGAATGTAACCCCAGACCATGATCTTTCCACCACCAAACTTAACTGTTTTCTGGGTATATCTTGGATCCATATGGGCTCCAGTAGGTCTCCTGCAGTATTTGTGGCAGCTGTGGTGTAATTCAACTGAAGATTCATCTGAGAAATCCACCTTCTGCCACTTTTCCAGCATCCATCCGTTTAGTAGGCTGTGGGCCTTGGCAAATACCACACGGTTTTTTAATTGCCTTTCGTTTAGTGCTGGCTTCTGGGCACTGATTCGACCATGGAGGCCATTTCGAGACAGAATCCTACAAACTGTTCTAGTTGACACAGGGACTTGAGGTGACCAGGCCTGTTGGAGCTCTGCTGCAGTGGAAGAAGGGCTGGCTTTTGATTTTTGAACCAACAAACGTTCCTCCTGAGCAGTCGTCTTGCGGGGTCTGCCAGACCTGGGCTTGTCAAAAACATCTCCAGTCTCTTCAAATCTTTTTGTAATTCTTTGTACTTGATGCTGAGACACATTAAAGGTGCCAGCCACCTCTGCAGAGGATCTGGTCTTCAGTCTCCTGATAATCAAGGCTTTGGTCGCAGGGTGGATTTTTGGCATGTTGTCAGAGGTCAAGTTGCAGTTCAAATGAAGGTCTGGAGTGCTGGAGTTCTTTTTATACACACCCACTAATTATCTGATCAATTAGTGAGCACAGGTGAGGCTGTAAACTAGGATTAGGTGCATCATATGACAAGGCGACAAAACTTTTGTCTAGCCAAAATCTGACCTTTCTGTGTTCATTAAATGATCAATATTTCAGCAGTGAAGCAAATTTATTTTCTTTTTAAAAACCTCATTTGGGAGGGTTTCAGCTTTCATATGAGTCATTTCTAAAACCAATGGATGAATTTTAAGTCAGGTTATAGGCTTTGGTTTCAACAACATGGATAAGCGACAGAACTTTTGTCAGGCACTGTATCCGATATGTTTGCCCAGTTTAATGAATATCCCAACTATTTGTACAAATGTCCAGAAACATTAGTATTTGTTCAAATGTTAGCATACAAATATTGTAACATTTGATACAAGTTCAAATATCTGAATTTGGCTGAATTTTGAATATTACGAATGTCTACAGCTTCCGGAAAGACTTTTGGCTTTCCAGAAGCCCTGGGAAGAGGCCTGAGGTGCCACTTGAATGCTCCTGCCTGCGTCCCTGGAGCCCTCTTACCTTTGGGGGCACCCTGATAGCGGCCCATGCTCTGGGTGGCGGTGGTGGCAAAGTGAGATAAGGAGGAAGGGCAGGACTCCCCTGGATTTATTTGTTCCATGCATGGATATTTCTAGAATATCTGTGCCCAGATCTGAATACCCCCATATCTGTGTGTGTATGTGTGCGGGGGGTGGGGGTATTTGGCCAGAGCCAAATATTTTCACATTCTATTCTCCTTGAATAGAATGTGGAAATTGGCTCCGTGCAAACCCCTAGTACCGTGTACACCCTTAGTACGGATATGTGGACATTACATACATATCTGTATGCATGTTCATCATATCTATACACATTTGTACAGATATGCATGGGACAAAAACAGGATGCATATGGGATAAAAATGGGATGTGTACAGATGCATATGGACACATATGAATTTTATTTGTATCTTCAAATACGAATCAAAAATTTGTATGAATAGATTCAAATGCATTTGAATAGGATTTGAATTTGAATACATTTGGTTTTTCTCTGTTTGTTTGAATTTGAGCCTAGTCATAACTTTCTTGCCCATCAGCTTCATTGAGTGCCCCCTGGTTCTAGTGTTGTGCAACAGATAAATATTTTGTTCTCTATCCATCTTTTCTGCACCATGCATCATTTTAGATACTTCAGTCAGGCCTCTCTTAAATGCTGCCTTTCAAGACTAAAGAGGTTCTTCCTTAAATAATAAATGGAGGTATTCCAGCCCCTTGGTAATTCTGGTTACCCTTTTCTGCACATTTTCCCAATTCTACAATATCCTTCCTGAAGTGTACCACCAGAATTGCACACAATATTCCAAATAAGGTTTCACCATAGATTTATAAAGAAGAACAATGACACTTGCCAACTTATTTTCTATTTGCTTTCTACGATATGAATCAGTGTTTCAGATTACAACCACATTTGCTGGCTAGAGCTACATCTTTCATTATTAGGCTGCCTTTCTCATCCTTAAACAAGGTGTCAGTCATTTTAAGTTACACACTGTTGAAGAAGCTAGTAACTTTAAACAGAAAAAAAGTATTTCTGTTCCCTTCACCCATTGGGAGGTATGCCGCTGTTGATTAACAATAATGGTTAGTTGCCAATAAGCACATTGAGAAGTTGTCAGGGACATAAGGTTATATAGGTCAGCAAATATCAAAATAAAAACTGGTGCTCTAGGGACTTATCATGTGCACTGGGAGTCCAGAAAACTTTGGTTCCTCTTTCCCTTGAGCTCCCACCCTCTTTTTAACAAAGTGATTCTTCTCTCACTCCTCTGAAGAGCAGCCAACTGCAAGACACTCTATTTATTTATACCAAGGTAGTAGCTGCCAACAGCTTTTAAAGACTATGACAGCACATGCGAGACAACTCAGCTTATAAGGTGGTCTGCATAATAAGCATGTACACTTCCTTTAAATATATCAGATGCCATAAGAGAGGCAAGTGTAGAAACCAATCCCAGGCAAAGCAAATGTTCCTAATTCATTTATGTAAGAACCAAAAACAAAAATGCAAAATAATGAATTACTTCCAAAAAACACACAGGAAATTTCAGTAGGTGTAGCCAGTAATGCAGGGAGTAATTCCTAACATGTATTCTTCTGCCCAAAAGCAATCACAGTCAGGTGCAACTGAGAAGAGGATGAAACATTTCCATTTCCATTTTTATTTGTATACCGCCTTCCAAAAAGGAACATTTTGCCCAAGGCGGTTTAGAACAAACAGAAAATATAAAATGCAAAGTAATAAACAAAACACATTATAAAAATTGCACATGCTATAAAACATTTTAAAATAAGCCAAAATGCAAACACAAATTGAGGCAGCTTAGGCTGAGTGGAGTCCAGAGCAGCTGACCAAAGGTCCCAGTCCATTTCCATTTGTTTTCTATTTTTTTAATACTGCCCTTCAGTTGACAACAACAACAAAAAAAAAATGCAAAATGGTTCATTATAAAATTGCATATAAAAAATACATAATAACACTTCACACATTACACAGTTGTACATTATAAAATCACCCAAAACTGTGGGGGAAAGGTAGCAGGCACCTCAGTTCAGCAGCTAGCCGGTTCTTTCTCCTCCAGCCACGGTTCTTATACCTTGAGGGAGGGTGGGGTCAAGGCAGCAGGTGAAGCAGCTAGCCAGTTCTTCTTTCTCCTCCAGCCAGAGTTCTTGTACCTGGGGAGGGTCCAGACAGCAAATACTCAGATGCAGCAGCTAGCCAGTTCTTTCTCCTCCGGTCACAGTTCCAGAAACAGTGTTGCCTTAGCGTGAACCTCTTATTGTGTTTTGGTTAAAATACTATCCACATGGGTAGAAGGTGCTCTGGGAATTGCCATCGCACAATCAGTCATCAAGTCTCCAAGGGTAGCCCTGGGTGCAACTTCCCAGTAAGCTCTGAGAAACTTATCTTGTGGCAACTAAGATGCTCCCTTTTTCTCAGTGTATATGCATGTAATGGGAAGGAGCAAATTATGGTTGTCATTTCTCCAACAGTGAGTCCTCTGAAAGACTGCAAAAATGTCCAGAACTCAGTCACAGAATTCGTTCAGCCGTCTAGCTGGTGCAGAGACAATGTACCAGCAAGCAAGTTTCCTTTCACAGCTGTGTTCTGCAACAAGGCAAATGGCAGCAGTGGCAAGACTGGCCCAGACCCGATTTTGGAGTTCAGTGACAATTGCCAAACTACTCCTGGGGCCATTTTCCAGACCTTAGGCATTTCCGCACTGCATCGCGTTCCAGACGGAACGCGTTCAGGCGGAAAGCTTAAGCCAGCTTCGGGCGCTTTCCCCGTTCACACACAGACGCGCCAGAACGCGTGTAAACGCATTCCGGAGCGTCTGGGTGCGAATGCTCAAAGCGCCCGAAGCTGCCTTAGCCGGCAAACGCCGGCCAGGGGCGCGCCGGCAGCCGCGGAGGCAGATCGACAATCAGCTGTTTGACAAACAGCTGATTGTCAAAGCCGCGCGGCGTCGGAGGCGCGCCGGCAGCCGTTCGGGAGACAGAAGAAGCGCGAACGCTTCTTCTCCCGAACGGCTGCGGGCGGCTCGTCCGCGTTGGAACGCGTGTAGAGCACTTCGAAGTGCTCTACATTTCGAACGCGGAAAAGACAGCTGCGGACACGTCGGAACGCAAGCCGCGCGCGGCCAATGCGTATGACGTGTCCTCAGCTGTCTTTTCCGCGTTCCGTTCAGCCCCGTGCGAAAACGTCTCTTGTAGAAACATCCCCAATCTATAACTTCCTGGATCTGAAGAAGGGATGAGATAGTGCAGCCACCCTTTAGTCAGCTGCCCATATGTTCCTAGCCCTCTTGCAAGTCCAAGTCACTCATTTTATATCAGGAACATTTGTACCACAACACAAAAGCTTCCTTACATGTCAGTTCAAATGCTACATGCATTGCTTGACAAAAACTATATTAATTTTGATGGCCCACGGGATCCTCAAAGGAATACAGCTGTCCAGTTTTCTTCTTACTAATCATATCAATGAAGATTAGTATATACTATTCCAAAAATATTGCATAAAACTTAGGAATTTATGCCAAGGCTACATCTAAGGAAATGCATC
Source organism: Aspidoscelis tigris stejnegeri (assembly GCA_023333525.1). Classification (NCBI taxonomy): domain Eukaryota; kingdom Metazoa; phylum Chordata; class Lepidosauria; order Squamata; family Teiidae; genus Aspidoscelis; species Aspidoscelis tigris. Next base: position 100,262,128 of record JALMGA010000001.1, read on the forward strand.
ATAATATAGGGTAACATGTCTGGCAAAACCAGCTGGTTGTGTGTTCCAAATAGTCAATCTAGAATTGGTTAGGAGAAGGCAGGGTTGAGAAATCTAAGCAATGAAACACAAATTGTACTCAGCTATCTAACTACATCATGACAAATGGCAAATGATAATTGTAAAATAGCAGTTGAATTTTCTATTAATACAATTTTGCACACCAATAAAAAGACAGGCGGCGGGGGGGGGGAGCTTACTTGTTTCCTTGTTCCTTCAGTCTAGTCTGAGGTGAACAGTTAATACCATAAGAAATATGAACTCAATGAGGATAATTTTATCATTTAAAATAGGGTGGCCAGATTATTCGTCTGATAAAGATTATCTTTGTAAGGCCAACATTATTAAATAGTAATTCACATAAAACTGTTCTGGGTAATCTTATTAAATATATTTCTGAGCATTAGGAAAGTCTTCTTAATAATTTACTTTAATACCAAAGAAATTAATAGCACCATTTAAAAGCTCTTTGGCTAACAAATTGTAATTGGCATGCACAGTGTGCATATGGTGAGCCAAAAACTTCACAGTGTTAACATACTCTTAACATCTGAATAATATGTTAATAATCAGACAGCCCGCACAAAACTCAGAGGATTTCTTGGATTTTAAAGGTAATACTTGGAGAAGACAACTCATCAGATTGGCTGCAGCCTTGTAATGAATGAGTGAAAACTGAGTGACTTAAGAGACTGCTAGATCACATGCCTATGCAATGCAGCATCACAGCTTTTGCCTTTCAAAGGCAGTGAAGTGTTTTCACATGGAAGAAGATGTGCTGGAAGATGGGAAGGTGCAGAGTGAATCATTGGTATGCCGTTCCCTTTCCCATGCCTAAATTTGGAAGTCAATACATCTCAAGCTTCTATTTGAGCCTGCAACGAATTAAAAATAACATTCTGAGCGATCAAAAGGATGTATATCTTTTTTTATCAATGAAAAGAAAAATTAAAAAAAAAATTAACAGCCAAGGGGAGGGGGCATATTGACCTAGTTCCCCAGGCTTTTTTTTCTGATGATTTTCCCCCCGTTATTTTTAGGTCTGGGCTGGAAATAAACCCCACAAATGTAAATATGTATTTTTTCTCAATGAGACAAGCGAAGCCTTTCTTTGATTCTCTGTCATTCCCCATCAAGAGAATATCAGAATGCACTTTAAGGAGCTCAGACTGAAGACTCTTGTTAGAGCTTTGGTCCATTGCCATAATCCATGATCCTGATATTTAGGTGGAATTTATAACTGACAATAATAGTAATTGAATGACGTGACACGACTATGCTGGACTACATTGCTTGATGCAAGACTACAATCTTTGTCCAATAATTTCATTGTTCATTAAGTCATTTTCTGCTCTCTCTTCTTATCTCTTCAATCCCAAAACATACAAGGTGAGTTCTTCATGTATTGCTCTAATGATTACAGTAACACAAGAACCCTGCCGTTCAACCTAGATGGTATGTGGATCTTGAGATAGCACTGAGCTACAACTACTCTCATTCTTTCCTATTGGCCATGCTGAGTGATAGAACTTATATTTCAGGAACATACAATGTACTAGTACCATATGCTTACTTATTTCACTATATTTGGATATTGTGGAACAACGCACTCCAAGTAGACTGTCAAACAGCTCTACTGGCAGGCTAGTGAGCCCTGGCCTACAACATGGAGGTTTGTAGAAGGCCTTCCTCCATATTCACCACTACCAGGGGATCCACTTTGGCAGTGTGCCAAAGCATGCCACCAAAATGCTCCCCTGGTGGCTCTGAGATTAGGAATCTTTGTTCCTAGTCCTTTAGATTGCTGGGGAGTTTGGTTCCAAGGTTTGTGCAAGCTTCAGGGCTATTGCTAGGACTGGTCTTGACCAGTGCCATTGTACTGTTCTAGATCACACCTTTCTCTGGTCCAAACCAATGAGCCTGGCTGTCCAGTTTCACTGGGTCAGACCAAGGAAATTTGAATGCAGAAAGGCCCACACCCTATCCATGTTGATTAATTCCCATCCATATTTTAGGGGAGTATGTGTAGTTATTAAGGGCCTTTATTTCCCTGGGAAAGCACCCCAGGGAAGTGAAGATGGGGGATGGATCTGAACTTTGGGATGCTGCTTCTAGGACAGTTTTCCATGGATTCAGGTGTGAATAGGCTCTTATTGCCCAGAGAAATGGCATTCAGAAATTGTTATATGGGAATTTTAAACCTAGGAGGAAAACCCAGCAACGGTTCATCTCACAATAGTAAATAGTTAGATGTCAAGCCTTTATGGACCACATGCCTGTTCAGATTTCTATGCAGGAGCTGGTTCTTGAATGCACTTTCAGTGCTCATTTATGGTGTTTAAAAGGCCATGCTAGACACAGGCCATCAGACAGAACAGTCTTCTCTATAAAATAAGGAAGGAAAGGAAATACTTTAAATTAGGGCAAATGGTGTGCAAAATAAGGAGCATATCATGCAAAATTGTGTTTCATGTGCTTGTTTAAAATCAGGCTTACTGGTTGCTTACTGGTTCCACACAGGCTCTAAAAATGCATTTAGAGCCTGTTCGGGGAAGGATTTGGATGTGGCATCTGCACAGGGAACCCAATTAGGGTCCCTTTGAGGATGCCACGTCCACACATCTGCAGGCAAAACCAGTTGTTTAAACTGGTTTTGCTGCCGAATCCTACCCAGATGTAAGACCTGGAAAAATCAGGTCTTACATCTGGCTTTCTCCCTTAAAATGGTTTGGAAGCTAACGCTTCTGCACCGGAGAGGGAAAAGCCAGATTGCCGGCGCATGCCCAGCTGCCAGAGAGGCAGAGCACATGCTCTGCAACTTTGACAGGTGGGTGAGTCTGGCAGCCAGCTTCCCTGCCTTCCCCCTGGCCAGAGAACCGACGATCCTCCGTTCTCTGGCCAGGGTAAGGCAGGTCCTACTCCTACTCTCACCCCCACCGCACTGAGAGTCCCTCCAACTTACCTGATCGCCTCCAGCTTGATTCTGAGGTTGGCACGGCCGGCGTCAATCGTGCATACGTGCGTCGTGGCCCTGACGGCCCCAGCAGCCCAGGACTACATTTCCCAGCACCCCAATCCGTTTTCCCATCCGGCCCTGCCGCCGCCCCACGCGTATGCGTACACGCGGGGCCTCCAAGAATCTGTCTCTGTTTGGGACAGATTCTTTTTTTAAAACGTTCCGCCGGAAAATGGATCTTATAGATCTGTTTTTGGTGGCAAATGTGGAAAGGCCCTGAAAAATCAAAAAGACGGTGTGGAAAGGGCTCCAGGGATGCAGCAACTCTATAGTCTCAGGAGTAGGAATGTGCATGGATATTTGTAATATTCAATATTTCGACAAATTTGGATGAATTTGGACATTCATATACGAATCACATGTTACAACATTCGTACACTGACATTCGTATTCATACAAATGCTTCAGAACACTTGTGAACCTGGGAAGGTGCGAAAGTGGCTGTGCCAGTCACATCTGAAACAGATCCAGAGAGCATTCAACATGGATTGAGAGCAGATTCAAAATGGATTCAAGGCAGATTTGATGCTTTTGGTGCGGATATGTTACTGGATACAAATTCGTACAAATACATCCGTATCCAATAAGAACATAAGAGAGGCCCTGCTGGATCAGGCCACAGCCCATCCAGTCCAGCATCCTGTCACACACAGTGGCCCACCAAATGCTCATGGGCATCTCAATCAGAGACAAAGACAAACCTTTTCCTGCTCTTGAATCCCAGCAAATGGCATTAGAAGGGCTTTGCTTCTGCCCCCACCCCCAGCCTGAAAGATATACCTAGACATTCTGTAACCCTACCTTGAAGCGATCTAGACTTGTAGCTGTCATCACCTCTTCCAGCAGCACATGCCATAAACTGATGACCCTCTGGGTGAAGAAATACTTCCTTTTGTCAGATCCGACTCTCCTACCTATCACCTTCATAGAGTGCCCCCTGGTTCTAGTCTTGTGCGATAGAGAAAATAAGTTTTCTCTATCCACCTTTTCTATACCATGCATAATTTTATAAACTTCAATCAGGTCCCCTCTTAAACACTGTCTCTCCAGACTGAATAGGCCTAGATGTTGCAGCCTGATTTCGTAGGGGAGGTATTCCAGCCCCTTAATCATTCTAGTTGTCCTTTTCTGCACCTTCTTTAGTTCCGCAATATCCTTTTTGAGGTGTGGTGACCAGAATTGTACACAATATTCCAAATGTGGCCTCACCATAGATTTATAAAGAGGCAAAAAGACACTTGCTGACTTATTTTCTATTCCCTTCTGAATTATTCCCAGCATTGACTTTGCTTTTTTCGCTGCTGCCGCGCACTGGGTTAACTGCTTCATTGAACTGTCCACCAAAACCCCGAGATCCCTTTCCTGGTGTATTGCAGAAAGCTCAGACCCCGTCAGTTTGACATAATTTGGATTTTGGGTCCCGATGTGCATTACTTTCCACTTGTTAAGATTAAAGCACATTTGCCACTTGGTTGCCCAGTCACCCCATGCTAAGAGATCCCTACCACATTTGAAGGGGATCTATTCAAATGAATATGAATTTTCTTACATTTGGTATGAATCGAATGCAAACAAACAAACAAAAAACAACAACATTCCTGCACATCTCTACTCAGGAGAGAATGTCCTCAGGAGAAGCCTTTTTGCAAAGTAATGAAAAAAAAATACTCTGCCAAGGGAGTGTGGTTTTGACTCACTTCTGCAGATGATAGGGGGAGAGATGGTAGCCGCAGATGTGCCTTAGATGTTTGTTCTTTGCTGTCATTATACATTCAAAAAAATATGGCCAACATTTCCAGTGCATCACTTAATGGCTCTAGTTGGGAACATTGATGCCAGGGAATGCTCAGTCCACGGACCTGGAGTTTTCAGAGGCTGTGTGACCAGCTTGGCTCCCTATTCCTGCCCAGAGAAAGCTTTCCAGTTTGGAAACAGACCCCTCACCCCCACACTGCACCGGTGTGGAAGAAGGCAGGGAATGTATTAAAAGATTCTATAACAGAAATCCATTCAGCAAATTCCTCAAAAGTTGCTCAGAACTAAGTACAAGTCTTATTTCCACTCTGCCGTTGGTTTCTTTTTGACACTTTGCAAAGAAAAAACTAGTAAGTTGAGGATGCTAGGAAAGGATAAACAAAGGATGGAGGTAGCTGTCAATCAGATTAATTTGAAGGCTACTTTTCAGCAACTGATTAAGGATGTGCAAGAATATTTGAAACGTCCAAAATTCAATCAAATTCATTCAAATTCGAATTGAATGTCTATACATTCTTTTTTTTAACAACAAATTTGAATGGTTTGAATCATTCATAGAAATTATTCGGACATTCGTATGTGTCCGGATATGTACGCATTACATCTCCACACGCCTCTTATTCATATCCGTATACATTTGTACGGATACTTATGGGACAAAGACAGAATGCATATGGGATAAAAACGAGATGTGTCCAGATGCATACGGACACATGCAAATGTTGTCGACATTCATATCCTCAAATATGAATAAAATATTTGTAGAAATAGATACGAATGTATTCAAGACCTTCGGGTATAGGGCGGGATAGAAATATAAATAAATAAATAAATAAATAAATAAATAAATAAATAAATTTTATCTATTTGTACGAATTCAAACATTTGAATATCCAAATTGAATCAAATGTTGCAAATTGCATCTGTGCACATCCCTAAAACCAATTGCTTTGCTTTTAGTGATCACTACCTGAGATTTGTTCCAATAATCTGGCCCTGCAGTACTGGACTTATATGGGGTGTCCATTTCTATTTGGATCCTATGAGGCAGGAACCCTTGCAGAAATGGCTTTAACATGAATCACATGAATTGTACAGTTAGGTATAGCAAAGACATGATTTCCATCACTAGCCAGGAACACCTTCATTTAGGATATGAAATAGCATCCTATAAAATGGCGCCTCTGACAGTGATTACTCAGAAATGGGACAATGTGATTGCAACAGAGCACCTGCTTCTGCTGTGCATGGAAACGTGACAGCGAAGAAGTCACGTTTTCCTAGTGCTTTTATTTGTAAGTATCGACCTGGCTGGTATCTGCTTATCATTGAATTTGTAAAACAGCTACCATTAAGACAAAAACTACAATAGAAGCTTCAGGTTACTTCAAATCTAGAACTTTTTCTGGAACAGTAGCTCACACATTTAGCTGTGGGTCTTCAAGTTATGAAAAAATAAAGCAGCATATGAACCAGTGGTTACTTTCCTTGCTGTGGTAAAACTCTTGTAGAATATACCATTTATGTGCAATCATGGTGTATTTTGAGTTGTTGGACCTCATATTTGAAATACAATCCATTTTGGATGCAAACACCAGAATTCTTTTTTGTGTGCAATGGTAGTGATAGGCAGACACATTGCCTGTCTGATCCTGAAAATGATGTAACCATAATGAATACTAGCTGTGATAGCCTTATTCTTCATTGGTTTGGATTTTTAAAAATCATCGACAATATGAGAGAGAGAGCTGAGCAGAATGGGATTGTTTTTACAGTATGTTCTCCATATGAAAGAGGGGAAAATGGTAATAATTAAAAAGACGCCTTATTGTTTGTGATAGAAAGAATCATGTTAAGATGAATGAACAAATATTACAAGGTTAATGCTGTCATTTGAACATTAAGTGGTGGTCTGATTAAAGAAATTAGAGCTAATTAAAGGTAAAATGTTTTCCCCTAAATTTCATTTCATGCATCTAATAATGTGTGAGATACCACTCAGGGAATGATTTTCATCTATAAAGTCTAGATTTTATGGCTTGTGTATAACACTTGTAATCATTTCCTTAATATGTTTGGATTTTATTAAGCATAACTCATCTTCCAATATTACTTTTACTTGGGTAAATGTCTGATGATTTTGCAAACTACCTCATACAGTTGATAGTAGGTATGATTTTATAGAAAATAATAAACCTAGAGAGATAGGATCATTTTTAAACTGATTGAGCAAATTGAATGGTCTTTTAAAGAGAATACAGATGTGGTAAAGGATTTTGCAAATTTTGATAGACATGGAGGAAAACTACCATACACATTTTTAAAACAACTGAAATGTTGTTTAGAGGTGGAAGAGTGTGGTAAAACAATGTGACATTTTTGGGTCTTCAGTTTGGACTAGATGAAGACCTTCACTGGAGATCCTCAAGCAGAGGCTGGATAGATATCTGTCTGGGACAGTTTAGGAAATCCTGCACTGAGCAGGGAATTGGAATTGATGACCCTAGAGGTCCCTACCAATTCTAAATTCTGTGATTCCATGAATGTAGCAACTACCATCTCTAAATCACTTTGAGATTATCAAAATCCATGGATTCCATCTGTATGTAAATGATTCTTTCTTTCATTCCAGACTTATTTCATCCAGGTGTGTTTGTGCAATGAAGTGGGAGGCGAGACAAAACTATGCTTTGTAGTTCACCTTTGATGGCACTGAACATTATTTTGACCCATTGTGAATGGAAATGCTGTCCACGGCCATCAAAGGTAAAACACTGGTTAATGCTTGACGCCTCTAATCTGTTTTAATTATTTGAATTTTATAAAAAACTCAGCTGAGTTTAATTTTTTATGAATTCATTGAACCCATTCTTTATTCAAACTAGGAATGTGCACAAACTGTAGATTTGATTCAAACCTAATTGAACTTCGTTGGCTTGAACTGGTCTGTTAAAAATTAGAAGAAAACCCAACTCAAACTCCTTTGGCTTGAACCAGGGAGGTCAGGGGGATTCAAAAGAACCTCTGTTGTTCCAATTTGAATTTGAACCATCCTTCTAAACCTGGCAAGGGGTTCAGTTAAAATTAGAACTGTTGAACCATGCTCAGAGATCATGTCAAACTAGTTTGAATTCCTAATACAAACTCTAACCCTAATCACTTCCTCTTTATATTTCTGCTAATCAATTTTTTAAAATATTCCTTTCTCTGTCAAGCTAATAATTTTGATAACTCTTCTTTGACAGTACTTGTAAGTAGTTTATGTGTCTATATATTTTTGCTTGCTTGTGACAGGCATCAGAATTCTGTCTGTTGTTTTATAAATAAAATTTTGTAACCAAATATTGCTTTGAATGTTCAAACTTGCCGCTAAAGTGTATTTGAATCATCAGGTTCTGTTCCAGTTCATGCAACCCTCGGGTGCAAGCTCATTCTTGTGAGACCATGTGAATTCTTAGACTGCTCTGGAGTCCTTACATTTGGAAGCTGTCTCTCAAAAAATTGTTTTTTTTTCATCTGCAGAAGGTGAGCTGTGAAAAACCAGAAAGGTTTTTTTTTTTAAAAAAATCTACATTTATAGTTAGATCAAGAAGTTATATATTTAAAACCTAATGAAGCAACTACTTTCTTCTTTCTTCACCAGCTGTTGTAGGCATTACTCCCTTAATTTTACCTTATTGCTATTACAATTTCTCTATTTTGCATTCTGTATGAATCACTTTCCCCTCAGAACATTTCTTAGATAGTGAAGTCATGATGGCTGGCTTGGTTTTCCTGGAAAAATAAGTAAGCAGGTTAGACTTTCTATTTGGATACTGCCACAAATGTCAAATGTTTCTGACTAATTTGACAAAGGTTAATTTTTCTATATTCTTTTAGTTTTATTTATTTATTCTTATAATCTCTTTTTTTTCCTTAGGAATTTTAAAAGATCTCATCAAAATTGTGTGTGTGTGTGTGTGTGTGTTTAAGGGGAGTGAATAGTTCCTAGATGGCAGTGTTAGACTATTGGAGAAAGAGTTGTGTGCTCTTGTCATTAAATGGTTTCTTTGTCAATGACCTCTACTGTCCTTGGATAACATTCTGTGCTTCCCTTGATATTATTATTTAAAATAATTTAAGCATTTCTTATAGTGTATTAGTGGGGTATATCCTCTCCTTTATTTACCTTAATAATTTCTTCTATACTCCTTTAGCACAGTTGTGTGATATATTAGAAATATGTAATGTATGCAATTTAATATAATGAAATACAGCATTAGTCCCCACCCCACCTCCAAGGCTAGCTGAAGAAGAAGCAGGATACAAAGTGAGCATTTTTTCCCATCACTTCTCATTTGTTTCTAGCTCCTTTTAAGAAAATCAAATTTGTACTATTTTGTGAACTATGTTACTAAATTCATTATTTCTCAGCTTATATCATGCCTTTACTATGCTGAATATTTCTAATTCTTCGCCTTTTTGTGTTATATTAGTACATTTTAAGCTGAATTTCTTTTTGATTCTGGCTTTTGGGTCCCAATCTGTTTTGATCATTAGGGAAAGTTAACATGATTTCACAGTGCAGATGGGAATGAGAAATGTTCAAATGCTGTTCTTCTGCCCCAGACACATCCAAAGTAAGTCTGGCCTCCTGAATTCAGAAGGGGATTTGGAAACAGACACACAAGCAAGCTGTTTTCGACGATGGTTCTGAATTAAGATCACCCATCAGTAATTGTGAGTGATGACTTGTGCCATATATGGTAGTTACTGTTCAAATTCATGCTGTCAACACACTTCCAAAGCTGATTAAACAGACTTCAAGCCTTGCAATTTTTCAGCCCAAACAACAAGGTTCATCTCTCTGAAAGCCACTGCGTAGGCTGCAGGGGAGAACAAAACACTGTCGTCTGACAAGGGCAGACACTGACTGTTAAAATAAAGAGAACAATAGAGGCTTCGTTCTTTTCAGTCTGAGCTCATGCTTTGAATCCACGTTCCACAACGAGACACTTGGCAATGGGTTGGCTTGTGAAATACAGTTAGATGAGACAATCAAACTGACAATTATATGTGACACAAAGCTAGGAATTGTTGAAATAATGACAGCCAACTTGTTTTACATCAATAGGAACAGCAGTCTGAACATATGCAATCAAAATGAGAGGATGAGGTGGGGAAGCAGACTATACCATACTAGCCAAAACATAGTATACTGGTTCCACTAAAAATCTATTTGTCCTAAAAAGACCAGATAGCTTAGAGCTATTTCTGCTCCTCTGTATTTATTTAAACTTATTATGTTCTTATTTTATAATTACTGATCTCCTATGTTTAATATAAATTGTAATTATACTATATTGTTATAAACCACTTTAAGCATTATTTTGGCTTAGAAAGGTATATTCAAATAAATGGAAAGAAAGAAAGAAAGGGGCTGCGTCCACAAGCAATAAAAAGCCTGTTAAAAAGCTTCTTTTGCCACGGAGTGTCTCCATGCATGGCTTTTCTCTGAGCTCCCAGTGGCACACAAGGAGGAAAATCTGCGGGGAAAAAGTGCCCTTTAAAGAAGATTACCAGCGCACTTTTTAGAAGCTGCAGGTATTCCTAGCAACATTGTGCATGGAGACGCTCCATGGCAAAAGGGGCAGGGATTGGCGGCCAAGATCTCCGAAAAAAGCACCCTGGCTCGTTGCCTCTGCCGCCTGCACACATAGCCTTAAACATTCACACATCTCTCAGAACTGCAGCAGCTTTCCTTCCTTTTCCCTTTCTAAAGGTCAGAACTTTTAAAGAGCCAGAATTGCACAGAATTGCAACATTGTTATCAGGTGTGAAGTGGGTGGATTGCTACAGTGTAACTGCTGCTGTACAGGGTGGATTTTTACAGTGAAATCACTATCTTTGGAAGCAAGCTCTGGATCCCAAAGTCATTAATGTTTCTGGTGGGTTTTGCAGGCAGGGGAGATGAACAGAGAGCTTGTAAATATGGCTATTTTTCTTTTGGACCTGTTGGGGGTTGTCTCCCTGGTTGTGGCCGAGTAGATCACAGTCCCTCCCTGTTCCTGCTGGCACCCTATCAAGCAGAGAGGGGGTGAGGAGAAAAAGATGCGGGCAAACAAAACACGCTTCCTTGGGGATGGTAGGTGTGTTTAAAATGCGTGTTTTACCAAACCTTATGGGAACACTTATTCTGGAATTGAACGGCACTTTTAAAGTCTTTTGGAATAGAGGGACAATAGAGTGACAATGAAGAGGCAAGTAAGTTGCTTGGGGACGCAGCCAGGAATACAATTGATTGTCAGAATGGAGAACTCTGAAGATGAACACTAAACTGATTATTTGCTGGGTCAGAATGCACTCTGATGTTTTCTTTGTTATCATCTTTCCCAGGATGAATGATGCTGTTAGCAACCTAGGCTTCATCCAGATGTCAGTTACTTATTCTGCTGTGTTTGGATATTCTGGAATAAAGCATAGATATCCCAGAATAGCCATACTTTATTCTGGAATATCCAAATATAGGGGAATAAGTAACTGACATCTACTTGCAGCCTTACCTGTGCCTCTGAGAGATGTGCACACAATAAAACTGAATGGTTTGGTTTAAACTGAACCAAATGATGCTTGATCCGTTTTGATTCAAACTGGTTTCTTTTGTTGTTGTTGTTTTAGCAGCAAGGTGGTTTGGTTCTCATTCTATCAATTTGAATGCCCTAGTTCTCTGCGAACTAACCAAACCAGTTCAACCCATCTCTAGTGTCACTCTCTGTCCACAACCATTGAGCAAGGATGACATGAGCACAGTTGGCATAGGGGAATGCAAATAGTGGCACCTTTTCTTGAACAAAAACTTCATTTGCTATGTTTCAAAGACATCAAAGGCAAATGGCAAATCTCTGTGCCCTTTGTTTGTGGTGTATATGGCAAATAAATCAACAGTTGGTTGGCACAGTGCCTTTGTTTTCTTCAGTGAAAATACCTTACTAAGTCCTCCTGCTGAGAAAAAGCTAAACTGGGTTATCTCTTCAACCTTGTGTAATTGAAATGTCAGTTGTGACAAAAACCCATGGTGAGTTGAGGTGGAGGGATTTCAACAGAGAAGAAAGACTCTCTTAACACTGGGACAACTTTTTCTGGGTGTGGAAACTTGGAAGCTGCTAAGCTGCCCTGTCTGTTATTTCTGGCTCAGAAGAACACAGAAATTTGCAAGCAGATAACTCAAGTTCCTTCTCCTCTTGTTTGCTTATGAGGACATCAGCAGTGTGTTCCCACTCATGCTAAAAAGCCATTGCAAAATGATCTGAATGTTCTTTGTCCCCATTACCAATTCGGTTCAGGTGTTTTTTGAGGATGAAATAGCTAAAAACCGCAATTAAAAAACCCTGTATTTTCAGGTGTTTTCCCCCATTTTTTCTTTTAAAATGCTTCTTTATTCCTTTGGAAACGCTACAGCAATATTTGGGTAGATACGTCATGAAACGCGTGGGGTTTCACCCGGAGCAGGACAGCCCCTAGCCAGATTTTTAAAGTGCCAGAAAGCCCCTAAAAGCCTTTTTCCCTTGCAGAGAAGTTCACTGTTTCAGTTTCATCCACTTCATAACTGATAACAAATAACAATTCACCCACTCCAAACTGATAACAATGTTTCATTTCCCACCCACAGTTCCCCTCACTCTCCTTTTTCTGCTGAAAGAATTTTGCTTTTTCGCATCTCCGCAAGATGAGCCCCAGAGTGGCCAGCAGCATGCAGGAGTCATAATGCATTTGGACAGCAAGCCAACACTTCCATGGGGAGAGGATTGTGGGACATCAGAAGTGCCAGGCAACCCCTACACATGCACACTGCATAAAAGTGGCTCCATCCCTCCCTCCTCTGGGCATCACTCCTTAACCCACTTAAGCCAGAGCACCAGAGAAATTAAGCCAGAGCATTGCCTCCGAGAGGGCAGCAAAAGGGACTGCTTCTGCTGAGGAGGGGGAGCAACGGGGCTTGGTCAGCCTTGAGGGTGAGTATGGATGGGGAAAGCTTGGCCCAGGATTGTCCACTTGCCCATTGGAGCCTTCCTAGCCATTGCCTTCTGAAGTCCACCTTCTAGGGTGCACTGTTGCCACACTTGTGGGAGAGGAAGACAGAACAGATGAGCAGGGGTTAGGCTGGGGAAGCCCTTGCCCTCCTGCTGCTGCCATTTGTCCTGAGCACCTCTGGCATGAGAGAGATCCTCCACCAGGGATCCCTGGCTCACGCTCACTTTGCACCCTTCCGCCCAGCCACTCTGACTCTTTCTGTCCAACAGACTGAACCCCGCACAGTCTTGTTGGCAAGTTAGTGTGGGGCTTCGGTAGTGCAATGGCTGCGCCCCTTGGTAAACAGGACAAGGTGTATTGAAGGTTTGTGGGATCAAAGGGACACAATTTAGGCCATTCACTTGGTGTTTATCAACATTTTTCTTTTATTGACTCCTACCACGAGATGCTCTGGCATGGCTTTGAGGGCTGTTTGAAGGCTTGCTTACCCACCCGCCCCTTTGCCCTGATGTGATCCCGAGGAAGGAGTCCAGACTCTAAGCCAGGTGCTCCTTTCCATCCGCACAGTGGCTTTCCATCTGCATGAAGGAAGCAAGGCCAGTTTGAGCCTGTGGTGGAGAGGTGGGAAGCTCCAAAGGGGCTCCTATCCTGTGTGTCCCTGTCTGTGCTGCTCATTGCCTGGTCCCCGCACAAGGGCAAAGCCTCAGTGCCTGCAAAGCACCACTGGTTTGCTACATACTTTGGTGCCAGTTTCCCATCTCGGCTGACATGAATGAGGCTTGAGTCCTGAGGCTTGAGGCTTGAGTAAAATTTTACTCCTGAAGTGAACTCAAGCCTTGTTCCTGTCAGCCGAGATTCTGAATGGGGAGGGGGCAGAGGCTTGAAGGTTCTCCCTTATCCGGGGGGGGGGGCAATAAGGTTGCAGCCTCTGCACCCCCTGTTTTGATTAAGCTTACAGGAAAGAGATTTGAGTTCACTTCGGGAGTACGAATGGAAGTTATACAATTTTATTCCCGAAGTGAACTCAAGCCTTGTTCCTGTCAGCTGAGATCCTCCCCCACTTTTTTTTTTTTTACAAATCATGATTCCATGGAGGTCTGTGGGTATCAAATAGGGGCAGCAAAAGCACAAGGGAGGGGGCTGGGATTCCCCACCCTTGGCCACATTATCGGATCAAACCCAATGGGGAGAGAAGGATGGGGAGGAAAAAGAATCGCTTTCCCCAATGCGTTTTTTTGGAAGTGTTTTGTTGTTTCATTTGTACAACCATTTTAAACAGCTCAGGTGGGAACACACCCCAGGGTTTGCACACCTTACTGCTGCCTCTGCTCCTGAGTGTCCCAGAGTGTCCCTGATTCTCTGAAGCTGTGAAAAAGATTTTACTTCTTCACAGCTTCACCATGATCTGCTGGGAAACTCCTGGTGAGCTCCTGTATGCAGTTTCTGTTTATCAATTTTCAAAAAGTCAACAGACAGGCCTGGGAAACCTGTATAACAAGGTAATCAGAAGGATCTAATTGCAAGTTCCAATTCCTTAAGAATAAAAGTTATAAAATTTGAGACTTTTGAAGTAATCTAAATAATGCAAGGAGGCACAATACAAGTGTATTAAATTAAACATGGGATAGAACAAACAAATGGGGTCCTCCAATGGAATTCAGGATAGACAACAGGAGGTATTTCTTATTATTGTTGGATATTACAGGATTCCACCATGATAGTTGTTCTGTGCAGTTATTTAAAGTGGTTAGATAATAAGAAAATAATAATAATAAGAAAATCTGCAGGTATTAGTTATGATAGCTGCCTGGCCTCTATTGCCCATCTGAGCATGTGTGGGTGCCCAGCCAATGAGGGGCTGCCCCCTCAAGGATGCTCAGAATGGCCTGGCCTTTCTACACAGAATCAGGCCTGCAGGAGAAGGTAAGATCCCTCACACACGCACGTGCAACCCTGGGGATGGGTTGGGGGCTTTTGGCTGGGGTTCCTGCCCACCCCCGGAGCCCAATCTGGGGTTCGGGAGTGAGTAGGAACCCAGGGAAAGAAGGCACCTGGGCTGCCCACACTGGCTCCATAGGAGCCAATGGGAGCAGCCCGAGGGAGGGTCTTCCCCTCAAACGGGTTGAGAACACTTTCCCGTTCGCACTGGCAGGTAAGAGAACTGTTCTTAAAGCATTCCTTACCTGCCCTTGTGCGAACGGGAAAGTGTTCTCAACCCGTTCAGGAGGAAGCGTTCTGAGGTGTCTTTGCCTTAGTGCGAAAACACCTAGTGTCTCACATCTTATCCCAGAACAGAGCGGATCAGGGTAGTTGGACTGCTATGGGCAAGGTGAGTGCAAAAACAGCCTCAGAGCAGCATAAGAGCAGCATTATTCTAGGGCATATTCAGTAATTGAATAAATTGCATTTATGTATCTAGGTACCTAAAGGAAAAATGTTGTTGATTCCTTTAAAAACAAAACAAAACATCCTGTCAGTGCAGTATTCCCATAATTACATGACAAGAGAGAATTATTTTCTCTCCACATGCCATATGTATTTTTGTTATATAAAGCTGAAAGAGGGATGACGAGATAGAGAATAAATTATTCAATATTTATTCAACACTCAACTCAGAATGAGACAAACAGGGGAAAATAAAGAACGGCAATTGTCAATTCTCTTCATGTCCTTGAACTCCTATTGATTTCAATGCACCTTAATTGTGCAGAACCTAGAACATTTTAGTCAAAATAACAGGGGCAGGCTTATTAATTACAATGCCTGAAACACATGTTGCTTCTCAGATAAAAGCAAAAGGGAGAAGAGATAGTGAGCTATTGAGTTAAAAAAGAAGTAAATGAAAATGATCTCATTTAAAATATTAGAGCAGGGCTGCAAGATTTATATTCCCCTTCCCCCACAGAAGAAGAAGAAGAAGAAGAAATACTTTAGCAGGCTGATATTATCTACACATTGCCTTCTTCTGTATTTCCTTTCTTACAACCAATCAATCTTATTCCCAGAGAGACTGGGAACTTGAGGTATATGAAACCTCCCCATAAAGATTTTAGATCTAAGCTTTGGAAAAGAATGTGTATTTAGTTGGCCTACTTCCAGCATTTGAAGAGACTTGAAACTTTTGATAGGAGCAATACTGAACAGCCTACTAGACACCTAATGATTTGCTTTCCAGGCAAATAAATCCATTTTGGAGGAAAACAAGACAAAGTATTTTTGAACAGCTCCCCACCGTGTGTGGGTCACTATACCATGTCTAATGAAAAGGTCATCTCTTAAGAGAAGGATGGAAACTGAATACAGCAAGGCTGTTTCCTCCCCCCCATCCTGTTTCCTCCCTGACTTCTATTCATTCTACTGAAATGGACCACAAAAAAAAAACAGGCGAAGATAGTTCAATCTAGCTAAATTGTTGCATATCCTCTTTCTCTGACTGGATAGGCTGGGATTTAACTATATCACACACTGGAGCAGAGGTCACAGCAATGTAAGATGTAAACATTCTCTCCTAATTTACCTTTCCCTATGGTACAGGCATCCTTGTGCTCAAGCAAACATCTGGCTAGGAGCATGAGTAGCTACTGTAGCGATAACTATGGCTGTTCTTAATAAAGCACGTGCTGTTATTCTAGGCAAGATATATATACATATAGATACTGGGTGCTCAGCCCAGTTGTGACAGCAAGCTCTCTGCCCTTTCGGTGCCATAATATCTATCATCATATGAACACATCCTCTATCACACTCCTTTTGAAAACTTCATCCAAAGGCCTTTTCACACTATGCCCCAGTCAATCAGGAGGCACAGCACAATATGTGCTAAGCATCCACACCATGGATGTGCACGAATGAGTTTTTTGACATTCAATTTATAACAAATCAAATGTTAAAAAATCCCTATTCATTCAAATAGACTGCCTTTGAATGTGGTACGATTCTATTCGATACAAATGTATTTGTACGAATTCGTATGAATATCTGATATGTATCCGATATGAACAAATACATATCTGATATGAATGGATAAATGTCCGATATCTGATCTGATATGTATCCCATAACAAATCTGTGCTCTGAAAGAGTAAAATCTGACCTGAATCCACTTTTAATCCACTCTCAATCCATGCCAAATGCAATCTGGATCCATTGCAGATGTGTGACACATCCACTTTCCACCTCCCCGGTTTAACAAATGTCTGAATTATTTGTAAAAATGTCTAAAACATTCGTATTTGTAAGAATGTTACTGTATGAATGTTGTAATATTCTATTCGTGTATGAATGTCTGAATTTGGACAAATTTGTACGAATAATTAATGCTATGAATATCTGTGCACATCCCTAATCCACACTTGTGGATCCTTAGAGCATACTCAACCTACCTCAACCTTCCCAAAACATATCTTAAATGTGGATGGCTACCTGGAGAGCTGGTGCCAAAGCACATGTGTGGTGCTGTCACTGGGACAACTGGGTGGTGCAGTGTATCATTGCACATGTGCTGCACATCTTATGCTTCCCCAGACCTTTTCTCAACAGGAAGGAGTGCAAATGACACATCTGGAGCCTTACTGGCTCAGGGGCTAGTGGATCCATACTACTGAGAGCTCTGAGATGCGGGGAGCCATTTCTGTTGAGGAAATGGCTCCATGCGATGTGGATGCAGCAGCTTGGAGGTCCTCCCACCTTGAGCAATTGGCTGAATGTATCACTTCTCTTTGAATGTATCACTGCTAACGCTGCAGTCATGTAAATTGGTTTCTTTTCTGTTAATCTGATGTTATGTAAAAGAAAGGTAATTACCTGCCTACATTTAGTTAAAAAGAGAACAAGGCACGCTTGACAAAATAAGGTCCTCCTCCTCAAAAGTCCCTTCTTGCTATTCCAGCAGCATAGGTACAAAAAAATGGAGAAAGGCAGTAGTCTCTGGACCTACCCAAATGGGTTGTGTGCTGTTGCCTATCTTTAGAAGCAATTCACTCACATGGTACACCATCTGCCAACACTACTGCTGGTTGGGGCTTCCATGCAGAATTATTCATTTATGTGATCCTGGACCTTCTCCAAATTCACTATGGCCCTTTCTGCATGGGCCCTTAATTCAGATTAAGGGTCTGTGTAGTTCACATTCTGGACCTTCATATCCACATGTTAAGGTAGATCACAGTGCTCCCCAAGCCATTAGTCTGGCTCTGTCTGGATTTGCTGATCTGGATTAACGGCGCGCGAAACATACTATAGCATAACCAAAGTTTATCTTAAAGAAAGTGTTTTAGAGTTTTTTTTAGTTAATTTTTCATAAATAACACAAATCCATTAAATACAATGAAGGTAGAATGCCAGCAGGGGGAGGGGGGCTTCCCAGTGTTTTGCACTGAGTGTCATATGTATGACTACCTGCCCATGGGGCAGCAGTCGTGGGTATGTGTTTGGTGCAATGAGCTCCGGGCTCTCAGGGAACATGTTTCTTCCCTCGAAGCCAAGGTAGCGGTCCTGGAGAAGCAGATAGAGAGTAGGAGGGCTGAGGGTGAGGTCTTCAGGGATGCAGTAGGAGCATCCCACTCCATGACAAGCAGCTCTCCAGCTGCCTCAGAGAGTCGAAGCCTCAGGCAGGGAGGACATCAAGCCGAGGAAGAGGGGCAGGCTCCCTTAGTTGGGACCCCTTCCTCAGTGGATGTGCCTGTATCCTCTTGCACCGAGGATACTCCTCCACGGGTAGTGGGAGGGGGGCTTCTTGTAGTGGGCGATTCGATTATCAGGAATATAGAGAGCCGGGTTTGTGATGGGCGTGTTGACCGCATGGTGACTTGCCTGCCTGGTGCAAAGGTTGCGGACATCACGCGACATCTAGATAGGTTAGTAGACAGTGCTGGGGAGGAGCCAGTCATCATGGTACATGTCGGTACCAATGATGTTGGGAAGGCAAGACGGAGCGTCCTGGAAGCCAAATTTAGGTTGTCAGGTAGAAGACTAAAGTCCAGGACCTCTAGGGTCGCATTCTCAGAAATGCTACCTGTTCCACGTGCAGGGCCAGCTAGACAGGCAGAGCTCAGGAGCCTCAATGTGTGGATGAGGCAGTGGTGTCGCGAGGAGGGGTTTAGATTTGTAAGGAACTGGGGAACTTTTTGGGACAAGCCAAACCTGTACAAGAGGGACGGGTTACACTTGAACCAGGAGGGAACCAGATTGCTGGCGATTAACATTAAAAAGGTTGCAGAGCAGCTTTTAAACTGATCCCTGGGGGAAAGCCGACAGGAGCTGGGCAGCATCCGGTTCGGGAGAGCGCACCCTCAAGTGAGGAGGGCTGGAAACATGCAGAAAATGCTGAGCTAAGTGTGGGATTAGTTTCACATGTTCCTCGGCGGCAGAATTTGGTCAAAAGGAGTGAATATAAATGTATATATGCAAACGCCAGGAGCCTTCGAGCCAAAATAGGGGAGCTAGAAAGCTTAGTTATGGAAAATAGGATTGATATTATTGGCATAACTGAAACCTGGTGGACCAGCGAAAACCAATGGGATACAGTCATCCCAGGTTACAAACTGTACAGGAAAGACAAGGAAGGGCGACATGGAGGTGGTGTAGCCTTGTATATTAAAGAAGAGATAGAATCTTATGAACTGGAATGTCCAAGTGAGTCTGGCTCTTCCACAGAAGCAGTGTGGATAAAAATACCAAGCCAAAAAGGAAGTCTAACAATAGGGACATGCTACCGTCCTCCCAACCATACGTCCGAAAGAGATGAACAATTGGAGAAGGAGGTAAAGGAGGTAGCCCATAAAGATAGGGTAGTTATAATGGGGGACTTCAATTATCCTCACATAGACTGGGTGAACTCCTGTTCAACTCAGGAAAGAGAGAGAAAATTCCTAGACCTGCTAAATGACTGTTCAATGGAACAAATGGTCATGGAACCAACAAGGGGAAATGCAGTCCTGGACTTGATCCTAAGTAATGCTCAGGACCTGGTAAAGGACGTCACTGTAGCTGATCCAATTGGGAACAGTGACCACAATGCAATAACCTTCAACTTAAATACAGGGAGTAAGTTCTTAATAAAGTCTAACACAGAGACCTTAAACTTTCACAAGGGAAACTTCCCCAAAATGAGGAAATTAGTGAAAAGGAAATTGAAAGGGAAAGTCAAAAGAGTTAAATCACTTCAAAATGCATGGAGACTACTTAAAAACACAATAATGGAAGTGCAACTAGAATGCATTCCTAAAAGAAGAAAGGGGACTTCTAGGTCCAAGAGGAAACCAATGTGGCTCACAAATGCAGTAGATGAAGTCATTAAAAACAAGAAGAGTTCATTTAGGAAATGGAAGGCTTGTCCAAATGAGGAGAACAGGAGGGAACATAGACACTGGCAACACGAATGCAAGACGGCCATTAGGAAAGCTAAGAAAGATTTTGAGGAGCACATTGCTAAAAACATCAAAAGAAATAACAAGAACTTCTTTAAGTATATCAGAAGTAGGAATCCAACCAGGAGAGCAGTTGGACCACTAGACAGTAAAGGAGAGAAAGGGGTAATTAAAGAAGACACGGAGATTGCAGAGAGACTAAACAAATTTTTTGCTTCCGTATTCACGGAGGAAGACAGAAGACACATGCCAGTAGCTGAGCCTGTGTTTTCTGAAGAGTTAAACTGTACAGAAATAACCAAGGAAGAGGTCCTGGCATGTCTTAATAAACTAAATGTTAACAAGTCACCGGGACCAGATGGTATTCATCCAAGAGTCCTTAAGGAACTCAAATGCGAAATTGCCGACCTTCTAGCAAAAATATATAATCTTTCCCTAACATCAGGCTCCGTACCTGAGGACTGGAGGGTAGCAAATGTAACACCAATATTCAAAAAAGGATCCAGGGGTGATCCAGGCAACTACAGACCAGTTAGCTTAACGTCGGTTCTGTGTAAGGTGATGGAAACCATTATTAAAGACATAATTAGTGTGCATATGAAGCAGCAGGCATTGCTGAACAAAAGCCAGCATGGCTTCTGCAAAGGTAAATCATGCCTCACAAATTTGTTGGAATTCTTTGAGAGTCTCAATAAACATGTGGATAAAGGTGAACCAGTAGACATTGTCTATCTGGACTTTCAGAAGGCTTTTGACAAAGTCCCACATCAAAGGCTACTGAGTAAACTCACCAGCCATGGAATAAAAGGACAGGTTCTGTCCTGGATTTGTGACTGGCTTAAGGGCAGAAAGCAGAGAGTAGTAGTAAACGGCAATTTCTCAGGGTGTAAAGAAGTAAAAAGTGGGGTCCCTCAAGGCTCAGTACTGGGACCAATGCTTTTTAATTTATTCATCAATGATCTAGAAAAAGGGGGTACATAGTAAAATAGCAAAGTTTGCTGATGATACTAAATTATTTAGGGTAGTAAAATCTGAAAGAGATTGCCAAGAGCTCCAGAGGGATCTCTTAGCATTGGGTGAGTGGGCAACCAAGTGGCAAATGTGCTTTAATCTTAACAAGTGTAAAGTAATGCACATTGGGGCCAAGAATCCAAATTACGTCTATAAACTGATGGGGTCTGAGCTTTCTGCAACACACCAGGAAAGGGATCTCAGGGTTTTGGTGAACAGTTCAATGAAGGTGTCAACCCAGTGTGCGGCAGCAGCAAAAAAAGCAAATTCAATGCTGGGAATAATGAGGAAGGGAATAGAAAATAAGTCAGCAAGTGTCATTTTGCCCCTTTATAAATCTATAGTGAGGCCACATTTGGAATACTGTGTACAATTCTGGTCACCACACCTCAAAAAGGATATTGTGGAACTAGAGAAGGTGCAGAGAAGGGCAACCAGAATGATTAAGGGTCTGGAACACCTCCCTTACGAAACCAGGCTGCAACATCTAGGCCTCTTCAGTCTGGAGAGACAGCGTTTGAGAGGGGACCTGATTGAAGTATATAAAATTATGCACGGCATAGAAAAGGTGGATAGAGAAAATTTCTTTTCTCTATCGCACAACACTAGAACCAGGGGGCACTCTATGAAGCTGATGGGTAGGAGCGTAAGGTCTGACAGGGGGAAGTATTTCTTCACACAGAGGGTCATCGGCCTATGGAATGTGCTGCCAGAAGAGGTGGTGACAGCTACCAGTCTGGATGGCTTTAAGGTAGGGTTAGACAAATTTATGGATGACAGATGTATCTATGGCTACTAGAACGAATGCCTAGGTGCATCTTTCAGGCTGAGGGGGGTGGAGGAACCGGGGCACTTCTAAGGCCATCTGCTGGGACTCGAGAGCAGGAGAAGGTTTGTCCTTGTCTCTGCTTGAGATGCCCATGAGCATTTGGTGGGCCACTGTGTGCGACAGGATGCTGGACTAGATGGGCTGTGGCCTGATCCAGCAAGGCTTCTCTTATGTTCTTATGTTCTTATTCCAAATCTATGGTAGTTCTGTTTAATCGGTACTATCAGGGAGACCAAGGCCCTGATCAGGAACACAGGAGATGTGCTGAAGGCCACTTCCTGTGTTCAGGATTACTAAGAGGTGCTTTTCAGCAGCATACCAGCACATTGACAAGAAGCAACCTCCAGGCCCGGAGGTTAGGGGGTGAGGCTGTAAAGCTTGCACAAGCTTTGTAGTCCTGGTGTGGGCTAATCCAGAGGCCTTTCTGCACTTAGGCGGTTAGGTTGCTGTGAACTAGGGCTGGTCAACATCAGGTACAGGAGGACCATTCACATTTGCTGGGAGGGATGCTTCTCCAAAGCATCCCTTACAGACCAGAAATACTAATGGGCCTGCTGTTGACCGGCCCACACTGCTGACTCAAAAGCCGGAAGTCTCTCCTCCTCACTGCCATAATTGGCCACCACCAGCCACATCGTATATTCCATGATGTGCCTGCAGGCTGATGCAGAGGAGCATGATTGATCCCGCTGAGGTGTTGGGATGGTGTGCCCCAGTGCCACATGGATTGGTCCCCAGCCAGCCTGCGGCTGTGGTGCTGACTCATGGAGAACTGCCCAATCATGGCAGTGGCTGGCAATTGACCCAGTAAGACAGCTGAAACCTGCATGGGTGCCATGCTCCCCACCCACCCCACACGCGACCCAGAAGACGTGTGAATGGTCATGCCACCAGATGCTGCAAGTAGGCCTTTGGTAAAGGTTGGTAAAGGTGTGGAGCACAAAATCATGCTCCACACCTAATCAACAATTAGTGCACCTCTAGTGAGGGCAGGCATGCTTCTGCACTGTAGCAGCCTAGTGGTCGTGTATATGCTCTTCACCAGAACTGCACTAATTGTTGACTAGAGGCCTAAGTGCGAATTGGCCTTAGATCAGTGCTATCAGTACAGATGGTGTCAATCCCACCCACACCTCCCTGTGATTCAAATCAGTGGTCTGGGCTATTCCAAACCCACTGACCCAGGATTAACAGGAAGTAAGTGCAGATAGGGCATTTGTTTGATTGTCATAGCTTTTAGTATTATCAATTTACTGGCAATCTTATTTTTTCACCTATCTTGCAACCCGCCTCACTTAGGAATTTGTTGCATGAAAAATGAGCATTATCAGCCTCCTCTGTTGTCTCCAAGGCAGGTTCTGAATAAGAATGGAACTTGTGCTAACAAGAAAGTCCCAGGACAGGCCAGAATGGGACTTGGTTCTTGCTGGCACTATGCAGATAGGCAATGGTCACAGGAATGGCCAAAACTCATTCTAGATTCCAGCAACATTTCACTAAGTTCTGGAAGTTTGCCCACTTCTGGGCAATTTCTGGAGGCATGGCTGGCTAACCGGCGGTGGGGGGGGGGGGGCGGCGGCTTTGTTTGCTGGCTTCAAAGATAGGCTGGACTGGAGCCTAGTGAATGTCTGTTCCACTCCACCTCATTCCTGGCATGGAATGTTTCTCCAGACTAGACATGATCTCCACAGCATGTACTATAAGTGTTTGTGCACATATTGCCCAAGTTTCTAAAGAGCCACAATAATGATGAATGGGCCCACTGGCTGCTTACCTCAGTTCTGCTTTAATTCATTTTGGCACAACAACTCAGCTAGTTTATCTGCAATTTGATGAATGAAGGGCAGTGATACAAGCCTGGTGTTTATAAAAGGCAGAGCTTTCTATGACATAAAAAGGGAGGGAATTCCTTCTTATTGTATTGGGGAGTTTCATAACTTGACATTGCCTTTCATTTTGAGCTGAATATGGATCAAAGAGATCTAACTTTGGAAGGTTTTGATCAATTCTGAAACCATGCCATGCACCTTATCTGGTTGTTCTTCAGGTCAAATGTGAGTGCATAGGGAATGGTGCTCATAAATTATAACATACAGTTATAATTCAATTGTGTCAAGCTCTTCGCACTGACTGAAGCAAATAATTGTCTGCATTCTTCAGATTCACAGACTTTCCTCCCCAGTTCTGTAATTTGCATCTGTACTTGAATTTCCCTTAAGCCTGAGGGACAAGAAAGTGTGATCTATCTGACTGATTTTGGCTTTTTAAAATCAAGGAGATGCCAAGCAGTAGTATTTCTGCTGTCTACCTCAAAAGCCCTGCCCCCCTTCTAGCTCCTTCAAACACTTTTCACATGAAATGCTCTCAGAAACACCCTATTACCCATGAACTGCTCTCCTCTGCCCTTGGGGACAGACAATCCACATCTGAGTAGTTTTTAAAGTATGATTTCAGAAAGCATTCCTATCTGTTCCACACTAAATGTTTAGCTTGTAATTTTTGTTGTCCGGAGCTGTTTGGGTTATTATTTATGTTGGTAAAACAGGAAAATAAGAAATTGGAAATCACTGATGCAATTAGATAGCACGTAGTTCTGGTCTCTCAGCTTGCATGTTGTGAATATCGGTCCATAATAGTTTAATACTATTGTTTTAGCAGACTTCTGCATAAAGTCTCTTGTCTGTTATTGATTTCTTCTGCTGTTGTCAGCATTATAGATTAAAGCCTTCACTCTGCATTATTCTTCAGCAATCAATATGTTCCTTTATTGATGAAATGATTTACATATTGTGGTTGCTTTCTACAACCTGATCTGTGTACCTGGCTTCATGGTGTTCCTTCTCCCAACCCTTTGGTGATTTAAATGTAGATTATTTATTGTAGCCTTTTTATTGCTTTACTTTCACCTGCCCTATGATACAAAGAGCTTATAGTATTTTCAATAGTATATTGAAGTTTTGTATTTGCATTTGGAATGAATTATTATGTATCCAGAAAATGTTCTTAGTGCATAGTGCAGTTTTATTATTCCACAAAAATGTGTCTTAAAGAATAGGTAGTGAATAACATTTGTTACTTGATGAATGCATTGGAAGAATTCCTTTCAGGCCTAAAAGGTATGTCTTTTTAAAAAAAATCTGGAAGAATATTTCTGTTTCTTGAGTAAGTAATTCAAAATGAATTAACCTTAAATTATATTAACGGATTGTACCGTAACTACATTGCAAGAGTTGTTTGTTCCAATAAATACAATCTTAATGCATTCACCTCTCTGTGGTCCTAACCAGTGGGTCTGGAGCCGCCAGACTGACTGGTTTGGACCACAGAAAGCATGCTCTGGAACAGCACTGTCTGCACGATGATGCTGGTACGGACCTGCCCCTGCTCCCAAAGCTTTGCAGCCAGGATCCAAGTACTTGAAAGTCCCTGCTACAGATCAACTGGAGAACCCTATTTTTTCCCAGTGTGCTTTGTTGCACCATTGACATGGATCTCCTGGGACTCCAAAATGTAGAAGTGTGCTTTTTGCATGTCTCTGTGTTCTGGACAAGACCAAACTGGTGTGCCGGTAGACCTTAAATCCTAATCATGATTGTGGTCTGTCCAGTGTAGACAGAATGTAGATAGGATCTCACAGATCTTCACCAACATGCAGTACAATGAGACCCTGATATGGACTTCATAGTCCCATGTTCTGGATCTTAGTTAAGAGCAGAGAAGCCCATTGTTTATCTCAATCTGAGCCATTTCTAGTTACAAATCTCTCTTTTCTTTCTCTTTCTCTCTGGCTGAAGTTACCCTTGCAGGACTCTGACTGTCTGACAGTCTTCTGCCTCTGTGTCCTGTGTTTGATGAACTGGTCCTTAGTGCTCAATTGTTGGGCATCTGTAATCATTGTCCACAGACTGCTGAGCATTGAAATGCAATGTAACTCTGCCATTAAACTGCTTTTTTAAGTTTCACAAAAAGAGTGGGATGAACCCAGCCAAGCATCCTGGCATCACCCATGTACCTGACATGTACAGTCAATGGGAAGTCATGATGCTGCCACTATGGCATCACAGTGGCAAGCTGATGTCACCTTTGATGTACTCATTCTAGTTTTGTTTGATCAAGTCAAGGGGAATGCGAATAATGGGTGAATCGTATTTTGTTTATTGTTTATTTATATTTCTATCCCACCCAGTATACAAAGTTATCAGGGCAGGTTACAACAACAACAACAACAAAATCAGACTAAAATTTATCAGTAAAAGAATGGAAGGGACTATGTGGGGAGGAAAGATCTGGAGGCCCTCCTGATTGTCCCACTGCCTTCAGCAGTGAGGTGGGTGGGCACCTGTCAGGGGGCCTATACAGTAATGCCACCCAGCTATGGAATAGTCTCCCCCTAGAAGTGGGTCAGGCTCCTTCTCAGATTATGTTCAGGAAGGCGGTGAAAACACACTTCTTTGCTCAGGCCTTTGGCTAAATGTTGGATTTGAATGAATTTTGGATTTTGGATTTATTTGTTCCAATTATCCAGACATTTACATGTGTACAGGTTCATACACAATGCATACCTGCGGATTCACATATTTCCTGCATCCGTATGCATTTGTATGGATCCGTACGGGATGAAAACGGATTGCATATGGGATAATGATGGGATGCATACAGTTGGGGATGGATGCATACAGGGTGCGTAATGATGAACAGGTCTATATGAGAGGAGGCTTTCTTTTTGCTATTTAGGACCCAAGTCACTTAGGGCCTTATATGTCAGCATTATTACTTTTAAATGGATTTGGTAACAAATAGGTAGCCAGTTCAGTTCTTTTAGGACTGGCATGATGTGCAGCCAGCCAGCAGTGCCAGTTAGCAGCCTAACTTTCTGCATTCTGCAAAAGCTGCAGCTTCCAAACTGTCATCAAGCACAGCCCCAAGCAGAGTGCATTGCAATAGTCCAATCTGCAAGTTACCAGAGCATGGATCACTAGGGTTGTGCACAAATTATTTTTTTGAATTCGATTCATATCAAATCTAATGCAAGAAAATTAATATCCATTTGAACAGAAGAAGTAGAGTTGGTTTTTCTACCCTGCTTTTCTCACCCGTTTAAGGGGACTTAAAGTGGCTGACAAAGCTTTCTATTCTTCTCCCCATAACAGAACACTCTGTGAGGTAGGTGGGGCTATGAGAACTCAGAAGAGAGCTGTGACTAGCCCAAGATCACCCAGTTGGCTTTGCGAAGGAGTGTGGAATCAAACCCGGTATTCTCAGATAAGAGTCCGGCTCCCTAACCACTAGATCCCCTTTGAATGTAGTAGGATTCATATTTGATACGAATGTTCAATCCCATATGAATCCCATATAAATTCATACAAATCCTATGCAGAGCTTTATACGAATGAATCAAAACATTCTATTCAAATTCAAATGTCAATGTTCAAATGTGCCAACATTTGATTCAAACTTGAATGTCCAAATGTAGCCAAACCCGTACAAATTTCTAATGCTACAAATATTCATGCACATTGCTATGGATTACTGTGGCCAGACTGCCTCCATCCAAATAAAGGCCATAGCTGGCAAAATGGCCTTAGATGGAAATAGACATTCCTTACTACCACCTCCACCTGAGCTTCAAATGTCAGTGCAGAGTCCAAGAGCACCCCCAAATTACATACGTATCCCTTCTGGGGCAAAGGATCCCATCTAGTACTTTTAAAATAGTATGTAGTTTCATCTAGTTCTCCCTTGTCTTATGCTATAGCTCAGTTCTGGCTATGCAGTTGAACGCAATATTTAAACAATTGTCATCAATAGAGAATCAGCAATTAAAGGAACCATGGAACATCAGTCTGTAAATGTAAGTTGGCCTTGTGGAGAGAAACATCAGACTGTGTTTTCACTGACATGATAAGGTGCTTGGTAAAACACTTCCTGCCAGCGCTTCATCATTTGTGATGGCAGTAGGTTTCTCATGGTGAATGTGCCATTTCATTATTGGGCATGATTTCTACCCAAGGTGCAATTTTTTGTGGGCACCATTTTGATTCCTGTTCAGAAAATTCAATAAAACAGTTTGTGTTTCTGGATGTTTTTGGAGTCTGAGTCTGCACTCCTCCACAAAGCCAGCTGGATAACCTTGGGCAAAGCACAACTCTCTTGATCTGAGGTCTCACGGAACACTGGGTGTCTGTTGTGGGGAGAAGAACAGGAACCTTTGTCGATCACTTTGAATCCCCTTCAAGGGTGAGAAAAGCAGAGTATAAAAGCCAACTCTTCTTAATTGAGTAATAGTAAGTAAGTAAGTAAATCTGAGCCATCTTAGAGACAGTTTATAGAGAGTTTGGAAGTAGGATTGTTCACATAACAGTTTGCTCCTCCTTCCTGTCATGAACAACCAAGTTTTAATCCAAACTACCTTCAAAATAGAAAAGCATGTTGACTAAGTAAAGTTACAAGACGTTTTACCTAACTCAACAATGTTTTTTTCAAGGCTCAGCTACACCTACACTTTAACACACTTACTATGCAACTACAGAGTGAAACAACACACACACCATGACTAGTGATTTTCTTTCTGCACTACTTAACCCTAAGGGTGGATCTCCTGGATTAGATAATGTGAAAGGACAATTGATAGTCAGTTTCCTGATGTTTTCTCTCACTATGAAGGACGATTGAAAGTGGATCCAAACTTCACTCTGAAAGTGGACTCAAGGTGAATTAAAATTTAGGTGTGGCTGAGCTTTTACATTGTGGTCACTTGAGCTGTATCCACATCATAGTGGATTACAGTGACTTACCAGCAGGAGCAAGGCATGTGGTGCCTTTACACCATCTAACTCACCACCTCACCTTCTTTGAAACTAAGAGATGAAAGCTTCCCACCTTTCAAGATGCAACATGGAAGGATTTTCTATTGCACCAGAAATGGCCCCTGAAGTCAACTATTCTCTGTGTAATGGAGAATCCTTGTGGATTGTGGTACTAGCAAGTTGCTCATGCAGTCACCATGTAACTGTATTGTAGTGGCCAGAGTACCTGAGGGTACTCTCAGAGCTCTTTCTCCTACTCTGCAGAAAGGATGCTTCAGCAGGCACTTGTTGGTCCTCAGGTATCCTTGACACTGTTCAAGCTAATTTGTTAACAGGAGAAACCTTAATGTTTATCCACTGTTATGTTACAAGAAGAATGCAGTGTTTCTTTGCATAGACTACAATGTGCAGATGCCATAATAAAAGTATGACTTTGAAGTAGGAATCTTTAGTATCTTTATGAAATCTCTTATTCATGTTTCCAGATACAAAAATTAGAAGCAAAACAATAGACTATGTTTCATTACTGCTAAGAGACCAACGAAAGCACTTGAACTTTTTGATAGGTCTAGACCAGCGGTTCTCAACCTATGGGTTGCGACCCCTTTGGGAGTCAAACGACCCTTTCAGAGGAATTGTGATGAGTTTCCTGTCACCCCTCCCTCCCCCTCCCAGCTGCCCTGCCCCTGTGTTTGGGGGTCTCCACAACATGAGGAATTGCATTAAGGGGTCGTGGCATTAGGAAGGTTGAGAATCGCTGGTCTAGACTGTCATGTTTACACCATTATTAATTATTGTTCAGAAATTGTCTGTTCCAATCATATAGATTATTATACAGGAATTTTTACCATGAATATGTATTTCCATGATTTCCAGAAAGAAATAAAATAATATGGCAGTTGGAGAGAACAAACAGCACAATTGAGGTGAATAATTTCTCATCTTTTCGAGCAAGTTCATGTAAACAAACAAGATTCCTCTTTTATTTCTTATTAAAGGCAACAAAACAGTGTGTTATCAGATTTACAAATACCTCATCCCAAGACATTACATGTTTCTATGAAATTCTTTAATAAGAAGATCAGAACAAGTGCCAGTTGCATCTTGCTAATAAAGTGAAGTAACATAAACAATGTTATTTCTGAAAAGATGTTTGACTGTGCTTGAAATAAAGCACTTTATCAAGGTAGCATTTCTACTTGAAATTATATCATAGTACCATAATCATTATAGCTTTTGATTCACAATGAAACCAACCTGCAAGGAAACCTGTTGTCATTCCTGTTGGCTCTCCATGCTGATATGTATTTCTACTGCATAAATGTCCACAGGGTGAACGCTTTACATGCACAGCCACTCTTGACATGAACCTCAGATAGAGCCACTTTGGTTATATCTGGGAGGGGCAGTGTGGCTTCTATGGGCTAAGCAAGTCTAAATGTTGTAAGTGCTTGACCCGGCAGGTGTACATGTGCAGCCCTATTGCTATTCATGTATTGGACATAGGGTGGTTTTGGACTGGCCAGTAAACCAGACCAGCAAGTGTACCTGGAGTCTTCCTTCTTCCTGGGACCTCCCTTACACTTCACCAGCATTTGGAGGGGGGAGGAGCTCGCTAGTCTGGCACATTGGCCAGTGCAGAATTGCCCTTAGACAGAGTTCTATATAGAATTTATATCTTATGATTTAGTCTCATTGCAATTTGCATGTTTACTATTTTACTTCTGGAACATTTGCATATACATTTTTTCCAAGGCACTATAAAACAGTCTGTCTTTCTAAACCTTATATGTGGTTCTACTTACATTTACCTGGGACTAAACCTCACTGAGCTAAATGAATAAATACAATTACTTTATTTTCATTATTCAGCTATATCTCTGCTTTACACTCAGCTGCTCTTATTTATGCAGCTCAGTTTTCACCTTATTTCTAGTTAGCTTTTGATGATAAGTTTGATACCCTATATTTTATTATACGGGTATTCAGAAAACGTTGTTGTTGTTGCTAATTATATTGATAATAATCTTTTTTTTCTTCATTTGGTTTAGCATGATAACATTAAATCAGCCATGCAAACCACCTTCTCCTGTATCTTTCATTTTAATTGTTCTATGTATTAACAGTACTGTTTTCAATATTGAGGAAACAGATTTGTAGCCATTGTTTTGACCAGAATTTAAACATTTCTTCACATGAGAGCAAATCACCAATTTTGGTTCTCTAACCTATTGTTTATGCATGGCCTCTCTTTCTTTGAATTTTTGAAAGTGTTTTTGAATTCTGTTGTCCTGATTCTAGGAATGCCCCTTTCACAGGCTGATACTTTCACTTAGTCAAGACGAAAATATTAATTATTTTATCCTGTGTAGAAACAATTAGAAAAGTGCCTTTGGGATACCATTTTGTTAATTTTAATAAAGGTTCCTGATTTCTATTAGGAAAGGATAATTCTTTGCTTTTCTTCCCTCCCTTTGCCCATGTTCTTTCTGCACACCAACTTTGTTAAGCTGGCACTCTTCCAAGATTCCCTGCTGGTGGATGATTACATTACTTCATAAGAAACATTTGGACAGAGAGTCTATTCCCTCTGTGTGCACAACTAGAGACACTGAGACAAGAGATATGGCACACACACACACACAAAAAAAACTTGCTACAAATCTTGTTTTATTTCTAAATAGCCAGCTATTTCTATAGCCTTGTGCCATTTTGTGCATGATTTCTCTTGTTCTTCCATGTTTCTTGTACAGTTATTCTTGGTTTCTTGTACAGTTATTCTTGGTTCCTGAGCTTAGGACCTTTGCTTTCTACAAGGCTTTAAAAGGGTGGTAGAATGCATACAGACAGCCCTACATATTGGCTGTTTCCATTCTCACCTCACTCCAGCTAGTTGATTTCTGTTGGAGCAGTCCACCTGCAGAACAGGTCCACCTGATGGCTGTTCTGGCACACACCCTGCAGTGGCTCTGAAGCTCTTACAAGCTTTGGAAACAACTCTGAAGGCTTCTACAGCTGAAAATGAAAGTCCCTAGCCCCAGAACGCCCAGGAGACCCAGAACATAGAGGTGATTGTGTTGGTGCAGCAACAGACGTGCATGCCACTGTTGTCATGGTGACCAGGCAATGCAATGGGCAGCTGTTGGTGTGTCACCCATGGTTTGTGCAGTGTTGTACTAGCCTCATCACTGATGCAGCTAGTATAACCTTATGTGGGCTAAGGGACGGCCCAGGATATGCAAAGACAGTTCTGGGACTGAAGCATCTCCACAGGTTGTTTATTGCAGCACAGAAAGTCCTGCGCTTTCCTAGACAAAGGAAGACAAAATATGGAATGGCCCCTGCAGATCTGCTGGTAATGAACAAGTATAAGGAGATAATATTGTTCTTCAGTCAGGGAAGAACAATCTCCATGCTGAAAATATACTCCCACATTAAATTCTGCTCAACATCAGCTTGCTGACTGGGAAACACAGAGCTGGAGAGGTGAATCAATAGCACAGCTTGAACCAGGGCGACAATAGACCAGGGGACAATTTAGGTAGAAGATGAAATCAAGAAGTCAAATTAAGTTGCTGTTCTACCTTGCCATCCTGCAGACTTAATATACGAACCTCTGCTAGTTGTATATGCATAAAATGATACCGCATGACAATTCCCATATCAAGATTTTGGTTCTTTATTGCTTAATCAAAGACCTGTATGAAGAAAATCAGCCCACAGGTATACTAATTTCTGGATCAGAGCCTAGAGTCAAATAAGGATCATACACCTGCTAATTTCCTGCCTGTGGCTGTATATGAATCTCAAGGGGTACAGGTGTGTGTTATTAAAAGTGTGTTTACATTTTGTAACTCTGTTTACAATAATCAGAAATAAATATCTGAATAAATGTCACACCAGAGTCGGCATCATTACAGCACTAAACCTGTACAATGTTAATCAGACTTTGTTTATTCTCTAAGTATTTGAATGCATAAAGAGTTCTTGCTCAGTAAATAAGCTTTTCCAAAGCGTCTTGCAATATTCATCTACTGCTATTGAGATCATTATGCTCCCATGTAGCCCAATCCTTATGTATGTATAATGTTGTTTTCAGGGTAGTATTAAAACAAGAGGAGCATCACAGCCTCATTTGCTTTATTTTCAGAATTAGACTTTAAAATTGGTCCTATTATTAAGGGAAATCTAATGGCTGTTACATCTATTCCTTCCAGCAGCTGATTTGCATTCAGCATATTAATGGAATGTCCAAAATGTTGAGAAGAAAACAGGCAGATGGGTGGATGCAGGGTGACATTGGTTGTTATTATGAAGTTAAAATTTCTTTTGCAATAAATCTGGTCTCCGCACACGTCCTCAAAGTTATATAGATTCTTTGGGCCTTTCTGCCTTGCCGTGATCCAAACCAGTGAATCTGGGCCATTGAGGTGTGGTCTAGTGCTATCTGCATAACAGTTCTAGTCCAGATCAGCCCATGCCACCCTGAAAGTTCACTTGAGTTTCATGGCCATGCTTTGAGGGCTCTGAAGGTCAAGGAGCAAATATTCCTAGTTTAGGAATATTTAGTTTAGGTTCCTGGGGAACCCATTTTGGTGGCATTCTTTAGGGCACCAGTTTAATGGATTCCCTGGTAGTCCAGAATTCAGATCCCTGTTTTCTGCATGCAATCATACACTAGACTAAGGCTAACTAGTATGGAGATAGACCTCACTATTATGGTCACTACTGAGATCCAGATGAAGACCTTTCGATCTGTATAATGCTCCATTCTGCACAGACAGAGCACACTAGCAATGTACCTATTCCTGTATTCTGTACGGAAGAGGAAAATGGACACTCTTAGGCTCCGTTCCCATAGGTATTTAAATCCAAACTGAATTTGACTTCGGTATCCGGCATTTCCATGACTTCTGCAATTAATCCACATTCGGCATCCAGCATTCCCATTCAAGTTCTTCTTCCTGGATTTTATGAGGGCTATTCTGTGAAAATCGGGTGGTGGTGGTGGAAACTCCTGAGAAAAGCAGGACTTTTGGTGTTGAGCCTGCTTCCCCCACAAAGCAATGGGAATGCTCCTGGGCTATTTGAGGCAGAGTTGTAGCCTTCTATCCAATCCCAAGTACATGGGGATGGGATTTCACAGCAACGATGGAGAGGAGGAGGAAGCACTGGCCAGCTGCGTGGAGAGAGAGAGAGAGGAAGGAGGTAGGGAGGGAGGGAGAGAGGGAAGGAAGGAAGGAAGGAGAAGAGGCCACCCCCAAGGATCTTCCAGCAGCAAAGGGAGCTAGCCCACTGGCCCACCTTCCCACTGGCCAGTCAGGAAGAGAGTCAACCAGCTGGTACACACACACACACACACACACACACACATGCACACACACATACCATAAGCCCATGCTATTAATAAATTAAAATATCCACCTCCCCACCAACAAAAAAAGTAAAGCAGAGGACAACTTTATTCTCTCCCCCCGCCCCCAGCACAAGCTGCTGATCAGCTTGTGTGCAGATGCATTCTTCTGGATAACGTAGATCGAGGTGCACGCAGGCTCATGAGGTGGGTGAGGAGGAGACTTGATGGGGAGGGAGTGGAGGGGGGAGAGAGGGAATTGGGTAAAGAACCAGCCTCCTGAGCTTCTTCCACCAATCTTGCCTGGAGGTGGGGAGCAGAGGTTAAAAGGTCCTGTTTCTCAAGAAATGGGGGGGGGGGAGAGAGAGAAGGATCTGCTTTAAACTGAATAGCATAAAATGTAGAAAAGATGTGAGAAATGAATTTAATAGAAAAATAAGAGACCAATCAAACTAGAGAGTAAAATTATATAGTGGTATACATGTGTATAACTTGTAGAAAAATATAATGGAGGTAAAGATGGTAGTAATATAGAAAATTGATTAGAAAATTTTAATTTTAGGGCTTTATATGCTGGAATCATAGTAAAGGTATTATATGTTTAGAAATGGAGAGAAGCATAAATATCTTTATTGGACGCATGGACAATTAATAGGGGTAAACAAGTAGAAATAGACAAAATAATAATTTCTATATAAGAGAATAACAGATAAGTTTGTGGAAGACTGGTATCCCTTTATCAGTTATCTATGAGAGATTGATGTAATTTATGATTGGTTCTGATTAATAACTAAGTCATCAGCTGATAAAGAAAAAAAAGATATATAGGGAAGCAGACAAAGATGAGATATGAAGAGAAGATGCTGGAAAAATGGACAAGTCACCAAAAGAGCAACAGATAGAATGTTATAGTATGAGTTGAATGTATAATTACAAGTTTTATGATGTCAAAAAAACTTTTTAATAAAGAGTATAATAATAATTTTAAAAAGATCCTGTTTCTCTGTACTGGGGATTTGGGCAGTAAGTGGGAATGGCACTGTTCAGATTCAGTCCAGTTTACCATCAGACAAGTGGAAATGGCTCAAAATGTGCACTCGGCCCTATATTCGGATTAAAATAGCCCAGCAGGGTCAGAAATAGTCCAACCCAGACTAAAATAGTCAAGTGGGTACACACCCCTACATTCAGAAATCTTTGGCCACATTCCCATTACAAGCTTAAATGGTTTCCTTAAACTGAAATAATAGAACCGGATGCAAATGCGAATTTGCCGATCCCATTATTTTCAACTTAATCACATTTGATCCAGATTCTGAGGATCGTACGTGGTGTACGTGACTCAAGGGGGGACTCTGATGGCTACTTTCTAAAAGCCGCTTTTCGGGGCTGCTCTGCCCTCTTCCTCCTGGCGTGAATGCGCCACCGATAATGGACCCCTTCAGGGAGCCTAGCTGGGTGGCTGCCGCTTGCCTGGAGGAAGGAAAAATGGCAGTGGGCAGCCAGCGATTCCTTCCCCTCCTCTCCCCATTGCCCAGGGCACACAGCAGCAGTGGCAACTCAAGCCCCCTTCGTCTGCTCACCGCCACAGCCTTAAAAACATTCACACATCTCCCAGAACCTGCAGCTGCTTTCCTTTCTTTTCCCTTTCTAAAAGCCAGAACTTTCAGAATTGTGCAAAATTGCAACATTGTTATCAGGTGTGAAGTGGGTAGATTGCTACAGTGTAGCGGCTGCTGTAAGGGGTGGATTTTTACAGTGAAATCACTATCTTTGGAAGCAAGCTATTGGGGGAGGGAAATGCTAAACATGCATTCTCATCCCACTAAAACTGTACCGTTCCCAGAGTAAGAAATGTAAAACGTTTCAAATGCACGAATCAGAGCGAGACCTGTTGAAATGAGTATTAACATTTACAAAACTTTGGGGCGATTTAATACGTGGAAAGTGTGTTAAGCCAACCTGACGTGGGGACTGCGAGGATCAAAACTGTTTCAAAACCATTTTAAGCTTGTAATGGAAATTCACCCTTTAAG
Source organism: Aspidoscelis tigris stejnegeri (assembly GCA_023333525.1). Taxonomy (NCBI): domain Eukaryota; kingdom Metazoa; phylum Chordata; class Lepidosauria; order Squamata; family Teiidae; genus Aspidoscelis; species Aspidoscelis tigris. The sequence goes on from JALMGA010000001.1 coordinate 100,298,350, forward strand.
TAGAGACTACAAAAGTTCTCCTTCTTCCAGCATTGTCCTTTAAAATGGCATCCTACCAATCTAAATCTGGAATTACCCAGGCATTATTTCTGGAGCTTAGTATGAATCTTGTTGATAGTTATATAAAATCATGGTAGGAGGTTTGCATAGTGCTTCCCCCAGCTATATATGATACTAAAATAGTCACTGTTAGGAAAGTCAGAAAATACTATTTTATGACTTTTTTGCTCTCTGAGAATTTCTGCATTAATACCATTTTGGTTGTACCAGACAGAGATGGCTTTTCCAATCAGTGAATTAGGCAAGCGCTTAGGGCTTTGAGTGTGCAAAGATCCAACAGCATATTGAAGTTGAACTTGAAAGTCTTGTTTCTTACTTTTGCCCAACAATATTCTAGCTCTAGAGCTGCTTGTGGACATAATCCTTGTGGATAGTGAAAGACAGAACCTTTTTGTACTTACCTGCATTAGATCCAGATTAGTGGATCCAGAACAACCAGACCCACTGACCCAGATCTTGTGGAAGCATGAACCCGATCAAAGCTGTCTGCACTAATGGTACTGATCTGGCCTGTGCTTCCCTGAAGCTGTGAAGCTTGTGTGAGATGAGCTTCACAGCTACCCTTCCACACTCCAATGGCTAGGAATCAATGTTCCTAGCCTTGTTACTTGGTGGGGGGGGGGAGGGTTCTGATGGTGTGCTATGGTGAGCTGCTGAGTAATACTCCCCAGTAGTTCTGAATCATGGAGGTAGACCATCTGCAGGCCTCTATGATTTGGGCAAAGCCCCTTTTCCCACTTGGAGACCCAATTTAATGGGTCTACAACAGACCTTGTGCCTCCGTCTTGTGCAGATGGTGTGGGGCCTTCTTGATCTGCATTGACATGTGGATGAGGAGGCCCAGGATCCAGACTAGGGGCCCTGAGATCTGGATCTACAGGTAAGTGCAGAAAAAGTCTGATACACCTTTATCCAAAGTGTGGAAGCAAGAAATTATATCAGTATTTGCACATGTAAGTGAATAAAAACTTTGAGCTATCCCAAAAAGTATACCACCATGACACAAAGCAAGTTATTAGTGCTGTCATTGGGAGTTTCAAGACATGTGTATGGTTTGAACTTAGAAATATAACATTCCAGGAATGGGAAAGTGGGTAATATAGAAGAAACTAAGAGGAAGAAATTGGTTTTCTGTTCATTTTCTTAATTTGGAAGCAAATAATATGATGGTGGGTCTGCCACCTCCTAAATTCCTTATTTTAATCTTGGGTGTAGCCCTAGAATTTATTCATTTGTTTGTTTATTTCTATTTATACTGCCTTTCCTCCAAAGTGCAGAAATCAGCAGACAAATCATTACCAATAGTTTGGAATTTTCAAAGCGAAAATTCATTAAAGGTTTTATTTTATTTATTTAAGAACTTATGTCACCTTTCACCTGAAGATCCCAGGGTGGGTCACAGCAATAAAATGATAAAATATATAGAATATTCCTAAAACATATTTCAAATATGTCTCTTCCTCTCAAGCAGGATAGCACACGGGACAGTCCTGGAATGGTGTTTTTGCATATCTTCCTGGTGCTGTACAGTGAGGAGGTGCCGGGTTCTGTCTAGACCCTTAACCTATACTTAACCTGTACGTGCAGGAAGGACTATAGTCACTTTTCATGGTGGGAAAAAGAAATCTGATGGCTCTTTCTGCCCTTAACATTCCCAGCTGCCATTGTGCAAACGCAACTGAAGCAAGTCTCTGCCTGTTTCTCTGCCTGGCCTTAATTCTGAAGATGCAGAAAGCAACGCCTTTCAGGGCTACTCCTTGAGCTTTCTGAAATAAGGTCCAGCATAAATTTCTAATCCAGGACACAGAATCTCCCTGGTGTTGGCATTAGTGTGTCCTGGAATGGGAGGGTCATGTGAACAGCATAGTATACCACCCCCTCTAAGGCTGTGGCAGTGCTCCGGCCTGTCCAGTGGCAGCATCCGCTTTTGTGTGGGTCTTGCCTCAGATTGAACACTCTGTTCAACACTGTCTTTCATGGGGCAATCCCAAAAGAGCTCTTCATGTTTCATTCATTTCCATCTTTCCACTTCTTCCTGCTATCTTCTTCTGCACAGGGAAATGTTCATTTATTAGCCCTGTGCTGCGCGGAGCAAGTATGAAGGACAAGCAGAGATTACCAAGGTGGATATTCAGCTGAGGTGACTTCAAAGAATAAGATGTCAACCATCCAAAACAGAAGAAAAATTGCTAAAGAAGGAAAGAGTGGGTGGAATAATAAATATAGCAAAGTACATTTAATTCCATGCTGGGCAAACCAATTATAGGATTCTACTCTTTATTTAAATTTGTTCAACATGAAGACAGCAGCACAAAGTGGATATGTAAGTTCACAGAATAACCCTGGGCTAGTCACACCCTTTCTAAAATGGGGAGGTGGGGAGATGTTTTAGCTTCTTGCCTGAAAGGCAAAATAAAATGAGTGATACCACTAATAATACTGTGACCTAAGCTATACAGAAGAGTTGTGCAAGCAATTGAACCCTGGTGTAAACTAATAAAGACAACAGTTTTATAGAATAGATCTCTGTTAATAAACAGCTGACAATTATGTTTTATTACTTTAAAAAAAAATAATTAACAAGAGGATATGATGTCATACATATGGGAATATGCAAGACAAAATGTAAAACAAAGAGAAGGAGGGAAGTTGGGAGGCAGAAAGCTCTGGCTAGTAGAATTGATGACATTTTCAGAGCCACCTGCACATTTCAGGAAAGAACAGAGACCAAATTAAACCTTAGGTTCATCAGAGTGACTAGTTTCCCATCAGGGTGATTGCACAGATAATGTACGGCAGGCTTCATCTATTATTAACTAATTAATTAAATTTTAGATATGTGGAAAGCCTTTGAAATGGAACACCCCCCATACTACTGAAAGATCACTAAATGTGCGGAGGAAGGGTTACAGAGGTTGTAGTCTGGCATTTTATTTTACCCTCCTCATAATGATATGCTGCATCAGACTGAATATCCCAAAGTAAGTATTATTCAGGTTTAGTACTCAAATATTATACCAATGTTCCCTAAGGAAATTAGATACTGATGTTTATATATTCTTTATTACAAGTGATGGAAATTCTAATAATTTTTGTCTGTTTGCTTTAATATTTACACCATCAACAAATTTCTAGGGATGGTGTTATAAAGTAACCAGTAAATAAAGAGAAGACAGCACATACCAATATACATTTATATATCTTTAAAAAATATATCATTTAAAAGCCTAGGTTTTACCTCATATGTAAAGGTCTATAAGGATGGTATCTGGTGAATTTGGACATAGCTCCATAGTTGTGGTAGGAGATGCTGGGATAGGGGTGTGCACAATCCTCCCCCCCCCCCCACCCATTTGCTTCTCATAGAATTGAATGGGACAGAACTTTGCATTCATGCAAATGGAACCACTTCAAATGTACCAAGCTTCTAATTTACTTCAGATTTTCTTCAAATCCCTGCCACCATCAGTTGCACCTCTGAATCCACTTTGAATCCACCTGAATCCAGTGCAAATCTGATCCAAATCCAATCCAGAGCTGCTCTGATGCTTCAAACAAAGGCACAAAAGCTCTTGTTTCACTTGCAAAGGTCAGTCTTTAAATATGGCCAATATTTGATTTGAATGCCAAGTTTCAAACATTTTTCACCCATCCCTAACCTGGGAGCAAATGTCTCCACAGAAGTACGATTCCTCTCATGGCCAGGCACTTCCTCATTTCCACATCTAGTGATGGAGTCCCTTGTGCAGAGATCACTGCTTTGTATCCTCACTCCCAGGCACCATGAGTGAGTGACATGTTATTCAACTGGGACATTGTGCTACTAAAAAATGTGATGTCCAGGTCCCTTTAGGGCAAGAGGGTTTCTAAATGCCCTCAAAGAAAGCTTGTTTTAAGGCCTCTTCAGTCTGGAGAGACGGCGTTTAAGAGGGGACCTGATTGAAGTATATAAAATTATGCATGGTATAGAAAAGTTGGATAGAGAATATTTATTTTCTCTATCACACAATACTAGAACCAGGGGGCACTCCATGAAGCTGATGGGCAGGATAATCAGGTCTGACAGGGGGAAGTATTTCTTCACCCAGAGGGTCATCAGCTTATGGAATGTGCTGCCGGAAGAGGTGGTGACAGCTACCAGTCTAGATGGCTTTAAGGTAGGGTTAGACAAATTTATGGATGACAGATGTATCAATGGCTACTAGAACAAATGCCTAGGTGCTTCTTTCAGGCTGGGGTGGGTGGGTGGAGGAACCGGGGCACTTCTAAGGCCATCTGCTGGGACTCGAGAGCAGGAGAAGGTTTGTCCTTGTCTCTGCTTGAGATGCCCGTGAACATTTGGTGGGCCACTGTGTGCGACAGGATGCTGGACTAGATGGGCTGTAGCCTGATCCAGCAGGGCTTTTCTTATGATCTTATGTAAGAGAAAGGGGCAAGAAGCTGGATGAAGATGAATATTTTGATCATGCCATAATGTATGATAGATTTTTGTTTTTAAGCAAAAGATATATAAATGCATATAGTCTACAAACTACAAATGTTTATCTCATGTAACATTATCCAATACAGCAAGGATAACTGAAGAAGTCTTCTGAAGATTTGAACGTTTCTGATTTGGAGCCATGTATTTCTTACAACAGCAAACAAATATCTTGATCGTTTTAAGCAGCTCTGGCTAAGGACAGTATTTTCAAAAACAGAAATGTAAGGAAATGGTAGAATGAATAATGTAAATAAGATCTTAGCCACAGTAATAATGAAAGGAACTCTTCAATGAGATGTTCTTCAAGCACAATTTGGCATCCCACCAGCACTCAATTATTTCATTACTAGCTTGTTTCATTATGAACTCTATGTTTTGATGAATGGGCGTTTTGCAGAATAAAAATGTAAAGAAATGAAACAATTAGGAAATATTTCATGCCTCATGATACTAAATGGGTTAGCATTGTTTTTGCAAACTACCTACTAACATCTGGCCTGGAAAGTTTCACTTTGTCCATTAATGTGCTCAAGCAGTTATTCAAAACATGTGTGGTCTCAGCTGGATTACTGAGACAAGGGTGTATCCAGACTGGGGGAGACTGCACATTCCAATGCGCAGTCGGTGTGTGGGCATCGTAGCAGTGGTGCATTATGCCACTGCTACTGCAGATTTACCTGCTGCAGAATGATCAACACTTGCTCCACAGTAACAGGTTATTTTGGAGTTTCCTGCCATCCTGAAAGGACGGCAAAAAATAGCCAACAAGAGCTGAGGCTGCAGCTCAGCTTCCATTGGCTGCCTGATCCTACATGACATGTGCCTCACCACACACATCACAGAACTCTCACAGCTGCCAAGGAGGAAGCTGTGGGCCTCCATTTCAAGTGGGGACAACACGTTGTGATTTTGCAGCCAGGTAAGCTGTGAATTTACTAATGACTGTGGATTTTTATCCACTAGTCTGGAAGGGGCCTGAGATGTCAAGTGTACTGAAAGAAGATGTCATTGGTATATTGATGATACCTCAGGTCATTTTCATTCATCTTTTTCAGGTAATAAGATCTATTCCTGTTCCAGATGCCAAAAGCATGTGTGTGTGTAGGTGCAACTACGATTTCTTCATATATCACTCTTTAGCATAGAATACTATATATCAGATTAGTAATTTAATGTAGCTGAGGAATGATCTTCAGCAGCAGAAGGAATTGTCTGGCACTAGCAGAAGAGAACACTTTCATTACCAAAGCCATCTGTTTCACAAACAACTCTGACCATGCTTGAGAAAACCCTGGCTTCAATGAGAATTGTAGTCCAGATAAAAGGATCTTTCCTCTTTAGATATTTAAAGTGCCTATTATTCCGCTTGTTTTATCAACTTCTCTTTTCATTCTTTTTCTTTCTTCTTGAACTGCAGTATGTGCATAATGAATGTTCCTATCTATCTTTAAGACTGTGATCAGACAGAGCAAAAGAAGGCATCTCTGAGGTGAGATTGTTCACATACCAGTCTGCCCCTCCCCTCTTGTGAACATTTTATTCCGGAAAAGGTGAATTAGAGGAGGGCTGGGAACATGAGGGCAACACACACTCTCTGAGATGCCTCTTGTTATATTTTCTAGTCAATATGAAGTCCTGTCTAATCAATATGGAGTCCCCTCCCTTGTGTTACAAATTAATGCTGAAGCTTTTAATTTTATTCATCAGGATAAACAGTAAACAAAGCAAAAATGGAAAGCCAAAATGTATATAAATTAAGTAATGACAAGACCTTCTTTACTTGCATTTGGTAGATGTTATTTTTCTTTATTTAAAAGTTACTTTATCTAAAAGTAAATTTGTTCTCTCTTGATCTGGCACGGAGTGAAAGAAGCCTCAGGAGGGCTGAAGTTGTTGAATGATGACATAGTCATGCCACATGGCATACAGATGGGTGTCCTTGTCTTCAAGCGCAGAGAAGGCTGGGAAGTGGAGTGCAGAAGCAAGGGCTCCAGACTTCTACAATCTGATTTCCCCCCACATTAACCTTGAATCCCCAAACAGTGTGTTTACATGCACACAAAATAATGCTTACTCAATAGGGATGTAAACACATTTTTTTCATGTTTTATTTGTATCAAATCAGATGCAAAAAAATAATATTCTTTTGAATAGATCCCCCTTGAATGTGGTAGGATTCAAATTCAAAACAAATATTTGATGAAAATGAATGTTTGATTTGAATCCCTGCCATGAATTTGCTATGAATCTCCTATGTATCCCCTAAGAATCCCCAATGTATCTGCTCCGAACATGTCAAATCCGCTATCAATCAAGTTTGAACACACTCTGAATCCGCCTTGAATCCACTCTGGATCCATTGCAGATGTGACCGGGACAGCCGCTTTCCCACCTCCTCAAATTCATGAATGAAAGCTTCATATAAATGTATCGAAACATTCTCTTTGAATTCAAATGTCAATCTTTAAATGTCCCAGCATTAGATTTGAATACAAATGTCTGGATGAATTTCAAATGTGACGAATATTCATGCACATCTCTATTACTCAATGTTTGCTTTTCTGTTTACACTGTAGTTCTCAGTCCTCTCCAGCTTCTTTCTTCATTTTTGGATACAACTTTTGTTCCTCCTGCTGACTGGCCCTTTCCCTGTCAATAATTTCTTAGTATGGACTTGGGCAGACTGGAATAGAAGGGGATGAGGGTGAATACCTGGCAGGGCTCCTAAATCAATATAGCAGCCTCTGACCCTTCTGGGACTTTGGGTGTAGCATGGGAAAGCATGGGAAATGTATAGTCCTCCAGAGAGATACACCTTGAAAAAAGAATCAGGTTAATGAAACAAACGGATTCAGATCTGAGATAATCTGATATAAGATAGTACTGGATGGGAGGGGATAGTCTGTATATAAATCATAATGCCCTTTTAAAGTGTGAACTCTTGTGGCCACAGACAGCCCAAGGAAGTCTTATTTAACAAGCATGAGCACAACAGCCAAAGCAAAGTAATATGAGTGCTCACTGTGCTTTTAGAATTTACCTTCCCCCGCTCCCCCAGCAATGCCCTCTCAAAAGCTTCTAAAAAACATTTCAGGCTGCATCTTGTACTGTACACTTCGTAATATATGCAAGCTATTTCAAAGCAAACGTAAATATTTACTTTAGAATGCCACATATCTTCTTTGAAGTATACTCTTGAGAATAATAAGGCACAAAATCCACAATTAACAACAAACCAACCTATTTATTTTATTTTAATTATTTAATTCCAAATTTATAGCCTATCCTTCAGCTAAAGGTTGCAGGGCAGTTCACAACCATCAAAAATATAAAATAGGTAAAACATACCCAAAACATTTTTAAAATATGAGAACTGAGAATAGATTGGAAATGGCTGTAAAGTATGATAACTTGTGTGTGTTAATCAATAGCAGAGACAACAATTCTGATTATACATATACAGTATAATTGTAGTACAGTGATAAGTTATAAATGTGGAGTGTTAAAAACAGTACAAATATTAAGAAAATTATTAAATCTATGATTTTGTGAACTCTTTACTTCTATCTATTGCCACAAAAACAAAGAAAAATATTATTATACTGCTTGCTGAACCCCTGCAGGTGCTATGAAAGTGAACTGGAGGCTTATTAAACTGTCAAAGGAGATCTTTTCTTTATGTTTTATTTCCTGCTTGATTTGCTAATTTCCATATTTTTATAATCCTGATACAACTGATTTCAATAAGGCATGCTAAAAGGTGCTCAGTAGAATTAAAGCACTAAGAGTTCTTTAGTTGACTAAATATAGATGTACCTACAAAGAAAAGTAGAGGCAAAAGGGGAAAATAAGGTAGAAATGAGTATGCTAGAAACCCCCATTATGTCCTAACATTTATTCTTTAGCAGCAAAAATCACTACAGCAGTGAAATGTAAGCATGGATGGTCAGACCATGGCTCTAAGCCACTTTGGCCAATGGAATCCAATGATGAAAGCTGAACCTTAGCAACATCTGGCTAACCACAGTTTGTCCATTTGTGCATTAAACAAATGCTTAGTGTGAATGCTTAGTATATGCATGGGCAACATCAAATCCCCCCCCCCCCAGTTTTAGACATTCTGTTTTCACTTACTTGTATGTAAGCTGTTTGTATGGCATAAGATGTATACAATCAAAATGTGGTTGCCTGGCTGATATAATTGGGTAAGAAGCCATCTGGCTGCAGGTCCACAATACCTTGTTCATTTGATATTAGTATTTTACCATGAGATAAAGAAGTATCATCCTTAAATGGCACAAATTAGCTGTGCATCACAAACTGTAGTAGCTGGCAATGGATAATGATTCCATCTCATTGAAAGTTCACTCTTAACAAATTTCTTTTTTCCACTCATCATCATCATCATCATCATCATCATTGCTCTCAACACACATTAATGCAGTTTTACATTAGACTTATACTATCCTGGACTTTTTGAGGGTTTGTTTTTTTTTTTGGTTGTTGTTCTGGCTGGCACCATGCACCAAGGATTGGCTGCTGTGCTGTGGCACATCATGTCGTGCTCCAGCTCTGGGAGTTGGGAACAGAAGTCCCCAGCACTTGGGAATTCCGGGACTGTTTCTTGAGGTGTGGCAAGATGCTCTACTTAGGCAAATTTGACAGATGGACTGGTCTACTGAGGGGAACAGTTGAGAGATAGTTTTAAGGAAATCTCCAATTGTTGTGCTTCCTAGCTCCATTTTGGTGCTCAGGGGCAGACTAGCTATCAGCACTATGTGGCCAAAGCAACTGATGGAAGACTGTTCCTCCCAAGGCCTTCTCTTGACAAGTGGACATGATGACATTCTCCACATGCAGTTGGTGTGGTTCTAAAGGAACACACAGAAGTTGCTTTTGCTCTTGACATGGGTTCCTTTTCATTTCATTTCTGAAATTCTGGTGGATATTTCAAGCATAATGGGACAGCATCCACACCATTGAGCAGGCCATGTGGCAGATGTTTCTTCCCACATCATGGCTGCTTCGTCTTCCACCAGCAATAATGTACCTAAACCATGATCATGTTCCTACATACCAAAAGGGGTACCTCAGAGGCTCTCACGTTTCCAATCCTTCTCTAACATTTTCTAGCACAGAATGGTGTGTGAGCAATCACACCTCAAAGTCTTCCCTCAGGCTCTTCACTTTGTCTGATCACAGCCCAACTGTCCTTTGATGGGAAAATTACAAAAAGCAAAACAAAACACCCCTACGTGTATTTCATTCCTTTTCATTCATTCATATGGGTTTCTTTGTTCCCTTTTTCCTGTTTCATACAAATATACTAACTGAAACTAGATTTAATGTTAGTTTATGTGCAATCCATACCGGCATAGTATGCACACCTCTGTATTCTGTGTGACTATGCATTTATTACAGCTAAACAATGTATACATATACAAAAATGATAAATATACAAACTGTTCACACGAAGCAAGCATACGTAAAGAGTCTGGGCAAACAGAAATAACATTCAGCGGCTTGACGGTGCAAATTGTCATGTACCATTATTTCCAGCAGTTTTCCAAACTGACAGTTCTGAAAGATGATACCATTGCTAAGGGTGACAGAAAAATAAGATGAAACTGTAGGGAAAACTTGAGAATTAACATGGATTAGAATGTATTAATTGCTGTCTTACTTAAACCTGTAAATTAAAAGAATGAAACCCTGTCTCCTGAGCCCTACTTTTCTAATCCATGTGTATCAAAATAATAAGCTCAGGAAATAAGGTGGCAATATGACAGCACTGTAACGTATTCTAGCAAGCCTAAGAAGAGGAAACAACTTCTGGGAAATTCACTATGTTAATGGGAAGAGGGGAACGACAGTGTGCCTTATACATCAGGACAATTCTATTTGGCTAAAAGGGAGGGGTTCACAATGCCTCTTGTTATACGTATTTGGGTAGGTCTTAAGGGACAGGTCCTACAAGAAATGAATAAAAGCAATACAACACACTTTGTGTACTGTCAAGGGCAAGTAGAAAAAAGAATATTGTGTTCTTTTGTGTGTGTGTGTAAAGTGTGTTCTACTGATCCTTTAAACCTAGTATTCACATCTGCAGTTTAGTGTTGCAGATTTTTTTTAAAAAAGACATTCAATTGGCATGTGGTGATACAAGCCAAGCCTGTTTCTTTCGGCTTTTAGTTTTCAGAATAGTTTTATTGAGTGAAAGTGTTCATAGCCAATCAGTCCTCACAATCCCCTGCGGTTTCACATTCAGAGGGATGAGGAGAATTGATCTCTGTTTGTATAGACATCCTCGTAGTGCTGCAGTCCTTTGGTCACAAAAGATCTGCCTTTCAAAATGATTTGTGGCAAGAGCATCTAAAAAGAACTTGTGATTACCCCAGGGATCCATGATACCATGTTCACAGCACAATATGTTACTATGGACAGACAGCCTCACTTGATTGATCAGTGTGATAAGCTGCGGAATGAAGATCTGTAAGCTTTTAGCACAAATAGAATAAAATCTTTTTTCTTCCAAAAAAAACAAAAAACTTCAATCTTTGTCTATACAGAATTTATTTATTTATTACATTTGTATCTCACCCTTCACCTGAGGGTCTCAGGGCTGCCTACAGAATACGATAAAAACATAAAACACTAGAACATATTTAAAATATAACCCTCTAAAGCTCCATAATGTTTTTTAAAGAAGAAATCTGTGGATGCAATGAGAGTTAATTTAGAATAAGTGCAAATGTCTCATTTCCAAATAATTATGTCTGTTGTATGAACATGTTTTGAATAAGACTCTGCCTTACACTACAGCCTGCATCCGTATCTGCTATATTTGGATATTCTGGAGTAAAGCATGGATATTCTGGAATGACCATGCTTTATTCTGGAATATTCAATCATAGGGGAGTAAAGAAGTGATGTCTGGATACAATCCTAGATGACACAGAAAATCCATGCCACAAATGGTTGATGTGTCCCTTAAGATACTATAGCGTTGCAACTTGCTTCATTCTCAGCAAGCATGGCTAAAAACAAAGAATGCATGATAAATCTACATCAGTATGATCTAAGAGCTGGCCATTATGATATTTCTGAACTAGAAATAGAGAATGGAACAGAATGATGTTAGTTGTCCATCAGAAACATTGTAAGAATCCCCCTTGGATCACCTTGGCCAACATTATCATCAGCTCATGTGGGATTGGTGAGCATTTGAGAAGATCCATGAAACAGGGAGCCAATTCGCACTTGGCTTCTTAGTTTATAATTAGTTAACCTCTGGGCAATCCTCCTTACAAGTGCCCCCTGCCTGCCCAGTTGTTGACTAATTATAAACTAGCTGTGGTGCATGAAATTGTGCACCTTAAGCACGCTCACCTTTTACCCAACACGACCCTTACCTTTTCCATCCAGCCAGCGACCATCTGTACTGTTTCCAGCTGATGGAGCCATTGGACCAAAATGCAAGTGTGCTGGCAGCTCAGATGACCCCCTGATGCAACTGTGCTTATGCAGAGCATTAGTATTGCCATAGCGATGGTGCTAGTGCACACACAGTTGCTCAGGACACTAGAACCAAGATGGTGCCACCCTGCGGAGGATTGGATGTGTGGCCTGACACAGGTGAGTGTCCGATCATTCATGGGCCAGACTATCATGTGCTATCATTCACAAGTGTGAGCGCTAGTCAACGTTAGTCTATAATGCACCTTTCCCATCCAACTGACAGGAAAGCAAGTACAGAAACAGCCAGGGACTTTCCTAGGGACAAGAAATACCAGTGCCACATGTGGATAAAGCTTGGTATAGGAAAAAGTATCAATTTAAAAAAAAAACACCTTTTGGCAATCTAGAGATGTAGAGGAGAACAAGGAAGAAAGAAACCTATTATAAGAATATCCTATGCTAGAGTTCAACTGGCTCTCAGCCATGCAGATTCCTCTTCAGAGCAGGATCAGAGAACAAATGGCAGCGGGAACTGGACTGGAGATCGGAGAGAGAGGAGGGTTTGGGGAGTTCATAGGCTTATATTTCCTTCAAAAATAACATGAATTGCTTTCTTGACCATTCAAATACTCAAACCTTGGGCCTTTATTTTCCCCTCAAATTGCTCCATGCCTTTTTTGGAAACCATCTAAGCTGTCAGGCAACACCAGGGGTGTTTTTGCACTTCCCTTTCCATCCACTGGATGGAAAAGGAGTACAATCACCCAAAGCACTCACACTTACAGCCTAAGCCCTGCATGATCGGTCACTCACCTGTGATTGATCCTAGGGCCAGTCTTCTCCAGGGTGACACTGCCTTGAGTGTGGTGCCCTCCACAACTGTGTATGTATCAGCGCTGTTGCCATGATGATTCTGATGTTCTGCGCAGTTGCAGTTGCACCAGAAGGGCAGCAGACCTGCCAGGACACTTGCAAAGCAGCTCTGTTGACCTCCTCATCCAGCAGAAGAGTGGATGCTCCCCGGCTGAATGCTTAAGATAAATAATTGGGTAAGGTTGGTAAGGTTGTTGTGGTGCTTGGAGGTTGTAACAGGCTCCTCTAAGTGCAGATGCTCTTCACGAGATGCTGCCTAATTATTCACTATGGGCCGAAGTGCGAAAGAAACCCAGATCTCTTTATAGCAAAATCCAACATTTCCAAAATGTGAATGGTTGGATCTTGCTCCAGTGGAATGTCTTGGCATAAGATAATGTGGAAGAATGCAGAAATGGCCTGAGTCTTAACTTCTGCCCTTTCAAACATTTATCTGCTCATTGTAGGAAGCTTTAGGACTTCAATTATTCTGTGCTCTGTTAATATATAACAAGTTGTTCTCCTTGTCTGAAGGTTTCTTGAGGCTCAGCTGCATCATATGTCAGCAGTTGCTCTTTGGGGGATTATAAAATAGGTGGTGATGTGGAGAACAAGGATGAAAGAAAGGAGAAGGATGAAGAAAAAATAAGTTGGTGAATTGAAGCTATTAGTTATATCATAAAGTGTCACAAACCGATACACAGAAAACTAGAAGTGCTGCCTATTCTTACATAAACACTGAAGTTCCTTTTTGACAGATAGGTTTCTAGAAATACCCATTTTTCTGTGAAGCAGAAGGAAGGAAATGTTCCATTATAGCCCATGATTGTTGAACATTTCCAACTCCAAACAAGATATTACCTGTCACTGCCAGTTCAAATGTACATAAGAATGTATAAGTTTTAATAAATCATGAGATTTGCTAATACATCAGATGGATGTGGTGCATTATTAAAGTCCAATCAAATTAGTGAATTAGTTTATTAATAGAACAGAAGATTGGTAGTATTACATAAAATTAGATAGCCTGGTAAAGAGACAAATAGCATATGTTTGTCCATTTCTATTACCAAATTTGGAAGGGGTTCTTATTAAATCAGTATAAGATAAACTCTGTCAAAAGTATAGCTATAATTTATAAAGTGCCTATTGCTTTTAATTGCTTGTGCATTTGAACAATGTCTTCCCATTTTTTACATCAGAAATACACGAGAGCCTAATGTACATGGATAAATATAAGTATTTATGTATAAGTATAAACACAGACCTGCTTTCAGGTAAGGTTATGGAGAAAATCCAATCAGGATGCAAATCTAAATAGTACTAAATGAACTCGGGAGGCAGGGCTCAGGCAACAGTCCCTGCCAGGTGCCTCCTGCCAGGCCAGGGTCCTGTGGGGGACATGGGGTGGCCCGAGGGAGGGCACCAGCTTACCCCCATGATGTGGTGACCCATGAGGGGTCATCCTGATCACCGCCTGCCTCCCCTCTCTCAGTTGGAACATCAAACCGCGGAAGTGGTTTGATGTGTGTGTGGGGCAGTTCGATGAGGGGGCAGTTTGATGTGTGATGGTGGTTCGATGCACAACAAGCGGTGATTGGGGGTCCCTGAGTGAGTCCCCACATCCTGGGGCGAAGGCTGGTGCCCTCCCTCAGGTTGCCCTGCATCCCCCGTGGGACCCTGGCCTGGTGGGAGACGCCCAGTGGGGGCTATTGCCCGAGCCGCACCTCCCTCAGTTCAATGCCCCAAGAGGGAGGGGAATCCTCTGACCCTTTGCAGAATGGCCAATCGGTATGGAACGCCTGGAGAACAGCTTCCCATTCGCACCTAGGCAGGTAAGGGATGCCTTGCAAATGCGTCCCTTACCTGCCAATGCGTATGGGAAACTGTCCTCCACACATTCCGACCAAACTGTACTACAGCTGTTTTAGCTGTAGTGCAAAAAGGCCTATATATTCTGACATGATTTGTTAAAATTCCTCCCTGTAGAATTAAGAATGAAACCTAATTGTGCCTTAGAACTGCAATTTTACCTAAAAATTCACAGTTCTGTGCTTTTCCAAAGAAGATATCTCACAGAAATATTAGTAGAAAAGCATGTTTTGGGAAACATATGCTCCCCAAATATATGTGACAGAAGCATAAAAAGTCATATGTACCTTTTATGGCTCCTGCACCTGGGCGTTTGCTGCCTGTGCCCCACCCTCCTTCAAGGGCAGTATAAAAAATAGAAAATGGAAATAGAAAAGGAATGGGGCCTTTGGTCTGCTGCTCTGGGCCTCAGCTGCCTCAATTTGTCTGTGTGTTTTGGCTTATTTTAAAATGTTTTTTTATGAACTGCAATTTTTATAGTGGATTTTTATTATAATGTTTTCACTATTACTTTACATTTTATACTTTCTGTTTGTTGTAAACCACCTTGGGCAAAATTTTATTTTGGAAAGTTGGTATACAAATAAAAAATTGAATTTAATGGAATATACATTTAGGAATTTTGGAAAAATTGCACTTGAGATATTTGCATCAACGAATACACCCAGAAAGCGATTTTTGAAAATTGAATGTTTTCTTTCTGCATTTTTTCTTGGTCTTTGTTTAATTTTAGTTGTTGAGTTGTTGTTTGTTTGGCAATTTGACTGTTACCAAAATTTGTGAGTACATATATTTTACCTGAGTACAGAAAGAAAGTGTGGGCAAGCTGGAAGAAATGTCTTGGAAAAGTAACCACAATAAATGTATACTTCTGAAAGTGTAAGCTGTGCATTTTGTGACTTCCACTTCTTCACATCATTAATGAGCAGAGACATTTTATATAAGCATGCATTTTCTCATTCAGTTAAGAGGACACCAAGTTCTTTGCAGCGGATTTTTCCACCACTGAAATAAAAGGGAAGATTTTGTAGAAAAGAATTTTATATGTGCACTATGCTTGCAAAAAAACATACAGAGATAAATGGTTTATAACAAACCACTGATTCTCAGTGCCTTCCTTTCTATAAATTATAGTAAAATACATTATTCTATCATATAAATGTCTAATATTATAACAGATCTGTTTATCTTAAAAATCATACATTTGGAATTACTCTTAATACCAGATTAGTCCTATCTTTTAGGTTATATTCCACATGCTTCATTTGTTCTTCTATAATCAGTTTGAATGCTGAAAGTCTTATTTTTAATTAACACTCTATTTTATTTAATTATATAAAGACTTCAGAATCAGGTTAATTATTGTTCTCAACTTAACAGTTCTTAGAAACATGGTACAAGCTTTTCTATCTATTGTCAAAAGTAATTTAAAAGTAGTATTGTGTGTTGAACTAATGCTTTTTGGAGTCGCAGTCATGGATTAAAAGCTTTTTAACAAGGTGCTGTCTAGACATGTGTTAAAAACAACATTTTTTGACCAAAAAAAAAAAAAAAAAAGCTTAAGAGCAACAAGGGTGGTATCTCCTTATTCAACACAAGGTACAATGAAATCCCCAAGCTGTATGTGCCTGGTATTAAAGAAAGGAATTAAGGGGCAAATGAAGAAAAAAGGAATTCTTACTCTGCATGATTAAGCTTCTTCCCTTTTCATAAGCATTTTTTAAAATAACAATTCAAAAATGCAGACCTTTATCTATTTGCATTATTTTAAAGTCTATCATAAAATTATTGAAGGAAATGAGAAGTTTTTGAATTGTTTTTGTTCAGAAGCTTTTACAGGAAAACCACAAAAATCCATTAGACTAATATGTACTAAATGCATCTGCCTTCATGATGAAAAATCAGCACTGTTTCCCTGTAATGAAAACAAAAAATATTGCTCATGTTGAAAATGTTGTCTTTCCCATAACCTCAGACACTGCATCTCACAAAAACAAAACAGAACTATGAGCTTAGATTTTAACTAGCCCAAAGTAATATCAGCGTAATAAATCCTGAAGAGGAAAATGAGTATTAATAAAGAAAGTGTACATTAAGTGGAGGACCTATATATCGCACAAAGAGTTTGTGGAAGGTCACAAAAACTGACACTTCACATTAAAGACTCCACAGGAATTCAGAACCTTCATCAATATTGAAAAATAGAAAAGTGCAAAGCCTGGTAAAACAATCACAATCTGAAATGAGGTATTTAGTTCTGGTTGTGACACTGTCAAGCTGGAGTAAACAAAAACCAATGTAAAGGAGAATGAAAAGATGCTGTAAGGAGATCTATTCACCTATAGGTTCCATTCTCTGATATTATGTGGGACCGCTCACAGGGACAATAGCTAAGAGGCAGTAGTAACCTTACTGCAATTTTGGCAAATATCTCATCAAATTTCAGCCTTAGCCACAGAAGCACATGTCAGCATTATAGGCAAAAGGGGCATGTCTGGTTGCATTACAGACTTTAAAAATGTCTTTGATGCAACATATTTTGTTCTATTACATAAATAAACAAGGAATGAAAGTCAAATAAAACAGAGTTCAAAAGAAAGTTTACCAAGCTGTACTGCATAAATCCTTCATCAGCAACTATATGACCTAGAGTTGCTTTCAGAATGGAGTGAGAGTGGAGAGACCAAAGGCCTGATTGATATCAGCCATAAAGTCATCCTTTCCCATGCAGTTTTTCCCCTCTAACTTGCTTAGTTTTTTCTGGGACCAGATTTGAAAACCGTAGACAGCAATCTCTTGGGAAAATCTGTTTAGATTCTTAAATATAGCAGAGGGGGTTAGAAAGTGATCTAAGTAGCACCCTCCTGCTGTGAGTCTATCGATGCAGAAAAAACTGGAGAAGCTCTAATGTAGGGACAATTACACAATGGTTTAGAATCACAGGTAGTTGGAAAAAAGAAAAGGTTCAGCTTCCCCTCCCCTCTTTCAGACGCCATTATTTATTTATTTATTTATTTATTTATTTATTTATTTATTTATTTATTTATTTATTTATTTATTTATTATATCCCACCCTTCATCCAAGGGTCACAGGGTGGGTTTACAATAAGAAAAAAACATATAAAAAATAAAAACATAATTAAAAATGTAATCCTCCCTCCCATCCCCCCTCCCTAACAGGACAAGCACCACTTTATATTTTGTTTTTATTGCTATAACCTGCGAAGAGATCTTCAGGTATGGGGGGAGTAGAAATACTTCCTACTTTCAAGGACAACAGCTTTCTGGCTTGAAAATATATATTCTTCCCATGCAAAACATACCTTCAAATCTCCACTTGAAGGAAAAAAGAAGTAGAGAATGAGGGAGAATTACCATTCTTTTTAAAATTATTACTATTAGTAGTAGTATTAAGATTTTGAATCTGCTTTTTTTATTTGCTTCTAATTCTGCTTCCTTGGCAAGGAACCTGACAAAAACAGGGGCCTGTTTACACTTGGCTCCATTTTGAAATATATCTCAGCAGAAGGGTCTGTTGTCCACATGCTACTGCAGACTCTGGCAAGCCTCACCTGGGGCCTATTCGCACTTGGCTTTATTCTGGAATATATCCTGGAATAGGGACTTGCTGTACATATGCTAGTGCAGGCTTCAGCTGGCCCAAAGTGAGGTCTGCTAGAGTCTGCATTAGCATGTGGACCACAGACCCCTATCCTGAGATACACTCCAGAAAAAGGCCAAGTGCGAATAGGCCCCTGGTGCCTGCTGTTGCTTGCAGTAGCAAAGCAAAGTGCAAATAGGCCCCACCTGATATGCTGAGGAAGAAATTTTTATTTGCATTTGTAAAAGTACAATGTATATATAAGATATGAATGACATTTTATGAAATTGAGAGATTTGCTTCTAAGGACTTTTCAGCACTTACCTTTCCAGTTACCTTTCAGCATTTACCTGGCCTGGTAGTGAATCCAGTGAATGCTCCCAGATGGATCATCTGAACTGGAAAGAACTATTTCTATGCCAGAAATGGCCCCTTCTGTTCAGGAGCATTCCCCAGATTGACTAAGTGTGGAACACAATTAAGTGCTCCACATGTGCACTTACCTTTACCTGCCCAGGAGCCGGCAAGGATCTGGGCAGGTCTGTTTGCACCTCTATGGTGCAGGAAGAGCTTGTGACACACATTACAAGTGTGGTGGTAAATCCCGTGATGTGCTACGTAAGCATGCGTGCAGGTCATGCATGGTTGCCCCATTGACAGCACTGGCACACACGTACTGGCATCATCATCATCAGGAACTGGAGATGGTGGTGCCCAGACACCACTGGCACTGCAGGTATGTGTCTGGACACATGGGGGGACTGCATGTACTAGCATTCAGTAGTGCACATGCTCAGTATATGGATGGGGAAGTTTGCCCCTCCTCTGCCCATGGATGGACAGCGAAGTGCAGATTTTCCCCATGTGGTTGGGATCAGTGGGTCCAGAATAGCCAAGCCCACACTGTAGCTTGAAGCTTATGGAAGCTTTGTGGTCACAGGCCCATGATTCTGAGGCCATGAGAATGAATTAGGAGGAGGTGGTCATATCTTGCATGCAGCTGTTTCTATGTCTTGCCATGTCAGCCAAAAGGTTACACCAGTACATTAGAAGGAAGAACCAGTGCATTAGAAGAAAGAACGTAAATGTAAAAACAAACAAATCATTACTTCTTTTTTTTTAAAAAAAGTGAGGTTTAATACTCTTTTGTTATTTCTTAAATCCATCTCAAACTGGCCTGATTTCGTATTAAAATCACTAAGCAATAGGAATGTGCACAAATATTCAGCTCATTTGAAATTTGTATGAATTCATACGATTTAACATTTGTGGGCAAATTGAAAGGTGCCTCCATTCACCCATGAATCAAATAGATCTGTCCTTTGTCCAGTCTTCGTCAAAGCTTTCATTAAGGCCAGATAAGCAACCATCCCACTAAGCTGTGCTCCCTACGTTTGGCCATGTGGCAGCTGCTGCTACAGCCACAAACACCACATAAGCCCAACAAGGCATTCCAAAGTTGTGCACAGACCTACAATTTCCGAGAATCACTGTGGTTCCAGGATATGGGAGTTGGACATGCAGCTTGGGAGGCCTGGTTGGGCTTGTGATGCAGGTGCAAATAACAGCGCTGACCCACTCTTGGCCTCCTATTTCCCCTTCCCTTCCTTTGACCACGCCACCACCACAAGCCCAACTAGGCCTTCTGGAATTGCAGGCACACCCTCCACTTCCCGGAATCACCACAGTTCCCAGATGTGGGAGCTGTGTGTGCAATTCCGGAAGGCCTATTTGGGCTTGTGAGGCATTTGTGGTGGCTGCAGTGGTGTCCGCAGCAGCCTGATGAAGTAAGGGGGGAGGAACAGAAGGCTGGGAGTGAGCCATCACCATGATTTGCAATGATTCCTGGAAGCACCCATCCCACTAAGCAATACTCTTATGTATAATTTCTCTTTTCTTCCTTATGACTGAGACACAACCAAGGCATGTGCAAAACAGTAGGGAGGTGAGCAATGAATGACTTCCTTAGCATTCACTATAGTGAATTTCAGGATTGCTCAATTATACCTGGAGAAGAACACTTTCTAAAAATCATCTATGAAATTCCATGACATACTGGTATAATGAAACATCTGTGCGAGCACCATGCCCTGTCTATTTGTTTGCTCACTTGCTTTTCCCTCCTTGATTTCTGCAGGCTGAAAAAATGCATAGTTTGATTCTGAAAAACAAAGAGAAGAAAAAGAAAGGAACAAGGTATTGGAGAAAATAATTGATACTTATCTTCTTTAAGTGAATAAAGGTGCAATGATAAAATACTTATTCCGTCTTTGCTACACATAGCATTCATCATTGCCTGGTTTTTGTGTCTCAGGGAACTGTATAGTTTGCAGATATATGCTTCTCCTGTGGAGCATTGCAGTTGAATAACAATGGAAATAATAGGAAACGGATGGAACTAGGTTCAGACCAATAAAGACAAGAGACCATGAACATATTAGAGACAGCAGGATGTAGTTCACATGAGGAATCTATTGCAAGGATGCATTATGAGCAAATGGTTCTCCATTGCTCTGAAAGCTTCCAGCATGGACAACTTCAAGTCTACTGAAATGCACTCTCCCTCTATTTCCTATTTCTTTTAGTGACGATTGCTCTTCTATTTTCTTCCTCAGTTTTCTCAGATGGACAGCAGACAGGAAAAGGGAAGAGTGCTTTTGAGAATCCATGGATAAGATAATAATAGGGTTTATTTTAAGGCAGGTAAATGCCTGTCACAGCTGGTGTAATTTTGAAAGAAGTCATAACACTATAATGTGTTTTTTATCTGTAAACATTTATTGTTAAGCCAATATTGTTAATAGCCAGAAAAATGTCTCAAAATAGGTTATTATTGAGCTGAAAATGCCATATATTGATTTTGATTTGTAAGCATTTAGTTCTAACAATGTCAAAATATTGTTGTCAGGTTGGCAAGGTTAAATTACATGTTTTTTTAAAAAAATATTTGCTTTGGTCAAAAAAGGTGGGATCATAGATATAATTCAAAGTCTTAAAAAAAGGAGGAGAATTACAGGTCCAGGGAAAACAGAAGCAGTCAGCATTTTCCTCTAATGAGGCCTACTAGGCAACTGGAATGGAGGACTACAAGTCCTCCTAGAACACCAAGGGCATGGACCTTCCTTTCAGTTAGACTGCTGATAGGAACAGCTGGCCGGACACACTTCAAGACAGTCTTAAAAGAGTTGCATTGGCTGCCAATTCACTACCAAGGCCAATTCAAGGTGTTAACTTTGACTTATAAAGCCCTAAATGACTTGGGCCCCAAATATCTAAAGGAACATCTTCTCCCACATTGATCTGCCCATGCCCTAAGATCTGGAGGGGAGACCCTCCTGGTTGTACCACCACCCTCAGAAGTAAAAGGAGTGGGCACCCGGAATAGGGCCTTTTCAGTGGTGGCTCCCAGACTGTGGAATAGTCTCCCTTCATTCTATGTGTTTAGATGAGCTGTGAAGATGCACCTCTTTACCCCGACCTTTGGCTAAGTAAAGGGTGGAGGGCACGATTGATGGTGGAAGTGGCCAATCACACCGTCTGTACTCCTTCTGGCTCCGGCTACACAGAGCTTCAGAATGGGTGTTATGGTGTCTTCACAACACCCCATTTAGCACCCATTTCGATCAGATGCTAGAGAGCTTGGGTGGACACACGGGGTCTTCCTGTAGATCTGGATCTTCAAGATCCAGGTCTTTGAGGCCCTGTGCAAAAATAGGGCTATATTCACCAGCAGAGGCTTTTCCCTATATTTTTATGCCGACTGAAGTACAGCGAATAATACCAAGAAAACAGCTCTTCTTGGTGCCACTAATTAGGATATGGCACCCTTTCCAAACGATGTGAATCCAGCATCAACCTCAATGGCATTTCAGTGACAGATTGCATTTCTCTTTCTGTCTGCCCTCCATCCATGTGTTTGTAAACTAACACATTTTAAAAGTTAAATGGCAATAAAATGCAAAAATGCAATTTGTGCAACAATTCAGTTGCAGGATGAATTTATCTAAAGTAACACAGTGAGCTTTTACAGCAGTAACAGCAGTGATTACAGATAATAGACCTATCTTAGCTGTGTAAATAACTTGGAAGAAGTTTCCTAGCTAGAATGATAGCCTGGAAACCATGTGGCAAATTCCATTTTGAACACTCAGATATCCTTTGAGGTGGATCAATTATACCTAAGTAAAGAGGAGAAATAATACATTGGCCTAAGTGGTGTTTTTTTTTTTTTTGCTATGTTTTATACAGCATTTAGTACTTTTATTCATAGAACAGCATGTTCAGAAAGTAATTGATCTTCAAGTGGCCATGTTGTACTCTTGTTTTATGTAAGATACTGTCCATATTTTGAGAGATCCATAGACCACAAGGAAATCATATCGGTTAATACTGTTAATTGGAAGATAAATACTGAATACTGTCTGCTGTTTTGAGAAACAAATGGAGGAGCCAGGCAGACAAAGGAAAGCTCCAGAGTCAAAGTGTGAAAGCTTAAAGCTAAAGGCTAAAAGGAACTGGTGGGGAACTGGGCATTTGGCTGCTTGCTTTCAGCCTGTGTTGCTCTGAGAAGGACAAGGAGGGAAGATGCAGGCCAAGTCACCACACAGAGTTTCTTTTACTTTGAAGTAAAGTCCTTCCATAGGGACAACTATTCATCCCCGCTTACTCCAGTACTCCATTGCAGCAATGACAATTAATCCATTCACGTGTTCACACCCTCTTTGTCTGGCGGGTCTGCTGCTTCCAACTTCTCACACAGCGTACCTTAACCTCAGGAAAATACAGAGGAATGTAATACTCCACACTGAATGTCCTTGTAAGTACTTTTTTTAAAACCCAGACTATTAGATTAAAATGGACAGGAACTGCAGAGAATTATAAAACCTGAAAGCTGCTGCACATTCCTTGTGAATTTTAATCCTGTTTGGATGAAACCATAGTGTCATGGAAGCAATCAAGATATGTTTGAGTAAACTTTGGGAGGCAGTGGAAGACAGAAGGTCAGAGGACGATTCGCCAAAAAACAGATCTTCTTAGATCCATTTTTCGGTGGCCAGTGCAGAACGACCCTCTCTCTTTGACATTCTGGTGCAGAACAGAGAGGCCACACCCCGTGCTGGCATATTCTGTCTGAACTGGATGGAGTATGGCCCAATCCAGGCAGGACAAAATGGCTGCCTAGACTGGGAGAGCAAAACGGTTGACATTTTTATAAAAAGTTTTCCAGGGATCTCCTCATGAATAAAGAAGTCCAGGTAGACATATGGAACTTCCTTCTTTCAGTTTTGGCAGCACATAAAATTGTACCACCAAAATGGATCCCCTTGCGCCTCAAGGTCAAGAACTTTATTTCCTGGGCATTGGAACTGTGACAGAGGCCTCTGAAGGTGCAGCAGGGGTTACCACTGGGGATGTTCCAGAACAGCCATCCAAAGGACAGGTGGATAATTTGGTTGATCCTGCTGGAAATTGTTCCAGTGGGAACAGTCTGAGCTGTTGAGATCCAGTCCAACTAAATGTGGAAATAGCCATCACCCACAATTCTTCTGAGTACCCTGTTAATGTGGCAGAAAGCATAAAATAATTCCCTGCAAAAATAGAATTAAATTTCCAAAATGTATTGGACTTAACTACTTTATTGATTTGCAAATATTTATACTGATAACAGGTTAGTTAGACACTTTCCCCCCCAAACTAACAAAAACTTGCACTTCTTGCACTGATTTCTCAATGTGAGCCACCTTGCTAGTCTATTACACACAGGTCATGCAGTTGTCGTGGCACCTAGGCATCATTAAATGACTAAAATCATATTTTCTGTTCCTAGGGAAGTGTATGAAAAGTTGGGAAGAGCTTAGCTGCAGCCTATTTCTATTGATAGGAAGAAACTGGATAGGCTACAGAGATTTGAAGACACGTGGGGCAACTTCATAGACTAGGCTAAACAGGTGGCAGTACTTAGTTGGTCTTAGCTGATTTGGAAAATCTAAGCTGGGTCACCAGAAGCTAAGCTTGACTTGAAGCTGCCTTTGCTTTTTAACCAAGCAAAAAATTGGCTGCAGCTATCTAAATTTATAATCATGTCTTCAAGTTAAAGCCTCAAATACTATACATTTTTAGCCTCTCTTATAAAGTTGTCATTCTTTAGATTTGTCACAAAAAAGTGAGCCAACTACTTGATTGCCTCTCTTGAGAGTCCAGATGCCCTTGGCTCTGTTCCAGCTAGCAGCTGCCATTTCTTCAGGCTTCTTGAACAGTTTCTAAACTAGCCAATATTATAAGTGTAAACCTAAGAACTGATGCCTCCTGTTTTCCTCTTCTGTTAGAACCCTTTATGTCATGCATTTCATAAGGTGCATCTTAAAATTTGCACTGTAGACTTTTTGGGTGGGCAGCGGGGAGGGGATAATTTAAATCTGTTAAAGTTTAATAATATGTAATATTTCTCTCTGTCATTCTCCTCTTCTCTGCCTTCTCATACCATTTCACAGACATTTGTGATGTCTGTACCCAACATACAGAGATGATGACCAAATGGAATGCACAAATAATATCACTTTCCCACTTACCTCCCACATCTATTGGCTTTTGTTGGCATGCTATGAGGCCCTAGACTTCCAGCTGCCAATCTGTCATACTATCAGGACTACCAACCTTAAATATGTCCCCAATGCCTTGGTGGCGAGTGTCTGGGGCAGGTCTCTCCACCATAGTGCTTCATAATGGTTAGGTCCAATGTCAGTTAAAATTGCTCCTCACCTTCATGTTCACTAGACAAGTTGCCATAGAATGTACACATGTGCCTGTGCTTTTTCTTACTTTTTTCACTTAGTCTTCCCATTCCCAAATTTCTAGAAGATTTTCTCTATTTCCTTTTCTTTCCTGGCTTGTCTATGAGAGATCTGGAATAAGGGAAGTACCCAATGTGTTTCCATGGGTGGTCTAGCACCCAATAGCAATGGGTGCTAGCCTGCCTGCTGTGGAAACACTGGAGCACCCATGTGGCAAATCTGGATTGACCCACAAGGGGTCTGCCTGTCACCCCAGTTGTATTGGGGGACAGAGGGTGCAATTTCTGAAGTTGCCTTCAGTGATTAGCAAAGGCTCCGAAGTCCCTATGAAGGCAACTTCGGAGATTAGTGCAGGCTCCAAAGAAAAACCCCTAACTTCAAAGACCTTTTGGAGCCTTTGCAGCCTTTGACAGCTGTATTGCTCTTGCAAGGGGTTTTTCTTTGGAGCCTAAGCTGATCTCTGAAGTTGTCTTTGGAGGGACTTCAAAGCTGGCTTTGGAGGGACTCTGGGGGGACTCTGAAGTCTTGACTTTGGGGCACCCCCCCATGGGTACCTCCCCCCCAAGCCTCCGCTAGATCCCATTGCCGGATTGTAGTGGAAACAGGTTCCCTACAATCTGAATTTTAAGGCTGAAGACCCCATTGTAGATCCCTTTAATGGGGTCTACTCAAAATCTGGATTATAGGTCCTGAAGGACCCATATGATCCGGATTTTCCTAGCTTTGGTGGAAACAAATGTGTCCCTAATGGGGTCTGTTGTGGAAATGGGGTCATCCGGCTCTCAGCCAAATGGGTCCTTAATGGGTGCTTCAATGGGTGTTTTTCCACTGGCAGAAAGTACCCATTTTTGCACCCATTAAGGACCCATTTGGGTGTGAGCCGGATGACCCCATTTCCACCACAGCACCCATTTGGGACACATTTGTTTCCACCGCTGCTGCGGAAATCCAGATCATATGGGTACATCTCAGCCTTTAATCTGGATTTTCTGTAGACCCCATTAATGGGGTCTACAATGGGGTCTTCAGCCAGAAAATCTGGATTAAAGGGAGCCTGTTTCCATGTTAGTTTGGCAATGGGGTCTAGAGGAGGCTAGGGGGAGGGGGCACCTATGGGGTGGGAGCCCCAAAACCTAGGCTTCGAAGTCATTTCGAAGTTACTTTGAAGTTGCCTTTGGAGATTAGCAAAGGCTCTGAAGTCCCTCCGAAGGCAACTTCGGAAATTAGCAAAGGCTGTAAAGACAAACGTCCAAGAACAAGGGGAGAACAAAGGCGACTGTTACCTTCAGGCATGGAAAGAGGTATATATTAATGAGGCTGACTCATCCCTGCTCACAAGGAACTAATTAATATGCACGCTCTCACAAGGGGTTTGTCTTCGGAGCCTTTGCTAATCTTCGAAGTTGCCTTCGTAGGGACTTTGGAACCTTTGCTAACCTCCTAAGGCAACTTCGGAGGGATTTCGGAGGGACTTCGGAGATTGCACCCCCTGTCCCCCAAAACACCTGGGGTGACAGGCAGACCCCTCGTGGGTCAATTTAGATTTGCAAATGGGTGCTCCAGTGTTTGCACAGCAGGGGGGCTAGCACCCATTGCTATTGGGTGCTAGACCACCCATGGAAACACATTGGGTACTTTCCTTAATCCGGATCTACTAGATCCAGATTAAGGGAAGTACCCATTCCTTAGATCCAAATCTTCTTAGATCCGGATTAAAGGAGCACAGTGGAAAAACACCCAATGGGTACTTAGTGACAGTGAAAAAACACCCGTAAAGCAGCTGAATGTTTGATATGGTCTGAGTATCCTAGAAAGCTATGGGATTTTATTATCACCTATACTGGGGTGAAAAATATATCCAGTGTCTTAAAAAACAAAACTACATGAATGATAGTTTAAAAATTTTTACTCTCTGGTTTATTTGTGCAGTCCTGCTCTAGCCTATAGAAATTAATCACTGCAATTGGTTGAAATGGTTGCCAATAATACAATGGTTATTGTTTCAGCTTTTTGCTTTATGTTGGAACTGTGAGACAGAAAATTCTAAAATCTTGCTATTTAGTCAAATATCTGGAATGCTACATCATTAGATATCTCTGTGAATTGATGAAATATTTGCCTAAAGAAAATTCATCTCAGAGAACTTTGTTGATGTACAAATTCTGGAATACCCAGTCTAAAGCGATGGCAAGAAATGATAACATAGCTCAGTCAGCAATATTCATAATGTGCAAAGCAGAAAAGGCTTTACTGGGAAGTTTTATCATACACATAATAAAAATGGATGACACATTAAAGCAGGAAAGGAACAGAATGTGTGCAGTTGTCAGGAAAATCAGAAAATCCTTGAAAACACATGAACATAATGTAGTAACTATGGCATTTTCTCTTTTTGAGTGCCAACACTGATCTGTCAGGTCCAGCATGGATATCACTGACTTCTGGAATTCTAGCAAGGATGGTAGGAGAACCTCCCAGTGAAAAGAAAGCCATCATAGCTATTTTATTCCACATTGATTTATTTTATTAAGTCAAGTTTTCCCAGCTTCTGTAGAATTGCAAAAATGAAATCATTAATAAATGGACCAACATCTTCTGTACCCTTAAATGGGCCTTTCTGCACTGGGCCCTATTCCAGATTATATCCCAGAATAGGCATCTGCCATCCTTATGCTGGTATAAAGTACAGTCCTTGCTGTAGTCTGCACCAGCATGTAGATGGCAAGTCCCTATTCCATGATGTAATCCAAAATAAAGTCAGGTGCAGAGAGGGCAAATGAAGCATATCCATGACAAAACTCATGGAAAGAACATGTGCCACAATGGGAAAGTGTTCTCTTTCCCAAATGGAAATTGAGAAACCGCAAGTGGTGAATGCTGGTGAGGAATAGTTGTGTTTAATTCAGAAGATTTTAAAATAATGTTATAGACAATAAGAAAAAGCAGCAGACTTAGTTCTCTTCAGAAATATATTGTGGGTGTCACTGGTTTGTTTATAATCTTGTGGTTTCTTTTGTTTCAGGAAGATTACTGATTGTTCCCATTCCCCTTCTGGCAAGAAATTCCAGGGCAATGTGACCTGGCCCGGCCTAGATTGCCTTTGTTTAAAGAACACCACAGACAGATTTGGGACCTTTTAGGTAGTATCCACTTTATTTACAACATACATATTGGTCATGGGTGGGAGCAAAGGGAAGGACACCAATCTGCTTCTTCATAGTCTCATAAAAGCCCCGTAGGATACATTCTGTGCCGTGGAGATTTCAGGCATGACATTTATGTATTCTTGCATTGCTTCCATGCTAGATCCTCTCTGGGAGGACTGGGCTGTGTTCCTTTAAATGCAGGCTGTTTTGTTCCTTTGCCTTGCATTGGAAGTTCATGAAGTTTTTAATAAGGTAGGTCAACCAGAATGTAAGGAAATGAAGCTTGTTACAGGAAGTTCTACAGTACATTCTAATAATTGTCATCCAGGTTTTTAACAGAATGCCAGTTACAAAGAACTGCAGGCCCAACTGGATCAGGCCAAGCTTTGTTTATTAAACTTTTGTTTTGTTTTATTAACTTCCTCATTCTATTTTTCATACAAAATGGCATCCTAAAGTCCTACCAATAGGTCATCATACTAACAGCATCACCTTCACCCTGGGCCCAATATAACCCCTATACTGCCAGAAAGGTGACACGGAGGATAAGTATGAGCTTCTGTGTCTCATCATCCCACCATGTTGCAGAGGGACGGTGGAGAGCAAGTCAATTTATTGTACTTTCTGTATGCCTTATCAGCTAAGGCAGGATTAATTGCTCTTTTCCAGACTCTTCTGTCAAGGATTTTTTCCAGCCTCTGTTTGTTATTTCTTTTTCCACTTGTGGTTACATTTTTGATCAGTTTCATATACGGTGCCAGAAACAGCAAACAGCCAGTTACTGCTAATATATAACTTGAAAGATATGCCATATCTTTGCATATTAATGGGGTTCTACTTCTAAAGGTATCCCTTAGCATATTATTTCTTGACCTTTTAAACTGCATTAGTCATGAGACAGGACATTTCAATGCCAAAAAAGTTCAGTTACTAATTTGATTGTATTCCAAAGAACACTAGTTAACAGAAACCCTCCCTGAATAGCAAAGAGGCAGCATGGAACAATTGCAATGCAGCAACTTTCAATAAGCAAGAAAGGCCAGTCCCTGAAGGAAGGATGCCATTATTTTCCTCAATATTATCAACATTTTTGGTGAAGACCAAATTCGCGTAACCGTCTTGAGAAACATTTTGACAGTTGATCAAACATTCTTAACTACTAAACAAACATACTTAATCAAAGGTATGCAAATTCAAAATACAATATTTATATAATTTTAAATAAACCATTTCTCTATATAGCTAGCTTTTCATTCTTTCTTCATCAAGAAAGCTAATAAACGTATTTTCCCATTTTAAAACCTCGCTTGCCAGCAGTGATATAAAGCATTCCATTACTTCATCGGCTGGAGCTGCCGCATTATGTGCTTGACTGGTCAAAGGAGAGAAGCTCTGTTTTCCAACTTATTTTTCAAAGAAGCTGCATTATAAATTAAATTTGTGTGGGATTTGAATATCAGGACCAATTTGCACAAACTTAGTTGTGTGCCAGCAAGCTTTCTTACTACAACTGATTCAGTACTGAAGCATTTGGCTGTTCTGCTAATCCAACTTTCTTTTACTGATTGGCACAAAAGCAAAGCAGGCCAAAAATGGTCCAAGTCAGACTTGCCTCCTCCTGGCACAATACTGAAGGTTCCACCCAAATCAGTGCCTCTTCTTCGTTGGCAAGCTAGTGATATGAAAAGTCACATGGTTTGAGTGCAACACAAGAACAAACAACATGTTTAATATCGCCTGTGTGTGGCTGGATGTGATCACTGCTTGTTGTTTGTAGGATCAGCCAGGAAGTCATGGGTACTAGTTCCTTCCAGGTTTGGGGTAATTGCATAGTCTCATGTGATGCATCTATAGTTACAGGACAAAAAGACGCTCCTGTTGTTGCCTAGCACAGTGTTTTCCATAATTTGCATCTTGCCTTCATGATTTGCATACCAGTCAAAATCATCTTGCTTAATGCCAATGTTATGTATTTGGATAACACAGTTGCTTCCCTTAGTGCCATCTTAAACATGTGCCAAGAGTTCTGTGGAAGAACTCTGCATATTTGGACAGGATATATGATTCTTATCTATCTATCTATCTATCTATCTATCTATCTATCTATCTATCTATCTATCTATCTATCTATCTATCTATCTATCTATCTATCTATCTATCTATCTATCTATCTATCTATCTATCCATCCATCTATCTAATCTACCCTATTTTCCCCAAAATAAGACCTACTCTGAAAATAAGCCCTAGCATGATTTTTCAGGATGCTCGAAATATAAATATATAAGTGTTATATAAAACATTCCCTGAAAATAAGCCCTAGGAGCAAAAATTAATATTTTTGTGGAAACAAGGTGTCTATCTTGTCTAGTACAGTAACAGTGCCTGAAACTGGAGAGGGGAAGCTGTTTCCAAATGCAGGGTAAATAGGTGTAAATATCCCATGTCCTAGTTTAACCTTTGTTTAAACTTGATTTTGGGTAGACAGGGAGTAACACTGTACTGAAAACATTTTTGTTTCACTAATTAATTGAGAAATAATGTTCTTGGATCATAACACAACTTCTGCACACACTTCATGCTGCATATTGTGGAGAATATTCCTGGTGCATAAAGTAGTCCTGGGCCAGAATGGGGGAGACACTTTGGTGGCTATGATACCAGATCTGCTCCAGTATAATTGTAAGCAGATATGGATGATCTGGATTATTTTGAAACCCAGAAACACCAAATTTAACTTTTTTTAGGGGAATCAGTAGCTAGATCTTTCACAGGTTTTAATAACGAGGAATAACCAGAAAACAGAGACAAAACCCATTTCAGACTCAAAAACCAGTTTCTTGTTAAACCAGAGCAAAGAGTTTATTAGAAATACAGAAGAGAAGTTGAAATGAAATATAAAGCCATATCAGAAGCGTTTCCAGAATAGAAATAAGCATGCAACAACTAAAGAAATTAACATTTCCCACTAAGAGATCTTTGTGCTTTTAACTGAATTTATCCTTCTTTTAGTAAAACAATTAATTTATAGTTATGCAGCAAAAGCTTCCCAAAACCCCCAAAACAAATTGCTTTTCATAAGTGTGAATTAAGGAATGAGAATAAAATTCTCATTTAAAAAAATTGCAAATATAAAACAGCCAGAAAGGGAATGGAAAACTCCTAATACTAGAAAGAACCCCTAACCAAAAAAAAAAAAAAAAAGTTCTAAAGAAAAATAAGGGAAAGTGAATGGAGGATACCAATGTTCTGTCTCACCACCATGTTGTATTCTTCATGCCCAAGAAGTCCAAAGCTGAAGATGTGTAGGATTTCAGCAAACTATCTCCACTTCCAGAACAAAAACATTTTCAAAATTGGTAAAATGTGCTTCAGTCTCAGTCAGACTGGTCTCCAAAATGGACAAAAATCCAAAAGAAATACATAGAAAATAATCTTTATAATTGCCTCTACAAAACCAGCCAAATTCAGAGTGCAAAAGTTTTAAACTGCAGTTCTTGCAGCAAAACTCTGCCCACGTTTTGTGTAGCAGAAAGAAGAAAGGGGGAGGAGAAAAATCTCTCCAGGTCTCTTTAGCCTTCCATGATGACCAGAAGAAGAAGACCTCCCTCCTCTGATGACCAGAAGGAGAAGACCTCCCTCCTCTGATGACCAGAAGGAGAAGACCTCAAAACCATCTCTTCTCTGCCATTTTTATAGCAAAAATTGGAACCAAAAACTGCTGATGTTCTTCCCTTGTTAATGAATAAAAATGTGTACGTGACTCCAGTCTTCTCATAGCCTCTCCCAAAGAAATGCAAATCAGTCTAACAACATTTCCAATCAGTGCACCTCCTGACCTCTCCTTGACACCCTCAGGGCATGTACTCCTATCCAAGGGCAGACAAAAGGTGTAAATGGCGAGTCAGCCCAATAATACTATTGTATCCGTTTGATTTGCAAAAGTTTACCTTAAATTAACATTTTAGCACCTCTACTGACTCACTTAATCCCTTCAACTGGACTCACTAAGTGTATGCAAACATCAGCAAACTCTTACCCAATTCTTTTAGGGTGTAAACAAAGGTGTAAACAGTGAGTCACCTCCAATGTCCTGACATTCTAATACTGGTGAATGGGCCATTTCCAATTTAGATAGTAATTCCAAATTCTGGTATACTTATTTTACCCAGATCTCTTCCAAAAATCCATTCCATTTTATTCTTTATTAAAATTAAAATTAGACAAACCAACCTCTGTCCCAGATTCCATGGTTTTATTTCTCCTACATTATTTAAATATCTATCACTCCAAAAGGAAATAAAACAATGACTTTTCAGGTGCTAGGACTCTGTCTTGACTCAATCAAGATTAAATCTCAGGCTGTGTTTCTTGCATACAGACTTTTATCTTTTGCAAACAGCCAGCTTGTGACTTGAGAGAGGAAAACTATGTCCTTTTTTTAAACTCCAGGCTTGTCTTTTTCCCAATATGGCTTCAGTCTTGCTATTTTAAGGCCTTTCCATGTTTCATGGTCTGCCTTTAGCTTTTAATTATGCCAATCATAAAGCCAAATTCATATGTCAAAACCCGGTATATTTCAAATTCCGGTTTTGCAGTTAACATTTCTTATGATACTGGTACATCCAGAGTTGATCTGGTAACAGCTATCCACTTGAGAGCCACCTAATCTAACCTAGCAGTTCAGAGTCAGGAAATACAAGCTCTTCAGCCTGGGGACATATCCCTAAGCCACATGAAGTGGGTTATTTCTGAAACTTAATGAAATGTTGACTGACTTCAGAATGGATCTTGGGTCATTCACACACTCCTGCCTATCTGTACAGTGCTGGCTGGAATGGGGACCCAACTGGCTCACATGGGAGACTTTTTCTAAAAGTGATCTCCTTTTAGAGCTGTCCCAGGCATGGATCCCAAGCTCAGGAGCAAGCCAAGTGCAAAAGCCATGTGGCAACCATATGGGATGGGAAACTATGACCTTCTGTGGTGAGTGCTGTTGTGTGGACCTCATGGTCTCGGGTGTACATCTATTAGGGATCGTGTGGAAGTTGTCTAGACTTCTGAGATTCAGTTTTTCTTTTTGTTGCTAAGTACTATATAGTTTTCTTGGCAAAGAAATAAGTGGTTTTCCATGATCTTCTGGAAAGATGTCAACTGTAAAATTAATAGTATTCTGCTTTCCTGGAAGTTGGTATATCACTGAACTATAACCCATTTACTATTTTGCAAAATGACCTGTGATCTCTATCTCTCTCACTTTTAATTAAAAGTTTGAACAGGAAAAAAAAACACTCCTTGGCATCCTAATCAGCCATTGATAAAGACACACAGCCTGCATTCAGACACATTCTATACTGCAGAGGGAATGCAAAGTCCCAATCATCTTGTCACACAGGTCAACTGAACTTCCATTTTCCCATCACTATATAAAGCTGTTAAGGCACACTTACCTTAGTACAGGAGAAAGACAGTACGGAGTATCTTCTAATGCAGGCAGAAGGACTAGAAGCACCCACGAGATGCTGCCTAACCAGGAAATGCAGCTCAGAACCTAATTGTCTGCCTGAACCCAAGTGGCCTAAACTCTTGTAACTCTGATAGACTAAAGTTCAGAACTGACTTTTAGTAGAGACGATCCATTTCCTCTGTGCAGAGAATATACTGCGATTTTTCATTTAACTGTTCATTTGGACAGCTTAGTCTGGAGGCAACCATAGACAAACAAACAACCATCATTGAACAACAGTAATCGAGCCAAAGCTGGTCCATAGGAACCAATGAGATGGAAGATGAGAAAGCAACTGCCACCTCGCCATTGATGTATAAAATTTGACAGGACCAAAGGCAAGGCACCAATCAACACTTTAGGCTTTTTTGCATTTAACCTTAAGCCAGTCCAGGAAGGGGTCCAGAAGGTCTAGGAAGGGGTCCAGAGGATTCCCGTTCACACTGTGGACCAGCTTCAGGGGAAGCCCTTCTCCTTGTGAGCATGCTGCATCCACACTGAATGCCATGTAGCTCAGCTTAGGCAGCCAGAGGCTTGTAGAACAAAACAGGAAGGTTTGCAGAAGGATGTTTCTCTACCTGTTTTGGCTTAACAAGGAAAGCCATTTTGGCTGTGCACTAAATTGCATCATTAAAATTGGTTCTTTTGGGCTCCAAGGCTTGGAATTTTAGTTCCTAGCCATTGGAGAAACCCAAAGTTGGCTCCAAAGATAGTGTGATCTTCAGAGACAACACAGGGCCTGTTCTGGATCATCCTTCCAAGTGTGGAAGTTTTGTTCTGCAACAGTGGGGCCAGAATTGCACTGGCTGCCAATTTACTACCGGGCCCAATTCAAGGTGTTAACTTTAACTTATAAAGCCCTAAATGACTTGGGCCCCAAATATCTAAAGGAACGCCTTCTCCCATACCGACCTGCCCGTGCCTTAAGATCCAATAATGAGGCCCTCCTGGTTGTCCCACCACCTTCGGTAGTGAGGCTGGTGGGCACCCGGGAGCGAGCTTTTTCTGCAGTGGCCCCAAGATTGTGGAATGGCCTCCCCCTCGAGGTGCGCCATGCCCCCTCCTTATATTTATTTAGGAGGGCCTTAAAGACACACCTGTTTACCTCGGCCTTTGGTTAAGGATTTGTTTTCCCTCCCCAGCTATAACGGCATCATTTTAATGCACTACGGAGTGCACAGTTTTAAATTTGTTGAATCTTAAGATGTTTTTAAGTGTGCATCTTGTTTTATTTGTATTTCATTTTGATCTGTATTGCTCTCAATTTGTATCTTGTTTTAATTTATTTTTACTTGTTGTAACCCGCCCAGAGACCTTCGGGTATGGGCGGGATAGAAATGTAAATAAATAAATAAATAAATAAATAAATAAATAAATAAATCCTCCCACTGGAACCACTCCAGCCTGCCATGGTTCTTCTGGGCCTGGACAGCTAGGTAAGTGCAGAAACAGCCTTTATCTCACTTCAGCTCATTCCTACTGATCAAGCCATTGCTGGCTCAAATGAACTCTGTTCGGGTTCAGTCTTCCTAGCTTATTACTTTATTCCCTCTACATGTTGCTATCAACCATTAACCCAAAGGGTTCTTTCTGGAGTGCCATTATACTGTAATTTCATCATAACATCCATCTTTTTCTTACCATTTACACAAGTTGTTTTCACCTTACCTTCTGTTTCAGACATCTGACAGTGACTAAGTGTCCTAGACAATAACACTAAGAAAGCTATCTAGGATTCGCAGTGGATGAGAAATGTAGTAAAAGCTTTGTTAATTATGTGAAGTCTGTCATCATAACTTCAGTCTTATCACAGTTTAATGCTACTTGCCTCCAAGGCTACTGTTGTACTTATTACTGCTGTTATTACTAAAAAGTGAAATGTACATAAAGTGGTTAATTACAGAGTCAGTCTGATCCCTTGTTCATATATATGCATCCCCTTCCCCCACCAAGCTGGATGAATTGCACATGGTTTCTGACAGATTATATGCAATTTGCAACATTTATGTGTCATTAATGGCCAGTTGGGTAGTCTCTCCAATGGAAGTCCCTCCCCCCATTTAAGACTGTATTAGGAGTTCCACTAGAGGAATGCCATTGTTGAAAATGATGTCAAATAATGATTTAACTTTTAGTGTTTGCGAGTACCTTGCCTGACTGATCTAACAAACTAAAAGGGAAAAAATGGTTGATTGTTTCAGACTGGATTGTTAACAATATATTCTAGGTTGCTTTATGGATCATTTTATCAAAGGACACAGTATACGTTCCGAAAGCAAGTAAATGAAGAAGCAAACCCTCGCTCTGGCTTTTGATGCAAAAATGTTTCACATTTATAAGCTTACAAGTTTAAAGGAAAATAACTGAGCTGGATTTATGTAAAGTTTCCCTCATTGCACTTAGGATACAAAGCTGGCTCAGCCTCTCAACACTTTAAAATTCTTTGTAGCTTAATTAAAGTAAATTGAAGACACTTACGAACATTTGAGACTCTTTGAAATATAGGAGGATTAATTGTGTGCTAACTGGTTGAAGATTATATTGATAGTGACTGCATATACTGCAAGTGCTCTTCAACAACAGTCAATAGTAATGCCAGCAGCAAAATCAGAAGGGAGGCAGAGAGGTCTTTCCAACTTGAGGTCTGTTCACACTTACCTTTGCAGCATGGATTGGGGTGCTAAGGAATGCTCTGTCTGCATTGCTATATTGTCTCCCTTCAAGAACATCCAGGAACATCCCAGAGCACACTGGAGCACCTCAGTCCATAGCACCAGGAGGAGCTGGTGAATTCCCAGTTTCTTCTGCACACAGCGTTCACACCCTCCTCCAGGTGCAACCACTGTGTGGGGCATGGTGGTATGGCTGTGGCTGCATGGGCTCCTGGATTTTGATTCACTGTTGACTGAAATTCTGAACTATGCATCTATTTTATTATTATAGTATGTAATGTCTTTTCTATAGCTCCATACTGTTGATAAGAAAATGCTATGTTTGGAAGAATTAAGCACTGTTTAAGATATTATAGCCATAAAAGCATGGCTATTGGTTTTGGTCTAGTGGTTAGGGAGCCGGACTCTTATCTGGGAATACCAGGCTTGATTCTGTCCTCCCCATGAAGCCAGCTGGGTGACCTTGGGCTAGTCACAGCTCTCTTCTGAGCTCCCACAGCCCCATCTACCTCACAGGGTGTTCTGTTGTGGGGAGAAGAATAGAAAGCTTTGTCAGCCGCTTTGAGTCCCCTTGTCTGGGTGAGAAAGCGAGTTAGAAAAGCCAACTCTTCTTCTTCTTCTTCTTGAATTAATGTCTAGGTACTTCCTCCAGCCTGGAGAGACAGGCAAGATGCCTCTAGCGTCTATTTGCATGAATGCGAGAGCAGGTGAAGGTGTTGCCTTTGTCAATGCTGGGCTAGATGGGCTGTGGGCTGCTTTTATGTTCTTAACACTTTCCATCCCTAGAAACAAAACAATTTTTTAAAAAATATATATGTGTATTGCAGGTCTTCTGTGAAAAAGCAAGGCTAATTTTTAGTATAGAGGTGAGAACATAGGTTTTGGCTACAAAGCTTGAATGCTGTGACATGGCAGGGTTGAGCCAGGCAGACAGACAGATGCAGAGCTATACCATTCAACAACCTATTTGCTGCATTTTGCAATATGTAAAAAAAATCTCCATTTAAAAAGAAACATGCATTTGAATTTAGCTATTTGAACCCTCCTTGTCATCTTCCTTCCTTCATTCTGTTTGAAAACAAATAGATCAACAGATGGAACACTGAAGGCTATTCACACTATATTTGGGGATTTTGTTGATGCCTTTAGATCATATTCATAAACTAAATAAGTTTATTGAAGTAATATTTCTCTGTCTGTGTAACAAAATGAAACAATCTTGATTGAGTTTTTTTCCCCCTTTGGCTTATGATTAATTAGGTACTGTAAAAGAATGGAGTGTTCCCATGATAAACATTTATTTGTTTACCAAAAATACACACAAAAAACCCTCTTACTAGATGTGATCAGAGCTAAGACTTGGTAAATAGTTCCTATTTTATCCTAGGGATAAGATAAAATCCCTAAGAAATCTAAAGCTTTCAACATCAGTCATGAAAAAGTAAACTTCCACTTTATTTTTAAGTCCTTTCCACTGTGATTAGAATTTTTCATCAGAAAATAATGAGGCTTGAAGCCCAGTCTGAAAAGAATTTGGAAACAGGGATGCACATGATTTTTCTCCCATTTTCTTCGCATCGAAAAGGATATGCTAATGGAGCCACCAAATGTGCTAGGCTTTGAATTCACTTTGAATTTGCTAGGCTTCAAATTCTCTTTGAATTTGCTTCGACTTCCTGCTGCCAACAGTCACTTCTCTGAATCTGTTCCAAATCTGTTCCAAATCAGTTCTGAAGCTTTGAACAAAGGCACAAAAACTTCTGTTCCACATGTGAGGGTCAGTCTTCAAATATAGCCAATATTCAATTCAAATATGAAGTTTTAAACCTTCCCTATTTGGGAACCTTTCTTTGGTGCAGGATAAGCTCAGAAACTCTCTCTTACGGTCCTTTGGCTTGTTGGGTGGCAAGCACAGATGATTATATGCTCTTACACAGGTTCAGCTGGCTTCATGGTAATTCCACATTACCTGTGCTTTTGCTGCCTCCAGAACTGTTTCATTACTCAGAGCTCCTCAGAAAACTAAGGAAAAGCTCAGACACCATAGCACCAGAGAGGACATTTGAAATAATTGTGTTGGCCTGCTGTGTTGTGGTATTATACAAATCGACAAGAGGCCTCAACAGGATTACCAGCTCAGGCCTCTGGAAATTCCCCAAGAGAATTCAGAAATCCATCAGATCTCATAAATCTCTAGGGACAATTTTAATGAGACCTCCAAACTTGCAGCTGGAGAGTGACATCTTAATATTAAACTTCACTAAATATCATATTACTGGCAGTGGCATGAAATAAATAAATTTTGAGTGATGTAGTGTTCCTGTCTCTGCAAATTAGAAATTTTTGAAAATTTACAAAATTCAAATTAGTATGGAGTACAATATGTGAATCATCTGAGGGTGTGATCAAACATGTTCTATGGGAGAAACTGAGGTTGTAAAGACAAATATTTTACCTCTAAATTTGCTTTGATTGTCTCAAAACCTGGGAATGGGCGTTTCTTTCTCTTTTAGGGTTTAATAGCATCCAGAGTGACTTTCTTTTAGTCAGATTGGGCAGGTAGCTACATAGGACAAAGACAGGAAACCATAGTGTGGAAATGGGTACTACAGATGAGTGACCATTCAGAACCCTGGAAAACCAATCATCAAGTGACCAATTAGTGGTGAGCACTCATTGTCATGCAAGATGTTGCAGACCTGAAGGTCAGTGAAGACAAAAGGGTGTGGAAATGAGCTAGACCTTTGGAAACACATTTATTTACATCTTTGAATGCCTATTTGTGTCTGCAGAAGGGACACTTTTTCTTAAAGGAATGACTGAAAAAAATCCGGTCTGATCACATTCTCAAAGTTGATTTATGCAGTTTGAGGAGTATTTTTCTAGGTGACCTAGATTATCATGCTAAATTACAGCCTGAATTTCTGTATTTATTTTAAAATTTATACCCAATAATATAACATATTTATTTCACAGTATTTTTCCCTTTGAAAAATCAGTTTAAATAACTTCTGTTAAATTATTCTACTTCACAAAAATAAGAGGGATAAAGTATAATCTCACAGACTATCTGCTGGAATGTCAGTTTTGTAAACATTCATAAATAAGCCATTAAATAAAATAAAAAAAATAGAGGTTTTGAAGCCATTGTACATTTATATTCTTTCTTATTCAAATTCCCACACTAAAAAAAGAGGCATGAAGTTTAAGATTGCAATGTTTCCGAGCTTGTGTAGGGTGAGGAGTCTGACTCAGTATGTTGTCTCTTCCGTTTTATAGCAAATGTAGGTTTGTTTGGTTTTGTGTTTTTCAACCACCACTAAGGCATCTCAGAGACAGCTTAGAGATGATTTGCAGGTTCACAAGCCAGACTATCTTTCTCCTCTCATGAGCATTCTAGGCAAGGAAAGATGGACCGGAACAAGAGGGCCAGACTACTGTTCCTGAGGCACTTATGAGCTGCTGTTTTCTCTCTACATGTTAATCCAGCCTAGCTGGGGAGAAGGGTGCTGCTAGTAGTACTAGGAGCAGAAGTGTCCAAACATCAGAACTGAGGGAGGGCAAGAAGTCTTTGCTGTGGAGGCACAATCTAAAAGGATTACACTGTGCAACATGCATGCAGTTTTCCATAGTTTTTTAGCTGCTTATCATGAAGCCAATGGAGAAACTACAGACTGTATAAACTAAAACCCTTTGCTGAATAATCAGTCAGTCCCATAAAGAAGATTGTGGATGATCAATCTTTCCTATTTAAGTGGCGAGTTAGGAGTTTTCAGAGTAGAAAACACTGCAGGAGTGACTGCATTTGTCCATAAACTAGAGATTGTGGCCCAAGGCAAATTGATGTTTCCAGCTGATCATCACTGTAGTCCTATAGTGGCATCAAAAGGCACATCTGCAAATTCTAATTAGCACCATTGGTAACGATGTGCACCAATAAAGTTTTAAGTATGAATCTAAATTGCTGAATTATGAGCAGGAGAACTTTAAATGGTGCCATTTTGGCTCCCTGTGCCATCTCATTTAAGACAGAGGGAGACTGAGTATTTTCCAAGCAATAAAGTTTATTTATAACTGGGAGACCTTACTAATTCATTTCCCAAGTGCTATGATGTATGACTATTGCAGTTCAAAGGAAGCAACTGTTGTATCATACAGTATGTAATCAGCTACAGATTTGTTAACTGCCACTGAAGTATGTTTTTGATGAAGAATCTTAGAATTAAGAGGACAAAATCATTATGAGTATGTTTAGGTAAGACCTTGTTGTTACTGAGACTATTGGTTTGGAGGTAAATAGCTCTCTTTCTACCAGTTCACTCAGTCATAGGTAGGAGATTGGTTCTCATGATCAATTGAAGCTGCTGTAGGGTTGTTGGAAAAAGGGCTCTTGCCTAGATTTTGATCTTGGCTAGATTCCAGCCTACACTCCCTTTGTAGAATACAGTCCCTCAAGGAGAAAGGAGACGGGTGAAAAAAAAAAGGTTAGTCCTCCTGAAATGTAACCCTTGCTTTTAACATAAAGTCTCTGTTAACATGAAGTCTCTGCTTCCAATCAGCACTTTCTAGGAATTAGTGTTTTATTGCATGAATACTTGAGCATTTGAGATGAAATTTCCAGGAGAAAACAAGCAAGCTTATTCGGATTCTGAATTTGGACTAATGGTGGACCTGATAAATCAGCACCAGAACTGTACTAGTGCCATCTGATCTGGAAGAAGGATGGGGCTAGGAAGACTGTGGTTATAGCACTGAGGAACATGTGCTATGACAGCAAGGCTGTGAGGATGCCTTCACAGTCCCTTTGGAATAATGGCTATGTTGATGGCCATGGTGTCTTTGCATGCCTGTGAAGACACTTCACTTCCACTTCCTGATATGAAACAGATCTTAGGTGTCTGCATTGCATCTCTCCTTAGACCACATTTGCCACTGTCCCCATCCTGCTTAATGCAGATGCCTCCTGCTGTGGTAGATCTGAGGCGTTTTCACACACGGGGTTTTGGAACGCGTGCAAGACAGCCTCGAATGCGGCATACGCATTGCCGCAGCGGGGCTTGGGCTCCAACGTGTCCGGAGCTGTCTTGCACGCGTTCGAGATGTAGAGCACTTTAAAGTGCTCTACATCCGTTCCGGCGCGGACGAAGCGTCCGCAGCCGTTCGGGGAGAGAAGCATTCGCTCATGTTTCTCTCTCCCTGACAGCCGTGGGCTCACCTCCCCTGCCGGCGCTGGCTGACAGTCAGCTGATTGCCTGCCTTGCCGGCTGCGGGAGCCTCGGCAGCCATCTCCCCGCCCCTTGCCGGCGTTTGCCGGCATTTGCTGGCTAAGGCACTTCAGAATGCTTTGAACATTCGCACACAGGCGCACCGGAACGCGTTTACACGCGTTCCTGCGCTCCTATGTGTGAATGGTCAAAGCGTTCTGAAGTCTCTTAGGCTTCCCGTCCTACACCTGTTCCGAATGGAACGAATGTAATGCGAAAATGCCTCTGGATCAAGCTAATTCAGATCCACTAATTCAGATTAAGCATGGTAAGTGCAGAAAAGGCCAGAGATCAAGAAAAAAACCCCATGATTTGTAGCTGGGCATTTGTAGCTAGTCACAAATGCTTCTGGGAGCATTTATAGTTGAAAAGGAAGTTAGGAAACAACAGCATGGGCTTTTGATGCAATTACCTCAGTGAGCACGGCATTATGAGACAACCTTTTGGAGGTCAGAATATTTATTTTAAAACTGACTCATTGCTGTATAGCCCTCTGACTTCAAAACACACATACACACACAGAGAGATGCACACATATTTGCACTGCGGCTGCCTACATACAAAACTGCTATACAGCAGTTCTGAAAGTTTGCTTAAATTAATACTGAAGAAGTACATTTACTTTGGAAAGCTTTGAAGTGAAAAGAGGTCAGGGACACAGCTGATGAGCTGTATCTGTGTATTCATGCCAAGCACCAGCTTTTCAAATTGCTTTCAAAGTCGAAGTGAGTAAATCTGAATTTTGATGATGGAAAAGTCCAGCTTTGGTTTAGTCCTGGGTGAGCAGACTCACCCTTACTTTGCTTTCACTTAGAAAACAACTTCTAAAGCTCTGGCAGACTGATATTTAACCCTTGCCAAGCCTCTTTGACATTGCTCCAAGATGACTTCAAAAGAACAAGTGGTCAGGAGAGAGCAGCTACTGCAAACAAAACCTGCAAGGTGCTGATAGAAGTATGTACCAGGAACCATTTTGTACTTCAAGAGGTTTCAAACTTCCTGAGTGAACATCTCAAAGAAAAGTGGGGAAGAAATCACTCCAGACTTAGCACTTAACAAATAAGAGTATCTGCTAACTAGTTGTTCCACAATGTGAGCATTCCTCTATGCAAGTCGGCATGCTGGTTGATTAAAATAAGAAGGAAAAAGGTCCTATGTGAATATTCATAGATCTTAGGTGATTCTGTACCATCCAGTATACTAGATCAACAAGCATACTAGGGCCCTTTCTGCACTGGGCCTCATTTTGAATTATATCCTGGAATAAGGGCCTCTCATCTGCAGGCTAGCGCAGACTATGGCAAGCCACAGGCAAGACTTGCTGTAGTCTGCATCAATGTGCAGGTGGCAGGTTCTATTCCAGGATAGAAAGCAGAATAAGTCCCAGTGCAGAAAGGGCCTTTGAGCATCCCTTCTGCAGGCTGGCACAGTCTATTGTAGGCCTGCCCCCATCTTGATGCTTAAATTTAATCTCCCCATTTCATGTAAAATATTAAAACCTTCATGCTGTGCAGACTTCCTTGTAAACATGTGTAGTAAATATGTGCTGATTTTTCTTCCATTCTGGCATCTTTTAATAATGGCCTTGGTTTCATAGGTATGTAACTGATAAGAAACTATTAGTGAAAAAGGGGGAAGGAAAGGACTAACCTCAGAGTGCAGACTAATGATTTTTATTGCAAGCATTTTTAAGAAGGAATTTATTGGGGTGAGAACATCTAAAAGAACAAAATCCTATTAGTAAATTTAAACTTAGCTCCATGACTTCATTTGCATAGGAAGATTATGAGAGTCACTACAACTGAAAGGTAAAGTGAAATTGGGCTCAGAAGCTCAACTCTGTGGCTTGCCTTGGATCTGCAGCACCAGGATCTCATTTGCCTATCCTGCTCCCTGCTGGCAAGACAAAAATAACTGTGACTGAAGTAAGGTGAAATTGGACTGAGAAACTCAGTTAACAGCATCGGATAGAAGAACAGGTGAGCAGGACACCATTTTAAGACAGTTAACAGCCAATACGATCACAGTTAGGTATTGCTACTTTTGTTCTTTTTTTCCTCCTGCCCCTTGTCCTCCTTCTTTTTGAACAAGCAGATGGGATTGTTCTGGACCAGTTAGAACTCTTCAACTGGACCATTCTACCCCTGCAAGTAGGGAAACAGTCAAAAGTATGTTAAGAGGACAAAATATACAGGCATG
This sequence comes from Aspidoscelis tigris stejnegeri, assembly GCA_023333525.1. Taxonomy (NCBI): domain Eukaryota; kingdom Metazoa; phylum Chordata; class Lepidosauria; order Squamata; family Teiidae; genus Aspidoscelis; species Aspidoscelis tigris. The sequence goes on from JALMGA010000001.1 coordinate 100,342,252, forward strand.
CTCCCATATCTGTGAGGGATACGTACCTGTTCCTACCATCGTTAAAGGAAACCATGGATATATGAAAAACTGGAAGAACTTGTGGGATTTCCCATGATTCCTTGCAAACCCCATGGGATTTCCCATGATTCCTTGCAAATCATGCGAGACTTCCCATGATTACCATGAAATCCCATGGGATTTGCAAGGAATCATGGGAAATCCCATGGGATTTTGCATAATTTCCAAGTGTCCCAGGTGTGGGGTGGGGAAGCTGATTTAGTTAACCATGGATGAGTGGATCTGTAGTAACCAGATCAGCAGATACAGAGGCATTGTATTGTACAGAAACTGAATGGATTGTTTGCACCTCTCTTTGCAGAAAAGAAAGGACTTCCAGCACTTATATCTGGTCAGGATTAAGAAATAGACTACAGACCTCACTTATATGGGCCACATTAGTGAGGAACAAGGAAGAAACCATCAGAGCTTCAGAGGCCAGCTTTAAAGCTCATCAAAGTTTCAGGGCCAGCACAGAGGCTGGACTGGAACAGCTGTTACATGGTGTTGTTTCAGCCCTTAGTAATGTGAGAAGCTGTGTCCTGGGATAGACTGGTTTGGGGAAAATTAGCTTTGCCCAGACGCAAAAGCTCCAATGGGACAATATAGCCAATTAGGTTTTAAAAACAGAGGATTAGCCAGAATGGCAAAAGAAAAAGGAACAGAAGGACATAAATACAACAGGATTAAAAGTTCTTCAAAAAGAATGAAATATTTTATTGAGGACATATCAAAAGCCTCAAAATGGCAAAGTTATTAAGTTTGGTAGCAACCAACTGACTTCTGTTGTTTGAGGTACAGAAACAGGTAGTGAAAATGCAGTCAGGCCAATACAAGTTGGTGTACCACTGAAATGAGTCCCATGGTTATCTGGGAAATTAAGTCATGCCTTGTGCATTCCTCTGTATCCTGTATTTGCTGTTGCTCATAAACTGGTGGACCTATTTAATCATGTCCACTGGTAATCCAGATCAGGAGGCTCCTAATCTGAATTTTACGCCATATTGGGCAGATGGAGCAAGAAATGAGTGAGCCGGGCCTTTCTAGTTTACACTAAGTTGGGACAGGAGAAGCCCTGTAATGGATTTTGGAGCACAGTATTTCATATCTAATGTATGTTTAGAAAAGCTCCAAGAAACTGAAGAAAACAATGGTTAGAAAGAATTAAGCATCAACAAATCACCAGGCTTTGACAGCATCTACTCAAGAATTATTTAAAAGCTTAAAGCTGAGATTATGGACCTCCTAACAAAAATATGCAACTTGTCAACCATGCTTGGCCTCTGCAGTTGAATTTTGAAAGGAAGCTAACATAACTCCAATTTTTAAATAGGGCTGGCCCGGGAAATTATAGGCCTGTCAGCTTAACATCTATTCTGGAAAAGATAGTGGAAACCATTATTAAAGATAAAACTATGAAACATATGGAGGCGCAGGCCTTGCTCAAAGATAATCAACAGGGCTTCTGTATTGAAAAGTCCCATCTAACTAATCTTCTACTTGATTATTTGCATTTTTATGCTGCCCTAAACCCAGGCGTTTCAGACTGGGTCATAACAGTAAAAACAAGCTTTTTAAACATGAACAGTACTGGAAAGAGAGAAAGGAAAATGTTTTTTCTGACAAAGAACAGGCTGAAAAGGCGGTTCTAGATTTTTTATTTTATTTTTTGAGGAAGAATGTGTGCATGGTGTTGAATGACGTGTGGTTACAACATGACTGCAAAAGCACCTTTACAACATCTCTGCATTAGTGGCTGCATTGGTGGCAATGGTGTCGTCACAGTGCCTGCCAAGACACCCTGCATCTGCAATGAAGGTGTCTTTGCATTGCCTTCAAAGGCACCTACCTGGATGTAACATTTGACTGATGGGATGTGGGTCAATTGCATCGGGTGCTGGAGGCGCTGTGGGCCAATCGCATTGCAGTGTGGGCAGCTTGTACTGCAGCAGTTCGCGCCCACTGATGTGGAACCATGAATCTACACTACATCACTCTGTCATTCTAAGCCTCTGCCTGTGGTTGATCTGGATTCACTAATTCCCTCTGGCCCTTTCTGCACTGATCCTTATTCCAGATTATATCTCAGAATAGGGAGCTACCATCCTCATGTTAGCGCAGACTATAGAATAACTCCGTTCTGAGATATAATCTCAAATAAGGCTCAGAGCAGAAAGGGCCTTTGACTCTTTATCAAATGATTCATTATACATGCATATCAATAAATATGAGGCTATGGGTGCAACCAGACATGTGGCATACTGTGATGTCTCTTCTCAGCGGCTTGGCATTCCTGTGTGTCTGGAGTAGGGGTGTGCACGAATGCAATTTTTGGGATTTGATTTTATCAAATCGAATATCCAAAAACTTGAATTGACTCAAATGTTTAAAATTCAAATGTATTCCCATTTGATTCGATTCAAATACATTCAAATGTATTTGTGCAAATTTTCAATTCAGATTTGCAAATGCAAATGTCGACAACATTCGTGTGTGCTCATATGCATCTGTATACATCCTGGACACAACCGTACACATCTGTTCACATCCCGTACTTATCCCATATGCATCCAATTTTCGTTCCATACGGATCCATACAAATGCGAACAGGTGCGGGAAAGATACATGCAGGAAAGTACACATCGTGTACGTATCCATACACATAGGAATGTCCAAATAATTCATGCAAATAGATTTGACAATTCAAAATTTGTGAAACTGTTTAAATTCAATTTAGAGACATTCAATTTGCATTTGAATGTCCAAATTCAAATTAATGCAATCAATTTTTTGAATTTTTCAAATATCCATGCACATCCCTAGTCTGGAGGCACCCTAAATGCAAAAAAAAAAAAAAAAAAAGCGCTGATACACAGAGAGTGTGATCTTCACAGCACTCATCCTATATACCAATATTGGCCTGACCTTCATCACTTTCATTTGGTTGGGATACAGAATTTTCTCACCCTTACTGAAGAGGGTTTAAGAAGTGTTGAATATTGCTTCAAATACACAGGTGCTGCATCCAATCACCTGCTCCCAACCCTAGATACCCCAGTTATTCATACCTGATTTGTCATTATGATAAATAGAGCAGAGGATAACCCATGTGTGTATTCTGCTGAAGCCATCAGAGAACAGAAAACGATATGCCACATCACAGTGTTCTACATCTAGTCAGATGCTCTGGAACATATCCCTTCCTTCAACTTCTCCCCTTTAGCAGGGATTTTTCTATGCCTTTTCTTATCCAACTATCTTTTCCTTCTAACTAGTCTGCCATTTTGAAATTATTCTGGTGGCCACATTCTAAGCCATTGAACACGGGATGGTGACATTTATGCATTGTATTTGTGAATGAAACTGATTGTCTTCTATGACCAGTGGAAACATAGTTTACCTCATGCATTTTACCAGCAAATCCCACTAGTGCATAATTTTGTTTAAAATCTAGTTAGCCAGAGAACCTGAAAAAGCACCACATAATCTGTTAATGCAACTATGGGAAATGAATGTATATCTTTTATTGTAAACTAGCTTTACTTTCTCTTTTAATCTTTCGTTTTCATAGAAAATTGACTTTTTTCCTTCCTAAATGCGATTTATTAGGTAAGTTGCTTGCATTTTTCTTGCCACACTAGTTCCTCCAACTCCTGCAGTAGTGGGTGTGACTGACAAAGGGATAATTAAACAACAAGATGTGACAGCATGTGAATTATGTAGCAATAATTCATATCTCATATGTTCTTAGTACAGCTGAGTGCTATTGAATTATTATGGTATAGTTCAACCTATAAAAGAAGTGTGAGTGGGATTAGGAAATAGTGTTGTACAACAGGGAATTATACAAAAGGGTCTAGTATTATGTCGTGATGGAAAGATATTTTCTGTTAGAAGAATGTATATCACTGAACATTGCAAGGGAAAAATTCTCAGTAATTTGAGTTTATATAAGCATAGAATCCACCCAGTCTAAAAGTATGACTTACACAGGAAAGCTTTCTTTAATTTGATTTTCCTCAGCATGAGGACAGTCATTCTTCTTACTCTGAATCTTTTATTTGGCTTAGAACATTTCCACCCATCAGCATGGTCCTTCTGGTCAGTTTAGAGGCTCTTCCTCCCCTATCCCTTTGGCTCATTTGCATTTATTTAAAATATATTCATATCCTAACTTACTTCAAGGAACTTTGGCATTTACTAAGAATAGGGGAATTTGTGGACATGTAGTTAAACTTCAGCCCTCATAATTCCTGGTAATTGATTTTGATGGCTTATGGAAAAGGAATACCAGAGAAACATCTGAAGCAATGAAACATCCTATATATGGTTCCTTTAAACTGCTCACCCCAACAGTTCTGTGAGGCAGAAAGTGATTGGCTTATAGCTCACCCATGAGCTTATTGGTTAAGTAGGGATTTGACCATGGGTCTCTTTAGCCAACTCATGGTTTGCTCCTTTGCCCTGCTTCTCATCTGAATGACATTTCTTGCTGAGCGAGAGGTCTGTAAGGTCCACCCCATCCATGCTGTAATCAATTTTCATTCTCTTGTTCAGCATTTAACTTGATTCCTCTGTCCAGCTCAGTACACAAGCCATAGCTTTATATAGACACAAGTAAAATCGATTTTGCTTTTGAGCTAATGAACACAGGAATTACAATTCACTTTTGGGGATATTTTTGCCTTCAGAAGGATGTCAAGATTTTACCTAAAGTATCTGCTTAAAATTAAATGTTGAACTAAATAGATATGAAAACTAGTTTTGGATTTTTTGTGTTTTTTTGGGGGGGGATTAGACTTCTAGCAAGATTCAAGAGGTTTAAAAAACCTTCTCCCAGCATTAGCAGAAAAGCTAGTCTAGAAATATCATTTTCTCCTCCCTTTCTCATTCTTCATTGAGTCTCTCTATAAAGCTTTGGAGCAAACCAATCTTTGAACCTTTCCACCCTTCAAAGATGGAGATGGCAGGGGCTCCTCTGGCATGAAGTGGCTCTCGGTGTACACAGCCACACCCCATCTTTGATAGCTGTGGTGCTTACAGCACTTCTAGTACAGCCTGAGACACAGCCTTCATACCTACTTCTGTGTGAAGGCTGCGTGAGGACAGGGCAGCCATATATCACTCCATAGTTGTGCATGGTGTTGCCTGATTGTCATAGCAATGGCCCAGTGCAAATGGCAATTGCTGCAGTGAGGCAGATGCTCTCAGACAGAAGTGTCTTTGCACTTCGACAGCACTAAGCTAAGTGCCCGGTAACTTTGGGATGGGTCTGGAGTTCATAATATGAATGTTGGCTTCCATTCCTGACCTCAACATCTGTGTTACACTGTCCCATGGAAGTAAAGTGCAAACAAGCCCCTCTGATGCTAATTTCCCTTCATAAATGAAAGGGAAATGTTGAAAGGTTCACAGCTGATGCCAAAAACAGGTCCACACTAAGGCCAGAATGGAAAGCCAGGGCTCAACCCTGATCTATTTACCTCTATATTACCAGAGGCAAAGTTGGGCATCTGTGGTAACATGATTTGATGCTTTCAAGAGAAGCAAATATAGAATCAATGTCCTTTTCCCAGTTTCTCACTTTTGTACGAAACTGAAAAGTCATACTGAAAGCAACCAAGAACCTTTTTTAATTGAAATTTGCAACAGTACAATAAACAAAACATCAATCATTATGAGTCAAAAGTTTAACAATACAGATTGAACAATCATTTACACACTGATCTGAACCAGTGCAAATGAGTCAAAGGGAGGGTGACGGAGGAGCCTTTACTGACCAGAAGGATACTGCAATTTCCTTCAGCTCTTTCACTGTGTGAAACTCATGTGAGCTTCAGAGTCTGTGTGCATGAGCTCTGAAGGTCATAAAGAAAACTTCCTGGCAGTGGAGTCCATGGGGAATCCGCTTCAGCAGTTCAATATGGCGCAGCACCAAAATGAGTCCCATGGGTAGTCTGGAACACAGAGGCATACTTTCTGCATACCTCTGTGTTCCAGACCAGGGCCTGCTAGTATGCCGATATGCCTCAATACTGAGGATCCTTTCTGCATTTACTTTGCCTAATCCCTAATAGTGGGTCAGGAACATTATGATTTATCCCAAGGTTGGGCCAGATCACTCTGAGCTGGAACAACACCATTCAGGAGGTGATGGTGTGTTCCAGCCCAACTCTTGCACTGGCCTTGAAGCTTGTGTGAACATCAGAGTCAGGGTGCATGAGCTCGGAAGGTCAGGAATAAATGGGGGACAGATTTCAGCAGTACAATATAGTGCAGCATCAAAAATGGGTCGCCTTATAACTGGAACATGGAGATGTGCACCTTCTGCACAACTCCATGCTGTTGTCCAAGCTGAGCTGGTTTGCAAGTAGACCTAAATATCAAGAGCTGTGGTCACCCTTAAGGTTTGATCCAGCTTCAGTCCACTTTCAGAACAAGAGAATACAACAGCAATGTGACAAGCTCTTTTCTTTCAATTAGGAATGTTCACAAATTTGGGGGGATTTGATTCATATTCTTATTCATTTGAATAAATCCTCTTCAAATGTGGTAGGATTCAAATTCGATTTGAATGTTCGATACAAATCTGCCCTGAATCCACTTTGAATCTGCTCTCAACCCATTTCAAATCCACTCTGGATCCGTTGCAGATATGACTGGGACAGCTGCTTTCCCACTTCCCCAGGTTCACAAATGTAACAAAACTTCATACAAATGTTTTGAAGCATTTGATTTGATTTTAAATGTCAATCTTTGAATGTGTCAATATTCGATTCAAATTTAAATGTCTGAATTCAGATGACTTCATATGGATTTTGAATGTAATGAATATCTATGCACATCCCTAACATTCAATGTTAAATAACTCAGAAAATTTGCCTTTGGATTAGATAATGTGGAAGAAAATTACTGGTCACTTTGCTGATGCATTCTCTCACTCTGAAGGTAGACCAAACCTGGATTAAACTAAGATCTATTGGTAATCCAGATCAAGGGCCTCTTGATCTGAATCATACTCCATCCTGTGTGGATAAAGCATATGAGCAGTAGGCGAGGTCCCCCATACTCCTCAATAATGTGCAGAAGGGAAGCCCTTGCCACACTTGCTGGTAAGAATACCAGCAAGTGCAGATATGCCTATGATCTGTTTTTACTTAGTCATACTTCTTCCTTTTTAAAGAGTATAACTCAAAAATATCAGTGTTACATTACAAATCTAGAGATTTGGATTCAATCCAGTGAGCCAACGAGTTACAATGTTTACAAACCTCACTGAAATAAATAGGGCTTAGACCTAAGAGAATATTGTTAGCAGTGTGATCTTAATGGTTTATCCTGTTCATGGAAATAATTGTATGTCCAAAAATAAGAAATGCTTTGTTGTATGAAATCACCAACTGTGCAAATCCAGCCTGAGGAAAAGAAGCTGCCTTTATTTTCTGATCTGATATTCTGCCATCTTCATTTGCTGAGTATGTCAAATGACTCAACCCCACAGATTACACAGAAGATCGAGCAGCTGAGAGAATTACAGGAAATCTTAAACCTTGGTTATGGCGTACATATTCTGTCTATGCCATTAAATTCTTGATTTGATACTTGAAGGATATGAGGATAACAAAAATGAAAGAATTACTCCAGCAGCCTTATTTCTCTGCTAGCCGTATACAACTGCATTCAAACTACAAATGCAGTTTATTGTGCATTTCATCTTTATGTAACTTTTAAACTATATTGTAACTGTGATGTAATTTATGGAATGAAGTGATTAAGTTACTCTACACATAAAAAGTAATTCTATTCTAACCAGTAAGAAATTGGGCTGTATCACGACTTATAGGAATCCTCAAAAGACAGTTTATGTACTTTTTTTAAAAAAAGTTAATGTTACTAATTATAAATTTTTATAATCTTTCTATGCAGACTTGGAGAAGGGTATTTTGCAGTTTTAATGGTGATCAAGTTGGCTGCTGGATTCTGAAGGCCACATGTTGGTGTTCAGTGGTGCCGAGAGTGTTTGACAACAGAGAATAGTTTTTAAACAACTCAAAGAATTCAAATAAAAAATAGGTTACCATTTCACATGGGACTAAGACAGAGACTCTTTGCAGCCTTCATATCCAATTGACAACCCAGCTGATGTCTTAATGCAACAGGGAAGTACAAAGAAAGAGAAATATTCTTGTAACACAATTGTTTCAGACCTTTATAATTTCAGACATACTGCATATAGGCAGTGTCTCCATTTACCTTTTGAGGACAACTCTGTGAGCCCAAGAAAATCCCCACTGTCACTCAAGTTTTGACAGCAGTTGCCACTCTTGAAGCGCTTACACATGCAATTTTGTGGTGTGATTGCTTTCAGAGGTGCCTCCAAAGCAGGCTACTTTCTACCTACTCTGCACAAAAGTGCCGTGGGAAATGGTACCTCCTCACTCTGAAATGGAGACAAAGAAGTGGAGATGTAGCCAGAGTTTCACAGATAAACCTGTTCTTTTCTTAAATAGAGTAGATATTGAATATGCCTTAGTATCGCATTCCAGAATACCTATCTTTCTGGCAAAGTGTATCATTTCATTATTTCATTTTCTACATAGATAGACTTCTTTAAATAGAAGAAGAAGACAAGACAAGACAGAAGCCACAACTACACTTTTGTTTTTGTGAACTTCCCTTGAACCTCGGGGCAATCCTGCTGTAGCAAAAAACTCTACGTAACAGCTCCAAAATACAACAGGACTGAATTCCAAGGAATGTAAATTCCAATGGAACCCAGACTTTTCCTTCTCTCAGTGATTATAGCTGTATACTTGCCAACTCCCAGAGTATGGAAGGGCTGGGCAGTGTGGCCACATCTTCATTTACAGGGCGAGATACCTAGTAACACCCCTACACACCTCTACTTCTCAGGCCACAGAGTTCCATAACAAGAGGGACAGATTGCAGGCACCTCAGAGACAGTAGTGTGGGTTCCTCATGTTCCCAACACTTCTCTAATCCATTTTCTAGCACAGAATGTTTGGGGCGGGATGTGCATCTCCACAATCACAACAAGGCAGATGTTGGATACATTGTTAGGAGTCATCCCGCTATTTTCTGGGGGAAAATAGCTCACCAGGACATCTTCCCATGTTGGGATCTTTTAACGTAATGGATTGAAATAATGAAAGAACAGTTATTTGGTGCTTAAGATCCGGATGTCTGGGAAGACCCCATCTCAAACATCCGGATCCCTGGGTGTGTCGAATCACGGTGGTCAAGAAACTAGAGATTTTGAGTTGGAAGAAAAACACTATCTATACATCACGAAAAAATGTGGATTGCTAATACCATGAACAACATGAAGAGAGGTGGAAGTTTCAGTTTACAGTTAGGTGAAGACGGAAGTTTTTTATGTCTTAATGTTATCTTTTTATATTTTAGAGCCTTGCAGTTACATTGGACTGTTATACCACTTAAATCACACAGAAGGGATTGTGCTCATTTGAACATTAGCACTGAGGTTTTGTTTTCTGCAGTTGTGTACTATAAACACAGATAGCATTTCTGTACATCTGAAATGCTAAAATAATGATGTTTCATTAGGCCTGTGCTTTGCAACTGTAAACAGGCTTATTTCTGACGATAGATCATGGCAATTAAATGACCTCATTTGTCCTTGTCTGAGTCAGCCTTGCCAAAGGGCAAAAGAGAAACTGCCAGAATACTCTTAGAAATCTCTTATTTTTAATCTATGCCTTTAAATTTAATGTTTCTCATTTACTTAAATCTTCCCCTCAGAGAATGCTGAAAACTCTTATTTAAGCCTTTTTTTTAACATTATTTCTAGCTCTTACTTATTGCATTGTAGACTCATATTCATATTTGCGGGCTAGGTTCCATTTTCCAGTTTATAGGGCATTTTTGTGATTTTCTTCTTTGCAGGCACCAGTATTAACTTCCATAACCCCCATTTGATTTGCCAAGAACTGTAAGCCTCTTGGTATTATTATCATTGGTGCATCACACAGGTCCCAGATGGGGTCTTTTGGAAAGATAAAAGAGCCAGCCACAGAGTTCCATAAGTCAACAGTATGAGGTCGGTTGCTGTAATGATGTGGATGTAAGCAGCCTGCTAAAGCTCTAAGCTGGGTTATGTAAGGCAAATTGCATGCTAAACTGAACCAGATGCTTGACATGATGGTGTGCTGAAGGAAGAAGTAAGTATGGATGCATTTGTTAAAATAACCACAACAGCAATTGTTACAGACGAACTGGTACAATTAAATCAAGAAAGGCTAATGCACAGAATATTTGACTCAGAGTAGTATATTGAACTTAGCTGTGGCTCCATCTAAAAGGATAAAGGCTTCCATGATAGCAGCACTGTCAACAGCATGTTTACTGGCTTTGGAGCTCAACTGCTGCCACTCATGCCCCACTCAAACATGGAGGGCATCCTTAGTCTCTGTGTACAGTCACTAGTCCCCACTGTGGTGAATGCCTACATCAACACATAATATACCAACTTGAGAGTTGTTCCACATGCACTGGCCTCCAGCTATGAAGGCTGACAACTCTGGAGACCAGCCAAAGGCATGGGGAGGAACTGTTTAGTAGACATGTGTTCCTTGTGTCTTTTATATAAAGTACTATAATGCTGAAGGAGCACCTCAGCATTTACAGCTGAATTTATAAAACACTTTCTCCGTAACTCTTTTGTGCTATTATTTTCTTAGGTCCTTAGGCCCCGTCCTCTGGAGGATACTTTTGGAGGATCCATCCAAAATAGGGATGGATCTAAAGAGGCCTCATGTGCGGAGAGGACGGATCCTGAGGGCTTGATCTCATGGGTGCTGTGTGGAGGCCACAGCATCCATTCCCAAATGCAGCCGGCTTCCTGCACCGCTGCCGATGCCCCCAGAGCCGCAGAACTGGAACATTCAACTCCCAGTCACTGTGTATTTCCGCCGGTGCATGGTGCATGGGTGAGGGGAACCAGAGTCAGACTGGCCTGCTTCTACCCTTCCCAAGATGGTGGCCACTGACACATCCTTCCCCTTGCCTCTCCATGTGTGGAAGTGTACTGCTTCCAAACAGATCGAGGCAAGGGGACAGACTGAAGACCTAATTTTCCAGGTCTTCACGGACAATGGATTTTTTGGCAGTGAGACCCCATTAGGTCGGATCTCATGTGGTGCTGTGCAGAAGCGGCTGCCTGGAAGGGTCCCAGATCTGTCCTCCAGTGCAGAAGGTAAGTTTTCCATGTGTCCGGTATGTGTCCTTAATGGGGTTTCTGTGGCCAATGCAGAAACATCCTTAGTCTCTCAGGCAAGGGTAGGCAATAGACTTCCTATAAGAGTTCCTATCCAGATGGGTACTTATGGTCCACCTAGGGTCTATCAGAGAGGGTGGGGCATCTACAAGTCACTGTGCCAGATGCGGATACCTTCTGTTTATTCCCATAAAATTAGCCACTTTTTTGAAAGACAGGAAGTCACCTCTTTCAGAGGAGTTGGTGTCGGAAGAGACTGAATTTCGATGTCCATCTTGTTCCCCTGCTGGATGTGCAGCTGGAATGTTGGGCCATGTACTGGGTACACAATCTAGTTTCCTTCTGGTCTCTTGCTAACATGTATAACCAAGGAACCAGAGGTCTCTGTGAACAACATTCCAATCACAGAGGTTATCTAGAAATCATGGAAGCCTTCTTTAAAACTCTGTGAATTTGCCAGCAACCCTTCCTGCACCTCCACTGACTCCTGGGTGACTTAATGTGCTGTGGCCCAACACCTTGTGCCCTCAAGCACTGATCCACTTGTAAATGGATCACAAAGCAGTAGCCAGATGTAGGCAGACAAAAACCCCTCAACACATTCAAACAAGATTCTCCCTCTTTCCGCTGTGACTCTTTTAAAGTGGAAGGGCTTTCTCTCACCAGCTGGCTGCTGGGGTGCTTCAGACTCCCTCCTTTCCCTTTTAAAGGCACAGTACTTATTTACTTTGTTTTATCAGTAACGTCTTCACTGACAGACTTCAGGCAGGCACTTTTCAACTGGAGCAAACGATTACTCTTTTATTAGATACAACTTCTTTAGAGATAACAGGCTTAAGATTACAATCACTGTATATGACAACACTTTCACTTCTTTAAAAATTCAGCAACAATCAGGACCCTACTACCCAGCTCCCTTACAGGCAAGCTTAGATCCCTGTTCCTTCCTGCCCCACCCCTTGAATTAACCCAGGCAAAGAACCCTTTTAGGCTGCTTCCGCAATTGATTAAATAAATCCAGATCTACCTCATCCAGATTTAGTAAAACCAGGTTCCAGTAGACCCAATTTTACTAAATCCGGATGCATGGTAGATCCGGATTTACGGGGGTAGATCCGCATCTAATAGATATGGACCTACCCACCCCGTCCTTCCACACATGTGGCGGAAGGATGGATTAAATCCAGATATGAGGTGGGTGCTGTGCAGATGCACAGCACCTGCCTCACATCCGTGCTCTGGGGCCCTTCCCCCGGCCCGCCATGCTTGGCTCCTTGGAGCCAAGCATGGCGAGCTCGGAGACCCCGCTGCCGTGGTTCACCCTCACCCCAGAAGTGGTGGATCACCACTTCTGGAGCCAGGGGGAGCTTCTCTGAAGCCCTCCCTACCCCACCTGGGGGAGACTGAGTGAAATCCCCTCCTTACCTGGTTGTGGTCGCCCCGATTCTGGCCGTGAGAACCCAGGGTCCCTGCAGCCAGAATTGGGGCGACCATGACCAGGTAACAGCCGCGGTCCCTTTAAGGGCGCGCTGGGTCCGGCGCTCACTTAACTACGCGCGAAAGCAAAAGATTTTCTTTAAAAACCATAGAGAGCTACACAGTTCTCTCAACCAATCAGAAAAATGGCTAAAAAATATACTCTCAGTTGGCGGAAGCATGGAATTTTACACCTCTTTGGGTTCGGCGATCCAGCCAATCAGAGGTCTAAAATTTTAAAAAGTCACGCCCCCTCCTCCTCAACAAAGTAGACGCTTTTTCGGCGCCATTGGGTTTTTGGAGATTGGAGAAGGCGGCAGCGGTGGCCGGCGAGGAGGAGCAGCAGTCATCATGGGCAGTGCAAGAGGTGGGCTAGTGGATCAGCCATGCCTGCTCTGGCAGTGGCGGCTGGCGAGGAGGAGCAGCCATGGCAGTGCAAGAGGCAGAATTACCAGTGCGCCGGAGCCGCCGCCGCCAGAGCAGACCTGGCTCGTCCTCTAGCCCACGTGGTGGCCTGGTCCTGGGCTCGGCTGCGCTGCCCGGGATGGGGCCGAGGGGTCACCGTTGCTGCCCACTCTAAGGCCGTGCCATGCTGAGGGGAGCCGCTGCCGCGCCACCCCCCTGAGCCGCCGGGAGAGAGCAGCGCCAAGAGCAAAAGGCACGGCCAGGACACAGCAACCCAGGAAGTGAGTGGGGCCCAAGGGGATCCAGTGCCGTCGTTCCAGGGCGGGGGAGAAGGTAGAGGGAAGGCAGAGGTGGCGCCCCTTCCTTTCGACCCGGCGCCTTCCTTTTGTGGTAAGGAAGGGGCCGGCTGTGCTCCTCCCCCCCCTCTCACTTCCAGGACCCCTCAGCGCCGTCCAGTGTCCCTCCGTGTCCCGCACCTATCTCCGTGCCTGCCCCGGGCTGCTGCCGGGATGCCTCCGCGCTTCTCCTCAGGGACCTCCAGGCGTGTTTTTCTGCCGAAGCCTGGTAGAAAAACAGGGTGCCGTTGTGCCCGGACGGCTGAGGAGGAGCGAGGAGGGTTCCGCGAGTGAGTGAGTGTGGGGAGATGGCCCTTGGGAAGGGGCGCCTGTTAAAAGCGAGGAAACTCCGCTGCCGGATGGGTCACCAAGGGGGGCGGCGGCGGCGGAGTTCTCTCGCAGGGAAGCCGGGCTTAAAACAGACATCAGATCAGATCCCCTTCCAGAGCTGCAAGGCAGTTTCAGTTATTCAAGGGTTAAAACAATTGAGGTTTCCTTCCTAGAGCGCCCTACTAGATGCCTTGAGGGAGGGCCTCAGCTTGGAGGTCTCTTCCTCAGGTAGGCACGTGGCGCGCAGGCTGCGTGCTTCAGGTGTTGCAGGTGCCAGCAGGTAAGTTGGGCAGAGGGAGATGGGGAGGGCCAGGGGTGTCTCTGCGCAGCAAGGGTTTGCGGAGGCTGCGGGGGCACCCCACATGGGTCTTCTTGGCTGCCCCTACCCGGGCTGCCCTGGGATTTGGAAGTGGGAGGCAGAGCCAGTGGTCAGAAGAGGCTTTGCTTTGGGCACCGAGGGCTCAACCCGTCTGGCATGCCTTTGTCGAGCTCCATTCCTCCCTCCCCACTCCCTCCCCCTTCCTCCCTCCCCTTCCCCCCCTTTATCCTTCTTTCCTTCCCCCCTCCCCTGTTCCTTCCTCTTCCTACCTCTGTCAGCTGGGTGATCTTGGGCAAGTCACAGCTCCCTCTGAAGCTCTCAGAGACCCACCTCCCTCCCTGGATGTTCTGTTGTTGGGAGAAGAACAGAAGCTTTGTCAGCCTCTTTGAGTTCCCTTAAATGGGTAGAAAAGCAGGGAAGAAAAACCCACTCCTTCCTTCCTGAAGCCAGCTTTGAGTCCCCTTAAATGGGTGAGCAAAGTGGGGTAGAAAAGCCAACTCTTCTTCTTCCTCTAGGGATTAATCCAGGTTTAGTCCACTTTCATAGGCACAGAAGACATCAGCCATGTGACCAGTAATTTTCTCTTCACATTGGCTGCAGTCACACCTGAGCTTCAATCCAGCTTCATTCCACTTTCACATGAGCCAAGCTTGCTGGGTGGCCTTGGGCTAGTCACAGCTCTCTTCTGAGCTCTCACAGCCCCCACCTACCTCACAAGGTGTTCTGTTGTGGGGGGAAGAAGAGAAGCTTTGGCAGCTGCTTTGAATCCCCTCAAATGCGTGAGAAAAGTGGGCTAGAAAAGCCAACTCTTCTTTCCTGCCTGCCTGCACCAGTTTGGTCTAGTGGTTAAAGAGCCAGACTCTTATCTGGGAGTACAGGGTTTCATTCTGCTCACCTGCATGAAAGCCAGCTGGGTGACATTGCCCCCCCCCCCCCAGTTGGCATCATCATGGCATGGGAAGAAGAAGCAGAAGAGTTGGCTTTTCTACTCTGCTTCTGTTGCCCCATTTTAGGGGACTCAAAGCAGCTGATAAGCATTCTGTTCTTCTCCCTGGCTGGCTTATGGCTGGTGAGAAGAAGCTTTGCTAAGAGAAGTTCTGTATTTGTTGCTGTAATAGTTAATTGCTTATATTTCAATTTAACAGCTTATTTGCTTGATTATGGTGTGTTAAATAATTACTTGTTTGAGGGGTGTGCTTGTGGAGGAGGGTAAAAGGAGGGTTAGTTAAGGGGTGTTGTGCTTCACTTTCATTTTACATTCTTGTTCTTGTCCTATATTTTTACATTATATTTTTTCTCTTGCTTCATTTTTGTTGACTTGAAGTTTCTAAAGAAGCTTCAATGAGGAATGTATAATTGTAGTTTTCTGTGGCTGTTTCTGTAATCTGGAAGAGATCTGGGCAGTTGGGCAATACTGTATATTTAAGCTCTTTCTAGAAGTTATTTTTCTTGTTTCTTAATTGTGAACGCAGCCCCAGATTCATATAAGTTTTAATCCAGTTTAATTGCACTTTCAGAGTGAGATAATACATCAGCAAAATCTCAAGCTGTTTTCTTTTTGCATTATCTAACTTGAAAAAGCCATCTTTATATAAAGAGGACAGAAAATGATTATTCACTTTGCTGATATATTTTCTCACTTAGAAAGTGGTCTCAAACTGGATTAAAACTCAGGTGTGAACACAGCCTACCACAGTAAGAAATGTTGCAGCTTTATGCAGTTCCATGCATAAAGTTGCAAAATCCAAATATTCTTTGATTAAGAAGGGATTGTATCAGTTCTACTTAGATAAAACAGGACAAGGATTAGAAAGGGAGTAGGTACAGGAAAAAGTGGTAGTAGTAATGTTAAGGGATAGTCTTGAGTCTGCAGAATACAGAGATACTCAGACTAGTTTCAACCTAGAAGCAAAACCAGAATTTCTGTAGAACAAATGCTGTCAAGGCTATTTTTGGAGCTGTAGTAATGAGAACATGCACCTCCAAATGCATCATTTGGAGGAGTTTTCATTCAGCAGGTCTATGGAATTTGCTGCCAGAAGAGATGGTAACAGCATCCAGCCTGGGTGGCTTGTTGGTAGACAAATTCATGTATAACAGGTGTATCAATGGCTACTTGAATGGATGCCTAGGTACATCTTTGGGTGAAGGTTTCATCTTTGTCTTCTGCTTGAGATGCCCAGAAGCACTATGTGAGACATGATGCTGGACTAGATGGGCTATGGTCTGATCCAGCAGGATTCCTCTTATGTTCTTATAGCTGTTTTGTGATTCTTTCATTACCAGTTTTTCTGCTGCAAATCCTATGGCACTTAGAATGTGGACATGCAGGCAGAAAAAGCAGGTTTATATTGTTATTGATGCCATGAGTACAATTCCATGCATAAATTTTCTTGATCTGGTTCTGTATCTTTCTGGCCCTTGGCAGCCCCTCCCACACAACCTCAGCGGGCCCCTCCCACATGACCTCAGTGGGCCCCGCCCACACGACCTCAGTGGGCCCCGCCCATGTGACCTCCCCCCCCATGACCCTTCCCCGCCTTGCCTGTGAACACCCAGCCCTGAAGTCCACCAGCCGCCACTGCCAGGTAAGGAGGGGATTTCACTCAATCTCCCCCGAGTGGGCTAGGGAGGGCTTCGGAGAAGCTCCCCCTGGCTCCAGAAGTGGTGATCCGCCACTTTTGGGATGAGGGCAAGCCATGAGGTAGGAGTCCTCCAGCTCGCCATGCTTCGCTCCAAGGAGCCAATCATGGCAGGCCGGGGAGGGCCCTGGGAAGGAACCGTTTCGCTGTGCAGACGCATCCTAAAAGGATGTGTTTTCACAGCGAAACACCCATTAAGCCCACATCAAATGTGGTATCTATTTAACACTCATTAAGCACACTTTAGGCACGGATAGGTGCGGACGCACCACACCGGAAGTGTGCTTAATATGTCCGACTGTGCAGACACACACGCCCGAAAGTGTGCTTAATGGGTGTTGCTGTGCAGACGCTCCTCACCGGAAGTGTCCTAAACAGCCACGCATGTGCGGACACGCGTTTCCGAATGTGTGCTTAATGTGTGTTAAAAGGACTGTGCGGAAGCACCCTTAGGGTGTGTTCCCATGGTACTTATTTGCCTCTCTATTGCCCCTCTACTGAAGTGGATTTAAGAAAAGCGCGTTCAATTCGGAATTAAGTGTTCCCATGGGGCTCAGCAAAACACGCATTTAAAATGCACGGACCGTGAACAAGGCAGCGTGTTTTGTTTACCCGCATCTTTTTCTCCCCGCTCCTTGCTGTTTTGTTGGGTGCTTGTGCGATCGTGTGCTCATTCACAAGTCCAAAAGAAAAACTTACAAGTTCTCTGTTCGTCTCCCCTGCTTGCGAAGGCAGCCGGGCTGCAGCCAGAGCTATTTACAAGATCTCCAGCTGCTGAAACGCCTCCCCCCATCCAACAATCGTGCGATCGTGCGATCATTTAAAAGTCCAAAAGAAAAATAATTTACAAGTTCTCTGTTCATTGGGTGCCTCCTCGCCAGGAAGGTCCTGGCGAGGAGGCACCACAAACCATGCAAAGTTGGCACCCGCGGTGCCAAGCACTGAAAGGCAATATTGCAAAATCAGAGGGGGGGTTGCACAGAGGAAGCCCTCGCCCCTCCCCCTCCCACCTTCCCCAATCTCTCCCCCACTCTTCACCCCCCGAGCAAATCCATCCTTCAGGAGGCTCTGCTTTGACTGTCTGTAAAGTGCAGTTCGAGAAAGAGGCGATTGGGCTGGCTGTGGATGAGAGGCAAAAAAAAAGAGAGAGAGAGATGATCTCTCTGGCCGGCAATTCCCGCTTGGGAGAGAAGCCCCGCCCCTTTTGCCACGGAGCGTCTCCACGGAAAATGCTGCACCGAAAACCCGCATCTTCCCGGAAAGTACGGATGTAGTCTGCTTTAAACGGCTATTTTTTTAAAGTGCGTTTTCCCCATTAGCGGCGCTGGAAGCCTGGATTAAAGCCGTGCATGGGGCCACTCTGAGGCAAAAGAAGATTTTCATCGGACTTTTTATTCCTTGGGAACGCTTTCAAGACCTTTTATAGAGTCTGGCACAATGACCTCCTGCTCTGATTGGCTCAGACTCTGGGTTAGCTTACCCCCTCCCTTCAGAATACAGCAAGCCACGCCCCCTAAAAATCTAAACATCAGCTAACCTACATTTAAACACTAACTAACTTACCTTGCCCTCTGGTCATCGCACTTGGCTTCATCCAAGCTTGCAAAGTTCTTCATCTGAATGGGAGCCAGGTATTTCTTTTTGTCTACAGTTTGTTTGTTTGTATTTCTATCCTGCCCTGTACATGAAGATCTTAGGGCAGGTTACAACAATAAACAACATATAAAATGAACACACTAAAAACTGTTACAGTACCTGAAAACTGAGGTAGAGGAGTATTTTTGTTTTTTTAGAAAAAATTGAAGAAGTCATGACCTTTGGCTTAATCAGGTGTAACTTTGACTTAATCAGGTGCCCCTTTGAAAGCTGACATACTTGACTATTGATGAAGGAACTTTAATACAGAATGCTTTGTGTGTGATTATTTCAGGGACTTCCACTTTACAGTACTGTAGTTTTACTCTTAGAAGTTAACTTTAAGTCTTATTTTTCTAAATAAATAGTTGTGTGGAGATATTGTATATTCTTCACTGGAAACTTTCATTCTCTAAGGTGATGCAAAAAAATATTAGTTAATGGTGGTAGATATATTTTGACTTCCAAAGTTATCTTTTGGGTAATATATCCAGAGCTAAGCAGCCCCAGGGGTTGGCCTGAGTCTATTATTTGAGAAATGATAGCTTTAAAATAACATTAGAAGGATATCATATTCGACCACTCCTCATTATACACTACCTTGAATTCTCAGTAGATTGTTTGGGACACCCTGTGTGTTATTTAATGCTAGCCATAGACATTCTTGATAAAGCCTGCTATGAAAAGATGTCTGCTGGGCAGATAAAATAAGCAGTAATATTATCATATCAATGACACATTTAAAAACATTATATGAAATTCTCCTTTCTGATTATATGAAATTTTTTTTGAATGTGAAGAAGTTATTTAACCACACTTGCTGCTTCAGCTGCAGTCTTTTGAGGTATTTTATAGCTTTTTGCTACACTACACAATAATAGTAGAACACTAACTTTAGCTCTTTATTTCTGGATGCAGAACCTTGAATCTGTTCATCCAGCTGTGGATTTAAGGCAATGCTTCACTCAAAATATTTTAACTTTTATAAAATAAAATGTGGAATCTTCTGCTTAGGAGTTCTCACATTATAATATATTACCCCATATTAAAATTTTACCCTTTTTGCAGGCCTTCTGTGGACACTCTGGGAACTTCCCATCGGTATTTGTATGAAGGAGCTTTAACATTTACCTCATTCTCCTTCAGCTGTTGACCAGTTTGCTATCTGTCAATCATATGTATACAGAGATCTGGAAAAGCATACCTTGGACATTCACATAGCTTCCACACCCACTGTTTCCTCCTTTTGTTGGGTATTGGATTCAGTAAAAACAAGAGGAGGTAAATGAAGATAAAATCCAGTCAAACACAATCCCTGTTTTTGGATGCACACATATGTGCAGACTTTCAGAGGCCTTTTTGTACTATGGCCTCTAGTCAATAATTAATGCACCTCTGGGGAAGAGCATGGCACATCGAGTAGGCTGTTACAGCCTACAAACATGTCCGTCCTCCCCAGAAGTGCACCAATCGTTAATTAAGTATCAGGTGGTGCGACCATTCACTCTTGATGGTGCTCTGGGGTTGTTTGAGGTCCCGCACAAGTGCGCTGGGACCTCAGACAACCATAGATGTGACCGCATGTGTGCACATCATGCAGTCAAGTGTGTCAAAATAAATGGAGCAGAGCTGTAGAGAGGATCACAGGCATGAAGGGGAAAAAGCAAGATTTACAAGCAAGAAACAGACTGCTAGCGGCAATGACTTTGGGTGAAATTTCACAGGAGTTTGTGCACTGGTCAGGTGATTTTTTATTAAAATAAATAAATAAATAAAAGTAGCACTTCTTAACCTGCTAATGGTACCTTCAAAAGTCCTTATGGAAAACATACATCTTTGCATGTAGCCAGTTAAATGTGAATTTTTGAGCATTTCTTTCTTTGTTTTTTCAACCAGTTTTAACCAGTTTAAACCAATTTTCATTGGAAATGCTTTCTGACAGAGTGACACAGAAACACCCACACTAATAAAGGTGGATTATGTAGCTGGAAGAGAATGCTGAACTTGTTCCATCCCGGATGCTAGTATAATGGTAGAGCAGTAAAAACTGTTCAACTGCTATACGCACTGAGGACACTCCAACACACATGGAACCGCTTCTGGTGTAGAAGCCCCTCCATGCAGGTCAGATGCACTGTTTGGGAGTGCCATTCATCTTCACTTTTCACCTACCTCTGCCGAGAATACCACCATTTTAATAACTATTTACAAGTTATGGCAAAATAAAATTGCAAATGAAGATTATCAACTGGGACGGAATAATTCATCAGAATTAATAATGTTCTTATTTTGAAAAGACCTAAGACCTATTTAAAACTATTCTTTTTCATTCTCCAAATCTTGTAGTTTCTCCTCTGCAGCTTTCAATCTTGCTTGCATTTTCTGAAAAGTAAATTAATAAATAAATTTGACATCCTCAGCTGGGGTTCTTGTAAACCTAGGAAAGCTTACTGCTACGCACCTGACAGCTGTTCAAAGAGAATGGCATAAAAATATTTCTTTTTAAGAAGGAAATGACTTCTCATAGAAACAAAATCAGCCTATGTTCTAACTTCAAAAATGCAAAATACAGCAGAGGCATGCGAAAAAAGCAAACATTGGATCTGATTGTATAATTTCTAATTTTGCTTCAGTAATTCCTTGTATAACTGTGCTAATTGCTGCCATAGCTACAGTTCTGCCAAGTTCTCATCCCCTAAGTTTCCCATGGGCTGAAGAGAAAATGACATCCTGGTCAGTCCCCTCCATCATCAGAATGAAGTGGTGATTCTAGCCAGCAATATCAGAGAGACAAAGGAGAGGGATGGGAGATGGAAATAGAAGGGTGTGGGGACTGAAGAGGTGTTGCATGCTACTGATAATGTATTTTCAGGAAAACATGGATAGCCAGAGAACTGGGCTGAATTTACTCTTAGGCCTCTGGTATGCAATTAGGACAGCTCTGGTACAGCTCTGGTACAGAATATCTGTACCACAGCTGTCCTAATTGCATACCAGAGGTCTAGGTGCAAATAGGCCCCTGGTTTCTAGTATTGTACTTGTTCCTCTGCAATGAATGTATTCCTCACTACATCACACCAATAACCTGGATCAAGAATTTGTGTGACTTTCTGGAAGGAGGCTTGGCCTGATCAACATAATATTGGTTGCCTGAAATCCTAAACATATTGTTACTGTATGTGCTGTAGCACTCTGTACATACACAGAGGTTTGTGATCTTTTTAAGACAATGGACTTGGTTTTACAGACAAGCAAACTGGCAGGTGATCAGGGGAGGGGAAAATGTTCTTAAGCAATATTTCATTTAATAAGAATGAAATTATAAAAATTAAAAATGTATTTCAAACAGCTTTAAATGATATAAGGTATAAGCACAAGCTTCAAACAACCATTGAGGCAAAGTAAAATTTCTAAGTTCATTAGCAAAAGTTTAAATTGCTAAAGTTTAAATGGCTTCTTCAGTGCAGGAGCAGACCATGAGGCAACTATGCGTGATGCATGTTTATGCCTCAGATGATCCTAAACATGACTGTGCTTGTGCAGAGTGTCAGCATCACTGTAGGGATAGTGTTGGCACATGAGCAGTTGTGCAGGGCACGAGATCAAAGATGGCAGCTCTCACGAGTGGATTGGCTGTGCAACAGAAAACATGTACGTGATTGATCATGCGGGGGTTAGACTATCATTGATGGGAAAGGAAGCATGAAAATGCCCAAGCTCTAGAGTATGGAAACTTCATGTCAACAAGAATGACTTGTTGACATAGAGGTGTACATTTCTGGAAAGCAAGAGTAATCATGGCAGGGTTTAAGAGAGATTTGGCTTTTCTATTATTTTTTGTTTTGTTTTGTTTTGTTGAAAATAGTAGATGGCTGTACTCAGGACTCTTGTTGAATTCTCCAGCCAAACTAAACTGAAAGTATTCCAAAATGTATTCAAGAGCTGTGCATTTTTTGAGGAACACCTGAGGGTCCTGATATTTTAGAAGGAATTTGTAGACACTGGAGATCATGAGGAAGCAACCATTCGAGGCAGAAGCAATCTAGAAAGGTATAAGAGGAGCTCTTTTAGCCAATCGTCCATTCGCACATCATAACTTGGAAGACTTAGTTTGTGGGGTGAAAAGGATGTGACAACCTCATTTGGATTCCAGTTAATTCCCACCATGGTCTAATTGATCTTGTCAGACATATATCAGAGGAAAGAGGAGGCTTATGGCCAATTTGTTGACATCTGAGGTAGTTAGGAAGGGGAATTCATTTAAAACATGGCTTTCCAACTTCTCTATCACTGACTTGCTGTTAGCTGGAGACATTTTCACGCTTAACTTGATTCTTGCCTTGGACACTACTGTGCATTGAGCTCCCTGTCCAAGTGGCAAGCTTCCTGTTTATTTTTCCAGGCATTCAGACTGATGCATCCTGTCACTAATACATTGTAACAGCCCCTGAACCGGGATATGCCCTTGTCTTGCTGAAGATAAACAGCCTTCACAGTTAGGTACATTTTGTTTTGTGTAGCTGTTCTTCCCCTGCAGATACTGGAGAATTTGACTTTGTAACTTTTCTCCCTCTAAACACTGTTTAAATTCTCTCTACTGTCCCTCACATGTGGCTCTCCAGGTAAGGACTTGTGAAGCCGTACTTTAGTTTAAGATCTGTGTCAAATGTGGGGAGTCACATACACAAGATTAGCTCTGAAGAATTCTTGTAAGATCTTGTAAGATCTTGTAAGACCAGCAAGTGTGGGGTGCAAATATCAACAGAGTCACTGGTGAGGCAATTAAAAGAGAAAGCAAGAAAAGTTTACAAGGTGAAGATCCTCAGCTTTTCAAATAGCAGGGGATTTTCCTTTGCAATAATAAAATGGATTGACTAAGTAAAAGTTCAAACACAGTCAAAATAGCAAATGTTACTCTTGTACAAACAAGAAAGCAGATTTTTTTTCTACAGACTGATTCTTCTCTCTTCAGTCAGGCCCTGGTCTGGAAGGCAGAGGCATACAGGAGACATGCCTCCATTTTTCATACTCTGGGGAGACTCATTTCAGTAGCACACCACTAAAAATGGGTTGTCTAGGGACTCTGAGACATGGAACATTTGTTCCTAGCCCTTTGGAGCTCTCAGAGATTGGTTTTGAAGCTTGTGTGAACAGATCATGGTACAAGGTTGAATGGGAAAGCTTCCAAAGTGTTGTTACCAGATCTGCTCCAGTAATAGGGGAATTAGTAGCTAGATCTACAGGTTTTAATAACGAGGAATAACCAGAAAACAGAGACAAGACCAATTTCAGACTCAAAACCAGTTTTCTTGTTAAACCAGAGCAAAGAATTTATTAGAAATACAGAAGAGAAGTTGAAATGAAATGATATAAAGCCATATCAGAAGCGTTTCTAGAACAGAAATAAGCATGCAACAACTGCAGAACTGACTAAAGAAATTGACATTTCCCACTAAGAAATCTTTCTGCATTTAACTGAATTTATCCCTCTTTTAGTAAAACAATTAATTTATAGTTATGCAGCAAAAGCTTCCCAAAAACCCCAAAACAAATTGCTTTGCGTGAGTAAGATGCTTAAGAAATAAGAATAAAATTCTTCATTAGGAAAAAAAAAAACAATTGCAAATCCTAAAATATATACCTAGGACAGCCAAAAAGGGAATGGAAAACTCCTAATACTAGAAAGATCCCTTAACCCAAAAGTTCTAAAGAAAAAGGGGGAAAGTGAATGAAGGAAACAAATCTTCTGTCTCACCACCATCTTGCCCAAGAAGTCCAAAACTGTATATATGTAGGATTTCAGCAAAATATATAAATTGCAGGAACAAAAAATGTTTTTTAAAAAAATTGGAAGAATAATCTTCAGTCTGAACCAGACTTCCATGTAGCAGAAAGGAAAAAAAGAGGGGGGGGTAGGAATGGAGGAGATTCCTTCAGGTTTTCCTCATGGCAGAGAGAGAAGACCCCTTCGGTTGGATGAGGAGAGAAGGAGTAGACTCCTTCCATAGCAGATATGAGGAGGGGATGGCTCCTCCCTAACTCCTTCTCTTCTCTACCTTTTTTATAATCAGAAATTGGAACCAAAACAAAACAAAACAAAACAAAAATCTGTCGATTATGGTCCTTCCTTTGTTAATAAAAGAAACTGCAGTGTCCTGTAATTTCTCCCAAAAAGATGCAAAAATTACCCTAACAGCATCTCAAAAGCTCTTCCTGCAAAGGTAATCTCCCTTCAGTCTGTCCCAAAAAAGTTCATCGGCCCTGTAAGCATATGTCTTTCAGAGAAATCCTGGCCTTATTATTCCCTTTAAGACAGAGTATAATGGAATGGCTCATGTGTTATAAGATCCACTTCCTCAGGAACATCTGAATCATTTTATTAAAACAAAGGATATTCTTCCCCTCCAAACCTCAGCGATCAATCATTAACATCAATAGAGCCAATATTTTACCATCCTCTGTCCTCTCTGGTAGTCTTGATTCACCAACTTAAATGGTCCATCAAGGCTTCAATAGTACCAAGAGGTCAGCAGGAATTGCTGCAACACCAGCTCTTGAATAGAGAGACAAACCTGTTTTGTTTCCCTTGTTCTGGCCCCCAGGTATAATCTTGAGTGGGCCATAGCCAGGAAGGCAACTGCAATTTGTAATTCAATGGAGAGATCTGCCCTTTTCTTTTGCAAAATGCCACAGATCCTTTCCTTGCTTCTAGAAACATTTTAGATGTCCAAGGCTTTTATTCCAAGTTAATGGTCCCCGCCTCTTTCTTATTCCAATTGAGTCCCAAAGCTCTGATGGAACTGCACCCAAAGCCCAAGACACTGCTTTTTCACCAGAACTTTTGCCAATCATATTTTTTTTATTAATAATCATAGCTGGTATCAGTGTGACCTTTACCACTATTTCTAGGTTTGTGGGTCAGTCAGCTATACACTTGGGGTGCTTCCGCACAGGCCCTTTAACACCCATTAAGCACACATTCCAGTGTGCGCCTCCGCACACGGGTCGCTAAGTAGGACACTTCCGGCGAGGGGTGTCCGCACAGCAAGCCCGTTTTTAATGTGGATTTCGGCGGCAAAACCGATTTGCTGCTGGAGCGTCCGCATTAGCGGGGGCAAATAAGCACACTTCCGGTAGGTGCGTCCGCACCTATGCTGAATTAATGCGTGCTTAAAGGGTGTTTTTAGCACACCACATATCTAGTGGTTTTGCGCTGTGAATCCACATCCATTTTGGATGCGGCCACACAGCTCAAGTGTGCTAAAACATGGCCCACCCCTGGCTCACCATGATTGGCTCCCCGGAGCCAAGCATGGCGAGCCAGGGGGCTTCTAACTTTCAGCTCACACTCACCCCAGAAGCGGATCGCCGCTTCTGGAGCCAGGGCGAGCTTCCCTAAAGCCTGCCCTAGCCCACCCTGGGAGGAGCACAGCAGTTCCCTGCTTACCTCTTCAGAGTCTCCCCGAACTGAAAGCAGGCACCCAGGATGCAGTGCACCTGCGTCCTGCGTGCCACCTGATTGGCCGGTGAAAGTCCTGGCAGTGCGCCTGCGCAGAGCACCTCCTGAGGGCAGGGGCTGCCAGGCGCAGCCCTGGCCACTCAGGCGGTGCGCAGGGCACAGGCGGGCCACGTCCTGCGTGCCTGCTTTCAGTTTCGGGGCGACAGAGACCAGGTAAGGAGGGGAACCACAGCGCTCCCCCAAGGGTGGGCTAGGGTGGGCTTTTGGGAGGCTCGCCCTGGCTCCAGAAGCGGTGATCCACCGCTTCTGGGGTGAGGGCGAGCCGTGGCAGCAAGGTCCCCCAGCTCGCCATGCTTGGCTCCGGCGAGCCAATCGCTGCGGCCCGGAGGAGGGCCCTCTGATCCGCATGAGAGACGGGTGCCATGTGTCTGCACAGCACCCGCCTCCAATCTGGATCAGTGCCGCGTGTGCGGAGGCACGGGCACGGGGTAGATCCAGATCTCTTAGATCCGGATCTACCCCGCAAAACCGGATCTACTGTGCACACGGAGCTATTAAGACCGGTTCCCCAGGGAGCCGGTTTTAATAAATCTGGGTGCCGGACATCCGTTTTTTTTGCCCCTGTGCAGAAGCACCCTAACGGTTCAAATGTGGAGAAGCACAGTGGTCAATGAAAAGTTCCTAAGTCTATAGCCAGCGACAAACACAGTGAAGTTAAACAAGTCCAAGTTTAGGGGAGTAGAGCCAATGTTCGGAAACCAGAAAACATGACAGCTGAGAGAGGGGCAAATCCAAAGCCAAGGACAGAAACTGTTCAGAAAGCAGGAGACAAATTTCACAATTGTGGGGGTTGTGAGTGTCCAAAGTGAACAGTTGCCAGCAACAGCTGTGCTGAGTGTGATGCCGCCTTTTGTTTCTCTGAATCTGAACTCAACTGGCTAGAATGGTGAGGCCTAATTGCTCTACATCTCTGCTGCAACTTCACTAATCTCAGTGCAGACTTTTCCCTGCACTGCTGAGTAAGGGAAGGTCTTTCTGCCATGCCCTCCTATTCTGAGTCAACTAGCATCTCAGGAGTGGGAGGACAGCGTCCATGATGCTTCTGCTTGGCTGACGTTAATTGTCAGGTTATTTGGCTTCTGTGAGTACACCTTGTGGTCCAGAAGTTGCTTCTAAGGAGAAGCACTCACCTTCTGAGGTTCCATCCCCATCCAACATATGTGTCAGAAGGCAGCACAGGACCATGCCTTTCTTTTCTGGAGTGTACATTTTGAAATCATCATCATGATTATCTGGGGCTTTAAGAAAAGATATGGTAGATGTCAAGACTAATGTGTTCTGCAAGTCATGGGGGAGAATCAAATGTGCTTAATTTTGAAAACAATCATTCCTGCTTCCTTAATGTGTAAAGGAATTTCAGACAATAAAAAAGAATGGAAACTGAATGAATTGACACAAATAACTATTCATTTATCCAGAGGCTAGCCCTTAATGTTAAGATCAGGGTATTAGGCTGCTTCTGAAAGACTTCATGGCAAGAAGAGAAGCAGATAAAAAAAAATGCTTTGAATGAATGCTTTTGAAGCTTTATCACTTTTAAAATAGCTGTTCTTTTTCTTTTTCCTAAAAAAGAAAAGAAAAGAAACCACAGTCTTTTATTCTGGGTAGAATCATATAGTGTTTTAGTCATTTACCCACCAGGAAGAAATGAGTGCCTCAGGAGCTACTAGTTAGTTCTGGCAAGATTGTGTTCTCTATCTCCCCACCGCACCCTGATTCATTATTCAGTACTTTCTCTTGTTCTGCAGAAAAAAATATAGTGGAGCTGAGAAAAAGAACTGAGAAAAAAAATACAAGATGGCAAGTCACACCAAAACTTCTGTACAAAAAAGCAAATCGAAATCAATAGACCTGTTCCAGGCACTCTGGTTTGTGTCTTCATTTACAACAACAACAACAACAACAAAAACCTGCAGATACATCTTCAGCTCCTGTAATTCCATTTGTGATAGCAAGAGGCACTCCAAAATGAGGTCACAACACAGAAGGACACAATCTCTGTACATAGGTACCTCCATGAAAAGGGTGAAACTTCCCCTCTTCTGCAGAAAAACACAAGTGTGTGACTGAATTCCTGCCCTTATCGATATTTTTTTTTTTAGGGGGTGGTGGTTGTGCACCAAGAAGTGGTCCATTTCCAGCACTGCTTACAAGTGCCTGGCCAAAAGTCTGGGCCTGGTATACCAGCTTATGAGGAAATGCTATCTGCACAGCCTGCATGGACCAATATACCATTAGTAGTCTGCTGATGGATTACTGTTAATGGTTCTACTGATGAAGCAGGATATTGCACCATTTTGGTACTGTATTCGACCATGGGGTCTAGTTTGATGTGGATAAGTGTGCCGAGGGCAGCAGGGACTCTGCTAATCCAGTCAACATGAGGAAGATCTGCCGTAGTATGTGGGCCAGTAGATCAGCCCATGCCGTCGACCTTGTATTAGCATGTGTCTGTTTCCAAATTTAGTTTAGGAACTGGATTTGATTATTTTTCTGGAGAGTCTGTTATAGCAGTGATTTTATCTTATTTTACTTCACAGTACAGTTGAGTAATTTTTATTCAAGCTGTATGTGGATTTAGACTTGCTTAGGGTAAGGCTGCCATGTACCTGATATGTAAAAGCTGAAACTGGCTCTCTCCTTCAGTCAGAAGAGCGGGATCTGAGCACTGCTATTAGCCCAACATCTGATTAAAAGCTGTAAGATTTAGTTCATGGCAGGGCAATATATCAAAAGAATTTTGATTTACAAGCACTAGTCAATCAGTTGAAGAGGAGGCATAAACACATGACTAGCTAAAGAAGTTAAAAAGCAAACAACCATGATTAGACTGTGAAGGTAAATAGGAATGAATTCCTACAACTCTCTGAAGAGTCAAAGTAAAGAATGCATAATAGGAATTTCAGGCCAGTTAGTAATACAAATAAAATTGCTATTATTCCCTTTCCATAATGGACCAAATTCCAGTATACTTTTAGTTTATTACCCTCAAAGTCAATGAATGGTTATTTTTCTGATTTTTGCAGACAGGCTTAGCCCAACATCACAGAGAAAATGTTTCAAATAGGGGAGTCTTTAATCCACCTCTTTCTTTTTTAAAATGGAGTAAATGAGTTTTATGCTATGAACTGTGATGGGGAGTGGATCTAGAGATTTGACAAATCCATTTAAATTTGAAGGGGTACAAATTGAATTGAACCTCCCACCCATCCAGTCTGATGTGTGTGTGTGTAGGGGGGATGCCAGTTTGAACTCAGACACAACCAAGGAGGCTCAGCCAACTCAGGTCGAAACAACTGGTTCAGTGTGAACCAATATAAATCTGCTAGTATTTTTTCCTTTTAAGACACTTTCTAAATTGTACCTGTAGAACCACGTGAAACTTGTTTGAGGTCTGATTTGAAGCAATTCGATGTAGATTAACCTGGTTCAAATTCAAACCAAACATTGTTTGGTTCATTTTGATTCAAACCAAATCACCATTTTCAAGTTCATGCACACCTTTAAATAGGTCTTCTGGACTGCAGTTTAAGTTAGGGGTGTGCATGAATGTAATTTTTGGGATTTGATTTGAATGGAATACTCAAAAATTCAATTTGATTTGAATCTGTTAAATTCAAATTTAACCAAATTCAATTAGACATAAGCAAATTCGAATCTATTCATTCAAATTTTTCATTTGAATTTGCTCTTACGAATGTCAACAACATCTGTAGATGCTCGTACACATCTTCCCTGGGTCCGTACACATCTGTACACATCCATACACATTCGTATGCATCCCATAGTTATCCCGTACACAACCCGTTTTCATCCTGTATGGAGCCGTACAAATGCGTACGGATGTGGGAAAGGTGCAGATCTTCAAGTGCACATTGTGTACAAACTCGTACACATGCAAATGTCTGAATAATTTGAACAATTAGATCCAAAATCCAAAATCTGGATTAAAACTGAATGTCGAAATTAGGTTGATTCAATCAAATTTTGAATGCATTCAAATATTCGTGCACATCCCTAGTTTAAGGATGTGATAATGCAGCAATTAATTCAGTGTGCCTTCATTAACAATATCCCAAAGATCTTGCACATCAGTTGCCAAAGCCTGGAGTATAACTCCTCAAAATTTTTATAAACTCTTGGAGCATAATAGAAACATTCTAGGGTCCTTTTTGCACTGGGCCTTATTACAGATTATAGCCTGGAATAGGGACCTGCCACCTGCCTGTTGGTGCGGACTTCTGAAGATCCCACTCAGGGCCAGGCTGCAGATGGCAAGTCCCTATTCTGGGATATAACCCAGAATAGGGGCCAGTGCAGAAAGGGCCTAAATTTGAGGTCATATTTATGATTTCTCCTCCTCCCCAGGGCTCCTGCAAACAAGAGAATGCCTACAATCATTCCTAGAAAAGGTTAAAGCAAACATTCTATGGCTAGATTCACATTTGTTCAGGATGCAGATTGTGGGACTGAATTGTGTTCTTATGGGCAGGACTGCATGGGAACGTTGTTCTAGCCCTCAGGGGCCCAAAACATGGACAAAATTGCTGCCATGAACTAAAATTGTCACCAGAATCAGAAACATTTTTTGGTCTGTAGCAGTAACTCTCTGGCCATGTTTTTATTAGTTAATTTAGTCCCTGGTACAAATATATAGTAGCAAGAAGTCAATAAGGCAACCTTAGATAATTTTTTTAGGAAAAAAAGCATCTTAGAAGCACCTCTGACACCTTTTAGGGAAGACTTTGGGGTAGGATTTTTCACCAGTCTGCCCCTCCCCCCTTCATATGGAAAAAGTGCATTAGAGATGGCTTGGGAACTTGAGGGCCACACACTGGGTGCCTCCAGACAGCAGCAAAATCTTCACAGCCACTGTGGATCTGGCAGTCACATGATCGGTCACATGACCAACAAGAAGCAGCATCAGTGCAGCAGCAGCAGCAGCAGGGAAAGTGCCCTGTTAAAAGCTAGTGTTTCATTATCAGCAACTTTTAACTTCACACTTTCCCTTGCGTGGAGGAAGGATACTGCAGAGTTTCGATTGTACACCTCGACAATAGGATGTGGCTCCACAGGAGCTCAGCTTCTCTGTGCAGCTGTAGTCAAGATGATGGGAAGCAGCTGTGCAGATATGCCCACTGTCTCTCTGAGGTGCTGAACACAGCCTTTGTCAGAAATTGGAGCAGCTCAGGGACCAAATGAGGATGTTAGCATTTGCTTGTGCCCTCCACCTTAGACTTTTGGAGGACTCAGAAATGGGTGTGTGGATAAGTCATATGATGGGAGAGGGAAAAACTATTTGTTGAACTCAATATGCTCAAAAATTTAAATATTTTGGTGTATGACTCCTCCTCTTATGTAAAACAGGCAAATCTCTTGAGGTACCAAAAATATATAAAACAGCCCAAAATTGACTGGGATTTGCTTTGCAGTGTTTTCTATTTCTAGATCCCTTAGAAAGGAGTTATTTCAATATACGTTCAGAGTTCAGGGTTTTCATATACAAATGTTAAACATCTCAGTAAGGTAATTGCAAACATGCCTAAACATCCAGTTATGATCTGAAGAGACTGGGAAGCTAATCTTAATCATTTTACTCTCCAAGGGTCTCTTGGGACTGTCAGAAAAAAGATATGTAAGCTAAAAATTGACATTTTTGCTGACACTGGCTAAAAGTAAAGCTGATCTCCTCAGCGGTTCCTGTATGGCAATGGTGAAAAATGTAGTGCAAGGATAATTGCAGGCATTGTTTAATTAGCATATGATATCTATTGAAATTTTAACTAAATCTGCATTTATTGTTTTCTACTTGTACTTATTTCAAATTATACAATTGTATGCTGGTAAGAACATAAGAACATAAGAGAAGCCCTGCTGGATCAGGCCACAGCCCATCTAGTCCAGCATCCTGTCGCACACAGTGGCCCACCAAATGCTCATAGACATCTCAAGCAGAGACAAGGACAAACCTTCTCCTGTTCTCGAGTCCCAGCAGATGGCCTTTGAAGCGCCCCAGTTCCTCCCCCCCTCAGCCTGAAAGATGCATCTAGGCATTCGTTCTAGTAGCCATTGATACATCTGTCATCCATAAATTTGTCTAACCCTTCCTTAAAGCCATCCATAGAAGCCCCACTTTCTCCATTACATGGAGCCTGATCCAGAGGCCTATTTACACTTAAGCTGGTAGTCAGCAGTTAGGGAACTTCTGGTGAAGAGCATCCACACTCTGAGTAGGCTGTTACAGCCTCCAAGTGTGCCCGGCCTCTTCAGAAGTTCACTAATTGTTGATTAGGCATGGAGCACTAAATCATGCTCCACACCTTTACCAGCATTGACCAATAGCTTACCTGAAGTGTCCAGGAGTGTGACCATTCACTCTTCTTCTGATTCCCTGCAGTAAGTGGGTGGTGGAGATGGCATACACACAGGTACAGTGGTATTGGGGGCTGTGATCAGTCGCTGACCTTTGACATGACCAGACCATTAATCCCTGGCATCTAGTAACTGAGTCGCGAGAAGAACATTTGATCAGCAACCGAGTAGTGACTGCTGCACGTTTGATCACCAGCTCAATTTGATCATTGGCCACAATATGTCCCTCTGCTCAAACATGCCCCTCCGCAATGGTCTGAGTATCTCATGGAACAGCCAATTGCAGCAGCGAGGAGGTAGAACTTCTGGCTTCGGACATAGCATCATGGGCTGGTACATGAGAGGACCATTCACACTTCTGGCCAGTAATGGAAGCTTTCCTCATGACAAGTGTGAATGGTCCACCTTTACCATAAGTTTACCAGCCCTAGTTCATGGCAGCCTAATCAGCTAAATGCATAAAGGCCCCAGGTTAACTAGGCCCTTAATTGGTACTAACAGAGGAACCAGCATGCCTGATCTGGAACAAGGAAAGCATGCAAAAGGCATGCCACTGGGCTCTAGGACTACCAGGGGATGCAACACCAAAAAATACCCCCCACAGGTCCCGAGGTTAGGAACTTTCATTTCTAGACTTTGGAGGTATATGGGTGCAGCTTTGAAGCTCATGTGAACTTCAAGGCCACATGGCATGGGCACTGTCAGTGAAAAATGGTACTGATCCCACTCACGTCTCTATGCAATCCTATTCATTGGACCAGGCTTTTCCAAACCCACTATCTGGATTAAAGGGAGGTAAAGGGCCATGTTCTGCAAGAAGTTGGACTTGGGCACGCCCATGTTTTGTGCCAATTCTATGGTGATCACACTGTGTTAACTGGAGGAAGCAGAAATGTAAAACTTTGCGAGGGTCATATCCAAAAATATTATTAGAAATTCTTTACACAATTTCCTTTATCCCAAAACATGCAATAGGAATATAGCCTGGAGGAAAGAAATTTTCACTCAGAGTGGGCTAGTTACATGATCTAAATCTGGAAATCTTCCACTGGAGAACCTGTGAAAACAGATTTTTTCCCTTGCATTGACTTTCCCATAAATATTATACAATTAATGCTTTGTAAGGCTGTACAATTCTGTATAAGATACTTTCCCCCCAGACAATTATAATTATCATCACCAGGAGTTGCCTGAGCAGAAATGTCAGGGCAAGAGAGGATGAGCAGAGTTTTGAGTGGATCCTCACGTTGGATCTTCAAACAGCATTTTGATCTTCTATGGGAAGAACAATATCGTGCCCTTTTCCTTCCATCATAAACTTTCTACTCTGTGTACAGCTACTGTCAATACGCTGGTGATATCTCCTTTCCAGGAGGCTCGGGAGACTGTAATGATATACTGTAGGTATACTCTAAATGGATTTACTACATTGTCTGTGCATTGGTAACCAAAATGCTTGACCCTTGCAAGTGGAAGGTATTAATTAGGTATTAACATAAGATATGGGTACACGAAAATTGTTTAAGGGCATATTCCACCCTTCTGTGGAGGCACCCTTCTCTTCAAGAAAATTAATTTCCCTATGACCCCACATTGATGCAGCTGCAGACTCTTGCTTCCATTCTGGGGCAGGGGAAGGACATCTTAGATGCACTGTGGAAGAATTCAGTTCTGAAGACACCCTAACACCATCTTTTGCCATGGTTGTACCAATATTATGCCCATCCAAAAATTACCCAGCACTTCACTAAGTCCTGAATAAGTGTGAATGCTACTACACCAACAGAATTCACTTCACTGCGGCAATGATCATGCACACCAGTTGTTGCCAGGTTTAACCAAGTGATGCAGTGCACAACTGGCCTGCCCCACACACCTTTCACCCAGACATAGTATGAATGGTGTGTGACGAGCTGCCTAACCATGGAATGGAAACAGCTCCATGCAGTGCATATGTTCTGTGCAGTAGCATACCCAGACTGGCCTTTTCACCCACATGTAACAAGGCCCTATATCTATAGCTATATTATCTATAGCTATAGCTATATTATCAATATGTATATCTAATCTATATCTATGGGTCTTTCAGCACTTGGACTTATTCCGGAATATGTCCTGGAATAGGGGCCTGCTATCTGCATGCTCGTGCAGATTTTGGCAGGCCCCAGATGAGACCTGCCATAGTTTGCCTTAGCATCTGAACAACAGGCCCCTATCCTGAGATATATCCCAAAATGCCAAGTGCAGAAAGATCCTATATCTACATCTATAATCTATATCTATATCTTCAGCTCTCAGATAATACCTGGAGTGCTGGTCTGCAAATTCATTCCATTGATTAATTCTTCCTATTGAAAAGGTTTTCTTCAGGTCCAGTTTCCTTTATACTGAAAAATTATACAAACAAACAGCCTTGAATGAGAACCCATTTATTTCAACGTGACTTACTTCTGAGTAACTAAGCATGTCAGGCTGCATGCCTGATAATATTCAGAGAATTAAAAGATTTCTCTGGTCTTTAGAAAGTGAGCTTGTATTGTATAGCTTGCTTGGGCCAATGCCTCGAGACAATATAATAAAATTCTTTAATTCTTCGCTGCAGGGAATTGCTTTGTGTGTTAATCACTTCTTGGTTGGCTATGATTTTACTTCTGCATAGAGAAAATAACTAAATGGATCCTGCAGTGTAAAGACAGGCTCAATTTTATTGTTGTTCTCCTTATTACCACCCTATAATATCATGCTAAAACTTTCAATCCTGTCCGCAGCTTAGCTGCTGGCATGCTGGGAGGAAAGCAGCATAGACTGGAAGATGTAAGAGGCTTTACCAGGCAATCACGGTTTCCCCACTGGAACTTTATGTCACATATATATTTGTAGACCTGGTAGGATTGCAATTTTCCTTGTCTTCCTGAAGTGAATTAGGTGTATTTAGTTTTATAAGAATACCAACTGTCTTGATTTTGGGGTATATTTAATAGTGTTTAGTCTCTACTGATCTTAGAAATGGCTGTATATTCCCTTTCTAGTGTACCCTGAGCATCAATTAACTTATTGACCGTGGTGGTAATTATATTAGGTATGCAGATCTCAGCTTAACCTGTATGTCCTGTTTATTATTTTGCTATTTCTAATAGGTCTCGAGATACGCGTTCGCTGCCTTTATAAATTATGTACAACATTTGCTCTGCCACATTATTTCTGCTATTTTTAACCAACTTTAATTGTACTCTGTCCATTCAAAGTCCATTTGTGGAATGTTTGCTGTTTATTTCCTCCCTCCCTTTGTCACCTCTGCAATTGCAAACCTATGCACATTTTGTCTTCTCAGAAATAAGTACTAATGTTTCAAGGAGGCTTACTTCTATTTGAGTGTTTCTAGGAGATGTCTTACTGAGTTTTGTAAACAACCATCAACAGACAGGCAAAGTAGTTTTTTCCATCTCTCTCCCAAAAGTCTTTTAAATGCAGAAAGAAAACTAACCACAGCTATAATATAAGCAATTTAATGGACATCTACCCAACATATAAAATATGCATGTGAAAGCTAACAGCATAATTCTGATAAGGAATAAAGCCAATGAATTTTCTTCTTTAAAAGTTTGCATGATATTGCAGCTTCATAGCGTGCATAAGTACTCTATGGATCGGAAGTAAAAATTAGGAATAGTGGGGCAAGATAATAGTTTTTTTAAAAAAAGTATTTTATTCTTGGTACAACAAGGCTCCAACTACATAATTGAAAATGGATAACCAAAGGTTGATTAGTCAGTGAAACATCTGCACAAAGGAGGCCCAGAATCTGGACTATGAAACTGCTTATTCTGGATTAAAGGTAAGCGCAGGAAGGGCCCTAGTCTGCTGTCTGAGTGGCAGTTCCAAAGTGCCTACTCTGATCTCTGAGCAACCAAAAAGAGGTACTCAAACCGTTCCATTGGGACATAGCTTTTCCTGAAAAAGTGCAGAGTTTCCCCTCCCCCAACAAGATTTTTTTTCTAGGCCTTTTGTTGTTGCCAGAAAACCACATTGCAAAATTCGGAGGAATTTTTAAAAAAGATACTGACACTCAGTTGCGTATTGGTTCAAACAAACCAGTGTTGCCAAGATACACATGTGAGCAAAGTAAGTGAACTTCTTCTCCTTCTTTAATATCAACATGATAAAATGCATACCTACAGCTGAAACATCAGGGTGCATATACCAACTGCAAGTCAGGAGACAGCCTGGAAACCATGCATATTTGTTTCCAGCTGCTGCTTGAGAAAGGCCATTGATATGAAGCCAACTCTGAAATCAAATAGAAAGTTTACCATTCCTAAGAACAAAGATGTCCCACAGCCACATTTCTAACTTCAAATGTCAAGATCAGTGAAGCAGAGCAAGACTCTGAAAGTGAAGTTTCTTATTCCTGCAGATGTGGATTTTTATTCATTCATAATCAAAGTATCAGAGAAATCTAGATTAAAGTGAAGTACTGAGAAGCGAAGTATCTGATTCATGATTGGTTACTGGCCTGTCAGCTCACATTCTCTACCGTTCCATCTTCCCGAATTGACATAGGTATCAGATGCTACAGACTAGTTCACTGTAAGATTACATGACAGTTAAAAATGTGAATGCAAAGAAAGCCCTTACTGGATATTTGCTGCCTGTCTAGTAAAAGACAGATGGCTAGAAATCAGCAGTACAAGAACAATTTGCAAATGGCCTGGCATTTTCTGTTTGACAAGAAGGACAGTTGAAGCCAGGTGTTTCTTTTCTTTCCAATGTAGAGAAGGATTGACAGTTTTGTTTTTAATACAAATATCCAAACATAGGATTATGCTTGTTTTAGGGAAATATGCACAGTACAGATTGTATTGTGAAATTTTAAAAAAAGCTTGAAATGTTTCATCAAAACATCTGGCTAAATACTTTGGGCCTTCTGACCTTGAGTGATGGGAAGACATGAAGCATTCACAGGTGACTCCAATTTAATCTGGAAGTTAAGAGGGCAATGGATACTACCTGCTATTGATTCCAAGAAGAAAGTTTGTAACAGGCACCCCTAGTCACAGAGTGGCCTTCAGTGACAAAAAATAATCTGGGACCATACGCAGACAATATACTCATTCTTTCCAGAGCGAGGAAACCCCACATTTTCCAAATCTGGGAGCTACCCATCCACAAAGGCTCTATAATCAACATAAGAACAGAAAAGGAGCCCTGCTGGATCAGAACACAGCCCATCTAGTCCAGCATCCTATCTCACATAGTGGTCCACCAATTGCCCATGGGCATCTCAAGCAGAGACAAGGGCAAATCTTCTCCTGCTCTCAAACCCCAGCAAATGGCCTTAGAGGCATCTTGCTTGTCCCCCCAGCCTGAAAGAGGTACTTAGGCATCCATTCTAGTAGCTAATGATACATCTGCCATCCATAGGCATTTCCGCACTGAATCGCGTTCGAAACCGAACGCGTTCAGGCGGAAAGCTTAAGCCAGCTTCGGGCGCTTTCCCCGTTCACACACAGACGCTCCGGAACGCGTGTAAACGCGTTCCGGAGCGTCTGGGTGCGAATGGTCAAAGCGCCCGAAGCTGGCTTAGCCGGCAAACGCCGGCCAGGGGCGCGCCGGCGGCCGCGGAGGCAGATCGACAATCAGCTGTTTGAGAAACAGCTGATTGTCAAAGCCGCGCGGCGTCGGAGGCGAGCCGGCAGGCGATCGGGAGACAGAAGCGGCGCGAACGCTTCTTCTCCCGAACGCCTGCGGACGGCTCGTCCGCGTTGGAACGCGTGTAGAGCACTTCGAAGTGCTCTACATTTCGAACGCGAAAGAGGCAGCTGCGGACACGTCGGGACGCAAGCCGCGCGCGGCCAATGCGGATGACGTGTCCGCAGCTGCCTTTTTCGCGTTCCGTTTTCGCCCGTGCGAAAACGTCTCATATGTCTAACCCTTCCTTAAAGCCATCTAGGCTAGTTGCTGTTACCACCTTTTCTGGAAGCAAATTCCAAATGTCTGGATTAAATTTTTGGTATAAATTTCTGCATTCAGGGAGGGCTTTTTTTCCAGATTGAACAAAGCACTGTCAGACCATTACGCAAGCATGTACTGATCACTCCTGGTATTGACTCTATAAAATAGAATAAAATCAAATATATACTAAATAATGGGGGAATCTTTCAGCATAGTGTGAGGTGCTGGGAAGGGAAACTAACAAGCCATATTTTCTGTCTCCTTAAGAAATCCAATGCCATTAGATTCTGAGACTCCACCATTGCATCTAATCCAGTAATGTAGGCACTTCAGAAACAATAAATAAAGAAATAATCAATGGTAAGCAAAAAGAAATATCACACAATCATCATCTGTATGTTTACTGTAGATAATGCTCATTCATTTCAGTGGAACAATTCTCTAGCTTTTAGATCTCCTTGTTACCCTGAGTGAAATAAAAGTTCATAACATTTTTCCTGTGTTTGAACATTGTAGGGAAAGTTCTAGTGAGGTGAGTTACCTTATTTTCAGTGACATCCATTGACCATTATTAATACATTAAGTAGTGAAACCTTGAACATAAATTGAAAAACTCCAGCTTAGCAAGTATGAAGGTATAAGAGGGAAAATCCACTTATTCTGCCAGTTGAGCTATCATTGGCAATTTCAAAACGGTTAACATCCCTTGAAGCAAAGACAGAACCTTCTTTAGTGACTAGGGATCTCACATTATGGAATGTAGGAGACCTGCCTTCAGGCCAGAGAAGACAAATTTCTTTAAAACACAAGAGTGAAAACTCCTTGCTCATCAGTTTTGTTTTCCTTTAATAAGATTTTGCCAGTGAGTCACTTTACAGCAAGACAATGTTTTACAAGACGAATTGTTGACTATATAACCTAATCAAAATAATATTAAGCAATTATACTGCAGTAGGCTGTTTAATGAAGTGTTTTCAGTGTTGTTTGAACGTTAATAGCAAGGGTGTTAAGCTGTTTGTGTTCTGTGTATCAAATAGCTGCAAGAAATGTGAGCCAACTGAGTGCCAAAGAACATCAAGAAGCATCCATGACAGATAGTTTAGGTAAGCCAGTCAGAAACTTATCATGTATCACTACTGTCCAGTGAACTGTAGAAAAAGAAAGTTAAGTTTTTGTGTCATGTTAGAGGAAGAACATCCAGGATGCCAAAGGAACAAATCCAGGGCTGAGTTCACACTTCAACCCATAGTATGAAATTAGACAACATCTGGACAGGTGAATCTGTACTGTCAAGAGGCGTTTACAGCCCAAAAATGCCCCTTGCCTGCCCAGAGGTTGCCTAATTGCATGCTAGCTTTGGAGCATGAAGTTGTGCTCCACAAGCATGCTAACCTTCCCCAGACACTTACCTGAAGTGTCCAGCCAGTGAACATTTGCACCTCTGCTGGCTGGGAAGGTCATTGGAGCTGTCATGCATGATGTTCCCCTGATCTAACTGCAACTGCATAGAGCATATGCATTGCCATAGCTATGGTGCTGATGCATGTGCAGTTATGGAGGGCTCCACACTCAAGATGGTGGCACCCAGAAGAGGATCAGCTGGGTGATCGAACAGAGGTGAGTGTTTGCTTGGGGGGTAGGCTACCATTGACTAGTGATTGCAAGTGCAAACACTAGTGATTGTTAGTTGATTGTCCACAGGATGGTAAGAGAAGTACAAAAATACCCCAGATTTGTTCTTATGAGCTGTAAACAACAGGATGTCACGGACAATTTGAATATCTAATGAACTTCATAAGTATTCCCTTATATCTGTTTGAAAGTGTTCCATGAAGCATTCCAGGTGGTATGCTGGACCAGTGGACCATGAGGAGATAGCACACCGATTGTGATTATGTATATCACATCTAGTGCCATTTTCCAAGGTACCCAGAAGCAGTACTAGAAGTGTGTTGCTTCTGAGCGCATAGCCAAAGTAACTATAACCAGCCACAAAAATTTATGGCCTCCAAATTTGCACTGGAAAAGGCCATCTGCTGCATTGCAGACAGATTTTGGAGCAGGCCAGTGGCAGCACATCCCATCATGGTCCAAATTGTCTGAATGTGATCAGTATGGCATGGAATAGCCCATACTGCTAGAAAACAGCCTTTGTATTTGTTGATGGTGATTTCCTCCAAGAATCTCAAAGTGTGGCATGTATAGTTCTTTCATCTCATATTTCAAAAAAGCTTCAAGAAATAGTGGCCATTTCGGTGCTTGTGGCAATTGGAGCATTCCAGCTGAAATGGCTTCTGCTGGAACTGTCTCAGCTGGAGTGGTCCCACCATCTTGGAGAAAGGCTGTGCGCACTTAGACAGTTTGTTCTGGAAGAAGCCCCACACCATGTGGCACACAAACTCTGCTGCCACCCCTTCCAGAAGATACCACTCTCTGGCACCACCTGCTCCCCTCTGTCCCCTGCTCTCCTGTGCCATACACCAGCCTGTATTTGCATCAAATGTGAATACATTCGAATTTTAAACATTCAGATCAATTCAAATCTTCAGATATTTGAATCAAATGCCGAAAATTGCATTGTGCATGCTCCTAATCCATGCTTGTACAGCAAAATCCAGATTACACAGAGAGTTTCCTCACATAAACTGGATGCCGGCAGTACAGGGGTGGATCCAACACAACTCCTACATAATGGTTACATAGTTCCTCATATCCTATGCATTCGTTATGCAGCTGATTAGGAATGGATATGCACTTCGAGTGTCAGCTGTGCTATCCAACCACATGGTGCTCTGGGCAGTACTTCCTGAATGGAACCCTTCTTCTTCCAATGCAAGCTATGGTATTTGCACAACCCTCATGTTTAGAATACATTGACATCTGTCCCAGTGTGATCTGTGTAGATCTGAGAGGGTCCACATTTTGATCCAGAACTATGCCATGCATATCTACACAGACAGAGGTAACAATATGGAATGCTACCACAGTACAGTCTCTCCTACTGGCACCCTGCATCTTAAAGGGCCCTGGTTTCCATAACACACTTTGGTAGAAAGTTCATTCTTTATTCCTCTGGAATGTCCTTATTATCATTCCTTCCTGGTCTCTTTCTTTTCCAAAACAAGCAAACAAACAAAAAATCCCTACTGGAGTTCTCAGTTTCCAATGTTATTTTCTTCCAGCATAAATAACATTTTCCTCCCATGATGCAATTGTTTGATTGTGACAATCCCACAGGGTGTTTACAGTGTGACAATTAGATTGTCCTCTGAGGTCTGGAGTCCTGGAGCAATGATGTGGCTGTGCTGTTCCTCAAAACACCTTAGAGACGTTTGGTGTGTCTATAGGTGCTTCTTACTCTATTTATACCTCATTGCTTCATTCTAGCATGTCTCTCTGTGTACCCTAGATGGGTATCTTAATATTTAGTGTGGTGTCTATTTTTATTTTATTCTCTAGCACATGCAGCATCATGGCAAGTTAAGAATCATTGGGGAGCAGCATGCTTTATTGAATAGCTAAGTTTCCATTCAGCATTTGCTTTGCCCATTTTCTCGTTATCTGCTAACGGTCTTTCTTAATATTTCCATTGCCTGTGTTCCTTTGAGGAAGTGACTGAGAATTTGTCCTTTCTGGTCTTATTGATTACTAGCCGTCAAGCACCCTTTCTGCACTGGGCCTTATTCAGGATTATATCCTGGAATAGGGACCTGCTGTCCACATGCTAGTGCAGATTATGGCAGGAAGACTGAGGGAGGCTGGACATGATCTGCAGGGCTGTTAGGGCATGATTGCTGAATAGGCTGGCTCATTCTCAGACCTGGAGCCTTTCCGCACTTAACCTTATTGTGGAACATGTCTCAAAATAGGATCCTGCTGTCCCCATGCCTGTGCAAGCTATGGCAGGCATCAAGCAAGGCCTGCCGTAGTCTACATTAGCTTATGGATAACAGATCATTGCCCTGAGATATATTCCAGAATAAGGCTAAGTGCAGAAGGGGCCCCGGTTGTTCAGTTATAGATTCAAAGTATTTTATCCCAATGTTGGTTCAGACTGATTATAAACTAAAGTGAACTGAAGACATCTGCAGAACGGGCAGTCACACACATGCATACAGAAGGTCTGTAAAAATAATTTGTATTACACTCACAATTCATGATGCGCATTGACAATGCCCTGTTTTTCTTTTCCTACAAAACTAGCTATAGTAGACTGTAATGAGAAAGTTGTTTTCTGCCAACTTCTACCCCACAGGCTGGATTTTAACACTCTCTGTATTCACCATTTTGTATATTTTATTGAAACTATGATTATAGCTTTTGCTTGTTTTTGCTTCATGCCACCGGCAATAACTGTAAATGATAAAAAGAACAATTCTAGAGAGTAGAAGGTTCTTTCTTTTTTTGAGGAAAACAATCTCAGTTTTGAATTCACTGCCATTAAATTAATATATCAATCTTGGAGAAAATTTATGTAGCCAAACTCTTTCCTAACATCAAGGTTTCCGGTTCTGCTACAATGTTCTGATGGGGTTTCCAAGATTGGGGACCATGTTTGATGGCACCACTCTGGAGCGTTTTAGAAAAATCCCACTAGGATATTGGAAGAAATGTTCCATATGGGCTATTTTGATTTTCATGTCTCCTGTCCTGAAGTTTACTGGAGAAATGGTACTCCACCCAGTAGGACATTAAGGGCTTTCTTTGCACTTATACGATCAGGATGGGCTTGCACACTCTTGGGACACTCCATTCACACACTGCAGTGCCACCTCCAAAGTGCTGTCCAAAGCATGCAATGCTGTCCTAAACTTCAGTAGCTGTTGAACAGTAAAAACTGCTCCATCACTTGACAAGCAGAACCTAGTATGCTCTCAATTGGCTCCTGCACACCATGTTTGCACCACTTCTGGGTGCAAACACTGGGCAGGGGCAGAGCAGGGTGATGGTGGCTTCGCAGTTTTGTGTCACATTACCATAACCATAGCAACAGCCAGGCAAGCAGGGGAAGTTACCAGGCTATTGCTATGGTGATTCTACAGTCTGTGAATGGATTGTCCACACTGCAACAACCCAGTAGAGATGGTGCCAGCACTTGCATGTGGACATTGTTCATCATCTCTGAATTTAACTACATGAAGTTAAGTGTGAAAAGACCCAAAATTAGCTTTTTCACCAGCTTATTATTATTATTATTGATGTTGTTGTTGCTACTGTTATTGCTACATAGTTTGATTTTGTTTCAGTCTTATTGAGTTAATCAGTTTCCCTTTCATTATCCACTAGAAACTGGTTCCTGTTCTGAAATTTAAGCATAAAAATGTATCCCTGCTTCTACTGATATGAACAGTGCTTCCGCACAGGGGCTAATTAATCCGGGTCTACTGCACCCAGATTTAGTAACACCAGTTCCCAGAGGAGCCGGTTTTACTGAATCCAGATCCCTGGTAGATCCAGATTCACGGGGTAGATCCGCATCTAAGAGATGCGGATCTACCCCGCCCCCGTCCTTCCGCACACGTGATGTGAATGCGGAATAAATCTGGATTGGAGGTGGGTACTGTGCGGACGCACAGCACCCACCTCCCATCCGTGCCCCGGGGCCCTCCCCCGGCCCACCATGATTGGCTCCCTGGAGGGACCTCGTTGCCCTGACTAGATGGTGCGCCTGCGCAGAACACCTCCTGAGGGCAAGGGCTGCCAGTAGCAGCCTCAGCCACTCGGGAGGCGTGCAGGAGGCAGGCGCACTGCATTCTGGGTGCCTCGTCTCAGATTTGGGGTGACGCTGAACAGGTAAGGAGGGGGTTCGCCACGCTCCCCCCCTGGGTGGGCTAGGTTGGGCTTTAGGGAGGCTCACCCTGCCGCTTCTGGGGCGAGGGCGAGCCGAAAGGTAGGAGTCCCCCGGCTAGCCATGCTTGGCTCCAACGAGCCAATCATGGCAGGCCGGGGGAGGGCCCTCTGCAGACACACTTGCACCGTGTGGACGCATCCTAAATGGATGTGTTTTCATGGCGCAAGACCCTTTAAGCACACTTCAAATGTGGTGTGTAATTAACACCCATTTAGCATACTTTAAGTACGGATAGGTGCGGACGCACCTACCGGAAGTGTGCTAAATAGATCCTGCAAATGCGGACATGCTGCCGAAAACCGGTTTCAAAGCACTGTTGCTGTGCGGACACACCTCACTGGAAGTGTGCCAATCAGCAACACGTGTGCGGTCACGCATTGCCAAAAGTGTGCTTAATGGGTGTTAAAGGGCCTGTGCGGAAGCACCCTTAGAGTGCAAAGTCTA
Source organism: Aspidoscelis tigris stejnegeri (assembly GCA_023333525.1). NCBI lineage: Eukaryota > Metazoa > Chordata > Lepidosauria > Squamata > Teiidae > Aspidoscelis > Aspidoscelis tigris. The sequence goes on from JALMGA010000001.1 coordinate 100,386,828, forward strand.
GACAAGAAATGCTGCTGTAATAATAAAAAAAAACTTTTCACCCACTTATTTTGAGATTAATTTTCTCCAATGATTATGAATGGGGAAAATATGGTGCATTTTGGCCTTGGAATTTGACTTCTTTTGCATCCTGAAGACCTGTCATGAATTTTGTTTTGCATCCTGAAGACCTGTCATGAATTTATCATTCTTTTTTCCTAGCATTTATCAAATTTCCTACCTCTGAACTAGTGATGAAATTGCAAGAAATATGGAAACTTCACAAAACAAACACAAACAAAAGTACTCCAAATGGTTTGCTGTATGATAAGAAAATAGATTATAGGCGGATGGATGGATGGACAGGTATAAGATAGATAGACAGACAGACAGACAGACAGAGAGACAGACAGACATTTAACCTTTGCTAACTTCAGGGTCATGGAACAAAACTATCCTGGATTTGAACTTTTTATCCAGGGGTGATTTTGTACTTCCCTTCCTGTCCACTGGACGGGAAAGGAGCACAATGAACTAATGCTGAATAGTGCTCACGCTTTGGAGTGCTAGTCAACGTTAGGTTCCCCACATGATTGAATACTTATCTCTGTTTGATTGTGGGGCCAGTCCTCTTCAGGGTGTTGCCTTCTTGAGTGTGTCACCCTCCACAACTGTGCATGCATCAGCACCATCACATGATGAAGCTGACGCTCTGTGCAGTTGTTGTCATGACAGGTGGGTGGCATAGCTGCAAGTGCACTTGCATGGCATCTCTGTTGTCCTCCCCATCCAGCAGAAGAGACAATGGTCATTGGCTGGATGCAAGAGGTGAGCTTTTGGGAAGGTTGGGAAGCTTGTGGAGCACAATTTCATGCTCCACACCTAGTTGATAATTAGGCAACTTCTGGGCAGGCAGGGGGTGCCTGGAGGCTGTAACAGTCTTTTCCAGTTGCAGATGCTCTTCCTCAGATGTTGCCTAATTATTAACTATGGGCTAAAGTGTGAAATAGCCCCAGAAGTCGGACATCTTTGGAGTCCTGTTAAATACCACTGGACTCAGGCATGGAAGATAGGCCTATGCATGACCATCCATCTGCATAACGACAGCAAAAGCAAATATGACCCATGCCAGTTTTGCCTAGTGAATTGCACCACCCCCTCTGCAAATGCAGAATTCCCAGGAGCAGATTCTGCCTCTAAAGTAGGTCAAACTCTGGCAACATGGAGTCTCTCATCATCACATTCCTGGTACATGGTAACATACAGGTCCAAGCTCTCTTGGTGTAGCCCATTTAGGCTGGATGTATGTTGGCACAGAGTGATCTTTCTCCTCCTCACAAATAAACCATCTCTGTATTTCACTTACAAAAACAACCCAGGCCTGTGTGCCACTGACGCAATAAGAGAAGGATCCTATTGCCAGCATGCTTCATTGTGGGCACATCTCTACACAAAATATTCTGAAGACTGAAATAGACAATAAAAGCTCATAATTTATTATGGTCTGATTGAAATTATCTATCAACCACCACCTTATCAGCCATAAAAATGATTATGTCTATACAGTGTTTATACTTGCTTTTTTAATGATATATAATTCTTTAGCAAATCCTTGAGAAATATTACTTCTGCCAAAGCCAACTTTATTTTTCATATATGCATCTGAATGCAACCAACTCCGTCAAATCAGTGGTGGTTCTACCATGGATTGGAACAAGAGAGATGGTCATATTATTCTAATATTTGTTCTCTCCTTCTATAACTGAAAGACACTTTTGACTTCATACTAAATTTTCTGTCTTTGATAATTAATAGTGCAAGTCCAAAATCATTTGATGCAGGATGCACTGGATCTTACTTATATAGAAAGGACTCTATAACTAATTATGAAGAATGTAAGGAATTTAAATATATTGCCCTTATTAACTCAAGGTCAGGCTGCTTCAAAAGGGGATTGCCCCAGAAAGACATTTTTTAATATGTTTTTGTAAACTGAAGTCGGGTCTTGAAAATGTACATCAACTCTCCTGCTTCCAGCTGTTTAGTTCTTCTTTCTTGTGCTTATATTGTGAACTTAATTTTATTTGCCTTTGATTAACAAATAAATAGAGACTTTTTCACACTGACCTTTTGTTTCAGGATCAGTTGATAAGTACAGCATTTTCCTTATTGCTTTCACTCACTGTCACTGTTGTGTTAATATGTATTAATTATTTCTACTCTGCTTTTCCACCCCAGAGTTGTTAATAAATGGGAAAAGAGAGCAAATAAATAGATACCATAGGACACAACCTAGCTCAGCTCCTTTGCAGGATTACTATTGATGCAAGCACTTATATATAGCTTCAAAAGCCATTATTGGAAAAAAGATCAAGTGCTGACCTCTGCTACCCAAGAGAAAGAAACTATATCAGATTGAGAGGGCAATGGTAAAGGAATGAAGGACTTAATGAAAAACTTTGTAGCAGAACTAAGGATATAGTCTCAAGGGTTTCCCTTCATTTTGTCTAAATACGAAAGCCTCCTATAGCATGACCCAGGTTCCAAGTAGGATGCTAATTTCCATGTGTAATATGTATTAATTCATAGAGACACTCCATCTTCGTTTCAAAATGAAACAAGATATTGTTCCTTTCACTCCTGAAAAGCAATGCAAAAATAATGTTTCACCTTCATATTTCAGGTCATTCGAAAATATTTGTTCCTCAATGGAAATAATGCTTATTAACTTATTATTAAGGGAAAGAGAAAAGGTGACATGTGAATTTTATTAGATCTGTGTGTATTTTTTTTTTAAAAAAAATTGCTAAGAAAATTTCCCATGAGCTCATGACTATAGTTGCTCATAAGTAAGGATGGGCTAAATAATTAAATGCATCATTAAAATACCAAACAACACACACACATGCATGCACACACGGACGCTTGCCTCCTCCTGGTTCATATTAGCTGTAGGTTCTAGGGCTACAGAGGCCTTTTCACACACGAGGTTTTGGAACGCGCGGAAAACCCCTCAGAATGCAGCATTCGCATTGCTGGGGTTGGGTATGCATCCCAGCCCATCCCAGCCCATTCTGGAGTGTTTTCTGCATGTTCACACACGCTTCCCTCCCTGACAGTCGTGGGCATGCCCCCCCCCACCAGCATTGGCCGAAAATCAGCCCCACAGCTGACGGAGGCCGCGCTGATCACCAACCTTGCTGGGCTGCGGTGGTGATCACGCAGGTGCGCCGATGCTGGTAGATGGGACAGGGGACCCACGAAGGCATTCCTGTGTGTGAATGGCTAAAGCGTCCTGAAGTTACTTAGGCCACGTGCACTACATCCGTTCTGGATGTATTGTGAAAAGGCCTCAGATTTGTTTCCACTGATCTCATCCTGCAATTACCTCAGCTGCAATGCTAGTCAATCTCCTACAGATCTCTGTTTCTCTTATGCTTTCCTGAAGGATTCTCTAAAGTGATTTGTCTGTTTGTATAATTTTTTTGGCCTCTATCTTCTTTTCCCCGAAGATACAAGTTGGGTGATATTGATCTTTGGTTTTTTTTTGTTTTCCCCGAAGATACAAGTTGGGTGATATTGATCTTTGGTTTTTTTTTGTTTTCATATCCTTTAGCCTTCTTCTGGAATTTCTTTGGGCAAGTCTTGGGTAAGCCAGTTTGGTCTAGTGGTTAAGGAGCCAGACTCTTATCTGGGAATACCAGGTTTGATTCTGCACTCCTACACAAAGCCAGCTGGGTGTCCTTGGGCTAGTCACAGTTCTCCTTCTGAACTATCACAGCCCCACATACCTCACAGGGTGTCTGTTGTGGGGAGAAGAACAGAAACCTTTGTCAGCCACTTTGCCATTTATGCAGCCATGGGAAAATGTCCCTAGCCTCCAGCTTGAGAGAGCAGGAAACTTTCACTCTCGAATTCCAAATATATGCCAGGATGAGGAGATGTTCTGCAGATTGCTACCAGCACACTCCCACCCTGTCCTATGCCATCTCATTCTTGCCCTGATTGGCCAGGATTAGTATCCACAGCACACACTGTGTACCATGGTGCAGATGTTTACTTCAGCATACGAAGTTCAGTAGTGAAAAAACTTCACCACAGTTGTGACAGGTTATTATGGCAGGCTGAAAATTGTATTTTAGGGGGAAAAAAGGTTTACTTTTTCTATGTTAAAACATGAAGAGCAAAGAAAACATTTCAAACCTAGGTTCTCTGTAAAATAAATTCTCTATACTGTGGATCCCCCTGGGTCTGCAGGGAACTTTTTGCCCCTTCCAAGGTGGGGATGAGATAGGATAAATAAATATTTTCCTTTTATAGCTAGTGTTAACCAGAACTGGCTGCATGTTCCAGAGGTCCACTCCCTGGACTCCAAAAGTCACCAGGGCAAATGCCCTTCAGACCTAAGTCATCCTAAAACAACACTCTCAAATCTGCCTTAAATTAAAGGTACTTGACCTGTAGAAAAGAACATGCTTCTTAGGACTTATAAATAAATGATTGGAATCAATTACCTTTGCTCAGTCTCTTACAGATTGTGTGGTAATGCCTGAAATTTTCCAATAGATTCCTTCTTGGCTTACCCTCACAACTAATTTCATCCCATTAATTGAATTAGTATCTCATAAGATACAGCCAAGCCCGTATTCATTAAGGGGAAAAAGAGTGAGGATGTTAAATCCTAAATACAGTGGTGCATATAATTCAAGGACAAATATTTAGCATTTCTGTTTCCAGCACTCACTTGAAACTCATGCTTTCATTACTCATAAATTTCATATTTTTGCGATTTGTCTTAGCAACTTTCTCCTTTCTTTGCCAACGATCGCAAATAAGGAGGAATGGCTTTACATCCTCCTGCAACTTTGAGGTAACTGCATTTTACCATGGTGAGCCCCCCCTTTTTTTTTTTACAAGAATGGACAGTATCTTGTTTGTCTATTTTCATAAGTGTCCATAGAATTATATATCTGTGATAAAACTGTGGGAAAAAAATCATGATAAATATAGAGGGATGTTTTAGCAAATGTTTTAACCCACTTTGAAACCATCTGGTGAACAGCAGGATAGAAATGTTTACGCACACAGAGAGGCTCACTACTATTCTTTTTTTTTTTATCTTAACTTACTGGTTCTTTTGAGAACAACTAGCTATTTTAAATGAGGCTTCATTTTACCTACTTCTGTTGGAGTTGGTTCAATGGAGTTGAGCCAGGCATCTCAGTCTTCCCGAGGCTGTGCAAACTGGCATGGTCTGAATTGTCATGAGGGTGGCCAGCACTTGGCAGCCTTTTGCATTTGTCAGCTGCACCATACAGATGCAACACGGGCAATTCAATTTGCAATGAGTGGACAAATGATTCCTATGTTCACTTGATAGCCTGCGTGCTCTGGTGGCTTGCAATATAGAGCTGCAACATTATTCAGAGCAAGGAGACATGGGCAGGATACACGCATGGAGAGCAATCCCACACCAGGCTGGACCAGTGCCACGGCAGAATGAGTGAGGTGGCTCAAGATTGGACAGGTGGCTGATGTCCCACTCCAAGGGTCATTCCCATTATGGACATTCCATCCTGGTTTAGCTTCAGAGGCTAGGAATGAAGGTACCCAACTTCCAATGTTTCTGGCTGGAGCAGTTTTATCTGGGCACCCAGAAGCAGTGCACTTCTGGAGTTGCTTCCCAAAGCCCAGAAGTATGGTACCAAGCTTGTCGCAGCCAGTATACTGGACCAACCACCAAGCAGCTGGTCCAGTATACCGTTGTGAAATGCTTCAGAGACAGTTCCTGATTTTTGTGCTATAGCCCAGTCCAATGCCTTGTCCTATGTGGTTCCAACATTTTACTGGGAGGCATAGTCTTTCAGTAGACCAGTATGCAGTGCAGCTGAGGGATTCCATTTTGGCTGTAGTCTTGAACAATTGTCCTGAGAGCAAACTTTGGTTGCCCAAGGAGTGACTTTCAAGAACATAAAGTCATAGGTCATCTTTGCACTTTCTTATCTGAGATCCAGATATGTGAGTGCAGAGTAGCCCATTCCACTGATGGCATGGGCAGGATGAACACCTTCTACACCAACAGCACTGATCCAGATTAGCCCATGCCATAGCTACAAAGCTCATGTGACCTTCACAGCCACACACACCCATGTACTGAATGCTAGGAACAAGGTTCTTAGCCTCGAGTATTATGGGGATGCTTTTTCCCAAACAAGGGAGGTAGAAATCCAGATTAAGGCCTTCCTTACTCCAGATTTTGCTCTGTCTCATGCAGAGGAAGCCATACCAACAGGAAGCGAGGCACCCATGATTTGCATTGATGTGCAGATGTATAGCACCAGATGCATACTAGCAGGGGACCCATAATACAAATTAAGGGTCAGTGCAGAAAGGCCCATATATTCAGAAAAATTAAGTTTTTAAAATGTATTAAATTTCCTATAAACAAAACAATATCCATTTAATTTGGCTTCATACTTTCAATGGATATAGCCATCCCTTGTGTGTTTTATTGATCTATAACTGTTCTTTGCCATGGTTGTGTACCAGTGAGCATTTTTGCATTGAAAAGGCCCATGATGAGAATCAATGGGTCTGGAAGAATTCCACTGATTCCAACCATGGAAAGGCATGGACTGGATCAGTGCTGTTTGCATGACAGTGCTTGTCCAAATCAGCCCAAGCCATGGCCCTGGAGAATGCACAGGATCCTATAACTATGAGGGCCAGTAACAAAAGTCCCTAGCCTCAGAGCTTCTGGGGGCACATTTCAGCAGCATGCTATTGAGTGCCACTGAAATGCATTCCCCACTAGTCATGAAGAGGGGAGGCATGTCTTCTACATGCCTACCATGTGCTGGATCAGGCCCTCTGATAACATTGGTAGACATGTTTGATTGTGTTTACTGGTATCATGTTTCATCTAAAGCGGGGGTTGTGGTCTCACAGATCCACATTAACATTCAGTTCTATGCAGCCCAGAAGGGGTGCTTCTGCATTGGACACTAAATACCCATTAAGTACCTTTTAAGGATGGATTTTTAAAAACATGTCTGCACCACAACACCCATTGAAGACCCATGCATCCACATTGGCTCTCATGCGATGGGTCTCTAATGGGTGTTAAGAGCCCTTTAATACCTATTAAGGGAAGACTACCTTGGAGGTAGTCTTAATGGGTCCTTAATGGGTACTTCTGCAGTTAAGATGCATCCATTTAGGATGTGTCCGCACTGCAGAAGTGTCCTTAAGTGGGCCCTCCTCCTGCCCTCCATGTTTGGCTCCTCTTGAGCCAAGCATGGAGAGCTGGGGGCCTCCTATCCGTCCCAGAAGATGTGGATTGCAGCTTCTCAAGCCAGGGGGGGGCCTTCACCTACAATCCCCTATCCCACCCCGGGGTGAGCGCTTGCAATCCCCTCCTTACCTTCAAGCAGCCAGGCTGATTCTGGCTGCTGGGGCCCGGCGCTCTTTGCATGCATGTGCAGCACGCCTCCCTATTGGCCAGGGCTGCACATGGCTTCAGGAGGCCCTCTGCGCATGCAGAGTATCTAATTCCGTCCTTTCCATGGAGGTGCGGATGGAAGGGGTGTTAGTAGATCCATATCTACTTGACACAAATCTATTTAACATGGATTTCTAAAATACGGATCTAATAGATCCGTATTCTGGAGGTCCAGTGTGGAACCACCCAAGATGACCACAGAAACTCCTGATCAGGATCAAGGCTGTGTGCAGAAAGGGCCAGTAAGTTATAAATAAAGCAGCTACCTTGCAAAAGCACACACATTACTGTAGAAAGACTTCAGGTTAATATTTGGACCTTAAATACTTAGCCTGAACCCCACCAAGAGAGAGAGATTGAAAGAAAGAGGTTCAACCCTAAATTTATATCACTTACTACTGTAATATTTTCATTAGCTGGGCAGAAGAAACAGATGAAAGATTCTAGAAGATACCCAAGAACTACAGCTTTAAATGAAAAGATAACTACACCACATAATGCTTAAGAGTGTGTGTGTGTTTGTGTGTGTGTGTGTGTGTGAGAGAGATAACTCTCTACAAGTTATTCATTGCTTTGCTCAAATTAAGCCAACTATGTCCCATATTTCAGATCAGAAACTGAAGACAGTGATAATAGATTGCCTTAAGCTGTTGAACAAAGTGATGGCGGGGGCAAAAATTGACCCAGGACCACCAGCTAGCAGTTTACACTCTTAACTATTGCATTGCACCAGATCTTCTCCGTGTTGTGTTTGGGCCCATGCTGCGTAATAAAATATAGTTACCTGAAGTTCTGGGGAGTTTGAGGAATTAATTTGTTCTTCCTTCTGTTCTCAGCTTGAATCCTGTGCCTTTAGCTCTTGTCTGCTCCTGATGGATCCAGTATTCCTTCCTTGCATACCCCTTACCCTGTGCACCTGCCAGCAACTTTATTGCCAGCCTCACAGCTTCATAGCTCTTCACTGCCTCACCTCTTTAACCAAATGCCCTAAGAAACAGCATATTACTTTTCACTACCAGTCTCTTGCAATGTCTGCTTCATTTCTTTAGAATTTTGAAAATGCAGCAATTACAACAGTCTGGAAGGTTATCTCCTGATTTAGCAAATCCCCCATGAACTCCCTGGCATCATTCCTGACTGATATGCCTGATCCAAACCACTACAGTTCATCCCTCCCCCCCCAATTCCCTGATACATCTTTTGAAATAAATTGGCTCCAGTTTTACTTACAATTATTTTGCTGCAGCATAATATTTCAGGAAGTTGATTTGTTTATATCTAATGCCACTAAAAGGCAGTTCCCTGAATTATATATTTTGATTCTATGCCAAGACACATCATCCCACCCCTATCATTTTTCTTGCTGTGGTTTCCAATTGTACAGATTTACAGTTACCCCAAACAGATCAAGTGTAGAACAGAGCCTCCCAAGAGGAATAAACACTGACTTAATCACAAAGAGGCTGACAATATTAGGTCATGCTTTCACCTTTAAAGCACATTTAAATTAGCCAATATGTTCTATATATGCCAAGGAATATAGCGTGTCTTCAAATTACAGAGGTGACTTTTTAGTTCTTTCTTTTCAGTTTTCTCTTTCTCTCTCTTCCTGCCCCAAGATTATCATAACTCTTGCTTTTTGGTCTTGATTCGTAATGACCTTGAGCACATGTTCTTCTGTTACTGTTTATTTTATACGGCTATAATACAATTATGCCCCTAAATGTTAGGAGACAATTTGTTTCCCATCAACTGTATACCACAATCTCTAAAACTCTCAGAGAACAAAATGCCAAATGCAGGGACTTATTCTCTGATGCTAACAGTTTCCATGTTTCTATCCTGGCAGCATGCAGGTGCCTTGACATCCACGGTATGGAAAACCTGGAGACCATGGTCGCCAAAGTCAGATTCATTTGGCTTCTAGATGTACACTAAAATATATTCAAAATCTCCATACATATGTTTCCATTAAGATAAAGTTATATATGTGCACAATGAGACATGCACAGACCTCAATTATTTAAGAAGGTGCCACACTCCAAGACTTTCAATAGCAGAGTATGTTTGTTTGCAGTAGATTGTTACTTTGATGTGATGTCATTAATCTAGGGACTGTTTGTACTTATCTCTTCAGTGGGGTTCAAGCCACCCCAGGGGAGACCCGTCTACGTGTGCTAAAGCTGCTGTTTCAGAATGTCCAGGAGTTCCCTCCGTCTGCTCCAATCATCAATACCTGTGGACAAATAAAAACTTGTCCGCAGCTTGGCTGGGAGCAGCTGGTGAACTCCCAGTCATGGACATTCACATCCTCTTCTTGGAGTGAACACTATGGGTGGGTAAGGCAACTGTGGCTGTGGCTGGGGGTTGCCATGGTCATTGTCATGGTGATTCACCAAAGCCAGGAAGGATCATCTTCTCTTCAAGTTCTGATGGTCCAGTTGGGGAGTGCACCAACACTTGAAGTGTAGATGCCTCCCTCTTCACCAGATCCTAAAGAATGATATCGGTCGGTACTTTCTCAATCACTAGATCAGTTCTGTATAGTTTTGACCTTTCATTATGTGTTTAATCAGCATCATTATCTCAAATAACAACAATAAGGGATCTGCAGGTATATCTGTAACATTCAAAATTCATATGAATTTGGCCAAATTTGGACATTCAAATTTGAATCTAACGTTGGCACATTCAAAGATTGACATTTGAATCTGAATCAAATGTTTTGATACATTTGTATGAAGCTTCATATTAGGGATGTGCATGGATATTCAAAAATTTGAAAATCTGATTTGAATTTGAGGAATATCAACATTCAAATTTGAATCAGATTTTCAAAAATCTGGATTTTTGAATTTCAAATCAAATTGAATATTCAAATATTCAAATCAACTCAAATTCGAATGCAAAAAATGCATTCGTGCACACCCCTACTTCATATGGGATTCTTATGGGGTTTGTATGGGGTTCATAGGGTATTAATATGGGATTGAACATTCGTATTATATATGAATCCTACCACATTAGAAGGGGATTTATTCAAACAAATACAAATTTTCTTGCATTTGATTTTATATGAATCGAATAAAAAAAAAATCATTCATGCACATCCCTAACAAATGTGCATGGATACTCATGCAGTATATAATGCCATCACCAACAAGAAAGGAGTCTTTTTAATGTATTACTGTTGTAACCCACCCTATATATTAAATAAATACATAAATAAATATGATGATGATGATGGTGATGATGATGATGAATTAATGAATGACTGGTTTCAGTGACAGCAGAAACACAGGCATGTGATACCAACAACAAGATTCATTGCACTGGCCAAAAAAAAAAAATCAAATTATGAAACAAAGGACAGTCTGAATGTATACCACAAACCTTAAGACAGAGAAACTCTCACACACAAAAACTGAAAGCAAGAATCTGTTATCTGTTTCTACGGGTAAATTATAGTTTTCTTTCTTTCCTTGGCCAGGGTTAAAAAAAATTATGCAACTTAAAAGCTGGATAGCTTTCAAAACAATGTACAACGGTTCTTCTTTCTCTATGTAAACTTGAATATATGTCAGTGGCAAAGAGATGGTGACAGGGAGCCCTGTAGAAAAAGATTAATGGCTTCTGAGTCTACCAGCCTGGTGCTTACACAGCAACTTTCCCGGTGCTGGGACAAACTGTTTGTTTTCCCTTTTAGATTGCTCACCACTGCTTGATTTACTGGGCAACAGAGGGAAGACATGTCTCTAAATAACTGCAGTGGGGTTACTTCTCTTCCCAGCACGTGAACACATGTCTTTGAAAGACAGCAAAAGATCACTTGTTCTAGCAAGAGATAGTTATTGTTCTCAGAATTCTCTTGCCATGAAATGTGACCCTAAGAGGCACTTCATCTAGGAGCCAGAGATGCCTAAGCAATAAAGAAATACCCTAATCAGCAGGGTAGAAGGAACCACTGTAGATAAATTTGTGGATAATAGTGCAATGGGAAGATACATATTTCATTTCTAGTGTCAGGATATGTTATAGGCATTCAGACACAAAGAAAGAGAGAGAGAGAAGAGAGAGACCATATAAACTTCATTAAACTGTTAAGTGAGCCAATTTGGTCTCGCGGTTAGGGCACTGGACTCTTATCTGGCAATACTGGGCTCGATTCCACCCTCCTCCACAAAACCAGCTGGGTGACCTTGGGCTAATCACAGCTCTCTTCTGAGCTCTCACGGGGTATCTGGTGTTGAGGGAAGAAAAGAAAGCTTTGTTAGCCGCTTTGGGTGCTTCAGCATTGGACCTTTAACACCCATTAAGCACACATTTTAAACACTTCCAAAATCCACGTCCAAACTGCAGCACACATTAGAGACACATCAGGGAGTCAGCTTCTGCATTGACTCCAGCAGGATGTGTCACTAATGTGCGCTAAGCGCCCCTTAAACTGGATTACCGGAAGACTACATAGAATGTAGTATTCATGGGTGTTTTCGCAGTTAGGACACATCCATTTTGGATGTGTCTGCCCTACGAAAGTGTCCCTAACTGGGCCCTCCTCCGGCCCACCATGATTGGATCCGCCGGAGCCGAGCATGGTGAGCCGGGGGACTCCTATCGCAGGGTCCCCTCTCGCTTAGAAGCCACAGATCACTGCTTCTGTAGCCAGAGGGGGGGGGCTTCCCCTCCCCCCCAGCCCACCCTGGGGAGAGCGCAAGTGATCCCCTCCTTACCTTACCACAGCCAAGTCGATTCTGAATTTGGGGTTCCACTTCGCCTCGTGCCTGTGTCCAGCGCACCTCCTGATTGGCTAGGGCTGTGCCTGGCTTCAGGAGGCTTTCTGTGCAGGCACGTGGCCCTGGCCAATCGGGAGGTGCTCTTTGGGCCAGGGCTGCATGGCTGCGCAGAGAGCCTCCTGAAGCCAGGCACGGCCCTGGCCAATCAGGAGCCGTGCCAGATGCAGGCAGGAGGTGAAGTGGGACCTCGCAGCCAGAATCAGCCTGGCTGCGCTAAGGTAAGGAGGGGATCCCTCGTGCTCTCCCCAGGGTGGTCTGGAGGGGAGGGGAAGCCCCCCTGGCTCCAGAAGCTGCAATCCACGGCTTCAAGGGCGAGCCCTGGAATAGGAGACTCCTGGCTCGCCATGCTCGGCTCTGGAGGAGCCAATCATGGCGGGCCGGGGGAGGGCCTCCAGAGATCCAGATTGAAGTGGGTGCTGTGCTTCCGCACTGTACCCACCTCAAATCTGGATCTAATTCCATCCCACTCTTGCAGATGCAGACAGAATTGGTGGCAGTAGATCCATATCTACTAGATACGGGTCTACTTACCATGGATTTCTGAAATCTGGATCTAAATAGATCCAGATTTTGGAAGTCAGTGCGGAAGCACCCTTTGAGTCCCTTTAAATGGGTGAGAAAAGTGGGGGGGGGGAGAGACAACTCTCTTTTTCTTTGGCCTTCCCAAAGAAGACACGGCAGGATTAGAGTCTCTCTGCTAAATGAACCACTGAGGCTTGATTCAATAACAGCTGTTGGCGATCATGCCACTGAGCCAAGGATGCAATAGATTCCAAGTCATAGCCTGACAAAAATGGAGCTGTCTTTGTTATAAGATACAACATTTTTACACAGAGTAATTCAGACCTTGCATCAACAAGATGCAGTGTGTAATGGGACAGCCTGATAGCTAATTCTTTAAAAACTATATTTTATCTACAACCAGCTACTAGTCCCCTTGTTAAACTGAGGAATGGATTTTAGATTTCTTTGTGTATTGATCCCCAAATGTCCCATGGCCTTCAAAACTCCCCATTTTCGTCTCTCCCAAAACTTCTGGTCCCCAACCCTCTTCTTTCCAGCCTCCAAAGGTAACTTCATTCTTCAGTCTTCCAAGAAGGCCAGAAGGGAGCTACACCAATGTGAGAAGCCCTTGAGGGCTGCTGCCTGACCTGCTCCATTCTTGGGTTAGATGAAGTGATTTGGATCAAGAATGGTCTCTTTATCACATAGCAAAGCAAGCAGTGAGGAAGCTGCCTCAGGTTCTAATCTGATGCTGTACTGATTGAGCTTCACTTTGTTTCAAAAACACAATACTTGCAGGGCATACAGGGGCAGTGAACCAAGCTCTATGATACTACGTTCCCTGGTTTTGTGACATCACTTGCTCTGCCTTGGCACAAACTCTTCCTGCCTGCTAGTCCTCATGAGAGGTGGCAAACATTTTCCAAGTTCAGAAGCAGTTGAAAACTACTTAGTGAAAGTGATATGTTTGCTTTTTTAGGCCTTTTTGATATTGTTTCTGGAAAAATCTAGATTGCTATGGGAAGCTGTAATTATTTCTCCATCATGATTTGGATAGTTCTTTTATTTTTATCTTGGATCAGCTCCTAGCTGTCAGTTTGCCAGAAATATGACAGAAACCATGCAAAATTTCAGCAAAAGGAAAGGCAACTCTGGGCTGCTACAAGGTTTGAGAAAGAGGGATCCAAAACCTAAAGGTGAATAAGAAGAAAGGAAAGAGGAGATTGCTGGGGACAAAGTGAAGAAAGAGGATAACATATTTTTCTCTTAGTTTCTTGCAGAAGCTAGACTGCCACCATAAAGGTACGGCAGAGAGAGCAAGGAAAATTTTCTATAAACATTGTTATGCAAATTAGATATGGTTGAGTTTTCCTTTTTTTTACACAAAACTGAGCAAAGATTAGAATTAGGCCTTCAGAGCTGTAATGACTTGTGTATGTGTCTGAATATGCAACCTTTTTTGTAATTTAGATTCTGTAATTGTAGCAGAATCTATTAAGCAGCTTTCCAATAGCATCTGGAAGACCAGTTTAGCTTTTTAGGGGCAGAGGGTTGCAATTTATCTTTTCAATGTGCAATGAAATAAAGTTTATTTACTATAATCAACCTAATTTTCTTGTCATGTTATGTTAATCAACTTTTTTCTGCTCTTTGGAAGTCACTAGCCAAGACTGGGCACCAGCCCTTAGACCTCATCCAGACATCAGTTACTTACCGTATTTGGATATTCTGGAATAAAACATTGATGTTCTATAATATCCACGCTTTATTCCAGGATATCCAAATGCAGTAGAATAAATAACTGATATTTGGATGCAGCCTTGTTCGCTATAGAAGCAATGCTTGGTTTTACCCTGAAATGCTGTCTGACCCTGCATAAACAAATGGAGAAGACCAAGAGCAGCTAATTCCATTCAGCTATTAGTAGCAGTGGCTCATGAAGCACTTCCAAGAAGGAATCTGGGGGTGAGGATGAATAAAGCTCTTCTTGGAAACTTCCCTTTTATTTTATTGTGTTATGCTTTGATTTCAGTGACATTAGGCTTCATTTGGAGCCCCATTCTTCTCTCCTCTGCTCTCCGAAGCTGCAGTCACACCAAAGTTTTAATCCAGCCCCAGTCCACTTTTAGATTGGAAGAATGCATCAGCAAAATGACTTATCATGTTCCTTCCACATTATCTAACCCAAAGGTGGCTTCTTGAGTTAAATAAAGTTAAAAACAAATAGCCTGTCACATTGCCAATGTACTATCTCACTCTGAAAATGGACTGAAGATGGATTAAAACTTAGGTGTGAATGCAGCCCTAATCTTAACACAAACCACACTGCTAAAGCACTGAATTTTACACAGATAACATTTTTGTGGTGACAATTTGTTGGGAGATTTGGGGTGGAGGGAAAGAGACCATGCTTAGGGGAAGCAGAGGATAATTGTAACTGACAACCTGAATTCTGCTTTAAAAAATGTACATAAAGTATCTGTTTATAAGGGACAGGGACAGCTGCACGATCTGCATATTAAATCAACAGTATATACACTTAGGCGTTATTCAAATAAACACTTCTTTCTCCTGAAGCAGATAGAAACATTAGAATCCTGCATATGATTTAACAAGAGTTATGGTGCCATACTATTGGCTTGTTTCTGTTCCCAATTTATTTGGTGGGACGGCTGCCAATGACTTCTATGGCACATGGAATGTATTTTATATGTTCTCTTAAATCAACTTATCTTATACCTCTTTAAATTGATCTATGTTAATGCTCTCATGTTTACTTTTCTTACCCATTAATTTAAGTCTTCTTCCCTATCCATCTGGGCTCTCCCCTTTCATCCATGTCTTGTTCTTCTCAGTCAGACAGCAAGCCCTCCGGGCAGGAACCATCCTACTTCTATGTTCCTAACAAAATCTGTGCACTTGGCAATAATGAGATGTTAAGCAGGAACAGAAGTAGCAACAGCTTTAAGGGCAAAAGATGCGTGCATTCGTGTTTAAAGTGCAGTTTTGCTTCCTTGGGAATTTGGTATGCCAAAACTGAATGGTTGCAGCAAATATTTATGCTACCTTGTAGGACTGTCACACAAGAATCATTTAGTTAGTTTCAAAATAGAGAGGGGGGGGGGAAAGATAGATATATTTATCTCACATAAGCAGAGAGTCTTTACAGAATAGACCCATAATCCTTATTAATGGCACAAGCAAACAAGATAAACCCAGTGATGAGAATGTCAGTAATCAGAAACACATATTTGGGCAAGTCAGTGGCAGTACAATGCAAACAGTAAAAATGGAACAATGTGGCAATCGGAGAAGAGGAGGAGGAGGAGGCCAGAAAAACAGATTTTGGGTCCACTGTTATTGGTTAGACATATTAAAGGAATCTTCTGATAGAATAAGTACAACTAACAATTGTAGTGCCAGCTATATAGCCCTTTTCAAGGGTGCAATCCAGCTTGGAGGCTAGAGATGACAGAAGTGGCAAACACACACTGAGCACAATGTGGCATCCTGGAAATCCTTCAGATGTAGATCTTTCATTCACAGGAGTGAGGACCCTGTTAGGACTTGGCAGTGATGGTCTAATGGTTAGGGAGCCAGACTATGATCTGGGAATACTGGGGTCGATTCTGCCATCTTCCATGAAGCCAGCTGGGTGACTCTGGGCTAGTCATAGCTCTCTTCTGAGCTCTCACAGCCCCATCCACCTCACAGGGTATTCTGTTGTGGGGAGAAGAATAGAAAGCTTTGTCATTTGCTTTGAGTCCCCTTAAATGGGTGAGAAAAGCAGGGTAGAAAAGCTCTTCTTCTTCTTCTTCTGATATACCAGAAATAGGGTCATAGGTCGTCCACTTTCAGTCCAACCCTTTGAGTCCCATCGGAGCCTTCAGCCCTCATGTTGCTTCTTCCTTGGGTGTTTTTCCACTAGTCCCAAGTACCCATTGAAGCACCCATTAAGGACCCATTCGCCTGAGAGCCAGATGATCATATGGGTCCTTCAGGAACTATAATCTGGATTTTGTGTAGACCCCATTAAAGGGGTCTCCAATGCGGTCTTCAACCTTCAAATCCGGATTGTGGGAGCCTGTTTCCACTACCAATCATCAGTGGGGTCTAAAGGAGGCTCAGGGGAGGGGAGGCACCCATGGAGGGTGCCCAAAACTCAAGTTTTTGGAGTCCCTCTGAAATCCCTCCAAAGTTGCCTTCAGAGATTAGCAAAGGCTCTGCAGAAAAAACCCTTGCAAGGGCTGGCTCTGAAGTCCCTCTGAAGGCAACTTTGGAGATTGTACATCTCCCAAAACATCTGGGGTGACAGGAAGACTCCTTGTGGGTAGATTTGGATTTGCAAATGGGTGATCCGGTGTTTCCACAGGAGGGAGGCTAGCACCCATTGCTATTGGGTGCTAGACCACCCATGGAAACAATTTGGGTACTTCTCTTAATCCAGATCTACTAGATCCAGATAAAGGGAAGTACCCATTCCCTAGATTCGGATCTTCTTAGATCCGGATCAAAGGAGCTCAGTTGAAAAACACCCCTTTCTTCATCGACTCAAACAGGGGGGAAAAGAGAATACCCTGCCTGCTGAAGTTTTGTCAGTATTCTCTGAGGCTGAGATAAGGTTACTTTAGCCAGTGGCTGTGACAAAGGAAGCTAGTGGTTAGCAGAACTGTTTGTACCCAGGCCCTAGTGTACCCAGGTATTTTGAATGCCATAGGCTCTTGTCTCAGGAGAAGAGTACATTCTCCCTCATTTAGATCATGCCTGTAGCACGTATTAAAATGCACTTGTTAAAGTTCTCAGAACATTCATAATATTAAAAAAAAAAACCAGCAGATTGCATCCACAGAATTACAAATGTAACAAGGATGGCATAAGTGGATATACAGTTTTGAGAGAACATTTGAATTTTGCTCTTGCCTGACAAAACAGAACATCTCTTACAAACATTTAGATGCATTGTCATTTAAGTTCTCTGAGGTTAAATATGACACTGTAGATTCTCCTACAATGGAAAATCTTGCACTGCAGGTTTGCTATTTTGGGCCTTTCTGCAAAGGAAGAACCAGGTTTGGAACCAATGACTCTGGAATAGCCAGGCCTGCTGATTCTGAACATGAGAAGGTGTGGGTGGGACTAGCACAGTCTGCATGATAGTGCCAGTCCAGACCAGCTCATACCTCCCAGGTCTTGGAGCTTGTGTGAGCCTTGCAGCCATGCTCCCACACCTTCCACTTTAGGGACACAATTTCCTAGCCTCTGGACTTCTGGGGAATACATTTTGGCAGTGTGCTATGATGTGCCACTGAAATGTATTTTCTGGTAGTTCCAAAGACGGGAGGTGCACCTTCTGCATGTCTATGTGTTCTAAATCAGGGCCACTGGTCCCACTAGTAGACCCATTATACTCTGTCTATAGCAGATGGAGCTGTACCTGAGGGAGATCTGCATGAATGTTTGGATCTAGAGGCTTGGATCCTTACTGGGTTAAGGCCCATGCAGAAAGGAACTGTGACGGTTTCAGGGATACAGGCTGCAAACTGTTTTGCTTTCTGGCCTTGCAGGCTTCTAGCAAGCTGCAATAGCCAGCCTCGTTGCAAACAGCTTGTTGCAAGCCCTGAGTTTTGGGCTGCAAAAAGGGTGGGAAATCCTGTGCGGGCCCTGCTGCAATGATTGGTTGCAGCTGCTTTTTGGAGGGAAAAGCTGTCCGGGGATCTGAGTGCTGGAGGGGCTAGAGCAGGAGTTCCCACCAATCAGGTGTGGGGAACAGTCACCTCTCTTAGGACTCTCCAGCAGCATTTTATTGCAGCAATTTTCCCCAGGAAGTGGCAGCCAATCAGGGCGACAGAAAAAAGGTATAAAGAAACACAGAATACAGCAGACTATGTCTTCGTGCTGGGACAAGAGCTGAAGGGAACAGAAGAGAGCTGAATCCTGAAGGAGCCGGACCAGTAATTGACCGGGGGTCTTTTGGCTGGAAGATCTTGGAGGAAGACTTCACTAGCAACTGACCAGACTGGATGATCAGTCAAGCAAGGACGGGCTGTGCCTTGTGATCATCTAGAGCCATGTTCTGGTACACTGGCTTGGCTTGAGCTGTGGCAGAGCAAGTCAGAGGGGGGAGGAACGTGGAGAGGTTTGTCTTTTAAAAAAGGGAACTATTTTCCTTTAGGGAAAGGGGTAGCTCCTAACCTTAAGAGACTTACTGAGTTAAGCCAACAAATACCTGAACCTTATTTTCCTTTCTATTATTGCTTGTGTATAATAATAAACTTGTTTTAGTTTACTGTTCAAATCGCTTGCTACCCGTGTTTTGTGTCCACACTGTAGTATTCACTTGGCCGTTGCATGAACTCAGCATCCTAACAGGGCCAAGCTACTCCTAGAGAGGGCAGGCACTTACAGGAACGCTGGGGATCGTGACAGGAACTTACACAATTTACAAATTGAGACTATTACTCATTGAACAAGTATCTAAAATTAATTGTGCTTTGATGAACTGCAGTGCATCACACCCCTACTTTCCAGCCAATTTTTGTTTATATTCAAAGACAGTTCTTTTCTACCAGGCTTTGGCACTCCTCTCCAGGTGTGTCAGCAGCGTGTAAGCATCTTCTTTTGGAATCAGTGGATTCAGCACTGAAGAATGTAATAAATGCTTCTCTGGATTTGGAAGAGTGATTAGTGTGCTCAGTATTGCAGAATGTGAAACATTGTTTGGATGTGAGAGGCTGCTGGATGCAGTGTGTCCGATATCTCCAGCTCCTGTGTGTCCTGTGTTGAAGTATATGAAAGGCTTTGCCTGACTGGGGGCATCTTAGTTGACATCTGTGTGGTGGAGGTTTAAGGCACGGCATTTGGGTGTTCTGGCATTTACACACACACACACCACCTCCCATGCTGTGCACCTTTCTCTGAACATTCCTTTCCTCCGTTGACTTGCGTTGGGAACCTTTCCTCATTCAAGTCAATGAAATTTTGAACAGGGTCAGGTTATGAGAAGGTAAATCTATGGGGATTTTAGCCTTGGTTCCTCTAATTCCGAGATCAACACTGAAGTATATTGCTTTTCTAATGCATTTTCCTTCAAAGTGATGATTTTCTGGAATGGAACCCTCTTGACAGAAGGGAGGATCTTGTTTTGGAATCTCTTCACTTTAGAATTGAGAGAAGGGGAAAGGGCTTGAAGCCTCCATTGAACATGCTATGAGGTTTTCCCCCAGTCATGCACTAAAGTGTGTCAGTACGCCTGTGCTAGTAAGGAGGGGGGAAAGAGCACAAAACAATGGCACTCAGTTCCCTCTGAGTTTGTTTTAAAATGACTGTATCAGATAATGTAAGGTTGGGGGAGTTGGTTTAGGTTTGACAGGGACCTAGGATTATTTGTTCAGCAAAGCCCAGTGAGAAGCTCATGCTTTGTTTCATGCTGAAGCGAAGCTTTTTCTCTCAAGTAATTATCAAATTGACAAATAGTTTGTGGCAGATTTATACTGTTGATAATAGCAGACTTCTATGTGTTTGAGGATGAGGAATTATTGGCAGCACTTCCACGCGCTCTGAGACAAATTTGAGCCTAAGCTTAAAGCAGAGATAGGTGAACTACATAGCCATTCTGGAGAAAAGAGGCATATTAGCTCCATATAAAAATAGATGCATTTTTGGTATACAACAAATTGCACCACCTTCTACTTACTATGGGCTCCAAAATAGCAATTTACTTCTGTGGAAAGCCTCTCCGTTCCTAATACTGTATATACTTACACTTCAAAATGTCATCATTACCCATCCATCAACTCTAGTGAAGTTATGAAACTTCATTTCTCCAGAGGCCCTGACATTATATTTTTCACTGTTTGTTCTGCTTGTCAGCACTTTATGTCACTAATGGACAAGCACTCAGGTCCAAAAATTCCAATTTTTCCCCTCGATGGAGGTATTTTTCTCATTCAATCATCTACTTATATGTAGTCCATAATATGTCTGTGGGTATACAGCCAAATCAAGATAATAGGCTATGTCGGCTTTGACTTAAAGAATGGTATTGGCTGCTACAACCATCATGCATGGGGCTTGCTCAGTCAAACCTGATTTTATTGCTTCTCTGGAGGCATTAGTTGAACCTTTGTTAACTTTGCAGAATGCTTCTGCAAAAGCAACACCTATTAATTTCATTTATGTTCAGTATGAGACCGTTTATTAGAATCAAGGTGAAGTAACCTCATTATTTTGAATTAACTGTGAATATAGATTCAAATCTCATAGGAATACAGCTGAGAAGTATAGGTGGGAGGCAATTACCTTAACAATCCGTAAAAAGTGTTTTACTTTAATAACAATAACTGATAATAATGTATGCAAAAGCTATATAGACCGTTTTATATTTAGCATCCCTAAGTGACATCAGAATCCCAAAATGTATGGAGCTGAGTCTAGTGTAATTAAGAATGCAGTTCTAGACTCTTTTGTTTAGAAGAAAGTAGGGATGTGCACAAATGTTTTTTGCATTCAAATTAGAGTCGATTCGCAAAACATTTGATTCAATTTGAATGTTTAAAATCCAAAAGCAACAAAAACCAGTTTAAATCCAACACATTCAAATCTATTCGTTTGAAAGTTAGACGCAAATTTGAAGACATGAATATCGACATTCGTATGCATTATACGTGTCTCTACGCATTTCATATGCATCCCATTTTTTCCCCATATTATAAGTGCAAATGTGTGTAGATACATATGATATTCGAATCATTCTAATCAATTGAACAAATGTTTTGGAACATTCAAAATTTGCTTGAATGTCTAAATTTGAAGGTGAAGACATTATATTTGAACATGAATGTCCACATTCGATCGAATGGGATCAGATTTTGCATGTTGGTGCACATCCCTAGAAGAAAGACCCACTGAACTCAATCACATACCTTTTAAGAGATGTGAAGAGTACTGTGCTGAAATAAGCATTTTTAAAAAGGCAAGCAGATTTAATGGCATTAAGCCAATCACTCCTATCTCCCTCTTTTTGACTTGTTAAATTTGGAGAAAGTTCCATAGAGCCTAACAAATCAAACAGAATATATATTTTAATATATATTAAAAATGGGTCAAAACAACTTACTTTCCATTTGCAGAAGTATTATTACAGAGAAAAATAAAATTAATTTATTTCCAAAAATTCTTCCGGGCACATTATGCTATCAAATATTTACTAAATACTTTTGAATTATGTCGTACTTCTGTATTCAACAGCTGGCCCTGTGTATTTCAGTTTGATGGCTGTGTTAGTATCTATCAACATTTGTTAGCTGACATGTAATCAATATGAGTCACTATTTGAGAATTTCATGCATGACTCCTGCCAAAAGCAAAACAAGAGATATCAAATGAACAGAAGTGTTGGGATACTGAATTGTGTTGCAAGCATTTTTGCATTAAAAAAAATCATCAGTCAAAATTCTAATAAGTGAAAGAGAGGCATCCAAATGATGACTCAGATATTACTGAATTGTGGTTCTCGTCACTTCTTGTCATTGGGAAGAATGGTTGGGGGATGCATAGAGTGGTGTTTCAGCAACATCTAGGGGAACAGAGTTCGGTCACTCCTACTATTAGGCATGTTCAGGTTTAACTAAACAGAACCTACACAGAGGCAGTTTGCAAGGTATCAAGAATAGAAATAACAGAAATCAAAATCAAAACAAGTCTGCTTACAGCATTTCAAATCACCACTGTTGTTTCATTTAAAGGAATCCAAAGCCAGGAATAAGTAAGTTAGGGGAGCATCCACACCTAGACTGGTAGATGCTCTCAGGAAGTCCCAGCAAGTGATGGAGGTACCTGTTGCCACAGAGCACTCTAAGAAGGGTGCTGGAGGGTTTGTCATATATTTTATCTAATGAAATGTATGAAGTATTTACCTTGTACAGCATTTTTTAGCATTTGCAATCTCAATAATTAAGATAAACTTTTGACCTCCTTCCCTGTTTCCTTCACATTCAGACTTCTATCAGTAGAAAATAGGATTTTCCCAAGGGCCAACCCCAGAGAATTTTCTGGCTTCACCAATTCAGGACAGGCAGTCCTTAATCCTGATTTGTGAAATGTACAGTTTAGCCTGGGCAGATTAGAGAATGAGGTGTAGGGTTTGGAGGTAGCAGTGAGGAAGAAAAAAAAATTAAAAACCTGCTGACTTGGAACACAGGATTTCAAATTCCTAGGGGAAGACCTTCCTATTGCAAGAGTAAGGGCATTTTCACATTTGCCAATGTGAAATGGATTTAAGAAAATCTGTTTCCCAGCAATCCAGCCTCTCGTGCAGCACCCATTCCCACACTGCCAATACTGCCCCCGTAGCCGCGGGACTGGAGTATGCAGCTGCCAGTCACCGTGCGTTTCCAGCACATGGAGGAAGGGTGAAAGGAGGCAGACCAGCCTGCTTCCACCCTTCCCAAGATGACGGCCACTGGCAAATCTGGCCCCTCACCTCTTGGTGTGTGGAAGTGTCCTGCTTCGACTGGACCGAAGCGAAGGTCTGGATGGAAGACCTAATTTTTGAGGTCTTCCTGGAGGCCGGATCATTCAGTGGCGAGATCCCATTAAGAACAGGTCTCACCTGCTGGTGTGTGGAAGTGCCGCCACAAAGGGTCCTGGATCCGGCCTCCTGTGCAGAAGGTAAGTTTTTATGTGTGTCTAATGTGTCTTGTATGCGTTTCTAAATGTGTTCTAAGGGCCTGTGTGGAAACACCCTAAGTCCGCGTCCCCAAGCAACTTATTTGCCTCTCTATTGTCCCTGTATTCCAACGGACTTTAAAAGTGCCGTTCAATTCTGGAATAAGCGTCCCCATGAGGTTCGGTAAAACACGCATTTTAAATGCACCTACAATCCCCAAGGAAGTGTGCTTTGTTTCCCCACATCTTTTTCTCCCCGCCCCCTCTCTGTTTGATAGGGTGCTGGTGGGAACGGGGAGGGACTGTGATCAGCACGGCCACAACCAGGGAGACAATCCCTGACAAGTCCAAATGAAAAATAGCCATATTTACAAGTTCTCTGTTCATTTCCCCTGCCTGCAAAACCCACCAGAAACATTTATCACTTTGGGATCCAGAGCTTGCTTCCAAAGATAGTAATTTCACTGTAAAAATCCACCCTGTACAGCAGTGGTTACACTGTAGCAATACACCCACTTCACATCTGAAAACAATGTTGCAATTCTGTGCAATTCTGGCTCTTTAAAAGTTCTGACCTTTAGAAAGGGAAAAGGAAGTGCGCTGGTAGTATTCTTTAAAGCGCACTTTTCCCCGCGCATTTTCCTCCTTTTGTGCCGCTGGAAGCTTGGAGAAAAGCCGTGCATGGAGAGAAGCTTTTTAATGGGCAAAAGAAGCTTTTTAACGGACTTTTTATTGCTTGGGGAAGTGTATTTTGAAATGATGCATTTTGCTGTTGTTAACAACAGAACTGTTAAAAGTCATTAACTGGAACTTGCTTTTCAGAAGTGATCTCAGAAGAACGAATGTTCGCTTAAACAAATTTTGGCTTAAACAAATCAAACAAAAGGTTTTTAGCAGGAGATGCCAAAACTTTGCCTAAAAATATGATTTCATGCTGCTAGGTGACGTTTGTTATACCAGTCTTTCTTTGAATGGATCTAAGGGCTACAGGCAGGGACTTGTGTCCATACTCCAGATAGCACTTGGGTTGTAAGGCTGCCTCCAGACTTGCAGAATAATTCTGCAGTTAGAGGAAAAAACACAGCTTACGTACTGTGCAGTGATGACCCGCAGTCCCAACTAAAAAGCAGTTCTGTCTGTAGCTTCCTCTTCAGAAGCTTCAAGAGCTGAGTCGGCACACCCAGTTGCGTGGTATGAGGCACCCAATCAGAATTGAGCTGCCCTTCCTGCTCTCCTTCATCTCTTCTCACCATTCTGCCTGGAGTGGCAGGAAAATTTGAATCTTCTTTATACTGCACAGTGAGTGTTGTTAAATCAGCAATGAGGTAAGTAAGCAGTAACAATTGGATAATGCACTACCACAATGATCCATCGATCATGTGTGTGTTGCCCTGATCATGACTGCACTTTCCACTGCACAGTATAAACAAGTCTGGATGCAGCCTCATTCTTAAATGCCTGACAATTGACCTGTAGCATCTGTTGATGAGAACAAAATAGACAACACCCACCATACTAGTAGCTTAGAGGCTGACTTTCTCCTTGGGTAATGTGTGCACCATGCACTTTATTTGAGAGAATCTATTTGTTTGGGTTGAATAAAATGAAGCCTGCCTGCAGTTATTTCTTCCACCGTATTTGGCTATTCCAGAACAAAACTGGGATGTTTTGGAATGTCCATGCTTTGTTCCAGAATATCCAAATATAGAAGAATAAATAACTGATATCGGGATGCAACCATAGTCCCTCACTTACAATAATCTCTTGTGCTGTTCTGAATCCTGATACCATTTCTTTTGAGTTGGCCTGGCCTCTACCCTACCTGAATTCATAGGAACCTGCCATCACAGTACTACCGACTATGCTGGCTGGAACATAGTATTGTTATTGTATTCTCAATTTTGAAGGACAATTTTTCCCACCAATTCTGTGAGGTCTTCCATATCTATAACGCATTAGCATGGAGCACATATCTCAGGCCACATCTCCACTTTTGGGGAGAGGTGCTGTGGACAGTGGAAGTGCTGTGGAAAGAAAAAGAAGAAGAGCTGGCATTTCTACCCCACTTTTCTCACCCATTTAAGGGGACAAAGTGGCTGACAAACCTTCCATTCTTCTCCCCACAAGAGAACACCCTGTGAGGTAGGTGGGGTTGTGAGAGCTCAGAAGAGAGCTGTGACTAGCCCAAGGTCACCCAGTGGGCTTTGTGGAGGAGTGTTTAATCAAACCTGGTATTCCCAGATAAGAGTTTGGCTCCCTAACCACTAGACCAAACTGGCCTTTTGGAGTGAGGAGACACCATGGGAACTGTCCTGCAAAGGAGGCATATTTGCCAGTTATTGTGTCAGAACAGGGACTGATACAGCTCAGGTGAGGTGCCAAAAGTTGTCAAAAATGGAAACAGGGAAGCAGCACTTGCCTTCTTCAACCTCCAGATGCACCTGGTAATGGTAAGGAGAGACGTTGTCTGATTGACTCATACCTAAAAAATGACAGAGCTTTGATTCAAATCCTATACTTTCATGGCTGTTGTCTGATTTTAATTTTTTTTTAATAGAGAATATCAGAAAAGTCTGAACAAGAAGCAGTGGCCATCTCCTGATCAATGCTTTGTAATCTTATAGTGAACCATTAGGATAATATAAATTATACCAACAATCCAATTTGAGTATGAAGCGGAAGACTGCTGGAAGTACTTTGGAGATGAGCCAACTCAGAGATAATCTGCCGCTCAAAGAGAGGAACAAACACCTGTTAGTCTGGGAGCTCTGCCAGGCTAATTAGAATTAAATGTACGGTTAAAAAGTTTAAACCTGTGATCTGAAGATCATTTGCAGTTTTGGTAGTTTGTTCTGTCATATCTTCCTTTCAGTTTAAATACTTATTTGTTTGAAGGGGAAACTTGCTTTAGTCTAGACAGCTGCACTTAAGTATAGGAGACCAATTTTTTTAAAAGTTGAAAATGTTTTTACTTCATATGTAGACTGGCATTACATGCGCGAAAGAACATCTTTTATTGTGATGAACATATACATGCCTATTGTTAGTGTTTAATCTTAATTGACTTTCACAGCAGGCTTGTCGTCTTGTTCTGCAGTTAGCTGGTCTGCTTCATCCAAGACTGACATCCACATACAAAAGCAGGTTTGTGACCTTGAATTTTCTTGTTATTATTGTTGCTTCTGCTGTTAAATTAGGAACTGCAAACTGAGTGCAGTGATACAAATGTTTTTGTACTCGTATGAATATCTCAATACAAAATACCCAAAGTTATCAATAGGAAGGAAGGAAGGAAGGAAGGAAGGAAGGAAGGAAGCAAGCAAGGAAGGAAGGAAGGAAGGAAGGAAGGAAGGAAGGAAGGAAGGAAGGAAGGAAGGAAGGAAGGAAGGAAGGAAATCCTAGTAAATAGGATCAATATTTAGGAAATTATGGAATCTGGTAAAAATGCCAGTGGCTATGCAACAAAGGAAGATTGTAAAGGAAAGTATTTAGCTAATTCCAAACTTCAGGATTGGCCCAAACTATTCTAAAGACCAAAGCCAATATTCTGAACAAGGTCCAGAACCAAATTAGAAGCCATGTAGGTAGAAAACAAATAAAATGTGGTCTCATTGTGAAGTATTATTTTGCTTTGAAATTTGGTTCAGGACCATTTCAAAAACTATGTGGAAGTTTTGGATTTTTTCCTAGATCTCAGGTTACGCCTTATTTAGAAACATACACACACATGACCGCATACACAAATGTATAGCAGGAATACTACCGAATCTATGATGGCTGCACTGCTTTCCTTCTGATGTATCTTGTCCATAATTGTAGATGTAATGATCATCTGAATTAAATTCACCCAGTTCTGCCCATTTTAGTTCACTGACTTCTAAGATGTCAGTGTTTGGTCTTGACATCTCATCTGTGAACACTTCTAGCTTACCTTGCTTCTTTGCTCTTATATTCCAACTTCCTATGTAATATTGTTCTTTACAGCATTGGACTTTCCTTTCACCACCAGACAGATTCATAGCCGAGCATGACTTCACCTATGGCCCAGTCACTTCACTCTTTCTGGATCTACTTTCCCTTTGCTCACCCCAGTATTATTTTTGGAAACTGACATGGGGTGTATCATTGTTTTTCTACAGTACTTTTCTTTGAGGTTTTATTGGCAAGGATAGTGGAGTTATATATAATTTGCTTCTCAAGTGGGTCACTTCTGGTCTGAGCAATCTGCAATGATCTGTCCATCTTACGTGGTCCTACACAGCGCAGCTCAAAACTTTGTTGAGAAGCACAAGCCTCTCTGGCACTACAAGGCAGTGATTCATGAAGGGGAATCAAAGCATATTTTGTTTAAAATGTTCTAAAATGGCAAACTATGTATTGTAATTCTTTAGAAATGTCATATGCTGTTTATCAAGGCCTATCTTAATTAGTGGAGATGGAATAATGGATTAGAAGGATCATGGTTTGAAGCAATAAAATGTTTCTTCTGCCTTTTAACTGGAGAGATACTTCAGTACATGGAAAAGTTTTCTTTCACAATTTGACTTACTGATTTAGTGGTTCTGTAAAGGGAAGACAAGTACAGCTGTCATTTACCAAACAGGAAAGTATCTTTTAATGTAGATTAACTGAATAACAATGGCAACAAAATAATTACAGAGAATAGCAGCAAATTAATACTTTGGTGGCCAGAATCACAGTTTTTATACATCAATCTGTCAAGTACAAGCCTTATCTATAATATTACTTAAAACATTAAATAGGCAAGCATAACAGCATTTCCTTTGCTAGGTACATATGCTACAAATGAATAAATGCTGCAGTAA
Organism: Aspidoscelis tigris stejnegeri; assembly: GCA_023333525.1. Taxonomy (NCBI): domain Eukaryota; kingdom Metazoa; phylum Chordata; class Lepidosauria; order Squamata; family Teiidae; genus Aspidoscelis; species Aspidoscelis tigris. The sequence continues at coordinate 100,415,096 of JALMGA010000001.1, forward strand.
TTCTATAATTTTGGATTTTCTGTATTAACATATTTTCTCTTCCTTCCTTCCTTCCTTCCTTCCTTCCTTCCTTCCTTCCTTCCTTCCTTCCTTCCTTCCTTCCTTCCTTCCTTCCCTCCCTACCTCCTTCCTTCCTTCCTTCCTTCGCTGTGATCTGGAGAAAAGAATCCTTGTTAACATACATTGGGAGTCTGCACCATTGCATAGTGTCAAAAGCAGATTTCACTTCCATTTTCAATTCCAGAGTTATTACTTGAGTTACATGAACAGCCTCACTATCTTGCACTCAGAATTCATGTTGGTTATTTGCCTAGATAAATTTCAATTAGAAATCTGTTTGTGCAACTGCAATTGAAGCAAAACAAGAATTAAATATATGTTAATGCAATTACAATCCAATTATCTAATTTAATTAGAGGAATCAGTCATTATTTTTAAAATTGAATTTTCTGTAAAACTAGGACAAAACCCTCACTTACATATTTTGCAAGGCTCTGAAACCAAGACAGCTTCTGCACAAAGGCAGAGAAAGGGCAGCAGTCCGAATCTATTGCTTCAGCAGTCTCCAGTCTCCATGAAGTCAAGCTTTCCAGTGGCAGAATGTTGTCTGCATGACTTCCACTACCACAGCAGTGAAAACCATTGACGTTTCTGACTGGAACCTGTTTTCCGAGCAGAGGAAATAGCTGCAGAGGTTGGCCATGTTCCTCTGCTCTGCGTAACACAGATTGCTCTCAGTAACATTCACACAGTCTGTATGGGAGGAAGAATAGTAGGAAGGGCTGTTAGAGCTTTTCCTACTGCTTTGCCTTTAGAGTGCTCTAATGAGCCCTTGGGAATGGCTGTAGCTCAGTGGTACAGCAAACTGCCTGGAAAGTCAAGGTTAGTTCAATCCCTAGCCTCTCCCCAGAAGTAGGCAATGGCAAACCCACTTCTGTATCTCTGCCAAGAAAGTTGCAAAAAGGTGCCCATGGAGGTGCCTATACAGGTCAACCAAGAGTCGGCCAAGACTCAATGGTATCCAACAACAAATGATCACTTACAGGGAAGTGTGTGTTCAAAAGACCCAGGAGATGTGTTTCCTGCACCCATGGATCTTCCTAGAGTGCACAGATATGTGGCCTTATCCTGTGCATATCCTGTTTAAGTCGTCTGGGTTGCAGATAGCCTGGTATTGAGCTGTAAACTAGTCATTTTCCTCAGATATGTACATATTCTTATGGAATCTCTTTAAATCAGTATCTTGAAACTATGGGAATCATGGGAAGGAAAATATTATAATTTGTGATATTAAATTTTATGAATATTACAAATGACCATCTTTATAAATATATAGATAGTATATCTATATTGTGCATTAGCAATGGGTGGATCTTAGTTCTGTAACTATGTAATGATTGGTAAACAAAAAGCAGAACTTTAAAAATACCCCATAATACCAGTTCTTCCACATGGAACCTGGAAATTGCTGTGGCTGCTGGAATACAGCTGCAAGTGGGACTCCCACTCACTACCACAAGGATCCTGCTGTTTATAAACAGTCCTGGAAGCTGGTCATTTTCTGTCTGCAGTGCAGAGTCCCAGCAGGATCTTGAGCCCTTGTGGCACTTCCTTTCTCATCTCCATTTATCCACACTAGGAAAGGAAGTGACTTCCCCATTTCAAAGTTGCCTGACACAAGAGATTTAAATTGGATTACAGAAAGGTTGCTTTGGTGGGTGATTGACTTGGTTATGGGGCAGTAACATCTGGACATCTAGCCCCCACCCCAGGTGTAAGATGTAGGGATGGTCAGGTGCCCAGGAATTATTGTTTACCTGTAATAAAAGAAAAAAGCTGTGAAATGCCATGCATTTTTACAAATAAATAACAATAAAAATATTGTGAATAAATGTTGAACAGTTATCATTTAGAGATGCAAGAACTCTGCAATTCCTGAGACTGAAGCATTGGGGATGGTTTTGCAGCAAAACCATTTACAAGACATTTTTGCCACAAATAATTCATTCTAATCGAAAATCAACCGGGTTAGGGCTAACTAACTAAACAAGATCCTCTCATAAGTATCATTCCAGCTACAAAATGGAAAATTTCAGTCATGACTGAAACAAGAGCCAATACAGGCCTCCCTGGGATAGGTAGCTGCTAGTCATTCATGATCTCCTACTCAAAAGCACTCTGGCAAAAGGTAATACAAGAGCACTGTATTGCTATACAAAGTCTGATCCTTAGAAAAAGCCATTCAACACTTGACTCTATGAACCGAGAGACTTGGCAAAATTGCAGTCCTTCTTCACGCTTTGCTTCACTTACGTGATTGAGTGCAGCACAAGATAGCTACACAGCTCTTCACATGTCAAAAGAATCTGGGCATGATGGTTTACGTAAATTACAAGTGTTATGGCTCCAATATATTGCAGGGATCAGTGCATTTCTGGGAAATTCACATGGCTTTTTTTGTGAGTGCGTGTGTGTGCCTCTCTTTGTGCCTCTCTGTGCGTGTGAGCGCACACACTTTTTACTGCTGATGTTTTCCCCTGATATTGATATATTGAAACTTTTGGCTCAGACTTATCTCCCTTTAATATGATCAGCCAGATAACTTCTATTCTGCTTTATAGCTCTTATATTCTACAAGACCAGCTACTCTGAACTTAATTTTTCTCATATGTCATTCTTTGTAGTCTCTTTAGATTCCAGACCCTGTTTATCCTGTTGTCTTCGGGATATTCCTTCTGCACACATTTAAAGAGAAAATTCCATGAAGTGTCATACAGGAGAATTAAAAAATAAGTCTTCAGTCTTATAGATAAGAAGAGCTGCAAAAATACATAGCGAATCCTGCAAAGGCAATTGGGTTGCTCATGATAAATCATATTAAACACTGAAGAAAAGTCTAATAGGATAAAACAGCTGGAATAGTTCCTTTTATCTTCCAGACCATAGCTTATGAGTTGTCAACAGGAGCCAAAGTATAGTTTTAATATTGTACATGTACTGAATGTCAGACCTAGACGTGGTTTGTAGACTGGTCTGACATTACTTTGAAAAATGAAAATGGCTAAACTGTCTGTCTGCAAGCTTTCTATATAAATCCAAATCTATCTAAAAACTTTGCATGTGGCAGCATACATTTTAAATATATGCACTTTTCTTATCGTCCAAGGATGTAATAGCACAGGACTGATTACTTGGTTTACATTCTCCATTTTTGATAAAATAAGACCATGAGACTCTATGGACATTCATGCCTATAGAGAACTAAAGCGGACACAAGCAATGAATGGCTGCTCTGAAGTTTTGAGAGTTTCATAAAATGAAATGGATTGTTCTTTGCCCCTGACAGACATTGTGTAGGGAAGAAAGACAGTGAAACAGGGTAGTATTTAAACTTTGAACAGTGGCCAGATGGTTCTGGGTGGTGATGAAGAAAATACATACTCCAGTTGCCGGTGTGTGTTTCAACAAGACTGGATCCTCTTCCTAGAACATTGGTACTCACTGGTGCTCTGTTTGGTACTTTGGATAGGTTTGCCAGCAAATCCTTCCTTCCTTCCTTCCTTCCTTCCTTCCTTCCTTCCTTCCTTCCTTCCTTCCTTCCTTCCTTCCTTCCTTCCTTCCTTCCTTCCTTCCTTCCTTCCTTCCTTCCTGTGTGTACACGTGTCTTTGTACATGCACTGTGTGGGGTGTTCTGGCCACCATCACTTAGCTGCATGACAACAACCAAGGTGGGTGGGTCATGGCCCAGGAATGCAAGACAGATCACATTAAAGTGGCTTTCTTCTGAAGTGCTCTGGGGCTTCACATTCATGTGCTCCAGTATGATCCTTGGGAAGTTGTGCCTCTTGCAGTCTGCTCTGGCAAGTGGACACTGTGATTCAAGGAGACAGGTGGCAAAGTCCAAACAGACCATGCAGAGGTTGTCCTTGGTTCTACCGTAGTGCCTTTTTACCTTTCTTCCACTCTAGACTATTTCTCTTAACCACTAGGAAAGTTTAAGGCAAAGCAATGGATGGTCAGCAACTGCCACTCAAGAGGTGTTTTTGTTGGATGGGAAGAGTGCAGAAGAGACTAACATGATAGCCTAAGCCCCACATGACCAGACACTTACCTGGATCTGGTTGCATGTCTGATCCTCTGCAGGGCAGCACCATTTTGGTTGTGGTGCCCTGCAAGACTGCATGTGCACCAGCACCAATGTCACGATGCCAATGATGCTCTATGCATGCACAGTCACAATAGGAGTCATCCGAGGTGCCAGTGCAGTTGTGTGGCACGTCAGATGGCCTCTAACACCAGAGGCATTTCCGCACTGCAACGCGTTCCAAACGGAACGCGTTCAGGCGGAAAGCTTAAGACAGCTCCGGGCGCTTTCCCCGTTCACACACAGACGCGCCAGAACGCGTGTAAACGCGTTCCGGAGCGTCTGTGTGCGAATGCTCAAAGCGCCGGGAGCTGTCTTAGCCGGCAAATGCCGGCCAGGGGCGCGGAGACAGCCGTGGAGGCAGATCGACAATCAGCTGATTGTCAAACAGCTGATTGTCGAAGCCGCGCCGGCGTCGGAGGCGAGCCCGCAGCTGTTCGGGAGACAGAAGCAGGCGCGAACGCTTCTCCTCCCGAACGCCTGCGGGCGGCTCGTCCGCGTTGGAACGCATGTAGAGCACTTTAAAGTGCTCTACATTTCGAACGCGGAAAAGACAGCTGCGGACACGTCGGAGCGCAAGCCGCGCTCGGGCAATGCGGATGACGTGTCCGCAGCTGTCTTTTTCGCGTTCCGTTCAGCCCCGTGCGAAAATGTCTCAGAAGTAGTGCAGATGGTCACCACGTGGGTGCTGCAGGGAAGCTTTTGGTTGGGATTGGGGAGGGTTGGGTTGCTTATGCATGGTTTCATATACCACAGCTAGCATGCAATTTGTTAACATCTGGGCAGACAGGGGGCATTTGTAGGCTGTAAGCTCCTCCTGCAATTGCAGATGCACCTGGCAGATGTTAACTAATTGAATCTTAAGAGGCCAAGTGCAAATTGGCCTAAGGTTTTGGAGTAGATGATTGTGGTGCAACTTCAGAATGAGTCTAATCTGAATTCGGGTATGGTTTTGTGATAGAATCATTCCATAAGACCAGGGAGAAATGTGTATCTGTTGGATTCTGCTTGGTCTCTCAGCAGCTGTGAGTCTTCTGGATTACCTATATGAAAATGAGTTGAAGGCACTGTGTTACACTGGTTCCACAACTATTTGTAGCCATGAATTCAACAAATAGTGCTGGATGACTGCTTCTCTGCCTTTAAGCTGTGCTGTGGGATGCCACAGAGTATTTGCCCCCAGTGCTATTCTAAGTTTATATGAAGCCACTGGGAGAAACCATAAGGAGATTTAGAGCAAGGTGTCATCAAGATGCTGATGATATTCAGCTCTGTTTTCCTGTAACACTTGATTCAAGAGAAGCTGTGAACTCCCTGAAGCAGTAGCTGTATAGGTTGGATGAGGGCCAATAAATGGTAGGTTGAATAAAAGCCAGGACTTGGAGATTTGCCTGTTAGAGATGGGATTCCGCTCCATGAGAACACAGAGGTACTAGAGATGTGCACAAATGGTTTTTTTGACATTCTATTCAAATCAAATTGGATGCCCAAAAATCTGATTTGATTCAAATCTTTTAAATTCAAATTTAACAAGACTCTGTTTACCAAATTAGAACCTATTCGTTTGAATTGAATCTGCACATACAAATGTTGACAACATCCATATGTGCATGTACACATCATCCCCACATCTGTACACATCCGTACGCATTCGTATGCATCCCGTATGCAACCTGTTTTCATCCTGTACAGATCTGTACAAATGTGTATCGATGTGGAAAGATGTACGAACCCGTATACATACAAATGTCCGGATAATTTGAACGAAGAGATCCAAAGTTCAAAATCCATTTCAAATGTTTACATTTAAATTTTGGGACATTCTATTCAAGTTCAAATGTCAAAATTTGGCACATTTGAATGGATTTTGAATGCCTGCGAATATTCATGCATATCCCTAAGAGGTACATAGTAGGGGTGTGCACAAATGTATTTTTTGCATTTGAATCCAAAATTGTCCAAATTCACAAGTTCGAAGGTTTGGAAGGTTCGGAAATACAGATGTTGATAACATTTGTATCTGCTTTTTGAATTTGCACGCATCCATATGTATCCTGTATCCTCATTTTCATCCCACATTATAAGTGCAAATATGCTTAATTTTCATGTATATCCGTATATGATGAATACCGACATGTTCATTCAAATTATTTGAATATCCGTATCGGATTTTTGGAAATCTGAAATTCATCCGAATGTTTTAAAATCCAATTCAAATTTGAATATTGATATTTGTCGGATTCGAATCAGATTTTTGAATTTTCAAATATTTGTGCACATCCCGAGTACACAGACTGAAGGTGGTCCTTGAACTTCCAGCGTCTATAGTGACCAGGGTCTATATATCCAGGGACACTTGTAAATGTGGAGCACACCTTGCACCTGCTGCATAGGCTCCAAGCACAAAATAATGTTGCCAGGTTTCCTAATGGGGTACCAAGATGTCCATATATTAAACCTCTGATGCCAATTAGCTAAAGGAGCAGATTTGAGGTTTGTTACAAACATATAAGGTTGCAAACAAGCTAATATTTTCCTACTTGGCAGATCATCTCTCAGACTACAGACCTATCTGATTATTGGGATGATCCAGAGAGAACCATAATATAGAACATCATAACTATCATCAGTGGGGCCTTCTTCGTAACAATGAAGTTTCTCCCTTCTTTCATACATTAGCTGCTCATAACATCATCTTTTAAGTACATCCTCAAAAATCTATTCTCCCAGATCTTCTCAGCCATTCTAGTGGCCATCAATGTGAGACAAGCAGGGAGGCAGGCAGGATGCCTCTAAAGGCCATTTGCTGGGATTTGAGAACAGGAAACGGACAAGATATGGACTAGATGGGCTGTGGCCTGATCCAGCAGAGGTCCTCTTATGTTCTTATGTATTATTGACCCTAATGATTTTCTCTTCTTCCCTGTTTGAATGTTTGAATGTATACTTATTTTTTAAATGAAACTTTTTCTTTGGTAACTATTTTGAGTTATTAAAAAAAAATAGAGACAAGTGATATATGTAATAATGAATACATAAATAATCTCATTATTCAGTTCTCTAAACATGCTATGCTTTTAACATATTTTCATGTCCTCACTTAAACAAGTATGTTGCGCTTTAATAGTTAAAATAATCAGCACAATCCCAGGGAAGTATACCAGAATCACTACTTTTTAAGGTAGATCATTAAAATTTGCAAGGTTCCCCAAAGTTTGAAAAGTATTTCCAATTTGCAGGTTGAATGGTGACAGGTGACTTAATTACATTTTAATTGTATTTAATCAATTCTCCCTTCTTTGTTTCTTTTTTACAGAATCATGTCTTCTGTAAGATTATATATAAAAAAACTGTTTTTAGAGTATGTGTGTGGGCTTCCCCCAGAGGCTTTTTCTGCACTTTCATTCCTATGGTCCAAACTAGTGCATCTTGGACCCGCCAGGCCAGCTGATTCAGACCCAGTAAGACATGGTCTAAAGCATGGTCTATGGCTCTGGTACACTTCAGTACCCACCTTGGCTTCAAAGCTATCACAAGCTTCAGGCCCAGGCTCTAAATGCTCCAAGGACAAATTTTCTTGGCTCTGGGGCAGGTTTTTGGTGGTGTGCTTCTGCATGCCTCCCACATTCTAGACCTCCTGGTCTGTTGGTAGTACGCGCGTGCACACACACACAAAATTAGATGGATTTTCCTTTTTATTGAATTGTAATATGTCAGCTGCTGGGGCATCAGTTGCATTTTGCAATGTTATTCAGAATCTCAGTTATCTGGAAAGGATGCATTAGTGTAATTATTTAGTATTCACTGGCTGTCAGAATCAAAGCAAATGATGAATCTGTTGAATTTTTGCCAGTTAGTATAACATCCCATTTTTTTTCAGTGAACTTGTCTGAATAATGCACCTTAGGAGTTCACTTCCACACTGCCAATATGAACTCTGTTCTGTTTTCTATGGATTATTATTCAACTAGCTAAATTCCTTGAGTTATTCCGGACTTCCCACATCTGATACTATCTTCAGGGTGGCCAGAGTTTTCTAAAATCAGCCAGGCTTTAAGACACCTGGACAGCCTCCCAGACAATTTAAATTGCCATTACTGCTAAACTCAAAAATGACATTCACTCTAAAGCATCTATGGGATCCCAGTCTGAAGATGGTTGAGATACAGGATGACTGAAATAGGGAACTAAGGCTCTTTCTGTCCTAGCCTTTATTTCAGATTATATTCCTGAGTACCTGCCATCTATGTGCAGACTATGGCAGGACCAAGGGCCTAATTTAAGTTTAATAGTTATAGCAATTGTGGCCAGCAAGACGATTGCAGGCAGAGGTTCCTCTACCTGCCAAAGACCAGCACTGGAGTTTTGTCTGAAGTCCATCTGGGCCAGCAAATCTTTGTTCCTTGGATCAAACAAAAATCACCATCTGGTGCTGTGGAAGCTTTCTTCTGTGTTAACCTATGTCAACAGCTAGTAAGCTACACCTGCTTTATAAGGCTGTGTCTAAATCCAAGATTAAGCAAGGTTTGGTGCTGGTTAGAAGCATATGTTACAGGACTTCATTCCAGTAGTGGAAGCACAAAGATCCCCTGTAGGGGCAGTAGACATGCTATTAACATGGCTGATGACTCCTGACCTCCAAAGGTTTGAAGCTGTGGAATAAAATTTTACAACCTTACCATTTTAGCACAGGAATGGAGGGAGAGGAAGGAAGAATGAAGACATAATCCAATGTCGGACTCGATTTTTGGGTCCTGCACGTGATGGAGCTTTACCTTGGGAACAGTCTGCATGCTCAATGGAGATGGGCATGTTATCAGCCCCAAGGGTTGTGGTCACACCTTCACTTTAAACCTTCTTCAGTCCATCTTCAGGTCTGGCTTCTCACACCATTTCATTTCTATCTGTTTTATTTGTGGGTTTTCCACCCTCCATTTGGACTTTCCATTCAGGAAAGTCCTCAAATAAAATGGATAGAAATGAAAAAGTGTGAGCAGTCAGACCTGAAGATGGACTGAAGAAGGTTTAAAGTGAAGGTGTGACCACAGCCTTTGTGGACTTTCTATTCAGGAAAGTCCAAATGGAGGGTGAAAAGTCCACAAATAAACTTGATAGAAACGAAAAGGTGTGAAGATGGATTGAAGAAGGTTTAAAGTGAAGGTGTGACCACGGCCAAGGGGTTATAATCACCACCTCTACAGGTGCCATTCAGGAGACATAGCCAGAAAGTTGATTTAGGATCTTCTTCAGCTCTGTTTTGTAACAGATTGCAAAGAGGACAAAGTATATTAAGCATTATTTTTATACTTTGGTTTCAACACCCATTAGGCTATATCCAGGTCCTACTAACCTTGAGTTCCTAAAACAACTGGCAGCCCTATCTGGCCTAGTCACAACACAAAAGAAATGCAATATCTAATATATAAGCTAAGAGAGATGACTGAGTCTGGGAAAAGGGAAAAGAAGATGGCAGTGCTGTGGGCAGCTGGACAGCACTGGCAGAGAGGCACTCTAGACCACTTTTCTATGGTATGGATGCACCCTTTGTAGACCCATAGAATCACTGGAATGTAAAGCTTAAACCAGTTCTGACATATGTGCACCAGTAAAAACAGTATTGCCTTGACATAGCTTTAATATTCCTATATTCCCTGTTCTTTTCTTCTCTCACATCTTTCTCCCACCCTCCACCCCCCATGTTGGAGGTTGGAGCTGCATTCTCTAATAATTATATACTTCATTCTCAATTCCAATTTTACAACACCATTAAACTTAAAACAGGAGAACAAAATGTCAGAATATCAGATCAGGTATTTACTCCATAAAAAGAAAGAAAGAGAGAGAGAGAAAGAAAGAGAGAGTTTTATTATTGCTGCTAGCATAACTTTTCTATCAATGAGTTCCCATACATTCATTGCAGAACTTTTTAAAACAAATATTTCCTTCTTCCACTTCTTTTTTTTAAAAAAGAAAAGGCTCTACAATCAGGAACCTTTGAAAAATGCCACATTTTGAAGAAATACTGTAAATGAATTCCCAACAACTGTAACAGCTGGAGATTGTCAGAATTGCACTAATAAAAAAGTGGGAGTGGGATTAGACAGGCTTTGCTTGTACAAAATGCTTGAAGTCAGTCAGAAAGCCATTATTATGACCTTGTGCTGACCACATACTATGAAGTGTTACATGAGCAGGGACAGGGAAGTTGCTTAATGGAAGTTATATAGTAGTTAGATGTATCCTTGTCACACTTCATCTAAACTGATACATTGCAATGGTCCGCACTGCTCAGACCTGGCAATTACTGTCCAATTCCAATCTATTCCACACTGCCACTATAATGAAAAATAATTAGGAGCCTGAAAATGAGTTTTCACATGAAATGGTTTCAGTGCTTGGACACAATTGCCTTTGGCAGATGGCTTTGGGTTTGCTTTAATATAATAAAGACAGTTAATCATCTCTAAAGAGTGCACAGAATGAATAAACTTTTAACACTGCTTTGTCCACTGCTATTCTTCTATTGATCAAATATATCATGGCGATGAAGCCACAACCCCAGAATTGAGCCTTTTGCAAAGGACCTACCAAAACCCAAAGAAATGCTCTAAATAAAAAGAAGGAAAAGGACAGGTAAGGTGACATCAATTCAATGTGTTGCTGAGTTTCAGATAATTCTTGTTCCATTTAAATATCTGTAACATAGAAATGGCTGAAGAAGAAGAAGAAGAAAGAAAGAAAAATTACATATGAAAATAACAATCTGACAGGGCACTGAGGAATTCTTAGGACATGAACTGAAATGTGAAGTACACAGTTTCAGTGATTTGTTGTGATTATAGAAGGTACAGTAATGTAGCTGCTAAACACCTGATTACTATATAATACCTGGAGTGAAAGTGACAATTTAAAGATCACTTATACTCCTTCTATTCCTATAGACACCTATGCTGTTAGTGTGCCATCCACTTTGTTAATTGATTTTGGACAGAACACAAGAAATGTTCTGTTTCAAAAATAATGAATGTCCTCGAGTTTAATGTTCTTCTGTCCTGCCTTTCACACATGTGTCTTCTAAAGCATTGCTGTAGCTTTTACATTGTACTTGGGGAGTCAAATGTATTATTTGTTAAACGATCAGCTAGGTCACACCTTCACTTTAAATTTTATTCTGTCTATCTTCAGATCTGACTGCTCACACCTTTTCATTTCTATCCATTGCATTTGTGGACTTTCCACCCTCCATTTGGACTTTCCTGAATGGAAAGTCCACAAATAAAATGGATAGAAATGAAATGGTGTGAGCAGTCAGACCTGAAGGTGGATTGGAGACTTAAAATGATGGTGTGCCTCCACTGCCAAGTCCAAGATGGAGCTTTCTGCTACCTCATTTCCATCTTCTGTGTCAGAGGGTGCTTGCAATGATTGTTCTTGCCCCTTTGCTTATATAATAGCTGGTGGAGGGGCCTCCTGTGCACCCATGTTTCTCAAGCTCTGCACAGAGGCATCAAGGAAAAAGGGGGCTCTTCATTCCACAATGGAAATGAGGAAGGGATCTTTTTCCATAATACCTCCTCCACCCAGCTAATCTGCCTCCATCCAGTAGAGATTCGTCCTCTGTGGTAGCTTCTGCACACTCCATTTGGATTGTACTACCTGCCACCTGGGGATGCATTATCTGATCATCAAGGCGATCCCTGGAAAGCACAAAAGCATTTCACTTGGAGGAGTTCCTGTTGCTACAATCATGCCAGGAAGCACTTCAACATAAGATCACAGTATTCTTGGGCTATGGACCACTCCAGTCGTTTTCTGTGAGAAATGAACAGGTCGTTTATGCATAGAAAATGATTGTTGTTTCTTTAAATGAACTTTTTACTGAAAACCATCCCTTCAAAAAAGGTTTCTCCGATGATCTTATTGTCTTATAAACTGATCCCCTGCAATTCTTTAAAGATCTTTTCTGTGATGGGTAAATGAGAAACCATTTAGGATACAAATCAATACATTTAACTTCAGTAAAAAAGTACTTCATCATAAGCAAATATATGTCCTGGAAGTCTCCATGAAAAAGATCTCATAAAGGAAAACAAAGCTAGAAAACCTGTTGCCCCTTCCACAAAGAGTAACAGGAAGGAGCTACTCTGACCTGGTGAATGCAGTTTGTTTTGACCATGGTTTACTGATATTGCCAAGGTGCCTTTTACAGATTTTCTAACAAACTACTGTTCAAGCTGTTTTCTCTTGTTTGCTTCATTTATCCTTTAAAAAAAAGAAAAAAAAACCCTTCAGAAGGAAAAAAAATCAAAGGTCCCTTTCTGTTCTTTACTATCAGTCTTCCATTAAATTTACAACAACCAGGGCTTTGAAAATGTCTCCAAGGGAAAGATTCAAGGAATTATTCTCTTGAACATTCTTACCCAGCAAGAAGTTCCAGTAGCAACTTGGCTTCCACATAAGTCAAATTTCTTCTGGAAACGAGGGCACCCTTGGCATTTGCAGCATTCAAAATTTATTTTTAGAAACATATACAGAAGAAATTGCTCAGCAGAAGATTCACTACACTATTGCACATTTCCAAAGACAAACTTTAAATACAGGTTGCATTTGCAGACAGTAAAAAAGAAAAGAAAAAAGTGACTTGAATGTGGCTTAGAGATTGTAGAGACTGTAAACCAGTGTGTTATTTACATTAAACACCAGGAAATCCACCTTTAATATGGATTTGAAATAGAATGGGAATACTAACATCCATATGCTACCACCCCGTTGCCACTTTCAAACCACTTTTTTCATGCGTGTGGATATTTTCTCACTTTTCTAGACTGCTGTCTCTTGATATGTGTAAATGCATGTGGATGTGCATGAATTCCTACACATCAATGGTCCATGCTACATAATCAGTGAGCAGTATGCTCGAAAAAGGAATGCCTATCCAGCTGATGGATAAGAGAATGATGCAGAATATGTTAAAAAATTTATCTACCATATACCTTAATAAAGGCTCTGGCTCAGTGAAACTGCAGCTGTTTCTATAAGCAGAAAAGTTCTAGCACAGTTTCTGGAATTGCCAGGTAAGGCTTAAAATTCTGAAGACCCTCTGCCAGATGAGCCATGTCTCTATAACCATTGTCAGATGTCTCCACTTTTGGTAGCATGGCCACATTTGATAGCACCCGACACTTTCCCATGGTGGCTGGAGGTGAGGACACAAAAAAGGTCATAAGGATCTGTGACCCATCGGCGACACCCTCACACACCCTTCCTGCATTCACCTTTCCTTGTTCCTGATCCATGAGTCTGGTCCAGCAAGGTCTGCTGGTCCAAAACATGATAAGGCATGATTTGGAATGGCGCCATCTTCACAATGGTACTGTTTCAGAGCAGCCCTGCACTGTCCCTGAACTTCACAAATAAAATGGATAAAAATGAAAAAGTTTGAGAAGTCAGACCTGAAGATGGACTGATGAAAGTTTAAAGTGAAAGTGTGAGCACCGTCAAAAACCCAGGAGTATCCTGGCACTCTATTGGGATTGCCACAGGTCTTTGTGGCAATTTCAATCAGTGCTGTCTCCAGATGGTGAGAGGAAAATGCAGGATCTTATCTGGATCCTGCAATTGCCTCTTGATGCCCAAGGGAACATTGAGGAGCTAGCACTGGTACTTAGTTTCTCTGATGCTGGTCTTGCAATGGTGCTTCATATAATCCAGGCATTTCAATGACCTGCAAATGCATGATAATGAATGTGCAACTGCAATTTTCCAGCTGGTTTTGGTGCTGCATGTGCATTGCAACCATCTCCAAGATGGCGGATCATGCAAAAAAACAAAAACAAAAAACATTCAGTCCTTTTGCTTTTTATGCAAAAGCTGGGCTGAGAGCTTTTTCCAGATCTAGTTTGGATTGCCATGAGCATGTGTGGCAATTGCAACATAGCCCTGGGATAATCCTAGGTTTTAGCCCTGTCTGGAGACAGCCATAGTCCCAGGATATATATAGGCTAAATCCCTGAATACCAGTATTGCAGGAAAAAGAACACTAAACCCAAATTTATTGCATAGTGATATTACTTACCTTTCTGGCACTTATTCCTAGGTTTTCTTTGAGGAAAATGGCCCCTGTGCAAATGCTGGGGCAAAACCAGGGCCAAAAATATCCACGATGCAGTTCCGGGAATGTGCGTCATCATATTCACCACAGGGGCAAGTGTCAGACAAGGTAATGGCCCAAGTTTGCCTTGCTATTTTTCCCTACTGTCTGGCGTGGATGGCAAGAGCCAATTGCGGGGTCTAAATGAGCTCCTGTATTTCCCTCTCACCATCTGGAGGCAGCCCTAGTTTTGAATGATTTTCACACCCTAGTGCATGAGTGATTGACACTAAGGTGTCAAGTTATGAGCATTGAAAACAATACGAAAATTACATTTCTGGCATTTGACCCATGACAGGGCCTTTGGGGGGTGAGTTAGAGGGTGAGAATCAAAAGAATTTTGCCCTGTTTTGCTGAACCAATATTTTGAAAAGTGGAACCTCGGCTCTTTGTGAGAACTGTCCTTGCAGAGTCCAATCCGTTTTATGTGTGAACTTCCCTCCCTTCATTCGTATTTTCCTGAGTCCTCATTGTTACAGGTCTCAAGCCATTATAGAGTGTTAATCCATTTTCATTTTTAGGGTGTGATTGCGGAAGAGAATTGAAAGGTGCTGAACCTCACTGTAGTGGGTGGATGCTGCATGAATTTGCTTTCCTTTTCCCCAATGTTTGCATACACACTGTTGAGTCACAGAACTTTTGTTCTATCAGGGAGTGTTGTGATGGTGGAGAGGGGTGGAGAACTAAAAAAGACTCTTGAAAGGGGTCTCAGGACAGGAACAGAAAAGTGTTGAGTGTAGGAATTCAAACTGAGGATGAACTGAGGTAGGATTATCAGATATTTGGTGTGATTGCATTTTGAGTTCGGTTTCTTAATAAGAAGGGCTATTTCAGCAAGGTGTGACCATGGCCCGATTTGCTTTGTATATTGTCCTTGCAATTCAAGTGTATTTTAAAATACATTTTGAACTTTGCTGTAATTTTGGAATTTTGATGGTGTTTTGGTTTTTTCTGCTGTTAGTTCACTTATAAGGTGAACTACAAATGCATTAACTACAAAAATGGAAACATTAATGTAAAGTTATCTGTACATATATATTGGGAGAGTGTTCTAATTATTTGGAGGGCAAAACATGGGTTGCAATTTTTATCCTGTCAGTCAAAAAACCAGTTCCTACTGGAGGACCAGTGCAAGGGAGGTTAACACTCTAGATTTTGATTGTGGCTGCCTCTGGACAGCAGAATTAAAATTTGCAGCTTAAGGATAATCCAATGTATCCTTAGCATGAAGAGAAAGACAATCATCCTCCCAGTTGATCAACTTCACCATTTCCTCATTAAAGGAACAGGATTTCAGGCTCTGTGTGCTCACACCCCTGTCACACTCCTGGAGCCAATCATGTTCCAAGTAGCACTTCCAGTGTTTTGTGAGTTCACTTTAGTGTTTGCTCTTATTTCTGTCTCCATTAACAGAACACATCACTCCCAGGAAGAGTTCTTTCTCCTGCATTAAGAAAAATGTGCAGCTTGGCTAGAAAGCTCTGGAGCGAAGACAGAAAATTGTGAGTATAGCGTGACAGCGATCTAGACTGTGAATGGAATTCGCAGTTTGGAAGGTGTCTAGAAGCACCTTATGCCAAATAACCCTTGGTTTCTAGACTGTTGAATTGCTTGATCTGAGTGATAGCAGCTCTCCAAAAAGGATATGAAGTTACAGTCTTTAGGTAAACCATATACAAATCAAAAAAGGCCCTTCCTGCACTGAACTTTATTCTGGATTATATCATAGAACAGGGACTTGCTGTAGTCTGCACCAGCATGTGGATAGCTAGTTCCTGTTCCAAGGCAAAATCCAGAATAAGGCCAAGCACAGAAAAGGCCAAAAGTCTTTTTTTTTTGTTTGTTCATCTGGATTTGTAGTGACTACATAGTCATGGTCACTTAGTTTATCTGACTTGTTTTGACATTTTAGTTTCGCCTGCAACTCTGAGAATTATTTTGGTGGCCACCCATCCAAGAACTAACTATAACCAAGATTGATTAGTTTTTAAAGATTTATCTATAGTTACATATCATAAGCAAACAAACTAGCCTAGGTCAGTAGATGCTGTTGCCTAGTAAGACCACTGGAATAATAATAAGAAATATCTTAAAATATTGGTTGATTTGTAGTGACAATGTCAATAGCATTTACACCTACTTATGTGTAGATTCAAAGACCTAGTGTAGATTCAAAGTCCCCATGCTGGCCATGTGGCAAACTTTGGACACTGTTTGGGCATGCATGGGCTGGGCACAGGACCGGGAATGCATTTTGGGCATCCCCATGAGATTCCTGGCAATGCGGGACAGGTACAGGTTGGGGAAGGATGGTGACGTCCCCATGAGAACCATGATAAACCCTAGTACGGGGGAGCTTCACAACCTCCTCCCCACCCCCTCTCTCCTCATTGGCAGCCGGATTGTTGTCAGCCCACCCCTGTGCCGCATCCCCCCTCCCTTAGCGGCACGGATAGCCAGGACTTGGGTGGAGGCATAGAAACAAGTAAAAATAACTAAAGCTTCATTCATAAAAAAATAACTAAAGCTTCATTCACAAAATAAAGCTTCATTCATAAAAATAACTAAAACTTCATTCATAAAACACCGATGAAAGCTGCTAGTGGCAGTAGGCGATTGAACAGTTTTGTGCACCTCCACTCCACTGGGGACCGCAGTAGCACCCATTAACTTTAAAATCAAGACTCTATTTATTATTGCCTTGACTATCAGGAAAATGGGGGTTGCAAATTCAACAAAAATCAAGGCATTATGCAGCGTGCCTTGGCATTCTGAAATGGGGTTGGAATTACTTCTGTTGAAATGGCAGAAAATTAAAAAACCAAGCCGTTCTCCAGCAAGCCTTTGTGATCAGCATTTTAAAAAGTCAGTGGCTGTGCTCTTCAATAGACAGGACAGGGACAGCAAGCACACCCCTTCTCCCAATGACATGAGCACAAAACTCCTTCCCATTAGCCTGCAAGTGTCCCCATGTGCGTTCCTGGCTCGCTGAGCAATGCGTGCTGGCTCCTCAAACTGTGCCGAGACTTGTTTTAACAGGTATCAAATCTGGCACGGTTTTGGGGGGATTTGGTATGCTTTTCATATGCCAAATCCATAGCCCATGGGGACGGACCATGCCGATCCCGCACTCTGATCAGTACCAAAGCTGCATGGGGACAGAGCCCTAGATGACTGGAAATCATGTATTCCACACCTTTTGGAAAACAGCATGATAGAATTTGACCTTATCAGTTTTGATGGGTTTCTTTCTTTCTTTCTTTCTTTCTTTCTTTCTTTCTTTCTTTCTTTCTTTCTTTCTTTCTTTCTCCTAATAGCTTAATAAGCTTTGAAACAGTATCTGGCAAGAAATCTTCTCAAGGACTGACATTTCTGTCAATATATTTATTTATAGCTTCCTTTCTTTAAAATATAATATACAGCCATATTCGTTTTTAAACTGTATAATAAGCTCATCAAATCTCAGCTAAGCTTCCTACTTTCAGGCGAATTAGGTTTCCAGTGAGAATTTCCCATCTGTAACTGAAAGACAGATTTGACCTTTAAGGAAGAAGAAAAAGGGAAAAAATAGTAATAATTTGCCTGTCTAGTTTACCAGAAATAATGGATGTTTTAGAGTTCTGACAAATGATAAGGAAAACTACATTGACTGTTGCGTAATAAAACATCATGAGTGAGACTTTCTTTTTCTAGTGGTTAGTATGTGAAATGTGGAAAAAGCTAACATGTGTTTTCAATTGGCAATTTTGCACATGGGTAAGAAGTGAAAAGAAAAGGCAGAGAAAAGCGAAGAGAGGAAAGAGATGAGGCCGTGGCCAGTATCAAAAGTATCTCGTAAACAAAATGATAAACAGTGCAATAAGGTTTCCATTCAGTTTGAATTAAGGAGCTTTCATTTGAAAGGTCTAAAACTGATTCCTATCAGTTCCAGTCTATATTTGTTAGTTGCGTGGGGTGTAAATATCTGTAATGTTTTCCATTTTCCTTGCTTTTCTTATTATCCAGTTGAATTCATAGCATGCACGGTCTTTCCATTCTAAACTTTTGTGCACTGCTTAGCAGGACCCTCCACATACAGTCAAATTATGTACAGCAGAGAGTAACTGCCCTTTCCTCCAGTTACTTTTTTGTTGGGTAGTCTTGCTACTTAAATATACTGCCAGCAGCTTCAAAATATATTCCCAGAATTCCAGTGATGTTACCATGGTCCAGTGATCAGTAATAACAGTTTAACCATACACAGAATCTTTGGCCTTGAGTACCTTTCTTTGGGTGCATCTGAAGGGATAGTTAACTCCTGAGTATCCAGATGTAACTGAACTAAAACTGCTATCATTGTTTGCATGGCCACAGACATTGCAGCATGAAAAATCTGGGAGTCCGCAGCTTTACCACTCCAGTTACCTAAGGATGCGTCCAGAAAAGCAACTCCTGCCTCCTTGCCTCCACACTGGGCAGCAGAAAGCATCACACAGCAATCATACAATCCCATTTCTGGGCATGTTCCCACCATCAGAGGGTAAATCAAACAGTCAGTGAACCTGAAACTGAAAGTTAAAACCACAATTGTGAAAGGTTTCAGGACAACATGAATTAAAACTAAATAAAATATACTGTATGATAAACTGTATCTAGTTTTAATTTATGTTGTCCTGAACTGCCCTTTTAGTTCCTATCACCCATTAAGAGGTGCATTTTTTTGCAGGCTGTGATGTTCTGCCGTGAAGGAAGACACTGAGCAACATAGCTGCAACTGTGTAGCCATACACTGCATCGCCCAATCACTGTAGCAATGCCCATCTGAACATGATGATTGTTGCAGCAAAGGGGATGCTGTGAGATGGCAGCGTTCACACTTACCCTGCTGCAGGGTAAGTTTGGGATGGGGCTGGCATTTGCACTGTGAATGTCGGCCTCTGACTCTGATCTTAACTTCCCTGGGATACTGTCCCAAGGAAGTTAAGTGTGAAAAAGCCCTTCATGGACCTGAATAAATTAGAACTGTACATTTTGGACACTCTGCTTCACATGATCATAATTACTGCTCACTAACACAAGGCCCACTATTGGCTAACTGGTGTGAATAGTCATGCTTTGGCTGATTATATCAAAGATAGTCAAGAACCACTTTTGATGGAGGTAGACAATAGAAAACTTCTCAAAGTTCAGCAGACAAAAATAGAATATTGGAAAAAAATATAGTGTAAGCCTGAACAGACAACTGGCACAATACAGCTCTGCATGGACAATTCTTGGAGAAAATTAAAGGGAAAGCAGGCAAAGGAAAGACCTGGCTGTGGCTTACAAATTGAGGAAAGAAACAGAGGGCCTGATTTTAGCCACATAAGTACAGGCTATTGGGACTAATGTGATAAAAGCCAAAATAGACATCAAGTGCTGGTTATGCAAAGAAGCTGAAGAAACAATCGACCATGTACACAGCTGCTGCAAAAAGATTACACAGATTGATTAAAAACAGTGACTCAACACCATTCCCAAAATGTTCCATTGGAATCTATGGGTGCTTCCGCATTGGCCGCCGAAAAACAGATCTAAAAAGATCCGTTTTTTGGCAATCTGACCTCCTGAGGCTCTGTCACAAAGTGATGGATCCAAAGGTCCCTCATGCATCTGCACACACGCAGGGAGGCTGGATCCCAGAGAACGGATGTAGTGGGTGCTGTGTGCACACATCCAGGTGAAGAGACGGATGTAAGACCTGATTTTTCAGGTCTTACATTTAATCTGGATTTCAGGGGCAAAACCCGTTTTAAAAACCAGTCTTACACTCCGAAATGCGGAAGCGGCGTCCGTGAAGAGTCTCCAATCAGGTCTGCAGTGCGGAAGCCATTTAAGGTAAGTGTTTTAAATCTTACTTAAGGCGGGGGGGGGGGAGGTTAAACCGGTTTCCGCAGCTATTTACAATCTACCAGCAGCACAGAACTGGTGGGATCATAAACCTGAAAAAGTGGTTGAAAATGAACAGGTAAAAATATTGTGGGACTTCAGAATACAAACTGACAAAAGTTTTGGAACATAACACCCCTGATATCACCATTATAGAAAAAAAGGGTGTGGCTCATTGATGTTGCAATACCAGGAGATAGCAGGATGGTTGATGTTAAAGAAACAGAAGAAATTACAAAATACAAGGACTTAAAAATTGAAGACTCTTGCACAAGTCCACAGTGCTGGTCCCAGTGGCAATTGGCGCACTGGGTGCCATTCCAAAAGACCTTGGAAGGCAGTTAAAACAGCTTGACATTGACAAGATTGCCATCTGTCAATTGCAAAAGGCCACCCTGCTAGGCACATAACATCATCTTAGGAAGCTGAAGAAACAACATGTTTGATGTTGTGTCATATTGTTATGTTTCTGTCAATAATAATAATAATAATAATAATAATAATAATAATAATAATAATAATAATAATAATAATAATAATAATAATAATAATAATAATAATAATAATAATAATAATAATAATTTGATGTGTATTCATGTATAGTCAACAGATGTATTTCACAATCTTGCATTTATTTATCCTTTATTCATCTAGCAAATGAATAAAATATACCAAAATGTTTTGGTGAGCTTCAAATCAGATAACGGTTATATATTTTAATACTGTGAGGTAAAATAAAAATAATTTCAATTGTACTTAGTCAAAAACCCTTTCAGGTAATAGTGTGTGTAATAACACTGTAGGTCAATTGCTCTTTTTTAATGCTGATTTCATTTCATTTTCTTTTTTAAGGCACTGTAAACCATTCAGAAACTACTCACTAATAACTCAACGTCAGACAATAATGTGTTTCCTCTTGAACAGATCTCAGAACAGAGCTCAGAGAAAGGGGAACTAAGGCCAGCAAGTTTCTAGATCCTTTAGAATATTGACATGTTTTAATAGAGCTGTATTTTGCTCTCTACTTTGGCAACTCTCCCTTACAGTGGAAGTCACTTAGTTCTGAAGGATTAACATAATTTGTTTGGTCTTCTTATGACAATGGGTTTGCACTGCAATGTTTAATGAACTTTGAGAGAGACAGAGGAAATTCCATGGACAGTTTACACCAGGCAAAGGAAATCAATGTGAATTTCCAAAAAGGAAGTCAGGCGTACCTAACTTGATTAACTTCAGAGTCTGGGACAATGGCAGAGGGCAGGTTGACACATTAGACATAAACTGTTTAGAACCCAAGAAGTCTTTTGATCAGCATAGCATAAAAGACATTTTGAGTGTGGCGGGGCTTGGTGGATGGCCTAGCTTTTGTCACAGTATTAGAACCTGAAAGATCTTTGACAAGATGTTTAGATCTCCAGATAAAAATAGAAGGGCCAATCCCTATAAAAGTGAAGAATTATTGAAATGGAAGGAGCTACTCTTTAATGTACAAAACAAGACTCCCAAGTAATGAGGAAAATGGCTGGGGGGTGGTGCGGGGGGGTGAAATAGCCAAGGGATTATGCCTTAAATGGCCACAAAGCTGCAAAACACTGATTAGAAAGATAGCATCAGATGTCTGGCAAAGATGTACAAGAAGAAAAGGAGGCTGTTTAAACAACTCAGAAGTTATAGGGTAACTAAAACTCACCCTGGCTCTTTGTTTCTAATAAATTATCTGGAAAGCCTAGCTTTCCTTCATTCCCACATCCAGTGCAACTTTACCACAGAAAGAATGGTGGATAGAAGGCTCTGTTTGCTATGTTAACAGGCAGCCTGCTGAAGTGAAAACATTCCAGGTCATAATTGTCAAAGGGCATACCACTACAAGAGAGACAGACCAATCGGGAAAAAAATGCTCTAAAAGGCACTCAGGCGTCTTTTTATAGAGAAATAACGAACAAGATACTCAAAGGGCTTTTTCATCCTAAAATGATATTTCTGAGAGACGTAAGTGTGTGATCCTGGTCATGCTTGGTGACTTCTGTGCAATGTTTGTCCTGTTAGTACCAGGCATTCAGGATCTGACAGGCATCATTTCTGTGAACCACAGGTTTCGTGTGACTCACCGTTAACTGGAAGGCCCACATCTGCAATTTGTGGTACATTGTTGCCAAATGAAACTCACTCACAGGAGATCTTTCTGCATCATTCTTGTGAGTGTGTTTGCAGGCCTAAGAAGCAGGCCTGTAGGCTTTGGAGCCCAACCCCCAACCGGTCTGGGGGTGGGTGGGTGGGTGGGAGGCGTTTCTATGTGCTGGGGCCTACACTGGGTTTTAATGCTCCTGCATGTATGGACATGACTGCAGAAGAGGAACAGTAGTAAGGCTGTGTAGTCATTTTAGCAGTTTGGAAACAATTTTTGGTCCAGTCCAAACTAGGGGAATAAAACCACTATGTTACCACTATGGTGGGGCTGTCCCATATATCTGTGGCAACTCCACCTTAGCTCTACTATAACTCCTTACTATTGTGAAAAACTATTGCTGGAAGACCTAGGGTGGGTTTTCCTTCAATAGCATGTTTACTCACTTCTGGATGGAGCCACCATTGTTGTTCTATCCCTCATGTATGTGGGATGGCCATGCATGTGTCATGATGGTATCATGTACTTCCAAGTATTCAGGGCTGGCTGAATACTTATGTGCGAGCATCCCTAAAACACACAAAGACAGTGCAAGTCTGACTTACAAGGCCCTAAATGACTTGGGCCCCAAATATCTAAAGGAACACCTACTCCCATATCGACCTGCCCATGCCTTAAGACCTGGAGGTGAGGCCCTCCTGGTTAATCTCACCGCCTTCAGCAGCTAGGCAGGTGGGCACCCGGGAGAGGGCCTTCTTGGTAGTGGCCCTCACGCTATGGAATGGTCTCCTGGTAGAGGTGCATCAGGCCCCTTCTCTGTTGGTGTTCAGGAAAGCAGTGAAGATGCACTTCTTCACTCAGGCCTTTGGTTAAATGCTGCTTATGCTTCTCACACTGCAAGCACTACTGTTGTTAACTGCAAACCCTACTTTTTTAAACTGTTTTTGTATTGCTTTTATCATACTGGATTTTAAATGTTGTACTAGTTTATTATTGTTTTTGATACAGCTTTGATATGTCTGTTTTTAAAAGTTGTTAGCCGCCCAGAGACCCTTGGACACGGGGCGGGATATAAATATAAGTAAGTAAGTAAAGTAAGTAAGTAAAGTAAGTAAGTAAAGTAAGTAAGTAAAGTAAGTAAGTAAGTAAGTAAGTAAGTAAGTAAGTAAGTAAAAGTCACAGCTATCAGACTAGCAAGCAATAATTTTGGAGGAACAATATTCCACATTATCACTTCCTAGCAAGATATCCAGATGCCATCTGGAAGCAACCTGTGTTTTACTATGCATCCATTCTGTACATTTAGACGAAACATTAGCAAAAATAAGGCTTAGAGGGAGTTTCTAATCTATGGGTTAACACTTTTGAATTGGCTGAATGTATGCTTTTGTTCTGGGAATGCAGACATGCTGACCAAAGACTACTTATGCATTTCTGGACTCAACTGATCTTAGATTCAATGCATACGTAGCCCTGATTGGGACAGGATGGAGCCAGTGTGGAATGGGGGCCTCAGTCAACAGAGTTGTGCTCACAGATCTGAATTCCCTATGTAGGATGGGAGAGCTATGTTTTAAATATATATTAGTGTTTGTGTGGTAACAGGAAATGGCACTTAAAATATTTTATAAATGGTATAGAACATCATCTGTATGCTGGCATGAGTGTGGACATAGAAGAACATATTTCCATCTTTGGTGGGAATGCAACAGTATTAAAAGGTTTTGGAGAATTATTCAGAATATTATTAATAATATCTTAAATATAAATGTGGACTTAACACCCAAAATAGCTTTGTTTCATGTGACAACAGACAGAATAAGAGCAGACAAACAGTATCAATTTGATCAAAATAATCTATGCTGCACAATCAACAATTGTATTGGTATCAAAGGACAGTACTAAATGGACATTAGATAAATGGTATAAGCATCTAATGGAACAATACAGATTTGGAAACAATATGGGAAATAAGATTTAAAAGCCAAGGATTGAAACTGTGCTCCAAGATAAAGGGCAACTGGAAAGAATTATTGAACTATTCAATGAGATCCCAAGTTCCAGAATTTTAAGAGATGCAATAACAAGACTATTTTTCTGGTCCATCTAAAGTAGAGGTAAATGAGAAGAATTATATGATGTTGCCAATTGAGTGTGCTGAGGATGGAGGGACATATGTGTAACTTCTTGCACACTTGCACTGGGACCTTTGGCTGAAGAGCAGAATACAAATGGAATGGATGGATGGATGGATGGATGGATAGATGGATGGATGGATAATTTTGAGCCATATCATCATACATCACCATGTACCTCAAAGATTTTTATGGAGAAGACACAATGATCCAGGCATTGCCCCCAAAAGGGGTGATTTCAAAGTTATTTTCCCCCACTTTGAGAAGGTCAGCCTTTTGAAGTTGTGGAGTGGGATGTATCCACATCTGGTGAGAAGTTGTGCAGATATCTTGGCCCCAAGCTTCAAAGAGATGCCTCCTATCCTTCCCTCTATGGATGCTGACTTTTTGTCAAGTTGCAGTTAAGAACTCTAAGCCCTCCCTGTCTAAGAAGTCAGTGTGCGGTGGATGTTTCAATTACCTAATCACCCCCATGCTGACTTTTTGCTGGGAATATCAAGCCACAGATTCACAGCCTGGCTCCTAGTACAATCTTTGGTCCTAGAACAATTTGTCTAACCAGGGTGATCATCTTTCCAAGTAGTGGCCCTTTCTGTGTCACCACTAAATAAAGTTATATGTCTTATGACTGAGAAGAGATACTTCCACCAGACATCACACTGGAAAAGGGGCCAGAGGGCCACAATGTGCTCAGCGCCACCAAAAATGGAAACAAGGTATCAGTGGGCCCCCTGGACTGGCAAATGCAGACATGGCCAAAACTTCAATAAACCACTTATTATGAAGCTCTATATTTCTTTCAGCTACATAGAATTTGAGTTTTATTGATATTTTATAAGGTTTTAGCTATTATGTATTTAGTGTTTCATTGGCTTATTTTATTGTTCTCTCACTATTGGAACAGATGGTGAACAGTGAGCTTGAAACATAATAACTAAATATTATGTACTGCAATGTTTGCAGACTATGAAAATAGGATTACTAAGATGCACGAATAAGTGATGGAGCCTTTGAAAATATAAAAGAAAGCTGGGAGCTGGGAGCCAACCTTCTTATTAGCTTAACCTTTTGAAGTATACTTACGCATGTTTTTGAATATTGTGTTTGACAACCTGTAGGTGCTGTCTATACGATGGAGATGGGATTGGTCATCGTTCAAATAGATCAGTTTATGTTTCCTGAATGGTTAGGTGTCATAATGAGGAAGAGGGGGGGCAGGAAAGAATTAAGGAAGGAAGGATTTGTTTTGTTTTTAAGTCTGATACACAATGATCAGTGATATGTGATTTCTCCTTTCCTCAGTCAGAGCCAAGTAAAGTATGCTGAAGCAGGAAAGAATACAGAAAGTGGCAGAATTTCTGAGCCAGCAGTTCTTCACCAGAACTGAAGAGAATCAATGCGACCCACACTCAGCATCCAGCAGCTCTATCAGCCCACAGATGCCATTGCCTGGAGAAACTGTGGGGACTGACAAAAAGGGCAACTTGCATTCTAAAGCTTATCCAAGGATCACTTACTTATTGTAGAGGGTTTTCATTGTGAAGATGGATATTACACCATAGAGCCACTTCCATCCCGGAACAGCTCCAAGCATGCCCAAATGTCCCCATCTTTGATAGCTGTGGAGCAGTGAAACTATTCCACACCTATACTAGGCACACCTATGGCACTTCTAGTGCAAGCTAAGGTGCAACCTTCTCACCTACGTCCGTATGAAGGCTGTGAGGGGGTGGGGTGACTGATACTGTGCTGTTGCACATGGTGTCACCTGATTGCCTAACAAGGGTCGGCTGTCCATGGCCATTGCTGTGAAGTGAACATGAAAAAAAAATCATGCACATCCCTTCCAGCAGTGTTTGTATATGGACAGGCCAGACCAGCAAGCAGATCAGAATGCTCCAGCTAGTAAGTGCAAAAGGGCCCATAATTACTATACGAGTACAAATATTTAGCTGTACGTGTAAATGGATTCATGAAAACCGTAACATGATAAATATAGTGTAAGAAATGTTCAGAGCAAGGATAATTTTTTTGTATTAAACTTTTGTATTAAGGTATGCAAAAATAATAAGTCTCTGTGTGTAAAAGAGAAAAGAAAACATGGGAGGTGTTTTAGAGATATTCTTGAAGTAAAGTTGGTGGATAGCTTTCAAACTACTATGCTATGGCAGCTTTTTTTTCTTTTTCTTTCTTTTTTGCATAATGAGAACATTTTTCATGTGTCAGAACAGGTTTTGGCTTTAACTAAATAAGCAAAAGCAGAGGTATACTGATAAGGTGACCTTTAATGTAAAGTTTGATCTGAGTTATCTAAAACTATTTTCTAAATCAATCCCACGTCTGACAAATGATATATAAATCAAAATAAGGAAGAAAAAGAAAGGAAAAGAAAAAAGAAAGGAAGGAAAAGAAAAGAAAAGAGGCACCAAACATTCAAGATGCAAGGAGAATAAAAAAATAATGAACCCCCCTGCCCAAAAAGCCAAATATTTAATGTCATGTCATTATAAAAGCCACAATATTAAACAGTGACAGTCTCAGGAAATACAGTACTTTATCTGTGGTAGCGCTCAGTGCTCAAGACCGGGTATTTTGTGATGTTCTCTAATAGCTTTTACTGAGCTTTCTATTACAGGAATGGGAAGCCCCTCCAGCCCATGGGTCAGAAGCCTGCATTTGGCCCTCTTAAACCATTGTGATGCTTCTTCCAACACATTTAAAGAATTACCATACCACTATAAGCCCATCCTTTCCTTTTAGCATATTCCTAGTTGACAGTCACAGGATGATCTGGATAAGCAGAAATTCTTCTTCAGCACAAGGCCAAGCAGAATTTGGAAGATGCCATACCTTTCCTCCATCATCATCGATCTATGGGTATTTCCACACTGACCCGCTGAAAACCAGATTTTGGAAATCTGTTTTTATGAAATGTGTCTCTAGCAAGATCCGTCTCAAATAGATATGGATCTAAATAAGGCCCCATGCTTCCACACTCGCTTGGGAAGAACGGATTGCAAGGAATGCATTATGCCTTCAAAGTGCGGACGCAGTAGCACAGATTTCCAGGTGGATCTGGCCTCCCGTAGGCCACGCCGCCTCAGGAGCCATGTGACTGGAGCATTCAGCTGTCAGTCACTGCTCCTTTCCTGCCGTGTGTGGATGCATCAGGGATGGACCCCTGGGGCCCTTCACGTGGGGCCAAATGGCCCCTGGGGTTCCCCTCCTGGCCCTCATGTCCAGCTAGCTGTCCCTCTGCCACCTTAGCTAGGCACATGCCCGATGCGAAGCCTGTGTGGGAGGGACTTCATGGCTGGACTGTACTTCTCCTGCCTCTCTCAACATGGCAGCTTGCTGCCACTTCCTCACTCTACATGGCAACTTCCTGTCCCACCCACATGTGTTCTCTCTCCTGTCCGTGTGCGGAAGTGTCCTCCGTTGATGCAGATTTACAATGCAAGGATATATTAAGAATGGATTTAGACCTACTTTTTTCAGGTCTTCCCAAAAACTGGTTTTAGCGGCTCCTAGACCCCAGTAGAGACGGATCTCGCATGAGCCAATGCGGAAGCAGATTCCTCGAAGTGCCACTAATGTGTGCTGCAATGCGGAAGGCAACTTTGCAAGTGTTTTATATCTGTCCTTAATCTGTTTTTAATGCGGTTTAAGTGGCCAGTGCGGAAATACCCTATATGTCACACAACTGTGAACATATCTGTGTCTGGATATCTGTATATATCTGTGAACATGCAGAGGTGCACTCATACTTGTCTTAGAATAAAAATACAGAAAAACCTGCAGAAAACTATGAGCTTGATGGATACTTCCAAAGATTAAAAAGGGGTTTTCTGATAACTAATGCAGCATTCACGTGCAGCAAAAAAGTGGTTCAAGAGTGCCTTGCAGACAGTAGTGTGTGGCTCTTTGTGTACTCAACACATCTCTAATCAATTTTCCTAGCATAGAGTGTTTATGAGAGGAGGAGGGGCAGAAACAATGGCCCTTTCTGCACTGGCTCTAAAAATGGATTTAGAGCCAGTTCAGGGAGGGATTAAGACGTGGCTTCCACAAATGGAACCCAAGACCCTTTGGGGAAGCCGCGTCCGCATTTTGGTGCACAAGACTGCTTTCTTAAACCAGTTTTGCCAACAAAATCCTACCCTGATCTAGGACCTAAATATTAGGTCTTACATTTGGTTCTTCCCCTGAAACCATTTCGGAAGCAGGACACTTCCGCAAATGGCAGGGGAAGAGCCGGATTCCCGGTGCATATTCAGCTGTCAAAGAGAGAGAGCATGTGCTCTCCCTCTTTCACAGGGCAGGACCTTCGGAGGCCAGATTGGGACGGGTGCTGGTGTATCCGCACAGCACCCACCCCAATCCATTTCCCTCATCCGGCCTTGCCGCCACCACCCCGTGTGTGGCATGTGTGGAAAGGCCCAATCTTTTCTGCAAACCAGACTAAAACCAACTCTGAACAGCCTCACAAGTACTTTTTAAAAATAAAAGTGTAAACACAGCCACAGTTCTGTAGTGAAATCTCTATAACTTTCTATGGTTTGAAACAGCTGAAGTCCAAATGGTGTTAGATTTTCTTATATGTGTTTGATTGAACTGATCTCCCTGGAGCAGTGATGCATCTTCTTCAAACTGAGATACATCCTCTTTGGCAAATCTTTGGAAAAAGCAAAGTCACCATCCTGGTCTCTTACTGATACAAAGGCTGGTGCCTGCCACAGTCTACACTAGCATGTGGAAAATGGCAGGCCTCTATTCCAGAATATCATCTGGAACAAGGCACAGTGCAGAAAGAGACAGAGTTCCTGTGCTCCCCTCATCTTTACTTACACTATCAAGGTGACCGTCTTATTTTTTTATTGGCTTGTCATTTGCGTTCCATTTTACACAGTCTCTGACATCAGTTACTTTCTCCTACCCATTTTGTCTCCAGTCCACATAGATGGCTGATGTTATCTCAGCTAGAAAGTGAATTGTCTGGGAGATTTTATTTCTGCTTCTAATCATTTACTTACAGCTCTGCGGAGGGCAGCATTTGGCAAACATCAATTCTTCTTGTTTTCTCTTGTGTTTGAATGAAAGTAATTGTGTTTACAACAAATTAAGCATCATCATTTTTTTCTCCCTTTTGGTGTTCACTGGAGCCTGATTCATCTTTAGCGAGCGATTAGATTGTTCCTGGCTTTCATTCTAGCAGGAGGAAAAAAAATTGCTAAAAGAGAAAGCCGAGTGGGTGGGAAGAAGGAATCCTGGTATGGGCCTGATTATCTATGATTTGTGGGAAGAACTTTGCTAGGCTTGATTATTCACAGAACCGATTTGGACTGGTTGGTGGAAGCTGCAGTAGTCCTCCTTGTAGAGCAACAAACAGCAGGACATTTGGAGGTAACGTCCTGCATTTTCCCCAATGAGAGGGTTTTAAGTAGCAAAGCTAGGGGGGAAATGCTTTGCAAAATAAAAGATGTTGCCCCCTCCCACATTCCCAAAAGCAAACTGTTTTGAGCTAAAGCAAGCAAGCATTAATTAGTTTAACAACCTTGGGATCATTCATGCATATGCATTTTCATAAAATATGTGCAAATGTGAGGGGCTGTTTTTTGGCTTCTCCCACCAGAATTTCACAAAATGTCCCATCTGCCATGAAGCTCTTCCAGAATTTGCCGTGCAGTCACATTTCTGTCCTGGTGGAGAATCTTGAAAGATTTAGCATGACTTCCCACTCCCATGACATTCAAAGAAGGTGGGGGAAAAATAAATATGGATCTTGAGTACTTTTTATATCATCAAATCATTTCTGCATCTGTCTTCGGTTTTCAAATCGTACCAGGTCATTTAAATGGTTCAAATATCACCCCCCCCCCTGTTCAAGTTCAAAGCTGGGCCATTGGATGTGGGTTAGTTTGGATTTGAATTTGAACTGGGTCAAAAACAAATGGGTTTGGCACATCTCTCACAGGCAAGTGTAACCAAGCTTCCCTTACAGGGTTGTCATGGCTTCTCATGTTTTCCTGCCACACTAAGGGAGGGGGGATTGACACAGGGGTGGGCTGACATCAATCTGGCTTCTAATGAGGAGAGAGGGGACAGAGAGACGGTGGTGCTGCTCCCCCATACCAGGATTCGGCACAGTTCTCATGGGGACGCCTCCATCCGCACCCAACTTGTACCTGTACCACATTGCTGGGAATGACATGGGGACTCCTGAGATTCATTCTCGATCCCACACCCAGCCCATGCGTGCCCAAAGAGAGCCCAAAGAGCACCAAATGGCTTGCATGGGGATGCAGCCTAAGGGTCTTCAGCTCTGTAATGAAGGTTTAGAAACATTGTTCTCAGTGTTTCTCAGGAGAAACCTGGAACACTGCATAACAACCCAATAACTGCTACAAATGAGAATACATGTGCAGAGTAAAAAAAAAAATGTTCAAAAGCATGGTATCTGCACGCTACTATGTCTAAACTGCTTTTGAGCACTGTCTTCTTTTTTTAAGCACTGCAGAGAGGGAGCCATAGAAAAATATGTTCGCTCTCACTTTTGCTTAGACTCAGTCCCTTTCCACATTGTTGTTAATCTGTACCAGCTA
Source organism: Aspidoscelis tigris stejnegeri (assembly GCA_023333525.1). NCBI lineage: Eukaryota > Metazoa > Chordata > Lepidosauria > Squamata > Teiidae > Aspidoscelis > Aspidoscelis tigris. Next base: position 100,446,159 of record JALMGA010000001.1, read on the forward strand.
GATCTGGATTAACAGATAACAGATATGTTTATTGATTAGTCCAATTAGGCCATATCAAAAGTAAAGTGTACATATACCAAAATACAAAGGGGTAATACAGATCAATTATACATAACATCTAATAAAAGGCAGACTGGCACAACAGACAAAAAAAGATCCATGCTAACTAGATCTGGATCAACTAGTGGCCACAGCATCTGCACAGGAAAATAATGTGGATGCCACAGCACAGATCCATAACAGGGGATGTGTGCTAATGCCAACGGACTGCCCAAAATGCAGCATCATCCAACATTCAGATAGCAAGTGTGGGGCAAAATGCTGCCATCTGTGAAGGTGCCATGACACCCTTCACAGCAGACCATGATGAGCACAGAGACATTGGACTGAGGGGTTGTTTTGCCTTTGGAGTGTCTTCAGAAACACTGCAGAAGGAGGGTCTTTGTGGCCACCAATCTTCAGAAGTGTTTTCATAGTCATGTCTATACCATGCATATCACTTGTCACCATGCCAACGTTCTTTTCAGATCTGTTCTACATGCAGATGTCCATTCTTTCATCTTGATGAGGGAGTGCTGGCATGGATTGTAGACCACATTTATAAAGTCTACCACTAATCTGGATCAGTGACCCCTAGCACACATTTAATCTGGATATACTCTACCCCCATGCAGACAATGTGTACTAAGCAACTCCTTGACCCAGATTGCTGTGCAGAAGATGGGTTGTTAGCAGCTCCTTGATCTCAATTAACAGGTAAGTGCAAACAGGTAAGTGCAGAAAGGGTCTCACTCTCCTGTTTGTGAATTGGAATGCTACATATCAGATTAGATTAGGGACCTCTGTCTTGGAAGACTGGACCAACAGGATCATGGAGAGTATGCTGGGGACAGATTTGACAGAGTGTCTTTGCTTCCAAATCTGCAGCAAATAATTCCAACTGACTCTTCATCCCTGCAGTAACAGCCCCTTTCTCTGACCTAAAGCAGCATAATAATATAAAGTCCTTCTATAATTCATAAGTACCACCAGCGCTGCCATTGTTCTCAGGGTTTCACTGTTAATAGGTATTCTACTGCACTAGGTTTAAGAGCCGCATGACCAGAATGGCCACAGGAAGTGCATATTTCTTTTCTCTTTGTCCAAACCCTTATGCATCTTTTATAGTTACATATGATAAGAAGGGTAGTTTGTCCATTTACAGCTTTATTTTATGAGGTAGGGACCACTGGGAATCGCTTCTCATTTTCCACCGAGATCAATCCCCTGGTCAATGCCAGCTGTCTAAGTTAATTTGTTACAGACAGTGGTTCCCTCCCTTGTAAACCTTCCAGGAAAATGTTCTTTGTGCCAGAAGAAACACAAATGCCTTTCGCTGCTTTGCTGATGTTTCCAGATGTTTTCCTTGCTGCCACATATGGATAGGGCTTTCCTTCCCCAATTAAGGAGATTGCACAACAACCTATATTCCTTGAAACCAAAAGCTGAGCAGAGTATTACAAAACAATGGAATATTGCCATTGAATTGGAAAATGGAGATTGAAGTCATTTAAATTGGTATTTTGCTTTCGTTTTTAAACACTTGCATAATTCTATGTGCAGAAGATTTTATCTGTTTTCCACGTCAGAATCTACTTTCAGGTATCAACATTATGACAAGGAAGAATCTGAAATTACTTAATGCTGTAATAACATATCAGTGCATATATTATCTAAATATAAAAGAGAAAGACTGATGGATTAATGAACACTATGGTTAATTGTGCCTTTCCTGCAATTATTTAATGGTTAAAAAAAGAGCAACACCAGATTCTGGTCATGAATTCACTCTTTCTAAGGCATCTGGAGCATGTGTCTTCATGGTTGTGGCTTTGCCACAGCCTGGGCAAGCAGTTGTGAATCTCCTCTGCCTCCAGCCCAGGCTATGTTAAGATTTGGTCACAGCTGTGCATGTGCTGTGCAGGGCCTGTTGGGGCATCCTAACAGCTTGACTGCCATGCCCAGTTGAGGGTAGCTGGTGGTGTGAGAAAAGAAGAGTCAGAGTAACAGGTTAGCAACTGCAGAGTCACTCCTTGTGACGGTTTCAGGGATCAGGCTGCAATGGGCAGTAAGGTTCCCATGTCCCTTGCAAGCCTGTTTGCTGAAGGCAGGGCTTTCTGCCTAGGCAAAGCCCTTGCAAGCTAAGTTTGCAAGCCTTGTTGCAAGACCTGGGCAGAGGCTGCAAAAAGGGTGGGAAATCCTGTGCGGGCCTGAGTGCAAGGATTGGCTACAGTTGGTATTTGGAGGGAAAAGCTGTCCGGGGATCTTAGAGCTGGAGGGGCTAGAGGAGGAGTTCACACCAATCAGGCGTGTGGAACAGGCACCTCTATCAGGAGTTTCCAGCAGTATTTTATTGCAGCAAATTTCCCCAGGAGGTGACAGCCAATCAGGACCAGAGGGAAAAAGGTATAAAGGATCTCAGATTACAGCAGACTAGGTCTTCATGCTGGGACAAGAGCTGAAAGGAGAAGAAGGGCTGAATCCTGAAGGAGCCGGACCAGTAGTTGACCAGGTGTCTTTTGACTGGGAGATTCTGGAGGAAGACTTTGCAGGCAACTGACCAGAGGGTGATCGGTCAAGCAAGGACAGACCGGGCCTTGTGATCTTCCAGAGCTGCATTCTAGAACACTGGCTAGGCTTGGGCTGAAGCAGAGCTGGTCAGGGTGAGGAACGTGGAGAGGCTTGTCTTTAAAAAGGGAACTATTTTCCTTTAAGAAGGGGAGCTGACAGGCTGGGAAGCTGGTAACCTTAAGAGACTCATAGACTTAAACCAACAAATACCTGAACCTTATTTTCCTTTCTAGTATTGCTTGTGTATAATAATAAACCTGTTTTAGTTTACTGTTCAAATCGCTTGCTACCCGTGTTTTGTGTCCACACTGTAGTATTCACTCAGCCGTTGCACGAACTCAGCATTCTAACAGGGCCAAGCTGGGGATCGCTGGGGATCGTGACACTCCTCATGGAGCACCCCTTAGCACCTTCATCAGGTTCACCCTGGTTAAAGGTGGGATATAAATTGTAATAAATCCATTTTTACCTTTTATAAATAAATCCATTTTTACCTTTTAAACAGTATTTTGGTAACATCATCATCATCATCATCATCATTAGTTACACACAGGAAACAAGATCACTATACTGGATTTTGTATTATATCAGAAGTCGGGCATTTCCCAAGCACCTAGGACTGCGTGATGTATCGGCAAATTATACGAGCAGACCCCAGTAAAGTGGCTTTTTGTAATTGGCAGATGGATATTTTGTCAATGTCAATGGTTTTTAGGTGCCACTGAGATCTTTTGGGACCACACCCAGTGTGCCAAGGATGACTGGGACCACTGTCACTGGTTTTTGCCAGAGTCGCTGTAGTTCAATTCTCAGGTCTTCGTATCTGGTGAGTTTCTCCAACTGTTTCTCCTCAATTCTGCTGTCACCTGGAATAGCAACATCGGTGATCTACACCTTCTCTTTCTCAACAATTGTAATGTCAGGGGTGTTATGCTCCAACTTTCGGTCAGTCTGAAGCCTGAAGTCCCAAAGTAGTTTTGCCTGTTCATTTTCAACAACTTTTTATGGCTTGTGATCCCACCAGTTCTTTGCCACTGGCAGATGATACTTCTGGCACAAGTTCCAGTGGATCATTTGTGCTACAGTATTGTGTCTCTGCTTGTAATGAGTTTGTGTGATCTTCGTGCAGCCCTGAGTATATGGTTGATTGTTTTATCAACTTCTTTGCAGAGTTGTCACTTTGGAGCTTCTCCTGATTTTTCAATTCTGGCTTTGATGGCATTTGTTCTTATTGCTTGTTCTTGTGCAGCAAGAATCAGTCCTTCTGTTTCCTTTTTCAATGTTCCATTCCTAAGCCAAGACCAGGTCTTTTCCATGTCCACTTTGCCTTCAATTTTCTCCAAGAACTGTCCATGCAGTGCTTTACTGCGCCAGCTGTCAGTTCGGTATTGAATTGCAGTTTTCAGGTACTGGTTCTTGGTTTGCTGCACTTTGAGAAGCTTCCGGTTGTTGACTTCAATCAAAGCTGATTCTTTGCTTTCCGTTATGTAATCTGCTAATGCATGCTTCTCTTCTTCCACTGTTTGCTTCACTTGCAAAAGTCCTCTACCACCTGCTTTCCTGGGCAAGTACAGCCTGTTGACATCACTATGAGGATGTAGTGCATGGTGGATCATCATCAGTTTTCTGGTTTTTCTGTCTAAGTTGTCCAACTCCAACTGAGTCCAGTTCACAATTCCCACAGTGTATCTAATGACTGGTATTGCCCAGGTGTTTATGGCCTTAATGGTGTTACCACCATTCAATTTACTTTTCAAGATTTTCCTAGTCCTTTGGATGTACTCTTTACTGACCACAGATTTCACGTGGCCATGCTTAATGTTATCCAGTTGCAGACCTTTATCCTACCATAATTTTTTTCTAGTCTTATAAAATCTGGCCTGAGGAAGCAAGGATTGTTCTCATGATCTGATGTGAAAAATTTGGATAACACTTTGAGGGCAAACTGTTTGCTCCAGTTACTTTGGATTAGTTTCAATTACTGTGGCCTGAGGATGTGGACAGGCTGCTTGCTGCTGCTTAGCCAACTACATGTTCTCTGGATACTTGCCCTTTTTGCCTATTAAAAAGTAGCTGGCAGGGTATGACCGGGTAGGTCCAGGGAATGGTGAATCCCTCCAGGGGTTTGTTTTTTTTTTAAAAAAAATTTGTATTTATATGCCAGTTTTAAAAATTTTTAAATGTGGTTTACAACAGAACAAAAATACAATAATCATTAAAATAAAATTATACTATTCAATGCAGAAGAAAAAGTCTTAAAATGTACATTAAACTGCCATTATGCTACATTATATTTAATAATGCATCCAATAACATATACAATGCAAGATAAAGAGAACAAAACCGTGAGAAATCAAACTAATAAGTAGCATTGCAAAAAGAATCAACAGCTGAGTTAGATTATCTTCTTTCCCTTCACCAGCAAGAGCAGCTATAAATTTATATAAATTTCCAGAGGAAGGCATGACAAAGGCAGGAAACACAGTATGGCATCCTGCTCAGGTAGCCCTGTCCATAGTTAAAGATACAGCGCTGCACCTTATTCTCAAGAGGTCCTCTCTGGATTCAGAATTACTGAACAACTACTATGTAGTAGCTTACATACCATTTTGGGACATGGTATTTGAGAAGGCTGTTCTATTTAATTGTTCAGAGGAAATTGAGAATCTAAATTTATTTCAGTGCTGCTTTAGACCTGATTTTTTCACTGCCATTCTTCTGGTAGGGTTATACAGTTTGGGAGTTGGAGACATAGCATTGTGATGGTTCCACTCCTATCTCTGTGCCAATAACACTATCCTGGAATGCCCAGGAACTCCCTCCAGTTTCTGCAACTGTGGACAAATAAAAGATTGTCCACAGCAGCTGGAAGCAGCTGGTGAGTGCCCAGTCACAGTGCTCACACTGTCTTCTGGGTGTGAATACTGTAAGGGTGTGGGGAAGTTCTTGCTATGCAGTCACACATCATGGACTGATCATCATGGCAATTTCCCAGTGTTGCTGTGGCTATTGCTATGGTGTTCTGGATAAGCCAGGCTGGGCCAAGCCAGCACAAGTGCTGATGGTCCGCATGCACCTGATATTCACCTCAGTTAGATGGTGTACCATCCCACTCAGTGATGAACAAACAGGTCCTTAGGTGCTTCCTGGAATAATCTGAAGTTTTAGAAACACCTGTTAATTAATGACTTTTTGCATCCCAGTGATGAATGTAATCTGCCAGTTTCTTCTCAGGATATCCTGACTAGGGGTGTGCAGGAATGCAGTTTTTGAATTCAATTCGTAATGAATTGAATATTAAAAATCCAAATGTGTCTGAATAACAACAACAACAACAAAATGAATGTCTGGACATCTGATTAGATATGAATACATTTGTGTGTATTTGTAAGAATAATTTGCACATTTGTATCTGTACGGGTTCATATGCATCTCGTACATGCCCATACACATCTGTACGCAACCATATGCATCCCATTTTCATCCTGTACAGATGCATACGGGATGCGTATGGAAGCATATGGGATGCATACAGGTATGTATGAAATGTTTATGTACTTGTACAAATACAAATGTCCAGATTATTCATACAAATAACTCAAGATATTCATATCTATTCAAAATCGGAAATCTGAATGTCCAGACATTTGATTTGTATACAAATGTCTGAATTTATCTGAATTTGTACAAATAATGAATATTTTGAATATTGTGCACATCTTTAATACAAAGCCTATTCCTAACTCTGGATTTGATGGACTGAGGTTGTGAAAAAGGGCAGCCTGGAAATCTAATAAATCTACTACTAAGTTTTCTAGCATTCAAACTAAGCTAACACTCTTAGCAGTTCAGATTCTTGTCCTCTCTTGAACTCCTCATGAATGGGTCACACTCAGAAATTTATGTTATTCCATTACTTGGTAAGACAACTTAACAACCATCATGTGCTCTTTAAAAAGGCCTTTTATAGATCATGCCCTAACATCTGTTTCTTTTCTGTGCATCCATAGAAAGTATAGTTTCCTCAATCAAAACTCTGTGATTGTGGTAAAGGCTTAAGCACACTGTATTAAAACATCTGTAGCTGATCTTTTAAAATAGACCTACTGATATATAAAGTGTTTGTAGCCTGCTAAAAAAAGCTTCCATAATGGTTTAGAAAATTAAGTAGTCAGAATATAGGCCAAGCCCTTTCTACACTGGGTCTTGCTTCAGACTATATCCAAGAGCTGTTGCCATGGCTCTGCAATTGCTTCCTTAATGGAGATGATTCTCACCTTGCCATCATATAGGGGGTGGTGATGCTTAGGATAGATTCAGCATCCAAAAGTCCAGATGCCGGATCTATCCCCCACCTTCCTTTCCACAGGATGATTTTCTAAGGAAGGGAGAGTATGAAAAGGCCCTATGTCTCAATATAGAGACCTGTTGTCCTCATGCTGGTGCAGACTATGGCAGGCCTGCCATAGTCTGCTCTAGCATGCAGATGACAGGCTCCTATCCTGAGTAAGGCCTCATACAGAAAGAGCTGAAGTCTCCCCATCAATTTGTGGCATCATCCAGGCACCACTTATTTTTTTGCATTATTTGATTAATCTGGAATAAAACATGGATAATCCAGAATACAATGTGTCTGGATGTGCTTTATTCCAGATTATCCAAATAATACATAATAAGTAAGTGATGACTGGATAAAGTTTGTGACTGTGTTGCCCCATTACTGGGCACAGTCACTATCCAAGGCACCTTTTTCTGAAAGTACAATTTTTGTCCACTTTGAACTGCAACTTCAAATAATGTCTCCTTGCTCAAAGGTGGAGGTGAAGAGTAGGGCTGGGTGAACAATGTTTGTCACCTTCAAAATTTGTATGATTTGTGAATGTCCAAACCTCCACATTTGAAGTGAATATTGGCTGTACTTGAAGACTGACCTTTGCATGCAAAGCGAAAGCTTTTGTGCCTTCATTTGAAGCTTTGTTATATTCAAAAGTGGCTGCCCAGTCACCTCCAGAGTGGATTCAGATCAGATTTGGGTCAGATTTGTGTGAGATTCAGATTGGATTTGGATAAGTGGCGTCTGGATGCAGCTAAAGAGTCAATACATTGTTATAGGCATTGTAATTTAGTGTGCACTTTAAATGCAAAAAGAAGCCAGTAGATTTGATATTTACAATTAAATGGGGAAGGAAACCTACCATATGACCTTTTTGCCCTCCCCCCTCCATTAATGCAAATCCCTTCCATGGCCTTGCAATTTGTATTTAGAGGATACTCCCGTTGGCATTGATTCATGACGTAGGTGAATGTGTATTCCTCTCCTTTGACCTGTGATTGCAGATTGTTCATGTTGAGCTGTCATGAAACCAGTAGCTTAACTTGTCCCCACAGAGCAGATAGAACTAGGCTGAGCTGCTGCTTCCAACAAGTAGTGGAATCCCCCAAACCTGTCAATACACTGTAATCTGCAATTTAGGCTCACATTAAACCATCTACCGTGCCCTCAATGGCCTAAGTAATTTCATTGTGGGGACACATAAAGGAAGGAAGATTCAGCAATAAAGGGAATCAATTTACATTTACGAATGCAAAGTGAAACAGAGTGCCAAATGGAGAGTAAAAGACAGCTATTAATTACAGTTATTCTCTTTTTGTATCTGTTCCCCTGCACCATGTTGAAGGAATTGTAAAATCAAACTCCTTATGTTATATTGCTTTGGTTCATATAATGTTCTGGTTTGCTGTTTAAAGCAGGTCCATAACTCTGTTTTTCCTCCTTAGGGAAATGTTTCTCTGCATGTACATGAAAGGCTAAACATTACAATGGACACGGTAGTAAAACTGTGTGGATAAAGCCAAATCGTTTCCATTTGTCAGGTATGTTGGCAGCCATATTCAAATGACAATGGGAGAGGGAGAAGCCACTTGACAACTTAATATATGTTTATAATTTGAACCTGCTGGAAAATCCCTCTGTGTTTGTTACACACCAATTCTTATTACAGAACTATTCATTAAGGAGAGCCATTTATCTGGGTAGCACTCTTTAAATTACTTAGGTATGAGAACAAATCAAGAAACTAAAACACTTAGATGTGCTGATTAGTCATCTGATTCTGGTAAAAGATACCGATGAAGTCCAGTTCCTAAACTGGTTGTGAAAGAGAAAACCAATTAAACTTGATTGCTTTATTAAGACTGAAGGGAGAACAGGAGCACAGCATCTTTAAATGCAAGTACTTTAGCTACAGTTTATGGACAAACTTTTCAGGTGACAATCATTAGGGGTTTATGAAATATATGAATGTCCTCGTACAAAGAAATAACACCTCTGTCTGACTCCTCCATGGATCCTATGTATGAATAGAATTATGTAACAATTTCACTCTTAGTGTATTTCCAGAAGACAACTCAGGATGTCTCCAGATGGAAGGAGGAAATTTAGGATCTTCTTTAGATCCCATTAATTGTGTCTCCCCACCATCTGCATGTTCTTTGTGTTATTGCTGCTGTTCCACAATACCATTTCTTGTTGTTGTTTTATCCCACACTTGCTAGCATCCTGGTATTTTGGAAACAAAAATAATGTGAAGAGCAGACAGACAGAGATAAGGGGTTGATATTACAATAAATCTAGTGTCATTGCTGGATTTCCCATAATATCGATATATTGGATTTTCAACCTAAGACTATATTGGGACTTCCACAGACACATGCAGCATTTCCTCAGTCCCTGGAGAATCACAGGTTTTCACTGCCATTTGGATGCACCCATGGTTTGTGTGTGTGTGTGTGTGTGTGGTGATATCTTCCTTTGAAATGTTCTCCCTTCTGAAATAGATATGCCGGGGCAGTGCAAAAGATGTCAGGAAGGATGTTCACAGCAAGAAAAATGGGTAATGAACAATGTGGAGGGACACTACAAGTGGGAGCCATCACACCTATACAAGTTCAACCAGCTGCAGAGGGACATCCCATACTTGACGCCATCTGTGTTCTACTTTGGAAGGTGGGGCATGTAGCCATGACATGGTATAGCCTGTTAGCGAACAATCTTATTTATTTATTTATTTACATTTATATCCCGCCCTATACCCTAGGGTCTCAGGGCGGGTAACAGCATATTTAAAAGACAAAAATATTTAAAATAAAACCATATATAAAAACAGTGTAAGACATTAGTATGTGCAGTAGGGAAAAACTGTGCCACATTTAACCAAAGGCCACAGCAAAGAGGTGCGTCTTTACCCCCCCCTAAATGTATACAGTGAGGGGGCCTGACGCACCTTGAGGGGGAGGCTATTCCACAGTCTGGGGGCTATTACTGAGAAGGCCCTCTCTCGAGTGCCCACCCGTCTTGCTACAGAGGCTGGTGGGACAATGAGAAGGGCCTCCCCCCAGATCTTAGGGCATGGGCAGGTTGGTATGGGAGGAGGCGTTCCTTCAGATATTTGGGGCCCAAGTCATTTAGGGCCTTATATGTTAAAGTTAACACCTTGAATTGGGCTGGGTAACAAATCGGCAGCCAGTGTAGCTCTTTTAAGACCGGTGTGATGTGTGTCCGGCCCGATATCCCTGTAAGCAGTCTTGCAGCTGCATTCTGCACTAGCTGTAGTTTCCGAACCGTCTTCAAGGGCAGCCCCATGTAGAGTGGATTGCAATAGTCCAATCTAGAGGTTACCAGGGCATGGATGACTGTGGCCAAGTCATCTCTTTCCAAAAAAGGCTTAAGTTGACGCACCAATCGTAGTTGGGAATAGGCACTCCTGGCCACAGCCTCCACCTGAGCTTCAAGCGTCAATGCCAAGTCCAGGAATACTCCCAAGTTACTCACCTATCCCTTCCAGGGCATTGCAACCCCATCCAGGACAGGGTATTTCCCAACTACACGGACCCGAGACCCTGTGACACACAGCACCTCTGTCTTGTCTGGATTCAGCTTCAATTTATTGGCCCTCATCCAGCCCATTACTGCCTGCAGATACCTGTCAAGCACTTCAACCACCTCTCCTGATTCAGATGGTACAGAGAGATAGAGCTGGGTATAATCTGCATATTGATGACACCTCACCCCAAATCTCCTGATGACCTCTCCCAGCGGCTTCATATAGATATTAAATAACATGGGAGATAAGATTGACCCCTGGGGAACCCCACAAGTGAGTTCCCAGGGTGTTGAATCAGTATCTCCAATAACCACTCTCTGAGATCGGTTCTAGAGATAGGAGGAGAACCAATGCCAAGCACTGCCTCCCACTCCTAAGCTCCATAGCCTCTCCAAAAGGATACTGTGGTCAATGGTATTAAAAGCCACTGAGAGGTCCAGGAGAACCAACAAGGTGGCATTCCCTCTGTCCCTCTCCCGGAGTAGGTCATCAACCAGGGCGACCAAGGTGGTTTCAGTGCCATAACCAGGTCTGAAGCCAGATTGAAATGGGTCTAGATAATCAGCTTCTTCCAAGCATGCCTGCAGTTGAACAGCAACAGCTCTCTCTAGAACCTTGACTAAAAAAGGTCTGTTAGCTAACGGACTATAGTTTAGATCTTCTGGATCCAGTGAAGTCCTCTTCAGGAGGGGGCGTAACACAGCCTGTTTAAGGGCCAGTGGAACCACCCCATCCCTCAGAGAAGAATTCACTACTTCCTGAATCCAGCCGGTCATACCTTGGTGGCTAGCTTTTATCAGCCAGGAAGGGCAAGGGCCCAGAGAGCATGTTGTTGGCCGCACTCCCGCAAGCAACTTGTCCACGTCCTCAGGCTGCAATAATTGAAACTGATCCAAAAGAATCGGACCAGACAGTTCCCTGGATGCCTCCCCTGGATGAAATCCAATTATGACATCTAATCCCCTATGAATCTGAGTGACTTTGTCCTCAAAGTGCTTTGCAAAACTGTCACAGCAGATATTACATGGCCCTGGCTAACATTTCCTTGAGCCGGATTTTATAAGGTCATTTACTATTCTGAAGAGCTCTGCTGGACGGCTACTTGAGGACGCAATGGTGGCGGAGAAAAAACTACTTTTCGCCGCCGTCACCACCACGTGGTAGGCATGATAATGCGCTTTAACCCGTGTTCGGTCAGATTCACAGTTGGATTTACGCCACCTGCGCTCTAGCTGTCGACCTTCCTGTTTCATGGCCCGTAGCTCCATGGAATACCAAGGAGCTTTTCGAGCTCTACAAGAATGTTGAGGACACTTGGGGGCATCGTGTCAATAGCCCTGCTTATCTCCTGATTCCAAAGAGAGACCAGAGCTTCGACAGGAGCACCAGTCATGCCAACTGGAAAATCCCCCAGGGCATTCAGGAATCGCTCAGATTCCATAAGTCTCCGGGGGCGGACCATTTCAATAGGTCCTATGTCCCCACAGAGGGGAGCTGTCACTGCAAGTCCAAAACTCACCAGCGAGTGGTCCGTCCACGACAAAGGGCTGACAGCCAACCCTCCTATCAACGGAGTGCCACCAATTGGCTCCGAGGCAAAAACCAAATCCAGGGTATGACCTGCTTAGTGCGTCCCTCAGGCCACACCCATCTGGGTGAATGCAGAAATTACCTCTGTTGGCTTCATTTTGGAACTTGCTTGTTTGACCTTGCTTGAGTCTATTTCTGGCTTCTGTCTCCATCTGTTTGTAGGTAAGAGAGCTATGTAAAGAAACTGACTGGTCCTGGATCTTAAAACTACCAGATAGTCCACAGAGGAGAAGAGCTGTGCTTGATCTCTATGTTTCCAAATTTTTCTTTTCTCCTTTTTATTGGGATTTGAAATTTACACTGGTTGTATTTTTTATATCGACATATGACTATTGGTTTTTTCACTTTTGCATTTTGTTCAGTTATTGCTTGTAAACTGCACTGAGCATACTATGAAAAGGTGACATAAACACATGGTGATGGTGATGAATTGGGCTTTGTTGGGCTACGCATCAAACCTTCCCTTGCTGTGGTTTCCATACTTCAAAGATGGTAAATGAGTTCCAGCAAGTCCTTCCCTTGTACTCACATGCTGGTCACTGCTGAGTAATAGTAATTCCTCTATGCTGTGAATTTCAGCATGCTATGTAGGGATGCTATTAGACTGTGTCAATTGCAGACAATAGGAAGCTGATCTTCAACAGTACATGCTTTAAAAGTTGAAGTCGTTCCTGTGTAACTCAGAGGCCAACAGCATTTTTTTCCTTTCATGCTTTTGAAGTAATGGGTGTGCTGAAAATACTTTGCTAGGGCATGGGGATGCATAAAATTTTCCCCAACTCGTAAGTACTTTTAACAAATCAGATATATGCTCAGAGTCAGGATCAAAAATGGATTGTTGGTTTGGACTGCAAAGGGGGTAGTGGTGGGGATGAAGACTTCAGTTAGAAGTCTTCCTTTCATCTTCTCAAGTCATGTTTTCCTCTACATTTTAGCACTATCAAAGCAAAGTTTTCCATCTGTCTTGCCTTATTCCCACCAACCTTATGGAACTGATTCATATTCTGCCATGGTACAGAGACATGCATTTAACACTGTCCTACGGCACAGAGTCTTAGCAATCACTTGGGATCTTAATGGCTGTAACAGGTTAACAACGGGTAACTGTATTGAATTTCCCTTTGCCGGGCTTTACAAAACAGCTCTCATGGTGGCATCAAATCCTTGGTTGAAGATTAGAATCTTCTTGATTGCTAACTATGGTTAGCATTTTCATAAACATAATCCTTAATCATGGTCAATCTATTTACCATAGTTAAGCAATCAACAGTACATCATATGATACCCATTGTGTTTTGAATGGTACAGAACTTTGTATTACTTAATACATTGTGACAGTGACTTGTTTAATTGTTAGAAAACACTTGATGCAGTTGGCTCAAGCTATGGGGTATTAGTGTTGTTGTTCTTGGCTCCATCATGTCTTTTCCAACTAAGCTTTTAAAAACCTGTTTAATGGCTGCTTCTCATGAACAAAGATGAATGCATAATGAAGGATTCTTTATGGGTGAAAGTGCCATAATATTGATAAATTACCCCGTAGGGGAAAATCTACATATTCTTCAAAACATGGCTAATAGTGTGTCACATTCATTGACCTCTGTGATTAGAAAGCAAATTGATGAAAAAGATGTTGGCTTGTCCAGATCCTGCAGATGAAAGTATAATGCTGAGAGCATAAAGAACATTTTAAACTTCTTTTCTCTTGATGAGCTCTCCAGCAGATACAGGACTGAATAGTATATATTTTTAGTTTGTGGGTTTTGCTTTCTTGCAGAAGTGCTGTGATGGTTAAAGTCTTTGGCAGTATTCACACAGTGACCCCACGTGCATCCCACAAACACTCCACACCATCAACAATATTTTTAGGGGCAAGCAGGAGGTGCTCTCCAGTTTTTTCTCCTCTTCTGCCCTGCTGCAGCACCACTGTGTGTTGGGACTTAGGCCCTTTTTCTTTATGGCCCTTTAATTTGGATCAAAGACCTGTGGAGTAAGGTTCTTGGTCACATAGATCTGTATTTAGGTTGCATAGGCCTTCACGTTAATATAGATCTACTGTATGCAGCCATACCCCTTGCTGGAACACTTCATATACATCAGATGGAGCGTGATCATGATCAAGGAGGCCTAATCACAACATTACAAAGCATGCAGATGTCATTTTTTTTAATGGCATGCCACAGTATCTCCCAGGGCCTCTGAGGTTAGGAGTCTTTGTTCCTAACCTCAGAGTCCTTGGGAGCCAGTTGCTGAAGCTTGCATGAGCTCTGAAATCACAGCACAGGTCGATTCCACCCAGTCATTTTATGGTCAGAATCAGCTGGCCTGGCTGATCTAGATCAACTAATGTTGACTTAACCCAGGTTGGTGTAGAAACAAATGGCCTTATATTATTTCACCTCCCTTGGGCCATATAGCATAGCCCTACTTTGGGAGAAACAAAAAAGGGGCAGCTTCCTCTCAAAACTATCCTGGGTGGAAATGTCAAAGCTGGAGAATGTTTATAATGCTGGTTCCAGTACATCTGGCCATGATCAGATGGCCATCACAGCTTCCAAACAAGCAGTGGAAATGGCCAACTTCTCAAAAAGGCATGCTACATGATCTGGAGACTCAGCCACATCAGGATGCTCATTCCCTCTGGTGATTGTGTGATCACAGTTTCTATTTCCCTTAATAGATGTTCTTCTTCCCTGCCTACCTGCCTTGTGGTGACCATATGGATTGACTTCCTCCAGACTGTCTAGTCTTTTACAATGTTTCGTAGGCCTGCAGGGACACTTTCATTACTGTCATAATTGAGTTTATCATTCTACCACCTGGCCAACCTCCTCCTCCTTTCCCCCTTCTTTCTTTATACTGCTGCCACTTGCCATTTCCAGAATCTAACATGACCCTAGTATCACTAGGCAGGGACTGACTAGTATTAGGTCACTCTCTGTGACTTCATGTTCCTTGTACATAAGGAAGCTCATAAAAGGGTAAATAATAATGCCTCAAATACAGAGAAATTGAAAATTAAGTAGGAGTATCAAGCCAAAATATACTTGGTAGATTTGAAACAATCTTGTCCTACTCTGCTTTCAAAGCCCAGGCATAGCTACGTTTCATAACCACTCTAGCGGGTTGCATCTCCATTACACAGCAAAGGTGCCTTAACCAGGGACTCTATGCAGCAAGTCTTAACCATAATGGAAACTGACTGTCCTAGGGTAAGGTGCCCTTGTCCTGTGATGGAGACTCGGGGCCTGTTCACTTTTACCAGACAAAAACAGTATAATGATACCATTCCAGTAAGGTGAAGATAAAGCAAAGAGGGAGCCATCCACATTCAAGGGCTAGTGAAGTCCCAATCCACACCATCATCACTTAAAATATGGATGGACAGGCCCAGGCAGGAGTATTGCCATGGCAATGGCTACAGCAACATATGGTAAGCACCTGGACGTTGCCTTGATACAATGCATGACTGCACAGCTGCAACTGCATACACTTGCAGCACTGCACCCAGAAGAGGGTGCAAACACTGCTGCCAGGGAGCTATGTAGTGGATGGCTTGGTGAATTCTGGGACAGTAGTGGCAGTCTGCAGACAGACCTCACCAAGGAGCAGATGGAACCACTCCATCAAGTCATTGTGAACGGGGCCTCTGTTTCAAAGACCGGCTGCCCTGAGGCCCTGTATAAAGTGCCTTTGCTGCACCATGGAATGCATTATTGTATTCTACAGTATGCAAGATACTGTAGAAAGTCTCTTGGAAGAAAATCCAGCACTAGTGGGTACAGGTAAGGGCTCCTTTGTCTATCTTAAGCGTTTGGTAAAGGTAAAGAATGCCTACATATCAGGCCATTGTTAGGGTGCAGGGTGCTGCTTCAAATGTACATGCAAGATTTAATTGATCCATCCATCCATCCATCCCACCCTACAGTATATCCAAAGGTCTCATGGTGAATCACAATTTAAAAAAAAGTATATATAAAACAGAGCAAGACAAGGAGAATACTCAAAATCATCAGAGTGAAAGAACAATGAAATAACAAGATAAATATTAAAAGCCTTGATAAGCACACATGAATTTAGAAGGTACAAGAAACTTGACAGAGATGCTACCACTTGCATACTTCAGAAAAAAAATCATTCCAAGGGCATCTTGTGGCTGCCCTTAGGTGATATCCTTTTTTAGAAAGGCATGATCAAAAATACATTGGATAGATAATATATAATATGAAACCTGGTCACATAATGTTTCCCTGATTTTACATATTTCAGATAATGTGGAACACATGGCACGTGCCTTGTCAGTATCATACCTTAACACCCAGCAGTTCAGCCGTAGTCAGCCAAAGTCAAAATGTTATTTATTCTGCTTAGAATCTTGCTTCTTTTGACATGGACATCAAAGTCGAGTGAAACAGGCAAAAAATAAACAAAAGCTCTCTCCCGAAGCCTCAGTGGACATTTGCTTGTTTTAATTTGCCAATGAAACTTAAGCCACCTGAATAGCTTGAAAGCTGAGAAGCTGTCAAGGAGATCAGAAATAACTGATTTTGATTGGCAACTTTGAGTTGTTTCTCTTGCAAACGCAAGACACCCCCATTTGATTATAAATTGATTTTGCAGCTAACCTTCTTGAGTGAATCAAGGAAATCAAGGAATTATTGATTGCATTATGAAGCCACTCACTGTACGCGGTGCCTCTTTTACTTAGATGGGCTTTAAGCCAGCCTGATTACAGCGACTTGATTGAAAATAGTCTTCATTTACACCAATGGTCAATGGCTGAATCAGACACCATATCCCTCGCTGCCTGTCATACAGTCATAGGACAAAAGACTCATGCATTTGCCAACTGTTACCTAGTTTGAGGATTTTTTAAAAAAAAAAACGTGTGTACTGTTTTCCATATTTCTCATAGTAGATAAGCAGCAGATTCAATTGCATCAGGGCAAGGTTTTTACTGGTTTGTTTGAAAGCAGTTGGCAACAATTTTACAAATGTTCAAATCTACACAGCAAAAGCACTGTATATTTGATTTTATCATTTTTGTGGGTAGAAAGGAAATACATTGTACATAGTAACATATATTAATTGTGTGCATAAGAGAGAGAGAGAAAGGAAGGAAGAGTTAAAAATTCAAAGAAATAACATCCTTCCTTTTTTACTATTCAGAATGTATCAATGTGTTGTGCCTGCTTCTATTGTTTGCTTCTTTGTATAATGATCTTAAGATGAAATTTTAGTTAAGACAACATTAATTAACCTTATCAAAAGGATAAAAAATCATGATAGAAATATTTAAAATGACTTTGTTAGTACTTTGATAGTATTTTAAAAGACTATCATTTTATTCTTTATACAAAGCCACATTAATTATTTTGTTCTCTGTGCAAAGAACAACAACATTATTTATTAATAATAATAGGCTGAAACTTCTGACATAGCCAGATAAACAGTTGTTCTACTTAAAAAGAAATAGCAATTTATGCAGTGCTGTAGAACTCATAATGTCAGGCTATATTTTCTCTGCACTCCCCCCCCCTTTTTTTCTTTTTTCTTTTGGGTCTTTTTAATTTTAGCATCTTTCAGATTTTTATCAGAGAGAGACCAGTAAAATGTGCCAATTGCATAAACAAAGAACATGGGGGAATCTAGATTTTCATATTTCTTGACTTAATTTGGTTTCCTATAAGCTCTCCATCTGTATGTCCCAAGATATTTCTTTTCCACAAGTTATCACGCTATTTATATTGAGATCCCTCTTGACCTCTACTCTTGGCTGGATTATTCATGGGGCTATTTGCAGATGTTGTAGTGGAGTAAAGCTTCCCAGAAAAGGCAGATTTAATGCCTGCTTGACAGGGTTCCACATTTCCCCCTGAAATGTAACCTCTGTGCTTCTGTCCCATCTACATCTGTTTGAATCATTATTTTCCTGGATGATACTCACCTTGAGTGTTCCATCAAATAATCAGTTATAGTTGAACGTATTTTCAACCAACACTCTGCAAAACAAATTAAGCTCCATCAATAATATTTGTTTGTA
The DNA here is from genome assembly GCA_023333525.1 of Aspidoscelis tigris stejnegeri. Lineage (NCBI taxonomy): Eukaryota > Metazoa > Chordata > Lepidosauria > Squamata > Teiidae > Aspidoscelis > Aspidoscelis tigris. The sequence continues at coordinate 100,464,285 of JALMGA010000001.1, forward strand.
AATTCTATCCATCCACCTCATTTTTTTGTCTTTCACGCATCCTTTTCACATTAGTTCACAATGGACTATGGCATCTTCCAAACTTTTTTTTTCTAAAACCAAACTTACACTGCAGCACTGATGACTCTTTGGCTGCATCCGCATGGCATGTCTTAATTCGGTTTAATGAAACCGAAATAACTGAACCGGAACGAAACTGTCTCCACCGCCTTTCAACTTGATCCGTGTCAAGGGCATCCCGCCGGCAACCTTATCTCGGATTCAATCTTGGGAGGCCCCACGGGCAAGTCCTCCCTGCCCATTGCCAGTCATGATTGTGCCCACCCCCTCCGATTGCTGTTCCCTCCCAGGATCAGCCCCTCTCACTTAGTTCAAAGTAACAGAGATCAGACCTCTCCCTCATGGCTGTGCAGCTCTCCGCCTCCTTTCCTCTGCACCACGTTTCCCTCCCCCTTTTCTTCCAGCTTTGTGCTCTTCCCTCATCACCCCCATTGAAGAAGTCTGGATCCCCCTTTCCCACCCATGCTTCCCTGGCGCCGAGAGCCTGGGCTGGAGGGGCTTTTTTCATTGCTCAGGGCACACAGCAGCAGCAAATAAAGCCCCATTCCTTTAAAAATCAGCTGCTTCCCCTCCTTTCACTTTCAAAGGTTTGAACTTCTGAAACTGCGCAAATTTGCAACATTGTTAATCGGGAGTGAAGGGGCTTTCTTGCTACACTGTAGCGCTCCTGTGTGAGGGCGGAGGGGGGGGGAAGTAGCAAAAGTGTCTGATTTTATAGCTGTCATGAAAGCCTGCCTGTGGGACATATGAAAGAAAGGCTTTTTCCCCCAAATACTACTTTCCCCTCCTCCATTTCACAGTGGCACCTAAGAGAAGTGATTGGAATCACTTCAGAGGCTACTTTGCCTCTGCCTGTGATCACACCTAAGGTTTAATCCAGTTTCAATCCACTTTCAGAGTGAGAGAATACACCAGCAAACTGACAAGCTGGTTTTCTTTCAGGGTTAATAACTCAGAAAATCCACCTTTAGACTAGATAATGTGGAAAGAAAACTACTGGTCACTTTGCTGATGTCTTCTCTCACTCTGAAGGAGGAGTGAAGCTGGATTAAACCTTAGGTGTGACCACAGCTTATAATGGATTGAGACCAATAAAAATCAGGACTCAGGGAAGTATGCTTGAAGGGAAGAAAGTCCACAAATGAAACAGATTGGACTAAAACAGATTGATCTAGTGGTTAGGGAGCTGGACTCTCATCTGGGAATACCTGGTAACCTTGATTCCACACTCCTCCACAAACCCAGCTGGGTGACCTTGGGCCAGTCACAGATCTCTGCTGAGCTCTCACAGCCCCACCCACCTCACAGTGTCTGTGGTGAGGAGAAGGACAGAAGGATTGTCAGCCGCTTCTCATCCCCTTAAATGGATGAGAAAAGCAGGATAGAAAAGCCAGCTCAATTGAACAGCAACCTGAAGAAGTCGTAATCGAGGAGAGACGATCGATCCACTTCGGCTAAAGGGAGGCGGGTCGGAAGCGAGTAGTGAAATATTGATCCCGCTCGTCCCACCCACCTTGGGAATTGTAAAAAGAGAGAGAGAGAGAAAGAGAGACGCTTTCCCACGTGCTTTTCGTTTCCCCAACGGAGCCCCCCCCCCGGTCCCTGCCTTTCGCTTTCTAAAGGTCTGAAGTTTTGAAATTGCACAAATTCGCAACATTGTTGAGAGAGTGAGCTGGTTCTCTTGCTAAACTGTAGCGCTGCTGTGTGAAGGCTGGGGGGGGGAGTAGCAAAAGTGTCTGATTTTATAGCTGTCATGAAAGTCTGCCTGTGTGTGTGTGTGTGTGTACGGGCTCGCTCCCTCGCCAGGAGGGGAAGACTAGTTAGGCTTTCTCCAGCCAGGCTCCCTCAGCCAAATTCTTCTCGCCCGCCCCAGGGGAATCCAAAACGCTGATAGCCTCCTCTCCGTCTCCCCCCCCCCAACTCTCTGCATGCACTCCGGAGCTGTAGCGCTGCTGTGTGAAGGCTGCTCCAAGAAGTTCAGGCTTGCAAGAGAAGCAATCCGAAAAAAGTTTTTGCTTCAGATCAGGCAGGGAAACACCCCCCCCCCAATGACGTGCCCAGCATACGGACAGCCATTGGATACGGTGCGATTGGGGGAGGGACACCCTGAACACAGAATCTCATCCCTTAAGACAGTACTGTCCACACAGTTAAAAAGGAAACACGTATCGACGCACGATTCGGAGTGAGACCTGTTGAAATCAGGATTTATTTCAAAACGTTTTAACGTGGTTTAACACGGAAAGAGCGTGTTAAGCCGAATTGCCGTCTGAACTGGGAGAACTCAAAACGTTTTGAATTCGAGATAACGATGCTGTGCGGATGCAGCCTTTGATTGAAAAAGTACTTTCTTTACTGGTCCTAATTCACCTGCCCCTCAGCTTCCTAGAGTGCCTCCTGATTCAAGTGCTGTGTGATAGAGAAAATATTTTTCTCTTTCCACCTTTTCCACACCATGTATGATTTTACATACTTCAGTGGGGCCACCTCTTAAACACTGAATTTCAAGGCGGAAGAAGCAATATGGGAAGTGTTCCAGCCCCGAGATCATTCTGTACTTTTTCCAGTTCCACAATATCTTTTCTGAGGTGTAGAGACCAGAATTGTACACAGTATTCTATATGGGCCCCCATCATAGATTATAAAGAAACACAATGACACTTCCGTACTTATTTCCTATTCCTTTCCTAACTACTGAAATAACAATCCATTCTGAGTTAGGATGGATCATTCCTGGAATGTAACAAGATCATCCACATGGGGACAGTCTGTTCCACACCATCTCTCGTGCCAGCTTTGAAGTTTCTTTAAACTTCAAAACAGGTACCTCCAATTGCTCAGAAGGTAGCAACAAACATTCCTCCTCTTTGGACTTTCCGGAGCATCCATGGTTCTCCTATACTATTCCATTAAGTTAAGTGCAAACCAGCTTTTGGTTTTTCTTCTCTTTCTTTCAGTTTGTGAACAACGTGAGCCAGAACAGTAACTGTAAATGCATCTAATGAAGAGAAGTAGTGTTTATTTCAGCATACTTTCAAAGGAGAGGAATGAAAGCTTTCCCAGTCCACAGTTGTAGGCTGGGGAAATTCTATGTTGCACCCAGAAACAATCACCAGAAGTAGCCCATTTCTGGAGGTCCTTAACAGAGGACTGGGCATACTCCAGCTGCAGCCACCTGCCTACTTAGCAGTGGCTAGAGGACTTTTGGCCCAGGAATGCAAGGCAAGGGACTTTAGACCATCTCAGGAATGCTCCTTACCACAGTTTTGTGCCTGGAAATATTCCAGCCACTGGACTCATTTGGCCTGCATGTTGTCTGTCAGATCAGACAAACTTTGCACTTTGTCCTGTAGTTGGCTTCTAGTGTGCTCCCTGATGGACCATCTGCACTGGAAGGGCCCCTTCCCACCTCATAAATGGCCCCTTCTATGCAGGAGTACACTGGAAGCCAACTACATGTGGAACACAATTTACCTGTAACAGCACCAAAGACGAAAAGGCCCTGGATGCTGCATTCACACCTCTTCTGGGTGCTGTAGAGGCATGTGACACTTGTGCATTACGTGACCTGGAACCTGAGCACACATGCAGATCTCATCACCATTGTCCCAGTGATGGCACATGAGCACATACACTGGTGCCAGCAGCTGGAAACAAGATGGCAGCAGCCAGACATGTGTCTGCACTAAGAGAAGTGTCCAGGTGCATAGTGGGTTGGATTGTGCACAAATGGGTTTTTGACATTCTATTTGTAACAAATCAAATGTTAGAAAATAGGTATTCATTCTAATAGACCACCATTGAATGTGATAAGATTCTATTCAATACGAACGTGGTAGTATAAATTTGTACAAATATCCAATATCTGATATGTATCTGACATGAGCACATACATATCCGATATGTATCTCATATGTATGGTATGTATCCTGTAATATATCTGCTCTGAAAGCATCAAATCTGACCTGAATCCACTTTTAATCTGCTCCTGATCTGGATCCACTGCAGTTGTGACTGGAGCAGCCACTTTCCTGCCTCTCCAGTTTAACGAATGTCCAAATTATTTGCACGAATAGTCCAAAACGTTTGTATTCATATGAATGTTATGTACGAATGTCATAACATTTGATTCGTGTATGAATGTATTAATTTGGACATGAATATTCATGCACATCCCTAGCGGATTGGCATGTACTAGCATGGGAAGTACAAATTTGCCCATGTCTTCTAGGGAGCAGTCTTGTATGTGGACCCCATGGTCCAATAAGGCAACTGGTGCAGTCATTGGACTGTGAGTAAGCCACCAAACCCCACTATGTTCTCCTCTCTCCCTATTTTCCTGCCTTAAAACCTCTATACTTTTTCCTTTCACACTACCAACAGCCTCAGAAATATATATTTCCTCTTATCTTAACTTCCTCAGCCACTTCTCCCTCTCACCAATCTCAAAATCTCAATGCAACCTTCAGTTATGCACAATAGCAGGTTGACATACATGATTCCAATGAACTTACTGTCTATGGACTTAACAACAAAATTATGTACACCTTTCCCTAACTGGATGGATAAGACAATATAATCCAAAGAGCAAATTTGTATGCTTCAAATTCTGCCAGGTATGCTGACATTCTACCATTTATCTGCTGTGAGCACAAGGTTTGATTTCATCTATATAGCCATCCTTTCTCTAGAAAGTTATTTGGATACAAAAATGGAAACATTCTATTTGCATGTATGGTCTAAGGCTCCTTTATACATGCTGATTTGAATCAAGACACAAGACTTTTTGCTTTGCCCATCACACGTAAATGTTAGCTTTCTGAGACTTGTGAATTGACATCCACATGCAGTTAAAAAGGTAGCTCACAAAAAGTAGGTTAGTGGTGGTAGCATCCACACACTAATACCTGTAATCCATGTTAAGAGTCAGAAAATGCATTTCCAAAGTGTACTGCATTCTCTGTCACTTATCATGGATTACAGCTGGGATGAAAACACTAGCATCTACTTTTGAGCTGCCCTTTTCAATGTTTATTTATGTAGCCAAAGATAAGGACAAGCAATCTATTCTTTATTCTTAATATTCTTGCTACCTTATCTTTGCTATCTTTAATAATGAAGTCAGACTTAAGAGATTCCTAAAGCAGCAGTAACTGGAAAGTAGTACTGTGGAGTTATAATATAACTGCTATAAAGCTGAGGATTTGCAGCACATGGTATTAGGAGAGAACCAGAATTGATGCCTGGTTTACTTCAAGCCTAAGGCCCTTTCTGCATTTGGCCTTATTCCAGATTATATCCTGGAATAGAAACCTGGCATCCACATGTCCAGGTCCTACCAGTTTCCAGTAGCATGTGAATATCAGGTTCCTATTCTGAGGTAAAATCCAGAGTAAGGCCCAGTGCAGAAAGGACCTAAGTATTTGTGTCCCCCCCACTCCTGGTTAAAGGTGTTGGCTTGATGGTTTTTCATTATATAGTTTTATTCATTGACAAGATAATCAGAAGTAATGTTCTTGACTCAGCCCGAACAAGTCCAAGACACTCCATGCCTCCTGTTTCTAAGAGTACCTATATCCATTGGTTTCTGACTGTAACAGTAGGCATGTGGCTGCACAGGAAAGGCAACAGTCACATAGGAGTGACTGCAAGATGGAGACCTCACAGGAATAACAACATTCCAAGCATAAATTAGATGTTTCCATTAGATAACAGCAAAATGAATGTTTCACCTCTATCAGACCTCAGCAGAGACTTTTTGTTTTGCTGAAATGAAGTAAACTACACTTAACTCCCGCTCTTAGCTTGTTGCTATAGTGATCCTGAAGAGAAGGCCACAAGCTGCCAACCAAACTCTGCCTTGGTGATATCTTATTATGAAAAAAATTCCAGAAGCCAACAGTCTGGAAATGAGAATAGCTGGAGCATATTTGGGATTTTGTTCATCAGAACACTTTATAGTGGAATATTAAAAACACTTTTAAAAAAAATCCTACTGCATGGCAATAAACAAATGAAAAAAAATTGCAGGAACCCTGATGAGATCAGCATCTTATCTTCTCATATGACAGAAGATCTCATTGAACAAGCTGTGATAGCAATTTCAAACATGGTTAGGGGTAAATAGGGAGAAAGATACTTCTGATTAACATGTTCCATCATTGTAACCATGATTATCATCATAAGAACATAAGAGGAGCCATGCTGGATCAGGCGACAGCCCATCTAGTCCAGCATCCTGTCCCACATAGCGGCCCATCAATAGCTTATGGGTGTCTCAAGCAGAAGATGAGGACAAAACCTTCACCTGCTCTTGAATCACAGCAAATGGCCTTTGGAGGCATCATTGTGTCCTATCCGTCCCGCCATAGGAGCCTGAGCTGGGCCCAGACATGATGAAAACTTTGCAGGTACTGCAGATGAGCTTTCAACTTGGCAGACAGGTGTTACAAGGCTCCACAGAAAGGATGTGCACGAAGTGTTATTTTCCCCACTCACTTTATAGCAAATTGAATGGGTGTGGTACTTTGCATTCATGTGAATGGCATCCCCACAAACGTGGGAGACTCTGAATTTGCTTTGAAACTTTGTTAAAGGTTCAAAGTGAAGGAAATTAGGGCCCTTTCTGATGAAGCATATCAAAACATAGTAACATAACATCACAGTTATGTTCTTGTATAAAAATGTAAAACACATTATATTTTCTTCTCTTTGTTCACAAGGGTTATGTTCACAGATCTAAAAACTCACAAACAGCCAGGGAACCAGAAACTTGTGGTTTTGTGATTTCTCCTCCAAACTAGATGAGAGGGACAAATGTAACTCACAGATCTCTGTGTGCATGTATGTGTGTGTGTGTGTGTGTGTGTGTGTGTGAGAGAGAGAGAGAGAGAGTGTGTAAAAGCAAGGGGGCATAAACACCCTCTCATGAAAATACAAAACTCAGTTTTTAAAACTGCAGTTAAGTGAGAAACCGTATACCAAAGTGCAATGCAATACAATACAACAGAATATGCATGCATTAGCAGAGTGAACACTGGGAGCCGCATAGTGTAATTATTTTTGAAAGTATACTTGGAAATCTTGTTTATTTATTCATAAGATATATACTTCATAAATTACAGCTCAGTAACGAATACATACCACATAACAAATATATTATGTATTGCATAATGTATTTGCACCACACATATAAATGCACAAATCTTTTGTTAACTGTTTCTATTTTTTTTAAAGTGGGACCTTTTTGCTATATACAGGATACTTTGTCATAGCAGCTTGCCAGGAGAGCAGAAGGTGCTCACTTTAGCTAGAGTAATCCTTTGTACTAATGAGATGTATTATCTGATCAGCAGTGCAACTGAATAGCATCCTGCAATGATCGAGTTGACAATTTAAAGACCCAAGTAATCCAAAAATTAGTTGCAAAGATGATCTGAGCCAATCATTAGGGAAACTCGCTTTTTCCCCCCCTCTCCTCTCCTTTCCTTTCCTTTTTTTTTTTTTTTTGCTATTTTGACAAAATTAGCAACAGCCACAAAATCAATGCATACAAGGAAAAATAGAATTCCACAAGATCGCCAACACCTTGGGACAGCATTAATCCTAGCTTATTGATAGAAAGAATATTGGATGTGAACTGTAAGCAACACAGATTAACAGTTGTTCAGTTCCGCATGCATATCTTAAGAGAGATAAAAATAGATATTGACTGTGCAGTAAGGAACATTATTTGCAGTATGCATGGTATAGGCCAGACGCTTTAGTGAAAAGTGGGAAACATTAAAAACAGATTTTTTAAAAAAACAGAAAAACAATGACATTGCCTGTATGGGGAAAGGGGATGCTATTCTTTGAGCCAAATCCCTGGGTAAAAAGGTTCATCTTTACGGGTATTCTGAACATATACAATGAGGGTGCCTTATGAACCTCAGAGGGGAGGTCATGCCATAACCTGGGGGTTATGATACCCCCCCTCCATGTGTTCCCATCCCCCTAACTATTGCTGGAGGTGGGATCACCAAAAGAGCTCATGGGCAGATCTCAGAGCACAGCCAGGTCAATATGGTAGGAGGCTTTCCTTTAGATATCTGGGGCCCGGTTTAGCATTAGACTTCAATAATGAGATCTACAACTCACTCAGGACCAGTCCACACAGTGACAGCAGAGTGGCAAAATGTCGGAAAGCACAGTTAGGATGTGTCCTGATGCACGTTGGGTCCCAAATCAAAACCGAGTTTGGGAGGGGCCATCCCCATGCATTTTTTATTTGGTCCAGTTTTCTCAGACCAAATCGCTCAAACTGGGACCAAACCAGGACCAAATTTGGTCCTGTAAAAAAAGGTTCTTGCCACGGTTTGGGCAATTTGATCCAAGCCAAGCCTGAATATGGGGACAGTTCCGGGATCGGTTTTACTCCCTTTTCCACAGCAATCAAGAAATCCACCCCCTGTTCACAATCATGGCTTGCATGGAAAAGGGATTAAACCCAAGCCTCTGCCCTGCCAGCGGTGTTCGTGAACAGGGGATGGATTGCTTGCTTGCAGTGGAAAAGCAATCGACCCCCTGTTCATGATCGCGCTCTGCCTGGAAAAGGGAGAAAACCCAAGCCTCTGCCCTGCCAGCGGTGTTCGTGAACAGGGGACGGATTGCTTGCTTGCCGTAGAATTCCCTGTTCACAGTTGCAGCTGGCAGGTCAGAGGCTTGGTTCCCAGGTGAAGTGGAGGTGAGCAAAAAGGCTGAAGTGCATGGGGATGGCTTCAGCCAGCTTCAGCCCACGTTAGTGGTCATGGCATGGGGACGGGCAAGATTCAGGTTCAGTCCTGCACCCTTTCACATGCGAGCCAGTCCCGTCCCAAATTGCTTGTATGGGGACGTAGCCTTAGAGTGATTTCTTTCATTTTGCTATTGACAGTGCTTTCCACCCCTCTGCACCAAGCTGTTTGCTGATTTCAAGCATCCTCATGAGATCATTTTGGTTCCTTTCAGGTCCTGCTGGTTTTCTGTACAAAACTTGGTACTGGGATAGGGATCTGCACGAATGAATTCACATTAAAATGTTTGGTTGAATTTTTTGAATCTGCAAACTTTAACATTAAGACAAAAATATCCACACTTAAACTGCTCTACTAGTGGTTTAGTGGCCCAAGTTGGACCCTTTTCAGTAGCACTTCAGAAATTATTAGCAGAAGTAGTGCTGAAAGCAGCATGCAACTGAACAGGGCCCTCCTAGAAACTTCAAAGGCTGGGAACAAAGGCTTCAAGGCCTGGCCTAGCCATCAGAGTAGGCAGCAAGGGCTGGATGGGAAGGACCATTAGAAATGTGGATGGTCCTGTCTTGCTCCAGTGGCAACACATTTCAGTATGGGTCTCACATCTGAGGCAGGATGTACCACCCTGGCCCTGGACAGAGTAAGAAAGTGCAGAAATTCTCTTACTTGAATAGAAATTCTTTGTAACTCCCCAAGGTGTATTAGCTATCATCACTATACAATTTTAGCTGGGTTCATCCAGACATTAAGTTGGTCTCTGATCTTTTTCTCCCTACTCCACATTAAATGTATCCTGACACATTTAATAATTGTGTTTATCTTTTATAACACCATAATAAATCCTTCAGGGTTGGAGACACAGGCAGGATGTCTCTAAAGGCCATTTGAAGGGAGTCAAGAGCAGGCGAAGGTTTTGCCTTTGCCTTGTCTTTGACAATGTCCATAAGCAATTGGGGGTGTATTGTGTAAGAGAGTATGCTGGTCTAAATGGGCTGCAGTCTAATCCAACAGGGTTCCTCTTGTGTTCTTAGGTGAATTTATGGGTTTATTTAAAATAAATACCGGTAAATAATCTTGAGGAAACTCTTTAGCATTCAATTTTCAAATATGCAACAATAACAGCAACAATTTTTAAATGTATTGTCTAGAAACAAACTCTCTTTATGATCATGTCAGAAGGCGTGGGATTACTGTAATCATTGCTTTAAGAGATCTTCTCTTTGAGCCTCTATTTGTGTGTGGGGGGGTAGATGGATGTAAGGGAGGAAAGAAATTCAGCGAAGCATAAAACACCAAACAACATATTAAGTACTTTACCCTTTAATTTTGCTGATAAAAGAGTTCTTGGGCATAATCCCCATGATGATTACTAGCATTATTAGAAATCTAATTATCTATTAAGTATGTAGTTTGGTGTGTGCATGTTGCAAGGAAACTGTGGAATACAAAACTGAAAACATTTATGATAAACTGTCATTTAATCAAAGGAAATTGTCTTCTTTAAGTGAAAAGTAGACAAAACTATTAATACCAGAAAGCTTGAATTCAGTGGCAGAAATCCATGCTTCCTGTCCCCTCATGAGTACAAGGGCCTCATTTCAGGCCTGGGCCTTTACAGCAAATGGATTTTGGAAAGCAAATCTGAAAAACAAGAACTACACAGTATAGCAAATACTTACAGAGCTGCTTCTGTATCCTAGCCTGACCAGAAGGAGGATAAGATCTATCAGTATGGCTCATAGTTCCAATGTAAAAGATACAAAGGTCAAATGGTGTGTCCTCTTTCTGAAATTGTTTCACATGAGATAGAAGTTTGAGGCTGTAGAAAAACAAAACTATGAGGATCTCTAATTCAAACACAAGTTCAGTGTAAAGGCCTCCTGATACAACTTAGTATCCTGATTCACCTTTTCTAAGTGCTCTTAAGGTGAGCTAGTGGGCTGAAAATGGCCAACTTCCAGGGCAATTTCTGACCCACCCCTAAATGAGTCCACATGGAAACATCACTTTTGCAAGGGGAGTGTTCTCACAGAAGCAACCCTAGAGTTGGGAGCTGCAGCAGGGTGAATCACATTTGCTCATCATTACTCTCTCCTCATCACTGGCTCCCCACTCTTCCTTGGGGTCAGCCTTTAGAACAACGTGACGATGCAGTCAAAGTCCAGAATTCCTTCTAACTCAGTGAAGTTTAACATGAAGTAAGCAAAACCATCTGAACGACTTGCGATATCCAGCCTTTTCTTTTGAGGGGTTGACTAGGAGAGAGATGTAAGTTTACCTACTAAGAACTTCAGTCCACAAAAGCAGGCTTCCCAGGTTACGTACAAGTGGTGTGTTTTGTGTTCAGATGCACACCCTTAATTCTCTATTTAGACAAAAGTAGTTTCCCAAATCAATATTTGGTTAGTCACTGTGTGAACTGCTTGACTAGATAGGCCAAGGGTATGATCCAGTGGGCATTTCTTATGTTCTTAAGATTATTTATTTATTATTATTTATTTATTTATTTGTATTTCTATCCCGCCCTATACCCGAAGGTCTCAGGGCGGGTTACAATATTATATCAATCTTAGACAGGTCCCTGCCCTCAAGCTTACAATCTAAAGATACACGGTAGACCCACCAAAGCATTATTGCATGGAGAATAGCAAGGTTAGGGTGAGTTCTGGCAATCAGATTCAAGCCCAATTTTGTGTCCCCACTCTAAACACTTAAAACTGCTCCAAAAACAAATTGGGGAAGCAGCAATTCAAGCCCTGTTCGCCCACTCCACCTCCACAGCCACCATCCCCAGCAGGGGTTCCCTCCAAAAAAAGCACCCTGGCTGGCTGGCTTGCTTTGCTGCTGCTGCTGCTGCTGCCGCTGCCTCCTGCACACACACACACACACTTCAACATGATCTCCTAGTTCCTGCAGCAGCTTCACCCTGAGAAAAGCACCCTGGCTGGCTGGCTGCTCGCTCTGCTGCCGCCGCCACCTACAAGAACACACACACTTAAACACATACACATCTCCCAGTTCCTGCAGCAGCTTTCCTTTTTAAACAGTCAGAATTGTGCAGGATTGCTCTTTCCTTAATTTTAGGCTTGTGTGGGTGGTAAAGGAAACATTGTTATCAGGTGTGAAGTGGCTGAATTGAAACAGTAGTCTGTTGTATAGGGGAATATTCTAGCATTCCCACAGCACTAAGGAAGAAACGTTTTAAAAGCAAAAGTGGGGAAAAAACACGGGAAAATTATGGTGTTTATTTATTCTGTTTTAAAGCCAAATAATCCTCAAAATACCCCTGGAACTGATTGGGAATGGTGATGGTGATGATCCAAACTATTTTTAAACAGTTTTAGTTGATTGTAGGTGGGAACAACAAGGATCCAAACTGTTTTTAAACAGTTTTAAGTGGTAATGGGAACTCGCCCTTAGTGAACATTTGTGGTCCAGCTATATCTCAATTTTAATTCACATTCAATCTGTCTTCAGTGTGAGAAAGTACAGCAACCAAGTGACAAATCATTTTCTCTTCACATTATCTAACCTAGAAAATTCCCCTTTGGGTTAGATGATGCTGAAAGAAAATGGCTAATCATTTGTCATTAATCATTGTGGATTAAAGGCAAGCAAGCAAGTAACTGCACTTTCATTCATGTTGTAGAGATGCTTCAAGGATTCATTTCCTAAATTTTTACTGACTATACAATTTCCATGAAGTGGAATGTGGTCAAGTAGATTCCATTTTGTAGTATTTTGCACTGTCTTGTCACTATACAAAACAAGAAAGTCATATAGCCTATGTGAGCAGTAGCCTGACCCTAACCAATGCAACAAGAACTTTGCAAATGTCTTAGTATGCCTATGATGCAGGTTACAAGACAAAAACAATCTGTAGGAAGGCACATGTGAATAAAGAGACTGCTTTGTGCTCCTTTTATTATTTTATTCACAACAAATTTAAAACCATTACAAAAAACCTTAAGAAGAGAACTAAGATTACAATCAGAAATAAAATAGAAATAAACATGCCATAGTGGGAAAAGGGTCTAATTGTGTATAACAAAAGGGCCTGACCCACATCAGCGATGGCTTCACAATCTGACAGCTATCACCAAGAAGCCCTCTCACACTTCCCCACCCATTTAAGTTCTGACATGACCAATAAGACAATTTCTGTAGATCATAGCTTGATGAGCAGAGCTGTATGGGAGGAGGCAACCACTAATCTCAGAAGGTGACACAGGAACCAATAGGAAATTGGAATACATATAATGGCCATTGTATTGCAGATGGCTCTGATCTGACCCATGACTCCCCACTAAGGAAGACAATCCTATGGTCACCAAGATATGATTATGGGTGTTTTTCCACTGCGCTCCTTTAATCCAGATCTAAGAAGATCCAGATATAAGGAATTGGTACCGCCCTTAATCTGGATTTAATAGATCCGGATTAAGGGAAGTACCCAATGTATTTCCAAGGGTGGTCTAGTACCCAATAGCAATGGGTGCTAGCCTGCCTGCTGTGGAAACACCGGATCACCCATGTGGCAAATCTGGATTGACCCACAAGTGGTCTGCCTGTCACCCCAGGAATTTTGGGGGACAGAGGGTGCAATCTCCAAAGGTGCCTTTAGAGATTAGCAAAGGCTTTGAAGTCCCTCTGAAGGCAACTTCAGAGATTAGTGCAAGCTCCGAAGAAAAACCCCTTGTGAGAGCAATGCAACTGTCAAAGGCTGCAAAGGCTCCAAAGGGTCTTTGAAGTTAGTGGCACCAAAAGCACCCAGGAGCTGGGCGAAGAGTCTGCAGCTGACAATGCGGCAAAGGGGAAAGCGAAGAAAGGGAAGATTTCTAAAAACAGATGGGATAGCCTTTCTGTTTTAAAGAGCTCTGGCATCTATTTTTAAAAAATCTTCCCTGCTCTTTCCAGACCCTATAATCACCTGAAAGTTGCCCAGCTGGGTGCCCTATACCCACCTGACAGCTGGACTCTCAGGTGGGTATAGGGCACCCAGCTGGGCGACTGTCAGGTGAGTATAGGGAAGAGCAGGGAAGATTTTTTAAAACAGATGTGAATTAAGGGGCAAGAGCAAGGAGCTCATTAATTATGAATCTCGTTCTGCTTGAATAAGTCAGCCTCCTGCAAAGAGCTGATTAACAGGCAGCTCCAAGGGATTGCAGGGGCTTGAATTTCTCTCTTCCAGGGGGGCAATAAGGTTACCTCCCTGAGAAAGAGAGAAAACACAAGGTTCTGCACCCCCTTACTCCCGTACTTTTAGTCCACTTTCAAGGCAAGCAAGCAGCCTTGAAATCACGATCCCTGTGAGATCCACTGCGCTTGCAAGAAACCCCTGGCCACACATCCTCTGCTGCCCAGCCTTTCCTGCAATCTGCTGCTAACTTCAAAGGCCCTTCGGAGCCTTTGCAGCCTTTGACAGCTGCATTGCTCTCACAAGGGGTTTTTCTTCGGAGCCTGCGCTAATCTCAAAAGTTGTCTTCAGAGGGATTTTGGAGCTGGTTTTGGAGGGACTCTGAAGGAACTTCAGAGGGACTCCAAAGTCTTGACTTTGGGGCACCCCGGAAGGGTGCCTCCCCCCCCCCGAGCCTCCTCGAGACCCAATTGCCAGATTGTAGTAGAAACAGGCTCCCTGCAATCAGGATTTTAAGGCTGAAGACCCCACTGTAAACCCCTTTAATGGGGTCTACATGAAATCCAGATTATCGGTCCTGAAGGACCCATATGATCTGGATTTCCCTAGTTGTGGTGGAAACAGATGTGTCCCTAATGGGGTCTGTGGTGGAAATGGGGTGATCCAACTCTCAGCCAAATTGGTCCTTAATGGGTGCTTCAATGGGTCCTTAGTGCCAGTGGAAAACACCCTATGAGTAGATGGTATCAAGCAAAACATACATGCGTCTTCTATTCTTGTAAAGATCTAGTAAAGGTGGAGGGGGGGGGTTGTTTGGGGAAGGTCAAGTAAGGATTCCAAACAAGCCTTAGAACTCATCTGCTTATAAATGTTGAGAAGTCTATTCCCCCGCTCTCATTTTGAATTCATATTTGCATTTTTGTCTTGACAAGGGCATCATCAACCAAAGGATAACAGTTCTGTCAGAATATCATAACTGCCATGTTATAATACCTCTCATTATTTTGAGGACTGTCTATTAAACTTGACTTTAGTATTTGCAAAGTCAGTGAGATGAAAATGACTTAGATGGGGGGGGGCTTCTCAAGTTAAATGTTCTCACAATATACATTTGTAGATCAGAACTTGTAAGGCATTGTGCTGTCTAGAAGCTTAATTTTAACTCTCCATAATTTTTTCAGTTTTTTTATCTTTTGAGTCCAAAATATGGTCCAGATAGATAAAAATGTGGCTTTCATCTGGCATCTTACCCACTGTCCCTGCACCACAAAAACATCTGTGAGATATCCTTAGTACAAATACATGCTTTGTCTACTTAGATGCATGTTCTGTTGACTTTAGTGGGACTTAAGAGTTAAATCAGGTTACTATTCTTGCATAGTTGACCTTGACTTTTCTTACATAGCTTACCTGAGCAAATGTAGAACAATATAAATAGGGGGAAATGAAGTTATGTATCTGTAGATATTACAAATAGATGTTGGTCTCTTTTTAGCTTGATTTTTGATAGGAAAGGAGTCAGAAGAATGACCAACAATCAAGGGAGGTAAAACAAAACAAAAATCCAGCCCCCAAATATCTAGAGAGCATCACAGTTTTGATCTCAACTTAACTGTTCCAAACACTATTTAAACAAAAGTTCATTATCATCATCTATAGGTTTTGTGTTATACCTAAACAAAACCTATCTAGGGAATATATTGTACTTGATGAAAAATATGTTGATAAATGACCTGTTTGTCTTACATGCAAAGTCTGAAAAAGAAAATAAAACAGAAATCACTGGGACTATGACCAGCTTGATGAATAAAGAATAGGACAGTTTGGGTGCTTCCGCACAGCACCTCCGAAATCTGGATCTAATAGATCTTGATTACAGAGATGTGTGTTAACAGTAGATCCAGATCTATTAAGGTGGGTTAAGGTAGATCCGTATCTAATAGATACTGATCTACCACCACCCTTTCCATCCGCACATGGGACGGAAGGACGGATTTATATCTGGATTTGAGGTGGGTGCTGTGTGGAGGCCCTCTCCTGGCCTGCTATGATTGGCTCCACCAGAGCCAAGTATGGCGAGCCGGGGGACTCCAATTTTGCCGCTCCCCCTCGCCCCAGAAGCTGGGGGGGGGGCTTCACCCTTCTAACCCATCCTGGGACGTCCAAACAGATGTGTCCTAACAGTGAAAACACCCGTTAAGACCTACTTTTATGTGGTTTTCCGGAATGCCGGTTTAAGCACCCATTAGAGACAGATAAATGCGGAAGCGGCTTTCCTGGTCTGTCTCTAATGGGTGCTGCTGTGCAGACACAATTTTCTGGAAGTGTCCTTAATGGGTGCTGCTGTGTGGACGCGCTTTTCCCATTAATGGGTGTTAAAGGGTCAATGCGGAAGCACCCTTTTAGGCAGTTACAAAGCCATTGCCTACTGTCCTCCCAGCATTTGAACCAGCAACAGTCTTATCCATTTCACATTTTGCTTTAAAGTCACTTGCTCTTCTTCACATTTAGCATATTCTGCATTGTCATGATAATAAGTTATTTTCTGCAACTAAAATTAGACAGAATTAAAACACTTAAAAGAAATTGAAACACTGGTGAGATTACCTACTGGGTGCTCCCCAAGCTGCAACAATAGAAATGAACAGATTTGTTTGCCATTTAGTGCATAAATCAAGATACAGCAGACTTGGCTCTCTGACACAGAGAATATGAGATAGCCGTAATATGAATGTTTTTGTTACTTCAAATGCTATTTCAGATTGTTGTCAATTGCTGTGATAAGTGGTTGAATTAATCCTCCTAACCTGCAATACATTTTCTGAAACCTGGATATTATGAAGTATCTGAGCCCCTGGATGTTTTTATAAACCCATGTAGAAAAACCTATTATATTTTGTTCATCAGTGACACATGGAGCACATTAATATGAAACGTCTTTTATATTGTTTTACTTTTTGCAAATTGAAAATCTAGATCTTATCTCTGTGGAAATGCCTCTGCTTATATCCTATGCAGCAGGCAGTTATTTTCAGTTTCAATGCTCTTTTAAACTCTTGTTCACTTGTTACCACCAAAAAAAAGAAAAAAGAAAAAGAAAGAAAGAAGCAGCAGCAGCAGCATTTGGACAACAACAAAAATGACCTTTTTCAGCTATGGTAATATTAAATTAATCGGGATTTACTGATTCTCATATTTCACTTCACAGTAGGAGCAGATGCAAAAGGCTCAGAGTTGAGAACATTTCCCTTTTACGATTATGTATGCGTTTTTCTTTTCTTCAAGGAGACCTTTTCTCCACGGAGTCCGCACTATGTGAAGTGGGTTAGGGTAAGAGGTAACAACTAACCCAAAGTTACTGTGCCCTTTGGGGGGTTTGAATCCAGGGACTCTACAGTGGTTACTGGTGCTCCTTGAAACTTGGTGGGCAAGATAACAAAAGTGCTAAACAGAATGAAGAATAAGTATGAGCTCATATCCAATAAAAAAGCACTGTTATGCCTTGCAAGCATCCTTTATGCCAGTGATGGTGAACCTTTTGAGCTCGGTGTGTCAAAATTCGCAAGAAAACCTAGCTTAACTTGGGTGCTGTGTCACATCTAGAAATATCCATAATTTTGTGATATTTGTAGCTTTGGTTAAAAAAAGTTATATTTTTGATATGTATATTTTATTAAAAGCAAAGACAAATAATTCTTTACATTAGTGACTTTTGTTACTAAATCTTCAATTGAAAGTTGGTATTTTGTACACTTCAAGAGCAAGCAAGCACTACATGCCCAGGTGCCAGGGTGACCATGTGTGTCACCCAAAAGGGCTTGGCGTGTCACCTGTGACACGCGTGTCATAGGTTGGCCATCACCGCTTTATGCTCAGAGTCATGGATTCCTTAAAGTTAAAATACTTTTTCTATTGCATCAGTTTTAGAGAGCAAAAATGAACTCCGTATCTTTAAGAATATGAAAGGAACTCTGGGAAATTCCTGGGTCTTATTCTAACCCTGTAGTTAGTTCAGTTTGTGTACCTGTTGGGGGACAGACTGGAGAGAGCTATCTCTTTTGATGAGAAGGTTAATAAGAAGAGAAGTGGTTCACAAGAAGAAGGAAGCTAGGGAAAGTTAGTTCACAAGAAGAGGGAAGCCAATCTACAGAGAAAGTGAACAGCAAGTATAAAAGAGGGCTTTCTGATGAGAATTCTAAATCCTTTGTTTGTACTTGTGGAACTGTGGATAAGTAAAGCTTATAAAAACAGAATCATTGTGGACATTTCTCTGTTCAGGCTGAGTTCCTAAGGACCAGGAGTTGAAGCTACACATACTAGTTCTTTAAGTATTGCCCTTGGGACAAAACAAGCACCTCTGAGCTTTTCTGCACCGAAAGACCTGTAATTTGAACCAGTGGATTTGGACCATTCCGAAAAGTGTGGTCTGGAACAGTGCTGTCTGTGCGTTGTCACTGATCTAGACCAGTCCCTGTCCTTGCCTGAAAACCCATATGGGCTTTTAGGCTAGACTCCGCGCATTCCAAGTGCTATGGACAGAAGTAGGGTTGTGCACAAATATCTGTGTCATTTAAAATTTGTACACATTTCTGAATGGGAAGGTGGGCACACAGCTTCTGAAGGCCTTCTTTGGTGGTGAATGAGTGCAAAAATGACAGTGGTGGCAGGTGAGTAAGGGGTAGAGAAGGGTTTCCTTCATTTGTAAACATAATTGTAAAAATCAGAATTCATTCCTTAGATCTGGATCTTTTTAGATCTGGATTAAAAGAGCGCGGTGGAAAAACATCCAATATGTTTTCTGTAGAAATTAAAACAAAACTTCATTCTATGCTACTGAAATGAGTATGTCATTGCCCATATCTTGCTTGTGGACTTCCAGTGACCATATTCATGCTGTGTGGTAAAATGGGCTATTGGCCATAATTAGGAAATACTTCCTTATGTTTTTACATCATAATTTTTACATCATTTACCAGAAATGAAGAGGTTTGTTGGATCCTTCCTTGTGTTTATAGGGGAACTATGCTATTTGTTACATTTTGCGAGAGTCATATAGTTAGCTTAATTGGATGTCAGAAACAAATTCAGGAATAGCAATGATGACAATATCTGTGGAAGTTGCATCAAGAAAACAATGTGTGATGTTTGAGCCATGATCTCAATGAAAATTGCTCCCTTCATGAAATTAGTTTTGAAGAAAAAAACTATGACATCGGTGGCAATAAGACCTCTTTCCCCCACCAATACTTACCAGCTGCAACACATAAAACATATATTATAGGTTCAATTACCAAGAAGCTTTGGTTTAGAAGAAACAGCAACTCTTTTCCATTTCAAAAGAACTAATGAGGTTGGAGCAATGAACTCAGTTTTATGTGAGTCTTTACGGTGATGTGAACACCTTTTCTCCCCTTTGGATTCTTATGGATGTCTTTTCAGAAAAGAAAGCAACAGCAAAAGAGGGTTTAGTATCTTTACTGCTAAGTGGTATCAAGGATAAAATGCTGTTAGATGATAACCTATACTTTAAATACATCTTTCAAATGCTTAAAAATATAGGGGTGTTTCCACACAGGCACTAAGAACACATTTAAAGACACATACAAGACACATTAGGCACACATAAAAACTTACCTTCCACATTGGAGGCTGGATATGGGACTCTTTGTGGAGGCCACTTCCACACTCCGGTGTGCGAGACCCATTCTTAATTGGGTCTTGCTGCTGAAGAATCTGGCCTCCGGGAAAACCTCAAAAATTAGGTCTTCCATCTGGTCCCTTGCCTTGATCCAGTCAGAAGCAGGACACTTCTACACATAGAGAGGTGAGGGGCCAGATTTGCCAGTGGTTGCCATCTTGGGAGGGGCGGAAGTAGGCCAGTCTGCCTCCTTCCACACTTCCTCGCACACTGCCAGAAACGTGTGATGACTGGGAGCTGCATGCTCCAGTCCTGCGGCTCCAGGGACAGTGTCGGCGGTGCGGGAGGCTGGATGCCCTTGGAATGGGTGCTGCGGCCTCCGTACAGCACCCAGGTGATCCGGCTGCCCTATCCGGCCTCCCCAGGCATGTGCAGACGCATGAGAGGCCTCCACAGATCCATTCCTATTTCAGACAGATCCTCAGGAGGCTGGATCACCAGGAAACGGATTTTCTTAAATCCATTTCTTGGCAGCAAATGCAAAAACACCCTAGGATCCTTGATATTCATTGCATCTAGGAAAATTTTGTTAAAGGATAAATTAAAACACTGAGACCTGAGATTAAAGGTGAAATCTTTATCCGAAAAGATTGCCAGCTTCCATGACAAACAGAGAAACAAAAATAGAGGGTCTCCCAAACCCTACAATGTCAAGTATCCTACTAGTAATATTTGCAATAGGAAAACAAATCTGCTTTTGGATTCATCCCATGTGATTATTTCCACTATTTTTATGGAAGATTGAAGGTGCCTCTAAAATTGACTCAAATGTCTGGCTGTCTATTGTGGTACCTTATCTTTTATCTGGACAGGCACTCAAAATCCAAGAGGATTTTGATGATATGTGCCTAATATAAGCAGGAAACTTCTGTTATGGAATTGGTGCAATGTTTGAGCCAGTTAAATTAAGTAAAACACTTCTTTTTTTTTTGGCTGGCTTGTATCTAACCAGGGTGCTGAGGTTTATGTTGAATTCCATCCTCTGCTTTTTGTAGACAAGGTTGTCTCACTAGAGATGGAACTTGTGGTCCATGTCCTTGCCAAATATTGTTGGTAATAGAACTTCTGAACATGCCTATATAAGGCCACTTCTATGACTTCTGCAGACTTCTGTCTACACACTTAATCTAGAACAGGTGTCTCAGCAATTCTGCCAGTTAGCATATAAAGCACAGAAATACAGAAAATTATTAATAGCAATCATAATTTTAAAGCATACATTCCCACATTAAGGATAACTGGAAGTGATAATAGTGGGTTTGGGAAAAATGTACATGAGAATAAATAATGGGTAAAGTTAAAATCTTCTGCAATGTCAGTCTGTCCAAACCCATTATCATAATAAG
Source organism: Aspidoscelis tigris stejnegeri (assembly GCA_023333525.1). Classification (NCBI taxonomy): domain Eukaryota; kingdom Metazoa; phylum Chordata; class Lepidosauria; order Squamata; family Teiidae; genus Aspidoscelis; species Aspidoscelis tigris. The sequence continues at coordinate 100,485,297 of JALMGA010000001.1, forward strand.
GAAGGCAGTATTAGGAATGTCATAGAATCCTAATCTACAGAACTGACTTCCTGTAGTATTGCTGTACTGAGGTGCATTTTCTTGTATCAGGAAAATGTCATGATCTGTGAAAATTAAAAATATGCATTTAAAGAGAATTATATATTTATAAATATGGAACACATACATTAAAGTATATGTTTTCATGACAATTAGGATTTTATTTTATTTAAGAAAAAAAAAAGAATGCAGAGTTGTTATGCTGCAGATTGATGTGTCTATCGTTACTCCAGAGAGGACTTATTGATATGGACACTGTTGAATATTTGGATAGAAATAATATTGTAATATTAGTCAAGGAAGAAAAATTGGCTTGTTATGGCATCTTAAATGGCTAGTGTTTTGCCCAAGCTCTGTGTTTTGTTTTTCTGGAAGGAAGTTGATACAGATTAGATATTAGGGTGATCACAAGAGATGGTCTTCAAGATGAGGTTGGTCAGCCATCTTCTGGACAAACCGACTAAGCCTTGAACATAAAAACTTTATCAAAATCAAATATTTTATTACTCTAATCAGCAAAAGATCAGCTAATAAAAGGAACATTGGGGATTTGGTTACCAATATGGAGCTTGTCAATTCAAAGAGACACACATATTCATCCCACCTGCCTCACAGGGTGTCTGTTGTGGGAGAAGAACAGAAAGCTTTATCAGCTGCTTTCTCACTTAAATGGGTGAGAAAAGTGGAGTAGAAAAGCCAACTCTTCATCATCATCATCACCATCAACTGTCAGATTTGCACCTCACAAACAAGGGTACTAGAGCATTGACAAGGATTCTCTGAAGCACTTTTCCTGAAGTGTATGTGGGATAAAGCACCCTGAGAACCCTCTGAACCATCATTCCTGATGTGTGGGATAAAGGACTCTAAGCCACCATCTGGACACACAACAGTGGTGAAACTATTCATCTTGGCTTCTCTGCAAAGACACCTCTCTGAAAAATGCCTGACATGCCAGGGCCATTTCTGCTGCAACAGAACACCTTATCTTCACAACTGGAATCCTTTGATGCTTCAAAGTTTCCCTGTCTCCAAAGAGTGCATTGGCGTGAGGTATCACACGTCTCACCCCTGTGAGGGAGCAAGTGCCTCTGCTTAAAAAAAAAAAAGTGTATTTACTATTGCAGAAATTATAGAAAAATACAGCATACAGAATAGTAAAGAATTGCTTACTACAGTTTCAAAAACAAGCATACAGAAATCCTTATTTCAGTATTCATAATAGCAATGTTCTGAAAATGAGAAAGAGCAGCTCTGAAAATGCTGAGGTATTAAGTCAACTAAGCAGTCATGAAAGTATGACAAGTAATGTGAGATTCTTGAAACTTTTGCTCCTTGAAAATGTTTCCTGTGCACTGGAAATATTCACAAATAAAAATTTAGAAAGGCTGTATAGTGTTTATCGCTGAAAAATATTTTGCATTTTACTTGCAAGGAAGTCCAATAAAAATTAGTAGAGTTACATCATTAGAATTCTGGGAGGTAGGATAAAGGAAACCAAAAGGATTTATCTATTAAAGGATTTTGCACCTTTCAGTAAGAGTCCTAAACACTAGATAGTATGTCAATACTTTATAGATATAGCTAAAATGACGTTAAAACAGTTACATATATTCATTATGTAGTTCACCTTACAATCTCTCAACTGGCAAACTACATTAAAAGATGCACCTTTAGGGCTTGTTCGCACTTACCTCACTGGAATGGTTCCAGTGAGATGAAGATCAAACACCGAAGAAACCATCTGCACTCCAGGTGCTTGTACAGTCCCAAACCAGAGCACCAACACTTGAAGTGTGCAGATGGGCAAAACAGATCACCATGGCATCAGCTGTGGTAAGATTTTGTGTGTGCCTAGATTTTTAAATGGCAACCAAGACATGGTACAGGACTGTGCAACCACACTGCCATGCTCACTTGCAGTGTCATGCCCGGAGCAAGGTGTGAGCACTGCTGACCAGCAGCTTACTAACAACATTTCAGTTGCCCTCAGCTGCTGAAGATTGGTAGCAGCAGTAGTGGTGATATGTAGATAGGCCTCCCCAGGAATGGTTGGAACTGCTCTGCTGGGGTGAGTGTGAACAGCCCCACTGTAATAAAAGTGACTAAAACAAACTGTGTTAGACAATCTGTAAATATATGTATAGTTCATATTCCAGAAATTTCTAAGATGCAAGTCACTGTAATACAATGCATTTTAAAAAAAAATCAAAGCAGGTGTAGGTGAAGCCAGACATGTTTTGACCTCACAAGGTCTTCATCAGTGGCTTCTTGACAAGTTTAAATAATGCATATGGAGCATTCTTGATAATTGCTGTAGCTTAACTGCTGCAGGCTCCTGGGTTTATAACAAAACAAACAACAATGCCTGGCAATGCACCAATGCATCCTTGTAATAAATCTGCCACATACAGGAAATTGTAACAAAAATACTTACAGTGTACCAAAAGGTAAAATATATCCAATAGCCTACAAAAAACAAGGATACGAAATAAGACAGCAATATTGTATTAGTGCCTCTGCAATACAGTGTAAGAATCTTGAAAGGAATGAACAAACCAGAACACTTATTACAGTGACAAAAAACAGCACACCTTTACTTGTGAAACTATTCAGTATAGGGTGTTTGATAGTAATGGGGAGAAGCTGTATGAGTATACACAGATGAAAGGGTCCTGGTTCTGAAAAGAATATAACCAGGGGGATGCAGTGAAATAGAACACTGGCTCAGACTAACCAATTTACTTCTTCATTTAGCCCCACGAAGGTTTGCATTTTGAGTTTGTATATCCAAAACAGTTCTTTTTTTGCTAACCTTTCTTTTGAGTGTTCCTCTTGGTAGACTTGGTCAAGGCACCACCAGCAGCAGCAGCAGCAGTTATCGTCCACAGAATTCTTTTGATCTTTCCAAATTGTGTTTTGATCCTCAGCAGATAAAAGTGTGGCTTAGAAAGATCAAGCATTTCCTGCTGGAGCTTCCCCTCACCAGCCACCCTGTGGTCCTAATCTACATAGCACCACAAGGTCTGTGAGTACATATCACAGCATGATGGTTTCCTCATGGGGTATTACCCAGTTGTGGCTGCCTTCATGTGCAACTCCATGTGGAGCCAACTATGCAGTTTTCTTGGCAGACATACAGAAGTGGTTTGCCATTGCCTACTTCCAGAGGAAGGCTGGGGAATGAACCAGCAACAACCCTCTGCTTTTCTAACACTTGGCTTTAGCACTGATTTACAGCCACTCCCTACTTACATTTTTTAAAGAAAATTGTAATTGCCTCATTCACCAAAGATTCTGTTTTAATTAATGACTTATGTTTCAGTGAAGACAGTCCTGTAGAAGGGTAATAGTATAGCAATTAGAAGCCTCCTTTTTACTGGATTGAACTGTGTGTTAAAGTGCACTGGGAGAGAATTTAGAAACATGAAAGGGTGGCTTCCACAACACATTTCCACAGCCCTGTCCTTTCCAAAAGGATAAAAATGCATATGTTTATAGAAATGTTCATATTTGTTTCAGTAAAAATTATTCCACAAAGACTGATAACAGTCTGCATATTAGGACCTTTTTGCAATTAGGCAATCAGGACAGACCTACATGATCTGGAATCCTGAATCTGAACACCCTGGTGCTGCTTCTAACCGAGAGCAGCCCAGAGCATGTGTGGCCATCCTGATCGTCTGTAGGGCCACGTGTGGCCATCCTGATCCTCTATAAATTTCCAAGACAAGAGTTTGAATTTAAACTAAATAAAGAGGTGTTCTAACAAATGTAGCAAACATACCTTGTTTGATCAAGTTGCAAAGGCGTTCAAAGGGGTTTAGAAGTGTTCAAAGTGAACCAAATACACTATCATTTGAAGAAAAATCATATTTGAACTAAACTGATTTCAATTCAATTTGAACCAGGCATACAAAATTGTTTGTGCACATCTCTAGGACAGACTTTTATAAATGCTGCTACTGGAGAATACCAACCAATAAAGACCAGAAATGATCTGTAAAATGTAATAAAGTAAAAGTAAATTTCTTTACAAATTTCAATCGAAACAGAATTTTTCCCAACAAAATAGAGCTTGCATCAAAATAATAATAATATCTTGGTGAGATCACAAGCCAAGGCAAAGTGGAAATGGAAAGGACCTGGTCTTGGCTTGCGAGTGGAACGTTGAGAAAGGAAACAGAAGGACTGATTCTTGCTGCACAAGAACAAGCAATAAGAACAAATGCCATCAAAGCCAGAACTGAAAAATCAGTAGAAGATCCAAAGCGCCGACTCTGCAAAGAAGTTGATGAAACAATCGACCATATACTCAGCTGCTGCAAGGAGATCGCACAAACTGATTACAAGCAGAGACTCAATGCTGTAGCGCAAATGATCCACTGGAACTTGTGCCAAAAGTATCATCTGCCAGTGGCAAAGAACTGGTGGGATCACATGCCAGAAAAAGTTGTTGAAAATGAAAAGGCAATTGTTGAGAAAGAAAAGGTGTAGATCATCGATGTTGCTATTCCAGGTGACAGCAGAATTGAGGAGAAACAGTTGAAGAAACTCACCAGATATGAAGACCTGAGAATTGAACTTCAGCGACTCTGGCGAAAAACAGTGAAAGTGGTCCCAGTCATCCTCGGCACACTGGGCGCAGTGCCCAAAGACCTCAGTGGGCACCTAAAAACCATTGGCATTGACAAGATATCCATCTGCCAACTACAAAAAGCCACTTTACTGGGGTCTGCTCGCATAATTTGCTGATACATCCCGCAGTCCTAGGTGCTTGGGAAGTGTCCGACTAGTGATATAATACAAAGTCCAGCATAGTGATCTTGTTTGCTGTGTGTAACTGCTGACAACAACAACGACAACAACAATAATAATAAATAATCCAGCATAGTAATCTTGTTTGCTGTGTGTAACTGTTGTTTTACATAATAGTAGTAGTAGTAGTAGTACTAGTAGTAGTAGTAGTAGATGATATTTTCCAACTGGTAACAGCAGCTTTTATTTAAGTAGGAACAATTTATACTGGCTTTCAAATCTTCTGCTTAAATACAAAGTCACATCTAATAACTGCATCCTGAACCAGATACCTAACAAATGTCACACATGAGTTTTACTGTTCTTACAAAACAAACCCTCCCGAGGCTTTTTTAATTAGAGTTGCAGTGAACCTTTTCACCAGTGTTACAAACACTGATAAACAATCCCTTCAGAACTTTTAAGCTTTAGATGTGGGTAGGGCACTCTTCACTGTGAGCTTCAGTGCATTCCCCCAGGCACTACAGGGAGGCCTGAGTCTAAAACATTCTGAAAATTGCACCAGGCCGGTGGGAAATTTATTCTGCTCCAAGTGTTTGAAGCAATTGAGCTCCTGAACTGTCAGGCAGTTGGCAGAGCGAGAGCCTTATGTTAAGTTGCTAATGGTATCAGTCTGCATGCATTCGTTAGAGAGGGGTTTCAAAAACATACGGGAGGTTGCATCATGCACTTACCCAAAAGAAAGAAAATAAAGGCAAGTCAGGTGAGTTAAGGGTAGTGTGTCATGTCTGAAGCTCATAATATTTAAAGGAAAATAAAATAAAACAACAATGCTTGAACAGTTCTTCAGTCATTCCTTTTGTTAATGCTGGAATGATTTTAAGGAAGGAGCATTGAACCTAAAGCTTCTACTGGAAAACAATTACTGTGTTCATACATAACACAAGGGATGCCTCAGAGAGGCAGCAGGTGGCCCTCGTGTTGCCAGACCTTCTCTGATCCAGCGTTTCTGGCACAGAATGTTCAGGAGAGGGTGGAGGGACAAACTGAGCAATCCTACCTTGGGGTCTTTTCTAAGCCACCTCAGAGATTCCTCAGAGATGCTGGTTTTGTTTGTTTGCTTGCTTGCTTGTTTGCTTTGTACTGTGTCTGATTACAGCCAATGATGCGTTCTTCTTTAGTTAGGGAACTCTGAATTAAACAACTTCCCCTCTGGGCAAGGTACTAGAGAGAGCTGTGGCTGTCCAGCTGCAGGCGTGCTTGGAGGAAGCTGATTAGCTAGACCCATTTCAATCTGGCTTCAGGCCAGGTTATGGCACAGAAACTGCCTTGGTCACCCTGGTTGATGACCTTCTCTGGGAGAGAGACAGAGAGAATGCAACCCTGTTGGTTCTCCTGGATCTCTCAGTGGCTTCTGATGCCATCAATCATGGTATCCTTTTGGAAAGACTACAGAGTTTAGGAATTGGAGGTAGTGCATGACATTGGTTCTATTCCTGTCTCTGTGGCCAATCTCAGAGAGTGGTAGTGGGAGATTCTGATTTGACATCCTGGGAACTCACTTGTGGGGTTCCTCAGGGTTTGATTTTAGCTCCCATGCTTTTTAATACCTATATTAAGCTGTTGGGAGAAGTCATCAGGAGATTTGAAGTGACGTGTCATCAATATGTAGGTGATACCCAGCTCTATCTCTCTGTGCCATCTGAGTCAGGAGAAATGGTTGAAGTGCTTGACAGGTGCCTGGAGCCAGAGGCTGTAATGGGCTGGATGGGGGCAATAAATTGAAGCTGATTCCAGACAAAACAGAGGTGCTGTGTGTTACAGGGTCTTGGGTCCGTGTAGTTGGGAGACATCTTGTCCTCAATGGGGTTGTAATACTCTGGAAGGGACAGGGGTGCAGTTTGGGGGTGTTCTTGTACTCTTCGCTGACACTTGAAGCTCAAGTGGAAGCTGTGGCCAAGAGTGCCTATTCCCAACTACAGCTGGTGCACCAGTTGAAGCCTTTTCTGAACAGAGATGACTTGGCCACAGTTATCCATGCTCTGGCCCCAACACTGGCAAATAAAAATGGCAGCTCTTGGACACCCATTCACACCAAAGGTAGTTGTCTGGATGCATGGGGGGAGGGCTGGTGTGTACTAGCATTCATCAGTGAGAATCTTAGTAAATACATGGGGAACTTTACCTTTCCTGTCCTTTGGATGGGAAAGAATTGTGAATTTGCCCATGATTCCAACAAGCTGCTAAGTTTATTTTATTTTATTTTGCCTTGTATGGTAATAGCCTAAGGCAGCATTCACATGACACTCTGGAGGGCTGGAATCCAGAGCAGAAGACAAGAAGTCACCATAGAGGGGATCAAACAGTGAAGGCCATGGTAGGATCTGCAGAAGTCAGCAACATATGCTTCATCCCTGCAAGTTGCATCAGAACCCTCCTCTCTGGAGTTACTTCCTCCTCCCCACCCATTCATTCATATGGGGCAAAGAAGTGAATCCCTCATCCAGTTTGTTGTGGAGTGTCATTGGAAGAGTATTCCAGTAAGGATGCTTCAATCAGAGATTGTGGCACACATTTTTGGGTGCCTAGAGCAATTACATCTCAGTGTCTGGGTGCCACAATTCATGTTTCATTTAGCCCCTGGTGCTAGACAGAAAAGAAACACAAACAGAAGAAAAAAGTTACACAGCTTTGAGAAAAGGACAATACAATGTGGTAGAAAGTGAAAATACCTGATTGGAGAAAGTACTGAGTGGAGGAGGTACTGAGTGGGCATCAATTTTGGTATTACATTTGAGTGCTAATGTAAAAGGAAATTAATGATAAGAGTGGATCAGAGCCCTAAATAGTGATACCAAAACTGCATTGGCTTTTAGTATCCTCCCAGACAGCATAGCACAGCCTTCCTTTGAGGTCATTCAAGCTGGCACTACCTAAGGCCGATTGGAGGCTGCTGGTGACATTGCTTTGAGGCTGTTTTAACACCATTCATTTTAAATGTCTGCTTCAGCCTGCATTAATAAGACAAGCTGGCCCTAGATGGTTTGTTTGTATACTGCCTTGAGACCATGCACTGAAAAATGGTATAAAAATAATAAAATAATAAAATAAATAGATCCCACACTCACATCATTGCGCCCTATCAGCTGCCTTGAGGCAGTTTCTGAAGCTCAGTACAAGGATGGTAAATGATAACGTGGAAATGCCAACATGGAAAAATAGCCTAAGGACAAGCTTTCTAGTTATTCTGCTACTCTGGCAGCTATCTAGTTTTTCTACTACTCTGCAAACCAAGCATACAGCCAGCTGTTGGAGCCAGAGTGGGCTCAAAGTCATGTGCTCTCAAAACAGAATAGAAGGAAAAGTGTGGAAGTGGATAGATATGGTATTGTTTGGGAAAATATTTAAGGGAGTAGAAAGATAGATTCCTTTGAAGGTTGTGCTTTTGTGTTTCAAGGGGAACAAGGCAGCAAGAGTCTAAATCTAGATTAGAAACTCTAGAGAAGAAACTTGGTTAACACCCAAGGGGATCCTCCTATCAGGAACCAGCCTGGACTTTACTCTCTCAGGTCTTGCAGATACCAGTGACTAAGGGCTGACTGGACTACATTTATGATGAAAAGTAGTTAAGGATAATCAGAAATTGTGAAGCTCTGTGCATACCTAGAATCCTTGGGTCAATGCAGACAACTGTTTTGTCTATGCAAGTCCCTGCAACACTAAGGGTTTCTTGAGCTCAGGGCTCAAGTCCATATATTTTTATAGAAGAGAATTTGAAATGACCATGGAAAGACCAACATAGGATGTCAAATCACTCAAGGTCAGTTCTAGGTGCAAGAGACAAAAGATGGCCAATGGGGGAACTCTCTGTCTCTCTTCTCCACCCTGTCTATGCCTTACCCCTCATCCAAACATAATCCCTTGACTGGATTCACCTCACAGCTAATCTATTTTATTTTGTTTTATTTCTTTTGCTACTACTACTAGTTTGTTCAGAAGATTACTAAGGCTCCTTCCATACTGAATGGCAGATCAGACCGTGCTCTGCTCTAAGCCTATGCCTTCCACACACCAGTGCAGGACAACAGAAGTCCCACCTACCTCTAATACACTTTGTGAACACAGAATGGTGCTACAGACCAGGATAGGGTGACAAAATAGCACCACACCCCGATACAGGTATGGACCTTAAAGAGGTCCACAACCAGGCCAGTGTTGGTATCCTTATACTATGAAGGGAGAGGAAGTTCAGAATAGAATGGGGAGCCTGTTATGGCAGGGCACCAGGAAGTGCTGTTGGAAGTGGCTCCAGAAGTTAACAGATTATAGAAATAGCCCTGGCCAGAAACTCCAGAAGTTGGGAACTTTCTTTCCATGTCTTTGAAGTCTGAGCATCAGTTTTGAGGGCTGGGCTGGACCTTCAAAGCTGTCACTTGGACAGCCTTATCCTGCCCCATTGGCAACCCACATAATAGTGGGGTGCATTTCCTGTCCTGTCCTGGGATAGCTCAGCCAAGTGTGAAAACATGCAAAATCACTCTGATTTGTCTTTCCTTAATTCCAACTCAGGCTTCTTGACCTTACACTTTCAGTTTCCCAGTACATGGACCTGATTCTGCTGCACATGCACCTATACATAAATCTCCATTAAGGCAGACTAAATAACTCAAGAAAAACTTGGGGGACTGTGTGTTACAAATTCATGGAGCAGTAAAATGTTATGTTTAAAAAATCAATACAAATATAGATTTTATATGTTAAAATTACATGTAGCTGAAGAAAGACATTTTAGAATTAGTGTTAAAAGTTTTCAATGCAGCTTTCTCTTCAAGCTTTTGAATGAATTGATGTAGTTCCTCTAGCATCCCTTCACTGAATTAGTCTGAACTGAACTGGATGTGACATCTCCCCCCTTGTATTTGTTTAAAACCAGCATGCAACCAAATAATAAAAATATAGTTTTATCCTTGGTGGTCTCAAGCCTTGATCTGTGCATAATGGTTACGGGGAGGAAATATATAAATGATTTCTGTTCCTTGTTTATCATTCTTATGCCTACCATAATTGTTTGGATTAGAGTATAAAAGGTACATGCATAAATTTAGAATGGAAAGAACCAGAATTTAAAATTTTTAACACTAAATACATAACAGAAAATCCTATCCCTACGATATGTCTTTCTTCTTAATAACCACCATGTAATGAGAAATAGCCAATACCACATCCCTATGGAACATGCTTTTGCTCAGACCAAATACATTGGTTAAGAGGAATGTGCAACAATTACTCTCATCTTTCTTGGCCTCAGGGAGGTTTGGATTACATCAGAATGAAATGTCACAGAGCAGATGGAAAGGGGGGAAAGATGGGCAAAACTGCCAATTGCCAATTTTCCCAAATAGATGCTCAGTGCTGTATGTGAAATTTGACTGTGAAATGTAGTTAGCTGGTCTGCAGTTAATAGAGACATATAGTGTTCATCTGTCTGGTATTTTTGTACCTTTTGGAGTAGGATGGCCAGATGTCTTATTTCAAAGAGGACACCTCTCTTTTTAAGAGCTGCAAGAGGACAACCATCTGTTAGAAAACATCCTCCATTTGAGGGATAACCCTGTCCAACTCCCGTGGAAAGGTGAAGCCTAGAAATAAAATCAAACATAGCTTTGAAAATGTTAATCAACACTTTCAGTACTGGGACAAAAACCACAAATATCACTGAGTCCAGCGCCAGTTCAGACAGCAGGGGTAGAAGTGAGGTAAAGTGGTGAATCACTTTTTGATGCTGACATCAAATTCTAAGAGCAAATTGTCACCCAGAGTTCCACAGAACTGCCTGTTCCTGGTCTCTGGCTTGCAAAGGAATTCCTATTCAAGTTATAGACCTTATATACTGCATATATATTAGCATACAGAAATCTGTGTCTATACTATTTGGGGAATGAATAAGACCAGGATACCTTATTAGAAAAAGTAACCCCCAGACTTTGGAACAACTTCCCTCTGGAGGTACACCAGATGTCAACTTTGTATGTCTTTCAGTATATGGTTAAAACATATTTCTTCATCCAAGCCTTTGTTGTCCTGTGGCAGAGGGCTATATTTTAAGGCATGTTTTATACTTTTTTATGCCCAGGGGCTAGCATATAGATACTCAAATAAATAAATATGTGCCTCAAGCATAGCTGAGAGGTGAGGCTGTTCCACCATTTGGTGATCACTACTGGATGAGGCACCAACTCTCAAACATCTGAATGTGACAGAAAAGGGGCTTCCGCCAATCGTAACAGACAGGTCTACATGGGAAGAGAAGTTCCATCAGATATTTGAGGCCAAGTCTCAGGCTGTGTTCAGAAAATAACAAAATGAACAGCTCTGAGAGACAGTGAGATACCTCAAAAGATCAGGTTTTAGGGCTTTAATGTCAATACTTCAAAGTAGATTTTGTGCAACACAGAGACATCCAGGACTGAAGTGAAGTGTGAGAAAAACCCTTTCTGCACTGGGCCTTATTCTGGATTATATCTGGGAATAGGGACCTGTCATCCATATGCTCATGAAGCCTATGGGAGGTCATGGGTGGAGGCTCCCATAGGCTACACTAACATGGAGCTGGCAGGTCCCCATTCTAAGATATAATCCAGAATAAGGCTCAGTGCAGAAAAGGCCAAAGACCCATCAACCATCTAGTTGCTACATTTTGTTTATTTGTTTGCATTTAAACTGATTCCGCTTCTTTAAGAGTAGTGCCATGTATAGGTTATCATATTAGTTGAATCAGGAAGTCACCATAGCATGGATCACCATTCAAATGGTCATCTTATTTATTTATTTATTACCCTTCACCAAATGGTCCCAGAGCGGGTTACAATAAGAAGAAAACATATCAAATAATAAAACACAATTAAAAATATCACCCTCCCTCCTACCCCCTGCAACCAAATTCATACGAATAACAAACATTATGAATTTTTATGCACATCCCTAATCTGCAGTGAGGGTAGAAATCGTACCCTGAAGAACAGGCACCTCAGATACTGTTACACTCACATATAGAACAGTATGCTTGCTGTAGAGTGTCCATTGCCACCACATATGGAGACAAGATAGTGAAGATGATTTTTAAGGCACCTCTTATGGGTAAACAGAGATGCACCCATGAAGATTTCTCTCTAACCCACTTTCTCTCTTCAGTCACACTTAGACCAGAAGCGACTATTGTTATGAGGTCAGTATTTTATTATACTTATAGTCCTTCTGATTTTTAGGAACTGTATGTTAGTCTTCTTCTACCAAAGGCTTGTATTTTGTGAAAGTTGTGGTGAAAATAAATAATTAGAACCCTCATAAATTCTAAAGCACCCAAAAGGAAGCAAAAGGAAGCATTTTAATAAGAAAAAGCAGAGAGATCAATGGTTCTTACGTTATATTATAAAGGGTTAATTTTGAGATGCATTTTGACAGCTGTTCCACACAACCAAATACAGAGCAAGGGGAATGCTATTTTGGCATATTTCTTATTCACAGAAGTTTATTATTATTTTTGCCCCCCAAATCATGCACACTGCAAGTGGATTTAAAGTGTTTAAACTATAATTACTGTCATTGCAGCTGTACCATCTGCATCTTTTAGGAACTGGCAAATCAAACTAATCTCCAATAATTGTTTCCAAGATATTTAGCATATCTTATCTTTAAACATCAATGAACAACAAAAGTTTATATTTGGCCATTCATCTTCATCTTCTGCCAGCATCTGCAGTCTCCACTAGAGGGCTAGTCAGAAAGCTGACAATACAGATATCAAGAGTAGGAGATCCTCGTTTTAAATATGCTGCACTGATTTTTGAAAATTGTATGGCTTCATAACAACAATAAAATATAACAACAATTATTGTTATTATAACAATAACAATGATAATGATAAGTACAATAACAATAAGCCATGAATTTGATACACTCTTGCAACTGTTCTACATCAATAATTCTGGGTCTGAAGCATGTGAAAGACATTTTTTCACAGGACACTGTTCGCACTTATTAGTTCATTTAAGGTAGAATGGGAAACTTGTATTTTTTTCAAAGTTCTGTCATAGCTTATGGAGAATATTCTATTTTAACAGTGCTGCTATCTCACATTTAATAAGAGCAAGGGCTGCAGGATTCCGGTCTGCCCTTCAAAGCAGAGGTTCTCATGAAGTCTTTAGATCTGGGTCACTGTTATGCACAGAGTGGGGGAATGTCTATCCTGAAGGGGGAGCTGACCCTGGCATATTCTAGCTGGCCTGGGCAGTGTTAAAATGACCGCTGCCCAGGCCAGTTTAGGAACTGCTAAAACTGCTTCTTGGATGTTGTTTTTAGGGTCATATGTGGCTGCTGGCGAGTCCAGTCAGTTTGGATTATTTGGAGATATGGCTGTGGCAATTTGAATGGACAGGATAGGGCAATGTGAGAATGGGAAATTCCACAGTCATGTCGGGGTCCTTTGTCTCTAGCCTCTCAGTGGCCGCAATGGCTTGAAGCTGGATCAGGACAAAGGGGTGCATAATCCCCTCCAACTTAGTTTACATTTCTCCTGTTTTGTTAGCAAATAACAATTTTCAGCAATTATTAATTGATTATTATTAATAATAATATACTGTAGTTTTCTTTCTTCCTTTCACAATGGTTTCTTTACCATATTATTTTTTGCTTTTTGCTTCTATAGTGGCTGGTATAAATGTACCAACTAAGTTGGGGATGTTCAGAATGTTCATAAACTAGCAGAAATGCATTTCTTTAATGTTATGCATTCATGGGACGTTAAAAAGCTTCTGCCTGCACTCACAATGAAGACACAAGAAAACAATCTTGTAATGTTTATAGCTTTATGACTTAAGGATGGACACAAATATTTGTAACATTTGTTATTCATATGAATTTGGCTGAATTCAGACATTCATACACAAATCGAATCTTACAACATTTGTACATTTATTTTATCCGGCGTATAAGATGACTGGGCGTATAAGACGACCCCAATTTTCCAGTTAAAATATAGAGTTTGGGATATACTCGCCATATAAGAAACAACACCTGGTGTATAAGACCACTCCCGACTTTTGAGAAGATTTTCCTGAGTTAAAAAGTAGTCTTATATGCTAGAAAATACAGTATTTATCATTTACATTCCTATCCCAACTCATACCCATGATGGTGTCTGTGCTGGGATGGGAAATATAATCATCTCAGCCAAAGGCCAGGGTAAAGAGGTGTGTCTTCACTGCCTTCCTAAATATATGGAAGGAAGGGGCATGACATACCTTGAGGGGGAGATGATTCCAGTCTGGGGGCCATTACCAAAAAGGCTCCCTCCCAGGTGCCCACCAACCTCACTACTGAGGGTGGTGGGACAACCAGGAAGGCCTCACCACTTGATCTTAAGGCACGGGCAGGTCGGTATGGGAGAAGGCATTCCTTTAGATATTTTGGGCCCAAGTCATTTAGGGCCTTTTAAGTCACAGTCAGTACCTTGAATTGGGCTCGGTAGTAAATTGGCAGCCAATGAAGCTCTTTTAAAACTAGTGTGAGGTGCGTCCAGCTAGCTGTTCCGGTCAGCACTCTAGCAGCTGCATTTTGCATTAGCTGCAACTTCTGGACAGACCGTCTTCAAGGGCAGCCCCATGTAGAGCACTGCAGAGCGTCCAATCAAGAGGTTACCATAGCATGGATGACTGTGGCCAAGTGGTGTCTATCCAGAAAAGGCTTCAGTTGATGTACCAGCCACAGTTGGGAGTAGGTGCTCCTGGCCATGGCTTCCACCTGAGCTTCAAGTGTCAGCGCAGAGTCCAGGTGTACCCCGAAGTTATGCACCTGTCCCTTCCAGGGCATTGCAACCCCATCAAGGACAGGGTATCTCCCAACTACATGGACCTGAGACCCTGTGACACACAGCACCTCTGTCTTGTCTGGATCCAGCTTCAATTTATTAGCCTTCATCCAGCCCATTACTGCCTACAGACCCCTGTCAAGCACTTCAACCGCATCTCCTGATTCAGATGGTACAGAGAGATAGAACGGGGTATCATTTGCATACTGATGACACCTCACTTCAAATCTCCTGATGACCTCTCCCAATGGCTTCATATAAATGTTAAATATCTTGGGAGATAAGATAGACCCCTGAGGGGCCCCACAAGTGAGTTCCCAGAACCTTGCCTAAAAAAGGTACATTTCCAGATATTCGTTCAAATAGTTTGGAAGTTTGTGAAACTGGGGAGATTGGAAAGCAGCTGCACCTGTCACATCTGCAATTGATCCAGAGTGCATCTGACATGGATCAAGAATGGATTGAAAGTAGATTGATGCTTTCAGAATTGATATGTTATAGAATACGTATTGGATATGTATCAGATACATATGCATTCATGTCAGATATGTATCTGATACATATCCAATTTGTATTTGTTCATATCGGATATTCATACAAATTCATAAGAATACATTTGTATTTAATAGAATCCCACCACATTCGAAGAGGATCTTGCTTGGAGGATCAAACAAAAATGGGGATTGGGATTCCTCATGTCTTGTAGAATGGGGTAACTCATCCCAGGGTTGGGGTTGAAGTGCCACTTTGGAACCAGTCACCTCACACCAGATTAGTCCGTGTTAGGACACAATGGAGACTCGGGTCCTTTTGGCACTGAGCCTTATTGCAGATTATGTCCTGGAATAGGGACCTGCCATCAACATGCTAGTACAGAATGGGCTTCAACACATTGGCTTGATCACACTGGTTTGACAGAGTATTCACTCAGATCACCTTTTTTTTTTTTTTACTACGCTTTTCAGTCTCTCCAATCTCAGTTTTGTGTCAAATTTTGGCTTTTCAGGATTACATCTTTCTGTCCCCACCCTCCCCAACATTGAAAACTACCTGACCATCCCACTTCCGCTTCCCCTAAGAAGAACTTACACCAGGATAAGATTTGAACAACTTCAACTCATGATGCAAACTGGGCGCTACTGCAATATTCCAAGCAGAGAAAGATTCTGTGTTTGGGGGGAACAGGTCATGGAGGATGTCAAACACTTCCTGATTGACTGCCCAGCATATTCTGAGCTCTGTGCCAAATACCTGGAACCAATACTATCTAACCTTGAGCCCCGGAGTAGAGAAGACCCTTTAAACTTACTCCTGAAAGGTCAGGAGAGAGCTACTGTGATTAGAGTGGGTCTATTCACCCTAGGGGCTATTAAGAAAAGAGCACACTACCTGAAAGGAAAACTGGATACATAGGAACTTGACCATATGCAGAAGGATACCTGCTCACTCTTGCTTTTGTTTTGTCTTACATGTTTGTATATGCACTTTGAAATGGTCTCATGACTAGTCAAATAAAGTTTATATATATATAAACACTGGTTTGACAGAGTATGTACTCAGATCACTTTTTTTTTTTTACTACGCTTTTCAGTCTCTCCAATCTCTGTTTTGTGTCAAATTTTGGCTTTTCAGGATTACATCTTTCTGTTCCCACCCTCTCCGCTTTCCAGTTATCCTTGTTGCTGGAACGTACAATGCTAGAGTTTCTGGGCATTCAGTGGCAGTGGCATCTACACCTGACTGGGCATCTTTTTTTCACTTTCAGAATTCTGCAGCTGCAGGAGTTTGAGGGATGCCCAACCATGTGCACACCTCTGTGTATGTGCATGTGTGAAACAGGATGTGCACACACAATGGAAACATTCAAAATTCAATCGATTTGTTTGAATTCGTACGTTCAAATTTGAATCAAATATCTATACATTCAGATTTAAACATTCAAACAAAGTTTGAATCTTTTGAATCGTTCGTACAAATTATTTGGACATTCGTATGTGTATGGATACATATGCATGCAGAGGCAATAAAATGTGGGTTTTCCTCTTGTAACTCTCATTGCTGAAATTGTCTCATTGCAGGGATAACTCAAAGATTCAAGTACCAGAAAGGTCAGATTGGTCTAGGGATAGGTTGGATGAAACTTGAAGGGCATTTTGCATATGATCCCTGGGAACCAGGAACTGTTTTAGCACTTGGGCTTATTCTGGAATATATTTCAGGATAGCAGTCTGCTGGCCACAAGCTAGTGCAGACTATGGCAGGCCTCACCTGGGGCCTTCCATAGCCCACACTAGCATGAATATAGCAGGTCCCTATTCTGGGATATATTCCAGAATAAGGCCAAGTGCAGAAAGGGCCCATCTTAAAAATCAGGTATGATTGCAGCCTTCACGTACAACTCCTTTATGTAAAGTGGATTCACCACAAAACTAGAATATTTTCCAGTTTGCACAGATTCTGGCTGTCTGGAAATCAGAAGTTACTTATTTTTTAACTAACTTTCTTTTCAAAGAGAATACAATGTCTTCAGAATTGTGGCTAAGAAGTAGTAAGTAAAAACTTAAAAACCTGCAGGGCTTCCAGTAGTTAATTGGTAGCACAGCTGTCAACCTTTTCCAGTTTCTGTTATTTCCTGTCATACCTCTTTCATTTGATCCAGTTTGTGTACCCACTCATCATTCTTTTCTCTTCCTACATTTTTCATTGCTGTGACACTTGTTCAAAATACAGGGCGTGAGAAGAGGATGAAAACTTTAAAAATATATTTATGGAGATTTTGTTCCTATTTTCATGCACTTCAAAGTGAACTTTATTGAACTCAGTGGGTATTTCTTCTGAGAAGATATGCAGATGATTGCAAGTCCATAAGTAAAACTGCAGGAGTTATGGTAGTTTAGTGACAGAGCAAATTATCAAGAAAGGAGCCAGTCACAGATTTGATTCCACAACAATGCATAGCCCAAAGACTTCTGTATTTCTGCAAAGAAAAATACCCAGAGGTGCCTATGGACACAACCATGATTTCAACCAGGAGTTGGACCCAAGACATGTAGCATCATACTTATTTAGACAAGAACCATGGTATTATGAGCAATATCCACATTAGTACCCTGGGGTGCTTCCTAGCTGATCCAGGAGCTGGGATCCAATCATCTGCCTCCTACAGGTCTTGGTCATCACTTAACTATAATGCTGACTGAAGAATTTTCAGAATGCATTGTGGTGGCTAATTTACCTTTCCTCCTCTGTGTGGATACATGGAGGAGTAGGACAATGATTTAGGCCCCTTTTGCACTCACATGTGATCTGGAATAGGAGCCCCCATAGTCAATTTCTAGCCCTCATCAGTCTGCATGTTAGTGTGGATCTATGAGGTCCCACTCACTTTCAATGCATGCCATCTCCACTAGGAGGCCATGGTCAGGATTACTTGTAGGTTGCAACATCAAGGATCACTGGTAGATAAGTGCAGCCTAATCTAGGACACTGAGATGTGCGAAAGGCATTCCTCCATTTCCTGGACTACCAGGAGACTCACTTCAGTGATGCATCCAAAGGCCTTTCCGCACTGGCTGCCAGAAAATGGAGCTTTTTAGATCCGTTTTCTGGTGATCTGTTTTTTCTGAGGATCTGACTCAAATAGGGACAGATCCTTGGAAGCCCTGCACATCTGCACAGGTGCGGGGCAGTGGCAGCAAGGCTGGATCGGTGGTCAGATCACTCAGATGCTGCACCCCCTGTCCCATTGATGGCTCCGGGCGATCAGGGCAAGGAGGGAGCGTGGATGGCAGCTTCCTCCTTGTCCTGCCACCACCACCTCCCCAGTGCAGCCACCACCTCCAGGGGCAGGGGGAATCTAGCGGCAGTGGAGGCGTCTCTGCTGCCGCCTGATCTTCTTCCTCCAGAGGTTGGGCATGACAGGCAGCGGTGGCAGGGCAAGGAGGAAGCTGCTTCCTCCTTGCCCTGCCACTGCCTCCTCCTCCTATCATGCCCAGCCTTCGGGGGGAGGGGATTGGGCAGTGGCAGAGATGCCTCTGCTGCTGCTAAATTCCTCCTGCTCATGGAGGCGGTGGGTGTAACGGAGGCAGCTGCCATCCACGCCCCCTCCCTGTCCGGGGGATGGAGCTGGAGGTGGAGGTGACAACATGGCATTGCCACTGCTGCCACTGCCTCCCCTCATCTCCAGCCATCGGGCAGCCATCCGGCCGCCCCATCACTGGAGAGCAGCAGGCACATGGTGAGGCAGGGCCAGCCCCCACTCTGCCATGTAGTTGTTCCAGCAAAGGTGTCTGTCATTGAAGCCCCATTGGCACACAGGGGAAGGCAGAAGGAGGCAAACCAGCCTGCTTTCACCCTCCCCAAGATGGCAGGCACCGGGACCTCCGGGCTTTGCCTCTGTGTGTGCGGAAGCATCCTGCTTCCAAAACAGATGGCTGTGAAGGACCGGATTAAGACCTAATTTTTTAGGTCTTATATTAGGGTAGGATTTCGGCAGCAAGACCAATTTTAGAGACTGGCCTTGCTTGCTGAAATGCGGAAGCGCCCTCCCAGAAGGGGCTCTAATCTGGCCTCCAATGTGGAAGGTAAGTCTAAATGTTCTCTTAATGTGTCCTGTATGTGTGTCTTTTTCCATTTTTAGGACCAATGCAGAAAGGCCCAAAGTGTTTGCCAGAATGGGTTCCTTACTGGTTCCAACTTTCTGAGTGCTCAAAGCTGAGTCCCAAAGCTCCTGGGAGCTTCTGGGATGGGCCAGGGGCTGGTCTGTGTATCAGCACTGTCGTCCAGATGGCACTGTTCTAGGCCATACTTGTTTGGACTATGGAGAGGCAAGTGCAGAAAGGCCCTTAAACAATCCAATTTCCATCTAGGCCTCTTGACTGAGAAACAAAAATGGCTGATTTGTGGGAGCCATTCAGGAGTGTGCCTCTGGAGGTGGGAAGTGGTGCAAGGTATAAAGCTTTTGCCAACTGGTAGGGATTATACATTTGGCTACTACTTCTGTATTAGCTTGCATGTGTTACATTTTGCAAACTTCTCTAGAGCCATTTAGTTTGGTATTCTTCAGGCAATGCCCAAAGCAGTTATAGGTGGAAGTTTCCACTTTTCTGAAATGGCTGAGCCACAAGTGAAAAGAATGACACTTGCATCTATTCCTGTCACCTTCAATGCACGGCTGATTTTATGGAAATGCCCCTTGCAATTAGGTCCTGCCAGCTTGATTAGGCTGTTTGGGTGGCAGAGCTCCAATTGCAGAATACTTGGTCTGTAGAATTAACATTAGAATTGACATTTCAGTCCTTAATGACATTCCAATCTTCCACGGCTAGCCATTCGTCTTTCCTTCATGAATTGTTCTATTACTCAGGTTTGTTTATTTTCCCCCCCTAAATAACCTTTCTTAATCAATCTTTCTGTATCTCGCAGTGTTGTTACTTTTATTTTATGTTGTGGTTATGGCTGTACTTGAAGAAGAGGAGGAGTTGATTCTTATACCCTGCTTTTCCCACCCTGAAGGGGATTTAAAGCAGTTGACAAACCTTCTGTTCTTCTCCCCACTACAGACACCCTGTGAAGTATGTGGAGCTGTGATTGCTCAGAAAGAGAGCTGTGATTAGCTATTGTCATCCAGCTGGCTTCATGGAAGAGCGCGGAGTCAAACAAGAGGCCTTTTCACTCTACAGCCATACTTAGGCTACCACACTAAGAGATGCTTTCTCCATTCACATGTATATAATCTCAAAATGGTTTAGAAAACATGGAGAATAAAAACAACTAAAATCAAAACAGTTTTATACAAACATGATTATAATACAGTCAAAGATGGGTTGGAATGCAACTAAAATAAATAAATATCCATTAATGCATTACTGAAAAATAGACCCTGGATTAATAAATGCACTTTCACTGATTTAGCATCTTCCAGATATTTTGGACTGGAGGCAGAACTGGCCAGCACAGTTAAATTTGTCCTATAGGATTCTAATTTTTCAATAGCTGAAATATTAAGAATCTCAACAGAAGCTTTACTGAGAGATGGCACTGATAGTATAACTCAAATTAATAAGGTGGAAAAATATAATTTCCAACTGAAGAAACAAAACAAACAATTTTCACAAAGTTCTCCTTTACAATAATGATATTATATTTAATCTAAACTGAATCAATTTTCTTTAGGTAGAAATTTCTGTTGAAACTTAATTAAAATAGAGCATTTTGTGTAGTCATTAAAAAAAAAAATTCTAGAGTGCAAATTCATGAATAATTTTTTTTCCAGTCACTATTTGCACTTAAGCCCCACACCAAATGTAACAGATATGCTTTTCTTCCACTATATCTATTTACTTGGACCCAGGTCCTGGCCTAGTCTGCACTAGCGTATGGGTGGCAAGCTATAAGCTGGAAGACCATTCAGTACAAAAAGGGCCTTATATTCCAGCTATGATAAGTAAAATATCCTTTATACACAAGATTTCAAAATGTTGTTGGTGAATACAAGGATGCTGTTAGAATGTAGTAACCAAAACCTGGGGATGAAAAGTCGGATAGATTCTGGTTCCTCTGGACTCAGGTAGTTTACTGGCTGAATGTGTTGTCTTGCATGAATCCAAAGGTGACCAAGGATCCATTCTGCCCTAAGTGTTTTGTTGAGTCCTGTAAAAGGCAAGTGGAAGTAAATGCTGCAACATTTACTCTGGCTTTTCTGGACCTCCCTCAAGCAGACCTCTATTGGATTTATCTTGAGCAGACAAACTCCAAGGAGACCTATGAACCTACAAGGCAATTCCCTGTGTTCGAGGAACCCCAGCTGGCAAGATCAGAACCAAAGGATGAAAATTCCCCAACCACAAGGTTTGTGCAGCTGGGACTAGCAGCAGAAGTGTAGGCAGCACATTGCTGCTTTGATGGATGCTACAAGTGTACTACTGCTTAGTGTAATTCTTCATAATTATTCACTTTGATTAAAGAACTTCCAGGAATAGTCCTGAAAGAAAAATCTATATGATAGGGGAGCCAGTTTGGTCTTGTGGTTCCTATCATGTAGTCACAGGGTTTGATTCCACACTCCTCCATGAAGCAACCTGGGTGACCTTGGGCCAATCACAGTTCTCTTTCTGAGCTCTCACAGCCCCACCTACCACACAGGATATTTGTTGTGGGGAGAAGAACAGAAAGCTTTGTCAGCAATGTTGAATCCCCTGAAATAAGTGAGAAAAGTGAGGAAGAAACATTTCTTTTTCTTCTTCTTTACTTCATTTTCTGAAGGTGCACAGAACAGAGTTTATTTTGCAGATGTTAGTCTATAAGTAGTTGTACAGAACAAGGTTATCTGGCAGGTAATGCAGTCCCAAGTCACTAGGACTTTAAAGGTCAAACTATTTCTTTATCAGTTACTTATTCTGCTGTATTTGAATATTCCAGAAGAAACCAAGTTATTTTCTTTCCTTTACCCTTGACCTTACTGATTTGTTATTGAATAAAGATGGACTAAATTAAAACTAAAAGATTCTCAAAATTAAGGCTTATAGATTACACAAAATGCTGCTAAAACTGAATGTCTATTGAATTTTGAGGCTGTGTCTCTGAAATGGATTGGACCTTATGGCCATTTCTGCACAGTTCATTTGGACTTTGGAACATTGCATATGCATACCAGAGTGTTCCTTGTGAGGCATGACCTCCTAGGGACCACATTGGCTGCATAGGCCCTTTGCTTGGAACAGTTTCCCAGCATGAAAATTATGCTAAGGAGTGTTCCAACAAGAGTCCATGTTAAAATGGTCTTCAAAGTGTTCATGGGGCCATGGCCATCTCAGCCATCCACCATGCAAAGGCAGAAATGGTCCAAGGGGGTCACAGAGCCCATCACCATTTTGCTGATCTCTAGAAACAACTCTAGAAGTGGACTGTTTTTGTCCCACTGCTGAAATCCTTCCTCTCCAGCCTTTGAGGTGAAGGACTAAAAATGCAAGTTGCAGAAACCTTGGAAGATTTTTTTTGTTCAATTTTACATTTTTGACATTCACAGAACTCTGTGAGGCTTGAACTTCATTCTGTTTTGATGTCTGTTCCTAATTGTTTTTTCTTTTCTTTTTTATAGGCCATATGGACCAATATTAATGTTACTCTGTGTTATGGAGTCCTTTTTATCTCTTCTAGTGGGCATTGATTTTTTCAGAAGCCCTTCTGAACTTGGTGCCATAGTCAAGGTGGGAGAGCTCCTGGATGGTGCATCTACATCTCACAGAACCATTTCTTAACCAGAAATGGCTCCACACATCCAGGAGCTTGTCACAAGCATTATAAGCATAGGGCACTTAAATGAAAGGATTAGAAAATGAATGGCTAGAACATTCTAGTGCTGTGCCTCCTAGCTCATGGAGGCAAAATGCGAATTCCCCCACACTTTCAGAACTCTCCTTCAAGAAGCAGAATGCCTGCCACTATCATTCAAATAAGTGGAAAGGGAAGGAAGGAAGGAAGGAAGGAAGGATTGATCCAAATTTGGACATTCAAATTCAAATCAAATGTAGGCACATTTGAAGATTGACAACTGAGGGTGGTTTTCCACCGTGCTACTTTAATCCAGATCTAAGAAGATCCGGATCTAAGGAATGGGTACATTCCTCAATCCGGATCTAGTAGATCAGGATAAAGAGAAGTACCCAATGTGTTTTCATGGGTGGTCTAGCACCCAATAGCAATTGGTGCTAGTCTCCCTGCCGTGGAAACACTGGAGCACCCATTTGGAAATCCAGATCTATCCATGAGGGGTCTGCCTGTCACCCCAGGTGTTTGGGGGGACAGGGGGTGCAATCTCCGAAGTGGCTTCAAAGTCATTTTGAAGGCATTTTGAAGTCTGTGCAAAATAGTTCCTTTGAAGTCTGTGCTGATCTTCGGAGTGAACTTCGAAGTGACTTTGAAGTGACTTCAGAGTGACTTCGGAGTCACTTTGGAGTCACTTTGGAGTTCACTCTGAAGATCAGCACAGACTTCGAAGATGCTCCATAGTTATTTTGCACAGATTTGTTTCCAGATTTTCTGGCGGAAGACCCCATTGTAGACCCCATTAATGGGGTCTACAGAAAATCTCGATTAAAAGCCGATCCGGATTTCCCAAGGCACGGTGGAAACAAATGTGTCTCTAATGGGTGCCGTGGTGGAAATGGGGTCATCCGGCTCTCACCCAAATGGGTCCTTAAGGGGTTCTAAATGGGTACTAAGTGACCGTGGAAAAAACTCCCTGAATTTGAATGCTTTGGAACATTCATATGAAGCTTTGTTACATTTGTAAACCTGGGAAGATTGGAAAGTGGCTGCGCCAGTTGCATCTGCAATGGATCCAGCATGGATCCAGAGTGGATTGAGAGTGGATTCAAAGTGGATTCAGTGTGGATTTGATGTGTTCAGAGCAGATACATAAGGGATATGTATAGGAAATGTAGGGATTTATAGGGAATACATAGGGGATTTGTATGTGATTTGTATCAAACATTCAAATTGAATTCTAAGCCTACCACATTTGAAGGGGATCTATTTGAACAAATACAATTTTTCTTGCATTCAATTCAGTACAAATTGAACCCCCTGAAAAATTCACACACATCCCTTAGACAAAGAAAAGAGTCAACATTAACAGCAAATACTTTTTTTAAAAAAAGTTTTCTTGAAGAATAACAAACTTATCCTCTCTTTCAGAAATGGAACAGTTTTAAAAGCCATTATGGTATAAGGAGCAACAAAATAGCCTTCTAGATATTTATAACTACAAGTCCCATCTGCCTCACCTCCTATAGCAAGAGATGTTGGGAGATGTAGTTTATCTGGACAACCCTGTGATAAGCAACTGTGACTCCAAGTGATATTTGTTGCACTTGAGCTAGCTCTCCAAAGGGAGTAAAATAAGCAAACAAATGTTGCTGGTGATAAAATAAAATATTTTAGATGATGTAGCTCTAGTTTAAAAAGATGTCTCACAAGTGAAAGTATGGTACCTTAATACCTATCTACCTACCTCCTTCCATCCCTTCTTCCTTCTATTTCAAGACTTTTAACGTTTTGAAAGATACAGCAGACTCTAGAAATAACTGACAGCTTGGCAGTATAACTTTTTTTTTCCTTTCAAAAATAGAGCAAAAATCTTCCCTCTATGTTTGTTTTTAATCTGCATTTTATAAGTTAAATGGCTATTAAATGAGTGTTACAGTGCCTAGTGAACAGCAGTCATTGCTTATGCCCTGCAGCTGTTTTAAAACCCAAGTGTTTCTGCTGTTCTACATTTATTTTGTTTTCTTTAAATACCCACCGGCACTTATGGATTAGAAGTAATGATTTTTAGATATATATGTGTAGTGATTTTTGAAATGTATATATTTCATGTAGAAAATCATTAGAGGAACACAAAAGGGAATTCTTCTCCCTCTGCTTTTTTTGCCTTGTTGTTGAAACAGCCAACTAATCCACATTATGAATATTTTTATGGCTTAGTCTCCACATCTGTAAACCAGTCAAGCATTTCTGGAGTTAAAGTTTATGGTAAATTCATTATTTTTAAAGGGAGGAAAAATAGGTTAAGAAAGGAAATTATAGAAGGCCCTTATTTCCTTTGTAATGGCGCAAAATTCAGATAATTTTCTCCAGTGCCAGACTCAGCAATAAAAATCTTCCTCAACAGGCCCAAAGGAAGAAGTGATAGATAGATGATTACTTAGGCAGTACTTTTCCCTTACCTTTCTTGGTGTGAGTAATGCTGGACACAATAGAACCGATAAGAAAAGGGGACTAAACTGAATATGGGCTGTAGCTGCAGCAGTACTAACACATGGTCTTTCTATGAGGAACAAACCCATTCAGATTCCGACAATCTGCAAAGTTCTTGGGCTCTGAAGAAGTTTCAGACAATTTAATCAATTGCTTGCTGGACCTAACTTCTCCACATGAATTCAAGAATTAAATTTTATCTGCAAATGATTTTGTT
This sequence comes from Aspidoscelis tigris stejnegeri, assembly GCA_023333525.1. Classification (NCBI taxonomy): domain Eukaryota; kingdom Metazoa; phylum Chordata; class Lepidosauria; order Squamata; family Teiidae; genus Aspidoscelis; species Aspidoscelis tigris. The sequence continues at coordinate 100,510,934 of JALMGA010000001.1, forward strand.
GTTGTTGTTGTTCACCCCTACAACTCAATTTACAGCATGGAGCAAAAATGCTAATGATGATTGAGCATGTGGGAATGCATAAAGAAATACTGAGTTCCTATTTTCTAGTAGTCAGGGAAGTACCCAAATACCACCTTCATTTCTGAAATGGAGCCAAAATTCCACACCTGTGCATGCAGAAGTGCTTTGAAAAAAAATGGCTTTCTCAGTCAATACTAGTGGCAGCTACCTGGAGTATGGTCCTTCGGATGTTACAGATGGGGTGTTTTTCCACTGAGCTCCTTCAATCCGGATCTAAGGAATGGGTACTTCCCTTAATCCAGATCTAGTAGATCTGAATTAAGGAAAGTATGCAATTTGTTTCCATGGGTGGTCTAGCACCCAATAGCAATGGGTGCTAGCCTGCCTACTGTGGAAACACCGGAGCACCCATTTGCAAATCCGGATCTACCCCATCACCCCAGGAGTTTTGGGGGACAATCAATCTCCAAAGTTGCCTTTGGAGCTTAGCACAGGCTCTGAGGAAAAACCCCTTGTGAGAGCAATGCAGCTGGAGGATCTTTGAGGTTAGCAGCAGATTGCTCCAGCTGCAAGGAGCGATCTGCTGCTAACTTCAAAGATCTTCCGGAGCACTTGACAGCAGCATTGCTCTTGCAAGGGGTTTCTCTGCAAAGCCATTGCTAATCTCCAAAGTTGCCTTCGGAGGGACTTCAGAGACGGCTCTCGCAAGGGGTTTTTCTGTGGAGCCTTTGCTAATCTCTGAAAGCAGCTTCAGAAGGATTTCAGAGCTGGCTTCAGAAGGACTCTGGAGTCTTGGATTTGGGGCACCCACCCATGGGTGCCTCTCCCCCCCCCCAAGCCTCCTCCAGACCCCATTGCCGAATTGTAGTGGAAACAATCCAGATTTGAAGGCTGAAGACCCCATTGTAGACCCTTTTAATGGGGTCTATACGAAATCCAGATTGTAGGACCCATATGATCCAGATTTCCCTAGCTGCAGTGGAAACAGATGTGTCTCTAATGGGATCTATAGTGGAAATGGGGTCACCCGGCTCTCAGCCAAATATGTCCTTAATGGGTGCTTCAATGGGTACTTAGTGCTAGTGAAAAAACACCCTAGAAGTCCCATCATTTCTTGCAATTCTTGGGATTCAAGGGATTTGAGGATCATAGTTTATATGCACCTGATTTTATATATATATATTTTCAGACTGAAATTTCTTCTGCCCTAATTTCTTGGAGGTGCCAGGGATTAAAATTCAAAACATTTGTGAGTACTAAATGTGAAACTAATAGTAATGGTAACAGAACCATAGAATTGCAGAGCTGGAAAGGATCACTGGCAGTTTCTACATTCTATGAATTAGTGCAGATTAAGGCACTCACTTCCTGTCCTGAATCAAGTAGGACCATATTGGCAACTGTCCACATAATGGTTGTCAATTCTGCCTTAACTTCAGACCCTGGAAATATTTCAGCAGTTCACCCCCAAATAGTTAGTTTAGGGAGCATTCCAGAAAACAGAATGGTGTTGGGCTTCATGCACCACATGAACTGAATTCATACATTAGCTGGACTTGCCTACGGCTGGGAAAACTTGGAGACTGTTCTTCCTTTGGTTTTTCAATTTTTGCTTGGTAGACCACTTCAACATTTTGCCTTGTGCTGCTAGAACATTCCCTGTCAGACATGGCATATGGACCCAGCAATCTCCAGAGGAGAACAGCCCTTTAGTCTCATGCTCTGTTCACATAAACACATTTACTGACAGAGAATACACTACTTATATAAATAATCAGGTTTTTTGCTGAAATGCTCTTAACAAAAGGAAAGTTTAATTATAGCAACTGGGATAGTTAGGCCATAAGTACCATATGGCTGTGTGAGTTGGACCATGAGGAAGACTGAGCACCAAATAATCAACACTCCTAAACTGTGTTGTGGTCTTCCAGGTAAGAACTTCCATGAACCAAAGCTGTTCTCGATAATAGGGAACAATGATGGAAAGTGTAGTTCAACAAAGCAGAGGCCTACAACTTGTCCTTATGTGACCAAAGATACAGTCAGTATTTGCCATTATGAACAGCACTGTTTAATAGCTTTCAGGTATCCAAGCTATGAATTTTAGCTACCAACTTGTGAACTACAGGTGCAGAACTTAAACTGTTTTACATGTTCATAACATTTTCAGTGTAAATGATTGCTATAAAAAGACTATAGGCCCAGTCAATAATAGGATTCAGAGAGATCCAAGAATAGAAAAAGCTAAAAATATAGTCAAAAGAAAAGAACCCAAATTGAAGCATTCTGAGAAGATTAAGAAGCATTTATTATTTTATATGTGTGCCCTTTCCTTCAGTAACTGGTGAGTTATCGAGGGAATAAAAAGTTCATTTACATTCTTCTATGATTTTTCTCCCATGAGAGTTGTAGACCTTAGGTGTCAAATTGTTTTGAGAGAAGACAAAAAAATAACAGCATGATCATGAAGCCTGGCCTTGCTTATGCCAAAGCTTGTGGAAACAACCCATTTACATTAGGTGTGCTCTGAAGCTTAGTCAGACATTACCATAAATCATTCCCATTTGAGCAACTTTGTGTCCAGGTAACAGAGGAGGAAACTGTCAGGAAACACAAAGGAAGACTTCAGTGGAAGTTAGGATATAATATCTTTAAAATAGCTACAAAGAATCTGCTTAAGATACCTAAAGCATGGAACTGTGGATACATGAATGTCTAAGTTTGCATCCAGATATCAGTTATTTATTCTACTGTTTTTTAATATTTTGGAATAAAGTAGGTATTCTGGAACATCCATGCTTTATTTCACAATACCCAAATATAGCAGTATAAGTAACTGACATCTGGATGCAGCCCCCTACAAATTTAACTGAATTCCTGAAAGGCGCTTATATGTTTGGTCATCATATTGAGGGGCACCCCAGCAATTTGAAATTATGGAGCAAAAATGTGGGTGAACTACAATTGGTCTCTGCATTCCAACATATTCAAACTACAGGAGCAAGGAGTGTAGTGATCATTGAAAGTTATGGACTATGGACTCGATATAAAGACAATTGTCACCTTACTCATTTGTTACCCCAGAGAGACAGCAATCAAACCTGTGATTTGGTCCTAATTGCCATTCTTGATAGAATCAAGAAATATGTAGCCATTTACAAGTGTTCAGCTAAACTCATGAACCCAAAGTCCACATGCATGCTGAACCACCTATTTCATCCTAGGGATGTGCATGGATATTCGAAAATTCAAAAATCTAATTTGAACCCATTAAATATTGACATTCAAATTCAAATCGGATTTTTAAAAATCCCAATTTGCACATTCAAATGAATTTTGGATTTTTAAAAATCCAATATGGATTTCCATGGCTCCCTACCTGATCCTACCTGAGAGTGATTAGTTTCTGTCTAAGAAAGGGCGATCTGCCGCTAACTGCAAAGATCCTCTGGAGCCTTTGACAGCTGCATTGCTCTCGCAAGGGGTTTTTCTGTGGAACCTGCACTAATCTCCGAAGGCAGCTTTGGAGGGACTTCAGAGCCAGCTCTTGCAAGCGGTTCTCTTCAGAGATTGCAACCCCTGTCCCCCAAAACACCTGGGGTGACAGGCAGACCCCTTGTGGGTAGATCTGGATTGCAAATGGGTGCTCTATTGTTTCCACAGCAGGCAGGCTAGCACCCATTGCTATTGGGTGCTAGACCACCCATGGAAACACATTGGGTACTTCCCTTAGTCCGGACCTCTTAGATCTGGATTAAGGGAAGTACCCATTCCTTAGATCCAGATCTTCTTAGATCCGGATCTAAGGAGCTCAGTGGAATAACACCCTATATTAACTTTTTACCTCTATAAGGATTTAGGAGATCAAAAGAAAACAAGCAAGAACAACAAAAAATACTAACCATGCCTGTTTGCATGTTCTGAGCAGCTGGTTACCTTCAAATGGTGTCCAGGGTCACTTGATTTGGGACATTTGAATATATTTTTGTTTTGGAGATGTTTGGGCATGAGACACAACCTAATTTCCAGTCCTATAGCTGGGGCAGATAAAAATGACATCTGGGTGAGCACAGAAGAGTTGAGAAGCATGGATCTCTATCCTGGAGGTCTCCATGCCTGACAAACACTCTCCTATATCCCTGACAATTTATAAGTGTGTAGGCTGTATCCAGCCCAAAAAGGGGTACATGCATATAAAGCCTGACTGTGGCTTTTTATGCTGCAGATCATATATCTGAGTCATGTTCAAGAGGTAGTTTGTTAATAGGGATGTGCACGAATATTCATAACATATGAATTTGGACATAAGAATTCAAATCTAATGTCTACACATTTAAACATTGACACTGAAATTAGAATTGAAGTCTTTGTCACATTCATGAACCTGGGGAAGTGATAACGCAGCTACACCAGTCACATCTGCAATGAATCCTGAGTGATTTGAAGTGGATGGAGAGCAGATTTGACTTGTTCAGAGAATATACATAGGGGATACATATCGGATACATAGGAGATTCGTAGGTGATATGTAGGGGATTCATAGTGGGGATTCTAATTTAGTTTCTACTGAACATTTGCATCAAATTCAAATCCTACCACATATGAAGGGGATCTCTTTCAATGAATATGAATTTTCTTATATTCAATTTGGTAGGAATCACCACCACCCCAAAAAATTGTGTAGATCCCTATTTGCTAAAATACCTGCAGACCTTCCACAACGTGCTTTGGTGTTTTGGGGCTACAGGATCTGCACTCTATCCTGCACCAAAGAAAGGTACAGCCTTCCTGGTCATGCAGTATCACACAGCCCCTGAGCCTGAGCTATTTTCAGACATGGAATCTAGGGGAGATCTCCTAAAAAGCAGCTTCTGCATAGGGTAGGCTGGGTTTTGCTTCCTGCTACTACCATGTAAGAATGGAGAAGCAGCAGCAGAAATACCCCACATCCTGCTCCAGAACGTAGCTACATTTCACTGTCCTCTGCAAGATGGCCCACTTCCTGGATTCTTTCTGGGGCTGTGGTGATTAAGTCCCTGCACAAGCTTTTTGAGGACCTTACAAATGCAAGAATATCACCTTTGTACCAAGCTTATGAACTGAGTATTAGTGATTTGAAAGCACATACTTGAAAAAGGTAATGTATTGCAGCAACCATTTTTTTGCCCTTGAATCTCTTGTAATATTTATTAGTCCCTTTTCTGCCATAGGCAATGAAGAGTAGTTTAGAATAAAATAATCAAATTAAAAACAGTTGAACCCATTACAACTAATCTCAGCATACAGCTAATTAATCACAGCGGAAGCAAGTAAATGAGGCTTTTGATTTGGGTTTTTTTTAATGGAACAACCAAAATATGATGTAACCATCACTGGATAATAATAAGAATAGCAATAGTAATATAGCAGAAATTTTCTTAAATTATAGGCAAATATCTTGTGACAATAGAATACCTGTTATAGATGTCACAATGATATTCCTAGGTATCATCATCCAAAACATGTTCAGTATAGTTGATCTCTACAGGGACACTCTTGGATAAAAATGATCATCTAATTTTACTTCAATCAAGCATAAAAAAATGGATTTGGATCTATCTCAGTTGCCCTGTGAGATCCCCCCCCTTTTTTAGAGAGAGTGGGGAAGTGCTGTTTGTCCATCTTTTCAATACCATTGACCATGTATTCTTCTGAAGATACTTTTGGGATAGGCATTTCTTTTTCTTCAAACAGGTACAAAATTTGGTTTGCACTTTCAGACTCACATCTAACAGGGCGTGTTCAGTGCTTTCACATCTGAACATCCCTTTATTTGGTTTAAATTCAAACTCTGCTTTCAGTCAGGTAATGTGTTCAGTTAACAACTGTGAAGAAGAAGAAGAGTTGGCTTTTCTACCCCACTTTTATCTCCAATTTACTGTTTGTTTGTTTGTTTGTTTACACTTCTATCCTGCTCCATACCCGAAGGTCTCTGGGCAGGTAACAATAAAACAAGATACACATTAAAAACACTTTAAAAATTCAACAAATTTAAAACAGTAGAATGCATTAATAGTGACTGTAGCTGGGGTGGGTGGTGGGTAGAATATAATTACTCAAAGGCCAGGGAAAAGATTGTGTCAATAGCCCTGCTTATCTCCCAATTCCAAAGAGAGCAGGGCTTCAACAGGAGTGCCAGTCATGCCAACCGGAAAGTCCCCTAGAGCATTCAAAAATCTCTCGGATTCCCTAAGTCTCCAGGGGTGGATCATTTCAATAAGGAAACTCAAAGTGGCTGGCAAAACTTTATTTTCTTCTCCCCACACCAGACATCCTGGCTGCGTCTTCACGGCAACGTTATTTCGAATTCAAAATGTTTTGAGTCCTCCCAATCCAGACGGCAGTTAGGCTTAACACGCTTTTTCCGTGTTAAACCACGCCAAACCATTTTGAATCTCAAACCTGATTTCAACAGGTCTCACTCTGAATCGTGCGTTCAATACGTGTTTCATTTTTTACTGTTTGGACAGTACCATGTTAAGGGATGAGATTTTGTGTTCAGGGAGTCCCTCCCCCAATCGCACTGTATCCAATGGCTGTCCGTATTCTGGGCACGTCATTGTGTGTGTGTGTGTGGGGGGGTGTTTCCCTGCCTGATCTGAAGCAAACTTTTTTCGGATCGCTTCTCTTCGCCGCTCTGGCTGCTGGCGGAGCCTTTCAAGTTGCGCGCGGAGCTCCAAGACAGCGAAGAAAGAGACGCCTCGCCTTCATCCAGCTTCACCGGCCGAGGCTCGCTGGGGGCAGAGGACGCAAGGGTGTGCAAGGCATGGAGGGAGCACAGGGGCCCGAGCTGAAGGAAAGGAAAGGAAAGGAAAGGAGGGCTTAGCTTCAAAGGCGCTTTTGCCTCGCCGCCCCGTCCTTCCGTGTACTTTTTTCCTTTCCCTCCTTCCCTCTCCCTTTCTTTCTTTCCTTCCCTCTTTTCCTTCCTTCTTCCTTCCCTTCCTTTTGTCCTTCCCTCCTTCCTTCCCTCCCTCCCTCCCTTCCTCCCTCCCTCCCTCCTTCCTTCCTTCCCTTCTTTTTTCCCTTCTTCCTTCCCAGGGAAATCCACCTCCATGAAAACATCACCCCCAAAATGCTTGGGTGGCTTACAGGCCAGCTGGCCGGTCCCTTCTGTAGCAGCGCTACAGTGTAGCAAGGGAACCAGCTCACTCTCTTAACAATGATGCGAATTTGCACAATTTCAAAACTCCAGACCTTTATAAAGCGAAAGGAAGGGAAGCAGCTGAGATTCTGTATTACTGTTTAAAGGACCGGGAGCAGGCAGGCTTTCATGACAGCTATAAAATCAGACACTTTTGCTACATTCCCCTCCCCCAATCTCTTGTTAAATCTCCCTCCTTCCCCGCCTGTTTCAACCAGCCTCATCAGCCAGGGAAAGGTCTGATCTCTGTTACTTTGAACTATGTGAGAGGGGCTGATCCTGGGAGGGAGGGAACACCAATCAGAGGGGGTGGGCACAATTGACTGGCAATGGGCTGCCGTGGGGACTCCGAGGATTGATTCCGAGATAAGGCTGCAATCGGAATGCCCTCGGGATGCCACAGAACTGGATCAGGTTCAAAGTCATGGAGACAGTTTTGACCCAGTTCAATTATTTCGGTTTCAGGGAAACGATATAAGGCATCCCGTGAAGACGAGCCCCCTGGGAGGTAGATTGGGCTATAAGAGCTCAGAAGAGAGCTGTAACTAGCCCAAGGTCACCCAGCTGCCTTTATGGTGTGTGTGTATGGAATCAAACCCAGTATTCCCAGATAAGAGTCCGGCTCCCTAACCACTAGACCAAACTGACTCTTGCATTCCTCTTGTGTTCATCTATACTATTGAACATCTATCTGCAGGTTTTGAATATGCTGATAACACCCAGCTCTTGCAGTGTCTCTAAGAGTGGTTCGTGGTGGCCAGGCTACCTCCCCACTGTATGAATGAACAGAGACAGCAAGGGACTTTATTGCCTGGCATGCACTCTTCAGCACCCCAAATGCCTGATTTCCTCTCATTCCTCTAGTGCTTAAAAAGTAGCACTGCTGGGAACTTCCCACAGGAGTGGTCCTCTGAGCAGCAGCAGTCAAGCTAATTACATATATGCATCATAGCTGCTGCTGCTTCTGTACCATCTTCAAGGAACTTAGTCCAAGAATAAGCCCAATGGATGTGGTAGGAATGCAGCCAGAATCAAGTAAATTTGTTTAGAAATAAGCAAGGTTACTGAACTGGGCCAAAGGGGTAAAAAATAAAATAAAAAAGCAAGGCTTCTTTCTGAGTAGATTCAGAGACATGGCTCTTTTAAACCCCTAATATCTAACTTTGTAAAATTGATTCTGTTGTTTTGGCTTTGGAGGCCTGAACTAATTTGGGACAAAAAAAAAATCTATCAGATGATTTCTTTTCTGAGTTAAAGGCTGCTTGATTAATTTCTTCCTCATACCACAGACAAATTAGGAACTGTTTCTTCTTTTGGGCCCAGCTGCTCGAATGTTTGTGCTCTACTGGATTTCTTCATAAAAATTAAAAGCTGGTGGTTTACAATGTACCTGTGACTGGTCCCATTCGTGGACATGTCTGCCTTCAACTGATATGGGCAAAAACCAAAACAACAAATGTCAATTTCCCTGCTTGTTCTGAATCGGTCCTGCACTTCGCCCTACACTTGCAATTTTATGGCTTCTTGCTTTCAGACCCTTTGTTTGCGTGTTTTGTTACACTCTGAACAAGACAGGTAGGCATAAGGATAACAGCTGCCCCAGATTACACAAGTGGCTTATCAACTCAACATTCTGTTTCCTTGACAATACCTGTAGAGATAGCTTAGAGAAAGTCCATAAGTCTCATATAAAATCCATAACCCTTCCACTGCCCCTCCCCACATCTAGACTTCTGAGGCATAGTTCCATCTATCCCAAGGGGTAATACATAACTTTAATGGCAAATATACACTCATCAACATATCCTCCACAATTTTATCTTAGCCTTTTAAAAATTCAGTTGAGCTGGTGCCTATCATTGCATCCTGAATCCTAAGTCAGATAGCTAAATAATCCTTCCAAAAAAGTTGGAGTGAAAAAGGAATATGCAACTGAAAACAAAGGCTGGGTCTACATTGCCCCAGGGGACCACCTGGAATGCTGCATCTGCACTATGGAATAGTTTAACTGGAGGTGCTGCCTCCTAGTAGACTGCTCTGGACACACTGGATGACACACTGGAGCAGGCTAAGGCATGGAAGTGGTGCCTTAGTGAGGACTGCTTGTAAGCAGTTCATGCCTCATTTCAACTAGTACACTGGACCAGTGACTAATGTGTAAATGGAACACAAGTAATGGATTAAAGCCTGGCACCATTTTGATCGGAACCCAGAAGAGGTACCTGAAGTCTATCATTTCCAGGTTCCCATTCAAAACAAATTTGGAGGCCAGGAGTGGGCTGTCCACAGTGCAGAGTGTAGTTGGCATGGGTCAGCAGCAGCCCAGCTTGTGCAGGGTTGTCTGATCCTGGCCAGTATAGCATGGTTGACAGCTGGGGTCATTTGCGCTTGGCCCCAAAGTGACACGCTTCTGCTGCCATTTGTGAAGGTCTGGAAGAATGGTGTTAGGCATTTTAGCTGTGGGTTACCAGACCATGGTTCATTGGTTCAAAACTGATGGCCATAGAAGCTGGCCACTTAGGCACCCAGCTAAAACTGACCTGGCCAATATCTTTGGAGGCTGGGAAATTTTTATCTTGGTCTGCAAAGTTGGGCTGGAATGGGCCTGGTGGAAGCCAATGATTACCTGTCCAATCTTGGACTGAATCACTGCATGGTATTGGGGTAACCATCACAATGCAAATCCTGTTGGAATCCTAAATCATTCAGCTTTTTGTATAATCCCTGATTTAGGAGAGGAGGGATCAGACATGTACATGAAATATTGATCATTTTTATCTTTTGGTTATGTTTCTCTCTTACGTATGTTTGGCCCCACTAAATTAATGCCTTAAGGCTAATAACCCTTCCTTCCATACAAATTGGTTCAATCCCCACCTCACCATTTTAGTGCAATCTTTGGAATCTTTCCTAGGAAATTATGCATTTTTATATGCATTGTGTATAGTTTGGGTCCCCCCCCCCCTTTACATCAGTATATTTATATCTTTTAAAGACATTCTGGATAGCATAGACAAGAATATCTATGCACTATATAAAACAATCACTTTAACTTCCTTGTGCACTTGCCTAGAACCAGCACTTTGTTATCTCCTATATGCTAATGAATATGTTCAAGGATCTCCAATGTCAGGACAAGGCAACAAGCTTAATCAGGCAGAACCATACTGTAATTAATGGAACTATACTTGTATAAGAGAGCAAGGTAGCTGATTGTGTCAATAGAGGGTCCCCACTGTATGCATATATCTATGTAGCATTGACATCTTAAATTTAACTGCTCTGTGAGACCAAGCACCATACATGCCATGACCTATATGCCTAATTAAGATAACTTCCTTAAGTATCCTATATATTAAAAGAGAATTCATTCTGTGAGTGCCAATCATTATTTAGTTATGCATTCCATGCACAAGACAAGAGTCAGCTTTGGGAGGAAGAAGCACTTTAGGGAAACGTTCTGAAAGGGAAATCTCAAACAGGCAAGACTTAGAACACTTAGGTCATGGTCACTCGGGATGTCGACAAATATTTGGTACATTCAGATTCATACCAATTCATATGTATTCTGACATTTGTGGATGAATCAAAAGGGGCCTACATTTGTAGGCTCTATATGTCCATGAATGGGATTGATCCAGCATTCATCAAAGCTTTGTCAAAGCTTCAAGTAAAGCTAGATCCCTCCGTGGCCTCCCCTCCATGGCCAACTGCATCCCCTTAACTTTGGCCCCACCACTGCCACTGCCACCATGTGCTCCTTCTAGGCCAAAGTAGGCCTTCTGGGTCTGCACATGGAGCTCCCATCCCCATTGTTGTGATCCCCAGATGTGAAGCTTCGTGCACATACCCAGAAGGCCTTTTTCAGCTTCTGAGCAGTGCCAAAATGGCACCAGACACACCACTATGGTCCCCATTCCACTTATCTCTGCAGAGACCACAGTGGCATCTCTGGACCCATTTCATTGTTACTTGGAAGCTGAAAAAGGCCTTCTGTGTATGTACATACAGTTTCTCATCCCTGTTGTTGCAAACCCTGAATGGGAAGTTATGCTGAAATGGGCCCAAAGATACCACCACACCCCCGCCATTCCACTCCACCATGCTCCCTTACCCGTATGCAGGGTGTGGTAGTGTTGTCTGCCATCATTTCCGCATTGCTCGTAAGCTGAAACATGCCTTCTGGATTTTCACGCACAGCTTCCCATCCAGGGATCTGCTGCACATGTAGAGCCTGAAAGGCTGTTTCAGGCTCTGAGCAGTGAGCAGCATGTGGTAGCAGCAGTAGGTGAGTGGGGGTAGGAAGTGAGAGGTGGGGTGGGATGGTTCCCTTCATTCATGAATATTTGTGAACATTTGGGTGATATTCATGCATGAACCCAAACCCCCACATATTTGGGGGGCATGATTTGAATGAAGCTGAATATTCCCCCATTCAATTTGAATCAAATTGAGTGGGAGAATTTGGTTTCATGCACATCCCTAGTGGTCATGTCTTCACTTTAAACCTTCTTTAGTCTATCTTCAGATCTGACTGCTCACACCTTTTCATTTCTATCCATTTTATCTGTGGATTTTCCATTCAGGAAAGTATCTACATTCACACATAAGATATTATATTAAAGATAACCAAAATATTGTTTTGGAAAATGTGATTTCATGCTTACAACTATACCAGCTCAGTACATTCACACACAAATATACAATACAATAATTAACAGATTTGTCCCTAAATTTGCACACACAAACATATTTATCACATAGGAACAGATATCAGGAAACAATTAAAATTTTACTTTTGGATTTTTCTATTATTATCCACCCAACTGCCCAGTTTGATTTGTGCCATATTAATATTTTCACTATCAGTTTTGAGAAATGCAATATATTCTAGTGGAGTTTTTATATGGTGAAAAAGAAAACACATATTTTCCACCTGCACTACTGACCACTCTATATAGTGTTTTGCAATAGATCAATTTAACGCTGTCATTCACTGGAAAATTATCCTAGCGTTACAAGGTCTGATATCTTGCCATCCCTCATACATCTTTGGATGCATTATTCAGGCAGGAACTTCTATAATAGCAGAACAAATGTTGCTTTAGTCAAGATTTTGTGGTGGGTCAGTTCAACTCCAGTTCTTTGCTTGTCTGAACTAGAACTTTCAAATTTGGTCTCAGTTAGAGGCAATTTCATGCAATATTGTTTTATAATGTTAGAATAATTGCAGATAATTGGAGCAATATGGAGTGCTTTAGGAAAAGCCAGCTGTACTATAGGGCAGAGTTGGAAATCACCTTGTGACTTGTCTGTACATCCAAGATGGCTTCCCTATCTGTCCAGACTTAGACTGCCACAGCAGCCATGTCATTTATAACTTCTTGTACTACAGAAGAAAAACAGAGTCAATGGATAGTCTGCACTGGGCTGGTAGACAGGTCAGGCCCGATGGACTTGCTAAACCACTTTGTCCACACCCTGGGGCAGAAATGAATCGGTATAACAGATGCCGTGTTCCCTACTAGAATGCTTGATCTGCATTGGATGAAGCTTTGGAGTGGGCTATGACATGAAAATAGTGTTGTATCGTGCTGCGATGTTGGTCTATTGAATTATTTATTTAAAGTCAATGACTAATATAAGTAAAAAATATAAACCACATAAAAGCAGGCTAAAAACAAATCAGAGTAAGCAAAAATATATAACTACAGAATTATTCAGGTAGGCAAAAATATCTAATTTTTCAGTCTTAAAGACTTGATAAACAGATAAAAAAGCTACTTGCAAGCATTCCATGACCCATTTTAGTGGGCACGGCAGACCAGTGGCCTTTCTGCAGAAAACATGGAAGCCATGATCTGGTATACAAAGCCTGTTACTGTTTTGCTGGGCACCCAGAGCTGGTACCATAAGTGCACCACTTATGGGCACCTAGTCCAAACAACCTAGTTCCTGGTCAGCAACTTTCTCAGAGGAGATTGTTATGGCACAGAATACCCATGCAGTGTGGAAATAATCGAGAGCATTCTCTGGCAAGGTTCTTCAAATATAGGCACCCTCCTCCTGGGTATGGAATCCAGAATGTGATATGAAGCTTTGGCTTTGGTAGTGTGAGTGCATGATTTACTCTGGTGCTTGAGGATGCTGCTGTTGAAGTGCGCACATCCAAACAGCAGTCAGAAAACAACTCTCCTGTGAAGGTTCTGAAGAATTTAAAATGGAGTTTACAGGTACTGTAGATCGCCTCTGTCAGGTGTGGAGGTGTGGGGAGGCTAAGCAGGGGGAGATGCATCTGTCCTCTCAGGTCCCCAGATTCCAAGAAGACTGGGATTAGCTGCTACTGTGTGGATGGTTCCACAAAGGGCTAAAATCAGTCAGATTTTGTCACATCTCTTTGTTAGGAGTTCAAATTTTTCTTGCATTCAATTCTTACAAATGAAATACAAAATAAAAATGTGCATATCCATGTTGTAGACTATTCTATGGCCTACTCCATATAGATACTTTCAAAGGAGGAAAGCAAGAAGAACAGGCAAATATCACATTTCCCTTCCTTCTAGTAAGCGTGTTAGGTGAGCAAAGTTTTATTCACAACATTTGAGGTAGAAGTCTCCCTAAATTAAAAATTAATGATGGCTTGCTAATTCCAATTTGCTTTCTTCCATTTTTTCCTCCTCAGAGCACATCAGCAATGTCAGGAATGTCTGAAGCATCATTTAAAAGGCTTGTGATTACAGGAGTTCATTCGATATTGTAGTATCCAGGATTTTTTTTTTAATACCATATATGTGTATTATGTAAAAATATTCCTCCCCCTGTCACTGAAGTATCCTTTTAACAGGCTTCACTTGTAACAAATACAATGTAAGCATATGGTTGGAATAAACAAGTGCTCTATTGGGTTCCCCAGTGTGCAGTTCACATCAGCCTGTGTTTCTAAATGACAGGAAATAAAACTCAGAGGCTTGGAAAGTGTAGGCAAAAGGAAGAAGCACTTATAAAATATAGAGGAGTAAGATTGCTTGTAATACTATACATTGTCCATTGCCCTCACATTGTGACAACTTTGCAGTCAGAATGTAACCTCCTCCTGTTATTAGTCCAGACATTTTGAGAAAGTAGGGTGCAAAGCATATTGTACTATGCCTGTCCAATTCGATACAGCTATATATGTGCAGTTCTTCTGTTAAATAAAGGTTTTTTTTATGAGCAACATTTCTTTGTCCTAAGAAAACACTTTCTCACCCAATTAAATTAAGTGATCATTATAAACAACAGACATTTTTAGTGCTGGATGGATTTTAGTGGGTTCTTTAAATTTGTTTTTGCTGTTTTAACTGCTCAGAAACCTTCAGGTGCAGGTGGGATAGAGATACAAATACAGTAAAAATAAAAAATACTATACAATACAATAAAAATAGAATAGAATGAATAAGTGTGTATGTGTATGTCAGAGTACAGAACATAATGTGCAAATGCGGATTGGGATGGGGAAAGGTAAACAATAGAATGCCACTCTCAGCTTTATTGTAAAATATAAAAGTAATAGATTTCAAGGAAGAATATACATTTACAAGTCTTGGTTTTACTAAGGAGAATATTTGCTGAAGCTTTGACAAATACTGGATAATTTGATTCATGGACAAATTCGATTCATCCGCAAATGTTGGCATACAAATTCATATGAATTCCGAATACCATGAATATTCCTAGACTGGATCACTTCAGATGGAACTGCTCCAATTGCAAAAGTAACCCAGCTGTTCTGGGTAAGGCTCCATGCTGCCACTATGTGTCTTCATGGCAAGAGCAAATTTGGCTACAAGTGGCCTGTGTTCTCATGGTCTTTTTTTTCCCTTCTCTGTGGGGAGGAGACCTCCAATTATGCTTGTTGGCCTTTGGAGGTGAACTTCATGTCCAGATATAACACCAGCATGTGAATGTCATTCCCTCAAGCCTTCACTGGGCATACTTGAAGCCTGGTGTGGATGCAGTTGAAGTATCAGGTAACTATAGTTGGTAGCTATGGTTGATTGTGCTTCCTATATATTTATTTATTACTATGCTCTGTAACCATTATAAATATATTAATAATGCTGCACATATTTTAAATATAGTTCATCATATCCAAATATTTTATTACAGAAATGAATCTCATCCCACTATTATTACTATTATCATTCACCAACATTTATTTAGTGCCAGCATTGTTTAGAAGGGTTCTAAGCGATGTAATTTCTTTCCAGGGAGTTCAATTTCCAGTGAGTGGACTGACAAGACAAAATACCTTCTATTCCATTTCATAGTGCATTTCTTAGTTGGAAAGATTAGTGCATTTCTAGTACAAATATAACTACTACAGTTAAGACTCTGTTACTGAAACATTTTTATAAGGCTTTCAAATTTGCTGAGACCAAAGTGAGGAGAAGCAGAACCTTTTATGCTAATAAAGGGTTAAAATCGAACCCAGGAGCACTTTTCACTTTCACTTCAGAAATAGACAGAATAGCCCTAGAACACATTCCTTCTAGAATAGTATTATCTGCATGTTAGGGACAATTTATACTTCTTTTTGTTGTTCCATAGGGAGAGTAGCATTTAAACTTTGGCTATGTTGAGAAACAGCAGCAGCAACAACAACAAAGTACTGATACCAGATCTGCTCCAGTATAATTGTAAGCAGATATGGATGATCTGGATTATTTTGAAACCCAGAAACACCAAATTTAACTTTTTTTTTAGGGGAATCAGTAGCTAGATCTTTCACAGGTTTTAATAACGAGGAATAATCAGAAAACAGAGACAAAACCCATTTCAGACTCAAAAACCAGTTTCTTGTTAAACCAGAGCAAAGAGTTTATTAGAAATACAGAAGAGAAGTTGAAATGAAATATAAAGCCATATCAGAAGCATTTTTAGAACAGAAATAAGCATACAACAACTGCAAAACGACTAAAGAAATGAACATTTCCCACTAAGAAATCTTGGTGAATTTAACTGAATTTATCCCTCTTTTATTGAAACAATTAATTTATAGTTATGCAGCAAAAGCCTCCCAAAAACCCCAAAACAAATTGCTTTGCACGAGTAAGACGTTTAAGAAATGAGAGTAGAATTCTTCATTAGAAAAAAAAAACCAATTGCAAACGACAGCCAAAAAGGGAATGGAAAACTCCTAATACTAGAAAGATCCCCTAACCCAAAAGTTCTAAAGAAAAACAGGGGGAAGTGACTGGAGGACACAGATCTTCTGTTGTTCTCACCAATGATGTCTTCTCCATGCGCAGAAGTTTGAAGTTACAGAGATGCATGACCACAGCAAACTGCATCTCTTTCAGGAACCCAGAAATGACTTAAAAATTGGGAAGCCCTTCGGTCTCAGTCAGACTTCTGTGTAGCAAAAAGAGGAAAAAAATGGGGGGGGAGCAAAGCTCCTTCAGCTCTTTGTCTTCTCCTTCCATGGCAGATATGAGGAGGGAGACTCCTGCACCCCTTCTCTCCTCTGCCTTTCTTATAGTCAGAAATTGGAACCAAAACAAAAAAACCCTGCTGATTATGGTTCTTCCTTTGTTTAATAAAAAACTGTAGCATCTTGTAACTTTTTCCAAAAAGATGCAAATCAGCTTAACATCACCTCCAAAAGTTCTTCCTGAAAAGGCAAAACTGGTTCTTCAGGTGTCCAAAAGAAGTTAATTTCTTATGCTAACCTGTCTCCTTGGCCAATCTTATTGTCCCTTTGTAATGGAATGGCCCATCTGTACTTATCAGATTTTTGTACCTACAAGGCTCAGGACACCCCGGTGAGACCCACTTCCTCAGTAACATCTGAATTATTTTATTAAAACAAAGGATATTCTTCCCCTCCAAACCTCAGCAATCAATCATTAACATCAATAGAGCCAATATTTTACCATTCTCTGTCCTCTCTGGTATTCCTGATTTACCAACTTAAATGGCCCATTAAGGCTCCCACAGTACCAAGAGGTCAGCAGGAATTGATGCATCACCAGCTCTTGAATGGAGAAACAAACCTGTTTTGTTTCCTTTGTTCTGGCCCCCAGGTATAATCTTGAGTGGGCCATCATAGCCAGGAAGGCAACTGCAATTTGTGATTCAATGGAGAGATCTGCCCTTTCTTTTACAAAATGCCACAGATCCTTTCCTTGCTTTTAGAAACATTTCAGATGTCCAAGGCTTTTATTCCAAGTTAATGGTCAAACCTCTTTCTTATTCCAATTGAGGGAGTCCCAAAAGCTCTGATGGAACCACACCCCAATCTTGGCTGGCCCAAGACACTGCTCCTACGCCAGAACTTTTTTTTTTTTTAGCCAATTTTTATTAATAATCATAGCTGGTATCAATACCAATCAGGTATCAGTACCTCTGAAGTGCCTCTGAGGCAGTGTCAAGGTGAGACTGTTCACACACCAGTCTCCCCCTCTCCCCCCTTCCTGAGCATTCTGTACTAGGAAAGGTAGATTTGAGAAGGCTTGGGAACAGGAGGGCCACATACTGCACCTCTGAGGCACCCCCTTCCTTTTATATGAAAACAGCCTTAGTGAAGCTGAGTGTGTGATACCCTTACCTGGGATTTCACACACAGGGTGAATTCCCATCACAAGCTTAAAATGGTTTTGAAATGGTTTCGATCCTCACAGTGCTGACGTCAGGTTGGCTTAACAAAGCATTGTAAATGTTAACACTCATTTCAACAGGTCTCGCTCCGGTTTGTGCATTTGAAACGTTTTACATTTCTTACTGTGGGAACCATACCATTTTAGTGGGACGAGAATGTATGTTTAGGGTTTCCCTCCCCCAATAGCTTGCTTCCAAAGATAGCAATTTTACTGTAAAAATCCACCCCTTACAGCAGCCACTACACTGTAGCAATCCACCCACTTCACACCAGATAACAATGTTGCAATGGTTTTTGTGCAATTCTGAAAGTTCTGACCTTTAGAAAGGGAAAAGGAGGCGAAGCAGGTTCTGGGAGATGTGTGAATGTTTTTAAGGCTGTGGTGGTGAGCTGGTGAAGGGGGCTTGAGTTGCCACTGCTGCTGTGTGCCCTAGGCAATGGGGAGAGGAGGGGAAAGAATCGCTGGCTGCCTGGTGCCATTTTTCATCCATCCAGGCAAGTGGCAGCCACCCACCCAGGCTCCCTGAAGGGGTCCGTTATGGGTGGCGTGTTCATGCCAGGAGGAAGAGGGCAGGGCAGCCCAGAAAAGTGGCTTTTAGAAAGTAGCCACTTGAGTCCCCCCTTGAGTCACATACACCACATACAGTCCTCAGAATCCGGATCAAACACGATTAAGTTGAAAGTAATGGGATCAGGCAAATTCGTGTTTGCATCCAGCTCTATTATTGCGGTTTAGGGAAACCGTATTAAGCTTGTAATGGGAATGCATACACAAGGTCAGTTGCACAATGTACCATCAGATGCATCTGCTGTTTGGTCACATTCGGGAAAGTCCAAATGGAGTGTGGAAAATCCATAAATAAAATTGATGGAAATGAAAAGGTGTGAGCAGTCAGACCTGAAGATGAACTGAAAAAAGTTTAAGGTGAAGGTGTGACCATGGCTGAAGCTTGGTGTAGCCTGAGAATAAGTCTGATCAGTTCCTTAGAAGGCTACATATAAGGCACTAAATATTTACTCTTATTAATATTTTCCTCAAAAAGGATGTTTCAAGCAAACAACTGAATTGTTCTGTGCATACCATTGGTTCATGATTTTCACTCATTGGTTAAGGCAAAGAGGGACTAGGCAGAAAAGTACACGATGGCTTTTGTGTCAGCAAGCCACAACAGTGATAAAGCCTACATCCAGCCAACAAGGGGAAATAGTTTGCAAGGATTGTGGAGCAGATGTCAAAGTGCCAGACAGATTTTATGGTGCTCTGATGTCCCTGCAAAGTAAAGCCCAATGCTGAAATGTTTTTGTTTGTTTGTTTTTTAGTACTTACATCGGTATCTGTTTTGGAGTTTCCTTTCCCTCCCTATTTCCCCATGTGTTTAAGGCAAAACCTCTTGAGAGTTTGGGAAGCAGCAGACCTCTCAGAGAGGAAGGGGCTGACCACATGGCTAGAAGAGCCCTCCCTGCTGCTTTGAAAGATCAAGAAAACATGGAGATTATCCATTCCTGCAGAGCTTCTTCACTTTGCAGTAAAGCTGAGCTCTGCATTTTTAATTTATGTCTTGAGACAAACCAAAATGTAAAAGGAAGCCTGGCATTCTTGAATCAATGCTTAGTGATAACTTGCTACTCAGATGATTCCCTGTTCTCTGCCACACTCCATGACTACTAGACTGGGGCATATGGTATCTTTTACTCCAACCAGTGTAAAGTTTTTGAATTTTTATTAAAAAAAACCTGGGTTGTCAAAGAAGATAGCATCGGTTATCTGAAAATCAAGATTAGCCAGAGACCTTTAAAGCTGAATATTCTAAGTAGGCAAATGTTGGTCTACTGAAGAAAGTTCATGCAGCATTAACCTAGGAGCACAATATGTTTCAAAATCTGGATCCATGTGTACAAAACTTTGAATATCTATGAAGAGGCTTTCGTTGTTAGTTTTTAACCAATATTCTTGATATTCCAGGGATTAATCTAGAGAGTGCCATTTGGAATATCTGTCTGCATTCATACTGCTGAGTCTGGAGTAATCAACTAAAGGGCCTGGAGATACTAATAGACTGTAGAAGACTTTTCTAAAGCGGGTGGTTTAAATGGTGGAATCTGGGAGTGTGATTCACCTTCTAACAAGGACATGTTTCTTGCTGCTGCCTCTCCTGCTGCTGCTCTTGAATTTTCTGCCACTGGAACTGATAGCCTAGCTGAGAGGACCAGAACTGAGTGTAAGCAGCCGTGATGACAGAAGTTTCTTCCTTCACAGCAGCATCTGTCACCTGCAAGAGGAAAATTCCAGCAGTTGCCAACAGCTCAATCAAATATTGACACAGCTGTTCTCTCTACCATATCCCTTTCTCTCTAGCAGTTACCTGTGACTGCTGCCTCTAATCTTTTCCTGCAGCTGCCTACATATGGCTCAGATATAGCTGACATTGACTGCTGATGGACATCATTCTTTTTCTGGTATACCAAAGCCTGTAAGGATGCTGTCTTCTGGACCATGTCTAAAAATGAGAGAGCAATGAACTCTGGCAAATGTGCAGCACTGAAAAATTGCCCAAGTGAACACCACCAAAAAGGAGCATGGGGATGATTAACCAAGTTCAAGAAATCTTAGTTTTCTCTTTAACCCCAGATTGTTAGATGGAGTGAGGTAGTGTAAATTTAAATTATAGCTTTAATGATGCAGTAATGAATTAAACCAATTATATTGTGTCCTCATGTAACGCATGCACAGAACTGTTTTTTGTTGAACTCAGTTTGCAGCAAACGGGGTGTTCAAAGTGTTCACTGTTGAACCAGACAAGCCCAATGTTTGCACAGAGTGAACAAGCCAGTTTGGTCTAGTGGTTTAGGACTCTTCTCTGGGAATACCAGGTTTAATTCCGCACTCCCCCATGAAGCCAGTTTGGTGACCTTGGGCTAGTGACAGCTCTCTTCTGAGATCTCACAGCCCCAGCCACCTCACAGGGTATTCTGTTATGGGGAGAAGAGCAGGTTTGTCAGCCACTTTGAGTCCCCTTAAATGGGTGAGAAAAGTGAAGTAGAAAAGCCAACTCTTCTCCTTCTGAAGCAGTTCAAAGGACCTGTGTTATTTAAAGTGCCAGGTCTTCAACAATTGTGACGGAAGAAAAAGCTGAGTGGTGGGACCAATTGCCTAAAGGGTAGCAATGGGCCTTCCTGCCACTCCCCACGTTGTCCAACACAATTTTGAGAATCTGCATCTCAAACTTACACAAGTTTTGCCCTGCTGACCCACCTCTCTGGTAGTTTTGTCATTGCAGTCAGTTATGAGATAGAGCCTTTAAAATCAGCATGTGGATTTTGGGAAGTGCCAAGAAGATGCCTGATGAACATCATAATATTTGAGGTTACCCTACATTTTTATATTCTGCAGAACTTTGGCCCTTCTGTCCCTCTCACCTTGCTCTCTTCCATTTCCCTCCATGCCAAACACTTTATCAAACATTTTGAACTAAACTTCTAACTCCTTTGAGTCATTCAGAAGTTCTTTGTAGCTTGCATGGCTTGGTTCAGTTTGAACTAGAAAATAGTTCATACCCATCTCTACATCCAAGTGAAAATGAAATAGATCCTTTGCACAATCTGCTCTTGGGAACTGAGTGATGGAAATGGCAGTAGTTGTAAAGTACTGACGTGAAGGTGATAGGGATGGCATCCATTGGAGATCTCACTTTGACCTTACCAAACTACATTTTGGTTGCAGACTGAAATATGATCCAGCAGTTTTGAAGCAAGGATTTTTATTGGGGCTTTTCTTTATTCCTTTAACTTCTAATCTGTAGCCTACTGTTATGTTAGTAATTACCTGTAATGTGAAACTGTTGTGGGAGAAGGAATGTGTTTTTCACAGAGACTATTAAAATGGTGTTTTTTTGAAAACAGAACAGAAACTTCACCTACCATTATGTGGATGTTGTATACAAGACTATCATTAAAAGTATCCTGAAAATAATCTATGAAGCCTCTGTCATAATGTAATATAATCATTTAATTAGTTCAGGTAATGTATCAAATATAGTCATACTGTTTCCAGCATTTATTTGTTTCCATTTTTATCTTGCCCTAGCCCTATAACCAAAGGTCTAAGGACAGACTGCAATAATAAAAATGAGGTGTAAAATGAATGTGCTAAAGACTGAAACAGTGCAGAGGAGAGGCTGTTTCCTTAGCCAAAAGCCAGGGTAAATAAGTGTGTCTTCATTGCTCTCCTAAACATGTGATGTTAAAATACCTGGCACATCTCAGGTAAAAGACTATTCTATGGCTTGGGGGCCACCATGGAGAAGGCCCTATTTCATGTGCCCATGCCCTTAGCTATTGAATGTGAAGGTGCAACCAAGACAGCATCCCCTGCAGTTCTTAAGGCATGGACATCTAGATATGGGACAAAGTGTTCCTTCAAATATTTGGGATCCAAGCCATTTACAGCCTTATCAGTTAAGATTACACCTTGAATTAGGCTCGGTAGTGAATCAGCAGCCAGTGAAGCTCTTTTAAGATTGTTCCCAGCCAGCCATTCTGGTCAGCATTCTGCACTAACTGCAGCTTTCAAACCCTATGTAGACTGTATTACAATAGTCCAGTCTGGAAATTACCAGAGCATGGATTACTGTCACAAAATCATCTCTGTCCAGAAGGAGCCATAGCTGGCCTATTTCTATAAAGAATAAAAGACATTAAAAAGACATTTATCGGCTGGAAACTTTTTCTTAATTTTCATCCTGTGTATTACTATTTTTACAATTGTGTTAGAAAGTGAAATTATGTATTGAAAGCAGTCTGTTTGCATCATTTTTGCTAAAAAAGATATCTTGCCAGAATCATTTTATTTTCTGCTTTCTAGTTCCTTGGGGCAGGAAATGTATCAATAGTACCAATTTGGACCCAGCATTTAAGCAGCAATTCAGTTTAAATCCTTTCCTGCTGCTTGTTATTATATAACTGTGAAAACATCATAGCATTCCCAAACCTCCCAGAGTCTTCTTTCAACTAGAATTTCTTTTTGTCATCACTATTCAAAGAAAGTGGTCTGAGTACTTTTTTGTGATATATTACTAATGTCCCATTAATCGGGAAAGTAATATCTCTTCTTGCTCAGGAGAGTATTTCATATAGTGAGAAACACATCTGAGTTACCTTGGTTCCTTTCAGAATCTTTATTCATGCCAGTCTCTAGCTACTATGGAAAATCTAAATCTTTCTAGAGGTTCAGTGCATTCATAAAGTGTGAGTTCATACCTATACTAGTGGGTCCCTTCAAGAAGCCTTAGGGGCACAACAGTCAAACATACAAAGTGGTTGCTACCATAGATTGCTCTGAAAATGGTTCTGGAGGGCTAACACCCTCCAAGGAATTATTCATCAGAGTACTAAAAGAGCACTCTGATGTGTCTGCTGCCTTTTGATCAAATAATGGCAGAGACTGTGTCCTATAAAGCCTGCACTATGCAACTATCATGCTGGCAAAGGCTGAGATGCACACAACTCCCCCCCCCCCCCGTCCTGTTTCTGATCATTTTAAAATTATTTTGAAAATTGGTTACTGTGCTTTGTTTGCGAGATTGAATACCAGAGGTTGAGATGAATTCAATTAGCTTGATTTTTTAGGTAAAAAAAGAAAAAGAAATATTCTTTATTTTTATTTTTATTTGCAGGTGCCAATCTATATACTGACTATCATCTCCCCAAGATAAATAATTCAGCAGGATTATTCCTTTGAAGCACTCTTGAACTCAGGAATTCATTTTTTTTCTTTTAAACTACACAACAACTTAACTCTTTAAGATTGTTAACTCATTCCTGACTTTTTGGAGAGGTTCAAGAGAATTAAATGTATTCCCTTCCAGAAATGTTACTGTCTGACAGCTAAATGCATGTTTAATAGAAAGAATGTTCTAAAGCAGTACAAAGTAACAAAGTCACTGGAAGAATTCATCTTCAAACAAAGGTTTGCACAGTGTTTAACACTTTACATCTAGTTAACCCCCTCTTTAACTCTTTCTAGTACTGTTGAAAATAATATGGGGGTACTTATCTTTTAAACCACAAATGCACACTGCATCATTACTGGAGTAGAGATCTATTCCATAGCATAGTTTTAAATTTTCACAGGTACTGGCTAACTTGTCTGATAATTTTTTAAATTTATTTACTATTGTCATTTGTCACTTCTAGGCTGCATCCCCATGTAAGATTTAAAGATCTTTGAATTCATTTTCAAAACTGAACATTCCCACAGGATCAGACATATCCACAGTTTTTGAGGATTAAATATCCTGGAACTTGGATTATCTGAATTAGAATCAAAAGAACCCTAACCACGGTATTTAGAAATAATCCTTGTTATTTGTCAATGGTGACACAAGCCTTTCTTTGGAGGTGTGGAAGCATGATTTAAGGGTGTTCACCTCACTTTCCCCTGAGCCAATGATAAGCCAGGATTTCCCCTCCATCCCCCTAGCTTTTTGCCACTGAGATCTGGCTGCATTGTGCTGTTCAGTGCTCCGTCTTCCCTTTTAGCTGTAGAAAAGAAAATGAAGGATGGTAGGAGGATTCCTATTGCATTTTGGCTCCCACCTGAAGCTGAAATTGGCAGCTTCCCTCCTGGGGGTTGCAAAAGTGTGTTGGCTCTTAAAAGGCTGCCTACTTTCAGCTTATCAGACCCAATGTTAAGCTGTCTCTCTGACTGCCAAAAAGGACTCTTCTGCCAGTGATCGAGACTTTGTAGGTTTCTATCCTGCTGCTCCCCTCCTTCCCTCCTTATACCCATACTTTTTCTTCCCTCTCTGCTTCCCCATGGTGATCTGAATCAGGCTTATATAGGGGGTGGGGCTTGGATCCCCACCTAGGGTATGCCAAAAAAGAGGGGGAAGAGGGTTCCCACCCCTCTGAATGTCCACATAATAACCTGCCAGTGGGATCCTGAAAATACAGAGCTCACTACTGATTTAAATGACATGGATTAAAACCCAGAGTAAATGTTGCAGTGGAAACAAGCCCCTAGAGTATTTTTCATTTTTAAAAATATTACAAAGTGGTTTACAGGGGGCATCAAAAACAAGGCTAAGAGTATGCAATGGAATAAAAACAATTACACATTACAACTAGGTGACTGAGAGAAGAAACATATTTTCTTTACAGAAAAAGCCTGAGTAAAATGATAGGCCTCTAATAGGTCCCTATAAGGTGTAAGTCTAGGTGCCACATTCCAAAGGCATTCCAAAAGGAAGGTGCTAACACTAAGAAGCCTGGAACATGAGTCATCAGAAGGTGGCATCCAGGGTTTTTCTAGAATCATCATGTGACCAGCCAGCATTGGAACATGACCCATTCTAGACTTCTTCAATGTTAAGATGCACAGTTAAGTTGATGGAAGGGAATCCCTATCCATTGTTGTCCTCTGTGTATTTTAATGAAGATGCAGAGAAGAATGTTTTTATAGATGAACACATTCAATATTAGCATAGCCAGGAAACAGGCAATGGATTCTAAAAAAACCTTCATGTACTGTATATTCTGGCGTATAAGACAACTGGGCATGTAAGACGACCCCCAACTTTTCCAATTGAAATATAGACTTTGGGATATACTCACTGTATAAGAACACGACACCCAGCGTATAAGACAATCCCTGACTTTTGAGAAGATTTTCCTGGGTTAAAAAGAATATACAGTTCATCAGTCACTGATAAAATTCAAGTGGTGAAATCTTGATTAGATCTGTAGATTAGATCTGGATGCAGAGTGATTACCTGTTTGCTATTCCATCTCCTGGCCTTTCGCTGCGCCGGCAGAATTTCTTGGCTCTGCTCCCAGCATTCAGCATACCAGCTCATTAAAACACGGCAGTCCAAAATATTATTTCTAATGAGCTAGGATTTATTGCAGGTAAGATTACAAAAGCATGTAGAAAGCAAGTTCAGGCTTTAGCCTGGCGGATCTCCAATCCATTCCATGTTATCAGCTTACATTCTTGGCAAGCGGCAAGCAAGCAAACTACAAGTACAACGGCTAACAAGCTTACAAGCAAAGACTATAGAAGCCTTTTACATACTAGCAACCGGACGTTGTTTTGTGACAACTTCCGGGGCTTGTGTGAGTTCTGTCTCCCCCTCCCATTTGGCCTACGTGCTCGCAAACACTTCTCGACCTTGCAGCATATCTGCTTCATAGTCCGTTCCCAGGAGAGAGGCAGACTCACTATCAGTGTGTTTTGAAAATTTTGTACATCCGACTGTGTTTCCATCACTCTTTCTCACAGCTAACAGTAATAACTTCAATTCATCATCATTATATTTCAAATTACTGAAATAAAATAAAATGAAATATTATCTGTCCAAATAGTGTGTCACGTCACAGGCCAGTCAGGCAACAGGCAAACACTTGTGCAGCTACTCAGTCCCAAGGGTTCCAGGCATTCTCAAGGTCAGTTCCAGTCCAGGGTCTAGTAGTCCAGAAGTCAGCAAGGGTCAGGCAGTCCAAAGGGTCAGCACATCACAAGGAGTCCACGCTCAGGTAACACGAGACTGCAAAGACGTTGTCTGCAACAACTTGAGGCAACCTGAGCTTGTTCTTAAATAGAGGAGTCAGAGCCAGGCCCACAGTGCAGCTGGGCTAATTGCTCTGATCTGCATCTCACCTGCTACTGCTGCCTAAGCAGGCGATGAGAGAGCCTTTGATTAGGCTCACTGCTGGTGGATTCATCATCAGAGCTGTCTGGCTGCTCACCTGGGACCACCCTTAACTCTTCCATGCCTGCAATGCCATGCTGTGGCTGCTCCTCAGCCTGTGGCAGCATTGCAGGCATATCCCCCTCTTCTGATGAGGCATGACATAGTGTTAAGGACAGAGGTGAATGAAATATGGGTACAAAAATACATACAGTAAACTTTAAAAAAAAACCCTTATAGGTTGTAGACTGTTGTAGAAATAAGGTGAATTAGAAGCCTGTGAGAAATGAAAATTGATTGATCACTCTTCCCCTCCTAGAACAAGCTCATCTGCCCATTCCAGAATGCAATTTTCCTTTTACATTTACTGAGAGTGCACAGCTATAGAGTACATTCTACTATGTAGGAGCAAGAAATTCTAAGCAGAAAAAATCCTTGAACAAGGAAAAGAACTTCAGTGCTATAAGCCCCTGCAGTTATAAATGATCCTGTTCTTTGAGACTTTCTAAATTTAACTATAAGAATATGTGTTAATAGTACAGCAAACAGTCAGAAATCAAAGAATTCTCAGATCTGAAAAATGTAGTTAGGTCCACATTTTCCCAGTCCATAGAATCTCCATTGATAATTCTTCTTTTCTTGATTGCTCAACAGCTATAATAATTAATTCATGCATGTAAATAGTCAGTTCCTATTATTAAACATAATTACAGTTCTCAGTCATAAAGGAAAGCTATTAGGATATATACTCTGTGAATCACTGCTTTTACAGCATTTTTAGAATCATATATCAAGCATTAATCATAAATAAAGATGTCACATTTTTAGCTTCCTGAATTGCTCCTAAAAAAAGATTTCATTTGCAAGCACCATCACACTTGAGTGTCAGTCTCTAATTAGCAATGCAGTCTTTTTTTAAAAAAAATGTTGCTACATCATAATTATGATTTTTTTTTAATTTTGTGAGATAGGTTTAGAAAAGAAGAAAAGAAAAATAGTCCAATAAGTTTTTTCAGCACATTTCAGAATTCAGCAAATTGTGGTAAGGCAATATTGGAATGTGAATTTACAGTTTACTTCATATGGACATCACACATCCTAAGCCTTCATGGTGGCTGAATTTTATATGTTGGTTACAGGAGTGTTCTTATCCACTTTTAACTCACAGTAAAGGTCAGAAAATGTGGAATAGAGCTGGGATGGCAACACTAGGGTGTGGCAGTTATCTCTATCATGGGAAATTCTTACAAGGAACATAGTTTCTATCAACACAGTAGGTCTGATTAATGCTGACACGACAGGAAGCCATGAACGATGATGCTTATATAGAAGTGAGAATTCTTGTGCAGAACCTAAGATGTGTTCACACATAGTTTAAAAAAAGATCAAAAGTACCTCAGAGATGCTAGTGTGTGGCTGGGTTCTCATCCCATCTTGAATCCACCTTTTCTAGCCTTGAATGTTTACCAGAGGTTGGAGGGGCAAGTGAATAATCCCACCTGAACCAGCTAAGAAGTGTTTTTTTATTGCCTGTCAACGCAGCCACAGGTGAATAAAAACAACAATGTGCGCTCAAAGGAATGCATAAAACCAAGACTTCTATGACTTCCCTAATATAAGAATTGATCTGGTTTAACTTTCATGGGGAGAAATAAAATTGGTATATGGTAGATGCAGGTAACCTATCTATATTTTTTTTATCAAAATGTGGATTATAGTACTCTCTCCATTAATTTATTTCTGAATTGATGTGTGGACTAGGCTTGATTTTTTTTTCCTAAAAAAAGAAAAATAAAGAAGTTCCTTGGTAAATTGTTGCCGACTTACTATCAGAACCTAATTATGATTGTAAAGCCAGAGAATAGATTGCATTCCCTGTGCATTGCTAATGCTCTTCAAATCCTCATTTGTCATGTTCAAGGTTATGTAGAAATGATATACAAGAAACCCAAACACTTTTATTGCAATCATTTCTGCAGTTCCTGTCTGTAACAGACAACCTTCTTAAAACCATGGATAATGTAAAAATTAAAGTACCATTCAGAAGGGATTATAATGGAAGTATTAAGCTTGAAAATCCTAAAGATGAAAATGGAGCACCAAACCATAAATAATAATGTAATGGGATCTCTTTTTACAAGATGCAAACTAGCTATATGTGACTGTGAATTATCACATATAGTGCACATTCATGTGAGTACACACAAGTCTGTACACATGGGAATCTTTCAGCCAGCCAGCTGTGGATCATTGTGGTTGCTAATAAAAGAGAGAGAGGAGGAAAGAAAATGGATGGGGTCTAGCATTCTTTTGAGCCTTCCTAGATGCATCTCACATATGTGGTGCTCAAATGAATCATCAGGACAACTGCAAGAAACTCATGGACTCCTCTGGGCAGCAAGGACTTTTCCTATTCACAGTGGTGATGCCACAACTAAGAAAAGGCAAACCAGTGCTTTTATTTTAGTTTTTGTTCATTATTGTAATTCCATGCCAGGAGCACAAACAATGTAAATGTGAATTTAAGTTAACAGTAGGGTGGGTATGCTAGTCTTTCTAAAAGGAAAAGAAAAATCCAAACATCGATATACATCTGGCAGCTCATCACTGAGTTGATTGACACAAATAGATATTGCTGGTGGAAAGTGAGCAGCGAGGTACTGATATGGGGACAGTTCACACTTTGGCCCATAGGCAACGATTAGGCAACACCTGGACAGATGCATCTGCACTTGCAGGAGGTGTTTACATTAGGGATGTGCACAAATATTCATAACATTTGAAATTTGTATGAATTTGGCTGAATTTGGACATTTGAATTTGAATCAAATGTTGGCACATTCGAAGATTGACATTTGGACTTGAATAAAATGTTTGTGGTTCTTTTGATACATTTCTATGAAGCTTCATATGGGATTCATATGGGATTGGACATTTGTATCAAATTTGAATCCCACTACATTCAAAGGGAATCTATTGAAATAAATATGAATTTTCTTGAATTTGATTCAGTAGGAATCAAATATATAAAAAGTCCGTGCTCATCCCTAGTTTACATGCTAGAAACATCCCCTGCCTGCCCAGAAGTTGCCTAATTGCTGGCCAGGTGTGGAGCATTACCAACCCTTACCCCAGCTTACCTGATAGTGTCCAGCCAGTGACCATTTGCACCTTTGCTGGATGAGGTGGTTAGTGGAGCTGCCATGCAAGTGCACTGACAACTCCACGGGACTCCTGACTCATGTGCAACTGTGCAGAGCATCATTCTTGGAAGATTAGGCTTCCTAGTCTGTAACAGTTGGTCATTTGCCTTCTACACATGGCCCACTGTTCTTGGCCCAGCAGACATCTGAGGCTGAGGTGGCATGAGCTCCCCCGATGCAGATGGCCCTACTCCCCTACATGGGATGGATTGTATATCAGGACAGGGAAGGATGTGAAAAAGCCAGATCTCCCCTTCTCTCTCTTGCATGTATATTCTGCCCTATACTTTAAAGTCTCAGGACAAGTTACAACAATTTAAATGCAGAAAAGCAAAATTAAAACAGATAGAAACAGAGAATGATACCCAGCCAACTAATGTAAGTCAACAGTGCTTCAAAGACCAAAATACATTATTGAAAGTTTCCAGGATGATCTTAAACAAGGAAAGTCACATTCAATCAACCATGCAGAAAGTAAACTATGTTGTTACAAAACATATTATTCAAAGGAAGTCACATTCAACCAGCTATGTAAATGCTAAACTGAATTATACAGTTCTCTGTATGTTGTTTTTCTCCATCTCTCTCCTCCTTCCTTTCCTCCCCTCTTCTTCTTCCTCCAGATAATTTCTTCTTAAGAAAGGCAAAATTGCCAATGAACTAGGCAACATAATGCACCATGTCTAGAGTAAAAAAAAGAGGAAACAACCAAGTGGAAATATAACATTCTTAAAAAAAAAAATCCCAGGAATGATGGTACTAGAAGAATTTTCTTCAATGAAGGCAAAAGAGGCAAGCAAACCAGGGCCCTTTCTGCCCAGATCACAG
This sequence comes from Aspidoscelis tigris stejnegeri, assembly GCA_023333525.1. Lineage (NCBI taxonomy): Eukaryota > Metazoa > Chordata > Lepidosauria > Squamata > Teiidae > Aspidoscelis > Aspidoscelis tigris. Next base: position 100,541,492 of record JALMGA010000001.1, read on the forward strand.
GTATGGTGTTCTCTGGATCAGTGCCAACATTACTGATGGCATTGGTCCAGCTTGCCCATGCCCCATTATTATGCTGTTATCCTGAATTTAAGCATTCATTGGATTTCTCATCACCTGCAAGTGTCTCATCTGTCACTGCACACACTAAAAGCTAATAAGTAAACACACATACAAAACAATGAATTAAATGAAGTGGAATTTTTAAATTTCTGAAAAGATAAATGGCTGTTATGTGCTTTAAATTACTTTCTCAGACAACTTCAAATGGAGACATAATAAATCTGAATATGTGTTTCCATAGACTGTAACTTTTCAGGTGATCTTCCTCTCACATGACAAGACCCAATAAAGAAAATCAGTCAGTACATTATCTGGTTCCTTCCCTCTACTAATTTTCCAGCAACCTTGTTTGGATTCAGTATTGGATCCCTAGGCTTCTTTGGAGGGGAACAGAAATTACAACAATGACAAATTATAACAATGACAGCCACGACAGAAATCATAACAATGTTACCTGTATAGTTATGACAGCTTTCCTCCCTTGAATGAAACATCTTACAAATTAAAGACCTTTCTACAAGTGCAGTAAGGGCATTAGCTGAATACTGGAGGCCACTGCCCACTGCTGGGATGCTCCATCCACACAGGATAGGACATAATTCAAATTAGGAGGGTTATGAGTATTCCTTGCCACCAGTCTACCAGGGAACCATTTTGGCAGCACACTAAAGCACACTAGGGATGTGCACAGATGTTCTAAACATTTGAAATTCAATCAAATTCAGTTGAATGTGGACATTCGAATTTGAATAGAATGTCTACAAATTCAAATTTAAACATCCAAATGAATTTCAAATGTTTCAAAACATTCATTTGAATTATTCAAAACATTTGAATGTGCAGATACGTATGTGTTATATGTGTATCTGTACATTTCTCATATGTATCTGTATACATTTGTGCTGATAGTACGGGAAAAAATGAGATGCATATGGGATAAAACAGGATGTGTACAAAATGCATACAGATACATATAACACATACGAATGTTGTTGACGTTCATATCTTCAAATACGAATGTTGTCGACATTGATATCTTCAGATTTGAATAGATTTGAATGTATTTGATTCAAATTGGATTTGTTGCATTTGGATTCTAAACATTCTAATTGAATTGAATGTTTGGATATTCGATTCAACTTGAATTCAAATGCAATAAACAACAACAACAACAACAACAACAACAACAACAACAACAACAACAACAACAACAATAATAATAATAATAATAATAATAATAATAATAATAATAAAATCAAGCACATCCCTAAAGCACAGTGCTGAAATGGGTTCCCAGGAGCTCTTGGAGGTTAGCCACAAATCTCACATACTATTCTTTGGAGCTGCTTCTTTGGGTACATGTGAATGCAGCCTTGGCCTCTTATACTCTCCTTTCTTACATTTACTTTCTTGCCTTCTGTCATTTGAAATTACCAGTTCTTTATGTATTATTTTATCAATTCATATGGATTTGTTTAATTCTCTTTTACCTGTATATTGCATGCCAGATGAAAAATTTAACAAACCCACCTTTGCATATTAATATTAGGATTTTTTAAAAAGAAAATGCTGTCCTTCCTTCCTTCCCTCCTTCTTTCCTTCCTTCCCCCTCCTTTCTCGCACAAACATACTGTATTACTTAATTCTCTATTTCAGAGGAAAAGAATGTCAGTCTGATAAAAAAAAGGTGAGCATTTGTATCTCTTTGAAAAGAACAACAAGAAAGAAAATGGTTTATAAAGGCAAACATTATCAAAGGCACCTGAAATGAAGAAAGCTCCCTTGCTTGACTGACCAATTTGCACATTTACTGAAGAAAACAGTATCTGCAAAGAAACTATATATTTGTGACTCATGGTTGGTGGTCATTTACCACAGTTAATCCAACACCAGTTCTGTACACCTTTACACAACCTTATCACAGCAAGACATCACAAAGAACTTTTCAATATACTATTAAAGCTTTGGGTTAATCCATTTTGCAGAGTGGTTGCATTGTTCAGACCTGATAAAATCTCCTGTAGTAAATTCATCTTCCAAATAACTTACCTGAAAGAATCATGTTACCACAGCGATATACTTGGTCAATTCAAAGTAAATGCCCTAAGCTAATCTTTTGAAAAGGAAGAGCTTTCATAACTGTACATGAGAAAAAGATCCAACAAAATCCAATAGCGACTGCGAACTTTCACATCTGTGTGTTTGCAGTTATTTTAATTACCTTTCATATTGAATCTGAATCCTACTACTTTTGAATGGGATCTCTTTGAACGAATACAAATTTTCTTGCATTTCTTACATTGAATAATAATAATAATAATAATAATAATAATAATAATAATAATAATAATAATAATAATAATAATAATAATAATAATAATAATAATAATAATAATAATAATAATAATAATAATAATAATAATCTGCATATCCCTAATCAAAGTTGCTTAAAGTAATTGTGCTACTCTATAGGGTTGCTGTCCAGGATCATCTTTGAATAGCAAGGATATTTAATGCTTAAATATGAAGAAAAAAGATGAACTAGAAAAAAAGAACTGACATGCTGTCAGCACAGGAAGAGGCAAATCTCTCACTGGATGGACAGATACACTTCAGCGAAAGTGGGAAATTGCCAATTTAAACTGCACAGCAGATCAGCTAAAACAATATAATAAAAAATGGAGGAGGCAATACCAATGAGAATACATCAGGGGCATCTGTGAGAAAATGATGCACCACTTCTTAGTCTGCCAGTACAGAAAAAAGAGAATCATAATTCAGAGCTTCAGATACAGAATTGTCATAGGTTTTGAACGAAAAAACAGAGCAACCTGAAAAAGAAGACTGGCCTGATTGAAACTAGAACACATAGGAACCACTGCAGATGCAGAAGTGAATGAGTGGGAGAGTTAAGTTGATTTGGTTTGCTGCGGCAGCAGCCAGGATGCTTCTGTTAGTGGAGTACCACTCATAGCTCCCAAAATACACCTAGACTTGCCAAAGAATATGGTGATTTTCCATATAGCAATTACAGGTGCAACAGGGACATACACAGTCAATAATTAATGTTGGCATGAAGTTCTATAGGCTTACAAGCCTGGAATGATATTTGGCTCGAGTAGGATATCTGTGTAAATGCTAATATGGTATGTAGGTGTTATAATAGCTTTTGTATTTGGGAAGAAATACAAGCTGCAGAAGAATCTCTGAGGGAAGGGGGCACTTAGTCACATGGCTTCAAAGCTAGGTAGAGTAATAGGTATCAAAACAGAGGGGAATATGTAGTCACACCTCCTCATCCATTCTCAGATGCCTTAGTGGGCCACCTGAGCCATCACATCTCCATTTTCAATATCAGCCACCTTCTGTAACTCCCATCTCTCTCCTGAAGTAGCTGTAGTTGAGGGCACAAAAAAGAATATGGAGGGAAGACCCTTGGAGACATGGAAGTGTTCAGTGGGCTTATTGGGCGGGTTCTCTGGTAGAGTTGCCTTCCCCCAGGCAGTTCCCATGCAGATGTGAGCCCACAGACCATGTCCTACACACTTGACTGCCTTACTATAGTCTTGCAGTGTGGATTGGAGAGATTCATAATCCTCAGTCCTTTGTTTCCTATGTATACTTCTTCATTTGCATACATTTAGGGATGTGCACAAATATTTGTAACATCTGGAATTCATACGAATATATATGAATTTGTAGATTTGTGGCCGAATTGAATAGGACCTACATCTGTAGGCCCTATTTGTCCTTGAATCTGATTATCCAGTATTCATAGAAGCTTTGGTCAAAGCTTCAGTGGATAGTGGATGTCCCGGGGCCTCTGCCCAAGGCCTCCTCCCTCCCCCAGGTCTCCTGTTTCCCCTCCGTGGCCTCCCATATGCTCCGTTGGTGTCCTGGGCCTCTTTCTGCACTCTCTGGATGGCCAAAATAGGCCTTCTGGAGCTCAGAAAAGGCACTTATGGTTCTGGAGTCAGGCAACCCCAGAACCAGAAGGCCTATTTCAGCCTCTGGAAAGCAAAGAAAGAGGCCTGGGATGCCAGTGGAGTGGTACCACCAACTTCCCATGTACCCCGTTATGGTTTGGGGTGCACCCTGCTGCTGTCCTGGGCCTCTTTACACACTCTCTGGAGGCTAAAATAGGTCTTCTGGAGCTCAGAAAAGGCACTTCCAGTTCTGGGCTCAGGCAACCCTGGAACTGGAAGGCCTATTTTGGGCCCTGGAAGGTCTATTTCAGTCTTTGGAGAATGCGGAAAGAGGCCAAGGATGCCAGGGGAGTGGTCCCGCTTGCCATTTGGGACGCTCTCCACTGGTGTCCCAGGTCTCTTTCCACATTCTCCAGAGGCTGGAATAGGTCTTCCAGAGCCCGGAAAAGGCCCTTCCAATTCTGGGGTCAGGTCTGCACACCCCTACATACATTACAACTGTTCAATCAAACCAGTTCATACACTCCCAAAAACATTTTTCTTACTGGCATATGCAGCTATGAAAACTTCTGCAACTACATTACTTGTTTCAAGAGAACAGGTAAATGAAGCCCTCTTTCTGAAAACCATGCCTAGATTCCAAACACCTTTCTGCCAACATTTTTCTTCCTTTTACCCAGCCAGCTGAGGCTGGTGGGAGTTGTAATCTAAAATATTTGAAAAGCACAGGTTTGTGAATACTGATCAAGAGTTAAGTCATGTTCAGAAAGTCAACAGAAGGTGCTGAAGAATTGTGTTGAAGATCTGCTTTAGATAGGTATTATTAGTTTTCCAGCCTTAATTGTTTTTTTTATTGTGTGTAGCAAATTCATCCCTAATAAATGTTTAGAAGCTATTGGTAACTACGTGCAAATCTGCATGATTAATGCAATAGCAGCTTTGATTGCTATCAGCCTGAACTTTATTTTAATGTATAATTTGCAGGTTAAATATTCACATATCATGTTAAGAGTGCTATGCACTATAGAATGCATTCTAATTAATGGTAGTTTCTTGTGAGGCTATTCCGTTTCACTCCTGATGAGCTTTCACAATAGGAATCAGATTTAATTCTTTAAACACTAAGATTGATTACTGCAGGTTTTTTAATACCTCAGTGGAATGCAACATTTTTGTTAATGATCTGGAAGAATGGATAAACACTGTATTAATTACATTTACAGATGATACTAAATTAAGAGGTGCTTGACTCACCAGTGAGAAATGAAAAAGGGAAAGGGATATAAGAAGGTGAGAAATGAAGTATGGGCTGGAAACAACAACAACAACAAAAGGCTTGGGAAAAAATGGCAAATAAACTCTTTGGGGGATTACTAATCCAGAAAGCAGATATAGGAAATAAGTGTGAGATCCTTGTAATAGGAATGCAAGGTCCTAAATGCATTAAAAATTGATGTGTGTCTGTGTAAAACAAACACTTTAAAGTAATAATCAGATGATTTTGAATCTGACTCATACATATACACACACAGATATCCTCTTTCCATATGGCAATATGAGATTGCACACCTAGAATATTCAAGCAGCTCTGACCACCTCATTATCAAGAGGACATCAAAAGTTGGAAGAGATTCAAAGGAGGCCAATATAAGTGATTAAGCAGCTGGGAGAAATGATTTATGAGAGAGATTAAAAGGACATAAATGTACCGATATACCATATAGCAAAATTATGACTAAAGCTGTGATCCGTAATGCATGTACTCTTGAGACCCACCCATAGATTATGTACTCTAGTTTGTAAATGGGAGGAAAGGGCTTTTGCCGTCACGTGGCTTTCCCCAGGCATTTGCAGCAATTGAGTTGCTGGTGTTCATGTATACTTGTTTTTCACAGGGTGACTGCAGCTATAAATCAAACTACAAGGGGTATTAGATGGGTAGGTATCCCGTTCAATCTGCTTGTCCTCCAGATGCAACTCTAGAGCAATTCATGGCAAAGGGGTGGTGAGGAATGTTGCTGACAAATGCTTACAGAGATAAGGTAAATAGAGAAACTCACTAGTTGGATACATGAACTGCTGCTTTTTTTCTGGGTCAACTAGTGATGATACTTAAGTTTATCAGAATTTTAGGTATAATTTAGCATCCAAGCTGTTCTAAAACACAAATTATCCTTCGGTCTTGAATCCTATAACTGTGTCAGTTTAGAACATCCTCAGGAACCCACCATGGACCACAGCTTACAAATTTGTTTCCATAAAGAATTTGATTTGGACAGGGTGGATGAGCAGGGAGGTGGGATTTAGGGATGGAAACATGAAGCATTTCTCTCTCTCCCCCCCCCCCCTTTGCTTTGAACTGAATTGAAGGGGGTAAATGTTCAGTTTTATGAGAGGTCCCCACCCCCAAACATAGGAAGCTTTGCCTTTGCACTTATATGTTTGCATGAAGGGAACCCCTGTCCCCTCCCTCATGCCAAGGCCTGTCTTGTCCCTCACTCACCTCCTGCCATCGCTGCCCACTTTTCCTGTGCCATCTGTTGTCTCCTCCATCACCACTACCACCTCCTTTGCTGCTACCGCAGAGGCTCAAGCCAGACTTTCCGAAGGTGGGCTAAGGTGGCAGCACACGATTCAGTCAGGAAAACCACACCAAAAATGTGGAGGCCTCTTTGTTTGTTTCATCACATAAGCAGGAAGGCTTATACCTCAGGCTTGTCCACTTTAAGTAATCCGATTAGATATGTTCTAAGCAAAGAATAAGTAGCTGCATTTAGAGTTAATGCAATATCTCACAAAATGAGGATCAAAAGCATTTATTGCCAATCAAAGGGAAAGCTTCTCTTTTCTTCTGTACATTAGATGCATATTATCAATCTTTTACCTGGGGGGAAATAAGTCAATTCCCATTTTGAGGCTAACAACAAATGTTTAGTAACTAAATGCTTGAAGCAAAATCCCCTGTTTGACAAGGTTGGTACAATAAATCACTGTCAACAAATTATATTGCCAAGCATTGTTTGCTGAATTAATATAACTTCTAAGACAGGCTTTCATCTCCTGAAATGATACAACACAGGAAACTATAACTTTGGGAAATTCTCCTGAAATCTGAATCGGAAAATCCCTGACTTTTACAACTACTAGCTGTGTAGCAGCCTGTCTAGCCAGAAAAATGCAATTAAGGGCTATATTCACAGTGAGATGGGTCGAAGCCAGCATCTGGAACAGGAGGTAGGAGAAGGATATGAGTCACCATAGGGATGGAAAATAAGAATGTGCACAAATTAAAATTGCATGTTTGGTTCAACATCAAATTCAACATCTGTATGTTCAGCTTGACAACAAACTGTTTAATCAAACGACAAGGTTGGCTGTGTAGGATTCCAAACTTGTTTGAAAATAAAAGATACACTCACACATCCATGCAACAAACATGAATTATTGAATCAAATAATTCATGTTCACAAGCAGAGGACAAGTTGCCTATACTTGGTCTAAAAACTACCACGTCTTTGATTTGATGTGAACATCTGCAAACACAAACAGTTCTATCAAACTGTCAAACAAATAATGAACCTTGCACATCTCTTCAAGTGACTGTGTGTTTTCTGCATGCTGCAAGATGCCCTACCTGACAAATCATGGTGAGGGAATCAGGAGAGACTTTCACCACCACCCCATGGCAGGATCAGCTATTAGTTTGAGAATGGAGACTACCTTTCCTTTGAGTGCCTAACAAGGGCTTCTGAGATCCTGCTGTTTTACCTATTACCTAAATATAGCTGTCAAGTTGTCCTAACTATGTTCTACGTAAGGACATTGGTATACAGATGTAGCACAATCTGCACCTTCTGTTAAGCACTACTTACTAGACAATGTAGACTGTGGCATCTGCAACTAAATAGGCATGTCATTGTGCACCTATCAAAGGTGCAGGAATTTTGGTCCACCTGTCCAAAACCTGAACAAAACCTGGGCAAGTATACAGGGTGTGGCAACTCAGCTCAGCCCCTCCCGTGCCTCATTCTCTGCATAGCAACACAGAAAGGAAGCAAACCGCTGAGCACCACAGGTCCCTACTAGCTATGGTGGGGCTGTGTGCCAATCAGTTTTCCCCCCATTGGTGTCCTGCCATATATGTCTGTAAATCAGACTCTAGGGGGGTTTCCACAAGCACTAAATACCCATTAAGGACACATTAGGCTCAGAGCAGGAAGACCCCATTGCCACCGCAGACCCCATTAGAGCCACATTTGTTTCCACCTGTTCTAGGGAAATCCAGATTACATGGGGTCTTCAGGCATCAAATCCAGATTATATGGAGCACGTTTCCACCGCAATTGGGCAATGGGGTCTAGGGGGGGCGCACCTATGGCGGGATGCCCCAGATGCAAAGCTCAAAAGCCTGTGCACAATCTCTGAAGAAACTCCAAAGAATAGCACAGGCTTCAAAGAGGATGCCATGTGAGAGCAATGCCATTTCTATGGACCTTTGTCAAAGGCTCCAGAGGATCTTCAGAGTTTGCAGTAAATCTTTGGAGTTTATGGCAAAGCTCCAGAGATTCTTTGGAGCCGCTCCAGAGAATCTTCAAAGAATCTACGGAGCATCTACGGAGATTTCACCCCTTGTCCCCCCCCAAAAAAAACTGGGGTGGATCCGACGTGGGTAGATCCGGATTCACCACATGGGTGCTCCAGCATTTCCACTAATGGGCCAGCTATTGTATATTAATACAATAATTGAAGTATCAGTTAAAACCAAAAACTCTATATTTTCCTAATTCTCATGGGCAGATAATATTACACAACAAAGAAGACTAAAAATTAAAAATAGCTTACAAGGCTTAGTCAGAGTGGCTTATTAGGACACAGTATGCATTATTACTGATTCATATTAAAAATTCACTATAAAATATTCAGAAGCATTAATTATGGTATAGCACTTTTCTACAAATCAACATTAATCTGTCACACATGAGCACATTTAATTGCCAAGTTGTGAGAACAGAAGCCAAAACCAGGATGCTTTCAGTAGCTATTGCTGAATACCCATGACTGTTTGAACAAACTGGTTCCATTTGACTAAAGGATATTGTCTCTCCAATCTGTCTGTCATGGAAATTATCAAGGAAGCCTTAAGGATATATATATCCTTTGTTTCATATTTGAAAATTGGTTAGTTCTGAAAAGTAAAGAGATTAAAAAAGCAACCACAAACTCTCTCTACTACAGTTCTAATACCTGAAGAAGATTCATAATGTTCCACCTCAGTTTCTCTACTAAACACAATAGGTATCTTCATTTTATTATGATTTAATCCAATGCAAGCCTGGATTTAGGACCCACAGAACAAAACAAAACATGGGTGATTTTTTAATATATCCTACCAAAGCAAAGATATTACTCCTACAGATTCTAGCAAATATTAATTTATACACGGAAGCGTGAACACAAACAAGGTTGGGGGTGGTGGCAGTCAGTTTTCATTCAGAACTTTATCTTCCTATCTCTTGAACAAAAATGCACACAGTGCTGCGCCTGAGACACTTATGTAGATAAATGCATACTACGCCTTTTGTACCTTTATAGCTATTTATTTTGAATTTTTATGAAGTCTCAGGGTGGCCCAGAATTAAAAATGGCACACGAAAAATTGCAAAGCATAAGCCATTTAAATGCAACAGCCTCAGCAAGTTGAGGAGGGGGGAGGGACTTGCCATGCATGTAACATATCCCCAGAGAGGGAAAGAACAAGCCTAGACATGTTTTAACCAGTTGCCAAAAGGTATAAAGTAGAACAAGATGATGCATCTCTCTAAGGACAACATTCAGTAGCCTGGGGGTGTTGCGTTAAAAAGTACTCTTGCTTGCTGCTGCTCTCAGCTGGCTGAAGGCAGTAACATCCATTGGAAAGTCAATTTCAGTTTGATTACATCCAGATAACCAGTACATATATTTAAAGACTGGTGTGATATACTGATGTAGCATTCAATAGCAGTTAAAGCTTCATGACAATCTTCAAGGGTGGCCCCACAATACAATAACAACGCAACACACAATTCTGAAACCTTATCCATCATTGTGGCCAGAAATGTTAGGCTGCTCTTATATGCAACAGTAATGGGGATCATGTTTAATCCATTCATTATCCCCAAAACAATGTCTCAAACAAACAAACAAACAAACAAACAAACAATAACACGTCTTTGTTTGTTTGTGTGCAAATAGAAAGGGTGAAACAAGAAACTCCTCCCAAAACCGATAGGTAGATACTTAAAAGCAAATAAAATCACCCTGTTGGAAGTTTCTCTTTTTGGCAACTGGGTTATGATTCTATTTATTTCTTCTCTCTACAAGTATAGAGATATGCCAAATTGGTTTATCTGAACGGGTTTAAATTGAACTGGGTGGTTCCTTCCTTCCTTCCTTCCTTCCTTCCTTCCTTCCTTCCTTCCTTCCTTCCTTCCTTCCTTCCTTCCCGAAGAACTTTTTATTTGTCATTTTTCTATAAATTTTGCCCCAAGACTTGACCAGGTTCAAATTCAAACCAAAAACACCCTTCTGGATCAAATGAGAATTCTGAATTTGAATTGAACCAAAGAATGTTCCTTTTAATTTGAACTGCACACCAATTTTTAAGCTTTTGCACATCTCTGCTTCAAATATTATTTTAATATTTCTTAAAAAAACAAAAAACTCTAGGAAACCTGCACATTTTGTCTTATATTTATAAATAACCAAAAGCTAGAATACGTGCTTTGTTTGCTAAGGTGATGATGATGATTAAATGAAATCTGGATACGTGCATAACTTAATTTGCATGTGCCTTCTTCTGGGTAATCTGGTACAACCCAAGTAGAAATTCAAGGTGTAGCTGTGAGTAGGGAGCCCTCCAAGCAGACAAGAAGCAGCAAGCCTTTGGAGAAGCTAGCATTTCCTGTTTCACCTTTCAATAGGCCAGCAGATTGTCTGGCCTCATGGCAACACCACTGTGACATTTTGTACCATTTTGCCATTACCCACCACTCTTCACAGCTGCACATTCACTTGTCTTTTAGGTACAAAACCTGGGGCCAATTTGCACACTGGCCTATCGTTTACAATTAGCCAACATCTGGGCAGGTGCATCTGCACATACAGGAGGTGCTTACAGCCTACAAGCCCCCCCCCCCCCGCCGCCTGCCCAGATATTGACTAATTGTAAACTAGCTATGGTGCACACAAAACTGTGCACCACAAGCACCCTAACCTTAACCATATCCCTACCTTAAGCATCCAGCTGGCAAACATCTGCACTTCTTCCGGCTGGCGAGGTCACCCGAGCTTCCGTGAAAGCACGCCAGCAGCTCACATGACCCCCTGATGCTACTGTCCTTGTGCAAAGTGTCATTGTCACTATAGTGACAGTGCTAATGCATGCAGAGTCACGCAGGGTGCTCCACTCAAGATTGTGATGCCCTGTGAAGAATCAGCCACACAATAAAAAATGGATAAGTGATCAATTGTACAGGGTGTAGGCTGCCATTGACTAGCACTCGCAAGTGTCAACATTAGTTTCTAATGCACCTTTCTTGTCCATGCGAAATGGGAGGAAGTGCAAAAATGCCCCAGTTTGATCTTAATGTACAACTTTCTTCATACATTTTTAAAAGCCTTTCTGATTCAGTTGATGGGGGAAGATCTGTGGGAAATGTGGTTGACAAATTATTGGGCCTTTCTTTCTTACATTTACCCCTTCCCCTTTTTTTCATATATCTGTTTGATGCTGAGGTCAACTTAAGTGTGTGTGCCTCCATTGTCACCCACAAAACAGAACATCCCCCTCTTGCAGTGGCAACCCTGCTGCTACTGCCATTGCTACTCTAAGCAACTTACCCTGTCGGTAGAGAATGGGGGAAGCTTTCCTCCCCTCCTGTAAAATGACAGTGAGAGCTTACTTTGTTCTTCCCCCACCCTTAGAATGATTCTGATTCTGAGAATATAGTCTTAAAATCACATCTGATCCTGCCCCCTTCCCACCACGTGGATGAGAGGGCTGCATTTTTTATATTGGAGTCTCAATAGCAGAGCCAATCTGGAAGCGTAGGTGAGAAGAAATGGTCTCTACTTGTCAAATGGCAGCTGGCAATTCCCAGCTGCCATTTGACTGGCAGAGAGGCCCTTCCTCCCCCTCCCCATGGCATTGGCTGTAATCTTGAGATTGGATGCCCCAAATTCCAAGTGATCCTCCCATGGGAGGTTGGGGTAGAAGAAAGCTGTCACTGCCAATCAGGTTTTTAAAACAACAAAAAATATCCAGCACTTCCTGCACTTTCCTTATAATCTAGCAAGACTTCAGTCGGCTCCTCTGTTGATATGGACAACTCACAACATTTTCCTAGCTGTGTCTTACTGCTCTCGTCTTACAAGCTATGCAGTTTTAATTATGGACTCTTTGTGCTGATGGCTTTTTCTCATGCCCACTTTCCTTATTTTTCCTTGTTTGCCTTCCCAATGAAAGCTGCTTGACAATACCCACATGTTTGTTTGTTTAATCATCATGCTTATTGCTTGCCTTGAACCTTGTGTCATGTTTGAGACGTGTTTGAATCACTGATATTTCAGAGAGAGGGGCTTAGCTCCATTTTAAAAGCCAAGATGAATCTTTTTTTCTTCTCCATACTTTGACCACATTTTCAGGCTCAAATGGAAACGTGACCTTTTTAAACACCAAAAATCAAAGCGTCCTTTCTTTTTCTTTCTCTCCCAGCCATCTTCCTTAAAATATACAAGTATGAAAAAACAGGCATAGAATCTAGGTTTCCTTAGTCAATGCTTGTCTGGTATCAGCCCCAACTTAATAAGTTATTTTTGTTCCTTCTCACTTGTTGGGATTTCAGTTAAACCCCACCTTTTAAGACTACTAAACTGCTTTAAATCGATAGCATAGTGAGCCTTCATTTACTCCCAAATACTGTTTCAACCTTTATTTAGCTTGGTGAGTTGTTACATAGAGTTGTGCGGTGTCTTCCATTGAAAATGTACAACTATTGATTTTTTTTTCTGTTTATTTATCTCAAGATTCTCTACCAGTGTCAAGAAAACCGAGAACATGTCAGACGATTTCTTCTTTTTATTTTTGGTGTGATGCCTGTCTTTCTTGGGGAGTTTCTTTTATATTCAGTTCTATGGCAGAATGCATTTCTCATGCTCACCAACCCATTGATGTGAGTTATATCTCTCTGAGGTTTGGGGGCAGTAAACTGCAGCCATTATCTTTAATGTCCAAACAAATTTATTCAACTGGTTAGTGAAAAGTTACAGTCATTAAGCTTGTTTTCTTTGGATCAACTGCTAATCCTGTTAGCTATTATGTCTCCATAGAGAGCCGTGGCAATCTGAATACTGAATTTGCAGGGCAAATGTCTTGTCCCTATCATGGCATGAGGCCTATTTGCATGAGGGCCAATGGAATGTGTGTAGGATGCCCTATGGCAGAGCATGCGCTCTGCTGGGCTGGCAATTCCATTCAGAACCACCCCACCCCATCCCAGGGCACCCACTTGCGTTCTGGGTGTAGAGCACGAAATCATGGTCTACGCCCAGCACAGGGCATTCACAGCCATCTGCGGCTGTCCCACAGCTGTTAGGGAGTGCATTTGCATGCTCCCTCCATGACAACTGCAGGTCCTGCCTCCGGCTGCCCCCATTGGGTAGGCCAGTCGCATTCCTTCCCTGGGTTCCTGCATGCTCTAGGGGACCGGATCGGGTCTGCTACAGCCCACAGGAACCCCCTCCCAGGCACCCACCCATTTGGGCATGGGCCTACGCATGCGAGCCACTTACCTCATTGCTGCTGGGTTCCGAAGTGGCAATCCCATCTCGCGATGTTCTGCACCTGCGTGCCCTGCCATCTCTGATTGGCTAGCTACCCACGTGCAGGTAGCTAGCCAATCAGAGCCAGTGGTGCACACAGATGCACTGTGCCGCTGGCTGCGCCGGCCCCTTTGAAACCCGGCAAGCACGAGGTAAGTGCCTCGTGGATGTACACGTCCCTGTGTAGGCTCATGCTGAGGGGAGTGCCTGAGGGAGATTCTGCGGGCTGTAGGGGACCCAGTCCAGTCCCCTAGAACCTGCAGGAACTGGGGAAGGAATGTGACTGGCCTACCCCCCCCCCCGGGTCCAGCCAGATCCAATTGGGACAGGCCTGGGATGCATGTCCTGCCCCTGTGCCAGCATTTTTGGGGTAGGACATGTGGGGACGGGTTTCCCTTTTGCATGTAGGCAGGTAGGAACATGTTTCCATGCATTCCTTGCCTGCCTAGGTGTGAATGGGAAATCCGTCCCCATGTTTTCTATCCTTTATTCACTACAGCCATTTGCTGTAGTGCGAAAAGGCCTACTGTTTTGAGACATGTCATGAGAGTCCTTATTAATAATATTCTTCTCTGGTAAAGAAATTCTATGGAAATGGGGATGTTTTGAAAGATGAACTGTTAGAATGATTGATTTTCCTCTGTTTGGGTAAATGTCATGAGGTGCATCAAAGGCAATCTCCACATTTACTAGCAGAGTGGTTCAGGAAGGGGTCTAAGAGGCCTAGCTCCCACATGCTGTCATGGGATAGTGCAACTGTCATAAGATACAGCATAAGGGGACCCCCAAATGGCACCCTATCCTGCTCTAACAATAGACTTTCACATTCTACCTGTCCTGAGACAGTGGGCCATGTGTGGACAACACATGGCTCTTTCTTCTAGGATTCAGGGGGGCATTTCAGAGCTGCAATAAATTGTTCCTGGTCTTCAGAGTTTCCAGTGTCTGCTCAAAATCTTGCACAGCTTTCAGAGTCATGTGCAGGGGCTGATTTGTGTGACAGGTTGCTGCACTGTCCTTGGCTGGAAGCAACCAATCCCAGTTTGAGACAGGCTGTGTATTCCAGGATATGGCAACCTGCACAGAGGAAGTACACAAAGAAGAAGTGCACAAATGGCTTAAAATTGTCTACATAATCTGCACATCATTGAAAGATATGAAGTAATGTATTATGTAATATATAGGTATGGTATACATCTCAAATGCATGGCACTGTTAACTATGAAGTCATCAAAAAATATTAAATTTTTGGTCTGTGAAAATGAATTTTTAAAAAGTAGCAACAATACAGTAATGAGAGTCAATCTAGGTAATTAATTCTATCAATATTTGATATTCAGATTTGATATATGTGTTGTTTTTTTAATGGAGTGTTGTATTTTATGGCTAATTCTTGTATGCCATATTGAGTCTCTTTGGGGAAAAGGGGGAATATAAATAAAGTAACAAGTAAAATATATAAAATAAAATTCTCCACTTTGGAGTGAAACTGAGAACTCTGGAAGTTACAGGAAGAGCAAATGATGTCCTGTAGTGATATGCACTAATGTTTTTTTTTTTTTTGCATTTGATTCAAAACAATTCAAATATTCAAAAATCTGTATTCATATGAATAGATCGCACTTGAATGTGGTACTGCGAAATCTATTTGTACTTATTTGTATGAACATTCGATACGTATCTGATATGAACAGTTATGTATCTGATACATTTCCCTAGCTCAATGAATGTCTGAACTATTTGTATGAACGTCCAGAAACATTTGTGTTAATTCAAATGTTACCATACGAATATTGTAATATTTGATACAAGTTTGAGTGGCCAAATTTGGCTGAATTTTGAATGTTACGAATATTCGTGTACATTCCTAATGTCCTGTAGATGTTCCCGAATATTTTGCACATTTGGCTGCAACTGAGAAAAGTTGTACTATATAACATTTGGGAAACACAGCATGGCATAGAGGTTATAAAACTTCTCATTTAGTGAATTGAAAAACATAGGGGGTGCTGTAGTTGTAAAGCAGTGTACATTGTCCACAGAAATAATATGAAATTGAAATTGATCTTGTACTTTAGAAACCTCCTGGCTTTTTAGGCCATGAACTCAAAACTCAGTTATGAAAGCAGAATTTCTGAGCATTCCCTTTTTTGTTGAGTTCACAGGGAACCTATTTTGTTAATAAGCTCTGCAGAAAAAACTAATAATCTTTCTTTATAGTGTACTTCTCTGCCCCTTGGGACCAGAACCCACTAATCCTTCCTCTGTTTAATCCCTGTGTTTCTTTTCTTTTCTTTTGGCATTTTCTTCTATATTTACAACATGTCCTTGAGAAAGCTCAGCTAGGAAACCTGACAACTCACATTCTTACATTATCTCAGCCCAAGGGAACAGAGAATCTAAAAAAGGCAATAGAACACTCATTATAATGTGCCATGGACGGAAAGATAAACGTAAATCTTCTGTTTGTAAATGGTTTACAAGAACATAAGAGGAGCCTGTTGAATTGGGTCATGGCCATCATCCTGTCCCACACAATGGTCTACAAATTAATTCTGGGTATTCTCAGCAGGCAACATCTTCACCTGTTCTTGACTCCCTGCAGATGGCCTTTAGTGGCACCCTGGCTGTCTATCCAACTTAGAGGAAGAAGTATCTAGACATCAATTCCATTGTACAATTACTCAGCATTTCTGCACTTGTCCTTCCTGGACCACTCCTGCTGTCATGGAACTAGCCATTGCATTTGGGTTGCTATTCTGAGACAGACATGGTGTTGATCCCAAAGTATGTGCAGTCTTCAGAGACAGCTTAGGAATTATCCAACAAGTAGGAACTAAAGTTCCTAGACTTAGAGGCCCTGGTGGTGGTGGTGGGGCATTTTAGCAGCATAATTTTATGTGCTACTAAAATGGGTCATCCTGCTAAACTAGCCCATGTAAGCATTAGCCCTACTGAATGTCTCTTGGACCAGTTTACTTGTCAGCAGAGCAGACCTTTCTAAAAAGGGCTTCCGCTATCCTGGTCTAGAAAGTCATGTTGAGCCACCTAGAACAGACTAGACTCTGTGCAATGCAGATGGAGCATGCTAGCGAAGTTTGCACCAGAGTGCAAGAGACACAGACACAGAAGCAGGTCACTTTTAATGCTTAATGGATGCATTCCACTTCAAATATGCATTATGCAGAGTCAAACATCAAAAATAGCATTCTCAGAAACATGGAAACCCAGGATTCATATTATTTCTATTTTGGATCAAACATTTATTCTTTCCACGGCAGTTTGGATTAGTGGATGTTTATACACATTCATACAATATAGATATATTATTGTTCTAGATAAATAGGTGTCAGATTCTTATCTGGTAGTCCCTCAGATCAAGTCTGCACTCCACCCAAAACCAGCTGGGTGACCTTGGGTGAGTCACAGCTCTCTTTCTGAGCTCTCACAGCCCCACCTATTTCACAGGGTGTTTGTTGTCCCCTTAAAGGGTGAGAAAAGTGGGGCATAAAAGCCAATTATTATTATTAATTATACAGTCTCATTTTTATTGTTGTTCACTTTCTAAGATATTTTTGGATAAAATTTATTTACTGAATAATTATTTTGTAAAATGTTATCAATTCTATGTAACTGGAATTATTTTATTCAATACGTTTGCATAAATCAAAATACAACATGACAGGTGTTTTCATGTTTTATGCCTTTTCAATTTTAAAAAAAGGAAAGGAAAGTATCATTTAACTATAGTTTCTGAAGAACATTGAGTTGGTGTGCAAGATTGTCCTTATCTTCAATAATGTGAATTTTTACTTTGCTCCATTACAGATGATGAGGTGCAACTGAAGCTGCCAATCATGCACTTACTCTTTCCTTGCCCAAGCATGTAAACTGACACAGATTGAATGCTAATTTTTCTTTTTCTTTTCTTTGCATTTGTATCCTCCTCTATGCCAGAAGGTCTCAGGGTTGGTAGCAGCAATAAAAACATCTGATACAATTTCAAGAAAATGAAAAAAATGATTGATTGCCAAGAGGGCCCTTCATATAGTTTATAGTGTCAGTTTGCCACATTAATTAGACAGGGAAGGCTAAATTTAAACCGAGGGAATAGTGGCTTAAGTTGTTTATGGATCACTGCCAGAGAATATATGCATTCTTTAAAGCTGGATATATGTACAACAGTTGTTCCATGAAACTCCCAAACATAGGAACATCCTTTCTACACCATTTCTGTGTGGTGCAATAAAGCTTTATATTAGGACCTGTGCCATGGAATATACTGGGATGAGGGAAATAGATCAATCAGACATCTAACTCTTAGTGAAGTATCTTTTAGGAAAAGGGTTTTAAAAACAACAAAACAACTGAGATGAACCATAAAATCAGCAGATAGGCAGCATAAAATCTCTGAATAGAAAAAAATATTTTCACAGAAAAAAACTTTATTAAAAACCCAGCAAAAAGGCTTGAGACCTGTGAGAAATGGCAATAATCAATGTAATTGGTCAGAATTAGCTGATAGGACATTCATGTAATCATTAGTAATTGCAAAGAGCAAAGAAAAAAAAGATTTCACTTTAAAACTAATTAAGGAGATTCAGCTAGTGTGTGAAAAATGTCTGCAAAGAAATTACAAATGTTTTAATATGTAATCCTGACATGAAATGGAGAAGTAACAAATAAACAGGAACATCAAGAGGGGAGACCTCACCATTTAAAGTTTTCTTCACAGAGATCTTCACGAGACTAAAAGGAAGTTTGGCAAATGAGGGAGAACACGGCCCTTAAAATGATCAGAAGACATGAGATATCTTTTCAAGGTAGATGAAAATAACATGCCTTCTAATTTTTTACATTTGAGAAAAAAACCCTGCCCTGTGAGCAAGTTTATTTCCTTTTAAAAAAGAAAGTTCATCAAAGTCAGGGAAAGTAGTGTGAAATTATAATTAAAGTCAATGAAGAATTTAGGAGGTTCAAGGGAAATTAGATATCCAGGACTGAATACAAATCCTTAGAAAGCACCTTGGAAATACACTTCAAAAATGAGAAGATTAGGGCATTGATTCCATGAAGAGCATATGCATGAATTTCGTTTTAAATATGTAAGTCTATATCTGTTTAGCAAAGCGCTTAGGCATGAGTTTATTCAGGTGTCTAATACTAATTGTTCACTAAAAGTGATGCTGAGAGAACTGATTGCATTATTTGGGACTGAGAGTTTTTGCACCTAGCAATTGCCAGCTATATCTACAAGCTTGTGCTGGCTGGGAACTCTTATTTGAAATAGAATTTCTTGAGTTAGAGGGAGTTGGAGATTTTGTTCAGCTTTGGATTTTCACGTGAACCCTACTAAACAACCCAAGTTGAACTCTACAGAATGATATGTAGAGCAAGTGCCAATGATTGCATTTACAATTCTCAGCTTTCTTTTTTTTAAAGTACTAAAATATATCTAAAAGTAGGACAGTATATTACACAAAGATAAATTTATACTTATGAGTTTTTGAAATGTTATGATTTTTTTATTTCCTCCCAGTTCTCCTGCTTACCTTTTGCCATTTATTGAATTAAATATTGTATTGATTTTAATTGTGCAGCAAGTAATTTTGCTTTGTTTTCTTTTTAATAAAAGAAAAACAACCCTGTCATGTGACCCTCTTATGAGCCTGAGGGAGTGTTTGCATAAAAATGAATCAAATGCATAAAAATAATGAATTCAAACTGGCAGAAGTACAAATAGGAAGAATTCTACTATATTTGCAGAACAGGTATCAACAGTGATCAAAGTTTAATATTATCAACCTTGACACAAAAAGATGATGAAGCATTTATGATAATTTCATAAGATCATGTTAGAGATATGTTTAAGATTCTAGATATTAGAATCAAGGCAATGCAAAGTTTATGAGAATCACATGCCTGCACACAAAGAGGCAGCTTTTCGGTAACTAATGGCACTGTAATAGACTGTATCTTTCCCTGTGCCAAAAATGAATGAACAGTTCACAATTGTATTCTAATTAATTTAGACTGAAAATATAAAACTTATTTAGGACCTAAGCATATCAGAGAATAAAGCCCTTTCTGTGCTTACCTTTGATCTTGATCTAAGACCTTCTAGTCTGGATTCTGGGCTCCCTTATCAGCATGTTAATGTGGATCAAGGAGTTCTCTCGCCCACTGGTTGTGCTTCGTCTACACTAGAAAGGCTTTAACATCAAGAAACTGCAGACTGCCAGAATCAGATGATTGTCAAGAACTGTCTTTTGCCTTTTCTGCACTTACCTTCTGTTAATTCAGATCAGTGAGCCCCACTGATCCAGATTATACAGAGGGCCACTCATCCTGATTACTTGGAGGCATGGGCTGGACCAGCATTGCCTGCAGTGATGGTGCTGATCTGGCTCACGTCTCCCCATGACTGCAAAGCTTGTGTGAGCTTCATAGTCACCAACCCACACATCTGAAGATTAATAACTCCTTGATCTAGATTAACCTGAGGATCAGGAGGCCCATGGTCTGGAGTAAAGGTTCTTCTTAATCCAGATAACCAGAGTGTAGAAAGGGCCAAATAAACAGCCATTGCATAGAGAAACTGTATAATACTAGCACTTCCCCTTAAGATATACTGTGCAGACCTACTACACATGTCCAACGCTTTGACAGCTTCACAAAAGCTGCGGTGAGAATGTATGAATGAATCCCAGACTAAATAGGTTCGCCTTTGACAAGTGAGGCAAAAAGGAGATTGGCACTGAAAAGCTAAGCCTAACACTAAAGGGAAACCTAAACTGTTGGGGAAATCGTATGGATTATCTCATTGTCTTGGCTGCAAGGTGTTGAAAACTGGGTTTCTTCCCTAGGAAGCAAGCAGTTCCAGTAAAATATCCAAGTGCAGTAAAGTAGAAGATGGATGCTGCAGGACTAGACAGGAACACACTTCAGTGACAGTGGAAAAGTTCATTTTAAAGTTTTAAGCCTAAAGCTGCAAGTCTGCTCTGGCAAACATCAGATTACAGAATGGAATGGAGCAGGAGGTTCAAAGTTAGATTGCATTTTGGCAGAATGGATGACAGAAACAATGTGGAAAAATTTTATGACCAATTTTTAATCTTATTTTTATTCCTAATCCACAATGGCCCTGTATCCTAAACACAGGGAGCACTTAGAAAGGTAGGCAAAACAGGATGTAATGTATTTTTATCAGAATTTTGTGACAGATCCAATATAAACTATGTGCCATGTGGAAATGTGTGCTTGCACAAACTTTCTTGGGAGCAAAACGCAGCTCCAGCTGTGGACATACTGAGTAGTTGTCACACGTATGATATGCAAATCCTTCTTGGTTATTCTAGCAGATAAGGACAACAGGGTTACATATATGGACCAAAGCCATACAGTGGGTGAAACATTTGCTTCAGATCCAGTTGAATCAAGTTGACCATCATTCTTGATAGCTGCACTCCTGGTTTCACGCCTTTATTACGCAATTCACGCAAAATTTGGTTTGCTTATAATGATATCTTTTAGTATCTTTTTGTCATTTTATACCAGATTGTAGAGAGTTTCCATTGTTCAGAAAACAAGTCATCCTTTTAGCATTGACTGCTTTTCGTTATTAGCTCAAGCAAATATGCCTCTCCTTACAAGCAGATAGGAGGAGTGTTAAAAGGAAATGTTTCCCAACTGCAATTTAAACTTTAGCTTAACTTTTCTACTGAAAACAGAGTCAATTTGGCACGAGAATTCCAGGCCATTCTAGTCATTTCTTGTGCTTGCAAGCAACATGTCAGATCCAATTCATACACTTGGAGGTCTTTGGCAAGAGATAGCCTCCTGTCTTTTGCAACAAAATACAATTTTTTATCACTAAGAACAATATATAACACCCAAGGTCAATGTGACCTTTATATTTTAATGAAAACAGTATAAAACATTTTAGATAAATAAATATAATTGATCTAGATGTAAATCTGGTAAGTGAGTTACCTTATCCCTCTCCTTTCCAGCAACACAAGAGATGGGGGAGGTGATTAACGTACTGTGAATTTCAAATATATCCAATGAATTGATCTTTGGGACCATTGAGGCAGTTCTGGCCCTGGCTGGAGGTAGGAGTATGCATATGTGCAGGTCCTTTGATTCCCAGATGTTTAGCCACTGGGACCCTGGACTGAGGGGGGAGTGGTGTGTTGATATAGCCATAATCTAGCACAGTGTTATCATATCCCAAATTGCATATCTCCTTTCCAAAGAAGAAACCCCCAAATAGAAACAATATTCCCTCATAGGAAAACTCATCTAGTTCCTTGATCATTTTAATCATCCCCTTTTATTCCATTTCTAACAACACATATTTATTTTTTGAGATGTGGCAACCTAAACTGCATACCATCTATTTGTATAAGGGCATTATAATAGCACTAAGTTGTGTGTGTTTTACATTGTCTTGTCACTGCTCCTATAATTCCATTGACCATTTTTACAGCTGGTGCACACCTTGTCAGCACCAACACCAAAGTGTGCAGCAATACATCAAGAATTCTTTTCTGGTCAGTCACAGCCAATAAAGATCCCTTAGGATATTTTGCTCCAATGAGCATCCCTGTGCACTTCAGTAGTAAACAGTATTATCCATTTCCCCCTGTCCTTCCATGTGCAGAGATTCCTTTAGAGACATTTGCATTCCCTCACTTTGCATAATTTGGTATTTTCAACTTTCCTATTTCACAGGAAATTCTGGCACAGATCATTTACGATACATTAAAAACATTAGTCCCAGTACAGCTAAATCTCTCCAATGTGAAAAATAGCCATTTATTTCTACCCCTTGCTTTTTGTTGCTTAACCACTTGCTTATCCATGACAGGATCTGTCCTATTATTCCATAATTACTAAGCACTTTGAAGAAACTTTGCTTCTTAATTTCATCAAAAGCTTTTTGAAAGTCTAAGTAAACATTGTCTAAGGGATTGCTTATAGCTATATATTTAGTGATCTACCAAAATACTCTAGAAGGTTAATTAAACAGTAGATTTCAGGGCATTGGAGATGGCCATATCTCCTTTACTTAAGGACTAAGTTTAATAGGGTTTCCCCAGGTACTGCCAGACTTCTAGATGCCAAATAAACAATTATTTGCTTTTAATTTCTGCACCCTATGGTATTGGCCTAATTTCTGCAGGATTTTCCACCTTCTTGGGTGTCCTAAATTGTGAAATTGTCCTATATAGTCAAATATTTTTTTTCCAACCACATAATAAAATTAATTATTCACTTTCATATGGGATTCCAAAATTACTCCTGCACTAACAAGGTTGAAAAAGTTTGTTTTTTCCTGGCCTTTACTATTTGATAAAAGTGAAAACACCAAAGGGGTTTAGGCTTGAGCCGTCAGTGCCCAGAGCATGCACAGTATATAACATGTATTTTGCCATTCTTAATTATTAGTAGTAATGACACTTGAGGGAAAATACTTAATAGCACACCTGTCAGAAGCTTTAAATACACGTGCTTCCATAAGATCCAAATTCAGACAGGATAGTTAACTTCCTGACATGCAGCCACAGGAAGGGTAACTGCAGGTGGAAAATTAACTTCACTCCCAATATTTATGGATCCACCTTGGATTAATTTAATTACCTGAATTATTCAGCAGCATCATATAAATATCCTTCACATGCCAAAGAAGGTTGCACTGATTACCATAGTAAACAATCTTGTTCATCAAGTGAAAAACTAAAAAGCTATATTTGGAGCTCTAGGGGCAGGCAGCAAAACCTCACGAAAGCAGCTGCCTTTTAAGTAGCTGAATGCGATTATCTCAAAGCAGCACTCAGGTTCTGCAATGTTATGGACAGAGTCAGCTTGTGACACAGGAAATTAAAAAGTTAACACGCTTTGAATATGAAATGAAAGCCCTTACACAATTTGAGGAACTGATATGAATCTTTTTAAGCAGGACAAGCCGTCTCCCCCCCCCACACACACACACATTCACATTAATTATGTATTTGGAGCTTATTTTTTATGCATGAAGAATAACAGAGGTAGATAAGGACGTAGCTGTACTGTTCACGGTAGCTGTGTACCTTCAAGTACAGAGAATCCTTGGTAACAAATATTGTGAAAGATTACTGGGGAGATTGAATTGCTCAGCTTCTTGGGATGATTTCTTATCACAAAAAATAAGACCAAGAAGCATCCAATAACTATAAAGAAGGAGGAAGAATCTCATCCTCCAAAAGTACAAAACAAAATCTCAGGATACCCATGGAGTGACAAACACAAAATCAAACTACCTTTAAAGGAGAAAGTGAAATCTAAAAATAACACAAACACTGGAAACAATCCAAAGACAACAGATTCCAAAAGAAAAAAGAAAAATAGGCATGAAGATTCAGTATTGATGTGTTGTGGGTGTAGGATAGAGATACAGGAATGAAAGCTTAGATTTTTCATCAAACAATATTTGGTGCTGACAGAATCCAGTGGTATTTAGGCAGGCAGACAGGCAGGCAGGATCATGACAGACAGACAGACAGACAGATAGATAGATAGATAGATAGATAGATAGATAGATAGATAGATAGATAGATAGATAGATAGATAGATAGATGCTTCTGCATAAGTTACTCTAGTTGGAAGTGTTCCTACTGGAATGGTTGCCAACTGAAGTCATCCAGCTGTTCCAGAATGAGGCTATCCATACTTGGACAACCTGTTCCAGGTCAGCCCCCATCCTGCTCCAAAGCTTGTGTGAGCTTCTGTGAGGGCTACAATGGTCAAGTGGTTCATAAATGGACTGCAAATTGGACAGAGGGAAAGTGGCACCACTACAGTACACTTAACATGAGGAAGTTCTGTATATTAAATTGTTTTGCCCCTGAAACTGAGGCATGGCATATATAACTGGACAAAAAAGTGCTGTTAGCACTTGAAGAAGTAGTTTGCTTCTCACATACCTGCTCTTGTTCCTGGGCTGTGATATTGCTGACTACAGTGCTGACGACCAGAGGAGGTGTCATCATATGCAGGAAATGGTTCAGTTCAAGACCATTTCCTGTTTTTGATGTTGGACAAGCCACCTAGATGACCTCTACAGTTCATGAACAGAGCTGTGGCCCAGTGATGGCAGAGCCATTAACCATGGGAACGAGCACTGCTTGAAATGGCTCCTGTTCCACAGTTCCAATGCTATAAGGCACACTTGCAGCAATATGGAAGCCAGATGAGTCAGCACAGTCTGTGTGAGCTAGGGATGTGCACGAATGTTCAAAAATTTCAAAATCCAATTCAAATTTGACAAATATCAACATTTGAATTTGAATCGGATTTTCGAAAATCTGAATTTGAACATTAGATCGAATTTCGGATATTCAAAAATCTAATATGGATTCGACTGAATAGATCCATTTATATTTCATCTGAATATCGTGTTTATTTGCGTTTATAACACAGGATGAAAACGGGACGCGCATAAATTCAAAAATTGGATAGTAATGTTGTCAACATTCATACTTTTGAATTTGAAGCAGATTTCCAAATGTACAGATCTGGATAATCCAGAGTTGAATCGGATTTTCAAAGATCCAGATTTTTAAAATTCAAATCGAATTGAATATTCAAATGTTCAAATTGACTCGAATTCAAATGCAAAAAATGCATTCGTGCACACCCCTAGTGTGAGCCATGCATTTGGGTGAGATGTGATTCCTTAATCCCCATGGTGCATTCCTTGCACCATAAAGAGGCTGTGCAAACATTCCCTGCTTTTGAGAATGTCTTAAGCAGTTCTTCCAGGCTTGTCATCAGCCTCTATTTGTTTCTTAATAGGTCATGGCAAAATAATAAACCCTCATTATGGTTAGAAGAAAAATATGGCTCTGATCCAAGTATCTTGAGTGCAGCTGGCATAATGATTTATATCCATTAGTGTTCAGGTAAGCAACTAACTGCAATTTTGGCTGCATCCAGACTTACTTATTCTGCTGCATTTGGATATTCCAGAATAAAGTATCGTTATTGAATATCCATGCTTTATTCTAAATATGTATATATAGTGGAATAAGACATCCGGACACAGCTTTATCCAGCTTAGTACTGTCATTGATTGTATTAGCATTTTGGCTGATGAATCTTAATCAGTTTTGTCTGTTTGGATTTCTCAAAATTTATTTTAGTATATGTTACCAAATCCTGAATTTTAATCTGACATACTCGCAGTTAATTTGTAGCTCAACAGCATGGCATTTTGCTGAAGTAACATTTTATTAAAGCCCTCTGTTTCAGATAGAATTTTGTTTCTGTGCTTCATTAAGCCTTTATCGGGGTGGTGGGGGTGGGTTGGCTTTTCATTCAAACCATAGGATACTTTTTGTTCCAGATCTAACACTGCTGATGAGATGAGATACCACTTTGTTTTAAACAAGTTACATGTAGGTTGAAGAGAGGCATTATAATTGCTCCCAGTTTTTCAGTGACCTCCATTTTTATTTTATTTAGTGGCTGGTCTCTGATCAACTAATTAGATTGTATGACAAGAAAGAACAGATAGTGAAAAATCAAAAGAAAAGTAGCCAAAAAGGGGGAAATGTGTTCCTCTGCTGCTATCATTAATCTTCCTTGCTGGAAGATCTTTTTTTAAAGCCTCTTCATTTGACTTTCTTCCTTTTATAGGAGACGTAATCAGGATAACAAGGAAAAGTGACCTTTTAAAACTCAGGCATGCAGATTAGGGGCAGAACATTCAAGTCTTTTCATTAACTATTTAACAGGGAAGGAAACATCACAGCATAAAACACCAAGTGCATAGGTTGGTATTGTGTTTTAATTTCTGCGCACTGCAAGCAAAGAGGGGCAAAGGCAGCCAGTTCAAGTGTCATAAGAGACTGCATGCTAGTCCTTTGTTTTTGTAACCAGTCAAACATGTCACGGGAGACCAATTCTCACTACTGTCCATAGTGCTTGATTAGGGAACTTCTGGGGAAGGACATCTGCACCTGGAGGAGGCTGCTACAGCGTCCAAGCACCCGTTGCCTTCGCAGAAGTTCCCTAATCATGCACCACCTGTGGCACAGGAAATCATGCTCAACTTCCTCCTCAACCTTCCCCAATCACTTACCTGTTGCATCCAGCTGGGGAGCATCTGCACCTCTGCTGGAGAGGAGATAAACAGGGCTACTGCACAAGTGCCCTGGCAGCCCTCCTGCCCTCCTGACATGACTGCGGCTGCGCAGAACATCAGCATTATCATAGTGACATTGCTGAGGCACACACTGTCACGGATGGCACTGTAAACAAAATGGCAGTGCCCTGAAGAAGACCGGCCCCACAACTGAATTAAGATAAATATTAGATCATGCAGGGGTGTGGGAACGGCTAACATTGACCAATGCTCCAAGTGCGAGTGCAAGTCAACGTTGGTTCATTGCACTCCTTTCCTACCCAGTCGATGACACCAGGATCTTGCTAGCAGAAGATAAATTCATGGTCATTCTCTGCTTAATATATTTCCAGCCATGGCCCAAGAGCATAGCATATCTCCTCTTCAGACTTGGCTCCTTTCTGCACTGGGCTTTATTGCAGACTATATCCCAGAATAGAGACTTGCCATTTCTGGAATATAATTTGGAATAAGGCCTGGTGCAGAAAGGGCTCCAAATATTGCATGATATTCTTCTTTCGGTAAACCTGATTAAATAATACTCCAGTTTCATGTATATTTTGGGTGCTTCCGCATTTGCCACCAAATTTAACAAAATCCGTTTCCCAGTGATTTGGCCTCCTGAGGACCTGTCTCTATTTCAGATGGATCCGAAGGGCCCTCGTGCATCCACACACACACATGGAGGCCGGACCAGGTGGCCGGATCGCCTAGGCACTGCACGGAAGCCACAGCACCCATTTGAAAGGGCATCTGGCCTCTCGTGCTGATTATGACGCCCCCGGAGCCGTGGGACTGTAGCAGTGAGCTGCCAGTCACTGTGTTTCCAGCGGCGCATGGTGCGCGAGGGAGGGACTTCTGAAGCAGCTTGTCCTCATTTTTGAGGTCTTCAATTTAAACCAGTTTTCGGTGGCGAGACCCATTTTAGAAACGGATCTCGTTCACTGAAATGCAGAAGCAGCTGCCAGTTTAACCAAGCAGTTAAGATCCATTTAAAACACTTACCTTATTCCCTTCCACATTGCAGACCGGATTAGCGATTAGTGTGGAACCACCCTTTTATACATTCCTAGTAGACTAGAAGATCAAAAAAGTGTTTTGAGATCCAAATTGTTTGCTTCCAAATCTCTTATTTATTTATTTTTATTTTTATATTATTTACATTTCTAACCCACCCCATATCCAAAGGTTTCTGGGTGGGTAACAACTGTTAAACCAGCAGATGAAAAACAAGACACACATTAAAAACCCTTAGAAACTCAACAAATTTTAAAACAATATATTCCATATTTAAAATAATTGTGTCTGTACTGGAGGGGGAAATGTAATCACCTCAGCCAAAGGCCAGGGCAAAGATGTGTGTCTTCACCACCTTCCTAAATATATACAAGGAAGGGGCATAATGCACCTCTAGGAGGAGATTATTCCATAGGACGGGTGTGCATGAATTATTCATGCATTCAGAATCTGGAAGAGTACTCCCCCAGTCACTTACCTGGATTTGAGATTCGTGGACGGACTCCAAGATTCGTGGATGGATGAGATAGGGCCCTATTCAAAGGGCCCTATTTGTCCACAAATCGGAAAATCCAGTATCCATAGAAACATTGATAAGGGGATGCCGGGGAGGAGAGCAGGAGTGTTCAGGCAGCACTCTAGGCCTCTTCCCAGGGCTTCTGGAAAGCCAAAGAGGCTTTCTGGAAGCTGGAGATAGGGCTTTCCAGTCCCAGAATACCCCCACATCCATGGGGGGCATTCAGTCTGAGCCAAATATTTCCACATTCTATTCACCTCAAATAGAATTTGGAAATTGGCTCTGGGCACACCCCTATTCCATAGTCTGGGGGCCATCATCGAAAAGGGCCTCTCCTGGACTCCCACCAGCCTTACTATTGAAGGCTGTGGTACAACCAGGAGGGCCTCACCACTAAATCTTAAGGCACAGGCACTCCTTTGCCAGTTTGCTACTGAATATAGTTGAAGACTTCAACAGTAACCTATAAAAACCAGAAATATCTAAAGAAATACCTTCTGGAGAATCAAGTATGCCAGTCAAAAGCTTAAAATAGTGTGGAGACTAGTCAAAGGGCTTTCTCCATGAAATGGCCTCCCTTCTGAAGCATATTCAGGAGGTAAGCCTAGATCTTTTTATGTACTCAGACTTTGGCTGTACTTTTGTGGGTACAATACTACAGGTAATTGAATTTTAACTTTCTTTGTATGTATTTTTAGTGTCGTAGCATGCCCTGAGACCTCAAAGGCAGGATCATAAATAAATTAAAATAAGCTGCCCTTCTGGAACCAGGGACTCACCAAATACCACTCAGTCTAGTTTATCTGTTAAAAATTGTAAGAAGGCAAGCGTATAGGTAACAGGCTGGTAAAAGATTTGTACCAATAATGTGTTTCAAATAAGTTTTCTATCATACAAAATTCTTATATTTTCGATGTGAATCCCCAGCTTCGTTTCATGCAAATTACCTGGATAATTTTTGCTGGATAATTCAAACTGTGATTAATTTGTAAGGATTATGCCCTTGAAGGTATAAGAAATAACATCAATCCCCTCTCGATATTACTGGGGGAAAACCACAAAAATACTAGTAATTACATCAGTATATTTTCATGTTTTTCAGGACTCATCACAGCAGGAACAGAGAAGGGGAAAGCTGGAGAAGAATATATAGAATTTCATTATTCTGTTCAAAAGCACTAATCATATGGATCAACAATAGGCTGAAATGAGCCAATTATCAAAGGACCACAAAAGTAGACATAGTTTTCCATTTTTATAATGGCTTGCCCATTGGAAGCTAGTTAGTGAAACTATAAGAGACTTTGCAAAAGGGTATTTTGGAAACCACTACTGTGCTAATAAAGAAGATTCAACTTGAAAAACAAGGCACAATGACCTTATAACCAAGAATCTGCCTCAGTTCTCATTATAAAAACAACCTTGGAGCTAATCATGTCAAAACCTATGAAGGCTCCCTACAGTGGAAGAATATTTACATAAAATAATAACAATATTGAATATCAAAATACTGTGTCACACAAGTTAGCATTAAATTCTAATCTTCTATCTTTGTTGCACAAACAATTCCAAATAAAATCCATCTACAAGGCTCTCAACATATTTTTGACCCAGTATAATGATCATAACCATCTACAGATATCAGCTGAGTTGCACGCAACCGGTTGATTGATGTTAACCTATATTAATACTGACCTACTGCACCTCCAAATGTCACTCATGCAAAAATATGAAATGTACAGTTAAAGGTATCCATACATATATTTTCAAAAATGGATGTTCTATGTCATTGAAAACTTAGGCTGAGATCACACACAGCAAAAAGTAAATTTAAAAAAAACCTCTCAAAAGCATTTTAGAGACAGTAGTGTGTGGCCTTTGGCCCTAGTGAAACCTTTAATTTAGGATGACTTCAGGTCATCCTCAGGTTATGTTACTCACATTATTTTTATTTAATTAATTTTCCAAGTCACCGTATCACCGTTGGATTGTTCTAACTGGAGTTCTCTTTTCCAGAGGACTCAGCCCATCCTGCTATGCCAGGCCATCTTCTCTTCCTCAGTGTGTGTGTGGGGAATGGGCTAAAGGAGGCTGAACTGTGCTGTGGTGGGTGGGGTCCAATCTTGCCTTTCATCCAATGTCTAGGGGAGGGCAGCATGCATGTAGTTTGTAAGCAACTCCCCTTCTCTCCTCAGTTTATATGTATGATTCCTCTACCTAGCATTTTTCTGCAGATTTTATTATTATTATTATTATTATTATTATTATTATTATTATTATTATTATTATTATTATTATTATTATTATTATTATTATTATTATTATTATTATTATTATTATTATTATTATTATTAAATTGCAAGAAGAAAAGCACCTAAAAAAGGAGGGAGGGCCATGGAGGTGGGGAGCAGTTTTAAAAAAGAACCACAAACACACACACTCACCCCCCCTTGAGTGACACAATGGCATTCAATAAGAAAGGAGATAGATTAGACACAGCAAAAGGGGTGGAGAGCCAAGAGTTCCATGGAGGAGCCTCAGGTCGATTGTGTAGAAATGTGTGGGCAATGCAGTCCAAAACGAGGATGGCATGAGGATGACCTATAATGGTCTAGGTGTGAACAGAGCTGGTATGATCTCAGCTCACATTATGAATAGGACACCCTGCTCATAGAGGTGTGATGAGGGCCTTTATGTTCTCATTTCAACTCTAACTCACCTTTTATACGACATATGTTCTACATCCAGATGTCGGTAAGTTATTCGGTTATATTTGGACATTCCAGAATATCCAAAGACAGCAGAATCAATAACCAATATCTGGAGGCAGCTTTAGAATATTCATGAGAGCAGGATTGGCAGATTTTGTAAACATAAGCCAGCCAATAAGACACACCCGACTCTTTTAGGTAAGGTTGTATGTAGGAATAATTAGGCTGCCTAATTACCTAGCCAGCCTGCATGAGAGGGGAAGGGGTGCCCATCTATGAACCATTTCTAAGCTTCCTTAGAGGATCTAGGCCTATGAATCAAACCACCATCACCACCAAGAAAAAGCTGCTAAGTGGCAGGAAACTCTGGTCCCATCACAAAAGGAACTTCACTGTTCATATGTTACTACTTCCCAGTTTCCAAAATCCTCACAGAAGCAGAATGAAAGATCAACAGCTATGAGGTTTCTGACCTTCCCATTTAACTATGGTATGGGAAATGGCTTTGGAAGTCTACCATTTTCAGTCCAGCCATCAACATGATCAAGTAAAAATTGGCTCTGGTAATTTTGTTTCTTTGTTTCTACCACTTCACATGGCAGAGAAGGAAGTGGCTGAGGGCACGGTATATCTTCAGAATCATTGGCCATACCTGGTGGGTTGGACACCCTCAAAAGTAAATAGTGAGTCTTTGCAGGTGGCTAGTAGTTCTGATGGGAGAGAACATGTCTTTCCATCAGGTCCCAGGGCACTTGAGAGTTGAGGAGTGCTCCTTCCTTTTATTTGTATATCCCCTATCTAAAAACTATGGCTCAAAGTGGTTTACAGCATCACACAAATTTGCATGCCATTATCAAAACATAAGATTTATACAATGAATGATACATAAAATCTGAATAAATATAGAGCATGACATACAAGAAGCCAATGCAACAAGAACAGGTCTCATTTTGCCATCAAACCATCCAGCTCTGCTAGTCTTTATTTCCTGTCCAGGCAGCAGTCGCCATAGTTTGTTCTGAAGAGGATGTGGCAGGTCAACCAGATCTAGTGGTTTCTGTTTCCTCTCCCAGGGGCAGCCATAGTTCTCATAACACTCTGGAGAGGGTGAATGCTAACCTTACTCATGCAAGCATTCAGAGATTAATGTTGATTTTGTTGATTTTACTATTATGTGCTTTGTTAACCTTACTGACAGACAATATTGTAAGAGGTATTCTTGTGTATGATTGTGTGTGCATGTATGTGTGTGCATGTGTGTGGTTTCTTTTTTTATTTAGATTCATGAACACAGACACATCTGACACTACTCAAACCAGTCTGATAAAACCTGGAAGTGTGCGTGGTCTTGTGGTTAGAGTGCTGGATTTGTCCATGAAGCCAGCTGGATGGTCTTGGGCTAGTCACAGCAATCTTCTGAGCTCTCACAGCCCCATGTGGGAGTAGAACAGGAAGCTTTGTCAGCCACTTTGAATCTCCTTAAATGGGTGAGAAAAGTGGGGTTTACTCCTCCTCCTCTTCTGTGCTTGATACTGGGCAGGTTGGAGTACAATAGTGAAAATGTTCCTAGAAGTTCGGTGTAGAAACATGCTTTGTCTGTGATTATAAACTATTGAAATATTGGGATGGCAGTCATAATAACATGAAAGCAGGGACGCTAAAATAGGCCACCATTTCCATGGTAAGGAAGATGCTCTGCATTAAAACTCCTACCTGATTTTTAAAAATGTTTTAAAACAATGTGTTACTTGTTAGGATAAATATTGGGGCTATTTCTTTCAGAATATTACCTTCAAAATAATAGTTTTTGGTTTTTTCCAAGACATATAATGATGCCTGTTTGTTGTTTTGCCTTCTGATTTTCATTGTTTTGGTGCTCACAATTTTATACTTGTTTAGGAGTTTTAAAAACCATTAGAAAAACCGTGTTTATCGTTGTTCTTCTTGGGACGAAGCTGTGACTGTCTTTTCATGTAAATTAAAATCTCTAATTACTCTTTGATCCTTATATAACCTATTTTTTTCCTATTAGTGCCCCAAAGCTCTATATATTCACTACGCAGCTAGTGATATCACAGATAAAACTGGAAGCTGCAGCAGCATTTTTGGAGGACAAAGTGTCAAATATTTCGTTGGGGTGACTGGAAAATTGTTCTTAAAATCAACTTTAGAATCAAATATAAAATGTGATGGTGATTTTCTTTTGAGGAAAGTCATTTCTGTATGAAATCTGAAGGTTAGTATAGAGAAAGCCGTGATCTTCAATGGAAAATAAAACTGGCCATAATTTGAATATCGGAACTTTACTTACTCTCAGTTATTTTACTTCTCCCTTTTCAATATGCTCCTAACAAATGTTTTGACCTAGTTGCCATTGGACTGAACGTCTTCTCTGTTTGCAAGTTGCTGATTCAGTTGAAATCAAATAGGTGGTTTGTTTGAACTGAATCAAGCCAAAATAATTCAGTCTGAAACATTAAAAATCAACTGTCATCTGGACCAAAGTCAGAACTTCTGACCATTAAAAGAGTATGGTGACATACAACCACTTTCCTTCTTTCCCTTCTTGAATATGGGTTTCTTTTCTTATGATCCAATAAGGCAATTGTGCTCTGTACTGTAATCTCTGCAAGAATCAATATGATTTTAAAAAAACAACAACTAGGTAAAGGAAATATGTTTTAATCTGTATTTGGTTCTTAATATGTTTTTAAATATGTTGTCTGATCCGTTGTTACCCGCCCAGAGACCTTCGGGTATGGGGAGGGATAGAAATGGAAATAAATAATAAATAAATAAATTGTGCACTTCCTTTTAAAACATTTAAACAGCCTACAAAATGTTTAAGGTTCAGTGTTGAACTTGTTGATCTTGGTTCTAGATTGGACTAAAAACAATGTGATTCAGTTCAAATTGAACTTACAAATTTAAGTTAATGTACATCTCTACTTTATATGGATATGCGGGGAAAGCAAAGAAGTGACCTTTATGGCAACGATTTGCCATGCTCAGGGAGAGAATGTAGATGTTCTTCTTTACTGGAAGATTATATTTTCCCAAGATTCTGGGAATACAATATGCCTCTTTCTATAAATTATCCACAGAGATGAAACATCAGAAACTAGACTTTGAAACCATTTATTGAGTTAGCTTGGGACGGAACGCATAGTTTTGTTTTGTGTTTATTATATTTGTTTATTTATTACGGTTGAATTCCTTTCTCATAATGCTGTTCTTCACAAATGCACACACATGCAAACATACATTTGCACACATGCAAACATGCATGCACACAAACACAAAAATGTGTGTGTTTATAATTTACATCTGTAAGATCATGTACCTCCCTTTTTATTGAATTACATACTAAATAATAAATAAAATTAAAGGTCTGTTTGCTTCATAAGTCTTTTTTTATAATTGAAAATAAGGTCCCATGTACCTGACAAAGCACACCACAGACATTTAGGCTTTTATTTTTTGCAATGAATGCTACTTTACAACTCTTCTGTAGCCTACATAACCATCATTCCTCCCCAGAGCATGAAAAAGATAATATATTTCCCTGAGCAGCTTTAAAAATGTTTTTCATGCACGCATATCCACATCAGAATCTAATCATGAAGTTAATGGGATATGCAAACGTAAGTTAGTACTTAGGGTAACAAGAAAGATCAGATAGTAAAGGTTTGACTCAAAGTATTTAGCAGCTTTAGTATCCAGAACTAGGCACAAACATGAGGCAGTGACAGTTGTAAAACAGCAGGTCTAACATAAGCTGAATAATCCATCACTTTTTGAGCTGTGAAAATCAACTGAGATGGTGGAAGGGACAATGACATTCTCACAGCAAAGCTTTGTGAGTTTACTCTGAGACAAGCCTCACTGTGCGCTGCGCTGCAGAGATTTCAGCAAAAAAGTTTGACTATTATTCTTATTGTTGTTATTTTATTATTTTATTATTTATTTATTTAATAAATTTATACCCCACCCTTCACCAAATGGTCCCAGGACAGCTTACAATAAGAATAAAACATATAAAAATAAAAATAAAAGATAAAAAAGATCACCCCCTTCCTCCCTCCCACATCCACTCTCCCTCCCTAACAGGACAGCACCCTGAGGAAGCTATTTAGATGGAAAAGCCTGGTTGAAAAGATATGTTATCACCAGGCACCAAAAAGTATACAGTGTAGGTGCCTGTTGATCCTCAAGAGGAAGGCTGTTCCAAAGCCTAGGGGCTACTACAGAGAAGACCCTCTTGTACATCCCTATGTCTTGTACCTCTGCAAAAGAAGGAACTATAAGAAGGCCCTCTCCTTGAGATCTCAGTGTAGGGGCAGGTCTATATGGGAGAAGGCGCTTTCAGATACCCAGGGCCCAAGCCATTTAGGGCTTTAAATGTTAGTGTCAACACCTTAAACTAAGCTTGGTAGCAGATAGGTAACCAGTAATGATCCTTTAAGACTGGCTTGATACGAGTCTGCCCAGAGATTCCCATCAGCAGATGAGCTGCTGCATTCTGCACTAGTTCTAACTTCTGAACAAACTTTCAAGGGTAGCCCCACATAAAGTGCATTACAGCAGTCTAATCTGGAGGTTACCAGAGCATGGGTCACTGTGGCCAAGTTATCCCGATCCAAGTAAGGCTTCAGCTGGTGGACTGAACGAAGATAATAGTAGGCCCTCTTGGCAGTCACTGCCACATGGGACTCAAATGACAGCAATGAATCCAGGAATACTACCAAATCATGCACCTGATTTTTCTGGGGCAACACAATCCCTCTAAGAATTGGGTGCCTCTTAATTTCCCAGACTCGGGACCCAGTGACACACAATACCTCCATCTTGTCTGGATTCAGTTTCAATTTATTGGTCCACATCCAGCCCATTACTGCTTCCAGGCAGTGATCAAGGACCTCAACTACTTCTCCTGAATCAGAAGGAATGGAGAGATAGAGTTGGGTGTCATCAGCATATTGATGGCACCTGACTCCAAAACTCCTAATGGCCTCTCCCAGCAACTTCATATAGATATTAAAGAGCATAGGAGAAAAGACTGACCCCCGGGGAACTCCACAAGAAAGCTCCCATGGCATCAAACTCAAGTCTCCCATTACTACCTTTTGGGATCTGCCCTGGATATAGGAAGAGGACCACTGTAAAATAGAGCCTCCCAATTCCATTCTCCGAAGCCATTCCAGTAGGATACCATGGACAGTAGTATCAAAAGCTGCTGAGAGATCAAGAAGGACCAACAGGAAAATACAGCCCTTGTCCCTTTCCCAGTAAAGTTCATCCATCAAGGAAACCAAGGCAGTCTCAGTGCCAAAGCCCCACCTGAACCCAGACTGAAGTGGGTCTAGATCATCTGTTACATCCAAACATGTCTGCAGTTGAACAGCCACCACCTTCTCCAAGACCTTGCCTCCACAGAGGATATTGGCTATTGGATGGTAGTTGTTCAATATGTCTGGATCCAAGGAGGACTTTACTACTACTACTACTACTACTACTACTACTACTACTACTACTACTACTACTACTACTACTACTACTACTACTACTACTACTACTACTACTACTACTACTAAACCACTCAACTTCAGGGTCAAGTTGCACTTTAAAATATTAGATTCCAGAGAAAGGGCTTAGCTAACATTCTGTAAACTGGGTTTATAGATTTTTAGGTTGATTTTTTTCTTTTCACAGATCACCCCCTCATCACCATTTGAAACTTGCTCCTCCTAGCATCTGTTCATGTCCCAAACCTGAGCTCCAACCTGGCTTAACCTGGCTTCCCTGAGCTCCAATAGCCAGAAGCTAAAGTTCCTGGAGCACAATGCATTAACACGCACTAAGTTCAGGAAGGCCCCTAGGCTCAGGGGTGTCTTTGGGATTTCAGCCATCTAGTGTCCCACCCACACTCTCACCCCTCTTAGCTGCCATGCTCTTCAACCCCCTGGTCCCAGAGGTATAATACATCTCCTCTGTTAATGTTGCTCAATTTGTTCTTCACGTTTCTCTGCTGAAAAGTTACAGGTCACCCGAAGACATTAAACATCTAAGTACTATTTTAGGGGGAATTGTTATTTAATTTACCCTAGCTTTCATGTGTAAAATACTTACAGTAAATCTCCCTTCCTTTATACATCTTCCAAGCAATCTACACTGTGGATAAGCTAATGAAAAGTACAGCTACTTTTCTCAGAACAAGGAAACAAGATGTTGCTTTTGATCTCTTAATATCTTCCGTATGCGCCTGTGAAGACAATGTGGTGGTCTTGGGTGATTACAATCTGTAAATCAGATTCCTGGAAACCTACCGTGCAAGTCCTAGTCAAGCAAGCTGATCCTTCTTTGTTCAGAGGGGAACAGCCTAAGCTCTTTGAAATGTATGGTTTGTGGTCTTTTGAATTAAATTATTCATGGTCATTATTATGACATCTGAACACAAACCCTTCTTACCCAATTCCTGTGCAGCCATTATATGTGTAAAGTGCAGTAGCCAAGAATTCCATGAACATGGTAGGCTATAAGAATTAAGAGAGAGAGAGAGAAATATGGATTGCCCTTTTAGCATATATAAAATTTTATTCTAAACCGTACAACACCAAGAAGTATTATATTATTCTGTTGCTGTTGAAGATTAATATGAGTTTAAAATATATAGTGATCCACAATAGACTTGGATTGAGATAGTGTAAGAAGACTACAGATTCTTGGATGGCTCCCATCATAAGTGTGGCCTCTGTATGGCCTTTTGTGCACTGACCTGTGTTTTCATCTGGATCAGTAGATCTGGATTGTGGATCTGGACCCACTGATCTAGATTGTGTAGAGGCAGAGGGGTGGATCAGCACTACTTCTGACTGCACTTGCCTTCCTACTTGAAGGCCTACTTAATTAATATATATGTTTTTTTCTTTAAAAAATGAGTAGAAATAAGAGACTAGTACATTGCAATTACTTCCCACAAATTTTACAATGAATGTCAGTGATGAGAAGACTATAACAGAGCTTACAACTCTATAATACGAACCAATTAAATTAAAATTGTGAATAAAATGTCTTCTTGGATGAGAATGTTTTAAAAGACAATAAAGCCTGACTCACTGCTTATTATTACATTGCTAAATATTAACTTTTTTTTGTACAGATATATCACCAAATGCCTTTTCTGTACTTAAGGCCACTTTGGCACATTTATTTAATAGCTACAGAGCAATCTCTTGCATGATAGCCTGAATTTAATTACAGAGGAATCCAATGCAAGTAGGCTACACAGAGCCTAGCTGAAGCTGCAGCCACCACCACTGCCATATAAAAGGTGAAAGATATTCTGATAGGTATTCCAGGCATTGAAATGATTTCAGGCTCTGCGGAGCACTAGACAAAAAGTGGAAAAGGTATTTGCTCCCTGTGTTATTATCCTCCCATCACCTGAATGAACTGGTATGAAAATGTGTATAATCCAATTGGGATAGAGTGTGTGTGGGCATATCTTGAAATAATACTATGCAGAAGTTTACAAACTTTCTCTTAATGCTTCAAGGTCCTTATCTTCCTCACTATTGGGCTAACATTTGTAATGATTGCTTAGCTTAATGCACACAGATTCTGAACTTCCACAGACCTGCTCTAAACTCTTACCCATTGTTCTTTATGAACAATTCAACAAAAACCATTTCAGACAAAGAACACCTCTTAAGGTGTTTGCTCTTCACTGTCAGGAAGAAAAATTAGATATCAGCTATCAAAATTCCAGATCAGTACTTGCTAACAGATGCAAATAACATCAGTGGAGAATAAACACCAAATAGAACAAGCAAGTTCTTTAAAATCCTTGGAAACAGTCTTCCAAAGCACCAGGAAGAAAACAGTTCACATTAATCATGTAGACCTTTCTAGCAAAAGAGAAAGCAAAGCTATTGCTAGATTCCCTTGAACCAATGAATGAACTTCATACTAGTTTATGTTAATCTAGCCACACCATTAAAACATTAGTCCAAATTGTGTATTGGAGACAAGCACATTCTTACCATAAATGTAGGTATTGAAAGAAGATCATTGTTACTCAATGCGGCTGTGTCTATGGAAACAATTATGATTAAAATTGAAGTAAAAACCTTTCAAGTAATCTTTGGTAGAATCCACACATGGTTCATTCATGGGCCAGAACACTTTGCTTCAGTATTGTAGGGGGCAGATATGACATCCACTCAGCCTGCTCAGCCTGCCCTGTGCAAACTTCACAACTGGGAATGAAAGTGTAGAATATCATCAGCCACAGATAGTACAAAATTCTGTTACTCTAAACATGTTTTGGCATCTTTGCTGCATGCTGTACTCTTCAATTCTAATTCTAAATATATTGCTCAAACATCACTGCTGGTTTTATTTAGGCTCAAAACCTAGACTGTTCTGGAAACACTGGTCTGGTAGACCAAATTCTGGAGCTCCAGTTTTCACAATGTGTCCCTGAATATAAAAGGGATATCAGATATCTCCACTTAGCTGTTCAGGGCACGTCTGTGGGTCCAAGAAAACATGTGCTGCTACCCATGAGTGCCTTATGGTGACCACAGTGTCCCCAATCTACATGAGCAGGTGCTTTTCCACAGTAGAGTTAAGGAGGGTGTCTTTTTATATGGTACACACACACACGCACCCATTCAAGCTGCCACCACTCAGAAGTGAAGAAGAGGCCAAATTCTCCTAAAGAGGTAAGAGCATGTCTTCTCACCAAGAACAACAGCTTTACTGGCAATTATAAGTTTCAGAGGTCTTTTGTGTATCCCAGTGAGGTGGCAGGGGTTCTATTGTGGTGAATTAATTGCAGTATCCTGGTCTGAGAGGCTGGACAACGTGTGTAAGCCTATGCTTATTTCCTGAATATAACGCAAGTACTGTATGTGCTTGAGTCAAGCAGCTTTTGTTATTGTTCTGCTCTTGCAGTAAGAACATAAGAAAATTAGAAATGTGCCAGTGGACCAGACCTGTGGCCCACCTAGTCTGGCAGGCTTCAGTCAGACGCATTATTTAATCATTTCAGTATATTCTGTATTTTTACAGAGGCAGACCATAGCAACCAGTAGTTTCCAGAGAAACTTTGTAATGCTCAGTTAGAGCCATTCCCACCACTACCATCTTGTCTATCATCAAAAATACCACACAGTAAAATGGCTGAAGATACAGTAATCATCTCTTTAGCTCATGAAGTCTCTCAGATGCCAATAGGCCCCTCCCTCAAGTTGGATACAAAATAACATGTTTTTCAAATTACATCTACTCATTAGGTGGTTCTGACAAGTCACTGTTCACCTTTAATTCCCAATCTGTAAAATGGAACCCATAATTACTTTCCTGACAGACGTTGTGAGGATGAATTGGATCTAAATTGCAGAGCACTTTATATGCAAATAGCTGAATGCAAGCCCTTCTCATACTACCTCATGAGTGCTCAAGATGGAATACAGCAAACAACTATGACATAAAAGCTGCAATTAAGTGTGTGAGAGAGAGAGAGAAAGAGAGGGAGAACGCATGTGCACAAACATTTTAACATTGCAGAAATTTTACAATGGAATCAGAAAGTGCAGTGTTTATGATTATTATAGTGCTATGCTTAGTGCAATAAAGCAATTCCATATAATTACAGATTATGGATGGGTGAAAAATATTTGCCAGTTTCCAAATTCATATGAATTTTGAATCTTCAAACATTCACATTTGAATCGAATATTGGCTATATTCAACGGCTGATGTTTGCATGCAAAATGTTTTTGTGGATTTGTTTGAAGCGTTGATAGAATCTCAAAGTTGAGAAGGTGGCAAAGTGGCTGCCCTGCTTATGCTAAAATAACTGCTAGAGAAATGTGAAAATGTGTGAACCCTACATTCTTCCAACACACTTGCTGCACCATAATGATGCAAGGATCCACACAGACTGCAGCATCATGCTACATCCATAGCATCCCAATGATACCCTGAGAATACACCTCAGTTAGCTATAGCGTCACTGCTCAAGACCCCAGGAAAGGAGGCTAACATTCTAAGGGCTTGCGCTTGCTTCAGCAGTACATATACTGAAAGAGGAACGATACAGAGAAGATTAGCATAGCTCCACCCAAGCATGACATGCACATTTGTTAAGCATTCCATATTAAAAAATGATGATGATGCTAACAATAACAATAATAAACATTCTAACTGCCTTTCTAAATTTACTTGTAACAAGGATTAGGATTTCTAATGCTTCTCTTCAGGGCCTTTTCTGATCACACAAATAAATAAGCAACATCTGGATACAGCCTAAGTGACATGAAGTTGTGAAAAATTAACTTAGAACTTTTCTCAGAATGATGAAGTTCATGTGAATTCCTGTTTGTAATACAAGAGGGCATTCAGTTTGTGTTTCTTCTTTATTGACATGGTGGTCACGCAGACTTGCCTGAACATGTTGAACCAAAATTGGGGGTGGGAGGCTGCCTATGAAGTAATGAAAAAGTTAAGTGACTATTTTGTGATCTAAATTAACTAGGGACCATATTTAACTTCCAGTTTTAGTCATTTGTGCTACAGCTTGGATCTAAGCCAAAATCTCAGCAGGAGAAAAGTAATAGTTATGCATCAAGTGACCATGGGCTCCATATATGATATTTTGAAGAGTGACAGAAATAATGAATATAATTAAAGCAGCATGAAGTCAAGGCAGAGATAATTAATATGAAACCTAGAAGGTTCTATGAAGTCTATACCATGACAAAACTTTTGCTCTAGGAGTTTTAGCATAATCTCAGCTAATTAATTTCACATTCCATCAAAGAAAAGAAATGGTTTTTGACTTAAGGATTTCAGTTAACACTGATCTTAAATGACAAAATTTGAATTTTTAATAGATGCTAAAGATGACTTACTGTTGTTCACCACAAATGAGGAGTCAAGTCTAATCAGTTTAGTAACTAACAGAGTGTGGGTCTAGAAAGTTAAATATAATGGATTTTGTTCTAACAGCTTTCTGCAAATAGAAAATAATCCTACTTCTTTAGGACTGAAGGAAACAGCATTGCTCAAGTCTTCTTCTCCACAAAGACCCTATTGAAAATTCCTCTTCATGGATCTGAAAGATTTGGAAGGATGAAAGAAAAATCTTTAGGTGTTGCTTTTTATTTTTCAGACATTTGGAGAGACTCCAGAGGGAGGGAGGGAGAGAGAAAGAATTGGTTTTTATATTAGGAGTACAGTATATGAACATGATTATGATAGAAAGTAAATACCACTACATGTTAGGAATGTGCATGAATGTTGTTGTTGTTTTGGTTCAATTCATATTGAATTGAATGCAAGAAAATGTGTATTTGTTCAAATATATCCCCTTCAAATGTGGTAGGATTTCAGTTGGATACAAATGTTCGATACAAATTCAATACGAATGTTTAGTTCAAATCGTATACTAATCTCCTATGTATCTTCTATGTATCTGCTCTGATCGCATCAAATCAGCCCTGAATCCACTTTGAATCCTCTCTCACTCCAGAGAAACAATTAAAATCCACTCTGGATCCATTGCAGATGTGACTGGTACAGCTGCTTTTCCACCTCCCCGGGTTCACGCATGTAACAAAGCTTCATACGAATGTTCCAAAGCATTTGATTCAAATTTAAGTGTCAATCTTTGAATATGCCAACATTTGATTTGAATTTGAATGTCCTAATTCACAAAATTTGTACGAATTTTGAACGTTATGAATATTCATGCACATCCCTACTACATATGATGCAAATGTGTGCCTTCTTCTACATAGACCTTTCCGTGCCTGAAGGTATCAAAGTGAGGGCTTTTTCATAGTCCTGTTACCCAATATGGTGCAAGGGATTGTGGCATTTGAGTGTCCCTCTTTGAAGTATAATTTTAGGTGTATGTGTGTACTTTTATCCTCTCCAGTGACCTGCGCTGGGAAAACAATTAAGATTCCTGGCCATTCACTGTCTTCATAATTGTGCAAGGTAAGTAGAGTGACCAATTATTGAAGTACAGTTATTGCTGCTCATGGTGGCACAGATCTTCAGTATCATAACATCTCCAGGAAGAGATGGTGTGCTCTCATTTGGTAAACTGTAACCAGTGCCATTGATGTCTCACTGACGTGCAGATGACTCATTGTTCT
The DNA here is from genome assembly GCA_023333525.1 of Aspidoscelis tigris stejnegeri. Classification (NCBI taxonomy): domain Eukaryota; kingdom Metazoa; phylum Chordata; class Lepidosauria; order Squamata; family Teiidae; genus Aspidoscelis; species Aspidoscelis tigris. The sequence goes on from JALMGA010000001.1 coordinate 100,584,919, forward strand.
AGTCCTGTTCAAGACTGGAAAGGTTTGCCTAGAACCCACTCCCCAAAAAGCTTCATTTTGTCCTGCTGGATTTTTTCCCCATTCCATCTTTGCTCTAAATGTTTTCAAAGGCATTTTTGCTGGTTCATGACCAATTCAGATGGACCAGCACAACAGTGTAAGGTAGCATGCTGCTGGCCGGACACATAAAACATTGCACTGACTGTCAGTTAGTTACTGGGCCAATTTCAAAGTATTAACATTAAAGCTTGGGCTCCAAATACCTAAAAGAATATTTTCCCCATTCAGTTGTGCCTATCCTTTTAGATCTGCCAGTGAGGCTCCCTTGGCTTTCTAGCCACCCTAATTAAAGGGTAGGGATGCATCATATCTCTCAGATTATGAAACATATCTTTTTCAAGTTCCCACAGACACCTTCATTGTACATAACACCTTTGCTGGTGAAGACACAACATTTTAGTCTAGCATTTGGTTGAAGGAGCAGCTTCTCCTCCCTTTACAGGCACTATCACTTAGTATATCCAGGGTTTCTAGGGTATGGGATGGGCCAGAAATGAATGAATGAATGAACAAATAAATAAATATTTACCATTAGGAATCAAACTTGATTCATGAGTGTTTTTGGCCTCAGCTCCACAGCAGCTGGTGTAACAACTTCATTGTCATGGCCTGAAGCAGCCCCATTGCATTGCTGGCCTTCCTTTCACTTCTCCTTTGTTTCTCTGATTCTATCATGGACTATGAACATTTTTGTGGCCTCACTCTGTTGCATCCATAGCTCTTTTCCTTTGTTCACTTTGTTGTATTGCTAGGTATTCATATGGTTGTTGGTCAAGCATGATGAAGTAAGGGGGGCATGGAAAAGATTGGAGAAGCCACAGGCATCTTTGGAGTTATAGAACAATCAGAGAAACAAACAAGGAGGTAATAGGCATGATTGGGAAGGCCAGAGCACATTAGGGAAGTGGTGATGGTGGTATCTGTAGAACTTCCAAGACAGTTCATAGAATGGAGCAGTTCAAGTTTCAAGTAGAAATGGTTTATTGTGCAAGGTCCTTCAGTTTGATTTAAATGAAATCAATGGCAAAATCATGGTTTATTCATATCTCTAAGCAGGGTGACTCCTTTGTCACTGGCCAGATCTATTTATTAGTGGCATCAGTGTATAGAGAAGCTGAGATTGGCTGAGATGGTTACCAAAAACTATACTATGAAGGATGATGCCACCTGATGAAAGAAATGCATGTGGCTGGAAATAGTTACTTACTAGTTGCCTGATATGGAAAGAAGTGTCAGTACTGATGATAAAGAATACTGAAGAATGCTGAAATGTAGCTAATGAAAAGAGAAACAAACAAACAACAACAAAGATCTTTGTAAGTCTGAGTTATGAGAGTGCAAATACTTCTCAAGGACATTACAAAGGGAATTCATTCTCCAGATAAGAAATCATTTGTTTTCTCTACGCACTTAATATTCATAAGTATGCTTTCCTGAAGACATTCATTTATGACAAACTACATTCATTTATTATACACCAAAGACAAAATTCATTTGATAATGAGCAATTCGGTGTAATTTCAAATACAGCAAATGTGATATTATTGCTATTTATAATTAATTGAAATAGTTTATTTTGTTTTAAATTTATTCTTTACCCTTCTTTCTCTTCCTCTGCTGTTAATTTAATGCAAGGAATTTCACTGCATATTATTTTAATATCTACTCTGCCCACCCAGGTTAAATAGCTCCTGTAAAATTTTGGTGATATTTGATGTTGGTCTGCTGCTATCAAAAGCAACATGGAACAACATTGGCTCCATTGATGTTTATTATTTGCAAATAATAGGCACAGATTGATAGCTGAAATATTCCTAACATAGATCAACTTGAAATGATTTTCCCCACAAATGTGGGCCATATGGGAGTTTACCACAAAATACAGTCTGTGATGATAAAACAGCTTAAATTCATATGCATGTAAATCTATTCCTTAATCTCCTAGAGTTGAGTGAGGTTCCAATAGCAAGCAGCTGTTATGCTATTCCTGTGATGGAGAACATATTCTGTACCAGCCCCATGGGTTTCCATTAGTGGTCTCACAGTTTACACTGAGAATTGGGCCATCCGCAAATGAGCTAGGGCAGAAGCTTCCCAGCACAGGGAGGCTAGGTGCCACCTCAGTTAAAATGTTGCTGTGAGTAGCCACAAGATGACATTTGGTAATATGTAGAATCCATAGCAGGACCTCACCAATTATCTTGGTTGCTCTGATATCTAAACTGTATTTTTTGGCCTGGTCCTCCTAATCTTGGCTCTCTTTATGGTTCCATCTATATGGAGCCCAGAAAGAGGTGGTCTGGAATGGGAGGTTATGGTCCTGGCAGGAGTGAAAAGCTGGCAGGCACATGTGCTTTAGCTTTGCTATAGCTCCAAGAACGTTGTGAACAGAACTGCTTACAGTAGTGAGGACTCTGATGGGACTTGTTGCCACACACTGTAAATGGTGCTGGAATTCAGCCATTTGGGGTCTGCAACATAAAGTGCCAACAGGGTTCTTGGTCTTCAAGTCACTTTATGCCTCCTCTCTGTGCATCAATACAAGGAGAGGAGATGATTTCTCTCTATCATAACAGCCTGAGATTACAACCCCCTTCAGTGAGGGGTTGTAACACCTTAAGGCCCACTACGATCTAGATGCCCACAACTGTAGGCATCTAGGGCCGCATCCCCATTACAACCTTATTTCAATTTCATACCGTTTTCAATCCTGGCAGACCCCACATCAGTTTGGCTTAACACGCTTTCAGTGTGTTAAATCTTCCCAAAGCAATGTAAATGTTAATCCCCATTTCAACAGGTCTCACTCCAGTTCGTCCACTTGAAACGTTTTACATTTTTTACTGTGAGGACCTTACGGTATTAAGGGATGAGAATCCGTGTTTAGGGTTTCCCTCCCCCAATAGCTTGCTTCCAAAGATAGTGATTTCATTGAAAAAATCCACCCCTCAATAAAAATCCACTCCTTAAAGCTACACTGTAGCGATCTAGCCACTTCACACCTTATAACAAGGTTGCCAATTTGCGCAATTCTGAAAGTTCTGACCTTTAGAAAGGGAAAGGAAAAGAAAGCAGCTGGTTCTGTTTTAAAGGCTTTGGCTGTGAAGGGGGCTTGAGTTGCTGCTGCTGCTGCTGCTGCTGTGTGCCCTGGAAAATGGGAAGAGAAGGGGAAAGAATCGTTGGCTGCCCGTGCCATTTTTCATCTATCCAGGCAAGCGGCAGCCACCCAGCCACCCAGCTAGGCTGCCTGAAGGGGTCCCTTATGGGTGGCGCGTTCATGCCAGGAGAAAGAGGGCAGGGCAGCCCCAAAAAGTGGCTTTTAAAAAGTAGCCACTTGAGCCCCCCCTTGAGTCACGTATGCCACATATGATCCTCAGAATCTGGATCCAACGCGATTAAGCTGAAAGTAATGGGAACAGGCAAATTTGCATTTGCATCCAGTTCTGTTATTTTGGTTTAAGGAAACTGGATTAAGCTTCTAATGGGGATGCGGCCTAGGTGTATGTAGACCCAAGGTTGTGGTCATGTAGGAGACATTTTAGACATCAGTTAGATGCTACCTTGATTCCCTGTGTAGAAGAAAAGTAAGAATTAAAGTCTACAAATAGGACAGATAATTTTATACATATTTTTCCGTCTGGGAGGTCCGTTGCCAGGAACAACAAATGGACAGGCCATTCTTAATATACAGTGCTCCATTAGCTGAAAAGCATTTAAACAGATGGATTAAGAGACGGCTGCTCACAAAGAAATGACTATTGGTTTCATTTGACATATATTCACACATATATCAACAGACATCATCACAAACATGTGCTGAAAACTCAGTGGCAGTTTTCCATGGATTGATTTCAACAGGATAGTTTGGGTTTCTGTTGAAATGAAGGAATTATAAAGGGAAGATGGAATTTACCATAAGATTGATGATGTAGGTAAAAGGCCAATAGTACCTTACAGGAGGAATGGGAATTAGCAGCTTCCCTGACTTACAGACTCACATCAGTCAAGCTTTGGGCTTGGACTTTGGGCAGAAACTGTCTTGGTAACCCCATGTGACTCTGTTGATCCTCTTAGCTTCCTCAGTGGCTTTTGTTACCTTTTAGCGTCTCCTCTTCCTGCAAATACTTTCTAGGTTAGGTGTTGAGGAAACTGCCTGGTGGGATTCCCACTCCTATTTGTATAACAGACTTCAGAAGATAGTGTTGGGACAACATTGTTCAACTTCTTTACAGCTTTGATCCACGTCTCTCACTTGTGCTTTTACATGAAACAGTTGAAGAAAATCATCCAGAATCATATCTGGTTTGAGATTTCATCAAGAGGCAGATAATAGTCAGCTAGGAAGGGCCAAAGATATCTTTCACTGGTGTGTGGATGAGGCAATAAAGGTGAATAAGCTGAAACTCAATCCAAACAAGATACCATGGGTCTTTTTGTACCTACCTGCTGTACAAGAACAAGCAAATTATTGGAGCAAATTACTGGCCCTTTCTGCACTTACCTGTTCTTAGGCTGTGTTCATAATGAGTTCACAAAATGAGTGCCTCAGAGGCATTTCAGAGGCAACTCAGAGAAACTGTTTGTAGTTATCTTGATTCCAAGCCTTCTCTAATCCACCTTTTCCAACACAGAATGTTCACAAAGTGGAAAGGAAAGACTTGTGTGTGAATGATCCCACACACAGAGGTGCCTCAGAGATGCTTTTCTTGATATATCTGATCACAGCCACAGTCAGGATCAGTGAGTCTGGAATAGTCAGGTCTACTTATCCTGACCACAGGAAAGCATAAATGGGATAAACACTGTCTGCACCAACAGCACTCATCTGGTCAGCCCACACTATGGACTCAGACCTCATGAAAGCTTCATGCCACTCCCCCATCCTTGGAGAGCTAGGGAAAAAAATCTATTTTTTGTGGGGAGGGTCTGGGGTTGGCACGTCATACCATGCTGCTGGAAGATGCATCTGACAGTCCTGAACACAGGAGGCATGCTGTCTGTCCACTTCCCAGTGGTAAACAGGTGATCCAGATTAAGGCCTCCTTGGTGTGGGCCAGGCCCCATCTAAAGCAGGGAGTAGGGGGCTCCTGGACTGAGGACCTGTGGTGAAAAGGTCTTCATCAGAGGTGTCAATACAATTTTCATGCTGTACAGGCAGGATGGCCCTAAGGAGCCTTGGGCCAAACTAAATTCATAACTAGGTGCCTAAGACATGTGAAATCAGGCTACATCTACACATATTAAAAATGAGGTGGCAGCATCCAGATAGTAGAGTACCTTTAAAATTAAAAGCATTTTAGATTTTCTGGCCTTTAACGTGAACTGGGAACACTACTGTGTGGATGCTTCAAAGTCATTTCCAAACCACTTTTTTAAACTATGTGCAGATTCATGCTTAGAATTGAGAGAAAGTATATTCCATGATTTTCATTAATCTTTCTTTTTCCTCCCCCCTCCACTCCTCTTCTTTCCTGCTGTATCTGATACTGTTGGATATTCTCACATTACCCAGTCAGACTCAGCACCTCAGATTTATGTGAATGGCAAGTACTGTGGGGCCTAGGAGGGTCATTTTCTTTCCTTTGGAATGTTTAATTACACAACCGGATTGCTTAATCAGAATATTCCTATAAATTGTGCTTTGTCTCATTTTCTCTTCTCATCCCTGCCCACATTTTTCAACTGAATGTAGTGAAAGATGTACCGTGTGGTAATACTATCAGGAATGATGCAGTTATTACCTCACACATCATATCAGTATACACAGGAAATTTGAAATGTAAAGAAATGAACTTTGTAACATATTGCTATCAGGGAGTGTATGTGTGTGAGGGGGGAACCTTAGCCTTGCCAATTCTTGACACTCAGCAGTTGAACCTGACCATATTCTGAGTTTCCTACCATAAGCAGAAAACATTCTTAGGTGATAAGGGGGAAGAAAACTAAATTATTTCTATATGCCAGTTCCTAGCAGGAACTTGAGAGAGAGAGAAAAAGCTTTAAGGCTGTTCATCATTTCTGTATCATTCTTTTACATTTAATTGTTTGAAATAACAAGAACATTCAAGCCACCACCACCACCACCAATACTACTACTAATAACAATATGGCTATTCATTATCATTATTATCATCATGTATATTTTCAGAGGCTGGTGGCAGACCTGATATAGGCAGGAATGTGCATTGTCACTCTCCCAGAAGCTCTTATTAGGAAAACATCACTTAGGTTTTTCAGCTCTCTTCGACATCAGGGGCAATCATAGATTGTCTGTAACAACCATCAAGTACTATATTATCTAGATCACTTCATGTAGCTCTGGTAAGTAGTTTTGTGTAATATGATATAGCCAAGTACATTTGTATATTCAGCCCTCCCAATAGACAGGCCAGTGCAGCCTGTTTTCGTGCACTACTCTACATCATTGTATTTCCACAAGTATAATGGTAATACTTTGAGATGCCTAGAGCACAAAAGGTGATCTATGCCTGCTATTTGAGTACTTTGCCATAGTAAAAGCTGGGGTGGGTTTTTTTGGCAACAGAGAACATATCAATTAACTATTATGCTAAATTCATGAAGATAAATGCATGACAGAGGGACATTAGAATAGACAGAAGATTCTACCCTACGCTTCTCTCCTTCTCCACCATGTAACAGAAGTTTTCTATACATTCCAAATGATAACCCAGACAGAAACCTGCCATCTGCATGCTGTCTACCAGTGATTCCAAACAAGGCCTCCCTGTTAGGAGCTGGGGGAGTAGGGCCTCATAGATCCACATTAATATGGGGATTCCAAGGTCCAGATGCTTACTTGGTGCAGAAAAGGACTATGGCTCCTCTCCTGTAGGTCTTTACTGCATTTAACTCAAGTAAATCTCGATCAGTGAGTCTGATCCAGATTGGGTGGAGATGTAGGTGAAATCAACACTGTCTGTACTGATGGTGCTCATCTGGCCCATACCTCGCCGTGGCTGTGAAGCCCATGCAAGCTTTGCAGGTGCCCCTTCACCTCTGAAAGCTAGAAATTAAAATTTCCATCCGGGAGTGGGTGGGTTTTTGGTTGTATACTATGGTGCACCACTGAAAAACACCCCACATTAGTCTCAGAACAGGAAGATATGCAGTCGGCATGCCCCCTGTGTTCCAGATCAAGGCCTTTGGTTCCCTGGCATTACAGGGATCCAGAGCCTGCTCCATCTAGTGCAGATTAAGCAGGAACAATAGGGAACCAGGTTCAGTGTTTGAGGGTAATCTGCATTAACATGCAAAGGGGAGGCCCAGAATCCAGCCCTAATGGACCCTTAATCCAGATCCCAGATAAGTGCAGAAAGAACCATATTTAGTATCCAGTGAACTCAATAAGACAAGAGAGAGAGAAACAACAAGATAACTATGTTTTAATTCAACATAAGTATGTTTGCATGGAAGAGTGAAAAGTGTCATAATATCCCTCTTAACCTCCTTAGCTAAATCATGACATTTTATTATTATTTGTTTTATTTATTTAAAACACTTCATTACAGTTTCTTCATACCGAAGTCTCAAAGTGCTTTATAACAAAATTTTAAAACAAGAGTTAGCTTATGACTGGACTAGATATTTGCTGATATTTTACTGTTCATCTTTTCCTACTTTGTTCTAAGAGCTCAAAAACACAGCCAAAACAGTGCAGGACTAACAGAAAGCAGCATGCATATTACAACATTTCACTGGTTGGGTAACGCTGTGGAGTGCTATGTGTGGCTTGATGTGATCTTAGCAGTGCAACCATAACACAATAAACTGCTGACATATTCTGCAGATTGGCATGGAACATGGGCCATGATTTTTGGTCCAAGAAATTTGGGGCAAGGAGGGAGAAGTAATGGGACTGTGCCAGTAGCTGATTATGGCCTAACTATGGAGGCTGGGGAATGAAAATTTCCCAGCTTCCAAAGTTGCAGGCCAGGAAGATTATTACAGCCCATTCCTGAAGCCCCAGGAAATATGCCAGGCTCTACATGCTGCTTGGCTCTGTTCAACCATCTCCATGACACTAGGGATGTGCATGAATGTTTTTTAAGTGTTTGATTTGAATCAAATTGAATGCAAGGAATTTCACATTCATTCCAACATAGCCCCTTCAAACGTGGTAGGATTCAATTTCAGTACAAATGTTCATTGAATGCTATTTGAATGCTCTTTGAATCACTGCTGCAAGTCATGCCTAAAAATCCCCTCTAACACCCCTGTGAATCCGCTCTGAATGCATCGAACCTGCTCTGAATCCACTTCAAATCTGGTCTAAATATGCTTTGAATCCACTCTGGATATGCTGCAGATGTGTCTGGGCACCTGCTTCCCCACCTCCCTCTGTTCACAAATATAATGAAGCTTCAAACGAATGTATGGAAGCACTCACTTTGCATTTGAATGTCAATCTTCAAAGGTAGCCAACATCTGGTTCAAATCTGAATGTCCAAATTTGATCAAATTTTGAATGTGATGAATATTCGTGCACATTCCTACACATCACACAACTGGACTCACCCGTAGTTGAATGTTGCCTGATGCAATTTTCGTGCCAGTGAGCACTCCCAGGTTATGGTGCATGTGGCTAAACCATTCCTCAAGAGGCACAGTCACTTGGAAATCACTGTACTGAGTGGATTCCACATTTCCCCACAGCAGCTGCTTCATGAGGACTGTGAAGAATCTAGGGAGGGACCCTCCTCTCAGATTTACAGTCCTCATTCTCTCTATCCATATACAGTTGCTGCAAGAAGCACCAGAAAATTGTTCTAAAATATTAATATGAAACTTGGCTATGACCCTTTTGCACCTTTATTACATTACAATGTTTAGCACATTTTAAATGCCAAGAAATGATGGCTTTACGTTCAAATGTGATCAGATTTTCCTAACAAAATTTTAGCTCATTTAGCTGGCTCTCAAGAGAACTACCTTCTGTCTTAGAACTTCCTGAGTCCAAACTTTATTGCTCTGCAGTTTGTACATCCACTGAAGTACACACATTTTTGGGATGTGCACAAATGTTCTAAACATTCAAAATTCGATTGAATTTGATCGAATGTGGGGATTCGAATTCAAATAGAATGTCTTCACATTCGAATTTAAACATTCAAACATATTTTGAATGTTCCAAAACATTAGTTCAAATAATTCAAATCATTCGAATGTACAAATATGTATGTATTACATACATATCTGTATAAATATCATACGTATCTGTACGTATTTGCACTAATAATACGGAACAAAAATGGGATGCATACTGGATAAAATGGGATGCATACAAAATGCATACAGATACAAATAACACATACGAATGTTGTCAACATTCGTATCTTTAAATACGAATGCTGGCATCATTTGTATCTTCAAATTCGTATCTAACATTCAAACAAATAGATTTGAATGTATCGGATTCAAATCAGGTTTTTTGATTTTTGTTTTTTTGCATTTGGATTGAAGAGAATGTTTTGACATTTGATTCAACTCAAATTTGAATGCAAAAAAAAAAATTGTGCACATCCCTATTAGGAACTTGTGTCTGCCATCCATTGTTTTGATGATCTGCTACAACCCTGCCAATTCTTCTGGTAAGTCTTATAAATCCTTAACTGCCTTTTTGTCTATTCTTGACTTTGACAGTCTCCAGACAACATGGGAAATCCTTAAAGAACACCAGCACAGCACCAGGTTGAATTTCTGGGAGTTCACTAGAGCCACTCCCTCTTTCACACACATTCTCACAGCAAAATCATAGAAGTTAAATCCAGTGTTGTGCTAAAGAAACACCACCAGATGCCCAGTCACCTGACAACATTAGGGTTACGTAATCTTCCATTTGAATTTTGAGGTGTGTCCACAGTGTCAGCAAACTGCAAGCATCTTTAACATGTCTGGTAGCTTCCCATGTTTACCCTATTTAGAAGTACAGCAATTCTATTTCTTTTGTGCCACCTTTTCTTCTAGTTCATTCTAAAATTACTTATTTTGTCCCTGAAATTGCCTGTGATGCACCTTTTAACAATATTTCTATCTCCCTAAACCACACATTTCTCAGGTTTCATGAATTTGTGTAAATAAGTTGTGTTCAGGGCTAGAAAATGTAGCTATCTGGAACACCATGGCAAGAAATAAACCCTATTTATAATATCCCTACAAGGTGTGAATTTCCTTTTAGTTTTAAGATTTGGTATATGGGGGGAAAGAGAAAAATTTGTTTCTCTCTATGTTGTCCAGCATTGATTAATATCCCAGAGTTTGCATAGGTGATAAATGAGGTGGAGAAGGGAGCCCATATTGTTCTTCCAATGAAATAAGAACCTACTGAGAACAGCAGGAAAATTAATCAAACTTTTTGGATAAAGTCAAGAAAAAGCAAAGTGTATTTCTCTCTTGATTACAAAATAGAAAAGAGCTAAATTAATGAAATAACAACAAATATGCTGGTTTATAGTGCTGTTGAGATAGTCAGGGCAGAGATATAATAGTAACACAAGTTGACCTTTTATTATGTTGACTTGGGTTGCTACATGGAACAAAGGTCAGGGTTCCTATAACTAAGGCTGTACTCATACATAACAAAAGGTGTGCCTCAGAGGTGCCTCAGAGAGCTAGTGTGTGGCCTTCATATTCTCTAATCCACCTTTTCTGGCAAAGAATGTTCAGGAGAGGAGGAGGGACAGACTGGTGTGTAATACCACCTCAAAGCCTTTCCTAAGTTAGAGGTACTTTTTCTTTCTTTCTTTCTTTCTTTCTTTCTTTCTTTCTTTCTTTCTTTCTTTCTTTCTTTCTTTCTTTCTTTCTTTCTTTCTTTCTTTCTTTCTTTCTTTCTTTCTTTCTTTCTTTTTTGCTATGTCCAATTATAGTCTAACAGTTTTGTAGATAAGGACATTTCAGTAGATGTGCTGTGTAATGAAGGTAACACCTGATGACACTCCCTTCTCTAAGGTGATGGAAGCTGCCCCAGGAGCAGATGGCTTTACAGTGATGCCTTTTCCCATGATAGTGATGCACCTTTTCAACTCCTTTTGGTCCGTGCAAAACATTTAGATTGGGATACTCACCCTTTGTGCTCTCCCAATCTTCCTCCCTCATTTACAGCTACCTGGGGAGTGTATTGGGGACTCCAGAATGTAGCCAAACACTGAGACTCAGTGCAAGGTTTGTCTCAAGAACTTCAAGGGAGCTCACTTGTTCCTCACCAGCATGATCATTACTTCTATTATTTTTACTTGTCTGGGTAAGGCAGCACTGTGGATGTCGGAGGAAGAGGCATTTTCAGACTGCAACAGAACGGCTGTAGTGCAGTAAGGCTAGGCCACTTGGGGACGCTTTCCCCATTCACACCTAGGCAGGTAAGGAATGTGATACCTGCCTACGTGCAAAAGGGGAATCCATCCCCACGTGGCCTAGCCTGAAAAGGCTAGTGTGGGAGTGGGACGCAACTCCCAGGCCTGCCCCGATTGGGTCAAATTTGACCCAGGGGTGGGCAGGCTGGTCACATACTTTCCCCAGGTTCCTGCAGGTTCTAGGGAACTGCAGGAACCCCCCAGGCACCCACCCACCCAGGCACGGGCCTATGCAGGGATGAGCATGAGAGAGAGAAACTTCCCTTGTGCTTGCCGGGTTCCAAAGTGGTGAGTCAGGTTGGAGCACTGTGCATCTGCGTGTGCCGACCACTCTGATTGGAACCCTGTGAGCATGAGGTAAGTACTTCATACACATGTGTGTCCCCATGTAGGCCTGTTCCCGGGTGTGTATGTCTGGGGGGTTTCCTGCAAGCCCTAGAGGACCCGATCCAGTCCCCTAGAACCCACAGGAACCTGGGGGTATGCAACTGACATGCCCAATTGGGACAGGCAGAGGTTGGGCCCAGAGCTGTGAGGGAGGGAGTGTGAAAATGCGCTCCCTCCGGAACAGCTGCAGGACAGCCGGGGACAGCCGTGAATGCCCTGGCCCAGGTGTAGAGCACGATTTTGTGCTCTATACCTAGAATGTGTTTGGGCATCCTGGGACAGGCTGGGGCATTCTGACTGGAACTGCTGGCCCAGCTGTGAATATGCTCCATCCATCCCAAGGTATCCTACATGTGTTCCTTAATAGCCCTTTCATGCCTAGTGCTCCAGACAACTCATAGAAGTCTTTAATTTATACTGGGAGAAATTAATTTAAAAACAAAATAAACATCTAATGTAAGGAACATTATTAAAGAAAAACTGAAATTACATTCAGGGTTTTTTTCTAGAAGAAAAAGAAAAACAGCATTTCTAGGGCTGTGGTAACACCTAACTTTTAATCCAGGTTCGGTCCACTTCCAGAGTGAGAGAATACATCAGGAAAGAGACAAGCTGGTTTCTTTTAGTGTTTAATAACTCAGAAGATTCACCATTAGAATAGATCATATAGAAGGAAAATTACCAGTCACTTTATTGAGGTGTTCTCTCACTCTAAAAGTGAATGGAAGAGGAATTAACCCTTAGTTGTGACCACAGCCTAGGTTTTCTTTCCCCTGTTTGTTATGATCCTCAATCCGTTTTGTTTTACCACCAGAAACAGGGAAGTCCCACATTATCTATTTGTTAATTCTTCCTTTTTAACCACAAATTTTGTCATTTCAGTTTTTGTTTTCCATTATTATCATTATTAATCAACATCATCATTTTAACATATAAAAAATACATTCAACTCCCAAAAGGGAAATTAAACATATATAATTAGTTATCAACTTCTTGTCTTCATTCAAAGTTTTTTCTTTTAATTGTCTTCTTCCTCATGCATGTTTTCTTTGATCCACTAATCTTGAAACCTGTTTCTCCCTAAAAAATTATTTGATCAGCTGTAGATCAAAGCATGATGTGGGACCTTCAAGGGAAGATTTAATTTAAAGCATTCTTTTGCCCTACCATCCTGGCCAATAATAATCAATTGTATAATATCATAAGCAAAACAGTCAGTGACAAAAGGGGAAATTTGCACCTACAAAATTCCCATGTGATTAATCAGATCAAAAAACAACAGAATTTATAATTTAAAGATGTGTAGAGAAGATGATTAATGTTACATTCCAATAGGTGAATGAGGTTTTTTAAAAAATATAAATTCTAAAAACAATCAGTAAAAGGTGCCACCTATTGGATGTGTTTACTAACTGCAAATCAAGGTGCAGTATTTCAACACACAATGTTTATGGGATGCTAAATGGTAAAACTTATTGTGAGGATCATGAAATTAAGATCCACAACAGGGAAGCTCAAAAATCATGAAAATAAAAACATTTGCCTCTTCTTGTTCCTTTAATGAGCAACTTCCTTCCTTCCTTCCTTCCTTCCTTCCTTCCTTCCTTCCTTCCTTCCTTCCTTCCTTCCTTCTAAAAGACGAAAGGGAAAGCATTGAGTTATCCAACTTTTTTTGATTGATAAATGAAAAATTCAAGAAAAGGGTTCAGATAAATTAATATTAAAATTAAAAAATCTGGCCCTGATTCCACCAAGATGAGTTTTAAGAAGTAATAAAGAAATATTTTTAATGCTGCTATTTATTGAATCTGGTCATTGCAATTCTTTTATACTGGGGCCCAACAAAGCAACAGAGTGGTCAGCTGCAAGTTCAATGCACATTTCTGTTTCTATGGAACACTGGCATTGCCTCAATCTCAAGATTGGTCAAATGAAAGATTTCCCAAATCCTGCTGACTGGTATGTGTCAGGGAGGAACTTCGGCTTGCTCCCTTCTGCACTAGTCACTGATCATTTCTATTCTTGATTGCTGCAGTAAAGATGGATGGATCTCCTCTTATCGTGCAGAATAGATTCCAAATAATGCCAATAGGAGGAGACACATTATTCATCAAGATAATAGAAATGATGAGTGTGTTATTCTCAGGAAAGTACAGGTAATAAGCTAACAATTTTTGATTTAGGAAACTTTAACTCTAAAACTCTTGCCCTAACAACCCTGATCTTAAACTACCCTGGCCTTTTCTCCATTCTCTGTTATTCTTGGCTTACAGATAATAAGCAAAAATACATTTATCCTATAATACTTTAGCCATTTCTATTTTTCCTTTCCATAGAAATATTGGAGCAGGGAAAAAACAGGCATATTGCAGAATACTCTGCAGAAGTGCTAAAATATTTGCTTTGCTAACTCATATAAAAGCGGCATTGTGGATGGGGATTGATTGATATCTACAAGTTATTGCAATAAGGATGTGCATCTCACAGGCAAAAACTGATTCTTTATGTTATCACACATGAAGTTGTATTTGGACTTTAAAAAGGGGCAGCTCAGAGCTGCCTTGGAGGGACAATGTGTGGCCCTCATGTTCCCTTTTGTAGGACAGAATGTTCCTGAGTACAGAAGGGGCAGACTGGTGTGTGAACAATCCCACCTCAAAGCCTTCTTGAAGCTGCCTCAGAGCCATCTCATATGCTCTTCTTTTTACTGTGTGTGATCACAGCCTGAGACATTTTCAAAACCTCTATGGAAGAACAAAAGACGTTATAAAACACCCAAAAGCTCTTCATATTTTAAACTGTGGTCCATTAAAAGGACAAAATAGAACTGTGCTGCTAAAACTGTATACTCAGTGTGCAGGAGGTGTGATCTATTTTGAAATATTACTGGGAGGGGCAGAAAAGCTTTTTAAGAAACTATAAAGGTGAGATTATTGAAATGTCTACAAATTCAGGGTGAGATATTTCAGGGTTCACCTTCATAATTGCAATCTGTCTCTCTTGTCTCCAATTTGCCTCAGAGATGACCTTAAACACATATGGTGATTGCAACTTTTGTCTTGCCACTGCCATTTTCTGTTTTTGAAGCCAAGGAATAGCCTATGGAACTATTCCCTGTCTTCAGATCACCCACCTTCCATTTCAAAGCAGGGATTCCTGCTTCAATATAAAGGGTGGGGGGGAGCCCTTCACCCTGCCTGCCAAGTGATGTGAGGACTTTCTATGTTGTTGTATGACAGGCAAGGGAAGCTTTCTCCCCACTCCCCAAAAGCCAAGAGTGAAAGAAGGAGGGCTCCTCCACACTGGTTCAAGTATAAAATGGCACCCTAAAACACTGTTCCCCTCACGTCTGGATTCAGTCTATGTTTGAGAATGTTCAACCAAGTAAGGAAATGGGCTAACAACAAAATAATGGAAAACTTGCTTGAATTCTATCAAAAATCAGTTCTCCAAAGCTGCAAAGATGACAGAAGCAGATTCTTCATGGTAAAAGAAAATGTATTCAGTTAGGCTGCATCCACACTTTGGTTACTTATTGTGCTATATTTGGATATTCTAGAAAATCCAAATATAGCAGAATAAGTAGATGCAGCTTCAGTTATGGAGTATAGTTACTGGCACCTTTCACACAGAGCCAAAACAAGCTGGGGGCAGGAATTATGTGGAACTTGCCCCAGAGGTAGGAAGTAGATTACATTGTTCACATGCACCCTGCTCTGACTGATATAAAAGCCAGGGAACAAAAGTTCCCCAGCTTAAAAGTCCCTTCCTGGGCTCATTAAAGAAGACATAGGAAATAGTCCTGGAAGTTGGCTTCAGGCAGACACTGACTCAGGTAAGTCACATGCAGAATTGTGGTGGCACAGATATCCAAGGGCAGAATTGGTTATTCTATTCTTTAAAGTATTGGTTGTTTTACTCTGCAAAAGGGTCATTTCCAACCTTAGAGGTGGAGTCACCAGGGCTAGGGATGTCTTGAGATGATGATGATGATGATGATGATTTGTGTGTATGTGTCAAATGGTTCAAGTTCAAACTGAATCTCATGCTGGCTAAAGCAATGAATCAGTTTAATGAACTAGCATTTGAAGTCTGAATTAAAGCCAATTATTTGGTTTGAATTCAATTCAAACCAAACTGCAAAAATTAAGTTTATTTGCATCCCCATAAGTTTGTGTGTCTTCTTACTGTATTTATTCAGTATCAGTTATTTGTAGCATTTTTTCTAAAGAGTTTTCAGTATCTGCTTGATACTTTGGGAAAAAGTACAAATACTGGATTGCCTTTTGTTTAGTTTTTAATAATGTGATTTTTTTAAACTTCTTTTTATAAACTGACAAAAAAAAGTGATGAGAGATTTATTACTATTCAGGAATCTGTAATTTCAAAGCAGGTTCAATGAGCAATTTATATTTATTGTCTGAATAAACTCTACCTATGTTTTTAATCAGAATAAATTAATGGTTACTAAATTATAAACATGATGCTACTTCTGTTTCATTTTTCTTCCAAATTTCCATCCACCCTCAATCCATTAAATAAATAAATAAATAAATAAATAAATAAATAAATAAATAAATAAATAAATAAATAAATAAATAAATAAATAATAAAACCCATGACTAAATTTTCCAGAAATATTCCATGTGGAGGTGGCTATTCACACTACTTGTTCAAATGTGATAGAAGAAGGGAACATGTTAAGGCATTTTGTGCATGCTTTCACCAATTTTTGCAAAATCAGCACAGTTCAGGGTGTCATAGAGACATGCACAAACTTTTTTGTGTTTAGTTAGAACTGAATACAGATGTGCATAAAGAAATCAAATTTGTTTTGCTATCAGATTGAACATCCAAAACTTCAGTTTGTCATAGAATTGTGAAATTTAAAAACTTTTTATCACCAAAAAACTGAAAGCAGGAACTTCTCTTGCTCCAATCAAATTTTGGGATACTCAAACAACTGGTCCACAAATTTGAAAAATTTGCAAATTTGAAAGTCATTTTTCTACATTGCTAGAAATGGACCAAGAAGAAGCTTTCAAGCCTTTTTCTTTGAACACTAGTGTGTTTGGTTTCATTTGAACACCTCTGAACTGCTATTGAAAGGATATGTTTGCTAGGTATGTTAGTTTTTGTTCAGCTCAAAGTTGAACTCTGTTTTTGAACAGGCAGGGTATTTGATTTGAACTCAAACTTTCTGAACAACCCTGTTTGATTCAAACAAGTTCAAACCTGAACAAGTTTATTACATCTCTAGGACGTCATTCATGGTTCTCTGTAAGAAGTGCAATTCCATGTGCAGCTGGTGAAAACACCTCTTTTCTTGACCTTGAACATTGTCTTGCTAGCTCACCTTTTGCTTGCTGTTTTGACTTGCACTTCCTGAAGATCCCAGCAATTTGCTTAGCCTTGGCATTTTCCCACAAGTTTGCTTCCTTTGAAAAATTTTTTAGCAGCAAGCTAACAAAGAGATGGAGGTCACTAATGAAAATATAGGACATAAGGAACCAAGAGGAAAGCCATGGAAACGAACTGCTAGATGGTGAAAATGGGAGGCTCCATTCTCACTAGCTGTATTCCTTTAGAGAGAATTTGGATTAATTTTGCATTGTATCAATGAAATTATTTTTACTTTTATGTTTCAAATATTTTAAATAGTAAGACAAATATTGATGTTTCTATCTGGAATGTAACCTCTAAACTTAAGAAGCTGGGCTGAAATGGCAATAATGTGGTAGGAACAGCAAAAGATAAATGAGGTTCCCTACAAAGCTGTCTTCATAATATATTCAGGTAATAGAGAGGTGGTAGTAAAGAGTTCTGAAAAATTCTGACATTAAAAATGAAAGGTGTATTGATTTCATAAATCATATTTGTCACAAAACAACAAAAAGATGTAGAATTCATTTTCACTTATTAGCAGTGGCCCATTACCTCCTTATGGGTTCTCCTTACCATAAAGCATTTGAGTGATTGGTCTGCCTATCTTTTGACAAAAAAAAACTTCATCTGATTAGTGCAGTGGACAGACCCAACACAAATTACACCACATAAATACACACTCCAGGATTTGCATTCTCTTTATTAGGTTTTTATTTCAATGGAATCTTGGTTGACTTCTCATTTCTATCACATCGAGATGAAAACACTATCACTGTGTTTGTCCAGTATATAGACCAGAACAGCATGGCTGGGTTTGCAATTTAATACAGAGGTAGCTACTTCTCAGGCACATTGGGAAGAACTGTGATTAGTGGTGAATATTATATCCTCTTATCACCATTTTCAAGCATGGTGATAATGCTTACAGCAATGGGCAGAAGTGCTTCCAGAGCATTGCACCCTCTGTAATGAAGATGCATGTTTTCCATGAAGCAACATAAATGGAAATGTGCCAGCAGCAAGTGGAGATGCAAACTGTTTCTCAATAAAGGCCACCATGTGTCCTGGCACCCTTCCAATGTGGATGGTCCCATAGCAACAGTTATAGCAACTTCCAGTGCATGTTTGGATGTTGCTATGGAGATCACAACATGGAACTTGACTTTGAAGCCTCCCCGCCCCACCCTCATGCAGTGTTTGTACAAGAAAGCAGTGTGAATGCTGCATTTGGGAGTTTACCAGAACCGTACTAGATGCTCCTGGTAAAGCTGTGGAGCAGGTCTTAAATGGTTTCTCATGCCAGGACAATAGACATACAGATGAGTATATAGACAAACATATTCATAGGATTTTGATACCACAAAGATAACTGTTTAAGGGACTCAGATGAGTTCCCTCATATTTAGAGATGTGCACTAATTTTTTTTATTAAATTCATATCGAATTGAATGCAACAAAATTCATGTTCGTTTGAATAGATCCACTTTGAATGTGGTAGGAATCATATACAATATGAATGATCAATCCCATACGAAGCCCACACGAAGCCCATAAAAATCCCGTATGAATCCCATATGAAGCTTCATACAAATGTATCAAACCTTTCAATTCAAATTTGAATGTCAATCTTCGAACGTGCCAACACTTGGTTCAAATCTGAATGCCCAAATTCAACCGAATTGGTATGTTGCAAATATTTGTTCATATCCCTATTCATCTTACTACTCCAGGAAAAAAGGACAGAGGCACAGCCAGAGAGCAAAAGCTTTAAAACAGTGTCATGTGAAAGGATTTTACTGAACAAGCTTCTGTTCCTTGTTGTCACGTCTGTACTTATCCAACAACTTTGTTCTGTAGCAGCTCAACACTTTGCTTTCCTCCCTGTGCTAAACTTTTATTGCTTATTGTGTATTCTGCTAAAATTTGGGAACTACCAAGGAGAATGCAATTGCATTTATCTTATTGGATCCTGTTTGGTAGAAGTGTCCTATAATACGTCTGTTCTCCTGTGGCAGGAAGGGATACACGGGGAGCGAAGACGTAAATTTGAAATCCCAAATTTGCTACTTTAAAAGCAAATGCGGCATTTATTTTCTGTCTGATGGAATTTATCTGTGGGGTCTGAGAAGAGCACAGTTATTCATCACATTTTCTTCTTTTTTGTCCACATTAATGGCTACATCCCCTGTAGGTGATTGCATCCTTTTTCAGTCAATGTATATGTGGCAATAATGTGTTTTTTCTTATTAAACATCCTGAAGGAAATATATTTGCAGTCATGCCACTCTTTTTTCTCCTATAATAGAATCCATTTTATAACACTGAATGCAACCTGCACATTCTCCATTGTTATTAGACTGGGATTCAGTGCAAATATATTTTATCAAAATGTAGCATCTGCCTTGTAATGCAGCATGTTCTGCTTTGGTGACAAAATGGCAACACACCAGTGACACCAAATGCAGTGACAGATGGGCTGATAAAATTTTTACTTTAGGGAAAGAATGGGGGAGAGCAACTTTTCCCACCTTTGTTTGCTGCCAAGATTAAAGTACTGCAGGTAATCTAAATGGTTTCCTTATATGTTTTTGTTGCAAATTGGATCTTAGTGCATGCTACCTTTTTTCTACAATTCAAAGAAACTTGCTCTTTAAATTCAGAGGTCTAATGAGCTGCAGAGAGAAAGGAATTTTGCATTCACCTTTCTTTGCTACTACAGTGTTGATCTATGCTGCCTTGTAAGCATTTTTTTTCCTAAAAAAGAAAAAAAAATCCTTTGCCTAAGGCTGTTTCCACACTCACCTTGCTTGGAGTGCCTTAACTATTCAACTCCATCCTGTTCCAGACAAAGCACCTCAGATTCAGTTGTGGGAATCTGCAAGATGAAAAGATGCACATCCTGTAATAACCATGGCAGCTGTGCAGGTGTGCCATAGCTATTCTGGTCTACACTGACACAACGCATTACCCACCCCTGCCAGCATTGGCCGGACCCCATAACTCTTAAGTCATATCTGGTGCACATGAGCAGAGCTGAACAGAACAGTCGTTGAAGGCAACTTTCCTACTTCCATGTTGGGGGTTGAATCCAGAACTGCAGCATTTTTCTTCTTCTGAACCAAGTCCAGAAGATCCAATACCTGTACTCAGACACAGCAGTTTGGAGACCACTTTAAACAGCCAATTTATAGTAGGGACCTCTTGAGATGACTCTGGAAGGGATAGTTCTAGTTCCATGTGGATGAAGTATCTTAGTTCAGTTTCAGGATTTCCCCAGCACCTTGAAGTATGGATGCATCCTTGTTTGCCCCATCTTAACTTCAGTGGGATGGTATAACACCATCCCACTAAGTTAAGTGTGAATCTGCTCCTTCACAGCCACTTAGTCTGGTCTACTGACCAAGTATGGAAACAGTCTAAGAGTTCCCAACTTGTCATAAATCTGCTACTGCTTGTGGGCTGTGATACTGGTGACTGAAAACACTCTAAGGCCTTTCTGCATTGTGCCTTATACTGGATGATATCCTGGAACAGGGTGCTGTCATCTGCAAGCTGATGCGGACTTCAGTGGGCCCCATCCAGAATAAGGCACAGTGCAAACATGGCTTAAGACTTACACCTGTAGCAACATTTCTTGTAGTATGGATAATTTTTATGAACTAGTGCAATTCTTCCTAAAACATGCATTGGACTCCATGGATTAGTACAGAGTTCTTGGAAAGGCTACTCAAGTCTACAGTAAATTAGCCAGCCCTTGATTTATTTTAGTGGTGATTCAGGCCATTTCTACACTGCTATCCCATCTCAGTTTTGGTGGCAGGGGACACTTTGTAGTGGCCATGCCCCTTTTCAGACCCAGTTGCTGTTGGAAGCATCTCTTTATAGGGCAGTTCCTCCCACCCTTCTCAGAGGAGGAGCCATTCCAAGATGCTTCCTCATTCCAAAATGGAAATAACTAATAACTAATGTTCTTAAAAGCATGTCTGCAACCAAAATATTCTGTGTCCAGTACCTGATATTCAGACATAAATAGCTTTTGAAAAGATTAATTCCATTTAGCTATCTTGGCTGAAAGAACCAAACCTCTCTGAAATCACACAGGTATCAAACCTAATAACCTATGATGGTCTTCTCCTCCATGAATAAAAGTATCAGATCTTTGATGGAGCAAATTGAAGAACACATGGCAAGTAGGGATCTTTTTTTCCTATTTGCTTCGCATTAAAGCGAATGGGACTGAAATTCGCATTCATGCAAATGAAGCCACTTTGAATGTGCTAGGCTTTGAGTTCCCTTCAAATTATCTTTGAATGCCTGCCACCACCAGTTGTACCTCTGAATCTGATGTGAATTGGATGCAAATGTGATGTTAATCCACTTCAAAGCTTCAAATGAAGGCACAAAGCTTTCACTTTGCATGTGAAGGCCATTGTTCAAATATAACCAATGTACTAACCAAATGAAAAGTTTCAAACCTTCATAATTCAGACAAATTTATCCCTGGTGATGACAATATGAGAAGTCACACAGGAGGCATAGGCAGTGAATGGGAGCACTCTGCACTGTCCAAAAAGCAATGTGGAGGGTCATTTACCCAGGCTGCGCAATCTGGCCCATGCCAATTTTGAAACTCAGGAATGAAAATTCCCCAACACCGAAGTTCACATTTGGAGCAATTACACAAACTACCAGAAGTGATTCCCAGAAGACCACCATTTTTGGCTCTTCATGTAGTGCTAGGTTTGGGCATGAAAAGTAGGACAGACCAGAGGCATTTCCGCACTGAATCGCGTTCGAAACCGAACGCGTTCAGGCGGAAAGCTTAAGCCAGCTTCGGGCGCTTTCCCCGTTCACACACAGACGCTCCGGAACGCGTTCCGGAGCGTCTGGGTGCGAATGGTCAAAGCGCCCGAAGCTGGCTTAGCCGGCAAACGCCGGCCAGGGGCGCGCCGGCGGCCGCGGAGGCAGATCGACAATCAGCTGTTTGAAAAACAGCTGATTGTCAAAGCCGCGCGGCGTCGGAGGCGAGCCGGCAGGCGATCGGGAGAAAGAAGCGGCGCGAACGCTTCTTCTCCCGAACGCCTGCGGACGGCTCGTCCGCGTTGGAACGCGTGTAGAGCACTTCGAAGTGCTCTACATTTCGAACGCGGAAAAGCCAGCTGCGGACACGTCGGGACGCAAGGCGCGCGCGGCCAATGCGGATGACGTGTCCGCAGCTGGCTTTTTCGCGTTCCGTTTTCGCCCGTGCGAAAACGTCTCCGGTTCACTCCTATTAGCACAAGAGTGAATATGGCCAGCATTGGATTTACAGAGGGTTTTATCCAGCTCTGCAAATGGATTCCAGTGGCCAGAAGTGGCCAGGCACAGCTGATGTGCAGACTTCCACACGTAACACATTCTCCGTGTGAGATTATGTGCAGTCACTGCAACAGACCCTCTTCTGGCATGGCTTGTTCATACTGTGCAGATCTTGCCACAGGTTAAGGCACTTTCTGCACTGAGGGGTGGTAGATCCAAATCAGTAGATCCAGAGTTAGCAGATCTACTGATGCAGATCACAGGAAGCTGTCTGCACTGATGACACTAAACCAGTTCAGGCTTCCCCCAGGCTGTGAAGTTCACACAAGCTTCCCTAGCCTTGGGGCATGGGGGGTTATTTTCAGCAGTGCACTATGGTGTGCTGCTAAATGGCAAGTCCAAAGAAGGCTTATATCGGTGAACAAAAACCTGAGTGTCCTTGACATAAAAAGAAAAGGAAAAACTGTTATGCAGATCATATATTAAAAGACCATGAATCTAGGGGTTATTTCAGTAACTGAGCTATGTTGTAACTGGAGTGGGGTAGGGAGGCAAGTTTAAGACATTCACTTTCCAACTAATATGGACCAGAGACAAATTTATTTTGAAGTCAAAGAACAGAAGACTGTATTAACCACATCATGCATGCTTTTCTAATCAGTCATTACAGAATAATCTGAATTCCTGAAGTGAAAAATGTTGTTCAGAATGAATAAGAAGTCCCTTAATCGTGAGCTCCTAACCTTGAAAAAACAGGTATCACTCTAAAAACTATTTGACTTTGTAACTGCAGTTCATAACTATGACCTGTACTTCTAGCAGTGGGTATAGTCCCAGTGAAATTCTTTGGAGTACAACATCATTAAGGACACATCAAATAACATCTTTCTGACCAGAACATTACATCACCTCTAATATTTCATTGAACCAGGGCTGTGTTCAGACAAAACAAAAAGGGTGCCTCAAAGGTCCCTCAGACAGACTGTGTGTAGCCCTCAGGTTCCCAGCCTCTAATCCACCTTTTCTAGCACAGAATTTTCAGGAGAAGAGGTAGGGGCAGACTGATGTATGAGCAATTCCACCTTGAGGTCTCCACTGAGGCACCTCAAAAACGTCTTAGAGTACAGTTGCTATTGCTGGAAAACCAGTCCCCAGTGTTGGGTTTTCCAGCAATAGTTTTTAAACATATTTTAGGGGGATATAGCAAGGCTATGGTGAGGTTGCCACTGATACATCTGGCAATCCCAGTATAGTTGTGCCATAATGGCACTATATTCCCCTACTACCAGCCCGGTCTGGACCGAGCCTTTGAGATGCCTCTGAGGCATCTCTGAGGCAAACCTTTGTTTATGTCTGAATACAGCCTTTATTTCTGATTCTGGGACTGCTCAATACTTTTTCTTTACTTCCTCTATCTCATGAAAAAGTCAGATATGACTTGGGTGCCATCAGCATACTGTTGGCATTTCAATTCTCAGACTGAGACAATCCAAAAATATTTGTTCCTACTCTTTTCAGGTTGCTTTATTTCTGACAGTCATCAGAGACCATCAGTGAAATCCCAGAATTATGAATACTATTTACTTAGCATTAATTTTAAATCAAGCAAGGATGCTTGTTTTTTGGTCTGTGAGACTTTTATATGTAATCTGCAAAGAGGGAGGGAGGGAGGGAGATTCTGTTGGTGACAGAGAGATGAAATAATACCTGGCATAAATGAATAATGGAGAATTGGGCACAAATAAATAATAGATCACAATGGTAAGAGAAGATTGATAGAAATTAGAACTGTGAAATATACTGGAGAATAAACTTCCTGTATAAATTTGGAATCCTCAAGGTATATTGGTGTGTGCTGAACAGTGGATAAATTTACAGCCTTTCCCACCACTTGCCGACCATTGATGGTTTCAATAATCTAGACTAATAGTCCAGAACCAAAGGTGTCATTCAGATGCCAAAGCTAGCACAGTCCTCTCATTATCACTAATAGGAGTAACACATGCAAAGGATAGGTGTCTCATAGATCAAAATAGCCTGGTGCTATTTGTACAGGGATGAAGAATGGCTTTGCTCAAGTAATGATCCTCCTTTCTTCAATAGGTGCTTAATGATTCTTCCAACATAGCTGATCTCCCAGTTCTAAATTAAACACAACGATGACACAAAAAAGGGGAAACATTGTCATTACTGTTCTCTGCAGCAGAGTCCAGAACTTCAATTAACTGTAGCTGATTATATCCCATTTCTATTTTGAATGGAATCTCTGCACTTATCTGTTGCTGGACATTTTGTCAGATGAACATCCTGTAGTCTTTTAAGTTTTCTCAAAACCCATTCTGAAGGATTTGGCACCATGCCATGATAACATCTGGAGCAGGATAAAGATGATGCAGGCTGTCTGCATTGCTATGGCCTGGCCCTACCCAATTTTGGAAGCTGAGAGCAAATGTTCCTGGCCTCTCAAGTTGTCAGCCAGGATTGTTTTCACTGGGTTCTCCAAACTAGGTCATTTTTAGGAACCTAAGGAAATGGCAACAGGATCTGTGTGCCAGCTAGACTGATGTAGTCTGTTCCCATTTTCATACTGGAGAGTGGGGTAAATGTCACCATCATGTGGACAGACCATTCCCCAAGAGACATAATCTCTTTGGCATTGGTTTGCTGGGCAAACGTGGTGTTACCCAGAGGCTGCTAATGGGAACCAACAGCCCTATATGGCAACTACCATTGAACCAGTCACCCATATAATGGTATCATTATGCAATTCAACATGGTGGTGGCAGGCAACCCTGTGTGTTCAAGGCTCCAAGAAAGCTTGGCTTGAGCAGCCAAGAATAAGGTAAGTCGAAGTAAGTGTTCACATTGCTCTAGGGCTGAGTCTGCAGTTTTTCACTGAGTAAATGTGGTCCCTATATAAGTGGATTGGAGTCATTGAAAACAGCATTTTGAACATCCCACCAGGGGTTTCTTCCAATTTCCCACAATGTGTTTAATGACAAGGAAGAATGCTCTATCCCAGCCAAACACAGAAAAATATCCTATCCAGTTTTCATAATATGTCTGACATCCTAATATTACTGAACTCGAGCAGAAGAGATCTACAATAATGTGTGTGGCTATCCTTAGAGAAAAAAGAGTCAATGATTTTTTAAAAACCCATAATTTGAATTAAAATGGGCAAAACAATGATTGATACTTCTGGTAACCAAAACATCATCATCATTCTTATCATTTTTTAAAAGTTTATTAAATTAAAATATATAAAGAATAATGATAACAAAGAACAGCAGTGGAGCAATACAAAAAAAGTAACAAACAATAAACTGTGAAATATAAATTTAAAAGAAACAAAAGCTTCATTCAGACAGCACTTACTTAATCCTCATTATTTGGCTAATCTGGAGTAAAGCACATCCAGACACATTTTATGCCAGATCATTGAGATAATGTGGATTAAGTATAGTCTGGATGCAGCCTATGTTAAGAGACATATGATAATAAGAGTCCAAAAAGGGACCCCAGATTTTTGTAAAAGATTGTTTAGATTCCAAACCAGCCCTCATCATGATTATATGAATTACAGCAGCATCACAGTTATCTTTGGAAAGAAATAGTCATGGATGCAGATGCTAGACTGCTGACCAGAACAGCTGGCCAGAAACATATCGCACAGGTTTTAATCGAGCTGCAGTATTAACCTTACATTATAAGGCCCTAAATGACTTGTCCGTGTCTTAAAATCTGTAAGGGAGGCCCTCCTGGTTGTGCCACCACCCTCAGCAGCAAAAGGTGTAGGGATAGGGCCTTCTTGGTGATGTCTCCCAGATTATGAAATAATCACCCTCCCCATTCATTTCACATGTTCAGGAGAGCAGTGAAGAGACACCTTTTTGTCCTGGCCTTTGGCTAAATAAGGAAAAAGCTTTTCCTCTCTGCTTCTAGGCACTGTTATTTAGTATGTTCATTTTGTATTTGGCTTTTAACTCGCCCTGAGACCTTTGGAATCAGGAGAAAAATGAAAATAAATAAATAAATATTTCTCAGATACTGACCTGGAAGGACTGAAAAATAAAAGGAACTTCTAGTGGAAGAGGGAAATGAAGATGGGAAAACAGGAAAATGGGCAGAAACAACAGAAACTGAAATAGGTAGGCAAATAGACACAGATCAACATAACACCCAAGAGGACATTTTAGAAGAAACTGTTTTGACTTGTAGGCAGGCAGCAATAATTACAAACAGGAGTTTGTGAAGAAATGAGTAAGACACAAGAATGAAAATGCCTCCTTAATCTAAGGATGCATTCAGACATGCCATTACATTGCTGCTGTAGTGGGTTCTCAACCCCACCATAGCCTAGCTTTTTCATCTCTAAAGAGCACTTTTAACTGTTGCTGGAAAACCGGTGAAAGGGGGAGGGTATAATTAAAATTGAAATTTTGAAAAGATTAAAAATCTATCAAGCTGCTTAAAACTCTAAAAGTACCAAAAGAAATAGACACAAAATATCATCTCAAACATTGGATACATAAATTACATTTGGAAATAATGAATTAGGTATTGCAAAACACACATCAATAGAAAAAAAACAATAAATCAATATGATGTCCACATAAACCAATGTAGGCAAAGCATTCAATTTCAATGGAATCAAAAACAATGTGATAAATTACTATCATGTGAAAGCAATAACATCAATATCATAGACACAGAACTTGTCTAAGGAGGTATGATAAGATTGTCATAAACATAGAGCCAGTGCGACACAAAGCAAAAGTAAGGATAAAACTTCTTTGCTTGTTGTTTGTAAAGTAGGCCTGTGTCAATACAATTGGATGATTAAATGCATTTCAGTGGTGGTGGTAAAGATCTGGGGAATACATAAAAACAGACCAAACTAATCTTTCTTTTCTGTGTCCATCCTTAATGAGGCATCTAGAGAGATATTCAGAGGCCTTCCCTCAGTATCCCCACTCCAACAAAGAAAGTGATATACGTTTCTAATAACCATATGTTCCTTTTTTGGTGGTAATGCTCTTCTACTAGATATTCTTGACCAGTGCATATAGTATGAAGAGTTTCTTGTTCTCCCCACCTTTTTAACCCTGATAGGTTTTTGCAACAAGTTTGCCCTTCCAGAGTTTGACGATTATATTAATCATTTTTGGTTGCATCTGGACACACTAAAAAATCCATAATTATTGTGTAATTGTATCTGATTCACCAGACATGATGGACAGTCCCAGAATATACACCAAATTTTACAATTATTATTCTGTCTGGATTACTGTACAAAAAAATACTACAAGAGTTTGATATGAGCTGTTGCTACCCAGAAATAATACACATGATACTATTGGTCATCAGCATGGTATAATGGTAAGGTTAAATCCCTTGGAAAGAAAATATTGCAGCTGTAACAGGTGAGGTGGAAGTGAGGTGGGAAGAGAAGGGAGGGATGATGGGGTGGGGGTTTCACTTTGCATGTAAAAAATTGACAGATGTTTACGCATGAAGCCAAAGTCCCCCACATCCATGGGGAGTAGGATTCAAACAAAGCTGAATATTCCCCCAGTTGATTTGCATTGAATTGGTTTCATGCATATCCCTACTGCTTACTGTTTGTTTAAAACTTTCATATCCTGCTTTTCTTAAAAAAAAAGAAAAGAAAAGAAAACAACTCTCAAAGTGACTTACAGGAAGCATTTAAAAACAAAAATGAAAACACAGAGAGAATAGAAGTAACAACTAAAAACATATTAAAAATGGGGTGGACCTGGAAAGAAACGAACTTTCTTAAAATATAAACCTTCTGGAGATTTTGGTTGGTTGTGGGTTAAATGAAATATGATTAATAAAAATTAATCATATACAGAAAATGAATTCATTTACTACAACCCAGTGTTGGCTCCAGAGATTGTGTGAACTCTAGAGCCACTTCCAGCTTTCCCAAGTTCTAGGAACTGAAGTTGCTAGCCTTGGTTTCCCCTAGGGATCAATTTCAGCAGTGCAATTTGGTGCATCAGAACAGGCCAACTTTTGTACCAATGCAGATAGCTATTTTTGGCTACCTAGACTGGGCTTTGTTCTACTCCAGTGCGAACAGGAGTAGCACAGCAAGGGGCCAAGGCCTCTCTCTTCCACTTTAGTGTGCAGAACAGATAGTCCTCATCCTGGAAAAAGTTGTAGATCCTGTCAGCCTGAACCCCATAAGTCTCTTTCCTAGAGTCTTTTGCCATTTCCACACTATGTTCCAGCACATGTAACATGGAACTATGAGTGCAGGCAACACTGGAGTTGTTCACATGTCTGGAAGGCCTGCCATGGCCCATTCCCAGCTGCCAGCTTCAGAGGCTTGAAGTGGGCATCTAGCTTTCAAAGACTGGGATTGTAAGTTCCCAGATTTCAGAGTGTCTGGCAAAGACCATTTTGGTGAGGTGCTGATTTTCAGTGGTGCTTTCTGGTAAGCCACCAGAATGGGCCCTATGTAGTTTTTCAGACTATACTACTGTGCTGACTGTCTTCTTTTTGTAGACTCTCCACTTCTCTGGGTTTTGGGTTGGAGTCTTTCTCCTCCTTCCTCTCACCATCATTGATCCAAGAAAAAATAGTAACATGAGCACAAAAACAGTCTTTCCCAAATAAGTGATCAGACGCAGGCCCTTTTTGCACGTTCACTTTCCTGGGACATTGGGTGGGTTTGCTCGAACACTACTATGCTAATGGTGATGACCTCAACAGGGCAAAGCCATTCTTGCCCAAGGTTGCCGAAGCAACTAGGTGATGCAGCATGAGTACAACTACACTGATCCATCCCCATGAACCCTTTGCACATAAGTGCACATGCCAGAGAATACTAGCAGTTCCTGGGTGCTGCTAGTATAGCTGTGGAGCACTTTTTAGTGCTCCATTGCTATCTGGCCCAGGTGAAGGTCCCAGAATGGAAGCAGTTCTGCATGGTGCAGAGGCTCGGAAGATGAGTGTCACCTGGACCTCTCCTTTCATCGAAGTGGGGAAAGGCTATCCATTATACTGTCACTAGAAGTCTTAAATCAAGCTATTAGGAAAAACACAAACATTAAAGGACTCAAAGTGAAAACAGAAGAATTCATGATAAGGGCCTTTCCAGATGACCTGGAAGTTATATTAACAGATCCTAATAATTCAATAGAATAACTTAAAAATGAAATTCAAAAGTATGGAAAAGTTGTAGGTCTGAAAGTAAATGAGACTAAGACTAAGGTCCTAACAAAAAAAATGTCAAAGGAACAACAAGAAACTTTTCAACTTAAATCAAGATATGCAGTAGAAAAGAAAGTTAAGTATTTAGGAGTGACCTTATCTAATCAAAATATTACTCTGTACAAAAATAACTATTTGAAAATCTGGTCAGGGATTAAGCAAAATCTTTTGGAATAGTCCAACTTGCAGTTATCATTGATGGGAAGGATATCAGTGATAAAAATGAACATACTGCTGAGGATGATGTTTTTATTTCAAGTTTTACCAATAATAAATAACACAAAGAACTTTAAGAATTGGCAAAAAGACATTTCAAGTTAATGCAAGATGCGAAAGAAAGAGTAGGATTTGGACTACCAAACTTCAAGTTATACCATGCAGCATGCCAAATGCTTTTGGTTGAAAGATCAAAGATTATTGCAGCTGGAAGGAGAGGGTGTAAGATATGGCTGAGAGTTAATGCGGACATTAAGAATCACTTTGTGAGAAATGCTTTATATAAAACTTGGTTGAATTATAAAAATAACCTCTACAGGAAAATGTTGCTTTGGGTATCACCACATGAAGAGTTGTTAAAAGAGTTCGGGGAAGGAAGAGCTTGGTTAACATATGAAGACATGTTATATAAAAAAGATGATGTTAATGAATATGACATTAAAACAAGAGAACAGTTAAAACAAGAGGGGGAAAATATACAGTGGTTTACTTATGCACAATTAGTGTATATATATAGAGGAGATAAAGAGAATATACATTTTGAATGGGAAAAACAGGAGTGGGAAATAAAATTAAACAAGGGGAATGATTGGTATGATTACTTCAGATCAAAATGGAACATGAAGAGGTTAAAGAATATATGATTACCTGGGCAAGAATTTTTAGATACAATATTCAAATGGACCAATGGGAGAAATTGTGGGTAAAAGATATGAAATTTACATCTTGTATACTATTGAAAGAAAATATATATAAAATGATGTATAGATGGTATTTAACACCTCATAAATGAGGGAAAGCATATCAAAATATGTCTACAAAATGCTGGAAAAGTAAAAAAGTTGAGGGAACCTTTTACCATATGTGGTGGACTTGTGAAAAAGCAAAAAAGTACTGGGCACTAAGATATAATTCGATGAGAAAATTTTTAAAGAGAAATATGTTTAAACCAGAATTGTTTTTGTTGGGATTTGTAGATAACAGTTTGGATAGCATAAACTCTTTGATTTTATGTATGGTGACAGCAGCTAGACTATTACATGTACAGAAATGGAAGGAAGAAGAGATACCTACAGGAGAGGAATGGTCAATTAAATTGATGGACTTGGTTGAAATTGAGAAATTGACAAATTTACTAAAAGATAAAACAATGGATAAGTTTATGAAAGACTGGAGCCCTTTCATCAACTCTCTTCAAGAATTAGCAGTAATGATGGATGGCTTTGGCTAAAGACCAAATGGTAAGCTGAAAAGGAACAAGAGATATCTAAGGGGAGCAAAGAAACAAGCAACACGGAGAAGAGGAGCCTGAAAATGGAGGACGTCACATAAAACCCCCCACAAAAGTTATGTAATAATACAATATGAAATGTAAGAAGCTTTTAGGCTGTTTTGAAATGTTCTTTATAAATGAAATATCTTTAAAAAATCAGAATTATCTCATGACTATATTGGGATTATGACATGTACCTAGTAGGGATATGCACGAATATTTGTAATATTCAAAATTCTTATGAATCTGGACAAATTCAGACATTCAAATTCGAATTGAATGTTTGCACATTCAAAGATTTCCATTTGAATTCAAATCAAATGTTTTGATACACTCAAATGAAGCTTCATATGGGATTTGTATGCTATTTGTATGCATTCATATGGGATTCGTATGGGATTGAACATTCATATTGAATACGAATCCTACCACATTTGAAGGGGATCTATTTGACCTAATACAAATTTTCTTGCATTCAATTCAATACGAATCAAGTACAAAAAAAAAAAAATTCATGCACATCCCTAAAGTACAGTCCTGGGATATAGGGATGAAATCCCAAAATTTTGTTATTCTGAGAAAAGAACGCCAAACCCAGATTTTCCTGAAATATTGTATTGTTTAATCTCATGTGGCGCCGTATATGCATGGAAGTGAAGCTGGACCAAAAATACCCACAATACTTGCACACGTCCAGTATTATTTTCATTGGAGAAAGTAAGATCCTTCAGTTTCCTCTCACCATCTGCAGGCAGCCCAAATTGTTATATTAGTATCCAATCAATTCAGTTTTGTCATCTGTCAGCCTTCTGGACCTGTCCGGATTTGATGTGGTAAGCTCCTGAGATAGTTCTACTGCCTCCAAAACCATTTTACCCATCAAAAGCAGATTCCTCCTTCTCAACTGCAATCTACAGATCTAGTCACATATCGTAATTATGTTCAGATCTTATTCTAGATGACAAAACTTAACCCTGTGTAACTGGTTTTTTAATTCACACTAAAAATATAAATTTGTTGCAACTTTTTAATGTTTTTGCTTGAATATTCTTTTGAAGCCATACTACATATAGAAGTCTGTTAATTATGTATAAATAGTACTGCTTGCATGAATATGTGTCCTGATATATTCCCAGGCAACTGATAGCTGAATAACAGATGTAAATGTGTATACACCTTAAGCCCTTTCAGTCTTATGCCTGGGCGTGCAGATGGAACTCATAATTTTGTTTTAATTAAATGTAGAATGTTTGCCCAGTGTTTCCACATGAAACATTAATGACAAGCGTGTGACATAACTGCATTCTTATTTATTTTTAATAAATGCAATCCACGGACTTGGAGCTTGTGTTGACATCACACTTTTTTTTCACTCTCCATCCAAGTTTTATTAATGTTTTTCCAACCTGTTTCTTATTTCATTGCAAAAGAGGCACCATTTCTACCAAGAATGCTTACTGGTCAGGATTACAATCAAATGAGTAGCTAACTTGGATGGAGCTCAGTGTTGAGAAAAGGCTGAGGTATACATACATATTATATATTGTAATCTATTAATTTAAAAAAACTCATAAGAAAAATATGATAATATATCATTAAACAAAAGAAACAAAATACCTGATTATTAAAAATGGATCAGATTATTAAAGTCAATAGGACAGCTAGTTTGTAAACTGATTTTTACAAAAAATAGAAGGTATGCAATTTTTTAAAAAAATTATGAGCACTTTCCATCTTGATACACATATTAGCCTCTGTATTTTTATGTGACACAATGATTTAAAAAAACAACAACCCTAATTTTAACTATTCAAGTCCTTTTTCCTTCTCCTATTTCTCCTGCAATATTATTTCCATATTGTTTTGGAAGGAAGCCCATATATTCACAAATGGGGCTCCAATGTGGACATTTATTTATTTATTTATTTTATTATTTACATTTCTATCCCGCTCCATACCTGAAGGTCTCTGGGTGGATAACAACCATTACAACAATGGATTAAAAACAGAATATACATTAAAAGCACTTTTTAAAAATCAACAAGTCTAAAACAATACACAGCATGTTTAAAATGATGGTATCTGTGCTGGGATTGGAAATATAATCATCTCAGCCAAAGGCCAGGGTAAAGAGGTATTTCTTCACTGCCTTCCTAAATATATGTAAGGAAGGGGCATGATGCTCGTTGGGGGGGGGGAGACTATTCCATAGTCTGGGGGCCATCACTGAAAAGCCTCTCTCCCAGGTGCCGGCCAACCTCACTACTGAAGGTGGTGGGATAATCAGCTGCATTTTGCACTAGCTACAACTTCCAGACTGTCTTCAATGGTAGCCCCATGTAGAGTGCATTACATTAGTCCAATCTAGAGGTTACCAGAGCATGGATGACTGTCGCCAAGTCGTCTCTATCCAGAAAAGGCTTCAGTTGACACAACAGAAGTAGTTGGGAGTAGGCACTCCTGGCCACGGAATCCACCTGAGCTTCAAGCTTATTTTAATTTGTATCTTGTTTTTAATATGTTGTTTAATCCATTATTACCCATCCAGAAACCTTCAGGTATGGGGCGGGATAGAAATGGAAATAAATAAATAAATGTCAGCGTGGAGTCCAGGGCTGCTTCTGCACAGGGGCTAATAAAACCGGATCCCTGGCACCCAGATTTAGTAAAACCGGTTCCCGGGGGAACCGATTTTAATAACTCCGCATCACAGATAAATCCGGTTTAACGGGGTAGATCCAGATTGGAGGTGGGTGCTGTGTGGGTGCCGGAGCCAAGCATAGCGAGCCGGGGGACCTCGCTGCTGTGGCTCGCCCTGGCCCCAGAAGCGGCAGATCGCTGCTTCTGGGACCAGGGAGAGCTTGCCAAAAGCCCACCCCAGCCCACCCCGCTGGGAGCGCGGCAAAACCCCTCCTTACCTCATCAGCGTGTTCGTCTTTCTGAGGGTCTTCGCCCAAGATGCAGTGCGCCTGCGTCCTGCACGGCTCCTGAGCAGCTGGGGCTGCTACTGGCAGCCCTTGCCCTCAGGAGGCGTTCTGAGCAGGCGCGCTGCCTACTAAGGACAATCCGTGCTTAATGTGTGTTATAGGACCTGTGCGGAAGCACCCCAGGAGTACCGTCAAGTTATACACCTGTCCCTTTCAGGGCACTGCAGCTCCATCAAGGACAGGATATCTCCCAACTACATGGACCCAAGACCCTGTGACACAGAAAGATAGAGGCCGCGTTCCCATTATAAGCTTATTTCAGTTTCAAAACGGTTTCAATCCTCGCAGTTCCCACATCAGGTTGGCTTAACACGCTTTCTGTGTGTTAAATCACCCAAAGGGTTGTAAATGTTATTCCTCATTTCAACAGGTCTCACTCCGGTTCATGTGCTTGAAACGTTTTACATTTTTTATTGTGGGAACGGTATTGTGTTAAGGGATGAGAATGCATGTGTAGGGTTTTCCTCCCCCAATAGCTTGCTTCTAAAGATAGTGATTTTACTGTAAAAATCCACCCCTTAAAGCAGCCACTACACTGTAACAATATACAGTGGTACCTCGACATACAAGTGCCCTGACATACAAGTGTTTTGAGATACAAGCTGCCGAGCGAGTGATATTTTGCTTTGAGATGAGAGCAAGATTTGAGATACGAGTATGTAAATACAGTACAGTACATAACAAAAACAACTGAGGTGGTGTTTTGGGAGGTGGAATGGATTAATGGGAAAATTGCTTTGAGATATGAGCGATTTGACATAAGAGCAAGGTTACGGAACGAATTAAACTCGTATGTCAAGGTAACACTGTACCCACTTCACACCTGATAACAATGTTGCAATTCTCCACAATTTTGAAAGTTCTGACCTTTAAAAAAGGGAAAGGAAAGGAAAGCAGCTGCAGGTTTTATTTTTAAGGCTGTGACTGTGGAGTGAGAGGGCAAAGGGGGCTTGAGTTGCCACTGCTGCTGTGTGCCCTGGGCAATGGGGAGAGGAGAGGAAAGAATCGCTGGCTACCCGCTGCCATTTTTCCTCCATCCAGGCAAGCAGCAGCCACCAAGCCACCCAGCTAGGCTCTCGAAGGGGTCGGTTATGGGTGGCGCGTTCACGCCAGGAGGAAGAGGGCAGGGCAGCCCCAAAAAGCGGCTTTTAAAAAGTAGCCACTTGAGTCCCCCCTTGAGTCATGTAAGCCACCTACGATCCTCAGAATCTGGATCGAGTTGAAAGTAATGGGATCAGGCAAATTCGCGTTTGCATCCGGTTCTATTATTTCGGTTTAGGGAAACCAAATTAAGCTTGTACTGTAATGGGAACGCGGCCAGAGCTGGGTATCATCTGCATTGATGACACCTTATTCCAAATCTCCTGATGACCTCTCCCAATGGCTTCATGTAGATGTTAAATAGCATGGGAGATAAGGTATCAGTATCTCCTACACAATCAGTATCTCCTACTGCCACTATCTGGGATCTACTCTGGAGATAGGAGTGGAACCAGTGCCAAGCATTGCCTCCCACACCTAAACTCCATAGCATTCCCCCTGTCTCTCTCCCAGAGAAGGTCATCAACCAGGGTGACCAAGGCAGTTTCCATGCCATAACCGGACCTGAAGCCAGATTGAAATGGGTCTAGATAATCAGCTTCTTCCAAGTATGCCTGCAGTTGAACAGTGACAGCTCTCTCCAGAACCTTGCCTAAAAAATGTACATTGGCCATTGGGTGATAGTTATTTAAATCCTTTGGGTCCAGGGAGGCCCTCTTCAGGAGGGGGTGCACCACAGCCTCTTTCAGGGCCAGTGAAACCACCCCAGCCCTTAGAGAGGCATTCACTACCTCCTGGATTCACCCGGTGATACCTTGCTGGCTAGTTTTTATCAGCCACAGGGGGCAAGGATCCAGAGTACATGTCATCGGCTTCTACCCCGCAAGCAGCTTGTCTGTATTCTCAGGCCGCAGTAATTGAAACTGATCCAAGCAAACCGGACCAGACAGTTCTCTGGACACATGGTTTGGACTCTGTCCAATTGTGACATCCAATCCTCTATGAATCTGCGTGACTTTGTCCTCGAAGTGCTTCCCAAATTTGTCACAGCAGATAATTAGCCCTGGCTCATGCTTCTTTGAAATCAATTTTATAAGGCCATTTACTACTCTGAAAAGGTCTTCTGGATGGCTACTCGAGGACTCAATGGTGGTGGAGAAAAAGTCCTTTTTCACCACCGTCACTGCCACATGGTAGGTACAATCGTGTGCTCTAACCTGTGTTCAATCAGACTCACAGGTGGATTTACGCCACCTGCGCTCTAGCCATTGACCTTCCTGTTTCATAGCCCATGGCTCCATGGAGTACTGAGGAGCTTTTCCGGCTCTACAAGCATGCTGAAGGCACTTGGGAGCAGTCATGTCAACAGCCCTGCTAATCTCCCAGTTCCAGAGAGAAACCAGGGCATGTTTTTGAAGTAATCTTATTACAATGACTTGTTGTCTAGGAATGTATCTTGTTTTCTTAGGGTGATTCTGCTCTGGCAGGTATACCAGACCAGCCAGTGTACATTTCCTGATCTGTATACCGGTCAGTACAGAATCATTCTTAAATAGTTTTCTAGCAAACCATAACACAGGTAAGACAGTATTAGGTCTGTAGCTTAAGAAACCCTTTTCCAAGTTTATGGGATTTAAAAAAATATATTACCTCTACTTTTCCTTATTTTTCCTTTTATTTATTGGTACAATTCAGTTGGGCATAAATTTTAATATCACCTCTTTCTTCATTTGAAGTCCTCATTTCTCTAATAATGTTCAATGAATAGTACTTACATTGATTTTCTTTATCAATTATAATGCTCACTGCATCCTCTGATCATCAAATAGCTTTCTGAATAATATAATACACTGAAAATGTGGGTATAATGACTTATGCATTCATTTCATTCTCATTTAAATCTTAATGTTTAGCTCGCAAATAGAAAGTTTTCATTCAGCTTTGTTTTCCACACTTTATAAGGCCAGCATTTAGTACTTCAATTGCTTTTGTTTTAAGTAAAACAAATGCTGTATTTGTATAACACATCATCACATGCACTTTCCAGCTCCAATTGATACATAAAGCAAAACTGCAAAATAGTGATTTGGGTCCAGATGTTGCTCTCAATAGCAAGAATGGTCATTCAACTCAGACGGCTCTCCTGCCAGTAAAGTGATAGGTTTTGGCTCATTTTAGCTGCTGTGCCCTTAAAAAAAGAAAGAAAACTTTCGTTTGAAAAGCACATTGAAGTTTTAAAACAGAACAGGTTTGCTTGCAGGGCTCTTTTGATAAGCTTTCTCCTCAAAAGTTGACAGCTCTAGATGAATGACTTTCTGCATGACAAATTATGTAGGAATTGGAAGAAGTATGCTTCTTTGCAGAGAACCAGGTGAGAAACCACTGTAAATGAAGGCAAGTATTGCTCCAAATGTTACCGTGTTCCTTCCCATTCCTCCCAAAATGAGCCATAATTTACCTGAAACTGCCAGTTCTCAACGAGACAAGCAAGTTAAGAGGGTTGTCCTTTTATTGGATGGGGAACCTTCTGGATAACTCCCTCCTTTGTGGATGTAACTTTGGGTTTGTTTCTTTATGAACAAAATGTAGCCACCATCTGATCTGGATCGGGACCAAATGGTGTCAGAGAACATTTTTATTCAGGCCAGGGTCTTATTTCAAACAATAGAAACCATAGAGTTGGAACCCACATCATCATCGTCATGGCTTATCCCCTCTTGCTGTGTCTACTGGCTTCAATCTTCAAGAATGCACCCATTTCCTATATGAAGTTGATAGAGTTAGCACTGACTGACAAGAGGGAGGTTTTTTCACTCAGAAGGTTGTTGGTCTATGGAAATTACTACCAGAAGATGTGGTAACAGCAACCAGCCTGGTTGGCTTTAAGAAATGATTAGACAAATTCATGGAGGTCAGGTGTATCAATGGCTACTAGAATGGATGGTCTAGGTACTGCCTCTAAAGGACATTTAAAGGACATTTCCAGGTGGCAGCAGGTGATTGTCTTTGTCTTCTGCTTAAGAATGTCCAGAAACAAATGGTGGCCACCGTGTGAGATGGGATGCTGAACAAGATGGACTGTGGCACAATCTGCCAGGGCTCCTCTTATGGTTTTTATGTAAAGCCTCTTCTGTTAATAAGTTGTCTATGGTCATTTCTGCATGAGCTTTGTGGACCCAATTAAGCACCCAATAAGTACTAATTTGGTACAGATTTGCTACATATCATCCACACTGAGGGAGCCATTAAGACCCCTTTGAAATAATGTCATCCACATGAGTGTTGCAGAGTTCCAGATTTAATGCGCTCTTCAGGCCCTTAAGTCCAGATTACCAGTAGATGCCTTTAATTGTGTCTTCAATCTGGTGTCGCACCATAAGGACTGGATTTCAGACCATGCTTCCACATGCATGCAGGGGTCCACATAGCAGCTACACAGGCAACTACATAGCTGTGTCACGCCCACTGTAACTGGAAGTGACTCTTGACTGACAGTTTCACAAGCCAATCACACCACACCACCATTGGAACTTTCTCCTTGGGGCTAACTGGGGCCTCAAGATGCATGCTACTGCATCCACATGGCAGTCCTGTTTATCACCCATTGTAATTGGCTGCTTAACACTCTGTGCGGATACATGGGGTCTCCATATAGATTCAGTACTTGATGCACCAGATTGAGCAAGGACCAGACCTTGGAGATCTAGATCTCCTTAATCTGGATTAACCACGGTAAGTGTGGAAATGGCCTATGTGTCACAACTCAATCCTGTCAGCTTATCTCAGGAAGGTTTAATCCTTCTTTCCTGCCTGACCTGAGGGTAGGTCTGGGGCCATAACAAAAGATGCCATCATCAATTCAGTGTTTTTAATTATCTCAAAGCCCATTCAGAGCCTGAGCATGCAGGACCATCCTGTAGCCTGGATAGCAGTGGAGCACTAAAACATGCTCCACAACATGTTAATAAGTTGTGGCATACTCTGGCAAGCGCCTTTCACACGGCTTCCATGTAAAGAGTGCATGGGGGAGGTATGGCACAGCCATAGTTGCATGCTGCATCACCTGGAGCCTTTTCGCACAGGGGTTTTTCGAACGCATGGAGGGCACGTCGGAACGCAGCATTCGCTCTTGCGGGCGGCGGGATCCATTCCAGGCCGCCCGCAAGCGTCCCAACGTGCCCTCCATGCGTTCAAGTTTCAGAGGACTAAAAAGTGCTCTGAAACCGTCTCGGCGCGTTCCGACCAGTCCC
Source organism: Aspidoscelis tigris stejnegeri (assembly GCA_023333525.1). Classification (NCBI taxonomy): domain Eukaryota; kingdom Metazoa; phylum Chordata; class Lepidosauria; order Squamata; family Teiidae; genus Aspidoscelis; species Aspidoscelis tigris. The sequence continues at coordinate 100,624,427 of JALMGA010000001.1, forward strand.
AGAGAGAAAGCGTTCGCACGCTCTCTCCCTGTGACAGCTCGGCCCCTCCCCCGGGCTTCTCCCATTGGCTCCTATGGAGCCAGTGTGGGCAGCCGGCTGTCTTCTATCCCTGGGTTCCTGCTCGCTCCCGAACCCCAGATCGGGCTCCGGGGGTGGGCAGGAAGCCCAGCCAAAAGCCCCCAACTAACCTCCAGGGTCTTACCTTCTCCTGCAGGCTCCATTCTGTGTAGAAAGGCCGGGCCGTTCTGAGCACGCTCGAGGGGGCGGCCCCTCATTGGCTGGGCACCCGCACATGCTCAGATGGGCAATAGAAGCCAGGGTTGAGAGCACTTTCCCGTTTGCACTGGCAGGTAAGAGAACTGCTCTCAAAGCGTTCCTTACCTGCCCTTGTGTGAACGGGAAAGTGTTCTCAACCCGTTCGGGGGGAAGCGTTCCGAGGCGTCTTCGCCTTAGTGCAAAAACACCTCTGTTCACTGCGGCAATGGTCAACATGCATGGCTGTTGCTGCAATGAGGCAACTCCTGCTAGTACAGTGGCATTCACACTTACCCAGCAGTTTGTGAAGTGCTGGATAACTTTAGCACAAGATCTCCGATCTTTACTTCCTTGGGAAAAGTCCTCTATCTCAAAGTCCACTATGTCCATCTTGCAACAAGAGTTCAGCTTTATCCTGAACCACACATGCTGTGTGCTTGGCTCCAGAAAGCTACAAGGGTGATCACTTTGCTAAAATCACTCTGGAGAAAAGACTTGAACTCGAACTTTCCTCCTATAGGCTTGCTACATATGAAGGGATCAAGGCAGCCTGATGTCCGCATGCACTACAGGTGCTAGAGACACAGGCTAACCACAAGGCAAGGGATATAATCGAACTTACTTGATGTCTTGCATGGCCAGGTTCTCTCAGAGAAGCAAAATCAGTTATTGAGTTGCAGGATCCTATCTCATGTTGCCAGTACTAAAAGGCAAGAATCTAGAGTTTATCTAGAGTTTGGGTATTTCTTCCTTCCCTTAAGCTTGGTCCTTTGAGCTTTGCAATAATCCTGCTAGGCTATGTGTATGCATGCGTGTTTGAATGTTTGTGCTTTGATATTTTTTCTTATTATTTAGATCTTCCCTAACCAAGAAAAAACTTTCCCCCTGCTTTCTGGATTAGAGCCTTTCTGCACTTACCTGCTGGGGGAACTCTGGGGGAAGTTCTGCATTGCACGGAACTGCTTCTTTCCCAGACTCAGCTTCACACATGCTGGGGCCTTTCTGCACTGGGCCTTATTCAGGATTATATCTTAGGACAGAGACCAGCCATCTTCATGCTGGTCCAAACTATGGTAGGCCATACCAGGGCCTACCATAGTCTGCACCGGCATGCAGATGGTTGGTCCCCGTGCTGAGATAGACTCTGAAATAAGGCCTAGTGCAGAAAGGGCCCAGGACTTGCCCTGGAGCATGTAGATGTAGAACAGTTCTAACTGCTCTACATCTATGTTCTTGCAGCCACGTGTGGCTCCATTCACACCTCTCTCTGCTGGAGGGATGGCACAAGAGTGGTTAGTGCTGTGTTATCCCATCACCACAGGTGTGTTGGCACAATAACTGTGTTTTTTGTGATCACCACTGCAGTGGTGCCAATTTGCACCTCACCAGTGCTTAAGGAAGTGCTAGTGAGGTTAGGGGACAGAGCTGGCATCCCAAAATACAAGCTATCCCCTATCATCACTTTCTTGTGAGGTTTTCCTGGGCAAGTGAAGGTGTACAAAGGCCCTTGGTTGTCCTTCACTTTCTTCATAATGCTTCTCCTTTTCAATGTGAATTTTCCTTCTCTTCTCTTTCTTTCCCTCTATTATATTTATACAATTATATTTTAGGTAAAGAAACTCCTCCCCCCAGAAAAAAGCCTGAAAGGAAAATAGTGGCTTGGCATAAGACACAATATAAATATAAATGTCTGTTTTTAAATGTTGTGAGTTGCCCAGAGACCCTCGGGTATGGGGTGGCATATAAATGTAAATATAAATAAATAAATCCATTTCAGGCCATAACTGGTGATAGTATGTGGAAGGGATGCTCCCACTGCACTTGCTGAATAGGGGTATGCATGAATACATTTTTTTGCATTTGAATTCAAGTTGATTTGAATATTTGAATATTCAATTTGATTTGAAATTCAGAAATCCAAATTTTTGAAAATCCGATTCAAATCCATTTTTTCCGAATCCATATTTTCAAAAATGCTTTAATCCAGCTTCAGTCTACTTTCAGATTGAGTGACCCCATCAACAAAGTGACAAGTTGTTTTATTTCAGCATTATCAAACTCAGAAAATCCATTTTGGGTTAGATAAAGTGGAAATAAAATGATGGATCGCTTTCCTGATGTGTTGTCTCATTCTGAAAGTGGACTGAAAGTAAATTAAAACTTAGGTGTGATACAGAAGTCTGCATTTGTATTGGTTTCTAGGCAAATATCTTCTTTTGTCCCTTCTCCTGCATGATCTTTTTGAAGAAATTAAGCTATATCTCTTTCGTGTTTCATACTCCAGCTTTTGACCTTTACATATTTGTGTATCTCTTGTTACTGTGTCAGGAAAGTTGGAAACAGACCATCATTCTGTTCTTTGCTAGCATTTGACGGGAATGCTTACATCTCCTAACTCTACTTGAAACTGGAAACCATCTATTCATTTTATGTAGACCAATGAGAGACCACAAGTTTTCATCAACCCTCACAGCCAATTTCTTCAATGGCTTTACTTAACACCAGGAATGAATTTGGTGTTCATTTGCAACTGACTTGACTCATTGCTATATTATCGCAAGAATGAAAGAACTAGTATCATATTTCGAACACATTTACAGGCCCCATCTTATAGTCTCAAACCAAATGCTTTCAAAATGTGGAAGTTCTTTTCCTTGGCTTACTGCTTTCTATTTAGCTGCACCGTTTCCTTTCTGGAGAACTATAGATTTACTTTCGACATGCAAAAATAAAATGGCTCCAAATCCGTAATACAGGCAGATCGTTCTTCTTTTTCTTAAATTAGTATTTATCTCCAGATGCATTTTCCGGTGCAAATTAACAATTGTTCAATGCAAATTACACTTCATGTTTCTTGAAAAACTGGTTAATGAAAAACCAAAAGCTGAGTGGATAAAAGTACAATCTAAACACAGAAGATAGCCTTCTTTACTGAATTTATAGATTTTAAATAATCCTCTGCCTTCGTTTCACTGTGCAGCTTACAAATTTAACATTCCTTTTGAAAAGGAATTTTATTCTGCCATTCCTTATAAGATCTGTTTCCTCCCATCCTTTCAGGAAGCTATTCTCTTAGTGAATGTGTTTAGTTTTAATGGAGCTGAAAATATTTTTCTCGTATATCATAGGCATGCCAAACTGAAACAGTGAATTCAAACAGTTCCTTGCTTTTTGAAGCTTCTCTTCTCATCAACGTCAGCTAATATTCTTTAGGAGACACTGACCGGCATTTGGCAAAATACAGCAATAGACCTCCTCCTGGCTGCCTGCTGTACAGTCAATTTCATTAAGCCGTCTTCCAAAGAGCCTCTGCAAAAAAGGGAACTAATAAAAATGTACAGTATTTATATTTCATGTATTACCTAGGTTTTGATTTCCCTGACATCTTAATAATGTCTCATAACTCCAAACAGAAATCATATTTGGCACTCTGCAGCTAAGTGGGAGAGGGGTTAATTATTCATATCGTGGTTTTTTTTTTTATCATTCTGCAGCTCTTGTGAACATAAATATGCCATTTGACAAAAGCAGGATTTGGGAAATATGGTGTATCGTTTAAAAAGTTACTAAGATCTTTTATTTCACCAGACTAATTTAATGAACAAACCTCCTAAAATACTGAAGTACTGCATAGCAATTTTATAATTTTCTCACTTACTTTCATTCCTTGAGCATAAATGTTGCCTTTTATTGCCTGAAATAAATATGAATGTTTTGGAGGATGACATATTTGGGGGAAAAATTAAAAAAAAAACATCAAGTAAGGTAACTCATGGAAATGTGAAATGGACTGGACATTTCAATTTGTAAAATATGGGATCATATGCAGAGAGGAGGGCAATTGTGTTATCAAAGGAAAAAAAATACTATAGTGATTTGATTACTCCAGAATTTATTTTTCTGCCATGGAGAAATTTCCATGCTGCAGTGTTGGTGTTATAATCAATAATGAATTGATTATTCAATTGGTCAATAATCAATACATTACCAAACTATTTGATTTTTTAAAAAAGAAACAAAAGCAAAAATTACAAGGAAGAACACTAAAAACATGAAAAAATTAAAGAAATTTGGGTAAAATCTAAATAATTTTTGAAAATAATTTTTGAAAATAAAATAAGGTTAGTTCAGCCACAATTATATAGCAAAAGCGATATCATAAATAAGAATATTTTAAGAGTCAACAATTGGGCAACCAAATAGTTTACTGAAACATTGAATCAAATAGCTGAAAAAAACTTTTAACACTCCATTCAAACACCTGAAATGTCTCTTTAAAATATTTACATACATATACAACTTCTTATTAAAATGATTAAAATGAATAATCTGGAAACAGTGAAACATAACAAAACCCCACTAAAGCAATTAGTTATATTAAAATATAATTAAAACCAAAGGTAGAAAAAAAGACATTTGCACTAGGAAAGCCTGAGTAAAAAAGTAGATTTTCATTTGGTGGCTGGAAGCCGGAAACATGCACATAGCCCCACAGAAATATCAGAAGGGAGACAATTCCAGTGGGTAGTTTGACAAGAAATGTGTCTTAATAATCAACATTTGGAAATCATGCCTTTCTACACTGCCATGTTGAATAACAATTCTTGTGCAATAATTATCACCCTCACCCTGCATTACGTGTGGAGACTCCAGACAAAACCTTGTTAAGGTTGGGCACAAAAAATGACTTTTAGTTATATTTGTATAGTAATGTTACAAATGGAAGACACCAGAAAGCAAAACTAATAAAACAGGGTTTCTTTGATTCTGGCCAATAAAGTCATGACATCATGCAACAGCGGACAGCTAAAACATCTGTGCTTCCTTTTCATTTCAGGACAATTGACTGTTCCAACTTCAGTTACCAGTTTACAGCAGTTTGCAGCTCTTACCTCATCTTCCCTTCTTTTTCTTTTTTTCTTTTTCATTTGCCCAGAAAATTTTCCAATATAATATTGCTGCTGCTCCTTCTTGCCTCTAGTATACATTAAATAAAGTTACAGAAAGCCGACTGAATGCATCATGGTGACATAAAGCTTACGGAAATGAATCCATAGTGAAGACATAAAGCTTAAGGAAATGAACAAGATATTTCTGTAATGACGCTGTGTGTACAGAATAGCATTTACTGTTTTTCTCTCCTTTTATAACGGAAGTGTATTCACTAGGAACAGTAGTTAACTTTTGATTTATTGAGATGGTTCTATTTTTTCCCCTTCATTTATGCTGAACACTAAATCATTGGGAGGACTTAACTTTACATCTCTGAGCACCATATATTAAAAAGGTTCTTTAGAGCTAATCCTAAAAGGATTGTGAAAAAGCCCATCAAAAAGCAGAGTGCATCTCATGTTAACAGGAGTTTTCCAACGCTGCAGTGTTCCACAGATGTGGGGGCAGCAAATTACATCACTTGGGTTTTGGAAGTGTTTGCAGATAATCAAAAGCTATCAACTGCCTGCATGTAGCCAGTTGGTTAAAAAAGTTACAGGCAAATATCAGCTTTTCAAATGGTTTCAGAATTGCATTTTGGAGGGAAGGTGAAAAATACTCCTTGGGATGCAGCAAATGTGCTGGAAATCACTAAACGAAACTGGCAACCAGGACAAATATGCTTCCCACATATTTGTTGTCTCCACAGATGCCATATCTTTATTTCTGTCTCTCGCATACTTTTTCCTTTCTTTTTGCAAGTCTGTTATACATATTTCTTCTATTCTTGGTGGGATTTCTCCTAGTTCATCAGACGTCTGACTGAAACATTTGTTCATCACTCCTATCAATCAAGCCACTTTCTTTTTCTTTCTTTTTTCTTCTTCCTTCCTTCTTCCCCACCTCCGTTCCCCACGTTTTCTGCTTTGTTTCTGCTAAGAAATCAGATAGAAAACACAACTAAGGCTCAGCCAGTCGCCAAAGCGACAGCATAATTATTTTCAGGAATTTTGGTGCCGCGGCTCCAGAATATATAAGAAGAGACCTCGATGACGGGAGAAAGAAAAGGAGGGGGAAGCAAAAAACTATCTTCATCTCTCACTTCTTGAACCCATAAGAGCTTTACCGCCACTCCAGTTTTAAAGCATTTTACATTTCCATTTGAAATCTAGCAAGAAAGCTCAGTGCCAAATGGCTTGCAAATGCCCCCAAGATATAAAGGAACAGCTATAATAATTCTCATGATAAAATTAACAAAAAAGAGAAGGGATATAAAACAATTCTAGCATAGATGGCTGTGTGCCTATTACTGGTACAGGAGATGAGATATCCCTAAAGATCACGTAGTGGAAGACTGTGATCAGAGGAAATTGTTGTAATCAAGAGATGCTTCCATATAAACAGCAGGGCTGACCACTATAAGAATGGGGTCTGCATTCGATAGCACTGGTCCAATCTAGCAAGACACTAGCTACATTCAGCATGTTACTGTTCTTCTTCCAATTCAGTGGGCTGTCAAACTGACAAGTATCCTTAGATATAACTAGCTATTAATATGTACATTTTAATACATTTATATGTCACAAACAGTTTTGACAATTGCTCTTCAAGAAGTGGTGTTGGACCCCACTAACGAAAAATGAATGATTAAGGAAATAAATGAGCTGTAAATCGGGAATGCAGACAGACAGACATAGTAGTGGCTCTTCCTTCCTTCCTTCTTTCCTTCCTTCTTTCCTTCCTTCCTTCCCTCCCTCCTTCCTTCCTTCCTTCCTTCCTTCCTTTTTCATCCAAGATGCATTTACTAAGCAAGGACAACGGATGCAATATATCATTCCAATCCTCACAATGCAACTCCTAAACTCTGAATTTAACTTTCCGTTTTGAGAGTTGTAGCCTTTATTTTGAACTCTCTGGAACAAAGGAGTGGAGTTTTGCAAAAGGTCAGCCTTCTCCAAGCTGGTGCCTGTGGGCTTTCATGGACTATGACCCTCTTAAATCTCAGACAGCATGGCCAGTGGGAGAGACAAAGGGAGGCACCAGACATGTGAAAACCGCTGGCAATCCAGCCACACAGGGGCCAAGGCTTGCAGATTGGTTCTATATAATATTGGACCACTATTAGCCTTCCCCTCCACAGAAGGACAGGACTTAAGAAAATGGGGGGTTCCAGTTTTCCTAAAAAGGCTGATGCTTTCTTCACTGTGCCAAGGGCATCTTTGGCACAGCCTGCACCAGCACAGTGTTGATTGATGGTTGCATAAACTCCCATAGGGTCATAAAAAAAATTTGGAGCCCTGTCTTCCTGTTTCTCCTGTGTCAATATGTTAGGCTTTTATTGTGCTGCTATAGAAAAATGCCAGCATTTCTTTAAAAAGCTGACATTTCCCTGTGCTGCATGGGGAGGTCAAAAGTGAGCTGTTTTCCCAGTACTGTGGGAGAGGACCATTTTGAGGAACCAGAAATTCATTTCTTATCTGTGAAATGAAGTGGAGCTGTAGAACTTGGTATAGTACATCATGAAATCATATAAAATATTGCTTCCGATAGCTCCTTTTTTAATACAGAAGCATTGTCACCTGTAAAATGATGAGATTGTGTTGTTTTGCAGCAATTCTCTTCTTACGTAACAGAGAGCTTAATATCTGGCAGCCAAAATCTTGGGGGAGATTTCAAAAACCTCCCTGCTTCTGGTGGTAGCCTAAATCAGTTTGTCACCCTGCTCCTAAATCCCTAAACCATCTTAAAAATCAGCTCTCCAGGGTAGTTGTGCCACTGCTACATCACCAATTGAATGGGGGGAAAAATCCAATTTACTTTCCCCTTTAGATTTGCCCGGAGAATGAGTCTACATCAAATTGGTATGATCAAGGAAGATATCGCTTGCAGCAGTCTCTCACAAGTTTCAAAATGACTCACAAGGGTTGGAAAAGCTATATGTGCATTGGTAATGAAGAACAAAACAGCAGGAAGAGGGGGAATCAGCAGTCCCAGTTTTTCCTTATAGCTCATAATGGTAAATTTTCAAATGAAAAAAGGTAAGTCAGAAAGTATAAATAAAACGGATACCCCAAGCAAAATGAGATTGGAAATAAGGTTCAAAATACAACTGTTACCAATATAAATATGACTTGAAATCGTAATCTAATGTGTTAAGATTAAACAAACAAAAGGCACCAGTAATAGTTAATCAGTTTCTTATATGTATCTTAACTGTTATGAAATCCCTTAAAAAGAATCAATGAGCTGTTTGGACGTGGGCAGAAGCAACACAATATATTTTAATAGACTGCATGCTAAAGCAATGGATGTTGGTGGTTTGAAAAGCATATTGTGTTTGATAGTTTCTTTCCTTTCTAAAGGCACGGGTTCATCTAAGCATAGTTTTAAAGAGTTTCCGTGGTATCCTGACTGTTATCCACTGCTACTTTTGTGTTTTACACATCTTGGAAAGACTTAACTGGCAACAGTCCTAGGCTTCACTTCACATTTATAGGGCTTCAGAGAACTGTAAATATGGTTTTGTGAGTTGCTTTGTTCAACTGGAAGAAGCTAACCCTGGCCTCAGCTGAAGACTTTTTGGAGTACTGCTGTTATATAACTTTCCACAATATATCCAGTCCATAGAAGGTTTCCTACTGTCTTGACTGTACTCTCCATCTTTCTCTACAACACTGTGTGACATCTCAAAGAATAACAGTTTGGGTTCAAGATATTTTCTGTACCTTTCCCAGAGATCATGCAGAAGAATTTTGAGGCTGCATTCTTAACAATGCCTGTATGGGTCTGAAGATCTGAGACCTTTTCGCACCAGGGGGTCTCAAACACATCTAGGACACACCAAGATGCTGCATTCACACGCTTGGGGTGGCCGGATCCGTTCCCGACTGCCCCAAGCGTCCCAGCATGTCCTAGACGTGTTCAAAATGTAGAGCACAAAAACTGCTACATGCTTCTTTACACGTTCCGGCCATTCCCGGCCATCCCGGGAGGGAAGCGTTCGCACACGCTTCCCTCCTTGACAGCTGTGGGACATGCCCCAAAATCAGCCAAACAGGTGGCGGTTTGTGCAGGTGCGCAGACTCTGGTAGATGAAACCCAGCCTGACCATATGGGTCCTGTCTACTGGGAGTGTGCATGCCTGCGCAGACCACAGCAGACGGCAACCCCAGAGCCGGCAAGGTAAGCACAGGGGGAGACAGTTTGGCCTCCCCTCACCCCTTTCCAGAGTGGAGGGAGGTCAGACTGCCAGCTGTCTATGGGCCAGGGGATGTGGGGCCCATTGATAGACCAGGCCCACATGGTATCAATCTAGTGATGGGTCCCACATCCCACCAGGGCAGATCATCAGCCTCAGCCGTGGAGGGGCCTCAGGACCCATCACCACCCTGGGCACCCACCCTGGGGCCTAGGGACGTGCATGTGTGCACCTACCTGCTGCCTGTGCTGGGTCTGAATGACCTGGCTCAGGTGGTGCTGCACGGCCTCTGATTGGCCGGCCAGCCCATGTGGGCTGGCTGGCCAATCAGAGGCCATGCCATGCACACAGTGCCACCTGAGCCAATTGGGTCCCCTACAACATGCAGGAATCAGGGGAAGGCCCATAACAGGTCTGCCCACCCCTGGGTTTTCTCACCCAATGGCGGGCAGGCCTGGGAGGGGCATCCCAGCCCTGTCAGGCCTTTCCAGGCTAGGACTGCCTGAGATGGTTTCCCTGTTCACACATAGGCAGGTAGGAATGTGTGTAAATACGTTCTTTTCCTGCCTACATGTAGATGGGGAAACCGTCCCAAACTGTCTTAGCCAAACTGGCTTCCGCTGGCTTCCAACTTCCTAAAGACCATCAGGGTGAAGTCGTCGTCGTCGTTGCAGTAGTAGTATATTACTTTTACACAGCAGAACCCACAGCAGACACTCTGTGAGGAAGGTGGAACTGTGAGAGCTCAGAAAGTGAGCTGTGACCAGCCCAAGATCACCCAACTGGCTTTGTGTAGGAGGAGAACTCCCAGGTTCTTCTGGAATGTGGAATGCTTTTTCATTTTAAGAAGATAACGATTTCCTGAGAAAAAGTAAGTGCAGGGTGCAAAGGTTATGAGTATATATAAATACAGAAACAAATAGTTATGCACTGTATATGAGAAATAAAAAAAGTATAGATGTTTGATCTGGAGATTTGCAAATTCAGATTGATTTTAAATGACTTGAAGGCTGCTTCCACACTTGGCCTTATTCTGGGATATATCTCAGGATAGGGCTCTCTTGTCCACATACTAATACAGGCTATGGCAAGTCTCACTAGGACCTGCTGTAGTCTGCAATAACATGCAGATAAGAGACCCTGATCATGAGATATATTCCAGAATAAGGCCAAGTGTGGAAAGGGCCGATCTGTTTAGTGCAAACCAGTTTGACTCAAAATGAATTAGCCTCTATCTGAAAGGGGTAGGTTTAAATTCAAATTGAAGCAGGATTGTTCAGTCAAACCAAATGGGTCAATTCAAACCACTGAGCTTCTACCACACAATATATATATTGATCTTAAAATAGGATTTTTTTCCCCAATATATTTCTTGTAGCCTTTTTTTAAAAGAAAAAAAGAGCCGTTGAACTGTTTGTGAACTGTTTGCAAACTATTTGATCTGGTTCTAGACTGAACTGAACTGTAACGCTGGTGCAGCCTTCAGAGCAGGTAGGATAGCCTTGTGCAAGAGTTGTCCCAATGTAAACAGCTCAGCAGCAACCCGCACCAAAGGTAAGCATCAACAGGGAACAAGAGACTCTTCTCTGCTTGGTAATTATTAAGAATATTTCAACTATATTCTTCCTTTTGAAAGGATCATTAAGGATGAGAAAATATCTGGGCAGAGGGGAAACGTGTTACTGTTAATCTGACTGGAGGCAAAAATGGTTGCTGGGAAGTTGATAATTGTGAAATAAAATCAGGAACTCATGAATGTCTTTTAAGCATCACAGGAAATTATTATTACCCAAGGTTAAAAAAAGAAAAATGCTTCATGTGTGTGTGTGTTTTCCCCTTTATTAAGGTGGCCAGACAACTTGGAGGAGGAGAGAAAACTTGCTTGCCTGAAATGAAAGAAAACTTATTTTACTTTTGCCTTGATTTTACTTCTTTATGCTACATCTGTTTTGTAACTACATAATGCTCTTTAATTTGGGTTTTTAGTGCCATTGTTGAAGGACATTGCTGCTCACACATTTGGGGCAAAGGAGAGCGAAGGCAGCTGCAAACCAAGTTGAAAACAAGTGATGATCGGAAACTGAAATCTGCCACTGATCTTCTCAAGGTACTGTGGGTCCAAATGTGGCTCAGGGAGATAAAACTGATACTGTCAGGTGGAGTCCTGTCACCATTATCCAACTGCCTCATGGACCTGACCCACAGGCTGCCACTGAGGAGTGATACATACTCCAATGGTTCACCACTAATTCACCACTACCATTTCTGTGACTATACCTATTTTCACAGCATATGTTTCATAGGACAGAAGTAAATTATACATAAATCTACAAAATGTCCTGTGGTTTCCAGAGGCTATTTATGAGAAAGTAAATATATCCATAAATAAGCAATGTGGTACATATCTAAACTGATACCCATTGAAGCTGTCATATTAGGTGGCGCCGTAGTTTACTTACTGAATTGGCTTGCTCCTGATGGATGTCCAAGATGGGTAGTCCAAACCATAAACCTCTAATAATTTCATTTGACTCAGAATGCTTTAATATCAAATGTATTATTTCTTTTTAAAATAGGGCAGGTGAGGGAAAAACAATCTGCAATGTTCCTGAATTCTAAACTGAGCAAAGGGAGACAGAAAATTTATCTAAAATAGTTGTGTGTCTTGAGGTGACTGTAGAATCTGCAGAGATAATTTGACCATGAATTTCCCCAGATATCCATACCTATGAGTTTTCTGATGCATTTCTCTATATACAAAATTTACTACAAAACATATTACAGAAAAATGGCATGACCCAATCAAAGTGAAAAGAGAGGTGCAACAGTGACTTTTCTTCTTCTTCTTTACAACCACTGAATAGGTGCAAATCAAGCACAGAAGTGCTACACTTAACTCCCAAGGGATTTGGGAAGCCTTGTGAAGCCCACGCCTGCTCAGATGGCCAGTTGAGGCCAGGCAGGTGCCTGACCAATGAGGGGCTGCCCCACGAGCATGCTCAGAACGTCCCCGGCCTATTCTAGCCAGAATGAGGCCATCAGCAGAAGGTAAGCACCATTCATACACGTGCACGACCCTGGGGTGGGTTGGGGGTGCTGGGTGGGGGTCCTGCCACTTGCATTGGCCTTATCCTGGCTGATGCATGTGGCAGGGCCCCAGAGAAGGGGCCCAACTGGCCTCCCCACCTCTGGCTGCAAGGCCAGTGGAGGGGCCCAGCTGTCACATCCGCCCCCTCGCCTCTCTGTGTGCAGAAGTGTCCTGCTTCTGAATGGATCAAGGAGAGGGACCAGATGGAAGACCTAATTTTTTAGGTCTTCCCGGAGGCCAGATCTTTCAGCAGTGAGACCTCATTAAGAATGGGTCTCGCACACCTGAGTGCAGGAAGCGGGTGCCTCAGTGGGTCCCAGATCCAGCCTCCAATGCAGAAGATAAGTCCTGTAAGTGTCTTGTATGTGTCCTGTATGTGTTAATGTGTTTTAAAAGCCTGTGCAGAAGCACCCTAAATTTTCTGCAAGATCTAAATCCTCACCTTATAGACTTCCCTATTTATACTGTGTTATCACAAAAAAGTCTGTAGAATGCACATCACAAAAAAAGTGCACAGAAAAGCTCAAATAATTTTCATTCCCTTTCCCTTTCCCTTTTTTTAATATAATAAACAAGGGATGGAATATAATTCATAGCTGGGCACCAGTTTTCATACCAACAATATTAGACATGTATTTATTCATTTACCCACAGAAGGAGAGCATTTACATGAAATGCTTAAGAGTGGATAAAAGGACTAAATAAATAAATAATACATAAATAAAAGGCAACAAATAAATTTAATTCCTAGCTTAAATGCAGCATGGGAATCACCACTTCACAATCTGATATATTGTGTACACATTCTCTTTTGTTAAAAGAGAGGTAAATAGTTTTCCTGAGTGCACTATTAATGAAGCACTACTAGTGTTTTAAATTTTCTTCCTTTACAGCCACCACTTTATTTTGTTTTTCCTCAGTTCCCTATATTCTAAACTAGGGCATTTACAAAGCATAGCGCTAGCTTTTCCCTCTAGCATACGTGCTATAAAGCCTCTCTTGTACACATACACTTTTTTAAAAACAGACACTTTTAACGTCTCTAACCAACTTCAATTGTCCTTTAAAAATTATCTGGAATATGTTTTCTTTGCTGCATACTCAGTAACAGCCCTTATCTTCTTTGCTCTTCTTGATCATGATTCTTGCACAATTTTTGGCCAGTTTCACACTTATCCAGACTTGGCCCAATCTAGCTGGACCTTTCCTACTGGAATAGTTCCTAGCTGGAGTGGTCCATCTGTCCCAGAACAAGGCCATCCACACTGAGACAGCTCTCATACCATTCGAAAGCTCACACCAACTTTGGAGCTTGCAGAAAACGCTCTGACAGCACCATCAAAATGGATCCCTCTGCTAATCTGGACCATGGAGACATGGAGCTTTCTGCATGTCTCCATGGGTCAGTTTATTCACTAGTAGACCACTGGAAGACCTATTAAAAACAAAACAAAACTCTCCTACTATATTAGACTAAGTGGCCATTTTGGACCACCTAGTCCAGGAGACACTTTATCCAGTGTGGAGTGTACTAGTGGTGGACAGAGCCTTTCTATTCCAAACCAAAGTGGAGAAGAAAGAGGCCCAGAAGGTGTCTAGGACATGTACTACACACTATTACTGGTAAGTGTGGAAAGGTCCTTTGGCCCTTTCTTCACATTGCAGTTTTAGATCTGGATTTCCTGGATGTACTGATCCTTATCAGTGACATCTGTATTGATAGCACTAATCTGGTTCAGGCCTCCTTGAAAAGCTTGCCCCCTGACCCCGACTGCTAGGAGTGAAAGTCCCTGGCCTTGAGGCATGGGAGGCTGATTTTTGGTAGAACGCTATGATGCACCACTGAATGACAGCTTCTAGTAATTCTGGATCATAGAAGCATGCCATCTGCACACCTCTGTGATCCAGAATACAGCGCTTAGTCCAGAAGATCTACAATAGATTTAGATTGACGGTCTCTTAATCTGGATCTGACTCTGCCTTGTGCAAATGGAGTCAGACTAACAGGGGTAGGGCCTCCTTAATCCAGATTAACATGCAGATCAGGAGGCTCACAATCCAGATCAGAGGCCCTTTGATCAGGATCAACAGGGTAGTCCAGAAAGGGGCTCCATAGCTTCAGACAGAGGTTGATATATTTCTGCTTCGTTTTTGTTTTCTTTTCCTTCTATTCCTTAACAAGACTAGATATCAAAGACATAACCTTAATGAAATAAAGAAAACAAAACAGCCTTGTATATGTTTTGTTATTTTGTTTCACTTTTCCTCATATTAGTTTCTCCTTTCTATTTATTATGCATCAAAACACTTTAATACATTTACCTTATTGCAACAGAGCACTCTCACACTAAATTCATTAAAATAGTCCTTGGGTCCTGTATTCTGTAGGGTGAAACAATCTCTCTCCATTCTTCTGTGAATTATTTCTCTAACTGTTGACCTATATTATGATTAGAAATCATGAATAGTCTTTTCATTGGGTCTTCATTGCAAACGTCTGCTGTTATTCATTGAAATTCCATTAATGAATATAATGTAGATCTGAAACAGTTCTGAAACCCTCCCTGAAACAGGCAGAGATGATGATGATGATGATGATAGATAGATAGATAGATAGATAGATAGATAGATAGATAGATAGATAGATAGATAGATAGATAGATAGATAGATAGATAGATAGATAGATAGATAGATAGATAGATAGATAGATATGCACTTGAGCCACAGGGTGCTTCTGCACTGGCTGTTAAAACACATATAAAAACACATATGAGACACATAGCAACTTACCTTCTGCACAGGAGGCCAGATCCGGGACTCTTTGTATGGCTGCTTTCGCACTCCGCCGCAAAAGATCTGACCCTAATCGGGTCTTGCCACCGAAGAATCTGGCCTCCAGAAAGACCTGGAAAATGAGGTCTTCCACCAGGCCCCATGCCTCAATCCAGTCGGAAGCAGGACGCTTCCTCACCTGGAGAGGTGAGGGGCGGGATTTGATAGTGGCCTCCATATTGGGAAGGGAAGAAGTAGGCTGGTCTGCCTTCTGCTCTTCCCCCACACGCTGTGCACCACCGGAGACACATAGTGACTGGCAGCTGGTTTAGATCACAGCTCACAGTGGTCTGGAAGAGTGTCATCTACATTACATCACTGGTCTAGATCAGCCCCCCCTACAAAAAAAGGTGCACCTCTGACCCCCAGACTCATAATTTTCAAGATTTTTTTTTCCTGACAGACTGTCACCATGTGGACAAATGCATTTTTCACATTTTATTTATAATGAATCTAGTGTTTGAAAATCCATGTTCGTAGAAATAGATTATATTCAAATGTAGTAAAATTCTATTCTATACGAACCTATACAAATATTCGATACGTATCAGATATGCATGAATATGTATCAGATACGTACCTGATACAATGAATACATATCTGATACAAATGAATATGTATCTGATACGTATCCGATACAAATGAATACATATCTGATACAAAGGAATACGTATCCGATATGTATCTGTAACATAGCCAAGCTCTGAAAATGTCAAATCTGACCTGAATCGCCTTTAATCCATTGTCGGTCCATATCAGATGCAATCTGGATCCATTGTTGATGTGAATGGCACTCTGTTTTTCTACACACCCAATCTAACAAATGTCCAAACGAATGTCTGGAAACACTTTTATTCATACGAATGATAGTATATTAATTTCGTAACATTTGATTTGTGTACAAACATCTGAATTCATCCAAATTTGTACAAAAAAATGAATGTTATGGATATTCGTGCACATCCCTACCACCATGTCTTCCAGGCCCCAGCTGACTGAAAACATGAGTTGCCTATTTTGAGTTTTAAGGCTTTTGTTGGACAGCAATTTCAATTTGTACTCTGCTTAGCCTCAGAGGCATGTTTCCTAAAATCCTTTTGAAGCCTTTGTATTTCTTCTTGTTTACCTTTGTACTCCAGAAGAAGCTTTTCTATTGTATTTTTACTTCTGGGCTTTTTCCAATAGTTTGGGATGTAATTACCTACTCAAGATGCTCCCCCTTCCTTATCTTGAAGTGGCTACTGATCTAGCTTTTAATATTTTGTTATTGTGGGAAATGGAGTCTCCCTCTGCAGTCCAATCCTCATATTTTCCCCTGACTACATCCATTATTTATTTGTTTGTTTGCTTTTCTATCCTGCCCTGTACCTGAAGGTCTCAGAGCAGGTTATAATATTATATTAATCTTAGGTCCCTGCCCTCAGGCTTACAATCTAAAGAGACAAGATACAAAAGGAAAATGGTGTGGGAGGGAACAGGGACACTCTGGCAGCAGCAGTGTCCTTGCAATGGTAAAATACTTTTATTTTATTTTTCTCCTCCATTCCCCACAGGCAAGATGGCTCCTTCATGGCCTGTGTGGTGACAGTTGGGAGGGAAGGAGGGGTCAATGCTGGGAGCCTGATGGAAGGTGCTCACCCAGTTTCCTTCTCTCTCCCTTTCCCATAGGCAAGATGGTTCCTTCATGGCCTGTGGATGGACTTTCCAAGTCGCTGCTTTTCTTCTCCCTGCCAGTAGCCTCGAAATCTTTTGTGCTAATCCAGATCAGATCCTTTCTCGAGGCTGGTATGAAGAAAAATAGACACTTAATCCACCTCTGTGGGCCATGCCTTCCTGCTGGGAGCCCTCCCGGGTGTGATCCATGATTCCCACCTGGATCACCACCAATGCAGCCCCTTGCTTTTCCCTCCCCTCCCCTCTTTGTAGCATAGAGCAAGTAGTCCATTAATCTAGGGAAAGGAGATATTCCTCCACAGCTGCAGTGTTCCTGGTCCCATAAGACAGCAGTGTACCCCATTTTGACAGTTGGAACCACTTGCTGTTTTCTCATCACCCACATGCTAAGCCATCAGTTTGAAAGATCACAACATCAGCAAGAAATCCACAAGGAATTGTGATCAGGGACTATGATCAGCCATGAACAATGCTGTTTCGACTTAAAGGGAGTGTCTGCTGGTGTGAAGGACTGTCAAACAATGGACGTTTGCCTTGAAGGAGATTTGGCTCATGCTGCCTGTGCCTGCCTTTACAGAAATGAGAGGATTCAAACTGAGAAGTCAAGCTATTGCTGCAATTTTCAAAGAGATATTGCCTGTTGTTACAGTGTACTGATTTATTGCTATTATGGTTTCATTGCTATTGTGACTATATTTTTTTAACCATTGTACAGAGTATTGTTATAAGGACACATGAGATTTGAGTGCAGTTGTTGCAAAAGAACATGTCAGGCTCAATATGTGTTTTAAACCAGGCTTGCTTTTCCTTTCCTTTCCTTTTTGATGCTTTCCACAACTGTGTGTTAAATATTACAATATTGATCCTGCTTTAGAAACCCTTGATCCCCTGGTTTGGAAATAGGGTTTAAGTAAGGTAGTCCCCAATATGCCATCCAAGATTTAAATGAAAAGGTCACTGAGGTGACACACACTGTGAGAAATTACTCAGGAAATAGAAAGAGTTTTCCAACACAGCTTGGTTGGATGTTTTAACCAGTTTGGTTCAAGAAAAGCAATCTTGGATCTAGCATTGCATCTAATACCTGCATTTTTAGTAGCTCAAGCCATAATTTTGGCAGTAAATAGGATGCACCAAAATTTACCTAACACTTCAAAAATGTTCATATTTGAATATTTAGTAGGCATAGCCACTGGTATGACCAATCTAGAATCATAGAATCATAGAGTTGGAAGGTCATCAAGTCCAACCCCCTGCTCAATGCAGGATTTCCTAAACCATCCCAGACAGATGTAGGTTCAGCTTCTGCTTGAAGACCCCCAGTGAAGGAGAGCTTACTACCTCCTGTGGCAACCCTCACTGTCAGTACGGTTTTCCTAAGATCTAATCTGTACTGAATCCCTTGAAGTTTCATACCATTGTTTCTAGTTCTTTCATCTTGTGCAAGTGAAAAGAGGGACAATGCCTCTCCACTGTGACAGCCCTTCAGTCTCCTCTCAGTCTTCTCTTCTGTAGGCTACTGCAAGCAGGAAGACCCAGCGTATTCTTCTGGAGCCATCCAGAAACATCTAGTTTCACTGATTCTGTCCACAGAAAGGTGTGTTCTGGAATAGCTCTATTTGCAAGACAGCACTGATGTAGACCTGCTCCTGTCATGGCCTCAAAGCTCATGTGAGCTTTAAGGTTGGACTCCCATACCTCAGCTACTGAGGAACACATTTTGACGGTCTACTATGATACTGCACATGGGAGGTGTGCCTTCTACATGCTTACTGTGTTCTGGATCAGGGCTCTCAGTATACTGCTAGACCCGATTAAACAGGTGTATCAGTGATCCCAAGCAGGGTCTCCCTAATCTAGATCATACTCCATGAAATGCAGACAGAGCAGGGGTGGGGTTACAGATCAGCACTATTGAATAATTCTGGATTAAGGGTCCACACAGAAAGGGCCAGAGATAAATGGTAGGTAGGTAGATGAAAGATATAGAAATATATCATTTCTTCACATGGCATTATTCTGGGTTCTATCCCAGCACTAAGACCAGCTAGGGACAGGCTGGTGCAGACTATGGCAGGCTTGGGGTGGGGCCTGCCTTATTCTGCCACCAGGATATATAAGGCAGGTTCCCATTCCAGAATATAAGGCCATTGGTACGAACCATAGATAGGTTGGTAGACAGGTAGACAGAGGCATTGACATTCCTTGATATATTGTGTACTGTGATAAAAATTATCTCTGAAAAGTGAAAATGTAGGACAGCCCATTTTAAAGGAGGTTTCTTTCTGCATCCTGTTTCAAACCAAAAGTGTATTTTTCCCCTTTCAGATCAGCTAACATTCAGATACAAAGACTTGTAAATCATTTAACTTCTTTTCTTCCTTGACACAAATCTCTTTATGGTGGAACGTCTGTGCATGTTGGTGGTGCCATTTGTGAATTCTGCCCGCTTCTCCTCCCTCCCCTCCCCTCCCCTTTAGTTCCTTTTGTAACAGTTCAGCTGTAACCCCTAGAAAGTATGAATTGTCATGGAAATGCTGGAACTCCCTTCACTAAAAACAAGTGGTTGACATCTCCATATCTGTAGCAATGAAACTCAGCTCCCTTTAAAGACCAGCCTGTAGAAATACTGTGATCATCTTTTGAAAAGGCTTACATGAATTGCAGATTTATTGCATTTGGGGATGTGAGCACATGAGCGTACAGTGAGTGAGTCAACAACGCCTATAGACTATAGCAGAATGCCATTTGATTTAGGCGGGGTTAATCTTTTTGGGCCTAATCAGTGGCCTTTTTGCACCGAAACACGATCTGTGCTTTTCCAAGAATTTGTATGGCAGGCAACTACACAGCAGCAACTTCTGTAATCCCTTCTCCCACAGTTAGAGCTACTAGAAAGGCTTAATAATATCCCAGAGGCAAAGATGAAACTGTATCTGCACAGCTTCTGTTTGCTGGAGAGAGCTTTTGAAGTCAAGCTTAAGATGTCTTTATTTCCCTACCAGAAAGATTCGTTCTTTCTTCTCCTTCTGGCTCCCCCCACCCTGCCCTTCCTCTGCTCTGATGTTGTCATGATGATGGCTTTCTGCTTGAAAAATATTCTGGTACTCCCATAAAGCACTAGGGAATGAGAAAAGGCTTTTTATCAGAGGCTCCAGGTATATCAGTAAGTACAGTTTGTTACTGCGGAAGGCACCCACAAACATACAAGTT
The DNA here is from genome assembly GCA_023333525.1 of Aspidoscelis tigris stejnegeri. NCBI lineage: Eukaryota > Metazoa > Chordata > Lepidosauria > Squamata > Teiidae > Aspidoscelis > Aspidoscelis tigris. The sequence continues at coordinate 100,644,620 of JALMGA010000001.1, forward strand.
GAAATTGCTGTGGAGGAAAGAAAAGGAAAAAAATACAGTATTTTTCCTTTTTGAAACTTACATCTAGGCTGCTTTCATTGGCAGCTTATTCCTTGAGGTTCTTAGCTTTTTCTTTAAAACAACAACAACATTTAAATTGATTTTTGCTCTGTAACCTCACTCATAACTCTGATATTTATGGTCTTTCAAAAAACAGGTGAAAGAAAGAAATATTTTCATTTACAGATGCTTGAAATTCAAGATTAATGATTCAGGAAAGTGACGGGCTTGTTAGAAACTCTTTTATCCATTGCTGCATCCAGGCACCACTTACTTATTCTGCTATATTTGGACATCATGGAACAAAGCATGGATATTCTGGAATATCCAAATATAGTGGAATAAGTAAATGATGTTTGGACGCCACCCTTGTTACTTGTCCCAAGATCTGTGAGCCAGTTTGGTCTTGTGGTTTGAGTGTTGGATTCATATGTGGTAGTCTTCCAGTTCAATTCCACACTCCCTCAGGAAGCCAGCTGGGTGACCTTGGGCTAGTCAAATTTCTTTTTCTGAGCTCTTACAGCTTCACCTACCTCACAGGGTGTCTGCTGTGGGGAGCTTTGCCAACTGCTTTGAGTCCCATAAAAGGGTGAGAAAAGTGGGATATAAAAGCCAACTCTTCTTTTTCTGACTCCTGTTTCTGTCAGTTTCTCCCCAACACACAGACAGCACTCCCGGCACTTTATTTTGTATGCTCAATTGGATGGAGCACCTTGAGAAAAAGGTGGCCTTATATGAGCTTTGTGTGGCTGCAGTTTATGTTGTAGATGAATTCTACCTTAAATATACTGTTAAACTAAATATGTGGTATGATATTTGTTTTCCCTCAGCTGGGAGATTTGCTTGCTGCCAAACACCAAAGAGTAGTTTTGCTTCCAACAATATATCTGGCTAACTATTCAACTCCTGAAGCATTAGGTATACTGAGCCAGGAAAGAAATATGATTTTTCTTCATGTCCTGCAGTCACCAAGGCCCTGTGCACAGTATTGGATAGTGGATAAGAAAGGGACCAAAACGAAAACAGCCAGTAGAATCATGGAAGATCACACCAGTGGCATTATTAGGAATGCCATAAATCAAGAAACATAAAAGTATTGTTAAGAAACTTCATTCTCGGTAGAGTAACATCTATCTGGGTATGGCTAACAAAAGAACAAATGTACCCAAGACACATCTTAAATGAAAAGTTGGCAGCATTTACCATCTTTATAAGCAGGGCGGCAAGATTATCCATTTATAGGGGGTTTAAATTTTCATCACTTGCACAATAAACTTAGAGGAGGTATGGGCCCTTACTGCATTTACCTACAGATCTGGACTAAAGGGTCTCTGGTCCAGATCCAAGACCATATTAATGCAGATCAAGGAAGCCCTGTTCCCCAGTAGTCTGTCTCCATCTGCACAAGACAGATCCAGATTAAGAGGCCCTTAATCCAACTCTGTTGTGGACTTAATAAATCAGATCTACAACTGAAATAAGGACCTAAATCTGTATCATGGAGATGCACTTATCTTGTTTTGATCTGGATCAGTAGATCCAGAATAGCAAAGCATACTGAGCTGGATCATGTGGAGACATGGGTCAAATCAATGCTATCTGCACAGATGGAGTTGATTGGGTTCACACTTTCTCACATCTGCAAAGCTCGTGTAAACTTTGCAACTGTTCCCCTACACTCCTAGCATCTAGGACAGCTAGCCTCCTGGCTTTCAGGGGGCTAAATAATGTCAGGTAGTGTAGTGGATTTGGACTGGAGTCAGATCACTTGTCAGTCTCAGAGAATAGCTGGACAGTCATTCAGACAAATCCAGAGACAAAGTATTTCAGTAGCTTTATTTCAGAATCCTTTCCGATACAAACATCTCTTCAAACAGCAGAAACAAAAGACAAAAATTTGTACAACACAGAGCTACTTATATAGCCCACAAACTGCGAGTCATCATGAGGTTTCAGAACAATGTCATCTAATTACTGCAACAGCATGAGACTGAATCACAAGACTCTGAGTTATGAGTTGCTGACTCATTGTGACTCTTCAGTTCCTAATAACAACATTCTAAACTGTTTGACAAATAGAACCCCCAGAAGTTCTGGATAATGGAGGCATGCTTTGTGGCAAGTAACAACGGCTCCTCTGCACAGCTCCATGATCTGGAACAAGGCCCTTTGTCTGACCATAGCTCCCTAGGTCGTGATCTAGAGGTAAGTGCAGAAAAGACCTATGGGTTTTTTCGCAACTTCACCTGGTGCAAAGGCTGGCTAAGTACTAGGATGCACCAGACTTCCACACTTTGTGATGCCCAGTGTACCCAGATCTTATCCAGTTCTCCCCAAGTGCTGGGGATGTGTGTTTGATGTGATTGCCTCACTGTGGCAATGGGCACACTCAATGCTGTTGCTGTGGTTACCGGGTGATGTGATATACAATTGTGGCTGCACCACCCTGCCCCTAACTATTATCCTGGAAGAGGTGCAAATGGAGTGTGCAGGACTTTACTAGCTGTGTGGCTAGTATAACTGTAGAGCACCTTTCAGTGTTCTACAGGTGTTTGCCTGGTGGATGCTCCAGCATGTGTGGAGCTGCTTCTGGGATAGAAGTGGCTTTGCATTATGTCTATGCTCTGTGTGAGAATAACCTGTGGCTATCCCACCAGAGCAAGTGTGAAAAAGCTCATACCTTCTTTCAGTTATCTTTGGACAGATCCAAAGCATTAGCAACACGAAGGCCATTTATGCACTCACCACGCTTAGAGTGGTTTAACTGTTTCATTTCAAACAATTCCGGACCAAGCACAGGAGGGTCTATCTACATTGTGAGGGTGAGGACACCATCCATATCAGATTAACACCGGCAGCAATGTGGAAGAACTGACTCCCTGCACAAGGCACCACCCGCCCTTGTCAGCAATTGACCCAGATCTCATCACTCATATGTTGTCTGTATACAAGGGCAGGACTGAACAAAACAGTATTTGAAAGAAAAAGTGATATCTGAAGCTTGTATAAGCTTCAAAGATGGGGCTGCAGTGTTTTCCTTGGTTTGGAAGCACCAAAGGCTAGACTGGAACAAGATAGCTTGGGATGAATGTAGACCCCTTCAAGCAATTTGTCATGGTTGTAGATTTCTTCTGTAAATTGGAATGGCAGAAGTCCATTGCAGGTGAGCAGCACTAGACAGCTGCTTAGTCCGGTTTACTGACAGACTGCAGAAACAGCCCTGAGATAAAAATAAGCTTGTGTTTATGAATGACTGGATCTACATTGTACTGCCATGGCTATTTGTTATGACACAATTTTTGATAGGTGGACAGATGGATGCTAACATGCCATAGATTTTTAGCCCAGTTCTCCACAGTATAATGGTTAGTTATTCCTCCTTTATCTACAGACACATCTGAACTGGCTTTCACTTTCAAATAACTTAACAGCTTCCAGTATTGGCAATAATTGTAGAAACTGGCTCAGATAGCTTTGTGGGGGGTATTCAGTTTCTGCATGGATTCCCAAGGTAGCAAGGAAGAAACTGGAAAGAAGACCACAACTGGAATGTTATCCATCTGTTTTAAGAACCTTGTGAATGCTTTGTCCACGTATAGTGCTTAATGTCATTCTTTGAAATGGCATTATCTGTCACAGCCAGCTGGAAATTGCTAACTACTCAGCTACGAAACAGCACTGTGCGGGCTTTGTCCTGCTGCTGCAGCTATCTATTTCACTGTGTCTCTGCTGGCAGCAAGTATCGCTGCAGAGCTCCAAGTTTCAAAATGGCCTGGCAAGGTTTGTGAAGTATAGTAAGGATGAGTTATAGCAAGCCAGACTGGGACTTTCTTGACGAATGTGCACAATTCAAGCCTGTTTAATGTCTGTCCTGCCTTGGATGCTCTGGTATGCCAGAAGGAATATCTGGTTTGCTTAAGAAGGACTTAAAGATCAGCAAGCAAGGTCAAAAGCAATGGGGTAGGTTGCTAGGTTCCTAGTCAGGAACCTGAAATGACTGTCCAGGATGTTTCTATCTCTGAAGAGTGCATTGTTTTTGGTACTGAAGGAAAAAGTAGGGATGCATGCAAACTGAGGTTTAGTGGTTCAGTTCTAATCAAACGAAATTACTCTTGGTTTGGATTATTTCAACTTTTTTTTTTTTTAACAGAGTAGTTCAGTTCTCATGTGAACCAAGCAAACCAAAGCTTGGGCCATTTTTGTTCTGGTTTGATTTGAGCAGGGTTTTTTGAACAACAGAGTGGTTCAATTCACACGTGAACTGTGCAAACATCTCAGTTCGCTGCAAACCATGAAACAACTGAAACAGTTCAGCTCATCTCAAGGAGGAAGGAAGCAAACAGATGCAGTGCTGATCATCCAGAAATTTCAGCTTCTCCAACTAGCCTAGAACCACTATTAGGATGCAAACCACACCTTTCCCTTTCAGGAGATAAGAGGTTTAATTAACATGGGTGGATATATACCTTCCCTCGTGATCTTCATCTCTGTAATGATATGGGGTAGCCACACCTACTTTACTTCCAGACTCACCATTGGCATGCAGCCTTTGAGTCAAAATAAGTTCAACCATTTCTGAGTTGAGTTGATGTTTTGTCTAATATCTACACATTTGCACAGCAAATTGAATGCAAATAACACAGAGAAAGAAGGCAGACAGGCAGACAGGAAGAAGTATTCACCAAGACAAATGTACCATCACAGAAAAGAACAGGGATGCGCATGAATTTTTTTGTTCACTTCACATTGAAGAAAATGTTATAATGCTTGAATGTGGGTGGATTTGATTTCACGTCAAATATTCACCTTTTTTTCATGAAGGGAAGAGTCAGACAAGCTGTTAATCAGTCCCAGTGTAATGTATAAAATACAATGTATAAAAACTTCATAAATAAATAAAACAAATTGAAATAGCAATATCAAAATATTTGAACCATCTGATAAATTAACAACACAGAAAAAAGTTTTTTAAAAAATATTGTAAATTCTGACAAACCAAATGTGAGGAAACCAAAATCCCAAGCCCTTTCAACAGTCTGTCATTTAAAGCAGGGGCAGCTTGTCCTCTATGAAGATTCATTCTCTACAAGCCAAGCACCTGTGCAAAAGCAGTGAGATGTTACCACGCCACCAGTCATGGAGAACACACCTCCCACTCTGTGAATCTCGGCAGTAGCTTCCAAATCCAGATTTGGCAATGCTTTGCCCAATACTCAGATGTCTTTGTCTCCTTGCCTCCCTCCCATAGATACTGTGCAATGGACTGCTCGGCACTATTGGGGGAAACTGCCCCTTGCCATTTTGGGGGAACAACAGTGGAATTGACAACATCAAAATCCTCCCAACTGGAAGATGCTGACTGGTAGCACACTTCACAGCCTTCCTCAGAAAGCCTACTGCTGGCTCTGCTACTGATAGCCGCAGGGGAACTCCCACCACTGGAGGTGGAAGTCCCATTGGAAACAGGTGCTCCTCCTCTCTCTGACCCCTGGCCCGATCTGTCTACCTGAACTCTCCCAGCTGCTTGGATCAGGTACTCTCCACATCTAGGCAGCTCAGGAAAAGCTCCCTCCTTCAGCCTCCTTACGGGCAGTAATGCCTTGTATTTAGCAGTTGACTGATTCTCTCTAGTTCACTTCTAATGTCTGTCTTACTATGTGTTCTCTCTCTTAGCACGGTGTACTATTCTTGTTTCTTGTGAGGAAGCCTACAGTGACGAGGTGAAACACATGTAAATATTGGGACTTTTATGACAGGTTTTTTGTGTGTTTTAGTTTCCCCCTCTTTGGCTGCATCCACACGGCATGCCTTAATTCGGTTTAACGAAACCGAAATAATTGAACCGGAATGAAACTGTCTCCACGGGCTTTCAACTTGATCCATGTCTGCGGGATCCCAACGGCATCCCACCAGCAACCTTATCTCGGATTCAATCCTCGAAGGCCCCATGGCAAGTCCTCCCTGCCCATTGCCAGTCATGATGGTGCCCACCCCCTCTCTGATTGGTGTTCCCTCAGAGATCAGACCTCTCCCCCGGCTGCTGGGGATGGTTGAAAGGGGCGGGGAACGAGGTGAAAAATGAACCAGATGTATCGGAAGGGAAATTTAACAATAGATGTGGGGGGGGGGGATGTAGCAAAAGTATGTGATTTTATAGCTGTTATGAAAGGCTACCTGCTCCCACTCTCCCTTCCCTTTTTGCCTTTTTGTTCTGATCAGCTCTAGCGATCGTGCACTAAGCTCTGTAAAATTCTGTCTCCTTCCTCCCGCCCTCATGGCTGTGCAGCTCTTCAGCTCGTTTCCTCTGCACCACGTTTCCCTCCCCCTTTTCTTCCAGCTTTGTGGTCTTCCCTCCAAGCCCCCCACCATCACCCCCACCGAAGAAGTCTGGATCCCCCTTTCCCACCCGTGCTTCCCTCGCGCCAAGAGGCTGGGCTGGAGGGGACCTAGGGGCTTTCCCATTGCTCAGCAGCAGCAGCAAGTAAAGTTCTGTGTGACTCCTGTTCCTAATTCCAGATCTAAGGGAGGAGGGGGGGAGAGGTATTTGGGAAATCCTCAACGAGTGGCCCCCAAGAAGGTGGCGGAGGAGAAGAGAACTGTGCTGTCTAGTCTGGTAGGCATTTTGAATATTTATGGAGAGAAAAGAAACCATGAAGACTCAAGAGTAAAGCCAAATCTTGTGGTCACACCTAAGGCTGAATCCAGTTTCAGTCCACTTTAAAGGTAAGGGAAAACATCAGCAAAGTGACTAATCATTTCCTTTCCACATTATCTGCCCCAAAGGTGGATTTTCTGAGATATCTAACACTGAAAGAAAGCAGCTTGTCACTTTGCTGATCTATTCTCTCACTCTGAAAGTGGACCGAAGCTGGATTAAACCTTACGTGTGGCCACAGCCAATGTCTCTTTTTATGTGGAAAAGATGAATTTTGGAGGACGGGTAGGTAAATAGAGCAAAGAGTCTGAGAAGGGAGGAAAAAGAAGAGAAAAGGCTGCTTCCTTTCACCTTCTAAAGGTCTGAACTTGCGCAAAATCGCAACATTGTTAATCGGGAGTGAAGGGGCTCCCTTGCTACACTGTAGCGCTGCTGTGTGAAGGCTGCTCCAAGAAGTTCAGACTTGCAAGAGAAGCAATCCGAAAAGTTTGCTTCAGATCAGGCAGGGAAACACACACACCCCCAATGAAGTGCCCAGCATATGGACAGCCATTGGATACAGTGCGATTGGGGGAGGGACACCCTGAACACGGAATCTCATCCCTTAACACGGTACTGTCCACATAGTAAAAAATGAAACACGTATCGACGCACAATTCAGAGACCTGTTGAAATCAGGTTTGAGATTCAAAACGGTTTGGCGTGCTTTAACACGGAAAAAGCGTGTTAAGCCAAACTGCCGTCTGGCCAAGGAGAACTCAAAACGTTTTGAATTCGAGATAAGGTTGCTGTGAGGATGGGGCCTTTATAGTTTTGTAGTTTTTCAAGTATTTTTAGCATGAATGTTTTACCCGGAAACTACGTCAACCATTGCACAACAAAATAGTGCTAGGTGCCTTGTAGAATATTCCAGCTGGTCACATGGCAGACAACTGGCCCAGTTAACCACCTGGAACATTGCTTTAAAGCAAACTGCCCTTGGAGTATGCTTCAGCATAATTCCGCTTGGTCCTATACAAATAGGCCAGTTCCTAGGAACCACCGCCTTTCTGCGAGACTTTTCTGCTGTATGGATACAGTGTTCCCAGTGCAGAAACTGCCTCAGAGTCTGTCTGTAGGATTTGCCTATGATCTGCTCGGGGTGGTGGATGATGCCTCACGAGTTCTCCATAACTCAAACTTCCACACTTCACAGAATGCTGACAAATTTAAATTTCTATTAAATGTTTCGCTTCTCCCTGGTCATAAGCTCCCAACGTTAACCACAGCTTCTTCTCCCTTAGAGTTGCTGATGAACAGATGCATAGAAATTCTGCAGCATTCATGTGTATATTTATGTGGCTCATGGGTGTATAATGGTGCATATTAGGCAAAGGGCTTTGTGCAATGGCATCACTGAGAGTTCATGAAAACTGCCGCCAGCCTCTGTCCTTATTTTAATAGTCAATGCAAAAACTAGAAAAGCACGATTCCACTTAAACAGACGCAAACCAAGGCTCCAGCTTAGATCTTCAAAGATACCTACAAGGCTATTTCTAATCATCTCATTCTCCTTGCTGTACTTAAAAATTCTCCCTGATTGAGATGTTTCATATTATTCAGAGTGGTGTTAACTTAATTACATCTCATCTGCGTAGGATTTGACCATGCCAGTTAGGCTGACATCAATTATTAAATAAAAGAGGAAAATGATCTGTAGATCAAGATGCTCTGTATTTTGAAGTCCCCCCCCCCCGCAAAGCTTGCCCTTAACTTCATCTCTGCCCATCTCACCCCCCCCTTCTTGGCGTCATTTTTTAAAGAAGTGACTTCTTACCTGCAAATTCCTTTTTGATAAAAGTGGAGCTAAAAACACAGACAGGCTCTTGATCATGAATGTCATGACTCATTAGCTAACGCTTGGTTTGTCAGCACCTGCCAGATGCTTAACCATTTCCTTTCAGGCTAGGAATGTAAAATAAAAAGGTCTAGCCCTTGTAGAAGTTTGTCATGGAAAAGTTATGGGTAAATTTAAAACTACCTTTTCAGCAAAGAATCTGGGAAGGGACCATTTTGCTGCTCGGTAAGGCTGCATCGAGGGCTGTGTTCACAACTACATTTTAATTCATCTTCAGTCCACTTTCAGAATGGGATGATGTATTAGCAAAGTGGCAAGTTGTCTGCTTTTGGCTTTATCCAACTGAGAAAATCCACCTTTGGGTTAGATAATAAAATGATGAGTCACTTTGCTGATGTGTTCTTCCATTCTGAAGGTGGACTGAAGCTGGATTAAAACTGGATGATGTCACCTACTTATTCTGCTATATTTAGATTCTCTAGGCGGGTGTCCCCACGGTGAGGATACTGTGAGGCAAACATGAGTCCGCCTCGCAAGAGTCCCCATGCAAAGCCCTAATTCGGGCTACATGAGGGATAAAATCCTCCAAATTGAAGTAAAAATACCCCCACTTGATAAGTGTTCTCACTCCGAATTACGGGGCAAGAACGGGATATCCTGGGGGCATGGGGATGCTCCTGGGTTATGATCACAGCATTAGCAGGCAGGGTTTTGCTGTCCCCGCCACTAATGCTGTGATGGCAACTGTCCCCCCCCTTACCTGAGTGCTTAATTGCCCAGGTAAGCCTGACAGCTGCCCTGCAATCAGCTGAGCAATAAGAAATGAACAGAAGAATTGGAATGAAGACCTCAAGTGCTTGTGTTCCCTGTTCCCTCCCACAACATTTTACTTTTGTTTGTCTCTTTAGACTGTAAGCCTGAGGGCAGGGACCTGTCTAAGATTAATATGATATTGTAACCTGCCCTGAGACCTTCGGTTTTGGGAAGGATAGAAATACAAATAAATAAATAATAATAAATTAATAATAGCTCCAAGCCTTGGAAAGAGGTGCATATTAATTAGCTCCTTGCTCGTGTCTCTTTTTTAATCATTAGCAGAGCTCTGCTTGTGTGCATGAGAGCTGGTATAAACCCCTGACAGTTGCTCAGTTGATTGCAGGGCAACTGTCAGGCAAGTGTTTGTGGTAAATCAACCCCTTACCTGGGTGATTAAGTACTCAGGTAAGGGTGGGTGGAGAAAAGAGCAGCATCCCAATGCAGGGATTTGCCGCAGTTTTCATGGGGATGGGCTGGTTCAACTTGAACCCACCCTGTCCTCCATTTCCATGGGGACTCCTTAATGTGAATCTTAATTCACATTAAGGCTGCCCTGAAGCCACAGCGCATCAGGGGCAGCCCCATGGGAATGCACCCTAGAATACTGTAAAGTATGGATACTCCAGAATATCCATACTTTATTGTGGAATATCCATCTATAGAGGAATAAGTAACTGATGTCTGGATATAGCCTAAGAGAAAGAGAATATTCTCCCTTCCAAAATTAAATATTCCAAATGAACCATCGCTTTTCTACTTAAAAGAAAGTATTCCATACTTAATAAGCATTATCTAGTCATGCCAGAATCAAGTCAATATGATCAGAAGATGTTTTCTTGGGATTATTAAAATCTGACATTTGTTAATAACAGATTCTTTGCTGCTCTGTACTGTATAAGTTTTCAGTGGCCATTTTGCCTGACGGTTGTGCCAGTAAACCTCTGAGCAGATGTTCAATTGCATTGGCATAGTGACCACAGGGGAAGTATAATGACCAGCTAAATGTAGATAATGGGATGTTACAAGAAGATAGAAGCCAAATATTGTATTCAGCCAAAATGAGTTCAGATGGATAAATCTAGGGGATTTAAGGGGAGAAAATATCAAGAATGACTTGGTATGTTTAGAGGACAAAATTTCATGGAGTGAGAGCAAATGTAATCTTAGGAGAATCATGCTGAGGGTGTGAAAAAGTTGTGTGTGTGTCATTCAACCTCCTAAACCTAAACTTAAGGGTGATCACACATAGCAAATAAAAGCATCTCAGAGGTGCCACTGAGAAAACTTTGAGGTGTTGTTGTTCACACATTGGTCTGCCTCTCCCCTTCTTTATGAACATTCTGTACTAGAAAGGGTAGATGAGGGAAGGCTTGGGAACACAAGGGCTACACCCTGTCACTTTGAAACACCTTTGACACACCACTTTTCTAATGTCTGACTACAGCCTAACTTTATATCATCAGGGAGGTAGACAATTGTTGAAAATATGGCTTCTAGGTGGAACATTGGGCTTGTATTAGACTTTGAAAGGGAGCTTGCATGTCAAAGTTGAACTCAAAACCCACAGAAACCCTCAAAGCTTTGGAAATGTTACCTTTCCCAGACATAGGACTGAGCTACATTTAAGCTTCACTCCACCTTCAGTCCACTTTAAGAGTGGGAGAACACATCTGCATAGTGGCTGGTAGCTTTCCTTCTGTGTCATCTAACACTTTGGGTTAGATAATGCAGAAAGAAGTGCATCGAAAGGTTTGTATAACTGGTTGTGGTAGAGTTAAATTGAATTAACTTCCCCAGAAATCTTTTGTATGTGTCACATAGAGATCTGATCTGACTGCAAATTTTAATGTTATCAGCATAATAATACCAGATGCATGAATCGCTGAAACCCACCAGTGGTCTATGGAGCAAGGGAAAGTATGAGGTTGTATGCTTCCCTCTTTTAAGTCAGTCTTCAGTCAATCTGATACCTACTTATAAGTAATTCTGTCAACTTCAATGAAGATTCTTTTTTTTAAAGTTTTTTAATTGAAATTTTAAATATCATAACAATCCACAACCAACAAATAACATGACAGCCAACGTATAATAAGAAAATCAACCATTAACTACATTTGAAGAGCAACAATTTCTGCATTACAGTGTTGTTTCTCCTGTATACAATAATTAAATCATTAAATCCGGGAACAAAGATAATAATTTATATTTTATAACTGAAAGGGAAAAAGAAGCAGAGGGACATAAAGCGGGATTGACCTGGGCCTGAACAATTGATTATGTAGATTAACAACCTTAAAATATAGGTAATTTCTGCACAGGAAAGGGCACTAATCTTAAATTGGCAGCATGCTTCTGCATGACACTCATTTCCCCTCCCCATCAAAATCACACTCAGGGATTCTCTGGCTACAGTCTGAATGGGCAAAGGTCAACCCACCCACTTACCAGGATCACAGCTACGGATCATAGTTCTGGTATCCTGTAGGACAGGGAGGTTGTCTCTTCCTGTATCAAGTTGAGCTCTTGGTGCTACAGAAGGGTGGCTGCCACTCCTTCCCTGCCCTGAATCAAGATTGGCTATGATCTTTATTCAGAAGGAGGGAGGGAGAGGCAGTCTCCCACACCCTGCATGAAGATCACAGTCGGTCTTGACAAGGTGGGAACCTCTCCCCACTATCAAGATCATGGCTGGGACTCCATCAGCTTCAATCTTGATTTCAGGGACAGGGACTGCCAGTCACAATCTCATCTGTCCACCCTGTCTTCTATATGGAAGCCGAGAAATCCCAGTTGTGAACTGGGTGGTGGAGGTGAGCTTCCTTGGATGCAGGAAATTACTCCATGTGGTCAAAAGAGCTCTTTATCCTCCCCTGTTGCTGCCAACCTTACAAGTGCTTACAGGAGCATGGCAGGGGAATGAACCTAGCTTCCATTCATATTCCTTAGTTGTCCTGTGCCTTGAAAGTGCCATGAGGAGTAGCATTACACAGACCCTGTGACAGTACTTATTTCCACTCTTTTCCAGCACCATCACTGGCACTGCTTGTGTGGAGTGACCTTCGTCCACATTCTTCGTTGTGGTTTACATATGGCCCCACTTCATCAAATGCAGGAAATAACCCACTTTGCAGTCAGAAGCAGAGCCATGCATGCCTGCACCTCTTATGCTGATCCCAGCACATCATCCAGACCTTACAGAGCTTCAACACTCATCAACCCTAGCTAGAATAAATAATTACCAGGGATGATTGAAGTCATAGCCCAGCAACTCTTGGAAGCCTTCAAGTTAGTTGTCCTATATATTTTGTCATCTTTCCATAGATCTGTATGTTTTCTCTTTGCGTGTGCTATTCAACTTGTTATTTTAGTAGACATCTGCAACCCTTAATCACCTCATCATTATATATAATCAACCAAAATAAATATAGCAGATGTCACAGACCTCTTTAGCAATCTGTCACAGTCTGTTCAGCTTATTTATTTAACTGTTTAACTTTTCCCTGTTCAGTTTATTTAACTACATGTAACATTTTTAAACCTTAAAAGAAAGAGAAATGCTGAGCTAGTCATGGTCAGAAATGTGACCATTTGTCATCACTCATTGCAAATAATGATGCAAATAAATAAAGAATTAGGCCATTTAATTAAATTACTCCAAACAAAATCAATTAAGACAATTAGGCTTAAATGAGTTTCAACTTGAAACAATGCTGTCAGGAAAACAAGAAAGTACTGCATTGCTACTGACTCCCAACACTGTGAAAAATATGGGTACACCATGGCATAATGGTGGCCATACACACACATCTGTTGTTCTTCAGCTCATGCTGATCACAAGTGACTGCTGTTTTACAAGTACTTTCCCAAGAGTTTTGTGTTGATACTCCATAATAGCATGGAAATCTAAATTTCTTTCTGGAAATCTGTAGCTAGCTTTCCTACTTTACAAACTACTGAAACTTCATTCTAAGGAAATATTGAATACTAAAAATGTTGAAGATGTTGAAAATAAGTTTAATTACTATGCCCCCCCCACCTCGCAAAAAAAAAAAAAAAGACTGAAATTGATTGTTCCTGGATTCCTCCTCCATCTACTGCAATTCATTCATTGCTTCATTTGTCTTTTTTAAAAAAGTGATCTTGTTACTGGCTTGTGATGAAGTAACTCTAACTGAAGATTGTGCTAGAATGCACTGGTGTGCTGTGTGAAGATGCTAAAAGATGGTCCCTACCAACCCAGACTGAAAGAACAACTATGGTAGAGGCTGTCTTGCAATGTATCAAGGACAGAACTATAGTCACAGTGCTCTTCTCAAAACAGTGACATGATGTCCACGCTCCTACTACTTCTTCTGACTATGCAAACATTGCAGCCAGCAAACTTTCATTCCACAGCTGCAACATTTCCAGCTGATAGAGCTTTGCAAGCGTGGCTTGAGTTAACGGAGCCCATTGGTGTTGACGACACAGCTCGGCCTGTGCTGTAGACTCAGAAGGGCTTATGGCAGAATGTGTGCTGGATGAGTGCATGTTGTGCAGACCCTGAGCTTATTCAGTTCACCATCAGGGTACAAGGGTGCCTGGTCTCTGCTCACTCATGGCACATTCTTGACAGTTCAATAACATATTTTGGATGTACCTAGAATGTGTTGAGAGAGAAAATCTGCAAGCTTTCAGCATGTGTGATACTGATCTTTTACTTTGGTTTGGAAAGAGAAGATGGGAGATCAAGGTGTTTTCCTGGAGCCCTGAATAACTGTACTACCAAAGACATGTGCCCCACCCATTCATATTACACACACAATTTAAAAGTTATGTAAATCAAACCTCTTTTCATGCAATTTTTTCTTATAGTGACCAAGCTGGAAAACAGGAAAACAAAGCTACATCTTACTAACTTGTATTTGAAAGTGGTATTTATTTTTCCCATAATTGTTCTTGCAAACCACTACTAAAATATACATTCAATATTTTATATGCATTACAATTTCCTTATATCTTTGTTCATGAAGAAGAGAGGGGACTGATCTTCAGCACTTAACTAAAATTTGAAGAAAAAGATCCTCATCTTGGTATTTTTATGAAGAACCAATATGCAAACGGAAGAAAAAGAGAAAATGTGATTTGGACATCTGCTACTTAAATCCCATACGAAACTGCCAAACTGAGTGCTGGAATGGGGGCGGGGGCGAAATACACAATAAGTTTGAAGACACTGATAGCACTTAAATGGAACAGCTCTTCACCACTTTGATGAAATGAGTGACTATACAGATGGCTTCCATCACAGAAAGCACAGTGTTGCAGGTGGTAGAACAAGACATGGACTGCGAAGAGGAAAGGTTAGCCTTGAGAAATTTTCACACAGATTGAAAGAGTAAAAATCTGTCTCCTGGGAGCATTCTGGCATTTTATCTGTGTGAATTAAGTTCATAATCAAAGTAAATTTGCATCTCAATGTATTTCGAGATTAAATTGAAGAACAGTGTATATATATATATACACTATATATATATAGTGGTAGAGAAGAGACATGATGGTAGAGGTAGAGAAGAGACAGAACAAGAAGTAAACTTACTTTAATCCTGTCCCAATTTCTTGCACATTTTTTTCTCCTGTAAAATAAAGTTTTGTTTCATTTGTTTTTGGGGATCATGTATCTTTCACCTGGATCCACAGAAGAATTTCATACTTGAGATGCATATGAAAACCAATCTAGTCTTTGTAGTGTTCTATTATTTTGCTGTTGATATCTCCTTCTTCTACTCCATTGTCCTAGTTTTTCTTTATTAATTTGAATTGAAATGAAATGTATTTATGGTCATAGTCTAAAATAGAATTTTATTAATGTAAATTTTAAAAATAACCATACTTCCTAATCCTGTAATTACTATGAAAAATTCCAAATTTTCTTGTGAGTATTTATATATTATACCACAGCATTAAATGTTCTTACTCATAAGCAGGGGTGGCTAAGTGAGAATTTTTCCAAGGGAATTGGGAGAGGCATGAGGTTTTGGCTGAGTGACTGCCTTCCCTCGATCTCCCCAAACAACATTTTGGTCCACCTTAAAATTAGTAGTCCCATGAAGAAGGATTTCCAAGGCCTTTTCTGCACATACTATTAATAGTGATTAAGAACTCTTGTAGTTAGCTTCTGGGCCCCATTGATCAATGCATTGGTAAAGATTTGTGAGGCCCTGGCATCTGCTGGTACACTCTGTCCACAAATTACATATTATGTTCCCAATCAGGGAGACCCTGACTGGGCTTATGAATAGAGTCATCATAAAGGCCTACCAGCAGGCCTGCCACATTCTGGACTACCAGGGGACTGGTTTTGGTAGTACAACAAAAAATTTTGTTCCTAGCTGTAGGAGCTCTCAGTTTCTAGCCCTGAAGTTTCTGTGAATTTCAGTGCTGGGGTGGGGACTTATCTGAACCAGCATCTTGTTTTTCTGTGATCTGAACCAGTGGACCTAGCTTGTACAGACCCACTGGTTCAGACCACAGACAAGTAAGTGCAGAAAGAGCCCCAAATAGTAGCAGATGAGCCTCCAATTCAAGGATTTATTTAGTACCAATATTTTTATCTGCTGTGTGTGTAAGTAAGGGTGTTTCCACACTGGCCACGGAAACCAGTTTAACAACCCATTTAGAACACATTTTAAACCCTTGGGTACTTACCTTCCACATTGCAGACCTCTTTAGGGACCCTTCCAGGCAGCTGCTTCCACATTTTGGCATATGAGATCCATCTCTAAATTGGGTCTCGCTGCCGAAAACTAGTTCTAAATAAAGACCTAAAAAAATCAGGTCTTCAATCCATCCCTTCATCTTGATCTGTCTGGAAGCAGGATGCTTCTGAACATGGACAGGTGAAGGGACAGATGTCCCGGCAGCCACCATCTTGGGGAGGGCGGAAGCAGGCTGGTTTGCCTCCTTCCAACCTCCACCACACACCATGTGCTGCTGGAAATGCACATGACTGGCAGCTGCATGCTCCAGTCCCGCAGCTTCAAGGGCGGTGGTGTTGGCGGCATCAGCCGTGGTGCAGGAGGCTGAATCCCCTTTGGAATGGGTGCTGTGACCTCCGCACAGCACCCAGGGGATCCGGCCGGCCAAATCCATCTTCCCTGCATGTGTGCAGATGTGTGGGGTCTCTGAGGATCCATCCCTATTTAGGATGGATTCTCAGGAGGACAGATCACCGAGAAACAGATTTACTTTCATCTGTTTCTCAGCGGCAGGTGCAGAAGCACCCTAAGGGTATTTCCGCAGTGGCCCATAAAACCCCATTAATCACACAGTAAGGACACATATGGCACACATGTGCAAGGTACATTCCGCAGAGCAGGACAGACTAGGGCCCCTTCAAGGATGCCACTTCCACATAGCCTCCCACAAGATCCATCTCTAATGGGGTCTAGAGGCTGTCAAAACCGGTTTCCAGGAAGACCTGAAAAATTAGGTCTTCAAACTGTTCCTGCTCGCAAAATCCACATCAAAGGAAGACACTTCTGCACAGGGACAGGAGAGAGAATGCTTGTGGGTGGGACAGGAAGTCACCATGTATAGTGAGGCAGCAGGAAGTCACCATGTTGAGTGAGGTAGCAGCACCACGGAAGCCATAGGATCTCAGGCATGCCACTGATTGGTGGAGAAATGAGCAGTGACTGACGGCTGAGTGCTCCAATCACATGGCTCCTTGGGCTGCAGGACTGCAGAGAAGCCTGATTTTTCTGGCTATCGGTGCTGTGGCATCCACACAGCAAACACATGAAGTGTTCCTCACTATCTGTGCTTCCCATGTGAGTGCGGAAGCATTAGACCTCATTTGCATCCATCCCTTTTTCAGACGGATCTTCCCAGGGACGGATTTCGGAAATCTGGATTTCTTTAATGGAAATCAAATGAAAGCATTCTTCGACAAATAATTTTTGTTTAATCTGCTTTGAGCTGAATTCTGCAGGCAGAATTTACATTGTAGTCTCATCTATTGCAGGAAGAATTCATCTGAACTCTGAATATGCAAACTTGGAATGAAGCAGAGAAGTGAATAACATTGGGTGAAAAAACTTTCTTCTTGTATATAAGACGTCAACAACCATATCTTATTCAGTGACCAATGTCATTGAATTATCTAATAACTGGCTGTTAATTATGTGTTTTATGTTTGCATCAGAAGAAGGAAACCTGCCTGCCATCTTTTTTGAATGGTAAAACAGTTCTAGTCAGAATAAATATAGCAATTATTGATAAATAGTGCTGTTGCCCAAGAGAGTATCAAATTTTAATGATGTTGAAAGAAACCCTCCTGAAGACACTTTTGTAATGGGGATTCAAAACAGCCATTTGTTCTAAACAGAAGGAAAATTCCCACTAATATTATAGTAGTTCCCATTGTTCTCTTCCAGTCCACTGGACATACTGGTTTGTCTTTATTGAATTCATTATTAGAAGAGCCCAACATTCAAAATGCAGCAGTACAGATAGGTTCTAGTTGCTAAGGGATTTGAATAACAGAATTCATTTTGGCAATTCAGCTAGAAAGTTCAACTTGAATAGAGCGGTGTTTGCACATACAATAATCCACTAGAATTGTTATTGAGAGGGATCAGCAAATATAATTATCTGATAATTTATTTAATTAAAATATTTTTAGATTATTTCATCCCAGAGTAAGTGAAGCAGGTTGTTTAAGGTAAAATGAAATGAAATAAAACGGCATATTAATAACTAAAGGAGAAGGTGACATTTGTTTGTTTGTTTTAAGAATTTATATCGTGCCCTTCACCAAAGGGTTTCAGGGTGCACCACCATAGGGAAAAGATAAAATACACAAATCACTCTTAAAATATATTTAAAATATAACTCTTCCTCCCTCCTGCTGTACCCAGCAGGACAACACCCAGAGGAAGCCAAATATCAAAGGCCTGGGTGAAAACCATATAATGTTAGTCATCTGGTAAACTTCTAGAGGGAGGCTCTTCCAAGGTCTGTGGGCCACCACGGAAATGTCTCAAGACATATGCTACGCAAAATCATAGAATTAGAGAGATTCTCTTGCTATGTGGATATACCACCAAATAATAAAAATAACAACAGCAACAACAATAATAATAATATAGCCAAGAAGTGTTCAGCCTCTTCTTGGAAATTTTCCATGAGAGAAAGAAAGGAAGAGAACAGCATATGATTATTTCTAATACTGAATCCTTATAGTCTAGACTCTGTTCTCCCTCCATTCATTATCCAGAATCTTCCTTTTGCATATTAATCCCATTATTTTTGTTTCTATAATTTATGGCAAAAAGCCATACATGGCCTCTCCCATTCCCAGCTATATGAGGCATTTTTAAGTATATACCGAGAATTAAGCTTATTTATTTTATCACCTTCCCTTGTTCTTCTGTGTTAAATGTTTGAAATAGAAGATTGTGAACCACATGAAACTGCATCAATGTAGTTAGAATATGCTCTGGAGTATACATGTTTAAGCCACATACAGGCATGAAGTAAAGACAGGAAGCAGGGAGATAAGAGATAAGCAAATGCTGGAATTAAGCTTTGAGTCTCTAGGTACTGCTTCTTGAGAATCTAGTTAAGGGGTGTGAACTCTGGGTGAACCTGTGCTTTACAGAATTAATTGTTCTTAAGTGATGCAACACCTTCTTTAATGTAATTGGTTAACCGTATATGAATGTAAAAGCATGTGGCTAAGTTCTCTTTCTCTACCCATATCTCATTGTTCCATACAAGATGTGACTAGGGATGTGTACAAATTATTTGTCAGGGTCACATTCAAATGAATTCATACGAATTTGAACATTCACATTCAAAATGAATATTGGCTACATCTGAAGAATAACACTGAATATGAAGCGAATGGTTTTGCACCTTTGTTCGATGCTTCATTATATTCATGAAGCGGTAAAGTGGTCCAGTCACATCTGCAATAGATTCAGAGTAAATCCAAAGTTGTTTCAGAGCAGATTCAAAGCATTCAGAGTGGATTCAAAGTGAATTCAAAGTGGGTTCGGAAGAGATTTGGAGGGGATTCAGAGGTGTGACTGGCCATAGGGATTTGAATAACATGCAAAGAACATTGACAATAGATTTGAAGCCTACCACATTCAAAGTGGTTCTGTTCTCATGAATTCAGTGACAATCCCTAGATGTGACTCTTTGCTTCATTTTGGCCCCAATGCATGAGATTGAGGGACATGAAAAGGAAAAAGAAAGACTAGCTGTGGCAGGATAGCACCTGACGGGCCAACTTCCCAATTTACTGCCATCAGGGAGTTCATGGAGGATGCTATGTGCAGGCTTAGCTTTCACACCCAGAAGGTGGACATGACATGTGTGCTGCCCCTGGATCTTTCTTTGAACTACAGTGGCCTAATCACTCTCCTGCGGAGTAACTAAAAGTTCTTCCACTGGGGGTGGGAGAAGCAGCCAGAGGTAGGACTTCCGTCTTTCACACTGGAGGTGCAGGTTGGTACATGCCAGGGACAAAATGACCATTCAGACTTTGGCCAGTAAGAGATGCTTTGAGTATGCTTCCCTTACTGGCCAATTCAAATGGTCATCCTGTCCTTGGTGTGTACCAGCCTTAGTACACTACAGCCTAATGGCTGTAGTGTGAATAGGCTTGTTGTAGCTTGAGTCTGAGGAGAAGGATTCTCAACCTGGTCCTTCACAACCCTAGGTGATCTTGCTGCTTCCCAGAAGAAACCAGTAGTAGCAGGATTATTAACACTGTTGAAGAAGAAGGGTCGTGAGAACACCAAGGGTAGTGTGGTGTAGAGGTATTTTTAGCACTGCCCTAATACTTCAAACTATGTTGCATGCAACCACAGTAAGGTACAGATCAGCAGGGGGAAGGAAGTCAAGTGTCTTGGCACCACAGTACTGATAAGGTATTTGTGAAAGTGTCATCCTTGTATCCTTCCCCACAATGATAGCACTAGGCTTGGAATGGCTGTGACTAGTACAACTAGTGCTATGTCAGCTGGCCAGCAGATTGCATTGCTAGAGCATTATTCAAGGGCCAAGTGAGGTGACCTTTGAGATCCATCTCTTGTTACCTAGACCACTACAGAGATGATCACCACTGAAAATGATCACCACTGTTTTATTCATGGACTATTCACCCTCCATTGGACGTTCCAGAATGGAAAGTTCACAAATAAAACCAAAATGAAAAGGTGTAAGCAGTCAGACCTGAAGATGGACTGAAGACGGTTTAAAGTGAAGGTGTGACCACAGCTTTCCAGGTGCTTTTAATGTGCGTGAAGCATATTCAGACATGACAAGTCAGCTCTGCAGCCGACTTGTCAGCTCCAAAGGTAATGATGGGTAATGCACAGGACCTATCCTATGTTGTTGTGTTATGGATACAGCCATGGAAGTGTTTCAGTGAACTACTGTTGCTATCACTTCTAATAGAAATTTAAAATCACCCACTAGAGTTCCATTTTCTAGTATCAAGCATGGGAGAGCCAAGCTTGTGACTACATAGCCAGTTTTTTTTTCCTTAGTCAAAAGGAGAGCTAGAAGAAACTAAGCAGCCTTGTAATCTGTTAATGTCTAAGGTTACCTGAGATTGTATATTAGGTGGGATTTTTTTCCCCTCCAAGGTCCCTGAACCTTGCTTAAGTTTTAATTCTTACTTTTGTAAAGTTGTTGTTCATAAAACTTCTGGACATATATATATATATTTCCTTTAGAAATATAGCTGGCATCTGTAAAATCAAACTCAAGACCAAATTAACTTCTTTGATCTGAATGGCAGATGTCATCTCCAGCACTGTCTTCATCTGTATACTGAACTCTCATTGATGTCCAGAACAGAGATGC
Source organism: Aspidoscelis tigris stejnegeri (assembly GCA_023333525.1). Lineage (NCBI taxonomy): Eukaryota > Metazoa > Chordata > Lepidosauria > Squamata > Teiidae > Aspidoscelis > Aspidoscelis tigris. The sequence continues at coordinate 100,665,829 of JALMGA010000001.1, forward strand.
ATAGGGAACGTGAAAAGAATATTAAGTCAGTTTTGATGGGTTTAACAGAATATCATGCAAAGCTGTCAAAAGGTCGTGTACTTTGTTTTCTTTTGTTGCCTTAGAACAAAGAGAAAAAATGCTTAAAATTTCATATTTCACTGTAGCATACGCTTTTCAGTTGCTGAGGAACTTTTGCAAAGTCTACAGAAAATTACAGCCTTGACTGACAGTTGATGTACAAGAGCAGTGTCTAATGTAAAGTCTGATCATTTTTAGTCCATTGACTTCACTGAGCTTTGGATCACAGGTGACTCTTCAGTACTTGAAGGAAGCGGAGAAGAAATATATCAGGAAATAGTACAGCATAGGCCATTTATACATTTTTTTATTGATGTGAGCAGAAGACATGAGAATACTGACTAAACATGGTACCATGGCGTTGAGTTAATACCCACACTGCCTTTCCCATAATGTGTAGCAACACTCATCCCATTTGTGTTCTCAGTTATATGAATTATTTTTGAATTTCCACAGTGGTAGAAGAGCCTCTAGGGGTATGTATTTGCATGTCAGCAGCATCCTCAGGCACACAACACGCCTCCAAAATCTGGCAAGCCTGCTTGTTGGGCATCCTCAGTGCTCATGCCACTTCCATGTAGATAGACACTGGCCACCTACGTGACCTTCCTGGTCTACACTCTGGCCAGTGATATTTTTGATATATGAAAAATGGCTTCCTCTCTCTTCAAAACTGGGGAACACTTATTCAGCAACTTCAAAGATAGTGGTGCAGATGCAATATTTTGTGCTCAACCTTTGGGGTGGAAGCAGCTCTCCTGTATATAAAGTACAATGATCCCCATCTTGAGGATGCACCCTTTGTGTACATAAAAAACATATGATAAGCCCTGCCAGATCTAGTCCAGCATCTGTCTCACCAATTACTTCTGGGCATCTCAAGCAGAAGACAAAGGTGTGTGCTCCAGTGACTCCACTGGACTTTCTTGAGATAACAAGCTGATGGACTAAGTGAGCCAGGGTTCCAATCCAGTATGGCATTTCTTATGCTCTTATCTTTTAACCTTGTTCTTTATATTGTAAACCATGTTGGATTTTTTTAAAAAATGTGGAAGTGATAAATCTGTGGAAACCAGGGTATTCCAGCTCCCCCTTTTCATCTGAAAATGCAAATAAGGACAACCTTACATTAAGTACTTCTAATCCAAATTATTGCCTGCCAAGGGGCACAAACACCACTTAGGACAGAACATAACCACTTTTTTGTTTAGGGAGATCATTCTCTAACAAGTCGTTGCTTTCATCAACACAATCATTTAGTTTCATCAATCTCATCATGCCTATATTTTAGGAAGATGAATTTCACATCTATTCTGGTTGCTTAGAAATGCAGGCAGTTGAAAAGTTAATGGCCTTAGTAATTGTGCTGATCAGTAGTGTCAATTGAAAAGGTGACGGTACCTGGATTAACCATATCAAATGGTGTTATTTTGTTGCAATATGCTGCACTCTACAAACTGATGCAAAGTCATCACTGCACATGAACTTAACATACATATGTACATGAAACAGACAACTTGAATGCCTTTCTTCACTTTGCAGGTTTTGGAATATTAAATCTAATGCAATTTGAGCATGAGGCAGCATAATGAAGAAACTCAAGGATCAGGGCCTCATGTTCAATTTTCATGAAACCTGGAAACTATAACCAGCAGTGTGTGAATATCAGGCACAGTTTTGTTTAATGTTTTGTTAACAGCACATGAATGAGACTCCTACTTCAAGAGGTTGAGTAGGAATGAGGCATGGGAACATATACAATCCTTCACATCCTTGGCAGACAGCTGGTGCACACTTAGCAAAAAAGGATCAAAAGAAAAACGTGCAAGCTGGGTTCAAGATTAACTGAGGGCCTTTCTGTGCTGAAAGGCCTGTAGTCCACAAACAGTGGTTCTGGACCAGCCATACTCACTGATTCAGACCACAGAAAGACATGACATCGGCAGTCCAGACCTGTTCCATCTCAGCCCTAAAGTTCAACCTTGTCTCATTTTTTGTCCATTCTCCAACCCATTTGCATGAAGAACTGAGAAGAAATAAAAAAATAATTATGAACACAGCATGGGATTCTACTGCCAGTTGAATGGATCAGGCTAATTTGGGAGCAAGCATCCCTGAACATACTGTGTCTTGACTCTGAACAGATATGCACAGAACTGAATTGTTAAACTCTTAATTTAGTGATTTCAGAATTTACATGATCTGACCACTACGGAGGACAAAGTTGCAAAATTTGTGTTTTGTTTTGGTTTTTTTTTTGCATGATTTCAACTGCTGTACTTTGCAGCTTTTTGACTGACGTAGGCCAAAACAATTAAGGAAAGAATTCATTTTTCCATCTGTCTTTGCAACTCACCTATCAAAAATAATTGTGATAAACTACCAAAAGGTCTGTAGGTGTCATGCCCCGTCCTGCCTCTCCAGTCTCCTCAGAGGAGGAGGGCGCGGTTGCAATGGTGCAACAGCCTGGACAGCAACCAGGGCACAGCGCTGCAGATGTTGAGGGTCTCAGGCCAGTTTTGGGGGAGCACATAGACAGCTCTGGGGACAAGAGCTCAAACAGTCAACCACAAGAGCACCCCTCCCCTCTTCTTCTTTGGCAGCAGAAACAGATGAGGTACCTGTTGCAGTGTTTGGCTCAGCTGCTCTGGCAAGGGCATGGTGATGACTCCCTTACTTAATTGAGCTGCACACATTGAGACGGTGTTGCAGACAACTCTGATGCAACTCTCGCCATGCCCAAATTCTGAATTCTGACTCTTGGACCCTCTTGTGACTTTGCTAAATTTCTGGAACCCCGACCTTGGACTGACTCTTGCTGTGACTCTTGCTGTACCACTGGAAACCTGACTTTGGACTGAAGTGATGCTGCTTACTTCTGATCCCTCAAAAGACTGCCATAAGTGTGTGCATGTGTCTACCTTGCTGCTCATATATATATATGAGAAGGAGAACACTGATTTAAATTCAGGACATCAAAACCCAGAAATCTTACAAGGCTGGCAAAAATCACTGATCCATCAAGCTGTTATAATATTCTAGTTCTGTGCTGTGATGAAAATATTATATATAAATAGCTCTTTTGAAATTTCATGTGCTGTCTGTAGAAGTCTACATGAAATGGCAGAGGTGAATAAGGATGTCGGTGGTGATGGTGAAAGGAATGTAATGAGGTAGCAGGATCTTACCAATGAATTTTTTGATCTGAATCCTCGTCAGTTCAGTTTGTTACCATATTTCCTGTAACATTCCACAACCCTCCAGTTTCCAGCAAATCTTCTTCATATGAGGTACATACCTAACTGGTAGTCCAGAGCTGCATCTATGAGGTACCATGATGATGGTGATATGACATCTCTGGTCCCAGATTGTACTCAGTTGTGCATCAGGAAGGTATCTTGATCAGCCTTCTGGGCACCCTTGCCTGAGACATTTTTTTGGAGGTTTCAACTGTCTTTATGGCAGAGTTCCCAGCTGCCAGTGCTGTATCTGGAAGTGGTTAATGGCAATTGAATTGCTCCAACAGAAGTTGGAGATGGGACTTAAGTATCATCAAGTAAATTATCAAGTATCATAAGTGAAAAGCAGGCACAAGGTGGAATGGAGTGCCATTGCTTCTCTGGCCATTCAATCCTTATATTGAGTACATGTTGCACCATTCTGGCTTTCATCTTTACATGCCATTAGTTTAAATTAGTATACTGGGGCATCATGATTCTCCAGACCCCTTGTCTTCTATGGTGGCAATTATCTGGAGGAGGAGGAGGAGGAGGAGGAGGAGGAGGAGGAGGAGGAGGAGGAGGAGGAGGAGGAGGAGGAGGAGGAGGAGGAGAAAAGATTTTGCACTGTATGGTGGTTTGTGGGAAAAGGACCACAGTGATATGCAGCTATGCCTGACTGCAATTCATAGGTTTACAGATGCAATGGGTACCATTCTAGGAACTTTCAGTAGAAATTGCAAAGAAATAATTGAATGAATGAATGAATGAATGAATGAAATATCTGGCTGAATGCTAATGAAATGTTCTGCAATCATATCATGGATGGAGTATTCAAATTTTCCCCAAAAGAAACCCAATGGAATGAAAGTGCCAGAAATGATGTGTTATAATTTTTTTCCCCCCAAGGAAGCAGATTGATAGGAATAGTGTCAGTCTGTCTCAAAATGTGTCCAATGCAGATCACCTTAATAAATAAATGAATTTCAGCAACTGCATACTTTGCAAGTCTTTCTTTATTCTATGCTGGTTTTATTATGCAGTTCTCCACAGCAAATGCTGGCCGTCTGTCAAGATCCTGAATACTGAGGCTTTAAATATTACTCATATCCTTCTTTAAATGAGTCATTAGAGATTTACATTTTTTTTACAACCCTCCCCCCTTTTTATTATTACATTACTTTAGTCTGTTTTCTGCTTCCGCAGTGGAAGTGAATAAAAATTTACCATGAAAACACATACCTTTGCTTCTTATTAAAGGAGAGACAGAGAACAAGAAACAAATAACACATTTAAGAGAGGGGGAAAGCTTTCAAAACTATGTTGCATATTTTATTATCATCTCTATGAAACATTAACTTCATCTATATTTGCAGAGAAATAAACACGTTCCTGTTTGATAATTGTAAGGAGGCAGCAGGCATGAGACCTGACACATAATTTATAAACACGAATTATGGTTTCTGAGAGTATTGTGTCTGCTATTAGCAGTATTGCTACTCATTTTCCCCTAATTGAAACTGGTTTTGAATTGATCCTGGTTTTGAATTGATACAGTGCACATGCAGGCTCCAACAGAGCCAATGGCCGAGGTTGGTGGGTGGGCCCAACTGTCAAACAGGGAGAGCATGCGCTCTTCCTCTTTGACAGATGGGCATGCACCGGCAATCCGGCTTTCCCCCTGTCATTGTGGAAGTGCTTGCTTCCAAAACGGTTTCAAGGGAAAAGCCTGATGTAAGACCTAATTTTTTAGGTCTTAAATCTGGGTAGGATTTCAGCGGCAAAACCGGTTTAAGAAACTGGTCTTGCGCACCAAAATGCGGATGCGGCCTCCTCAAAGAGGCTCCAATGTGGCCTCCGATGCAGAAGCCACATCTTAATCCCTCCCCGAACAGGCTCTAAATCTGTTTTTAGTGCCTGTGAGGAAAGGCCCAAAGATCAGTATGTCTTGGTACAACAGAGCTTGGTTGTGTAACCTGCACTGTCGAACACTGATATGAATTTCCCAAGAGAAGGAAAACTAAGTTAAAATTACTGTGCTAATGAAAATTAGCCATTCCTCCTTTTATGTAATGAAGTTGAGGAAATAGTTTTCATGTCAGATGCTAGCTTCAATAGACTAAATTAAGTTGGGCTGCATGAAGATCAACAAACTGAGGCTGCATCCAAATGGGGCAAAAGAGGCAGTCCTCAATCACCCCTGAGACTCAGCCCATGAATGCCAGCTACAAACTGGTAAGCATCTTGTACCCAATTCTCCTCCTGACATAATCATGGTTGACAAAAGCCATGTGCAGATTATCATTATAAAAGTATCTGGCAAAAGTAGAGGTGAGAAAATGCAGCTGGAAAAAGTAACCAGAGACAAAGGTCTGCAAATTAAAACCAACAAAGAGCAAAGGAAGGTGACAGTTGTATTAATAATTACTGGTAGCCTTGCTGAAGTTCCAAAATAACTGAAGCAACAAGCTAACACAAATTGAGCATTGATGAAATCACTGTCCAGCAGCTACAAGAGGCAGCCTTACTAGGAACAGTCTGGATTTTGTATCAATATCTATGAATATCCTAAATCCTTAGGAAGCATTCAATTTCAAAGGACTAAACCAGCTGCAAATATCTAAGAACAGCCTGCTAAAAATGCTCTTCAAGGTTTCAAGGAACAGCATCAGAAAGATGGCATTTTCTCCCGCTCTTCCATTCTGCTGCCACTGCTGAATTCTTCAAGCTGCATAGCATAGACTTCCAGGTCCATTTCCTATATTAAAAAAAAAAAAAAACCACAGTCCCAGATATAAACATGCTGTAGAATGAAAAATCATTAACCTAAATATTTGTGTGGCTGGGAGCACCAAGGGTTGTGTGAGCTACACACTTGCTACAATAAGGGACAAAGTCCTTGGTTGCAAGTCCTTTGACCATGAAGCAACAGGAACTACTCTAGACTGGTTGACAATAATTGTTATAATAAAAACTCAAGTAGTTCACCTACAATCATGAGATTTACATCGGAGTATCTATTCACTTTCCAATAGCTATACTGAAAATACTCCTCTTGGTGTGGCTTTCAGATGAGATTGTGGAAGGGATTATGCAGAGCTGAAACCATTTGGGACATCAAGATTTAGTAGTAGTAGTAGTAGTAGTAGTAGTAGTAGTAGTAGTAGTAGTAGTAGTAGGTATATTCATTATTTACATTATTAATCACAAATTACGCTTAACTGTGACTTTTGTGTATTGTTTTGTTGTTTTGCAAATTTAGAGTTGCTTTTATTGCCCTTTTGATTTTAGGATGATGGAATGTGCTTTCAACCCATTAAAATGAGCATTTTTCTAGTGCATTTAGGATTAAATTCATCTTGTTAGAAATGCTAGTTTCTGTTCTGATTTTTTTTAGAAAATGGAGAAGAGAGGACAGCAGAGATTTCCGAAGACTCTGTATCCATGTGATAACTACTGGGTTAACATCCTCCAGGGACTGTGTTAGGTAGTGCAGAAAAACATAAACCCTTCTTGTTTTCTTCAACTAAGGAATGATGTGAAACCTTGGCAATGCCATTTGATTGTATTCTCTGAGTGTCTCGTTGGCTTGCAATACAGCAACAGAGTATTATCAATACCACAGCGAGATATGCAGTACAAATAACAAACAGGCAAACACTACCTCTATCCCCAGCTAGGTGACAGAATCATATTACACTTCCAACACCTCCCTTTTGGCTGAGCATCTTGAATAGGCTTTCTGCCAGCACAATTGTAGGGAAATAAACAAAAGTTCCTACAGTATTGGTTGTTAGGCCAGAGAATCATATGCTTATCCACTGACACTTCAATAGCAAATATACCAACCCTTTTCTTTTCTTTCTTCCTTGCATCCAACATTACCCAGCTCAGAATCAGTTCTCTGACCTGTAGTAGATTAGAGTCCCACTTCATTATAACAGCAGGGTGTACAAAATGCTGCTTTGGATGCTTTGTACAACTTATGAACCAGCCACAACTCCCTTATCTGAGCCAAGTTTGCTACGTGAAATGCTGGATGGAGTTCACTAGAGCTAGCAAATCTGCTCTCATTTAAGAAGGGAACGGTCATTTCAAATGCTTTAGAAAGCATTCAAATCAACTATTAGTACGTTCCTAAACAATACCAGTCAAAAGCACTAGAGTAACTTCTTTCTATTAGTTGAGCTTTTAAGCATGAGGAGACAGGGGGCCTGTTCACACTTGGCTGTATTCTGGAATATATCTCAGGATAGGGGTTTGCTGTCTGCATGCTAATGCAGACTCTGGCAGGCCTCACTTGGGGTCTGCTGTAGTCTGCACTAGCATGTGGACAGCAGGCCTCTATTGCAGAATATATTCCAAAATAAAGCCAAATACAAACAGACCCAGGGGGGGGGGGGAAACTATGAGAAATACATTCCCCCCCCCAAGGAATGTCACTCAATCTAGCCCATAACTGGCCTCACACTGTGTGGTTCAAGAAGCTGTGTGCAGATCCTACTTTGATACCAAGGCCCTATGAAGTGTAACTTTACATATAGCTTAGTAACTGGCGGCAACATGGTTATTTTGTAAATTCTTCTTCTGCAGATAGTGATAGCTGAGGTGGCTGGTGGTGAAGCTGAAAAGCCATCCACTGTATGGCACCGGAGCTTGGGCTTAACTCCAAAGGAAGAGAATGAAAAACCCATGCCCAGAAGTTTTCTGGATGAGACCTTTTAGTTGAGTGCCTAGTGGCTGCTCAGTTCCAGGAGCCCAGCAAATTGGGTCCCTATTTTGAGTAGAACAGCCAAGCCACTCAGGCTCATCTGCACATGAGCGGTTGTGTTGGTCTACACTGGAGAAGGCCCAGGGGACTGCTTTTAAACACTCTCCTACTGAACCAGTTTCTCAGTAGCATCTACTGCAATGCTGCATCCATATGGGCACAGATTTCCCCAGGAGCCATAGCCACTTGGCGGGCCTGTCTGCAATGTGAAAATGATGACCCATGCAGAAACAACCCAGAGGGTCACAAGTTCAAGTTTTGTGGTGCTAGAGATAAACAGAACAGAGATGTTCTTGTCATTACTGCCACTATCCTGTCATGTTATGTGTTCATAGTAACAAGACACGACTTCAGATGGATAGAAGTTGATTAGGCATTTTTATATGACCCTCAGGTAGACTCAGTTCTGCAGCTGCATCTCCATTTACCATTATGGGTACCCATCAGTGGCAGCTTTAGATTTCATGTCTCCATTTTTGGCGGAACAATGCATTTTCTGAAAAATCCTATGGCCACCCAATGTGCCCAGGGGCATCTGTAAGAGACTGTGTTCTTTGGAGAAGTTTCTTGTTCACCATGTCATCAGGCTAAAATGGATTTGTGGAAGCACCTGGTGGGATGAATGCTTCTGCCAATGTGCCCACCCTCGGGTGTATCCTATGTTTTGAGTATTTTACCCTAATTTCAGTGCAGTTTTAGCAAATTTCCCCATAGTTAATTCCTAATCTGTCATGCAGCAGTTCATGACAATCCCAACCTTCTCTGCCACCCCTATCTGTGGTGCTGGCTTCGACTCCTGAGCTCCTCTAAAGCAGGAAAGACTATAATACTGTTTGAGTTATGTTGCTACATTAAAATGCATTTGTTCTCTGGGCCTACGGAGCAGTTAATTAGCAAGGTCTCTGCTTTATACTCAGCTGACCAGTTTTATGATGATTTTAAGTACTATTTTAATCACTGCTCATCTGATTATTTTAATGTTTGTGGCAGTCGTATGGAGGGATGAAAGATATTTGAACAAATGTACAGTTTCATGCATGGCTGCTGCTGTTCTTGAATTGCCTCATCTCCTCTGCAACCAGGTAGTCAATGTGTGCCAAAGAACTTCGGGATAGTGGTGCTGATTATTAGAGATTATAAAGGTTTTTTCTGTAAGAAAAAGGAGACGGTGAATGTTATTTTTACTGTAACATCCGCACTTAATTTTCATTACATCTGAAACTATAATTTAACTGCCGTCCACTTTCCTACTGGTACCTGACTAAACAATGTGCTTTGCTACACAACTGGGTCAAGAACTTGTAATGTTTTAACACATCTTGGTAAGCAATGAATGTTATTTTTATTATTATTATTTTAATTTAGTTTTCATACATTTACATTAATGTTTTACACAAGCTTACATTTATTCATATAATTTTCCACATTTCAAATTTTCATTTCCCCTCCCCACTCCCAGAAGCTTGGTCAGACTAATAATAATAAAAAATTAAATACTACAGATAAAGTTCCACATATTCCTGGAATAACAGTTTAACAATGGTTTTATATGGTTGTTACCTGAAATATTATTCATGTACTCCAGTATCTTTTCCACCTATCTTTTGTTCTTTCTTTAATGCTCAGCTTTTCATATTTTCTTCTTCTTTCTAGAATGAAACTCTAATTTGTTCAGATATGTAACACTACAAGCAATATAAGATGTGTGATATTTCTAAATTTGAGGTAGAAACACAGAGCCAGGCATCGTATTCATGTTCACTCAGGGATCCAAGAGTGTCACAGACCATGGCTGCTTTTTTGCACTTGGCTTCCTGTCCACTGAAATGGAAAAGTGCATGAGAGACTAATGTGTACTAGTGTTCTCACCTGGGAACACTAGTACATGTTACACTACTCTCCACATGCTGGAGACTTACCCGTGTTTGGACGTGAGTACAGTGTTTGGCAGGGCACCGCCATCTTGTGTTTGGAGCCTGGCATGATGGTGCATGTGCCATCATTGTTGTAACAGCAACAGTGATGCCCCACAGATGCGCAGTCATGTTTGAGGTCATCTGAGGTGCCAGCATGCTTGCACAGCACCTCAAATGATCCATCATACCACAGATGGTGCAAATGGTTGTGGCGCTGGGCAGGATAGGACAGGCAAGGGATAGGAAGGGATGGGGAAGCTTAGGGTTGGCATGAGTGTGGTGCACGATTTTGTGCACCCCTGCTAGTCAACTATAGAGTAATATATGGTAAAGCAGGAGGTGTTTCTGGGTTGTAAATGCCTCCTACAATTGCAGATGCACCTTACCAAATTTTACCCTATTGTGAACTATTGGGCCAAGGGTGAATTGGCCCCATGTCTTGACACCAGACCCACATATTGCACTCTGCAGTATACATGTTGCTATCACAAATGTATATCCATTCATGGAGTTAAACTCAGAGTAATTAATACCTGTTTGAAGCATTTTGGCCTCTGAAAGAGTTTCTCCAGATAGAAACATCTGGATACTCTGCTTGAAACTATCCAAAATGCAGGCTTCACATTCTGTGTAATAGGAGCAAATAATTTTCAGTTCCCTCCCCCCATCCCACTCCAGTCTCTGCCACTGCCTCTGAAGAGCCCTCAGAGCAGCATGGAGACTGTAAAGGCTGGAAACCCAAGTTATTTGCCTTCACTGTTTCTGGGATGCCTCTTTCAGGCAGTGTGCCACTTCGGGCTCCATTTCAGGCAGGGCTTATTGTCAGAGTTCCACTGAAATGGCGCTAGGGTATATTCTAGCCCACAGAGGTGCTCTGTCTGCATACACTCCATAGCTGAAATTATCTGGGTACGGACCCAGTTGCGGACCTCTTTGAAGAGGCCCACAGTAGGACTGGGATACGGCAAATTTCACATGTCCACCATTTCCTCCAATACAAACAAAGCATGATGGGGCAAGGGACCACCCTATTCAACACAAGCATAGAGATAGCAGGCCCTTATTCAAGAATATATTCCAGGATTAAGGTAAATGCAGAAATGAGAAATGCAGAAATGAGAAGATATTGCAAGCCCAAGGAATTTAATAAGGCAGGATAATGCACAGGAGAGGGGAAGAGCCCTACAAACATAGTGCTCCTGTTCCTGTGAATTCAGAGCACCCCATTTAAGGCTGCAGTGACTGCCATTCCCTGGCTGCTACCTTGATAGATGGGGATAGACCCACATCCATCAAGATGAAAGCCCTAACTGCTAACTTGTCAGGTTGAAAGGCTGCCCCCAGCTATCAAGACAGCAGCCAGGAAATCCCTGGCTTCAATCATGACAGGTGGGGACAGAGGGTAGTATGCAAGTAGCTACAGACAGGTCATTAAAAACCTCAAATTATTCCATGGGTGATTTCTTGTGCTCTATGAGGTCACAGAGAAGACACGTGGGTGTCCTCAAGCAGTAGCAATAGGGGCACTAACATGCAGGTCTATCTTTCAAGCAATATGACAAACATAAGGTGTGTTCATTCTTGGTGGTATTCTAGAATATAACTCAGGACATGGGTGTGTAATCTGCAGGTTGATGTAGTCTCTAGCAAGCCTCACCTGGGACATTCTGTAGCCTGAGCTATAATGAGGACAGCAGGCCCCTATTCCAGGATATATTCCAAAATAAAGCCAAGTGCAAACAAGCCCATAGTGGCTTACAGGTAGGTCTATGCAGATGCCACCATTGTCCTGTGCACTGAGAAGAAGCTAAAACTGTGCAGACTCTGCCCCCTCATAGTACATTCAAAGCATCATAGGCTGAATCCCCATCCACTCTGTTTACTTCGGGATGGATTCGGGTTATTCCCAATATGAAGTCGAGTTCAAATTGACCCGTTCCCATGCGATTGACGAAAGTGCGGGCTCAAATCCATCTGTCCCCATGCAAACCACAGTAACCCCCTGCATTGGGAAACTGCATCTTTTTCTCTCCACACCCTCTCTCCTGATAGGAGTGAGGGCAGGGAAATCCCACCCAACGCCCTTTCCCCGACTGTAACTGCTGGGCATTAAACAATGATCAAACAGAAATGAGCCTCTTCTCTGGTGGGCCAGTGGTTCTGTTTGGAACTGTCCCAGGCCATCCCTGGGTGGCCTAATTGCATTCTGGGTATACAGCATGAAATCATGCTCTAAACCCATCCCAGGCCGTTCCCGCCCAACAGCTGGCAGGTCTGCACAATCAATTACCTTGCTGGCCCTGAGGTCCTCCTCACGTGGCCTGGAGAGCAATCTGCCACTCTGTGCACAGGCACATGCTCCAGTAGACCAACCCTACACCGACCCATCAGGTTAGTGTAGGGCTGAGCTACAGGGGCATGTGCCTGTGCAGAGAGTGGCATGCGCGTTGGGTGAAATGGTGCGAACCCCTGGGTGCGAGTGGGCACCTAGGTGTTCACTGCTGGCTGTTGGACTCTGATTGGGACTGCAGCAGTCGGCGGGACACCAGGACACCCCTAGTTCAGTCTCCACCCACACCTTTTGAGGGTGGGGTGAGACCGTGCTGGTGGTGTCTTCAGCCTCCATGGGGCACAGGCACCCTGTGGAGGCACCCTGGGCACCCAATTGCAGCAGCCGAGGGCAGGGACTCTGTCCCCTCTGTCCCCCTTTTTGGGCTAAGCTAAGCCACATGGGGACAGATTCCCTATTCATACCTAGGCAGGTAAAGACACCTTACCACACATCCTATACCTGCCTAGGTGTGAATGGGGAATCCGTCCCGGCGTGACCTAGGCTTCCTGCACTACAGCTGTTCAGCTGTAGTACGAAAAGGCCTCTGGATAAAGGCTTCTTAATCCAGATTAGGCTCTTTCTAAAGCAGATGGAACTGGATCAGAGGCATTTACGTACCAATGGGAGACTCAGAATGTGTGCTACATCCAGATTAAGGATCCCTGAAGAAAGTGCCTCAATTCAAACCAAGGTGTGCTTGATGCTTCATGGACCTGAAAGGCACTGAGAAAACTAAGAAAAGCCCACAATAGATATCAAACCCCCTTCATGTAAATACCAATTAGACAAACTGATATTATATCTTTTTCTGATTCGACATTCCAAAAGAGCCTTAAAATATTTATATTTAGAATAACTTTGAGTGAAAGATGGCATAACTGTGAAGGGTTTTAATATCCCTTACCAAAGGCAGAGCAGAAAACCAAATGGTATTTGGCTTTGGGGCTTGAATCATAATCTGAACTTCTGTAAATGATAATGTTCTTTCTCAAAGTGCTTGCATTCTGTCCTTGTTATGATTAGCCAAATGCTCTGGAGCAGCATCATACAGAATATATGTATAAATAAATTACAAACAACTGTGTTATAGATTGAAATTAGACTTTTTGCGGTGGTGGTGTGGGATAAGGCAAAACAGTTACATGTGGATAATTGTTGGTTACAATTAATAATTTCAAGGTAAACACTTTGTTGGAGGTTCTTTTCTTAAGTGAATAAAAGCTGTCAATTTTTGAGCAACACACACTCTATTAACCATGCATTGTGTCCTGCCAAGCACTTGACAACCATTATGTTTTACAATTCCAGGAAGGCTTAAAACCAGGAAGCTTATTGATCCTCTAGCGGGAACTCCAAACTTGGATGGTGGGCTGATTTCAGCTTCACAGAGTCGGCCTGACATACTTCAAGTGCCACCAACAGTGTCAATACAAATACACAGGGAAACTTAGCTCTTTAAATTCTAAAACCCCAGCAAAAGAGAAAACCATTTAAAGACTACTCACTATTTGTTATGATGCAGAACTAAAAACAGCACCAATAAACCCTCTCCTTAAGAATGTAAAGCTTGGAGAATATTCCTATAATTACACACACGCACAAATGTTGAAATTCTTTCCATTCCAAAAGGCAATGGAGAGAGCCAGAGTATGAAGGTAAGAAAACTCAGAAGGACATTTTTGCAGTTACTTTATACTGAACCAGCAAGTATACAAAAAGCCAGTTTGGTCTAGTGGTTAGGGAGCCAGACTCCTATCTGGGAATACCGGGTTTGATTCCACACTCCCCAACAAAGTCAAGATGACCTTGGACTAGCCACATCTCTCTTCTGAGCTCTCACAGCCCCACCAATCTCACAGGGTGTTCTGCTGTGCGGAGAAGAATAGAAAGCTTTGTCAGCCACTTTAAGTCCCCTTAAATGGGTGAGAAAAGTGGGGTAGAAAAGCCAAGTGTTCTTTTCTCCATACTGGGGCAATCTAAGGGACCCTGTCCTGTCCTGTCCCGTCCCGTCTCGTCCCATCCCATCCTGGTATGCTCCATCCACACAGTATGAAGTATGGATAATTCCAGATGGGTGCAGGTGGTCCAAAATGTTTGCCTTGTTTGGTATTCCAGTAGAACCCAGTAAAGAGGTCTACTGGAGTATTAGGCAATGATAAACTGGACCATGGACAGATCCATCCACACCTGGAGATGGATTGCATGGACCACAAAAAGTAATGGTCTGAGTTATCTGACCAGAGTTTCCCCTCTTGGCCTCAGCATTGTAATCCAAAGGAGTGAAAACACAGTGGCACCAGTTTAGCTGCAGAAGTTACTGGAAATATGACAGACGTTGAGTCCAACCAGTTTAAAGACTTCACACTGGATTTTCTTTCAGTGGTCCTTTGTTTCGTGGGTCTTATTCTGCATTATTTCCCAGAATAGGGACCTGCCATCTGCACGCTGGCACAGACTATGGCAGGCCCTGCCTGGGGCTTGCTGTAGATTGCACCAACATGCAGATAGCAGAGGCTTTTCTGCACTACACCCGTTTCATTGGGAACGGGTGTAGTACAGGTGGCCTAAGTAACTTCGGGACGCTTTCACCATTCACACACAGGAAGGCAGGAACGCATGTAAACGCGTTCCTGCACGCCTGTGTGCGAATGGCTAAAGTGTCCCGAAGTTACTTAGCTGGCAAAGGCTGGCCAGGGGCAGGGATAAGGCCAGCAAGGCTGCCTCCCATTGGGTGTGAGCACCCAAGGGGCAGACAGCGCTGTCAGGCCACTTGCCCCGCTTCGTGCTGGCTCTACAGGCCCCAATCATCATCATCATCATCATCATCATCATCATCATCATCATCATATAGATTCAAGTTAAAGCAATCAATCAATAAAAAATAATGTAAAAATCTAAGCAAATAGGACAACTAGAAATTGACTGGACCCAGTATGAGAAGAGGTGAACACAGAATGCAATAAATAGAATAAGGTGGAAAAAATGTCATCAACTGTCATCAAAGAAGCATCAAAACAGGTATCTTCAGGGAATGAATGCCAGACATAGCAAGCAACCACAAAGTAGGAAAGGGATGGTAATTTGTATGCCTTTCACATCCTCTCTAGAGTTTTTGTTGCTCGGAGGAAAGTGTGTGCTTCTGTTCTCTTTTATCTGAATATTTCCCCTCTGTTGTACTCCTTAAACATACTTTTTAGCTAACTTAAACATATACTTGATCGATTTCATGTTTTGTTTTTTTCTAGCACTTAACATTGCATATGCTATTGTTAATTGTAAGCCAAACACTCATAGAGAAGAAACAGGAACATATTCTTGTACTTGAAAGTAGATGTCTGTCTTCCACCCGACTGCTCCTTCACAGCAAAAATTGCAGATTGCCAAGATAAAGCATCTTGAGCAAAAAAGGTATTTACTTCTTTTCCCAAACAAACATTTCCTGAAAGATATAAAGGGAAACATGTGATGATATACATAGATTTGGGTATCTGCCACCTGGCCTAGGAACTGTGCAATTTTCCCACAGTCCATCCCAAGTCTCAGGATGCAGAATATAAATTATGCAGGGGGTGGGAGCTATATTTGTGCTACATTTGTTCACTCAGCAAAATCTCCACTGCTGCAAGATATAATGTGGCCCACTAATCATCATACCAAGGTACAAGCTTAAAGACAGGATGTATCACTTGCTCTTTTTACTAACTTCTACTTTTGGAAACATTTAGTAATAAAATGAGTTATTCTCGTTAGTGCTCATATTACCTGAGCATTTAAAAAAAATGATTAGTTGTTCTGTCTCCTCAGCCACCATGCCTCCCAGCCCAGTCCCAGCCACCTCTGTATCTGAATGCATGCATTAGTTCACCAGGCCCACTTACAATAAGAGTAAAGACTAGTCATTGCACATTTTTGTATCCAAATTATAGTGTCAGGGAGTGCTTCAATGGCAATAACCATTGCTACTGCTCCAGGGGTACAGGGCACAAAATTGACATGCTGCATACCCTCCTCCTCTCTCTGCTCAAAGCCAGAGATCTTCAACAAAGCCTCAAAAGTTTACAGCCTCAAAGGGCACATCCCCATGCATATTTGGTCCAGTACTGAAATCGGGTTCGACAAGGGGTGTCTCCGTGCATTTTTTATTTGGTCCGATTTCCGCAGACCAAATCACCCAAAACAGTACCAAACCAGGACCAAATTTGGTACCTGAAAAAACAAGTCTGGGCACAGTTTGGGGATCCAGCACACATTGCTTAGCGAGCCAAGCCAGCACATGGGGACAGTCTTGGGATATTCAGGGAGGAGATTGGCGCTCATGTCATTGGGAGGTGGAGTTTTCTTGCCCTGTGCATTGGAAATAGCAACCGCTGATATTCTGGGGGAGTGAAAAAAATCCCAATCGCCAAGGCAGCAGGATAATGGCTTGATTTTGTCTCTTTTCCCAAATAATCCACACACACCCCCATTTCCCAATTGCCAAGGTGATAAGGAAAATGGCTTGATTTTCTGCCTTTTAAGCTTCCCAGGTGTTCTTGTGGTTCCTGGTGGAGTGGAGGTGCACAAAATTGTTCAACTGCTCAACTGCCTCCAAACCTCGTAGCAGCTTTGGGTTTTTAAAAAATATTTTAAAATTTATTAAGCTTAAACTTTTTTCCATGCCTCCCAGCCCAGTCCTGGCTTTCTGTGCCACTAAGGCAGGGGGGATGCAGCATTTGCAGCTGGCGGCACAGGGATGGGCTGACGTCAATCTGGCTTCCAATTAGCAGAGAGGGGGTGGAGAGGAGATGGTACTACTCCCCCATGCCTGTGTTTGGTGTGGTTTGCATGGGGATGGCTGCACCCGCACCCAGCCCACATTACCAGGAATGGCATGGGGATGGGCAAGATTTGATCTCAGACCCATTCCCAGTCCCATGCATGCCCAATCAGAGCCAATGGTTTGCATGGGGATGCAGCCAAAGAGAGAACATCCCTCTCAATGGAAGTGAAAAAGTAATGAGCTGAATTTGAGTGGTAGGTATTCTGATGCGATCTTCTCTAAAGTAGGTTGCAATTGGCTAATCCTTCAGGGATTAAGATAAATGGAAGGAGTTCTGAGGTGGAAAAAGTCCAAATTAACCATCTTTATGGGAAGAAACAAATGATACAAGGACTTTTATTCAACAGAAAACAACAGGCTTTAAAAGAAGACGAAGAAGAGTTAGCCTTTCTACCCCACCTTTCTCACCCATTTAAGGGGAGTCAAAGTGGCTGACAAAGCTTTCTATTCTTCTCCCTACAACAGAATACCCTGTGAGGTAGGTGGGGCTGTGAGAGCCCAGAAGAGAGCTGTGACTTGCCCAAGGTCACCTAGCCGGCTTCATGGAGGAGGGCAGAATCAAACCCAGCATTCCCAGATAAGAGTCTGGCTGCCTAGCCACAAAATCAAACTGGCTCACCAAAAAGCAGGCAAATAGGCTTTTCTCAACAAAGCAATACAGTCAGGCAAACTGGAACAGCAAAGGCTAATCAAATTGTTATAAAGTAGCAAACACCATATCCTGAGTGAGAAAAATTGGGGGTTCTTAGATTTTGGGGGGGGGCTATGGAATGAAAGGAGCAAGAAGGGGATTGACTGCAAAAAGGATCAAAAACCATATTATTGAGTGGTGTTTTGGAAATTTATGAATTATTGGGTGTACAGAAGTGTGTTGAGAAGAGATGCAATGTGCACTAGATAAAGGTCACATCCTCTTGTTTACAAGAAAAATGAAGATACAGGGGACAATGGCTCAGGACAACACAGACCAAGTAGACACAATAGGCAAACATTATTCCTTTAAACAACAAGTTATATCAGGTATGTAGAGGTGTTACATTTCTGTAACAGCTGCCTAATTAATTCAGTACCAAACTGCTGTTTCAAGACTTACACAAAAGTTTTGCTTTCAAAAATAGCCTCACTTTGCTGGTCTGCCTCCAGACTTATCTTGTTTACAGATCTTGTTTACCTGCATCTTTGCTCTTCTTGAAGGATTTGTGTCTGGGCAGCATGAATTCAAATTTAAAAGCAGCTTGCGTCATCTTTCAAAATGGCTTTGCAGATGCCCTCCACAGAGCACTGAGGTCCAGGCACTCTTGCAACCTTAAAATCCATGGTCCATATAGTTATTTTAGTGTATGTATATGGTTCCCCTGTATGTGGATCTAACAATAATGTGTGCAACAGAAGAAGCCTGGAAGTGGACAACTCTTTGGTGTGACACCTGCACAAGGCAGGTAAGGTGCTTGCACATGTGTTTATATGGCAGCCAAGTGAGCTCCTAAGGGAGTGAGTATCTTTAGAGTTCGTTATCCCTCTCTGTAGAAGAGGTACATTGTGAACGGTGTTGGCCAGCCCTCACGTGCCCTTGGAGGAAAGCCCCACACCCATGGTCACCTTGAGCATTGGGGAGGGGAGTTTCCACTAGTACTAAGTACGCATTAAGTACCCATTAGGGACCCATTAAGGCTCAGAGCAGGAAGACCCTGTTTCCACTGCAGGCCCCAATTGACCCCGATTTGTTCACACCTGTACTAGGAAAATCCGGATTAAATGGGTACTTCAGGACCTATAATCCAGATTTCCTGGGGATCCCATTAAAGGGGTCTACAGTCTGGTCTTCAGGCATCAAATCCGGATTAGACAGTGCATGTTTGCACCATGATCGGGTCACTGGGGTCCAGGGGTGGGCTCCGAGGGTGCACCTTGCTGGGGGGTGAGTGCCCTAAACCTCAAAGCTTCAAAGCAGGTGACTATTCTCTGAAGCTGGCTCCGGAGACATCTCTGGAGACAACTCCATAGAATGGCACAGGCTTTGAAGCTGTCCATCAGAGAACTCCAAAGAAAACGAGGGAGACGAATAAAAGAGATGGCTGTTCAACCCTGCTCTCCTCACCCACGCAAAGGGACTCATGTCAGGGCTGGGCTCCGAAATCGCTCTGTAGCTTATCTTTGGAGCTTTGGCCAGGCTCTGGAGAATCTTTGGAGCGGCTTGCCCCAATCTCCAAAGAATCTCTGGAGAAGCTCTGCACTGCCCCCCCCCCCAATATGGTGTGGAGGATATCCTAATTGGGCTGGTTGCTCTTCTCTTACCTTCTTAGTTAATCGTCCTGGTAACCCATTTTCCTGTTTATACATCAGGCTTTGCTTTCCGTCGCAGAATAAATATCTGCCTACTGCATATACATCTTGTTTGTAACAGCTGTCTTGCTCTGTGAATCTGAATTCCTGAACTGTCTTAATCTCATCTCTGCATCACCTCTCTTGACTTTGGAAATCCTGCTTCTGTCATTTGATCTGTTGGTTTGTGGACTTTTACCTGACAATAGCCCAGTTCTTGTTTCCTTCTCGCTTAGTAATTTGCTGCCTTGTCTGTGTTCTTCAGAATACTTTTGAATTACTGCCAGTTAATGTGTTAATAAAGACTGCTGCCTCATTTCAAGTTGCTTTCCATAGCTTGTCGGCTTGTTGCTGAGCCTAGCTACACAGGTCAATCCCATGCGGAAAGTCCCACTGTTCAGTGAGGTCAGTGATTTATACTGTGTTTACACAATACCAGTTTCTTACACAGCCATCAGTTCTACCTATTCAAGTATCACTTCCTTTTCAACTGTCCTGCCCTCTTCCACACCAACCACCACTGGAATTCATGGTTGCATGGTGTAGTGGCCATTAAAATTAAAGAGCTAATACTTGGCCCATCTGCACTTTATCCAGCCTGCAAAATTCCTCATGAAAGTTCTGTAGTTTGTAGGGTTTGCCTTCCAAATTGTGATGTGAACATGCCCTGTGGAATAAATAAGCAATTTAACATTTAATGTTGTCTTTTAACAAAGCAAGCAGGACAAAAGCAACACAGTGCAGCCAAGCATCATTATCTGTTTTGTTCAGAAACTTCCACAGATGTGAGGACACTGGTTTAGCTTTAGGGCAAAGACTCAGTTCTTCTAGGTATCTTTAGAGGAGCACGATCCTCCCTTTTTGCGATTCAATTGTTTTGCAACTCCTGTCCTTTATTATTGGAAGACTTTGATCTAATTAATTGCTCCACATGACAGAATTTCTGTCTGTTAACAATGAACATGGTGAGGTAAGTAGAGGCTGCAAAGAAAGAACCCCACAAGCCCCATAAAACATATTGTTACTCCCTTAAAATCTTTTTGTTCACTTAAATCACAGGCACTGTATTCTTTGTAATCCCAGACGCAGAAACATTAGACTGCCATTGATTTTACACACAGTGGAACCTCCTGTATGAACACCCAAGAGAGCAACTACAATCAGTTGTCTGGAAGAATTTATCTTTCATTCAATGCTGGGGGTGGTGTGTGTGTCGGGGGGGGGGGGGAGCTTTAATGCATCAGATGGCAACCTCAGTTTGGATTTCACCATACAGAGTTTTCACGTTGCATTCTGCTGTTGCAAAAGCAAAGGAATACCATTACGCATTCCCTTCTCAAATGAGCAAACTGATACATCAGATTAGTCTGCTTTCCCTTATGAAATAGGCCCAAATTAGGCACTCGGGGTCATAGCTCTCAAATTGCCAGGCCCTAAGGCTAAAAAGCCATATGGGTCTATGAAGCAGTGTGAGAAAGAAAGAAAAAAAGGGGGGGGGGAATGCTTAAAGCAGATAAGGTTCCCATTAATGTTAACATATGAGTCAGCATTTTTGCATGAATAATTAACTGCACCCTCCAAAGAGCGCAGTATCAGGTTCCCTGCCAGTTGGAAGTAATGAAATAAAAATTAGACAAATTCTTTTATAAATGGAGCTAAAGTGTAAGCTGAAGAGGAAGAGAGATATAAATAAATGGGATGACATTGCCTGCATCATAGCAAAGGTTAGAAATTAGCTGACAAAAGGTAGCCTAGTTTCTACACACACACACACACACACACACACACACACACACACACACACACACACACAATTCCTTTCATCTGACAGAACACCTTAATTGACTGCATAGTGCAGACTTCACACTTATAATAGAAAAGGCATCATTTCTGCAAAGTGAGCTTTCTAAGTGAAGGGTGCTTTAAAGACCTACACTGAGCCCCTTGTCTCCTAATAACAGCAGTGTGCAAGTGTCCAGAATCAATGCCTAGATGCAACTTTCAGGCTGGGGGAGGGGGGAGGAACCGGGGCGCTTCTAAGGCCATCTGCTGGGACTCGAGAGCGGAGGCGTTTTCGCACACGGGGTTTTCGAACGCGTGCAAGACAGCCTCGAACGCGGCATACGCATTGCCGCAGCGGGGCTTGCGCTCCGACGCGTCTGAGATGTAGAGCACTTTAAAGTGCTCTACATCCGTTCCCGCGCAGACGAAGCGCCCGCAGCCGTTCGGGGAGAGAAGCATTCGCTCATGTTTCTTTCTCCCTGACAGCCGCGGGCTCGCCTCCCCCACCGGCGCTGGCTGACAATCAGCTGATTGCCTGCCTTGCTGGCTGCGGGAGCCTCAGCAGCCGTCTCCCCGCCCCTTGCCGGCGTTTGCCGGTGTTTGCCGGCTAAGGCACTTCAGAATGTTTTGAGTATTCGCACACAGGCGCGCCGGAATGCGTTTACAAATGGAACGGGTGTAGTGCGAAAATGCCTAAGGAGAAGGTTTGTCCTTGTCTCTGCTTGAGATGCCCATGAGCATTTGGTGGGCCACTGTGAGCAACAGGATGCTGGACTAGTCGGGCTGTGGCCTGATCCAGCAAAGCTTCTCTTATGTTCTTATGTAATGATGTGCAATAGATATACAAATCATGACTGTATTCCTCATGGGCACAAGGAAAACAAAAATAAACAAACACAGGAGCACATGCCCAACACCTTGCCAGTAATAGGTGTCAGGAAAGATCTACCCCAACCAGTGTTGGCTTCCTTGAACATCACCTGTGTTTCTCCTGTCATTTGCCCAAAGGTAGCACAGGGTACTTCAGTCCAATGGTAGCTAATGTGAACATAAGGCATAACTTGCCTTTGATGCTTAAATGAATAATATTCTTTAATTAGGGGCTGACTATTTCATCAATTCTTATAACAAGTGATATAGTGAGCTGGAAATTCTGCAAAAGAAGTATGCGTGATTCTAGTGCCTGTTTAGGAGGCCCAATTTCCCTGTTTACCTGCAGCGTATCGGTAATTGACTTTAAAAACTCTTTGTAATGTTGTGAACAAAGATAGGACTCCTGAGGCCTCTGCAGAAGCATCTTTAATTTGGGAAGCTATAACTGAGGTCATGTAAGTTTAGCTGTCTTGAATCCTCTTGACCTTAACTCAATAAATTCAACAAATTGGGTCATTAAGTGAAGATTCCTTAATGAAATGTATATCTAAACCATCCTCAATATCTGAGTCCTTTAACTGAAAAGTACCTCTGTCTACAAAGCCTACAAACAAGGAAGCTGAGACTGGCATGCCATCTGGCCAAAAGTAAATTCCAGAAATTTCAAAGTGTGGGACAGCATATAAGTACGCTTTGAGGAAATAAAAAAAATACTCAGATAAGGTAGCTGAACTTTAATGCTGGTTATGTGAGAAACAATGGGAGATTTCCCACTTCCTTTCCTGTCCGCTGGATGGGAAAGAAGTGTAATCACCCAATGCTGACTAACACTCACACTTGCAAACGCTAGTCACTTACACCCTGTTACTGATCCTGGAGCTGGTCCTCTTCAGGGCACCACCATTTTGACTGAGGCACTTTCTGCAACTGTGCATGTGTCAGTGCCATTGCCATGATGACGCTGATGCTCTGTGCATGCACAGTCATGTCTATGGTTGTTGAAGGTGCCAGCATGCTTGCTTGGCACCTCAGACAACCCCAGAGCACTGGAAGAGGGTGAATGGCCGCTGCCTGGATGTTTCAGGTAGGTACTTGGTTAAAGCTAGTAAAGTTGTGGAGCACAATTGTGGGCTCCATACCTAGTGCATGATTAGGGAACTTCTAGGAAGGCGGGGAGTGCTTGGAGGCTGTAACAGCCTCCTCAAGGTGCAGATGCTCTTCCCCAGAAGTATCTTAATCATGCACTACAGGCTGTAGTGCAAATAGGCCTAATATTACTGAACTGAATATATTCCTTTGTCAATGAAACTCTACTTCGAAGCAGTGCCCAGTTCAGCCTTCAGCCAACCTGGCTGGTGAGCTTTGGGTCAGCAATGGCAGTGATAGCATGCAGGTGCACTTGCCCAGTGAGCAGACAAATGTTCACTAGAGGGCAAGTGCAAACTGTTCCATCATCCATCCCCTTTCCAGATCAAATTTCTATCTGATAACATTCCCGATTTAGAACCTTAAGATTCGTACCTGTTTCTTGGTTAAACAAAGGAGGTTGTCAAAAGTTACTCAGTGACAGCCAGGACACATTTAGATAGCTTTGGGGCGGTTTAATTAGAATGTATCAACTCTGGTTAGTTTTAAGTGTTCCCAATCAGCTGGTGTTAATAAGATGCGAGGAGATTTGATAGCTTTTAATGCAAACTATTTCCTTGCAGGGGAAAAGGAAGAGGTTGCAGACAAACCTCAAGTCACATTTTAAAATGGAGTTTAGATGGTCTGGCCTAGGGTTCTTTGAAATTTGATCAAGCACTTTGTTTCCCAATATTTTATATCAGTCCAATAATTAACGCATCCCTGGCACAAAGCAGTTCTATTCCTCATTCACCAAGAATGTTTTATCCTGATTTGATGCACACATCCGGTAACATGCTGATTTATTTTATTTTTTAAAATAGCAAAAGCGAAACATCCTGAAAACAGCCATAGAAGTTTAGAACAATTCTCGTTAAATAATAATATTCCATATCAATATATCACTTTTCTCCTTTTGAAGTATGTGAAGACATTTTTTTCTAAGCCACACTTCTTCAGTCATCAGAAAAATACATCTTTCTAAAATCTTAAATATTCTCATTGGACCTGCTTTTATCCATGGATCACCTACAATCACTTTCAGTGATGTAATCTTTGTATCAAGTTTGGTCTTGAGGGCAGGTAACAGATCTGTACCAGGTACCCCTACCTTTTGCTATTTCCCTGGCAATACAAATGTGTCAGACTCAAAGCCAATTCACTACCAAAACCAATTCGAGATGTAGATTCTAACATATAAAGCCCTAAGTGATTTGGCCCCTGTTATCTGAAAAAGTGTCTTAAAGAGACACCCTGCTTGTGGTTCCTTCTGTTGCAGAGGTAAAAGGGCCTGTGATATGCAAGAGGGCCTTTTCTGTAGTGTCCCCTCAGACATTGGGGCAGCCTTTGTCTGGAGATTCACCAGGTGTCTACATTACATGGTTTTCAGTGACTGGTTAGGACAACAACAACCTGAGAGTATAATAGTATACTTCGTCTATGTCCCCATTCAATTTTTAAAGAGCTTCGAATTCATTTTCAAAGCTGGCAATTCCCACAGGATCAGACGAATCTGCCATTTTTGGGGACTGAATATCCCGAAACGCAGATTATCTGTATTTTAAATCAAAAGAACTCTCACTGCAGGGTTTAAGAATAATCCTCTCTTTTTTTGCAAATAGAAATGAACACAGTGTTCTCAACATTAGAAATTTGATCAAATTCAATCAAATGTGGACATTCGAATTCGAACAGAACATCTACCTATTTGAATGTAAACATTTGAATGAATTTCAAATGTTCCAAAACAATCATTTGAATGGTTCAAAACATTTGAGTGTGCAGATACATATGTATTACATACATATCTGTATAGATCTCATACATATCTGTACACATTTGTGCTGATAGTACAGGACAAAAACAGGATGCATATGGGAATAAAACGGGATGCGTATGAAATGCGTACAGATACGTATAACACAGACAAATGTTGTCAACATTTGTATCTTCAGATTCAAATATAACATTCAAACAAATAGATTTAAATGTATTCAATTTGAATTGGATTTTGTTGCATTCGGATTCTAAACATTCGAATTGAATTGAATGTTTGGATATTCGATTCGACTCAAATTCAAATGCAAAAAACCCACTAAAAACAAAAAAAACATTTGGGCGCATCCCTACTGAGGTATCTTTGCAGGCACTGTGAAGACACCATCACCGTTGGTGCAGTTGCTGTTGCAGAGGTACAGTGAAGGCATTTTTGTAGTTGCATTGTAACTCTGTAGGTCACCCATTCTTCCTGGATTTCTTGTGTGTGCAGATGCTCCTTCCATGATCCAGATTAGAGAGTGCCAGCATGGATGCAGGCCACAGCCCTTTCTGCACTTGACCTTATTTCGGAATATATCTCACGATAGCAGGCTGCTGGCTACAAGCTAATGCACACTACGGCAAGCCTCACTTGAGGCCTTCCATAGTCTGCACTAGTATATTCCTATGCTGGGAATATATTCCAGAATAAGGCCAAGTGCAGACGAACCCCAGAGTGGTCTGGTCTGCCACTAATCCATACTAGTGAGTCCTTAGCAAGGTTCTAATCCTGATCTACTCACGTCCTGTGCAGATGATGTATTCTTAGTAGCTCCTGATTAACAAGCTATTACAGAAATGCCTGCTATTTCAGCTTTTTAAATTGCTTTATAAACAAAAAGAGAACCAGAGAAGACAGTTCTCTGCATTTTGGCTCACAAAGCCTCAAGGTCGCAACAGATGGTGCACTCCACAAGTGAGTATCACTGCTGCAATGGAAATGGAAAGAAAGAAAGAAAGAAAGAAAGAAAGAAAGAAAGAAAGAAAGAAAGAAAGAAAGAAAGAAAGAAAGAAAGAAAGAAAGAAAGAAAGAAAGAAAAATTTTCATATGGAATCATGGGTATGTCATCATTTATGCCAGACAGAGTGTTGATGGGAGTTAAACATCATCCTAAGCTTGCAGATAGTAACCAAAGGGTATCATAGCTCTTAAACCAGAGGTCAGGTCACACTTAAGCCTCTAGTCAGCAATTATTAATGCAGCTCTAGTGAAGAGCATATGCATGTCCACTAGGCAGCCACAGCCTAGAGGTGAGCCTACCCTCACTAGAGTTACACTAATTGCTCATTAAGTGTGGAGCCTTGGTCAGTCAGGAGGTGCGCAGCGTGCAGGCGCGCAGCCTCCTGGGATTCCCCAGGCAGAATCGGGGCGACACTGAAGTGGTAAGGAGGGGATCGCTCGGGCTCTCCCCTGGGGGGGGCTAGGGA
Source organism: Aspidoscelis tigris stejnegeri (assembly GCA_023333525.1). Classification (NCBI taxonomy): domain Eukaryota; kingdom Metazoa; phylum Chordata; class Lepidosauria; order Squamata; family Teiidae; genus Aspidoscelis; species Aspidoscelis tigris. The sequence continues at coordinate 100,692,293 of JALMGA010000001.1, forward strand.
GGGGTTTGGGGAAGCTCCCCCTGGCTCCAGGAGTGGCGATCCACCACTTCTGGGGCGAGGGCGAGGGCGAGCTGCGAAGTAGGAGTCCCCGGACTCACCATGCTTGGCTCCAAGGAGCCAAGCATGGCAGGCTGGGGGAGGGCCCCGGGTAGGCAGTTTTGCTGTGTGGACGCATCCTAAATGGATGTGTTTTCACAGCGAAACACCCTTTAAGGGCACATTATATGTGGTTTTTTTTTAACACCCATTAAGCACACATTAGAGACAGATAGGTGCAGACGCTGCCGCCCCTATCTGTCTCTAATGGGTACCACTGTGTGGACGCGGTCCACCCGTTCCGTTCTTAATGGGTGCCGCTGTGCGGACGCAGTTTGCCACATGTGTGCTTAATGGGTGTTACTGTGCAGACGCTCTGTGCTAAAAGCGGCTTAAAAAGCTGCCGCTGTGTAGATGCGTGCTTCCACATGTGTCCTTAATGGGTGTTTAAGGGCATGTGCGGAAGCACCCAATGTGACACAAAAAGTCCACCACCTTGTGCTGATCTGAGACATCCTGTTGGCAAACATTCAATGTCCGGGGAATTGTGTAGGAGTGAGTTGCATTTTGTCCAGCCCAGGATGGAAAAGAAACTCAGGCCATGTCTCTATGCCTGGGTGGAGGCTTCATCCTCGTCTCCCTTTGGGGGCAAGGAGGAACAGTGAAATAGAGCTTCCTCAAGGGAGGGCAGGAGGAACCACCCAGGAGATGGGGCACAAGGACTTGCAATCAAGGGGCCAGCATGGTCAATGCAAGGAGCCTTCTGCTGCCAATGATGAAGGTGTGATGGCAAGAGGCACCTTCCTTGACGTGTGGAGGCACCAGGAATTGGTAGTATCCCTAATTCTGTGTAAGCCACTATTCTGAAAGTCTGGCCATTTGATTGTTTCTCAAAGCCTCCTGTGAACCACTCACATTGCTCACTCACTCACTTAAGTCAAAATTATTGATAATAGGAGCCTGACAGAAAGTCAAACTCCCATAAAGTTTTATATCACACTAAAATTAAAAATCTCAACTCGAACAGTACGTAGCCTTGTGCTAAAAAGAACATTTAAAGCCATATAAATCATAGGTCATTCTGACATAGATTAACTGTATAAATTAATAGAGATATTGAAATGCATTAACCTAACTATCTTTTTATGTTCCTCTGTCTTTATTCTAAAAAATAAAATAAAGTATTAAGCTAAAGGTTTCCTTTGTTTTCCCTACCCCCTACTCCTGAAACTGAAGCCTTTAAAGAATTAAAATCTCTTTTCACATCAATTAAGCGTATGTAGGGTAAACCTATGCGGGCTTCTGATTCTCACATGGCACAAGCAAAATGTCCCTTTGTCCTTGTTCAGTTTCTAGGGCCTGAAGCTATTTATCTCTGTCACACCCATGGAACTGAGCCCCAAAACTGCAAAGTCCCCGTTAGCTGTGTCCCTTTGCTAAATGAATCTACTATAGGATATTGACTACCATGAGACTGACAGGGCTGCTCTTTTGGCAAGGTGAGAGAGGTGTTGCAGCCGCCTCTGGGAGTTGGACAGCATTATAAATCTAATTCTTAAGAAGGCACAAAGTATTTGAGACATGGAGCTTTGTGATGTAGGAGTCTCTTGGGTCCTGGCAAGGCACTGTAGGATTTTTCAAACTGATACACAGAACACACATAGTCAATATGCCCGCAAGCTCGCTTTGACCTGATTTTTCTATCCCTTTACAGAAGACATCGACCAATATGTCCCATCTAGAACACATTTGGAAACAGCTAAGTAAAAATTGGCCTTTTTCATTACATACCTCCCTGTACTGGAAAAGGAGGCAAGATGGCAGGAACTCCAGTATTGTAAAAGATAAATAGGCTAGAAAGAAAGAAAGAAAGAAAGAAAGAAAGAAAGAAAGAAAGAAAGAAAGAAAGAAAGAAAGAAAGAAAGAAAGAAAGAAAGAAAGCAGTGAGTTTTAATCTATTAAACAAGTTAAATTGTTTACTTCTTCCATTATGCTTAGCATAAATCCAGACATGGCCAGGATTTATCATTCTATGACAGAGTTTAAGCATTCCCTTGCTAAGCTTGTGAGATTTCACAGTACAAGTTGAATCAAACCTGGTAGGTTCTTAGGTGGGAGGGTCCTAGATACTAACCTGGAGAAAAACTGGAAGACGGGAATGCTAAACCACTTCTGTGTTGCTGTCAAGAAAACTTCATGAATCGGTTCATATAGTCATTAGAGGTCAAATAGGAAATTTACTTTCCCCCTAATATTGGTTAGTTAATTCAAAAGGAAGGGAGAATTTAGACATTATTACATGCTCAAGTAAGCTCCTGGGTTACCTCTATTGCTTATAGAGATGTGCCAAAAAGAATTGTTTGCATGTTTGGTTGATCCCTGCAGAAAAATAAGTTGTTTGTGCATGTACACTTGCTCTTTCTGTTACCACTATTTAGAGCTGCTGTGCATAATGATAGGCAGTTTCATGTTTCAGCAGATGTGTTCATTCCTTCTACTGTTCGGCCATCTCTACCTTTGGATTGGTTGACCAAAAACAAACAAATAAACAACTGATTTCATCCAGTAGAGAACCATCTTGAAGTGACACACAGATAATTGAGATTGGTTTGGGCTGTCAAATGGTTTGAATGTGCAAAAGAATAGTACTAAGCTTTAAAAAGGTTTGGAGCCCAGTGGGATTTGAATCTTTCTTGACAGGAATGTGCATGTGACCAAAGTCATTCAGATTTGAGAAGAATTTGACTTCTAGAAGGGCCCAAAGAAGAATTATTATTTTTTAAAAAAATATTTACAGTTTTCTAATAGAATCTTTCATTTTCCTGATAATGAGAAGAGGAGGAATGAAAAAATATACATGGGCATGGCAAGAAAAGAAAAAGAAATGGAGACGCAAAACACCAGTGAAGTTAAAGAGGCTGAATATACTCATCTGATGCAGCTATTAAAAATACTTCTTGAAGATTTTATTTCAATAGTCTTGGTGGCAGCTAAGATTTAAAGCCTTTTAGAAGTGCATTAGGGAAGGAATGTCTAACCAGAGAAGTATTGCTGAATAATTAAAAAATATTGTAAAGAGATGCTTGGTAGAATTAAAGTGATAATAAAATACCAACTTCCGTTAGTGCTATAGGTTTGTTGAGTGATATTTGAGGCCACCTTAGACAAAAACATAGAAACTACTAGGAAATACATTGACTGTGGCCAAGGGAGATACTATAAATAACTAGGGAAATGATCTAGGAAAGTCAGATGTATTATGTGTAAAATGATAGTATTCAAACTGCTGAGAGTAGTAAATCCAGCTGCAGTATTTTTACAAACGTGGAAACATTTGTTGCATATTGGAATAAAACCAAACCAAATGAAGCACGATGATATTTGAAAACAGTATATATTAGGCTGATTAAAGTTTTCTGGGAGTAACGATTCTTAAAAGAAATATTTTTTTAAAAAACCTCCTCAGCCCACCTGGAGCAATTCTGTTAAAACAGGTTTCCTATATGGCCATATATGCAATCATGTGATGACCACAAAGAGGGCTCCAGCTTTATTAACTGTCTTCCCAGTTTAGAATAGGGATGTGCATGAATATTTAAAGCATTCAAAATTTGATCAAATTTGTTAGAATTTCAAAATTTAAATTTGAATTAAATATCTATAAATTTAAATATTTAGGGCCTGGCTTCATTCAAATCAAATCTGAGTAAATTCAAATTTTAAAGATTCAAATTGAATTGAATATTTGAATATTTGAATTGAATCAAATCCTGAAAATTGCATTCATGCACAACCCTAGTCTAGAAAAATATACAGCAGCTTTTTGAGTCCCATGTGACTGGAAAAGGCTTTCTCTAAATGCAAAAGATCTCTGGTCCAGGCCACAGCACTTCCAGGAATTTCTAGAAAAAGCCTTTGATGGAGCAGTGGCATGAGTCAGTACAAAAGAACAAGAAAAGTGCTATGAAATATGCTGAAATATATATGCCAGTTGTGCACATGTAGGCATAGACAAAGGTAGCTAGAACTTATCTCAGCCAAGCAGGATTCAACTTAGTTTCATGAAGTACCAAAGCAAACACCTTGATATGAGTATCAACACTCCCACGCAATTGTGTCCCCAAGACTCTGTGTTTGCCTCTGGCCTTTCTGTTGGAATCACTACTTGGGGCCAAAGAGAGGTGTGTGCCATCACTCTACTCCTGAGTCTTCTGAAATGGTCTGTCACTGCAGAGGTTTGAGGCATACCAATTTGATGTCTGCCATGGCATTTGCAAAGGATGCAATGTGATTTAATTAAGTAATTATAACATCCTGCTCGGCTTGAGTTCAAGGGGGTTGTCTTAGCTAAGTTCCATTTCACCAGTGAAAAGTTGCCACAGCCATGGAACGTCTACTGATCAGAACCTCTCTCTGACTGAATCTGGAAGGAAATAGTGCTTCTTGTGTGTGAATGGGGTGCATGTGTCAAGAATTTTGAACAATCACTTTGGTTTGAGTGTATTCTAGGATCCAAAACTGCTAAGAGTTAATATTACTGTCTCCTTTCTGTCTCAACTCTTTCCCTCCCCTCCCTTTCTCTCCCCCCCTCTTTTTAGACTCTTTGGAACAATGAAATATATTTATTTTGATAACAAAAGGGATTGGTGATGTAGCTGAGCCCCAGATCGATATCGGGATAATCAAGGGAAGTGTCATTTTTCTGTCATCCCTCTTCCACCTCACCACAACCACCATCAACACCTTGATACTTCTGTCACAGCCACTGCTGAAAACACCCCGATACCACCACCCCAATGTTACTATGCCATATCACACCAAGCCTTTGTGGATTTCCCTGTCTGGGATGGTTTAGAAAATCCTGCATTGAGCAGGGGGTTAGACTTAATGCCCCTAGAGGTCCCTTGCAACTCTATGATTCTGTGGTTCCCTTTGCCCGGGAAAGGTAAGCTCCACTGTGGTGGCAAGGGCCCTCTCCTCCACTGCCACTAACCTGTCTCCCAGCTGCCCTTTCCCACCCCACCTGGCCACCATGCTGAACCTTACATTTTACCCAATGAAGGGGATGGAGGAGGCACTATAGATGTAATCCAGTCTGTTCCAGACTGAAAATGGCCTGAGTTCCCTGCCCAGTCCTGGGATAGATTCTTTGGTTAGAGTGTGACCGTGACTCAAGTAAAGAAAATTAATATGACCATTCAGGTACAACTATACAGCAGATGATGTGCCCTTCCCCCATTTCCAAACAAGCAATGAATAAATTAAAAAGAAAGAACTTTATTATACTCCCTGCTCCATCCCTATCTAGTAAGCAACGCATAAATTAAATTTTAAAAATAAGGCTATTGTGCTCTTTTCTCCATCCCAAAGTTTCATGTAATCAGTGTATTTTCTTCCGCAGAAAAGCTGGCTCAGCAATGTCAAGGAATATCATAACTCCAGGTACACATTTGAAATTACAATGTAACTTGAATACATCTCAAATTATAGAAAAAAGGGGAGGGAACCTTCAAAAAAACATCAAACAGCCTCTTAAGTCAGCCCCCCTTTTGATGTTTTATTTTCTCTTCCAAGTAAAACTGTCATCAAACAAGATGCAAGCGTTTTGTCTTAGGGAGAGGGTGCAAAGGAGATGGGGTGGATTAAAGATGAAGAGGTAAATACTTCTCAGCCCATAATACAATGTTAAGCTGCAGAAGAATGAACATTTTTAAAAAAATCTTCAGGCATCCTTAAAAGAAAAGATGATTTGAAAAAGCTAAAGAAGTTTCAGCATAGAGTGACAAGTAATATTATGTTTCAAGGACAAATCTGGAGCTTCAAGCAGGCTGCGGCCCTATTCCAGGGAGTCTGAACCAGGCTTGCCAAAAGCTCTCTGTGGCTGCATTAAACATGAATGCCACAAATTCTGCCACTCCATAAATTTCTCTAACCAGCCATGCTGCTGAATAATGAGGGAACAGTGACAGAGAAACTGGCCAAGAACAAAAACAAAACTGTGCCACCAAAATAGCTCTTGCTTGTCTGCTACAGGGAACAAAGTCTTCATGTATCCTTCATCATTATACATTCAAGTTTTCCACTATGTACAAGAGACAAGAATATCCAGAATGGAGGTGAACCAGGCAAACACCTTAGACTCTGACAACTTTGTGCCCTCTATCCCAATAATAACAAGATGGCAAGAAGTGGCATTGTTAAAGATATCAAGGAAGGAAGGTAAGGGGCCATACAGCTGAACTAAGAGTGCCACACGGGTTCTGATGCCTCATAGATAGCAAAAATGTCTGGCTGTGGAGTGATGGTGTGGACAGGAAAGGATGATTCAGCTTTCCAATCACACATCACACATGTCTGTGTCTGGAGTGCAGCTCAGTGCGACGCAGGAGGAAACACACAGGTCAGAGTAATGATATCATCCTAACAAAATTCCCCTTGGATGTCAGATGAGAAAGAAGATAATTCATCTGGACAAGAAGAGGGCAGATCCCTGGATTTTGGAACAAAAGAGAGCAACAGGGGTCGGGGTGAAAAGAGCTCAGCAATTTTCTCAAGCTTCAGGCAGCCTGGAGCTCTGTGCTCACTACAGCAGTGTTAAAGAATGGTGATTTTTTTTGGCATTCAGAAAAACAAAATCACCCTGAATTTGGTTGGAGGCTCCACAGAGATGCCATTAGTGATTTTTGGAAAGTTGACTGCACATTCTCCTCTCTGCTTGCTACAGTTGTCCACTGATTGGGTGTCCCCTATCACCTTCGATGGTTGTGCTGCCTGAAATTTTGTATTGGAGATTTTGGGAATCCAGTTGGGCTTCCAAGCACACCCTCCCCTGTTTTCTAGTGCATTCTTGTTTGAGTACTTCTGTTGACTGGGCATAGCAGCAATGGGGTTATTTAGGACTTAAAAACATAGAAGTACATGAAATGCACTGTGCATGGCATCAACAAAATGATGTTAATTTATTATACTTAACACACACGCAAAAAAATTGGAGACCATGCTCTATTTTAAGTAAAACAGTTAGTTGAACAAGAAGAAAAAACATGGATTAAATTAGTAAATTAAAGCAAGTAAAGGGAAATTGTTCACTGAAATTTAAAAACGAGCTAAATATACTAGAAGCAGAAAGTGATTATAAACGTAGCTTTGCTGAAACAGAAAATAGTGGGTTGCATCCCCACTGGGCAATTTAATCTGGATTTAAATCAGGGTTGTTGTTTTTTAAACCAGCAGTGAAGTCAGATTTTTCGTGTTTCCATTGTTAACTTATAATGCAGATTCACTCTCTATTCTTCAGTGTCTGGCAGGGGAGAAACCCCTGGCAGCACTTTTCATTCCCTGTTTATTCCCACCCCCTCCATCTTGTATATACTTTTTCCCCATTGCCCCCCAACTAGCAACTGCCTCCTGCTCTCTCCCGTTTGCTTTCTTAAGGTAGAATCCATCCCACCCACCTCCCATCATTTTAAAAACTGAATTAAAGGGAAAATGTGTGAAAGAAAGTGATCATTCATGCACGTCCCTACACCTCACAGCTGCAGTGAAGGTGTCTTTTGTATTTTGTCCTAAGGCACCTCACCACCACCACACACTTCTTGGACCTAACATTCGATTGATGTGGGTGTGACCAGTCGCATCAGGAGTTTGAGAAGCCATGGATGAATTGCATGACAGTTTGGGTGGTCCTTACAGAAGTAGTTTGCATCCACAGATGTGGAACAGGACCTGGGAATCTGCATCACATTGCACCTTAGCACACATTTGCTGTTCTAAAGCCCTCTCAATGCAGATGCCTATGCCTGTGGTTGATCCAAATCCAGCTGTTCCAGATGCACAAATATGGATCAAGCTAGATAAGTGAAGAAAAGGCCATAGTTACAGGAAATTTCACAACAGAGGTCAGAGTGTTGGCAGTTTGCCTAGAAACTGTTTGTATCCATTGATGCAGAACAGAGCTCAGGCATCTGCTTTAGTACACATTTACTAGTGTAACACTCACTTAGTGCAGATGCCTGTGCCTATAGTTGATCCGAATCTAGCTAATTTGGATTCACTAATACTGAAGTAAGTGCAGAAAGGGCTATGGTAGTGTTTTTGAGTTTCTGACTATTTTAAGATTTGTGGTTGCAACTCTTGGCTGCTAAAATAGAGGCAATTTGCTCATCCTCACCTTCAAAAGGTTAGATGCTTTAAAATAAACACATACACCACCCAAAGCAGAGTTGCTTGCAGCATCTATTTCTTTTTGCTAACTCCACATTTTCTATCTACGTTGCTGTCCTCTGAAAATGAGCTCTTCAAGGAAACGTAGCTGCTTGCATCTGAAAATACATTCTGTACAATTTGAAAACATGATAAAATTGCTCAAGAATGAATGCCGAGGACTGAATTCATAACCTCATTCTTTAAAATAACAAGAGAAGTCTGTGAATTTTGATGTGTGGCTCATTTTTTAAATTAAGTCTAATAACAGTTACCATAAATGCAAGAAACACAGAATGACACATTCAAAAAATTACCTTTTCATTTTTTTCTTAGATAATTAATGCATTATGGATCAAAGCCAAAGCTTGGATATTTCTGAGATGTTTTCCTACAGTACAACCAAAGAGTCTCTCTCTTCTCAGACATACACATTCACACACCCTAAAAACCCTATTTCATATTCTCAAAAGTCCAATGCTGAAATGCAAGGAACTGCCTGACACAGAACCAGACCAATGGTCTGTGCAGCCTGGCATTATCAACACTAATTAGCAAGCAGCATTATCCTAAGATTTCCCCAGATTCACGTAGAGATAATAGGTATTGAACACAAGTTATTTTGTATGCAGAACATATGCTTTACAGCTAAGCCATAGACAATCCCTTAGCTAGGTATTCTTCTTTGACCGATCAGGGAATGTATGAGCACAGGGTTTTTGATTGTGGTACACTAATATTCACACTTACCAAGTACTGTGTCCATCCTACAGGGGAGTTACCTTCAAAAAGAGAGATACAGAGAGGTATGACCTGATGTTGACTTATAAAGTCATAAATGGCTTGGCCCCTCTTCCCATAGAGGTCTCCCCATGTTTTAAAACCATAAAGTAGCACCGTCCTTAGAGGTGTCAGAGACTGTGGCACAGAAGAGGTCCTTCTTGCCTTGCCCTTCGTTAGAATACCCCTCCCAGTACATCAGCCACCAAGTTATAGCGGGAGTTTTTTAGTACCACCAAGTTAAAAGGTATCCAGTGGGAAACAAAGCACGAACTTGCCTATGTGTGTACTAAGCATTCATGATCCCTCCCCCCCACCATGTCTGGATACTCAGCCCAAGTACAGATGGTATCTGGGTGCCTCCATCTTCAGTCCCCAATGTCAACACCAGGGAGCTGTGGCCTGCAGCACTGTGTTCTCAAGGTGCATTGAAAGTGCCATGAACATGTCATGTGGATCCAGCCCAAGCTCCAGAAACCAGCAGAGCAAACTTTGTGTTCGTGTCTGGCTGGTGAGCTTCCCTGTGCAGCTGGTTGGCCACTGTGACCCTTTCTGCATAGACCATTATCCTGGCCTGTGACAATTGCATGGAGTTATGCAGGTAAGAACCAGCCAGGTTCTGTGCTGAAGCAGACTTGATTGACAGGAGGGGCATGATCAGAGGAAGAAGCCACGCCTCCCAGCGCAGACCAATCAGGAGTGGCTGAAGAGACTATAAAATGGGCAGACGAAGCAGCCACAAGGCTACTCAGACTGGTGTAAGAAAAGATTTCTCAGCTCATTTACAGAGGGGAGAAAAAAGCCGCAAAAGAGGGGAAATGTCTGTGTTTGTTTAAGGGCAATGTTTGCTTCCAGTTAGGGCATGTTAGGAGGGAGAGCACAGCCTGGTTCAGTGTGTGTGTGAGAGAGTCTCTCCTCTTGGTGCCAGAGAGGGAAAAAAAGCCCACGAAAGGGGGAAACGTGGTCTTTTGCTTCAGGGCAGAATTAGAAGGGGACTGTTTGCCTTCCGTAGGACCTTAAAAAAGGGGGGGAGAGAATTCAAAGGTACTATTTTTTTCTTTTCTTAGAACAGAAGGACTTAAAAGCTGAGAGTTAAACTTGCTTCTTTATTTTTCTTAATAGCTGTAACAATAAACCTAAAGTGTTTGTTCATTATAGAAGTGTCTGTATGCTGTTTTGAGAAACAAGTGGAGGAGCCAAGCAGATAAAGGAAAGTGCCAGGCTGAAAGTGTGAAAGATTAAAGCTAAAGGCTAAAGGGAACGGGCAGGGAACTGAGAGTTTGGCTGCTAGCTTTCAGCCTGTGTTGCTCTGAGGAGGACAAGGAGGGAAGAGGCAGGCCAGATCACCACATGGCCCACAGAGTGGTCTGGGATACTGGCTCCACAGCATGTGACCCACAGCCCTGCTTTAGCAGCCAGCGCCATTTTCCCCATTGCCAAATCTGCTTACGATAGCTCTATTCATTCCTTTTTTACAGGTTTCTCCCTTCAAACTGTCTATGGAACCAAGCTGGGTGCATTCTCACCATTGCTTCCTCCTCCTGACAGCCCCCAGTCCCTTACCCACTGGAAGGAGTCCTCAGCCGAACTTTGATCAGAACTATAAGCTGCACTAGAACTTGCCAAAGACTCTCAAAAAGTGGCCATGGATAAACACCACAGACCTGGGACCACAGTAGGTCAGTCCTGGGATGGGCTATTTGCTCTTGCAAAAGCCCAATTCCATCTGGAACAAGCCCAGCCTGTCCCAGGGCTGGCCTACTTCTGTCCAGGGTTTGGAGCACAAAACTGTGCTCCACACCCAGCCCAACCCAGCCCCGGTTGTCCCAGAGCTGTCTGGCAGGAAGAGTATTCACACTCTCCTTGTCAGACAGCTCTGGAGTCCTGCCCCAGGCTGCTGCCATTGGGTCATATGAGCCTACTGGCTGGAAGCCCCTTTTGGGGGTGAGGCAAGACCAGGCCAGGACTGTCCTGGAGTTCCATAGACTGCCACTGCCCTGATCAAGCTGGCAGCAGCCAGCGGAGGCCTCTGGTTCAAGAGCTGACTAGCTTTCAATTGCACTGTGTGGAAAGCAGATTGATTCCAGCAAGCCCTGGGACCTATCCAGGCCAAGCCAGGGGCCCAGTAAGGTATGTGGGCCATGGGGGACTGGGAGGTGGCGTGCACCTCTGGGTGGGGTTTAATCAGGGCAGTGACAGCCCACAGAACCTCAGGACAGCCCCAGCTTGGTCTTGCCCTACTCCAAAACGGGGCTGCCAGCCATGGGCCGATACAGCTTCTGGGGAGGGGCTTCTTCCCCCCATGGCAGCCTGTTTGGGCTGGTACAGATGGGGGATGGATTAACCATTTTCACCTTGGCTGGTAAGCAAATGGTCAAACTGTTATCCATCTGTACCAACCTTAGTGCACTTCAGCCATGAGGCCTCTGGTCCTGACCTACAGATTGATGACATGGTCTACCTCTCCACTTGTGCCTTGAAATCCCCAAGACCATCCACAAAATTAGACTATTGTTACATTCGTTCATTTACAATAATTAAGAAAATAAATGATGTAACATTTAAATTAAAACTCCACAACACATGAGGATCCACCCTATCTTCTATTGTAGCCTCCTTCACAAGGAGGCACCCCAATGCCCATTATGTACCCCCACCCCACCATCCATCATGGCTGGTGAGCATGAACACTGAAATCTCTGAAATCTTGGATTCTCATCTCTTTAAAGGATGCCTACAATAGTACACTGGCTTGGCTACCCCACCTCAGAACACTCTCTGGTTTATGCTGGAGATATTAATGTCAAATGCCTACTTTGCCAGTTCCATTCTCAATACCCAGACCCACCCAGTCCTGAACTATCCCAAACCTGCATTACCATTCCATGGAGACAATGCATGGGGAGGGGTGGTGGTGTGAGAGCTGCTGCTCTGCCAGCTTATGCTCTTGCCAAGATCAGCCCATGTCCACTAGCCTTTCTGCTGGACACTGTATTCCCCTGGGAACTGCCCTAGTTGTTTAGACTTTCACAGGCTTGGCCTTGCAAACTGGTAAAGACCCTTCTTAAGGGGCTGACATGCACACATTCCTGTCTTTTGCTATTCGCTCAACCTGTATCTGTGTCTGTGTGAATTCGTTGCCTGAGGCCTGGAAAGGGCTGGTGGGCTATTCGGACACATAACTACATGATAACTACAAAGCCCAGCACAATGGAGCCCAGAATAACTTGTGCCATGTGGAAACCTCATGGGATACCAAGCTGTTGGGCTAGATAGGCCATGGGAGTGGCATTATTTTCCTTCACTCAGAATGAGTTCCTTTGGAAACTCCTCATAGAGAGCATTTTTAAAGAAAATTCATTTATACCCTGTATATTGTGTTGTCATTATCCTATATGTAAAGTCTGTAAGAAGATGATAACCATCTGGTTTGCCAACCAGATATGACCTACAGATGGCAGAAGACAGTTAATTCAATTAACACTTTCTTATTTATAAAAACAACTCTCATGCAGTGTATTTTTTGGATAATATAGCAGTGATGCTAATGATCTAGCAGACATAATACTATTTTGTAATGTTTTGATAATGTGTTACATAATTTTGACTTCAAGTGGAAATCTTCTCCAGACATCTTTATTGACTTCAGTGATGGCTGTGGAACTTCTATCCTCCAGCACAGAAATTCAAGAAAAACTGCAGTTTTGTGGATGTGGGACATGCTCTTATTGTGGCATGATCCGCTGATCCCGTTGCTCAGCCAGAAGACACATTGTGCATATAGCCAGCTAGCCAGACTTCATTGACTTTGAGTTTCCACACAGTGCAATTGAAAGCCAGTCAGGAAATGGCTGTGGAAATCTGCCATTTTCTACCTGTCAGTTAATCACACTGGAAGGAAAACAGCCATGTAAGTTGCCACCACTACCACTTTCTCTTCAGATGGTGGTTGTAGGAGTCCATAAAGTTGAAATTTGCCCACCTAGTACTTTGCTAAGGTTTACCAGAAGGATTTTTCAAGGACAAATTTCCCACTTGGGTGGGTTCTCTCAGCCAAAGCGAGTGACAAAATGGAGTCCCTCCCCCAAGGCCCCTTAATGGGTAGGGTTTTTGGTTTTCCGCATGAGGCCAAAGCCACCTTGTAAGGCTTCAGTCCAGATTAGCATTGATGAAAACAGAATCGTGTGGTTTTTTTTTGTCTTTATCTTTTTTTCTGATTTTGTTACAAATGTTATGACTCTCTCTAAAACTTTCCCTGTTTCTGTGTGGGTCTGTGTATGGATGGAAACTCCAGAATTATTGGTAAGAGTGGTGGTGTAATGCCACCTATTTGTTACTGCGTCAGTGTTCTCTGTCCAGTGGCACCTGGCCAAAGGCAAAATAAATAAATAAAATGTTTCCATCCCATAGCCTGTGATGCTCCTTAAGGAGAACATACACCAATGTCAATATAATTTTAGAAACTGCTCTGTGTCTGATATTGAAAATCAGGCAACATTTCCTTTAGGAAGCATACAAAGTTACCACTAGAGGATATTATTTTCATTTGTTTTCTTGGAGCATTATCTTGGCTATACCCCCATGTTGTGCAGGGTGAACCAAGCATATTAAAGATAGATTTAATAATCGGTTCTGGTGTACTTGACTAATTAGTAAAATGGATAGTCTAAATGTGTATTTCATTAGGGCTAGATGCATCAATTTCCTCCTGTGCAGTTTCAGCCTTGATATATTACACTGCTGTGGTTTATTTCTAGCACATTAGGTTGTGTTGATTCACATGGTTATCGCTGGCAACCTGACAAAATGTGACTTCATTTTTTAAAAGAAAGAAAGAAATGTTTCTGCCACCAAAGACAGATTGGATTCCTAAACCTAAACAAAATTTATTTGAAAGAAGTTCCACTGGCTTCAGTGGTTTATTTCACAAAGCCATATATGTACGCTTCATATTATAAGGTGCTGAAAATTCCTTAAAATAGTCATTTAAATCAACTATATGTTTATGTATCATAGGTTCTTTCTGTATTTGCTGCAGCAAGACAGCCAGAGGCTGCTCCCATGTGGAGCATACGTACTTCACAGAGCCAATTCTATCCTAGGACCTGTTCACACTTGGCTTTATTCTGCAATATATCCCAGAATAGGGACCTGCTGTCCACGTGCTAGTCCAAGTTAAAGTAGATCTCTAGGGAGGCCTACCAGAGTCTACATTACATGTGGACAACAGGCCCTTTTCCTGTATATTCCAGAATATGGTCAAGTGTGAACAGGCTCCTAGAAGTAGCTCTGCATGTGTTGAAATGAGCCCTGCCTGTGTAGCAAAGTGCTCTACAGTTATACTAGCTGCCAGGCTGTCACAGCATGGCACGCTCCATTCACACCTCTTCAGGGCGAATGGAGCAAGTGACTGAGTTGCACAGGCACAGTTGTGTACCGAGTCACCAAGCTGCCACTGTGTCCAGGCAGTGAATGAGAGTTTGTATAAACAGTGAGCTATTTCATGTTATAAACACCTACATATTATAACAGTGTGAGATCTGCTCTAAAAAAAGAAAGAAAGAAAGAAACTTTCTAAATTTCTGAATAGCACAGCATGCATTTTTCCAGATGAAATTTCAGTGCCATCTTTTGGAAATTCATGTGCTAAAGAGAGAGGAATGGGTACTCTGTATCTACATCTGAAGGTGTTCAGGAGTTTTTCATAGTGTACAATTGTTAGTGTATTGTATCTGGTTTGTTCATGCCAGATTGTTCAGATTGAACAGGCTCTAAAACACATTTAGAGCCAGGTGCGGGAAGGATTAGGACGTGGCATCTGCACAGGGACTGGAATTAGGGTCCCTTTGAGGACGCCACATGCACACGTTGGTGCACAAAACTGGTTGCTTAAACCGGTTTTGCTGCCGAAATCTGACCCAGATGTAAGACCTGAAAAATCAGGTCTTACATCTGGCTTTTCCTCTTAAACCTGGGAAAAAGCCAGATTGCCAGTGCATGCCCTTCTGTCATAGAGGCAGAGCACATGCTCTGCCTCTCTGAAAGGTGGGTGAGTCTGGTGCATGGCTTCCCTGGGTTCCCCCTGGCAAGAGAAGGGGCGATCGGCCCTTATCTTGCCAGGGGAAGCCGAGTCCTCTCCTCACCCCCACCCCGCTGAGGGTCCCGTGCTCGCGCCCGCCACTTTACCTCATCGCCGCCAATCCAATTCTGGGACCGGCAGAGCTGGCATCGATCACACATGCGCGTGCCATGGCCCTGCCGGTCCCAGCAGCCCAGGGCTATTTCTTGTGTTTGATAACACAGAATGCTACTGAAGGGATCACTAAATACAGATAACATTGAATTTGGAACAAGGGAGCTGTGCTGCTGTATAGACACTGAACCCTCATAGGGCATTCAAAGCAAGATACAGGTGCCATATGGATCTTGCTGAAGTGTGACCCACTGGAAGTTGCAAAAGGACACTGAAACAATCTCAGCTTCAGTCCAGCACAATCAGCATGAGCAATGATGAGTAACAATAGGAATTGTAGCTTCTCAGCCACTGCCACATTTGCCTTACATCTCTTACATTGAATCTAAAGCTGACACCCAAATTTATCTTTCCATACATCTGAATTACCAGAAGAACTTGAAGTGCTTGACAGGTGCTTGGAGACAGTAATGAGCTTGGGGGTGGGGGATAAATTAGAGCTGAATCCAAACAGCATTTCTGTGTGACACTAGGGATGTTTCTGCAATTGCTTTTTCATCCATTGGACAGGAAAGATGCATTATAGACTAATATTGACTAGCGCTTGCACTTGTGAGTGCTTGTGAGTACACAATAGCCTAGCTCACGCAAAATTGGTCACTCACCTGTGTCCAATCATGTGCCTGATCCTCCACAGGGTGCTGCCATCTTGGTTCCATCATTTTGTGCAACTGTGCATGCACCAGTGACACTGATGCTCTGTGCAAGCGCAGTTGTGTCAGAGGGTCATCTGAGTTGCCATTGTGTTTGATCTGCAGCTCCAATGGCCTCATCAGCCAGAAACAGTGCAGATGGCTGCTGGATGGATGGAAAGGTAAGAAATCGGTCATGCTGAGTAAAAGTTAGCATGCTTGTGGTGCAGAATTTTGCAATTTATTATTAAATTTAGAAATTGTTTATAATTAACATCTAGGTAGGCAGGGGGTGCTTGTAGCCTGTAAGCCCAGATGTTAACTAATTACAAACTAAGAGGCCAAGTGTGAATTGGCCTAGGAACTCTAGCCATTTCTGCACCAGGCCTTATTTCAAGTTGTATCCCAAAACAGGAGTCTGCCATCCACATGCTGGTTTGGACTAAAGCAGGCCTCACTAGCCTGTGCCAGGCCTGCATTAGCATATGTAGAAAAGCATCCTATTCCATGATATAATCCAGAATAAAACCCAGAGCAAAAAAGACCTTAGGTTTATAAGGTAGGGAGACATCCAGTTTTCAGTAGGGTTCTTTTGCCCTGAAAACTACAAGCAGTCCTGGATTCATTGATGAGGATCTCCATGCAGCAGGTCCCCACTGGAAATGTTCACTCTCATACCTGTGGAAAGGAGTAAAGCCCCTGAACATGGCAAACTACCTAATGACTCTCAACGTCTCATTGCAGCAGGGTGACAAATGCCTACACCAGGCCCTTCCAGACAGTGCCATATTTCTTGGGTGCATCTGGCTTTTGCTTTCTTCCAGTTCCAGCTGTGGTAGCATACAAATTATATTTTCCAAGCCACAATTGGTTTAAATTGGGAAAATAAATTTACTTGTCCTCTGTTACTAGTGTTGTATGCCTGTGTGCCAGTACAGATGAAGCGATGGTCAGAGGCTTACTTAATATATACACAGATGAAAAATTAGCTCAGATTTCTTTTTTACTTCAGCACTGAAAGGGACATAAACCATTTAAACCTTTTCAGAAAAAAACACGAATGTTTCCCCCCTAATGTGAGCTGTAATAGAAACTAGTGCTCTGGCTAATTATGAAATGTGAAGGAAATAAGCATGCATATTTTCCAACTGAAGATGGCTGAACAAAACTTCATTGCCCAGATGCAGCCATAAACCAATATGAACTGATGTGCCCATTTATCTTCAGACCTTCAGAGACTGTTTTATATTGGCAGAAGGCAACATTAATAGACTCTGTCTGTTGACTCCTAACACTCAGCATAATGTGATTTCTCTCCGTGACCCAGGTTGGCTGAATATTATCAACGTTATAAACCATAATCATTCATAAATTATTTCTGGGAGGAGGGAAGATATTTTAATTTGCAAAAAGCTCCTGGGGTCTTTCTTTGGAGGGTTTCATAAGATAAGAGGATGCAGATTTTTGTCAGTAGTATATGTATTCAGTGATTCATTAATACAATCTCAAACACCCCAGACTTGAGCTTCTTCTGTAGGAATGAATGTCATTGAAATTAATGGCTTTGGCTTCTAGATTAATGTGTAAAGCTATTTTCAAACATCTAACAAAAACATTTTTCGCATTTCTAATCATTTCAGGTGGACACCAGAAAAGATTAGAGTGCTCTGGGTGATGGTCTGAAATACAGTGCATACAACAACAGCAGCAACAACAACAACATACACACACACACACACACACACAGGCTAGAAAAGGGTGCAAATACTATTCAAGATCCTTTTGGATGCTTGTTGAAAATCTTAATTATTAATTTCAACTAATTTCTGATTCAGTGATACTTGGCTGGTTGGATGTGAATCATTTCTGAAAGCTGATGCATCAGAAATGATTCAGATCCAACCAGCCAAGTATCACTGAATCAGAAATCTCATTTTGTCATGCAGTCTTCTGGAGTCTGCATAGAGGTATTGGATTGGACAGCAGTCATAGTATATATAGGATCCAAGGGAGACATCAGTATAAAACTGTATAGAAGGCTACATTCTAGTTCTGCAGCAGTGAGACATCTCTTCTACTATATGTTTCCACTGATCCAAGATAGCAAGGACATTATTGCCATTTAGGAGCATATCCCAACTGTGTTCACACTTGGCTTCAGCAGCCCACTTGCAACACGCCATCCACATTGTGAATCAGTCCACTGGGAGGCTGTGATTTTCATGGGATGCTACATCTGCATCAGATGAGTTATTGGAGCAGCCAGCAGTGCAAAACTGATGCTGTAGCCCTTTCCAATGAGTCTCAAGAGTTCCACTAGACCAGTTAGTCCTGAGTGGGTGGCAGCAAGCAACTGGTTGGGTCTAGTGGGTGCAAATAGCCAGGCACCATTTTGCTAGGTATCTGGAAGCAGTCCTAAAAGTGTGTTTTTTCTGGACACCTGAGACGTTTTCGCACGGGGCTGAACGGTGCCCGTGGGAGACAGCTGCGGACACGGCATACGCATTGCCCGAGCGGGGCTTGCGCTCCGACGTGTCCGCAGCTGTCTTTCTCGCGTTCGAAATGTAGAGCACTTTAAAGTGCTCTACATGCATTCGAACGCGGACGAGCCGCCCGCAGGCGTTCGGGAGGAGAAGCATTCGCGCCTGCTTCTCCCTCCCTAACAGCTGCGGGCTTGCCTCCGACGCAAGCGGCTTCGACAATCAGCTGTTTGACAATCAGCTGATTGCCGATCTGCCTCCGCGGCTGTCTCCGCGCCCCTGGCCGGCCTTTGCCGGCTAAGACAGCTCACGATGCTTTGAGCATTCGCACACAGACGCGCCAGAACGCGTTTACACGCGTTCCGGTGCGTCTGTGTGTGAAAGGTGAAAGCGTCGTGAGCTGTCTTAATCTTCCCGTCCTACTCCCGTTCCAAAAGGAACGGGAGTAATGCAAAAACGTCTCTGGTTAAAACAGCACCAGTAAGGAATTTTAGAGGCTAGAGACTTTCATTCCCAGCTTCCAAAGTTGGGCTAGATTAAGCTGGGGCATAAGGAATGTGGATGGTCCTTGACCTGAGTTACAGGCTGCTATTCTGAACTTAAGCTGGACCAATCCAGCCCAAGACTGTCCAGCACAGCATCAGATACCACTCCATATGTGGATCCTGCCAAAAACTCTTGTAGAGGACATGAAACTGGTGTGGACCATGGATGGACAGAGGCTGAGTATGGATAAAGATATCTCAGTTACCGTATTTGACCTTTTGCCTTTGTGCTTTTATACTCCCACTGAAGAGCAAACTGCAAATTAGACTAAGTAGACTCTATTTACCACTGTTCCTATTTTCACTTTGGGAAATTAGTATGTTAATCTCATTTGATCCAGCACTACTTTAAGAATCATATCAAGAAAAATGTACAAGGTTCTTTGAAACACTCTAAATACTCTATAAAATGTTTATTTATCATTTTAAGCATCAGCCTCTTAATAAATCATCACTTCAGTTGTGTGTTATCTCTCTAAGATAACATTCTTAATATGAAGAGCAATCAGAGAAGGGACAGTCTTCCTGGAGCATCTACTATAACTGGACAGCTTGAACTTCCTCAGTATCTGGCCAAAGTAGCTGGAAGATGCACCACTGACGATCTGTGTGGCTTAGGAAACATGGGAAGAACATGTATTTATTTATATTATTTGCATTTTTTACCCACCTATGCCTGAAGGTCTCAGGGTGAGTTACAACATTTAAAACCAAATATAAATATATTAAGACAATAAAAGTGGCCAAAAGTGAAGAGAAAAAGCTGTATATATTATTCCCTCAACCCACGTTCCTCTCATATTTATCTTGATACATTTCAAGCCTGTATTTTTACACAGAATTAAAAAAAGCTCCTCTGGGGTGATTTAGAAATGGTTTGCAGGTGCAATTTTTCATATGCCAGCATACTCCTCCTTCTCCTCCTCTCATGAACATTTCAGGCTGGAGAAGGTGGATTAAAGATAGGAAGAGAATATAAATGCTGCAGGCTATTGTTGATATGTGTGGACTGGACGCTGCCAGGGACCACTTTCAGCAAAAGGACTTGTATCACATTTCAGTAAATAGACCCTAAATCTTAAATTTTGCATATTTTTTCTGTTAAAAATATTGTCCTTTGCCACATCTCATAATTATACATCTGTGCTGATGTATCTATATCTACATCTATCCATCCATCCATCCATCCATCCATCCATCCATCCATCCATCCATCCATCATCTCTCTCTATCATCTCTCTCTCTCTAATTAATTAATTTAAAGTGTTCTTTAATAGTAGTTGTACAAAATTACAACTTGATAGAAAGATCTCCCAAGTAAAGGGCCTTTTCACACTTGGAAGATACGGATGTTTGGGTATGCTCTAGCACAGAGCATACACACACTGTGGAGATACTTCTGTTCTGGAGCAGCTCCCAATGTTTCTGAATGTGCCATCTTCAATAGCTGTGGAATAGTAAGAACCGTAACAATACAGTCCCAGATGCAGCCTTCACATCTACTTCCTTGTGAAGTCTGCATGGGGGAGGATGGAGTAGTTCTAGCTGTGCAGTCACGCACCACATAACCATAGCAACACTTAGCCATGCATGGCTGTTGCTGCAGCGAGATATTTATCCTGCTGCAGGGTAATTTCCAATATACACCCTGACTTCTGGCCCTGATCTTAACTTCCCTGGGGCACTGTCTCAAAGAAATTAAGTCAAAACCTCAAATTTGACCTCCCGCCCCCAAGAAAAATCCATTCCCTTTTAGTGGAAGGACATAGACACCATAACTTGAATAGTAAGGGATTTACATTCCTCTTAACTATGCTCAAATTTTGGTCAAGAATACTTTTTCCCCTATCAGAAAAGCTTGAGCAATTACTCAGTGGCTAAAGTTAGACCTATCATCTTTTCTGATCATGCACGTATCATGGAATGTTTAACACTGGGCCTTTTCTCACCTTCCCCTGGTACAAAGACTGGTGAAATTCTGGGATGCACTGAGCATCTGCGCCTTGTGGCAGGTGATGCATCTAGGACTTACCCCAATGTTTCCCAAGTGCTGGGTAAGGGTGATCACTGGGAACACTTTGCCAAGGCAACGGGTATGTATGATGTATGAAGAGGTGTGAATGGAGCCATGCCAGCATATACTAGCCAGTGGCTAGTATAGTTGTAAAGCATATTTTAATGCTCTACAGGTATACTCCCAAGGCACTCTCTGGCACATGCAGAACCCTTTAGGATAGAAGCAGCTGTGCACAGTACGTATGCTCCATGTGGGAGAAACCTTTGACTGCCCCACCAGTGCTATTGCAAGCAGGCCTATTGATTCATAATAATTCCTGTCCAGTAGGGATGTGCACAAATATACATAACATTTGATATTTGTCTGAATTCGTACAAATTTGGGCATCCCTATACAAATTGATGGGTTAAAGTCCAATTGTATTCAAATGTTATGATTCCACAGTTTGTATTCGTATGAAATGTTTCAGAACATTTGTACAAATGCTCTGGAACATTTGTGAACTGGGGAGATGGGAAAGCTGCTTCACAGTCACATCTACAATGGATCCAAAGTGCATTCGACATGTATTGAGAGAGGATTCAAAGTGGATTCAGGGCAGATTTGAAACTTTCAGAGCAGGTATTTTATGGGATACGTATTGGATACATATGTGTTTGTATCAGATATCTGCATGAATTTAAAAGAGTACATTTGTCTCTAATAGAATCCTACCTCACTCAAAGGGGATCTATTCGAAAGAATGCATGTTTTCTTACATTGAATTTGATACGAATCGAATGCCAAAAAATTCCCATTTGTGCACATCCCTGCTCTCCTGTATTGAGGTTGAATCCAATATTAGTTACAAAACAGTGCAAATATATGTTAAAATAATGAATCACCCATGCTGATACCAAAGAGAACACTCTAAGGGAAGTTCATGAGAGCATTGATAAGAGAAGTTTTCATTAGTCAAAATAGTTGGCTTAAGAAGCAAACTTTTCGAGATAAAGAGGAATTGCAGGAATTGGAAAAGAGTCAAACTTTCAAGATCAAATGGATCTATAAGGAATGATAACAAAAAAGGAGAGAAGTTGAACTATTAGAATCAACAAATATAGCGAAAGCCCAGGAATATCCTTAAACACAAATTTTATCATCATAGAAACAGAAACTCAGAATTACTTGCTTTACAACTGGAAAAACAACAACCAAGAGCTAATAGTTTCTTGGTTCTGTCACCAGCTCTCAATGAAACATAAAAGTTATTTTGACAGGCAGAGAATACTTGCTAGAGAGAGAGACATTTAGTGGCCGGTGACAACACCTGTAGCAGATGTGGGAAGGTACTGAGGGACATTTAAGGCCAAGATCCACCCAGAATGGTTTGTGATCCTCTGCTTTACCACAAGAGTGGTCCTAAGATACAAGGTATTTATTTATTTATATCCTGCCCTTCACCAGAAAGCCCCAGTCTGGGGCACAATAATAAAACTTATTTTAAATATATCCCTCCCTGCCACAACAGCACTCAGAGGCAGCTAAACAGTAAAGGCCTGGATGAAGAGGTATGTTTTAACTAAGGCCCATAGTTTACAATTAGCCCATAGTTTACAATTAGTCCATAGTTTACAATTAGTCAATATCTGGGCAGGTGCATCTGCACTTACAGGAGGCACTTACAGCCTACAAGCACCCCCTGTCTGCCCAGATGTTGCCTAATTTTAAACTAACTGTGCCACATGAAATTGTGCATCACAACCATGAAGCACCCAACCTTAACCATATCCTTACCTTAAGCACCCAGGTGGTGAGCATCTGCACTTCTTCTGGCTGGGGAGGTCATTTGAGCTGCTGTGCAACCATGCTGGCAGCTCACATGACCCCCTGAGGCAAATGTTCTTGTGCAGAGCATCAGTGTTGCCATAGCAATGGTGCTGACACACGGACAGTCACAGAGGGCACCACACTCAAGATGGTGGTGCCCTGCAGAGATTTGGCTGCCTGATAGAAAACAGGTAAGTGATCAATCATGTAGGGACTAGGCTGTCGTTTCCCATCTGTGGGATGGCAAAGAAAGTGTGAAATTGCCCCAGGTGTGATGAAAACCATATAATTTAGGTGCCTGGCAAGCCCCCATTGAGAGGCTGTTCCAATGTTGGTGAGCAACTATGGAAAGGACCTCTCTCATGTCCCTGCCCCCTTGCACCTCTGAGAGAGGTGGAACTTCTCTTTGAGATCTTAATAGTTGGACAGGTCTATATGGGAAAGGGCTCGACTTCAGATAACCAGGTCCCAAGCCATTTAGGACTTTATATGTTGGCAGCCACACCTACCCCAGCTCATACTTTCTTATGCTGTGGGAGCATTCACTCCTCTTTAAGCTCTCCTTTGGGTTCTATTATGGCAAAGCCATGGAGAAAGCACTGGCAGCTCTTCTGGTCACTCTCCTTCCCTTGCTTCACATGGTCTTACCTTGGTGCTCTCTGCATTTTGCAGACAGGAAAATGCCCAATGTCTGCAGTTATTTCCTAGCCCTGGAAGGAAACATCAAACAGGGAATGGAAGTGCCTTGGCTTTGGTACTTTCATAGTTGAGAGCTGAGCATCAGCAATATCGCTGGAGCAGCTGACAGCACAATAGTCAAAGATCGCTGAAGGAGTGAACTTCAATTACTGTGCACTTTCTGCCATTGTGCAAAAGTTATTTAAAGGTCTAATTAGTGCTCTGCTTAAGGCCTTTACAAAGTATATCATGGAAGTCAGTCAAAAGATGGTTTGATGAAATCAAAAGTAAGGCTCCAAGAAGAACTATCTTTGCTGCTCCACCATTTCCATTGCATAGGACTCCACTGTACCTATCAAAGGTAACATTAGTATTTTATAGAAAGGAATATATTAATAGTAATAATAATAATACCAGATGCAAATGTGTGCGAATAATATGCCAACCAAATTGGTGTTCACTGACATACAGTAGATGGGATATAATATTTTGGAAGGATTTTTTTTTAAGATCCTGAAAACAAGGACATAAACTATTGATAATATGCCTTTTTTTTTGTTAAATTTACTGGTGCCTGTTATAGAATGACATTTCAAGCATGCCTGTATGCTTGCCAAATTCCACACAGGTATTTAGAGTTTCATGGAATCAACAAATGTTGCATATCCATGAACATAGAATTTTACCGTTCTTTGGATCCAAAGAAGATAAGCAGACAGAGGAAGTATTCTACTCTTCCTAATGGGTTTTTCTTTTTAAACCATATTCAACTCTTGTGTCTTAAGAATCCACAGCACTTTCTGCATTTAGCCTTATTCTGGATTATATCTCGGGATAGCTGTCTGCTGGCCACAAGCTAATGCAGACTACAGCAGGGCTCCTCTTGGGCCTTCCACAATGTTCACTAGCATGTGGATAGCCGGTCCCTATTCTGGGATATATTCCAGAATAAGGCCAAGTGCAGAATATACAGTGGAGGAAACCTGACTTCATTTGAATTCCTCTTACCATACGTAGGATATCTCATGATTTATAGGACATATCAGATCTATCCATCACAGAAGTCTCATCTATCCATACAATGGAAGCTGGACTGTGGGGAACTCCTGAATGTGCAAACCCACTTCTGATAAGGAAGTGGCTCTGTGCAGTGTAGATGCAGTGTGTGACAGTTCACCTTTTCACCCAGTGTGAAAAGGCTCACAGTCTTACTAGTTATGTGTAGTTCCTGGTATATCCTATGTTCAACCCAGCTGGCAAGAAAAGACACTCAAAGGTATGCAAATTTGTATCTTCTTTTGTAAGTAGGGCAGAGGATCCAAACCACATGCAATGAACTAATCCCAGAGCATATTTTTGGCATCACAGTGTACATGTGCAAGCCTCTGTTCTACAAATCAGCACTTACCAGTTTGCAGTGCAATAGATGAGCTGATTGCTTAAAATGAATTGCCCTCAACTGGAACTGGATCAAAAACAGGTTCTGTGGAGCCCTGGCTCACATTATGCTCTGATCACTTTACATCTAATCAGGTTCTAGGAATAAGCAAACAAAAGGAAGCTACAATTTACCTGTATGGGGGAGAGAAGAAGAGAAAAGGGGGGAGGGGGAAAGGCAGAACTACATGTCAAATATAATCTCCCAGGCAAAGAGGATTAGTAAACACAGTGTGTATATAATTCAGAGATACAGTTCCAAAGGGAATAAGTTTCAGCTATCTTTTTAATTTATAGAGACAGTGTTTTGCCCTATGCAACTATCATCCACTGATAAAATCATAAAATATGTCTCTTACACGCAGTCCATTTTTCAGGGATGTTGTCAGATCCCCATTACAATGGTTTAGGAATGATAAAGTGCAAGACCACTAAACAGAAGGTCAAAATCCTAGTATCAGCAACATGAGACTAAAATCCACACACAGTCTTTTGCTTATGCTGGGTGTTAACCTTTCAGGGCCTCAATTTACTTGCCAATAAACACAAAGTCCAGGAGGTCCTGAAAACTTTCAGCAAAGCCATATTGCTCTGTTGTTGAGGACCAACTAGAAAATACAGTAAATGATGAAATATATAGAGAATTGTGCTTTTGGGATGCTATAACATTTATATGGATAGAAATTGTCAAATGAACTACCACCTCCCATATTAGGCTACTGGATGTTTCTTTGGAATGTGAACCTATTGAATAGTTGCTGGATAATAGAATCCATTCTTCATAAATACTTCTGCATAGGCTACAGCTGAATCAGGCTATCAATGGCATAGGGTGATGTTCTCTTTATACCATGTTACCAGCTGCCATGGTGGTCCCTAGGGGGCAAAACCACATAGGTTTTCATTTGGAGGAACTGCTAATCCCCAAACCACATTGTGATGATACCAACAAGAGACATCTTGAAAGTGGTCTCTTTAGTGTTCCCAGGCCAAGGGCTACTGCAACTGGCTGCTATGCAGATAGTTAGAGTGACCCATGTGGTGCACAGAAATGGCCCCGGAGGTGGGCTGTTTGTGGTGCACCTGCAACTTTGGAAGCTGAGGAACTTTCATTCCACTGCCTCCAAAAAAATATAGGATGGAGTCATGGCAATGCAGGTAAGCACTGGCACACAGGTCCTTTTTGCACTTAACTGCAGTTAAGTTCAGGGATGGTGACCTACAAGTGCCAGTACTGTCCTAAACTTCACTAGCAGTCCACCCCAGACTTTCTGATAAGCATTGCAACAAGGAGTAGAGGGAAGTTATGGCACAATCTAACCTCACAATGAACCATGTTGTTTTATCCCAGCTTGGCACAGCTTGGACAACCTAGGGGTTATAGTGGCTTCGGCTGATTCAAAGAAGATCACACAAAGGGTGCATTTGTGTGTAATTCAAAAAAAGACTCAAAATGCTTTAAAGACAGTACAGTGTGGTACTAGTGGTCACATTCCATCTCCAATTCATCTCTAATGTATTTTGAAAGTGCTATTTCTCACCTCCAATGTCCATTACAGGTGGAATGAGCACCACCTCTGAACCTGGCTTGAGGTACTTGGATAGATGGACGGACGGATGGACGGAGGGAGGGAGGGATAGGTCGGTGGGTGGGTGGAATGATTAGTATTTCAATATTTCCAGTACTGTTTCAAAGGCACTTCTTATGATCATCATACATCATAGCTACCAACCATGATAACATTTATAATATTAAGGTAAAGAAAGAACATTCTAGCATGCACTTTGGAGGTGCACATGAAAGGATTTGACCTGGTTTTTCACCTACAATAAGAATGAACAATACTGATTTCCTCAGACTTGTACAAAATGACAGGATCTGAACTTATTCCAAAAAAGGAGGATATTCTTTGTATATTGTCAGCTTTCTTGCATGAAGGGCAAGCTGCAATCTGGCCTAATGTGAGTGAGATGAATGACTTCTGTCATATTTCTCAGTGACAGTGATCAACTATAGGGAGGAGGAATTATGAGTAAAAGTAACTTTACCATCACCATCAGTTACAGAACTCAGTTATCTTTTTTTTAAGCAAATCTAGTTTAATTGGAGTACGCAGAGAAGTTTTGCAAAAGTTGGGCACTTATATACCAAATGCACCTTTGAGGCTTTCTTTCCTAAAAGCAAACAGGTGCATTGACTATCAGAAAGGAGAATAGGAAGAAAAGAACTTGCTTTGTGCAGCTTCTGCCATTCTTTGTTCCACAGTCCTCTTTGTCTTCCTGTTAGCCAAAATAAACTTCACATTTACTTCTGATTACCAAACCTTTAAAGCTGTACTGGTTCAAAAGGTTATCATTAGCAGCAGAGCTCTATATGCATTCATCTCCAATTTATTTACAGTGTTACCACTAGCACTGTTAAAAACTTTTGAGGAGTCAAAACCAGGAGCTGCAAAACAACCCAAGTATCATTACTAGTTTAGCCTTCTTCTAGTGCTTTAATAAGAGCACTGCATTACTCACCTGCTTCTTGAAGTGGCAGCATGCTGTTGTAAGTCTACTACTGCACCAAGCTGTGCTAAATTCTTGAGTTCCTAGACACTAACCACTAGCACTAGACACTGGAGGGCTACTGTGGGGGCAAGTGAATCTCAGCCACATGACTTAGACACTGGAATGGCAAGCAGGACACTGCTGCAAGAAGAATCACCCAAGTCTGCCATTTTGGTCCAGTGGATTCCATCTTGTGATTCCATCCAGTGATCTGAGATGGAATCCTCACCCATTATGTCACTGTCTCCCCACTCTGGACCTCCCTATGGAGAAGGGAAGAAACTACCAGTGATAATTACCTCAGAGTAGTTCCTACCTGTTCATCTGTTGGACTACCTGTTCATTGTGGACTGTGGAGGACAGTGGGCTGAATGAGGCAAAAATAATTGAGATATCCATCCCCTGGTCACCATGATGAAGGCTCAAAAGACTAGATGTGTGTAGTTCTGTATGTGCTTACTTCTTTCCTGTTTAGTGTTGCTTTTCCCTGTCATAAAGACACAAAGGATTTCAACCTTGCAGTCCTAGACTCACATATGAGATGATAAGGACCAATGAATAAAGAAAGATGAACATCCAAGTGAATATGCATACTAACCGCATACTGATAGGCAAAACACAACTTTTTAGAGATGTTATACTGAATTCTGTATCAAAGATTTTTGAAGTTCAAAGCCACAGATAAGAATTTAAAAAGCCTACAATAACTGACAAGGTCAGAATATCCAAGGAGAGATTTGGGAATAGATGTATCCATCTAAGCTTCTTTGAAACTGTGCCTAAACAAACAGTGTAGTATTTAATGTGGCAGTTATTACAAAAACATGGTACAAAAAGCTAAACAAAAGCTTACCGTAAGGATAAAACACATATTCTGGCTGCTGGAAAGAAAAAGTCACTACTATAATTTCACTTCTTGCTGTTTTCCTTAAGAAGGCTTCAAGCAAAAGTTATAATATTGTTAAGTATACGCTAACTTGCACACACAAAAAAAATTACTTACAACAGAGCCAAGCCTTTATCCTTGTTCTCCTGACATGATTAAAATCTTCCACAAGAACCATTTTTGCCCTCTGATTTTTTATTTGTATAACCTTGTGATTATTTGAGAAGAAACCCAGTGGAGCTCCTTTCTTTTCATTTCTTCTGGTACTGAATCAGGATCCTCACAGTACCATAATGGTGCCATGTGAGATCTTGGCCCATTCTGCACTTATCTCAGTTAATCCATTTTAGCTAGATCCAGATCAACCACAGGCAGAGGGATCCACATTGAATAGGCTTTAGAACAACAGCTGTGTGCTAAAGGATGTTAGCACAGATGTAAACCACATTTATCTGAACTGGATCTACTTTACTGACATGCAAGTAAGTGCAGGAAGGGCCCTTGAAGGCAAAACATATTCTTATGCCCATCAAACATATATTCTGGCACAAGAACCATTAACAATACCATAATAGTAGATCAAGAGAAAGCATTTTCACAGTACTTCCTGCCACTCTTCCACCTCACCATCAAGGCTGCACACTTCACACACATCTTTAGGCCAAATAACGTGGTTCTATTTTGGAATGCACCCAAAATGGCCGCACTCTACTGCCATTTCCTGTACTTGCCAATATAGTCTTGACTCTGCCCTCAGCCCTTCTTCAGGGTAGATTTGAAGGTGTCCCCTACTCTGAACGCATCTGCCCAGTAGAAGATGTTGTTCACACATTAGGATACTGTCTTTTCTTCCAAGATGCTCATGCAACTTTTATCACTCCCATCATGTCCCAAACTCTAACAACAGGGGAAGACCACTGTCTGAAATACCTATTACAAGACAACCAGAAGAAATGGACTGTGGCAAAGTTCTGCTTGTCAGCAGTCAAACTGAGAACAAGAGCAATTGCATCCAGTGGACAGGATCATAGAAAAACAAGGAACGTTTTAAATAATACTTTTTATTATTTTTAATTAAAAATTAAAAAAAATTCCCACCGTACTTTTAAAACCTTAATTATTTTAACATCTACATTGTTAAACTTTTTTAAAAATATTTTTATAAGGTGAACTGAAATAATGATAACGTATCTTTACATTCTGATTTTGGTCTGTGACCATAAATACAATCCAATATAGTCTTTCATTCAATATAGTCTTGACCAGACACTGTGAACCCAGGAAAGACAAGCTTCCTGGATTTGATGTTTGCGTGGCAGGGAGCCAGGTGGGATCATTGTGCAACTCTTGCCAGGAAAGGGAAGGCAAAGTATGCAATTAGAAGGCTAGAGGGGCATGTTCCATAAAAGAAATTGGCAGGAACTTACAAGAGGGCAATATAAAGGATGCCTCCTGAAATAAATTAAAATAGTGAAGCTTATATTTACTGTAAAGTAAAGGAGCTCCACAGGGAGAATGGATCGTCGCCATGTTCTACCAATTCTCCAAAGCAGCAGGGAGGACTCTTTTGATCCCATGGTTAGCCCCTCCCTGAGAGGCCTGTTGTTTCCCAGGTGAAGGTGAACTCTCAAAATATCTTGCCCCCAAAAACTAGGAAAATGCAGAGGGAAGGAAAACTCTCCAGCCAATGCCTATGTAAGGAAGGGATTTATTCATTTATTGTATTTCTTTCTTTCTTTCTTTCTTTCTACTTTACAGCATTGGAACTTTGGAACTTTGACAGCTGGAAATTTGACAGCTGCTCCTCAGTTCCTGAGAAGTATTTCTCCTGTCTGGATCCAGCCAAATACTTCCTTTGGTCTTTTTTTAAAAAAACATTCATTAAATTCAGGTAACAGGTGTGGCACTGGTGGATTCACTTGTTCCTATTCGTATCACATTGGAGCCCCTTCGCTACACACACCTCAATAACTGCAGAGAATAAAAAATACTACAATGATCAATTTTCCTCCAAACAATGTACTTACAGTTATTGAAACTATTTGAGCCAGACATCTGTGCAACACAAGGTAGCTACCCGTCAGATCATGTTCTTTTTGGGACAGGGACTCTACAGGTGAGAAAGTAGCATCCCAGTGTTCTGTCAAGAAGAAGAGAAAAAACTTTTTTCAACATCATGTGAAGTGCTATGGAAAGTAGACTTGGAAGCAGTGAGCAATAATGCCACATGTCTGAGCTTTCATGTGTTGAGATCAATTGTTCTCTTATTAAAAAGATGAATTAGAGCTGCCATCTCTTCATTGGCATTGCTCGGTGCCCAGAAAAGTCTTCTGGCAAGAAGAACTTCAGATCTTTCTAGGATGAAGCTAAATAATCTCAATTGTGCACACCAGGCTTAATGATCCTGAGTGCCTAGCAATGTGTCTTTATTCCAAACAGGCAAATATCATCTTCAGTTTTTAGAAATATGTTTCTAGACCTTTCTAGGCAAGAAAATGCTGCTGTAATATGCTTCATCTCTAAGATCATAAAGCATTTATAGGAAACGGACTGAAAAAAAAATCAAATTTGCCAACCAGACATTTTGAAATAATGAGGAATAGCTTGGGGCAAGACATAGGAAAAATGCATTTCCAAATACGGCCATCAAGGTAAGCAGAATTAATTGGAACTTGGCTAGGTAGCAGGGCCAATAGCAAATACTCAGGGACATCTAAAGAATAACTTTATGCCTCATTTAAATGGCTTGTTGACTAACCTTTCCCCTCTCTCTGTATCACACAACTACAGATGGTGAAAAGTTCTTATGTACCAAAAGTTTCAGGAACTAGGCTAATTATCTTTCCCCATAGAAATTTCCATTTGGATGTGCTTGCCATGTGCAAGAAAACTGTTGGAAAGCCAAATCGCTGAGCATTTTCCAATCAACTGTTAATTATCAGGAGAACCAAATGGAAATCAATAGTTCTTTGACACAAAGAGAAACATAAATTACTAGTTTCAATTTTCCACTTGAGTTCATTATCATGATCTTATATCATCTGGCCAATTTTACACATTCTTTTGTCTATAATATGCACAAAAGATTGAGGAGAAAAAATGTCAGAATCAACTCTCATTCCCTTTCTCCCATTTGCTTAATAACAGCAGGTTCACTGATGTGTTCAGTGATGGGAATTTTCAACAGACATCTTCTTGGCCACTGAAGGAAAAAGTACTAGTTAGAGCCACATTAGTCCAATCCACTGGGGCCCTCCATATATTCTTACATTAAGTATATTCTTATCTGTTCTGCCCCTTCATGTTACATAATTAATTGGGAACTGCCATCTGGACTAGAACTGCTACCATTTCTCCTAAAATTTTGGCTATGCTAGCTGGTATTATTATTATTATTACTGGGTGCGTTCCCATGGTACTAATTTGTATCTCTATTGCCCCTCCACTGTGTGGATTAAAGAAAAGCGGGTTCAATCTGGATTTAAGCGTTCCCAAGGGGGTAAGCAAAACACGCATTTAAAATGAACGGACCGTCCCCAAGGAAGTGTGTTTTGTTTACCCGCATCTTTTTCTCCCCGCCCCTCGCTGTTTCATTGGGTGATCGGACGGAAGGAATTTCCAGCTGCCGAAACGCCTCTCCCCCAGCCAGCGATCCTGCAATCCTTTCCTTCAAAAAGACCAAAAGAAAAATGTAAAACTTCTCTGTTTGTCTCCCCTGCTTGCGAAGACTGCAGCCGGCACTCTTTACAAGATCTCCACCCAGCCAGCTCTTTTACACTTTCACTTTTGCGGAAGCAATTCATCACAATGTATCTTTGCTGTTTCTCTTTGGGATTGGAAAGAGAAACAGCAAAGAGAAAATGCCTGCCTAGATCACTGTTTGCATAGATCGCTGGCTGGATGACAGGCAAAAGAGAGACAGAGAGAGAGAGATGATCTCTCCAGCCGGCAATTCCCACTTGGGAGAGAATCCCCGCCCCTTTTGCCACAGAGCGATCCCATGGAAAATGTTGCGCTGAAAACCCACGTCTTCCAGAAAGTACTGCTTTAAGCAGGTATTTTTTTTAACGCGGGTTTTCCCCATTAGCGGCACTGGAAACCCGGATTAAAGCCGTGCATGGGACCGCTCCGTGGCAAAAGAAGATTTTCAGCAGACTTATTATTGCATGGGAACACAGCCATAGTTTATTTCTAAAGCGCTGAACATGTACTAAGCACTGCACAATATTATATTAGACAGGTCCCTGCCCTCAGGCTTACAATCTAAAGAGACAAGAAACAAAAGGAAAATGGTGTGGGAGGGAACAGGGAACAGCCAAAAGCAAGCGCTTGAGGTCTTCAGTTCCAATTCGATTGTTTGTTTCTTATTGCTGGAATTTTCCTATTCTCTTTACTTTGAATTTTCTCTTCATTGATGACAATCCGGATGATGGTAGAGATGGTCAGCCGGCATCTACTCAGCCCCGCCCTGTTCAGCCTCAGTGCCAGACATTTTTCAACTGATGGATTGACTGCTATAGTCTCTTTGCCATCTTGTGATGGGAGCAGTTGGAGGAGGGAGGGGCACTACTGGGAGTAAGATGGCAGAGCAGCCCAGCCTGCTGCCTCTTCTCCACTCCTCTCAGGCAAGATGGTTCCTAGCCTTGTGATGGCAGTTGGAGGAGGGAGGGGCACTGCTGCGAGCAAGATGGCAGAGCCCAGCCTGCTGCCTCTTCTCCACTCCTCTCAGGCAAGATGGTTCCTAGCTTTGTGATGGCAGTTGGAGGAGGGAGGGGCACTGCTGGGAGCAAGATGGCAGATGGCAGAGCCCAGCCTGCTGCCTCTTCTCCATTCCTCTCAGGCAAGATGGTTCTCAGCCTTGTGAAGATGGCAGTTGGAGGAGGATAAGATATTAAATTCCCTTGCTCAAGGTCCTAGGGATTTTCGCATTACTCCCGTTCCATTTGGAACGGAAGTAGGACGGGAAGCCTAAGACAGCTCACAACGCTTTGAGCATTCACACAGAGGGGCGCAGGGATGCGTGTAAACGCATTCCGGAGCGCCCGTGTGCGAATGCTCAAAGCGTCGTGAGCTGTCTTAGCCGGCAAACGACGGCAAGGGGCGGGGAGACAGCTGAGGAGGCTCCCGCAGCCGGCGCTGGCTGAAAACAGCTGATTGTCAAAGCTGCGCCAGCAGGGGAGGCAAGCCCGCGGCTGTTAGGGAGAGAGAAGCATGCGCGAACGCTTCTCCTCCCGAACGCCTGCGGGCAGTTCGTGCGCGCCCGAACGCATGTAGAGCAGTTTAAAGTGCTCTACATTTGGAACGCGTGGAAGACAGCTCCGGACATGCCGGGACGCAAACTCGGCCGCAGCAAAGCGAATGCTGCGCCCGAAGCTGTCTCCCGCGCGTTCCAAACCCCCGTGTGTGAAAACGTCTCCTGTTGATGTTTTGCAAACATACAGCTAACTACCCAATGGGTCTATCTCACTTCCCTGGCAGCTAGAATGTGAACATGATTTTACTGCATTTTGACTCATCCTTGTAGCATGTGCTCATAGTGAAAGCAATCTCAAAATGTGATCTTTGTCTGATGGCTACCTCTTCCAAGATTGAGTTTCATGGATTGACCTCTGGTTCTGATGTTTTAGCAACTGGAAAACAACTTTGTTATCCACTTTTTGCATACCAGGTATGGGTATATATGTGTGTGTGTGTTTTCCCTTCTTGTTTTAGTTAATCTTTCCCCACTCATTTTATATTCTATGCCAAAAATCTAGTGCTGTATTCCAAGCCTTTCCAGGCACACAGAATCCACTCTGCAAATAGTCGTAAAACGGTTTCCAAGAAGGATATCTCTCTGGATAATCCTATGGGTTTCCTTCTTTCCATTGGTCATGACAGGACTGGTAATGTTCCAACCCCTCTGTATGTTGGTCCTTACGCAGAAGTATGCAGTGATGTCTTTCCATATTCTCAAGCTGAGGCTAAGCCATACTCTTGATTTCCATCTGTCTCCACAAGTAGAAATCATGCCCCACATCCTCCAGTCTTCAAAACAGTAGTAGATGGTACCTACTGGGACTGGTGGGGTGAAGAGCAAAGCAGCTAAAAGAAAGAAAGAAAGAAAGAAAGAAAGAAAGAAAGAAAGAAAGAAAGAAAGAAAGAAAGAAAGAAAGAAAGAAAGAAAGAAAGAAAGAAAGAAAGAAAGAAAGAAAGAAAGAAAGAAAGAAAGAAAGAAAGAAAGAAAGAAGTTTCTCTTCTACCCAGCACTTCTCACCCATTTAAGAGGACTCAAAGTGGCTGACAAAGCTTCCTGTTTTTCTCCCCACAACAGAATGCCCTGTGAGGTAGATGGGGCTGTGAGAGCTCAGAAGAGAGCTGTTACTGGCCCAAGGTCTTCATGGAGAAGTGCAGAATCAAACCCAGTATTCCCAGATAATAGTCCAGCTCCTTAACCACTAGACCAAACTGGCTCAAATATGTAATGCTAATGGTAGTAGGTTAGATTCTGCCCATGTCCCCATGCAGGCTGTTTGGCTCGGAATGGGCACGTATACCATTCTCGGTAACGAAGGCTGGGTGCGGGTTGGGTGGAGATGCAGTTGTTCCCATAAAACCACACCAAACCCAGCTATGGGGGAGCAGTGCCATCTCCCCTCCGCCCCCTCTCTCCTCATTGGAAACTGGATTGACGTCAGCCCACCCCTGTGCCACCAGATGCAAATGCCGCATCCCCCCTCCCTTAGCTGCACAGAAAACCAGGACTTCTTACATTTTTAAAAAACCTATGAGGTGTGGTGGCAGTTGGGCAGTCGAGCAGTTTTGCACATTTCTGCTCCACTGGGAAGAGTGAGAATGCCCAGCAAGCTTAAAAGGAAGAAAATCAAGCCATTATCATGATTGCCTGGGCGATCGAGAAACAGGGATGGAATATTTAGGAAAAGGGACAAGATCAAGCCGTAATTTTGCCTGCCTTGACAATCAGGAAGTGGGGGTGGAATACTTGCCGTGGAAAAGGGACAAAAATTAAGTCATTATCCTGCCTGTCTTGGAGATCTGGATTTTTTCACTCCCAAAAAGTCTCAGCAGTTGCGATCTCCAATTCACAGGACAGGCATGGCAAGCACACCCCACCTCCTAATTATGTGAGTGCCAATCTCCTCCTTGGATAGCCTGTGATTGTCCCCATGTGCAGGCTCGGCTTGCTAGGCAATGCTTGTTGGACCCCCAAACAGTGCAGAGACTTGTTTTTTTCAGGTACCAAATTTGGTCCTGGTCTGGAACGGTTTGGGGGGATTTGGTCCACTTTCCGCAGACCAAATCCAAAATGCATGGGGACACCCCTTGCTTATCCCGCATTTGGAACTGTACCAAACATGCATGTGGACACAGCCTAGGTCCCATGCAATGCAGATGAGGACTCTACAACAACTGGAGGACCTACCCTCTGAAATATGAACTATCATGTAAGTCCTTATAAACACTAAACACTAATCCTAAGTCTCATGGACATTCATTCATTCATTCATTCATTTACATTTCTGTTCCACTCTTTACTTTTAAATCTCAGGGTAGCAGAGGGCCTTTCCACACAGGCTCTTAAATAAAAAAAAAATTTAGAGCCTGTTCAGGGAGGGATCTGGATGTGGCTTCCGCATTGGAGGCCAGATTGGAGCCCCTCTGAGGATCCCACGTCCACACGTCAGTGCGCAAAACCAGTTTCTTAAATTGGTTTTGCCACCGAAATCCGACCCAGATGTAAGACCTGAAAAATTAGGTCTTACATCTGGCTTTCCCCCTTAAACCATTTCAAAGCGGCAGGGGAAAAGACAGATTGCCAGTGCATGCCCAGCTGTCAAAGAGGCAGAGCGCATACTCTGCCTCTTTGGCAGCTGGGCACGCCCACTGGCCTCTGCACAAAAGATTGAGGAGAAAAAATGTCAGAATCAACTCTCATTCCCTTTCTCCCATTTGCTTAATAACAGCAGGTTCACTGATGTGTTCAGTGATGGGAATTTTCAACAGACATCTTCTTGGCCACTGAAGGAAAAAGTACTAGTTAGATCCACATTAGTCCAATCCACTGGGGCCCTCCATATATTCTTACATTAAGTATATTCTTATCTGTTCTGCTCCTTCATGTTACATAATTAATTGGGAACTGCCATCTGGACTAGAACTGCTACCATTTCTCCTAAAATTTTGGCTATGCTAGCTGGTATAGATCCATTTTCTGGTGGCAAATGTGTAAAGGCCCAGGATAAGAGACAATTAAACTTCAACATAATTGAATTGGCTATGTGTCAAAGAGTGTGACAGAAGACAACTGGGGACAGGCAGCCTTACTGAAGTGCATTCCTTGTGTGGCATTGGGTACCTGGATCAGCTCCACAGGACACCACAGAACAGTACTAAACCAAGGGGCTCACCACCACTTAGACGGGTGCCAGGCCAGGAGCAGGGGTCTCCTGTAGGCATATGATGCCACCAAGAATGGAGACACAAACTACTAGACACCTTAAGCTGTGTTCCTATGATCATCCCTTACTGGAACCACGGAGACATTTTTCCCTCTATATAAACATGTAGAATTTTGATGCAGGTCTCAAAGCTCTTGTGTACTTAGGATCATAATAATGACAAACAAGTAAGTAAGTAAAAGTAAGTAAGTAAGTAAGTAAGTAAGTAAGTAAGTAAGCAAGTAAGTAAGTATGGATGGATGGATGGATGGATGGATGGGAGGGAGGGAGGGAGGGAGGGAGGGAGGAAATGTTTTATGCTATTTATACTCATTGAAACAATCACAACTGTGTTAAAGATTTTGATTAAAATCATGAGATTTAAAACAGTTTTTAAATCTTTTGCAGTGACAATTGAAAGACAGGAAAATCCACAAGACTTTTATGCATTAACTTCGATTTTGCTTTGCTTGTTGATTATTTTCGTTATAATAAAATCAGAATTGCTATCCATTTGGCCTAATGATGTAATGAACACTCTACTGACTCTCCCTGTTTCATCACTTACTGCCTCTTCCTCCTTTCATCATACATTCTATGGGAATGAGAGACACATGTAAAAAGGCATGAGTATTTTGTCACCTTCAAGTTGCTGTATTGAAGGGGATGGACTGCTCCAAATATATAGAAGGGGGGAGAAGGGGGGGAAACCCAGTATTTATGAGATTCCATGTATACCGCGTAATCTTTTAAGACCACAGTTGGAACAATAAACCTATTGTTATTGCTCTTTATGATTTCCATTGTGAATCTAACAGCTCTGATAGCATTTTCACCTCTGGACACAAATGATCTGGATTAAAGCTCCACATCTGGTTGTGAGAGTTGTAAGCAAGGCCCTGAGGCATTGACCCATGTTGGCTGATGACTTCAACAGGCCAACACCCAGCTGCTTCCCATTTGGGACCTAGGTTATGTAGTACATTATTAAGTATTACAGGGTAATCTATCCTGCAATGGATTATGCATACCCTTCATTTTCTGAACCATAGGGAATCTTATTGAACTCAGCAAAACTATTTGCAGCCCCACTTGTAAGCACACATGATAATCTTGGTGGAACTGACGCCTTTTGTATACTGTATTAACATCACTGAGGGCAGCACTCTGGCTCGGGTAGCGCATAGAGAGATGGTTGCTGTTGAGACAGAACTGAGTAACAGCCGACTGTCTCATTTGCAGATATGTGAACTCGGTTGTCATTATGGCTTTCTCATTCCCAGCAGGTTTCAGTGCAATTTGATAATTGCTTAGCTCCTAAGGAGTGTTGGAGAAACTGTGCCAAAAGAACCATCTACTTTCTACCTTCTGTTCTAGGGACCACTGGGGTAATAGGAACAGGAACCGGAGCAGTTAATAAAGAATTCCTTCTTCCTCACCACCCATATCCCCCTCCCCAACTCTCCTCTGCTTTCCTCCAATTTGCAGTGTGATTTGCAGATCCCTTAAAGCAAATGCAATTTGGGGCTAGTGATAATTATACCATTTTGCTCTCTTGCCTCTTCCCCAACCCTTCTCTACCCCCTCCCCTCTTTTTGTAAGCATATAGCTGAACGCTATATATTATAACATTTTCATTGACCAAATGCAGCCATTGCTTTAAACTAGTGACTCAGAGCAAATAACATGTCACATTCAGATCTGCGTGAATTTCTTCTCCAACTTGGAATTTGTGGGCTAGAGAAGCAAATGGTGGAGAACCAGATGCTTAAACTTTCCTTGCTTTAAGAAAAAAAAGGGGGGAAGGAAGGAAGGAAGGAAGGAAGGAAGGAAGGAAGGAAGGAAGGAAGGAAGGAAGGAAGGAAGGAAATATAAGTTCAGAAATCAAAATTCACAGTAGGGCAACTTCATAACTGATACATTCCAAAATGTCATAAACTGTGAGGAAGTTTCAAGTTCAGGTGTACATTTTTTGTCATAATCTGATGACCTTCAGCTCACCCATGGAGAGCGGGCTCTGTAGGCAGGAAAAGGGAAGGTACAACACCACAACACTGCTGTCGTTCCAGGCTTACGCAGCCCCTTGTTTAAACCTTTTCCTTAAACAGTGCCTCTCTTAGACGTCATGCTCAATAAAGCACTTGTTCTCCAAAACTCAAAATGAATTAAAGGGAAAAAAGGCAAAATAAAAGCCACACATTTAATAGTCCCAATTTTATTGGAATTTAAACACCCAAGTGAAAGGGATTTACATAAAAGATTCTGACCTGGATGATATACTCTACATGACTGAAAATTGCTTTTTGGCTCTTCATAAAGTTTTGACTTGACTGGCAGGTAATGTGTAAAAACAATATGCAAGCCCTGCTTTCATTTAAATGTGCACTCTCGCATGTCACTTCACATTATGTATTTTCATTTAATATTTTACAACAGCAATAATCACCTCAAGTGCATTAATATTAGGCTCTTATATAGAATAAACCAATATGTGTCAGAACAGACTGGCAGCAGTTTAACCCTTAGGTGGGCTTGCTTCAGGAACCTAGGTTGTTTTCTAATAGGACACAGATCACCCTTCCATATGGCCTTTAAGGCAAAATAGACACCAGAAGTGTTGAATCCAAAGGCAAAACAATACAAAGGTTTCTTTCAGTGGGCCAATATGATGATATCCTATTTTGTCTAAGCATTCGAACAGGCATAGCAAATATTGCCTTGAAAAATGGTGAGTCCTTTTGCAAAATCATGATTAAGTCTGGAGAGCTATGCTTTTATAGCAAAGAAATAAATACGTTTATAAGAGTCATATAAATAATATCATGCTAGGGACCAAGGTTTAAAAATTAAGCAACTAATTAAAGCTGCCTCAGAAGATGGTACAGCTGTTTCTAGTCGACGTGTGATAGGCTCCTATGATTTTTCATCGCTTTGTGTAGCGAGGATCAAGTGGATCAAAGAAAGCAAGATATCAAGTGGCAAGGGGCACAAAAGGGTCCCTGACAAAACATGCTGGATTCACCCAATGCCAGATATGTCCTTGATGGCAAAGTGTTAAGTGCAAAATTAATTGTTAACATATTTATATGGGCATGGAAATATCCCACTTCTCTGCCACCCCACTTGCTTCAGCCTGGAAGTGAGG
Organism: Aspidoscelis tigris stejnegeri; assembly: GCA_023333525.1. Lineage (NCBI taxonomy): Eukaryota > Metazoa > Chordata > Lepidosauria > Squamata > Teiidae > Aspidoscelis > Aspidoscelis tigris. Next base: position 100,732,184 of record JALMGA010000001.1, read on the forward strand.
CAGTGGACTGTCTGCTCAGCCACATATCCTAGCCCATGCAATCTATGAGGCTGGGAATGGACGTTCCCTAGCTAGAACATTTCCAGGGCTGCATCTGTACTCGAGTTTTAATTCAGCTTCAGTTCACCTTCAGAGCAAGGAACAACATCAGCAAATTGACCAATCATTTATTTTCCACATTATCTCCCTCAGAGGTGAATTTTCTAGGATAGAGAATGACAAAAGAAAATAGCTTCTCACTTTACTGTTGGGTTCTCTCACTCTGAAAGAGGACTGAAACTGGAATCAGTACTAGAAATGCCAGAAATGACCACAGAAGTAGGTTTGGACCTTCACATAATAGCACCAGGCACCAGAAGTGAAGGCAGGTTGCTTCAACATTTGCTGATTCTCAAGTGTTCCTCTTTTCGGAGTTTTTGTTTACCACTCTGCAAAGAGAGCACTCCTGGGGACAAATGCCACTCTCAGAAGTAGTTCAGACACTGGATGAGTGTGATGATGCATGGTGGCAAATACGACCACTGTTTATGGAACAGGTGCAATATGTGGTGCAACAAGTGACCATTTTAACAAACATAGATTCCCATTCTTGGTGATAAAATTCTGTACTTCCTACTCTCTCTTTGACTGTGTTTATACTGCAGCTCTTAAAACTGAAGGTTTCTGAAGCTTCATCTGCACTATAGAAGAAAGTGTGCACTGATTGCTGAGCTTCCTGCCCACACTAAACACAATCTGCATATTTGGAATTCAGGGCAGGGGCATGCCCATCTTCTCCTAACCTTTCAGCTCCTCCCTCTCTTGAAGTGCTATGCTATTGGCCATTTCCCCACCTCTCCCTCAACTTTCCACAGCTCCCCTCTCACCTTTGTAGAAATCACATATATATAGTATCTCCACATGTCCACATCTCTGCATGTTTCTAGCTTTGAGACTGCCCTCCATTCTCTTACAGATTGACTCTTCCTTGACTGATGTGATATATGGTGGATCCAGTCACGTACTAAACTGCAAATTCCATTCACTGTCCTGATTGCTCCATCACACAGTACTCATGACTTTTCATTGTTGCTCTTGAGCTTTCTAACAAAGCTGCGCATTTTCCTTAATGTAGGAGAAAGAAGTCTCATTGTGCAGTACTGACTTGGAGTAAAGTGTTCTCTAAATATAGGCAGAAGCATGAGAAGCACAAATGGGAACTGCAACTCACCATGTGTTTCCAGTGGCGACCGGTGCGTGGGGGAAGGGCTTTGGAAGCAGGCAGTCCTGCTTCCACCCTTCCCAAAATGGCGGCTGCTGGGAATCTGTCTCTTCTCCTGGCTGTGTGTGGTCTTGCACGCCAAAAGGCGGAAGTGGCCTCCGCTAAGGGTGCTAGAAAGTGTCTCCAATGTGGAAGGCGTTTAAGGTAAGTGACTTTAATGTGTCTTTTGGGTGGGTTAAACTGGTTTCTGCAGTCAATGTGGAAACACCCTAAGACAGCTCTTGTATAGAACTATCCTAATTGCATACCAGAAGTCTAAGTGCAAATAGGCCCCTGGTTACCATTCTGAAGGAAGCCAAAGGTAAACTGTTGTCAAGTAAATTGTATGGACATAATAAGGTAGCAACCAGAAGCTAAGTCCAAAGCAGGGGCCTATTCGCACTTGGCCTTTTTCTGGAGTATATCTCAGGATAGGGGTCTGTGGTCCACATGCTAATGCAGACTCTAGCAGATCTCACTTTGGACCTGCTGAAGCCAGCACTAGCATATGGACAGCAAATCCCTATTCCAGGATATACTCCAGAATAAAGCCAAGTGCGAATAGGCCCCAGGTGTGTTTTTACCAGCAGATTTTTCAGAGATAGGAAGCCCATTGAAGAAAAAAGGACTGGATAATCCCTAAGATATCCAAGTAATGAGAAAAGTTCCCTGTGTTTTATCTGCATATAGCACATGCATAAAACCTATGCTGGTGCATTTCCTGTTCCTGGACCTCAAAAATCAATTCTGTTTTGCACAGATGCAGGCCCACAGACATACTTTAAGCTTCCCATTTTAATTTTGCAAAACTGTTTGTACCATATTTACAGTACTGCTAACTTAAAAAAAACCCTATCCAAGCTATAATTCACACATTCATGCACACACACACACACACAGAGACCATAAAAAGTAAAGCTTTTATGAAATGAGTACATGATCCGTTTCCATTAGAATTCATCTCATGTCTTGAATTCATGGTAGGTACCAGTCTGACATTGATATAAAACCTCTGAGATTTTTTTTGCATGCTAAGCACAAATTTACATGATGCCAAGCACTTTCTCCATTACAACTGGTATTAAGAGAACATATCCATCTACTTGACAATTTTGTTTCTTCCCCTCTGTTCTTTCAGCTCACAGTTCCCTGGAACTTCAGGGAGTGATGATCCTTCATTTCCCTGTCATCTAGAACTGATTATTTACTTTGACACCAAAACTCAGTTTAGGGGGCAGGAGATTATTGTGATGTAAAATAATTCAAAGTATCACAAATAAGCTTTGTCAAACATGAAGCCATTCTGGAGCCTGCACCGCTTGTGCTTCCTCCACCACCACCTTCTTTGGAGCATCAAAGCTCACCTTTAAACACATGTTTTAAATTATATAAGCATATATTTTTATGATGTTCCAGCAAATGCTAGGGCAGTCTGGAGTACGGAGCGTCTCAGCAACAAGACGTGTACCTTGTCTGCCTTTTGTTTCTTTATCATGTGCATTTCAGAGGGAGAGATGCAGAGAGACAAAGGGCAATACTTTTGTCAAAATGATGAATCATATACATTTGCAGAAAATTCTGTTACAAAATGAATAATGTATAACCTTTAAAGGAGGCTAAAATGAACAAGAACGTGCAAACACACCTTCACATCCACAAACACACACAAACACTTCATGTATATGTGTGTGGGTGTTCATGTGCATCTAGGAGTCCATGAATGGAAGTGTCAATGCATGGCACAGTGATTTCCAATATGCAATAGATTTAGTAACTTCCTCTGCTTTAACAACCCAGCTGCTGTTAAAGGCTTCACAAATAAGCATACTGGTTACTGAAATATAAAGCTTTAGGAGGATGAAGGAGCACCTTGCAGGCTGCTGATAGGACAACCTGCTTACAATGGAACAAGCAACCCATCCCAAGCTGGGATAGGCGGGCTACATTTACACAGCTAGTTCCATTCCCAATGTTGTGGCTGCTTCCAGAACCCCAAGAGAGTCTCTGGAGACAGTGGCGAGGCTCGGAAAGCCAGGAACACTTTGTTGCTGGCCTTCAGAGTTTCTAACTTGGCAGGTTTTAAGGAGGAGGAGGAGGAGGAGGAGGAGGAGAGTTGGCTTTTCTACCACACTTTTCTCAATCATTTAAGGGGACTCAAAGCAGCTGACAAAGCTTTCTATTCTTCTCCCCACAACAGACACCCTGTGAGGTAGCTGGGGCTGTGATAGTTTAGAAAGAAAGCTGTGACTAGCCCAAGGTCACCCAGCTGGCTACATGGAGGAATGCGGAATCAAACCCCGTAACTATGAGTCTGGCACACTAACCACAAGATCAAACTGGCTCACAGAAGATCCATTTTTAGACATGCTCCCTGGGATGCTGCCAAAAAGAGTCCCTCATTCCATACTGAACCATAGGGACACCCCAATGTCTCGGTGATTCCAAGTATAGCCTCAGTTCAGTTGTAGACCTCAAGATTGTTAATAATTGTTTTATCATGTTTTGTGACCCTCACTGGGATTTCCATGTGAAGGGTGGGATAAAAATGCTATAAACAAATAAATACAAAATGCTGTAAATAAATAAATATGTCCAAATGCTAATGGATGCTCCTGTCTGTCAAACGGCAATGAAGGAATCGTTAGCTGCCATTGCTTCCTCCATTACACAAACTAGGGAAGTGAACAAATGCAATTTTTAGGATTTGCTTAAATTGAAATCTTTAAAATTCAAATTTACCCAAATTTGATTTGAATTATGCCAATTCAAAATTATTTGTTTGAATTTTCTATTCAAATTTGCACTTAAAAATGTCAGCAATATTTGTATGTGCCTGTACACATCCATACACATCTGTATGCATCCCGTATTTATCCTGTATGCAATCCATTTTCGTCACATACTGATGAGGGAAAGATGCATACCTGCAAGTACACATCATGTATGTACCGTACACATACAAATATCCAAATAATTCTAATGAATAGATTCAAAAATTCAAAATTCATTCAAATGCTTAAATTCAAATTTATAGACATTCGATTTGAATTCGAATGTTGACATTTGAATGAATTTGATGAAATTTTGAATGTTTTGAATATCCGTGCACATCCCTACTCCAGACAACCTTGCTTTGCTTTAAATATGGAGCTCTTTCCAGTCCTCCAAACTGGAGCTTCAAAAGCTTTGCATTTCTGGTGGACCTTCTTCCTGTCTGCTAGACAGGAAGCTCCGTCAGCAGCTGTAGGAGTGCAGTAAGTCCCTTAGCACCCGGTAAAAAGATGCTTGTTATCCAGCTATTTTTTTTTAGCTTTGCGGGGTGGGGAGGAGAATGGCACACTCCTCCTACAGGGCACAGAAGCAGCAAAGCTTCTGTCCCTGTCTGGAGGCACCTTGAGACTCCAGTCCAGTCTCAAAATTACAGCCAGTGCTGGTAAGAGGAGGGGGAGCAAGCCTTCCCTGTCAATCAAATAGCCACTCGAGATTACCTCTCTGCAATCTGACAGGCAGGGGAAAAGTTTCCCTAATTCAAATCTGAAAGTGGGGGTGTATGCCACTAAGAGGACATGCCACAAGCAGGGAGCTGTTTGAAGATCCCACGGTTTTCAACCTGCTCTGCTGCTAAAGCACCATAATGGCACTTACAGGGCTCCATCAGGGAAGAATTGCCACAATCCTCCTTCATATAGAATGTTCAATGGCAGCACCATCATGCAGACACTGCTCCCTGACTGTGCATTCAATGTGTGCCTCTGAGAGAGGCATTTGCTGGGCTTAAGTCTTCTAATGGTTTGAGCAAGGAAGCATAATGGTTACAGTATGGATTTAAGACCAGGTTTCTAGTCTCACTTGGTTGTGGAAGCTCTTGAGGTGACCTCGTGACAGTCTCTCTGTCAGATTAGCCGACCACCAAAGGTTGTGGTGAGGATAAATGCAGTGGAAAGGAATAATGCTTGCCAGCCTGAGCTGTTCTGAAGAAATGTTGGATGTAAATGCAAAATAAAAACAAAAATCATGACATCCCTTTTATTTTGTATTTGCATTTTCATTTGCATTTTTATCCCACCCTATACCCAAAGGTATGAATAATCCCTAATAGGGATATGCACAAATGGGTTTTTTGGCATTTGATTTGTAATGAATCGAATGTTAGAAAATCCGTATTTGTTCAAATAGATCCCCTTCAAATGCAGTAGGATTCTATTCAATACAAATGTATCTAATACGTATCCAATACGTATCCTGTAACATATCTGCTCTGGAAGAGTCAAATCTGACCTGAATCCACTTTTAATCTGCTCTTGATCCATATCAAATGTAATCTGGGTATGTTGCAGATGTGACTGGTTCAGCCACTTTACCATCACCCCAGTTTAACAAATTTCCAAAATAGTTGTACGAATATCCAAAACATTTGTATTCGTCCAAATGTTAATTTACGAATGTCCAAATTCAGACAAATTCATACAAATAATGAATTTTACAAATATTTTTGCACATCACTAATCCCCAGTTTTCACTATTAGTGAGTGAATTAGGTATCTGCTTGATTATAGTGTGCTTAAACATACAGGATAGAAAAAAAGATTCTGGGATAACAGATATAGGCCTGTCACCTTATTATGAATTTAGTCTTTGTTCCTTTTCACATGGCAGCATGACAGGAAGAAATAAACAGATGTGTTGCTATCCATTAATAATAACAGAGCTTCCACTATCAAGAAAAGCTTCAAGTTTCTGCCCTTTTTCTGTATTGTCATATTATAACCTTGGTCAGCAGCTTTTTCAACAGAAGTTTTGCTAGCTGGTGCTTTTCAATAGGACTGAATTTGACTTGGTACCTAGTTGCTGATCTGTTACAGGCTCCTATTTGAGTCCAGTCTTTGAATTTCTCCACAGCAGTTCAATCAGAAGTATAAAAGCAGCAGTAGAAAAAAAGGTGTCACTAGCAAATTCATTTGAGAGCTTGGACAGTGGTTTGTGTAGTTTTCCTTTCAGCGTTTTCTATGAAAACGGAATTGTCATCTGTAATCAGTTCTTGGCTGGATTGCCCTAGAGGACAGCTGGCTTTTCCTCAGTCTCTCCTTCTGCTAGCACTTCTTAATTCTTTTCACATACATCTCTGCTCACTTCTCAAAATCATATTCAAAACCTGATAATATTAAAGTGGGTGCATTCTGTGCATTTGCCTCGCATTTGTTATTCGCTTCACTAGTTCCAAAGCGTAGGTCTGTTTGACATTTTTAGCAGCTTGTTTGGCTATCAAGCGTTATTTTCATTTGCTCTTCATCACATATTGAGCACGAGACTGGCAGCAGTGTTCACAACCTAAAACTCATGCTCTTGGAAAGGCATGGTTCAATGGAATTCAAATCTTTGTCAAACAAGTTCCATTCCTGCTAGGTAAAATCCTTTCACTATATGAAGAACAGAAAATGCAGTTAAATGTTCAACAAACCTGGCCCTGTCTGTGTTTGCATTTCTAGGTTCATGGCTCATGCTGAATGCTGTGACCTAGTTTAATGTAGTGAAAAATCACTATGCATTGTGAAACAGCCTTCTTCAACTTGGTGCCCTTCAACTGTTTTGGACTCCTGCCATCACTGATCTGATTGCTGGGCCAGCTAGTTTTAATGGGAACTAGAGTTCTAACTGCTCAAAAGGTACACTGGGATGCAGAGTGGCCCCAACATTTGCAACATTACAGTGGTACCTCGACATACAAGTGCCCTGACATACAAGTGTTTTGAGATACAAGCCGCCGAGCGAGTGATATTTTGCTTTGAGATGAGAGCAAGATTTGAGATACGAGTATGTAAATACAGTACAGTACATAACAAAAACAACTGAGGTGGTGTTTGGGGGGCTGGAATGGATTAATGGGAAAATTGCTTTGAGATACGAGCGATTTGACATAAGAGCAAGGTTACGGAACAAATTAAACTCGTATGTCAAGGTACCACTGTACTTATTAGCACTGAGGGACAGTCATCACTTGGGATATAGGAAATAGCATAGGTTCAAGGGATTAAAAAAACAAACAGCTGTATCCTAAGCGGTATCCACATGAATCTAAACAAAACACCACTCAAAAGTGACTTAGAGGTAGCCGACTTTAAACCATTCTCATCCCACTTCTAATCCATATTAGTTCTGATTTTTTTTAAAAAAAGTTTTCTTAACTTCATCCAGATAGCACTTATCTAATATGCATTATTTGGATAATCTGGAATAAAGCATGGATAATCTGGAATAAAACATTTACTCCAATTTATCCAAATAATGTGGATTAAGTAAGTGTTGATTAAGGCACTAGTGTACAGATGCTAAAATCCCTAAGCTGCTTTTCCACCACTATTTTTTACTGTGTGCAGATGCAGCCCTAGATTGCCTCTGGATTTTACAGAATATACTCGTGTTGGGTTATAGTCATATAAGTTCAAATGGTGCTGGGTCCAGCAGGGAGGAGATGGCTCACTTTGGTCTAAACTAGAATAAATAAAGTTGTGGAAAATTTTAACCCATTATAAGGATGGATGGATGGATGGATGGATGGATGGATGAGTTTATTAAGGTCAAACACCAGGAGTACAAAACTTATTTAAAATGACACAGTATATAGTTCTAAACAGTTAAAATCTTTGGAGAATTAATAAAATAAACATTTTCTGTACTGAACATTTAAAATTAACGTATTTTATAATAAATGTGCTAAAAATTTAATCAATAAAATCATTGACCATTTGTCTTCTTAATTTTAAAGCTGCAACACAAAACCTAGCCACATTTAATGTGATATGGGCTTCTCTGTTGTTACCAGATCAACTTTGGAGGTACAAGTATCATCAGAAATGTTAACTGCAAAACCGGAATTTGAAATATACAGGGTTTTGACATATGAATTTGGCTTTATGATTGGCATAATTAAAAAGCTAAAGGCAGACCATAAAACGTGGAAAGGCCTTAAAATAGCAAGACTGAAGCCATATTGAGAAAAAGGCAAGCCTGGAGTTTAAAAAAAAGGACACAGTTTCTCTCTTAAGTTACAAGCTGGCTGTTTGCAAAAGATTAAAAGTCTACATGCAAGAGACAATGCTTGGGCTTTAATCTGATTAAGTCAGTAAAGAGTGCTGACACCTGGATGACCTTTGTTTTCTCTCTTTTTTGGGGTAACAGATTTTTTAAATAATGAAGGGGAAATAAAACCATGGAATCTGGGACAGAGATGGGTTTGTCTCATTTTAATAAAAATAATAAAGAATAAAATGGAATGGATTTTTGGAAAAGATTTGGTAAAATAATATATACAGGAATTGGAATTACTACCTAAATGGAAAAAGGTCACCAGTGCTAGGATGTAAGGTTTCATATTGATTAGGTTAGTCAGGAGAGGTGCTAATTGGAAACCTTAATTTAAGGTATACAAGATAAATATCTTTTGCAATTAGGCAGAGACACGATAGCATAAGCATGATCTTTACATTAAGAAAAGTTGAGTTCTTCCTTAGTTTCTGAAGGAGAAACAGAGGTTTAATGGGGTTTCTTTTAAATAAGAAATTATTTAGCCTTATTTTGAAATAAGAGGGTTTTTAAATATCCTATTCATTTCTTCTTTTTCTGTGGAACTTCACTGAGGGGCATGGCAATGAGTAACCAGTGTCACCTAAAAGAATTTCTGTTAGCCAAGGGGAACAGAACTAATCCTTGTAAACTCAGGACGAGGAAATAAGATATTTGAGTTTCAGATATCTTTCCTGTTTACCAGTTTTGTTTGCTTCATTAGGAAATGTTAAGTTTGGGTTAATTTGTATTCTTTTTGGGGAGAAGCTATGAGGAGACTGAAGTCATGTACATATTTTTATTCATTAACAAGGGAAAAACGAATCAGCAGTTTTTGGTACCAATTTTTGCTATTAAAAAATGGCAGAGAAGAGATGGTTTGTGGGGTCTTCTTCTTCTTGTCATCTGAAGAGGGAGGTCTCCATCATCTTCTTCGTCTTCTTGTCATCATGGGAGGCTAAAGAGACCTGGAGAAATTCCCCCCCTTTCTTCTTTCTGCTACACAGAAAGTGGGCGGAGTTTTTCTGCAGGAGCTGCGTTTTAAAAACTTTTGCATTTTGAATTTGGTCTTTGGTAAAAGCAGTTACAGAGACTATTTTTAAAATTATTTCTTTTAATTTTTATTCATTTTGGGGATCAGTCTGACTGAGACTGAAGGCCTTCCCAATTTTTAGTCATTTTTGGGTTCCTGAAAATGATGCAGTTTACTGAAATCCTACGCATCTTCAGTTCTGAACTTCTGGGCATGAAGAAGATGGGATCGTTGGTGAGAACAATGGAAGATGGCTTTCTATTCACTTTTCTCCCATATTTTTATTAAAGGTTTAGGGCCAGGGAACTTTTTCTAGAATTAGGACTAATTTTATTCTTTTTCTTTTTGGGCTTTTGTATGTTTCTTTAAGGTTTGGAATTGCTCTTATGAGAGCCTTATCCTCATTTTTAGGGCTCTTAATCACAAAAGGCAATTTTATTATGTTTTGGGAATTTTTCCTTGCTGCATAAGTTCATTTTTTTGGGTCTCAGGAAAATGGGGTAAACTTAGTTTAATGCACAGAGATGTGTTTAGGTGATTTAGTCATGTTTGGATTTTTGGGTATGTCTATCTCGACTCTTCTAATGTCTAATATGGTTCCATCTCACTTCAACTTCTTTTCTGTATTTCTAATAAATTCTTTGCATTGGTTTAACAAGAAACATTGGCTTTTGAATCCGAAATGGGTCTTGTCTCTGTTTTCTGGTTATTCCTCGTTATTAAATCCTATGTAAACGATCTATAAAGCTACCTATTCCCCTGGGAGAGGTTTAAATTTGGTGTTCTTTGGGCTTCAAAAAGAATCCAAATTATCCAAATTACACTCCCTCCATATTCGCTTACAGTCTAGACTGGAGCAATATTGGAACTGGTATCACTGTAATCTTTAAAATACTTTAAATAGTACTCATCTTCTCCTCCTGAGGTTCGCTGAAAAATAGGAGTGATACATTTTGAGCAAATCTTCCAGTAAAGGTGGCAGTGCAGTAGTTTTGTCAGTAGTTTCCTCTTCATTCAGTCCACATAGGCATACTCACTCTGAGAAAGCTATACCTCCAAAATTGGCCTGGAGAAGTGCTAATGGCAGTACATTAAATCCAACTAAGGTGAAGGGTTTCTTAAATTGGGGCTTATCCAGCTTAAATAAATATCTTGCTGGAATAAATGGCCTCACACTTTCTTTTATATCTCAGCTAACCCATCATGAGATGTTACATGTTTCTGGATTATGGCTGTTGCCTCACTTGCAGGAGCTGGATCACTCCAGCTGGAACCTTTCCATCTGGAACATCCAATCCAGCTGTCCCAGAACACTTGGATGGCCTGCTTTAGGACAGACCCCACAATCCCCCTGCAGCTTCCAGGAATGTCAGAGCATGCTAAATGAAAATTCCTGGCTTTGGAGCCCCAGCGCCAGGTGCAATTTAGTGCACAACTAAAATGGGTCCCCCTGCTAAACTGAACAGGAGGCATACACCCTTCCACAAGCTTTCCTGTTCCATTCCAGAGCCATTGGACTGATAGCAGACTTGTTAAAACAGGTCTATCAGCATCCCAATCTAGAAAGCCATTTTGGTCACCTAAACTAGGTTACCCTCCATCCCGTGCAGAGGGAGTTCTCAGAGTGCAGACAAGAGAGGTGTCTATAAAACAGGATGTGGCTGGAAGGATCCTGATGTCTTTAGAGCTGCTCACCACTGAAAGATTCAGGAAAATCAAAGGGGACAAACTTTCATTTCCAGTTTTTGACATATCTTGTCCATCATGATGACCAGAGCAATATTGAGACAAATTGAAACCCAAATGGAAAAAGATTACATTTGACTGCTACCACATGTCATCTTTCAGTATTGTTGAAGACTGGCTGCTAAATGTCAGATGCAGCCAGGTATTGGCAATATCTGCAAAACTGTGAGATGACAAATGCTGGTGTTAAAGGCTGAATTAATGTTTCACAAGTTACTTGCCATCAAATAGAAGATTTTTTTTCCATCTCTGGTGTGGCTGTGCTTCTTTTTTTACTTCCTTATGGAATGTCCTCATGGAGCAGTTAGTAAATATCATTTATCAAATGTAGAGGTGGAAAGAAGGAATGATGGATGGATTAGTCTTAGGTTTTGTCAATGTACCGGGGCTCAGTCACACTACAAAGATAGCCTGTTTTTGCACAAACCCTGGAAAGAGAGCCCTGGGCATTGAGGAGGAAATTTTTACATTACATATTTTAGAATAATTTTCTAAGGGCCATCATTTGTCATGCTGGAAAACAGCTGGATGGACAACATTCTGACCACTATTCTTGTCCATAGCCAGACTTCTTGCCACCCTTTCAGCTCTTACAGGCAGCATTCCAGCTGTGGTTTGGTTCTGACAGCTGAGAAAAGATGTTCCAGAATATTGAACATCTGTCCTGACTTCTGGCACAGAGTGAGAGCTTTTGCCATACTGCAGATTGCAAGTCAGCTGATCATTGTCCCTTTAAATGGATAATCTTTCAAAGCAGACACAAAGGAAAAAAATGAAAGGAAACAACATGCAATAGTGACACTAGCTAGCTGGGTAGGGTAGAATGCCCCAAACAAAGGAAGCAAGGCAGCGTGGTGCACCCTTCAGACTGAAACCAAACGCGTGCACCAGACTCAGCAGTCTGCTAAACAGATTCACTTTGCAGCTGTTGTGGTTTTGGCAGTATGGATGTGCACTTTTTCTATTAGTTATATATATATAACTAATATATATATAACTAATCAAATGTTAGAAAATTTGCATTTGTTCAAATAGATCCCCTTCGAATGTGGTAGGATTCCGTTTGAAACGAATGCACTCATACAAATTTGTACAAATATCCGATACATTTCCAATATGAACAAATATGTATCCAATACAAATACGTATCCAATATGTATCCTGTAACATATCCACACTCTGAAAGCATCAAATCTGACCTGAATCCACTTTTAATCTGTTCTCAATCCACTTCAAATACAATTTTTACCGGTGCAGATGTGACTGGTGCAGCCATTTTCCCACTTTCCCAGTTTAATGAATGTCCAAACTATGTGTACGAATGTCTGAAACATTCGTATTCATACAAATGTTAATGTATGAATATTGTAACATTCTATTTGTGCACGAATTCAGATAAATTCAGATAAATTTGGATGAATAACAATGTTACGAATATTTGTGCATATCCCTATTTGGGAGTCTTTTTGGTTAATGATGCAATGAAAATCCATTTTCACTCAGTGTTAGCTGTGACTTTGGGTCTATGTTTAAATCAGAAGGTGGAATGAGAAAAGAGAACATAAACATGGAAGGATTTTCAGGGCCAAATCCATATTATACAGAAGGCATTAGTGTCTTACTGTACCATACCATATGGTTGCCCATAATCTAAACTTTTTCTATGTTTGAGATGTCAGAGAATTTGGACAGATATTAACTACCACCACTCATCCACATGGACTGATAGATGCTACCATTTGCCTCCTTCAGTCTGTCCCTAAAAACATGTCTACTGTAGGAGACATTCCAGAAAATATTGCAACTTAGAAAAAAATATTCCTTCAAAGGAGGGAATTAGACATTGGGGAATGGAAGATAACAGTCACCAGGTATTTAGTAAATATGTCCTTCCAAACCAGACAAAAAGCTCAGCACCAGCTTACCTTAAAATTTGCAACACACGTTCCAAATTCCTCAGACTGAAAATGAATACACAAATGCGGGGGTGAGACCTATTTTGTTCAGTCCTAGTTCTGTCACAGATCCACTCGGGAAACCATCTGAATTACACCTAAAAAATCTGAAAATGCAAATCTGGAACATTTTCCTTTGCCAGCTTATTGTTTGCTTCATGTTTCCAAAAATAATGTGTACAAAATGTCCGCTGAGATTAGTCTAAACTTGCCAAACAAATTCAATGAAGTCTTAAGCTGTTGGACTAAATTAAATTGAGAAGTTGTCAAAGTGTACTATTCATAGCTGATGTTCTCAAATTATTCAAATAACATGAATTTTTAGCCATGTAAACTAACAAACAAGCAAAAAAACTTTAATGTGGCAGATTTGAAAAGCTAGAGTGGAGAAAAGGGGCTGTAAAAAGATATGCTGACAGAGATATTAATATAGGGGCCTTTTCGCACACGTCGCCGAAAACGGATCTAACAGATCCATTTTCTGGTGAAACGTTTTTAAAGGGGAAACCATTCCAAACAGGAACGGTTTCTTGGAGACCCCGCACGTACGCACACACGCGGGGCAGCGGCGGCAGGGCTGGATTTGAAAACGGTTTTGGGTGGGTGCTGTGCGAGTGCACCAGCACCCATCCCAAACTGGCCCTGCCGGCGCCTGCCTAGCTGTCAGAGAGGCAGAGTGCATGCTCTGTAACTCTGACAGGTGGGCGAGTCTGGCAGCCAGCTTCCCTGCCTTCCCTCTGCCAGAGAACCGATGATCCTTCAGGAGCTCCCATGGCGCGGCCGGCTGCTGCCTTCCCTGGCTGTCCCCTGGCAAGAAAAGCTGGGCATGACCCCTTATCTTTACCAGGGAAGCCAAAGTAGAAACCCCCCGCCCCCCAAGGTTTCACCGCCCGATCGGGTCTTTCCCCTCAGAAGAGAAAGGGCCATGACCCCTTCTCTTTCCAGGGGAAGATTCAGCTGCCACCCCGCACCCCACCCATGGCCACTTTTGGGGAGCTTACCTGGTCGCTGGTGGGGCAACTGTGAGAGCAGTAGGGTCGGCGTCCATTGAGTCTAGGTGCGCCGCTGCCTACATTTCCCAGGAGGCCTCGTGAGGGTACAACCGTTTTTGCCTGCCGATATGCGGACGCGGCTTCCTCAAAGGGGTCCTAATTCCGTCCCCTATGCGGAAGCCAGGTCTAAATCCATTCTACATCTGGCTCTAAATCCGTTTTTAGAGCCAGTGCGGAAAGGCCCTAGGTTTCTTAAGCAGAATAGTCCCTTTAGAGTTAAATGAAACTAGGAATGAAGTTGAAGGCCAACATAAATTTTATAATCATTGTTTACAAATTAAGGATCAAATAACTTCAATTCCAAAATTATGTAAGGGAAGAGGAAATTCTCATCAATAGAATTCAAGTTCTTTCTTCTGATAAATATTGCAAATATTGAGCCATATTTTGCAAAATTCAAGAGTCTCAATTTTAAGGATTAGGGATATGCTGAGAAGTAAATTGCAAACTCCAAGACTTTCCTTGCATAAGGAAAGAAATTATTGGCCTTTCAGCCAAAGCTTCATTATATCCAATGCCTCTGGGAGACAAAGTAGACTAGGAAAAACCCTGCACCTCCTCCACCTTCCTCTGGCAGCCACTCTTTAGGAGAGGCTGTCAAGGGCCAGTGGTCAAATGATGGGGAGGTGAGGTAGATGGTGACCTCACATGTACACTGCCTTCCTTCCCATCTGGCTTCTGTCACCAGACAAGACACACGGGCAGCTTCTGATGGTCCCTGGAGTCCATGCTAATTAGTAGCAGGGAATACCATATCTTCTCAGTAGAGCAGTCCCGCCTCATGGGAAAAATTCTAGTGAAACCAGGCTGAACAAAAATCACACTGGAGACTGCTCCAAGGGGAGACCATTTTAAAATAGTCTCTCAAGCATTCCTAATTGTGAGGCAATCCACCTGTCTGTGTGTTGGCCCTGGCAGAGCTTGGAACACGGCACCCAATATAATTTCACCAGGCTCCAGAAATGGCCCAGGATATGGGCTGTTTCTGAGCATCACAAAAAATATCCCCAGTCAATAACTTCAAAAGCTAGGTGCTTTCATTCATGGGCTTCAAAGATAGGACAGAAGTGGGACGTGTCATCCAGACATCTGCAGGTATGTGTCTTTGCCTCCTAGCCTGAATGACTTGAGCTCCATTTTGTCTGGTAATGTGTGGAATGCAGAAACTGACAAAGATTGTTTGTATTTATATAAGAAATTATCACAATAATTAAATGCATCGCTCAGTAGCACTCATTGTATGCAGCATTAAGTAGGTAAAGACTGCAATTTCAGGTCTATCCGTAGGTGTAAGAAATTAATCTTTTTTTTAAAAAAATAATCCCAGCACTCATGTAATTAATATATTTTATGAATACCCATCAGTCGCTAATATTGTTACGTGTTCAGGTATGGCTAAGCTACAGAATTTAAAATATGGAATATTAAAGACTGCCTTGAGCTTTGGCTGACTTTGAAGAAAAAAGGGGAAAATAATAACATGCTGGAATAGATTTCCCTTCCAACGTATTTTTGAATCCATTAACTTTCCACTGAAATCTATTAACTATTCATTAAAGCATTTTCTTGAATCCCAACCATTTCTATCCCTATGAGGATTTTTAAAAACTTTTATTTTTTTTGCTCAACCATTATTTTCACAATGAAATACATTTGTCTAAGCTCAGTACACATTTACAGTAACTGCCAAGTTGTCACTCAAAACCACTGAATATTAATGGTTGCCTTTCTTTGAACTAATGCATATTAATTGAGAGTGGCATTTTACAACTACAGAAAGTACTGAAACTCTAAGTAATTATTGTTCATTTTACAACTGGTGTTTGCTGTCATATTTTTGCAGTAAAGGAGTCGATCTGGAATACAGTGATAAGAAAACATATCTCAAGAAATATGTTAATGTTCTGTTATGTGAAGGTCATTATTATGTGTGGAGGCCAATAACAACAACAGAACAAAAATCTAAACCAATTGTGTCAGTTATTTACTCAAATGCAATTATTCCCTAAAAAAATAAATCAAACAATTGCTTTCAGGTAAGGCAGAATTTAAACAATACCAAAGGAAGTCATCGAAAGAAAATGTGCATAGATCTCTTTGATTTCAGTGATAATGCCCTTTGATTTTAAATCAGTCTGATTCATTAAAAATCACTTGTGGCTCGATTGTGTCTTTGTACAACAAAATAAGACAAAAGTAAGACTTAAAAAATAGCTAGAGCATTCAAAGTAGCACCTTAAAAAACTGAGGGATCCTTTATGCTATATATATTTCTTGGACTTGAATCCAGTTTATCTTATTCATATTCAAAAATAGGGTCTTTCCGCACATGCTTTAAAAACGGTTTTAGAGCCAGATGCAGGAAGGATTTGGACATGGCATTCGCACAGGGAACCCAATTAGGGTCCCTTTGAGGATGCCACGTCCGCACATCCACACTCAAAACCAGTTGCTTAAACTGGTTTTGCCACCGAATCCTACCCAGACGTAAGACCTGAAAAAATCAGGTCTTACATCTGGCTTTTCCCCTTAAACCGGTTTGGAAGCAAACGCTTCCACACCGGGGGGGGGGGGGGAGCCGGATTGCCGGCGCATGCCCAGCTGTCGGAGAGGCAAAGTGCATGATCTGCGACTCTGACAGGTGGGTGAGTGCGGTGGCCAGCTTCCCTGCCTTCGCCCTGGCAAGAGAACCAGGGATTAACCGTTCTCTGGCCAGGGGAAGGCGACTCCTACTCCCACCCCCACCCCACCGAGAGTCCCAAGCCTGTACCGTCCGACTTACCTCGTCGTCGCCGGCTCAATTCTGATGCTGACAGGGCCGACGGCAATTGTGCATGCGTGCGCTGTGGCCCTGACAGTCCCAGCAGCCCATGACTACATTTCCCAGCAGCCCCAGCCAATCAGGAGGCGCCCAGGATGCAGGCGCACTGCATCCTGGGTCCCTCCTGCCAGAATCAGAGCAACACCAAGCAGGTAAGGAGGGGATTCCGGACGGTCTCCCCCGGGTGGGCTAGAGAGGGCTTAGGAGAAGCTCCTCCTGGCCCCAGAAGCAGCGATCCGCCGCTTCTGGGGTGAGGGTGAGCCGTAAGGTAGGAGTCCCTATGGAGCCATTCATGGTGAGCCGGGGGAGAGCCCCGGGCAGGAACACTTTCACTGTGCAGACGTATCCTAAAAGGATGCGTTTTCACAGCGAAGGACACATTAACACCACATCATATGTGGTGTCATTTTAACACCCATTAGGCACACTTTAGGCATGGATAGGTGCGGATGTTCCTCGCCAGAAGTGTGCCTAATAGGTCCGACAATGCGGACGCGGTCTCCCAAAAGTGTGCCGAATCTGTGTTGCTGTGCGGAAACACCTCACCGGAAGTGTCCTAAACAGCAATGTGTATGCGGACACGAGATTCCGAATGTGTGCCTAATGGGTGTTAAAAGGCCTGTGCAGAAGCACCCTCAGTCATCTCAGATATATATATTATAATACAGAGATTAATTATAAAAAACAGCAAAAGCTTCTTCCCTTTCCTTGAGAGAAGGCAAGAAAGAACAAGCTGAGAAGATCTTCCCTCAGTTCCCAGCTGTGACCCTTCCCTCCTCCAGTGGTCAGAGGAAGAGATATCTTGCCTGCAGGATGAAGAGACAAAGGGCCTTTCTTCACATGCTGCCGAAAACTGATCTAAAAGGGGAATCCTTTTTTAAAGGGGAATCTGTTCCAAACAGGAACGGTTTCTTGGAGACCCCACGCGTACGCACACACACGGGGCAGTGGCGACAGGGCCAGATTTGGAAATGGTTTGAAATGGTTTGCTCTATGACTCTGACAGATGGGCGAGTCTGGCAGCCAGCTTCCCTGCCTTCCCTCTGCCAGAGAACCGATGATCCTTCAGGAGCTCCCATGGGTAAGGCACCCCCTACTCCTACTCTCACCCCCACCCCACCGAGAGTTGCTCCATCTTACCTGATCGTCTGCAGCTCAATTATGAGGCTGGCAGCGCCAGCGCCAATCACGCATGCACGCGCCGCAGCCCTGCCGGGCCCAGCAGCCCAGGACTTACCTCTCGCTGGTGGGGCAAATGTGAGAGCAGCAGGCCAGTGTCCATTGCGTCTAGGCACGCCGCTGCCTACATTTCCAAGGAAGCCTTGCGAGGGTAGCTGGCCAATGGGAAGGTGCCAGTTACCCTCGCAAGGCTTCCTGGGAAATGTAGGCATCGGTGTGCCTAGACTCAATGGATGCCGGCCTGCTGCTCTCACAGTTGCCCCACCAGCGAGAGGTAAGTTGGCCTACTGCTCTCACAGTTGCCCCACCAGTGACCAGGTAAGCACCCCAAAAGTGGCCATGGGTGGGGTGCGGGGTGGCAGCTGCAGCTTCCCCTGGAAAGAGAACTGGCCATGGCCCTTTCTCTTCCAAGGGGAAAGACGCGATCGGCTGTGAAACCTTGGAGGGGGGGCGGGGGGTTTCTACTTTGGCTTCCCTGGCAAAGATAAGGGGTCATGCCTGCTTTTCTTGCCAGGGCAGAGCCAGGGAGGGCGCCAACCGGCCGCGCCATGGGAGCTCCTGAAGGAGCCAATGGCGCAGGCTGCCGGATCGCCCACCTGTCAGAGTGGCAGAGCATGCGCTCTGCCTCTCTGACTGCTAGGCATGACCGGTTGGGGATGGGTGCTGGTGCACTCGCACAGCACCCACCCCAAACCGTTTCCAAATCCGGCCCTGCCGCCGCTGCCCCGCGTGTGTGCGTACGCGTGGGGTCTACGAGAAACCGTTCCTGTTTGGAACGGTTTCCCCTTTAAAAACATTTCACCAGAAAACGGATCTGTTAGATCCATTTTCAGTGGCATGTGCGAAAAGGCCCTTTGTTTGTTCCTTGTTTGTTTAATGAGACTCCCTACCTTCATTATAAAAGTACCTAAGCAGCAATTATTATTCTGGTCTGTTCATGGCTTTTTTAAAAAAAAGAAAATGAATACATTTTAATAGAAACAAAGAAACAGATGGGAAGAAAAGTAATACTGTGAACTCCTGTGAACAGCTAACATTTGTGTTTTAATCTGACCTAACTTTGAAGTGAGAATACCTAGGACTGTAGTCTCATGGTATCATTTCCCATTCTAGTTCTAATTGTTCAGTAATGAGTGCAATAACTTTAAGATCTCCAGTATCAAATGTATCTATGGGAAACAACATATCCAATATGATGTTTCCACCTTCTTTAAAATAGAAACTTGTAATGTCTATAAACCAATCATTAAAATTAAAGTCATTTTGTGCTGCTGATGAGTCTATACTGCTATTAACTCTTGATTAGTGTTTTTCTCTGGTGGTATGTACCTAGGAGCCTGGATCAGTTAGATTCAGCAAGGCACCATTTTTGAACAATTGGTTTAATTACTTGGATGCAATCTAATGGAATTCCTTTTCATTTATTTGTTTCTTCAGTATACTCAAAATATATTGTTAACATCAGTCTCCAATTAGGAATGATTTGAAACTAACTTCTCAGGCTGCCTCCAAAGAGGGCCAAAACCTCAGGATTATCTGAGTGCTAAATTGGGATCACCACAGATGGCAATACCAGCATAGACCTGAGACACTTTTTCACATGATCCACCCTCTTGGAGATGCACCCTCCCCATGCATGCACAGCACCAAAACTAGCCAGAAAATGAGAGCTGCACATGTTCAATTTTGAACTTCTGGGTCATTGATTTTGCAGAAAGCCCTTGAAGGAGCAGTGCCTCACAATGTAAGGGCCCACAATAGCCCCACAATGTTTCCCTACTGGCTAGCAGAGATGGTGAGAGTCAACTGCGGAATCTAAACAAGATCCTGCATTTTCCTTTTGTTGTCTGGAGGCAACCTCAGTCTAACTTATCTCACAGGACTGCTGTATTATATAAATCAGTTGAGTGAGTACTGCCTAGGAACTTCTTGAAGGAAAGATGACAATCGGCCATTTAGTAGCTGTCAGGTATGGACTGTTGATGTAGCCAAGAAGAATGTTTTCAGGAAAGACCAGTACAAAAAGGTGCTGTATTTTCAGTTGTTGTTTTTAATCTGATTGGAAGAGCAGGAGGTCAATGCAACAGGCCCATTGGATTGTTAGCAGACCTCATAGGCATGAGTGGCATTCAAATTTGACCTGCACTTTTAAATTCATACAGCTGACACAGAGTATTTAAATAGCTTGTCCATTACATGTGTTAATGTAGGGTTTACAAAGCAACAATTTTGTTTGGTTGCCATAGTAATTCTGTGCATGTTTCTATTCTAGTGACACAAGGATTATCTAATTCCTCCTGTAAGAAAGAATGGAAAGGGGACAAGAGAACCAAGGCTCTGTGTGGACAAAGGTGAGGGAACACTTGGCTAACATAAATAAATTCAAGTCTCCAGGCCCAGATGAATTACATTCTAGAATACTGAAGGAATTAGCAGATATAATTGCTGAACAGCTCTCTGTGATCTTTGAAAATTCCTGGAGAACAGGGGAAATTCCAGAAAATTGGAGAAGGGCCTATTCATGATTCTATGAAAAGGCCTGCAATTCATCAGAAGCTTCAAGCAGTGTATGGGAATCTTGCTTGTCACAGTCTTCCATGAATATTGCAGATCATTCAAGAGAGTCATGAACAGAACACATACAGAATGATGCATACAAAGACCCAGCCCAGTCAGTGACGTGACAACTTCTGGGCAACTTTTGCAAAGTTAACAGAATTATTGTGTGTGAATTAGCTTTCAAGCTTAACATTAATGTTAGTAGTGTTGACACCATACTCCATAATACCCTAAAGCCCTTTCTACACATACCTGCCTTTGGTTGGGATCGGTTCATCTGGAATAGTCAGGTCCATTGAACCTGCCCATGGAAGGTACTAGGACTGTACCTTCCATGAGGACTAGGAAGATATTAGAATGCGGATTACTGTTTGAGGTTGCTGGAGTGAGGCTCAAGGACCTGTGCTTTAGGGACCAATAAAGGTGATGCCCAAGGACAGGAAAACAAAGCCTCAGAAAAAGAGAGAAGAGAAGAAATAGACCATCATTTCTACTGTGTCATAAACTAAGGTCCTTTCTGCACCAAGCCTTACTCAGGATTATAATCTGGCATAGGGATCTGCCATCTGCATGCTGGTGCAGACTATGGCAGGCCTCACACAACTTCTGCTGTGGTCTGCTGCAGCATGCAGATGGCAGATGCCTATTCCACCATATAATATGGAATAAAATCTAGTGCAGAAAGGGCTCAAGTGGAACTTTGAAAACCTTCAATTGCCTGTCTTCCATTTTCTTTCCCATCACCTGTTATGATTACTGCAAACCCTTCAGCAAAGACAAATACTAAACACATGGATATTCTCTGTGTTTGAATGGCTATGTGTACACGTGCATATATGCACTTCCTGGACTAGTGAATTTGTAACATGCTGAAGTATGTTGCATCTTTAGTTTTTGAAACATTCCTTTCATTTAAAAACCAATCTTTTGAATGCAAGTGTGTTTAGAAGCTTTGCTGAATCAATTTACAGGAACCATTTTATGTCCTTTATATAGTTCCTGGCAATTCTGAGCCATGATACATTTTAAACAAATGCAATTTATACAAAACTTTGTCACATCTAGTCTCAGGAAATCTGAAAATATGTCATCAAAGCCTATTTAGAGATGGCTTTTTATTCTTCAATGTTTCGGTTGTTCTCCCATGCACTGTAAGAGGCAGCTTAAAATTGACATCTGTGAAATACACATTTCCAGCAGCACTATGCCTCAAATGGAATGACTAAACAATTATACAATCAAATCCAATAAATCTTTCCAAATATCATGTAGATTTCTTTCTCGGTCACAGTACAACAGAGGAATACCACTCAGATGTTGTCATGCAGAAGGGAATGGATTCTTTGGAATTATGTGCAATATTGCTTATACGTGAGGGGAAGGGGGAAAAAGGAACAATCAAGAAATGTCTGGACCTTGGTACTCACACTATAATAAGCAATGTGGTTGTGTGCCATTTTGATACATCCTGAAATCTTTCCCTATGTCTTAGATTTTTTTAATCTACCAATGGAACACACTCTTGTGTAGCTACTTGTATCATTACCCCAAATGTGCAATTCAAGTGGCACAGCTATGATGAGCATTCCATTTCACTTGAAATTTGATCTGTTCTGTGGAAGGGAAGCTATAATTGCTTACTCTTCAATGGGAACCCACTCTTCAGTTTTGCTCGCATGAAAACAACTGCTTTAAAGGCATTTGAAGGTTATATGAAAAATGTGAACTGTAAAGCCAGCCTAGGAAATTCTGTAAGAGAGAGCCTAATTAAATTGAAAGTGCATGTTGTCATCTGCTGATTCAGGGGAAAAAATCATGCATTTATTTACCTCTATCTGGTTTTTTTTTCTCTGTTACAGTGGGCAGGCTCACACCCCAAAGTCTTTCTTGTACTCTGATAATGTTGCTCACATATTTACCTGACACGCTTTCAGGTTTCCATATCTAAAATAGCACACCAAATTCAATTCCCCAGTGAACGAAGGCAGATGTCTTCACACAGCTTATGAAGGACCCAGGAGGTCAAGCGACCCCTGTTGCATTTACACCTAAGTTTTAATACATGTCCAGCTCACTTTCAGAGTGAGAGAGCACATCAGCAACATGACCAGTCATTTTCTTTCCACATTATCTAACCCAAGAGTGGATTTCCTGATCAAGATCGAATCCAAGTTTTAATCCACCTTTGGTTCATTTTCAGAATGAGAATGCACGTCAGCAGAGCAACTAGTCATGCTCCTTGTACACTGTCTAAGGCAAAAGTGGATTTCGTAAGTTAGTGCTGAAAGAAAACAGCTTGTCAGTTTGTTGATGTAATGTCTCACTCTGAAAACAGACTGAAACTGAATTCAGACTTAGGTGTGAACATAGTTCTAATGTGTAATTAGTCAAAATGCAATAGACCAGTTAAGTAAAATTTTGTGCTGTTTTTAATGTTTTAAAATTGCAATACATATTCAGGCACCCTCTTTCCCATGACCACTCTTCTTAATTTTAAATGTTTGATTAAGCATTATTCTACATTAGATAGATCTTCTACTTTAACCTTATTTTTGATTGCTAGCAAGTAGGAGTATGGTAGCTTCCATACTGGACTACACAACTCTACCAGCAGCCCCCATTGAACTCTTTGTCTGTACAGCAGACAAGCTCACCAGGGGCTGTGCAAAAAATGGCAACAGAGTCTGCTTCAAGGGGAAGAAGTCTTTAAAGAAGTCTTCCAAGCATTCCCAGGGGTAGAGAGCACTATCTATCTGCCATGTAACAAAAAGGCTTGTCCATTGGCATGTAGAGTCCAGCACCATTTCACTGGGCCTCCTGGAAATAGCTCTGGGGATGTGACAAAAAACAGCCTCAGCAGATCAATTTAGAGGCTTGCAACTTTTGTTCCTGATCTCTGAAGCAGATCAGGCTAAGCTGCCATATTTTGTACGGCCTTTATTTTGGTTACCAACTGCCACTACAATCTTGATTTGGATTGTTTAATACAGGCCAAGACTAACCTACACCAGTACGCATCAAAGTGCGCTGTGGGGAAACTACTATCTAATAGGTATCTAATAGGTCTTCTGTTTACATGATTATTAGCAAGAACAGAGGATTCTTAGCTTCTTCAAGGCCTGTCCTTGAAGCAAGAAATGTGTCAGATTTTATAATGCTTATGAAACAGTGAATCTTTAAGAAACAGACACGTGTAGGAATGTACAGGGATTTTTTTAAATATTCAATTCATATTGAACTGAATGCAAGAAAATTCATAATCGTTCGAAAAGATCCCCTTCAAATGCAATGGGATTCAAATCTGATACGAATGGTCAATCCCATATGAATCACATACAAACACATATGAATCACATACGAATCTTCATAAGAATGTATCAAAACAATTGATTCAAATTTGAATGTCAGTCTTTGAATGTGCCAACATTTGATTCAAATATAAATGTCCAAATTTTGCCATGCATTCAAGTTTGTTATTTTATATTTAGTGGTCTTATGGTAGGTTCTATATTTAAGTCTTTTGAGAACAAAATTTATGAATGTTCACTTTCATAAGGATCTTGGTACATAATCACATGTTTTGTAAATGGGAAAGTCTTAACCTTATGACTCCACACATGATATCCTAGTACACATTGCATGTGCTACTGCCGGTAAAGCCTTGCTACGTTAGCACTTGAACCATACACGGAGAGTGCTAAATGTTCCTAGTAGCCTCAAGGATGGACCCTGGACACCTTCCTCTCTTTCTAGTATTTTCCTCCCTCCTTGATTTCAAATACCATCTCAAATGTAGGGTTTTGAAGTGTCTGTTCAGTGAATGGTGTTATTGCAAGAAAGTAAGAAAAACTAGAATTGATTCCTGATGCTAGGCAACATGGTGCTGACTTAGGCTGTGATCACACAGAGTAATTTTTGAGCAATTTTTGATCAAAGACTGTCCCATCTCCAGATGCACTAAAAATAAGCACCTCACCTACACATTTTTTTAAAAAAAGATAAGGCAATTACTTCCCCTTGTCACTTTCTGTCCTTCATGTCCTTGCCTGCCTTCTAATTGGATTGGCCACTTTTGCCATGATTTTCTATGGACCTGATTGATCTGTAGCAAGTCCAGGTTGCTATTGGCCTTAGGAACCTGTGTCCTTCCACCATCACAAACTACAACTCACTCTGAGACTCATTTATTATTCCTGGCACACAAGGAATGTCTTCATAACAAAACAAAGGGTTCTTTAATATTTTGTGCTTGTCCTTGAGCCCCAAATACTATTCAGCGGTGTCCCAAAAGATGCATGTGGACATATCCTTAATGTTCAGCAGAGAAACCTCTGAGAGGGTCCTGTGCCTACGCTCCCTTCCCTTTTCAATTGCTCTGATCATGTGTCTATATTGGAAATAGTAAAATAAGGTGAATTTAAACTGGGGCCAGGGATGCTTCTGCACTTGTTTTCATGTCCACTGGACAGGAAAGGTACATTATAGACTAATGGTGACTAGTGCTCACACTTGTGCGTGCTAATACACAATAGCCTAGCCTATGTGCAATTGGTCACTCACTGTCTCCAGTCATGTGTCCAATCCTCTACAGGATGCTGCCATCTTGGTTCCAGTGTGCTGCACAATGGTGCATGCGCCAGCACTGTTGCTATGGCAACACTGGTGCTCTGCACAAGTGCAGTCACATCAGGGGGACATCTGCCAGTACACTTGTGGGGCAGATCCGATAGCCCCCTTGGCTAAACAGTTCAGATGCTCGCCACTGGATGCTTCCAGGTAAGTTCCCAGTTGTGCTAGGTTAAGGTTACTGTGCTTGTGGTGCCAATAGTATGCAATTAGCCATTGTCTGGGCAGGCAGGGGCACTTGTCGTCTGTAAATGCCTCCTGCAAGTGCAGATACACCTGCCCAGATGTTGACTATATGCATACTACAAGGATAAGTATGAATTGGCCTGGATTTCTTCAAGAGTAGAGACACCTTGACCATAGGGGAGATTAACCCAGATCATCCAAAAAGTGCACAATGCTCGATATATGCAAATTTAAGCTCTGAGGACCCCACCTTTAAATAAATGCAAATTTTAACTCTGAGGACACTACCTCAAATTTTTAACTTAGCATTTTCTCAGAAGCCACATTACCAGTTCCTTTGACCCAATGTCCATTCATTTTCTAGGCAGGAATGGCAAGGGTGGGGCTAAGCCAATACCCTGGCTAAGATGCTTTAGATAGATAGTTTAGTGCCCAGTTAGAAGCATTCAATGCCAGAGTAGATAAAAGGATACATGGTTAATGGAGCCTAAGGTTACTCTGGTCGTGCTGCTCATCTTCTTGTAAAGAGTAGTTTACATTGAACTGGGCACATTCAGCCAGAAATGGGCAGGATCTGGAGTGGGAGGATGAAAGTCACTGCGAGAGGGACCAGAGTGGAACACTGTGCACAGCAGTGAGAATCCTGCATAGACTTTGGCGGACTGAGAACAGTGCCAGACCTTGGGCATTTTGGGTCATTCAGGAGGAAGCAGTTCAAGGGGAGATTTTGCTCATTATCTTACCTCCACTAACTTCATACATTCATATAAGGGATGGAAGGCCTCAAAATTACTTAAAGAGGATTAAGATAAGGGTGTTTTAACCAGGGATTAGGCCAGTATGGGAACTGGTAGGAATAGGAGTGTCTGGCTTGGTTACCTATGTGTTCGTCCCGCCCCTGGGTACCTAGAAGAATGCCTTAAACGCCCATATGGATAGTGACTATGTCTATTCTTTTAAAATTTCATCTGCACAAAGAGGACAGATGAGGATTCACTTTTATCAAAGTCTAATTGCTGCCATCCTTTCTAGCTTTTTTCTAAATGGCAGTGCTTTCGCTGGGCAGCAGGCAAAGCAAGAATGATCAGAGTAAGTTTTTAATTTCCATTATTCACATTTTATTATTATTACTCAGTGGTATCAAAACTACCTGGAAAGCAAGGGCCCATATTCAAAGACTGACCTTCACATGTGAAGTGAAAGCTTTTGTGCCTTGGTTTGAAGATTCAGATTGAATTCAGGTCAAATTCAGATCGGATTTGGAGGCACAACTGGTGGCAGCAGGGATTCAAAGATAATTTGAAGTGAATTCAAAGAGTAGCCCATTCAAAGTGGCTCCTTTTGTATGAATGCAAATTTCTGTCCCATTTGCTTCAATGTGAATTGGGGGGGGCAATTGTGCACATCCCTACACTAGTGAAAAACAGTCTTGGTCTCTCTCTCCCTATCTGGGTGGCATTTTCTTTAAATATTAGCTGCATCATTTTAGACCCTTCATTCTTATATCTTCAAAACAAGAAACATTCACATTTTTATTCAGAAAAGGAGGAATTTTCCACACAATATTTCTGGCTTTTAAATTTACTTTTATACTGCCTGGTGCTTGTTTTAAAAAACAAAAAACTCTCCTGATATATTTTCTAGTATGTGAAAAAATGTTATTTTATTTCAGTCAGATGATTGGCAGCACCTCCAATTACTATTACACCAAAAAGCCAAGGAAAGAGTTCCAGTTTTTCAAAGAAAAAGAAAACTTTAAAAAACTGATTAAAGTGAAACCTGTACATCATTCAGCTTTCTAGAAAATTTAAAAGATTTACACTCCGTGTTTGGAAAGAACATTTCCCCTTGCAGCTGTCAAAACAAGCTGTCAGTTCAATTATTAGCAATAACTATTAGTTTTTGTTTTTGTTTTTCTTAATAAAGTTCCAGCTACTTTTCAGGGCCTCTGAATGAACAAACTGTTTCAGCATACATTTTAAACATGCATTTCCAAGTGCCCATGAAATCGGATAATTGTACAGAAGTACTATTTGATTATCCCATAAAGTGTACTATTTGTTAATACGTTGCTTGATTACTGTTTTTTGTATGGTCATAGCCCAATGCTTAATGATGATGATGATGATGCTAGTAGTAAATCTGCTACTGCATTTAAAATAAGACCAAACCACATAATTTATTAAAACTCCTAGAAGAAGTTAGACGATCTTGACAGAATTTTTACTTTTCTATCCTTACATCAGCATCTTCATTAGGTGTATTGCCTAGCAACAGACAGTATATAAACTTGAAAGATTCAGCATGTTATTTATTTTTATGCCATCTGAATATATCAAAGATTTCTCAACTTACCTGTCTTCTCTGAATTTTCCATAAGGACAGAGCCTTCTTACAATAATATGATCCTTGGTGTCTATTTTCTCCCTATATATGTGGATTATATATGAATTGAAAGTGACACACTGTGGTAAATACAGAGACTAAGGTCACATCCCCATGTACTATGAAGTCCAAATTGATCTGAATTCAGCAAGGAGCATCCCCATGCAAAGCCCCCAAACCAGACTACGTGCAAACCAAATCGCCCAAATCCGCAGTAAATTTAGTCCTCTAGAAAACTTCTCACCGGTTGCCTCACATAGTCTGGCAACCCTCAGAAGCTGCTTGCCAGCTAAAAAGCAAACCAAAGCTGCTACAATGTTTAGAGGCAGTCTAGCAGAGAAGCGGCTTTGGTTAGCTTTTTAGCTGGCAAACTTCAGAAGCTGTTTGCTGGCGATCGGAGAGCGGTGGTGGAATAAGGATGGCGGGAAGAGGTTCGTGGATAGCAAGGGTCAGATGACTCCCCCCCCCCCGCATTGCTGCATCTTTACCTCTCAAACTGGGGCAGTCAGTTCTTTTATGTTTGACTGGCAATCAGATCACAAGGCTTTCTGTTTGATCACTGTTTAAAAATGGCAGGAGTTGCAATTGGGGAAGGGGTGTTGGGTGGCATTTCCCTGCCCTTGCTACAGCAAGTGGCACAGGGGTTGGTGACGTCAACCCAGCTCTTATCAGGAGAGAGGGGGCAGAGAGAAAATGATGCTGTTTCCCCGAGCAGGGGGTTAGCGCAGTTTGCATCAGGACAGGCATATTCGACTTGAGCCCACACTTTCGTCAATCGCATGACGGGTCAATTCAGTCTCGTCTCCATATTCAGACTACATTTTATCAAATTTGGACTAAATGGAGTGCAAGGGGATGTGGGCTTAGGAACCAACCTGATCTCACTGATTAAGCAGAAATGATGCTATATGCAAGGTATTTTGCCATCCTTTTGTGCTATTCTTGTGAATTAACAACTCTTAACACTCTGGGCGCTATCAGAAGGGCCCTTTTTTCAGCTGCTGGTCTGCCAATTTTCTGTGGGTCTGATTGGTCACCACATCCATAGCAGCCATTTCCAGGCTGGGTTTGGTTATAGAAGCCTCCATAGCCTTCTGCCCAATCAACCCCCCAAAATGAGACACCCTCCAAGTGATCATTTCCTGTCTGGGAAAGGAGAGCACATTCCGAGTCTTTGAGATGCAGTAAGTTTTTTTTGGTATTTATGAGTCAAAATATAATGTCTTGGAGATGCAGTTTTTACTCATAGATAAATAAGACATCTTTTCAGGCACATTAGAACACCGGAAACAGTGAATGGGCTTGGAGCTGAGTGCATCAGCCCTGTTCTAATATTCCTCTCATTACTACTACTCCATACCCCCTTTCCATACCCCATGCTGATTAGATAGTTATGAAGAGGGATTTTTAATATATTAAGAAGTCATCTTTCAAGAGTTGGGTTTATTGCCCCTTTGCTAAGTCTATAGTTGAACTGAGACAAAAGAAGCTGCATCCCAAATTTTCCACCACTGTGGCTTCTATGGCTGTTAGGTGGCAATCAAATTCCTCTTGATCACTTCAGCAGCTACAATCCAGCTTCATCTGGACCTTGCCATCCTGAAGGCCAGGGCCCCTAAGCAAGTTTCACCCTCAGTTTCTATGTCCAGCATTGCTCAGTTGCACACCCCTGAATATTGTTAGGTCCTTTGAAATGTCTTTTAACACCAGAAAAACCTATGATCTTAAATGTGTGTGGGGAGGGGGGGGAATAGATTGCAGCTGCTTCTGTTCACCAACTACCTCATTTGACATGTACAGTGTTACTTTTGTCAACTAATTAGAAGGTGTATTGATGCCGATGAAGGTGAGTAGCTGATAAGATTCATTTTGAACAGTTCTGAGTGTGGAATTGGTCTTACAATTAACACTATGATTGGTTTTTTGTATAGGAAAAGCAAAAGAACATTACTATCTGATAGATAATACCCCTCTTTGCACTTACCTCTCTTTAATTTGGGATCAGTGGGACCAAAATAGCCCAGCTCAATGAGCTGGATCACAGGGAGGAATGGCCAAGGTTAGTGTCATCTGCACTGATGTTGTAGGTACAGATTAGACCACTCCATGCCGGCAAAGCTTGGATGAACTCTGTAGATTCACCACCACTACTTCGAAGAAAATTTTGTGGAGTCCCTGAGAGGGTTTTTTTTTGGGGGGGGGGGGAGCACACTGTGGTGCACCACTTTAAAGCATCTCCCACCAGAGATCTGGATTAAGGGCCATGTTAATCCTTGAGCCTATTCACATTTAGGTCTCTGGTATGCAATTAGGACAGCTCTAGCACAGAATATCTGTACCAGAGTTGCCCTAGGGTGCTTTCGCATTTGCTGCCGAAAAGCAGATCCGCTTTTTGGTGAACCGTCCTCCCTCAGATCCATCACTATTTGTGATGGATCGGAGGGACCCCAGTGCATCCACACACGCACTGGGAGGATGGATTCGGGAGGACAGATTGGAGTGGGTGCTGTGCGGATGCACCAGCACCCATTCCAATCTGTCCTCCAGCTTGTGCACCAGCGATGCCACCTCTGGAGCCACTGGACTGGAGCATGGAGCTGCCAGTCACCGTGTGTTTCCGGTGGCGACCAGTGTGCGGCGGAAGAGCTTTGGAAGCAGGCAGTCTTGCTTCCACCCTTCCCAACATGGCGGGCAGAGGGAATCCACCCCTTCCCCTGGCCATGTGCAGCAGCGTCCTACTTCTGCATACATCCAGGGGGAAGTGACGGAGGTAAGACCTGATTTTTCAGGTCTTACATTTAAGATGGATTTCGGCAGCAAAACTGGTTTTAAAAACTGGTCTTGTGCACCGAAATGCGGACACAGACTCTCTAATCAGGACTACAGTGTGGATTCATGTTAAGGTAAGTGTTTTAAATGTGTTTTAAGGGGGGGGGGGGTAAATCCGTTTCCACAGCTAGTGCAGAAACCCCTAATTGCATACAATACTAGGGACAAATAGGCCTCAGATCAGGCTCCATGCAATGCAGACAGAGCCAGACTAGCAAGGCTGAGGGGACCTCTTTGATTCACAATAACATGCAGATACAGGAGCCCAGAATGTGTACTACACAGGCCCTTAATGTGGATTAATGATCCAAGCAGAAAGGGTGAAAGGGTAAACTGTTATGTACCATAGAGAAGAGCTCCAGTAAGATAAGTAGGGGTGGAGATTGTTGCTTAGTAACCAAGTTCAGTGGTTCCTTGTACTTGATTGTTTTTGTTACTCTGCTTCCTTACTACCTTCACCACAGACTCAAGTACTGTTTAAGATGACTTCCTGCTCATGACATTTGCTCTCTCTCACCTTTGTTAACTCTGAGGAGCCTGATTGTACAGAAACTATAATAAAGAGAAGGTTCCCTAAGTAGTGTAAAATCTTTAAAAATATCCCCACTGCAAGTTGAGACCTCTGATTAGGGTCATTAGGAAAAGGTGAGGCACACTTATCTCTATACATTTTCCATGTGTTTATATCTCCACTGGACGGTGAGAAAATTATAAAGAAAATGGAAAGGAACTCAAGAATGAAAAAGCAAGAAGCTAACAGTTTAATTCTCCTCACTTTCTTTTTCAATTATCCAAAGATTTTACCTTCCGAACAAAAAGAGGGGGGGAAATGTCCCTAATTACCGCTACATTAAACCTTCACTGGGTCCAGTGACAATCAGGGCTTAAGCAGAAAAATTAATCCCCATACAGGGATTTCCAAAAGAAGTGGAAATCAGTACAACTTAGAATAACGTGGATGTCATTAAGATGACCTTTCCTGACAAAGGGCTTAACATTATTCTTGAGAAGGAGAAGTTGGCTGGAAGGAGAAGCTGGCTCAGGCATGGCATGACCATCTCAACAGGTCATTTCCATAGCCACTACCTTTGCTGGCAGGCACTGTCAGAGTAGGAAAATCTCACGTAGTATAAAAGACCCTCAGGGTGATTCCGCATTGGCTACTGAAAAACGGATTAAAGAAAATCCATTTCCCAGTGATCTGTCCCCAGGAGGAGCCGTCCAAAATGGGGACGAATCCAAAGATGCCTCACACGTCTGCAAATGCGCACAGGGGACGGATCCTGCAGGACGGATCTCCTGGGTGCTGTGTGGAGGCCACAGCACCCATTCCCAAGGGCAGCTGGCCTCCCACGCCACCGACACTGCCCCTGGAGTCACGGGACTGAAGCGAGCCTGATAGTTACTGCATGTTTCTGCCGGCACACAGCATGTGGGGGAGAGGCTCCAGAGGCATACCGGCCTGCTTCCGCCCCTCCCAAGATGGCAGCCACTGGCACATCCATCTCCTTGCCTCTCCATGTGCAGAAGCATCCTGCTTCCACATGGATTGAGGCAAGGGGATGGACTGAAGACCTGATCTCATGTGCCAGTGTGTGGAAATGGCTGCCTGGAAGGGTCCCTCATCTGTCCTCCAGTGCACAAGGTAAGTTTCTAAGTGTCTTTTATGTGTGCTAATATGTCTTTGATGTGGTTTCCATGGCCAGTGCGGAAACACCCTCACTCCCATACTTCAAGGTGGCAGCATGTGTCACTAGTTCCATGAGTGGCATAGTAAGTAGCCTGGAAAGCAAGAGGTTGCTGGTTTGATTCTTCTGTAGAGGTGCCCAGGCCAAGAAGACTGCATTGAGGTGTTAATAGAGATGTCCATGTGGTCATCCAGGAGATTTGGTGGCACACACACACAGGCATGCACACATAGACACCCACACATATAGAAAATAAATGTTTATTAATAAGATATTAATTACTGTGCTCCTTTTATGCCTCATTGCATTCTATCCAAATCTGGAGACAACAGCATGTACTAATTACAGTATTAGCTTAGGGCAGCAGATGCAGTCTGGGGTTTCTTCTTTCTTCATTTATGGGCCATCACTTTTGCCTTATTGCTCTGGAAACAAATGGCTTTGCCTTTCTGGATGCTTCCTAATTCCAAGCAATAGACTATTAGACACCCTCTTCAAAAGCCTGGGTTTTACATCTGCCACTTACACACGAGATTAGCTTGTTTTAAGCCAGACAACTGCATTACCAGATGTAATGCAAATGTTTAAATCTGTGCAACGGCTCATGTATCTTCACATGCAGCCTCTTCACCCTACCCCCACTTAGCGCCTCAAAATATTAATTGATCTTTCTACCTTCCTTGTCTCCCTGAGAGATTTAAGTAGGAGTTATTATTATCACATTTGCAGATGAGAAACAGACACTGGAGATTAAGTGACTTCACCAAGGTC
This sequence comes from Aspidoscelis tigris stejnegeri, assembly GCA_023333525.1. Classification (NCBI taxonomy): domain Eukaryota; kingdom Metazoa; phylum Chordata; class Lepidosauria; order Squamata; family Teiidae; genus Aspidoscelis; species Aspidoscelis tigris. The sequence goes on from JALMGA010000001.1 coordinate 100,765,313, forward strand.
ACCGCAAAGGAAGGGTCTAACACAGCAGGAAATTGCACCCTATTTTGATCCCAATACTTAACCACAAACCCACTCTTCCTGACTTTTTGGAATATAGTCTATGAGGTCATATCTCTAAAATGAAACTTGTAATGCATATGCACCAAGGGACCGATTGTAGCTTTTAATTCAGACATCTTTTGGCTTACGGATGTTTGTAGAATAATGGTAAAGCCCCAAGAAAGTCCTTCTGAGTTTAACAATAGGAGTCACATTTGAATCCTTGAGGGGGGGTGGGAGTATCTTGTAGGAAGAAGAATTTATGTGCTCTAATGAAGCAGTAAACTAAGAACTACTAACCTGTGCCTTTCTACATGCACTTCTATGAAAGCACCTGGGTGTCTCCATTTTCATCCAGCTCTTACCTTCCTGAGACCAAATAGGACATTAAATTTAAAAAATCATAATAAAACAGCACACATACAGAGGGCATACAGAGGGGACCGCTTTAGAATCTTCTGCACTGCATTTTGCCTATTCTATTTATCCGCGACAGAATTTATATTGTTTTAATGTAAGTTATAGCTCAGGATGTTGACATGCTGGATAATGCGTATACAGAAACAAAGTATAAGACACAGGATTTATTGCTTCAGCTATAAAGGGCCATGTGTGTGGATATGCACATGTCCGTGGGTGTGCATGCAAAATGCTTTGGCTGGCAAGGAAGCCACTAATTTTCTCACCTACCTGCAGTTTCTAACTGAATCACAAAATGCTGCTCCAGAAAGTGCCTCAGTTCTTCAGAAAGATCTTTTCAGTGACAATAAAACATGAATGAAGGGTTGATGGAACTTTCTGGCTATTTAAATGTTAGCTTACAGACATGGCAGGCAAGGGGGTGTGAGATTAACAACAGGACCAGTTCTATCAAAACCCATTCAGATACCTTTGTGAGGCTTTTTAAGTCCCACTCAAAGAGCTAACTCCTTTACTTCTCAGTTTTCTTTAGGGAAAAAAAAGGAAGTTGGTAATTACACAGCTAAAGTAATGAAAATATATGTTTAAGTTAATATAGTAGCCTGATCTTGGACTCATGCTATTTAAAAAATGAATGCTTGCAAATGTCATGCTGTTTTTGTTGGGTTTTGTTCAGTCAGTAAAAAGAGCAGATCTCTGTGATTTTGATAGAAAGTAGTATCAGTGTATGTTCCTCCCAGCTCCTTCCCAAGTGTTTTTTGAGGAAAAGAGGTGGAGCTGTTAAACAGCAGTATTATGGACAGCTGCAACAAAAGATAGCGCCTGCTGTTCTGCAGGCTAAAGAAATTAGTTGTGTATTGCCGATTTACTGCAAGAAACAGATGGCTGGAAACATGAGTTTATCTGCTTGGGCTTGAGAAGGTCTGACATTATACCTCCCTAGATAACACTTTGTTTAATAAAAGATTGCCATGCTGGTACAAGAACTGCCAATATAAACAGTCTGTATCTTTGTCTGTCTATCCATCTGTTTCTTTGATAGGATCTGCACCACTCCTTTCTGGTGGGCTGAATGCACAGGGAAGAGGCTGAAGTCCACACAGACACTGTGCTATTCCTCTGCTGTGCCATTTTAAGCACACTTTATGGTGCTTTTTTAGCACCGTAGCTTTTTGAAGCGTTCTCAAAGCCTTTCAAACAGCTCCCCATCCTTCGTAGCAGTGGGCCTGCTGCCGCTACTGTGGCCTTTGCCACTGTTCAAGGGGAATGACTGATCCCTGTGCCAGTGCTTGCTTATTCCCCTCACTTATCAAACTGCAGCAATGGAATACCTAGCCAAGATGTGGATGCGCAGGGAGGGCTTCCCTCCTTCCCATGGCAGAATCAGTCATAATCTTGAGAATGGAGGGTTGAAGCTATCTCTCCCTTCCTCTTTTGACAGAGAGTAGTGAGGGTGAGCCAGTCTACCCTCTGGTCCCACAGTTACAGCTGATCCTGCTGTGGGAGGGACCCTAACCCCCACCCCACCCCTTCAAAAATACAGCTGGGGATTACCTCACTTCAGTTAAAGAGGCAGGTGCATTCAGCAACACGCAAAAAACCAATCTGCAGAATTAAAAGAAACTATTGCTTTTCTTAATTCAGTGATGGAAGGACAATATTCTTATTTCACCCTCCCTGTTCCTGTGTGGATCCTGCCATTGTGTTAAAAAGTGTGTGTGTGTGTGTGTGTGTGTGTGTGTGTGTGTGTGTGTGTGTGTGTGGAGGGGGAATCACTACACCTAATCCCATTGATTTCATGGTTTCTTTTAACCCGTGTTGAACTTTGACCACCATCAGGTAGAATTTTGGTCATTGTCAAATTCAGGGTCAGTGATGGGCCAAATACCTAGACGTTGTTTCAGCTGCAGTTTGAATAAATGAAAACCAAAATGGAAGAGATAGGGGTGGTTAGAAGGTTGTGGATGTTGCATATCTTGTAAACTAAAGCTTGGGTAAAAAACTACACAGAACCCTAATTGATAGCTCAGGCCTGCCAGTTGCCTTTTTGCAGTAGGAATTTCTTGGCAATTTCCTTGTCCTGCCTTAAAACATTTTTTTTTAAAAAAAGTCACAAAACTCCTCAGCAGGACCTCATATATTAAAGGAGAGGAAGAGCAGGATCCCTGTGCATGTGCATATGTGGAAAGCGTCTGGAAAGGGGCAGGGGCTTGCCTAGACAAATACTAAGATAACCAGGTCTGTGTCCCACGCTGTGCATTTTCACTGATCCTGAGTGCTGATCTACTAAAGGAGGGAAAGGATTCCTATCACCTAACAAGATAGGGATCATGGGAGGATCTGTACAATCCCATTGGATTGTGTCTACAGGGTGTCAGGTGCAGGATGACTACATATCATCAGTGGCCAGCCTATTTTCAGGGGCAGAATTCATTCCCAAGAGTGCTTTATTACAGAATAGAAGAATCCATTCTGAAAATAAGGTGTAGGCTAGGATCACTTCTGTCATCCTCATGCAGAAAGATAGCAGTGAAGGGACAGTCTATAACCCACTCAGGACTCCAGTGACAATTTCCCAGGCTCCAAAAATCACTCACTTCCAAAACCATTTCTGGACCCTGATAAAATAGCCCTACTGGGAAATGTTGATGCCAAGGAACTTGCATTTCCCAGCTTTGAAGTTAGACAGACGAGGATGCACCATCCAAATGGACATACGTCCATTAAGTTTGTTTGTTTGTTTGTTTGCTCTAATCATGCTGCCCCAACTGGAAAGACATTTGTCTGAGATGCTATCAAGCAGCATTTCACAATACTGCCAAAATGCTAATAAGCCCTGCATTTGATTAAAGCTACTTGGGCTGCTTAAAGAGTAATAAAACACATAAATTGAAGGGAATATATCAATGAAACTACGTTCATGCAACTATGTACCCTTAGAACACCTTACCATAAACTCATTTTGATTGTGGACAGTGAAGGATTGCCCCTTTGGTGTAATACCAACAGTATGAACACTGCTTTAGAAATTCCTCTAACCTTCAGATCTTGATCTTAAAAGGAGCACAATCATTCTGGATTCCAGAAAAGGAGGAACACTGAATACAAACTAAACACCCATACATATTAAAAATAGTACTGTAGCACAAAAGCAGCTTGGAGATGATAGCATTCAGACACTTGTGTGCCCATCCTACATCTAATTCATATTAAATGGCAGAGAATGGATTTTGGAAATGCATTTTCTGGCCCTTAGAATGGGTTAAGGGTCTAGTAGGTTAAACTGCTTTTGAGATGATTTTTAAAAAACTATGTGGATGCAGCCTATATACCACAGAGAACTGGTAATTGGATGAACATCTACATCTACACTAATACAGTAAAATCTAACAGGTCCTAAACTGGAGAACAGTTTTGATAATCCCATCACAAACTTCTCTTTTTTCATAGTTAAAGGTCATATTCTTGCACTGATGCCTGTCTATATTTACCCAACACCTAGACTGTGAGTCAAGGAGGAGGAAAAGCATAAACCCCAGTGAAAGTTCAAGGATAATATATTGTCCACCACCTGATTCAACCCAATGTGGAAAATCAATTCACAGAGAAGTCTGGCCAAATGTTCTTAAAATATCAGAAAAGTTGTTTGTAGATCCCCAAACCACAATCAGCTAGGGGAATGAACAAGCCTCATATGCTCACCAGATGATGATAGGGATGGGTTGATGAGTTCAAGTCCAATTTCAAAAGGGGGAAAAAAGATTATTTCTTTATGGCTTTGGTTGATTTTCTTGTTTTTTAGGAAGAAATTCCTTTATAAGCAAATATCTCTAACATAGCTAGAGAGGAAATGATTTAAAATGCATAATGGCTTGCTATATTTCACCATTTATTTTTAATGGAAACATTCGTACTACATTAGCTTTTGTAGTCAGTAATCTCAAGCTGTATTGGTAGAAAAAAAGAAAATATAATTAAGAATGGAAATACTACACAGCATTTAGTTATCTTTTTCTCTCCCACACTGTTACCCTCTAGATAAAATTATTTATTTAATATGTAAATTAATTAATATATTATATAGCTACAAACATTTTGATTATAAATTGTGTATGTATGAGTATATAGATTTAGATTTCGATATAGATAATCTATTTATTTATATATTCTAAAGTAAAAGGAGTGGTTTGAGTGAACTTGAATCAAATATATAACAGTAGAGAAAAGGTGCCCTAAAATGGAGCTCAACTCCTAGTGAAAATACAGTTGAGCTTTTGGTTCACAGACACATCCAGTTTCCTTTCAACAGTACAGAAGTGGACTGCTAGTGCAACAAGACCCCCATAAATCACAGAAAGCCACTTCAAGGTAAATGAAGACCTTGTGCAGATGTTAAGAAACTTTCTCACCCTCCCCCCTATTTGCTATTTTTGTCTGATTTCCTAAGCTAAGCTAAGGTGGTTCGGTTAGAGTTGTGCATGATTTATCCTCCTGTTCACTTCACATTGAAGTGAATGGGACAGAACTTTGCGTTTGTGCAAACTGAGCCACTTCAAATGTGTTAGGTTTTGAATTGGGATCAAATTCCTAATGCCATCAGTTGTGCCTCCAAATCTGTTCCAAATTCACTCCAAATCCTTTTTGAAGCTTTGAACAAAGGCACAAATCTTTCACTTTGCATTTGAAGGTCAGTCTTCAAATACAGATAATAGTCAATTTGAATGTGAAGTTTCAAACCTTCACAATTTGTACAAATTTCAAAGGTGATGGACATTTTACCCTACACCCAGGGAAACCAGATACTGTAAGGAAGCCGAGGAGCTGCATAATATCACAAAAGACACAACACTGGCAAACCAATTCTCTGTCTTTCCCAAGAAAACTGCATATGTTTGTTCATGAAGTCACCAAGCGGAAAAAATGGCTTATACATGTAGGTGTGATTAATGAGTATTCTGAGACACAGGCAGGTTGCACATGGTGTCTTTAAGGTGCTGTAAATGTGCCATAAGGACCCAGGTTCCACAAGGCACTTCTTCCTCATGGAGCATTCACTGTGCTGAAGGAGTGCAGTGACCATACAGATGCTGAAGCCTTCTCCATGCTGAACTAGAATAAGCACTGGCATAAGCATACAAAATCATGCATAGTATAGAAAAGGTGGATCGAGAAAATTTCTTTAATCTATCACATAACTAGAACCAGGGGGCACTCTATGAAGCTGATGGGTAGGAGAGTCAGATCAGACAAGGGGAAGTATTTCTTAACCCAGAGGGTCATCCTTCTATGGAATTTGCTGCCAGAAGAGGTCATAACAGCTACCAGCCTAGATGGCTTTAAGGAAGGGTTAGACAAACTTATGGATGACAGATGTATCAATGGCTACTAAAACTGATGCCTAAGGACATGTTTCAGGCTTGGGAGACAAGCAAGATGCCTCTAAGGTCATTTGCTGGGATTCAAGAGCAGGGGAAGGTTTGCCCTTGACTCTGCTTATGATGCCCATGGGCAATTGCTGGGCCCACTGTGTGAGACATGATGCTGAACAAAATGGGCCTGATCCAGCAGGGCTCCTCTTATGTTCTTAGTAATTGAATGGCAGAGGAAAGAAAGGACTCTCAGGCTGCATTCCCATTATAAGCTTAAAACGGTTTCAAAATGGTTTCAATCCTCACAATCCCCATGTCAGGTTAGCTTAACACGCTTTTTGCATGTTAAATCACCCCAAAGCGTTGTAAATGTTAACACTCATTTCAACAGGTCTCGCTCCGGTTCGTGTGCTTGAAACATTTTACATTTCTTGCTGTGGGAACCATACTGTTTTAGTGGGATGAGAATGCATGTTTAGGGTTTTCCTCCCCCAATAGCTTGCTTCCAAAGATAGTGACTTCATTGTAAAAATCCACCCCTTACAGCAGCCATTACACTGTAGCAATCCACCCGCTTCACACCTGATAACAATGTTGCAATTCTCTGCAATTCTGGCTCTTTAAAAGTTCTGACCTTTAGAAAGGGAAAAGGAAGGAAAGCAGCTGCAGGTTCTGGGAGATGTGTGAGTGGGCGAAGGGGGCTTGAGTTGCCATTCTGCTGTGTGCCCTGGGCAATGGGGAGAGGAGGGAAAAGAATCACTGGCTGTCCGGTGCCACTTTTCCTCCATCCAGGCAAGTGGCAGCCACCCAACCATCGAGCTAGGCTCCGTGAAGGGGGCCCTTATGGGTGGTGCGTTCATGCCAGGAGGAAGAGGGCAGGGCAGCCCTGAAAAGCGGCTTTTAGAAAGTAGCCACTTGAGTCCCCCCTTGAGTCACGTATGCCACGTATGGTCCTGAGAATCCAGATCCAACACAATTAAGTTGAAAGTAATGGGATCAAGCAAATTCATGTTAGCATCCGGTTCTATTATTTCGGTTTAGGAAAACCATTTTAAGCTTGTAATGGGAACCGGGCCTCAGAGATATTTCTGTAGCTTGTCATTACCAGCCTCCTCATAAACTATTTTATCAGCTATCAAAGACAGAAATGCCTTGTTGAAATGTTCAATGACACCTCAGTTGTCACAATCAGCTGCATTCTTCAGGCTGAGGGAAGCAGGCTGCCTCCCTCACAGTCAAGACTGGCCACAGTTCACTGTGATCATGATGCCAGGGGGACTGCCTTCCCCAGTGGTTAAGATCAGCTGTGACAGTGATAGCAGGGACAGACCCGTCAGCTGGCATCAAGATCACAGCCAACCATGACAGTGGGGGGTGGGGCAGCAACCCCCTCTTACCCATCATAAGGTTGCAATCCAGTCTTGACAATAAGGAGATGTAGCCCTTCTCTGAGCATCACAGTTTATCTTAACAGTGGGGAAAGCAGTTTACCAAGACAGCATTCAGGAAATTCCTGGTTTTGATCCTAATGACTGGGGGACTAGGGGATCCCTGTTTGTGATTTTGACGGCTCATTGCGGTATGCAATTAATGTGCTGTTGCGTTAAGGTTAGCACTACAAAAACACCATCATTCTTAATGTGCAGAGAGGGGAACCCCATGATTTAGCACTGCATGAAGCTTTGTTGTGATTGCCATACATTGTTTTCCACCCAAACGTGTGAGATCAGAAGCATCCTCTTCTTCAGAAATCATTATATGCATAAGCTATAATCGTTTGAAAGAAACCAGCTTCATAAATCATGGAATATTTCTTTGTTTGCATAAACAGTGATTTGCTTATTTGGATATAAAAGGGAACTGAAGTCAGTTAAAAATGTGAAGGAATTACCTGAAATCTACTCCTTGAGGAGGAACCCCTACACCTTGAGAAGGTCTGCTCTTTGCAGCCATGTAAACAGAGAAAAAAATATATAAACTATGGGATACTAAACCAAAGTAGCCATTCCCTTCAGTAGATCTAATGATAGTGGTAGCCAGTAGCAGGAATTCAGCAAGGCTCTAAATTCTGCTCTTGCTTGCAGTCTCCCATCAGCTTCCCTTCAGAGACATCCCACTTCCTTCTGCCACCAAGAATAATAATAGCTGATAGTTCTGATGCCCATAAATTGGCCCAAATTTGGTAGCCAAGATCACATCTCATGAAAGGTGTAGCTAACCTGTGAACAACAACATAGTACTGAACAGCAGCTCCTCCTCTTAGCCTCAGCCAACATGGCTTATGATTGTTCCTATAGATTAATATTGTTCTCAGACATAATGTTTTTCAGGGAAGCATTGGAATGTCAGTAGCCAAAATTATAAAGGAAGATAAAATTGTTTAATGATATACTGAAACTAGCCCTGGGCAGGAATAAAATCTGAATAAATAATGCCATATATTATTAAGACTTTTTTTTTGGAAGTTGATGAACTAACTTAATCAATTCAATTCAATTACTGGTTTTCTTTGTGTAAAATGATTTAATTTAGTTGCAGTAATGATTATTGGACAAATTAAAAATGAAATTATAACAAGTTATCTACAGAACAGGAGTCTGTCTCAGACCACTGGCTTACAGAGATGTCTGCAAATGAGATGGGAACATTTCAAAGACTGGACCATAAAAATCCTCCCTGAGATGCTGACATTCATAGAATACATAAATTCTTTTTCTAGGCCACAGTGAGTTATGAGATAAGAACCTTTGATCTACCCAGAATGGGGAATCAATCTCGTTCTCGTTCTCAGTGCCATTAATATACTAGGGGCAGGCACCCCCTACATATTTCAATTCCCTATCATCAACATGTATCAAAGAATGACAATCAAAGCTTCAAAACTATTCCTAAAATACCGGTAAGGTAGTACAGAGGATGTGCAGAAGCAAGTTCAAGTTTCCTAATTTTATATTTCTTTTAAAAGAGTGAACTAAATCAATGTGATCTGCCAAACTGAACATAAAAGCCTTCACCCAGTGGTGCTCATTTAAATTATCTAGAGATGAATTTATTATTTTTCTGATGGGGGAGGAGAGTCATTTAGAAAAAAAAGTCAGCAAGTTTAATATTAATGTTTTCACTTTAATTCTGCTGAGGGTAAATAGTAAGCTTCATCATACCAGAGGGTCAGTAAGAAAATTCAGTAAAATCAACTGTTATTCAGAAACCAAACCAGGAAAGAAAATAGAAAGTGATGAAAACTTTTGCCATTATTGTATGTTCAGTGTTTTTGGGAAGTCTTTAATATATATGCCAGGAGTTTGTCTTAGTAGAAATTCTGGGACCCTGAATGGCCAACTTTGTTTTAACATACAAAGGCTCAGTGGACAAGAAGAGCCTGTCCACATGAGACTATCTCACACCATGGTGGCTGTGCTACCACTGGCAAGCTTCAAGGGTCATCCACATTATAGATAGCCCACTGACCCATTTTTAGGGGCCAGAAACAAAGTTGACAGCTGAAGGAGTTTTGGCTGGATGCACACAAGCAATGCAGTTCTCACATTACTGCTGGGTGCCGTCTGAAATGGTGTCAGCATGGTAGAGTGGATCAATAGCCCACATGCTTTCCGTATTAGAGAAGGCTTAGAGATGGGATTGTTCACATAGAAGTCTACCCTATCCCCTCCTCCTCTTATGCACTTTCTGTACTATAAAATGTGGATTAGAAAAAGCTTGGGATCAAGCAGGCCACACACCACAGTGTCTGGGGCACCTTTTATTATGTCTGAATATAGTCCTACTTTTCCTAGCTTAGAAGTTTCATGAGAGAGGAAGGGCATGTGAATAACCCACTGGGAACTTTCTCTAGGACATAAGTAAGTCTCCTCAGAGGATTTCTTATTTTGTTTTATTTCTTGCATCCTTAGGGAAGGAGAACGGGGGCTATCAACTGAAGGATCTAGTGGCATTTGAAACAAACAGTGCAAACAACTTTGTCTTATGTCAATAAATATATACTTACTGAGTGCCACTGATTTATAGGACAGAGGTAAATTACATGTACAAATAAGCACGAAAACTTGCAAAATTGAAAAAGAAAAAAATATGTTTTAAAAAGTGAAAAAAATTACAGGCACATTGATGACAAATTTTGTGTAGAGGTGAGCAAGACTCCGAATGCGCAAAATTTCAAATTTTGGATTTCACAAAGTAAATACAATGCTAAGGATAATAAGGAAGAAAATAGAAAGTAAGACCACTTCTCCACTTATTTGTGAACCTTTGGGGTGGCTTCATTGTCCCAAGAAGGCATCCCTTGCTACCCTGTCACTATCATCAGAGGCAGCATGCTGGCCTCTTTGCAGGCACTATTTTCAATGGTGGCACCTTCTCTACAGAGTGCTTTTTCCACACCCCTGAAAGGAGGCACTACAGAAAATGGTCCTTCCTTGCTCTGAAATGGAGGTGAAAAAGGTGCCTTTCTCCATGGTATCATCCATGGTGCCTCCCTCAGCCCACCCTGCCTCCACCTGGAAGTCAAGATGCAGTATAAATGTGGAAACATCATTGTCCCTATACATTTATGGTGAGGTCTTATTTGGAATATTGTGTACATTTCTGGTCACCACACTTCAGGAACTGAAAAAGTACATAAAAAAAAGCAACCAGAATGATCAGAAACGCCTTTCTTATGAGATCAAATGCTATGAGATCAGTTGCCCTTTGAATTTAGACTTTTGCCTTTCCTTCAGTCCAGGGGCCTTTCTGCACAGGCTCTAAAAACGGATTTAGAGCCTGTTTGGGGAGGGATTAAGATGTGGCTTCCATATTGGAAGCCACATTGGAGCCCCTTTGAGGACGTCGCATCTGCATTTCGGCACGCAAGACCGGTTTCTTAAGCTGGTTTTGCCACCAAAATCCTAACCAGATGTAAGACCTAAAAAATTTTGAGCTGACCTTGCTGCTTTGCCAGCATTTCATCGTCTTTTCTCACCCTCCTGCCTGCACTGGCTTGAAGCTCCAGATTCTCTTTATAGTGAACAGCGAGTATCATTGATCCCACATTAAGGTATGTGTGCAGTCCTGATCATATAATTCAATGCCACAACGACCAATTGATGGTTGTGTGTGACAGCTCAATCAGGACGTGCACAGCTTAGCTTGAACCTCTGAGCCCTGCCACCTAGAAAAAAGAGCCGGTCTTTGTGCCTGCTGAATACCAAGAATGAGACTCCTCCTCTTCCCCACATTTTCCCTTTTAGTCTGGTTAAAGATCTTTCTGGAGAAAACTTTGGGCAGTGAAGTTCCTGCTCTTGCCCTCCTTGTTGGTTTGTTATTTCCTCTTTTACTGCTAGGATTCCCAGACACACACACTAGCTGAACCTCCTTACTTAATTTTGAAGTGAAGCCTTTCCCCTTTGCTCTTGTCAATTATTAGTGATTGCCTGGTTGTGGTATCAGCTAATTCTGATCAATTGCATTGATAATTGCAATTTCTCTTGGGCCTTAAGCCTTTTTGCTGGGATTTTAATAAAGTTTCTTGTTTCTATGAAAGGGTCTTTTTATTCAGAGACTTCAAGCTGTTGATCGGCTTCTTTTATGGTTCACCTGGGTTGAGTTGACATTTTAAAAACCTTTTCCCTAAAAGATCCTGCATTTAATGTTTTTGCCTGGGAAAAAGCTATTTGCACAATCCCAGTAAATCTCAGTGGACTGGAAACTGGAATTAGTGCAAAATGCAGCAGCATGACTGTTGATGAGACTCTCTAGCTGGATGTACATCACACCAGTCTTGAAGGAACTGCACTAGTTACAGATCCTCTACTGAGTCTAATTCAAGGTTTGATATTGACATATAAAGCTTTGGAAGTCTTGGGTTCTGAATAACTGAAGGTGCAGCTTCTCCCATACAGACCTGCATGTGTTTTCAAATTATAAAGTGAGGGACTTCTTTGTAGTTCCACTTCCCTCAAAGCTGTTAAGGGTTGTGGCATATGAGACAGCCCCTTGACTGTGGAACAGCCACTGAACAAAAGGTATGCCAGACACCAACTTTATATGATTTTTCAGTGCCTGGTTAGAATATACCTCTTCATCCAGGCCTTTGAATGTAGTCTTGCTAAAGCTGAGGGTGGGGTGGGGTTATATCTTAAGTATGTTCTAGTGTTTGTATTTTTATTGTATTTTATGACCCACTTTGGGACCTTAGGGTGAATAATGATAACAACAACAACAACAACAACATTTATTTATAATCCCCCTTCCCCCAAGGGATAGTACAGGATTAAAAATTACAAACATAATAATAACATAACAATATAAATCAGTGTAATAATTGTTGGAACAGTATTAAAATCAATATAATCATAATAAATAAATAAATAAATAAATAAATAAATAAATAAATAAATAAATAAATAAATAAATAAATAAATAAATAAATAAATAAATAAATAAATAAGAATGGTGGATTTCCCAAATCATCATTTCACTAGTCAAAACTGAATAATGTCCAGTCAAATAAGTAAATTAAACTCATTCAGGAGTATTAAAAAGGAAGGAGAGTCATGCTGGACCAGGCCACACAACCCATTTTGTGTTGTGGAACAGAGAAAATATTTTTCCTCTATCCACCTTTTTCACACCAGATATGATTTCGTATATTTCAATCAGATCGCCTCTTAGAGCCCCACAGATTTCAAGGCTGAAAAGGCCTAAATGTTGCAGCCTGATTTCATAGGAGAGGATTTAATAATTGAAAGATTCCCTTAATTCAAGTGTGCTTGGGACCTGGTTTAGGCAAATTTGATAGCACACTTATACAGGATCAGATTGAAAGGTGAGGCTCTACCTGTCTCTACTTTGTACTATGCCAGTTTGTATCACTCCCAAGCAATTCCCAACTTCCCAAACTCACACGTGCAAGTTTGGCAAGGCATGAACTACTTGAGCCACCTAGTGCTGACACAGAGCTTCTACCTGTGCCTTTTGGCCAAACACGCTTGAATTTGGTTGGTCTTGCCATGCCACTTCCTAGTGATCTTTTGTGTGGTGCGTACAAAGCAAGCGCTAATCCTCTAAGCTACCCATCAACAGTTCAGCAGGAAGAAAATTTGGTTACAGCTTTGTACATTTTCTCTTACCTTCTTTATACTAGCATAATTAGAATTAATATGGGCAGCATATTTCACTTTTCAGCAACTTAGATGTTAATAAGATGAATTTTCAATATTTATTGTCAACTCTCCATATCTATTTATGTTGTTCATAACCAAAACAGATTTTTGATGTCTTTATTATTATTCAAGTCATCATTACACATGTGCATTAATTATGATTTGTTGAATGGGAAGCTGAGATAATTCTATCAATCTGATTGGATGACAAATGGGACACTTAATTCTTCCAAAGTACCTGATGCATATCAATTAAATGTAACCACAGAAGCAACAACAGGAACAGTGTGTGTGTATACACACACACACACACACACACACACCAAAGAGAAAGAGAGAGAGACGGAGATGCATGTATTAGAGATGCATAAATATTACTACTTCATAACCTATCTTCCAGAGAAATTAATGAACTGCTGGAACATGTCCATGTTTCAGCATGTCTGAATGCAGGTTATAAATTCCTTGTGAATCTGTCACTAGTTTGTAAAAAATATTTACACAATGTGAAGTGAAACTGGAATCTCTTCTTCCATCCAAGGTCTGCTAACACCTTTAAGAAACAGCACTAACTTAGGAAACTGGCTGTGTTCTCCTATGAATCAATTAAACCAACTTAAACTATCAGTAGACTTCCAGGTGGCTCAGAGTCTATCAAAGGCCACAGGCAAAGAGCACAGTAGCTCAAAGATCTCAATGCAAGAAGCTGCAGCTGATGGGGAAAGGTGCAGGACGATGTCAACCAGCCTGCCCTGATTACTGGAAATGCATAATAGCTTGTTTCTAGCTGCACTATGCAATAAGACAAGCCTTACAAGAACCAGGTGGAATGTCTTAGGCTGCATCCAGACAGGGGATCTGTTTGCACTTAGGCCTCTGTTATACAGTTAGGACAGAGTAGCAGAGCTGGCCTAATTGCAAAACAGAGGCCTAAGTGCAGATAGGCCCAGGGTCAGAGAAACCCATAATTATTTTATAATTGCACCTAATTTGCCAGACATGAACAAGTGGCTCCCGATACAGTCCAGGAATGTTATCATTATTTCAGTAAGATTAACTATCATATCACAATATCCTGTTATCCCATAATTGCAGCTTTGTCTTCAATACTGCATGAGAAGTACAATGAGAGTGCTTTCAGACATCAGAACCTGGAAAAAGGTCATATTGTACTGTTGGGAGGGTTGGGTCATGTGGAAAGAAAATCTCGCAGCTGTAGCATCACTCTGCTGTGCTGGATGTGCTAAAACCCAAAATATTGATCTAATGTATAGACAATGTGTGATAGTTCAAGATGTGTTTTAAACTGGTAAATGGATAAATTGCAGCATAAGTAAGTGATGCCTGGAGGCAGCTCAAGATTATATAATACTGAAAGGTCATTATAGCCAACATAAGCAGTACCTTTGTCCTTGGTGTCCAGAAGAGGCTGAAATCTTACCCCACATCTTTATTTATAGCTTATACCAGAATTCCTGTAAAGAGCTAGTAAATCTAATTTTACAGAGGCTGTTCTCAGATGTAACCAAAGGGGGAGAATATGGGCCAATTCACATTTGTCCTGGTAGTTCACATGGGGAATGCTCCCAGTGGGAGCATCTACACTTGAAGGAGCTGTTTCTTTACCAGAAAAAGGCTCCTTCCATGCAGGAATGTTCCCAGAGTGAATGCGGGTTTAAGTGCACCATGCATAAACTTATCTTGCTAGTAAGGCTGTGGATACACCCCTTGGCACCTCTTCCAGGTCCTGGAGGGGCACATGACATGCCACACAGGCGTGCTGATGTGGCACACCACATGATTGCCCAGCAGTGGCAACACACAAGTGTACTGGTATTGGCACTGGGACTGGCAAACAAAAATGGTAGTGCCCGGATACCCATTTGCACTTGTGGTTAGTAACAGGCGGTTTGAGAGGGGGTTATCATGTGAATACTTAGTGAATAGTTAGGCCAATTTCCCCTTTCCTTCCCAGAGACAGAAAGCAAAGCACAAAAAGGCCCTCAAGGCACCTCAGAGAGACAATGTGTGGCCCTCCTGTTCCCAACTCTTCTCTCATCCACCTTTTCTAGCAGAGAATGTTCAGGTGGAGGGGAGCGGTAGACTAGTGTGTGAACAACCCCTCCCTGAAGTCTTCTCTAAGCTGGCTCAGAAGTGCTTTTTTAAAAAATATGTCTGATCACAATCTAATACCACTGGCACCAATAAAGTCATAACAGAATCTGTTGCAAAATTTCCAGCCTCCATTGATAATTTTAAGAGTTAATTCAACTACCAGCATCAGGCTGAGTGTTGTTTTTCATCTTGCAGTATGAATCCTAATGACTTTTTTAGCTCTATTTTCTTCTTTTTTTTCCCTCTATAGTAGTTTATATTCTAAGTCAAATCAAAGATTGATTAGTCCAAGGACCATATCATAACATACAGAGTCACAGTACAAATAATAGAACTATATACAGATTAATATATGTTAAAGTTAATTCAGAGCTCCTTCTGCAAGTTTATAGCTTGTTTCAACCACTCCCCCCTAATATTTTAAGTCAGTATTTTGACTGGTTTTTAACTTTATGACTTGTAAATCTCTACTGGACAATGACCGTAACAATAAACTGATCAATTAAAAAAAAAACCCTAGCACAATTAATAACACTTAAAATCTGCAATGTGGTCAGAGCTTAACTTTAAAAAGAATATAACACACCAGCTTATTGGCCATAACTCAATGGTACTCAACATAAACAATGAATGTAACACACATGGTTTGGGGAACAATCTGTTTATTTATGCCACAATTGGGCTATTTCCTTTTAGGCCATTTTGTTGTTGTTGCTTAGTTTCTTTGCCCTACTTTTTAGTGAATTTCTCCTTCAGCGATCAGCTTCAACATCTGTCTGAGGTATATAACAATATGTATTTGCATTTTGTTGGCAATTTTAAATAGTAGCATTTGCATATCCCACCAAAATACAGACAGGGCATCTAGTTTAACAGGACAGACACATGCTTTCTTTCCATCTTCTTCAGTAGAAAGATTGACAAGCTGAAGCAATAACAAATATTACAGAGAGTGGGGTACACAAAGAGGATTGGAGGCAAAAGGAAATAAAAGGACAGAAACTTTTTCTTTCTTGGCCCCCAGCATGCTTTTTCCCTACTTCTAAACTGTCAGGTTTTCACGTTTACAGTACCACATCCTGCTTCTGGACTTCATTTCTTGTCCTGCTTTAATAAAACTTGAAAGATATATACAATCTAAATCAGAGTACCTTAGGCCTCCTTCTCACTCTTTCATGTTTAATTTAAGTCTTTGTAGCCATCCATCCTAGACTTTGCTTCCAGTGACAAATCCATTTCTATTTATAACCTAAATTCTTGAACACTTGACATATATGCAAGTCTTTAAAAAAATGTTTTTACCAGTATTCCATCTTGTTGAGTAGTGGGATGGTTCTAAATTAGCTTTCAAATTTTCCCTGAATTTTATTTTCATGATTTTTTTGGTCTTATTTCCAAAATGATTGAAATTGTCTACTGCTGTTTCAACTTTTTTTTTCCTCTTTACGTGCACAATTTTTAATTTAAATTATATGAGTACTGTTACCAAATGTGCTCTGGCGCTCTATTCATGCACAGAGGTTTTGGGATCTTTTTAAGACGATGGGCTTGGCTTAACAGACAAGCAACTATCAGTTGATCCATCAGGGAGGGGAAATAACCATCAGGTTTCTTAAACCGTGTTTCATTTATTATGAATGCATTAGAACAATTCAAAAATCAAAATAAGTATAAAGCATCTTTAAATGACAGAGGGACTTAACACAAGTTTAACCAGTTATGATGGTAAAGTAGAACTTCTAGCAAAAATCTAAATTGTCTTAGTGAGAGGAAAAGAAAAAAAGAAGTCCCTTCACAAAGATGGCCACTCTCAACTGTTCCCTGACTGTGGAAAATCATTAACCACAGAGAGGTAAAATAAATTATATAAGCTATCTAAATGATTTAAAATTTTATGTGCAATCGCTAAACATTGCTAAACACTTTCAGAATACTGTATTTAAGAAGACAGTGTAGTGGAATTTGGAATTGAAAAAAAAAAGTGCAGTATTATCACTTAATCAAGCAAAATTGCTGAATTACATGAAATGGAAATTGGAGATGGGAATCTTACAATCTGAAGATACCCAGCATATATAGAGGTAAAAGAAGACAAGATTAGGACATAGAGCTAATAATATCCTGAAATGAAAGCTCCAATGGAATAAATACAATAAAGGCTATAAATTTGTAGGTCATATCAGTGATTTTGTATAGGATAACTGACTGCACTCAAGGTAAATTAGTTTTATTGTATAAAAAATAAAAAAGATTATGACAATAAATTGTTCATTACATCCTAGGAATGCTGTTGAACACCTTTTCCCACAAATAAAGAAAAAATGTTTTTTATTTAAGTGCCTTGCATGCTTTATGTTTTATTTAATAATTTTATTTGATTTTAATATAATTTTGTACTGTTATTTTATACAGTTTTGTGACCCACCATGAGAGCATCTGATAAAGGGCAGGATACAAATGTTTAGAAATAAATGCTTCAAGGACAGCAATGAAACATTGATGGAAAATCTGGAAAAAAACAACAACTACATGGTCAGAAGATCAAAAGCATAGAAATAAAGATAAGGAAGCTACAGAACTGAAGAAGTAGAATCAGAAAATTTACCACCTGCAGCCCACAAGCACCCTACAAATAAACCTCATTCCTATCTGATTGTGAACCAAAACCATTTTTCCAGATTTGCTCTCAATTGATCTTAAACTTATAACCTATATAAACCATTCTTTCTCTTAAAAAATGAAAAAGGTTCATGTATATAAATGAACCAAATATCAATGGTCTACTTTGTCTCATCTTTCCATCCTTTTGTGATTACCACCTGTCCAGTCTGATATATTCATTAGTGATGTGCAAAAAAATGATTGTCACTTTTGCAATTCATATGAATTGTGAATGTTCTAAACCTTGCATACAAATCAAATATTGGCTGTATTCTAAGACTGACATTCACATGCAAAGTGAAAGCTTTTGTGTCTTTGTTCAAAGTTTTGTTACATTTAGAGCGACTGCCCAGTCACCTCCAGAATGGCATGGAATGATGGGCATAAAATGATGGGAGTTGGCATTCAGTAACATTTGGAGGGTTGCAAGTTGAGCAGTCCGGCGCTAGATAGATTTTGAAGTACAAGGGGAAAATGAGTGCAAGAGAGATCAACAAATGAGAAACTTTTATTTTTGTGAAACTTTACTTCATATCCATGTAGCTGTCTAGAAAGTAAGCTCTGTTAAAAGCAATGACACTTTCTTTCAAGCAGTGCATTTGGGATTGGGATGTTAATAAACTAAGTCATCAGACAAGGGCTTGTATAAGCTCAGTAAGCTCAGAATTTAAATAATATATGGTATTTAAGTACTTCATTATTATTTTGAGCTTTCTTTGTTGACTTTAATTAAACCCCTGCTGAACTTGCAATCTTGATGAGATTCAAAAATATTTTTGTGTGTGTACTTATAAACCCTTGATCACAGATATTTTTTTGTGTTGCTAGTATTCTAATGAATGAGAATGAAGTATTATTTACCCAATTAAATGTGCTGTTATTGAAAAAGTCATTATAAATATTGTCTATTGAATATGCCATGATCTCCAGAATTCCGCTATATAGCAAAGGAGACTTAGGGCAAGTTTGCACCTTCACTTCCCTGGGAAATTATCCCAGGGAAGAGAAGATGGGGAATGGATAGGGTGTCTGCACTTTGCAATTCACAATCAGTCCCAAATGTACGCAGTGTTTCACTAAATGCTGGGTAAGTACAGCTGCCTCTATGCTGAGGGCAATCACCTTGCTGCGACAATGGCCAAGTATGCTGACCGAAGCAGCACACAACTGCATTGGTGCCATCTTGCCCCAAACACCTGTCACCTGGAAGAGGTGCAAACAGGTGTGTGTGGCTTGTACTAACCAGCTGCTAGTATTGCAGTGGAGCATTTTATAGTGCTCCACCACTATCCAGCATGTGCAGAGTTGCTTTTGGGATGGAAGTGGCTCCATGTAGTGTGTATGCTCCTTGTGGGAGTACATCCAGACTTCCTCTTTTTGCAAAGTGCAGAAAGGCCCTTAAGGTGTGAACAGATACACTTCAAGACGTGCCTTCGGGGCAGATTTGAGTCTGGAGATGTTAGACATTCCTTTGCTGCAATCAACTTACCCTGTATCAAAGTCTGGGAATGGATGCCCCTTCTTCATTCAGGATTTCATAGGACTGAGAGTATCTAGGGGCATTTTTTGTCAGATTGGGCAGAAGTTACATAGGTATAGAGGTGCAAAATGTAGCCAATCACAGTATGGAACAGTTTCTGCAGGTGATCAACTGACTGGGGCCATGTAAAGCTGGCAGATGAACACCTGATCAACAAGTAGCACCTGTGATCAAGGAAGGTTTTGCCAGATCTGGAGGTGGAGGAGACTGCAGTTTAGATAAATGGGATAAGGCTTTTGGCTGCTCAGTCGGTTAACTGTCTGATGCCATTTTTTGTATTTCTGGAGTTGGAATGATTTCTTCTTAAGGGGCAATTTAAAAATAGCTCTGTTGGATCACACCTTTAAGAAAGTTATGAACTTGCAGTGATGTATCTATAACCTAAAAAGAGGATGTAAAAGCAGAAAGATTCTCATGCAATGCAAAGGAAGTCTGAGCCAATTACTTTTTGTAAACTATTGGTTAACCCTGAAGATTATCTAACACAGATATATGAAAATTGTGTGCCAAATGGGCAGAAAACCCAATCAAATTTGTTCATGGATCTTCTTTATGGGTCTTCTTTTTTTCCCTGCTACTTTCATTTTTATTGATTAAAATATATAAATCAAATAAAGAAAAATAGATCAAGTACACAATGTACACAATATTTCCAGCAGATTCCCCTTTACCCCTTTGCTCCAAGACAAATGGCTGGCTCAGTTGCTAAACAAAAGATACCACAAGCTTGAAAACTTATTTGATTCAATTCAAATTCAATTCTTTTTCTAGAAACACTTCTATACATAGTAGCTATATAACCAAAAAAGTTATTTCCATTATCCATCCTTCCATTTTTATTGGTAGATATGAAATGTACTCTTTTATCATACGTATCCATAAGTTTATGGGTCTTCTGAGAGAGAGGAGAAGCATATTCCTAAACGTTCTACATGTGCTCTGGGGAACATTTTTATTTTTATTTGTTTATATTTTTATCCTACCCTATACCAGAAGTCTCAGGGCAGGCCTGAGACTTCTGGTTTGCATGTTATTGTATAATAAAATATAATATCATAATAAAAATTGTAATAAAATCATAATAAAAATAGGAAAAAAGCATGACTAAATATAGAAAGTAGAGCAAGATCAAAGAACCAGTAAGATCCTCTCCAGTCATGCAAAGTGGAATGAAGTATTCTGCACATCATATCTACTCATCAGATGAAGCAAAGTGGATCAGAAAAAAATGAAGAACCAAGCAAATGATCAACTGAACTTGGAGAATGTCATTTATTACTAATATCTATTGGGACATTACACTGATGATGATCATTGAGCAAATACATCTTTCCCATTCCATTCCATCACATATATATCACGTGGCTTCATATATCACATGGTTTTGATACTCTATTTCATGTACTATGTATATTTGTCATTTATATTTAATCTCATGATATGTACCATTCTAATTATTTGAGGGATAATTTCACATAGAATGTATGCACACTGGAGAAATATATTCCCTGCCAGTTTATGAATAAAATAAACACCAAATACCATTTCCTTTGCTGATAATGATAAGGTTTATGATTCTAAGTCATACTACAAAATCTGGTATACTACATTATTGGTTAACAAAATTGCCCACAATCAAGTTATCACAATGGGGAAAAGCCTTATATATCTGAACATATTAGCCAGTTTAAACATTCTCAGCTGTGTGTATATGAGGGAAATAAGCAATTTAGTACAGAGAAAAAGAACTTGCCGGTGATTATGATTAGCAGTAATGGCAGGAGTGATGATAGGCTAAATATCATAGAATCAAACATAATCCATCCAATATGTTACAAGTTAAAGCAATTCAGTTAACATTGCTACTTGCATTACTTTCTATTAGCCTTGTCCTCCCATCTTCGATTATTAAATTTTAAATGGAAAGGTACCAAACTGGAGCAAAGAAACAAATTACTCAGATGAAGACGATATCTTTGAACGTGTAATATCCAACTCCTGAAAG
This sequence comes from Aspidoscelis tigris stejnegeri, assembly GCA_023333525.1. Classification (NCBI taxonomy): domain Eukaryota; kingdom Metazoa; phylum Chordata; class Lepidosauria; order Squamata; family Teiidae; genus Aspidoscelis; species Aspidoscelis tigris. The sequence continues at coordinate 100,786,622 of JALMGA010000001.1, forward strand.
AACTACTTCTTGGAACCACTGTCCTTTACTACTCCAGGATTGTTCATAGGATAAAGACATGAGCTCATTAAGTGGTACTTCCAGGTTTCACTAAAGACAGGAGCACAGACAAGGACAACTAAGAGCAGAAAATCTCTAGGGAAAGGCAGAAGATGGAGGAGATTGTTGTACAAAATGACTCCATTTTTTTGTCCTCTATAAGCACCATGTATTTCCAATCAGATGTGTATGTGTCAGCAAAAAATTGAGCTCAAAATGCTTGCTAAGAGGTTAGAAATACATTTTCCATCAAAGTGGGATCCAGTGACAGACAGAATCCAAGATATATTGAGGATTACCACGGCAACATTCACCTCAGCAAGACTCAATTGGACAATTCTGACTATTTGGACCTTCCATTTCGTTTAGCTTCATTTATCAAGAATGTATATTTATCAGCATATCACCAGAATCTCAGGGCAGTAAACAAAGTATCCAGAATATAAAGCATATTTAAATGGAACATTTAAACACAGAGCAAAATAAACAAGTATAGGACTGTAGGATTGTTAATTTCTAAAAGCTTGATAATACATTATTCAAGGAGGCAACCAAAAAAAGGTTCCTGGCATATATCATTTAGGAAGGCTGTAAAAACATACCTCTTTGCCTTGGCCTTTGGCTGAGGAGATACATTCTCCCCCCAGTTATAGTTCTTATGAATACACTATGGAGCACATAGCTTATATCAGAATTTTTAACCAAGTACCTTGTTTTAATTTGTATTGTGTTTTTAATATGTTTTAATCTGTATTTTGTTCTTAATATATTTTTAAATATGTTGTTTGATCCGTTGTTACCCGCCCAGAGACCTTCGGGTATGGGTCGGGATAGAAATGGAAATTAAATAAATAAATAAATAAATATATATCAGGAACAAGGCATTTCCTTTTAGTTCTTTTAGGAAAAGGACCTATGTCTGGTGCTGGATCCATGAACTTCAGTAAAACCTAAAAGAACTAAGAAGAAGGTTTCAAAGCCAATAAATGCAGTCTAAGGAGACTATAGTGATGATCTACTCAATAGAACTTGAAGAAGAATAGAACCTCAGACCAGAGGCCTATTTGCACGAGGGCCTCTCGAATGCGAGTGCAACACCCTGGGAGAGAGCGTTCGCTCTGCTGGTCTGGTGGTTCTGTTTGGAACTGCCCCAGCCCGTCCCAGGGCACCCACTTGTGTTCTGGGTGTAGAACAAAAAATTGTGCTCTAAACCTGGCCCAGGGCGTTCCCGGCCATCCCGGGCTGTCCCACAGATGTATGGGAGGGAGACCATTTGCACTATCCCTCCCAAACAGCTGCAAGCCCCATCCCTCGCTGCCACTATTAGTAGATGGGCCCCAAGCTATCGGCACTTCAGACTAGAGGTGCTGACAGCATGAGGCTGGTGTACTGCACAGAACGGCACATTGCCCCAGCTATCTGCGCAACCACCATGACAAGATAACTGGTTGCGTGGCTGGGTGGAGGGTGCCACCTCCCCGGGTGCCAGTGAGCACCAAGGGGGGGCCTGGCACCTAGCGCAGCCCAATCTGGGCTGCCCCCACTCCAGACACCAGGACGGATCTTCAGCCTCCTCAGGGTCAAGCTGACCCAATTGGGTCAGCTAGAGCCCACAGGAACCACCCAGGCACCCCTCACCCTGGGCTGGGGCTTAATGGGGATGCACATGCACACATGTGACTTACCTTGTCACTGCCAGGTCCGAAGTGGCAGGCCCAGACAGCAGCATTGTGCATCTCTGCATACTACTGGCTCTGATTGGCCAGTTACCCACGCCTGTGCAGAATGTAATCAGGTCAGCTTGAGCCCACAGGAACCTGAGGAAGGAACAGGACCAGCCGTCCTGCCCCTGGGTCGAATTCATACCAATGGCAGCAGGCCTGGGAGGAGTGTCCCACCCCCATGCCAGCATTTTTGGGCAAGACCATGTGGGGACAGTTTCCCCTTTCATACCTAGGCAGGAAGGAACGTGTCCCCACTCATTCCTTACCTGCCTGGATGTGAAAGGGGAACCCGTTCCCACGTGTCCTAGCCTTTGTTCACTACAGCCATTCAGCTGCAGTGTGAAAAGGTCCCTGGTCTACACTTTGTGGTGACACAGATCTAAAGGTAGCCTGATGTGCAAGGCCACTCTATAAGCACAGCCACCCCAATGCCAAATGTGATCCATCAAAGGGCTTTTGCTCCAAGGTCCATGTACATTCCTATTATGGCCTGTACCAGTAGAAGGGATGTGGTGGTTGCTTTCCATTAGCAATAGTGTGGTATGTGTTACAATCAACAATTCATATTTTCTGTGTTTGTATTGTTATGCATTATGACTGTTGATTGTTCACAGTAATTGTTGGCTGTCTTAAACATATTATCTGGATAGATCATATGCAAATAACAATGCAGACTGAAATAAAAAGAATTCTTGTGTTGTGCTATTTGCTGGTTTATGGAGCTTGAAAATGGAAGGAAACAATTTGAGGAAAGTGTGATGTTTGTAGAGCTGACTTATTACTTTAAAGTGCAAACTATTCATTAAATTACATTAAATGCTGGGGGCAGGACATCTCAGTTTTTGTCCACTGACAGAAAAGATCTAGTTCACATAATAAGAGACAACATGTTTCTGCTTCCCACACTGGTAGACCAAAAATATTGTGTTCTCATACCAATTCCTCATTCATACTTCTTGATTCAAAGCCACTTCAGTATGTCCACACATCATGTAGAGTGAGCCTGATTTTCCATACAATATTAGTTTCATTATTTTAAGGCTATTGCATATCTACAGTTATAGAAAGCCACATCAGAACAGTCAGCTGATAAAGAATAACGAATAGTTTTAATAACCTAATATGACATGCCTGACTCATTTCTTTGTATTAACTTTTTTGAAAAAGGTACTTCTCTCTCTCTCTCTCCTTTTCTTCCTCTGACCTTCTGACTAGTCTGTTCTTTCCCCATTCTCAGCACTTTGTGCTTTTCCTTTTCTTTTTCATTCTGTGCCTAGCATTAAATTCCACCACCCTGTAATAACAGTTATTCTTTCTTTCACACTTCTAATACCAAATAATGTTTCCAGCCTCGTATTAAGGAAGAGGCTTTGCGCTTGTTGGTCCTGGCAGGGATGTATTTAGTTTTCCACCCCACCATGTTCCCTGAGCAGACAAGTCAAAGATAAGACCAGTTTTGGGGTAGAGAAAGAGCAACAATGCAGTATAGAAACAACTGCTAGATGTAATCTCTGCTTTTATTATTTGTTTGTTTGTTTGTTTTGAATTTTTATCCCACCCTATACCCAAAGGTCTCAGGGAAGGTTACAACATTAAAAACATATAAAATGATCTCTAAAATCATAACAACAACAATTATGAATCAGACACCATCCAAAAGGAGAGTGTTTTTGGGTTGCAAGCCAAATGGCCCAATTGTGAATAAGGCCATTGTGAAATTGTCAATTTCAGTTTGGGAAAGGCAACTGCATGGTCAGCTGTCCTTCCCATTAGAATGCAGAGGCATTTTTGAAATATGCCTATTTGCTAGAGGTGTGTAAATTGGGTTCATTTTAGAATAGTTTATATCAAACTGTTTGGTTCAACCCTGTTCAATTCAATTTGAACTGAACCATCCCCCTGTTCAAACCAACAGAATAGCTCAGTTCAAACTGTTCTAAAACAATCCTATCTGGCCCCGTTCCTACAACTAAGAACTGTGCTATTCTGCTTGTCCTGTGGCCAAAAAAGGCAGAATTACCAGTTGTAACAAAAATAAAAATAAATGAACAATTCATAAACCTGACTTCAATCTAGAACCAGGCCAGCATATTTGACCATATTCTAGATTGAACAGTGAGGTTCAATTTGAATTGAACAGCATTTTCCAAGTTTGTGTACATCTCTATAATTCGCAGTATACCACCCAGCACTGTAAAACACTTGGGTCTCTCTCATTTAACTTCTATGGGACTGTGTCCTATGGAAGTCAAGGGATGGTGGCTGGTGTTTGCACTATGAATGCTGACCCCATCAAAACCTAACTGGAACCCGCCTTGTAGCAGTTGAAGTGTGAACACTTCTGCCTGGGATTGTCCACTTTGCTGCAGCCATGGCCATTGCTATGGCAACTGGCTGACACAACACACAACTATGCAGCTGCAACCCCCTCTCTCACAGACCCCAGCCTTCACACAGAATACAGAGCCTGCATGCAGGACTGCACTAAAGTGCCTGCAGTGCTCCTAGTATAGCTGTGGAATAGTTTTTACTGCTCCACAGCTACAAAAGATGGGAACAGCCACACATGCTCAGAGCCACTCCAGGACAGAAGTGGCTCCATGGTGTGTGAATGTACATACGTTGGAGCATGTGCATCCATCCTGGAGGGTCAAGTGCAAAAACACCAACTTGGTTAACTTACAGCTTCATCAAGGCAGCCAGAACACTCTAAGGCAAAAATGCATTCGGGAGCTCGCAGGCTTAAGTAATTTGGCAACAAATCACTAACTCTAGCTACCACCAAATCTGTGTAACTAGAAAGCAGAGATGTGGCCTTAGGTCCCACTGTTCTTGTCCAAGCCCTCTCCTGAGTAGATCATCTCTATAGTCTCCTTAGGAAATCAGACTACCTTGACATTTGTGAATCAAGCTACCTTTACACTTGACCCAGAAAGCATTTACTCTATGTGAGCATGTATTTTTAACTGAAGTTGATATTAATAGGAAACTAAACTGGATCATAATGAGTGGGAAGGTCAGACTTAATCTCTTAGATTTTCGTAATTAGCAGATATGCACCCTATTAATAATAAAGTTCTATTTCTGATAGCTAATCTGTCAGAAGCAAAATTGTCTATTAGGGTTTATAATAGTTGTGGATGTAAGGACTTGACTTGGGCTGTATTTGCAGTTTTAGAAGAAGGAATGCTTATAGCAGGGTCTCAAAAAATGTTTTTGTGGATTGCCTGGAGCAGCTGTGCATGTGTGTAGCAAGGTAGGTACTAGGTCTGCCATATCCACATGATCTTTCCCCATCTCCTGGAAGCAAGGTGAAGCTTACCTGGCACATTATTTGAGAGCCTTCAGTCTTCATTAGGCCCAAGGGAGTAGGTGTCTGTGCCTATGGAATCCCCAGCAATCCCCCAAAATTAGCATTGTCTCTTGACAACATCATCAAAGGTGCAGTGGTAGGGTGCAATGGCATTCCTGTGTTGCCAGTTGCAGAAAAGACTAAAAACACTCAAGAGATAAAATCTTTATTTTTTCCCCCTAGGGAATCAGGAAAAGGGCACTAGTTTGCCTGAACACTGATCACCCACTCCCCATATGGTGTTCTATTTAGTCTGCAACAGCATTTTGAAAACCTCTGGTTTATAGTACAGGACATAAGATTACTGTGTTGAAGGCCATAATGGTAGTGGAATATAACATACAGCAATAAACAGAAAAAGCTCATTTCCTCAGAATTCATGCACTTGCTGAAATATTTCCCCTCCTCATTCTATTTCTTTCTTGCTAATGGCTTCCTGAAGTAACACCAGAATTTCACCACAGTAACCGCCCCCCCATCATACAAGCAACTTTCCTCTACAAAGAGATTTAAATTATAAGAAATGCACTTTACTAAACCTGTTTTATTTTATTTTTTTACTGTTATTAAGACAAGCCTTTTCTTTCCTTTCTTTTAGCTTATAAGAAACAGCACTGTGAGCAAAGGCAAGGGGAACTGACTAGAAGAGTGTTAAATAGAACAAATTAAGTTAGTATTAAAACATCTAAATGTACAAATTCATATGTATTGATATCAAAACTTCTGTGTGTGAGAGAGAGGGTCTGTTCTCCCCTCCTTATGCTCTTCAGGACCTGGGGCATTTTTGCTCTTCCCTTTGCCTCTCATGGACGAGAAAGGAGCATGATCACCTAACACTGACTAGCAGGGCTCTGCAAGAATGCAATTTTCAGGATTCAATTCGATTCGAATCAAATGTTTAAAATTCAAATGTATTTACATTCAATTCAAATACATTTGAATCTATTTGTGTGAATATTTGATGCGTATTTGCAAATACAAATGTCAACAACATATGTATGTGCCCGGATGTATCTCGTATGCATCTGTATGCAACCGGTATTTATTCCCGTATGCATACTGTTTTCGGCCCGTACTGATCCATACAAACACGTACAGATGCAGGAAAGATGTGTACGGGCAAGTACGCATCATGTACATATCCATACACATATGAATGTCCAAATAATTTGTTTTGAAAATTCAGAATTCATTCAACTGTTTAAATTCAAATTTAAAGACATTCAATTCAAATTCAAATTCAAAATTTGAACAAATTCGACCAAATTCGAGCCCTAGTCACTAACAGTCCATGCCCCGCGTGATTGGTCTCTCACCTGTGATCGATTCTAGGGCCGGTTCTCTTCAGGGCACTGCCATGATGAAGATGATGCTCTGGGCAGTTGCAGTAGTATCAGGAGGTTAGCCTTAAGAGAAGCTAGATACCAAACACTGCACTAAAATCTTTAAAATATGGCTTTGTTCCTGACTCAAGCAGACATAATATTAAAGATAAAGTGAGTTATAATTTCCTCCTAACAATGTGCTGAGTATGTTGGTATTAGAGAACCGGTATTAGAGAACCGGAAGTGCATGCCCAAATGGGGCCCAACAGGCTAGCCTTCTCAAGGACTGGATTTCTACTTCCCATCAGAGGTACTTGCCACTATTCAAGAACACATCCACTGCTACTGCATCTCCATTAGTGGCATCATCTGACCTGTTTTCAGCCACAATTGTGGCCAGAAGCACTATTTCTTGCAGGGCATGCTTTCACACACTGAACAGAGGTGTCTTTTCAACTGAAAATGAACTTTTTCAGTGACAGATCTGGGTGTCTCCCCATCCACCTGTAATGCAGTCACCTGGCTCTGTAAGCAGAGACCTGTCCAAAGAGAGACCGTCAAAACAAAGCTTAGAAATTTTTTTTCTTACACTGTTATTCAGAATGTACTTTCAGTTAGAACAAAGTATCTGGAAAGGCAAGAAGTTTTATCATTCTCCTGGTTTCATTTCTGTGGCATTTTCAAATGATATCCTTGATAGTGACAGTGTTTCAGAAATGATTTGTTATGAGAAACACCTAAACCTTCTACAAGAGCTCTGTGACTCTGGGCAAGCTTAAGGTTTAACCCAGCTTCAGTCCACATAAGCAAAGTGATAAGCTGCTTTCTTTTCAGAAAATTCACCTTTGGGATAGATAATGTGGAAAAATAGTTATTGGTCACTTTGTTGATGACTGAAGCTGAGGCCTTTTTGCACAAGAGGGTCTGGAACGCATCTGGAACATGCCAGGACGCTGTCCTAGATGCATTTGAAATGTAGAGCACTAAAATGTTCACACATGCCTTCCTCCCTGACAGCTGCAGGACACACCCCCTCATCATGATTGGGCAAAAATCAGCCCAACAGGTGGCAAGGCTGTGCAAATCACTTACCTTGCCAGCCCTGGGGTTGCCATCTGCCGTGGTCTGCACAGGTGTGTGGGCGCTGGTAGATGGGACCCAGGCTGACCACATGGATCCCATCTACCGGGAGAATGCGCCTGTGCAGACCGTGGCAGATGGCAACCCTGGGCTGGCAAGCTAAGTGATCACACACATGGGGAGGGGAGGGTGGCTCAATCCCACTGCTTCAGTCCCATCCCAGTTCACACCCAGTTTGGTCTCCCCTCGCCATTTTCCAGTCTACCAAGGGACCTCACATGCCCTGGCCCATCGGGGCAGATAGCCAGCCTCTGCGGGGCTCAGCTGCCTGGATCCAGGCAGCTCAGCTTTGCAGATGTCCCTCGGGACCTCCACCACCACCCTGGGTACCCACCCCGGGGCCTGGGGATGCGCGCACATGCACCAACCTCCTGCCTGTGCTGGTCCAAATGACCTGGTACAGGCAGTGCCGTGCGACCTCTGATTGGCTGGCCAGCCCACGTGGTGGTAAGTGCAGGTAGGTGCACATGTGCGCACTCATCCCTGAACCCTGGGGTGGTGGTGGGGTGCTGGGAGTTTCCTGCCAGCTGTAGGGGACCCGATAGGGTCCCTGACAATGTGCTGGAACCCGGGGAAGGCCCCTGACAGGTCTGCCCGCCCCTGGGTGTTCTCACCCAATAGCGGGCAGGCCTGGGAGGGGCGTCCCAGCCCGTCTGGCCTTTTCAGGCTAGGATGGTCTGGGACGCTTTCCCCATTTGCACGTAGGCAGGTAGGAACATGTGTAAACATGTTCTTTTTCTGCCTGCATGCAGATGGGGAACGCGTCCCAAACTCTCTTAGCGTAACTGCATTACAGCCTTTCGGCTGTAATGCAAAAAAGCCTCTGGATTAAACCTTAGATTGACCACAGCCCATGAGTACCCTTCTCCTTCTACAGCTTGCTTGCATCTTACTTGATCATACAAGGCAATGAAGGTAAGAAGACTGTGGGCCGATTCACACTTAACCTAATGGGATGGTATAGCAATAACATACCACTGAAGTTAAGATGGGGCAAACCTGAACTGACAGAACCAAAGTAAACAGCTCCCAACGTGCCCAAGAATTGTCCTTTCAGAGGGTCTCCTGGCAGAATATCCCCCTATTCTCTATAAAGTCACTGAAAAGTTCTTAAGAAGTATGATTGTGGAGGTAGTTAGTTGTCTTCCTAGATAGTTTTGTGAGCAGCACAATTCTCAATGGTGATAGAAGCTTATGGGCTGAAGATGTTTAAAACAGCTGACATACATGTTTTGGCAATGCCTTCTTCAGTGGCTTGCTAATGAGACAGGATCTCTAAATAATACCGCATGTAAAGGCCAACTTTAATTGTAGAAACAAAATTCCATTTATGCTAGAGTGTTAAGTATTTTCTTCTACTCTTACCGCTAAACCGTTATTGACAGTTCTCATGTTGGAAAGTGTGCTCAGCGGGTGTTGTGATGTTTAATCTCCATGTTCCTTGAACCATCCCATGACATAATTTTGGTGTTTACAGGATCCTGCCTCAGTTTAAAATATATTTTAGGAACTATGCTCTTAAATAACCAAAATCTATTAATAAGCCCATGTCTCCATTTTATGGCCAAGATGCTTTTGACAAACTCCCCAGGGTGGCCAATCCTGGCCTTCTCCCACCAAAGCAACTGATGTGAATCACTAGCCCCTGGGGACCTGTCAAAGGTGCTTATGATCAGTGTTTGAGGAGCAGCACCCAAGGGTTCCTCATCATGGCAAAATAAGCTACAACCAACTGAAGGGACCATTGTTCTAATGCAGAGAGGCCATGAGTAGGTGCAGACGCTCCTTGTAAGAGTTTGCGTATCAGCAATGGAGCCAGGGAGGCCCCATAGCTAACCCAGCCAGGCTCTGGCAAGGTTGCTATTGTTTAAGGTGCTTCCCAAGGCCTCTTCTGCTACTTATGTGAAAAAACCTAGAGCATTTTGAATGGTGACTTTAATATCTTTGCTCTTGCTCGCTTCTTTGTATTGGTGATGGTATCTTCTCTTCCCTCCAGCATTTCACACTTATACGTTTCCTGTGCTTTGTGCTTGTCTTCATTAGCCTCAATTTATTTAGTCAGCTTTTTCAGTCCCATTTTGCTGAAAGTAGTTTTCTTCTTCCTTAAACTGCTTTGCCAAGCACTCTTTCTGTGCTCCTCTTTCTAAGTACTTTCCTCAAGATTTGAGTTACTTGGGACAAATAATTTGCAACTGTTCTTCATGTAGCCAGTGTTACGGCAGCATTGTACACTAATTTTTCTTGAGACTTACTCTATTCCATGCTTCAAACTGATGCTAGCAGGTTGCTGAAACTAGCCTAGACACACCTTGCCATCCAACTACTACTCTTAAAAAAAGAAAATATAAATGTATCATAATCTTTCAGTTGGAAAGCTATTATTTGATTTTTTTTTTCCTGGCCACTAGCCCACATATATCTAGCATCTACTTTTGTACATCATTAGCTCCTTGCATCAGATTCCTACACTAAAGCTAGAAGAGAAATTCTGCTGGGAATATGGATGGAGGAAGAGAATCTTACCTGGCTTCCTGTCCACTGGATGGGAAAAGTGTATGACAGACTAACATATATTAGCGTTTGTACTTGGGAATGCTAGTACACATAACACTAAGTTCCACGTGTCCGGAGACTTACCTGCAATTGTGCGGCATCTCAGATGACCCCTTGCGCTGGAAACAATGCAAATGGTTGTGGCACTGGATGCTACAGGTAAGGAATGGGACTGGAAAGGGTTGTGTTGGGTTGCGTGTGGTGTGCGATTTTATGCACCACTGCTAGTCAGCAATTGGGTAACATCTGGGAAGGCAAAAGAAGATTCTAGGCTGTAAACATCTCCTGCAAGTGGAGATGCACCAGTCCAGATGTTACCCTATTGTGAACTATGGGGCCAAGTGCAAATTGGCCTCTGGCCTGCACTTCTGTTTGCACTTGGCTCTATTTTGGAATATATCCTGGAATAGGGGCCTGCCGTCAATATGCTAGGGTAGGCTACGGCAGGCCCCAGGTAAGGCCTGCCAGAGTCTGTATTAGCATGCATAGAACAGACACCTATCCTGGGACATATTCCAGAATATGGCCAAGTGTGAACAAACCCTTAGATGGGGAGCTAGGCAAGGCCTTATTCCAAACTTTCCCAATTAGTCCCCCCCGAACGAGCATTTCATCTGAAAATGGTTCTGAAACTCCCATCTGGTCCAGAACAGGAACACAAGGCAACTAAGGGGGACTGAGCATTTAGAACATATCATATCAATCCTTTGCCAATAGTGCTGGCTCCAAGTTCATTTTTGGGCCCAGTTCTGAATGACTTTGGACCAGGCTACCCATGTGTCCCTACTTATAATCTTTGATTAGCAAATGGAAGCCCGATCTCTATGTCACAAGAGAAACAGCCTTCTGAGTAGTGGCCCCCAGGCTCCAGACTGATGTATTTGATTATAGGTGCTAGGTAAACATGTTTTTGTTCATGGAAATATTTTAGAGTTCTGACTGGATGTTCTAGGCTAAATTTATTTTTAATAACATGCTTTAATTTCATTGTTGAATGAATATAGATATATGGGTGTTTTGTTGTATATACGTGGCTCATTAGTATATTTTAATGTATTTCTATTGTGATTATTTCTATTGTCCTTTGTGTGGCTATAGAAATTTAGTAAGTAAATAAACAAATATTGTAGATCCATGGATGTGAGAAGATCAGTAACAAGTTTGTGAGAGGAATATTCAGGTCTGTTTCCTTCCTACCCATAGATGTATAGTAAACAGCCATCTAAAGGAGAATTTGGAAGGTCAGCAACTTGATTCAGCAAAACCTGTTATTCCTTTGTTGGAACAAAGGCTGAAGTTTCCTTAGAAAAAGAAGGCAGCAGAAATGTAATCTTCAGACCATGAAGGTCAAGAGAGATCAGCTACATTTCCCATTAATTAAGTGGTGTGTATCTTCCTAGACCTGCCTTTCCCACAGCTTGATGGCTTATTCACTTAATTCATGAGCATCGTGGGATTTGCTGAATGGGAATTTTATATGCTAGTCTTTGATTGCTTATTGGAATATCCTTTTGCCAGGTCCACACTGCTTGGTAATATTCAGTACTGTTAATTAGGCATTGGCCGCAGCTGCACTGACTTATCGATTGAGCAAATATAATGTTAAATTTGAATTTGTTAAACATGCTTAGCTATCTTTTGTTAAAAATCAGCTTCTCACCTACTATTATCCAGCTCATGTGAAATGTATATTTGCTTCAGCCCTTGAGAGGCAGGGTTCTATTTTGTTTGTTTTTCATTTAACTGCTATGGGAAAGCATCCCATAGCAGTTAAGGGTGTTTCTGCACTGGCCGTGGAAACCGGATTAACGTGAGATTTAAGACCCATTTAAGACCCATTGGCACTTACCTTCTGCACTAGAGACCTCACTCGGAACACTTGGAGGTGGCCACTTCTTCATTTTGGCATGCAAGATCCGTCTCTAAATTGGGTCTCGTCACCAAAAACCAGATCTAAACAAAAACCTAAAAATTAGGTCTTCAATCTGTCCCTTTGCCTGGATCTGTGTGGAAGCAGGACACTTCCGCACATGGACAGGTGAAGGGATGAATGTTCCTGTGGCTGCCGTCTTGGGGAGGGTGGAAGCAGGCCGGTTTACCTCCTTCCACGCTCCCCTGTGCACCGTGTGCTACTGGAAATGCATGGTGACTGGCAGCTGCCTGCTCCAGTCCTGTGGCTCCGGGGGCGGCATCAGTGGCGCAGGAGGCTGGATCCATCTTGGAATGGGTGCTGTGGCCTCCACACAGCACCCAGGGAATCCAGCTGGCCAAATCTGTCTTCCCTGCGTGTGCGGATGAGTGGGGCCTCCGAGGATCCGTCCTTATTTGAGACGGATCCTCAGGAGGTCGGTTCGCTGAGAAACAAATTTTCTTAAATCTGTGCGGTGATTCGTATTCACATTGTGAATGGTATCCTGTCTCAAACTTTACCCAGACTTATCTAGGTCCCTGTGAAGTGCAGATGGTCCCATCATGATCAACGCAGCAATAGCCAAGCAATGGGTTGTTGCTATGGCAATAAGAGATATAGCACCCAACTGCATAGTTGCAGCCAGGCCACCCCCACACTACATTAACATCTGGGGCGTAACTGTGAGTTCCCTAGGGCCTAGACATGTTTTGTTATGGTGTGGAACAGTTTTCAAATATCAGGGTCTCTCTGGGCCACTCAGGGATGGAGGCAGTACCACGGTGTGCAGATCCTCCATCCCAGAGAATGACTGGCTGTCCAGACTGCTGACATACAAACAGCGAGCCAGTTTGGTCTAGTAGATAGGGAGCCAGACTCTCATCTGGGAATACCGGGTTTGATTCCACACTCCTCCATGAAGCCAGCTGGGTGAGCTCTCACAGCCTCACCTATCTTACAGGGAGTTCTGTAGTGGAGAGAAAAATAGAAAGCTTTGGGTCCCCTTAAATGTGTGAGAAAAGTGGGGTAGAAAAGCCAACTCTTCTTCTTAAAAAACCAGAAAAATATTTTTTCCTGGGTCCCAACATGTAGCTCCACTGCCACTGTCCACCCGTTTTGGGAATTCCTAATACATTTTTACTTTCCTTTTTTTATACACTTTTCAGGATATTTGGTGCTGTGGAGGAGGATACACATGAATCCAATTAAATCTGAATCCAAGATAAAGCAACGTTTGAAAATAGTTGTGCATATATATGGCAGCATTTGGGGAGGCAATGATTTTCTTTCTTTCTTTCTTTCTTTCTTTCTTTCTTTCTTTCTTTCTTTCTTTCTTTCTTTCTTTCTGGCTGGTTCATATCCAAGATTTCAGAGAAGCTGGCAGACAATGTAGCTTTGCAGAACCTTTGAAGACTAAGCCTAGGCCTATACATTATTAAATAGGATTTTTTTAAAAAACACAAATTGATTAGTTTTATTTTCCTGTATTGCTCTACCCTTCCATCATGATTGTGCTTAAATTCAATAGAATCTAACTGAATTATAAGAGAAGTAATGCTGATTAGATCTGGGCATGAGTAATGTTTCATTGTGGTATGCAATGGACTTTGTGCCTTAGAAAGCACAGCCATTCTACTGTTTGTAAATTGATACAAAGTCACAATACATCAATTGGATTATTGACAGGTTTAAAAATAGGTCATGCTTTTGTGTCAAGTGATAAGTTTGTCACCCATAACTGACAGTGGCATTGACTATGTTATAAGTGATCACATCATTTCTAAAAAATGTATAAAGGGCAGGAAGTCAAAGAGAAGTGCTAAGGTGTGCCCTACAGTGACCAAGCTGACATCAAGGCATATCCCTCATGCTTGTCATATATATTGTCTATTTATAAACCTTGCTCTACCAATCTGTGATACTTTGTTACATATAACAAAGGACAGTATAATGATACAAGTAAAATCTAAGCAAAACTAATGTGGGGAAAGTGGAAAGAGCAGTTTTTGAGTTTTGTTTTGGACATGAATAGAAGCCTCAGCATAAAAGACAATCATGCCATGTTCAAATGCAGCTAGAAGTTTGAAGGAACCTGTTCCAAGTTCCCATAGGCACCTTTGCCATGGGTCAAGCACAGTCCACAGTGGGTGCTATCTATCACCGTTCATCATGAATAAACACACTCCTTCACACACTCAAATGGGCAATGTGCATGTAAGTGTATTGCATTCTTTTCTTTTTTTAATTCCACTGGCCTTTTTTTTTGTCCAGCACTAAATAGTGTGACTGGAAAGTTTTAAAACACAAGGAGGAGGAAGAATTGCCAGCTGTATACAGAGCACACCTTCTTCTCCAGTGGTGGGATCAGAGGAGGCTGCAAAGGTGACCTTTTTCTTAGTCATCAGGACAAAACCAAGTAAGGACTTCAGTGTTAAGGTGTACTACTCTGTCCAAAATATGTTTAGATCAATATGATTTGATCAATACATGAGAATAGCTTGTGATACATAGAGTAAAAAGGAAAAATAAGACTGTAATATGGTGATTGCCTGTATGCCTGTATTATTTGTATTAAATCCATGAATAATAGTACTTCATTATGGATATTAAATAAAAGTTGCAATTTCTACAGAATTCTTCTTTTCCTAAAACTACAAATGTCACTGAAAGATGGCATATCATTTATAAAACTGTAGCTTAATAATAGCAATTATTCATATATTATTTTGTTTACAAGTACCTCCTTGCTGCCGCTCTTTGTAATTTTGCATTATGATTAGGAACAAATCCTACACCGCAGCTCCTTCTAATAGAACTCAGCATGTATGATTTTCCATGCAGATTGAATCTCTGCCCAAATTCCGGTAATCCTTTGATTGCTCTCAGGAGAAACACTCAGTTATCTGCAGTGCTCCCACTACACTGACTATTTGTAAAAATAATAACAGTACTCAAAGCAGCCAGGAGCAGAGGCCTTACATCTGCTTTCTTGGCCTAGTGTAAAAGGGTACAGTGTTTAGGTTCTTCAGATTATCAGTTGTGAAGCCATCTGCAGCAATTGATCCTTTTTCTACTTGTTGCTTTCTTTGACAAACTGATAAAGTTACTGGCGACCCATTCAAATGGTGGAAAAGCCTCTTCTGGAAAGCCTTTGCAAAAGACTTCACTAGATGGTACAAAAGTACTGTTAAACGGTATCTTGCTTCTTTCCCCAGCTGTCCTTTTCCAAATGATACTGACTAAAACCCATTGTTAGAGAAGGTTGGAAGTAGAGCACATGTTTTGCTGTCTCAAACTCTGTGCCTTTCTTCACTAAGCCTTATTCGGGATTATATCTCAGAATAGGGGCCTGCTGTCCACATGACCATGCAGGATACGGCAGACACCAAGCGAGACATACCCTGGGCTGCATTAGCATGTGGAAAACAGACTCCTATTCCAAGATATATTCCAGAATAAGGTCTAGTGCAGAAACAGCCCGTGGTAGCATACATAGGGTGTTTCTGCACTGGCCGCTAAAACCCCATTAAGCATACAATAAGGACAGATATGGCACACATGGTGCAATGTACCTTCTGCACAGCGGGACAGATTAGAGCCCCTTCAAGGATGCCGCTTTCGCACAGCCTCACATGAGATCTGTCACTAATGGGGTCTAGGCTAATGGGGTCTAAATCCGGTTTCCAGGAAGACCTGAAAAATTAGTCTTCAATCTGTTCCTGCATGGAAATTCCGCATCAAAGGAGGACGCTTCTGCACATGGACAGGAGAGGGAACAAATGTGGGTGGGACAGGAAGTGGCCATGTTGAGTGAGGCAGCAGCACCACGGCAGCCATGAGATCTCAGGCATGCCAGTGATTGGTGGGCAGTCTGTCCCTGACACGCCCATGCACGGGGTAATCAAGCGGTGACTGACATCTGAATGCTCCAATCACGCGGCTCCCGGGGTGGTAGGGCCTCAGGGAGGCCAGAAGCTTCTGGAGATTGGTACTGCAGTGTCCGCACAATGAACACATGATGTGTGCCTCAGTATCCGTGCTTCCCACATGAGTGCGGAAGCGTGGGGCCTCATTTGGATCCGTCCCTATTTCAGATGGATTTTCCCAGAGACGGATTTCAGAAAAACAGATTTCCTTAATCCGGCTTTCAGGAGGTAATTGTGGAAACACCCATAGATAACTCGGTTTACCAACATCTGTATTATCAGAAGGTTCTAGGATGGCTCCAGCAGAATACGCTGGGTTGTCCTGCTTGCAGTACCCACAAACGACCACTAGGGGGCACTTTTCAAAGACTATAAATTGAAGCAGCCCTTGGCCCCCTTCTTCAGTCATTCCAAGACAGCATAAATTAAAATAGTCTTGTTCTAAAAAATATAAACACATAATTAGTGGTGGGAAATTATTCTGCATGGAGCCATCCAGAATGGTACTTCACGTACGTGAAGACAACTCTCCATTCTCTAGTATATTCAGTAAGTTCCTTCTTCCACTGCTTAGTCATTTTATTTGGGTATATTCTTATTTTCCATATTTAAATTGAATATATTTGATTGTGCTGTGTTCCTATCCTTCCAGGAAAATCTGGGAGGGTGGAGGGACAATTTTTATTATTGTCGCTGTTTTTCTAAAAAAAACCAAAATACTGCTAGTCAATGAAGACAGCACAATAATTATGTTGTAATTGTTGTAGAATTGTCAGACATGTTTCAAAGTCTTTGGTAATCATTATGAAATTTCAAAGCAATATCACACAATATAACTATTGTGAGAAAATGGACTCTTGTAGCATAACATAAGGTTAAATTGTCTGGATTTTTTCTCTGAGAATTCTCAAGATTTCTATCAGGAATTGGTATGGGTGTGGCTAAGCTTCAGTCAGGATGAAGTTTATATGGAATGGGATGGTCATGTAAAATCACTTTCTCAGTGCTGTTGGCAAGATTGAAAATGTGCTACTTTACTTTCCCTTGCACCACAAGCAAACCAATTCTTACCAAACCCAACCCAAAACTTACTTTTCCCATCTAGGAGGTGAGCACTTATACCTTTTCCAGTGCAAGGGTAACCTGAGGTACCACACAAGAATGCTGGAATCTCAGATGACCCTTGATGCAACTGGGTGTGCACAGAGAATCATCGTCACCATAGCAATGATGATTGTGCATATGTAATGCTGCCATTTTGGTGCTGCAATCTGCAGAGGATTGGATGTACAACCAGGTGATGGTAAGTGTCAGGGAGCGTGGGGTACGTTCCCTAGTGCAAACGCTAGTACACATTAGTTTGTTCTGCACCTTTCCCGTCCAGCGGATGGGAATGCAAGTGCAGAAATACCTTTGTTAGTTACTTAGAGCTCCTTAAAGATGGAGAAATGAGGTTTAAATAAATGAAATGAAAACCTAAGGCTGCATCTGCAATACGGAACTTTCTCTGAGTGGTATACAAAGCCCAGTGAGATGGCCATTTTGGAGAGCACAGGAAAATGGCCATTTTCTGCTGTCATTTCCTAAGCTTTGCAAAAAAAAAAATATATATTTTTTTTGAGAAAAACAAAAACAAATGGAAACATCGATAGTTCCCTGATCTGATGTTCTCCTCACCAGAAGCAGCGACAGGCATGTGAACAGCACACCACCGCTGCAACAGGAATGGGGCCATCAAAAAAATCATTCCGCGAGTGATCTTCACTTGTGCTACAGGTTCTATAGTCATGTAGAACTTTTCTAGTTGCCTCTGTCCTTCTCTCAGCTTGACTCATTTAATAAAAATACTCCTTTCTTCCGGGCTTGGTCAGTGTAGAGCACATGTTCATAACTCCTATATACTGAATGCATTCAGATACTCAAATTGTTAGAAAACTTTTTGTGTACTCCAATGCCACTAACTCTCATGCTGAGAAACCAATATTCACCTTTCTGTGCTGTGAAATTCACCGATTATGCTTCGAAAACATATTACTGGCTCAGTGCATGACTGCTTTCCGTCATTCAATTTCTACATTTGTCAGGAAATAAGACTCACGTAAACATAAGGCTGCAATCCAATGAATGGTTGCTTGGAGAAATAACCTCCAATGAACTCTTGTCCATCTAATGCCTTAATAAAAATACAAAGGATTGATCTCCATATCTATGTTCTCACATGGAAAGAGACTCTATAAAAGGTACCCCTAAACCCCCTACTGTTTGGAGAAGTAAGAAATACAGACTAAGAACTTGTATCACTAAAGTCTATTCATGTGGCATCTATGGATTTCAGACTGTGTCTTTGGGAAGAAGATTAAAGCCACTTTCTCCACTTCTATCCCAACAATTGTAACTTTTGTGTATACAAACTTGCCAGTCTTGGAAAGGCCAAAAGTATCCAGTGTTCATGGTGCCATCAAAAGCTTTGTATTTGCTTAGGCATTGTAGTTTAGATTCTTTCCTGGGGAGTGCTGCTATATTATTATTTTTTATTGATGTGACTTAGATGTGCTTTACATTCTAGATTAACTCTCCTCCAACAAAAATAAGAGAAAAAGAAGAAAGAAAGGAAGAAAGGAAGAAAGAAAGAAAGAAAGAAAGAAAGAAAGAAAGAAAGAAAGAAAGAAAGAAAGAAAGAAAGAAAGAAAGAAAGAAAGAAAGAAATTTCAATTTGGACTAAACATATTTTCTTCATTGTAG
The DNA here is from genome assembly GCA_023333525.1 of Aspidoscelis tigris stejnegeri. Classification (NCBI taxonomy): domain Eukaryota; kingdom Metazoa; phylum Chordata; class Lepidosauria; order Squamata; family Teiidae; genus Aspidoscelis; species Aspidoscelis tigris. Next base: position 100,805,332 of record JALMGA010000001.1, read on the forward strand.
TCCATCATACTTCTAATTATCAAATAGTTATTTTGATTTTCCCAACCTGTAACATATATAATTAATGTGAGATATTAAAGGAAGGGAGATGAAAAGTAAATAAATCTTAAGGCTAGTTGATCAGATATAGATATCACAACAAATGGAAAATGGGGTGTTAATCCTTTATACTCCCTACTGTAATATTGAATGTAAACAGTGTTCTGTTAATTTATTTGCATGGAAAGAATAACTCTTTATCTGACTTCCTATAAATGGCTTTTAGAGACATCCTGCCTGGGCATCCATTCTAGTACCCATTGATACATCTGTCATCCATGAATTTGTCTAACCATTTCTTAAATCTATCCAGGCTAGTTGCTGTTGCCACTTCTTCAGTCCTGACTCTTCTGCCCATCAGGTTCATAGATTGTCCTCTGGTTCTAGTGCTGTGTGATAAAGAAAATATTTTTTCTCTATCCACCTTTTCTACACCTTTCATAATTTTATATATGTCATTCAAGTTCTCTCTTAAATGTGATATTTCAAGGCTGAAGAGGCCTAGATGTTGCAGTATGGTTTTGTAAGAGAGGGACTTCAGTCCTTTCTGCACTGTTTCAAATTCTGCAACATCCTTTCTGAGGTACAATGACCAGAATTGCACACAATATTCCAAGTGTCCTCATCTAGATTTATAAAGAGGCAAAATGACACTTGCTGACTCATTTTCTATTTCTTTCCTAATTATCTCTAGCACTGAATTATAAGCATCATGGATTGTTTTTTTTCCTGTTTGCTTTGCATCAAAGTGAAGCAAATGTGAATGGAACCACTTCAAATGTGCTAGGCTTCAAATTTCCTTTGTATGTTTGTCGCTCCTCCAAATCCAATCTGAATTTGATCCAAATCCAATGCAAATCCACTCTAGTTGCATAAAACCTTTGGTTTCATATGTGAAGGTCATCCTTCGAGTATACCCAATATGTGATTCAAATGCGAAGTTTTGAACATTCACAATTGGTATGAATCTCAAAGGTGATGAACATTTTTCACCCCTCCCTACTGAATTATTCTTTTTGCTGCTGTTGCAAACTGGGCTGACACTTTCATTGAGCTGTCCACCAAAACCCCAAGATCACTTTCTTGGTTTGTCACAGAAAGTTCAGCCCCATATGTTTATAGACATAACTGAGGTTCTTTCCCCCAATGTGCATTACTTTGCTCCAACATGCACTTATTAAGGTTAAAGCACATTTGTCACTCAGTTGTCCACTCACCCAATGTCAAGAGATCCCTCTGGAAATTTTCATGAACTTTTTCACTTTTTACTATCCTGAATAATTTAATTTAAAGGCCATTTCCTGCCCTTAAGCTAATTGCCAATCCAGGACAGAGCTTGCCATCTTATTCCATGACTGAGGAGTTAATTCAGAAATCTTTGTTAAAAGTGTTCTGAAAATCCAGATAGACAGTGTCAACTGTCTTACTTCCAGATAGTAAGACAAACCTACCAGAACATGGCTTGCTACCAGTACATCACTTTACTCTTGGTCTCCAATTCTTTGCTCCCATCTGCTGGCATTTCAGATTTCTTCAGCCTAGATAGGGTAGCCTTCAGCAGAAAAAATGAGGGAATGGTGGCATATGGAGAATTAATTTTTTAAAATTCATAGGGCCCAGTATAATAATATTTTCTGATCCCCCTAAACACAAGATATTATTTTTCTAGGAAATTATGCAGAGTGTGCAACAAGGTAGTAGGTAGTACATTATTTAAAAAAATCCTAAGGATACAGACAGCTATTTGATTGCTGAAACCAAAGAATACTAGGAGGGCACAATCTTCAGAGAAGTCCTTAGGTAGTATATTCACAATGCATTACAGTTACTACTGATTGATCAAGAGAAGCTTCTCCAGTTGATAGCAAATGCCCCAAAATAGACACTTTGGCAGATTTCCAGGTCTAAAGTTGTTGTTGTTATGTCCAGCAACATACAACCAATCAATACATGTCCCTCAATATAAGCACAAAACAGGTCCCTCAGTGCAGATGCTTGGTAAACTGCCAGTCAATATTCAGAGGATTATTGTGTGTTGCAGATTCCTTGGAAATTCTGCAAGTCTCTGTAATAAATATTCTCAAACTTTAGCATTAGTCTAAAAGGCAGGAAATCAACAGATACCATTGCAAAGTCTTCACACAACTGTCCACACTATGATGAACTTGGGTTGCTGTCAACAACATGAAAGGCTTTGGCAGGATCTGCATGGAGGATTCCCAGAAGCACTTTAACTAGAGCCAGAAATTGCACTAAGAAGTGACATGTTATCTGAACATCAGAAACTAGGAGAAAGTGGCTTTTTGAAACATCATTAACATCCACAGTCCACAGCTACGATTGCAGGATATTTATGACCAACTGTCATATTCCTGACAGAAAACTATGCCAGAATAACTCTACTTGTACTGGCATTCAGTTTAAAAATTTAAGTCCGGGAATTCTACTCTTCTGTCTCTCGCAAAGAAATGGCTTTCAAGCAATGAGTGGAGTGGGTGGTGCATGGTGTATGGATGTCTGGTGCCTCAGTGCTGAACAATAAGCTATTTATACTTATATTTTACTTTCCGAGACACTTAGTAGCATTGACATGCAATGCAACACCGTTAAATATTGGTGTTTTTTATTATTATTTGCAGAAGGGAGGTTCAGAATGATACAACATCAATGTATCCATTTCCATGCTTCCATGTGGTGGCCTCTGGTTCTCTTCAATGTTGTATTTTGTGTACACAAGTCTTTCGCTGTTGTCGCTCTTTTCTGGTCCTGTGCAGGGTGCAAGAAATCACCTTCATTATGCTGTGAAACCTCTTGGGAAGAGGCTTCACATTATTGTGTGCTCACTACAGCTTGCTGGTGTGCACATCCACCTTGCTTTTGCACAACTGGGTACATGCCACAGTGACACAAACATCGAGGCTATGTAGATGCAGCCTCGGTCAATCACCACTGCCTCTAATTGGCTTATACACAGGGCATTAGCTATTGGTATTAATTTATTATATCAGTAACCGAAATAATTTAATTTGAGCACCTATTGGAAAGTATGTATTTCTTGGAGGTTAGTAGTAGGATAAAAATTCTTATACCTCTTTCAAGGTGAAGTATACCTTTCCAAGGCAAGATCTGAATGATGCCATTTTGACACTGTGAGTCTGACAGAACCCCATACTCAGCCAGTTGGCATCCTGCCATAAACATTCATTGAAGTGCTGTAATGGCTGAGTGAGAGTAAGCATCTAGCAGCCCCTCCTCATCCACTGGTTCTAGGGGTGGCATTTCCACTATCTGGTCCACTTTGCTATGATGTGGCTGGCCCTGGTTACTCAAGCACAGGAAATAGCTCATTTTGGGGGCCAATTCCTGTGTTTGAATAAATATACTTGGCTAAGAACATTGCAGGAACAAAATTTTCCCAGCTGGTGGCCAGAAATAATGGCAGGTCCACAGGCAGCTTGCCATCCCTTTAAGAAGAGCACTGCAGTTGTTAGAGCACTGCTGGCAATGTTGTGCAGATGTTATCCAATTCTTATGCTATGGACTCTAAAGCCAGTTTATATTCTAAGGTTTCCTGTAGGCTGAAGTGATACCCTTGCCGGATGTGGCATAGAAAGACTTTCCTAGCCACATCCAATCTTGTCCAGTGAAAAAGTTCTTCTTCCACCCAGTAAATATACGGTATGTTTTATAAAAAGATGAATCTATGTCACATTCTGTTTAATTTTCCAGTGTCTTGTGTACTTCTTGTCCTAGGCACAGAAACAATGCAGTGCTTAACGTTATCATGTCAAACTATGCATGTCAGCTTTAGGATTAGCTAACAACAGAGCAAGTTATCTACATTACATCCTACCAGAAGTAATAGAAGTTGCCTTTATTTCAATAGGATTGAATTTAGTCAACTAAAGGTTTGTTTGCAAATTCTTTCATCAGCATTGCACTAGCCTGCAGTTGGGTAACTACTGGAAATGTTCATGAGCCACATGGCGTTCAGTGCAAATTCAAACTGGGTCAAACAGGCTCAGATCAGTTCAAATTCAAACTTAAACAGATTGGAACCTGTCTGGCCATTTCTGAACTTAATGTGGAGCTGCTAAACTGCACAGTAATCTGGATTAAGGAGCTGCTAAGAACACATTCTCTGCATAGGAGTAGAGGGGTGCTTCCACACTGGTTGCGGAAACTCATTTCGAAACACATTAAAGACACATACAAAACATATAGGAACTTACCTTCCACATTGGAGGCTGGATCTGGGACCCTTCGCAGCGGCCACTTCTGCACTCTGGCGTGCGAGACCCGTTCTTAATGGGGTGTTGCTGCCGAAAGATCTGGCCTCTGGAAAGATCTTGAAAATTAGGTCTTCCATCTGGCCCCTCTGCCTCCTTCCGCCCTCCCCCCACATGCTGTGTGCCGGCGGAAACTCACAGTGACTGACAGCTGCATGCTCCAATCCCATGGCTCCGGGGGCGGCGGCGGTAGCGCGGAAGGCCAGATGCCCTTCGGAATGGGTTCTGCGGCCTCCGCACAGCACCCAGGGGATCAGGCTGGCCCAATCCATCCTCCCCTTGCATGTGCGGACCTGTGGGCCCTCCAAGGATCCATCCCTATTTCAGACGGATCCTCGGGAGGATGGATCACCTGGAAACAGATTTTCTTAAATCTATTTCTGGGCGGCTGGTGTGGAAGCACCCAAGGAGACCAGAATTGTGGTAGACCAGATAAATGTGGTCTACATCCATGCTAGCCCTTTTTAGCACACATTTGCTGTTCTGAAGGCCACCCAGTGTAGATGCCTTGGCTTATCTGGACTAGCTAATCTGCATCAACTGAGGTAAGTGCAGAAAGGGCCTTTGTTTAAAAAGCAATTTTAAAAAATCACTGTGGCTCAATGTGAACTAGTTTGAATTGAACTAGGTGACTCAACCTGTTCAGGTGAACCCCTGGCTCAGTTTTAATTTGAATCAGGTGTCTCAAATGGTTATTTGACTTGACGTTTAAATCAGGCAAAACAGAACTGGCTCAACATATCCTTAGTAACTATTCTGTATCGTACTATTAAAACCCTATTCCACCCCACTTTTCAGAATTAGGAAGGAAAACTGATTGGTGTGAGATAATTTTGCTCAGAAATGCAACTCCTGCACTGCAAAGATCATGGTAAATATAATTACATTTGATGCTGAACAATTATATGATTAGATGTTTCATTCTGCAGAATTCAGCAAATGTTACTCCCATCCAATTTGTTTATATGGATTTGCTTTTCTATCTCATTGCCTGCTGAATAATTTGGTTAATCAACATTCTAACATGAATATCCATAATCACAAAGAAATGGCACTTGGTACCAATTCTACAGCTGCACTGAGTGTTAGTGACCCATTCTTTCATCTCATAAGGTTATGGTTTTTAAGGCTATTATTTCTGTTACTTCCTATCACTCTTTGCATTAATAAAGATAAATATTGGAATCGCATACCTGGCATTTTTCCTGTTCCATCCAACTTGCTACTGATGTGTCTCTTATGACTAACCCTTCTTGAACCCCATATGACTGGTCTGCCTGGAGTATCTGTAAATGATGCCACTACTAGAAATAATGCCAAAGGCTGCAAGTTCATCTAAAAAAAGTTCTTAATGTTACTACTCTTTGAAATGACTTGCTCGTTAAATAGCAAGTGGGGGTTGTTAGCAGTTCCAACACATTGTCTGAGTCCAGTCACAAGTCTGTGGTTATTTAGCTGTTTCCTGTTGTTCTTCAAATCATCAACTGCAAATATGGCAGGAATAAGTGTTTGGTCAATTAATTGTGATGTGGCATTAGATTGGCATGGTGGGATGCAAATGTGCTCCATAGTTTGGCTTTACATTGTTGCTTCCAAGGCTGCATGAAACCATGAACAGGATAATGGTCTGTGGGGCCCTCAAAACTTCAGAATATTACTTGCATAGTAAAAATATTTTCAGTGAAAAAGCAGGTGCCTTCACTGGTGCTGGTAAAACTCTGCAGTTTAAGCATCACGGCAGCAAGGATTCTTCCATTCAGAAGCTTACCTGCTCCCTGCATGCTCAGCTCTCATAGGTCCATGTGATCTCAGGTGAAGGCAAATTCTCAAGGATTCTCATGCCATTTGCACAAACAAGAGGGAAAATGCGGAGTAATTCCCTACTCTGCAGTGAATGTCTTCTAAACTGCCAACTTTTGTTTTTTTAAGGAGTATTGGGCTATAATGTGCAGCTACATCAGAGGATTGTTAGATCTGTCTGGCCAATCAAATGCTGCTGCACATTAAATATGCATTTTTAGCCCTGCCTGCACATACCCTTAGGGGTAGTAGCGTCTACATGCTATTGCTTTAACACACATTAAAGGCCAGAAAACATGCTTCTGAAGGTTGGTCATAAGTTGGATGGAACGCTAGCATCCATATACTATCATCTCCAAGCTGGTTTTGAGTTGCTTTTTCTAACGTGTGCAGATGCAGCCTATAGCTTTGTTAGCACTTTCAAACCAAAACTCATCTGAATCCTTTAGGGCATTCTTAGCTGAGGCTGGTGGGCATTCTAAGTATTTCCATGCAACCTGGGAGGGGTCCTACTTTAGTAATTTCCACATTATCATGGGTCAGTACAATTTCTGTCTCTTTTATCTAAGATATTTAGCAAAGCAGTGGTGCTATCTGACTAAAACCGCTTTTGATTTTCTGTGGTGAACAAAACAAACCATGAGGAAGCTGGCATGCCAAGCCACTGAGACAAAGCAGCTGCACATATAAATGCTAGTAGTGGCAAGGCTTCTGCTTGCACTCACTCATACAGCTGCTACTGAATAATACATAAGTGATGCAGATATTATTTGAATATAAATTGACCCAAAGCCTATCAAAAATTCTTTTAAGGGAACACAGCTGGAGGATGCAAGGTCTACTCTTCCGCTGGCGACTGATTCACATGGTTTGCCTTTCTCTTGATTCCCCTCCCAGTTCCTTTCTAATTCCTCCACCTGATTGCTCACCTCCTGCCTATTTGCATGAATCAAACATTCAAACATATACAGCTTGTATGCACAGTTGCACACCTCTGAGGAAGTTTGCTCCAGACCTTTATTCCATATTGTTCAAGTGCTGACCTTCAGCTCAGCAAATCTGCTACCACATGGGCTTATAAAGTAAGAACTGGAACAGGTACGGCAAGAGAGAATATTATTTATTTTTTGATCTAAACCACTTGTTCCACTTACCATATCAAAGCAATTCTGGATGCTCCAGGGCAGGTCTATCTGCACCCTGCATTAAATTACAGTCAACCCCAATTCTGCTGTCCCCACAGAAAACACTTCAAAAATGCATCAGGGAAAGCAAATCTTTTCCTCCCTGCCCTTTGCCAGCCGGGATGCCCTCCTCTCTCTCCCGATTGGGTTAAATCTTGCGATGATGTGGCCAAGGGTGGGGAATCCCAGCACTCCATCCCCTCCTCCTTTTGCTGCTGCTGTTTGCTTCCTCACAGCAAAGCATGCAAAATCACCTCCCTAAGCCTCCTCACCCACACCTTCCCCTCACTTTCTCCTTTATCACACCTAGTTGGTTCATGCAGGAAGAAGCAAGACGAGCTGTCTTTCCACAGCAGAAAACCATCCACCATCACCACCCCAAAAAAGCATTTTAGCAGCAAAAATGGGAGTGAATGGTTTTTTCAGGTGGTTTTTTATTGCAGTTTTTAGCATTTTACTCCTTGGAAAACACGGGAACCCAATCTGTAATGGGGCCAAAGAAAATTCAAATCATTTTCAAACTTCACCCCATCCCACCCCCATGCCTGATCATTGTTTCACTGCAATGGAATAATAGTATCGTTGCAGTGAGTAAAGTGTGAACAGAAGACATTCAGGGTGGATCAAAATTAAGTAAATTAGCTAGAACAATGGCAGTGTCTGCATGCTGTTCCCTCAGCTGTCTGTAGGAGTGTGCATGAAGTACATTTCACCCCCTTCAATTTGAGTCAAATTGAGTCCCTCCCCTCCCCAATCACCTGCTGCTGCTGCCACTGCTGTGCCCCACCTCAGAGGCTCAAGCCCTCCCGGAGGCACAAGTGCAGCTAAAATGGCTACCTGATTCCCCAGGAATTGCAGAGAATCTCACATGATTCCCTGGGAATCATGGAGAATCTCACGCAATTCCCCATGATTCCCGGGGAATATATTCAACACATTCCTACGTGAAGGAACTCCTTCTTAAGACTGCATCCAGATCACATAAAATGAGTGACCTGCGAGTATAGGGCAGCCATATATGCTTGTTCTACCATTGGTTGTCTCCTACCTAAGATGACCAAATGGTTGGATCCCCGTGAGAGTGGATCTTACCTACTTTTCTGCCCACATAAATGCTTTGGTGGCCTTGGAGGTATACTTTGGAACCAGAAGGGTGGAACCTTATTGCAGCAGTGTCTAATTATTTTCAGATTCAGTTCTGACCTGGTAAGAACTGGTTACAAGGAAGTAAAAATACTTCACCCACTGCTTTCCTCATCACAGTCCTTTCTGTTTTTCCTTGCCTCCCTGTTTAGTTGTTCTGCTTTTAATTGGGAAGAGGAGTTAGCTGACCTTGACCAACTTGATCAGATGAACAGTGGATTATGCATCCAGTGTTCCCTGAACTGACTGTTAAGGAGAATGATGGGGGAATTGATGCCTACCTGAGGTATTGATTACTTTGGTCTCTATTATAATGGGACGAACTTTCGTTTGATCTGTGCCCATGGCTATGGTTGAAGTGTGTTTCAGCAAACAGCCGAAGGCTAGTCCAGTGAAGGCTGGGGCAGCCTCAGTATAGGGGTAAACCACAGCAGTCCTCTTTGAGCTGCAGACATTGTTCTGCCCTATGTAGCCTACCCAGGAACCTTCAGTCTTCTTAGTCTCTATATGCCCCCTTTTGACACACCTCTGGGACTGTGTGGGATACATGACAGACACCTGTATTATATACATTTAGATATCTGCACCTCTTTACGCTAGCCTTTGGCTGAACAAAAAGTATCCTCCCCCTTCCAAGCGCTGTTGTGTATTGTTTTTGTGAGTATGCTTTAATTGGATTTTAATACGGTCTTTGTCCAAATGTACCCTGAGACCTCTGTGTAGGCATAAAAAATATAAATGTATTGGATGCTGAGGATTTCAGCAACCAAAATGTGCCACATCAGGCACAAAGAGCAGCAGGTAGACAGATAGAACAGCTGAGACTAAGCCATCTGGGATGACAGTGGTGTTTTCTTCCTTCCTTGGCAGCTCTTTTCTCAGACTGTGGCCAAAAACAATTTCCTTTAAAAGTCCTGAATGGATTTGCTATATTAAATAGTGGCAATCTGCTGACTGGGACCCATGGGATGGGGCAAAGGGAGGCTCCAGCTGAAACTGTGTCCTGCATCCTCCCAAAATGCATTTTGTTCCATTCTGGAAGCAATGCACCAATTTCTGCTATTGTGGAAACGTGGAAAGCATGAAGTGAGAAATGGGGCCTTAAAAAAAAAGAAAAGAAAAAAGCTAACCATTGCATTCATTCTGTGGCTGATACTGAAAGATGAACCACAGAATAATTATATGCCAGTTGGTATACCAAACCAACAATGGTACTAGGGGACTCCCTTCTGTACCCTGGTGCAGTCAAAGGGAGTCACCCTCAGGTCTTCCCTTTGTTCATACCAGCATGTGGAAGGGAGGGCACTGCACCATTTACTCTGGGTTTTAATTGGTGTTTGCAGCTGATCTAAGACAAAAGTGCCTCTTTCATGTCCATATGCTCTGTGCCAGAGCATGCCCGAATATACCCATCTTCATAGTGTGAAAAGGGCCAAATTCAGAGCTTCATGTTTACCTGCCGGAAGACACGATTGCTGTCCATATTCTATAAGCATTATTTGTAGTTTGCATTGAATTTATTTATTTATTTATTTATTTATAAGAAATGTATGTCCTGTCCTTCACCAAATGGTCTCAGGGCAGGTTACAATAGAATAAAACATATCTAATATTAAAACAAAATTAAAAATACAACTCCCTCCTTACCACCCTCCCTTTCAAACAGGGTAACACCCTGCTAGAGTCTTTACACTGGTTTATTTTCATATGAAATATGAAAGCTACACAATTGACATAGAATAGTGCCTATTCCTAAATCTGTATGATTTGTGAATTCAGCAGTCTCTGCATCGATCTTATTTACTATTATGTTTCAGTAGCAGAAAACAAAACCCTTCATTTTTTTTAAAAAAAAATCAATATCAATATAATGGCAAAATATACAAATTAACTTTTAAGATTACTTTGAATAGTTTAATAAATTGGTTCCCTTAAGGAAATTATACTACCTTCAGGTATGTATGTGCATGAGTGTGTAGTGTATATAAATTAGGGTTTCTATGAACCTTTTTGTACTTACCAGGTATTAATGAACAAGTGATTGCTGAAATGCCTCATCCGCACTTGAGGACAGGGTAAAAATTGTCCACTAGTATTTCTTCAATATCAGGAATGCTCCAAGAGTGGTGTTTCGACACAATTTTGCAAGGCCCGGGAGCCAATCTGTCTCCATGGTCAAGTGGCCAGGTCTATATCATGAAATGCTTGGTCTGGACTGTAATGCAGGACATATATCCCACCAGTTGTAACCAGTTGTAATAATAAAGATATTATAATAAAGCTGATTGCTGCCACCAGATGTAATGTTAAATGTGCTGCCACCAATTATAATATAGAGTGCTGTTATAATGTTTTAGTTAGAGTTATTTTATTGTTTGGGTAGCATGTATTTATATCCTAAACAAGGATATAATGTCAGAACTTCCTTTTAAAAATATTTCTCCCTGCCCTTTAAGGCTGAATAAGATGTAGCAAAATGGAGTTCAGAATCTCTTAACCTCCCCCACTGGTTCTCTCTCCAACCAGTCAGGGATACTGTAGCATTAAACTGAGAAATCTGGCTTGCTTAGATTCCCATGACAACGGAAAGAACCAACCGAAGTCCTTCTTTAATAACAAGAAAGTATGTTTGTTATTTACAGTTCAAGCTTCAATCAGTTTCTTCTTCTTGTTACACTTAAGACACTTTAGTTCAACAAGCTGTATAGTCCCCTGCTTTTCCTTCAAGCATAAGGACTCTCAAAGTTCATAGCACAAGGGCCTCAGTTCATATAACGTGTTAGCTCTACTTTATATAGCTTCTTTAACAATGAAAACCAACTATCATTAGATTCAGGTCTCCTATTCTAGCTTCCTCAGCTAAGAGCCCGTTTCTCCCCCTTGTTAACCACCCTCCAGGTTTAACGATCAAAGGCAGAGAACACTAACAACTCCCTCAGGCTCCCTTAAATATGGGCCTGGCTGGCTAGCTTCACTCTGATTGGTGGAGACTCTGCCAGGAGTTTATTTCACACACCCTCTTGGAGAGCTTGTCTAGCCCCTCCCTTAAACTACTTACCATTACTAAAAAACACACTTTGGTGACACTTTTGAATGTCTGGACATACAGTGTTCACCACACTTTGTATTTTAAACAAACTAACTTAATTTTGGGGTTGAGGGGTCCTAGCGGGCATCACATGGACCCTGTGATGCTAGGTCTTGACCATTCACCTGGACTCTGAAGCCCTAGGTCTGAATTCTGACCTAGCTCTCTGATGCTAGGTCTGGATCTCACACACCAGATTCAATGTAAGATCATTATGTGTATCACCTAATGCAGATAACAGTGCATGGAAATTCTGTCAGAAGGACAGATTACAACGAATAGACCGTCCACATTGCTTGCACTGCAGGGCAAGAATAGAGATGCTCCAGCGCTCAGAATGCAAATGGATGCAACTGTACTTGATAATGGATCACACTGGATTTCCATTCCACTTAGATAACTGTAAATTCAGTCTGCGTGAAAAAGGCAGCAACATTCTTGTTCCTTCATGAGTTGCACAGGGAAGAGAGTTTGGGCAGGTGTTGCCTGCATGATAAGGTACACCTAGCAAATACCCTCTTCTTTGTAACTATTAAAATATCAGAAATCCCACTTTTTCATTTGATAACCCTAATACAAATGGGAAAGGAACACGGAGGGACAATTTGTCCTATAGATTTACAACATATAATTATTTTGAAACTTAAAACAAACTTAATTAAATTTTAAAACTTTTAAGAAATATCTGATTCAGTCTGATATATATTACAGTATAGCACAGAGGTAACTTTCAAGGGAATTAGAACATAAGAAGAAGCAGAGTTGACTTTTCTACCCAATTTTCTCATCCATTTAAAGGGATTCAAAGCAGCTGACAAAGCTTTTCTATTCTTCTCCCCACAACAGAACACCCTGTGTGGGAGGTGGGGCTGTGAGAGCTCAGAAGAGAGCTGAGAGTAGCCCAAGGACACCCAGCTGGCTTCATGGAGGAGGGCAGAATGAAACCCAGTATTCCCAGATAAGAGTCTGGCTCCCTAACCACTAGACCAAACAATATTCAAAAAGGTTAACATATTACACATGCCTTTTTCAAATGTGCCTCTTGGACTGCATATAGGGTGCTCTGAAATGGAGATGCTTGTTTCCAACCTATGGATGTCCACATATCCCTTACTTCACCCTTTACTATCTTTAGAGCTGACAACTTTATGCCAGAGCTGAGTTGTTTGCTGCCAATATGAAGGGCCCTCCATCATGTCAGAAAAGGCCCTGGAAGTGAGCATTTGCCAGCACAGTAGCTGCTCAGAACAGGTTCATATGTTGTTGTTCTGCCACAATGGGGCCGTGTCTTCATGGCAACCTTATCTCAGATTCAAAACATTTTCAATCCTTGGCATCCGCATGGCAGTTTGGCTTAACACTCTTTCCCCGTGTTAAACCACTCCAAAGCGTGGTGAATCTCAATCCTGATTTCAACAGGTCTCACTCCAGATCGTGCGCTTGAAACGTTTTACATTTTTTACTGTGTGGACAGTACCATTTTAAGGGATGAGAATCCATGTTTAGGGTTTCCCTCTCCCAATAGATTGCTTCCAAAGACAGTGATTTCAGTGTTAAAAATCCACCCTTAACAGCAGCGCTACACTGTAGCGATGGAACCACTTCAACCTGATAACAATGTTGCAATTTTACAATTTTGCACAATTCTAAAAGTTCTGACCTTAGAAAGGGAAAGGAAGGGAGGAAAGCAGCTGAATGTGAATGTTTAAAGCAAAGGGGCTTTAGTTGCCGCTGCTGCTGTGTGCCCTGAGCAATGGGGAGAGGAGGGGAAAGAATCACTGGCTGGCTGCCCGCTGCCATTTTTCCTCCATCCATGGAAGCGGCAGCCACCCACTTAGGCTTGGTGAAGGGGTCCCTTATGGGTGGCGCGTCCATGCCAGGAGGAAGAGGGCAGGGCAGCTGCGAAAATTGGCTTTTAAAAAGTAGCCACTTGAGTCCCACCTTGAGTCATGTACCCCACATACGATCCTCAGAATCCAGATCCAACGCGATTAAGTTAAAAGTAATGGGAACAGGCAAATTCGCGTTTGCATCTGGTTCTATTATTTCAGTTTAGGGAAAGCGAAATAAGCTTGCTGTGGGGATTCGCCCTGGGTGTTTTCCCACTAGCACTAAGTACACATTGAAGGACCCATTAAGGACCCATTAGGCTCAGAGCAGGATGATTCCATTTCCACTACAGACACCATTAGAGCCACATTTGTTTCCACCATAGCTAGGGAAATCCGGATTATATGGGGTGCTTCCGCATTGGCTGTTAAATCACATATAAAAACACATACGAGACACATAGGAAAGACGTAGCAACTTACCTTCTTTGCAGGAGGCCGGATCTGGGACTCTTCATGGAGCCTCTTTCACACTCGGGCGTGCAAGATCCAACCCTAATTGGGTCTTGCTGCCGAAGAATCCGGCCTCCAGGAAGACCTCAAAAATTAGGTCTTCCATCCAGCCCCTCACCTCGATCCAGTTGGAAGCAGGATGCTTTTGCACCCAGAGAGGCGAGGGGCCGGCATCTTGGGAAGGGTGGAAGTAGGCCAGTCTGCCTTCTTTCGCCCTTCCCTCACATGCTGCCAGAAACGGGCGGTGACTGGCAGCTGTATGCTCCAGTCCCGTGGCTCTGGGGGTCGCGGCTGGGGTGTGGGAGGCCGGATGTCCTTTGGAATGGGTGCTGCGGTTTCCATGCAGCACCCAAGGGATCTGGCTGCCCAATCTGGCCTCCCCATGTGTGTGCGGATGTGCGAGGGCCTTTCGAATCAGTTCCTATTTGGGACGGATCCTTGGGAGGTGAGATCTCTGAAAAATGGATCTTCTTAGGTATGTTTTTTGGCAGCAAGTGCAGAAGCACCCATGGGTCCTTCAGGACCAATAACCCAGATTTCCTGTAGACCCCATTAAAGGGGTCTACAATGGGGTCCTCAGCCATCAAATCTGGATTATAGGGAGCCTGTTTCTACTACAATTGGGCAATGGGATCTAGAGGAGGCTTGGGGGGGCACTCATGGGGGGGGGTGCCCCAAACTCAAAACTTCAAAGTCCCTCCGAAGTCCCACTGAACTTGCCTTCAGAGATTAGCACAGGCTTCAAAGGGAACCCCTTGTGAGAGCAATGCCGCTGTCAAAGGCTCCGGAGGATCTTTGAAGTTAGCAGCAGAATGCTCCAGATATTCTACAGAGCTGCTCTGGAGGATCTTCGAAGATTCTCCAGAGCATCTATGGAGATTGCACCCCCTGTCCCCCAAAACACCTGGGGTGACAGGCGGACCCCTCGTGGGTAGATCCAAATTCACACATGGGGCTCCAGCATTTCCATAGGAGGTAGACAGGCCATTGCATCTACTAAATCTGGATTAAGGGAAGTACCCATTCCTTAGGTCCGGATCTTCTTAGATCTGGCTTAAAGGAGCTCAGTGGCAAAACACCCCATATGTCTACATCGTGTCACTGAGAACAAAGGTGGGTGGCAGTTTCCTCAGAATGTTTTCTGGAGGTAACATGTAGGTCCTCCAGTGCTCTTTTCAGGGCATTTGATGACCTCAGGCATCTCTGGCATTTGAACACCATGTCCTTGGGTCTTCTACAGGATGTCTATTGTGATACATGTGGATGCTCTCTTGGATTAGATCAGGGCATTGGTCCAATTTAGCAAAGCATTTCATATATTCTTAAGCCTCCTACAGTGTTTTTGTAGATATTACCATAGAACATAAATATTAGCTGCTTTCTTTTTCTTACTGATAGCTCCCGAGATAAATGGAAACAAGCCATGAAGATGATTCACTTTAAGCTCATGTACAGAAAAGTATAGTGAGCTATCAATGCCAGGAAACAGCAGACACTTGGCTGTCATAATTTATTCTGACAGGCAAGAATCTCTGTCGACATAGCAAAAGTGCTCATGTTTGTAGTGTATTTATTTTTGAACTCTTAACTGGTTTTAGCCGTATACCTTTAGACAAAATATGTAGCATCTGCTTGAAATTCAGGTAACACTCTGTGAATATAAGCACTCTAAACAGATATGTCTTTTTAATAATAATAATAATAATAATAATAATAATAATAATAATAATAATAATAATAATAATAATATTTATATATAATTTATATATTGCTTATATAAATGATTTAGCACCTATGAGCCAGTAATTAATGGGTGTTTTCCCACTAGCACTAAGGACCCATTAAGGACCCATTGGGCACCAGTTTGGTATCAATCAGGAAGACCCCATTCCTACTCCAGACCCCATTAGGACCCAATGTCTTCACACCTGTTCAAGGGAAATCTGGATTGAATCGGTCCTTAAGGCCCTGCAATCTGGTCTTCACATGGACCCCATTAAAGGGGTCTTCAATCCAGTCTTCAGCCTAGAACACCAGATTAGAGATCATGTGTTCACACCGTGATCAGATCAATAGGGTCCAGAGGTGGGATCAATGGGGTCCTTGTTGGGTAATGGGTGCCCCAAAGCCCAACACTTCAAAGCAGTTGGCTATTCTCCAGAGATGGATCTAGAGACTCCTCCGGAGATGGCTCCGAAGATCATCACAGACTGTACTGTGGAGCTTGGACCAGGCTGCGGAGATTCTCTGGAATGGCTTGCCCCAGACTCCGAAGAATCTCTGGAGCAGCTCTAGAGATCCCCCTCCCCCAGCACCCATTGCCCCTCTGGAAATCTTGCATGACTGACATGCGCGGCAGCCAATTGCTCCATGCCGCCTTCGTGTCTTCTGCTTGGGGACAGATGGGTGCTCCACATGGGAGCTCTAGCATTTCCACTGCAAATATGTCTAGTACCCATTGCTATCGGGTGCTACAATGCCTGTGGAGATGCATTGGGTACTTGCCGGGATCCAGATCTTCTAAATTCAGATTTGTTGAAGGACCCGTTTCTTAGATCTGGATCATCCTAGATCCAGTTCAAGGGAGGTAAGTGGAAAAACCCAGTGCCTGGTGTGCCAACTCTGGGACTAGTTAGCAGTTTAGAAACCTTGCAGCCTTCAGTAAGGGAAAGTTGTTAGAGTGGAGGTAGGCATGGCCTGCTCAATTCCGTGGGGAGGGGGAAAACAGCCTGAGGACTCAGCCAATGAGGGAGCGGAATTCCTGGGGAAGAGGGATAAAGGACAGGGCTGGAGAAAGTCAAGGCTTTTTGAATCTGAACACAACTCGAGGGGAGGTGTGCTTGGATTAAAAAATCAGGTTCTGTTAGTCCTATAAGGAGAGATAGGCAGGGGTCCTGAGTAATGTTAAAGGGTTTAGAAAGGAAAGTAGTGAAATCTGTGTTCGTACTATGACTGAAACTTAGTTAAGCAAAGTGCTGTAATCCAATAAAGAAACGTTACTGTTGAATCAAAGTGAACAGCTCAGTGATAGTCATTGGCTTCATCAGGTGCACTAACTGACATTTCAAAAACAAAGCTGAAATCAGGGAAACTGATGGTATTGTGAAGGGTTAGGCAGCCTGATCAGCAAGAGAAGCTGAGAGGAGGAAGGGAGGAGTTTGTGGCTGGGGCCAATTTAGGGCATCAAAACCTCGATCTCAGGGCAGATCCAGTGCCTGGTGAAGGAAGGGAAGCCTTGTGCGTCAGAAAGGGAGCTGTTGCCCCAGCTGGACGTCACACCTAGATTGTGAATACTATAAGGGAATTTTGGAAGGAGAATGAGCTGTTCATTTTCTTGTTCTCAAAATTGCTATTATTTTCTTAAATATTCTAATTTATTCCAGATTCAGTTCTGCAATTCCTGTGTTTTACCTTCATTTTAATTGGCTTGTTTTTTCCTTTTCCTTTCCCCCTTTTTTTGGCATGATACTGAAGGCAATACAAAAGTATAAAATAAGCTTGAATTACACTTCATTTTGATTTATAATAGTTTATTTTTCTTCTAAGTATTTGCGTGTTCCAGAGTGAACTTTTGGAGGGGAAGATGAAAAAAAAATGTCATGGAAATTTCAGCAGTGGGAGGTGGAAAGCCAATAAATTAATAAGATTAATAAAAATAAAAATTAATACATCCTAATACTTATAAGTACCCTAAGTAAATTGCTGATTACAAGTGTATCTGTTTATACTATTTTATTACAACAGCACATGAATTTGGAGAGACTTATAGACAAAGTACTCTAACCTCTGATACTGGGTGTTTTTCCACTGCCACTAGAAGTACCCATTAAGTACCCATTAATGGGTACAAAAATGCCATTTTGTACCCATTAATGGGTACTTAATGGGTACTTTTAGTGACAGTGGAAAAACACCCTCTGTGTACCCTGTGATGCAATCTGCATTGCACTGGTTTGGTGCCTTGAATGTGCAGTGAACACACACTGCACCCTCATTGTTCATTCAGTATGGAGGAAGAGTGTGATGTCCCCTTGGATGTCATGTTTTTCCGCTGTTATGCTGCTTTAAGCACCATTAATAGGCTGTAGCAACAGAGTGGTTTGAAGTGATTGGAAGGATGTTCATTTTTCCCCCCCCTTCTCACAATAGTGCCATGCTGCTGCCTCCACTATTGTTACTGGTGATTTATAGATACACTGAAGCCTACAGATATCATGGACAATTCCCTATCTTTGACCCCCACCTTCTGACTCAAAGCAGAGACCCCCACTTTGACTCAGAGGATGGAGGAATGAGGGAATCCTCAGCTGCAATTTAACAGCAGATTGGTAAAATACTGGTCCTTACTTTTTTTTTTTCAGTGCTCAGGAAAGGATCGGACATTAATACAATGTCCAACACATCATCCTTTGCATCAAATTATCACACCTTTCTGTTTTATGTAGTAAATATTTTCTTAGGTCTTTTGTATTTTTGTGTGTCATTTTTCCAAAACAATGAACAAAGCAGATCACAACATAACAAAAATACATAATTATAGAACAAGAATATCCAATTCAAAACACAAATATATCAAATATACATTGTAAATATGTCTTATGAAATAATATACAGTAAAGTGATAACAAACTATATAATACAGAATAATATACGATAGTACAAACAATGATATGCAACTATATAGCAAACAAAGTTTTAAAAGAAACAAATCAGTGGCAGAACCAATTAATAAAGAAGGATAAACCAAAAACAACAGAAGAAAACAGAAAAGAATTCACAGTAAGCAAAATGGAAACAAGCTCTAGACTTTCCCCCTCTCCAGCCAGGAACAAATACAATTTTTTTACCTTCCTGGAAGATAAAGTGGCAGAGGCAATGAGCACAGCACACCAGCCAACGCAGGTCATAACATCACACGCAAGATGCGCGCAGGCAGGGAGCAGAACATTTTAAATGTTCTGTCCCCCCTCCTGGGACCTTTGGGTGAAGGGCAGATATAAATTCTTAAATAAGTAAAATAAAGCTGCGATGTGGATCCTGCTACAGTCTTGTAAATTCATTTCTTACATAAACAACAGTGTATTGGTTGTTGGATCTACAGAAAAATATAATTTAGACTTTCAGATCTGCTAGGCAAGGACTGGGAAAAGATACTAGTATAGATTTTTTTCCCCCAGGCTTGAAGTCTGTTATACGTGCTGCTATGAGACAAAGCAAAAAAATAGAAAAAGCAGAAGCATATCTGAGGTGCCTCTGAGACAGCTGAAAAAAGGCTTAGAGGTGGGATTGTTCACACATCAGTCTGCCCCTCCATGCTCTCATTATCATTCTGTGCTACAAATTAAATCATACGTAGGGAACACAAGGGCCACACACTGCCTCTCTAGGGCATCTGAGGCACCTGTGTATGGTGCAAAGTAGAAAATATGTTTTTCACCTTTTCCAACAATTTTTGGAGACAACCCAAAGATATCGACCTCAAGAGGAATCATGACAGCTGAAACAAAATCCTTGTTCACACAGTTTTACAGTTAAATGATGGAATTCATGAAATATGGTTTTGATCACTATCTTAAATGGCTTCAAAAAGGTGGGTGAAAGCGTGTAGGCTACTAGCACTGATAGCTATGTGAGAATTTCACATGCAACTAGAAGGTGAATGTGAGAACTGGCAGCTAGCCAACATATACTGATGCTATTGGGGCAGTGTTCAGACATAAAAGGGGGGCACTTCAGAGACAGTATTGTGTGGTCCTTGGTTGGCCTATAGAGACTCTGGCCTATGCGCTCCCAGAATGGAATAAGACCAGAACACCCCGGAACGCGGCATTCACATTGCCGGGGCTGGATTTACATCCCAGCCTGTTCTGGCGTGCTTTCCACGAGTTCGGGATGTAGAGCACTTTAAAGTGCTCTACATCCATTCCTGTGCTTATAAAGTGTCCCCAGCTGTTTGCAGAGGGAAGCATCTTCACATGCTTCCCTCTCTGACAGCCACGGGCACGCCCCCCCCCCCAGCATTGGCTGAAAAGAACAGCTGACGAGGGCTGCGCTAATTGCCTACCTTGCCAGGCTAGGGTGGCGATCGTGCAGGTGCGCCAAGCGTGGCAGATGGCTCAGGCTGCTTGTCCAATGACGGGCCACATGTGCCCACGTGGTGCACATTCCCATCGGCCCCAGGTCATTGCAACCCGAGGCAGTGACCAGGTAGGTCCTGCGCGAGCTGCGGCGTGTCCCCGGGCCCTGGGGTGGGGGGTGCAGGTGCCAGGGATGGAGCTCTGCAGTGCTTAGCCACCTGATGAAGGTGCCTACACCCCACAGAGCCTCCCCCCCATCTGGACAGGAGAAGCGTTTACTCCGCTTCCAAACTGGAAGCAGGAGTAAACCGGCCCCTTCCCCCGCCCAGATCAGGGGCTGGGAGGGGTGGAGGGCACCCTCCCCCTGCTCCAGGTGGGCATCCCTGGTGCCCACCAGGAGCAGGAGGGAGGTGCCCCCCGCTCCTCCCCCCCTCGATCTGGCTGAGAGAAGCTTTCGAATCACAGGTTCCCTCTGCCGTCTACCAGGCTCAGTGCGCCTGCACGATCGCCACCACAGCCCGGCAAGGTAAGTAATTATTGTGACCCCCATCAGCTGTTTGGCCCATTTTCGGCAAATGCTGACGGGGGCGCGCCCACGGCTGTCAGGGAGGGAAGCATGTGCAAATGCTTCCCTCGCCGAACAGCCGGGGACACTTTGTACGTGCGGGAATGGATGTAGAGCACTTTAAAGTGCTCTACATCTGGAACACGTGGAAAACACTCCGGAACGGGCTGGGACGCAAACCCAGCCCTGGCAATGCAAATGCTGCGTTCCAGGGTGTTTTCCACGCATTCGAAAACCGTGTGTGTGAAAAGGCCTCTGGTTTCATGACTCTGGTTGTGGCTCCTGATTCTGAATTGTGTGATCTTCACTGTGTGTTTATCTTTACTCCAGCTGCTGACTTAGGACTGTCTAACCCCTGTTTTGTTTCTCCCAATGCTGCCTGGTAACTCTGGGCTGCCGACCTTGCTTTGTGTATAGTAGTTTGTTGCTACAAAGACGGAGCTTGCAGCCAAGTTCCTGCACACACCTGCCTTAGTCAGGACAGATGGGTCTATAGAGGCTCTGGCCTGTATTCTCAGAAGGAAATAAGTCCAGGCCTGACTCAGCAGTTTCTCAGCAAGGATGTATGTATTCCAGTATATTTGGATACCTTTTCCCTGTCCACCTTCTATCTTTTAATTGAAACATTTCTTTGCATCCAAGCTTTTGCTAGTTAAATGTAGGTACATCTCCTCTCCTATGCCATTAGATTCTGTTTTTGTATTTCATGGTTTTATTTTATTTCTCTTTTAATTTAATTGTTTTATTATACTGTTTTATCTGTTTATTGTTCACTGTCCTGAGATGTCAGTGTAGGATGGAATAAAAATAATTATTACAAATGCCTTCTACCTTCTAGTTCTTTTATCTCACCTTTTGATTCTAGGAAGATGTAAGAAAATATCTTAAAACTCACAAAGGATCAGGGATTGCAAAAAATACTTACTATGATCTCCGAAGGCAAGAGCACCTCCCCATTGTCAAAGGTGAGCAAAAACAGGAAATGAGAAAAAAATATTTTTACAGTAATAAAGATAAGCATTCCCCATATTAAATTCAGTGATACTGTAAATGGAGAGAATGTATGCTTTCATACATAATAAAATCAGGTCACATTAGCTATGCCATACTGATTAAAAATGTTCTTCTACAGAGTGGTATAAAGCTCTCTGTGAAAGAAAAAAAAAAGCTCTAATGAACCAGAAGAGCCCGGAATGGATAGATGAGATCCATTTTACTAGCTCATCTGTCTAGGAAACATAGAGTAGAAAGGATAATGCTCCAGGTGTACAGTATACAGTTATTTTCAGATGACATCTTAGACCCAGTTCACTTTGGGCTGTGCAACTGTTTCTCTGAATAGGTGTCAACTTCAAAAAGGTGGGCTTAGACAAATGCCAGTGATTGTACACATTAGAGCTATGAGAAATATAATGTACATAGAGGGAAAACTTGTAAAAACAATGTAGAGATTTGGTATTTTACCGAGTTTGCAAAGTAGCTTTATGTGATGGATTTACAATCCACACATATAGCTAATGGTTTGAGCGAAACATGACAGATTTGTACAAGTGCAAGAGACACATAACACATGATAGGGCCTGATAAACTGAGAACTGAGAGAATTATGTATGCTTTTGCCTCAAGGGCAGATTTATTTTCAGTATCTCACTCAAATCTATTATGCATTCCACATGCGCAAATATATGAAGGAGATCAATTGACTATTTCTGAAAGCATTTTTATTTCTTTTCAAGTAGATATATCTGCCAGATCTACAGGTATAAAATCTTGGTTCACATATCATAAAGATAGAAATTCATTGAAATACAATATTTCAGACCTACAATTCATAAAGTTCACGGTAAGTGCTGGGAAATGTACAAGATTCCTCTTTGCCCCAGCTTCAGTCCCCACTTACTGAATTACAGTACTGTTTTACAGACAGTGCTCCCCAAACAGCTAAACTGTTGTGATTTAAGTAGGTGCCTTGTGGCATTGCTAAAGAACAAACAGAATTCTAGACGATACAAAGACAGAGGTGGCAACACTTGAGAAAGAAGTAATGGAAGAGAAAAGAAAGAAACTGGGTGATAAGAAAGTTGTGGAATGGAGCATCACAACTGATATGTAGATAAGATCAGTTCATAATGGGTTGGATTAATTTATAAGAGAACTCTTTCAAGAGAACCTTCTCATGCCACAGTAATTATGTGCACTAAGGGGGCATCCCCATGCACTCTATAGTCCAGATAGAATCTGAATTCGACTTGGAGCATCCCTATGCAAAGCCCCAAACTGGGCTACAAGCAGAACAAATTGCCCAAATCCGTGGTAAATAAGCTCCCCTTGCAAACTGTTCTCACTACCGTTTGGGAGGCAAGCGTAGATTATTTTGGAGGCTTGGGGACACTCCCGGGTTATTAGGGGAGGAGACTGATGCTCATGTCATTAGCAGGCAGGTTTCATGTCCTGTGCTCGCCATTCCTGTTTCTGTGCATTGGGGATTGCAACTACTGGCCATTTTTAAAGATTAAACAGCATAAAATAACTGATCGTCCCAGTTTGACAGGTAAAAATGCAGCAATGAGGAGGGTCATCTGGCCCTTGTTGTCCCACGAGCCTCTTCCTGCAACCCTTATTCCACCCCTGCTCCCCGTTTGCTGGCAAGCAGCTTCTGAAGTTAGAGGCAGGTTAGCAGAGAAACACTTCTCTGCTAAACTCCCTCATTGTAGCAGCTTTGGTTAGCTTTTGAGCTGGCAGGCAAGCAGCTTCTGAAGTTTACCAAAGTTAAAACTGCCTCTAAACATTGTAGCGGCTTTTGTCAGCTTTTTAGCTGGCAAACATCAGAAGCTGCTTATCAGGGAGCTGGGGTGGAATAAGCTAACCAAAGCCACTACAATGTTTAGAGGCAGTTTAGCAGAGAAGCGCTTATTTGCTAAACTGACTCTAACTTCAGAAGCTGCTGGCTGGCAATTGGGGGGGGCAGGGGTGGAATAAGGGTTGCAGGAAGAGGCTTGTGGGACAGCAAGGGCCAGATGACCCCCCTCATCGCTGCATCTTACTGGGGCGATCAGTTCTTTTACGTTTGCCTGGCGATCAGATCAGAAAGAGAAGAGGCTCGTTTCTGTTTGATCACTGTTTAATGCCCAGCAGTTGCTATCAAGGAAGGGGCATTGGGTAGGATTTCCCTGCCCTCGCTGCCATCAGGAGAGAGGGGTGGATAGAAAAAGATGCAGCTTCCCAATGCGGTTTACGCAGTTTGCATGGCGACAAGTATATTTGACTTGAGCCTGCGCTTTCGTCAGTCGCATGGGGATGGGTCAATTCGAACTCAACTCCGTTTTGGGAATAACCTGAATCCGTCCCAAAGTAAACTGAGTGCATGGGGATTCAGCCTAAGCTAAAGCCCTAAAGTCCCCCCAGTTTCAAGCCCCTTTCTGCCATGGAAGCTCACTAAGTCTTCCCAGCTATGGGTGAGATAGCCTCATGGTCGTTGAGCAAGTCTTGGGAAAGAAAGAGAGAGAGTAAGGCCTGATGGAAAATCCAAAGGGAAATTCCTAAAGAGATAGTATAGATCATGGGCATTTCTGTACTTGCCTTCCCATCCATTGGAAGGGAAAGGTGCAGAACAAACTAACATCCACACTGTGACCATCTGCATCATTTGTGGTGCAAGGGGGTCATCTGAGGCACTGCACAAGCATGCTGCAAGCAGCACTCCCAGAGCATGTAGATGTTCTAAATCTATATTCCACACTGGCAGGCACAGCCCCCTTGGCACTTCTGCCTACTCAGAGAGGTTCTGTGGTTAGCACTGGTTCCATCAGGCAGCAATTCACCCCTTGCCAGTGTTCCTCCCCAGGAAGCGAAGTTGCAAAAAAGGCTCAATGTCTATTAAGGATGAGACCTTCTAGGTAATATTTGTGAATACATCTAAGGATCTTTGGGAGCCAGTTTGGTCTAGTGGTTAAGGAGTCAGACTCTTATCTAGCAATACTGGGTTTGATTCCACCCTCCTCCACAAAGCCAGCTAGGTGACCTTGAGCTAGTCACAGCTATCTTCTGAACTCTCACAGCCCCAACTACCTCAAGGGGTGTTCTGTTGTGGGGAGAACAGCAGAAAGCTTGGTCAGCAACTTTGAGTCCCCTTAAATGGATGAGGAAAGTAGGATAGAAAAGCGAACTCTTCTTCTTCACTTTGGCTTAAATTGGGGGCAAGGCAAGTGGCTGGATTTAAATCCTTGTCATACTGCTGATGTTTGTCTGAAAGTGGTATTTTTCTTCTGGAAAATAGGCCTTAGATTTCTTCTTTAACTCCTTTCTGAAAGTATTCCTCCCTGGCCAGGACCTGGAGTAGTTTTGAAGCTACTGATGGAATAGGTCAATTTCCCTTAATGCTTAACCATGCTATTTGGTCTTATATCTTTGCCACAGGAGTGAATTGCAATGAGGGAAAGACCATAATTCCCATACTTCTTTTCCCCCTCCCTATTTCCGGCATATTTTATTATTGAACATTTTTCTTTCTTTTTTTAATGTCATCTTGATTACAATTAGACACAATGTTCCAAAGTCTGCAATAATGATGACTGTGGACCTTTGAGTCTATTATTGTTTCAGCTTGCAAAAGAGTTTCCTATTAGTAATAATTTGTTCCTAGGACATCAGAAAGTAGTAAAATCATACCTAATTTATATCAGGCAATAGAACTAATGTTTTAAATGACTACTATTTATTATAGAGTATTTAATTGAATCTTGTCCCCTCCTAGCTGCCTTTCCCCTGAAAAGCAGGTAGTAGTGACAGAGGGCAAAGAGGAGCAGAAGTGTTCTTCATCCAATTTCCACCCCATTTGCCTCTCTCGCACCTTCTTCTCATGGCTGGGCTGGGGGGATAGAGCACCTGGCCATCCTGACTTTCTTTGTTCAGTTTGGTATGTTTTGTTGAATAAACATCATTTATGATCAACTTGGTCTGATCACATCACCAGTGTCTTCCCAGGACGCCATACCTCTCAGAGACTACTCTGGTAAGTGGATGTCATGATCTATGGAAGCAGCTTAGCACAGTCCATATGGATCCTTTGAAAGCTATTCTAAGCTCTAGCCTAAAAATTTACTACATATTAACATTAACAACATTAACAGTAGCAACAAAATTCTTAATATCTACCCCCAAGTTTTTCAGAGATCTGGCTTGTAAGTTCTTGTTACAGCGAAGAACTTTGATGTGACTTCTGAATAATGTTGATGTGACTTCTTAAGGGTAGAGCTACTGAAAGTTTGTAATGGAGAAAAAATACTTTTGTCATTTTATTATTTTAACATTGTTTTTTATGCTCTGACACAGCACAGTTGTTTAAAATGACAAGTTCAGTAAGTAGTTTGTCAGCTTTCACATAATAGAACTTCTCAGTTATCTTTACTACTCTGACTGTATCTAATATATCATCACGGAAGTGATTGCCATGGATTCCAAATGGCTAAGAAATGACCCTGTGGATGTTAATGGCTGTTTTCTGGTTGGTCCTGTATTAATGGAATGTTCTGCTTCCTAAGAAAATATTTATAAAGACACAGTGATTTGCATGCCTTGATACATCTTATTTTTTGAGAGGCATGCCTAATGTGTGTAATTTCTGCATTTAAAAGCAGAAAATTTTGAAAAGGACTAATTATATCCAACATTATCATTTGATGACACAGTATCAACAATCTATTTTAAGTGACAAGCAATTTGCAGGAAAAGCATTGCCACTTCTAAATGTCAGTTCTAAATGTAATCACTTCTTCCAGGGAAGCTTGAACGATATGTACTAAAAACTACTGACAGAATAACCACAACCTCGGGCATCCAGCTGGAAAAAATTAAGAGCAGTGTGCTCAAGCCAAGGTAAAGTGGCAAAGGAGGAGGGAAAGGTGATTCAGAATCAAATGGGAGACAGAAGGACAGACAATTCAGCCAACTCCTCGTTGTTCAATAGTTCTATAAATATAGACAGGAAATGCTGTATTTAAAAGAAATGCCCTATCTTTGTAGTTGCTGGATAACACAGGATCAGCTTTTGGCAACTGTAGGGACAAATGACCAACAGTTTGACCTTCTCTTCTATTGTCCTAGAGCTCTTTCCATTGATATTTCAATGGTCTTCTTAATGCCCTCATCTAACCTGGCCACTGTCTTTGATCATGCCATTCTTTATCCATGCCAAGCATAATCAATTTTTCTACCTAATGCTTCATATATCCATGTCTCATTCTCATATGAGAGTTTCAGATTCATTATCATTGATTAAAGAAAACAGTGAGGTTTGATTTCATTTGTTTTTTTCTGCAGCCCATGGTATTCTTGGTAACCATTTCCAGGTCTTTAATTTTAAGCATTAGCCTATTTTATGTTCTCAGTGTCCAACTTTAACAGCTATTCATCGTTCTCAGTACTCCAGATCTGGCATTAGTTTGCTCTAGACATATATTCCAGCGGTGTTCCCTTCATGCAGGGTTTTAAGACTAAGGCTACATTCACACCTAAGTTTTAATCCAGTTTCACTCCACTTTCTGCAAAATATTTTCTGAGATACTGTGGTCCAGATTTATTTGTTGAAATCACTCTCAGTAAATTTTCTTAATTAATTCCCAAATATTTTCTTTCTGGCCATGATTTTTAGTAAACTATTCTTATCTTGACCCTCAGTGATGCCTTAGTTCTTTATTTGAAAGGCACTGATGTCAAAAAAGTTGTTCTGGGTACTCACCTGCTCAAATATCTTTCAAGCCACATGTATAATATTAATATTTCTAAAACAGATGCACAAGTGCCCCGTGGGGAAGAATTATGCATTATAAACTGTCAACATAACCTTCATGGTCTGGCTGGTTTCCGGTTACACTTGTGATGTCTGCCCTGTTCCTGGGAGAAAACCCAAAGTTCAATGCTACTTTGTAAATATGTTTCACACACTTTAGAAAACAATTTTTGAGGCAGTGTGAAATATATCTTGAGAACCGAGAACAGAATACTGAGAAATCCTTTTGTATTTTTTCCTCCAGATTTTCAATCGCATGCAGACTTCCAGTACAGTATTGGAGGCAGATGGTGTGTGAAGCAGAATTTTCTCACACGATAATAAAAAAGACTTTTCTTACTCAAACAATAAAAAAAGAAATGTTTGAGCAGTCGTTATGTCTGTAGATCTCATGCTCAACATGACAGTGCTAAAATGATCAAGAAATGTTTATAACGTAAGGTTGCAATCCCTTTGACGCTTTCATGAAGTAGCAATAATTGAATTACTAAATATACTCTGAACGCAGGGGAGCTTAGTTCTGGATAAAGATGCTCAAATGAGCATTAATAGTATTAAGCTTTAAATGTCTACCATTTTCCCCTCCCCCCCCCCACCATGGTAGAAGGCACTGAACACAGCCTTGAAGTTGAAACTGATGGATTGCATGGCCACAAAGCAGACAATGTGATGTTGCATGAGGTACAAGGAAGCCCTCCAGCAGAAAATGGATTCTGAACAGCAGGCCTGTGATCCATTTCTGTCAGCAGGTGCATGGACTAACACTGATATGGATGTGCAAGGAGAGAATAAGCTTGCCTATTTCTGTTTGGGGGCAGTGCAGATTATTTTGTGATGCAAAATGGACAGGATGATGATAGCTAGTTTCGTAAGCAGCTTTAGTAGCATATAATCAGCCTATTTCATGCAGCCATAATTCTCATTGACATATGCTGCATGGGCTTAGAGTAACCTTTGCCCATTGGTAACTGGCAAGGTGCATGCATGGAAGGGCTACACTTATCTGCCTGCTACCACGTAGCTGTCAAGAATGCTGCTGGGAAATTCCTGATGATGGTAAGGCAGCTTCTTACTGTAAAAAAAAGAGCCACCTAGGGAATTCCCAATGGTAGTCTTGATAGCTGGGGGTAGCTCTTCCACCTGCCACAGTCACCATTGGGGGTACAATTTCAATGGGCATATGAGAGCTAAGAATGTACACAACTATTTGAAACCTTCAAAATTCCATCAAATTCATTGGAATTTGGACATTTGAATTCAAATCAAATCTCTATAAATTTGAATTTAAACATTTGAACAAATTTTGATTTTTTGGATCTATTCATTTGAATTATTCGGACATTTGTATGTGTATGGATATGTACACAATACACATCTTTCCTGCATCCATACGCATTTGTATGGATCCATATGGGACAAAATGGGATGAAAATAGGATGCATGAGCCAGTTTGGTCTAGATGTTAAGGAGCCGGACTCTTATCTGGGAATACCGGGTTCGATTCTGCACTCCCCCATGAAGCCATCTGGCTGACCCTGGGCTAGTCACAACTCTCTTCTAAGCTCTCACAGCCCCATCTACCTCACAGGGTGTTCTGTTGTGGGGAGAAGAATAGAAAAGCTTTGTCAGCCGCTTTGAGTCCCCTTAAGTGGGTGAGAAAAGCAGGGTAGAAAAGCCAACTCTTCTTCTTCTATGGGATAAATATGGGATGCATACGGGATGTGTAATGAAGCGTACGGGCACATACAAAAGTTGTCAACATTTGTAAGTGCAAATTCAAATTGAAAATTCAAATGAATAAATTCAAATCTGCTTAATTCAAATCAAATGTGGGTAAATTCAAATTTTAAAGATTCAAATTGAATCAATTCAAATGAAATCCCAAAATTGCATTCGTACAGACCCCTAGTGAATAATACTTCCTTCAAATATTGAAGAAGGCTTTATTCAAGGCTCCAGCATCCATAACACCAGATAACTAGCACTGCCAAAAGTGACTCTCATAGGGCCTCTTTGCATTTAATTTAGCTGTGAATTAAGGAACTTCTTAATCCAGTTCTTGGGCCTAATGTCAAAAATGTGTTAATGCGGCTCACAGAGGCTGTAGCCCGTGCTGGTTCTATTGTTTCTGCACTAGGGCTGTGGTCACACCTGAGGTTTAATCCAGCTTCAGTCCACTTGCAGAGTGAGAGAACACATCAGTATTTTCTTTCCACATTATCTATCTAAATGGTGAATTTTTTGAGTTATTTAACACTGAAAGAAAGCAGATTGTCTGCAGCCCCTGGATGGAGTCAGATCTAAATTAAGAGGTCCTTAACCTGGATCTCTGGTAAACCTTGGTATTCTATATCCACTGATCCAGATCTATAGCAGGTAAGTGCAGAAAAGGCTACAGTACAATGTAACTGAGTAAATATTCCTGCCCACCCCAGACATCAAAGTGGGGCTGTTATCCCTTCCTTTCTCCTTCCTTTTTCCAGGCTTTCAACCAACCTTGGGAAAATTCTAACTCCACTTTCCCCACATTCTAGCCAGTCAGGTACCTTCATGTTGAATCAAATTCAAGGAAATTTGTATTCATTTGAATAGATTCCCTTCAAATGTGGTAAGATTCAAATTCAATACAAATGTTTGATATGAATCCCCTTCTAATCCCCTATGGATCCAATACATATCCCCTATTTATTCACTCTGAAAGTGGCAAATCCACCCTGAAACCACTTTGAAGCTGCTCTCAATCCACTTTGAATCCACTTTGGTTCCATTGCAAATGTGACTGGTGCAGCTACTTTCCCACCTCTCCAGGTTCACAAATGTAATGAAGCTTCGTATGAATGTTCTGAAGCATTCATTTTAAATTTGAATGTCAATCTTCGGATGTCCCAACCTTTGTTTTGAATATGAGTATCTGAATTTGGATGAATTCAGACAAATTTTGAATGTTACAAATATTTGTGCACATCCCTAGGTTATACAACTAGGGATGTGCATAAATGCCTTTCTTGGCACTCAATTCATAGCGAATCAAATGTTAGAAGATTCATATTCATATGAAAAACCCTTTCGAATGTGATAAAATTCTATTTGACATGAATGTATTTGTATGAATATCCGAGGTACATATCCTAGATATGTATACAATACCTACCCTGTAACAAATCCTCTCTGAAAGCATCAAATCCAACCTGAATCCACTTTTAATACACTATCGATCCATGTTGAATGCACTCTAGATTCGTTGTAGGTGTGACTGGCACATCAACTTTCCCAGCTTCCCAGCTTAATGAATGTCTGAATTATTTGTACGAACGTCCAGAAATATTTGTATTCATACAGTGTCAGTGTACGAATATCATAACAACCAATTTGTGTACAAATATCCAAATTGATATGAATTCATATGAATAAAGAATGTTATGAATATTCATGCACATCCCTATATACTGTACAACACATGACAATAGAATGCCATGCTTCTAATAATCCTGTAAATACCGAATTGATCTGGATCTAGCTAATCGAGATTCATTAAAGCAGATTAACTGCATGTTACACTCATCTTAAGCCTTGTGGCCATTTCCTTGTTCGATGACTTTGAAGGTCACTGAGGAAACCCTGGAGGCTGCAGGGAAGTACGACGCCACAAGTGTTAGCAGCAGTGGAAAGCAGAACAGGAGACAAAGAGCTCTAATATCATTTCAGCCTGCTGCTTTCCTTTTCAAGCACTGCACCAGCACTTATGACAGCACTTACTGCACCATTATGAGCAAGCACCTAATGGACCCTGGCCCATTAGAATGCATTCTTGGTGCCAGAGAAGCCCTGTGCAGATCTCGCCTACTTTTCAAAAGCCAATTGCCAACCTGCCTTTTGAACTGCTTTGTTCAGTTTTTGTGGATATATATATATATACTTCAAGTAAACGAGATGTCTTATGTTGTATCAGGTGGATGGTGGCCCTTACTGCCCTGGGGCTTATTCCAGATTATCTCCTGGAATAGGGTCTGCCATATGCATGATGATGCGGACTACAGGAGGGCCTGCCTTTTGAAATTGCTTGAGAATACAATAGCTCTGATAGAAAGTCAATAGAGGCAACTTTGTCTTCACCATCTTAAAAACTTTTCCATAGCTTGGGAATATAGTTTTGCGTTGGCCAGTGGCAAACTATGAAGGGAAACAACAGAAATATGAAGTGTTCCTTTCATCTTCCCACCTGTCAACACCTATGTTTAATGCACCCCCAAATCCTTAATCTGCAGGATGATACTGGATTTTCCTAATTCAGTTTTCAGGTAAAAGCAGGTAATGCAGGCACATCTGACAATAAGGTAAGTGTCTGAGTAGAGAAAAAATAATTCATTTCACCTTTTAAGTATAACTTACCAAACTGCTGCTTTCCAAATGACAATGCTAAATGTATGAAAATGTTTGGAAATTGATGCATTTATGAATTTTGTGCAGAGCATGGGTGAAAAGACTGAAAATATGACATGTTCAGGAAAATGGCTTGCAGAATGTTAGTCAAACACGTGTATTTATTTTCAAAGAAAATTTAAAAATGACAGAAATGAAGTAAGCTAAATTTGAGATTGGAAAAATGTGGTGTGTATAATGAAAGATTTCTCTTGCAGTTATGGAACACAAGCATGGTTTCATGGTGTTCAGCATTATCCATGTAATTTTCAGGTCCTTGTTCCAGCTTTTATCTCCAATATCCATTTCTTGTATTTGTTGTGGTGGTACATGTGGGCATGGGCCTTTTTTCCCATTGTGAAAAGTGGAAAACTGTAGATACTCTAAGATGGAGCTTTGATACTGTTCACAGCCACTCCTATACCAGCTGCAGGCATGCTGGACCATCCCCTGGCCTGGATACTGGTAGACCACAAAAGTGTGCTCTACAGCTATACTAGCCACCAGCAGATATAGGTGGGCATGTTCCATTCGTGCCTCTTCTGTGCAAATGGAGCATGCGGTGTGGATGGCACAGGTGTGGTTGTGCACTGCATCACATGGTTGCCACAGCAACAGCACTGCATATGCCTAGTGCTGCAGTGAGGCAATCACATAGTATATAGGCAACTGCACTTCTAAGCAAAGGTGCAAATTGCCTCCCTCCCTCTCTCTCTCTCTCTCACACACACACACATGCACATGCAGACATAAGTAAGTTTTCTCCTTAGTTTAATATGATTTGATCATTGAACAGAAATGACCAAGGCAGATTTGGATTTGGCTGTAGGAACTGGATTATTTAACTATAAATAGGAGCCAGTCTTTTTTTAAATGGCATGCTTCTATTTCAATTGGTTGCTCTCTTTTTTAACAAAGCTATCATAACATTTGTTGCATATACTCCATTTGTTTTGGGATTGCACTTTTCATTTTGGATGATACAAATATTATATCTGAAAACAAGTGGGAAAAAAATATGCTGCCTTTAATAGAAACATTTATCATCAAGTGAACACATATGAATTCTGGCAGCCTTGCAAGTGTTTTGCAAGGGGCCAACTGTGAATAGAATCAAGTGGCAAATCAGCCGTAGCAGCCTCCAAGTGGAAGATCAGAGCCTGATTTAAAAGGAAATTTTGCACTTGGAAAAACCATGCTTCCTCCCACTCCTTTAGAACTAGAAATGCTGCTTATCAAGTTTACATGCTTTTCTAATGGGGTTGCTCTTGATGATGACTGGATGCACTTGTTCATTTGTCGCTCAGTTTGGATTTTCAGCTCTCATTTCATTTTTTCAGGGTTGAAGACTTCTGATTTCCTAGGCAAGACCCAGTGTGCAAGCAGAAAACATAGAATGTTGTGCGATTTGGAGGCAATTTGGCTTAGCCCCTTTGATGATATGATTGGCAAATGATGTGGAAACACAGGTCCTGTCTGCACCAAGAAACCACAATAACTCACTAGAAGTAACCACAGGGTCTCCTGGATCCATCTAATGGTGAACTGCTGAAAGCAGTCCACATGCACTCCTGGTTGTTGCATTTGCACTCACTTCTGGCTATGGTGGATGGGTACAGCTGCCTGCAGCATCCAGATGACCTTGGCAATGTCCAAGTGCTCATCAGATGTTTCCTTGGATGTTGCAATTGCAATTTGTCCTGTCTTGCCCTTCCCTGGCCATTCACACTTCAACTGTATGTGACTTCTCCAGCACTTAAAGTGTGGATGGCTGCCACAGTACTACCTTCCCTGACTGATATAGTATTATTATACCGTACCAATCAGAGAAGTATGAAAAGTTTTGCATCTGGGTGATAATAATCTTATACAGTCTTAATCAGAGTCACATGCGCTGCATGAAGCGGAGAGGAGTTTTCATAGGCTGCAGCAATTTCTCAGGTCTAGGTGCAGAGTGGATGGTTGCCTGCTCAGCCAGTGCATCTTTGCTTGCACCAGCTTCAAGGCCAGATAATCTTGAGTTTCTTTTTCTTTCTTTTGCACATATGTTTCTCTGTTCCATCTCTTTTGGCCCTGTTGGTAATCCATCTTGGCAAGAACCATTGATCTCAATAAAGCTTTCTTCCAAGTTACTGAGCTTAGGAGCAAAGCCTAAGGGAAAGTGTAATTGTACAAGTGCACATTTTGTGTATAGCAGAAGAAATTCACCCCTAAATTAACTGAGTTACAATGCAGGGCAAATGAAGGAATGATTAAGTTAAACCAGGAATTTTTGCAATGATAATTTGCAATGATAATTTATGTGACACTTGTTTCAAGGATTTACTAATGTATTGTTGTTATTGTTATTAATAAACAACAACAACAATGATTTTAAAGCATGTTGCTAACTTTATAGCTGGGTATGGTGGATGGCTTCCCTGCCCAGTTCTCCTTAGAGCATTAATCAAAGGCACTTCTGAAGTAATGGACTCTGAAATTAAGACAGACTTTTCTTGCATGATGATGAAGGAACTATACTTTCATCTCTCTTGGCTCATTTAGATAAGAGATCTGAAGTATTTATAAAGTCAAGGCATAGTTTTCGCTTTGTCAAAGTTGGCTGCTTGTTTCTGGGATGGATTTACTGTATTAGTTTTCTCTGGAAAGGTGACTTCAAATTTTGGCTAGTTACAAAGGCCAAATCAAACTTTTTGGACTTCTACAAAGGAGACTACAAATTCAGTCTGCCTGTCAACTGCTGCTACTGTATGTTAGTGTAGCATCCACTGTGCTTTCAAATAAATGTCAGATTGAACAAATCCTTACAACAAACAGTGTCCAGTTTAAAGGTCACTAGGCAGAGGTAAGAATAAACTTCCGAAAAGTATCTCTAGCTGATCTTCTGAAAGCAGATCTTCCTCTTCACTCAGGTATTCTTGAAAAACCTTTCTCTTCTCTCTATTGTTTTGAAATCAGACAGTATTATTAGTCTTTGTGTCTCTCTGTGTGTGTTTGTGTTATTCTCCTTTCACTCTTCTACGTTTTAAGTCACATTTCAAGTCTGTGATATTGTCTCCTGCTTTGGTGGTCTTTGCAAAGAAGGTCAATGAATATGTGAATGAATAAATATGACAAAATAATAATAAAAAAGAAGAAGCTACATTAGCATTGGTAAAGGGCATCTGTAATTATACAATTTTTCCTTTTGGTAAATTTTGTTTAGAGATCTTCTAAAAAATAACATAAGGGCCGCGTCACCATGCAAGCCATTTGGCTCTGATTGGGCATGCATGTGATTGGGTGTGGGACCAAAATCAGATGTTGCCTGTCCCCACGCTGTTCCCAGAAACGCAGGCTGGATGCAGGTTGGTCCGGATACAGCCGTCCCCATGCAAACCACTCCAAACCCTGGCATGGGGGAGCAGCGTCATCTCTTCTACACCCCCTCTCTCCACATGGGAAGCCAGATTGACGTCACCCCATCCTGTGCCACCCACTGCAAAAGCCGCACACACACCCCCCCTTAGTGTCACAGAGAAGCCAGGACTGAGTGGCAAAAATAATTTTTGGGAACCCAGCTGTTTGAGCAAAGCTGCTACGAAATATGGCAGCAGTTGAGCGGTTGAGCAGTTGAACAGTTTTGCACACCTCCTCTCTTCCCAGGAACTGCAAGAACACCCAGCAAGAGGAAAATCAAGCAATTATCAGGCCCGCCTTGGTGATCCGGAAATGGGAGTGGAATATTTGCCATGTAAAAGGGAGAAAAATCAAGCCATTATCCTGCCTTCCTTGGGAAGGGAATTGGAATACTTGTGTAGAAGAGTCTTGGGGGGCAGTGAAGGCAATTCGACCCCCTCATTGTTTCGGCTTTAACACCATTTACTCCCTGTGACGATCACAGGCTGGGGGAGTGAGTGAGAGGCTGCTTTCAGCAGTAGTAGGGATCACATGACCCTCTCCAGCCAATGGTAGCTGCAGAATCTCGCTAGGGAGAGACAGGCTGACTGAGACAGAGAGAGAAGCTGGAGGATTTTAAGAGAGTGAGACGCAGAAGTTAGTAGGGGAGAACAGACAAGAAGATATATAAACTATTGAGACAGAACACTAAGAGAAATAAGAAGAGAAAGACAAAGCTTTATCTAAACAGAGGGAAAGGGCTTAAAAGAGGCAGAAGCTATTAAGAGCCTGTGAGTTAGGGTACGAAGTTTACCTCAGACCAAGAGAAGGGAGTCCCTTTTCAGACAGTAAAACAATGTTTTAAATGAGAACTTTTGATGAGTGAACAACTAAAAGACTTTACTCTGTGTTCCTACCATTTTAGTCCTTTCGCATGGACTAAAGGACTCAAAGCACAACCTAAGCTTATTTCTTTATTTTATTTCATTACTGTATTAATAAAGTTTAAGAGTTATCCTTACTCTACTGTCTGCTGCTTTGTGGTAAACCTGTCCAAGGACAGACTAGCAAAGTGGGGCGCCAGCTTTTTGGAGCTATATAAATGAAAAGTTGGCAGGGTCTGGCGACCCCCACAGCTTGCTTTTATTCTGCGCCCCTCTGAGGAGTGGTGAGCATAGAAGGGGCTGAGAGGGGACGTTACACTCCCAAAAAAATCTGAGCGGTTGTGATTTCCAATGCACAGGGCAGGAATGGCAAGCACAGGACATGATGCAATTTCATCCCCAAATAGCCCGGGACTGTCCCAATGTGCAGGCTTGGCTCAGAAAGCAATGCGGTGGTGAACCCACAAACCGTGCCCAGACCTGCTTTTCTCCAGTACCCAATTTGGTCCTGGTTTGGACCTGGTTTGGGCGATTTGGTCTGTGGAAATCGAACCAAATCAAAAGTGCATGGGGATGACCCTTGATGAACCCGATTTTGATTTGGACCAAAATGTGCATGGGGACACACCAAATGTGTTTTTTGGAATGGTCTGAAAAATTATTCCTTATTCTTATTTAACATATTTACAGACTGCTTATTGTTAAGAAAAAAAACAATCAAAATATTTTTTAGAAAAAATTAAATACAGGGGAAAGCATTCACACAGAGAAATAAATTATTAAAACAAAAAAACTGGGTGTATCAGGGAAATAGGTAAATATATTAAGTCTATAATAAGCTCTTTCTGCACTGGGCCTTATTCTGAATTATATCCTGCAATAGAAACCTCCTATCCTCATGCTGCTGCAGTCTTTGGCAAGCCCTATTCCTGAATTTAATCCAGAATCAGGCTCAATGCACTGCTAGGAATGTTTGTTCCTAGCCTTCAAATGTGTCTGAGGCTGAAGCTCATGCACGCTTTGAGGCCAGGGACGTGAGTGATCTAGACCAGCACTGTCCTAAGGCTTTTCTGCACTTATCTTCTTAGAGTGTTGTGCACTAAGGCCGGTACACTCCAGGAACAGGAGGACTATTCACATTTCCCCAGAGGAAAGCTTATCCAAAGAGTCCCTTATGGACTTAAAATGTACCAGCCAGCACACCAGAAGTCCTGCCTCCTCTTGCTACCAATGTTCAATCACAGCTCCATCACCAATCAAATGTCCCTCTTATGGCCCTATGTTAGCATGGGATCAATCACAGCCACCACTGCCATCATGCTTGTGTAGCCACTGCCTCCGCCACCCACCATGCTCAGGCAATGGGAAGATCGACTGGCTGCAACACCAGACACTTGGGTAGAGGTTGGGATAGGTGTGGAGCACCAAATCATCCTCTACATTTAATCAGCAGCTAGTACAGCTCTGGTGAGGGTGGGAACACTTCTAGGCTGTAGCGTATGCTGATGCTCTTTACCAGATCTGTACTAATTTCTTACCAGAGGCCTAAGTGCGAATTGGCCTCTATTCCAGACCACACTTTTCCATGGTCAAAATCAGAGGCCTGGCTGTTCCACTGACACCAAGCACAGACAGGAAGTTCAGAAAAGGCCTAAGTGTAGGCACCTCATGAATAACAGAAAGGAAGAAAGATGCTAACTTGTAGTCTGTCTGCACCAGCATGCAGATGGCAGATTCCTATTCCAGGATATAATCCAAAATAAGGTTGACTTTGGCTTGAGGCAGGGGATCATGATAAATTCTTTCCATGGTAGTGGAATATGTGCTCCCTGAATTATTTTATTAAATAGGAATATTAAATGTGGTAGGAGGATTGGATTTTTTTATTTTTTATTTTAAATAGAATGAAGGAAGATACCTGTCCGGGCCTGGACTTTTGTTGCTCTTCATGTTTCCTACTGCTTTTTAATTTTTTTTTTCAGATGTCAAAGGATTCAGGAAGTTCACCTGCTCCCTCAAGAGTTATGTGCCTTTTAGATATGAGTTGAGGTGAGTTGGATCAACATTTTTTTTTGGTATATGTTTGTTCCAATGTGTTTTGTTTTCAATTTGTTTGTTTGTTACATGTTGCCACCATTTTCTGTCCATTAACTAATCTAGGAATGTGTGTTTTTTTTCTTTTACTTGTTAAGTGCTTTGCTGGAATTTCAGGGTTTAAAATTAACAGATCCCCCCCTTCCCCCGTTGCTTAGAGAGGTAGCAATTCTCCTAGATTCTATTATGGTCTTTTTTATTTTTAAAACTTTTTTTTTTATTCACACAAATCTAGGAGATAATTTGGAGGTGAATGTTTCTTGAATTGTAGCTGCATCAGCATCCCCAAGTCAATTGTGGTTAAATTGTACTCTGCCATGATTAAAATAAAGGCTGCATCACCACAACAGGAATTATAGCAGCTGCAGGACTGAAGCACTTATTCCAATAGCAGGAAACTCAGGATCTTCTCATTATATGCTCCATTCTTTGAGGAACTTCAAAGCCAGGAAATAACAGTTCCTCAGCTTCAAATGTATAGCTTGACCCTCTTTGGGATAAGCAGAAAATGATTCCAGAGGTCAGCCATTTTGTGCGTTTCACGAAATATGGCTATATGGTAGGTGGGTGACGTGCATCGCTGCCACCATCTTCATGGCAATGCTGTGAGCACTTGAGGCTGGCAAGCACCATCAGAGGCATTCTTCCCACTCCACAAAAACAATGCCTGTGAGGTTACTTGCCAACTTTCAGAAAGATAGTGCAGCTCTGGAGATGCTGCTAGTGTGAAGAAATTGATTTCCTTGAATTTTCATTGGCAGTGCTCCTCTGCAGTGTGAGTGAAGTCAAAAGAATACAGCTTTTAAAGAAAGAGCTGTGATAAGATCCCCTCAGTAAAGCATCCTTCTGAAGTGTTTTCTTTTTTCTGTTCCATTCAGGTGTCTCTAGGATACGCTTTGCTCTAGGATACGCAATGGAGTGATTAGCACGCAGCACAATTCAGGCATCCATTTATCTAATTACAGCTGAAGACAGAAATATTTCTTTTATCCCAAATAGCCCATGTCCATTTCCACCACAGGTAACATAATGTAAATTGGCCAAAGAGTGAGAAAGAGAGAAGGAACTTGATTACGAGAATTAATGGCACCTTTGCAAGGGCCCTTAATCTGGTTTAAAGGCCTGCGTAGTTTGGATGAAGACCTCCATATTTGCATGTTAATGAAGATCAAGGAGGTCTCATCCCCTGCCAGTCTGGCTATCTTTATGAGACAGTGTGATCCAGATTTTTTTAAAAAATGGATTTACCTTAGCCACCTTCCAGTCCTTGGCTATAGAAGATGAACATGCTAATAAACTGCACATTGATCTTAGGAGGTTCATCTTCTCATCTTTGAGTTTTTAAATGTCTCTTGGGTTGCTTTCATCTGGACCTGGGGTCTTTCTTCACTTGGCCCTGTAGTTTGCATGCAGTACGCTCCCAGATGGAGCATCTGCACTCGAAGGGGCCATTTCCAACTCAGAAACTGCCCTTTCCATGCAGGAGCGTACTGCACACAAACTACATGTGCAGCACAATTTTCTGCTCCACAAGTTGACTTACCTTGATCAGAGATGGCCTTTCCCATCTCTGGTGAAGCCCATCTGCACCTCTATAGTGCTGAGTGCTGGGCAGGTCTCTGTACTGATATTAGGAGCCTTCATAGTTTGCTCGTGCTGTTACAGGCACAGATGTGTGCCAGCACGTTCCAGGGCACCTCTTTGGGTAAATCAAGACACAGCTTGACTTATTGCCCTGTAGCCTAGTTTAACTTATGCAGTATTATTTCAAAAACAAAATAGAGGGGATGGGGATGCTATGTCTTAGATCAGCACTCTAGAGGAAACATGGGATATAAACAGCATAAGTAAATCAATGAAAAAATTATAAGTGTATGCTGGAGCATCCTGTGCAATATTTCTAGAAATGTTATGTGGAAGGAACTAGATTCTGACCCTAAGCTTCCTTAGAACTCCCCAAACTAAGTAGACCCATAGTGGGTGTTATTCTTTGTTTTGTTTTAGCTTCATTGTAAGTGAGATCCTAATGGGGTGAACGGCAAGTGTTGGTGACAAGTAATAAGATAAATGGAATATGTGGTGTATAGGATCCTGCCATGACTCTCAGGTGGAAAGGCAGATTCTGAGAAACATGTTTTTGAAGTCCTTCTAAAGAGCAGGTCTCTGGGGCTTTGCACACTTGTTCTGTACCTATACTAGCCACTTTTGGGGCATGGGTAAAATGCTCTAGCATGCATTCTTTGCACTTCTTCCAAGTGAAGGGTACATGGGGCAGGGCAGCTGCAGTTTTGTACCACATTGTCTGACCACTGCAGCAACAGTTGGTGCACATGACCATTGCCGTGGTGAGGTGATTTCCACTAGTACAGCAGTGATTACACTAAAGTTGCATGCAGTGAAGTGCCTGGAACGTTTGGGATGGATCGGACGTTCTGAAGTGCAGACACCCAATTCATCCCAGTTCTTCAACAGTTTCCATGCTGAAACAAGGCATGAAAATTCCTTCTGTTAGTAACACCGCCACTCAAAATACATTTATTGGTGTGAGTTTGAACTTGGTGACAATATGGCCAAATGCTTACCATTTTAATCTGTCTTCAGAAAAGTCTCCAAGTTTCCCCAAAGATATTCGAGCAGCCGACCTTGTATGTTACCCTTGTCCACACACAAGGCAGTGACTAATCAAAAGAGTATCAAATGTGCCTCTAGTGTTCTAACGTGGAACTATCACCAGTAAGAGGTTTCTCATCATATGACTCAAGTGGTTACACAGTGACCTCCATCAAAGAAAATGAAGCTATCAAAAAACTAGAGAATATAATTTATTCAGCCGATGCATGTGTGTCATAGTAAAAATCTATATAAGGTCAGTAAGATAAAGTTTGAACTCCACTATTTTACTCTCTTACGTTAAGCAGTCAATACGTATTTTTCTATGTCATGGGCACTAAAACAAGTCTAATCACTATCATATAACTTCTTTTTATTTAATGACTATATAATTTTAGCCTGATACATTTATATCTTCTGAGATCAAAACCCCATACCATTAAATGGAGTAATAGAAATGCTATTTTTATATCTTCCCAGTGCACCAAATGCCATACAATGAGATCCTAATTGTTCTGATGAGACTATTTGACATGCAGAACTCAGCTATGTCACTGAGACTCCCACAGGTACTGAACACTTAGCAAGTGATGGGTAGAAGATAATGCAGGTTTTAATAAAAGGCCAGGGGTTTTCAGGAGTTGTACTGTGTAATTACCTGCAGCAGCAGGTGAG
The DNA here is from genome assembly GCA_023333525.1 of Aspidoscelis tigris stejnegeri. Lineage (NCBI taxonomy): Eukaryota > Metazoa > Chordata > Lepidosauria > Squamata > Teiidae > Aspidoscelis > Aspidoscelis tigris. The sequence continues at coordinate 100,846,706 of JALMGA010000001.1, forward strand.
ATGGTGCATGTCAAATAGGAAAATTACAGTCTCAAAGCGAGAAACAAGGCATTTTAAAGGAAGAAAACATGGTGAAAATGGATCCAAAAATACCAGATGCATTTCATATCAGCATGGATGGATCTTTGACCTATAGGTAAGCACTCAGACAAGTCAATATTTGAAGGGATGCATGGTGCGGACAGAATTAATAAAGAGATTTTTAAAAAAATACTTTCCCAAAGTACTAGAACAAGAGGTCATCGAATGAACCTGAGTCCTAGAAAAACTAGAGTAGAACTAAACAAAAAAATTTACAGAGCACATAAACTATTAATTATATTGTCATAAGATGTGTTGTTAGATACAAGCTTAGATGTTTTCCAAAACATCTTGGAGAACTTTATGGAAGAAGGGTTTATTAGAGGTTCTGTCTGAAGTCAGTGCTGTTCTGAACTCTTGGTGTTTATGTCTGTTGTAAGAAATATGGCTATATTAATGCCTCCATCTGGAACTACAGGAAGTTAAAAACGTGACTGAGGTCATGTCTACACATAACTGTTGGGCAATCCTTACTCATTCCCAGGATGAGGGGGTTAAACACCCTTCTCACCAAACCAACTTTTGCTGCCCTGAAGGGAGGGCAGGACATATCTATGGCATCCCTTCCTCTTGTTTTGTCTCACATGCCTTTTAGCCTGAATCTGAATTAAAGTAGCTGCATCAGCATCCCCAAGTCAATTCAGGAGGCAACTGGAATGACAGAGGTTCACCTGCCATTATCTCCTCCCTGAAGACACTGAAGGGAAATGTGTGTCTACGCACTGCAGCCTAACTCACTGAGTTATTCTGTAAATAATCAATGAGACTCGAGGCAGTTCACATTAATATGTACATATTATCATAAAAATCCTTCTTTGTGGAGAGACAATACTAGTACTAATAACAAATCAGTGAACTTTGTCTATGCAGCCCAATTCCACTAGACCTTCCAAAGTGGAATATCATAGATTTTCCCAGCAGACCATGTCTGTATGTGCTTTTTAGAAGGGCAGAAGTGTGACTCTCAAGAAGGCGATGCAAAGATATGAGCGGAGAAAAGGGGAGGCCACAAGTGTGAGGGAGAGGGGACTTCAACAAACTGGTACCTGACATGTCCAGTTCAGGTTCAAGGCTGAACCAGTTCTGATAGCACTGAGGTTCAGTTCATATCAACCCAAATCAGGCAGAACAATTTGCGTATGTCCCTTTTTTCTACATTTATTTAATGCAGTTCAAGTATGAGGTGAAGTATTTTTTCCAATGTATTAATAAATTATGAACATGCTAGTATTCACTATAATGAATATTATTTTAATGACAGTGAGCAGAGAGCACTAGTCTTTCAGATATTTTATTTAAAAATTTCTTTCACAGCTTGATGTTGCTCCATGTGTGTCTTTTTAAACTATAATGTCATGGAAAATAAGAAATACAGTGCTAGGGAAACCATATTCTTGATTAACTTAAGAATATATAATGTGCCCTGCTGCAAGCAGATACCAGCATCAACTTGACAGTGCCTTACTTAAACTAAACCCTATGGAATTCAAGTGGACATTCTAAGAATACATATCAAGGATTTTCTAATGGAAAAGGCATGGGCCCTTTCCTTTCTGCACTTACTCTTTATCTGGATCTACAAGCCTCTAGTCCAGATTCTGGGTCTTCTCATATACATGTTGGTCCTGTTGCATCTGCACTAGACACAATAGGATGTGGATTAAGAGACCTTTAATCCAATTTCTGCACTGGGCCTTATTCCAGGGTATATCTTGGAACAGGGGCCTGCTGTCCACATACTAATGAAGACTGTGGTAGGCCCTGGTTCGGGTCTGTCATAGTGAGCACTAGCATATGGACAGCAGTCTCGTATTCTGCAACATATCGCAGAATAAGGCTCAGTGCGGAAAGGGCCTAAGGGTGTTTTTCCACCACCCTCCTTTAATCTGGATCTAAGAAAATCCAGATCTAGGGAATGGGTACTTCCCTTAATCCTGATCTAGTAGATCCAGATAAAGGGAAGTACCCAATGTGTTTCCATGGATGGTCTGGCACCCAATAACAATGGATGCTAGCCTCCCTGCCATGGAAACACCGGAGCACCCATTTGGAAATCCGGATCTACCCACAAGGGGTCTGCCTGTCACCCCAGGTGTTTGGGGGGACAGGGGGTGCAATCTCCAAAGCAGCTCCGAAGTCACTTCGAAGTCATTTCTAAGTCACTTTGAAGTCACTTCGAAGTCTGTGCAAAATAGCTCTGGAGCGTCTTTGAAGTCTGTGCTGCTCTTCGAAGTAAACTTCAGAGTGACTTCAAAGTGATTTTGGAGTGACTTCAAAGTGACTTTGAAACGACTTTGAAGCTTAGGTTTTGGGGCTCCCCCCCCCAAGGGTGACCCTCCCCCTAGCCTCCTCTAGACCCCATTGCCAAACTAATGTGGAAACAGGCTCCCTTTAATCTGGATTTTCTGGCTGAAGACCCCATTGTACATCCCATTAATTGGGTCTACAGAAAATCTCAATTAATGGCTTAGATGTACCCATATGATCTGGATTTCCCCAGCGGCAGTGGAAACAAATGTGTCCCAAATGGGTGCTGTGGTAGAAATGGGGTCATCTGATTCACACCCAAATGGGTCCTTAATGGGTGCAAAAATGGGTACTTTCTGATAGTGGAAAAACACCCCTTAAGTCTTGATCTGGAACATGGGAGTTGTGCAGATGGCAAGGCCTCCATGTTCTGGGACTGCTGAGAAGAAGCCTTGCTGAAAAGCAACCCCCCAGGTCCTGAGGCTAGAAGCTTTCATTCTTAGCCTTTGGATGCATGGGAGGGCAGCGACTGTGCAGCTGTGGGGAGGCATGGGACATATCAGTGCCATTGTGCAGACAATGCTGATCCAGCCCATGCCTCCATGTGCTCCAGATCAGTGGGTCTGCTTATTCTAAATTCACTAATCCAGAGTTAGCCAGGTAAGTGCAGAAAGAGCCAAGGGCTATCCAGACAGGGGCCCTTTTGCACTAGATCTGTTGAGACAGCTGGAGGCTACTCCCACATGGAGGATAGACACTATGAGGAGCTACTTAAAAATGTGCTGTACAGCTATACTAGCTGCTGGCTAGGATAGACTGGCATGGCTATATTTGCACCTCTTCTAGACTGGCATGGCTTTATTTGCGCCTCTTCAGAGCCTGGGGCAGAGAGGCAAGGCCCTGATGGCACACTACACCCAGTTACCACATCATGCATCCTACTTTTTGTAACCAGTCCTGAGATCTCATGGTAGAAATTAAATGAAATAAACACTAGCTCCATCCACAGAGATGAATCTTTTTCTTTTCTTTTCTTTTTTTTCGCCTTCAGTCTTGGTACTGCAAAGACATCATGTGCTGCATGTAATTCAACCCTTTGTCACTGTGCAATAAGAGTCTTACCACACGATCAGCTAAGGCTACATTCACTATAGCAAAAATGTTTCTCCAAAGTACCTTAAAGATGGCAGAATAAGGCCCTCATACCCTCATATCCTGGCCTTTTCTGCACTTACGTGCATTAGATTCAGATCAGTGAATCCAGAATAACTGGACTCACTGATCCTTGTGTTATCCTTAGATGGATTAGTGGCATCTGCACTAATGGCATGGATCTGGCCCATGCCTCCATGCAGCTGCAAAGCTCACATGAGTTTGCAACATCCCATCCACATGCCTTGGATCCTTGGTGCGGTGGTTTTAAGTGGCACACTCCTCAGTAGTCACAGATCATGGAGGTATGCCATGTGCATGCTTCCAATTATTCAGAATAAAACCTTTGGTTCAACTGTAGTTCTGATTAAATGGGTCTACAATAGATCCAGATTATGGGTCTCTTAATCCGGATCTGGGGTCCATCTCGTGCTGATAGAGCCAGACTAATGGGGATGAGGCCACTTTGATTCACATTGATGAGGAGGCCCAGATCCACACCAGAAGCTCCTAGATCTGGATTTGCAGCTAAGTGCAGAGAGTCTAAATGGAAGTGTACAGTATGACATGGCAGGATATCTGAGGACTTTGTAGTACCCTTCGAGTGGACTAGCACCTGGGCTCCCTGCCTCTGGTTGCATTTGTTTGAATGGATGAATGATCTACTGCCCCTGTTTCATTACAGGCAAAGGAAAGGACACTCTTGAATCAAGGGTGATTTAGATGACCACTACTAAGAAATGTTTATTGGTTTTCTTGGAAACAATACTGCAATGTCTTTGCTTCTTCCAAGCAGATGCCAAGGACTGAACCTGGAATCCACTGTATTTGAAGCAGATGTTTCACCACTGAGCTACCCTAACAGAACAGTCAAGAGTAAGAAATGAAAAGAAGGCAAAGGTGTTTGAACTCTTTAAAAACAAAAACAAAAAGCACTGTTTTTGCAGCCTTTCAGATATTTGTCTTCATCACCAATTCCTCACACAGTAGTTTCCTGAGTCCTGGAACAAGCCTGCAATATGATGCAGATGTTTCAGTGAGAGTGACTCTTTTCTCCTTTGTTAATAATTGCTTCCTCTCCTGCCCAAGAAGCAAGACTTCTTCTTTATCTGAAGAACCCCATGAATGCTAATTAGGCAATGCAATCCTGACTTCAAATGCTCTTCCTGTAGCAATATGCCTTTCTTTCTTGTCTGCAGTTATTTCTTTCTTAATAAGTCCATTTTATCAATACTTGCAATCAATATTAATCATGTTTCCTTGAAAGACAATTTGAGAACATAGAACAACTGATTTAGGTCATTCCAAGCATGTTGATTGCTAACAATCCAAAGAAGCATATGAGATGGTGCTTCCCTTTGGCCATTCACTTATTTATTTGGCTTATTTTTTATACTTACCATAGTCATGGAATAATAAATAAAACAGTCACTGAATTCAAACATATAGAAAAAAAATCCTGGTGGCAGGAACAAAGTTGAACAAACCCGAATTCTGATGTGTTGCTCAGAGGCCATTGATAGATAGTAGGAAGGTCATTTATTTCTTTATTTCACAGTATTTATATTCTGTATTGATGAGCAACTTAATTTTTCTGTACCAGATGCATTTCTTTACTTCCCCTCTACCAGACTTCCAATAGCCTTGGTCTTATTTCTTTTTGATATTCTGGTGGAGAAGAACTGTTTAGAATGCAAATGGACCCCAAACATTTGCTTTGCATGGTAATTTTGTGGCCTACTTTGAGTGCTCTCCCAGAAGTCCCAAATATCTTAACAGAAGCCTGAGAATCTCTGTAGCTACTTGGAAACTCTGTGATAGTTGCCTTTCTCTCTTTAAAAAAGATGCAACATCACTCACCTTATTCTCCCTCAAGGGTTAAGATGGTTCAGAAAACCTAATTGTGTCCATTATGGTCTGTTAGCCAAAAGCAGCTCAGTAAGATTTGTTATTAGTGCTGCTTTAGAAAATAGAACAGAACATGAAATACTTTCCCCCCACTTATAATGTGAAAGACATGGTTTTGAAACCTTTTTTCTAGTTGGGCATGTGAACTGATATGCAGATGTACCTTTGGGAGTGCAGACCTGATCCTAGTACAGTGATGGCTAACCTATGACACGCGTGTCACAGGTGACACGTCAAGCCCTTTTGGGTGACACACATGGTCACCCTGGCACCTGGGTGTGTAGTGCTTGCTTGTTCTTGAAGTGTACGAAATACCAACTTTCAATTAAAGACTTAGCAAACGAAATTCAGCAACATAAGTCACTAATGTAAAGATTTGTTTTTGCTTTTAATAAAATACATATATCAAAAATGTAACTTTTTACTAGAGCTACAAATATCACAAAATTATGGATATTTCTACATGTGACACAGCACCCAAGTTAAGCTAGGTTTTCTTGAGAATTTTGACACACTAAGCTCAAAAGGTTCGCCATCACTATCCTAGTAGAACAGTGTGATTTGGACAATGGAATGAATCAGGTTGTACTTAATACAATTAAAATAGCTTGATGTGTTTCACTTTAATTGCAGACTGTGCCTCTATCTCAGATGAGAAGGAGAGTGTGATTAGCAAACATTAATCGATAAAGCAAGTTGCCAGAAGTAATTAAGGCATAACGTATGTATTCCACTCACCCTGTTAAGAAAGGGATTGCTTTATTCAGGGCATTTTGCTATTCACAAAACAAAAACATAGAATGCATGAAGTCAGATAAAACAGTATCTGTGTTTGAGAGAAATAAAGAATCAATAGAAAAAGAAAAACAAGCAACATTTGAGAAAAATCACAGTGAAACAGTGTCCATCTTATCTTCTCTCACACATATATTTACTGTTACAATAAAAATTGAGGGGGAAGGTGTTAAGAGATAACTAAAGACATTTTGTAGTCCTACAGATATTTTTGGTCCAGCATTTAGTAAACCATGGGGAAAGTATTATTTGACAATTTTGCTGAGTAATCAAAATTATTACAATTGGAAAACTAGAAAATAATGTCTGAATTGATGTAATGTAATGGGTTTAAATACATACATGCAGTCCTTCAGACCAATTACTTGTATATTCAAATCAGAACAAGATTATTTTTCTTATTTGCATCTTTTGGTTAAAAACTAAATGCTTAATTGGTGATTTCCTCTGAGTCTAAACATGGGTTATATTTGAGTTACTGTGATCCAGAACGAGCCAAGGATAAGATGCAGCTATTAAGTTTGTTGTCCACTACCAATATCAAGCTGCAGTGCACAAAATTTAAACATCACTTATTTGGAACTTTACTGCCACACTGACTTTCAAATAGCCATGTTCTTTTACAGTTTGAGAATCTTCATTTCAAAAGGAAATAGCTTCTTGCTAGACTTTAATGTCTCTATTCCAAAAAACTAATATGTGTTCCTATATTCTACGAAACTAATCATATCTATTATGGGCTTTAATATATCCTCTTAATTGCTCATGCTGATATAAAAAAAAGCAACCCATGCTCCTTTAGTGTCATTTAATGAAATTAAACAAATCAATCAGAAGATTCCTTCTCAGTTTTAAATTAGCTTTGCAAAATGTGAACAGTCTTGTTCTAAACAGTATTGGGGAGGGATAGGAAGCTTATGTTTCCTTCTGAATATCAAATTGTAGAATCGATGGAGCTTTTTCTATGCGAAGTATAAAGATACTTCATCAGGTTTTGCTACACTTCTTTTAGGACAGAAGGTGACAGAATAAATAATCATTCTTGTGACTATGAGACAAATTGCTGATACTGACAACTCCAATGTTATATGGTTTCTTATGAAAGTTCTTTTATTCAGTTATTAAGGTGCAAGGAGGGGGAAACTAATGCCAGAAGAAAATGAATATTGTAGCAATCTATTAAGTAGGGGCAAAGGAGTACATATTCCATGCTACCTACATTCAGTGAATAATTGAGTTTCATTCATTTTGATTAGCAGCAAGCAAGCCCTGCTTTCGAGTGTAAATTCTTCTGGCAAGCCTCTTGGAGACTTGACACAGGTAAGCATTAGATAACATAATCTGTGTGATTTTTTTTTTTAATCCACTTGCTAAGTGTAAAAATTATAAGAGAAAAGAGTACCAAATTTAATATCAAAGGTTCAGCAGTAGAAGTTCAAACAGCGGACAATATAAATTTTCCACCAACAGAATTATTTAATAAGAATCTATCATCAGTGCAGGAAATGCTAGAAACACCAGCAATAAGTGAATCATGATGACTTATTTCTGTTTAATTCTGTGGTCCCAGCTGGAACAAGGTGTGATTGGAGAATAGTTTAATTGTTCATAGACATCTGTCTTTGGATTCAATTGAAAAATAATATCCTGGACATAAACTAGCCTACAAAATTTCTGACATTTTTATATCTTGCACAATCAAGGCATTGTCAGAAAATCAGGTAGTGTGGTTCTTTAAAGCACACACACACAATCTTAACAGACATGTTTAAAATATAAGAGAATAAAGCTGCAGCAATATATCAATAGGCACAGCTGGAAAGCAGATGTTCAATTGAGTGCTCTCAGTGCTTAGGGAAAACTATTAAAACTGTTACTTACTCAAATGAGAAATTTTGATAATTTATTGTTCTTAGGGCTTTTTTTTTGTTTTGTTTTTTTAAAGATTTGTGCCCACCCTTTCTCTCTTTTGAAAGTCAAATATAGAAATCTTATTTTGTTGCTCTAGTTGCTTACACCGGAAGTCTTGGTGCTACAGAGTCAATGTTCTGCAGAAGAATGCCCTAGGCTACTGTCAATCAAATTACCCAATGGCTTATGAATTGTTTACTATACTGTGAAATGAAGTGATAAATGTGTGTCAACCAGTAAAATGTGACATTTAGTATTAGGTATATCTACTTTACATAAGTTTTCTGTTGGCTTTACTCATTTCTCACAGGGCATTTTAAAGGAGCTCTGGTGATTAAAGGAGACATATAATATTGAACTTTATAAGGTACCTGTAATCATGCAATTTAAGTCTCTCAGTGTCTGTGTGGTCACTCTGTTTTTCAAGTACATGTAAGAATGGTACTGGCACACAGCCTTCAGTGTGTGTTTTTCATCTGCCTTATGAATAGTGACAAAAAATAATTGGTTTCCTTGAGCATTTGCCTGGCTTTGGTTCCAAAACAATAATAATCATTTGGATGAACTATTACTGCTTCAAATTGTGAGTAAAATGCAGAAACGGAAATGAATTAAGTTTTCTTTTTAGCATACCGTAAACGAAAATATCATAAAACCTAAGCCTAAAAATAGAAAGGAATAAAAACGGAATCACAAAACATCATATGTATATGTGTGCATATATTATAAAATAATAGCTAAATCTGTGTTCTTTTAATGAGTTTTCCAGGCCAAACTGATTCAAAGTATCTATCTATCTATCTATCTATCTATCTATCTATCTATTATTTTTTTATTATTATTATTATTATTATTATTATTATTATTATTATTATTATTATTATTATTATTATTATTATTATTATTATTATAGTTTATTTATAAAGCACTGTTCATGTACTCAGTGCTGTACACGAAATAACATTAATTTAAAAAAGTATAAAACCTGCCAGTGGCATACAATCTAAGGTAAGATAAAATAATTTATACAAAAACCAGAAGCAAAACAATAAGCAAATGTAATAAACAGATAAAATATTAAATATTAAAATATGACACAGATCACACCATATTTGGAAACGCTTTCCTGAACAAAAAAGTCTTCAGCTCCGACTTAAAGGACGTCAAGGACGTGATAGCCCGGATGTGCTGAAGAAGAAGATTCCGCTCACGAGGAGAAACAAGAGAAAACGGGCGAATTCGGGATAGATCTGTCTGTCTGTCTGTCTGTCTGTCTGTCTGTCTGTCTGTCTGTCATCTATCTATCTATCTATCTATCTATCTATCTATCTATCTATCTACCTATCTACTATCTACGTATCATCTATCATCTTTCATCATCTGTCTGTTTGTCTGTCTGTCTCTGTCATCCATGTCTGTCTATACCTACGTACCTATGTAATAATAGATACGGAATTCTGATATTGTCATCAATCAACAGTGTTTAAATGCTACCACCAAGTTATAAATCAGTTCAGGCTAAAGAAATGGCTGCTAACTTTAATTGCTGCCTCTGTCTGCATCCTAATGCCATAAAAAAAAAAAAAGTTACTCAAAAGCAGCATAGAGATGGTGGTATCCACATGCTAGTGCCATAATTCACATCAAATGCCATAAAATTTACTTCCCAAATGAATTATCTGGCCTTTACTGTGAAGAGGAAATGCTCCATGCTGCCACTTTGAAGATCCTTTTGATCAGCTTTTAAAAAAATGTTTAGATGCAGCTTCTAATTACTGCAGTCACTTAATTGGATTAAACACAGGGAACACCCACACTGCTGTCATACATTTCTCACACAGCTCCAGCAGAACAGGAGGTAGTCCTCCTTGCAGTAAGCCACAATGATCAATAGGGGGCACAAATAAAAATCTATAACTATCCCACCATGCCCTCTACATTCCAGTCATTCCTTGGTCACAGTGACAGCCAATGATGACGTCAAGAAAAAAGGAAACTTATCTAGATCTTTGAAACTAACTGAGCAGAGTGAGAAGTATAACTCTTTCATTCTAAACATAAGATATATCTCCCCCCCGTATAGTGTGGGTAGGTGAATTAGCCTATGTCCCTTGGAAGGGAGGTTGATCCCTTTAACAAGTCAGGGAGGTTTGAACTATGATTCCCCCTAAGTGTTTCTTCAGTATAGAAATGGGGGAACATAATTTTAAAATCAAATAGACAGTAATTGTTCTAATTATTTACTATTGCCGTACAATGATATTAGCAACTGCCGGGATGTGTCAGTCAAACAGTAAAGGGAAACTGTCATTCCATTCCTATGATGTAGTACCTATCATTATGGATCTCCATTATATATATGGAGACTATGGGTGTTTCTGCACTAGCTGCGGAAACTGGATTAATCACCCCCTAGAACACATTAAAGACACTTACCTGAAGTGGCTTCTGCAATGGAGTCCTCTTCTGGCACCTCTTTGCAGAAGCTGCGTCTGCATTTCAGCGTGCAAGACCGGTTTTTAAAACTGGTTTTTGCCTCTGAAATCCGGATTAAATGTACGACCTGTACATCCGTCACTTCCCCCTGGATGTGTGCAGAAGCAGGATGCTTCCGCACACAGCCAGGGGAAGTGACAGATTCTCTCCACCCACCATGTTGGGAAGGGCGGAAGCAGGACTGTCTGCTTCCAAAGCTCTTCCCCTGCACGCTGGTCACCTCCAGAAACACGTGGTGACTGACAGCTTCATGCTCCAGTCCTGCGGCTCCAGGGGTGGTGTCGCCGGCGCACGAGCTTGAGGACAGATTGGAATGGGTGCTGGTGCCTCCGTACAGCACCCACTCCAATCTGTCCTCCGGAATCCATCCTCCCTGTGTGTGGGTCCCTCCAATTCGTCACAAATAGTGATGGATCTGGGGGAGGACAGTTCACCAAAAAGCGGAAGCATCCTATACCTTTAATTTAATGAGCAGCCTCAAAAATACTATAACTGGGAAGGTTAAGGTATTAACACCATTAAGCCATTAGGAAACAGCCAGTAGAATGTTAAGCTGCTTGGGTGACAGTTAAAGCCTTCCTGTACTCAAAATCCCGGCCGCCACATGCTGATCCTGCACTGGATGCTCCTGGGTACTGGTTTTCCTAACCAATTCCTGGGCTTCTACACCCATCCTGGAAATTACCTTAACTGAAACACCTGATGTTCAATTCTCAGGACAGGTGTCTGGCTTGAAGGTGCTGCTTCTTCTCCATGTTGAGTGATCAGATCAGTTTCCAGCTGGAATGTTTGATGAGTGACTTAATATGGCTGGTATCCAGAGATGTTTCCAGGCAGGCACAAAAGAGGAGCAACCAGAAATGTTTTACATGCAGAATTCTTTTTATCTACAGTTGTGATACTTTGGGGCCACAAGGCATGTGACATTCGCTCACCACACCTCTCCTCTCCAGTGGTGGTTCACATTTGCTTTAAATAATCACCTCTTTCAAGGCTGCATCCCACCACTGTATAGACACAGCCAAAATAAAGTCAAACACGATCATCCCTCAAACTTTATATCCCTCAAACAAGCTGCATTTTCAGACTAAAGAAAGAAAAGTTTTATTTATGCCATTATTGTGCCCCAATTCTCTAGCATATCCAGACCACAGGCCACTTCTTGCTATAAGGCTGGAATATTTGTGGAGCCGAGGAAGTTAAATCAATTTAGTTTTCTTTTTTTTAGTGTATGTGTGTGCATAAAGTGGATGTGATCAGGTAACGTAAATAATTACCCCTAAAAATTGTCATTCCAGTGAGTTAATGGAAGCATCAGAGGCACCAAAATGTTGTGAATGTTGTAAAACACATGGCCATTATCACTATATACTACCATGATGTTTTTCATGCACTACAGTTTGTGATTATTTATTTATCTATTTATATTTCTATCCTACCCTAAACTGAAAGGTTTCAGATTACAATATTATAGCAATATAAACAGATTAAGAAAATGACTAAAACAATGACAGTGTTTGTATGAGGAGGGGATGTTGTTACCTCAGAAAGGGATTTCCATTCTTCTAGTGCAGAACTAGCCTTAACAAATTAGCTAAGCGGCTCAGTAATTTCAGCAAAGCTTCCTTTTGTTACTGGCTTCACTGAGTAAAGTAGAGATTTGGCATGCTGGGAAATATTCATTGTGATGTCATCACCAGGCCACTTCAGCTTGCATGCTCAATAGATCCAGCCATGGATATAATTTTTCAAATGCCCTTGTGGGGAAAGGGGGGTGGGGTGGATAGCTTCCTTGAATCTGCTCTATGGATTAAGTTATTGCTCTCTGTCTTGTGTTCCATTTGCAGGTTTGGTTTATTCACCCACATTTGATTCCCTATTCCTGCTGTTGTGACAGTTTCATAAAACACACAATCCCATCTCAGAGAGTGTCCTAGTCGAGCAAAATTGACGCAGCTTAGTATTCCTTTCTTGTTCTGTATTTCTGCTAAGTATCCAAGGACTTTTGGTCCTACAGCTCTTGATACGGCTGCTTTGTGTAGCTGTTGCAAAACTGGCTGCCACATGTCATTCTCAAATTCATTTTCAGCTAAAGGCATCTCTGTGGATTTCCCCTTTGTCCTTTGACAGATGCTCTACACTTTGTGTTTGCTAGCAACAATTTGCAATTGTCACCGAAAGTGTACATGTATATCATGGAAGATATTCATCTGAAATCTTGGTTATGCAGAAATTTTGGGCATTCATAAGGACATAAAAAGCATCCGTTTTCTCACAGTGATATAGTAATCTCTCTAGACGATTATATCCTGTATATCTGGCATAATAAGTCATGATTAGTCCAGCTGGAGCAGAGATTGTAAGGAATTTGAATATGATTGTGTCGTAGTTACAATTCCTGGATCAGTGTGCAGATTGCAATTCCAGTTTCATTATTCTTCAGTTTATCAGAATATTTTAAAACACTTAATATATGAGGAAATGCAATTAAACTGTTTATTTTAAAAAGATATATTCATATCTATTTTTTGAAGGACACATTAATGCAAAACTGGAATATAACATGTTTATATCTCAACTTGACATGGATTATTTTCAGTCCACCACATTTTTCTGAGGACTAAGACTTTCTTCTGTTCCTTTGCACTGTGGCTATTTTTTTGCATTGATATCAGTGGAATCTAAGAGCAAATAGTTTATTGTGGATTCATCCCCCATAAATATATAATAATTGCCAAAAAGAGAAAGATACCATTAAAAAAACCCTGTAGTCTAAAACATTTCACTAATATTACAGGGATTATCTATTGACCCATTTTGCTTTTCCTTCAAAGACCATTACCCAGTACAGAAGGCTTTTCATCTAAACCATTAGTAGTTATTTGTTTGTTAAATGAGTTTTAAGATCTACTTAGACATAATTTAAATACCATTTAAAACTCCATTAGCTATGTTTATTACCAAAATTTAAATAGTAACTTTTTCCTCTGCTGCTTTAAAAAAAAAGAATGAAAGCAGGAAGAAATGGCTGGCAAAGTTAATTAAACCAATGGTCTTCAACATCTTGAGGGCAGATGGGCAATGCCAACATGTCTCACTGACTTGCAACAAAATACGTTAGTAACTCTATGTGGAAGTCAACACATTTTTTAAAAAAATATATAAAGTATGGATGCAATATGAAATTCTTAGTTATTGTTCCAATGAGGCACAGTAGAAAAAAAATCAGAGACAAATATGGCAATAAATTTATTGCAAAAACTAGGAAATGACTGTTTTTGGCCATGATCTAGGGATGTGCATTTTTTTTTCCAGCTCAATTTGCATTGAAGCAAGGGGGACTGAAATTTGCATTAATGCAAATGGAGCCATTTCAAATGTGCTAGCCTTCAAATTCGCTTTGAATCCCTGCTGCCCCAGGTTGTGCCTCTGAATCCGATGGAAATTCAATGTGAATCCATTCCAGGGCTTCAAAATAAGACACAAAAGCTTTCATTTTGCTTGCAAAGGTCAGTCTATGAATATAGCCAAAATTCAATTTGAATATGAAGGTGACATTCTTCAACCATCCCTACCATGATCAGATAGCCTAAGACCTTTCCACACTTACATATGGTGTTCTCAGATGGGTTAGGCTGTCCAAGTTGGAATGGGTTGCTAGTGGAGTGGGATAGGGCCATCCACAATCAAATAATCCTTCCTGCTCTTGCCGTCACTACTGCCTACAAGGAACCCTTGGAGTTGGCAGTGAGGCTTTGAAAGTCAGGAAATTTCAGTTCTTACCTGGCCAGATCCATGAAGCACTCCATGAAGCACTTTTGCCAGTGCTTCATGGAATGCTACCAAAAAGGTTCCCCCATAGTATACTGGACCATAGGGACATGTCATGTGCACACATTTGTGGTCCTGTATACCTTCTCTGGTCTGATTGTACTAAACTAGGATACCATTTACAGTGACCTGGCCCAGTCCATGCTTGGTCCAATGCAGATAAAGCATGACAGGGAGGTGGGCATATAGATGGCAGAGGTGTGGACCATACTCTGGTCCAGTCTACCACTCCGTGCATAAAGGCCCATAGAGTCCAATGTGTGGGCTACTAAATGTGAATGAGTACTGCCCCCATTTTTTTTTTTTATGGATCAGTCTTAAGGACAAATATTTGGTTTCTTCTAATCCTGCATACTCAAATCTATTTTGGCATCCAAATGGAAAGTGTTGTAAAGTTATTCAGTAATGTGGAAGATCAGTTAATAATTTCTTAAAAAATAAATTTGTGCCTTTAGAGTAAAACCTGAGACTTTTCCGCACTGCAACGCGTTCCAAACGGAACGCGTTCAGGCGGAAAGCTTAAGACAGCTCCCGGCGCTTTCAGTGTTCACACACAGACGCGCCGGAACGCGTACCGGCGCGTCTGTGTGCGAAAGGTGAAAGCACCGGGAGCTGTCTTGGCCGGCAAAGGCCGGCCAGGGGCGTGGAGACAGCCGCGGAGGCAGATCGGCAATCAGCTGATTGTCAAACAGCTGATTGCCAAACCTGCGCCGGCGTCGGAGGCAAGCCCGCAGCTGTTAGGGAGGGAGAAGCAGGCGCGAATGCTTCTCCTCCCGAACGCCTGCGGGCGGCTCGTCCGCGTTCGAATGCATGTAGAGCACTTTAAAGTGCTCTACATTTCGAACGCGCCGAAGACAGCTCCGGACACGTCGGAGCGCAAGCCCCGCTCGGGCAATGCGTATGCCGTGTCCGCAGCTGTCTCCCACGCGTACCGTTCAGCCCCGTGCGAAAACGTCTCTGATTTGATCTGATTTCTATGAGGAAAGAAAAAATAGAAATTTATCCTTATCGAGCTTCTTTTAAAAAATAAAAGATAAAATGTCTTAGAAAACAATGTTTTTATCAAAACTAACATTTTTTCTTACTTTGCTATTTTTGAAATGTTTCATCATGTCTACGTTAGATCTTCCAATAACAGAAATCCAAACACTTAACAGATTAAATGCAGTTAATATCAAAATAAATTCCATAAAGATTTTGTTTGTTTTTGCTGTATTTTTTTATAAAAAAATTCCATTTCTATATCATAACCCTCTTTTGTGCTACGAATTTACAGTTGAGGCAATGCTGTTTGGAAAAAAAACCCCAGATTTGACAGAGAAAAGACTCTGAACCATGCAATCAAACACACTGTGAATAGAAACATTGCGCTTTGCATGCACGGTGAACATAGTGATCAAGTGTTTCCATTTTATGCCCATGAAAAATTATCAGGTCTTGAGATCTCTTTGCCAAATGTAATGATTTTTCTTCTACTTCCTTTAAATTCTGCTTTATTGTTTTTGCATTTACATTCTACAGACAAACAATATTCAAAAGCATGAAATCCCAAAGTCACCTCAGGATAAAGAAGGTGATTTATAAACACATAATCGTCATTTTTGATACTTTTCATCATTAGTCAAGCTGAGAGAACAAATTGGAATCTGAGCGTCTGGTGGGTTTTGTGAAAGGATCTGGAGATAAATGTAACCAACGATGAAGGATAATGCATATTAAAAGATAATGGATATTATACACAATTATGACTGTAGCCGGGCCGAGTGTTTTTAAAATGAATGCCTCTGTATGAAAACACATAGGTGGGTGAATTAATCACTGGGATTGTTTTCTCCACTCTCTTCTTCACAGACACATGTCTTTAATTTTATTAATATGAACTTTTCAGCCTTTTCAGATACAAAACCTGTAGGAGTTTTGGAGCTAATTCAGTACTTCAGTGTTTCTCTGCTTCCAATAGGTGTCACTGTATATTGATCCCCAACCTTACTGACTTTCCAAAGATGAGGGTCATCATGACTGAGCTAGGACTTATGACTATCATAAGCATATTTTACTGGAATTAAGGCAAATTCAATAATTTCCCGAGAGGTAGTTTTGAGGTAGGAAAGTGCTCTAGATAGCTTAGATTGGCGATTGTATTTGATAAAAGATGCACCTATTCACAGTAAAATAAATAAATAAAAAGGTGTTCAGAAGTGACTTAGAAGTAGAAATGTGCACAATTTTAAAAAATTGATTGAGCAGAGCATGTTTGTGAATGCTTCCATCAAACAGAACATTTGGTTGTTCAGATATCCAGAAATTCAATTGAACCAAACCAGTGTGCTGCTTGTGAACATGAACAACTTGATCACACAGTTCATGTTTGCTGTGTTTTTGCCATTGAAAAAGGCTTTTTTAAAATGAATTTTTTAAACAAGTCTCAAAACAAATGCAGAACAATTGTTTGTTTAGTTAGGTAGTCATCCATCAAACCAACCAAACTGATGTTTGGTTCAATGGTGAACTGAACACACAACTTTTCTTCATGCGCATCCTTGCTTAGAGGTAGTACATGTATCCCACCTGTAATGCACATTAAAGGCCAAAGATGTATTTCCAAAGTTGCCAGATGCTGAATAATATGCTAAATAAATAATCTCCAGAGTGAGACTCTTTATATCTATGCATAGTCTGACTGAGGTCTCAAGACCACTTTGCCTCCCACCCACATCTGCTGAGGAAGGGGTGTAAACAGCAATTGGGAGTAAATGTATTTTATGCTGCTTTATGTTTTTTTTAAAATCTTTTCATCATTGTGAGCAGCCTTGGAATCTTCAGGCAAAGAGTCAGATATAGATATGCAAACAAACAAATGTTATGTGTTCATCTGGGTTAGAGAGTGCTTTGTTTTGAATGGTAACTTTCAATTGCAGCAAATACTACTAGTAGTGCATGTTATTTTATTACAATTACCTGTGCCCCTCACCCAAATCACTTGTGAAGCTTAGGTGATCTTCTAAGACAGCACAAGATGTTACCTAGATAGAGGAAAAAATAAAAGAGATGCTTTTTACTTGCACAAATTCACGAACTTGTAGTTCCTGTTTCTCCCTGGTAACTTGACTTTAAAGCTTCCTTTAGTTTAGTTTGTAACTGGCATAACATGTAAGGTTATAGAAATAGCTTACTGAGATTACTCACATGTAACAGAATCCTGTTATTTACAAAAACCTTATTTTAAATATATATATAGTGACTTTTTTTCTGCTGTCAATAAAATAAAGAAAATCAGTGCATGGTGATATTGATTACTCTCTCTCCTCTATGAAGATAATTAAAACAGATCAGGTTTTTCAAAGCTAACTATTTGAAATCAGGCAAATGCAGCCCACTAGCCATATTGTAGTCAGTTTACATTTTCAAGTAGATCGCTAAGTAGAAGATTTGTCAAAACCTTGCTCATGGGCCATATACGGCTTGAGGTCACATTTCATTTGGTGGCTGATGTGTCAGAAGCTATGTCGCCTTGACAGTGAGATAAATTATGGTCATTATCCTGTATAGACGAGACATAACCCAACATAGTCCTGGGTTGATTTATTTTCCCCTCAATGTGGATCAAGCACATTTTCTTCCACATCACTTGTCCTGTATCCTTTTTCCCACCCCCA
This sequence comes from Aspidoscelis tigris stejnegeri, assembly GCA_023333525.1. Classification (NCBI taxonomy): domain Eukaryota; kingdom Metazoa; phylum Chordata; class Lepidosauria; order Squamata; family Teiidae; genus Aspidoscelis; species Aspidoscelis tigris. Next base: position 100,864,783 of record JALMGA010000001.1, read on the forward strand.
GCCTCATGAACTTGGTGATTAGTTACATCCTATACATATTCATGAATTTAGGTATCAAAAAAAAAAATCAAACAGGCACTTGGCTTTATTGCTGTGCCTAATGAGAAAGAATTAAAATCCAGCAGGGACATGACCCAAAACCTTTCTCTTCCTCTTATGTGTCAGCTTGACTCTCTATAGTTCTGTGATCAACTGCATTCTAAGTGGAAGTTGACACTACCTCAACTTTCTGCAAATGCAGGTAAAATGGAACGCAAAGGGCCTGAAACTCAAAGCTGATGTAACCTGGTTCTGCACCATTACCCATAATTGGTGTCTTCAGCTTTGTATAGCTCCAATTTCATTTCTTTAATAGCATGGACTTTGATGAAAATCGTGTTGCTTCCCCCCCCCTTTTCCCTCCTGGTGTCACTGTTGAATTCTTGCATGGTGCAAGTTCATTTCTGAAAGAAATCCCCACCATTGGTCTTTAATAGCAGCTTAATGGGCTGTAAAATCTCAGATTTTCCCCAACTGATTTTATTACCAGAAGGAGTGTTCTTCATTGCTTTGAGTTTGGTCAATAAAGGCCTCTTTCTTTTTTCTGTCCTTTCCCCCGCCCTCTCTCTTTTTTAAAGGCAACCATAATGCTCAGTAAACTAGAGAAACTGTAGTCCAAATGAGATCGAACAATGAGATTCTTCTTTATTCTCATATAGTAGCTACAATATTTAGAACTGCAGCCTCAGGTATTATTTGTTATTCCTATGTGAATCAATAAAGCATGCTGCAAAATACTCTTGGCTGTGCCTGCTGAGAGCTTACAAATATTAGATGAAAGGGCTCAGAGAGAACACATCATATGTCAGTTGCACCTGTAACCTGTTTTTTTCAACTGCTTTGTGGCTGCCTCTATTCATATCAGGAGTTTTCATTCCCAATCTAAATCACTCTTTAAAATCAACATTAATTATTATTCATAGCAGGTTGATTAGGAAGAATATATATATAAAGACTTTGCTAACTTTGAAGAAAAAGGAGTTGATATAGCCAAGAAAGCCACTATGCACAAAGAGAATTTTTCTTTATTTAGGACACAATCCAATAATAATCAAATAACTAAATGTTCTTGGTCAAATGAAGGGAGGCACTGAGGTTAAATGCCTGCAATGAGCGGAATGTACTGTCTGGTCTTATGCAGACAGCTTTGGGTTCATAGAGCTTAATACTCAATTACTTAATTACTCAAGTATGGTTCCAATTTTACCCATATGTATTCTAGAAGCAGCATATCTGCTTATTTATTTTGAGTAGTTTTATTCAACTATCCAAAAATGAAAGTCATTTAATATCAACATTGTAAAGCATTCTACAAACCACAGCTTTTTTTTATTCTTGTCTTTCTATAACAAAACAGCAAGTGAATTTTGAAGTCTACCATTATATGTGCATTAGAGGCATAGTGAGCTGGACTGACACACCCCTGAACAAAGCAGGCCTTCCAATTTTCTGCTTGTATCAAAGGTGAGCCAAGGAGGCTACAGCAGAACTTTATGATGCTTTTGGTACCTTTACAGCTGTACACAGATGTTAAAAACCTCTCTAAAGGTTTGTGTGTGGCCTTAAAAGTATCACAAAGTGGTACAAATGGGCGCAGTGGCATTTTACCATTGTTTTATGGCACTTTTATGGGTGTGAGAGTTTGACCATAAAGAAGGCTGAGTACAGAAGAACTGACACTTTCAAACTGGGATGCTGCAGAAGATGTTTGAGAGTCCTTTGGACTGCAAGGAAATCACTACTAAGGGGAATCAATCCTGACTGTTGATTGGTAGAACAAATACTGAAGCTGAAGCTTAAATATGTTGGCCATGTAATGAGAAGACATGACTCACTTGAAAAGACCTTGACCCCGGGAAAGACTGAGGCAAAAGAAGACATTCAGGTCAGTGTTGGGGCAGTCTGCCATGGTGCATGCCTGCGCAGAGAGTGGCAGAGTGCTCCAGCAAGTCCCGGGAACTGTCAGATTGAACCAGGGGTCTGATAAGGTAAGTGGGTTGCAGGGAGCTGGGGGGCGGTGCGCAGTCCTGGGTGGTGGAGGCCACCAATGCAAACAAAGGAAGACTGCTACTATGTTTAGAAAGAGCATGTGCAATCATTTCTTTACAGGCCTTGAGCCTGATATACAAACTGATAAACTATTAAAATTATCCATGGCTTATTTAGTTTGGTAGTTCAGTTATGCAGTACTGTAATTACAAACTGTGCTTAAAACATATTATTCCTTGGGGTTTTAGTACCAAAGGAAGAAGAAAGTAAAGAGTATGCAAGTGTCCTCTGTCTAAACTTTGCTCTTTATTACTTACATATTCATTCTCTTATTGGCTGTGGTGGCCATCAATAACAGAATCAGCAATTGCATTTATTTTGAAGTGCCTTTGATGCATTTGCTGCTAACAGAATAGCACAAGACAAATGCAAATCACTGTTTGGATCATTGCAACCTGATTCCACCCCCTATAGGATTACATACTGTGTTTGAACCCTCTCTTCATTCTGAGACTGTGTTCATCTCTGATTTTGCTGTGCTCCTTGGAGTCCTTTAGAAAAGAAATTAAGAGTTATGCACAAAATGGCATGGGAACATCTAGTGTGCAAGGGATGCAGATATAGGTATAGCTTCTTTTAAATTAGATCATTACATTGTGATACTATAATAGCAAACTGTTTACTAATTCAGAACTGGATACTTATTTATTGTTGGTATCCATCTTCAGTTCCCTTATTACCAGTACCATTAAAACATCATAAAATGGGAAAGAATTGCTATCTTTTAATATACCCCTTCATTAGTGAACATTATCCATCTGACACATTTTGTAAACACCAGGGTTTCATTGAACTGTTCATCGTAGATGAGTCAGCACCCCTAGGAAAAAAGAAGAATTGAATTCATACCTCCTTTGCATGGAACCCTCTGTGTGTATGTGCCTATGTGTGCTTACATGCTGTGCAAAGGGGAGAAGAAACCTCAATACTTACATATTTATATCATATTGTTGAGGCATTGAACTAGATTGTTCAGAAAGAGAGAGAGAAGAGAATAGGAGAGAAACTATAAATGTTGACATTGTCTTTTGAAATGTTTTTGGCTCTATTTTAATTAAGATCCCCATGATTTTATTAAAATAACTAGGGATGTGCATTAATTTTTTTAATCAATTAGTACTGAATCAAATGCAAGAAAATTCACATTCGTTCAAATAGATCTCCTTCGAATGTGGTAGGATTTGAATTCAGTACGAATGTTCAATCCCATATGAATCTCATACGAATCCCATACATGCCCCATATGAAGCTTCATAAGAAGGTATCAAAACATTTTATTTGAATTTGAATGTCAAGCTTTGACTGTGCCAACATTCAATTCAAATTCAAATGTCCAAATTCGACTGAATTGGTACAAATTTTGAATGTTACGAATATTTGTGCACTTCCCTAAAAATATGTTATGCATATATTGTATGGGAAGTTCATACTGACGTAACCCAGCCCTTAGCCCAAGTAATCAGCAAGTTTTGAACAAAAAAAGAATAAATTAAGGAGGAAAATTTTCCAGTGTGGATGGAGGCTGCGATATGACAAAGAGGTTACACATAGCGGTTAGAAGAAAAGAATAACAAGCTGTGGTCACACTTTAAATATAAGCCTGCTTCAGACCTTTTTGCCACACCTAAAAATCCATTTCTGTACCTTTCCTGAATTAAACGTCTGGGAAAAAAAATACTATTCTTTAACCAGATTTGATCACTCCCCTCCTTGCTAGACTATGTTTGCTTTGGTTTACCTTTTTTTTTTCCTTTTGTGTCTTGTGGAGAGGAGGGGGAAAAGTTTGAAGGAGGGAGAGGGGGAGAAGAACAGGTCCAGATCCTGCTTTCAAGTCCTGAGCATAATAACAGAGGCTGGGATGAAAGGGGAGGGGCAGGAGGAGAGAAAGAAAGGAGACTGTTAAATAGTCCATTTGCCCCTTGCCTTCTCCCGACCTAGCACCTACCCCTTCTAATCCTCCTCACTTGGCCTCCAGTAACCTAGGAAGGCCTCCTTCCCCTCCAGACTAGGAGCTTCAGCCAGACACTTGTTATTATGGCACACCAGGCAGCAGGTGGAACATGAGTTCTTGCTCTCCTGGCCCTTTCCAGGACTTTCTCAGATAGGCTGGGCACTTGGGCTGGGCTAGCAGGGGGCCCTTCTAAGCACAGGACAGCTGCATCTAGCTGCCTGCCAGTTGTCACCTCTGCCCATTAGCCTGTCCCTCCTTACTCACTTACTCACCTGCTTGCTTCTGCCTTGCCTTCTCCTTCACCACTGCCACAAAGAGGAGAGGGGAAAAGAAGCAGGAGGTAGTAGTGAAAGGGAGAAAGCACAGGTACACAGGCAGGTGAGTGAGCAAGCAAGCAACCAGTGAGGATGGATGGAGCTGCTGCCTGACTGGGGGAGGGTGAGAGGCAAATGGGCCTCCCCCTATCCTATCTCACTGCCCCCCACAAGCCTGTGCTCTGAACTCGGGGCAGAGAAACCATTAAATGCCCCATTTGTGCTGGAAATAAAGAGGACATGGAATGGCAAACGATTTCATTTTATTTCCAGGGATTTCGCACAATTTTCAGACTTGTTCTATAGACCCAAATATGCCATCAAAGTTGTGCAGAATTCAGTACATTATTGTGAGAAAGGTCACTGTGTCTTTCAGTACAAGCCGAGGAAAAAAGCGAGGGAAGTGTCTGAGACAGGTAAACTCCCACAATACAGCTCAGCCTAGAATCTCCATATCCTTTCATCTAACCCCAGCTTACCCTTTCTCTTTCATATGAGAAGCTAAAGAAATTCCTATTTATTAATATAGGTTTCTTTTCACCTGCTTCCAATTTGACACTCATCACTTCTTCACTGCCCTGCTCCTCCTCTGCTCTCTCAGACATCATATAAATATGTGGAAATCTCACATTTCTTTTCCCTTTGGTGTCAGCTTCTTTGTTGTGGTTCCCCAGTATCAAGCTGTCAGACTGAGGACTGCAGAGACATTGAGAGCATTGCTTGATAACTCTGGGTGTCTGAGCCACTCATCACTAAAGGAGACAGCTGAGCAGAGACACCTTTAGGGAACAGTATGCGGAACAGGGGAGAAGCATAAAAGAAGGTGAATTTATTCTGTGAGAGTACATGGCTGAGATCTGATGAAAACTGGGACACTTGTAATATCTCAGGTAATAGAAGCATTCTGATTACGTTCATTTTCACTAATGACAATTCCTGTTAACACAGGCATACAGTTTATGTTATTAGGAAAATCAAATAGTCTGAAAGCTTCACCGACTCATTGGGACATTTGTTTTCATGCTTACAATGCACTTTGCTAAGGCTGTGGCTACACCCATGCAGAGTTGAACAAAAAAAGGCTCAAAGGCAGCTTAGAGGAGATTTTCCAAAGTGCATTTTCTGACCTTTAATGTGGGATAGAGGTGGGATTGGAACACCAGCTGCCAGACGCTGTCATCTCTAAGTTGCTCTCAAGCCTCCCTTTTTAATGTGTATGAATGGATTCTATTATACACCATGCTTTTTGATAAAGTAAACTCTGTCCACAAAATCATTTGTTATGATAAATCTGATAATGTCTGTTGTGGCAAAATGTCTTACCTTCTGATCAATACAAAGGAATATCATGTACAGTTCTGGTTGTTGCAATTCAGAAAGTATGTTGTGGAACTTGAAAAAGGGCAGAAAAGGGCAACAAGAGGGCTGAAACTAGGGATGTGCATGAATGGTGTGTTTTGTGTTTTTTGCATTCGATATCCACTCTGAATTCATTGCAGATGTGATTGGTGCAGCAGCTTTCCCACCTCCCAGGGTTCACACATGTAACAAAGCCTCATACGAATGTTCCAAACCAACAGATTCCAATTTGAATGTCAATCTTCGAATGTCCCAATACTTGATTCAAATGTGCATGTCTGGATTTGGATTAATTTTTAATGTTATTAATATTCGTGCACATCCCTAGCTGGAACACCTTTCTTACAGAATCTAGGTCTTTTTAGCATTGAGAAATGCACAGTGTAGAAAAAGTAGGTACGGTAGATATTTCTCTATATATAGAACAACACTAAAACAAGGGAGCACTCTAAGAAGCTGGTGAGCAGGAGAGTTAGGGCCAACAAAAGGAGGTATTTTTTCACCCATTGGTCATGAATAGCAACCAGTTTGGATAGCTTTAAAAAAAAGTTAGACAAATTTGTGGAGGACAGGTTTATCAATGGCTAATAGAACTGTTGTCACCTCTATGTTGGAGAAACAGGCAAGATGCTTCTGAAGACCATGTTCAGAGAGTCAAGAGCAGGAGACTGAGAAGGCCCAAGCAACCAGTGTGAGAGAGGATGCTGGACCAGTTGGGCTCTGGCCCAACCCAGCAGGGCTCTTATTTTCTTACACAGAATGTAAGTTAGTGGGACATTTCACTATTAGGAAGGAATTATTATAGATGGGTGTTTTTTAGCAATTCCATTTTTACCATGCTCCATGGACCATGACATCTATTTACCAGGGTGACCTCTAGGAGGCATACCTTCCTGGGAGGGTAAGATGGCTGAATTCTTACTCATTCTTTGTGCAGGACTTGATGTCATCCATATAAAGAAGGTGGCTGAAGGTGAACTCACTTTGACTCATTGACCTATATGCATTCTGTGTTATGATCTGGCTGGGGGAATTCAGGCCTATGCAGAACAGTAATGAGGACAGGGCATCATAAAGATATATAATACCCTTATGACCACTTGTGTGATTATCTTAGAGTTGGCTTCCAGTGTTGTCTTCCATTTACCCACTGGGTTTTAAACTAAGGTTAGATTCTGATTAACTTTGTATAGTGCCAGATATTTGAGGATCCATAAGTGTGGCACTGAGACATAGGTTTTTCTGTAGTCAATGCATCCTATATATAGAGGCCTTTTTGCATTACACTCAAATGGCTAAGACTGCACAAACAGTCTAAGACTGTTTGGGACGCTTTCCCCATCTGCACGGAGGCAGGAAAGGAACACATTTACACGAGTTCCTACCTACCTACATGCAAATGGGGAAAGCATCCCGAACTGTCTTAGCCTGAAAAGGCCAGACAGGGATGGGGCCGCCCCTCCCAGGCCTGCCTGCCATTAGGTGAGCAGATGTGGCAAGGACTGGATCAGGTCCTCTACAGATGGCAGGAACCCACCCGGGTACCCACCCACCCCATGGCCTGGGGATGCGCATGCATGCACCTATCTGCTGCCTGTGCTGGGTCTGAATGACCCGGCTCAGGCAGCGCTCGCCAGCCAATCAGTATGTTCAGAGGCTACCTATATATGAGTGAAGGAATTTTTGAGTTGAAATTGTAAAGCATATATGAGTTCTCTGGAATCTGAAGTTCAAGGTTATACCATAGGTACAAGGAAAATGTTACTGTAAATTAATTTGTCAAATTAAAAGACACTTCTTACGCTCAAGCATTTGCATGTAAACCACTTGGCAAAAGCAAGAAAAATCCAAATAAATCTCCCTTAGCATATTTAAGATTAAATTATATTTAATCTAGCCCCCAAGGGACAAAAAAGAGGGTAAAGAAAGGGTACAAACAGATTTGTTTTATTTTATTGGGCACTGTAGTTCTTGCAGGGATCTAAGGAAACATTCCCACTGCAATTTTCCAGTAATGAGCAGGCTAAGTTCCAAGGTGGATTTATAAAGTATCCAAAGTGTGTTATTGTGTTGGTATGGAGATTACAGTTTCTGGGCTTTTTTTGCACTTTCCTCTTGGGCACATATTGGGGCACTCTAGGATGGAGATGGTTTGCCAATATCAGGAAACATGGACAAAACAAAGATAGGGAAAAGAGGTATAAAGCATGAGAACAAAGGCAGAAAAGAAAATACGGGTGCTTCCGCACCTGCCGCTGAGAAACAGATTTAAGAAAATCTGTTTCCCGGTGAGCCATCCTCCCGGTGATCCATCTGAAATAGGGACGGATCCTCGGAGGCCTCCCGCATCCACACACACACAAGAAGCACAGATTCGGCTGGTCAGATCCCCTGGGTGCTGTGTGGAAGCTGCAGCACCCATTCCAAAGGGCATCCGGCCTCCCGCACCACTGACACCACCCCCAGAGCTGCAGAACTGGAGCATGCAGCTGCCAGTCACCTCATGTTTCCGCCAGTGTGTGGCACATGGGGGAGGGTGGAAGGAGGCAAACTGGCCTGCTTCTGTCCTCCCCAAGATGGCAGCCGCTGGCACATCCAGCCTCTTGCCTCTCTGTGTGAGGAAGCATCCTGCTTCTTAACGGATTGAGGCAAAGGGCCGGATGGAAGACCTAATTTTCAAAGTCTTCCCAAAGGCCGGATCATTCAGGGGTGAGACCCCATTAAGAATGGGTCTTTCAGCTTGGAGTGCAGAGGCGGCTGCCACGAAAAGTCCTGGATCCAGCCTCCTGTGCAGAAGGTAAGTACTGTATGTGTCTTGTATGTGTCCTATATGTGTTGTTAATGTGTTTTAATTGACCTGTGCAAAAGAACCCGACTGTCCTGTCAACTAAGGATGTTTTTGCACTTACTGGGTAGATTCAGAACTGATGATCCAGATCAAGCCAATCCAAATCAAGGCTGGGACTGGTTTCTTTGTACCAAAGCAATGCCATCTACATGGCAATGGCTGTTCTAGTTCCCCCACATCTTTCTCAAAATTGCCTTGCTGGCATGCCTCTGTGATCCAGTTTTTCACCTCCTAGTACACTGGTAGGCCTCAGTATCAAGGGCTATGAGCAATGTGGATCAGGAGTCTCCTGACCTGGATCATACACTGTCTGGTGCAGATGAAGTGAGGACAGGGCCTTTCTAATCTCCACTAATGTGCAAAAGGAAACCTGCATTCCATTCATTAACTCTACATTTGCAATCTTATTTTCCTGGCACAATATTTATGCTCATCTCCTGCAAAATTTTTCAGTAATGAAGTGGTCGTAGCAAAAACAGGAACAACTGGGAGTACTTTTATTTTCATTTTCCTCATCAATATATTATTTGGATTTCATCTCCTAGATTCAAGGACAAAATTTTGTTTTACTGTTTATTTTTTTTCTTCATCCAACTTTCCTTGCCAATGGAATAGCAATGCCCATTATTAAAACATGTGATATTGCTTTCTTAAAAGGAATAATGGCCAAACCATTAAAGTCAATTGTTTCTATCTGTAATTACAGGTTACTCTAGCAACATGACCATTTATATCATTATCTAAAACATATTCTGCTACATGCTTTCAAAGCAGGACCAGAACTCTTAGGCACTTAAAATCCTGCATTCTTCTTATTTTTATCTTTTAGGTTGTATATTTAATAGGGAAAATATTTTTGTGCTGTTATAATAGCCAGAGAGGCAATTAAAATATCAATTTTACAGATAGAAAATACTAAAGCTGAGAAGAAAATGGTTTGCTCACTGAACCAATCAGCTGAGCAAGTATTACTTTGCAAAAAAATTAATCCCTGCTTTCAAATTCATTGAGATTAAAAAAAAAATCTTATAAATTACAGCTACTTGAAGGTCATACTTAGTTTACTTCTGCAACAGATGTCATCAAAAGAGGAACTGTTCATGAACAGCAACATGCACTCATCTTGGGACACAGTCTTCACAGATTATTTTACAGAAGTTATTTTACATTGAGTCCAAAATGCCCAGATGATCTGCTTGATAAACTAATGCAAAAAGAGAGAGAGCTGACATGAGAAGGTCAGCATGTAAAATGACTGAGAATAAAATGCCTGAGCATCACCTTCATGTATCTGGCTGACCATAATATAATAAATCACTTGTCTGTGGTTAGAATATTGGCTCTGGGACAACCAGGACCACTGATTCCAATCAGTGAAAGTCATAGCTTGATCGGTACCATCAGCATTATAGCACTAATCTAGACCAAACCACAGCATAACCTGAAGCTCGCATATGGTTCCTTTCTGCACTGAGGGTGCATCCCCATGGAAACCGGTTGCTTCGTTTGTGACTCGTGTCATAAAAATCCACATTGTAACTCACAATAAAGCATCCCCATGTGGTTTGGGGCAATGTGGATTCAAATCATACATGCCTGTCCCCATGGAAGCCACAGCATGAACCCGCATCTTTTTCTCCCCACCCACCCTCTCCCCTGATAGGAAGCCAGGTTGACATCACCATAACCCATCCCACCCGCTGCAGCGATGACAGGCAAACACCTCCATGAACACAAAGACCATTCCTTTCCTTGGCTGCTAGGGTTAAAAGCATAACCAAAAGTTAGTTACAACCATAACTAAAAGCAGATCATTCCCTTCCTTGGCTGCCACAGATAAGTGGAGGTGTGCACATGGGCATGACAGAGGGCACCCCCCACTCGCAACCAGTTCAAAATTTTCTCCCAATTCAGGTCAACTTGTCTCAATCACTTTCAGATCAACCAATCCTGAAGTCCTGAACCAATCCTGAAGGAGTGGAAAGCCTTTTAATTTCACTACTATTATGTGGCTTAACAGTCAACAGCTTGCCAGGGTCTGATTGCAGCATGCACAGCAGGAAAAGGGAGCAGAGGCAAAACCATGCCTGCTAATACTGTGGCCACCAAGCTCCGCCCCAAATAACCTAGGAATGTCTGCATGATCCCAGGACAATACGTGCTAGCCCCATATTTCGGATGTAGTACACTTTTTAAGTGTTTTTTTTAAACATGTATTGTCTCGCATGTAGCCCGTATTAGGGCTTTGCGTGGAACAAGGTCCCGAGGCAGACTCGGAATAATTTTGGAATTTTTTAAGCATGGGGACAGACACTCTGACAACTAGGAACAAAAATTCTTACCCTTGTAACCCATTCTGGTGACACACTTTGATGCACTGCCAAAATGAGTCCCCAGAAATCTTGAACACTGGGGCTGAGTCCCCATGCAAGCCATTTGACACTGGGTGCTGAGTGGGCTTGCATGGGACTGGGTGTGGGACCAAGATTGAATCTCGGGCATCCCCATGCTATTCAGCATTCCCCAAGCAAACCACACTGGGATTGTGATTTGGCTCCCTTTCCCAGGCAAGCCGCTTGTTTGCCTCAAAAGGGGAGTTAAAGCAAGGGAGTAAGGGTGTGCAGAGGCTTGAGTTTTCTCTCTATTCCAGGGAGGCAACCTTATTGACAGAAAAAGACTTGGCTTTACTACTGAAGGATCACTTTGGCAGTAAAGCCAGGACTCTTTCTGTCAGCAGATCAGAAAGATGGGTGTAGAGGCTTCAGATTTTTCCCTTTTCCAGGGAGGGAACCTTCATGCCCCCTGGAACAGAGAGAAGTCTCAAACCTCTGCACCTCCTCTTTCTGACTTGCTGACAGAAAGAGGCTTGGCTTTACTGTCAAAGTAAAGGATCACATCGGCAGTAAAGCCAAGCCTCTTTCTGTCAGCAGATCAGAAAGAGGGGGTTCAGAGGCTTGAGATTTCTCACTTTTTCAGGGGGGCAACCTTATTGACCCCTTGGAAAAGTGAGAAATCTTAAGCCACTGCAACCCCCTCTTCCGATTTCAGCTGACAGGAAAGATGCTTCACTTTCCAGGGGTCGATCCCCCTGGAAAAGTGAGAAATCTCAAGCTTCTGCAACCCCTGTTCACAATCTCGGCTGATAGGACAGAGGCTTGGCTTTAAAACTCAAACCTCTTTCCCATCAGCCAAGATCATGAAGTCCGGCACCTTCCCCATGTGTCGTCTCAGCTCACTTTGCAATATGTGCTGGGACCCCAAATCGTGCCAAGACTTGTTTTTTCAGGTACCAAATTTGGTCCTGGTCTGGCATGGTTTGGGGCGATTTGGTCCGCTTTCCGTGGACCAAATCTAAAATACCCCTTGCCAAGACCGTATTCAGTACTGGACCAAATGTGCATGGAGATGTGCCATGGGTGTACTTTCTCCATACTTCTGTGATTCAGATTGCCCAAAGCTGATACACTCATAGCCCCTGATGTTGAGATCTATAGGTAATCCAGATCAGGAGCCTCCTATGTTCTGTCGTATGTGAATGGAGTGTACCAGTGATGTGTGGGTCCTCTCATACTCTGCTCTAACATGTGAAAGGTAGAGCCTTTGTGCACTTGCTTGTGTGGAACAATAGTGCAGAAAGGCCATGAGTCACTATCTACTTTAGACAAATCTCAACAACTTTTAGCAAAACAAGTCAGAAATAAGGGTTTTGCAAAATGCTACCAGAGGGGACTGGACTAGAACGTATAGTCAGCCTGCTTAAAATGCATGAAAATGGTGAATGCTGCTGCACTTTAATGTACTCACAACATATATTCATCAGAGTATTTCAGAGGCTCAGCTCAAATTACTTGCATGAGATTGAAGCTCAATTGCCCTTGTAACGTAAGACAAACTAAGGGCCCTTTCTTCTTATCACCCTAAAAAAGACTGCATGTGAATAGCAAATCAGCTACACAAAGGCAATAAAAGAACAAAAACAAAAAAGAAAATCAGTGGCAACATATATTTTAGCCAGGAATATTCTGTAGATGTCCAATCACATTGCGTGGAAAACTACAGCTCTAAAGAACAATGCCAGACAACCACAGCTTACCCACCACCTCAGCAGGATTTTTGTGTTAGTGGGTGCAAGGCAATGGCTGTTTTTTAAGCCTTTCTTTTGTCTGCCCATACTGGGCATCAGTATTCAGTAGTCCATGACCTGGGTGGATATTTGCACTTGTATGGGTACAATTTGTCAAAATGAAGCTTTTGAAGGTCTGCCTGACCTCTATCACCAAGGGCTCCAAAATGTGCAGCATCACTGCTATGTTTCTCTTCCACCTGACATGCAGATTAATCTACTTAAATAACTTTAGCACGGAATGTTTCCTTCTCATAAGATAAAAATTATTTCCTAAAATTTTATAGCATCTAACAATAAAATCATATGGATGGCTGCTTCATTTAATGCTGTTGCACTACTATCAGTGGAAAAATTGTGGAAAATGTAAACTAAATTTACCTTCTGTGTAACTATTTTCTGTTTCCATGACTACCTCCAAAGAGCCTCTTTTCACTCCTAGGTCCCTTTCCAGACTAGCAGAAAAAATCCACAGTTAGTAGAAAAATCACAGCTTACCTGGCTGTGAAGCGATGACTCGTTGTCCCCACCCAAAAGGCAGGTCCGCAGCTTCCTCCTCAGCAGCTGCAAGACCTCTGTGGCATGCACAGTGAGCCATGTGTCATGTGGAATGGGGCAGCCAATGGGTTCTCGGATGGCTCAAGCAGAATACCATTGGGTTATCCTCGTCATGCAAGTCCAGGAATGACCACTAGGGGGCAAAGCTTCAAGTGTATAAATAGAACCTCCATAGCCAGTCCAAGTTGACTGTTCCTCAGTCGCTGCATCCAGAGTGCTCATTGTTCCACAGTAGGTAAATCTGAAGTAGCAGTGGCATAATGCGCCACCGCTATGAAGTATTGGATGTCAGGTGTGAAACCTATGCCCTGACTGTGCACTGGAATGTGATGTATTCCCAAGTCTGGACACACCCCAAAGCTCTTGCCCCCTGATTTGAGCTCCATAGCACTTGGATTCCATAACTCCCCATGGCATGGTTACCACCCCAAGACTCTTCCTTCTAGGGATGTGCATGAACAGGAGCTGTGATTAGTCCTAGGTCACCCAGCTAGCTTCACGGAGGAATGCGGAATCAAAGCCCATGACTATGAGATATGATTCTGGCACTCTAACCACAAGTGGCTCCACACTGTGCACATGCGCCTTGTGGGAAAGCCTCTGGCTGTCCCATCAGAGTTAACGCAAAAAGACCCCGAAAGAGAGAGAGAGAGAATGTGGCCGGTTCTGTGCTTTTATTTGTTTCTAGTTAAATAAAGATTTGTGCTAGGCTATCTGAGAAAAAGGATAGCCATTTGGAGCATGGGCACCATGACTTGCACTATTATAGCTGAACATGCATTTACCAATTTAGAATTAAATATGCAGACTTACAAGGAATTCATTATCACATATTTTGAAAGAAGCTCATAAAGCCAGAAAACCAAGGGCTTGGGAAAATATCATAATTCTTACAGCTTCACAACAAAGCAAAACAAAAAATCCTTCTCACCCCACTATTTATTCTATTTGGTCTCTTCCACAAGCCTCAAAAGCCTAGGTAATAACACACACAGTTTGAAATAAAGAAAAACTTCTCTGAAGACACAGAGACAGCTTAGAGAGCTTAGAAATTGTCATAGATGATTAACATATCCACTTATGTTAAAGACATGATGAGAACCACACTACCATCTCTGTTGCAATTCCACACTTGCAGGGGCTGGACACTCCAGCTGGAACTGCTCTGACTGAGACCTGTCTCTGCTGAAGGGGTCCAGCTGTCCCAGAACCAGGCCATTTGCCACACTGAAGCTCTCATTTATTTATTTATTTATTATTTACATTTCTATCCCGCCCCATACCCGAAGGTCTCTGGGCGGGTAACAACCTTAAAATAGATTAAAACAAAGTATACATTAAAAGACTTTTAAAAAGGATTCAAAAAATATAAAACGATACACAATATGTTTAAAATAATAGTGTCTGTATTGGGGGGAATAGTGTCTGTACTGGGGGAAGTTAATGGCGCAGAACCATAGAGGGGAGCCAATTTAGCAGTGTATTTTGGTGCACCACTGAGGTAGGTCACCTAGCTAGACTGGAAGAGGGAGGTGTATGCCCTTTCATATGCCTCCCTATCCCATTCCAGAGCCCCCTGGACTGCCAGAAGACCTGTTAGAACAAATCTACAGCTATCCATGTCTAAATTCCAAACGGAACTATTGTAATGCGTTCTGTGTAGTGTTGTCCTTAAAGATGGTTCAGAAGCTTCAGAACTGCTGACCAGAACTGCTGATCAGATAAACATCATACTGGCCCAGAAAGAACTTCAGTGGGTGCCAATTTCTTAGTGAGCCCAATTCAGGTTTTAACTTTAATTTATTAGGCCATAAATAGCTTGGTCCCCAAATAACTAAAGGAATACCTTCTTCCCTAAAGACCTGCCTGTGTCCTGCCCATACCAGTGAAGCTTTTTTGGCTGTTCCATCACCCATAGAAGTTAAAAGGAAGGGAACCTGTGAGAGAGCCTTTTCAGTGACAGCCCCCACACTACGGCAGAGTCTTTCCTCTGAGGTGCATCAGGTATCCTCACTGTATGTTTTCAATTGGCTGGTGAAGATACAGCACATAAACATTGGAGAAGGAACAGCCTCCCCTTCCCCTTTCAGGCACTTAATTATTGGTTTTAGTTTGCCACTTCACTTTAATTACTTTTTAACTTAGTTTTATTGTGACCTGCCCAGACTGTTTTAATATAGAATAACCTGCTGTTTTTTTTAATTTATGTCGGATTTTAAATGTTGTAACGCTTAACAGTTGAGGGCAGGATAGAAATAATAATAATAATAATAATAATAATAATAATAATAATAATAATAATAATAATAATAATAATAATAATAATAATAATAATAATAATAATAATAATAATAATAATAATAATAATAAATGGTAGGTAGGTAGGTAGATGTTAGCAGTGTCATTGAAATCAAATTCAGGATTGTCCAGTTCGTTTGCAATACAGCACAATATAAAACATGGGAAGACCGTGTATGTATCATAAAGGAGAAGGATGGGAATAGAACATGATTATAGATTACAAATTGGAGACTGACATTTAGTTAGTTGTCTATATTGGTTTGTTTATAGACACTTTTCAAGGGTATAAATGTTCCAATACCCGATGATTATTTGTGTCAAATGTAAAAATGATACTCTAAAATGCATTTAAAATATATGTGGAGTGATTCCTTAACTATCACTACCCCAACCCACTGTGTCAGAATGGGCTTCATTTGGTGGCAGTAATAGTTCTTTACTGAAAAAATTATAACTTATATGAGCTATTTAATTTGTAGATAAAGTTCCCTAGAATATAGGATTTTAAACATGGTGTGATAAGAGAAATTATTGATGTTATTGGCCCAAGTATCTCAGAAGATCTATTACTGATTTTTTTCAAAAGGTTCACTGATTAATTTCCCATGACATTTATTGCATAAGGTATTGATCATGAGACTGTTCATTACTAGCCCCTTGTTGTTCAGATAGCCTCTTTAAAGACTAGCAAATTTATGAAGACTTAAGTTTTTATTAACTACAGTCAATATCATCACATATATATGGTATTATCTGAGACAGATTGCAGGGGAATTATAAAGAGTGATGCCAGAGAAAAATAAATGTGAATACATAACTCATGAAGTTTATGCCATTACTCTTTATAGCAGTCATAAACCTTTTTGTTTATCCAGTGGAAGAGAAATACAAGAATCGCAATGTTTTCATTTTTAAATGAGAAAGCTGCCTATAGTACATCCAGCTTCACATCAAGTGATTCCAGTGACACAAATGCAGTTTTCTGGGCAACAGCAAAACAGATTGGTTTTTCTGCCCTCTTCTTCCACATGAAAAATAAAACTACAAGAAAGTAACATTCTAAATACAGAAAATCTAGTAATTTCATTTAATGACTTAGAAAGAGGGCTGACAATTATTAGCCAAGTCCATTCTGCATTGGATCTTATTCCAGACTGTATTTCAAAATAGGGACCTGCCATTTGCATGATGGTGCAGACTATGGTAGATCCTTATTCCCAGATATAATCAGAAATAAGGCCCAGTGCAGAAAAGGCCTCAGTCATAGCAGTTGCACTAAATGTCTGATTTTTCAGTAGTTTCCTCAGGCAGAAATCACTTCTCTCCCAGGGAAGATTAAAAACAGCTTCAAAATGAACCAGGAAGTCTCTACTCAATTTTCTGGAGAAGTGACTTCCTGGTTTTGTAGCTACACTATTTTGATCTTTCTCAGCGCTTGTACGACTCTCATTTTCTTTATGAAAGTTATCAATCTTATAACTGCAACATCACACATTAGCTAAACCACTGATAAGCATAGCAGGCTTATTCCCCATTTCCCACAAAGCAAATAGTTAGATTTCAGTAGTGCACCTGCCTCCCTCGTGCAATCCTCTATAACAACCTTGTTTAAAATTTGATCACTGTAAATTTTCTTCTAGAAGTGGATACTGTATTTCTAAACCATATCACCTTCAATTTTTAAAAATATATTACTCCTTTCTGCCCTCCTTGCACCCTGATTTATGGTTTCCAAAAGAGCACATAAGTAAAGTGACAAACAATTTTCTTTCTACATTATCTAACTCAGAAAATGCATCTTGGGGTTAAATAATGTGTGTGGGTGGGAGAGGAAATACTTTCAATATTGCTTCCTAGAGTGCAGACAAAACAGGCCCTGCTTTTTATTCTGGTCTAAGGGAGCATGCTGTTTGCACACCTATGTGGTCCTGGATACTGGTCCTGCCCCATTGATAGACCTTCTGTCTTTCCACACTTACCTTGTAAGTGCATGTGCGGGATAATTGGGCATGGAGCATCTGTACTTCAGAGAGCTGTTTATCTTCAGAGAACTCCTCCATGCCTATACTAGTGACTGGGCTAGTAAAGCCCTAAATGCCCCTTCTGCAGTTGTTCCTCGTGGAAGATATACAGAGGCAGCATGTGACTGGCAGCACAAGCATGATTATTCACCATGTTGCTAGGTTACTCCGGCAACAGCGCTGCTCAGGTGCACTGCCATTGTCACTGGGACTCCATGATGGGTGCCACACTTAGCAGCACTTAGTTAAGTGCCAGCGAAGTTTGAAATACTTTGGGTGTTTGCAAGTGTGGATGCCTAAAGCCTCCTAACGCTTCATGTACCAGTGAAAGGAGGTGATGTGCAAATTCACCTCTTGTTACTAAGGTCTACAAAGCAGACTAGGGCACTGTTTTGGTAGTCTGATCTAGCTCTGTTCTGTGCATGTGGAGCATGTTAAGGGGTGTCAGAGCCTCCCTTGTCTCATATCATCATGAAGAAGGGAGGCCGCAAGACTCTTACCTGGCACAGGACAATGTTCCATGTGGAAAGGGCCTTAAATTTAGACACAAAACTGTCATTAATGTGGTTGAGAAAAAGAAAGTTACAATAATAAATAGGGCTATTCCCAGGGCACAGAACTGCTGAGGAGAAAGAACTGACGATCACACACACAAATGAGATTACAAACTGAGGTCCATGGAGGAAAAGACTACAGTAGTAATTATTGGTGTATTAGGTAAAATATGAAAGAAACACAAGAAATATTAGAGACTTGGGCTGCATCTTCATGGCATGTGTTATTTCGATTTAAATAATTCGAAATAACTGACCCGGAACAAAGCTGTCCACACGACTTGCAAATTGATCTGGTTCCGTGGCATTCCTTAACGCGGAATTAATCCTGGTAATCCCCACAATAGCCCTGTGCTCCCACCCATTGCCAGTCATGGTGCCCTGTGATTGGTCCTCCCTCCCAGGATCCCACCCTCCCTTCCCTTTGCGTCATCCATGCTCCGCCGGGGATTCCCGTTCTCTCCCCTCCCCCTTCCCACCAGCAGCAGCAGCAGCAGCATCCATCCATCCATCCATCCATCCATCCATCCATCCATCCATCCATCCATCCATCCATCCATCCATCCATCCATCCATCCATCCATCCTGGGGCTCCTCGGTGCCCGCTCCACTTTGCCCGACTCCACCGCTGCCGCCGCCGCCGCGTTCTCGGCACCTTTCACCCCACTGGCCAGAGCACGCTCGCAGCCCGGGCCACCCCTGCCTCTCCCGCTGGCGGCTCCGGCGCCCGCCGCGCCATCCATCCATCCATCCATCCATCCATCCATCCATCCATCCATCCATCCATCCATCCATCCATCCATCCATCCATCCATCCTGGCGCTGCGGCGCAGGCAGCTTCGCCCTGGGGCTCCTCCACCGCTGGAAAAGGAGGAGAGCCAAGAGGCGGGTGAGCTCGCTCTTCCCCCGGGGGCCGGGAGGGAACTCGGAGCGTGGGGAGAGTGGGCTGGGAAAATTCCGCGGGGACTCCCCTTTCCTTTCCTTTTTAAAGTTCAGAACTGCGCAAAACTGCAACATTGTTATAAGCTACATCGCTACAGTGTAGCTTTCGAGGTAGTGGCTGTTGGATTCTTTCAATGGAATCACTCTTTGGAAGCGAGCTATTGGGGGAGGGAATCCTAAACATGACGTGCCTCGAATACGGACAAGCCATTGGTTACAGTGTGATTGGGGGCGGGGCAGCCTGGATACGGAATCTCATCCTGGAAAACGATACTGTCCACACAGTAAAAAATGAAACACGTATCAAGGGCACGATCCGGAGTGAGAGCTGTTGAAATCAGGATTTATTTCAAAACGGTTTAACGTCGTTTAACACGGAAATACCGTGTTAAGCCGAACTGCCGTCTGGCCGAGGAGAACTCAAAACATTTTGAATTCGCGATAACGATCCCGTGGGGATGTGGCCAAGGTAAAATAACAATTCTACAGCTGCAAACAACATCGCTACTTGGAATTAACTACCTTGTTTGAAGAGACCTTGTTGATTCTTAAAAGATTTGGCTGAAATTCAAATTAGTGCATCTGGTAGACCATGCAAGCAGCACATGAATAAACAATATCACTTACCCAAGTAAAATAATTTAAGAAGAGCTAAGAGGTTATTTCAATTAAGAACATTTGGAAAGCTCTGATATATTAGGCTAATGACAGACTTAGTCCAGCAGTGTGCTTCCATTTTATTGTTGTAAATAAAAGTCGTATAGATAATGTTTATAACTCCTGTTGATTTTTCTGAAAAATCATTGGGATTTTTATCTTTAAAAAATTTAGACAAGGAGGCAATTTGTATGTGAGTATTCCTGAGTATTATGAGAAATCAAAGGTTTGGATAGGCTTCACCACTGTCTTCTAGGGATGGTCAAAAAAAATGTTTGTCACCTTCGCAATTTGTACAAATTCTGAACGTCCAAAACTTTGCATTCGAACAAAATATTGGCTATATTCAAAGACTGACCTTTGCACATAAAGTAAAAGCTTTTGCATCTTTGTTCAGAGCTTTGTTACATTCAAAGTGGCTGCCCAGTCACCTCCAGAGTAGATTTGGATCAGATTTGATTGAATTCTGATCAGATTGCATTGGCTTTCTAGGAAGGACTGAGGACAGCAGCCATTTGAAGAGAATTTAAAGCCTAGAACACTTGAATGCACATTTCCACTCTCTTCATGTGAATCTGAACACTAAAGGAAGCAGAGACCTCTGAACAGTGGCAGCTTAGGTGAGCTCCATGGAAATTACTGTAGATCAGGAATGGCTCATCAGGTGTTGCTGAAATACAACAGCAACTGCAATTATGTTGTAGTTGTACAATTGATCTCTGGCCAATCTGTTCAATGGCAAGGAATGATATATACTTGAATCCAGCAGTGGGTCACACTTTGTCCATCCCTGCTTTTGATATTACTATTTCATTCATATTGGAAATTAACATTTTGGGGCACAGGGAAGTACTTTGAATATTTCTGAATACCAGCAATAACACAAAAGAAGAATTCAGCTCATAATTAGGGATGTGCACAGTTTTTTTTTTTGCATCCAATTAAAAAATCTGTATTCATACGAATAGATCACATTCAAATGTGGTAAATTCTATTCGATACAAATCTATTTATATTCATACGAACATTTGATCCTTATCACATATGAATGAATACATATCTAATACAAACAGATATGTGTCTGATACAAGCAGATACATATCTGATAGGAATATATACATATCTGATATGAATGGATACATATCAGATACAAACAAATATGTATTTGATACGAATGGATACGTATCTAATATGAATGGATAGGTATCTGATACAAATACGTATCCGATATGTTTCACCAGTTTAATGAATGTCCAAACTATTTGTACGAGTGTCCGGAAACATTCGTATTCATTTGAATGTTAGCATACGAATATTGTAACATCTGATTAGAGTTTGAATGTCTGAATTCAGCCAAATTCGGCCAAATTTTGAATTTTACAACTATTTGTGCACATCTGTATATAATCATAAATATACACTTATCTATGCATTGATGGATATATTAGGGATGTTCACGAATATTCATAATGCTTGATATTCATACGAATTTGGACATTTAGTTACGAATCAAATGTTACAACATTCATGCATTGACATTCATATGAAGAGAAATGTTTCAGAACATTTGGGAAATGGGAGGATGGGAAAGCGGCTATGCCAGTCACATCTGCAATGGATCCAGAGTGAATCTGACATGGTTTGAGAGCAGATTTGATGCTTTCAGAGCAGATATGTTATGGGATACATTTCAGATACCTATGCGTTTATATCCAGATATGTATGGGATACACATATGTTCATATTGGATGTTTGTATGAATTTGTACAAATACATTCATATTGAATAGAATCCTATAAATTTCAAAGGAGATCTATTCAAACAAATATGAATTTTCTTACATTGGATTTGATATGAATCAAATGTAAAAAAACCCATTTGTGCACATCCTTAGAATATATATATATTCTATGAATGTATTCTATATGAATGTATGTGCACATACATACATATATACATATATATATTAATTTACAGCAGCATTACATTAAAAAAAATAAGACAACAATTTAAAAGTGCACACTTTGATTTAGAGCCTCAGTACAAATAAGTGGCCACTTACCTGCCACATATCTCTGTACTGCACCCAGGACTGCAGTCTTCATTTTGTTGTTATTATTATTTCCTATTCTTCAAAAAGTGAACGACAGAGTGTCTGGAAAGCCCAGGGACAAAAGGTCAAAATGGCACTTTAGCTCTTAAATGAATCCACGTGCCCCCAAAGTAGCATCCCGTATGTCACACCACCTGCCCTGCACGTTTGAACTTGAAAGTTTCCTCAGTGAAGGCAGAAATGATCCTACATGGGTTAATTTTTTTGTGTTCTCAAGTCACCTCATTTTCATGACTCGGAGCTTCTGTGTAGAGATTCTCAAATGTCAAATGCAAATATAAACTGGATCTGCACAGCATAAAAGCCCCTTAACTGGCATCGAACAGAATATTCCCTTTAAATGTTAATGAAACTGTTGTAATTACTCAAGCTACCAAAACAACTCAGCAGCCAGAGTTCACAGCTGTAGCCCATTACTTGTAAATTACTGGCACAGGCATTGTGTCAGTGGAGAGACAGAGTTGTCTGAGGAAATTTCCCGAATATGCTTTGCTTTTAACCAAGTGGTAGAGGATATTAAAGAAAATGAATTAATTTGTTGGACATGTCACTGAAGAGAAAGCTCACCATTCTCTCTCTCTCTCCCCCCCCCCCTCCCGGCTTAGGCAAAGCCATCACACAATTGCAGGGTAGGGCAAGATATAAGCTCAATAAATCACCCTTTTCTTTTAGACTTTCTTCCCTATGAACGGTATAATCCTGAACACTCTGACCTAGAGATAAGTCGCATCAAACTTTACAGGATGCTTCCAAAAAAAGCAAAACATGTGAAGGATTGCATTGGGTGCAGGGTATTCCCCCTCCCCCAGTCTCTTGACTCTTCAAAACCAAGTGAACATTACTTCAGAAGAAGCTACATGGTAGTTTTTATTTGATTTGCTGCTGATTTTTGACGAACAGGCTGTATAAAACTGAAAGAAAACTAGGTCACCACAGAAACAAGTTTATCTACTGAACGGGTGGGGGAAATCTCAGCACCATGTGAAAATACATGGCTAGTAAGAAAGAAGTGATGTCTATGTTAAGGCAAAGTACTGGCACCTTGATTCTTTGATCTGTGAACTGTGTCAGATTTGCAGGCAATTGGAGTTCTTGCTGTTTCCCCCTGTGTCTGCAGACAAAACAAAACAAAAAACCTCCCTTCATAAAATACTGAAATCTATCAGCACACTCCACAAGGTTAAATATGTAAAATTCTGCCACTTGCGTGTCTCCAACAGACTGCTAATGGGAGGAGTTACGTACGGCACGCGGGGGGGTGGGCACATGAACACATGAGCGTGTGCTTCAGTCATTTTCAGAAGCCACCGTTTCGGCAGCTACATGTCAAGATCAGTAATGGAGCTGGACATGGGACTGGAAAATCCTCTTATTTCGCTTTCAGTTGACATTGAAGATAACCCTAGCCAAGCTAGGACCTTTCTTTCATGGAATAAGCTTTCTCAAGCTGCCATGCTCTGTTGCGCTGGAAATGTGTGAGCACAGAGATCTCAAGGAAGAAGATTCCTCTGAACTGCAAATGCCATCAAGGGACTATCACATCTTTATTCCCTTACGGGCTTTAGACAAATCTTCTTGAAGGAACCAGATCAAGATCTCTGTAAGCCACAGATGGTTTTCCGGTTTCATTGTAATTGTATTCCGGCTCAGAGTGATAATTTCATCTATTTATCTTTTGATGTTTTGTTGTTATCATTGCTCCGGTCTGTCTGTCTTTATGTTGTACCCATTCAATGTCCTCTTTGAAACAAGCTTATACCTTTCCTAAAGTATTTAAGGGAACACTTTTTCTGCATTAATGCTTTTCCTCCATGAAGCCTTTAAGATATGCTCTGTATGGGGTATACTAGACCTGTTGGTGGTAGGATGGACCTCCTCTTTCAGAAGGGCTTTTGTTGAAACCTAATGGATTTGAGTCTACTGAATAAGACTATCTCTTTCTGAAAAGCAGAAGATGGGACAGTTTGAGTGCATCCATTCTTAAGGATTTATTTGAAGCGCTGCTTGGAATTTTTTGATATCAAAGCTGTGCACAGAAAAAAAAACAGGGCAAAGAGAGAAAGAACACAAACCAAATCAAGATTTTAGGATGCTGCAGTTCATTCCTTTGTCCAGCAAAACTAATGATGGGTAATGGTTCTTTTACAAAAAGATGGATTATGATTAATTACATTGAAATCTGTCAGAATGTCTTATTGTTCACACTGAGCGAGAATTGCAAGAAGGAAGTTACATTGTTCACAATAACAAACTTGTCATTGTTTCTAAGAATGGGGATTTCACAGCCATGATTGTTTGTGAGATAATTGCACCAAAATATGAGAAAGGGGAGCTAATGAAAATTACTGCTGAATAAACTGTACATCAACCGATTGTACCATAACAGATAACCCAGGCATTTATGTTTTGTGCCAAAGAGATAGATGACAGATGATGATGATAGATAGATAGATAGATAGATAGATAGATAGATAGATAGATAGATAGATAGATAGATAGATAGATAGATAGATAGATAGATAGATAGATAGATAGATAGATAGATAGATAGATAGATAGATAGATGTACAGTTTATTATTACAGAACTCCAGGAAACTTTACCTTATTTGGAAAGAAATCGTTCTTGTAAAGAAAAGATGTTTTTTCCACCTAAAAATAAAACTGTGAAGCAATAGAATTAACATTTTTTATTCAAGAAGAAAGAAGACTACAAGAAAAACAATGTAATTCTCCAATATTTACTTAGCTTACTGATGGGCTTCATATGATTAGTTATTCTATAAAGTATGGGTTTCTCATATAATGCAACAACAGCCCAATGTTTCAGTTCCATAAGTCAATACTATAAACCCTGGAATACATTTGAAATCTGCTGTACAAACATCCTAGAGATCATTTGCAGATTCAGAAGAATAGCTTTTTACTTTCAGGTAGCTATACCAGTTTGCGAGAGTTTTTAAATGCAACAAATCAGATAGGAAACCTCTAAGGTTTATTAACAGTCATGGTGTAATGTAGGGATGGGTGAAGTTCTAACGTCTCCAAGATACAAAACAAAATTTTCACAAGTCATCAAGCTTCTATTCAGATGTCAAACACATCTAAGATTTGGGTCACTTTCCTGAAATCTTACTGTAATACAGGTGCTTGAGTTTTGTTCATGGATACTGAAAACACTTGTTCAAAATCCTGGCTGCATATGGAATGTACTTGATTGCCTTTCACTTGTGGTTGTTGCCTCAAGCCGCCTTTGTGACATCTGACTCCATGTGCACCAAAAGGACAAGCCTATGTTTCTCATTATAAGCAACTTCAAGAAAGTACAGTATGAAAATATGCCAGAGAAACACATTGTAGTGATTTCTATGGGGTCCAAATGAATATCCATCAGATGCTACAGACATGCAACAACCATAGGATTCTATGAAGAATGAGGAAAGATGGGAGATTAGTCAGAGGAAGTATGGAAGACCATGTTTTATCTATACTAGGCTAAGTGTGTTACCTACAATTTTCTATGATGGTTATAATTTGACAGATTATTTACTTGAATGGTACTTATGAGAGATTCTTCACCTCAAACACCAGTCATAAGGACAACTGGTCCTTTAACTTTTTCTTTAGGAGCTTGCAGGATGAATTGGTATCTTTGTTTCATCCCATTTTGTGTTGACGTGATTCTTGAGAGGACGAAGTCTTAGGAATATCCCTACCCTAGTCATCCCTGAAAAATAAATTGCCCTGCTTCAGAGTTTTAAAAAAGATTATGAATTTGTTTAGAAAGCAGAAGTTGTGACTCTAGAATATATTTTGTCCAACAGTGGTTTTTTTTTCAGTGTTAAATAATGCTGACTATAATATGCAGTGTTAAATAATCATATTTTGCTCACCTGGACATCCAGATTTTGGATTAGAAATTTCCTCAACCCACCCACCCACCCCTTGCGTTAAACATGTGCTAGCACAATTTCTGGGAGTTACCAGTCCATCTTCAGCGGAATAGTTGGTGAAGGCTGCTTTTAAAAATCTAGTTTCAAGGGAAGTGAAATAACTTCTTGTCTTTCATACCTTAGAAGGTATTTCACTCTTTTAGATTATGTCTTTCTTCCATTGGACCCAAGACACTATTCTACCTTTTGTCTTGTCTTATCCTTACAATAATGTCAGAAATGTTAACTTGAAAATATTGGCCATGCAGAGTTTCCTATGAGAGAAAAGGGCTCGCTCGTCCTACCTTCCAGTCATTTGATAAATTTCTGAAACACCAGGGTAATGGATCACATGAGAAGATTCAATATTAATGCTGTCAGTCTCAGTTGGTGTGGGCAAAAACTGGTAGAAGATTCATTCTTACTTATTTAGATGGACTGTCTGCTGTTCTTTCCACACCAGAGACCTGTTTTCAAAAGCCTTATCAATTATTTTCTATGTTCTACCAACACACATGCACACACACACACATATTCACTCATGTACTACTACAATTAGATTAAAACTTTCTTTATTGCAGCATCTGTAGGAAAATGAGAATATGTTTCTTTGGATGAGTGAACAGACAATTTAGCTTTATTTAATCTGAACTAGTCCACTGGGATACTGACATTTAATTTTTTATTAACTGCAATGCAAATGCATATTCTACATCTTTAGGTCAAAAACCTCTGTGCTGTGTTATTGGAAATATTGCAATCTCCCTTCTAGCAGTGTGAGGAAGCATCTATATGCTTAGAAGGGTCATACGTATATATTTTGATGCCTATATGTGGTTATAAATATTGATGTGCTTCTGTTGGCAGCACAAAGAATTATGACTCATTTGTATAGTTTTATCTATACCTTTTATTTATTTACTTATTTATTTATATTTATATTTTACTGGTCCATTTTCAAAGATAGTTGGCACAAGAGCATTTTCAGCACGATTTAAATAGCTATGCCCAATATTTTGTAGTATTCACCACACTATATTCTATTGTTAGGAATTATAAGTATTTATTTATTTAATTGGCCCTTTTTAAAGTAGCCCTGGCATGTTCTAACAATAAGTCTAGATTAACAAGGCCTGCTGCTTCAGAGAACAGCATGGTATGCTCTAAAACAATGCTGTTTATACAACATCACTGATCCAAAGTGGTCCAATAGTAGTTCTTAAAAATGCAATCGGGAGCCATAACGCCATGAGTATATCTGTTCAAAAGTTTTCAGCAGAATGTTTTGGTTGTTATGAACGGTAAGAAAAATATGAAAATGCCCTTAAGTTGAAGTCAACTAAGACTGGTTATGTAGACACATCCATGCAGTTTTCTTGGCAACATTACATAAGTCATGCTGGGACATTGAACCTGGGCCCTTCTGCATGCAAAGCAGAAGTTTACAAGTGATGGACACTTTTAAAAACATCAATCCAGACATGCTGGAATGGAACAAAGAACAGCCAACGTCCAGGTATATTTCCAGTCTGCTCATGCTGTATTGCTCTCATCACAATTTTGCTGGGGGTGGGATAAGATGTGTTTTGGGGTTTCAGTGACCCCCACAGTGGTTCATCTGTCTCCCTCCTCAAGGCAGGATGAGGCAGGATGGTCCCTAAATCAGAGCATTTAAAACAAAATGTGAATCAAGCAGGAAAGTTCAGCTAGATATTATAAATTTAACTAAATCACTTTCATTCCAAAGTTGTCGGTGACAGACTTCTAAACCCTAGGAAAGTCACTGCCTGTCATCACGGGCCAGCTGTCAACAAACAAATGCACTCCAGATGTTTTGGACAGAAACTTTCTTCACCCCTATACTTTTAAAATAGTTATAGAGCTGGGGCCAGTGGGAATTGTTGCCCAAAACATTTGGAAAGTAACAGGTTGATGAAGGCTCTGTAGATAATAATGCTATGAGATTCAGTATAAGCTTTTTATTGTTGTTGTTGTTTTGAATGTAAAAGTATTTCAAATCCCAATCATTCAACATAGATATGAGCTGCTGATGGAGAACTAAATTTCCGTTTCCAAATGGTGCTTAGTGCACAGTTTTAAATAGCCATGAAAATGTGATGGTAAACATGTAGCCAAAGATCTGAAATATTTAGCTATCATTGACATTCCAAATGCAATTTTGCTGCCTTCAGAGCAATGTGAACAGTTGTTGGAAAGCTGTTTAGAAGCAATAAAAGCAAAATAATTCATGAACTAACTCCTTCTTATAAAACAGGTGGCAATGGCTTACCACTCATGCCCGAAATAAAAATACTGAGAAATAATACCTCTAGGAAAATAGATGATGGACAGGCAGGCAGGCAGGCAGACAAGAGGTAGGTAAGATGGAAAGAGATTTCTAAGTTCTTTTCTCATCCACCTGGCTTTATCTTCCAGCAAACTGCAACAGAAATATTATTTGGCTTAAAGTTCTCAGCATTAGAACAACCTTAATGAAATTCAGGAAGACATTCAATCAAAGTAGCGTAAAGTGAAGGAAATATTTTTGGCAAGATGTTATGTCCCTCAGAAGCCAAAGAAGGTGGCAAAACTGGCTTATTCTCTGCTATATGGAAGATAGTAGCTGTAGCAGCTTCATCATTTGATTTGTCCATTTTTATATTTTTATGAATGCCTAGGTTCATATTTCAGGCTGGCGGGGGGGGGGGGGAAGCAGGACGCTTCTAATGACATTTGCTGGGATTCAAGAGCAGGACAAGGTTTGTTCTTGTCTCTGTTTGAGATGCCCATGAGCATTTGGTGGGCCACTGTGTGCGACAGGATGCTGGACTAGATGGGCTGTGGCCTGATCCAGCAGGGCATCTCTTATGTTCTTATGTTATGTTCTTATGTTAACCTTTACCTCATTGGGTCACATAAAACAATAAAACATCAATAAAAACTTAACTGAGAACAATTAAAAATAAACCTAATCCCTCAAGCTGCTTGATAATATAAAAAGGAAGCATCTAAGTTTGTTTTTGCACTAGGCCAAGGTATCCTGGGACAGTGAGTTCCTGGCAGACTTCTTTGTTGGGGTCTACTGCTGGACAGGGGTAGGGTGCCATTTTGTCAGGTATGGAAGAAGTGTGCTTAGGGGTATTTGGGGCTTGCACTGGCAGCATGAACATGTGGAAGGCAGTCCTCTGGATCCCTTTGTAGTCTGGAATAGATGAAAGTGCAGAAATGACCTAAAGAAAACACCTAAAGATATATAATGTTGAGGCATAATGTAACTTAGGAGACTGTTCTATAACCTAGGGACATGACAGAGCTCACTATCATTTTCTACTCCATTTTATCCTCACAACAAACCTCTTAGGTACTAGAACTGACAGAAATCCACCAAAGTAGATAACAATTCATTTCACATTCAGAAATTTGATTGAATAGTTCATGTTCGTGGATATTTGTATCAAAACAAACATGTACTGTTTGCATATCCACAAGGCCAAGTTCCCACTACACAATTTAGGTTTTAATGTGAGCTCTGAAATTTTGTGTTCCCGCTGGCAGCTTGTTATGTGGACATGCAGGGGAGAAACCCCATCCCTTTTCCATCATAACTTGACTTCATGGGATGAGGATCCAAGCCCCCCACCCATATAAGCCTGCATAGAGATCACTAGAGATTGCACACCATCAGCACAGTACAAAATATCAGGGGCATATGAGGGCAAGTGAGTGATGCTGCCTTCCTTCCTTCCCTGATCCTGCTTCCAAATACTAAATTTGAAATGCAATCAAAATGGCTAATAGTCCAATATGCTCTCCACTTTGCAGCAAATCCTCCTCAATTCAGTGCAGGTAGATGGAATGTGAGCACAATGCTCAGCCTCTCTCGCTGCTGCTGCTGCTGCTGCTGCTACAACCACCACTTCACTCTCTTTGCCTCACCTGCTTCCTGCTTCCTCATCACCAGCACAACATTCTAAGCTACTGCTTACAATCCAGGCTCTCCTCAATCTTACCTTTCATCCAAGCCCAATCTGAGAGCCCGGGGCGGGAGGAGGGGAGGAAATCACAACTTCTCATTTGATAAGGGGAAAGTGAAGAGAATGCCCCCAAAACATGATTCCCTTCCCCTCAAACCCCACTTGCATTCCCATAGCCAAATAGCAAGAATTATTTCTACGTCCAGCAGCGAGACTTCTTTTTATTCAAATACAGATAATCCACGTTCCAGTACCTTTAATGCTCAGAAACTATGGATTCCTCTGATTCTTTGGGAATGCTCAGCTCTGAAAATGAATTCAAAGCTCTTTAAAAGTTGAATGGGAACAGGGACCAAGAATTATAAATTGCATTGAACCAGTCTTGTGAACACAAACTATTTGATTGAATATCCATATTTTGCTGCAGTTTTGCCCACAAAAATAACTTTTTCAATGGAAAAGTATGAAATCAAATCCCTTTAACAAAAAAGGCAACTTATTAAAATGCAACTAAAGATAACAGCACTTAATAAGGAGCCAATAGAAAAATGCCAAAGTCAACAAGAAAACTTAAAACGTATATTAGACAGTAGTAGTTACCCTAGTATGGAGGAAGAAATTATACAGTTTGATTCAGAGGAAACATTAATCAAGATAAGGTTGCAAACTAGTATTAAAATCTGTGTCTAAGAGTTGTCCTTGCATTTTAGCATAAATCGAGGCTGCATGTTCCAGGCGAACTATATGCCATGGGTGCATAAATCCCAATTTTTCTATCCTTGCATGATTACTATCAAAAAAAAAAAAAGTCCAATAGCTATGGAATAATCTCCCCCTTGAGGTGCATCAGGCTCTCTCGCTGTACGTGTTCAGGAAGGCAGTGAAGACGCACCTCTTTGCTCTGGTCTTTGGCTAAATGGGGACACTTTTCCTTTCCCACATGTAGCCACTGGTAGTTATTTGTAGATGTTATTGGTTTAATATAGATTGTTTACTATTTTAATGTATTGCATTTTAAATGTTGCTACCCACCCTGAGACCTTCAGGCCTAGGGTGGGATATAAATATACTGTAAATATAAAATAGTCTATGTTTAGCACTGGTAAGGGGAGGGCTGGACCAATGTTGAAGAAAACACAACTGTGGACAAAGTGGAGTTTGTTCTTTTCAATTAAACAGTTTGACAGTGAAACAAACAAAAAGGCATTCATTTGGACAGTGAAACAAGCACATGAATTTCATTTGTGTACCTCCCTAACCCAGAGCTTTCTTCCCCTTCAGTAATTGTGGGTACAATATGGGACTACAATATGGGACTACTGCAGCTCAAGGAGTCCTGCTATATCCAACAGGCTGTAGCAAAGGAACACACACACCCTAGCTGGCTTACTGGGGCAAGTCAAGATATGGCTTCAGGTGACTTTGATATTGCTACTGCCTCTTCGCTTATGGAGGCTAAGGTTTTGGCCTTCCTGTGAGTTGGTTTCTGTGCTTAGGGGTTGGTGGTCCGATAATTCTGTTAAATGTTATTGGAAAAAATAGTGGGTCAGAGCAGGAGTTTCCATCCTCAGAAAAAGACTGTGTCCTTCTCCCCATCTTGAGAAGGCATTGGGGGTCCCAAGGCAGAACAATGTGTAGATGAGAGAAAAGAGTCCATCCCAGGAGTGGGAGAAGTGTGCATCCACCATGTTTTGGAGGCCAAGCCTGCGTGGGATTTTGAACTTAGGTATTTCTTGGGTCTAATTGGACATGTGGCATATGGTTGAGCTAACTGAGCATACACTTGAGCTAACTGTAGCCATAGGGAAAAGCTCACAATTCCATCCACTTAGCCCACCATCCAAAAGTAGCAGCTGTGCTCACTTTTTATAAATAAATAATAAATAAAAATAGCAACTGTAGATATTGAGCTACAAATTATATTTTGGACAATGCTGTACAATAGATACAAATACTGGCAAAAGGGAACCAACCTAGTTGAAGGACATCAGTCGCTTTACTGTTTCACCATATTAATTGATTGCATGGCCATTCAGAAACAGGAGCTGCTGCCGGTTGAAGGAAGAAATAGAAGTATAAGTGGCAGCTTTAGCCACATTTACACCATGCCAACCTAGTAAGGGTGGATGTTATTTCCTTTTTGAAAAGTGTGTGATGGAAAGTGGTGGTTACTGAAACCCAATGCGGGACAAGAACTCAAGCAGAATTTTATTCTGATGTTTTACTGTTTAAACTGATCCCATTTTGGCTTTTATTGATTTTATAGAAGCATTGTGAATGGTCTAATAAACTTCACTGATAAAGAAGATTTCCAAACAAAAGAGAGCATTTTTAAAATACACCCCCCCACACACACACATTATAAATATGCCCTGTAGTGTGAGTGTATTCTCAGTTAATTGTGAACAAGATTGCAGCCAGGAATGTAATTTGCTGTTTCTTGCTATTTGCCAGATTTGGAGACAACCTCTTGGCAATCTGCTAGATTTTTGTTAACCTGAATAATTCACTGTCACCCCAAAATCTGGCGAATTTAATTCTCATGTGGCAAAGTAAGAACACCTGGTTGACATCACTTTTCCTCTCCATTGCAAGAGCTGTCCTTTATTCTTACTCTTTTCTTCCTGTTCCCTAATCAACAACTGATCCATAAGAGGATCTGTCAAAGGGAATGATTCATGAATCCTTTCCCCCACTTTTCCTATAGCCTGAGGTTTCTCAGCTTGCAAGTTAATCTCCTGAGTAATATGTAATTCCTGCAAAACTGAAGTATGAAATTAATGAAACATAACAGCACAACCAACAGCACCAGATTTGGGGGTACTAAAGTTGAATTTTGGAGGGCAATCTCTCTTGTGCTCTCTATCCCCTGTGACATCAACCTACTCTCTGTCAGTCTAATATATCTTGGAGACACATATAAAATATAGACTGAAATTCCCCCCTGGAAAAAAGGGCGAGATATTGTTAAATCAAACTGCATGCATAAAGGTCTCTGCAGTACATTAGCTGAGATGTATAATGAGATATAGAGTGTGCAGTTCTTTGCTTTTACTGTAAGAACAAAGCATTATCTATAGAAATACATGAATATATCACAATTATCTATAACAATATTATGAGTTCTCCAAAATTCTGGAAACTGAATGTTTTCAGCAGTGTTTTCAGCAGTCCTATAACAGATACCTCAAGTTAAGTTTAGAATATGGCTTGTTCACATTTTAACACAGTACCTGATAAACACTTCTGGAAACATGGCATGTTTTCCAATGCAAATTCAGTTATGTCTTATATATTACATTTTGCAATTTTCAATAGAGTTTGCAAATCCTGTATTAAAAATCAACAACAGACAACCTGTAAAGGTTTGTGATGATGGAGAAAATTTTAGACAGGAAAAAAACAGAATGGGCACTTTAATCTGAATTTGATTTGAATTCAGGAAGGAGTGTCCCCATGGCTACTGTAATTAATCCAAATCAAATCCGAATTCAGCACCCAGCATCCCTATGCAATTCCCTCTTCCCGGATTTTATGAGGACTATCCTGCCTAAATCCAGAGGGGGGAAAAGTCCTAATGACAACGGGACTCTGTCCCCTTTTTGGAGCCAAATTCGCTTTATTTCCCCCACGTGGGGACAGTAATGGCTATTTGGGGTGGAGGTCTAGCGTTCTGGCCAATGGCAGCCAGCTGTGGGTGGTTTTTTGCAGATGTAAAACTCTAATGATGTGACAAACTAAATATTGGGTAGGTTATCAATTAAAGTTTAATGATGGCCATATTTAGCCTTCATGGTCAGTAATTTACTGCCTCTATTTCTTGGTACTGGACACTTATACAAGTTCCTCGATATTTCTTTGTTTTGCTTGCAAATTCCAGCTCTATCTCCCCCCCCCCCAGCATTTGTCTGGCTATTACTCGTCAGCACTTACTGATAGGTGAATTAATGATCTGACCCAGCATGACAATTTTTATGTTTTCTTGGGTGAGGCTTTATTTGTAAAGAAAGTTATTTCATAGTGAAAAATTTGGTCTTACTGAATTCCATTTGCAGTTGTGAATGATTCATTCCTTTGAAATGTTTGGTAATAGGTCTCATTCACAAAGCTTTCAGAGAAAACAGTTTGGGACCATTTAAAGCCATCACAGAGAATGCCTCAAAACACTTGGATACGCAGAGACAAAACAATCCTGTGAAAGAACAATAGGATCACTTTTTGTGTGATTTCTATCTTCAGTTCAAATTATTTCCAAACCTTTACAAAAACAGTGGGATGGGCTAATGCATCAAAGTCTTCACAGTATGTGTCACAGTTACCTAAAATGACAAATACTAAGAAGTGAATGTTCATAAAAGAAAGAGATACATATAAAGGGAAAGAGAAATGGAGGGAAAGTGAGGGAGGGAGGGAAGGAAGGAAGGAAGGAAGGAAGAAGGAAGGAGAGAGGGAGGGAGGAACACGAATAGTTAAAAAGAATGCAGTACAGTGCTATCATCTACAAAAACACCACATTAAAGAATATTGGAGAGGAAAAGATAGATGGGTTCAGCATGACCATTAAAGATATTGTTTTCCCCCAGTCACACAAATGATATTTTTCTTCCTATTTCAACAGTGTTTCTTTTCTTTTCTGGACCTGCTCTTTGTAATGGTTTAAATTCACTGACCAGGGGGACCTGCACCCTACACGCCCCAACCCACCCTGGGTCATGCACACACATTCGTGGCCTTACCTGCAGGCTGTCAGTTCAATTCTGCCTGCAGGAGGCACAGCATGCTGTGCGTGTGTGTGTGGTGTGGCCCCTCATTGGCCAGCCACCCTCCTGGCTTTACCAAGCCATCTGCACAGGCACGGGTGGCTGGCCAATGAGGAGCCGCCCCGCGCACAGCACGCCAGGCGTCCTGCAGGCAGAATCATCCTGGCAGCCTGCAGGTAAGGCTGCACATGCGTGACCTGGATTGTGTTGGAGGGTGCAGGTCCCCTTAGCTCTAGGAGCCATGATCTTGGCTCCTGGAGACAGAGGGAGTTGAGGGAAGGGCTTCGGAAGCAGGCAGTCCTGCTTCCACCCTCCCCAAGATGGTGGCCACCGGGACATCCGGCCTTTGCCTATTCATGTGCAGAAGTGTCCTGCTTCCAAAATGGACTGAGAGGTGAAGGGCTGGATGAAGATCTAATTTTTCAGGTCTGAATGTTTCCTTTCTAACCAATGATCTATCCGGTTTTACCAATAATAATGTATCCTGTGGAAAGAGATATAAGTAACTGTGTAGCCTTGTAAAGCAAGCAATTCTCCTCCATTCTCGCATCCGCATCATTCATTACATCAAGCCACCTTACTTTTCTACAGAAGAATCTTCAAAGATTCATATTTACCTGTTAGAAGACTTGCAAAATGAAGAAAGCAGCTAGAATTGTAGAAGTCCTGTGGAAAGCACATTTTCCACATTTGGGGTCCAACCCCCCCCCCTCTTTCTACACTTTAAAAACTAATTGTGTATGTGCTTCCAGGACAATCATTAACTGTCTACCTCATTTATTCCAGGACCAAATTAAAAAAAGTGCTATTTAGAAACAAACCTTTGCTTACTGTTCAGTTTTAATATTACACCTATGAATCTTAAGAGATCTTTTGTTTTGTTTACAATGCAAACTGTATTTACTGGAAACTGACTTAAAGCCAGCAGATACATGAAAAGGTAGAATTTAATAGTCAATTCCAAGAGTCATATTTACCTCTTTACTTCATGCAGATTAATTAGTTTCTCTGGGGCCTAATGCCAAAGCTCATATTTTTTGTAATGGTCCCATAAACCTGTTTTTAGCTTGTACACAAATATTTTATCTGCTTTTATAATAAGTTTATTGTGATCTGCACTTGCAACTTTCATGTATAGGGTGGAATATAAATAAATAAGTTTTATTATAGAAATTTTGGAGCATTTCTGTTACAGTCAGGTGCTATAGTGCTTTCTCTCATAATTTAGCAACTTTACAGATAAATCTA
This sequence comes from Aspidoscelis tigris stejnegeri, assembly GCA_023333525.1. Lineage (NCBI taxonomy): Eukaryota > Metazoa > Chordata > Lepidosauria > Squamata > Teiidae > Aspidoscelis > Aspidoscelis tigris. The sequence continues at coordinate 100,900,524 of JALMGA010000001.1, forward strand.
ACAAGCTTTCAGAAAACAGATTAGAGACATGCAAAATTTAATTCATGCTCAAAAATTTGAATAGTTCATATCCACAGATATTTGCATCAAAACAAACATGTAGTTGTTTGCATATCCAAAAATGTGATGGAACTGAACCAGTCTCCTGCTTGCAAACATGAAGAGTTTGATCGAATGTTCATATTTTGCTGTGTTTTTTGCCAGTGAATTTTTTAAATGGAAAAAATATAATTTTTCTTTTCACATAACTGCAAAATAAAATGCATACAACTGTGTGAGTGTCTTTTTCAGTGTCTCCAGATCTTCCTCTAAATTTGAAAAGATCACCATAAAGGCATCATCTAAACTTATATAAATTGTATAAATTGATGACTTAGAATGCCCCTATTTATGCTTTGAAGTGGAACTGAGAAACAGATATGAAATAAATATCCCAGATAATATTTGGTACAGAATGGTAAATTGTAACCAGAACTGGTTTTCCTCAGCAAAAGTTAAAGAAACCCTTACCAAAATGTGGTTCAGAACCCTCATTTAACTTGCAGAAAAAGCAGATTTCCAGTTAAAAATGTTGGAGAGGGTGCACAGAAACCCCAGTGTATTCTCATATGTGGTGTCACTGTCCTAAAATTATCAAGTTCTGGAATATGGTTGAAGAGAGCCTGGGGAAAACATTCCAAATTCAAATAGAACTACATCATGGAATCTACTTATTGTATGATATCTCTTCTTTGCAATTAATCAGCTCTAATCAAATGCTTCTACAGACATTAATATATAATAAATGGAAGCATAAAGATAAAAGCAAATTGTGCAGGGTGGTACAATCAGATATGGGAAATAATGATCAATGAATGTATTACAACAGAGAAGACATATTCAGAAGGTTGGATTCCCCTATTAAATGCACTACATAGATCCAAAGAAGCTAACTCTTTGGATAAAACATTTCTTTATCAGATGGGTGATCTAATATGGTATCTCACAATATAATATAGACATGCTTTAGCAGTTTCATCACATGCATAAGGGAGGAGGATGGGTGTGGTAGGTAGGTAGGTAGGTTAAAGACTGTATATAAAATGAAGGTGTAACTCAGAAGCTGCAGGTGTAACTGGTGCAGAATGCACCAGTTGAGAGTAAACTCCGTTGAGTTGAGAGTAAACTCCGTGGGAGGAAGATCTCTCTGCTATAACTAACCAGAAAATAACTGGGATTTTGATAAAATAACCTGGGAAAACTGCTGCTGTGCTGTGGTAAGTGTGGGAGGTAAGTCCTCTGGTTTTTGGACAGTTTTGGGGGACCGCTTTTAGAAGCCAGCTAAAATAAAACCTAAGTCAGTTTAGGTGTGGTCAGCTCAGGTTACTCTAGGCAGATTCCTAGGAGATCACATCAAAATAACAAAAGGGACAAAGCATTAGCATTAGCAAAGAGGGCTAGCCACTCCTGAGCTGGTGGGAGTGTTTTAGTTTCAGTTTGAACTTCAGTTGAGAGTAAACTCCGTGGGAGGAAGAAACATACTATAGCATAACCAACGTTTATCTTAAAGAAAGTGTTTTAGAGGTTTTTTTAAGGTAATTTTTCATAAATAACACAAATCCATTAAATACAATGAAGGTAGAATGCCAGCAGGGGGAGGGGGGCTTCCCAGTGTTTTGCACTGAGTGTCATATGTATGACTACCTGCCCATGGGGCAGCAGTCGTGGGTATGTGTTCGGTGCAATGAGCTCCGGGCTCTCAGGGAACATGTTTCTTCCCTCGAAGCCAAGGTAGCGGACCTGGAGAAGCAGATAGAGAGTAGGAGAGCTGAGGGTGAGGTCTTCCGGGATGCAGTAGGAGCATCCCACTCCATGACAAGCAGCTCTCCAGCTGCCTCGGAGAGTCGAAGCCTCAGGCAGGGAGGACATCAAGCCGAGGAAGAGGGGCAGGCTCCCTTAGTTGGGACCCCTTCCTCAGTGGATGTGCCTGTATCCTCTTGCACCGAGGATACTCCTCCACGGGTAGTGGGAGGGGGGCTTCTTGTAGTGGGCGATTCGATTATCAGGAATATAGAGAGCCGGGTTTGTGATGGGCGTGTTGACCGCATGGTGACTTGCCTGCCTGGTGCAAAGGTTGCGGACATCACGCGACATCTAGATAGGTTAGTAGACAGTGCTGGGGAGGAGCCAGTCGTCATGGTACATGTCGGTACCAATGATGTTGGGAAGGCAAGACGGAGCGTCCTGGAAGCCAAATTTAGGTTGTTAGGTAGAAGACTAAAGTCCAGGACCTCTAGGGTCGCATTCTCAGAAATGCTACCTGTTCCACGTGCAGGGCCAGCTAGACAGGCAGAGCTCAGGAGCCTCAATGCGTGGATGAGGCAGTGGTGTCGCGAGGAGGGGTTTAGATTTGTAAGGAACTGGGGAACTTTTTGGGACAAGCCAAACCTGTACAAGAGGGACGGGTTACACTTGAACCAGGAGGGAACCAGATTGCTGGCGATTAACATTAAAAAGGTTGCAGAGCAGCTTTTAAACTGATCCCTGGGGGAAAGCCGACAGGAGCTGGGCAGCATCCGGTTCGGGAGAGCGCACCCTCAAGTGAGGAGGGCTGGAAACATGCAGAAAATGCTGAGCTAAGTGCGGGATTAGTTTCACATGTTCCTCGACGGCAGAATTTGGTCAAAAGGAGTGAATATAAATGTATATATGCAAACGCCAGGAGCCTTCGAGCCAAAATAGGGGAGCTAGAAAGCTTAGTTATGGAAAATAGGATTGATATTATTGGCATAACTGAAACCTGGTGGACCAGCGAAAACCAATGGGATACAGTCATCCCAGGATACAAACTGTACAGGAAAGACAGGGAAGGGCGACATGGAGGTGGTGTAGCCTTGTATATTAAAGAAGAGATAGAATCTTATGAACTGGAATGTCCAAGTGAGTCTGGCTCTTCCACAGAAGCAGTGTGGATAAAAATACCAAGCCAAAATGGAAGTCTAACAATAGGGACATGCTACCGTCCTCCCAACCATACGTCCGAAGGAGATGAACAATTGGAGAAGGAGGTAAAGGAGGTAGCCCATAAAGATAGGGTAGTTATAATGGGGGACTTCAATTATCCTCTGTGGGGGTGCAGTTGCCCATTCTGGCTAAGAAGTAAAAGACAACTGTTGCTACGTTGAAGTTACTAGGCCAAAAGGAAGCATTCCTAAGGGCACTGTGACTTTGTTAATCTCTAATGCAAGGTTTTAGGAAGTGATAACACTAGGCATAACATCCACTGTGTATGTATCAACAATGTACAGTACTCAAGGATGGTAACATCTTATCCGGTGATGCCAAATATGGGCACCCCAGGGGGAAATTTCCATTGAGAAATGTATTCTGTAACTGGGCATAAAAAGTCTGTAAATCTTCAGTAAAGGACACACTTTTCACCTGGCAACCATCCTGCGTGTTAGCATCAAATCATTACTACAAATGGCACCCGAGAACAGGGACTTGAACTCCTTGCAAGAAGAAAAAGAAAAAATCTATGAAATGGGCCTACTCAGGAGCAGACCGCAGGGATCAGGAACCGCACTCGCCCGGAGAGGGTCAAAAGACGCGCGTCAGATTTCCGAGCCTGGGGTGTGTGAGTATATGCAACCTCTTGCTCTTAACAGGTGCTGGATTCCCTACTTCCTAACTGGAAAGGAAGCAAAAAATGGGTGGTCGCCTCCCTTCCCTTAAGGGACATTTGCAAAGGGACTTCTGATTAGGCTAATGACATGGAATTTCTGCTCTCTTTTTCTGCAAACTGTGTCTGTGTGTCAGTAACTTGATGCTGCCTCCTTTCTCTTTCAAAGAATTCTCTGCTTGAGTATCTCTCCTCCCTTTCCTACTAACTGTAACTTGAAAAGCTGCTTGCAATTTCTCCTTCCTTTTCTTTTGTCTTGGGACAGGAGCCTGATCAAACTTTCGTCTAAGCCATCAGTAAAAACTTTTCTCCTCTCCCTTAGCTATCTCTCTCTTTAAGCAGGATTGTTGTGCCCTAAACTCAGCTGTCATGCAGGTCAGAGACAGTCTGGAAATGGGGTGAATCATGTGCCCACAATGGAAAAAATTTTATAGTTAATTGTTCATGTCATAATTTTGGTCCTAATAAGACCTAAAGTGAATTGATATCCCAGTTCTAGGAAGGAACTAAGCCTTGAGTTCTTTTTAAAGATAAATTGGAGTTCTTTGTGTCTTTTGTCATACAGTAAAATTAGCAGAGAGACAGGATTGTTAGCTCATGATTTGTTACTGAAGGGTGTGTGGCAGGTATGCAAGGGAGAAGGAAAGATTTGGGAAATATGGATGATGGGTTTAAGAATGTGTAAGAATGTGTAAGAATGTGTAGACATGAATAGATGGCAAACTGGAAAAAAGTGATGTAAAATTGCCTACTTCCAGGAGGAAGGAATTTATCATAAAGCAATAGCAAGTGGATAAGAAGGTTTGAGCAAGTAGATAAGAGAAAGAGTTTTGCATGTTGAAAAAGGCTTTTGTGGGAATCTCTTTGTTGGTTTGTCTGAATCTAAAACAAGTTATTAAAACCCTACAGAATTCCAGAGAAATTCGAAAAGATCTGGACATACATCAATATTGATTATATTTTGCTAATAGCTCATTGCTTATGTCATGATTTCATCCCATAAATTTAAAGTGCATTAATTATGCTCATATTCCATTACCAACAGGATGGTTCTTTAAAAATCTGAACCAGGTGCTTTTGGAGCAAACTCATTGCAGATTTATCAATGGAACATTCTTATTACACCCAAGCAGTGAGAAAGTTATATTGTATGACAGTTACCAATCTGACATGCACCTCATGAGAAAACAAAAAACATTTCCTTAAGCAGCATTCTTAAATGGGGCTGCTAAGGCTTTCTTGTGCAAAGTTAAAATTAAATCAGCTTCCTTTGTAATCCAAAGCCATTAGTGAAATTTCCAAATTGGTCCTGTTCTGGAATTTTCCAAAGGTTGATAACTAATCTGTTTTAGTTATATTTTGTCAGTTTTCCTTTTTTCCTGAGCAAAGTCACAGATGTGCCTGAAGTACCTGGACGAGGTGCCACAGCCATCATGGAAGAAAAGATCCAAGACCTAAGAATTGTACCTGGGTTTCCAGTCATACAAGGGTTCATCTGTGCCTGTGTCAAGAATCTGCACCAGGCAACAGTCAACATGGAAGCAGCAGTTGCCTCATCCTTTTGGAGATCAAAGGACTTTTGCACCTGAGCTGAAACTTTAACCTGTCTTTTCCTGAAAAGAAGACCTGTGACAAGATTCCAGCGCCTGGCTACAGTCATCGTGAAGGCCAAGATTTAAGAACTGTACTTGTGCCAAGATCCAGCTTCTGGTCACATGAACTTTTAAGCTTTGAGCCTGTGACTAAAAATTCCATCATTTGGTCACTGAAAAAACTTTGGAAATTTAATTCTTAGCAAGCATTGCTTGTGCCATCTTTATTAATGCTAATTGCTGTTTAACAATTGTTGTATTGTTCTTTTCTGCATAATTGTGATATTGCTAATGTGGGTTCACATTGTAATTTGGTTTTGGGTGTTATACTTTCATTCAAAATGTTTGTATGCTTTGCATATTGGTCCCACATTGACAAGTTATTGCAAACACCCTAAGTCCTCAAAAATATGGGCTTTAGCAAATTCATGCCATTGAAGCACACACATCTATCCCATGTTCCATCTTAACATGTCAATTGTGGTATCACACATTCATTTAGGCCTAAAACACATGTTAAAACACCAGTTCTTTATACACAGTAGCATATCACACCTTATTAAAAAACTAAGGCCTGGATTGTTGAACATAATGCTATTTTCCAAGCATAAAGCTGATTGCTTTAAAATTTAGGTATTAAGAAAGATCCTCAATGGCTTCTGAACTTTGAAATCTTGCATAAGTAAGCAAAGACAATATCCATAAGTGTCTATGCTTGATATAAGGAACCAAAGAGCTTATTCATATGTTTCACAGAGTCACACACACTCTCAATTTGATTTTGCCTTATTAATTTGGCCATTTCAAAAGTTTCCCAAAAGGGAACACAAGAGTTTCCAGAGTCACAATCAAAGATTTGTTGTTGCAGCATATCTTCACTTATGTCATTTATAAATTTGGTCTATCAAGGAAGCTAAGTAAATTTTTGCCAGTAAAAGGGACAGACCCTGGGTGTTATAAAGCTGGGGCTTGGTGTCTTCCATGAACATATGTAGGGGTATTGGAATTAAGAAAAAAAGAAAGCCATACATCATAATTAGACCACAAAAAATTATTAGATGGGGTTGGTAACAAATTGGGGTTCACATAGTTTTAGGCTCACATTTTATTAAGGAAAAAGTCGGGGCATGGGGGGTGCAGGAGTTTTGCTAACCCACCTTGTAGGAACGCCTCGGGGGTGGCAGGCTACTGCACGTGCCCTTTTGACCTAGTTTTCCTTAAATTTAAACATGCATCACAGTTAAAGACTCATAAATTTGGTTGTTTGTAAAATTGATTCATGGAGATTTTTGCTCTAGACTAAATAGCATCAGTTCTCCCTCCTCCCTGGCCACATGAGCTTCCTCAAATTGACCCCCCTTTTTTATGAACAAAAAGAAAGAGGGGACATGTGGGGGTGCAGTTGCCCATTCTGGCTAAGAAGTAAAAGACAACTGTTGCTACGTTGAAGTTACTAGGCCAAAAGGAAGCATTCCTAAGGGCACTGTGACTTTGTTAATCTCTAATGCAAGGTTTTAGGAAGTGATAACACTAGGCATAACATCCACTGTGTATGTATCAACAATGTACAGTACTCAAGGATGGTAACATCTTATCCGGTGATGCCAAATATGGGCACCCCAGGGGGAAATTTCCATTGAGAAATGTATTCTGTAACTGGGCATAAAAAGTCTGTAAATCTTCAGTAAAGGACACACTTTTCACCTGGCAACCATCCTGCGTGTTAGCATCAAATCATTACTACAATCCTCACATAGACTGGGTGAACTCCTGTTCAACTCAGGAAAGAGAGAGAAAATTCCTAGACCTGCTAAATGACTGTTCCATGGAACAAATGGTCATGGAACCAACCAGGGGAAATGCAGTCCTGGACTTGATCCTAAGTAATGCTCAGGACCTGGTAAAGGACGTCACTGTAGCTGATCCAATTGGGAACAGTGACCACAATGCAATAACCTTCAACTTAAATACAGGGAGTAAGTTCTTAATAAAGTCTAACACAGAGACCTTAAACTTTCACAAGGGAAACTTCCCCAAAATGAGGAAATTAGTGAAAAGGAAATTGAAAGGGAAAGTCAAAAGAGTTAAATCACTTCAAAATGCATGGAGACTACTTAAAAACACAATAACGGAAGTGCAACTAGAATGCATTCCTAAAAGAAGAAAGGGGACTTCTAGGTCCAAGAAGAAACCAATGTGGCTCACAAATGCAGTAGATGAAGTCATTCAAAACAAGAAGAGTTCATTTAGGAAATGGAAGGCTTGTCCAAATGAGGAGAACAGGAGGGAACATAGACACTGGCAACACGAATGCAAGACGGCCATTAGGAAAGCTAAGAAAGATTTTGAGGAGCACATTGCTAAAAACATCAAAAGAAATAACAAGAACTTCTTTAAGTATATCAGAAGTAGGAATCCAACCAGGAGAGCAGTTGGACCACTAGATGGTAAAGGACAGAAAGGGGTAATTAAAGAAGACACGGAGATTGCAGAGAGACTAAACGAATTTTTTGCTTCCGTATTCACGGAGGAAGACAGAAGACACATGCCAGTAGCTGAGCCTGTGTTTTCTGAAGAGTTAAACTGTACAGAAATAACCAAGGAAGAGGTCCTGGCATGTCTTAATAAACTAAATGTTAACAAGTCACCGGGACCAGATGGTATTCATCCAAGAGTCCTTAAGGAACTCAAATGCGAAATTGCCGACCTTCTAGCAAAAATATATAATCTTTCCCTAACATCAGGCTCCGTACCTGAGGACTGGAGGGTAGCAAATGTAACACCAATATTCAAAAAAGGATCCAGGGGTGATCCAGGCAACTACAGACCAGTTAGCTTAACGTCAGTTCCGTGTAAGGTGATGGAAACCATTATTAAAGACAAAATTAGTGTGCATATGGAGCAGCAGGCATTGCTGAACAAAAGCCAGCATGGCTTCTGCAAAGGTAAATCATGCCTCACAAATTTGTTGGAATTCTTTGAGAGTGTCAATAAACACGTGGATAAAGGTGAACCAGTAGACATTGTCTATCTGGACTTTCAGAAGGCTTTTGACAAAGTCCCACATCAAAGGCTACTGAGTAAACTCACCAGCCATGGAATAAAAGGACAGGTTCTGTCCTGGATTTGTGACTGGCTTAAGGGCAGAAAGCAGAGAGTAGTAGTAAACGGCAATTTCTCAGGGTGGAAAGAAGTAAAAAGTGGGGTCCCTCAAGGCTCAGTACTGGGACCAATGCTTTTTAATTTATTCATCAATGATCTAGAAAAAGGGGTACATAGTAAAATAGCAAAGTTTGCTGATGATACTAAATTATTTAGGGTAGTAAAATCTGAAAGAGATTGCCAAGAGCTCCAGAGGGATCTCTTAGGATTGGGTGAGTGGGCAACCAAGTGGCAAATGTGCTTTAATCTTAACAAGTGTAAAGTAATGCACATTGGGGCCAAGAATCCAAATTACGTCTATAAACTGATGGGGTCTGAGCTTTCTGCAACACGCCAGGAAAGGGATCTCGGGGTTTTGGTGGACAGTTCAATGAAGGTGTCAACCCAGTGTGCGGCAGCAGCAAAAAAAGCAAATTCAATGCTGGGAATAATTAGGAAGGGAATAGAAAATAAGTCAGCAAGTGTCATTTTGCCCCTTTATAAATCTATAGTGAGGCCACATTTGGAATACTGTGTACAATTCTGGTCACCACACCTCAAAAAGGATATTGTGGAACTAGAGAAGGTGCAGAGAAGGGCAACCAGAATGATTAAGGGTCTGGAACACCTCCCTTACGAAACCAGGCTGCAACATCTAGGCCTCTTCAGTCTGGAGAGACGGCGTTTGAGAGGGGACCTGATTGAAGTATATAAAATTATGCACGGCATAGAAAAGGTGGATAGAGAAAATTTCTTTTCTCTATCGCACAACACTAGAACCAGGGGGCACTCTATGAAGCTGATGGGTAGGAGCGTAAGGTCTGACAGGGGGAAGTATTTCTTCACACAGAGGGTCATCGGCCTATGGAATGTGCTGCCAGAAGAGGTGGTGACAGCTACCAGTCTGGATGGCTTTAAGGTAGGGTTAGACAAATTTATGGATGACAGATGTATCAATGGCTACTAGAACGAATGCCTAGGTGCATCTTTCAGGCTGAGGGGGGGGGAGGAAATGGGGCGCTTCTAGGGCCATCTGCTGGGACTCGAGAGCAGGAGAAGGTTTGTCCTTGTCTCTGCTTGAGATGCCCATGAGCATTTGGTGGGCCACTGTGTGCGACAGGATGCTGGACTAGATGGGCTGTGGCCTGATCCAGCAAGGCTTCTCTTATGTTCTTATGTTCTTATGTTCTTATGAGACTGCTAACTGGCACTGCTGGCCCAGACACATTTCACACTAGTCTTAAAAAAGCTTCACTTGCTGCCAATTTGCTACTGAACTGAATTCAAGGTGTTAATTTTAACCTATAAGACTTTAAATGGCTTAGATTTCTGCTGTCAGAGTCTGTAGACTCTGTAGCTGATGCTAGTTCATCAGCCAGGCTCAAACCATCCTCTTCTGGGTTACACAACGTAAAAAACAATGGCCTAAGGATGATACTTGCAGCAACATGTTCTGTGCTGGATCCTGAGTAATCATTGTATCCTTTGGAACAAAAAAGTCTGTGATCCCACACTGCATTTGAGCCTTAACTTGATTTATAATGTTCTCTGTAATAGGAACTAGGCCATTTTGTTTATAGCTGGCTCTTGTTTATCCTAGGCTGCTGAAAAGTGCCTTGAATTGTTAATTTAGATATCGCTTGGGTTTAAATATAGATGTAAAACTTTCCAACCATGCCTAGTCTGTCCGCATGAAAGAGAGGGAGATGCCAGGAAAAAGATAAGCTATTTAACAGTTCTAGTCAATGCTGTTTACAGTTGTTCACAGTCGTTTAAGGAGCAGCCTATTTCTCCCCTCTAGCATGCTACAGATAAAACTGGGTTGTAAATCCATCGATTTAAGTCAAGCAGATAAATGTTTTAAAAATGTATATAGGAATGGGAGTAAAAGCTGGTTCCTGTAACTCCATCTTGTTGTATGTCCTAGATTTGTACTTTAGTTAAGACTCACCAAAGCCACATTGCACTCTATATATTCTACACTTCACTAGAATGTGTGCAGCATATGAGAATCCAACCACTGTGTGTGTGGCTGTGCCTTAGATTACAACCAAAAATGTATTAGTCAGCACTGGCACAGAAAGTATTCCTGCAAAGGTGGAAGGCACATGCAAGTTCTTGGCTCTTTCTGCACTTATGTACAGATCTGAACCAAAGGATGTCTGCTCCAGATCCTAGGCCTCCATATCTGCATGTTAATGTGCATCAAGGAAGGTTCTGCTCCCATTAGTCCAGCTCCTTCTGCAGAAGACAGAGACATATATATGAGAAGAGGCTCTTAAATCTGGATCTGTTGTAAAGCTGATAAATTGAGTCTGCAACCAAACTAAGGCCCTTAATCTGGGTCATGGAGGCATGCAGATAGCAGGTCTTCATGATCCAGAACAACTGGGGGCTGCTTTTTGGTGGTATGCTATAGCACATCACAAAAAAACACTCCACCCCCACACACCCTGATGGCTAGGAGCAAAAGTTCCTAGCTTTCAGGGGTGTGGGAGAGCTGCTATTCAGCCAGCTGCCAGCAGCAGTATCCTTGGACCAATTTTACCACCATTTGTGGCCAACAGCTGCACCACACCAATAGACTTTGTGTTCTGAACTGAAATACAAGGGCAACTGGAGAGTAGAAAATCTTGCTGTCCCAAAGGGAAAAGGAGCTTTGTGGAGATCAGGGGCCTCTTTGCACTTGGTTCAGTAGTTCATGTGGGGAATGCTCCCGGATGGAGTATCTGCACTTGAATGAACCATTTATTTACCAGAAATGACTCCTTCCATGCAGGAGCATTCCCCACATGAACTATGTATGGTGCAGGTTTAAGTGCACCATATGTACACTTACCTTGCAGTAGCACTGGAGCTAGTCAAGCTCAAGACACTCCACATTTTGCGATTTGCAGCAGAGCTTGTGGCACATCATGTGACATACTTTCATTTGACATGTCACATACTGCATCATATGAGAATGTTGCCGTGGTTACAGGAATTGCACCCAGCATCTGAACATGGATGTCATCTGGTAGGTATTCACAATTAAGATAAGTTTGAGGAAGTATTGGGGGGGGGATTAAATGCACTAAGCATCTGCCTGGAAGCCACACTGAAAAACCCTGGTTGGACAAACATAAATCTGCCACCAAGTTGCGACCTGCACCACCTATACCACCTCTCAGTCCAGGACTGTTTCCGATGACTGACATGATTAAAACTGCTAGAAAGACCCAAGGCACATTCAAAAAGCTAGAGTTCAAAGAGGAAAAGATGGAGAAAAAGAATGTTAGCAAAGAATATAGTTTCAGCACCCAGATGTTCTTGAGCTAGACTTATATCCCCATGGCCTTAATGGAGGGTAAGGGCCAGAAATTGTTGTACAGCCCTCAGCATTTAAAGGTAATACAAAAAGCACCTGTTTTAGTACCTCTCTTGATAGTATCCTGGGTAAGGATTATAGGTCTCAGGTTTTGGATTGTATACAGACAGCACGTGTCATTCATCACAGATGAGAAATGTATTTGATTTTATTACTTTCTGGATTTCTAGGGATAAGGGGAAAGCCACGTTAGATTGAAAAACAAAGTACAGGCTGACAGTTCAATAAAGACAACATCTTGGAGATGATATCAAAAAGCACAAGCTCATAATCTTATGACGATGTGATGAAGACAACAGCTGGATAGTGACAAAACATACACACTTAGGAAAAATGAATTTCATCATGTTTTCCCTGACAATAGCAAGACGTACACGACCCAAAAAATTTGCACCACAAATGGCCTGGCAGTGTTATGAAGTACAGGAATTGACATACCATAAGCATCAGGTCCACTGGAATAATGAAACCCGCATAGATGGACCTCCACTCTGGCCTAGGAGTGCTTACTCGACATGGAGCACCTTGGGCATATGCACATGGATCTTGCCATCGAGAATATGTTTGTTTGTTTTTGGTTGTTTAAGTACCTAATTTCTGAGTATATAAATCAGGTTTTACACTTGTTTCTCTGGATAAGGATAAGGCTGTGCTTATACCACAGGTCCTAAAGCCACAGCCCATATAATGCAAAGTCACATCTATAGAAAAAAGTGCATGCTTAGGGCAGGGCTTCTATATCCACGCTGCCCAGATCATATTTGGTGTGTGAGAAGCTTGAACTGTGATCATGACTTCAGGCCCTTTGCGCTGTGGGTCTTATTCCAGATTATATCATGGTATATAGATCAGTCATCCACATTTTGGTGCAGGCTGTGGCAGGCCTTGGCTTGACCTGGGTAGTCTGCACCAGCATGCAGATGGCTAGGGACATGTACTATTTTTTTTCTGTGTTCACTTCACATTAAAGCAAATGTGAAGGAAATTCACATTGGTGTGAATAGAACCACTTCAAATATGGTAGGATCCAAATCTGCTGCAAATGCTCTTTGAATGCTCTTTGAATCCCTGCCTCCAGTTACATCTCCAATTGCCCTCCAAATCCGCTTTGAATCTGCTCTGCATCTGTCTTGAATCCCTTTTGAATCTGCTTTAAATCTTCTCTGGATGTGCCACAGATGTGTCTGGGCAGCCACTTTGCCACCTCTGCACCTTCATGAATATAACAAGCTTTGAACAAATGCACTAAAGCATTCACTTCTCATTCAAATGTCAGTCTTCGAATGTAGCGAAGATTTGATCCATGCAGCTGCCAGTCACCACACAATTCTGGCAGCGCGTGGCGTGAGGGGAGGGAAGAAGGAGGCAAACTGGCTGCTTCCACCCTCCCCAAGATGGCAGCCACAGGGACATCCATCCCTTCACCTGTCCATGTACGGAAGCGTCCTACTTCCACACGGATCAAGGCGAAGGGACGGATTGAAGACTTCATTTTTTAGGTATTCCCATTGAGCTGGCTTTCGGCAGCAATTTAGAAATGGATCTTGCACACCGAAATGTGGAAGCGGCTGCCTGGAAGGGTCGCTAAAGAGGTTTCCAGTGCAGAAGGTAAGTACCTATGAGTTTAAAATGGGTCTTAAATGGGGCATTAAACCGGTTTCTGCAGCCAGTGCTTAAACCCCCAATAACAACTCTTCTGAAAATCCCATCTGAGCTGACAATGATGGGATCGCACTGAAAAGAGTAACTCCTGTTACTTTTTACAATGTGGTTCTCTACATCATCGCAAAGAAAGGCTGTTTTCTTGTGTCCATATCCTTGTTTAGCAACAAACTTTTTTATGCCCTTGGACAGCCATTGTCACAGAACAAAACAAGAGTTCTTGGGTGGTTTTGAAGATAATATAATAATACAGAACAATAGCCTTTGTACGTCATGCTAGTTAGACATCAGAGCTATCTAATTAATACCCTTCCCCTGCTCAATGTCTTCTCAAAGGCAGGCCACTACATCTTTGCTGATAAGACCAAGCAGCAGGCACTGTTATTTATAAAAGCCTTTCGGCTAACGCTCTCCTTTTCATCCTCCAGCCCCTGTTAATTTCTTCCCCAGGTGACCCTGTTCAGTTGGTGGTAAATAGTTTACATTTACTCACAGCAACTAGAGAGAAATTATCTTTCTGACCTTGGTGGCAATTGCATCTTGGGTATTGAACTGACAGGTGAAACGAGCACATTATAGCATTTGTTTTTAGGTTACAATTTTAGCATATCTCCTTTGATTTTTTTACCCCCAAGAATTATTTGGCATCTCCATCTAAAATCTGAAAAAAAGGATATTAATGTTTGAGCTCAAGTTCATGTGACTATAGGAAACAACAAAACAGAAGACATGAAACATTGCTTACTAAATGCCACTGTGACACAAAACAAAAAAGAATATATTCGTCAGGGCTGCCCTGTGATTATATAACTTTAAGGCAGCATATTATACAGTATTTTTCAGTCTTCTTATATGATAGCACCTCATTATTCGCCATTTTAACCTGCCTGAGGGGAGCAGGAAAAGAGAGAGCAGTCTGGCAAGATCTGCCATCACTTGCCCAGCAGTGGCCTTCCCCTCACCAGCTGCCTCCATTTAAAAACCTCCTTGCCTGAGGGAAGTAAAGAAAGTCCTATGAAAAGACTTAATTTTTCCTTCCCACCATTTATTCCCCTCTCCTTCCATATCATATCTATTACATTGTAAGCCTCAGGGCATGTAACAGCCTTATATTATGAACATTTTGTTAGCCACTCTGAGACCCTTTGAAAGGTTTAAAGGCAAGATAAAAATACAGTAAATACATACCAATATACATATATATTCTGTAACTAGAGCTGCATCCATACTTTGATCGCTTATTCCACTCTATTTAGATTTGTAAAATAAGCCAAACTTTGTAAAATAAGCCAAACACACACACGAAATAATTGAATCATCTGAGGCCAAGTGGAGTCAAGAGCAGCTGACAAAAAGTCCCAGACACACAAAGAACCACCTCATTCAAGATATGAATGCCCAGCCAGGTCGGAGTATCATCCAGAAGGCAGGAGGGATGGCATTAGCACCTGTCTGTTATGGTCTTTGATGTAGTTGAGACCAGTTGGGGTCCAGAGCAGCTGACAAGAAAGGTCCAGTCCTGCAAGGAAGCAGCTCCAAATTATCAGGGCCTGTCCAGGTTGGAGAGCCATCCAAAGGGCATAATGGTCTAGACTGCCACCACCCCTGGAGAGATGGCAAGGTTCTTCTCCTCCTTGGACAGGGCTTCCAGCCCTGGATGCAGATATATCCATGCACAGTTGAGGAAGTGGGAGCATACAACACATGGGTAGTGTTTTGCTGGCCATAACGCATACAACTCACATGTTCATGAACTAGAACTAGAGTAGGGCTGCATCCAGGTAGCCTTGCTTATATTGCACCGGGGGGCGGGGCATTACACACAATGACCAATGGATCATTGTGGTGTTGCATTGTCCAATCACTACTGTTCATTTACCTTAATGCTGATCTAAGGACATTTGCTGTGCAGTAGAAACAAATTCGAATTTCTCACCAGTCTAGGGAGAATGGTGAAAGAACAGGACAATAGCAGGAGGGCAGCTCAAACATGATTGGCTGCCTCAACCAAGCTACGGAGCTCCACTTTGAGTCAGGGCAGCTGGTCACCACTGCACATCAGGTAAGCTGTGCTTTTTACTTTAACTGCAGATTTATTCCGCAAACATCAGATATTTATGCCAATAGCCTAGCACTTCCCTCACCTCTTTCTTTCTTAGGTCTGTCTGTGTAAAACTACTAACAAAGTTTGTGACTGAGGACAGGAAGAATATGTGACTGAGGGTATGTATGAATATGGCATGTAAGAATGTAGTTCTTTGTTACGTATTTACTTTTTATTTCCATTTTTATCTTGCCCTATATTCAAAGGTCTCAGGATAGGTTGCGGCAATAAAAGATGCAAAATGAACACACCAAAAATAGTAACAGTGCCTGAAATTAAGGAAGGGAAGCTGTTTCTTTAACCAAAGACCACGGTAAATAGGTGTGTCTCCTAAACATGCAAGGTGAAGATGCCTGGCACACGTCAGAGGCAGACTATTCCAAAGTCTGAAGACCATTGCTGAGAAGGCTCTATCCTGGTTGGCCACCTCCTTAACTACTGAAGGTGGTGGTCCAACCAGGAGGGGCTCCCTTACAGATTTTAAGGCACTAGTGGGTTGATAAGGAAAATTTTACATGCTGGACTAGATTGGCTGTGGCCTATCCAGCAGGACACCATGTTCTTATGTCCTTATATTCCTGTGTATCAGCAGTAAGACATAAAAACAGAGAAATTGCAATGATTTTGAATGTATCCAGACATTAATAAATAATTGGATGCTAGGTTATAGATTCATTGTATTTTGTACAATGAGTGGATGCCTAAGTACACCTTTCAGGCTGGGGGGACAGGTAGGATGCTTCTAATGCCATTTGCTTGCATTCGAGAGCAGAAGTTTTGCCCTTGTCTCCGCTTGGTGGGCCTCTGTGTGAAAGAGGATGCCGGACTAGATGGACTGTGGCCTGATCCAGCAGGGCTCCTCTTATGTTCTTATCCAGGGAAATGGACAGTTGAAGGCCTTTTCATCAGGTTCCACTTGCGTCCATTTGGACCATACTACCTGCCACCTGCTAATGTTGCATGTGCTTGCCATAGCAGCACCCAGGAGGCATAGACTCCTGGAGAATGTTCTAGCCACATAGATATTTCACTTGGAGAACTCTCTAGCATGAAAATTGTGCTCTGATGGGATGTCACACTAAAGTGGTTTCCTAAGCATAGGGATGTGCAGAACAACATTGACATTCTCAAATTCAATCAAAAATTGAAAAAGCCTTCTCATCTCTGAATATGAAAACTTTGATTGAAAATTCATGGTTGGCTGTTCAAATACCCAAGTCCAGACATTGATTTAGCAAGTCTTTGATGAATTTTCAGTAGGGATGTGCACAAAGCCATTTTTCACATTCAGTTAGTAACGAATCAAATGTGGGGAAATTTGGCTTTGGGCGAATTCCACCCCCATGAATGTGGGGGTATTCATATATGTGCATGAATATTCTAACATATATTTATGCATGAAACAAATGCAACCTCCCCCCCTTTACCTGTCCTTGCCACCACTGCCATGCCTTCTTCAAAGGCACTTCTGGGTCTGTGTGGTGCCTTTCTGGCTTCAGGAAGGCCTATTTTGGGGCACCAGATCACACCAAAGAGGCTCACTAATGCCAGAAGAGCCACAATAGAAGGTAAGGGAGTGGGCAGGATGCCTCCTCTGGTGTCTGTGGGCCTTTTCCAGCATGATCCAGTGCTCAAACTAGGCCTTCCTGGGGTTGGGGAAGTCACTTCAAGTTCATGGGAGAATGAACGCCAGAACTAGAAGGCCAGAAGGCCTACTTTGGCACTCAGAAAGCCTATTTTGGCCCCTACATCATGCTGAAAAAGGCTCAGGGATGCCAGACAAGGCATCCTGACTCCTCCCACATGCCCCTTTACCTTGTCTTGCAGCTCCTCTGGTGTCTGTGGGCCATGTTTGGCATGATCCATGGGCCAAAATAGGCTTTATGGGGGCCTAGTTAGGTCTTGCAATTTTGGCCTTGGTCCTCCCATGAACTGGAAGTACCTTCTTCAACCTCAGGTAGGCCAAGTTCAGGCACTAGCTCATGCTGAAAATGGCCCACAGATGCCAGAGGAGCCACAAGAGAAGGTAAAGGGACACATGGAAGGTGTACTCTGGAGTGGGGGGCCTTGGGGGGAAGCCCCAGAGGCATCTGGTATCCACCAAACCTTTGACCAAAGCTTCTATGAATACCAGATAGTCCAAATTGTGGGTGAATAGGGCCCTATTTGATTCATCCACGAATCTAGGAATTGATGCCTAGTCGTACAAATTCCATATGTCACAAATATTCATGCACATCCCTAATTTTCAGGTGTCTGGTTTGATAGCGAGGCAAATGTGATTTATCCCTACATTCCCAGGCTGTGGGTCACTATAATTGTCTACCATGAAGATAGCTATAGTGACTCAAAAAGCACACGAAGCCAAACAGCATTGCACTAGGCTCTGAAAATGGCCCTGGACATGGACCAATTGTAAAATGCCAACAAAATACCCCTGGCTTGCAACTTTGAAGGCCTCCGAAGAAGAAGCAAAGGTGTTGCAGCAATGTGGACAATTCCCCCCACATGGTCCCTTGCCACACTCTGATCTTTACCCAGATCAAGCAATCCAGGCCTAACTTGAGCTCCATATCACATGGCAAGCATGTAGCATCTCCCTGATACTAAGGAAAAGTAGGTTGTCTGTTGAAGAGAATTCACAGTAGGACTATGTCCACAAACCTTTTTTTAAAAAAAATCAAAAGTGGCTTATATGTGGTAGCATGCAGTTTGGTCTAGTGGTTAAGAAGCCAGACTCTTATCTGGGAATACTGGGTTCGATTCCGCCCTCCCCCATGAAGCCAGCTGGGTGACCTTGGGCTCATCTCGCAGCTCTCTTCTGAGCTCTCACAGCCCCACCTACCTCACAGGGTGTTCTGTTGTGGGGAAAAGAACAGAAGCTTTGTCAGCCACTTTGAGTCCCCTTAAACAGGTAAGAAAAGCGGGGTAGAAAAGCAAACTCTCTTCAATAAGGTGCTTTTGATCCACTTTTTCTTTACCATAGGATTTTTTGCACTAGTCCTTTTGGAACTCGTGTAGGACATGCTGGGAAGGAGCATTCATTCCTTTGGGTCTGCGGTTCCATTAGGAACTGCCCCAGCCTGGCCCAGTACATTCTGGCCCATCTCTGGCCGTTCTGCAGCTGTTCAGAGAGGGAGGCATTTGAACACCTCCCTCCCTAACAGATGCAGGCCCCTCCCCAGGCCTGTCTGGATTGGGTCCTGCTGGAGCCAGGGGCGGGCAGTCCTGTCATGGTCTTTCCCCCAGGTCCTGTGGTGTCTAGGGGACAGGATTAGGTCCCTAGGGCTCGCATGGACCCCCACAGGCACGGGCCTAAAGGGGAACATGCACACATGCACGCAGCACCTACCTCATCCTTGCCAGCTCCTGAAATGGTGGGCCCAGTGCGCCTGCATGTGCCAGCCACTCTCTGATTAGCTAGCTCAATGGCGGCCACTCTCTGATTAGCTAGCTCAATGGCGGCCAGGCCTGGGAGGGATGTCTCACCCCTGTCCTGGCCTTTTCAGGCTAAGTCACTCTGGGACACTTTCCCCTTTCACTTGTAGGCGGGTAGAAACGTGTGCAGATGTGTTCCTTAGCTGCCTCCATGTGAATAGGGAAAGCATCCCAGAGTGTCGTAGCCTAAGTGCACTACAGCCATTCCGTTCCGGCTGTAGTGTGAAACGGCCTAATGTCTGGGTGCATCCTGTTTTGATGACATTCAGTGTTTCTTCTAGCAATATGTTTTGACATTATGGCCTTAACATTACAGCCTTGCTCCATTTAAAGTATCCCAAATAAGATTTATCAGCAGAATCAACTTAGACCTTCTTTCAGAATGTGTGGAAAATTCTCACCGGCAATAGTCCCTGAAGAATCAAGCTTTTTTCCCATCATTCATATGGATCTTTTGCTTACATAAGGCTACACTATAAGTACGTAATGTATGTAATTCTAATAATAGATTGGAGATGCCTTTTTCATATTTATAAAATAGAGGACACAATATAAGTACATTTTGAGTGGGCTTCATTTGGCAGAGATAATTAGTTTCAGATACTTTAACAGAGTAACTCTTTGCCTTCAAAGAGGATATTATGTTTGCCTAATTGCATTTGAGTGCTAAACACTGTAAAAGATGTTTCCTGCGAATGACTTTCCTTTTGTCTCTTTACCTAGTGGGAAGCTTACTGCCTATAACAAGGGTCAATAGAAATTGGCTATTAATTTGAATAAATGATCAAAAATTCACAAAGCACCAAGCTCAAAGAACTTCTTTACCCAGCTTAAATCCTTATCAGAGATGTCTTAAGTATGCAATGAAAACCACTGATTCTTCACTTATTTTAAAAACCAGACAAGAATGAAGCCCAGTTGTAAAGGTGTCTTTACTCCCCTGACTGTGGTTTGCTTTGAGGGAAGGGGAATGACTGTCATTCCTCTATGATTAATAACAGAGGTCATTTGGGAAGCATATTTGAGAAGGGACTCCTGAAGCCCCCATCTGTCTCTGGAAAGAGAATTCACCTCAGTGGAGGAGTGGGGTGATGAGATCTCAGTGTATAGTCTTGCAAGGAGACCTGCTGAAAGCTCCATCTGACTGGGAGAAGCTAATGCAATCCACTCCTCGGTCATTCCTCACTCCTTACCCATGAGGAATGGGTAAGATCAGGACAAGATCACAGAACTTGAGCTTCCTGCAGTGGACAACCTTAAACATTGCCTTCTCAGGAGATAATACACAACACAAAAAATGCTGTTCAGCCTCCTCTTTCTCCTGACCTTTGGGTTTGAGTGTGTGAGAAAAATAAGGTTATTTTTGCTCTTCACTTTCTTCCCCACTCTGAAAGATTCCTACATATGTTTAGCACATGAAACGTTTCAAGCTAAGGTTCTTGTCCCAAAGCATCCAGAAAATTCATGACCTCCAGAAAGCACCAGATTCTACATAGTGTCAGGTTCAGCCAACACAACCAATTGGTCATGAAATGTGGGAGCTAGAAGACCTCGAGTTCCCCATCACTGGCTCCATCCTGTTGACCCACTCTGAATTCCAGCCAAATATATGTGAATATTTTAAGGGAAGAATCAAGATCTCCACTTTTTAGAAGAATGACTTCTACATGATATAGTGCTACACCACCTTTCAATGAGCTATCAATGAGTGGGTGGTAAATACCATCATCATTATGTATTGCTAAAGCATTTAACAACAGTGGTTTGTTCCTCACCACAAATTGCACACAGCTGCAGGGACTGCTGGGCTGTTGAAATGGCTTCTCCTAATGTCAGCACAGGATGAGGTAAAGTGTCCTTTTCTTCTTTTGTCTCTGCATCCATCTTAATCAAAGCAAAGAACAATGAGCCAGATATTAACCCCCTGATTTCAGAAGGAGAGCTGTGAACAGGATCAATGTTACGACATTTAGAGAATAACAAATGCTCAGCAGTGGTTAGCAGAAAAAAAGTAGAACAGCTGCTTACGTAATGCTAGTGTGTAACAATTCTTGGAAAAGAAAACTTTTGTCATTATGTTCCTAATGTTAAATAAACCATCAAACTTTCTGATTTCTACAGGGCATTGGGCTGAATAGAAGTCACATTTATATTATATATATAATTCTAACAGATTTAATTACAACACACTTCCCATAGTCTTGTTTTAACGCTTGTGTTCAAACTGCTTCCATGCCATTTAATAGAGCCAGCTCCCAATACAATGTAAACCCTTCTGTTTAATTTTTTAGCTAAGCAAACAAGCAAACAGTGGATGAAACTGATGGAGAGCTTAATTGTATCAATCCATCAACCTCCAAATTTGCTTCCTTTCAAATTTTGTCTTTAAATCCAAGGGCTGTGATGGAAAGACACCAAGTTTAAAATTCTCCAACTGTCAAATGCTGTTTTACTAATTATCGGGCTTCCAAGGCAATCATACAACCGTAATCATTCACCTCATGCCTGGAAACATAAGTCTTGTTCTTTTGATGAATATTTATAAGACAGTGTAAAGCAGTCTACTTTCTTTTCCCTTTAGGCAAGACAATTTGGAGTTCATCAATATGTATTACCAAGGACTTTTATAAAAGGCACTTCAAAGGAAATTCATCAGGCATTCCTTTTGTCTTGATTTCTGTTAGACTGATACTTCCTTTTGACAAGTATCAATAAATTATCCTCTGATGGCCAGAAACTTGATGTCTTATTCAGAAACTTCCTCACACAGCATGATTTGGCACTAAGTTTCCCAAGGAATTATTAGCATCTGTCCAATAATTTAAAGGCAGAAAATGCAGTGATGAAATTATGAAACAAGGGAGCTTGTGCTTTTGCTGAGTAAAAATGTTAACACATTGTTTGCTGAAAACGCATCCAATACTCTGCCATGGGTGTATATTTCCACACCCTGGAGTCCTTGTCCCAGCTCTCCCAGCTGAATGTTACTGGAATTCCAGAAGAATATAAACACACTGCAGAGGTGATTAAGTCCAAAAGGAACAATAAGCAAATTAATAACAAATTAACACAGCTATGCATGTTGTTGAGTGAAATATCATCTCTTTCCTAAAGGGGTAAATTTTCTTTCAGCCTTGACACATTAAAGAGTTTATTTTGGTGCAAAAAGTATCCAGGTGTAATATTACACAAGTAATCCCTCCAGTAATAAATGGGGGAAGAAAAATAATAATCTGATTAATTTCTCTACGGTACTCATATTGTGTTAGAGAGTGCTTCCCCCCCCAAAAAAAACACATAACAAAATGATTCTTCAGAGAGATATGGTATATATGAAGCTTCTGATCCTTCAATTCCAGTGTCCTTTCTGTCCAGAAAGAATTATATAGTTTTAACTTAATGCTATATTCATAGCCCATATAGGTTAGGGTACAGCAGAACAAGACACTCCTAATTTACCACCTGTGAACAGAGCAGGAAAATTAGACAAGTAACATTTTGTCTTCATGTTATAAACCTCAGCAAACAAGCTCATGAATTATTAAGTGGCAGTCTCTTCAAAAGTCTTCCTAACGAGCTATGTTTTAATTAAGAGGAAAAGGGTAAGAAAAGAAGAGCACAGGTAACTTTTCCCCCATTCTAACTGTGATTCCCTACTAGAGTCTCCTAAACCAGTAGCATTAATAGGTTATGGCCATTTTATATACATATAAGACACACACGTAGATACATATAAACACACACGTGCGCACACACACACACACATATATATATATTCTTAAAATCCAATGTGTTAATGGAAAATGTGTCATATTGGGTAACTTTGCTAGCAATAGTTGCATCTAATAAAAAAGTTCATATTCGTTTTGCAGGAGGGAAGCCCCCCAACTTATGTGAACCAAGAAAAGAAAATTTAAGAACGAAGACAGATAATTGAAACTCGGTAGGTTGATGCCTATCAATTACACAGTCCTTATACAGAAAAAAAGTATCCTTGGACGCATTAGCAAGATATATCATCATCCTGAATTGCCAAACTGCTGTGCTTTGATCTCAGTTAAGCTAGCCATTAACCAATTGAAATTGAGGCCAGCTAATTTTCTCACCCTATGAACAACAATACTATTTTCTTCAGAAACCCCATAATTGCTTCTGCTAGGTGGGAAATGTGAAATACTTAGACTTTTGAAGCTAGTTCTCATCAACCTTGATTAGGAAATTTTAATTGCCTGGCTTAGGTATTTTATATATTATTCTGACTAAATGCTTGATATTATATCCTTTAAAACTTCAGTGCCTGTTTTCTAATGGTAAATGGGTAGATTGAGCTTTATGCCCTATTATAAAGTTGTAATGCATTCACTTACTTCCATGGTAGCCAACAGGATTTGTGTAGAGGGAAATCGGGTAATAAAAACTATGTACTCCTATCTCTCTTGATTATATCAAGTGAATCTGGATTTAAAAGCAATTTATAAATGAGAAAATGTCAGCACCAGCATGGTGTATTAGTTAGAGTGTTGGAACAGGTTCTGTAAATCCAGGATTCAAATTCCCATAGATTATTGGGGCCAGTCACTCAAATTCTAACCTATCATAGGATTTTTCTGAAGATAAAATTGTGAAGATAGCACTCCCTCCATGATCCCTTCTAAAGACAAGCAGATTGTTAATGCCAATAATAAAGAAATTAAATTAGTTACTTCACACTAGCACAATAATTTAGTTCAGTATTATACCCTGGCAGCACTCTTGATGCAACTGAAGCATCAATGATACCACCTCTGCTTTATTTCTGGTCTATGGCTGCCTCTATGTCAGCTATTCCAAGAGGGCCCAAAGGCCTAGAAAAATCTTGAAAAGTAAATTGAATGGCGGTAACACCATTAAGGCCATAAACACCTGGGCCATACCAGTCATTAGATACACTGCGGGAATTGTGAAATGGACTCAGCTGGAGTTGGACAACTTAGACAGAAAAACCAGAAAACTGATGACGATCCACCATGAACTACATCCTCGTAGTGATGTCGACAGGCTGTACTTGCCCAGGAAAGCAGGCGGTAGAGAACTTTTGCAAGTGAAGCAAACAGCGGAAGAAGAGAAGCATGCATTAGCAGATTACGTGACATAAAGCAAAGAACCAGCTTTGACTGAAGTCAACAACCAGAAGCTTCTCAAAGTGCAGCAAACCAAGAACCAGTACAGGAAAACTGCAATTCAACGCTGAACGGACAGCTGGCGCAATAAAGCACTGCATGGACAGTTCTTGGAGAAAATTGAAGGCAAAGTAGACATGGAAAAGACCTGGTCTTGGCTTACGAATTGAACATTGAAAAAGGAAACAAAAGGACTGATTCTTGCTGCACAACGAGCAATAAGAACAAATGCCATCAAAGCCAGAATTGAAAAATCAGTAGAAGATTCAAAGTGTCGACTCTGCAAAGAAGTGGATGAAACAATCGATCATATACTCAGCTGCTGCAAGAAGATCACACAAATTGATTACAGGCAGAGACACAATACTGTAGCACAAATGATCCAATGGAACTTGTGCCAAAAGTATCATCTGCCAGTGGCAAAGAACTGGCAGGATCACAAGCCAGAAAAAGCTGTTGAAAATGAACAGGCAAAACTACTTTGGGACTTCAGGCTTCAGACTGACTGAAAATTGGAGCATAACACTCCTGATATTACAATTGTTGAGAAAGAGTAGGTGTGGATCATCGATGTTGCTATTCCAGGTAACAGCAGAATTGAGGAGAAAGAGTTGGAGAAGCTCACCAGATGTGAAGACCTGAGAATTGAACTTCAGCAACTCTGGCGAAAACTCGTGAAAGTGGTCCCAGTCATCCCTGGCACACTGGGCACGGTGCCAAAAGATTCCAGTGGGCACCTAAAAACCATTGGTGTTGACAAAATATCCAACTGCCAACTACAAAAAGCCACTCTACTGGGGTCTGCTTGCATAATTTGCTGATACATCACACAGTCCTAGGTGCTTGGGAAGTGCCCGACTAGTGATATAATACTAAATCCAGCATAGTGATCTTGTTTGCTGTGTGTAACTGCTGATAATAAAAGGTCAAAAATAGGATAAATCATGCTGTCAACAGTGTGGCATCATCCAGAGAAATGGTGTGAGCTAGGGATCTGCATAATTTTTTTTCATGTTCATTTCGCATAGAGCCACTTTGAATATCGTAGGATTCAACTTTATTGTGAATGCTATTCAAATCCACTTCAAATCCCTGCCTCGAATCACACCTCTGAATCTGCTTTGAATCCACTCCAGATCCACTTTCATGAATATAATGAACTAATCTTCAAATATATTCAATATTTGATCTGAATACAAATGTTTGAATTTGTACAAATTCATACAAATTGCGAACCTGATGAATAATTCATGCATATGCTTTACTGTGAGCAGAATTAAGAGGCCTTCGGGCTTTATATATTACAGCTGACATATGAGGAGACCTAAAATACTGACATTTCTGAGTGAGATCTAGCTGGTGGCCAAAGAAGCATTCAGCAAACACATCCAGATCATATTAGTCATAAAAGTATATTCTCAAAGTGTTTAAGAACTGTGTGTTGCACTTGGTGTGGAGAAGGAAGGGAGAAGACGTGTGTTGCTGCCCTGTCCTGCCCTGCCTGAGGTTTAAGAACTGCAGCTACTCTTGGTGGGAAGACCTGGCACACTTCAGTCTAGCAATTAGGTAACATCTGGACAGGTGCATCTTCACTTGCAGGAGGCGTTTACAGACTAGAAATGCCCCCTGCCTGTCCAGAGGTTGCCTAATTGCAATACTAGTTGTAGTGCATGAAATCATGCACCACAAGCAAACTAACTCTAGCCTTTACCTTTACCTTTAGCATCCAGCTGGTGACCATCTGCACTTCTACCAACTGGGGAGGTCATTTTAGGTCCTGCACAAGTGCACTAGGACCCCAGATGACCCCCTGATGAAACTGTGCAAAGCATCAGATTGCTGTAGCAATGATGCTAGTGTGCACACAATAGTGCATGGTGCCACGCTCAAGATAGCAACACCCAGGAGTTGGTCAGACATCTGAGTGATCTCAGGTGAGTGATCAATCACACAGGGGCCAGACTGTCATGACTAGCATTTGCAAATGCGAGTGCTGGTCAACATAAATTCATCATGCAACTTTCCCATCCACCGATATCACCCGTGTTGTTGTTGCTTCTGTAATTTCATAATGTTTATTTTATATTATATGTAATTTTATCATGTATTATCTATTTTAATACGGTGTATTGTTTTGTATTGTATCTTTTCTGTTTTTTGTATGCTGCCTTGAGAAACTGGAAAGGCAGTATACAAGTAAAGTGGAATGAATGAATGAATGAATGAATGAATGAATGAATGAATGAATGAATGAATGAATGGGATTCTACAAAAGAAGGAATGATGGAAGACCCTCAACTGTGAGTATAACAGATTTTAGCTGTGAAAATAATATGTAATGCTATTTTAGTAAAAGTAGATACAGTAAGTGAAGTAAATACACTGAGCTGAGGAAAAGAAGATTGGAAAGTAATTTGCAATCTCAAACCCTTTTTATTTGAGAGTTAGTAAATTTCCAGTATAGTATTGTTATGCCTTTGCACATTCACATATTGAAAAAAGAAGCAATAATTCCATTACATTTCTGTTAGAATAAGTTGGCTTGGTCTTTGCTGTTGAGACAATAGTCAGATTCCAGTGTTAAAACACTTTGTGCTGGTGTCATTATAATATTCTCTGTAACTTAATATTTTTGTTCGGTAAGCATTTCCATTTTTTCATAGAAGCTGCTAAAGTCCTGTTTCCGTTGGATCACACAGTACACTCCTCCATCTACTCAGATTCTGATTCCCCCCCCCCAAGCCTACAGATTGAATCCATTAAGTTGCTCTCTGTATGCAGATATAACCTGTAAATAATACTGAAACCATTGGAGAGATTAATAGATCTATTAATTATTTGGTCTTCAAATCTGAAAGTATTATGAATGTCCTGCAGTTAGAAGGCTTTTAATAGAAGAAATAAGTATTTAGAATTGAGGGCATATTCAAGTTTTTTATACATTTATTTCTAATAGACTGTTTGAAATTATATAACAATAATATATTTATCCCCTTGCTATTTGTATACAAATCATAAAAGTTTACATAGACGAACAGAGAACATTTCTACTTCAGTAGAAGTTTCTTTCTTTAGTATCTTATATCACTTTAAATATAATCCTTGGATTTGTTTTTTATTGTTCCTAATAAATGTCTTTATATCTCTTTGCCAAGAATTCAACTGAGGTTCATCAATAAAAATAGTTTATTTTTGGAAACAAATTCATTTTAACTGGTGCTATTCTGCCTAGTCATGCTAATTTCAATTTGGACCATATAAAATCATTTTGAATATCGTTCCAAAGAAGAAAAGTAATTGTTTATAGATAAACAAATGGTTTTAAATAATTTTAAGAAATGCTTTTAGATAATTACATTTAATATTTGCCTATTGACTAAGTGGTAGTTTTGAACTCTGAATCATTAATTTCTGGAAGCAAGTTCCACTAAAACATTTTAGATTTGGGTTTATTGATCCACTATTCAGAAAACCTATCATATTGATACATTAAATCGAGAAGTCTTGGGTTGCATCCTGACATTATTTACTTATTCCACTAAATTTGCATATTCCAGAATAAAGCATGGATATATCCAGATATAGTGGAGTAACTAATCAATGTCTGGATGCAGCATTGGAAGAGAATCCTTGGGATGAACAAGACACTTTCAACACCATGCCTAATGATTGACCTCTCGTAATAAAGCAGGGTAAATAAACACCCACATGTCAAATGCAGTTGCCTTCTGTAGAGCAACCATTAGGATGACTTAACAATCAAAACAGAACAGCCTGCTCTGATGGCACCCCTGTGGCAACCATTTGCTAGTAGCTTCTTCCTCAAGCTGATCAAGCACCTAGAATATTAGGCTATATACAATGCATGCAGCCCAAATTTCAGGTCTGTTTCTAGTGCCTTAGCAGTAAAGCTGGCAGGGAAATTAATTTCTGCAAGTGGCATATGGGGAGAAGTACAAGATAAGCCTCATGTATGAAGCTCATGTCTTTACCCAATAGCTTCTTTGCCCAGTAGTTCGATCTGGCTACACTATACTGTATGTTGATGGAGCCTAAGGCAGAACATGCACACAACAAAGTATCTTGCACTGCCCTAACCAATTTGAGCAATATGGCCCAAGACTGAAAGGCTACCCAGTGGCCACACAAAGACCTATGCATATTAGGTGGCTCATGCAGGACCAACTTTGGAGACTGGGAACAACAATCCCAGTCTCGAAAGCTGCAAGTTGGGGTTGTTTTAGCAGAGTGCCCTTAATTGGTTGACTTTCAGGGGTATTTCTGGAGTCTGTCAAATGAAGAGTTAAATGCTGCTCCTTAAGATGATCCACAATATTCAAGAGCAGACATCCCCCCCCCATCATTTTTCATTGTGTAAGCACCATGCTTAGTATATTCAAAAGATGGAAAATTCTCTCCAGAATACTGTCTTTAAAAGATCTTTGTTGACTTTCTGTAAATGAACTCAGCTGTTCATGCTCAAGTAAGTGGCCATTACCCCCATTTTGTATTTATTAACAGCCTAGTGTGAATTTTTAGATTAGGAAAATATATAGAAATATAATGGTCTCTTTATCCAGAATCCACATATAGGACGAATGAGGAAAACAGATTTTGAAATCTGATATTTGTATAATTAAATGTGCAGTTACAGAACCACAGAAGTGCTAGTGTTACACCAGAAGGTAAGTTAATATCTATTATTCACTAGCTTTAAGGGTCATTTGTCTCTTTCATCTTCTGGCATATTCATCATCACTCACTTCAGATTATGAGCTTCTGCATTAAAAAGGCTATTAAAAAGTATAAACGTTGAAACTACTGCTAAATCACCCTGAAAAATAAAAAAATGTATCCATCATCTTGGGGACTAAGCAATTGTCAAAAGATTAGCATGCTTTCTAAAATTTCCTCAAATTTTGTTAAAACCTAAAGAACAGGCTCACATCTAGGTTTTTTTTTTAAGTGTGTCTGTGATTGCAGGTTCATACAACTCCTTGTCCCAATGCACTAAATACTGCAGAATTACTGTGGCACTATGATGAATTACCCAAAGCCTCTTCCAAGGACGTATCTTCTGTCCCTTCCAAAACTGAAAAGGGTCCTCAGAAAGCACAAAATGCATCAGCAGCAATATTGTTTGCTAGTGTGGTGTACGTTAGGATGTAGGAGGCACCTATTCCTTACTTTTTCTGAGTCTTTTATATAAAGGTGTTTTTCCTGGCATGGATCACTTGGTCCTGGATAAGAATGCAAAAGAAAGGGGCAGCACATGCCATGGGATGCTCACATTTCAGTGATCCCATACTAGCCTTCTTTGAAGGTTGGGTAGTGAAAGTTCCCTACCCTTCAAAGGTGCAGGCCAGAGGGATTACGGTGGCTGACATTTGGGTCCATTTCTAAAGCCTGTCAAAATGTTGCCAGGCTCTTTGTGCCATATGGGCTGCTCCAGCTATCTTCACAGTGGACAACTGGGGAAGCCGGGGGCACAAGAATTCTAGGGAGATGGTTGGTTAGCATCCCGTTAGCATGCTCCTCAGTACAGTTTTTGTCCTGAGGAGTTCTCCAAGTGAAAAGCCCACAAGGCCAACAGTGTTCCCCAGGAAGCAGTGCCTCTCAGGAACCACTCTACCAAGTAAATGCTGTGTTTCAAGATGACAGCAAGTATAGTCCATAAGGATCATGTGAAAGTTGCCATAATATCTGTATAAATCACAACGTATAAGAAATCCCCAGTTTTCTGCTGCTACAACAGGATGTTCTGTAGTAGAATCAGTACTCTCAACCCCCTATTCCACTCATCTCACCACGTGAATACTAACCTGCATCTACAGTTCTGAGATTTATAGGCTCTTACTTTTGAAATCAAGATGGATTAGGTGTGGAATAAAGGTGTGTCCTCTCCCACAATTAACATTATCAGGAGAACAAGTTCCTGTTCCTTTTTGCATCCCCTAGATCCATCACCTCTCCCTGGGTGCACAGCTGATTTGGAGAGGAAAGAGAAATGCAAAGACAGTCCATCTCTATCCATGACTGAATATCTGTCACCTCAGAGTTTGATGTCCTCCTCTGCCCAAAATACTTAACTTATCATGATTAAATATCTTTTGTTGAGGTTATTTACCAAAAAGACAGAAAAAATCTAAAGTAGCTTGGGCAAATGACCATCAATATACATTTTGGTCGCTGAACTAGCTCCAAGCTGCAGGGCACTTTGTACTAATGAAGACTGCACTTCTGCTCCCCTTCATTCATTTCATAACAAAAGGATGCTTAGAGACTGATTACAGAGCACACAAGGTGAGCTCGTTTCACCTTCTTTAAGACAGCCTCACAGATGTCGCAGAACGACACAGGCATCCTTGTCCTTCCAAACACAGACCTTATGTGACCCTGCCATTACTTTTATTCTAAACCCAATTTTGGAATATGCTCCCTGGAGGCCTTCCAAAGTGAAAGAAGGACATGTTCACCTATTTGCTAGTTCTTTGCACATGCCGCAAGGCAAACTGAAGGTAACGCCCTTCAGTTATACAGTCATGAATACTTCTACCTAAAAGCACTTATAAGGGAACATTTGCAGCCTGTGAGAGCCTGGGAAACACTCCAAGGTTCATTTTTACACGAGAGACTCCTGAACTAGCCTTTTAGAACTTAACATTAATAAATCTTAATGATGCTCCTATTAGAAAATGCAAACAATATGCAAGATGCTTTGTAGCTGCTCTGTAACGTGGTCATTGTAATCATGGAACCTGTAGCTAATGCCGCGAAGTAGACAGGTATACAGAAAATAGGCTGTACTGCTGAATTTTTCATTAGGAGTCAATAGAGCCTGTAAAGCTGCCAAATATTAACTGGCTTCGCTTGTGCTCTTTGCAAAAAGGTTAATGGATACACAACATTTGTCACCATAGCTATAGGAAAAATAATACATGACAAATGGTATGTGCTTGCAATTGCTTTGGCCTGACTTGTTGTTTTTTAGGTTAATGTTTTTGTTTTTAAATTGCTAGAAGTTCAAGCAAAATGAACATCCTATGGAAAAGGGCCAAGGTTTCATGCAAAGTAGTTTGCTTTTTTTTTATCCTTAGTAGACATCAGGCAGAATTTACAGACTACAGGCTTGCACCAAAGTTTGTCCTCTGCTTTCAGATCAGCACTGCAGTCCATTCAAAATAAATGTAATTTTTAAAAACTTTCCTGGATCAAGCATCTAATCAAATGTCCTGGTTAACAGACTCTAACTTGTATCAGATGGTCTTTTTGTTGTGGCTGGTATATAAATTCACGTATTGTAGGGATATATATATGAATATATGTAACATTCAAAATTTGTACAAATTTGGCCGACTAAGAGCATTTGAATTCAAATTTAATGTTGGCACATTTGAAGATTGACATTTGAATTCAAATGGAATGTTTCAATATATTGGTACAAAGCTTCATTTCAGATTCATATGGGATCCGTACGTGTATTTGTATTGAACATTCAAATCCTACTACATTTGAAGGGAATTTATTTGAACTAATGTTAATTTTCTTGCATACAGTTCAATACAAATCAAATAAACACACACACACACAAATGTACACATCCTTAAGGTATTGCCCATGACTTGTCACAGAAATGTGGGAAGGTATCAGATGGCAAGACTGGAAAAAGAGATAAAGTACTGTCTACAACCAGCATTCTACCTGCAGATACAATAGCAGCCAATGGTAGAACTGAAAGTATCAACCATGAAGCACTTTGTTTGCATTGCAGTCCAGTTTACAGGAAGGCCATGCATCCTATGAAAATGCCACGTCTGCCTGGGACATAGTGTTGGACCAGTCCCTGGAGAGAAACTGCATCAGAGCACACTCCAACAGATAAACATATTGAATCTCACACCTTTCCCAGCTACCTGTATGGATGACCCAGCTACTTGTGTGTAATTGCAGTGAGTAACAGGTCTGGTCAACAACAGAGCACATAGAGCCCACCAACATTTTGTTAAATTCCAAGAAGTGGGCAGCTTCTGGGCATATGGATTACAAAGTCCTGGCCAGCAACTTAAGAGGCTAGAGCCTTTCATTCCCAGTTTCCAAAACTGCCAGCTGGGCTGGGCCACTGCAGTGTCCCACACTAACAGCTAATGATCTAAACTTGGGTTAGATCATTCAGTCCAGCCTGGTGCAGAAAACACAATTTATGTGGATTCGGCCTACAGTTCCATCACCACAGCATAGTGACTAATCAAGTCTTCCTGGGGCTGACAGAGAATGATAAGAGTTGAAATTCAGAAACACCTTGGAGTATGCTGTTGAACTTTCCTTGCCACACCTAAGCTGCTACTGGGGGTGTTAGGTATATAATCCATGTGTGTCATTGTGGTCATGAAAGGACCAGATATATGATATTTCTGTAGTATATTGGCTATTCTGGCCCACCTAGCATAGGTTAGCAGTCATGGAGCACACTGGAATAGACTAGCAGTAAACTATTACAGGAGCTGACTGTATTTAGACAGCTCATTGTGGCCCAGCCCCAGCTGCTGTTGTCTGGCAGGTGAGTTTTAGATGTGTGCCAAATTCTGATGTCACTTCCTGCAGCTCTGCTGGGATCACTGCCAATAGTGTTTCCCTATAGTAATCCAGCCTATAGGTGCATGTTGTCTGCATGCCTTTGTAACCCTGACCCACAGCAAGATTGGGATACGCAACCTTTTTGGAACTGTATCACAGTCCACCATTTTGTCCCATGTGGACAAAGCAGGCTGGGGACAGAGTTGACCATATTCTGTAATATGTATGGAAGAGTGGGCCTTGGCTCAGAATATATGTGCAAATGCTAGTAAACATTACTTGATTGCACTCCTTTCTTATCCAGCCAATGGGAAGGGAAGTGCAAAAACATCCCCAGTGTGGGAAGCATTCAAATCTCTTCCTTCTTGAACATTTTGAACCTCAGCTGGCTTATATTTTTATTTTATTAGCAACATTTGAATTTTACCTCTGGCTGTTTACAGTTAAGTCTAAAAATGATTTAAATACAAAATAAGTTAGAGGTACATACTGAATACTCTGTGGACCAGCATAAAAACAACACAATAAAAATATTGTCAACTTACTAAAATGGCTTTCCAAACAAACAGTTTAAAGCAAAAAAAAAAAAAAAAAGACTAAAATTGCACAGGTCTATGAGATATTTTTAAGACTGCAAAGGTTACAGATTGTATTAGAAATAAGCAAAATAAAATGCCTCTTGCTGTGTGACTGGGGCAACTTTTGCTGATGGTGAAAGTTGGACTTGGGCCTGGCCTGGCCTATCTTCAGAGGCCAAGGAATGAACTTCACTGACCTGACACAAAATGCATTGGGATGCCCTGAATATGATACTAAAAATGGAGTAATTAGTTCAGTCTGCAAATCTCAATAGAAAGACAGTAGATGGATAATGGTTTCAACTTCATCTGAGCCATGGGAAGTGATATGGGGCATAAGAGACCTCCGGGTATAGGGTGGGATAGAAATACAAATAAATAAATAAAATAAGGGAGGTGATGATGTATGCTTTCTAGCAAAACTTGGGTCAGAGCACTGAAGCAAGCTCTAAGAAAAGATGAGTAGTGATTCTAGAAATTAAGGCTTCTTCAGCACTGCACACCTTGATGTGCAGCACAGTATCCATTCTGTAGCCCAGATCAATTAGAGGCCAGATAGGAGGACAGCCCCAAGATGTCCACTGGCAGCTCTCTGAAGGATGGTTGTGGGAACCAACCCAGCTTAAGAGGCCAGGGAACAAAGCCTCTCCAGCTTCCAGAGTTGCAGTACCACAGAGATTTTAGTGGTGCACCAGGAAACAGTCTGAGTAATGGATCTTTTATAAAGCTTGACAAAATGGTAGAGCCATGGGTCACTCTAACATCCACACAATGGCGACTGAGGCACCCCTGGGCCCTGGAACACTCCAGGCACTCCTTTAAAGTAGACTTCCTTGGCATGGTTGTTGTTTTGTTCTAAGAAAGACTCAACATGAAATGCTCATATGGCCAGCAGCATGCCCATGGGGTTCATGGTCTCTGGGGAGTGCTCTGGAGAGTGGATGCCATGCTCCACAAAGGCACTAGCATGATCTGTGGGTACTATGCAGAAGCTCCCTTAGTGTGTAGAGATACTGATGCAATGCAGAAGTCCATTTAGAAAAATACGGAATAGGAGGGGAAAGGCAGCAAATGACAAAACTCAGAGCAATGGCAAAGTTAAAATGAAAATTTAAAAGTTGAGAAGCTAAGTCTATGCAAACTGTCTTAACAAAAAAGCTCATCATTTGATGCCAACATGCTGCAAAGACAGCACATGGTGAGCTCTTATGAGAGGACTTCCCATAGCCTAAGGGGGCCACAACAAAAAGGCCCTTCCCAGCACTTTTTTTTCTTCATTCCATTAACATATACACTGCTAAGTAGCTAAGAGGAAAAACACAGTTCTTTAGAATGCAATGTGATCCTGAAAATATACTCATAAGTTATAAGTTTTGCCCAATTCTGACTGAAAGATCTAAAGCTCCATTCCAGACATATCATCCAGTAGGCAGCTAACGAACTCTGTGAGTGCCAGAGGAAAAAGTGAGACGGGATAACTAGACAAGTAAAAAATGACTGACAATCCAGCACATGACCCAATGAAGTAAGAGGTCAAGATTAATATAGGGTCTTTTAACTCTTCCGCCTTACGATTTTTTTCTTAAAAAAAAGAAAAGTAACTAATTCAGAAATTGCCTTTCTCTCACAGACAACGCAAGCATAGTTCACGTCCCCTGACAGTGTCTTGTAACAGCCAAAAGGCTATTATGTCAGATCTTATTTTAGTTAAAGGTTTACTTTTACAATGCTTACCAAGTAGGAATATATTACTGTTGGTTTTGTGGAGTTTTGCTGAAGAAAGGAGAAATTCAGAAAATAAAATTTCCCTTTCCGAAGCATACTAAATCGTGCGTCAGTAGATTTTCTCCAAAAATAGTTGATGAAAGTGCAGGATATCAACATGTATATGATTGAGGTCATTTACTTCTGATTGTGCACATTATTTGATAAGCTAAGGCATATTTTCTCTCAATATGAAGATTTCAGTCCAGAGACCAAGGGTGAGCCCCAAAGGCTTCCATCTACCTATGTTCATGGTCACACCTTCACTTTAAACCTTCTTTAGTCCATTGGGGATGGAAGATCCATAAATAAAATAGAAGAAATGAAAAGGTATGAGCAGTCAGATGACCTGAAGATGGACTGAAGGAGGTTTACAGTGTGACCACAGCCTAATGTGTATTTTCAAAGTAAAAAAAACAGGTGCATAGACTGAGTTGCCACTCATGGATCAGGAAATCCTACGTATGGAGATTTGCTTGTAAGTTCTCACACCTCATACATCAATAGCAAAAGTGGGAAATTGAAAGCTATGCAACCTTGGGTAAGTTCAGGAGTTTATTTCATGATGTGTATATAACACATGAAATAGAATTAAATTTAAGGTTGCTCATCTCTTCAATGGGGTGGGTGAACCAATTTTAGGAAAACTATAAATACCAATACAACAGCTTGCTGGTTCTCTCTTATACAGATATTATGGCAACCAAAAGCAGGGTAGGAGCTTGGTTTGTTCTAAGGAGCTATTTCTGGCATCATTCAATGAGAACAAGAAGGGTAACTCAGTCCATATACAAGTCAGGAGTTTGAAAGCAGCAGTCACATGTGGAGCAGAAGCAGATATCCAACCGTTAAATCTCAAATTGAAGCAACTGGTCACTGGAGGAAATGAGATTCGAGGACTGGAATCAGGTTAGTGGATTCCATATTGTGGAAAAGAAGGCAAGAGGTCAAGATTTACATGATAAAATCGATGGCCAATATCACAGGGATTTCTTTTTACCAAAGCTCACTTGAAAAAGGAACACCAAAGACCAGGATACAGGAGGATTTATCACAGCTGTGGGCTTATAGAGGGCAAGTGACTTTGAAGTGCTGTTGCTTCCACTGAAGGGTACCAAATGTAACTCCCAGACCATTGCTGACTAACAGCTTACTCACCAGATCCTGACAATTTCCTTCAGTAGGAGCAAGGGCAGCAGATGGCAAGGATTGACTTTGAGGACAGGAAAGTGGTATTTCCACTGCCTTGTGTAGAGGTGTGGGATAACAGTAGTGTTTGAGAATCAAAGAAATTTGGCACTGACCAGTATACCAGTTCAGCAAGTGTACTAGGAGCCTCAATTCCACATGCAAGTGTGGTGTAAGGAAAGCCCCACCTGGCACCTCCCTAAGGCCTTACTCAGGTGTGAAAGGAAGGCTCCTGGTATGTTTGCTGGTCTAGTATGCCATCCAGTTATCCTCACATTATTTACCTGCCTCTGGTTTCCCAACAATATTTTGATCTGCCATGTATCAAGGGGCCACACAGCGATCAACTGGAAGCTTCTAATATGAGTCATTGGGTGTTTTTCCACTGCCACTAGAAGTACCCATTAAGTACCCATTAATGGGTACGTAATGGCATTTTTGTACCCATTAATGGGTACTTAATGGGTACTTCTAGTGACAGTGGAAAAACACCCATTCTTTCCCCATCCTGCTTGACTATGTGGATCACGGCTAGCAGTCACTTGCTATAGGGTGATCTGAGTGCTGTTGCTAGCATGATTTCTTTGGGCAGTGAAGCATTGTGCCCCAGCTCTGTGGCCTTGAAGCCCAGAAGGTTAAAACTAAATTGCAGATGCCATAATCATTATCAAATCACCGTTCTGTAACAGTTCTTTTAATTTATAATACATGTATCTTCAGGAACATGACTACTCTGAGATTCATCATTTCTAGAGCAAACATAAAGACAGCTATAGAGAAATTTACACAGAATTTTTTTCTTCTGTGAATGGTTTTTTTTTTTACATACATAGATACATATATATAATATAATATGTCTCAAATATAATTCATTACATGGTAATGCAGGGCAGAACAGTGGAGAAGTGATTCTCCAGAAATTGGTACTGTTCAGGAAATAGTGTAGTTTTGTGCAAGCAATAAAAATAACAGTAGTAAAGGATAAAATACAAAGGTTATGCCCTTTGACTTTTGTCGTCTCTTTAAAAACTATATGCCAACTAGCTTTTTTAAAATTCTGCTTGCAGACCAGAGTCATGGCCAGGCTTTTTTTTTTTAAGTACGTCATAATTTCTCTGACTTCCTTTCAGAAACCATTCCATTTGCATTATCTCACCCATGCTAGTTCTTCATCCAATTCCAAACATATTGGGATCAGCAAGAAAAGGGCAAGAGAAAAGAAAATCTCAGGAACACTGTTATCTGTTTGAGTTTGCAACTGGTAGGGCCACTTTCTTCAAACAAAAATTGCAAAACCTTGCAATTGCAGAAGCAATAATAGAGCACAAGACCTTTTCACACCTTTGTTAGGTCTGACATCCATTGCAGAACTGGGATGTGTTGGGTGTCTGCACTTTGGAAAGCCCAATGCATCCAAAACTTACCTGGCACTTTGCCACCCTTTGCCTGGAAGAGGTGTGAAGTGTGCATGCCAAGCTGTACTAGCTGCATCCCAGATGCAGATGGTACAGCTGTGGAGCACTTTTTAGTGCTCAAATGCTATCCAGCTGAGGGACAGTCCTGCACACATGAAGTTGCTTATAGAATGGAAGTGGCTTTGCGTGGTGCAGATGATATATGTAGGAGCATCTCTTGACTTCCCCATGAGTCAAGTGTGGAATAGCATCCACATGCCCAAGATGCGTGTGAGCATACAGTGTTCTGTATTGCCATATAGCTGGTCGATCAAATATATGACAACTAAAGATGTGCTTCAGACACGTGTTTAGGGGTGTCTCAAGGTGAATTTGAGGTACAAGCAGAGGCATAGAAGAGTGACAGGCTATGGAGATTCCTGTAACCAATACAGAGACTGATAGGTTGGAAATGGCTGGCCAACCAATCAGGGCCCTGGACAAATGGGAGTTGAGTATGGAAGGCAATGACGAAAAAGAACCCAAGGTAGGACGTAGGTTATTATCCTGTGTACATTAACCCTTCTGCTCACACCTTTGCATTTCTAAGTCAGGAAAGTCCATTCAGGAAAGTCCAAAAGGAAGGCGAAGTTTAACAAATACAGCCTTGCACTCTTTCTTTGTAGATGTGAGATAGTACTGCGAAAGTAACAACGAATTTTAGAGATCTCAGAAATTCATAAATGTAAGCACTTTTTTAACATTAGAAAAAGAAGAGAAAGTTGGCTTTTCTACCCTGCATTTCTCAGCTATTGAAAGGGACTCCAAGTGGATGACAAAGCTTTCTATTCTTCTGCCCACAACAGACACCCTGTGAGGTGGGTGGGGCTGTGAGAGCTCAGAAAGAGAGCTGTGACTAGCCCAAGGTCACCCAGCTGGCTTCTTGAAAGAGTGCAGAATCAAGCCCAGTGACTATAGATATGAGTCTGGCACTCTAGACCAAACTGGCTCACCTAGGTTCAGTGCTTTAACTTCAAGAAAGATTCAGGTTACCCTTTTAGATGCACATTTTTGTCCTTGTGGGATTAGAGAAGCTGAGCCTGTCACACATGTCTTGTTATGCAGATGGTTTTACACTGATATTAGATCAAAGTTATTGTAAGATTTAAGTAAATCGAAGGAGTTAATTGGATGGTTTATCTCTGCAACTAAGAGATACCAGATTGGGAAGACTGGGAAAAATGTTGTCTTAATGTTTTGCTTCATTTGCACCATGCTGGTATATGACTGGAATAAATCTTCTAGCAGAATATAGAAATGTAGTCTACAGTATCCTAAAGGTTTGTTGTTTGCAATATTTTCAGATATACAGTGGACAACATTGCTAACATTCCATTTTTACAGCTATGATTAGCAATATCTTATGGGAAAAAGTATTCATCAAACATTGAGGAAAGTTGGGGGGGCTGTTGGGAAAAAAAGTAATTTTATTTCTGCATGTCAGTATATTTATTTATTATGACCCTTGTTAGTAAGGGCCATTGCCTACAGGTCTGAATTCCCATAATGTACACATTTTGTGCAGTTGTTCAGGTTATTAAAGCAACAACGAATGACAGCTTTGTATTACAATGGAGCATAATTTGGCAAAAACGGTTACCACAGAAAAAACATTTTTTTTACTTTTACTGTCTTGTTAGATGGTTTTAATACTGCCCATCATTTGAGTTAATTGAGTAAAAATATCAGATAGCAATGGACACTTAGCTTTAAGCAGTATTTTCTTTTTTCTTCAAATGAATTTTTGTCATTATTGATAATAGCTATATTCATAAGAAAATGTTTAAGGGCTTTTTAGGATTTAGTGGAGTTTTTTATGTAAATGCTATTCTCACATAGTTATATTTACTGCTTCAATAATCTTTATTTTACCATAGTATCAGTAGGGAAGTGAAATAGCAAAAATCTCATCTTCTTGTCCAAAATTCAAATATATATTTATTAAGGTTGTCTTCTAATAACCACGTTATATTTTTTTTTAAAAAAGAGAGAATGAGAAAAGGAGAAAGGTTTTCCTTTTAGAAATGAATATAGTCAGCAGCAATGTTCATTCAGCATTGTTGTGGTACCAAGAACGTGGTCCGCTTTGCACTTCACTCAAGTTAAGATAGGGTGAACCAGGATGCCTCCAGACTTCAAATGCTGGGCAGTCCCAAAATTGACCTCCAGTACTTGTCAGTCCTGGCTTGGCTGGACCATCATGGCTATGGCAACATCCAGCATGTGCTGGGCTGTTGCCATGGCAACTGCAGTCTGACATGCCTTTGTGCTTCTACAGCCATCCTGCTCACATGCAGTGCTGACACCAGGATGCCAGAGGTGATGAGACAAGGGAATAGAGTGTTCTAGAATGTCCCCAGCCATGCCCAAGAGGTAAGTGTGAACAGGCACTGTGTTATTAGCATCTTGGCTTCATATGACATTGTGGTTACATTGGAAGAGTGCAGGGTCCACACTGACCTCCACTCACCTAGAAAGCACCCCCATTTTAAGGCTGTTTCTGCATCTCTCTGCATACTCTTCCAAGTTTGCTCTGGGTTGGCGGTGCCACCCCCAAATATCCAGAACAAAATGCACCTAGAGAAATGGAGTTGCAAATCATTTAAAGACAAGGTTTTTCACATGTGTGTATGTGAGAAAGAGACAGAGAACAAAAGGGGCTTAGGGTAAGGCTGCATTTTTATATATTTGCTTTCACACCTATTGCTATTCTTCCAATGAGCAAATCTAGCTCTGCCCCTCCCTATTTTATTCTCATAAGGGAATTAAAAGTAGGTCAGGCTCAGATCCAGTGAGTTCTCAAAGTGAGCCTCCAAGGAGGTTCAGGCCCAAGGATAACATGAATTCTTTCTGCATTGGCCTTATTCCAGATTATAGGAACCTGCAATCTTCATGCTGGTACAGACTAGGGAAGTACCTGCCTGGGATCTGCTGTAGCCTGCACTAGCATGTAGATGGCAGGGCTCTATTCTGTGATATGATCCAGAATAAGTCCCAGTGCAGAAAGAGCTCTAGTCACCTGCACCATGCTGACCTCAAAACCTAAATAAGGTCAGTCTAAGATTCCTAACCTATTTTAGACAACATAAATGTTGGATTAGGTTATTCATTTGGCCTTTCTGCTGTTTTAGTCTCTAACTGCCATGGCAAAAATAAAACAGTTAAAAAACTGTCTTGATGATGATGATGATGATGATGATGATAGTTTATTTATAAAGCGCTGTTGATGTACTCAGCGCTGTACATGAAAAAACATCAGTAAGAAAGTATAAAACCTGCCAGTGGCGTACAATCTAAAGTAAGGTAAAATAAAAAAATTTACATTAAAAATCAGAGGCAAAACAATAAAACAAATATAACAAACAGATAACATATTAAGCATAAAATATGACTGCCAGTGTGGAAGGTGGTGGGATATGGTGATGGGCTGGCTACCTTGTTTTCTTCTGATCTTGATTAAGATTGTGGCTGTTGACTTTTAAATACCTTTATGACTCAAGGCAATGGCATCTGATGAAGCAGGCCATATTTTGCATTTTGTCTGCACATGTTAATTCCTTTCCAGCCAGATAGCCTCTGTTTTGTACAACAGACTACAAAGACCACTGTGGAATAATACAAAACTAGAAGTCATAAGATTTGAAATAAGTTTCAAACTGCGACAGACTTTCTTAATTGAAAGTTGCTCTACTACTTATTAAAAGACAGCTTCCACGCAGTCCGTTTGGATCATACTAGTCAGTCCCTAAGAGGCACAACTTCTGGCAAATGTCTACCTACAGGAACTCAGCTGGCATAAGAACCTCACTGACAAGCTTTAAAGAAACTTCAGCTGGCATAAGAACCTCACTGACAAGCTTTAAAGAAACTTCTTTAAAGTAGTCCGAGCACTCCCAGGGCCTGGACTGTGAGGTAGAGAATGCCAGGTGCTGCCTACATTGCTCTGACTTGTTCCCAACCTACTATAGAGACTGGGGGCTATGGTGGGGCACCGCAAGAAGCTCGTTTCTGGGACAGTTTCTGGAACCTGGTGAAATGGTTCTGGGTTCCACCCACTAAGGTGGACCACTCCAGCTGTCTATATGGCTGGAGCAGCTCACACAGCACACAGAGCCTGCCACCATTTCACCAGGAAACAGCAGTAAGTATGCCACCAAAATCCTCACAGCCTCAAAGAAGGGCCACTGCCATGCAGACAGACCCTGGTTTCACTGCATTACCTTTCTTGGCCTGGTTGAAGGAACAATGTCCTAGAATTACATGTCCAGGTGCATAGTGCAAGAGCTGGTGAAGCTTCTGGAAAGTTTGAAGTTTAGCTTCTACAGTTAATACATAGAAATGCTCATGTATAATATATTGTTAGGTAATTTATGGCCATTTGTTATTAACACTTCTCCTTTGAGGATTAAACCGTGATCTCTGAGTTAACTCTGTCCTTCAGCATGATTTGCAGTGGCAGCTAATTCACTGAGTTATGTTGCGTTTGAATTTTCAGTTATAAAGGCAAAAAGCAGAGGTTTATTTGTATATCACCATTCTTCCAAACTTTTCAAGTAGTTTCTACCCTGTTCAGCTTTATATTGGTTTACAAACTTTACAAATGTTCAGATTACGAATTAAAAATTACTGGGTACAGATAACAAGCAACAAAAGTTGTGTAGCTTTAACATTTAAATGAATATATTACATGCAATAATATAGAGCAGTATAAATATAATAAATAAATAATAATATCCCAGGTTGCATCCCCATGATCAAAATACTGTGAGGTGAACCTGAGTTCGCCTCAGACCATCTCCAAGAACAGCCTCTAATCTGGGCTACATTTGGGGCACATGGCACAAATCCACAGCAACCCCCCCCCTTTCCAACTGCTCTCGCTCCAAATTAGGAGGCAAGCACATATTATCTTTAGTCAAGGGGACACTCCCAGGTTTTGGGGGAAGGAGTTTGGTTATTGGAGCATTAGCTGACTGGGTTTTGCTGTCCCTGCCATGCTCACTGCAGTCGCAACTGCTTAGGGAAAGAAATTAAGGCAGCAAAGAAATTAAACTGAAATGAGCTCTCATTTGCCCTGCGAGTGGCTCTCCAGCTAAAAGCATGCCCCACTCCCCGCATTGCCTGATCCCCAATTAGCAAGGCACACATGGGTACAGGGGTAGATTTTCAGCACGAGCGCTGGATCACTCATTCTCTGCCAAAAGCTATGGTTTTGACAGAGAGCTATGGTTTTCAAAGCTAGGATTAATGGTAGTAGCTGGAGTCGTGGGGGACCAGAAGGGCACTGTTGAACAATGGATAAGAAAATGGATCCAAGCTGCAAAGGTTTAGAGGGACACTGATGTGAACATGAGCTAGCTGTCAAGTGGAGGTGTGTTTGCTGTCAAGTGGATGTGTGCACGTCCGCTAAAGTCCGAGCCACGCCCTTAAGCATCAGCCCTTTTACCATCCTATTATGCGCCACTTTTGTCTTTTTTCCTTATTTCTGGTGTGTGTTGTGTTTTTGGAGGTGCAACCTGGATGTGTTTCACAGGGATTTCCCCTGTCATTGCTGCATCGAGCGGGACAGGACATGGTGACATCAGCCGGGCTTCCAATCAGGATAGAGGGGGTGGATGCATTTTCCCTGATGCAGGGGTTTACCGTGCTGCTTGGGGACAGGTGGATTCGCCTTCAACCCGCTCTCTCCTCAACCACATGGGGACAGCTTAATTCAAACTACAGTTCAGATTCAATTAAGGATGCTCCAATTCTGCAGTGCAATAACTGGAGACCATGGGGACACAGCCCCAGTATAACCATTTTATTTTTTCATTTATGTCATGTAGATGGTTCTGCATATTTTGCACTATATTTGGAACATCTCTTATTCAATGTTTGTTCCACACCTCTTTGGGAGTTGCAATTTATTAGGAAATACAGTAATTCAGAGGTAGGAGGGAAATTAATACAATTAAAAATCTTCTGAATTAAAACAAAACAAAACTTTTAGGATCCCCTCATGTAAAATGTTATAAAATTCTGGGGCTTCAATTTGTCTGGTCCTGTGTAGTGGTTTTTGCAGACTCATCTATCTATCTATCTATCTATCTATCTATCTATCTATCTATCTATCTATCTATCTATCTATCTATCTATCTATCTATCTATCTATCTATCTATCTATCTATCTATCTAGTTAGTTAGTTAGTTAGTTAGTTAGTTAGTTAGTTAGTTAGTTAGTTAGTTAGTTAGTTAGTTAGTTAGTTAGTTAGTTAGTTAGTTAGT
Organism: Aspidoscelis tigris stejnegeri; assembly: GCA_023333525.1. NCBI lineage: Eukaryota > Metazoa > Chordata > Lepidosauria > Squamata > Teiidae > Aspidoscelis > Aspidoscelis tigris. The sequence continues at coordinate 100,944,473 of JALMGA010000001.1, forward strand.
TAGTTAGTTAGTATTTATATTTCTATCCCACTTTATACTCGAAGGTCTCAGGGTGGGTAGCAACTCTTAAAATCAAGCATATCAAACAAAACGATATATATTGAAACAATAAAAACCACCACAACATTAACCAGTGACTTTGGGCAATTCTGTTCTGGCCAGTGTACCAGGAGCTTCCCTTTGCACACTGGTGCAGTCTAAGTGGGACTTCCCTTAGACCACTCCAGCCCAGAAGCCAGAAGCCAGAGCCTGCAGCCAGCTTCCCCACTCCATTGGGACTGCAAGCAGAGGCAAGGCAAAGGCAGAGGCAGCAGCAGCTGAGGAAAGGGGGCGTGGCTTGGGTGAGATATTTATGCCCTCCCCAAACACTGCCTCAGGAACACCACTCCAGCCCAGAAGCCAGAAGCCAGAGCCAGCAGCCAGCTTCCCCACTCCATTGGGACTGCAAGCAGAGGCAAGGCAAAGGCAGAGGCAGCAGCAGCTGAGGAAAGGGGGCGTGGCTTGGGTGAGATATTTATGCCCTCCCCAAACACTGCCTCAGGAACACCACTCCAGCCCAGAAGCCAGAAGCCAGAGCCTGCAGCCAGCTTCCCCACTCCATTGGGACTGCAAGCAGAGGCAAGGCAAAGGCAGAGGCAGCAGCAGCTGAGGAAAGGGGGCGTGGCTTGGGTGAGATATTTATGCCCTCCCCAAACACTGCCTCAGGAACACCACTCCAGCCCTGAAGCCAGAAGCCGGAGCCAGCAGCTAGCCTCCCCACACCATTGGGACTTCTTAAGCAGAACTCAGCGGCGGCGGTTCTGGCAGAGGGAGAGTTGTGGACGTAGTGGTCTCCCTTGAGGGCCCAGGGAACACCACTACCCTCCCCATTCAGTGGGCTTTGATCCCTCACCATCTCACCTGAGGCCGGGAATGTGGCGGGGGCAGCCATTGGAGTTGTGCTGGGGAATGGGAGGTATGGTTGTAACAGAGGGAACAGATGTTACAAAAGAAGACGGGATCGCTGTCTGAAAGCTATCCCGTCTTCAGTTCCCTCTGTTTCCCAGAATGGCTTGGAGAGCAGAACAACCATTCCACAGAACCTCACTCTGCTCCTTTGCAATGCCAGGTCGGTAAAAAACAAGACCTATATCATCCAGGACCTCCTCCTGGATGAAGATGCCGACCTGGCTTGCTTCACAGAGACCTGGCTGGGAGAGGATAGCACTGCCATATGGGCGCAGACCCTCCCAGCTGGGTACTCTGTCAGTGAGCAGGTGAGGGGAAGTGGGCGAGGGGGCGGAGTGGCTCTGGTTTATAAGAACACCTTAACCTTGACCAGGATACCTGTCCGGAACACAGTACATTTCGAGTGTATGTACCTCAGCCTGAAGACCAGGGATAGTCTGGGGATTTTGCTAGTCTACCGGCCACCCCGTTGTCTAGCAGACTCCCTGACTGAGCTGACACAGCTGGTCTCTGAGCTGTTGTTGGAGACCCCCAGACTTTTAGTTCTGGGGGACTTCAACATCCCGCTTGAGACCAGTTTAACAGGTGCGGCTCGGGAGTTCATGGAGACCATGACAAACATGGGCCTATCCCAATTGATCATAGGGCCAACACATTGTGCAGGTCATACACTCGATGCGGTCTTCAGTACGGAACAGGAATATCCGTGGGCGGAGGTGGTAAGTACCTCCGCATTGTCATGGACGGATCATTTCCTGGTCAAGACGAAACTTAGAGCCAATATCTGCCCCACCGGGGGTGGCAGACCCATTAGAATGGTCCGCCCTCGAAGGCTGATGGAGCCCATTGGATTCCAGGCAGCCTTAGAGGGCTTAATGGTTGGGAATGCCGGTGATCCTGTCGATGCTCTGGTCAATACCTGGAACACCGATCTTACCAGGGCTATCAACACGATCGCTCCCAAGCGCCCTTGCCATCCCGCCCCAAATCGGAGGCCCTGGTTTACGCCAGAGCTGAGGAAGATGAAGCGGGTTGGACAACGGCTAGAGCGCAGGTGGCGGAAGACTCGACTCTTATCCGACAGAACTCGCCATAGGAACTTTCTTCGTTCCTATCGGGAGGCAATACGTGCAGCGAAGAGAGCCTTCTCCTCTGCACGTATTGCGTCTGCAGAGTGCCGTCCAGCAGAGCTGTTTAAGGTGGTGAGGGAAATGACGCAGGTGCCCCCTGCGCCAAATCCCTTACTTAACCCGACGACGGCCTGCTGTGACGCGTTTAACAACTTCTTTGCAGACAAAATCTCTCAGATAAGAGCCGACTTAGATGCCACCGTTGAAACGGAGTCGACAGGCGAGGCGTCCAGTGACTCCGCCGATGTAGTCATACTGGATCAGTTCCAGTCTGTGAGTACTGATGACGTGGACAAGCTGCTTGGTAAGGTGAGGAAGACAACTTGCCCTCTTGACCCTTGCCCATCATGGCTGGCCGTCCAGGGGGGGGATGCATTGATGAGATTCCTCACGGATATCATCGGTGCATCCTTCAGGGAAGGATATGTTCCATCTTGTTTAAAGGAAGCGGCGGTTAGGCCGCTCCTGAAAAAACCTTCCCTAGACCCCCTGGATATGAGGAATTATAGGCCAGTGTCATTGCTGCCATTCTTGAGCAAGGTGATCGAGAGGGCGGTTGCCCTTCAGCTCCAAGCTGTCTTGGATGAAACCGATTATCTAGACCCATTTCAAACCGGCTTTAGGACAGGCTTTGGGGTTGAGACCGCCATGGTTGCCTTGACCGACGATCTGCGTCTGAGCATTGACGGGGGGAGTGTGACCCTGTTGGTGCTCCTAGACCTCTCAGCGGCTTTTGACACTATAGATCACGGCATCCTCTTGGACCGCCTGAAGGGGTTAGGTATCGGGGGCACTGCTTTGCAGTGGTTCCGGTCCTTCCTCTCGGGCAGATCTCAGAGGGTGCTGCTCGGGGACTGTAGCTCCAGTAAGAGGTACCTCACTTGTGGGGTTCCTCAGGGGGCTATTTTGTCCCCGATGTTATTTAACATCTATATGAAGCCGCTGGGTGAGATAATACGGAGTCATGGTGCTGGGTGTTATCAGTACGCTGATGACACCCAAATCTATTTCTCCGTGTCTCGTTCGTTGGCCTCGAACTCCGATGGCATCTCTTCTCTCAATGAATGTCTTCAGGCGGTAATGGGCTGGATGAGGAAAAACAGACTGAAACTGAATCCAGACAAGACGGAGGTGCTCATGGTAGCGGCCCCGAAACCAAGAATTGGGTTGCAACCTCCTGTCCTGGATGGGGTCACACTCTCCTCCAGTGACTGTGTTCGCAGTTTGGGGGTGCTTCTTGACTCGTCGCTCCTGATGACAAATCAGGTAAATGCGACGGTCAGGAGTGCCTGTTATCAGCTTCGGCTGATACGCCAGCTGCGCCCTTTTCTGGAAGTAAGGGATCTCGAGACTGTTGTGCACGCGCTGGTAACCTCACGCCTTGACTTCTGTAACGCACTCTACATGGGGCTACCCCTGTGCTTGACTCGGAAATTACAGCTGGTTCAAAACATGGCAGCCAGGCTTGTCTCAGGAACATCTAGGAGGGACCACATCACTCCCGTTTTGAGGTCCCTCCACTGGCTGCCTATCAGCTTCCGGGCCCAGTACAAGGTGTTGGTTATCACCTTTAAAGCCCTAAATGGCTTGGGTCCAAGCTATCTCAGGGACCGCCTCCTCCCGTACAATCCTCCCCGCACTCTCCGGTCCTCTGGGAGGAACTTACTGCAGCCTCTAAAATCTAGGCTTGCGGCAACCTCCCAGAGGGCGTTCTCTGCTGTCGCCCCCAAACTCTGGAACGACCTGCCGGATGAGATCCGTCAGATAACATCATTAGACAGCTTTAAAAAGGCGGTCAAGACGGATCTCTTCCGGCAGGCCTTTCCAGATTAACCATCCCGGCCCAGATTCCCTGATTCCTCCCGTGGCCCCATCTTAGTGATGGTTGAGGATCAGTAGAGGGACATCAGGGTTTTTAGTTTTTATATGTTTTATGCATTGATATTATGTTTTAATATGTTATACTGTTTAATACCGTCTTAAGGGGGGGAGGGATAAGGTGTTTTTAATTGTTATATTTTACATTTTACTGTTAACCGCCCGGATTGGTTTGCCATAGGGCGGTATACAAATAAATATTATTATTATTATTATTACCAGCCATGTGGAAAGAAGGCATCTAGTACACTTCCTGGTCTGGTATGCCAGCCAGTATGAGCAATAAAGAAAGAGATAAATTGTATTACTTGAAATTTGGAAAGCATTTTAAATATATCCCTGCACCATATTTGCAGTTAGTGTAGTATAAACAATTAAAGGTAGAAAATTTTGTGATGGCTATATGATGGAAACCTTTAGATCCAGTACTTTCACTACAGCTACCACGGGCTCTTTTTGACCCAAATTACCTTCCCTTTTTCTGGAACAAACAATGCTAATTAACACTGATTTATACATTGCTAAAAGCAGTTGCTCTGTCATGTTATCAATATCCTCCTTGGGTTTTATAAAAGACTATTTAACTTCACATTCCTGTGTCCACACTGTTCAAATTGAAATGAAGGGCTAGTATTGTGAGTGTGAAATGGGAAGTGGCTGTGTCACACTCATTTATATGTACCGATTGACACTAGATTGCATCTTTTAGTCCTCATTCAGTCCTTGCTTATGCATTACTTCCGAGCTCTGCAGTATTTGATTCGTAGCTATCAGCATTCATTTAGCAATTTGATTTAAAAAATACAGGCTGCAAATAGCCTGCATTTCACATGTATTACCCTCTGCCTGCCGCTGTGATTGCTCAGTCAGGGGCCTGCCATGAAAATGTTAAAAGTATTCAGAAGACACATGAATATTCAACACATTGACATTCGTGTTACCTCATACACTGTGGATCTAGAGTCAGAAATCTCAGAAGCAGCAAGGACCCTTGGATCAGATATGTCAGCCACCTACCCTGCGGCAGAATACACTACGTTTAAACCATTGCTGACGGATGTCTGTCACTTGTACTTCTTTAAAATACTTAAGAATGTACGATTACCCCGTAGCCATCTTAGGCATCTTGTTCAATTTGCAGTAGGCTCTTCATACAATGAAGCATCACCATATTGCACTGTTTTTAACCCCTTTGGGTGGTTTGTAGAGGAAATTTTCTTTTGGAAACTCAAATGTGCCTCTGTAGTAGAATTAAGTTTATGCTGAGCTCTGACTGGCTCTACAAAATGCCCAAATTGAGGTTGATGGGACTTTAGTGTGGTAACCTCCAGGTGGCTACATGTTGACTATCCCTGGTCTATCTGACTGGTAGAGAACTGTGTGGAGCTTTCACAGGCTGTTCAGGCTTATGGCTGGCTTTTCCCAGGAAGCAGCACACGATCATTTTCAGTATCAGATTCTAGCCTTCTACACTCTGTTGGTGTTCCAAATGCATGACTGTTTTTCTGCTCACTGTGCTTATTTCAGAAATGAGGTCTTGAGAATGTTATCACTTCTTCGTCCTGTTCACTGTGGGATTGCATTTTCAGAGTTTGGGTTATTGTCAAGAGTGGAATTCTTTGTGGCCTTAAAAACATATAGCAAAAAGTAGAAATGGTATACATTGAAGAATATGGGGGGAAGGCAGTCACTTCAAATATCTTCTTTCACACATTCTGATCAGTGTATTATCACTACTGTTTTTAACATAGTGTGAGTATGTATATGAGCATGTGAATGAGTTTAACATTTTGGGTGGGATTTTTTTTTTGTTTTACTTTAATATGTACTATGCATCACACCACTTTATAGTGAAATCTAACCTTATCCCTGCTTTAATGAACTAGAATATTGTGAAACCTATCTGACCAATTCACTTTTATCTGTGCATTTTGAGAGCCTTGTTTAATTCAGACTATAAAATTAATTTCTTCAGTATACACTTTGTGAAGACATCCAGGTAACTGAAAGGTCAAATACTAGATTTTTAGTAGTTATTGTTGGACTTGTGATCAGTTTTACTACTGCAGTGTATATTTTCTGTTTCAACAAATGTTTTTAATTGATCTATTCAAACTAGGTTACCCCATTCTTTTATGTTCTCACAATGTTTTAATATGCTGTTACCAGCTGTAGCTTAGAAATGAGGTGGTATGCACATGCAATAAGCGACATATCAAATATATCAGGGCTGAGAATGAAACCAGTCACATATCATGGGCCACATTAATATGGCAGCAAGTATGGCAGCAAGTACCTTCCCTGAGTCATTCCCACCCTAAGGTGGTTCATGGAGTATGACGTGAGTGTGGGAATTTGATGCTCTCAGGACATTCTGTCCTTTAGATGCATTTCCCATCAGCCACTTGAAAGCCAAATAAAGCAGGAAGTGCCACATCTCTGCAATGCAACCTGCAGTGAAAGCCACAACACCAGTAGAGTTGGTGGTGCTGGTGGTGGAGGTTGCAGCTTCCAAGCTGGAAACATTAATATTAACATCTCCATAGAACTAGCAATGCTCCTGGGTCAACTCCTCCATGGAGCAGACACTGATTAAGTAGATAAACATGGCCTTAATGCAGGTCATCAATGCAGGTCATCAATGCATCTAGTCTGAACATGGCTAACATGGCACCACTAGCTTCTCATCAGTGATCTTAGCATGTATGGCCAAACCTTTTTGAGCTGTTACCACTCCAAACACAATTTATTTGTACCAGATTTGTACCCCTTCTAGATCATTGATGAATAAAAAGGGAGAACCCCCTTTTTACCTCTTTCCACCCTGCAAATTTGCTGTTTATTACTACTCTCTGCTTCCTACCCTACCCTTAAGCCAGTTACAAATCCAGGACAGAACCTATCCTTTTATTCCATGGCTGATGAGTTTACTCAGTAGCCTTTGATGTGGGACTTTATCAAAAGCCTTCTGAAACTCCAGATAGACAATGTCTACTGATTCACCTTTATCCACATGTTTGTTGACACTCTCAGAGAATTCCAACAAGTTTGTAAGGCATGATTTACCATTGCAGAAGCCATGCTTACTTTTATTCAGCAATGTTTGCTCCTCCATCTGCACACTAATTTTGTCTTTAATGATGGTTTCCATCACCTTACATGGAACCGACATTAAGCTAACTGGTCTGTAATTGCCTGGATCACCCCTGGATCCTTTTTTGAAGATTGGTGTTACAGAGCCTGATGTTAGGGAAAGATTATATGTTATTGCTAGATGGTCGGCAATTTTGCAATTGTGTTCTTTAAGGACTCTTGGATAATTACCATCTGGTCCCGGTGACTTGTTAACATTTAGTTTATTTAAGACATGCAAGGACCTCTTCCTTGGTTACCTCTGTCCAGTTTAATTCTTCAGAAAATACAGGCTCAGGTACTGACATGTATCCTCTGTCTTCCTCCATGAATATGGAGCCAAAGAATTTGTTTAGTCTTTGCAATCTCCATGTCTTCTTGGATTATCCTTTTCTGTCCTTTACCATCTAATGGCCCAACTGCTTTCCTGGTTGGATTCCTACTTCTGATATACTTATAGAAGTTCTTATTATTTCTTTTGATGTTTTTAGCAATATGTTCCTCAACATTTTTCTTAGCTTTCCTAATGGTGTTTGTGTTGCCAGTGTCTTTGTTCCCTCCTGTTCTCCTCATTCGGACAAGCCTTCCATTTTCTAAATGAACTCTTCTTGTTTTTAATGTCTTCGTCTGCTGCACTTGTGAGCCACATTGGTTTCTTCTTTGACCTAGAAGTCCCCTTTCTTCTTTTAGGTATGCATTCTTGTTGCACTTCCATTATTGTGCATTTTGAAGTGATTGAACTCTTCTAACTTTCCCTTTCAGTTTCTTTTTTACTTGTTTCCCCATTTGGGGGAAGTTTCCCTTATGAAAGTGTAAGGTCTCTGTGTTAGACTTTATTAAGAACTTACCCCTTGTATTTAGGTTGAAGCCTATTGCATTGTGGTCACTGTTCCCAATTGGATCAGCCACAGTGACCTGGTTCTGAGCATTACTTATGATCAAGTCCAGGGCCACCTTTCCCCTGGTTGGTTCCATGATCATTTGCTCCATGGAACAGTCATTTAGCAGGTCTAGGAATTTTCTTTCTCTTTCCTGAGTTGAACAGGAGTTCACCTCGTCTATGTAAGGATAACGGAAGTCCCCCATTATAACGACCCTATCTTTATGGGATACCTCCTTTACCTCATTTTCCAATTGTTGATCTACTTTGGGCATTTGGTTGTGAGGATGATAGCATGTCCCTATTGTTAGGCTTCCTTTTTGGTTTGGTATTTTTACCCATACTTCTTCACCTTGACATTCCAGTTCATAAGATTCTATCTCTTCCTTAATATAAAAGGCTACACCACCTCCATGTTGCCCTTCCCTGTCATTCCTGTACAGTTTGTAACCTGAGATGACTGTATCCCTTTGGTTTTCACTGGTCCACCAGGTTTCAGTTATACCAATAATATCAATCCTGTTATCCATCACTAAGTTTTCTAGCTCCCCTAGTTTAGCTTGAAGGCTTCTGGTGTTTGCATATATACATTTGTATTTACTCCTCTGGTCCAAATTCTGCAGTCGAGGCACATGTGAATCCTTATACTGCCCCTTGCATTGTTCTGCTTGCCTACAAGTGACTAATTCCCCACTTTGCTTAGCATTATGTGCATATTTCCAGCCCTTCTCACTCAAGGGTGCACTTGCTAGAACAGGATGCTGCCCAGCTTCTCTCGGCTTTCCCCCAGGGATCAGTTTAAAAGCTGGTCTGCAACCTTTTTAATGTTAAGTGCCAGCATTCTGATTCCCTCTTGGTTCAGGTGTAACCCATCCCTCTTGTACAGGTTTGGCTTGTCCCAAAATGTTTCCCAGTTCCTAACAAATCTAAACCCCTCCACCCCACACCACTGCCTCATCCACGCATTGAGGCTCCTGAACTCTGCCTGTCTGGCTGGTCCTGCACGTGGAACAGGTAGCATTTCTGAGAATGCAACTCTGGATGTCCTGGACTTTAGTCTTCACCCTAACAACCTAAATTTGGCTTCCAGGACACTCCGTCTCACTTTCTTAATGTCACTGGTACCGACATGTACAATGACCACTGGCTCCTCCTCGGCAGTGTATACTAACCTACCTAGATGCCACACAATGTCTGCAAACTTTGCACCCAGCAGGCAAGTCGCCATGTGGTCAACACACCCATCACAAACCCAGCTGTCTATATTCCTTATAATTGAATCACCCACTACAAGAAGCCCCCCTCCTGCTACCCATGGAGGAGTATCCTCAGTGCAAGAGGATACAGGCACATCCACTAAGGAAGGGGTCCCAACTAAGGGAGCCTGTCCCTCTTCCTCAACTTGATGCCCTCCCTGCCTGAGGCTTCCACTCTCTGAGGCAGCTGGAGGGCTGCTTGTCATGGAGTGGGATTCTCCTGCTGCATCCCTGAAGGCCTCACTCTCAGCCTTGTTGCCCCCGATCTCCTTCTCCAGGTCCACTACCTGGGCTTCAAGGGAAGAGACACATTCCCTGAGAGCCCAGGGCTCATTGCACCAATCACAGACCCAGGAGTTCTGCCCAGTGGGAAGGTAGTCATACATATGACACTCAGTGCAAAATACTGGTAAGCTGGCATTCTACCTTCATTTTATTTAATGGACTTGTTTTATTTTTGAAAAAATAACTTTAAAAGTATTAAATATTTTCTTCTTAAAGATAAACTTTTCCGAATTAATACTTTATGTTATGATATAATATATTTATTTCATGTGCCGTTAGGCATGCAGCCCCCCAAACTCTGTCCAAAAACCAGAGGACTTACCTCCAAAACAGAGGACTTACCTCCAAAACTTACCACAGCACAGCAGCAATGTTTCCAGATTATTTTACCAAATTCCCAGTCAATTGTGTTCAGTCTCTGGAGAGACCGCCTTCCTCCACTGAGATCTTTCTCAAACTTGCCCAAAAGTCTTTCTTGAACAGTACCTGCATTACCATGTAATGAGTTATATTTGAGAATATATATATATATGTAAAAAAAAAAATTACTGAAGAAAAAAAATCTGTGTAAAAATCTCCTGTCTTTATATTTGCTCTAGAAATGAAGACTCTCAGAGTAGTCATGTTCCTGAAGAAACATTTATTATAAATTAAAAGAACTGTTACAGAACAGTGATTTGATAATGATTATGGCATCTGCAATTTAGTTTTAACCTTCTGGGCTTCAAGGCCACATTCCTGGGGGGACAATGCTTCACTGCCTGAAGAAGTCATGCTAGCAACAACACTCAGATCACCCTATAGCAAGTGACTGCCAGTCATAATCCACAAAGTCCTGCAGGATGGAGGAAGAATGATTCATATTAGGAGCTTCCAGTTGATCTCTGAATGGCCACTTGATACATGTGTTTGGAAACCAGAGGCATGTAAATATTGTGAAGATAACTGGATGGTATACAAGATGAACAAATATACTAGGAGCCTTCCTTCCACACCTGAGTAAGGTCTAAGGGACGTGCCAGGTTGGGCTTCCCTTAGACCACACCTGCATGTGGAATGGAGGCTCCTAATATATAACCTGAAGCTATTCAGCAGAAGTCCCTCCAACTGTAGATGATATATTTTGAAGGAAGATGTCCAGGAAAGCTGCCAGCACACTCACAAGCACACAGCTGACAAGAGATTGCTCAGCAAAGATACAACCCAAACGACGTCCAAAAAGAAGAAATCCAGAAACAGTCCAAGTCCAGGGTTAACAAGAGTCATACAAACAGTCCAGTCCGAGGTCAGGGCAGCCAGAAGGATGGTCAACAGGTACGTTCCAAGGTCCAGGGTTTCCGAGCAGTCCCGGAGTCAGATACAGCAGCTTTCTCTTAAGGTAAACAAATAGTTTCTGACAAAAGGCCTGGGCATCTGCCCGTTGTTTATCTACCGTCCCAGCTGCAGGCTACCAGCATGTTCCTCTGCAAGTCTCTTCGATCTTCTTAACCCTTCCTTCTCAGCTCTCCTCTGCTTAAAGTTAGGGATCTCTGTGCCGGGCTGTTCCAAGACTCCCTCATCTTGCACTTCTGCTGAGGTAAGGCTGGGCTGCTGAACCCCAGGTTCCACTGGGGCTGGGAGGTCAGAACTGGGCCCTGACACCACCTCAGGTTCCTCCTGCACCTGAGGAAGTGAGTCCTCCTCATCTTCTGAGTCCTCCTCATGGCTGACCATGACATCAGATGAGATTCATCTGAAGGTCCTTTGACCAACTTTGCCTGACTTTCAGTTGTGCAGATAATGATTAAATAAACGTAATGTCTTAAAGCAAATTACAGGAGTAAAACGTGCGTGAATGACAATAAAACACCTGTTTTTGAGGTGTTCAGGGAGAGGATACTCAGAAATATGGGTGAAGAGCAGGAGGTGTGGTCATTACAAAAATGAGGAAGTGATGTTTCAGTTGATTTAAGCACTAGTATTTAAAGTAGAATCTATTTCTCATGTTTTCAAAGCAGAACACAGTTGTCATGAACACTGTCTTCCACTGAATCCAATTTTCTAAAACCTAAGTGCTGATTTACATTTTTCATTACAGCCTTATCTCATAGACAAGTAGTTAATGTTTAGACATGCTCCATGTACATACACACCTTATAAACATTCTTTATATGGATCTCACCAGAGATGAGAGAACCATCTGCAAAAGTAATCCTGACATCAGGAAACTGTATTACATGCATGGATTTTGGTCTACAGATGGAATTTTGTTTACCACAAAGTAACCTACAGATTAATAGGAAACATAGACGCTGTGTGACAGTTTATGTAAACAATGACTTCATCCATTTTCCTCAACTTTGAAATAATCCCAAACTTTGCAAACATAACAATGAAGGTCCTACATGCACTCTTCACACTGCTTTTGGGTACTGGGTGGCACAGTTGCAGTTGCACACTGGATCGCCCAGTTACCATGGCAAGGACTGGCATGCACGGCTGTTGCTGCAGTGAGGTGATGATCAGTGCTAAACATCAGTGTTCGCCTTTACTCAACACTGAAATCCTTGATCTTCACTTCCCTAGGATGCTATGAATTTCCCCCAAGTCACACTTTTGCCTTACATTATCCTCTTCCCACTAAACTAGGTGGCAGGTTTACCCTAAGCGGACAGCTTTCTACTACCAATTGACATTGGCTGGAATGCAGACACTACAGCATGAAGGCGGTCATTCTTCCAGTAACATGAACAATTGTGTACATATCCATAAATACCTCAGTTCACATCTCTTGTAAGTAGAGTCTTGTCTTATTTCTAATTAAAACATTTGCAGGAAGGTGCTTCAGGCATATTACACCATATGTTCATCACTGTTTGATGGAGAGGATCATAACACCACTTTACCTAGGTCAAATTTCTGTATTTGGAAAGCATTGAATCCTACTGGTTAAAGGTGAATTTGGCTGGAATCTGGCCAATTCTGAATGCTACAGCATATGGATATACATCTTTCTTTAGTACATTAGACATGTTCCCACCTGTTGGTAGTTTCTCTCCAAAATGGTAATATTGGTGCCATTATTGTATCAGACCATGCTCCAGTTATATTATCTATTTCTCAAGGGAGTCACTCTCCTAGTTCTTTTAGACAGGTTCTGTGTGTATTTGTGTTAAATGAGCCATTGTTTGTGAAGCAGATGCTTTAGAAATTTGTAGGTCTCTTTTGATAAACCAACTTCTACAAATCTAATGGTTGTGTGGGAAGCATGTAAAGCTTAAATCTATGGTACTAACTTACATTTCACATAAACACACACACAAATTCAAATCCTACCACATTCAAAGGTGATCTATTTGAATGAATCTGAATTTTCTTGCATTCAGTTGATACAAATTGAACCCCCCCCAAAAAATGTGTGCACACCCCTAAGGTGAAGTTTACATCATTTGTTGAGGTGATGAGCTCTTCAAGATGTGCCTCTTGCTGCCAAGTGTGAAGAAGTGCACCTCAGTCAAGTCCTTGGGCTTGCTTATGCTTCATACTTAGGCTGTGATCAGACACAGCAAAAATAAATAATACCTCTGAGAAGTCTTCAGGGTCTGATTGTTCTCACAACAGTCTGTCCTCCCCCCAATGAACAATTTGTGCTAGAAAAGGTGGGTTAGAGGAGGGTTAGGAGCACAAGGGGCATACACTGTTTCTCTGAGGCACCTCTGAGGTACCCTTTCTGTTATGTCAATACTGTTAGAGATGTTATCCCACGCTTCATCTTGGATGATTGATATTTAATAATTTTTAGAGTAATTTATAAAATATTTGTCAATAAAAATGAAATGTTTATAAAAAGTAATCATGTCATCAGGGAAATGTGTTCAATGCACTGGATTTTAGTCTACAGAAGGAATTTTGTCTACCATAAAGCAATCACAAATTAATAGCAAATATAGACATTCTGTAACGTGTCATGTAAGTCATAACTCCACTATATACAAAAAAGATCCATCAGCAACTTTGCACACATAATAATGAAGTATTTATTTATTTATTTATTTATTTATTTATTTATTTATTTATTTATTTATTTATTTATTTATTTATTTATTTATTTATTTATTTTTAAAGCTCTCTGGCATGGAAAAATCAAAGACCTTTCCATGCTTACAATTGTACTGTTCCAGCAAAGTGCCTAGAGGCCTCTTTCCTGCATGCTGGTGTGGTATTAAGAAGACCACTCTTCCCACTAGAATATTTCATTCAGATTGGACAGAGAGTAGGCCAGACCTGTGCCCCAATATGGCTGCCTGGTTTGGTGTACTGATAGACCTTTTTTAAAAAACGTCTACCAATGGCCCAGCAAGGAACTAATGTGTATGCTACCCTACTTTGTTTTGGGGAGAGAGAGAGAGAGAGAAGAGTTATATTGATGTGTAAATTGCTTGGATTAACGTGGCCTACATTAGATGTTGAGGAACCAGAAGACTCAGATGACAGGTAAGCTAACAGAACAAACCACTCATGGATCAGACAAAAAAATAAAATCTGAATTTGCTAGAACAAGCAGTGGGTACACAATCAATAGAAGCTGGCAGGTCTACTATTCCAGGCATGATGCCAGGCACCTGAGGCAACCCGGCAGATAATAGCCAGAGGCAAGATGCTGGAAAAAAGAGCATGTGCAGAGACTAAGGACTTGGGACTAAGGACCTTTCTGCTCTGAGCCTTATTCTCAGTTATAACTCAGAATAGGGACCTGTCATCCACACTCTGGTTCAGATTATGGAAAGACCCTCAAACTCACCATGACATTAGTAGAAAAACCAGTATTGAAGTAACCATACCAACTAACCACCACTTAAGGCAGGAGATAATAATATATAAATTGTATATATAATTATTGAAGGTTAGAGTGTTTAATCTCTTTTGTTAAGATTCTTTTTCTTTCCCTCATTGGTTTCCTTATGCTTTCCCTAAAATATTTTTTACTTTCTCTTTGATTTCTTTTAGTATGTTATAGCTTGCTGAAATTGGGCATTTTGTAAGATATTTTGTCTCTTGACTTGACAAAAATCAATAGTTTATATGTAGTCATGATTTTTTTTTCAGCAAGCCATGAGATCTTTTCTTCTTACCTTTCTCTCTTTCTCTTTCCCCCCACTTTTTTTTGTAATCATGCCTATGGGTGAAGATAAAGTGCCTTTCTTTTGTTATTAAGAGCTTAGTAGCCCTGAGCTAAAGGCTGCAATTCTTCATGTCACCACTGTGGTGGCAAATAAGATTTTCTATTTAGTTCTTCATAACCTCATTTGTCAAGGAGACTATATTTCAAGTTTATATAGATTTAAGGCAAACAAAACTGGACAGTTAAAAGCTTCTCATGTCATAAATTGAATTTGTCCATTAGCTTCCTTTCCCCATCCCTTAAAAAAAAGCAATGGGTTATTAACACTGCTGAACACTGATTTGTTTTAAGTATGAATGTAAAGGTTTGTAAACTTAATTTGATTCCCAAAACTTCATTCCAATAATGGCAGATTCAGTGCACTACTCAAGTCCAACATACTAGCATTTACCAAGCTGGTAAATGATGCTTTTGAAACTGGCTGAAATGTGGGATTGTCTTATGTTTCTTGTCACAATTTAAAGGCACCGTTTAAGTCCATTCGTCCTGATGTTCTTATTCGGCTCCTTTTGTGATGATCGAGATCAAAAGAGTGGCGATAACGCTGAAAAGAAGAAATCAATTTCTCTTAATCTTTGCAATGGCATGCCTAGTAGCAACCCCAGTGATTCAACGTCACAAATGGACACAGTGCATGGCTGTTTGCCCAGAAGCAGAGTGGACTCACACTTCTGCTAATCAATGTAACTGCAGCTGCCTTCAGACATCACTTACTTATTCCAGTATATCTGGATATTCCAGATTAAAGCATGGATGTTCTAGAACATCTAAATATAGCAAACTAAGTGACATCTGGCAGCCTGTGTCTCTTTCACTTCCGCTGTTTAACATTCAGAATTTTATTCCAAGGTATTGCTCAACTGCTTTAAAGGTGGTGGCCAGGAGCCATATGTGGTTGGCTTTTTAGCTGTTGAGCTATGATTTGATGACATTTGAAATTCAGTAAACAGCATCAAGGCTGCCTCCAGATATCACTTTAAAGATCCATGTTTTACTAAAGGAAATTGGTTCACCTAGAACCACAGTCAGTACTGTGCATTTTAGTATTTTTGTGACATGGCATTGGTAAGATTCTTCTAGGGATGTGAACAGATATTTGTAACATTCAAAATTTGTATGAATTTGGCCAAATTCGGACATTCAAATTCAAATCGAATGTTGGCACATTTGAAGATTGACATTCAAATACCAATGGAAGGTTTTGATACATTAGTATGAAACTTCATATGGGATTCGTATGGGATTTGTATGCTATTCGTATACATTCATATAAAATTCATTTGGGATTCGAATGGGCTGAACATTTGTATCAAATATGAACCCTACCAATTCAAAGGGAAACTATTTGAATGAATATTAATTTTCTTGCATTTGATTCAATATGAATTGAATTTTAAAAATTCGTGCGAATCCCTAGATCCTTCCATTCAGGTGCTCAGCTCTTCCCTGTATGCTCAATGTAATGTATTCCAATAGGTCCCCACATTCTCAAATGAAGGCGATTTCTTGTTAGTTCTTGTGTAGTTTGCCCACACAGAAACAACAACAACAACCCAACAAGCCCACTGAGAAACATGATCCTACTCAGAGAGACTGCTTAAAACCACTATTTTTAAAACCCATGTTTGGATGCGCACAATATTTTCCCCTGTTCACTTTGCATCAAAGCGATTGGGAAGAGCCACTTTGAATGTGCAATGCTTTGGATTTGCTTTGAGGTTGCTTTGAATAACAACCACCACCAGTTGTGCCTCTGAATCCAAATCTGCTCCAAAGCTTTGAACAAAGGCACAAAAGCTTTCACTTTGCATTTGAAGGTCAGTCTTCTAATACAGACAATATTCGATTCAAATTGTAAGAAGCATTTTTCACCTTTCCCTAAACCCAGAGTATCAGGTGTATAATGCACAACTACAGTAAAGAATCATTAAATATATATGTCAAACAAGTGCTGCTGCACATTAAATTCAGATTTTTAGCTCTGTCTGAATGAACCTGAAATTGCAAATTAGTCATGTTATGAAATTAACACACATAGTGGCACTTTTTCCCAACCACTTTCCTAAACTAGACTAGCTTTCTGATAAGTACTTAAAAATGAAGAGATAGATTACAGTGGATTTAAGCCTACAGTCTTTATAACCATCTCACTGGTGGAGAAGTTTCTAAAATGAAACACTGGGAACCCAAGGACTTGATGATTCTGAAACACAAAGAAAGTGAACTAAGACAACATTTTATCTTAAAAAGGAAAAGAAGCATAAGAAGCTAAGCTAGGCAATTATATGAAGCTGCTTTCCATTGTGAAAAAGGGTGCTCTAGGTGCTATTTGCCTTTGCCATTTCAATTTTCTGAAGTCTTTGAGTGTTCACGCTTTCTTATTCTTCAGCAAATACTCCTGCCCAGCCAAGATTTCATTCAATATGCTATTGAGCATTTCACTCATTAATCACAATTTCTTCATACTTCAGCATGTCTATTGATCCAGTTCAAAGATTCAGTGGTCAGACAAAAAAAGCAAACGTTTGCCTAAAATATTGAGATACTGAATGGCAAGTCGCAATGGGAATGGTTAACTATAATTAATTAGACAGATGCCTCAGTTATAGGCTTCACTATGCCCTCTTCAATTTTTAGTTCATGGTCACTTTTATATTGTCAAGCTTACCTAAGAGCTTCATTCTGCTAATCAGGTACCAAATGCCTTAAGTGTATTAATCTAGTAATTCTTTATGTTTTGATTTGCATTTGAAAACTTGATTATCTTTCCTTCTCATTCTCTACTGGGCCGAATCTTGAAATTTAGCACACTTTCCCCTCAGATAATGAAACTATGGCTGCATCCCCAAAAACTTATTTGCCTCTCTAGTTTCCCTCTACTGTCCCTCTATTCCAACAAACTTTAAAAGTGCCGTTCAGTTCCAGAATAAATGTCTGCATGAGGCTTGGCAAAACGCGTGTTTAAAACACACCTACTGTCCCCACGGAGGTGTGTTTTCTTTGCCCACATCTTTTTCTCCCCGCCCCCTCTCTTGCTGATATGGTGCTGGCGGGAATGGGGAGGGACTGTGATCTGTGCAGCCACAACCAGCGAGACAACTTCTGACAAGTCCAAAGGAAAAATAGCCATCCGTATTCACAAGTTCTCCGTCTGACTCCCCGCCTGCAAAGGCATTCGGGCGGAAGCAATTCATTATGCTATTTACAAGATCTCCGGCTGCTGAAATGGCTTCCCGTGCCGGCTGCAGCCATTGACCACACAATCGTGCGCTCATTCACTTCAACACTTTCACTCTGATCACTGTCAAAATCCACCCTGTACAGCAGCAGTGACTGTAGCAATCCACCCACTTCACACCTTATAACAATGTTGCAATTCTCCACAATTCTGGCTCTTTGAAAGTTCTGACCTTTAGAAAGGGAAAGGATGGGAAGCTGCTGCTGTTCTGGGAGATGTGTGAATGTTTTATGGCTGCAGTGACTGTAGCAATCCACCCGCCCCCTTTGCCATGGAGGGTCCCCATGGTAAATGCTGCCAGGAAAACCCACAGCTTCCAAAAAGTGCTCTGGTCTTCTTTAAAGGGTAGTCTTTTCCCCACAGATTTCCCTCCTTTTGTGCCACTGGAAGCTCAGAGAAAAACAAGGCATGGGGGTGCTCAGAGGCAAAAGAAGCCTTTTAACATTTTTTATTGCTTGGGGATGGGCCCTATGGGTTTTTTCAGGACATCAAGGCGCTCTCTGGGATGGTCTCTTTGCATGCTGTGGTGCTGCTTTTGTCCCTGAGTGACCCAGGACATCCCTGGCCATCCTGATCCTGAGTAACTGTGGAACAGTAAAAACTACTTTACTCAGTAAACTCCCAGATGCAGCATTCACACTACATCCTTGTGTAAACATTGCATTGGGGTGGGGTGGCTGCGGCTCTACATTGTGATCACCATAGCAATGGCCTGGCAAGAAATTCAAGTTGCCAAGGCTGTCGCTATGGCATTGTGGATAGTCCAGGGTGTGTCCAGACTTACATATATTGCAGTCAGGGTGTGGGCATCCAATATTGCATAGCATTTATGCAACTGCTACTTTGAATTTACCTACTGTGGAACAATGAACACTTGCTCGGCAGTATCAGGTAAATTTGAATGTTCCCGCCAGTCTGGACAGGACAGCTAGAACAGCAAATGAAAGCTGAGCCTGCAGCACAGCTCCTATTGGCTGCCCCATCCCAGATGATGTGTGCCTCACTGCACACACCATGGAAGTATTGCAGCTTTCTCTGAGAAAGCTGTGGGGAAGCTGCTAAAGTCTGGACAGCGCATCATGGCTTCGAAGCAGGTAAGCTGAGCTTTTGTCTCTAACAGCAGATTTTATTCCACTAATGTGGGTACTACCCAGGTTGGACCATCCATGCTGTGGGCAAGCAGGCATGATAAGTTTCCATATGTTTCTATAATAAAGGAATGTCAAAGTGAGCCAGTTTGGTCTAGTGGTTAGGGAGTCAGACTCTTATTCAGGAATACCAGGTTTGATTCTGCCCTCTCTCATGAAGACTGTGGGCAAGTCACAGCTCTCTTCTGAGCTCTCATAGCCCCACCTACTTATCAGGGTGTCTGTTGTGCAGAGAAGAACAGAAGGTATGTCAGCTCTTTTGAGTCCCCTTTAATGAGCGAGAAAAGTGGGGTAAAAAAAGCCAAATCTTCTTCTTCTTCTTCTTCTTCTTCTTCTTCTTCTTCCTCTTCTGCTACTACTACTACTACTACTACTACCTCAGAATCAAGCTTATCACCATTTCTGCATACATGGAAGTACACATGAGAGAAATGGAATTTCATGTGGTAACACTGGAAAATAAAACATGTGCTGCCAGCCTTCATCATTTTTCAAATCAACTGGAACATTTGGCTTCCATGTTTAATTGTTATCTAAACAGTTTATTTTAATTTTCCTTGAAATTTTGTAGACTCATTAGGCTAAACTTATGGCACATTTAGGGGCACATCCTAGGTAGACATTTTAACTAGGCTTTCATTCATTTTGAACAGAAGTATTAGATTCTGTATCTCCTAATTGTCTCTTTATGTGCTCAGTATATTAGCCCCCCACTGATTTTTGTTGCTTTTTGATATGCTCATTCATGGAAGCTTCCATTAAACAAAGAAAGGTTGTTCCTCAAGAAAATGAATCAATGGTTCTGTCTTATTTACTGGGGTGGGGGCTAATACTGAAATAAAGTTTTTGTATCCCTACCACTTTGAGAGGGAAAAAATACCCAAGTTATTTTATCTTAACGCTGAATAATTTAAAGATGTGCTCTATATTAAATATTTAATCCAGTCTAAATTATATTTTACTAATACCAATCAATTAAATCCACACATTTTACATGGCCACTTTTATTAAACCAAATTAAATATTGAACCAGATTTAATAATTAAACCAGATTGCTTATTGGATCGATTGAACACATAAGAAATTCAATTTGTATACAAATATATGAAGAACAGTGCAATAAGCTTCATGGTGCTTAGTAAGAAATAAAAAAACTATTGAAATTGATTAAAGTCACTTTAATGTCTGAATCAGTGTGTTTGTGTGAGTGTGTATTCAAGACACATAAAATACTAGGTGTTAGGACAGGTAGAAGCCAATTGGAGGGGGGAATTGTCTCAGATGTTGCCTGGTCATTCATGCGGGAGGGAGTCTTCATATGGTTGCTTCTTGGGTCAGCTTGACTTGACAGCCAGTTACACATAGCCCTCCTACAATCTGACTTGCAGCAACTAAAAGACCACTGTGAACTAAATCAATGGGACAGGATGGTGTTAGAGTGGGAAATCTGAGTATAAGATCAGTTCAGGGCAGGAGAATATTTGGAAATCCACCCTAGTACATGTGTGTGTGTGGGGGGGGGACAACATTAGACATTGCCCTACCCAGTACTAAGTGTCTCAAATTTCAGCTGGAAATCTGCCAAGAAGCTGCATTTTATACTCAAATCAATCTGTGACACATTTGCTGGGCATTTTGAAAATACAACCACTTTGCTTCAACATTTGAGGTGGTAAAGCAGCATGTATCATAGGGTTCTTCCACATTTGCAACCGGGAAACAGATTTAGCAATCTGTTAAGTCTGGCCTCCCGAGGATCCGTCTCTATTTTGGACGGATCCAAAGGGCCCTTGTGCGTCCGCACACACATGGGGAGGTCAGATTGGACAGCTGGATAGCCTGGGTGCTACGCAGAAGCCACAGCACCTATTTGGAAGGGCATCCGGCCTCCCGCAACACCGACGCTACCAGTCACCATGTGTTTCTGGTGGTATGGGGTGCGTGGGAGAGGGCAGAAGGAGACAAACCATCCTGCTTCCACCCTCCCCAAGATGACGGCCACTGGGACATCTGTCCCTTCACCTGGCCATGTGCGGAAGCATCCTGCTTCCACATGGATCCAGGCTAAGGGGCGGACTGAAGACCTCATTATTGAGGTCTTCATTTTAATCTGATTTTCGGCAGGGAGACCCATTTTAGAAATGGATTTCGTTCGCTGAAATGCAGAAGCGGCCTCCTGGAAGGGTTGCTGAAGAGGTTTCCAGTGCGGAAGGTTACTACCAAGGGGTTTGATATGGGGCTTAAAGGGGTGGTTAAAATGGTTTTCGCAGCCAATGCGGAAACACCTATATTCACGTAACTCAAGGCACATCTCCATTTACCTGCAAAATTGCCTTCTCAAAGGGTCTAAGCTGCTGCATCTCCTTATGTAGTGGTATAGACTATTCCAGGATGAGTCAGCACCCCTGCTGAGGGCCAAATGAGGCTGTGGAAGTGCCCTATTATATAGCTAACAAGATATTTTTGCCAAGGTGCTCACAAGACTGTTCCATGTTAAAATGGATACACAAGCCCTTTCTGCACTGGGCCTTGTTCCGGATTGTATTGCATGTTGATGCAGACTAAGGCAGACCTCAGGCAGGGCCTGCCATCATCTGCACCAGCATGTGAATGGCAGATCCCTATTCTGGGATACAATCTGGAATAAGGCCCAGTGCAGAAAGGGCCATAGCCCCACTTGGAAAGAGCAAAAGAAAGAAACAGCTCTCTTGAACTCTTTAATAAGGAGATCCTATAATTATGGAAAATTATTATACCTCATAATATATTTCCAATACAGTTAAAACAGTAACTATATTGGGGTCACTGAAGAGATACTAATACTTAATTTATGTGCATGCTGAATTGCTTTATTACTGACACACCTCTCCACACACCTCTCCATCTTTTCTGTCTGAAGCAGACATAGGAGATTCCACTATACTAGAAGGCTGGGGGGGGGGAATCCACCCCCGTGTAACTGTCAATATGAACTATGCAAAAATGGAGTCCAACTGTCAGTTCTTTCATGTTTTCATTAAAGCAATGCTTCCAAACAACTTCAACTGGTTGGATAATACTATTTTTGCTTGAAGAAAAAAAAATCAATAATACTTTCACCTTGGTTTACATTTCCTCACTATTAATAACAGAATTCTTAAAAAAAAAGAAAGAAAAAAGGACTAGATGCTATAATTTTGTACATTCTGGGAAACTTGCCAAAAAGTATATTTCCCCCCCCCTCAAATTATATATTATAGTTGGCTATAATTTAATTATTGATTCATTCTTCTTTTTAACTCTCTTCCAAATCTCTTATGCTAAGCCTGAACAGACTGTAATTATGATCCCCTTCATTTTTTGCAAATGCAACTTTAATATGTTTTGGGTCATGCGGCCTTCTTTTAAATATGATTAGTGTTACTCCAGTGGTTTTCCTTACAGTGTGAATCCCACACAAATGAAGGACACATCTGTGATTTTATGCGGAAACTTGTATCCATTCCCTTTAATCAAATGGTTTTGCCTAATTGCCAATATCAGGAAGATTGTCTCCGTAGCATCCTACATCTTCTCTTTTTGACAGATTTTGTAAGGCACTTTCAAGGCTGCACAGTCTCTTCTTTTGTTTCATTGAGCAGAGATTTTTGTCAGCCTAGAGCAGAAGTGAAAGCAACAGGGTGTTTTGGAAAGTCTTCTTCAAACCACGAGTTTTACCAGTGGGCTCCTGGCGGTGCCCTAAAAGGCACAAATCCTAAAACAATCATAATTGTGAATCATAAGTCTTTTCTGGACATGGCTTTATTCTGATTATATCTTGGAGTAGGGATCTGCTATCCTCATGCTGATACAGACTACAGGAGGCCTGGTTGAGCAATTGTCTCTATCCCAGAAGAATAAAGCCTAGTGTGAAAAAGCCTATATACAAATCTGTGTGCTTCCCTCTCCCCATTCCCTTCTGTTGCAATAGAAATTGCCTTTTGCACCAAAATTAACATATTTTTCATTGTGACCTCTGCAGCAAACTTAGGCAATCCTGTGCCCATCAAGGTTTCTCATCCAGAGATCCTGTCAGTCCCAATGCTTGGACCCATTGCCTTTTGCACTGTTTATTCTCCCCCTTTTGCATGAACAAAATAGCTTTATATTTGTAGTGCTATTTGTAATTCAGAGGCTGCAAAGCCTATAGCAGGAAGAGTAAGTGTTCTTAGAGCCCTTTAAAAGCATCATAAAGTCAACCATGTAGATCTACCCATAGGGACTAAGAGCATAAGAACATAAAAGGAGCTCTACTGGATTAGGCCACAGTGTGAGCATCCTGTCTCACACAGTGGCCCTCCACTTGCTTATGGCATCTCAAGCAGAGACATGGGCAAACATTTACCTACTCTTGAATCCCAGAAAATAGCCTTAGAGGCATCCTGTTTGTCACCTCAGCCTGAAAGATGTACTTAGGCATCCATTCTAGTAGCAATTGATACATCTGTCATCCATAAATTTTCTTAAAGCCATCTAGGCTGGTAACTGTTACCACCTCTTCTGGTAGTAAATTCCATAGACTGATGACCCTCTGGGTGAAGAAATACTTCCCCTTGTCTGACTTTCCTACCCATCAGCTTCACTGAGATCCCCCTGGTTCTAGTGTTGTGTGATAGAGAAAAGAATTTTGTTCTATCCACCCTTCCTATACCATGCACAACTTTATGTACTTCCACCAGGTCCCCTCTTAAACCACATCTTTCTAGGCTGAAGATGCCTAAACGTTGCAGTCTAATTTCATAAGGGAAGTGTTCCATCCCCTTAATGATTCTGGTTACCCTTTTCTGTTAAGTTAGGTGAAGCCAAAGCTGTGTTCATATATACGAAGAAGCATCTCAGAAGCATTCCTCTCATTTCACCTATAATCCACTTCCATAGCCGAGAATATTCAAAAGGAGCATAAGGGAAAACCATTGTGTGAACAATCACGCCTTGGAGCAATCAATGAGCTGAATCGTTTTGTTTTTACATTATTTTTTTTTCTCCCCCCCCCTTGCTTTGTGTGATAATACCTAATTATATGGGCCACCACTCACTGTCTTTAGGATGGGAAATCCTTAGAGCAACATTAGAGATATCTCTGCAGTTTTGCTTACCGATGACATCATTCAAGAAACTGTCCATGGTTTCAGGTCCCAAGATGAAAAAGACAAAAGTTTTACCCTTGTTCCTGACATTCGGTTCAAGAAGGGAGAACAGCAGCAAGTTTAAACTTTAAAAGAATAAAATATCTTTATCTGCATTGATTTATTTTATACTCTGTTATTTGTGTTTTGCTTTGGAGTTGCATGAATCATCTTCATTTTTCTTTGGCCAGATTAATCTGAAAGCCCTCTGCATGTGAATTGTGTTTATTAAGAAGCATATGGGCATAAAGAGAACACACTCCAGTTGGTAACGCCTGAAGGTGAGCCCAAAGTAATTTGATCATTTGTAAATCATTGCCACTTGAAATTTTCTCAATACAACTTAATTATGATTCAACACAATATAAAGCTTTTTGGGGGGAGTGAGAGGGAAAGAGATGGGTAGAATTCTTGTGTTTTTCCTGGAGGGAAAAAGGAAACTAAGAGCTATTAGCTAGAGCTATGCAATATTATCTGTGTATAATTCTTCTACATTACTGAACATCTGTTAATAAATGTGATTCAAATATCTACACTGTTTTGGTGCTTCTCTATTTCTATTTGTATTCACTCTTAAGAAAGAGATCCATGTCCTTATTTTCTAGAGTTGTACTAAATGAACAATCCTGAGCAAAGATTGGTAGCTTGTCCCCTCATTTTATGTTCTGAACAACTGTATCATGTGGGAATAAAATGGAGTAGCAAATCAATACAACAGATCAGAAAGTGTTCAAAGAAACTTTTATATTTGATCTCTATTTTTAAGCTTATCTGCAAATGTGAAAGTACAAATGAACAGAAGGCTGACAAAACCCAGAAGCTAAAGTAATAGTTTTTGATGCTCTTGATCACCTTGGATATCATACTCTTAATAAATGTTTGGTTGTATGGGTGAAGCATAATTCCAAGGTGACCAGCTGTCAATTAGCTTTCAGGAATGCTCTCTAATAGTCCTTTGTAAAAGCTAAACTGGGATTTGTCACCTCCCCAGCCTCTTTAATATACTGGAGGACTATCAGGGATAAATTGCTAATGGTATTGGGATCTTCAGCTATAAGTAAATAATGTGGATTTTCATCTGATATAAGGAACACATGCAGAGCTTGAATGATGAGAGGAGACTGAATGATTCCTACTAAAACTGTATTTATTTACATATTCATCACAGCAATCCCAGTGCTCCAAGTGCCCTTCACTGTATTCTTTATTTAGCTGAAGCAGCAGCAACTCCACAAAAGGAGATATTGGCAGAATTGCAGGAACCATTGTGTCTCTATGGGAAGAACCTCCAAAAGAACAAATCTGAGAGGAAGTGTTTTTATTTATTTATTTATTTATTTATTTATTTATTTATTTATTTATTTATTTATTTATTTATTTATTTATTTATTTATTTATTTATTTATTTATTTATTTATTTATTTATTTATTTATCCCACCCTATACCAAAAACTCTCAGGCCTAGTAAGAACATTTAAAATCAGACATATTAAAACAACAAGAGTATATATTAAAACAATAACAGGGTCTGTAAAGTGGGAGAAGACAGTGTATTCCCATAGTCCATTACAATAGTTCAATCTGGAGATTACCAGAGCATGGATAACAGTAGCCAGGCCATCTCTGTCCAAAAAGGGCTTCAACTGACGTACCAACTGTAGTTGGAAATAGGCACTCTTGGCCACAGCCTCCACCTAAGCTTCAAGCGTCAGCGCAAGAAGGACAGCAGAGACTAAAGAGATATGGACATGGAATGTTCCCAGTGTCCACAACAGGAGCAAGCCACAGTACAACCACTTTTTTTTTTCTTATTTTGCACTGCTACATTTTGCAGGTAACCTCTCTGATTGAAAGGTCTTAGGATCTGGCAGATCTTTTGTAGGAAGATTCACGTTGGCCTGATCAGCACTGCTGATGCTTCAGGCTTAGGGCAATATTTGTTGTACCTGTCAAGTTCTCACACAATATTCCCTTTACCTTTTAGCCTTGGCCGGGACAAATGAGGCCCTCTTGTTCCATGTTCTACAACAACGCTTCTCAAATTGTGCTCTTCCAGATGTTCCTGAACAATAGTTTCCAGCTGGAATCCTGAGAATTGATGTCCAGAAACATATGGACCATAGTTTAAGAACCACTGTCTTAGAATATTAAGATCTTTTCCATCTGCTTTCCAAGATTTTAAGGGTGGGAGGTGTTCGGTATTTCCATACTCAAATTGACATTAGTTTTATGTAACTGGTGAACTTTCCCCAGTTCTGGCACTGGAGTTCTATTATTCTGCTACATTTTTTTCTTTAAAATTTTATTGCGCCATCTTTTTTAGAGATTTGGGGGATCTTTTGTTTTGTTTTGTGTTTTGAGATAACAGTATCAGAGCGACAAATTATCCTTACCCATATTCCCCAGAAGGTCACATTTTATCTTTAAACATAGAGCTATCATCAACTCAGAAGGAAATTCTCATTGTGCCTAGCAGCGCTAACTCCCAGGACAGTGAGGCTAGAATTGTAGTTTTCAAAAGCTTAGGTGCAACCCCTTCACATCAATTTCCTAAGAGTAGTGCAGTCTACAAGAGACTTAGTTCTCAGTAGAGTTGGTAAGGCTTGCTGTTCCTATTGCTCCCCAGACCTGTTGGAGCTACCAAAGGACTCAAGGGCAGGGGTGTGCACAAATATTCATAACTTTTGAAATTCTGCCAAATTTGGGCATTCAAACTCAAACTGAATGTTAAGATATTCATATGCTAACATTCAAACAAATACTAATGTTTCTGGACATTTGTACAAATAGTTTGGACATTTGTTAAGTTGAGGAACACATCAGATACATATTCATTCGTATCTGATACGCATTGAATGTGTATGAATAGATTCGTATTGAATAGAATTTTACCACATTCAAATGCAATCTATTCATATAAATACAGACTTTTGAACATTTGATTTGCTTCAAATTGAATGCCAAAAAAAAAAAAAAAACATGCACATCCCTACTCAAGGGATCTTTCTGCATGGAGCAGAAAGTACCTGTGTAGCTCAGTTATAAGCCTCATAGACCTGAGTGGTAATGCAGATCTATGAGGCCATGCTGGTCCACTATGTCTGCACCAGACACAGCACAATCCAGATGAAGGGAAGCCTTAATCCAGATCACTGCATACCACCACACGAGTATGGCCCTGATTCAGAACAAGGGAGCCATGCAGAAGGCCAAAAAGCACACACATCCCAGATGCCCTGAAGCTTCCTAGCCCTCAGGAGCATGAGGTTGTGGCCACGAAGCAGGTAAGTTCTACAGGGCTAAGGTGAGTAAAAATGAAGCCAATGAGATGATGCTTTTCAGATCTCATTCATTGCTATGTCCTGGCACACACAAGCATGGTCGCACACTCACACACATTTCATTATCAGTGCAATTGATGCATCCTATGCTGTATTTCAATGCATTCTTCTCCTTCCCATCAGTAGTAACTGATATTTGTTAGCAACAGAGCCTGGAAAAAATGGGACATTTCTGGGAAGGGATTTGTCTCTGGTTACATAGTGTGAGCTGCTCTAAGTGCCTTTTAAGGCTTAACGGTGGCACATAAATAAAATAAAGTCAGAAGGATATGAGATCAGGTAGCTAACATGAGATATTTTGTTTCAACAAGGCTTTTTTACTATGTAAATTATGTCACAATGTGGGACACATTAAGTGAAGTGGGTGTGTCAAGACATTAATTATTCTTCAAAAGATTCTTCACAAAGAACAAGACAAATCTGTAAGAACTGATTTTGGCAGTTAAGAATAAAGAAAGTGATCCAAGGAAGCATGTTTCCTCCATATCTGTGTAACTTATATAGCTAATGTTTCTTAGGAATGACAAGATTAAAAGAGATAACAACTGGAATTTTAAAAAGCAGTCAAAATATTAATTTAAAATATGCAGATGACACTATGCTTTTGCTGAAAAGTAAAGAATGAGAAGAATTCTAATTCGAATGTCAAAATAGGAAGTCTAAAATAGAAGACAAAAATAAGATCAATTTTCATGCTGAGCAAAATTAGTTAAAAAATAAATAGTACACATTATCAACAGTTTTGTCCTTTTGAATACATAATAGATGAATATGGAAACTGCTGGAGAATTAAGGAAGAAATAAATGGCAAAAACAAGCTTAGAAGAGATTATGGGGGAGATTTCACTATCAATAAATATTAAAATAATTAAAACAAAAGTCTTCCTGTGGTGATGTACAGCAAAGAAAGTTGGATACTAAGAAAAATTAAAAGAAGATAGATGTCTTCAAATTATGGATCAAGTGATGGTTACTAATTATAGCGTGAGCTGTAAATCAATGAACATTTCCACACTTACCTCTTGGGGTCCAATGTAAGTGGTCTGGTAAATACAACCTGTCCCAAACTGGAGTAGGGATGTGTACGAATATTCTAAACATTCAAAATCCAATCAAATTCATTTACATGTGGACATTCGAACTTGAATCAAATGTCTTCATATTCAAATTCAGACATTTGAATGGATTTTGAATGTTTCAAATATATAAGTGCAAATATATGCATTTGCACTTATAATACAGGATGAAAATGGAATGTATACACGATAAAATGGGATGCATAGAAAATGCGTACAGATATGTATAACATATATGAATGTTGTCAACATTTGTATCTTAAAATACAAATGTAACATTCGAACAAATAGATTCAAATGTAACAGACTTGAATCATTTTTTTTTTAGGATTTAGATTTTAAACATTTGAATCAAATCGAATGTTCTGACATTCAGTTCAACTCAAATTTGAATGTAAAAAAACTCACCACATTCTTGCACACCCCTAAACAGCAGTGGATTGTTCCAAGTTCAGAACAAGGCTATAAAAGAAGCAAAACTGTGTTACGTGAAATTATTTTGTAAATTATCATGGCAATGCACTTGCCATATAAAATATGCGAAAGGCAACTTATATTTTGCCCATATGTTCTGTGTGCTTCTGTGTGAGAGAAGTATTTGAGTTGTATAGGGGGAGCGAAGAAGTATTATGTGCACCAACAATTAACTGCTTATTTCATAATATACTAAATTTCATAATATCAATGGAAAATTCTATACAATGACATGTTTGTCTCTGTGGATATTTTATGGTTGTGATTCTGACAGATTGCTCCAACAATTCTAGTACAGTGATACAATATTTCTGTAAACAAAAACATAAATAATTATTATATGTTAAATGTCTCATGAAATCTTAACAAGGGAGTATGATCTTGGAACAAAATGAACAAAGAGAATGAATTTAGAAAACTGAAGAGGTGCTCTTAATAGAAAATAAATAGAAATTATCAAGTTGTTTTTGCTGCTTCATGTTAGAAGGGGGGAAAAGACAAATCCAGTAATGTGGACAAGATGTATGTATGATTGTGTAGGGATAAATATTAAATAGCTGTGCTCATTAACTATTGACACATCATTTTAAATGTCTCTGCATCCATGCTATTCACTGTGGGCATATTTGGATCAGTATTTTGTTTTATTGAAAACATTTCTGTAACACCCCTCATTTAAAAATCCCAGAGCACTTAGCATTAATAAAGTATAACCAGAAATACAAACAATAAAAGCAGTTTAAAACTTCCATTAAAAACAGTGATCTACAGTAATCAAAACAAAGTTTTTGGTCACCTTCATCTACCATGGTTTAAAAATAGGTTTTAAAGCAAGACCTGAAAATTCCATAACATTATTGTCCTACTTCAGGGTTCAAGTACTCCTTTCACTGGGAACTTCAGCAGAGAGGACAATGAGATACCGTAAGGCTGCAGTTCTATTCAAAACTACATTAAAATTGATCTTATTGAACAACAACAACAAAAAAAAAACCACGCACACAGTCAACTGTGAAATGAAACAGGTATGAAGGGGGGAAAGAGAACCAGTTCAGACTCTGAACTCTTGGGTGAGGTTGAATGCTGCCCATGTTGTCCTCAGTGGCCAATCTTTATTTCCAGTTCAGCTTAAACTTGTATAACATAAATTATTATTCATCTTCAGTGATCATCATTCAACCAGCCTTGATAGTTTTAAGAAAGGATTAGATAAACGGCTACAAGAATGGATGCCTAGGTACCACCTCCAGGTTGGACAGACAGGCTTGATAATGTCCCGAAGCAGTTGATGGGCCATTGTGTGAGGCAGGATACTGGACTACCGGTAGATGAGTTGTGGCCTGATCCAGCAGGGCTCCTCTTATGCTCTTAGGTTCAAAGGAAATAAACACATGCTTTTGGACCTTCTGAAATTTCTCATCACTAGGATACAGTTTGGATCAGGCTGATAGCCTACATAAAGTTTTCTAACAAATTTACAACAGCACGTTAGTAGAATTTTAATTTCTAACAAATGATAAGGTTTCTAAGCAATTTGTGATGTTTCTTTGGAAATTACACACCTACACAAGATACTTTTTTTAAAAAAAAATCCAAATGTTTTTCAGTATATCAACCCAGAAGAAAAATGAATCAGGAGATACCCTTCTCAGACAGCTGTGATTAGCTGCATGTCCAATTCCTTGTTCATATATTTATCCATGAATGTGTATTAACAGTCCTAAGGTTTCAGCCATTATTTCTTCATAATCAGCCTCCCTGTTGTCTATCATGCCACCTCAAGCCAGGGCCATGTCAAGGTTCCACTCACTTGAAGCAGGTATTATGAATGTCTTGCAAGTCAAAACATAAAGAGACTGAAGATCTTAATGAAGATCTTAACTCGTACTTAGCATATTCCACCAGATGAACAATGAACACTTAGTATAACCTCTGAAATTGTTTTATTCCTGAGTTTGTGTGCTAATGCATATACATGTTTACTTGCAAGCATATATAAGACAAGTGCAAAATGCTATCATATATGGAAGTATGTGTTACTTTTATTCTCTGAAACATCACTTTTCTACAGAGGTAGTCTTAAACCTTTTTGATTGAATGACTTAACCCCTAAAATCTTTAAGTCCTCCAAAATTACTTGTTTAAATTTTAAATAATTCAAGATTAAGCTCCACACTGCTGGTATTCTTTACCTAACATTTATATAATCTCAGATAAACCCAGATCGGAAATTAAAGTAACAGGAGTTTGGCTATTTAAATTGGAATCTGTTTGGACCTCACATGGAGTCCCCAGAACTCCTGCCAATACGAACGTGAATCATACACCTTGGGCAGCATATGGCCTTCTGCACTCAGTTAATATTGCTGGCAACCTCAGATGGGAAGAATGATTTTCATTTTCCTTCCTTTTTTTTTTTTTGGTAAGCATTTGCCATAATTTGTAGTTTGAACAATGGATTCTCTTTTTACATCAAGCTGTGTCATTCTAGTGTTTAAACACTTCCCACTGTTAGGAAAACCTGCAAATTAGGAATTAACAAAATTAACCGGTGCAATTTAGACATCAGCTTAATCAGCCTTGATGTGCTGGCTGCAATGGCTGCAGCAGAGTGATTGCCCCAAAATGTAGTCTAATGGGTTTGGATGAACATTTGGACAATGTTACAGAAAATAACAGCTCACTATCACACACAGCTGAGGCCTCATCAAACAAATATGTAGGTTCCCCCCTCCTTCAGCTTTAATTCCCTGACTGTTTTGTAGGAATGGTGATTAGCTATCTTTTTGTATCATTAAGGATGTGGGTATGTAGCTAAATCAGACACAGTGTAAGTACTTTGAAAAAAATGGAAGCCAATTTAAATACATATAATATTATACAAATATATATATATATATACAAATATATATATGTATTTGTAACCTTGTGAGAAATGGTAACTAATAATAAATATCTAGATATGTAGCATATGTAGCATATATTAATATCTATACTGGTGCCACAGATGGGTGCTCCAATTACCAAGAGAATGCACAAACAGACTGATTCTTACCTGGTTCCACATTTGTTATTCCTGTGCACCAGTCTTCAGTGTTTGCCACCAGGAGCATTAGTGGGATTCCACCATGAAGGTGGAAGTGCTTTCTAGCTGCCATATTTATTATTTATTTATATTTATATCCTGCTCTATACCCAAAGGCCTCAGGGCAGGTTACAATATTATATTATCCTACACAGGTCTCTGCCCTCAGGCTTACAATCTAAAGAGACAAGATACAAAAGGAAAATGGTGTGGGAGGGAACAGGGACACTCTGGCAGCAACAGTGTCCTTGCAATGGTAAAATACTTTTATTTTCTTTTTTTCCTCCATTCCCCACAGGCATGATGGTCCCTTCATAGCCTGTGTGGTGACAGTTGGGAGGGAGGATCAATGCTAGGAGCTTGATGGAAGGGGCTCACCCAATTTCCTTCTCTCTTCCTCTCCCCACAGGCATGCTGGTTCCTTCATAGCCTGAGTGATGACAGAGCTGGAATGCCCATGACCATAATTATCAGGAAATCTAATTTCAGATCCCAAGCCAGGATAATGGACTTTCCAGGGAGGTGGAGGCTAATGACAAACATACTCGCATCTCATTGGACAGGATGGTAGTCGTGAAATCCTCATAATGGCATCGTGTGGCCATGTGGGTATGGTCCTGGTTTGCTTCCATTTAAAGATACAGGAAGCTGATTATTCAGGAAAAGAGAACATGCAAACAACAGCAAGAACTACCATCATGTGGCTTTTGCTTAGGAATGACCTACACATTTAGCATAGCAACTCTAAAGAAACTAGTTAAACCTGAAGGTCTAGCAGTGGAGTGTGGTGGCCACCAATTATCATCTTATGTTAAGAGAAAGTTTTGTGTTTAAAATTATGAGTTTAGGTCATTTATTACGATCCACACAACGGAGGCACTTTGGAACCGTAGTGAAGACAGTTACAGGTAGGCAAGGGGTGAGGCTCACTCAGCTGTCTGGAAGGGAGGTGGAGAGTGAGTAATAGAATTCTGCCAGCCAATCAGCGAGCAGCAGGCTCTCAAGGGGCCTGATGTGTTTGTGCATAGTGAAAGAAAGAAAGAAAGAAAGAAAGAAAGAAAGAAAGAAAGAAAGAAAGAAAGAAAGAAAGAAAGAAAGAAAGAAAGAAAGAAAGAAAGAAAGAAAGAAAGAAAGAAAGAAAGAAAAGCATTTCTGATAAGGCTCTGTCAGTTTGGTTAGAATGTCAGAATGTCTGTAGGTCTGCTGTTTCAATTCTGCACTCCTCCGTGAAGCCAGCTGGATGACCTTGGGCTAGTCACAGCTCTCTTTCTAAGCTCTCACAGCCCTACCTATCTCGCAGGGTGTCTGTTACAGGGAGAAGAACAGAAGGTTTGTCAGTCACTTTGAGTCAACTTCTCTCCTTATCCTCCTAGGCTAGAAAAGGTGGATTAGGGTGATTTGAGAACACCAAGGCCATATGCTTTCCTCTCTAAAACACTTTTGAACCAGATTTTTTTTTCTTTGCTGTGAGCGAATGCAGTGTTTGATGAAAGGATTACTAGTTGTCTTCTATGTCAAAAGAAAAACATTGGCTTCTCCTATACCAAAATCTATGAAGGCGTATGCTTCAAAGCTTGAGAAGACTGTGAAAGCGTTCAAAATAAAGTTTCACTCATCTTGTGAAATACGGCAGTCTTGAGCAGACAGGAACAGGAATAGCAAATAAATAAGAATGTTGAAAAGTCTTGATATATTTCTATTAGATGACAGAACTCTGTCCTGTTACTTTCTTCCTTTTTTGAGGGAGGTGGGGCTAGTACTTTTTACCACAGCTCACAGCAAACTTTTACAAGTAGCCTGCCTGCATACTCTTTCCAGAGTTTGACCATAAAACTTCATTACATTTATAAAATATGCAATAGAACATTTAAAACAGCTATACTCTGCAAAGCATTTCCATAAAATATTTAAATTATTAAAATCAAACTCCTTTTGTCAAATACGTGATCAGGCAAAGTACATTTTTGATTCATTAGCCGTCTAATCTTCTTTCTCCAACAATCACTGATTACACAACCTGCGAATAAGTAGTGCAACTGAAATATTATCCCAGGGGTTTTTTAGTACCGTTTTCTTCATGAGTGGTATGTTGTTTAGGTCATGCATAGGGCAATTACTGAGCATATTATGGTAGTAAAGTCCTAGAGCTTCTCTCTTCTTACTTTCTTGCCTGTTTTCATGTCTTTTTGACACAAGATTGGCAGAATTTAGGTGATTCTGCACTGGTCAGTATACTGGACCACCTATTGTACTACTAGGAGCCACTCTTCTATACACTGCTACATTCTAAGGGAGAGCCTTGCAGAAGGGAGACTCCTAAGCTGTGTCTTCACGGCAACCTTATCTTGGATTCAAAATGTTTTGAATCCTCAGAGTCCACATGACAGTTTGGCTTAACACGCTTTCCCCATATTAAACCACCCCAAAGCGTGGTGAATCTCAATCCTGATTTCAACAGGTCTCACTCAGGATCGTGTGCTTGGAACGTTTTACATTTTTTACTGTGCGGACAGTACTGTTTTAAGGGATGAGAATCCGTGTTTAGGGTTTCCCTCTCCCAATAGCTTGCTTCCAAAGACAGTGATTTCAGTGTTAAAAATCCACCCTTAGCAGTGCTACACTGTAGCTATGGAACCACTTCAACCTGATAACAATGTTGCAATTTTGCACAATTCTAAAAGTTCTAACTTTAGAAAGGGAAAGAAAGGGAGGAAAGCAGCTTAATGTGAATGTTTAAAGCAAAGGGGCTTTAGTTGCCGCTGCTGCTGTGTGCCCTGAGCAATGGGGAGATGAGGAGGGGAAAGAATCGCTGGATGGCTGCCCGGTGCCATTTTTCCTCCATCCATGGAAGCGGCAGCCACCCAGCTAGGCTTCGTGAAGGGGTCCCTTATGGGTGGCGCGTCCATGCCAGGAGGAAGAGGGCAGGGCAGCCCCGAAAAGCAGCTTTTAAAAGTAGCCACTGGAGTCCCACCTGGAGTCACATACCCCACGTACGATCCTCAGAATCCGGATCCAACGCAACTAAGTTAAAAGTAATGGGAACAGGCAAATTCGCGTTTGCATCCGGTTCTATTATTCCGGTTTAGGGAAAGCGAAATAAGCTTGCTGTGGGGATTCGCCCCTAGTGTGCCTGCTTGTTGAGGTAGTTCTTAGGTTGTGTTCACATATGGACTAGAAATAATTAGAGGTGGCAGGAAAACCTAAGGTTTTCTCTTTCAACCTTCTTCAGTACTGACTCCTCACACCTTTTCATTTCCATCCATTTTACTGTTGGATTTTTCACTCGGGAAAGATTAACCTTGTTAATCTAAAAGCAGTCGTCTGCATCATAATCCAAGTTGTATTCATTCTTAACCTGAAATATCTCCTGACTCATATACAGTAATTCTTCCGTTTGAAAGCATGCCTTCATTTTGCTTTCTTGAATAAAAAATGCATTATGTTCAGGAATTGTGATAAATAACTGGAATACAATTTCAGGTGATTAACTTATATGTTTCATTCTAGCATACAACAGCAAGTAGAGAAGAAGAAGAGGAACACATCTTTTTCAGTGTGTCTGAGCCACACATTCTGTTTGTTTTGCCGTAAATCAAGGGCATAAGTTCACTTATATGAACACAAGGCCTCTATTTCACTTCTCTTTGAGCCCTTCCACTCTGGGCAGCAGATCAGACCATGGTCTGGTCCAGGCCTGTACCATCTGTATGCTGGCATATGCTAAGGGAGGCCCCACCCAATGTCACCCTTTGTCTGTATTAGATAAAGCTTGGACTGGGCTAGGGTGCTGAAAATGGCTGTAGACCTTGATCTGGACACCCTCAATCACTTGAGGTTTATAACCAGAACATGGGTGGTATACCAGATGAGGAAGGCATGTAGATGGAGTTTCCCAGTGGTTTAATATTCTAAGGAAAGCGCCACAAAGTGTACTAAACAACTAGCCATACCAGAAACTCCAAATGCTGGGAATAAAGTTTCTTGTATTTGTAACCTTAAATCTGCCTCTGAGGACTCTTTGGAGACAGTGGTGAGGGCAGGAACAAGGTGGGCTGTCTGAATGGGGTGGTCATGTCCTGCTCCAGCAGCAACACATCTGAGCCTGGGATGGGTTGCACCTTTCAGCACATGGGTGACCCATCCTGTCTCTCAATAAAGGATGAAAAGTGTAACAAGAACCTATTATTCTTCCATGATTCCTCCTCCTCTTCCATAAGTACTATATTTCATGCTATTTGAGAAAATCCAGGATTTCCTATCCAGGAAAGATATTTAAAATTCATGCTTGCTCAAAACATAGATATTTATCCTGGACAACAATAAATAGACAAACAAACAAAGTTTATATTTACCTCCTTAAGCACACACAAAACTGTGAATGCTGCCTTAGATGTACCAGAAGTACATAAAGAGAACCATTTTCTAATGACAGTAAAAAAATACTGTCAAACAAAAAAAGAGATGCAGTGATCTTTGCAGGCATTTAAATCTTTCTTTTCTTCTTTTTTTGCTGTTTGCATTTTCAGTGTTCCCCTTCCTGTTCCATTTTTTTTTTTTACAGGCCGTATTATTTCTAATTTTACTTTCATTATTTCATTCTCTCTCATAGACTGCTGGTCCCCAGGATTACATTTCGCTTGCAGCTGTCAGGCAGTTCAAATTGCTTCTCTGAAATTATTACTCCCACATTCAAGATGTTTCTGGATATATCACATTGTGTTTCAAGACTGCCGAATGCTAAAGAATTCAAGGAAACTAGATGATTCATAGAATAATCAGGCTGGGTGGCTTTGCATTTTTCCTGCTGCCTCGTATTTGCTTCTGTTTTGTCAACATAAATATGAATATGAAACAAGTAAAGTTTAGATTTTTTTTTAAGAAATGCCTAAAATTACAGAATTTATAAAAAAATTAAAGCATACATAAGACACACATCTAAACAAAAGACATAATAGGTTTTGTAGTCCTATTTTTAAATGCATTTCCTTGATCATTCATCATTATGCTTTTTGAAATGCATTTTTTTTGCAACTACCACATACTTTTTGCACATCCTTCTAAAAAGAAAAGTGAAGCAGGCAAACAAAGAAGCATAACATCCCAAAACATTAAAGAATGTGTAGAATTTAATTTGTGATATGCATGAACTGATTAAAACATTACAAGTGGGAACCATCAGATGTTTCCTACATGAAGAAAGGTCAATTTTACATATTCTTCCATGTAATTGATCTTCAGTGCCAACATGTATTATTTAGTCAAGCTGGTGAGCAGTCAATGGAAGAACATGGAGTTTGCATGGAGTAGTTCTAGAGACATGAGCAGATAGAGGCCCTTTCTGCACTGAGACACAATAGATCAAGTTTAACAGATCTACTGATCCAGATCATGGGGAGGCAAGTGCTGGGTGAGCACCATCTGCACTGACTATCAGCTCCTGGTACTTCCAAATGACAGAGGCATGCCATCTGAACAGCTTTGTGATCCATAGAGTAGCCAGAATGAAGACCTCATGTATCAGGTTCTCAACATATCTGAATCAAGGGCCTGTTGAACTGTCTCATGCAGATATAGCTGGCCTAACAGGGAATGGGGCCTTCTTGATTCAGATTAATATGTGGATGTGGAGACCATGGATTCAGATCAGAGGCCCTTTGATCCAGATCATGACACTAGTGCAGAAAGGGCCTTGGAATCTCTCGGGCTCCAATCACGCCTAAGGTTTAATCCAGCTTCAGTTCACTTCCAGAGTGAGAGAACATATCAGCAAAGTGACAAGCTATTTTCTTTAAGAATTATCTAACTTATAAAATCCACCTTTGAGACAGATAATGTGGAAAGAAAACAATTGGTAAATTTGCTGCTGTGTTCTCTCACTCTGAAGGTGGACTGAAGCTGAATTAAAACTTAGGTGTCAATGAAGCCTGGGAGATTCATTTTGACAATTTATCTACAAGAAAAAAAAATCTATTGTCTATCACAATTCTGGATTGGGCTTCATTACATTAATTGAAATTTGCACTGCTGCTAGTTAAGCTGTGGACTGCATTCTAACTATTTAGAGTTAGTGAAGACTGGGGAGGGGTTGGTGTAGGGGTATGCACAAATGCAGTTTTCGGGATTTGATTCAATTTTCGATACTCAAAATTTCAATTTGAATCTGTTAAATCTGAATTTAACCAAATTCTATTTGAATTAAGCAAATCCAAATCCATTCGTTTGAAATTTTCATTCAAATTTGCTCTTACAAATGTCGGCAACATTCGTAGATGCACGTACACATCTTCCCAGGGTCTCTACACATCTGTATGCATCCATATATGCCTGTATGCATCCCATAGTTATCCCATATGCAACCTGTTTCCATCCCATATGGGTCCGTACAAACGTGTACCAATGTGGGAAAGATGCGGACCTTCAAGTATGCAGCATGTATGAACCTGTACACATACGAATGTTTGGATAATTTGAACGAATATATCTGAAATCCAAAATTCAAATCAAAACATTAAATTCGAATTTAAGGATATTCAGTTCAAATTCAAATGTCAAAATTCAGTTGATTCGATCGAATTTTGAATGCATTCAAATATTTGTGCACATCCCTATGTTGGTGAACTCTGAAATAGCAGTGGAAATAGCAGAGTGTGGATGCATTTCCCCGGCAAGCAAGCTGGACCACAAATAGATTTTACAAGCCTTGCTAGAAATGCTTCTGTACTGTGCTTTTTACTTATTTTTTTCACTCATATATTTTTGTTATGATATCTTTCTCTATCAAAGGACATGCATTTAAGGACACACCACAGTTATTCTGTATGATAGAGCAATGTGCAAAACTTGTAAAACTATCAGAAAAACATATGAACTGTGAATCCTAACTGAATGCTTCATAATGTCAAAAATTGTGAGTAGTAATAAAAACATAGCAGTGTTTGCTATTGCCTTCAGATATCTACACCTCTGACAAAAAAAGCTTCTGGTGCCTGACAAATGACTTTCAGGCAGCTTCCCCTCTTGATTCCTGTTAAGAGTCTGTCATATTGCTTCTTCTGATCAACCACAGCATGGCAAATTTCTATTGTCAGATGACTCTCTTTTTAATTTCAAGCTTCAATTTGCTGTCCCACCCACATTTCTTCAAAAGTCATTGCGTCAATTACTTTAAAGCTTTGCCTTGCATAAAGCACCCCATTTTCTAATGTTTTTGCACAGAATTGCAATGTTAAGATTTCCCCGTGTTCAGAATCTTCTGGTTGCTCACATTTGTGAGGTCTTCAAGAATGTGTTACGAAAATGATGCAGAAAGAAGTTTCTTTCTCTTTTTGAATTTTTAAAACATGGTTTTGGCTAACTTCCAACTGGCCAATTTAATACAGGTTTTAATCTGGGTTTCTTTAATCAGTAGCGAGGTCTGTTTTGTGCGGCAGAGCCCTCCATGGTGGGAGACAACAAGGGAGGAACGGGACAGGGACCTCAAAAATAAAGCCTATTTGCAGATTAGAAGAAACATTTTTGTAAAAAAGAAAAAAAGAAAAAAAAGCATTCCTAAATTGGCAACCCTTACAAACTAGTAAAGATATTTAAATTGAGTCTATATGCTGAAAACTTGCATAAAAAGTAGAATATGAGGGATACTTAATTAAAAATGGTGAGTTTTATGAAGGATACTTAATTAAAAATGGTGAATTATCATTCATTGTTTAATTATATAATTTTATTAACATTTAGTGAAACATAAACCACGCCTAACATTTAAGGTCAGATTTAATTTGAGGAAATACTGGTAAACCATGCCTTCTCTGTTCAGGGTTCAACATATCTCTACTGAAAATGTTAAATTTGGTTTAGCTTCTTTCCCTCTCTACCAACAGCACAATCATAATTGTTCTTTTTCATATCTAAAACCATGAATAGCAGGTAAAGGCCTGGCTAAACACGAACATGAAATGCAGCAACTTCCGTCAGAGCAATCATCAGTAATGACGTATTTTGAATAATACAGCTGCAAATTGATTCGAGGGCATTTCCCCACATCCATATAGATTGTGTTTCACTGCAAAAAGAACGCATTGTGATGCAGATGGGTTTGATTTATTCTAAAATAACTCCCATCCAGGACAATGCTCTCTGACAATTTCTACTGCTTTAAATGATTGCAAGCTTCTTCTCCGTCTTCCTTTTAATTCACTACCATATAATGATGGAGTTATTTTCACCCTCAAAGGAGATATAAATTTATTACTGCAATTTAGATGGAGACAGTCTCAAAATATTTACCTTTACAGTATTACTGCATGACACTTAATAGGAAAGGAACGTTTTTTGTTTTTTTTTGCTTTCTTTTAAAAAATATATCAGGTTAGGAAATGGAGTAATTCAGTCATGGTGCAATTCTTACATAGGTAGTTTTTGTTTGAGTTGGATGATATGCAAATGCATCAGACTTTCAGAGAAAGAATTTTCAGACTTGCCTTGGTGTCATCCACATGAATCTCTCTTAGGTGCAGCAATAAGGGGACATTTGAGGAGAAATCATCTGTTTCATAGAGAATAGAAGTAAGCCATGCAAATAAGAATTCATTTGTGATAGGGAAGATCATGTTCTGTAACAACGAGCAAAATCATTTACAAAAATTATCTCCAAAAGACAGACTAGATACTGATCTCTGGTTTGGATTAAGGAGGTGCAGGTTCTATCTGTTTTGGACTAACCACCACACTGGTCCCAAAGATTGTGTGAGCTTTGGAGAAATCCTAATGGCCAGGAACAAAA
This sequence comes from Aspidoscelis tigris stejnegeri, assembly GCA_023333525.1. Taxonomy (NCBI): domain Eukaryota; kingdom Metazoa; phylum Chordata; class Lepidosauria; order Squamata; family Teiidae; genus Aspidoscelis; species Aspidoscelis tigris. The sequence goes on from JALMGA010000001.1 coordinate 100,985,425, forward strand.
GTTCCTGAACCTGGAGTAGGGAAGTGCACTTTTTTGTGTGTTTACTTTGCATCAAAGTTAATGCAAATTTGCATTTGTGAGTATGGCAGGATTTAAAGCAGCTGTGAGTGTTCTTTGAATGCTATTTGAATATGATTTGAATCCCTGCCACCAATCATGCCTCCAAATCCCCTCCAAATCTCTTCTGAATCTGCTTTGAATTCACTCTGAATTTGCTTTGAATCTGCTCTGAATCTTCTTGAATCCACTGTAGATGTGACTGGGAAGCCAATTTACCACTTTGTGAATATAACAAAGCATTGAATGAATGCACAAAAACATTCACTTTGCATTTGAATGTCAATACAAAAGTAGCCAATATTCAATTTGAATGCCAATGTTTGAATTCATGCGAATGTGAACCTGATGAGTAATTTGTGCACATCCCTACCTTGGAGACCTTGAGGGACACGTTCCTGCAGTGCCACAAGATACACGACCAAAATGGGTCTAGCAGTGTTCCAGAATCATACCAGAGCATAGAGATGGAGCATACTAGCAGGGGTGAGACCTCTATACTCTGCATGAGGACAAAAGAGCCACAGAAGAGAACCACATTCCAAAACAGAGGCAAATGCAGAAAGGCCTTTTAGTCTTCAAGATCATGAAATATGCTTCTGCACTGACCCACACTAGTTTCTGTGTTATACGATTTAAAATACAAACTAAGGTATAAGAGTGTGATCAGACAGACTTTTTAAGGGTACCCTTTCAGAAAAAGCATCCCATCCCAAAGGCTTTTAAAATGCCTTGCAAATAGCTGTCTGAGAACCAACTTTATTTGCCACAGCACAGACTGCATTCACTTCAAAGTCAGGCAACAACTCCCCTGACTGATTGGCCACTGGTCCTCTTATAAAAGCCTGTGCAGAAAGGCTCAAGAAATGTCTTTGATAAACACTGGGAAACACGCTGTCAGTACCCAAATATACCATTAACAAATGACTACAAATGTAAGAATTTTTACAATTAAATGCTGTATTTCTAAGCAGAAATATTTTGTATTAGCTTACACAGGTATATAATTTTCTACCTTTCGTGTACAGTGCTCATGTTGAATAGCTTCAGAGACTAGAATCACAGATTGCTCCTTTCAAAGTGCTAAGCATTGCTCCATTAATCCTATTAATGATGAATTTGTCCATTAAAATCAATGGGGTGTCTGGTGAAACTCCTCACTGATGTGAGGGTAATTTTTACAGTCAAGCCTGCTTAATGTGAAGAAAAAAAACAGAAGTTTCTTAATTTTACAATGTGGAGATACTTTCCATACTTTATAAAGTCACTTTGGGGTTGGGGTGTGTGTGGACACTTTCTAATAAGTTCTAATGGGGAGTGTGTTGTTTTTGCTACCTTCCAGTAACTTTGGAAAACATGTGAACAAGGAAAGGAATTCAGATGTTACAACTAAAATGTAACATTATCTGAACATAACAAAAAATGGTCTCTCCCCAATTTGACTGCTTTTGAACATGAAGATATTCCTCAGCTTCACATTTCAGTTGCTTAGATCTTGTTAATTTATGTCACAACCCTAATATTACTTAAACATAGATTTTCATACTTAATGGTAATGAAAGGCAGCATGAGCTGTCCAAACAGTGCATTAGAAAGGAGAGATAGATTAGAGGTCTTCACATTTGTTAACTAATAAGAACTATCTGAATTCTCCAATATCATCCCTTTTTGCAAATTCCAAAAAAAGAAAGAAAGAAAGAAAGAAAGAAAGAAAGAAAGAAAGAAAGAAAAACACCCATTATGAGCAAGTTAAATTAGTTTGACTTTATAACCCTTTCCTGCACGGGCTCTTAATTCAGATTAAAGGCACATATAGTAAACATCTAGGCCTTATCTATACATGCACCTTAATGAGATATATGATACCACACCGCTTTTCTGGTCTGCTCTGTCTGCATTAGAAGGAGCACGATGCCAAACAGGAAGGCCTTATTTATACTATTGGTAAACCAATTTAATTGGATTTACCAGCAGGACTAGCAGTCCTGATTTGGAAAATGGAAAACATGAAGAAGACATGCTTCCCATGTTTGGAACTACTGGGGTTTGCATTTCAGTGGTGTACACACGTGCATGGGGATATGCCCTAAGATAGACCAGAAGGTCTCCACCTGGTGCCTAAAAGCATATAATATTGAATCAGACAGATGCTTCTGGAAAGGCTGTTCTGGAGACTGGGTGCCATCACTGAGAAGATGGCCATTTTCTATGCAGCACTAAACCATGCCCGGCAGAAATTGTCATCCACACCCATTCCATCTTTCTTTCTTACTTTTTTCTTTCTCTCTCTCTCTCCTTTTCCCTCGTGCACTTCATCCCTCCCTCCCTTTCTTTCATCAGTGCCCCATTCCACTATGGATCTGGCCCTGTCACTGACAGTGAGATTTACATCTAGTTTCTTGAAGTGAGACATCTCAGCCTTAGCAGTCCCGATTCTAACCTAGAAATGAAAAATAACTGGTGCAAGACTTACAGCTAGAGATGTTCATTTTATTGTTTCTAGTCACAGAAATTATTCCTGTAGGGTCTCTTGGTGAGATCTTCACAACATCTGCCTTTGCAGTTCATTAAAAAAAAATCCCCATCTGGGGGGAAAAGCACATTAAAAATACAATAAAACACATTTGTTCTGCCATTCTGCACTAAATAATGGACTAAATGGCTTTAATTTAAGTGACAAATTGGTACAATAATGCAACGTATGACCTCAGAGACTCTGTCAACTGCTGACCCTTTGGAAAGGAAAAGTTATAAAAGAAACCAACTTTTTCTCTTTTTCTCTTTCAGTGAATCTTACTTTGTAATTTAGCACTGAACTTTTTTTCAAATTCATTTCTTTCCTTTGAGTTCTAGCAGAAGTTACTTTAGGCAAAAGTCACTGCTGGATCTGCTTTATACCTCGGAGATAGTGCCATCGACTTCAGCAGAGACAGTCAGGATCAAATGTTATACTTTGGCCACTCATAAATGACAGACAGAATATATAACATGGGAATGGCTCTAGCTGGAGTGAATCTTTCAGAGTTATAATCCTCCCAACAGAATAGCTGCTACCTCTCTTGTATAGCATTGTCAGTGCTGGCTGAAGAAGTAACTTAGGAGGGGTAGGAGACAGGAATAAATCTATAGTGTCTGGCTAAAACTTTTGTTCATCTCACATCTGGTCTTTTAGTGAGAAAGCTGTATTAAACGATCTAGGCTTAACGGCATGAATTTGTCTTCTTTGACATCTTTAAAAATATAATATTTCTACTTATACAGGCTGTGGCCATGCATACATGGAGAAAGAAACGAAGATAAACGTTATTTATGCATAGCACAGCTATAAAAGTGTCACCTATATTCTTTAGCCAGGACTCCTTTTCCTCTTCATCCCTCTGCTAAGGAAAGGTAGGGTGCATGTACAACTTTGTAAGTTTTTCTTCCTCTTTTCAGGCATTGTTATTGTTTTTAGCAGCTTCTTTTTAACTTTGTTTTATTATTCTTCCTGTAACAGTACAGAAACATTAAGTTGTAGGATGCATATCTGCTTCCTCAACATTCTGGATGCATCCAGACATTGTTTACTTATTCTGCTATATTTGGATATTCTGGAATAAAGTATTTCTGGATGTGCTTTACCCTGGGATATTTAAATGTAGCTGAATAAGTGACATTTGGATGCCTCTGTCCATGTTTTACTGCAGAACAACCAAATAGAGTAGAATAAGTGACATCTGCATGCAGCTCAAAAGAAAGCATTTACAGAAGGCTTCAGGGTGGGTCTGTCCCTCCCCCTCTCATGAATAATTCTGTGTTACAAAAGGTAGATTAGAGAAGATCAGGAACAAAAGGGTCACACATTTTCTTTCTGAGGTGCCTCTAAGGTACCTACTTTGCTGTGTCTGAACTAAGGGTGTGCACAAATGCAATTTTTGACATTCAGTTCAATTTGAATCGAATATTTGAATATCCAAATTCATAGGAATAGAGAAAAACAAATGTCTGGGCATTCAAACCAATTTGAATACATTTGTATCTATTTGTTTGAATGTTCAAAACGTATCCAATGATACAAATCTGTACACATCCGTACACATCTGGATGTATCCCATTTTTATCCCTTATGCATTCCATTTTCATCCCAAATTCATCTGAATTTGATCGAATAATGAATACCTCGAATATTCATCCACATCCCTAGTCTGAACACAGCACATGGCTAACTGCTTCAGTGGGTTTCCATCAGAACAAGAACTGTGTTTATAGTGTAGCAGGCCAAGACAGATCAGCCCTAAGGTGGTAGGAGAGAGAAATGGAAAATGGAGAATGTCAGGCAACCCTTGGATGATAGTCTGACTATGAAAAGAGTGCTTGCCACTGTATCAGTGAGCCATTAGAGCTCATGGTCTGCAAATGTAGGGTGTTTCCACATTGGCCCGCCAAAAAACAGATCTATTAGATCCATTTTTCAGCAATCCGTCCTTTCCAGTAGATCCATCACTATTTGTGACAGACCTACCAGACCTCTTGCATCTGCACATGCATGGGGAAGATGGATTGGGAAACAGATTTGGCATGGGGGCAGTGTGGATGCACAGCACCCACCCCAATCTGTCCTCCCAAGGCCCTCCCCCCCGGCCTCCATGACTGACTCCTCTGGAGCCAGCCATGGAGTACTGGGGCCTCCATTCTCTGGGCTCCCCCTTGACCCAGAAGCCACAATCATGGCTTCTTGAGCCGGGGGGGGGGGGTTCGCCCTACACCCTCACTACCTACCCCAGGTCAGGCGCATGTGATCCCCTCCTTACCTGCAGGCAGCCAGGTCAATTCTGGCTGCCAAGGCCCAGAGTGCTTTGTGGGTACACCTTGCCCCCCCATATTCAGCGACATGTGCCTGCACAGAGGGCCTGCTGAAACCAGGCACATGGCTGGCCAATGGGGAGGTGCACTGTGTGCACACACAAAGCACGCCAGGTCCCAGCAGCCAGAATCTGGCAATTGTGGCTTCTGGGATGAGGGGGAGCCCAGAGAATAGACGCCCCTGGTTCTCCATGGCTGGCTCCAGAGGAGCCAATCATGGAGGCTGGGGGGAGGACCCATTTAGTTCCCCCATCCTTGTGCGGAAGCAGCCTACATGGATGCAGATTTACCACACAAGAACGGTTTAAGACCTGATTAAGACTAGCTTCAATCAGGTCTTACGGGAAACCGGTTTTCCTGCAGTTTTGCTTCCTTAAACCACATTAGAGACAGATCTCACGGGAGTCAATGCAGAAGTGGACTCCCCGAAGTGTCTCTAATGTGTGCTGCAGTGCAGACGGCAACTCTGCAAATGTTTTATTTCTGTCCTTAATGCGTGTCTAATGTGTGTTAAGAGGCCAGTGTGGAAATACCCATACATTCTTGCAAAAAGTCCCCACGGAATCCAGTGTTGGTCCCTGCGTCTAGGAGGAATAATAAATGGCATCAGAGAATCCAAAGCAGATGTCAGTGAGCTGTAAGAGGTGGAAAGATAACACATGTGATTAGATAAATGACAGCAGGTTGTTTCATTATTTTATATTTCTTGTATTATTAATAAAAGATCCGTGGTAACTCCATATCTTGTGAAACCCACTGGCTTCTATAAGCATCCTGAGTCTTCCATAAGTCCCTTGAGCTCTACCTAAGCCCCAAGTATGTACTGTAACTGGCTTTTACGAATGATATTGGATGTGCGCATAGGATAGCTGAGTATCAGTAGCAGGGATGTGCAAGAATATTCATAGGCGATTGAATGTGTCGAATTTTGACATTTGAACTTGAATAGAATGTCCCAAAATTTGAGTGTAAACTTTCAAATCAAATTTTGAACTTTGGATCTATTCATTTGAATTATCCGGACATTTGTATGTCTACAGGCTCATACATGAAGCGTACATGAAGATCCGCATCTTTCCTGCGTCTGTAAGCATTTGTACAGATCCGTATGAGATGAAAACGGATTGCATACGGGATAACTAAGGGATGCATATGGATTCATATGGATGTGCACAGATGTGGGGAAGATGCATACATGCACATACAAGTGTTGTCGACATTTGTATGTGGAGATTTGAATAAAAAATGGGAACAAAGATTCAAATTTGGTAAATACAAATTGAATTTAAATTCGAATTTAAAAGATTCGAATCAAATCGGATTTCTGGGTATTCAGTTTGATTCAAATAGAATGTCAAAAAACATTCATGCACAGCTCTAATCAGTATAAGCATACAGCTGGATGATTATGTCATTATGAACATATTATCACATAGTATAACAAAGATGATTAAGAATTTTGGGCCTCCAATAAGTATATTTAGTGGCCAACCATGCAAAATGATACTATTGCATATTACTTATCCACTTATACCGTATCACTTCCTGCAGTTTTGCTTCCTATTCACCAGCTTGGAGACACCACCAACAAAGCTGATAAGAATTATTAAATTTGTTCATCTTTTTGCTTACAGTTCTTAGATATATGTTCTTGGTGACTAGGATGTACATTTTTACAAATGGTTTTTTTAATATCGTAAAATTGTGTTCCTATTCTAAATAAATCTCTAGTTTAGGTAAAAGAAAGCAAGGATTAGTTTACCTTTAATGTTGGCACTAGAAAAAGAAACACAAAGAGCAAATAAAGATTATTATATTAAATATGTTTTCCCTTTGGTGTCAATTATTTCAAATCCAGGTTTCAGCTATTTCTATTAAAGCATGGTAGTTATTGAGACCATGAATACTCTCACCAAGATCAAAGGCTCTTGGAAGATTGATGTATGCTTGAGAAATAGATCTTTTTCTTTTCATTTATTCTTTACGGCCATTGAAGTAAAAGCCAACAGAGCCTGCTGCTGGATTAAAATGAGATTTGCCCCTTTTGCTCTCTATTTTGAACTATTTATGTTGTTGTTATTGTTTACCTTACCAAGATAAAATAACCTCCCGAAAGGAGTTATTTAATGAAAATTTAAGCAAGGAGCCACTTAAAGTAAGCAAGTTAGAAAGAAAGAAAAAAGAAAGAAAGAATTTAAGTCAATAGAAAGATAATAGAAGCCTCTTGATATCATGAACACAGAAAATGTGTGCTTGGAGAAAATCGTGTTGACTTGAATGAAATTAAGAATTAGGTCCTATGATATACAAAAACAAAGGCTCATGGGAAGGCACACTTTTGGAATTTATACTATTAATATGATTTATGAAAGAATACACAGCAATCCTACCAGCAAACAATGAAAGCACGAAGTAGTGAGAATACATGCAGCATGTGTAAGAACATGTTAAAATATTACCTTCTGGCAGACATTTATTCTTACCCATTTGACTTTCTTGTGCCTTGAAGCCTTGAATAGTCAGTCGAATGTGAGGGTGTGATTAGACGCATGTCTATAGATGTCCCCAGAGCACATCTGTGACCCAAGAGACAAATATATTTTTTTTTAAAAAAAAAAAAACTATATGATGCACTTTTTAGTTTGTCTGAAGATGGGGCACTCCTTAATAAAGGGATGCCTAAAAACTGCCTGTGATCACACTTTGAGTCTTTCAGCACCAGAGTGGTCTTTGTTTACGTCGTACTGTCCTTGATTAGGCAAATACAGTGTAATAAAGGAGTGATAATTTCATACCATAATGGAGGGTACACTGGATGCAAGCACACTCCTAATTTTACTTTCAAAATTTTGAAATTTCTTAGCATTTATTTATACATCAGCCTACATTCAAAGATGAGATAAAACAATTTTAAAGTTAAAAAAAATCCATTAATCACATTGGTTAATGTGACTGAACAGAAACATTTTACTGAATGCCAAAAGGTGAACAGCAACAAAGAAAGGTATATTTTGGGGGGCCATCACAGAGAGGACCATATCTGTTGTTAGCAAGTCAGCAACCTCATAGAGGGATGGTATTTCCAAGGAAGCCTCATCTGACGATTTCAGATGACAAGGAAAAATGTATAGAAGGAGGCCATCTTTCAGGTATTTGGGTTCTAGTTATTCAGGGCTTTAAAAATCAGAATCAAACTCTTGAATTGCTCCCAGAATTGGGGAGGTAGACAGTGTAGATTCAAAACCCAGAGTAGTATGAGTCTGACCAGATACAACCTGGTTGCAGCATTTTGCACAAATTTCCAAACCATTGCCAGAGAAGTCCAATGTAGGATCATGCTACAGTATAGGGATATGCACAAGTATTTGTAGGCATTTGAATTCCGATTGAATGTGCCAAATTTTGACATTTGAACTCGAATAGAATGTCCTGAAATTTGAATGCAAACATTTGAATCAATTTCAAATTGTGGATCTATTCATTAAAATTATTCAGACATCCATATGCATATGGGTTCATACACGATTTATTTATCATTTACATTTACAATGCATACTTGACGATCCACATCTTTCCTGCATCCATACGCATTTGTACGCATCTGTATGGGACGAAAATGGGTTGCATCCGGGATAATTATGGGATGCGTACAGATGTGTACAGATGCATACGGATGTGTACAGATGTGATGAAGATGTGTGCGTGCACAGACGAATGTTGTCGACACTCGTATGTGCAGATCCAAATAAAAAAAATGAAAGAATAGATTCGAATTTGGTAAATTTGAATTGTAGTAGTAGTTAGCTCCTCTCATACTAAGTAATATATTGAGCAATGAGATTATTCCAGTAACTCCGATCAGCAACCAGATTTGTGGCTTCATCTCATTTTATCTTAATCTATTTGAGGTCTTTTAGAAATGTTCAATGCCAGGTGTTACGTGGCCTTTCTCTTTTCCTGTGACCACCTGGTGGTGCCCACGTCATTGCTGTTTTGGAGATTTTCAGATTCTCCATTGGATTTGTGGGTATTCGATTCAATTTGAATAGAGTATCAAAAAAATCATTCGTGCACATCTCTGCTACAGTAATCCAACCCAATAATCTAAATGACCAATCATTGGGTGACAACCATTTCCCAGGGGAGTGTCTGCCATGACCTCCAAGTGAATGAAGGCTTCAAATGTGACCAAATAACATAGGGTGATGGCTACATTTATGCACATCTGTGTGGGAAGCACTTCTATTGTGACTTTGACAATTGGTAGCTTTTTCCTAAAGGAACAACTTGAAAAAGCTATGTCTGAGTTGTGAAAAAATGCCAGGCAATTTCACAATTGGGGAAAGTTTGCATGTATGTTGTGCAAACCCCAGGAGGCAAAGAAGCCAAGGAGGACTTTGTCCACAATTTCTGCAATCACAATGCCCAAGGAAACATGCTGTAAAAATATTAATATTTTCACAACATTGGAGATATGACTGAAAGTAGATCAGAAACAATGTATCTTCTTTTAAATCTCCTCCTAAAAAATAACAACTTGTTAAAATGGAGAACTAGAGAATTTTAAGGATAGCTTCACTGTCTGGGGATCTGCTTTCTGACAGCCCCTTATGGTACACCACTAAAAAGCACTTCCCAGTAGTTTTGGAACATGAAGGAATGTCATTTGCACACACCTGTCATACATAAGCATCCCTTAGTCCTCTTGCAAACCTGAATAAATGGATGAAGGGCTTCCTAATCCAGTGTAGACAGAGATGGGCCAGCAGAAGGTGGGCCCTCCTTGATCAATATAAACACGAGGAGGCTCAGGATCCGGACTAGAAGGTTCTTGGATCTGGATCAAAAGTGAGTGCAAAAAGGACCAAAATGGGCTGTCCAAATTCAGAAAGCATTTGATGTGGGCTACTGCTAGCCTACTGTAGCAAAGCCACTCACACTACATGGGGTGGAACAATACACATAGCATTGAGATGCTCTTATTCTAGAAATTTTTGTTTGTTTTTTGTTTGTTTGTTTCTTTTTACTCCAACTCCCACTTAGTCCAGCAAAAATGGCCAATTATAGAAGCTGGAGTAAAATGTCCCAAGTGCTAATTGTTATTTATCAAAGCTATGTAGACAAAACTCAGTCTTTTTTGCAAGGACAGATGCTCCTATCTGCAAACACCTTACAGGTAAAAGTGAAAACAATGACAAAGTGATGACAAGAACAGGCAGTACAGCGGAATATATCTATAAACAGTGGTTAAAATTATTTAATTTCTACCGAAAACTTCCATGCCAGAGTAAATTACTTTAACTGCTCAATGAAAATAGAGATCCCAATTTCTGTACCAAAGTGTCTTTCCTTTTCAAGGCATATCTGCTTGGTTTGTACCTCCATATGAGGCATTTATAGCTTCTATACATCTTGGGCTTCTATGTCTTAAGGGACATCCCTTGAGCTTCACAGTGTACAAAGTTGCCGAGACAGAAACTCTAACCTCAATTTGAGAATCCAGTTCCTGATATAAAACAGTTATAGGCACGAAATGCTCCAGAAGCCAATTCATCATGACACAGTGCTGGTACTTTCTGAGAGGTCACAGATGAAAAGTGTCATAGAAGGAGTGTGTGGTCTGTGGGGATTTGAAAGACAGCCAAGAGGTCACTTGAGAACAGGAAAAACGGAGCAAATTCACCTTGCCTCATACATACTAAACGTGACTCAAGAACTGTTCAGACGCATGGAATATTTTCGATAATTCATTTTTAAATTGATGCATCTTAAGCAACGTTCACTGGGGATTATAAATGATTCAGAATCTAGAAACATGCAGGCTTAGCTTTTTGGTAATAGAAATCTGAATAAAAGAAAAACATTAATAGCATTAAAAATATTTTTTAAAGTTTTTAATGTTTAAAGTTTTGTTCTCAGTAGAGCTTAGTGCAGAATTTCAAAGTAATGTTCCATTTGTTGATTACAGCCCTTAGAGACAATGTAGTTAACTAAAAATTCCAGTTCTTCTTCAGATTGTACCCATATAGAATAACCACAGTTTATTTATATGCTGTACCCTTCTAGGGCCTTTTTAAAAAATAACAAAAAATAATTTAAAATAATATATGTTGCTAAACAAATAAAGGTAGTCATTGCTGAGAGAAGACCCTGTTACTGGTAGGCTCCAGTTTCGGTCATATCAAAATGAGATTCTTTAACATTCAAGTGGTTTCAAACATGCTCAAAACTAACACAAATCAAAACCATGAATGTGTGGATCTGCACCAAGGGTGAGTCACTAGAACTACTGGTTTGAGGCATTAATGTTCAAGGGCACTAAACAATCTTCCATCTAGAATAGATATCATTTTCAACTGATGATATAGTTTCAGGAGGGGCAATCTATCAACAAAATGATTACCAGGGTTGATTTAATTGACCTAGCTTTTTAGGTGCTCCCCCTCTTCCCTCAATGTTCCATGTGCATTCCTTCTAAGCCTGTGCACCTGATGGAAGACAACAACCATCCCAGGTAAGAGGAGTGTACCATTCTTTGGTCAAGGGTATATGGTAGCTGTGGTTCCTTGCTAGAATCTCTAAACAAGCACTAGATGGCAGGCACTCTTAGGCCACCTCCCACATACTATTCCATGCTTTTTATTTCTGGCTACAAGATATTACTGGATAACAAAGTTGAATTTATTAGGACCTCTGTCTGACTATATGTGAATAAGACTACATTTTGTGATATTTTCAAGTTCTTCGTCTTTGACTCTGCTACTACCAGATATTGTTACATCAATAATCCAGACTTTCTTCTTCTTGACTGCAATTAGATCTGTATTATGCACCAAATCATTATCGGTTTATATTCAAAAGTCTCATAATATTTTGACCTGTTCATCTCCTATCACTTTTTCAATTGTATGCTCCCACCAGTTCTTTGTGGTTGGCAGACCATAATTTTTACAGTTATTGCAATGTATCATTTTGGCAACAATGTTATACTTTATAATCCATGTGTACAATCTTCTTGCATGAGCTGAGTATATGATCCAGTGTTTCATCAGATTCTTTGCACAATCAACATTTTTTCTATCCTGGTTTTTATTGCATTTCCTCTTATAGCCTGTTCTGATCAATTCTCTTTTCATTGTTCCAGTTGTAAGCCATTGCCAGGTTTATCCATGTCCATGTTTCCCTTTATCTTTTCCAAAGACTAACCATTTAGCACTTTTCCTTGCCGGCTCTCTTTTCTTGTTTTCATTACATTTTCCCTATATTCCTGTTTTGTTTCTTTGTATCTTATTCTGTAACTTTCTTTTTTTAAAAAAACTTCTATCAAGGCCTTTTCTTAATGATCCTTTATGCAGTCAGTGCATGGGTTTTTCTTCTACTACTACTTGTTTGACTTGCAATAAATTTCTGCTGCCAATTTTATAAGGTAGCTATAAGCTATCAGTAACATTCTGAGGATGTTGTGCATAGTGAATAATCCTCAATTGCTTTGTTTTTCAATCTAGACTATCCAATTTAGGTTGTGATCAGTTAGCAATTCCAACTGTGTAATGTATGATAGACGTGACCCAGACATTGATGGTTCTGATGGTATTTCCTCCATTCAGTTTAGTCTTGAGTCTTGTTCATACCCTTTTGATGACCTTGCTGACCACATTCTTGACTTGCACACATTTGATGTTACCCAGCTGTAGAATACCAGGATATTTATAGGCTTTATCTGGATGGCTTTCATGGTTTGAACATCTGGCCATCAGTATGAAGCCTATAAATATTTGGGCATTCTACAGTTGTTATTGTTGAGGTGTCTGTTTTATGATTTATTAAAATTAGAAATATTACGTATTTAATTTGTGTTTCTACTAATGAAAGCTACCATCAGCAATTATGGGATATAAAGATGGGATATAAGTGAGAGTGGGAAGGAACCCTATGCTAATTTAGAAGCCGTGATTACAATTGAAACAAACAATGCATGTCACCATTATGGGGTAGTTACAAGATTAGCTGTATTTCTTCTGTCCACGTGATAAATCTTAATGAGCAAATCCAAGAGTCTTACTATTATTATTTATCTGAACTACATAGTTATCTAAGTTATCAAAAAATATCAAAATATCTCTTTTTAATCTGTATCAAATACAAACTGTAGCTCACAGTGTTTGACATCAACCAGCATAATAAGTATGGTGGCCCAGTATACATTCCAAAAGATCTTATGGTGGCACCCAGGAATAGAAAAAAAGGCTGTTAAAATTCTCATTTTTAAATATAATAAACTGAATTGAAATTACGTGTTGGTACATGCATGTGGTTGTATTCCCTATTTTCTATAGCAAGAAATAATCCCCTTTATATTTGACCAGATTTACCTTTGAGTGAATGTTAATTAGGTAGTCCTGAAAAATCCAGTCAATTCAGTGGTGTCTGGACATCTATAGAGGCTGCTTGCATGTTATCTTCCTTGTTGAATCAATGAATGATCATTTGTTTCAGGATAAAGCTATTAGCAAAGTTATTGGTGTATTCCCATTCTTCCAGCAGAAGATGCATTACTGTCATTGAACCTGCACACAGAATGCCTCTTCCCCTTCTGTATGCAAGTTTTGGAGGCTCTTGCACAAATGTAATCCTTTTCTTGGCACTGAGGCCCAGTTCAGTGCACAAGAGGTAACCTCAGAGTTGTTCCTCAGGCACTCAGTTTTTTGTTTGTTTGTTTTTACCTTGGAGGCATACAGCCCACATCCTTCAACTAAGGGTGCTGTGGAGATCTGACGACTTTGATGTTCTACCAAAGTCTACTGAATGCCCTACAGAGGCCTTTATTGCTGAAGTATGAAGAAGGAGGGGGGCTTGACTTTTATACCTCACTTTTCTCACCCATTCAAGGGAACTCAAAGCAGCGGACAAGGCTTTGTATTCTTCTCCCCACAATACCCTGTGAGATAGGTGGGGCAGTGACAGCTCAGAAGAGAGCTGTAACTAGCCCAAGGTCACCACGCTGGTTTATGGAGGAGCGTGGAATCAAACCCAGTGATCCCCAGGTAACCACACTCTAACCAAAATACCAAACTACTGGCTTTATAATTGAAGATATCAGCTTAAAAAAATATGCACAGATCTAAGGAAATTCTATTACCTGAAAAGGGTCTATGAGATTTTGTGGGTAGGTGTCCCTCTAATTGTCTAAATGCCCTATTTAAAGAAACCCCATTAATTCTAATGCACAAAATAAATCTTTAAACTCAGTTTTTAAAGAAACTCATTAATTTGTAAAACAAATGTTGCTAACAAGACTCAGTGTTGCTTTCTAATCACAGGATTTTGTGAATGCCAATAAGATATCCTTAAAATGTTATACATTAATTGTGGCATTCTTGCATGCATTAAAGGAGGAGGAGGAGGTATTTTAGTGTGTGGACAATTAATGCAGTAATTTGACCATAAAACTAGCACCTGGGAGTAAATTAATCACATATGAAATGTGCATGTGTTTGATATCTATATAGTATCAGCCTTATGTGCTACATTATATATATAAGAAGAAAAATGTCATCTTCATTTTCATTCTGCTAGCTTTTTGGACATGATTCGGCCTTAAGAGTGGAAAAGATGCCCCAGATTAAGTAATAAAGAAACACCAAGTTCAATGATCACCCAAATGTCACTATCCCAACTTCACCTTATGAATCCCTGGTAAAAAGCAAGTTAGTTCACCCTTTCACCATATCTCATCCACATTACTCTTTGATATAGACGTTGATCCTCTCTATACTAATACCCTTCCCCTCTGAAGACACAGTAGCATTGGTGGGACTATAATCTATCATCTATGCCTCTATGGCTATTACTTAACTAACAGAGTGCAAAAGCCAGTCTCAAAGAAGAACCACCATAGTGTAATTGCATAGGTGACCCTTGAATATGAGATGCAATTGTAAGAAGAACATGGCTTGGCTGCAAGAAAATAAGTACCTATTTTCATCTTTAGTCAGGATGGCCTAAAATTAAAGCATTTTGGGGGGCAGTGGTGAATTGATCTGATTAAAATAATGGATAAACCACTTATGCTTATCCCAACATTCTGCTTTTTTTCATAGATTTGCTGATCACTATGCTGGGTTGCCACATCAAAATCTGTTAAAATTTGTCTTCCCATTAGCTGAGCTGGCAATAACACAGTGCTGGAAAAACTGTATAAAACTCTGTATAAATCTGTGGTATGATACAATATGGGACTTTACTTTTAATGAACTTTTCATTTGGCAAATAAGGAAAATATAACATCCAGATATAACAAGCTCCTTCCAAGAAACATGTTCTTCTCTGCTGAAAGCCATAACTAAATTGCATTTGACAAGTCAGCTGAAGCCAAAAGTATTTAACTGGTGGTTCAAAAAATATACTTCAGTAAAAGTTAGTGATAACAGTCTGTGAATAGGTGATGAATAGGTTCTTAAATGTTGTACATATGGAATGTTATAAGTTAATAGTTATGTTTCATTGGTTTTTACCTATTCATATTATATATTTTAAATATATAAATATATATTTATATATATATAAATATATATATATAAATAATAAAAAAACTTACAAAGAAAAAAGTCACTCTGGATCGGACTGCTGTTCCAGTTAGTTCAGCAGTCTGTAATGTGACGTAATGCTGCTGTATTGTGTGTATGGTATAATCAAAATGTACTGTTCACCCCCCACACATATTTACTTATTTTATCAACTCCTCAGTGCCACTTCAGAATAAGTCCATGTTACTTCTCCCTTTATCATTTCCACTGCCAATTCCTCCACTAAATAGTTATGTACTAAAAATTTTACCTCTCTGTTGTGGTGTCATCATTTACCCAGTCAATGTGTAGGTAAACAAAATCTATTATTGTTTTTCCACTATCACTAGAAGTACCCATTAAGTACCCACTAATGGGTACTAAATGGCAATAATGTACCCATTAATGGGTACTTCTAGTCACAGTGGAAAAACACCCATTCTTCAGACTTCATCTTTGTGTTGTTTCTCTGATTTGCTTCTGCATCTCCACCTTAGTTGTGGAGATGTTAAGCTACTTGTATAACCCAAAATCTCTTCCTCCTGTACTTCTGTGTGGAATGGTCTGACGCTTTGGAAATTTTAAGATAACTAAATTCGGTGTATTCCTTTACATTACAAAGCAATACCTCCTCCAATACCTCTTTTCTGCTTTCTGTATCCAGGAATAACCATGTTCCACTAATTCTCATTAGCCCACCAGGTTTCAGTCATGCTGACCTTATCTATATTTTTTCTAAAGCAAAGTACTTCAGTTCATCCACCATCACCTGAAAACTCATAGTATTTGCATATAAGCACCAGAAACAGCATATTTATCTGTATTCTTTTGACTTTTGACATTTCCTTTGGTCTCTTGGAATAGCCATCACATTTCCATTGTTTATTTCTGTTTCTGTCCCTTTAGGACATACTTTTTTTCAACTCTCTCCCTGAGCAATGACTGTTCCCAAACCAGATGTTCTTCCACTCCTGTAAACCTTCTTTCATCACAGCTTCCCTGATTATAATTTTGTTTCTTTTCTTGAAATAAGTGAAGCTTTTCAGGTACAAATTGGAAATATGTTTGTCTCCATTTTATATAGTGTTTAGATTCCTAACGAGTATTGAGATCCAATCAATCATACTGTTTTCTTACAGAAGCACAAGGCATCTTCTCTATACATTTCAATATGTGATGCTCTGAGTGTGCAGTTATTCCCTTTGCTGAAAATTTCTAGGTATCTTCAGATACCTATAGAGATGCTTATTTTACACACTCTGAATCAGGACTGAAATAAGTACTCTCTGCAATGGTTGTTTCACTGACTCAAAGAAATAACAGCCACAGCAGGCAATTATTTTATAAATCTCTTATTCCAGTGAGAAGTAACCTTAAGCCTGATCTGTCAGTCTTAGGACTAAAAATCTTTATTGGCTTTATTAAAAGACAAGCTACTGGTAATCAAAATGTGAAGACTTTAGACAACATTCACTCAAGTGGCCAAGAAACATGACATTCTACCTGGTTTCACTTCTGATCATGATGCCCAATTCATCAATAAATATTAAGTCTTCAACCTGTCAGCTAAGTATAAGGCCTGCTTCACAATTTGCTACTACTCTGCTCCACCTAAGCCCCTCATTTAATCTAAGCTCCAATTCAAATGTCAAGTAAGTCTTAAGGTAGCATTCTCTTAGGGTAATTTACAGAGCCAAGTTCAGGCACACAAAAATCAATTACCTTTTTTTGGGATTTTGTTCCATGACATCCCTTTATTCCACCTTTGGACGTATCCAAATGGGGATGAGAGATGCAACTGGGCTAGGGGGCAACTCACACAAAGGTCATGCACAATGCTACAGAAATGGCCCAGAAACTCAGACACTTTTATCTGGTGTGAAAATGCTTTGAGTGGAAAATGGGCTAGTAATGCGTTTACGGCCTCCTCTGTCATTCTACATGGAAGCAGCACCTTAAGTGAGTTCTGCATAACATGGATTGGTGCAGGCCATTGAGGCCAGTTGCCCCAGATCAAGACCAAAGCAACAGTTAGTAGCACACAGCAAGGGCAATTTACATGACCATGGACCAACACAACTTTGGATGGCAGGAATGAAAGGGCTGTTTCCACCAGGTGATCTGAAAAGCTCTTTTCCAAGGATGTTTCCAGGAGCCTAGCAAAATGGCATCAGGTCCACTTGCCAACTGGACTAGCCCAATCTCAGACCAGCACAAAATCAGCCTTCCTTTTTATCCTCTCTTAGTACTTGTAAAGCAGTTAATTGTTTCCTGCACACACACACAAATCAGTTGCTTGTTATATAGCACTGTTTTGCACAGTGCAGTTTTCTTTCTACATAGGAGGTAAAAATGTGACCTCCTTTACAGTGTCTGAATGGTGACGGCACCAGTTCCCCAACATGCCCTATAAAATACAGTGCTTTCTGGGTCCAGATCAACCACAACTTGGGATGTGCACGAATATTCATAGCATTCGTTATTCATGGAAATTCATATGAATTCGGACATTCATACACAAATCGAGTGTTACAACATTCATACATTAACATTCATATGAATACAAATGTTTCAGAATATTTGTACAACTAGTTTGTACATTTGTTAAACTGGGGATACGTATGAGATACATATTGGGTGTTTTTCCACTGTCAGAAAGTACCCATTTTTGCACCCATTAAGGACCCATTTGTGTGTGAGCCGGATGATCCCATTTCCACCACAGCACCCATTTGGGACCTGATTGTTTCAACTGCCACTGGGGAAATCTGGATCAAATGGGTACTTTCTGGCCTTTAATCTGGATTTTCTGTAGATCCTATTAATGGGGTCTACAATGGGGTCTTCTGCCAGAAAATCCAGATTAAAGGGAGCCTGTTTCCACGCTTGTGTGGCAATGGGGTCTAGAGAAGGCTAGGGGGAGAGGGCACCCATGGGGTGGGAGCCCCAAAACCTAAGCTTCGAAGTCATTTCAAAGTCGTTTCGAAGTGACTTCGAAGTCTGTGCAAAATAGCTCCGGAGCATCTTTGAAGTCTGTGCTTATCTTCAGAGTGAACTTCAAAGTGACTCCGAAGTCACTTCAAAGTTCACTTCGAACTCACTTTGAAGTTCACTCCGAAGATCAGCACAGACTTCAAGGGAGCTGTTTTGCATAGACTGCAAAGTGACTTCGAAGTGACTTCGAAATGACTTTGAAGCCACTTCAGAGATTGCAGCCCCTGTCCCCCCCCCAAACACCTGGGGTGACAAGCAGACCCCTCATGGGTAGATCCAGATTTCCAAATGGGTGGTCGGGTGTTTCCATGGCAGGGAGGCTAGCACCCATTACTATTGGGTGCTAGACCACCCATGGAAACACATTGGGTACTTCCCTTAATCCGAATCTACTAGATCCCATTCCTTAGATCCGGATCTTCTTAGATCTGGGTTAAAGGAGCGTGGTGGAAAAACACCCATAGATACGTATGTGTTTGAATAGGATATGTAACTGATACATATGCATTGCTATAGGATACATACCCGATATGTATGCGTTCATATAGGATATATATGCATTTGTATCAGATATTCCTACGAATTCGTACAGATACATTTGTATCAACTAGAATCCTACCACATTGAAAGATGATCTATTTGCACAAATACAAATTTTCTAACATTCAATATGTTACAAATCAAATGCCCCAAAACACATTTCTACACATCCTTAACCACTACCTTACTGTCCTTTTAAAAGCAACTTTCTAGACCCAGCACTTGAAACTTATTAAATCAGCTTTTACTATCGGGTAAACTGTCCACAAGAGCCGAAGCTACTAAGAGCCTTTTTGCACTTGGTGAAAACATGAAGACAGGGGACACTTCTGCACAAACCATTTGCATTGCGTGGAGCTACATCTTAACACAGCTTCATGTGTTCAGGAGTTCCACCACCAGCAATTTCGAATACCGATTTCAAATGTTCAAAACTTTGCATTCAAAGTGGCAATAGTCAAAGAAGTAAAAGCTTTTGTCCCTTTGTTCAAAGCTTTGCTGCATTCAAAGTAGCTGACCAGTCACCTCTAGAGCAAACTTGGGTCAGATTTGACTGAACTGGATTTTGGATTGGATTGAATTTGGAGGCGTGACTGGTGGTGGTAGGGATTCAAAGAGAATCCAAAGAGAATTAGAAGCCTAGCACATTCAAATTCACACTTTGATGTGGAGCAAACGGGGGAGGGGGGAAATCATGCACATCACTAGTAAAGCAGCTAAAACTACTCTGCATCTATCCCTTCCCAATGTGGCTCCGTTCAAATTTCTTCCTGATGGAGGAGGTTTAAACAGAGCAGGGTGGTGCAGGCATGGTTAATGCTGCATCACCCTGTCACCGTGGCAACAGTACCACATTGCTGCCATTGCCTTGGCTCTGTGATCACCTTCATAACAGAGGCAATTTGTACCTTACCAGTGCTTAGGGAAATGTTTGTGAGGTTAGGTATAGATCTGGTGTCCCAAAGCGTGGACACCAAATCTATCCCCCATCTTCACTTCCCCAGGAAGTTTTCCTGGGGAAGCTAAGGTGCAAAAATGCCCTAACTCTGTCATTTCTCTGGGTGCAAGAACTACATTGTGGAACATGGATAGTATACCACAGTGGTCCTAAGGTGGCTCTTCTGGAAAAAAAGAAAAAAACATCCTCTGACCATTTGTTTGTTTTTTCCTAAGCTCCTTCAGGGAGGGATTTAGCACAACTCTGGCCTTTTGCAGATCAACTTATTTTCCTGGTTCTGGGCAGTTTATGCCTAAAGGAGCCTTCTAATCCTGCATTAAAAAATACTGTTGAGATTTAAAGACTTCATAGTAGAGGACACTTAACTGATTGGTGTAGGCTGATCATCAGCCCAAGAAATATGCAGTGACTATTCTACAATAGTATTTTATAATCTTCTTTGCTCTTCCTCCTGAATGAAGGAACACTGTACCCTCCATTTTCAAATCCTTGGCCTACAGAGAGAAATAGTTCTGAAATTCGTTTCTTGATTCCCCAGGCTACACTATCTGAAACCTAAAGCAGCTTAAAATTGTTTGCCAGAGATGAGAACTGGGGTGGTGTTGATGATTTCTGTCTTGGAAAGCTTTTTGAGATAACAGTCAAGTTCAACTTTTGCTAAGCCTCCCTGTGAACTTTTTGGGTATAATCTTTTTAAAGCTGGGGGTAAATCTCAGCTGAGTGTTAAGCAGAAGTTCTCTTTGCCAAGCTTTGGCCATTCCCCCCTCCTCTTGCCTTGAGAATGTTTTATATTTTAAAAAAATCAAAGCATTTTAAGTGGTTCAAAAGGGGCTATCAATATAGTCCTTTATAATTTATAAAACTATATAATGCACAGTGGTACACAAGAAACTCCTCTTTTTTTTAGATAATTTTTTTTTAAATCAACAGTTCAAATTTTAATAGCTTTATAAAGAAAGTGCTGATCTAGACATCACTATTGAATAAGTAATGCCTCATTTGCAATAAACCTTTCACTTGACAACTTCCTCTAATTCTGATCTGTTTAGCTAGGGCCATAGTTTTAATATTAGCATGCATGGGGAATACATTCCAGCTCCTACCATGGTTACCTGAAACTGTGGATAATTGCAAACAGGCCTTCATGCAACCCCAGAACTGGAAGTGCTTTTCTGGCCTCCAGAAGGCCTATTTCGGCCTCCGGAGTTGGAATAGGCATGTGATGCCACTGGACGTCTCCCGCCTGCCTTCCACACACACACTTACATTTTGGGGTGGGCTCCAGTGGTATCAGTAGCTTATTCCAATGCTCTGCAGAAGCCGAAATAGGCGTTCTGGTTCTGGGTGCTTTTCCTTTATGGTGCCTGCGGGGGATCGGAGGTGTCTGATCTGGTAACCATGATTACCTGAAACCGTGGTTACTGAATCAGTGATACGGTGGTCCAACTGTACTCCAGTTCTGGAAAGACAATCATTCAAATATGGAGCACAGAAGGAATATGTAATCTGGAGTGAACATCCACACAGTCTTGAAGGATTATGGCTTGTGGGACCTGGACACATGTTGTCTGCTTGAGCACGTTGTGTCCTCTGGGACACCATGCCTGGCCACTCCAGGAAACAGAAGCCATACTGACAGCTCAAAAACAGCCCAGTGGTTGCCTAGTCTGCTCCAGATCAGCCATCCATAATGCAGGATAGTGCTGTGTAGAAATGGGCTTAGGTTTCAGATGAAGCAACGTACGCATGTCTGACCATGGAATAACGAAGATGAGGTGTTCTTGTTATAGCGATATGGAGTCAGCATCTGCACTGGACCTGTGTGTGGCCAGGAATGACAGAGCTTTTAAAGAGAATCTTCTCTTTTGATCTTGTCCCAGTCAAACACAGGTATTATTAGTCAACCTATATGGCCCTTTGTGGGCTTGCTGTATTTCAGATTATATCTGAGAAAGGGGCCCTGCCACTCAAATGCTAGTGCAGACTATTGCAGATCTTGAGCAGGACCTGCTGTTGCCTGCACCAACCTGTAGATGGCAGCCCACCTTTCCAGAATATAATCCAGAATAAACACAACGCAGAAAGGGCCTATGAATATAAGAAGCAACTTTATACTAAATCATATCATTATTTAAAGGGCCACTTTGGTTAAGGATCATGAGAACTGCAGGTTCAAAGCTCTGCTTTTGATTTAAAGGATTCTTTTTTTTCCATCTTTTCTCCTGAGATTCTTTTCAACCAAATGCTTCGAACTGAACTTTAAACTGTGTATGTAAATAATGTACTCTCCTACTGAACCGTGGGTCTTTCCTAGCTAGAATTCCTCTCTGTCTAGATGTACCTTTTGACTGCTTGTGCTCATATTTTGTATTATAGCCTGGTAACGACATGTTAACACAGCAATGAATTCAATATACAAAGGTTACACTTCCCGCAACCCTGAAATTATCCTGAGACCAAGAATTTAATTGACTTTTCAAACCTATCCAGAAAGAATCTTGTATGGGCTTTCCTATAATTTTCAGCCTATTTGTCTCTTCTGCTTTTTTATAACCTTATTTTAATGTACTTCTGAAAGCAATGAAGCTTAAGGAATCCTAGCAAAATGTGATATAACTCTAAAGAACTGCTAAGCATACTAAATCAGCCATATTCCTGACAATGCCTGGTGACAAACTAAACAATCTCTTGTAGACTCAGAACCAGGATGTTTGGTGGCCTGTAATGCCAATGTGCTGTGGCACGCAATATTCAGTTCAATGGGCTGAAGTGATCTACAGAGAATCACTGCTTGTTTTCTCCATGAAACTTTATTATTTCTGTATATGGAACTAATTGCTTACAAATCATCTGCCTATATCTAGAGAGAGTATTCAAATGTTTATTGCCTATGTAATTTGTAACGAGGTTAGCTTCTGTATCCCTTTTAAGCCAATTTATACTCATTTACTTTGCTGAAATTAACTAGTAATAAAACTTCCATTTTCTCTATTATATCATCATTATGCATAAAGGGTAACAAAACATTAATATGGCTCTCCATAAGATGCACATTCTAATGTGGTAAAGTGCAGGTTGAGAACAAAACAAAACTCCTCAAATCTCCAAACCTGTGACAATAAATTAAATTGTATACATTTTCAATATTTTCTGCATGCACGAATCCTGTTCTTTTAAAGTAGCATCAAGACCTGATTTGGCATTCAGCATTTAATGCTTTTGTTCATGAACACAATTTTGTATATTTTGCTATCTTGCTTTGGTAAAACCTAAAATGACATGCTTAGCCTGAAGCCAGCTCTACAACTTAGCATTGCCAGGACCAGAAAAAGATGTGCAAGTAAGATTACTTCTGCCTGTTTTGGATCACCTGTCTTTTCAGCTCCACTTAGCTCACATTGGCTGTATTCCTGCTCGGCTATGGAAGCCGAAGTGTGTTCAGATTCCCCCCAGCACTATTCCAGTCTGGTGTAAAACCTCCATTTGGAAGATCCACTTCCAAAGTGGACCGCTATGTGGGGCAGGATGCTGGTTTTGATAGAAAGGTTGAAGGGTCTAGGAATGTTTAGCCTACAGAGGAGAAGACTGAGAGGAGACTTGATAGTGGTCTTCAAGTATCTGAAGGACTGTCACAATGCAAAAGGATTGTCCCTATTCTCACTTGCAGAACTAGAAACAACGGTATGAAACTTCAAAGGAATCAAGATTAGATATTAGGAAAAACTTCCTGACAGTGAGGGTGATCAGTCAATTGAATAGGTTGCCATGGGAGGTAGTGGGTTCTCCCCTGAAGGTCTTCAAGCAGAGGCTGGACATACATCTGCCTGGGATGGTTTAGGAAATCCTGCATTGAGCAGGGAGTTGGACTCAATGACCCTAGAGGTCCCTCCCAACTCTCTGATTCTATGAGCTGTGGCCTGATCCAACAAAGCTCCCCTTATGTTATTAAATGGTGTAACTGCTGTTCAAACTGAGATAGCAGCTCTCATCCTATGTAAGGAGAAGATTCCTGTGATGCCATGATACCAGCTTCATGACAACTCGTAAATGCAATCTATGTTAGGCTTACAGTGTTGACAGCAGTTAGCCTAATACGTACTGCATCTTGTCAGTCACTGACAATCTACCATTTTATAGATTCAGATGCATGGTAAAGAAACAAAAGATTTATAAATCTTATGGTAGAGATGCCATATATATAGTGGGAAAACACTGGATTTCTAAATGTCAAAATTTGTCAATAGAGCATTGAATTAAGAGAAAAATCTAAACAGATCACCACTATACCGACAGAACCACAAGCTGAGTGGGGAGGAGAAACTATTTTCTCAGCCAAAAGTCTGGGTAAATAGGTGTGTCTTCACTAATCTGCATGTTATGGTAGAAAGACTATTCCATAGCCTGGGAGCTACCACCAAGAAGGCCCTATCCCAGGTTCCCATCTCTTTAACTGCTGAAGGTTGTAAGGCTTTCCCTGAAGACCTTCCAGGGCAATATAACCGCAATGAGAACAGAGTTCCCCCTTTCTTCTGAAAACGTGTGACACACATCACCTTCTAGATTGAGCATCACTTTATTGACCCCCACTCATCACATTACTGCCTCCAAGCACCTGTCAAGCACCTCAACCATCTCACTTGATTCAGATGACACAAAGAGATAGAGCTAAGTGTCATTTGCAAACTATTGATTTCTCATTCCAAATGTCCTCATAACTCCTTCCTGTGGCTTCATATAGGTATTAAAGACATGGGAGATGAGATCAACCCATGACAACTCCTTGCCTGAGTTCCCAGAATGTCAAGCAAGAACATCCCACAACTATTTTCTGACATCAGCCTTGGAGATAAGAGCACAACCATCACAAAGCAGTGCCTCCAACTGCCAAACTCTATAGCCTTTCCAGAAGGATATCATCATCAAGATATCTAGGAGAATCAACAGGGTTAGAACATAATAACTTAAGAGGAGACCTGCTGGACCAGGCCATTGCCCATCCAGTCTACCATCCACTGGGATATAGTAGTCCCTTAATTGCTCCAGGGCATTTTAAAGCAAATGACCTTTAGAGGCACACTGCCTGTCTTTCTAACCTTGACGTAGCACCAAACATTAATTTTAGTAGCTATTGATAGACCTGTCCTTTACGAATTTGTCTAACCCTTTCTTAAACCTATCAAAGATAGTTGCTATCACCATCTCTTCTGAAGGTTAAATCCATAGACTAATGACTCTGGGTGAAAAAATACTTCTCCTTGTTCTAACTCTCCTGTTCTATCACCTTCATAGACCGCCCCCTGGTTCTGGTGTTGTGCATTATTTTATATACTTTAGTCACTTTCCCTCTTAAATGCTGTCTTTCAAAGATGAAGAGGTCTAGACATTGCAGCCTGATTTTAAAAGGGAGGTGTTCTCTAGTCCTCTGAGCATTCTGATTGCCCTTTTCTGTGTTTTTCCTTTCTGAGTTGTGGTGAGCAGAATTGTACACAATATTCCAAATGTGACTTCACCTTAGATTTATTAAGAAGTACAGTGATGCTTGCTGACTTATTTTCAATTCCCTTTCTAATTATCTGTAGCTTTGAATTTTCTTGTTTTGCTGTTGCTGCACACTGAGTTGACATCTTCATTGAGCTGTTCACCAGAACCCCCAAATGCCTTTCCTGGTCTGTCACAGAAAGCTCAGCCCTCATCAGTTTTATTAAGAGCAGTGTACCAAGATATACTACTATGTGGGAAAAGCTCTCTCGGGCACAAAACTCTAAAGGCATGGTCTTTTGACTCAGGTTTTAAAAATGTAAAATCACCCAAATGAACCATGAAATCAAGCGACAAACAGTATAAAACCTTCTGGACAAAGCATTCTTCAAAAACAAATAGAAAAATTTATTTAAAACTCAGCAGTTCAACATTTAAGCAGAAAAATCATAATCTTGCCCCCAAACAGCTGGTTATGACAGATGAAAAAAGACTGCAGGGAAAATTACATAAAGTAAAACATTGGAAGGGCTCCCCCTGTTAGGTGTCTCACTGCAGAACATTTTGAAAGCATTGCAGAGGAATAGCAGGGCTTTTCTTATTATTAAGGTTTCTTATTAGTAGAGATTTTCGGGTATAGGGCGGGATAGAAAATATAAATAATAAAATAATAAAGTTCAGAAAAGGGCAATTTTGACAAGCAAAATAAAACACTATGGACGGGAAATAAAAGGATAAAATCCATGCAAAGGGAGATCTTAAACTATCAAGAGATCACACGGGTTCTTGCTGCTTAGACCCTGAATATGGATTAGGGGTGCGTGTAGTACATTTCTAGGCCTCATAGATCTTCACATTAATAAGCTATGAAGCCATGCCCTCCAATGGTCTGCTCTGTCTACATTAGACAGAACATGATCCAGGTTAAGAGAGCTTTAAAGCTGCAGAGCTCTGCATTGGCACTCTTCAGCTAAAAGCAAACCTCTTGGTTTAAAGGCTGCTGTGGACTGGGGTAAACCATTTTTGGTGAAGGCTATGAAGAAGTGGTTGTAATTGAGCAGTTTAGATGACAACAAGAAGCAAGAAGCTTGAGTTCAGTGGTAGAAATGAAGCATCAAGGAGGAAGGTGACTGGAAAACGTTGCTGATCCCTACCTCAGGGGCATTTTTGTCCTGAGCTGAAGAAAGGAACTATGACTTCAGTCTGAATCTTCCAACAAAGGCATGGCAAAAAGTGATACAATGAATCACCATGGAACTAAAGGAACAGAACCAATGTGCTCTTGTTGGTTGTATGAAAAGTGTGCATGTTTTTGCAAAACAAGTACCTTTACATGGACAGATGGACAGATGGTTAGATGGACAAATAGACAGGACATGACCCCATAGGAGCTGGTTGCTTCGCTTGTGATGTGATTAATAAAAATCCACATTGTAACTCACAACAAAGCGTCCCTATGTAGTTGGGGACACTGTGGATTAAAATCGTACTTTCCTGTCCCCATGGAAGCGGCTTTTTGTGAGCCTGCATCTTTTTCTCCCCCCTCCTCCCCAGCCTGCTGGAGTGATGACACGCTTACTCAATTGCACCTTCACCTCCCTTCAGGTGTCAGATTCAGCTCCTTCCAGCCAAGTAACAGCGGCTGTTTTAGCGCAAAAGCATACCAGCAATGATCTCTCCCTTTCTTTCACATCAGAGGCTGCATTATTGGGAAGGAGAAAGTGTGGGGGAGGAGTTCCCACCTGGCTGAAGAGTGCTGACTCTTCCAGCCAGTGAAAGTGGTGGTGGGGAATCCCCTATAAAAAGAGGAGCCGCTCTGCCAAACAGCAATAGTGGGACAGAAACTGGAAGCGAGAGGGGCTGATAGCTGCTTACTGCCATCCCTTCCAAGCTCCATGTGGCAAGAGCAAGAAGGACAGGAAGGCATCAATGCTGACAGGAGTGGGTTAGCTCCTGTCAGTAGCCGTAGCAACCCCTCGTTGGGAGAACGAGGAGGAGGAGCTGAATGAAAGCCAACAGTGAGAGTGCTGTCTGCTGCCAAGAGCTGAATAGATCTGGATAGGAGGGGGGATTGGGGAGTGCAGCTCTGAGAGTGTGTGTGAATGCATGCCTCTCCTCTCAGGTGAGAGAGGAGAAGGGAAGAAAAGGGGCAAACGGGTTGCTTAGAAAGTGGGCTAAATAGCCTGGGATGATTTTGTAACTTTTGCTATCAGGGAAAAGTGATGCTAATTATCATAACGAAGGAGATTGTTTCTCAGCAAGCATAGAATCTCTCTTCCCCCTCCTAATAATGCAGCCTCCAGTGTGAAAGGGGCAGATCGCTAGTCTGATTGTGTGCTAAAACAGCTGCCATTTCATGAATGCAGGGAGCTGAATCTGACAGCTGCAGGGCTGCAGGGAGTGAGCTGCTTTTAGTTATGCTTGTAAAAGTCCCCATGCTCCCAGGATAATCCATGGTTGCCCCCTAAGTTTGAAGGGGGGGGTTCTGCCATGAATTTTCCTCCTTTGCGCCTGATGTAGCCCAGAGTAAAGCTGTGCATGGGGATGCTCCGAGGCAAAACAAGCTGAACATCAGAGTAATTTTGGCATGGAGATGCACCCACAGATAGATACTTCTTTCTATTTTCCCTGGTTTTGTTCCTTAATTTTATTTTGTTGGGGGTGAAGAATGTAGGTATCTAGGAGATTATGTGACTGTTTCAAAGAAATTACAGTATATGCAAGCCTATTCAAGCTGCAGCAAAAGAAGAAAAAAATATAAACTACATGAATAAAACAATTCTTTTACTACAATGAGTAATATTAGGTCAAGGAAACTAACTTTGAGGTGCTACTAAGGTCATTCAAAGAGGTGATATTGCTGTGGAAGAAAAATGTCAATTCTGCACCTTTGATGTCCTTCCTTTAAAGTCACCCAATATACATAGCCCACAGAACAATTTTAAAGTTCTATTCCACCACTACCAATCTTTCTCCTACCTCTTTTTGAGGGTGGGGGTCAGGTTAGGTGTTCATTTTGTGGTGAATAATTCCTGATGTCTTGCTGAGTAGAAATGCAGAACTTTCCCCTTTCTCTCTGATTTATAGCACACAGATCTATCTATCTTGCCAGGGCAAAATACTTTAGTGAAATAAAAATGAATGAAATGTCAGAACAGATTAGTGTACAGTGAAAATCAAGTAAAGTTACAAGGTCCAAGCAAGCCACGTCTAATTCTGCTGAACTACACTTCCTCCCACCCGCAACGTACGTATAAACATAAAAGAATAACACAGAAGGAAAAGTAAGCTAAAGAAATAGTTCAGACGCTCCAAATGAAAAATTTAAGCAGACCAACACCAGGTTCAGGTAGGGGAGAGGGGACAGCATGTTCATCCTCACATTTCCCATTTCTCAGCAGTGCAAATAATCAGCAAAACTTGACACAGAAATTTTTTAAAAACCACATTACTGGCAAGTAATTGCTCAGCCCAAACAGCCATGCAAAAACAAATAAATAAATAAATAGAGAGGGAGGGAGGGAGGGAGATCAAGGTCGAAGGGAAAAAAGGAAAAGTCAACCTATTAACACAACAAAAAGGTCTATATCAAAGCAATCACCAGATCAATTGCACTAGTGGAGGTGTCAAAAATGTGATTCTAAGAAAAGTGAGCAGCCATGCTGCAGTTCAGCAGGGCAGATGATAAATACTCCACACCTGGGCAGAATTATTTCTGAAAGGAGTTGTCCTGTTAGAAAAGAGTGCATGGTATTTCAAAAAAGGCAGGGGAATCACTCTTTCACTGAATGAGTATGGGAAAGAAACCAAAGGAGAATATATATATATAATGTTTGAGATACAGAGAAGGTTAAATGAAGTTTACCATTTTAAAAAAGCATCCTCTGCCATTAGTTCAGCTGTCAAAGCATATGCAAATAAACTACACTGTAACTGACACACATGGAATTAAATGAGAACAGTTCCCTAAGATTTCAATAAAAGTCACGTTGACCCTTTCTGGTGGTGCACCAGTTTTTCGAAGGTTAATGAGGAGGCAAAAATGTCATGATGTATCTTCATTTACAGCACTGCTTGATGCATTTTAAACATTCTGTTAAACTGAGCTTAGGTAAGTATGATTACATTGCACGTATCACTTGAATATCAGGCACCTGATGATTATTTAATTGTGCATACGAATTCTTCTGAATGGACATGCATGCAATCACACATGACATTTGTCTAACAACTCTAATCTTGCAGCTAGAAGATCCTAAGTTACCATTTTAATCCATCTGTTCAAATCTCATTGAATGAAGGTTGTTGCTGGGGGGATTCCATAACAACCCTGCACACTGTCATCATCTCAATTTTGCTTCTCATTTCCCTTTGTAATAAAATTATTTAGCCTCTTTAGTGTACCAAAAGGGCTACTTAGAGCTCAGTTCTATGGTGCAATCACACAGGATTTTTTTTTCCAAGTCAATGTCTTGGTTCAGATTTAAGGTTGCTCAGAAAGCTACTCTTTAACCCTATTTTCCCACAGCAAACATATGGTCTTTTACTCATCAGAAATATTTCTAAGGTGTGTTTGACTTTTTGCATATGATGGAGAGAGTCCTGTGACGTGTGGTTGCTTCTACCTATGAGAATGGTGGTGTGAAGGGCAAAGCAACAAAAAAGAAGGGTTATCAGAGAGTAAGAATAAATATAGCTTACAGCAGGTAAAATATTGCTAAAGATGAATCTCAGTGTGAATTCACATGAAAGTGTATCCCACTAGGGACGTGTATGAATATTCATAACACTCGTTATTCATACAAATCTGTATGAATTCAGATATTTGTATATGACTCAAATGTTACAACATTCATACATTAACATTCATACAAATAAGGATGTTTCAGGCATTTGTAAGAATAGTTCGGGCATTCATAAGAATAGTTTGGACATTCATTAAACTGGGGAGGTGGGAAAGCAGATGTGCCAGTCCAATGCCAAGAAGAGTGAGTGGAAAGCAAAATGAAAATTGAATTCTACAATGGAGAAAACTAACAGCTACTTCACCCATTAGAATTTGTTCCTTTATTGTTTTATGAACAACTAACATGCTAGATACAGTTTCAAAAATAGCATCTGTCTTTTAATTGGAAGTCAAATAAAAAGGTTAGAAACAAAATTAAAGTGGCTAGGCATGTTATATTTAACCATTAAAAAAGCCAAATAAATAAATACTCATGGCAATGGGGATTAGGTGAATTTTCAAGGTAGTAAATCAGTAATTCTGCCCACAAAAAAGGGCCAACTAAAGCCAACGCTTTATTTTCAAAAATTTTGAGGGCGCCAAAGAATGGTCCCTTGGAGGAAAAGGTTACATAATAATCTTTATCTCTGAGTTTCTACTAATTATTTTCTTTTTTTCCTTTTAATTTGAGCTTTATGAAATATATATTGGAAGGAAAAATGAAACTTCCTCTAGCCATTTCTCAGATTACAGACTGAACCTCTGAATATTAATAGCACAGGATATATTATTGGAATAATTTCCTATTCATAATGTATAATAAATGAGCAGACTACTTTCCCATCTGCATATCTCTTGTTAAAATGCCCTGGAATGGTTGGTGTCCAGTATAGTGGTTAAAAGAACTAGCAGAAAGATTTCTCTGGTTCCAGTTTTCATTTCTGTAAAGAATTCATTTGTGGCTTAGCATATGTCACTGTTCTGGCCACTACATTTCCCTCATGGGCATCTGTAAAATGGACATAATAAAGCTACCTACTATCAAGGTTTGTCACAAGGACTGCTCACTCAGTATGTGCAGGATAAATTTTGCATTTAGCAAAGCTGCTACTAACAGCTTGATTGTCCCATTATTGTTGCAAATAAATACCTCAAGAGTACCAAGGAATTTAGCACATTAATAAAGAAATATCATGAGAACTAAGATGCACAAATTGATATTAAAGCAATGGGAAAGATCTATGATTAAAAAATAAGGTAGAAACGGTAAATTTATCTCCTTTATCAGATACCAAATCCACCTTCTTCATGCATTAGGCAATGAAGATTTCAGTTTACCAGTTTAGCCATCATGAAAAAGGTGCTTGAATCAGTTTTTGAAGAATAGCTACTTCATGTCAAGATCATAAAGTACAGAGTTACTTCTCACAGTATATGCAATTGTATAAATTAAGGGACAGAACTTCTCTAGGTTACAAACAGAGCAACTAAAAAGAAAAAAAAATAGAAAGAAAGGAATGCTCTGAATTATTTGCTTCTGTCCTGAGTACTGAACCAAAAGGTTTTCAAAACACAAATCCAGGCACTGTTTCTCTGAAAGGTCAAAGCACGATAAATAATTCTTCTTTCCTTTTAAATAAAAATTGAAATTCCACCTGAACCCCTTCTCAAACCAGTAAGAATATATTTAAAAATGTTCATTGCATTTATGAAGAAATATTGAATTTGCAGGAACCAAAGTTTTAAGCAACATCATCAAAGGTCTTTTCCACATGGGATATTATCCTGTGTGGAGAAAGCGACCACAGGCCTTCCCTCCATGTGCCGGTGTGGGACCTCAAACCTGCTAGAATTCTTTACCCCCATGGAGGAACTGCTAGAGTGGGAAAGGGTACTAAAAATGGCTCCCTATCCCACTCAACTGGTAGATATAAGTGACAAGATGTACTGGTGTCC
Source organism: Aspidoscelis tigris stejnegeri (assembly GCA_023333525.1). Classification (NCBI taxonomy): domain Eukaryota; kingdom Metazoa; phylum Chordata; class Lepidosauria; order Squamata; family Teiidae; genus Aspidoscelis; species Aspidoscelis tigris. Next base: position 101,017,541 of record JALMGA010000001.1, read on the forward strand.
TATTCACCCTAATCCAGAACAGAGAGTCACATGCAGAAGGCATATGACTTCCTGTTTTGGCCTAGAGGGGTCCATTTCAGCAGTGCAAACAGGAAGTGGTGCTGGAAATAGTCACATCCTCATAAAGGTCCCAGTTGGAAATTCCATTTGCTCAGAACAACACTTCCTGGTCTTCAGAGGCTGACAATGGTGGCTGAGGTTGGGGCAACATAGACTATTTTGATGCAGATGGCCCTATGCCAGGATAATCAAAGAAAGTATGAAAATTGGGAAAGACTATGTAGAATGAAGAGAAAAGCAAGGCTGGTTTCAAATGTGTTCTTGGAGAAGGAATACACAACCTATTGTTTTTGCTTTCTTCTTCAGGCACCCACATGGCACTGACTGGCTGCAAAGCTAATTAAGGAGCTTGCTGAATACAGTACAAGCTTTTCAGTTTAACTAGTGGAATGACTTTTAAAAAAAATTAAGCCAGCAAATTTCATTTTAATGACTAAAGATAACATTTCCTCTGATGCTATCCTATTTCATTACATCCTTTAGATTCTTTCAGGTTTGATTTAGAAGACTGGTAGAAGCAACTCAGGTTCAGGACTTTCCCTTTTCCTGCACCAATTATAGCTGACAGGTTCAGGGATGAGTGGTTCAGAGCAGATCTGAATTACTGGGGTGGTCTCTGGACTGCAAGTCAGAGTCAGCACTAGGGAGCAGAAGGCACAGCAGGAGAGGCCAGAAGGAGGAAAAGATTTATTCTTTTGAATGTTTTTCTTAAAGCTAGGTTGGAAATCAACTTCTGCCCAGAAACCAAATCATCGCCTTGTAAAATTCAACCATCTGTCTCATTATGTCCTTCCCATGATGGGGTGAACTTCTACTAGTGCTTTAACTCTGGTTTAACCAAGCATAACATTGCAAGCTATCAGGAAAACATTTTTTTCTTTTGTTCTCTTTTTGGTGAGGAAGTACAGTGTAACCTTCAATACAGTGTTCCAAGCATGGATCACTATTGGCAAGAAGCTATAGGTTCCATATGACAGAAGGAGACGAAGAGGAGGGAGAGGAAGAAAAGGCAATCTGTCAGAACAACAGAGAATTTGAAGTATTACATGGATCACAAATAGATGGGCTTCAGAACCAGATAAACTATCAAAATATGGGTCACTTCTGCAAAGTTTCTTTGGCAGTTGCAAGTTGGTGTCGTTTGCCTGACAAAAGGTAGTCTGTCTGAAGAGATGGAGCACTCTAAATTTGTAACTGTCATTGATACGGAAATTGGAATCAATGTAGAAACTGTACAAATGTGCTTCAGACTAGGTATAGAGGAAAAGAGAGGAAAATACTTTTGACTTTTATTGCAACATTTCATTTAACGAGGGATGAGGAGAAGAGAAAGCTGAGGAAAACACACCACCAGTCTCTCACCATGAGGTAGCCCTCTTCACCACACATTAAAGGCAATCTGTTTACTTGGCTGAGTAAGGTGAACAAGATTAACCAGAAACAGACCTTGCTATTTGAGAGTTCGCTGGTGTGAAAACCTCAGAGAAAATCACTAAAAGGAAGGCTTGGATAGTTTTAAAGAAAGGTTGTTGGGGTCATTGTTCTTTTTGTGCGCACAGCTTGTTCTTTCCTAATTAAGATGCATTTACCCATGTCAGGTTTCAGTTGAAACCTCCCATACCAGTTAAATTAATGGAATTGTTATTGCAACAAGCTGCTGCTTCATCAACTCATTTTCTCCAGAGTTCATGCCCCACGTTCCTTACTCCTCCCCAACCCATAGTAGGAAGTGTTACTCCAGTCCTTTGCAGTCTTCCATTCCTTGAAAAAAAAAACACCAAACAAACTGAGACTTTATGATGTTTTTCCATAACTGTCTATTAAAATATAAAAGTTCAGTTACAGGACAGACAAGTGTCAAAACAGAGAGTGCTAAGATTTCCTGCAAGGCTACTTTTGTTATTTTAGTTGGGTACCATGAAATTGGGCTGACTCCTGGTTGACTACATATGTACTTCTGCAGTATTCTTGGCAGAGATACATATGGAGTCTTCTAGGACCAACTTCTGGGAAACAGTCATCATGACTATACAGATTTGAACATTCATGGGCAAATCAAAAGGGGCCTACATTCATAACGCACCCTTTACCCACAAATTGAAAGTATTCAGCTTTATTGAAGCTTTGTAGAAGTTTGACAAGCAGCCCTGGCCAATCAGGCGGCGTGCAGGACACAGGCGCGCAGCCTCCTGGGACCCCGTGGCCAGAATCAGAGTGACGCTGAAGAAGCAAGGAGGTGATCGCTCGGGCTCCCCCCTGGAGTGGAGCTAGGGAGGGCTTCAGAGAAGCACTGCTTCTGGGGTGAGGACGAGCCGCGATAGCAGAGACCCCTGGCTTGCCATGCTCGGCTCCAGTGGAGCCAATCATGGTGGGCCAGGGGAGGGCCCCCGAGGCACGGATGTGAGGTGGGTGCTGTGTGTCCACACAGCACCCACTCCAAATCCGGATCTAAGTCATCCTTCTACCGCATGTGCGGAAGAACAGGGGGGGGTAGATCCATATCTATTAGATACAGATCTACCTCTGTAAATCCAGATCTGCCCTGCATCTGGATTTAGTAAATCCGGAAGAGGTAGATCCGGATTTACTAAGGTATATGTGGAAGCACCCCTGGTGTTCTGGTAGGAAGCAGACAATCACAGAATTCAGTTGACTTGAATTCCTGGATGTGCACATGACTAGGGATATGCATAAATATTTGGAACATTCATTATTCATATGAATTCAGACATCTGCACAAAAATCAAATGTTACGACATTCATACATCAACATTTGTATGAATACAAATGTTTCGGACATTTGTATGAATAGCTTGTAAATTTGTTAAACTGAGGAGATGAGAAAGCTGCTTTGCCACACATCTGCAACAGATCCAGATTGCATTCAACATGGACTGAGAGTTGATTAAAAGTGGATTCAGGTCAGATTTGACACTTTCAGAGTGTGGATTTGTTACAGGATACATATCGGATACGTATTTGTTCGTATCGGATACTTATTCATTCGTATCCGATACGTATTCATTTGTACCGGATATGTATTGGATATTTGTATCAAATAGAATCTTACCACATTCAAAGGTATCTACTTGAGCGAATACAGATTTCCTCACATTCAGTCTGTTACTAATCGAATTTCAAAACCCCCATTCATGCACTTCCCTACACAGGACGACCTCCACACATGTGTGGTTGGCTGTTTCATTTTTCACACACGCATACTGAATGGAGCTTCAATTGCTGCTCTGTCCAGAATGGTAAGCTTGTTGCTAAAAAGTACTATCGCGGGAAAACCTGATACCAGAGCTGGGTTTTCCAGTGACGGTTTTTAGGATGGAAAAGCAGGACTATGATGGGTTGCCTATGATATACTGCATGAAGTGACTCCACCATAGCGGCACCATAATGGCACTATTTTCTTCCCATCTGGATGCAGCCAAAAATATGATTTAAAAGGACAAAATACTAACAAATGTGAACTGGTTCATATCAGACTGGGTGGTTCAAACCAGCTTGACTTGAACCTACTTGGTTTGGTTTGAGTTTGAACCTGAACCTGAACCTGAGCACCAGGCTAGAATGCAGCAGTCACTTAGTTCAAATCCTGTTTGTCATGAAAGCTCATTGGGTCTTCCCAGCTATAGGTAAAATTCTGAGTGACTTGGAAAAGGCAATAGATCCTAAAACTGTTTAATGAACCACATGTCATTTCTCCAGCAGGTTCTGCAGCCAACCAAGTCCTAAAAGTTGTGTTTGTGCTCAACTGTACCACACTGTTGATGCCGAGAGGGAAATTCTGATGCCCAGAAAATTTGCAGCTTCCATATCTTGCTGGCCAAATTATTTCCACTGTCTTTTGAGACAGAAAAATTCCACCAATGGTTCAGTAACCTGAACAGTCTGTGGCATTACCTTCTTTTGGTATAGGTATGTACACTTGTTGACATAGAACATTTATTCAGAACTTTCTTTTAAACAGTTTAGTGTGTATTTCATTTATATCTGTTGCTTTACCATGTATAGGAGCTCCTTCAATGCCCATCTTACCTCACTTTCTGATACCTTCTGAATCTATATCCAAGTGTATTCCTCCATATTCCTATCTTATCTGCAAATTTGTCAGTGATTTCTATGATCTTGTTAAAAAGCTCTTTTTTCTTAATCATTCCCTTTATTTGTTGACTTCCTTGAATGGGAGATCTTTGTTGCTTTAAGTTTAAGAGGACACAAATAAGAAACAGAGTATGAACAGAAGAATCTACTAGATCTAGCAAAGATTAAGCTACATAAGAAGAAGTGATAGAAACCGAGGAAGCAAAGGTTTGGTCAAGAGAAACCTAGTAAACTTTTGTGTTTTAATGTTTCCTTTAAGAATGAAGTCTCTAACCAATCATTTACAGAATATCCAGCTCAGTTACTAAATTCTGCACTGCTTTATTATGCTAATTGATAATCTAGTGTGCTCTAAAGATTAAAGAAAAATGAAATTAAAACTACCAAATCAAAGGGTAACAACTTTATAATGCCTCTTTAATTTAGGAAAATACAATTAGAGTCACACAGAGGCAAAATCAACTATGAATACCAAGAGGAATGTAATTGACAAAGTAAATGTTACAGACAAAAGCATAAAAGCAAAGAAAATGTCAATAAACTTCAGAGCCACTGATTTGCGTGAGTGGGCCCATTTAATTCAAGAAGTCGACAAGTCCTTGGGGACATTCAATAGCCTAATGCATTGTCATGGCTGTGTGTGAAATTCTTAGAATATTTCATGGGAATATTCTTCCATTTGATCTATAAAACAGCCAGTTAGAAAATCTTAGAGCCCAATATTTTGCATTACCTCCCTATCTGTCTCTTGCTCCTCCTCCCACACAGACTTGTATTTGTCTAATCTTCTAACCTAGTAAAGGAGGTTTAGTTACACTCAGGTAATTTCCATTCCTAAAATCCAGTGGGCCACCACTCTGAGGAACTAAACTTTTTTTATGTGCATGTCCCCAAGAACGTCATAACTACAAAGTTATATCTTGTTTGTGTGCACTGCTTTTTGTTGTGCTTTATTTTGCAAATGTTTACAATTCAAAACTGAAAGGAACAAATTTCAATTATAGTTCAGACTAGCTCATAGCCACGTTTTCATATTATATTTCTATTGTTTTGAACTTAATTTAATATGTACCATCTTTTAAAATTTCTTAGGCTTAGAGTTGTGCTGAGCTGGTTTGGTCAATATTCAGTTCATAGCAAACTGGGTAGGTTGCATGGTTCACATGCAAATTGAACTAACCCATAGGGTTGTTGTTTTTTTAAGAGTTTGAAGTGAATCTGAGCCAAGGGGTATTCTAATGAACCAAGCAAACCATAATGAACCATATTGTGGTTCACTTGGGATGTTCAAAAATATTCAAAACATTCAAAATTTGATTGAATTTGTTCAAATTCAGATATTTGAATTCAAATCAAATGTCTATACATTTGTTTTTTGAACATTCAAATGAATTTGAGTGTTTTGAGTCATTCATATGAATTATTCGGACATTCATATGTGTATGCATCCATATGTATCTTATTCATATCAGTATAAATTTGTATGGATACGTATGGGATGAAAATCGGATACATAAGGATAAAAATAGGATGCATATAGATGCATACGGATATGTACGGACACATACGAATGTTGCTGACATTCACATCATCAAATTCCAAATCAAATATTTGTACAAATAGATACGAATGTATTCAAACTGGTTCAAATTTGAATACATTCATTTTTTTCTCTATTTGTACAAATTTGGACATTCAAATATTCAATTCAAATTGAATTGAAAGTCAAAAATTGCTAAAAAAAAAAGTTTGAAGCAAATCTCAACCAATGGTAGTTGGTTTGCTTCAAAATGAACCATTGAATTTCAGTTCATGCACAACTCTGCCTAGGATGATTGTCTGTCTTGAGATCAGAGGGACATATATGGCACCTTTTAACATCCTTTACCACTGATGTAACACAAAAGAATATTAATTTCATTATCCAATCATTCTCCAATATTCAATAAATATCAACATTATCTGTAGCTCTGAAATGCTTATGTTATTGGTTAGGATGCACCTAAGGAGAATTTTACTTGAGTGATTACAACCTAAGATTCTAATGCTGTTAAACATTAGGGCATTTCTGCACTTACCTTCCCATCCACTGAATGGGAATGGTGCAGAACAAACTGATGTGCACTAGCATTTGCACCAGGGAATGCTAGTACACAATAGCTTAGCCTCTGCATGCCCATTGTCCAGTCACATATTCGATCCTTTGCAGGGCACCATCATTTTGGTTGTGGCATCCTGAGCAACTGTGCATGCACTAGTGATGTTACTATGATGATGATGGCACTCTGAATACACACAGTTGCATCAGGGGTCATCTGAGGTACCAGAGTGCTTGTATGGTACCTCAGATGACCCCTCACACCAGAAAGGCATGAGTGTTCACCTCCTGGATGGGAAAGGTAAGGTTTGGGTCAGGATTGGGGAGGGTTAGGTTTCTTGTGGTGTATGATTTTTTTGCACTATAGTTAGTTTGCAATTAGTTAGCACCTGAGCAGGTAGGGGGCATTTGTAGGCTGTAAATGCACCTGACCAAATATTAACTAAATGCAGACTAAGAGGCCTTTAGAATCTTAGGTTGTAATTACTCAACTGAAAAATATGAACCTCTGGTCATATGGTGGACTGGGAAGACAAATGCTTCCATCTCCTTACAGCCCTGAACTTCAAAAAAGCAATGGGGGGTATCCTTTGGGTAAGCCTTGTTCAACCAATACAAGGCCACCTTCATAATGAGATTTGCTCCCAGGCTGCCATTTCTTCCTGTTAAATTTCATTTGCTTCAGCCTACTGTTCAGGTTTGCCTAAATATGGAGTCTGCACACATGCAACCAATTGGGATAACCACACTGAGGATGACTGTTGACCCACTGGTTTGTTCGTATAGTTTTTTTTTTTTTAAGAGTAAACTAAGACCTGGAAGTTGTAAAAGAGAATCTGTTTCTTTAAGAGTGAAGAGCACTCCTGATCATTTTCAATATTCTGAAAATTTCCTTCAGATGCCTGAAGCCTTTGTGTGATCAGCCTAGTAGTAACCTATTACAATTGTTATTGCAATTAATTTTTGTTAAGCATATTCATAAAAAGCAAAACAAACTTTATCCACAATCAAACAAAACATAAAACATATAACATAAAATTACAATACTCTCCCTTCCAGTGAAACACCCTTCCTCCCCTCCAATGGAAAGTTCAGATGTTGTGAGTACACGAATGAAAAAAGTATTAAGCAATATATATAAGCTATGCCAAAATGAACAAACATTTTGGCATTGTTAAAACATTTTGGCATTGTTTAAAAAAAAAGCTTGGGGTGGTTGCTCAGAAAACACATCATATAGCAGAGGTGGCTAAAGAAGCCTTAGAGGCAGCAATATTATCAGGAGATATGAATACAAAAGAAAATCAGATTATTGATTTAAGAAACAGAATGAAAAGACAAAACCTCTGAATTAAAGGAGTGAAAAAAGAAATTGAAAATAATATGAATTATTTATTATTGAAATGGTGGGTCTCACTGGGCATCAAAACAGTGGAGGAAGAGGTCAAAGGACCCTCCTTCTAAGGAACAGGGATCTAAATAGTCCCAAATATATTATTGTGCCTTTCACCTGTGAAAAAAGTTGAAGTTTTAAAACAAGCCTGCGAACTCGGATTTTCAAGTCACCTTTCTTCATGATATGTGAGATACTGTGTAGAACAGAGCTCAGCTGCATGACATTGCTCAAACAATTATAAATTTCAATGAAAATGTGCTTATCCATTGGATTACTAATACATGAGAATGGGAAAAGTCTTAAACAATAAAGAGGGTGCTTAAAAAGTTTTCAAAGAGCTAAGCATCTCCTCAGATCCAATTAAAGGAACAGAGCAAGTGAAGCAGCAGAACAAAGAACAGAACAAAGAACAGGAACAGATTTCTACAGTTCCAGCCTTGAGGGATGGAATTGTCAGGAGATATCAGGAAAAGAAAAAGTAGTCAGAACCAAAACAATGTGGGCATATAAAGAACCAAGAATGAGAAAGAAGCAATAAGAAGCAGCAATAAAAGTGAGGTTGAAAGTAATTTGGGCATGAAGAAGATCATTTGGTATAGATAGTATGATAAGTATGAGTCAAAACTTAATTTGAAATAATACAACTGCTAATATAACAAGCACTTATAAATTTGAATATAATAATATTAAATAAAAATAATACAGTGGTTATATACTATATGCCCTGGTGGAGACTATTCAAACCATTATGTGGGGATCTAATTGGGAGAGGGTGGGATGGATGGAGAATCATGGTTGAGAGGGGGAGGGGGTTCTATTTTTTTATAAGACGTTTTTAAAAAGGAGTATTGTCCAGGAATCCCAGGATCTAAGAGAAATATCAACAAGAAACTAAAATAATGACCATAAATATAAATGGTTTAAATCCCATACTTAAGAGGAAAAGATTGATCTTAGAACAACTATATACTAGGCTGTGGTCACACCTTCACTTTAATCCGTCAGTCCATTTTGGGACCCCACCACTCAGCCTTTATGGTCCAATCCATTTTATTTGTGGACTTTCCTCCCTCCACTCATATTTTCCTTAGTCCTGATTTTTACAACTCTCAAGTTGTTATAGAGTATTAATCTGTTTTCATTTATGGGGTGCAATTAGGGAAGAGGACTAAAGGGGCTGAACTGTACTATAGTAGATGGATAATGCAAGAATTTGCCTTCCCTTTACCTATTGTGTTATTACATGCAATTGAGTCACAGAAATTTTATCCTATCAGAGCACAGGGGGTGTTGTGATGATAGAGGGGGGTGGAGATCTAAAAAAAGTTTCATAAAGGAGGCTCAGGACAGGGACAGAAAGGTGTGATCCGAGTAGCCCAAACTGACAGCAAACTGAGGAAGGATTTTCAGATATTGGGTGTGGTCAGAGTTAGTGTGTGCTGAGTCCTGTTACTTAATAAGACAGGTTATTTCAGCAAGTGTAAGTATGGCCTTAGTCATTCAAGACACTCATTTAAAAGGGGACCAACCAGCCCATGTTTTACAATTCCAGATACAAGACCAGAGAGATATATACTTGGTACAAATGATGAATGCTTGTTGTTTTCTTTTAAAACACTGTTATTAAAAACTGTAGCTTGTCTCACCTTATTCTTCTCAGTCTTGAAATTCTTTTTGCCATCACATTATATATTGTCCCTAGCCTGCTTAGTAGTCTTCATGCAAATAAAAGCTCACAGAATTTGGTCATGATTTCTTGAAATTTACAGCTGGCACATTTACACAGTGCTACTATGGAAGCTTTCAGGAGGCTAATGGGCCCTTGGAGGACCCATAAATTAAACCAAATAGGTGGTTTGCACAGTAGGTGATCATTTTTCCTCCAGCCTCATTTTTTCATTATTTTTTTCTGACTTCACATTTCTCTAATCTATTATCTCATCTGTTCCAATTTATTTTAATTATCATGTTTCCATTCTCAGTAATATGCTAGATTAAATGCTACACTGACTATATCTTGAAGTATTTATTGACATAATATTAAATATTTCAAATTATGAGTCTATTAAAACAATAGTTTCTTTAAATGGTTGGAGGTTCAAATAAGCAAAAATTTGGTCATACGAAGAAGTTTGTGTGTGTGTTAAATATGTCTACATTTCTAATACTGCAATATTCTCATTCTTGAACTGAACATTGTGCAAAGCATATCTATTTTATCATCAATGTAATGTAGAATATTAATGCTGACGTATGGGGTATTAGCAATGAGCTCATTTTTACACATACCAGTGGACAGATGGTATTAATACCACAGTTTCACCATCTGCAGTGGGGTATGATTTTGGACTCACATGATCAACATGACCAAATTTCTGTCCTCTGACAAGTTTCTAATTTGGTACGTGTGTGGGGGGGGGAATCTTGGCATTCTGGTTGACAAAGTATTTTGAACTGTGCTACTGTGTATGTTTGACTTCCACTAAAAAAAAAATGCTTAGAAGTCCGTGAATACAGGAATATCCCTTATTGAAATGTACTGCCACTTGATTCTGGCAGCCCAATCAGTGATTGTGTGAGGATGGAAAGACAATTCCAAATGGAATCTACAGAATTGGTTTCACTATGTAATGGATTATATGAAGTGGGATATTTGAACAAATGCAAGAAGGTATTTAGTGGACAGGGTGAAAAATAAATTGGATCCTGGTAATGGACTATTTAAGGCAACAAATGGGGAGTAAAACACCTGAGAAAGAGTTAATAGTCTTGTCCACCTTTATCCAAAGTGGATTTTGATGTAAGAAGAGCTGTAAAAGGGGGGAAGGAGGGAAAGAATAGAGAAATGTAAAAATGTATGGAAGAGATATGGATATGTGATTTGTGTAATATAACAAAAAGGAAAGGAAAGGGTCACTTCTAAAAATGTCATATACATACAAAATGTACAAAAATGTGTATGTTTGTATAAAAGAAAAATAATTAATCTTTTAACATCTCCTAAACATTCATTTCCACGCTACCACTACTCCTTGTCCATATGAAGTCAAAACTTTCATTCCATTCCAAACATATTTACTAGTTGAGTCATAACCGGATGAAGGAATATTATAAACCAATAACATGGTTCAGTTAAAAATATATTGGAAAACCCAGTGCAAACTACAGTTTACATAGAGGGAAATCAATAAGTATGGTGCCACCACTGAGAATAAATTTTCTCTCACACTTAGGCTGCATTTACATGCAGGATTTTAAAAACTCCTCTGAGGCAACTTAAAGCTAGTTCTCAGGCAGGATCATTCACATACCAGTCTGCCTTTCTCCTCCTCTCATGAACATTCTAGACCAGAAAAGGGGGAATCAAAGAGAATGAAAATACAAATGCCACAGGATCCCAACTTTAAGGCCCTTCTGAATGGCATTTTTGTTGCATGTCAACACAACCTTAACCAGTCTCATGTGTACCATACATGGCTCATGCAGTCTTATACAAACATTAGTAATTCTTCAGAAAATATAATCACACGCTGTTTAAGGCTTCAAATTTAGCCAATAACAATTTTGCTATATGATCACATTCATAACTTCAGTGAGGAAGAAAACATCCATCTTTTACAAAACCTGAAGTCTCTTAAGTAATCTAATCTGTATGTAACCATCACATGAAAAACTATGGGCAGGGTTTCTGTCTTTATACAGAATTCCAGCTGGGAAAAATTGTAAAAATGCACTTCTACCACCTATGACCTCCATGCTTGCATAGATAATCTTGAATTCAGAAGTGTTGTATATGTTATTTTTAAAAAGAGTTTAATCTTATATTACATTGGTTCCATGCCTTCAGCTGGGTTGGCAGGCTTTTCTACCATCTAATCCCACACACACATACACAAAGTTTCTCTGGACTAGAGAGTAGAAATATTGGCTTACAATCCATATATTGATACTACTCTTAGCTCTGTTTTTGAGTAACCTCCGGTCTTCTTTAAAACTCCCAGTTAATAAACCCTTTCACACCTTATTGGTTCTACTGCGGGAAATGATGCTGAAAAGCCATCAAAAGAGGCAGGAGAGCTGATATTTGCAGCCCTCTGACACAACCAATGTCAATCATGTCCCACTCTGACCCAGACTAAGCCAAAAGCTAAACCAAATGGTCAGTCAAATAATAGTAATACTAAGAGTTGGATTTTCTATCCTGCTTTTCTCGCCCATTTAAGGGGACTCAAAAGTGGCTGGCAAAGCTTTCTCCCACAACCCTATGGGGTAAGGGGGGTTTGATAGTTCATAAAGAGAGGTGTGACTAGCTGAAGGTCAGCTAGCTTCATGGAGTGCGATATCAAAACTGGTGACTAAGAGATATGAGTCTGGCATGCTAACCACAAGACCATGCTGGCCAAACATAAGGAAATCAGAGATCAGAATTCCCACAGTTTAATAATCATGTTGGTAATGTAGAGGAATGGCTGGAAAGCAGGGAGTTGCAACTCCAATCTCTGGCATCTCCCTGGAAGGAAGTCATGGCAAATCATTTCTGTGTCTGCACAATAACTACATAATATGTCTCTCTTATTAGCAGAAGTCAAGCCCTACTCAAAGTACCAATGAACAACAACAAAAGTAGGGCTGTTACATGGGATGACATCTTGCCATCTTTGGTACTTAAAACCCAAGCGGCATGTTGGAGGAGAACAAAGAGGAAAACTGGAATGATTAAAATGAAACTGGCTGAAAGAGGAGACATACCATGACACTGGCAAGATAAGTGGGAGGAAGCACCCATTAGGAAAGGAAAAAAAGTGATATCAATTAGGGATGTGCATGAATATGGCAGAATTTATACATTTGTATTTGAATTTAATGTCACATTCAAAGATTGGCATTTGAATTCAAACAGAATATTTTGATACATTAGTATGACGTTTCATATGGTATTTGTATGGATACATGTGGGATTCGTATGGGACTGAACATGCATGTCAAATTCAAATCCCACTACATTTGAAAGGGATCTATTTGAACGAATATGGATTTTCTTGTGTTTGATTCAATAAGGATCGGATACAAAACTAAAAGATTTGTGCACATTCCTAGTATCAATATATTACTTTTGCCTGGAACAAAGGTAATGAAAGTTCTCACCATCTGTAGTTGCTGAATGGAGTTGATTTGACTGGGGACCAAGAAGAATTGTGTCACTTCTGAGGGTTGTGTGAAATGATGCTGAGTTTCTTGGCCATGGAAGACCAAATCACCCATTTGTGTGGTCTCTGCACACAAGTGGCAGGTCCAGTATACCAGCCTGGCACACTGCAAAAACAGTACATAGTCGGAGCAGGTTGCTGAGTTCTGCTGGGAAGCATGATCCTCTCCACCATCACCACCATATACACTGATCTGCAAGGTGAATGAGACACTCTTAAACACACTTCCTGTCAAGGCAATGGCAAGGAAGACACCTGTCATGCACCTTGCTGGTTACACATGTTTTTAAGGACTGGTTCCTTACAAGGACTAAGGATACAAACATTATTACTGTCAAGATTCCTGTGTAAATCCAAAACCAGCAAATTGAGTTGCTAAAGTCCTGCTTCATTCCTAAATTGACCTACAAATACCTGGTGTGAGGCAACTAGACATTAAAGCCAACCTCTTTTTGTTTCATTTTGTTGGGAAAAAATGATGATGGTATTGATGGCAACTGGAGGTGACCTAGAAGTTTGGCTGAGTTGATTTTGAGGTCTGCAGGATTCTCCTGGGTAGCTTGGATCCAGTAACATTATATGGAGAGAAAATGAAAATGAAAAAATGTAAAGGATGGGCAACCAAAAATCTATCAATTTTAGATATAATAGCAGCTTTTTAAACAATGTAATGCCAAAATGACTGAATCTTTTTAATGCACTTCCAATATCAATTAATAATCAATATTTTATAGGATGGAAAGGGAATAAAATAATGAGGATACATCATATGGCAGCAATAAAATCATTGCAGAAAGGTGAGTGGGATGTCAGTATTTTAGTCGCTCTCTGAAATCTGAGGCCTAGTGATATCAGGATTTCAGGAAGATATCAAGAAATCAAGATATCAGTGAAGAGCAAACTAGAATCAAACAGTAATGCAAAAGGTTCTTCAAGATAGCAAGTTAAAAATGTGGAGCTTACCTTTACTTTGCAGTAAAGTTGGTCCACAGGGAAAATAGACTGTTTCCCAGAGTCTTCAATTCTCCAATGCAGCAAGAAAGATGCTTCTGTCCACATGCTCAACATTTCCTCTCTGATAGGCCGTCTGCTGCTTCTCAAGTGATGGTAAACTCTCACAAGATCTTGTGACATCTCACCCAAAGACCAAGGAAAATGAGAAAAGGAATACTCCACAGCAAATGTCTTGTAAGTAGAATTCTTTTACCCCGGGGAATCATTCTATGAACCGCAAGAACTGTGGAGCATCATAAAGCCTGCCTGGCAACTGAAAGTTGCTCTGCATTCCTCGAGAAGTTTTAATCCTGTCTGGACACAGCCAAAGTCTTTGGGATGAACAAAACAACACAGAGAAGAAAGCAGAAATGATGCCGTTTACTATTCAAGCAGTCTTATTTTGCTTTTTTTAGTATGTAAACATGTATCTCACAGTACAGGATCAGACCTACTTACTGCCTGAGGAAAGCAGTGTGAATTTTATTGCATTGTTGATCTCAGGTGCTATATATCCTGATCTTTGATCTCCAAGAAAGAGAATATTCTGTTCTCAGTATTTTTTTTCCCTCGTGAATCTTTCTCTTAAAAAATCACATTTCAAAGAAAATGCTGTCTTGACATTCTATCTCACCTGTCTCTTCACCTGATGTGTGCAGTCTTTACATGCTTAATCATCTTACACTTCTTATACGCATAGAAAGGTGTGAAAAGGCCATCTCTTTGCTATGGCACGGTGGCATACAGTAGTTGCAAATGGCCCAATTAAATAAAAGTCAGCAGTTACTTCCAGTGAACTTCCGTGTGACACAGTCAAAGATCATGAATTCTGTCATGCAAATTTATACACTGGGGGTCAAATAAAGTGCTTCTAAGATATCACCCAGTACAACACATCAAGTATCAGAATCTTGTCACAAAATGAATTATTCATCTTGCACAGACACTTGCTATGTTAATGATAGTCCATGTGTATTAAACTATTTAGCTCTCAGAATAAAATCGACAGCTGAGACAATATGGATTATTATCCAGTCCACATTTCTATTACTGTTCCCCTAAGAGGTTTTAAATCTTTTCATTTCTTTTCACTAAGCCTTGTGATAATCCCCTTAATTGAGTAAGACATAGGATATCCAAAACCTTTGTTTTTTAAAAGAATATATAATAAAGTTAATTTCACATGTTTCATAAATTTTATATCTAAATAGGTGAATTACTGGATAGAAACTGCTGTGACCCTTCTATGTTAACTGTTTTGGCTGTTCTCTGCTTGGCAAGACAGCTGGGACTTTGAATGTAGGTCAAGTTTAAACCGAAGTGTTTCACCTTTGCCTGTTCAGCAGTTCCATGTTCTACAAATTAACAGGCATTGTTCTCTCCCTGAGTTGTTGAATCACCTTCTTTGATTACATTTATGTCTAGGTTGTTCTATGCCATCAGGTGTCTATTCCCTTAGCATGTGTGCCAAATGGTTGTCATCCACTACGTTTTAGAGATGTGGAAAGGATGAGAAAGAGAATGCAGGAGAAATAACTTTCCTAGTGTTTCTACAATGTTTTCTCACAATCTGCTGGTTCAGGAACCAGAATAATAATTGAGCCATCAACTGTATTTCTGACCATAAAGCATGCTAGGCAGCAGTAAAATGCTGCACAGCACTGCTCCAGTGACAAACTTGTGATGGATCAGTGTGATAGGCTCCATAATGGGTCTGTTGCCTTACTAACAATTCACTGCCATTTTCACAAGTCTATCTGATCAGTGCCTATTTATAAACTGGATCTCTCTCCCTCCCTTTCCTCACACACACACTGTACACCTGTTAGTCATAATTTCTGACTATTCCTTTGTCAACACTAAGGGTGTTTCCGCACTGGCACTTAAAACAGATTAAGGACCCAGTAAAGACAGATCAAAAACACTTGGCAAGTTGCCTTCCGCATTGCAGCACATGTTAGAGACACTTTGTGGAGCCCGATTCCCCACTGGCTCACACGAGATCCATCTCTAATGTGTGCTGCAAGGTGCTAAAATCAGTTTTCCCATAAGACCTGAAAGAAGGTAGTCTTAATCAGAGACGTTTTCGCACGGGGCTGAACGGAACGCGGAAAAGACAGCTGCGGACACGTCATCCGCATTGCCCGTGCGCGGCTTGCGTTCCGACGTGTCCGCAGCTGTCTTTTCCGCGTTCGAAATGTAGAGCACTTTAAAGTGCTCTACATGCGTTCCAACGCGGACGAGCCGCCCGCAGCCGTTCGGGAGGAGAAGCGTTCGCGCCTGCTTCTGTCTCCCGAACAGCTGCGGGCTCGCCTCCGACGCCGCGCGGCTTTGACAATCAGCTGTTTGTCAAACAGCTGATTGTCGATCTGCCTCCGCGGCTGTCTCCGCGCCCCTTGCCGGCGTTTGCCGGCTAAGACAGCTCCGGGCGCTTTCCCCTTTCGCACACAGACGCTCCGGAACGCGTTTACACGCGTTCTGGCGCGTCTGTGTGTGAAAGGGGAAAGCGCCCGGAGCTGTCTTAAGCTTTCCGCCTGAACGCGTTCCGTTTCGAACGCGATGCAGTGCGGAAATGCCTCAGGTTTTAATCTATCCTTGTGTGGTAAATCCGCATCCACGGAGGATGATTCTGCACAAGGATGGGGGAACTAACTGGGCCCTCCCCTGGCTTCCCCGATTGGCTCCTCTGAAGACAGGCTTGGGGAACAAGGGGCCTCCATTTTCTGGGCTCCCCCTCGCCCCAGGAGTTGCAATCGGCACTTCTCAGGCCAGGGGGGCTTCGCCCTACACACCGCAGGGCACGTGCACGCATTCCCCTCCTTACCTGCAGACAGCCAGGCCGATTCTGGCTGCCGGGGCCCGGTGTGCTTTGCGCGTATGCACAGCCACCTCCCCATTGGCCCACCACACGCCTGGCTTCAGCAGGCCCTCTGGTTCCAAAGCAGCCAGATTGCTTGATCCAGATCTACACAAGGTAACTGAACAGCTGATATTTACCTAGACAAACTGATTACGTAATATGAGATGTTGATTAAAAGTGGGGAAAAACAGGTAAAAATAAGCTTTTAAAAAAGTTTCTTCATCTTGAATTAGAACATTCAGAATTAGTGTTTTAAACTTACACATCTGTGGTCAGACAACCAAGACTATTATTAATCAACCATCTTTGTTTCAGCTTTGTTTTGCTGAAAGTTACTTCTTAAAAGGTATTGTTTAATATTTTCTCCAAATGTTTTCTGGTTTTCATCCAGAACCCAGACCTTAAACATTCCTCAGAAGGAACCATGAAAAATCTCCTAAAGCACATTTTTGTTTCAAATGCAAAGCATCTTCACCATCCGTGAGTAACACTGCAGGGCACAGTTTATGAAAACATCCCAGCTTTAGACATAAGGCTCCTATGTGACATGAAGCATTAAAATGCATGAAACTCACCTCTTTCCTCATCACTATGTTCAAGCTTAATACTTTGTGATGTCCTTATATAAATATTATTGTTCTATTAGATTATACATTCAAGAATGCATGGAAACAATCAAAGTTCTTTCTACTAATAAGCACAACTTACTTTGAAACTTGGCAATCACAGATTCCAATCAACCATATGAATTTGCTGAATTATATTTTCATACTATCCATGTTATATTTTTATTTACTATTCATTCCTTTGTTTGCTTACAGTCTTTATCTTTCCCTCTTTCCATTTGTTATTTGTTTACACTCTTCATTTCTGCTGACACAGATACTATTTGCTTTTCTGTACTAGTATCAGTGAACTTTTTATTTCGGTTTATCATGTTCTTGTTGGCTTTTTTATGGCTTTATTGCCTGTGCTTGTTTTTTCTTGATCCTACAGCTAAACTTTCCTATGTCTTCTAAGGACGCTTATCAATATAGTGCTGCTAAACGTAACTGATAATACTTGATTAAATGTTTCATTGAAGCTGAAATCTCACCCAGCAGGTACGATAAAATCATTACCAGTGTGAATATTTTTTGCCACCAAGATGATAATGATAAGTGCAGTGTCCCAACAGGAGGTTCAATGCTTGTTATTTAATCCTCAGAACCCCCACAAATGCTTCTTTTTCCGTCTTTGTATGGCCAGTCATAGGTTAAACAGAAGCTTTGAAGTAAATTTACAGAAATAGACCTGGAAATGTGAAACTCTTTGCTTTCCAGAAGCTTTATATTATTAATGTGAAAATTACATACATGTTTTCTAGTTTATGCCAAGATGAGAAGGGGGAAGAAGAATCTTTACACTTTTCATGCTTAACCTTTCCTTGATATTTCTGCAATCGTCAAATCGCAACTGTAATTTGCTCCCATAAGTCCATCTTTATTAGAAGAAAAGACTTTGAACTGTCTACCAGCTGGAGAACTGGACAAAATTCCAAAAACTGCAATGAAGTTCAAGATTCCTGAATTATTCTTACCAGTGGCAGTTTTTGTCATTTCTTTTTGTTTTGCCAGACACCAGACTTGCCTATTGGATTAATCAATGGCAGCATTCTAGGTTCAACTGATCCAAGTGAAGATGAGACTTGAATCTGCAGAAGTAATAGCTAATACCCTTGGCAACTGAAGCTGTGTTTATGGTCATGTGACAAGGAAAAGGGCTGACAATGGGTGCCTTAGTAGATGTACCTCAGTTGCCAAATTGAAGGGCACCTCAACAGCTACATTTCAGAACACTTGATGACACAGCAGTTACAACAACCTTCCACCTTAAAACAAACAAAACAAAATCACACCCTTCCTGCAAGGATACCTCATACAATGTTCTTGCCCTTTGCTGGGCAGCCTGCTCATCACTGGGTTTGCCACATTGTCAAATGGAAATTCAACAATTTGACTAACCTATTAAGAGATAAGAGAACACTGAACTTTATTCTGGACAAGCAATTCTTTATTAACTGTGAAATACAGAGAGAGGACTTTCAGTTATAGGCTTTGAAGAAAAAAAGAAAAGGTAGATGGCAAGGTGGAGAAATAAGGAACACTGGAAATACCAAAAGGAAAGAGGTTGGAAGTGAAGTAAAACAGATTTATATATTATTGCATGTGGTTTTAAAGAATACTGAAATGTAAGTTTTGTTTATTTAATATAATAAAATTTTATAAGATAAAAAAAGAAATGCAGCAGCTTATCCTCTTCCAGAAGGCAACCAGTAAGTGAAATGGAGACACCTGGCCTATGTTACATTTCAGTTTATCAGCATGTAACCTATTCTTCAAAAATATATATTTTGTACTATACTGCAAGCTCGGCATACAAGAATATAGTTATGTCTAAGGATTAGTTCACAGGATAATTTCCTTAGATTGTTTAAAATATATTTAGGACAAGGTGTATTATCAAACTTTATAGACTGAATTTTATAGTAAATTTTGTTTGTGTTTTGCAAAATTACATTTTGCATATTGTATGTTATGTTACACTGAAAGATGTATTTATACATTTATGAACATTCATATATAATCTTTTATTTTTCTTACTAGATTTGGTTTCTTAGTTTCATCTGTCAGACTAAGGTTTTACTTATGATTAAAATGTGTTATATTAACTGCAAGATAGTTTTTCTCCTCAACATAAAAACAACACATCATTTTTAACATCCTCCACAGGAAAAAGAACAGTATAATTGCCTTGTTTGGCAACTTCTTTCATGTTAATATTTACTTCCTTTAAAGAGTCAGTTTCACCTATTCAGCTACAACTGGCACCATTTAAAAAGCATTATTTGATCTCCACACTAAAATAATTTACTTAAATATAATAACTGGCATGCAGTGGGTACTTAAAAGGGAGATGGTGGAATGTACAAAATCTGCAGTCTGCTTCCAGAAGCATGAAATAAATTGCACAATAAATCAATTTTTATGGATGCCAATGACTTGCAACATCTCCAGTTTTAAAAATTAATTGCTGAAATAATGAACATCCCCCCAAAAGCTCTCAGAACAGTCAACTTGATTAATTTCTTGAAATGAAAGGCTGTCAACAGATACAATATTCTCCATTTGAATTCCTAGCAACCTGTTTGGAGAATGTCTCCATTAAACAGGATTTGTCTCCTGAAAGTTGTAAGCAAAAGGTGTGCCATGTTTTTTTAAGGTACTAAAATCAAATGAAGTGTACATTTGGTATAATTTAACTTTATCATAGAAACAGTTCTACTGCAGGAAAGTATGAATCTTGAGTTGCCCCTCCTTTAATGTAGTGGTCCTATTTCCAGAAATAATCGCATTATGTAAATTGTGTCAAGAGAATCAGA
The DNA here is from genome assembly GCA_023333525.1 of Aspidoscelis tigris stejnegeri. Classification (NCBI taxonomy): domain Eukaryota; kingdom Metazoa; phylum Chordata; class Lepidosauria; order Squamata; family Teiidae; genus Aspidoscelis; species Aspidoscelis tigris. The sequence continues at coordinate 101,037,689 of JALMGA010000001.1, forward strand.
AACAATAATCAGTTCCAAACTGCCAATTTTTGACAGCCAGCAATGGTTCTAATAACATAGCTTTACACTGTGTAGTATCAACTTATACACTAATAGGAAAGATGCAACCCACTCACTGCACATTAGTGAAATCATGCAGCACAAAACCATGCACAGTGAATGACGACTAGATAGTGGCACTAACTTGAGCTTCTTCTCCATTCATACCAATGGCACTCATCACAGAGATTGTGTCTGGCACTGAAAAAGCATTCTGGACCAGTGTCAGAACTCCGATCGGGACCCAGAGTCAGTAACAAAGCAAAAGTTAGTTCACAACATGTTCTTTGGTTTATCGTTAATGACAGAGAACAGGGATTTCAGGCCAGAAGTGATCACATAAAACAGCTAGCTACCTAAGCTTGTCCACACTTCCCTTACTGTCCAAGGGTGTTTGAGCAATACTGTTGCAAAGATAACAGTTCTCACACCAAACAAGCTACGCTGAGACTAGAGGGAACTGGGAGTCAATATGGAATGCAAGCAGGCAATGTTTAACATAAGCAATAGAACAACATGGGGATACAGTGCCCTTACAGTCAAAAGTGAGACAGGGTACAGTGGAGAGAGCTAGCTGTCTGATTCCCAAGCCATCCAAGCTTAGGTTCCCTGGCATCAAAATTAAGACTGGAGGCATTTTTATGTGTCCCCAGAAATGTTCCTGAGGGTCATTTTCCAGACAGTTAGCCAATCTCAAACCTAGGCAACACTGAGTTCAGGCTCAAGTCATGGGACATTTCTGGCACCAACAACTGTCTGCATAGTGGGTCACTCAACATGTCAACTTCCTGTCCCACCCACATACATTTCCTCTCCTGTCGCTGTGTGGAAGCATCTTGCTTTGATGTGCATTTTGCGAGCAAGAGCAGTTTGAAGACCTAATTTTTCAGGTCTTCCCAAAACCTGGTTTGGGCAGCCTCTAGACAACATTAGAGATGGATCCGGTTGCAAGACTGTGCGGAAGCGGCATCCTTGAAGGGGCCCTAATCTGTCCTGCTGTGCGGAAGGTACCTTGCACGGGTGTGCCATATGTGTCCTTATTGCGTGCTTAATGGGGTTTTACGAGCCAGTGTGGAAACACCCGATGATTAATGGGCCCCTATCCTGTTAAGCAAGAAGTGCTGCACAGCAGGATGATGGTCAATTTGGTTCCAGCAGGAAGAGACCCCAAGCAGCATCCCTATATCCAAAGGACAATTTGGAATAGGTGTTCCAAAAATACTGCAGAACCACTGGGTCTCGGTCCTGCAAGGAGCACCAGCAGGCAGTAGCAGCAGCAAAGGCAGAGAGAAGATGCATACTGGAAAATGTAAGAAGAAGAGCTCAATATCCAGTAGGGTCATCTGGCACATGAAGTGGAATGCTGTTCTTGATTGCTTTTAATTTCTGTTTCTTGACATTTTAAACTTTGTAATCCCTCCTGAGATGTCACAATGGCTTGTGGGATATAAATTTCATAAATAAATATATCCTTCAAGATCTCAATTCAAATGGCTAATTTTTTAAAAGCAACAATTGTCTTTTCTTCATGTTATGCTATTTCTGTGCTATTACTTTGTCTCCTACTTTATTCCTGATCCTCTTTGCACTCACACATCTCACCTCCTCATGGTTCATTAGCCAGTTCAGCTTTCTAGTATTAGTAGTGGAATCTAGTCTCCTATCAGAGTCTCGTTTGAAAGCAGTTTTTAATATTTGTCTTCTTCTGTCCACAATATAATGCACAACTTGATTACACAAAGAAGATTTGCCAGAATATCAAACAGATAGGTTACAGATAATTACCATAACCACATAACGTGTGCATTACTACCCTACAGTCCTTACCCCTACAAATGAAATGGTCTTTCAGAAATTGTAATGCTACTTGCTGTGTAAACTCTTTTCAAGATCAGACAGTTTAAAAGTGTGTGCATATGAAAATCATGGGATTAGCAGTGTTGACTTGCATTTCCTTTAAGAAGCTCACAACTTAATATATTCACTATCTAACTCACCCTTTATTGGTTTAAAGCAACAAACACAGTGTTTTGATGGAAGGACATCATCCTGTGAAATATTTGTGTAATTTTCAGAGAAAAAAATATATCAATAAAAAGTTTATTGCAATCATTGATCAGATTTAGCAATCTATCATTATTCATCGGGGAGGGGGGAACCTACTAGAGAGGTTAACTGGGAATGTGTTCAAAGAGTGTGAAAGAATACTTGCATTCCCCTGCAGTAGAGGCCACCATCCAAATTCTTGCTGTGACAGCACAACAGCAGTCACTCTTCCAGGAATTTGCTGTGCCAGCCCTTCCTTCCTTCCTTCCTTCCTTCCTTCCTTCCTTCCTTCCTTCCTTCCTTCCTTCCTCCTTTTTTTTCTCCTCATATTCAGCAAGTTCACAGATGTTCAATCTGGTGACAACACAGTATTCACTAGACACCGTGTCTTCAAGAAAGCTTCTACACTATCCTTAACCAGGCTTTAGGAGGGTTGGACTGGCAGCAATCTGACTTCATAATGGGCCTGTCCACTGGCCCTGACAGGATGCTGGTAGAATGCCAGAATTTCATGCATGCGTGGAGACTCCCGGGCATTGCATGCATGATACTAGAGTTTCCACTACAAGATGAGAGACTTGTATACAAATACTATACAAATATGTTGGTGCACATCCCTAGTTTCTACCACATGATCTCTTGATTTTTAACCATGAAGGGTAATACAAACTAGCTATAAGGGTATTGACTGGATGGATCCAGCAAGTAATTATGAAGTTCCAAACAATGTGTACTTGAAGATCTGCATCTTTCCCGCATCTGTTGGTAGCCCTTCAGAGCAATGGACCCTGGAAAACTCTCATATATGGCAATCAACAGGCATTAATATGTTTAGCAGCAATTCTGAGATTTTCTATGCAAGAAGGAATGAATTATCGCAACATTAAAATTATTTAGGGCAAAAGTTTTGGCTCTAATGTTTTATGGTACTCAGACCTATTTCCTAATTATAAATGAATGGAGACAGTATCAAGTAGGCTTCTCAAGTATCTAGATGTGTATCCAACACATTATTATGATTGGAGTCAGGATTAATTAAAGGAGAGGGTAGGGCTTCTACTCAATTACTTGCTCAAGTGCCTTTTTCTTTCCCTATGGGACTGATCTCTGTAGTTTTAACAAACTAGTTCCAGTCTTCTTGGCACCATTCACTACTAAAGAAATTCACTTCTTATGGCCTCCCCTGGAATTTAATCAAGCCCATAAAACTGTTAGGAACAGATTCTGTGATACTGAAACTAATCTTATTTCACATCATATTAAAAATGTGTAGAATATCAAGATCCTACCTGATAGACAACTAATTATACTTATGTTTAGCCTGCATCCAGATGTCAGTTACTTATTCCATGTCTGGATGCAGCCTTATTACACACTGTCTAGCAGTGAGGCTTGGAAGTCCTAAGCAGAAGACTGGCTAAAAGCTTCTGTGACTGAGGCCATGATCCAATGGGTTGACAGTGACTCATTACAAAAGCAACAGGCTCCTTCTGGCAAAGAATATTCCCCGGATGCCTAAACTGACACAGCAAAAGGAAGTGCAACATTAGCATGTATCCAGTGCAAAATCTCACACCCTTGACCTTTCCCACATATCTTTAATGGAGCAGCAGGGTTATGTAAGCATACAGTACGACACATGTATCACTGGAACATATGCCTCTGATGATTCATGTAGAGCAAGAGACATGGGCCCTTTCTGCACTTGGCCTTATTCTGTAATATATCCTGGGATTGGGATCTGTTGTTCGCGTGCTAATTCAGGCTATGGTAGGCCTGCTGTAGCAAGCACTAGAACATGGACAGCAGTCCCCTATTCTGGGATATAAACCAGAATTAGGTTAAGTGCAGAAAGCCCATAATTACCTTGTTGAGATTACCCTTGGAATACAATTTACCCAGGTGGAGAAAATCAGATAAATAGTATGTTGCCTTTCTTTTATCATATAATAAGCCTAGCATTAGATATAACATTGCAAAAATCTGTGTTGCAGTCATTAAGGCCAATAAACAAATTAAAACAGAACTGGGAAAAGGCAATGTATGTCATTTGACATTTATTATTTTATCTTGCTATCTTTTTCAAACTTGCTTTTTAACTTGCTGCCTTATGTATATCGTTACACTTCATAGCTGTAGCCTATAGTTGTTACTGCTCTTGCCATTTTCCTATTGTTGTGGCCATTGATCTAATAAGTATATAGGTATATACTACCTACCTACCTACAAAGTAGCTTAAGTTTAAGATAATCAAATCCCAGTCATACGGAAATCAGTCTCACATCAGTCATTAATGTACAGTGTGGCTTATCCCAGGCTGCATCTGTGGCTCAAAAGCAGCTTACAGGCAGTAGCATCCACAGTAGTGTCTTAACCTGCAAAAGAGACCAGAACGCATACTCCCAAAGAGCATTATCTGACCCTTGATGCAAGTTGGAGATTTAGAATGGGAATACTAATATCTGCATGCTACCAACTCTAAGATGTTTCTGAGCTGCTTTTTTGTGATTGAAGGAATTGTTTTGTATCCTGCTTGTTTTTAACCCTTCCAGCTAAACCATACACAGTATACTAATTTGTAATGGGGATTTTCCCTGAAGAGCTGTCCTAAAATTGTAACATTGACATACTGGAAATACAGCTGTGCTTCTGCTTACCACCAACGGCACTGCCTCTACCTGTGGAAGGGCCCACTGCAGCCATTTCTTCATTTGTGGCAGCAGGAGGTGATTGTACTGCTCAGTTTCCGGGTGCAGTTGCCAATGGAAGCAGCATCATTGCAGGGCATAAATTTGCATCTTGAGCAGTGGTGCTTCCATCCACTGCTAAAAAGGCACCTTCTCACTCAAAAGTGTAGATTGAGGAGGCATATTTTCCAGTGGTGATCATGGATGCCTCTGCCACAAGCCTCAGAACCAATCAGCTCACTTGCTAAGCGGCAACTCAGGCCGTGGTCACACCTTCACTTTAAACCTTCTTCACTCCGTCTTAGTGTCTGACTGCTTACACCTTTTCATTCCTATCCATTTTATTTGTGGATTTTCCACTCAGGAAAGTCCAAATAGAAGGTGGCAAGTCCACATAGAAATGGATAGAAATAAAAAAGTGTGAGAAGTCAGACCAAGACAGACTGAAGAAGGTTTGCAGAGAAGTTGTGTCCATGGCCTCAGTCTACACTGATGCTTTCACTGATGACCCATACTGAAAGTGGTCAAGAGAATATTCAGTTCAAGATGAAATGAATTAATAAAATGTAAAATCAGTTCTTCTGCGTAAGGGTAATTTGTTGAAAGAGAGCAGGCTTTTTCCCCTTTCCTTTTCTTTTTAAGAAACTAACATGCCATAGCACTTGAAAAATAAAAATAATGTAAGAAAGAGATATGACAAAACAGGGAGGTTTTAATTGTTGTAGCCTCACTAATTAGCTTAACAAGAAAATAAATATTTGAACAGCCAGTAGTTATGGCAAGGAGGAGCATAATCACACTGGAATACCCATTTTGTTCAATATTATTACATTACATTTTGGATTTATGTTCTGCCCTTTACAAGCAGTCTCAAGACAGATCACAGCAAAATAAAGAATCACAGTATAGAAAACATTAATAGTTTATAATGTACTGAAAATCAACAAAAAAAAATGCAAGTACTTTATTATTATTTTCTTCCCCTGGGTAAATTGTATTAGAGTAATCCCAACCAGGCAATTGTGTCTCTTGCTCTACATGAATCATTGCAGGCAGAGGCCTGTAAGCCACAGACTTGGGACTTTTGATTAGGATTTCATGGAGGCCCACTGATTTGGATTATGTGGAGGTATGGGCTGAATCAGTGCCATCTGCACTGACAGCACTGATCTGGCCCATGTCTCCCTGTGCTACAAAGCTTACACAAGCTTTGCTGTCACCCCACACACACCTCCAAAGGCTGAGTAGGTGCTATAGCAAGCCACAGAAAAGCACCCTTGGTAGTTCTGGAATGCAGAGGCATGCTGTCTACACACCTTCTATGATCCAGAATAAGGCCCTTCATCCAAGTGCAGACCTAATTAAATGGATCTACAACATATCCAGATCAAGGGCTTTCTTAATCTGGATATTCCTCTGTCCAGTGTAGATGGAACCAGACCTGGAAAGCCAGGGCCTCCTTGATCCACAATAGCATGCAGATCATGAGCCCCATGATCCGAATTTAAGAGATTCCTTAATCCACATCACTGGGGAGTGCAGAAAGGGACAGGGGCTTTTAGGAAGCAAAATCTAGAGATGGTATTTTGAACTGTTAACCTAAGAGCTGCTTTCTGCAATCAAGACAAACTGTTCACACTTCAATCTGGGCAGATGTTAAGCAGACACCAGCTAAGAGCACATCAGAAGTTCTGACCAGTGATTTGCTGCTGGGTCAAATCAAAGAGTACTTTGCTACTTGTTAGCAGACATCAAAGACAAACACTAAATCACTACCCCTCAATCCTTCTGGTGCATCCCATAGGCTCCAAATATTGACTGTTGGTGAAAAAAAAAGGGACTCTGGTAACATGGCAGCCAATGGCTCATAGGCAGTCGCACTGAGCTCCTGTCTCAAACAGAAGGAACCAAATATGATTTCTGATTCATGTTTTTGATGTAACTTTTATTCTCCAGTCTTAAGATCTTTAGCAACATTCTGCAAGTATTATGTATTCATATCACACCAGTTAGAGTGTGTTTGTGGTTGTGTCTGGTTTTGGCCTGTTTATTTATTTCCATTTACTGTAGGTTTGCATCTTTGTGCCAACGTTCTCAAGGTGACTGTCTCATATAAAAGATAACTAACCCATTCCTCAGGGAACATTGCATTTGTCTTTCTCCATTGCTCATTGTGGTAGGGCTTGATCAGCACATCCCAAGCCTAGACATATTAACTCAAATGTCTGAACTGTCTTTAGACTCATTAAAGGAAATACTGTTGAATGTGAAGATTCTAATGCAGTGTTACTACAACTGCGGGCTTGCCTTTTTGTATATTACAAAATTGTTTAGTGTTTTGTCTTGGGATTAAAAGCTACCCCGGCTAAATGTACATGCATAAAATGCACTATATCTTATGTAAAAAGGATAATATAAAAATGAGACTGGGCAATTTGATATCAATCAACCATTGCAAACTTTAGTTAAATTAATTTACTGGAAGTAAGCACTAACTATATCAAATGACTTGATTTCCATATTAAAATCTGTATAGCATTACTTACTTAAATGAGTAATCATAAGCTGCCTCTGTCAGTTATTCTGCAGATAATAAGCTGTGTCATAACCAGTCTTCTCTGGTGCTTTTTAATGAACTTCAATAGTAAAAAAGTCTTAGTCCCCAGATCTGAGAAACCAAGAAGCTACTACTTTACTTAAATTAACAATGCTAAAGCAATGCCATAAATCCTTTTTAAAAATCCAGCTCAGGTCAACAACAAATAAACATGATCTCATGTAAACAAAAGGATGAGTCCTCCTACTAAAACATAGCCATATCATATATGAACTAACAAATGGTAAAAGAGGCATAAAAAGAAACTATACAAAATTCTTGGTAGCCAAATATCTAAATGCATGATCATATCAGATTACTATGAAACATTCACATCCATTTGTGATTGGCATTAGCACCACATTGAATAAGAAAAGAAATTGGTTCCTCTAACTACATTGACACATTGAATCTTCCTCAGTTACTGAATCATCATGAAGGCCTTTCAAAGTAAAAGAGAGTACACAATTGCTCGCTTTTCAATATTTTAGTTCTATTGCCGTTACTGGACTGAGTTTTAACTTTGATATTTAAATGCCTCATGGTACACTTAATGGACCATGGGTGGAATTGTAATACAGTCAAAATGCTTGGAAAGCATCTTTGGCTCTTTTTTCACTGGGCCTTATTTCAGATTATATCCCAGAACAGCGGCCTACAAGCTTCAAGATGGTGCATACTACAGCAGACCCTGACTGGGGTGTGCCATAGTCTGCAGTGGCATGTGGTCAGCAAGAACCTATTCTGGGATATAATCCAGAGTAAGAGGCAATGGAGAAAGGGGCTTAAAAAAAAAAAAAAGGACTGGTTTTAGGACCTTTCCCTAGGGCGGGATTCACACTTGCCAACCTGGTATGGTATAACAATACCATACCTGGCTGGTAAGGATCCAGTGCGGTGGCAGCCATTCACACTACAATCACTAAATTAACCCTATGCCAAACCAGCAGCACTTGTAAGTACAAATGGACAGTCAAGGAATTCCCAGATAGCAAACGCAATGATTGCAGCAACATTCAGCGAGAGACTGGATGTTGCCACACTAATCCGGATCCTGATAATGACTGCACAGCTGCAGTCATACAGCCATGTCCCCTTGCTGCACTGCATCCAGAAGAGAGTGTGAAACTGCTTTCCCAGGAGTGATCCAGTCAACAGCTTTGGCACCTGCCAATTAGTTCTGGAAGTGGCCAGGTAGAGACATGACTCACTAATGAATGGTTCAATGTGCTCTGCATGCTAAGTGTGAAAACACTCCCCCCTCCCCCGCATCCACATTATCACCAGTATTTGCAAAACCAAGGAGGAAAAGCAGAAGGGAGAGATTGGCTGCATCCACATTAACTTCTTTGGTGACCTTTGGAAAAAGAGGAGTGGGGCAGACTAAGGGTGTTTTTCCACTGTCACTAGAAGTACCCATTAAGTACCCATAAATGGGTACTGAGGGTGCTTCCACACAGGCCCTTTAACACCCATTAAGCACACATTCCAATGTGCGCCTCCACACACGGGTCGCTAATTAGGACACTTCCGGTGAGGGGTGTCCGCACAGCGAGCCCCTCCCTGGAGCCAAGCATGGCGAGCCGGGGGGCTCCTACCTTTTGGCTCACCCTCACCCCAGAAGCGGCGGATCACCGCTTCTGGAGCCAGGACGAGCTTCCCAAATGCCCACCCTAGCCCACCCTGGGGGGAGTGCGGCGGATCCCCTCCTTACCTGGTCGGCGTTGCCCCGAAACTGAAAGCAGGCGCCCAAGATGCAGTGCGCCTGCGTCCTGTGCACCGCCTGATTGGCCAGCACTCAAGTCAGGGCAGCGCACCTGCGCACAATGGGTCCTGAGGGCAGGGGCTGCCAGGCGCAACCCCAGCCACTCAGGAGGAGCACAGGATGCAGGCGCGCTGCATCCTGTGCCCCTGCTTTCAGTTTCGGGGTGACGCCGATGAGGTAAGGAAGGGAACCGCCGCGCTCCCCCTAGTGTGGGCTAGGGCGCGCTTTTGGGAAGCTCGCCCTGGCTCCAGAAGTGGCGGTCTGCCGCTTCTGAGATGAGGGCAAACCGTGGTGGCGAAGTCCCCCGGCTCGCCAGGCTTGGCTCTGGTGAGCCAATCGTGACAGGCCGGGGGAGGGCCCTCTGTCCCAGATCAGTGGCAGTTGCCATGCATCCGCACAGCACCCACCTCCAATATGGATCTGTGCTGCATGTGCGGAGACATGGGTGCGGGGTAGATCCACATCTCTTAGATGCGGATCTACTCTGTTAAACCGGATCTACCTGGCACCCGGAGCTATTAAAACCGGTTCCCCTGGGAAGCGGTTTTAATAAATCGGGGTGCCGGAGATCTGGTTTTATTTGCCCCTGTGCGGAAGGACCCTGAATGGCATTTTTGTACCCATTAATGGGTACTTAATGGGTACTTCTAGTGACAGTGGAAAAACACCCTAACTCTGCTGCCCACATTTTTCCCCAAATCACCTTAAGCCTCTTTAAACTACTCTGAAGCTGCCTTATCAGAGGAGTCAACTCCCAACCACTACTTGGATGTACACAATATCCCAGAAGAATTTGTTGGAGCCATTCCCGCTGGACTGCTCCCTCCACATGCAAGTGCAGAAACAGCCAAGTTCACAAACTTGGTAGAATCTCCGGACATAGGTTTGACATGGGGATAACATGAGGATTCAGCCCTCTCCCTCATTTTAGTGACTAAGAGACCATGCAGATGCCCCCCAATGCTTTGTCACCCGTAATAAATCACATAGATTGTGCCATAGCCTTCCCTTGTTATTTTTTTTCATTTTTCTCTGCTAATGATGAAAGCATGGAATTTATAATTTGATTTTGTTTTTCAAAGTACACTTTCTTCGATCAGGCTACACTATTAATTTTAATTAGTATTAGATTTCTCTCTTTCTTTCCTTTTTATAACCTGCTGGTGTTGTAAGCATTTATTTATTTATTTACATATATAAACATGAATATGAAATAATCTAGGTATTTGACTTTTTATATTGATAAAATATTGATCTCAAAAAAGAAAAGGAGGACGTGAAAAAAGAAGAAAAAGTAGTCATAGCACCTGTGTTTTGTTAGTTTTCACAAGTTTATAAGAGGTTTTTGTCCTCAAAACTGGAAAACTGTGTCTTAGGTCATGACTTAACAAATAGCAAAGTTACCTTCCAGCTATCAAGATGCTAAATTCACCTAGTTGAGCCACAGCATGGGGGTCATTCAAGCACATATTGGCAAAATTAATGGAATTTAGCACTTTAGCTTTGCAAGTCACCTTTAATTTATCACTCCCACATCAAATCTGTTAGGAGCACCAATCATTAACCTCCTCCTGTTTAAGTGCATCCATCAGCTCTTCAATGCATTTATCATTATTTTCAACAAAGCCACCATCACCCTTCAGATCACTGCCGCTATTAAGCTTCTACACATTAGGACATTTGAACCCATATAATTCCATAAAAAAACCCCAACTAAATGTGCAGCAACACTTAGAGGTCTGTGTGAATTATAAAAGAAAACGAGGAACAAATGACCTAGATCTTTGCTTTGAAATGCCAACAGTGGTATTGTATTATTAGTAGGAACATAAGAACTCTTCACTAGGTGCCTTCATTTAATAAAAACATCAGCAGTGCTTATATGATCTTGGCACTTCAATGTAAGGTACTGTTTAATGAATTTTCAAGTACTTCAAATCATTGTGACTAATGTACTCAACAAGCAGAGGTACTATTTTATACCCATGTTATGATCTTACTGAATGCTGTTACAACCAATTACTTACAAGTCTCTTTTGATGTGAAGAATTATGATGCTGCTTGTGTGTCAGCATCATACAAAAGCTAACCTGAGATAGGGGGGTCAAAAACGAAGTCCAACCTATTGTGATCACAGCTGCTACAACATTAAAGCAGGTTCCAGTTTTTAAGAAATTTAAAGAATTTGCATACAGGACACACAAAGAGACATGCACACATATAAAATATATTCATTTTTATCCCGCTCTATATCCGAAGCTCTTAGGATGGGCTACAGGAATAAAAATCAAATGTGTGTGTATGTGTGTAGTGTATAAAATATCTGCCCATGCATTAATAGAGCAGCAAAATATTACTTTACATTTTAATTCCCTTCAACAGCAAACGGAGATGGACACCTTTTTAGATCTTCACAAAAAGTCCTAATGGGAAAATGATATTTTACAGAATGTCTGAACATTAGGGATTCCACAAACGTTGCACCGCCACAGTTAGGGCAGTATGCCTCAAGTGAACTGCTATAACCTACCTTCTCTGAAGGCATTCTAGTGGATCTGTAAAGATACAGGTCCACTTTGAGTCTTCTAGTCCTAAATGGATGTTGCAATCTTTGTCAGAACTGACCCTTGAACCAGTGTGGCTGACATAATGGGTGCATACACTGAAACACTAGCTGCACCCAGACAGCTGAAAAAGCCACCTTGTAAAGGCAGTGACCACACTCTGCTGCCTCCATTCAGGTTGCAGCCAACCAATGGGGCAGTAAGAACACCCTATGAGGTTGTCTGCCTGGAAATCCCAGCAATATACTCCAAGGGCCCTTGCTATCCTCTTCCACTCCAACCCAGGCCACTGGATTTGAAACCTAAAAGGACAGTGCTGCACCACTAGAAACTGCTGCATAAACAGCCTTCATTCAGCCCAGGAGGATGCAGCCACTTTTATTTTCTTGCTCTGATGACTTCTTCCATGCCATTATTAAAAGCACTTCCACTGTGTTTGCAACCTGCGGTGCAACTGTTGTGTTTCGTGGTGGATAGTTAAAAGAAGAAGGTTTGGGGCCATGGAGGACCAAATGTGAAAGTCCACTGTCATTTAATTACTTGAAGAGTTTCAGTTTTTCATGAATTAAGGAATACATCAATATTAATGGAATTCCCTGGGATAAGCCTGAAACAAATATAAGAGAAGGGTGCTCTGCAAAGTTTTGTCAAAGGCAAAAATAAAACAATACTGAATTCAGAGTTTTATATTGTTTATGACTTTAGTGGGATGCCTGTTAAGACTGATAAGTTTGAATCAAGCAGTGTAAGCCATTAGGATAACACAGCGATGCCCTTCTGCACCAGAGCCCCCTCCTCACATTAACCTAGATCGAGGAGGCCCTGCCACCATTAGGCCGGATCTGTCTGCATGAGACTTAGCTAGATTCAGATCGAGAAGCTCTCAATCCAAATCTAATGTACACCCAATATATCAGGTCTACAACCTGGACTAAGGGCTTTAATCTGGATCACAGAGGCATGCAATCTGCATGCTTCTGTGATCCAGAAGTACTGGATGCTGCCATTCAGGGCCATGCACAATAGTGCACTGTCAAAATCAACCCCCTCACACACACACACACACACACACACACATCAGGGCCATGCAACCTTCGTAGCCTCAGGAGAGTTGATCCAGATTAGCACCATCTGTGCAGACAGTGCAGCTCTCATCTCCCAGAGATCTAGATCAGTAGATCTGGGGGGGGGGGTCCACTAGCACTAAGTACCCATTAAGTATGCATTAGGTTCAGAGCAGGAAGACCCCATTTCCACTGCAGACCCCATTAAAGCCACATTTGTTTCCACCAGTTCTATGGAAATCTAGATTACATGGGTCCTTCAGGACCTACAATCCAGATTTCCTGTAGACCCCATTAAAGGGGTCTACAGTGGGTCTTCAGGCATCAAATCTGGATTATACGGAACGTGTTTCTATTGCAATCGGGCAATGGGATCTAGTTCTAAACCCAGAGTTCCAAAGCCTGGCTCTGAAGCTGGCTCTGAAGCCGGCTCCAAAGAACAGCACAGGCTTCGAAGAGGACCCCATGCAAGAGCAATGCCATTCCTATGGACCTTTGTCAAAGGCTCCGGAGGATCTTCGGCAAATCTTTGGAGTTTATGGCAAAGCTCCAGAGATCCTCCAGAGCTGCTCTGAAGAATCTTTGAAGAATCTCCAGAGTGTCTATGGAGATTGCACCTCCTGTCCCCCAAAAGACCTGGGGTGACAGGCAGACCCCACATGGGTAGATCCAGATTTGCCACATGGGTGCTCCAGGGTTTCCATTGCAGGCAACTACCACCCATAGGTATTGGGTGCTGCACTGCCTGTGGGGACACATCGGGTACCTCCCTTAATCCAGATCTACTAGATCTGGATTAGTTGAAGGACCCATTCCTTAAAGCTGGATCATCTTAGATCTGGATTAAGGGAGGTAAGTGGGTAAAAAACCATAAAGAATCTGGCTCTACCAATCCAGATCTACTATGCCTCAGTTCAGAAAGAAGCTCATGCTACATTCCTACTGAAGCCATGGTGAGTGTGGTCTTTTATAAGAAATATAAGAAATCAGAATATATTGTATACGGTAAAAAGAAAAGTGAAACAATAACAGGACCAATTAATATAATGAGACCACTCAAAAATGACAAAAGAAAAACTAACCAAAAATTGTAGCAAAAAAAAAAAAAAAACCACCAGTATCAGCCAACTCAAGTCGTCCTCTGTTCTTTCAACTTCAGCCAGAACTTACACCTGAGAGATGGCATGGCAAAGGGTCCAAATTCACAGCATGGGACCCAGTTCCCTCTCATGTCACCGCACCCAGAAATATCTACAGTTTTTATGTCCAGGCTGCAGGAGGCTGTTCAAAAAGCTCCAAACTCACAGCTGAAGCCTGATTTGGTTTAATAAAATGTGGCTCTCCATACCTTCCACTTCCCATCTGTTCTGGTCTACTGGTTACTATTAATTTCAATACAATCTAGAATGATTATAAATTATATTTAGCATTTGTTACAAAGAAAATAAGGACAATTCCACATTGGCTGGTATACCGGATCAGCAAACATACTAGGAGCATCCTGTTTACATACTGGTCTGGTGCACCAGCCAGAGCAGAATCACTCTATGAGTTGGGTGTGTGTGTGTCATGCTTTCTGTAGTAATGAACTAGCTAGCAGGCAGGTCTGTCAACAAGCATGTTCAAGTTTATTGCAGGTTCAAGTACAAAGCAGGTTCATGTTCAAAGCAGGTTCATCATTATTGTTAAGAGTCAGAGCTCTTTATACCCTTCTACACAGCAGACAGTTATACAGTGGAAAAACACTACAAGATGCTCATAACTGTAAGGGAGGGGGAAATCTGGATACAACCAGATTGAACAGCCTAATGCAAGGATGGTGCTACATAGAAAGTGCCATATATGGTCTTATGGTGAGGAAGCTCAGGAACCAATAGAAGCCTGTCTCTGGGGCTTGCTTATGCATGTGGACAGCTCATGTCAGCTACCTTGAGCATTGTATTGTTTACATGTACTGTGTACATGTTATGACTTCCTGAGACCTTCTTTGGGAGAGATATAGCAAAGTGACTGCGACCTAGGAATTTATCCTTTGGCCTAGTAACTTCAGCTTAGCAACTTTTGCTTTTTACTTTAGCCGAAATGGGCAAATTGCACCCCCACAGCTTTCATGCAAGATCTCCCCAAAAGTTTCAGAAGTAAAGTTAACATTTAAGAACTATTATTTCCACCCAAACTCAGACAAGAAATTTGATGTATATAACTGCCTTGAGGCCCCTTCATCAAAATCAAATATTAAGAGAAAGAATATTGATACTTTATAAATTTCACAATTCAAAAGAATTAACAAATAGCTCTTGCTATAATTCACATGACCTAAACTCAGGTTTTTGAAAAACATAATCGTTTCAGGTCATTCATCAATAATGTGCACAGCTACCTTTAGGGGTTTGGGGGTTTGAGAAGAAAATTAATTCAGCCGAGTTATTTTACTTACAAAAGCACCTGCTGTGCAAAAATAATTTTCATCTAAATTTTAATATTGCAGTAGGGTTGCTTAGCATTTGCATTGTCATGATACACTGCCGTGATTTCAAAAGGTCCATTATTTGTTATTGTCCAACAATTAAACTGTTGAAGAGAATTTTCTACAAAACAGAAAAAGTTAACAAACTGCACCTCACGGGGAAAAAAAAGAAAAACAGCCAAATGTCAAATAAATGTACATATATAGAGAAGTTCCCTTTCGATGACCTATGAGCAATTTCAACCTTCAGTTTCCCAGGAAAACCTCCTGGAGAAGCAAAGTTTTATCCCAAACCTCACCAGTGCTTCACTAAGAGCTGGTCAGATGAGAATTGTTACCATTTCAGCAGAAATCATGAAACCACAGGAATGCCAACACCACAACACTCACTACATTTGCACCACCTCTCCCCAGGCCCTGTCCGAACCACTCCCAGAAGGGAGCAGTGTGAATGGAGCCACGTTTGTTGGCAGGGAGTATAGATGTAGAGCAGTTAGAATTGCTCTACATCTATATACATGGGTAGAACTCCTGCACACTCAGAGCTACTTCTGGGGAAGAAGCAGCTCCACGCAATGCAGATGGTCTGTACAGGAATTCCCTTGGAGTTCTCCTGTGATGCAAATGTGGAAAAGCTCTATGTTTCCAGAAGAGTTTGTGCATCCTTCAGACCTACATGGTAAAATTAAGGAATTTTCCAAAGTCAGTTTGTAGCAGATATGGTAACCATATTTTGGGCTATACAGGGCTGAGGAGAAATGACATTGTTTATGTCCACAAATAATGGAAATGTTAAAATGCTCAGTACAAGCACACATTTAAGTGCAGTCCTTTTCAATACAGTCCTGCAATAGCTGCCTCTGTGAGCCCTCTGACCAGAGGCATTTCCGCACTGAATCGCGTTCGAAACCGAACGCGTTCAGGCGGAAAGCTTAAGCCAGCTTCGGGCGCTTTCCCCGTTCACACACAGACGCTCCGGAACGCGTTCCGGAGCGTCTGGGTGCGAATGGTCAAAGCGCCCGAAGCTGGCTTAGCCGGCAAACGCCGGCCAGGGGCGCGCCGGCGGCCGCGGAGGCAGATCGACAATCAGCTGTTTGAAAAACAGCTGATTGTCAAAGCCGCGCGGCGTCGGAGGCGAGCCGGCAGGCGATCGGGAGAAAGAAGCGGCGCGAACGCTTCTTCTCCCGAACGCCTGCGGACGGCTCGTCCGCGTTGGAACGCGTGTAGAGCACTTCGAAGTGCTCTACATTTCGAACGCGGAAAAGCCAGCTGCGGACACGTCGGGACGCAAGGCGCGCGCGGCCAATGCGGATGACGTGTCCGCAGCTGGCTTTTTCGCGTTCCGTTTTCGCCCGTGCGAAAACGTCTAAGGTATATGTCAGATGTTCAACAGAAAATAAACTAGCTCGGCCTAAAGGTAGCTTATTGCAGGAGGAATACAAAATCACCTTTATGAATTCTCCAGAAGGCATTAAGGGTCAATCTGGATGGCATGGACTATCCTACTCCATAATGACCCAGGCCAGTCAAACCAGCCCACCATGGACCAGCCTGCCCTGGTGTACTTGAAGGGCCATCTGCTTTATGAGAGCACCCATCCTGGTCCATTTTCAGAGTTTTAGTCAGGTATCCACAAACAGTGCACTTCCAGCACTATTGGGTGTCTGCCAAAACAATCCCAAGTGTGTCCATAAGCAAGGTGGTTTAGCCTAACAGCTAGACCACTATTCAGGCTGGAGTGGGCTATGACACCATTTTCTTACCCTAGCCCACTTCAACACCTCCTCCTGTGTTGACAAATTGCTTACTTGAGGGTGTGTTAGCCAATCCATAGTGCAATATGAGTATTCCAGGATGTTCCAGCAAAGTAACAAGCTGTTTTATTTCCACCTGACAGGTTCATCCCCATTCAACATTTAAAGAGCTTTGAATTCATTTTCAAAGCTGGCGATTCCCACAGGATCAGAGGAATCCACAGTTTCTGGGGATTAAATGTCCCAAAACATGGATTATCTGTATTCAAATCAAAACAACTCTCACTGCAGGATTTACAAATAATCCTTGTTATTTGTCAATGGGAACACATGAGGTTTTTAAAGGGCTTCTCCTCAGTTTCATTCAGCTAATGAGAAGGTGTGATTATTGGCTAAAGGAATCCTCCGCTGGCTGAAAGGGGAGGTAAGGGAAAGGAAGAACGAACAAAAGTTGTAATAAAAAGTTGTGATTTTACAAAGTGTCTGATTTTACAGCTATCAGGAAAGCCTGCCTGCTCCTTTCCTTCCTTCCTTCCTTCCTTCCTTCCTTCCTTCCTTCCTTCCTTCCTTACTTACTTACTTACTTACTTACTTACTTACTTACCAATCAACATCTTTTCCCCCCTTTGCTCTGATCTGCTATAGTAATCCTGTGCTTAACTCTGTAAAAACCTGATCTTCCTTGTGAGAGGAATCCAGTCAGCAGCTCCACAAACTGTTAGTTCTTCTTTAAATTGCCGCTGTACTGCTTCTTCGGAAGGTTGCAGCCAGCAAAAGATTAAAGAGAAAGGGAAAGTTCTTCTCTGGTCCCTTCTCCCTCCTCTTCAGATAACCATGTGTGTGAGAAAGGGGGGGTCACTTTCTTTCAGACATTTTACCTTTAATTCAGTGGGATGGTGGGATGGATTCTGCCTTAAGGAAGCAAATGGGAAGAAGGCTTAGAGATCAGCAGGAGGCAGCTGCTAGTGTGGGGAAGGGGCGGAGTGGGAAAAAAGTATATACAAGATGGAATAAAAGGACAGGTTCTGTCCTGGATTTGTGACTGGCTCAAGGGCAGGAAGCAGAGAGTAGTAATAAATGGCCAATTCTCAGGGTGGAAAGAGGTAAAAAGTGGGGCCCCTCAAGGTTCAGTGTTGGGACCAATGCTTTTTAATTTATTCTAGAAGAAGGGGTACATAGTAAAATAGCAAAGTTTGCTGATGATACTAAATTATTTAGGGTAGTAAAATCCAAAAGAGATTGCCAAGAGCTCCAGAGGGATCTCTTAGCATTGGGTGACTGGGCAACCAGGTGGCAAACGTGCTTTAATCTTAACAAGTGCAAACTAATGCACATTGGGGCCAAAAATACAAATTATGTCTATAATCTGATGGGGTATGAGCTTTCTGCAACACACCAGGAAAGGGATCTTGGGGTTCTGGTGGACAGTTCAATGAAGGTGCAGCAGCAGCAAAAAAAGCTAATTCAATGCTGGGAATAATTAGGAAGGGAATAGAAAACTAGTCAGCAAGTGTCATTTTGCCGCTTTACAAATCTATGGTGAGGCCACATTTGGAATATTGTGTACAATTCTGGTCACCATATCTCAAAAAGGATATTGTGGAACTGGAAAAGGTGCAGAAATGGGCAATCAGAATGATGAAGGGTCTGGAACACATCCCTTACGAAAACAGGCTGCAACGTCTAGGCCACTTCAGTCTGGAGACACAACATTTAAGAGGGGACCTGATTGAAATATATAAAATTATGCATGGTATAGAAAAGGTAGATAAAGAAAATTT
The DNA here is from genome assembly GCA_023333525.1 of Aspidoscelis tigris stejnegeri. Taxonomy (NCBI): domain Eukaryota; kingdom Metazoa; phylum Chordata; class Lepidosauria; order Squamata; family Teiidae; genus Aspidoscelis; species Aspidoscelis tigris. Next base: position 101,056,452 of record JALMGA010000001.1, read on the forward strand.
CTTTTCTCTAACACACAACACTAGAACCAGGGGGCACTCTATGAAGCTGATGGGTAGGAGAGTCGGATCCAACAAGGGGAAATATTTCTTCACTCAGAGGGTCATCGGTTTATGGAATTTGCTGCCAGAAGAGGTGGTGACAGCTAACAGTGTAGATGGCTTTAAGATTGGGTTAGATAAATTTATGGATGACAGATGTATCAATGGCTACTAGAATGGGGGCGGGGGGAGAAGCAGGACGCTTCTAAGGCCATTTGCTGGGTTTCAAGAGCAGGCAAGGGTTCGTCCTTGTCTCTGCTTGAGATACACATGAACATTTGGTGGGCCACTGTGTACAACCAGGATGCTGGACTAGTTGGGCTGTGGCCTGATCCAGCAGGACTTCTCTTATGTTCTTATGAGTCCACACTATAAGTTAACAATGGAAACACAAAAAATCTGACTTCACTGCTGATTTTTTAAAAAACTGATTTAAATCCAGATTAAATTGCCCAGTGGGTATGAAGCCTACCTAACCCAAAGGTGGATTTTCTTGATTAGATAACATGGAAGGGAAACTACTTTTTCCTTTTCTCATGCATTTTCTCACTTTGAAAATGGATCTAGTTTGAATCAAGACTTTGGTGTAGCTGGGCCTATGTCTTTGAAGGGCAACATATTCAAGGCTCAAAACTGCACCTATAGTTTTCATTCAAGTAGTGTAGCATTCAGTCAAAGTTAATCCAACCCTTAAATGTTGCCCTCTTTAATAATTTAATCTATTGTTTCAAAATGACAATATCACTTTTAGGAAGTAAATGAAATGGTGAGAGGAAGGTCAACTCAACAAATGAAAGATAATTAGAATCACTGGAAAAATTATTAGAATTTTTAGCATGAGAGCAATATGACAGGAAAGACAATATTATAGATTACAAAGTGAAGCATTTGTGGGACAGATTTTCACTTTCAACACCAATCCTAATATTTTTCCCTACTGTTTGCCTTTTTTGTTGACTCAGCACATGAAGTTGACACAATCTACATTTTATTTTACAGGCGTAATGCTTCCCTCAGGTAAACTAAAACCTAACCAAACATTCATGCTTATCTTGTGTACATTTTGTAACAGCTTCACCTCTGCACTAGCTGAACACCAATTTTTATGATATACACTACTAAAATAATCTTGCCACAAAGGTTTGGGAGAAACAAATCCTGGGAATCAAGCCAGAACTAGTTTATCATGAACTTTCTGTCTTGCTAGAAAATATTTGGAATTACACTTTGGCTTTTGACGTGAGAAAACCTTTTATGAATGTTCACTGTGGAAATGACAAGTTTAAGGTCACACAATAACTATGAATGCAGCATTCCTTCAAGACCAAACTATGTACAGTTAAACTAAAAAAAAAAAAAAACTGGCAACAAAAAATTGCCCTCTCCAAATGTACTGTCTAAAACAGAGATTGAAATGTGCTTCATCAATCCTATTCATAATGAGGAATCATAAAGTTTAACATTTGAATGGAACTAGTAAATGTCCTTCCTTTGGAAATTTTTTCAGCCAACTGTTATCAGTTTACTTGAGGCCTCTACAGGTTCGCATTTCAGTTTTCCTGGCCATGACATGTTGTGTGAATGCCCAATATGGCCGTAGAGAACCAAGAGTCTGGCATGGGGGAGATGAACAGTATTTATTTTATTTATTTTTTTACTTCTGAGACCCACATTTAATTCACTTGGAGCCTCCCTCTTCTATCACCACTCTGTTGTTTCTGTTGCATGAGTTAATAACTAGTGATATTCCTGGCAAGAGATCTATTTCCAGTAATATATTTGCTGCTTATACCACCTAAGGTTTCTATTGCTCTTAGGTAAGGTGGCCAAGTATGCATCACCACATAAAAAGACCCCCCCAAAAAAACCGCTTCATGTATCAATTTTTCACTGCTCCACAGCTTTAGTAGGAACACCGAGGGCACTCTTGGTACAGTCCTGAGGGATTTCCGCACTGCAACGCGTTCCAAACGGAACGCGTTCAGGCGGAAAGCTTAAGACAGCTCCCGGCGCTTTCACCTTTCACACACAGACGCGCCAGAACGCGTGTAAACGCGTTCCGGCGCGTCTGTGTGCGAATGCTCAAAGCGCTGGGAGCTGTCTTAGCCAGCAAAGGCCGGCCAGGGGCGCGGAGACAGCCGCGGAGGCAGATCGGCAATCAGCTGATTGTCAAACAGCTGATTGTCGAAGCCGCGCCGGCGTCGGAGGCGAGCCCGCAGCTGTTCGGGAGACAGAAGCAGGCGCGAATGCTTCTCCTCCCGAACGCCTGCGGGCGGCTCGTCCGCGTTCGAATGCATGTAGAGCACTTTAAAGTGCTCTACATTTCGAACGCGAGAAAGACAGCTGCGGACACGTCGGAGCGCAAGCCCCGCTCGGGCAATGCGGATGCCGTGTCCGCAGCTGTCTCCCACGCGTCCCGTTCAGCCCCGTGCGAAAACGTCTCTGGATGCAGCGTTTACAATACTTCCTATGTGAATGCTGCGTGGGGGTGAGGCACCATACCTATGGTTGCACAGACACACACTCCTTTGTCAATCACTATAGCAATAGCCTGTGTGTATAGGCATTGTAACAATGATGTGGACAGTCCTGGGGCCTTTCTGTACTTGTCCCTGTAGGTTGCATGCAGTATGCTCCCAGATGGAGCATCTGCACTGCAAGGGGCCATTTCCAAATCAGAAACACCCCCTTCCATGCAGGAGCAAACTACACATGAAGGGGAATTTCATACTCCACATATAGACTTACCTTGACCCAAAACGGCTTTTGACATCTCTGGTAAAACCCATTTGCACCTCTATGGATGACTCCAAACATGAATACTCTTGCACAGTGATTTACTGTTGTCCAAGAAGTGGTGCCAATGCATGCATAGTCACACTGTCTGCCAGGAAGAAGATGGCAGTGCCCAGACACATGTCTGCACTTCAGAAGAAGAGTTGGTTTTTCTACCCACCTTTTCTCACCCATGCAAACTACGGGGCCAAGTACAGAAAGGCCCCAAGTACAGAAAGGGGATTCAAAGCAGCTGACATAGCTTTCTATTCTTCTCCCCACAACAGAACACCCTGTGGGGTAACTGGGCCTGTGAGAGCTCGAAAGAGAGCAGTGACTAGCCCAAGATCACCTAGCTGGCTTTCTGGGGGAGGGTGGAATTGAACCCAATATTCCCAGACAAGAGTTCGGCTCCCTAACCACTAGCCCAAACCGGCTTCAGGTACGACTGTGGACGTGTGGGGATAGAGATGGCATGCATTAGCATTCACAAATGTGAATATTAGTGCATGCCAGTGGAAGTGCACGATTTCCATCTCTGAGACAGGATGGGAAATGCAGAAAGCCCCTGAACTGGACCATACACCCTTCAATGGGACCTGACAGGTCTTGGTTAAGTTTGGGACAAGGTGGTTCTCATAATGCAAATGCCAGTCACCATCCCAATACCTAACTTCTGTGGAGTAGCCTTCCATGGAAGTTAAGTACTTCCTCTCTACTGTTCTGTACACTTTTACTTTTTTCCCTTTACTTTTCACACATTTAGCTATGGGGTGTTATATAAAACATAAATAAATATTACCATATCTCCAGAAAATGTATCTACAAATATTGTTAGTTTACAGAAATCATTTATATTCAAAGTACTCTTCGCAAATGTGTCTTTCCATCTTAGGGCTTCAGGCTTGCTTAATAAACTGATCTTTCCGGTCAAATTAACTTTCTGAGTTCAGATTTTTAATGACTGAAACAAAAATAGGCATCATTTTATATTACAAGATCTTTGAGTGTTGACACAGAAGAACAGGTTGCTTAGAGGCAACCTGCATTTATATCCAGCTGATCATACCATTAGGCATTCCTTCCGCGGAATCGGTGATGAAACAGATTACGAAAAGCTTTCCTTCTTTTAATTTCAGAGAAGACAAAATGTCACTTTGGACACAAAAACATGAAAGCTGGATTGTGTTTCAGAATAAATCCTAGTTTTAAAGGCTCATATCATTCAAACAGCATAGAAATGCACCTATCTTGTCAACAGGAGATGGAATTGTCCAAGAAAGAAAAATAGACAGCAGATGCAAATCTTGGCAGAATAGCAGGAGGGGAAAATATATTAAAAAGGAGTGACATTGTACTTCTTGTTTCAAATGTCAATGCAAAATGTTCTTATGCTATGGATTTTAAATAAAAGCCACCAGGAAGGGAAACTGCTGTGAAACAGTGGACAAATATCTAATGGTGCTACCACGTCCCTTAACCAATGGACCATAAATAATTCTCCAAATGCACTGTAAAATAACAAAAAGTCTTGAATCACCTTGAAGACAAGTAAATTATGGCCCAATAAATCTGGTATTTTTGAAGTCATCATAAAGGTCATTTTTTTATCGAAGGAAATGACTTCTTGTTGGCTTTTCCTGTAACAGACTAACATAGCTACCTGTAGGAAACTGACAGTCATATAATTATGGGTTCCATTTCAATCCTGTATATAGTTGCCATGAAGCTACATACAGACTTGGAGTGGGAGAGTTAATTGCCCATAAGCTTCTGATTATCCATATTCACAAAACCCAGGAAAATCAAATAATGGACAAACAGGAAGGCCTCTCATTCCTCAAACCAGGAGATATAGAAACTTGTCATATATCTGTTGCCAAAAACTGTGGAACTGTCAGAGAAGTTCTGAGATTTCCAAAATATAAAAAAAACATCAAGACATTCTCTCACACAAACAAATCTTTTGGCCAAAAGGACCAGTATCTTTCTCACAGTTACCTGTAAGTTATGTGGGATACCTTTACTCAAAAAGCTTCCAGGTTTTATACATTTCTCAGTTCATTGCAAAGTTCCATGCCTTTTACATGTATTGATACAAAGTTATTCATCTCTATTTCTATCCATTATTATTTATCTTGTTTTGATTTTTCAAAAGGTTTGGCTTGACCAGATACTACTTCAGTATCCTATAAGTACTTCTAGGAAAAAAGCTGTATAAGGGTAGTGTATTCTCTTAGTTCAGCAAGGGCATGTCCCCATGGGGTTTTTAATGTGAATAGAATTCAAATTCAGGAAGGATAGTCTCCATGCAAAATCCCCTTACCGGACTATATGCTGACCAAATTGCCCAAATCCGTACCAAAAATAGTCCCAAAGAAAACTGTTCTTGGCACAGTTTGGGAGCCGAGTCCACATCATTTTGGGAGCTGAGTCTTTTCATGGGGACAGTTCCAGGCTATTTGAGGAGGAGATTGACTCATGTGTCATTGGGGGGTGGGGTTTCACGTTCTGTGCTCACCGTTCCTGTCCTGTGCATTGGGGATCACAACTGTTGAGAATTTTGGGGAATAAATGGTGATAAAACAGAAATGATGAGGGAGTCAAATGGCCTTCATTATACCACAAGACTCTTTTCCACGACCATTATTTCACCCTCTCTCCTTGACTGGCAAGCCAAGCATGATCATGCCTCGATTCCAGGGTGATTTTTGCACACCTCCACATCACTACTTTACTGGGCAACATGCCTGTGCCTCTGGCAGCCACAGGTGATTCCGTCTCAGCCTCAGACCTTTCCCACCCACACCACTGAGATCAGTCTGCCTCACACCAATGTCCTGATGGGATAAACCAAGGACAGGCAGCCACTATGCCATAGGCATAAACTTCACCAGAACTGCCTGAACTCATGCACATGTAGTCGCGCAGGGTGCCACACTCAAGATGGCAGTGGATCTGCCCAGTGATCAAACACAGGTGAGTGAGAGATTGTGTGGGGGCTGGGCTGTCATTGACTGGCACTCACAAGTGCAAATGCTAGTCAACATTAGTTCATCACACACCTTTCCTATCCATGGGAAGGGAAGAGGAAAATTGCCCCTGGTTAAGCTTACAAAAAGAAACCAGCAGAGACAAGATGGTTTCATGAGATTTCCTTCAGCAGAATCTGCCTGGGACCTCTGCATGGGCCCCATTGAAAACAATAACAAACAAAAGCATTAGCATGTGAAGGAGAGCTTCCTAGTGGATTAAACCCCCATCTATTTTCTTCAGTCAAGTGTTAGGAGCAGGTATGCAAAGTGAGGTGGAAATCTAAAATGTCAAGCAAGCTCCCAAAAGAGGTCTCCAGAGTAAAAAGATGAATGATGCCTCCCTGTCTACATGTCTTTGCTTCACAGCAACTATCAAAGTAAGCATTAGTTTTCTTTGGGGGAATTTATCCAAATCTCACTTCAATATCATGCTTAAATGTTCAAGTAAAATTGTATTTCTCAGCCCCTCTCTCTCTCTCATGATACCGTATTACTGATGAGTCTTGGCAGTGACAAATGACAAAGAGTGTCTTCCTCTCTTGGCACTTCTCATTTGCATTCTGTCACTGCCATCTCTCTCTCTCTCATTGGGACAAAAAAGAAAATAAAATTAAAAAGGCAGAAGTTCTGAGAAGAACATTAAAGTATCTAAAACTGCAGTGGGTCAGCAGATCTGCACTGAGTGAGGCATTACTCCACGGAACAGAGGGCAGGCTAATAAGAAAAAAAAATGAGTTCAGTTAATTGTAAAATTGCAGGGAAAAACCTGTTAACTTTGTCAACTTTGTTTTTAAAATAATGAAACAGTTTAATGTAACTTAAAAAGAAACATTTTGGCACTGTCCACACTGATATCTAGAGGACACACATTCCAGGAGCCCAGAATTCTGGGCGTCAAAACATAAGGACAGCTAGAGGGTTGGATGACCACACAAACCTGCCCATGGTCAGCCTCCATGTCACCCCAACAGCTCACCAATGCATGCTTACACTAATCCCCTTTGAACAATGTTCAGGCCATGTCAGCAGAGATAAATAACTTCACCATCACCACTGTGAAAATAGCCGGGGTGCAGAAGCAGAGATTCAGCAGGCCCATTAGCAATCTGGGCTGCTTTTCACCACACTGGACATGGCTGACTACCAGCCATATTTCCAGTACAGTCAAAAGCAGCCCAGGCAGAAATCATGCTGCTGTGGGAGCAGTTACCTTACACCAGTATTCCACAATGACTCGGGGGCAATAGTGAGGTGACTGATGCATCTACACATTGCAAATCCCACCTCTGGGATGCTCATTTTTGGAAAATGATGCATAGGGACATACTGTATTCTTGTTACACAATAAAGTAATACAACAGTAATCATAAATTCAGAGTAACAACCACTCAAAATCAACAAAAGCATATTTCTAAGAATATACTTTCTGAAGTCCAAATGTCAGTCATATAACTGGAAAATCTTTTTTAGTGCTCTACTGAGAAAGAACCAGCTCGAAAGTGACAGGGAACATATGTCACCTATCCAGTCATACAAATCAGAAATAATATAGTACTTTTCACACTATAATAATTCTCCTCAGTCTGAACATTTCAGAGCAGTCAGCTTTTTTAAAAAATGGATCCCAAATAGTTTGATAAAGAGAGGTGCATGCACTAAGAAGTTTTCAGGAAGAACCAAATTCTGCTCAGATTATTATAGCAATCTTATCCAAAATAGGCTGATGGGGCTTAAAATGTTGTAGAATATTGTAAGGGGCAACACGTTCACTCCAAAAGTTATTTCCACGTCTGCAATAACTTTGATATGCATAGCTCCACATGTACACTTACCTTCACTAGAGACAGACTATTACCAGAGATGGACTATCACCAGAGATGGCCTATTCACACTTCTATGGTGCTGGATGGATCATATGAGGTGCCGTGCAAGTGTGCTGACATCTCAAATGACTGAAAACACAAGTGCACATGTGTAGCACATTACTATCATCCTGGTGATGGCGCCAGTGCACATGCAGTCACGCCGGAGTCTGAACCCAAGATTGTGGTGCTCAGACATGAGTCTACACTTAGGGTAAGTATCCAGACATGTGGTTGTGGGGTTGGCATGTACTAGCTTTCACAAAAGAGAATTTTAATACATGCCTGGGGAAATTTGCACTTCCCTGAAAATGGGCTGAAGAAGGTCTAGCTTGAGTCATAAGGTTTCCTTTCTCTGAATTACATATTGTTTTTAGAAAAATTATGTCTTGATCCTTTAAAATTTAGAAAATTATATCTTGAGTCCGTTTGGTCTCGTGGTTAGTGTCAGACTCATGTCAGTAGTCTCTCAATTTGATTCTGCACTCCTCCACGAAGCCGTCTAGGTGACCTTGGGTTAGTCACAGCTACCACAGCCCTACCTACCTCACAGGGTGTCTGTTGTGAGGAGAAGAATGGGAACCTTTGTCAGCTGTATTGTATCCCCTTAAGGGTGAGAAAAGCAGGGTATACAAGCCAATTGTTCTTCTTTCAGTGAAAAATGCTGAAAGATGAAAAATGTAGAATCTAGCACAATAAGATTTATTTGTACCTTAATCTCAGTGCACTTAAGGTGAGCCAGTTTGGCCTAGTGGTTAGGGAACTGGACTCTTATCTGGAAATACTGGGTTTGATTCCACCCACCTCCATGAAGCCAGCTGGGTGACCTTGGGCTAGTCACAGCTCTCTTCTAAGCTCTCACAGCCCCACCTACCTCATAGGGTGTTCTGTTGTGGGGATAAAACTAGAAAGCTTTGTCAGCCACTTTGAGTCCACTTAAATGGGTGAGAAAAGCGGGGTAGAAAAGCCAACTCTTCTTCTTCTCCTCCTCCTCCTCCTTCCCTGACAGTCAAAAACATATTCAAGATGATGAGACTCTGTCACTAGAGGTTCTTCATTCAGTGCGTTAGCATACAAGAGTCATACCATGCTAAAAGTTTACCCTACCTTTCTAAATACATATGCTTACAGTCCCAGGGAAGGGTATTAGCTTTCTTCCTGATTTCTTCTATTTTGCATATTTGTCATATTTGTTTCCCTTTCACTATAGCTATGGAGGAATTTTGGCCCACTCTTCATTGCAAAATTGCTTTACTTCAGCCACATTGATGGGATTTCAAACCATTCTAAGATCCTCCCCCAGCTTCTCAATAGGATTTAGGTCAGGACTATGTCTTGACAACTCCAAAACCTTAATTTTGTTTGAGCAATTCAGTGGTGGATTTGCTCTTGTGTTCATCATGTTGCTACATAGCTTAATTGTGTTTGAGCTTCAGATCATGAATTAATTGACTGAATATTCTCCTTCAGGGTTTTCTGGTACAGAGTAGAATTCATCGTTACATCATTTATGGCAAGTGTATTTTTGTCCAGTGTCTTTGTAATGGTGGAAGCCTGCAGCTTCTAACACGATCATGATTTTGTGATTTCCTGGATAACTCATCAAGCATTCTTGGAGAAATTTTGGTAGCCCAGCTACTTCTGGGAAGAGTTGTCACTTTTCAAAGTTTTCTCCAGTTGGTGATATTGGCTAGAACAATGTCTTACTGGAGTGAAATAGCTTTGTAACCTTTTCAAGACTAATATATTTCAATAATGCTCTTATCTCTTCTGGAATTTCTTTTTATGAAGGCATAGTGTATTGTTCATTGAGATCTTTTAGCTTACACCACATTGCTACAAACGTATTTAAGTGATCAACGGGTCTGGCAATTACCAAGCCTAGGTGTGTCAGTCTGTTTGAATCCAATTATCAATCAATTTTGTTCATTGGTTGACTTTCTTACGTAGGTGATGTAGGTGTTGAATAACTTTTTTACTTCAATAAATGAAGTGTTAAGGTGGAAGTTCTATTCTGTGTGTTTACACAGGTGTATTTTTCTCATGTTAATTTTTCCTGAAAGATCTGAAACAACTAAATGTGACAGACACTGAAGAAATCAGGAAAGGGCCAAATACTTTTTCGTGTCCCTGTATATATTCATTTTGATTTTATTCATTTCTCTTTGGATAATGTTCCATCAGTTGTTGAGAAAAGGAATTGCATCTGAAAGTTTCCAAAATGAAATTCTAAATGGGATGCAGGTGTTTTGATATGCATATATAAAGGTGCCTCCAGACATGCTTAAAGCGCCACCCTCCTGACGCAGCCACTTCCCCTAGTACCAATGGGATAAGGGAAAGCTGGAGGGCAGAGCCCCATGCAGACAGGATGTTCGATACTCCATGTGACAGAAAGTGCCTATTAAAAAGCTCCTAATTAACCAGCAGCTTATTAACTTGTGCTTTCCCTGCTGCTGTGTTGCTGCCCCTGTCAATTGATGGTCACATGACTAATCACGTGACCGCCAGATCCTCAGCTGCTGTGAAGCTTCCATCCATGTCTGGAGGAACCTAATTCACAAGATGACCAGAGAGTTTTAGAGTAATTATTTGTGGTGTCAGTTCAGAGACCTCTTCTGTGCTTGTATAACCTGAAACATGAAACACAGGAACATGGAGAAACTCGGTTAGTAGTACTTGTGGTTGCTATTGTTTTAAATTATGATTATTGAAATTGATCTGGATTTTTTCCTCTTAAAAAGCACTTAAATCTCTCTTCAGAAAACAAAATCAGTGAGTGTATAGATCTCAGGCATTTAGCACAGGCAAGCAATTCTCCAGAGTGCTAGAAAACTATTAAATGGGAGGGAGAGAAGAGGAAGAATTGGAGAAGGATACTAGCATTACTACCTTGCAATACTATAATAAGCTCGCAGCCTCAGAGCCACCAAAGATCTGGATAAATTTTAAAGACATTCTACAGATTCTTAAAGCAGGATGTGGTATAAAAATAGAAACCCCTCTGGGAGGAGAAATAGGAGGGTAGGTTTTGGCAAGATTCAGCAGCACAATGTCATTAACAACCAAGCAGAATAAACAGCAAAGTTCCTTGAAACCTTGATCTTCAAGTCACAAAAAGTTCCATTCAGTTCTTCTGCTTAAGGGATCTTTTTAGATTTAACTTTAATCTTTTCCCTACCTTTCACAGGAACAAACAAAAACAAAAGAAGAAGAAAGAAGATCTAATGAAAGCAGGAAAAAAGAGACCCTCTCCCCCCCCCCCCCCGACACAAATCTGGCAGCTCTAACACATATCTCAGTAGCGCTGATTTCCCATGTGGCCATCTTAGAGAGGAAGGCCTCAGCAGCCAAACCAGAATGGATGGCAATAATAATTAGATTCTGATGAGAGAAGGGCCCAAAGGAGGACCATTTTAAAAGAAGAAGAAGAAGAGTTAATGAAAGGAGGGTGGAGTATCCAAAATTTCGGAAAAGTTATGAAGCGAAATTAGATAATCAAAAAGCCTTGAAGCTGTTGAAACCACACATTTCTTCTCAGAGCAGAGGGCAAAATACCTGGCACATCAAAAATTGATCACAACCAAGGAATATTAATGTGACTCCCTTCCAAGCCAGTAAGATTCAGGGTGACCCACAGCTATTATTTAACGTCAGTATCAGGCCATTTAATTTTCTGCTTCAGTTCTTTTCCCACTCTTCTTCCTCAGTCTCAGCCTAATGGCTATTCCCCTTCTCTGCTATTCTTTTTTTCCTTGAGCACCGTGCTTTGACTGGCATTTGATAAGAAACTAAACTTCTCCAATAAGGCTATCCATGCTCTATAATCAACTGCCATCTTTAATGCATTAAGCGTCCATAATCTGCATCGTCCATTCAGAACGTGTGTAGGGAGGATTTACTTGAATCCATTTATACCTCTTCTTTGCCTCCACATTTATTAAGAAGCGGGAACAGGGATTCTGCTGATAAGTGGGCTGATCTCTGGAAACTCTCTCATTTTTTGTACCTTTAGTTTACATTTCCTGGATATTCCTCTGGAATCCAGAGCTACCAGGCATGCTCAGGGTGCAAAATATTTTTTTAAAAAAACTGTTTTAAAACTGTTTTATTTTATTCTAATGTACAAATGTAAACTAAAAAAAATGTTTTCCTGAAGGTTGTTGACTTAAGGTGTTGGTACACTAGGAGGTCAAACAGCCAGCCCTCTTGTGAAAGTTGGGAAACACCTGAAAGGAGAACTTGTAAACATTCAAATATTCAGGAAGGCAAGTTTTCCTGGCTCCAATGTGGCAATGAAAAGGAGCAATACTGAACAGTCCTTGGGCAGAACATAGAAAGGGCAACAGTGGAGAACCTACAAACAGAACTCTATTGGCCACTATGCAGGAGTTAAGCTGTGATCACATGAAATAATGTTAAATCTCTGAGGAAGAACAACTTAGGCTGTGGTTACATCTTTAGTCCATCTTTAGGTCTAATTGTTCACATCTTTTCATTTCTATTAATTTTATTTGTGGACTTTCCTAAATGGGCGCTAGACAGTCCCCAATAAAATATAAATGAAAAGGTGTGAGTAGTGAGAGCTAGGAATTTGCACAAATATTAAAAAATCTGTTATTTGGACGAATTATAAACTGAATATCCAGACATTCATGAAAATATCCCATCCCCATGAAAACCATGGTAAATTACTGCATCAGGATCAGCGCTTAATCGCACCAACGCTTAATTGCCCAGGTAAGGGGCTTGATTTACCCCAAACGATCGCCTGACAGCTGCCCTACAGTCAGTTGAGCAGCTGTCAGGAGGGTATAGGGGCTGTCAAGAGCACAGGCAGAGCTCTAGTAAGATGATTAAAACAGACGCGAAAGCCGTGTCCATTTTAATCATTTTAGTGGAGCTCTGCTTGTGCGTATGTCAGCCCCTATATCCTCCTGACAGTTGCTCAGCAGACTGCAGAGCAGCTGTCAGGCAATCATTTGAGGTAAACCAAGACCTTACCTGAGCGATTAAGCACTCAGGCAAGGGCGGACCGTTGTGATCACAGCATTAGCAGCGGGGACAGCAAAACCCCACCTGCTAATGCTGTGATTGTAACCCAGGGAGTGTCGCCATGTGTCCAGGATAACCCATTCTTGCCCCACAATTCGGGGCGAGAACAGTTATCAAGGGAGGGTTGCTTCGTTTTGGAGGATTTTGTCCCTCATGTAGCCCAAATTAGGGTTTTGTATGGAGATTCCCATGAGGTGAACTCACATTTGCCTCACAGTATCCTTACCATGGGGACGTCCACTAAGAGTCTGTAGGAAAGCTGTCCATACAAATTAGTGCATCGGTTGTATACTGAGCTTATTGCCTGCATCAGAATCTTAGGATCTGGACTGGATGGTCAAAATCCAAATTCAAGGCAATATAACATCATTATAATGCACCCTCTTCCTCTCTCGGATTGCTCATGCACTCAAACTGGACATCTTCCATCACCTGTTTTTAAAGAAGCATCCAAGTGTTGACACACAAAATGAATGCCTTTCAAACATTTGAAGAAACACCCAAAAACCTACCTCATTTTTCCACACTGGAGTCTTCATTTGCCTAACTATGGGTGCTGCTTGCTAACTGGCCTCTCTTCTGCTCACCTTTTCATGTCCATGATTGGTTGTTCCATGCTGTGAGTGGCTACATCTCCTCCCTGTGCTTATGCAGCTTCCCACTAAATCTGACAAAAAGAAAGAGATGCCCATTCCCACACCTCAAAATGGAATGATATAAATGCAGGGGAAAATGTCTGTTATCACAGAGGGAATGCTTCAGTAAGTATGTCTGATCACACCCTCATCTTTGGCTTTCCTAGAGACCACCCTGTCACTATAAGAGCTGGTTCTCACTGGTTCTTACTAGCATTCACTCAGTCCTTTACTTTTACAGGTCCACTGCTGTGTATTTGGATAGTCTTTGAGCATCTCAAAGCCCACTACATCCTGTGCTACTGGGACCACATTTATTGGTCATTGCAAGAGTTAGTTTCAGGACATTGTTGCAAGTGAACATGCACCCATGAATATCCTGTTAGATATTATTGTTAACTATTCTAGTTGTTTTTCTCCAAGCAAATCTTCATAGCATCATCTAATGCCAGGATTGTCACTGTAAAAAACACAGACTAAAATCAAATTGAGATATTCATTTTTTATCTTTGAGGGAATTGTGAAAAGGAATTACAGGTGAAAAGGATGTCATAAATGAATGTTAAACTAGAAATATCACAATTAATTCAATAACAGTATTATTTTAATGAACAATTTTCTGAAGCAGCTGCCAAATTAACTAAGTCCCAATGGAGCAGGAAGAGTTATAAATGTCATTTATATGACAGACATAGAATGTAAATTTTGCAAGAGTGAACAAATTATTATATTTAATGTTTCTGATTTAAATATTTCAACAAAAAGACGCCTTCAAGAAATTCTTTTATACTCCATAAAGATATGTCAAATTTTTAAATTCAGCATGTTGCAGGTCAGAATACCGAGCCCCACAATGTGACATTCCAAGAAGTCTAAAGTCAAAACAAAGTAATCCTTATAAAAATGGAAACTTCAAAGCCCCAAAAGAGAATATTGGCTATCAAGCAGTTGTTAAATAGTTATTTAGAACCACTGGTTCCAGAGAGGCCCTCTTAAGGGCAGGGTGTAACACAAGTTCCTTAACAGCTGCTGGCACCTCCCCCTCCTGCAAAGAGGTATTATTATTCCCTGGATCCACCCAGCGATACCCACTTGGCTAACTTATATTAGCTATGAAGGGCAAGGAACCAAAGGAGACAGGTAGCTGGCCTGATCCCTGCAAACAGCCTATCCACTTTCTCAGACTGCAGCAATAGGAACTGATCCAAGATAATGGGATCAGACAGAGTTCTGGACTCCTCCATCAAACTGCTTTGAACTGTGAAGTCAAATTCCGTATGAATCTGACCAATTTTGTCCTAAAAGTGCCATACAAATGTATTGCAGCAGGCTTCAAGTAAAACGAAGACAACCACCCAGAACAACTCTGCGGGAGGGCCGCTAGAGGATGCAACAAAAGCAGAGAAATAAGCCTTCTTTGTCACTCTCACCATCACGTTGTAGACATGATTATTTGTTTGTTTGTTTGTTTGTTTGTTTGTTTGTTTGTTTGTTTGTTTGTTTGTTTGTTTGTTTGTTTGTTTGTTTGTTTATATCCCACCCCATACCTGAGGGTCTCTGGGTGGCTAACAATCTTTAAAAACAAACATATCAAAATGTATCAAAAACAATAATAAACTAGTACAGCATTTAAAATCCAGCATGATAAGAGCAATACCAAAAACAGTTTAAAACAGTAGTGTTTGCAGATAATGTGCTCTTACCAGTGTTTAGTCAGAGTCACATTGGGATTTTTTCTCCACTTGTGCTCTAGCCATTGGTCCTCCTGCTTCATTGCATGCAACTCCCTACTATACCAGGCACCATGTGAATTCTTCAGGGTCACTGAGGGCTCTTGTGAGTGATTGAACACCTCATGTTTCCAGAATGAAACCAGAGCACTGACAGGCACATCAGCCATATCAACTGGAAAGTTCCCCAAAGCCATGAGGAATCTATCAGACTTCATGGTGTAGCAAAGAGCAGACACCATAAGCCCAATTCCACCAGAAAATGATCCATCCATGACCATGGGCTTGCTACAAATCCACCTACCAATGGATAATCATCTCAATCCCTTCAGCAAAACAAAACAGTTGAGGCTATGCCCCACAGCATGTGTTGGGCCCATAACATACTGAGACAGTCCAATTACTGTTAAGGAGACCATGAAGTCCTGAACTGGTCTGCAAGAGACATCCTGGGCATAGAGATGAAAGTCCACAACCACCACTGTATTAGGGACCTCCAACACCACCTCCAAGACTGCCTACACCAGCTCAAGCAGGGAGGCTGTTGGGAAGTGGGGTGAATAGTATGCCAACAGTAACCCTGTTCTATCTCTTGGGCCCATCACCAAGAATTGTTCCTCAACCCCAGTCACAGAGCAAAAAGGGATTCTTATGGAGGAGAAGGATTCTTTACGGATTGTAGCAATTCCCTTACCCCACCCCACAAGCCTAGGCTGGTGCTGCAAAGGGTAACCTGGGGCAAATCTGGATGAGTGCCGAGCCTCCCAATTCACCCACCTAGGTCTGTGTAATGCACACTAATTCAGCTCTTTCATCCACAATCAAGTCACAGATAACAGATGGCTTGTTTTGGACTGGCCAGCATTTCCCAATAGCACCATCAAGCCATATCTCTCTCTGCCTGTTACTACTGAAATGGGGGCCCATCCCTCTTTTCTCTCACCCAGGCACATGGTTTCCTCAGGCTAACAGAACCCCTCTGGCAGAATAACCTAGGGACTGTCCAGATAGTGAGGTGGCCAGCACTGGGACAACAAGAGGTCCAGATTGCCCCCTGTCTGTCACCCAGGAGGCAGCAATAGACTAGGGCCACCAACACTGCCTGTCACACAAGTCAATGGTCCCTCACACTACACTCCTCTTTTTGCCTGTCTGTGACCTAGTGTCAGAAGCAAGAAGTACAGCCAGCACGGGCGGGGGCAGACAGGCAGGGGAGGGGTCTAAGCAAATTCTAACAAATCATGGGATTGGTAGGCTTCCAGTAATACCAAGCAAAATCCTACTGAGACAGGCCAGCAGGCGTGAATCTGTACATACAAATGTCAACAACATTCATCTGTGCACGTACGCATCATCTATACACATCATCTATAACACGTATGCAACCTGTTTCATCCTGCACAGATCCGTATAAATGCGTACAGATGCAAGAAAGATGCGGATCTTCAAGTACGCATTGTGTACGAACCCGTACACATATGAATGTCTGGATAATTCAAATGAATAGGTCCGAAATTCAAAATTCAATTTGAATGTTTACATTCTATTCGAGTACGAATGTTGAAATTTGGCACATTCAATCGGATTTCGAATGCCTATGATTATTCATGCACATCCCTAGTCACTATGCAAATGATGCCTACGAATCCTCCACTTAGCTGAAGAATTTAATTGGTTGGCCTTGGGGCAGGAAGCTGCATTCTGCTTAAGCTACCTCAACAGGATTGTTGTGAGGGTAAAATGGAATAAGCAGAACATGCACTAGTTGGGGATCCTCAGAGAAAAAAAATGAAATATAAATGGCATAAATCACATAAAATTAATTAGTTTTTCATAGGCTTGACCCAAAGCTACACCAGGGTACTGTGCACTGCCTTGCTCCATGAAAAAAGCTTGATGTAAAGTTTGTTGAAGTTTGTTGCATATAACATAAAAGAGAAGAAGGGGAAGATAAAACTATGGTTTGTCGCATTTCTTCTATTGTCAAGAGTGACACTTAAAAGTTCCCGTGAGAGTTTTGGTTGGCTCATCCACTGTCATACCCTAAGGCATTGCTTAATGGTGCTGTATCTCCTGACTCTTGATCAGTTCATTATGCATAGTCTTCTTTAGAAATAATTAGAAGCTTTGGATCAGGACATTTCCTAGCTACATTAAATCTGTTTTTTATGTCATCTTCTTTTCACCCAGGGGTTTTATTTGGTTTGATTTGATTTGCTTCACACTTCAAGACATGTTTCACTTTGATGATCAGTGCCTGTGGGCTGCTCCATATTTTGTGGTACCTTTCAGTTCAGTCCATCCTCAGAGTGAGAACCAAAGAGATGAGCAGGGTCTGATTCATTTTATCATAATCTGGATCATTTCTGTATTGCGGGCAGCCCAGGGCAACACTAATTAATCATGTCAGCTTTATTGATTTAGCTTCTGAATTAGATGCCCCTCTATCTTCTGAAGTGATGGAGGAAACTTAGTTCATTAACTTTTTTTCTGGAATCCAATGAGGTACACAATGATTATTTCCAATGTGTTGGATGAGGAACTGCAAGAGTTAAGGGATGGGTTTCTTAGATTTGAACAGATGATTCTTTCAGATTAAAGACGCTTTATGCACTAACCTATAGATCCTGACCTAAGGGTGCCTCATCCAGATCCTGGGCCTCCTCATTTGCATCTTAATACAGATCAAGGAGACCATGCATCCTGTTAGTCTGGTTCTGTCTGCACAAGATGGTGTCAGATCAAGATTAAGATTAATCAGGTTTACAACTGGAGCAAGGGTCTCAATCCGAGTCATGAAGGTGTGCGGATGGGATGCCTTGGTGATCCAGAACTACAGGGAGGTACTATTCAGCAGTGTTCCATAGCATACCACTGAAAAGCAACACACACACACCTACCATGGCTAGGACCAAGACCTGGTGACTACTCTTTTGAAATTAGTAGGCCAACGATGTCAATACACAAACTGCATTTAAGTAAACCAAATTTTTTTGAATTCCTAACCATTTTTGCATGTTGCCTCTATTCTCTACTGGTAGACATCAAAGGCAGTGATGCTAGAATAACTTTCTGTCAAAAACCTATCACCAGCCATTCTTAGAGGCATGATTAATTTGCTTTAAATGATTGCTTAATGGCTCCATAATTGTTAAAGCCCCACAATTTTTCTATTACATACTTAGACAATTTTGACATATTCTCAAGTTTGAGTGAGTTGTTTACAATGGTACATTAAACAAATATCTTTGCTGTACAATTTAAGCTTCAGTTTAAAGAACACTAACTTTCAAACTGCCTTGAAGTCAATGGGACTTTAATCTGTTCAAATTAAAGACTATTTTGAACTGAAAAGTACAAAACTTTCAGACATTGCATCATACCTCTAGAAATAATTACCAAGCAATTTCGGTTTAATCTGGCTCGGTTGTTTAGGAAAATTTTGGATGCTGTCATGTCTAAGCTAAATTTCAACAAAGACTGTTACTTACTTGTTCCCTACAAACTGTTAAGAAATCTCAGTGACGTGTTTTTGAAGAACCAAACCCTGCTGTGTCTGGAATTCTTTTATACTTTATTGACCTGCAGTACATATGAGTATTTGATTTTTATTGTAAACCATCTTGGGTTACGCATAACATGGTAAATTATGCATAGTAACGAAAGTTTGTCTTATTTTCAAGACACAGTCAGAAATATTTGTTCAAAAACTAAATTGGCCTCAGTTACATTAATTTAGCATATAGACTCTGAAATCCATCTGAATATTTTATAGCAAACCTAACCTATTTTTACTTTAGATCATCTAACATATTAACCAATATAGCCTTACACCAATTGTCCCTAATGTTCTACAGAGTCATACCCTTAAACAAGGTTAATCTTAAAAAGAGAAAGTAACAGCAAGGTGGCTTGTGGTCTGTTTCTGGCACATCCAATGTTCTTCTACATTATTAGTTTAGGCTACTGTAGGTACAAACTGCCCTTGGCAACTCCTAGAAGAAAAGAATCAAGTATAACATGAGTGGGCAGATAGAAACTTCCCCTTTCAAGCAGGTCAGGCATCTTGATCTCATACAGATACAGCACTGAAGAAGGAATTGGCTTAGTTTCGTCACTAACCAAAATTATTTTCTGCAGAAAAAACACAGGAAGCTACTTTGTATTAAATCTAGGGATGTGCATGAAAATTCAAAACAGTCAAAATTTGATTGAATTTGTTTGAATTTGGACATTCAAATTCGAATGAAATGTCTATAAATTCAAATTTAAACATTCAAACAAATTTTGAATTTTGGAATAATTCGTACAAATTATTTGGACATTCGTATGGGTACGGATACGTACACAATACGTATTTGCCCATATGCATCTTTCCCACATCTGTATGCATTTGTACAGATCCGTATAGGACAAAAAGAGGATGCATATGGGATAAATATGGGATGTGTACAGATACATACGGATGTGTATGGGATGCATAGGGATCAAAAATTTGCATGAATAAATTTGAATAAATTTGAATTTTAAACATTCAAATGATTGAAATATTTGGATAGTCAAATCGAATTGAACCCCTAAAATTGCATTCATGCACACCCCTAAGTAAATCCAACTTTGCACCATCTAGGTTAGGACTACTGATGCTGGCAAGCATTGGCTCCTCAGGACTTTAGACAGAAAGATGAAACCTAAACACGTCTGTATACTCTCATTGTCTCCATACAGCTTAACAAAATCTCCATCCTGTGAACTTGCCAATACTAAAGGCAATCAACCCTGACTGTCCATTGGAAGGGAAAATCCTGAAGCTGAAGCTCAAATGCTTTGGCCTCATAATGAGAAAAGAGGAACTAGTTAGAGTCATGGAAGCAACAAACATGAGCTTGAACAAACTTTGGGAGACAATGGAGGATGGAGGGGCCCGGTGTGTTATAATCCATGGGATCATGGAGTGTCAAATATGACCTAACGACTGGACAAAATTACAAACATGTTTATTTAACTGATCCCTAGATCCTTAAAGTTCATAGTAGGTACCTTTTCTTATTGCAGTCAATTGTTTGGACTCATTGGCAACTTCCATGCAGCATGCGCCGGAACACACAATGGAGATCCAGGGCCAATTCACACGCTATGAGCCAGTTTGGTCCAGTGGCTAAGGAGCTGGACTCTTATCTGGGAATACCCGGTTCGATTCCGCCCTCCCCCATGAAGCCAGCTGGGTGACCTTGGGCTAGTCACAGGTCTTTTCTGAGCTCTCACCACCCCACCTACCTCACAGGGTGTCTGTTGTGGGGAGAAGAACAGAAAGCTTTGTCAGCCGCTCTGAGTCCCCTTAAGTGGGTGAGAAAAGTGTGGTAGAAAACCCAACTCTTCTTCTTCTTCTTGACCTCTGAAGTTACCAGCAGGAGCTATTTTCACCAGGCACTCAGAAATGGCCATTATGATGATGAGCATGATGTATTATTATACTATATTGTTTTCTCGGTTTTGTTGTAAAAGCTTCCGTGAGCATTTTACTTTTGACAAGTAGTATACCAATAAATTGATGATATGGAAAGGTGGCTTAAATACTTGCTTTCTTCCTTATTACTTTATCCTGCTCTTCAGCATCTAGAAAGCTAATTCAGAGTGGCTTAGCAACTGCCCTCAGGCTTTCAATGTAGATGATAGCAACAGAAAGAAGGATCATGATTTTGTTAATGCCACAGCTCTCGAAGAACAGATAAGTTTCTCACTGGATCTTTTTTTTTTTCGCCTGTTCTCTTTGACAATACTTATATATCACTGAGGATTTATGAGCAGAGGTCCTTGTTCTGCCTTAATTAAACTATATCATCCCACTCATTCTCCCCATGAGTGCTGTATATTGAGGTTTTGGCTGCCTTCTTTTAAGCCTTCTCCTAGCTAAATTAAACTAATCTAGCAAGCCCTTAAAGCCAATTAGCAACATCCACACAGAGACTTAATCCAGTTTTAATAAACCAGATGCAGAGCACACCTTTAGTTCATTTTGATTAATTTTCTCATTAGACAATGCCTAACTTTCTAAAGAGTGCTTCTGAATGTCCTCCAGGATGTTCTGAAAACCACCCAAGGTAAACCCCAGACTAACTGAATAAGTGTTGCTTAGTCAAAGCCTAATCAAAATTCAAGAAGCAGCAGTAGTTAGCAACTCCTTGCCGCCTACAGTGAGATATTTTGTTATCAATTTCACTGTTCCACCAAGGAAGGGAGTGCTTCTGAGATCTTGATAGAAGAGCAAATAGTTAAAGGGAAGGCTGTTCATTAATGTTGCTTATCTCTGGGAATTGGCCCTGCCTGTGTTTCCATAACCTGTTCAAACAAGGGTGCTGCAGGGAAGGAAGCACAGTTGGGGGGGGGGGGAGACAAGTTTATTTTGAAGTGTGAAATATTTCACAGAGCAGTCACTAAGGCTGAATCCTCACAATAGGGAATTGCAGGTCCTGCTAGGCCAGAACACTTGCTCTAGTCCCAGAGACCTGGATGCATGGAGGAGGAGAAGAGTTGGCTTTTATACCCTGTGTTTCTCACACTTCTTAAGGGGACTCAAAAAGGTCAAAGCACCCTGTTCTTTTCTCCAAAACAGACTCCTTGCAAGGTAGGTGGGGATGTGAGAGCTCAGGAAGAAAGCTATGACTAACCCAAGGTTACCCAGCTGGCTTCATGTTGGAGTGTGGAATCAAACCGGTAGACCTTCAGATAAACCAAAATGGCTCACATGAGGCCTTTCCACTCTTACCTTTGGACTGGGTCAGCAAGGGATCCAGAGACCTCCCTTCTGCATGCTGACTTCCTAGGCAGGGATACTGGTGTACTTGTTAAAACAGGTCCACCGGAGGTCCAGAACCCTCTAGAATCCAACAAGGAAGCATGTAGGAGGGTGTATGTCTCCCTGTTAAGGCTTACCTGGGGGACACATTTTAGTAGTGCAGCAAATTATGCTACTGAAATGGATCTCCCTAGCACTTCCAGGTCAGGAATTTTTCTTCCTAACTACTGGAGAACTAGGAAGCTGGCTATGAGAACTGCACAATCTTTGAAGCCAACACAGTACAGCACAAAAAGGGAAAGTTTAAGGATGTTCTAAGATGGAGCATTCACACTGCATGAAGATGCTTCCATCTGAAAACATCCTCCACAGCTATACTAGTTGTCACCTAGTAAAAGTCGGCACACGCCATTCACATCTCATTTGGGCAAACAGTGCTTGTGGCAGGGCAGTCACTCGATCACTAGGGCAAGAGTGCCATGCATGCCTGTTGCTGCCATTGTTGTGGCAAGGTGATCGTATGCCTGTTGCTCAATCCATCCCCCAATCTTCACTTCCCTGGGATGATTTCCCAGGGACGTGAAGGTGCAATTTCACTTTATGTTTGTTCTCGATCAGAAGAAGTGGTCCAGCAGATTGAACCGCTTCAGCCTGACCCAGTTTGGACTGGCCCAGCAAGGAAAGTGTGGAAATAGCCATTGTGTTTCCATGGCATACACCTCAACCCACCACAAACTTTGAAGAAGGAAATGAAAGTTGTGCAGTTTCAAAATAACATCACAGCTTTATTCTGGAGCATTTTAGTAATGGCCTCAAGAGTCAGCAACTTTCAGCACATCTTAAAGTACAGTCATGTGGAGCACAGTGCAGGTAGGTCACTCACACCACTGCCATCCATTTTGAAAGTAGCAGGGCAGACACCTGAGGGCAGCCAGTGCCTTCATAGTAGTTTTTTCACTAAGCAGGAAGATGTCTCTCATGATGCTTGCCAGACCTCAAAGGTTCACTGCATGCCTAGCAGGGCAATGCTGCACCCCTCAGGAGTTAAATTTCTTAAATAATTTATAAATTTATATCTAGATAGAATATGACTGATGAGACAGAATAGGACTGTGGAGGATAAAAACATAACAGTCTTCTCCCCAAATAAAGTTATTTGTCACTTGAATCACATTGCAATAGAAAGTTAGCAATGCCCTGCTGGCTTGAGCCAGTTGGCAACCCAATCATTCATTCTACTGTCACAGTGGCCAGCAAGTTCCCAATGCAAAGTATGTAAGCAGGACCTGAGCACATTAGCAGCCCCTTGTGGGAAAACTTCCATTATCAGTTTGACGAAAAGACAAACAGTAGTTTCTAATCCAGTAATAAAACTGGTAATAGATAACAGATTTAAACCATTGGAGCAGTTAAACTAGTCCAATCCAGCCTGTCATGGTCCAAGCCCAGCAGGTTCCACATTGTGAGGACTGGAACTCTGTTGTCCAACAGGGGCAGAAACGTGGACCCACCTTTCCTGTTCTGCTCTAGGTGAAGCATATACCCACCATGAGTGCCACACACTGTTCCCTTTGATCACCCCATGTCCCCTTTGCTGCAGCATCACATTTGGAGTACAAGGGTTGGTCTGAAATACCTCCATGTTGGGATTGTCCCAGACCAGATGTCAATGCCTAGACTAGAACAAACAGTGTTAATATGCTTGCAAAACTTTTTAAATAGCTCTGCTGCTCAACTGGGATTGGGAGACCTTGGGATAGTTCTGGACCAGAATGGCACCAATCCCATACTAGTGAGCAGTTTATTTCCGTAAACCAGGCAAGCACAGAAAGGCCCCTAGAAACTACAGTAGTACTGTGGCCAATTGCAAGGAAAATTCCTTCCTACCTTCTTTCTTGACCTGATGCAGTTTAGTCAGTCCACAAAGACTTGCTGAATCCATGTTTTCAATTGTGTTTTATGTTGGTTTTACTGTATGACCCACCATGATTCCTTTAGGTATAGGGCAGGAAAGAAAGAGAAAAATAAATAATAAAAGGTAAGTCTGTTTCTTGCAATTACCACCAGGAAGCAAACTGAAAGAGACATCACCATGGCTGCAATTAAGAATATGCAAAATGTCATTTTAAACACTTTCCATTCTTCTTATAAGTAGGTGAATTTGCTAGGTGCAGTTTAGGTGCTAGGTGGTGTTTGTCTTTAGAGCCTGGCATGGTTAGGGCCAAGTAATGTAGGGCTTGGCTGCACAACAATATCATTACAATGTGATTTAGGACCTATTGGCAGTACCTTTGACAGGGTGAATCCCAGCAAATTTGTCCCCCATGTAAGAGGGGCATAGCCATTAAATACTTTTGAAAACGTATGGATGGATGGATGGATGGATGGATGGATGGATGGATGGATGGATGGATGGATGGATGGATGGATGGATGGATGGATGGATGGATGGAGATGGCCTGGCTACAGTGGCCTGTACGTTATTACCTACACTGTGGGACTTCCTTACGGAAGCTATAGCAATTTTTTAATGTGACAGCTAGGCTACTAGCATGGGGCAAGTTGCCAATTTATTAGAGAAGCAACTATAACATTTTGCTGCAGACATAAAAGGGATGAAACCTAGGACCATGCCAAAATAGGGGATTATTTGATCCCACTCCCACCCTCATGTACTCATACTAACAGAGTAACGCAGTCGAGGAAGCAGCGGTCAAGCCGTATGGCCCTGCTGCCTGCCAATGGACTGGTGTCTGTATATGAACTATATCCCCCCCTTGCCCAGGCATCCCGCTTCAAAAGTTTACTGTCAAGCCTTCACCCTGAAGCAGCACAATAAACACGAGTGTAATACAAACACTAATTGTTTATTATTTACAAGCAGATAAATAAATAATTAAGCGGTAGCGAAATCTTAAGGTTGCTCAATATTACTTAAGTAACCAGAAAAAACAAATAACCATAAACACTGGTACAGCTTAGCTCTCCCCACGCTAAACCCTGAAAGTAAAATAAATAAGTCAAGCCTCTGGCTCCCTTTTAAATAGAAGGAACCCTTCAGATGTTCAGTGTGAAGGTTCTTCCAACAAATAAAGAATAATTCCCCAAGCAGTAAAAGTAAACTGCAAACTTGAAGTCTAACTTGCTCTAGCAGAGCCAAGCAGCCCCTTCAGCATTCCTGTATCCTCCAGGTACACCCTGAGATCTACCTCAACAAAGAGGCATGACCTCCCCTTCTAATCCCTGCCTCAACAGCAAGCATGAGACTCAGAAGTCTGAGGAGTTAGACTCCCCAATGATCAATCCCCTGCACAATCTGGTGCTCCGATTGGCTGGATTTTGGTGCTTACTGAAGGATGTCCTCCCTCCTGGCACTCAACCTTGCAAAGTCCCCGGGAAACTTTCCCACTCTTTACAGCTTGCAGAAAATGTTTCCAAAGGGCCTGGGAAATTTTCCCACTCTTTGCAGCCTGCTACCTGAATCCATGACTGGAACCATGTGCTTTCTACACATGGTCAACTATTCCAGGCCAGGGCCCTAGCACAACAGTATACCTTGATGTTAAGGTCTACTGATAAACCTACACAGAGTGCATTTTGGGCACCCTAATCCAGTTTATGCTCCATCCTGTATGGAGTATGCTAGCAGAAGACCAGGACTCCCTTATCCCGCACTAGCATACAGAATAAATACAGAATAAAGCCCGTGCAGAAAGAACCTAAGTCTCTGAAGTTCAAAGGAAGATTTTTTTTATTTTTTTTATTTATTTTTTTGCTAGCAGGTCATAGTTTTGTCCTGTTGCATGGCTTTGTCACCATGTTATATATGAATGTTCTGCAAAATTTGAGGTACTTTTTATGGGGAAAGAATGGCTATGATTAAACACAGTACTTCCACCCTAAGATGCATAATTTTCAAACATATAAAGTATATACTTTGCCCTTTGTAATGAGTGCCATGATCACACCTTCATTTTAAACCTTCTTTAATCCATCTTCAGGTCTGACTCCTTGCACCTTTTCATTTCTCTCTATTTGTGGACTTTCTACTCTTCCATTTGATTGTTCACTTGTATGATAATTGGCTTATTCCCCTTTTCAGTGGTGGCCGAGGAGGGCCACAGGTGAAAGCACCTCCTACATTCTTTCCCAGTTTCTGAGATCACACATAACAAAAAAAGAAGCTTAGAAGCATCTCAGAGACAGTACTGTGATACCCTGAACTCATTTTCTCATCCCATCTTCAATCTATGTGATATGTGAATAAACCCCAGCTCTAAGCCATCTCTGAGGTGGTAGTCACACCTTCACTTTAAACCAGTGGTTCTCAACCTTCCTAATTCCGCCACCCCTTAATGGAGTTCTTCATGTTGTGGAGACCCCCAACCACGGGGGCGGAGCAGCTGGGAGGTGGGAGGAAAGGGCGGTGGGAGACTTGTCACGACCCCTCTGAAAGGGCAGTTTGACCTCCAAAGGGGTCCCAACCCCCAGGTTGAGAACCACTGCTTTAAACCTTCTTCAGTCCATCCTCAGGTCTGACTGCTCACACCTTTTCATTTCTACCTGTTTTATTTGTGGGCTTTCCACCCTCCATTTGGACTTTCCTGAATGGAAAGTCCACAAATAATATGGATGGAAATGAAAAGGTATGAGCAGTCAGACCTGAAGATGGACTAAAGAAGGTTTAATATGAAGGTATGACTACAGTCTTGGATAGATATGCACATTCAGGCATACAAAGTTCTCTTTTGCCAGTATATTTAATATTAAGTAGCCATTGGCTGCTCTACATCCTATGGATGAGAGAATGATAAAATAGTAAAGTGACAGTATGCACTTAAGGGTGCCTCCACAAATGACAAAAGCTTTGGAAGGACATTGCAGCTTTGATCACCTGTGGTATCCAGGGAGGATCCTCCTGAAATAAAAAGCTGCTGATTAATCAGTAGCTTTTTACTCCAGAGTTTCCAGGGATCCTGCTTGGATATTGTGGGCAATGAAGCTTCCTGTCTGGTTGACAGGAAGCAGCTGTGGAGTTGCTGTGCAGTTTCCAGTTGTCACATCTGTCCAACTGAAAGAGGCTTCTCAGGGACTCCACATGCCAAGGATGTGGCAGACATCAGTTCAAAAACCTCCCTGGATATATCTGTGTATGTTTTCTAATTGGGACCTCTAGACTCTTGGGATTGGGTACAGCCATAGGCAGAATTCTGTCACTTCGTTCGGTGATTTCAGCTACTACCTGAGGTAGACTTTTTATTCTTGTGTTCACTGATTTTTTTTCAGCAAAATTTTAATTATCCTACGTTCCAACATGTCCCCCAAAATACATGGAAAAGCCTAATTACTCGACCTAACCCACCTCCTCGAGAGTAAGGTACTTTTGATACCATGAACTGACAGGGTTTCATAAGTTCCAGATTTATGTCAGTAGCAACATCTGAACAGTAGGGTTTCCATAAATTTTGTCTCTAGGATTAGAAGAATGCTTCATCAGTACCAAATAAATAAGTTTATATGCTACAAAGCATATAATCACACAGAAAAGAGTGGCAATTTTTGTCTGCTATTATGTTCCCCATCCAATAAAATGATAAAGCTACGTGTCTAATGTATAAGGACACATATTCCTTGTGGTGTACAGAAAGTCTGGAACAGCAAGTATATCCTGCTGGGGACTTCACCTCTGCAGTGCTGTTGGACTGAGGAACTGAGGTTTGCTTGCATATTAAGCCCTTTATCAAGTGAAGTCACCTCTTCATTAGCAATCAGATTTTAAAAGACTGTTCAGGTTATTCATGAATATGTTTCTCCCTGTAGTGCTAGAAGCAGGATTTGTATGCAGTATTAATCCAATATCAGTTTGCTTTGCCCTCAATCCCTTATCTAATGTTTTTGTCTTCAGGAGAAACAGATTGCAGCTGTGAAAAGGAGGAAAGCCTTTTCTTTTTTCTTTCCACTCTCAAAATTACAATGCAGAAAGCAGCAGAGAATGCCTAGCAGAGGTGAAATCCAACCTTCTGATGAGAGGTGTTTTTTTTTTTCTTTTCCTGAAGGAAGATTTTTGGAGGACAGAGGGCAATGAAAGTACTTTAATGCTAACTAAATAGCAAAGAAGAAATTGCAGCCTATTACCAATGTTTGTATATGACTCATTTCCTACTAATTCTATTGGTATTGTTTCTGTTAGATACCAATGAGTTGGATTCAACTCACAGTGGAATGCTTGTCCCCTTGACCTGTCTTTAGGAAGGCCCATTATTGTATACTCAAATACAAATAGTGCTTAACTTTCTATAGTATTCTCCTCTTAAATGAAGCAAGCACATATACTGCTTCGTCTTTGTAGACGATCAGTCCAGAGACATCCTACTGAACATCTGTATAACAGGAGAGATAGCATCAGAAACAATTATTTCCCAACTCTGGGCCATTTGAACATTTTAAAAGTTTTTTTTTTCAAGTAGACAGGTTATCGGTCACTTTTAGGTGAACACTATGGCAGATTCTGAACATGTGCCAGTGCTGTGTATTTCAGAGAACTCTCTTTGCCAATTGGGCCAGGAACAGGGTGGCAGGGAGCCCAGTGGCAGCCTAATTCTAAAGCCAGGGCAGAGAGAGATGGGTAGCATGGCCAAAACTACACTATCTTTCAGAGCTCAGCAAAATTCCTGGAATATGACTTAGAACGATCCTACCACTTCTGCCTGTCTGCCTGGCAGCAACAAATATAGGGCCCTGGCGTGGAGCACGTGGAAGATCACTTTAAAACTGACTCCTGCTGAAAGTTCCCCAGGCATGATTTCATACCTAGGAGCAGGTACAGGGTACATGTGCCCAGTGTGTTCTCCAAGACGTATAGCTAACAGCATACATCTGCCATACTCATAATGGTCCACGTAGATAAGAACATAAGGGGAGCCCTGCTAGATCAGGCTACAGCCCATCTAGTCCAGCATTCTGTCACACACAGTGGCAGATACAAAGTTGGCAGATACAATGTTGCATGACACAATCACCAGGGCCAGTCCTAGCAGCTACAGTTGAAATTTGGAGGCATACATGTGCAGCTTAGGTTAGGTTGGAACCATCAGCACTCATCAGCACTTTATAGTCATTTTATGGCCTTTTGCAGAGATGGACCACATGGGACAAGTAAAACGCCATCCAATCAAGGCACCTTAAGGACACCACAGCACTAGTGTGAGTCACTGGTGTGAGGCCCCAAATGCACGTCCAGGCCACTAGTGTGTGGCTCCGATTTTGCATTTGATCAAAGGCTGCCCAGTCATTTGCCCAATAGGTTGAGAACTGTGGGGGTGCAGTTGCCCATTCTGGCTAAGAAGTAAAAGACAACTGTTGCTACGTTGAAGTTACTAGGCCAAAAGGAAGCATTCCTAAGGGCACTGTGACTTTGTTAATCTCTAATGCAAGGTTTTAGGAAGTGATAACACTAGGCATAACATCCTCCTATCATTTGTGTAACATCCACTGTGTATGTATAAATAATGTACAGTACTCAAGGATGGTAACATCTTATCCGGTTATGCCAAATATGGGCACCCTGGGGGAAATTTCCATTGAGAAATGTATTCTGTAACTGGGCATAAAAAGCCTAAATCTTCAGTAAAGGACACACACTTTTCACCTGGCAACCATCCTGCGTGTGAGCCTCAAATCATTACTACAGAGAACTTCAGTATTTCACTTATTTATATAACCATTTCCACATCTTCGAACACAGTATGGTGATCAAACAGGATTACAAATTCAACAGGAGCAATTTCCAGCGGGTATCCATATTAGTTTGTTGCAGCAGCATAAAAACAACCCCAATCCTGCCATTAGACAAACAAAGCATGGGGAAGACCACCAGAAGTCAAGGGGCAGGGTCTATTGGGGTGCCCATAATTAATAAAAATTGTTTTATTTTTGCATTTATTGGGAGTTTATGTCTGCCTTGAAAGGCTACATATGTGCTCACACCTAAAGTTTAATCTAGTTCTGGTCTATTTTGGGAGTGAGAGAAAACAGTGGCAAAATGACTAGGTCATTTTCTTTACACAACATCAAACCCAAAGATGGATTTTCTAAGTTAGATTATGCTGCAAAAAAACCAGCATGCCACTTTGCTGATCTGAGGCCTTTTAGCACTACATCCGGAACGGATGTAGTGCACGAGATCTAAGTAACTTCAGGACGCTTTAGCCATTCACATACAGATTCCGGGCACCTATACCCCACAGATGGGCACGATCAGGGTTGGGGGAAGCCTTCTTAGACAGAACCCACCTGGATTCCATCTAAGAAGCGGTCCCTCAGCCCCTCGCCCCCAGCCAGCCCGAGACTGGCCTCCTCCCACCCAGGAAAGGGGCGAGAGGAAGCCGATCCTTGTGGCTTCCCGACTCTGGCAGCCACAATGGAGCTGCCGGGGCCAGGGAAGAGCCACGTCCCCGCAAGCGAGGCTGTTGGCAACCTTGCCCGGCCAGCGATCGCGCCGGTGTGCCAGCCTTGGTAGATGGCAGACAGAACCCACCGAATCCTGGGTCCCCTCTCCCATCTACCAGCATCAGTGACCCTGGTAGATGGGACAGGGGACCCACAAATTGGTGGGTTCCCTGACCCTTCAACCGGCATCAGCGTGCCTGCGCGATCGCCACAGCAAGGCTGGTGATCAGCGCAGCTCGCAGCAGCTGTGAGGCCGATTTTCAGCCAATGCTGGTGGGGGGGCGTGCCCACAGCTGTCAGCACACACTTCCCTCCCCGAAAGGCCTGGGGTGCTTCGAACGCGCACAGAGGGATGCAGAGCACTTTAAAGTGCTCTGCATCTGGAACGCTTGGAAGACAGCATGGAACGGGCTGGGATGCAAACCTGGCCGCGGCAATGTGAATGCCGCGTTCCGGGCTGTCTTCCAAG
This sequence comes from Aspidoscelis tigris stejnegeri, assembly GCA_023333525.1. NCBI lineage: Eukaryota > Metazoa > Chordata > Lepidosauria > Squamata > Teiidae > Aspidoscelis > Aspidoscelis tigris. Next base: position 101,087,296 of record JALMGA010000001.1, read on the forward strand.
CGTTCCAAAACCCCGTGTGCGAAAAGGCCTCTGGTCTCTCACTCTGAAACTGGATTGAAACTGGATTAAAACTTAGGTGTAAATGGAGCCATAGAGTATTTTGAAATATATATATTTCAAATAAATAATTCAATAAAATATTAGATACCTCACTCTCCAAACCCATGTTTTATCGTCAAGCAACAAATTTTGAGGTACCATCTAAGGGCAGCAAAACACAATTTAATTTGTTGCTATTACTTTTTTATTGCTAGGCAAGAAGGAGGCATTTGAGGGATCCCCACCATCACCACTTAGGTGACAAAATAACTTGACTACAATTTTTCTGTAACTTTGGTTTGAGTCCTTCATGGATTAGAGAGTGCTTTGTTAGATACCTTGTACATAAGAAAGACAGGGTGGAAAGAGAATCCATAATTGGAGGAATTAAGCAACTAAGACAGAGAGAAATAAAAGTCCTACCATCATAGCAAAACAAAAGGCCTTTCTTCACTTGGCCTTACTCTGGAATACATCCCGGAATAGGGGCCTGCTGTCTGCATGCTAGTACATTCAATGGCAGACCCCAGGTGAGGCCTCCCATAGTCTGCATAAGCATGTGTACAACAGATTCCTATCCTAAGATATATTCCAGAATAAGGCCAAGTCCAGAAAGGACCATTGTCACATCCAAGTGGTTACAATATGGTTGTTGGGCAGAAAATGCACATTTCTGTAACCAAAGGCTAACACAACCAGCTACCATTATTTCACCATGTTCAAAAAGCACAGCTGGAAGGAAATGGTGTGCCTTATAAATTGGCTACTCACATTTTTTTGTAGAGCAGGACATGTCCTCCAAGAATCCTCATCCTCAATGGCAGCCCAGCCATTAGCTGATTATTAGGCTATCATTGAACTGGTGAAGCTGTCCTCCTCACCAATGATGCCATGGAAAAAGCTATAATGGCAAAGTAACTTAAAGCTGTTTTCATGTTTGTCAAATAAAGCCTGCAAACAAATGTTTAAGATGGTCACCTGGACTGGGATGAGTCTTGGCACTTTGTATATCATACGGCCAGCAGCATCTGAGCCTGAGTCATCTTAAGGGTCATCTGTCAAGAAGGTATTGCAGCAACTAAACAGCAGCACTTAAAGGGGAAAAATAGACATGACTTTTTAAAATAAACCTAGGGCCTTTCTCCCAGTTCAGTGCGAGGCCACATATTAGACTGCCAGAGGCAAGAACTGATTGCTGACAATACATTTCTAAATTCATTCTTGTTTCTTGGAGTTCTGTGATCACTGTTTTGGCATCCATTGCTGCAGTCACACGTATTTTGCCATCTTGCTACCTGGTGCCAGTACAATAGCTCAGAAGGTTATGGGTTTTTTAGATAAGTATTAGCAACAAAAGCTAAAGTGATCTCACAAAAAGCTTTTCAATATAAAGTTAGTTCCAAACTGAGATGAAAAATGTTTGTTCATAACTTGTGGCTAATACCCTGGAACTCTCAGGCAATTCCTGCATGGTATATGTTGGAATTTACCATGCAGCTCAATCCAGGCCAAAACCAGAGTGACGGTCAGCAGCCTGGCATCGTCCAGGCCAGACCAGGTTGGGAGGCCAGACAATAGGTTCCTAGCCTCCACAGTGGCCAGCAGGGTGTTTTGCCATTTCCAGAAGGTTGGTAAAATGGTGCCATGTTCCACAAGCTGAGTACACCAACCCAGTCATACATGGGGATGTGTGGGACTTTAAAGCACTGTCTCATTTGCCATTTTCTCTGGTGCCATTTTCACACCACAAAGGAGCCCAGTTGCCATCATTATATGAACAGGCTGATCCCCAGGAGACAAGACCTCCCAGCAAACTGCTCTGTCTTGTGAATATGGTGTCCCATGAGGCTGCTGGTGCATTTGTTGTCTCAGCTGCCTGCTCTCCAGGACAGGTATTGTTCCCCTCTAGATGCCAAATGAGTCCAGCTCCCATTTGCCTCAGCCAGTATGGCCAATTATTGGAAACAGAAGTTGGAGAGTGTAACATTTGGTATACTAGCTGTATTTTATAATGACCATCAAAGAGGAACTTTGTAGGACATAGAATGCCGTCCTTTTTAGTATGAGAACAACAGCATTCTTAGTTCAAACATCTCCCCATACACAATGTGTTAGAAAGAGAGAAGAGATAAAAGAAAACAGGGAGAGCTGTTAGATCACTAGTGGCAATGTGCCCAGGGATTTAAAAGGCATCCTAATCTCAGCCCTTTGCAGTTCAACAAAACAGAATTTCTCAAAGTGTTGTCTGCAGCTGGTCTAAAGAGCAATTCACCTTTGAATAAACAAAGACGGGAGAAAGGTTATGAAAACAGGGAACATTCTTTCTTGTCAGGGAAGAACAAACAGAATCAGCTAGAACATCCCTTGTTTATGTGGGTGCTGGCAGATTGCCGGGCGACACGTCTCTGGCTGTAACAGGTCTTTTGGGATATGCTGTAATGCTAATGTAATGTGCCAGAAAAGAATAAAACATCTATTTTTGTTTTATTTCCTTGACAGCCATATCCATCCACATACCTCCCCTGTCTCTTTCTCCCGTGCAGACACCATGTCTTTGAAACTAAAATTAACCAGGGGCAGCATTCGGGCATGCTTCTGCATTTCTTTGTTGACAAATGATAATTGGCTATTTCAAATATAATTCAACAGCACTGAGCTTTTTCCTTAGTATTTCTTCCTCTAGCAGCTGAAAACTCTCTGAAAGGATCTGAACGCATTTATCACTAGAAAATACTTGCAATGGTGGCAAATGCAGGAAAGGTATGCTGGGTTGTCTGCGTTTTATATGGCAGTTTCTACACAATCCCTACAAACCTTGCTAGCTGCCACTCTGGAACAAGGCATGTGCACAAATGGTTTTTTTGGCATTCAATTCATATCAAATCGAATGTAAGAAAATTTGTATTCGTTCAAATAGTTCCCCTTCAAATGTGGTAGGATTCTATTTGATATAAATGCATTCACACGGATATCCAATATGTATCCGATATGTGTCCGATATGTATCCCATAACATATCTGCTCTGAAAGAGTCCAATCTGCCCTGAATCCACTTTGAATCCACTCTCAAACCATGCCTAATATCCTTTGCAGATGTGACTGGCACAGCCACTTTCCCACATCCCCAGGTTCACAACTGTTCTGAAACTGAAATTGGTTTAATTCAGCTATTCAACATAGTAAGTATAGCCATTTTTCAAAATCATCAGCTTCCTGTTTTTCCACATGTCTTTAAAGTAAAATATCATAACCATACCTTAAAATGCAATTTGTGGTTCAAAATCTGGCAGTTCTCCTTTGGGATACCCCCTGCCCAAGAACAATCAAAATAAGTGATAATTGCTCTCCAATTCTGAGGGAGGAACCTCAGAAGAAAACAGAATAACAAACCCAGCCATATATTTCTTCAAAGGAAATAGCTTAATGCTAGTTTATTTAATATTCCTTTGTTTTCAGTGACTTGCCACCCTGAAAAGGAAGCATCTGGCTCAGGGCAGATGGCTAAACTATCATGTAATGACATTTCACACAGTTTCAGCAATCTCAGTGCAATGTGGTTCCAATCCCCAAAGTAAACAGTGGTGTTGAAGGTATACCCTTTGCAAAAGACTATTGATTATAATTATTCTTGAAGAATATTTCTTCCCTCACAACTCAGATCTGACAGGAAGGTCAAGGAGCTCTTTCAGTGAAGAAATTCTGTAGCAAAGAGCCTGGCTCTGAGATCCATTTCTGCCACAATAATCAAAGATATTCAAGACCATCATTAAGGAAGTTTCTCCTCTGTAAATCTCTCACTGTGAATTGCTATTTACCTCCTTTTCCCACAGCATCAGCCCAGTGTTGCTAAGAGAAAGTGCCAGGCTTTGTCCTTGGAATGTGAAAGGCTTTGGATTCTAAACAAATGAATTCATCTAGTTTTGCTTGGAAATGCTTTGCTGTCAAATGCATCCCAAAGAAAGGGAAGAAGACTGCGTGGTCAAGACATAGAGCTAGTTAAAAACAATTTGTAGCAAAGAGTCATTAGTGATGGGATATAGTTTTGGAAAGACAATATTTTATTTGGAACAAGATAAAATGAGATTTGCCCTCTTTATAATTCCAATTATGACACGGGAACCTGGCCATTCACAATCTTATTTCTCTAAATTCTACTCTTTAAATGGAACAATTGCCATTGACAGAACTGATCTTTTCATTTTATGAAAGTTCTTTGCTCATGCACAGTGTTCATTCATATATTGAACATTGGGGGAAAAAAGTTTTCAGTAACAATTTGGACATTGTTAGTAGCAAGCAGGAATATATATGCATTTCTTACAGCTTGCCCTATGTTCATTCAATTTCTGCACAATGCTTCAAATAACATGGCTAGAAATTAACTTAACCTGGCTTATTGTTATTCTTTCAAAAATGCAAAGGTGAAATTGAAAAAAAAAAGTTGCATTAATTTTGGCTGCTATTATTCATGTCAGGGTCTCCAGCATTAATGAGTTATGACAATAAGTGCTGTGTATTAATCTCGAAATGGCTACCTTAGGATATGGGAAAGGGAGATCTAAATTTTGGATCTAAAGTAGATGGTCTGTTTTTGTGTTCTGTGGAAAAAAGGCATGATATAAATGCAATGAATGAATGGTTTCAGAGTCTTTCTCAGAACTCTTGCATTTAAAAACTATTAATTTCAATTTATCTGCTACACAAAGGCTCAGGCTTAACAGTTACGCTTAAGAAAGGCTGAGAGGCTCAACATTTACCTTGCACTTTGGTATTTCAAACCTAAGATAAGTGTAAATGTACTGAGTCACTATTTCTTACTCCTATTATTCATGGGAAATAGTACCTCACTCCATAAAGGTCTCTATTGATTTTAATGACACTTCTTCAGGGAGAATGGTGGGTCCTTGGACCATATAATAGTTATTGGGAGCACATCTTTACAGTAATGGCAGACAGGCTGAGTAATGGTGCTTTGGACTTGTTCAAAAAGTGCTTGTTCATATAAGGTGTTATTGAGTTAGTGATTACAGAAGTTCTGCTGAACAGATTTAGTCAAGGTTCATATCAGAAAATGAGTCTGAGCTGAGGACTGGGTGGTAAACTCTTCAGTGTATAGTGCAAAAAAAGGTGTTTGCAGCTCTGTCTTAGAAAGCTGATCCTGCTTTTCAAAATGACCCTGTGTAAAAGTTAAAAAAACTTATACCTGTAGTGAGACTTCTTGAGAAAACAGGAAAAGAGTGGTGTGAAAATTAGGTATGTACATATTAGTATTTGCAAAAGCAACATATATTTGCATGCCTTGTACTTAATTCATTTGTGATTATTATTATTATTATTATTATTATTATTATTATTATTATTATTATTATTATTATTATTATTATTATTATTATTATTATTATTATTATTATTACAGAGTTGTGTGTGTGGGGAGTAAAAAATGGAGGAAGTAGAAGAAGAATTTTAAACACTAAGAAATTCATTGCAGAAAGAGAAAAAAATCCAGGTCCGACCTATTCCATTTGGCAAGGTGTGGCTGATATGCTATGAACACTTCACTGCTACTGTTCTGATTGCACAGATGATTGTCAGGGGCTGCACAAAGGCTAAGGTTCCCAAACTCTTCATGAGCATAAGAGCCATCATTCTAGAACTTCACAAAATGCTGAAAACAAATTAAGGGAAACCTGGGGTCTTTCTGCACTGGACCTTATTCTCAATTATATCCCAAAATAAGGATATGTCTTCTGAATGCTAGTGTGGACTACAGCAGGCCTCAAGTGGGACCTGCCATAGTCTGCACCAACACGTGGATGGCAGGTCCCTATTCCAAGATCCAATCATGAATATGGCCCAGTGCAGAAAGGGCCCTGGTATTGTCAGTATTATCCTATATCCAGAAGTAAATGAGGTAGACAACCCCTCACAGTCAGGGCTCCTGAAAACTCTTCAAACTTTCGCAAATTGTTGAGATGGATTGAGGGCACTGTAAACCTAGCATCAGACTGGGGTGTATGAATCTACTCCCTTCGAAGTATAAGTTCACTTACATCCTTATTTTTTTTCTTCTTGGCAATTTGGCTACAGCTAAACTCAGATATGTTTGCCTACTCAGAAGAAGAGCAAGTTCTCATAAACTGAATTTGTGTTGGAGCGCTGAACTAACATGAAAAGAACACCACCTAGCTGGTTGCATGTTTCACCCTTTCCACACTACATGGGCCTTTTCCATCCCACACAGTGTAGGCCAGTTAGTGCAGACCATGCTGAAAAGGCTAGCAGCAGCAGCATGGAGCCTTCAAAAGCTGGGAACAAAAGTTTCTGGCCTTTGCAGTTTCCAGGAGGACCAGTTTCAATGTGACCACCTTCTGTGCCACTTCTAGTGCCACTTCCTGAAGAACAAATCATGGTACTCCACAGTACTCCAGCCCAGCATGTGGAAAGTAGTCCACTAGACTCTTTGTTGTTCTGGACCACAGATAAGTGCAGAAGGGGCCATTACTTTCTAACAATTCTAAAAAAATAATACAAATCCCTGAGCCAGTTTGGTCTAGTCATTAGGGAGCTGGACCCTTATCTGGGAATACTGGGTTCAATTCCAACCTCCCCCACAAAGCCAGCTTGGTGACCCTGGACTAGTCACAGCTCTCTTCTGAGTTCTCACAGTCCCACCTACCTCACAGGGTGTCTGGTGTGGGAAGAAGAATAGAAAGCTTTGTCAGCCGCTTTGAGTCCCCTTAAATAGGTGAGAAATGCAGGGTAGAAAACCCAACTCTTCTTCTTCTTCCTTGGAGTGTTCACAAAAGAATGTGTCAGGAGAAAGCTCAATGGTCAATGAAGCAGCATGCATGGGGACAGGCAGGGAGAGATCATCACACCACTGATAAGATAAACAGCTTCTGATGTACTTAATTACAATATTTCATACTCATTTAGCCATCTTCACATCACAGTATTAACAAAGTGGATTTCAAACAGGAAATAAGGCTCCTACCCACAAGCCCAGAGGGCTAATTATAAAATAGCAACCTACTTTTTTTTTGTAGCGAGTGATTTTTTTTTCTAACAGAATTTATTGAGCTCATTACCAAGCTGCTTATGAAGTGATTTGAAATGAGGCAACATTAAAGCATTCTGAAAATCCCTTGTACTTAGTCATCTTGACACTTTGTTTGAACTCAGAGCATTAATATGAAATAACTGTAGCAGCCCCATATTTCTGACTCCATTGTCTGACAGCACATTTAAAAGTTAAAAGATGACATGATAACATGGGGGGATGATTTTTTTAATCAGTTTGGTAATTTGTAGCACTGTCTCAGGCATTCATAACTGCAAGAGAGCAAATGGCATAACTATAAGAAACAAGACAGGTACAATTTTTGTCAGTTCCATGCAACGTGGTCATGTTAATAAGATGGTAAAAGTGCTGCTGGCATAAATTTTCTCCCCTCCACCTTTTTTTTTCAGGCACGACAGAAAATTGAAAGACGTACTTCAAAGCTCCCAAAGAGTTCCATATACTGTACCTTATTAGCCTGGTTGTACCTTCTATAATCAAATTATTCAATATGCATCACCAGGTCTGACCTATTTGGGGTCATCAGGAGGCCAACATGAATATATTTGATGTAAAGCCTCAGAGAGACTTAAAGCGAGAAAAAAATCCATATAGAATTTTTGTAAAATCCACAGCACCTAGGAGTTCACTAAGGAAATATGCAAGTTCCATTTCCACTGCATTCCTATTATCAATTTTAACTGATCATTGGACGTAATGAAAAACACTCACAGGAAGAAGAAGAAAGAGAGGAGGGGTAAAATATGGTGTCAGTGAGTCACTTACTTCATAAGGCTCTTATGGGCATAATATAAAAAAAGCCTACCTGGATCAGGCCACAGTCCATCTCGTCCAGCATTCTGTATCACACAGGCTTCCCCACACAGGGTATATAGCATGGTAGTGTCTCAGGGCTATCTTGGAATGGAATTGTAAGATGGCTCCATGGTAATCCCATGGGACATTGGGACAATATGCCATGGGATAACTATAGCGGGGAAAAGGAGTCTCCATTGGTTTTTGTTTTTTCCCCACTATAGCAATACTGATTTACCTGTTTGGATGTTGCCCCCAGAAACTGCCATCTTGGAGATAATCACTGTGCATGTCTGGAGGCTCAAAATGGTGGCCACACACATATGGGGTGGCAGTCATGCACTTTCAAGTATTTCAGACTTTGAAATACCCAGATGCACATGGCATGCCAATGACAGGAGCATGGCTTCCAGACAGGTAACTCTATTCACTTGTTTCCCACTGTTGCCCAGTCACCTGGGCAACAAGCAATTAATCAACAATAGGTTTACTCCAGAGTATCACATAAAAGCATGATTTACAGTCACTGTCTGGAGGCAGCCACAATGGCCCACCAATTGCTTCTGGGCATCTCAAGCAGAAGATAAAGGCAACACTTTCACTTGTTCTTGAGTCCCTGCAAATAGCCTGTAACTGGGCCTCAAGTTTGGTAGCCACTGATATAGCTGTACTCCCTGCCCCTCAAAAAAAAAATTCTCAAGGCCAGAAACACTAGTTCCTGGACAACAAATAATGCAGAGGTTGGCTCCAAAGATGACACAATCTTCAGAGCCAGTGCAGATGGTCTTATTCTCGTACATCTGTCCCCTTTCAGCTGCTGGACCATTCCTTCCTGAACCAGTCTTGCTAGAACATTCCAGAAAAAGTAAGTGTGAAAATACCCTTTCTAATTCCAGGCCAGGGTAGGACACCCTGGCCTGGGAGATGCAGCCTGTCTCATGCTGTGATGGCTTGCCACTGATACCATTCCGATCCCATCCCCTGAGGTGGCTCCAAAGACTGAGTCAGCTTCAGATTCCGTTCCTGGCCTTCAGTGTTCCTGCTATGCCCATTCCCCATTTTGGTGGCACTCCCTGTTGTGCCACCAATTTAGGGGTTCCATATATTGAAAGAGGGTGTTGTTCTGGATCATAATGAGTAGTACGTCAGTAGCATGCTATTTTGGGTGCCCTATTCCACTCTATTGCTTCATCCATGTGGTTGAAGCAGTTAAGCATATCACACCAGCATGTGGACACCCAGCATGGAATAAAATTGTGAGGGGAAAGGGCTGTTAGACCTACTGGACTGACTAGCCATCCTAAGATAAGCTGTGAGGTAACACCAGACCCATCTCTGCTGTTAAAATTGCCCTTCATATATTTGAGTTCAGCTGTATTCTGTATTCTATGCTTGTAGACATGGCCTAAACCTTTTAGATTAGAACCTTGGAAAAATCCTAAAACTTGTGGTTTGACTCCACAAATACAGGAGAGTATCCTCACAAATTCATAGGGAGTGATTAGATTGATGTACTAGTGGGATTCCTTTTCACTTAAACATACAAAGGTTTGTACTAAAAATTTGAGCTGGCTACTGTTCAAGTTCTCATTACAGTGCAATATTCCTTAAATAATTGATTTTCAAGCAAGAGAGAAATTCCTTACTGGAGTTTCCTACCTGTAGTTAATAAATCAAACCGACACTAAACAACTGACACTAAACTTCAAGTGTATGTTGATCCAGATGGTCAGAACTCATTCATAACTTAAGGGCTTATGTTAAGATTATAGAACGTAGATTTTGCTGGCAGCAAGACAAGAAATTAGAACAGTAGGAAAATGCTTTGATTTCCCCTGCAATCATAAAATTAGATACACAAATACAATTCTGTGCTTTAGTGAACAAGGAAAATTTAGTCTCACAATGATCAAAACAACTTTGGCTTCTTCCTTAATCAGTGGTATCGTCCTCCCCATCGGCAAGTAATGAGTCATAATTTAAATGTTTTACTATTATTATTATTATAGTTTATTTATAAAGCGCTGTTCGTGTACTCATGTACACGTGATTGTGTATAGATAATATATAAACACCATTGCAATGTTGTACTGTGTATCTTTCCTTCCACGCTCAGGTCACTTTTGTATGCCTCTTATTTCTCTGTGAAACTCTATGGGCTTATTTTTAAAAAGCATAGTGCTCGTCCCCATGGCAAGGATATTGCGAGGCAAAAGTTAGTTCGCCTTGCAAGTGTCCCCATGCAAAGCCCTAATTCGGGCTACATGAGGGACAAAATCCTCAAAATTGAAACAAAATAACCCCCCTTTATAACTGTTCTCGCCCCGAATTACAGGGCAAGAGCAGGTTATAAAGGGGACATGGGGACACTCCCGGGTTACGATTGCAGCATTAGCGGGCAGGGCTTCACTGTCCCTGCCACTAACACTGCAATAGCAACTGTTCCCCCTTACCTGATGCTTAATTGCCCAGGTAAGGGCTTGATTTACTCCAAACAATCTCGCCTGACAGCTGCCCTGCACAGTTGAGCAGCTGTCATGAGCACAAGTGGGGCTCCGCAAATGATTAAAACAGACACGGTTTTTGCGTCTGTTTTAATAATCTTACCAGAGCTCTGCCCTGCTCTTGGCAGCCTGACAGCTGACTGCAGAGCAGCTGTCAGGTGGTTGTTTGGGGTAAATCAAGCACTTACCTGGGTGATTAAGCACCCAGGTAAGGGGGGTGGAGAAAACCATGGCATTCCGATGCAGGGATTTACCCTGGTTTTCATGGTGATGGAGGGGTCTCCACCCCCCCTTACCTGGGTGCTTAATCCCCCAGGTAAGGGCTTGATTTATGCCACAAACGCCTGACAGCTGCCCTGCAGTCAGCTGGACCGGCTGTCAAGAGCAGGGAAGAGGTCTGGTAAGATTATTAAAACAGGCTGAAATGCCCAGGTAAGGGGTGGTGGAAAAAACTGTGGCATCCTGATGCAGGGATTTGCCACAGTTTTCATGGGGACAGGGGGTTCGCCTTGAACCCGCCCTATCCTCCATTGCCATGGGGACTCCTTAATGCAAACTGGATTCACATTAAGGGTCCCCCCAAATCCACCATGGGGCATTGGCAGGTCAACGCATATAGCTTGTTTGTAGAGGTTTTGTTTAGTTAATAGAAAACAGATTTACAAGAAAATATTTTATTCCTTTTTTTTAAAAGAGAGCTGTATTGCCATTCTTCTTACACAGCAAGATCATGGTAAGTCCCTTCAACAATAACTGGATACATATTATGATTTCTCATTACTGTAATAAGAACCTCTACCCTTTTCAAGTGCTCTGCAAGTTGGGACTCTGGAATATGACAGTGGAGTCAACTGAACCCTTCAAGCACCTCTTTGTATGCTGATGTTCATATCAATGAAGAACTTCTATTACACTGATAGCTACCATCTGTATACGTTAAAAAGTTAATCACTAGCACATCCATGCATCAAGCAAGTGTCAGGAAAATAGTCCACAGCTTGATTACCATAATGATGTGAACGGCATAGTTATGTTCATCTTATTTGGAGTCCATATTTAAATAATGTCTAAATTCAGTGCTGTGCATCTGCCAACACGCATCTGTCAGGTGGCTCCTGATTCTATCATCATACCAAAATGTTTTTAAGGAGAATCCCATTGCCCCTCTTAACTAGGGAGTGAAACACAGGTCAGGTATAAGCTACAATCAGAATGGAACTGATGAGACATATCTGGGGATTCATGTCTCCTGCTTCCTGATTTGGTTCTGCCCCTCTGCTAATGAAGCTGACTGGGTGAACCTGACTCATGGGGTGGATGCATAGATATAATCAGATAATTGGTTTTATGGTTGGTTCACTAGGAGCAGGCTGTAGAATAGGTGTGAGGCACACTGGTTTCAAAGACTGATGAATCAATTGGACAATTGCCAGCATGTTTTGATTCTGAATGGGTTTTTCCTCATTGCACAACAAGCTAAATATTTATCTGAAAAACCAAAGTGAAATGACATTTTTACATATATTTAATCACAAAATCCATGCTTATTTCTATGTTTTTTCCAATGCAGATTATCCCAAAATCTATTACTTTGGTACCTATGTTGACGGGAGACCTGGAAACTCATTTAAAGCCAGAGAGAGTGTGTGTGTGTCAGAGAGAGAGAGAATCACTTTGTAAAACTCCTAGTATTTGAGAAAAACAATTACTAATAACATCAATTAATATATAAGTTGATGTTATAGAATACTTGTCTCTTAAAAATTGATCAGTTGAAATCTCCCATCATTAATGTGCCCTGGATACATTAGCTTGGCATTCTTGCATAATTTCTGAGCCAAACCAGAAAGAATACTAATTGCTATGTTAATATCAAGTGGTTTTCCTGGAATTTTCCTTGGAACATGACAGTTAAAAGAATTCAGGAGGAATTTTCAGAGGCATCACTGTATCATAAAATTTAAAACCAGCTAATAATTTTTTAGTTAAATACTCTATATCCCTCTCACCCATCCATTTCTGTTTCAGAGGAATGCCTTAGTAAAACTAGGCTATTGGTTTTATTATTTATTTTTATACATTTATGTCCCCCGTCCACCTGAAGGTCTCATGACAGATCTTAACACTGTTTTTGGCTGCTCTATGGCAATATCAGGAGCACCTACAGAATCCCTAGGACAGTTCTGCACACAGTCTGTGCATGTCGGTTGTTGCAGTGAGCTAGACGCTCCCATACTGGGACACCAGAAGGTAAGTTCTGGGCAGGTTTGGGGTGGATCTGGAGCTCACAAAACCCCATTGTATACTTCTGTTTGTAACAACCAACTTAAACATAAGGACATATTTCACAAATTTCTGTAGTTACATGCATGTCAAATTAGTGCATGTCAATTTACACAATATTTTTAGAAAATATTTAATAAAACTGTGAAGAACAAACCCTCAGGCTACAATCTTGTATCTAGGTACCTGTTAAACAAAAATATGGGGAAATCTATAAGGTGATGATCTAATAATAATTTAGAGATTCTATGAGATTGGCTACAGTGACAGCAGATTAAACTGATGTGGCAGGACACCAGACTCCAATTGGTGTGACAAAGTCCAGCATGATCAAATGTGACACACCAATCAGTGTTCCACTCTTGCCAACCCAAACCACCATTTCCAATTTGCTTTCCATTGCTAGTTGCAAAGTTCCAAATAAGATGACAGGAATTACTGTAGTTTGATTTTACTAGAAGCCTATAGTTGGCAATTGCTTTCATAATCTGACAGTATCATCAACACCAGTGAGCCAGCTTGTTTTACAAGCTACTTCTTTGTAGATTCTGCTATCTTATGAGCACAAAAGTAATAGGTGGGCCATGATGCTAGACTAGATGGACTGTGGCCTGATCCAGCAAGGTTCCTTTTATGTTCTTATGTACCTGGGTTAGATCTGGATCAGCGGATCCAGATAAACTGGACCCGCTGATTCATATCTTGTGGCAGTGTCAGCCAAACAGTGCCATCTGTGCTTACAGCAGTGCCCCCCAAAGTTGTGAAGTTTGCATAAGCTATGTGGCACCCTCCCATGTTTCTGAAGGCTAGAGATGATAATTTCTAACCTCAGAGCCTGGTGGGTTTTCAGCAGTGCACTATGGGGTGCCACTGAATAGTAACTTCCTATGGCACAGAGCTATAGCACAGTTACACCCCTTTCTGGATAGGGATGATCTGGCCACAATAATCCATGTCCTGGTAACTTCCTGTAATGTGTTCTACCTGGTGCTGCCCTTGAATATGATTCAGAAACTGCAGCTGTTGCAGAATGGCTGTTAGAGAAGGACCAGGAATGGCTCCCCAGATGCACCTCATGCCAGTCTTGGAAGAGCTGCACTGGCAAACCCAATTCAAGATGTCAGCCTTAGCCTATAATGCTGTAAATGGCTTAGGTCTTAAAGATCTAAAGGAATGCTTTCTCCCATACTGGCACTAATCTGTATCTGTACAAATCTCATACATATCTGTATGCATTTGCATTTATAATACGGAACGAAAACAGGATGCATACAGAATAAAACAGGATGCATACAAAATGCGTACAGATATGTATGACGCATACAAATGTTGTCAACATCCGTATCTTCTAGTACAAATGTTGACAACATTTGTATCTTCGTTTCCTAACATTCGAGTGAATAGATTCCAATGTAATGGATTTGAGTCGGGTTTTGGTGCATTCAGATTTTAAAAATTCAAATTGAATAGAATGTTTTGACATTCTATTTGACTCGAATTCTAATGCCAAAAAATTTGGTGCACGCCCCTACTCAGGCACCTTAATTTTATAGTTCCAAGATATCAGGGAAGACATACCTATTTAATTTGGCCTTTGACTGAAGAAACAGCTTCCCATTTCCAATTTCAGGCACTGCTACTCTTTTTACTTTTACTTTTTTAAGACTGTAACCCACTCTGAGACCCTTGGGTTTTTACATTCAAATGTTTAGAATCTGAATGCAACAAAATCCAATTCCAATCAAATATATTTGAAACTATTTGTTTGAATGTTAGATTCAAATCTGAAGATACGAATGTCGACAATTTTCATATTTGAAGTTATGAATGTCGACAACATTTGTATGTGTTATCTGTATCTGTACGCATTTTGTATGCATCTCATTTTCATCCCATATTATAAGCACAAGTGCGTACAGATACGTATGAGATTTGTACAGATGTAATACATACATATCTGTACTTTTAAATGCTTTGGAACATTCAAAATTCATTCAAATGTTTAAATTCAAATGTGAAGACATTCTATTTGAACTCAAATGTCAACATTCGATCAAATTCGATCGAATTTTGAATGTTTAGAACGTTCATGAACGTCCCTACTCTTGTGTTTCTTAACCACATGTTCTTCTTTTGACTATACAAACAGAATCATGGGAGAAAATAATCTATTACAACCTTGTGACATTACAGGGGACTCTTGCCATCCAATTTCCCAATTGTGGGCCTTCATTGTGCATAAATGAAGAAATTAGAGCCTACCTTGCTTTTACAGGTCACAATTATCTGTAAATGTTGACAGGAGACTGAATTTTTGAAAGGAAAGGGGGTGCAATAAAACCTTGTCTCCTCATTTGCAGATCCAGTAGTCACTGAATCAATAATCAATAATAATTTGAACATTGCTCAAAATAATGATGTCATGGGCATGGTTGCATTCTGCATAATGATATTCCATAGAAAACAATTAAGGGACAATCTTAGCTACAACAGTCTTTCTTGACCCTAACATATTAATAGAACAACACTACTCTAATATATTCAGAATTCTCCTTGTGCTCAGTGGTATTCACTCCCCAAAATATTAAATTAAGGTTGTGGCCTAACTTCAGCAAATGGAAAAATCAAGGGGGCAAAAAGGAAGGTATCTTTCTTTCTTCTGTCTGCTGTAGTTTTTAGATGATGTCTCTTCTTTTCCAAGCACTGACTAAAAACATAGCTCAAAAAAGAAAGGTTAGTGCCATCACAAAATTTCATTATTTTTCTTTGCTTGTTTTTGTTTGATACTCTGTAAATGGCAGAAAAGAGCACAGGTGCCAGTTCTGAAATTAGTTTTCCAAATTAAAGCAAAGGCAACAAGAACTTATAGAAGAATTATGATAAAGAAATAGATTGAGGAAACCATATTGTCATAGTTTGGGACATGAAATTCCTATCTCATTCATTTCAATAAAGAGGTGTTCAATAAGGAAACTTCTCAAATTGTATAACTTTCTAGATTGCTTGTAAGTATATTCACTGAGTTATTCTGTATTTATTATTATTATTATTCATAAGAATATGGCATTTGTATTTCAGCTGTCCTGCTGATACAACGTAAGTTCTAGCCAAATTTTAGACATTAAAACTTCAATTCTAAAAAGGCCATTCCAAATCTTATTTGTAGATTCCCAAATATACCAACTGTATGCATCTGTAATTAATGCACTATAAAGGATTTCAGTGCCTAAAAAGAATACCCTGTCTGATGTACAATGCATATACTATCAATTGAATTTCCACAAGCCTTTTCTTTTTTTCTCATTTTTGATTTTCAGCTGATTACCCTGCTATTGGATCTGTCATCATTTCCATTAGAAAAGGCATTTTTCAGCCAGCTGCATTTTCAGTAACTGCACCAGTTCAATCCAGGACAGAGAAAGGGGAATATCCTGCTTGATTTTGCATCTCATTGCCTATCAATGACACTGAATGGCATAGATGTGTAAAGTAAAATAATTCATGAATCAAATATTAATGGTATGTTCTGCACATTACTATTTAAAAAACCTATACTTGTGTGCATGATTGTACTCTTCTAGAATAAAAAATGCATTTTCCCAAGGAAATAGTGGCTTATATTTATCATGTATGCATCAAAAAGCCTTTAAAAAGAAAAAAAAGTTTAGCTGTGGTTTATAATTGAATTCTTACAAAATAGAAATGCTCTAGGATTGTTTTTCCTTCAATGGGAGGCAAGTTTGTATACATAGCACAAAAATGTTTTGACCATTATCATTCAAAGTTCAAATATGAAATTGAAATAAAAAAGCTATATAGTGAACAGCTAACAAAAACATTTTGGAGGGGATATGCAATATAATCAGACTAACAACATATCTCAAAAGAAAATATGAAAGAGCCACTAATAAGGCCTTTTCTGCAATTAGATATAAAATGCAGTAGTATGAGGCCTAGTCCTCTCTCTATTTCCCCTTCTGGAGTGGAAGAAAATGGGCCTGCTACTTATGCTCTTTCATCCACGTCGGGCAGAGCTTAGCCTGTCTAGACCAGAGGCCTCTTTGTACTACAGCTGGAATGGCTGTAGCAAAGAAGGCGAGGACACGTGGAAAGGTTTTCTCCATTCGCACGGAGGGAGGCAAGAATGTGTCTACACACGTTCCTTGCTTCCCTCTGTGTGAATGGAGAAAACATTCCCGCATGCCCTAGGATGGGGGTGGGACGCTACTCCCCCGGCCTCCCGCTATTGGGTCAGGCAAGACCCAGGACGGGAGGCCTGTTGGCTGCCTTCCCTTGGTTCCCACTCACTCCAGGAGCCCAGACCAGGCTCCTAGGGCCAGCAGGACCCACACCCTACACCCCCAACCCACCCCAGGGGTGGGCATGCACGAATGCTCCTTACCTGCTCACTGCTGGGTCGCAGCTGAGGCAATTGGGCTGGCTGAGCACTGTGGGTGTGGGGCAGTCCCTGATTTGCCAGGCACCCATACCTGTGCAGATGGCCAATGGGAGCCAATGGGAGCAGCCCAGGGGAGGGTCCCAGCTGTCATGGAGGGAAAGCGGGAATACGCCAGGATGCGCCAAACACGCCAGGACGATTTTGGAGCACTTCTTTGTGCTCTGAAACGAGAACACATGGAGGGCACTTTGGGACTGGCTGAGGTGGTTCTGAATGGAACTGCCTGCCCAGAGACTCAAATGCTCCATCCAGACACGGCCTTCACACATTTGAAAAACCCTCATGTGAAAATGTCTCAGGATACCAGTAGACCAGTTCGCCTCTGTAACTGAACAGAGAAGTCAAATAAGTATTGTCTCAGAGCAGCTTTTCAAGTGGATAAAGGCTTGTTCCGGGACAGTGGGTCTGTTCCTGTAACTGAAATAACTAGAGATTGGCCTAGTCCTACTAGACCAGGCCAGCCAGGTATGTATAGAGATGGATTAAAGCATTTCTTGAAATCTCTGTGCCTTCCTGCATGTATGTTAGATCTGCATTAGAAGTCCTCATAGTCAAGGGCTCTTTCTGCATGGGCCTGAATCAGGATTAAGGGCTCTCATAGAAAGATTATAGGCTGCTTAGATCTGCACGTTAATGTGAATCTATACAACCATGCTCCACCCCACTGGAATGCACCAGTAGTCACAAGTTATTGTGACAACTGGACAGACCACTGGCCCTAATCCTAAACAATGAAGTATGGCAGGCAGAGACATGCCTCCATGTTTGAGATTACAGGGAGCAATTGTGGCAGTATCAAAATGACACCTATCCCAGAGGCTCCCAAGGCTAGGAACCTATGCTCCTATCCCTTGGAGACCTGTGTGTCCAGCCTTGAAGCATGTGCATTTTTTGAGGCTGGGCACCTCAGTATGGGCTGCCCTATTGGTGCAAATAGTGCTGAACCCATGCATGCCTATCCTTGTTTGGAAACAGTAGGCTGGGCTTTTCTTGACCTACTGATTCTTAACAAGGGCAGACAAGCACGGAAAAGGCCTATGGGTCTTTCCAAATTTTCCTTTATCTTGTTCCAGGTCAAAGGGTATGGACCACAGAGGTGGATTGGTCCATAACACTGAAAGTTCTGGACTAACACCACAATGGACCAGCACCATTACACTTGTCCCAAAGCTTAAATGAGCTTTGGGGCTTGGCTTGAAAGTTCCTAGCCTCAGACATCACAGGGGACCCATTACAGCAACCACTGAAATGAGTCCCCCAGTAGTCAAGAACACAGAATCATGTTTTCTGCATGACTCTATGTTCCAGACTAGGCCTTACTAGTCCACTTGTAGACCTTAGCCATGCCTGCATTGCTGCTGGTGTTTGACCGGAATAACAGTGTTCCAGCTTTTGCAGTGTGGATGGCTGGGCTTGAGCTAGTACAGCTGAAGCAGAAAAGGAGGCTTTTTCGCACTTGGCCTTATTCTGGAATATATCTTGGATTAGGAGCCTGCTATCCACATGCTAGTGCAGGCTATGGCAGGCCCTCAGGTGAGGCCTATCATAGTCTGCATTAACATGCAGACAACAGACCTCTATCCCAAACATATTTCAGACAAAGGCCAAATACAGAAAGAGCAGGGGTCTTTCTATAGCACTCTGAGTGAAGACAACAGCTTATTCCACTTTCATTCAGTGTCATTAGCCTACCTCACATAATCTTTTGTCTCATCTTTTCAATCTTTTCCACATAAGCCAGACCATTTTGTCCCCCAACCAGAAACATACTGAGATTGCCTATCCCTTTTTCTCAGTCACTGGATTTGTTTTTTGTCTCTTGCTTACTAACCTTTCAAAATATGTCTGAGCAACATACCATAACTTTTATCATACTTTCACAAGTTACTATATCAGGGACTTTGCTGCCAAAAACAACTGCTGCCTCCAGTCTTACCATCCTCCATCCGTTCCTGGAGGACATCTGCCTAGTACTGGAGCAACAACTGCTGGCTAGCAGCTTCACCTGGGACTCTAGGGGTGGGGCAGGAAGCTGCTCTTTAGGCAGCAGAGAACCAAGCACTTGGCTGATGTGTAATTATATATTGTATTATCTATTATATAGTTTGATGCATTATTTGTTGCATCCTTTCTGTTTGTTGCAACTGCCCTGGTCAATTTTCTTTTTCAAAAGGCAGTATGTAAATAAAATGGAAAATAATATGTCTGGCAACAATCTGGCATCTGGAAATGCCCATAACCAGCATATCCAACAGTTTCAATTTAATGAAGGATGGGAGATGAACCCCTAAACCAGAGGTGAGATAATTGTTTGTTTGTTTGTAATCTGAACATAAGCTCAACTACCTACTATTGTAAAATAGTTCAGAAACACCACATTTTGTTAGTTCAGTTGGGCCCATGACCATGAACCAAAAGAGTACTTATCTTCATCCACTTAAGGATCCAGGCAAGCTGATAAAGGAGAGAGATCTGATATTTGGTCCCTGAGTCTTCAAGAATACTGGCAACACCTTAAATTAGGGCTGTGTTCAAGCATAACAAAGGGACACCTCAGAAGCAGCAGTGTGTGGCCCTCATGATACCAACTCTTCTCTAATTCACCTTTTCTACCACATAATGTTCAAGAGATGGGAAAGAGCAGACTAGTGTGTGAATAATCCCACCTCAAAGCCTTTTCTGAGCCACCTCAGAGCTAGGGATGTGCACAAATATTCAAAAATTTGAAAATCCTATTTGAATCCAACAAATGTTGACATTTGAATTTGAGTCAGATTTAATAACATTCGCATTTAGACATTTGAATGAATTTCAGATGTTCCCAAACATTCGTTCGAATGATTCCAATGTACAGATATGTATGTTCATACGTATCTGTACAAATATTATACATATTTGTGCTTATAATACGGGATCAAAACGGGATGCATACGGGATAAAACGGGATGCATATGGAATGTGCATAGATACGTATAACAGATATGAATGTTGTCAAATGAACAGATTCAAATGTTACAGATGCAAATGGGATTTTTTGACATTTAGAATTCTAATGCAAAAAAAAATTGTGCACACCCCTGCTCAGAGATACTTCATGGATATTTTCCTTCCTTCCTTCCTTCCTTCCTTCCTTCCTTCCTTCCTTCCTTCCTTCCTTCCTTCCCTGTGTTTGGTCACAGCATAAGGGGAAAGTAAACTGTCCACTAATTATTACCTTTTGTTACTGGATTGGTTTTACAACTTATCATAGTCACTGGAATGTGCTGTTCCTACAAGTAGGGATGAACAAATCAGTTTAATTCTAGTCTGTCACATTTGCATGTGTTTAGTTACCCATAAATATATTCCGTGCAATTTCCACATGAATGTTTTCTTTTGGCACAGATTTGTTCAGTTCAGACCACAACACTATGTACTCAAAATTGGAACACTTGAAAGAACTGAAATTGAAATAATTCCTCAAGTCCTATTAGGCGAAGCCTGCTAGAGATTGATGTAATTTTATAAGTATGCCAAATGCCAACAGATACAGAAATATAAATATTTTTAAAAAACCTTTTATTATTGTGTTGTTCCTCAGCTCATGTTTTTCTATAGGGTTTCCATTTCTAGGTCTAGACAGGCAGCATAGAAGTCTTTGGAATTTATTTTATGAATGTGTTAATAACATAAAAATAGTTTTATTTTGTGTGTTTGTTTTTCAGAAGAAGAGTGTTTACCCCACTTGGTATCACAATATTTTTTTCAACTAAAATATATTATATCAAAGATTCAATATGCTGAAAACAGAAATACCAAATTTTGGTCTCTCCTTCTCCAGAGTGTGCTTGTAGAATTGACAAATGTTTATTTATTTATAAAAACTATTGATTTTCTTACATCTTACCATTCACTTTTATTGCAGAGAAAAATGCTACCGATAATATTTTAGTAGCACCATCTCAGGGGAAGGGGAAAGGCAACTTTCATTAGGATTTAGATTTTTTTGAAATGATAAACTCATGTACGCAGCACAAGAGGTTAAAATAAATGTTCTCTGACCCCTTGAAGTGCTGAAAGACATTGCATCCAGAAGGTAAATTCTACAATTGTCAAAGATGGGGTGATGATTATGAGATTAGTCTTGCCAATGTCTTAACTCAACTTAGCAAACTGAGTTTGTTAGCAGGACAAAAGCCACATGCCTGCATAACACTTGCCAATGACAATATTTTTGTATAAGTGCCAGTTCAAGCAGGCTAAGCTTTAGGTTCATGTAAGATTTTCTAAACATATTATTTGAGAAGATTTGCACTTTGTCTGGCTATCATGAAAACAAAAGCATCATCCACACCTACAGATGCCCTGCCTAAGTCCAGGTTCACGTCATTCTGAATTACTCTGAGGGCACTTGCTGCCCTGAAATGCCCTTGTCCCACTGTGTAGACTCATGAAGAGTGACCTCTCTGCCTCTTTTGTGGAGGCATCAGGTTGGCAAAGGCCCATTTCTGGCGGCTCTTCCAGCATGATGCAAATTCATCTTCAATACAGATAACTCAGCTCAGGAGATGGTGAGGGCTGAGGATAAAGTGACTCCACCTCAGTGTGCCCTATGTTGCCAAGGAATGAATTAAGTTTTTATTTCTTCTAAAAGATGGTTTAAATGAATTCAGAATGAGAAGGTCAGTCAGAGGCTGCACATTATCTCCCTTAGTCAGGGGAGACCATGTTGATCAATATCCCCCCTGGCCCCTGCAAAAAGGTTTTTAACCTATTCCTAAGTTAATGAATCTTTTTCACAGAGAATCATAATAAGGTCTAGAGTAGGGGTGTGAACGAATATTCAAATATTCTAAATTTGTACATATCTGGCCAAATTTAAACATTCAAATTTGAATTGAATGTTTTGATACATTCATATGAAGCTTTGTACAGGATTCCTATGGGATTTGTATATGGAATTCATATGGGATTCATATGGGATTGAACTGGGGGTGTGCACAAATGCAATTTTCTAATTCAATTCATAACAAAACAGATATTTAAAAATTTGAATGTATCCAAATAACGAAAAAATGAATGTCCGGACATTCAATTTGATATGAATACATTTGTATGTATTCGTATGAATAATTCAGACATTTGTTTCTGTATAGGTACATACACATCTCATACATACCCATATGCATCCCATAAACATCCCATTTTCATCCTGTACGGATGCGTATAGATGCATAAGAGATGTGTACAGGTATGTACAAGATGTATATGTACCTGTACAGATTCAAATGTCTGAATTATTCATACAAATAACTTGAGATATTCATATTCATTCAAATGCGCAAATCCAAATGTCTGGACATTCGATTCATATACAAATGTCTGAATTCGTACAAATTCGTACAAATAATGGATATTTTGAATATTTGTGCACATCCCTAGTTTGAACATCCGTATTGAATATGACATTTGAAGAGGACCTATTCAAACCAATACTAATTTTCTTGCATTTGATTTGATACGAATTGAATAAAAAAAATAATTCATGTGCATCCTTAGTCCAGAGTTGATTCTATAAGTCCAATGTTTGCATGGGGTCTCCTCCCTTTTGAACATAATTGGGGTGTGTTTTCCAAAATCAGATTCCACAGTGGTTTAGATTTAGAGAAACTTCTTCATGATAAAGCAGCCTGATAGGCAGAAAGGTGTTGAAGAATTCCTGCCTCCCATCATTGCCCCTCTGAAGATATCTGAAGTCGGAGTGAATATCTGATGCAGGGGAACAAGCAGCAGGACAGGTAGAAAGGCAAGAGCCTTATTATTGTTGTTGCTGTTGTTAGTTATTATTATTTGATCAAGAAGTTCTGATAATAGCCATTCAATTTCACTTGATATGATCAAAGTGGCAGATTCATAGACAAAGTGGGCAGCAGCCTACCATATCCAATATTCAGAGCTTGTGCCCCCTGTTCTCTTCTTCTTCTGGCATTTAAATCTGAACAGAAGTGCAGCCTTTGGAGAATTCACTTAATATCACCCTTCTCTGGTCTAACCTCCAGCCCTCAACAGTATTAACTGCCTTAAGTCCAACCCAGCAGTCCCACATGGCGCTGTCCACTCCTGCAGGGCAGCACCAGTCCCCTCCATATCTTTTGGAGATCATCCATCTGGCTACAGTGGGCCAGGAGATGCTGGATGAGATAAAGCCTTGGTGGGATGCTGCAGAATTCCTATTTTAGCAAGCGTTTGCAGTGAATGAACCAGTGATTCTGCAAACATCCAACTTCTGTTCACTGCACTGAAGGCAGGTCAAAATCTCTCAATGGTCATGTAGTCTATTTAATTATATTTATGCCCATTTCAGGTTCTTCTCTTCTTTTTTTCCCTGCCAGAATAATAGTTACATGCAAACCTCCAAGCAGAGTGCTCAGATAATTAGTTTTCTGTGCTTCAGTCTGGAATGGCATGTACCAGCTACCCCACCATATGAGAGATCATTAACCCAACGTATTCACCATTTAAAGCGGATGTGATAGAGAGTCACTGCCTTGGGCAACCAGAGGCAAGAGGATAGGGTTGCTGAGCATGTAACAGTTAGTGTAGAAAGGATAATTTATTGCAGGTGCAGGACTCTGAAGTACTACAAAAGCCTGTAAAATTAGTTTAACAAGGAACTACAGCTGAGCAGAAAATGAATTTCTCTATTCCAAGGAAAGCTGTCTCCATCACAGCCTGGGATAAAAATAAAATTTGAAAACAGTCAGGTGGCTCCATCATACAGCCTTTAAGCCTCTAAGGCTAGAATTTCATGCAGGTAGATTAAAATTAAGGGGAAACCATCAAACAGCATGTATGGTTTATTACGTGTTTATTTATGACATTTATATCCAATTTTTCTTGCAGAACTCCCAAAGCATAGCTCTCATCGTGTCCGTTTTGCCAGCGACAACCCTCTGAGAATGATTCCATGAAGACACAAACCCAGGTGCTAATCCAACCTATCTAGCACTTTCTGATGGTGACTCCTGGAGATTAGAATAAAGTTTGGGCAGATGGAAATCAACCACGCATCTGCTTCCATCTTCTCCCTCCAGTCTGCTTTTCATCTCACTTGTTTCAGTTTGGGGTTGTTATAACATAGTTCTCCTTTGAATCTTTGGATCTCCTCTGAAGATGGACATCAAAAAACTAAGTTTCAAAGCAAGGCTACTTTTAACACCACATAACAACCAAAAAGCTGCAACAAATAATAACAGCAACAATAGTATTAAAAGATACATGCTTTAGGATGCATTTTGTGAGGTATTCAACATTTCTGAACACTATGAGACAGTAACTGCCATGAAATTAAAAGGCACTTAGTCTTGGGAGGAAAACTGTGGCAAATATGAACTGCATACTGAGATCCACCTAAGTGAAAGCTATTGTTTTCTCAGTAGTAACGTATGACTGTGAGAGTTGGACCATAAGGAAAATTAAGTGCCAAAGAATGGACGCTTTCAAACTGTGGTGCTGGAGAAGATTTTTGAGAGTCCCTTGGATCCACTGAAATCAAATCAGTCAATATTAAAGGAAATCAACCCTGGGTGTTCATTGGATGCACACATACTGAAGCTGAAGCCAAAATGCTTTGGCCACATAATGAGAAGGCAAGATTCACTGGAAAATACCCTGGACCTATTTGCACTTGCTAGCCTGGTGCAGGATAACAGTACCCTTACAGGTCTACCAGGATCTAGTGCAGTGTTGGTCTTTCACACCGCAAATGCTAAACTACTCTTTTACCTAGCCAGCAGCATTTGAGGTGTGAACAGCCCACTCAGGGCTGGCCAGATCACTGAGGCAACATCAGAGGCAACATTCGGTGCATACTCAGACATTGTGATGGTGCTCTGGATACTGCAAATGACTGCCCAGCTACAGCTGTACAGCCACAACTACTTGCCACACTGCACTCCACATAGCAACGTCTGATGAGTTGCTGTGGCTCCCCAGTGCAAATAAGCCTGACCAGTGAGTGTACCAGAGCTCTCTACAAAGTGTGAACAGCCTCCCTGATGCTGAGAAAGACTGAAGGCAAAAGAAGAAGGGGACAGCAGAGGATGAGATGAATAGATAGTCATGTACATAGGAAGCAATGAACATGAGCTTGGGCAAACCTCAGGAGAAAGTGGAGAACAGAAGGGCCTGGTGTGTTACGATCCATGAGGTTGCTAAGAGTCAGACACAACAAAATGACTTGACAGCAATAAATTGTACTTATGGGCTTTTTAAAAGAACAAACTAGGCTACATGGGCCATTAGATTCTGCTATTATATAATTATTATTATTATTATTCATGACAGGAAGAAACTCACTTTGTCATTTCCCTTTTCTTTGCACAGAATTGCACAGATACACAAAACTCATCAAATGAATTTGTGCCTTTGATATAGAAGTTAATATATGAAGCCAAACGGGGGGCGGGGGGGGGATGAGGTTTGTAATGCCAGCAGTCTCCCATAGAAGCTCATCAGTTCTTCATGTGAACTTGTAAGGGTATGGCATCAGCTGCAGGGTAAAATTAGGACTCTCCTTTTGGAGGAAAATTGGAATATGTGGAAACAAATTTCATTTCATGATAGCAGAGACAGGGGAATGGGCTTTTTAGAAATGGTTGTTATGAATATAGTCTCCCAATTTTGGTGGGCTGCAAATGGCCAGTGGTCAGGAATAGCAGGAAATGTTGCCCAATAACATTTTGGCTCAGAATTACTCATATGTAGTATGGTATATTTTAATCTGAATAGTGTTTAGGGGTGTGCACGAATCTGCACTTAGAAATGTTGCCAACATTCATATGTGCCCATATGCATCGTTATGCATCTTGTACACGTCCGTACGCATTTGTACACGTCCATATGCATCTCACATTTATCCCATATGCAACCTGTTTTCGTCCCATAAGGATCCATACAAATGCATATGGATGCAGGAAAAATGTGTATCTAAAAATATGTATCATGTATGAACCTGTACACATGCGAGTGCCCGGATAATTAGAATGAATAGATCTGAAATTCAAAATTTGTTCAAATCTTTAAATTTGAATTTATGGACATTTGATTCAAATTCAAATGTCAAAATTCGGGCAGATTTGATCAAAATTTTGAATACCTTCGAATATTCGGGAACACCCCTAGTAGTGTTCTTCAAGGTGATTGCAACCAATTAGATTTTTGTGTGTGTGCTGAAAACAACACAGTTTAAGAAAGACAAAATACCATCTAATTCCAGAGATTTTCAACATAAAATTGTAGAAATCACAAAAACAAGATTCTTTTCCTTCTTTGCTGTGTCTATAAGTGCATGAAATTAATGAGAAACAACTACTTTATTGGTGAGGGGGGGGGAAGTGTGTGTTTGTGTATTCATTCACATCGTAGAAAGTTCTTATAAATTGCCTACAGAGCCCTATAAACCAAGGTTATTTTGTGTGTTTCATACTTTTAATTATCAGGTCCAAGTCTGTTACAAAGAAACCCTTTTAATTAGCTGTGGAGAATTCCCTTATCAGTCAATGTGGGAAAACCTGCTCTGGAAACCCTTCTAAATCAAACGGAGAGAAAATGAACAGAAGGAGTGGGGTAAAGACCTAATAAGCTGGAACTTTCCAAACTATGATTTCATAAACCAAATGGAGTAGCTAAGGTAAGTGCATCTGATCAGCAAATTGCCTTTTTGTTTTCTTTCTTACTGTGGGAACAAGTCAAGGTGAATCTAAAGCTGCAGCTTTGAATCAAGAGTTGCAGGACACAGAGATAGGAGTTGTCTCAGACTGCAATACAGGATTCAGCATAATTTCCATCCTGTGTGCTAATTTAATCCCCCTTTAACATATTGTGTGTGGGGTCGCCCCCCCCCCCACTGGAGCCTTAATGTTACAAAGACATAATGGCATTTTCTCTTTGCATTTTATAGTTCCGTATTAAAGAATAAAGAAGAATATAAAGAATTTATCTCCCTTTCTCAACCCATGGAAACCACAGTCAAATTATTTCATCACTCATCATTAAGAAAGTACAGACTGAAAATAGACTCTCAGTGATACAACATAGACACACATCCCAAAGCTCCAGATTCTTTTTCTTCCTCAAAGGCCATCAGGAAAATTTAATCAGTACTTTCTCTTCCCGTCAATCTTGGAGTGCATTTCTATACTTGAATGTTATGCACTGAAACGTCGTCATCCCAACACCCAGTGCACTTCACGTCTGTTTGCAGCCACTGCCGAACAATGTGAAGTGTTTCATTTTTAGAAAGAGCTGTGCACTTGCCATTATTTGGCAACTCCAGTTTTCAGAGGTCAGGAGGAAAAAAGCATACTTGTGATGAGAAAAATGAAATGAGCAGCGGAGCACTGTCTGATTTTTTTTTCAGTCCATCTCCTCATCCATGCAAAAACTTGCCCATCAGGTTTCTATCTATATCAAGCCAAGTGCAGTGTTTTCTTACATGTACTAAATTATGTAGTGCCTTTAAACAAAGCATGTACAAGAGCTGAATACAAATAAGACCCCAAAAAAAAGTCTTTAAGTAAGAAGCTTTTCTGAAAGATAACCGCAGGACCTAGTAGTTGTGAACACTTACACAGATTAATCACAGAGTGGAATGATAATGAAATGAGGTCAAAGGTGAATCTGCGTATTGGGTTCTTCATAAATATTTTGGTTGTCATTCTTCAAAGTTATTTCCTGGAGGAGGAGGAGGAGGAGAAATTCACATTCACATTGAGTGCATCCTCAATTTACTCAGTTTCAGACAGTGCAGTTTTGCTATTGCATGAATTACTAAACTGTGCCCTTTAATTGTGAAGACCTATTGGTTTGAACTTGCAAAGTTTTCTGACAGAATCTGAGACAAGAGATCCTCTCTTCAGCCGAGTGGTACTTCCTTCTGTTCAAAGAGTCACATTCCCACTTCTCCTGATACAGAGAGAAAGGTACTCATTTGTTAGTTAAAAGAGGGAGTTCTGCATGTGGTTTTGGAGGGAGTTCTGGCTGCTTTTTGAGTACTTCTGAGTGTGGGGTGTGTAGAGTTTGGAGTTGGCCAGAAACACAGAGGAAGACCAGTATAAAGAGGACCCCAAGGCCAAAGCCATGTTATCCTGGGTGCTCAGAAGGCCTTGGAGTTGACAGACCTCATCCTGGGCCCTTTCTGTATTTACCTAGTTTAGATCCGGATCATGGGAAGGCATGGACCAAATCAATGCCATCTGCACTGACAGTGCTGATATGGCCAGAGTGCTTCAAAATAGTTGTTCATGGCAATGAAATGGAGACTAGATCTGCAGCACTAATTCTGTGGCTATAATAATAACTTTTTAAATGTGATAATTTACTTTCTCAGTCTGCTTGCAAACAAAGGCTAATTGCTTCTGTGGAACGTAATAGCATCTTTGATGAGACATTTAGTTAAAATCAGCTTCTTTCTTATCCTGGGGCAAAATGCTTTCCCAACCTTTCTTTTTTTTCTCTCCCCACTGCAGGTTGTTTTCTCTTGAATCTTATATTTAACTAGCTATTCATTGGTGCAAATAAGTTTCTATGAAATATTTAAAATGAAACCTACTAATATCTTGAAAGACTCACATATCTGCCTTCTGTACTAAATCCTGGACATTCGTGTTATTTTTACTTGGGCAACCAGTATATGATTTTGAGTACAAAAATGTTTTCCTATTTAATTTGTAATTTAATTTGGGGTTTTAATTCTGCTTTTCAAAAGTATATATCATAATTGGTATGATCAAGCCTGAGACCTGGGGTCTCACCCCTAAAAACTGCATGGCCACACTTTAAACCTTCTTTAGTCCATCTTCAGGTCTGACTACTCTCAACTTTTCATTTCCATCCATTTTATTGGTGGATTTTCCACTCAGGAACGTCCAAATGGAAGGTGGAAAGCCTCAAACAGAACAGATAGAAATGAAAAGCTATGAGCAGTGAGACCAGAAGATGGACTGGAGAAGGTTTAAAGTGAAAGCGTGACCATAGCCTTTGAAATGCTCCTTCCAGAAAGTCTAACGGGGACTGGGATTGAGAAAAAGTACACTGAGGACAATTGGAAGTTTCACTTTTGGTGCTTCTCACGACAGAAATTGTTTGTGGGGTTGAATAGGGCACACAGCAGCAGCTTAAGGACATCTCAGAAGGGTGGTGTTTTGCTGCCATGACCTAGACTACTTCAAGGAGGTCAGCTCTAAAAAGGATGCCCTATTACTGAAGGAAATAGTACAAACATTTTTAGAGTCACTCAATCTGGTGGCCAATACTTCACAGTTTAATTATACATTGTATTAAACAAACAAAAAAACTTTTAGTTTTGCCTGCCTTGATTCTTCTAGGATTCAGCCTCATTAGGTGAACCCTGTAGAAGATGTCTTCCCTAGAATTCTAAAAGCTCAGAACCTGTTCCACCGAAATCAGGTCTAAACTGAAAACTTGTGTAGCTAGATATGAATAGGTTTGCTTTCTTCTATGTAAGTGGGAAGCCAGGAAAGTCTGAATAGCTTCCAGATTTTGTGTGGTAGAACTGGGATATCTAATTATTTCCCCCCCTCACCTCAGCTGTGAGAAAAAAAGCTGTCCCTCCACAGCTGCTATTAGCACTTTGGTTAAAGCACCTGCATATGAATAACCCATTTCATGAGGTTCATCCCAGAACTACAGATAAAACTAAGAATTGTGGTGATTAAACATATTTTTGTGCATGCAGTAGCTCCAGAGGTATGAATGTAGGAGCAAAAGCAAAAGGCATAGAGACTGTGCTCGGGGGAAGAGTGATATTTTTCAGCAGGAGCAGTGATCCATGTAACTAATTATTCTTCAATCTCTATTGACACAGGGAGATTCATGTTAAGTTTTTCTTTAGATGATTGTTTCCTCACTCTTTCTCTGCTGTTCCCTTCTTTAAAAAAAACAGACTTGAATCTTGCCCAATACAAAGAGTTCATTAACACTAAGCAGTAAAGAGTGGAAATACAAACTTTTAAAGGAGAATTAAGAGAACATTGCATGGGTATTCAAGACAGTAATTCCATCTGGTTTTTCTCTATCACCAAATGTTTTTGTCTCCTCATTTCAATTAAGTATGATGCAATTACAATTGCTGCAAGAACTTTGGTTTTATTTTTAAAAAGGTGCCAGGAATAAAGTATTTCTAGGATAGCATCATGTGAGTTTAAGCCCAACACAGAGCTCCTAGGGTACTTCCACATTTGCCACCAAGAAATGGCTCAAAGGTCACACATGCCTTGTCTGGTGGAACTCCTTTCTAGATGGTGCTGGAAAACACCTGAAGTGGTGACTCTAAACTCTTTCAAACACTTACACTGAGGTTGGAAATCAACTTCAGTGTGTTTGCAGAAAGCCTGGAGGGCAAAGCGGTTCACTTATGCAATGGCTTAGATACCATAGCCGTTCAGATATCCAGCAGCAGTGAAGGTGACTCTGCCTCCACCAGATCCCCTCGCCCAGGAGGCTGGACATGAGAGGCAGCAGGGGAAAGCAGCCTCCGTGAGTGGGGGAGCTGGTGGCGGTGGCAACAATGGCAGCCTCCTTCACCCTGTGGCTTCTCCGTTGCTGTGCCACCACCACTTCTCCTCTCCAGCAATGGGGCATCCATGCCAGGCGAAGGCAACGGCAAACTCCTGCCGCTGCCTGCCATGGATGCCCCATCACTGGAAAGGAGCAGCCCATGACTGCTCCAGCAAAGGGGCTTGGATGGCAGGCGGGGGCAGAGGCAAACCTCTGCCCACGCCTGTCATTCAAGCCCCATCGCTGGAGCAGCTACATGGGGGAGAGCGGGGGCTTGCTGTCTCCGTCTCCCCCCCCCCCGCTGCATCAGGAGAGGGGTGATGATGCCTGATCGTCACCCCCACACACCACTCCAGACTGTAGGCCTTCTCCATGCAGGCCTCCGTAGTTGTCAGTGGCAAGGCAGAGCTTGCACCACCTGCACACGCAGCTCTGCTCCTGCCAGGCCTGTCCGGAAGACACCATCTGCGTGGTAAGTGTTCAGATGTGTGGGTCTATAATCCGGTTTCAATGCTGAAGACCAGATTGTAGACCCAATTTTTTTAGGTCTTCCAGAAATCCGGATTTAGGGCCCTGAAGACACCATTAGGGCTGGAATACGGAGGCGGTTGTGAGGAAGAGGGTTTCCTGTGCAGGACGATCTTTTAGGATCCATCTGCATGGGTTTCTAATGGGTCCCTAATGGGGTCTAAAGGGCCAGTGTGGAAACACCCTAATTTTCCTCCAAGGCACATACAGTTCAATATGGGGCAAAGGTATCTGAGGCAGCTTCTCACACCTTGACTCATCCCTTGCCATGGCAAAATGTGTCACATTTGCATGAGAGCTTGGTTGGAAACTGTATTCCTCCAGCAGTGGAAATGGAGATGGCAAACACCTTGCCAAAGGCTCAAGGACAATAACCTCCACAAGTGCCTAATTTGGGAGCAGCATCACCCTCTGTTGTCCCTCTTGTGTGAGGAATCGGGAGAACCTGAAACTCCTTTTGTTTCAACTCTAGGTGGGTTTTGACACCTCTAATATGATCCCTTATAGGACTGGTTCTGTATGTTTCTTCTGTTGCAATGAATCTATTCTTTGGCCATGATCACACCTTCACTTTAACACTTCTTCATCCACTCTTCTGACTGCAATACTCAAACCTTTTCATTTCATTAAATGGGGGATGGAATGTCCACAAATAAAATGGACATAAATGAAAAGGTGTGAGTGATGCAGTCAGAAGATGGACTGAAGAAGGATTAAAGTGAAGGTGTGAGGCTGGGAACAATGATTAGGAATTTAGGGACATGAGGGAATTTGGAGCAAGTATCCATTTCTCTTTGACATCTGGATCAAGAAGGGGTATACAGATCTTGGGGACCAGATGAGGAGCAATGAAGTGAAGCTATAGCCCTTTCTGTACTCATTTTAGGTCTGGATTAAGGAACCTCTTAATCAAGATCACAGGCTTCCCACGTGCATGTTGATGCAGGTCAAGGGGGCCTCCCCTCACCATTAATCCTGCTCTGTATATACAAAATGGGGCTAGGTTCAGATTAATAGACCCTTAATCCAAATCTCTTGCCATCCAATTTAATCAGATCTAGCTTGTTATGAGTCACAGGAGATGTGTAGGGGGGTGGCTTTTCAGAAAACCATCAGAAAACACTTCTTCAAGCCCTGTGGGGGTGTGGGGGTGTGGGCATGGGCTAGATCAGCACCATCAATGGAGATAGAGTTGATCCAGCCCATGCCTCCAAATGATTTGGATCAGTAGATCTAGTTATACTAGATCCACAGATCTGAATCAAACTGAGGTAAGAGCAGAGAAGGCCAATGTCTTCCCAAAAAGCTCTTTGGGTTGAGTGGATATGTGCCCAGGAATTATAAAACCCTGTGTCTTTTCTGAATCAGTTGTGTGTTTTTTCTAAAGGAACAAATACATACTGTAGTTTGGGCTGGTTCTCCTCCTTTCTACAGGGGTTCTCCAATAAAATAGCATTGGGTGCTTTACAGAATACACCTTTCATGAGGTCGGAAAAGATATTGATTGGAATTCTCTTTTCCACTTGCATGAACAAGGCACCAGAAAAATGCTTAGACAAATTCCAGTGAGACCTCAACCACCCTTTGTTCCTCAGAAATTTGGTGATTGCGGATTTGACTAATTGTTGCTGTTGCAGTAGAGTTCCATTTCTATTATGCCAATCACATATTTTTGTCCTTTTGGTTTTATTTGGAAGAGTTGTCCTACGAAGGGCACTTTGGAAAGGTTTTAAATAAATAAACATTTTAATAGCCATGTAAATCAGAAAAGGTCTCTGCATTAATTGGTGTCACTTAGCTGTATTTATTCTCTTTTAAAGACTAAAACACATGGGTTTAGTTCACTATGATTAATCTGAATCAAATCTAGTTTCCTAATGCTTTATTTGCAAGGTCCCTCTGGAACTCTGAGTTAATAAGTCAGGTTCTTAAAGCAGAATTTTTTTCAAGATCAGTCCAACTGAAATAAGCAACACCAGGAATTGATGAACTCCCAATGTAAATATCTAGTTGCACCTTTTAGTTCCACTCCTTTTCTTTTTTTTAAAGCCATGCAATGAATTAAATGCTAGTCTGAACATTACGCAGTAAGTCAGGATACTAGAAATACATAAAAGTTGGAAATAAAATCCTACTGAATTCTTCTTTAATTAGCTATACATTTCTGGTGCTGCACAGAAAGAATTCTGGTGTACCTTGGGCCACCACAGCAACTAATTTCCAAAATTATAAAATTACATTAATACCATCCATTACATCAGCAGGCTCTGTAACACCTGGCATACCTGGCACCACACCCTGAAGTTCTGCTTGCAGATTTGTTAGGCTTCTTTGAAGCACAAATTTTGTATCATCAAATCCCTCTTGAATAAAATCTGATGTGCAATTTGGGCTTCAAACAACCATGATGAATTTGCAAATGGAGTTTGTGGGTGTTTCAGTTGTTACTGGGCAGCTAATATTAATACTCAGTACTGCAGTTAATGGAAAAACTCTTGCACAAACTGTTGCACAAAAATCCTTCCACAAAGATTTCTAAACCACAGTTACTAGAACAGTTTGATACAGAAGATTTTGCACTATTACTATTTTCTGTTTGTGGCACAAACAACAAAGTATGCCATGCTTTTGGCCTTGAAGGCATTACTGAAAATCCAAGCATAGTAAACCTCAATGCAGTTTTGTGCTGTCATTACAACATATATACCCATACAGAGAGAGAAAGAGCAACGTACTGACTGAAACAGAATGGAAGAGTTAAATGGCAGTAAATGCATCATGCTGTTCTGGTTCACTTGCTCATCTGTTTTTCCATAAATCTATTGATTCTGACCCATTTATTAAGCAATACACCTAGTTGCATTCATTTGCTCATAAATTACACTGACAACACATTTTGAGATTTTCTTTGAAAACAGGCAAGCCTGGCCAGATTCACAAGGTCCTGTCTTCATTTATCATTGTAGGTGATGGGACATTGCATTTCCACTTTCAGCAGCATTAAACACCTCAAAATAAATGGCAGCCTCCCTAGGGGAATGATGCTCCCATAAGGCACCTGGGATGAAGTGTATATTATTGTAATCATTTGCCACCTTGAAAGGCATCTTAACAAATCCATGACCAGGAGCTTCAGCTTAGGCAACCATCCCTAGGTCCTCCTATGCTTGTCATGGAAATGCAACCTAAGTCACATGTTCCTCAAACTAAGGCCGTGTCCCCATGCAAGCCGTTTGAATCTGACTGGTCATGCATGTGACGGGGCGTGGGACCGAGCATGGATGTTGCCCGTCCCCATGGCATTCCTGGCAATGAGAGCTGGTTGTGGGCTGGATGCAGATTCAGCCGTCCCCATTCAAACCATGCACGAGGAAGCAGCACCACCTCCTCTCCGCCTCTCTCCCCTCAGATTGATGTCACCCCACCCCTGTGCCACCTGCTGCAAATGCCGCATCCTCCCCCCTTTAGTGGGACCAAACAGGAAAAATAATAATTTTTAAAAAACAAAGCCTCTACGAGGTTTGGTGGTAGTTGAGCTGTTGAGCAGTTTTGTGCACTTCCACTTTTCCCAGGACTGCAAGAACACCCAGCAAGTGGAAAATCAAACCATTATCCAGCCTGCCTTGGTGATCAGGAAAGGGGGGATGGAATACTTGTATAAAAGAGTCTCATGGGGCAGGGAAGGCCATTTGATCCCCTCATCGTTTTGGCTTTAACACCATTTATTCCCCCCAAAATCTCAGCAGTTGCAATCTCCAATGCATAGGGCAGGAATGGCAAGCACAGGACATGAAATTCTGCCTCCCACTAATGTAAGCACCAATCCCCTCCCCAAATAGCCTGGGATCATCCCCATGCACAGGCTTGGCTCACAAAGCAATGGTGCTGGGACACCAAACTGTGATGAGACTTGTTTTTTCAGGTACCAAATTTGGCATGGGTTTCTTATGGGTTTGGGCAATTTGTTCCACAGAAATCAGATCAAATCAAAAGTTCATGGGGATGACCCTTGCCGAACCCAATTTCGATTTGGACCAAAATGTGCATGGGGATGCACCCTAAGTGGTACACAGTCTCCATGGTTTCTTCTCTCTGCCATATGCATTTTATCTGCTGTCTGAGAAGAGACAGCTTTTCTTAAATTCATGAGAGCCTGTTTCAGAGGCACAATGACTTCCAGAGGTGCTTTTAGAAATGCTACCAAAACAGGTCTACAAGATTCTTCCAGCCTATGGGGACATGCTGTTTATACACTCTTTCTCCAGTTGTAGACCACTTTATTTTCATTCTTGCAGATAAAGTGGTCTAACGGGGGCGGGGGGGGGGGACTTCCTTTATTCTGTAAAATGCAGAAGGATAAGCCTTGGATGAAAAGTGTGAAAAGAGTCTAAGGCTTCTGCACTGTGCCTTAGTCCAGATTATGTCTCAGAATAAGGAGTTATCACCTGCATGCTGCTGCAGACTCTGGTGGGCCCCAGGTGGGATAGTCTGCAGCAACATGCAGATGGCAAGCCCCAGCTCTGAGATATAATCCAGAATAAAGCCCAGTGAAGAAAGGGCCCAAGTCTAGTTACCAGCAGTTAATCTTGATCTGATGGTATCAAATCAAGTGTTGAACAAGATCTGCCTTGATAACAATTAGGCAAGTGAAACCAAGATATACCGGGCAGTCACCACATGGACCACACAGCCCTTTTGCAGTCCCCACACCACAGGCCACAATTAGATTTAGGTATCTTAAAGTATCTAGTTCCACCTGCATGGACATCTGTGGCAGGACCACTCCTTGCTCAACATCATTTCCTATAATAAAAATGTTGACAGTAAATGCTGTTGGATCCTCACCCATGATAAATATATTTGTTGAATTTTACAACCCTAGCCTGAGGTAAATGGAGCTTATTCTCAAAAATGTGCGTATACAATTTGCATGACTCCTAAATTAAATTCATATGCTTATTCCTAAAAAATAATTCAACATTTTCTAAGGAGAAAATAAGAAGGCACTGGAAATCATTACTTTAGCCTCTTAAGCCTAATTTTCATCCGTTGTCACAAGCAATCAGCATTAAATATCACATTTAGTGAAATGAAACACCAGTAGAAAAGATCAGCCTTGTGTTCCTGACTTATAGGCCAAATAAGAGGTGAGAGATTTATGAGGGAAAAGTCTCTAAAATTAGTTAGTATATTTAGGCTCACCGGAAGAGGGTGTCTCCCTCTCAGAACAATTACCTTTAAACACAAATGTATGTAATTTCTTTCACTTTATTCTGAAAACCTTACAGTAGACTCTAGAGAGCATTGAGGGCATATTTCCAGAATTTTCTTGGCAGTCTGCACAACAAAATCAGCTCATCAATAACAGCTGGAAAACGGGCACTTTCAGCAAATGAAAACTACTCCAAAAAGAAAGAGGGAGAGAAAAAAGACTGCTTTATTTTTAAAGGACATATTATCATCATCCTATTGACAATAAAATAAAATAATAAAATAAAACATTTAAGTAGCTGGGGCAGAAGGAGAGCCTTTTTTTTGCCTATGTGTTGCTGATAATTATGGCACAGAAGTGCCCTTTGATATATGTTGCAATCTTGTAAGAATAACTGAAAGTCCTTCATTGGAGACAGTGACTTGTGGAATGACTGGGGCTATTGTCACATCAGCAACATTCCCCAGGAGGCAATATTTAGGGGAGTGGGGAGAGAAGCAGGGAGTAAACTATTTGGGATGAAAACTGCTGCATCTTAGAGAAAGTCAATTACTACCTAGTGCACAAGAAAAATGCTTAGTCTTCAATGTTTGGAGGGGTTATGCTGTAAGGTACGTGATAAATATAGGATCAGTTCTTATGAAATGACACTGCTCTGGTATATGTGATACTGCTTATTAGAGATGACAGTATTTCATGTAAGACCAACTCTTAACTAGCAGGAAAATGCTGACCTGCAAGAGCAGATCCTAACCTTGCCAGTTCATCAGATTCCTCATAAAGTGGTTATTCCAAGAATATTTGAAAAATAAAATGAAATCTGTTGACAATCATCCTTTCCACAAAGGGACAAACATCAGAACTTCAAGGATCACAGATTAGTCTAACAATTGTCACATCAAAGGAGGAAGCCACTCAACACGTTTTGCCTCCTGTAGCTAAGCTGTTGTTTCTTTCCTGCTCATCCCAATTGTTGTCAGCAGCCCAATGCAAAATGCCATCTGATGAAACAATAGGCAAAATTTAATTATAGTGCTGCATTTCCCTTCGACAGCAGTATGGGAACCGTGCATCATCAAAAAGATTTGAGCTGTATGTCCCTTTGCTTTCTATAGCAACGCAAAGACAATTTAAGATGACACATAACCAATTTTAAAGGAAGAAGAAGAAAGCTACTTGAATTTCAAGCTGGGAAAATTATTTTGTTCAGAATGGAAAGATTTTTTTTCCAAGGCTTTTTGTGTGGGTGAGCACCACAATTGGCTGGCTGCTAAAGCAGGCTCCTATGTTTTGTTAAGGGTGTCAGGAGAGAGCTATACAAATGGATAAACTTCACACATAGTATGAAGTAAAAAATTCCCATGCTGCTGGGATCATGCCTGCTAAGAACAGCTTTCTGTTCTCAAGGCTATCAGTACATAGTTCCTGACTGGAAACTATCAACTATTAGGGAAAATAAGCAGCACAAGTTCAGTTTAAAGACTTTTTTTGAGGTGGGGGACTCATAAAGGGAGAGCATAGATCCTGAAGTTGCTCAGCAGCAGAGAAAATTATCCAGAAAAAGGCCATGGATTACTTTACCTGTCAATGCTCTGCCACCACTGTAACAGAGCTTCCTTTCAGGCTGCGTTCCCATTATAAGCTTATTTCAGTTTCAAAATGGTTTCAATCCTCGCAGTTCCCACGTCAGGTTGGCTTAACACGCTTTCTGTGTGTTAAATTGCCCCAAAGCATTGTAAATGTTAATCCTCATTTCAACAGGTCTCACTCCGGTTCGTGCGCTTGAAATGTTTTACATTTTTTACTGTGGGAATGGTACTGTGTTAAGGGATGAGAATGCGTGTGTAGGGTTTCCCTCCTCCAATAGCTTGCTTCCAAAGATAGTGATTTTACTGTAAGAATCCACCCCTTAAAGCAGCTGCTACACTGTAGCAATCCAACCACTTCACACCTGATAACAATGTTGCAACTCTCCGCAATTTTGAAAGTTCTGACCTTTAAAAAAGTAAAAGGAAAGGAAAGCAGCTGCAGGTTCTGTTTTTAAGGCTGTGGATGTGGATGTGAGCGGGCGAAGGGGGCTTGAGTTGCTGCTGCTGCTGTGTGCCCTGGGCAATGGGGAGAGGAGGAGAAAGGATCGCTGGCTGCCAGTTGCCATTTTTCCTCCATCCAGGCAAGCGGCAGCCACTCAGCCACCCAGCTAGGCTCTGTGAAGGGGTTGGTTATGGGTGGCGCGTTCACGCCAGGAGGAAAAGGGCAGGGCAGCCCTGAAAAGCAGCTTTTAAAAAGTAACCACTTGAGTCCCCCCTTGAGTCATGTAAGTCACCTACGATCCTCAGAATCTGGATCAGTTGAAAATAATGGGATCAGGCAAATTCGCATTTGCATCCGGTTCTATTATTTCAGTTTAGGGAAACCAAATTAAGCTTATAATGGGAATGCGGCCTCTGGCAAACAGGAAGTTGCTCTGCAGGGTTGTCAAAGCTTCCAATCCACCAGTTTGGGGGCTGAAAGCCAATACAACATCCTTGTGAAGCTTCCCATTTGCCAGTCTGGCAGACCAGATGCCCCTGCACAGGGACGCTGACACCCTTACGGTGATCAACCCATAAACCAGCAGGCAGGGACTTTGCTCCGACATAACAAGGAACAAACTAAAAGAAGAACAGGGACAAGAAGCATACACCAGTAAATCACATACAAAAGTGAGGGTAAATTACTATTTGTCTCACTACCAACCACTTATGGCTTCTAGAACTGAAGATGTTCCCTGCACAGGTAGCAAAACAGTTGTTCCAGTTGCCTCTTCAGTGATCAACAGCTTCTGAATGCCAAGTTCCACTACTTTAGTATTCAAGCTAAAGGTCAAAAGGTTATTTTCTACCACAAGCTACTTTACTTCCCTTCTAACTAACCTGGATCTACAGTTCACATCTCTGTTCTCAGGTTCTCTAGAAACTCTTCAGGCAAGATATGTAGTCTGGGAAGAGCCACTTGGCTACAAGATGTCCTTAGAAGTATCTTATTTCAAAACTCTAACAAGATAAATTACCCTTGTTCAAGCCCAGTCCCTGTTCAGTACTCTAATTGATCCTAACCATTGGCTTTCCAATCACTTCCATTTCAAAACTGACACCTGGATTTTAGAAAGCCTTCTCAAAAGTAAGCAGCTTTATGGTTTGCAGTGGAATTGTTTATAAATTAGTTTGGAGAAATATTACATGAATCTGGATCCTATCCCCATGGGTCAATTAATTTTTATTAAGGACTCAGATTCTTGAAAGGTCTTTTCTCTTCTATACTGATTGTACATTTGTTTTGTTAACATTTTAGAGGTTTGTATCATCTGCTCTTTATTCTTTTTAATGTTTTGTCATAATTTTGGTGTCCAAGAACACCTGGCAAATTATGGGTTACAAGCATTGTGTGTGTCCATCAAGATTTATGAAATACTTTGTACCCTCACTGTAGGCTGCACTAAAAAGGCTAAGAAGAATTGAACCAGCTTTTGTTTTAAACATATAGCAAGCTTTACTTGATTCCTGTTGGATAAGGAATGTAAAGAGTTCAAAGATTGCCCATTTAGCAAACCCCGCTAACCAATACAAAGGATTTTGTTCATTCCCCACAAGTAAAACAATAATCCAAATACTTGTCACATGTTGCTTTTCAATAGCCTCTTTTTCTTGATTACTCAGGTTCCTCCTTGCACTGAAGAAAAATGCAACACTGATCAGCTTTAAAATTGGCAAAAAAAAAAAGAGAGAGCTCCATTTTTTAATGAAGAGATGGTCTTGTCGACACCATAATTGGCTATTAACCCCAGACAAGAGAGAATAGGAACCATCTGGTACAAAATAATGGCTTTTGCTCCATGTCTACAGATCCCTTGAGAATATTTGGAGTTGCTTACATGCTAGGTATTATGCAGTACAGAGAAGATCTTGAACCTATTCAGCACTGCACATTTGTTCAATGGGTCTAGAGAACACTTCCTGGTACACTGCAGAATCACTGTGGCTGAGGTTACACCTAACCATTTTAATCCACGTCAGGAAGGCAGCTGAATCCAAGCCATTTTGGCCCTGGAGTGACTTGGTTACACCTTTCCAGCTGTCACTGGTATCTTCAGCTGGTGAGTGGGTGGAGGAAATGCTCTGCTTGAGGGGGAGGCATCCTGGGAGGGTAAGGGGGGTGAGGTGGCAGGTGGGGGCAGGTGGAGGGAGATTGGGGTGGGGCAGCAATGAGACAGAAGGTCAGGGCAAGAGGAAGGGGTGTGGAGAGGGAGGTCATTGGCAAAAGGACAGAGGAAGTCACTGCAAGAGGGAGGGAGCATGGAGAAGATCAGCGAGAGGGAGGGGCATGGAGAGGGTCATCATGAGAAACAGGACAGAGAAAGGGCAAGAGGGAGCGGGCATGGAGAGAGAGATCAGAGGGAGCAGAGAGGAAGTCACAGCATGGGGGAGGGGGGAGCAACAACAGAGCAGAGGTTTGCCAGGTATCATTTTCTGGGCAGCAGCAGGAGCAGGGCTTGTGTCCTCCTGGAAAGGCTTAATGCATTTGAACATGTCTGTACACATCCATATGATCTGTACGCATCTGTATGCATCTGTATACATCCCAGTTTTATCCCAAATGCATCCTGTTTTTTGTCCGTACGTATCCATACAAATGTGTACAGGAGGGGAATAAGATGCATACATATGTAATGCATACATATCCGTACACATACAAATGTTTGAATCATTCATATGAAAATCTCTTTGAATGTTAAATTCAAATTTAGAGACATTCGATTCAAATTCAAATGTCTGAATTCAATCAAATTTGATTGAATTTTGAATGTTTGAATATTCATACATATCCCTTGCATGTGTACAACAGGCCCCTATTCCAGGATATATTCCAGAATAAAGCCAAGCATGTTCAAAAGAACTGTGTGGATCTTGCTTTGGTTTCCTAAGTTTGTCTTGCTTCAGAGCCAGGATCCCTCAATCCATGTTATTGGAAGAATGCAGTGGGGTTTGGATGTAAGTGGACAAGTGAATCC
The DNA here is from genome assembly GCA_023333525.1 of Aspidoscelis tigris stejnegeri. Lineage (NCBI taxonomy): Eukaryota > Metazoa > Chordata > Lepidosauria > Squamata > Teiidae > Aspidoscelis > Aspidoscelis tigris. The sequence continues at coordinate 101,128,800 of JALMGA010000001.1, forward strand.
TTGTATCCTGAACAACTGTTTCCTGCCTGTGAAGGAGCCTTACTCTTTAGGAGCTGACAGAACTTATATTGTTCTGGACAAACATCCCCCCTTGGATTGTACCTCCCCTTATACACCAGACAGAGTAAACACAAATGTCCCTCCCTTATTCAAACACAAGCAAAAAGGTGAAGCCAAGTAGTAAAACTGTGACATGTAATCCAATTGCTGCTACACTGGACCCATTATGAGACCTATACATAATCAAATGAAAAATCACATGTGTTTTTTTATGTGTCCTCAGAGAGAAAGACACTTTCTGCATTAGGCTTTATTTTGGCCTCTCATAGTCTTCACGAGCCTGTGGCTGTCAGTTCCCATTCTAAAATATAATCCAAAATAAGGGCCAGTGCAGAAAGGGCCAAAGAGACAGAGAAAGATGTTGTTTTTATTTCCAATAAATCCAGCAATTGTAGAGAAAAGAGATAGACTGCGTCCCCATAAAAGCCATTTGGGTCTGATTGTAAAGCCTTTCTAAAAGACACATACTGCATTTTCTTCTCTCCCATTCCAACACGTCTTCAGTGTGAATACCAAATCTGCCTGAAACTATTATTACTTTGTACATTAGTAATATTCCTAATTTGATGTATTATTTTCTCTGGAAGATCATATTTCAGCTATAAGGATACAAAATAATTTTTGTGATGGGTATTATTTCCTTACAAATCTTTGAACTATGAATGTACAGTAGGGATGTGCGCAAAGGGTTTTTTGCATTTGATTTGTATTGAATCGAATGTAAGAAAATTTATATTCATTTGAATAGATCCGCTTTGAATGTGGTAGGATTCTATTCAATATGAATGTATTCATACAGATTTGTACAAATATCTGAGGCATATCCAATATGTATCTGATGCGTATCCATATGTATCCAATACATATCAATATGTATCCAATATGTATCCGATAGGTATTTGATAGGTATCCTGTAACATATCTGCTCTGAAAGCATCACATCTGGCCTGAATCCACTTTAAATTCAGTCTCAAACCATGTCAAATGTACTCTGAATCTGTTGCAAACATGACTGACACAGCTGCTTTCCCACCTCCCTGTTTCATGAATGTTCTGAAGTATTCTTAAGAATATTCCGAAACATTTATACGAAAACGAATGTCAATGTATGAATGTCATAACATTTGATTTGTATATCAATGTCCAAATTCATACAAATTTGTACAAACATTGAATGTTGCGAATTTTCATGCACATCCCTAATGTACAGTATCTATGCATCAACGTACCTATATTCCACTTGCATTGCTTGCTAGTCGCACAGTGCTGGCCGTAGCACTGCCTTTTGCATGAGTTACTGGCGCACATCCAAGTATCTGGCTGGCACCAAGTACCTAGAAGTACATGTCAACACCACTGTGCTATTGCTAGAGAACCTTCCACCAGTGCTGGGTTTTCCAGGAATAGTTTTTGACGTGTTTTAGGAAGGATATAGCCCATAGTTATATCTGAGTAGACCATGTTGCTTTTCATTCAGCTTGTGATAAAGATGTCCCTAAATCCATTCCCCAACTTCTCTGTAAGCTGGTAAGCTGTCCAATCTTTATATCAAACAATATACATTTTTTTAAAAAAGAGCATGTGTCAAAGTGTCCACGGAACCGCATTTAATAGGAGACTTTAGAAAGGGAAACGGCACACATGGAAATGGGAGACATCATAAATGCCACTGAAACTGAAATGATTTTGCCGCCTATCCTATGCTATTGTAACATCTCATGGCCATTAGCTTGAGATTTTCTGTTTGGTTTTGTTTTTGAAAAATCTGCATTGAAATTCATCTTACAACTTTTTATTTTATTTTCAGGTTTTTTTTTTAATTCTACACAGCAATACATAATGCATACGGCATGCCTCCAATGAGGCATGAAGGGGAAGTCACATCCTCAAAGCTGTCTGACACAGATTGTGTGACATATACAACAATATTGTCAGTTGTTGCTCATAAAATGACTTTAAAAAATAACCTATCTTGGAATCATCACAACATAGAAATATATTTCAACTTTGTCCTATAATTTATTTTATTTCTTTCAGTGACAATAATAAAAGGAAATTATGTGTCTGAAAACTTGTAACAAGTTTTGCTTGATGATATTTTTAAAACTAGCATGTTTCTTCTTTATGATTAAATATGACTTTATGGATATAGAACTGGAGTATTTCCAGTTAACAGTGATTTGGAAGCTGTAAGCAGGCTTCTTTCATTAAAAAAGGCAATGGCAAATCACTGCTGTTGTTGCCAAGAAAACTGCAAAAGGGAACTTGAGTTGAAAGCTTCTGTATCTTTTTTAAAATTTTATTTTATGAAACAATTTCAAAATACAAATGTTTAAAAGGCAAAGCTCGAACAAACTATAAACAGCGCCAGGAACAACAAAGTAAGGCAAGTAAAAAATTGCCAGCTTCCTTATATTACAAGGTAATATTCCTGCTATAGGCAGGGTTATAACTTGATTAGAAAGTAAGTACCAGTTGCCTTACATTGAAAGCTATTCCAAAAAAGTATTCCAAACTTCAAGAAATGTTCGACACAACTTAACACCTTACAATACTCAAAGGTGGTATGTGAGCAGTTCCACTGTAGCTAAATCCCATAGTATGTTGTACCAGGAGTTTAAGGTAAGTGTTGTTCTGTCCAATATTTTAGCAAGCTTCTGTACCTTTTTAAGTCAGGAGAGTATCATTTTTTTTCACTTTAAAATTAAAAATAATCTGTTTCCAAAGTCACTTTTTTCTGAAACTTCAACTTTTTGGAACTTATTTTGTTATATTTTTAGACTAGAAAATTGCATTTGTGCATTCAGGAAGCATAAAAGCTAAATTCTGGTCCATCTTTTACTGCTAGAGTGCAGATCGGGTCAGTTCGTGCTGGAATTAACTAAGATCAAATTCTATAGGCAACCCTACTTGGAAACTGCCCAGTCTCAGCAGGCAGTTCCCCAGAAACACACACACCTCCAAACCCAGATCTCTGTGTAAAGAATTTTGTGTTAGACTCTGCTGGCTGTTTCCCTAGATAGCATATCTTATAAAATAAATAATATTTTAGAACAGTATTATTTATGTTGGAAAATATTATTATCCATTATTTAAGCTCCCTTGAACATTTTCTAATGGCAAGGTGATCTGTTTAATGCAAAAATAATGTCAGTGCACTGAATGAAACGTTACCAAGGATGAAAGCATTTTTGATTGCTCCCTTATATCTTCCAATACAAATAATATTGTTTTAAAATGCTGTTGGCTTATTTATTCAATGCTTCCCTGGTTGCTTTCTACAGTTTATCTGCCAACTAATCAAGTGGATGATTATTATTTTGATCAATGCCATAAAGAGGAATGGGAAGCACTGTTGAAACAGGCAAGGGGAGAAGACTGAGGATGAATGAACACTGGCTGGTATACTGGACCAGCAAATATACTAGGACCCTCTGTTCTGCACACTGGTGTGATATAAGGGAGGCCCTAGGTGGGGAGAACAGAGACCTGTTTGCATTTGGCTTTACTCTGGAATATATCCCAGGGGCATTTCTGTACTTAGCTTCCCATCGGTTGGATAGGAAGAGTGCAGAACAGGCTAATGTGTACCAGCGTTCACATTTGGGAACACACTTGTGCAGGTGCGTGTCCAGTCCCCAACAGGGCACTGCCATTTTGCTTGCAGTGCCTGGTGCAACTGTGGATGCACTGCCTTCACAGCAATGAAGACGCTCTGCATGTGAGCAGTCACATTTGGGGTCATCTGAAGTGCTAGCATGCTTGTGCGGCACCTCAGATGACCCCTCGAACTGGAAATGGTGCAAATGATCACCGCTGGACGCTTCAAGTAAACCTTTAGTTAGGGTTAGTTTGTGTGTGGTGCACCTGCCCAGATACAAGTATGAATTGGCCTCTGTTCTCCACATGCTAGCACAGGTTACAGCAAGCCCCAGGTGAGTTCGGCCAGAATCTGTATTAACATATGGACAATAAACCCCTATTCTGAGATATATTCCAAAATATGGCCCAGTGCATCAGTCTAGGAAGGGAGGTTCCTAGCATACTTGCTGGCCCAAACCAGCCTGTGTGGAAACACCCTGAGCATCTAAGTATGCAGATTTTAGGTAAATGTGTGACATTTACAGGTAGAATAGAAAGCCCAATCCACACAAAATGCATGTAGTTCCCCCCAAAACCTATTGACATATCATCCAGTTATGCAATATTTTCTCTTTTCGTAAAGTATCACAATTGGTCCTTATCATTCTATTTTTGTACCCAAAACTTGTCCAGGCAAGATAATGATGGTAAAAGCAATTCCTACATATTTTTCAGACTCGCACGGATGAAAAGAAGAAGAGTTGGCTTTTCTACCCATCTTTTCTCACCCATTTAAGGGGACTGAAAGTGACTGACAAAGCTTTTCCTCACAACAGACACCCTGTGAGGTAGGTGGGGCTGTGAGAGCTCAGAAGAGTGTTGTGACCAGCCCAAGGTCACCCAGCTGGCTTCATGGGGGACGGCAGAATCGAACCCAGTATTCCCAGATAAGAATCCGTCTCCCTAACCACTAGACCAAACTGGCTCACAAAAAGATGGGAAATGCTGTCATTTAGCTAATCTTTTGCATAAATATTATACAAATAAATGTGTGGACTGAATGAATGGATATGAACTCTTTGAAGAAGAACTTTTTTTCTTGAAAGGCAGCATGGAAGATGCAACACAAATGTATGAGATGGTACCAATTTAGTACATTCTTAGCTCTTATGCTGTCACCATGGAATTCTGAGACCTTTTCGCAATATGGCCTCTAGTACATAATTAATGCACCTCTGAGGAAGAGCACACACAGGCTGGGAAGGCTGTTAGAGCCTACAAGCAGGCCCTCCCTCCCCAGAAGTGCACCAATCATTGATCTAATTATTTATATGAAGAGTCCAAGAGTCGTTTCAGGTACCACACAAGCTCACTAGAACCTTGGGCAACCATAGATGTGCTGGATGTGTGGAGAGCATCAGCATCATCAAGGTGACGGTGCTGATGCATACACAGTCTTGGAGGTGCTGCCACCAAATGACAGCACCCGGAGGAGGACTGGGTCCCATGGTCTGTTAAAGTGAGTATCCAATCCCGGGGGTGAGGGAACAGGTAAAGTTGACTAGTGCTCAAGTGTGAGCACTAGTCAACATTGGGTCATCGTGCTCCTTTCCTGTCCAGCAGACAGGAGGTGTAGTGCAAATATGCCTCTGGTTCAAAATATAAGCCCCTGGGCCACCTAAAAAGTCCTGAAATCTCCAGAGTGCTGCAAAGTAATTTTAGGCTGCTTAGGTGTAAGTTCCATACAATGAGGCTGATGTCTCACCCACAGGCTATATGCATTGATTTACACGTTCACCAGACAAAATGCAAAGACAATGTGCAAATGCATTACACAGAGGTCACCTGAATGGAAGCTAGCAAAGAGAAGAGGTGCAGGTTCTGTCAGCTACTTAAGGCAGCAAGGTCCATGGCTGCCCAGATTTGCCACTGTCACAGACAGCATGCAGACCATGTCCCTGCGCTTCCATGATTGGAAAGTATTTTGGCTAAATCTGGGGAGCAGGAGTAACAATGCAGTACTATTGAAGTCATAATGTACATAGGTATTGATCTATAATACTGCTGGAATGACAGCCTCTCTCTGACCTTTTCTGCACTTAATGGTTGAGAGCAGGCATGGAAGCATGACTATGAATGTGTAGTTGTGCACAGCATCTCAACCACTATGGCAACCTCAAGGCACACTAGATGTTGCTGCAGATGTTGACATGGCAATCCAGCCTGGCCTGGCCATCCACGCTGTGTCTTCACCTGGCTGGTACAGTCAAGTAAGTGCAAACAGGCCTTATTCTCAGCTAAGTGTACTTAGTTGTGTCTCTCTTTGCACTTCCTGAAACTCAATGCTTTAGCACAAGTCAGCTGATGCATTCAGTTGCCAACTGTCAAATGTAGAAAAGTGACATACATAGAAATAAAGTTACACAGATTTTCCAACAGAGCTTTTATTCTGTTTTCCTTTCTCCCCTAATGTGGCTTATTTTTATTCTACAATGTAAGCCAAGAGGCAGAGACTGCTATGATTAAATGCCTCAACATTCAAGCTGTTCCCTCACCAATTTTGTCTGATATTAGATGTTAAGCAGGGGAGAAACTGGTTATTACTTGGATAGGAGACCACCCGGGTGCTATAGCCTTAACTAGGAAGCTGGAAAATATCCCAGAGAAGAAGGCAATAGCAAGCCACTTCTGTGTTGTTGCCAAGAAAACTGCAGGGATTTCTTGAGGCAGTCACCAAGACAGGCACTCAGCTTTGGTAGGAGCTTTACCTTACCTTTCTTTGGCATTTTTTTAAAGCAACTTCAAAGCAAAAGAAGCTTAAGCAGCAGATTGCCTGTAAATAACTGCCATGATGGCTGCAGAAGAAGGGGCAGTAGTAGTAGTTGGCTTTTCTACCCTGCTTTTCTCACCCATTTAAGGAGATTCAAGCAGCTGACAAAGCCGTCTATTATTCTTCCCAAAACAGAACACCTTGTGAGGTAGATGGGGTAGTGAGAGCTCAGAAGAGAGTTGTGGCTAGCCCAAGGTCACTCAGCTGGCTTCATGAATGAGAGTGGAATCAAACCCAGTATTCCCAGGTAAGAGTCCAGCTCCCTAACCACTAGACCAAACTGGCTCTATGCAAGCCTCAAGGAGAATGTAACAGACTGCATAAAAGACAAAAAGAACCGGTAGGATGGCTTATTACTTTGTGATGAGGATTTCTGAACTATTGAGAAGAAGGAGAAGTATGCTCTGTGTGTCTGAAAAAAACAAAAAGCAAGTAACAGCTGACCTGAAGTGTGTGGGCCCTAAGAAAATGTAACAGCAATAACAGTAATAATAAAGGCCTACTTATTTTTGTGAGAAACAGTGCTTGCCACAAATGGTTTGAGGCACTTCCCCCCCCCCAAAGTTAGAACAGCAAATATCAGTCACATGAGGGCGTGAAATATCAAGGTGCAGATTCTCAAAAATCACCAAATTATTCAGAGTTGCCTTTCAATGACACCCAACAGCTTGCTGCCTTAGGTTAATTCCTGATTTTCCCTAATGGCCAGTCCAGAAAAATGTTAATTATGCAATTAAAGCTGCATTTAACAGTGAGCCATCTGCACGGAAAGGCCTGTTATTGGAATCAGTGGGTCTAGAAGAGCCAGATCCACTGATTCCAACCATAGAAAGGTGTGGATTGGATCAGCAATATCTGTACAACAGCACTAGGCCAGGCCAGGCCACAGAGGATGTTGAAGCACATGCAGACATTGTCGTCAGGCTTTGACACCTCTGAGGTGCTCCAGAACTCAGAGCTTCAGGGGTATGCACTTCATCAGCAAGCCAAGATGCACCACTGACAGGCATCCCCTGGAAATCCAGAATACAGGAGGCTCATTGGTACACTGGTAGGCACAATTATGTTCACCAGTGATACCAACACCTATTTGGCATCATGCTACATTTAATACAGACATAGTGACCAGTCTGGTGTGTGGCTTCTTCTATGAAAATCTATGAAGCCTAGATGCTCACAATATGAGCCCTTAATCTGCAGTAACGCTTTTAAACAAATTATTGTAATTATACATAACTGACCTTCGTATAAATGCAGTCAAAGGCAAAATCCACACAGGGACTTCCCAGCGATGCTCCAATGAGACTACCACTGAGAATCTCTTTAAAGAAGACTGCTATATGTGCAGCCCTCTTCAAAATGATGGGGTTCAGTCTACATACCTGCCACTATCTTTAGCCATGTGAACATCGCAGCTGGGGAAATTTCATTCCTTAGCTGTGAAATGGGTAGTAAGGCCTCTTCAAACCTAGGGAATGCCCACACAGGCCTTTCCTGTTCAGAAACAAAGGACAATAAGCAGGTAGGCACACTTGAGTTGCAGGGACTCAGGATGAAATGGCCACAGGAAAAATCAACAGTTGGCATAAGTCATGAAGAGGCAAGGCTGAGCAGATAGTGTGCCCTCACCGCTTTACAGCATCGATATGTGCACCTAACTATCCTTACATGGTGGATACACAACCTATCCCATGCTAATGTGATGAGATAGGACTGTCTGGACTCAGGTCCCATCCTAGGTTCCACTGTGGGCTTCAAAGGCTGTGCCTGGCCCATGAAGCCAGTGTGGAACCTTTGAAGGCCTGGAACAAATGTTCCTAGCCTTCACTGTTGCCAGAAGTGGCATGGCAACTTCCTCAAAACAGGTCCTTCCTGTGCTCACTAGTTTTCTGGTAAACCATGATAAGACACCATTTTGTGTGCCCTATTGTAATCTATGCTCCCATCAAGGGGGCAGGGCCTGCTCTGTCTCTCAACAGCATGCAGAATGAGGTGGACTAGATTTCTCTGTGGAATGGGGTTCTGGCTCAAGCAGAAAGAGCCTAAGGAAGTAAAACTGAGGGAAAGAAAGAAGTATAACTAAAAAAATAAAATCATCTGGTCTTCACTGTGCATATTCTGAGAAAAATGGCACTGTTATTAATGGCACTGTGTTTTTTTCTTTAATTGCCACTGAACCACTGCAAAAGGATTTAAATAGGCAGCAATGTCACGAGTGGCAATGGGTGGTCTTGACCTCAAGTACGGGTTGCTCCTCTCTCCAAAAAAACAGTGGCTAGTTAGTTAGCCACCTGTTAGTTTTGACCCTGCTGCCAGCCCAGTCAAGATGTGTTGACTGTTCTGGAGGATGACAACGGACAAAGTTAAGTTTCCCAGTAGAAAATCCCCCACACACACACTGCCATCAGACCCTAGCCTAAGGAGCCTATGCCCCCTTCCCCTCTAAGCCTACCCTGCAGAGAGCTTGGGGCTGCTGGTTTTCCCCCTCCTGCCTCCCTGCCTCCCTTCCCCCTCCCCCCAGCCTCCCTGACATCCCCTGTTGGTTTCCCCCTTGCCTCCCTGCCCCCACTGGTTCGCCGCCACCACCACCCTCCATTGCCATGGCCAGGTGGCTGTGGCAGAGTTAGCCGTGGTAGCCACAGTGCTGATGGCTGGGACTAGTGGGCAGTACATGGCTGGCACATAGTTGCTGAAATGGCCCGCTGCCATGCCTAGTGCAAAACGGCAGGCCCATGGGCACAAGCCGCATCCTGCTGCTCCTGCCGCAGTCCTTGGCCCATGCCTGAATGTCACTACAAGATGCTTCCACAAAGTTGCATGACAGCTGAAGTTGCAAAATGTGACATGTGCCAGTAGAACTGAGCTGAATGGTTGTGATTCATATCACAACCTGGGGAAGAGAAAGTTTCTTCAGCCAAAGTAATTGTTCTTTCACAAGCACCTTGCTCAAAATTACATGACTCAAATGAAGAGCTTTTGAATCTGATAAACTGATAACACTAGACAATTAATCTTTTGTGTGTATTTTTAAGGACTCATGTTGAAAATCACATTGCTTTTCAAATGCAGATTAGTCAGTGACTTGGAAGTAAGACTTTGAGTGACAACTAGGAATGTATTCTTAACAAAGGGGTCCTTTAGCTTTGGGATTAAAATACAGAGGTCATATAAAACCATAGCTGAACAGTCCGATAATTAATAGGTAGCTATAGCTTTAAATACACTTATCTGAAGTGCTCTGAGATGTAGTCTTTGTCACATTTTTGGCTAATTTATGACTGCATCTGGTGTGATGTCACTGTACTTGGGAATTATTCAATTGAGAAACATCCAAGTGTATAAAATATATTCTAAAATACATTTTTTTAAAATGATATAGCCTCAAGAACATCTTTGACAGGCTGAATTTTCTAGCAGTTGGTTAAAAGCAAAACTCCCATTAAGATAAACCTCTGTTTTACAAGAGAGCTTTTCCATACATTTTTTATCAGATTTTTACATATTTGATATTGTTGTGTGGTGATTCACACATGAAATATATAGATATACGTGTGTGTGTATACACATATATATGTATATAGAGAGAGGGGGGAGGGAGAGAGATAGGGACAGAGAGACAGAGAAAGAGAACAATTAGCTCAAGTGTGGGAATACATGGAAGGGCATTCTCAGCTATAGCCCTCAGGTTATGGAGTGACTGATGAAGGCATACCTCTTTCCATGGCCTTTGGCTGAGGAAAAAGTCCTCTCCCAATGCAGACTCGTAACTGTTTTAGTCATTTTTTTAATCTGCTTTTATTATGATTTTATTGTGACCCACCCTGGGACCTTCAGGTATAGGGTGGGATAGAAATGTAATAAATAAATAAATAAATAAATAAATAAATAAATAAATAAATAAATAAATAAATAAATAAATTTTTACTGAAGGGATACCATATTTCTTACGTCATATGCATTGGTGACAAACTGCTCTTGTGATGGAAACAAGCACCTGCAGGCTATTGTTTTCTGTTTTCCTCAATGCCTCAAAATAAGCGTAGTAAAGTATGTTAGCAGCACCCTGTGGGAAATTAAAGACAGTAGAGGACAAGCAGAGCATCTCTTCAAGGACAGCCTAAAAGACAAGTTGGTGCCACCATGGCTGTGCGATCGTGTCAGAACATGAGCTGAAATAATCGATTTCTTTCAGTTATTGAAGAAAAGGCTGAAGAAAAGGCTCTAGCATCCATAGCATAAAGTAACCAATTTTGCTAAAAGGGACTCTTGGTACTATGTAACTGAGTTTACACTCTACTACCTCACTACTGGGATCAAAATGGAGCTGTTATCTCTTAAAAACAAGAACAAATAAACCCTTTCCAGGCCGGCAATCTGGGGAAGATTCACATCTCTTCACTTATCTTCCCTCAAATTCTAGCCAGCTCAATACTGCTTCCCCGAGTCTAGTTACTTCTCGTTGACTCTAAAAGAGCTACAAGCTACAGGTGTGCAAAATATGTTTGGCTACACAATCATTTATAAGTTATGCTGGTTATACTATTCATGACATTACAACTGCATGCTACTATTAATCCCCTAAAAACCATGACAGGCAAGAGGCAGGTCTGACAACACCTGTCTCAAGATGTCAGATGCTACTGCTCGGCTTGTCATTCAGCAGAATAGCATCACAACAAAATCTCCTGTGAGGTAAATGATTGCCTCAGTTGTCTACCTTAAAACGACTCTACTTCTTTAATTCCAACAATAGTGTCCTACCTTTTTCATAAGCAGGGATTGCATGATGCAGAACTTATCTCAGTGACAGCTAATGGGGTAGAAGGTAAGTAGCTAAAAAAGAAGAGGCACCAGGGTTCAGAACAGAGCTTATAATAAGTAAGATACTGTTGTTGCATTTCTAGGCAGACCCATATAAAAAATGAATCCATTGAACAGTGGTTATGCATACATTAGCTATTTGCTGGGATTCAAGAGTCGGTGTCTTCCGCTTGAGATGCCCATAAGCACTTGGTGGGCCAGTGTGTGGGACAGGATGCTGGACTAGATGGGCTGTGACCTGATCCAGCAGGGCTCCTCTTATGTTCTTATGAGCTACTGGGTGTAGTATGGATATCTTTACATATTATCTCTACAAAGTGAACTAAAATTTGGCATATTACTGGCAATTATGTTATCTGAATGCTGGGATCTGAAAGATAAAGGGTACAATGAAACTTGGACTATTCTCTAAGGACCACAGTGTAAGTTAGCCCTGTTTGCACTAAGGTGATCAGGAAGCCCTGGCACACTCTGGGACACAGCCTGTAGTGTTGCCTCTATCCCAAACAGCCAAAAACTGTCTTGACCACCACTAGCTGTGGAGCAATAAAAACTGCTCTACACCCTAACCAAAATGACCTAGGGCACTCTCTGTACAGTCCCAGATAAAGCATTTGCCCCTGCTATGCTGCAGGGGGTGGACATCATGGCTGTGGCTGTACAATTGTGTGCCGTGTTGATAATCATAATAGCAGTGGACCAGATTCTTCCAGGTAAGTCTGGATTCCTTTTGGGACTGGGGCACTGCTAACAATGTGAATGCCAGCCACTGTCCCTGAACTTAGCTCTTGTGGGACACTGTCTCATAGATGTTAAGTGCAAAAGGGCCTCTATAATGGCCTAAGAGAAAGTAATTCAAAAATCCACTTATTTATTTATTTATATTTACATTTATATGCCACCCCATACCCGAGGGTCTCTGGGCGGCTCACAGCATTTAAAAAACAAATGTATAAAAACAATATCAAAACAAGTTTAAAAATACAGTGTTAAAAGTACAAAAATTGTTAAAAAACAGCAGTAATTTTCAGTGGGGGAAGTGTGGGGGACATTTAGCCAAAGGCCTGTGTGAAGAGGAATGTTTTCACCGCCTTCCTAAATAAGAACAAAGAAGGGGCCTGACGCACCTCGAGGGGAAGACCATTCCACAGCCTGGGGGCCGCTACCGAGAAGGCCCTCTCCCGGGTACCCACCCACCTAACTACTGAAGGCGGAGGGATCACCAGAAGGGCCTCCCCTCCAGATCTTAAAACACGGGCAGGTCGATATGGGAGAAGGTGCTCTTTTGGATATCTGGGGCCCAAATCATGTAGGGACTTATAAGTCAGAGTTAGCACCTTGAATTGGGCTCAGTAGTAAATTGGCAGCCAGTGCAATTCTTTTAAAACTGGTGTAATATGCGTCTGGCTAGATGTTCCTGTCAGCACTCTGGCCATTGCATTTTGCACCAGCTGCAACTTCCGAACCATCTTCAAGGGAAGCCCCATGTAGAGTGCGTTACAGTAGTCCAACCTGGAGGTTACCAGAGCATGGATAACTGTGGCCAGGTCATCTCTGCCCAAAAAAGGTTTCAATTGGTGCACCAGCCATAGTTGGGAGTAGGCACTCCTAAGCACGGACTCCACCTGAGATTCAAGTGTTAGCACAGAGTCCAGGAGTACTCCCAAATTTCGCACCTGTCCCTTCCCAGATATTGTAACCCCATCAAGGACAGGGTATCTCCTAACTACTTGGACCCAAGAGCCTGTGACACACAGCACCTCTGTCTTGTCTGGATTCAGTTTCAATTTATCCAACCCGTTACCGCCTCTAAGCACCTGCCAAGCGCTTCAACCACCTCTCCTGATTCAGCTGGCACAGAGAGATAGAGCTGGGTATCATCTGCATATTGACAACACCTCACTCCAAATCTCCTGATGATCTCTCCCAGTGGCTTCATGTAGATATTAAATAACATGGGAGATAAGATTGACCCCTGGGGAATCCCACAAGTGAGTTCCCAGGGTGTCGACTCAGTCTCTCCCATCACCACTATCTGAGATTGGCTCTGGAGATAGGAACAGAACCAATGCCAGGCATTGCCCCCAACTCCTAAACTCCCTAGCCTCTCCAAAAGGATACCGTGGTCAATGGTATCAAAAGCCGCTGAGAGGTCCAGGAGAACCAGCAGGGTAGCATTCCCCCTGTCTTTCTCCCGGAGGAGATCATCAACCAGGGCGACCAAGGTGGTTTCCGTGCCATGACCGGGCCTGAAACCGGATTGAAATGGGTCTAGATAATCAGCTTCTTCCAAGCATGTCTACAGCTGAACAGCGACAACCCTCTCTAGAACCTTGCCTAGGAAAGGTATGCTAGCCACCCGGCAATAGTTGTTTAAGTCTTCTGGATCCAGGGAGGCCTTTTTCAGGAGGGGACGTACCACAGCCTGTTTAAGGGCCAATGGAACCACTCCCTCCCTCAGAGAGGCATTTACCACTTCCTGGATCCACCCAGTCATACCTTGCCGGCTAGCTTTAATCAGCCAGGAAGGATAGGGATCCAGGGAGCATGTTGTCGGGCACACCCCTGCAAGCAGCTCGTCCATGTCCTCAGGCCGCAATAATTGAAACTGATCCAAAATAATTGGACCAGACAGTTCTCCAGACACCTCCCTCCGACTATGTCCAATTGTGACATCTAACCCCCTGCGAATCTGAGCAACTTTGTCCTCAAAGTGCTTTGCAAAACTGTCACAGCAGATATTAGATGGCTGAGGCTCACGCCTCATCGGGCCAGATTTAGTAAGGCCATTCACTACTCTAAAGAGCTCTGCTACTCGAGGATGCAATGGCAGTGGAGAAAAAACTACTTTTTGCTGCCATCACCGCCACGTGGTAGGCACTATAGTGTGCTCTAACTCATGTTCGGTCAGATTCACAGCCGGATTTACGCCACTTATGCTCTAGCCGTCGACCTTCCTGTTTCATGGCCTGGAGCTCCAAGGAGTACCAAGGAGCTTTCTGGGCTCTACAGGTGGGCTGAGGGCACTTGGGGGTGATCATGTCAATAGCCCTGGTCATCTCCTGATTCCAGAGAGAAGCCAGAGCTTTGACAGGAGCACCAGACATGCCAACTGGAAAATCCCCCAGAGCATTCAGGAATTGTTGAGATTCCATAAGTCTCCGGGGGCGGACCATCTCAATAGGTCCTCTGTCCCCACAGAGGGGGATTGCCGTTGTGAGTCCAAACCTCACCAGTGAATGATCCATCCATGACAATGGGCTGATACTCAGCCCTCCTATCAACTGGTAATCATCAATTTGCTCTGAGGCAAGAACCAAGTCCAGGGTGTGGCCTGCTGTATGAGTTGGACCAGATACAAACTGAGACAGCCCCATGGTTGTCATGGAGGCCATAAAGCACTAAGCTGGTCCATTGAGCGTGGCCTTGGCATGGACTTTGAAACCCCCCAACACCACCATGGTGGGGGCTTCCAATCCCACCTCCGAGACCACCTCAGCCAGCTCAGATAGGGAGGATACTGGGTAGTGGGGTGCACGGTACACCAGTAGCATCCCTATTTTGTCTCTCTGGCCCAACAACAGAAACAGGCCCTCAACCCCGTTAACAGAGCTGCCTGGTGAGGGAGATGGAAGTCCGATAGACCACAGCGACACCCCCTCCCCTCCCCCCTACTCTAGAACAGTGTTGCACTGAGTAACCTGGAGGACAGAGCTGGGTGAGACCAGGCCCACCATCCAGGTCTCATCCATCCAGGTCTCAGTTATGCATGCCAGGTCAGCCCTTTCCTCAAGAATTAAGTCATGGATAACTGATGTTTTATTCCGGACCGATCTGGCATTTAGAAGCAACACCGCTAGAGTAGTGGGTTTTTGGTTGGCAGGTCTCCCCAGATTCCTTTGGCTGGAAGGCGGAACTGAAACTCAAAATAGTGACTTTCGATTAGTCTCTGTCCTCACCAAAAGCTCTTTTTACACTGGGCCTTATTATGGATTGTATCTCAGAATGTCATGCTTGAAACAATGCCCAATTCTGGACTTGGCCTTATTCTGGAATATATCTTGGGATAGGGGTCTGTTGTCTGCATGCTAATGCAGGCTATGATAGGCTTCACTTGGTGCCTGCCATGGCCTACATGATCATGGGGACAGCAGAGACCTTTTCACACTAGACCCTCCCGAGTGTGTCTAGAATGCCCTGGGATGGAGCATACGCACAGCTGGGACAGCGGTTCCGTTTGGAACCGCCCCAGTCTGTTCCAAAGCGTTCTAGATGCATTTTTGGTGTAGAGTACTCAATTGCCCTCTACACCCGTCCCAACCTGTCCCAATGCTTCCCCACTTACCTGCTTAATTCCAGAGGGAGATAATTCACATTACGGCCTCCCGGCTGCACAGGGCTCCTGCCCTCCAGCCTCCCCTATTGGCTGCTGCTGATGCATCATCCTGTGACGTACTGGGAGCAGTCTGAAGGAGGGGGGAGAGGGCTCGATAACCCGTTGACAGCTGGGTGGGCCAGGCAGGGGACATGGGGTGGCCTGAGGGAGGGCTTCAGCCTCCCCCCAGGATGTGGGAACCTGCATGGGGGCCCCCGATCGCTGCCTACCTCCCCCCTCTCACCCGGCGCATCAAAACGTGGAAGTGGTTAAATAGGGGGAGGTTTGATGGGGGGTGGTTTGATGCGCTGGCTGAGAGTGGCTGTTGCCTGACACATGCCTCCCTTGGTTCAATGCCCCGAGAGGAGGATCCTTGGAATCTTGCAGTGCTTGGCTCTGGCCCCACCACCTCAGGGCAGGAGGGAGCGGGAGGGGAATCCTGCCAGATTGAGCCTGCCTTCAGCCTGGGGGCAGGACTTTGGAGTCCTGGAAAGGCCGATTGGTGTGGAACGCCTGGAGGACAGCTTCCCATTTGTACCTAGGCAGTTAAAGGACACATTGAGAACACTTCCCTTACCTGCCAATGCGTATGGGAAACTGTCCTCCACATATTCTGGCCGAAGCGCACTACAGCTGTTTTAGCTGTGTGTGAAGGCCTCTCGACTCTCTTCTGGGGTATAATTCAAAGTAAGATTAAATGCAGAAAGGCCCAAGGCCTCTTCATTCTGAAATGTTGAGTGACTAGAAGCTAGCAACTAAGTGGAGTGGAAACCAGACCTCCTATAATTTAGATTATTCTGTGGATCAGAATATAGTTTGGAATGGAGACACTGGAAAGATTATTTAAAATTAGCTTCATCTTACTAAGTGATGTCAAATAACTAGAGAAACAAAAACAGTCTGAGAAGACATTATAGCTTTTTTCTCTCCATTTCATTTTCTTGAGGAGACAGTAAAAACATCATTCTCTACTGCTAGACTCTTAAGAATGAAAGGGGGGATTCAGGTATTAGCAGAAGTTATCAGAGGTTGAGTTAGTTTGTGCTCCTAACTGCTTCTCTTCAGTCACTGCTGAGTATTTTATGTAGCACTTTTAATCATTTGGACACCAGTTAATTTGTCTTAGGTGAGTAGATTCACATTTCAAATTACATCTTTGAGCTCTCAAAAGCAGGGTTTTTGTTCGCTGGGGGTTTTCTGTTTGTTTGATTTGGAAGGTTTTTGTTTTGTTTTCTTGCAAGGGGAGATATGCTTGTGGCCTAATTATAAAATCTACCAGAACTTGTGTAGAAACAAGGGCTCCCTCTGTTTGTTTTACATTGTGCATCTATCCTAAATAATGGGGAAATGAATAATAAATCAAGCCTGCAATACTTTATTTCTGTAGAAAGTTATCCCCATTACCAGTGTTACTCTTTCAGGAACTAGCTATGGTTTAAATCCAACCTAATTAAGGAAAAAATATATGGATAACAGCTGCATTAGGAAGGTACATTGATGGATGCCACAGTTTTCCTAGCTGAGTTTAATACATACCAAACATGATTCACTGTTACCCCGAAAACCAAAATAAGCATCTTGTAAGATACTTATAAATATATAATAGTGTACAAAGCAAGCTGTTCAAACTGCTTCTGATTCCTGCCTAGCTGATTTCTCCAATGCCTAGTAGAGCCAAAAATCTGGTTTATGTGAGTGAAAATGCACAGGAAAAGAAATAGTAATTCAACTTGACTGATAGAAGAATTCAGGCTCCACCTAGTGGGTGAATGTGGCATTTTTCTTAACACGAAGAAATTCAGCAGCAGGAAATTGCAGTTGGGCCTAATGAAAGGTATCTTCTCTGCCTGTCCAAATACCAGCAACATTCTGGCCATGATCACACACGGATGAAATAGGCAGTGCTGTTAAGAAACTGAACTGAAGCCATCCTAGTCCTGTTCATACCCAATTCCTAATAATCAGCCCTCAGATCATCCTCAGCTTGGGCTGCTATGCTCACACCTTTTATGTTACCCCCACCCCCACTCCACCTCCTTGAAGCTTTGGACCCAAAAGTGGGTGCAAATGCAGCCAACTGGGAGCGTATTTAGAAGTTCCTGGTCAAGACGTGGAACAGTCTTTATTAGGGATGTGCTCAAATGGTGTTTTTTTTTTTTTTTTGCATTCAATCCGTATTGAATGAAATGTAAGAAAATTCTTAATCATTCAAATAGATCCCTTTCAAATGTGGTAGGATTCTATTTGATACAGATGTATTCGTTTGAATTCGTACAAATATCTGATACGAATGCATACCTGTCTTCTATGTATGTGATACGTATCCCGTAATATATCTGCTCTGAAAGTGTCAGTCTGCCCTAAATCTGCTTTGAATATACTTTCAATCCATATCAAATGCACTCTAGATCCATTGGCGCAGCCACTTTCCCACCTTTCTGGTTCACAAATGTTCCACAGCATTCAAAGGTTAATGCATGAATATTGTAACATTAGATTAATATATAAATGTCCAAATTTGTATGAATTTGTACAAATATTGAATGTTATGAATATCTGTGCACATCCCTAAGTATTTTTTGCTCCATAGCTTTGGAAGATCTGGGGCACTCACACTCCAGGTCACTCTGGGATAGAGAAGGCACTGTGGTGTGTAGATGAAGCATCCCAGAGCGTGTCAGAGCTTTCTGGTCAACTAAGTGCAAAAAGGCCCATATATATATATTCACCTATATTCTTTTCCAGTCTCGCATCTTTGAAATACAGAAAACGGCCCTTGAGCCTCATATAATTACTTCCCAAATGTGTACATTGTTCTTTTTAAGAAATCTTGTGATTCTGGATTAAAGCACTTAGCTAAATATAGCTTCAGTTACATTTCAGGTCCTCCAAACTGCCATCTGTTCAATTTCACTTCTTCCTTGTTTGTGAAGAAGGACTCTTAAATCAATTTTATAGCATTTATTTATTTTTTTTTAAAAAAGATGTTATCTGTAAGGCTAGTGTCCTGATGTAAGCAAAGCATATTCAAGATTCTCATTGGCATTCATGGGAAATAAATATAATTCATTTGTTTTGGTTATGCATTCGCAACACAAACATGCACACACCAACAAATGAAACTAGATAGTAGCTATTCGTGTCTATCATTAAAATGCCACATTGGTTCAGGAGATGCTTTATATCAGCGTTCACCATTACCCATCCCTGGCAGACTTCTCCTGGGCATGACAGCTAAAGCCATTTTTCTCGGATGGATTGCTCTTGCTGGGTGAAAGCAATAATGTACCTTTCTTCTTTCTCAAAAGCAGCATTTGACTTTTAAGATTGCACTGGACCACATAAACAATTGCCTACCTCCAGACGGTTCCTAAATATATCACTATTTAGCAACGTTCTGGAATAATCACTGATTTCCCAGACAACAAGGGAACAGTGGGGCATAAGATTTCCCTAGAAGTATGCAACTGCCACCCTGCATTCATGTGCAGCCACCATTTTAAGCTTGGTTACACTCTGCATATATGCAGTAGCCATTCCTAAGATGGCAGATCATGAGAGTAGGTGTCTAGACAAGGTAAGGCCTTTCACTTTTTATTTAAAACATGGCCTAGGAGCTGATTTATCCTGTAAGAAAGTTATTGCATGATATTGCAATATCACAATATTTTGCTGGATATATTGTGTCTGTGGCAATAAGAATATGTTGCATGATGTGTTGAATCCCTAGCAATCCCAACATAGCTTCGGTATAATCTGAAGTTTTACAACCTGTTTCGGTGTGATCATAATTGGAAAACCTTGGAAAAAAATATTACTTTCTGGACTAAAAGAAAAGTAGGATAAAAGAATGATAGAAAAAGAATGGAGGTCGAGGAAGAGGAAGACAAGAAAGAAAGAAAGAAAGAAAGAAAGAAAGAAAGAAAGAAAGAAAGAAAGGAAGGAAGGAAGGAAGGAAGGAAGGAAGGAAGGAAGGAAGGAAGGAAGGAAGAAAGAAAGAAAGAAAGAAAGAAAGAAAGAAAGAAGCATTACAGTTATCATAGACTGTTTTCACAAAGCACCTCTGTGGTGCTTTGAATTGCACATTGTGCGTGCAGTGTGAAGGAATAGTGCAGCATCTGCATGGCCATTGTCAGATTCAAAGCCTGAGATTTCCCTGTTTTGAGGCTAACAGTGGGGTCAACCCTCCTGTCCCCATTGGGATCAAAGCAGGAGACGTTGGTTGTAGTGCTCCCTCCCCCACCTGTTCCAGTTTCTGCTACAGTTTCAAAATCTGAAGATGTCTGTGTATGGTTGCATAGCTGCATCCTAGAATGCCTTTGTGACTGTAACATTAACAGGAAATATATGGAAATTACCACCAGTAGAAAATCAGTGCTTATGAGAGCCATGGAGACTGAGTCTACCAGAATAAGTTAATGGCACTGCAGCAATAAGATCTCATCATTCAATGTCACTACAGAGAGGAGTTCCAGATTGACAGTAAGTCAATGTCACTAGGAAGTGGTGACCCAGCCTATGAATATAGGTCAATGGTACTTCAGAGTCTAAATCACATTATTAAACACTCACGGAACTACACTAAGCAGAGGAAGTAAAATATCAGAAGTAGAAATCACATTTCACCAGCTGTGTACAAAAAATCCATGTTATACTGTGGCTATATTCACACATATCTTCGGGTAGAAAAAAAATATCTCACCCTGAAGCCATAGATCCTGCCTGTGGTGGTGGACAGAACACCCTAATAGAAAAGCAAGGTTCCAGCTATCAGCTCGCCCTGTTGCTTCAATGTGAACATTTGACAGTTATTTTGTCAGTTGTGTTAACTCAAGGTTGTCCTGAACAGCTGCCAGCTATCCCCAGGAGCACTTAAGCCTCAGGAAGGAAGGCTGAAATGCTCCATAGGTGACTTTCCCATGGAAGTGGTTACCTCCTGTTTTGTGTATGAAAGAAGCATTTGTTTTAATTTAAAAAGCTTTCATTCTAATATGAAGCCTGTAGTTTGATATTGCTGGAGTCATTGGTCCTACTAAATGCCTCTCCCTCCTCCAACTGCCATCACAAGGCTAGGAACCATCTTGCCTGAGAGGAGTGGAGAAGAGGCAGCAGGCTGGGCTCTGCCATCTTGCTCCCAGCAGTGCCCCTCCCTCCTCCAACTGCTCCCTTCACAAAATGGCAGAAACTATGGCAGCCGATCCATCGGTTGAGAAACTGTCTGGTCCTGGAGCTGAGTAGATGCTGGCTGACCATCTGTACCATCATCTGGTTTGTCATCAATGAAGGGAAAATTCAAAGTAAAGAGAATAGGAAAATTCCAGCAATAAGAAATGAATAGAAGAATTGGAACTAAAGACCTCAAGTGCTGTTTTTTGCTGTTCCCTGTTCCCTCCCACACCATTTTCCTTTTGTTTCTTGTCTCTTTAGATTGTAAGGCTGAGGGCAGGGACCTGTCTAAGATTAATATAATATTGTAACCCACCCTGAGACCTTCGGGTATAGGTCAGGATAGAAATACAAACAAATAAATAGATAAACAAATAAACAAATAAACAAACAAATAAATAAATAAATAAGGTTTTCCAGATTCTTAGACGCTATAAATTGCAGGAAGAAGCACAGGGATCTAAAATATCTAAAAGACTGAAAGCAAAAGAGCTCCATTGAATTTTTTTTTAAAGTAGTGTTCAGACCACAAAATGGATACCCGTGATATCATAGCTTTCAACGCACGTATTTTACTCTTATCCCCATGTAAAGAAAATTCTCTTCATGACCTTCCTTTTTTTTGTTAAGCTGCAGAATCATTGCTATTTCTCTATAACATACCTCTAAGCACATTTGTGCAAGAACCAGAATGAACCCAAAGTGTAATGAGTTGAACTCCCAGTTTGATCCACATGAGCCAGTCAAGTGTGTTTTAGGAGGTGTTTCTACAATTACAAAATTGTCTTCCCCTGAGGACTGCCAAAGCCTAAGGTGAAAGGCCATCTGGAAGTGGCATCAGGCACCATATTGCGTGGCATGGACAAAAGCACCCCAGTGATTTCTTCTAATGCAGTCTAGTTTGGTAGTGGTTCGTTAAAATCAAGTACCTTTTCAGAATTAAAATATGTGATGAGCCATAAAATGGGGAAAATCTCAAGAGATGATAGCAGGGCTTAACATTTCAAATATGGAATAAGCTGCACCAGCGTTTATCAAGGCATCTCAGGTAGGGCACAAAAGCTTAAGGAGGAATTTTCATCCTTTGTTAGCAGAAGAACTGCAAGCGGGTAAACTGCTAGATGGTTGTTTAAGTGCAGTAAAGGTTCAATCTGACTGCTTTCTTATTGCTGCTGGGGAGCTCCATAGCTTATGAGCTTTCGTGTTCGGTAGGAAATGAAAAAGAATAGAACTGGATTACTTTCGGTGTGCAGGTCTGAGGTCAACTAAAAACAGCTTTAGGGTCAATCTCTCTGCTTCACATTTCAGAGTAGCCAGCTCATCCCAGTTAGCAATGCTTTAAAAATAAAGGAAAGGGGGGGGGAGAGGAAAAGAAAAGAGCTATAAAGAAAAAAAGAGGAAGAAGCAGTAGTCCAGGCCTACTTCCCAAACTGGTTTTGGTTCTGAAACTCTCTCTCTTTTTTTTTTTTTTAGGAGTAAAATTCCCAGATAGTCACCTCAGCTGTGGTCACAGTTAAGGTTTAATCCAGCTTCAGTCCACCTTCAGAGTGAGAGAACACATAAGCAAAGGGACCGATAATTTTTTCCCCATTATCTATCCCAAAGGTGAATTTTCTGAGTTATTTAACACTGAAAGAGAACAGCTTGTCACTTTGCTCTGAAAGTGGATTGATGCTGGATTAAACCATAAGTGTGACCACAGCCCAAGTTAGACTGCATTTGTCTATAAGGATTTTGAGCATAACTGAGTCACTCCTGTTGTGAATGTATCCTGTGCTACACTTTCACAATTACGTGGAGAAGAGCAGATCATGACTTTGCTATTGCTCCTGCCCTGATGTCATGCATACTACAGGCTCTGCAGCTTTGCTGCTTATAATGCCAGTAAATCAAAGCATCGTCTAGTTCTGCTAGGCATGTTTAGACACTGCATTTAATCAAGACTCCTGGGCACAGGGAGCTGATATGAACTTCCAACAAACTGTGAATGGTCTCTTTTGTAATGGAGCGACCATGTCAACCTCTGGTCCACCATTACACTAAAAATATTTTCCACTTGTAATGGCAGCAGTGCGTAACGGTGATCAAATGTCCAGCTGGATTCTGATGTGAAACCTGCTGTTGAACCATAAATCCCAAATGTACTGTATTTTCTGGCGTATAAGACTACTTTTTAACCCAGGAAAATCTTCTCAAAAGTTGGGGGTCGTCCTATATGCCAGGTGTTGTCTTCTTATACGGCGAGTATATCCCAAACTCTATATTTTAACTGGAAAGTTGGGGGTCGTCTTATACGCCCAATCGTCTTATAGGCCGGAAAATACGGTACGTCCATAAACAAAAGCTTCCTAATCCAAGCAACAGCAGGCTACAGAGTGGTAGAGACAGCACAGAAACTAGAAACTAGAAACGTCACTTTCACCTACCTGAACATTTTGTGTCCCTGTTTGTGTATGTGATTGTGGACTTTTAACAGGTCCACAAGCCAGTGTCTGTTTTATCTCTGGCCATATCTGAGTTGCACAGCTTTTGTGAAGCTATACTACTACAAAAACTCAACTATCTGTGGGAACAGAAATGACAGGAAGTGTAGTTCAGCAAAGCTATCTTAGGGATTTTTTTGGTGCCCTAGGTGAAGTATGATATTTGACATTCATGTGCACACACTAATCTCTCTCTCTCTCTCTCTTCCTCTCTCTTGCCATATTGATAGGCTTGAAGGAAGAAGAGGTATATTTGGTTAGCAAGAAGATAACAAACCATCAGGTGCCACCTGCTCTGTGTATGCTGTTTGTTATCAGTCCAACTAGCAGCATCTTGTACCATACAGTGAAAGATAACCAAAGAGCAAGAGATAGCAGGCTTTGTGGTTTTGTAGATTAAACAGGACAGCAGAGTAATCAGACAAGGAATGTTAAAAGAGTGAGTGCTGAACAACTCTGTAGTCTTGAGACTCGATGGCAACAATTTTATGTGCTGCTTGTGAATAGAAGCGTATGTCTGCATCTGCTGGCTGTCTTTGCCTAATTGCTTTTAGAGTATTGCTTAGATATAGTACAGTTGGGCTTTCAAGGGCCTGTCAGCATGACAGGTCATATTTATGTTATCCCATAAAAGTGGTGGGCTCTATTGTCTGTCCCTGCACATTTCACCACACATTTTCTCCATTCATAGGCTATACTCATAGAAATAAAATGGAGGAGGAGGGAAAGAAAACAGAAGAAGGTGAAGACATCAGGCCTCACTTGAGCTGGACTGCACAGACATATATAGAGAGGAGAGGAATACCTTGAAGATACAATTCCAGGAGAGAAAAGCAGGACATCTTCTCCAGATGATATTTCAATTTACCCACCCTGCCCTTTACCTTCTTCTAGCCTGCAGGCATTGTTAATTCTACCTTTTCTGTGGTAAATAGTTTTGATGATTGCTGTTATAACTATGATTAAAAAAAAACAAACCACAGTGGTTTATTTTGTAAACAACCGTGACTGGATTTATATTCTGGAGTACACTTAATAGTCCGTGGTTGTTGAGGTAGAAAGTGAGGCAGTTGAAGAGAGGTGTTACCAGAGATCAGAAAAGGTAGAATTAATGGCAGGTGAAAGACTGTTGGGTTCCCAAGTGAGCTGAAATAAATAGAGAGAAATCTGTCAGTATGTTGGTATTTGCAACAAAGCATTTTATTCTGCCCATTTGAAAGGGATTTTGATTGAATTAATACACTGAAAAATCGGTCACAAATTTCTGGATGAAAATACCCATTTGGGAAGTCTGGGTCTAGATGCAAATTCCATATATTTGGTAAACTGAAAGGAGAGCAAAGCTCCTGCACCTATAGTAGTTCTGCAAATGAAGGAATTCCAGCTGATGAAGCTGCATATTAACCTAGATCTGCTAAAATTCCACATCTGCAGATCTGTTTAAGGATACAGAAACTCTGCTTTCTTTTCCATCTGACCATCCTAGTCATATCATAAGAACATGAGAACATAAGAACATAAGCGAAGCCCTGCTGGATTGGGCCACAGCCCATCCAGACTCACACAGTGACTCACCAACTGCTAGTGGACAATTTCATGGACAAGACAAAGACAAAACCTTCACCTGCTCTCAAGTCTCTGTCAAATGGCCTTCAGAGGCCTATCTTTGGACCACTGGAGAACAGAAGACTATGGTTTTACAAATGACTTAAAGAATCTTAGACTGCTTCACAAGCCAAATTGTTCATATGCTAGTCTGCCCCTTCCCCTCTCTTGAAAATTCTAAGCTAGAAGAAGTGGGTTGGACTAACATGAGGGCCACACGTTTCTCTCACTACGAGTCAACACCATCACCCAGAACTCCAACTAACACAAGGCAAAGACACAGGGAGCTTCACTGTGAAGCAATATGTTGGTTTATTGATGAGTAGGGATGTGCACAATGCAATTTTCATGATTCAATTCAATTCAAATCAAATATCCAAAGATTTGAAGCAATTTGAATGTTTAAAATTTGAATATATTTGCATTGAATTTGAATCAAATACATTGGAATCTATTCGTACAAATTTTCAATTTGTATTTGAAGATACAAATGTCAACATTTGTATATGTCTGTACACATCTGTACGCATCTGTATGCATTCATACACATTTGTACACATCCCATTTTTGTCCCATATGCATCCCGTTTTCGTCCTGTATGTATCCATACAAATGTGTACGGATACGAATAAGATGCATACGGATACATATGTAATGTGTACGTATCTGTACCCATACGAATGTCGAATAATTTGTACAAATGATTCAAAAGTTCAAAATGATTCAAAAGTTAAACTTAGAGACAACTGATCCAAATTCAAATGTCCGAATTCAATCAAATTCTACTGAATTTCAAATGTTTTGAATATTTGTGCACATCCCTATTGATGAGTAACCACTCTGTATAATTGCAGTTGACAAGAGAAAAATGCAGGATCCTGCTTAAATCTCAAAATTGCCAGATGGAAAAGCAAAACTGCAGGGCAAGCCTGGGCCCTTACCATTCTGAGCACTTGCTCCTGCAGGGTACAGTGGATACTTCCAAGCATTCAAACAGTTCAAAATACCTAGAAGTGTTCAAGTACTGTCTCCCATACTTGCACAGTGGCCATTTTCGCCAAGATGGATCCCCTGAGCAAGCATTCAGATAAGTAGCCATACAAAAGCTATTTTGTGACAACCTGGGTTGGGAGCTCTTTTTCCTT
Organism: Aspidoscelis tigris stejnegeri; assembly: GCA_023333525.1. Classification (NCBI taxonomy): domain Eukaryota; kingdom Metazoa; phylum Chordata; class Lepidosauria; order Squamata; family Teiidae; genus Aspidoscelis; species Aspidoscelis tigris. The sequence goes on from JALMGA010000001.1 coordinate 101,154,867, forward strand.
GGCAAGCAATATGCCAGAATTTTACCTTTATATCCTGGGGCACTGTTGAGATTGCCATGAATATGTTTGAGAATCCCCAGGATAACCCCAGGTTTTAAGTCCTGTCTGGATGCAGTCTTAAGGAATTGTCCTAGCATTATTTGGGTATATCATACATGTTAATGCCATTCCCAATATAGTCCAATATGATACCCATGGTATCATAGCACGGGAAATCTAGCAGTAATGTCAATTTTCCTGTAATAAATGATTCTTATCCGAAGTCTGATGAGCTCCTTTCATGATACCATTGTTTGAGGCTAATGGAAGCCAGTGCAAGTGTGCAAAAACAACAAAAGGAAATGGGCAGGTGCTTAGCTGACTTCTGGTACTCCCAAATTACGTGATCATTGAATGAGCCCCTCTGATATCAAGGTAAGTCCAAGATGTCACTAGCATCTTGCTAGAGGGAATTGTGGGAGGTTGTTGGGATCCCACATTGCCTTTTTCAGTCTGAAGGCATCCTTAGAGGAACCCTTCACAAAGATGGTGTCCAGCTACTCGTGGTGAAAAGGTACTCAAGCTGCCACCTCCAGCAGCTTAAGCATTACAAGACATAACAATTGTGTTTGCTTTGTGCTTGAGAAATTGTACTGTGCAAGCAAGACAGCTCCAACCAGAGATCTCAGCAACAGGGGAGGTCAGTGCACAATAAGGGATTCCATTGCATTACCTCATCCAAAGTTGTTTAGGACTTGACATGGCAGTGACAAAGTTGACATGGCAGCAGATTCACAATTAGCACACTTCCTTGAACAATGTGCTCTGCTCTGTCTGTAGCTTACAGATCTATTTTAAGTGCAGTTCTTTAGGCTACCAAATACAAGAGTCACTGATACCAGGCTATCTCCATCCAGGAATTGTTGTAGCTCAGCGGAACAAAAGGTATTCTTAGCTCAGTGGCCATTTTGACTTATACTGACAGCAACATTTGGAGGAGCATTCCCAATATATATACCTGCACAATCCCATTCACAATAGGCTGCCAATTCTTTTCCTGTACATAGGATCCATCCATGGAAGGCACAATAGGAAATTAGAGTGAGGTGTCGTCAATATACTAATGACGACACACTCCAAAATCACTTATGACTGAACTGGAGTTGATGTTAAAAAGCATTGAAGACAAGATAGATCTATGTGGTATCCATTGCATGGCTGATAGGAAGCTGAGGTACAATCCCTCAACTTCATCCTACAAAATCAGTCAACATAGTGCTCACTACTCCCAGCTTACTAAGCCATCCCCACAAGGTCAGCAATAATAATAATAATAATAATAATAATAATAATAATAATAATAATAATAATAATAATAATAATAATAATAATAATAATAATAATAATAATAATAATAATAATAATAATAATAATAATAATAATAAACCCTCCAAAAGAACAGTATAGTTGTGCAATGTTGCAATGGCTCCAGACAATCAGTTTCCTACATGTGTACTTGGAGTTTTGTACCAATTACATTCTCAAGCACTCTGCCCCAAAAAGTGGGGACTTGAAACCAATCATTATTTGCTATACGTCTCCTTGAGGCCAGCAAGAATCTCCCTTCATATAAAATACATTTCTCCTGAACTCACTCAAGAAAGCCCCCTTAACTTCCTTCAGTTAGTCAACTCATCTTTAATTTCACAGAGGATAAATGTGATAAGCTTAGTCAATATACACTTCCTCGGCAGCAGATACTGGTTCCATAAACCTGAACTAGACAGTACATCAGACAATCCATCTATTCTAAACTCCAAAATCTGGGCATCTGCAATCTGGGCATAGGAACAATGTGACCAAAGCTTATTCAGTCTCCAAACCATACATGACCCCAGTCTGAAATGGGTCCAGATAATCTGTTTCATCCAAGAATCTTTGGAGATTTCACTTGTCAACATTTCCAAACAGGAGTGAAAAATAGTGGTGTGCAAAATGTTTTGATCCCCATATCCAGTCAAGCATGGAAGCTGGATCTATATTACAGGTGGAAGAAATATGCAATCAAGCCCCATGAAATGAAGATAGAGCTTAACAACTGGATCCTTCCCCATTTCCCTTTTCATACTGCTGTTCATCATTGCACTGTCAGGACAGCCAGGGAAGTCCAATGCAGTATTTATGTGTCACTGCTGATTTCTGCATCTACTTCCATTTGCCATAGAGGCAGCCAACAGGATCCATGTGGACACAGCATAGGAATTCTTTTAAACATTTGCATACTTGGGAACACTGTCTACAGACTGTCACTATTGGCCCTAAGAGATGACATACAGATATGTGCCAACTGTGGCCATGTTTAGCATCAAACCACCCCCTGGAACCAGGCTTACCTTAGGGATATGCTTGAATATTTGTAACATTTGAAATTTGTAGGAATTTGGCTGAATTCAGACATTTGTATTAGAATCAAATGTTGGTACATTCGAAGACTGACATTCGAATACATGCATATGAAGCTTCGTATGGGATTCATTTAGGATTCTTATGCATTCGTATGCATTAGTACAGGATTGAACATTTGTATCAAGTTCAAATCCCACTACATTCAAAGGGGATCTATTCGAACTAATATGAATTTTCTTGCATTCGATTAAATATGAATTGAATACAAAAAAAAAATTGTGCACATCCCTTCTTAGCATGTAATGCTTGAGTCTGAACAACAAGCTTTATTTTCTGGGTTCATTTCAGCTGGCATTGGTACAGAGATAACTTCATTTTCCTTGTATAATAATCTTCTGCTTCCATGATCTGAGCTGGGGAGAAAGAAATCATACATTTGGTGTTTTTCATGGTGATGCTGTCATGAAGCCAAAAGGTGAATCTGCTTTTTTGCATCTTGCCAGCAAGAAAAAGCATGGATATACATCCCCCCGCAATTCAGTACAGATGTAATAGGTGACTTAATAATACATTGAGGCGAAGTCACAATCTTTGGAAGGAAGGAAGGAAGGAAGGAAGGAAGGAAGGAAGGAAGGAAGGAAGGAAGGAAGGAAGGAAGGAAGGAAGGAAGGAAGGAAGGAAGGAAGGAAGGAAGGAAGAAAGAAAGAAAGAAAGAAAGAAAGAAAGAAAGAAAGAAAGAAAGAAAGAAAGAAAGAAAGAAAGAAGGGAGACTGGACTCAAAAATGACCAAGGGTGTCTCCGGACAGTTTAAAAACTGCAACTTTCATGTTGCAATCCCAATATACTTGCCTGATAGTCCATCAAAAATGTGCTATATTGGCATTATGGAAATTGCAGCACTGATGGCAGGTTTTCTGTCATGATGGATAGCTTGCCACCTTGTCTGCTGTTTCATTGGATCCACATGCACAAGTACCATCAGGATTGAGTGAATGAAAGTCAAGCCCCACACACACCCATAACATATATCAGCAGGTTTCTAGTGCAGCATGGGCTTTACTTCCAAACAGGCAGAGGGGAGCAAAATCCCAGGGGAAGAACTTCACAGCTGTAGACTTTTTAGTGCCTCCCATTGGCTAATTAGCTGCGCTAAGTAAGAGACTGTAGTTCTGATTTTCTTAACGTTTCATTGCAGCAATTCCACTTGCCCCTGTTCCAATAAATGCATGGACATGTCTGTACAAAATTATTGTGCCCAAAAGTTTGGGGATGTCAAGCAGGGAAGGAATTTATATACCTTTCAATTACATTCTGTGCCCTTGTTTCCCATGATTCTTCCAATATTTGTGCTAAATTTGTTATCTGTCAGGAACATGCTGTATAGCTGGGCTCTATATTTCGGGGGGGGGGGGGAGGTTTTTTTTTTTGCTCTCAATGGAAGTTAAGCTCATTTCATTTCTTTCTCCTATATAGTAATTTGTTACTTCCCCCTATATCAGAGCTCTGCTCTTACTGATAACTGACAGGTTGGCTGCTGCTCTATTTTTGACGTACAAGTGTCTTTAAACAAGAACAGCTTAAATGCAGCTTTAGCCAATCTGTTCTCTGCAGTCATTATATCTCTTTCTTTCAACACCCCCCCCCCCCCCGTATCCTACAATAACCATATTCCAACACTGGTTTTACAAGTTCAACTTTACTGCAGACTGTAGTGCTGAAAGGCACAAGTTCTGTTTGATAAGAGTCTAATCTTCTCTCCCAAAGGAAAAAAGGTATCAAAAGTGGGTAATAAGTTGGCTCCAAAGATGCCTTTGCATATGCAAAACAGTAATTTATTATCAACTTTTGCAGACTCTCCCAGAATCCTGATCTGTACCTTTAAAAGAAACATGAAGGGAAAAAAGGAAGACCCCTCAGGCACACAAGCCTGGATTGGAATATCCTTGTCAATGAGGTTAGATATGATTGGATTTCTATTTGATCAAAATATAGTGTGTGTGTTTTAAAAGTAATATTCTAGATGCTATTATATTTTAATATATGTTGTAATTTTATGCTTTGCAACTTATTCTGAAACATCTGTGGAAAAGCATGATATAAATGCATAGACCATCACTTGCATCAAGTTCTTTGTGAACCATATTTAGCTTTGTAGCTACTGGCAGTACTTGTCCCCTAAATGCACTGAAAATTCTGACTAGGTACAGGCCTGACTACTGAGTCATAACACTGAGGTGTCACTAACTTTATACAGTATTGGGAAGATGAGCTCTTCTTACTCACAGAAGCTTAATTACCTTAAGTAATCACGCCCCAAACCCATTATCCCAAGTACTTGATTGAAGTGCCTTTCCTGCTCTGTTTGTAAAAAGATTCCCTTGAGCAAGTGTTTTCTTCTGCCTCTGCACGAGAAGAAAAACACACTGAGCAAAACAGTTTCCCTCCCATACAAAAGTCAGCAAAGAGAATAGGTCAACAGAGAAAGATTTATAAATAGAAAAACACTGGTGGTATTTGAAAACACCTGTTCTGCAGTTTCATTTAACATCATCAGCACAATTTTTTGAGCGTTTCTCCACTTCTCCACAGGGAGAAGAACTAATTTTTACCAAAGACTCTAATACAAATTATCTCCTCAAAGTCATTTGTCTCTGGTCTCACAATTAAAGTTCTGCTATTATAGAAAATGCATTTCTAACATTATTAGTTGTATGGTTTAAACTGCGACTCTAATTCTCCATTTTTATGTTATCAGCATTTCATCAGCAGTTGGGTTCATCATTGGTTAAAGTCTTGCAAAACTGTGCTTCTATGAGCAGATTTATGGAAGCAGCCATCCAAAGATCAGCTATTTTCAGTTGTGAAACATTAATATGGCTCAATTAATATGGAGAATCAAGGATTCCATCAAAGTTTTCTCTGATACTAAGGTTGCATTTCCACTTAGCAAAAAACAAAAAAAACAAAAACACCACAAAAGTATCCCATCATTAATCCATCTTTCTTAGGCCCCAGTCAGACGGGGACAACACAGGCTGTATCTCAGGCAACCCACTGTAGCCTCACTATTTTCCCCATAAAAAGTACTAGAAACTATTGCTGGAAAGCCCAGAGCTGGTTGTGGATTTTCCAGCAATGATGCGCTTTACTTACCTTCTGGGAATAGCTGTCATCATAGCCCCATCCACTGCACACACATCTCTATGCATCACAGAGGTGCCAGGGTACACATGCAGGCATTCAGAATAGCCGAATGTGTGTGTCAATAAAATATGCAAAGACAGCACTGTCCACAGTGTTGTCTAGCTAGAAGGCAGTAATTGCAGAGTCAGGATTTCCCACATTATCATGTCCTAGTGCATATCTGGCCACCAAGTGGAGGCAGCCTCAGTCTAGAATGTTCTTAGGGGCAGACTGGTCTGTGAACCATCCCACCTGTGAATCAGCTGTAAGCCATTCAGCCTGTAGCCCTTTCTGCATGGGACATTATCCTGTGCTTGGAAAGGATCTATTCCGGAGTCCTCCCTTTTCCATGCCAATGAGGGAAGACCTGCCCTCTCTTGGCCCTCTCCATCTGCAGAGAGCAGGGTCTATATCCCCCAATATGTAGCCATGCAAACAGCAAGCCTCCATTAGCAAGAATACAACAGGGATTTTTTTTATGGCAATGGTCCAGGAAGTGCCACTAGAATTGGTGCCCTGCCAAAAAAGGCACTTGGAAACTACAGAGACTCCAGCGCTGTCTCCAAGGAGTGGCCCAGCCTTCAGAGCAGGTTGCCATAGCTGGGCCAACAACCTGGCATGCCAATGGCCCAGAGCCTGTGCTAGGATAGCCTACCTGCTAGGATGCAGTGACATGGGATAGCCCAAGCCATTTGAGAAAGAGGTTATACAATTCTTTCAGCAACAAAGAGGGTGAAGCAGCATTTTAAAATAGACAGATATTTAAAAGAGAGTGAACTACTTTTCTGTCCATTGTTTAAGAGACAAATTGTATCCTTATTGTGAAAAAAATACTTAATGTGAAATGGACTCACAAATAACAAGTGGTTCAATGAGCCTGGCAAGATGGCTACTGCTAGACAAGAGGAAAGTGCTGGCGTGTTCTAGAGCTGGTGGGCACGAGTCCTCCCATACTGGATTAGAAACAACTTCAAAAAGATTGTCAAGTGCATGAAAAAAGTAAGAAATAGCGCAGGTGCATGGTAAGTGTTGAAAGTTGGCACCAATCCAGTGAAGAGAGAGAGAGGATTCAAAAAAATTTAGAGAAACTCGAACAATGGGCTGCAACTAATAAAATTATTTAACAAAGAAAAATGCAAGGTTCTGCACCTGGGCAAGAAAAATGAAAAAAGCACATATACAATGGGAGGAATTCGGCTGAGCAGCAGCACATGTGAAAAAGACTTGGGTGTCCTGGTAGATCATCAACTGAACATGAGTCAACAGTGCGAGGCAGCTGCAAAAAAAAGCAAACGCAATCCTGGGGTGTATTAGGAGAAGCATAGAGTCCAGATCACATGAAGTTATTATCCCCCTCTACTCTACCTTGGTCAGACCTCATCTGGAGTACTGTGTCCAGTTCTGGTCACCCCAGTTTAAAAAAGACGCTGACAAGCTGGAGCAGGTTCAAAGGAGAGCTACCAAGATGGTGAACGGTCTGCAAACCATGTCCTATGAGGAACGGCTTAAGGAACTAGGAATGTTTAGTCTACCAAAAAGAAGACTGAGAGGAGACATGATAGCTGTCTACAAATACCTCAAGGGTTGTCACAAGGCAGAGGGATCAGCCCTGTTCTCACTCTCTCAAGGAAGGACTAGAAACAATGGGGTGAAACTGCAGGGGAAAAGATTTAGTTTAGATGTTAGGAAAAAATTTCTAACAGTAAGAGTGATCAACCAGTGGAACAGGCTGCCACAGGAGGTGGTTGGTTCCCCTTCGATGGAGGTCTTCAAGCAGAGACTGGACGGCCATCTGTCTGAGATGGTTTAGGAGATCCTGCCTTGAGCAGGGGGTTGGACTCGATGACCCAGGAGGTCCCCTCCAACTCTACCATTCTATGATTCTATGATTCTATGATAGAGGAGCCATGCCAGGCAAAGGAATCCCCCATGTGTCTGTCAGGTCACATTGAAGGGCATTGACACATTCCCTTAAGATCTGGTATGACCCATCATCAACTAGATGCAGTCTAAGAACCTTTCTACACTTGCTAGTGTTCTGCACCTCAAATGCACTAAGGACCTTCCTTTTGCATTTCTGTGCAGAATACAAGAGGCCCTGTCCACCACTAGTGCATTCTATCCACACAGGATGATGCACAATGCAGATCAGGTGCACACATCTGGGTATTCAACCAGCATGAAATATTTGGAAGTGCATGTTATACTACCACACATGTGTTGCTGGTTTGCACCACCATCATCCCCATGTTTTAGGGGTGATATAGTGGAGCTATGGTGGCCTTGCCACAGATTCGTGTAGCAACCAGATCATAGTGCAACCATAATGGCTCTATATTCCCACCATCTGAATACAGCCTCTGTGTCATACTTCTCAGCCACTGCCCAAACCCTAGTTTTACAGTAAAAGAAAAAGCGAAAGAAAATAAACAAGTCATGAAAAATGCAGGGTTCTCCAAAACCTCAGCAAAGATGATCTAAGAAAAGAAGCTGCATTTTTTAAATGCTTGCATTGACTTTTGGAACCTGTTCCTTATCCTAGAGCGATTTTGCACTCCCTTTCTCATCCTGTGGATGGGAAAGGTGTGTTACGAACTAACGTTGACTACCACTTGCACCTGTGTTTAGTCGTGCTGCTGAGCCTTCACAGGGTACTGCCATCTTGAGCGTGTGTACCAGCACTCTTGCTACGTCAATGCTGATGCTTTGCACAGTCACATCAGGGGTCATGTGAGCTGTCAGCATGCTTGAATGGCAGCTCAGATGCCCCCCTCAGCCAGAAAGAGTCCAGATGGTTGCCAGCTGGACACTAAAGGTAAGGATATGGTTGCACCTGGGGAGGGTTGGTATGCTTGTGGTGGACAATTTCATGCACCACAGCTAGTTCATAATTAGTCAACATCTGGTCAGGCAGAGGGCACTTCTGGGCTGTAAGTGCCTCATGTAAGTGCAATTGCACCTGCCCAGATGTTGACTAATTATAAACTACAGACCAAAGTGCAAATTGACTCTGATGGGATTTTATCTTCACCCTTTCTTTACTTCCTCCAGACCTTAACATGCAGCATATTGTTCTCCCTCAGGAGACCTGGGACCCTTGAAATTTGCTTTTCATCCAGCCTGGTGTGTGTGATGGACCTAGTGTTCACATTTCCTTTTTCTTACTTTCATTTTCTCCAGCCCTCTCTCCCCCATCTTCTGCACAGATTAGTCATTCTAACACATTGCAGAGCAACATCTCAAGTTCATAAGTGGATTGGTTGGGAGTAGGAGACTAGTAGGAATATTCTACACATTATTACACAGCTCAAAGGGTCAATCATCTTCAGCAGAAAACTTTGTACGCCCAACTTGTTAAACTGGGTTATTCTGAGATGCATAACACAGCACATCCAAGCCCTTTCTCTTTGGCTTCATGAAACTGCAATAAGATTTCTGGTGCACGGCAATTTTTGAGAATTAATGAAAGACAGAGGTTAATGGACTGAGGTACAAGGCAGGGCCATCAGCTCCTTCCAGCTAGCCATTAATCCCAGAGAAGTACCCTATTCACCAACAGTTATTGCTTTATTTAGTTTTCTTCCTAATATTAGCAGAACCTTAAAAGCATTGCTGCAGCCACTGAGCGGCTCAGAGTTTTATTAGGCTGCAAACTTTCAACTGCCAAAAAAGGCTCACTAGTTCCCATCTACTGATCAACTCTAATGTGTTATTAAAAGTAGGTTATCGAGCCAATGAGTATCTCTAAACATTTAAATATTTTATATGAGTTTGCTTTGAGCAGCCCCAACCAATTAATACATTGTTTCATTAGGAAAGTTTTTACTAGCCACCAAATGACTCTAAATACCTCATATATTTCAGAATAACTTTCTTTTCCAACCTCAGAGTACCTTTAAACACAAGCTTGGCACTGTGTGTATTAATATATATATATAATTCAAAAATGTTCAAATGTACTCATTCTTCAGAAGTAATTTCCTGCCACCATTCCTCTAGGCATAATTCTTTTATTTATTCATTCGTTCGTTCATTCATTTATCTATTAAATTCCCAAATGACTTTTTGTACTTCTAAAGCATACATTTCTCTCAGTGCAAAAACTGACTTGTACAGGAGAGATACAATCACAGAGGGACAATATAATCAGGAGTCTTTTCCTGTACCATATAAACAGTAAATATGTGGCTTGTTCTGACTGGAAATTAATTCAGACTATAAAGTGCAAACACTCATGTGACTAGTTAGAAATAAGGCTGTGTTCAGATGTCCACAGGAGTTGCTTATCTAGAGTGTGGATTTCAAACACCTGCCTGGCCCAGTCCACACTAAATAGCCAGTGCTGACCTGAGATGGTAAACTGGACACATTGACATAAGAGAAGGATTTTTTGCCCTGATGACGCTCTGTCCCCTTGGTTTGGATCACAAATGGCTGTAAAATCAACCATGATGTGCTGCTACCAACACACCCAAAGCTGGTTCAGGCAGCCACTGTTTAAATGCCCCCCCCCCTGAGATAGTCCCTGGGATGGTGGAAGACACCTGCAACATCTCCCCACCCCACCCCTGGAGATGGCTTGCATGCCAGAGCTCTGATGGCAACCCAAATCTCTAAGCTCAGTGATGCTTACTCTCAAATAACTGGATATAGGAATCAAACATCACACACTTTTCAAAAGCCAAAGAACGTTAGGACTGGTTTGATGTCACAGAGCCTTGTTTTAGCCCACAAGAGGCCAAATGGTGGTTTGACAAAAACAGAGACTGAAGAATTAGGATGTGCATGAATATTCATAATATTTGTTATTCATACGAGTTCAGACATTTGTATATGAATCAAGTGTTATGACATTCATACAAATATGAGTGTTTCAGGACATTCATACAAAGCTTCAGAACATTTGTGAAATGGGGAGGTGGGAAAGTTTGAGAGCAGATTCAAAGTGGATTCAGGTGGATTGGATGTTTCCATTGTGGATATGTTACAGAATACGTATCGAATACATATCAGATATATATGGATACGTATTGGATACATATGCATTTGTGTCGGATACTCATACGAATTCATACAAATACATTCGTATTGAACAGAATCCTACCACATTCAAAGAGGATCTGTTCAAATGAATATGAATGTTCTTACATTTGATTCAATACAAATAGAATGCAAAAAAAAAAAATTTGTGAACATCCCCATTCTAGATGCATGGTCAATAATCAAAAAGTCTTTCTGCGCCTAAGTGCTTTAAGGACCTACATTCTGTTTGTTACTGAGGAATATGTGAGACCCCATTGACAGCTAGTACACTCTGTTTAAATGTCCCCCTGAGGTGGCAGAAGACACCTGTGATCCAGATCTGGATCATGTGTAGAACTAGATATCAAGATCTACCTGTGTACTAGAGGGGTTTAATCTGGAGCACAGAGCCACACTGTGTTGCAACATTAAAATGAACCCCACAGGAGCTTTGGGGCCAGGTATGGCAGGGGGACTGGCATGGAACATGCTGTCACCAGGCAGATGTCATTTTTCCACCACACAGTGATCTGTCCTGGCCATGGGACAGATATTTCTTCCTGATCTACTATTGTGTAATACAAGAGGGAAATGCAGAAAGGTCCAAAGTTGATGGGGGCTGTAGTTCAGCAAGATGATGAGGGTCTGCAAGGCTGATTATCAAGAGCTTTGTACTAAGCAGCCCACTGGTGGCAAAGGTAACCATGTGACTGGGCTAGGCTAGGTGCCTTGCCTCTTTCAAAGCTACAAACCATGGATCAGTTTTGGAAAACTCCCCTGCTGGAGTTTTCCTTTAAAGTGCAAGCCATCCTATTTGTAAATCAGTTGGGAGGAGGAGGAGGAGGAGGAGGAGGAGGAGGAGGAGGAGGAGGAGGAAGAAGAAGAAGAAGAAGATGATGATTCTCCTACTTCATGTTTCCACATTTCATTTTGTCTAATATACACATTTTGAAAGCATTGTAGTTTAATTTTTCACTAATAAACACAATTTGTATAAACCTTTCACATTCTAGAAACAAGTTTTACTTGAGAACTCTGTCTCAGATTTCAAAGTGGTGCACATTTCTCAGCCTAGGTTTGCATATTGATTCAGAAAGTGTTCATTTTGTAAATGTTTGTGTTTTGAAATAAACTGAATACTTTTAATCCAGTCAGAGCAACATATGGCGTTGTCATGATAGCTAAGAAGAAGATTGCAAGGACAATAATTGCTTGTAATTGGTTATAATGCAATTAGTGACTGAATAATTTCAGCTAGATTTTGTGGGTAACCTTTTAATATAATAATTATTCAGATTTATGCTCCAGTAATGGATGCATCAGGAATCAGATTGATTACATCATTGGTAAGAATAGGTGGAAGAACTCTTTTTTGACTTTGAAAATCATGGCCAAGAGCAAACTGTGGGATAGATCATGAACTCCTCATGTGCAATCTCTTGAAGTAGAATAGTAAAATCATATTGTTACCAAAATTTTATCTGGTAGATATTTCTTTTTTAAAAAAACTTTTTTATTTTAATTAAATTTACATATACCATCAACATACACAAAAAAACCTTCACAAAACACCCAATCGAACAACAAATATAAACATCTGGAGAACACAGAAGATAATCTAAAGCAAAATTACACAGCCATAAAATATAGCAGTGCTATTTCACCAAATATTAACCTTAAATTAGGGAGCAGAGCCAAGAGCTTATATTAATGGCAAACAGCGAAAAAGAAAATGAAGGTCTCAAGTCTGGTTCCTTTGAGCTTGTGTAATGAAGGGTTCCAATTTCTCAACAAAAAGGGCCTGCTGTTCTATGGCTTGCATCTTGAATTGTTGAGCTGTTATAAGTTTATTAAGAATGAGAGACCAAGTATGGATAATCCATTTCTCTCTAGTCAATAGATAAAGAGTTTTCCGGTATAATGCAATTTCGGCTTTAGCAGTGGTGATCAATGCCCTGTGGTGTGACAGGGCTAAATCATCTTTAAAGTAGAAAAACCACCACTGGGGAAAGAGCTGCATTCTCAGAAGAGATTTCAACAAGTGTTGATTGTACTGTTCCCCAGAAGGCCTCAGTTTTTGGACAATGTCACCACATGTGTATATACATAGCCCTGGACCAACACATGGGTAAAACATTTTTATTAAATCTCTGTAATGCTATGGGGGTGTAATACCAAAGAAACAAAATCTTAGCTGAGAGTTCTCTTTCAGCTTGTGATTTGAAAGAACTATACATCTTTCTTGGGATTTTGAGACAAACTTCTCTATCTATGGTAATATTATAGTCTGTCTCCCATAAGCCTTTTATCCGTGAAAACTCCCCACTATTGCAGTCTAATAAAATATTATAGATTGTGAGGCTATACCTTTTTCTCTATCACCAAATATTGAATTTTCATATTGGGTTAAATCTCATGAGCCTATCCCTGAACCTTGTAACTGAAGAAAGAAATTACGGATAGACAAAGAAACAAGCCATTTTTTTAAATTTACTGCCCTCAACCATAGTTTGGATCTCTTGGAATGATAACGAGGTAAAATCATATGAAATAAAATCCCGGATTGTGACTAAGCCTTTTCCTTTAAGCGTTTCCCAAACACTTTCAGGTATTTGGCTGGAAGCTTCCATTTGGGAGGAAGGGAGGGAAAGATGTAAGGGAGGGGGTGCCAAATATTTCTGGCAGATTTTCCAGGTGCCCAGGATAGAATGCGTAAGTTGGTTGGGGGTGTCAGCCAATTTGACATCCACCTGCTTAGCTAAATAATACTGAATTGGATGGTCCAACTTTGATATCTCTATATTAGCCCACAAAGGGGATGAAGGTGATAATAAGGAGAGGAATCTATGTAACTGACATGCATCATTATCCCACTGTAACATAGGATAGCCCCAGCCCCCTTGCTGAGAAGGCTTCTGGAGAATTTGTATTGAAAGTCTGGGTCACTCATTCAAAAAAAAAAATGAAATCATCAATTTTTGAAAACTAAGCCTTAGCTAAAATAGGAGGGATCAATCTGAGAAGGGTGTGAAATAGATTTTTTTTAAAAAAAAGCAGGTAAATTTTTCATTTTTACTGCTGTAATACAGCTACTCAGACTGAGGAATTTGATTTTCCCCCATTTAGACATTTCTTTCAGAGTTGTTTATTATAGGGAGATGATTGTAGTGTATGATATTATTAAAATTCTTAGTTTACCAAGCTCCCAAATATTTTAACTTTTTGGGAGCTATAATAATGCCAAATTGGTTTTGGATAATATCTTGAATGTGATGGGGAGAATTAACAAATAATATTTCAGATTTAGTGTTGTTGATTTTAAGATCAGAATGCTATATATATATATATAATTCCTGTTTGAGGGCAGAGATAGTATTTACCTGGTCCTCTGTAAGTATTAAAAGATCATCTGCAAAAAGACATAATTTGACAGAATGCTTACCGAAATCGTAACCTCTGATGGTCAGATTGTTCTGTATCCTGGATGCTAATATTTCAATAGCAAGTAAAAATAACAGTGGAGACAAAGGGCACCCTTGCCGTGTCCCTCTGGCAAGACAGAAAGAGGAGGAAAAAGGATTATTGATCCAAAGTTTAGTGGTAGAAGACTCATATATATTCTTCAAGAAAGAAATAAAAGAATTACCAAAAATCAAATGGGTTAGGACAGAGAGGAGGAAGGGGTGGGACAACGAATCAAAAGCCTTGAAAAGATCAAAGGAGATAACTGAGAGTAACTTGCCTGTTCATTTTGCATGTGACAGGGTCTCCAATTCTTTAATTTCTTTTAATAACGCGGTTCTCTTAGAATTGGACTGCTTATGCTGCCAGGTTCCTTCAGAAATACAGAGCCCCCAAATTACACATTTCATGGCATCCTGGATTATCATATGAGACATATCTGGGTTTACATTAAGATCAAAATAATCAGAAAAGGCTTTCTGAATTTTATCTTGGATGCCATCCAATTGTCTGCATTGTTGTGGCTCTATCCCAACCTTCTTCATCACAGGCCACAAATGAGCCACTTCCAGAGTTGTTTCCAAAGATCAGCAAAATGTTACTTTACTTCATGCCACTTGGTTCACCCCAGCCATGAGCATGGTGAACATCTAAAGCATCCCACAGTTCAGGAACACTTGGGAGAAGATTTTAAAATAGTGCCCAATTGGAGTACTCATTAACATGAATTTAATGCAAGCACAGCATCTCTCAAGAGGCAGAGCCTCCTGGGAAACACTTTTCTGAACAGGCAGGCGCTGCATTCTCAGGCAGCAGTTAACACAGCCCAAAGGGACTGTGCAGAAGCTATCATAATCTAATTGATAGAGAACCAGATGAATTGTAACTAGAAGTTAAAGAGATAATTAAGGCTGAGTATGAAAAATAACTAAGGAAGGTGCAACGGAAAAGAAAGCTAAAATGAATATCAACTGACACCAAGGGTTTAGTGATCAGGAGAAGCACAGCACAATGTCAGAAGAATATACAGCATGTGAAAAAATTAAACAGAAAATTTCAGAGCTTTATTAGATGAAATAAGGAGCAGTACTGTAGTAAAATCTGCAAAGAAATGGAAGAAGAGGCTAGAACTAGATAAATGTTTAAAAGGGTTAGAGAGACGAAGAAGAACAAAATTACCCTTGAACTAGTCTTCTTAAAG
This sequence comes from Aspidoscelis tigris stejnegeri, assembly GCA_023333525.1. NCBI lineage: Eukaryota > Metazoa > Chordata > Lepidosauria > Squamata > Teiidae > Aspidoscelis > Aspidoscelis tigris. The sequence goes on from JALMGA010000001.1 coordinate 101,170,120, forward strand.
AAGCAACTGGATAAAAGATAAACGATGGCTATAACATCAAGAAAAGGTGGAAGCATTGTACTGAATTTCTGTGAGCCAATTTGGTCTAATGGTTAGAGAGCCAGACTCTTGTCTGGAAATACCAGGTTTAATTCTGCACTCCTCCACGAAGCCAGCTAAGTAACCCTGGGCTAGTCATAGCTCTCTTCTGAGCTCTCACAGCCCCACCTGCTTCACTGGGTGTCTGTTGTGGGGAGAAGAATAGGAAGCTTTGTCAGGTGCTTTGAGTATTTTTAAATGGGTGAGAAAAGTGGGGTAGAAAAGTTAACTCTTCTTCTATTCAGGATACTCTGTGTGAAGTGTCAGGGAAGAATTGCAGTAGAAGACCTGCAAAGCAGTGGAATAAGAAGCAATCAAAGTGTTAACTAGTACTTATCAGCAAGTTGGAAAGGTATTCAATGACCAATAATATCATGCCAGTCAGGCAACATAGTGGCACTGTAGCAGCCATCCACACAGTGTGCACTGGATTAGGCAGCGTATGCAGTGCAAACTGTCCAGCAGCACATGCAGTGCAAACGGTCCAGACAGATCACCATGGCAAAGTCTGACCTGACATCTGATGCACAGTCATGCATTGCCACACCCACTCGCTGCACCACACCTGGAAAAGGGTGCAAAACTATCACCGCAGGAGCAATCTAGATACTCTTTTTTAGCACTCCACATAGATAGGTTGCTCCAGGGTGGCTGCAGCAGTGGAGAATTGTGGACAGCTAGTAGCTCATGTTGCACTGCATAAATATTGAAATGAGTTTTTTTTATTATAACCTAAATTAATTTCTTGCAATTAACTGCTCTAGTACCATTATAAGGAATTAAGGAGACCAGTGTGTTTTACAAAAGACTGATAACCTGAGGCATTTTCGCACTACACTCGTTCCATTTGGAACGGGTGTAGGACGGGAAGCCTAAGACACTTCAGGACGCTTTGACCATTTACACATAGGAGCGCAGGAACGCGTGTAAACGCATTCCGGCGCGCCTGTGTGCGAATGCTCAAAGCATTCTGAAGTGCCTTAGCCGGCAAACGCTGGCAAGGGGCGGGGAAACGGCTGCCGAGGCTCCCGCAGCCAGCAAGGCAGGCAATCCGCTGATTGTCAGCCAGCGCCGGCGGGGGAGGCGAGCCCGCGGCTGTCAGGGAGAGAGAAACATGAGCGAATGCTTCTCTCCCCAAATGGCTGCGGGCGCTTCATCCGCGCCGGAACGGATGTAGAGCACTTTAAAGTGCTCTACATCTCGTACGCGCGCAGGACAGCTCCGGACGCGTTGGAGCACAAGCCCTGCTGCGGCAATGCATATGCCACGTTTGAGGCTGTCTTGCACGCGTTCCAAAACCCCGTGTGCGAAAACGCCTCTGGTCTCACACCGTGATCCTAACTAATATGGTATGTTTGCATTAGGGGATATTTGGTAAGATCATATTCATACTAGTGTTGTTTTTTCTTCCTTAGAGCTTTCACAATCCACTGTTCCGTGAATTGTGAAAACAACTTAGGCCATCACCAGATGGCACCTAAATATAATACTACTTAGCAATATTCCAAAAGAAAGTACTTCTGGAATAATCGTTTGCTCCATTGAAGTCGTGACAAATATATCCAGATACTAAATATTTGTGTGCACCTTGCAGCCACCATTTTAGGCCTGATTTGGCCTTGTGCATGCACTGTGGCCATTTCAAAAATGGGAGATTCTAGGAGCAAGCATCCAGACCAGTAAGTCCTTTCACATTAAAAAATAAAACAAAAAAAAGCAGGTTGGAAGTACATTTTCCTTCAATAAAGTTATTGTGAGATATTAGTCCACTATCCTGGGATTATGTTGGGATTGCCATGCCCCAAATAATCATGGGTTTTACAGTACATCTGAATGCAGCCTTAAATACAGAACAGTGCAGCTATTATGTGATGGCAGCCACTCAGTGAATGCATATAAAAAGATGGTTCCTGGTTGCATTGAAAGATGTCATATTTGACATCTGCACATTCAATTTCTCATTAATACACATGGTTTATATAAAATTTGTGCTCTCCCTAGATTTAACTCTTTTAATTGACTGATACTGAACACAAACCCCAAATAAAATCCAAAGCGCATGATGTCTAAAAATAGGAGGCTGTTAGGGCAATCGCTCTTGACCCTCTTCTGTGTAAACAGAAAAACTTAATTACATTGACATTGGATTTAGTTAGGTCCATGGAGATTGTACACAATGCTTGTTGTAGGTTGACATACCCAATCTCCAGATCGTATGGCAGGGAAAACAGTGATCAAAATGACAGACAAATAAATTGGCACAAAAGCAGTATAATACATCCAAAAGGGATGCATCTCAGGAAAAGGTTTGTTTGCTTTATTCGATTTTAGAAAAAAAGGTTGGTTGGCTTAACTCATTTTTAAAATGCTGGGGGAAATATGTTTAAATGGAATACCTTTGTTTTGACCTTGAAACATGTTTCTTTTGGGGGGAGGGTTGGTATGCTTGATTCAAGATTAAATATTTTAAATTCCAAACATTTTGCCCAACTCTAGTGATCCTATAGCATCTGGACAGACATACATGGGACTCCAGAAAAAAAGTTTTTATTAATAATTCTTTACACTGAATTTTGGTAGTGGCACTGAGGCAAAGGTCATACATACACCTGAAAAGGGGTGGGGTGGGGACTGCTATCCCAGGCTGCCATCCCCCCAAGGAGCTTGATGTCACTATGTCTATGTGACAGCAGTTAGAAAGCAAGCTTGTGCAGTAGCTAAATCCAGGCACTGAGCTTGTAGTTAACTAAATCCAAGCACTGAACTGGTGCAATAGCTAAATCCAGACACTGAGCTTGTGCAGTAGCTAAATCTAAGCACTGAGCTTGTGCAATAGCTAAATTCAGCCACTGAGCTAAATCTTATTCCAGTCAGAAATCCACTAGCTGGTACAGGAAAACCACTACCAAAGCAGCTGCTTAGCCTTGAATATGGAGTGGCGTGTCTATCTTATCCTACCAAAAAGTTGTAAAGATTAACATAGGACACAATCCTCTGTACAATATGCACAGCTTCTTGAAGCTAGCTGATTCCATTTAAGTTAGTCTGTGGGGGCATGGCTGACTAAATCTGAGCAGCCTGATTGCCTGTCCTTATTCTGTTTGTTTGTTTTCTGGGTTTTTTTTCCCTTTTGTTGTTTGGTTTGATTCCTGACCTCCTTACACACTCTGATTATTTGATTATGCCTTTAAGGGGAGTTTTTCTTTTTAAAAAAGTCTATCATCTTGAGATGTTGTCAGACCTAACCAAGTCCATAGAAATGTTTTAAATATGATTCTGTGGCTCTCTTGAAATATTTGAAAGAAATGTTGCCCACGCATTTTCTTATAGGGTAACTGTTTGGAATACCCATTCATGAAAAAAAACTGTTGCAAGGCTGCCCCCATATGATTGCAATCCTTACCTGCCTTTGCCCCAGTCCTCAAAAAGTTCCAGAAGCCTTCCTACTCCCAGGAAGGAATAGGTAAGCAACAGACCCCGCCAGAGCTTCAGTTGCACCTTTCTTCTAAGCTGTATGGATTGGAGAAAGATTTCTCATCTTTGACTTCAATAGGCCTCTTTATGGAGATCGGTCCTCTTTATTTTCAGACTCATGTGGCACAAAAGAATTTGAAATGTATTGTTCATGATTAGGAGAGGATTCCAAGCCATCAGTTTCTGCAATATTAGCAATCCACAAAAGAGACAGATGTAACAGAAATCAAGCATCTACTCAGGCTCTCTCACTGTTCACTGAAATTTCTGCTATTTCCCAATTCTCTGATGTAGTTTTATATTGTTCCCACTTACCATTACCCATCCAAGGGAAAATGAAGATATAGTTAGTCTAAAAATAAGGTGATTAATAAATTTTTAAAGAAGGTGTCACAAGATTTTAAGTATGTTTGGAAATGTTTAGGAATACATGTACGGGCAAAGGATAATGCAAGCAAATCACTTCTTGTTCACTTACCTGTCTCTTTTAGAATTGAGGCATAAAATGTGAAATCCACTGTTTTTTTCTTCTCTGTCCCCCTCCCGCTCCCCCACTTATGCTTAGGTTGCACATATGGGATTGCATGGAGAAGTTAGATACTTGTAGTAGCCAGATGGGGAAGAAAGTTAGAACTGAGAAGAGGAAGGTTTTTTTTTTTTTTTCACTCAGAGACTCATCAGTCTATGGAATTTACTACCAGGTGATGACAGCATCCAGCCCAGATAGCTTTAAGAAAGGGTTAGATAAATTCACAGAGGGCAGATGTATCAGTGGCTACTAGAATGGATGCCCAGGTAACACCTCCAGGTTGGAGAGACAGGCAGGATGTCTATTTGTAAGGATTCAAAAGCAGGTGAAGGTTTTGACTACTTCTTCTGCTTGAGATGGCCAGAAGCAACTGGTTAGCCAGTGTGAGTCAGGATACTGGACTGGATGGGCTGTGGGCTGTCTGATCCAGCAGGGCTGTAACAGTCATGGAGAAGGGAAGGGGAGGGGAGGGGAGGGAAGGGGAGGGGAGGAATGTTAGGGAAGGGAAAGGAAGGGAAGAGAAGGGAAAGGAACGCAAGGGAATAGAAGGGAAGGGAAGGGAAAAGAAGGGAATGGGAGGGAAATCCAACAGGTCAAGGCTAACAAGAACTTCTATAAGTATATCAGAAGTAGGAATCCAACCAGGAAAACAGTTGGGCCATTAGATGGTAAATGCCATAAAGGGATAATTAAAGAAGACACAGAGATTGCCTCCATATTCACGGAGGAAGACAGAGGATACATGCCAATAGCTGAGCCTGTATTTTATGAAGAGTTAAACTGGACAGAGATAACCAAGGAAGAAGTCCTTGCATGTCTTAATTAACTAAATATGAACAAGTTACCAGGACCAGATGGTATTTATCCAAGAGTCCTTAAGGAATTCAAATGTGAAATTGCCGACCTTCTAGCAAAAATATATAATCTTTCCCTAACATCAGGCTCTGTACCTGAGGACTGGAGGGTAGCAAATGTAACACCAATCTTCAGAAAAGGTTCCAGGGATGATCCAGGCAATTACAGACCAGTTAGCTTAACGTCGGTTCCATGTAAGGTGATGGAAACCATCATTAAAGACAAAACTAGTGTGTACATGGAGGAGCAAGCATTGCTGAAAGCCAGCATGGCTTCTGCAAAGATAAATCATGCCTCGCAAACTTGGAATTCTTTGAGAGTGTCAATAAACATGTGAATAAAGGCAAACCAGTAAACATTGTCTATCTGGACTTTCAGAAGGCTTTTGACAAAGTCCCACATCAAAGGCTACTGAGTAAACTCATCAGCCATGAAATAAAAGGACAGGTTCTATCCTGGATTTGTGACTGGCTTAAGGGCAGGAAGCAGAGAATAGTAATAAATGGCAAATTCTCAGGGTGGAAAGAGGTAAAAAGTGGGGTCCCTCAAGGCTCAGTGTTGGTACCAATGCTTTTTAATTCATTCATCAATGATCTAGAAGAAGGGGTACATAGTAAAATAGCAAAGATTGCTGATGATACTAAATTATTTAGGGTAGTAAAAACCAAAAAAAGATTGCCAAGAGCTCCAGAGGGATCTCTTAGCATTGGATGAGTTGGCAACCAGGTGGCAAATGTGCTTTAATCTTAACAAGTGTAAAGTAATGCACATTGGGGCTAAAAATCCAAATTATGTCTATAAACTGACGGGGTCTGAGCTTTCTGCAACACACCAAGAAAGGGATCTTGGGGTTTTGGTGGACAGTTTGATGAAGGTGTCAACCCAATGCACGGCAGCAGCAAAAAAAGCTAATTCCGTCCTGGGAATAATTAGGAAGGGAATAGAAAATAAGACATCCTAAAAATCAATGCCTCCTCCAATCAAGTTACAGTATATAGTTTGTTTGCAGGGCATGCTCACACAGAAGAGCCACAATCAAGGGGCCAAAGAGCCACATGCGGCTTGTGAGACACCGTTTGTCAACCCCCACCCTAGACTAAGGGTCATTTCTCCACTCCTGTTATTCAGAGGATTTCTATGATTGAAAGAATTAAAAAGATGGGGATAAAGTGGATCTTCTGAAGTGGACCTTGGTTTGGGATGCTTCTAAATAGTAGCTCCCAGTAATACCCGTCACTAATATTTTACATGTAGACTTGCAATGGATGTCTCACACTTTAGGGTGCTGCAGGTGTAGGACTGTGTCTTACATCCTGTTTTCTTCTGCTTGCAGTTGTAGATAGGAAGTAGTCAAGTGAACAGAGGAAAAACAGTGCACACAGGCGTGCCATTTTTAGGCACTGTTAACCCCAGAGTACGAAAATCTCTCCCCAGTGCAATCCAGTTGTGGACTGCTAAAAAAAAGTCCACATGTTTACCAGGAGCATCTAAATTGATCCTCAATGCTGCATCCACACGCATTTCCAATGCAGTGCAGTGAGCAGGCAAGGGTGTGTGACTACAGCTGCACAGACACATGCAGCACCCAGATCATTTCGGGATGTTGCTTCCAATATTGTTGGCAGTTCAGGGGACTCCACTTTTTAATTCCCTCCACTCTGAAATATGTCTCATTACTTTCGTTGCACTCATATACATATAAAAAGCAGCTCAAAAGTGGCTTAGAAGTGGTCGTGTGTGGATGCTAGTGTTCCCATTCTGCTTCAAACCCCCATTAAGAACCAGATAATGAAGTTTGGAAGTTCATTTTCTGATCTTTAATGTGGACTAGAGGCACTAGTATGTGGATGCTACCACCACTAAGCTGCTTTTGAGCCACATTATGTTTTATTCTGTGAGATCATTATCAATGCACCAAGACAAGAAGCAACAAATGTCACAACGCATACAAAACAGAAACAAAAACACATTCAAAAAAGTCCCTTAATATTAAGCAACCTAAATATCTTCAAATACCTATTTTGAGGTCGATGGGTGGGTAAGAGGAATTATTCTCTGCCATCTCTCTTTCTCACTTACTGCCACAAACCTTGAATATGATTTTCTTTTCCTGAAGAAAAAGCAAAAGTTACATTTCTATCCCAGAACTTAGTATGTCACACTAAGCAAAAATGATCTGTCCACTTCACCCTCTGTGGGCCCTGACACTGACTCTTTAACAACTGCCAACCCTTTGTAATGGGATCCTTGACAACTTGCTTTTATTACTATCTCAGGTTAAGCGTCATCAGGACAGCAGAAGAGCAGTGCAACAGAAGGCGCCCAGAGAAGGGGCACCAGGTCAGAAGGGTAAGACTGCATTGAGATCAGGTTTATGTTTATTATCTGAATATAATGCTTATCGTGGGAAAAAGGTTCATAAAGTCAGTTTCTGTCCTTTGTAGTGTGGAAGATGCGTCACAGGTGACTCGGTCTGAAGAAAAGTGAGGAGAAAAAGGTCTGAGTATTTTGTGCAAGCTGAAAGTCAATAATTTTCAAAGTTCTCATCAGACTGCGGAGTTTGCATACTGTGACACTCCACAGGAGGGCACAGCTTCCCATGGCTGCTGTATGCCTATCTCATGCCTGACCCACTCCTAGACACAGAATCTCCGCTAAGGGGGAGATCACTTTAAAGCAGTATTCTGCACAGGTTAGGATGGTCCCCATTCTCACCACCACCATGCAGGCAAGCAGTGGTGACAGGAATGGGCCAGGCACTTAGCTCCAGAAGCAGGCCGACTTCTGATGTTGCAAAAAATGACCCTTGCCTGCAACTTCTGTGTCAGGGCAATTTTGTAGCTCTGAACTGCTAGACTGGACTGAAACACTTATTCTGAGTCAGGAGTGATCTCTATCGCATACACCTATGGGGCCTAAGTAGATTTTGCCCTAGATTCCCCGCCCCAGTAACTAAAAACCCTCCCAACAAACCATGCTAGGGATGGGCATGAACGGGGGAGGGGGGGTTGCATTCAATTCGTATTGAACTGAATGTAAGAAAATTTGTATTTGTTTGAATAGATCCCCTTCAAATGTGGTAGGATTCCATTCAATATGAATGTATTTGTATAAATAAGTACGGATATCCAATATGAACGCATACATATCTGATATGTATCCGATACGTATCCATTCTGAAAGCATCAAATCTGCCCTAAGTCCACTCTGAATCTGTTCTCAAACCATGTTGAATGTACTCTGGATCCATTGCAGGTGTGACTGGTGCACTGTTACAAAGCATTTGTACAAATGTTCTGAAACATTCATACAAATACATTCGTCGTAACATTTGATTTGTATACAATTTGTATACATTCGTCATAACATTCAATTTGCATACGAATGTCCAAATTTGTACAAATTTGTACAAATATCAAATGTTACAAATATTTGCGCACATCCCTACACCATGCACATATGTTAACAGACTGCAGGAGTAAGGTCAGGTTGAAACTGACATTGACATTGTTTTCGAAATGGGATGGAGTGAAATGTGTTCCCAGCTCCTGCACACTTGCTGTTCACCCCAGTGATCATCCTTCTATCAGTATAGAAGTTTCCATACATTGTTTGGGGCTAGATGGCATCCAATAGGTGAATAATATACTCAGATTAAAAGGAAAAGGAAAAAAGAATAGCGGACATTGTTATCAGAGAAGTCAGACAGAAATGCTTATAGAAGAAGGAGGAGGAGGAGGAGGAGGAGTTGGCTTTTCTACCCCACTGTTCTCACCCATTCAAGGGGACTCAAAGCAGCCAACAAAGCTTTTCTATTCTTCTCCCCACAACAGAACACCCTGTGAGGTAGGTGGGGCTGTGAGAGCTCAGAAGAGAGCTGTGACTAGCCCAAGGTCACCCAGCTGGCTTCATGGGGGAGGGCGGAATCGAACCCAGTATTCCCAGATAAGAGTCTGGCTCCTTCACCACTAGACCAAACTGGCTCTTAATTTAATCCCTTATCCAGCTACTGTTACTTCTATATAATGAAGCATACTTGTATACAGGCATCTAGCTATGTGCCTTATTCACTGCAAAGCAGCTTAGGGGAAAGACTTCCATTCAGGAAATAGCTTTCTCCAGCTTTGTGGCCTCCAGATGTCTTTGCGTACAATTTCCAACAGCATCTTTCAGAATGGGCGATTTCCAGTGATAATGGGAAGGTGGACCTAACCAAAGGAGTAGTAATTACTACTAGATGTAGTAATTTTCAGAAGAACGTGGCACGACTTCTGTCTTACAAGATTGACTTCACATTTATCTGCATGCTCAACTCACCTTTTCATTGTTATGTTATTTGAACAGGTTTCTTTGTATCCCTCCTTATGGACTGCTAAAGTTATTAAAAAATGGAAACTGAAAACAGCTAACCTAACAAAGTTATAAAATGTTGAATAGGCCAAAGTCATCCAGTTTACTAGACTTTTTCCAGGAATAGATGTAAGAGTGTTGCATAAGTGATGCTGATGACTCTTTTTCTTTCTTTTTTTCGTAATAACATTAGCCCATCTAGAAAAGATCTTATTACAAACTCTGTTTGGAGAAATTAGGCAACTCTGAGGAGTAGGGAAGAATTGCCATCAAATATAATCCAAGCTGGCTACAAAATTTTCATTACTTTTTAAATTGCACAATCTTGTTTCTTAGGATTGCATGTACAAAATGAAGAAACAGCTGTTAAAAAAGAATGGTTAGCATAAAAAGTATTTTTTTCCCATACAAACTGCCAAAGAACTGTCAATTAACAAAGATGGAAAGCTCTCTTCTGTACTTCTGATGCATCTACTATTACTTGTCTTAATTATAAAAGCATAATAAAGTTGAGAACAACTTGGTAATAAATTTGAAGGTGACATCCATCTATTGCTCAAGCCATTTAGGAGCTTCTTGTTTTGTTTTGTAAAAGATAGCATCTGCAGGGGAGTTGATCTTAGACAATTACAAAACTCAACTATCTGACCAGACCACATTAAACTTTAAGTTAAATATGCATTGCATTAACCTGATTTCTCCAGGTTTTTTTCCTCCCTGGGAAGTGTCCGACAATTTTAAAATTGTATTACAGTATCACATTTTTCAAACTGCATTTGAAACAATGCATCGACATGTTAAGCTGCCTGGGATACAAAGCCGCCCAACTTGTTCCGATGAGGCTAAATCAGCTTGACCTTCTTGGCAAGGATAAAACAGTTATCCTTCTTACAACACAAGCAATGTTGTCTGATATCCTTTGGGCCCTGAACCACTTTCAACAAACAGGAAGGGACCATCAACATGCTTTTCATCCTGGCTTCTTCCTGCTCCCTCTAAATCCGGAAGGGTCCTTTCTGCACTTGGCCTTATTCTGGAATGTATCTCAGGATAGAGGTCTGCATGCTAATGCAGCCTATGGCAGGCCTCAGTTGGAGCCTGTCATAGCCTGCACTAGCAAGTGGATAGCAGGTCCTTACTCCAGGATATATTCCATAATACGGCCAACTACAGAAAGGGCTCTGCTTTTCCTTGTAGCCCATTGCTGATGCTCATAGTAGCAATTTTCAACTTGAAGACTCTTAGGTTGGGGCTTGTAACTCACAGCTACAGATCTTATTAGATTGTCTGCACAACTATTTCTGTTTCCTCCCCCACCCTCAGTATATATTTTAAAACATTTCTTTGTGCTATGTTTATAGAAGTCTTATCATTGCTTATTTTCATCATGTTTTATTGCCTTGAACATTCTTTTGTCTGGAAAGGTGGTACAGAAATGAATGAACAAATGAACATTTGCAAGGCACTTTTTATGGTGCTGCGTATACACCATGACAGAGCAGAATCTGCATGGCATGGTCCCATCATGATGTGTTGAGTGTGCTGGACAAATGCAGCAATCACAAGAACATGGACACAGATCTTGGTATAACAAAGTTCCTTCCACCAAACCTGTGTTTCCTTGTTATCAGGCCAAATGAATTATGACTATGATAGGGTGTTTTTCCACTGTCAGAAAGTACCCATTTTTGCACCCATTAAGGTGTGAGCCGGATGATCCCATTTCCACCACGGCACCCATTTGGGACCCGATTGTTTCCACTGCCATTGGGGAAATCTGGATCAAATGGGTACTTTCTGGCCTTTAATCCGGATTTTCTGTAGACCCCATTAATGGGGTCTACAATAGGGTCTTCAGGCAGAAAATCTGGATTAAAGGGGGCCTGTTTCCACGCTTGTGTGACAATGAGGTCTAAAGGAGGCTTGGGGAGGGGGAACCCATGGGGGGGAGCCCCAAAACCTAAGCTTTGAAGCCATTTCAAAGTCACTTCAAAGTCTGTGCAAAATAGCTCCAGAGTGGCTTTGAAGTCTGTGCTGATCTTCAGAGTGAACTTTGAAATGACTCCAAAGTGACTCCAAAGATCAGCAAAGACTTCAAAGGAACTATTTTGCACAGACTTTGAAGCCACTTCAGAGACTGCACCCCCTGTCCCCCAAAACACATGGGTAGATCTGAATTTCCAAATGGGTGCTCCGGTTTTTGCATGGCAGGGAGGCTAGCACCCATTGCTATTGGGTGCTAGACCACCCATGGAAACACATTGGGTACTTCCCTTAATCTGGATCTACTAGATCCAGATTAAGGAATGTACCCATTCCTTAGATCCAGATCTTCTTAGATCCGGATTAAAGGAGCGTGGTGGAAAAACGCCCATAGTCTTTTATAGCTGCAACATCCTGGGCAGTAAATATTTTACCAGAACCTGGCAGAACTAACTTTTTTATACTAAGATCTGTGTTTATTTTCTTTGGAATACTGTCATATACTGATGGATACAGGAAGTTTTCTGTATATACATTCACTATCTGTGTGCTTCCTTTGCATATACAAGGTCCTCAAAGTCTTGGGATGGATGGGCATTTTATATATTAATGTAAAATATTTACCCATTTGTGGCTCAGTTAAGCTTTCTATTCAGTGATTTTCTACAGACCCATCCACATCGAAATTTTAATCCAGCTTCAGTTCAAATTCAGAGGCAGAGAACAATTCAGCAAAATGACCAGTCATTTTGGGCCTGCTTGCATTTTCCTCAGTGGAATGGTGGATAATAAGTATGGATAGTCTGTCCTGGCTTAGCCAGATTACCACAGCAGTGGCTCCTGCAACATCCGACTTGCGCTGGGAGGTTGTCATGGCAATCAGCCCACAGCACACAACTGTGGAGCCACAGCTGTGGCATCCCACAAACCTACAGCATTACACCCAGAAGAGGGTATGAATCCAGCTGACTAGGAGCTCACCAGCTGCACCCAGTCAAGCTATTGGATCAGAGCAGCCGGAGGGAGCTCCCAGATGTTCTGGGATGGCACCACAGAGTGTGGACAGATCTCTCCTGGAGCATTTGCAGGTGCTCTGGAAAAGTAAGTGTGAACTGTCCCATTCTTTCCACATGATCTAACCCAACTGTTAGCTGTTGTGTGCTAAAGTGTTCCCTCACTCTGAAAGGTGAATTCTGAAGATGAATTAAAGTGAAGGTGTTCCAAGGAAGGTGTTCAGCAGTGGGAGGAGCCTGCAGCTGCATGCATCCACAATAGTCACCACCACTGATAGCAGAATATATATTTTAGTCCAAAGTCATTTACATTCTGCATTTCAGTCAAAATAGGCTTAAAGACATCAAGCATACAAGCTTGGTAATACACCATGTAAGTGTTGATTTGAATTACGATGAGTCTACACTTACAAAATTGATTGTAGAATCAAAAGAACTTCATCCAAATGCAAAACATAGCAGCTGCTTCATTAATTTTTTGTTTCATATTCACTTCTTTTTCTTGATCTTATTAAAAAATAAAAGCAACAGAAACTCTTTCCAGTTCTGTGAATAGGCAGTTGATGAGAAGACATGCTAAAATACTAGATTTGTACTTTTTCTTTTTGGGCCAATGGCAAAGTTGATATTTCTAACAACTGTTAATGAAAAAGCCTTATGAGTAGATAACAGTATGCTACAGATTATTGGAGCACAATAAAACAATAGCAATCTTGCTCTCTCTTTTTCTAAATTCTCATGTTATTATTATTTTGATTGTTCACAGCGTCCAATTTCAAAAATGTTTATATACTTTCATAGGAGTGATGCAAGATTAATGCAAGAATACTAAATACCATTTAAAATATATATTCATGAAATGTTTTCAAATTAGCTACCAATGCAACTAATCACAGAAAACTATTGTTTATTTCTAAGAAGCCAGCCAACTATTATACTCAAGTGCTTGAGTTTTGTTTGGTTCATTAGAGGCGAAAAAAATAGCAGTTTCTGGACCTCAACCATCATCTTCACTTTAGAATATTAAACAAGTGTACATACAACATGGTTTAAAGAAAATTAAAAGTATGTGTATATTCCTTGAACTTAGTCCAGCCAGGGTAGGGTGGGGGTGAAGTTAAATTTTATTTATTTATTTACATTTCTATCCCACCCCATACCCGAAGGTCTCTGTGTCTGTGATTTGTGTTTGTGTCTGTTACCCACCCTGGGACCTCCAGCCATAGGATTGGAATAAAAATGTAACATGTTTAAATAAATAAATAAATATTTCATTTCCACAGAAATATAAGAGCCACAGTATTGGAAATGATGAGTCACTTTGATCAACCACTTTTTTCATGTCAGAAATAAAATATCTTCAGCAGCTGGCATCCATTGAGAAAGCCCCCATGGTCTCAACAAGTACCCATTCCACAATTGAATGAAGGTGGGGTTTTATGTGTCTAGCTATACCTAAGCTTTAATCAACACTCTATCCATCTTGAATGAGAGAGTTCATCCTCAAAAGGACTGCTAATTTTCTTTCCACATCATCTAATCCAAAGGTAGGTTTTCTAGGTAGATAATATGGAAAGGAAATTGTTTGTCACTTTGCTGATTTGATCTTCTACCTTTCTATTTTTATTTTTCAGTAACTCTAAATTATATCTGTTAAAGGCAATTCTCTTTCAATCAAAATCAAAAGCTGCACCTGCAGTACGACTTGATTCTGATCAGATTCACGATATAGCAGGTTTGATTTTGCACCTTGTTAATCCAGGGACACTTCCGAATGTATCTTTACCACATTTCCAGATGGGATTCTCATTAGACATCCAGAAGTAATCACTGTGGCAGACTTTGTCTTGTTTATTATACAAGTTATGAGACCAAATACATTAATTTAAATTCAGAAAGATGTATGCATCCTTCATAACACAGGAGTCTCAAAGCATCAAGCAAGATGTTCTGTGTAGCAAGTACCCACACATTTACAATGAATCTGACAACTTTTTATAAATAAATTTAAAAAGCATGTGTAAGTTTTGTAGAGAACTAAGGAAAAAGCAAAATACATCTTGTAAATGGCTGGCATATCTTTTCTAGTATACAATTCAAAAATATGTTAATAAAACCCAGGTTCCTGCTAATTAAATTTACAAATGATTAGAAATATTTCCTGTTGAAAGATTTAAAGTCACTTACTGAATCCTAACGAAGGAACTAGCAATATGCGTTTGCCTCTTGAGAGCTTGCTGTGGATGGAGTGTATTAAAAATATAATTGGTTTTAAAGCATGTTAGATTATAAAAATTTCCATGATTTATGCTGTCTGCTTCCTATTCACCTTTAATGTTGCTGCTGCTGTTGTCTCCTTTTCTTTCCATATCAAAACATCATAAAAGATGCAGTGGTAGAGTTCTGGGGGAAGCTAGCACTTCCTGTCCCATCTAGGGGAGGAGAATGGCAAACTTGCCCTGGCATACACTAGCATTCGCACTTGCAAATGCTTGTACATGTCATCCCACCCCACCACATGTCCACAGACTTACCTGAGGTGCAAGGTGCCACCATCTTGCTTCCTCACGCCAGCATCACAGTGCATGCACCACCGCCATCACTGCGACAATGGTGACGTGCTATGTCCATGTACTTGTGCCAGCAATCACATGACGCACAAGCGTGCTTATGCAGTGCACCAGGTGCCCCTCTGTGCACCACAGAGGTGCAGATGGACCTCGGCAGAGCCAGGGAAGAACATGCCTGGATGAGGTAAGTCTATGCGTGTAGTACAAAATCTTTTCAATTGGAAGCTAATACCATTAATATTCATTTATACAATAGTTATTTCCACCATCCCCCTTTGTTTCTTTGTCCTTTTACATTTTGTTTTTTTCTCTCTGTGTCCCTTTCTCCCTCCCCTTCCCCCTTATCAGTGCTAGGACTCCTCCCCTCGCTGGAGAGAAACCAGGCTCCTACTTGGTCTTCTTTGGCACTGCCCTCCTGAGACATTTTGCCCTTCTTAGTAGGGATATACTCAGATATTCATAACATTTGATATTCATTTGAATTCATATGAATTAGGACATTCGTACAAGAATCGAATGTTACAACTATCCTACACTGACATTTCGTACACAAAACATTTGTACGAATGCCTTGGAACGTTTGTGAACTGGGGAGGCAGGAAAGTGGTTGCTCCAGTCACATCTGCAATGGATCCAGAGTGCATTCAACATGGATTGAGAGTGGATTCAAAGTGGAGTCAGAGCAGATTTGATGTTTTCAGAGCAGATATGTATTGATTCATATCAGACATTTGTACAAGTTTGTATCGATACATTCATATCAAATGTAACCCTACCACATTCGGAGATCTATTCAAATGAATACGAATTTTCTCACATATGATTCAAAATGAATTCAATGCAAAAAATCCCCCATTTGTGCACATCCCTACTTCTTAGACTTTCTCAAACCAGTGCTATGTGCCAGACACCAGCCTAGGGATACTTTCTCTGATGAGGCAAGTGAAGAGTGGGATTTCCCCCCTTCTCTCAGTATGCCTTTATAGTCCTTGGATCTGGAATGTGGTGGGACTGGGGTGTATCTGTTTGCCTCCTCTGACCTCTGAGCAACCAAGGGGCAATTGGAGCCCCTGCATTTAGATACAACTCTAGATTTCACATCGTAGCCTTAATACAGTCTTCTTTGGAAGAGAAAATATAACTTGAAGAATTCATGGCTCATTAAGTGGAAATTTAATCTGCTTGTGTTCATATTCTTCTTTTCATTATTTTTGTTAGCAAAAAGAATAAAGAGCTTTTCATAGGCTGAAGTTACAGAACTGTTGCCATAAATATCTCCACAAAGATTTATTATCAATATCTTCACAAAGATGAGATATGTTGTGACCCACCCTGGGACCTCCAGAAGAAGAGTAGGATACAAATATTATAAACAAACAAATAAGTTTCACTAGCCATCCTTGTATGGCTTCAAAAATGGTTTGGGCCAATTCATGAAAGACAGGCTACTCAGTGACTACTGGCCTGATAGCTATGTGACCTCCTCTAGTACAGGAGGTGGTGTGCCTCTAAAGACAAGGCGCTAGGAGACTGTGGGTTTACATGTGGAATGGGCTGTCCAGTGTCAGTACAGTCTGCTGGACCTGACAAGACACTGATCAAATTCATCAGGGCATTTCCTGAATTCCTTATTGGGACTATAGGATCATACTGGCAGGGGGAGCCTTTGGCTGTGACACACCTTCACTTGAAACCTTCTTCAGTCCATCCTGAGGTCTAACTACTCAGACCTTTCCATTTCTAACCATTTTATTTGTGGACTTTCCAGCCTCCATTACAACTTTCCTGAATGGACTGAAGGTTTCAGGTGAAGGTGTGATCACAGCCTTTGACTAGAGTCTTGTGTTTGCTCACCCTGGATTGTGTTTCAGTGTCATATTTTGTCGTTATAGCAGCTAGTAAGCAACTTCCTTATAGTAAGTTCATTCTGGGGAGTAATTTTCTGTGATTTGCCCAGCCTCAGTGGTAGAGATAGCACATAAGGAAGACCGCTTGGAAGTAATAGGGCATATCCTTACTCCTGTACATGTTAGTTATCCCATGGGAAAGCAGTTGTGCAATTTCCTGTACAGGATGTCTTGTCAAGGAAGACAGGAGAAAGAGTGGAAGTAACTGATATTTTCTCTGCAGCACTCATTAACAACTGGTTGAAAGCAAGCCCACAAATTTCCAAGGACCATGGGCCTTATCTGTTTTTCTAGATCAACTTCTCCCTGCTTGGGCCAGGCCTTGGTACCAGGAATCTGCAGAGAGCTGACAAGCCCTTTTGACATGCCACTCATTCATTCGTCATTCATTCAGTTTATTTGTATACCGCCTTTCTAATAAATTACTCAAGGTGGTTTATAGCAACCATGAACAATACAGTGCAAAATAATACATCATACATTAAATAATCATAAAATTATATATAAACAAAATAATACATTATAAAATTACACAAAACATTGGGGGAGGAGACAAAGAGGTAGCAATGCTGGGACCTTTCCCCTCTCTAAGCTGAGTGCTGCTAGGGTTGTTAATGTGCTGACTCTTCAGCTCCTTCTTTGCCAGTTCTTCAACCACAGAACACCTGTGAACTTGCAGGTGAGGGAGCAGCAGAGACATGCCGATGCGGGCTGGCAGTTGTGTTCCTCCTCTTCTGCTCGGCTTTATACCTTGCAGCCGAGGGAGCAGCAGACTCCACTGTCCGATTTTGAATGCATTTTGGATATCCCCATAAGGTCCAGGTTAGGTGTGGATGGTGGCATCCCCATGAGAACCATGCTGAACCCTGGTACAGCGGAGCAGCACCACCTCCCTTCTGCCACCTCTCTCCTCATTGGTAGACGGATTGTCATCAGCCCACCCCTGTGCCACATCCCCCCTCCCTTAACGGCACAGACAGCCAGGACTGGCGTGGGAGGCACAGAAACAAGTTAAAATAAAGGTTCATTCATAAAAATAACTTTTAAAAATATGTAAAACGCCAAAAGCCCCGATGAGGTTTAGTGGCAGTAGGGGCTTGAGGGGTTGTTCACACCTCCACTCCACCGGGAACAGCGAGAATGGCCGTAAACTGAAAATCAAGGCTTTATTTATGATTGCCTTGCAGACTGGAGAAACAGAGGTTGCAAATGGAACAGAATCACGCCATCATGCAGCCTGCCTTGGCATTCTTGAAACGGGCTTGGAATTACCTCCATGGAAATGGCAGAAACTTTTAAAAGCAAGCCATTCTCCAGCCTGCCTTTGCAATCGGCATTTTAAAAAGTCAGCAGCTGTGATCTTCAATGGACAGGGCAGGGACAGCAAGCACATCCCACCTCCCTATGACGTGAGCGCAAATCTCCTCCCCATTACCCCACTAGTGTCCCCACTGCGCAATGTGTACTGGTCCCCCAAAGCGTGCCGAGACTTGTTTTTTCAGGTATCAAATTTGGCACCCTTCTGGCATTGTTTGGGAGGGGTTGGCATGGTTTTCGCAGACCAAATCCAAAACCCATGGGGACAGACCATGCTGATCCCATGTACCAAAGAGCCATGGGGATGGGGCCACAGTGTGTGGCCCTCATGTTCCCAAGCCTTCTCTAATCCACCTTTTCTAGCATGGAATGTTCATGGGGGGGGGAAGTGTGCTCTTTTTATGTGAGTGATCACAGCCGCAGATGTCTCACGTTAGAAGGAAAATCTTCTTAATTCAATGGACCTTACTTCCAGGAAACAACACTTGAGAAAATGCTATCATCTGATATGATAGTAGCATCATATATTATTGAATCATGTCCTCCTTGAGGTCAGATTTTACATATACTAGATTCTTTAGTGGTTCTATTGGAAGACTGGCCTAGCCTACTTTGCTGTCTGGCTATTTCGTCTATATTATAAACATTATGCATAAAACTAAAGTAAAATAAAATATAGCTGTTACATAAATCTGTTGGCATTTTTTTGTTAAACTGGTGATTTTCTATATCCTTCCAGTGTATTAATGTATGATGGCTCTGGCACACAGTCACATATTTATAGCAGCATAACATGTAATTAAAAGAGAATTAATATCTGGCTGATTTTAAATGGAAATTATTACATTCACAGGGGTTTTTTTATGAATAATTCAACTTAAAAGAATTCTCAGACACCCCCAAAAGACTAGAACAAAAAGCAGCTGTGCCATAAGGATTGTAAATAGCACTCTCATGACTGTATCTCTGTGTTTCAGCTTTGGAAATGCACATTAAACCAAAGGTTCAAAGGTTTCATTAATAAATTGGTTGGCAAACAATATCAATCCTGCCCTGGTATGACCTGGAATATAATTGTCTGCATATTGTAGTTGCAGCAGCAGCAAGATGGTTAATCTTCGTGGGCTTATTTCAAACTATCTGTAGACCTCAAAGGTCAATATGATTTATTAACACCTACTGGAGGTGATTTAAAATATGGAACAAAAGTGACAGGAAACTGCTTGCCTGCATGCAAACCTCTACAACCAGGTTTTTATCATTTATTTTCCTTTCTATTTTATCATAAACATTCAATACAATCGCTTCATAAAACCATAAGAGAAAAAGCTAAACAGCATCATGCAACATCAAGAAGAGGGAACAACAGGAATAATGGATTATATATCCTGTGGCATACATGAGTTGTTTCTTTATGCAAAGGGATAAATCTTGGGGTGATCCCACACTGTCCAGTGAGCTAGATAAAAAAAGCGTACTAGGCCTCTCCCTTCCACATGCTCATGTGGTCTCAGGGAGAAGGGAGACTCCTAGTACACCTGCTGGTCTGGTATTTATTTATATTTCAATCCTGCCCTATACCGGTAGGACTCAGGGTGGGTTACAAGTTTTAAAACACCAGATTAAAACAATAATTTCCATAAAAACACTTGAGAAACCTACAGTGCAGAATCCCCTGTTAGTGGAGAAGCAGGGCCCTGTCTGCACTTGACATTATTCTGGAATATAGCTCAGAATAGGGGCCTGCTTTCCTCATACTAGTTCAGTTTGGCAGGCCTCAGGTGAGGTCTACCATAGTCTGCATTACCATGTGAACAACAGACCCCTATTTCAAGATACATTGCAGAATAAGGCCAAGTGCAGATAGGACCCAGGACTGCTGCACTGCATATATGGGGCCCACCTTCTAGTGGTGACTGATGTCTATTCTATCTGGTGGGACAGAGAGAAAGCCAGTGAAAAGAACTTTAATAGAGTCAGGGTGGGCAGAATTAATTATAAGTGAGATGCCTGGTACAGTTATAAAGAGTCCATGCCAGCAGAGAGCCCAGGGCATAAATCCTCATGGCACCAGTGCCTAGCCTGCTCTCAAAAGCAGAATCCACTGACAGGGGGCTCCTTTTGCAGAAAACACTACACTGCAAAAAGCAGCATTGGGCTTCATAAATTGTTGGCTACACTGAGGAGCTTTCTACCCTGGACCTTATTCCAGATTATATCCCAGAATAGAGGACTGCCATCCACATGCTGGGGCAATCTACTGCTGGCCCCACCCAGGGACTACCATAGGTTGCACTAGCAGGTGGACAGTGGACAGCAGGCCCCTGTTTTGGAATATAATCCAGAATGAGGACCAGTGCAGAAACAGCCTGAAACCTTTTGCTGAAGGACAGGATATAAATTAGAAGAATAAAGGAAAAAGATAAAGGAAGCAATGTCTGCCTCACATTCATACTTTTTCTCAACTTAGTTTGCAAGAGTCCTTATAACCAATAAATAAATAAATAAATAAAATAAATAAAAATAATCCAGTTCCCATCTCCAAGGAACAGTCAATTTACTTTTACCTGGAAAAACCCTGGACTCATAGGAGACGCTGTCCAACACTTTAAAGGGGGTGGGAACCCCTCGACAGTTCCTATTGGACCACAAGCTCCCCTGAGCTACCAACATAATCATGAAAGACTGCTACCATTTTTATCACCACACATGCTGCATGGCACATTGCTACATCCAAACAGTATTGACCGTTATTTCGTTGGCACCTCACGTAAAATAACACAGAAAGTGACCATTACAGTGGCTCAGGTGAGCAGAAATTTCACTTGTTTTTGAAAGGTCCTTAATCCCTCAAGGATTCCATTGTCCCCACACCAAAATGGCTCTTTCAGCAAGAGTTGATTCAAAGGTAACAGAGGGTGATTAATAGAAGGCAAACTGAAGAGTCATTAATCAGCCTGTGTCCTAAAGACAGAGGGAGGGGAGGGCACAGAAAACTGAGGGGAAAAATTCTAAGCTCCTTGAGTTTGTCACTGAGTGAAAAAAAAAGGCAGACCAAGGCTAAAAAGTTCATGAATATGTTCCAATTAATCTGTATGCGTGTTGCAATGTTGTTTAGTTTGGTTCATTTAAATCTGAAATTTCCATCCCCATTGATGTCAGCTAGTTAGCCAAGATGGTGCATTACCGTTATGATCACTGCAGTGCACATAATTTAGATTTATCTCTTTAGGGATTCAGCTCCACCCCCTGCTAGCTAATATGCTCACCATGTTTAATGATGCAAAAAATTTCCCTGAGTACAGGTTATTTATCTTTATCAGGCCCTGCTTTTGGCTGGCTGTCAGTTATCAGTAAGAATATTTGTTCCTAAACGGTTTGTGCTCATCCATATTCCACTGCAATCCAAAGTCCCATATTATCACTAATATTTGCAGTAAAAGTGTTTCAGATCTTTTGATACACTTTAGTAATACTGATTTATGAGTATGAAGTAGCTCTCTTTCTGATTCAAGGGTATGGACTTCTTGTCAGGAAGGGGCAAAAATATCTATCCAACATAGCAAAGCAATTGAGTTTGAGGCACTTTTCCCCCCCAGTAGAACTCATCTAACCTCAGTAGAGTCATGTGCCTACAACCATGCTTAGAATACAGGATTTTGTGGGAAAGACAAAAAAAACCCAGCTTCCCCTCCCCGCTTCTCTAATTATTTCTGCAGATATTTCCTACTCCTAGGAAAGAGGCATTAAACATTCAACATGTTTATCTACAGAAATATACAAGCAATTTCTACAAGGGCAGTATTCTATGAACAAGAGCTTGCCTTTCTAAGAACTAGACTGGCTTGTGCCTGAACTTGGGGCTGTAAAACTGTCAATCAAAAAACTGAACTGCTTCCACATCTTTCCCCCAGTCTGTGCAATTGGTATAGCTGTCCAAATTCATGTACTAGAAATCGCCACTTTCTAATGTGTCCATGCTATAATGAAACCTGATGCTTTCATTTTTATTTTTGGAGGGCTTTTTAATTGAAAAATTGACACTACTATTAACAGAGATAAATCAAAGATTTATCTCTCAGATTTACACACATACAAAAAGAGAGCCATGAATACAACACAGGCAGGTATGTAGCTAAGGGGGTAATAAACTTGAAAAGAACAGAGCCCTTAAGTTTGAAAATAGAGGTATTCTTCATTCAAACTGTGTTTGCCTTGGGAAGGAGTTTAGCCATAGATGTAGAGAATGATATGTTAGTAGAATGAATGTTTTTATCCTTTCTTCTTTTTTTGGAGGGAGGGGCAGGGTTATGCTTAAATAACAGATTCAAAATGTTATAACAAGAGAGTTCACTTAATTGGCCCTGTTGCTTTTATTGGTGAACCCTTATTCAAGGCTGTATAAAGACGGTCTGAAAAGGTTTGCAGAAATGCTTCATGCCAAATATTACTGAACTCCTTTTCACACTACAGTTGGAGCTGTGTATCCGTGGAGTACCTGAAGTGACAGACTTCTGAGTATGCCATATTATCACCTGCCTGAACCATCTGATGGAGGGATACAAATTCTACCACCAATGGTATGCGTGCTACTTGGTGTTCCAAATCCACTCACTGCTTCTCGGGATGCTATTCCACCAGAAAGTGAGTCTATGGAAATTGTGGCTTATAAAGGAAAATTTAGAAAATTTATATGGCTTGAAGTAGAGTAAGACAAAGGTATTTTGCTGCCTGAAGTAGAACTCAAGCAGTAACCCTCTTTCTCCATGGCCCTTCTTGCTTATACTCCCAACCTTCTGCTTTAAAAAGAAATCTGCTCCAATTTTGCATTGAGAGAACAGGCAAAAAATAGATAATGTGCATCCAGTGTAGTTGTTTTCCTGTTTCTCCTTTTCTATTTCTTTGCTCCTTACCTAAAGCTCTTCTCCCTTTTCCTGTTCTCCATTCCTGTGCAAAAGTGTTCCTGCGCATCTCTGCTTCTCTGCAAAAGTAATCCTGGGCAAATTTTTTTGAGCAGGAACATTCTTGCATGCTACCCAGTTGTGCATTTCTGCTGCCTCATCCTCCTTTTTTCTGTTCTCTCCTTCTGTGAAAAAGTGACCCTTTGCAAATTTGTTTCTGAGCAAAGATGTGTCCACAATTGGATTATCAAGAGAACCTTTGAGGCAACCTCTGATGGATACTGGAATATTTTCATAGTGATCCAGATGTTGTGTATGACTGTGCAGTGGAGTTGTACTGCCACACCCATTTGTACATCATTCTCAGAAGAGGACAAAGACACAGTGAGCTGCTGTTTAGCAGTCCACCACTCGATGGCTCCAGCAACTGTTGAGCTGCCATGGCGATCTGTTTAATGCCCAGCAGTTGCAATTGGGGAAGGGGCATTGAGTGGCATTTCCCTGCCCTCACTCCTATCTGGAGAGAAAAAGATGTGGTTTCCCCATGCAGGTGTTTAGCATGGTTTGCATGGGGACAGGCTTAATCAAGTTGAGCCCACGCTTTTGGCAATCACATGGGGACAGGTCAATTCAAATTCAGCTCTGTATTCGGACTATTCCTAATCCAATCCTAACTAAATGGAGTGCATGGGGACATGGCCATCACCACAATCTTTATTCAAACAAATGATATATGCTGCATAATCTACAGTAGTACTGGGATGGAAGGATAGTACAAAATGGACAATAGTAAACTGGTATAAATATCTAATGGAACAATATATATTTGAAAAAAATAAAGGAATTAAGATTTAAAAACCAAAGTTTGAAACTGCAATCCATAGTGGAGAACAACTGGAAAGACTTATTATATTACTCATTGAGACCCCAAGCACCAGAATTCTTGAAAGAGGAAATAATAAGACTATTTCTTTGGACCAACTAAAGAACAAGAAACAGAGAAGAAAAATCTAAAAGCAGTTGTCTTTTGGTGGGGGGATACATGTTAGTCACAGTTATGTGTGTATTTTACTGTTATTTTTGTACTGATGATGGTGGTGGTGGTGATGATAATGATGATGATGAAACAACAACATTTTAAAAAGTATCCCTTACTAATTAGATAAGTGGAAAAAAGGCCCTTAGTCTCACCTGGCTACTCCCCCCCCCTCCCTTCCATGCAATTATAATTAAGTATCCTGTATTGAAGTTAATTTTGACAGCATAGCTTGATTAGGAGATCTAAAGGAGTATTCTTCCACAGAACTGCAAACTTATATTTTTAAAAAATGTCTAAAGGTAAGAGCCCATTCCTTCCCTTAACTGAGTGCAGCTGTTGGAATGGAATCCTACACCACCATTAAAAAAATTGGTTACTTCCATAAGGAAAAAAAGGAGAGCCTATCTTCATAGTCTTTCCCCAACAATGCAAATTTTTCTTACCATTCCATTCCCACACCTGGTGCACCTACTTGATACAAGTTAGACTATTTCAAAATTTAAATGATTCATAAAGCTAGTTGTTCCTTGTTTTGTTAGTAAAACTGTTTGTAAATGAAGTACACTCATTTAATTCTTTTGGCAATGTACCATGGTAATATTGGTTCTGTGATTATGTGTTTTTGTAAAAGTTCATACTGCATTGCCATGTATTTCTGCTAAAGCTTTAAATAAAAGTTACAGTTAAAAAACAGAGAGAGAACATTCTTCTATTCTCCCAGAACATCCAAGTCATCAAGGAAGGAAGGAAGGAAGGAAGGAAGGAAGGAAGGAAGGAAGGAAGTCTTTTGACAGCTGTTACTGAGCCACTGGGAAAAAAACTTTCCTCCAACTGTGGTGCTGCATGAATAAGTCACCTTTCACCATTGTATGGCATACAAATTCTGAAGGCTCAGCCTTCTTTTGGAATACATGTGTAGTGCATATTTCTGCATATTTTGTAGTACTGGTATGACAATGAATTATAACACTTTCTAGATAATTGGAAGGGGAGGAAGAATAAAAAAAAACCCTACCCCTGATTATCACTTTCTGTTTTCCAGTATCTGAAACCTTAATTAATCCAATGCTATTTATGGCTACATCCAGATGCTAGGAAGAATGTGAGACACTTGGATAGTGAGTTTAAAGAAGTAAAGGAAATTACAGAGAATTTAAATGGGCTGCTTATCACTGGAAAGTCAAGGAATACTTCCATGAGAGTGGTGGGGAAAGGCCAAATTTTCTACTAGAAACCAAAATATGGTTTAGAAAGATCAAATTTCCAAACCACCATCCTGGTGGTTACAGTAATCCAAATTAAATACTAAGGTCTCTTCTACGTGGGGCAATGCAACCAACTTTGAGGCACCTTTAAGGAGGGTGTCCAGACATCTCTTCCTTGAAGTGCCCAAAAGCTGTTCCAAAAACAAGTGGGAATTCTGCCTTTACAGCTGCTTTCAGAAAGTGGCTGGAAAATCCCATGGAACCACAAGGGTCACATTAAAAACATCCCCTTACTAGGGGATGAGTGAGGGTCTAGGTGAAGCAGCATGCATTTTTGCCTCCTCAGACATTATGGTGATAGTGTCTTTCGGTGGTACAATCAAAACTTCAGTCAGTATGGCTGAAAAACAGAATGGGGGAGGAGATGAAAGCAGATAATCATTTCCACTCGCCTATTTGACCTTTTCGCTTGCATTCTATGTCTACTCTTATGTAGAATATTTAAGCCACCTCCTTTAAGTGACTTTGGGAATATTGACTGAGGATGACTGGGTGCCATTCTTCTTCTCCTCAGAAGTCTCTGGGGCAAGCTGCCAGGGGAATGGTGATGAATATTTCTCTGGTTGGACACAATAATAGTGGCTAGAGTGTTGTGCTGGAACATGGGATTTTCTGGATTATAATATTCAGCCATGACAGCTCATTGGATGACTTTGGGTCAGTCACTACCAGTCAACCTAATGAAAAATCAGTGTAGTAGTAGTAGTAGTAGAAGAAGGAGGAGGAGGAGGAGGAGGAGGAGGAGGAGGAGGAGGAGGAGGAGGAGGAGAGCAACAACAACTCTGGATTTAATTTCTTCTGACTACCTGCAACTCAAAATATCAATCTGTCAAGCATTTCTGTTCCATGATAAATCTATTGGTCTTTTAGAAACCTCAAGTCCCTTTAAAAAACAACAACCTAAAATGTACCTCTAACTAATTGTGACTGAAGGCAATGAGCCTCTGCTGAACAACACAATGTACAGGAGTGTTTCATATTTCACACATTTGTCCTGAAGACATTTCAAAACTACATTTTCAAGTGGAAAAAATACTGAAAAACACATTGCTAAAACTAATGTTGCAAAATACATTACAGGGAACACAGCAGCAAAAACCAAATGATCAGGATTTCACAGGTGACATGCTTATGCGTATCCTAGATCAGAATATTAATAACTCCAGTGAGGTTGTGTCCTTTTGTGAGGGCGCTAGGGAAGAAGCAAAACTCTAACTTGAAGTTTTGCTTTGATCTTAACAAGCTGAGTTTATTATTCCAGGCTGCTCTTAAAGTCCCAGCCTGTGAGCTGCTGCTGAGTTAGTTAGCTCCTAATTCCGAAAGAAGGGGAACAGGTCTCGTAAGGCAGAATCAAATAGTTTTGAAAAATAATATGTTTAGCAGCTTAGCTTAAGGTAAGCCCCAGGTAAGCAAATTACCAAGGTCAAATTTTTGAAGAGAAAAAAGATAAAAGGAAGGGGGGGATTAAAACTAGCCTGTGATTCCTAGATGTGTGTATGTTACATGTTCCCCTAGTTTTCTTATTTTAAAAATGTTTTGCTATTCAAGTGATACCTTGATATTTATTTTTTAAGTCAGTCTTGTGGAAGGGGGGCAGTATTTCTATGCTACATCTTTAAAGATGGGTTTGGAATTTGATACTTAATTATAGTTTAAAGGACTAATATATTTGTGTGTTAATATTTAAGAGCAATTGGCTGTACATATCCTTTATTCCACCCTGTGAAAGAGCATAGGGCAGCCAAAAAGAACAGGATCTCATCACTTCCTAGCAAATTGGTTCTTCCATTGCAAAGCTGATTTTTTTAAAAAATTACTGTGGAAACAGCAGGGCACAAATTCCACAAAGTAAGTTTAAATTTCAAATGTTGTCCACCAATGGCTGTTTCACAGATCAGTTTTTAGGGAGAAAATCCAGGGAAAAAATCTTATAAAAGACTGCTTTTATTATGTTTGGTATGAAATTCAGGGAAACTGGATGATAGATATAATGATAAATATAACAGGATATATAAAGATAGCTAAATGGTATATAGATATATAGTGATTGGTAGGTCAGCTTATTACAGAGTGAAAAGTGCATTAACTGGCTGCAGCAGTGCTTACTGTAATCTGATTGATTATTTCAAATACAATGATCAGAAGTGTTGCAGGAACTTAGGGTGCTTCCGCACAGGCCGTTAAAACACGTTAACAACACATGCAGGACACATACAAGACACTTACAGGACTTACCTTCCACACTGGAAGCCGAATCTGGGACCCATCAAGGCAGCCACTTCTGCACTCTGGCGCACAAGACCAGTTCTTAATGGGGTCTCACTGCCAAAAGATCCACCTTCTGGGAAGACCTCAAAAACTAGGTCTCCCATCCAGCCCCTCGCCTCGATCCATTCGGAAGCAGAACGCTTCCACACATGGAGAGGTGAGGGGCCATATGTGCTGGTAGCCGCCATCTTGGGGAGGGCAGAAGCAGGGCGGGCTCTGAGGTTTAATAAATTATTGTTTTTGCTAAAAGAAAACTCATTCTTCATCTCCTGTTACAGTTTTTTCTGTGGCCAAAGAAGTGCAATCCACACTGAAAGGTATCAGACGAGTTGAGGCATTTTGATGTTTGCAAGAGTGTGAAAGATCTTCAAGGTTTGAAGAAAAAAATGTAAACTGCAAGATTGAAGGGGAAGAAATGGCTTACTGGCATGAAGGGGATATTAAGATTCCAGGAAAGAAGTTATGGAATTGAGTGTTCTGGAAAAAGATCAGGACTACCTGGAATGCTGAACAGGAAAAATGCAGAGTCAGCACTTTGCTTCAGAGCCAGCATTACATTTTTATGTTTTTTCTGATTGTACAGCTGTATTACTAGCTAATTTCACTGGTCGATCCTGTTTTAAGGAGGATGAAAAAAAGCTATATTTCTGTTTCTTACTTCATACCAAGAAACAAAGCAGATCCTATATTCCAGTACAATTGAGGAGAAAGCAAAGGATTAAATACACACTAGAAGGAAAGGGAGAGAGAGTTCATATCTACATTACCTATGCCTGATACTTATTTTTTTAAAAAAAAAACACAATTAATCCAGTGACTAATTTCACTAATGGTGTCTTAGTGTCTATTCCAGCTTGTCTCTAAACAACCTCTTTCGTGCAGGTTTCTGAACCAATTTTATTCATGCATTATCTATATTATGTATTTATTATAAATTGGTTTTGTGATTGCTTAACTTTACAGAAACTGTACTGTAAATTATCCTTATAATAAAAATTGTTTTTCCTTTGCACATAAAGCTTTTTGAGGAATACTCTCATGATTATTTACCTAGTTCCTCATCTATGCTCTACTTTCTACTTATTTGGTAAACATTTACCAGAACCAACCAAACCTACATAAGAACATAAGAACATAAGAACATAAGAACATAAGAGAAGCCCTGCTGGATCAGGCCACAGCCCATCCAGTCCAGCATCCTGTCGCACACAGTGGCCCACCAAATGCTCATGGGCATCTCAAGCAGAGACAAGGACAAACCTTCTCCTGCTCTCGAGTCCCAGCAGATGGCCCTAGAAGCGCCCCATTTCCTCCCCCCCCTCAGCCTGAAAGATGCACCTAGGCATTCGTTCTAGTAGCCATTGATACATCTGTCATCCATAAATTTGTCTAACCCTACCTTAAAGCCATCGAGACTGGTAGCTGTCACCACCTCTTCTGGCAGCACATTCCATAGGCCGATGACCCTCTGTGTGAAGAAATACTTCCCCCTGTCAGACCTTACGCTCCTACCCATCAGCTTCATAGAGTGCCCCCTGGTTCTAGTGTTGTGCGATAGAGAAAAGAAATTTTCTCTATCCACCTTTTCTATGCCGTGCATAATTTTATATACTTCAATCAGGTCCCCTCTCAAACGCCGTCTCTCCAGACTGAAGAGGCCTAGACGTTGCAGCCTGGTTTCGTAAGGGAGGTGTTCCAGACCCTTAATCATTCTGGTTGCCCTTCTCTGCACCTTCTCTAGTTCCACAATATCCTTTTTGAGGTGTGGTGACCAGAATTGTACACAGTATTCCAAATGTGGCCTCACTATAGATTTATAAAGGGGCAAAATGACACTTGCTGACTTATTTTCTATTCCCTTCCTAATTATTCCCAGCATTGAATTTGCTTTTTTTGCTGCTGCCGCACACTGGGTTGACACCTTCATTGAACTGTCCACCAAAACCCCGAGATCCCTTTCCTGGCGTGTTGCAGAAAGCTCAGACCCCATCAGTTTATAGACGTAATTTGGATTCTTGGCCCCAATGTGCATTACTTTACACTTGTTAAGATTAAAGCACATTTGCCACTTGGTTGCCCACTCACCCAATGCTAAGAGATCCCTCTGGAGCTCTTGGCAATCTCTTTCAGATTTTACTACCCTAAATAATTTAGTATCATCAGCAAACTTTGCTATTTTACTATGTACCCCTTTTTCTAGATCATTGATGAATAAATTAAAAAGCATTGGTCCCAGTACTGAGCCTTGAGGGACCCCACTTTTTACTTCTTTCCACCCTGAGAAATTGCCGTTTACTACTACTCTCTGCTTTCTGCCCTTAAGCCAGTCACAAATCCAGGACAGAACCTGTCCTTTTATTCCATGGCTGGTGAGTTTACTCAGTAGCCTTTGATGTGGGACTTTGTCAAAAGCTTTCTGAAAGTCCAGATAGACAATGTCTACTGGTTCACCTTTATCCACGTGTTTATTGACACTCTCAAAGAATTCCAACAAATTTGTGAGGCATGATTTACCTTTGCAGAAGCCATGCTGGCTTTTGTTCAGCAATGCCTGCTGCTCCATATGCACACTAATTTTGTCTTTAATAATGGTTTCCATCACCTTACACGGAACTGACGTTAAGCTAACTGGTCTGTAGTTGCCTGGATCACCCCTGGATCCTTTTTTGAATATTGGTGTTACATTTGCTACCCTCCAGTCCTCAGGTACGGAGCCTGATGTTAGGGAAAGATTATATATTTTTGCTAGAAGGTCGGCAATTTCGCATTTGAGTTCCTTAAGGACTCTTGGATGAATACCATCTGGTCCCGGTGACTTGTTAACATTTAGTTTATTAAGACATGCCAGGACCTCTTCCTTGGTTATTTCTGTACAGTTTAACTCTTCAGAAAACACAGGCTCAGCTACTGGCATGTGTCTTCTGTCTTCCTCTGTGAATACGGAAGCAAAAAATTCATTTAGTCTCTCTGCAATCTCCGTGTCTTCTTTAATTACCCTTTTCTCTCCTTTACTATCTAGTGGTCCAACTGCTCTCCTGGTTGGATTCCTACTTCTGATATACTTAAAGAAGTTCTTGTTATTTCTTTTGATGTTTTTAGCAATGTGCTCCTCAAAATCTTTCTTAGCTTTCCTAATGGCCGTCTTGCATTCGTGTTGCCAGTGTCTATGTTCCCTCCTTTTCTCCTCATTTGGACAAGCCTTCCATTTCCTAAATGAACTCTTCTTGTTTTTAATGACTTCATCTACTGCATTTGTGAGCCACATTGGTTTCTTCTTGGACCTAGAAGTCCCCTTTCTTCTTTTAGGAATGCATTCTAGTTGCACTTCCGTTATTGTGTTTTTAAGTAGTCTCCATGCATTTTGAAGTGATTTAACTCTTTTGACTTTCCCTTTCAGTTTCCTTTTCACTAATTTCCTCATTTTGGGGAAGTTTCCCTTGTGAAAGTTTAAGGTCTCTGTGTTAGACTTTATTAAGAACTTACTCCCTGTATTTAAGTTGAAGGTTATTGCATTGTGGTCACTGTTCCCAATTGGATCAGCTACAGTGACGTCCTTTACCAGGTCCTGAGCATTACTTAGGATCAAGTCCAGGACTGCATTTCCCCTGGTTGGTTCCATGACCATTTGTTCCATGGAACAGTCATTTATCAGGTCTAGGAATTTTCTCTCTCTTTCCTGAGTTGAACAGGAGTTCACCCAGTCTATGTGAGGATAATTGAAGTCCCCCATTATAACTACCCTATCTTTATGGGCTACCTCCTTTACCTCCTTCTCCAATTGTTCATCTCCTTCGGACGTATGGTTGGGAGGACGGTAGCATGTCCCTATTGTTAGACTTCCTTTTTGGCTTGGTATTTTTATCCACACTGCTTCTGTGGAAGAGCCAGACTCACTTGGACATTCCAGTTCATAAGATTCTATCTCTTCTTTAATATACAAGGCTACACCACCTCCATGTCGCCCTTCCCTGTCTTTCCTGTACAGTTTGTATCCTGGGATGACTGTATCCCATTGGTTTTCACTGGTCCACCAGGTTTCAGTTATGCCAATAATATCAATCCTATTTTCCATAACTAAGCTTTCTAGCTCCCCTATTTTGGCTCGAAGGCTCCTGGCGTTTGCATATATACATTTATATTCACTCCTTTTGACCAAATTCTGCCGTCGAAGAACATGTGAAACTAATCCCGCACTTAGCTCAGCATTTTCTGCATGTTTCCAGCCCTCCTCACTTGAGGGTGCGCTCTCCCGAACCGGATGCTGCCCAGCTCCTGTCGGCTTTCCCCCAGGGATCAGTTTAAAAGCTGCTCTGCAACCTTTTTAATGTTAATCGCCAGCAATCTGGTTCCCTCCTGGTTCAAGTGTAACCCGTCCCTCTTGTACAGGTTTGGCTTGTCCCAAAAAGTTCCCCAGTTCCTTACAAATCTAAACCCCTCCTCGCGACACCACTGCCTCATCCACGCATTGAGGCTCCTGAGCTCTGCCTGTCTAGCTGGCCCTGCACGTGGAACAGGTAGCATTTCTGAGAATGCTACCCTAGAGGTCCTGGACTTTAGTCTTCTACCTAACAACCTAAATTTGGCTTCCAGGACGCTCCGTCTTGCCTTCCCAACATCATTGGTACCGACATGTACCATGACGACTGGCTCCTCCCCAGCACTGTCTACTAACCTATCTAGATGTCGCGTGATGTCCGCAACCTTTGCACCAGGCAGGCAAGTCACCATGCGGTCAACACGCCCATCACAAACCCGGCTCTCTATATTCCTGATAATCGAATCTCCCACTACAAGAAGCCCCCCTCCCACTACCCGTGGAGGAGTATCCTCGGTGCAAGAGGACACAGGCACATCCACTGAGGAAGGGGTCCCAACTAAGGGAGCCTGCCCCTCTTCCTCGGCTTGATGTCCTCCCTGCCTGAGGCTTCGACTCTCCGAGGCAGCTGGAGAGCTGCTTGTCATGGAGTGGGATGCTCCTACTGCATCCCTGAAGACCTCACCCTCAGCCCTCCTACTCTCTATCTGCTTCTCCAGGTCCGCTACCTTGGCTTCGAGGGAAGAAACATGTTCCCTGAGAGCCCGGAGCTCATTGCACCGAACACATACCCACGACTGCTGCCCCATGGGCAGGTAGTCATACATATGACACTCAGTGCAAAACACTGGGAAGCCCCCCTCCCCCTGCTGGCATTCTACCTTCATTGTATTTAATAGATTTGTGTTATTTATGAAAAATTACCTAAAAAAAACCTCTAAAACACTTTCTTTAAGATAAACTTTGGTTATGCTATATTATGAAGTTCAAACTGAAACTAAGGCACTCCCACAAGCTCAGGAGTGGCTAGCCCTCTTTGCTAATGCTAATGCTTTGTCCCTTTTGTTATTTTGATGTGATCTCCTAGGAATCTGCCTAGAGTAACCTGAGCTGACCACACCTAAACTGACCTAGGTTTTATTTGAGCTGGCTTCTAAAAGCAGTCCCCCAAAACTGTCCAAAAACCAGAGGACTTACCTCCCACACTTACCACAGCACAGCAGCAGTTTTCCCAGGTTATTTTATCAAAATCCCAGTTATTTTCTGGTTAGTTATAGCAGAGAGATCTTCCTCCCACGGAGTTTACTCTCAACTGAAGTTCAAACTGAAATTAAGGCACTCCCACAAGCTCAGGAGTGGCTAGCCCTCTTTGCTAATGCTAATGCTTTGTCCCTTTTGTTATTTTGATGTGATCTCCTAGGAATCTGCCTAGAGTAACCTGAGCTGACCACACCTAAACTGACCTAGGTTTTATTTGAGCTGGCTTCTAAAAGCAGTCCCCCAAAACTGTCCAAAAACCAGAGGACTTACCTCCCACACTTACCACAGCACAGCAGCAGTTTTCCCAGGTTATTTTATCAAAATCCCAGTTATTTTCTGGTTAGTTATAGCAGAGAGATCTTCCTCCCACGGAGTTTACTCTCAACTGAAGTTCAAACTGAAACTAAGGCACTCCCACAAGCTCAGGAGTGGCTAGCCCTCTTTGCTAATGCTAATGCTTTGTCCCTTTTGTTATTTTGATGTGATCTCCTAGGAATCTGCCTAGAGTAACCTGAGCTGACCACACCTAAACTGACCTAGGTTTTATTTGAGCTGGCTTCTAAAAGCAGTCCCCCAAAACTGTCCAAAAACCAGAGGACTTACCTCCCACACTTACCACAGCACAGCAGCAGTTTTCCCAGGTTATTTTATCAAAATCCCAGTTATTTTCTGGTTAGTTATAGCAGAGAGATCTTCCTCCCACGGAGTTTACTCTCAACTGAAGTTCAAACTGAAACTAAGGCACTCCCACAAGCTCAGGAGTGGCTAGCCCTCTTTGCTAATGCTAATGCTTTGTCCCTTTTGTTATTTTGATGTGATCTCCTAGGAATCTGCCTAGAGTAACCTGAGCTGACCACACCTAAACTGACCTAGGTTTTATTTGAGCTGGCTTCTAAAAGCAGTCCCCCAAAACTGTCCAAAAACCAGAGGACTTACCTCCCACACTTACCACAGCACAGCAGCAGTTTTCCCAGGTTATTTTATCAAAATCCCAGTTATTTTCTGGTTAGTTATAGCAGAGAGATCTTCCTCCCACGGAGTTTACTCTCAACTGAAGTTCAAACTGAAACTAAGGCACTCCCACAAGCTCAGGAGTGGCTAGCCCTCTTTGCTAATGCTAATGCTTTGTCCCTTTTGTTATTTTGATGTGATCTCCTAGGAATCTGCCTAGAGTAACCTGAGCTGACCACACCTAAACTGACCTAGGTTTTATTTGAGCTGGCTTCTAAAAGCAGTCCCCCAAAACTGTCCAAAAACCAGAGGACTTACCTCCCACACTTACCACAGCACAGCAGCAGTTTTCCCAGGTTATTTTATCAAAATCCCAGTTATTTTCTGGTTAGTTATAGCAGAGAGATCTTCCTCCCACGGAGTTTACTCTCAACTGAAGTTCAAACTGAAACTAAGGCACTCCCACAAGCTCAGGAGTGGCTAGCCCTCTTTGCTAATGCTAATGCTTTGTCCCTTTTGTTATTTTGATGTGATCTCCTAGGAATCTGCCTAGAGTAACCTGAGCTGACCACACCTAAACTGACCTAGGTTTTATTTGAGCTGGCTTCTAAAAGCAGTCCCCCAAAACTGTCCAAAAACCAGAGGACTTACCTCCCACACTTACCACAGCACAGCAGCAGTTTTCCCAGGTTATTTTATCAAAATCCCAGTTATTTTCTGGTTAGTTATAGCAGAGAGATCTTCCTCCCACGGAGTTTACTCTCAACTTCCTGAGATGCTGTTGTTGTCTGATGTTGTCCTACTGCATCTATTGTAAATATTCTGGATTGGAGTCATCTAACTGTACGTTTTGTGTGCAATTGAACATGTTTTAATTGCCATCTCTAGATTTTTAGTTCAGAGGTCCCCTATATACCTCAGCAAATAAAAGGTCTTGACGATTTATGCACAGAATACATTTTATATTACATTGATCTTGGCTATATTTCTGGCTCTGCAATCTGCCTTAACTTGATCTCTGAGGTAATAGTGATATGAAATATATGATAGGGTGATAATAAGCTCGAAAATGGATATTTCTTATAGCAAAGCTCTCATTGCTCTTCTTTGGAACTTCAGCAAGTCTAAGATTGGCCCTGCTAACCTTTATGCTATTAAAACACATAAACACATAAAAAAGAACCAAGATATTTAAATGTCAGTAGTTCATGTTCTTTGGTGTCTCCCAAATAAAAGAGTCTGTACAGCTTCTCCACTGAGTGAATTATGAAGTCAGCTACAACTAAATAGAAAATAGTTACTAAAGGCTGCCACCACTAAGAAAATTGTTTTAAACAGGGCTGAGAGAATTTAAGACATATTGCTGTGGTGTCTTATTATGTTTGTTCCTCCCTATAGTCTAGTTATGTAATTATGCATAATTTAAAAAATAAAATTAAACTGGGGAGAGAAATCATTTGCTTGTTTTCTTCATCACAAGACACTGGTTACATGGAAAATTAAGAATACATCTTGCCATACTTAGCTGGCTCAAGACATTTTACCACTTGCAGCAATGGATATGTTGATGCTCCTACTGATTTCATATGCAGATGATCATTGTCTGTCTAGACTTTGTGTATCCATCCAGCTTTGATAGTGATAAGAAATATAAGATAGGATGATACACTGGAAATAGACATTTCTTATAGAACAAAACAGGGTAGTAATAAACAGAGAGTACTAATAAATGGCCAGCTCTCTGAATGGAGAGAAGGAAAATGTCGGTTCCCTTCAAGTATTGGGACCAGTTCTTTTTAATTAATAAATACTGTAAGTAGTGGTAAGTAGTGAGATAGCAAAGTTTGCTGATAACACTCAATTATTTAGGGTAATAAAAACAAAGAGATTGTGAAGAGCTCCAGAGGGAAATCTTGATATTGAGTGAGTGGACAACCAAGTGGCAAATGCACTTCTGTCTGAGGACCTGACCCATGAAAGTTAAGTACAAAAGAGCCCTCAGTAAGGGCAAAGTGGCACACACTGGGGCAAAGAACTAGGAATGTTTATTAATGTCTTTTTGGGCATTTGATTCATAACAAATCAAATGTTAGAAAATTCATATTCGTATGGATAGATCCTTTCAAATGTGGTAAAATTCTATTTGACAAAAATGTATTATACAAATTCATACAAATATCTGATACGAACATATATGATACGTATCCAATACATATCTCGTAATAAATCCGATCTGAAAGCTTCAAATCTGTCCTGAATTCACTTTTAATATGCTCTCAGTCCATGTCAAATGCCCTTTAGATCTGTTGCAGATGTGACTGGCCCAGTTGCTTTCCCACCTCCCCAGTTTAATGAATGTCCGAACTATTCATACAAATGTCTGGAAACATTCATATTCATATGAATGAAAATGTAGGAATATCGTAACATTCAGTTTGTGTACAAATTTGTACACAAATAAATGTTACAAATATCCATGCGCATGCCTACAAAGAACCCTAATTACACCTATATACTGATGGATTCTGAGCTTTTTGTGACAGACCAGAGAAAGGATCCTGGCTTGGTGCCTCAGTGAAGCTGCCGACTCAGTACACAGCAGAAGTGAAAAAAGCAAATTGATTGCTAGGGATACTTAGGAATGGAATAGAAAATCTATAGTGAGGCCACATTTGGAATATTGTGTACAATTCTGGTCACCACACTTCAGAAAGTATACTGAGGAACTGGGGAAACTTTGCTAAAGGAGTGATTATTGCAAATTACTTTATTACAAATGATTGCTTATTTGCCATTGTATTCATTTTCTTTTCTTATATTATTTTCCTTTTCAAACACAGAACCTAAGGTCAGATATGGTGCCAGGCTAGGCTCCCTTCTAGCAGTGGATACTGGCCCATAAGAGAAGGAGGGGGAATCCACTACCACCACCCTATGGCATCAGCTGAGCTATGGAGATGGATAGGGGCAAGTCAGTTAACCAGAGGTTTGTTTTTTCAGTGTGTTTTTAACCAAAAAGTAAGGGGTTTTACATAGCTCCAATGTAAAAAAATGTAAGATGAAGTATCAGAGTTAGTTCTTTTACTGATTAATATATGGATGGAAAACTACCTGGAAATTCCAAATCCTAAGCCTAGACTGGGACATAGAAAAACAGCCTAGAGAAGACCATGC
Source organism: Aspidoscelis tigris stejnegeri (assembly GCA_023333525.1). Lineage (NCBI taxonomy): Eukaryota > Metazoa > Chordata > Lepidosauria > Squamata > Teiidae > Aspidoscelis > Aspidoscelis tigris. The sequence continues at coordinate 101,207,369 of JALMGA010000001.1, forward strand.
CAATCCATATTCACATCTTTGCTGAGAAACCCCAGCCAAGAAACATTATTCACATTTGTGACACTCAGCATAGCCAAGGAGAAACAAAAGAAATGGAAAGTAACAAGAATTGTCTACCCATTCTTTCAAAGGAAGAGAAGCTGTTCAGCATAATATTCTGCTTTCTCTTGTTGGGTAGAAGTCACCACTGACTATTTACTTGCACGTGCTGCTATTTCCACATTAAGTGACTGCTTCTAGCAACATAACAGATGCCCCCCTAAAATGGTGCAAACATTTGAAGTCTTCAGTAAAATCAAACATTTAAGGGTCAGACTCTCAAAATCCAGACATAAAGGAAAATCTCTACTGTACTGCAGTATCTTTTTTTACTCCTACAATGCCAATCAAATGCTAATATAAAGCCTATACGCTGGGTCAGAGCTAAGGCTAGGGTGAGGGCAAGGACTAAAGTGAGAACTAAGGTGAGGGTGAGCACATGGGTGAGGGCTAGGGATAGGGCTAAGGCTAGGGCCCTATCCATCTGGATACCATCTGAGAGCAAGCACCCAATCCCTACCTGACAGTGATCACTACTACAGATGGGATGTAGATCAAAGCAGGGCTCATTTAAATAAATAATTTTGACATCAAAATGAGATAATATAATATCTATCTAAAAGAGAGAGAGAGATAGGCGTATGAATCCATCCTCACCATTTCTGACAGATACTTCAGCAGTTGGAAATGGGCTCTTAATAGAATGTACTGAATTTTGACATTCAAACTTGATTAGAATGTCCTGAAATTCAAATATAAACATTTGAATTAAATTTTGAATTTTGGATCTATTTGCCTGAATTATCCAGATACTCATATGTGTACAGGTTCATACACAATGCCTACTTGAAGATCTGCATCTTTCCCACATCCGTATGCATTTGTACGGATCCGTACAGAATGAAAATGGGTTCCATACAGAATAACTACGGGATGTATACAGATGAGTACAGATGCATATAGATGTGTATGGATGTTGGAAAGATGTGTATAGGCACATATGAATGTTGCCAACATTTGTATGTGCAGATCTGAATAAAAAATTCAACCGAATATATTTAAATTTGGTAAAATGAATCAAATCTTATTAAATTCAAATTTAAAATATTCAAATCAAATTGGATTTTCGGGTATTCAATTTGATTTGAATATGTAAAAAAACATTTGTGCACATGTCCACTCTTAATCCCCTAATGACAGCTTCAGTGATGGGGGACTGTGGTCCACCACACCCAGAGTGTGTTTGGTACCAACTCCAGTGGTATAGGTGTCAAACCCAGACAATCATAGTAAGGAGATGAAATTATTGCCTCCTCAAAACAGTGGAAAACAATATAGACAGACCAATTCATTGATTCAGTAGCTTTCCACCTTCACTTGGTAACTTGGGATAATAGGCATTTTGTGTACCATTTCAGAGACCAATGCCTTTTGCTCCAGACATAAAAATTCAGTTTTGTCCTCTGAAATCTATGTGTGATGTGGGGCACAGTGGAAGCTTCTAGAACCAGCTCATGTTGGTTTGTTGGTTGGGGCTTCATGGGCTTCAAATGGTGCATGTTTGTTCCAGGTGCTTCTGACTGTACCCTATTATGAGCCCTAAGGCTTCCTACCTTGTTAATATTAGGGCACATCTTCATGCCCATTTTGGTCCAAATTGAAATCAAGTTCAGCAAGGGTCTTCACCATTCATTTTTTAATTTGGTCTGATTTTCACAGATCAAATCACCCAAACCTGGACCAAACAAGAACCAAATTTGGTACTGGGGAAAAAACTGTTCTCATCACGGTTTGGTGTCTCAGCACGCATTGCTTTGCAAGCTGAGCTTGCACATGGGCATGATCCCGGGCTATCTGGGGAGAAGATTGGTGCTTGCATCATTGAGGTTGGGGTTTCATGTCCTGTGCTCTCCGTTCCTACTCTGTGCGTTGGAGATTGCAACCGTTGAGGTTTGGGGGGAGTAAATGGTGTTAAAGCCAAAATGATGAAGGGGTCAAATGGCCACTGCTGCCCCACAAGACTCTTTTATATAAGCATTACATACACACACACACACTGTTCCCTGATTGCCAAGGCAGGCAGGATAATGGCTTCATTTTTCTCCCTTTTCCATGGCAAATATTCCACCCCTGTTTCCCAATCACCAAGGCAGGCACGAATAATTGCTTGATTTTCCCCCTTTTCCACTTGCCGGGTGTTCTCGTGGTTCCTGAGTGGAGTGGAGGTGCACAAAACTGCTCAACTTCTGCCAAGCCTCATAGTGGCTTTGCTTAAATAGCCAGGTTTTTAAATTATTTTTGCCATTCAGTCCTGGCTTCCCTGTGCTACTAAGGGGGGATGTGACATTTGCAGCGGGTGGCACAGAGGTGGTGTGGTGTCAATCCGGCTTCCAATGAGGAGAGCGAGGGCAGAGAGGAGATGGTGCTGCTCCCTCGTGCTGGGGTTTGGCACAGTTTGCATGGGGATGTTACCAGGAATGGCGTGGGGACGGGCAACATTCGATCTTGGTCCTGCCCCCGGTCAAATGCGAGCCCAATCAGAGCCAAATGGTTTGCATGGGGACACGGCCTTATTTATAGGTAACTTTTAATTAACTTTATTACTATTTTTATTATTATATGTATTTGAAATGTGTTCTATGTTTTTATTTATAATCTGCCCCTGTTCCTCCCACAAGACTGGCACAGTATAAATATGAATGAATGAATGAATGAATGAATGAATGAATGAATGAATGAATGAATGAATGAACGATCAGAGATCAGATATTAATTCCTTCTCTTCTTCAGTTTCCTTCAAGGATTTAAATGCAATCTTCTTTCACTTCAATTTTAAAAACTAACAATTGCACTATCCTTTTAGTATCCAAGTAGAAACAGTTCTTTTGTCAAAGCCCATATGTAATTTTTCAACCATTATGATTTAGACTATTAGTTTCACTTGACAGGAGGGAGTCATGAATAACAGATCTGCTTTCTAGAAATGAATGACAAGCTGCTGTGTTAGTGCAAAGTGTTGGATTAATTTGCTTTGTTAACAGGGAAAAGGGATAAGGATTAGGTAACAAAATGCAATCTAAATATCTATTATTTGAGTGGTAAACAGGGATTTAACTAAGATTGCAATCAGTTAAAACCATGGACAACAAAACCTCAATGTATTCATGGCATTCAATTGAAACTAAAAAGTGAAAAGTCTGTAAAAAGATTTATTTTGTGGAGAGAAACGGTAAATTGCTTATGCAGTTGTGTAATATTTAATTTCTGATCTGAGATGTCACCCAGCTTTTTTCCTGCTGTGCCAAGAAAAGTAGTCTTGAAAACTTTTTAAAAGAAAGGAAAAAATATTTCATGAAATAAAATATTTCATTGGATTTACTAAGCTTTGTCAGCCATAAACTAAAAGAACAAGAGATAGAGACCAATCTACCAATTCCTTTTCAGTAGGGCTGCATTTGTACATTATTATTTTGTTGAATGTAAAACAGTGTTAGTTGGAAAAGAAACCAGCCCTTGGTGATAGAATGGTGACAGAAAACTGGAATTCCCAGCAGCCTCCATCCTGGAAATGGTTCTCCTGGCATCAGCGGGATTTCTATACCGTGACAGAACTAATGGAATCCATTATTGTTATAAAAGCTCCCTAGTCTATGAGTTAGGAAATTTCAATAATAACAAAATAGTGTGATACTCATCCTTGGAATGTAGTTCTGGGGAAAAATGCAAAGGAAGAAGCGAAGGCAGATATGAAGAAAATAAAGCATTTTCCCCAGTAAGACAGGCAAAAGCAGGCTTGAGGAGTTCACAGAACATTATTACAAATCATTCATTTGGATTGCCATTTCTGACACAGGATTTAATACCTAAAGGGAGCAGTGACCTATGGATTGGGACTACAAAGAGAAAGAGGAGCTCCAATATGAAGGATTGCTTTCATCTTCCCAAATCCTACTTTGAGCAAGCAGAATTTGAGGAGGAGAGAATGGGCCTTCCAAGTAGATCTTTGCCTCCCCACACTATCCTTATTGAATATGGATCCCTGAAAAGCCTTGGTGGGTTCATATTTGAAATGGAAGATGTATGAGTGGCTAGACTGTCTTGTCAGCTCTTTCAGACAGAGAGCACCTGCTCATACAGCTGATGCAAATCAATCTCCTGTGGTGCTGTTTACTGGGTATGTGCTGAGTTAGTTTGCCACAAGACAGCTCATTGAAATCAAATTTCAATCTGCATGTGAGCTAAACCACAAGGGAGCTTCCCCTGCCACAGTGTCTCCTGTCTCTTCCACTGCCTCCATGTGCCACCCCATACTTACCTGCCAGGCCACATCACTGCCTGCTCCCTTTGGGCTTCTGAGCTTCGGGAAGAACCTACCAGCCAGGCACAGCACTGCTAACATGCTGTTCTCAGATGGCTCAGCTTCTCACACTAGAACTTTCAGTCCCAGGAGGCCATGCTGCTTATATGTGCAGCTGGTGAGTCCTGTAATCCCAGCACAGGAAACCACTAGTTCTTCACACCCTTCTCTGATCTCAGAAGTAACCATGGAACTTGTTTTCTTAAAAGGACAGTTGGGAGGTTAAACCTGTCTACCAACATGCATTAAATTAGGTTATGTCTATCACCATTTTCTATGAATGCCTTCAAACTCAACCAGTTCTTGGACTTTAGATGCTAAACCAACATGAACAGAATCATGAAGGGCTATTGAAATTAATGTCCTTTCAGTTTCCCAATTTTTAGAAAAGGCTTATTCTTTTCCCACCTCTGGTAATTTGGTTTTGGCAACACCAATAGATTCCAGCAAGCCTTTAAGCAAGCCTCCGCTCTACTGCCGTGACTGTTTGGGGCTTCCGTTTTGCCTCCTTGGTGGGACATGCAGTTGTGCAGGGCACCATGAAAATGTTGGCACCTGGACACACGCTGCTGGCACCTGAACACACGCCCAGACCCAAGTAAGTCTCCAGGTGTGTGGGGCTTGGTTTGGCATGCACTAGGGTTCCCAAGTGCAAATGCTAGTACATGCTGTAAAAGCCGACTCTCAGTCAGGTAGCGATTTGTATATATCCTGACTTGGTAGTGTAGTAGCGTGTATTTAACTTTTTATATTAAGACTCTGTTAATTCCCTTCCAAGAGACACACCTTTTATTTCCCTTTCTCTGCTATTAAGTTTGATAATAATGTGGCCTCCTTCTTGGTGCTGCAGCAGACAGCCCTTCCCCCACTCTGCCTAGCCAGCAGTGGGTTACAGTATCTGTTAGAATTCCAGCCTGTCTTGGCTCACTTTGAAAACAGAGAACACGAAGCTTCTTTAAAATAACCGGAAAACAAGTTTATTGTTTACAATTCAAGTTTCTTCTTAAAGTTGCACTTTGTTACTTTAAATATCAAACAGTTAAGTCTTTAGCTTCCTCACTAAGCCTAAAGACTCCAATCCTTTTCAGGTTAATGCCAACAGCATAAATAACTTATAATCATTTCAACTCTTTTACTTTCTAAACACTGTAATTCACTATTAACTCAGGACTCTATTCCCCAGCTTCCCTCAGGACAGCTTAGAGCCCGTTTCTCCCCTAGTTAAACACCCTCCAGGTTTAACGACCAAAGGCAGAGAACCGCGATTGTTCCCTCAGGCCCCCTTAAATATGGGCCTGGCTGGCTAGCTTTGCCCTGATTGGCTGAGCTCCTCCAGGATCCTATTTCTCCCCTCCCCTTGGAGTGCTCAACTAGCCCCTCCCTCAGGCTACTTACCCTTGTTAAAAATACACTTTGGCGACACTTAACAGTGTAGACAACGCGTTCTCGCCACACTTTGCATTTTAAACCAAAAATAACTTAATTTTGGGGTTGAGGGGTCCTAGCGGTCATCACACATGCTAATGGGAAATGCACTTTTCCTGTCCAGCAGATGGGAAGCTAAGTGCAGAAATGCCTCAGGACTCCTGGATACCATTCCCTTTCTTCAGAAGTTGCCCCTTCAGCCAAGCTGTATTAGTCATGTAGTTTAGTGTGCCATGTATCACCTCAGCTGCGTAGTCCTATTTGGCCATACATCATAGCCCAAATTGAAGGAGCAGCTCCTGGTAGCTTGATACCCATGCCAATGGAGCTCAACCATGTTCTCCTATCAGGGGCACCTTGGGTTTATCCAAGGGTTGAGTGAGACTTATCATGGTAGGGCTAGTCAAGGACATATCAGTAGCCTGTGATTGTAGCTAGGACGATCAGTTGGCATGGTGGTTGAGGGAGTGGTTACCTGCAACTTGTCAGAGTTAACAATCACTAAGCAGTCCAAAATCACTGGGATCTCTGTAGACATAAGGATTGGTTCTCCCAGAACAGAGTCTGCATCACTGTCTTCAGGATGCACAAGCATATTTTCATTCAGCACCCTCACAGGTTGGTCCTGAATTGCAGTATCAACAACAGATGTGTCCTGGTATACAGCAGGGCTGCAGAAAGTAGAAGCAAACCTAGTAAAGAACTTCCTCCTCTGCTGTTCAAATCTCTGCTGATTGTTAATAGCAGCATGCTGGCTGAACAAGTGTGGGTCCATGTGAACACCATTCTCATCCTGCACACCATGAGGATGTAGGGTGCCCAAACATTCCGCCTCCTCATGGTTCATTCATAGTAGCATAAAGACACCATGCAAACATTGCTACTATTACTGTCCAAGGATCTATTGTAGACAAGTCCTCCCCCCCCCCAAAAAAAAATAGAAGAATGGAACAAGATTAATGGAACATCAGGAGATGGAACATCAGAAGTTTCCCCATATCTGCTTTACAATGGCGCTTGTATTACTGCTGAACTAACTTTATCAGTTTGAAGAAAAGGGTATCCTAGTTACATTTTGCCCTACTGCTGAAGAAGAATGACAAAATGTAGAACGACGTTCAGAAATCAATTTCTGTGCTATGCCTGAGAAGAAGAAATCACAGCAATCAATCATATCAGCTAAAAATAATATTGGTACAGTTGGCAATCCCAAACCCATTTTAGATAATGTGCACAGAACCAAATTAATTTTTGCTCTAACTCCATTTGCTTTATTTGAGAAGAACGTGGTCTCAGTGTTTAAGGTAAATGATATTTCTAGTACGGCAAATTGTATCTTGCTGCTGACACATCATATAATATCCAAGAAAGGAATCAGGAAGAAAATAGGCCTAGGTGCTTTTAAACATGGGTTGTAGGCCTCATCTCATCACTAGAAATATAGACAAAAGAAAATATGTTTAGAAAAACTTATTTGCTCATTTACAAGCTGGATTGATTGCCAGTGTCTCTTCCCCCCACGCACCCACCAGTGAGTTTCCTACCACAGATAGAAGTTGAATCTCATTTAGAATTCCAGTAGGCATGGACTTGCACTTGCCTTACTGGTGCAAGGAAAGAAAGATAATGTTTTTTTTATTAAACATCTTCCAGCTCTTTGCAGCTTCTCTAATTGCCATTTCTTCCTGATTTGAAAAGATCCCCCTGGAAAGACTTATAATGTTTTCTTGGGCTAAAATTGAGCTACTTGGAGTTGGTCAAACTGTCTAACAGGACCTGCCCCATTGATCTTGCTCAAAAGGGAGCTGTGAAGAGCCTGTATGTATGGGGAGCGGGGAATAAAATGTCAGAAAATTATTATGTCATGAGAGGGAACAAGTCCTGCTCAGAAGTGATTTTTTAAATTTATTTTTAAGATCTGCCCTGAATTTGTCTCAACTTGAAAGCTTCTGAAAGCATAGATAGCCTGGATTTTTGATGCTTTAGCCCAAGAAAGTTAAGATCAGGGAAGGAGGCCTGTCTCAAACATATCTAGATTTTGCCCTACAGTAGGCTAAGTATGAATGCTGCTGGCTGGCAGGATCTGCCTCACCACAGCAATGGGTGTGCACAGATAGTTGTTGCTATAGTGATCTGGTGTGATGGCACTACTCTACCCTGGCTCCTCCAGCATTCACATGAAAGGCTACATTTGGGGATGCACTAGGAATGGCATAGGTCAGTGATGGTCAACCTATGACACGCATGTCACAGGTGACACGCCAAGCCCTTTTGGGTGACACACATGGTCACCCTGACACCTGGGCATGTAGTGCTTGCTTGTTCTTGAAGTATACAAAATCCCAACTTTCAATTGAAAATTTAGCAAACGGAATTCAGCAACAAAAGTCACTAATGTAAAGAATGGTTTTTGCTTTTAATACATATATCAAAAATATAACTTTTTTACTAGAGCTACAAATATCACAAAATTGTGGATATTTCTAGCTGTGACACAGCACCTGAGTTAAGCTAGGCTTTTTGTATGAATTTTGACACACCGAGCTCAAAGGGTTCACCATCACTGGCATAGGTGCTCTTAGTGTAGCTGTGGAGTAGTTTTTACCTTTCCACAGCTATTAAAAGATGGGGACAGACATGCATGTTCAGAGCCACTCTGAGGAATAAGCAGTTCCACAGTGGACAGATGCTTTAAGCCAGAGCATCTGCCTAAGTGTGAAAAGCCCCTTGGTTTTTGGTTTTCTTACCTGGCTCGGTTCAATTTGGAACTTTTTGAACAACTTCAAATCAAAACTTGAACCTGTTTGGAAAAAAAGAAACATTTTTTTTCAATGAAAATAATCTCTTTTAAAGCGCAAACCCCCACTGAACATGAGTGGCTTGATTCAAAGCATTCATTTCTGTGCATGGGTTCCTGGTTTAGTTCAAATCAAGCCAGTCCCTTTCAAACAGGGGATGGTTCAGTTTAAATTGAACTGGTTCAAATAATTTGTTTCAATTCAAATCAAATGAACCCAAACGAAATTTGCACATCTGTATTAGAAGGTGAACGAATGCCTTCCTCATAGTTCATATATGTGTGCTATGTACATGTGTAGGAAGAATGTGTATACAAACTTTGTCTAACTGAATGCACTTAAACATTTGCTTGCATTCAAACCATCGGTAAGAATTATATACAGAAAGGATTATTTTAAAGAACTGTGAATTAAGAACAAAAACAATGTTTTTACTGTTATTATTTGTTCTTGTTTAATATGGCCTCTATCTCACAGATCCTGTGTGGGTACAGGTGGACTCTTACACCTAGAGGCATGTACTTAAGGGGGAAGCCAAGACATATATTGATAGTTTAAATGTGTGTGAGAGAGTGGTTCGGAACTGGAACTATGCATAAATTGAAGAAGTTAGCATTAGTGCTGAGCATTAGTGTTCACAGATGAAGTATTCAGATAGGACCATCTATCACATGAGCACGTTGCCGATCAATATGATCTTCATTCTGATCGTGCCAAGTGACACATTTTCCCTCCCAAACAATTCAAATATCAACAAATATATAGGGATGTGCACGAATATTCGTAACATACGTAATCCACATGAATTCATATGAATTTGGACATTCGTCCATGAATTGAATGTTACAATATTCATACATTGACATTCATATGAATAGGAATGTTTCCAGACATTCGTACGGATAGTTCGGCTATTTGGTAAACTGGGGAGATGGGGAAACAGCTGCGCCAGTCACATCTGCAACCGATCTAGAGTGCATTCGACATGAATTGAGAGTGTATTAAAAGGGGATTCAGGATGGATTTGACAATTTCAGAGCAGATTCATTGCAGGATATGTATCGGAAAAGTATCTCAGATATGTATCGTACATGTATTCCTTCATATCTGATACGTATTCATTCCTATTTGGTATGTGTTTGTTCATATTGGATATTCATATGAATTCATATGGATATATTCATATCAAATAGAATTTTACCACATTTGAAAAGGTATATTCGTATGAATACAGGTTTTCTAACATTTAATTCATTACAAATTGAATGTTAAAAAAAACCCACATTCATGCACATCGCTAAAAACATACAAATTTGATGCTTCTATCACTGTGATCAAAGACTGAAATCATTGTTCTTATTATGTTGATGTTCATACTGAGATCATACTTCTCTTTTATACTAGCCAAGTCAAATAGTAAAGTAATAATTATGGCAAATATGATGGAGGAATATGATAGAAGAACCGTTGAACATAAGAAAGGAACTGGAAACTTGCTGAAGAAAATGTCATCCTATCAAGCACTGTGCTTGTTTGTTTGAACCAGTTCTAACATGGCAATTCACCGCAGCAGTTACTGGCACACTTAGCCAAATATTCCTGGATAGTGTTCTACTACAATGACAAGATTAAATCTCTAGCCGAAATGAAATTTGCAAAATGTTGACATTTATTTTGGAAACGTCAAACAAATTTCACAATCACTGGCATTTTATGAAATTTGTTTTGAACTTAAAACTGTATCTTAAAAGTTGGAATAGTGTTCAAAACAAACCCTCACTTTGTTTGGCATCCAGTTAACTCATAATGCTGAGGGAGAAAGTATCAACTATCAAGCACACTGCAAAGCTGAAAACTAGTAATAAAGCCAAATGCTAAATATCAGCAAATGTCAACATTTACTGCAGTTAATATCACTGTGTCAGGCCAAATACTGTCAAGTACCAATGAAATGCCTGTTTTTCAACATACAAAGTGTCTTGTGTCTGTCAAAATCAAAGATGTGTAATATTGAATACAATTGCCTTATTAGCTGCCAAATATGGCACACTAAAATCAAATATTAGACACCATAATTTGAACTCAACCCACAAATATCTAAAAGGCAGCTGATATTTAAATATTCAGGGAATATTGGGTATCACAATATACGATGACAAATTTGAAGATAATGTGGGTAGCATTAAGATCTAGTATATTAAGCAACTTTTATGTAGCATTTGAAAGACATAAGAACATAAGAGAACCCTGCCAGATCAGGCCATAGCCCATGTAATCTAGCATCCTGTCTCACGCAGTGGGCCACCAATTGCTTTTGGGCATCTCAAGCAGAAGACAAGGCAGCACCTTCACCTGCTCTTGACTTCCTCTAAATGGCCTTGAGAGGCAATTGTCCATAGTCTCCATTTCCATGGACAATTTAATTTGTTATTTATATGATATTAGAAATAGGGGAATAAAATTCAGCACATCACTGGATGCTAAACTCTGCCACCTTCCTTGGAGATTGTGATCTTTAAGTGATAGCCGTTTTTCATTTTTTGCTACTGAATGAATATACTAAGGGAAATTTCACTGGGGTGAAAAAAAAATCAGCTGCTATCAACAGAAGTCAACTCGGTAATGATAGGTGAGCTTACCTCTAATTAGTTTTCCATGCTTTCCTGGAGAACTCCCAGAGAGCAGTGGAGTATTGCGTTTTTGAAGAGGTCATTATGACAGTCCCATTAGAGAGCTCCCCTAAATAGCCATGGCCCCAGGAGGAGTCCAAAGATTAATTTAGCAGAATTCAGTCTATATTCAAATCACTTCTTATACAGTGCAATTGTGCATGGCACAGTTTTGCTTTTATGTAACTGCTAAAGTACAACTTCCCTGGCATAATGTGGTACACATTAAAGAAAACCAAACAATGCAAGTCATTGCTAGTTACTGAAAGCCAGTAGTTTGGAGAACCAGTAAGCCAGTGTAACTAATATGGTGGTTTCCTGGTATGAAACTATGAGAAAAACTATACATAATCATCTCAATAAAGGTCCAAGCATCTGATCAGTCCTGTAGAGGACCTCAAGTCAGTCAGTATTTCAGCTTAGCCTATACAATAAGGTTTATAACTCTTCCATCACTCCAAGCTTACCGCAGAAATTTACCCTCTGACCTCCACCAAGCCAGGCTTAACAAAACCTCAGTTTCTGGAGCTAAATCTGTGGTCTCACTAAAGGTTTAATCCAACTTTAGTCCACTTTCAGAGTGAGAGAATACATCAGCAAAGTGACAAACTGTTTTCTTTCAGTGTTAAATAACTCAAAAAATTCACCTTTAGGATAGATAATATGGAAAGAGAATTACTGGTCATTTCACTGACGTGTTCTCCCACCCTGAAGGTGGACTGGATTAAACCTTAGGTGTGGCCACAACCTAATACTTCCCGGGTGCCTGTTTGAGGCATTTGAAATATGACCTCCACTGGGCTGCTGGATCAAGTGGGCAGCCATAAGGAATATAGGGGACAAGTATACAGGAAAACTATGACTCCCAGTAAAATCATTCACCTGCATGGAAACAGGCCCTGGTAAGAAAATGGTGATGGCACCTGGTCCAATGGAAGACCATTTTGAAGTGGTCCCCCAGGCACTGTCTGACACCAGACCAACCCAGTACATGTGTGCAGATAGCAGCAAGCTGCTGAGTCAATCTACCAGACACATGGAGCCCAGCACCACTTTGCTGGGCTCCTGGAAGTGTATCCACTCTGGGTACTCAACTAAAGAAGCTGCAGTTGACAGCTTTGGAGCTGGACCAGGCTGGGCCAATATCAATGCACCAGCCACCTCAAGTCTTGGGATGGAACATACAATCCTGTTCAGACCAAGTCTGCCTCTTTCATATCAAGGCTGAAATACTGTTTTCACCCACTTCAGACCATGGGTTTCTGGCAGGCTGCAATGACAATGATATAGTTTATTGATCAGCCCATAGACCATACCAAAAATACAAAGTGGACTGCAATAGGCCAAGTGTGTAATCTACTCATAAAAGTAGAGAGCCATTATTAACTTATATTTCAGCATCAGCTATATTTTTACCCCAATGCTATCTAGAGATAATTCTCTCAGCCTAGATTTTTAATACAAACAATCCCACTTTGTTTGTAAAATACTGATTAGTACTTTGCAGTAAAAGTAGCGTTTCATCTTTGACATCCCAGTAAAACATCATTCTTAGCAATGGGCCCAGATACCTGTGCCTTATACCGGTCTGCAGTGGTCAAACAGCATGAGCCCTGACAGTAGCCCCTGCCCCCATACCCATACATATCAAGGCACTGTTATTTCAACAGATGCTGTGCAGAAAAACTATTTTTACTTCAAGGAACTGATCAATATATTACAAAGAAAGTGGCACTCCATAAGGGCCCCAATTGCCTTTGGGAGTCAGGGTAATAAATCAGGCTCATGGATAACTATGCTCCTGTAAATGCCCAGTTCTACATTGCCATGGGAAAAAATACAACTTGATGACAAAATCTCATGAACAATAAAGTATTAACTCATTTCTAAGCAGGTTCTGACAGAAAAAAAGACAAAGTCACCAATATGCTTAGCATTAAATGGTCCTATCATGTTATCACATAGAAATGCTTTGGGGCACTGATAACCTTTGTTTACGTCAGAACAGATTAGCTACAGTAAGCAGAACCTTTAGAAACAGGTAAAAGACTAATTCAGGTAATATATTTTATCAGTTGAAAGGAAAGAAAGCAAATTTTTGAACGCCTAATGTTTAAAAAGTCTTACAGCTCTAATCACACAAGTACTTATAAAAACAATGGTGGCAAGCACATTCATTAAAAATTGCTTTTAAAGTAGCTTAGAGGTGATAGCACGTGGAGCTAGTATTCCTGTCCCATGTCTAATCCACATAGAAGATCATAAAATCCACAGTCGCTGCACATTTTCTGGCCATTAATGTGGATAGGAGGTAGTGCCATGCCCCCTGTTGTCAGTGCCCCTTCCTCTGAGGATGAAGGGGCAGTCGAAATGCCTAGCCAGGCTCATGCAGGCTACCCAGATGGGCAAGACAAAGAATGCCCGACACAAATCCCTGGTACAGAGGATCAGCCCATATCTAAAGCCAACAGCAGCTCACAGTTGAAAAACACTGGGCAATGCCCTTCACCAGCCGTTTTGAAGCATGAGCACCAGCAGGTGTGCAGGTCTGAGAGACTCTGTGCCCGTCACCTGTGGATTCCTCTACTTAGCACATACTGCTAAGCTGTGTTGCAGACAAAGACTCTCAAAGCTGTAAATCCAGGACCTCTCGTGACCTTGCTCCTTGATTTATGACCCTGCTGACTCTCTCTGGCATTATCAACCATGGAAATCTTTGACTACAGATTAACTCTTAAGACCCCAAAGTACTTTGACTTGGAAGTTTGCTAATACTATTGCTGACTGTGGCTGTCGCTGCTCTTCTGTGCAACTGCGTTTATTTGCTCTCCGCACCTTGTGGACTGGAGACATGACAGGTAGGACGGGATACACCACTGTGTAGCTACTACAACCTCTAAGCTGCTTTAGAGCCATTTATTTTTTCTTTGTGTAGATGCAGCCAATATGCACCTCTGCTCTGCATCTTTATACAATTGCAAACTGTAGTGACAAAGCAGAGACAACATACCATGTAGTAACAGGATGCATTAACAGCTTGGAGAAGATAGATTGATATATAGGGGCAAAAGACAATGTTGATGTTGACACTCCCAAAATGCCCTATCTGGGTGTCTAAGGCCCTTTCTGCCATCAGAATGCTAGTGCAGGGAGCAGACCTGCTGCAGCCTATACCAGCATGTGAATGTCAGCTCCCTATTCCAGGATATAATCTGGAATAGGGCGCATTGCATAAAGAGCTGCAGCTGCTTCTGCCTTCTGACGGAGATGACGATTTCCAGAACGAAAATATCTATATCAGTGATGGTGAACCTTTTGAGCTCGGTGTGTCAAAATTCGCAAGAAGACCTAGCTTAACTTGGGTGCTGTGTCACATCTAGAAATATTCATAATTCTGTGATATTTGTAGCTCTAGTAAAAAAGTTATATTTTTGATATATGTATTTTATTAAAAGCAAAAACAAATAATTCTTTACATTAATGACTTTTGTAGCTGAATTTCGTTTGCTAATATTCAATTGAAAGTTGGCGTTTCGTACACTTCAAGAACAAGCAGGCACTACACGTCCAGGTGCCAGGGTGACCATGTGTGTCACCCAAAAGGGCTTGGCGTGTCACCTGTGACACGCGTGTCATAGGTTGGCCATCACTGATCTATATACTTGATGAGTGACATAAAGCCATAAATCAACCATGGTAACTTTTATTCTGTATTCATTGCAGAAAAAAATCCGTCATTCCTTTTATCAATGGATTGGTAGCAGATTCAGACAAAAAATCTATCTCATATGTAAACGCCACAAAGAGTACTGTCATACCACATGACATTACCTTCCATTATTATTTTTTTAAAAAAATTATAGCAATAATATAGAGTCAACAATTCAAAAAACAGAAACACTGGGGTAAGATAATCTCAGGCGCCGTGTTATTAACTTCAGTTGTCACCACCGGTATATCGTATTCTTAAATATGAATGAAAGAAGACTGCTATCTTACATTTGTACACAACCCAAGTAAAAAAGGATTGCCCTGTTACCATTCCTCATGATTTTAAATTCCTGTGCCACTTCCCTTCCTGAAAACATTCTCCAGTTTCTTACTTTAACTTATCACAGAACCCTTGAGAACATCATCTTATAGCACAGGGCTTTTTTTCATTTACCTGCTTTCAGTTGGGATTAGGGATGTGCACAAATGGGTTTTTTGACATTCAGTTCGTGACGAATTGAATGTTACAAAATATGTATTCGTTCAAATAGATCCCTTTCAAATGTGGTAGGATTCTATTCGATACGAACATATTTGTACAAATTCATACCAATATCCAATACGTAGATGATCCCAATGAATACATATCCAAAATGAATGAATATGTATCCAATATGAATCCAATGAATCTGATGTGTGTCCCACAAGCAACCCCCAACCTGAAAGCGTCAAATCCAACCTGAATCTGCTTTTAATCCACTCTCAATACATTTCGAATGCAATCTGGATTCATTGCAGATGTGTGGTCCAGCCGCTTTCCCACCTCCCCAGTTTAATGAATGTCCGAACTATTCATATGAATGTCCAAAACATTCGCATGAATGTCCGGTACATTCGTATTCGTACAAATGTTAATGTATGAATGTCACAATGATAGCCTTGGGTGTGATTTGGCATGACACTAAAAACACTCCCCAAATAGTCCCAAACACACAGACGCGCCTCTGCACAACACACCTCCTTGTTCAGGATTAGGGCCCACAGGTCTTCTCAGTAGTCACAAATAACTGTGACTCTTGGTATTCTCGATCAAGAATCTCCTCATGGGGATTATGGAGGATTCCAATGGGAGATGTGGCTGCATAGATCTGTATTACCATGCAGATCTTTATGGTGTACAACATTTATACATGGACCCTTAATCCAATTTCATGATAGTCCAGGCAACTTCATTTCTACATCTTTTTAAATTATGCCACCTCTCCCTGTAGCATGACTAACACACTTTTTTCCACACTAAAAATAAAGCTAGTGAAACAGTTTATAAAACTGTGATTTCTAAATGAACGACAAAAAATTGGAAACATTTCATAGCAGCACCAACCAATTTGAAGTAGAATAGTTCTAAATAGCTGTTCCAAACTCTCAGTATCCAGTGTTTTGAGAAAACTGCTATGGTTCCCCAAGTAATTTTGTTGTCTGATGTCATGACTACCAATTGTGAACCCCACTCCTGCAGGCAGGCTGGGTGTATGATGACTTGGATGGCCTTGCACATGATATTTCCATTGGCAGTGCTGAAACTGCCAATGTGGAATTCTCTGTGCCAGTGGTAGCACATCAGGCCAACCTGGCACCTTTAACTTGTGCTTCTAGTTATAGTTGGCAGTCATATCTACAGCAATGGGGGCATGCTAAAGTCATAAAAGCAGTGGGTGGTCCTAAGGCCTGGTCTGAACCCTCTGTAAGCCCAAATTGGGACCAGATGCCTTGGCTGTTCCAGCAAAATAAATAGTGTTGGATCCATCTCACACAGTGGTTTGCCACTTTGCTTCTGCCCATTCTCAAGCAAAAGACAAAGGCAAAACCTTTGCCTGCTCTTCATTTACTGCTAATGACTTATAAGAAACCCTAGACATCTATCCTCGGGCCGATGGCAACTCATTCTCCTCACAGCGTGAGGTAGTCTTCGGAGGGATACCGTGTGAGTTCAACCCCTGAATGATATATCCAGCATTCACTTCCTCACAGCGTGAGGTGAAGTTAAGGCTAGGGAGTAAGTGGCCATCAGCCCATCCCATCAGCTCAATCTCTGGCCCAGGATCAAAATAATGACCCGTCCCTTCTTTGCTCATGGCGGAGTCTTTGTCGGGCTGCCCTCGTCATTCCAGCCGGTTCCAGCACAGACCAGCTCGGCCGTCTGTTCCCTTGGTCTCCCTTTCTGAAATAAGGCAGGCGGGAGGCATGTTAGACTTTTACTGCCTGAGAGCTCGGCTGGGAGCGGAGCCAGAAGGGGAAAAAAAAATCTTTCAGGCCATCGTACGCGCTGTGTCTGATTGTGCTCACTTTTAATTTTCACAGCATTTCATTTATCACAAAACCATTGGATTTATTTTATTTTGAAATTCATGGTGCAGCACTATTTTCACTATTATAAAAAAAGGTAACCACTATTGTACTTCTGGGTCAGGGTCAGACTCCAGGCTGTTTCTATTTCTTTTCTGGATTAAAGTGGCCTGAACATGACTATTTTGCATTCAGATAATTCCAGTCCTAAATCTGTGCTCACACCTAAAGTTTAATCCAGTCCACCTTCAGAGTGAGAGTGCGAACAAGTCATGTCTGCAAACATTCATCCAAGCTGTGGGCAGCAGTGGCAGTTTGTCCCCTTCCCCATTAGCTAGCAGCCTAACTGTGAGGAGCTGGGGAAGAGGGCATTTCCTTTTGAAATTGGAGGGCTGGGTCATTCACGTTGCCTGGCAGGCAGGCTTGAATGGAATTACATGTGTTTTACATATCAGGTTCTGTGGACCCTTTTCACCATGCCTACAGAAAGCTTGGCCCCCTGCCTCACAATCATGTTCTGTCCTTGCTCAGGCCGGAAGTTCTGGGTCAGATGGTGAGGCAGAGGTGGGCTGGGTTCTTTTTGCAGGCACGACACAGCTGCTGTAAGTACCCCATTGCCAGAACACCAGCATGGAGGAGACTCAGAACCGGAGCTGGAGCTGAAGAGGCTGCACACAGGCTCAACCAGTCTTCTGTTCAGACCTGTCTCCCAAGTGACCCCCTGCTCTGATTTCAGAAGATCAGGCAGGCACAGGGTGCGAAGTCAATACTCTACTTGTCAGGCTTTGTGTGAGACCCAGCTGACAGCTCTTTTGCTTGGCTGGCTGGCTGGTTTAGAGGAAATAGTGGAGAAGTTATGTATAGCCAGAAAAAAGAGGAGGGAAAAGGAGCAAGTGGCCTAACAGGTTAACCGAGTCAGGCGTAGTGGTTAGGGAGCCAGACTCTTATCTGGGAATACTAGGTTTGATTCCGCAGTCCCCCACAAACCAGCTCTCTCTTGGGCTAGTCACAGGTCTCTTCTGAGCTCTCACAGCCCCACCTACCTCACAGGGTGTTCTGTTGTGTGGAGAATAGAAAGCTTTGTCAGCTGTTTTGAGTCCCCTTAAATGGGTGAGAAAAGCGGGGTAGAAAAGCCAACTCTTCTTCTCATGAGATACCTATATTGCATGAAGAGGGATGAGCAGGGAGGGGGAAAATTTTTCCCTGTCAGCAGACTGAAGCTTTAGGTGAAATGGCCAGGAATGCACTAAGCATCTGCACTTGCAGAAGCTAAGGCATTCCAACACTCCCCAAACCTTACTGGCAATGCAGTTAGCAGCCCAGACAGTAGTCATGTCCAACTCCTGGACTATGGTCACACCTAAGGCTTAATCCAGCTTCAGTCCACTTTCAGAGCAAGAGAACACATCAGCAAAGTGACCAGTAATTTTCTTTACACATTATGTATCTCAAAGGTTAATTTTCTGAGTTAACACTGAAAGAATATAGCTTTACTGATGTATTTTCTCACTCTAAAAGTGTACTGAAACTGGATTAAACCTTAAGTGTGACCACAGCCCTGGTGCCAGCACCAGCACACATATGCAGTACCATCACCAGGGCTACCACATCACATGCCACATCATGTGCTGCATCACATGCCATGTGACGTGGGTGTGCAGTGAGTCACGTGGATGTGCAGTGAGTCATGTGCCTGTCACATGTGCACAGAGCATCACATGGGTGTGTGTTGTGTCACATGCCCATTCAGCACCCCAGAGGTGTGCAAAGGGATCAGCCAGTGAAGTTGGTGAAGGTAAGTACACGTATGGTGCTGATTCAACCTACACCAGGCATAGTGGACACAGGGTGAGCAGCTTGCCCTGCATTTACTATTGGGCCAAGTGTGAATTGGTCCTAAAGAAAAGAGAACTGAGTCTGAATTAAAAGTGCATGTGTCTGGACATGCATTCTGTCCTCCGATGGACTATTTTGTTGATGTCTGACCATAGCCCTAGTGACATCATGCCTTGCTTTGCTGCTTTTTATCGGCTTCTTCTAAGTTGTACTTCTGTTTTAACCTTTTTTTTTTAAAGGCACTATTTTATTTCCAATTCTATTATGCATTAAGACACTGTTCATGTCAGACTTATTTGTACCGCTAATGGTTTTGCCTTGAGAGGAAGGCTTTTGTTGCAGAAACTACTGTACATTTCTGATTGTATTCCAGAGGTAAACATCTGCTTTTAGTTTTCAGAGTCATTGCTTAATGCATACATTTTACTTTTCTGTTCTAAGGGGAATTGTTGAAAGTATGTTTCTCCTCTACCTTTCTTTCAATCATATTTTGCTGCACTGCAGCTGAAAAATTATTTATTTCTAAGCGTTTATTTATTTATGCACAGTTTTGTCCCTAACTCCAATGCTGAGATGTTTAAAGATATGATTCCATCATCAACAAGGCTGACAAAATACAGTACTGACAACAGAGTATCTATTAATGCTTTGGCCTGGGCCACCAATGAATCTGTACAGTTTCCACTAACATTTAGTTAGGATTCAACCTTTGATTCATATGTGTTCATTTTCCCTTTAGACCAACGTTTTGCTATACTATAGCAGACAAAAAAACACCATATGGTATCTACATACCTGAGGCCCTTTTAGCACTTAACTTCCGTGAAACAGTATCCCACGGACGTTAAGTATACAGACTGTGGTCAGTGTTGAAATTCTGAGCTCTGGCCCATCCTGATCTTCACCAACACTCACCTTTATTCTTCTCACGTGTGAACTAGGGATGTGCACAAATGGGGGGAGGGGTTGCATTCAATTTGTATCAAAACGAATGTATGAAAATTTGTACTAGTTTGAATAGGGATGTGCACAAATTATTCAGGCATTCAGAATCTGGATGAATAAGTCTGGATTCCGAGATTCATGGACAGATCAAATAGGGCCCTATTCGAAAGGCCCTATCTGTTCACAAATCACATAATCCAGTATCCGTAGAAGCTTTGGTAGAAGCTTCTATGGATACTGGATGCCCTGGGGCCTCCCTCCCTTGGCCACCCCTCGGGCACCCTCCACCCAAACCTCCCCCACAGCCCCCCCAGGGGGTCCTTACCTGCTCCAGTGGTGGAACGACCCTTTTCCAGGAACTGTGAAAGGGTTTCCAAGAGCTAAAAACAGGTGACCAGAGCGTGCATGCCCACCTCCCTGGGGCCCACTTACCTGGGTGGTGCGCACTGGTGGTGGCGCAGGCCTCTTCCAGGGCCCTCTGGAACCATGAAAGGGTTCTGAGAGCTAAATACAGGCCTTCCGGGGGCCCACTTACCTGGGAGACATGCTCCGGTGCTCCTGTGGCAGCAGCAGAGCAGAGAAGGTGCTGCAGATGGTGACAGTGAGGAAGTAAGGTAAGTGGGGAGGGGGTAGAAAAGGAGAGGTGGGGAGGGGAGGGGAGGGGAGGGAAAAGAGGGGTGGTAAAGGAGGGATGGGGGCTGGGATGGGATGGGATGGGATGGGAAAGGAGGGGTGGGGGAGGGTTTATTAGTTCCAGGCAGAGATGAATACCCCCACGTCCGTGGGGGGGGGGGGTATTCAGCCAGAGCCAAATTTTTCTACATTCTATTCAACTAGAATAGAATGTGGAAAAATGGCTCCGTGCACACCTCTAAGTTTGAATAGATCACCTTCGAATGTGGTAGGATCCTATTCAATATGAATGTATTCATACAAATTCATATGAATATCTGATACAAATGTATGCATATCACATACATATCCGTTTTTCCTGTGAATCACCTCTAAATCTCTCCTAAGCCACCTGAGAGTTGTTCCTTCTTTTTCTTTTCCTTTTCGCTGTGTGTGAATGCAGCCTTAGCCCTTTTTCTGCACACCCTCTTGCAAGAAAGAGGAAACATTCTTTCCACACAGCATGCAGCACAAACTGGACTAGGATACTGAAAATGGCACCCTAACCCAGTTAACTGGTAGATGTCTACATTAGGGGTGTGCACGAATGTATTTTTTTGCATTTAATTCAAATCAAATCGAATATTCAAAAAATCGATTTGATCCAAATATCAAAAATCCGGATTTTCAAAAATCCGATTCAAATCTGGGATATCTGGAGCTGTACTTTCGAAAATCTGATTCGTATCCAAATATTTGAATGTCAATAAGATTTGTATCCATTATACAAATTTGTGTGAATCTGTATTTATCCCATATGCATGCCATTTTCATCCGGCATTATATGCGCAAATGTATATAAATGTGTGTGAACATTATTCATAATAGATACGGATCTACTCATTCAAAAATCTGTATCGGATTTTCAAAAATCTGAAATTCGTCTGAATGTGTAACGCCGGATTTTCAGAGATCCGATTCAGATTCGAACGTCAAAATTCAACAGGTTCAAATCAGATTTTTGGATTTTTAAATATCTGTGCACATCTCTAGTCTACGTCAAGGTCTACTGTTGTGCTTTGGTGCTGACCTGGAATAGTGTGCCACATGCAGAAGGCACATAGCCCTCTGTCTTGGTATGCAGAGGGTCATTTTGGTGGCAAAAGAGGGAGAACCACAATTTGCTTTTGGTAGTGGTTCTCCAAGACCCTTTCGTGTCTTAAGCACTGGGACTTCTTCTGGATTATATCCTGGGACCTGCCATCCACATATTAGTGTAGACTAGGCCAAACCCAGGTGGGATCTGCCATAGTCTGCAATACCATGCAGACAGCAGATCCCTATTCAGGGACATAATCCAGAATAGGCGTCAGTGCATAAAGGGCCCAAGACCATTTTTCAAGATAATTATAGCCAAATTACCAGAGTAAGTGGCTTCTAGCTAAATAGTATAGTTTGTTGGCTGGCCCATGATCTGTTTTCACTAGTATAATGTCCATTATATCATTTTTATATAGCAGCTATCCTGGCCTGTTTCTTTTTTATTTATTCTGGAACACTCTTACCTTGAAAATTAAGTTTCCACCTAGGTACTCTATAATCCTGAAGATATAGACAAATGGAAATATTATTAGGGGGATGGAAAAATTAATTTGGAGTGAAGGAATTAAATATGTATGAGAGAGCCTTGACTAAGAAATGACAAATGAAATGGTATAATGTATTTGAAGGCCTAAACCCTAGGGAGTGGAAAGAATTACTTAAGAGTTGCTCAAAGTATTAAAACCAGGTCTGGTGGGATGAAATTAAGAAAAGACAAAGAACTATAAATTTCAGGGGTGGAAAAGCTAGATGAAAGTCAGATTTCTATTAGCCTGTGCAATGGTCTCCCATAGGAAGTGGTAAAAGCCCCAATCCTTGAACATTTACATTCAGTCTGGACAAAGCACCACTAAGCGTACAATGGGGAATAAAGCAGCATTAGTGGAGGGAAGAGCTAACTTGGGATAATTGGTCTCTTATATTTTTCACTGCTATAATTCTCTGGTAATTTTTACTCTTCAAAGTCTGCTGTTTTTAATGAGGATAAACTCAAAGTCCTTAACCTTTTCTCATCATTTAGAATATTCAGTCACACAACATTTTGGCCTTTAGCCAAATCTTTCCAAATACTACTTTTCTAGGGCTATTGTAAGTCATGCAGTGCAGAACATTAGATGTTTCTGCTGTTTCTAACTCAGAAGGTCCCAACTAAATCTCAGCAGCCTCCTATTGTACTTATTCAGAAGAAGAATATGATGCAAGGGGAGATTATGTCATTTGGAGGAGAGAAAGGCCCTGGTCACACCTATATGAGACAGGATGTCTTATTCATAATTTGAACTGAGGTCGTACCAGTTCTGTTCACACCTAGATCATTATAGGTCATCTTCAGGCCGTCCTCTCTTTCAGGCCATCCACTCACACCTTTCTGTGTGATCGGCCTGAGCCTCTTCCACAGAACTCTTGGCTCTCCGCCCCTTTTGCTGCAAGAAATCTATCTCCTTTCTTATTGGATGCTGTTGTGTCACTCAAGGTTTTGTGGTTGTGGTTCTTTTTAAAGCTTGCTCCCCCACCTCCATGCCTCCCTTTCTTTTTTATGTGCTTTTCTTCTCCTTTTTTTATGTGCTTTTTTTCCTTCTTGCTAAATAGAGGAACTGAGCACATAAACTGAGAGGAGAAGGTGCCTCATGAACTCCACACGTGCCACCCTCCCCTAGACATTGGCTGAAAATAAAGACTGGACCCTACTCACGACATCATGGTTCAGCCTCCTTTAGCCCCCCCCCCCCTCACACTGAGGAAGAGAAGATGGCCTGGAAAAGAGGACTCTGGTTAGAATGATCTGACAGGGGCAAGCCAGCTTGGAAGACAAATTGAATAAAAATAATTTAACACGACCTAAAGATGACTTGAAGTCATCTTAAACTAAAGGTGTGACCAGGGCAAAGATGCACCCAAAGGTGGATCTTTATTTATCAGTGGAGCTGAATTACAGTTCTTAAAAACATGAGAAGTCAGCAGAACTTAGTTAATGGAGAAACTGAAGTGGTGTTTCATAAGGAGCTAGTAAATTTACTGTTGGCAAAGAATGAAGATCATGGTGGTACTGATCCTCCCCACACTTCCCTGCAGCTGCCAAGCTCATGCAAGCTTTGCGCATGTGCCCCCCTCCCCACACAAACATACAAAGACTAGGAATAACAGGAACAATTAAATGGGCCTACAATAGATCCAGATTAAGGGCCTCAATCTAAATCTGGCTCTTTGTGCAGACAAAGCTGGACTAATGGGGTTCCTTGACTTCATTAACATGTGGATGAAGAGGCTCTGAATCCAGACAAGAGGTTTCTAGATCCAGATCAAAAGGTTAGTGCAAAAATGGTCTCTAACTCAGTGCTGGCCACACTTGGATGAGCACGCAAAAAGATGATAGCATGCTCTTTTTCATTTAAGGGGACTCCTGTTCTTCTCTGCACAAATGACACTCTGTCAGGTAGGTGGAGCTGTGAGAGCTGAGAATAGAGCTGTGGCTCACCTAGGATCACCCAGCTGACTTCATGGAGGAGCATGGAATCAAATCCAGTATTCCCTGATAAGAGTCCGGCTCCCTAACCACTAACTGCCTCACAAAGTTGTGACAAAGTTGCACTCAACATAGCTGAATGCCTACTAAGAGGGAGATAAGGCTTTAAGAGCAACAACAATAGTCTGATATTTAACAAGAATAATTATTAAATGATATCTTGGGAATTTTGTCCACACTGAATTTTGAAGAAAAATCAGCCTTCAAATATAACAGCAACACCTTTTAATTATCTACACAAGTGTTTACAAACAGCCATTAATCCAAAGAAACAAATAAAGCAAGTAAACCTGAAGAAACACATAAGAGATGCAAATAATGCTTCTCCTAATTATGTACCTATCAGTCAAAAAGAATGCCAATACCTCAGTGGGAGAGTAACTACTTGGAGAACAGGGTTCACAGGTTTGAGCCTTGGCAACTTCCCTGAAGAAAGTAATGGGAAACCAGTTCTGTATCTGCCAAGAAAACTAGATGGATGTTTCTGTGTCACCATCAGAGTTCATCCCCAGTTCGATGGTGCCTGAGAACAACAAACATGATGCGGCTTTATTTCAGGACACAATTATGCAGCACAAGTAGGGGGAAGAGCAAAGTGTGTTTGCTCTTGATTAGCTGTCAGGGCATAGCAATACTTTATAACCTTAACCTGCACTATGTAAAGGCCCTTCATAACACTGAAGCCTTACCCTCACTTATAATGACTATAATTACCACTGGACTTCACTTGAAGGGAAAACAACATGAAAGATCTGATACGCTTCCGTTGTCTTCTTCCAATACACATAAAAGAGGCTACAAGTAGAGATGTGCACAGATATTTGAACCATTCAAAATTTGATCAAATTCATTCGGATTCAGACATTCAAATATGAATCAAATGTCTCTACGTTCAAATTTAGACATTCAAACAAATTTTGAATCCTGTGAATCATTTACGTACGAATTATTTGGACATTTGTATGTGTACAATTACGTACATATGTATTCGTACACATCTCATTCGTATCCATATGCATTTGTACGGATACGTACAGGACAAAAATGGGATGCATACGGGATAAAAACAGGATGATACGGATGCGTACAGACACATACGAATGTTGTCGACATTTGTATCTTCAAATATGAATCCAATATTTGTATGAATAGATTCAAATTTATTCTAATCAAATCAAAAGTGAATACATTTGAATTTTAAACATTCAAATTGATTCTAATCTTTGGATATTCAATTCAAATCAAATCAAATGCTGAAGATTGCATTTGTGCACAACCCCTAGCTGTGAGTCAAGCACAGATCAACTTGCCCCCACTCCTCCCTATTTCAAGTTCCTCCCTGAGACTGTGAATGATTTTGCTACACAACCAGTCAGTCTTCTGGCTTTGCTCCTGTGCAGAAAAAAAGTCCTTCCCCAAAAGCACAGAGCACTCTTGTGCAAAAATAAAAGTAAACACAACAAGACATGTAGCAACCAGAATCATGCACCACTGCATACGATGGGTTAACATGACAAGGGAAAAGAGGAAATCATTTCTTGTCCTCCCCTGGTACTCCCACCCAGAACTGGAAGGCCTATTTTGACCTCTGGAAGATCTATTTTGGCCTCCAGAGAGCACTGAATGGCCCAGAGATGCCACCGGAATTTCACTTTATTTCCATTTTATTTGTTTACCACCTTTCCAAATGAAAATTTCCTCAAGGCGGTTTACAACAAACAGAAAATACACAATACAAAATAATAATCAAAACATTATAATAAAAATACATTATAAAAACCACACATCATACAAAACATTGTAAAATAAGCCAAACACACACCCATACAAAGACAGACTGAGGCAGCTAAGACCTCTTGTCTGCCACTCATGAGCCCTCTTACTTTTGGAGGGCCTCTAGTGGCATTCCCAGGCCTATTTCAATGTGCTCCAGAGGCTTAGTGCTGGAAATCCAGATCTACTACATCTGTATTTACTAAATCCGGTTTAGAGTAGATCTGGATTTACTAACTCTGGTTTAAGGTACATCCGTATCTAGTAGATATGGATCCACCAACACTCCTTCCATCCGCACATGCATGGGAAGGACGGATTATGAGGAACAGATTCTGCCTTCGCTGTACGGACCCAGTAGCACAGATTTCAAGATGGCTGCCCCAGGAACCGCATGATTGGAGCCTTCAGCCATCAGTCACCGCTCCTTTCCTGCTGTGCGCAGACCAATCAGTGGGGTGTCTGAGATCCAGTGCCTGCCTGGCACTGAAGCCAGCTTTTTGTGCATGGAATCACTACATTCAGACTGGCTGTCCCTCTGCTGCCGTAGCTGGGCACCTGCCCAATGCAAAGCCTGTGTGAGAGGGACTTTGTGGCTGGACTATTCTTCTCCTGCTTCACTCAACATGGCAGCTTACTGTCCCGCCCCATGTGTTCTCTCTCCCGTCCATGTGTGGACGCATCCTCTGCTAATGCAGATTTAGAGCAAAAACACCCATTAAGACTACCTTCAATGTGGTCTTCCCAGAAACCCCATTAAGTACCCATTAGAGACAGATAAATGAGGAAGCAGTTTTCCGGAAGTGTCCTTAATGGGTGTCGCTGTGCGGATACGGTTTTCCAGATGTGTGCTTAATGGGTGTTAAAGGGTCAATGCGGAAGCACCCCTGGAGTACAAAAAGACCCAGAAGAGCCTTAGAAGATGGCATGGTGGCAGCAGCGGTGACGAGGAAGACAGGTAAGTTGGGGGCAGGAAGGGAGAGGTGGAGGTGGAGGTTGCATTCATTTCATGCACAAATATTTGTTTGAATATCCATGTATGAATACAAAGAAGAAGAAGAGTTGGCTTTTTTACCCCGCTTTTCTCACCCATTTCAGGGGACTCAAAGCAGCTGACAAAGCTTTTCTATTCTTCTCCCCACAACACCCTGTGAGGTAGATGGGGCTGTGAGAGCTCAGAAGAGAGCTGTGACTAGCCCAAGGTCACCCAGCTGGCTTTGTGGGGGAGGGCAGAATCGAACCCGGTATTCCCAGATAAGAGTCCGCCTCCCTGACCACTAGACCAAACTGGCTCACATTTGTGGGGGTGGGATTTGGCTGAAGCTGAATTTTTCCACATTCAGTTCACACCGAATCAAATGTGAAAAATGGCTTCATGCACACCCCTAGTTAAGTAATGTGCACCAAAACAAGCACCATGACTGTGTTATAATTAAAGAAACTCGGTTTCCTAACAAGGGGTCCTATGGTGTCAGTTTAGCCATTTTCTTTTGAAATGTGTGTACTCATGTGTTAATATCTCTCTTACTCAGTTCTGGGTCAAATGAACATTGTTTAATTTTCTTTTCAGATTAAAGACCAAGAAAGCTGAGCAATAAAAAAACTAATGATAATCTGCAGTGTGTGGTAACTCCTCTGAGGGCCATAAAATGTATTAAGACAGGAATTATTTGGTACACCATGCTGTACTTCAGTATTTTAATTCTCATTGGGTATAAAATCACTTCCAAGATAATGAAATTATGGAGGAATATGAGCTTCATATTAGATTTCTAGTACTTCATATTTTAAGGAAAAGGTGTCTCAAAGACATCTCCATATGCATTGAAAATGCCAGTAATCTGCCATCATGATGGTGAGACCAGCAGACAGCTCTGAGGCCCTGAAAGGGGCACTACTGGTGAATCGCCCCCTCAGTTTGAAGTAAAAATAGCACAGGAAATCCTGCACTAGCTGAAGAGGAGGAGGAGGAATTGGTTTTTATAACATGCTTTTCTTACCTTTAAAGGGGACTCAAAACAGCAGACCAACTGTCTGTTCTTCTCCCCACAACAGGCACTCTTTGAGGTAGGTGGGGCTGTGAGAGCTCAGAAAGAGAGCTGTGACTAGCCCAAGGTCACCCAGCTGGCTTTGTTGAAGAGAGCAGACTTGAACCAGGAGACTACCAGATAAGAACCTGACACTCTAATCACAAGACCAAACTGACTTCCAGCAGGGTTCCTTCAGGGCAGCACTGGATTCAAGTTCCGAGAGTTCATTGTGAATGTGAAAAAACAAAAGAGGTTGGCTCAGTGAGATTCCAGGAAAGTCCAATCCAGCACTATGCCAAAGGAGCCAGCTCGATGGGAAATACTGAGTAAGGATCTTTGTGGGACATAGGCTGCACCCAGACATCAGTTACTTACTCTGCTATATTTTGATATTCCAGAATAAAAGCATGGATTTTTCAAAATCTAGCAGAATCAGTAACTGACATCTGGATGCAGCCATAATCAAAGTTAGTTTGCCTGGAAAAACCTTGGTAATGGGAATTAATGCTGAAGTTTGAAGCATCAAAATGCTACCATTTTTAAGATAAAAACTGACCAGAACAATGCAGCAGGGGGAGATGGAGGAGTCCTTAAGTGCAGAGTGACCTTTCACCACTTCGTATTATGGAATGGACATATTGATAATGATGATGATTGAAGTTTATCAGTAACCACTGGGAATAACATAGCTATTTTAAATTACTTCTTAAATGTGGCTTGGCTGAGGGTTTGTTCCTTACAAATTTCCAGAATGACTCAGTCGATGGTAGTTGCCTTTCATAGAGAATTCTTTCCACAGACATTGTAGGGAAGTGTGGTGAAAATGAAAGGTAGGTGAAGATACAGAAAGGTCTGATTCTGATACCTATTTCCTTTTCTTGACCTTTGCTTGGGCTGTTGGTGATCATATTCAGTGAATGAAAATTGCTTCCCACCGACCAACAGACAGCTCCTTCTCAGTAGACTGGGCATCTATAGATACATGTGCTATCCATTCTGTCTTTAGTTCAGTCACATATGCATTTATATGTTACCAGTCTAAGGTTGTATCTCCAAATCTTGATACATTGCTCTGAAAATAACTACTAATAGCCCTGGTAGTGGGGCATTTACACTCACCCCAGTGCCATTCTAAGCTGGAACATCTGCTGCCACCCTGGGGTGGGAAATAGAGCATCTGCCATGAGAGCAGGGGTGTTTTTCCACTAGCACTAAGTACCCATTGAAGCATCCATTAAGGACCCATTTGGCTGAGAGCCGGATGACCCCATTTCCACTGCAGACCCCACTAGTGACACATCTCTTTCCACCACAGCTAGAGAAATCCGGATCATAATGGGTCCTTCAGGGTCTATAAACCGGATTTCATGTAGACCCTATTAAAGGGGTCTACAATGGGGTCTTCAGCCATCAAATCCAGATTGTAGGGAGCCTGTTTCCTCTACAATTCAGCAATGAGGTCTAGAGGAGGCTCGGGGGGGGGCTCCCATGGGGGGGGGTGCCCCAAACTCAAGACTTCGGAGTCCCTCCAAAACCAACTCCAAAATCCCCCCGAAGTTGCCTTTGGAGATTAGCAAAGGCTCTGCAGAAAAATCCCTTGCGAGAGCCAGCTCCGAAATCCCTCTGAAGTTGCCTTCAGAGATTAGCAAAGGCTCCGCAGAGAAATGCCTTGCAAGAGCAATACCACTGTCAAGTGCTCCGAAGGATCCGCGAAGTTAGAGTGATCTGCCGCTAACTTCAGGGATCCTCCGGAGCTCTTGACAGCAGCATTGCTTTCGCAAGGGGTTTCTCTGAAGAGCCTTTGCTAATCTCTGAAGGCAACTTCAGAGATTGCACCCCCTGTCCCCAAAACACCTGTGGTGACAGGGGGTAGATCCGGATTTGCAAATGGGTGATCCAGTGTTTCCACAGCAGGCAGGCTAGCATCCATTGCTATTGGGTGCTAGACCACCCATTGAAACACACTGGGTGCTTCCGCACAGGGCCTAAAAACACATATAAGAACACATACAAGACACATACAGAACACATAAAAACTTACCTTCCACGCAGGAGGCCGGATCCAGGACTCTTCGCATGGCCGCTTCCACATTTCAGCTCGAAAGACCGGTTCTTAATCAGGTCTTGCCACCAAAAGATCTGGCCTCAGGAAAGACCTCAAAAACTAGGTCTTCCCTCTGGCCCTTCATCTCGATCTGGTCAGAAGCAGGACATGGAGAGGCGAGAGGCGGATGTGCCAGCAGCCACCATCTTGGGGAGGGTGGAAGCAGGTTGGTTTGCCTCCTTCTGCCCTCCCCCGCACACCACATGCTGCTGGAAATGCGCGGTGACTGGCAGATGACTGCTCCAGTCCCGTGGCTCTGGGAGCAGCATCAGTGCCACGGGGGGGGGGGTGCATCAGCAGCGTAGGAGTTGGCTGGCTTCAGCCATGGGTGCTGCGGCTTCTGTGCAGCACCCAGGTGATCCAGCCCTGTGGATCCGCCCTCCCTGCGTGTGTGCAGATGTGCAAGGGCCCTTCGGATCTGTCCCTATTTGGGACGGATCCTTAGGAGGTCAGACCATCGAAAAACGGATCTTCTTAGATCCATTTTTTGGCAGCAAATGTGGAAGCACCCATTGGGTACTTCTCTTAATCCGGATCTACTAGAGCTGGATTAAGAGAAGTATCCATTCCTTAGATCTGGATCTTCTTAGAGCCAGATTAAAGGAGCTCAGTAGAAAAACACTCCAGGTTTACTCACAAGAGGTTTTACCCACTGATTTTACTAACCACAGCTGTTCAGACACTGCAAGCAAAGTGGTAGGAGATGGTCTGTACTGGTATGACAAATGGCAAGACTGAAAAATCAGCCTCCACACGCATATAGCAACACACCTCAAGCCTACTGGAATGTCTGAGCATCACCCAAATGGTTCCTCCAAAAAGATGCCTCCCTTCTGTCTTCCCAAGACAACTCCCTCCTGTCCCCAAGTGCATTCAGTTTAAGTTTCAGATACACAGTTATTTCAAGTCAAGAACCTAAGAACCTAAGAGGAGCCCTGCTAAAATAGGCCACAGCCAATCAAGTCCAGCATCCTGTTTCACACACTGACTCATCAATTGCTTCCAGGCTTCTCAAGCAGAAGACAAAGGCAAAACCTTCACCTGTTCTCGAATCCCTGCAAATTGCTTTTAGAGGCACCATGACTGTTTCTCTTCCCAGTCACTTGACTGGTTTTTATATGCTTAGTTTATGGATTCACAGAGATCTTTAGGATTCATAGAGATTTTTAGGATTCTCACAGCAGTGTCTGGCCTTGTGTAATAAGACCAAAGTTTGCACTTTTCATTTATAATAATGTGATATAATTGTGGAAGTCTGAAATGAATTGTTATTAAGCATTTTAACAAAGGCCTGTAGGTTTTTTATTCAACAGCTGTTTAATTCTTGAAGACATGGATGGACTGTAAAAGCCAATTAATTCAAGGGAAAATTCATCAATCATTTTTAAATTCTCCTTGGGATTCCTTTTTTTTTAAATCTGCTTCAGGAATGAAGGCTGTCTTTAGTCTGAATAGAAATGAAGAATGTGACAGGCTGGACATTGAGGATGAAATACTGAGACAACCTGAGAAAAGCTGTAAAAATATTGTGACCAAGTGGGAGATATAGGTCATGCCTTCACAATCCATTCAAAATGCATTGGAAGAGCATCAAAGTCTCTATGGCATCCTCTGCCAAAGAGTGTTTGGAATGAAAGAAGGGACTTCAATGCTTCTCCAAGGCACACATAGTTCAATGCGTGAGAAGCAAATCTAAGGCCATTCCCTCACACAGGGAGCCATACCCCTTTCCACAGCAAAATGCACCACATTTGTGTGCAAGCTGGGCGCACTTGCATACACAGGGCAACAGCAGGGGAACTGACAAACTCTTTCCTGGAAGTGCCAGAGGCCACAAGGACATCTTGACCTTGCAGGAGGATATTCTAGGTATCTTTGACTAGGGGGATAGAAAGACACCCATAGGCACTGTCCACACATTTCTTTCGGGCTGATCCTGATGTGGTGTGGGACCCTGAGGTCCACATACGACAGAGATTTTTAACCAGGGGCCCACAGATCCCCCCAAGGGGTTTGTGGAAAGGTTTCAGGGGGTCCATGAGCTTGAACTGAAAAATAAATCAACTTATGTTTCTTTTTAAAGGCATGCCAATGTTGAGCGTCATAAAACTATTTTCCACTACATTCGGAGGAGAGGTCCGTGGTTTACACCTGCCTGGCAAAAGGGTTCATGGAACAAAAAAGGCTAAGATCCCTTCACAAATGGGAATTCACTGGCCACATAGGCCATGAGCCTAGGGATGTGAACAAATGAATTTCTGACAATTCAATCCGAGTAGATTCAAATGTCATAAAATCTGATTCGATTCAGATATCTAAGATCTGAATGTCATAAAATCCAATTTGAATCTGAAACATTTGAGTCCATACATTTAAATGTTAGATTCGTATTTAAAGATACATATAACAGATACAAATGTTGTCGATGTTCGTATCTGTAAGCATTCTGTGAAAATCCATATGCATCCTGTATTATCCCATATGCATCCCGTTTTAATCCCGTATTTTAAGAGCAAATTTTTGCGCAGATTCGTACACAACAGATGCAA
This sequence comes from Aspidoscelis tigris stejnegeri, assembly GCA_023333525.1. Classification (NCBI taxonomy): domain Eukaryota; kingdom Metazoa; phylum Chordata; class Lepidosauria; order Squamata; family Teiidae; genus Aspidoscelis; species Aspidoscelis tigris. The sequence continues at coordinate 101,240,188 of JALMGA010000001.1, forward strand.
ACTGACACATTCAAATTATTCAAAAATCCATATTAGATCTTCAAAAATCCGATTTGAGTTCAAATGTCAACATTTGACAGATTCAAATTGAATATTCAAAATTTTGAATATTCGTGCACATCCCTACATGAGCCTAGCTAACTCCTGGGTCCCTTTCCTGCGGTTGCCATGCAGACAGGAGCTGGTAGCAGGAGCAGGCTATATCCTGTTAAAGAGCCCAGGTTTCATTTTGCTGGGTTATAGAAATGGGCTACTTCTGGAGCAGTTTCCAAGAACGCCAATCAACTCTCCTTGGGTTGCAGTGTTGAAAGCACCCTACCCTGTTCATTTCAGGCCAGGAGCAGTGCCTGCACTGTGTGGCAGGTGGTACAGAACCTGAGAAAAAAGACAGAAACACCTGACTGGACAAGGCAGAACAGCTAATTTGAAATCACAGGGCAGAAGCAGAAAACGGCAAAAGAAGAACAAGCTAAATAAAATAAGAAACAAGGATGGAGAGACGTCCCAGCAGCCAAAGAGATGCCATCTTCTCTTCGACCAGGTCCACATGGATTCATGATGCCATTATCTGGGTGGTATCCAAGCATTATGGCAAGCGTCTGTCCACGGTGGGCATCCTGTTTTCGGTGGTGCTTAGGCTTCAATCAAGGGAGAGTGGTGGTTTCACTTCAAACCAATATATGAAAAAATATTTTTTTATACAATCGCAGAAGAGTGTATAGGGACGAGTATCTGTATGGTGTTAATATAATGTATGTTCAATATTACCTAGTGGCAGAATTGAAGAAAAGGAAAACATCACATCTGGGTAAAGTGTTAAGTGATGACTGCAGCAAGCTCCTGATAGATATTGGCACAGCACAAGAACTTCCTATTTGCTTTCCTATACTCATTTTTGTCTGACAGAGGCTCACTGCTTTGTATTTCCACAAGCTTCCTTCCATTGGTGTACACCTTTCTTTGGCCTCCATCAAGATATTCCAGAAGCTTCATTATCTTCCATGTTGAATTGAGAACATAGCTATCATCTTCCTGTATGGTAAACTAGCAGGTGATATCTCATAATTCCTTCACCTCTGGCTTCTTACTCGTATGTTCCACAACTGAACAAAGCATACATTCAAATTCTCAACTTAAACAAGAAGGAATGTCCACCTGTCATTCCTGTATTTTGAGAATAGGCAGGGGTAAGCTTTTTACCCTGCATCCCCATGCAAGCCATTTGGAGCGGGATCAGAATGCATGGGACCGGGATCAGATCACAGATCCCTCCCATCCCATCCCCCATGACATTCCCAGCAACACGGGCTAGGTAAGGGTTGAGCACAGATGGAGGCATCCTCATGCAAACTGCGCCAAACTCTGGCACAGGGAGCAGCAGCACCTCCTCTCTGCCGCCTCTCTCCTCATTGGAAGATGGATTGATGTCAGCCCACCCCTGTGCCTCATCCCCGCCTCCCTTAGCAGCACTGAAAGCCAGGACTGGGCTGGGAGGCATGAGGAAAAAAGTTAAAATAAGGCTTACTTCATAATAAAAAACTTATAAATAACTTTAAAAGACCAAAAGCCGCTATGAGATTTAGCAGCATTTAGGCACTTTAGCAGTTTTGTGCACCTCCACTCCAGCAGGAACCACAAGAATGCCCGCCAAGTTTAAAAGGGAGAAAATCAAGCCTTTATTTCATGATCACCTTGGCAATCACATGAGGAAGTGCAGAGACATTTGCAGTGCATCAGTCAGCGCAAGGTACAGATGCCCAATCCATTCGAGAAGTGAGCTGGCCATTGCTCCTAATAAAGGTGTGAAAAAGTCCCTTGACGCCCTGTAAACTGCAATTCACTTGACGTATTTCTGGAGACTGGGACTTGAATTGTATTTCATTTCAAAGATGGCTGCATACCACAGTGTTTATTTGAACAGAATCCTCTGCTTATTTGCCTTAATTTAATTCAAACCATTACTTGTTCAGGCTAAGCTAGCAAAATTTATGGACACATTTACCAGGTCTTTTAAACGCTCCTTTTGTTTCTGCACAATGACTACTAAAAGAGATGTGATTTCAGAAGCTGGCCAGGCTTCTGTTCCTTTGTGCCAAGTTCCAAATTCTATTTATCTCCCAGCTATCATCCAAACACAGGCCTAGTTTGTACAAAACAGCCTTTGTATGCCAGCGAGATTTCTTTCTTCAGGCAGCAGCAGATGAACTATAAGTTTGCTTTCATTCTTGATTGTTCTCTTCCTCTTGTCACTTCTTCAACTGCCTGGCATTCTCCATCGCTTCTTCACAGTATGCATTTTCTCTTTTCTTTCATCCTTCATGAAATATATTGCCTAGAGAACAACCTGCTCAGGGACACAATCTGAACTATATAGATATCTAACTGTAGGTAAAACTTGTGATTGTACGTATTCTTTGGGTCCCTCCACTCTGTAGACTGGACCACATAACCAGACCTAGGTAGGATAGCTCCTGATGCAGAACAAAGCCATCTGCATTACTTTGTCCTGGCTCCAAAGCTCATGCCAGCTTCAAAGCCAGCAATGGGAGTGTCCAAAAGTTTTGAAGACCCATGAGACCCAAATCATGGCATGTCTTGTTGCACCAGCACAATGGGTCTTGCATACCTCAGTGGTCTTGTATACCACCACCTAATATGCCAATAAAGAGGCCTACCAGTAGACTGGATTTGCTTGCCATTTTGCCCCCCCCCCCACAGTCCAGTCAACGCTCCTGACTGTGCTGATGGAGTGCACTAAGAGGAAATAAAATAGGCCCTGAAGAGGACAAGGCAGAAAGTTTTTATGTGAGAATGCATTTATGAAAATCAAAAGCACATGAACTGAAAAGAAAGCCTATTTTTTTCTTCCCTACTCCTAGCAGGATTTTTTTTTCTTGTTGGACTCTTCTTGGTGGTATCTGGGTTAAGAATTTGTTATCTGCTCAATCCACACACCCAATAGGTTCTGCAGTTAAATCAACAGATGTCATTCACACCATGACAGATTTCATGCTGATTTCCCTCAGTTAAACATTTGAAGTGCAGTGTGAACATTTATACTAAATGTACTCTAAGCCCAGAGGCCAAAAGGCAGTTTTGAGAAACCAAAGGCAAGACTCTGAGGTAACAAGGAACAAAAACAGCAGCTCAGGAACATGTGGTCTTCATGTTCGCAACCATTTATAATCTAGAATGGTCATGGGAGGGGGAGGGGCAAACTGGAGTGAGAATAATACCATCAGCAAACCATCTCAGAGCTGCCTCAGAGCTGCCTTTTTCCTTCTGCATGTAGGGATGTGCATGAATATTCATAACATTCATTATTCATATGAATTTGTACAAATTTGGACACTGGATGTTACAAACTGAATGTTATGACATTCATACATTGACATTCATATGAATACGAATGTTTTGGAACATTCGTATGAAGCTTTGGAACATTCGTGAAATGGGGAGGTGGGAAATCGCCTGCACCAATCACATCTGCAATGGATCCAGAGTGAGTTTGACTTGGTTTGAGAGTGGATTCAAAGTGGATTCAGGGTGGTTTGACACTTTCAGAGCAGATATATTAAGGTATACATATCGGATGCATATGCATTCATACTGGATACTTATCAGATACGTATATGTTCCTATCAGATATTTGTACAAATCCGTACAAATACATTTGTATCAAATAGAAACCAACCACATTCAAAGGGGATCTATTAGAATGAATTTGTGCCCATCCCTAACTGCATGTAATCACAGACCAGCTGAAGTCACCCTGTTTTCCTGACTGTTCCACTGGCTACTTTTAAGTTTTGCTTTATTGAACTGTGTTTCCATTCATGCAGGTGGGGTTCTGTGATTTCCTCTTAGCTCTCCAACCTGATGCAGCCTTCCACTGACCAGGAGGCTTAAGTAGGTAAAAGGGATTTGTGAAAATTTGCTTTCCTTCTCTATGCAGATGAAAGTGCTTCCCACTAATGCAAAAACCACCCCTGGATATATCCTATGAATTTGTAATATATAAGATAATACAACCCTGCTAGATAGATATGGGGAAACAGTTGAATTATTCATTCTTTCTAAAGCAAAACCTGGGCACAGTCCAGGAGGTGTCTGTGACATGCAGACATGCTTAACCACAATGCTCATGGAGCTTACAAATGCGTTTCCATTAAACATTTCTCAGAACACTGCAGCCTTCCTGGCTACCTGTGTTCTCTGATATGAGCTTTAATTGAAGCCCAGGAAACAAACAAAGCTGGCTACCAAGAACCTGAGCCCAGACTGCTTACATATAACAGATAGCTTAATTTAAAGAAAAATAAGCTTTTAAAAATAATAAAAAGGAGCTGTCAGGTGAATGGCTGGACTCATCGTTTTTAGAAGGGTGAACATCTTGTTTTAGGTAGAATTATGAAATCATAAGTTCATTTCCCTCTTCATAAATAAGGCCCTGCATTTTTAAAAACATAATATTTATCAAAGGCTCTTCTCAACTATCTTCTCCTTTCCTAACATTTTATTTGGTTTTTAAGCAAATAGACCAGATCATGGCAAGTTTGTACATGAGCACTTTGCTCTGTTTGTAGCACTGTTCTTAATGTGGTAGCATACTGTTTGCACTTTACCAGCTGACCTGGCTAGGAAAGTCACCACCAGGAACCATCACCACCAGCAGGGGTCCTGACAGCGGAAGCGGTGCTCCCAACCATCAAGTTAAATTTTGGTTATCCACCTTTAAAAGCAAAAGTATGCTAGACTAGTGAGCATACTAGAAGCCTCCCTTCTGCACCACTAGTGTGGTCTAAGGGAGGCCCCCACACACGTTAGCATGTTTCCATCTACACAGGATGGAGTGTAGACCAGACCTGACTGGACCAGGAGGCCCAAAATGGTTCCCTGGTCCAGTCTACCAGTGGACCTCTACCAGCATACTAAGCAGATGATACATGCGCCTCTGTTGGTCATTATCTCACTGGGGACTCATTTCAGCAGTACAACAATGTCTTTCTCCAAAATGTATTCTCTAAGGGTTCCAAGGTTAGCAACCTTTGCTCCTGGTTGTTGAAGTATTTGAAGGCTAGCTCTGAAGCCAGTTTGAACATTGGAACCATCATAGGGACTGGCCTGGAACCACTCCAGGTGGATGGCCTTGTTCTCGGCCATGGACCGATCTGTCCACAAGAGGGAAGGATTATGTTAATTGGATTAGAGTGAAACATTCAGATTACTCCAGGTAATTAGATGTTTATATAGTTCGTCATGCTTACCTGTTGAGGTTTGTTGTATTAGTTAACCCTTGATTATGGATATTACAGTATTTTTACGGCCTTTGTACCTTTGTGTTTCTTTAGCTCATTTGGACTTAATTGCTAGCTTCTTGACTTGAAATAAATGCTCAATTAGTTCTTCAGTTTACATTAGATGTTTGTTTCCAAAATCCACTTTAACTCAATGGAGGAGATTGAACCATTTGTTCATGCTGTTGATAAAGTGGCAGATTTCCATTAACTAGAAAATAGTTCAAATTCTTAGTCAGGCATGAAACTTAACAAAATTTGTTTACTTACAGTGCAATTCTTGGATTGGCAATAGCAAAAGCATCTGGCTTTATAATAGCCAAAATCCAATCCTTCTAAAGTTCCTATGACTGAACCAACCACTCCTGCACCTGAAAAGAAAAAAGGGGGGAATGAAAGCAAGTAGGAACGTGCACAATTTTTTCATGTTCCCTTTGCATCAAAGTGAATGCAAAGAAAATTTGCATTTGTACAAATAGAGGCACTTTGAATATAGAAGGATTTGAATCCACTTCGAATGCTCTTCAAATCCGCTTCAAATCACTGCCACCAGTCATGTCTTCAAATACCCTCTGAATCTGTTCTGGATCTGCTTTGAATCTGCCCTGAATCAACTTTCAATCTGCTGCTGATGTGATTAGGCATCTGCTTTGCCACCTCCCCACCTTCATAAATATAAAAAGCCTCAAACAAATGAACAAAAGATTTACCTTGCATTTGAATGGCAATCTTTGAATATTCAATTTGAATGTGAATTTGTATACATTGTAAACTTGACAAATAATTAATGCACATCTCTAAAAGCAAGTGCTGCAAAATTAGCTGCAATTAACATGTTGCACTTAATAGCACCATCTTCCCACCCTAGACCAGAAAATATGAATCATTGGCCTCATGTGATCTGCAATCTGGTACTCATGTTGTCAAGTTCAGGCTCAACAGCAATGGCCATCCCTGGGTGATGAGGACTGGTGGGGCTAGTTACTATGATGTGACTTGTAAAAATGGAAGATCAGGATATCTGAGCCATCCTGCCCAGACAAAATGGAGTTGGGATTGTTAATAACAGCCCTGCTGGATTGGGCCACAACCCATTCAGTCCAGCATCCTACTTACACAATGGTCCACCAATTGCTTCTGGGCATTCTCAAGCAGAATACAAAGGCAGAGCCTTCACCTGCTCTCGTGTTCCCTGCAAAAGGCATTTAGGGACACCATACCTGTCTCTTCAACCTGGGAAAGTACCTAGGCATCCTAGTAGACATTGATATACCTGTTCTCTATGGATTTATTTAATCCTTTCGTAAAGCTATCCAGGTTGGTCTAGTGGTTAGGATGCCGGACACTTATCTGGGAATACCTGGTTTGATTTCTCACTCCTCCATGAAGCCAGCTGGGTGACCTTGGCCTAGTCATGTCTCTCTTCTAAGCTCCCACAGCTCTATCTATCTCACAGGGTGTTCTGTTGCGGGGAGAAGAATAGAAAGCTTTGTCAGCTGCTTTGCTTTTCTCATGCATTTAAGGGAACTCAGAGTAGAAAAGTCAACTCTTCTCTTCTGGAAGAAAATTTCATAAACTGATAGAAAAAACTTCTTCTTAGTCTTAACTTTTCTTCTCATCAGCTTCATAGAGTGTGTCCTGGTTCTAGCTTTGTCTGACAGAGAAAACAATTCTTCTCTACCTTTATTTACTGTTTTCCAACACTACATTTTGGACCATCCACTGCTTCCCTGAGTAACATATGTTAAGGAGAGAAAAAATGAATGAACTCATGAATAAATATGGATTTTCTCTTTCCCCACCCCCACTATGTTTAATTACTTTTTTATGTAAGCTGGTTGTTTTTGCTTGTGAACTGCTATGAAATTTTAGAATGGGAAGTGGTATAAAAAGATTTTAAATAAATAAATATGCCACCTGAGTTTCACACAGCAGCCTTCTCAGAGGTATTTCAGTCACCAAGGAAAATTGGCCAGAACAACACTGTGACACCAAGAACTGCTCTGGGAATCCTTGTGATGTGGTTTATAAAATGTTCTTTTGCAAGAGTGTGGAAGGACATGAAGGTGATCCTTTGTTTAATATGAAATCTGTTGCTCCAACCAGAGTTTCTTCAGTTCTAGTAAAAAGTTTGGCTGTGAGTTATATACAATAGGAAAAACGGCTTTGAAGACTAAAATACTTAAGACTGCAATATTAGGAGATATTCCTAGGCAGTAATGATCAAAGCAAAGTAAGCCTGCTAGAATTAAAAATCTTAAACCAAATATAGAATATTTGGCTTATGATAGGAGCCTTCACAGAAATTGAACCATATGGCAGTGTAACAAAAGGAAGAGTAAAAATAATCCTATAAACAGACACAACTCTTTAATGATGCCTCTAGAGAGTGTGACAGTCTAAACAAGAATGGTCTAAGACCACAGAAGTAAGAAACTGTATAAATTCAATCCACTCACTCTTCTTTTTGGGTATCCCTTCTCCTTTTCCAGTACAGTCAACCTGTAATTACCTTTTGTTGGGCACTTCTTCATTATTAAACCACTCTAGCATAAATGTTTCGTATATGCATAAAACTTTGAAATATTAAGGGTAAAATACATACATACTATTTGTTTGCTGGTTTCTTTATATTCTTATCCTGCCCTACACCCAAAGATCTTAGGGCAGGTTATGACATTAAAACAAATTAAGTCTGCTTCCAGAGAGGGTGTAAATCCTGGGATTACCTGGGGCTATGTTGGGATTGTCACACATGTCTGTAGCAATCCTAACAAAGCCTGAGATATTAGGGTGATATCCTGCAACAACGTTATTGTGGGAGAATCAACTCCCAACTCAGAGTTTGCATAAAAAACAAGAGTTCTCACCTGTCTGGATGCTTGCTCACAAAATCCACCATCTTCCACTACAGCCAAAAACAGCGGCCAAACACGGACATGGGATGGCAGTCATGCACATCTGGGTATGAACTACTGAGATGTCCATGCCATGCCTCTGTGGAAGCAAGCATTCAGACTGGTAAATGCTTCCACTGGCCCTGCTCTTTTGACATCTGGGCAACACCCAATAATTCCAGGAGCCCTTTACTCTGCAATTTTGTGACATTGCACAATAAACAAAAAATGCCTGAAACTGCCTAAAAACAACCCACTAAAATAATAACAGTGCCTGAAAGTTGTGGAGCAAGGGGACTGTTTCTTCAGTCAAAGACACCTTTACCAGTCTTCTAAATGTACATAATGACGATACCTGACACACTTCATGGGAGCGACTATTCCAGGTAGGAATGTGCAAGAATACTCAAAACATTCAAAATTCAATCAAATTCTTGCAAATTCGGACATTTGAATTCGAATTGAATGTCTATACATTCATTTTTTAACATTCAAACAAATTTTGAATCTTTCAAATAACTCATATGAATTATTTGGACATTTGTATGTGCACGGATACATACACATTATACATGTATCCATACGCAACTTATTCATATCCATACGTATTTGTACGGATACATTCAGGACAAAAATGGGATGCATATGGTATAAAAATGGTATGCGTACAAAGGTGTACAGGTGTGTACAGATGCCTACCGATACATACAAATGTCGACATTCGTACCTTCAAATACAAATTGAAAATTCATACAAATAGATACAAAATTGGACATTCAAATTTTCAATTTGAATCTAATCAAATCCAAAAATTGCATTCATGCACACCCCTATCTAATCCCAGGTCTCAACCCCTTTAGCCACTAGTAAAGATGGTGGCACAACCAGGCAGTTTAATATGGGAGAAAGCATTCCTTTTGATATTTGGGGTCCAAGCTGTTTAGGGTCAAAGGTAACATGCTGAATTGGGTTCTGCAGCAAATTGGCAGCCCTTTTAAGACCAGCATGATGTGCATCCAACCAACAGTCTAGTTGCTGTGTTTTGTATCAGTTTGCAAACTTTCAGAGAATCACCTTTAAAAACAGCCTGTTGTAGAATACATTACAGTAGTCCAGACTCCAATCCGGTTAATAGACCATAGATTGCTGTGACCAGATCTTCATGTTCAGAAAGGGCTGGAGCTGGCAAGTCTTGTGATTAGAGTGCCAGACTCATATCTTTTAGACACTGGGTTTGAGTCTACGCTCCTACATGAAGCTAGCTGGGTGGCCTTGGGCCGCATCTAATACAACTGAAAGGAACTCCCTAGTGGTTAGGAAGCTGGACTCTTACCTGGGAATACAGGGTTCGATTCTGCTCTCCCCTGAAGACAGCTGGGTGGCCTTGGGCTAGTCACAGCTCTCTTTCTGAGCTCTCACAGCCCCACATACCTTACAAGGTGTCTGTTGTGGAGAGAAGAATAGAAATCTGAGTCGCCTTAAACGGGTTCTTTTTAGGCTACGTACCCTTTAACTAATGCAAATATATAACATGTAAGTTAGCTAATGAAATTTCCTCCTCTGCTCTAGAAAAAAACAAGAAACAGAAAAACAAGTACTACCTCCTCCCCCCTTTCCCCCCCCTGATTTAGTTTAGGAAATTCTGCTGGCAGGAAGGAAAGATTAAGGGACACTGTCAGCAGAATTTGGTTTGTGTTGATTATTTATCTCTTGAATTCAGATGCAATCCAGGTTGCCGTTAATTCATTTCTATTAGTGCTTGATTGGATTATTTTAAAAAGTCAATCTTTCCCCAGATCTTAAGACATATTATACAAAAGCCTTCTACCTCACAGGTTTTCTTATTTTACATGTTGAGTTACACAAAGGTCAACCAGATGCGAATGTTGAAAATATTCTCAAGCTTTCCTTGAGAAATATGTCAGTGTTTGAAATTCAAAGGTGACAAGTATGAGGAAATTAGTGATCCAGAGTGGCTGATTCGGCTTGCATCGCTGAACTGACATACAAAATTAATGACTATAATTTTAACTTCAAGGCAAAAAGGAAAATTGTCACAGAAAAATGATTGGATCAGTAAGGATCTCCAAAATAGAGTCACAGCTGTGGATGATCCGCTGCACTATCAGAAAGTTTCTTTTCATCGCTTCCCAGCTTCAAAAGAAAGTTAAGGAAGACAAAAATGTTGATAAGATTTTGCTGAATAGCTTGACAAGATTGCAAAGACTGAGAAAGAGGAGTTTTGGACTGCATGCATATCAAGTCAGCAGTCAGTGTTCTTACACACCCTTTCATCACTGGTGAATAAGCACAATTGCTAATATACACACAGCTGACACAGTATGGAAATCATAACTATGTAAACAGATGCGTAATCAAACCAAGATAATCCGATCCAGGTTTTCAGACATTAGCTGAGCGCTTGAATTTCTATTTCTGAGTCACAGTCTGTTTAAGCTATTGAAGACAATGAACTTCAAGTTCAGCTGAATCTGGACAGATGCAGGCCATATTTGGGACTGTCTGATGCTGCAGTGATGCCAAACCACAGATGGTGGCTAAGGAGATGCATTGTCTGCACTGCAGCTAATATGAAGAATATATAATTTGATGTTTGTGGTATATTTGATGGGTATTATGGTAACCTTGTAATTATAAAATTGTTAACTCAAGTCTATTGTTGGCAATTGCCACATTATTTGTAGTGATACGAGCTGCTGATGCAGGCCAGTGGGTAGAGAATGGGCATGGATTTGAGATGGATTTATTCAAATTCAGATTCAAACTCAGATATGGATTCATCGGTCGTACTTAAGCAATCTTCCTCTATTAGTAGAAACAAAAGTTACAGTTATTCCTGAAAGGGTGTTTGTTTGTTTACTCGTTCGTTCGTTCGTTCCCCCCTATACCCAGAGGTCTCCGGGCAGGTAACAACATCTAAAATTGTTAGGGCAGGATCAGCACAGGAAGAGGAAAAGTGATACAACCATAGGATACCACCCCTTTTCCACACTGACAGAGGCTACCTGCGTGCCTCTGCCCCACTCCATCCATTTCAAAGATCAATCTTCATAGGTAGCAGTGAGAAAAGTGGTTGGAAGGGCTCTAAGAGCTCTTTTTAAGCCACCCTGCCACCAAAAAACACTTATGGTAGTATGATAAAAAGGGATTGAGTGCTTACCTGTGGGCAGAGGGCTGTACCCAGACTTCTCCAAGCAATTGGCCCCATTTCATGCACAGCAGCTCTAGTAGCACTGCCACCAATCTCTTGTCTGTTGATCCAAACCACCTCCTGCCTACTAAGGTCCCAAGGATGGCCAAGAGCTAAACAATTCTCCCCCTCTTCTCTTGGGTTTATATTAATCTTGGAGGGATTATATTATTTCCTGATATGTCCATGCCTTGGAAAAGTGTGACCAGGGCTTCCCCTCCCTCAAAGGACTGAAACAGACTTTAAAATTGAAAATGATGTTTTTAAAAGAAAAAGGCCCATAGAGATCAAAGAAAGTAGATCAACCAGAATCAGCAAGCAAGGACATGTAGTGGAACCTGCCTTGATTGCAAAAACAAGATAAGAAATAAAACAGAAGTTAAGCTACCAGTTTTGAACCACAGCCAAGAACCTTTTAAAAAATAAGCATAAAACTCAGGGTGAATTCACACCTTCATTTCCGGGGACAACCTTCCCAGGAACCAAAGACAGGGGACAGTCCCAGCATCCACATTTTGGATGCCACATCCCTCCTTAACCTTGCCAGTGCTTTGCTAAGCACTGGCGAGATGCTAATTGCCACCATTATGGTAGCGATCATGGAACTCCGAGTCTTCGGAGAGGAGCGGCATAGAAATTGAACAAATAAATAAATAAATAAATAAATAACTATGGCAATAGCACCAATGCACCTGTGTGGCAGCGTGGCCACAGTGATGGGTCAACAAAATGCTAACTGCACTTATGCACCCATCCCCAGGCTTTCTTCAGACCTCTCCCAGAAAGCAGAGGTGTACATACAGCCATGCCTGACTGCAGGGAGTTTAGATGTAGGGCACCTACAAGCTCTGGAGGAGGCGCTGCATGCACAGAGCCACGTCTTGGGAAGATGCAGCTCCACAAAATGCAGATGGCGCATGCAGAGGCCTGTCTAGTAAGCAGCCCACCACTCACTAAAGGGTAAATGTAAACAGATTCCAATTTGCTAAATATGAACACATTCTGATTTAAGTCTTGTTTTATGCAATAAACCAATAATTTTATTTCCATATTATTTATCTCAAAGAGTTATATAACACTGAAAGCAAACAGCTGGTCTCTTTGCTGATGTATTCTCTTACTCTGAAAGTGGACTGAAGCTGGATTACACCTACAGTGTGACCACAGCCTTCGTCTTCTAATCTGGCCTACAGCAAGATCAAGGGCTTTATTTTTGATTATGGGAAGCATGAAGATGCACCAAAAAGCCCCCACACACTGAGACTGTTATTCCTAGCCTTTGGAGGTGCTGGGGGTTATTACAAAGCTCACATGAGCTTTGTAGTTATGCGGAGGCATAGGACTATCAGCCCCATCAGTGCAGTTGGCACTGACCAGGACCACACCTCCAAGTGATCCAAATCAGGGGATCTCCACAAAATCCTGATCAGTGGGATCCACTGATCCAGATTAACAAAACCTAAGTGTGGCAAAGGACTTTGTGAAGTTGTTCACCTCAATTGTGTGTAGCCAGACTACAGTTCTCTTAATGCCAGCAACTTGGAAATCTGCTCAGCAGAAAGCAATGAACTATAAAGCCTATATATTCCCTTGGATGGTAGATTAAAAGCAATGAAGAATCTTGTAGCACCTTGTGAGACAAATATATTTGATTATGTCATAAGATTTTGTGGAATTGAATTCACTTCATCCGATGCCTCCATTAAATAGTGTGTGCCTGTGTTGTTCCAAGATTATATTCTCTTTGGGATCCAGGATTCTTTCTTCAGTATGCAAACTAATTGCTTGATTTTATAATAAGTTTGAGCAATGGCACCTGCTGTTACCACATTGACCTCCCTACAATTTCCTTTCTCATTTTGCCAGGTCCCCTCTTGATGAATGATGCCGGGTCCTCAAGAGATTTTGGTACACCTTATAGCTGAATTGGATTTCAAATAATGATAGAGGCTGCTTTCAGAGAATGTTCTGAACATTGTTTGTTTAGCAACCTGTAGCAGAGAAACCTGGGCATGGCATGATTTACATTTATCCCCTGCACTTTGTCAATAACACTTACTCATTTTCTTCACATGAATTGACTATCCCCATAAGTAATCATCTGGCCTTTTTACAAGTTTGTTTACCCAGTGGAAGGACTGAATGAACAAATGTTCATCAGAAATTATTGCTACTGCATAGTCATGCTCAATTTTAGCTCCTGGAAAACAAACAATACTCCTTCTTTACTAAAACATTTTGGAAGAATGTTGTCCCGCTGTTCCAAATACACTAGTGTATTGAATCATTAGAAGAAACCACAAGAACAGGGAAGAAATACTGCAGGATCGTGCTGAAGTCCCACCCATACAGGATCCTATCTAGCAAAGCTGGTTTTCTGGTTCTAGAAAACCAGAAGCAGAATTTAAATGGTCATCCTTATGAAGCAATATCACAGAATCCTTCCATTGATTCAGGGTCCCTCCAAACACACCCCTTGTTCCACCTTTAATTCCTTTGAGATTGGGAAGCTACAGAATTGTGTGATTGTGCAAATCTATAGTATAATTAAAAAGGAAAAATTTGATTGGCTGCCTCAACCTGCATGATGGCGCATGCCAACTCAACTCCTATAGCTCCAATAGGGGAAACTATGGACCTGCATTCCAGTGGGGATGGCCAGTCCTTGTTGCACAGTTAGTATACTGCAATTTTATATTTAACTACAGATTTATTCCACTAGTCTGGAGGCAGCCTATGTTGTCTGAATAAAGAGATCATATTACTTAAGACTCTTCTGCTAGATTCTAGTAGGACCTCATAAGAGGCACAAAATTCAGCCAGAAACAGCCTCATATCAAAGTCTCTCTCCCTCTCATCTTCCAAGCCAAGGTCTGTTTGCACTTTGCTCACTAGAATGCAGCAGCTCCAGAGAGGCAAATGCAAACAGTCCCCCAAAACCCCACCCCCAAGAAACCCATGTTTCAACACAGGTACCAAAGGGCTTCTTTCCTTTCCTTTCTCCTCTTTTTCTATCCTTTATAACTTTAGGTGACAGACAATTGAAGGACAGTCCTAAGACTCTTTCTGCACATGGGCTGGATCAGTGCCATCTGTACTGATGGTGCTAATCTGGTTCAAGCCACTACAAAGCTGTGAAGCTCACATGAGCTTCACAACTCATCTCCCCCACCCACCCATTCCAAGCAGCTAGGAGTGAAAGTTCCTAGCTTCAGAGCTTGGAGAGGTGATTTTTGGTAGTATACTATGGTGTGCTGCTGAATGGCAGCTCCCAGCAATTCCATTTGCATTCCTCCATGATCCAGAATGCAGCCCTTAGTCCAGTTTTTATGCCTAATGCAGTATATCAGGTCTACAATAGATTTGGATTAAGGGCCTCTTATTCTGGCTCCATCTTGTGGCAGGGCGTCCCTGAGGTGGATTATTGTGTGGATCAAAGTAGTGCAAACATGACCTAAGTTAAAAGAGGGTTCTTCTGGTCCCATGTTTCCCTCATGAGAAACTTTCTTTAACCAGAAACCTACATACCTGAAGCTACAAATATTTTGCTGCACCCTGTGACACTGGAGTCTTTGCCACACCCTCCTCCAGGATGGACATAAAACTGTGGCTCCCTCTGGCTGGAGTGAGAGGATAAACAACCAAGTCTTGTGCTGCACCTTTGAGACTGAGGCCTTTGCCACAGCCTCCTCTAGGTGTGGGTTCCAGCTGAAGATGGAGGAACAGAGGGATACCTGGATTGGTTGTTGTTGCTTTGCTGCAGTTTTGGTTCAGTTTCTCCTTTGACATTTTTTAGTTTTCTTCCATTAACTGGTCTTATGGTTTATTTTTTATTTGACACTGTGTATACTAGTTTTTTAGATTACACAGCTTATTATTAGAATTTTGTACACTGCTTATAGTATTTGATGTTTTAGCTATTGAAATTGTCCTTACTTGCTGTATTTACTTGCTGTATTTCTCTGATGTGATGATTGTATTTGCATTGTATTTTCTCTGTTTGTTGTAAACCGCCTTGGGCAAAATTTTCTTTTTGAAAGCTGGTATAAAATACAAATGGAAATCATTCAAATAAGGCCAGAAGAGCGTAAACTTTCTTCGAAGAAGGCTCACTATTAGGAATTTTGTACATCATACCAGATATGTCAAGAGAAAGCCCTGCACAGATTTTACCATCAGTTTTCCATGGTTCTTCAGCTCTCCTATGTGCTGATGATGGCAACCCTTCTTCCTCTTTCATTGTGAAGTTATACATCTACCTGCATTTTCTTACTCAAAATCTTCCTCCTCCTGATCTACCTAAAGGGTAGACTTTGAGGTACAGACACCCTGGAACCAGTATTAGTACCACATCCCCACCCCCTAGAACTGTGACGTTCCTACTCCTCCCCTTTCCCTGATCTTACCAGTATCCATGAAGTTCCATTAACTACACAGGCCACCCTCATTCTCACCCTCTCCACCTTGCCTAATCAATATTCTTGTTTCTGAGCCTAGTAGGCATTTGTCTTACTATTTCAATTATTGAACCAGCTTATACTGCATTGCTTCCTGTATCATATTTTGAATATCCACATATATTATTTTCTGGTTGCCAAGTGAAGATTCTTCTTTATTTTGAGATACGTGTTCAGAGTTTGACTGAATTCTTAGACTCAAAGAATATACTAGTTGGTAGGGACCTTGGTCATCTAATCCAATGTTCTGCACAGTGTAGAAATCAGACTTTATTCCAAAGTGTCATAATTCAATATTCTTTATATTCAAAGGTCTCGTGTAGCAGCTATACTAACTGGAGTCCCTGTTGCTTAACACAGTATAAACACTGCTGTTTCCTTTGAAAGGAACTCTTTTGCCAAATGTTAGGGCCTGGCACCTCATCATTCTTCCATCCCTTGGTTCCTTCTGATTTCTTACACAACATTTGCTTGCCCTTTCTCTTCAACATCCCTTTATTTAGTTCTTTTCCTTTTAAGTTTGATGTTATTGATGACAAAAGCCTTTGCTCCTTTCTTTACAATCATTTTATGTTTATTCATTTTCTGTTCACAACTACTTTGGTTTTCTTTTATGAGCCGCTACAGGCAAAAATTATTTATTTTAACAAACAAAAGCTTTGATAATTGTACTGCCTTTCATTTACTCTTTTCTTTCCCTCCCTCCTTCTCTCTTTCTCTCCAAATCACAATTTTAATACATCTCACCTACAGCAGAATCCATGTACATATATTGCCAAAGGACAATGCTTTGGGATTAGATTGTCCAAGTCCCAATGGGGTCTGTACACTCAAATATGAGCTTTTACTCAAGTGAGGGCACTAAGAGAAAAGGAGAGGGTGCAACTTTTTCTCAGCTCTTTCTTTATGCCGCACTCTCTCCACCAGTTGCAGATAATTTTTCAGTTTTCTGGAGGTGCTGACATATGGAGAAACTGGCAAAAATAATCCCCATTCTTCCACCTTTCATCAACATCTCCACCCTTTCCATGAGCACAAACTACATTCCATCGAACTTTACTACAACTTGAGAAAACAATATAACCTAGGTAAGTATTTTGGTGGTGTGCCAAATTCATATGTAAAAAGCATACTAATTGAAAATGGCCTGTGAAGGATGCTGTTCTTCCATCTCGCATTGCTTTTGCGATTTCAAATACTGTCAGAGGAACATCTACATCACTATGTGAAAGCAACAATTGAAGTAATTTATTTAACATAATGCCTTTCTCAGTATCTAAGAGAGAATATTAGGTTTTTGCCTGCATGCTTCCATCCTTATAATCTGCTATTAAAGGTTTTAATCAGTTAATCACACCAATTAATAGATTAAAGCTTACAGCTCTAATTACTTCTTGTTGTCTATGACTTCAAACATGCATGTTACAAAGGAAGCAATGAGATTCAACCCTTTTGTTTAGCTTTGAAGTGCCACCATACTGGTTCAAGAAGATACCTACCCAGTAAAAACATACTGCAAGATTTGTAATGTGTTGCTAGATAGGGGCATCAGATGGAGCTTCCAAATGAGCGTGGAAGATTTATATAGACACAAGGAGGGATCCTGCCAGATTTACCAGGGAAGACCACCAGCTTGATTTTCACTCTGGCTGTTTCTGTTCCTGTGCCACCTGGATCCTGCTTTTCCCTGCATATTGTAATGGCATTGTATTATCTGGTTGTAAACTACCTTGAGCATCCTTTTGATTTAGAAAGGTGGCATACAGATGGATGGATGGATATAGCACAGTTTGGGTTACAGGAAACCACACAGTACAAGACTGCATTGTAGGACTAATTGCATTGTATTATCTGGTTGCAAACTATCTTGAACATTCTTTTGACTTGAAATGGTGGTAGACAAATGAATGAATGAATGAATGAATGATTCATATAGCACAGTTTTGGTTACAGGAAACCACAAAATGTAAGACTGCATTGCTGAACTAATTGCTGACTATGGAATGAGGAATGTAATTGCTTGTAGTTCCCCTAATATGGGCCCTTTCTGCACTTGGCCTAATATTGGCCTTCCCCTAATATTGGCCTTCAACAAAATCATCAGGGCAGATTACTAGCACCTGAAAACCCATTAAAGCAGCAAAATTTAACACTGTGTTAATTGTTAAAGGTAGTTTTTAAAAAGTAATGAAATTCTAAGAATACAATATGAACACAAGATAGTCTTTCCTGTAGAAAAAAAAATTCATAAGCTGAATCCTTTATTGAAAGGACCAGCTCCTCTCCAGTTATTATTTACTCAATTACATTTGAAAGCACACAGAAAGAAGGATTTCTAATGATGGACACAAGAGACAATTACTCCAATAAACAGGTACAAGCTGTCTGTAACTTTACAAATGATTATCTGTGCTGTAAATTGGTTTCAGAAGCAAACTGGTCATCAGTACAGCTGACTGAAAGATAGATATAGTATGCCAATATGAACCATCTGCTGTTAACAATTATTCTACACTGTTTTTGCACTAATTAAAGATTCCAAACTCTTTCCAAAGACAGTTCTATGTGCACTATATTTCATTGGGTCCATCAAGGGATCACCAGTGGTCACCATGTTTTCTTCAAACAGAACCATGCTTGGCATATTAATTGTATCTCAATAGGATAGCCTTCAGCTAGGGATCAAAAAGGTTAGAAGTGATCCTAAACCAAATTCATTTTCACCTGGTCCAATTGATACTAGAGAACACTTGGATGTAGGCAGTCCAGCCAGTTCATTGCCATAAGAAGTATTAAGGCAAGGAAAGTGGTGGGTTTTTAGTACAACGTGTGTTTTATAAATTAGAGGTACAATCAGACACAGTTAAAGGGACACCTTCAGGACAAATATGAGGCTCTAGGAATAGACACAAAATATCAAAATTGCCGACTGCATTCCAGAGCCTCTGGATGTTTACCCCTTTCTCAGATGGGAAATCATAGTTCTGAAGGTATCTCATATTTTAATCTGAATAGGGCAGCACAGAGGCAGTGATTTCCCATCCAGTGACCAATCTGTGGGTTTAAGCTGTAAATTTGGGACAGCTTTTCGGAAGGCTTTTTTGTTTGTGGGTCTGGGGTTGGGAAACATTTTCTTAAAGGTATTATTCTAAAAAGCCTTGTCTGATTGCATTCTAAATTGTATGTTATATGAAGGAAAATAAATAATGTGGTGGGTTTTTCCAGTTACCCCATCACTGCCAAGTGGCTGCAGTCAGAAAAATACTTATAGCACTGACTCCATTTTGAGTACTTCTGTGCCACTGAAGTTCCCTTCTTTGCAATGTTTTCTGCTTCTTTTTCTTACTTCAAGTAGTCTCTTCTCCCTCCTTTATGTACGGTAACTGACTTACAAGACTAGGCCAGAAGATACTCTTGCTTTGCCTTTCTAAAGGCTGATCTTGCAAGATTGCTTCAGCCTTGCCATTGTTTTTAGTAAACAATCTTTGCAGCCAGATACATTTTCACTTAAGACACAATGTCATTTTGTATGCTTTGCAATTTTCGCCCCTCATTGTTGAAGTTTTTGTTTTATAATTAATTTTAACTTTTTTTTAATGAAATCATTTTTAAAAATGTTGAGTGGGTCAAAGCTCCCCTACACGCCTTTGTCAAGCTCAGTTCTCCAATTACTTATCTGATAACTCAAATGTCATTTTTAATATCCTTGCAAATGGAGGAATGCTTATACACCTGATACAGTCTCAGAGGAGATCCTGTATCAGTGTAGATTTCAAATATCCACTGTCTCACTAATGTCAGATTAGAATGACATCAAGCTTAGTGCCATCAGATCCTTGGTCCTCCCATCTAGCCAATAGTTTCATGCAAAGGAGATAATACTGATCTATGATTAATCCAAAGGATGATAGGTATGGCAGAACTACAATAGCTCACAATGGCACCTTCTCAATATCCCAGCTACAATTACAGTCCAGGGTTTTTTTCATGTCTGAATGTATCACTGCATTCTGGGTTTGGGACTGCTTCTGACTGATTACATGAGTGAACAAATAAGTACATTTATTCACGGATTGTAACTAACAGGCAAACAAGAAAATGAACGAGCATGCATTATTCAAAAGGTTCATTAACAGCATTGTGCAAACTTGCAACAAAAAAGAAAGAATGTAAATGTCACTTTAATTCAAACATAAGTTAAATCTAGGAAACGATGATGACTGTAGGACTCCTTTTTCATGAGCAGCATTGTTGGAGCTTGTTCACAATCCTCAAATTTCAACTTCTTCTAAATTTTATTTTTTTAAAAAATGTATTTAACATTTGTATCCTGCCAGGGCAGGTCACAGTATATGATAAAGCACAGACACTAAAATATATTTTTAAATCATTTAAAATTAGCCCAACCAACTAAGCTCCATTCCAATTTCCCTTCCACCCTAGCAGGATTTCACTTGGAGAAACAATGAATACAAGTCCCTGGAGAAGAGGTACATTTTAACCAGGCACTGAAAACCATATAAAGTTAAGGTCTGGTGTACTCTTGCACTACCCTCTAAGGACATTGGGGTGGGGGTGGGGCTTTACTGGTGTATTGACTACATGTTTGCCAAATGGCACGTTTTTCTGGAAACACACACATTTCCCTTAGGGATGTGTACAAATATTCATAACATTTGAAATTCATATGAATTCAGACATTGAATTGAATGCTGGCACATTTGAAGACTTACATTCAAATTTGAATAGAATGCTTCAGAATATTTGTACAAAGTTTGTTACATTTGTGAACCTGGGAAGTAGGAAAGAGGCTGAGCCAGTCACATCTGACAGATCCAGAGTGGATTTGAAGGGGATTGAGAGAGGATTCAAAGTGGATTCAGGGTAGATTTGACACATTCAGATCAGATACATAGAAGATATGTATCACTTACATAGGGGATAGGTAGGAGATATGTAGGGGATTCATGGGGAATTTGTATACGATTAATATTGAACATTCGTATTGAATTCATATCAAACATTTGTATTGAATTTCGATCCCCTATTTGAACAAATACTTCTTTTTTGCTTTTGATTTGATATGAATCAACCCAAAAAAAAATTTGTGCACATCTCTAATTTTCCTTCCTGCTTGAATTGTGCCTATGTCCAAAATATTTTTATTTTAAAAAAGAGAAGTGTGACTTGTATCTGACTGCTTGTAGAGTTGCCTTACGCTCATGAATTAAAATGTTGCAGGTTTCAGGTGTTGCTGGCTCCGGGTTCCATTAAGCAGACTTAGCAAAGCTAAAGAGCCAGTGGCCAAAGAAGGTGAAACCTGGAGTCCAGCAACATCTGGAGAGTATTGCACTGACTATTCTTTAAATATATTGGAAAAAGGCAAAATGTGGAAACTTTCCAACAGTTTGTAATTACTTGGCCACAGATGGAAGCATCTGTATCTGTCTCTCAGATGTTTCCCTCTTTAAAATTTCCTTTTAAGTAGCATTTTCACTTTGGAGAGCTTTTTCATTATACAATATAGGCTGAAAGGCCAACACATGGAAGTAAATAGGACATATCTAGCTAATGAAAATCTTAAGGCCTTTGAGGACAACTTTCTCTGTGATGAAGTTAGCTCCTATGAGTCAGACCTACAATTTACTGAAGAAACAGGGCCATTTTTACCAAATGAGTACTGTGGGTTTTTTTAAAAAAGTTTTTCATTCAAGTGAAGGACAATGTATCCTTGCTCTGTTTTCCATAATGTTCATTAGTTCTGTGGCTTAATTCCTATCTCTGCTTAGCAGGGACAGAGAGTTTTGTCCATTCAGTGGGTAAAATTGGATTGTCCTGCCACAGATCACAAAAGTTTGTTGTATGGTAATTCTCTACAGGTCCTAAACATTAATGTGTCAGCTTGACTTTGCCCTTCAGCGCTCAGGCACATTTACAGCAATAGGCTGTGGCGACACAGCTATTTGAAGGAAAGAAATGACCTGCAAGACTGCATCTGAAAAGTGTTGATAGACATAATGTAAAATTAATGTTGGTCACCTGAGACTGTTTCCTGACATTTAGTCTTTACAATATTGTACACATTGCTAGAGACAGGACATGGTTAGAAAAGTCTTTTTCATACTTCGTACCTTATGCTAACCTGTGGCTCCTTAGGCTCCCATGAAAACTATCAAGCTAATTAGGGATTATGAAGTTCTAATCCAGAACATTTGGAAGACATTCCCATTTATATAGTCAAAGAAACTGATATAGGAACTTCTCTAGACATGTGTTTTTAGCAGCATTCACACACAAAAGATTTTTAACTGTTAACATACTGAACCCAACCCTCGAGGTAAGGGAAGGAAAACACTTTACCGATCTTGATACAAAGTTGCTTTACTGAAGTGTACAAGATAATAAGCAAGCAGCAATAAAAACTTCAAGCCTCATCTCTGGGGGAATTTCAGTGAAGCAATTTGCCAAAGCCCTTCTAGAACCCAGACACTTGCAGTACACTAAGGGTGCATCCAGACAGGACAAAAGCTGTGGATTCCCTTCACAGCTGCTTCCCACCTGACGGACAGGACAATGGGAATTTGCGAAAGGAATTCAACGCCACTTCCTGTCAGACAGATAGGAAGCTGCAAAGGGAATTCGTGGCCACTTCCTACCGTTCTGACAGGAAGCTTTGATTGACTGCAGTATCCCTGTAGCATCCCCCGAATCTCTTAATTTAAAAGTTGCTATTCCATCAGCAGCTTTTAACTTTGGTGGGGGAGTTGCCAGGGCTAGTGCAGGCAATCAAAGCAGCAAAGGGACTTCACTGCTTTGCCACGTGTCTGGAACATATCATCATAAATGTGGATGCAGCAAAAGTCAGCGACATAGTAAATTCTGGAGTGCCAAAGAAGCAGTGGACTAAAAGGCAACCTGAAGACACTGATTGGAAAGGGCACGCGTTTATACTTCCAAATAGGCTGGGAAATGGACTGTTCAAACAGGAAAAAGGGATAAACAGGAAACTAGGCAAAATTCAGGCTTTCCAGTTCAGAATTACAAGTTGCATTAATCCAGTCACCTGTTCGGTTTGGGCAGTCTTGCTGCTGCTCTCACCCATGGCATGAACCCAAACAGTTTAAGTGTAGTCTTCCTGCAGTGACAGGATTGATATGCAAATATGCTTCATTGTAAGTAGAAAGAAGGGGTTCCGAGTCACAGGAACAATTTGCAATAGCTTGTGTTTTTTAAAATGGAGTTTCTTTTCCAGTAATAGAACCAGGAGCCAGCATGCCGGTCTTAAAAAAGCTGCACTAGCTGCCAGTTCGCTACCAAGCTTAATTCAAGGTGCTAACTTTAACCTATAAGGCCCTAAATGACTTGGGCCCCAAATACCTAAAGGAACGTCTTCTTCTGTATCAATCTGCCTATCCCCTAAGATCTGCAGGAGAGGGCCATCACCACCAGCAGCAAAAGGGATTGGCACCTGAGATTAGGGCCTTTTCAGAGGTGGGTCCCAGATTATGGAATAGTCTCCCTCCTGAGGTTCATCAGGCATCTTTATGGGTTCAGGGTAGCTGTGAAGATGCACCTCTTTGCCCTGGCCTTTGGCTAAATAAGGAAACAGCTTTTCCTCCCCACATTCAAGCACTTATGGTTTTGATATGTTCATTTCATATGTTCATTGGTTTTAATGTTTTAACCAGCTCTGAAATCTTTGTGTATAGGGTGGGATAAAACTTTAAATAAATAAAATGAATTCTGTCTAGTACAGGAATCCAGACCACTCCCAATCACCTGTACTTTCAACATCTCATATTATGCCAATGCTTTGTGTACCCACCTTGTCACGAAGTTAGGTTGCTTATGCCTTATTATCCCAAAGTGTGCATAAAACTATATATAATAAAGACTTCTCATTATACCTTCTTCTGCTTGAGCCAGAGGTAGAGTCAGTTGGAAGTCAGCACCTTTCACACATCTTTATTCATATTTGTTTACTTTATTTTTATGTTTATATCCCACTATTCACCCAAAGGTATCAGGGTAGGTCACAATAAAATCATCATAAAATACCCACCCTGCTGTCTTTTCTCCACTCCTCTTGGGCAAAATGGCTCATAGCTTTCTGATGGCAGTTGGAGGAGGGAGGTACCAAGAAAGCTCATATCTCTTCTCCACTGCCCCCAGGCAAGAAGTTCTGGAATTAAGCCATTTTTGTATCTTCATCTAGTGTAATAGTTTCTTACCTTGGCCAGCAGGTGGTTGCCTTGGGGACTCAGGGCCTTGAACTCTCACTGCTGGACTACTATAATGTACTCTGCCTGGTTCTATGTTTGAAGATGATTCACAAAGTTCAACTGATCCAAAATGCAGTGGCCCATATGCTAGTTAATCATAGAAAATATGACTGATGCCCCTGCTTCAGTCACTGTCTGCTTCCAAATCCGCTTTAAAGTGTTGGTATTAGTATATGGAACCCAACAGAGTTCAACACCTGACTATATATAAGCCTATCTTTCCCACCCAGTTAGTGCCCATTCTGGGTACTTGGTTCAGTAATTAGACGGCTTTGAGAACAAATCTTGTTCACAGATGGAGGCATCTGTAGCTGTCTCTCAGATGTTTCCCTCTGGAAAATTTCCTTTTAGATAGCAAACCATGAAACTGTGATGATCTCTTAATCTCTTCTCACAATTTCTCTCCAGAATGTTTTGATCTTCCTTGGTTGTCATGTCATGCTTATTTAATGCTATCTTTAGAAGCCTAGCTGTTTTCCAAATAGCATTGGCTTATCCAGCAGCAGGATGGCAAAGGAGGAGCAAGCTTTGATTGGGCCCTCCTGCTTGGCAGGATCCACACAACAGAAGACTATGGCATTTTAAGAAGTTAGATCACTTGTTCCAGTGCCACGTTTGCATGCTCCCCTTTCATCCATACTAACATCAAAATTCTCTGGCTTCAATACATCTGCTTGGCCCTAATTTGGAGGGTGCAGGAAAAGTGCCCAGAAGTTAGATATTTTCTGTATTTTCCAAAATAGAGTCTGGAGGAGAGCATAAGTAGTAGGTCCTCAGAATGTTGGAGCCCCACACCTCCCAGGTTTTTCCATGGTGACATTTGCACATTATGAAGTTCCTGTCAGAGATCTCCCTGAAAAGTTATTTGATCCACCATAGACAAAAATGCAATTCAGAGATATTTTCTTATGCTGCTTTCACTCCTAAATTTTAATCCAGTTTCAGTCCGCTTTCAGAATGAGAGAACCCACCAGCAAAGTAACTAGTTATTTTCTTTCTACTTTATCTAACCCAAAGTTGAATTTTCTGAGTTAGATGATGGTAAAACAAAACAGCTTGATACATTGCTGATGAGTTCTCTCACTCTGAATGTGGACTGAAGCCAGATTAAAACTTAGGTGTAAAAATAACCTTAGGTGTGACCACAGCCTTAAAAAAAAAGCCCTTCAACTGGAGTCTTACCCTTGCCCATTGGTTCTGCTGCTTGAGTCACTGCTGCTGCTGTCTATTATTGCAATGCTAACTTATTAACAAGGAACCGAGATGCAGTGAGGAGGAAAAGAAGAAGGCAACCTAAGCTGAATTTGTACTTAGGCCTCTGGTATGCAGTTAGGACAGCTCTAGTACAGCTCTTATACAGAGTATCTGTACCAGAGCTGTCCTAATTGCATACCAGAGGCCTCCTGTTATGAACATCAGCAGATGTTGCTGTGATATATTGTAGAAATAAGAGAGTTAGGCACATCTGGAGTTGCTAAGAAATAACTGTAATCCATCATTAGCTTGTTTAAGGGGTACATGGAACACTTGAATAAAAATGTCGGTAAGTGGAACATAGATACCTTTACACCATCAAATCAGAACTAAACTTGGCACCCCTAGAGCAGGCTGACTACACAGTGTGAGGAAAATCAATTGAAACTATTAAAATGCGTTCACATGTGCAAATCTTATTGCCTCCTTAATGATAGTTAATTGAGATCAACATTATGTCACGTTCATTGCTTGGGAGATAGAAACAAGAGAGCAGAAATACCTAAAGATCACTATTCCCACTTTTTGAAACTTTCAGACAAGCCATGCATTGGTTAAGGTACTAGTTCACATTTGCTCTGAGAATTTGGAAATTATTTTGCAGCCAAAAACGCTGATACAGGGTGAAGGTAAAGATGTATGAGAGCAAACCTGAAAGGTCACAGTCTCATCTAAAAAAACAAGCAAGCTTAGGGCTTTTATCCCCCCTTTTCTATCCTGCACTGCTCTGTAAATACTGTTGTATGACTTTGCCTCTTATCATCAGCAAAC
Organism: Aspidoscelis tigris stejnegeri; assembly: GCA_023333525.1. Taxonomy (NCBI): domain Eukaryota; kingdom Metazoa; phylum Chordata; class Lepidosauria; order Squamata; family Teiidae; genus Aspidoscelis; species Aspidoscelis tigris. The sequence continues at coordinate 101,266,357 of JALMGA010000001.1, forward strand.
GGGATCTGTTTTTGTTGAAACAGTGCCATTCACAAGGGGTTTGCCATTCATGTATTTAGCCTTATAGAAGGTGGAGTGGCAGGGGAACATAGTTTTTCATTTGGCCTACAATTGGTGGCTCTGTCACTATTAGAAAAGTGCAGTGGGAGGAAAGAGAAGCGTCATGGATAATGTAACCAAGAGTTCACTTGCTCTGTCAAGCAGATTAAGATAAAGCTGAATGAGGTCAAAGCTATTAACATTTAGACTACAGGGTATATAGCTGGTTAGCATCTAGTTAGACAGTGGGTTTTTAATTGTAGAGTAGTTCCCTTCTAACATTATGTAAACACGAATATTAGCTGATGTCTGGGTGGTCTTCGGTTTACAACCCAAAGGAGAGACAGTGTTTGATGCAGATCCAGTCAAATTGTCCTTTCTAACCCAAACCATATTTGAATTGTAAATGAGTCTTGAAAGCCTGGCCCTAGTGGCAACCATAAAGCTTCAAAGTCACAAAAACTTTTGTTTCCCATTTGTTTCCCAGGAGTCAAGTTCTCTTTTGCTCAATGTACTTGCTATTGATCGTTCTTTTTGCTTCATTCCATTCAGGGAACTTCTTTGTAAAGACAAGTGGTTCTCTCACTCTGCTCTTATCAGATCTGTAATACTCCTCATGACTGTACAGTTGCCATTCATCTCTATGGCTACCATAACATAGGCATATGCATCCCTCTAAGCATGTCATAATGTATAAAATAAATGTGCCAGAGTAGCTGGAGCCAGTTTTTATAACCTTCCACCTAGGAGAGCAAACACCTTGGGCAGTGGTCTCACACATAGTTATTAATCTGAGGTAAGATCCACATGGACCATTAAGGCTGCAGCCACTGTTGTGCAAGTGCTGGGGATATGCATGCGCACCATAAGAGCACAGAGCATGCCCATAGCACTCACTAGAGCACCATAATGCAAATCACTAAAGACAGCTCTGAGACAGCACTCAGAAGTTCTTTCCTTGCACACCATGCTGTCCAGACCTACCTGGTCCACTGAAGTTTTCATCAATGGGCACTGGCTGAGTTCTTTGGCCAGCCTCCAAGAAAATCTCAGTCAGGCAGAAACACTAGGTTGGGGAACAAAAGTACTCCTGTTCAGTGTTCCCTTTGCCAAGAGCAAATGCAGGTGTGGGAAGAGCATGCTGCACCCACTGGAAATGATGGCACAATGGACAAAGATTGTTCACAGCAATCTTCAATTAAAGCACAGGTTCCAATATAACACTGAACCGGCCTAATTCATGGTATCTGCTCACAGAACAAATACCATCTGGCATCTCTGAACCATTAATAGTACATAACTTTTGAATAAAGGTACAAAAGCAAAAGGAGATATAAAATCCTGGCACTCACTAACACCCACAAAGTCCCCCAACTAAAGCTTGTTAGCTGACTCTCTAAATAATGGAGTCACCAGCCCCAAATGGAATATGGAGATGGAATAACTCAGAAGTGTGCTTTTCAGGACACTCGGGAGAATAAGAGGCACAACTTACATACTGCAGGTCAACATTTTGCTACCACTATGGCAGACAGAATGGTCATCTTTAACTTAGCACAAAAGTCCTCTAAAATCCACTCATGCTTGGATTTTCTGGTGATGGTTTATCAGAGATGACACCATAGTGACAGTGTACATGTACATGCTGGTTGTGGCCAATTCTGGCCTGTAGATGTGGCCTTGAACAACTTTCTTTTGTCCGTTCCTGGCAGCGGAGCTCAGATAACCTGTGACTCTTCAGCTGCTTTTGAACTGTAATGATCTTGGAAACTATCCCACAACATCCTCATCATATGATCATTTTCATGTCTTCAGTCTGTGCACGGTTTAGTACTTCTCCTATGCCATACCTTTCTCTCTATAACATTTGCTGTCCTTTCCTAAAAATGTAATGCATTCAGATTCCAGCAGAACTCTGCATATTTAAATCCTAAGCCCTTTCTTCACTGGGCTATATTCTAGATTATATCTCAGAATGGGCTCCTGTCATCCACATATTAGTGCAGACTATGACAGGCCCCAAGCAGGGTCAGCCATAGCCTGTACCAGTATGAGGATGACAGGCCCCTAGTCCAAGATATAAACTAGAATAAGGCCTTGTGCAGAAAGGGCCACTCAGTCAGCAAGGAAGAGGTAATTTTTACTCTCCTCTGGAATGCCCCTTTCCAGCCTTTACAGATGTGTGAAGTAAAGCTAAACACATTTTGAAAGAACCAGTATCCTTTCCCTGAAGTAAAAAGGCACTCTGAAGAAAACACAGATTCTCCAACAAAATGTACTTTTCCTTGCAGAATAGGCCCTTTTTTCACTCACAGCACAGACTGTAAACTGATGTGTCATCGCAACATATCTAAACTTTTAGAGACACTGAGCCCTATTCGTGAATTCCATCTACATCATTTTATGGGTTCAGACTTCAGGTACAATGATGTAAGTGTCAGTTACACATTAGGATTTATGGGATGTAGGATTATCCCACCATTTCCATCTATAGAATCTACACACTGGACTACAGCATAGCTGATCCAAAGCTTCAGTATTTCCACCATCAGTTATTGATTGCCATATTTACCAAAGAGGTGACAAAAATGTAATATTTGAACTTTCTTGCCCTGGTTATACCATTCCCCAAAATCCAAAAGGTAGTACAGCTATTTCTTTGGCAATGACAATAACATTGTTTGTCATTGTGCCTCTTTATAAATCTATGGTGAAGTCACATTTGGAATAGTGTGTACAATTCTGAGGCCTATTTGCACTACAGCTCGTAGTGCATAATTAGGCAACTTCTGAGGAAGAGCATCCACATGTAGATGCCCCTGCCTTCCCCAAAGTTCCCTAATTATGCACTAGGTATGGAGCATGAAATCATGCTCCACTCCTTTACTAAAGTTACCAAATTCCTTATGTGGCATGTCCAGCGGTGAGCATCTGCATCTTTTCTGGTGTCTGGGGTCATCTCAGGTGCAGCGCAAGTACGCTGGCACCTAAAGTGACCATAGACATGACTGTGCATGCACAGAGCATCAGCATTATCATAGCAATGGCACTGACACGTGCACAGGATGCCACAAACAAAATGGTGGTGTCCAGGTGAGTGACCTATCATGCAGGTCTTAGGCTGTTAGTGGATGGAAAGGGATGTGCAAAATCGCCCACGGTCACCACACCACAGAAACATGTAGGATGCCTGAAAAGGTCTTTTACAAGGAGTCAAGAGCAGGTGAAGGTTTTGCCTTTGTTTTCTGTTTAAGAATGTCCAAAAGCAATTGATAGGCTGCTGTGTGACATAGAGTGTTGAACTAGATGGGTTGTGGCCTGATTTAGAAGGGTTCCCATTATGTTCTCTTGTAGTGCCTTAAAAGATATGAGGCATAATTACATTACCTGGAGAGACACTGCTGTAGGTGCCACAAATTATAAAGTGTCATCTTGCAGTTGCCCCCAGCATGGCTTTCTATGTAATGTCACCTAACCTCTGATGTTCATGAAGTGCCTGCCATTATATATTTTATGAACCTCCTTAAGACCTATTTGTTAATTCAAGTGTTCCCTGTGTTAATGATTGCCACTTTTTCCACTACCGTATACAGTTATAATGTTGTTTGCAAAAACTACCTTGATAAATTTCTAAGTAGTTTTATCTTTGTACTCTTTCCCTTGGTTTAATAGGAAGGGAGGGAATTAAACATTTTTAATTTTTATGATGAAAGCAGCCCATAAAATGATTGTCATGCTGGAAAGAAAATCTATTAAACCTTCAAAAAATCCTTTGCATCTAAACGCTAAAATCTGAGAAGAGAGAATATATATTGTGGGTTGTGAGTCACCTGCCCCAGTCTAATCATATTTGTACATACTGATTGAACCTAAACAAGATTAACCAGAAGGAATCTGCAGTGACTTTGAAAGCGTTTATCAAATGCACACCTTAAACGCAGTGAATTAAATGAGGGTAAAACACATAACTCACAGCTTTAGGAGCCCATGGCTTTCAAGGAACATAAACAATAAACATATAAACATGGTACATATGGAGGAGAGAACTAAGTATGCAGACCAGAAAGTAATTTGCTTCCAATTAGGTAATATACCACCCAAATAGGATATCTGGAAAAAATAAATATGAGGATGATTAAACAATTGATCCACAGCCAATTCACACAGCTTTTGGACTTCCATTGACCATTTTATATTGCTCTGCATGTCCTTTCCCTGCCTCCAGCCAGACAATTAGATGCAGCTGCTTTCCAGCTCATGCAAAATGCATCAAGAGAAATGGAAACTGCTTGACCCTACTCAGGGCAGTGGCTACAGATGTTTGGCAGGACTCGCGTGCGGAAACATTAGGCGAGGAGACCCAGCCGTGAGCTCGGTGGTCACAAGGATTAGCTAAACTGTATTGTTTTTGGCCTCATTACTGTGAGTTTAATCTGAGACTGCCATATTGATCTGAATTCAGCCACATTCTAGGAAATAACAAGCAAACAGAAGCAAGAATGCAGCACACTATAAGGCAGAAAAGAACATGATTTATTTAAAAGCAGTAAGAATACACACATAAAGAGTGGGAGAGAGAAGCTGATGGTCACGGGTTCAAAACATCCCTGGGAAAAATCATAACCAATCTCCAGGAATCAGCCTCCAGCTACTGTAGGAATCCAGAATTCGGAAAAGGTTCTGATAAGCCTAACAATTTCTATGGAGTTTGCCACAAGGCAAAAGCTGTCTCAAAAGCTGCAGAGGTGGGTTGTTGTTTTTTAATGTAAACAAAATGCAGCTTAGAGGTGGTAACTAGTGCCTTTATCCACTTAAAAGACCGGAATACATTTCCAAAATGCATTCTTGGGCCTTTAATATAGATTAGAGGTGGAACAGGAACGCTAGCGTCTACACGTTACCACCTCTAAGCTGATTTCAAGGTGCAGGTGCAACCAACAAAACCTTACACCAGGCACTGTTTGCTCCACGTTCCCCTGCTATGTACTGATAAAACTGTACGCAGAACCACTCAAGCAGTTATTTCCTCTTTGCTCATAGCCTTGGGATCCCACTATGCATTATGATGCTGGCTAAAACATCCCTAGTGGTTGCTGTTTTACTGCATTCCATTTCTCCCTGTCGCAGCCACGTCTGCTTGCCTGCTTAAGCACACACTTATCCCAGAGGTTCAATTCACATGCCTAGGGTCACAAACTTTGATGTGGTACTCAAAGGTCATTTGTGTGAGAGGCAGGTAAGCATTGCTCATTTACTTAATGCAGCAGCCGGTGGGTTAAGCTGAAACAAGACCATGATACAAAAACCCCAGGACAGGAATACTAATTTACAGTCCAGATGATAAGAGAATGTACCTGTAAATACCCTCTGTTTTCTGCAGTGGACCAGCAGTGTAGTATGAAGCAGCTGAAACTAAGACTATGGCTGAAACCAGATTAGAGGATTAAGGGTGCTTTGCTTAAAGCACCTACATTCCTTCACCTTGGAGAAAAGCAATTTGTTTCCCTTTAAGGCTGTGGTCAAACCTATAGTCCATTTTATTAAGAATCCTGATCACACCCAGTATTTTCTAATCCTTCCCCAGTCCATCCTCAGGTTGGGTTACTGTGCTCACACCATTGTATTATCATTCCAAGTCTCCTGTACATGACTCTTTAGTTCTCCACCCTCTCAAATGCATCTGATAGGATAAAGTTTTGTCAATCAACAAAGGTGGGGGAGTGATTGGAGTGCTAACTTTAATAATCATTGGGTGAAAAGGAAGGAAGGCTCCACCCATTATAGTACAGTTCAGCCTCCATTCGTCCTTTTCCCCAATCACGCCCATATTGAAGATGGATTAGCACAGCACACTGCAACAGTTTGAGACCTGTGAAAGCCAGAACTCTGGAAAGGTAACAAATGTTTAAAGTGAAGGGTGTGATCATGGCCTAAGACAGCTGTATCAGATGACATTTTACATCCATTTGGGAAGAGAAACTCTCTTTCTCACACAATTGGCTGTACAGTGACATACTATTCAACAGGAAGAAGAAGAAGAAGAAGAAGAAGAAGAAGAAGAAGAAGAAGAAGAAGAAGAAGAAGAAGAAGAAGAAGAAGAAGAGTTAGCTTTTCTACCTCACTTTTGTCACCCATTTAAGGGGACTAAAAGCATCTGACAAATCTTTCTATTCTTCTCTCCAAAATAGGAGGTGGGGCTGTGAGAGCTCAGAAGAGAGCTATGACTAGCCCAAGGTCACCAAGCTGGATTTGTGGAGGAGGGTGGAATCATACCCGGTATGCCCAGATAAGAGTCTGGCTCCTTAACCACTAGACCAAGCTGGTTCAAGCTTCTCTTGCCCAGCAAATGACAAAGAGGAATATTGAAGCAGAGGTCCCCGCTTTAAAGCAGTAGTAGAGTATTCCCTGACTTCAAAAAACAGATAGCAATGAGACTAGGGACGTTTCTGCACTTGGCCTCTCGTCTGGGTGGAAGAGACTAATGTGTATTAGCATTTGCACATCCAGAATTTTACCTTGCTCCAGGTGTGCATCTTATCCCTGCCAGGGTGCTACCATTTGCCCTGCACAACTGTGTACACACCAGCAACAAGGGTCATCTGAGGTGCCAGCATGCTTACACTTGGGAACACTAGTATATGTTAAATTAACCCCCACGTGCCTGGAGACTTATCAGTGTCCAGGCACATGTCCAATTGCAAGCAGGGCACAGCTATTTTCTTTTCGGAGTCAGGCAGGACTGCACATGTACCGTTGCCATTGCTATGGCAACAGTGATGCTCTGTGCATGCACAGCCACACTTGGGGTCATCTGAGGTGCCAACACACTTGTGCGGGACCTCGGATGACCCCATGCACCAGAAATGGTGTGAATGGTCATGGCGCTGGACAGGACAGGTAAGCTTTCAGGTAAGGTTAGTATGTGTGCGGTGCACAATTTTGTCACCACTAGTTGACAATAGGTTAACATCTGGGCAGACAGGAAGTGTTTCTAGGTTGTAAACGCCTCCTGCAAGTGCAGATGCACCTGCCCAGATGCTAACCTGGGGCCAAGCGTGAATTCACCTATGATCAAGTTGCAAAGCAACTTTGCAAAGCAATGAATGCATCCCCTTGTACCTTACAGGAGACTGGTAGCTCTAAGAGTCATGACCACAGTTTTGCATTATCTTATGCTTTAAAGAGAAGAAAATATGATGTGTCATCACATTTTTTATGATCAGTGAAAATGACAGCCACTAGCTTGGCTTTTTCTTTTAATTTCTCATCCCCACCCCCCACCCCATCAATTCTGTCTTTCCTTAAAAAATTAGTGAACCAAGTACAGAGAATTGGCATATTCATATACTTCTAACCATGTGTGCATAAATGAAAGCCATATTCTGCCAGCATCAGAGGTATCTATAACAACACATTTTCTCCAGGCTGCTCATGAACTTCGAAAGAATACCTTGCATCTAACCTTTATTTTAACATGATGACCCTTCAGGCACAAGCATTTTCTTTCTATTGAAATCCTCCACATTCTTTCCTGTTGTCTTCTCAGTGTTCAAAAGAGGCATTTTTCAAAGGCCTTTTGGCATCGCTTTAGTCTCAAATGCAGTATTTTAATGAAATGGCTTCATTATGTTTCCAAGCCATCAAAATCCAGCTAGACATGAGTCAATCAGGCTTGGAGGTTTGAAAGAGGATGGCAACAATTCAAGTTATTTCTTAGAAGAGAACAACTTTATTCTCAGTATGGCAGTGAGCAGAAATTGTAGCCGAGAGAAAGAACACTTTTATTCCTCATCGTTCAGATCCAATGAAAACAAAATATGTACACAGAGACAACTAACAAACAAATGAAAAGGCTTGATATTATTAGTCTCAGTTCAAGCCAGGAGTTGAGAAGATTTCTGCCAAAAACTGCTCGTGCAATAAATAAAAATATTAACAGGAAAGGTTTTGACAAAATCTGAGGTATTAATAATGGAAATGTATGCATTTGGAATTGAGTTCTCAGCAACAATATTTTACTCAGTAAATAAAAAGAGCCATAAGAGGAGCACTACATGTTATTGCTGCATAATGATCCATCCAAGCTGTTGTTACAGCTCTGCTTTCCTTCTTTATAGGCCCCATTGCAATTGTAAAAGAGAGCTGGTGAAATAGTTGAACAATGGAATGGCTCCATTACTGACAGAAGCGGTTGCATGGGGCCATGAAGGAGTCGATAACAGTGTCAATCCAACTGAAGATAACCCAGTCCCCATGTGTGTTCACTCGATAGGAGGTCTCACTATATTCAATGCACCTTCCTTGCATATGAGTGCTTTCTGCAAGGTCTGAATTGAAGTCGTTCAGATAGCACTTTGGAATAATTTTTCAATGTTTTCCTTTTCTCAGTTCCTCCATCCCATTGAAACTCAGCTTGGAGAATCTTCACTGAATCTTTTCTGCCTCTGTCTTCAACAACCCCACTTTTCTCACCCATTTAAGGGGACCCAAAGCATCTTAGGACTCAGCCCATCCTAGCATCTCAGGACGTCTTCACTTCCTCAAGTGTGAGCGGGAGGATGGGCTAAAGGAAGCTGAACTGTGCTGTGGTGGGTGAGATCCACAAACACACACCCTCGCCTCCCTTGAGTGACAGAACAGCATTCAATAAGAAAGGAAGGTAGAACTGAAACAGCAGAAGGGGTGGGGATCCAAGAGTTCTGTGTATGAGGCTCAGGTCAATCGCACAGAAAGGTGTGAACAATGCAGCCCAAAGTGGGGACGGCCTGAGGACAACCTATGTGTGACCAGCACTGGTACCACCTCAATTCGAATTAATGAATAGGCAGTCCTGTCTTAGACTTGTGTGACCAGGGCCACTATGATGCAGAGAGGCCCGGAAGCAGACCATCTTCTGCATCACAAGTAATTGTGGTAAGGGCCTAGAATTAACATCTCACAATGCCAAACATAAACACAGAGCCATAACTTCATTATGGGGTCCCATGGTCTCTGAAAGCTTCCAGCTACATCATTCTAAGAACTGTTTCCTCCAAAATAATCCAAAGCCATTATTTACCTCATATGCCTATAGCATTCTGGAATGACATTCATCAAATTGTTTGCAGAATACATATGTATAGCTCTGGTTCATTCAAAAATGCAATCAGGCATGAATAACAATTTCACAAACTTTGCTTCTTTTATACATCAGAGTAAAATGTGCCTTTTATGTCAGATCCAACTGTTTCTTACAAGAATGGCTGACCACAACCATGCCACTGGCATTTGAAAATTTATTACTAATGGAGAACAGATGTATCAATGGCTACTCAAACTGATACCTACTGTATCATCTCCGGGTCAGAGATACAACCATAATACTTCTAAAACCAGGGATTCGAGAGCAGGGGAAAATTTTGTCCTTGTCATCTGCTTCAGATGCCCAGAAACAATTGGTTGGTCACTGTTTGAGACAGGATGCTGAACTAGATAGACTGTGACCTGATCCAGCAGGGATCCTGTCATATTCTCTTATGCTAGACTACCACTTTGAAACTTGTCCTTCAAACATTGTTACGGTAATCCTTGACTACTGGCTTTGATGGCTTTGGTTTAAGATCATGGCAGCTGCAGGTCAAACACATAACATTTGCAAACTCTGGTTGAAGTTCAGATATACATATATATGTTGGAATGTAACAACATGGATGATGGTCACAGCCTTCTGGTTTTCTTCTAGATAATGACTAAATGGATATATCTGTCTTCAACATGATGCCAGAGTTAATTTATGGATATACAAGGTGCTAGAACATTTCAAAAGAATGCTGTGCACAGAGAGGCAAAATCCAAACACTGTACAGATGAATTGACTCCTTTTAGTGCTATGACTCACTCTTTAAGTTGTTACACATTCCCAGTTTTAAAGGGCTGTTAGGTGCTAAGGAAAGGAAATATTAAATAGATCTCCTAATGGACTGTAAATCTTGGAATGCTAAAGTCTCCATCCAATCCTACTTCTGGAGATGGCTCTTTAAGGCTGCCATTGATAACAGTTTACTTCTACTAGAATATTTAACTTTATGGAGGTCTGTTATATATTTCCTTTATGTACCACATTTTATGAGCAGGTTCTCTGAATGTGAAAGCATTGAAATCCACCAGTGGAGAGCTTAATCCATTAATTCACTTGATCTGTAAAACACAGTTCCAGTCACATGGAGCTAATTAAAAGAACAGCAAGGGCAGCGTGGGGGGGGGGGGGGCTAGAAAGCCAAGAATTATACAGATCAGGTTGAAGCAATACCTTGTAAAACTCCCCCGCCCCGAAATGAGAGTCAAAATGTTCAAGTGAACCTGCTCTTGAGCTCAAAAATCAAAAGAATTTCTCAGTTACATTTTGCTTATTGTTATTTGTTATTAAACCTATTGCTATAATCAAACTAATCACATGTAAGATAGACAAATTCAACTGATTGCAATAACCTCTAAGCCTTCAAAAAAAATTTCCTTCCCACCTACCGTCCACTTTTTTCAAGCCAGCCTGCAACCTTTAAAAAGAGCAAATGCATTGTGGCCACTATTTGTATAACACATTTGTGAACATTAAAAAAAAAAAAGTTAAAGCCAGTGTAATGTAACGCAGTGAAATGCTTCTCTCCCCGAACGGCCGCGGACACTTCGGACGCGCACGAACGGATGTAGAGCACTTTAAAGTGCTCTACATCTCAAACGCGTGGAAGACAGCCCGGGACGAGCTGGGACACAAACCCAGCCGTGGCAATGCGAATGCCGCGTTCCAGGCTGTCTTCCACGAGTTCAAAAACCGCGTGTGCGAAAAGGCCTCAGTTTGGTCTACTGGTTAAGGAGCCCAACTCTTCTCTGCGGGTACCAGGTTTGATTCCGCACTCCCCCACAAAACTAGCTGGGTGACCTTGGGCTAGTCACAGCTCTCTTCTGAGCTCTCACAGCCCCACCTACCTCACAGGGTGTTCTGTTGTAGGCAAAAGAATAGAAAGATTCGTCAGCCTCTTTGAGTCCCTTTAAACAGGTGAGAAAAGCAGGATAGAAAAGCCAACTCTTCTTCTATCCAAACATAAGAACCAGGAACATAAATAATCAATGAAAGATTCTCCTCTTGCCCTAAATAAATAAATAAATAAATAAATAAATAAATAAATAAATAAATAAATATCGGATCAGCAGCAGTTGTGTGGCATGCAATTAAACTCTGAATGTAAAAGCAGGTTTGGACTTTGAGTAAAACCTGGGACAATTCACTAAGGTAGCATTCATTCAAAGTTAAAATGGGTACTCTGGCTGGAAGGCACACATGCCCACCCTCACCCATGCCCACCATTAGCATGCAAGGCATGGAATCCATCCTCAAAGGGATCCTACATGCAGACCATGAGAAACTGTTCATTCATTTCCACTGCCACTGTGTAAAGTGATGGCACGGGTGGAGAGGACTTACTGTGACTTACCCCTGCATAATTAAGTCCTGGTCCAGACAGAACTGGTGAACTTCTGGGCTTATTTCCTATCCAGCACTAAACCATAGTGGTTGGAAATTACAAAGCTTCAGGATAAAAATTCCATAGGTTCAAAGTTCGAGAGGCAAGGAGGCTTCCAGGCACATAAATGGCATTACTCCTGTTCTTGGGCGATACCACAGATTTCCATCCCTCAGCCAGCCCTCTGGAGGCTGCCCAAGTTCACTGTTGAAGAAACTTGTCTAACATCGTTAGCTCGTATTGCAACCATATGTGTTAATCCCCTGCATTTTTATAGGGACCTTGTTATCATGAACAAGTCTGTAGCACAATGACATTCTGTTTTCATTTTTAAAAGAATTAAATTATCAGGGCTCTGTACTGGAGATGCACCACACTCTGCTAGATTTACTATGCCAAGCAATACAAAACATATATTTCCCAGAGAGAGACAGGTTGATTAGCAGCAGCCTAATGAAGAAATTAAAACAATAATGTTCAATAAATAGTTTTTAAATATCTATATAAAAAGCTTTGTGCTCCATATCAAGAGAGAACAGAAGGTGTTTTTCCACTGTCACTAGAAGTACCCATTAAGTACCCATTAATGGGTACAAAAATGCCATTACGTACCCATTAATGGGTACTTAATGCATACTTTTAGTGACAATGGAAAAACACCCAGAAATAAATAGTTAAGGCAGGTCTAGTGTAGAGTTGTGCACAGATATTCATATTATTGTTATTCGTGTGAATTCAGCCAGATTCAGGCACTCGGATTCTCATTAAGTGCTTTGAAACATTTGTATTTGCTTTGCTACATTCATGAACTTTGGAGGTAGGAAAGCAGCTGCCCCAGTCACATCTGCAATGGATCCAGAGTGGATTCAGAGTGGATTCAGGGTAGATTTGACATGTTCCGAGTGGATTCATATGGGATTCTTATCTAACACTTGTATTGAATTTGTATGGAACATTCGTATTGAATCCAATCCTACCACATTTGAAGGGGATCCAGTCGAACAAATACTAATTTTCTTTCATTTGATTTGATATGAATCGAATGCAAAGAAAATATTCATGCACATCCCTAGTTCAGTGTGTCTTTTTTCCTTGTTACACTTAAGGAATTACCATATCCAACAGCCTATCAACATAAATGATTGGACACTGCATCTCCTCCCTTTCTATGTTCTCTGCTCTGTACAAACAGTTCTTTAAGTCTCTTCACTCCCAGCAGCAACTAGCTTATTCCCCCAAGCCTCCATTTGCTATATAACATTATCATAATTTTTTAAAAAGTATTTGTTTGCTTTTTAAAAAAATACTCAAAACAGGACCGTGCTTTCTGTTCCATAACCCTCTGAGAACAAGGGGCAGGAATCCTTCCCTGCTGGTAAAAGATGTTCACTTCTTATCCTCCTCTAGAATGTCCACATTCAGCTTCTAGAAATCCTGAATTCAGGTGCACCTAAGGAAAACAAAAGTGTACTGGAGGAAGCTTTCCTTGCTGAAAAAAATATGCTGCATAAAATACTGTACATTGGACACTGGAGCTCAATTTTCGATGTGATCAAATGCAAGGAATCTTAAAAGCAGATAGAAGAAAATTCTAACTGTTGGTAATTGTGGTTGTTTAACAATATATCCTTTAATATTTATTTCAAACTATTGAGGAATCATTAAAAACGAAGGAAGGAAGGAAGATAAAGAGAGAGAAAATTATACTACTAGTATCTTCTGGATAACATAAAGAGAATTGTTACTTTTAAAGTCCAGGGGAGAGGGAGGGAGAGAAAAAAGCACTCCTACACAAAATTGCACTTAAAATGTGATCAATTTTTCAGACAATGATAAAAGTATTGGGGTTTTTTTTGTTGTTGTTGTTTTCATTTTTGTTAAATAATAGCAATTTGTCGCATACGCTGTGGGCAACCATATTTTCAATTACTTTTAGGAACACCATTGTGGCTATAAAAGCATGATTAACTACCTTATGAGAAGAACCAAAATTACTTGAAGGGGGGGGGAAGATTGTTTTTATACCAATCAGGCTATTGTGTGCACAAAGCAACCATTAGCGAGCTAAAGCCAGGTCAAGTCTTCTCTTGTTAAGGGTTACTTTCTCTTTGGAGGACATTGGAATTGGTTTTGTTACTGGTGGGAGTATCTCAGCCTGCATTCCATGAAAGCAAACCCCTGCTTAATGGAAATGTTAGCCTTTCATGTATATTTCCTGGAGAGCTCAAGAATGTTAATGACTGTGAAGCCTACATCACTTGGTGGCTGGGTTTCTCAAAGTGGTTAAGGCCACGGACAGACATCAACAGGATACCCATATGCTAATCCAACCTCCATCAGCACAGGAGTCTGCCTACAAAGGAGACAATTAATTTATAGAGCTCCATGCTAGGATTGCAGAATGAGGAACATATGGAGAAAAGCTAAATTCCCAAGGTCTGCAAGATGTTAGCAGTTCCCCTAAAGCTTTTGGGAGCCTTTGAACCAAAATAGGAATCTATGCTGAACTTACAGAAACAGTTATCTTCATCCCAAGCACTGTCTTCGTTTCCATGGAAAGATTTTGTCTTGTTTTCTCCAAGAGTAGTACTTGTGAACATACGGTCATTAAAACCTGCTATTCCTTACTCTGTAGCTAACCCTGTGGTGCACTCAGGAATAATCCAGGAAGGAAGTTGTGGGATGCCAAACAGAAAACATTTTGGAGTCTAGCTGCTGTGGTTAGCAAACACTAAAAGAGGTCTTGATCATTTCTTAATCTTATTCTACTAGATGGGAAGAGTGAAGATACTAAAAGGTGTAGAGTGAAGAAATTGGGAGAAAGGAAAGTCTCTTTATAAATCTTCACAAAATTGTCATCAGTCACAAGGGGGCTTTGGATTCTGGAAAACTAAAATTTACGTAACTAATTTTTTAAAAAAATACAATTACTTCTTGTAAAGCCCCCTAAGCAGCCAGCAGGGCAGGAAACAGTTAACCTGCTGCTGCTGTGGGTTTGATTGACATGCTGAGGAGGAGGAGACTCAGCAAGCTCCATTTTGCCCACCAAGAAAAAGGAAAGAGTCTCTGCTGGGGTCTGAAAAAGTGAAGAGGGCTGCTCAGTGTGCCTCTGTGTGTTTGTAGGCCTCACCTCTAAGTTAGAAAGAGGGAGAGAAAGAACTGACAAGGTTTTGAGTCAGAACACTAAGAGATATAAAGAGAAAAACAAAGCTGTAACAAAACAAAAGGAAAGGGTTTCAAAGGCTAGAAGTTTTTAAGAGGCTGTGAATTAGCACAAGAAGTTTACCTCAGACTAAGAGAGGGAAGCCATTTTTCAGTCAGGAAACCACGGTATTAAATGAGAACTTTTGTTGGATGAACAAGCAAAGGACTTTACTCTGTTCCCTTACCATTTTAGTTCCTTTCACATGTACAATAGGACTCATAACTGATTCAATCATACATTCTATTCCTTTTATTCTATTTACTCTGTAACAATAAACCTTTGAGTTTGGTTAATTAAAGAGTCAGTATTCTGCTTGTGGTAACAACTAGAAAGAACTAGCAAGCAGAGGGCCAGTGAAGATCCAATTTGTGCTGAGGATCTAAGAGGATCTGGCAGAGTGAATGGGCACCTGGGCTGTCTGTTAGCCTGCCAGGCTACGCTAAAAGGAGGCAGGTGGTACCAGAGCTGTCCGGGTCGTCACAATTGGTGCTCAGCGGTGGGATAATAGTAAATTCAGTGCCTTGAATCAGTTATGGTGGTGGCAGCATGTATTGGAGATTAGATCAGGACCCATATAGGGACCAAGTGAGCTGTGTGCTTATGTATTAAGGCACAGGTTTAATACAACAGGCTAGGTAAAAGGCCTGTGGCCACAGTGACCCTCTGTCTCGAGGTAACACACCAAGGGTATTGTGTAGAGACAGTGGGGCTGTGCAAAAGGCTTTATAGGAAGCTGCCTGGCAGTTGTGGTTGAGCAACGGGCCAATGGTGCCAGTGAAGGCAGTTCACAGGGATGGGATTAATGCTTAAATAGATTGATCCCAGTGCGGGCACAGAATGCTGGAAGCACAGTAGAAAATCCTCAGCAGTTAACAACGTTCTGGTTAAGGGTCCGTTGAGGCTTGGTAAAGAGCCTGGTAGCACAGCAGGAACACAAGGTGGTAAAGCCTTGGGTACAGTTCCTGTCTGTATTTGCCAAGGTTGGCATAAGTCTGAAACAATAGACTTGGGTTTTCATTCAGCTAAGTGTGGCACAAGTGTGGCAAAAGCTGACTTTCAAGGTACGTTTGAGGGTAAAAGTAGAAGGTCTGCTTAAAGCCATGATAAGCGGTGCACACTAGTTGTGAAGTAACAACACAGGTTCTGTGTAAGGTAGGAACCTGATGCTACAGTAGTCAAATGTGTGGCAGTTCAAAGAGCAACCCAGATGCAAATTGCTAGTGGTAATATCAGTGCAGGTTCTGGAATATAAAGAACCTGGAGTTTTTGTAATCCTGTGTTGGGGATTACAGAGCATTACTAGTAGGAACAGGAGGCTGGTTGGCCAGAGGTATACATGAGGGTAAATGTATGGCCACTAGTCGAATCCTGATTGTAGTGGAAACTGAATTCAGGTGCAAGGTTGAGTGCCTGCAAATTAGTACACCTTGTCAAGTGAAAGTAAAGTGGTGCAGCGCCAAGCAGAGAAGGGCTGTATCTAGTGAAACACGGTTGCTGAAGTAAACACGTGGGTACAGTAGGCACCGTGGAAGAGAGTGTTCTGATAGTAGGCCAGTGTGGTGGGCAGTTGCTGTCAGATACAAGTGGATGTTAGTACACAACACTGACTGAAGCAGAAAAGCAAGAGCCAAGTGAATCCCAAAGTTTAACTGTACCTGCAAGAGTGAAATCTAGCAGCAGTTATTTTAGAGGGAAGTCTAAGGGCTCAGGCATAAAAACCAGAAGCATGCAGAAGGTGGCAACTCCAGTTAGCCATGTGGGCGCTGAGGCAGCCGTGGCTGAGACCGTGTCAAGTGCAGTACAGGATCGGGAGTTTATGATCCTAAAGCTCAAATTGGAACATGAGAAGCTAGTCAAGCAATTGGAAATTGAACATGAAAAAAAAAAGATTGCTGCTGTTGAAAAAGAAAAACAAAGAGCCCATGAGTTGGCTATTCTTCAGCTTAAAGCACAGGTGAGGCAAGATGCCTTAACAGTAAATGATGGTACTGGGACAGGTGGGAACCCAGGAACAGGAACCTTAAGCACAGAGAGGTTTCCATTATGTGTGGAAGAGCATAGTGCTGAGAAACAACCAGGGGCAGCAAACAAACACCCCAGCAATAACGGTATGGCAGTGTCCAGAAACTTACCCGTGATAGATGAAAAAGGGACAGTTAAAGTACATAAGAACAATGTGAGTCCAAATTGGCAGAGAGGCAAAAGGACTAAAACTAATGCAGGAAAGAAAGTCTGTTTCCTGTGTTCAAGTCCAGAACATCTCAAGGCCCTATGCCCAAGGCTTAAGAGGATGACTGGAAGATGTAGAGGCGAACCATACAAGTGTTCAAGGTCTCAAGATGGAGAAAGTGCTAGTCTTGTGTCTCAGGACAAAGATAGTACTTGTAAGCAATGTTATGTTGGGCAGAATCAGATGGAATCGGTGACCTGTGACAGTCCTGGTTCAACAGAAGCAGAGAAAGTGAAGAAACTGTGCGAAGAAAGAGCAGAGCTGGAACGTGAAAAAGTGTCACTGCAGGACGAAATCGCGTTCTTGAAGCATTGTTGTGCAGGCTTGAAAGAAAAAGCGTATTTGCAAATTAAATTGGAAGTTGCAGAGAGCAAAAATGAGCGTTTGCAAACACAGCTCGAGGCTTTACGTAACCAGCAAGCAGAGGATGCAAGGGAGCATCAGCAAGTAATAACCAGTTTGAAGGACCAGCTAAAGAATCTCAGTGAAAGAAATAGTGAGCTCGAGATTCTGAACAATGAGAAGGACCAAAAACTTTCTAGTGTGACCAAGAAGCTTGAGGAAGCAGAGAGTGCGCTCCAAGAGAGTGAGGCACGGAACAAAGCTAAACGTGATGAGATAGCCCAGATGACACAAAAGTTAGAGGCGGCTGTGAATGAAAGTAAAGGTTATAGAAACATAAGCATGAAACAAGGTGCAGTAATCCGGAAGCTGGAGAGAGAAGTAGCTGTCCTGGAAGAAGAAGCTATTAGGAAAACAGGAGCCATAGAAGCATTACAACAAGAGCTTGTTCGGTCAAGAACAGAGCGTGATGAGTTGAATGCAAGATATTTTCAAGAGAAGTCTCTGCTTAGACAAGACATAAAGAAACAAGAAATTGAAATTGATCTCCTCATGGAAGTTTTAGCAGGCAAGAACAAAGTAATTCCTAGTTGGAACTACAGTTTGTACAGCAGGAGCATTGGACTCCAGGTGATGCTCAAGAGAGCCAAAGGTGTGCGAAGGGCTAAAAGTAATTGTCCGAAGCTACAGGCGTGTACCACAGGTGAAGCACCTAGAGCATTGCCTAAAAAGACTGTTAACCAGAGTGACCAGAGATGCAGTACCCAGGAGGAGAACGTCGTGGAGGTCGGGCCAGGACCAGCGACGGAACCTGGAGGTCCAGCATTGACAGCTGGAGGGCAAGTCAAGATGGAGGGCATTGCGACAGCACCAGAGGACCGAGAGTACCATGGAGGATCGTCGGACAAAGAGGACATTGCGACGTGGGACAGTGACCTTATGGACTTATGGACAGTTGTGGGTACGGGTAATGTAGTTTACTAAGTAAGCCAGTAGGTAGAAAAATGATCATGTGGCAACCATGAAAGTGGCCGCCACATGACCATTTTTCTAAAATTAGGGAGGAGGGATGTAAAGCCCCCTAAGCAGCCAGCAGGGCAGGAAACAGTTAACCTGCTGCTGCTGTGGGTTTGATTGACATGCTGAGGAGGAGGAGACTCAGCAAGCTCCATTTTGCCCACCAAGAAAAAGGAAAGAGTCTCTGCTGGGGTCTGAAAAAGTGAAGAGGGCTGCTCAGTGTGCCTCTGTGTGTTTGTAGGCCTCACCTCTAAGTTAGAAAGAGGGAGAGAAAGAACTGACAAGGTTTTGAGTCAGAACACTAAGAGATATAAAGAGAAAAACAAAGCTGTAACAAAACAAAAGGAAAGGGTTTCAAAGGCTAGAAGTTTTTAAGAGGCTGTGAATTAGCACAAGAAGTTTACCTCAGACTAAGAGAGGGAAGCCATTTTTCAGTCAGGAAACCACGGTATTAAATGAGAACTTTTGTTGGATGAACAAGCAAAGGACTTTACTCTGTTCCCTTACCATTTTAGTTCCTTTCACATGTACAATAGGACTCATAACTGATTCAATCATACATTCTATTCCTTTTATTCTATTTACTCTGTAACAATAAACCTTTGAGTTTGGTTAATTAAAGAGTCAGTATTCTGCTTGTGGTAACAACTAGAAAGAACTAGCAAGCAGAGGGCCAGTGAAGATCCAATTTGTGCTGAGGATCTAAGAGGATCTGGCAGAGTGAATGGGCACCTGGGCTGTCTGTTAGCCTGCCAGGCTACGCTAAAAGGAGGCAGGTGGTACCAGAGCTGTCCGGGTCGTCACACTTCTTTTAAGACATTTACCAAGAAATGACTGCACATGTTTGAGGCTCTACATTTGTACAGCTGGTTCACTGTTGAACAGTATGGTATGCTAACATTGCTTTGGGAAGGAATCGCAGTGATACTTCATGTCAGTCATTGAGACCTTTGTCCTACCCAGCCTCTAAAAAGGATCAAGAAGTAATGTGGGTCAAACTAGAGTCCTTCATCTCCGCAACACCCACGCTTTCAACTCCGTAACACCCATCCACATCCTGTTTCCACATCCCCAGGCTATAGGGATGTACATGAATATTTATAACATTCAATATTCGTACAAATTTGTATGAATTTGGACATTTGTATATGAATCGAATGTTACGACATCTGTACATTGATATTCGCACAAATACAAATGTTTCAGAACATTCGTACAAAGCTTCAGAGCATTCATGAAATGGGGAGTTGGGGAGGCAGCTGTGTCAGTGATCCAGAGTGAATTTGACATGGTTTGAGAATGGATTGAGGGTGGATTCGATGCTTTCAGAGAGGATATGTTACAGGATACGTATTGGATACATATGCATTCATATCAGATATTTGTACAAATTCGTACGAATAGGATCCTACCACATTCAAAGGAGGTCCATTCGAATGAATACAAATTTTCTTACATTCGATTTGTTATGAATCAAATGCAAAAAACAAAAACAAAAACCATTCATGCACATCCATCTCTACCAGGTCACATCAACAACATTCATATCATGCCATCCTGAAATCTGTCCTCTGGACGTTTCACTTCAAAGCAGCACAATCATTATTCTTTTAGGGTGTGTTTACTCACATGGCATATAAGCCCAGGGAATAGCTATGACAGTGTGATACTGGCATTATATATCCATGTAGATATGACAAAAGATACAGGCTTGTTTACAGTACAGCAGGGATCATTGGAAACAATATTCCACATTCTCTGGGAACCAGTTTGTGTAAGATACCCATGGGATTGTCACTGAGTAGTCACAATTTGCAGAAACATCAAGCTAACACTTGAAGCTCAGGTGGAGGCCGTGGCCAGGAGTGCCTACTCCCAACTACGGTTGGTACGTCAACTGAAACCTTTCCTGGACAGAGATGACCTGGCCACAGTTATCCACGCTCTGGTAACTTCCAGGTTGGACTATTGTAACGCGCTCTACATAGGGCTGCCCTTGAAGACGGTTCGGAAGTTGCAGCTGGTGCAAAACGCAGCCGCCAGAGTGCTGACAGGAACATCTAGCCGGACACATATTACGCCGGTTCTAAAAGAACTGCACTGGCTGCTAATTCACTACCGAGCCCAATTCAAGATGCTAACTTTAACTTATAAAGCCCTAAATGACTTGGGTCCCAGATATCTAAAGGAGCGCCTTCTCCCATATCGACCTGCCCGCGTTCTAAGATCTGGAGGAGAGGCTCTTCTGGTTATCCCCCCGCCTTCAGTAGCTAGGCGGGTGGGCACCCGGGGGAGGGCCTTCTCGGTAGTGGCCCCCAGATTGTGGAATGGTCTCCCCTCGGAGGTACATCAGGCCCCTTCTCTGTCCACATTCAGGAAGGCGGTGAAGACGTACCTCTTCATCCAGGCTTTTGGCTAAATGTCCCCTCCGCCTCCCCCCATTGCACACTCTACTGTCTTTTAAACTGTGTTTTTTTTTTAATCAATATTATTATTATGCTGGTTTTAAAAAATTTTGTATTGGTTTTAGCATTGTTCTATACAGTTTTGATATGTGTATATTTTATATGTTGGTAGCCGCCCAGAGACCCTAGGGTATGGGGCGGGATATAAATATAAATAAATAAATAAATAAATAAATAAATAAATAAATAAATAAATAAATAAATAAATAAATAAATAAATAAATAAATAAATAAATAAATAAATAAATAAATAAATAAATAAATAAATGTCACATTTGCAGAAATGGTATAGCGTGATGGCAGTCTGGCATTATTTCTCCAGGGTGTTTTTCCACTGTCACTATAAGTACCCATCAAGTACCCATTAATGGGTACTTGGCATTAAGTACCCATTAATGGGTACTTAATGGGTACTTCTAGTGACAGTGGAAAAACACCCCATAACACCAAAGCTGCATTATGGGGCTTCATCATGTGATTTTGCACTTTGTTGGATGAATATGTCCTTGGACTGCTCTGGTATCACAAGCTTCAAAGTTTTCAGAGGGTTACAAGGGGCAGCAGCAGCAAGCCAACATAAAGAAATCTCTTCCCCAGACCAGGATTTGATGTAGAGTTGTCATTGTCTACATGCAGCATAATTCTGTGGAGAGGTTCTTGAAACAGTGTGAGCAGAATTTCAAAGTCCTACACTTACTGTAAGAGTGAATTGTGCGTGGAGGAAATTGAGCACTGAGTGCGAGGGAGTACACTTCTCATGCATATGTATGCAACGTATACAGAGTCATTTTCACTCATTTCATTAGCTGTTTAACGCAATACTCCATTAAACCCGTTCAAGAGCTGAATTAGGGCTCCATAGCAATAAGAAACTACAATTTAAAGTTGCATTATTCTAATAGTGTCATCGACATTCAAAGGAAAAGATTAAAATGTTGAAAAGCATGGGCTACATTGCTGAAGTTCTCTTCAGGTGCAATCAGCTCCATGGTAAATAAATGATATGTTTCGGTTAACATGTTCTTTTACTGTTTAATTGAAAGGGGACTCAGAGTTTGTGTAACTATTACTATAGTTTGCTTACGTTCAATGGCAGAGCACTTGCTTCTACAAAAGACTACTATCAAATCTACTGTCTCTAAATCTCTTATTGAGGAGATACTTGAATGCCTCCCATTAGAGCATGATTGCACTCGTTTCTACTTAAACATAATTAAAATAATGGTACTTGTGTTACCTTGGGTGTATTACCCCCCACTTCCAAACTATCCTGTGGAATTAAAGCTACATTTATGGCACTTAAAATGGTCCTTTTTTACAACGGTGCTGTATTTGATCTTGTCAGCTACAAAATCCCCAAAATTAGTATTGTACAAGTCCAGTCAAGTCACACTTGCATATACTATCATATCAAATGCATCCCTTCCCTTTTTGAATGTGGTCATAACTATCACTTTCTACATGAGTGCAGATTCAGTGCTCCAAAAGCCTTTCCCATTTGCAGTATCATTTACTCTCTCTGAAAATGACCTCATTCGCTTACAAGGAAGACTTATCCCTTAGAAGTGCTTCATGCATATTTAGCATCCACAGGGAGTATAAAATGGCAACACCACTCATTGGAAGCTGTACATTGTCCTTAGCAAGAAGACCACAGCTACGTCCTGCAGATGCTCCTGTGGGTTGTAGTGTGATCCATATGACAGCCATGGCTGATCCGGAAGAGGTGTTGTTATTGTGTGTTCTCCAAAAGATGCAGGTTTTTTCACTATACCTCATTGGCCACTGTTAAGGGCACATCTTCAATCTTTTCAGTGATTTCAGATTGGTTAATCTCTGGACACATATGCTGTATTAATGGAGATGACCAAAGGGATTTTAATAGTGACTTTCTGCATGCAGATATCACATTGCCTTAATTGTTTCTTTAAAGATTTTTGATAAGCATGGAGTTTTTTTAAAAAAAGTTTTTGTTTGTCTAAACCAAAAACAGAGGAATACACACACAGGATGGATGGATGGATGGATGGATGGATGGATGGATGGATGGATGGATGGATGGATGGATGGATGGATGGATGGATGGATGGATGGATGGATGGATGGATGGATGGATGGATGGATGGATGGATGGATGGATGGATGGATGGGTGGGTGGGTGGGTGGGTGGGTGGTGGGGACAAGCAGGATATTTCTAAGGCCATTTGCTGGGATTCAGGAGCAGGAGAAGGTTTGCCTTTGTCTCTGCTTGAGATGCCCATGGGCAATTGGTGGGCCACTGTGTGTGACAGGATGCTGGACTAGATGGGCTGTGCCCTGATCCAGCATGGCTTCTCTTATGTTCAGATGGATGGATACTATATACTATCCTTCCTAACCTTTCAATGACATAAATCCAATAAACAGTTCCCTATACCAAATAATCAATCATTAAGACAAAACCGCAATCATGCATTTAGGGATCATAAATAGGATTATATCCCAGAATAGGAACCTGCCATCTGCATGCTAGTGCACTAGAAATGAGTCCGCACTACTGTAGAATGTGGATGGCAGTTCTCCATTCTGGGGTATAATCTGGAGTGAGACCCAGTGCAGAAGAGTCTCAGACTTAGGTTTGCCAAGCTACAAATCTGATTGATATTCATCTGATTGACAAGAGTTTATTCACACTGACCACACTAAGCTGGTCAGGTTGAAGTACAGTAGGTGGTATTTGCACTACCAGTACTGGAATAGCCCCCTACCTGACCAGCAGTGCTCACAGTGTGAACGGCCAGCCCAGATTACCAAGACAATGTCTGAACTGGCATCCAGTGCGAGGTCAGACACTGCCATGGTGATTCAGGTTCCACAAACAATTGTGTAGCCACAGTCTTACACTGCATGCCCCGTTGCCATGCAGCACCCAAAAGAGGTGTGGAGTCAACCCACCCTCCCAGGTGTGGTCCAGACAGTGCAGATCAGCCTGTGGGCTGATTTTACATTTCCCTCTCTAGGGAGGGCTTGGGCACCTTGAGGTGGGCTGCAGCAGCATCTGCATGTGGACAGGTCTGACCAGTGAGCAGATCTGAGCACTCTAACTGGTAAGCATGAAAAGGCTCAGTTGATCTTCTTCCTAACCAAGTAGGCTTTATAGTTGTTTGATCTTCTTTCTTGTTTAAGTCCCGCTGACTGTAATATAGCAAGTAAGGAAGGAGTTCAACAAAAGGCTGAGAATTCAAAGACTGAGCCATTATCCTCACAAGGGAATACAAAAGAACTGCATTAATCTTTGGACTGCAAGTTGGCATGCCTGTCCGTACTAGTAAACCAGATTCTGGCAAAACAAAAAGATGTTATTCAGGGAATAAAGTTATATACCCAGTATAATCCAGCTTTCTTCTTGAGTGGAATTGGGGAGGCGGGGGGATTAAATAAGCTGAGAAAAAATGGAGAGCAATAGTATCAGTTAGTTTTCGCTAGATTTCAAGG
Organism: Aspidoscelis tigris stejnegeri; assembly: GCA_023333525.1. Taxonomy (NCBI): domain Eukaryota; kingdom Metazoa; phylum Chordata; class Lepidosauria; order Squamata; family Teiidae; genus Aspidoscelis; species Aspidoscelis tigris. Next base: position 101,290,627 of record JALMGA010000001.1, read on the forward strand.
ATATGTACATTCATTAAGAAGTTGTTGAATGACTTCAGCATCTTTAACACTGTTTATGGGTGAGTGGTAATCCCTTTAGGAAAACATCTAAAGCCTTATACAAAACAACAGTCACATCAGTTCTGACTCACCAGTGCTGAATTCAGTGTCTTAATGTGCAAGCTAAGGTGCCTGTTATTTAGAGCAGCTTGGGTAATGAGGCCCAGAAGGTAGAGAACTTGTTGCAGGGTTTCCACTCCAAGGTTTGACACTAGGCCAATGTGACACAAAACATTTTGTGGATTAGAATATAAATTAAATCACAGTCACTTAGTTCATACAAATAATTTCCAATACTAATTGTGGCACTTAGCCACCTTACAAGCTCATCAGACAACTGAAAACATTTAAAGAATGGTTTACCCTTTTAGCACAGAAAGACTGGGATTTTCTGTCAAGTGAGTGGTAAAGATACTGGGTTTTTAAAGTGGATTTCTAAGGTCTGTTTGCACTTATTGTGAGCACCAGTCTGGTCACTGGTTAAACCCATCCATACCAGGCAGCTGTGGCAACTCACCAGAAGTTACCTCAGGCTCCCCTGAAGCCATCTGGCAGTGGACTGTCTTTTAGCAGTCCACACAGTTACCAGATGGAAGTTCCCACTTTGCTTCCTATTGTGAGAAGCAAAACATGAACTTGCCTATGTGTGTACTATGCATTTCTGCTTGTGAATGTTTAGTACAAGCAATTCCTCCCCCCACATGTCCAGACACCTACCTGAAGATCGACTGGGTGTCCAGGCACAGTCATCTTCTTCACCAGTGTCAATTCCAGCACACATGCACTGCACATGCGTGATTGCACATCACATCACATGAAGTGTCAGCTGGATGTGCCAGCACGCAGAAGAGGTGCAAATGATGTTTCTAGATCCTTACAAGCACTGGCAATTGGGAAGGCAAGTTAACGTGTGGTGCAGGTTCAATTTGTGCCATGCATAGTTAATCCAGGGAATGTTCCTTCATGGAAGAAGCCATTTTTGGTGCAGAAAGGGCTCTTTGCAGTGTGGACTAAGGATGCGCATGAATGTTTTTTTGACAAATACCCAAAAATCCAATTCTATCCAAATCTTTCAAATTCTAATTTTACAAGATTCGATTTGTATTTGAATCTGCACATACTGTACATATGTCAACAACATTTGTATGCACATGTACACATCTTCCTCACATCTGTACACATCCGTATGCATCCCGTATGCAACCCATTTTCGGATCCGTACAATGCATATGGAAGCAGGAAAGATGCAGATCTTCGAGTACGCATTGTGTATGAACCCATACACATACGAATGTCTGGATAGCTTGAACAAATAAGTTCAAAGTTCAAAATTCAATTTGAATGCTTACATTTGAATTTCAGGACATTCTATTCGAGTTTGAATGTCAAAATTCGGCACATTCGATCAGATTTTGAATGCCTATGAATATTTGTGCACATCCCTAGTGTGGGTGCTCTAACTTGGGGCATTCCTCAGATTAACTATCAGGCCAAGTGCAAAAAGGCCCCACAAATGGCCAGCTCACTTCTAGCTGCTGCCTCAGATGTTGCTAAGGTAATCCTGCCAGCCTGGCCATTCATAGAGCCTATTTGCACTTCCCAGATGAAGCATCAGCACTTGAAGGAGTTGTTTCTGCACCAGGCAAAGCTCCTTCCTTGCCAGAGTGTTCCCTATGTGAACTACATGTGGTGTAGGTTTAACTGCATCATGCATGCACTAGCTCCATGTAAGGCCCTATGTAAGGCTCCAGATGCTCTATCCACACATGCCTTCCTGTTTGGAAGATGTGCAGGAGGGTCACATGTCTGTCAGCATGTGTGCACTGATGTGGCACCCAGTTGCCCTGGTAATGGTGCTGCGCCGGCATGCTGGCGCCAGTACCAGCACCCACATCAGGGAGCGAAGATGGCCACACCCAAACAGCCATCTGTACTTGAGATAAGGTTTCGGGAGGTTTGGGTGGGTTTCATATGCACTAAGCATCTGCAAGTATGGATGTTTAGTACCTACTAGAGCCGTTCCATCATTTGCTTCCCAGAGACAGAACAAAAAGTATAGAAAGGCCCATACTCCAAGTGTGGATGACTGCTACCACTCTACTACCTTACTTGACATGAATTTTACGGGAAAGGTAAACTGTGGGTCTTTTCACACTGACCTGACTGGTATAGTATAATAATACCATACCAATCCGGTCAGTGCAAAAAGACCCACAGTTTACCTTTCCCCTAAAATTCAGATGGGGAAAATATAGTGCCATTATGACTGCACTATGGTGGGATTGCCACATGTATCTGTGGCAACCCCTCCATAAGTCAACTACATCCCCCCTAAAACAAACAGTAGTTTATTGTGGGAAAAGCCAATGCTGATGGCAGGTTTCCCTGCTGCTGCTGCTGCTGCTGCTGCTGCTGCTGCTGCTGCTGCTGCTGTGTGCCCTGGGCAATGGGGAGAGGTGGGGAAAGAATCGCTGGCTGCTCAGTGCCGTTTTTCATCCATCCAGGCAAGTGGCAGCCACCCAGCCACCCAGCTAGACTCCGTGAAGGGGTCCCTTATGGGTGGCGCGTTCACTCCAGGAGGAAGAAGGTAGGGCAGCCCCGAAAAGCAGCTTTTAGAAAGTAGCCACTTGAGTCCCTCCTTGAGTCACGTACGCCACGTACAATCCTCAGAATCCGAATCGAACACGATTAAGTTGAAAGTAATGGGATCAGGCAAATTCGTGTTAGCATCCGGTTCTATTATTTTGGTTTAGGAAAACCATTTAAAGCTTGTAATGGGAACCGGGCCTGAGCTGTTGAATCTGCAGTGAAGAATGCAGACTAAAGTAAGTCCACATAAGCAGTGCTGACAAGAGAGTGGTAGGAAGTGCTGACAATGTTCTCCTTTCTGCTCCACATTTACAGCCCTCTATTGGGCATGTACTGTATGGTGGGATCCCAGCTGGATGAGAGTGAGGCTGTGTGAGCCCCACATTGCCTCTCTTCTTCTAGCACACCCCCTGGGCAATGAGTGCTCCAGGACAAAGGAGCTCTGCACAGTCATGACATAATCACACAACAGTTGCCTCTCATACCAAGCAACATGCATCAAGATTTGGGTAAGAATTAGAATCAGTTGAGGTCTTTGAAGTTCATGCACCCAAATGGATTTGGAGAGAAGAATCCAGATGTTGCTTACTTGTTTCACAACATTTGGATTTTCAAGAAATAAACTGGATATTCTGGAGTATCCTTGCTTTATTCTGGAACATGCATGCTTTACAAATATAGTGAAATAGTAACTGAAATCTGGATGCTGCTTTTGAATCTGAATGAGACTGGATCTTCTTCCAACCCCTTCTCTGCTCTACCCAACATCACTAGAACTCATACGTAGGCTGTGGACACACCTAGGGTTTGATCCAGCTTCAGTCCACCTTCAGAGGAAGAGAACACATCAGCAGAGGGACCAGTAATTTTCTTTCCACATTATCTATCCCAAAGATGAATTTTTTGAGTTATTTAACACTGAAAGAAAACAGCTTGTCACTTTGCTGATGCAGTCTCTCACTCTGAAAGTGGACTGAAGCAGGATTAAATCTTAAGTGTGATCACAACCACAGACATATCTAAACTATAGGTTGCTTTAAGCTTTCTCTTTCCAGTCAAAATTATAAGGGGAAATTACAAAATAGCAATCCTGTACTTGATACAGGACTAGGAAGTCTGGGGTTGTTGTTTTTACCCAGTAGATTCATTTCAGTGAAGAGTTTCCTGGCACAAACAGACTGCAGGTTGCTCTTTATGCAGAATTTTATCAACAGAGTTGCTTTTCAAGCAGCAAGTGCTCTTAAGACTCACTTCAGGCTTGACTAAGGGGTGCTATTTATAATAAGCTGTTGCTGTATGCGTGCCTAGAATATCTGCATGGCTCTATATTTCTTCCTCTTCTTCTTTTGGTATATATTATTTATTTGCTTGGTTGGTGGTGCATTAATGGAAATTCGCATGCCAACTCTAACTTTAATGGCTGTTTGAAACAGCTCAGAGACGAAACACGTGAGGAATAACACATTCTATATAGTATTATACAGTATGAATTATCAACCATCCTCCCTCCTTCCTTCCTTCCTTCCTCCCTCCCTCCCTCCCTCCCTCCCTCCCTCCATGCAGGTCCATAGCAAGTAGAATTATTCTAATTCAGTTAACACACCAAAGCAAGCCTGAAGATCCTCATGCAGCATACAGGAATAGTGCCTCAAAGGGGTCATTCTATAGGGTCACACCATTGGTCTGTAGAGTTTATTTCCGTTGACACACACTGGCAGCTGTCAAAACTGGAAGATTTTGCAATCAAAGCAGGTGCTGCCTGGTGGGACCGGATCTGCATGACAGCAGTTTCTGATGCCTCCAGGGCTGGGATGCCAGCTGGAGGTGTGTTGTTCATACATTCCACCCCCCCCCCCATCCTCCAACCTTATCAGCACAAACATCAAAGCCATAGAACTTTCAGTTCCCAGCTTTGACATTTCTGTTTTAGAAAGGACTGAAAGTGCTACAGAAAGTGGCCATTTTCTGTGCTTTCTAAAACAGATCCACACTTTTTAGTCCTCCAGGAGCACACACACACACACACGTAGACTGATTCATCCATAGAGAGTGGGGTGTTAGAGCAGGCTGATTGCAAGGAGTCCATACAATGTCCTAGATCAGCAGCCGGCATATAGCCCATGGACTGGTATGGCATGCCCACAAGCAGCACTGGAAGTATACTGCTTCTGAGTACCCCAGTCAAAAGAGCCCTGGCTGGCAACTTCAGAGGGCAGGGATTTTTGTTCCCAGTTTTCAAACCCGAAGTTGGGATGGGATGGAGTGTTTATCCATGAGTGCCCCAGCAACAGCCCAGCTCATCATGAGACGACATTGCCTGGAGTGAACCAGCATGGCACTGTGGCCCTAGGATTCCAAGCAGGAGTTACTGCATCTCTGCAGGCTGCTTATAGAAGCCAAACAGAACAGAGTGACCAGAACTTTGAAGAGGGGCAGGAGAAGTAAAATAATGTTTTTACTTGTAGAGATGTGCATGAATATTCATAACATTTGAATTTCATACAAATTTGGCTGAATTTGGACATTCAAATTTGAATCAAATGTTGACACACTTGAAGATTGACTTTTGAATTTGAACAGAATATTTGATGCATTAGTATAAAGCTTCAGATAGGATTGACTGTTTGTATCAAATACAAATCCTACCACATTCGAAGGGGATCTGTTCGAACTAATACAGATATTCTTGCATTCAATTCGATATGTATTGAATATATATATAAATAAATAAATATATGTTCACATCCCTGTTTATTTGTTCATGCTATTTTCCCTTAAAGTTTGCTTCAATAAGTATATTGTATCATGGGTAAAACAGAGGCATGAAAATGTATCTGTTGAGCAAACGAACATGTCATGTATCAGTTACTATAAGGGAAAAAGCATTTATGCTGTGATTGATTTTTATGAGGTTTCACTGCCTGAAATTCTTTGACAGGAGTGAGTATTTATATAATGCTACAGAGCAGAATAACATGTAAAGGAATATTAAGAAGCAATGATAACAGTTTTAGTGAAGATAATTTCACCTTATAAATCTGCATTACAGTAGTAAGCGAGAAAAAGAATTAAGGACCCTAAAATGCTCACCTTGCCCAGATCATATATTTCATAAAACAGATTTCCTAGAAGCAAGCTTTGAAAAAACCAGGAAAAGAAGCTTTGCATTTACCAAATGCTTGCATTTTCAGCTGCAGTCCCGGTAAAATTAAACGTCGGAAGCAACTGATGACAGTATCTAAAGTGTGTCACTGAATCTCAAAAATCAGAAACATTAAATTGTATACAAAAGCAAGCAGTTACTTACAATTCAACTGAGGCACAGCTTTGCATGGGCCATGTTGCTCTTCAGAGGTGTGCCAGGGGTGAACATTATATGATTTGTGGCACCTAGTCAACATATACCTCTTTGCCCAGACATGTAATCCTGCCAGGATGAGAAAGTTATATTTTAATACTGTTTTATTGGTTGGTTTCACCAAATGTTGTGACATGCCCTGTGACCTTCAGGTGATGAGCAGGATGTGAATGAATTAATGAATCAATCAATCAGTCAGTCAGTCAGTCAGTCAGTCAATGAAACTAAGGCCTCATTCAGCCTTAACAAAGGGGTCACCACAGAGATGCCTCAGAGATGTGGCCCTCATGTTCCCAATCCTTCTCTAACCCACCTTTTTGAGCACAGAATGATCATGGGAGGGAGAGAGGCAGACTAGTGTGTGAACAATCCAGGAATTTTTGTGTGTGTGTGTGTGTGTGCTTAACCAGAATCTGAGTGGCAGATAGCAGATGCACACGTTAGCAGATGTACATGTCAAGCTAACTCTCAACAGAAGAGTGCATGAGGAAGAAAGGGGTGCAAAATCTGAGTTTCTGCCTGTGGCAGGGCAGTGTCTATGTTGCCCTCATGGTTCAACCACCCCTTTTGGCTGTTTTTGGTAAACATTTAGAATTTACCCGCAACCACACTATTTGTAGTCTGCTGACAAACAATTAGCTCCCACTGTCACTGACGACCTAGTTGCTACCGAGACATTTTTAATAAAACACTTGGACAGCTACACACACATCAGTTAAGAAAAAGACATTTTAAATGGGAGTGAGGAGGCTCAGGGACATTTCCGCGGCCGTTTATCTACTACTCAGAATCTTCTTTTGACATGGAAGAGCAATATAATAACCCAAACTGTACTAAAATGGTCTTAGAAGCATCCTGCTTGTCCCCCCAGTCTGAAAGATGTGCTGTGGCATCCATTCCAGTAGCCATTGATATATCTGTCATCCATAAATTTTTCCAACCCTTCCTTAAAGTCATCTAGGATGGTAGCTGTTACCACCTCTTCCAGCAGCAAATTCCATAAACCAATGACCTTATGGGTGAAGAAATACTTCCCCTTGTCTGATCTGACTCTCCTACTCATCAGCTTCCTAGAGTGCCCCTTAGATCTAGTGTTGTGTGATAGAAAAAAGAAATTTTCTTTATCTACCTTTTATATACCATACATGATTTTGTATACTTCAATCAGGTCACCTCTTAAACGCTGTCTTTCCAGACTGAAGAGGCCTAAATGTTGCAGTCTGATTTCATAAGGGAGGTGTTCCAACCCCTTAGTCATTCTGGTTGCCCTTTTCTGCACCTTTTCCAGTTCCACAATATCCTTTTTGAGGTGTAGTGGCCAGAATTGTGCACAATATTTCAAATGTGGCCTCACCATAGATTTATAAAGAGGCAAAATGACACTTGCTGATTTGTTTTCTATTCCCTTCCTCATTATTCCCAGCACTGAATTAGCTTCTTTTGCTGCTGCTGCACACTGAGTTGACACCTTCATTGAACTGGCCACCAGAACCCCGAGATCCCTTTCCTGGTGTGTTGCAGAAAGCTCAGACCCCATCAGTTTATAGACATAATTTAGATTTTTGGCCTGATGTTCATTACTTTGCACTTATTAAGATTCAAACACATTTGCCACTTGGTTGCCCCTTGATGGCCATGGTCACACCTTCTCTTTAAACCTTCTTCAGTTCATCTTTAGGTCTGTCAGCTCGCACCTTTTCATTTCTATTAATTCCATTTGTGGACTTTCCTGAGTGGAAATGGGGGGTAAGCTGTTAGACCTCAAGAGGGACTAAAGAAGGCTTAAAGTGAAGGTGTGACCATGGCCCATTTAGTTTAAAATGCACATACTCTATCTGCATACATGTAATGTCATATTCCCCAGAATCCTCTGTTTCAGAATTCTCCATTTTAACGTTAAGACTCTGATGCTGAAGACAGCCAAAAATAATGCATAGATGTCTGGGCAGATGGGAAAGCTACAAAACTCTCATACATAAATTTGTGATCCAAAAATATGAAAGAATAAGAAGAAAAACACTTGCACTACACTGTAATGTGTGAAACACCTCATTTGGCCCATGCATGAGAACTGCACCACTCAGAGCACAGCATCCACAGAAACTGAAAATATTGCCCTTCACTCTGTCCTTTGATTGAGAGCTCAAGTAGCTCAGAAATGAAAAAAAGAAATCAAGGTGGCAGACTTTTTTTTAAAAAAAATATCTTATCTGAATCAGCAAGTCAACTTAATGAGGATTAATATTAAAGCAGCTTCTCTGTATCTTCTGTTCTTTAATAGAAATACTTCCCAGCACTCATTCCTTTCCATATTTGGTCTGTACTAATGCACAACATCTTCCAGAAAGTTCCAGAAAGATTAATCTGTTGTGAGGTCTGGGAAATATGTTGTCATGTGCTCATTACTTGCACTTTGAAAGTCAATAAATAGTTAATTTTAACAAATACACAAATAAATTAACAATAAAAATGTTGTCATAGGTTGTAACAGTATAGCAGAATCAGCAGACTATTTTGAGGAATGGAAATGTGACAAGCCAGCCTGCCCAGCGGCAGGAATCATGAGGTTAAATGGCTGTTTTCAGTACTTCTCATACCTTCCACTCAGTGGCAACAGGAACAATCCTGACCTGTACCAGATTTTCAAAGCAGTTTTTCTCACTCTGCAAATTAAGAATTCCCAAGGGTGGATTCCACACTCCAAGACAGATTGGGCACTAGTAATGTGTGGATTCTTGCATATCATTGTGCTCCCAGCATTCAGTGATGCAAAGTCACCACATTCCATGTCCTCTTTTGGTATGGCCCTTTCAGACAGTAGAAATCTTAGGCCTATTCGCAATACAGCTTCTAGTGAAGAAGTAGTGAACCTTTGGTGAACACCATCTGCTCATTGATTAGGTGTGGAGCACAAAATCCTGCTCCACATGTTAACCAATGTTAATCAGAACCTGCCTTAAGTATCCAACAGCATGATCATCCACACCTTTTCCAGTGCACCAGGGTAGTCTGAAGTGCCACGCAAGAATGCTGGAACCTCAGATGACCATAGACATGACTGCGCATGTGCAGAGCATCAGTGTCATCGGGGCGATGGCACTGACACATGTGCAGTCATGGAGGGCACCACAACCAAAATACTGGCACCCAGAGGAGGACTGAGTCCTGGATCAAATAAAGTAAGTATTCGATCATGGGGGGAGGGAACAGCCAAAGTTGATTAGCACTCCAAGTGCAGGCACTAATCAACATTGGTTAATCACACTCCTTTCCCATCCAGCAGACAGGAAAGGAAGAGTGAAAACGCCCCTTGATACACGTGTAAACACAAGCCTGCATCTTGATGCCACCTAGACATAGCTGCTTCTTGGTGCCCATATGGATTGATTCCTCCAGACTGACCAGCCAGGGAAGTTTTCATTGCTTTCATAATTAGTCCATCTATCTACCACCTGGCTGATCTTTTCTTCTCCCTTCTACTCTTCCAAGCAACATGTGCTTTCCAAGAAGTTTATGCCCTCTCATCTTTCTAGCCATGATACCCTGAGGCACCTTCACAGGCATCAAAGTTTGTGGGTCTATATGTTTCTAGTCTTACTTCATCATTTCCAACTTTTGCATCATACAACACAGCCCTAAAAACTATGATGTTAACCATTCTGATCTTTATGACACAGGGGCCGTGTCTTCACGGCATAGTTATCTCGAATTCAAAACGTTTTGAGCTCGCGCAGTTCAGACGGCACTTCGGATTAACACGGTATTTCCGTGTTAAAGGACGTTATCCCGATTTGAAATAAATTCTGATCTCAACAGGTCTCACTCCGGATCGGGCGTCGATATGTGTTTCCTTTTTAACTGTGTGGACAGTATCGTTCCGGGATGAGATTCAGTGTTAAGGCTGTCCCGCCCCCCCAATCGCACTGTAACCAATGGCTGAACGTATTAGAAGCACGTCATGTTTAGGGTTTCCTTCGTTGAAAAAATCCACCCTCAAACACCCACTATAAACCTCCAGTCCTTAAAGCTGAAACACTGTATCAATCTAAGCACTTCACACCTTTAAAACAATGTTGCAATTTTGCGCAATTTCAGACCTTTGAAGGTTCGGAACAGTCACTTTCAGCCCCCTTAATGGTGAGAAGGCTTGTCAGCCACTTAGTCCCTTGAAGGGTGAAAACAGAATGTCAACCGCTTTGAGCCCCCTCTAGGCTACTTTGCCTGTGGTCACGCCTAAGGTTTAATCCAGTTTCAGTTCACTTTCAGAGTGAGAGAATACACCAGCAAACTGACAAGCTGGTTTTCTTTCAGGGTTAATAACTCAGAAAATCCACCTTTAGACTAGATAATGTGGAAAGAAAACTACTGGTCACTTTGCTGATGTGTTCTCTCACTCTGAAGGTGGAGTGAAGCTAGATTAAACCTTAGGTGTGACCACAAGCCAAGGTTTTAATCCAGCTTCGGTCCCTGTGAGGTGGGGGGGCGGAGTTCCCTCCCGGCCACGGGGGGGGGAAGAGCAAGCGAGGAGCCCCCTTCGCCCTCTTGTCCACCCCTTGGCTCTCCTCCTCTGCGGGGCAAAGTGGCGGCAAAGCGGGGGAAAAGCGGCAGCGGAGCCCCAGGGAGAAGCCGCTAGCGCCGCAGCCCCGCAGCGCCTGGATGAATGGATGGATGGATGGATGGATGGATGGATGGATGGATGGATGGATGGATGGATGGATGGATGGATGGATGGATGGATGGATGGATGGATGGATGGGTGGGTGGGTGGATGGGTGGATGGGTGGATGGATGGATGCTGCTGCTGCTGCTGCTGCTGGGAAGGGGGAGGGTGGACTGGGCAGGGAATTCCCGGCGGAGCATGACGCAAAGAGAAGGGAGGGTGGGATCCTGGCAGGGAAAACCAATCACAGGAGAGAGTGTGGGCAATGGGCAGGAGGACAATGCTGCCGTGTGGACTCCGAGTATTGATCCCGCGTTAAGGCTGCCATCGGAACCGGATCAACTTGCAAGTCGTCTGGACAGCTTTGTTCCGTTTCTTTTATTTCGAATTCTTTAAACTGAAATAACACATGCCATGAAGACGCGCCCTTAGAAATCTTCATTAGACCTTTCATTTCTGCTCTTCTGCATGGCAAACTTCAGCATACTTCCTGAGTACTTTTGTCATGGATCCTGTGAAACAAAAGTCTTCAACTCCTTCTAGAGTTTACATCATGTAACAATGTGTTTTATGTGGTTGTACCTGTCGACAAAATCTTTGTCTTCTTAATATTTAGGTTTAAATACATAATCTTACCTTCTTTGACTTTGGCCAGTAAAGCCCTTAAATCTCCATTTTCTGCTAGGAGATTGTTATCATCTACATATCTGAGATTGTTAATGTTTCTCTCTTGTAAAGCTTGCCCATCTTCTTCCAGGCCAAATTTTCATGGTAAATATTCTGCATACAAGTTAAATAGATATGATGAAAGTATAGATCCTTTCCTTACCCTTTGTACAATTGGGAACATATCTGTCTTTCGATGTTCCGTTCTGACCATTGCAAGTATACAGCCTCCTCATCAGTAAAATCTGGAGTTCTGAGATGTCCAACTTCCTTAAAATCTTCCAGAGTTTAACATACATACCCCACAATGCCATAACATTTGCTACTCTAGTCAGAGTAGGGCTTGTTACCCTCATAATTAATTTAAAAAGGCAAACTAAGGCTTGTTTCACATTACTACAGTAGCACCTTGTTGCCATTTTACCTCGTGTGCCTGATTTTGCAGTATGTGGTTCCAAAACTGGCATGTAGATGTCCAGAATGTTCTATTTTTGTTGTTGTTAAACAAGGGAAGAAACACATTTCTGTCTAATTTGCCTTCCAATAAAGGTCAGAGCCCAAGGTTCTAAGCAGGTTCTGAGCTGCTTACAAGCACACACATATGGTGCCTCCAGACACACTCAACCCTTCGCAGCCACTGTGCTCCCCCTGAGCAGTCACATGACCATCCATCATCCACAGACACTGTGCAGCAGCTTTTAACTTTGCAGTTTCCCTCTTGCATGCTCCATGGGTACTGCAAAGTATCAATCATCCCATCATACAGAGAGGCAGAGGGGAATTTAGGTTAAGAGATTATATTTTTCACATGATTGAGGAAAACCTGCTTCTTCTTCTTTTCTTTCATGTCAATGATAAAAATGTTTCTCCAGCTAACCATGTTCCTCCCTGCCCACCCCATTTCACAGCAAACTTAGTGTAGATCCAGATATAATAAAAGGAGCAGCTTAGAGGCCGTGAGATTGTTCACCAGCCAATCTGCCCCTCCCCTCTCTCATGAACATTCTTGGCTTAAAGGGGGAATTAGCGAAGGCTCGGGAACGCTGTCTCTCTGAGGCACCTCTTTTGTTGTGTTTGAACACAGCCAGAGACAGTAGTATGTCCCTCGTGTTCCTAAGCCTTCTTTAATCCACCTTTTATAGCACATAATGTTTATGAGATGGAGTGGCAGACTGATGTGTGAACAATCCCATCTGTAAGCCATCTCGGAGCTTCCTCAAAGATGTATTTTTTTAAATTTTATGTTCAGAGTGTCAAGCCCCATAAGCTCAGAAATCTGGTCACTTTTTCTCATCCTTTTTCTGTTACAGGTCTCTCCCCTTTCTCTGTCAGGATCGCTTACTGTGAAGCAGTGCAGAGAACAGCTGGTGGAGAGACAGATTTCATAACCTCCCAGTAACATTGCTACTTTGTCCTCAATTCCTTTTGCTACTGTGTAGCAATTGCAAATTTGCCCAGGTTTTCCCCACCAGCTTCTCTAGCCTCAGGGTAAAAGGATTCTCCCTGCTTCCAGAAGTTTGCAGTATACACCCAACACAGCAGGGTGCTGGATTTGTAGCCTGAAGGCTTAATGGAGGATGGCCACATGCTGCACGCAGACAACAGCCTGTCCTCTTCCTGCCTGCCACAGGATATGACATCAGAAGGACTTCTGACCTGCCCAGCTGATGGACTCCACCTATCACCTACTTGGATTTTCTCTTGAGGTCACTTCCTTCCCCGCCTTCTGGGGGGGGATATAAAAAGCCCTGCACAAAAATAAACTCTCTCTTTTCCAGCCCATCTTGTCTCCCGCCTAACTTCTTTCTCCTGTGCTCTCTGTCTTTAAATCACCATAAGAGCACATGGTGACCCCTTATAGCCTGCCGGTGGCTAATAAGGGATTTACTTTCGTAACACCCGGTGATCGTACCAGTCTACTGGTACCACGATCGTTGCAGCCCATTTGGGTTGTAACCACGTTATCGCTGTGGTCTCAGGACTGCAGCCACGATCGAGGTAGTCAGAAACTACCTCCCCCAGGTTTCCCAGAGCCAAGGATTCAGGTTGCTTATCCGGAAAGCGACAACTGGCGCCCAACTCGGGGCTTCGAACCAACGAACAGCATCTTGAGGATCGAAGGGGCGGAAATACCAGTGAAAAAATCCACGTCTGAGCCAGCGGAGAGGTGGCGTGGTGCTGCATCCCGTGGAAGGAACGACACGGAAATTCCCCGCAGATCGGTGCAGTAAAAATCTTTTTTTCTATATCTTCTCTTTCTTCTAATCGTTCCATCGCAAATGGGAAATCAGAAAAGTAAAACTACCTGTCTTCAGCAAAATATAAACTCGCTGTTGCTAAGACATGAAATGAATATACCCTTATCTGTCCAGATTAAGCTAGCCAAGGCTATTGCAAAACGATGGCCAGAAATGCCTCAGAAAAACTTAGACCTCGCCACATGGGAAGTCTTAGAACAGAGGTTCAGGACACATCCTTCCCAGAAACCAGAAATAATGCCAGCCTTGCAACTGTGCGGAATTGCCTTAAGATTAGAAGCACATGCTAAGCAAAGAGAGAAAATTGGCCACTCTCTTCCTGATGCCGTGCAAACACCTATCTCTCCAGCGTGCCATAGCAAAAATATGGAGTTTTCTCAGTTTCCTGCATGCTACCCAATTTCTGATGACTCTCGAGGAGACCTTATGGACACTATGTCCCCCAACTGCCATATGGCTACTCCGGATTTTAATATTGTTAGCTCAACTAGAGTGGATTTGAAATCATCTGAAGCCTCTCCTGCCTTCCAGCAAGAACTAGCATCATCCGCAATCAGTCTTAGAAAAATGGGGCTCTTTTCCCTATCTGTTGTAAGGCCAGGAAATCAAGCTCCCAAGAGTAAAATTTTATCTCTTAGACCTCTTGCCAACAAGAAAGACTGCTATCAATGCAATGATTCCACACACCCTGTGCCCAAATCTCCCAGGGTCCGGAAAAAGCAGTTTAAACTTCACGCTCTCTCTGAAGAGCATTACACCGCAGGCCCGCATTGCAAGAAACCATTTCAATGGGCGAAAGAAATAGTATTTTTGATTTTTAATTTCTGCATGCATTTTTGGATTCATCCTTACTGCTGCTTCCCAGCTTTTTGAGCGCAGCAAATTTTTTCCTCAAACCGTCCCCATCCGAGTTTCTCTCAGATCAGAATTGTTTTTATCATATTAAAAATCCTGCCTCTTTTGTTTTTGCTATAACTCTATTCTACCCACTTCCTGGCCTAACCTTCTTGCATCACAGAGAATAACCATGTTTTTCTACTTGAGACAATTTTAAGCTGCAACCAAGCCTCATTAGCATTTGCCAACCACAGCGTCGCCAGACAGTAGAGAATCAACCCTTTGAACTTTCTATCAGCTATTCACTAGCCCTGGAAGAAGCTACTCAGAACTGCTGTAGTTTGCAGTTCCAAAACACCTGGACAGGCGTGCACCGCGGAATATCCTGCGCTGGACTGAGAAACAACTTATTTAAGCTAAATCTACAAGCAGTGATCTACCTTCTCCGAGTCTCCTTCCCAGCTCTTACCAGCTAATGATTGTGAATTCAAAGGACTATTTTCCCTGCATCTCTCCAGCCTGCAGACAGGAAAATTTGCCTTTAAACAGCCATTATACCCAGAGATGCTGGTTGACTGCGACTTTCTGCCAGCCTTTCCAGCCCTTCAGTTCAGGAAGCAGTATCCTGAATGCATCCTGGTGCATTTCATGGAGGACAAAGCCTCAGCAGCATGAATCATCAACCAGCAGCCTAGCTCCAAGATCCTGGTCGAAAGGACAGAAGAGAACAACAATGCCAGCACTCCAATTCACATATTAAGACAAGGATTCTTCGCTGCACGCCTTGGGAGCTACACTAACCTGCCAAGACCTTTCAACAAAGGAAACCAGAAGGCAGACCCCAGAAGGATGTGCCAGCCTACTCCATCGCAGATTGTGCATTCCCCCAGCAGAGCACCAAGGTACCATGCATAAGCTCAACTTAACTGAAAGAACATTTTTGAAAAACATTTAAATCTATTAATCAAGAAGGAGGGATAAAGAGAAACATCGTATCCAGTGTCAAAACACTCCTATTTCAAAATTCCCTCATTGAGAGACATTTTGGATAGGCAGTGGCAGACCAGCTCACTAGAGAATCTACGAGCACCTCTTGCCTGCATCCTTGGAGAAGAACCAACCAACATGCTCCTCACTCAAAATTTAATCTCTTTTTCTATCCTTTTATATCTCTTGACTAATCTCACCAATTCTAAACTTACCTATGGTAACCTTGAGTCTGTAACCTGGCTGAACAGCTGACAGTGACACCTTTGGGGAACCTCAAAAGGCACATGCCGGTACGTTGATCACTTACGTGAGCGTCTGTTCTCTTGGATCCAGCCGAGTCACGCTGGGTATTGTCACTCCTTCACTTGCCCGACCGAACGCGTCAAAATTTCCTCCCCCCCTACAGGGGGCGCCTCCAACAGCCTCTCTAACTGCCCTCTCTCTTCCTCCCCAGTCTGTCGTGTGAGACCGGACCCTTGCTCCTTACTTGGCACCTATAACAAGGTTGACCAAAGAGGAAGAGAAGAAAGGACAGCAAAGCCAAGAAATACAGACAACAGACTATGAGTAGTCAACTCAGCAAAACAAAGAAAACAACACATCATAAGCTCCCACCGCAAAGAAAGGGCGGGTCGTGACTCGGCTGGATCCAAGAGAACAGACGCTCACGTAAGTGATCAACGTACCGTTCTCTTGGTATCCAGCCTCCTCACGCTGGGAAGTACCAGAGCTCATGAACGACAATAGGGTGGGGATAGAAAACAACCAAAAAACCCAAGAGACCTACCTTCTCATAGATGATGTGTTGAAGGACCCTCCTACCAAAGGAGGCATCCGCGGAACGAAACTGATCTAGGCGGTAATGCTTGGTGAAGGTCATGGGAGACGACCAAGCCGCCGCCTTGCAAATCTCCTCCAAGGGGGCATTCAACGCCCAGGCCGCCGAGGTTGCCGTAGATCTAGTGGAATGGGCAACGATTCCTTGGGGAACCGGCTTGCCCTTGGTCTGATATGATAAAGTGATACAGGCCTTCACCCATCCTGCTATCACCCTAGCATTCGCCTTTTGACCCATGTTAGACGGATGGAAGCGCACGAACAAAGAAGGCGACTTCCTAAAAGACTTCGTTCTATCTTGGTAAAACAGGATGGCCCTCCGGACATCCAAGGTATGCCACTTTTTCTCCAGGTCCGACTTGGGATCTGGAGAAAAGGTGGGGAGATGGATCTCTTGTTCTCTGTGAAACCTAGAGTCTACCTTGGGCCTAAACTGGGGGTCCAGGCGGAGAATGACTGAATCCGGGGTAACCTGACAATACGGCTCGTCCACCCGAAGAGCCGAGATGTCAGACATTCTCCGCGCGGACGTAATGGCCACTAAAAAACTCACCTTAAAAGATAGAATCCTTAAAGCTGCAGATGCCAGAGGCTCAAAGGGCTTCTGCGTCAAAGCAGAAAGAACCAGCCGAAGGTCCCACGTCGGAAACCTGTGGACCACCGGTGGGCTCTTTGCCTTCAGGCCTGCAAGGAACATCCTGATATACTCCTGCTGGGCCAGTTTGCACCCTAAGGACAAGTCCAGGACCGCCGCTAAAGCGTGGACCTGCTTCCTAATCGTATTAAACCGGAGGCCCTTACGAACTCCCTCCTGTAAGAACGACAACACTTGAGCAGTAGAGGGTCCCGTTGGAGAGATCCCTCTAGGTCTACACCAACGAGTGAAAACCTTCCACGTGGCATCATAGATGCGCTTCGTAGAAGGTCTCCGAGCCTCCAGCATGGTGTCAACCACATCCGTCTCCAGACCGGCTGCCTCTAACAGCGCCCTCTGAGTAAGAACGCTGTCAAGGCTAGCCAGCCCGGGTCTGGGTGGAACACAGTCCCCTGGGACAGAAGAGTTGGAGAAACAGGCAGAGGTAGGGGAGGGCCCGACTGTAGGCTCCTCAGAAGGGGAAACCATGACCTCCTGGGCCAGAATGGAGCTACCACTATAACAACTGCTCGCTCCTGATCCACTCTTTGGAGGAATCGAGGAATCAGGGGGAAAGGTGGAAAGGCATACAGTAGACCTTCGGGCCACTGGGCCGATATCGCGTCCACCGCCCATGCCCCCGGGTCCCTGTGCCTCGCAATGTAACATGGGAGCTGGGCGTTTTCCGAAGAGGCAAACAGGTCTATGACCGGGCGACCCCAACGTTCCACTAGAACCGCGAAAACCTCGGGGTCCAAGCGCCATTCTGCCTGGGGGAGGTCCCGTCTGCTCAGAGCGTCCGCGAAAGTATTCAGGGACCCCTGCAAATGAATAGCCGAAATAGAAAGGATGTGAGACTCCGCCCAGACAAACAGCTCCCTCGATAAAGCCATTAGGGACCTAGATCTTGAACCCCCCTGGCGAACTATGTGAGCCTTGGCCGTCATATTGTCGGTAAGGATCAGGACATGTTGACCCCGAACCAAGGGCTCAAAGTGAACGAGGGCTAGGAAAATTGCCCGTAACTCCAGCCAATTTATTTGAAAACTGGCCTCCTCAGAGGACCATAACCCCTGGGCTGCTCTACCTAGACAATGAGCGCCCCAACCACGGTTGCTGGCGTCACAGGTAATGCGTACCCTATCTGAACAGACAATAGGACAACCTTTGCTGAGGTTGGAGGGAAAGGTCCACCAAGCAAGGGAAGCGCGAACCTCCCTTGACAGGGAGACCTTCCCGCCCTGTCTGTTTGCAATCCTAGACGCAAAGGGTCTAAGGAACCATTGGAGAGCCCTAAGGTGAAAATTCGCCCATGGGACCAGGTCAATCATGGAGACCATCTTCCCCAACAGAGACGCTAAGGTCATGATGCGGACATAGCGGGACCTCCTGACCTCGTCGGCCAATGAAACCAGTGCCATGGCCCCCTCATCACTTGGGGAGATGACAAAGGTCTCCGAGTTCAACTTAGCCCCCAAGTGAATAATAGATGTGCTTGGGGAAAGGGAACTCTTCTCCCAATTGATCAAAAAACCATGATCAGAGAAGGCATCCACCGTTTCCTGCGTGGCAGAGACAGCCGCCTCATAGGAACGAGCTTTACAAAGAATGTCGTCGAGATAGGCATACACCTCAATGTTCCTCAATCTGAGGTGGGCCACCAGACACGAGAGGACTTTGGTGAAGAC
Organism: Aspidoscelis tigris stejnegeri; assembly: GCA_023333525.1. Lineage (NCBI taxonomy): Eukaryota > Metazoa > Chordata > Lepidosauria > Squamata > Teiidae > Aspidoscelis > Aspidoscelis tigris. Next base: position 101,309,183 of record JALMGA010000001.1, read on the forward strand.
CCTCGGGGCCGCATTGAGTCCGAAGGGTAACGCTTTGTACTGGTAGTGTCTGCCCTCCAGACAGAACCTCAGGAAAGGTCTCGCTGAAGGGGCCATCGGGATATGAAAATACGCATGACGTAAGTCAAGGGAAGCAAGCAGATCCCCTGGTCTAATTGCCCCCCTGATCGAGTTCAAAGTTTCCATTTTGAATTTTTCTGCCACCAGGAAAGAATTCAGAAACTTCAAATCAAGAATGGACCTCCACTCGTCCGACTTCTTGGGGACAAGGAAGAGGATGGAATAGACCCCGCGTCCCTCCTCCCCCTGAGGGACCGGTTCTATAGCCCCCAACTCCAATAACTCACTGACAACCTGGTACAAGGCAACTTTTTTATTTAACTCAACAGGAACAGGAGAGGGAATAAAACGGGAAGGAACATCTTCCTTGAAAACAAGCTCATAACCTTTTCGGATAATAGATATCACCCAGGGATCCGAACATGTGGACTCCCACTGACGAAGAAATAACGACAACCTGCCCCCAACCTTTTCATTTCCCCCACGAATTCCCTCTGGGGAAGTTAAAGGGCTTGTTGAACTTAGCTCCTCCCCTCCCGAGCGGCTCTCTGTTGGAAGCTGAGAGGCGCCCCCAGGACGCTCGTCCCCTGGGGGGCCTCGACCGAAAGGGCTGCCTGGCCTGGAAGTTCCCAGGGCTCCTTCTGAAAAATTGAAAGGAGGAACGTCCCCTGGAAGCCGAGGAGGGAGGCGGAGCTACCGGCATGACTTTTTTCTTATCCTTATTCTCAACAAGGATTTCCCGGAGACATTCCTCACCAAACAGAGATTGTCCCTTGAATGGCGAAGCGATGACCTGGTTTTTGGATGCTAGGTCCACATTCCAGTTCTTTAGCCACAAGGCTCTCCTTGTGGCTGTAGAAAGTCCTGTAGATCGGGCTGCCAATTGCAGAACATCTATTGACAGATCCGCTGTAAGTGCCATGGCTCTCCTCAGGGCTTCCACGCCCTCCCTGACCTGATCCGAGAGGGAGGGATCCCCCAGGAGCTCGTCTGCCCATTTAATACCGGCCCTAGCAACCAGAGAGTTGGTAGAAGAGGCCCTAAGGATCAGAGCGTCTGCTTCAAAAGACTTCCGGAGCATTGATTCCATACGGCGATCCAGATGGTCTTTCAGAAGGGACTCTGAGTCCCTCGGGACCACCTGTTTGGAAACAAGTTGCGTTATGGGTGCGTCCACTGCAGGGACCACCCACTTGCTCTCCTGATGGTCTTGGGGCAAGAGGATCTTTTTCAAGATTGCTGGAACCCTTCTGGCTGTGGATGGCTCCCGCCACTCTTTCAAAATCAAAGATTCAAATAAGGAAGGGATCGGAAGGATTTTCTCCTCCACCGGGGGCACCCAAAGGAGCATGGCTGCCTCGGTAGAGACCTCTTCCTTAGACTTGGGGAAGGCCAGAGCAAGCGTTTCCGCCGTTTGATCAGCCACTATGATGTATTCATCAAAGGACAGAAGCCTCGGTGTCAAGGGAGCTTGAGCTTGGATATCCGAAGACAAGTCTTCTAACTCGCCCCCTATATCCTGGAGATCTCTCCTGCCCTCGAATTCCAAAGAAGCACCAGAGTCCCAATCTCCCGAACCGACCGATCTAGATGTGGCCGGACGGACAGCCGTGGGCGGGTCTGCCTCCTGGGTCCCCAGTGGCAATACGGGGCTTCCTCCCTGGCCAGACACTCCTGCCTCAACTCCCTGTGCGGCAGGAGACAGGTGCTTGGCTTTCTTAAGATGCTTTTTTGGCCTTTCGTTTGGTGGAGGATCCAGAGAAGAGGCAACCGAGGAAGAGGGAGAAGGAGACCTCCCCCTCTTTTGCTTTGTCTTCTTGTGCTCTCCAAGCCCTGCAGCAGATCCGGACGCCAACGTTGGCACCATCACTTGACTGTGCTGCAGTGGATTCAGAACCTGGGGAGCGACTGGAGAAGCTCTCAGGGAAGATAAGACTTCCGCCACAATAGAGTCTTTCAACGTGGTAGCTAGGCCAAAAATATCCACCATGTCCTGCCTGGTGGACTGGCAGGACCAGATTGGGACAGTAGACGGACCTGGCAACATCTCCCTGGATGAGGATGGCGCCGGATTGAGAGACCCGGTAGGCACAGATATGGAGGCGGGAGCCTGAAGCTGGGTTTTCTCTTGGGTTGACTTTGGCTTCTGCATCTCCACAGGGGCCCTCTTAGGCTTAGGGACAGTCACTTTAGGCTTCACCACCTTTTGGCTCTCATCCTTCTGACCAGGGGCAGCAGATGGAGGCTCCATGACAAGGATTGTCTGAAAGACACAACAGGGAAGAGATATTAAGCACCCTGAAGCCAAGAAGGTGAAGCAGAAAACAGGATGGCACTGGATACTAAAACTAGGCCCAAAGCCATCCGGAGCTCTATAGGGACCAAACTGGCAATTGGTGCATCAACAAAATGGCGGACGGCCTCAAAACGCGCAAAAAATGGCGCGCAGAGAACCGGCCTTCTTGATGCCCCTTAGGTACAGACTCTGACTCGTGCCTAAGAACGTAATGGTAAGGGGGCCAAGGTCAGGAACGGGCCCCCACCATCTCCATCATGCCCCTTATTGGGGCTATGCAGAGGCACCGCGGGCGACAGAACAGGCCCCGCTTATCGCCGCCTGACCCCAGAAAACGGCTCGCAAATCGCGGCAAGCCGAAAAGGGGACTTCGCGCAGCCTGTCTTTCAAAGGCTGCGATAATTGGCAGTTCGGCTGTATGGCCGAAAACGACGAAGCGGCGCGGGACTTCCCTTTAGGGAGAAGTCACCACGGGCCGCTGTCGGCTCCGCACGGGTGAGCGCGGACCTCCTCCGTAGACAGGGGGAGGGGAGCCCGTCAGACGGAGGCGCGAAGAAAAGCCCCTGCCGCGGCTGAGGAAAAAACGGCCAGCAGCCGCCCGCCGCTTAGGGCTTTTAACGCCAGCCTTTGGCCGCTCGAGGCGAGCCGCAGACCTTGGGCGCTACAGGGGCCGCCAGGCAGGTCGACGGCCGAAGCCGCCAGCCTCGCGCCTCCCCTGTCAGGGAGAACAACGGCCCCCGGCGCGCCTCAGAGGCGCTTGACAGCCGCTAAGGCCAGCCGCCGCCTCGACCGGCTACGCGGTCTCCGGGCCAGCCCGATCCGAAGAGGCTGCCCAGGGCCGAGCGCGAAGGAAAGAGGAAGGAGGGAAAAACCTAGCCTCCCCTTCTCCCCCCAGGCCTTTGACGGGACGAGGGGCCCCCGCGCCAGTGAAAACTCCCCCCCCCGTGGCCTACCAAGGGAAAGGATAGGGTAAGAGGGGAGGAAGGAAAAGAAAAGAAAGATAGTGAAAGGATTAAAACTTACCTAAGAAAAAATACAGGGATGGAGGCAGGAGGAAAAGAACAGAGCAACAGCTCCAAACCTCTGTTCAGTCGGGCGAACGCGACAGAACTGGGGAGGAAGAGAGAGGGCAGTTAGAGAGGCTGTTGGAGGCGCCCCCTGTAGGGGGGGAGGAAATTTTGACGCGTTCGGTCGGGCAAGTGAAGGAGTGACAATACCCAGCGTGAGGAGGCTGGATACCAAGAGAACCGGAAATTACTCAGGAATTTTATAAGTGCCAGTCTGCGAAGTTGCTGCAGTAACCCCTAAACACTGTTATTAAACTCGACTCAAGCTTCTCTCTATTTCTGAACAAGCCAGTATACTCCCCAATGGACCCTTGTGTCTCCTATCCTTTAGTTTCTAGCTACTTCCATCTTGGTGGTAAGAAAACCTTTGAACTTTACCTACTAGCCTCTCTAAAGGCACTAATTGCTATCTTAACAGGAAGAGCTACATCCAGCCCTGGAAGAAACACTTGGCTTCAAAGTCCTTTCACTCTCTATCCTCCCTCTCTCTCCTGACTGACCATGGTGCAAACCTTACCTTGCTCAAAACTCCATCTAAGTCTCTGATGGAAGTTCAATTTATAGAACTCTCTGATCTGTTGGCTATCAGATTTCTCCTAGTTAAATTTTGATAGTTTATTATGCTGTTACATGTTAACCTTGTCTGTCATATCTCCCACAGCATCCATGAACCTTCTACTCTCTCTCCTTTGTCCTTCTACACATGACATTCACACAACCATATAGAGATGGTTTTGTCTAACTTATTTGTACAGTTTAAATTTTAGGTAGTTAGAATTAGTTCAAGCCGGCTTGTAGGTAGTTAAGATATATAGATATTATAGACATTTATAGGTTTCCTTTCATTGGTGGCCACCAAATGTATTGTGTGTGTGTGCATGTGTGTGAGGCGTGCATATTGAGTGCAATTTTTGTTCCTTATTACATTCATTGTCTTCATTTGTTGCTATGGTCATTGTTTTGATGTGTCACTACTGTAATTATGTTAATATGCCATACAATTTATTGTCATATGTAAACATTTTCAAATTTTATATAAAACAGAAAGATGGTATGTAGCAATTGCAAATTTGCCCAGGTTTTCCCCACCAGCTTCTCTAGCCTCAGGGTAAAAGGATTCTCCCTGCTTCCAGAAGTTTGCAGTATACACCCAACACAGCAGGGTGCTGGATTTGTAGCCTGAAGGCTTAATGGAGGATGGCCACATGCTGCACGCAGACAACAGCCTGTCCTCTTCCTGCCTGCCACAGGATATGACATCAGAAGGACTTCTGACCTGCCCAGCTGATGGACTCCACCTATCACCTACTTGGATTTTCTCTTGAGGTCACTTCCTTCCCCGCCTTCTGGGGGGGGATATAAAAAGCCCTGCACAAAAATAAACTCTCTCTTTTCCAGCCCATCTTGTCTCCCGCCTAACTTCTTTCTCCTGTGCTCTCTGTCTTTAAATCACCATAAGAGCACATGGTGACCCCTTATAGCCTGCCGGTGGCTAATAAGGGATTTACTTTCGTAACACCCGGTGATCGTACCAGTCTACTGGTACCACGATCGTTGCAGCCCATTTGGGTTGTAACCACGTTATCGCTGTGGTCTCAGGACTGCAGCCACGATCGAGGTAGTCAGAAACTACCTCCCCCAGGTTTCCCAGAGCCAAGGATTCAGGTTGCTTATCCGGAAAGCGACACTACTGTATGCCTTGGACAAGCAGACATGGTCCAATGTCATATTCCACGACTTGATCTCCCCACCCCGTTAATTCTATAGAGAAAGATGTTAAAAATGGCTTTGTATGCATTAGTATGACAAAAAATGGGAACAGCACTGAATTATTTTAGCTTCCTTTCCATTCTTAGCCCCATTAGATTAAAAGATACTTTGTGAGTTTTTACCTGAGTGCATTCACCTGCATTTCACAAAAACATGTGTTTGGGGATAAAGATTAATGCAGCATTGTCAATGCCTGTGCTCAGTTTCACATGAACAATTAGAAACGCCATTGCCTCTTGGCTTGCAAATGTCTTCTAGGATTATCCTTTTCCTCTTCTTTGGAGCAAAACAAAACAAGGAAGATTGATGAACTGCTTACTAATTTTTTTTTTCCTCTTAGAAAGAGTCTTTAAGATGCCATGTACCAATCAAACAAGCTTGTGTTCTCAAGATAAAAATCAAGTAACAGGTAATAAGGCTTCAGCTTCTATCCTTGAGCATGTATTTGTAGTAAGAAAATGGTAAGGAACATCAAGAAATGTAATTAACCTAAAAAATAAACTGCTTGCCGTATTCTCCTGTTTGGTTAAATGAAGCAAGTTCAAGTACGGCATTTATTTCATCGCTATTGCCAAGGTCTCTGTACTTGGTGAGATTATCACAATCAGACAGATTTACGTGAAATAAGAGGGTTGAAGGAAAACACAAGCAGAATCTACATGACAGTCAAGGAAGCATGGTAACAAGAATTAATCATGCTTTTTGTAAAGCAGTCACAGACTCACATGCTGTTATCAAGCCTTCCACTGCTCCCAGTCATGCAAATATCACAGCTGGGGAACTTTTGTTCCACAGATTCAATGGCTGTGTGCACACTGAGTCCCTAGAGTGGCCCATGGGACTGCCTAATCTGGTCCATCCGCATGACAGAGTAATGTAGTGGAAGGCCACACCTCTGCTAAAATGCACCATCCACACTGGATGGAACTTTGGAGTGGGTTATGACATGAAAATGGTGCCACAGCCCATTCCAAGTGTGGAATGCTTTCAAGTTCAGCGGTCCCAAAGAAAACCTTTTCTCCTTCTGTTATTAAAATTGTTTAGGCACTCCTGATGTGTTTGCCAGCCACTCAAGGCACGGGTGAAAAACATGATTCTCTCAGGAAAATCTTAAGACTTGTATTTACCTCCCAGGAGCCTGCTCACGGTTCGAGAGGGCCTTAAAAGAGGCCCACACCACCACCAGAGTAAGTGGGACCTGAGAAGGTGGACAGACATGGTCCGGTGGCAGCACGGGCCTTTCCTAAGGCCCTCTGTGTCACGGCCCCTTTGCCCTCGCCCCTAGGCTGCTTAACTCTTTATTCACTTTGGTAGCATGTGAATGCATCAAGTCTTGGGCTGGGCAAAGACCCGTGTTCTGTCAGGGGAAAAACCAACCCTTCATGTCCCTTGAAAAAGAATTCAGGCAGGAAAGAAGTGCTTATTTTACTTAGGGAAAAGCTTGTTTCTTATGCTCATTCTAGATAGTCAGGTGATAGTTGTTAGCCAGTAAGGTGCATTCTGCAGCATGTGCTTTTGATGTTGAAATTAAGGTTTTAAAGTGCCATTTGAAATGGATAGTTCTCAGGTAAGATTTGGAAGAATTACTGCCCACTTTATTTAGATATAAATCAGGTTCCATTGATTAAGGAAGTTAAACATTCTGCATTGGTGATGGTTATCTAAATGAGAGATAGGTGTTCATGGTAGGTGCAAAAGTTCCCATTGGAATTAAAGGAACTCTGGCCTTTTTAAGTTCTTGGGAGTTAAAGACTAAAGATCTCGTTCCCATGGGGAAAAAACCTCCCATCTATAAGATGGAGTTCTTAAGCCACCTCTGTTTCCAAACTGGAGTAACTTTGGCTTGCACTCTCAATATCATGGATCAAATCTGCTACACTCTGGAACCGCAAAAGGGTTCCGAGGGCTAAATACAAGCCTTCTGCTGCCACCAAAGCATGCCCCCCAGATAATTGGGCCCCAGGGATGTGGGAGCACATTCCGGTGGTGTTGTGGGCCTTTTCTAGGGCTCTCTGGAACCACAAAAGGGTTCTGAGAGCTAAATACAGGCCTTCCCGTTCCCATAAGACCTGTATTTAGCTCTCGGAACACTTTTGCTGTTCCAGAGGGCCCTGGAAAAGGCCCACACCACCACCAGAGCAGGTGAGGGGGTCCCAGAGAGGTCCCAGGGGGGAGGTTTGGTGGGTTGGCCGGGGTGTGGCTGGGGTAGGGATACCAAAACTTCTACAGATACTGGATAATCTGATTTGTGGGTGGATAGGGCCTTTTGAATAGTGCCCTATTTGATCCGTCCATGAATCTCGGAATCTGGATGTATTTGTCCAGATTCCAAATGCATGGATAATCTATGCACATCCCTAATATATTGGCATTATGGAAAATCCAGCAATAAGACCAGGTCTTCCACAATACCAATTCCTTAGCTCCATCTGCTGGGTCTTCCAAAATACTTTGATGCTAGCAAGCACAGGGATAAAACAAACAGAAGTGGGTGAGAGCTTGCTAGCATCCAGGTATTTTGAAACTGGAAGAAAAACACAAAGAGCCAACAAACTAAGTTAGAGCACAAAATTGTCCTGGCAAGGGCAGTGAGAAGTAATTGTAGTACTTAAAAAAGATACTGCAATTTTCTCTTGCCATTTGAAGGCACTCTCAGTTAGAAACACTTGGTTTGGTCCCAAAATATGCATGATAAGCATCACTAATGGTAATGCATGCTTATCTATATACAAGCATGTGACCGTGACCCAATGGATATACAAGCTGGAGTTCATTTGCATATGAAGACTGGAGATGTATGTAACCAAGGCTGGGGTCACATCTTCACTTTAAACTTCCTTCAGTCCACCTTCAGGTCTGACTACCCACACCTTTTTGTTTCTATCCATTTTATTGGTGGACTTTCCATTCCAGAAGTCCACAAATTTCCTGGGAGGGGCAAATTCACTTTCAGAACGTACGTCCCACCACTGCAAGCGCTTACATAGCCAAGCATCACTGCTTCAGTAAAAAGTGGAGCATGGCACACCACACCTACTTCGTATTGACAGTCAGAAGGAAATTTAACAACCCAAGAAACACATTTAAATTTTATAAGCAGCTCATTAGTGCAGGCAAGTGTGTTTCTAAGATGCCCTCTGAAGTAGGTGACATGTAGCGACACTGCAGTTGGAGCAAATTCCCTGACTCCTGTGCCATTAATATTTTCGGGAGCATATTCCCTGGGTTACCTATAGTCAGTACTCAGAGGAGGGTCAGGCCTGCATAAGCTCACATTTCAGCTGGGAAAAGCCTTTGAATTCAGAGCCATGAGTACAGATCTTGGCCATTGAACCGCAGTACATTTATCATATCTAGTTAAGGCATTTTTATCCAAATCCCATCAGTGAAGGAGCAAATGAAAGACTTCTCAACATGATCAAAGGACTTTTTACTGTCTAATGAGAAATACGTTGCCCTTCAAAGACTGATTTAATGGATAAAAGTTTTTACTGCTGCTTCTAGCTCCAAGAAACCCCTTTAGTCTCTATGACAGAGGCAATTTGCCATTCCCATGACCAAAGCGAAATGGACCACAATAACTTCACATACACTATTCTCATCATTCTTGTGCTTGAGGATATTTCTTGCCTATGACAGCCAAAGGCAGCAAATGATGTTTTCCTAGTGTTGTTAGTAATAAGGACCACATTATGTTGAGCCATAGCCATGCATAAAGCCAGAAGCAGAGATTTCCTGCTGCCAGCCACAGAATGGGAATATGAGCCATGCGCACTAATGGAATATCAACAGTGGGGAATTCAGGACATATGTTAAGCTCTCAGCCATGATCAAGAGCTCCAGTTCTCATCCTAAAATGTGTAACAGATGGAAGACAAGCACTTGTTCTTGTTTAGCAATCAGAAGCATAAGAAACAGGATGCCATGAAGCCTGCGGATGGCCCATCTAGTTGAGTAGTGTTTGACCATACTAGAATCCAGGTATGTGCAGACATTCATGGCCCTCTGTGGAGGTGCCTGAGATAGAAAGTGGGATCTTCTGGTTATAAGACAGAAGATGCTCTGCTTTCTGGCATTTCACAGCTTTATGTATAACATATTGTCTAAGGGTTCAGCACTAGGATGTGATGATCCACTGTCCACCCAGTGCAACTGGGAGTTAGAGGCCAAGGGCTGTAATTTTCCATAATAGCCCTGACTCTTTTTCCTCACACATTAGTAAACCACATGGAGAACATATCCGCTTGCTCTATGCATTCTCACTGCCATTATAGGGCCTTCATGGGTGGGCCTGTACTGCATATCAGTGTGCATGCCTGTGTCATCATCACAAAGTGTATGATGTCATAGTGCATGTGCAGACATTAACTGCAGGGACATAATATGAATACACACTGGTAAGTGATGCAGGCTTGTCCACAGAGGGCACTATAATGTGCCAAGGATTCATGGAGCAAGCGGGTAAACAGGCAAAAGGTCTAACAGTCCTTGGCCCCTAACTGTCATTCACATTCAACAAACAGCAATTTGGCACTTACCTATTCAGCACCCTTCCTTTATTAAGAACATAAGCAGAGCCCTGGTGGATCAAGCCACAGCCCATTTCACACAGTGGCCTACTAATTGCTTCTAGGAATTCTCAAGCAGAAGACAAAGGCAAAACCTTCACCTGCTCTTGACTACCTGCAAGTGGCCTTTAGGGCAGTGATGGTGAACCTTTTGAGCTCGGTGTGTCAAAATTCGCAAGAAAACCTAGCTTAACTCGGGTGCTGTGTCACATCTAGAAATATCCATACTTTTCTGACATTTGTAGCTCTAGTAAAAAAGTTATATTTTTGATATATGTATTTTATTAAAAGCAAAAACAAATAATTTTTTACATTAGTGACTTTTGTTGCTGAATTTTGTTTGCTAATATTCAATTGAAAGTTTGTATTTCGTACACTTCACAAACAAGCAAGCACTACACGCCCAGGTGCCAGGGTGATCATGTGTGTCACCCAAAAGGGCTTGGCATGTCACCTGTGACACGTGTTTCATAGGTTGGCCATCACTGCTTTAGAGCATCCTGCCTGTCTCTTCAAACCTAGAGAAAGTACCTACATATCCATCCTGATAGTCATTGATATATCTGATCTCCATGAATTTATCCGGTCCCTTCTTAAAATTCTACAATTTATCCAGTCCATTCTTAAAGCTATCCAGGCTGTCCCCCAAGCCACCCCAACCTTCAACAAATGTCACCTTTAAGTTAAGTCTTTTAAAACCATTTTAACACCACTCTGACACAGGACACAATTTCTGGCTGCTCTTTGGATGTGTGTGATGACTAGGAATGGACTCAACAGGTAGAAATGCAGGCAGATTCCATGCTACAAGGTAAAAATGAAGTGTGCTTCCAGCAATATTTCTGGTTGATGGCAGCAATTGGAGCCACGTTTTGGACTGGTACAGGTGATTTTACACTCATAGCAGCCTACTTGTAACTTATGATTTGGCCTGTGTGCCTTAGTAGCTCTGGGTCATGATCCAAATCTGCCAGGTGTGGATGCATCCTGCAATCATTGGAAGCCAAGCTTGGCATGATTAGTTTAAATCCCATTTACTTCAATGAATCTGCACACTACAGTCAAATAAGTTCAGTACTGTCTAATTCAGTGGTCCAAAGTTTCTCCAAGATCAAGCATTCTGTGACATATCTTAGGTGTGTGCAAATTATTAGCATCTTTTTTCAAGTAAATATCTGATCTTCATGATATATCTCTCTCACCCTAGTACAACGCTTGGTTCTCAGTGGTATCTACTTACCTGTTTACTAAATTATTTGTATATACACCAAGGGTTGCCATATAGAATCCAAGTCAGGCTTTCTATGTCTTTAATAGTGATGTAGGCATGAGAATTTCATGCAACAGGTCTATGGAATGTATTGCCTGAGGAGATGGTGGTGACTTTAATAAAAGGGTTAGAAAAATTCATAGAGTTCAGGTGTATCAATGGCTAGTAGAATGGAGAGATTGGTTTGAGAGACAGGTTAACCCTAGAGAGTTGAGAGCAAGTGAAGGTTTCACCTTCATTTTCTTCTTGAGAATGCCCGGAGGTGGAGGATCACCATACAATACAAGTTGTGGTACTAGATGGGCTATAGTCTGCTCCAGCAGGGATTCTCTTATGCTCATATGTTCTCCAGAAGCACCTACTAAAATTTCCATATACACCAGTCTGGATTCCATGTGGAAGCCCAACATACATCCCCTTTATTTTTTTCAAATGGCAAGAATACTATCACTTACTTGAGGGTTGAGTCTATTTTGAATGAAGCCTCTGGAAACTAAATGTAACATTTACAAATATGTAGACTGAGGCTGCATCTCCATTGTGCAGCAAAGACACCTTAATTGAGGCCAGTTCCCTTTACTCCCAATAGAGACAAGTTATCCTAAGGGCCTGATTAAGGTGCTTTTACTGCATAATGGTGATGCAGGCTGCATATACCGAGTGATCAATGTTCTTACCTGGCAACTGGACCACATCTAATACCACTGAAAGGAACTCCCTAGTGTTTAGGGAGGTGGACTCTTATCTGGGAATACCAGGTTCGATTCTCCCCTCCCCCATGAAGCCAGCTGGGTGACCTTGGGCTAGTCACAGCTCTCTTCTGAGCTCTCACAGCCCCACCTACCTCACAGGGTGTTCTGTTGTGGGGAGAAGAATAGAAAAGCTTTGTCAGCCACTCTGAGTCCCCTTAAATGGGTGAGAAAAGCAGGCTAGAAAAGCCAACTCTTCTCCTTCTTCAAATGGAGTACTCAATTTGTTGTGCTCCTGCCTTTATGTTGCGGCTTCACCACTAGCCTTCCCTGGTTCAAATACTCATCCCATCAGGAAGGGGAGCTCAGAAATGTTCCTGGACTTCCTCTCTTCCCCTGATATGCAGCTAGGATATTGTGTCTGTATCTTTTTTGTGGCCACATCTCATGCTCTTGTTTTTGTTCAGAGAGAAAGACACAAATCAAATGAGGATGAAAGCAGAGGAAGGCAAATTAATTTCCCAAGACTCTCTCTTCTGTCAGCTAAACTCAAGGTAGGGACAAAATTCTGTGTCACACCTGGTATGCCTATCATGAGATTTATAGGATTCTTGTGCAATTTGTATTATGGCACTCTATAACCCACATGTAATCCAATGTAATCAGACTGATTTATGTATCTGCATGTATCTACATATTCTGCATAATCAGTGCTATAACCTGCATGTGGAGATGAATGAGCACCAAATGATCTGGAATTGTGGAAGGGAGGTGAGAACTGATGCCTTTTTGGCTAAGTCCGTTTGGGACGGTTTCCCCATTCACACGTAGGCAGGCAAGAACACGTTTACACATATGTGAATGGGGAAACCGTCCCAAACTGTCCTAGCCGGGAAAGGCCGGACAGGGGCAGGGAGGCCCCTCCCAGGCCTGCCTGCCATTGGGTGGGAGCACCCAGGGGCAGGCAGACTCATCAGGCGGCTTCCCCTGGTTCCTGCCAGCTGTACAGGAGCTGATTGGGTCCTGTACAGCTGGCAGGAACCCAACGGGTCACCCACCCAACCCGGGGACAGTTGTCTATGGGCTGGGGAATGTGGGACCCTTTGGTAGACCAGACCCACGTGGGTCTGGTTTACTGGAGTCCCCCATCCCCTGGCCCACCACGGCAGATCGTGAGCCTCTGTGGGGTCAAGCTGCCCGATTGAGGCGGCTAAGCCCCACAGAAGCACCCCAGCACCCCCAACCCCCATCCCAGTTTCAGTATGAACCCTGACAGCAGGTGTATCCAGATGTGGGAAATATCGTGCCATTATGGCTGTGCTAGGTTGGGGTTGCCACATGTATCTATAGCAACCCTACCATAGCTCTGCTATATTCCCACTAAAACATGCCACAACTTACTGCTGGAAAACCCAGCACCGCAGATGGGTTTTCCAGAAATAGAAGGAGGCTTTTGGAGTTGGCTTTTGTAACCCACTTCTCTGACCCATTTAAGGGGACTCAAAGCAGCTGACAGACCTTTCTATTCTTTTCCCCACAACAGACACCTTGTGAGGTAGGTGAGGCTGTGAGATTTCAGAAAGAGAGCTGTGACTAGCCCAAGTTCACCCAGCTGGCTTCATGAAGGAGTGTGGAATCAAACCCAGTCTTCCCAGATAAGAGTCCAGCTCCCTAACCACTGGACCAAACTGGCTCGTTTAGCACTATTACTACGTTTGTGGAGGAACCTGTTATGATTTCTGTCCACAGTGCATGTGCAGGGACCAAAACAGACTACTGTGCATGCACAGTGGTGGTAATGCACACTTTCAGTTACGTCATGCCAGCTGAAAATCCGGATGTGCATGTCACTAAAATGTGTGTGTCACGATGCTGTCTAGTTAGCAAGTGACAATGTCAGGGGGCAATACTCTGCATTATCACTTGCTAGTGGGATATTTGACCAGCACTTAGAGCTGGTCAGAGTTTCACATTTTGTGTAAAAAAAAAAAAAAATAGGGCTTGGGTGATATTGCCAAGTGATATTCTCACCACTTTCTATCCTGTCCAAATTCTGCTCCTCAGCATTTTGAGTTTACCCTCCCAATGATTTGATGTGGCTGCAGGTTCCTCAATGCAGTATCATATCAGGGCCTTTGGTGCAAGAAAGCATTGGAAAATTATCTCCAAAGCAATGACAGCACGGTGTGTAGCTTGCATCACTGGAAATACATGCCTATCAAGAGATGTTCAGGCACCATTCATGCAGTCTTCACATAACAAGAAGCTATTGAGCCACTCACGAAGACAGCAAGTGTAATGCAGACAGTGGGGCAGCGCTGTGCTGTCTCACTTAGCGTTTTGCATTTTTCTCCAAATCCCCCATTGGTTTGGTGTACATTGGTATTGGGTTGGATGCAATGGGAAACATCACATGAACCAGTGTAGAGCTGCCTCACCCACTATGTTTCAGGGCCATCCCTACGTGACAATGTTTTTGTTACACAGCAAAGACACGTACAATGTTACCAACATTTAAAAATTTACAAAACTCAAATTTAAAAAGCAATATATCTTATAATCCCTCATAACATCCAGGAAAATTGATCAAGCAAACAGTACAGCTCAAACTGAAAGCTGCAACTATCAAATGGAAGTGAATGTGAAGGATCAATTGGAAAGCAAAATGGTTCAAATAAGCAAGTCAGAGCAAGTGAAAATAATTCCCCTCATGCCAAAATACACACATTAATAAATATTTATAGCAACATCAACTCACTGGGGAATATATTCCACATATAATGGCGCTTTCTGCAGTGGACCTTACTCCAGATTATATCCCCTTATAGAGGTCTGCCATACACATGCTGGTGGAAACTACGGCAGGCGCCATTCAAGGTCTACTGTAGTCTGCTGCACCAGCATAAAGACAGCAGGTCCCTGTTCTGTGATATAATCTGAAATAAGGACCAATGCAGAAAAAGTCAAGGTATTCTAACCAAGAAAGTTCTCTTCTAATTGTTGCTAAGTGAAATTGACTAGGGATGTGCACAAATGGGTTTGGGGGCATTCCATTCATAATGAATTGAATGTTACAGTGCCTGACAAAAGTTCTGTCGCTTATCCATGTTGTTGAAACCAAAGCCTATAACCTGACTTAAAATTCATCCATTGGTTTTAAAAATGACTCATATGAAAGCTGAAACCCTCCCAAATGAGGTTTTTAAAAAGAAAATAAATTTGCTTCACTGCTGAAATATTGATCATTTAATGAACACAGAAAGGTCAGATTTTGGCGAGACAAAAGTTTTGTCGCCCACAAAAAGTAATGTGAAAATCAAACAGATAATTCACTTCAAATACAAAGATATGTTTCATAACATTGGTGAATGAAGTTGTGGTGCTATTAGAGCCATATTTAATATTTTGTGTGACTTCCATGAGCCTGAAGGACTGCATCCATGCGTTTCGGCAATGATTCATACAATTTATTGATGAAGTCATCAGGAATAGTAAAGAATGCAGTTTTACATGCCTCCCAGAGTTCATCAAGATTCTTTGGTTTTGTGTTCCAAGCTTCCTCTTTCATCCTACCCCAAACATGTTCAATGATGTTCATATCTGGTGACTGGGCTGGCCAGTCCTGGAGCACCTTGATCTTCTTTGCCTTGAGAAACTTTGATGTAGAGATGGATGTATGAGATGGAGCGCCATCCTGCTGCAAAATTTGACCCCTTTTATGATTGGGACTGTAAGAGGTAGCTAATAAGTCTTGATATTTTAGGCTATTGATATTGCCTTCCACCTTGCAAATGTTTTGCACACCCCTATACTGAATGTAACCCCAGACCATGATCTTTCCACCACCAAACTTAACTGCTTTCTGGGTATATCTTGGATCCATACGGGCTCCAGTAGGTCTCCTGCAGTATTTGCGGCAGCTGTGGTGTAATTCAACTGAAGATTCATCTGAGAAATCCACCTTCTGCCACTTTTCCAGCATCCCTCCGTTTAGTAGGCTGTGGGCCTTGGCAAATACCACACGGTTTTTTAATTGCTTTTTGTTTAGTGCTGGCTCCTGGGCACTGATTCGACCATGGAGGCCATTTCGAGACAGAATCCTACAAACTGTTCTAGTTGACACAGGGACTTGAGGTGACCAGGCCTGTTGGAGCTCTGCTGTAGTGGAAGAAGGGCTGGCTTTTGATTTTCGAACCAACAAACGTTCCTCCTGAGCAGTCGTCCTGCGGGGTCTGCCAGACCTGAGCTTGTCAAAAACATCTCCAGTCTCTTCAAATCTTTTTGTAATTCTTTGTACTTGACGCTGAGACACATTAAAGGTGCCAGCCACCTCTGCAGAGGATCTGGTCTTCAGTCTCCTGATAATCAAGGCTTTGGTTGCAGGGTGGCTTTTTGGCATGTTGTCAGAGGTCAAGTTACAGTTCAAGTGAAGGTCTGGAGTGCTGGAGTTCTTTTTATACACACCCACTAATTATCCAATCAATTAGTGAGCACAGGTGAGGCTGTAAACTAGGATTAGGTGCATTATATGACAAGGCGACAAAACTTTTGTCTAGCCAAAATCAGACCTTTCTGTGTTCATTAAATGATCAATATTTCAGCAGTGAAGCAAATTTATTTTCTTTTTAAAAACCTCATTTGGGAGGGTTTCAGCTTTCATATGAGTCATTTCTAAAACCAATGGATGAATTTTAAGTCAGGTTATAGGCTTTGGTTTCAACAACATGGATAAGCGACAGAACTTTTGTCAGGCACTGTAGAAAATCCATATTCGTACTAATAGATCCCCTTCAAATGTGGTAGAATTCTATTCAGCACAAATGTATTTGTATGAATACATATTTGATATGAACAAATACATATCCGATATGTATCCAACATGAACGCATATATATCTGATACGTATCCTGTAACAAATCCGCTCTGAAAGCATCAAATCTGACCTGAATCCAGTTCTAATCCATTCTTGATCCATGTTGAATGCATTCTGGATGTGTTGCAGATGTGACCGGCACAGCAGCTTTCCCACCTCCCCAGTTTAACAAATGTCTGAAATATGCGTATTCATACAAATGTTAATGTACAAATGTCCTAATATTCAATTCATGCACAAATGTCCAAATTCAGACACATTTGTATGAATAACAAGTGTTACGAATATTCTTTTTGTATGTGTGCACATCCCTAAAACCGACCTTTTAATTTTGGCACTTTGTACAATGGCCACTGGAGTAAACTAGACCTAATTTGTCTTTAGTAGGCCCCATTTTCATGAAATAAAAAGCCCGCTAAAAAGCTTCTTTTGCCATGGAGCACCTGCATGCAGAGCTTTTCTTTGGGCTTCCAGGGCCACAAAGGAGGAAAATGCATGGAAGAAAGAACCCCCTTTAAACAAGACTACCAAGGCACTTTTTGGAAGCCGCGGGCATTCCTAGCAACATTGTGCATGGAGACGCTCCATGGCAAAAGAGGTATTTGGGGGCAGGGATCGCTGGCCAGAGAGATCATCTCTCTCTCCCTCTGTTTTTCTTTGCCTCTCATCCACAACCAGCATTCAAGATCTATGAAAACAGTAGGCAGGCATTCCAATCACATAAGATACATTGTAATGAACTGCTTCTGCCCACAATTGAAAGTGTTGAGAGTGAATGAGCGCATGATCGCTCAATCACTGGCTGGGGAGGCATTTCAGCAGCCAGAGATCTTGTAAACAGCATAATAAATTGCTTCCGCCAGAGCACTGGCTGCAGCCCGGCTCTGCCTTTGCAGGCAAGGGAGACGGACGGAGAACTTGTGAATACCCATGGCTATTTTTCTTTTGGGCTTGTCGGGGGTTGTCTTCCTGGTTGTGGCAGCACAGAGCGCAGTCCCTCCCCATTCCTGCTGGCACCCTATCAACCAGAGAGCGGGGGGAGAAAAAGATGGAGGCAAAGAAAACACACTTCTTTGGGGATGGTAGGTGAGTTTTAAACATGCGTTTTGCCGAGCCTCATGGGGACACTTAATTTGGAATTGAATGGTATTTTTAAAGTCCGCTGCAATAGAGGGACAATAGAGGGACAATAAAGAGACAATATAGAAACAAAAAAGTTCCATGTAGATGGGGCCATACAGAGTTTTTACTACTCTAGAAGAACTTCCAGGAATGGATTCCCCTCCAGGCAGCAGGCAGAGTGAACCTAACGTGCAGATGCTTGTGCAACACCACATTCCCAGTAGGACCTCTGTTGGGGTAGCCCCTTTGGGCTGTGTGGATCCTGCCTACAAAATTAAAATAGCATAACTAGAAAGATTGCTTATGTGCAGGCATCTAGACATTGCTTAACTACATCTCTGATGTTGCCTTGCTATTACCATGCAGGATGGGACTGATAGCAAATTCAGTTTAGCAACATCTGGAGACCCATATATGAAGCCACTTATGTTCTAGGATACGAAAGTGTATGCCTCAATAAATCTGTGGATATATGTATGACAAGCATCTGGACGCTACTGATTCTGCTAAAACAGTCTGTTATAGGAGATTGAATGAGCCAAGAACAGATGGGAAAAGGCGCCCCAACAATAATAAGAAACCAGAAATATTTTAACAACATGTGTAGTGCACATAAGTAACGGGGATGAATGTACACTTTCCATCACAATTCAAACATAGCATTAAAAGTATTATTGGTACAGTACATGTTCATTCTTGCAGTTGCCCATAGGACACTGTGCTCAGATCTTCATCCTAAATAGGAATCCAGCTCCAGAATTGGCAAAATGAGGTATGATTTTATTTTATTTTTTACTTAGATACACTAGTGCATGCATTTAATCTCACTACACTATGCCCAGTTAATGCAATAAAAGAGCATCCTGACGTGGATAAATTAAATGAATGTGGGGACCACACTTTAAGTGAACTCTGTGAAGGCTGTTCAGGTTATCCCTCGTAACCGTACCCCAGGGGTGAATTTGACCATAAATCTATAAAGCAAAATGAAATGTTATTGAAGGTATGTTCTTGCAGCTGTCCTTCAGCTGAGAAAAGTTCAGCCTCACTTAAAGAATCAATATGTTGATAGAGCCGTGTTTTCAATAAAAATGAGAATATGGCTAGTTGGATGGTCATTAATTTCCAGAAGTAGCCAGTGAGTTCTGAGCATTTACATTTAATTGCCAATTATTTGGAGGGGATGAGGGGATTGTCCAGACTGAAATCTTCAGCAATCATATTTCCCTTTCAACATATGCATAAATTCAGATTCTCAGAAATGCAAAGGGAACAATGAGGTGGGGCGATTCTTTAGCTCTATATCCATTCTTCCCCCTTATGTAGCCTTATGCTCATTCTGCCACCTTGTGGCCATCATATATATTACAGCAAAGTATTAAGCTGTCTTTCTTTTACTCCATGACTTATTTCAAGATAATAGCTTAGGCTTTGGTCTCAACTACATTAGGGCTGTGAACATAATACATTATGTACACATTAGCCCACCCTGAATCAAGACATTCTGAGATTAGATTCAGCATCTAATCTACTGGGTGTGGAAGGATGCTGCCTAATTTGCCCTTGTATGCCAACCACTCCTGCTGATCAGAACAACACGGTTGAAGAGGTACCGCATTGTGCATTGTGATGCATCTTCATTTATGGCTAATTATGTGATATGTTTTCCCAATACTGAAGCCAGTCTTTTGCAGCCCTGGCAGTCTGATTCCTCTTTTAGGCACTCTTTGTGCAAATAAAGGCGTAGGCTTATCTAATGCCTTTAAGAATGTGCATGTTGCACTGCCAAATTAGCTTGCTGAAATTAAGAGCTCAGGTTTCACTGTAATGGCAAAGAAAAACAACAGTAGTCATTGATGTAGTTATTAAGGCTGATCAGGTAAGATAAAATTTTAAGACTAATATTCATGAGGTCTGCCGAGGAGCAGAGGGCCCAATTTTTCAAAGGACCTCTAAAATGGTTTGCAACCAATGCTGCCAATAAGAACTGCAAACAAGTAACTGATAGACAATGCTCACAGTTCATCAAAATAGTGGTGAAAGAACTTAGATGACACACTGTCAAATGAAACAGTCAACTGTTGTCATCAGACATATGCTTCATAATAGTGTACATGGAATCGTTTCTGCACTTGATCTTCATATCCTAGGGCAGGGCCCCATTCCAGGATACAGAACCCATCCCAAGCTGGGATATGTTGCTACAGAGGTGGGACAGGGCTGTCTGTAGTCAGGGAAACCATTCTTTTCCATGCCTGGCAGCTGCCTCTGAAAAACCCTTGAAGGCAGCAATGAGGCTATGAAGATTGTGCAGTTTTGCTCTTGGCCTCCAGAGTTCCTGTCTTGAACAGTTTTGGGATAGATCCACTTCCTGTGGTGTTTCTGGAGCACCACCAAAAAATGTCTCCCACAGTATACCAGACCATGGGGGTATACCATCCACATGTCTAAATGGTTTGCTATAGCAAGAAAAGCAACATCGCATGGGAGAAAATACTCTTGATAAGTCTTACCTCACACTTCAAAATGAATTCTGGATGAAATTGCATGAGCTGTGAATTAAGGAGAGGATAGACCTGAATAAAGCACACTCAGTGCCTTGAGTCTGAGGGACTGAACAAACTAATCAATATTGCTAATGTTCTAGTGGTTGTTCTACTTTCTATCACATCCTGTCTAAAACTCCTCCCCATCACTAAAACAGTTTCCCTAAACTGAAATAACAGAGCCGGATGCAAACGCGAATTTGCCTGATCCCATTACTTTCAGCCAGAATCGCATTCAATCTGGATTCTGAGGACGTACGTGACTCAAGGGGGGACTCCAGTGGCTACTTTTTAAAAACTGCTTTTCAGGGCTGCCCTGTCCTCTTCCTCCTGGCGTGAACGTGCCACCCATAAGGGACCCCTTCACGGAGCCTAGCTGGGTGGCTGGGTGGTTGCTGCTTGCCTGGATGGAAGAAAAATGGCAGTGGACAGCCGTTCAATGGCAAGATCGTTATCAGGTGTGAAGTGCTTGGATTGCTACAGTGGATTGCTTGGATTGCTACTAGGGCTGCTGCTTTAAGAGGTGGATTCTTACAGCAAAATCACTATCTTTGGAAGCAAGCTATTGGGGGAGGGAAACTCTCATCCCTTAATACGGAAGGGTTCCCACAGTAAAAAATGTAAAACGTTTCAAGCGCACGAACCAGAGTGAGACCTATTGAAATGAGGATTAACATTTACAACGCTTTGGGGTGATTTAACACACTGAAAGTGTGTTAAGCCAAACTGACATGGATTGAAAACGGTTTGAAATCGAAATAAGGTTGTAATGGGGATGCGGCTTCAGTGTCTCTGCCACTGTTTCAATGCTCAAATGTTGTTCTGTGCAAAACTGCAAAATGTTCACACTAAGATGAATGCAGGAGTGGACTCCCATGTAACCCTTTAACTAGAATAGGCAACAACAACAATAAAAGGTGGAACTAAAGGTGTGTGTTTTTTCAATTCATATCCCTTCTCAGAGGCTCCACAGCTCTAGCAGCTGCCAGCTGACTAGCTGAACTTATTTCCTTCAGCAATCAATTTGTGCCCTTTTTCTTAAGCAGGCAGAAAAACTGAAGGAGACATCCCAGCCCACTGATTTTTTCAGGGCAGCTCTTCCAGGCAAAACTCTGCATGCAGATGCATGCTGGATGATGCACAAGGTCACATGCACTGACATGCACTGGTGCTTGCTGCAGCCCCATCCACGGAGGGACTTAAAATGTGGATAGAACACATTCCCTACAAGATGGAAGTAAGTTCCCCCCACCTCTTGAATGTGACTCTCTAATTGGGAGTCACATGACGAGGTAAAGCACTTGACAGTCCTATGTCTCTAATGCAGTCTCATGTTTTGATGAATTGCAGTTTGGTGCATTTTGTTTGTGTAAATGGCACCCAATATTCACATTTGGATGTCCATTGAGCTGTAAATATGACACATTTTCTGTAGTTCACATGTATGCAGAGTTTGCTATTCTCTTCCCCTTCAATTGTACAAAGTCTCATATCGCAAAACTTCCATGATATAAAAGGCTTCAGGCCATCAACTGGACCAAAGCAACACTTGCAGGCAGGTACACAAAGTAGCTGTGAAATGAATTGTTTTCCTTTTCGCCTGTTTGAGCATTTGAGCTTTGGATGGAAAAGAATGGTGCCCACAGGACATTGGTAGAGATGACAAAAGTTTGAGCACAAAGCTTCTGTCCACCAGAAGTGGCCAATGCTATCTATTTAATTATTTGCTTCACTGCAGGATAATCTTAGCAAGAAAACGTTCTTTTATTAGCAAAGCCAGTAGACTTGACTGTTGAACTTCTGCTTCAGGCTAATATGCCTTTGCTTTGGAGTCTGACTCTCCGATGGCAGCCTAATTGGTCCTTTATGAGAAAGTCCAAGGGCGTTCCTTAAAAGCATGGCTTCAGTATGTCAGTGCATTTAACGGTATCCCTCTGCGCCTGTCTGCCTTTCACTGTTATTTTTCCCCCTCAAGTATAATTACTCATTAGATAAATAACAGCAGCAATAAAAAATACAAAGGAGATTTGGGATCAGATTAAACCAAACAATTACAATCGTAGGAGATGCTTCTGTGTGTGTGTTGTTTAGAATTGCTTATAATACAAATACTGTGACAATGAGGAGAATGATGTGCAGTCCTTCTTGTCGCTGGTAAAAAATTCAACAGGCATTGCCTTGGCAAATTTGAAAACGTAATTGGAAAAAAATATTTACTATAGATCTTTACACAGTCCCAGTGAGTGGGATTTCTGAAAGCTTGAGCAGTTATGGGGTTTATTTTCAGCATTTCTCCCAATTTGTTTCAAGGGTAAACATTATTTATCAAATATTTTTTTAAAAAAAAAGATGGGAGGGGAAGGAAGGAAGGAAGGAAGGAATTATAATATTTTATGATTAATTCAATCCTGAAACTTTGTGTACAACTTTGAGCCGATCACCAAGACCTCTGACCATTTCCAGCTCCTGTTCTTCACTATTCCGAGCACCATGCTGATAGCAGAGGAAATTAAATTGACCCATTTTATTTAAAAACTTTGGAAGGGTGTAAACCTCAGCTGTGTGATTGCCACTGTGTCAGAGCTGCTGATGACCTAAGCCTTGAATTTAAGGGATTTATGCTGGCAACACTTTATAATAAGTGGCAAAAGATTATTTCTGCCTTTGGTACTCATTATTATAACATTAATTGGGGTGAAAGGTAATCCGTTTTGTATGCTAAATCATGGATCTTCTCTTAAAAGGTTAGTGGAAGGGATGGCGTGTGCTTGCCTGCCTGTGCAGCATTCAGGGGTTTCGTAACACTGTGGCTTCAGACTTGACAAGCAAAGGTATCACCTCTGCAGAAGTTGCTCACCAATGGCTGCCTGTGTGCAATTGTAAGTGGAATGACCTTTGCAGACGCAGGTGAGCCTGATTGGTTATTGGGGTTTCTCAATGATCCTGAGGCTGATTCTGGCTCGGGGATTTTTTTTTTTTTCTGCAGGGGGAGTGCCTGGACAATCAAAGAATGCTGGATGGTTTGATTCATGGTATTTAGCACATGCAACAAACTGCTGTAGAGCAGAATGCTGCTGTTCAGATTCCAGCCACTCTTTGTTCTAACACCAGATAGCATGCTCAGTTTTCATTACACTCTTATGAGGTGCCATCCTCTGAGGACAGCTTTCCTACTGTTTTTTTTTTAAAAAAAAAAATAATTCTATAAGACCACCTCCAGGTAGCAAGCGGCAATGCAGGATCTAAGGGCATTTTAGCAACTGGCCTAAAGGGCAACCTGGGGATGCTCCAGCTTGAGTCAGTTCTATTCCGGAAACAGCTTTGTGTGGGCCAGACCATCCCCAGCTGGATAGAGGTGGAGCACAATAACATGTTCCACAACTATACTAGTCATGCCTGGGATGCAGCTAGTAGGCCCTGGCAGTGCCCCCTTCACACTTCTTCTGGGCAGGGAGGGGTAGTGCAGCCATAGTAGTGTGCCACGTCACCTGGTCACCATGGCAACAGTCCGCATGCCTGGCAGTTGCTGCAATGAGGTGATCACCACCAGGTGTGTGCATGAATACAATTTTCAGGATTTGATTCGATTCAAATCTTGAAAATTCAAATTTACCCAAAGTCAATTAGAATTAAGCAAATCTGAATCTATTTGTTTGAATTTTCAATTTGAATGTGCACTTACGAATGTCAACAACATTCATATGTGCCCATGTGCATAATTACACATCCTGTACACATCTGTACAAGTCTGTATGCATCCCATAGTTATCCTGTATGCAACCCATTTTCATCCCGTACAGATGCAGGAAAGGTGCATGCGTGCAAGTACGCATCATGTACAAACCCGTACATATGAATGTCCAAATAATTCGAACGAACAGATTCAAAAATTCAAAAATCGTTCCAATATTTAAATTTAAACTTGTGGACATTCGATTTGAATTCGAATGTCAAAATTTGGACAAATGTCTTGAAATATTTGTACACATCTCTAATTGCTGCTAGTACAGCAAGGATCCTACTCACCCAGCACTTGGTGAAGTGGCAGGTAAGTTTGGGATGTATTGGGCATTCCAAAGTGCGGACACCCAATCCATCCCTAACAAAGGTACAAAAGGACCCTAAGAAAAGATCCCACAATTGCCTCTTGTCGTCTCTCGCCAGAGGCAAGGAACAGTCCCAGGCTTACCTTCATGACTGCCAGATCATTTCATAATGAGCTCACATTAGGGCTGCCATAAGTCAGCCAAATGCCTGCACACTTCCGTTTGTTTCTTTCTGCATACTTGGTAGCCCCAAGTGAACTAATTACAAACAGACCAGCAAACATAAAAGTAAACATTGCACTAACGGGAAACTCAGTATCATTGCTAGATTTCCCATAACAGTGATATTAACTAACCCCAGACCCTATTGGGATTGCTACAATTACGTCCAATCTAGTTCCAGGGAAATCGTGTGTTTTAGTGTACATGTGGAGGTTTCTAAGTCTTGGCATTATGTAACCCATGACAATCACATGCCTGAAACAGAGCAAATCATACCCTTGTGGCATTATTGTCATCTAGGTGAATATCTGAAATATAATAGACATTGAAGCTGCAGTTAATAGCCCAAGAGCCTGTTCTTTGAGCAACTGGATTTTGTAGATGTAATTGCCTTAAACTACAGCTGAGCATATTTTAGATCTGTTAGTAGCTATTTGGGGTTTCTACCTGAAGGCAGCTGGGAACATGGAAATATATTTTCTTAACTTGTAATGTTGCCTGGTATCAAAGTTTCCATGTACATATCAAATTGAAACCTTGACTGGAAATCCTATATTATCCTCCATCCTACTGAGGAGCAGATATGGGGCTAAGGGTCTTTCTGCACATTCCTGCAGTGTTCTGGGACTAGGCAACACATCTAGGAACAAGCAAGGTTGTTCCATGCAAGGTTTGCAATACAACTCAAGCAACAGAAGAAATTGACTGAAAATAGAGCTCTTCTGAATATTGTTCTCTCAGATAAACACCAGTATTGGCTGTGGGGCAAGGGCACAGCTGGAACTCTTCCCAGATGATAGACACTGGGTGATAGGTGTTCTTAAAAGTCCATCCTGCACTAGCAAACCTTTCTTTGAAATGGCCCAGTTCAGTGCATTCGGGGTTGCAATGAACCCTACCTAGCAACAGATGATGGTGAATGGAAGCAGCTTTCGCCTGTGCCCACCCAAAGAGGAAGAAGAGGAAGAGGAAGAGGAAGAGGAAGAAGAAGAAGAAGAAGAAGAGGTGGCTTTTCTACTCTCACTTTTCTCAACCTTTTAAGGAGACTGAGAGCAGCTGACAAAGCTTCCTATTCTTCTCCCCACAACAGACAACCCTGTGAGGTGGGTGAGGCTGTGAGAGCTCAGAAGAGAGCTATGACTAGCCCAAGGTCACCCACCTGCCTTCATGGGGGAGTGCGGAATTGAACCTGATATTCCCAGATAAGAGTCCAGCTCCCTAACCACTGACAAACACATATGCATGCACACCAAATTATATGATATCTTGAAATTGCATTGGAATCATTTCCAGTTAGAAATTATTCGAAAGGGTAGCAAGTTGTAGCAGGATTTTCTACAACATACTTCCCATCCTCCCTTAATTCCCCCACCCACCAGACTGTAACTGGAAAGCAAAGTATACGGCTGCATCTCCACAATGGGGGATAGGAGGGCCCAGAGGCAAGTTTCACAGTGGTTCCACATCACACACACCAGCTCTCTTTGAAGCTGGGGACTGAACATTCCCTGATTTTGAAGATGCAGCATAGTCCAGGCTATAAAAAATACTTCCAATTAATGTACTATGAACTAGATAGGTTCTTCATCATGAGCGATCATACCCCACTTTCAAGAAAAGGGGGCTAGAGAAAGTAGGTAACCAAATCCTTGAGCCATTAATTGATGGATCATGAATCACCAAAATTTGGGAAATACTGATTTACAATATTAATCACTCCTACCTTTATAGGTAGTTATAAACATTGTATACAATTCCCTGCTCCCCACATAACATTCTTTATCATTGCTTTACTCTCACAAACTAGTTTAAATTATTTTTTCTAGTACTGACAGTCTATGGATTTTTTTCTCTTTCTTAATAATTAGTCAAATAGCAAGGAAATGAAATACAGGCTAGCCAGGAGCATATCATGCTGTGCCAAGAAACAAACCAAAACAGATCTGAAATCTTAGATGCTGAATTTGTTGATGGAATATGGATGCAAGTGTTTCTTTTCTAAATGTAAGAAGAATGCACTAATGGAGCAGTGAACAGTTTCTTCCACGCGATAGCCACAAAATCTTTATTCCACATAAAATGATGACCTTTGAGAGAAATGTGCCAACCGCACTGCATAATCCACTTTTTGTTTACCCTGTTCCATGACTCGGATGAGTGTTCTCTGTGGCCGCTTGACCTCTCCAGGAACAGCAGCATCTTTCAGGAAGGTCAAACAGTCACAGAAACTAAGAATGGATTAAAATCTAAATCTTCAGAGAAATCCTAGCATTTATTAGACCCTGAAAGGAAGTTTCAGGAGCTGTTTCAATTATGGGAGGCTTTGAAATGAAATGAACACGTTAAGTGTGTAACATCCATCACTGCTTTGAGGAGGCTTGACCCTAGAAGATGAATATATTTATTTGAAAGAACTGTAAGTCCACGTAGAACTGGGTGATGGTAAGGGGGAGGGGGGGCTACAAAGAATGGTAGAAATGTATTGTAGTTATCAAGATCCCCTCTAGAATCTGCCTTTTGCCTGCATATGTTCTATTGCTTTTATGTGAAAAGTGTAAATCACAGTGATTTATCTTATTATTTTAGGTCAAAATACATCATGTAATCTGTAGCTTACAGAGCTACTTGAAACTGAAGATATTAACAGTCATGTTTCTAGTAATGGCCATCATTTGTTAATAGAAAGGTGCATGAATTGAAATGTAGTGGTTCAGTTCAGTTCAAACTTCCTTTGGTTTGGGTTCACTCTGAACCTTTTCTTCAAACTACAGGTGGTTTGTTTACAAGTGAAAGAAGCAAACTATATAGAACCACCCTCGGTTCTCTATAGTTTGCTTGGTTAGAACAACTCTTGGTTCTAAGACAAGATTTCACTAGTGCCCTTGCTGTCTCTCACCACTTACCTGCATCTTGGGAGTGGGTTAGGAGGATATCCAGAGCTTATAGCAATCTCTCGCTGAATGACTGACAGATACATGTGGAAGGGCTGAGAGTCTAGAGGTGACCCCTCACTGTTTTTAACCATACATCCCATGATTAAATTGGCACTGTCAACATTGTCATATGAAAGCAAAAGGTGCCTCTTAAAACACAAGTCGATGATGGACAGACATTTGCAAATGTTAAGAGAAAGCCTCTCAAAGGCTGACATGGGGCTCCAAATAAAAATTACACTCTGCGGTGGATGCTCCGTAATTTGAGTTTTCAAATATATGTTTATTTATGTACAGATTTAAACTGGTGCAGCAAGTAAATAGGATTAACCACAAAATCTATATTTGGTGACTGTCCAAGGAGTCTTCCAAAACACAAAGACATATATTGCATTTCCAGACTCTGTTTTCATCTGTATAAAATATTCATCACAATTTCAAGAAAAATTGCATTAGGAATGTTAAACTTTAAACTCTTGGGGGAAGAGGTATCAGTGGCCTCCCCTGCATTCTCTCATCCAACATTTCACTTAACTTATAAAAGTTCAACCTCACCTTCTCAGGTAAAGATACAAAAGTCATAAACAAATCCGCTGCCAGTCCACATATCCTCAGCAATGAGACCCAATGAAAGTCTGAATTCTGTATAGTTTCAAATGCTCAAGGAGTTAAGTCACTTAAGACGAAAGTATTAACTGCACATTAACCCTGCAGGCGATGTCAAAGATTTTCCGTAAGAAATAAATTCTTCCACCAGTATTAGCAGCTACAAGTTTATTGCCAAATGGGATACTCTTATGCAGCGTAATGCTTCTAATACTTCTTGACATTTTTGCAGGCTGCTGGCTAATATTCCAAACTCTGTCCAGTTGAAATAAATGGTGGTAGTTTAGACTCAGGTGAAGTTTGAGACCCATGGAGGTTGAAGGAGAAAGCGGAGAGTTGTGGGTCTCACACTGAAGAGAGTAAGATGGCAGATGCTGGGGAACACAGTTGGCAGTGCTGTGTTGTGGAAGAAGAAGAAGAAGAGTTGGCTTTTCTACCCCACTTTTCTCACCCATTTAAGGGGACTCAAAGCGGCTGACAAAGCTTTTCTATTCTTCTCCCCACAACAGAGCACCCTGTGAGGTAGGTGGGGCTGTGAGAGCTCAGAAGAGAGCTATGACTAGCCCAAGGTCACCCACCTGCCTTCATGGGGGAGTGCGGAATTGAACCCGATATTCCCAGATAAGAGTCCAGCTCCTTAACCACTAGGGATGTGCATGAATAATTGTAAAATTCTATATTTGTACAAATTTGTACATTCATATACGAATCCAATGTTATGACATTCATAGACATTCATAATTGTATGAATGATTTGGAACATTTCTGAAATCGGGGATGTAGGAAAGCACCTGCACCAGTCAAATCTGCAACAGATCCAGAGTGCATTTGACATGGACTGAGTGCAGATCCAAAGTAGATTCAGGGTGGATTTGATGCTTTCAGAGCGGATATGTTACTAGATACAAATAAGATACGTATGCATTTGAATCAGATATTCACACCAATTTGTATGAATACATTTGTATCAAGTAGAATCCTCACAGGTATTTTGGCATAAAGACTGTACCATAAGGGATCATAGTCATGGCATCCCTGAATTAATGCAGTCAGTGTGCAGACAAGTGCACTGCCCATGGAGAAGTTTCCTGTACCTGATGACCTCCCTCCTCAATGTCAAGATCCTAGATCTCAGATGAAGCTACAATCAAAACAGATGGGGGCAGTCCTCCACCCCATCTTGGAAATCAAAACCAAAGATTCCAGCTTTGATCTTGATGGCAGGAGAGTTACCATCCCCCCCCCCCTGACTGCACTTTTAGGCTGTGTCTCCACTTCTTGGCTCTGGACACTTCCATGTTCAAAGTACCACTGCTACCATGTGTCAAATTTTCATGGCAGCAGCTGCATCAGGGTGACCTCAGCATACTCTGTTTTGGATTCGGGGCCTCCTGTGCAGGACAGTTTCTCCCATCCTGCACAGATGAGGCATTATTCCACAATGCTGCTTTGTTCAAAATGGACACAAGGAAAGTGCCTTCTTTCTGAAAGTGGAGATGCTGCCCACCTCATGCAATTAAATCTGGTCTATGAATCTAGATCTTAGGCCTCCATATATACAGGTTAATGTGGTCATGGAGGCCATGTCCCCCACTGTTTATTTATTTATTTGCATTTCTATCCTGCCCTATACCCAAACTCTGTTATGGCTCCATCTGTACTTGTCAGAGCCAGATCTGGATTAATAGGCCCTTAATCTGCATCTCTGGTAAACCCAACTAAAGGCCTTGTTCTATAACATGGAAAGCATGTGAATAGAATGCTCTGTGTGCTGGGAGTAGTGGGGGTTGCTTTTCACTGCTTTTTACACAAGCATCATAGCTGCAGGAAGGCATGGGCCAGATCAGCACCTTAAGTGCAGACAACACGCATCCACACAATGTGGATAAATGGGCCAGGCTAATCCAGACCCACTGACCCAGAGTGGTGCTATGGAGCCAGACAGGAAGCAAACACAAAATCTAAGCAGCGGTGGCAGCACCCATATTGCTGCTGCTCCTGAGGTCTGAAGGGAGCTCTTGAAGGGGTTGCTGAATTGTTGAGGATGGCTTTAGGTACACTCTCTGGCTGAGGAACCAGAGCTGGAAAGATGGTTGAAGTTGGTGATGGGGCACTCTGGTGGTTCTTTTTGCTTCCAGCATTGTCACAGCAGGTCACAGTGACCTTTTCAACACATTTGCCCAGCCAAAGGCCTGTTACTGATCAACTTTGGCACTGAACATGGTTCAGGCTTTGTTTTAAAAAGAAATAATCAGCATTCAAGACCAAAGCCTTGAAAAGACCATTGCCAGCCTGAGCACTTGATCATAGCTGCACTTTGAGCCCTGCTGTCCCCTACAGCATGTCTGTGCATTGAAACATTTCCCTCTTCTGTGAAGTGAATAGAGGGCATCATTTGGATGTTGCTGTCATCTCCCAGAACCTGGTAGTGAAATCATGGCCTTCCTTTCATGCATTTGAAACACAAGTATTGTCAGCAGAACCATATTCAACCAAAGAAGATTTAGAATGTCTGCTTAGTCTTCTCTTGGGCTTACCAAAAATGGACTTTCTGTAAAATGGCCAAGGTGACAATCAGTTCTGTCATTGTGCTTTTTGCAAAGCTGTGTTTTTCCTCATTCACATTGGTGGTTTTTTGTTTTTGTTTTTGTTTTTTCCATTCAGGGTTCCAGCATCTGCTTGGATTTATGGCTGTCGTTTACTGGAACTATTACTTTTCTATTGCTGGGGCACCTACTGACGCCATTTCAATATAGGCTTCATTGAAAATCTTTTAAGTTCAAATGTGCATGAGGGTACAGGAAACTTGCAAGATATTCCAAGGTTCCCGCTGTTTAAGTGCAGGTTTTGTGAAAGTGAGCTGGACTGAGCATGACCATAACCACAGTTCTGCTTTCCTTGCTTTCCCTGCTGACCCTTCTACCAGAGAATGTTTATCCAGATAGTGCCACCTCATGCATAGTATCCAATGTACATAAATCCTGTACGTTGAAATGTTAGAGCAGAAGGAAACTCCTGGCATAAAGTCAAGGATGGGGAAATGGAAGAGTCAGCAGCATGATGTGGCTGCCTTCCCACCCGACACACACACACACACACACAAAGCCTATTGTGTTTGGAGCTTTAATAAAACACAACCATCTTTCCTATTGCACAGAAAGTTTCTCTTTATCCTGTGCTGGAGCACAGGGGCAACTTCCCATCTGTGGTCAATAATGGCTGGGACATCAATACCTACAAAACCCTAGCAGCACTAAGAAGGCTCCCTTTGATCTTCCCAAACTATGGGCCTCTTCACACTTGGCCTTTTTCTGGAGTATATCTCAGGATCCAGGTCTGTATTCCACATGCTATTGAAGGCACTGCCAGGCCTCACTTTGGGCCTGCTGTAGCCTGCACCAGCATGTGAACAGCAGGCTCCTATTCTGACATATATTCCAGAATAAACCTAAGTGCGAACAGACCCCATGTTTTGAACCATAGCAGAGAGATCAAAGTAAGGGTCCAGTCAAAGCTCCATCCCATCCCCAAAGAACCTCTCAGAAGGCCATCACTGTTAGAAATCTGCATCAATCCACAGAGGACATATTTGGAATCAGTTGTTTTTTTGGGTGAGAATGAGGCAATGTGAATTAAGGCAACTCCAACTCCAGTATTTCATGGCAGGGTTTCAGAATACCCAGCAAAAACAAAAAAAGAATCTTAAGCTAGAAGAGAGGTAGGTTAACACACAGTTGACAATGGTACTGAGTCCTATAGGAAGGAGTACAGAGTAGGGAGGTACACAAATATTCATAACATTCAAAATTCAGATGAATTCAAACATTTGAATTTTAATCAAATGTTTTGATACATTCATATGAAGCTTCGTATGCAATTCATATAGGATTTGTATGCTATTCATATGCATTCATATGGGATTCATATGGGATTGAACATTTGTATCAAATACGAATCCTACCACATTCGAAGGTGATCTATTCAAATTAATACGAATTTTCATGCACTCGATTCAATATGAATCAGACTTTAAAAAAAAACATTCATGCACATCCCTAGTACAGTGGCCTCTCTTCCACATGGTGGAACAGCTTAAGGGGAGGTCATGTGCCCCGCTAGCATGCTCAGTCCACATTGGAAGGATCATCACCCAATCTAAGCAACCAAAATGGCCATTTAGGGTGTTTTTCCACTGTCACTAGAAGTACCCATTAAGTACTCATTAACGAGTAATTAATGGCATTAATGTACCCATTAATGGGTACTTAATGGGTACTTCTAGTGACAGTGGAAAAACAACCTTAGACTAGATAGTGGTAGTATGGATATGCACAAATGAAAATTGGCAGTGAACTGAATACCTGTTAAATTCAGTTCAACGGTGAATCTGTTAATTGAATAAATGGTTGTTTGCATTCCATTCTGAACTTGTTTGAAAACAAAAAAAAGCCATTTTCTCATTGGAAAAAAAGCCCTTTTCAAGGGCAAAAACACAGCTAATATGAACAATTAAATTTGGAAACAAGTTTGTGTTCATTAGCAGGAGACAAGTTTGGTTTGAATGAATGGCCAAATATTTGAACAACCATGTGTTCAGCTTCATGCAAAAATCTGCTATCATGAACTGTTTGATTTCATTTTTGAAAAGAAGCCAAAATTTGTTCATCCCTAGCTGGTAGATTTTTTTTAAGGTCTACTGACGGGTCAGGTGGTGCTAGGATGGAAAAGGGAGGTATACAGAAGAGCACAGGCCACATAGTTCCAATTTAGCAGGCGGGGCATTTCAATGGCACACCAAATTGCACCACCAAAGTGGGTCTCTCTAGGGCTTTAAGGCCAGGAAATTTTAGCAGTCCACAGCCAAGTTGTTCCTAGGATGGTTGCTCCCAATTGGCAGCTATGATAGCAGAGGAGTGTGAACAGGACTCACTGGGGAGCAGATGGAACTGCTCCAACTAGTAAGTGTGAACAGGCCATTAGGTTGTACAGAATGAAGCTACCGTATATACCAAGTTCATATAATAGTTCAATATCGCTTACGCTGATTTAGAGCAGTCCACTGAAAATCTCCCAACTTTCCAAGATTTTCCAAAGACCTTTGCATGCAAAACCTCTCCTTTGATACTTAGCTGCTTGGATCATCTTGTGGGAGATATCTGTGATCATTTCCTCACCAGGCAGTAAAGTCCTGAACAGCCAGCAAAGGGATTGCAGTAGGTGTTAACGCCTGAATCATGACAGGGGGTGTACAAAAACTATTCTGGTGCATGCCAAAAGGAGGTTTTTTAAAAAGAAAAACAATCCTTTGTTTAAAAAAAAAGGATAAAAGCATAGGTTGGAAGGGGGGGAATAAACGTTTTTGTACCCTTCTATGGATGATTATTACTGCTGTTCAAAAGGCAAAAGGCTGGATTGCTGTAAAATCATCTTCCCTTCTGTGTAAACACCACAATCAATTCCTTCTAATAGACTGAAATGATAAGTACTAAAAATAGCTGTTTTTAGTAGTTTGCAGAGTTTGGAAAAATATCTATTTAGACTGCACTTCTCATGATCCCACTATGATTTACATGGTAGAGGGAGGGAGGGAGGGGGGAAAGGGGAAGAAGGTAGGAAGGAGGGAGGGGGAAGGGGGAAAGTGGAAGGAGAAGCAAGGGGGAAAGAGGAAGGGAGGAGGGAGGAAGGAGAAAGGGAGGGGAAAGGGAAAGGGGAAGGGGAAGGAGGGAGGGAGGGAGGAGACGGAGAAGCAAGGGGGAAAGAGGAAGGAAGGAAGGAAGGGGGGAAGGGGGGAAGAGAGAGAAAGATAAACTTTACAAACTTGGCTTGTTACCTGAGCTATTTTTGCTAATTACATACATAAAAATAGTGTACAGTTAATTGCCCTGCAGTCCCACAGTGCTAGACAATGTCCCATTATAACATCACTTTGTGCTTTCTGATGATGATGCTTACATGTGACTTGTGTTATTCTCACAATACAACAGAATTGTAATGAGCAGTTCTTTTCCTGAACCATTTTGTAAGCATGTTTTTTTTCACTTCCCATCTTCTTTGTGTGTGTGTTCTTTTTCAAACACTCAGCACTGAGGAAACAAGAGAAATTATTGAAGTTTTACTCCCTTTCTGTGTTTTTGCCCACTTTTGAAAGAGGATAATGCACTGCACCATTCCTCTGGTTTATACAGCCTGCAGTAGCATGTCATCTTTACCTATTTTGAGCAAGATGAAAGTTTTGGAATCAGAA
Source organism: Aspidoscelis tigris stejnegeri (assembly GCA_023333525.1). Classification (NCBI taxonomy): domain Eukaryota; kingdom Metazoa; phylum Chordata; class Lepidosauria; order Squamata; family Teiidae; genus Aspidoscelis; species Aspidoscelis tigris. Next base: position 101,343,495 of record JALMGA010000001.1, read on the forward strand.
AAAAAAATCAATGTCTTATTGTTCAATGATTTCTCTCTGCATGTTTCTTTCAGTGCTTCAGGGAGAAATGCACATTTGTTCCCTCGCTTGATAATGCACTATTTAGCTATAATTCATTTAGGAGCTGAGACAAAAATATTGCATGATATTAATATTCTGAAGTTGTATTGATTACTAGTGTGAAATGAAAATACATAATTGATGAAAACATCAAGAACCTGCAGGGACACTCAGTTTGGAAGGTTAAAGTAAATCTGCTCTTGCTGAAGGAGAAAAATACTGTCTACGTGGACTTTGATGAGTTAACTCTGAAAATAGAAGAATTTGAAATATTTCCCTGTCAGTTCTGCTTGTTAGCAAAGAGAAAATGTTCCTTTGGGTCACCAATATCAGCTCTGGCCTCATTTCTCTCTGGTGGTCTCTTTCTGTTGTTTGGAGGAAATGTAACACAATGGTAGGGTGTATGTTCTGCAAAGAAGGCTCCAGGCTCAGTCCCTGCTGTATCCTAAGAAGACGACAATGACAAACCATTTGATGGCTGCAATTCCACTTCTGGGTGGAGGAATGACTGACAAAGGACAGAGGGCAACTTCCTTCTATGGTGCTTCCTATCCAGAGGGGGCAGCAGCAAGGAAGCACATGCTCATTCAAGCAGCAACAGCAGCTCATTCTGTTGTTTGCAGCAACAGGAAACGGGTTAGGGCTGATTATATGGTCTCCATCCCCTCCACTGCAGGCGTTTCTCCTGAAGTTGAGCAGAATGGTGCAGCTGTGCCTTTTTCCAACAGAGCTGCCCCACCCTTGGTCTACTGACAACCAGGTCCATTTTAGTCTGGAGCAGGCCCAGCTTCTGCCTCACCTGTGGTAGATGGGGCAGGCTGCAACTGGAGGTTCTGTGCTGCTTCCAGAGGTGGGGGTTGAATGTCTGATGATGCATCCATCTGGAGTTCCTCATCTGAGGACTCAGATGGGGCACTGGACATGAAACCCTTCTCATCTCCATTTCAGTGCAGGGAGGCACTATTGGCTTGTGCCTCTTCTGTGCAGGGTGGGAGAAATCACCCTCCAAAGGACGTGCCTCTGCTGATAATCATGCCAGAAAGTGTTGACACGGTCCCCATGAGGTGCCCAAAGCCAATGAAAATGGAGGCAGGGGAAGCAGCAGTGTCTCCTTGGATGCAAGAAGTGGAGATGTGGCCTATGTCACTGCCAAGAAAATAGCTTACCCCATGAATGTCTTTACCTGTATTTGAGGTTACCTGCAGCATATAATGTCCTAAACACTTTAGGAAAATTCTACATGTGCACTGTAAAATGCACCGCTGAAACAGCTTTGAACAAAGCCAGAAAAGCTTTCATTTCTCATGCAAAGATCAGTCTTTCAAACTAGCCAATTTTTTATTTGAATGTGAAGTTTCAGACATTTGCAATTCATATGCATTGTGAAGGTGATCCAAAATTTTCACCCCTCCCTACTAGGCTGAATGCTTTTGGTTTAAAGCTTTACGGGAATCAAAAGAGAATGCTAGTGCCATGTAAAGGTGGCCCTCCAAAAGCTATTGGACTCTGACTCACATCAGTTTCAGCCATTATGGTAATATGGTTAAAGATGCAGGGAAATCCAACAGCATCTAGGGGCACAGGTCACCCCCTTCTGATGTAAAAATGTATTCTGTTATATATCTTATATACACGCAGTGTACAAACCAGAGTAAATGCAACATATCAATGACAAAACTGGCATCCATGACAAGCAATCTAGTACACTCCCAATGGGGATCTTCAGAAACTCATCAAACTCTGTTTGTGAGGTATGTCTGTATATGCAAGTGAAATCACAGATGAATCAGATTCAGATGAATCAGATCCATCTGTTATATTTGTTAACAATAATACAAATCCTATCAGTATGACACTTCAGATATTTTGTTTGTTTGTTCATTTAAATATTTTCTGTATATCTCACCCCATATTTTAATGTCTCAGTTTAAGTCACAACAACTGAACCATGTAATTGTTGCAGTTCCAGTGTACACTTATAAATGTTCTGGCCCAGTGAATTCACACCTTCACTTCCAAGGGAAATCATCCCAGTGAAGTGAAAATGCAGGATGGATGGGGTGCCTGCATTTTGCAGTTCTCAGTCTATCCCAAACTTGCCTAGTGCTTCACTAAGCCCTGGGTAAGTGAAATCCCCTCTGTTCTGACAGCAATCGGTTCACCACATCAATGGCCATGCATGCTAGCCATTGCCATGGCAACCAGGCAATGCAGGGCTGGCTGTGCCACTTGACCCCACAAAGTGGTGCATGTTGGCTTGTTTTAGCCAGTGGTTAGTATAGCTGTAAAGCACTTTATAATATTCTATCACTATCCAGCCAGGGGACAATCCAGCATGTGCAGAGCCACTTCTGGGATGAAAGAAGCTCTGTGCAATGCACATGCCCCATATAGGGGCATACTTGGACTTACCCTTTTCACCAAGTGCAAAAAAGGCTCTGTCCTTGTAGTAGTTGACACGAAAGTGCTTTCTTCACCCACAGTTATTTGCTGCTAGGACACCATGGTATGCATTAATGCATTATCTTCTTCTGATTGTTTCCTCTGCAGACAAGAGGACAATACCAAGTGCCCTTGATCCATTTTGAAGGAATGGAAGAAGAAACCAGATAGATTTAGGTAACCCCAAACAGAGGGTGGCTGTGGCACAACATGTTATTTATGACCTGGTTTATGACCAATCAAGCATTCAAAGATCCATTTTTATTTGTCAAATCACAAACTGCTTCATCTTTAATATATACAAAATATACGGTGTCTGCGTGAAATCTGTTTATGGTCTATGAAAATATGATGTATTGAAATATGAGGCATCCCATTTGTTCTTTTATTTGAAGGTCTGCCGCCTGAAGAAACAATTGATAAGTTACTGCACCACCATTGCCCCGGTCAATAGTTAATTGATTCTAAACTCAATAGTTATGGAGAGGTGAAGAATCTAAGATACGTTGTCAAAGGGCTGTCCTAGTGGTGGGATCCTTCATACCACTGCAAGGGTCAAAAGGTTCAATATGTGCATAGCCCCCACTTCTTGACCACAGAGACTTTGGTTCTGCAGCATTGCCATTTTCATCCATACTATATAGCACCAAATAGGGAATGGCCCTGGAAGTCACCCGTTTTCTGCCTGGCACTAAGCCCATTTCTCCACTTAACCAGACAAGAAGCTCAATAATGCCCCTCCTGCCACCATGTCTCCATTCAAAGTGGCAGAAAGTGCCTTGTGGTGATTGTGTCATCGTGTTTCCTGGCATAATTGCTGTCAGTGGTGCCATTTTGCAGGGTGAAATTAGCTGTCCTGAATGAAGGGATTTCTCCCTCATCACTGGAAACATCACCACACTTGCAAATGTAGACTTGAAGCTCTCTTTTACAGCAAAGTTTGTGACACCTTACCTACATACCAGTTGCAACTTCAGTTGATAAGGAAGACTTAACATAAGTTGCACTGTGTAGGAATTGACTCACAGTAACAACAGTGATAGGCAGTTCCCATGCACCAAGGTGTTCTCACAGGGTGCTTGCCTATTCTTGTCATGTGGGTGCAATCCAAGTTATTTAATCCATTTTCTCCTCCCAAGGAAATAGGACAGAAAAAAACCCTGCAAATGAGGATCAGAGGTACCTGCCATTATTAACCATTTTGAACAACAATGAACACTGTTCCATTATAAATCCCTGTGCATTATCTCATTATCTGGAATGAATAATTCTAAGAGTTTTAAATAATGACACTTTTTCTCGATTCTTTAAACCTTTTGAGCAAGATTCTATAAAAAGTCTTCAAAAATATTGATCATCTGCATTGTGACTTTCAGTTTGGTTGCATTTTCTTTTCCTGGGCCTCTCACCATTGCTTAAAAGGGGAATGATGTGTGTGCATTAACGGTCCTCTGAGCTTGCCTTTGCTTCTTGAGCAAACATGTATTAATGAAAATGCTGAAACTTGGGCCTGGCATAGTCTGAACTAGCATGTGGATGGCAGGTCACTATTCCAAGATATAATTGGGAATAAGGCCCAGTGCAGAAAAGGGCCTTGGAAGATAAAGAAGAAACCTTGGGCTTATGGTGTTTGATTTGGTCTTCTTAATTTGGTGGCTATATTTGTTAAGAATTCTTGAATTACACCCAAAATTAATCAGTAAAACTTCCCTTCCCACACTCACGTATCTGTGGAGAATAACAAACTGGAGTCAGGTTTTTTAAATCATCTTGGGAATTCACAGCATAATTTATCAGACTCTGTCTTGGCTTGAATCAAGAACTATAAATTAAAAGCATACCCCAATAAGGAGGCAGCTTTGATGTTTAATAGGGATTCCATAAAGCCATTATTTTAATATTTTAGATTTATAATCAGAAGGATTGCCTCTTCACTCTACTCTTCATAATACTTCTTTCATGGTCCCTTTTGCTACCTCCTTCTGACAAACATTTTCTTCAGATTACATTCATTAGTGCAGTTGATGCATAACTGGCCTTTGGGCATAAGGATCAGAAACAATTTGAAACATCAGCTTTCCCACATATTGAAAAGAAAGTTCAAAAGAAGTTGAGGAGATCCTTCCACCATTCTGAATAATTTTATTTTTATGTTCAGCACAAATCTATGAAGAGAATGCAAAAGACTTTCATTCCCCCTCTAAATCCACCAAAGTTCCACTGAATGCCACCAAAACAAAATTGTATAAAAAGGTCGACTTATGAAGATGGTCACTTTCAGATCTAGGTATAGTTTCAAAACATAGGGTTTGAATATACCAACCACAGAGGTCATATTGAAATCAATTATAGACAGCTTATGACCAGATCAGAATATACATTGATTTGAATTATCTCCATGAACAGAGTAGAAGAAGATTTCTGGATTTAAAGTCTGGCTATATTGTCTACTTTATCAAGAAAGTCCACTGAGATGGAACAACATGCAGCATTTTATGGGAAAGCTCTAGCAGTTAAAATATAAGGCAAAAGGTTAAAGTGATTTTGTCAATGAGCTACAGGGATCTGTCCAAGCTACCTTTGGAAGCTTGCTGTAATAAATTTGTTTTCAGGACAAAGTCACTTAGATTTGCATAGAACCGGACTCCACAATTGATAGTGGTCTGCTGGAGGGCACAGTCTGGTCCTATTATATTGGATCAGTTTCAGTTCTTGAAGTCTAAAGAAGTGGACAACCTGTTTACAGGTATTCAGGCAACTACTTGTTTCCTTGATCCCTGTCCTTCACAGCTAATAAAAGTTAGCTGAGGGCTCAAGGGCAGGTCTGCCAGGGAGTGAAAAATGCTGCTTTGCAGAAGGGAAAGGTGCCAACATCTTTAAAAGAAGCTGTGACACACCTTCTCTTTAAGAGGACCTCCCTGGATCCAGATATATTAAATAACTACCACTCAATGAACAATATTCCCTTTTGGGGCAAGCTGTTGATGAAAGTGATGGCTATCCACCCACAGATGAAATGGATTATCTAGACCTATTTCAATCTGATTTCAGGTGGAGGTTCAGCACTCAGACTTCCTTGGTCACCCTGATGGAAGACCTTTATCAGAACGGCAATGCAATACTGTTGCTTCTCCTTGACCTCTCAGCAACCTTTGGTAGATCAGGCATGGTATCCTGCTAGAGCAGTTTCAGGGGCTAGAACTTAGAGAAACTGAATAAATAACTGTCCCTTGGGAACAAAATCCTCTCTGAGATGCTTTATATAAGATCAAAACACAGTAAGCATATGGATTAAGTCTCTGCCATAATCTTTACTGATGGCACTTCAGATTTTCCATCCTAAAACATGCATACACCAGCACTATTTAAATATCTTAATTATCTTCGATAACATCAAGAACCTTACATATATTATTAAAAATCAGCCACCAAGTACCCTATATTAAAAATACAGCAGATGGACACACACACCCATTACACTTCGATAATATAACATTACTATGCTATACAGAATATGAAATTACACCAATCAACTATATCATTTTTATTCATATTATTATTATGCTGGATTTTAAACCTTGCACTGGTTTTAGTGTAGTCTGATACAGTTTTAATATGTTCATTTTTAAATGTTTTGAGCCGCCCAGAGATCCTCGGGTATGGGGCAGGATATAAATGTAAATAAATAAATAAATCATATAGGCTCTTCCTGAGATATTCAGAACACCAATCTATATAGATGTTGTATATATAGGGACCAAGATTCACAGGTTTTAAAAACTGCTCACCTGCATAATATCTGTATTCCCCCAAAATGAACTTTTTCTTCTCGGTCACACAAATTGAAAGTGTCATATGACAAAGAGTAATAACTTTTGGCCAACTTGTTGGACGTTAAGGCAGCTGTCAACCATGGAATCTCTCCCTCTTACCTCTGTGCCTCCATTAGTTGCATTCAGAGGCCACCATGCAGCCAGAAGTGCATTTTGGCCACATCTTGGGTGCCCAGACAGCACTTTCAACTCAAGAAGAATCCTTTCTGGAGGCTCCATCTCAAAGCAATATACCTGCTGCTCAAGCTGGGACACCAGCATGCATATCATGCTGTATGTGGGCCATTAGTTGCCACAGCAATATGATATGGGCACTTGGGCAATGACTGCATCCAGACTACATTATGAGCATGAAAAATATATAAGCCTTGCTAAGAATGATCTTCTTGATGGCTTCTTGGCAGTCTCTCATGTTCTGGACAAAGTCCTTGCCCTCCTGTGGGCCCAATTAAATAGGTCTACCAGAAATCCAAATTAAGGACCTCTTAGTGTGTGTATAAAGGACCTGGGAATCTGGCTTCATCCAGCACAGATGGAACTTGGCCAGTGAGGGGCAGGACCTCCTTGATCCAGATTACGGGTAAGCTCAGACTTAGGACAGTCATTGTTTCATAGGATGCAACCCTATGTACCATGAATTTGGGAATTCAAACAGCACCCTCTGTGGAGGCTTTCAAAGTGACATATTTTTCCCCATCCAGATTTAAACATTTGAAAGAGATTCAGAACATTTTACACAGAATGTATTGTCTCTCCATGGGAAGTTTTCTTTCAGTCTAGCAATGATTAGAGCATTGTTCTTTTTAAGAACTTGTAAAGATGCCCTCTCTCTACTTGACACCCATTTCAAGTTCTTGGTTCTGTCATTTAACTCTTCCTTGCATTTTGCACATAATTGCATTGCTTTCTTCTCTTGCTATGTATCATTCTAACCCAAACTTTCATTAGTGTGTAATGTCAGAAGAATATGCTTTCCCACAGAAATGTCAAATAATCAACCATTAGTTAACTGTGAAAATGCTTTCTCAATAAATGGCCAAATGGATTTAAATAAGAATTCATTCTAAAGAGATAATACATGGCCCTACATTCAAAAACCACAGGCATATAACTAACTTATTCTGCACTTTAATTTTATTTGGCATTTAAATCCTGCTTTTCACTTGAATGTCCAAGAGCAGGCCACAACACTGATAAAAAATTAAAATATAACCCATCTACCCTGCCAGGAGTGGACAACATTCAGAAGGACCTAAATATCAAAGGTCAGAGAGAAGAGGTATGTTTTAACCAGGCACCAAAAGCGTAAGGTTGATGGCTGGTGTATTTTCTGAAGAAGGCAGTTTCAAAGCCTGGGAGCCACAAAAGAAAAGGCCACCACTATTCACATGACTGGAGGTGGTGGGATTTCAAGAAGGGCTATAGTGGAGAAGGCTGGACATTTTGGACCCAAGCCATTTAGGGCTTTATTTGATAACATCAACAGCTTGAATTGATCTCAGTAACAAACAGATCTTTCAAGACCTGTATGACATGTATCCATCTAGAGACTCCTGTCAGCAGACAAGCTGCTGCATTCTACACTCATCCCAGCTTCTGAGGAGCCCCATGTAGAGCGCATTACAGTCTAGAGAATTATGAAAGCATGGATCAATGTAGCCAAGTTCCCTCTGTCCAAGTGAGGCCAAAGTTGGCAAACCAGTCTGAGATAGGAATAAACACTCCTGCTATCACAAACACCTGAGCCAAAAGTGACAACAATGAATCCGAAAGCACCCTTAAATCACATATCCATAAGGGGGGGGGGCACAACCCTATCCAGAATCAAATAGCCCCTAACATCATGGGCTAAAGACTCCATGGGTAAAGAGTAGAATTCGCAGGCCCTTCATTCAAGCACAAGCACACACATACCACAGCCCAATTTCCATGTTTGTTAGTAACATCAATGGCAGACTGGCAGAGCTACTGGATGTAAAAGAGAAACTCCTGCATCAAATTCATTGGTGCAGTAGATAAAAAAATACCACCAACTAGAAGCCTCCTCACTAAATCCCATCCTCCCATCACCTGATACACTTCTCTTCAGAATTTCACTTATTTTAGGCTGTGTTTACAATTTAGGCTGACCTTGGAGTCTATGAGGGGAAAGGAGGAGGACCTGGTATTATTTGGATTATATAATTATTTTTAAATATATTTATTTAATGTATGTTGTATTACTTTGTATTGTACTTTTCATAGTTGTTGTAAACCACCTTGAGCAATTTATTTCAAGGGCGGTATACAAATAAACTGAATAAATGAAAATGAAGCTGATTGGTAGGAGAGTCAGAACAGACATGGGGAAGTATTTCTTCACCCAGGGACTCCTCAGTCTATGGAATTTGCTGCCAGAAGAGGTGGTAACAGCAACCAGCCTAGATGGCTTTAAGGAAGGGTTAGACAAACTTATGGATGTCAGATGGATATCAGTGGCTACTAAAATGGATCCCTAAGTACAACTTTCAGGCTGGGGGGACAAGCAGGATGCCTCTACGGCTACTTGTTGGGATTCAAGACCAGGAGAAGGTTTGCCCTTGTCTCTGCTTGAGATACCCATGGGTAATTGGTGGGCCACTGTGTGAGACAGGCTGCTGGACTAGATGGGCTGTGGCCTGATCCAGCAAGGCTCCTTTTATGTTCTTATCTAAAAAGACACTAATTCACATGAAGGACAGGTGGCCCATATCGTCAGAGATGTCTGTTGTCCATACTGTATTCCTCTATTGTAGAAGTGCAGAAAGGGCACAAGTGGAGGGTGTAGCATATTGTGTTCTCCAGCACTTTTGCAGCAGAACTTCCTTGCTGTGCCAATTCAAGCATCTCTGGGGTACATTTTGCTAGCATAGCAACAGAGCAGTTGGCCACATTTATGACCATAAATAGAGATGGTTGCATATAATGTTAGTGTTCTCATCCCAAATCAGCAACCTTAATTTGAGCTAAATGGCAGTTCTAAAGCAGCTTAGAGTCTGTAGCAGCTAGTGTGAAGTCTTGGCTCTGCCATTTCCTCTCCTCTCCTTTAGTTTCCTTTGTTTATGGGTTTTCCCATTAGTGTAGATGCCTTTTCTGTATTAGTTTTTGGGTGGATTATAGAAACCCCCTAGAGGCCAGCCCCAGTTGGTCTCTTCCGTTTGCCTGTATAAGTAGAAGCAAGCAGGAGGGTTAGTTTTCTCTTTCTACAACAGAGCTACAGAGACCGGAGGCCTTCAGTTTGTCTGGTGAACTAGGCCCAAACAATCCAAACAGGCATCCTAAGCATGTGTATGTTTATTTATACCACCAGTCCTAGTGACAAACGAAGCTTTTGACCAGCTTAAGCTTCACCAGGAAGAAGATTAAGGAAGTCTACAGGCACCAGCTTGTGGTACCATCACCTTGCACCAGAACCAAAATCAATTTCCAAACCCCAGAAAGATGACTGCAATCAACCTAAGTACCCTTTGTAATGTATTGTTTTAAGTTCTTTCAAGTTAGTTCCGGGTGGAGTTAACCCTTCATTTGTTTTCAGTAAACTTGTTTTGGTTATCCTTTATCCGGCTTAAAGTGTTTCTGTGTGTTAAGGATCTTAATCTTAATAGAAGGTATACAGATAGCCCCCGAGTAAAGTACCAGACACCATAGCTTTCTTCATAGACTCGGGCGTGCCATCACAGTGCTTAGGACCTGCGCGGCCCAGCCGCTTGGATTGTCCATAGAAAGAGCAAGAGTGTGCCCGCTCCCTGGAGTGTGTCAGAGATAGAAAAGTACCCAGTTTGTAGTACTTGGAAGAGGGACCCATCCTGCCTACCCCAGAAGCAAGTCCCCAAAACATACGGAAAGGCTGAGAAGAAGGCACGTTTTTCTGCTGCAGCGTTCCCACCCATCTCTGGTAAAGGGCAAGGCTCGTGGCTGCGAGTCCTTGCTGAAGAGGAGTGTTTTGGCACTAAAGAAAGCCCACGAAAACTGTGGTGGCCATTTGTAAGCACTAATCTCCATAGGCTTGAGTGGCATTAGCACTTATAGTTTTAAGAGCAAAGTAAAGCTTGTTTTGTGTTTGTTTCTTGCATACCCCGGAGGAAAGGAGCTAGAAGACTCTTCACTCAATTCCAGTTCTTTGTTGCAGCACTGAAATAGTAAAGGTGGTGACAGCAGGAGAGTTGGAGCAACGTGGCAGGCTGTAAGTACACTCAGCACCACACCACTCAGTCCTCTTCATCCACACAGAGTTGTTGCTTTGGCAACCAGTGAGCAACTAGAATGGATAGGCTTTCCAAGGGAAGTGCAGATAGACACTCACTCAGCACCCGCTCACATAGAGATAGGCACCCGACTGAAAAGGCCCTTCAACTGTTGCTGGAACAGGAAGACCACCTGATTGCAAAGGCAGAAGATGCTTGGAAGCACCTGCAACATTCTATGCACATACTGTCTACCTCCAGAGGCCCTGAAGAAATAGCAGCACGCAAAGCAGAGCTCCAAGATAGTTTTCTACAATGGAGATCCCTAATAGAAAGAAGACAGCAAGTTCTTAAAAACATCGACAATGATGAAGCTCATGCAAGGCTTCAAGCACTATTGCTTGATGCGCAGAGTAAAGAAAGAGACTTTAATGCAGTTCACGAAACCGTACAGTTCCGGCTTCAGGAATGTGAACATAAAGAGGCTAGCACTCCATCCCCTTCTGGAAGCCTCAAATCCAGCAAAGGACACTACCCTTTGCAACTGCAAAGTGCCAAGAGCTCTATCAAGCACAGCTCACGTGTGTCGTCCTCTCACAGACGCCATTCACGCTCTAGTCATGTTAGTGATAGTTGTTCATCTCACCGCAGTTGGACCTCTTCAATGGCAGCCCAGCAGCTTAAAGAAGTGGAGAGAATGAAACTCAAGTCAGAGATACTGCATGCAGAAGCTGAAGCAGCTATGGCAGATAGGGAGCTTGATTTCTCACAAAAGGAGCTTGCCTTTTCCCAGAAGGAAGCTGAAATGAAAGCTCAGCAAGCCAATCAGGAAGCTGAAATGAAAGCTCAGCAAGCCAATCAGGAAGCTGAAATGAAGGTCCATCAAGCTCAGATGGAAGCTCTGCAAAGTGAAAGAAACACTCTGCAAAAGGCCAAGGAAGCAGCTAAGCTTGCTGTCAAGGCAAAGATTCTGGCTAAAACGCTCAAAGATGAGTTAAGTGAAGAAAATGTTAAGTTGCTCCCTGAGGAAGACATCAGCACCAAGATGTCACTTCTCTTCCTTGCTAACAAAGATGTTGCCTCCAAAGAGCAGAGTCCTATTAGAAGTGACTCAATTAAAGTCCTTCATAACACCGGAATACCCGCACTTCAGCTCAGTCACTTGCTACCAGTAACTGTAGCTAGCAAAGAGGAAAAGTACACCTTCAAAGCGCAGAAGTCTACAGCGGGGAGCCAGTCTTACATGCACTCTAGCTGTCCTCCTGCAACAGCCATGTGGTCCTTACCTGACCATGGGTCTGTGAAGGAAATCAAGCCAAAGGTTCCAGTGGATTTGCCTACAGTCCAGAACCCTTCTTTTCACAATGAAAACACAGCAATGAGTTATGCCCCCATGGGGCAAGGCAAAGATACAGAAAGGGAGAAACCCGTCTTTTCCACCCCATTTGAAGCTTGGAACCCCTCCATCTTCAGAAGCCCTAAAAAGAACCTAAAGGACAAGGGAGTTCAGAAGTTTTCTGACCTTCCTGAAGATTTCCTCCTTTGGAAGACAACCTTCAAAAGAGCTATAAAGGACTTAAGGCTGTCAGCTGAGGAGGAGCTCACACTGCTTATTGCCTGGCTAGGCCCTACTTCTTCATTACAAGTACAGAGAGTCTATGCAGCGTATGTGTCAGACCCTGAAAGAGCCCTAGAGACAGCATGGACACGCCTGCAGGACAGATATGGAGCCTCCACAGAAGTTGAGGCTTCCCTGTTAAATAGGCTGTATAAATTTCCAATTCTCAAGTTGAAAGACTGTAAGCAATTATGGGACTTGAGTGATTTGCTCGTCCAGATGCTTTCGGCTAAATTAAATCCTCAGCTCCCAGGGTTGCAATGCCTCGACCAGTATATAACTCAAAGGCAAATTCTGCAAAAGCTTCCCTTCCAGTTCCAGGAAGCTTGGGGGAAAGAGGTTTTCATTTATAAAGAACAGAATATGCAAAGATATCCACCATTTACCCACCTTGTGGAGTTCATTATCAGAACTGCAAAGGAGAGAAATGATCCTCAAACTGGATTTCCCACGCTCTACCAAGGCTTTCAACAGGAAAGGTCACCCAAAGCACAAAAGAGACCGTTAAGTGACACTAAAAGGACTGCCTTTGCTGTTAAGTCCACAGAAGTTATACAGCAAAGATCTGAGTGTGGGCCAGAGACTAAAGAAATTCTGTGCCCTATACACAAGAAGCCCCACAGTCTTGCAGACTGCACTGAGTTTGTTAAGAAACCTTACAAAGAAAGAGTTGCAATAGTAGAAAAGGCCAAAGTTTGCTTCAAGTGTTGTAGCTCCCAAAGCCATTTTGCAAAGAACTGCAAATCAAAGGTGAAATGTACAGAGTGCAGTAGCACCAAACACTGCACAGCCATGCACAATTTCAAAGGCAAAGTAACCAATTCTGAGAGAGAGGCATCATATTCAGCAGCCAATCCTGCTCCTGATCCTCACAAAGAAGAAAAGAACCCTGCTGTAGCCTGTACTAAGCTATGTAATGACTCCCAACCACGGATTTGCCATCCAATATGTTTGGCTGAAGTTTTCCCACAAAGTAGGCCTCAGCTTAAGAAAAGAATTTATGTGGCCCTTGACTCCCAAAGTGATGCGTCTCTGGCTACCCCTAGTTTCTTTGACATGTTCAAGGTTAAAGCAAAGGTCATGGAGTATGTAATGTTCACCTGTACTGGCCAACAGCAATTACAGGGAAGAGTTGCATCAGATTTCATTATTTCACCATGTCGCAGCAAGACCAGCTTCAAGTTGCCTGCATTGCTTGAGTGTCCCACCATTCCCAGGAACAAGAGCCAAATAGTTACTAAGTCTATAGCAAAGAGTCATCCTCACTTAAAGAGACTCGAAAAAGAGATCCCTGACCTGGACTTAGAGGCAGACATAACCCTCCTCCTTGGTTCTGACTGCCCTGAACTATTCCAGATCTTGGAACAAGTAAAAGGACCTCCTGGAGCACCTATAGCACAAAGACTTCCATTAGGCTGGATTGTTATAGGACCAGTCTGCATTGGCAAAATGCACCCTCCAACTACCTTCAATCTAGTGGGAAATGGCAAATTTTCCAATTTTCGCCCTACACAAATGCAAAATTGTTCAAGTCACATAAAAGTTTGCTGTTTAGGTATTATTACAAACAGCTCTTCAATTTTTGAAGCTACTTGCAGAGATGAAGACCTAAGCTTTTCCAGAGATGAGCAAAGGTTTCTGGACATTTTGAACAAAGAAACCATCCAGTCAGAAGAGGGAAACTGGATAACTCCCCTTCCCTTTAAGGATGTTAGGCCAGTTCTACCTAACAACAGAATTGTGGCTGAGAAAAGACTTTTAGCTTTGAAGAGAAGAATGGTGCATGATCCCAATCTAAAAGGCCAGATCATTAAATTCATGGAAGATCTGTTTGTTTGTAATTATGCTGAGCCAGCCCCTCAGTGTAATGAAGACACAGAGCAGTGGTTTCTACCATTTCATAAAGTCACTCACCCCCAAAAGCCTGATAAGGTAAGAATAGTCTTTGACTCAAGTGCGAAGATGCAAGCTGTTTCATTGAATGATGTCCTACTGAAAGGTCCTGATTTGCTCAACAGCCTTTTAGGCGTTATTCTCAGGTTCAGAGAACGCAAAGTTGCAGTTACTGCAGACACTCAAAAGATGTTTTATGCTTTTCTTGTAAAACCTGACCATCGTCGTTATTTAAAGTTTCTGTGGTTTCAAAACACAGAATCACTGGACCAAGAGACAGAGTTTTGCATGAGAGTGCATGTATTTGGTAACACTCCGTCGCCGGCTGTGGCCAACTATTGCCTAAGGAAAACTGCAGAAAAGTTTAGACACCAGTTCAGTGAAGAGGTCTACAAAGCAGTTAATTCAAATTTTTATGTTGATGATTTGTTAATTTCCTTTGATACTGTACAAGAAGCCAGTCAAATCGTTAAAGACATACAAGATATGTTAAAGCTTGCCAACATAAAGTTGCATAAAATTATGTCCAACAGCATAGAAGTTTTAAGTGCATTTCCTGCAGAAGACCTAATAGAAACAGACTTAAAGTTATTGTTTAAGGACCAGCAAACCCAAAGCAGCTTGGGAATTCTCTGGAATGTCAAAACTGACCAACTTTCCTTGAGAGCTCCTAAATTTGACACACAAAATTCTAAAAGAAAGGTTTTGTCTACGATAAACAGTGTATATGACCCCTTGGGCATTGCAGCTCCAGTGCTCATCGTGGCTAAAGACATCTTCAGAAAGGTAACGCTACACGTTAAAGGTTGGGATCTAGAGTTACCCCCACCTTTAGAAGCTGCTTGGAAAGCTTGGATATTACAAGCTCAAGACATTGAGAAACTCAGAGTGTCCAGGCAATATGTTCCTATAGAGTTCGCACCCAGAGCTATCTATGAGCTTCATATATTTTGTGATGCATCCAAAATAGCTATAGCAGCCGTAGCATACCTCAGAGTCAAAGATGGACAAGAAGTACATGTGGGTTTTATGATGGCCAAATCTAAAGTGGCCCCAGAGCAAACCATACCTAGACTGGAGTTGTGTGCAGCCCTGTTGGCTACACAACTGCTGCAAATCATTTGTAAAGAAACGGAATTTACCTTTCAAAGAGTGTGTTTGTACACAGATAGCATGATAGTCCTAGGGTATCTCAAGAACTCTACCAAAAGATTCAAAGTATATGTAGCCAATAGAGTAAGCAAGATTCTTTCTTGCACCCAGTCATATCAGTGGATCCACATTGCCACAGATGAGAATCCTGGAGACATTGCTACCAGAAGTGTACCCAAGTGCAGATGGTCACATTCGCAAAGCTGCAATCAAGACAGCCATCGAAGGAAAGATTGGTATTTACCAAAGACCCCTTACAGACTTGATAGTTTTACTGAAGGTTTAGAAAATTATTTATATTTCATTGTATAAAAGTAAAGTCAGAGCAAATTTGGGACAAATTTGAGCGGGGAGTGTGAAGTCTTGGCTCTGCCATTTCCTCTCCTCTCCTTTAGTTTCCTTTGTTTATGGGTTTTCCCATTAGTGTAGATGCCTTTTCTGTATTAGTTTTTGGGTGGATTATAGAAACCCCCTAGAGGCCAGCCCCAGTTGGTCTCTTCCGTTTGCCTGTATAAGTAGAAGCAAGCAGGAGGGTTAGTTTTCTCTTTCTACAACAGAGCTACAGAGACCGGAGGCCTTCAGTTTGTCTGGTGAACTAGGCCCAAACAATCCAAACAGGCATCCTAAGCATGTGTATGTTTATTTATACCACCAGTCCTAGTGACAAACGAAGCTTTTGACCAGCTTAAGCTTCACCAGGAAGAAGATTAAGGAAGTCTACAGGCACCAGCTTGTGGTACCATCACCTTGCACCAGAACCAAAATCAATTTCCAAACCCCAGAAAGATGACTGCAATCAACCTAAGTACCCTTTGTAATGTATTGTTTTAAGTTCTTTCAAGTTAGTTCCGGGTGGAGTTAACCCTTCATTTGTTTTCAGTAAACTTGTTTTGGTTATCCTTTATCCGGCTTAAAGTGTTTCTGTGTGTTAAGGATCTTAATCTTAATAGAAGGTATACAGATAGCCCCCGAGTAAAGTACCAGACACCATAGCTTTCTTCATAGACTCGGGCGTGCCATCACAGCTAGTGTATCCATCCTATCCTTCACCCTCATTAAACGCCAGAAAATACTGTTTGCAAATGCATTTTCTTGCTGTTAATGAGAACTGCGGCCTTTTTGCACTTGCAGGTGTTCCTTACCAGCAAGTGCCCTAAGGGCCTCACTTCCACACATTAGTGGAGGAGGGGAAGGCCCCACCCACTGCTAGATTAAGGACCCCTAGATCTGGATCACTGGTAGACCTCAGTAAAGAGATCTATTGGCATATCAGCTGTCTAATCTGGGAACATGAAGGCATGCAGAAGATACATGTCTTTGTGTTCCAGTTGCAAGGAGATCCATTTTGGCAGCATGACTTATTGTGTTGCCAAAATGGGTGCCCCAGGAACCTGGGCTGGGCCATAACATGCTATTGCCATGTGGACTGCATTGTTCCAGTGCAGAGTAATCCATCCCAGACCTACTATTCTTGAACTGCACCAGGTAAGTGCATAAAGGCCCTTGAATTTGAGATGGGAACACCATTGTGTGGCACTACCACCTCTAACCCATTTTGGAGCAACTTTTTAATGTGTGTGTTAAATGTATAAGCAACCTTATGTTTTCTGCATTTGGACCACAGCCTTTTAAATGACTGAAGATCATAGCTTGGGCACTGAGGTTGCCTACACACATTGTAAGAGTAACAAGGTAAAACTGAATAAATCAAAAGCACGTTTTCCCACTTTACCTTAGCTAAAGCTTCACAGGAACAAAATGTCATTTTAAAGATTAAAGGTTAGCACATGATATATAGCCAATCGACTTAGCAGACACCTTATCCATCAAGTCTGTCTTACTGCCTAAAGTGCACATAGATAGTTATCAGCTGATGTAGACTGGGATCCAAAACTTTTAATCAAAGAACTTGCAAGTTTTGAAACATGGACAGATATTTGAGCTAAAGGTGCTCCATGTTTGTCACTGTTGTTGGGTGCCATCATGTTGCATTCAACTATTGGTGGGTGCATGAACACACACTCATCATCTAGTACTATCTCACACAACTTCCAAGGTCATTTCAGTAGTCTTTTATTTTATCTATCCATCTTACCTTGTCCTTCTTTACTTTGATCTTGCCAAGCCAAACTGGATATTCCTAATCATTCATCTGCTTGTATCATGCACCCAAAGCACTGCATGTGAGTTTCTATTTATGGTCATTGCCTCAAGGCAGCAATCAGGCTCTACTAGAAAGATTTATTCTTCTTACTCTCTGTAGTATTCTTAATAGTCTATATTATTTCCCTTTCTCGACATCCGGCCTTCACATCCATGCATCATAACTGGACAGACCATTGCCTTAATGACACTTACCTTTGTTATCAGCAGAATGTCCTTATCTTTTATTATCTTGTTGCAGATTGTCATCACTTTCTTCCTTAAAATTATTCTCTGCTGTAACTCTCCAGCACACAGTACTTCCTTGTTTATCTGAAAGCCCATGAGAACAAAAATCTCTATTGTCTCCCCTTCTTCACTGTCAGCTATAATCTCTTATAGCATGCTAGTTGAAATCTGTGTTTTTCTACCATTTAGCATCAGTCCAGCTCTGTGCTTTCACTTTTCACTTTCATAAGGAATTTGTCTGGGTCATTTGTACTGTCAGTTAACAGAGCTGTGTCACCTATAACTCAAATTGTTAATGTTTCAATCCCCAGTCTGATGTATTTATTGGACACGTTAAACAGATACTTCATTCTCTACCCTCAGTGATCATCCAGGTGGTCTTGAGAAGGTCACAAGCAGGATTTGATGAAGGCTACAATCACACTTAGTTTTGGGGAAATTTTTAAAGCAACTGAAAAGTTGCTTAGAAGTGGGAGCATGTGCCTCTGGAGTTCTTATCCACTCCAATCCACTACTAATACACTCTGGAAAGTTTTTTTTCCTGGTGTTTCATGTGCATTAGATGTAGGATGGGCATAGGGGATTTTTTTATTGTACGTAAATGCAACTCAAAACATCATCTGCCCATCCTTCCCAGTTGTGATCTCCATCTGGTCCTCTTCAGAGACATTGGTTACCAGAGGCAACACAGAACCATTGAGACTGGCAATGATTGATAGTCCTGTCCTCCATGAATTTGTTTAAACTCATTTGAAAACCATCCTGGTGGGTGGTGATTAGGTTTTGCAGCAGTTCATCATTTTTGTTGACCATTTCTGAAGCTGCTTAACTGCACAGTATCCTTTTTGACAAATAACAAAAAGAAAGTCATAAGCAGTTCATACAAATTTTGCCATTGTCTTCAATCAAGTTACATGTTCTGTGTTTAGTCACTTCATTTCCCAGGTCAAACAATGGAGCAAAGGTATGAATGCAGGTAATATTTAGAAAATAACTTCTTAGAGTACCATCAAACAGGGCTTTTTTCTAAAATATTCCATCCCCAGACACACACAATTGATAAAACAAAATGATAAACAATACAACTAAGAATCTACCTTATTTTGCCATACTGCAGTCTATATGTGTCTTCAAGTCAGGCAGTACCTACCCTGACTAAAGGTTCTCACCACTAATTGGCCTCTTGATGGGAAACACCTGCCTCTTTGCTTATGTAGTTTCCTACCCAACTGGGTTTAAAGAAAGATATGTCTTCAGAGCTATGAAATCCATAATATTGAAGAGGTGACCTTTCTCAGATTTCAAGAGGAGTTAAGGAAAATGCAGGGGGGGGGGATTTCTGTCATTACAGACTCAAATTTGCCAGAATGAGCTTCTTTAAGCATATGTTACATTACAATATAGCATACACTTTATATAACAGCATACAACAAGTTACAGATATCTGCTTCTACTGCTATTATTCTTAACAAATAAAATCAGGGCCATTTAGAAAGAAGCAGGCCTGTTGCTCTGTGCTGTCAATAGCTTCTTTAAAATATGTAACTCTTACAAAAGTCATATGAGAAAATGCTAGTTTTTGCATTCATGGTGGTAACAGGGGACTTGGCAGTCTGCTCCGGCATCACTTTTTCCAGCTGTTGTTTCCAAACTCTATGGCTAGCTGAAAGAGAAGTTGTCTGCAAAAGGTAGAGCAAAAATGACTTCAAGCCACCCTCGGGTTGTAAAAGATATGATGATGGAACAGTCATCTTAGTATTTCTATAGAAGGAAGCAAAGGAAAATAACTGATTTCTAACTTTAACAATGACCCAGAAATCCAATAAAATATATCAATTAAAGGCTTCGGGAATGTCATCACACAGAATAAGAAAACACAATATTTTGTTCTTCTCATTTCTCCATTAAACATCAAAGGCACCTTAAGTGAGCCAGTTTCCATTCCTCTCAATGGAGAGTAGCTGCCCTGGGGCCTGATTAAAGTGTCTTTACTTTCTAACGGAAATGCAGCCTGTATCTTGTACAGAATATTGGCATCAACAAACTGCATGAGAGACTGGTAATGCTGGTTTCAAAACTGCAATCTCACTGACAATTTTAGAAGGCAGATCAATCTCTTTGATGCCTCCAAATGTTTACAATTCACTTATATCTCTTAAGGTTATAATACTTAAATGAAGAAGGGGGGATCCCTTCTAGGTCCAAGTACGCGTTCTGAGAGCAATTGTTTACTTCAGTTCAAAATGACACGTTCAGAAATGATGGCACCCATTTGTTCTGCTAGATACTCTGTCTCCCCTGCCTATGCTTCTTAATTTCCTTCTCCTTCTGTTACTAGTCCTATGACTAAATGCTTCAATTTATTCACCATACAATGTCACTGCACTCGATTTTGGTCATTTATTACATTTTCTTTCCCTGGCTTTACAGTGTGGCCAAGCCATAAGTGGGGGAAAGAGTATTTTAAAGATATTGCAATGTATCAAGGTTTTCAATTTGATGCTCCCAGGCCCTTGAGGAGTCAGAAACGTGTTTCACTAAGGTTGCAGAAACTTTCTTCTTTTCTTTAATTTTATTTCTTGTCCTCCCATCTCAGGGTTGCCAGACATCCTCCCATATGGGAGATCTAGTATGATGAAGCAGATAGCTTATTTCAGGTAAGCAGCAGAACTTTGTAAATAGCAATGCCAGCCATAAACTGACTAGGCATGCAAAAAAATAAAACCTAAGAACACACTAGACACTCTCCTGAGTCAAACCAGGGATCCAAATTGTCCACCAGTCCCTTGTCAGTGGAGGACATAGTGGTCAACCAGGTGCATATGGAAGCCCACAGCAGAGCAAAAGCCCTTTCTGCACTTACCTGGTTTAGCTCCAGATCAGTGGACTCAGAATAACTAGGCCCACTGATCCAGATTGCTTTGAGACATGGGCCGGATCTGTTCCATGAGTCCATGCAGCTGCAAAGCTTATGAATCTTTCACAGCTGCTGCCCTCCATGCCACCAACGAGAACTGAAAAGTACCTGCTGGTGGTCCCAGAACATAGAGATTGCCCCCTGTGTTCCAGAACAATCCAGATACTGGTCCATCTAACGCAAACAAAACAGGACTAGCAGGATTTGATGCACATTAATGTGACCCAGGACTTGGACTAAGAGGCTCTTATTCCTGATTAAAGGTAATTACCAAAAGGTAGCTTATGACTGATCAAGTCTGAATGTGGGAGCCAATTACAGTCTTAAGCATAATCTATACAGGAAGATTCCGGACTAAAGCATTGCCAATAAACACACTAAAGGCCCTGCTTGCACTTGCCGTCTAGTGAGTGTCAGTCCGCTTACTGGGCCAGTGAGTCCCAGGCGTTAACTTGGAGGGAAGAGTTCAGCTTTAGTCTAGAAATGTCAAACATTCATTCAAGCTGAAGTTTTTAATAATAAATGCAATTAATTTATTCACCTCTGTAATTAATTTATTCACCCCTACATGGGGATGGGTTGGGGGCTTCTGGCTGGGGTTCCTGACCACCCCCGGACCCCGATCTGGCGTTTGGGAGTGAGCAGGAACCCAGGGAAAGAAGGCCCCTGGGCTGCCCACACTGGCTCCATAGGAGCCAATGGGAACAGCCCAGGGGAGGGCCCAAGCTGTCACAGAGAGAAAGCATGTGAATGCTTTCTCTCTGAGACAGGTCAGAACGTGCCAAGATGGTTTAAGAGCACTTTTTAGTGCTCTGAAACTCGAACGCATGGAGGCCACGTTGGGACACTTGCGGGTGGCCTGGAATGGATCCCACCACCTGCAAGAGCAAATGCTGTGTCCCAACGTGCCTCCATGTGTTCGAAAACCCCTTGTGCGAAAAGGCTCATGGAGTTGGAAGGAACTTCTAGGGTCACTGAGTCCAACCCCCTGCTCAATGCAGGATTTCTTAAACCATTCCAGATATATTCCAGAATAAAGCCAAGTGCAACAGGCCCCACATCTACTGGGTAAGTGTAAAAAGGCCAAATCTTAGCACTCTTACACTGAACTTATTTTCATTAAACACAAGAGAGAGATTAAAAACCATGATGCTGCAAAGCACTCAAATGCACCACTGACAAATGTGAGACCTGAGTGGCCCCTTGAATAGGACATGGGATTAAATTCATTTCCTCAATTATCCTCATCACTGTAATACCCTGCCCCCTCTTTTGTAATCTTATTTAATCACTTTGCAGAGAAGAAAGGGAAAGATATTGACTGGCCTGTGAAGCAGATGACTCCTTCAGCAACAATTAAATCACAGTTCACCTCTGAAATTACAAAGGAAGAAAAGGAAGAAAGTAGGATGCCTATTGAAACTATGCAAAGATTATATGCACATTACGCTATAATTGGAAAGGAGCTCTACAGGTTTATCAGCCATAACGTTCAAACTGTAGAAATGGAAATATCAAGGGTGGGTAGGTTGATAAATAGATGTTGGAGTGGAGAGAGAAATACTTACTGACCTATTCCCAAAATATGGTTTAATTCTTTTGAAAACAACCCAAACTCTGACATCTAAAAAGAATTCCACTTTATTTCTTTGCCAAGCTCTGGCATGAAACAGCAGTTGGATTGTAAAGAAATACTTCACTTTCATCCCAGTAGAAACATGCCTTCGATTCTTCAGGAAAGACACTGACTAACTATTGGGATTATTTCTTCTTGATACCCCAGCAACTTTTAAAATTGCAGAGTCTAATTAAAAGCTCCCTACAAATCCAAACCACAGTAATAAGGCACATCAACTCCCAATTCCTTATCATCTCCATAAGCGCTCTGTTTCACCAGTCACCCTTTCAGGAAAGCGGCACAGCTTCTTTGGTGTATATTTCTATCAGTAAATACATATGGATGTGCTGAGTCCAAAACCTTACTGCTCATTAAAATCCCTTTATCTTTCTCCTGACCAGCTTCTATGAGGACTTGTGAATTAATATCAGCCTTCCAATGTAACTCTTCTTTTTTCATGCATCCCATTAGAGGGAGATGTAAAAATTTATTTACCTTTTCAACCCGAGCATTAATGGGAACAAGAAATTGCAAGGTTAGGACATTCTATCATATGCTTGCATTGCTTGCTTTTGTATTATGAAAATGAGATTTCTTTAAACCTGACATATTCCAAGCCAATTATTTAATCAATAATTGGAGCTAAATTATCTAGCATTGTAGCTTGACTGGGAAATGGAGGAGGGGTGGGGGAGCAAATTGCTGCAGGTGGCCTGTAAAGCTCATTTTGAAGTTAGCTCTCCTAAGCTCACACACTGGTCTTGGAGAATATTAATATGGAGTAACGCAACTAAGTACCCTTAGGGTGTTCACCTGCCATGGAATTTAATTTATTTTATATCTCATCTAATAGCCTGAATCTCCTCAATTAGGTAAATATAATGTGAAAATGTTTCCTTGTTTCTCTAAGGAGTTGAAAACCTAGAAGGTCATTTCCACAGGATTTTCATATGGGGACAAAATTGGGTTGACAATTGAGTCCCTGTGCTTTTCCTTCTTTTAAAGAGAATGCCAGAAGTGGAAATATGCGAGTGGACTGCCTCCGTGTGCTGGAAAGGTAAAACAGTTGTATAGATGGGTCAAGGCATTCACATTTCAAGGCATTCAGCAATGAATTAAAATAAGCCTTCGTCAGATCAAAAGGCAGAGGCAGCTGGTGACAGGATCCTTATATCTTCAGCAGGCTTCAGTTCCTGTTCAGTGAGCTAAGTGGAGAAATGTGGAGTAACTGTATACCAAGGGTAGTCAAACTCAGACAGCAAGGGCAATGTATGAGGGATATCAAAGGGAACCCAGCATTGCCCATTACCCTGGCCCAAGACACTGGCTTGGGATACCCTTGATACAGACTCATTTGCCAGCACGTCTGGCAAGCCCCATGCAGTATGGAATTCCTGGAGACTGCCACAGATCTGGTCCTGTTCTTTCTTTCTTTCTTTCTAATTTTTAATTGAATAATAATATCAACATAACAACTAGCAAAATGCAAAAATGCAATTATTTTTTGTCTTTCTCCTCCCTTGGTTCTATCCCATCCTAACCCTTGATGACTTCAATATTCAGATGACATCAAAGTATCAGGATTGCAGTTCATTAATTCTTGTAGTCTTGTCCTTAAGGTACTGAGGAGCATCCAGTCCTTGAATATGTATAACAAAGGGTGTTTCCACACTTACCGCTTGAAATCAGGATTAAGGAAATCCGGATTTCTGAAATCCATCCCTGGGAAGATTCGTCTGAAATAAGGATGGATCCAAATGAGGCCTAACATGTCCACACTCGCGTGGGAAACACAGATAGTGAGGAACGCATCAAGTGTTTGCTGTGCGGATGCTGGAGCACTGATATCCAGAGGGATCAGGCCTCTCTGTGGCCCTGTCACCCAAGGTGCTGCATGATTGGAGCACTCAGTCGTCAGTAACAGCTCATCTCCACCATGCATGGGCGTGTCAGGGACTGCCCACCAATCAGCAGTGTGCCTGAGATCCTGTGGCTGCCCAGCTGCGTAACGTGCTTTTCTGAATGGAAACCCCACCCACGTGTGTTCCCTCTCCTGTCCCTGTGCAGAAGCGTCATCCTTTGATCCGGAATTTGCAGACAGGAATGGTATGAAGACCTAATTTTTCAGGTCTTCCCAAAAACCAGTTTTGGCAGCCTCTAGACCCCATTAGAGACAGATCTTGCACGAGGCTGTGCAGAAGCACCACCCTTGAAGTGGCCCTAATCTGTCATGCTGTGCGGAAGGTTTTCATACTAAGGCCCTTTCTGCACTGGGCCTTATTCCGGATTATATCCCAGAATAGAATTCTGCCATCTACATGTTAGTGTAAACTATAGTCTGCACCAGCATGTGGATGGCAGGTCCCTCTCATAGAATCATAGAATCATAGAATGGTAGAGTTGGAGGGGACCTCCTGGGTCATCGAGTCCAACCCCCTGCTCAAGGCAGGATCTCCTAAACCATCTCAGACAGATGGCCGTCCAGTCTCTGCTTGAAAACCTCCATCGAAGGGGAACCAACCACCTCCCGTGGCAGCCTGTTCCACTGGTTGATCACTCTTACTGTTAGAAATTTTTTCCTAACATCTAAACTAAATCTTTTCCCCTGCAGTTTCACCCCATTGTTTCTAGTCCTTCCTTGAGAGAGTGAGAACAGGGCTGATCCCTCTGCCTTGTGACAACCCTTGAGGTATTTGTAGACAGCTATCATATCTCCTCTCAG
The DNA here is from genome assembly GCA_023333525.1 of Aspidoscelis tigris stejnegeri. NCBI lineage: Eukaryota > Metazoa > Chordata > Lepidosauria > Squamata > Teiidae > Aspidoscelis > Aspidoscelis tigris. The sequence goes on from JALMGA010000001.1 coordinate 101,368,343, forward strand.
TCTTCTTTTTGGTAGACTAAACATTCCTAGTTCCTTAAGCCGTTCCTCATAGGACATGGTTTGCAGACCGTTCACCATCTTGGTAGCTCTCCTTTGAACCTGCTCCAGCTTGTCAGCGTCTTTTTTAAACTGGGGTGACCAGAACTGGACACAGTACTCCAGATGAGGTCTGACCAAGGTAGAGTAGAGGGGGATAATAACTTCACGTGATCTGGACTCTATGCTTCTCCTAATACACCCCCTTCCAGGACATAATCTGGATTAAGGCCCAGTGCAGAAGGGCCCTAGGATAAAACTGAATTGATAGTAGAGATGTGCACAATTTTTTAAAAAAATTCAGTTTGCATCAAATTGAATGCAAGAAAATTCACATTCATTTGAATAAATCCCTTTGAATGTGGTAGGATTAAAATTCAATACAAATGTTCCATACAAATTTGATATGAATATTCGATACGAATCCCATATGAATCTGTTGCAAGGCTTCATGTGAATGTATCGAAACATTTGATTCAAATTCAAAAGTCAATCTTTGAATGTGCCAACATTCAGCTCGAATTCAAATGTCCAAATTTGTCCGAATTCATACAATTTTTTATTGTTATGAATATTTGTGCACATCCCTAACTGACAGTTGAAGCCCTATACTTTTCCTTCTTTTAAACAGAACGCCAGCAGTAGAAACATACAAGTGGAGTGCCTCCATTTTTTAATTTTTTATATGCTTGGTGGTGAGATAGAAGTTTCCAGTGAGATAAAACTGTTCAGACCTCACTAGGCATTTGGTAAATGAAACTATGCTGGGAAACTCAACACCGCTGCTGGTCTTCCTGGAATTACACTGCAGCAGATTTTCTGAGCCTTGGAACCAGAGCAGCATGGGGAAGACCACATGTTTGTCTCACATTCCCAACTCAATGCCAGTAGGATTTTCATGTTTTTGCCTTCTCTGGGAGTAACCAAATCCTGCTAGTCCCTGTTAGCCCAGATAATCAGAAGTTATGCTGAGAAATGGAATCCAACAACATCCATAGGATTTTACTTATTTGTTGTATGGCAGCAACACATGGACTAAGAACAATTAAAACAGGAAGTTAGAGTTTATAGGTAAAAAGGGACCCTATATAAGACTATCAAGGCCACTCATACATTGAAAGACTGCATCTATTATTGCCAAAAAAAAAAAAAAGTCTGACACCAATCCTAAATAGGCCCTCATTTCACAGCTGGTTCTGATATGGTCAACAGTCTGATCTGTGGCTCCACAATCACAATCCAGAGGACACAACATTGGAAATATGAACTCTGCATCTCTTGTTTAATTGAAACCTTGAATTGGGATTTGTTGTCAATAAAAGATGGCTGTACATACCCACCTACCCACCCACCTACCCCATAAGGCCCACAGCATAGCAAACAGACATGGAAATTATTATGCACTGAAATTTTGCATTTAAATTCTCATGCTGGGCACATTTCTCAGTAGGCCTATGAAGCCTCTCTTGGCATCATACCATCAATGCCACCCACATCATTATGGTAAGTGAAATTATTGTTGAAATTTTAGCCTAAAAGTCTAGCTATGCAGAATCTGAAACAGTTTGATCACATTTTTAAAAAAATAACTCTGATAATTCCAGTGTGATGGGAGGGGTAGGATGTTGGACTGGGGCCAGGAATTCCCGCTCAAACACAAAAGCTCAGTGCATGACCTTAGGCAACTTCCAAAAGACAGCAGTCAGAGCAAAGCCAATGAAAAACACCCCTTCAGTGATATTTGATCACTGCACTGTCAAGCACTCCAGCAGCAGCATGCTGCCTGCACACCTGCTGCCATGCCAGCAGGGAAAACATCAAAGCGAAGGAAGTTATATTTCCTGGTTTCAGTGGTTCCACCTGAGGCTGTTTAGATAAACACAGCAAATGGACACTTTGCTGTATTCATGCAACTAACCGGTGCTAAGACAGTGAATCCACACAGCAAGAGGGAGGGAGAGTGATAAGGACAGGTGTGAAATCTCTTCCTACTTCTCTGATGCTGTAGTGTTCTAGTGAGAGTTCACAGAGGTGAATCTGCGCTCAGATGGTGCAGGAATATGCATATCCTGAACACTAGGAGCCAGTCTGGTCTTGTGGTTAGAATGGGGGAAAGGTTTGTCATCTGCTTTGAGTCCCCTTAAATGGGTGAGGAAAGTGGGATACAAAAGCCAACTCTTCCCCTCCTCCTCTTCCTCCTCCTGCAGTGCAATAAGGGCATATACATATGCCGCCCCTCCCCCACCAGACCAATCCCACAGTGCCATTACCACCTCAAGTGAATCCTGCCTTTAGCTAGTCAGTGCAGCTAAGCCAAACTTTCCTCATAGGATTGCTGTGAAGACAAAATGGAGGAGAGGTAATCTTTGAAAGCTGGAATCCTTCAGAAGAAAGGCAGGAAAAAGAAAAATGTACCACTTCTGGTGTGGCTTCCTGGAACGGACAGTGAAAATGGTCGTCCTTTGCATCCTGGCCTACAGGGGTGAAGCTCAGTTCCCTTTGGGGGGCTCTAGCCTTATTTATGCTCCAATCTGTACTGAAAGTGGGAGCTCTGATTCTTGCTCCTCTCCCCTTGCTGTGACTTCCTCTCTACTCCCTCCAATCTCCCTCCCCATGCCCCCTCTCTCTCACCAATGTCCCTCTCCACACCCCCTCCCACTTGCCCTGACCTTCTTCTGTCCTGTAGCCACTCCCCCATTCCCACCCCGATCTCCCTCCTCCCACCCCACCTGCCACCTCACCCCCTTACCTCTCAGAACACCTCCCCCTCAAGCAGAGCATCTCCTCAACCCCCTCACCAGCTGAAGATTACCAGAGATAGCTGCAGGAAGGTGTGACCAAGCCATTCCAGGCCAAAAACAGCAGATTAAAATGCTAAGGTGTCATTGTGGCCTAGGTGAATCAGCCATGGGCACCAGGCAAATCTCATTAGGGAGGCTGTTTCATAGCAGAGATGCTATCAGATGCAGGTTTCCCTGGCTCCCTATTGCACATGAAGATGCGCCCATGGGCTTTAACAAAAGCAAGATCACTGAAAGAAATGTCCAAATTCCTTTTTTTTTCTCTCTCTCTCTCTCTCTCTCCCTTTGACTGGGCGGGGGGGGGGGAGGTCTTAGCTTATGTATGCCCTTGCCTTCAAGAAGTTGAGTTCAAGATTTCTTCTCTGGAGGAGAAAAAGGCAAGTAAGTTGGAAAACTCAAAGGGGAGCTGGGAAGTTACAAAGTAACTATGTTTTAATGTTTCCTCTTTATGCTTTTGGGACTCTTTCATCCAGACAGGAACCAAATAGGAAATAAGCAGAAATGCATCACACTAGATGCGATCAGCGTGTGAGAGGGCAAAAATTCATGGGCAACTTTTAAAAGTAGGTGTGAATCAAGTATGACATTACTGTGCAGAGGAAATTGAATTCATCCATTCTTGATAAAGGTGGCTTCATTATTCAACTTTGCTTCACAATGACACTTATGAAAGATGAGGCCATTCCTATCTCATGAAGATAAATTCATGATCTGTAGTATCATTCTAGTATATTCCCTTTATAAAGAGAATCTACTTAACAGATGGCAGTGGGATAGTATTTTTATCTTCAGCAGTACATGAAAAGAAAGAAAATTATTCAGGAGAAGTGATGTCTGGTGCAAACACAGTTGCAAAGGAGGAACAAGCCATAAACCTAGCTAGGAAATTGTTAGACCAGTTAACTTTCATGGTATGTCACTTTTTGTATAGGGGTTCACCCAAATTGCCACCAGTTAGACATTAAATTTTGTCTTCCACATATTTGCACAAGTTTATAAATACAGTTAGAAAAGCTGCTAAACCTCCTTAAACTGAAACTGGATGAATTCTGCATGTCTTACAGTCAAAATAACAGTAGAATTACACCTTTTAAAGAGACTTCCACATAGCATATTTGATGAAGGTGTTGCCTTTATGTCCAGGTTTGCAGGGACCAGACTGCTCCAGCTAGAAATGTTCTTTACTGAAATAATTCCCAGCTAGAGTAGTCCATTCACACTTTGGGCAGCTGTTCCAGGAGAGCCCCACACTGCCCTGCATTGTTCAAAAGGCTCCAAGGCAGCCTTATGCCACTCCAAAAGTGTGGTGAGGGGTGCAATGGCCAGAAACTAAGGGTCTGTTCACACCTTGTTCTCTGGAATGGTATTAGCATACTATGTCAAGGAAGCAAAGATCAGGCATAGAAGTGCTGGTGTACTCCCCAGCCAGACCACCAGCACTTCAAGTGTGGATGGTCCAGGCCAGACCATGGCAATGGCTGCGCCTACATCCACTGATCTCCCAAACATTACCATGGTGATCATGACTAGGAATGTGAATGAAGGCAATTTTCAGGATTCAATTCAAATCGATTCGAATGTTTACAATCTGAATGTTTTCACATTTGGTTCGAATTGAATACATCTGAATCTATTTGTACGAATTTTCAATTTGTATTTGAAGATACGAATGTTGACAATATTCAAATGTGTCTGTATGTATGCATACACATCCTGTTTTTTATCCTGTATGCATTCCATTTTCGTCCCATACATATCCGTACAAATGCGTACAAATACCAGTAAGATGCATATGGATATGTATGTAATGAGTATGTATCCATACACATACCAATGTCCAAATAATTTGTACAAATGATTTGAAAGATTCAAAAGTGTGTTCAAATGTTCAATTCAAATTTAGAAACATTTTATTCGAATTCATGATGTAGTGCATGACTGTTGCACCACAGCCATGCCACCCTACTCCACACAGCATTCACACCCAGAATAGAGTGCAAATGCTTCATCCAGGAGTGATCAGGATCTCACCAGCACCTCCTGATAAAACTGTGGAAGTGTTTTTTTTTCTTTTCTACAGCTTCAGAAGATCAGAGCTGCTGCCAGATATTCCCGGACACTCCGGAGCATTCCTGGAAGGTGGCAGAGAGGGAATGCAGATGTACTTCCTCAAGAGTGGCTGCAGGAGCTCCTGCAAGGTGTGTACTGAAATTGATCAATGAAGTGAGATAAGCATGTCAGCAACAGCACCAACCAAAGTAGTTTTCCTACTGAAAAGATAAGAGAAGGAGAGGACTGGTCAGAAAGGATTGTGGATAGAGGCAACGAGAACGAACAGATGGAAGAAAATTTGGATAAAGAAAGAAAATCATCCATGCAGAAGTATTGGGGCACCAAAGCAGCTCAGAAGAAAAAAAGTGCAAACAAGTTGAAGAGATTATAAATTCACACACTGCTGTCTTCCTGAAAATTATGTGCTGTTATGTGTTATGTTGTTGGAAAGTGAATGTTCCTTAGTATATAAAAAATGCCCAGTCAGTTTCCATCCGTAGCTCAAGAAGTCCAGGAATCAACTGCTTGACTCTGGAAGCCCACCAACCAGATATTTGTGCACATCATGGCCTGTTCATGCTTGCATCTATAGCTGTGGGACAGGGTGGGTCACCCTGTCCCATAACAAGCAACCCATGCCGGGTTGCCTCTGGAGCAGGACAGGGCTGTTCAGATTCAGACAGCCTATCCTACTCCAATGCTCATCTCTGCTTCTGGAAAAAGGCAGCAGCAAGGCTGCAAAAGATGGTGTTTCTGGCCTGGCCAGTTCTGCAACAAAACCATTTCCACCTAGGATTCGTTGTAGTTTGCACTAACATCAGCAGGATAGAATTCATTATACAGAATAAGATCCAGGGCAAAAAGGGCCCAGGGTAGGTTTTACATTCACAGTATAAGCTGGTTTGAGCAATAAGAGCTTGTTTTAGATATATGTTTGTCTTTTGAATGTAAAGAACACAAGAGAGGGGAATAGTTCTGTAATTTGGCATTTTTCCCACCTCCTTCTAAGCAAAGTTGCAAGGGCCAGCCCTGTGGTTATACAGCTGGGATGATTAAACTGTTCTATCAGTTAGTAACTACTACCTGGTATTCTAAAGTGAAAGACTCATATGTCTTACCTAAGTAGGCAACACAAAGATCGTTCAGTATTTGGCTGTGTTTTCATTATAACCATTTTCAAAGTTTTGCAGCTATTAAAATCTGTTTTAGGCTGAAACTTGGCACACCATTATATGAAACGCACAAAGCAAGGAAAAATGGCTTTAATTTCCTGCAAATTATTGCAACCTGCCCCTGTTCAGAACTACAGAATATGATCACTTGCTTTGATTCCACATGTATAACCAGTTAATGGAAATTTCTTCTTCTTGGCCCACAATCTGTACATTTTATAAGCAGATGCTGTTGTGATCTATGCAACCAAACATTTTAAATACACACAGAGAGAGGGAAAGAATCTTATAGCTCCATGCATATAATCAACAACAAATTGCATCCTTGAAAGTAAATGCAAATTACTTGACCAAACTAATTGCAAATTATGCTGGGCCAGGATTTCTAAAACTTCATAATGCTCTGCAGCCAAATGGTATCACAAGTGCATGAATCAAAGACACATTATAGTAATGTCTTTCATATTCATGCAGTTTGATGTTCAAGAGATAATCATACTTGTGATCTAACTTTTTGTAGGCTGCTTGCAGAATCTGATCTCTCCAAGATAAAAAGAAGTATTTGTCCACATAGCACGCAGTTATACCATGAAATTCAGGACTGCAAGATGCTGTAATGGCCACTAACCTTGATGGCTTTTAAAGGGAATTAGGGAACTTCATGGAGTCCCAGGCTATCAACGGTTAGTTGTCATGACAGCTCCCGTCTCAAGAGATGATAGGCCCCTGAAGACCAGCAGCAGGAAATATAGTACTAATCTTGCACAAATGCCCTGTGTGGTGCTGCATGGGTGATAGGGTAAAGGAGTTAGCAAAGGGAGTCTTTGCCAGCAAAGGGAGTCTTTGCCAGCAAAGGGAATTTCTGCCATCTGCTTTACCTTGTCACCCATCCAACACAATCTTGGTGAAAGGCTGGTTACAGATCTATCAAATGAGTCAAGAATTTAGTTGGTCGCTAGATAGGCAAAAAATGCTTCCTTGACCTGCTCTACAAAAGCTTTTCAATTTTATGTTTGTTTACTTGTTTAACATACTTATGTCAGGGTTCATAGGTTAGAATACAAAGAAGCTCTCTTCCTTCTTGCAGACTACATAAGGATGATGGATTTGGCATGGTCTATAAGTTCAAAATATGATTTTAAAGGTCTTTTTAAAAACTCTTGAAGCAATATACTACAGTGAATCACCAAGCAGTAGATTCATTAAATATCAATCATTCTATCTTTCTTAATCTAGTAACCACTTACTCTATGGCAGATTAATTACAATCAGTAAGATTTCTCTTAAGGTGTTAGATTATAAACAATGCATAAGGTCAGCATCTGGAATAAACAAACATGGCTATTATTGAAGTGTGTTTTACTTTGACCTTTGTTCACATCTGTTTTTAATTAATAAAAATGGCACACTCCTGAAATCTAAGCAAGGGTAATTTGACAACAGAGCTGTAGTTTCCATTAGATCAGGTGGCTACCTCTATGTCTTTAGATGAATGAAATCATTTGAAGATTTGTTATCACTTTATTATTAAAGCAATTTCTAAGGCATTGCAAAATTTTGAAAACATAATCTATGAAATATTGGAAAGAACACAGGGAAAGCATGAGAGAACTGCATACACAAAACTTATTTTTCTACTTCCTCACACCATATTCCCTGGTGCTGCAAGTAATAGACTACGGCCACATCCCCACGGGATCGTTATCGCAAATTCAAAATGTTTTGAGTTCTCCTCGGCCAGACGGCAGTTCAGCTTAACACGGTATTTCCGTGTTAAACGACGTTAAACCGTTTTGAAATAAATCCTGATCGTGCGTCGATACGTGTTTCCTTTTTAACTGTGTGGACAGTACCGTGTTAAGGGAAGATAATCCGTTTTCAGGGTGCCCCTCCTCCAATCGCAATCTACCCAATGGCTGTCCGTATTCTGCGGACGTCATTGGGGGGGGGGGTGCTTCCCTGCCTGATCTGAAGCAAAAACTTTTAGCCTGAACTTCTTGGAGCAGCCTTCACACAGCAGCGCTACAGCTCCGGAGTGCCACTGTGAAATGGAGGAGGGGAAAGTAGTATTTGGGGAAAAAAGCCTTTCTTTCATATGTCCCACAGGCAGGCTTTCATGACAGCTATAAAATCAGACACTTTTGCTACTCCCCCTCCCCCCCCACCCTCACACAGGAGCTACAGTGTAGCAAGAAAGCCCCTTCACTCCCGATTAACAATGTTGCGAATTTGCGCAGTTTCAGAAGTTCAGACCTTTGAAAGTGAAAGCAGGGGAAGCAGCTGAGATTCTGGAATGGGGCTTTACAGTACTTGCTTCTGCTGCTGCTGCTGCTGCTGTGTGCTCTGAGCAATGAAAAAGTCCCTCACTCCCCTCCAGCCCAGCCTCTCGGCAGGAGGGAAACACAGGTGGGAAAGGGGGATCCGCAGACTTCTTCGATGGGGGTGATGAGGGAAGAGCACAAAGCTGGAAGAAAAGGGGGAGGGAAACGTGGTGCAGAGGAAAGGAGGCGGGGAGCTGCACAGCCATGAGGGAGAGGGAGAGAATACATAGGCTGTGGTCACACCTAAGGTTTAATCCACTTTTAGTCCACTTTCAGAGTGAGAGAATATATCAGCAAAGTGGCAAGCTGTTTTCTTTTAGGGTAAAATTCACCTCTGGGAGAGATAATGTGGAAAGAAAATTACTGGTCACTTTGCTCATGTTTTCTCGCTCTGAGGGTGGACTAAAGATACAGCTTTTTCCTCCCCACGTTCAGGCAAAGTTATGGCTTTAATATGTTTAATATGAACACATTAAAACCAATGTGTTGTGACCCGCACTGAGACCCTTGTGTATAGAGTGGGATAAAAATATGAATGAATGACACCCCACCACAGCCACCCTATGCCTCTTTAAGGTTTAAAGCCCCGGTCCTTTAAACACTAATACAGAATCTCAGCTGTATTACTTCCTTTCACTTTCTAAATGTCTGAAGTTTTGAAATTTCAGAAATTCTCAACATTGCTGGTTCCCTCGCTGGGCTGATGAGAATCCTTGTTCAGGGTGGGCGGGCGGGCGGGCTGGACGCGCAGTGCCGAGCGCTTCCCCTGCCGCTGCCGCTGCATTTGCGTCCCCGATCGGGCCTTCCCTCCCTCTCGCTCTGGCCCCTCCGTGCCGCCCCCCTCCCCGAGCTCTCCAAAGGCGCACTCAGCTTCCCGTAGCGCGCCGCCATCGCCTCCTCCTCCTCCTCCTTCGCTGCCGCTGCTGGCTCCAGACCCCTCCTGCGCCCCTTTGCCGCCCTCGCTCACGCCCGGGCTGGCGTCCTTCCCTGCTGCCGCCGCGGCGTCACCGCCGTTCATGCCGGCCACCGACTTGGGCTCCCCGCCCGCCCCAAACCCCAAGGACAACTGGGCGAGCGGCCGCCGGGCCCCCTTCTTCTTTGGCTACGGCTCGCAGCCGGGATCCCCTCGCCTCGCCTCGCCTTCCCTCCCACCCCCCAAAATGTCAGATCTTCAAGCTCCCCCTTTCGCCCTCTTTCCTTCTCCTGCACTTTCCCAAGGAGGACAGCCGGAAAAGTTATCTGGAAACTTTTTATTTGGGGGGGAAGAGTTTAGAAGGAAAAAACCCCGCCACCGCTGATTCCTTTCGACCCGGATCAGCCTCTCTTGATGTCTGAAAGGTGGAAGGGAAAGGAGAAGGAAAAGGAGGGCAATCCCAAAACTTTTGCTCTACGTCGTTCTGTTCCCCGCCCCTTTCAACCACCAATCATAGAGTGGGGGTGGGCACCATCATGACTGGTAATGAGCAGGGAGGATTTGCCGTGGGGCCTCAGAGGGTTGAATCCGAGATAAGAATGCAGGCGGGATGCCGTTGGACCCGAATCGAGTGGAAAGCCGTGGAGACAGTTTTGTTCCGGGTCAATTATTTCGATTTCGTTAAACTGAATTAAGACATGCCATGGGGATGCCCCCTCCATGTCTACACTGCGCATTCTAAGAACTAACAAATATTATAGAGAAAGACATAAAGAAATAATTTAAGAGAGAGAGCAAGTACAAGACAGCAAAGTTTTTTGTCCTTTAGTGAATAACAATTCATTCAATTATCTGTCAATAATCAAATAGCTGCAGATCTAACAGACCTGATAAGTTCAGAAAATGCCTTGAGCAATGGTAGGAACCTGTGACTCTCTATATCCTGGGTTCTTAAGCTTCGGTCCGTGGGCTCACAGAGGTCCACAAAGGCCTCATAGTGGGAGCACAAAGGCTTGAAGAAATGTTAAGATGGGCAGGGGCAGGGTGGGGTGGGGGCAGGGCTTGGGGAAATAAAGTAACTCTGGAGCAGCATTTTTTTTTAAACACTGGCGGTCCAGTGCAACAAAAGGTATTTGAAGGGGTCCGCAGTGAAGAAAAGCGTTAAAAGCTGCACTCTAGATGTTAACTGCACTTATCCTAGATAGATTCCACAGGCGGCTATTATGGTCCATGAGTGCACACAGAGGACACAGTGTCCGCTCAGCACTGTGTTCTCGTTCAACATGGAGGAAGATTGTGGAATCTGCTCAAATGCCATGTTCTTCCCTTGTTATGTCACTACAAGTGTCATTATGGCACTTTATGAGCAGAGCTGATTGAAAATCCTAAACAGGCCTTCAAACTGCTTCTTCTCTTGTGCATAGCAGAGACCCTGCTGCTGCCGCCGCCGCTACCACTGCTGCTGCTGCTGTTTAAGGGCACTTACTAGTCCTTCAGTGATGATTGTGTTTTCAAAGACAAGGAATGCCATAGGGGGTCATTCCATGTCTTCAAAATTCTCTCGCCTTTTGAAGCAGAGAACCCTGATTTGCTTTAGATGGTGGGAAGCCCTTCTCCCAACACGTCAAATTGTGGCAAGGGAATTCCCAGCCACCATTTGATCGACAGGAGAAGCTTGCTCCCCACACAGCAGCTGGATTGGCTGTGATTTTGAGATTGAATGTAATGTTGCTCCTGCCCGCCCCCCCCCCATCAAATGACACCTATGAATACCCTCACTGTAATATGACAGAGGATAAAGCACACTGACATTAAAATAAGTGATTAGTTCTTTTAATGCTAAGGGGGAAAGATGCTTGGCTTAAATCACCCTCCTCTTCCTTATTTCACCCTAGTAAAGGACACAGGAGGCCTAGCCTAGAATCCATCAATACCTACAAGGCCATCAATATCCACAAGGTCTGTCCCTTAAGCTTCCCATACTAAGATGACATTAATGGGGAAAGACAGTGAGAATCAAATGAAACATTGCACAGAGATTTTTTTCCCAGTTGCCATTTTCCTATTCCCATTCCAAACCATCCCTTCCAGCAACTCTAGGACTTTGCTTTATATTTATGACCCATAAAGATAATGATCCCTACATCTGTACTGATTGCTTTGATGTGTCATAGCTTCTTCCATCAAGCCTTGAGAAGGTTCAGCTTACCCCCAAAACAGGAAAGCATCAAATTCCTGTCTATATGGCAGGATTCTAAGTTAAACACACAAGATGTGAGCAACAAGAGGAGACTAAAGATACGTAAATAACTGTTTTGAAAACGGTTGACACAAGCAGACGTACACACACAAAGCTAGGGGCCTGTTCCCACTTCGCCATATTCTGGGGTATATCTCAGGATAGGAGTCTGTGGTCTGCAGGCTAGTGCAGAGTCTGGCAGGCCTCACTAGCATATGGACAGCAGGCCCCTATTCCAGGATATATTCCATCTTCAGAAAATATAAACAATGGCTAACCTATGTTGTTATTCTTATTGCTGTTATTCTTGTTACTGTTCTATTTTCAAGATCTGGGGCCTGTTTGCACTTGGCCATATTCTGGAATATAGCTCAGGATTAGGGCCTGTTGTCTACATGCCACTGCATATTCTGGCAGGCCTCTCTTTGGTCCTGGTGTAGGCTGCACTAGCATTTGGAGAGCAGGCCCCTTATCTGGGCTATATTCCAGAATAAAACCAAGTGTGAACAGGCACCTTGTGTCATGGGCCCCCCAAACATGTCCCATGGTGAGGACGCTATTGTGCAGTATGACACCACCTAGCTCTCCTTTGCATTCTGGAGGGCAAAGAGGGAGAAAGTCCAATGAAGGAGCTCATGTAAGGGCTCTTTCTTAGGGGCCTGACAAAGATCTACTACTGGACCTAAGTACTGGACCCTGGACCTTTTGTCCGCAAATTGGATATTCGGGTATCAGTCGAAGTTTCAGCAGATACCGGATCCCCCCCCCCCCCGGCCCCTACTTACCTGCCACTGCTACGAAAAAGCTAATTCAATACTGGGAATAATTAGGAAGGGAATAGAAAACAAGTCAGCAAGTGTCATTTTGTCTATTTATATTTATAATCTATGTTGAGGTCACACATTTGGAATATTGTGTACAATTCTGGTCACCACACCTCAAAAAGGATATTGTGGAACTGGAAAAGGTGCAGAACATGGCAACCAGAATGATTAAGGGGCTGGAACACTGCTCTTATGAAACCAGGGTACAATGTCTAGGCCTCTTCAGTCTGGAGAGACGGCATTTAAGAGGGGACCTCATTGAAGTATAGAAAATTATGCATGGTATAGAAAAGGTGGATAGAGAAAATTTCTTTTCCCTATCGCACAACACTAGAACCAGGGGGCACTCTATGAAGCTGATGGGTAGGAGAGTCGGATCCGACAAGGGGAAGTATTTCTTCACCCAGAGGGTCATCGGTTTATGGAATTTGTTCAGAAGAGGTGGTAACAGCTACCATCCTAGATGGCTTTAAGGAAGGGTTAGACAAATTTATGGATGACAGATGTATCGGTGGCCACTAGAATAATGCCTAGATATATCTTTCAGGCTGGGGAGGGAGCAGGATGCTTCTAAGGCCATTTGCTGGGATTTGAGAGCAGGAAAAGGTTTGTCCTTGCCTCTGCTTGAGAGGCCCATGAGCATTTGGTGTGCGACAGGATGCTGGACTAGATGGGCTATGGCCTGATCCAGCAGGCCTTCGCTTATGTTCTTATGTTCTTCCTAGGCCTTCCAGTTCTGTATGCATGTGCACGCAGAACCAGAAATGCTTTTCTAGCCTCCAGAAGATCTGTTTCAGAATCTGGAAGGCCTATTTCTATCTTCTAAACCTGCCTTCCAAGCACTTGACCCCAGAACTGGAAGACCTATTTTGAAGCCTCCGGAAAGCACCAAAATAGACCCAGGAACACTACTGAGGCCTCCTGCCCACCTCCCATGTACCCCCTTACCTGTTGAGGGGCCTCTGTGGCATCCCTGGGCCTATTTCTGTGCTCTCTATAGGCCAGTGGTTCTCAACCTTCCTAATGCCAGGACCCCTTAATGGAGTTCCTCATGTTGGGGGACCCCCAACCATGGGGGCAGAGCAGCTTGGAGGTGGGAGGAAAGGTTGGCAGGAGACTCGTCACAACCCCTCTGAAAGGGTAGTTCGACCCCCAAAGGGGTTCCGACCCCCAGGTTGAGAACTACTGCTATAGGCTAAAATAGGCCTTCCAGAAGCCAAAAAGGCACTTCCAATTCTGTGTGCACAGACCTGGAAGTGCCTTAGAAGAAGGCATGGCAGCAGCAGCGATGAGGAGGACAGGTAAGGGGGAGAGGGAAGGGAGGGGAGGTTACATTTGTTTCATGCATGAATATTCATTTGAATATTCATGCATGAATACGAAGGCCCCCATATCCATGGAGGTGGGATTTGGCCGAAGCTAAACTTTCCCAGACTTGATTCACACAAAACTGAATGATAAAAATAGCTTTGTGCACACCCCTACGTTAGAGCAGTAAGGCCTACACAGATGAACCTGGTTAAGGGTTTAACTCCCTTCCTAACAGTCCAGTAAAGATGCAGTACTGCACTTAAATACCAAGGCCCAGCTTGACGTGAGTGGCTGTTCTGAATATTTTGAAGCAGCCATTTCCACAGCCCCAGCAGAGGTAACAGTGGATTAGCCATCAGGCTGGTTCAAGGAATTTTTAGAAGTCCAAAGATGCTTAGATCAAAGCAAGTGAAGGGGCTACCTTCTAAGCCTTATTGTATATTCACCATATCAACCTCCTACTTCCCTGTCCAGAAGGGAATACAGGAGAAATCAATACTGGAGAAATCACATAAGCCACATATGGAGAGAAATGTACTTGCATGTTCAAGGCGAACCCAGATGTATCACCTAGACTGTGTACACAGTTAAGGGCTTTCTCCTTGTCACCCTCTTTCAATGTGCAGAGAATCTGGCAAACCAGCCAACTCTAAAAACAAGAACTTCTAATTCACTAGTTCATAAGAATGAAAAAAGCAGGAAAACACAGGTACAAGTGGAGTTGCCCTGTCACTTCCAGTATTTATTCTGCAATAATAATGCTGGACCACTTGCCAGCTCGTGTAGCATCTTGCTTCACTCAGGAACAATTTCTACTAAAAGCACTCAAAATATTGATTTAGTGTAAATTGCTCTGTTTATTTCAACAGAGGAATCATTCCTTACCGAATACAGGGCTATGAAACACATGAAATACTTGATGAAGCCCAGTCTACTACCATCCTGCAGATTTCTACAAAGTTATGTTGGCACAATTGGACTTAAAAACAGAATAAGTAGTACATACTACTCAGCTGAACTACACACAAAGGGGGCTGTATATTTGGTGACCCTACAAGATGGCCACGTGACTGCCTGCAAGTCCAGAAATTTTTGCCAGGAATCACAGTTCTTACACGAGGGGGTCATTCAGTTTCTAAACTGTAGTTTCTCCTAGCATTGGTCAGTGGAGCAATAATACCAAAACATAGCTGAGAGTAGGTGTGTATGCAACAGTCACATGAAAGGCTTCTTTGCCTTTCACAGCAGAATAGTGTGCAAAATTCAGCCAGGTTTTGCATGGAAGAATTACCATTTGCTAAAGCTTCCAGATCAAGCTAAAGGCATAGCTACAGGGGTTGGCTGAACATCTGATACATTAAAATGGAGTCACCCTGCAGGTAATTGTTATCTTCCACTGTGCTTATTCCCTGTTCTCTTTTCATTCCTGCTGGTTGGTTGTTCTTTTAATGAACAAAAAGGCATCTTTCAGTAACCCCATTTCTCCAAATATAGACAGTGAAATTTCACCTTCTTCACAACCTAAAAAAAGCAGTCCTTTTAGGACATGCAAAGTGGTAGCTGCCTCAGATGGTGAGAGGAAACTGTGGGATCTTGCTTAGATCCTGCAATTGCTTCTCACCATCCCTGTCAAATAGCAGGGCAAAATCACTGAGCCCTCACTTTATCACCTGCTTACTTCCGCAAGGCATATGAAGACAAAAATACCCAGAACTGTACAAGTGCCTGCTCCAAAGCTTGGGCAGTAGGCATTTCAGCTCAGTTTTACCCCCTTTCCTGGAGGGGGGAGCAAATTCCAGACAAGGAAAGCAGTATCACTGTGCAGGAAAATTCAGGTTGGATGTAGGGATGGGCACAAATGGGGTTTTTGGCATTTGATTCGTAACTAATCTAATGTTAGAAAATTTGTATTTGTTCAAGTAGATCCCCTTCTAATGTGGTAGGATTCTATTCAATACAAATGTATTCATATGAGTTCGTATGAATATCTTATACGAATGGGTACGTATCCAATACAAACACATACATATTGGATACATATCTGATATATATCCCCAGTTTAACAAATGTCCAAACTATTTGTACAAATGGTCCAAAACATTAGTATTCCTACGAATGATAATGTATGAATGTTGTAACATTTGATTTGTGTATGAATTTGTCTAAATTCGGATGAATAATGAATGTTACGAATATCTGTGCACATCCCTAGTTGAATGTTCTTTTTCCAATGAAAGCCATATTTCAGGTTTTTAGCCCTATACCCTGTTACTATGTTGGGATTGCCTTTGATACATGCAGCAATCCCAATGTAGTGCTGAGATAATACTGGGTTTTATGCCCTGTCTGTACACAGTCTTCCCCTTATGCAATGGACAAGTGGATCCAGGAGCAAAAAGCTACCAGAGGATATAACTAGTTTGGGTGTCACAGCATAAACTACTTCATGGGTTCCATCCATTTTTCTCTTCTTTTCTTTTTTAAGAAAAAAAGATGTGTTCTGTTTGTTAAATTTTAAGTACTTCTTCCAGGTGGAAAAGGTTCACCATCCCTGATTGACTAGATCCCGTTTATTTATCAACTGAACCATGATACCTTCAATTGAGCCATTCTGAGGATTTCCTCATAATCATTTTAAGAGCCCTTTCTTCCTGAACCACAGCACACCTAGATGGAAAGATGCTATCTTGATAAGAAAATAATTTCCTAGGATCATCATATTTTATTTAAAAATACACACAGAGACAGAAACACACATTTTGAATAATTTCTGAGTTTTCACTCTCCTAGCAGATTCCTACAAGCACTGAAAACAAGCTTGGTATATTTTATCTGTTTTCTGCTATGGATGGTTGAATATAATCCCATAATTTCCAGTGCAATAATGAGAGGTTTAATTTTCCATTTCTATCCACTGTGAGGTAGCGTGTGGCTTTGAATACTCACACAGGTCTGCATGGGTACACACATTTTGCAATTGCAGTACTGCAAACCAATTCCTGAACAATATCTTCTTTATTTGGAGGGAAACTACAGACAATCTCATGCTATCTTTGAACTTGACCTGCACCTACCCTGTAATCCAAACCAGAGATTCCTCATAGGCCTCTTCAGGTCCTTGACATTGAGGACAACCAGCTCAGGCCAGTCCTGATCACAGAAGTGTGCATGCCTCCATTTTCTGAACTACAGAGGATCCATTTCAGTGGTGTGTCAAATGGTTCACACCATTGAATGCATTTCCCAAGGCCTTAGAGGCTAGAGAAATTAACTCCTAGTTTATTTCTAGCCATCAGAGCTCTTGGAGGCTGGCCCTGAAGTTCATGCAAGCTTCAGGGCTGTTGCAGGGCCCAGTCTGGATTAGGATCACCATGCAAACAGCAATGCCTTGCTGTGGACTGGACCAGAGTGCCTTGCTGATCCAGACCCATTGAGCCGGATCACAGCAATGTAAGGCCCTAAGTCGTTACTGTTTTTCACTAATTTTACTTCTCTCACTTTAATGCCATCCAAAGAGTTGCTGGTGGCAATGCTTCTTGCTCAAATGGTATTTTACTTCGTAATCGCCAGTGTGTATGTAAGTAAACTACTCAGAGCTAACTAACTTGATACCAACCTATGTTAACACCAGTGGCACTATGCATGTATATACTTGGTACACCCCAGAGGTTGTTCTAGTGGTGTGGCATCTAAATTCAACAAATTCCAGCCAGCACCTGCACCTCTGCAGCCAGCCCCAAGAGTGGCTGAAATGTCAAGCTTGAAAAACTACTGTCATGGTGGACATGGAGGCAGAGGCACTCCTTTGCCACCACCCCAAGTGGGATGGTGTGATGTACCAGGCACAACGTCTACCAGAACCTTTCCACAAAGGAAAATAAATAGCCAAATTCCAGCCATGTTTCCAGTTCACTGGAGTGGCACTGGACAGAAATATCATTGCTTTCAGCAGAAGGACTCTTGAAGCAATGATCAAGTCCCCATGCTTGAGTAAATGTGTTTGCCTGCTATGATATGGCAGAATGATGATAGCAAAACCAATGCTAAACTATTCCTTTCACAAGACCTAACTTGCCCACCGGACATTACCTAAATTTTGTTCTCTATCCAATGTTAAAAATCCAGTCTGTCCTGCTGAGACAAGCAACGCATTGAATCCAGCAACCTATTCTAATAGCAACCAACCAGCCCTATAGGAGAAGTTTATCTCAGGATACTTGCTCAATAATCTATCCTTGTTTGCAGTCCCACAAAACCTGAGGCCTTTTTGCACTACAGCTGAACGGACATGTGGGGATGGATTCCCCATTCACACCTAGGCAGGTAAGGAATGTGTGGGTCTACGTGTGAAAAGGGAACCCGTTCCCACGTGTCCTAGGCCGAAAAGACCAGCACAGGGGCGGGATGTCCCTCCCAGGCCTATCGCCATTGGGTCAGGTAAGGCCCAGGGGCGAGCAAGCCTGTCCAGTCCCTTCCCCAGGTTCCTGCATTCTCCAGGGGACTGGATTGGGTCCCCTAGAGCCCACAGTAACCACCCCAGGCACCCACCCACCCCAGGGTGGGCCTACCTGGACATGTACGAGGCACTTACCTCATAGTTGCCGGGGTCTGAAGTGGCCGGCACAGTCCCCTGAAGCGTGCAGGAAACTGGGGAAGGAACCAGACAGGTCTGCCCACCCCTGGGTCTTACCTGACCCAATGGTGACAGGCCTAGGGCGGGGCCTGCAACTGTCAGGGAGGGAGCATGCGAACACTCTCCCTCCCAAACAGCTGTGGGATCGGACGGGACAGCCAGGAATGCCTAGGTCAGGTGTAGAGCATTCTTTTGTGCTCTACATCCAGAACGTGTGGGCGCCCTAGGATGGGCTGAGGCAGTTCCCAATGGAACTGCCGGCCCAGCAAAATCAATGCTCCATGCCAGGGTATCCTACACGAATAGGCCTCTGGTTGTCAGAAAACACCACCTCCAAACTCCAAATTGTTATACAACTATTAAGTTCAGAATCCAAAGATTTGTATTCTGTACATTTGTCCAATATTTTTAAGATACCAAACCTTAGAGATATCAGCACATCTAAGTGGTAACAAATTTCATAATTCAGATTTGTAAAGAGGGGATTGTGTAAACGACTGGGGGCAAGGTTTATTCCATTCTCCTGAAAGTAACACTGGAAGCAAAGAAATACTTAAAATGTCTGGGGAGAAGACTATACATACATACATACATATATATATGTAATGTCTATGATCTCTATCTGCTCTGTGACATGCATACAAAACATGGATGCCACCTGTCTTTCCCAATCTTCTTACCAGTCTTCACAACCAATAGTAGAGCTGAGTGAGTATGATTGTATGAATGACAGAGTGAATGGATATGAATTTATATAAATCTATACAAATAAAGCACTTGAACTAATGAATAGTCTTTTTATGAGATCCTTCACTTCCTTGTGTTTGAGATTTCCTACAAACACAGAACATATGTAACCATGTTCTAAAACCAGCATTTGGCATACCAATAAAAGTTACACATTTTTGTTGATATTCCTCTCATCTGAACATTAAGTTGTTTTTTTCTTCATCTGCTAGACTTTTCATGCAATAAGGCAATGAAATGGGTCTATTTTCTATATTATATGACAGGAAAGCATCCTACTGAACACATTCCAAAGGACAAACATTGAGAAGTGCTTTGAAAGCAGTTATTCCATATAATTGCTTTTCATTTGTAGTCCCTTTAGAATAGCATTTTCCAAACCTGTGACCTTCACATATTAATGGGCAATAATTCCCATCATTCCTGTTCATTGATTGTGCTTGTTGGGACTGCCAGAATTAATAAGATCCAAAGAGCTTTAGGTTGAAAAAGCTACCATAGAATAACTGTGATATCCTGTTTTCATCACAAATGTCCCCAGTTTTTTAGCAACATTATTTGTTGTTTCAATCTGTTTATAACCTGAGGTTCTCTGCTCCTTTTTGTACACATAAGTAGCCTATGGGTGCACATATATCCACCAAGGTCTTCTGTCACCCAAAATATAATCTAAACCAAGTGGACTGGGAACAGCACTATAGAAAAGTTGTGAGAAATGGTCCTTTAATGCCTTTCTCCCTCTCCCTTCTCTAAATTCCTTTTTTCTTACTAAAATGGAATAAACCAAAAGTGGCTTGTGATCTGACTTAAACAGAAAAAAAATACTAATCAAGAGAACTGAGATGGCAATATTTTAAATGGCTTGCTAGCATTACATCAAATTATCTATCATTCCAGAATTACAGTTAATAATTTAAATGCTGAATATCACATCATGTGTTCTAGCCATCCTGTAAAGGGGTTTGGGTTCCTAGTCTGCTGTTTATATCCAGAGTTACAGATTATCCTGTTAAGGAGCAATCCTATGCTCCCTTATTGAAGAAGAAATCCTATTAAACCAAACTGGATGTTACCCAGTAGAAATCAGCTAGGATTGGAAGCCAATACATGAAGAAACCTGGAAATATAAGATTTTTGAAATCTTGAGAAAAGGAAACAGGAAAGCATTGGAGAAGAAATTCTAGATGCTAATTGTTGCATGTTTCAAGTAAGAAGAAATGATAACTTGTTAGAGATTTTACAGTTTTACTAGCAGAATAGGAAAGAGTGTTGGGAAGGGGGGAGAGAGGGAGAGAACAGCTGTAAAGCTCACAGTATGAGCTAATAAATGTACGGACAGAAATGTTTGTTTGAAAAATACATGTATACAATTCTAAATATAGATCCAAGTATAGATATTCTTCTGTCACACTCAAAAGTATGTAGTCCAACCTATATCGTGCTCTCACACCATAATATGATCTTAAGAACATAAGAAGAGCCCTGCTGGATCAGGCCACAGTCAATCTAGTCCAGCATCCTGTCTCACACACTGGCCCACCAATTGTTTGTGAGCATTCTCAAACAGAAGTTGAAGGTAAAATCTTCACTTGCTCTCAGCTGTTTGCAAATAGCCTACAGTATAGGCATCCTGCCTGTCTACCAACATGGTTCTATAATAATCTTCATCCATCTATGATGGTGGGAAGAAAGTGCATGTAGAGATCAGTTTGGTCTAGTGGTTAGGGTGCTTGATTCTTATCTAGGAATACCAGGTTTGATTCCGCACTCCTTCATGAAGTCAGCTGGGTGACCCTGGGCTAGTCACAGCTCTCTTTCTGAGCTCCCACAGCCCCACCTACCTCACAAGGTGTTCTGTTGTGGGGAGAAGACTAGAAAGCTTTGTCAGCTGCTTTGAATCCTCTTAAATGCGTGAGAAAAGCAGGCTAGAAAAGCCAACTCTTCTTCAATTCTTTTGAAAGATCATTTGATCCAAATATGTTAACCTATCACAAGGCTTTATTCTTGGGGATGCTCAATGAATTTTTATACCAGCCCCACTGATATTAAGAAGAATGTAGAATTGGGGGGGTGGGTGAAAGGGAAATATAGAACATTAAGAATGGCCAAACATAACTAGAAAGAAAATAAATATTTGAGCAGACCTTAACAGAGTTAATTTATCCTGAGGTAATTCTCCATATTGTTATTTCACCATTAAAAATTGAAAGCTAAAGACATGGCAGAAACACCTATACTACTTCAATGATATTTTTTTTAGCGGTGTAGCTCAATGACCTTGGCCAAAACAGGACTATTCACCCCATCTAAAATCTGACAAAAAAATGTAGCCGAAACAAACATTTGAAGTAGGTTAGTGGTGTAAACATTCCACTACAACTCTACTGAGACTGTTGGTATTTTTTACAACACATTGTTTACTCTTAGGCTTGTCTGATCTATTTGTTCAGCCTGGAAAGTTGTTACTTGGCATACTGCTGTGTTCTGTACACAGCACCAGCAACAAACAAGGTTTTAAATAAAATCATTGAAGACTCCAACAATCTTATCACTTCTCCTCCAAAACCCAGATAGCTGTCTGTTGAACTGTTACGTTTAGCAACTTGAATATAAGGCATTGCAGCTGCATCAGATTATTTCTTCTGTCTTTGCCAGAAAGCTGGCAGAGGAGATTATGGTCTGAATCTGCACATGAGAAAAAATACTACTCTTCATGCTTGGTATCTTCTTCTGAATAAGGAGCTTTCCACACTTCCCCCACCCCTGTTCTGAGACAGGATGGGATTTCCTTTCTGCAGCACTGTAAGACCAATCTAACTGCAATTTAGGCTGTTTCTGCACATGGCCTTATTCTGGATTATATCTTGGAGTAGGGACCTGCTATCAGGATGCAAATGCAAACTATGGCAGACCCCACCCAGGACCTACCCTAATCTGCACCAGCATGTGGAAGACAGAGGTCTATTCTCACAAGGGCCCCTCAAACGCATGTACGATGCCCTGGGACGGCGCATTCACACAGCTGGGCCAGCAGTTCCGTTCGGAACCGCCCCCGCCCGTCCCAGGGCGTCCTACATGTGTTCTGGGTGTAGAGAATGAAATCGTGCTCTACACCCATTCCCAGCCATCCCGGGATGTCCCACAGCTGTTCAGGAGGGAGTGCATTCACCCGTCCCCCTCTGCCACCATTGGGGCAGGTTTGACTGAGGGGCTAGTAGGCATGTCTCATCCCTTCCCCGGGTTCCTATGTGCTCTAGGTGACACGATCGGGTCCCCTAGAGCCTGCAAGAACCCTCCTGGGCACCCCACCCCCCCCAGACACGGGTCTACCCAAGGATGCAGGCACACGCACGCAACTTACCTCTTTGTCATCGGGTTCAAAGTGGCGTGCCTGGGCGGCAGTGCTGTGTGTCTGCACGTGCCACCAGCTCTAATTGGCCAGCTACCTGTGCCTGCGCAGATCGGTGGGTTCAATTCCAGCCATTCTGTGCAGGCATGGGCAGCTAGACAATCAGAGCCAGCAGCCCGCACAGAGACAAAACACCACCAGCCGGGCCCACCACTTTGAACCCGACGACAAAGAGGTAGGTGGAGGGCATGTACCCAGGTAGGCATGTACCTGGGGGGGTGCCCAAGGGGGTTCCTGCGGGCTCTAGGGGACCCGATAACGTCACCTAGAGCCCACAGAAACCGGGGACAGGACGAGACAGGCCTGCCCACCCCTGGGTCTAACCTGACCCAATAGTAGCAGGCCTGGGAGGGCCATCCCGCACCCGCTTTTTCAGGCTAAGCCATGCAGTGATGGGTTCTGCATTTGCACCAAGGGAGGTAGAAACATGTCCCCACATGTTTCCTACCTACCTAGGTGTGAATGGGCAATGCATCCCCATGTGGCCTAGCCTTCATGCACAACAGCCATTTGGCTATAGCGCAGAAAGGCCTCAGGTCCCTATTCCAAGGTATGATCCATAAGACCCAGTGCAGAAAGGGCCTTAGAAGATAAACAGCTTTGATATTCAATTCTTAATGGTCAAAGCAAGAATATCAAATGAAGACAAACTTGTTCATAACATAAATAAAAAATCTCAGATGAGGGAGCTTTTAGAATTGATCATGCCAAGAGCTGAGTTGTATTCCATTATGAATTTCTCACTTTCATGGAAACTTGCTGCAAAACTGGAAGGTGTAAATCCACCAGAGTTTGCAGGCAAAAGTCATTTACATGCTTTCTAAATCCATTATAGGCTGTCTATATCTGATTTTAAACGTACTAATCTTGTTCAGAACAGCAAAATTCATTTTCTGCACAAACTGCTGCATAGTAACAGAGTCTGAAGTCAAGGCAGTATTTAAATAGAGGAGGCATAAATCAAACTAAAGTGCAGGAGGTTGTAAATTAGATGCTAAAGCTCATGTGCTCTTTAGGAGTCCATATTAATTTCCGTGGGATGCTGCAGAGAAAAGCCAACAGTATGAACTGGCAGCTCTTTGTGAGAGGCTGCAATTTACAGTATGGTCATGGACACTTTTTTTTCCCAAGAGGACATGAACTTCTACTTTCGCATGTGGAAGTGGCTCTTCCGTATGATGTGACAGCTCTACATTTTCCTGTGCATAACTATAAGGGATTCTAAATGCAAAGTAACACACTGATTATACAAATTAAGCATTTATGAGAACATAAGAGGAGCCCTGCTGGATCAAGTCACAGCCCATCTAGTCCAGCATCCTGTCTCACACAGTGGCCCACCAATTGCTCCTGTCCTGAGCATCTCAGAAGAAGAAGAAGACAAAGACAAAAACTTTACCAGCTCTTGAATCCCTGCAAATAGTCTTTAGAGGCATTCTGTCTTCAATGACCTTTTAAAAAGTTCTATTAGCAGCTAAATGCGAAGAATGTGTCTATACAGCATATGAGTTTTCTTTATCACATTGAAGACCTTGAAGACCTCAAGTTGGGGATGTGCATCCAGTCACATGGACCACTGTCAAGACCATTTCCCCAGGTCCCATTCAACCTTTTTGTTTGCTTGCTTTGTTCCTTCTTCCTCTTCCTTTAGCCCTCCTTCTTTGTCTTTGAATAAGAAGTCATTGTCCCACACAGGTCCTCCCCCCTCCCCATATCCTCATGGTAATATCATACTTTCTCCTTTCTTAAGCAAGCATTGTAAGCGTCCCCTCCCCCCTGAAACTCCCTGATGTATTAGATTCTTTATTGGAACCCAGCTGTTTAATAAGGATGGAAAATCTGCCCATTTCCTGTGTGTGGATGTAGCCACACCTCCACTTATCTCCTGAAGCAAGTCTGTTTTGGGCAGACAGGAGAGACACCCCAGTCAGCCATGTCTCAGTTTTGGAGAACACATGTATCATTTCAAGTGGCACCTATGTGCAGGGTGCAAAATCATGGCCTGAAATGAGGCATCGTGGTAGCAATCACACCAGTAAAAGGGACAGCACAGTTTCTGCAACTGCTGCCACCAAGAATGAAAATGTAGTGGCAGTGGCAACCTTCTTCAGTGGCCATGGGCCCCTTGGATGGGGAAGTGGAGACACATCCAGTTAACCAGAGAGAGGAACATAAACTGAAACACAGTACTACATAGGAAACCCATTTAATACTGTATTCATTGCACCTTTGCTTGCACAAGACCCCATCTAGCCCTTTAGTTAGCCTTTTAGTGGAGGTAGGTGAAGAATCCTTTCATATTCACCATCAATTTCTCTTTTCAGACTTTGCATCAAGAACTCATCTGAGATAAACTTGACCACTCAAATTTGGTCAAAGAAAACCACAGTGTGAAAGAACAGCTTCTATTTCTGCTCACAGTGCTTCTCCTAAGGTTGGCAGGCATAGGTAAACACAAGGAGAAAAAGGCTGCTTTCTGAAAAGGAATGTTATAGTTCCTGTTCCACTTTCTCTCATATGACACAGAGAGACAGACAAATGCAAATGCAAATATAAAGACACCTTTATGGCTTGCAAGAACTATTTACATATTCCAGAGACTATTGTGAATGGTCAAGAAACAAGAGGTGGTAACTGTGTGCTGACAAGCAAATAAATGTCCCCTTTATGATTGATACAACCATGTAGAAGTTACCTGCCTGGCTGTTGATTGGCTGTCAAGTCTAAGAGCTAATGGAGGAACAAAGCAATATGAAAGTTCTTTTTCCCCCTGAAATGACTGCTCCAAGAATCCAGAACCTTGCTCCATAACCTAACTCTGGATGCTCAGCAGTTACAATTACAACATTCTAGGCTCTCCAGACATTTCACTGCTCATTAGAAGCCTTGTGAAATTGAGACCTCTTTGCAGTGTTCCTTTCTTTTTCCCTTAAGCATATGGCTCATGGGAAGACCATGGTGAACGGAGAAGTTTGCAATATGGGACTATCACCTCAGGCTCTTTGAAGTCACAGCTGGTAATCCTTCTCTCTTCTTTTACCAGCTGTCTCCTTGTGCCTTGGAGCAGTTGAGAATGTGAGAATCAATCTGTAATTATAAGAAAATTTACACTTTTCTTGGGAGTTAATATACTTTCCTTTCAGTATCTTTATGGAAACCAGCAAGGCTTATCTGGAAACTGATGGTCATGACAATAAAATAATGGCCTAATTTCTTCTACTAGAAATATGGCTTTTAACAAAATTACATTAAGAGAAAAGGCTGCTCTAGGACCTCGTATAGAAAGTACTTAAAGAACCATTATCAGCTGAATTCTGGAGAAGTGTCAGGTTCATTTACTGTCTGAACTGTATAAAATTCCAAAATAGTGTTCTTTTGAACTATTATCTACATTCCCCTGCATGGGGTTAGTGAAACATTTCATTTTCACTGCTCTTAGGAGACATATTATGCTTAGATAATGACAGTTCCAGATTCGAAAGCACAGTGACTCGGCAATGCTGGAGTTAAAGATCGTTCCATAAATACATCCCAAAATCTACATAAACAAACACATTAGTTTTCCAAAGCTTCTGTTGTCATCGCAGAGGGAAAACCTCATGTTCAAATGAATATATATAAATGCTATTAGAAGCATAATTGGAGAGCGCAGTGCAATTAGAAATGGGAAATTTCACTCCCATGGCTCTGCGCCCAACTAAGCAGCCAATTTCAGATGCAAAATACCAGCAGGTTGGGTCTTTAAAAATATAATAATAGTTCATAATGAGGTAAATCAAGATATTCAGAACTTGAAATTCAAAATGACTGAGAATTAGCTAGCTACTTTATCTTCCTCAACACCACTAGAACGAGAAAAATTGTCAAATTTTCTCAGCATCACTCCAAATCTCCACATATACAGGATTATACCCAACAGTGGTTAGATTGGTCCATGTTCCAAGGGATTTCCTCATCCTCCCCACACATACAGACACAACTTTCGTAAAATGTGTCCTATATTCAGCTGTTTTACTTCACCAAAGTGTTGAGTTAGTAGGGTGAAGTGGTTGCTTAGCAACCCTCTTTTCCTTCTCATCTAACATATTTTAAGGCAGAATGACTGTTCTGAAAACGCTTATTGGAGATTGTCAGCTGAAGGTCTCGAACAACCAGCAGTTATTTTCTTAGGAAGTCTCAAAGAAGTAGAGTCAGATAGGCTTCATCCAAGAAGACATATTTGGGTTTTCTCCACATTGATCTATCAAGTGTGGTTATGGTCATGTCTTCACAGGTATGAAGGGAGACATTGGGGTGGGTTCCTTCACCAAACCACTCTCCTCACTCTGTGGCCAGGTGCTTCAAGCCATTCAAGGGAGTAGTAACTGAGGCACTTTCCCTGAGAGAGCTTTCACACCTCCACCAACCAAGCACCTCAGACAGGCATTCCACTCTCCAGAGAGCATCTTTTGCTGCTCTATTTAGGGGCCTGAATCCAGAAGTGCAAACACAGTCAATATCTCTTTGTCTGTCTTTTGCTAACTTGTAGGGATTTGCATCAACCAGTGCTTTGGATCAGTTCATGGAAATCAAGGTTATGAATCTCAACAGGACATGGTAAGACTGTGAACAGACAAGTTGAATGTATGTGTGTCCTGCTTATGGGGTTCCTTGATAAACTGGTTGGCCATTCTGAGAACAGACTGCTGGAGTAGATAGGCCATGGGTCTGATTGAGTGGGACATTTCTTATTTTCTTGTGATCTTACATCCTGACTATCATCATCAGCCATGCTAGCTATATCATTCCACTGTATATTGCAGGATTAGATGAACTACTGAATCTTCCTTACAGGGGTGTTTTTGTACTTCCCTTTCCATCTGCTGGACAGGAAAGGAGTGTGAATGCTAGTCAACTTTTACTGTCACCCACACACATACATTGCAATTGAATACTTACCTGATTTGGTTCTGTGACCAGTCCTCCTCTGGGTGCCACCATTTTGGCTACAGCACCCTCTGTGATTGCACGTGTGTCAGCGTGGTCACCATGACAATGTTGACGCTCTGCACACACAGTCACATCTATGCTTATCTGAGGTGCCAGCAGAGGAGCAACGGAAGAGGTGCAGATGGTTGTTGCATCACTGGATCCTTCAGGTAAGTTCTGGAAAACATTGGTTAAGGTATAGAGCACAATGTCATGCTTCATGCCTAATCAATAATTAACTTCTGGTAAGCAAGTGCATGCTTGGAAGCTGCAGCAGCCTCCTCAAAATGCAGATGCTCTCCACCAGACATTCATTAATCATGTGCTACCAGGCCTAACGCAAATAGACCCCAGGTGTCTGTGTAGAAGAAGCAACTGGACAACCAGAACCAGGAACAGAGAAACAAGCAGATTCAGAAGCTATATACAAAAGGATGTAAGGAGTGCTAATTTAACAAAATAAAATCATGAGAGTGAGAATCAAGTTGATCATAATTTTAGAAAAGTAGAATTTTCAGACTTTGGGGCTTTTTGCACCTTCACCTAGCGCCAAGGCTGGTAAAGTTCTAAGGATGCATTGGGCATCCACAGCTTGTGGTGCCCAGTGTACCTGAAACTTAGCCAGCGCTGACTACAGCAACGGGAATGCGCAGCATTGTTGCCATGGCAACCAGGCAATGCGGTGGCAACCACAGCTGCATTACCCAGTCCTATGTTCCATTCAACCTGAAGAGTACAAATTAAGCACTGGGCTTTCCCAACCGATCTGCTTGTAAAGATGGGCAGCACTTTTTAGTCTCTTTACACTTATATGCCTGGGAATTGCTCCGGCATGCACAGAGATGGTTCTAGTAAACAAGTGGCTCTATGCAGTGTGTATACTCCATGTGGGAGCAGCCTCTGACTGTCCCACTGGAGCTAGTGCAAAAGGCTCTTGGGCTAGAATGCACAGGTGCCTACCTGGCTAGCAGGTAGAACATGAGTCAAGCAAATGCTTCCATTTTTCACAAGAAGAGAGAGCGTATTTCTATGCAACTGCTAGTGAATAATGTCAGAAGGCTATTTTCCTGCTTTCAGATTCACCATAGGCATCTAGGAGGCTACTGTGGGGGAAAAGAAGCTGGAGTAGATAGGTCTTTGGTCTTCTGTTCATGTGAGATTAGGGATTTCAGTATAACATAACCTATAATATTCAGCTTGGAATATTTCACAGTGCGTTTGATTTCCTTGGGCTGTAATGTAAGCCACCTATCTTTGAGGCAGTAACATCTTCTTTCATTAACAGAAAGTAAAATTTCAGTACTGTATATCATCTTTTAAGATGGCCCTAGTTATGACCTGTTCCCAGTTCCATCTTTGCTTGAAGCCAAGCAAAACGTGGCTCAAAAATGCAGATAAAAATACTCTTTAAAATATATATTCCTCTACCTTGCCAGTGTAAAAGTCTAACTTTATCATCCAAAGTAGCAGTAAACACATTTTTTATGTAAGGCTTTGAAGTCTACAAAAGAGAACTGCATAAAATGTCCTAACAGATTTTTGAACAGAGCTCCAAATTTTACAGGATAACCTTAGTGTCCATACTAATAAAAAGGTGTGGGATTTGTCACAGCTCTGAATGAGTACCGTAGGAGTCACAAAGGTAACATCTGCATAGGACTGTGCCAGGTGTATGTTGAGACTAAAGGGTTTGCACACCAGTATGTGCCACTGGAGGGCAAAAGCCCTGATGGAATGCAGTGGCCTCTCAGCTTCCATACTTAGCTTAACTCT
This sequence comes from Aspidoscelis tigris stejnegeri, assembly GCA_023333525.1. Taxonomy (NCBI): domain Eukaryota; kingdom Metazoa; phylum Chordata; class Lepidosauria; order Squamata; family Teiidae; genus Aspidoscelis; species Aspidoscelis tigris. Next base: position 101,397,542 of record JALMGA010000001.1, read on the forward strand.
CCTATATGCCACATTTTTACTCTTTCTGGGTGCACTACTCAAATCTGAATAAAGATTTTCTTTCCACATAGTGCAGACTATCCTATGCCATGCAGGCTCCAAACAAGCAACTTAGCCCACAATGGGCCAGGCTGCCACTGGTGTGCACCAAGGGCCATCTGCATCATAGGTCACCCACTTCTCCAAAGCTGCTGGTCGGAGCTCTTTTGGATTGGCATCCAGAAGCTGCATATTTCCAGTGCCACTTCTGGATATCCAGCTAAGTGGTGCTGGGAATCATATACCAGACCACAGAGTGCTCAAAGGCCTTATCCAATGTATGGGAAGTGGTCTACTGGGAAGCACACTCTCCTGGTTGGCCATTCTGTATTGTAGACTATGCATTTCAGCAGGGTCCTTGGGCTGCTCTATCCCGTGCGGGCACAACCTGAGAAGATCCAAGCTTATGCTCTGAGTTTGCACCAAAAAAAGCAAAGAGAAGGTATCTCAAAATAAAATAAAAAAACTTGAAATCAAAAACTGCATTACATTATTTTCATGTATATTTTAAATACTCCTGCGCATACAGGAACAAAATCACAGGCTCTCGTCTAGGCACTGAACCTACCTTGGCAGGCAGGCAGTTTATGCACTCACCTTGCTTGGAGTACTTTAACTATTCTGCTCCAGCCTGTCCAGATGAAACACAGCAGGTTCCATCTGCAGGGTGAGGGCAGAGTTGCTGTCCATCCTGGGCCAACATGAGCAGCAGTGCAGAAGCACTGTAGCTTTTCCAGACCACCGAACTGACTATCTTCCCAAGGCTCTGACCACTGATTGGCTCAGGCTCCATCTCTCATTCATTATGTCTGATCCACAAGGACAGTGCTGAACAAAACAGTTTTTGAAGGAAGCCTGTCTATCTCAATGTGAGCATTTCAAAAAGAATCTTCAAATCTTGGGCCTGAACATTTTTCTGATTCTGGACCAGATTTAGAAGCACCAAAGATTGGACTAGATCGGTGATGGCCAACCTATGACACGTGTGTCACAAGTGACACGCCAAGCCCTTTTGGGTGACACACATGGCCACCCTGGCACCTGGGCGTGTAGTGCTTGCTTGTTCTTGAAGTGCACAAAATACCAACTTTCAATTGAAGATTAAGCAACAAAAGTCACTAATGTACAGAATTATTTGTTTTTGCTTTTAATAAAATACATATATCAAAAATATAACTTTTTTACTAGAGCCACAAATACCACAAAATTATGGATATTTCTAGATGTGACACAGCACCCGAGTTAAGCTAGGTTTTCTTGCGAATTTTGACACACCGAGCTCAAAAGGTTCACCATCACTGGACTAGATCAAGATGGTTGAAGACCTTGGCCGTTTTCACCATTAACATCCCTAGGACACCATCCCAGGGAAGTTAAGATCAATGATGGAGGTCAGCATTCCGAATGCAAATGTGACCCTGTCTCAAAGTTACCCAGCACTTAACTAAGTGCCTTGGAAATGTGAACATTGCTATCTAGCAGTAATTGTCTTACCACAGCATTGGCCATGACTGCAGGGCCGTTCCTGTGGTGAATGGGCAACATGGCACGTAGCTGCACAGCTGCAGCTGCCCCACCCTTTTGCCATACAGCCTTCAGCAATGAGGGACGGTCCCATACACTCTGAGCTACCTCCAGATAGAAGTGCATCCCTGGGCTTCCCCCATCTTGCAAGTGCAAAAAGGCCATTCTTCAATCCAATCTGCACCTAATCCAGAACAGGTATCCCTTGGGACTGTTCTCAGTCAAAACAGTGCTACTCCCCATGTGGATGAAGTGTACTAGGCAATTGCTTAATCCAGCCTACTGATCAAGTGTGGAAACAGCCTCAGACATGCACTGAAGCTCCCAGTGCCATCTCAAGGTGGCTAACAGGGCACGCTGATGTTTGTGGAGGATTTTAGCACTCGAGGACACCTAAGGCGTTTTCGCACTAAGGCGAAGACGCCTCGGAACGCTTCCCCCCGAACGGGTTGAGAACACTTTCCCGTTCACACAAGTGCAGGTAAGGAACGCTTTGAGAGCAGTTCCCTCACCTGCCAGTGCGAACGGGAAAGTGTTCTCAACCCGTTCGGGGGGAAGACCCTCCCCCGGGCTGCTCCCATTAGCTCCTATGGAGCGAGGGTGGGCAGCCGGCTGCCTTCTGTCCCTAGGTTCCTGCTCACTCCCGAACCCCAGATCGGGCTCCAGGGGTGGGCAGGAACGCCAGCCAAAAGCCCCCTACCCATCCAAAGGGTCTTACCTTTTCCTACAGGCTCCATTCTGTGTGGAAAGGCCGGGCCGTTCTGAGCACGCTCGAGGGGGCGGCCCCTCATTGGCTGGGCACCCGCCTGGCTTCTATTGCCCATCTGAGCATGTGCGGGTGCCCAGCCAATGAGGGGCCGCCCCCTCGAGCGTGCTCAGAACGGCCCGGCCTCCCTACACAGAATGGAGCCTGCAGGAAAAGGTAAGACCCTTTGGATGGGTAGGGGGCTTTTGGCTGGCGTTCCTGCCCACCCCTGGAGCCCGATCTGGGGTTCAGGAGTGAGCAGGAACCCAGGGACAGAAGGCAGCCGGCTGCCCACCCTCGCTCCATAGGAGCCAATGGGAGCAGCCCGGGGGAGGGGCCGAGCTGTCACAGGGAGAGAGCGTGCGAACGCTTTCTCTCTGGGACGGGTCGGAACGCGCAGAGACGGTTTCAGAGCACTTTTTAGTGCTCTGAAACTCGAACGCATGGAGGGCACGTCGGGACGCTTGCGGGCGGCCTGGAATGGATCCCGCCGCCCGCAAGAGCGAATGCTGCGTTCCGACGTGCCCTCCATGCGTTCGAAAAACCCCTGTGCGAAAAGGCTCCTAGTCATTTTGATTTGATTGGTTGAGGCTCTTGATCTGCTGGCGTTGCACCTGTGCCACATAGGAGGCAGTCACAAATGGTCATAAACAACTGTAAAATCCCACACTGCCAAGCAGCATGGATTTGAATAGCCTAATAGGAAGGCCAAAGTGATCTTAAGTTGGCTCCTCCACAAAACTGGACAGAATGAGGTACATGTAAACACAGTCTTACCCATGAGTGTTTGGGAGTAGTTGAAGCTGATGGTAAACAGCAGGTTTACTGAGCCTGTGTTTCCAGTAGAAAGTATTGTACTGTTAAGTCAGGGCCTGTTTACATTTACCCCTTAGTGAGCAATGGTCCGCTCACTAGTGAACTGCATCCATACCGGGATGCTACCGGAACTCTAAAAAGCAGTCCCCACGCTTACTACAAGAAACTAGTTCACTCCAGGTTGCTGCATCTGCAGCCTCTCTGGCACAGAGATTGGGCATGGCTGCATGACTGCAGCTGTGCATCACATGCTGCATCCAGATCACCATGGAATAGCCAGGTATGTGCACCTCACCTAGCCTAGCCTAGCCATCTGCACATCAACTGCTGCTGATCCAGTATAAAGCTTTCACAGGACTTGAAATGTGGATGGCCACCACCACATTGCTATCTTACCTAACTGGTGGTGGGGATGTTGTTGTTGTTGCTAATTACTACTACTACTACTACTACTACTACTACTACTACTACTACTACTACTACTACCACCACCACCACCACCACCACCACCACCATCATTACCACTATTATTACTACTCAATACCAACCAAATAAGTGCAAAAAGGGTTTCAGAGTAAAGACAAGATACTTTCTCAGAAAAATCAAAGAAGAAAAGGCACATCCTTATCACAAATTTAGTACCTTATTTAAGCAGCTGATATTGAAGTATATTGCAATTCACAAGACATTATGTGCCATATGGCATGAATTCCCATATGCTTACTCTTCTCCTAACAAAGGCATTCCATGTGTTTCCAATAAACTAGAATTAACTTTGAGTTCTCCTCATCCTCCTTTCTATTTTTTAAAAAAACTGAAGCCTCAGAAACCAAAATAAGATGAAGGAGAAAATGGGTAGTGTAACATATAAACTCTTCAGAAATAAATATCAAGGAAACTGCATCTATAATTTCACACCAGGATAGGTTTGTTGTATTTAATTTTTTTTAATGCTTTCCTTCACCTAAATGCACTAACTATTCAATGGTTGGTTAAAAGACATTTTTGTGGCCTCAGATGGTGTCAGCTGTGATAAGGCCTCCTGCAACTGAAATCAATAAAGCTTTATTTAATAGCTCTTTTTTCTTACCCTAGAACCTCCGAAATTATTTTGTGCCACAATGATCACGACTGGGTAGGAAATAAAAGGCATGTTGAACTCTATCAAAGTTTTCTTAGGAAGGCAGGATTAGTTCAGAACTGCACAGCATGATGATAGTTGAAGTTTTCTATTGGCACAAAGCTGATGGGCAGAGAAAGATGATAATAACATCACAGGCTGGGATTTCTTTCTCCCCAGCCCAGCCCTCATTTCAGGAAAAACAAGTCTCAAAGCTTCTAATGAAGAAACAAAATAATGCAAAAAAAAAAAAAACCCAACTTTCTTTTAAAGAGTCTGTGGGCAGTTTGTTCAGAATGAAGTCAACAATTTAACAAAAGCATTCTCCTTTAAAACACGTTCACCTATATAGTGACAATAGAAATAGTTTAGGGCACCCAATGGATAGTTCTGTGGCAAATTAGGAATGGCAGAACAAGCACGTAGTCAGACCTAACAAAGAAATCAGACCCAATGGGAAAACCAATAGAGATGTGTGAATTTGGTTTGGGTTTGATCCAGCTTGAATCAAACTGAACCATGCCCCTGTTTGAGGGGAGCACTTTCATTCAAGCCAGACCATGGGAGTTTGGTCGAATGAGTTGAAGTTTGATTCAGACCAAGATGAGGTTTCTAGATCAAATCAAACTCAACAAATTTCATCTCTAAAAACCATGAGGCAAGATCAAAGAACAATTTTCACCCCCCAAATTTCCCCAGGCTGAAGGGAGTCGAAAGGACTTCAAACAAGTCTCAAATGAAAACTGAAACATTTCATGCACTTGTAGAAGATCTGATGGTCAACCTAAGTGTGCAGCATGTTGAAAGCACTAAAGGTTCTTCCCTAACAATTCAGTCAGTCATCACATGTGACATAGATGTGACTTTGGCCTCATCTAGGGAGCATTTAGACAAGCAGAATTGTGGTGCAACCAGCAGCAGTGTCCTGCACCATAGAGCCCTGCTTACATAACTAGAAGCTGCTGTACATTGTGGAGAAACTGCATTTCAGTTTTCACAGCACATTGACAGTGCTTCCCAAAAGCTACCAAAGTGTTCAACAAGCAGAAGTCCATTGACAGTGGCTGCCAATGCATGTGGACATCTAGTAGACCACTTCTCAGTGCAGATGACTGCTGGCATTAAAACTGGTGGCAAAAAACCCCCTCACTTCTGTGTCTTCTCCTACTGCTATTTAGACCTAGCTTCTTTCATCAATGGTGTTCCTCACAAGCCATAGCAGTGGTAGGCCATAGTGTCTAGTGAGAATGATGGTGATGGCTAACAGCCAACGATCAAAGCACTACCTCACACATCTTGCTCTTGCCCACCCAAACTGGTCTTCAGGTGATCTGCTCTGGGCTGGCTGGCAAATGACCCTTGACCGTTCAGTGAAGGGAGGGAAATAAATAAATAAATAAAAAGGTACAGCAAGTATCTGCTGTCACTGGCTGCTTGAACCCATCAAGCCCCGTTGACTGATATCGTTACAATGTGAAAGGCTTTGCTTAATTAAAGCAGTATTAGAGCTACCTCCCCCTGAATGATGAGTTTCTTTAGCAGATTCATCACCTCGTGTTACTTTATATATCAAAATCCTGCAAAAAAGAAAACTGACAGTGTGAGAAGCAGTTTCTGACCCAACAGTCAGAACATTCTGAGGTTTCTTGAACTCTGCTCTACATTAGAAGAAAACTCAATGTGCACCTGTATCAAAAAAATATTTTGTCCCCTGAGAAAATATTCTGAACTTTCCTGTAGCTCAGTAACACACCAAACATATTAAAATCCTAAAAGCCAAAAGCATTGGACAGAGACATGTCTGAGGGACTGTGGTGATATTAAATGCTACTTATAAAGAGTTAAGCTATGTTAAAATGCCTATTTGCCCCCTGCTGCTTAACCATATTAAAGATTAAAGCCATTCATTTTGCAACCTGAAAACTTTGTAATAGCTTCTTGGGAAGAGTATATCAGCATACCAGACATGACAGAAGTAGAGACAGAGTTAACATATTCTTCTGGCTTGTGAAGATGCAGGAAATGTTTGACTTCCAGAACCACTTCTTCTACTTTTCACAATAGATCTGGGCAGAAACTTTGAAGCCAAGAAACTTATGTTCCCCAGCTTCAACATTAGCACAGGAGGACCCTTTCTGCACTTGGCCTTATTCCGGAATATATCTTGGGATAGGGGTCTGTTGTCCACATGCTAATGCAGGCTATGGTAGGCCTCACTTGGTGCCTGCCATAGCCTACATGGTCATGCAGACAGGAAGCCCCTATTCCGGGACATAATCCAGAATAAGACTAAATGCAGAAAGGCCCCAGGTTCAACAAGATGAAATGGCAGTAAAGACGCCCAGGGCCAAACAAACCCGGTGTGATGTCCAGCCAGGTCTGTTTCTATCAATTCCTGCATCTGCCTTTGTATGTTTAGTATAGGATATACTACATTGTATTAGTTGTGGGAGGAGCTGAAGGAATCCCCTGCATTTCTCCAGGTTTGGTTTGCCCCTTCCCAGCAAGCTCTGTTTTAGATAGAGGCTTCCTAGTTTTAGTCAGTCTGTGCTGTGAGCTTGCAGAGAGCTGTCCTTTTGGTGGCAAACAGGCCCAGACAGCCGGGAAGGGCATTTCTTACACGTTAGCCAATTTAGTTACCATTTAGCCAATTTAGTTACCATTTAGCCAATTTAGTTACTAGAAACAACTCAGCCAACAACAAGTACGCATAAGGAATCAGGAGCTGAAAGACCCTGCACCAGCTCCATTGAGTGAGGAGATCAAACCCAGAGAGATGACACCCTGAAGACTGCTGGAACTCAAACTGTAAAGTATTTTTCCATTCAAGGCTAGATAGAGCTGGGGAGGAGAAACCTTTTACTTTTGTTCTGTAAAATAAACTTTCCCCCTTTTTCAACTTTATATTCAGCCTTAGAGCTTTCTTTGGGTGAAAGTGTTTGATCTCACTAGGGTACCGGCGTTGCACACCTGAACCTGCCACCACCTTTAGTCGGGTGTGTCTTCACACCCGGGCTCTCCTGAAGAGTAGGTGAGCACTGCAAAAATCATGTGGGGAACATTGTGCAGATGTGGATTTGGAAACAATGGCAGTGCGTTCTATGCTCATTTTTTGTGGTGCTCTCTTTCTCCCTAATTACCCCTAGGTGCTAAGAAGAATCCAGATAAAGCACCTATCTGTCCCTGGCCTTTTAACCATTGCTCTATCTTGTCAAACATTAGTCAAACACAAGCCTACGCAGGAGGGAGGAAGAGGCCATGCCACCAGCAAGCAAGCCACCTCCAGGGCTTTAGCAATCACTCTGACTTATAAAGTGCTGGTGTTATATTCCAGAGGCCTTTTCACACTAGGTCTTTTGGAATGTGTGGAGGACACGCAGGGACAGAGCATTCACTCCTCTGGGCCGGTGGTTTAGCCGTCCCAGCGTATCCTCCACGCGTTCCAGGTGTAGGGCACTTAATTGTGCTAAACACCCTGCCCAGCGTGTTGCAGCTTGTCCCTGGCAGTTCTGCAGCTGTCCAGGGAGGGAAGCGTTCGCACACCTCCCTCCCTGACAGCTGCAGGACATGCCCCCAGTGCCACTATTGGGCCAAATTCGCCCCAACAGCTGGCAGGCCTGCGCAAATCATTCACTGTGCCGGCCTGGGGTGAGATGTGCCACGGTCTGCACAGGTGCACGTACTCCGGTAGACAGGACCGCAGCAGATCGCACCCCAGGCTTGGCAAGGTGAGGCATCGTGTGCATGGGGGGGAGGGTGGCTCACTCCTGGCTCCTGCAGTCCCATCAAGACTGTAGGAGTTGGGAGGATTCCCAGTTCAGTCTCCCCTCATCCCTTTCCAGCATGGGGAGAGATTGTACTGTGGCTGTCTTTGGGCCGGGCAATGTGGGGTTCTTCAGTATACCGGGCCCGGCCTATTAGCACTTTGGCTGGGCTCGGTATACGAAAGGACTCCACATCGCCCAGCCCATCAGGGACAATCACCAACCTCTGCGGGGCTCAGTCACCTAGATCTAGGCGGCTGAGCCCAGCAGATGCCCCCTGGGACCATCCGCCACCCCGGACACCAACTCTCTGACCCAGGGACTTGCGTGTGCAGCACCTACCTGATTGCTGTCCTGGTACAAAGTGCGCCAGCTCAGCCAGCGCCATGGTGTGTCTGCATGTGGCGTGGGCTGTGATTGGCCAGCCCACCCATGTGCCCGGGGCGGGGGTTCCTGCCAGACCCCTACAACATGCAGGAACCTGGGGAAGGGCCCTTCCAGGTCTGCCTGCCCCTGGGTCTTCCTTCACCCAATGGCGGACAGGCCTGGGAGGGGCGTCCCGCCTCTAGGCCAGCCTTTTCAGGCTAGGACACTCAGAGACGCTTTCCCCATCCTCACGTAGACAGGTAGGAATGTGTGTAAATGCGTTCCTTACCTGCCTCTCTGTGAATGGGGAAAGTGTCCCAGAGTGTCCTAGCCTAAGCGCACTTCAGAATAGGAGCCCGTCATCTAGTCTGCACTAGCTTGCAGATCCCTATTCCAGGATATAATCCAGAATAAGGTCCAGTGCAGAAAGAGCCCTTGCCTGTGTCATTTTCATAGCTGAAAAGGAAATACAATTTTAGCACTCTTCTGTCCTTCTATGCAAATATTGCCATTACCTTTATTTAGTCCCAGCTCTACTTTATTTTTTCTGATCAGCCAAACTCCAAAGTTCACGTCAGTCCTAACTTGCACGTCATATGACTACATAATGGATAAGATCAGTGAGCCTGGATCTTTGCAGAAATGCTCATGAATGTTTCTGTCCTAGGAATCTATGTGCTCAGAACACAGGAGGCAAGGTTAGAAAAGATCAGTAGCTCCATCCCACGGGAATCAAAATATACAGATTGTTTTGTGTTTCACACTTTACTCATTTACGTTTACTCTGAGACCTGCTGCCTTCCACATAATTCACAAGTACACCTACTGGTTGTATGGAGGCTTTCACGGCCAGATTCAATCTCATTTGTCGCAGTTTTGGGGCTGCTACGCTGTGTTCCATGTTTCTTCTGGAACCTGGCATAACAGCCCAAAAAGTAGTTCACCTACTACTTTACGTTCTCATATAGAAATTAAAACAGCTTATGCCATCCAAGCAAACAGAAAAAAACAACAACCTTCATTTAAAAGCGTTATAAATTTGAAAAAGCTTGTCTTGGCTACACTTTATGAAACAGCACAACGGATCCCTTTTTGCCTCTTTCTCATACATCTATCTTGAGGACAATTAATAGCAAATTTGCTGTGCTGGCAGATGTACACATCTTTTTGCCAGGTGTTTTCACACTCTATGTAATTGCCGTCATGTCCCCTACCCTCCTTTCCTCTCCTCCCAGCAATTATTAAACATGTATTGCTCTAGTCGGGTCATTTTCACAAATAATGCTGTAATCCTTGTGTTTCCCATGTCTATAATTTGTTTTACTTACATTGCCTAAAATGGGTGCAGATATTTTGAATAAGCCTCTCAAGCACCCTGTGCTACATTACAAACACTCACAAAGTGACATACTTCATTTTAATGTGTTATATTAGCATCAACAGTGCTATGTATGTTCTGATTCTCACCACAAGCAGGAATCTATTGGCTGATATGCATGACCAGACCACCATGTGGAAGTTTCACTGAACTGCACACTATTGAGTGCTCCAGATGTCCTGGAAGCTATAATTTATAAATATCTCCAATACATTCATTAAAGTGATTTTTTTGGCTTTAGATTCCCCATCTTCAAAAGTCATGTGCTCCCACATAACCTTCAAGGGCCCTTTCTGCACTGACTTACTCTAAATCCAGATCAGAGGATCCAGAATAACCAGGTCCACCAAACCAGATCATTTCAAAGCATGGGCCAGATCAGAGCTGTCTCAACTGATGGCTCTGATCCAGCTTGTGCATGAGCTTTGCAGCCCCCCCTGCCCAGGTCTCCAAGGCCTAGGAACAAATGTTGGAAATCTTAATGTTAAATCAGACCTAACCATTACAAGGGTGGGAAGTGGTAACATCTGGCACACAACTATATATCCACCCCATCCCCTGCCTGACCTAATGTTGGCCTTTTAGTTCTGTTTGGATAATGTCTCAGGCAGGATTGAGAGAAGAGTGCTACATTCACATTGTAGTTCTACTCATAATGGTGCCTGCGCACCTGTGCTCCCTACTGTCAATTTCAAAGATCAGTCATTGAAACTGACAGAGGGGAACGCTTATGGTAGCATTCTGGGGGAACAGCAAGACACCCATGTGAAAACAACACCCTTCCTCTGCATTGAATGCTTAACTAGAGGGCAGTGTTGTGCAGATACTGCACGCTCATAACACATTCAAAGCACCATAAGGGTGTGTAGTGCTGCCCATCCCCCAGGGTGAGCTGTCTTACACTCTTTACCCCTGTCTTTTAATCCTGTAAGGGGCTTTTATAATTTTAAAATCCTGGTAGAGTGTTTTATATTTCTGGTAGCGTGTTGTGGTTTGTTCAAGCCTTGTGCCCACAAGTGAACACCAGCAATGCTTAGTTCATTCACCCCACCTGCCTGACACTCAAAACTCTTGTCTCCAGCCTACTGGCTGTTTATTTCCCTTAGCCTCAGCTTCCTTGGTTTATAAAGAGAGAGGACTTCGTAACTGTAACACCCTTCTGGGTTAGAATATAGAGAAACTGGCAAAGTCTCTTCAAAGAAACAAAATAAAAAGCTTTATTCTTTACAACTGAAATGAGTATGGAAACAAATTCGGTGTTTTGATGAAGAATACAAGTATTTCAGTTCACAGGCACACAAGTTAGTTCTTTAACTTCACAATCCTTTTCCTTCTACCCCTTCTGGCTCTATCCCTGGCCTAGAAGGTCTGGACCTATGCTGGGATCTATCCCCTGAGGAAACTAGACAGTTTAACTCGCCTTCCCTCCAGAACCCCAAAGCATGGACAATTCTCTCTTCTGGCAGGCGGGTTTTATACCCCCTCACCAGACGTAACCCGACACCTGATTGGTTGAGTGCTCTCCTCTCCCTCTGGTTATGCTAATAAGGGACGTTTCGCCACCTCCTTACCTGTTCAGGCTGTCTGATTGAACTTCCTTGCTTATTACACATTGAATGTGCCTTCACTACAGTTTTTAAATTACATCCCCCAGCACTGAAATTTAGTGCGGGCTCCACAGGGTGTCATGTAGATCCTGCCACAGTTTCATCTTTTAGCCTACACTCGGCAAACCTAAACAGCATCCAGGCATTAGTTAAGCCTTCCTGATGAATATTAGATTTTTGACATGAGCACTGACAAAACTGAACACTGCATTTATATTTCAACACATGCAGTTTATATAGTAGGCACAGACAGTGATATGCATATTTTCTAAATTCAGATTGTGTTAAATGCAGGTTTTGTATGATTCATACTTACTTGCACAATTATTTCTGTTGAAATACATCTGAAGAGATGTAGGCATATGTGAAGAGACTATTCTCAATAGGGGTGAATGGGGGCATAGTTTATTATTCTAATGTTAATATTTTAATTTTTCCCCTTATTTTTAGTGCTTTTTAAATTGTTTCTAACTTTATGTAATCCACCTTGAAACAATTTGGTACAGCAAAAATGTAAAAATGCAAAAATGTAAAACATTAATTCAGACTGTCATCTGCCCACCAGATTTTATAACTATTAAAAAGAAAATAAAAATGTAATGTCATTGTGTCTTGTGTTCTTTGTCCTTGGACATTACCTGGAAATCTGGTATGCAGATTCCTGTTTGCAAAGCATCTGTGTTAAACTGAAACAAATATAATTTCTATGAAAATAAACACATTTTCCCTTTTCTTTCAAAGTTTATACTCTGTTCAGAGTCTAGTCAGAGAGACATAGATTCTTTTTAACCTCAGAAAATTATCAATGACCACCAGACATCTGGCAGAAAAACCTTGATGCTCTGGAAAGACTAAATGGAGGGAAGTGTCTCTGAGAAAAATCTTCCCCTCCATTTTTTGAAAAAGCTATTGAGACAGACAAGCAGATCAAGGTACCATCAAGGTTACTCCCTACGTCTCCTTGCAACTGACAAGAAGAATCCCCCTGGACAGAAGAAAGACATTTTTATGGGCTGTTGGCAGGCATCAGAAAAGTGGCAGGGAAGCCCGGGAAGGCAAAGGGGAAGGCAAGGCAATGCTTTTGTCTGGTGCCTAGCCTCTTCTGAGAAAGAAGATTTAACTGAAGCATCTGGGAATATTTCCACAAAGTTAAGAGATGTTTTGAAAATTGATTGTCATGAAGATGGATTAGCCTCAAGCAGAAAATATAGTGGTGTGTTTGCTTAGAGCTGTAATATGTCTTTTTCCAGGAACTCAGGGCAGGTAATAAACATAATGGTTATATCCAGCTGTGGCTTGCCATATAAACAATGCATAACTGGCATATCAAGGTACAAGCTCTATTGCTTTTTTACTTACACATGCTGTTTTACAACTGTCAGAGAGCACTGGGGAGATAAACCCCTCAGTATCTTAAAAGCAGTGGCGGCTGGTGGGCTGTGGAGTTCTTGGGGTGCTGGGCAGCTTCCACCGGAGGCAGAACAAGTGATAACACCTGTACACTCTGTAGATGTTGGGCTTTGAAAGGCAGGGTGCTTGGTTGGCTAGAGTGTGAGACTCAAGGAGCCCTTCCGGATTTGAAGCCCACTTATTCACAGAAGGACACTGGATCACCCTGGGCCTATTATTGCTTCTCAGATTTACCACACAAGGCTTGCTCTAAGAATAAAATGGAGGAGAGCAGAATGGGGTTTGACAGCTATGCCTAGTTTTATTTTATTTTATTTTCTGGTCTATTTAGCTGTAGTCACACCTTCATTTTAAACCTTATTCAGTCCATCTACAGGTTTGAACACCTTTTCATGTCTATCCATTTTATCTATGGACTTCTCAGTCAGGAAAGTCCAAATGGAGGGTGGAAATTCACAAATAAAATGGATATAAATGAAAGGTGTGAGCAGTCAGACCTGAAGATGGGCAGAATAAGGTTTAAAGTAAATACATGACCATGGCCTTTATTCTGTCATTTCACATTTCGGAGAGACACTTCGCAAAGACAACTTGAGAATGCCCAGAAGCAATTGGTGGGCCACGGTGTAAGAATACTGAATAAGATCGGCTTTGGCCTGATCCCGGAGGGGTCCTCTTATGTACTTATGCTCTTGGCCTGGTATCTTCTCAAGGATCCAGAGCAAAACCAAACATATATATCTGGTTCCCCCTCATCCTCCTTCTTTTTAACCTTTTTTTAAAATTAAAACTTAGGAATTCATAATCAAAATATACACAATTTTTACCTCGGAATTCAAGCTCTCCAAAGATATAGGCAACTATAGAGCAGTCTATATATAGTATCCTCCAGATTATTTCCTGGGGGCTAGAAAGAAAACAGTTATGGCAACAGAAGCTGTATAACATGTGGAACATTTCTTATAGAGAACACTAGAAATTCCACTGAGATCTTTTGGCACCGCGCCCAGTGTGCCGAGGATGACTGGGACCACTTTCACTGGTTTTCGCCAGAGTTGCTGAAGTTCAGTTCTCAGGTCTTTGTATCTGGTGAGCTTCTCCAACTGTTTCTCCTCAATTCTGCTGTCACCTGGAATAGCAACATCAATGATCCACACCTTCTCTTTCTCAACAATTGTAATGTCAGGGGTGTTATGCTCCAATTTTCGGTCAGTCTGAAGCCTGAAGTCCCAAAGTAGTTTTGCCTGTTCGTTTTCAACCACTTTTTCTGGCTTGTGATCCCACTAGTTCTTTGCCACTGGCAGATGATACTTTTGGCACAAGTTCCAGTGGATCATTTGTGCTACAGCATTGTGTCTCTGCTTGTAATCAGTTTGTGTGATCTTCTCACAGCAGCTGAGTATATGGTTGATTGTTTCATCCACTTCTTTGCAGAATACTTAGTAGTAGTAGTAGTAGTAGTAGTAGTAGTAGTAGTAGTAGTAGTAGTAGTACAGAAACACAACAATATAACACACTAAACATGTCAGCTTTGATATTTCAAAATGCATTGGGATCTTCCCAAGATCATAAGATGACATTATGAACTGATGGATAATGTGAGCAGAACCCAGCTATTGAAAAATGGAAGGAGGTTTCCTTATTGAATTTTTTGAGCCATCATGAAGACATAATTTATTAGAATTATTCATACATAATTATTCAAGCCAGTTTGGTCTTGTGGTTAGGGTGCAAGGCTCATATCTCATAGTGAGTTTGATTTCACACTCCTCCATGAAGCCAGCTGAGCTCTCACAGCCCCGGCTACCTCACAGGGTGTCTGTTGTGGGAGAAGAACAGAAAGCTTTATCAGCCACTTTTGAGTCCCCTTAAGGGTGAGAAAAGCAGAGTAGAAAAGCCTTCTCATCCTTCCATTAACACCAGGACTTTCCCTCAGAGCTTGTAAGCCTAGCAGTTTCAAAGCACCTATTTGTCTATTCATTTTACTAGCTGGCTCTTTTCCTCTCACTCCCAAGGACAAGAAAGGCACTTATTCCTTCCAGGTCTGTTGGTCAAAGGTATTTAACGTGGATTGGAGGCACTAGTGAGTTGGTGCTATAACCTCTAAACCATTACCGAATCACCTTTTTTTCAATCAGTATATTAAATATGTGAAGATTCAAAGTATTGTACAAACAATAAACAGTAAACAATTTAATAAAAACAACAATACAGCAAAGCATGACTTCTCAATTCTAAAGCATGGAGAAGAAACAGGCATAGAGAAAATTTCATCTAGGTATAATACCTGCAGTTGTCAAGTACTGTATAGAAGCAACTTTAATCAGAATTGCAATAGAAATTTTAAATCTTCCTCCTTTTTAGCTGTTAGCCCCAATCAACTAATTTAAAAAAAAATCTAAAAAGTAAGGGCATGTGAGAGATTTGGAAGTTCGCACATTTGTTAAGGATAACTTTATGAAAGAAATAGTTGCTGTTGGACTGACCTGCTTTCTCAAAAGAGTCACCTTTGGTCATGTTATCTGCACTCTTCCAAAATGCCTGCCCAATACAGCAGAAGGAAAAAGGCCCTTTCGTCTTGATATCTCCAACAGGTGTACAATTAGATTTGCCCATTGATGGGTCTAGAATTAAAAAGCCCCCATCAATGATGTACATTTTGATCCCTAATTATCTTGGATGAAGATGAGTGATGCATCAGAAAAATGCCAGCTGGGAGGCTGCAGATTTATTAGTTGGCTGATAACTTGATAACCAATCTGCATTCCAATGATGACTTCCATTAAGTATTAAAAGAGCCTTCAGAGTACCTTTTTTTTTCAAAATAGTCCAGTAATTGCTCCACTAAACACTATTTTCAGGTTTTATTCTTCCCAGGTGAAATAAAATTGCAGCAATTGATACTGAACAACCAATGCCTAAAGACAGCTTGAATTAGAACATTCTGGATAGATTATATGAAAATTTTTGTACTCCAAAACAAATCAGTATGGCAAGAGGTTTATCATGGAAGTTCATTAAACAGCAATGACCACTGTTATAGTTCTGGACAACTGAACTCTTCTTGATGAACCCCCTTGAGAACAAGCAGAAAACTCCATTATGACTTACATAAGAACCCAAGAGAAGCCCAGTTGGACTACAGACAATTTTGCAGTCAACTAACAATGACTTTGAACCACACTTGCAATGGCTAGTCAATGTTAGTCCACTCTCCATGCGATCGAACACTTACCTCTGGTCGATCACTGGGCTGCCACTGCCGTCACTTTGATGTCGCTATGTGTCAGCGCCAGTGCAATGACAATTAGGGATGTGCATGAATATTCTAAACATTTAAAATTTGATTGAATTTGATCAAATGTGGACATTTAAATTCTAATAGCATGTCCGCACAGTCAAATTTAAACATTCAAATGAATTTCAAATGTTCCAAAACATTCGCTCAAATGATTTGAAACATTCAAGTGTGCAGATATGTATGTATTACATAGTATTTGTACAAATCTCATACATATCTCTATGCATTTGCACTTACAGTACGGGACAAAAACAGGATGCATATGGGATAAAACGGGATGCATACGAAAAGCATACAGATACATATAACACACACAAATGTTGTCGACATTTGTATCTTCAGATTCGAATCTAACATTCAAACAAATAGATTTGAATGTATTCAGTTCGA
Source organism: Aspidoscelis tigris stejnegeri (assembly GCA_023333525.1). NCBI lineage: Eukaryota > Metazoa > Chordata > Lepidosauria > Squamata > Teiidae > Aspidoscelis > Aspidoscelis tigris. Next base: position 101,414,002 of record JALMGA010000001.1, read on the forward strand.
ATCAGATTTTGTTGCATTTGGACTGTAAACATTCAGATTGAATCGAATGTTTGGAGATTCGATTTGACTCGAATGCGAATGCCCCCCCCAAAAAAATTCATGCACATCCCTAATGACAATGCTGATGGTCCACTGTGTGTGGATGCTCCAAGCCAGAGTGTCCCTGGACCACCCCAATTGTCATAATGCAAGGAGGCCCTTAATTCATTTTAAAGATGTGTCAGGCTCCACCCTCTATCCAAATTTGGGCTTACCTTTTGATGATGCAAACAGACACTATAAAAGGTTAACGTCCGATCACCTGAGAGACATAAATCATCTCACCCCTAGTGCAGGATAGGATTTGCAACAGGATTCGAGAGCCTTTTTCTAAAAGGTGTACAGTATTATCAGCCAAGTTGGCTGATTCAACAGGCAGAGTTTTCGCACCTGAGGAGAAAGGTGCACTATGACATCTTGTACGCTTATTCATGATTTATACATTCTTGTAGATCAAAACACAGTTCAGTGTCCCTGAGAATGATCCTGTTCCTTACTGTTGCAAACACACTTATGAGGCCTATTCGCACTTGGCCTTTTTCTGGAGTGTATCTCAGGTTAAGGTTCTGTGGTCCACATGCTAATGCAGACTCTGGCAGACCTCACTTTGGGCCTACTGAAGCCTGCAGTAGAATATGGACAGCAAGTCCCTATTCCAGGATATATTCCAGAATAAAGCCAAGTGCGAATAGGTCCTTGATCTGGCAACTGTTCATAACTGGAAGAGTTAGAACTTCCCCAAATGGGCACTGCTCAGTACTTGGATCATGTAAGACAGCATCAATGTATAAGACTAGAGAGTTTTTTCCTAGAGTCTGCTAATATTTTCCCGCTTTCTGATAATTTTAATATTACAACTCTGTATTAGTTTTGTTTTAATAAAAAGATTTAGATGATATTTTTTAAAAAATATGGTTCAAAGAAATCAAAAGTAAGAAGCCAATTACCAACCAGTTCACTTTTACTGTTTGCTTCTGGCAAAAGAAAAAGATCTTGTAGCATTTCAAAGACTTGGCTCCATCCAGACATTAGTTATTTATTCCACTATATTTGGATATTCCAGAATAAAGCATGCATATTCCAGAATATCCATGCTTTATTTTGGAATTTCCAAATACTGTATAGTGGAATAAATAACCAACGTCAAGTTGCAGCACAATGTTGGTCTTGTTTCTGTTTTGTTCTGTTTGTATATAAAATGTTCAGAACCTGAATGTCATAGTTCTGGTTATTAGTCCAAAATCTATTACATGAAAAAATGAATGCCAGTTTCTGGGCAGCTACATTTCCTTCCAGTTCCTTCCACTGTGTTAAATTGCTTGTGAAGATCTGTTTCTTACCTCATAACCACAGCAAAAGCCTACAGCACAAGGCCACATATGGTGCCTATTAAATGACACTTCAAATTGGCAACCAAGCAGCGCACAGTTCCACGTTAAACGTGTTAATTGAGTGCTTCTTCACTAGCTTTCATGTAGCAGCCCATCCAACTGGCATTAACAACGTTCACCACTCATGTATTGCTGGCAATTCAGACACTGCTTCTTCCATATCTGTGCCAATGCTGAGGGTAATTTTATTGATAAATTCAGTGCTGTCTTTACAAATATACAAAAGCACCACCTTTGAATGTGCAAACTTGTGCTCTTCACATCAACTACAAGAACATAAGATTGTTCTCACAGGGGGCCAAGGGTTAGACGTCTGGAGACAACTTTAAAAATACTGCTTGCCAGTTTTTTCCTCAGCGAATACAATTCAGAGAAGGGTTGCCTCTGATTCTGGACACACATAGGACATAACAATGACTACTAGCAGCCATTTTGACTTATAAACTTTTCTGAGGATACTTCTAATGATAATATATAATCTATCCCCTTTACATTCTCTGGGCATTCTCTGGGATACAGTTGTAGAGTACTGATCTCATGACTGGGGGCCGGTGACATGGCTCTAGTTGCCTTAAGGGCCTCTCATGAGGTAACTTCCATTTCTGCATTCTTCCCATGTTGTAGACCCTATTCATTTAAAATTTGAGATGCAGTTGAAAGGAGCTTGAACTTCAAGAGGGCCGTCTTGTAGGTATTTCTTTTTTAGAGGTGTGAGGCATAGGGACATGCAAGAGGATCTTTTCTGTGGTGGCCACCAGACTCTGGAATAGTATTCATCTTGAGGTTTGTCTGGCACCTATACCATACAGTTCCCGGATGTACTGTGACCTACCCTAAGACCTATTGGTGAAGGGAGAGAATAAATGAATAAATAGATAAATAAAATACATGCATGCATGCATACACACATACACACACACACACACACACACACATACATACATACATACATACATACATACATACATACATACATACATACATACATACATACATACATACATACAAACAAACAAACAAACAAACAAACAAACAATCCAGGGATTCCCTGGGCACCTTGAGCAGGCCACTCAGATTCAAGTTCTTGGGGTTCAGCATCTGTTGTAAGAAGTGAAATTCAGTGGCTGTTTCATTTCCTAGAGCAGGATGTGTACAATAAGACGATAAGCACTGTGTCACATTGTGCCAAAATCTTTCAAATGCAAGTCTGTCTTCCTTAATGCCTCCTTCCATACAGACCTGCCCATGCCTTAAGATCTGTTAGGAAGGCCCTCTAGACTGTGTCACTAACTTCAGTAATTAAAGGGGTGATACCCTCAGGCTGTGAGGTGCGTCTGTATATATTCAGACATCCAGTGAAGTCATATCTTTTTAGCCCAGCCTTTGGCTGATTAACTAGTCTTTTCTCCCCATTCATACACTATAATTTATTGTCTTCATTTTAAATCAATTTGAGTATTGGCTTTGATGTAACCTGCACTAGAATCTTAGGGTATAAGACAAGACATAAGACTTAGGGTATAGGACACCCTTCATTCAGACTTTCCTAAACGGAAAGTCCACAAATAAACTAGATAGAAATGAAGAGGAGTGACCATTCAGGCCTGAAGAAGAAGTTTTTAAGTAAAGGTATGGCCACAGCCTAAATTTTTTAAAAAAATAATTATCCATTATTTGCCTTCACGTTTTAAAAGTGAGACTAAGGTCACCTCCAGGCAGCACTTTAAATTTGCAGCTTAAAGATACTCCACTGTATCCTAAGGCCCAATCCCCAAAAGACTTATTAGCCCCTCTCGGCTTCCTCTGCCGTCACTCTGTTATAGCTGACTTTAAAAGTCCCCTCCACTTCCGGAATAAGCGCCCCCATGGTAGCCGCGATCTAAACTGACTTTCCGTCCCCAAGGAAGCCTGTTTCCTTTCCCCGCATCTCCCCCCCCCCCCGCCCCCTCTCTTGTTAAAAGGAAAAATAGCCAGATCTCCGTCTCCTGAAACGGCTTCCTGCCCCTAGCAAAGGCAGATGATCGCTCATTCATTCACTTTCAGCACTTACTTTCACTCAGTTCTCTGTTAGAAAAGGCTTTCCGTCCCTGCAAAGTCAGCGGCTGCAGGCATCGGCAGCGCGATCCTTCACTCATTCTCTTTTAAGACTTTCACAGATCACTTGATAACAATGTTGCAATTCTGAGCAATTCTGGCTCTTTTTACAAAGGAAAGGAAGCGAACCTGCTGCATTTCTCAGATGTGTGAATGCTTTTTGGCTGTATGTGCAGGCAAGCAATCCCCGCCCCTTTTGCCACGGAGCGTCCTCAAGGCAGATATAGCGAGCAAAACCCACGAATCGCCGAAAGAGCGCTGGAACTCTTCTTTAAAGTGCACGTATTTTATCACGGGTGTCTCACTTTCCTAAACTCCCTAAGCGCCTTGTAAAGCCTGGCATGGGGCCGCTCAGAGGCAAAAGAAGAGTTCCAGCAGACTTTCAATTGCATGGGGACAGGGCCTTAGCGTGAATGGAAAATCGATTGCCCTCACAGACAATTGACGTTGCAATTTCCTCATCGGAAGAACAGAATTTCAGGCGGCACATGCTCTCCCTCCCATCATGTGAGGGTACCTGGAGCGAATCCGTTTTCAAGCTGCTCTTCCAGGTTTAGCGAATTCCCTACTGTGCTTCTCATGCATCTGACTGCGTTTAGAGAATACTGCGCTCCAAGGCAATTCTGCGCAGCAAGAGTTCTTTCTCCTGCATTGAAGAAAACGTGCATCAATGTAAGAATGTTCCAGAACAATGACAAAAAAATCATACTGTCTGACAGGACAATCATGACCGCAAATGGAAGTCACAGTGTAGGACTTGTCTGGACACAGCCCAAGGGGGAAAGTATAATGCAACTTTGGGGGGGGGGAGCAAATCTGTTGGGAGGGGCACCAAGGCCCATATGAATACTAAGGCATTTGTGTCAAATTAGCATTCTCTCCTTTTCCCCCTTTTTCTTCTTTATTTTTTAGAATTTAATTTAGTCTTTTCTCCTCAAATCAGAGACAGATTTGCAAATACAGTGCACAGCTTACTTATATAGGAGATTTGACATTAAAATAGCTCAGGATAAGCTACTGTGGATTTTATGGACCCGGAGCAATCATTGCTATATAATCAGTGTTTATGCTTATTTTTTGATAAATCATGAAACTCTGCTTAAGACTGAAAGATGTATGGCAGCAACTCTTCTTATAATTTGAAACTTTTAAGCACTCTATAGCAGTTTGCCAGGCAACATATGGAGCTGAGAAATACATTGAATGTATTCAAATATTCATGTTCTGGGAAAAATCAGGTAACATAGTTTGAATAGCATGTCATTTGAGATCACAATTTTCTTCTTAAATGGAAGAGGGGAAAGGGTGAAAAAAGGTGAAAATATGGAAAAGGAGAAGGGCAAATGTGGAAGAGAAAAGGTATGTCTTTATTTTTACAGTGGAATTGAAGAAATCTGAAGTCTTTTTGCAAAACGGAAGTGGAGTAATGCAGGACTTTGTAATATTATTACAAAGAAATAATTGTATCAACGCCCTGTGCTCAAAGATCTCAGGGTGGGTTACAATGATAAAAACAATAAACAGTGCTTGAAAGTGGGGAGGGGAAATTGTAAAGGCCAGGGTAGATAGATGCCTCAACACCAAATTCCTGAAAGTAAGGGGAGGGGAGGATATTCCATAGTCTCCTACCACTAAGAAGGGCCTATCCTGAGTCACCACCACTTTAGCTTCTGAAGGTGATGGTAAAACCAGGAGGATCTTCCTTGCAAATCTTAAGGCACAGGCAGGTCAATATGTGAGGAAGCATTCCTCTAGACATTGGGGAACTAAGCAATTTAGGGCCTTATAACTTAAAGTTAACACCTTACATTGGGTTCAGTTGCAAATTGGCAGCTAGTGCAGCTCTTTTAAGACCAGTGTCACACTGTCTTCAAGGGCAGCCCCACACAAAGTAGATTACAATAGTCCAATCTAGAAGTTAGCTGAGCACAAATAACTGTGACCAGTATGCAGCTGTAGTGAAAAAGCAAATTCAGTGCTAAAGGTAATTAAGAAGGGAATAGAAAACAAGTCAGCAAAGTGTTGTGTGTCTCTTTATAAATCTATGGTAAGGCCACATTTAGAATATTGTGTACAATTCTGGTCACATCACCTCAGAAAGATATTATTGATCTGAAAAAGTGCAGAAAAGGGCAACCACAATCAAGGAACTAATGGTGTGCATGAAGCCCATTTACCACATTCGATTCTACTGTATTCAAATCGAATGTGAGAATATTTGGGGAGTTTGTGTTCAAAGCAATCCCCCACTCTTCACTTCCTGCCCCCCTACTTACCTTTTGTCATACCACCACCACTGCCACCATCGCCGTCACTTTTCTCTTAAGCACTTTCGGGTCGCCATGTGGACTGCAGTTCCCACTGTTTCATACGATCCCCAGATGGGGAGCTGCATGTGCAAGCCCAGAAGTGCTTAGGAGAAAAACATGCATCAGTGGCAGTGCAATGAAAGTTAAGTAGAGCAACAGGAGGCCGTGGGCGGGATAGGAGGCCCCAGGGGCTCCCAGCCTTTGCCAAAGTTTCGACCAAAGCTTTGACGAATACTAGATAATCTGATTCACAGATGAATAGGGCCTACAAATATAGGCCCCATTCAATTCATTCGTGAATGTCAGAATCCGTACATATTAGTACAAATTCCAAATAGCATGAATATTTGTTCACATCCCTAGCTGGAACACCTTCCTTATGAAACCAGGTTGCAACATCTAGGTCATTTAAGCCTTGAAAGGTAGCATTTAGGCGGTGACCTGAATGAAGTATAAAAAATCATGCACAGTGTGGAAAAAATGGAAAAAGAAAAAAATATTTTCTTTGTCACACAAAACTAGAACAGTGAGCACTCTATGAAGCTGATGGGTAGGAGAGCTAGGACCAACAAGGGGAAGTATTTTTTCACCCAGAGGGACATCAATCTATAGAATTTACTACCAGAAGATGTGGTGATAGCAACCAGCTTGAATAGCTTATATGTTCATGGAGGACAGGTATATCAATGGCTATATTCAGGAGGAGGGGCTTTGCACAAAGCCAAACATTCCCCCCTTTGATTTGACTCAAATCAAAGGGGAGAAATGTGCTTCATGCACACCCCTAATTCAAAGCTGTGTCAGTTTTTGATGTGTTAGTGTGGAGGTAATGGGTAGTTGCATACCTTAGCTTCAAACATCTCCAAGACAGCAAAATTCTTGGTTAATTTGTGCTGCCAGATTCATCTCTTTCGTTTTACCTTAGGCTGATTTCCATTCATTCCATCATGTGCTCCTTCACTGTACACAGCTGCAATCTCCTTGGAGAGGAAGAGTAGGAAGTAAATGATTTCAAATAAAAAATTTTTTACTAGCCTCCATCTGGACCATGCCATTCCCATCTACGGGAGAAGCCATAAATGATATATGAATGTTCTTTTCTATACAGAACACTAATTTTTCAGGGAAAGGTTTTTGCCTGCCTTGCTATACCATGCCAGCAGCACCTGAAGTGTGGATGGCCAGGCAAGACCAGGCCAGATTGCCATGGCAACATCTGTGGCAATATCCAGCTCATGCCCAAACACTGTCATGGCGGGCATGACTGCACAGCTGCAGTTGTACTTCCACACCACTTCTCAGTGCTGCACCTGGAAGAGGGTGCAGACATTGGTGTTTGGGAGGAACCAATTCCACTATCTACCAAGTACAATTTTGGATGGGTGAAAGCATGACTTTCAACCACACCAGTGCCCTGCAGTCATTGTACCATGGTTCCACTTCTTGGGTCACCAATGTAAGGGCTGAACCAGATGGGCTGAGGTAATGATATCATAGTTTATTCCTTCTGACCCTGACCCTGACCCAGCAACTCGCCTTGGCTCTGTTGTGTAACTTAAGGTCATTTCTTCTATAGGGACAGAAACAGTTCCTTTTCTTTCTACGTTGTTATTTACCTATGTAGATTATTGTTTTTCACTGCTGTATAGAGGGTGGGAAATGAGGCATGAGTGTAGCTTTTGTGCACAGGAAAAGTTACCTTCTCATTTATTACACTCTTATTTTGATAGATTTTTGCACACATGCTTGGACAATTTTTAGAAGTGTCATCAATCTAAGACAGCAGTGCAGTTGCTCCCTCACCCCTTGTTCAGCCTATAATGGAGGAGCGGCTGGTAATAAATGAGCGATACGGCTGAGTGTCACCAACCTGCTGTAACATTTAATAGATATTCATAACATGTATTAATCATATGCCATTCCGGAAGGCTGTGGTCCTGCAAGGCATCAGCCACCTTCAACTCCCACTCTTGTCAGTGTGGGACTTGAGATCTGAATAACTAGGGCCTCCTCTACATAAATTGTTCTCACTTTCTGCTGCCTTTCAGAGGCTGTATAACCCCAGAAACAGAGAACTGAAAAGCAAAAGATGCATCCACCCATAGTATTTTTTTTAAAAAAAAAAGTTTTAAAAATGGCTCAGAGGCAGTTTAGAGGTGGTAGCACTTCTAAAAAGCAATTTTCTGATATTTAATATGGGCTACGGTTGGGACGGGAACAAGACTGTACACATGCTCACATCTTTAAGTTGCTTGTTAGCTTATTGTTTTTTTAAGGTGCATGGATATCATCAAAGTCTTGTTGAAGGGTTCACGGAGGAATTCTCCTGCCCTTACACTGGTGTTTTTTTTTAGCCATTTCCACATGTTGCTATCCCCCACTATAGTGGGCTGTTTGTCCCACAACAGACAACCCATACCAAGCTGTGGCATGTTGCTGCTCAGCCAGTTGGCAGCTGCATTTGTCACCAGCCTTCCTAGGTGCTCACCAGGGCCTTTCCAGCCATATTTCAGAAGCATTGTGCTTCCAATGCCACTTTTGGGTGCCCACTGCCCAGCTAAAAAGGTCCAACCATGGTGCACTGGACAATATGTTATTCACATGTTCTCCATGATCCAATATACAGCCATAATCTGCTAAAAAAAAAAGCTTACCAGTGGATAGGGATATTGTGCCATTTTAATTCTGTCTCCTGCTTTGCAACTTAATCCAATGCAACCAAGTCAGTCTATTGAACTATGCTAGTCCAGGGCGGGAGGTTGGATGGGAGGGAGGTTGGATTTTAAATATGTTTTAGTAATTGTTTTATCATGTCTTGTGACCGCCAGGTAAAAAGTGGGATACAAATACTATAAATAAACTCATCACTCGTGGAATCAACTCTGGATTAGAAACCAGAGACTAGTAATAAATGGACAGTTCTTCAAATGGAGGGAAGAAAAACATCATGTCCACCAAGGTTCTTCATTGGGACCTGTGCTTTTTAATTTATTGTAGATGTAACAATAAGCAGTGAGATAACAATGTTTGTTGATAACACTAAACTGTTCAAGGTAGTACAAACACATTGGTGCAAAGAATCCCAATTATGGCTGCATCCAGACATTACTTATTCTGCTACATCTGGATACTCTAGAATAAGGCACATCTAGACATGATTTATTCTGGAATATGCATGCCTTATTCCAGAATTTCCAAATAAGGTAGAATAAGTAAGTGATATCTGGATGACACTTAAGTCTATAAATTGTTGGAGATTCAGCTTTCTGTGAGACACCAGAAAAGGGATCTTGGGGTTCTGTTGGACAGCTCAGTGAAGGTGTTGAGCCAGTGTACAGTGGCAGTGAAACAAGCAAATTCATTGCTAGGGGTAATTAGGCAGGAAATATAAGTCAGTAAGCATCACCATATCTCCTTATAAATATACAGTGAAGCTACATGCAGAATATTGTGTAAGATTCATATCACCACAGCTCCAAAACAATATTGTGGAACTGGAAAAGGTGGTGAAAAGGGCAACCAGAATGATCAAGAGTCTGGAACACCATTCTTATGAAATCAACCAGCAACATCTAGGCATCTTCAGCCTTGAAAGATGATGTTTAAGAGTTGGTCTGATAGAAGTATATAAAATCTTTTCTTTACCACACGGTACTGGAATCCTGATGGGCCGGAGAGCTAGGACCAACAAAAGGAAGCATTTTTTCACCCAGAGGGTTATTGATCTGTGGACTTTACTACCTGAAGACGCAATGACAACAACAAGCCTAGGTAGCTTTAATAAAGGGTTAGGTAAATTCATAGAGGACGGGTACTGTATATCAATGGCTACCATAATGGGTGCCTAGATATTGCCTCCTGTAGGGACAGGCAAGATACCCCTAAAGGCCATTTGCAGGGAAGGTTTTGCCTTTTTCTTTTGTTTGGCAATGCCCACTATGTAGGACAGAATTGTGGACTAGATGGCCTGTGGCCTGATGCAGCAGGGTTCCTCTTATGTACTTATGCTTACAGCAAATGTTTGGCACAAATTGCCATATTTGTTGAGTTTCCTGTTAGTTCGTTTTAGCTAAAGCAATGCATACTGCAATGAAAAGTCAATTCCCCTCAGTATGCCTTCAGTGAAATAAGGAATAATAGAGTGAAATTGTATCCTTTATTGTAGTGTGAAATCTATCCTGATAATGAGAATAACCTAAGTCAGGTTTTAAACAAAAAAAAAAATCTGCCTGATTCCAATATCTGTATTTTGAACTGCATTCATTATGGCTGCCCAACACTTCCTGATCCTGATAGTTTCCATCATTAAGCCATGAGAAAAACTCGCATCTAATTCTACTGTGACCTCACCATAATCAAAGTCTTAACTTCTATGGGACTAGAAGAAAACCATTCACTTTTAGCTCTGTTTTAATATATGTAAATATCTCCTTCCTCATAATCAGAAATACCTAGACCTTTTCTTTTTACCTTTGGACCTGCTTTGCAATTCTATTATGCAAATCCCCAGTATAACTCATTGTGAAAAGGAACATAATAATATTAGGAAATGAGATACCAAAGCTGCCTATAGAAAAAAAAATGTATAGGGCCAAGTAAAGGGGGAGGGAAATAGACCCCATAATGGGTGCATGATAATGCCTGATGCTCAGCATGTATGATCTCACAAAGAAAGCTATTCCCAACAGTCAGACCCTTCATTGAATTCCCAAAGGCTTATAAGTGCCTGTCATTTTCAACTTGCAAATAGAACTGACTCCACTTATTTTTTTTTTAAGTGATAGGAGAGAACTTGCCATTGCATGAATAGAATACTTAAAACTGTTCGTGTGGGTCTGAATCTTTCCTTGAGGGAGGGGCAGGCTCACCTTTGGACACTCTGTAAAGTTAAGAAAAGGGAAAAAAATCATAATTGCCCTCTTGGAGCATGGGGGCTTAAAGTAGGGAGGGAGTGGGAATGTACACTCTTTGAGGAATGAAGGTCTGTACAGAAATTTTGGGGATGATGAAGTATTGAAGAGCCCCATTTATGGGAAGGATCCAAAGTCTCTTCAGCTCAACATGCTTATTGGCTGCCATCCAGTTTAATGCCATTCCGCAGAACCATAGAAACTTAAGGAAACACCTCCGTGGTGGCATGTCTCTTGCAGAAGGCGAAAAACAAGTCTGGAATCACTGGCTATCAACAAAGCAGACAGGGAATCCTCAGCTTCAGTCTTAACAAGCAGGGGGATCATCAAACACAAGAAATAGCCCCAGCGGTAGAGCTTTTTAAGCGGAAGTACCTAGTGGCAGCAGGGATGCCAAGTGAAGAAAGAGCTCTTGGAGCTCTCTGTCCAACTCTGCTATTCTAGATAGATAGAGAGAGAGAGAGAGAGAGAGAGAGTAGGGGGGTTCTCATTAATTAACTTAATTGCATCTTTTATTAAGACATGCCATTTCATGCCCCAGCACTTTCTTGACATCTGAAAACTTGTGGCAGATGCATGAAGTCCTAGAGGATAGCCCACTGCAAATGAAACAGTCACAAGTGGTGATGGTTATGGAGTAACAGTCATGCCACATCAGTATATATACCAGCATCCTGGAAAGTCTGATATCGATTACTGTGGTAATACAGTAGATAAATAGATAATAGATAGATTAGATGCAATCAGACTTGCACCTGAATCTGAGGGCCTTTCTGCACACGCCGCCGAAAACGGATCTAAAAGATCCATTTTCTGGCGAAACGTTTTTAAAGGAAAATCCATTCCAAACAGGAACGGTTTCTCGGAGACCCTGCACATATGCACACGCATGGGGCAGCGGCGGCAGGGCTGGATTTGGAAATGGTTTGGGGTGGGTGCTATGCGAATGCACCAGCACCCATCCCAAACCGGCCCTGCCGGCTCCTGCCTAGCTGTCAGAGAGGCAGAGCGCATGCTCTGCGACTCTGACAGGCGGGCGAGTCTGGCAGCCAGCTTCACTGTCTTCCCCCAGGCCAGAGAACCGACGATCCTCCGTTCTCTGGCAAGGGTAAGGCACCCCCTACTCCTACTCTCACCCCCACCCTACCGAGAGTCCCCACCGAGAGTGATTTAACAAAATCGTCTGGTACCTCATATTTTGAAAAAGAGCTCATGCTCTTTTGTGTGTAAGGCAGCCACTTCAAAGTACTATCAACAAATGGAAGAAGTCACATTTGGCACAGATACAGCTAGGATGCTGAGAGCCTCTTTCTCTCAAAATTCCCATTCCAAATGTCTGTTTTGTCTCCCATAAAAAGCCTTGCCTCTTCATAATGCTATAACAGTCATTCAAAGACTTTTCCAAGCAGAATGTAACCTAATTCTCTGTGTCGTGTGCCAAAAACCAGATTTGTTCAAAGAGCCTGGAAGAGAGATCCTTCGGCTGCAAACAATAGCAGCATCAGTTTCTGTGCATCCTGTCAGAAAATACCAAAGGCCAAATATGAAACCAAAAGGCATAATAACTGGCTCACTCAGTGATGCCACTGAGCTTTGTGAAATTTCCCACTCAGTTATGCTCACTTGATATATGATCAAATAGAGTTTGCAGGCTGCTCTGTGACCTTCTTTGGCTGAATGTAATCCCTGTGAAGCTAGCTACTGTGTAAAGCCATAGGCAGGCTGAACGGGACTGAGCGGCTCCATTTTTCTCTGTTTTCCTGTCCCTTCTCATCTTCCACTGTCTCTCTCAACAGCTCCTTCACCTCACCCTTCCCCTCAGCAATGGCATTTGAGCCGAAATACAAACAGAGAAGCTAGTTGTTTGCTTCTACTGTATAATAGGAAGAAAAGAAACAAAGCCTTCCACGACATTCCAGGATTAATACCTCGTCTGTTTTCAGCTGTCAGATTAATTTCTTCTGCGCGGGATAATCAAGTCATTTTATCACAACTCTTCTTATGAATGAGATATTCAAAACTCTGAAGAACTCAGAGGCTTCCCTTTCCTCTGTCAAGTTATAATATTCAGAACAGAATAATTAGTTGTAGTTTCATCTGCATTGGGCCTCCTATCAAATTCCACTAACCGTTCGCTGACCCCTTTCTCTTGTGCATCTTTCCAGCTAATCCCAGTGACCTACTATATTATCCGTGCAGAGAATTTTATGCTGAATTATAACTATCGCAACATCTAAGATGTCCTGTTTCATGGAGTCACTTTAAGCAATGAGGAGAATTAAATGCCATTTGAGGGAGCTTGCTTCATAAGCACTGTTTCAAAGAACAGCTATATATGGAAGCTGTATTAGGAGCTGTTGGCACTATTACTGCAGGAATGAAGCAAGAAATAAGGAGAAATTTGTACTTTTATTTTACAAGTGCACCAAGACTTTGAAAAGCCATTGGCCTAACTGGCAGTGACCAACAAATCAGGACTGTAAGGGCAGTGAAGCTGAAGCTGTAACTGGAAACCTACTTTTGAGCCCCTGGAGTGATTGCAGATGAAAATGGAATTCAAGAACATCAAAGCGAAGCTCTGATTCAGAACCTCACCCTTCACCCAGCACCCAGACAGAAGTCCTGGGTGGGCCATTGTCCCAAACACCTCAGGGTATTTGAGGCTTTGGGGACCTTAGCTACAAATAGTGTCTTCCTGTAAATATATTAAAAACCACAGTTCAAATGATAGCATGTATATCAGATGTATAACTGCAGATAATAACGAGGAAATCACCTAATAACTAAAGCCATCTGTGCTTAATAGATTCAATTTTTTTTCAGATTATCTGAGACTTATAAGCAGCTTACAACAAAACTAAAATTATAAAGAGAGGGGAACAAATTAAACCATAAGGTACAAAATCCATATAACAAACGTGTCAAATTCATCACAGAAAAGAATTATATTAGCATAAGAAAACCAACCATTCCATTAAGCGCATAAGTGACAGCCATATCATTAAACTGGTTTTTAACTGGACCCCACTAGAGCTTTCTTTTCTTTTTTAGTATTCTTTTTGGATGTTGTTATAATGCTACCACCACATCTATAATCTTCAGTTCACATAAATGCTATAGCCCATTAAGAGAATTTCTGTATTCATTCTTAGGGAATGCTAGATTTACAGAGACTAGATGCTTTATCTAAATGGTGGGAGTCTGAGGTGAAAGCATCATTCTGAGGTGCCCACAATTACTCTGAGCAATATGATAGTAGGCACTGATAACTTTGATGGTGTTGCTGTCACCTCTACTTCATTCTTCAGGTTATCTTTTAAAAGAAAAAAAGGACAAACACCAGGAATCAAATGAACTAAACATACACAGATGCTATTTGCTACTCTGGCAAGCAATACAACCCAAAGTTACCATCATTCAACAGAATAATGTTTCCATTAAGTCCAATGTCCAGAAGGTGCCCTAAGTTCACCATCTATTGTAGCTAGATGCTTCTTTGGCAAGAAATGGCATTAGCCTATTGAAATGTGTTGCCAGAAGAGGTCAGTTGTATGGATGCTTGAGTGCATCATAACCCTTGCTTCTCATGAGCTCATAAAGAAAGATTGCAAAACTTGCTCACTTAAACTGCGATCACACACAACAGAAAAAGCATCTGAGTCTGCCTCTTCCCTTTATAAACATTCTGCACTAGAAAAGAAGGATTGGCAAAGGGTTGGGAACACAAAGACCACGTAATATGTTTATAAAGTGTCCCTGAGATACCTTTTTTTTTTTTTTTGGTACGTCTAAACATAGTCTTAGGGCACAGTCTGACCATAACATGATAGGATCGACCAAGCCTGCTTTCAGCCTGTTCACACCTACCTGTAGTGACCACCTCAGATCTTTCCTCCAGCTCTGGATGCCAGAGCTCACTGGCTGCTCTCCACACTGTGCCTGAGTGGGGCAGATACCAACATCCCTTCATTTGGACTCATTTTTTACAGCTGAAACAGACTCAGTGCTGGGATAAACCGAATATGGGATAGTCCTAGTCGAAAAGGAAAAGTCCCCAGTAAACCAGAAAAAAGTGCTTGTCATGTGATCCCTGATTGAAACTGATTAAAAATAAGGTGTGTCTGTAGAATTAATGGGAAGAGACTTGTTCACACACAGTAGTGTGTGACGTTTGTGCCTTCAACCCACTTCCAATACACCTTGTCTAAAGTAAGAAGTTCAGACGAAGAGGAGGAGGAGCAGAGTGGCATGTGAATAATCCCACCTACAAACCATCTCTAAGCTACCCCTAAGCTTTTACACTTTTTTACTGTGTGTGAGGGCAGTACTAGTACACACTGTGGTGAATTAACTGCTTTTTACCTTTTAAAGGACCCATGTTAAAAATTCAGTTGAATAAAAAATGATCCATTGTTTGCCGTGTAAAATCAA
Source organism: Aspidoscelis tigris stejnegeri (assembly GCA_023333525.1). NCBI lineage: Eukaryota > Metazoa > Chordata > Lepidosauria > Squamata > Teiidae > Aspidoscelis > Aspidoscelis tigris. The sequence goes on from JALMGA010000001.1 coordinate 101,429,176, forward strand.
AGGCACACACATTTTATCTTTAATAGATGACAGAATTTCAGAAAAGCGTAGCTTGTGATTTCACAAATACGTAGCTGGTGAAATTCCTTTTTCTACACAGCTCTTGAAAATACAGAAAATCTAACTTGGATTACCTGTGACAACCCTAAATGTGAAGGGCAAAGTTAGGTACCCTCAGGAATTTTTTTAAAATTACAATATATAGTCTTTTATGTGTTACTGTACTGCCCCTTTCACAATGATTAAGGTATGTGGGAGACAAAGAAGACATTGTAGTTATTACTTATGCAGTGCCAGCAGTCTCCAAGATGTATGCTAATTGTCTGCAAATATTTGAATATGTCAAAGGAAGATTACTTTACAACAATTCCAAATGAAAGTTATAATAATGGAACATTAAAGGTGCTACTGCAAGTCAGAAGTGGGATATTTAAAGCTGTTACATGCAACTGATAAGACTTCCTGAGTAAAGCTGCAGCCCTCTCCTCACTTGTGCAACAGCAAACACCGCTGAGCATAATGTGACTTGTATCCATGGGTCACAACAAAATGAAAGAAAACTGAAGGGAAAAAGGAAAGACAAATCTTTATCATAATAATAATCTACCACACAAGTGACTGAAAACGCACAGTGCACAGTTGCTACTATAAAAAGGGAGTGCATGTCTCCAGCATTTAGATTGCTGTTTAATTGTAGAAGATGTATGTTTTATTAATTAGTTGAAGGAGCAACAACTACTGATTGAGTACAAATAATGATCTGTTAGGCTACTGGGCTAAAACAAAATGGGATAGGCTTGTAACACTTCCATTGCTGCACTTTTGGTGTTTACAGACTTTTCTATAGCAGAAAAGGGCAACAATTAAGGGCCTGGGACACCTCTCTTATGAAATCAGCCTACAACATCTGGGCCTCTTCATCCTCAAATGATAGCATTTAAGAAAAAGACAGCACTTACGATACCTGATTGAAGTATATAAAATCATGCATGGTGTAGAAAAGGTGGATAGAAAAAAAGTATTTTCTCTGTTGTGCAACACTATTAAGCTCATGGGCAGAAGAGTTAGGACCAAGAAAGGGAAGTATTTTTTCACCCAGTGGGTCATCAGTTTCTGGAATTTGCTGCCAAAAAAAGCGGTTGACAACAACCGGCCTAGATGGCTTTAATAAAAGATTAGACAAATTCATGGAGGACAGGTGTATTAATGGCTACTAGAATGGATGCTTAGGTACTGCCACCAGGTTGGAGAGACAGGAGGCCTTTTCGCACAGGCCTTTTTCGAACGCGTGGAAGACAGCTTTGGACGAGGCATTCGCATTGCCCCAGCGGGGCTTGCGCCGCCTCGCGTCCGGAGCTGTCTTCCACGCGTTCCAGATGCAGAGCACTTTAAAGTGCTCTGCATCCGTTCCGACGCGGACAAGCCGCTCCGGCGCGTTCTGGGAGAGAAGCATTTGTGCACGCTTCTCTCCCTGACAGCCGTCGGCACGCCCCCAGGGCCCGACTTGCCGGGCCGGCGATCGCGCCAGCGCGGCAAAGCTGGTAGACGGGACCCACCGAATCGGGGTTCCCCTTTCCCATCTGCCAGGGTCAGTGACCCTGGCAGATGGGACAGGGGAACCCCGATTCAGTTGGTCCCGTCTGTCATCTCCAACGGCCACTGGGACATGGCTCCTTCCCGGGTCCGGCAGCCCCAATGGGGCTGCCGAAGCCAGGGAGCCACCAGCATCGGCTTCCTGCAGCCCCATTCCAGGGTGGCAGGAGGCCGATGTCAGGCTGGCTGGGGGCGAGGAACACCTTGGGCGGCCTGAACGCATCGCTCCGGCCCCCCAAGGGTCCCCCCGCCCCCATCGCAGCCGTCTGCGGGGCGCGGGTGCCCCGCAGATCAGTCCCCCACCCCCCAGTCCCCCAAACCCCCACCCGCAACCACCCTCCGAGCTGGATCAGGCCCATCTTCGCTGTAAAGGTGCCTACAGCGAGGCACCTTCACCGCGAAGATGATTTCCCCCCCCCCCCCAGGGCCCCGGGAGGACGCGCGCGCGACGGAGGATTTACCTTGTCGCTGTTCAGGCTCAGAATGAGGGGGGGCATTCTGGGAGCGCGCAGCACGCAGCCCACCTAAGCCCCCTATTGGACAAGCGAAGATGGGCCTGATCCGGCTTGGAGGGTGGTTGCGGGTGGGGGTTTTGGGGACTGGTGGGGACGCGTTCCTGCGCTCCTGTGTGTGAATGATCAAAGCGTCCTGAAGTGCCTTAGGCTTCCCATTCTACACGCGTTCCAAATGGGACACGTGTAATGCGAAAATGCCTCTGGCCTTGGGTTCCCCCTCTGCCAAGAAAAAACACTGCTTTTCAGCCCAATGTGCATCACAGGGTGGTTTGCAACTATAGAATGGTAGGGAGAATGGATATAAGATCTCCATTTATAAAATATAAATTTGTTGTTGTTAGGTACCATCAAGTTGTGGCTAACTCCTGAACACCTCTGTGCAGTTCTCTTGGCAGACATATGGAAGTTGTCAGTCTTTGCTTACTTCCAGGTAGATGCTGGGGATCGAACTGGCAACCCTTTGCTTTCCAGGCAGTTTGCTCTATCACCTAGCTACAGCCATGCCCAGGATATGAATGCCACAGACAGTTTTCAGGCCAGAAATTCATTACTCTCAAGTATCCCTTATAAATCTGTTTCATGATTTTAAGAACTTTCGCCATTTGAGTTTGATTAAAGTAAAAATAAAAAACTGATAATCAACTAAAACCTACCACTGGTTGCTCAGATAGTTAAAAGCAGGTGGCACAGGATCAGCACCAAAAAAGGCTCAGTTGTGGAGGCAAGGATGGAAATACAGGTATATGCTGCCATATAAAGGCCGTGTCTTCATGGCAACCTTATGTCGGATTCAAAACGTTTTCAATCCTCGGAGTCCGCACGGCAGTTTGGCTTAACACACTTTCTCCGTGTTAAACCACCCCAAAGCGTGGTGAATCTCAATCCTGATTTCAACAGCTCTCCAGATCATGTGCTTGGAACGTTTTACATTTTTTACTGTGGGGACTGTACCGTGTTAAGGGATGAGAATCCATGTTTAGGGCTTCCCTCCCCCAATAGCTTGCTTCCAAAGATAGTGATTTCATTGAAAAAATCCACCCTCAACACAGCCACTATAAAAATCCACTCCTTAAAGCTACACTGTAGCGATCTAGCCTCTTCACACCTTAATAACAATGTTGCAGTTTTGCACAATTCTAGCTCTTTGAAAGTTCTGACCTTTAAAAAAGGGAAAGGAAAGGAAAGCCCTGGAAGTTCTGTTTTAAAGGCTGTGGCTGTGAAGGGGGTTTGAGTTGCTGCTGCTGCTGCTGCTGTGTGCCCTGGGAAATGGGGAGAGGAGGGGAAAGAATCACTGGCTGCCGGTGCCTATATTTCATCCATCCAGGTAAGCGGCAGCCACCCAGCCACCCAGCTAGGCTCCGTGAAGGGGTCTGTTATGGGTGGCATGTTCATGCCAGGAGGAAGTGGGCGGGGCAGCCCTGCAAAGCGGCTTTTAAAAAGTAGCCACTTGAGTCCCCCCTCAGAATCCGGATCCAACGACCCTCAGAATCCGGATCCAATGCGATTAAGTTAAAAGTAATGGGAACAGGCAAATTCGCATTTGCATCTGGTTCTATTATTTTGGTTTAGGGAAAGCGAAATAAGCTTGCTTTGGGGATTCCCCCAAAGAGTGGTTAGAGTGTCAGATTCTTATCATGTAGTCTCCCAATTTGACATTGGGGCCAAGAATCCAAATTACCTCTATAAACTGATGGGGTCTGAGCTTTCTGCAACATACCAGGAAAGGGATCTCGGGGTTTTGGTGGACAGTTCAATGAAGGTGTCAACCCAGTGCGCAGCAGCAGCAAAAAAAGCAAATTCAATGCTGGGAATAATTAGGAAGGGAATAGAAAATAAGACAGCAAGTGTCATTTTGCCCCTTTATAAATCTAAAGTGAGGCCACATTTGGAATATTGTGTACAATTCTGGTCACCACACCTCTAAAAGGATATTGTGGAATTAGAGAAGGTGCAGAGAAGGGCAACCAGAATGACTAAGGGGTTGGAACACCTCCCTTACAAAACCAGGCTGCAACGTTTAGGCCTCTTCAGTCTGGAGAGACGGCGTCTGAGAGGGGACCTGATTGAAGTATATAAAATTATGCACGGTATAGAAAAGGTGGATAGAGAAAATTTCTTTTCTCTATCGCACAACACTAGAACCAGGGGGCACTCTATGAAGCTGATGGGTAGGAGAATAAGGTCTGACAGGGGGAAGTATTTCTTCACCCAGAGGGTCATCGGCTTATGAAATGTGCAGCCGGAAGAGATGGTGACAGCTACCAGTCTGGATGGCTTTAAGGTAGGGTTAGACCAAGGGTCGGCAAACTGCAGCTCACGAGCCACATGCGGCTCTTTGTGCCCTTCCGTGCGACTCTTCCATGCGAGCGCACACGGTGGGGGAGTCGCCTTCGACGGGGCTGCGTAGGGAGTGTCATTGCCGCTGTCCCTGCCAACTGCCTGCCTGGCAGCCCTTCAGGTCACCTGAGGAAGGCCAGGCCCCTGCGGACGGGAGCGACCCCACCAGTGCTTCCCCAGGCTCGAAGCAGCTGCCCGCCTGACCCTCACCCTGGGTGAGGGGCAAGGAAGGCCAAAGACCTCCTATCAGAGGGAGGGGGCGGAGCCAGCATGGGTGAGGGCGTGTGTCTGTCGGCCATGTGAGTACCAGTGAGAAGATGGCCCTGCGGGCGCCGGGCCTGGGGGACACCACCAGCGCCGCCTCCGCCTCCTCCTCAGCCTTGCCACCTGCGGCAGCAACACCCCCAACCCTCGCTGCCCCGCTGCCCAGAGGAGGAGCAGTGGCGGCGGCAGTGGGAAAGGCAGCGGCGGCGCCCGGTAGGTACCAAGGGAGGGAGGTGGGCATGCTGGGTGGGCCTGGACGCTGCCTCAGCCACTGCCGTCACCATCATTATTATTATTTTGGTTATTTCCTTGGGCCCTCACACCCCCCAAATGTGGAGTCTGAGGGCGGGAGGGAAAAGATGGAAAATGTCCCCATGGAAAGGAAGGGCGAGAATGGGCTGGAACGGGGGAAGGAGGAAGGGAAGGAGGAAGAAAGGAGGAAAGGAGGGAGAGAGGGAGGAAGGAAGGAAGGAAAGGAAGGAAAGGAAGGAAAGGAAGGAAAGGAAGGAGGAAAGATGGGAAGGAGGAAGGAAAGGAGGAACAAGGAACGAAGGGAAGGAGGAAGGGAAGGAGGAGGGAGAGAGGGAGGAAGGAAGGAAAGAGGAAGGAGGCTCCTTGCCCAGTCACAGGCTGAGGGATAAAGCTGCCACCACCATCATAGTCCTGTTCTTCTTGTTATCCCGGTATTACTACTGTTATTGCTGCTATCATTCTGTTATTTTCACTTTTATTAGTAGCGTTGTTATTACTATTGCTGTTATTAAGGTGCATCTTTCAGGCTGGGGTGGAGGGACTGGGGCACTTCTAAGGCCATTTGCTGGGATTCAAGAGCAGGAAAGGGTTTGTCCTTGTCTCTGTTTGAGGTGCTCCTGAGCATTTGGCGGGCCACTGTGTGTGACAGGATGCTGCACTACATGGGCTGTGGCCTGATCCAGCAGGGCTTCTCTTATGTTCTTATGTAGATGGATTTGATGACCCCAGAGGTCCCTTCCCACTTTATGATTCTATGAATTCTTTTTTAAAATACATTTTATTATTTTCTATAAGTATATAAGCAAATATTAAACAACAATCAAATTCAAAAAGCAAAACAAAAACCACACAAATCATAGAGAACATACAAACAAGTGTCCCCTTCTACTTGGTCACCAGTACCCTATTTTCATTTTTTAAAAAACCCTTAAATTAGGGCCTCAAATACCATCCTTATGTTAACCATCAGTTTAAAAATATCTTTTCAGCCAAATCTAGGAAATATCTCCTATTCATGTATGACTTTTCAAATGAAATGTAAGAGCCGATTTCCAGTTGAAGCTCTTTCCAGACTCCTAACATTAAAATGGTTCTTCTTCTGTGTGAGTCTTGAAATGTGAGGCCAACTCTAACATCCTGCTGATGCTCTTCCTACACTCCTTGCATTCTTATGGTTCCTCTCCTGTGTGAATTCTGTTATGTACACTCAGGTATGATGAAAAACTGAAGCTCTTTCCGCACTTTTGACATTCATATGGTTTCTCTCCAGTGTGAGATCTGAAATGTACAGTAAGATATGCTGACTGGCTAAAGCTCCTACCACACTCCTTGCATTCATATGGTTTCTCCCCTTTGTGCGACCTGATATGTATAGTAAGAGTTGATGACTGGCTGAAACGTTTTCCACAGTCCTTGCATTCATATGGTTTCTCTCCTGTGTGAATTCTGTGATGTTGAGTCAGTTGTGATGACCTACTGAAGGTCTTTCCACACTCGACGTTTATGGTTTCTCTCCAGTGTGAGATCTCCAGGAATCTGATAGGTACTCGATTGGTTACATACAAGACCACTCAAGGACCCTGTTCAGACTCCATTACAAACACGTTGTACCCACCAGTGCCATTAAAATTGGATTTAATTGGCTCTTCGGACCTTAAATCCCTTTAATGGTGTCATCAGCCTGGTCTTCTGCTGTGAAGACAGATCAGATATCGTGCGTCCACATGTCTACTGGCGCAATGGGGTCCTGGGATGGACCCTGAGGCCACCATTTGCAGCAGGGCGGCTCCAGCTCTGCCCTTCAGAGTATGGGGCGGGTATGAATAAATAAATAAATAAACGAAATATTTAAAAGCTTTTTTTTGAAGTTCTATTACTTTTTTGAAGTTCTATTACTACGTTAACACAAGTTTCAATCCAGCTTCAGTGCACTTTCAGAGTGAGATACTATGTCAGCAAAATCCCAAACTGTTTTCTTTCTGCATTATCTAACCTGGAAAAGCCATCTTTGGATTGGATAAAGAGGACAAAACGATTATTCACTTTGCTGCTATATTCTCACTTGGAAAGTGGTCTCAAACAGGATTAAAACTCAGGTGTGAACACAGCAGGTTTATATTGTTATTCATTTCATGAAATGAGTTCAGTTCCATTCATACTTTTTTTCTTCTTTATCTTTCTGTGCCCTGGCCCCACCCTGTGATGTCAGTGGCCCTGCCAATGACCTCAGTGGCTCCACCCAATGACCTCAGTGGCCCCATCCACTTTAATCCAGCTCTCAAAAGAAATGTCAATTGGTGAACTGTTGAAATTTGGCTCTCTTGACTAAAAAGTTTGCCTATCCCTGGGTTAGACAAATTTATGGATGACAGATGTATCAATGGCTACTAGAACAAATGCTTAGGTGCATCTTTCAGGCTGAGGGTCGGGGGAGGAACTGGGGCGCTTCTAAGGCCATTTGCTGGGACTCGAGAGCAGGAGAAGGTTTGTCCTTGTCTCTGCTTGAGATACCCATGAGCATTTGGTGGGCCACTGTGTGCGACAGGATGCTAGACTAGATGGGTTGTGGCCTGATCCAGCAAGGCTTCTCTTATGTTCTTATGTTCTTATGATTCTGCATTTCTACACAAAGCCAGCTGGGTGACCTTGGGCTAGTCATAGCTCTCTTCTAAGATCTCACAGTCCCACCTACCTCACAGGCTGTCTGTTGTGGGGAGAAGAACAGAAAGTTTGTCAGCCATTTTGAAATCCTTTTAAAGGGTGAGAAAAGCCAACTCTTCTTCTTCCAGAGAGGAGAAGACAATGTGAACATTCCAAGGCATGATTAGCTCAAGGTCCAGAGCTCTAGAGATGCAATGGAGCTGCTTGCTACCAGAGGAAATCAGGGGCTGTACTGCACCTCTCATAGTTTCCAACACCTGTTCCAACTGACGATGGTCACATTAGGTTGCATCCAGATGTCAGTTACTTATTGCATTATATTTGGATATTCTGGAATAAGACAAACATTTGAAAGCAAAAAAGCAGAAGGTAAATATTTATGAAAAAATAACCTCAGAAGTTGAGAGCCAAAATTCTTTGGATATTAAGTGTGAATACTCTGTGTGTCACATTCCAAGAGTACCTGATGGGTAAATGTACCCAGAAAAATATCAGTGAATATTCAATTAAATTCAGAAAGAAGTAGTTTGAAGGAATATTAATTGGAAGTTGAGGAGAATACTGTTTAAGCGTAGAATTCACCTAGTCTCAGATGTTCCTTCGATTCCAGTGTACAGTCTATGTATATGCCTTTGCCATATGGAATCCAGGTCAAGGCTCATATATTTTTAATAGCTGTGCAGGAGAAGGGATTTAAGCAAGAACAGCTTATAATACAGTCAGCACCTGCTGAAATTCCCCTTGTCACAGCCTTTAAGGATAGATGAAGTCTCACTTAGATTCCATATGGCAGCCCTTTCTACGTATGACTTCCAACTCAGCACTCGCAGTAAATTTATTGTATGAAATTTCCATAATCTTAATTTTATCCCTGAGCAAGGTTGATATACATAATTAACCACCTTCCCTCAAAATGCTATAAAATACTAAACCAGTATACCATGATACCCTGACGTTTCTTGAAATATTTTTTTTTAAAGTTATGTGCAGCTGAAGTGATTGGAAGGGAAGCTATCCCTGTCCTTTAACATGAAGCCAGGTAGTTTGGTGGCTAGACGTTGAAGGCAAGAATGGTTTAGCCCCCACCCTTGTGCACAGCTCTAACACAAGATAGGGATATTCAAAAATTCAAAAATCCAATTCGAGTCTGTCAAATGTTGACATTCAAATTCAAATTGGATTTTCAAAAATCTGAATTTGCACATTCAGACGAATTTTGGATCTTTGAAAATCCGATACAGATGTTTGAATGATTCGAATGATTAGATCCATATCTATTGTATGCAAATGTGTATGAAAATTATACATATTTGCGCATATAAGGCAGGATGAAAGCAGGATGCATACAGGATGCATATGGGATAAATAAGGATTCGCGCAAATTCATATTACAGATACGGATCTTATCAACATTCATATATTCGGTTATGAATCAGATTTTCGAAAGTATGGATCCAGATAATCCAGATCCTAATCGGATTTTCAAAAATCCGGAATTTTGAAATTCGAATTGAATTTTTGAATATTCGATTTGACTCGAATTCAAATGCAAAAAATATATTTGTGCATACCCCTAATATGAGAAGGTTATTAAATCTTCAACCCAGCCAGAAGAAATACATAAGCACTAATAATTAATCAGTCCGGCATCACAACATGAGTAACAAAAGTATTCTGCACAGGTTGCCTAACCCAACCAATATATTGCTGAAATCAATTGCTGTTAATTTACATGAGGGTTTTAGTGCTGCATTCTGAAAGCACTGACAGTTTACAAGGGTACCAGCTCTGCCTTTCTTCTTAGAGATTTCCAGACTTTTTTGCCATCTCCTGTTTTTCTGAGGATGGGAGAAACAGGCACGTGCTCCACATTCCAAGTTCCAGAAAATGGCCCTGGAAGTCATATAGAACGTGGAGCAGGTAGATCAATCACTTCACCATTCATCTTTATGGCAGTAAGGCAAGCACTTGAGGACAGCCAGCATCCTCAGAGTTGTTGGAAACTCACACTACTGGACCTTCACTGTGTGTGCTTCTCATCAGGGCAGGCATAATTGGTTGGTATGACAAAAGCAGTAGAGACTATTTTAAAATGTCCTTCCCAGACCACATAAAGAGCAGGCAAACATAATTCCCAGTTTTCCATCATACAATCTAACAGCTGAGCAGACTGCACTTTTGCTTGCCTTTGCAGTGCTCAGCTACAGTAAGAATGGTGTTTCATGAGTCTCATGATTTTATTGGAAGTCTCATGTTTTCACTGGAAATCTCATCAGTTTTAAGCATTAGCATTAGACTTTTGGTGGGGATTAATAAAATGTGTGCCCCCCTCCAAAAAAAACCCCTCTGGATTGTATCAGTTTGGAGAAGGGTAGTGTACACTAACATCTTCTCTTTCTATAGCATTCAGATGGGGTCCTTTTTTCACATAGCTCGTTTTTCTCCTTTCAAGAGCTGTACATATTAATTATTGTGTATGCCTTGTTTTCCCATCTGTTTTGTTTTCCACTGTCTTGTCTGAACACTTCCAAAAACTGGAGTCTATCAGTGCATTAATAATTTTCTGTATGCAAAGTTCTCTTTTACCTATTCCTATCTCTTGAACATTAATTTAGTCAATTTGATTGTGAATACTACACACTCTTGTTGTTAAAGTTAACGACCCAGTGGTTTACAAGACAAGACACACATCAAGCCAAATTGATTGTATTAATTGTTTTACTGAATAGCATCAAAAAGAATGCGTAGTTTCCAATGTCCTGAAGCAAAGGCTGTGTGATGACATTAATTATAAGAAGTGTTCCCAAATTTATTAGGTAAATGGCACATTTTGTTTATAGAATCTATAGATCTAGGTAACTAAAACTTCTAGCATCAAGACAATAAATATATCACATTATTCTTCTCGTATCTCATCTTGCATTGGAAGGCTCACATAACTCCTGCATGCAAATTCACTTGCTATGGCAAATAGAATTTCTTTGTTCAGTCTTGCAAAACAGGAAAATAACAAGAAACAAATACTAGGCTTCCTAAGAGAGAGTGAATGCTATTACTTATCTCCAAAGATGAATTGTATGAGCAAAAAAGCACTTCTGATTTCTTGAGGCAAATAGTACTGCTTCCAGTTTCACTGGAAACCACCATCACCCCCACTAAATCCCACATTGTAGATGAAGAACCATAGTTTCCCAGAATCAGTTTTATAGGAGAGAAATGTTTAAAATAATTGGAATAGGCATGGACTCTGGGGGTTTTATTCAGTTCTCTCTGGAAAGTATCCTGTAAAGAAAAAGCTAGTTGAAAAAGAAAATCCCTAAAATCAAAATAAAACACATTAGTCATAGGCAAAATCATGATCTTCTACCAGAAGTATTCAAATATGGAACTTTGTACAGTGTCTCTAGTAGCAACCTAACAAAAGATTAAAACTTAAGTGAGACTGATCATATTGCATTGTGCATCAATTATTTGGGATACAATATCAAGTGCTCTTGAACTGCAGCTCCAGTAATCCTTAACCGGGATGGGCAGTAGTCAGGAATGATGGGAAATAAAGGTATCTTCACTGGCATTTTTAGCTGATCTCTGCTCAGCAAGAGAGTAAGTTGCCTGCAAAGCCCGATGCCAGATGCAAACACTTTTCCCCTTTCTTCAAAAAGAGCAACCTCTCCTTACCTGGAGTAAATTACTCTGAGGATGGCTCCTTTGGAGAAGTCAGCATGGGAGGTCTTTGATTGCACCCTCACCTCCATGCTGACTCTTCACTCAGGATATGGCAAAATAGCAAATAGTAACAGCCTAACTTCTGCTTCTGTTTCTTGTCCTTAGTTGACCTGTCTGGCTGAGGACGTACTGTGCAAGTGTGTTCCACAGATGATCCAGAAGGTGAAGAAGGACATGTCCTAAAACAGCTGCACTGGCTGCCTATTTTAAGTCCTAAAACAGCTGCACTGGCTGCCTATTTTCTACTAGTTCAAGGTACTCATGTTAACTTATAAAGCTTGGGCCCCAAATACCCAAAATAATGCCTCCTCCCATAGAGACCTACCTATGTCCTTATATCTGCTGTTGAGGTCCCACCACTTGGTGGTCCTATCACCTTCAGTAGTTAATGAGTAGGAACGTATGGGAGGACATTCTTGGTTATAGCCCCTGGGTTATGGGATAGTTTCCCCTCTCCATGTGTTCAGATTATATTATATGCACTCTCATTGTATGTGTTCAGATGACTGGTGAAGATGCAGCTCTTTATCTTGGTCTTTGGCTGAAGGAACAGCAGCCCCTCTCCATGCAGCCATAGTCACCTTTTTATCATTTTACTGTGACCCGTCCTGAGACCCTTGGGTAAAGGGTGGGATACAAATATGAATAAATAAATTTACCCAAATGTTTGTCTTTCAAATTATTTCAAGGAAACCAATTTTTTTTCAGACAGAGTTTTTCTAGAAGTACTTGCACAAAACCTCCGGTTAATGATTTCTTGGGTGTTTTTCCACTGTCACTAAAAGTACCCATTAATGGGTACGTAATGGCATTTTGTACCCATTAATGGGTACTTAATGGGTACATAATGGGTACCCCCTATTAATCTTTCCTCCTTATATAGTAGATCACTGGGAAAGGGTTACAGTATATAGCATTCCATTCTTACAATTTGCAGCTTAACTTTGCAGTAAAGTAAATGTTTTACTTTTGGTTGTCCCAAGATGGATTCAGTCTTGGACAGAAACCCTCAAGGATTTTCTAGTCTATTCTGTGTATATGGTGTATACAAGCCAATTGTAGCCAATTCACTTATACCAACATTTCTCACCAATCAGTTTCTTGCCTTCTGTCAAGGATGCCTTCTAGAAATCATATTTCTGAGGATGTTTTATAACAGAGCTACGCCTTGCCAGTGATGTGAGCTAACAGCAAGTGCAAGAAGACTGTCAGTTTGCTGATGACTGTATGGCCTAAGTCATTTTCTTCTGTAAATTAGATGATTATTTATTTTGTTCTATGTTTGCTGTGTATTTATATGATGCTGGAATTTAATATTGTTCTTAATACATCTTGTTTATTGCTCATATTTTGAAGACATCACAAGGATGATGAAGAACAGTTGTGTAGCTTCCCAGCCATAAGTCTATGAAATCCCTGGCAACAAAAATCATTTTATCAAGCCCCTAGTAACCCATTTTACAAACATCACTACAACTCTTGACTGCAGCAAGGCTTCTCTAAATGCAATAGACATCCCAGTGTTTTGTTTTTGTTTTAAGTGTCTGTAATGAAGTCCATTACTATTTCCCTCATCCTCTGCTTTCTCTTTCTTGCTCATCCAGAAATTGATTCCTATACAGTGTCTGTAATCTTAAGGAGAAAAACCTTGGAAACTTTTGATGATGTAGCAGAGTTTGGAGACAATTCTGAAAAGAAAAAGAAGACAGATGAAAGGCGATCATTTCTGAAAAGGACCACGAATGTGAAGTGTGCTGGCTGAATAGCTACCTCAGCTTGTGTGCTAAAAATCTATCTCAGATAATTGACATTTATTTGATTGAAACAGCAGGGTGCCCTCTGTCACCATGGGAGGGGACCATATGGAAGAACAGTGTGAGTGAGGATAATGCCTGTCTGCTGAGTGTGTCAATGTGTTTAGAGATTATTCACAGGACTCAAGGGATTCCTGTATGGTAATGTTTCAGCTAAATTAGAATCAGATTAATTGCTCTAATCTAATTGAATGACAGTGTTTATCAAATTATTGCTCATTCACCTCATGATATTGCAGAGTCATTATTCTTTGAGTCAAAATAAATACATAAATAAATAAATAAACAATAATAATAATGGAAAGGATCTCTTGTCGCACATCTGCTCAAGAGCACCAAAAGATTGCTGAGCCCTATGCATGAGTATTCATATAGTTTATAACTCTATGAGGTAACAAATAAATTAGAGCCAAAGGTTTACAGATGATAAATCTGCTGTCTTTCTGTGAAAATGCTTCCTCTTGCATAATGCAGCCCTAAGTTAATTAAACTTGCTTTCACAGAGCAGAGTTTCATTTCATTTTAAGTAAAGAATATTTCTTACCCAAAAATTAAATGTTATTTTTGCCACAAGAAGCATTAAAAAAACTAAATTAAAAGGGTGCATTTTAGTTCTGCTACATTTAGTTTAATCTTGCTTTAATTTTTTTTTCACTCACACACAAAATTATACTCCAAATTTTATTTTGTAAATTACTTTGTAATTTAGCAACCAATCAATTTTGCTATAATTTTCTGGAAACCTCCATTTAATTCCTATGTCAGGTAGATTAGGAATCATGTAGCTGGCTGTGCTCTGTTCAGATCCAAATGCTAACCATCTTAACATCTGGTCCTTTATCACACTGTCTGAGAAAAGAGGCAAAAAAGAGTGACTTTCTGATTTTGCTATCTGTACTTCAAGGAAACTTCCACTGGATCTACAGAGTACATCTGTTCAAATGCAAGTAACAGCTTGAGAAAGATAAATCATTTTTTTCTCAAGGCCAGGGCACTGAAGGGGAAAAAGCTTTCTCTTCTCTCTTCTATAAACTTTGGGTTGCTTAAATTTTCCCACAGACTAATATTTGCATGATTAAAATGTGCACATTAACTATGTTCACACAACGTCTTCTCTAGTTGAACCCAAAAAATAACATGATCCCTACACTACTTATATCAATGGAATGCACTATCCTGTTCCTCATCATGAATAATGCAAAACCTTTTTATGATTAGGTTGGTTCATGAACAGATTTATTCGTCAGTGGTACTGCCTTCTTCCACTGTGTGAGAGCAGGGCTAACGGTTCTGTCACTGGAGCCCATTTGGAAGGAAAAAAAGATTGAGGGAAAGGGCTTCAAAGAAAAATAAGCAGGCAGAATAAGTTCAGTAAATCTCTCTTGGTTCTACAAATCAAATCGACAACATAGGCTGCATCCATACAGAGTTAAAAAAGTACAATTATGGCATAGATATATTGGGATTTCCATACATATCTGTGGCAATCCCAACACAGCCCCACTACAAAGGAGGAAAATTGTGCTTTTTCCTTCTATGGAAAAACCAAGTACTCAGGATGGATTTTACCTAAATACCACAAAAAACTACCCTTTTGGAAATTTGGAAGTGCGACCCTTGCTGAATGAAATGCCTCCTCCCTGCTCATGCACACCTCCAAATCTAAGGCAAAAATGGCTACTATGCATGTGCAAGGGCTGTGGCAAATACATTTCTCAGTATTTGTGCTGTTGGAATACCCAGATATGCATGAAACACCAGCACAAAGAAGGTGATTTCCCCATCCTGTTCCCCAGCTGTCTCGGCAACACACAATCATTTCAGAGAACCTTTACTTGGGAATATCACTACAAAGCACAATTTTCTAGAGATGTTTGGAAGCAATTATAATTCTAATCTAAGTTTAAGACACTCTTTTGCATTCAGAGTCATGGCTCTTTCTGCACTGGGCTCCAAGTCCTGCTGTAGTCTGGACCAGCATGCAAATGGAATGTCCCTATTCTGGGATATAAACCAAAAAGGGCCAGGGTTTAGGTCAATAAATGTTCATGCACACATGAACACAAAGTTATCCTTTCTCCTTTCTTTATCCCCCTTATCAATAGCCCAAACAATTTAGTGAGCATTGAGTCAGGTTTTATTTTTATGGGTGAAAAAAACAAGTGTTTATCAAAGGAAGACTTATCTCTTGCCCTACATGTATATGTTCATCCCGTGTAAAGCACTATAAGAAATATGTTGTACTACTAGGGTTCAAAGTGGTCACAGAAAGCCTCTTCTTTCCATTCCAATATTACACCAGGAAAAAAAACTTTCAAACGTAGAGGTTTCCCATTTATAGAAATACCTGAACTGCCTTAAAATCTTTTCAGCAGACTTCTATCGTCCACTCAAGTTCTAGGGCATAGTGTCTAGATTACCCTTTTACCATGTCCATCATAGAGTGATGCAAATGGATGATCAAAATGTGGTTCAGCTAACTCAAGGGTGATAGACCAATTAAAATTAGGTTCCAAAAGAATATCACAATCCCTCCTCCCTTTCATCTTACTTCTTCCAAAATTTGGTCAAGGAAAGGAAGAGAAGATGTCAAACCACACTTGTGCCTACACAAATGTGTGAACTTCAAACTCAAGTATAACAAGGTATTACTGTAACTATGGAATGACACTGCAGAAATATTTGAGGAAGCACTTCAGTTCTCTGAAATGCATTTGTGCAGATACTCATGGAACTTCATACCAAGATATTGTCTTCTTCCACTCAGTATCCTGAGAGGTTTTCAAGGATATCACAGAATGGTTAAAGGATGGGCAGGCCTGTCTCAATGCATCATGAAGAAAGATAGGGAATTCATTTTGCCCAGATATTGCTGTATTTCTTCTCCCTTAACACTGATGGTCATGCTGACTGGAACTCATGGAAACAATATATGATGATTCCCACATTCCTTGAGTTGAAAAACTTGTTCTTGATATTATAGTAGAAGGTACAGTGACAAGATCTGTTTTGGAAGGATTCATGGGGTATGTTTAATTTGCATTTATCATTTTTATGATGCACTCAGTTAACTTAAATATCTCATTTAAATACATTTTATTATTCATATTCTTTACACTCTTCACTGCAGTTATTTGGAAATGATTCAGAATGGCTGCAGTAATATCTAGAGAATCATAACAGATGGCAGCATAGGGAAAACACGCAGCAAGCCCATTTGTAGGCAGAATATATGGCTTAATCTATTGTCAACACAGAGAAAGGAAACATTCTGCTGTGTAGGTGACTTTGTCAGGCATCAAATTAAAAGATTTGCAAACTAACATCAGAAGTGGCCTTTCTGAAGGAAGGGATTACTTGAATCTTATTACTTATTTTAAATTACTTTTAGTGTTAGAAATGCACAGTGAGCTTTTCAGACCTGTGAAGCAGTAAAGGGTAGTCCCTGATACAAGAAGCTTTAAACTCAGTTCTGATTTCAGAGAACTTAAACACATCACCCCATGGCATGAGGCAACCACTTTGGAGAAACAAGCCTTAAAATGCCAGGGATAGGGCAGAACACAGCTTCATATTGTTTTCAGAGAAAGGTCAATCTTTATAGTGCTACCTCCAGCATTACTATAAATGTGGCTTTTGATAAAGGCTACAGCTGTCCGGTTTGAAAAGGGAGCTAACTACTTGAAATGACAACTTCTCAACTCCACTTGCAAGTGAAGAGGTGTTCTTCAAAGTGGTTTTCCAAGGAATCTCTGCTGAGAGCAGCAAAATCACACTCTCACAAAATGGCACCTCAGATGGGTGTCATGCCTGGTAATGGGGTGGGACAATCTCCACAAGGCACCTTCTACCACTGCAGTAGAAATACAGCGGCCTAAGACACTTTACTGGGCACAGGTTTTGTGAGAACAACTCAGAGTGGCAAACATTCTTTGTGTTCTTAATCTTTATCTTCGAAGTTAAATGCATAACTCCTGTCTCCTGCAAAGCAGACATACTTGAACTATTCCATCAAACTGTTCCACTCTGCCTTGCAAATATATTGCTATCTTTATTTAGATAAATGTCAAATACATCATTATTGACCCAGTATGATACCTCCCATCCCAGCCTTCGGAACAAGATGCTATTATACTACAGTCTGATTATTTATTAGTAGTTAATTCACTTTGAAATATTATAATTAAAAGTCCCCAGTGTGAATCCAAATTTTAAAGTGTTAAATTCAACCCATATAAAAACCAGATCTATATTAAATGACAACACTAACAGCAATAATTAAAACAATCTGTTATCTTGCCTATTAATTTCCATCTTAACACTAATTTTTGCAACTGTGTTGACAAATCTATGAAAAGGGGAGAACATTAACTTCAAACAAGTGTAAAAAAATTGCACCATGGACCTTAACTGAACTCTTGTATTTATAGAATTATTTTAAAAGGTCAGATACTAAAGCATGTTAAATGTACCATTATAATTTAAAGAGGAAGATACCTCTGTATTTTCTGCCACTGTGCATCTTGTATGGAGTTGAAGAAGAAGAAGAAGAAGAAGAAGAAGAAGAAGAAGAAGAAGAAGAAGAAGAAACCTGATTTTAAATTGATTTGCCCTTTGTCACCCACACAGATATGTTTTCCCTGCTATGACAGGTAGTTGTAATTCTATTAACAGCTCATCAACATCCCTGTAAAATCGATCTGTGTTGGGCTAACCCAGTCTTCTTGAAGGGATTGATTTATAGCCCAGTCTAAAAAAAAAGGGAAGAAAAATAAGTGTTTCTGCCTCTCGTGTGATCAAAGCACCTAGCCATGTTTGCAAATGAATAACTTTTAGCTTCTCTGTTGCTTGTTTTAGTGGCAGATGAGCTATGACCTTTGGTTGGCAGTTTGGCTGAGATGCCTGCTGGTGCTGCGATGTATAAATGATTGTCAATTTCCTTTATTAATTTACCTTACAATCTTATGTATAAACCAGAGGATTTCACCCCTCCCCCTTAAATGTCCTCAGTATCAATCTACCATGTTTGCCTAATTTGCAATTTTGCACCATGCTGCTCAAGCATACAGGATATCAAGAACTGCAGAAAATATATTTTGATGCGTGTCCTTTCATGCATATTGCAAATGGGGGCACACAGGTGAATTTTCAGTTGACAGCACTTTAGTTAAGGTTATGGAGAGAGGTTATCATAATACTTCTATTTATTGAGTGACAACAAGAGGAAAGTAATGAATCACTGTGTCATAAGCACGAACTCTGAATTTTAAAAGGTAACCACTTGTGTTGCATTCATTAATTATTGTTCAGAAGATCAAGCAAATTATTCAGCTTTTGGTATAAGATAACAAGAAAATAGCAGCAAATAGCAGATGTATAAAAATAACTTATTCGATAAGGGGCATTTCTTCTGAGAAGAATGTGGGCTTCTAACCTCACAGTATACACTCTGCCCAAGCCATGTTCCCTTGGATGAAATGAGTTTCTGCAAATCTTCAAGTATTAGTAATAGTATGGGAGGATCCACACAGGATATGTGCTACAGTTGTAGTGCTACTTGTAATGCAGAGGCTGCTGTCCACACTCCTCTGCTATCCACAGTTGACTTTGAAGATGGGTCTTCAAAACTGACAGTTCTGGAAACCATTCAGCCACTACAGTGGCCAAATGACCCTTACGGCAGCATGGAGCATTCTATACTGAATGCCCATTGAACATTCACTGTTCATTCAAAGCACCAGAAAGGCATTGTGTGAATCCTGCCTAGGTGAAAGCTTGACTGCAGGAGAGTGCTACTGGAAGTTGTGCAGGAATGGTGCACCACTGGAAATGGTCCTTCTGAAAAACTGAAGGATGGGACCTTTTATTTCTGGCCTTTGAAGCCTAGATGCCAGCTTTGAGGAATGCAAATGACACTGTCCCACTCTAGCAGGAATCCATCCAAGAATAGGACATGTTACATATTCCGAATGCCAGAAGCCTCCAAGCCAGAACAGAGGAGCTGGTGTGCTTAGTACTGACAAAACTGAAATCTGGTGGACTGATTAAAACCAGTAGGATATACTTACCCCAGGTTACAAACTATATAGGAAGGACAGGAAGAGTGAATGGAGATTGCAGAATCTAAATGAATTATTTGCCTTTACCTGTAGCTAAGCCTGACTTTTCAGAGGGGAGTCAGAAGAATTAAACAGAGGTAACCAGGGAAGAGGTCCTTGCATGTCTTAATAAATGGTGACAAATTACCAGGACCAGATGACATTCATCCAAGAGCTTTTTAAAAACTCAAATGTGAAAATGCTGATCCTCTACCAAAAATATTTAAACTTTATTAAGATCATGCTCTGTGTCTCAAGAGTAGAGTGAAGCAAATGTGACACCATTCTTCAAAAAAAAGATTCAGGGGTGATCCAAATCAATCATCTTAACAGCCAGTTGGCATAAAAAGGAGCAAGGATGGCTGCTGCAAAGGTAAATCATGCCTCAGTGACTTGTTAGTATTTTTTGAGAGTGTCCACAAACAAATGGATAAAGGTGATCCAGTTGACATTGTCTGTCTAGACTTTCAGAAGACTTTTGACAAAATCCCTCATCAAAGGATCTTGGGGTTCTGGTCAACAGCTCAGTGAATGTACAGCAATAGTGAAAAAAGCACATTCAGTGCTAGGGATACTTAGGAAAGGAATAGAAAATGAGTTGGCATGCATCATTGTGACTCTCTTAAATCTAAGGTGAGGCCCCATTTGGATTATCCTGTACAGTTCTAGTCCTCACACCAGAAAGGATATTGTAGAACTGGAAAATGTGCAGGAAGGGGCAATCAGAATGATCAAAGGGCTAGAAAATCTCACTTATGAGATCAGTTTGCAACATCTAGGTCTCTTCAGCCTTGAAAGACAGCATTTTTAAATGGTGACCTGACTGAAATATAAAATCATGCAGGTTCTTTTCCCTCTTGTACAGTACTAGAATCAGGAGGTCACTTTATGAAATTGATGATCAAGGACCCCCAAGGGAAAGTATTAGTCACTGATGTATGAAACTTACTATCAGAAGAACAAGGGTTAGAAAAATTCATGGATTTCAGTTATATCAGTGGATACTAGATCTAATGCCTCCAGGCTGAAGAAACAAGCAGGATGCCTCTAAAGGACATCTACAGGAAATCAAGAGCAGGTCAAAGTTGGTCTTTCTTTTCTTCTTCAGAATATTCAGAAGCAATTGGGCTGCCTTTGTTTGGGACAGGATGCTGGTTTACTTCTGTCCTATCCCAGGAGACATGAAGAAAAATACAACCCTCTGTGGGTCCATTTAACTCATTTCAACAGCCCACCAAATTGCGCAGTCAGAATGAATCACCACTGCCTGGTAGCAAAACTCATGAAACCTGTCCCGGAGCAGCTGTCCCAAGGGCAGATAGTCTCGTTCTGGGATAGCTGGACTACTCCAGTTGGGAACTGTTCCAGTAAGAGTGGACCATCTGGAACAGTCTAGCCCATGTCAAATGTGGAAATGCCCCTGGACTAGATACTGTGGCCTGGTTCACCAAGGCTTCTTTTATGTTCTTATGTTCTTAGAAGAGGCTATTTTCACACATGCCTGCTACCTGTTGAACCAAAAATGGCTCACTTTTGGGACCATTTCCTGTCTGACAAATAACAGGCAAGATCTGAAACCTCACAGTTGTGGAACACTTCAGAGGAGGGACATGCCATGTAAGAGGTGTGTCTCTCACTTCTGTGGTGGGTCCCCTTGTTGACATCTGTATTCTGTTATGTCTGGCAATGACCTTAGACAGTACTTAAATTTTGGGAAGATATCAGAATCCACACTCCAAATGATCAGCAGATGTAAACAACAGATGCAATCAATTAGCCAAAAGTTCTACATAACTCCCTGAAGCACCCAGGAAGGCAACATGAAACCATCAGCTTCTCTGCCCTTCTGCTTTCATCTCTGGGAGTTCCTGGAGAGCAAAAGGCACATAAGACATCCTTCTTTTTACTTGGTATCACCCCCTTCAGTACTATTTTGTTCAGCATTATTACTTAAATTTCTTGGTAGACTTGTATCTAATCCCCAAACCAGCTGTTCACCAAGACAGGACACTTTTACAATTCATATCTGTTGGCTTGGTGAAGAGCTTTCTGCATGGTGTTCCATACAACAGAGTATCAGAAGCATGTGGCCAACATGAAGCACACAAGGCTTCACCTTACTAATATCTTCACCTTACTAACACCCCCTTGCACAAATGAACAATTAAGCCAACTTATTCGCTAAATAGACAATTCACCCAGCTGGGGAAATCTCCAAAATTGCACTGGAGCAACATGGAATTTGGCTGCTTAACACAAATTTATGTTCCATTCACACTGCTTAGAAATGGGGGTAGGCATCTTGCCTACTTGGGTTGTACTGACATGAAATATGTTGTGTCTTTTCTCTCTTGACAATGACTGAATAAATAGTATTTAGCCCAATAGCAAAGATCTATAGAGGAAACCTAGCTGGAATAAAATGCCCTCTAATATGAACCACAAAATTCTTTAAACAGTTACCCATAGGAAATCAATTCAACTGCTAATTAATATATATATGTATTAATCTTCTTAATGTAGTTCATGCAATGTTTCACTCTTTGATTGAAAATGAGGGATGGCAAAAGGCAATTGCCTATATCACAACGTCTTTAAACAATCCATGCTCTAACTATACTTAAAATGCTGCTTACCATTCCAACTGGCATAGTTTTGAATGAACTGTGTATGTTGACGGAAAAGATGCAGGAAGAGTAACTGAAAAGTATGAAGGGATAGAACAGCTCTCCTAGAAAAGTCTGATCTGAGGTTTTAGTTTAGAAAAAAAAGGGAAAGTATGATGAAAGTTTATAAAGTTATGCTTTGTGCACAAGGCATAGATGAGAGAAAATTCTTCCACTATTGTAACACATCCAAAGTTACATAATGGAAGCTTAATGTTCACTACAGTTGTTCTTTCCACAGTGCATAATTAACCCTAATCAGCACAGATGAAAAATGATGTAATTTGTGGATGGTGGAGTTTTGTATCCCACTTGTTTTTAATCCTGCAGTCAAGCCATGTGTTGTATTGGCCTGATTTCTGCAGAGATTTTTCTCTGGGGAGTGTAAAATTGCACTACATAATCATTTTTCAAACTGCACACAAAAATACATCTATACTTTCACTTGGCTGGGGTACCAAGTTATCCCACCTGTACCGATGGGAGTTAAACAATGAAAGTTGCACCCCCAAGATAGCTTTTCAAAGGAGACAAATCAGTATAAAATATGTTCAGGAGGAGAAAGTGGTCCTGGAGTTTCACCTTGCATTTTAAGAAAGGAATAATAAACTGCAATAGGTTTTGGCAGTATTATCTTTATTTTCTTTGTCTTTCCTTTCAACATTCTAAGTGGATGTGCTTAAACAATAAAAATAAACAAACAAGCAGAAGGGAGGGATCTAGGACAACTAAAAGAAGAATTAAGAAGCAAGACGTACAGGCACCACTTTAGTTCTCTTCCTAGAGAAACTTACTGCAGTTAGCATAGATCAAGATCTGAATGAAATTTTCCATATGCAGAAAACAAAAATATAAAAGATTAAAATCTTGCGGAAGCAGGACGCTTCTAATGCCATTTGCTGGGATTCAAGAGCAGGAAAAGGTTTGTCCTTGTCTCTGTTTGAGATGCCCATGAGGATTCGGCGAGCCACTGTGTGCAACAGGATGCTGGACTAGATGGGCTGTGGCCTGATCCAGCAGGGCCTCTCTTCCAAGTCAAGACATGTTGGAGATTATGCTATAATCTCCAAGTTCATAGACAGCATCCTTGGAATTATAAGATTTATAGATTTATAGCTTTCACATCTTGACTGAGGGCTTCCCAGAACCATGTGGTTATAATCCAGCTGCCCATAATCCTCTTTTTGAGGCATCATTTGTGTAGCAATGTTTGACATAACGAACTGGCCAAAAGATTACTGTAGGTCTGGATTTCCAGCCACCCTTCCAGTTCAAGGCCAGAGCTCCAACTACAATGTCAGCTCATATGGGTAGCATTCTACCACACTTTTGTTCTGGCAGCTTCTTCAGAACTTTTGACATCTGGGCAGACTTTTTTTATTGACTGCAAGCTGCCCTATCAGCAGCTGGCGTGGAGGAAGCCTTAAACTCAGAAGTTTCTGAAAGAACAAATAGATGAAATATTACAGGATTTCTATAAAGTGAGACAACTGGTCAACCACCCTACTTAAGGGCCAGAAGCTACCCGTATCTGAGATGAGCCCACCTTATGTCATTACATCACACTTCTCCTACACGGCTCACAATCTTTATAAACTCAAATACATAATGTGGAGATAGTTTTCAACATCCATCTGTGAAATGCTGGAAGGCCTTGAGTCCAGATGTGCTGGAAATGTAATGTTGGAAAATCAACCCAATTCGCATTGGGCCTCTTAGTTTATAATTAATTAACATCAGCACTTGCAGGAGGTGTTTACAGCCTACAAACACCCCCTGCCTGCCCAGATGTTAACTAGCTGTGGTGCACAAAATTGTGCACCACAAACAACCCAACACTCCCCAGTCCAGACCAATTTCTTACATGGTGACCATCTGCACCTTTTCCGGTGCAAGGGGTCATCTCAGCTGCTGAGCAAGCATGCTGACAGCCCAGACGACCTCTGACATCACTGTGACAACGGTACCAGCACATGTACATTTGTGCAGGGCATCACAACCAAAATGGTGGCACCCTGCAGAGGATTGGATGAGCGACCAGACACAGGTAAGTCTCCAGTCACATTAGAGCTAAGCTATCGTGTACAAGTATTCCTAAGTGCAAACCTTAGTAAGCCTATGTCTACAATGCACCTATCCTGTCCAATGGCAGGAAACCAGGTTTTTCAACTCAGAGAAACTCAATAACATTCCCCTCCCCCAATTTACACTTGTTTGTTATGATATCTTGTTGTATTTTACAAAATAAATTTAAATTAAAAAAAGAACTCAGTAACAGTGAAAGCAACTGTTGAGTAGAACCTTTGCAGTTTTTCAGGCTCAAGTGTTGACCCATTGAAACCAAATGCACTTCTTTAAATCATGAACATAAACTTCTTCCTTCTCCCAGTCTCTAATTCCAATCAAAAGGCCATACTAAGAGGCAACTTATCATTCAAATTGTAGTTGAAATTTAATTAGGTGCTCTGCTTTTATTAATTTCGTATCTGCAAGATGTACACCTACACAAATATTGTACTGTGCTATTAGCTGGTGAGCAAAACAACATAATTAAGATGTATAAAAACATCCTACATTGCAAGTAAATATTTTCTTTTTAATTATATTATTACCTGGTTTTATGCTACTAATTACCGGAATTTGTTGTATAATTGACTCAGTAAGGGGAAAAATTATCCAACCAGCACTGCTTGGAAACAGCATGAACATAGTAATAGATTTCAGTAATTTTAATCTAACAACCTATGGGTCTGTGCAGAATTCAGCCTGCTCACAAGTTTCATTTATCATATTCAAATTAAGTATTAATCAATGACTTGCTCCTTTGGGAGATGGTTACTACAAAAAAAAAAAAGTAGCAGCAGCACCAATTTGGTTTTTATGAAAAAAATCTACATTTGTATAAGAACTATGCCTGAAGTGAACCTATGTCCTGGTCGCCCAAGTGTATGTTCATGCAACATGTGGCATCCGCTTGTCACTGTAATGCCAACATCATGGAAAGAGAAAGATCTCACCTATAAAAATGATATGCTTCAACTTTACTCTGATTTTTTTTTTCTGGCAGAAAATTGGCTTTTAAAAACATTTGCCTGCATCCTTTCATATACCTGGAGGAAGAAGCCCCAAGTCACCAAAAGAGCAAATAGAGGAAAAAGTCAAATCTATACTATGGCTGCATTCCCATAGGTGATTAAATCCAAATTGAACCCAAATTCAGTATCCAAAGTTCCCATTTAATTTTCTATAAATCCAAACAGAATCTGAATTCGATATCCAGCACTCCCATTCAATCTTTTATTCCCGGATTTTATGAGGACTATCCAGCAAAAATCCGGAGAAAAACAGTCCTGTGGAAAACCAGACCTTTTCCCCCTTTAGGAGCCATGTCTGCTCCCCACAGACACAAATGGGAATGCTTCCAGACTACTTGGGGTGGAGCTCTAGCCTTCTGGCCAATGCCTGCCAGATGTGGGTGGGATTTCATAGCTGTTTCACAACCTTGCCATTCCTACAATGCTAGATCCCCAATTGGCTTGAATTTCCCCTGAATGGGGGAGACGGGCTTGACTCACAGTAGTTTTGCTTTTAAAATGTTTTTCCTTGACACATTTGTATCTTTCTGATGATTGTTAGCAGCTATAGAAATGGATACATTCCTAGTAGCTGCTAACAATCAGCAGAAAGATAGATATGTATCAAGCAAAAATGTTTTAAAAGCAAAACCATTATTCAAATCGCGCTCTGTTCCTTTGCTGATCTGTTTAAGCCAGTGGTTCTCAACCTGGGGGTCGGGACCCCTTTGGGGGTCGAACTACCCTTTCAGAGGGGTCGCGACGAGTCTCCCACCCCCCTTCCCTCCCACCCCCCAGCTGCTCCGCCCCCGTGGTTGGGGGTCTCCACAACATGAGGAACTCCATTAAGGGGTCGCAGCATTAGGAAGGTTGAGAACCGCTGGTTTAAGCACAAATGTGCTCTTCCCGGTAACATGGATGGAGGTAATCTTACTGGGAATATATGATCTGAAAGATAGGGTGTGAAAAGGGGAAATTGTGATTGCCCTGTGTGTGTCTGTTCTTCCACTCAGCTGATTGATTATGGCAGGCTTACAGGGCTTGCACTGGGGGTGGGGGTGGGGTGGAGATTAAAAGGTCCTGTTCCTCCATGCTGGGGATTTGGGTGGTGAGTGGGAATGGCAATATTTGAGTTCAGTCTGATTTAACATCAGGTAAATGTGAACAGACTAAAATGTGCACTCGACCCTGTATCCAGATTTAAATAGTCCAACAGGGACTAAAATAGTCCAATCAAAACTAAAATAGTCAAGTGGGAACTCACCCTATAAGGAGAAATGTGTCCACAATGACTACATTCTTGTCCATTCCTTTCATTGGTCTCACTTCTTCCTTGCATGGGCTATAGCCAAAGTGACAATTAGGGACATTCTCTAAAGCACAAACCGAAGTTCAACTATTGGCAGACGGGGGGAGGGGGGATGAAAATGCAGTCATTCCTATGTAAGGAAATAGATACACACAAGTGTGTAAGGAAATAGATACACACAAGTTTTGCCTTTCATTGCATTGGAAAATGTAAGTGCTAATGCCTAATGTGCAGGGGTTTTTACCTTTCAGTCCACATTTTCTGCAAAATGCTTTTTTTATAAGGAAAGCATGAGCATACATGTGTGCATATACTGGATTTGTAGAAGCTGAACATGAATATTGTAGAGAACTGAGAGCATGATCCCTAATGATACTGAAGCTGGTGAGATTTTGCATTCTATCAACTGCTTGAATGCTACAAGCCCAATGAGAAATTGAGTAGCATTTAAAATGAATACAGTAGTAACTGGAAGTCTTATCGTATGGTATGGCTGTAAGAAAGCTCATATTATATGTTACACCCCTCAAAACTGCAAGATCTGGCTTAATGCAAAAGACCAACTGCCTGCATGAAAATGCAGTATATAAATAAATATTTAAAATAAATAAATATAGAATTTAAAGATTCAAATTTCCCTAGCAATACAAGAAAGCTCTCCTGTTGTCCCAAAGTAAATATGGCACATCATTACAGCTCAGCTTCCCTGTTCAAGGCAGTCCAGAGGCTTCAGTTGGTTGTGTGCTTTGTGTTGTGCTGATTCCTAAAATGTGTCTGCAAAAGTATTTGTAAAATAAATTTTTTTAAAAAATCTGCAAATTTCAGTGGCAATAAAGATTACATTACCATACAGAAGAAGGGAAAAGACCATGAATATTGTCCTTCTGCATGTTATGCAGTACTTAGGGGACAAAGACAGCTGTCCCAAGCCCAGTTTAAGAAGTAAATCTTCACCAATTGCCTGGATGCTTAATGCATGTCTGAAGGGAGACCATTCCACAGCCTGTGGGCCATCACCAAGAATGGCGGGTCCAGACTTGCAGAATAAATCTGCAGTTAAAGGTAAAAGTGCAGCATGCCTATTGCGCAGTGACAACCAGACATCCCAACTTGAAAAGCAGCTCTCTAGCTTCCTCACTGGAAGCTACGAAAGCTGAGTCAGTGTGCACTATCATGCAGGTTGAGGCAGCCAATCGCATCTGAGCTGCCCTTCCTGCTCTCGTTGTTCTGTTCTTGCCAATCTGCCTGGACTGGAGGAAAACTTCAGATTTCGTTTATACTGCACAGTGAATGTTCTTAAATCAGCATTAAGGTAAGCGTGCTGTCCTCATCAGATAATGTGATGCCACAACAGCCCATTGATCATCATGTGTGATGCCTCGATCGCACCTGCACATTCCACTACGCAGTATAAACAAGTCTCTCGCATGACCATTTAGCTTTTGGAGCTGATGGCACTGTGGCAATCATGTATGGAAGGAGCCAGTCCTTTATGGGGATTTGGGGGGGGGGAGCCATTTAGAGCTTTTGTAAATCACACTTCTTTTATTTATCTATTTATTTACTTATTTATATTTCTCTCTCAGGGCAGGTTGTGATAAAATGAATTAAGGTCTCAGAACCAGCAAAATCCAAATAATGGACAGATTGGATTGCTGCTGGGGGATAAATCAGAGGAAAAATTGGAAGGTCGTTTTTGGGTGTAATCTCTTAAATCTATGAACTGCCTCAGTCTGTCTTAAACATCAGGTGTGACCGTGGCCCTATATATGTGTGTGTGTGTGTGTGTGTATTTTTTAAAGTCATATTTAAACTCCCAATCAAAATTGGGCAGTGTACCTTTTTATAGATCGTCCAAATGCCATGGACATGCTGCGAAGCAGAATACATTTTTCAAGCTGTCATATTTTCATATTAGCCTTGCATGATTACTCCTAAATTTTCCAACTAATTCATCCTCTGGAAAAATGCTTCTCAAGTGAAATTTGAGTCAGGTTAGGCTGCAGTTAGTAACCATGCTGCTACAGCTGAATTCACAATAGCAGCCAAGGCCTGCTGATGTTATTTTTGTGGATGTCAGGAATCTTGGTTGTTCCTGGTCTTCACGTGGGGAAAATGAAGGAGGAAACTGGAGTGTCACAGGTCTAGCAAGTACCAGTTCCCATGACGGCTGTACTGGAAGACAAGGATCATATTGTTTATTTATTCACTTAAGTATTTAGTGTGTTTGTATTCTATTTTGAATTACTCAAAACAGTTAACA
Organism: Aspidoscelis tigris stejnegeri; assembly: GCA_023333525.1. NCBI lineage: Eukaryota > Metazoa > Chordata > Lepidosauria > Squamata > Teiidae > Aspidoscelis > Aspidoscelis tigris. The sequence continues at coordinate 101,457,748 of JALMGA010000001.1, forward strand.
AGATTCCAAAAACATGTTTTAAGGGACCAACCTCCTAACCACAGGTGCACAATGAGATTATTAGCAAAACAGTAATAGGCACTGGAATTAGGGATAGGCCAGGTAGAAGTCTACCTTATTTTTTAAATGTAATCATTTTCACCTATAATTTAGGTGGTAATATATCCCACAGATCTGGGGTCACAGCTGAAAAGGCTTTCTTCCTGTCTTGAACCACTTTACTTAAGAATAAAATGTATATTAAAATATTTGTTATTTTTGGTTTGTTTTTACTTGATTAGTAAAATGCGACTTTGACTATTTATTGGAATTTTTTTCAGATTGCATTAATGTAATTTGACCTCCAAGGTGCCATTTTTATGGGCCATTTCCTGTGCAAAATTACCAGGAATGTTGCTGAGGGAACAAGCGGGGGGGGGGGGGTCAAGCAGGATGCCTCTGGGGCCACTTGCTGGGATTTGAAAGCAAGAGGTTTGCCCTTGACTCTCCTTGAGATACCCATGTGCAATTAGTGGGCCACTGTGTGTGACAGGATGCTAGACTAGATGGGCTGTGGCCTGATCCAGTAGGGCTCCTCTTATGTTCTTATGTAACTGAAATCATAGCCATTATATTAAAAACAACAACAGCTCTGCCAGCAAAGCATTATATGCGTGCTTGTGCTGACATGACAGAGGAAGAACAGGGCACTGATGCACGCTCTTCCTGTAAAATGAAGGCACCATGAAAGGACAGTGTAATGCAGACACTGCATCCTCATGGTGCCTTCAAAGCATCGTAAATGCACCACGTAGGTACACCCTGAAAAAATAGTGATTCTTCTGCTAGCTATTGACAGCATACAACTCAAGACAAACTCAAGGGTGATTCCGCACTCTCTGGTATAGCTGATCAGTAAGCATAATGGGAGCCTCCCTTCCACACACTGGTGCAGTCTAAAGCAGGCCCTGCACATGGTATCCCTTACACCAGACCAGCAAGTGGAAGGGAAGCTTCTGGTATGTTTGCTGGTCCAATGTACCAGACAGTAGAGAATCATCCATAAGATGAAGCACACTTCAAAATTCCTTTTCAGCAACTAGCACTGTATAATAGTCAATAGAACAACGGAACAGCAGATTTGGGTCCTTTCTGCACTGGGCCTTATTCCAGATTATATTCCAGAATGGGGACCTGCAATCTGCATGTTGTGCAGTCTATGGCAGGCCCTGGACAGAGCCTGCCATAGTCTGCACTAGCATGCAGGTGACAGGTCTCTATCGTCAGATATAATCTGGAATAAAGCCCAGTGCAGAAAGAGTAGCCAGCTCCTTACCACAACATAGGGCTCATCCCCATGATCAAAATACTGTGAGGCAAACGTGAGTTAGGGCTGCCAGGAATCCACCCCGAAGTTATCACAGCCCATGGGGATGCACCCATAGGCTGCATCCAGAAACATTTATGCTGCACACTGGAAAGCACAGTCCCAATCGAGTTGTCACACACAATGATCAACTGATCATCACGGCATCGCATTATACGATCAAGACTGCACACTTACCTTAATGCTGGATCAACAATATTCACTGTACAGTATAAAGAAAATCCCGAGCTTCAAGCCAATCCAGGCAGGAGGGCAAGAAAAGCAGATAAGATGGCAGCTAAGCAGGAAGGGCAGCTCAAAATTTGATTGGCTACCTCAACCAGTGTGATGGTGCATGCCTCCTCAACTCTTGCAGCTATGGGGAAGGTATGGAGCTGCCTTTCCAGTTGGGACACCCAGTCGTTGCTGTGCAGTGAATATACTGTGCTTTCACATTTAACTGCAGGTTTATTCCGCTAGTCTGGAGGCAGCCATAATTTCAGATTTTCTTAAAAATATTCCTCAATCTGCTATAAATGTCACTAAGAGTGGTAAAGCCCTTATGCTGACATCACAGAAACTAAGAAATGTAAACTCTTCAGGGCCTCACCAATAAAAATTTAAAACCCTAAACACTTCAAAACATCAAAAGCTTATGATGCAACATATATAATGCTGTATATGAGAGAAACAGCTGTGCTAAGAGCATAAACAAATGAAGTCATTTCTAAGGTCTGCTTATATTCAGAAAGCACTTGGGTACGTCATCTTGTTTTATAATTTATTGAACTCTTCTATTTGCACTGAAGCCATCTCATGCTTTGTAAGCAGAATGATATTTTAAATGTAGTGCTTTCAGAAATATCTGATTTTGGGTGACAAAAGGTGTGTTTGAAGTTATTAGCGTATGAATGGTTAGTTAATTGCTCTTAATATGAAAGGTATGCCATTTTAGAAAAGTTGTGTGTTGTGACAATGAGCTGAGAGCAACATTTTTAAAGCGTGTGTGCGTGGAATTATAATTCTGTATGTTCAAAAGCTAAAGTCCAAATATGTTTTGGCTGCATTCCAAATGAAGAATAAAAGGCAAACAGCCCAACGTGTCATGTTCAATAATCTCATTGATATATAAGATTGTTTACCAGTGTCTCCGACTTTCTCTAGTTTGAGATAAATACATAATTTCATAACTGATGGATGCATCGGCCTGGGAATGATGTTGAATTTCTCAGCAGTACAGCCAAATCCCACTTTGAAGAAGAATATGATGTGCTTAATAATCATAGTAATGTTGGAGAAAAAAACAGAGATTAGATCAATGTCAATAGTGAAAGATTCACTTTTGTCATAATACACCAGGATGTTACAAGAACGAGAACAGCAGCTCGTAGTTGCTTTACTACCGAACACATACTTGCATCAAAAGTATGTACCAGAGTATCTGTACCAGAGCTGTCCTGATAGCATACCAGAGGCCTAAGTGCGAATAGGCCCATGTAAACCACTGTCCAGAGGTCTATTCGCACTTAAGCCTCCAGACAGAATTAGGACAGCCCTGGGACAGCGCATTCACTCTGTGAGCAGGGTGGTTCTGTCCTGAACCATCCTGGCCTGTTCCAGGCTGCCACCATTGGGCTGCTATCAGCCTGCTGGCTGGCAGCTGGCAGCCCCTTTCAAGAAGTTGGGCAAGACCAGGCTGAGGGTTGTCCTGGGACCTCACTGATGCCCACCCTCGCCCAGGGGTGCTCACCACCCCCCAGCTCCACGGGACCCACTTATCTCATCGGACCTCTGGCTCCAATGTTTCCAGTTGTGTGGCCTGCTGGAGCAATCTGCTGCTCTCTGCACAGGCACATGTGATGGCAAACCACCCCCATGCTGACCTGATGCTCCCAGCCAAGCAGAGGTGTAGATGGTCAACAACTCGACATAATCAGGTAAGTTGGGGTAAAGGTTGGTAAACTTGTGGAGCATTATTTTGAGCTCCACAGCTAGTTGATAATTAGGCAACTTCTGGGCAGGCAGGAAGTATTTCTATGCTGTAAACATTCCCTGCAAGTACAAATGCACTTGCCCAGATGTTCCCTGTTGCATTTAGCCGGGGTCTACCTCCTTTATGTCTGATACTCAAGGCACGCCTCCCCCTCTCTAGCCCTTGTTCTGGCTTGAGAGTGGAGCTTATGTGTCCCCAAACTACCCCAGCCACAACGCACCTCTTCCCCTAGATCAAACTGATAAGCTTCCTCTGTAGCTGCTGGTTGCCGTGTTCTCTGGCTGTGGTTTGACTTTAAAAAAACAGTTAGGCCGGGTCCCCATGTAGGTTTGGTATGGTTCTGAACATGGGATCAGCAAGGGGTGTCCCCATGCGTTTTGGATTTGGCCCGCGAAAAGTATGCCAAATCCCCCCAAACCATGCAAGAAGAGGGCCAAATTTGATACTTGAAAATACAAGTCTCAGCACAGTTTGGGGGGTCCGGAACACTTTGGTTAGCGAGCCGATCCCACGCATGGGGACGATCGCAGGCTAATGGGGAGAGCATTAACGTCATTTGGAGGTGGGGTGTGTTTGCCATTCCTCCCCTGTGCATTGAAGATCACAGCCGCTGACATTTTAAAATGCCGATTTGCCAAGGCGGACTGGATAATGACTTAAAATTTGTGCGTTTTCCACAGAAATAATTCCAAGCCCGTTTCCCAATTGTCAAGGCAGGCTGGACAATGGCTTGATTTTCCAAAAATTTTCAACCCCCGTTTCCCCAATCAAGGCGATCATAAATAAAGGCTTAATTTTCTCCCTTTTAAACTTGACAGGTATTCTCGCGGTTCCCAGTGGACCGGAGATGCACAAAACTGCTCAGGCGCCTTCTATCATGCCCCTCCAGCATGACCCATAGGACAGGTGAAGGAGACAACAAGATTGGCCAAGGCTAAAGAGGAAAATGGCTCACATCAGAAATCAGTTTCTCATTCAAAGGCAGAATCTACATCTAAAATGGTAGTTCCAGAGGAAAGTGAGAAAGTCGCCAAAGGAAATAAAGGGAAAGCTGACAGACACAAAATTGGAAGTATTCCTGTGGAAGAAGTTATGATTTAATATTATAAGCTGTCCTGGAAAAATACTTGTAGAGAGGAGTGAAATGAAACTGTAAGAAAGAACAGATGAAATCATGCTATAGATGTAAACGATACAACGCAACAGGAAGTGATTCTCTCTAAGTTCATGGCACTGAAACTGGAAGAATACATCATGGCACAGTCGAGATCTGTGCTAGTTAATCAATGATAAATGAGGGCTGAATTAGAGGGAAATGGTTTGAAATCAGGACAGTGGATGCCTAATGTTAAAACTGCAAAAGTTAGAGTTCCTAGGGGAACAGTAATTTTGCCATATGGAACAACATGTCTGGCAGATGTTGCACTTTGGTTTATTCTTTCTCTCTCTCCTTCTGGTTATCATAATAAACACATTTATTACCCAATCCCAGTAGCCTCAGTGGAATGTATTCACAAGTATCGTACTATGAATGTGGCTTCGGTTATAACATACTAGCACTGGTTCCTTCGAAAAGGACAGAAAGAAGCTTGGACGGTATAGGCACAGCAGTATGTCAACTAGAATTAACACATCACAGAACTGAAATATTCTAAACCTTTTTGCAGAGAAGATCACGGATGAGGCTACCCAGGGGGCAACCCACACTCCAGGCTCCGCATGCGGCCCACCATGCTTCTAGGACTGCCTAATTCTTTCATCTCCTTGAAGAACTTTCCTCCTACTTGTTACTTTTCAAAAGTGTTTCTCCCTGTTTCTGTGCACTGTACTTCCGAGCAGTGTTTTACTTGGTCAGAATAGATTTTTAAAACATTCTATAAGCCTTGAGGAATAGAAATTTGCTTTCCTCCCAGATGAAAGAATGGGGGCAAGTGGGTGGTGGTTCATCAGGGGCTGTGGGACATAGGCATAATTCAAAGCTTCTGGTCCACTGCCTACAGTGCATGCCAATTACAGGCATCCATTTGACGTATTTCTATGCTTTCCCTGCTATCCTGATGCAAGAACAATGCCTGGAAAATTGCAACAGATAGTTCAGTTGAAACCTGAAAAATCAAACAGTGCCTAACTATGAAGCTCACTGGTCAACTATGCACCAGTCCCCGCTACTCAATCTAGTCTGCACTGCAAATAAGGATCTGCAAAAGGTCATCTCTAATGGTCCTCAAGCCATTTGAGGCAGTGTTACTCAAGCATTAAAAGGTGGGCTCAAAGCAGCCTTAGAAGCACTAGCATATGGCACCTAGTGATCCTATCCCACCTCTAATCCACATTAAAAACCAGAAAATGACCAGGCCTTGTTGAATGCCAGATATTTTAACATAGCAGGAGGTTCTGTTTGGCTGCGTGCACACACATTTTAGAAAAACAGCTCAGAGATAGCTTACAGACACTAGTGTTTCCAGCTCACATCTTGGAAGTACAGTTATTACTTATGTTCTTTCATGTGGTTTAGAGGACTAGCAAAATCACTTCTAAGCCACATTTTTTCCTATGGGAGGATGCAGCCATTGACCTTTCTGAACTTACAGGTAAAACAGTACAGATCTAGAACAGAGGCCACGCTCCCTGCTAATACACTCCACCTGGTCTAGGTGGCCCAAAATCTAGAAATTCCCTGAGAATCTCATTTTGCTGGGCATGTCTCTCTTCTGTTTAATTTTTTTTTGAATGATCTACCACAGTCTACTTTCAAGTAACCAGTCCAGGGAGGCATCTGGAAGGCACATGCCTCCTTGTTCCAGTTTAGCAGGGGGATAAGTTTCAACGGCACACCAAATTGCATCACCAAAACTGGTCCCCCAAAGACTTGAGTTCTTGGCCAACAGAGCCCTTGCAGCAGGCTCTGAAGTTTGTGCAGGCTTTAGAGACGCACAGGGCAGTATGGGGCTGTCCTGGAACAGCCATCCCAAGTGCAGACAGCATTGTTCTGGGACAGGTGGAACACTGCAGGCCAGGTAAATGTGAAAGGGCCTTTTGTCTCTTTTTCATTTTGTCTCAAGTCCAAAACAGAAGCCTTTAGGAAATAATGCACTGTATGTTACAACAATAAAAGTTTGATGACATTGTCCTTGCCAGCTGAAGCTTTACAAATACACTCTTAGCAAATCATGATTAGTGTGGTTGTTTATTCATTAAGGAGTGCTTCACACAGATAGGACAGACCTGCTGTCTCCAAAGATTTTGTATCTAAATGACTCAAGAGATAAATAAATATAAGATGAAGAATAAAGGCTTGATGTAGCACAGGGAAATGTAAAGGATTACTACTGGAGAAAAGCAAAGGGGAACAGTATGTTAAAAAGGAGGGCAGTGAAGAAGGAGGCTGGTGGGTGAAGAAAGCAAGACAACTTGAAGCATTTTCACTAGTTGTTCAGAAAGTTTCAACTTCTCAGGAAAAACAACCTGAAAACTTTAGTTTTTAGTTGTTCGTGTTATATTTTGTTTTTATTGCTGTAATCCTCAGGTAAAGGGTGGGATAAAAATGCAAACAAACAAACAAATAAATATTTTTGCTGAAGGGTTTACAAAGAGCTTTTAAAGAAAGCACGTTCTAAAATACCTCCACCCGATCTTGTATATCAAATTAATTTTCATAAAGCAAACACTGGAAAGACAGGTAAATGTTATACTTTTCCAAGGGGCATCTAGGTGACATTTACTTTAAAACATTTCCTTTGGATTACATCCTGCATTTTGGCATGCATGTCAATATTTTGTGTTCCTAGAGATGTACAAAAATATTTGCCTGCGATGTGTTTTGTTAGAACAATTACGTGACATATTTACACTAAATATAATGGCAAGACACCACCAATGATCTAAAATTTCTCATCCAGAATCTACAACAGGTCTGAGACATCATGTTCCCAAAAAGTGAGACTTCCCCTTGATAAGGCCTTCTATGCCATCTAAAAGGCCTGAAATGTTTTGAACCAATCATCCCTAGAAACGTCCTTTGTCCCTCACCTTTGCCACTGGGAGAAACAAATGGTACTGGAAGAGTCTTCTTAATGCCATCACTAAGTATTGGTTTGATAAAATTGGTTTTGGCTGTGATCACACACAGGAGAGGTTAGGGTTGGCTTCAAAGGTTGGGCCAAATCCTCAAAACCAGTCCTCAAAGACCAGTAAAAAACAACAACATTTGAGCCCTCCTTAATTTCTGGCCATGCCCTTTTTGGCACTCCCCAACTCCCCACACACACACTATTTCAGACCCACCCACAGTATTCTAGACTATGGAGGCATGCTCTCTGCACACCTCTGCAGTCCAGAATACAAAGCCTGGTTCATTGTTGAGGTCTACTACAGGACCAAGACAAGGGTGCCATTTTGGTATCCCAATCCTTCTGGTGCTTTGTCCAGTGCAGATGAAGCATTCAAGTGAGGGGTGGAGCCTGCCTCAGTCATTCTTCTTGTCCTTGAACTGGATAAATTTACATGTCACAGTTTCGTTTTCCAATGTGAGGGACCTTCCAATCATCTAGGAATATGCTGGAGCATTAACAATAGAGTGGGATTTCTTACACTACATTTAATTCAGTTTTCGAGAGCAACACACCTGGAGCACCCAAACAAGCATTTAGGGCTGGTCTGACCTCAATGCCGGCAGGTTGCTAACATTTGTATCAAGTCTGGCAGCTTCCTCAAAGAGGATACTGAACACCAGACAGAGGTTCCCTAAGAATCTCATTTTTCTGAGCATGTCTCTCTTCTGTTTAATTTTTCTAAATGTTAGACTGACACAATCCTCTCTTTTTTTAATTGGTACCTCAAAGGCCCCGTTCCCATCAAAAGCTTAAAACGGTTTTCCTAAACCGAAATAAAAGAACCAAATGCAAACACAAATTTCAACTTTAATCGTGTTCGATCATGATTCTGAAAGTGCTTGAAAACTTCATTTGGAAAAGCGTATTCCCCCCCCCCCCCGGGTGACCATCCTGAGGCAAGGCAAGAGGGCGGCGCGTGACCCCCTCCCTCCCTCCTTCCGGCAGCAGAGGCAACGGGGACCAAGCGAGGGTCTGCCACTGCCACCATGCACTCTCTCGTGCTCCCACCATTCTTCCGGCGGCGGCAGCGACGGGGACCAAGTGAGGGTCAGCCACCACTGCCACGCGGTCTCTCATTCTCCTGCTGCTGCCTCCGCCACTCTGGCACATGCCTGCCACTGACCCCCCCCCCCTCCCTCACAGACGTGTGCACGCCCGTGCAAGGAGAGAACCCCCTCTCTCTGATTGGGGTTCCTCCTGCCGCAAAATTTTTGATGTGACTAGGGTGGGGAGTTCCTAGAGTGCTATTGGGGGAGGGAAACCCTAAACACGCATTCTCATCCCACTACAACAGTACTGTTCCCACAGTAAGAAATGTAAAGCATTTCAAATGCAAGAACCGGAGCGAGACCTGTTGAAATGAGTGTTTTATTTACAACGCTTTGGGGCGATTTAACATGCGAAACGCATGTTAACCCAACCTGACGTGGGGACTGTGAGGATCAAAACCGTTACAAAACCGTTTTAAGCTTGTAATGGGAATGGCCTCAAGATTTCAAAATTCTTCAGAATGTCCCATCGCAGTTCTTTACACAGTTCTTTTGTTTGATTAAGGGAAACGCAATTTACTTTACCTTTTTCATTCAAATGAGACTGATTATACTATTTTATAGATCCTTTTCTCTATATTATTGCTTCTTTCAGGTTTCTTTTCCCCTTCACACTGAGGCAACTTAGAAATCAGTTACCTTGCCTCACTCTCCTAGCGATGTTCCTTTTTAAACTTTTGCTGATTAACTGAGAAACCCAGTTACTTTGCCTCAGTGATTGCTAAATTGAAGTTACTGGACTGCTTGAAACTTCATGCTGATTCCCTGTACCCTTTAAAGCTGTTTCAACTCAACTTTTGAATTGTTCTATTTCACTTTTAATAAATGTAACATTGTTTAAGACTAGGTTTGCACTTCCCAGCCTATTATGGTATAACAATACCATATTGGGCTGGTAAATTCACAGCACAGCACAATCATTCACACGTCAATTGCTGGGGGGAAAACCCTAGCAATCCAGCAGCACTTGAAGTGCAAACAGCCAGGGCAGAGCAGGGCAGATTGTGATGGCAACATCCAAGCCAACAACCAGTATATGTTGGATGTCGCCATGGCAATCTGGATGCTGCACATGACTATGCAGTCTCAGTCACACCGCCCACCCACAAGAGGATGTGGACTCCACCGTCTGTGAGAAAGCTGGCCTCTCCTGAGAGAGCTGGGGCACTGATGGAATGCAAATGGAGTGATCCAAAAAGCACCCTGGATCATTCCTAATAGTAAGTGCACAAAGGTCCTAAGAATCTGGTTGATTATTTTCCCCTAAGGATCAACTATCAGTTGCTTGTCTGTCAGGACCCAAGCCCACTAAACGGATGATTTTACATCTATCATCATTTTCCGCATGTCTCCCAAGCTAACAGAATAATTAAGCTGTATTTAGTACCCTAAAGCTACAGCAGGTTAGGATCCAAAGAACTAGGCCTATGGCCTTTCCCTGGAATATAATTTGAGATGGGGCCACTTGTCCACATGCTAAGGCACACTATGGCAGGTCTTGCCTGAGGCCTGCTATAGCCTCCACTAGCATGCGGACAGCAAGCCCCTATTCCAAGATATATTCTAGAATAAAGTCAAGTACAAAAAAGCTCTAAACAGGCCTGCTTTATCCCTGGAAAAGTTTCATTTCTTAAATGTGGGGAATTCTTATGAAAGAGGCACAGACACAGCACAGAACTTTCCTGTGAGATGATTAGGAATGAGGAATCAGGCTTGCATTATGTACCATTAGTACCCCAGTTCATGGTAATGCTAGGAATGTTTCACGCAACATTTTAAAAAAAGGTTGTAAAATGATGATGGTCTGACAGACATCTTGAGCTGTAGAATCCAAACTGCAGAGCAATGTAATTGTTGGAGTATTCCAGCTCATGCTGGGACCAGAATGGCTGTAGCAAAGGGCACCATTTAAAAGCAAGACAAGAGAACAAAAGCAGCCCTGGCCTGAATCACAGTGGCTCTGAAAGGCAGAGATGCTCATTCTGTAGAGATGCTTAGGCCTAGATGGGTTGCGATAACCACACCTTTCAAATAATCCCAAACTGGTATTTAAAAACAAAAAAATAGCATGAAAACATTGCTAAAGCTAGTTGTGTTGGCAACCACACTTACACAAGCAAATGAAAACACAAAACTGGAAACACTGTCTTAGTGCACCTTTCTGAATTGTGTCAATGCGTCTGTGCCCTCACACCTTGCGTTTTTACACTTCAAGCAATACTGCAAGTCCTCAGAAACTTCTAAAAGCTTTGATTCAAGTGTCATTATGCAGCAAGAAAGAAGAAGAATGTAATACACACCTGCGTTCATACCTTTTGTGGCAAAGTGCAGAAATAAGGCAACTCTGGGAGAGAGTTTAAAACTAGTCAAAAGAAAGACTTTATTTTTTGCAAGCAACCCAAAAAATATGAAATGGGGTAGCCGCAGATGGCACTGACAATATGGCCTCAGTAAACTACATTTTCATAAGTGTGCACTGCAGAACTATCAGATCTTTCTCTCCAGTATATATATATATATATTTGAAGACTTTTTCCTGAGTGCAAAACTCTAAAGACAGAATCAAGTCGACGTGAAGCAAGGCAGAAAATTCTACGGATGGTTAGCCAAAAGCTCAGTTCTCTATTTTTGCATAAGTTACAGGGAGGGGGCCTCCATGCAGGAAACAGCCAATTAAGATGCAACATCAAGGGAAAACAACCCCTAAGCACCAAGATAAGCCTTGCACGTTAGGAAGACTATCACAATACGGTGGACCACGTTGGCTCCTGAGTTTGGAAACTATCAGAGAAATTTCAGACCAGTTCAGCTTCAATTTAGATCTTCTGTTTATTGTATACAATAAGTCCATGCATGCAGGGAAGAAGGGGAAGTTCCTTTTTTCAATAGCGCTTTCAATAAATATTGTACAATATGAAGAGAAACATAAGTTTATCTTAATTAGATACAAAATGCACTACGCTTAAATAGACTATCATTTCACAATAGTTTGTTACCAGCTAAACCACAAACTTGCAAAATTGTCTACAGCATCTACTTTTAGACAAGGTTCAACCACAAGATACCAATAGTTCCACTTTTTCCCAGCTGCCAATTGAGCTACTCTTTCCTATTATTCAGTCTACGTGCCCAAATTGCATAATCTAATTATAAATTTGCTGCGACAGCTGAATTGCTGCCAGCTGTATGTAAAAGGTTACAAAAGCTAAATGTGATTAGAACATAATAAATTATATTTTGACCACCTAAAAGGGCTATTTTTAAAATTCCCGATCAGGACACATTTCCACGATGAAATATGGTACACTGCTGATATGCATCTCTATGTTATACCAGGACAGAAAGGCATGTAGCCTTCCACACATCTCCCTGTGCCAATCTAGCTGCCCCTGGGATGCTGGTAGATATGAGAACATGGCTCTACTGTGGTCTACGGGCAGCATATGGATTGGTCCAGGGAGGGGGGAAAGAGAGTCCTAAAGAGGATGAGAGCACACCCTGGACCAGTCTCCAGGTAAGGGTGAAAAGGGCCCATCCCCATCACCTCTTTGGGAGCTGCCAGACACCATAAAATGCTGATAACTTGTCAGCATTGTGGCTGGACTACCAAGCAGTCTCATTCCTTATCTGGGCTCCCAGAGTCTATTGGTCACTTAATTCCCCTGGAATTGAACTTAATCTCCCAGCATTCAAGTGGCAAGACTCCTGGGACATGGCTTTAATAGGAACTTCTGGGAACCTACTTACCTCTGTGGGGGGAAAAGAAACCAAAGAAGGGAGGCAGGTACAGTATATGGTGTTAGTTGCTATCAAAGAAAACATTCTTGCGAAAGGGATGCTTTATTCAATGTTTCCTTTGCACACTCTTATCAAATTCAAAGGAACATTGTTACTTCTAAACTGACCCATTTTTGTGCCTTGTTTCAGCCTCTGATTTGCTTATGCAGAATGAGTAGCTCTGATTGTTTTACTTCGTCCATAGGTATGCCCTATTCAGGTTAATATTTAGGAGAAGAGTCATCTTTTTACCCTTTCCCACCTTTTTTGGGGTGGTGGTGGTGGTTCAGCAGCCACTATAATGGAAGCTTTTATAAAGAAATCAAAACTTTCCACAAACATACCTAAACAATTCATCAGGTTTATGTTACAGCTGCAGAGTACCTGGGGTTACACTGGAACAGTGAAGTTCCTATCCTATTTAGGTCCTCAGCAGATATAACTCAAATAAAGGACTGGAGACTACAGCCCTTTCTGCACTTACTTAGTAATCCAGAGCCTTGTAGTCCACATGGTCCTCATGGAAACAGTGCTAATCCAGATCAGATTAGTGGCAGACCAGATTAATCTGTATCACAACCATACCAGTGCCATCCGATCCTGAACAAGCATTGGGGCATTTGCACATAGAACAGACCAAGGAAAATCATGAGATTGCCATCAAAGAACATGTGCTGTGATCCAAAAAGATCCCTTCATAGTCCCTTCAAAACAACAGCCATGTTGACAGTGATGGAGTCCTTGTATTGCCTGAGAAGACACATTGTGCCTGTGGCAATGGAATCTTCACATTGCAGGCAAAGATACCTAGCCTCTGCTACTTGGATGCAACATTTGATGGATGGTGACATGGGCCAATTGCATCAAGGTTTTGGAGGTGCTGTAGCATATGGGGTGCGGGTCTAGGGGTGCTTCCACACTGACCATTTAATACCCATTAAGAACACATTTTAAACACTTGCGAAAACCATGTCTGCACAGCAGCACCCATTAGGGACACATCAGGGAGTCCGCTTCCACATTGACTCCCACGAGATGTGTTGCTAATGGGTGCTAAGTGGCCCTTAATCCGGATTACCGGAAGACCACATAAAAGATAGTCTTAATGGGTGTTTTCGCTGTTAGGACACATCCGAAATGGATGTGTCCACACAGTGAAAGGGTCTCTAACTGGGCCCTCCCCCAGCCCACCATGATTGGCTCCTCCGGAGCCGAACATGGCGAGTCAGGGGACTCCTATCTTGGAGCTCTCCCTCGCCCCAGAAGCCGTGGATCGCGGCTTCTGGAGCCGGGGGGGCTTCACCTACACCCCCCTAGCCCAACCTGGGGGTGACCGAGCGCAATCCCCTCCTTACCTTAATGCAGCCAGGCCAGTTCTGGCTGCAGGGTTCCAGTTGCCTTCGCGCCTGCATCCTCCGTGCCTCCCGATTGGCCAGGGCCGTGTCTGGCTTCAGGAGGCTCTCTGCACAGGTGTACAGCCCTGGCCAAAGCACGCCTCCCGATTGACCAGGGTCGGTGCCTGCGTAGAGAGCCTCCTGAAGCCAGGCACGGCCCTGGCCAATCGGGAGGCACGGAGGACCCTGGTCAATCGGGAGGCGTGCTTTGGCCAGGGCCGTGCACCTGCGCAGAGAGCCTCCTGAAGCCAGACACGGCCCTGACCAATCGGGAGGTGCTCAGGACACATGGGTGAAGGCAACTGGAACCCCGCAGCCAGAATCAGCCTGGCTGCATTAAGGTAAGGAGGGGATCTCACTTGGTCACCCCCAGGTTGGGCTAGGGGGGTTAGGTGAAGCACCACCCCCCGGCTCCAGAAGCTGCAATTTGCAGCTTCTGGGGCGAGGGGGAGCCCCAAAATTGGAGTCCTCTGGCTTGCCATGCTCGGCTCTGGCGGAGCCAGTCATGGTGGGCCGGGGAAGGGCCTCTGGAGATCCAGATTGAGGTGTGTGCTGTGTTTCCTCACTGCACCCACCTCAGATCCGGATCTAATTCCATCCCACACTTGCGTGTGTGGACGGAATTGGTGGCAGTAGATCCGTATCTACTAGATACAGATCTGCTTACCACGGATTTCAGAGGTAAGTGCGGAGGCACCCTAGAACTAATAAGATCTTCAGCAATGGCCCAATTTGCCCAGCTGCTGGATATGCTTGTCCTGTTTGGGATAAGTCTTCCCATGTAAAACAAGTGGATGTGGCAGTAAATGAAACCTGCAGGATAGTCACAGGATGTCTTAAGGCCACACCCACTGACAGGCTTTATAAGTTAGCTGGAATTGCTCCTCCTGATGTGTGACAAGAAGTTGCAGCAAGTTAACAAGAGAAATAAAGCTGAACACCACAAACGCTATCCACTATATGCTTGTGAAACTCATTCAAGGAGACTCAAAATCAAGGAAGAGCTTTATAAGAACTACCATACCCCTTAATACACAACTAGCAATAGCCAAAGCAGCTTTGTGGGAAGCGAAATCCAATAGTTCAAACTGGATGACTCCCTGTGAGGCTCTTCCCCCTGGTGCAAACCAAGAATGGGTAATATGGAAATCCCTAAGTGGGCTCAGAAGTGGTGTTAGTAAAACAAAAGATAATCTCGCTAAATGGAATCAGGTTTGCTCTCAGCCGTCTTAGGACAGAGACAGCACTGTGGTGTGCATATGCTGAATCCTGGAGGGTGCCATCCTGATCTCCTCACTGCAAACAAGCCCTTTGTACACTTGCTGGTCTGGGATACTGGCCAGTGCAGAACTGACCTAAGAACAGTACTTAGACTGCAAACAAACATTACTTACTTGCTGCACAATATCTATGCTTTATTCCACAATATCCAAATACAGCAGAATAGCTAAGTGGCATATGGATGCAGCCTTTTACCCTTAGTTTCCAACAAAAATTTGTTCACCTTTTCTTCTCAATATCTTGCTGAAAATATGTTTCCAAATAAAAACATAAAAAATGAAAATGATGTATGAAAAAGTTTATTAACCTGTCATAATAAAATTCATAAATCTTGTTTACAATTTAAAAGCTAAAAAAAAATGCATACCTTATTCACCTTTTTAAAGTATATGCAAACTTAGTGGGGGTTTTTAAATCTTACTTTGAAGGTTTGGCAAAGTTCATTTCAGCCAAATTAATTCCATGGAAATATTTAATGTAACAGAAGAA
This sequence comes from Aspidoscelis tigris stejnegeri, assembly GCA_023333525.1. Lineage (NCBI taxonomy): Eukaryota > Metazoa > Chordata > Lepidosauria > Squamata > Teiidae > Aspidoscelis > Aspidoscelis tigris. The sequence goes on from JALMGA010000001.1 coordinate 101,473,188, forward strand.
CCACAGTACCACCTTGTGGAAAGAAATATATTAAACGCCCTTCAATAAATCTAGATTAGGAAAAAATAGCATATAATTTTCCAGTTACTTTTTATCTAAACGTTGCTTTTATATTGTTGGGCATCTGAAAAACTAAAATGTATGTTTATAAATCAAAAGAAGAAGAAAAGAAATATTAACGATGAATAAGCTTGTTTCAGAGACATACCTAGACCTGAAGCCGGATTGAAATCGGTCTTGATAGTCCACTCCTTCCAAACATGCCTATATAGTTGAATCCTAGCCACCTATTTGAGGACCTTGTTCCCCAGGAAGGGCAGGGAAATATTGCCTGTAATTATTCCCTACAGCTGCTGAAATACTTTAGGTGCAGGATCCTGTCCCCCTTTCCTTCAGACCACCTAACCAACAGACTATATTCTAACAAACATTCCTACTAGTTGAAATGGCGTATAATTGTAAACAGCATTTGGGCAGCACGGGACATGGACGTTCACTAACACACACACCTCCCCCCTTTCACTCCATGGAGCACTCTGTCAAAGGTGACAAAGGGCCTTTCCACACAGGCTCTAAAAACGGAATTAGAGCCTGTTCGGGGAGGGATTAGGACGTGGCTTCCACAAAGGGAACGGAATTAGGGTCCATTTGAGGACACCACGGTTTTGCTGCCGAAATCCTACCCAGAGGTAAGACCGGAAAAAATAGGTCTCACATCTGGCTTTTTTCCTGAAACCGTTTCAGAAGCGAGCGCTTCCGCAGCAGCAGGGGAAAGAGCCAGATTGCCGGCGCATGAACATAAGAACATAAGAACATAAGAGAAGCCTTGCTGGATCAGGCCACAGCCCATCTAGTCCAGCATCCTGTCGCACACAGTGGCCCACCAAATGCTCATGGGCATCTCAAGCAGAGACAAGGACAAACCTTCTCCTGCTCTCGAGTCCCAGCAGATGGCCCTAGAAGCGCCCCATTTCCTCCCCCCCCCCTCAGCCTGAAAGATGCACCTAGGCATTCGTTCTAGTAGCCATTGATACATCTGTCATCCATAAATTTGTCTAACCCTACCTTAAAGCCATCCAGACTGGTAGCTGTCACCACCTCTTCTGGCAGCACATTCCATAGGCCGATGACCCTCTGTGTGAAGAAATACTTCCCCCTGTCAGACCTTACGCTCCTACCCATCAGCTTCATAGAGTGCCCCCTGGTTCTAGTGTTGTGCGATAGAGAAAAGAAATTTTCTCTATCCACCTTTTCTATGCCGTGCATAATTTTATATACTTCAATCAGGTCCCCTCTCAAACGCCGTCTCTCCAGACTGAAGAGGCCTAGACGTTGCAGCCTGGTTTCGTAAGGGAGGTGTTCCAGACCCTTAATCATTCTGGTTGCCCTTCTCTGCACCTTCTCTAGTTCCACAATATCCTTTTTGAGGTGTGGTGACCAGAATTGTACACAGTATTCCAAATGTGGCCTCACTATAGATTTATAAAGGGGCAAAATGACACTTGCTGATTTATTTTCTATTCCCTTCCTAATTATTCCCAGCATTGAATTGGCTTTTTTTGCTGCTGCCGCACACTGGGTTGACACCTTCATTGAACTGTCCACCAAAACCCCGAGATCCCTTTCCTGGCGTGTTGCAGAAAGCTCAGACCCCATCAGTTTATAGACGTAATTTGGATTCTTGGCCCCAATGTGCATTACTTTACACTTGTTAAGATTAAAGCACATTTGCCACTTGGTTGCCCACTCACCCAATGCTAAGAGATCCCTCTGGGATCTCCCTGTTTGACAGCTGGCCTTGCCCACCAGCCTTCACCATTGGCTCCTTCTCGAGGCTTCTCAATGGTGCCTTCTCGAGCAAGAGGGAAGATGCAGCCACCACCCCGCCAGCAATCCAGTGCTTACCTGGTCGCTGTGTAGTGGCTTCTGCGCGTGTGTGCTCTGCGGCTGCCATTGGCCAGCCACCTTATAGATCCGTTTTCCAGTGGCACATGCGGAAAGGCCCAAAGATACAAATATAATTTACCAGACTTAAGGCCTTTTGGTGACGGTGCTACGCAGGCACACTGGTGCCATCATCAAAGCTCTATAATAGCTTTAAAAAAAAAAACTTTATTTCTTTTAAAAAGAAAAGAAAATAGAAACAAAAAAGAAACAAACACCCATTGCTCACATTTCAATAACACATTAACTCAACATAGTCAACCCCAACCTCCCTCCTTTATGTCTCAAAGGTCTCAGGTAAATATGTCCACAATTTCAATAGTCCTTCTTTCAGTTCCATAGGTAAAGTGTCATTAATAAACACCGTATATAATTTGTTCCAAGCCTTTCGTAAATCCAGATGATGACTTTCTCCAGAATAAAAGAGCTGCTGATGTCTAAGGGCATCAAATTTGTATATATCAAGAAGGTTACTATACCACCTCTCACAGGACCATTTTGTTTTGTCTTTCCAACCTGGAGCTATAACTAATAAAGCTGCCCATAACATTCTATCTATTATATATTTATCTGGTACCAATGTTGAGTGATCTTTATAAACTTGCATTTCCAGCATTACCTCGTCCCAAAATTTTGCTACTTCGTTACATGTCCACCACATGTGGAAGTACATTCCCCTGTTGTCACATAAGTGCACATAAGCTCTACAATAGCTGCCATCCAGGCTGCCATCCACATTTAGGGTAGGGTTCAAAGGCTCTAAAGAGCACTGAGGCAAAGTGCAAATTTCCCCTATGGCTGTGTTCAGAGATAACAAAAGGGAGACAGTGTGTCCCCAACCCTTCACTAAATCACCTTTTCTAGCACAGAATGTTCAGGAAAGGGTGGACGGGCAGAACAATCCCACCTCAGGGCCTACTCTAAGGTGCCTTGGAGATGCATTGTTTTGCTGTGTTTTTACTTCCCCACAGCTATAGAAGATTGGGGTGTTCCAAGAGGCTCTTGGATGATCCAGGACAGAAGCAGCGGCCTGGTGTGCAGGCAAAGCAGAGCATACCAGAATGCCCTGATCCAGCCCTATACATAAGTGCAAACCAGGGATGTGCATGAACATTCCAATGCATTTGAAATTTGATTGAATCAACCGAATTTTGACATTTGAATTCAAATTGAATATCCTAAAATTCATATTTAAAGTTTTGATTTGAATTTTGGATCTATTCATTCAAATTATTTGGATATTCGTATGTATACAGGTTCATAAACAATGCGTACTTGAAGATTCTCATCTTTCCTGGATCTGTACACATTTGCACAGTTCCGTACAGGATGAAAACGGGTTGCATACGGGATAACTATGGGATGCATACAGATGTGTACAGATGTGTATGGACCCGGGGAAGATGCGTACGGGCATCTACAAATGTTGTCAACATTCATAAGTGCAAATTCAAATGAAAAATTTGAATGAATAGATTCAAACTTGCTTAATTCGAATCGAATTTTGTTAAATTCAAATTTAAAAGATTCAAATTGAATAGAATTTTTGAGTATCAAATTTAAAAGAATCAAATCGAATCCTGAAAATTGCATTCACGCACACCCCTAGCACAAACAGCTGTATGTTTATGGGCTTACCCTTATCCACATTTGCTAACACACTAAAAACACTGTAGAATAATAGTTAGAAATGTCCCTTTATAGAAGCCATGTTGATTATTTTTGAACAAGGCCTATACCTCCAAATGTTTGGTGATTTTATCTTTAATAATGGTTTCCACTGTCCTTCCAAAAAATTAAAGATAATCAGCATATTAAAGATGGTTGTCAATCCATTATTTTGCCAGGCTCCTCATCTTTGCCTATTTCCTTGTCAACTCCCACTAATTTCTGGGTGCCAGCTTCCCATTCCTTTCTCCCCACTCTTGGACAACCTTTGGGACATATAGGCTGTGTCTCTATGGCGGGCCCAAGATGCCTTTGATGGCCCATAAGGTGACTGATTTCCACACCTTCCCCCAGTGAAGCACTTGGGGAAAGGTGATATGGGTAAACTCCTACCAGAATATTGGGAATCTAGGTCAGGATCCCATTCTCGGCTGTGCTACAATGAAGCACACATGTGTCTAGGGGTGTTTTTCCACTGTCACTAAAAGTACCCATTAAGTACCCATTAATGGGTACACCCTAGGACTACTGACACCAAATCTTTGACTTTGCCTGTTTTTCTTTAAAACATGATTTTTGTGCTACATCCTAATCCTGTCAGTCAGGTGCAGGAAGGTGACACATAAGCTGCAAAGGATTTGCTTCCTTGGCAAGAACAGGCATAATAATGTGGTCCCCAAACTGAATACTTGATTGAATTAAGGGAACCTATTTACATAAACTAGACATCTTGAATGTTGAAAAACTTCTTTGTTACTTCATTTTTGCCCTCCAAAGCAACCCAGGTTTAAGAACGGAGGCCTCTTCACACTTAGGCTGGTAGTCAACAATTAGTGAACGTCTGGGGAAGAGCATCCGCATTTCGAGGAGGCTGCTACAGCCTCCAAACATGCCCTGCCTTCCAAGTTCAGCAACTGTTGATTGGGTGTGGAGCATGAACTCATGCTTCACATCTTAACCATCCTTAACCCTAAGCCTACCTGGAGCGTCCAGTGCATTGGCACCTCAGATGCCCATTGATGCGACTGTGCCTGTGCATATGTCAGCACCATCATCAAATCAAATCAGATAAGTATTCAATTGTGGGGGGAGGGAGGAATGGCTAAAGTTGACTAGCGCTTCAAGTGCGAGTGCTAGACAACATTTGTTAATCACATTCCTTTCCCATCCAGCAGACAGGACGTATGAAATCGCCCCAGGTTTTGTTGCCTAGTCAGTGTCTCTAATTTACTCTGGGGTCCAGTCCATGTCTTTGGCTCCACCAAAGTCCTCCTCATATACAGATACTTTTGGATAATCTTTCACACTCCAAAAGTCCATCACATCCGCCATGATCAATCAGTACATCCCTCCTTCAAGAACTGAACTGCAGAGAGCTGCAGGGGTATCCTTAGAAATCACTCTCTCCTTCTACAAAAGTTTTTCATGCTACTGAATCAAGGTGGCTTGATCCTTCTACTTACTGTTGCCATAAAAAGGCAAGGGATAACTTGGAACTAGGTGAATAACTGGACTTACCTGACATTTCATGAGGTTCAGCTGCTGAGGCACACAAGACTGATTAGTTACTGAGTTCCAGGACCCTGTACCTTGCTTCACTGGTATGGTGTCCCCTCACCTCATCACAGCTGGAACTGTGGTAGCTGCACATGGTCTCCTGTTGATGAATTGAAGAGATGATGAACTCTGCTTGTCAAAGAAGATTGCATTTTAAGGTTTTTTGCAGTTTCCTTTTGAGCTGATTTCACTTGGGAAAAGGAGCCTACTTCACTTCCCCTTTTTTGCTGCCTTGGTTCCAAGCTTAGCTGGAACCTCTGAGCCCTGCCATCTGCCAAAGAACTGTTTTCACAAAGGGAGCATGGACCATTTCACTTTCCCATTATTTTGAACAAAGAAAGTTGCAGCCCATGGGATGGAGACTGAGGGTTCCGTTCAAGTGAATTAAGAAAGGAGAAGCTTCGGCAGCACATATACTAAAATTGGAATGATACAGAAAATATTAGCATGGCCCCTGAGCAAGGATGAGGGGGGAAAAGAGAAAGGAATGACACCAAGGTCTTTTCTTGCACCTTGATGAGGCCCCACAGTGTGATGCAATGCCTGTCACTAGCTCAAGAAGCTGCTACATCTACACATGGAGATCATGTGAAGGCACAGATGTGTGTTCTAGGATGCCTGCCTGGCAAACATAGAGCTGAGAAACCAACTTAGCTGACCAATGCTGGGTTGCAACAAAGCCCTAAACAGGAAGCATTTGTCCCAGGCACCTGCCACTTTGGCAGAAGAAATACATCCATAGTCTCAAGAGATAATATAACTGTTCTTCAGTAGCCACTTAGCCTTTTATGTAGATGTGGCTCAGGAGGCAGGTAGAGAGGTAGGATTTAAGCATAAACATGTTAAAACAACTTATAATACACCTCTTTCATTTTCTTCTTGTTTGGAGGGGTGGATTCCACAGGGTGTGCAGAGATATAGCCAGAGTGTACAAACTAATTAGCAAGGTGAAAAAATAACAGGCACAGGAGATGGCAAGTGCCAGGAATGTGGTGAACAGAGATCAGCCCCACAGACCAGCTCTTGCTTTCCTAAAGAAAAAATTAGAAATGGATAGAGGGTTTTTTTCCAAAATAAATATTAGCTAGAGAAAATAAAATAAAAATAATCAGTCTGTAATTGGTGTATTTTGTATCTAAAAGCACAATAAAAATCAGGTTCTATCTCAATAATACTCATTTAGTGCTCCTCTCAGTTCAATTAGGAATTTGAGGGAAGAAGACGGCATACAGCATTATTTAAAAGATCAGTTTTGATAGCTGAGACACACAGAAACCTTGTTTAGAGCTAAAAGCAGATATGCTTACACATGACACAATTCAGCCTTCCTAATTTTTGTTTTTTAAAAAACCATATATTTTCTGTAATGTTTCTGTATGTCTTTTAAACCAGTAAAATTCTGTGGAGCTTCCATAGTTAAAAAGGAAATGGAGCGTGCAGCTTAAAATTTACATGCCAGTTTTGCAAGTTATGGTAAATGAGACAGAAGAATAGGGCATGGCATATGGGGCTGAAAGAAAATTTCTCAGCTGGCAGAAGGCAAAGAGGATCAGAGAGATTAACAAGCTGAGAAGGAGTTAAGAGAAATTTAACAATGCATCAACGTGGGCGGTGAAATGCATCCAGTGGAACTACATGCGTGATGTGCCTGCAGGAAGGGACTTCTGGCCCGGCAAGCACCTTTGGAAGCATCCTTCCCACAGAACAGCGCAAAGAACACTGAGGCTGTGGTCACAACTGTCTTAATCCACCTCTGAATGGACAGGGGATGGAGGCCATTTTTGGCTTCCTCCAGCCTGGTCACACCTAACACGCCACTGCCATCAAGAGTCTTGATGAAAGGTAAGCTTCTTCAGGGGGAAAGAGGGAATGGGAAGGTCTGGGCCAGGGGGACAATGGCAGTGGCTAGTGGCAGGGACTAGTGCCAGTGGCAGGATTGTGGAGGCACAGAGGTGGGGTGACACACTGAGAGGATGACAACTACATCAGAGAAGGCAGCAAGGCACAGGAGGGGGTCAGAGGCAGCCATGGTGAGAGCACGGGGGTGGCAGGAGGTAGCAGGAGGGTAGCAGGTGCTTCAGAAAGGGCAGGGAGTGAAGGGGGAGGGCAGGGCAGGGGGTGATAATGGTAGTGGTGGCATAAGGAGGGCAGTGGCTGCATTGTGGAGGGTAGCAAGGCTTGGCAGCAGGCAGCTGCAGAAGGTGGCTATCCTGTGAGAATCATGGAGGAGGTGGCAGCACTTGGCAGAGGGCAGCAGAGGCAGAAGGGCATTGGGGTGCAGTGGGGGCTATGGATGGAGCTGCACCTGTTGCCATGGCAGGATGGGGAAGCTGTAGACCTTTGGCCAGCTCATTCCATTCCAAGGAACTCAACACTGGCATTATTTGAAAGTCTGTGAAAACCAGAAATGTCACTTGGCATGCAGCTTCCAAGGACTCAAAACAGTCCCTGTCCTTTAAAATTAGAAGCTGTGACCACAGCCAGAGAGAAGTTTTGCCTGAGGAGAACTGTCTCATCATGTCTGTGGTGGTTTAATGGTGGTAGCTTAGATCACCTTGCCCTCTGGCTGCCCTCCTATCTGCACCTTTGTAAAACTGGGCCCCTTTGTCAGCTGCCCTCGACTCCACCTGGCCTCAGCTGCACCAGAGTCCACTAAAGACCCGCTTTGTCACCTTGCCCTTCCCTAACGTATAAGAGCTCCACCTGTGCTGCTTGGGAGGGCGAAGGAAGAAGACAACTTCCTTTCCCCTCCCCCAAAGTTTTGTGGAACTTTTAAATCTATCATTTGGTATTGTGTGCAGTTTTATAAACGTACTATCATAACATATACAGTATTATTTTGCATTATATGTTTTGTTTGTTGTTGTAAACTGCCTTGAGCACCTTTTTAAGAATATGGAAGTGGAAGGTGCTGAAGTGACTTACTGCACAAAAACAGTATTCTAGATTATGCCAAAAGGGGCCATTTCTGGCATGATGGAAATTCCCATGTCCTCTGTTCCAAGCTAGGGAATACAAGTTCTTCAGCTTTGACAAAAGGAAGGGGGCAGAGTGCATGGGGTACAGACATCCTATAACCCCCCCACCCCCCCACCCCCGCAGTGGAAGCATGCACTTCTGTAATAAATCACTCCAATCCCCCATCACAGGAATGCTGCTTAATTTTAATCACACCCATCCCAGGCCTTAGTTATTCATGAATTTGTTTTGTTTGAAAAAGAAAGAAAATAATTTTTTGTTTAAATGCTTTGATGTTTGCACTGCATAATTATCAGTGAGCTCCATTTAGAATGTGAATATCTACCCAGCATTTATAATAGGATTGAATTTAGTAAATCGTGTCCTACTGCCTCACAAATCCTGTCAGAGGATACAGGCATCACTTTATTAAGCAACGAAGAAATGAGATTACTTCACTTCCCTAAGTTCTGGCCAAAACAAGAAGGCATTGTTGAAAGACTAATTTAGTCCACAATGTGTGAGAGATTAACAGGCGAGATGGCTTAATCTTCGCAGATTTCACACTTTTGTACCAGGAGTTGCTGCTTGTAGGTTATAAAGAAACAAAGGACAAGAGTTTAGCCCTTCTGTGCTCTAGATGGCACTGCTAGCATGCAGGTTCTGCATCAACAATGAAGAACCTGTGAGCTTACAACACTACTGTCGTACACACTGGCTCAGAGACTCCTAGCATTACCACGTAAACACCAGTACAAATCATCTTTCAGCACTTTTTGGCTTCTGCAGTTTTTTCTGGTTTGCTTAGGTCTGCCTAGGCAATCCTCATAAGTGACTGTATTTTCATCATCTTGCATCCTTTTGGACAAGGTAACTCTTTTCCATTTTCTTTCCAAAGGAACAATTCCTCCTAGACCAGATAATCTTCTTCTTCTGTTGGCTTTTCCTCAATTTCAATTGAAAAGCTATTTGGAGACCTTTTTGATTTCAAAGACCAGAGGTGCATTCCCTTTCAGTTTTTAAAGAGCTTTGAATTCATTTTCAAAGCTAAACATTACCAATGGATCAGAGAAATCCACAGTTTCTGAGGATTAAAGGTCCCAAAATGCGGATTATCTCACTGCAGGATTTAGAAATAATCCTCGTTGTCAATGGAAACACAAGCGTGTTTTTTTTAAGGTGTAGAAGCATGATTTAGGGGTGTTCTCAGTTCCCCCTGAGCCAATCATTTCCTCCCCCTTTCCCCTGGCTGTTTGCTAATGAGATCCAGCTGCATTGTGCTGTTCAGCACTCCATCTCCCCCTTTCAGCTATAGAAGAGAAAATGAAGGAGGGTGGGAGGAATCCTATTGCCTTTTGGCTCCCACCCAAAGCTCAGATTGGCAGCTTTCCTCCTGAGGGTTGTGAAAGTGTGTCGGCTCTTAAAAGGCTACCTACTTTCAGCTTATCAGATCCAATGATAAGCTGCGATTTCCTCCCCTTTTCTCCCTCTCCCCATTATGTGCTAAGGTTTGGCCTTGGCTGAAAGTGTGAGTGAAATGTATCAAGAGATCAGATGATACAATGTAACGAGACATTAGACCAATGATGGTGAACCTTTTGAGCTCGGTGTGTCAAAATTCGCAAGAAAACCTAGCTTAACTCGGGTGCTGTGTCACTTCTAGAAATATCCATAATTTTGTGATATTTGTGACTCTAGTAAAAAAGTTATATTTTTGATATATGTATTTTATTAAAAGCAAAAACAAATAATTCTTTACATTAGCGACTTTTGTTGCTAAATGTTCAACTGAAAGTTGGTATTTTGTACACTTCAAGAACAAGCAAGCACTACACGGCCAGGTGCTAGGGTGGCCATGTGTGTCACCCAAAAGGGCTTGGTGTGTCACTTGTGACACGCGTGTCATAGGTTGGCCATCACCGCATTAGACCATAGCCCCAGGAGAGTCTGATTTTGCTTAGACATGGATCAGAAAGACTTTAAAATGCCTGCCATTCACGCTGTGCTGATGCTGCGCAAAGCTGGTACCTATTTCCTCCCTCGGATTGGCAAAGAGGGACTCTTCTGCCAGAGATTGTGATCCTGCTCTCTCCCTTTCCTCCACACCTTTGTTTCCCTCTCTGCTTCCCCATGGTGATCTGAATCAGGCATATATAGTGGATGAGGCTTGGATCTCTGCCCAGGGTGTGACAGAAAAGAGAGGGGGGAAGCTGTTTCCCCCCTGCAAGTCTGCATAATAACCTGCCAGTGAGAACATAAAAATACAGAGCTCACTGCTGATTTAAAAGGCCGAGATTAAAACTGGGAGTAAATTGTGGAAACAAGTCCAGCAGTCTGTTCCCCTTTAGTGTAAGTACAACCTTTCCCTCCTGCACAGGTTAGCTTTGTCCCCAAAGTTCTCCAGTATCTAACAAATGTAAAACCTCCCTCCCAGTACCACAAGTTTATTCCTGTTTTGAAACGCTTAGGCCGCCCCCGACAGTGGCCAAATATCCCACTAGCAAGGGATAATGTGGGATAATGATCCATCTCCATAGCTGGCGTTCCCTTTGTGCATTTTACTGATGAGCATATTCAGGGTATTCAGCTGGGGCCAAATACCCAAATGTGCTTGACGACACTCCTGAATGTGCATATGTTTCAACCTCCACAGATGCGTGACGGATGGAGCTATGATGGTACCTCTATCCAAAAGATAAATTTTAAAAAGCACTCTTACTGGAAAACCTGTGGCCAGTGCTGGGGTATCTAGCATTAGTATTGAGTACTTTTTAGGAGGGTGGGAGGGAAGCAGGACTATGGTGGTGAGGTTGTCTCAGATACATTAGGATAGCAGTGCAGTAATGGTGCTATATTCCTCCTGTCTGGACAGAGCCTGTCTTTGCTTGCCAGGTGGCCCTATCTGTGAAACATGTAGCCATCTGGCAGGCAGAGGCCTAGCACCCTAAATTTAACTTACAGGACCTCCCAACTACATTTCTGCACCATGACCACCGTGTCCTGCCCAATACTATCTAGCAGCCTATCTTAATGCTGCATAACCTTTGCACCTTAGAGGCAGCACACCCATCACAAGCTCCAACTAACTATAATTCTTGACTCGCACACAAGAAGCCCCACTTTGGCCGGGAGGGAATCATTTGGATAAAAGAAAACCACTTTACCCTCAAGGATGCCCACAGGCATGGAGTGCTCTAAAAAGGGCACTGGATGGCTGGCATGTGCCCTCTGAAGCATTCTTCCCATATAGCAGAGGAAAGCACTGCATGAGCACTTGCTATCCTTAGGTTCTCTCATTGCCACCATGTAGACCCATGACCAGGGCAAGGAGATCAACTGAACTTGCCTGCTTTATGCAGGCATCATACTGAAAAACACCCACTTCTGGGAACATTTCTGGCACTATGGATAGACGGGGAGACCTCTGAAGTTCCAAAGGCCTTACTCCAAAGAAGCAAGGTACATGGCATAAGGGCATTGTACACCATGCCCTGGAATGGGCACAAGCACTTCTGCTAAATATATTCACAAAAATGTCGGATCAGCCCCACAAAACTCATTACTGCGTTAACAATTCTCACTTCAGATCTCCTCTGTCCAACTCCTGCTTGCTCACTCTCTTAGGATGCATTCTCACGTGACTTTTTTAGTCCTGGTTGGACTGTTTTTATCCCCTTTTGGACTATTTTAATCTGGATACAGGGCTGAGTGCACATTCTGGCTGTTCCCATTTGCCTGACAATTAACCAGGCTGAACCCGAATATTACCATTCTCACACGCCACCCAAATCCCTAGCACAGAGAAATAGGACCTTTTAATCTCCCCATCCCTTAGTGCAAACCCTGTAAAGTCTGCCCTGGTCAAGCAGCTGAGCGGAAGGCAGCGATCACACTTTCCCTTTCACTCACTCCCTCTCAGATCAGAGGTTCCCGGTAAGACAGCACATGTGCACTGAAGCAAGAGATGAGAACAGAGCATGAGTGATTTCTCCCCTTGATAACTTGCATGCAGGAGCGGGAGAGAGAGGCTAAGCTAGAGGCTTGGCTTTTTTGATGCTCTCCAACTTGATACAAATGCATCCCTTGTCAGCAGCCACTTAAATGTACCTCTCATAAGGGAAATCAAGCCTTTGCCTTCTTGATCTGGGCTCCAGCACTGCGGGCATGGCAAGGTGAGGGGGGGGGGGGTGTCATATACTGGACACCACGCACACATGAATGTCTACTTCAGCCTCCATGCATGCACAGTGGATGGTGGCACCGTCTGGAAGGCAAGTAAAAATTGCTGTTCCAGAAAACCCACAACCGGTGCTGGGTTTTCTAGCAATAGTTTCCAACTTTTATGGGAGATACAGCAGGGCTGTGGTGGAGCTGCCTCACATATGGGGTTGCCCCACCACACCAGTGCAATGGCCACTATATTCACTTTGCCTGGACCAGGCATAACTCAGCTAAAGGAGATTCAGCATCCTTAAAACCAATCCTATCTTGTCTAGCAGCTTTTTGTTTACATCATTCAAGTGGCTGTACTTGCCTGTTCTGAGCCAAAGGGCACATTAACTTGCTTTCTTCACCAATGCTAAAGAGCCAGGGTCAGACTACTGGCTATCACTTACGGAGTGTTACCTGAGATAACCTTCCTTCCTCTTTACCTGCAGCCCTGGGATATAATCTAGACAAATGGGTCGGTGTACCAACTAGAATAATTTATAATGTACTGGACAGAACCAGTGAGACTGCAAAACAATGCACTCTTTATCTCACTTTTCACTGCGGAAGGCAGAGGGAATTTGCCTGTAGCTAAGCCTGTATTTTCAAGGAGAGAGTCAGACAAATATAATCAGGGAAGAGGTCTTCATGTGTCTTGATACACTGAATGCTAAGAAATGACCAGATCACATTCACTTGAGAGTTCTTAAAGAACTCAGATGTGAAATTGCTGATCTTCCAACAAAAATATATGAACTTTCCCTAAGATCAGTCTCGGTGTATGAAAACAGGAAGGTAGAAACATTACCCTAATCTTCCAAAAATGATAAGGGAATCCAGGAAATTGCAGACCAGTCATCTTATCATCAGTTCCAGGTAAGATGATGAAACCATCATTAAAGATAAAATTAGTGTGCACATACAGAAGCAACCATTGCTAAAGGAAACTCAGCATGGTTTTGCAAAGGTAAATCACCTGGGCATGTTAAAGGTTGCAAAACAGAGGCTGCAGGGAGACTTGAGAGTTCAGCTTTTCAAAAATATGTGAAGGTCTATGATCAAGATTTTTTCCCCCAGAACTGACCCCCAAGGGCTGTTCTAGGGCCAATAGGAAGAACTGTTCTGCCTCCTCAAGGGCTGTGGTCACACCTAAGGTTTAATCCAGCTCCAGTCCACTTTCAGAGCGAGAGAAAACATCAACAAAGAGACCAGTATTTTCCTTTCCACATTATCTATTCCAAACGTGGATTTTCTGAGTTACTTAACACTGAATGAAAACAGCTTGCCACTTTGCTGATGTATTCTCTCACTCTGAAAGTGGACTGAAGTTGGATTAAACCTTGGGAGCCAGTTTGGTCTAGTGGATAGGAAGAACAGGAGGTTTGAGTCCTATCTGGGAATACCGGGTCTGATTCCGCACTCCTCCATGAAGCCAGCCAGGTGACCTTGGGCTAATCATCACAGGTCTCTTCTGAGCTCCCACAGCTCCACCTACCTCACAGGTAGTCTGCTGTGGGGAGAAGAACAGAAGGTTTGAGACCTCTTAAATGGGTGAGAAAAGCTGCGTAGAAAAGCCAAGTCCTTCTCCTTAGGTGTGTCCACAGCCTTGCTCACGGGGCCTCCACCCGGGAGATCGGATTGAACGGTTTAGGTAGGAGATCCCCACATCGATCAAGGGGCTGGACCAAACGGCCTCCTCAACAACGTCACATCAGAGCCATATCTTCCTTCATGATCGATAGCTTAACCCGTCAGTAGCGCACAGAGGACGGAAAGGGCGAGAGGTTTGGACGCCGTCAGAAGCGAGACGACGTGTCGTTTGCGGGGCTCCCGCCACCACCACCACCCGTTCCCTCGGCGGCCTCTGGGAGGCGGAGCAGCTCCAGAAAGAGGCGGTGGAGGAAGGAACGGGTCGGAGGAAGGAAGGAGGAAGGCGAGGAGAAGGTGGAGCTGCTGCCGCTGTGGTCGTACAGTCGCCGCGGCTCTTCCCCCGCAAGGCCATGGCCCTGTTTGGGCCTCTCGGGAACTAGGAACCGGGCAGGCGAAGCGAGCGCCAAGGGCGGCGAGAGGCTCTCCTGCCCGCCCGCATGTCCGCCGCCGCCGCCGCCGTAGGGCTCTGAGCCGAAGCGCTTCGCCGTCCCCATTCAACCCGTCCCCTGGGGCTGCTCGACGGTCGACGCGACTCCCAGGCTTCGAGGGAGGAGAGGCCGCGGCGGCCTGCAAGGCCAGGCCAGGCCAGGCTCGCCTCGGCTACGCACAGAGCGCTCGGGCAGAGGATGGCCCGGCGGGCCCCCGCGGCCCGGTTTCCCCGGCGGCGCCAGTAAAGCCCGGGCGGGAGGGGCTCGAATGAGGCCTCCCCGAAGCCCAGGGGCCGCCTCCGTCCGGCCCTGCTTCCTCCGCCGCGGCTAGGGCTCCTGCTTGCAGAAACGCGGGCGGCCTCCCTGGGCGGCCTCGCCTTCTCTCCCTGCTGTCCCGCCTCGGCGTGTGCAGCAGCAGCCCCCCGAAGCCCGGCCCCGTTGGAAGTGAAGGGATGTCTGCTGCTGCCTCCGCGGACATGATTGAAACGCCCCCGGTGCTCAACTTCGAAGAAATCGACTACAAAGAGATCGAGGTGGAAGAGGTGAGTCCCCGGGAGGGGTGGAGGTAGCCCCACAAGCACCAAGAAGGGCACATCTTCTACCTGATAGGATTGCAGCCTGGGCTGTGGTCGCACCTCAGCTTGAATCCAGCTTCAGCCCACTTTCAGAGTGAGAGAAGGCAAGAGCAAAGTGACTAGCTGTTTTCTTTCCGTGTTAAATAACTCGTAAAATTCGCCTTTGGTGGTGGGGGGGGAGTAGATAATGTGGAAAGAAAATGCTTCCTGATGTGTTCTCTCGCTGGGAAGGAGGACTGGAGCCGGATTAAACCCTAGGTGTGACCACAGCCCTGGTGGGTTGCCTGCCTGTGGCCTCCTGCTTGCCACAGCAGTGGTTTGCATCCTTGCTTATTGGTAAGCCCAGATGAGCCCAGTGGTGGCTACTGGAGCAGAAGCAGGCATAGGTTTTGCAAAGCAGGTTGCTAAAATGTAAAGCCTCAGTCAAGGATCCAGCATCTGTGGAAGGAAGAAAGAAAAAATGCTGGACTTACTGGAGAAACTGCCATTATAATTAGATGTGGATGGGCTAAAGAAAGTGGGGAGTGACAACAAATGTGGGGTTGGTGCTTAAAATGTAGGCTTTGGATCAGTCTGTGCCTTTTGAAAGCTTGGCTCTTTCTGCCACTGGCCCTTATTCTGGATTATATCTCAGAATAGAGATTTGCCACCCCCATGCTAGTGCAGATTACAGTAGGGCCTGTCCAGAGCCTTCATAGTCTGCATTTAGTGCATAGATGGCAGGTCCCTGTTCCTGGTTAAAACTCGGAGTAAGGCCCAGTGTAGAAAGGGCCCTTGTTCATTCATGAAGTGCCCTAACTTAGGCCATTTACCCTCTCTCACCCCAGGGATCTATTAGGACAAAACAGAATTCCTTAGAAGAACAGCAGATAAATCCAGTATGGTCTTAATGATGAGGTTACACAAATTAAGCCTTTTGACTAAGCTTTGGCATTAAGAACTTGTCTTGAGCATGACTTACAGAGAGTCAGGCCCTTTCTGCCCTGGGCCTTATGCTGAAGTATATCCCTGCAATCCACATACTAGAGCAGACTGTGGCAAGCCCTGCCCAAAGCTTGCAATAGTCTGCACCAGCCTATGGATGGCAGGTCCCCATTCCAGGATATAATCCAGAATAAGACCCAGTGCAGAAAGGATCTTAGTTCATAAAAGACATGAGCACGCTAGAAAAGTGTACATTTTTCATGAAAGCGCCAAGGGGGCTTTGTAACTTAACATTTTTTAAAACATTATTTTGTACAGAATGCAACCTTTGTACAAATTATGTTTGATGTCTCAAATGGCACTTTATCCTAGAAGATTAGAACCTGTGTCCCTCTCTAAGTAAAGTATCATTAACCTGAGTCAAGTCAGGCCAGGTGTAGAAGTTGTGGTCCTGCTTCATCTCCAGAATGACAGAGCCCTTATTCTGTGTGTTTTTCCTGTAGGAACAGAAGGGAAGGCATCAGCTCAAAGAAATATAATAGCATTTATCTTACATTGTCCATGGCAGTTTCAATAGAATCATAAATTATAGTTTAGCAACATGGACGTGGGGAGCTTTAACTTCTCACTTTCAGGTATTGTTATTTGTTTTAGTGTATTCATTTTATATTTGGTTTTTAATGTGGTAATACTCCCTGAGATCTTCAGATATAAGGTGCAATAAAAATAATTTTTATTCTGTGGGCAGGAAAAAGAGGAGAGAGATCTCCTTATGCATGTGTGATTCTCCTTATGCATATGACTGATCGTTCTAGATTTGAGAGTTATGGGAAACTGTGACTAGTCATTTCTGCCCAGTATGTTTCGTTGCAGTAAAATATGTCAGTGACATTATTACACTGCCTCCAGTACTCCATCAAAATTAGAGGTCTCTCAGCTCATATGATGCTTCTCTATAAATCCCTTCAATAGCCTCCTGTCCACACAAAAATCTAAGTCCAACCACCCTGACTATAGATTATTTGGAGGTCGCTTCTTCACTAAAAATATTCCAACCACTGTCCAACATGAATCTTTATTCACATGCCTAAATAACTGTATGATATTACTTGCCTTATTTCTAAATTCTCTTCGAAAATCCTGTGTTGAGAAAGAGATGGCATAGATGAGTGCAGGACCAAACGCTGCCAGCACACTTTTTGCCTGAGTATGGAACGCAAGGTCATTTGGATACAATGACCATCCATTCTCTGTAGCTATTAGCCAAAGTCCCAAGCTGAATCAGAAGTGAGACAAATGCCTTCAAGGCTTAGGAAGAGAGCCAGACTCTACCCCACTCCTGCCACTCAGTATAAACATATGGAGCATCTGTCCCTATGTTACATGGCTTGTGTAATGCCCTACTGGTTATTGTGAGAAGAGTAGCGGTTTAAAGTGTGAAAGCTAATTTTAAAAATGTAAAAGACAACTGAGATGCCCATGAGCATTTGTCGGGCCACTGTGTGCAACAGGATGCTGGACTAGATGGGCTGTGGCCTGATCCAGCAGGGCCTCTCTTATGAACTGAACAGCCAGTGAGGTACACCAATTCCTTTCTGCTACATTGTCTTGGAACTTGTGAATATCTACCTGGGGGGGGGGGGGGGGGCGTGTCACAGCTGACAGCAGCAGGGCAATAGATCTGAGTTGTCTCCTTCATCAGCCTGGCTGTCCTCAGTGCAGAACCTCGGAAGGAGAAACCAAGTTTTAGGATAATTATCATTATAGTGCTGTAGTCTTTCTTGCAGTTTCAGGGATTTATTCAGTAAAATGTTTTGCGTTTCAATTACACATTTAATGTATTTGTAACACTTACATTAATTAGCTCAATATTTATGAAAACTGCTGAAAGTACAGTAATATCCCAGTTTGTGCTGGCATTAGGTTCTTCTCAGAATGGCTCACAAACAGAAACCATGCAAATTGAGCAAATGATTATCATGGAAAAGTGAGGGTTAGGGAAACCTAGCCAGGAAAAACCAGGCTGGCAAAGAGGGTCAGCCACAGTTGGAGTGGACTGTTCACTCCCACCTTGATGAATCTGAGGGGCAGAAGTCAGCAATCTGTCATAGTGATGATTGTCCCTGGATAAACTAATCATTAGAAAAAAGCATCGGAGACAGACAATGGAAAAATGAAGGTCACTTAACCCTGTGCTTGTTTGTGTAAACTGTTGACTGGGTTGGAATGAGGATCCCACCATTAGAAAAAGCCAGGTAGGGGTGTCTTCTTTCCCTCGCTCGTTTAACAGGCAACAGTCCAGACAGCAACTCAGTGGTAAAGAAGCATCTTCTATTGCCTCTTGTCTCCTGTTTTTGGTAATGATGAGATCGCCTTGCCCCAGAGCAGATCTCATCCTCTGGTCTCAGATTCAAAACTAGAGGAGCAACGGACCTTTCCAATCAGTTTCAGCCCAGTTTGTCAGGGAGGCCTGGGGACCAAACCACACCATGTCATGAACTGAACTAGGTCACAATTTGTGAGACACAGAGCAGAGAAAGTGTACTTTTGGAAATCACACAGATTGAATGACTGTACAGTGCTTGCAATCTGAAAACATTCTATTCTGCATAATAATTGGCTGTTGTGTATATTATGACATATAATAACCAGTGTTTTAGTTGTTAGTAATGATTGATATGAGATGCAAATACAATATGTCTAAGACAGAAGCTGAATTTTTATAGCTCAGACTGCATCCTTACCCTGGCTTTTGGCTAAGTAAGTAAGGGAACAGCTTTTCTTCCCCACATCTGGGAACTGTTATGGATTTAATAAGTTTAATGTATTCATTTATAAGTTGTAACCTGCTCTGAGACCTTTGGGTATAGGGCAGGATAAAACATTTAAATAAAAAAAAGTTCCTGATGGTGCTATGAGTTTCAGGAGTAGCTCTCAAGAACAAAGATGTTAAAATAGCAACAAATAGCATACAGCAAAAAGGGCAACAGTTGGAAACAAGAATACTGTAATTGTAGCCGGGATCCTTGGTTTATAATTGAGAAATTTCTAGAGTCCTTTGTTGAAACAGAGGACTCTTTTGTATACTGCTTACTAATAGATTTATAAATGACAGTCAGTCACTGGGTTTTTGCTTTTCTAGAACTTTGTCATTAGTGCACCTAATCTTGCAGCTGGTGAGACCGTTGTAGTTCTTCCTGAGATTCTTCTTTAGATTATTCAAAGAATTATCGCGTATTAGGTCTCAGAACACATTCGTGCAAGACTTAAATGCTGTTCCTAGGGTCCTGACTTTCTTTAGAACATGGCCCACTCTCATGGCCACAAAACATTTGAGCCCTTGTTCCTTGTCTAATGTAAATAAGCTATCACAACATACTCTCAGAATTTCACCTATGCTAATTAGATCCAGAGTTGTTTCTGACTGGTATAGTAGAGTGACCAGAAAACACAAGACTAGGTTCTGAAGGCAAATAAAAAATTATCTGTGCCTGGATCCATTAAAAATCAGAAAACAGGCTTAGCCTTTTTCCAGTGGTCTTGGATTTCTTCTCAAAATTTTCAACATGCAGATTAGTGTATTCATTTCTATGAGAAAAAGTAGATTTAGCAAACTCTGATGCCTACACTAGGTGCTGTTACTTACAGGGATCTTCTAGGGATTTAACGCAGTTTTTAAAAGGACCCTTTTTACTTCAGTTACACATTTTTAATTGAACTGCAGGTGTTTCAATATATACATCTTTGTCAGTGCTTTAAATGTGTTGTACATTCTCTATCTTTCCCTCTCCCCAATATATATATTGCTGTCTGCTTCATTTGTGATCCCTCCTAATTCCTTACTAGACTTACCTGAGAAGGTATCCTGTTATGTACGTATATATTTTAAAGCTGAGAGATGAGATGTTAAATTCATTTATTTGTACATAGGGCAGCTACCAAGAGATTCCTTTGTCCTTCCATTAGATGCATAGTGTGACCTTTGCACTGACAGACATCCCTAGATATGTCACACCAGTGATAAAATAATTCCAGTCTCTGCAAAAAAGCTTTTCAGGAACTTATTTTCTCCATCCAAGGAGACTTTGTTTATAATCAAAATATGAGTTGGTCCCATTGATCTCTCTGAGGATTATCTTTTCTATTTTGGCTGTTAGATTGCATCCCTTAGCTAATTATAATGTTTTGGCAGCAGAACCTTTTAATCTATCATAAAAATGGTATATCCGGAACTGAATTCTTCAGCCTAGGGAAGAATTCAAATTATTCTGCTTATTCTGAATTGACAGGAATGAGAGCTGAAACCTAAGACCCTAAGCTACATCTCTGATTTCTCTATTCACCTCTGGAATAATGATGGGTACTTCTCATACATGGTTAGTCTAGACAACTGCTCCCCATCATATATTGATAGAGGAAAAGCATAATTTATCAAAGTCCAAATTTAAAAAAAAAACAAGTTTATATGCATACATTAGATACATGAGGTGTAGATACTGTCGCAGATTATTCTGATCATATCCATACAACAGGATTGAGGCTGTTAAACTAGCTTTACATGATGGCTTCCAAGAACTCAATTAAGTGTTGTGGTTCTGCTGACTTTTAAAGACTGCAGAATAAAAGGAAGTCACCAAGCATTTGGCAGGGTATAATTAACAGAGTTTTAGATCATGTGTGTTTTGGTAAATCAAATATTATGCAGATGTCCTGGACTCATGCTTTTATCGCATCATTCTAATTATGAACAGAACAAATGAGAGCTATTTTGATCGTTTCTTTCAAATACGAATCTGAAAGTTTCCAATTGCTGTTTTATCTAGGTTGTTGGAAGAGGAGCTTTTGGAGTTGTTTGCAAAGCAAAATGGCGAGGAAAAGATGTGGCTATTAAGCAAATAGAAAGTGAATCTGAACGAAAAGCCTTCATCGTGGAGGTATCATCTTTTAAAATTTATGTTCACACATTTTTATTAATAATAAATCGTTGGTTTTTCAGAATGATGCTTGAGCTACATTAGTATAGAAAAATGCTCAGTCAGAGAAAGTACAGTGCTTTGAGAACTCTATTGTTTTAATGTATAAAATGCTGCTGTTGAGGGTTTTGCTCTGTTAATTCATGACAAAGTTATCATTACACCTAAATGTTCTATTTAGAGTTCTTTCTGAATTGGTCTTTATATTAGAAAATGTAGCTATTGTAGATCTGTAATAAGGTGAAGAACTGGATTTCAGCTCTCTCTATATATACGTTAGCTGTAGAATGATATATGCAGTTTGATTATCCTGCTATGAATCTCTATGAGCTAAGCTTAAGAAATGAAAGTTTTCTGTCTGGGAGCTTTGCGCTTATACAGTTTTTTCAATTGCAGCTTCGGCAGTTATCACGAGTGAACCATCCTAATATTGTCAAGTTATACGGAGCTTGTTTGAACCCAGTAAGTTGCGTTTCTATAACTTTTTAAGGCAATACTACTGCTAAAATGTTACAACTTGTTCTGTCATGTTACAAATGAAATTGTAAGTCCCTGGAAGTTTCTATAGCTGGCTCACTTATATATAGCTGCAATGACTTTGGGGGCTGTGCATTGTTCCAGTGTATTTAAATCTTACCCACACTTTTTCCTACATATTTAGCAATAATTACATTTGTCATACACTCTTACATTTGTTCTTGTGCTAGTTTCGCCTATGGGCTTTGACTGCCCTCTTCCATCTTAAGAGGAAGAATTTCTATAATTTAATCCTTAGGCTCCTGATCCCCTCCTATTCCCTTCCATTTTCATTTAATATTTTATCAGTGTTCTGTATTCGTCAGTATTACTTAAATACTGTACAGCATAGACGAGCACAGGAAGTGCTACTTTTCATAATGCAAACAATGATACGTATTGCTAAAGCAGAACTAACAGATGCAAATGGTGTGAGAGAACAAAGCAAATTAGAGTTGCCCAGCGTGTGCTGGTTTTCTCTACAAAATCTAGAAATCGAAACAGAATAAACCTAAGGCACTAATGCCATCACTCAGAAAAATGCAAGTAGTCTGAATGCTTCATGCAGTCCTGGAAAAAAAGAACCAGATTGAAGAGAAATTGGTAAGCATTTCTATCTAATGTTTGTTCCTTTCAAACATATTCTTAACATGATATATTTCCCATAAAGGTGTGTCTTGTTATGGAGTATGCTGAAGGAGGGTCCCTATATAATGGTGAGTGTCTCTCTTAAATTGATTTCTTCAGCACTGTGTCTAAATATACGTACACCTCTTTGCAATTTTAAAAAGTACATATTTGTAAATAAAGATTGTGACCCCCTTTGCTATTTGCAAGACGCATTAGTCCAGGGTTTCACCAAGCAAGGCATCAGGATCAGAGAGTTAAATTTGTAAATTTGGGGATTTCTGCCTGACTCTCACAAATAGTGTGGGATCACTGTACAGACTAATTCATTGGAGATGCAAGGAAGTATATTCGTCAGTAATGTGTGCTATGCTTGTGCAATTGCACACAGTTATCTCTCAGCATACATCTTTCATGTCACCACCAAGATACAGAAGACTTGAGAATGCCCAGAAGCAATTGGTGGACCACAGTGCGAGATAGGATCCTGGAGTTCATAGGCTGTGCCCTGACCCAGCAGGACTACTCTTAGGCTCTAAAGCAGTGGTTCTCAACCTGGGGGTCGGGACCCCTTTGTGGGTCAAACTGCCCTTTCAGAGGGGTCGTGACAAGTCTCCCACCACCCTTCCCTCCCACCTCCCAGCTGCTCCGCCCCTGTGGTTGGGGGTCTCCACAACATGAGGAACTCCATTAAGGGGTTGCGGCATTAGGAAGGTTGAGAACCACTGCTCTAAGTCACCTTAATTTGTTCCATTTGTACTCATAGTTGAATTTATTGAATTCTACTCATAGTTCAAGTTAAATTAAACACCCAATTCTTACATGGCCAGTTTTTGCTATCGGTACTTCTTTATTTTGCTCTGCGAGCTTGATTACTCTTCTTTATACATCTAGATTACTGGTGCCATTCTGCCTTTGTATACTGTAATGACATTTTTTGATGGAGGTAATTTTAAATAAATTCAGTAGTTGCTCAGGCCAGTGATTTAGACCGGCAAAGGCATAGCTAACAATCCCAGGGCAGGATTTCTTCAGAATCAGTAAAAAAAGTTCATTGCACACTCCCAGTAACTCACAAAATTGATGCATCTCTCATGTTAACTACTGCTGCATGCATAAAGTTCTTTTTAGTTTGTACTTTTGTTTTCCAGTTCTCCACGGTGCTGAGCCTCTGCCTTATTACACAGCTGCGCATGCAATGAGTTGGTGCTTACAGTGTTCCCAAGGAGTAGCATATCTTCACAGCATGAAGCCAAAGGCTCTCATTCACAGAGACCTAAAACCACCAAAGTAGGTTGCCCAATTTAAGAACAATTTAAGCCCCTTTATCATCCAAGACTTCTTGTAGTCAATTTTATAGTGAAGGTATATTTTGATAGCTTATATCACATTTAAAAGTGTATCTCTGATTGATGGTCCTATTATGGTGATATTCATTAACCACGAGAGTATTTAGTGCTACCTATTTTGAAAGTGTAAGTAGCAGGTAGTTACCCAGCAGTTTTATCAGTTGTAAAGAAATTGCAAGCTAGAAGAAAACACTGTTGCAGAGTTCAAGAGCACATGATTCAAAACAGTCAGATTCAAAATTGCAATTACATCATTAAGGAAAAAAAGATTGTAAAAATAATAAGCCATACAAAGAACTCACCAATGAAGTTGGCAATGAGTTAATAAAAAAAGCAGTTTTAGCAAAGAAGGGGAAAAAAAGAGAAGCTGTGAGTGGTTATGAAGGGCCTTTATAATGGTCAGTTATTGATTCTGGCCTGTGAATATCTGCCAGAGATGCGCCATTCTAACAAACAGATTTGTTATGCATATTCATCACTTTTTTCCTGTGTAATATTAAAGAGATGTATAATTCTCAGAAGCCCTCCTAACAGTGGGTTAGGAGAAACAGTGGGAGAAACGTGGGTTGGTCTGTCAGTTACACCCAGCAACCAAGAGGTTCATGCCCCTCCCTCCCCATATTTCAAGGAGGAAGCATCTCAGTGTGGGGGACTCTGCAAATCCTGGGGAAAAAACTACCATGAAACTGGGCAGGTCTAACTGAGGATTCCTAGAAAGAGAATTCTCGTAAGCAGACAAACGTTCAGTTTTCAGAAGATTTCCTGACAGTTGGGGGAAATGTGGGATGTGCCAAAGCTCCCCAAGACCTGGGTAAGCGGGAAGAAATCCCCCCCCCCATAGCCCCTCTCGGTTGTTTCACCTTTACAGTTGTAGCTCTGCTGAGAGCTGCTTTCATTTGCTCCCCTGAGCGAAGATGCCACAGTGTTTGCCTAGCTGGCATATAGCTCTTGCTACCGGCTAGAGTAATTTCTTTGTGGAGAGCCTTGAGGACCTGCTGCTGGACCTTCCGAGCTGGTTTTCTCACCCTCCCTCCCCCTTGGAGGTTCGAGAGCTTCATCAGTTTTTGGGCTGGATGCCTTAGCCCTGCAGTGGCTCATCTTCCTCGATAGACAAAACTCCACTAAGGCACTGCAGCAGCAAACCCTAGTGTTTTTTCTGGAGCTTCAGCCTTCATCTGTGGCATTTTAGCTTTCAGATGAACAGGGCTAAAGGAGGAGCACATACACACTACAATCTTAGACCCAGCTGCATACAGAAGAACAATACTCCAACTTACATTCCCTGAGATCAGTGAGAACAGGCAGTAGATTCATTCTCATGGAACGATTCCTGCAGTTGTGCTCTTTTACTTTCTCCTCACAAATGTGACTTATGACACTAGGCTGGTATTGTCTGAAACATCTAGAGAGCATAAACCAGTCTGTGTTGATCAGAAGCATCTCTGTAAAGTTCTAGGCAGAGGTTTTTCCTGGCCTGCCTAGGATTGCTAGAAGGAGATAAGATGCTAGGAACTCATGTATGACAAGCATGTAATCTGCTACTAACAGTGGGGAGGCAGAGACATCAAATATGCTAGAATGAACTCACTCTCTCTGCAGAAGAGCAAGGTTCCCACATCCTCCCTCAGTTTGTTTTCTTCTTTCTCTATTCTGACCCTAGGGGACATAGTCTTCAACCAGAATCGGGATAGAGAGAAGGCGGCACCTGGGGAGTTAGGCATTTTGTTAGTTTTAAGTCAAGAATGGGGTGTGACTTCATGTGTTTTTTTTGGGGGGGGGGCAGAAGTCTGCTGGTATATTTGGTGTGCTTGATTATAGAACTGCTAAACCTAAGGAATCTTGCTGGTGATTCACTACAATTCTTAACTTTTATTCTACTGTAATAACCACTTGTCTCTGAGTCATAAGGTAACATGAGTTCTTTGTTCTTCATTTGTTCAGCTTGCTGTTGGTGGCAGGAGGTACAGTGTTAAAAATTTGTGATTTTGGTACAGCCTGTGATATCCAGACCCATATGACCAATAATAAGGGCAGTGCTGCTTGGATGGCACCAGAAGTTTTTGAAGGTAACAAAGTATATTGCTGCTTACTATACATTTTTGTACATTTTACATATATTGTTAATTATTTTTACAATAAATTCTAACATGAATTTTTTTTTAAAGGAAATGCATTCATTTGTTGTTTTTGGGTACCACTGAATTATGACCAACTCCTAGTTGACTGCATGGGCACCTTCATGCACTGTTTTTGGCAGAGATATAGAAGTGGTTTGCCATTACCTACTTCCAGTACATATATATTGTGAGGGACGGAGGGAGAAAGGAAGGTAGATTCAGGAAACAGCCCTTTTTGTGGTGTTTTTCATTTGACTTGGGGTATCTTCTTAGAAGTAAACTTCTAAGTAGTTCTGCAGAGACTGTTACTACAATTGACTGTCACAAATTTAATAGCCAGAAGGGAGCTATCTGTTGGCAATGTAAATCTGCTTTTGTGAATTAAAATATTGCCATTTCTAAAACCTGCTGAGCAATATTATTTCTATGCCTCTGAAATAAAAGCAAATGACATTATGCAAACAGGAAAAAGATGCTGAAATAATTTCCCCCTAAGATGTGCAACTGAATTTGCACAAATGCTTTCTGAACTAATTTGAAGCATGCATACCTGCCAAAGAGAATCAGGATCAGTTCACAGTCTGGGCCCTCTGTGACAGAGAGGAAAATGGTGACAGGCAGGTGAGTGTGCCTGTGATTAGTAGTAGAAATAACCTGACTCCATCACTCTCCTCTCTGTTCACTACCAGCTACCTTTGCACCTGGGAGGGCTTGGACCCTAGAGGGCTGCCAGTAATATTACCATTCACCCTGCAGTCTTCTTGACAGTGGCATGCTAACATGTCCACTTTATGGGCAAAATGCTGTCTCTATATTTTCCCCTTTTTTTCTATACAAGATCCCACTATTAAGTGTGAATAGTTCAATAAAGAAAATGTTTTGCATAATTTCCTACATGCAGTTTTTTTGGCATGTGAATAAAAAGCCAGTAGTTCATTTGAGGATTTGTTTTGTTTGTGTTGTGCTTTGTTTTGTTTGTTTTTCTACATGATCTTTGCATATAAAGGTATGTTTTAGTTTTCAGTATGCATTTGTATGGCCTGGCATACTGTAGCTTCAGGCATAGAGTTTAGTATTTGCAGAATACCATCAGCTTTCTCATTAAAATTCGAAGGATGCAGTATTTTTAAGAAGAAAAAAATTACATCATTGATATTTTTCAGGTAGCAATTACAGTGAAAAATGTGATGTATTCAGTTGGGGTATTATCCTCTGGGAAGTGATTACCCGTAGAAAACCTTTCGATGAGATTGGCGGTCCTGCTTTTCGAATCATGTGGGCAGTTCATAATGGTAAGGACGTTTTATGTGAGCCGGAATACTGCTGCTTTGGTTACTTTCATGAAATAGAAAATATTCTGGAGAAAATCTCCAAAAGTTTTTATAAATACAAGTCATTCTGGTACCAGATGTTCCCATGCAGAATCAGGGAAACCTAAACCTGCTGAGAGCAAATCCCCTTGTTTAAATTTGATCTGCTTTAAATCACGTAGAAAGATCAGGCAGGTTCTTTTTAAAAAATATTAAAAATATAATGGGGATGACAAATAGAGACCCTTCCCATTTAGTTTACCACTGTGTGTCATTCTCCCCTCTGCATCTTCACAAGTGAATCAGGTTCATATTCATAATGACTACTACTAGGTTAGGCATCAGAGACTCCCAGCCGTGAAAGCTTTCAGTGGATGATTGTGGGCCAGTTGCAGCTTCTCAGTCTAACCTACTGGGCAGGGTTGTTGTGGGAATAAAATGAAGGGAAGTACAATGGAATGCAGCACCTTAGTCATTTAAAAGAAAAGCAGAACACACAGAACTGGAGAAATTTGTCTTTGTCAGGTAAACATGTTACAGATGTGGGATCCCTTTAGTCAGGTCAGAATGTCCCCAGATTGCCTTTAGGGTAATATGCCAAAGCTTCAAGCCAGTGATGGTTGTACTAGAGACAAAAGTGAGTCTCTATCCCAGATACGCTTAAGCTATAACCAACCTGTGCATCTTTCACACAGTTAATACCCATCTTCATTTTTTTTTGCTCTTTCATGCATTCATGCAACACACATTCAGCCTGGGAGGCAAAGACACTGTGTTGCTACGGTTCTGTTCTTATCTCCAGAGCCAATAGCAGAAAGTAGTTGTCGGAAATCCTTGCTCTGCGTCCTGGGAACTCACCTGTAGGGTTCTTCGGGCCAGTTTCATCTCCTATGCTCTTTAATATTTATATGAAGCTGCTAGGAGAGGTCTTCACGAAATTTGGAACAAGATGTCATCAATATGCAGAAGACATCCAGCTCTATCTCTCTGACATCTGAATCAGGAGAGGGAGGTGCTGTGTGTCACAGGTCTTGAGTCCATGAAGTTGTGATAGGGCTGTAATACCCTGGAAAGAACAGGTGTGAAATCTGGGGTGCTCTTGAACACTGTACTGATGCTTGAAATTCACGTGGAGGTAGTAACCAAGAGCACCTGCTTACAGCTCTGTCTGGCTCACAAACTACAACCCCTTCTGGGCAGAGATGATCTGGTCACAGCGATCCATGCTCTGGTAACTTTCAGATTGGATTGGGCTACATGGAGCTGCTTTTGAAGACAGTTTGGAAGCTGCAGCTGTATAGAATGTAGAATGTAGTATAGAATGCAGCAGCCAGACTGCTGACCGGATGTATATTACCCTGGTCTTAAAAGAGCTGTACTGCCTACCAATTTGTTACCAAACCCAATTCAAGGTATTAACTTTAACCTATACAGCCCTACACCTTCCATATCGACTTGTGTGCCATAAAATCTACAAGGGCGGCGGGGGGGGGGGGGGGACGGACGACTCCTGTTACAGTAGCTAAGATGGTGGCACCCAAGATAGTGGTGGCTCCAAGACTTTGGAATAGTGCCCGCCCGCCCCTTATAGGCTTAGAATTGTTGCAGGTGGTTAACTTTGAATTTTAAAAAGCTGAGTTTTTGTAACTTTTTTAAAATGGGTTCCTTCTAGGCACTCGGCCACCACTGATTAAAAATTTACCAAAGCCTATTGAGAGTTTAATGACACGTTGTTGGTCTAAAGATCCCTCTCAGCGACCTTCCATGGAGGAAATTGTCAAAATTATGACACACTTGATGCAGGTACCTGTTTATTTTGTGTCCTTGATTATCTTGATTATCTATTATTTTGAAGGAAACGGGATAGGGAAAGAGTAAGGCATGAAACCAATGGATTCTGATGAAGCAAAACTTGAATAAGCAGCTTCTTTGGCCGGCATAAGCAACACAAAATGGGTAATAGAAATCCCTACCACAGGAATTCCTCATTTGTTATATTAGAACATCTAGCCAATAAGAAATAGATACAATTGCCCACATATATTTTATGCCAAAACCAATGTCTTTTTTATTTAAGCAGGTTTTGTCAGAATCCAAATGCTCTGCCACTTTGAATATTATGAAGCATAGGAAAGGAAAGTGTGACGGGCTTGCTGATACTGTACAGGCTCCTTTAAGACGCTATAAAAGAAAAAGGTCAGGTAATGCAAAATGTAGTTGTAATGTCGGGGAGGGGAGAAGAGCTGACAGTGAGGCATGGAGGGAAGACTGGAGAGATAATGAAGAGCTGAGTTTAAACCCAGGAGTAAAGGTTGAACTGAAGGAAATTTCAGAAGATCAATGGCAGTTTCCACAACAGACTGAGGAGGCAGAGAAGAGAACAGGAAATTGACTGAGAAACTCAGTAGAGGTCTGACTAGGGTCTGAAGAAACGTCAGAGGTGCAGAGTTTTATTTCCATCTGACAAAAACTGACTGAGAACAGTAGGTTATCAAAAGAAGTCCAGAAGGAGAGAAAGTTGGGATCTGAGACGTTGCCTTTTCTGAAATCAGCTAAGAAGAGGAAGAGAACAAGCTCCAGAAGAGAAAGGAATGTTTATTGTAGAATTGATTTTACAAAAAACACTGTTACTGAGTTAAAACTGAATTAGATTAAGTATAGATAGATAAATATGGATGACTACATATAATTGAACCCATGACAGAAAGATCAGCTGAAATCTTACTCATTTAGTTTAAAAATTTCAACTTCAAAAATTTAAAAATTCAACTTTAAAAAATTCAACTTCAGCTCATTTCAACCTGTAATAATAAAAAGCCAAATTGAGCCCCAGGCTTGTGTGCTTTCCAGTTTTTCTCTCCTCACAGCGATAGTGAAAGGTGGTAGCCCAGGCAGTGTGCTGTCTTCTAGGCCTCCCTGGAAGTTTAGCAAGGGGATGTGCTTGCATCCACTTCCTGCAAGCCTCCACTTCAGAAGGTTTAGCACTAGGCTAAGAAGACTGCAAGCTACCTTGGCCAAGTCCTTTTCAAGACTACACAGCTGACAACATGAAAGTGGTGCAAGCCGGTAGAAGCTGACAGACACAGTGAAATAGTGGGGGTGCAATCTAATAAGGATACACAGGGCACACAATGGGAAAGCAGCGAATGTCAAGGTGGCAGATGTGATCAGGGGAAGGGGAGAGGTCAGAATTTAGTCTGAAGGGGACTCAAACCAACAAATCATTCATCAGTTCTCCCCCTGCTTCTGTTTGCTTTCAGACCTATTTGTAACTGAAAATGTTGGTTTTGATAACAAAATAAAGTTACTTATAAAGGGATAATCCAGATAAGAAGTACTGTATAAATAACGGGGGACGAGTGTATTTTAAGGAAGGGCAAGCAGTTCTGTGTTACGCTGCAGTCTGTTCAGCAGTAAGATTAGAAAGATACACTTTTTTCATCACTGTGATCTTTTTAAATTGCCACTCTACAGTACTTTCCAGGAGCTGATGAATCTCTGCAGTATCCTTGTCACTATTCTGATGAAGGCCAAAGCAATTCTGCCACTAGTACAGGCAAGTAGATTGAATGACTTACAATAACACTGTGTTATAAATGCCCACACTTCAGGCTCAGCCCTATTGAT
This sequence comes from Aspidoscelis tigris stejnegeri, assembly GCA_023333525.1. Taxonomy (NCBI): domain Eukaryota; kingdom Metazoa; phylum Chordata; class Lepidosauria; order Squamata; family Teiidae; genus Aspidoscelis; species Aspidoscelis tigris. The sequence continues at coordinate 101,503,620 of JALMGA010000001.1, forward strand.
AATCCTGTCAGTTAATAAGTGCTGCATTAGCAACATGTAAAATTCTGCTGCCTCCCTAATCAACTTGGTTAACAAAGCAGATGTTCTGTGTACTAATACAACAAAATATGTTGTAATGGTACCACAATGTTGTCTACAGCCTTCGAGTCACACAGCATTTTCTGTTGCAAGGTCGTACCAAGCTTTCTGAGAAATAACCACCTTTATGTTATTTCACACATTTCTCAGATACAGCGAAGCAACCTTTGTTTCTAATGCCTTGTGATCATGTTATTGGAATTAACAATCAGAATGGAAACATGAAGTTTAGGACCACCAGTGTGCTTGGCTCAGTAATATCTGCATTAAGTGACAGCTAGTTCCCATAACTCCAGTCCATATTCTTCCCCAATACTACCTGAATAGCTAGCAAGTGCAAATGAAACTGTCTAAGTATGAAGTCTGTCCCTCAGCTACTAAGTTCCTTAATAATACCTTGGAGAAGCGCTACTGTAGAATGGTGACTGGCTGCACAACATGTTAAACAGCTTAAGGAATTCTTTACGGAAAGCTGTTATGAAAAACTTTAACAACTCATCCATAAAGAAAAGTTCTGGTTCAGATTGTGTCCTGTAGAAATTTGTGTTAACCATCATGCTCTCACTTGCATGCATAGAAGTACAGTAACAGTTTTTCATTTCTCATGTTAAAAGATTACTGAAACCAGGAATTATTTAAAACACCCAAGCTTCATAACAGCTGAAGGAATTACAACGGCACACCCGGTATTTGTCATGAAAGCATCATGTCAAAATCCCTTCTGTAGTGATTGATTATACTGTATTAAGAGTTTGATCTTAATTTTCACATCCTAAATCTGCCACTTCAGCAGATAAGCTACGGGTGTATGCATGTGGTCTGCTTCTATATCTTTCAGTTCCTGAATAAGCAACAGGATCTATCAAGTATTTTTAAATGTAGATTTATAGTCAGTGGAGTTCTCCATTAAAGTGCATTTCTTCTTGCATTTATAGGTTCATTCATGGATATGACTTCCACAAATACAAGTAACAAAAGTGATGTCAACATGGAACCAAATGACTTTCAAGGAACTGCCACCAATGACACAATCAAACGCTTGGAATCAAAACTGGCCCAGCAGATAAAAAATTCAGCAAAACAGTCGGTAAGACGGTAGAAATAATAATGTTAGGGAAGTTTGGAAAAATAATACTAATAATGTAGTAACAACAGCAGTGGTAAGCTCTGTCTATTCGTAAACATATCTAAATTACTTAGGGGGATTTTCCACTTCAACAGTGAATGAAAAAGCTTAAAATACATATACTCAACAATTATGTCTTTTATTTTTCACCACAGTAATGTAGGGTTTAAATAAATGATTACATGCCTTGATTAAGGCAAAAAGCAATCCTATGTTGCTGTTCGAGAGGAGGAGGAGAAGTTCAGAATCTCATAGTTCTGAGAAGACACACATAAAATGAGTACCGAATGCATGTTTTGATTTTTAATTAACCTTCTATAGTTGCCCAATAGCTAGAAGTTCTGTTGACAGCTTTAAAGCAATCTTTTTAAAAAATACCTAATGTATAAAGCAGCATAATTAAAGCTATGTTACAAAAAATACCTGTTTATAGGAACCTATTTGAAGGGTTTGTTTCTGAACCATTATAAGGAACATTTTTTCTACAGGTAGAGCCAGGCCGCTTGAGTTTACCTCCATCGCGTGGTAGCAGTGTGGAGAGCTTGTCAGAAGTTCGTGGGAGACCACAGTCAACCCTTATTTCAGGAGAAGGCAAGCGAATGAGTGCTGATATGTCTGAAATTGAAGCAAGAATTGCTGCTACCACAGGTAAAAAGATGGTGCAGTCAAAATCAACTTTTTCTTTTTCTTTTAGGAAGATCTTACAAGGAGGGGAGAAATCCATAAGCTGTGCGGGTGGCTGTTTATACACTTGTTTTTCTTCCCCTCTTTGAAGGCTAGTATATACTCCAAACCATTCCTGACAGGGTGAAAATTTAGGTTATCAACAGCATAGTGAGCTGGGTCATGCTAGGCTGAAGCAAGACAAAGAAATGGTTTGGAATCATCCATAGACACTTGGCATCAAGATGTTCCTGTGGCACGAGGTACCAGATTCAAAAATAAAAGCATCACTACTCCTTTTGGTGAACTTCTGAGGCATATTTCTTTGATTGGGAGAGATGAACTTTTTAGGAGACTTTAGTGATACTCTTTCCTTGTCCTTGCATTGAGACCTGTACAGTTTCCAATTTGCACGTTCCAAGGGAGTGCTGGAACTGAAAAATAAAAATCTAAAGGTCTTTGTAACATATTACTGCCCCATATTCAGGTTAATACAGAGCTTGTATTATTTGCATTTTTATTATGCAGTCCAACAACACAGCAAGGGGCTTCATGTCTCCTGATGCACTCATTGTACAGAGAAAGCTTCAGTCCATGACTAAGGGAAAGCTTAGTCCAGACTTAGTTGGTGGGTGGAGGTCTTTTGCCCAGGTGCTAGTAGGTCATAAGGGTTGGTTTGGTCTTTGCAGTGCACGTCTCACTCAGAACCCCTCAGTTGTTAAGTTAGACTGGATTGAAAGCATCACTAGGGCACATGACAACACAAGTCTAGAAAATTATCTGTGATCAACCAAAATATTCTGGTCCTGTTATAAAACAATCAATCCATGGCTTATTTCTGGTGAGATAGGTAGCCAAATCACGTCTTCCCTGCTTTTATACTGAGATAGCAAACCTAAGTTTTAACCCTTGTATGGCCTTACTTTATAATCTAATTATAATGATAATAGTCTACCATTTAATATGTCTTTGTTTTGCAGTAACCACAGTTATTACACATTGCACTTACTCTAATTACTCAGTAGTTCTTACACAGCACTCACTTCCTTGCATTAGTGAAAAGAGCTGGGGAGAGAGACAGAGACAAAAGAAAATGTTATTTTAGGATATGGTCGTCTTTTCCATGTTGTGAAAATGTTAGGTACACAGAATAATAAACTTTAATTCTGAGAGAATTTTGAAAGTGTCTATGTAAATATAGTAGTCAACTGCTGCTGAGCAAATTGAAGTGTATTGTGCTAGAATAAACGAAAGTGTTTTCAGGCTAGAAATACGTGCATAAGTAGGAATAGCTTTTGGAGTGAAGTGATTTAAACAACAGCTCATCCCACTTGAACAGAGGGAATATGGCTCATGCTCAGAATCACTCCAACAGTCCAACAACAACTGCCACTTTTCAGTCAGTGCTTATATTGTTGTAAGTAGATTTCATAAACTGATGTTAGATTCTCAACCACTGTGTTGACCAAGTTGTTCAATAACAGCTACCAGTTGCAGGGAATGAACTCAAATATGTTCCTAATACGGAGTGTTTAATTGAACTTATTGGGTCATATTCCATCATTCATCATCCTTTAAAAAAAGAAGAAAATTAATAATATTAACAGCTATATTTAATTCACAGCTTTACATTACAAGTTTCATGTCCAGCAAATATTTGTATTCTTTCACATTTAATAATCATTTTTATGCATTTGTTAATACATTATGGAGGTTGATTCATTCTGACTCTTTTTCCAAAATCCTAACAACAATCCTGTTCTTATTAAAGAACAGGAGGAAGAATTTGAATGATCTTTTCAAGAGCAGCCCTATTAGAAGAAATTTGTACCTCTTTGTAGGACATACATTTTCTTAATGTGCAAGTGAAGTAGGGCTAGCAGGCAATTCAGCCTGCCTTGTGGCCAGGGTTTTTGTTCTTTCTTCCTTTGATACTGCTTTGTTTGTTCAAAATTTGTCTTTCTAACGATAACTAATAACATTGTGCTGTGTTACATTGTTGACCATTGTTTTGTATGTTGCTTTTAACAAATGCTTTACAGTTTTAAGCATGAATGGAAAGCTATGCAGATCACTCTGCATGACCTGTTTTGCATGAGTTCTGTTTTTTAACCAAAATCTAAGTAAAAAGTGCAGTTTTAGTCTGAATGATTTTACATTACCATTGTAGTTGTTTGCATGTGTATTGTATGTGTGTATGTGTTTTTTCAGCCTTTCCCAAACCTAAACGAGGCCATCGTAAAACTGCTTCATTTGGCAACATTCTGGATGTCCCAGAGATCATCAAACCAGGTATCCCATATGAGTTAAGTGGGTCCACTGGCACTGATGTTGGAGTTATGATCCTTTCTTTAAATACTTTTTGCTCCTGATGAATGGTTATTAGTTAGTACAAGCTTGTTAGACATGATTAAGGAAAAGAAAACTTCTTAGGCTTCCTGCTTCCATTCCAGATGTGTTATAACTAACAGATAAAAGCATCCAGTGGCATAAAGGACTTGTTAGTAAATATGCTTGGTTATTTGTTTGTTTTCATGATTAGTCTTAAATGAAACTGGTGTTACTCCTTTTGAAATCTAGAATCTTGGTGCCTTTTGTTTTGAAGTTTCTATTAAGTATCTGAATTTATGATATTGATACTTTCAGTGCAATCCTAATCTTAGTGGCAGCACCTGAAATTTTGAGTACAGTTACATTTCTAAAGTTTTTATGTGGGCCGGGAAAAGATCTGTTGCCACCCAAATAAAATATAATCCCAGGATACCACTTGTCTTTCTTCGGTGGTTAGGCCAGGGTCACCCAGTGAATATTCCAGTGCATATTTAATTGTTAGTTGATGGAATTTTGAAATGGTCAAATGACTGATCAAATAAAATTATTATGATGATGATCCACACCCACTGACCCACAACAAGGTGGGGTAAGTGCGGAAAGGCCCTAGGTTGTGCTCAATATCTGCGTACTATATGCTATTTTATAACTTAACAATTAATACATGTAATTTTGCATAGCTAATTTAAATAAATAAAAAAATGAGACCATGGCAGATTACAAAAGGCTATTTGAATACTGGTCTCCCAGTTGTACTGTCTCACAATAGTAGTCACTACAATACACTGGCACACAAGCAATTGTAATGTAGTTCTATAAGACCTCTAGGGAGATGGCAAACAAGTCCAGTAAAAACTGGGTCATACCAAACCAAAGGGAGGTGGAGTGAGGTTCCCTGTTAACCAAATTCTTGAGCAGTTCATTGTTTTGATTCCCTCCCCCATCATGCCACAACCTCTCCCGCTGAGAAATGATGCCTCCCAAGATTGTCATCTCCATTCTCCTATTGTACACCCTACCATCTCCACATCATGCCCTGCCATTCCCCATCACGTTACTTTGAAGGGTATATGGGTGGACATGTACATTTCCCACATTCAGCCTTCTGGGAGAACTTGTGTTCCTTCGTTCTAGAATGCAACGTAGGCCCAGAAAAAAACCCACTGCCAGTTATGCATAGGCAAACGAGCATAGGCAGGAGGGAGAAAGTAGGATCCAGTGGACACAGTGGTAGGGGAAAGGAGGTGTCATGGCACACTTCAGGGGCACATAACAAGAAAGAGGAAGCAGCAGGTACAATACAAGGAGGTGGAGGGTACAGTTCAGGAAGGAACTGGATGCAGCAGGATAAGATGAAAAGGTTTGGGCATAACTGGGAAGTTCAAAAACAGTTTATCAGATTCCTTGGCCAGTTTGTAGAACAAGCCCAGTAATTCTAGAGTATGATAGCAAACTGATTGCTAAGGTTGTGCTTTGGGTTTGATGCAAACTGAGCTGCAGTTTTTGGTTCATTCCAATCCCTAGACTCCTCCCATCTTCCCACAAAAACATAACCCTGTTTCTGAAGCCAAAAATCACTTCAGGATAGGTGGGATTGATGTATTACTTACATGGTTTGCTGACCTCTGCTGCACTTTAAATTATACCATAGTTTTGCTAGTTGTCAAAAGTCTTAATTCATTCTTTACAACTTTTTTAAAAATATGGGTGTTTTTCCATGGTCACTTAGTACCCATTTTAGCACCCATTAAAGACCCATTTGGGTGAGAGCCGGATGACCCCATTTCCACCACAGCACCCATTAGGGACACATTTGTTTCCACTGCACCTCAGGAAATCCAGATCATATGGGTACTTTTTAGCCTTTAATCCAGATTTTCTGTAGACCCCATTAATGAGGTCTACAATGGGGTCTTCAGCCAGAAAATCTGGATTAAAGGGAGCCTGTTTCCATGTTAGTTTGGCAATGGGGTCTAGAGGAGGCGAGGGGGAGGGGACAGCCTTGGGGGGGGGGAGCCCCAAACCTAAGCTTCAAAGTTATTTCGAAGTCACTTCGAAGTCTGTGCAAAATAGCTCTGGAGCGTCTTTGAAGTCTGTGCTGATCTTCAGAGTGAACTTTGAAGTGACTCCAAAGTGACTCCGAAGATCAGCACAGACTTCAAAGACGCTCCAGAGCTATTTTGCACAGACTTTGAAGTGACTTCGGAGCCACTTCAGAGATTGCACCCCTTGTCCCCCGAAACACCTCGGGTGACAGGCAGACCCCTCATGGGTAGATCTGGATTTCCAAATGGGTGCTCCGGTGTTTCCACAGCAGGGAGGCTAGCACCCATTGCTATTGGGTGCTAGACCACCCATGGAAACAGATTGGGTACTTCCTTTAATCCGGATCTACTAGATCCGTATTAAGGCAAGTACCCATTCCCTGGATCTGGATCTTCTTAGATCCGGATTAAAGGAGCGTGGTGGAAAAACACCCTATGATTCCTAGATTTTATCAAATGATGGAAGCTAAAGCATGGAAGCTAATAAATATACAGTATAAATAAATTTAAGTATTCTCAAGTCCTAATATAAAAAAAAACTCATAAAAGGAAATGTGTTCTCTTATGTAGCTTTTGTGGAAAATCTTTAAGATAGGTAGTACTCTCTAGAAAAAAAGTGGGAAAGGTAGACAAATAACAGTGAAAGGTAGATAAGGCAAAATATACTTAGAATTCAGCCAGAATTCAACTGACTGCACACATGCTCTTACAAAAGTTCTGAATGTAACTAGTAGGTCTTCTTATATCCTGCATCATTTTAAAGAATCACAATTATATCATGTTCTAAAGTTTAGGAAAGCAAATGAATGCTGTAAACATCTTATATTCAAACATGCCTAGTCATTGAATCTTTTACATTCATTAATATTGGAAAAATTAACGACTGCTAAGAAATTTGAGAAAACTAGTGTAAAACACTGTATATTCCTCTCAAATGAAACTCACCATGTTGCCCAGCATTCCAAATGCTGAAACAGCATTTGGAATGCTGTTGTTGTTTAGTCATCTCTGACTCCTCGCTATCCCATGGACCACAGCACGCCAGGCCCATCTATAAGAACATAAGAGGAGCCCTGCTGGATTAGGTCACAGCCCATCAGGTCCAACATCCTCTCCCACACAGTGGCCCACCAGTTGCTTATGGGCATCTCAAGCAGAAGACAAGGGCAAAACCTACATCTGCTCTCAAATCCCAGTAAGTGGTCTTTAGAAGCATCCTGCCTGTTTTCCCAGCCTGGAGGATGTACCTATTCCATTCCAGTAGCCATTGATATACCTGTCATCCATGAATTTGTTTAACCCTTTGTTAATCCTCAGTTCAGGTTCATTGTTTCCACAACACTACCTGATCATCTAATTTTCTGTTCCCTTCTTAACATAAGGGTGTTTTCCAGTGAGTCTGGTCTTCCTGACTATACAGACCTTTGTAAGATGCTGGCCATGTTAGCCTGGGATTTCTCCCAAGCAGCAGAGACAAGTCAGGAGACAAGTAAGGTGGTCTGGTACTCTTGTGTCCTTAAGAACTTGCCACAATTCGTTGTGATCCACAGTAAATGCTTTAGTATAGTCAGTGAAGCAGAAGTAAATGTTTCCTAGAATTCCCTTGCTTTCTCCATAATCCAGCAGATGTCAGTGATTTGATCTCTGGTTCTTCTGCCTCTTTCAAAAAACAATTTTCAAGGCTGAAGAGGCCAGACTGATTTTGTAAGGAAGATGTTCTGACCCCTTGACCATTCTGGTTGCCTGTTTCTGCATATTTTCCACTCCCAAAACTTGTTTTCAAATTACCCCAGCACTGAATATGCTTTTTTCACTTTGAAATACATCACAGGACCCTGAAAACTCTGAAACAAAAACATAGTTTTCTCATCTATTCATCAGTCCTACAAAAGCAAATAGTTTTGCTTTTAGTGTGGAAAAAGTTAATTAGTAAGTTGTGTGTTTTTCTTTTTATCCTGTTTAGTACAAGCATCTTTTCAGATGTATTGAGTTAATTAGTCATAGTATTAGTTTCCCAGAACTTTAGATAATAGTCTTGTACCCTGTTGTAATGATTTGAGGCTCACACGCAGGATGGTTGCCAGGTGAAAGAGTCTCTTTTACTGAAGATTTAGGGGCTTTTTATGCCCAGTTACAGAATACATTTCTCAATGTAAATTTCCCCCGGGGTGCCCATATTTGGTTACAAGAAGAGAACTGGACTGAACCAGTAAATGTAAGGATATGGTGTAAGGCCAACAGAAGCCTGTCTCTGTGCATGTGGATATCTCGTGTCAGCATCCTTGATGCTGCATTATTATTTTCATGTACTGTGGAAGTGATAACAAATGTTTAGACTCTATGTGAGAGATATTAGGAAAGTTACAGTGACCTAGGAATGTACCCTTTGTCCTACTTGCTTTCAGCTTAGCAAGAGTTGCTTTAGCTGAGATGGGCAAATTGCACCCCCACATTTCCTCTCTCTTTTCTTACTTTATGAAGGGGGTCAATTTGAGGAAGCTCTTGTGGCCAGGGAGGAGGGAGAACTGAGATGCTATTCAGTCTAGAGAAAAAAGTCTCCATGAATCAACTTTACAAACAACCAAATTTATGAGTCTATTCCTTAACTGTGATGCATGTTTACATTTAAGGAAGGCCAGGGGTTAAAGGGCATGCACAAAAACTTCTCCGCTCGGGGGTGTTCCATCGCCAAGGGTCAGAAGAAAATCTGCATGCTCAAATTTCCCTGTTTCCCCTTAATAAAATGTGAGCCTAAAACTATGTGAACCCCAATTTGTTACTAACCCCATCTAATCAATTTTTTGAGGTCTAATTATGGTGTATGGTGTTCTTTTTTCTTTCTCTTTTTTCCAATACCCCTACATATGTTCATGGAAGACACCAAGCCCCAGCTTCATAACACCCAGTCTATCCCTTTTACTGGCCAAAATTACTTTGCTTCCTTGATAAACCAAATTTATGAATGTCATGAGTGAAAACTTGTTGCAACAACATCTATGTGTATGTATGTGTGTTCCCTTTTGGGAAGCTTTTGAAATGACCAAATTAATGAAGCAGAATCAAATTCAATGTGTGTGACTTTGTGAAACATATGCATAAGCTCTTAGGCTTCTTCTGGGCAAGCATAGACACTTATGGATATTGTCTTAGCTTGTTTATGCAAGATTCCAAAGTTCAGAAGCCATTGAGGATCTTTCTTAATAACTTAATTTTAAAATAATCAGCTTTATGCTGGAAAAATGGCATTATGTTAAATTCTGTCCCCAGTTTTCTAGCTTTATTCCTAAGTCCCATTGATTTGAATGAGGGTTAGGTGCACCTGGACGTTATCTGTTGCTGCCAGTGTTTAGGGTTTCCCAAAGCCTTTGCTCGTGTTTTATGTTAGCCGTTTCTACATAGAGAAACAAGGAAATTAAGCAACCATCTCCAACTCTTCAGAAAAATTCCTAGTGGCTTTATTTAATTTCTAACTCCAACCTGCTAACTAAAATATCAACTAAAACTGTTAGTTCTACAGATTCTGTTGGCTATGCAGTACTTCATTAAACTTTTCACAGCAAAACGACTACACAGGTCTAATTGGGTAAGGTATGTGTATGGCATTATGAAAGTCAAGATAAATTCTGCATGTGTTCCATGCCTGTCCCTCTCCACTAGATGCTTGTCTGCAATGGGCAACCACCAGAACATTCACTGGCACTCCATGTAACCTGCAGCTGTGGGCAAGGACAGATCGCTTTGAAAACAGGAAGATGATCTACTGCTATTTGGGGAATAGCATCAGGAAGTGGCTAGCATGTGGGCACACTGGTCAAAAGTGAGCAGTTTCCCTCTAGCCTCATACAGCATCAGGTCAAGGCCTGCCCTCAAAAACAAAGCTTCACTCATTAGATTTTTATATACGTACTGTAGTTTACTGTCATGAACACTACAAACTTCAGTTTGATTGCCTACACAGAACTTTCCTGTCTTTACCCATTATTCGCTTGGGTCACAGTTTTGTTCCTGTAATACACATTTAGAGAACATTTCTTAACCTTCTTAACTTTCAGCTTCTTTTAAGTATGTAATTTGAACTTGAATGGAAGTTTTCTCAGTAGAACTGTTTTGGGTCTGATAGCCAGGATTGCAGTGAGTAAAATGAATTTGGAATGAATACTGAGCAGGGATAATAGGTTAGTAAGTTGACTTCTTTAACTACTGATCCAGGAGCAACAAGTATTTATTACCAATATTATGCTTGTTTGGCTGCAGTTGAGCTGCTTGCTGAATTCCTGTAATAGTTAATAGTGAAAATGCTTTAGCCTTAACAGCTTGCTTGCTTTAACTGAATGCTGCTGATCTGAAAGTTTCTCATTTTTAATTCTATTCCACATAACTACTTTAATATTTTGGTGAGTACAATATACTCTTCGAGCAGCACATGTGCCAAGTTCTTAGCTTCACAAATGTTCCTGATCTAAATGGAGATTAAATACTCCAGATAATTTCTGGGAGATTGTTTCAGCTGAACTAATTTTAGAATGAAGTGCTTAAATGAAAGATGCACAGAATTGAATCAGTCATAGGTAAATCAAATTGAAATACTGGCTAAATTGTTGAAGGTTAGGACCAGGTACATACATTATTAGTGAACAATAGCATTTTTTGATGCTCAGGTTGTATTAATTTTCAGTCAGGTTTGAGAAGTTCTTTGTCAATTTAATCTAAAAACTACATCACTGTTACCTCTGTTTTGAAATTTTGAACCACTTTGCTTTTCAGAGTTCTCAGCATTAAAGCTGGAACCATAATCCCACTTCTAGTTCTGCTTATGTTCTAAAATATTTAAACTATTTGATTCCCTCATTGTATTTCAAATACGCAACATTTATGAAAAATGAGTTTATAAGGTAATACATATTGGTAGTTCCAGGGAAAAACACATTGAGCTAATGTAATGTTTCGTTATTCTGCTTGTGTGTTCCTTATTTCTTATTTCTCCCATTTAATTTATGCACAAATCAGAAGCATGGTACATTGAAACATTCTCAGTCACTGGTACTCAACCTAGAAAAAACATTAAAAACGAAACTAAGTTATTTGAGGCCTTTTCTTCATTGGGCCTTATTCTGGTTTATTGTGGAATAGGGATTTGCCATCTACATTCTAGTGAAGATTACAGCTGACCCCGGGTGCAGCCCCTTGCTTCAGGACATAATTGGGCATAAGGCCCAATGCAGAAAAGTTCTTACAGACACTAACTGCATGTTGTGTAACAGAAAATGATGAAATGAGTGATGCTGGATGTTTATGCATAGGTTTGTCATTGCTGGAATGTTTGCTTGTGTTGCTGCTATGCTGGTTTTTCCTTTTTTAGAAAAATGTTAGGTAATACAACCTTCAGAGGCTAAGAATCCAGAGTATTGTATCAGCTGTTGATTGCAACATGGTGGTTTTTCATTTTGGACAGCTGATCTCTCATTTCAAGAGCAGTATCAACAATGATTAAAATGCTTGCAGAAATTCAGGAAAATGTAGAATTTTTATAAATACTAACGATGATCATTCCTTGATTGTCTTACATCTTTTAATAGTTCCTTTGATTACTTGCTTAAATAACAAGGACTTATTTTTTTAAACAGATAACATTTGGTTTCAAAACCAGATCGAAAAGGAATGTTAAGCCAGTTATATTGGGTTTTAAGGTCGTTTGCTTCCTTAAATGGGACAAATAAGTACAATTTGTTATTTTATAAAAACCAATAACTGAATTGTAAATAGAATGCGGTATTTTGTGACACAAAAGGACAAAAAAGAGCATTATGACAATTATTTTGTTGAGTAGTCTGAAGAAATGAGAAGTGGCATTATCTTATCCTAGCAGCCTGCACATAGAAATCCCCATAACGTAACCGCCTTGAAATAGATGTCGTCATCAGTATTAACCCCCAAGCACTAAGTCTGTTAAGCACATGTGACAGAAGATGGTGAAGGAAAGTGCAAAAGCTATTCATGGGATAGGAGTGGTTATTGTATTAGGGTATCCTTTCTGTTGACACGGCAGTGTGCAGGGCTTCCTCTTTCTGTTTTTTTTAACTTCAAACTTTGCAGCTGTCTCTCTGCTCTCTCCCCTCCTTTCCACATACAAACACACTCATTCTCTCCCTCTCACTGGATCTGTACAAATTCCAAGCTCTTTCTACAACAGTCGCACCCTTCTTATTTTCTTTGAGGGCATTTCAGCTTATATTTCCCTCCCTTACCAGCAGGCAACGGACAACAGAGGCGCAGATCCATTCAAGACCTGAGTGTTGCTGGAACAGAATCCAATCAGGTAAACAAAATAACAAAAATATCTTTTTGACACTCAGTGAGCGATTCATTAAAATTTAGTCTTGCTCTGTAAATAAAAAGCTTGTGTCGGGAGCTGCTCTTTTGAATGGAATATCGGATTTAAAACGATAGTGCACAACTCCCGTGGAACTGAAGAGAGATTTGATTCCAGATAAATCTTGGCTAAAAGCAGATGGCATGTTTTATTAACCATGCTTACTGGGAGTGTTGCTAACTAAATATATAATGATACGTGTTCATTATTATCTTAACACTATTGTATTATTGGAATCTGATATTGGTTAAATTTAAGAGGTGCCTTTCATCCATTCAACCCTATATTTCTAAAAACCTCCATTGGAATTCTATACTAATTCACTCTGAAGCACGTTTAGTGTGTCTTATTCACAGTTAAATTAGCCAAAATGGAAAAGTTAGGAATATTTATCACCTCTGTTGTTGTTTTCTTACTTTTTAAATCTCACTGTGAATATTAAAGCTGTGCTACAGTGTATAGGAGAATTACAACTCATTGAAACTTACATAAATACCCACATTGGCCCAGATTTTGCTTTGTTTTGTGTTATAGCATTTCCAAGTAAGAATATGACTGTGCCAAATGTATATAGTAAATGTAATTGATAGTTCATAGCAAAAGAAATAGAAGGACAGAAATGAGGTCATTGTGTGTTGTAAGAATTTTGATAACCTTGGTTAATAGTGTGCTAGATATCAAACTGTAGGTAGCGACACTGCTGAAGTGATGTGGTTGATAATATTGTTGATGTCCGATTCTTATAGGTTTATAATAGTACCCAACCTGTTTGTCAGTTCCCAGAATGTATGGATTATTCATTAATCTGAAGTCCTGGTACAAAATGAATAGTAGTGCTCATCCGTGAACCACCTACAGAATAGTCTACAGATAACTATTCACATTCTGATCAGCAGATCTCTTCTTGTCAGCACTGAACTAGCATATTGTGATCCTAGGCACTCCCAGAATCAAAGCAGAAAGCACAGTAATGGTGAAAGAATGACAGTTGACTTAGTAAGACCAACGATCATCCTTTACTACTGGCCCTAAATTACCCAAGTGTGAAACATAAACAAGAGCCTTCCTTTGTCACACTAAAAAGGCTTTCTACTCTCACATCTTGCTTTCTACCTTCTAATGCCTGTAAGAAGTTGAAGAGCATGTAGTTGATAGTCCATATCAGTGATAGTTTTATGCCTTGTGGCTGTTTTTATAGCTTGTGAAAGAAATTCCATCATTTAGATAAGTACTTGACAAAAAAGGATTTTGATGTCACATTTATTTTACCAGATGTAAAACAATTATATCAGCACTGAACAGAACAGCATGTGTTGAGATTTTTTATCTGAAGCCATTATGCATTATTCAAAAACTGGAATTTCCCAGAGGCCAGTGAGCAACAAGACAACAATCTAGTGCTCAAAGTACTCAAAATGCTGTTTGGTCCCAAAATAAAATAAATGCATGACCAGTATCCAAATGCTATCAGCAGTGATTTGGCTTAAATCTAATCACATTAGATAAACAAGGAAAAATATAAATACTCCAAAGGGAGTATGGATGATTTACTCGTAAGTTAGCCCAAGGAAGAAAGAGGCATGCTATTGGTACAACCTCATAAGAACATAAGAACATAAGAGAAGCCTTGCTGGATCAGGCCACAGCCCATCTAGTCCAGCATCCTGTCGCACACAGTGGCCCACCAAATGCTCATGGGCATCTCAAGCAGAGACAAGGACAAACCTTCTCCTGCTCTCGAGTCCCAGCAGATGGCCCCAGAAGCGCCCCATTTCCTCCCCCCCCCTCAGCCTGAAAGATGCACCTAGGCATTCGTTCTAGTAGCCATTGATACATCTGTCATCCATAAATTTGTCTAACCCTACCTTAAAGCCATCCAGACTGGTAGCTGTCACCACCTCTTCTGGCAGCACATTCCATAGGCCGATGACCCTCTGTGTGAAGAAATACTTCCCCCTGTCAGACCTTACGCTCCTACCCATCAGCTTCATAGAGTGCCCCCTGGTTCTAGTGTTGTGCGATAGAGAAAAGAAATTTTCTCTATCCACCCTTTCTATACCGTGCATAATTTTATATACTTCAATCAGGTCCCCTCTCAAACGCCGTCTCTCCAGACTGAAGAGGCCTAGACGTTGCAGCCTGGTTTCGTAAGGGAGGTGTTCCAGACCCTTAATCATTCTGGTTGCCCTTCTCTGCACCTTCTCTAGTTCCACAATATCCTTTTTGAGGTGTGGTGACCAGAATTGTACACAGTATTCCAAATGTGGCCTCACTATAGATTTATAAAGGGGCAAAATGACACTTGCTGACTTATTTTCTATTCCCTTCCTAATTATTCCCAGCATTGAATTTGCTTTTTTCGCTGCTGCCGCACACTGGGTTGACACCTTCATTGAACTGTCCACCAAAACCCCGAGATCCCTTTCCTGGCGTGTTGCAGAAAGCTCAGACCCCATCAGTTTATAGACGTAATTTGGATTCTTGGCCCCAATGTGCATTACTTTACACTTGTTAAGATTAAAGCACATTTGCCACTTGGTTGCCCACTCACCCAATGCTAAGAGATCCCTCTGGAGCTCTTGGCAATCTCTTTCAGATTTTACTACCCTAAATAATTTAGTATCATCAGCAAACTTTGCTATTTTACTATGTACCCCTTTTTCTAGATCATTGATGAATAAATTAAAAAGCATTGGTCCCAGTACTGAGCCTTGAGGGACCCCACTTTTTACTTCTTTCCACCCTGAGAAATTGCCGTTTACTACTACTCTCTGCTTTCTGCCCTTAAGCCAGTCACAAATCCAGGACAGAACCTGTCCTTTTATTCCATGGCTGGTGAGTTTACTCAGTAGCCTTTGATGTGGGACTTTGTCAAAAGCCTTCTGAAAGTCCAGATAGACAATGTCTACTGGTTCACCTTTATCCACGTGTTTATTGACACTCTCAAAGAATTCCAACAAATTTGTGAGGCATGATTTACCTTTGCAGAAGCCATGCTGGCTTTTGTTCAGCAATGCCTGCTGCTCCATATGCACACTAATTTTGTCTTTAATAATGGTTTCCATCACCTTACACGGAACTGACGTTAAGCTAACCGGTCTGTAGTTGCCTGGATCACCCCTGGATCCTTTTTTGAATATTGGTGTTACATTTGCTACCCTCCAGTCCTCAGGTACGGAGCCTGATGTTAGGGAAAGATTATATATTTTTGCTAGAAGGTCGGCAATTTCGCATTTGAGTTCCTTAAGGACTCTTGGATGAATACCATCTGGTCCCGGTGACTTGTTAACATTTAGTTTATTAAGACATGCCAGGACCTCTTCCTTGGTTATTTCTGTACAGTTTAACTCTTCAGAAAACACAGGCTCAGCTACTGGCATGTGTCTTCTGTCTTCCTCCGTGAATACGGAAGCAAAAAATTCGTTTAGTCTCTCTGCAATCTCCGTGTCTTCTTTAATTAACCCTTTCTCTCCTTTACTATCTAGTGGTCCAACTGCTCTCCTGGTTGGATTCCTACTTCTGATATACTTAAAGAAGTTCTTGTTATTTCTTTTGATGTTTTTAGCAATGTGCTCCTCAAAATCTTTCTTAGCTTTCCTAATGGCCGTCTTGCATTCGTGTTGCCATCAACATAAAATATAAACCTCCATCAACATAAAATATAAACAAAATAATGCAAGGGAGAGGAAGTGGGTAGTCATTTTCAGCTAAAAGCCAGAATCCATCTTCACCAATCATCTAATGGAGAGAGTGTCAGAATTCTTTTGAAGGCAAGTCATTCAATAACCTGGAGGCCTCACAGAGAAAACCATTTCTGAATTCACACACTCTTGGTTTCAGAACAGAGTGGAACTGCCTGGAGGACCTTCTACATTAGTTTGATGTCAGGACCTGGGCTGGTCTATATGGGACGTGGTATCCACTCGGATATTATGCATTTAAGTTGTTTAAGGGTTTATACGTCAGCCTTGAATTGCCAACCAATATATTTCTTTTAAGATATGTGTGATGTCCTGTTTAATTAGCAGCATCCATTAGCAGTCCTGCTGCTACATTCTATACCATTTGCAGCTTCCAGATCGCCTTCAGAGGTGACTCTAAATAGAACATATTGCATTAGTCTGTCTAGGAAGTTATCAGCACTTGGGTGTCTGACACAGCATGATTAAGTGTGGCAGCATGGCAGTTCTTTAAGGCCACTTTGCACCTACAGGGGGTTAAGGCAGTAGGGGGGTGTCAGGTGTAACTGGCCGGGATGTGCCAGGTGCCATGGTGCCTTTACCAATGGAGGGGCACAAAATGAGGAGACACAAGAAGTTCTGTAAGTGACTCGGGGCCTTTCTGACTCACAAATGCTCAACAGTCACAAATGTGTCTGGCCCTGCAACAGACATATTGCGAGTAGGCCGTAAATGGTCCTTTCTGCCCTGTTTGTTACACTTGGGGATATATTGGGCTTTTATGGAGGACAAAAAGCAACAGAAAGGAGGTGCTGCCACGGTGTCCTCACACTCCTAAATGGAATGGTCTTTTTATGACCCTCTAACACCTTGTATCCCCGCTTGTCAATGAGGACCTTCTTGCATCAAGGGTTCCTGCAAAAAGCTATGGCAGCCCTTTTACAAAGCTAAACAAGCCAAGAAACTAAACCAGCAAGGTTTGGCTCATGCCTGAACTGAACCTAGAATTTAAAGCCATATTTGTGGCAAACAGAGCCTGGCAGATCCTTGGCAGCTATTCTTCTAGGAGGTCACTTTTGAAGAACCAGGGGTGGGGGGGTTGAAGAGGGTTGCCTGGTTCAGATAGAAAAGAGTTATCTACAAAGCTTTCAGTAAGTTTTCTTTCCCATTCACAGTCGTCCATCGAAAATTGCATAAAGATTGCAAAAGGACTTAAAACTTTAGGGTGCAGTTTTACCAACTATGTATAGAAATGCATGCCTTCAGCTTTCTGGATGATGTTTACTGTAGGTCTCCATGAAGCAGATACTGACCTCAGATGAGGTGAAGAGGGGGCATCTATGTGTTTTAGAGGGCTTATGTATGTTTACAAGAGCATAGTGTTGCCTTCTTTGCAGCACTAATAGGAAAATAGTGTATGCAATCATCCTGTTTGTCTTTTGTGCCCAAACCTGAAATTTTCCCTTCTCAAGCAAAAAAGAGACTTTGAATTAAGATAAAATTCGGTAGGCGAACAGTGCTCTTCAGGAAATAGCTTCGTTCTCTAAAGCTTCATCTCAATCTCCAGACATCAAGTGTAGTTGAATTAGCTTGGATTTTAGAATTACCAGCTTTCTTCACACTAGCAGCAACTTGCATAAAATCCATTTATTAAGAAGGATGAACAAAAAAGTGTCAAGTCAGAATGACTGGAGTGTAGACCAGTGGCTTTGCTTAGGTAATTGTCTACTTCAGTTTTCCCCCAAGAGACCTCTCATATTGCAAAGCCTCTTCATGTTCTTTTGGCTGTCATATACTTTATTACAGAGTAACAAACTTTTACATGTTATTGTTCATATCTTTAACTCTGGCACTTAAAAAAAAGTGTAGCCAATTTGGAACTGTAGCATAGAAGAAAGGGATTTTAAAACAATTAGCTTCTATTATAATAGCCACAGTATAATAGGGGTAAGTAGTAATACAGGCCAGAAGTGTAGACCATCTAGTTGCTTTGTGATTTGTTTAGATATTGGAGCAAAATACCAAAATCTCAGAGCTTACTATCATAACAGAATAATTGAGACCCATTTCACATTCTCGGTTTCCCATTTGGAAGATCTAGAAATCCTCAAGTGAGTTAGGTGATTAGACACAATGGATGCTACCTACTTTCCATTCTACACAACAGTTGGCCTATTTGGGAATTTTTAAATACACTTTTATAATTCCCCTAGTAATGGCCAGAATAAATTAAAAAGCCCTGAAAAGCTTAGGAGAAAGAGCCAAAGAAGAAGGTGGAAACAGTCAGTTTTATTCCAAACATGAACAGGTCTTTTTCAAAGCAGCCTTTTCTTTGGAAATCTAGGAAGGCCTTGCTCTGAATCCAAACATTCTGAATAACATATGTTTAATGGCACCAAAGGCTGTCTTTTTCTACCTTCTTTTTGACCACCTAAAAGTCGTAACATAATTTTTCTCTTCCGTTGTATGAAGATGCCTTGGGCATGAGGTAGGAAGACTCCAAATCTGTGCATTGTGTTAGAAAGAAAGAATTGCATGTCAAGAAAACAAATACCCATAAGAAATCATTTGTCCATTCTAAAAATTGTGTTTTTGAGCACTTAATTGTTATAAAAGTACTGTGGTTGAAAAGGTCTGAAATGTTTATTTAGGAAAGCAGAAACAACAGTAGATCATCTAGTCCTAGTGTGAGAATGATCACTCCCTCGGGACCAACCTCTGAGAAACCAGCTCGTAGTCTTCCATGGACACCTGATGACTCTACAGGTAAGGTTCTTCTTTCCAATTCTTTAAAAGAAAACAAAACCCTTGTGCATCATTTTAAGAAGTACCGTATTTGGTTACTGTTTTCATTTAAATATACCTTTTGCATATGGAATTCATCAATTTTAGACTTGGACGCAGGCAACTTGTAAGGCATGTAGCTGCCTCTCCATGTTGCCTTCTCCGGGGTCGCTCCTTCCCCAGCTCACTGAAGAAGAGTGAGAGAACAGTCCAAGCATTCCCTAAATACATCAGCCCTTGCTATTGAGCAGGGAAAGTAGATCACTGTGGACGTGTGCTCCCTTGTCCTTTCTCTGATGGTGGTGGGCCATGGGAGGGCTGAGTGCATTTTGGACGGGGACTCATATTTTAAGCCAGTCCTCAAAACCCAACTCACTCCCTCAAGAGAGCAAGGAGCCATTTCTGTCAGATGGTACACTAGGTGACCTTTTGTAGCGAGACTTAATTTTTAACAAGTAAAAAAGAGAGATGATGCATAATTTCTTACATTTATTCCAAATGGGCTTGCAGAAAATACATCAGAGGATAAGGTTTGTGTGGCTGTAAATACAGAATTCAGTGATATTATGTGGTAGCCAAGAAAATTCTAAAATAAAATTATTATACAGACACTGTTATGTGCCAGCTATACGGGAAAGAAATGTATAGCTATGGCTGAAATCTGATTTCACATTTTAAAATAATATTCTCCTCCTAAGATTCCTAAGCTGCTGTTAGTCATTTATTTGAATGTAATATCCCCTGGTACAAATCTTTGTCCTAATCTCTCTCAGACAGGATTACGTCTGGCTGCATCTCAGATTAAAATTAATTGCCATTATTTTGGGAATATAGATGAAAATTTTGGTAAAAGATTCAGCACTGATTCTAGAACACCTTTTCCCATCCCATAGAGAATAATAGAGCTTTAAGTTTCTCCATTGGTTTTTATTTTCTGGTTGAAACAGAACTAAGTTGGGCCAGAAGCTCTTAATTTTGTGTGGTCTGTCCCTGGGTCAGGAGCCAACTCAGTTCAAGCAAATCGCACAGATGATCTCAGTGGTGGTGGCTTGATTCAACTCAACTGTCTCCAACTCAACTGTTTCCCTTCCTTTTCCATGGCATCTAGGAAGGTAACAAAAGCTTCCTTCCTGCATAACAGCTGATCATTGCAACAGAAGAGTCATTTATTGTACAGAAGCTCTTTTTGCCTTCTCCAGATGCCTAGGAAAAGGAAGGAAAACAGAGGTGAATGAACTCATTTAGGTGAAGTGGTCATAATCAGCAGATCAGTTTGGTTCATATCCAAGCCAAACCACTAGTAGAGTTCATGTTCATCTCTAGAAACAATTACTAACTGCTGGCATGTCTTGAAATAGAATGAGGTATGAGGGAATAAGGCAAGTGAGTGGGAGCCCCACTTTCCAAACAGACATAATATAACTTTATATAATCTCAATATTAAATAGAACCTTATTTGCAAATGCGATCAATTCAGACATAGTCTGAATTCACATTGATGAAATTTACATCTTTCTTCCTAGAGTACATGGAGTGATGGTAAAAGCAAAATGTCCTGGCCTATCAACCACCAAGTGCTTTGTCCCCCAGGCCTTTTCTAAGAGGGAAACTGTTTTCTATCTCTCAGGAGGCTAGTCCAGAGGGGAAGCTTGGAGGAGACATATTACGTAGATACCTTAGAATGCACATAGGCCAGAATGCTGTGGTTAAGCAAACATGCACACAGACATGAGCCACAGAATGCTTTGCTTTCCAAGCAAAATGTCCTCATTGCATGGCCAAAATATTCTTTGACTTAAGGGAGCAAAGAAGGTTCCGTCCATACGCAATTCTGTATGTACTCTAGAACCCAGTCAAAATTCCACTTATGCCCATTGCCATCATGAGTGTTTCACACACGTGTATTTGCAAGGTGTTGCTTTAAGAGAGTGTTCAGAAGGATTATACGTAATACTGCTTTTGCCTATTTTATTCAAAATCACTTTAAGTTGATTATTTGTTTTATAGGTAAATTTACCTCTCTTTTAAAGAGATGTTTTGGTTGAGATTGCTATACGTAGATCATTATAAAAAGACACACACACAAGCAGAGAGTCCAGTTTTGGATGAGCATGCATGGCAGTATAGGAATTTGTTGTGCAGAGAAGAAAACTTATAAAATGACAAGTATGAGACAAGTAAGAAAAACATCCATGTCATGTGTACACAGAAATGCTAAACATTGAGAGAAAGAGGAGGTGACTGTGCTGGACTCCAGTCACAACACCACACTGTAGAATTTAATGAGTCATTAAATTGTGTCATGGCATAGCCACTTGATATAAACCACAAGGCATGAACACAGCCATACAGAGTAAGAGATGAGAGGTACATGTGGTACCTGAAATCATATGCTAACAAAATCTGTCTCTGCAGAGCCTTGAGAAGATTCAAACTGTATTGAACTTTAAATACAGAGTATCTTTGTATTTTTTCAACAGATACCAATGGGTCTGATAACTCCATCCCCATGGCATATCTTACATTAGATCACCAATTGCAGGTAAAATTATAATGCAGTTTAAATATTTACATTTTTTTTAAAAAAATGAGTTGAAAATATTTAATGTTCTGTGCAAATATAAAAATGCAAGACTTACAATACACAAGGTATATTTGGGGATTCCTAGTCAATAAAACTCTATATAATAATGTACAGTTGAAGTCTCATTTGTGTAAAAGAGTAAGGGAAATTGTGTGGGTAAAAGGGAAATAAGTTATTTGTAAGATTATTCTTGTAGTTGCTTTACTTGACTCCTGGGAAATTACATTTGAGTTGGATTTACCAGATACCCTGAATTACAGTCCAACAGAAAGTCTAATGAAATAAGAACAGCACAGCAACAAAGCCATGTCCATTACTGGCCTCCTACTCCATCTTCAGCACTAAAGATACAGCAGAGGGAAACCACAAGACTCAACTCATTGAGCAATGCCGAGATCCTGATGGGGGTCAGCTGCCCATTGGAAACTTTTATCAAATGGCAGTGTGATCTGGTTGTTAGGCAATCTCATGATGATGATTGTGTAGGACAAGGATTCTTCTCAGCAGTTGAGGACCATTTTACATTTTAATAATCATTCCAAGATCTTTTCTGGGTGTACTTTCCTGTCTGCATTCCCAAACATCTTGAATTAAGAGAGACTTTGTTTTAACATATCTGATTTTATTTTCAGCCTTTAGCACCATGTCCAAACTCAAAAGAATCTATGGCTGTGTTTGAGCAGCACTGCAAAATGGCACAAGAATATATGAAAGTCCAGACAGAAATTGCATTGTTGCTTCAGAGGAAGTAAGTTCTTGAAATGTACTGCTTTTCTGTTTATTGTCTTTCAGTAATCTTTACTCTAGTAAAGTACAGAATCTCACACTACATATTAAGGATATGTGCAAGTCTTTGCTTAGAGTGTTTGGTTAGCCTTGATGCAGGCCTACCAGGCTGAGTCTATGGATCAGATCTGAACTACCAAACCAACCTAGTGCTGGATCTGGGCCATGTCTGATTCAGACAAAAGAGTTCAGTGGCCTTTCTCCCCTCCCCTTCTCTAGACAGGTGTCTGCTAAGGGGAGGGAAAGTTTACTTAGGCCATGATCATACAGCCTTATTAAAGTGGCAAACATACAGTGTATTCTGGCATTTAAGACTACTTTTTAACCCAGGAAAATCTTCTCAAAAGTCAGGGGTCGTCTTATATACCAGGTGTCTTATTATACAGCGAGTATATCCCAAACTCAATATTTTAACTGGTAAAGTTGGGGGTTCTCTTATATGCCCAGTCATCATATACGCCAGAATATATGGGTATGTTCCCACAACATGTGTGTCCTATGGTCATGTACACCTGGCTTCTGCATAGAGATGCAGAAAGGCAAAGGAAAGAGTGCAGAATTTTGCACCCTCCAAATAATTCTGCAGTGCTCTCTCCCTCCTACGCTGGTTCATGTGCCTGTATGATGCCCTACACCAGGGCCCTTTCTGCACTCGGCCTTATCCTGGACTATATCTTGTGATAGGGGCCTGTTGCATGCATGCTAATGTAGGATCTGCTAGATCTCACTTGGGGGCTGCCATAGCCTGCACTAGCATGCGGACAGCGCTCCCCTATTCCAAGATATAGTCCAGGATAAGGCCAAGTGCAGAAAGGGCCCAGTACAGCAGCAGAAAAATTGGCTGTATCTGCACCCGTAACACACACTGCATGTCCATAAAGCACCACATGGCACATCTAGTGTCAGAGCAGCAACAGGCCCCGTTAGCTGTAGGGCACCATCACTTCCACTGGCATTTCCAAGACAGTGACCGACCCTATCCAGCGCTTTCTGTACTTATTTCATTTTCATTATTTTATTGATTTATATTTATTTACATTTATTTATAACATTTGTATCCCACCCTTTACAGGGAGATCCCAGGATAAGTCACAACACATAATAAAACAAACACTAAAACGTATTTAAAATGTAACCGTCTAGCCATTACAATTTTATGAAAAAACTGAATGCTTCTTTGTTACACGTATTGTGGTAAGTATAGAAAAGGGGTGCGTGGCTGTGGCTGAAATATCCAGCCGAGTGACATTAACTCTCCTGTCCTTGAAGAGAGCAGTGCCCGTATTAAATCTTACTGCAGCATGTTTTTAGTTGTTCATCATGTGTTGGGTTTGGAAGATGGCACAGTCGTAGTCCCGTTCCTTCTTCACAAGTCTGTCCCTAACAAACAAATGAGTCAGCTGATCTACAAGAAACAAGTGAATCCTATGGAGCTCTAAGGAAAAATGTGAGAATACTTCATTGCAAATCTGCCTGAGATGTTTACCCATCTAAAATTAGAGGCCAAACGTGTTTTGAGTGCTTACCTCATCAATTAAATGAAATGACAGTTGTGAAAAAATAGTCTCTGTGATCCCTGCCTTTTGTATCTTAACAGGAGCTCCTCTAAACTTAGAGCACGAGCTATTTTGAGAATAGTGTAAAAATGACAGTCTATACAATCCTTGACACTATGAATTAGAATAATGTTCTAGTATATTTTTAGGGGAAAGGTTTTATGGGGAAGAAGAGTATCTTTTCAAGTTGTACATGTAAGAGCTAATGGTTGGTGGACTAGTGAAGATTTGCATAGTGACTTAACAGAAAAGTAACCAAAACTAAAAATCCAAACGAGATAAATCAACTGATAAAAACAAGCAACAGAGAAGGTAAATAGTCCGCAGAAACTAAAACAACAATAAAGGCAGTATGTACGCCAGAAAAAAGCAAACGTGAAATATGAAAGGACTATGGGTGTGCATGAATATTTGTAACATCTGTATGAATTCAGATATTGATACACAAATCAAATGTTACGACATTCATACATTAACATTCGTATGAATACAAATAGATCCCCTTCAAATGTGGTAGGATTCTGTTCGAATACGAATGTTTGGGAACATTCTCACAAGTAGTTTGTACCTTTGTTAAACTGGGAATTCATGTCAGATACATATTGAAATACGTTCGTATCAGAATAGAATTCCATAGACCCTCTGAAGAAATACTTCTGTTTCATAATGTGCCCCCTGGTTCTAGTGTTGTATGATACAGAAAAGCATTTTTCTCTATCCATTTTTTCTATTTTATATTCTTCAATCAGGTCCCCCTCAAATGCTGTCTTTCAAGACTGAAGAGGCCTAGACATTGCAGTCTGCTGGGACTGTGTGTTCAATTCGGCAGTACACCTTTGGATAAATACTGCAACTGCAGTTAACAATGTACATTACTAAGGTGCTTTTTTTCCTGTCTTAATTTTAACTTTCTGACTTTTATTCAGGCAGGAACTAATAGCAGAACTGGACCAGGATGAAAAAGACCAGCAAAATACTTCGCGTCTGGTTCAAGAGCATAAAAAGCTTTTAGATGAAAATAAAAGTCTTTCCACATATTACCAGCAATGCAAGAAACAGCTGGAGGTCATCCGAAATCAGCAACAAAAGCGTCAAGGGACATCATGATTTAGCAGGACTTGAAATTGACAGTGATGCACAAAAACCTTCCTCTCTCTTTTTTTAATCCCTTAATATGACATCTTCTGAGTGTTTCCTTATTGGTGTGTGCTGAATGTGTAGACATACCTGCTGCTCTTCCAGCATCAGTTCAGTATCCTTTTACTTCGGTGAACTTTTGAGTCATTTAAGAAAGGTTGAGAGCAGCTACAAGAATTATGAACAGCACAGAACATAAAGCAAAATGCAATGAACTTCGGCTGTTTGCATGCCCTTTGTGTGATGGCTAACCTACCAAAAATGATAAAAGTGGCTGCTAAATTGTAAGATCTTTTGGTGTTAATGCAATAGGAACAGTGTAGAAATTTCCATTTTCAGAGTATTTTTTTGTTCTTTCATCTCAGACTATTTGCAAGAAACAGTCATTTTTCCAGGACTTCCCCTTGCACCAAGCTGAAGAGATGATGCTAGCTAAACAATACAGCCTTTTGGATATAAGAAGTCTAAGGTGATGCCATGATTTCTAGTCAAGTGCTTGATCATTCCGCATTTTGACTAAAATTCCTTGTAATACTGCAGTCAAAATCCTGTATCTTCTTTATATTTGAGGACAGCAAATGAAAAGGGCATGGGAACCAAGTTTATCAAGGCCTTATGTGCAAATGAGAGCAAAACTTCACTTATGAATGGCTGTGGATGAACATGTCTGGTGACATAGTGTATGAATTGGCTTACCTTCACCTCCTAGGGCTTGCTACCTCACAACCTTTACCACTGTCTGCATTTCCTTGAGGAAGGAATAATAAGCCTGTGATTGCCATATACTGATTCTTGGAGGGAGAGGGGTTCAACTTCCCCCAATGATTTCTACTCTCCTACATCCTGATAGCATCTCACATCCTATAAATACTTTGGGCGTCGATAAAATCCCAAGTTGTTCTCTGCTCTTTTTCTGTGGTTCATGGAGAAAATATTCTGTGAATTTGGCCCTTTCAGAAACCTTTTTGGGTCTTTATTTTGATTTGTAGGGCTTATTGTTTATTTACTGTTATTGAGCCTCTTACCTTTTCAGCACAATTTCCAGCCTTCTGTGCCCCTTTTGCTTGTGCCTGTTGAGTGAAACTGAGAAGAGAGGCAGGATTATGATAAGAGGCATCGATCCTGGCTTTAATTCCATATAGCAACTCTCATCACAGGTTCCCCATATTAGCTTTAAATCTCTTGGGACAGAATGTTCTTGCAGCTCTTTCTGGGCCTTGGGCCTTGCTCTGTTATTTGTGGTGGAGACCTGAAGGATTCCAGGTGTGCACACAGCAGTAAAGGGAACAGACAGTGGTTGATTGAAAAACAGCAGTGAAAAATACTATAGGGTATCATACATAGATTGTGCAAAAATAGCAACTCACCACTCATCTGTCAAACTATTTAAGCGGAATGTTGCAGGTTTTTCTGCCCTGAAAAATTACCATGTCTGCTCTTCTGATAATCGCCTCAATTTGATGTAAGAAAGCAGTGTTCATGATCCAAACAGTGCAAGCATAATTTAAACTCTCCCATGGATTTTTTTTCTCCCCTTTTCGTATCCTTAGAATTGCTGGACCTTCTTAGTACCATTTTTGTTTTTGAACTTTCTCGGGTTTAAAAAGTTTTTTTTTATTTCTCCCTAAATCAGCAGAAAGTGAACTCATTTTACCATGTGATTTTAAAAAAGAAAGATATGAATTGCAGCTGGTGTTTAGAATGATAAAAAAAAATGCAAATGAATGTTTTATTTATTTGGAAGTAGGCAATGGCAAACCACTTCTGTATCTCTGCACAGAAGTGCCACAGAGGTCTCCATGCAGTCAACCAGGAGTCGGACACAACTCAAAAGCACCCAACAACAACACCAGTTTTGTTGTTTTAAATATTTAGATATCACTTTCTTTTATAAGGATCTCAACGCAGTTTATAGTAATGAGAAATAAAACAAGCATTCTCCAATAGGGTCAGGAAGGTTGGTCCTGCTCAGGGTTAACCTCTGTCTGCTTCATCATGTGACTGAGGGGTATGAGGGGGAAATGTCATCGTAGTTCCCTACAGGCCATAATTTTAAAAATCTCATTCATTACGTTTCGTTATTTTCTGGTTTATACTGCGTAGTGTTGGAAATGGGCTGCCTGAGAATCTTCAGGTTTCTTCAGAACCAACATATTCATGGGATCCATTCTAAGAAATCATACAGCTTGAAAACGTAATACGGCCATGTATAGTTCTTAATAATCTGACAATTCCTTTTTATACACTTGAGAATTTCACGGCAAAAATATCTGCGGTATTTTGATTCTGTGGTCACTCTTTTGTTTGCAATAGAGTTTTAAATTTAGAGTTCTCTAAGATAAGATGTAGCATCGACCCTGAGTTTGGAAAGCTTCTACAAACGTTTGAACCAGTTTATCAGCAGCTGTTACTCCTGGTAGCTAATATAATTTCCTCTGGGGACCAGCTGCCTAAGGAGCTGAGTAGAGAAAAATGTGTGCTTGTGCCCCTCTTTTGAGGTTCCATATGTAGCTGATTGCAACTGTGAGAACAGGCTACTGGACTAAGTGGGCCACAGGCCTGATCCAGTAAGGCATCTCATATTCTCTGATACTCTTATGTGGTACTAAAGATGCAGGAATCCTAAGCTGAATCCCTTATAGCAGTTCTATGCATGAAAGTGTTTCAAAATACTGCATCCAGCGTGTCTGCACCCACTGTAACTAAGCTATATTTAGATATACAAGGGAGAGTAATCTCTGTCATCTTGTGGTCCGCTACATACAGATGTCATTTTCATGTGAAACAGCTGGTCACAAGCCAATCCAGAGTGCTTTGAAATCTCCACTGCTGGAGTTCAAGCCCAGTGTGTGCTGTCTGAAATACTATATACTTAAACTGTAAGTAACTCTTCTACAGCAGATATAGGATTGCACTGTATATCTTTCTTTATCCATTCCCCTCAGTGTTTCTTTAAACTCTGAGTTACTGCAGACCTGTGCATAAATATTATCAGAGTTAAAGGCCTGTTCCAAAAACAGCCCCTTCAACTTTAAAATAAATCTATTCTTGGCAGGTTTGCAGAGTTAAAACCCATCTCATTTCGTTTAAATAAAGGGAAGGGTTATAATTCCTGAAACCTTAGTAGATAATTTGATTAGTTGGCTGAAAGTGATATTGGGATCAACTTAAGGGCACACATATTTATAGCAAAATGTAACTGGCAGGCAAAATAACTACAGTATTAGGAATAGTACAAGTTATCTAAAGCACTTCTGTTTGCATGTATCTGTCATGTTAAGCAAATGGGTATGTTAAGTTTTTGCAGTGAAGTATTTATACCCAAAGTGTGCTTATTTGGTCTTTTGCATCATAGAATATAGCCTCGGGTAACAAGTTCAGCTCTAGCAATTGTTTTGTTACATTATTCTGTAGAGCAGCTTATGGATGGATGGTTGCATCACTCTCAGGTTGATGCCATGACTGTTTGGTGTACTGAAAGGTAAGGTTGTGCATAACTTTGGCACAAAATGTTCCTGATAGAGAGGAATCTACTTATCAGCTTTAGTCCATCTGGACAAATCTTCACTGAAATAATAGGCCCTTTGAGAGGTGAAGAAAAGGCTTCTATCGATTGCAGAATTACCGTATTTTCCGGCGTATAAGACGACCCCCAACTTTCCTGTTAAAATATAGAGTTTGGGATATACTCGCAGTATAAGAAGACGACACCCGGTGTATAAGACGACCCCCGACTTTTGAGAAGATTTTCCTGGATTAAAAAGTAGTCTTATACGCCAGAAAATACAGTACACTGATTACTGTAATACTGTGTAGAAAATAAAATGCAGGGAACAGTGCAATTTAAGGGCAACAGCTCAGAGACCTTCAGTGTATGTGTTGGTATCAAACAAGGCTTCATCCTCACTTCGAAACAGATTTTTATTTTGCCCTCCTCCTTCAGCGTAACTTAGGCACTGCGACAGGTGTCCATCTTCACACCCAGTCCGATAGCAACTTTTTAAAACTTTTCCGCATAAGGGTAGGCCTTATCAGAGGTATGCTATTTGCTGATGGTACAGCAATTCCAGTTCATACACAGCAAGACCTCCAGAACCTGATGAGCTGCTTTTCCCAGGCTTGTAAAGACTTCAGATTGGCTATTGATCTGAAGAAAAGTGTGACGGGGCATGACATCAAGACCCAACCAGTCACTGCTATTGACAATTATGAACTGGATGTACATCAATTTGGGGTCTACAGTAACATGACAGCTTCTCCCTAGATAAAGAGACTACAAATGGATCAGGAAAACTGCAAACAACCTTCACTTGGCTTTCCACATTCATGTGGGAGAATTCAAAGCTCACAGTGCAGACACATTGGTCTGTGGTAGTGAGACCTGAATGACCTACACTAAGCAGGAGAAGCACATCCATGTTTGGATTATGGGCATATTGTGTAGAGGCAAGATACCTAACACTAACCCACTCTCACGCACCAGCCTTCTTAGTATGTATATCTGACTCTTGCATTGGCTGGGCCTTGTGCATCACGTGAAGGAAGATCACATTCCAAAGGACATTCTTTACCATGAATTGCTATGTGGTAAAAGAAACCTTGGCTAAGCACAGCCGCATTAGAAGGATGTCTGTAAGCAGGATATGAAGGCTCTGGCTATTGCCACGGACTCCTGGGAAGTCCTTGCTGCTGATGGATTCAGTTGGAGACCCATCCTAAAGCCACACCCTAAAACAGAAGAAGAAAGATTCCAAAATGCAGCTGAGAACAAACGAACAAAGGAGGCTGCAATGCTATCATAACAGACCAGATTTAAATGTGACGTTTTCAGTAGAGACTGCCATTCACCTATTGGATTTCCGAGCTACAAAAGATGCTATTTCAGCATTGAGACTTAGGGTGCATTAACTAGTCAGTTTTGACTTAAGGTGGCCTGCATATTGAAAATATTTTTGTTCTGCTTCCAATTATAAAAATCTTGAAGCTATAAAATATCTGTTGAAGTGAAAATAAAGCCCGTCTCCATAGAAGTGAGCAAATTAGCACGCCCCACTTTTAAGAGTCTTCACTGCACTGATAGTCTTTGTGTTAGCTAGGAACCTACCCTAGTCTCTGGAGCAGAAAAGAATGCTCACCTGTGCTTTCCTGAATGTGGAAGGTTGCAAGGGATGGGTGATAACATGCCAGAGATGCAGGTAAAAATCCAGTGTACCTATCGCCCTTCCCAACAGAATACATTTAAGCATCTCTCCCAGGAGCTAGATAAAGGCACACTAGTTGATGCCAACATTAAGCATCCAGTCAACTTCTGAGGAACTGTTCAGAGTTCAGCAACTAAATTTGTACACTTCTAATATCACACTGGAAAGGCATGGACAAAACGATGCCTAGAACGTGATGTCAGTTTTAACCTGTAAAATGGGTACGTGCTAAAGCCTTTCCTGCTGCATCCCAAGATCTACAGTCTTCAAAAGGAGAGAAGACAGCCGATAAGAGAAACATCCACTAAAAGAACAGCGTTGTGTGCAAATGGGAAGAGAACAGGTGGCAGTTGGCTTGCCACGTGGGACTCTCAGGTCAGTGTAATAGCTTCTTAGAAGAGAAGTTTAGAATGTACACTGCCTGCTCTCTAAGCCACATGTGCTGAAATTCCTTCTAAACTATTAAAGAGATAGGAACTCTAATAGTGGCAATATATGGGAACCCTAGTGCTGGGCCTTGTAAGAAAACTGCAGACATACAAGCTGTTGTGCATTGGTGTAACCACAGGCATCAATTCCACACAAACTCCTGTTCATCTTAGCACCAACATCTGGTGAGTATATGCACATCTGGGGGCAATCCTTGGCTACGTCCAGACTTCTTGATGCTGCGCAGTGGAATGTGTAGCCACTGTTAAGTAGTCATGCATGACGGCCGATACTTCACAGTGGCATTGCTTTATAGTGACACTACTGCAAACTTACTTAATGCTGATACAGCAGCACTAAGTAAATCTGAAGCTTCCCGCCAGTCCAGACAGGGCACTGAGAAGAGCCAATGAGAGCAGTCTCGGCTCCCATTGGTTGCCCCATCCCACGTGATGCGTGCCTCACTCCTGTGACCGCGTGTACCTCACTGAAGTCTCACAGCTCCCCAAGCAGGAAGCTACAGGAGGCTGCTGCAGTCTGGACGCTGGACCACAGCTTCGCAGCAGGTATGATGCAATTTTTTTTAATATTGTGGATTTAACCCGCTAATCTGGAAGGGGCCCTTGTGCTTCTTACAAAAACATGAAGGTTTGCTAATAGCTAAAGCTGGCCACACTTCTGTTTAAGTCATACAAGAACAGTGCTTAGGTCTTCCAACACCCTTTCTGAGGCTGTTTTGGAAAATATTCAGGGGGTATATTTACTGTTTTATTTTGAGCATCTGCAAACATCTGGTTTTTGTTCTTATTTTTACTTTCCTAATACCTCTTCAGTGAGGTTTTAGCTGTCTGTGCATGAGAATATCTGAAGTGCTACAATGTTAGATTGGACTGAACAAGTCTGAGTCCTTAAAAATGGCTTGATTCCAGGGATGAGCAAGAATATTTGTAACATTTGATATTCATATGAATTTGTATATTCATATACAAACTGAATGTTACGACATTTGTACATTGACATTCGTATTCGTACGAATGTTTCGGAACATTTGTGACCTGGGGAGGTAGGAAAGCAATGGATCCAGGGTGCATTCAACATGGATTGAGAGCAGATTCAAGGTGGATACGTATGTGCTTATACTGGATATTCATACAAATTCATAGAAATACAGTGGTACCTCGACATACAAGTGCCCTGACATACAAGTGTTTTGAGATACAAGCTGCCGAGCGAGTGATATTTTGCTTTGAGATGAGAGCAAGATTTGAGATACGAGTATGTAAATACAGTACAGTACATAACAAAAAGAACTGAGGTGGTGTTTTGGGAGCTGGAATGGATTAATGGGAAAATTGCTTTGAGATACGAGCGATTTGACATAAGAGCAAGGTTACGGAACGAATTAAACTCGTATGTCAAGGTACCACTGTATGTTTGTATCAGATAGAATCCTACCACATTTGAAGGGGATCTATTCGAACGAACACAAATTTTCTTACATCTTATTCGATATGAATCAAATGCAAAAAAAACTTCAAGCACCAGCTAAGTGCACATTTGTTGGTTCTGAGAACCTACTTGGTTCTGAGATGAAAACATTCTGTTCTTGGATGGCTTCAAGCAGAATACCTCTGGGTTATCTTCTTGTGCTATACCAGGAATGACCGCTAGGGGGCGCAGCCCATAAACTATAAATAACTGCCACTCTGCGCCCCCGGCTTGACTCTTTCTCAGTCGCTGAACAATCCAGGTGTGCCACTGAGGTGCTTCTCATCAGGAAGTATCAGGAAGGGTGAGATTGGTTTTTTGGTTCTACAAGGAACAGTTAACTGTGCTTGTTTTTGGTTTGTAAGGCAGGCTGTGTTTTAGGAGGACAGATTAAAATGGCTGTTGTAGATGTCAGACCTCAGGGCAGGTATCTGTATGCCACCCTGTTCTCTCAACTTCTGGCATCAATTCCAGGTACATATGTTCAACTGAAAGTTTGGCATACTTTGCAAGTGATACAA
The DNA here is from genome assembly GCA_023333525.1 of Aspidoscelis tigris stejnegeri. NCBI lineage: Eukaryota > Metazoa > Chordata > Lepidosauria > Squamata > Teiidae > Aspidoscelis > Aspidoscelis tigris. The sequence continues at coordinate 101,536,399 of JALMGA010000001.1, forward strand.
CTTCACCAAAGCAACAAATCTGAACTTATCTGTGCAGCAAGAATGATACTAAATTTATTTTACAAATTAAGTACATAAGTAGGCCGCATACATTAAATGAGATGCCATATTACATGTGCTTCCTTCGGCATTTGTGCTTTTTAAGGTAGTGCAATCCAACAGGTGAAAATATACCAGTGGCCTTAATGGAGAAGCCACAGGACAATTACTAGATGCATTTCCAATATTTGCAGAATGTTAGAAGATCCTGGGGTCTGCAGCTAGCTTGCACTTGCAGCAGAAATCCTATAAAAGCCATTCCCAACAACTGATTGCCAAATGGGCCCCCATGTCTGAGAATCATAGCCCTTTAAATTCTTAGCAGTTTAATGCTCAGTTGTTGCACATTGGATTGGGCAGTGAATGTCAAGAGATAGAGGAGAAAATGTGTAGATGTGAATAGGGAAAACAAAATCCACACAGGAAGTACAACAGATAGTCTAGTTAACTTAGTATCTAGTATCTAGTCAGGAGACTCTTTCATAGGTGAGGTGTGCAAAACATCACCAGACAGATGACAGCATCACAGCTATTGCAACAGCTTGCGTAAGACAGAGGCAAATGACTCAAGATCAGGAGTTTGGGTGTCATTTGAGTCATTGTGACCTTGCTAGTAGAACTATATAAGTAGGTGCAGAGCCATTGTATTGTTTACAAACCGACGGAGCGCTGGAGAGAGCGGGGGAGACTTTGTATATATTGATGGGAGCATTAAATCCTTTTCGGTGACTGACTGACTGGTGCGAAATTCTTTCTAAACTACGACAGAGGTGCTGAAGAGGACAGCTCCCGAGGAGAAGCTGAAAGCAGAAGGGGGAGCAGTGGGCCAAGAAAAGACAAGCAGATAGAGAGAAGCAACAGAGAGTTGCTGAGTTATCTACTGACAAGGGTTATGGGCCCAGAGCGTTAACCCTGCGTGTGCTGGACAGTTCAACTGACTGTGAGTGCCGAAAGGCTAAGTGAAAAGAGAATCGGACGGCTGTCTGATTATCTAGTGTTGTGTGTCTGTTTTTTGTCACGTTTGACAGAAGAAGGAGAGAGGAAACTGCACTGCCTGAGAGATGGAAGCTGCACGTTTTCCAAAACTGGATGAGACGAACTTTTCCGCTTGGGCTGTTTACGCGGAAGCGTTGCTCACAAGGGAAAGACTCTGGGATGTTGTTGACGCAGGCGTGGCAGCTGGTACGGTTGCAGAGGATCAGAGGGCAAGGGCAACCATTTTGCTCACGATCACGCCGCCGCAAATCAACCACATCCGTGGAAAGGTAACTTCGAAGGAAGTCTGGGATACGTTGAAAGGGATTCACCAATCTCAAACAGCACTGTCAAGAATGATTTGGTGTAGGAGACTGTATGCTTGCAAGATGCAGAAGGCGCAAGCTCCTGAGAAGCACCTGGAAATCATGGCAGACTTGTTCCAGCAAGTTGCAACCAGAGGGATCGAAATCAGTCCAACCCAGAGAGCATTTATCCTGTTAGGAAGTCTGACTGATGAGTTTGAAAATATCCTGTGGAGTCTGCAGTGTGTTGACCAGAGGCAGCTAACTCCAGAGATGGTGGCATCACGAGTCTTGGAGGAATGCCAGCGTAGGGACTACGAGGCGAAACTCCAGAAACAGGAAAAAGGAGTGATTCAAACCCAGTCAATCGAGGCTTTCAATGATGTTGAGCCTGAAAAAGCATTTATGTCCGGAAGGAGAAAATGCTTCCACTGTGGTGGAAAGGATCATGTCATTAAGGACTGTAAAAGGTTGGCTGAGGAAAGAGCCCGGAAACAATCCAAGTTTGCTGCAAGCAAGAAAGAGGTTGTGAAAGCCGTGAAAAGCTGTGAGTCTGTAGCCTGTGTGGCTGCAAGCCCTAGCTGGGTGTTGGACTCGGGGGCAAGTTCTCACATGGTCAATTGTGAAAAGCTCTTGAAAAATAAAATGCCTTCGAACGTACATTCAGTCATGTTGGCGAATGGCGAATCGAAACAGGTATGGGCAATGGGGACGGTACGAATGCCATATTTTGAAAAGGATTTTTCAAATGTATTGTATGTTCCTGAGTTGCAAGACTGTTTAATCAGTGTTTCTGAATTAACAAACAGTAATTATACTTTGTGTTTCAAGGGGAATGATTGTACTATTAGCATAAATGATGAGATTTGTGCTAGGGCAGTCAAGCGAAACAAAGTGTATGTGATGACTGGCAGGGCAGAATGCGCGTTAGCTGTTAATGTGCCTAGGCACTTGAACTGCGCCCATCATTGCCAAGAAGCCAGAGGGCATGTGGACTTCACAAGTGTGGAAAAACTAGGGGAAGTGTGCCCAAAATTTCAGATGGAAATTTGTTCAAATGGTTGGGATGGTTCAGTTTGTGGCAAAGTGACGCCTGAAGCTCCTCCTGTAGCCAAAGTTAGCGAATGCACGACAGAAAGATTGTTTCGGACTGTGCAGGCAAATTTGGCTGACCCTGTAACCAAGCCTGTGGGCAGGAATCAGCACTTCATGGGCATTGAAAATTGTCCTACACAGTATTCGTATGTGATCCCTATGACAGGGAAAAGTGAAGTAGCTGAACACTTTAGAGACTGGGTAAACATGGGTGAAAAGCATGAAGGAGTCTTAAAGCAAATGTGGGGGAAGGCAATGTTGACTGTTAATCATGTTGCTAACCATGCTTGGAATTCTTTTGTAAAGGAAATGCTTTATCATATGCTGTATGGTAGACCATCAAACCTTGAATGTATAAGAGGTTGTGGGCAATATGCAAATGTATATGATGTATATGTACCTGCAAATTTCTGGAAAAGGTTAATGTTTGTGGAGTATTCTGGAAACAGCTATAGATTTTGTTCAAGTCGTGGAGAAATCTTACTGTCCAGGAGTGCCAACTTTGAGAGATATCCCAGCTGGGAAAGGTTCCATGTTAACAAGGAGGTTTTTCTCAAGCTAGGGCAGAGTGCCACAGATGCTGGAAATGGAGGGGCACTAAAGCAAGAAGGTTCTACAGATAGTGAGACTAACACTTCTGCAAATGAACAAACACAAACACAGCCTAGGTCAGATAGTGGGAATGGCAAAGGAAGGATACAGGTAATCCCACCAAGGAGAACTCAGAGAGTTAGAAAGCCCCCAGATTGGTATGGGATACAAACTGCAAACACTTGCATAGTGATAGCAGGAGGCAAGTGGGTATTCAAGAGGCAGGAAATGCCAGAGGAAACCCAGAAACACAGAGATGGAGACAGCAGAGAGGTGAATGATCCTGAGATGCCTGGAGAGGACCAAGGAGGGAGAGTTGGTAATCCAGAGCAGTGGACAAGAACTGGAGTACTGTGTGGCATAGGTTGAAAGAGATAAAGTACAGATAACTTTAAGATACACATCTAAACATTTTTGGAGGGGATTGTCAAGAGATAGAGGAGAAAATGTGTAGATGTGAATAGGGAAAACAAAATCCACACAGGAAGTACAACAGATAGTCTAGTTAACTTAGTATCTAGTATCTAGTCAGGAGACTCTTTCATAGGTGAGGTGTGCAAAACATCACCAGACAGATGACAGCATCACAGCTATTGCAACAGCTTGCGTAAGACAGAGGCAAATGACTCAAGATCAGGAGTTTGGGTGTCATTTGAGTCATTGTGACCTTGCTAGTAGAACTATATAAGTAGGTGCAGAGCCATTGTATTGTTTACAAACCGACGGAGCGCTGGAGAGAGCGGGGGAGACTTTGTATATATTGATGGGAGCATTAAATCCTTTTCGGTGACTGACTGACTGGTGCGAAATTCTTTCTAAACTACGACAGAGGTGCTGAAGAGGACAGCTCCCGAGGAGAAGCTGAAAGCAGAAGGGGGAGCAGTGGGCCAAGAAAAGACAAGCAGATAGAGAGAAGCAACAGAGAGTTGCTGAGTTATCTACTGACAGTGAATGCTGAATGTACACTGAGGTTATGCATGTAAAACAGCAGTTCTCAACCTTCCTAATGCCGCGACCCCTTAATGGAGTTCCTCATGTTGTGGAGACCCCCAACCACAGGGGTAGAGCAGCTTCGGAAATGGGAGGGAAGGGAGGTGGGAGACTTGTGGCGACCCCTCCGAAAGGGTAGTTCGACCCCCAAAGGGGTCCCGACCCCCAGGTTGAGAACCACTGATGTAAAATAACAGGCCAAGTGGTGAGCCTGAATGTGGCACTCACAAGACAGTCCTGTGCACTATTGCACGCTTCCAAGCCATGAGAATGCCACAGCTGAGTCCCCAAACAAATAATTAACCTCTTCTTGGAAAAACAAAGTTCCTTGGAGGCAGCTTTGAAAGCAGACCTCAGGTGCCTTCTCCAAGTGTTTTTTCCCTGCTCCTCTGCTATCCTCCACTCCATAAATGCAGGAATGTAGTGCAGACTCTCCTGCTTCACTGGGATCCTTGTGCTTCCTGCTTAGCAATTCAATTTTCCTCGATTTCCATGCTGCTCTGAAGACACCTCTATCCACACAGCAATATTCAGATCAGGTAATCCTTGTCCTTCTATAAGGCTCCTTCTGTACAAGGAATGGTCTTTGGGCATCGCCTGTGGCAGAGATGACTGTGCAGTGTTGTTTGAGGGTACCCAAAATGTAGGGCTTACAGCCTATGAGGCAATGCAAAAGGTCTTAAGAAAGATTTCAGAAATGAATCAGAGACAATATGAACCAAGTACAAGACATCTTCCAGTTTTTGCCTCGTGTTGTAAATTTTGTTCCAGTATTCTACGAGTTCACAAAATAAAAGAGGGCAGGCAAACAAGGTGGGGGACTTATTTATTTCAGTGTTATATACTACTCTTCACTGGAAAGTTCTAAGACAAGTCAAAGTAGTAAAAAGATAAAATTTACTTAACAGTTGAATACAATTCATATATGCTATACTATTCAGCCCTCTATCCATCCCACCCCTGGGGCAGGACTACAGGGAAGCTAACCATCAAAGGCCTGAGTGAAAAGCTACATTTTTAACCAGGTGCTGAAAACAATATAGTGCTGGCACCTCACAAACCTACTGGGATGCGGTTCCAAAGATGTGGCGGCAACCACAGAAAAGGCCCTCTCATATGCTGTAACCCCTCATAACTCTAAGGCTAGCAGAAGAATTAAAGGCCCTCTTTGGCCGCATCCCCATTACAACCTTATTTCAATCTCAAACCCCTCAGCTCCCTCAACACTGGCATGATGTTCCTGGGCAGAGGTTCCTGTCTGCAGCCAAGCAGCAGCATTCTGCAGTAGTTCTTGCCTCCAAATCATCTTCAGGAGAAGCCCTATGTACAGCGCATTACAGTGGTCTAAAAGATGCTAAAATAGATCTTAATTAGTTTATATAAACAGGAATTCCCTTTTTCCTTTTGTTTTTAATTGAGGATAATTTTTAAAACACCAGCAGCCCAACAGGCAGACAGGTTGCTGTTCCTAGAAATATATATTCCACTGAGACTTTGCTTGTTTTTTCAAGTATCTTTACTAAAGTATTCCATAAAACAGTCTTTTCTGCCCTGGATGGAGATGGATAGGTTTATTCAATCTCTTCATTCACTCATTTAAAGAGTGTGCAGGAATAGTCAAAGGTATTCGAAATTTGATTGAATTCATCTGAATTTTGACATTTGAATTCAAATCAAATGTCCATAAATTCAAATTTAAAAATTCGAATGAATTTTGAATTTCAGATCTATTCGTTCAAATTATCTGGACATTCACGTGGTGTGTTCTTGTATATACACATTTTTCCCGCATCCATACACATTTGCATGGATCTGTACGGGATAAAAATGGGTTGCATATGAGATAATTACGGGATGCATACGGACATGTATGGATGCGTGTGGGATGCATAACGATGCATACAGGCACATACGAATGTTGTTGACATTCGTAAGTGCAAATTCGAATGGAAAATTTGAACAAATAGATTCAAATTTGCTTAATTAGAATTGACTTGTGTTAAATTTGAATTTTAAAGATTTGAATCGAATTGAATTTTTGGATATTCAGTTCTAATTGAATCCCAAAAATTGCATTTGTACACACCCCTACACATTTATATTTGGAAATTATATAGTGCAAACATTATGCTATAGTTTGTCTTTTCAGTACTTTAAATAAACACACCAAAAGAAAGAAGAAGGTGGATGGTAATATTGCCTCACTACAATACTGTTACTATTAAGTATAGTGTTAACCATAATATGAATGATAATGTTGACTGCTATCAGCTATTAACTCTGCTACATTTTGCTAGGTTGGCTTAACTCCTGTTTATGCTTTAGTAAAGTTTTTAAGCCAGATAAATGTCAGAGGCCTCTCCTATCCCTGTCGATGGAAGTAGATGTTTCTGTACTTGAAGCAATAGTACCCAGAACCAGAGGCAGGATTCTGGACACAAGAAAATCCCAGCCTTCCCTAAGCTTCTGCTGTTCAGTGGTCTTCCAAGACACAAATGGCAGTCATCTAGTGAAGACAACTTTGGTAAGCACCTAAATAAAATGAAGAAATTACAGATTCACTGTCTTTTAGAGCCACCACAACACAAAAATGTCAATCTGGGATGATCATTTAATTCCTGGTGACAGTGTGAACCACAGAAACTATGGCACCCCTACTGCAGACAAATGTGGATCTGTGGATTGATGTCATCAATACATAGATGAAATCAAATAGTATCAGTCAATTTGTGGTGATTCTCCCCTGATTTCAAGGGAAGGATCACCAAAATGTGATTTGAAATGAATGTGGAGTTCTGTTCCAGATTTCCAGAACTCCATTCACACAGAGTAAGAGAAGAATTGGCTTTTCTACCCCACTTTTCTCACCCATTTAAGGGGACTCAAAGCAGCTGACAAAAGTTTTCTATTCTCTCTACAACAGACACCCTGTGAGGTAGGTGGAGCTGTGAGAGCTCAGAAGAGAGCTGTGACTAGCCCAAAGTCACCCAGCTGCCTTAATGTAGGAGGACGGAATCAACCCTGGTTATTTCCAGAGAAGAATCTGGCTCGACCACTAGACCACACTGGCTCACCTCTGAGGCAGCTTAGAGACTCCTTAGAGATGAATGGCATTCTACACTAAAGGAGGTAGATTAGAGATGAGGTGAAAAACACAATTGCCAGTTGCTGCCCTCTCAAGGCAGTTTTGAGCTGCTTCTGTTGCTATATGTGAACACATCTTAGGGTCACTAAAATAATACAACACATGGTTTTCCAAATGAAGCTACTAGAAATGTTTTCAAGAAACATCTGATTATAAATCTTTATAGAAAACACTGCTTGGCCTTAATAATTAACAGCTTTTTTTTCTGGCTATATATATAATTCAGAGTCCCACAATGCAGCCTTTCTACAAGTAAATGTAAAGTTTGGCATTGGGCATATGCAGATGGATACACTATTACAGGTTTGGGCCCAAGGTTGCCATTTTAAGGCCCACTGATTTTTGGTGCAGTTATGACAGAAGTCAAGAATTCAACAGAACACTGGAGGCCAGTTCACAATTGGCCCTGTAGTTGATGACAGATTAACATCTGGGCATTTGCACTTGCAGGAGGTGTTTGCAACCTAGAAATGCCTCCTTCCTTACCGGATGTTAACCTATTATCAACTATCATCAAAGTCATGCACCACGCACCACACAACCCAACCTTACCTTACCTGCAAGCTTACCTGCTGTGTCCAGCCTGCGACCATTTGCACCATTTCTGGTACAAGGGCACCTCAGGTAACCCCAAACATGACTGCATATGTGCAAGGTATCATTCACCATGGCAATGGCAACAGTGCACATGCCATCACAGCGAGCTCTAGACACAAGATGGTAGCACCCTGCCAATGATCCGACACACACCGGGACACAGGTATGTCTCCAGGTGCATGGGGATTAGTGCAACACGTACTAGCGTTTCCAAATGTGAACACTAGTTCACGCTGGTCTGTCTGCTCTTCAACTCAGCATTGACACTTGAAGCTCAGGTGAAGCAAAAAAAAAAAAAATCCTCCTTACAGATATAGATCAATGGGATATGAGCTAGCAGTAACTGACATGAAGAGTTAAGCCACTGTCCATCAACTATTTTTAAAAGGGCCACCAGTATGGTAAGAAAAATAAAACAAAGGAAGGCCAGTCTTACTGAAATGCTTACTGAAATTGCCCTTACACAAACCGAGGATGCAACTGTATTTGCAATACTGTCTGCCTCCACATGGCGAGAGGAAATGCAAGCGCTTGTTTGCATCTTGCTGTTGCCTCAGTGTCCCTACCAAACAGAAGGGCAACCTTGCAGGGCAAAACACAGGCACTTACCTGTTCTGGAAGCTTGGTTGCCTGGTGTTGTACATCCTAGTATTTCAATGGCGTGAAATACCTGGAAATGTACGATGGGGGGGGGGGGGGCTGTGCATACACAGCAGTCATTTCTAGCTTGCTTTAGCTTTGATGTGCTGTGAAGATGCAACCTTGGCCTTTCACTGACTAGGCCAATGAGGCTTTGCAGTAAGCAAAAGAAGAAGAGTTGGCTTTTATATACCCTGCTTTTCTCACCCTTTAAGGAGACTCAAAGGAGACTGACAAACCTTTTGTTCTTCTCCCCACAACAGACATCCTGATTCCTTCTGCACTTTATAAATATTTTGCTGGAATTGCTCTACTGCTAGATTGGTTTTTTGCTAGATCTACCCTCCACTGGAATTACTTAATTCATCAAGTACACATTTTAAAAATGAAATAAATTATCCTTATTATTGTTGCAAGGACTCTTCAGTATAGCAGGTGGAAATCCTCCAGGGTGCAATCAGTTTAAAAAATTGTTTAAGCCAAAAGAACTCCTGGGAGCACATTAACTCCCTAAACTGGAAATCATTTTCCAGAGCCGCCTATGCAATGAGAGTCAGTTCTTTGAAAAGCAAGCTGTTCCAAATGGGACAAGGCCCAATCTGTTTCTTTAAACTTCCACAATTTAAAAGGAACTTAACTGGTTTTTTTTTAAAAAAAATCATAATGATCATTGAAAACTCATGTAGAAAATGTAAAATGCACAATTCAAAATGATCTTGCACCACAAGCCATTGCCTGCTATAATGCATTCCAATTCGTAATTCTTTACGCAGTATGAGATTAGAAAGCTGTGATTAAAATTAATTAGGTTAAGTAAAGTTTATCCCCCCCCCCAGAGCACTGCTGTTTTAAGAAAGCAATGATAGAATATTCCTTACATCTGGCGTGACAGGAAGTAAAGACATCTAGCGCACGAGCAGTGCTGCTTAGCTAGACATTCACGCTGCTTGTCTAGCACACCCTTACACTTTCATGTGCTCACCCTTCCAAGAGCTAATTGAGCCCAGAGTACTTGATGACACGCTACAAAAATTTTAACCCCTCTCTGCAACTGCGGACGGACGTCGCAGAAATGGGTCAGGGAAAGCACCTCATAGGGCAAGGCGCTGAAAGAATGAAGAAACAGGAAACAAAAGAACTGTGGATGGCATGGTATTTAATCTGTCTTTCGTGCATCTAATTACTGGAAATTTCCTAAAGCATACAGATGTCTGTTGCCACACCGTATTACAAGTTTTTAAAAGATCACCAGCACCGATAATTTGCACATGTCAGCACTCTAGAATTGAGAACTCACACCCATCTTGACACACAAGCACACAAATTTGCTATGTTGCCATGTCAGCCAGCTAAATCATACCCAAAGCAACTGTCTAGCTCTGTGCTAATTTTGTGAATTTAGATTAGGTTAATTACTGTCTTTGAGGGCTTAGGGATAGGCAGGATGCCATTTGCAGGGATTCAAGAGCAGGCAAAGGTTTTGCCTTTGGGCCTTTTCCACTTAGACCCCATTAGGAACCCAATTAGGACCTGATTGGTATCAATCAGGAAGGCCCTGTCCCCACCTGGACCCCACTGAAGGCCCCATCTGCAAGGCCCTGTCCCCATGAGGGCAGGGGAAGTCCTGATTTAATGGGTCCTTCAGGCCCTTAAATCTGGATTTCATGTGGACCTGATTAAAGGTGTCCATAATGGAGTCTTCAGGCATCTTCAAGATCCATCTTGAAGATGCACGTCTTGAAGATCCAGAAAAAGGGGGTTTGTTAACAAAAGGGGTTTGTCTTCTGCTTGGGATGCCCAGAACCAATTGGTGGGCCAATGTGTTAGGATGCTGAACCAAATGGGCTGTGGCCTGATCCAGCCAGGGTCCTCTTAGGTTCTTACCCCATTCCATGGCTGTAATTACCTTAACATTTGTTTTAGGATGCCATTAGTTTGAATGTGCAAATTTGCACCCTTTCTGAACTGGTCTTACTGTCTACATGCTAGTGCAGACTGCGGTAGGCCCTGGGTAGTCTTCACCAGCATGTAGATGGCAGGTCCCTATTCCAGAATATAATCCAGAATAAGGCCCAGTGTGTAAAGGGCCTAAGTGCTATGGCCAACTAACATTTGAAATGGTTTGGGAGTCACACTTAGCAATGCCCGAACCATTCCGACCTTAGCTGTGGCTTCTCCGAGCGCCAGCTAAGTGCAATTGCCACTATACTAGACGGAATTACGGTGCAGTGCAGCATGCATGCTTCATTGGCACGTCTTCCTCCTTACAGCAGTAGAATGGAAAGAAAGAAAGAAAGAAAGAAAGAAAGAAAGAAAGAAAGAAAGAAAGAAAGAAAGAAAGAAAGAAAGAAAGAAAGAAAGAAAGAAAGAAAGAATCAGGCATAGTACTTTTTATACAGACCTCTTTTAAAATATTCTATCTTTAAATATTTTAAACACTAGGTGGCAGGAGAAGCATTGGTTTGTTTAATTAAGTGGCACTTTCCCAAATTAATTATCGCACTCCAAAGATAGCCTGAATTTTTCACTTATGTTGAGAGGCTGCTGCTTTCTTTGCTATATGAAGATTTTAATCTTAAACTTGTAAAGAACTGTTTATTGGTGTAAATTTTGTTAAAACTATATTCCCTGAACTGAGCTACAGTGAACTACAGATGAACACTCCAATTATAGTTGGGGAGAATATTTTTCGTTTCTAAGCTTTGGTTAGAGCTATGTGTCTGCACACACATTACACCCACATAGCAGATTTCTGGGGATGAAAAAGTGCCCAAACGACTTGAAAGAGCTGCACTGATGGCACCTCTTTGAAAGACCTGGGGAATCTCTAACCATCGGGTGATCTGAACTCCCACCAAAGCATTGGTATCATTGTCACTTTTAATTTCTCCCTCTTAAAATAACGCCCATGTTGGGGGAAATGATCACACTGCCTCATTTCATCCTGTCCTCTGTCTTTCTTCTTCCCTTCCCTTCCCTTCCATTTCTACCACTATTGGAGTGAGGCTGCAATTCAAAATAGAACACAATTGCTGCTGGACGGTATGAGACAGTGCCATGGCACTCATGCTGCGATCAAACAAACAAAAGAGTTCCCTCAGAGAAACTGTGGTGTGGGCCTCATGTCCCCAACCTTTCCTTTATCCACCTTTTCTAGCACAGAATGTTCAGGAGATGGGGAGGGACAGAGTGATGTGTGAACAATCCCACTTCAAAGCCTCTAAGCTGCCTTAGAGGCACCTCAGAGATTCTCCTTTTTTGCTGTGTCCGTGCCCTTTCTTGGAAAACAGGCCTTTTCCAAAAGGAGCAGTCACTGGCCTTTGGGGGCCTGAGGGCACATTTGGAATTTTAAGGGGATGAGGTAGGTACCATCAATCTTTTGATATGCTGACTTGGGTTTTTCACACCAATCCAAAGAAGACATATCAAGGGAGCAATACTACAACATACAAATGGCATACCTGAAACCTGCACCACACAGATGCCAGCTAAGATGCCTGCAGCAATACTTACCTATACCCCAGGCAAGGTTTTTTCACAGGTCACAGTCCTGGGTACTGGGAATTGGTAGCTTCATTCCTGGAAGTGGCTTTGATATTCTAAACTGTGTCAAAGCTAGTTCTTCCAGGAACAAATACCTTATTGTGTACAGTATATTGATCTCTACAGCAATCCTGTTCCTCTTCTTAATCTAAGTGTCAACACAACTTTTTACAAGTTGTTCTTGAACACAGCTTCCAAGAATGCCTTTGAAGGGAGGCATTACTCAGAGATATATGCAGGAACAATTAAAACAGTTCCTTATAATCTCATTTGGCTATTAACATGCAATCAAATGCACAAGAAGAATTGCAGGTACATTCTACACAACATGGAAGTGCCAAGAATATTAAATTGTCATCAGGAAAAATGCCATAAGGTTCCTAAATTGAACCTGAGATCTATGATAGACCAATATCTATGTAGCCAAATTACGACTGACCCCCACTTTGTGACAGTAGGGAAGGATGTAAATAGGTAAGGATGTTCAGTTGTAAATAGGGATATGCATGAATATTTGTGCAAATCAAAAATTTTGCACATTTGTACACATTTGGGCAAATCGCCCATTCGTCCCCACAAATCAAATGGATCCGGCCTTCACTGAAGTCACCCCTGGCCTCCCATCCCCCTCAGCTTATCTGCAAATGTGGCCGTGTCTCTATCCTCTGCACCCATTAGCACAGTGCTCTGTGATCCAAGTAGGACATGTGATGACGGCTGTAGTGGCAGGTGAGTAGGGGGTGAGGAGAGGCAGGAAGGGGAGTGGCAGAGTGCACTGCAAGGCTACCCGTGGGCTAAGAGCAGAAAGGCCCTTGGCTTGCCCAAGCATGTTCCCACCTACCTTCTGAGATCCACCAGAATGTGAAGAGACAGCCAAAGCATGGTGCTTCTACAATACATTATAATATGTGTTGGTAGATCTTTTTAAAAAGGTCTGCAAACATTCCTATACCAGACCACAGAGCAATGCAGGAAAGTGTAAAAAGATCCTTTATTTCTTATAAAGGCTTCCTTCCAGGTCTGAAATTCCAAGACCATAAGCCTCATGAAACAAACCCCCGGGCCTGCTTTTACTGAATAAGTACTGTACCAATGTTAATGCCAGCAGGTAAAAATAATAGAAAGCTTTTGTGTTTTGAAAAAGGTGTACATAAAGGAAGAGCAGGAGAGTGTCATTTCCTTCTCAACTGGCACAGCTAAAAGGCCCCATTGTTCAGTCCCCTTACAGGACAACCACAGTTGTTTACATACAGATATTAGTATTTGACGGATCCTGCCAAACGAGAACACAGAAACAACTATGGTTATTTTTATGCCTATTTAGAGTTTCTTTAAAACAAGCAAGCAAGTATGCAAAAAAGCATATTGTAATATAAATACAACTTGCTTTGTTTGTATCTGTCTGTGTCCTGCCAAATAAGCAGACTGTTATCTCTGAGGTGTGATTACATAATTATTGTTTCCAGTTCTTTAACCTTCTGTCAGGTGTTTCTTCCTGTCGCGTTTCTTATCATTGGCAAATGTGATAACTTGAGCCCAAAGTACAGAACAACAGCAAATTTCTATTTCGGCCTTTTCTACCTTTCATGCCAAGTAAGGAGAAATAAATTCACAGTGTCTGAGAGGAAAAGACATGTAGTGAAATACAGGTGTTTCAGTGAACCAGAAAACATTTTGAGGGCTAAATCAAGGTTCCTGTTAAAGGTAAAGTTTATTTCCCCTCATAGTTCTCTGTAAACTATGTGTATGTTCGGACACACGATTTTACAAACCCCTGGGGCAACTATGAAGACCAAGGGCATGTCTGTGATAGGAACCACAGCTGGAGCTGCATGGAGGTGGCAGCCATTCAACCTAGTATGGGAAGAAAAGGGCAGCAGATAGGCTGGTAAGAGACCAGAGACAGACCTAGAAAGCAGGCTACACAGCCCACTATTCTTAGTCTTCAGTCATGGACAGTTTGGTCTTCCTGGAGGCCTTTGGAACATAAGGCTGGTGCATCTGGCACATGGCCATTTGCTCACCTGGTTTGAGCAAGAAACTGTGAAGTACATTGTGCCTAAAAATAATGTTGCAAATGTTGTCCACCTTGCTACTATGGAATTTTTTTAATCACTTTTCACGCAAAGTGACTGACCGCTAAATGGGTACTTCTAGTAACAGTGGAAAAACACCCAAGGAAAAACACCGCCTTAGTCAGCAGCTTCTCAACAGGGTCTCACTCCCCTTGCCATACAGAGGAGGATGAGGATGGAAGAAAGATGCTTTGAAGGGGACAGCCACAAGATTGCTTGCTACTTCTTTGGAAAAGGATCATGGACAGAGGTCTGTACTCGCTCAATGGGATCCTAAAAGCAAACGTCACGAAAGATCTTGCAGGGCTAGATGAAGGTCTAATGGTGGCGTTTTCAAGTGTTTTAACTTTTTGTGCTTTTAATATCTTATGTCTTATCTTAATATCTCTTGTGATTTTGTATCTTATCTTATTTTTATGCTTTTGTCCTTTGTTTGCTGCTCATAATATAGTTCTAGTTAATTATGTAGTTGGGTTTGAGGGAATATGCCAGGTTAACATGAGGGTCAGGGAAGTGATTAAGAATGAAGTAAGCTGCAACAACTAAATAACATTGTGCCTTACTTCTGCCTCTTTCCTGATAGGAATATTTTCCCCGTGATTTAATCAATATGCAAAATCAACCAACCGACCAACCTTTGGTATGGCTCCTTTCTGCACCTATGTTTCGATTCCCTATATATAACCTTTCCTATTTGTAATCTTGCCTTCATATATGGATTACAACTAGTCCCACAACTTTAAAGCAGACAGAGCAAGGGGAGAAGATCACAGAAGTGCTCCTTCCTGTATCTGCTGATTAACTCAGCTGTGGGTGGCTACAGGGAGGAATAAAAGGGGAATGCCCAAGTATCTGCTGATACACTATCCACCAATCCACTCATAGGAACATAAGAGGAGCCTTGCTAGATCAGGCCACAGCCCATCTAGTCCAGCATCCTCGCCCATACAGTGGCCCACCAAGTGCTTATGGACAACTCAAGCAGAAGACAAGGGCAAATCTTCTCCTACTCTTGAATCCCAGCAAATGGCCAGAGGCATCCTGCTTGTCCCCCCGCAGCCTGAAGATCTACTTAGGCATCCATTATATCTATTTTAGGCATTCATTGTCATCCATGAAATTTTCTAACCCTTTCTTAAAGCCATCTAGGCTGATTGCTGTTACCACCTCTTCTGGCAGCAAATTCCATAGACCAATGAACCTCTGGGTGAAGAAATACTTCCCTTATGCCTCTTCTACCCTTGGGTCTAGCGTTGTGTGATAGAGGCAATAATTTTTCTCTTTTTCTGTATCATTTTGGTCTAGCGGTTAAGGAGCTGGACTCTTAAAGAATTTGTATTTTAAAATCTGATTTATTTATTTTTTTTTTAAAGTTTACTGTTTCCATAAAATGAGAATTTAAAAAAACATAGGTGCATTTCAGAAGTAAAAATCTGGCAGGGAGGAATCTAACTTGCTATGAAAACAATTTTCATAAATAAAATCATAGTGAAACACACACCCCTCCGCAAATCAGCCAATGAAATATTGAATTTATGAAGCAAAAAGAAAGAACAAAGGGAGCATTGATTTAAAGGCTTGTAAGAAAGCATAGCACAGAATATTTAGCAGCAGTTTTACTGACAAGGAGTGAAGGGAATGTTATTTATATGAAGTGAAAGTTTTGCACTTCTAGAAATAAAATCTTTAGCATAAACATATATATCTTTATGCAGACATTAAGAGCCAAGAACTCACTCTTAAGTAATCTTGCTTGTCCTTCAAACCTGGTCTATCTAATTTAAAAGGCTTTGCTAAAAATTTGGTTTATGTTAAGGAAATCCAGTTCACTCCACACTCATGACTTACTGCAGGAGGTGCTTCTGAGAGAAATATGTGACAGTTTAATGTTCAAGACAGGAAAAGGAAAAAGGCAATATAGTATAGAACATTAGTATTCCTTATTTATAAACACAGGGAGCAGATTTATGAAATTATTTATGCATTATGGCTGACTTCTTCATCTTAGTGGCTGACAGACAAATCACCTCACTGTGACAGACGCTATCGTTCGGTGACCTGTGAGTTTGCAGCTAATTCAGAGTTTCCTTGCCAGGGTGTGCTTAATTGGTAATTTTCAAGGGGTCAAGATGGTGGTGACAGTTCTACCTTATTAAACTCTAAAACCAACTAACGAACAACATTTAGTCAGAAAGGCACAGTTAGGTTTTGCCTGTGGTGCTGCATTTCCTGTTAGCTCATTGCGGTGGGTTTAAATTTACCATGCAAAGCTGTCAAGCTTTGCTGACGCTGCTGTAAGACTTGATTACAGTTGTTTACAGTAGATCCTTTGGGCAGGGTGCTCTTTGTTTTGTGTTGTTTTAATTCAGCATAACAGTAAAAATTCACAAAAACATAGTAAGAGTAAAGCAATATTGCCAGCACAACCCCCCTCAAAAGTAAAATTACAGAAAACACAAGACATAGTAATAGTTTCATGAGTTATTTTAGAATTTTTCATGTTTTCACCAAAATTTCTACTCATTTTTTATTTTTTGTTTCATCTAATTTTTTGAGTTTAATAAATTTACAAGCATATATATATACAAATTACAGCTGTAGAAACTGAAATATACCTTGGTTACATCAATTAGCTATGTACAAGTGTAAAAAAAGAAGTCAATGCAAATCTTGGAAGCATCAATAATATATCGATGTTTTCATTGTTTTGATTGGTCATTCCATTGTTAATGTTAATGATTATTACGTGTATGTGTTTGGGAGTGGCTATAGCTCATTGGTAGAGCAAGCTGCCTGGAGAGCAGAGAGTTATCGGTTCAGTCCTCAGCCTTTCTCCAGAAGTAGGAAACAGTTTAGGAGATCCTGCCTTGAGCAGGGGGTTGGACTCGATGACCCAGGAAGTCCCCTCCAACTCTACCATTCTATGATTCTATGATTCTATGACTTCTGTATCTCTGCCAGGAAAACTGTGCAGAGCTGCCCATGGAGGTGCTTGTATAGTCAATCAAGAGTCAGTCATGACATGATGATACCCCACAAGAATAACAACAAAATGTGGGTTTGCTTCTACTGGCTTTACTTTACCACCTTAGGGTGAAGGACAGGTTATAAATTCCATAAATAATTACTCGCCAGCTCAGTTCATATGTAATAGCCAGTTTGCCATTAGAAGCAGCTGCGGCAGATTTCTATCAAGTGTAACAAAGGTGCTTTCCATTTGCACAAGCAACCATTTGTCTTTATCACAATGGGTACCAAAAGGTTTGGTATGCAGGCCCTCTTGATGCATTCTGAATTGTGATTTCCAGCATCTTGGCTATTTGTTGTGGGTGGGCTGACATGAATTGAGAAGGTGACAACATCAGGCAGATGCATATGCCCAAGCCCAGGTACACAAAAGAGATCAAGCCAGCTTCACATGTATGATTATGATGGTGGAGGAGGAAGAGGAAGAGGAGGAGGAGGAGTGGCGTTTCTACCCTGCTTTTCTCACTCATTTAAGCGGACTCAAAGTGGCTGACAAAGCTTTCTATTCTTCTCCCCACCACAGACACCCTGTGAAGTGGGTGGGGTTATGAGAGCTCAGAAGAGAGCTGTGAGTAGCCCAAGGTCACCCAGCTGGCTTCATGGAGGAGGGCGGAATCAAACCAGCTCTCTAACCACTAGACCAAACTGGCTCATAGCTGCCTCATAGATCAAATTTTATCAGTTAGGAAACAAAAAAAGGCCTTTACATAAAAAATGGGGTACTTACTGAATGGGCAACTGACTGTGAAAACAACTCCACATATGTAGTTCCATTTTTTAAAAACCTATGCCAAAAGAATGCACACATGTTGTAACAGTTTTTATTTTCTCACTCTTTGAATCCAGCTCACCAAAATAAAATACAAGTGGAGACCTCATTGTAGTTCAGGCAGCACCTTATCTCTTTTGGAGTTTATTTGGGCCGTGGAATGGGATATTCCCTTGTTCTGAATTAATGGCATACAAGAGAGCAAACGTTCCCATGTTTTAGGAGACAAATACTTATCTAAAGACAGAACTCAACAGGCCTTTAATTTGATTGCTTCTGGTAAGCATTAACTAACCAGGCACTTCTGGCCTACGCAGGCATCTTCCTTAATCCTGTTCTGTCTAAGAGTTTTGCTTCTGATACTTTTCACTGACCCTTGTAATCATGTTTTGTATTATTGTAGCGATAAGACTCGGTGGCATTACAACTCAACTTCCAATCCATGATGCATGTGATTATATTAGTCCTTCTTCAGTGACTGCAAAGTCATAATAATAAATATATCCCTTCAGTAAATGTGTCCCATTGACGTCTAAGGAAGTTTGGCTTGTTATTGTGTCAACGTGAGCATTCTGCTTTGATCCCTGGCCTTAGGTGGCTTTTTAAAGCTCAGAGGGGAGAGGAGGAGGGTTACAAGGCTTGTAAATGTTTCTGTTACATCAGATTATAGTCTCTCCCTGCACAATCGGCCTGTGTGTGACTCATATTTCCATCTCTTTCACTCTCTCAGGAAAATCCGGAGCCTTCTTCTAAACAATTTCAAAATATTCTTTTCTTTGCTAGGTTCAATTTAAAAACACACAAATGCAGCAAGGAATTGTTAAGAGTGTGCAGGAGATGTTACCAACCAAAACTAATAATAAATTTACAGAGTACAAAAATCTGGAGAGGTGTGAAGTTGCTTTTGCAAGATTTAAATCTGTTCTTGAAGAGCGTCATCTCCACTTATCTAAAAGACAGAATGGTAATATAATTACCAAAAATTTCAGGGGGGGGGGTTGTATCTTATAAAAGCCTTGTGTGAGTGCCCATCCTTGAGAGCTGCCCTCACGTTTTTCACTACTACATGAATACACTTGTGAAGGACACACTCTTTATGGGAGCCAGAACAGCTTCATTTCCATGCTGGTTGGCCAAAATTATTGGATTTGCCATTCAAAGTATTTAGAGACACAGGGCTGGGGAAGTTATTTGGAACCTCTGGGTGATGTGAGTACTGTTATTTGTATCTATTTTGATAGGACTTGCCAGAGCAAACAGGTAAGGCAGAGAAAACCACCTGGTCCCTTGGCAGTACAAGGGAAGTTCTGGAGATACATCTAGCAATGGGTCAGCTTGGTCGTCCAAGGGAGACCTACAGAATATTTAGACCATAAGCTTCATTACTTCAGGGTAGGTATCTTAGCAGCACCAGAATGTTCCCAGATCAAGAAAAGCCTGTTCCCAAGAAGCATGTCTCTGGAAGAGCCCAAGGACATTTAATGATAGAAATCTATGGAAGTCAAAGGGACTTTTTGCATTTACCTTTGGAAGACCTGACCAAGCTGGCATGGATTGCTCCTGGAACATAATAAGACCTGCTGCATTGAGAAAGCCTGTTCCACTCCAGTCCTAGTGCTGGCTCCAAAGTTCGCATCAGCTTTGAAGGTGGCACAAAGGGCCTTCAGAACCTCTGAAGGCGCAGATGATCCACTATGGCAGGAGCACCTTATTGTGTGAACACTATGGGTAGTATACTGGTATACCTCTTGGCTACTGATAGACTGGACCTCCTAGTCTGGTCTATGTTCTGTCCTGCATGGATAGAGAGTACAGGGGTAGTGTGACAGAAGGGAGGCTCTTAGCATATTTGCTGATCCAGTATATGAGCAAGTGTAAAAATGCTTAAGGTCTTACCTGCCCTTAGCCATCACCAGTGGGCCAAGATCAGTTTAAAGCCTAAGAGTGTCCCAGAATTATAACCCCCACCTCCCCTCAATAGTTCCAAATATGAAGACATCATTTGGGATCAGGACCCTTTGTCACCTTCATTCCAGATCAGTTTTTCCTGCTGTGGTACTTCTCTTCCTACTACTTCTTCAGATCAATTGACTGATTGTATTTATAAATCTCTTTCAGTACAAGGCTTAAGGGCTGCTAAAAATAAAAAAGGGGAGAAAACAAAAACAAAATAAAACATTAAAAGTATTTGAAAAACCATTACTTAAAATCAAGAGCACAAAAACCAAAGATACAAACTTGATGCAGCAAAGCAGATAAATGAGGGGTATCTTATCAAGAACCAAAGGCCAAGGTGAAAAGAAGTATCTTAATCCACCACCACCAAACTATATAAGAAAGAAAGTTATTAAATAATTAGGCCTTCACATATGCAGTCAACCTTATTCAGAAACTAAGGGCCTTTTCGCACTTGGTAAGGACAATGAGGCATACTCCAGCATGGAGTATATGCACAGCGTGTTTTGTCACAGGAAGAACCCTGGTCAATGTGTGCAGCAGAAACCCAAGGGTCACTTTTTGTGCCCTGAAGGTTTTGAATCTTTGAGGGGCACTCAGATCTTCCCACTTTCCCTGAAGCCTCTTTGGAAGGGAGAGAAGTAGCAAGTGTCCAGCACAGGTGCCCCTCAAAGTCATACTAAATGACATGTGGAGACACAGTCTGACTTGCACCCATAATGACTATCCTTAACATGCTGGTATTAAAAAAGAAGCCCATTGTTTAAAACTGGAAACCCGACAATAATTTAAGCTTGACAAACTGGTATAACTGCCTATAGAATACAGCTATTTAAGATATTCTTGGATATCAGACTCAGATACTTAGAGATGTTAATACAGCCATGATAATATTAGATAAATGGAAGTTCTTGCTGAACCAAGAATCTTGTTATCACGTCCACATTTACCACAAAAATTGTATGCCTATGATGGGCTAACATTTTATGTGTAATGTACAGTATCCTGGTGTTTTGCTTGGAGGTTTCTGGGTAATGGATATAGAGTTGTGAGCATTGTTTTTTTGTTTTTAATTTTTGCGTGTTCTTTGTTTTTGATGTATTTGTTTTGTTAATAAAGTTTAATAAATGAATAATTTAAAAAAGATGAAGAAGCCTAGAAAGCCCTCACCACAAATTATTTGTAGCAAAAAATAATCAAAACCAGGCTGTGGAACAAAAATAATTTTTCAGACAAAGATGTTGTTCCGATCTGTAACTGATGCCATCTGGTTGTCTAACAGGCCATGCTGTTAACATGGTTCCCATCATCATCCTAGCGTGTGATTTAGCACACACATGGCAATGATTCCTCTATGAATCTGGTAAGGCTTAAGTCTGTCCTCTGCACTAAAGACTCATGTGAACATGTTTTGGCTATGCTAAGTCTTAATTCAGCTGTGTTTGCAATTTTTATTTGAAAAATTAAAAACACTACAATAGTGTATGCATGGCTTTATCTAATACCATAAAACCAGTCTTGCTCAGGTAATGAACTTTTTTAAAAATGGAAACCAATAATTAACTTGGAAATAGGTCTGCCTCTTCCCCACCTTTTCTACACTGTCCATTCTCTCCATTTGCAATGGTGGCACCATTCTGATCTTGGGAACAGGTAAGTTAGAAAACAGCAGAATACATGTTAACTACTCCATAGAAAAAGCTTCAGTCCCAGCTTTCAACAACACCACTGCCAAGAGCTCCTAAGCTTTGGGGAAGGTTTGGGGGCTGACAAGATCATCAGGCCACAGCTCATCTAGTCCAGCACTCTGTCTTAGATAATGGCACACCATTTGTTTATGGGCATCTCAAGCAGAAGACCTTTAGAGGCATCCTGTCTGTCTCTCTGACCTGAATGTATAGACAGAGCAGGAACAACAGGGCAGGGTCTCCTTGATCCTCATTAATGTGTGGATAAGTAGTTTCAGAATGTGGCCTATGTGGACCCTTGATCTGGATCAAATATAACTGCAAAAAGGGCCACAATTTTAAATGAAGCCAAATGGCTGGAGAAGAGATACCATAAATGGTTGTTTAAAGATGTTTTGGTCATCATTGCAATGCATCTCATGTGAACTGCTGGCATTGTTGCCTGACCTGCACCTGCTTCACCCGAATCTGATGCTTTCACAATGTGGCAAAGTCAAATGATACAAGACAAAACATCAATTTAAATAGTCTTTTAATGGAAGTATTGATTTGGGAGCCAGTTTTTCTGAAAGAGGTGTGTGTGGCTGTAATGTAGCTGGGTACCCTTTGTGGGTCAAATCTGACCTTTTTTCAGCTGTCTGGTCAAGCACCCCAAGCCCTTTCCTACTTTTGAATGATCTCCTATCAGTACCCATAAGCACTCTGCAGTGTTTGCCTTCCCTCTGTGTTTGATCTTTGCAAGAGGTTGGAAGGATCTTTTCCTTCCTGCATAGTGCCAACGTGGAAGAAACTCTTCCCCTTGCTGGGACTACAAGGAGGTAAAAGGTCTTTTTCTGAGCACCTAGTCTGCTTTGAACATGACCACAGGCAAATGGAGGCTCAAAAAACACAAAAGCCTCAAGGAATCTATTTGCATATTTATGCCCTAGTGCACTCATATACTTTGGCACATCCCTCCCATTCAAAAATACAACCCAAGGGGATGAATGAATCAAAGGAATCATGTAGACCTCACAAGCCTAGCAGCTTGACCCAAGTGGTCAGCCTCAGACCACACAAAGAAGGGCCAGTCTGAACCAAAGTGATCCATGTGGCTTGGTGAAAACTCCCAGCAGCCTCACCTTTTTGGCCTAGGCGGTCTCTGAGTAGAAGTGCCCTTGGGCCAAGGCTCTGGGGCCGACTCTTGCCTTTCTAACAACAAGACCTGTGACGTGCCTCTTAAATGTGAGGCTGCTGCTGTTGAGTTCTCAGGATATGCTAAGTGTTTTTCGCTTCAGTAATCCTTCTCCCAGCACTTAATGTTAATTACTACCCTGACGTTTGCATTAGGCTGAAGGATCTGGGGACAATTAAGGCCTGTGACACAAAAGAAAACACAACCATCTTCTACCAGAGAGTGAAAGACTTAATGACTGGGTATAAAGGAGTTCTCAGAAATCCCAAGCTGAACATATTCCAGAACATGACTTTCTCTCGAACAGACTCTCTGCCAAAATGACACATCCCTGTGGCTCATTGGAGTCATTTATAAGCTGCCCTTCTCAGTTCTTCTGTCCTGAAATATTTCTGCAACCACAAGACAAGCACCAGGGGATGCAGGGGATGGGGCTACCAATGGTGAAATCTTGCATTATTTACACTAGCAGAGCTAGTGAAGGATTCTGTGCTTCTTGCTCAATCTGGCAGGAAAAAAAGAAAAAGGAAAGACTGAGAAGAAAAATAATAGCAGCAGCACAGAAGGAGCTGGACTCCCACCAAATGTTTAATTCTTTGTGGCTGACTTCGGTTTTCCACTCAAAATCCCTAGATGGCTTTTGGCTGTAAACTAATATCGGAAAGCATCCTGTTCCTCTTCCGATTTTCCTTGAAAAACCAAAGCTTGAGGAATACTACACTTTGAATATAAACTTGAGGTTGAACCAGAGGTTTTTGAGGCTTACAAGTAGGAATGAGGCTGCTAGAGAGGAGCATTCTTTTAAAAAGTAAAACAAAATCATGCCCCTTTTTGCTCCTTGTGAACCAATGAGGGCTCTACAACCCAATGTAGCACAACATTTCAAGTAAACACAGCAAATCAGTACAGTGACTGAAAACCACCTAACACAGAGGGAAGGATTCTGAACACTTAAGAAGGCCATTTTTAAAATGAAATGCCTCATCAGACCTAACTGTAGGCTATACATAAACATATCAGGAAGAGTGTTGCAGTGAGGCTCCCATACTTGCCTTCCTTTTGTTTCAAAACACAAAGCAAACAAGGACATAACCCTAACAAGGCTCTGTGAACCAGTTTGGCCTTGGGGTTAGCATGTTGGAGTCTTATCTGATAGTTTCCTGGTTCAATTCTGCACTCCTCAACACAGCCAGCTGGGTGGCCTTCAGTTAGTCACAGCTTTCTTTCTGACCTCTCACAGCCCCATCTACGACACAGGGTGTCTGTTGTGAAGAGAAAAACAGAACGCTTTGCAAGCCACTTAGAGTCCTCTTAAAGAGTGGGAAAAGCAGAGTATAAAAGCCAATCTGTCCTCCTCCTCCTCCTCTTTGTGATGGGTCTGCAATGTTAAAAAGAGATGTAAAAGGACCATGCAAGTGATGGGGCCCCCACCCAGCACCCCCCAATTCACCCTGGGGTCACGCTGGCATGGCGTTTTCCTGCTGCTGCCAGCTCGATTCTGGCTGGAATAGGCCAATGACATTCTGCGCATGCTCGCGGGGCAGCCCCTCATTGGCCGGGCACCCACGCCTGCGCAGATGGCCAGGTGAGGCCAGGTGAGTGCCCGGCCAATGAGGGGCCACCCCGCAAGCATGTGCAGAATGTCGCCAGCCTATTCCAGCCAGAATTGAGCCGGCAGCAGCAGTAAGCGCCATTCGCGCATGTGTGACCCCGGGGCGGGGGATGCTGGGGGGGGGTGCCACTTTCATTGTCCTGATCCAGGCCAATGCAGGTGGCAGGACCCCAGGGAAGGGACCCGACGTGCCTCCTTACCCCTGGCTGCGAGACAGCCATTCGGGGGAGACTGCAGGAGGGTCTTTGGCCCAAACACGTTGAAGCCACTTTCCCATTTGCACATAGGCAGAGAAAAGATGCATTCAGAACACGTCCGTTACTTGCCAGTGCAGATGGGAAATGTCTTCAACGTGTTCTGGCTGAAGCATCCTCTTCTCCGTGAACATTCTAAGCCAAAAAACCTGGATTTATAGACAGGATGAGAGCATGAGGGCCACATCTAGTCCACTTCCCTGCTCATACCACAGAAGTGAAAATGGACTGGCTTGCCAGGACAAAACTGTACTCTGGATAAGTTGAACTGAGGAGCAATAGTCCACTTATAAAACAAACCGAGGGGTGGGAGTGTGAGGGGTGTGAATAGAAGACAGCCAAAGGCCGACCAACTCTAGGTGTGATCATGACCTTAAAGGGCTCTGGCAGAAACTTAATGGCTACAGAATTTTGTTACCCAGCTTTGACATTAGCAAGGGCCAGCAGAAGGTGTGTGTGTGAATGCCACAGCCCTCCACTCTTGAGTGCAAATACTCTGGCCCAGGTAAGATATGCCTGGGCAATTCAAGTACAGAACCATTATACAGTTGAACAATAAGACCTGAATTCACAAAATGAGATTAGGTACTTTCCACAAGAAAAACTGTCCTTTTTTCAATGGGCAAATTATTTGCTTTCAATTATTCATTTAGGTCATCTTACATATGGTGAATTATTCATTCAGGTTTCCCTCTGAGCTACTCATGATGATCAAATATAAGGTCAGAAAGTAATTTTACCAAGGATCTTCTTGTAAGTGATTTTAACAGTATCTAGGAAAGGCTAGTTTTACATACTAGATTGGATACAAGTGATTTTTTAAAAAAACATGTTTTTTTCTAGTTTAAGCAGGTATACCTGGATTTTAGCCATGCAGCAAACTGGGGCTAAGCATACTATGGATTAACAATCTGTTTGCCACAGTGTAAGATACTCAGTTCCATTTGGCACTTCTTCATTCCCTTCATGAACCAGATCTCAGGCTTATCTGCCATCACCAGAAGAAGCAGTTAAGCTTAAAAGGGCCTTGCATGTGGACGGGCATGATCTTTTGGTAACACTAGGCCTTTTCTGCACTTACCATTGATCCAGTCTCTTAGGGTGCATCCCCATGGGCTTCATTTAGTTTGGGGTGGATTTGGGGCAGCCCCAATGCAAATTGTAGCTCGAATTAACACGTCCCCATGTGACTGAGGACAGCACGGGTTCAAGACGAATCCGTCTGTCCCCATGAAAACCGCAGGAAACCCCTGCATCAGGGAACCACGTCCTTTTTTTCTCCACCCCTCTGCCCTGATAGGAAGCCCAGCTGATGTAACCATGCCCTGTCCCACCTGCTGCAGCAATGACAGGGGAAACCCCTCCCCATTGCACCTCCAAAAACACCATACACTGCATCGATAAAAAAATGATAAAAAGGAAAGCAGCTGATTGCTTGAAGCCGCGGCTGTGCTTCAATCATTTTAGCGGAGGTGTGCTTCTCCGCTTGACAGCAGGCATAACTTTGCCTGACAGCAGCTTTGATCTTCCTCAGCTAAGTGTAGGGAAGCCACGGGCGCTTCACCAATTAAGACAATCAAGCGCTCGTGTGTGTGCTCCGGTAGCCTAACCCCATGCTGACCCATCAGATCAGCCTGGGGCCAAGCTACCAAAGCACACGCCTGTGCAGAGAGTGGCAGATCGCTCTCCAGGCCACGCAAGGAGGACCCCAGGTCCGGCAAGGTAAGGCATCATGAACGTTGGGTGGGTGGGTGGTGCGAGCCCCTGGGTGCGAGTGGGCACCTAGGGGTTCACAGCCAGCTGCTGCAGTCCAATTGGGACTGCAGCAGTTGGCGGGACACTGGGTCACCCCTGGTTCGGTCTTCCCACGCTCCTTTTGAGGGCGGAGTGTGACCAGGCTGGCAGTGTCTTCAGCCTCCATGGGGTGCACGTGTCTCTTACCTGCCTAGGTGTGAGTGGGGAATCCATCCCCATGTGACCGAGACTTCTTGCACTACAGTCATTTGGCTGTAGTACGAAAAGGCCTTAGAACTGAGGATTAGTGGAATAGACTTGTCCATATAGTTTTTAGACTGAGACACCATATTGAATGGATCTGTATTAAAATGCAATGCCATTAAATATTTAAAACATGAGAGATAAAAATAGAGATGGACTCTAGAAAAGCAGAAGTACCAACAGATGCTGTATGAAAACCGTTAACCCTATCAAGCAAAAGGTTATAATGGCAAATTCTACAGGCAAGGACCCACGTGAGAGCTGTGCTCTTAAGATGAGAATCAAAACACAGGAGTCCTTGTGTTGTACAAGCAGTAATCACAAGGATGCACAGGCAGTGTTGTGATAGGTACAGCACCCAGGCAGAACCCTGATTTACCAGACACAAAGAAGCTTTTAATTAGTGGTACAACCATAATGTAATGGCATTGCTTTTGCATGCTAAAAAGCAAGCTCTCTGTGGTGAACACGGTATGGGAAACTACTGAGAAAATAATTTGGAATGGGCTAGGTTCCAGAACAAAAGGGGAGGAGGATAAACTGAAGGAAATCTTTGGAATAAATATCCCTATCCCATTTTCTCTTAAGCAACCCCAATGAGCCCATTGCACATAATTCAGGACGGTTACCCATGCAGGAAAAGGTTGTTTTTCTTCTGTGAACTTCCTTGATTCGTCTTTTAGACCCATGACACAATTTATTTCACAAATATGCTTAAAAAGAGTCACTTCATGGACAACAAAAGGTGCCCAGCAGGAGCCTGAGGAATGTGCCACCTCCAAGCCAGCATGATCCAGAGTGAGATAATTTGCCCCATAAAGCACTTATCAGAGTGGGACCCCTGTGACACCACAGTGTGGATTGACAATGGCTGTGCAGATGACTTATGTGGTTTGCCTTCTGCCTGGTGCCATTAATAAACACGCAGAAAATGGCTGACTTCCAGGGCCATTTCCCCCACGTCGCTTAAGGGTCCCAGTCAGAAACTTTAACTTCAAAGTTCGTGAGGGCAAGAGCGGGGAATGCCTCCCACTCTTCATTATTTGTTTAACCTCTCTGCAGAGGCTGCCTTTAATACACACAAATGTTTGGGGTGTTGATTATAAGGAAACTGCTGATTATTTACTCACCTCTTTGGAGTACCCTGTTATGATACCTCTTCTGAACCAATCACAATGTCTAGGAGTACTTTAAGCAATATATTAAAAGTATATAACTGATGGGCCAGACTCAGGAAAGGTTGGACTAAGAGAACAAGAACAGAATCAAAAAGAATATAAGAGGAACCCTACTGGATCAGACCACCACAGACCATCTAGTCCACCAGTCTATCCCCCACAGTGGACCACCAATTGCTTCTGGACAATTTTATTGTTGAGAATAAAGAACATAGAAAATGCATAGATTTATTACAGTAAAATGTTTAAAAAACAACAGAGCTACACGAGAAAGGGAGGGAAGGGAGGCAGGCAGGCATGTCTCTGAGCAAGTGCAAGAGAATACCCAGAAACTGCAATGAGGCATCAGAGAACATAAGTAGGCATTGATCCAAGACGTGTGTGTGTGTGTGTGTATAGAGTATGTGTGTGCATATACATAAAAATATGAGTTGTTGTAGTTTACCAGTGCTACTTTAAAGATACCCACCTGCCCACTCACTCACCCACACACTGTCACCAGTCTCTATGTTCTCTCATAGATGTTCAGCTTACACATTTTATAAGCTAAACAAAACTGTCAAAGTGGCCTGCTTATTTGCTAATCATCTGCTCTAGCAGGTTTTTTTAAAAAAAATCAGCAAGGCTTTTTTCAAAGTTAAAAAGAACCAGGGTTATGATTAACTGAAATGTGACTAAAAAAACTTGTATATTTTAAAACTATTTTGTCTTCCTTCATTCTTTCACAAGCAGTGTCAAAAATGCTATCAATTGCAATGAAAGCAGAACCTGCACAATGACTTACCAGAACATTGCTAGAGGTAAGAAGAAGCTGTCGTGACAGTTTTATCAAGCTGGTGAGTGTTATAATATTGTTGCTTTTTAAAATATGGCTGCATTGATTAAGCATGGAAGCACTTCCAGAATCTTTGAGGAGTATCACAAGTAGAGAATGAATAAAAAAGCATGTTTCTAATTTGATGCAGCGTAGGTTGGAATTATTTCCCATGGCTTGTATTGGGGTGCAAGCATAGAAAATAGGAACAGCTGCAGTTAAGCACCCCTGTCTTAAATTAAAACATGACTAATTTGTTCCATTGATTCCAAAGGGTCCTAATTTCAACCAGCTAAACCAATATTCAGTTCGCTATTATAAACAAACAATTAAGAATGTGATCAGATAGGGTTTTTTTCAATTGCCCCTATTAGAAACCATGCCACTATAAGCCTATGAACTCCCATAAACCCTTGTTCTCAGCTAGAGAGGCTCTGCCAGGCATGGACAACTATATACATATACCACAACTCTGTGCAAAGCTCAATTAAGATATTTTATATGAGACAGAAATGAAAAACAGATGTGCTCTGGGAGTTCTTAGTATTACAAAACTTACAAACAAAAGGATTCCCCCTTGAGTTCTGCATACATAGCTATCTAGCACCTTAATGAGAAATCAGTCATTAGCACCCAGACAGCTTTGTTTGCATGGATGCTCAGTGGAAAACAAGACGCCTATCTTAAGTGTCAGCTACTGTAAAGACAAACCTGACTCAGCAAGCAGCAAGCCAGGTCAAAAGCTCAGTTGTTGGGACCCCTTGAAACAATCTGCCCCTTCACAGATTCAAATCTTCCTGCTTTAAATCTGATTGGTTTGCCCCTAACATTCTGAGAAGATAAAAGGAGCCTTCTCAGCTCTGGAGGCACACTCATTTTTCCATCACTCCCACTCTGCCTCATTCCTGCTGAAATCACTCTACGCTAGCTGAAATCACTAGACAGTCCTGCACATATATCAGGATCTGAAATTCTCCTGCTTCAGCAAACCACAGCCAGTCATATGCTCCTCCGACCCTGCCCAAAGTCTCTTCTGCCTTGGAGAGAGAGAGAGAGAACGTGCCCTCCTAACCACTAAATACACGCTGTTAAGGGAGTTTAGATGTCCTTGATCGTCACATCCAGCCACATCCTATCAGCTTCTCTCACTGTATCAGGCTACTAAGCCCTTCACGGGGCCACTGGCTGCGTCTTTCCCTGGCTTTCACTTTCAAAGAAAGAGTTAGCGTGGTCATTACTTTCCCTTGGCTGATATATCCACAGGGTTTCACTGAGCAGTTCTCTTAGTTTTAATAATAACGTTTCTTTATTAGATTACAGCACTTTGTTTCAGACAGTTTCTGTTGCAGTATGATAAAGCCTTTCCAACTTTTCTTCCTAAACTCTTAACCAATACTCAGGAACCCTACCTATTTTACTTTTAGGACTAATGGAACCCGACTTTAAAATCCAACCCACACACCACTCCGAGTTGTGTTAGATTAAAAAGCCCTGACTTTCCTCAGACCTGCCCTTTTATCTCTCTCTCTCTCTCTCTCAGGAATTTCCGCTCCCTCATTGGTCGATTCTTTGGGCTGCTTTCCTCCTCCCCACTTGATTAGACAGGCCATGCCTCCTTCCACTCTAACAGCTTTCTCTTACTGAAAGCTGCCAACTTGTCCCAGGGTTATCACAGTGACGCTTTCAAAATGGAACTACAAATTTTGTGTATTTTATTGTAGAAATTCTGTTTTTGTATATTTGTGAGCTTCCTAGAGAAGCCATTGTTCAGTTAAGTGGCATAATAAATAAAGTCAAGCACATTCAAAGGCTCACACCAGTTATCTAGAGGGATTTCTGGCCTGTTTATTTACTCCATGCTATAAAGTCTTCTCAACCTAATGCCACCACAAATGGAGACACAGTGGGGGTAGCAAAGGTAAGGGGAGACACAGCTTAAAAAGTGTGTCCGTGCACGCACACACACACACACCCTTGGCTTTGGCTTTGGCTTTAGCCAAAACAGACCTTCACCTTGACCTATTTATTGCTCAAAGTGAGAAAGCAACTACTAGCAAAAAGGAACTGTCCAGACCTTACAACTTCAAGGATTACTTTGAAACAAATGGGTAAAGTCCTGTGAAATGTCATAAATCTGAAATAGGGTACTGGAACAGTATATACAGTGGTGGGAAAGCAAGCAGGATTTTCAGGCATCTCCCGCACAGTCCCTGGGACCATACTAGCTACCAACAAGGAACACACGTGCCACCCACTTTTAAAATGTTCTCCCAAGAATTTCCAGCTGTGAACCAGTCTATCTATCCAGTGTGCAGACAGCTAGAAGGGCCAAGCAGCACTCAGAGCTCAGCACTATTACTCTGAGCTCCTGGAAACAGCCCTGGAAAAGGGCTGTTTGCATCATGACGCAAAAATGAAAAACCTGTCCTGCATCTTCAGAGGCCCAGGAACTTTTGCTCGCATTTCCAGAGTTTGGTCAAGGCTGGTTGTCATGATGCAGATGTCTGTTGTCATTGTCCACAGTGCCTATATCTTCCTTGCCCAAATTACTCAACTTGGGCCAGGAAGGATGCTCCATAATATGCAGAAGCAACCACAGTGTCTTACAGACTACCTTAACTTTTGACCCTTTCCACACTGGGTTTTCCAGGACAAGGTCTAAAGGAGCTGATGTCCACATGCCAAGGGCTATCTGGAATTGTATTTGGGCAACATGCCACCTAGACACCTTCATGGAATGGAACAGACTCAGTACAGAAGGGCTTGGTCATAAGAAACAGTGGGCTTAAGACTTGGTTTTGTCTCCCTTCAAGCAATTTCCAGAGTGGAAAGCAGCTAAGTCATGTGGTACTGGAGAAAGGTTAGTTCAGGGCCCTTTCTGCTCTTACTTCATTTAATCCATATTACCCATAGCATTTCTGCACTTACTTTCCCGTCCTGTTGGACAGGAAAGGTGCATTAAAGACTAAAGTGTACTCGTGTTTGCACTTAGGAACACTAGTACATGATAGCCTAGCCCTAATGCAACCAGAGACTTACCTGTATTCAGTTGCATGGCCAATCCTCTGCAGAGCACTGCCATTTTGTTGCAGCAGTCTGCGTGACTGTATGTGCACCATCAGCATTGTCACAGTGACGATGATGCTCTGCACAAGCGCAGTCATGTCAATGGGTCATCTGAGGTCCCAGCATGCTTGTGTGGCACTTCAGGTGGCCCCCTCAACTGGAAAGAGTGCAGATGGTCTCCTTGTGGATGGAAAAGGTAAGCTTTTGGTCATGTTAGGTAAGGGTTGGGTTGCTTTGTGGTGCATGATTTCATGCCCCACAGCTAGTATGCAATTAGTCAACCTCTGGGAAGGCATGGGACATTTGTAGGCTGTAAACGCCTCTTGCAAGTGCAGATGCCCCTGCCCAGATGTTGACTAATTGCATACTATGGGTCCAATTGCAGCAGTGTCTCTAGATCTGTCATTTGCTAGAGCTATATTAGCTAGATCCTGATCGACCACAGGTAGAGATAGAGGCATTGAGTGGACTTTAGAACAGCAAACGTGTGCTAAAAAGTGCTAGGTGGTCTACCACTAATCTATATTAGTGAGCTCTTAGCAGAGTACTGATCTGTGTCTATTCTACTCCCATGCAGATGATAGCGTTCTTACAAATGAGTACAGAAAGGGCCTGAACGTGCCTCTAATGCTTGAAGAAAGTTTTGATGTCCTGCTCAAGTGCATTTTGGGGAGATAAGACCCTAACTGTTTCCAGAACAACAGTAGGTGGTGTTTTTTGACTTGAGCATAGGACTTCAATTTTTATCCCCATAGCACTGTTAAATGTGTACCACAGCACACAATCTGCTGGAAATGTAAATCATCCACTTTGCACTGGTGGTTAAATATTTGCTTTCTGAGCTTCTGTGAGAAGATCTGGGGATGAGGAGCTGGGAGAGATGATCAATGACCCAAGGAAAAAATAGGCATGTTAATGGGTGATCATGTTTAAACACAAAGATTGCGACAGCAGGAACACCACCTTTTCTTACAGAATACTTGATCAAAAATTGTAATGCAGGGGATCGCGTGCAACTTGAAAAGTGTGGGAGAAGGTGTTCCTTTTCTTCTTTTTTAAGGGGTTTGTTGCCATGATCTTCCAGATAAGGGGAAGCTTTTTACATGGAATAGGATTCCATGGGGAATAGGGATGTGCACAAGTAGTTTTTTTGGCATTCAATTCGTAATGAATTGAATGTTAGAAAATTCGTATTTGTTGGAATAGATCCCTTTCAAATGTGGTACGCATATCTGATCTGAACGGATACGTATCCGATACCAACGCATAAGTATCAGATATGTATCTGATACATATCCAAGGGTGCATCCCCATGGCATGTCTTATTTCGGTTTAAGGAAACCGAAATAAGTGAACTGGGTTAACCCTGCTTAAACGATGTGCAAGTTAACCCGGTTCTGTGGCATTCCGATTCCAGCCTTAACCTGGAATCAATGCTGGGGGTCCGGACGGCAGCCCTGTCCTCCCGCCCATTGCTCTCTGATTGGTGTTCCCTCCCAGGATCTCACCCTCCCTTCCCTTTGCGTCATCCATGCTCCGCCGGGGATTCCCTGCCCGATCCACCCTCCCCCTTCCCAGCAGCAGCAGCAGCAGCCATCCATCCATCCATCCATCCATCCATCCATCCATCCATCCATCCATCCATCCATCCATCCATCCATCCATCCATCCAGGCGCTGCGGCGTGGGCGGCTTCGCCCTGGGGCTCCTCGTTGCCCGGTGGCAGAGCTGCTCCGCTGCCGCTTTGCCCCGCAGAGCCGCGGCCGCCGCTGGCTGGAAGAGGAGGAGAGCCGAGGGGTGGACGAGAGGGCGGGCGGGCTCAGCAGGGAGAGTGGGCTGGGAAAGTTCCCCGGGGACTTTCCTTTTTAAAGTTCAGAACAGCGCAAAACTGCAACATTGTAGCTTTGGAGGTAGTGGCCGGCCGGTGCCTTAGACTTTGAAAAGTGGCATCTCGGGTGTGTGTGTGTGGGGTGTTATTTCGGAGGGGGGCGGAGAGGGAGCAGCTCCGGGCTAAGGGGCGCCGCGTCCGCATTCAGAGCCTCCCAAGCTCGGCATCGCAACGCAACTCGCCTAGGTGCGCCAAGGTGCAGGGCAGCTCCAGCTTGGCAAATCAGGCGCCGCCGAGGGGGGCGCCGGCTACTTAAGTATCTATTAAAAAGAGTCCTGAGGTGGCTACAATCCATGGCGAGGCGATTGGCGGCTGCTGAGGCGCCTCTCAGCCTCCCCCTGCGCAGCCGCCGCCGGTTGCTTCTCCAAAGGGCTCCGGGCAGGGGGAGCTTCTCCTGCAGCTGCCGCTGCTGCTTCTCCTCCTCCTCCTCCTCGCCCCGGCCGCCGGGTCACGCCGCTTCTACTTCCTACCTCCAGCGCGCCGGAGTTTCTGCCTCATGGCAGCCACCTCGCCTGCCCTGCTGCCTCGACCTGCGGGGGACTCTGGGCGGGTGAAGGCTCCCGTAATCCCTGCTCGCCTCGCCTCGCCTCAGTCATGTGTGCGCCAGCAGAGGCAGAGGCGCCCGGGCTGCCTCCTCATGTGCGCTCAGCCCGCCGTCGCCGTCGAGCCTTTGGGGAGCGGCGGCAGGAGACACAATGCCGAGGCGGCTCGTAGCAGGGAAAGGGACTTTCCTTTTTAAAGTTCAGAACAGCGCAAAACTGCAACATTGTAGCTTTGGAGGTAGTGGGTGGATTCTTTCAATGAAATCATTTGAAAGCAAGCTATTGGGGAAGGGAATCCTAAACATGACGTGCCTACAATACTGAGAGCCCATTGGTTACAGTGCGATTGGGGGCGGGACAGCCTTAACACAGAATCTCATCCCGGAAACACGTATCGACGCACGATCCCGGAGTGAGACCTGTTGAAATCAGGATTTACTTTAAAACGGGTTAAGGTGGTTTAACAACGGAAGGAGCGTGTTAAGCCGAATTCCCGTCTGAACTGGGTGGAGTCAAAACATTTTGAATTCGAGATAAGGACGCCGTGGGGATTCGCCCCAATACGTATCCCCAGTTTAACAAATTTCCAAACTGTTCATATGAATGTTCCAAAACATTTGTATTTGTACAAATATTAATGTACGAATGTCATAACATTCAATTAGTGTACGAATATCCAAATTTGTATGAATAGTGAATGTTTCGAATATTCATGGACCTCTCTAATG
The DNA here is from genome assembly GCA_023333525.1 of Aspidoscelis tigris stejnegeri. Classification (NCBI taxonomy): domain Eukaryota; kingdom Metazoa; phylum Chordata; class Lepidosauria; order Squamata; family Teiidae; genus Aspidoscelis; species Aspidoscelis tigris. The sequence goes on from JALMGA010000001.1 coordinate 101,571,086, forward strand.
GGGAATGTGCAAAGGGATTCTAGCCAGGACTACAAGTGCCACCTTGATGCAGGAGTTTGGACTCTCATGGGAGAAGTAGAAAGCTATACTGTATGGGATTTGCAGGATTGCAAAAGGGGACATTGGCTCTAGCAAAATGCACCCTCCCACACACATGCCCTGAACTAGGCACCAGAGACATTTCTGTCCCAGAATTATGCATGTTTGTCTTTAAACACACAAACTGTGATAGCTTTTGTTAGTGACGCAACAGGGAAATTTGAGGGATGCACAAGTTATTAGGGCATGCAATACCGGAATTCCAGAGCAAGGTACAGGACTGCAGGTGTGCAGATGTGCAGTGAAGTGAAAAGCAAAATGAAGGTGCCCAGTATGCAAATGACTGGTACTGTGGAGATGCACTGCCTGGGACAGCCAATCATATTGCGCTGACATCAGAGAGGGGAGAAAAGCAGCTGGGCTAGTCTGAGGAACTTCAGGCGGAATATACAAAGTCCGTGCTGTTAATGGAGATGAGAATGGAGAAGCTGAGGTGCCTCAACCATTTTGTATGCAGACATTCCTGAAGGGAAATGCGCTTTTGCGGAGGCTCAAAGTCTTTCAGGAATATGGTGTGCAGCTGAAGAAGAAGAAGAAGAAAAGTTGGCTTTTTTACCTCACTTTTCCACCCATTTAAGGGGACTCAAAGCACCTGACAAAATTGCTATTCTTCACCCCACAGCAGAACACCCTGTGGTGGGGCTGTAAGAGCGCAGAAGAGAGCTGTGACTAGCCCAAGGTCACATAGCTGGCTTCATGTAGGAATGCGGAATCAAACCCAGTATTCCCAGGTAAGAGTCCGGCTCCCTAACCACTATCATGGATTCTGTTTTGTTTTTGCAGATTGCTGAATATGTACACTAACATCTCCAGTCATAAGTGATAGGGTTGGATGATAGACACCCCCACCCCCCTTGTGTATTGTCACCATTCCAGCCTCCATGATTAATGTGGTTCTGTGTGCACAATGAACCCATAGCAGGCAGAACCCTGGAGCCAATGTAATCCCTGTCCTACTTCAAGTTAAACGGAAATCTAAACTATTTTGAAACATCTTTCCAGAGAAAGTCTTAAGCTAAACAGGAAATTGAATTAAACAAAGAGTTAAGGAATGGATGAAAGAAAGGCTACAGAAAGGTGTCTTGCAAGGCTATTTATAGCACTGAAGCAGAAAGACTGATGGAAATGTGAGAAAAGGAACCAGCCCCTTTTCATTTTAATGCATCAAGATTCTTCTTTGCTCCTGAAAAATCCCCCTGCATCTTAAACCCATCTTCCTCCTTGATACTGATGTGGCCTGACAGGTGTACACTTGTGTGGTCTGTTACTGAATTACAGCCCCTTAGGAGAAAACTATTTCAAAAAGGAACAAGCTAAACAAATGATAAAACAAAACAAAACCTTACCTTCATCAGCCTACTGCCATTTGGATTACACACACACACACACACACACATGCTGCCGCCATTCCTCTAGCAAGGTTTTGATGAAGGCTGAACTACCTAAATATATTTAGAAACCATTCATTTGTGCAGACTATTGGGGAAGCTGGCTGTAGATACTGTTCGCACAGAGGGTGAGTTCCCATAGACGTTTAAATCAGAATAGAATCCGAATTCAGTACCCAATGTTCCCATTTAATTTTTTATTCCGGATTTATGTGTACTATCCTGCAAAATTCCACAGAAAAAAAGCCCTGAGAAAAACTGTTCTTGGGCCCCTTTTGGAGCCGAGTCCACTTTTTTTCTCCCCAAATGGGAATGCTCTTGGACTGTTTGGGGCGGAGATCTAGCCTTCTGGCCATTGCCTGCCAGATGTGGGTGGGATTTCACAGCTGCAAAGGTCTCCCCCTTCCCTTGCCATGCCCACAGTGCTAGAGCCCTGATCAAAAAAAGGCAAAGGTCTGGATTTTCCCTGAACGGGAAAGGGAGGGAGGAAGAGAGGCTAGGCTGCAGCTTTGCTTTTAAAACTTTTTCACTTTTCTGCAAACCTAGATACAAATGAATCCATTAGCAGTTACTAGCAATGTATAACAATCAGAGGGATACATTTGTATCAAGGTTTGGAGAGCAGTGAAAAGATTTCAAAAGCAAAGCTGCAGCCTAGCCTCTCCTTGCCCCATCCCCCGCATGATCTGACAGCCTCCAATTTCAAAGAAATCACTTGTGCTCTGCTCCTTGGCTTATCTGCGTGAGTATAAACTTGCTGTCTTCCTTGTAATGTGTATGGCAGTAACATTACCAGGCAGGAGCCCTCAATCTGAAAGGGACTGAGTGAAAGGGAAAATGTGACTGCTTTAAGTCTCTGATTGACCATGGCAGGTTTATTTACAGGGTTTGCACTAAGTAGAGGGGCTGAGATTAAAAGGTCCTGTTCTCCATGAATGGGAACGGCAATATTTGGATTCAGCCTTGTTTGTCATCAGGCAAATGAGAACAGCCCAGAACGCGCACTCAGTCCTGTATCCAGATTAAAGTAGTCCAATCAGGACTAAAACGGTCCAGCCAGGACTTAAAAAATCAAGTGGGAATGTGGACAGAGTCATGCAAAGTTTGAAAAAAAACACTATGAACCCCGGATAGCACCAGCCGTTTGTACAAGAATCCCTGCCTGATGTTTTCATAATCTGCATGCTTTCAGGGGCACATTTGTAATGATTTTTAAAAAGGAATCTGCAATAAGGACCCTCATTGGCTGTGGTCACACCTTCACTTTAATCCTTCTTCAGTCCACCTTCAGGTCTGACTGCTCACACCTTTTCATTTCTATCCATTTTTCTACCTTCCACTTCCGTTCAGGAAAGTCCACAAATAAAATGCATAGAAATGAAAAGGTGTGAGCCGTCAGACCTGAAGGTGAACTGAAGAAGGTTCTCGTTCTTCAGGTGTGATCAAGGCCATTATGTAAGCCAGGCACAAGCCCAAGTCATGACCTACAGGTCTTTGCATGGCCAAAATGTGAAAAAGTTGCTTATGAAAAGAAAAACAAATGTCCATATGGAAATTTACTTACCGGGGCCAATGTTGAATTCTTGAACATAAAGCAGAATGTACAAATTAAAAAAAATGCACTCTAAAAATACAGAATGCACCATAACTGTCTGGATGCTTTTAAGGAAAGGAGCACAGATTACAGCACAGTTTTTGGTGATGTACTCAACAAACTTAGGCTTTTTCTGCACCAGGCCTTATTCCCGATTATATTCTAGAATTCCTGCTGTCTGGATGCTGGTGTAAACAATGGCAGACCTTCTCCAGGGCCTGTTGTGGTCTGCATTAGCATGCAGACAGCAAGTTCCTATGATGGGATAAAATCCAGAATAAGATCAAGTGCAGGAAGGGCCTCAGTGACTTTAAAAAGTCTATGGCTGCGTCCCCAAAAGACTTATTTGCTTCTCTACTGTCGCTCTACTGTCCCTCTATTCAAGCGGACTTTAAAAGTCCCATGCAAATCAGGAATAAGCATCCGCATGAGGCTCAGCAAAATGCGTGTTTTTAACACACTTTCTGTCCCCATGGGAGCTGTGTTTTCTTTGTGCACATCTTTTTCTCCACGCCCCTGCTCTTGTCGATAGGGGGCCAGTGGGAACGGGGAGGGACTGCGCTCGACACGGCAACAACCAGGAAGACAACCCCTGACAAGTCCAAAGGAAAAATAGCCATCGGTTCTCTTTTCATCTCCCAGATCTTCCGCCCCTTGAAATGGCTTCTCGTGCCAGCAAAGGCAGTGGCTGCCCGCCCTTCCTCCCTCCCTAGCACCACCTCTCAGATATGACACGACGGCGAAGCCCCTGTTTAATTGAGGCTGTCAGGCTGCTGAGCCCGCAATGAAGGCAGAGGGAGGAAGAAGATGAGAACTCCGCCACTGCCGCCGCTACAGCTGGGGCAACCTGAGCTACCATCCCAGAGGGGGTGCAGCACCCGCATCCCCTCGCCTGGCAATCTGCGGCAAGCACCCTCCTCCTCCTCCTCTCCCAGCGGCAGCGGCCAGCAGATCCTCATCCTTCTCCCTCCTCCTGCAAGTGGTAGGGAATGAGAGGACGGGAGGAGGCGCGGGATCTGGTCGTGAACCTTCAGGATCGCACCTGCCTTTCTTCTGCTGCCCAGGCGGACGGACGGAGGGTCGCCTGTTTCCCTCCCCAAAGCCCCGATGCCGGAGGAGGTGCGCGGGGGAAGCGGGGGCGCAATTCTCCGGTCTCCCCTCCAAGGGACGGCTCGCTTCCCGCATGTGTGCGCAGCTCGATTTTGGCCGCTGTCTCCCTCTCTCTCCTCCCCGTCCTCGGGCTCTTGTTGCAGAAGCTGCACGACGACGGCTGCAAGACGTTTTACCTGTACAGCGCATGATCGCTCATTCACTCTCACCACTTTCCCCTGTTATTGCTGTCAAAATCCTCCCTCTTCACACCTGATAGCGATTGCAACAATGTTGCAATTCTGCACGATTCTGGCTCTTTAGTTCTGAGCTTTAGAAAGGGAAGCTGCTTGTGTTATTGCTGTGTGTGTAGGCAGCAATCCCCGCCCCTTATGCCACAGAGCGTCCCCAAGGTAAATGTTGCGAGGAAAACCCGCAACTTCCAAAAAGAGCGATGAAACTCTTCTTTAAAGGGCAGGTATTTTGTTGCAGGTTTTCCTCGTTTTGTGGCTCTGGAAGTTCGTTAAAAACCCTGGCATGGGGGCGATCAGAGGCAAAAGAAGAGTTTTAGAAGACTTTAAATTGCTTGGGGACAGGGCCTAATACATTTTTCTAAGCAACATGATAAGATAATACTGACAATAATATTCATTCTCTTGATTTCTTTCTGAATGCCTCCTGGACATTTTTTGTGGACTGTCTTTGGATCTTCATTTCAGGTTGCAATATTTATTGATAGGGGATAAGGAGGAACTGATAGCACTAAGCATTGCCGCAGTGCAGAGGGATGAGCTAATGGAACATCATCTCATGCAAGCTGCTTGCGACAGAGAAGAAGACGGCTTTTTGCCAGCAATAGATATGTTAGAGGGATGGGTGAAACCTTTTTCCCAATGTCTGTGAAACTTTCCATGAAGATAGTGATGAGGAACTTTGAGCTTGAATTTGAAGAGTTGGTTTTGCCCTCCCACACACTCTGGGTGGGCAGGCAAACCACAGACTGTCATTTGTGAAGCCAAAAAGCACTGGGTACACATTTAATTACTGTGTTAGCACTCAAGAAGACTTTCTATGCAGGGAGTCAGCTGCGGAGGATTGGCAGAGCTCTTCACTTGCTCCTTGCTGCTTCTTAGCTGTCCTTTCACTGTGACATAATAACAGGATAAACCTGTATCTGTGATCTGAACTATGCAAGTGACAGCAGAAAAGATATGCTCCCGAAAGCAGCTCACTGCAGTAAAGCAAAGGTTGTGCCTTGCTTTTCTTGTCATGCATTTGTTTTCTTTGGAAAATGTTCCCTTTGGGAAGTCTGTGTGGTAGAGCTTCCACGCCTGACCTACAGCAACCAGAGTCAAAGGAATACACAGCTTTCGTCCTTTTAACAGGCACGCAGAGGAATCTGTAACATCACCTCCTATCTCTTTGGCAAATGGCACAGGCAGAAACATCCTTTATTTTGGGGAGTCGTGAGAGAACCCATGTGGTGAAGTGGCTGGACTGTTTTGTTAGGACCCAGGAGTTCCTGCCTTCAGATCTGGGCTTGTTCATGAAAACTCGCTAGGGATGCATCCAGAGGTCAGTTACTTAATTCCACTATTTTTGGACATTCTAGAATAAAGCATGGGCATCTGTATTTCATTCCAAATATCCAAATATAGTGGAATATGTAATGGATGTCTGGATGCAGTCTAGGTTATCTTGAGCCAATCACTGTCTTCATGCAAATACAGATTGGTCCTAAGGATGGCCGCTGTGGTGAAGAAGACCCATTTTCTGCATCAAAGGGCATCTCCATGACGCTATTTCAGAGCATGCAGGCACCCAGTGATGTGGTGACCAAGTCACTCTTATGGAAGGTAGGAAATCATGCAGTTTGCACGAAGTGTCTACTACAGAATCATAGGGTGTTTTTCCACCGTCACTAGAAGTACCCATTAATGGGTACTTAATGGGTACTTCTAGTGACAGTGGAAAAACACCCATACTCTATTCAAATGAATACAAGTTTTGTATTCCATTCAATATGAATCAAACATGAAAAAAAAAAATCATGCACATCCTTACCTTACCCGGGAGGCTAAATACATAACTGAAAGTTTCTGAGACTTCATTAAAGAATTCAAACTACCTTTTACCAACCATGCGAAAACAAAGCCAAGCTGGAAAAAGAAAAAAGGGGGGGGGGATGATTTACTTCATTAGAAATTCATACAAATTGGGGGAAATTTGGACATTCAAATTCGAATCGAATGTTGGCACATTTGAAGACTGACATTCAAATTCAAACCATATGTTTTGATACATTCATATGAAGCTTCGTATGGGATTCGAATGGGATTGATATGGATTTGTATGGGATTGAACATTCGTACCAAATACGAATCCTACCACATTCGAAGGGGATCTATTTGAACGAATACGAATTTTCTTGCATTTGATTTGATATGAATTCAGTACAAAAGTTCTCAGTACATACATTGGAAAGCACGTCTAACCCACCCACCCTATTAATTACAAGGATGTGTGAATGACAATGTCCGAAGGGAAGTTTTAAAAGAGTAATATTCCTGGCTGAGGAAAACTGATGGGCAGTCAACAATAGGCTTATTGCTATGTTTCTGAGACAGGGTTCAGCTTCCTTTGTGTCAGCTGGCTGTGTATCTAAAAGTAATTGGGATCGAAGATTCTGTCAGTGATGACAAAAACAAAAACAGTGCAATTCAGTCACATCATTTCAGTCAGCATTTCTTCCTGTTTACCTTGTAAATGTTGTGTCTGGCGCTGATATACAAGAGTCACAATAAGCTTGGCAATTGACATGCTTGGATCCTCTCACTACTTGAATTATTCCTATTCCACAACTCTTCTTGGCCCAGAAAAATGTACACACATGCGGGCACATGAGAGCTCCTAATGAATTTCTGCCCTCCAGCTACAAAAAAAGCATGCCACTTTGCATTTCCCATCAAACACACCAAGATTTCCAGAACACTTGGTTCATCCTTCTTTCACTTCAAGTTCTATAAAGAGGAAAATGTGACCCATGTTGGAAATTCCTTCATGATTAGAATGCTCTCAGACACACCAGAGTTCAGACAGCTGGCAGAAACAATGTTAACACTGCATTTTCCCAAAGCACTTTACTTATATAATCTCAGTGATTTCTTTTTTAAAAAATTCTGTGTGGTGGGCTATTATTAATTTACAACACAATAAGAGTTAGTGACTTTTTCAGCAGCTATAAATCAATAAAGGTTGACTAAGGCCATTTTCAATGGCTTTTTAAAAATGGCACAAAAGTGGCAGAGAGATGAAACAGTCACACCTACTCTCCATATGACCTCTCTTGTTCTGGAACAAGGACCTTAGTTCCTCTGGTGGACCCGATTAAATTGGTCTACAAGAGATCCTGATTAAGGACCTCTTAATCTGGATCTGGCTTCATCTAGTGCAGACTGAGCTGGACTAGCAGGGGGCAGGGCCTCTTTGATCTGCATCTGTATGTGATGGGAGCCTCAGGATCTGGATTAAGAAGCTTCTCATTCTGAATTACAGGTAAACGCAGAAAGGACCATAGGCAGTAACAGCCCAACATGTTTTGACTCTCCAATAGACATAAATGTCCAAGTAAGATTCAAAGGGTGTTTCCGCACTGGCCTCGGAAATCCCACTAAAGACACATTAAAGACGCATAAGGACACATACAAAACTTACCTTCCGCACTGGAGGACGGATGAGGGACCCTTCCAGGGGGCCGCTTCATACACCAGTGGGCAAGATCCATTCTTAATGGGGTCTCACTACTGAAAAATCCATTATCCATGAAGACCTGGAAAATTAGGTCTTCAATCCATCCCCTTGCCTCGGTTCATTTGGAAGGAGGACGCTTCCACACATGGAGAGGCAAGGGGACAGGTGTGCCAGTGGCCACCATCTTGGGAAGAGCAGAAGCAGGCCGGTCTGCCTCCGGAGCCCCTCCTCCAGGCGCTACGCGCCGGTGGAAACACACGGTGACTGGCAGCTGAATGCTCCAGTCCCGCGGCTCCAGGGGCAGGAGCAGCGGCACGGGAGGCCGGCTGAATTTGGGAATGGGTGCTGCGGCCTCCACACAGGATCCAGAAGATCCGGCCCTCAGGATCTGTCCTCCCTGTGCGTGTGTGGATGCAGGAGGCCTCTTCAGATCCGTCCCTATTTGGGACAGATCCTCCAGAGGACGGATCACTGGGAAACAGATTTTCTTTAATCGGTTTCTCTGCGGCCAGTGCAGAAGCACCCAAAGTTTCTATTTTCTGGTTCACCACTTAGCCTCATAACCACACTACATTGTGCCTTAAGAATGCTCACAAAATTTCATTCCAGCTAAGGACAACAAAGCCAGTTTCTCTAACTACTGCAAATGCCTTTCTTGCTGCAGCCTTACAAATACGTGTGGGACTGCTGCGCTGCTCCTTGTTTCAGTTTCTCCAAAATAGTTGTGAAATTCATTCATGCATGAACCAGTTGCTGAATGGCTGTAACGTAATGATCCTGTATTTTACCATTGCTTCTGCTTTTTGTTTGTTTTTGTCTCAGCTGCAACCGTTACAGGAGATTGTGCATCTTTCACTTAAGAGCAAAAGAAGAGAGCAAACAAAGTGGAAAGTTTGAGTCCCTGGATATTCTATTCCGTATCCTAAGAACTGTATCCGCCAATTTTACAAGCTGATATTCTTTGAATTGTTTTGTCCCTTCTCTCAGATTCAAGTGCTAATGGGTCAGCTGCACCTATTGTTGTTTGTTGTTGTTGTTGTTGTTGTTGTTGTTGTTGCTGTGCTAATGTTTTCTCCAGTAATGCGAAACAGCTGATGGGTATAGTCTGGAAAACTGTGGGTAAAAAAAATCAATATGCATTCAGACTCCAACTGTATAAGTGGAGAGCAAGCTAGTTTTGCAAGACAATAGAAACCCCCCATGGTTTCTCTGCAGTGCCAAAGGCAGCATGCTAAAATACCAATGAAAAGTTCCCACTGCTTAAGAGAACAAAGGCATGGTGTGACAACACAGGCTTTGCATATTCCCTCCTGTTCCAAATGAGAGGTAGCATGGTTCCCAGTGGTATTGTACCAGTTGCTGGAGGTTAACAGTAGGAAAGAACTCCCGCTCCCTTCCCCTGCTTCAAAGTATAATGTATCACACCATCCTGTATTGTTTTTACGGTGTAAAGCCAGGGTGTAATGGGCCCTTAGCAGTGATAAATGCACCCCAAACTCAACAGCCCACCAAATGTTCCCAAAGCCCTCCCCCTAAATAATGGTGCCACCATATAGAAATAAAGAATACAAAGCTTCCCTTTCCTCCGTAGTTATGAACGTTCACAGGGAGAATGGATCATAATCCCTATGTTCTCCCAATGCTCCAAAGCAGCAGGCAGGTCTCCCTTTCAGAAGAACATGTGGTCAGCCCCTCCCTCTCTTAGGGGCCTCCTGCTTCCTGGTGAGGTTGAAGTCTTGTGAGATCTTGTCCCAAAAACCCAGGAAAAGGGGGAAATGCAGTCGATACTCAGGTAAGTCAGAGCTTTTTGCTGTGCAGCACTGGATTTTTCTTTCATAGGGACTATGAAGCATTCTAAAAGCTGTCTAGGACTTTGGTAGCTGCTCTGCAGTCCTTGCAGTCTACCTCGTGTCTGGACGCATGTCTAATATAAACTATGTCCCTCCATTTCATCTCCACAGCAAACCCATAAGGTAAGTGATGACTGGCCCAGTGTCACCTAGTGAACTTCAGAGACATTTGAGGATTTGAATTCTTGACTAGCCAGAGTTGCTTACACTACCACACTAAGGCTATATAAGTAACTTCCCTGCAATGACACCAGGCACTTCCTTGGCTCCATGTGACATCACAGATCCATGGTAAAGGTGGCAGTGCCAAGGTGCTCACCCTCTAAGCAATTAATTCTGGCTTCGATAGCAGCAGCCTCTACGGAGCTTCTGATGCGGCAAAAAACGAAGATGTACCGCCCCAGAATATCCCCAGAGATATCTGGGACATAGCCTTACTCTCCGATTTCTGAACTTCCCAGAGGCATCCAGAAGACCATTGGGGAGACAGGATTCTAGTCTAGAACGACCTGATGTGTGATTAAAAAAAGGACTCCTAGGCCTTATTCTGGATGCTAGTGCAGACTATGGCAGATCCCAAGTTAACCAGTCCCTATTCTGAGATTTACTCCAGAATACACCCCAGTGCAGAAAGTGCCCAATGGTGAACTTCTGTTCAAATTTCACTAGGATTTCACCTGTTTAAAACATACATCTTCATCTTCACCCAGGTCTTTGATGCATAGTTTCCTCTGAATGTAGTCCTGCTAGGATGGAAGAATGGGAGAATGGATAGGAGGGCTATATTTTCAATATGTTTTAGTGTTTTTATTATAGTTATCGTACCTTGTGACCCACCCAGAGATCTTCAGGTGAACAAAGGGATACAAATGTAACAAATAAAAATAAATAAAATGGAAGCAAGCCTGCCCAAACTCTGGCACTGTAGACGCTGCTGGACTCTAATTCCTAAGAACCCATTCTGTCCCAGAATGACAAGAAATTTAGTTCAGGACCTGAGTGTTGGACCTGGAAGACTAGGGTTTTCATTACTGTACTGCCAGGAAGGTCACTGACTCTTAGATTGTATTCGTATTCACCCTTGTGGAAAGTGCCCTCCTGTGAAATGCCACATAATCCCAGGCTCCCAAACCCAGGGCGGTCCTTCCCAATCTCAGGCCCAAAGCCAAGAAAGGCTCCTGTGGTATCTTCTAGTTGATTCCGCATACCAACTGGTGTAGGGACATTTTATTTGAAGAGGCATGACAAGAGTGTGATTTCCTTCCAGGACCTCTGAGCATAAACTGGCTGTGATTGGAGCAGAGCTAAAAATTGTCCCTTTAACCATGTCTGATATTGACCAATGAGAGTGCAGTGCAGAATATGCCAAGCATCAAAACACAATGGCCTCATGGAAATTATTGCCAAACAGATGCAACTCACTCCCATGTTCTCTCAAGCTTTCTCAGGCAGGATCATCATAATCCTATTATGGCATTCTGGGGTGGCCCAAAGAGTATGGCATCTGCATTACACCATCCCCACTAGGCCAACATCCAGTCATAGGGACATAGAAATCACTGTCTAAAGTGTTTTTTTCCACAGAATGGAAGAAAATAGTTTGGCAGAGCCTTCTGCTACTCTGCTCCTGCCACCATGAAGGCGTACCTTGTGTTCCTTCCTTGCAGCCAATCACAAATACAGAAAATGGATGACTTCCGGGTCACTTCCTGCATCTCAAAAGTAAACCCAGTCAGAAACTTCAAGGTCAGAAAACAAAAGTTCTGCAGGCTCAGGTTTATCACTGATGCAAGCAAGGATATGTATGGCCAGCACACGTCCTGCTTTGAGCACATCCTGCCTCAGAAGTGTCGAAGTCAGCACCAAAATCACCAGCAGCAGCCAGGTCAGAACTGAGAATCACCAGTGCTCAGAACTGTAAAACATGCCAAAAGATGAACTCTTCAAAGTCCACAATTTCAGCTCCCTCACTTGAAAAGCAATGTAGAAAAGTGTCTCACTCCTGCTAAGGTGTGAATATGCAAATTGTGAATACCAAAACCCTATGTAATTTTACAGTTGCAGAGACAAAACTTGCACCTATGAAAACCATAAATAAAAAGGACAACTGTATCGCAATTCTATTATTTCTGACTGTTTTTGCCGATCATGCTGAATACACTCTGTTTTGCAAGCTCCATCATCAAAGCAGAAGTTTAACTACCTGAGACATCATATGGTTGAATACAAACAGCAATAGTCTGGGAATGTGTGAATTACATGGGAAAAGCACCCATAAACCATGAATGGTGCCTTGTTATGCATTTCTACCTGCTGGCATTGGAAACACAGTTCTTCACTTTAGGGCCCAGGGACATTTGTAACCCATCAAAAAGCTTTTGTAATTCATCTTTGGCATGTGACTCACATTTTAGGAACCCTGATCATGACTATACAGAATCTCCTTTTGTTGAAAGCTTGGCCCTAACAAAGCCTATTGTCATCAGTATATTTTGCTTAAGAGTGTTCCTCCTGTGCAGTATAGATTTCAGAGCAGGAACTGCCTTATGTCAGTTCCAGGTTGGAAGTAGCACACTCAGACTATGGTCACACCTTCTCTTAAAACCTTCTTCAGAACTGACTGCTCACACCTTTTCTTTTCTATCCATTTTATTGGTGGACTTTCCACCCTCCATTTGGACTTTCCTGAATGGAAAATCCACCAATAAAATGGATAGAAATTGAAAGATGTGAGCAGTCAGGTCTGAAGATGGACTGAAGGTTTAAAGTGAAGGTGTGACCACAGCCTCAGATGTGAAATGGAAGGTTGAGACCAACAGGATGGTTGCTGCTGCCTTTGAACAACAGAGCAAGAATGAAAGAAGTGAAGAACAGAGAAGCTATATTATGGGAGAAGGACAGAAGTCTCTCCAGAAAAGTAAAAGAGGTGAGTCAGCAAGGTTGGGTTCAAGGACTTCTTAGAGTTTACCAGGTAAACTCACCATCCTACAACTGGCTAGCAGGCATAGATTCCACTTTCAGAGCCACCGTAGACACACAGCAGAAGAAAATCAGAGGGCGGATTGTGACCTAATTTGCCCCCTCCACTGTCATGTTGACTGACGACAAAAGGAGAAGGTAAATTACTCGGGGTAATTTTCACCCACCCAGTTTCTCATCAGACTGAAAATAGCCAATTCCTGGGCTGATTTCTGATGCAACGCTAAATTGACTTTGTTCCAGAGTTGTGAAGGCTTTGGAGGCTAAGAAGTGCCTGCAGTGGGTCCAAAGGTTCCTGCCCCACAGATGGCCACCTGCGTGATCCCAGAGTCTTTCAGACCTGCACAACTACAACAACAGATGAAGCCTATATACAAGCCAAGGTTGAAGGGTTGCATTCATCAGGAAGTTTCCAAAGTAGGATGACCAAGGAAGAAATCCTAAAGTTGTGAGGACAAGGGCCCTTTCTGCACTGTGTGGCCTGTTTCAGGCCACATAGTACAGCAGGGACAGTCTATCATGGTCCTGGCTGCCAGCTTCAAGGCTGGCATGGAGCCAGCTTTTGTGTCTTTTGTGTTTCTGGGAGGACTTTTTTTTTTTTTTTGCATTCTCCCATTTCCAGGACCATTTCTGGTGCCATTTCCTGGAGCACCACTGAAAAGGGTCCTCCATTTTAATCTGATCTATGTGGATGTGCTCTCTGACCACTTGTTGATCTCTTGAAAGATATCCATAGCAGGGCCACCATACCATTGTGGTGCCATATCCTGATCCACTGCTTCAATCCAGTGTGGACAGAGAAGTCTACAGAGGAGAAGGGCCTTCAGCATTCCATGTTAGCATGCGAATCGCGTGCCCCTGGACCCGTTTGTAGACTGTGATAAAGATAACTGCAGACACCAATACAGACCTGTTAGCCAGTTACCAACTGGCTCATTTAATTAGATCCTAACATAAAATACTACAATTTTGCATAGATTTGATCTAAGGGCCTTTTTAGACCTTTATTAGGTGCAATGGCCAGTGAACTTTTGGGATGCATTGGGTGTCTGCACTTACCTAGCGCTTCCCAATGATCGCAGTGATCGCCCCACTGTGGCAATGGGCATGTGTGGGGCAATCAGGAAATAAAGTGCACAACCACAGCTGCTGCATCCTACCTATGTACCCAACCCATGGTGGAGTGCAGTAGCCAGTGGCTAGTATAGCTGTAAAGCCCTTTCTGGGATAGAGGCAGCTTTGCACTTTTCAGATGTTCCATGTGAAAGAAGCCCCAGCTGTCCCACCAGAGCAAGTTCGAAAAGGCTCATGTAGTTTCTTGCTACACTGAAGCCTTACTTTGCACTTTCAAATATAATCTGCTGCAAGGATGAACCATACCATAACCTGGGGGCCATCAGCAAAAAGGCCCTTCCACACATTCCCAACCACTTAACTGCTGCAGGTGGTGGCACTGCCGAGATGGAATCCCCAGCAAGGCACGGGCAGGTCTATATGGGGGGAGGCATTTTTTTTTTAGATATTTGGGCCCAAGCCATTTAAGGTCTTATATAATAGCCTTAATACCTTGAACTGAACTCATACTGAACTGAACTTTTTTTTATCTCTGCAAGTACTATCCCTAAGCAACTCAAAGAGCTCAAGATTTGTGAGTTATAAAAACAGGGATGTTGTGGTTGTTCTTTCTTCAATTGCTCTTACTGAGTGGAGGATGTAGATAAAGAGAGCTAAGATTTAAAACAAACTGGCTAAGCATGTTCGACTTTTATCTCTAATTGATGTTCTCCTGTGGCAGACAGTGAGAGGCAAAACAGCACGATCTTCTACTCAAGGAAAATAATGTGTCCTTCCTGGACCTTTTTGGAGACCTCTTGTCTGATTTATTTTCCCAAAGGGAGCACTTTTCTTTCTTTTTTTTCTTGGAAATAAAACTAAACATTATATTCTTCAGATACACACCCACACAGGGAGAAATAATGAGATATATTTTATTTTATTTTTTGTGAATTAATATCTTTAGAAATTATAGTACAGTGGTTACCTAGACAACCATTTATTTCCTGTTCTTTTTTCTCTCACAGTTTTTCTTCCCTTTTATTCTGTTGTAGCAGATTTATCCTACAAACCTTAAGCCGACTTCCCCAAATTTGGGACCATCCAAATGTTATTGGACCACAACCAATGTGGCACCCTTGGTTATGTTATGTTCTCTGTTGTCAGATGGAATAAAAAATGCATACCAGAATTAACAACTGAAGCTAAATTCACACCACACCTTTATGGTTCACACAGTGAGGGTGTAGGAGCAACACTGCCACATCACCTGTGTGAACTTAACCAAAATCTGCACTCCTCAAAGTGGCATGGCTGGTCCTGTGTCAGGAAAAGGCTCACATCCATTTTCTATGTTCAGATTACATATCCCCAGCCAGGGGCACTGAAACCAGAGAATGGAAGTTCCCCAGCTGTGTTGTCTGTCCATCCAAATGGAACAACAAGCATGCAAGGAGCATACCACCACTGTAACACTGTGTCAAAAACCACGCTGTAATGGTACACTTTGTTCACAGTCTCTGTGCAGATCCTTTATAAAAGACAGCAGTTGCAAAGAACCAGCTGCAAATAAAAGCCATCAAAGGGAAAAATAATTAACAATGGGTCGGAATTGTAAAGAGGTCTCCACTTGGTGGGAGGGCAGGATCAAAAAGCTGACAAGGAATCTTTGTCTGCTTATGAACACTTTAATCACACAGGCAGGTAATCACAGTTTCCCCCTCCCTCAGTAACCCCAGGAGATATCAACTGACTACAGTTTATTAGATTTTAGGCTGTGTTACCTACCAGAAATGGCTAATTTTGATGCTCATAATTTCAGTTCAGCCCCTTCTTGTCCTTTCTACTGACCCTGAGAATAAAAAAGGGGGAAAGTGATAATGTAAATCATGTGACCCAGCACCCCCATTTCTATAAAGGCTTCCTTTTCTTTTCTTTTTTCTTTCTTTCTTTTTTTTTTCTAGGCAGCACAGATTCTTGCTTGCCTCTTTATAACCCGTAATCTAAGTTTGGTTCAGAGAGACAAAATAAACCCAAAGGGTTATTAAGTGAAATGATTCACAATGGGCTAAAATCCACCTTTAGATTATGTTATATATAATATTTTATACAGCTAAAACTTACAGGAAAAAGAACAAAATGGTTACAGTGACAATAGTTTTTAGGATGAAGAAAATTAAGTTTTATGCTCAAAATATGTACTGCAAGGGCCAGTGTGTGTGATTATTACAGAAACATGGGAAATTAAAACCAGGTGTGGAAAGGTTTTTTTTCTCTCTCTCTCTCTGAACAGTGCCAAAACTCAGCTCAGACTTTGGCTAGAAGGAAATCAGTATTTCCATACACCAAACAAGTGGGGGTTTGCATACTTGATTTGTTATTGCAGAGCTGTGTCGAGAAAAAATCAAGCAAAGATGTTCAAATGATTTTGAAATAAACCCTACTCAATAACAGTTGCCAATTGGGGGAAGATGCTCTTGGCATTCATTTAATGTGGATAGTCTGTGGGACTTCTACAAAGATTCCAGACATCATATTTTAGGATCGCAGGGTTAGCCAGATCTCATAAAGCAAATCACATGAAAACTATTTTGGGTAAGAAGTGGCAACACAAAATAAACTCCATATTTTCCCATTCATTTCACAAATGTCCTTTGCTGAAAATTCAAGAACTGGGTTTTACTTTTCCTGCCAGTAGACCAGGTTCTTAAAAAGACAGTGACAGAGAGTGCTTTGTAAAGACTAAGAAAAAACTTTCGGTCTGTACAAATAGATAAACAATATGATCTGCTAAGAACAGTATTAGGGATATTCAAAGTTTTTTTACCGCAAAGCATTTCAACTGGAAATGGTTTGTTTGGGGTGTTTAAGCATGAAATGGAACTAACCATGCTCTGACCTCAAAATGAAACTACCGAATTTTGAATTTTTTTTTCTATATTTTGAACATTGTTTTGGAGATATTTTTTTCCTGTGCATATTGGTAGAGGAGTCCTATGGAGGATTTTGGGAGGAATTACCTGATTGTTCATTTATTTTGCACGTTGATTGGGAGGTAGGATCCATTATGCCCCTACAATATCACTGGTGTTGCTGTTCCTTGGAAATGCTCATTGGGGGAAATGGTCAAAACATTAGACATGTTTGGTCAATATTCTGTCAAAAGATTTCAGCTGTTTGCATATTATTCCAAACAGAACAAAATCCAAGATTGTTTGTGCACATCCCTTTACATGTCAGTCTGCTGATGAAAAACAGTATTTTATTCATAACTATGGTTAGGAAGAGTCTAATGCTGCATTTTATATTATTTATCACATTTCTATCCTGCCCTTCACCAAAAGGCCCCTGGGTTGGTCAAAGCATACAATAAAAAATATATACTTATTTAAAATATAACCCCCTCACCCCCTTTCCCTCCCCTCCTTGTCCCTCCACCAGAAATAATTGGCTCCTCAGAACTGACACAAAGCAATGGTAAGAGCACACTAAGGGCCTTTCCACACTGGCTCTAAAAACGGATTTAGAGCCAGATGTGGAACGGATTTTGACGTGGCTTCTGCATAGGGGACGGAATTAGGACCTCTTTGAGGAAGCCGCGTCCGCATATCGGCAGGCAAAAATGGTTGTTTTTGCCTGCTGGGAAATGTAGTCCTGGGCTGCTGGGACCATCAGTGATTGGCGCTGGCACTGACAGTCTCAGCATTGACCTGCAGACAATCAGGGACATCGGAGGGATTCTCGGTGGGGTGGCAAGGGTAAGGCACCCCCTACTTTCACCCCCACCCCACCGAGAATCCCTCCGACGTCCCTGATCGTCTGCAGGTCAATGCTGAGATTACATTTCCCAGCATCCCTGGGGTGCTGGGACCGGCAAGGCTGCGGCACACGCATGCGCGATTGGCGCCGGAGCTGCCAGTTTCAGCATTGACCTGCAGACGATCAGGTAGGTGGGTGCGATTCTCGGTGGGCTGGGGGTGAAACTAGGAGTAGGGGGTGCCTTACCCTTGCCAGAGAACTGAGGATCGTCGGTTCTCTGGCAGAGGGAAGACAGGGAAGACAGCTGCCGGACTCGCCCACCTGTCAGAGTGGCAGAGCATGCGTTCTGCCTCTCTGACAGCTAGGCAGGCACCGGCAGGGCCAGTTTGGGATGGGTGCTGGTGCACTCGCACAGCACCCACCCCAAACCGTTTCCAAATCCAGCCCTGCCGCCACTGCCCCGCGCGTGTGCGTACGTGCGCAGTCAACGAGAAACCGTTTCTACTCGGAACGGTTTTCCATTGGAAAACATTTCACCAGAAAACGGATCTGTTAGATTCGTTTTCGGCGGCGTGTGCGGAAAGGCCCTAAGATCCCAGTAGGAAATTTTCTCTGGGAACACTTTGGGTGGATTTGAACTTACAAACCTGGTATAGTCCAACATGACCATACTAAGCTTGTAAAGACCCAGCAACGTGGTAGTCATGCTCACTTCGAGTCCTGGGAAAGCCCCGTACCGGGCCAACAGTACTTAAAGTATGAGTGGCCAAGCCAGAACAGGTTGGATCACCATGGCAACATCCAAGGAAGCATCCAGCAGGTGCTCAGATATTGCCATGGCCATTTGGACACTGTGTGCAACTGCAAAACTGGAGGCCCATGCCACACTCGCTTGCCATGCTGCACCCAGAGGAAGGTGCAGACACACCATCCAGTAGCAAGCTAGTGGCACTTGGTAAGAGTGCTTTTGAGCAGTCCATCCCTGGGTGCTCTGGAAGACCCTGCCATGAGTTGCCATGGTTTCACAATGCAAATGCACTTCACCAGCAAGTGGACCAGTGCTTGCTAGTTAGTAAGCACAAACAGGACCTTTGTACGGTACTCATCTGCAAGCAGCCACTGATTTCTAGCTCAGTTAGGCACCAAAGAATGCTTTCCTGGGAGAAAGCCACACAAGGAATCAGGCATGGTTTTGGACTATATTGCCAGTCTGCTGGGCAACACCAAATTTTGTATTGGCAAAGGCTGTCATATTTGTACTATCTGTAAAAGATGTGTTCTATTACTTGGTTTCATTGACATGTTTGCAATACCTCTTTCTGTGGGGAGGAGGAGGGCTTAAGTATAAATCTAAGCTTTTTGTTGGGGGGATGCAAATGGCTCAGTAAGACACAAGAAATAATTTTGGAAAGTAAAGTGAACCAGAACAAAAGCAATTAGGCCAAAACTGGCTCCACATAACTCTCCGTCTAGACTTGAAACAAAAAGTCTGCCTCTTATGTTTTTGTTCCTCCTGCTGGAAAGAAAAGTGCTGGAAATTGGTTCTTCCTCCTCTTGCGTGTTAAACATTGAGTCAAGAATGAATGCCCTTCAGCTATCCAGACATTGCCAACTGAGGCCTTCAAAACAGGATCACAAGGCCAGGCCTGAACAAGGGAATTTCAGTCTGAACTTGGCTTCCTTGAAACCAGTGGTTAGAAGGCCCCCTGAGGCTCAACAGTGCTGTAGTAATCTACGCAAGCTGGGACATTTTTTCCACCCCAGCCTTCCCCCTGTTAAACAGAACTCCCTTACTCGTACACTCATTTGGGCCCAGTCATGATTCTTTTAAAGCTGCTGCCAGAAGTTTTTAGTCATCTTCTGGCAAAGTATTTGTAACCACAAACATCACATAGCTGCTGGATGAGTCACTGCTTTGAATTATCTAATTCCTAGACCAGTGAATGCTTGCTTCTTCCTGCAGTTTGGTAGAATTTAAATGTCACAGTCGCTTGCTATCTGGAAAAATAGGACTCTCACTTACTCCCGTGTCCGGGCAGCTGGAACTGTGTGGCTTGCAAAACAAATGGGCCCCATTCCTCTACACAACTGTGTATGTTGCAATATTGTTAGACCTTGCTGTTTGTTTGAAATGTGCAACAAGGCTCTCAGCTCCAAAACCCAGTTTTAAAAAACAGTTAAAATGTATAGTTTCAAAATGGGCCCATCCGCATGCTAAAAATAATCCGAAAGGATTCCGTGTCTGCCTCAGGAGCATCTGCATACAAAAGCCTTAATACGCGGCACACGGGAGTCAATACGTGTTTTTTTTTTAAAAAAAAAAACACTTCACAAGTGTTCTGCATGCAAAATAAGGGGCTAACGCATATTGTCCTGGTGCCACGTGGACTCTTTCAGGGGGGCTGAATGGGAAAATAACCGCGCTCACTCACTCTGCCGGTAACGTTACCTCCATTTACACTGCTGGGAAGGCAGTAAGTTTGCGCTGAAGCAGATGAACTGTCAAGCAAATGTGCACTTGCTTGACAGTTCATCTGCTTCAGCGCAAACTTGTTGCCTTCCCAGCAATGTAAGTGGAGGTAACGTTACCAGCAGAGCGAGCGAGCAAGTGAGCAAGGTTATTTTCCCATTCGTCCCCTCCTTGTCCATGGCCGGCAGGAGAGGAGGCGGTGAATGGGAAAATAACCTCGCTCGCTCTGCTGGCGAGCGGATGAGAGGATACTGCAATGCTCCTCTCACCGCTGCTGCCGCTGACATTCCTACCATTCCATGGGGACAGGCAGTTACAGTTTGGATACGCGTTGCCCCAAACCACATGGGGATGCTTTATTCCGCATTACAACGCGGATTTTTATCACACGTGTCTAAATCGCATGAGCTGGCTTGCATGTGGACACGCCCAATATATGGTAAGCAAGTCATACATTTCGATTGAACGCCTGCAGAGATACATTACAATGTGAAGAAGTAAGGGCCTTTCTATACCAAAACCTTACTTTGAACTTCAAAATAGAATTTGCTCTAACAATAATCCAATTTGTGTTTTGGGTCTGTACATTGAAAAAAGATACATAGTTGCCTGGATCCTCATTAGCACTTTTGCACAGAAAAGCAAAATGCTTTTTCGGGTGCTTTTGCGCAAAAAAACTACAATTCTTTAAGAGCATTTCTGCACAAAAGTAAAAGGAAACAAAACTTAAAAATTAAAATGACACCAGCCACTGCACATGAATGGTTGACATGATGGGTGGAAGCTGCCTTGATCCTTGTAAGCACTTTTGTGCAGGACAGCAAAATGTCTTTTCAGGTGCTATTGTGCAAAAGTACAAGTCCTTGAGAGCGTTTCTGCAGAAAAGTAAACAGAAACAAAAAATGGTAGCAACTAGAATTACACAGTACTGCACATGATTGGTTGTCTATAGAAAGATGAAAGACCTTCTCATCCATACAAGCTCTATAAACCTGCATTTGCAGTCACAATATGAAAATAAAACAAAAGAAAGTATGGTAAGTGCAGAAAAAGCATTCTGCAAAATAAAATAAAAAATGCAGATTACAAGAGCTACAGTACAAGTCAATGAAAGAAATTCCAGTGCTATGACTTGGAGCTAGGTGCTTGGCTTAAACCCGCCCAAAGTGCTTTCTCAGATTAATGAAATACATTTCCTTCCAATACCAGCTTCATACACATTATTTTTGCTTACAAGGAAATTAATATGTAAGTATCTTCATATATCTTCAAACTTAGGGTCTTACTAAAGCCAGATTTTAAAGCAGATTTGAAGAGTTTCCGCTGTGGTAAAATCACAAATGATATGAAAGATCTTGTGGGATATGTGGACTGTTCTGTCATGTAAGGCAACCATGAAGGGAACATACTGAAGTTGCAAGTCAAATTATGAGCAAAAATCACACTCCGACAACTGAACATCTGCTTTGCAAAAAAAACCCAAAAACATATTTTGGCAGAATCTGAGCAAATTGTCTTCTACAGTTGTGCCACCCTTTAAATAAGTAATGTTGAAACTGGAGAAAGAAACGAATGAAAAGAGGACCGGTGAGGTATAGCAGAAAAAAGCCATCCAGAATAGTCCACTCTACCACAGCCAAGCCTGTAATAGCAACTCTTTCTAGTAACAAAATGGAAAAATAGTTCCTGCCTGCTCAAATATATAAGCTTTGAAACATTTAGACTTCTTCCTCATTTGCCCAACCAAAGACAGCCTTGTTGCCTTTTGACTTCAAGGCATTTTTGAACTACAGCTAACCAATGTACCTCCCCAACCCTCCAGACAATATGAACAAATGCTGTGAGAAAACGTTTTTTTAAAAAATCATTGAAAATGATCGTCAAACAAAAGAGCCAAGATGTTCAATAAAACAGATCCCCTGTTCTGTTCCAGGCTCAGAACAGCCCCAATTTAAGAGGGCCGTTTTGTTTTGTGACGAAATTACTTGAAACTGCCTGTTACACAGTCTGAAGATTTCAACCTGAAGCATTTTGCAGAGTTCTAGGTCCATCTTTTGAATATAAGCATATTCTGAAAATTGCAAACTGAATTAACTGAACTATTAACTTTACATTTTTGGGAAACATTATTACTGTATAGAAAAACAAATGCTGAGCTCACAGGCTCGTGGGCCTTTTTGCACTTAACTTCTGTGGGATACTACCCCATGGAAGTTAATTATAGGGACAAGTGGCTGGTGTTCACATTGCCCTTCCCAAACTTAACCCAGACCTACCTGGTCCCATTGAAGCCATTGTTATGGTAATAGGCAATGTCTACTAACAGTTACTCTTCTATGCAGTTATTCAAGGAGCAAGAGTCATGTTTTATTTATTTATTTATTTATTTACATTTATATCCCGCCCTATACCCTAGGGTCTCAGGGCGGGTAACAGCATATTTAAAAGACAAGAATATTTAGAATAAAACCATATATAAAAACAGTATAAAACATTAGTATGTGCAGTAGGGAAAAACTGTGTCATGTTCAACCAAAGGCCAGAGCAAAGAGGTGCGTCTTTACCCCCCTCCTAAACGTATACAGTGAGGGGGCCTGACATGTTCTTCTTCCTATGTAGCAATCCTATCTAGAGGTGCCTTTAGACATGGGTAGAAACCCATCATTATCCCAGAACTGTATTGGGACTGCCACATAAATCTGGTAATGTTTCAAAATTGTGATTTACAGGAAATCAGCATCATCATCAGATTTCTCATAATATTGCTGGCTTGCCAGTTCTTTCTGTAATCTTTGTTCTTGCAAAATACCTGGATGTTTGAAAGCATGGTAAAAAACAAAGGGAAGGCAGTAAGTTCCTGCTAACATCCAGGTATTTTCCAAAAGCAACAGTTATGGCAAACAGCTGGCAGGCAACGTAAGAGCCTAATTTTCCCAGGATGACCTCCTGCCATCTAGCAGAGGCAGCAAGAGGCAATTGGAGAATCTAAAGCAGATCTCAAAATTTCCTCTTGCCTTCTTGGGGCATCTGAAGACTTAGAAATAACATTTTGGCATAATGATCTACTCAGCAAAATTCTATATTGTCAGCCTGAGTCTTTATTCTCTGTGAATAATATAGCACAATGCCAGCCATCTTTCTCTAAAAACACGTTTCACTATATTGGGTAGAGCATGAGAACACTGCAGTCTGAGAATTTAAAAGCAATAGAAATCCCTGTTGAACCCAAAGAAACAGGTTAACAGGGGATCATCTACAGTATCAAATAATTATTGTGCTACTTGGTTAATATAAGCACAGATGGGCAAGACACGGGGGCAGAAATGAAGGCAGTATGAAGCTGCAAGCAGCATGATGAACAAAGGAAATAGCTCACACCGCTGATAAGACAACAGCCATCTCACCAGATTTTTCCCACCACCACTTCATTTGCCAGCTGCTTCAAATCTGCTAAGATTTCAAAATCAATAAAACAGCAACTGAAAAGAATGAGCTATTCCCTCCAAGGGAAGACCCTACAGGTCTATTTTCTGTCCATAAAAGACCTGCATATTTTTACATTTTCCCCAAACTGAATATACAGAGGTGCCCAAAATAATTTGGTGTGTTTCCACACTGGCAATTTGATTGCTCATTGGTCTTAACAAAGAACTTTTAATTATGGCTGGGAAGGCTGGGGGAATGATCCTTAACTAGTAAACTCCCTCACTCTTTTCTTAGATCTTGCCAAGACTGCAAAAATAGAGTCAGCTTAATTGCAATCAATGGATAATTCTCCAAGTTTTTTTTAATGTGTAATTAGCACTTCTTCCAGCATATTCTGCTGCTGCTCCTAAGTCTCTGTCTGTCTGCTTAGAGCCGTTTTGCTGAAGTGAACAAAATTCTCCACAGCTTTTGCTATTTAGGATTTAATTTCCCCTTTGTTGAGCGAATAACCAAGACAATGACAAGGGTAACATTGTCCCAGACCACATCTGCACAGAATCTTCTGTGCTGACTAGAACAGCCTGGGAGAGAATTGCCCAGATCCCAGCTTTGTTAATATTATTTTGAACCTTTATTCTAAGTACAACATATAGTATC
This sequence comes from Aspidoscelis tigris stejnegeri, assembly GCA_023333525.1. NCBI lineage: Eukaryota > Metazoa > Chordata > Lepidosauria > Squamata > Teiidae > Aspidoscelis > Aspidoscelis tigris. The sequence continues at coordinate 101,595,200 of JALMGA010000001.1, forward strand.
TGTAAGCCAAACATCAGCAGTTCCCTGGACTTCTAATTCAAGATGTTAAAAGGAAAATGACATATGAGAAACCATGGGCGGGGAGTGAGAGAAGAGAAAGCGAATATGAAAAAAAAAATTTTTTCTAGCTGTTTTTTATGCAGTTCCATTCCAATACATTTCTGGAATTAAGCAAAGCAGCATGTTTCCTCTGGAGGGTTGTGTGTGAGATTCTTTTGGAGGCTAAAGCAAATTTGTTAAAATTTAATCATATCACAGTCTCCTTCAGTGCTCCATTGAAAAAAACTGATTCAAATTTTAACAAAGGGAAGATTTACACGCATTGGGTGATTTGCAGGGAGGGGGATCCTAGGCTGAAGTGCTTTCTCAAACTCAGGGTTTGTCCCCATTGGCACTTAAATTGGAATTGAATCTGAATTCAGTGTCCAACATCCCCATTATTTATGTAATTAATCCAAATTTGGCATCCAGGTGTCCCCATTCAATTTCTTATTCCTGGATTTTATAAGAACTATCCTGGAGAAATCCAGAAAAAAAAAGTACTGATGAAAACAGGACTCAGCCCCAAGTCTAGTCCCTCCCCAAAAAATCGCTACTGGGCTATTTGGGGAGGAGGTCTAGTCTTCTGCTCAATGGCAGCCAGCTGTGGGTGGGATTTCACAGATGCAAAGCTCCCCCCTCCCTTGCTATGTTCACACAGCTAGAGCCCTGATCGAAAAAGACAGAAAGGGGATAGAGCTGCTTGATGCAGTTTTGCTATTAAAACCTTTTTGCCAGAAATATTTGTATCTTTTCTGATTATTGTTATCAGAAAGATACATTTTGTAAGCAAAAAAAGCTTCACAAAAAGCAGCTCACCTCCGATTGTGCTGTGCTTGCTCTTACGCTGATCTGCTTGAGCGCACAGTTCCCGGCAATGTCAAAAGGGAGAGGTGTTAAAGGAGAAAGTAATCAGATTTAGATTTTTTTTAAGTGACACGTTTAATTTAAGCTCTCCAACTTCAGCTCAAGTGAGTGAGTGAGTGAAGTTTGCTGCTTTGATTGCAGGCAGGGTTTGCACCGGGGTGCAAGGTTAAAAGTTCTGTTCTGAGTGTGAATGGCTATATTCAGATTAATTGCCAGGTATTCTATTCAGATTAAAAATACTCCCCAAAATAATCCAAACAGAACTAAACCAAGACCAAAAAAGCTAAGTGGGGATGCACCCTCAGGAACACAATGGATGACCATCTGCTTGGGCAACACACGTTAACCCAAACTCACATTGAGGCTAAGGAAAGAAAGCTCCACAATGTCAAAATTTCTGGGCAGAGTGTCATGCCTCATGCCCTCCCTGACTCCTTGGATGATGAGGTCCCTGCCCATGCCAGCCAAGATGGGGGATCATATTGGCTAAACGGGCTTATACATAAGAACAGTTTTATCTACAAAATTTCTTGTTTTTAGGTCCAGTTACTGTATTGTCTGTCAAGAGGGTAATAACAAAAGGACAGGTTCAACCATCTAGTCAAAAGAAACAACAGAGTCATTGGACGCTGACATAGTTTCTGAATTTTGCAGATAATGTCAGGATCTGTATAGCCCCTTATGGCACTCTGAATGCACCATTAGAGTGTAGGGTCTGCATGCCACTGCCCCATCACAGTGCATTCAGTTCTCAGGGAGTACACACTGTCTGCATGGATGGCATGCACTTTCCCCATCATGCCAGCATGAGTGCTGTAATAGCATCTAAATTGCAGAGCTGCCCAAAGAGCTTCTTTCACCAGGCTTCAGGAGAGATCCCACTTCCAAGGGCATTTGGGGGATACTGCAGGAAAACTTGTGATTAGAGACTCATGTTTTGCAGCCACAGGGTTTATTGCGCACTCTTCATTGAAGCCAGCTGGGTGACCTTGGGTAGTCATAGCTTCCTTTCTGAATGTCACAGGTCCACCTACCTCACAGGGTGTCTGTTGTGGGGAGAAGAATAGAAAGCTTTGTCGGCCACTTTGAGTCCCCTTAATGGGTGAGAAAAGCAGGATATAAAAGCCAAGTCTCCTTCCTTCCTTCCTTCCTTCCTTCCTTCCTTCCTTCCTTCCTTCCTTCCTTCCTTCCTTCCTTCCTTCCTTCCTTCCTCCTCCCCCTCTTCTCTCTCTCCCTCTCCCTCTCCCTCTTCTCCCTCTCCCACCTCCTCCCTGGCATGCAACATCATGGCCAGGGAACTTTTGTTGCCTAATTTCAGGGTTAGGATAGGACAGGGCAACCATCTCGTGGACAGCCGTCAGCACACTCTGAACCACTCTGCCACACTGTTGACTCAATTGGCCAGGGTTTATTTCCACAGTGCGTGCCAGAGATTCGCTTGTGGAAGCTCCCACTGATGTTGGAAAGGCACTAAGCAAGCAGTGTTTACTTGTTGGCTTGAATTTCAAGTGTTTATAGGACACTTTCATCTTGTCAGCTTAGCATTCCAAACGCCTCCAAGGAGGCACTCTATCCTACAGTTTAATATGCACAAAAGGATTTACTTTGGGCATTGATGTGACTGCATATCAAAAATAAAGGCTGTGATCAGACACAGCAAAAGAAGAAAAAGCATATCTGAGGTGCCTCTAAGGTGTCTTAAAGAAAGCTCAGAGATGGGAATGTTCACGCTCCAGTCTGCCCCCTCCCTTTCCTGAACATTCAGTGCTAGAAAAAGTAGATTAGAGAAGGCTTGGGAAAATGGGGGCCACACATTGTGTCTCTTAGTATCCCTGTTATGTCTGAGCACAGCCAAAGTCTGAGTGCTCTCTCTGTTCCTTTTTCAATTCACTGGGGCTCATTTCTTCTATAACTTCAATTTCAGTGTGAATGGGAGGGACTGAGGGCAGGTTCCCCCTGGACATTTTAATCTGGGTTTAAAGCAGGTTTTTCTAAAAAAAAAAAAAAAAAATCCGCAACGAGGTCTGGTTTTTGGCATTCCCACTGTTAGCTTATAATGCAGAATTGCAGGGGAGAAACCCCCTCCCCTCTCTCCTCCATCATACCCTGACTTCATTCAGGAGGGCCATTCAAACCCCACCTCCTATATAAGCCCGTCCCTGATTCAATGGAATCCTTTGGCAGCCCATTGTAGCACAGCTTCTCATGTTAAAGGTCACTTTCCTTGATGTTTTGTGCTAGATCTGTAGATCAAAGCAGTGCAAAATGACAGGGGGGAGGGAAGGAAGGACAAAGGGAAACAAGGAGGCTTTCACACAAGGAGCTGACTATTGCGCTGGATCTGAACATCAGAGCAGCACAAAATGGCGGGGATGCAGGCAAAAGGAATGAATGGAAGGTGGGAAGGAGGGACACAAGAGCCAACACACTTTCACAACTCCAGGAAGGAAGCTGCCAATTTGTTACGCTGAACTCTTGTCACAGTGTTATAGCTTGCCCCTGCCTTTCAAGCAGTCCAATCTCATTATCACATAAAGGCAGACAGTCAAGGGAAGAGAGGGGACCAGGGTACAGGAAATAATGGCTTCTCATTGGGTCAGAGGAAAGTGAAGAGAATGCCCCTAAAGCATGGTTCCCTCCCCACCAAAACCCACTTGCATTGGCATTGCTAAATAGTAAGGATTATTTCTAAATCCAGTAGCGAGACCTCTTTTGATTCAAATATAGATAATCTGCGTTTTAGGACCTTTAATCCTCAGAAACTGTGGATTCTTTTGAGCCTTTGGGAATGATGAGCTTTCAAAATGATTTCGAAGCTCTTTAAATCTTAAATAGGAACACAGCCTGAGAAGAACTGTAAAGCTATTGTTTGGACCACAAGCTTTTCTTTTTTCTCTCTCTCCCTCTCTTATGCATAGCATAAAACTATGAAGGCCTTTGCGTGCATTGCATTTAAATGTGATTATTGTTATAAAGGGAGGGGGGGAGAAATAATAACAAAAGGAAAATCAAGACAGAGAATAGAAAAGAGGTGGCCTTCAAAAGAAATACAGTATGTTCCTTAATCTTTTGCTTGGAGAAACTGTCATTTTTCAAGTGTGATGGAAGACTCGCCTCTCATTAAGTTTCTTAGTTCTCGGGAAGGTGATCCACGCTCCATTTGCATCTTTGCTCTGACAGCCACTGGCTTGTTAATTATTAATATGAAATATTTGATGGTACACAGAGCAGCTGAACCTAGTTTAATATATTGTTGTATTCAACCCACAGCTCCGAGCAATGAGACGTTCCACTTTGTGACATCAGAACCGCATTACTGGGGAAGATACAGAACGTTGAATAAGATGTTACGGATCCTGTTTTCTTGTAAATTGCTTGTGCTATAGTAGCTCGGTTTGCCATCCTCCCCTCCCCTCTGCCATTCCAAAGGATATATATCCACAAAATCTCAGCATAATAAAGCGCTTCAAAAGCATAAACCCTATCCTCAGACATTGTACTTGCTGGAATGATATTTTTATCCTGGGGATTAATGAAGCTTCAAATCCTTATGTTGCTGCACAAAGGCATCGAAAGTGCAGATCCAGGAAGCTCTGAGGAAACTTTCAGTCATACAGACGAACAGGTATTTCTCCGCTATTGTGTGTTGTTTGCACAATCCACCAGGTGCAATGACTGGAGTTTCCGTCAATCATTTATTCAGGATTTAGGAATCAATAGGTATTTTCAAGGAATGTGGCTAGTTGACATTCTTGTTTTTTGCAGTTGTAGAATTGTTATTCTCACTGTTCAGATGTCTTTTAACTATTTTTAAAAAAAATTCTTTAATACCCATTCACTACCACATAAACTACTATTGTCATTTTTCTCAGAGGTGAAGGACCTCATTATTTTCTGGTTTTCTCCAATTCTTTTTTTCTCAGTTGCAATGTCCAGATAGTCACTTCTGTTACTGTATATTTCATTTTCTGAATCACAGTGTCAGACACCTTATCATCCATTAGATGTTATTTGGAGCTGTCCTGGAAATGGCTTCTTGCCTATAATCAGTCTCTGTTGGTGACAAGAATAGTAACAAGAAATCCATTCTTCTGCCTGCCTTCTTAGGCATCATATAACTTCTCTGTATTTCTAAAAATTGTGGTTTGCTAGGCCTCAGTCACTCCTGTCAAGAAGAGTTCTTAGGCATCATCTCCACTTAGCTCAGGGGTTCACTTTGGAAAAGGAGCTAATCCACCATTTTTCCACAAGCAGTAGCAAAAGCCACCTCGCAGCAAGCCCACTGTCATATTTTCAGGCACTATCACAATCTGACGTACAGTTTTGGCAGAGCATTCTCACTTCAGAAGCCTCAGTTCACTGCTTCAAATAATTCTGAAGAACATGTAGTGTACCCAGCTGGTACCTTCCAGTTGCAGAGGGCCTTTTCACACTTACCTGACTGGTACAGTATAATAAACCATACCAGTTAGGTAAAACAGTAGCATAGTGGCAGCCATCCACACTTCAAGTGCTGGAAAAGCCCTGTACCAGGCCAGCAGGGCTTGAAGTGCAGATAGCCGGGCCAAAGCAGGCCAGATCGCCATAAACACTCAGACGTTGCCATGGCAATCTAGACTCTGCACAAAACTGCACAGCTATAGCAACAGTTGTGCTGCCATGCCTACTCGCCATGCCACACCCAGAAGAAGGTTCAGATGCAGCAACCAGAAACAAGTTAGTTGCTTCTGATAAGCGTGTTGACTGCTGTTTAACAGTCCACTGCTGGCTGGCTTTGGGAGACCCTGCAGCAACTTCCAGAGGGTTGCTGTGGCTCCCTAGTGCGGACACACTTCACTAGTAAGTGGACAACTGCTCGCTATGGAGTCGGATGGGGGGGTTACGTGAAGCCCCCCCTGGCTCCAGAAACCACAATCTGTGGCTTCTGAGGCGAGGGGGAGTCCTGAGATAGGATGCCCCTGGCTCACCATGCTTGGCTCCGGAGGAGCCAATCATGGAGGACGGGGGGAGGGCCCACTTAAGGATGTGTCTTAACCACGAAGTACCCATTAAGTACCCATTAAGACTACCTCCAAGGTAGTCTTCCCATAATACGTATTAAGGGGCTCTTAACACCCATTAGAGAGCCATCACGTGAGAGCCAATGCGGACACATGGGTCTCTCATGGGTTTTGTGGTGCTTTTTAAAATCCATCCTTAATCGGTACTTAATGGGTATTTAGTGTCCAATGCGGAAGCACCCTAAATGTCTCTAGCTGTTTGGTCTAAAACTTTTCTAATTCTTCTATCAGCACTTTCTTTTCCCAGAGAGCATTTGAGATTTAAAAAAAAAAAAACCTGTCACAGTTAGTAGACATTCACTTTCCTTATGGATTACATTTTTGCTAGTTATCAACTTTCTCCTTCATAAATTTCCTATTTTTGTAACTGTTCCTCTTGACTCTCAGCTGTTCCTACAAGTCTCAGGCTGTTGACTAGACAAAAACATTTACTGGGCTCCAGAGGCTGAGGAAGAGCACTTACTTGTGTTAATCTGGCTTCCCAGTACCTGCTGGTGTGGACTGACAACATCAACAAAACCTCCAACATACTTATCAGCATGTTGAATCCACTCACAGATGCTAGAAAGTTTGGGAAGTAACTTGCATTTCATTTGAGCATGATTTTATATGCAAAAAGTACACTTTGCCCATTTTCTTACTATATATTTTAGAATATATCCTAGCAAGCCTCTTCCTTGATGATCCTTTCTCTTCCAAGTGAAACATGCCCCTCTGCTTCAGGTCCAACAAGCCCCCTGTAACTTACATCACTGAGGAATACATAAATGAAGTTACGTGAGCAATTCTGGGTGAGAGAGTTGAACAGTTCAATAAATAAATAAGCAACCAACCCACAAATATTGTACATCAGTACAGAGCCTTGGAGCCACAATATTAGCTTTAGCAGCAAGTGAAATCACATCACCCAGAGTTAAGCATGTGTTCCATGTGGTAAATATAGGCTTTGGAAGACTTATCTTCGGGCTTAGGGCACGCTTTTAGGAAGCAAATCTCTGTTAAAATGATTCCCATGATGCAAGATTATGATTTGCTACCTGCGTACTTTGTCAATGTAAACATATATTATTGAGGTCATCAACTCTCAGCAGCAGCTAAATGCACGATCAATAGGTTTATTGTTATAATATTCCCCCTGGCAAGTGCCCTGCTGGCAATTCTCTCCGAATGTTTGCTTTCCTTACGCCCAGGGCACAGTGCTGTCTTCCACAAAGAGACACCAACATCTCATACATATTTCAAAGACCTTGTGATAAAGCCAGATATTCAGCGTTTAATGATCTTGCCTCTCTTCGTTCACATAGGATGCTGCTTCCTGGCATATGTCTACGCTGGGAGTAAAGAGAGATAATCTGAAGAAGGGAGAAAAGAAAATGAATGTTTCTGGACCATGTAAAGCAAATACTTAAGGATATGGTGACTATGTCTGTCACAAGTTTACTCCAAACGGTAGTACTGGTTTTTGACAAACAGTGCAGAAAAAATAGAGACAGTAGCTTCCCTTGGATCCTTGGCATCCAAGTAGTTGATATCATATGGTAAAAACTCGGTCACAAGTTGTTAACTAATGGTACGTGCCAACTGGAAATTGTACAGGCTTCCCTTATTTGTGGCTCATATGTTTGGAAATAAGGGGAACCTGAATGGTTTTAAAGCTCCTTTAGACCTTTTAAACTGGTATTTTTCATCCTTTGCCATTTCCACTCCACATGCATTTTATTTCCGGTGTTCACAGTCTCGTATTATCACTGCCAAATTTCTCCACCTCACCCCTCCTTTGGTATTTATCTTCATTTTCTGCTGCCTCAAGCATTTATTCCCATCTTTCAACCTTTTTGGCCGATACTGAACATCCTATGTATAGCTCCCTATATAAGCATGACTCCCAACACACACGTATGCATGTGTGATGTGGCTTAGATGACATGACAAGATGGGAAAGTTGTATCCAAGTGGTCTGCAACATTTCTGAGAAATCTCAGCTCAGACAGATCTTTCTCTACAGCCACTACAGCCTGAAAGAAAGTACAAAAGAACACATATAAAAATATATGCATATAAATAAAAATACATGTTATCTATGCAGGGACACCTCTGACCAGGGCCAGAGCCACGCCTCCACTTTAAACCTTTTTCAGTTCTGACTGCTCACACCTTTTCATTCGTGGACTTTCCTGAATGGATAGAAATGAAAAGGCTTGAACAGTCATAGCTGAAGATGGAGTGAAGAAGGTTTAAAGTGAAGGTGTGACCACAGCTCCACATTCAGACCAAGTGCGCATTCTGGCTGTTCCCATTTGCTGGAGGATAACATGGGCTGAATTTGAATACTGCAGTTCCCATTCAAACCACCCAAATCCCCAGAATGGAGAAACAGGATCTTCATAAGGAGAGGAGAATGGAGGCTTGTGGTTTTTAGCAGGGCTAAAAAAAGTTTTCTTCTGCAATTGTTAGCTGCTACTAATGTATCTCTTGTAATTGCAGTGGCATTCAGGGAGAGGGGAAATCTGTGTTCAAAGATCCAAGCCTTTTTTTAAAAAAAAATCTCTGGGACTCTAGCATTGCAGGGATGGGAAGGGAAGGGGGCAGACCTTCCCAGATGTGAAATCCCACCAATCGGCAGCAGGCATTGGCCAGAAGGATATGGAGTGGACAGCCCAAAAGGCAGACCTCCTCCCCGAATAGTCTGGTAGCATTCCCATAGGGTAAAAGAAAAGCAGGCTGGGCGCCGAAATGGGACCAAGAACAGTTTTTCCGGGAACTTTTTTCCTGCAGATTTTAGCAATATAATCCTAATAAAGTCCGGGAATAAAAATCTAAATGGGATCAGACAATCCCAAAAACGAATTGGATTTTCATTTAATCTTATATGGGAAGTTTAGAATAGTTTATCGCAGCCTGTAGGGCACCTCTAAGGGCAGATTTCATGTCTTGGGGGCTGCCTGCTAGGACCAGATAGCCTGGGGGGGGGGGGCATATCAGTTGTGTGGATGCAGCTTAAGTATTCTTAAGTATTCTTGTATGTGAATGTGGTAAAGTGGGAGATGATTGCAAAACTATTTGAGGAAGAGTTTAGCAAATTCGGCAGGGATTTCTCTTTTTTATATGAACCTTTTTAATCACATTAGCTGACATTATAGCAATTTATTTTGCTGGTCTCATAAAAAGAGGTAATGAAGCATGTAATTTCTTCAGGAAATGCTCCACATCATACTTCAAGTAGTGTTCAACCACACGTGAACCTGGCAGAAAATGAAGAAAGCCTAGTATAATTTCAAGGGAAATGTCTCTGTCTTCTTTGAAAAAGAAAAAAAAAAGGCCCAAGCCTATATAATTTGCTGGGGTTAGAACTTCATTTCTGAATTTTTTATGAATATTATTGAAAGCTTTGCCTGCTCACCAGGCAAACGGGGAGAATGGCTTTCTCACACATTGTAGAAACATGTGCTATCTTCTGTAAAGAAATTACAGCTGCCTCTGGACATACTTAAAGCTTCATAGTCACTGTGCTACCACAGACCACATATCTGGAAACAGCAACAAGGAAAATCCAAATAATTTGGGCTTTCCCTCAAACTATCTTCTGTTGCTGTAGACGATCGGTCATCCTATCTGGATGACAGGAAGCCACCGCACAGGGACTCTGCCCTCCCTACACAGCTTCTGCTCGTCCCACCTGTCTGACAGGAAGAAGCAGCAGAGCAGCTGCAAAGATTTAAGTGCGACTCTGGAGGCATCCTAAGACTTTTTCTCATGTACTAACATCAGTTCTCAGTGTATTTGTCAATGTCAGAATTTTGCTTTCGTGAACTTCCAAAATTGTTTCACTTCCACAAGAACTAACAAATCTGTTGTTTTTTGAGAATTTAAATGAAAATAACCCCAATTACAAATATAGTTTTCATTTAACAAGATAGACAGGCAGACAGACACACACACACACACATTAATGCACTTAAATTGTGTAGTTGTTTTTTCTTCTCAAGCAAATCTTACCCGCAAACTACATATTCCCCACCCAGCCCCATTGGGCCCAAGCAAGAAGCCAATGGAAATGGAAATAATTATCCAGTCATGGGTATCCCACTCCTGCCTTAAAAATACCTCCATCCATCCTTCAAGAAGAGTTTTTTTTTAAAAAAAACTTTAAGCAGAAATTTAGCATTACGTCAAAAATGTGCAGCCCTAGACCTAATCAAAGCACATCAAGAAATAAAATACATTTTCATCATCTGTAAAGATGCACAAATTCAATATTGATTGTACTTTTGAATGAACATTAGTAACTGCTGTCTGGCATCCTGATTCTATCTATGCAACATGGTGACAGCATCGATAACTACCTTTGTCACACCGAATAAATCCTCTCTGCAGCTTTGTTGACAAATAAGCTATTAAAGGATTAGACATCATCAACACTGAGCAGCACTGTGAGTGCTGGGACAATATACAAAGCCAACGTCTTCACTGCCTTGCACTTTACGCTGTGATTTATGTCCCAGAGTGGAATACAACCATTAGATTGTCTTACTCAACTCACAGAAATTATTAACTCAAAGGCAGTGAAGTCATTTCTTCCAGTGTTGGTTCTCATTACAGGCTGAATAATGATTTCCCTTCTCCATTACTTTATTCTTGCCTAGGCTTTTCCTATTGGCAGGATGGTCACTTTGGGAGAGAAAAAGAGGGATGGGGAAATGCACAACCCAAAAAGAGAAGACACAAGTATGCTTAAAATTAGAATAAGTTAGCTTATATGTATATATGAATATTCATCACTAATTGAAATATAATCCTTTTCACCATGACAGGGGAAGATTGGTGCTAGGGGAGCTGGTCATTTTGGCCACATCTCCACTTACCGATGGAGGCACCTGCCATTGCCTGAGAAAGTGTCCAATGTCATTGCATCTCCATTTGTGGTGACAACAGGCGCCTCACAGCAGTTGTGCCTCCTCATTTCCAGGCACAATCACTGATGGAAGCACCATTGTTGCAGGATGGAATTTCGCACTCTGAACAGAGGCACTTCTGTTTCCTGCTGAAAAGATGCCTCTTTGCTCAAAAGGGGAAAGGGAGGAGGTGTTTCCTTCAGTGACTATCATAGGCACCTCTCCCATGTGCCTCCTAAGATGCCATCTTGCCGAGTAAAGGGATATGCGGCCTAGGCAAGCATCTTTAAGGTACTTGGTCTTAATTTCCATATGGTTCTTTATCTTTAAGGAAACTACTAGCTTCAAACAGAGAGCATTGCTTTTGTCCTTTGACAGCCCTTCAAAGTAAAGACTGCCTTTTATAAAGAGGGGCACCCAGCCATGCTACCTATTAGGATATATAAATCATTATTCTTCTAACTCATGACATAATGGAGAATTATGAAACACTCGATGAGAATGGATGTAGAATATGCAATTAGGCCAACACCTCAGGGCCTGCTTGAAGTGACCTAAGGAAGAGGATTCAAAAAGATGGTAGGGATTCAATAAGGAGGAAGGATTTTTTTTGGAGGGGAAGAATTTTGTCTTCTGCTGCTTCTTTACTCAAAATTGCTGCATTCCAAAGCAGTGGTTTTTTCTTTCTTTAATCAGAGGTTTATTTTTTTGCTTTAATCATAGACAAAGAGACTGGAGACTACATGGGACTTAAGGCGTATTTGCACTGAAGGTTGGTATTCCAGAGTGGAGATGGTGCTCTAATAAGAATAATGACAGTGCCCTTTCCACCAAAAGGCGGTACAAAAATGGTCTAGAATAAGCAATCCGTTCCATGGAACAAGGCCATCTGCATTGGGATGCCCTGTTCCATGCCAGCCCCTGCACTGGCTCCAAAGTTTGACTTCTTGCACTGCCAAATGGGCCCCCCACCATCCACACACCTCTGAGATCTGGTATAGCATGCCCCCAATGCACCAGAGACGTCAGAAAAGTGGCCTATGGTAGCCTAGATTAGGACCTTATTTGGGGTGTCCTTGTCCATTTTACAGTCCATGTGGTGCAGACAGAACATACTAGAAGGAGAAGGAGGAGGGGTCTCCCTTAAACCACACCTGCATGTGGAAGGGAGGCCCATAGACCTCTTCCAAGTCTACACAAGAGTCAAGTGTAGAAAGGGGGTGTGGTTTGATCTAGTTGCATTAGATAGAGGAGGGGCAGATCCAGGAACCTGGCACCAAGGCTGCTCCATCAGAAAAACTAGAAAGCATCATCTAGATGTGAAAATGAATTCACTAGCATGCCCTGTTATGGCAAAGATGCTCTCCACAATGCTTCTCAGCACTCAGTATAGAATGAGAAGGGGAATTACATTTCTGCCTTAATGCAAATGTATATCTGGCATCTGTGGGGCCTTTATTCCACATGCCACTCACGTAATACATGATCTTCACTGGATTCTGGCCAGTGTTTAATTGGAGTCAGGAAAACAAGTTCAATACAGTATCTTCTTCTTCACAAGCATATTATTCTGGTCTGGTAATACTTCAGGTTAACTTCTCTAGAACTCTCTTCCATTATTTCCCTCCCTCCCCACTTTATATTTTTGCAATAAAAGTAAGCAATATTTGGAAGCTTGTATCAAACACGGACAATCACACATATTCTCTCCCTCCATTCCCCCCTCTTTCTCAGACACAAATACACCTATTAAAGAGGATGGAATGACTAATACAGGTGATGATGTGTCAGTGCAACAATAGGCAGAGCACATTATAACATAAACATTGCAAATGATCTGCTTCCTCTTCTGGAATGCAAAATAAAAGCTTTGTTTAAAGAAATAGCTCACTGTACTAACTAACAGTTAGCAGTGTTGTCATTAAAACCCCAGCTGGTGGAATGTTGGGTAGAAATCACAAGCAGTGTCCATTGTTCAATAGACTTTCAGATTAGCATTGTAATAGCTGTGAGGGAATAAGAGAAGCCACAAAAGAGGGGGGGAAATAGAATTTCTCAGGCCATCCAATACTTTGATTTATAGCTAGTAAAAATAGTTGTGCAGTGATTTTAAGAATTTCAAGAACCGAGACAGATCAAAATAGTTACTCACCTAGCAATGAAATATTTTCTCACAATGACCCACCAAATGCCTACAGGAAGTTTATAAGCAGAACCTGTGGGCAGGAGTATTCTCCTTGGCCCTTTCCACACTCACCAATAATGAGATCCATTAAGAGGTCCAGGGCACTACCTTTCATATGCTACTACAGAACTCTTCCCTCTGTAGTATGTCCTGTCCCCATCACACTAGGCTATGAACCAAAATGGCAGCCTTTGTAATGTGGTTCATAAGCAGACCACTGTCTGTATTCCAGATAACACCCCCCCCCCTCCCGCCCCATGGTCCAGAAAAGACTGGGGGTTGCTTACAGGCAGTATACAAGAAAGTGACACTGGGGCCAAGTTCTGACTGGCCATATCTTAATCCAGATTTTTGTTAATCAGCAGCAAGGTCTGTTTATGGGTATCTTGACTGCTCTTGAACCTCCTGCTCTCATTGGGGGCCACTGCAAACACAGTCCTGCCAGTGATACAGTGCCCAGCAAGGTCCACCCTTCGAAGTTCCAAGCATGGTGGAGCAGGATGGAAAGGTGCTGTGGGAGGTGGGTGGATCAGCAGGTGGGGGGGGGGGGGCAAGGGAGAGAGAGAAAGCAAGGAAGGTGCCACCAGTCAAACCTCTGCGAGGCGGCGAGGATGGTGCCACCCTCGACCACTGCTGCTGTGTTCCTATGATTTCTCCCACAATCCCCAGGGAAGGAGGAAGAGAAAGGGAAAGGAGGGAGGGATGGAGGAGAAACGCAAGGGGAAATTGGCCCTGGCCAGTGCCTGCCTGCAGGCTGTTATGATCCTATTTCCCCAAGAAGAAGAGGAGGGTCTGGAGGGGAGGTGCTGCTGAGGCCAGGGGGAGAGGCAAGGAAGGAGGGAGGGAGAGAATGCCTCTAAGAGCAACCTGCTGCGTTCTCATTGATAAATATTCTGATTATTCCAGGATTATTCTGCAGAAATGGGGATCCCTTGCAAAGTGTCAGGACAGGGGGGCTAAAGCGAAATTCAAGCTGGATTAAATGGACACCCTGGAAGTCAGAGTGTGCTGAAAAGGGCTTTTTAGTTTAGAAAGGAGATGAAGAAGAAGAGTTGGCTTTTCTACCCTGCTTTTCTCACCCATTTAAGGGGACTCAAAGCGACTGACAAAGCTTCTGTTCTTCTCCCCACAACAGAACACCCTGTGAAGAAGGTGGGGCTGTGAGAGCTCAGAAGAGAGCTGTGACTAGCCCAGTGATGGCCAACCTATGACACCCGTGTCACAGGTGACCCACCAAGCCCTTTTGGGTGACACACCTGGTCACCCTGGCACCTGGGCGTGTAGTGCTTGCTTGTTCTTGAAGTGCATGAAATACCAACTTTCAATTGAAGATTCAGCAAACAAAATTCAGCAACAAAAGTCATTAATGTAAAGAATTATTTGTTTTTGCTTTTAATAAAATACATATATCAAAAATATAACTTTTTTACTAGAGCTACAAATATCACAAAATTATGGATATTTCTAGATGTGACACAGCACCCAAGTTAAGCTAGGTTTTCTTGGGAATATTGACACACCGAGCTCAAAAGGTTCGCCATCACTGAACTAGCCCAAGGTCAGGCTTAATGGGGGAGGGCAGAATCAAACCCAGTATTCACAGATAAGAGTCTGGCTCCCTAACCACTAGACCTAAGTGGCTCACAAGTAAAACGTAATGAAGTCGTGGATGAAATGGATAGGGAGTTTTTTCCCCTCTCTTTTCCAAAATAATAGAGGCCAGTGAAGCCAAATCCTGGAAGAATCAAAAGAGAAAAAGATATTTTGTTTTTAAACAGAACATATAGTTAAACTCTGGAATTCATTTTCACAAAAGGGTTTGGACCAATTCATGTTATCCCTGATAGCAGGAGTAAGTGGTAAGCCTCTCAGGACAGCTGCTGGAAGACTGCAAGCAGAACCAGCTGTGTGTTCACATTCTGCTGATGGTTGACCAATGTGAGAACAGACTGCCAAACCAGATGAGCCATAAGGCACTTCTTATGACTTAGGGTGTGTCCAGACGTGTTAATACTGCACAGTGGAACATGCAGTCGCATTGGAGGCATCACACATGACGATCGCTGGATCATAGTGGTGACACATTATCCCAATGCTACTGTGAATTTACTTAATGCTGATATAACAGCACTCCCTGTGCAGTATTAAGAAAATGCTATTTTCCCCACCAGTCCAGATGGAATGGCAAGAAGAGCCAACAAGAACAAGGATGGCAACTCAACTCCAATTGGCTGCCTCATCCCATGTGACCATATGCGCCGGTCTCAGCTTTCACAGCTTCCAATGTGGAAGCTACAAGAGGTTGCTCTAGTCCAGACACCCAGTCACTGCTTCGCAGCAGCTTAGCTGCAATTTTTTCCTTCACTGTGGATTTACTCTGCCAGTCTGGAAAGGGCCTTGATCTAATCTTCACACTCATGAGAAGTAAATTCCATAGGTTAACTATATGTTGGGTAAAAGATTCTTTCTTTTACTTTCCTCCATAGATCTCCAAGACTTCATCCATACGGTCCTCAAAAGTGCCAGAACCTGGGGTAGGAAGCAAGTGGCAGATCTTTGGCCTCAATCCCAGTTTTTTATTGCAGCAACAAGGATAAATAACACAAAAGTCACCAGTCCAGAGTCTAAAGCCAGAGCAAGGATATGCAGAGCATGGTTCAAACTTGCAGAAGTCAAAAGCTACGACACTTGGGGACAGTTTCCCCATTCACATGTAGGCAGGTAAGGAACACTGATTTAGCTTGCTCTGATTGGCTAGCTGTAGCTATCCAATCAGAGAGTGGCCGTGCACAGTTCACCACTTCGGGACCCAGCCAGGACAAGGTAAGTACCTCTCGCGTGCACAGAGAGGGTGGGTGCCCGGGGGTGGGGGTCCTGCAGACCCTAGGGGACCCGATCCAGTCCCCTAGAACTCACAGGAACCTGGGGAAGGTATGCAACCGACCTGCCCAATAGGGGCGGCCAGAGGCAGGGCCCAAATCTGTCAGGGAGGGAGGCATGCAACCGCTTCCTTCCCTGATCAACTTCGGGACAGCCCTGAATACCCCAGGGGCTAGTGGGGTGGGGCTTGAAAATTCAGCCTTTGCTACACAGCCATGCTTATTTGTGTAGCCCCGATTTCTTCCTTCTTTGATCTGCCAGGGAGGGCCTTGGCCAAGTTTCTGAACGAGGCTGAATATCTATTGAGCTTGCCTCCATGAGACTTATGTCTGTCTGTACTTGAACCTCTGACTCTTCAACCTCTGTGTGATTTATGGCTGCCTTAGCTATAGTGGCCTTTTCTGAGCATACAGAATCTGCATCAGAGGCACAGCATAACACAAACAGAACAGTATCCAAAAACTGTTTACCCCAGTATGGGACCCAGAATGCAACCACAAGGAAATTGTTCCTCACAGCTGCATTGTTTCCATTACAGTTGTATTCTGACTTCTATGTCTGACTTCTAGCCAGGTTTATGGTCGTTCAGAAGACTGACTGATGCCTTACAAGCTGCTCCTTTCTGCCTTGTGCCGCCATACAAGGTGAATCTCAGAACAGTTTCTTGGGGCTTGCCCAAAAGTAGCTTTCAGGTAGTGGGGAGAATTGGTATGCCAGGGCCCTGGAGCTTCAAGTAGGCCCACCTTCCACCATGTAGATGCAGTGATAGTATGAATATCCTCAGAACAATGAGTCAGAGCCATCTAAATCTCAATTGTTTTCCCTTTCCTGCCAAATATATCAGCAGTAGTAATGTTATTTATATCCATTCCTATTTCCAATCAGTGAGAAATTGCAGTATTCGGTTATCTAGCATAGAATTTGGGAGGGGGAATTGAATCAAGGCCTGTGGGAGACTTATGGACACATATATACAGACTGCCTCTCCACTACATTTCCAAAGGAGTAGCGCTGTTATTTATTTTTAAGAGTTATACTGTATATTATTTTACCGTATTAAAAATATTGCAAGGCGTTTCATAGGTCAAAACAGCTTATTATAAGCATGGCACATACTCAGAAATTTAACAGAGGTGAAATGACAATCAGGAAAAAAGTAACACACAACAAAGTAGTGGGTTGACTTAGGGGTTTGGGAGCCTAAGCTTTCTTTTTGTTTTTAATTGCTTGTTTAATATCTATTTAGAAACAATAATACAATTTATCTTTCAGCATGATCAAAACACGGAACTCAAGTAACAGAAGCAGCCAATTATTTGCATCCTCTCAAGTCCCAACAGAGTAGCAGCGGAGAAAGCTATTCTTGGTATATCTTTGTCATAGGCAAATGATGTTAAGCACCATTTTATGCCTATATTATTTGTCCCCTGAAGACTTCAAAGGTGCAGCTTTTGTAATCTTGCATTTGTCATGGGTGCATAGGTCAAGCAAATATTTTGAAGGTAGAGGATAATCCTCCAGAGCATGAATCATGTATATCAAGTATTCCTGAAAGATGCACTGGGTGCCACAACCAAGAAGGCAGTGACATGCTTATTTCCAGTCAACTTGGGCCCTTCCCTCCTCCCCTCTTCTGAACATTTTGTTCTAGAAAAGGTGGGTTAGAGGAAGGTTGGGGAACATGAGTGCCACACTTGTCCCTCTGATGCACTTCTGAGCTTCCACTTTTGTTAAATCTGAATGTTAGATTACCTGATTACCTTACTACATAGTCAACTGCAATTTGCTACTTGCCTGACTTCCCCGCTTCACTTCTAAGCCTCTAAAAAGCCCTACCAGACCCAACTTATGGTGGACCATGAAAGGAAATCAGGTAGTTCAATACAGTAACTGGAAGATCTCTATCCCCTCTAGGCCAGGAGGGACAGTGAGGAGTAAAAAGAGCTGAGGTATTTGCTTGCATTGCTCTAGGTTCTAGCAAACCCAGTTCCCATGTAGAAGAGGCATGACAATTTCAAATGCCTGAATACCATTTGAAAATGTATTTGCATACCTATAATATCAACATGAAATTAACATCGACATTTAAGAAAGAGAAAGATACTATTCTTTCAGCTGATTCTGCTTGAGCATTATATTGAAGAACATGTCCTTACACAAATGGGTAGAATTAGACTTCCTCTATTTCACCTCCAACTCGGCATGTTATGTAATGGTATTTTAGCAGGACGAAACAAAAGACATTATTGCTTTAAAAGCTTTTTTCTGCCTACAGGTGCAGAGAAAGTTTTATTATTATTATTATTCTTTCTGCTACCTTCATGTTGCCATCTTAATCTAAGTTTTAAAAAAACCCCAAAAGTTCCAAGATAATATAATTCAAAATAAATAAATATATTAAATTTGGGGTTTAATACATATATATTTGGTTTGCTTTAACATCCTGGATTTTAAATGTTGTAGATATTGTTTTAATATATTGTTTTGTTTTAATGTTCTGAATTTTAAGTGTTGTTAACCACCCTGAGACCTTTGGGTATAGGGCGAGATAGAAATACAAATAATAAATAAATAAATACCTCCCAAAATCAGCAGTAAACAAAGAGCTGTGCCTTTTGCCTTTTGCTTCTTTTACACCTAACTACCATACTTACCATTTCAGGAAAGGCTGTAAACATATGTGTTACAAATTAATTCAAATATTTCAATAAGTAAATTCATAATGTTTTTGAAATGCAGTGGTCATGCAAAACCCTATCTTTATTTCAGAAGAAATATCTTATTATTCATTTATTATTTTATTTAAAATATTCATATACCATTTCTCAAAAAAAAATGTCACAGGGCTTGCAGAATAATATAACAAAGTTCAGTGCTATTACTTCACTGTTGTATTAAATAAAATATTTATCACCTGTGACTTGAGCATTTAATATTAATCACCTGTGAGTATTGGACTGAATTAAGGATAAGACTATAGTCATGGTGGTCAATGGTGGGGAGCTTTGCATACGTAAGGCACCTGTCATTCTTGGTTCAATCTGGAGGCACTGATAAATGAAGAACTTTTGTTTCCTGGGCAGCCTCTACCATCCCCAAACTCATAAAATAGCTCACAGGGTCATTTCTTGTGTTCAGTGACTCCCCGGTTGGCAGCATCACAACTGGGGCTGAATGTTCCCTGAGGCATTTCTGGACTTCCTGTCCTTACCAGGGGATGGGAACAGGGCACTCCCACTGGCACGCACTCGCATTCACTTGACCAGACACTGCTATCTTCAAGAGTACAGTGATGCATCATGCACATGCACTCGCGTTAGGGGTCATCTGAGGTGCCAGCTCATTTGCACCCACCCAGCACATAGAGGTGTGAATGGGCTTTTCCAGGGATGGTAAAGGTTGCTTCTGGTCAAGCTAAGTCTGTGTGTGGAGCAAAAAATTGTGTTCCACACGTAGTTTGCAGGCAGTATGTTCCTACACAGAAGGGGACGGATGGAAACGGCCCCTTCAGGTGCAGATGCTCCATCTTGGAGCGTACTGCCCACAAACTACAGGGCCAAGTGCTGAAAGGCCCCTGGTTGTGATATTAGCGTGAGCAGAGGCAGCAACAAGTGAGTGATCAGCATGCTGCAACTTCAGAAAGAAAGCTACTAACATAGCACTTGTCTTAGTCCACCTTAATAAAGCCCGCGGTCCTCTCTGGATCATATTAGAAATTCCCAGTACAGTACAGATACAAGCAGCCCCAAAAGTAGGTTATTTTTCACTATTATGGGAAATCCAGTAATGATGCTGGGTTTCCTGTAATAACTCTGCTTAAGATGTTCATTGGTACCTTTCAGAATCAGAACGACTAGGACTAGTGGAAGTCATGCAAGCATGTGAAAAACAGGAAAAGGAAGTGGGCAGATGCTTGACTGGCTTCCAGCAGCCCCAGTCCCTCTGATTTCGAAAGCTGCTCACCAGAGGTCAAGGTAAGACCAGAGGCCTTTTCACACTACATCCGGAACAGATGTAGTGCACGTGGCCTAAGTAACTTCAGGACGCTTTCAGCATTCACACACAGGAATGCAGGAACGCATGTAAACACGTTCCTGCGCGCCTGTGTGCGAATGCTGAAAGCGTTCGGAAGTGACTTAGCCAGGAAAGGCTGGCGAGGGGCGGGGATACAGCTCGAAAGGCTGCCTCCCATTGGGTGCGAGCACCCAAGGGGTGGGCAGCGCTGTCAGGCCGCTTGCCCCGCTTCGTGCCGGCTGTACGGGACTTAATCAAGCCCTGTGCAGCTGGCACGAAGGTACCTGGACACCCATCGCAGGGCCCGGGGCAAGCTCCCTATGGGGCAGGACCCCTTCGGAGAACGAAGCATGTGGCTCCGGTCTCCGAAGGCTTCCCACCCCAGTCGCGCCCCTCTGCGGGGTGTAGGTGCCTGGATCTAGGTGCCTATGCTGCGCAGATGCCCCCCCACCCCCACCGCACCCCACTCCCCCCCACCGCACCCACCCCCCGACCATGATCACACTCATCTGCGGGGTTTAGGTGCCTGGATGTAGGTGCCTACACCGCACAGATGACCCACCCACCCTCAGGGCCCGGGGGTGCAACACACATGCACAGAGCACCTACCTCTTCAGTGTCCGGGCTCGTACTGAGCCCAGGATGCCGGGAGCACACACCACATGGCACGCCACGGTCCCCTATTAGACAAGCAGACACCTTGCCCGGCCGACGATCGCGTGGGCGCACCGGCCCTGGTAGATGGGACAGGGGACCCATTAATTGGTGGGTCTCCTGTCCTGTCTACCGGCGTCGGCTCGCCTGCACGATCGCCAGCCCGGCAAGGTTGGTGATCAGCACAGCCCCTGTCAGCTGTGAGGCCGATTTTTGGCCAATGCTGGGGGGGGGGGCGTGCCCACTGCTGTCAGGGAGGGAAGCATGTGTGAACACTTCCCTCCCCGAATGGCCGGGGATGCTTGGAACGCGCACGGATGGATGTAGAGCACTTTAAGAAGATAGCCCGGAACGGGCTGGGATGCGAACCTGGCCGCAGCAATGCGAATGCCGCGTTCCGGGCTGTTTTCTGCGCGTTCCAAAACCCCGTGTGCGAAAGGCCTCAGGATTACTTCTCACATCTGGCAGGGGACAACAAGAGGCAGGATGTTCTTTAGAGCTCTCACTGCCTCCTGCTATCTGGAGGCAGCCTTAGCGCAGGGGAAGAGCAACGCTATGCTAGTACAGTCGTGCTCATCTCCCTGCCATGTGATTCCTGCCAGTGTTACAGCAGCATAACACCTAACTGTGTTTGTCTATTTTGGATTGAGGGCGTCTCAGAAAACCTTCCAGAAGCTACATGCCAAGAGCAGCTGCTGCCAAAGTCAAAGGTGGTTCAAACTAATAGTTGCAGATTTGAATGAAAAACTTATATTTAAGCCACTGTAATCCACTTTCAAGACAATGACCTTGCAGTTCAGAGCAGCATCATTCCTTTTCCCACCCTCTCCATTTGTATATGACCAGAAGCTTTGGTCATGGGCACACCTTGCTGGAATGGTCTGTCTAATTAAGAAATAGGACTCAAAATGCACTAAGTCTGGCCACACCCAATACCCAATAATCCTTCCTCAGATTGCCCTCAGTTTGGGTTGCTGTGCTCACACCTTTCTGTTCCCGTCCTAAGGCTCCTTTATGAGACCTTTTTCATCTCCACCCCTCTCCACTGTCACAACACCCCAGTGCTCGGATATGATAAATGTTCTGTGACTCCACAGCATGTAACCACACATTGGGTGAAAGAGAAGGCAAATACATGCAGGATCCACCCACTATAGTACAGTTCAGCCCCCTTTAGTCCTCTTCCTTGATGACATCCAAAAAATGAAAATGGATTAACACTCTACAATGTCTTGAGACCTGTAAAAATCAGTACTCAGGAAAGTTGGATTAAAAAGGTGTGAGCAGTGGGGACCAAAGATAGACTGGAAAAGGATTAAAGTGAAGGTGTGACCACAGCTTTTCTTCCTCCTGTTAGTTCTTTTTTTTAGGACCATGGTACATTTCATAATGTAATTAACTAAATACCTGGATATGCATGTCCATATATCATGCATAGACACCGCCAGCCCTGCACTATCTAGCCCACAAGTGATTTCTCTGTAGGGGCCTTTCCCCAGAATGTCATTTCTTAGCATGATATTCAGGCAGTGTCTGCAGCCACCAAAATTGGTTTGAAACTGAGAACACACACACACATCTGCATAAGCTAGGAATGAAATTTTGGTGGTGTACTATAGTGTGCTGCTGAGAAGCACCTTGTCCCAGTAGTCCCAGAACCCAGAGGAATGCCTTTTGCGTAACTCCCGTGTTCCAGACCGAAGCTATTGGGTCTCGGGTGTATCAATTATATGATATTATCAGGGATCCAGATTACGGGCTCCTTAATCTGGATCCTGGTCCATTTAGTTTAAATGGAGTGGGACCAATGGAGGCAGGGCCCAGAATGTGGCCCACAGAGTTCCTTAGACCAGATCTAAGGTATTTGCAGATACAGCCCTAGAAACAATCAGGAACACAAGCAACATTCATATAGTGTTTCTGTACTGCCCTTTGGTGGAAAGGGCACTAGAAAGAAATATTATTAATATTACATTGTATTAATTGTATAGCCCAAAGTGATTTGAGGTGTGAAAATCAATGTTGTCCTTGTCCTTTCCTTTCCCTTTGTGAATGTCTCATTGACAACGTGCATTTTGGCAAGAATGAGAGCCGAATAGAAGAGAGTTAGGAACTTACTAGATGCTTTTAAAATGCCAGCATCCTGCTGGCATTCTGGCAGGGCTGGCAGGTAGGCCCAATTCCATATCACTATTGGCATATCCAGTCGAAAGGCTGGATGTAAGAAAGTGCGGGAGTTCCCACACTTTCTTAAAAGCTTTGGCTCTTTCTCAGCATGTTCTTGCCGCACTGTCATCAGGCATGTGCTCTGCCGGCACAGAGCCAGATAATTCATCCAGGAACTTGCTGCTGTCATCAAAATAACAAGGAGAAAAGGGCTGGAGAAGAAAGCGCCTGTATGAATGATGCAGAGCGAACTGAGCACAGGCGAGGTTAATCCAGCAGCCTATGCTTTGCTCCTTTTTTGTGCTGTTTGGGGGCACCTTTAATGATAGTGGCAGTTTGGCAAGTAGACCAAGAAGTCTGAATGTCATTTATGGACTCTGCAAGAGTACATATCCAATGACAGGAAAGTGGCATCAACCCAAGGGGAAAAGATAGCAGCCTATGGATGTGAAGGGAAGGCTGGCAGGGTAAGGTGCCTGGATGACAGGCCCCCAGCCCAGGTAGCGGGGATATAACACCATTATGGCTGTACTATGGTGGGGTTGTTGCATGTATTTGTGGCAGCCTCACCATAGCTTTTCTTTATCTCCCCTAAAAAGCACAAAAACCTATTGCTAGAAAACCCAGCACTGGTAGCAACTTTTCCAGCTATAGCTTATTAATTTTGCTTTGGATGAAGCATCCAATGTCTCTCTCTGGCCACTGTGCATGTGTGGGAGCCAAAATAGACAGCCACACTTGTGTGGTGGTGATGGTGCTCACTTCCAGATATTCTGCACCAGTCAAATACCTGGATGTGCATGCCATTAAAATGTGCAAAGACAGCATTGGGCAATTACTTGCTAGCAGGACATCCAACTGTTCTAGAGGCATCTGGAGTGTGCAAAGAGAGACAGGGGGAGATAGGACACAATTCAGGGAAATGGCAGGTGTTACAGGAGAACAGGGAGGGTGCATTGTGATGGGGAGGTTGAACCAAATAACCCTTTGTCTAATCCACCCACTTTGGTTTACTTTTAGACTGAACCAAATAGTAAACTGTACAAAGACATTATTTCAATGCAAACATCAGGCTATAAAATCAATAACACTTCTTCACAAGTACTCTTCAAATTAATTACTCTAATTAAGTTTGACTGTTGCTGATGTAGATCTAGTAACTGATCCCCCCACCTTGAGTAATAGTAGGACCAGCAATGTTTGCATCTAAGCAGAGATGTATGAAGGGCTTACAGACTGCTACTGTGAGCATGCAGCGTATGCCATTCTATTTATTTTAGAGCAATAGAAAGACTGCATGATATCCTGAGTTCTTTGCGGTTTGATTTAGGCTGCAATCAGACACACTAAAAGGGATGCATTCTGGGTGAATTTGGACTGAGGATGCCAAACATTTTATCCCTGCACATCCCTTACCTCACCTGAAAGTTTTGGAAGGGTCATCCCTTCTTCAGATGGAAAATGGTTAAGACCAACAGCAACTCATTCTTTAGAGATGGGTTTTTTTTCCACTTACCTCCCTTAATCCAGATCTAAAATGATCCGGATCTAAGGAATGGGTCCTTCAACTAATCTGGATTTAGTACATCCGGATCTAAGGAGGTACCTGATGCGTCTCCACAGGCGGTGTAGCACCCAATAGCAATGGGATCTAGCATGTCCACAGTGGAAACGCCAGAGCACCGATGTGGTGAATCCAGATCTACCCACATGGGGCCTGCCCATCACCCCATTTTTTTTGGAGGGGTGCCACAGGCAGTGGGGGTGCAAACTCCATAGATGCTCCAGAGATTCTTCAAAGATCCTCTGGAGTGGCTCCGGAGGATCTTCAAAGATTGAAGCAAATCACTCCAGAGATTCCCCTGAGCTTTGGACAAAGCTCTGCAGAAATGGCATTGCTCTGACAGGTCGTCTTCAAAGCCTGTGCCATTCTCAGGAGTTTCCTGTTGCGTATCCGGCTTACGCCACGAAATGCGAGGGCTCCGAGGAATGGGGAACAACAGCGGATTGCTGCAGCTCCTGAACACCAGATGTTACGAAAGTTTTCCAGTTACCTGACTGGCCCAGGTAACCAGAGAATCAGGCCCCTTTTGTTTGGCCTGACCCTGAGAGCTAGAAAATGGGGAGGGAGAGAGAAGAGGCAGGACGCAGAGATCAGCTGGAAAAGAGAGCGTTTATTTCGGTGCAGGGCTTTAAATAACCCGCCACAGAGGGGCGGGGAAGGAAGTGACCTCAGGAGAAAATCCCGGGAGCTGATAGGTGGAGTGCATCAGCTGAGCAGGTCAGATGCCCCTCCTATGTCACATCCTGTGGCAGGCAGGAAGAGAAGGCTGTTGTCTGCGGGGAGCACACGGCCAGCGTCCATTAAGCCCTTAGGCTACGAGTCCAGCCCCTGCTGGTGTTAAGTGTGCACTGCACGCTTGTAGAGACAGGGCGATTCCTTTTACTCTGAGGCTTGATGAATGGCAGGCTGAAGCCAGGAGAAAACCCATGCCAACCTTTGCGATTACTACAGTTTCCTTCAAGGCCATTTTGGAGATTATGCACAGGCTTCAGAGCTTTGGGTTTTGTGGTACCCACCCCCATAGGTGCCCACCCCTAGACCACATTGCCTGGTTGCAGTGGAAACATGTTCCCTATAATCTGGATTTGATGCCTGAAGACCCCATTGTAGACCCCTTTAATGGGGTCTACAGGAAATCCGGATTATAGGTACTGAAGGACCCATTTAATCTGGATTTCCCTAGAACAGGGGGAAACAAATGTGGCTCTAATGGAGTCTGCAGTAGAAACGGGGTCTTCCTGCTCTGAGCCTAATGGGTCCTTAATGGGTCCCTAATGGGTACTTAATGGGTACTTAGTGTTAGTGGGGGGAAAAACCCTGGAGAGGACAGAGGAAGGAAATCTAGCCAACTGTAGCATGGGAACAAATGCCTTCGACCAGTGAGCAGTCAGGGCCCCAAAATACGTGCCAACAGCTGACAATCCATAGTGAGCATTTATTGCTAGGGAGGTGTTGCCAGGCTTCAAGGTGAAGGAGTGAGGTAGGGATTTGAATGCCTGTTTTTGTCTTCAGGAGGGGTGAGTTTTCTAAAAAGCACATATGCAAAAACCCCTCTTTGATCATATCCATGATTACAGTATATGGATAAAATAGGTCCTGTAAAAGGTATTGACTAGTTTTTCTAACCAACTGGGGGCACAAAAGAACAGGTGGTAAAGGTGAAAAAAGAAGGCCTAACAAAGTTGGACTTGCTGCACAGCTGCTTGATGTCACCTACCTTTTGTCCTACAGGAATTTTATTTGCATTCTTTGGTGAGCCAGCAATGAAAAAAAATTAAAAATGAAGACTTTCAGGAAAAGAGATCTTAACTTCTATAATGGAACTGATAAATAAAATATCATTCTATCTCTTTAAATTGTTGTCTTTAGGGGAAAAATAATCAGCTTCATCAGAAACAAAAAATTCACATACTTTAACTGCCTCACCCCATTCTGAGACTTGTCCAAACTTTGTAAAAGAAGGGAAGAGTGAGCGTACAAATAATACACAAATAGAGTCTTGGGGTTCCCAGGACTGAGTCTAGAATGAGTTACATATTTTTGTAGCTCTCACAAAATATATTTCTCCTTGGCTGCATTCACACCCAAATTTTAATCCAGCTTCAGTCCACTTTCATGGTCATGGTCATGGTCACCCCTTTAAACCTTCTTCAGTCCATCTTCAGATGTGCTTACATGTTATCCCTGTGCTCACACTTTTTCATTTCTATCCATTTTATCTGAGGACTTTCCATCCAGAGAGCCCAAATGGAGGGTGGAAAGTCCCCAAATAAAATGGATAGAAATGAAAAGGTGTGAGCAATCAGATCTAAAGATGGGCTGAAGGAAGTTTAAAGGGAAGGTGTGACCACGACCAATGAGTGATCACATTAGCAAAGTGACCAGTGATTTTCTTTATACACTATCTAAGTCTGAGGTGGATTTATGTCAGATATTGCTGGGGGGCGGGGGAGCTTCATACTTCGTTGATTTTTTTCATGCTCTGAAAGTGGGGCAGAACTGGATTAAAGCTTCAATGTGAATGTGTTGGGAAGTTCTGACCATCTTTCTGACAACTCTCTTTCTGCAACACCAGTTTCTCATCTATTCCCCTCCATGACATCTAGAAGCTATTAGGCCAGCACCAACCTAAAATGTAGTGAGCCCCATAGGCCTCCCACTAGTACCAGTGAAAATACTTTATTGATGTAATAATTTGGTTGTTTCAGTTCTGGCTATGTAAATGAAAAGGTCTAAACAAGTTCTGTAACTAGCTTCCTCCTTTTTGCCCTCTGACATTATTCATTCAAGAACGCAAAGCCTGATATGTCCTGATTCCATAACAAGGTTTAATTTCTATTTCCATTTTATTCATATCAGTAGTCCAAAGGGATAATCTTAAAGTAGCAGAGCTGTAGGAACTCAGGTCTTTTCCGCAGGGCAGCCCACCATGTGGTGAGCTGAAATACATGATCCGACCCACAAGGGGCTAGGCAGCTGGTAACCTATCCTGGCTCAATTTCAGACACTAGGAACAAAAGTTAGCCAGGCAACCAGAAGTTGTATACATCCATCACTACTTCAGGGTGCCTGGTGAAATGGTGCCACACCAACCACATGTGTTGTCGCCCCAAGCTTCTGATCCTGTATACCGGCCCGGCATGCTATATGAATCACTTACAAGCAGACCATAGCTTGGTCCAGTGCCTCAGCTGATGGAGCAGGGGATTTATTGACCCAGTGCGGAAAGGCCTTGACTTGACAGTAACACCAGTAGATTGAAATTCTTGTCCTTGTGGTGAACTGGAAAGTAAAATTGCTTTTACAGGTGACTTGTACTACAGCCATACCTCCGCTAGAAGCATTATTTCATTCTTTCTCCCATAACTTCCCTTTCTAACCCCTTCCCCCACTTTCCCATTTATTGCAGAATTTCTCCTGTCTCTGATCTTGCCAGCAAAAGTCTGGTCGTGCTGTGCCTGCTGGATTTCCTCTTGCCACTGACCTACATCATTTCTATTGGTTTTCGCTCACTCAGCCTCATTACCCCATTCTTCTGGCTCTACCTCATTAGTATTTTTCATATCTTTGTGGCTTCACTTTTTATACCATCTGCTGCATCCTGCATGACTCATCACTGGAACAACAAAATCTCTCCTCATGCTAAAGCAACAATAAGCTCAGCAAATTGTCTGCTTTCCTGACAAAGTCTAAGAAGAACAAAGCTGAATCCAAAGATGGCACTGAATTAAAATCTGAACAGATACATTTTTTAATGATAAAATTCCCTGCAGGTATCTAAACCCTGTTCAGATTTGGCTGGAATTAGCTCACTCCTACACATTGCCTTATTTGGACTGGAAGCTGCTACCGTCCTAAATCTGAAATTTCTTCCAATTTATGTTTTCTAGCACTATAATAATTCACAGATTTAAGATTATCTTTTAAAATACATGAGAATATTTCCTAACAAGACTTGCATGCTTACTTATTTAATAGATATAGAACAGATTTTCACAGCTGCCATGCTGAAACCTTAAAAATAAAGAGGAGAAAAAAGCACATATCACCATGCCAGAAACTCATGTATATGTAGTTGTTGTTTTTATCCCTGTACCATATTGTACATGTAAGTGTACTAGGACAAAAAAAGAAAATGCTCATGTGAGGCCAAAAGGCCATAAATATATGATATCCATCAATACATTTGAAATGATTCAATACAATCCTTAAACATGAACAGTGTGCGTGGCAGATGGCATTAGTAAAAGGAACAAATAGGGCCAGCAGCAAAAATCTACTTTGTGAGAAGCAAGGTGAGTAGATAACGTGATTTTTATTTAGTTGTACTCCAATCACATAAAGGTTAGTTATGTGTGTGCATTTGTGCATGCGAGCACACGTTTGCCCCCAAACAGCAAGCAAGACTCCCTGAGTTATAGGATACCATGTAAGCAATTAAAAGCTATGGCGAAGTAGATCCTGCAGAGATGCTTTGCCTAGGGCAAGTCCCTAAGGCCAAATACTGAGAATCTGAGCTATGATAACAGGAGACACTGCCAACAGTGCCTCATTTTTGAATGCTAGTAAGGCGTTTACATGAGAATCATTTTCAGTGGAATATGGAAAACTTTGGGGCCAGTCCTTGTAAGGCCTTTGGCTGAGGAAATCACTCCCCCCCCCCAATTTCAGGCATTGCAATTGCTTTTAGTAGCATCTTTTTAATTTGTTTTCATTATTTTTAACACTGTAACTCACCCTGGGATCTTTGCTTATAGGACAGAATAAAAATACAAAATGAAAGAAAGAAAGAAATGTGACAAAATGTGTAGTCTGCTTGCTGTCATTACAAGGTACCCAAATTCCATAAATGTCTCACATAGAAGGAATATTTCTTCAGTGAGGATGCCTGCTTGCAGGATGAAATGACTGTGGTCACACTTAAGGTTTAGTCCAGCTTCAGTCTACTTGCAGAGAATACATCAGCTGTTTTCTTTCAGAACTCTGGATGCGTTACCACTTGACTTTTCAAATCAGAGTCGGACTTTTAAAATCTGGATTCAGGACCACATTCTGGGTGTTCCCATTTCCTTGAGGATAACACGGGCTGAATGTGAATACTGTCAGTCCCATTCACCGGCCAAATCCCCAGCATGGAGAAACAGGACCTTTTAATCTCCTCCCCTGTCTAACCCCTACTAAGCCTGCCCTGCTCAGAATGAGCTGAGTGAAATATAAGAGGGCAATCACAAAGCAAACATCCCTTTCACGCTCTCACTCTCCCTTTCAAATCCGAAGCTCCCTCTCTGCTTCTCCGCTTAAACAGGAGAACCAACAGTGCAAATTCCCTTTCAAAACGGAGGCTAAGACAGCTTGTGTGGAGGGGCGGGGGGAGAGGCTACTCTCCCTTTCAGTTTCCTCTGTTTCCCTCTGTAAAATGCAGGCTCACAGCTTAGCTTTCCCCTGCTGGGCCAGCGTTGCAACAATGTATTGCTTGAGGCTTGTGTTTTTTAAAAAGTTTTCCTATGGCTGTAGCTCTACTAATCACAGTGTGTTCAGAGCAGGCATGAGGAGGGGAGGGGGCAGACCTTCACAGCAGGCAGGCATTGCGAAGAAGGATAGATTCCCACCCCAAATAATCCAGTAGCATTCCCAAAGGCAAAAAAATAATGCGGGCTGGGCTCCAAAAGGGGACCAAGAACAGTTTTTGTGATAACTTTTTTTCTGTGGATTTTTGCAGGATAGTCCTCATAAAGACCCAGAATAAAAAAATAAATAGGATCTCCCAATCCCAAAAACAGATTTGATTCACATTTAAACTTGTATGGGAATACACCCTCAGAAGATTCACCTCGGGGATAGACAATGTGGAAAGAAAATTACTGGTCACTTTGCTGAGGTGTTCTCTCACTCTGAAGGCGGACTGAAGCTGGATTAAATCTTAGATGTGACCACAGCCACAATATGGTATAACTCAGAACATGTCTGACGTATTTTCCATGTGAGTGCAGAGAAAAGGATTTCTTCTCCTGCTGTCTGAGATAATTTTATTTTGCTACAACTATTATGGAAATATTTTAATAAATAATTTCAAAACAGAAAAGTTAGCTAATTCATTGTATACTGAAGTAGAGTAATTCTGATTTTGTATACAGGACAGATGCCATTTGTAAATATTTAGCAAAACTGCACTTTTTTTACCAGTACCTGAAATTTAACAGATGCAAGGAATGTATTGGTACAATTTAAATGCTTACAAAACATTTGTAACTACAAAAGCCAATATAGCCATTTCTGTCTGTAGCTATTGTGGTCCTGCACTGCCAATGGTTACTTATTTGCTAACCAGGAGGAATACATATGGGAATGCCAGCATAGTGGTAAGAGACTGTGTGGTTGGCTGCATCTTTGGCAACTGCCATTATGCTAATAATAGTGGGGGTTGGTGCATGGATATTCACTGAAAAGCCACTATAAAGCCTTCTGCATTTGGACAGCAGCCACAAAAGCAAGTTAGCACTACCTCACTTTTGTGTCCTGTCCTGACCCTATGCCAGGTGAATGTGGACATCTAAGAATATAATTCATCTTCCTATCTACCATCTAGAAAGAGGCAGGTACAATAGCAGTGTCATCGGTGTGGAAGGCATATTTATCGATAGCACTGTATGCATCTTTCAACGGCATTGGCATCTCCTGGCTGCCCACTGGGAATGAGACCGCAATGGCTGGAAATCTAATGAATCCCAGCATAATTTGAGCCAGGGGTATGGTCTGGTGTTAAAGAGTTTTTGATGTTGACTGTGCTCATGAATGAGGGAGCGGCAGTGGTCTATATGAGGTTTGTATGTGGTTGAGCCATTGACATGAATCTGTCAATATCACTCAGAAGATAAGACTGGACTTCAAATCCTTTTTATTCTGTAGAAGTTACAAAATGTGGAGACTTCTTAGTGCCATCCACAGTTTTATGGACCAGAATAGGCATACAGAATACTAGAAATGAATTATTTAGACTCTCTGATGGTTTAGAGAGTTTTTTTTAAAAAAAAATTTTTTCCTAGTCTCCGGCAGTTACTGGTGGAATCATCATTTAGTCATCTGTTCATTGATGCTTTATTGTTATTTTTCTGGTGAAACAGAAGAGGGGGACTGGGTGAAGAAGAGAGAGGCTTATGCTGTCAAACTTAAACAACAAAAACAGCTTAGAGACTGTTCATACCTGGCCTCATTCACATGTCATGCTGCATCCAGATGTTGTTTAATTATTCAGCTATATTTAAATGTTTCTGAATAAAGCAGGTTTTATCCTGAAATGTCCAAATATAGCAGAATAAGTAATTGATGTCTGGGTGCAGCCTCAGTCTGCTCTCCCCATTCTCATAAATGTTCCACACACTACTGCCTTCAAGGTGCTTCTGGGCCACTTGGGGATGGGTGAAGAGTGAGCACAGAGAGCCTGTTCACACTTACCCAATTGGGACAGTCTCATATGCTCTGGGACCGCTATTCTCACACTGAGGCAGCGCCTCCATCACAGAACAGCCCAGAATATGGAAGGCCATCCCAATCCATCATAGCTTCAACTGCTCCATAGCTTTACTGAGAGCATCTAGTACGCTCTCAGATGCTGCATTCACACCACTTCCTGGTGGCTCTGGCCAAGCAGCCATGCACCGTGTCATTATCGCTGTAGCAATGGCCCAGCATGCCCTGGAAGTTGCCATGGCTGTTGCTGTGGTGATGTGGACAGTCTTGGATGGAATTTCTGCACTGCAAGGGCCTCTAGGTAAGTTGGGGATGGCGCCAGCCCTCACAGTGGAAAAGCCAGACACTGTCCCTGAATTTAACTTCAGTGGGATCGTATCCCACAGGGGTTAAGTGCAAAAAAGCCCAGAGATTCATTTCGCTCTGAACAGACCAAGAGGGAATATGAGAACACTTTTCAAATACCAGAATGTACAAAGAAAATGGTCATGACACTTTCTCTGTCAGAATGTGGGATGTGAAACAATGAGCTTAAGGTACAAACTTGAATATCCAGGGACAAATTATTTACAGGAAGGGCAGCTCAGTAATAAAATCACTGCCATGTGAGAAGTGGTCGTCTCTTCGCCACCGGACATACCCAAATGAAAATTGGGCACTTTGAGATGTTTAAATCTGTATTTTCAACAACTGCTTTTAACTCTGGGCAGCCAAGTAAAGGGATGATCTTGTGTTCTGGAGGTTCAATTGAGGTTTTTGCCTTTCATCTCTGCAGCCGGCGGGGGTGGGGGTGGGGAGAAAAAGATGTGACCTCACAAAAAGTGGTTTGCATGGAGAAAGGAAAGTACACTTTAAATCCGGTTGCCCCAAACCACATGGAGATGCTTTATTTCGAATTACAACCCGCGTTTTTAAAATCTGACACAAGAAGGAAGCAAAAAGAGACCATGGAGATGCTCCCCTAGTCCAATTGGCATTTTTAATAAACTGCCTTGTCAGGAATTATCCTAAAAAGTATTTGGACACTATCTTGTCTCCTTAATCTCAGGTGATTTGCATTAAAAAATAAAGCTTAGATCACAGTTGCTCAACTTGCAGCCCTCAAATATTCCTGAAATCAGGAACATAACAAAAAGTGTCATAGTTGAGCATTCAAACACAAATCAGTCATAGATTCAACATGTTCACAGGAACAGCTCATTCTCTCTCCATAACTAAGGCTTGCAACACAGTTAAAAGCAAAACTGAAAGCAGGCTCAGCTGCCTGCATTCAGGTAATGGCTGCTGATTAGCGCAAAACCAGACCTGCAGGCTGCCTTATTAGGAGGGGGGGAGAGAGATTTGCTTGCTGAGAAACAATCTCTGTGGTAATGATAATGATAATTAGTATCACCTGTCCCTGTAAGCAAGCACAAAATCTCTCTCCCCCTCCAAAGTGAAACAATGTGACAGTTCAGAGATCTGCTTGTGGGCTGAAAGAGCTGAATGTAGCTGATTTGACAGCCAATTTTTCTGCAGAGATCAAAAATGCCTAAAAATCCAGTGGAACATGGGAGAAGATGTGGAGAAAATGTCTCCATGCTCCCAGGAAATCCCACGGCTTCCAAAAAGTGCAGAGGTAGTCTTGTTTAAAGGGGGGGTGTTCTTCTGCAGAATTTCCTCCTTTGTGGCTCTGGAAGCCCAGAGTAAAGCTCTGCATGCAGACACTCAGAAGCAAAAGAAGCTTTTTAATGGATTTTTCTTTGCCTGTAGACGGGGCCTAGTATTTGCACCAAAACAGTAAGCCAGATTAATTGGGGGGGGGGGCAATGGTCAGTAAGTGGATAATGTCAGAAATACAATGTGATGGGCACTGTAGGTCCTATCTTAATCTGATTTCCATGGGTGGTGGTCACCAGGGCTCTGCAAAAAAAGAATAAAAATACTGTAGTTATCTTAAGTTTTTGTTACTTTTAGGTTGCTTCCCAATCTGA
Organism: Aspidoscelis tigris stejnegeri; assembly: GCA_023333525.1. Classification (NCBI taxonomy): domain Eukaryota; kingdom Metazoa; phylum Chordata; class Lepidosauria; order Squamata; family Teiidae; genus Aspidoscelis; species Aspidoscelis tigris. The sequence goes on from JALMGA010000001.1 coordinate 101,628,961, forward strand.
ATCTGTAAGATATTAGACCGGATGCGTTTTCGCACACAGGGTTTTCGAACGCGTGCAAGACAGCCTCGAACGTGGCATATGCATTGCCGCAGCAGGGCTTGCGCTCCGACGCGTCCGGAGCTGTCTTGCGCGCGTTCGAGATGTAGAGCACTTTAAAGTGCTCTACATCCGTTCCGGCACGGACGAAGCGCCCGCAGCCGTTCGGGGAGAGAAGCATTCGCTCATGTTTCTCTATCCCTGACAGCCACGGGCTCGCCTCCCCTGCCGGCGCTGGCTGACAATCAGCTGATTGCCTGCCTTGCCGGCTGCAGGAGCCTCGGCAGCCGTCTCCCCACCCCTTGCCGGCTAAGGCACTTCAGAATGCTTTGAGCATTCGCACACAGGCGCGCCGGAATGCGTTTACACGCGTTCCTGCGCTCCTATGTGTGAATGGTCAAAGCGTCCTGAAGTGTCTTAGGCTTCCCGTCCTACACCCGTTCCAAATGGAATGGGTGTAGTGCGAAAATGCCTCTGCTTACCTCAAAGGACAGATAACCCTCTTCCAAAGAGCTGTAACTTTGACTGAACAGTTATATTCACGAAGGACAACGTTTAAAATGTCACTAGACCCACATGCCATCTTCTTAATCAAATTGCCAAACTTGCTTTTCCTTGGTTGAGTTTGGAGACCCCTTTCTTAACAGAGAAATCTGAAAGGTAATTTCTTGCATTTCCCTAAACAACTTTTTGCCTCCATCCACATCTCGGTTTCCTCAAGCTTTTCCATTCATACATACGCTGAACCTAAAGAGGTTTTTTTTTGGGGGGGGGGGTCCAACGATCCATTCTGATGTCGGGATGGAAGTGAGGGTAAAGAAATGAATAAAATAATATGGATCGTCACCGGAACGATGAAGATTAGCAGCCTCCCGAGATCCTCCGTTTATTAGTATTTAGGCTTTTATTATTCCATCAGGACACTTTTAGTTTACGACTTCTTGGCTGCTACCATTTCATTGTGTTACGACTTGGTGTTTGCTTCATTTTTATTAAAGGCGGGTTATACGATGATACCGAAGAAGACTCGGATTCGTAACATCCTCGGTCCTTCCAGCAAGGATGACTTCACCCCCTTTAACTTTATTGCGCCTCCGAGGCTGCCGCGCCGTCGGAGCATCGCCGACTTTTCTCCCCCGCGCCTTTCGTCGACGAGGATTTAGAGCGGCGGGGGGGGAACTACGATTCCCGGCGTGCCTTTCGCCCCCCCTCGTGAACCGCGTCGGGGAGGGGGCTCGAGGAAAGTTGGAAGTGGAACGAGCCGAGGAGAAGAGCGACGCCGCACCGACCGAGCGGGATGGATGTGCGCATGCGAGGTACAGCAAGCCCTGGGCGAAAGGGAATGTTGTCAGCGGGCGCGGGAGCCCGTATTCGCAGAGCGGGTGTACGCCAGATTGCGCGCGCACAGAGCCCCTGCCGCCTTGAGGAGAAAGCGCACGCTACGCGGTTTGCGCAGCGTTATTGTGCACGGGGGGGAGGCGGCGGCGGCGGCGGGGAAGGCGGGTTCTATGTGATCCTCCGTGTTTGTGTATGTGTGTGTGTGTGCGCGCGGTAGTTGGTAGTGGCGGCGTCGGCGGGAGGAGGATGATGTCAGCCTGCGAATGTCAACAATGTAGCGATTGAGGGGAGTAGGCGGCGTTCCATTGGGAAGAGCGCGAGCCACGGGGAGGAGGAGGAGGAGGAGGAGAGTCAGGGGATCCTGCACAGATCGGGGGCAGCAAAGGGAGCAACAACAATACGACGACGACGCCGGGCTGCAAGGAAACCCCGAAGCGCCGCCGCCGCCGCTTGTGCAGCCCAGCGACCCCGAGGGCCAGCGCGGCGGAGCAATTCCTGTGCGGCGCCCCCGTCCGCCTCCTCCCCGTGGCTGTCGCTCCTGCAGCCCACGCCACGACCACCGCTCCCCCCCACCTCCTCCTCCTTTTTATGCCTATAGATCTAGAGCTCCCTCTCGCCCTTTCTCTGGAGAGCGGATCCCTCCACCGCAGGACTTTCCTTCCCGAGGCAGCTGGATTCCCAATTGTGATTTTTAACCAAGCAGAGGGCGACCGTAGGCGCGCAAGGATTTCGACGCCCCGCGAGGACGACGAGACCCGCTCGGCCGCGGCGACTGCGCTCTCGGCGGCTCTCTGGCGGGCCCTTCCACACGCCTGCGGGGCGCTCGCAAAGTTGCCTCGGACGGGAGGTGAGTGCGCGTCCCGCCGCCGCGTCCCTCGGTTGGGTGACGGGGAAGTTTGGCGGTGCCCGCGGCTGGGAGGGGGGCTGCCCGCCTTCTCGCCCGCGTCCTGGGTGGCGGCGGCCGCGTCTGCCGTCGAGGCGAGCGAGCGAGAGCGCGGTCGCAGCCTGGGCGTCCCGGCGGGAGAGATCGGTTTGGGTTCTGCTTGGGAAAGGAAGATCGCAGTGAAGGGATGCAGAAAGAGAGGGGGGGGGATCCTTGCACCAGTGGCAGTGGGCATGAACCGATCGCGAGCCCTCGCCGCCGCTGCTCCTGGGCGAGTTTCGCCGTGTGGACCGGGACTGCGCCGGCACCGGCTTGACTGCTGCTGGAGTGGTGGAAACGGCGACTGGGTGGTTTTTATAGGCGGCCGGGGAGGAGCGACGCGCACAGGGCTGGCGGCGTGTGCCTGCGTGGAGGAGCGGAGTGCGAAGGGGCGGTGGGCCTGACGCGGCCGCCTTCGACGGGGGGGCGCTTTTCTTTTCTTTTTTAAAGAAAATCGCCTTCAACGTTCCGTCCCGACGCGCCAGGGGGAAACCGGAGCGGACGCCTTCTGCGCTGCCGCCCTGGGATGGGGTTTTGAGGAAGCCGCAGCAGCAGCAGCAGCAGGAGGAGGAGCCGGAGCCCGGCATAGTAAGCCTGGCATTGGAGAGGGAAGGGGGGTGGAGAGCGGCACGGCGCTTGTTGTTGTGCGAACAGCTGTCAGATTGCGAGGCCGCTTTAACGAGGGGTGGGGTGGGGGGAGAGGAAAGAGAAGCGAATATTCCCGGCCTCCCGGTCTATTAACCCTCCTCTCGCTTCTGGCTCTCCCCCTCCCCCTCCCTCCCCGGCGCCTCTTGGGTCCATTCCGTTTCTCCCGACGGTCGGAGTGTGCGGCGGGCTTGGTGGCTCCCCGGTGCCCAAAATGACACCTCGGGATGCCTCGGGGCAAGTTCTGAGGAGGAGGGAGATGCCTTTGCTTCCAGTGGTGGGTGGGCGGGCGGGCGTGAGAGCGACAGGAGAAATGGACCTCCTTGTGAACGTCCAGGGGCAGCCTGGGTGGCTCGTGCTTCCATCCAAGCCCTCCGACCTGGCTTGAGGCGTGTAAAACGAGGGCGCATCATTCCCGCCGCTTCTGCCTTTATGTTCCCGTCGGGGTGGTGATGGTGGTTCCCGCTCCTAATGCGATGTGTGTATTGTGATGTCAGACTGGTCAGCGCATGGAGCTCTTTCTCCCTTGGCGAGCTCACATTTCTCAGTGGTAGCCACCATAACCTTGTGGTGCGCTGCGGTCTTTGGGCAGCTAGACTACAATTACAAATTACTGTCTCTTCAAAGGCAGCTCGCTCCTGTGCTTTTCCGTATTGTTTTGTGGGTCGCTGCTAAATATCGCTCCTTTTTTTTGTTTGTTTCTGGAAGTGATCTGAAGCGTGCATTCATGAAAGCATTGGAGCGCATGGCTATACTTGGGATATCAGAACCAATCGCTTCACGTCGTAGGGTCAGGTAGCAAATCGTTAATTACGAAAGGTATCCCTGCGGCAGAGGGGCTTCTCGGTCACATTATTTGTGGCGAGCGTAGGCGGATGATTCCTTCACACAATGGCTCCGGCTGTGGCTTTAAAAGTGGCTTCTGTACCAATTTCGTCTGTTCAGTTGCACAGCAAAAATGTCATTGCTTCTCACCAAAATAATTGACCTTGCTTACATGGTTCTCAAAAGAAAATAATGTCTAACTGCAACATTTCCCATTCCCTTCCCCCTTTTGTACAAAGTTAAGGGAGGGATGTTAACTCTTGATGGTTATTTTCTCAGGTCATTAAAATGTAAGGTATAGTTCAGACAACAAAAGGCTGTCACTGGTGTGAAGTAAGTTCAGTGTGAAATCATGACTCTCCTATTTTCGTAATCGAGCTGTGTCTTTCCCAAAATGCTTCAGTTAGTGCAAAATCATCATTCCTTTCATTTTAGAAAGCTAGGAAGGTACAACTGGATTAACTCCTTTAAGATTCCAGTTTAATGCTTAGTAAATCATGAGGATCCTTCCTTACCATTTCCACTTTAAAGGATCCAGTTGTGATTGATGAGATAGACTGTTGGCCTAGATAAGGCAGTAGTGTGAATAATGCAATCTAACACTGGTTGTGTGAATGGTCTGACCAAATACTGGGAAAGTTAAGAAGTGATTCACTAGTGTTGCCACTTGCCACATCCACTTCTACAGGCCACACTTTCATGAAGTTCTTGTAGTGAAATCCTGTATACTTAAAATCAGTTTAACGGTGGGGTGGGGTGGGACGTCACTGGATTCAAGGAGACTTATTTGTTTTGAGTGTGGATACTTTAGGCTACAATTGTAGGGTAATTCTCTGCTAGCTGAAGTGCTGGACTAGCAAGCATAACAGGAGCCTCCCTTCTGTATATTAGTGCTGTCTGAGGGAGTCTGTGTCCAAAGGCCCCTTAACTACCACTGTGCAGACGCGAGGCTCCTAGAACACTTGTTGGTATGATATACCAACCAGTGCAGAACTGCTTGTGGTCTGGGACCTTATCCCCTGATCACCATATAGCTTGTTTCTAACAAAAATATATTTTGGACAAGCCTGATGAGGCTCTAACCGAAGTGCAGCTGTCCCTTGTGTAACACAATTTTGCATAGTGCTGTTTTGTTCTATATACAGGAAGTAAGATGCTACCTTCGTTATTCAGGCACAGTTCAAAAATACGGAATAAATACCCAAGATGTATGTATGCCTGTAGTTCTAGGAGAAATAGCAAAATGGTTTTGTCCAATATAGGACTCAAGTTTACCATAGTAACCTAAAAAAAGGAAAGAGGATGACCTGCAAGTTAGAAATTCTCAGACTGAATTTTGCTTTTGCACAGGTAGTTTTAAATAACTCACTGGGTCTCTTTAAAGAGAGAGCCAAATTGTGTGTGTGGGGGGGGTTGCGTATAGTCTGCTCTTTCTGCTTTCATGCCCCATTTAGAGAGAGTATTGAAATCTTTTTGCTTTTAAAGGAATCAGAATTCTTTTAATGTACCTGAACTCCAAGGACTGTAAAACTTCAGTTAAAACACAGACTGTGTTCATACATAACAAAGGGGTGCCTCAGAGAGACAGTCACTGTACCTTATTCCAGGATAAACCCCAAAATAGGTTCTTGCAGCCCTCAAGCCAATGCAGGCTATGGCAAGCTCCAGGTAGGACCTGTTTTAGTCTGCACTAGCATGCCAATGACAGGCCCTTATGCCAGGATATATCCTGGAATAGGGCTCGGTGCAGAAAGGGTCGGTGTGTGGCACTTGTGTCCTGAACCCTCCTCTAATTCATCTTGTGTAGCACAAAATATGTGGGAAAGGTGGGAGTGGCAGACTGATGTGTGAACAATCCCACCTCGAAACCATCTCTAGGCTGCCTTAGAGATACTTCCCCCCCCCCCCATGTCTAATCATAGCCATGTTTTGCTAAAACAAGCAGGAACAAAGCATTGGGCATTGGCCTGACTTTGTTCTCAAATGATACTTTAAACAAACCAAAGCAAAAGCAAATTAAATGTAATGAAGTTGCATATGGTCCCCTCCTCGCATGCAGGGAAGAGAAGCCAAGGCACATGTGGTGTAGTTAGACCACATTTTAATATGTTGTCCAACTATTTATCAAACTAAGTCTCTTGCCCCCAACTACATAGAGGGAACGCCAACACTTCATCAAGGTGTTGTAAGAGCTACAACAAGCCTGAGTATGTGAAATGTTGCATGTGTCTTAACAGAGGTGGATGAATCTGAAATGATGAGGGTTTTCCTGAAGCCCTGACTGCATTCACTTCATTTGGAATAGTTTGAGAGGCTGGAGAGAAGGACATTGGCTTCTGTGTAGTGTTTAGTTGCATCCATATTTGGCAAGAGATTTTGTTGTTCAGATGGCAGTGAAATTTCCCCTTCCTGCTACATAGTTTTTGTTGGCTGAACACCTCCCCCCCCCCAAGTGGCCAGTTCATTGGAAGAGAGATGGGATGGCAGATGCCATCACTGCCAAAAGGAATCCCTAGGGGGCAAGATCTGTGGGCTGTTGGATGGTCAAATGGCCATTCAGGGTAGATGATACAAGGTGAAGTAGCACCTTTGGATTAAATTCTTCCTTACTGCTTCAGTCATCTGCCTCTCATCTCTTCAAGAAGTTAATAGTCACCTGATACTGACTTGTTCTAGAAGAAGCAGGCACATTTAAACAGGCACTGATTTTTCCCCTCTGTTTTTGGTCCCTTCATCTTGGAGAAGATATTTGATGTAACTTCAGTAGGGTCACCTTATGCAGTTCACATTGGATTATCAGTCTGATGACCATGGACCCACAGTGAGCAAGGAAGGACCCAAGATGTTTCATTTCTTTCACGTAGCTTGGGCTTAATTCTGTTCTTTTGTTCATTATGGTATGAAAACATCTGAGGTGCAGTGGCTCTGTCACAGGAGAAAGCATTCCTTCTGCTGTGACTACAGCCGGGAAATCCTTGTCCTGTCTTTTTAGGCAGGTGTTGTTTTAAATGCCAAAAAATGAGTTAAAGAACTGCCTCCTAATTTGATTTGATTCCTGTTTTAGTGCTATTTTAGTGAGCCAGTTTGATCTAGTGGTGGTCTATTTAGTGGAAGTCTGATCATGACTTCCACCTGATCCCTACCTCTATGGTCAGGAATTTGAGTCTTTTGAGAGATGTGCACAAATATTCGTAACATTTGAAATTTGGCCGAATTCGAACATGGACATTCGAATTTGAATTGAATGTTTTGATACATTTGTATGAAGCTTCGTGTGGGATTCGTATGCTATTCGTATGCATTTGTATGGGATCCATATGCTATTCTTATGCTTTAATATATAGAATCCATATGCTTATTTGTATGGGGTCCTTATGCATTTGTAAAAAGGATCCATTTGGTATTTGTATGCATTCGTATGGGATTCATATGGGATTGAACATTGAATCCTACCACATTTGAAGGGGATCTATTCAAAAGAGTACAAATTTTCTTCTGTATTGAATTTCAGTTCAATACGAATCAAATACAAAAACTAAATTTGTGCACATCCCTAGTCTTGATAAATAATTGGCTAACCCTATGATCTTTCATCGAGTTGACAGCCAAGGCCTGCAACTTCAATCAGTTTAATATCTGCAGGATTAGAAGATTTTTGTCACTGGTTCATACATCAGTTACCTCCTGTCTCAATTATTATAACAACTTACTGGCAGGCTTTTCCCAGTATTCCCTATTGCTGCTGACTTTAGTGCAAAATACAGCCGTTTGGGTGGTTCTTAACCTACTGAAACACGCACACATTTCTGTCCATTGTAGATCTCTTCCATGGTTCCTGATTCGAGCTTGAGTCCAATATAAAATCTTAGACCCTTAGACTAAATATCCTAAATTACTTGGTATCCAGGCTGGTTTGGTATATGCCAACCAGGAATTTGAGGTCAATAAAGCCTTGTTGGTTGTCCCAGTGACACAAACTGCTTCATCTAGACCATGGGTATTTCAGGACCTGGTTCCACAGCTCTGGAACTCCCTCCCATTAGATCTCAGGCTAGACAAAGACTTAGCCCATTTCCAGAAGGGCTTAAAGACCTTTCTTTTCCAGAGTGAATGTTTAATCTGAGCTGTCAGAGGATAGAGTTTAAAACCATATATGCTTAAGTTCTTTTCTATGCATTTTAAATGATTACATAATAAGGTTACTTATGATGTTTTATGTTTAAACTTTGTTTTATACTTCTGTACCTCCTTTGGGTGAAAATGGAGCTAGAAATAAATGCTGTAGCTGTTATAAAAGCCAACTGTTATTTTCTTTTTCTTTTCTTTTAGGTTGCTTTTAGTATTTCTAAGTGGAAGAATGAGCCCTGAGTCTTTTCAATAACTATTATTACTTCAAATTCAAAGACATAGCCATGTTAGTCTGGATCAGTAAGCAAGGGCTTCTAGTAGCACCTTAGAAACTAACAAAGAAAAAGAAGTTGGATGGCTAAGCTTGCTTCATCTCTCCATGTATCTGATGAAGTAGGCTTAGCCTAACAAAGCTCATGCCATCAATTTCTTTCTCTCATCTCTAAGATGCTACTAGACCCCCTTACTTCCTTAACTTTAATATGTATTCTCAGGCAAAAGGAAGTTTTAGTTTTCAAAAGTATAGGAATTACATCAATTTAGACATTGATGCTTTTTATCAACATATGGTACTAATAAAGATGTCATCTTCAGGTTTACGTGTTTTATCCCTGTGGGGAGAATCTAATGAATTTGGGGAGATTAGGGCTACAACACATATCTCTGGTTAGGTGACCTGCACTGGAGCTGCAGTGATAAGTATGAAGTGATGCCAGCAAGCCTTTATTCTTGCCAGCTGTCTTTGTTGTCGGTGAGGGATGCCAAGCGTAGAAGAGGGGAGCCATTCAATGCAGGTGATGAAACCATTTGAATCAACTGAGTCAGTTAGCAGACTTACTTTTGCTAGAAAAAAGATATTATTAAATATGAATATCAATATTAATTGTTGTTGCTTGTCCCTGTCTGTAGCTCAAACGGTGTTTGGAGAACATGATGCATATGGTCCTTGTCAGTTGCAGTAATGATATCAGGATTATTGTCTAAGATATTTTAGCCTGTAAAAGTAAATGTGTCCGTTTCCAAAGCTGAATGAAATTACTAGTTTTGCCTGAAATGTGAATGTTCCCTTGTACTACAATACCACTTGAAATTTTTAAGGAAGGAGAGGGTACTTTGCATTCTCATTATGGGAATTGGGGGCTGGGGCTTACATCTATATTCTGAGCTCTGAAGGACAACTTGTTCTGTGACATGCAGTATTTTCAGGTTTCACAGCTAACGCCTTCAGCAATATTATAAGGATGATTGATGCTTTCATCACAGTTAAGAGCAATATCATAGAAGTTCAAGTCGTATGTAAACTCCAGTCCTAATTAACTTCTGGAAGGTATGCAGACATAGGCAGCAGGAGAGATTGGTTAAGATGTGGAGAAATAAAAACATATTTGCTGTTCAGCAGCCTCGTAGGAAGCTTGCAGTGCAATCCTAATACATGCCCTACAGCGTTCCGTGGGTTTCCATTCCATAAATGTATGCTTAGGATTGTAGCTGTAATGATGAAACGTAGGGTGTCACACTTAACAAGATAGAGAAATGTGTGTGGACTTGTCTTCTGCTGGGTGTTCAGATAGAATAATTACCACTTTTTAAATCCAAAAGACAATCCACTATAGATTTTTCTGCAGAGGTTTCCAGGAGTCTCTATGTTACCTTCGGGAGTGATTGGAGCTCAGTGGTAGAGCAATTGTTTGGAAAGCAAAATGGTTTGCAGTGTTAATCTCAGCATCTCCCCAGAAGAAAGGCAATGGCAAGCTACTTGGGTTTCTGCCAGGAAAACTGTGTGGATTAATGTCCATATCTGCAGAAAAAAAGCATATCTATTCAGCAGTTAATACGGTAAAGTTGTTGTATACCTCAGTTGGATGCCTAAAACTCATGCAGCTATTGTGGTTCCACTTGCCCAGATATTCTGAGGATTGTGTAAACAAATACTGATTTTGTAATTTGGGTGTTGGGTCTGTTTTTCAAAGTCATCTTTTTCCTTGCAGTTTTTGATACAGTATTGTGGTCTAAGAAGACTGCTGCTATACTTTATAAATAATGTTGAGTATGCTTAATGCAGCTTTTAATTCCAACCTTTTTACTTTCAAAGATCTACTTCAGATGTTTTCAGATGCTTCAATGAATCTCTTTTTCATCACTATTAGCATATGCAAGAGAACTGAGGGTATAGATTTCCCTGTCTTGCAGCACTGATTCAAAGACAGTTTTTCTGAAGTTCCAGACTCAGCCTGTGATTAGGTTAACCTTCACCCTCTCATCAGTTCCTTGAAGCTGCTACAGCCATCACATTTTTGTGAAGCTCAAGATTTCAGATAAAATGCTTTTTCCCTAACTGTGCCCTTATGCTGCAAAGTACACCTGTACGTTGGGGCCTATATTTTCTGTTGCTAAGGATCTATCTAGTTTCAGCACCTCTTTATTATTTAGTGCCCTATTTGAAATTCTTTTGAGAAGGGGAGAGGAAAAAACCCAGTAGGGAAAGTTTGGTTGTGGCATGAATGTAGGCCGTCGCGTCTCTTATCCTTATCACTACATCTCTGTCCTCAGAGGTAATGGTTGCCTTCATACAAATTGTGTAGCTTACTAGGAAGGAGCAGGGTTGTTTCATAATAAACTACGTTCAGAAGTAGAATATGAGTAGTATTGCAGATAAATTTGTCACTGCAATAAGGAACTTGGTAAGCATGATCAGTTAGTAAGATGACAGACAGAAGGGGTGTGTTACCACGTGACTGTCTTTTCATAGGCTCTGTTAATTTTGATGTTGGAACAAACCACAGCCACTTTGTATAGATTGTTGAGAGAGTATGAAAATATGGTGTAATTTTGGCAGCCATCTGCTCAGGAAATGAATTTTTTAAACTATCAAATGATCTCCATTGAGTTACCCTGTGTGTATGAGGATTGTTGTTTTAGGTTTCTGATTATTCCATAATGCATTTCTATTAAATGGAAGTTGAAAGTTTTGCTCTGAAATGGGGAGAGATGAAAGCTCAAATAAATAGACATGGTGGTGTTCTTAAACAGCGATGGCTTGCGATTGCTCTGATTTTGCTGGTGAACTAATTTCATCGATTCATTTGTAAACTCCTTTCTAAAACACTAAAAAGAAATGACTTATTCTTGCTTACCTGTGCTCCCTATCAACCTCACTGCTACCTGTTCCACTTTCTCAAGAGGCAAAATGCAAGTCTTACTCCTATGCAATATTGGCAGTAAAATAACGTAAATCATCTATGATGTCAAGAAACAAAAGTAACTGCCCAAGAAGAAGATGTAGGCTGCATCCAGACACATTTTGTGCTATGGAAGCAATGTGAAGTCTCGATTGTCCCGTCACGCATTTTCCCACCACTGTATCTAATACAGGCAGAAAGACAGGAAGCACCCACGAGACGCTGTCTAACAAGGAAATGCAGCTCTGAACCTGATTGGCTGCCTGAACCCATATAATGTCTTAACTGTCGCAGCTCTGGTAGACTAAAGTTTAGAGCTGACTTTCAGTAGAGATGATCCATTTTCCCTGCTCAGTGAGTATACTGCGATTTGTCATTTAACTGCGCATTTAGACAGCTTGGTCTGGAGGCAACCATACATTCAGCCTGGGGCTGTATGAAGCCTTTCCCCTTGTCCACTTATGATGTCAGGTGTCTGTCAGGGGTCAAAGGTGAAGGCATAGTATCATATATCCTAAGATGTATTACATGCTAAAGTACTTGGCACAAGGAGCTTATGGATTGTTTTTCATCGATGGTGAAATGAAATTGCTTTGATTTTATCAGTGACATTGTGAATGGGGTTTTCATTGGTCCACTATAACTAATTATTTCATTGGCCCATTTCTAAACTTGCACTACCCCACAGTTGCAACCACCAATAACCCCAATGAAAAATACTTAATATGTCAAAGCGTTTAGTGCAAAAGAGCCAATTCTTTCTAAAAGAGTCATTTTTTCATTTTATTTTGTATCACATTGGCAGTAGCATGGAGAATGTCTTCAAACACTAGTTGTCCTAAAGTAGTATAAAATACAGTAATTTATGTTAAATATAATCTCTAGATGTAACAACATTAATTTATCTGGTCGTATCACTGGTCTTTTATTTGCTTAGATAATTTATGTACTGCCCTATATTTATATGCCACTCTAAGCAATCATTGGTGGTGTAGCATTTCTGAACCCTTTTTCATATGGTAGCCCTCATATTGGGTCAGTATGTGGTCCTCTCTAGTCTGTGCATAACCCAGGTTATTATTATATATTATTATTTTGAGGAAAGAAGACCTGAGCTGGTTTCTGTTTTTCTGTTTTTTTTCTTTTTGTAACATAACTTATTAACTTTGTTATTATTTTGTTCTCTTGATTTTGCATTGTTTATGCCACTGTATGTATTTTTGTATAGCTGTAGCTCACTATCATGTGGTCACACTTAAGGTTTAATCCAGCTTCAGTCCACTTTCAGAGTGAGAGAATACACCAGCAAAGTGACAAGCTGTATCCTTCAGTGTTATTCACCTTGGGGACAGATAATGAAAGAAAATTACTGGTCACTTTGCCAATGTGTTCTTTTGCTCTGAAGCTGGACTGAAGCTGGACTAAACCTTAGGTATGACCACAGCCCCAGTGTATTGTATATTTTAAAATGCATTTCTGTAATTCTGTTGTGTTGGATTGGATATTCTTGCTTTAATGATTTATTATATTTTTGCTTTGTTGTGAATCACTCTGGAGTTGTTGTTGTTGTTTTAAGATGGTATATAAATGCAAATAATAAACTTGTAGCCTGAGGATGGTTAGCAAAGCAGATTAAAACAAGTTTAAAAAGATCAAATGTATGTCACATAAAAGATGCATCTTAGAATGAACAATGTCTCTCACCATCTTCAGTTTATACTAATTTGGGAGAATGCCTTGTAATGTTAAGGAATAAAAACATTTTCAATAGCAGATGACAGATGTTTTCAAAAATAATTGGACTTTCCGTGCCTGAAGTACAGATTACTTGTTTCCTTAGCAGTGGATTTCAGATGATAGTTTACCTTAGAAGTGTTCAGGTGGCCATCTTCCTAGCTGAAATTTGCATGCAATTTGCTACGCTGAAGCTAATAATGCCTACTCAGCTTTTGTGAAACTTGGTCACCATTTCTTCTGTTGTGAGCAAAATGAAAAAAATAAAATAAATGTATGGCAGCTGCATGAATCAAGTATTCATTTTGAAGCTTGCCTCAAGAAAATGTAATATGTATGAGCACAGCCAGCTGAGTTGCAGGATGCCTGTTCTGCTTTATACGCAGACTGAAGCATCTTTGTAGTGTGTTGAAAAGCGTCATACTTACCCTGCTACTGCTAGAGTTGAAATTATAATTTTAAAGCAAGTGAGCAGAGGAATGCATATAAATTTCTGTGTGATCAATAATGAGCTTAAATTGAAGCTACTGGCTTGGTACAACAATTACCGGCATTGACAGAAGAGCTATTGAATGAACAATATATCCAGATAAAAAGAGCAAAACTACTGTAGTTTCTATTTTAAAAAGGAGTGAAATAGAATATTTGTCATCTTCCACAAAAGATAATTCTGTTCCCTGACTTCTGGTGTTGTAGTGGAGAACCTCATTTGATGCCTCCCTCCACCTTTTCTGTCTTTCTTTCTCTCTGTTTGTGTGTGACTTTATTTGTGCTTGTGCCTGTGTGAACTGAGTTACCCTTTTGGAAAATGACATTAGGCAGTTCCACACTAGCTAGTATGCAAGATCAGCAAGAGTACGAGAACCATTCTTCTGTAGGCTGCTGTGGTCGAGGGTGGCCCCACCTACAGTCAATAATAGTAATAGTTGTAGTAGTGGTAATGATGATGATGATATTATTGTTTATAATGCCCTCTCCACCAAAGGGCATTACAAAATATAACTTATGTCCAGGTCATACTATTATAAAACAATGAAAACAAATACAAACACAAGCAAACTGAGATTTAAGAGGTATGTATTAATAAAAGTACATATCTTAATAAAAGCTCAGGTTTAATAGTCACCCTGAAGAGTTAAAAAGAAAGGTTTTTAAACCCTTCCACAAAAGGAGTAAATCTGATTCTAGCCTGAGCTTTAATGGAAGGAAATTCCTGGAAAGCCTGTAACCTGGAAGGCGTGGTACATATTGGAGATGGCCAGCAGTGCTTTATCTGCTGACCACACGTTCCTAACTGAGATGTGCCAAGGTAATTTGGGGTATTCAGTCTGAGGGTTTTAAAAGCCAGTATTCAGAGTTTAAATTGAGATCTGGCTTGAATTGGCAGCCTTTAGACTGCACCAGTATGTGGAATGGAGGCTTTTAGTACTGTTGCTGGTCCGGTATATAAACCAGTGCAGAATTACCCTTTGTTTTATCACTTTCAGGAAAGTACACAGCATATATTTTTAACAGCATGCTCTACTGCTGTTTCAGAAATGCATTTAGAATTCTGTGTTACTTACTTCTGAAGAATAATAGGTTTGTATAGACAGTGGCGGCTCACAGAATGGAATTGGGGAAGGAGCAGAAATAGTGATTGAAGCCTCACCACTGAGCTGCCCAACAATGTCTTGTCTCAGTGCAGGTCAAGAAGTAATTTGGGAAGCTTGAAGGTGAAGTTGCAGTTCCCCCCTGTGTCTCTTCCTTACTTCCAGCCTTGTTCCAATTTGTTTGACACTGATATATATATAGTAGTATTTTTTGAGCATGAAACATCAAGGATTTCTGTTTTCTACTTATCATATTTTCTGTATTCAGCTTATATGGGACAGGTTTGCCATTGTTTCTGCTTTGTTTTACATGGAACTAGGGCAGAGTAAATGGAAGATACTATCTAGCCTTTCTCCACTCAGGCACATTTGATTTTGGAGTAGCCATCATTTCTAGGCATAAGATATACATAGATCTCAAGCCAACATGGAAGCTGGAGTTTTTTGAACTCCGCTTTCAGATACTATGTAGTAGGGATGTGCACGAATATTCATATTATTGGTACGAATTCGGCTGAATTTGGACATTCGGATTCAAATAGAATGTTGGCACATTCATACAAAGCTTCAGAACATTCATACAAAGCTTTGTTACATTCGTGAAACTAGGAGGTGGGAAAGCAGCTGCCCCAGTCGCATCTGCAATGGATCCAGAGTGGATTCACAGTGGATTGAGAGCAGATTTAGAGTGGATTCAGGGCAGATTTGATGCATTCTGAGCAGATCCGTATGGGATATGTAGAGAATACGTATGGGATTTGTATCTAACATTCATATCGAATATGTACGGAACATTTGTATCAAATTGAATCCTATCACGTTCGAAGGGGATCTATTAAATATGAATTTTCTTGCATTCGATTCAGTATGAATCAAATGCAAAAACTATGTAGGTCTTGAATGGAAAAGATCCACTGATTCCAACTCCATCTCATTAGGTTGGACCTGAGAATGTTCTAATTGTACCAAAATCACCTGGCCATTTAAGGGCTACTGAGGACTGAATTTGAGCCTTCTGGTCTTAGATGGTGCAAAATTTTTGGAAGTTTGATGACTTTTCCAAAATGTTATTAAAAAGTGAATTTTGTAATACCCCAAATTGAAGTGGATCTCATTTCTGCATCTTTGATTGTAACTTTATTTACAAATAGATGACTTGTGCTCCCAGGGGTGGGAAGAAGTTACTTTACAGTTTGATTACTAATTTCACGTAAAAAAAAAAATTGAACCTGGAAGTTTTTGGGGAGTCAATACAAGAGTGCAAAGACTCATTATATATTCCCTCATCCAAGGTTTCATCAGTAGCTTTGGTGTTGCATGCTGTACAAACTCTGGGCTAGTTTCAGAGGCAGCCTCATTTGGACACAAGACACATATAGATTGCCACCTACAACAAACTTTATTGTGGCTCACAGACCCTTACATAAAACAAGATTACAAGTTAAGAATGACAGAGTTTTATAATACAGTAAGGGCTAACTGGGGATCGGTTGTTTATTTTCTTTCGTTACGATTGCCAAGAATTTGGCAGCAACCAAAGTTAATTTAAAATTGCTGCCTGACAGAAGAAACTTAGACACGTCGTTCCTGTTTGGTTTAATTAAAAGGAAGCCTGGTGAGTCGTCCTGAACCCCATTATAGTAAGGGCATCTGAGGAAAAGGGATCCAGAGTCTCAGTTTCTTGGTTGCTGCATGCAGATAACTTGTCATACGGGGTTCTTATTAATCCACCCTCCAGCAATTTGGATGGGAAGGCATTTGATCCGGTTTTATCACAAGTGACAATCACTCTAGTGGAAGTGTGGATCACCACCATTAGGCTGTCACATCCTGTACTCAGTTTCATTTGTGGTGAATGCTTGTGGTGGAAAGCTCTATCTGGATCTTTCTGTTTTCACGTAATAAACATACAATAATCAAAAACTAAAAACTTGAATGTCATTGAGATTTAAGATGTATTGCTATTCTAGTAGCTCTTCAGGTGTATGTCTGATAATTTCTAGACGAGAGAATTGTCGGGTTTAAGTCTTGCTGTAATCTGGTCGCTTTCCATCTGACAGGTCTAAAATTTTGAATGTAGTAGTTATGTGCAGATAACTACTCAGAAATGCTACCTGTTCCACGTGCAGGGCCAGCTAGACAGGCAGAGCTCAGGAGCCTCAATGCGTGGATGAGGCAGTGGTGTCGCGAGGAGGGGTTTAGATTTGTAAGGAACTGGGGAACTTTTTGGGACAAGCCAAACCTGTACAAGAGGGACGGGTTACACTTGAACCAGGAGGGAACCAGATTGCTGGCGATTAACATTAAAAAGGTTGCAGAGCAGCTTTTAAACTGATCCCTGGGGGAAAGCCGACAGGAGCTGGGCAGCATCCGGTTCGGGAGAGCGCACCCTCAAGTGAGGAGGGCTGGAAACAGGCAGAAAATGCTGAGCTAAGTGCGGGATTAGTTTCACATGTTCCTCGACGGCAGAATTTGGTCAAAAGGAGTGAATATAAATGTATATATGCAAACGCCAGGAGCCTTCGAGCCAAAATAGGGGAACTAGAAAGCTTAGTTATGGAAAATAGGATTGATATTATTGGCATAACTGAAACCTGGTGGACCAGCGAAAACCAATGGGATACAGTCATCCCAGGATACAAACTGTACAGGAAAGACAGGGAAGGGCGACATGGAGGTGGTGTAGCCTTGTATATTAAAGAAGAGATAGAATCTTATGAACTGGAATGTCCAAGTGAGTCTGGCTCTTCCACAGAAGCAGTGTGGGTAAAAATACCAAGCCAAAAAGGAAGTCTAACAATAGGGACATGCTACCGTCCTCCCAACCATACGTCCGAAGGAGATGAACAATTGGAGAAGGAGGTAAAGGAGGTAGCCCATAAAGATAGGGTAGTTATAATGGGGGACTTCAATTATCCTCACATAGACTGGGTGAACTCCTGTTCAACTCAGGAAAGAGAGAGAAAATTCCTAGACCTGCTAAATGACTGTTCCATGGAACAAATGGTCATGGAACCAACCAGGGGAAATGCAGTCCTGGACTTGATCCTAAGTAATGCTCAGGACCTGGTAAAGGACGTCACTGTAGCTGATCCAATTGGGAACAGTGACCACAATGCAATAACCTTCAACTTAAATACAGGGAGTAAGTTCTTAATAAAGTCTAACACAGAGACCTTAAACTTTCACAAGGGAAACTTCCCCAAAATGAGGAAATTAGTGAAAAGGAAATTGAAAGGGAAAGTCAAAAGAGTTAAATCACTTCAAAATGCATGGAGACTACTTAAAAACACAATAACGGAAGTGCAACTAGAATGCATTCCTAAAAGAAGAAAGGGGACTTCTAGGTCCAAGAAGAAACCAATGTGGCTCACAAATGCAGTAGATGAAGTCATTAAAAACAAGAAGAGTTCATTTAGGAAATGGAAGGCTTGTCCAAATGAGGAGAACAGGAGGGAACATAGACACTGGCAACACGAATGCAAGACGGCCATTAGGAAAGCTAAGAAAGATTTTGAGGAGCACATTGCTAAAAACATCAAAAGAAATAACAAGAACTTCTTTAAGTATATCAGAAGTAGGAATCCAACCAGGAGAGCAGTTGGACCACTAGATAGTAAAGGAGAGAAAGGGGTAATTAAAGAAGACACGGAGATTGCAGAGAGACTAAACAAATTTTTTGCTTCTGTATTCACGGAGGAAGACAGAAGACACATGCCAGTAGCTGAGCCTGTGTTTTCTGAAGAGTTAAACTGTACAGAAATAACCAAGGAAGAGGTCCTGGCATGTCTTAATAAACTAAATGTTAACAAGTCACCGGGACCAGATGGTATTCATCCAAGAGTCCTTAAGGAACTCAAATGCGAAATTGCCAAACTTCTAGCAAAAATATATAATCTTTCCCTAACATCAGGCTCCGTACCTGAGGACTGGAGGGTAGCAAATGTAACACCAATATTCAAAAAAGGATCCAGGGGTGATCCAGGCAACTACAGACCAGTTAGCTTAACGTCAGTTCCGTGTAAGGTGATGGAAACCATTATTAAAGACAAAATTAGTGTGCATATGGAGCAGCAGGCATTGCTGAACAAAAGCCAGCATGGCTTCTGCAAAGGTAAATCATGCCTCACAAATTTGTTGGAATTCTTTGAGAGTGTCAATAAACACGTGGATAAAGGTGAACCAGTGGACATTGTCTATCTGGACTTTCAGAAGGCTTTTGACAAAGTCCCACATCAAAGGCTACTGAGTAAACTCACCAGCCATGGAATAAAAGGACAGGTTCTGTCCTGGATTTGTGACTGGCTTAAGGGCAGAAAGCAGAGAGTAGTAGTAAACGGCAATTTCTCAGGGTGGAAAGAAGTAAAAAGTGGGGTCCCTCAAGGCTCAGTACTGGGACCAATGCTTTTTAATTTATTCATCAATGATCTAGAAAAAGGGGTACATAGTAAAATAGCAAAGTTTGCTGATGATACTAAATTATTTAGGGTAGTAAAATCTGAAAGAGATTGCCAAGAGCTCCAGAGGGATCTCTTAGCATTGGGTGAGTGGGCAACCAAGTGGCAAATGTGCTTTAATCTTAACAAGTGTAAAGTAATGCACATTGGGGCCAAGAATCCAAATTACGTCTATAAACTGATGGGGTCTGAGCTTTCTGCAACACGCCAGGAAAGGGATCTCGGGGTTTTGGTGGACAGTTCAATGAAGGTGTCAACCCAGTGTGCGGCAGCAGCAAAAAAAGCAAATTCAATGCTGGGAATAATTAGGAAGGGAATAGAAAATAAGTCAGCAAATGTCATTTTGCCCCTTTATAAATCTATAGTGAGGCCACATTTGGAATACTGTGTACAATTCTGGTCACCACACCTCAAAAAGGATATTGTGGAACTAGAGAAGGTGCAGAGAAGGGCAACCAGAATGATTAAGGGTCTGGAACACCTCCCTTACGAAACCAGGCTGCAACGTCTAGGCCTCTTCAGTCTGGAGAGACGGCGTTTGAGAGGGGACCTGATTGAAGTATATAAAATTATGCACGGCATAGAAAAGGTGGATAGAGAAAATTTCTTTTCTCTATCGCACAACACTAGAACCAGGGGGCACTCTATGAAGCTGATGGGTAGGAGCGTAAGGTCTGACAGGGGGAAGTATTTCTTCACACAGAGGGTCATCGGCCTATGGAATGTGCTGCCAGAAGAGGTGGTGACAGCTACCAGTCTGGATGGCTTTAAGGTAGGGTTAGACAAATTTATGGATGACAGATGTATCAATGGCTACTAGAACGAATGCCTAGGTGCATCTTTCAGGCTGAGGGGGGGGGGAGGAAATAGGGCGCTTCTAGGGCCATCTGCTGGGACTCAAGAGCAGGAGAGGGTTTGTCCTTGTCTCTGCTTGAGATGCCCATGGGCATTTGGTGGGCCGCTGTGTGCGACGGGGTGCTGGACTAGATGGGCTGTGGCCTGATCCAGCAAGGCTTCTCTTATGTTCTTATGTTCTTATGTAACCATTTCAATATTATTAAAAATATCTTACCTTAAAAACAAAAATCAACACTGTGTGTAGAGCAGAAGCCTTTATTTCCCAGGGAGATTGAGTGCCAGCATCAGCATTCCTAGAAACTAATCTTAGCCTCCTGATGATAATAGACTTTTCTAACTACTGTGCGTTGATATTGGTCTACTATTTTGGGAGTTCAGAGCTGCCATCTTCTGAAATGTATGTATTTATTTATTTACATTCCAGTCCCACCCAATACCTGAAGGTCTCAGGGGAAACAAAATATTAAATGAACATAGTAAAAATAATATCATACTATGGGTGTTTTTCCACTGCACTCCTTTAACCCGGATCTAAGATCTGGATCTAAGGAATGGGTACTTCCCTTAATCCAGATCTAGTAGATCCGGATTAAGGGAAGTACCTAGTGTTTCCATAGGTGGTCTAGCACCCAGTAGCAGTGGGTGCTAGCCTCCCTGCTGTGGAAACACCGAAGCACCCACTTGCAAATCTGGATTGACCCACAAGGGGTCTGCCTGTCACCCCAGGTGTTTTGGGGGACAGGGGGTACAATCTCTGAAGTCCCTCCGAATTTGCCTTCGGAGGTTAGCAAAGGCTCCGAAGTCCCTCCGAAGGCAACTTTGGAGATTAGCAAAGGTTCCAAAGACAAACCCCTTGCGAGAGCTTGCATATGAATTAGCTCCTTGTGAGCAGGGATGAGTCAGCCTCATTAATATGCACCTCTTTCCATGCCTGAAGGCAACAGTCCGCTTTGTTCTTCCTTTGTTCTCTGAGGTTTGTCTTTGGAGCCTTTGCTAATCTCCGAAGGCAACTTCAAAGTAACTTCAAAATGGCTTCGAAATGACTTTGAAGCCTAGGTTTTGGGACTCCCCCCCCCAGGGGTGCCCCTCCCCCTAGCCTCCTCTAGACCCCATTGCCTGTTTCTAGTGGAAACAGGCTTCCTTTAATCCGGATTTTCTGGCAGAAGACCCCATTGTAGACTCCATTAATGGGGTCTACAGAAAATCCAGATTAAAGGCCAGAAAGTACCCATTTGATCTGGATTTCCCCAGCGGCAGTGGAAACAATCAGGTCCCAAATGGGTACCGTGGTGGAAATGTGGTCATGCGGCTTACACCCAAATGGGTGCAAAAATGGGTACTTTCTGCCAGTGGAAAAACACCCCTAAAATGATAACTGAAGGTGAGGAAGGGAAGATGTTTCCACAGAACTGTCCCGGTACTTGCTTGTACCCATGCAGCAAACTTGGCCCCCTTCCGAACTGGGCCTTATTCTGGATCATATATTTGAAGATGGGGACGTTTGGGGACGCTCTGGCACGGAGCATAAGCACACCCTGGAGCCATTTCCATTCCAGAGAGGCTCCTATTACAGCAGCCCCAGGGGCAGCCTTCACGACTACTTTTGTGCGAAGGCTGGGGGGGGGGGGACAGGGTGTTGGCTGTGGTTGTACATTTGCATGCTGTGTCAGCCAGTTGCCATAGCAACAGCCCAGCGTCCATGGCAGTTGTTGTGGCAAAGCAGATGCTGCTGTATGGCAGCAGGGTAAGTTCCGGATAGGTTAGGGATGGTGCTAAATGACGGCCTCTGCCCTAGATCTTAACTTTCATGGGGCACTGTTCCGTTGAAGCTAAGTGTGAAAAGGCTCATAGTGTGGAATAACGTCCAGTGTAGAAAGGGCTTACGCTATATGCTGGCAGATTCAGTTTTGAAAAAAGGAGTAGTGCAGATTTTTCGTTTGAATAAATAAAATAGCAGCTGAAAAGTAATTGACTCCTCAGACACCAATGCGGCCTCAAATTACAGCTAACATTAAAGGCTTTTAGAAAATAATTATTTTACATGGAAAGTCTTGAGTAAGGAAGATGGGAACTATAGGTTGGAAGGTGTTCTGCATGCTAATGTCGTTCTGCTCTGCTTTCGAGTGGGAAGCTTTGTGTGTGCGTGTGCATTTGGCATATGTGATCCATTTAAAAATGTCAGCAGTTTCCTACAGGCAGCTCTTGCTGACTCACGTGTCTGCTGCGGCACAGGCTACCTTAATTTAAGCCATCCGCAATAGGAGGCTTGAGGAATGCGCGTGAGAGAGGGGCTTTGTTGCTCAGAGGCTATTTTAAGGCCTTTGTACTTGTGCAGTTTCCTTCCTTGTTAGTACAATATGCTTTTTACCTGCCCCTCCCCCCCAAAAATATTATTATTGGTGAGTTTGGGATTAAAATACCTATATTGGCCTATATTCCTGTTTAAAAGTGTGTGATTGTGATTAATGTGGCTTGGGTTTGCCTATCATGGGGTCACTCAAATACTACATGACAGCATACTGAGGCCTTAGCATACTTGTGGCTTATCTTACAGATTAGATTATTTTTTTTAAGGCAATCCACTTGTAATGTGCATTTAGGGAGACTGCATAGGAAGGTAACAAAAGCCCAGTCAGTGTGCTTGTCTGTTAATGAAACAGGAAGGGAATTCATAACTGAAATATGCGGAGATTACATTCCATCCATTGGTAAGTGTTTTCTGAAAAAGGCATCTATTGGTCCACGCAAACTGTCAGTCAGCTGCTATTTATGCACTTAAGTGCATAAGTGCCATATAGGAATATGTAGAATCAACTTACGCACATAAGAAATTATTATACTTGCTTAAGCTTTACAGGGGGGACAGCTGTATGCCAAACTATAGGTGATGTTTAAGGCCGCTGATCCCAGTTGGTTCACAGTACTTGTCATTCCCAACCATAAACACCCTTGCCCCAGCTCTGTCACATCCAAAAATTCCCTCACCAGAGAAGCAAATGTGCTTTGCAACTCAAAATGCACATTCCAACTGCAAACAAAGCCCTTGACAAATATCATGGATTAATAGGCACCTAATGCACATCAGCTGTAAATTCACACACATTTATGTGTGATCATTACACTGTGAAAATTGTTCTGATGTGCATTATAATTTGATTGTAGCCAGGCTCTTAGATTTGACATGGAATGCATTACGTGACAGGATACTTCTGTTGACCTTCCCTTCCCCCTGTTGTGAACCTGTGTTGACAGAAACATTTATCTAATGTACAGTTCACATTCTTAGATGTACTTGCACTTATGACCACTGTAACATGTAGGATAGTGTATTGTGAGCATAAATGCTAGCATGCATTTCTTTAACACACTGGCTTTATGGCCATGGATTGTCAGTTTGGTCTAGTGGCTAAGGAGTTGGACTCTTATCTGGGAATACCAGGTTTGATTCCGCACCTTGGGCTAGTCACAGCTCTCTTGTGAGCTCTCATAGCCCCACCTACCTCACAGGGTGCTCTGTTGTTAGGAGAAGAATAGAAAGCCTTGTCAGCTGCTCTGAGTCCCCTTAAATGGGTGAGAAAAGCAGGGTAGAAAAGTCAACTCTTCTTCTTCATTGCTCTTTTATCCCTTTCACGCTTCCTTTTCTACTTTATTTATTGCTAGATGAATAGCTCAGTAGTTATAGTGATTGCTTGGATTTCTAAGTACAGAACCGTGTTGCCCTTTCTCACAATTTCAGTCCTACTAGACAGGTTCTTAATGTTGCTCTGTGCAGCTAGTAAGTAATGCCGTGCAATCTCAGTGGAGCTATTGCAACAGAGGGTTATTTGCATTAATGTAGTGCCTAGTCAGTGCATGCAACCCGGAGGAACCAGAAGCACTGCAAAGTGAGTATTTATTCACCTCTAAGAAATCATAATTCTACTGTTGGCAGTAATCAGCATTATGTGTATGAAGACTTCCATGAGGAGGTTACATCCCAGTTTAATTAGGTTCCCTACGATTTTCAGTGTTTCCTTAAGTGATTGTAACTTAAAATGTGCCTTTGTGTTTAAGTGAATGAAGTGCTAGTATGTCCTACTTTAAGTTGTAAAGGCTGACATTTTAGGTGTGCGTTGTCTGAAGTGATATTGAACAGAACAACACCCATCGTAGTTTGAATGCTGGTTGCATCAGTGGAACAGAGAGGTAGAAATGAATGGGTAGATTCGACATATTGGAAAGATACAAACTCCTATAAACTTCTGCCCGACATCAGGTATCATAGTAAAGATACCACATTGCTTTTGTTCTGAGGTAGCCCATTGCTTCAGATATAGCAAGCCATATAGGCTCTGGGGGTTGGAATTTTTTTTTTCTGGACCACAATCTGGAAACTGGAAGTATTTTTTTAGACTGAGCTGGAAGAAAACTTGACAATGTAGCAAAGTTTATTTATTGATTAAAAATAATTTGCTCATCTTCTAAGAGTCTCTGGAGAAAAAATATTGTACATGCATGCTGTGATAACATGTCGCATAAACAAGCCTTGATGCTTGTTGGTTCTGCTAAATTAGATATCTCTGTATATGCATTTCAGTAATGCTATCAGGAAAGGTTATCCAAAATGAAAATACTATACAATATCCAATATAGTCTCAAAACAAAATCCATTTACATAGGTGTGCCTTCCCATATCAGCAATCCAAAAGATTTCAGATTGTTATTTTGTAGGTACCATGAGGAAACACTTTCTCAGTTTCCCAGCTGTAGATCATATGGTGTCATAGCTTCTCAAGATCAGAAAGCTTGGGCCTAAAGTAGTTGGCAGTAACAGCCGTGTGGCCATTTATAGCCATACCTGTGGTCAGACCTGATAAGTTCCGTGCAGCTACCATACTGTTCATAAAGAACTGAAAGGGTTAGGGACAGGTAGGAAGTGAGTGCTATGGAAAACATGAAAAAGCTGTGGCCTTTGTGTCCTCCTAATAATAAATATATGCACGATTTTCAAAATCTGGGGGCTATTTTGCACTTCAGCTTCCCTGGAAAAATGTCCCAGGGAAGTGAAGTTGTGGAATGGTTCGGGTTTCCACACGTCAGATTGTCCAAACCATTCGAAACTTAGCTGGTGCTTAACTAGGCACTAGCTAAGTGTGAATCACCTTCGTTAAGGAGGCGATTGTGTTGCTGCAGCAATAGTCCCAATGTGGATGTGCAGTGCTGTTGTTGGTGTGACTGGGTGACAAAGTGTGGAACCGCACTTGCACTGCCAGTCACACACTCCATGCTGACCCCTTCCACCTGGCTGCCTACAGTCCTAGGCTAACCATACTTGTCTGGCATGAATTGTCTATGATATGTGCATCCATGTATAATCATATTTGAAAATAACAAACAATACAGTGCAATCCTACCGGCAGTGCATTGGGAGTGGCACACATCTGGGTGACCTTCTGATTTCCGTACCAGATTCAGGATTGTGAAGTCACGCTATAACACTATTTCTGGAAAATCAGTAGTGTTACTGAAGGCCAGTTCGCAGTTTGCCCCATAGTATGCAGTTAGGAAACATATGGAAGGGTGTATCTGCACTTTCAGGAGGTGTTTACAGACTAGAAATGCCCCCTGCCTGCCCAGAGGTTGCATAATTGCATACTAGCTATGGAGCATGAAATCGTGCACCACAAGCTAACTAACCCTAACTTAAGCCTTACCTTTAGTGTCCAGAAGGAACCATCTGTGCTTCTGCCAGCTGAGGAGGTCATTTGAGTTGCCGTGTAAGTGCACTCGCAGTTCACATAACCCCCTGATGTGACCGCACAGAGCGTCAGCATCACTGTAGCGATTACGCTGACGCACGCCCAGTTGCACAGGGCGCCATACTCAAGATGGCAGCATCCTGCAGAGGAGAAGCCTGGCAATCCAACACAGGTGAATGATCACCTGGGGTGGGCTGCCATTGACTAGTGCTTGCAAGTGTGAGCGCTAGTCAACGTTTGTTCATTGCATACCTTTCCCATCCACGGGACTGGAAGTGCAAAATCGCCCCAGGTTTCCTGGAACAGTTTCACTTACCTGTCCATCTGATAAGGTCTGTTTGGCATTAGCTTGCTGGGAACTTCCTGAAGCATGGAACAGATCTTAGTTTGGCAGAAGTTTGGCACAAGTCTGTGATGCTGTCTTTGTGAGCCCCTTCCGACTTCCACATCCCCTTGAACACAAAACGGCACTCTCTGAGCTCTCCTGGACCCTCTGTCAGTGGCATTCATTCACCACTGACACTTTTAACTGCCAGTACAGTAGTGGCACTCCATGCCAACAACTCTGTGAAACTTCCTTAAAGACGTTTCCTATTATGCTGCATTGACAGCCGTTGAACAAACTTGGCATCCTGATGCCAAGAAACGTGGAGTCATGATACCAAGAAGGCCAAGTAGATGCTGCCTGAATCTCTGCGTCTTGTTTATGTGCGAAATGGCCTGGTAGAAGAATACAGCGAGTGGGATTCAGTCCTGTCACCTGCCCATAACATTTCAAAGTGCATGTAAGCTCTGAAATGTGGCTTATACCCTTGGTGAAAGTAAAATTGGGATGTCTTCATCTTATAACTTATTCAAGCTTTGCTAGGCAACTTTTCTTTGCAAGTTTCCTTTTCTTCCAGTATGTTGTGCATAGAATATTATTCAAGCTTTTCTTCCAGAGTTGGGAAAAGTTAACCAGCAAAGAACCTGAAAAGTCAAATGGGAGGAAAATATTAGGATGGAAAGCTGTTTTGCAGCTTAAGTTATTCATTACTGTGTTTTATTAGGTAACTGAAGTAAGATTTTTAATTGCAAAGTGAACCAAATCATTTGGATTATTTAAATTGGAGAATAGACCTTCGACAATTTAATTGTAAATATGTGCCACTAATTTAAGGAAAACGGACTTAAAAGTGAGTGACACTGAATCCCCATTGCACTGAACAACAGAACAGTTGTTTGACAAAATATTACCTCCTCATGGTACTTCAGTACCACCATAATTTTATGAATGCATTGCAGACTTATTGACTGCCTAAACATCTGCCTTTGACGCTTTCTGCACTATACTTTAATTTGGGATGTTATCCCTTAATAGGGACCTGCTATCCACATGCTGGTGCAGACTACTGCAGGACCTCTCCAGGCCTGCAGTAATCTGAGCTAGCATGTGGATAGCAGGTCCCTATTTCAGGATATAATCTGGAATAAGGTCCAGTGCAAAAAGGGCTTTTGATCCTAGCGTTAAAATACCTTTAGCGTGAACCTGCAATACATTTCTAGAATTCTTCTGTTTGGTGGGCCTGTTCTTCAGCTTTCAAATATCTACTGCTGACAGCAGAAATGAAAACTATTCTCTTAATATCCACTCACCACATAATACTTAAGCATATTATTTTAGAAATTTAACTAATGCATTTGCATGCAACTTGATTATGGTACTAAGATTATGAAGGGTTAATAACAGATAAGAGATTAGATAAGAGATTTGGAACAGAGATATGTGTTAAAGAACCAGAAGTTGTTGTTTGGAAGCAATATGGTAATGGCTGTATTAGGAGAACTATGGTAATCAAATGCTATGGTAGAAAGTGCTGATATGCAGAAATTTTATGACATGCGTATTGTAACTTAGGCTAATGCTCCGCCTTCCTATAAAAGCTGTCTTTTCTGTGACTACGGGGGCAGTTTCTGCAGTCTGTAACTACATGGTGCAGTTTGGAGAACTAATTCCTCTGCTACCATTTGCATGCAAATAAAGACTCTCTTTCTGGAAGATTCCTTTGACATTGATTCCTTGTGTAGTGTTTAGTGCGTAATTTGACCGTAACAAGATGGACATCTAATATCCATCTTCATGTGGGAGTTTTAATACCAATTTATGTCTACTGTATTTTTAGAAGATTTTAGAAAAAAGTATTTTAAAATATTTTTATCCCCCCCCCCCCCCGAAAAAAACCTGGTAGAACAATTCTTGTTTAAAATTGCTTTTAAAAATTAGTTGACTCCAGTTGCTTTATCCATAACCTTAGCTGTGGAGGTCACTATGTTTAGAAATGTGCTGTTCTGTTTTTACTGTGACATCCTTGCCAAAATAACATCCAGAAAGAGGAAATTCTTTCTTGACTTGTAATCCTGACAGTGATTCACTATGGTTTGGCCTCACCATTCACAGAAGTTTTCTAAGTGAAGTGGTAAGTTGTCATTTAAGTGAAATAGAAAGGAAAACTAAATTGGGAACAAACAAATTTAAAATAGCAAAGTGAGTGGAATAATGGTGCATACCAGTTAATCTGTCGTAGTTGTATAAGCATAATAAAAAATTGGGAAATGTTGAATGAATGTCTCCTGTGATGTCAGTGGATTTATTATTTCTTTTATTTTTATTTCTTTTAAATATTTTTTATGGAGTTTTATTTGTTCACCAGCCTGGAACCTCAGTATAGAGAGGTAAATAAATAAATAATAAATAAGACATTCTTGTTTCTTAATCCTCCTCTTATTGAGAAGTCTCAGGGCAGGTTAAAGCAGCAAAAGCAAAATTAAAATGGACTAAAAACAATAAGAACCCTAAAAGTGGAGTAGGGGAAGCTGTTTCCTCAGCTAATGGCCAGGGTAAATAGGTATTTTCCTGAAATAGCACATTTGCATTTACCTATTTAGAGAACACCCGCATTATGCAGCACCCACATTACTAGGAACAGTTGCTGCCAGGCATACCCTGCCAGGGAAGGTTTGAAGGAGAGGCAGCGTGAGTGTGGCTAGCACTACATTGCCCCATCACTATGTTCCTTAGAGAAGTGCTAGCGAGGTTAGGGGGAGAGCCACCGTCCATAAACGCAGACACTGGAACTCTCCCCTGTGTTTGCTTCCTGGCATGAGGGGAAGGTGAGGAAATGCCCAAAGATTGCATGCAATTTTGTGCTTACAGATGATATATTAAGTGTATATTTTAGCTGTCTTTCAAAATCAGTTTTTTTAAAATGATACTTTGCAATACGCTCTTTTAAAATTATTTTAAAACCATGCAAAAATAAACAGCATTATCACATCGTTGATAGTTCAAGCCAGTATATCAAAAAGATCCCGGTAAGGATGTAAGACAAAATGGGAGAGGCTGCTTTCTCCTCTGCTGCAGCTTGAAAGCAAAAGCATTTTTAGAACTTGGCTACACACAAGCAAAGCAATGTTGATATAGCTCGACAACCAGAAAAAGGCATTTCCCCATGCACTTTGCACTTTACAAACCCTAAGGTTTGGTACAGATTCACAGTTTTGAGGACGTGATTTGTTTTGTTGTCAGGCCCTAACAATTTTGCAGAGAGCACATTGAAAATTGGAGGTAGCCAGGTTAACTGAAACATGACATGGAGTGATTTATGGAAATATTTAGACCAAATTTCTGGATATTACATCCGGCCTAAATCATAGTTGCAGCAACGTAACTGTGTGGTCCCTTCAGATAAGGTAAGTTTAAGATGGTGATGGTGTCTGGTACCACCGAGACGTGTCTGACTTCTGCTTGTACAGTTTTATCGTCGATGATAAAAGAAGTTTTGCCGTTGCTTCCTTCAGACAGTTTGCTGTACTACTGAGCTACAACCATTCTGAAGGTTAAGACAGGGGTGTATAAAATAGTATCTCAAATGGGATCTGAATAAGGGGGGAAGCCTAGGCCGAAAATTTTTTGGGCTGTGTGATGACGCCCCAAAATCTGGGATGGGCAGCCAGAAGTTTACTTTCCTAGGACCATGTTTGCTAGGTGTTCCACATAGCCAGTTCGGTTCTCATGTAAGAGGGTTATAGCCACAGAATGTTTTGAAAAGCATTAAGTTGAGATAGCGTCTTTGCATCTCCTGAATGGATACCTTAGTATCAGGAGCATCCTCTATTGGTAAATAGTTTACACAGAAGACAAAGTGAGCTAAACAATTAAGTCCTGCCAATATCAGTAGGCCTGTGTTTCACTGTTAGAATATTTCCGAGAAAAGGAAAACAGAAGAAGCTGTACTGAGGCCAGTTTGCACTTTGGCCCATAGTCTGCAATTAGGCAACCTCTGGGCAGGTGTACCTGCACTTTCAGGATGCATTTACAGCCTATAAGCACCTCCTGCTTGCTGGTTGCCTAATTGTAGGCTAGCTGTGGTGCACAAAATTGTGCACCGGAAGCACACTAACATTAATCAAAGCCTTATCTGAAGTGTCCAGTGACGACAGTTTGCACCTTTTCCAGTGCAATGGGGGCTATCGGAGATGCTGCAGAAGCACACTGGCAGCTCAGATGGCCCCTGATGCAACTGTGCTTCTGCAAAGCCTCAGTGTCACTGTAGTGATGGTGCTGGAGCATGCACAGTTGCACAGGGCGCCAAATCCTAGATGGTGCCACCCTGTGGAGGGTTGGACGCGCAATCAGACACAGGTAAATCTCCGATCACATGTAGGCTAGGCTATTGACTATTGTGTGCACTAGTCAATGTCTGTCTGTCTATCCCATCCTATACCAGGGGGTCTCTGGACAGGTAACAACATTTAAAATCAAACATTATTAAAACTAATAATGCCCCCCCCCCCCCCAAGGCGATCCCATATTGTACTTATATCTGTTCAGTCGCCAGTTTGGTCACTTCATTGCACCGCGATCTTGAGTACGGCGCCCTCCACAACTGTGTATACGTCAGCGCCATGGCCATGATGACACTGACGCTCTGCACAGTCACAGTTGCAGTTGTGTCAGAAGTGCACTTTTGTGGCAGCTCTGTGGACCTACCCGTCCAACAAAGGTGTGAATTCTCCCTGGCTGGCTGGATGCTACAGGTAAGTGATTGGGGAGGTGATTGATTTCATGCTCCACAGCTAGTCAATAATTAGGCAACTTCTGGGAAGGCAGGGGGCATTCTAGCATGTATACAGCTTCTGCAAGTGCAGATGCACTTACCCAGATGTTGCCTAATTATCAACTACAGTGGTACCTCGACATACAAGCGCCCTGACATACAAGTGTTTTGAGATACAAGCCGCTGAGCGAGTGATATTTTGCTTTGAGATGAGAGCAAGATTTGAGATTACGAGTATGTAAATACAGTACAGTACATAACAAAAACAACTGAGGTGGTGTTTGGGGAGCTGGAATGGATTAATGGGAAAATTGCTTTGAGATACGAGCGATTTGACATAAGAGCAAGGTTACGGAACGAATTAAACTCGTATGTCAAGGTACCACTGTACAGGCTGAAGTGCAAATTGGCCCCTAGTTTGGATAGCTTTAGGGAAGTATTAGATAAACTCATGGAGGCAGGGGCATCAATGACTACTAGAATGGATGCCTGGGTGTGCTGTCTCTGAGTTGGGGAAATAGGCAGAGCTCCCCTCAAGACTATTTGCAAGGAATTGAGAGCAGATGAAGTTTTTGCCTTTGTCTTCTGTTTGAAGCCAAAAAGCAACTGGTGGGCCACTGAGTGAGAGAGGATGCTTGACTAGATGGGTTATGTTCTTATTTTCCTACAGAAAGCAGGGTGTGATCTACTGTACTGTTTGAATCAGGCTGCAGTTCAAGTCAGCAGTTCCTCTTTTCAGGATGTGAAGAAATACGTGAAAGAGATAAATAAAATGAAGAATCTCTTCACCCTTCCTCTATAAATATGTTCCGGAAGAGACAGAGCTCTGTTTTTGTATATACTTAAGTTCATTTTGTTAACCAGGTGGCCTGACCTTTGGGAAATGATGTCATTAAATATTGCATGTTGTGTAAACACCTACATTCTACTGTTTCTGCATCTCAGTTTGCTCCTTCAAGCTAGAATGTTAAGGTAATACATACATAAATACAAACTTCTGGCAGGATTGCTTTGTAGGGATAAGATGGTGCCCTGCTTTGGTTTGATTAGCACTCTCTCCTCGCTTCATTCTTAATCCTGTGATCTGTGATCTAAAGCAGGATCTGTGACTCATTCAGTTTCCTTTCTCAAATTGCTGTTCCGTCTGCCAACTAAGGTTTACCTTGAGCGTGGTGGAATCTAATGACTAATCACTGATGCTTAATAAGTGTAACCATCACAATTCCAGCTGAGCAAGCACCAAGAAAACAAAGAATATCCAGTTTTACTGTGTCATGGTTTTGAAGCCAGTAGAATTTGGCAAGCTCTCCTTCTGACTTCCAACATAATTGCATTGTCTAATTTGGTATTGTAAAATAATTTCTCTACGAGATTCTGTAACTTCATGCATTCTCCATCATGCTAACTACTTTTTCTTCATTCTATCTTAGATCTTTTGAGAATTAAAATCTAAACTGCAGTTCAGAGGGCTTGTAGTTTATTTTCTGTAAGCCTAAATGTTTTGGGATATTCTCAAGTAAACAATTCTTGTGCAGTTTATACTGCAGTCCTCAGATTGCTTAATACTATTATGGGAGGAATTTTTATAATTAACTCCAGTGCAGTCTCATCTTATGGAATTTCAACATTAAAATTATTAGACTTCTGACCAGATCTGAGACCTTCAGGTGAAACACAGGATAAAATATAGATTAATTTTTTTGTATATTGGTAAAATGTGTTTCCCTGTGTATAACAGTTTTTTAAAGCATAATTTTGCTAATATGCTGTTCTTGGATAAAACTGATTATCTGGACCCATTTCAAGCTAGATTCAGGCTTAGATTTAGGACCAAATTGGTTTTGATCACCCTGATGGATGGCCTTTTGCAAGAGAGCGACAAAGTCTGTTTCCTCAATGGACGGTAGACTGGACTATGGTCCACTTCTGGGCCTATTTCATCTCCATCTTAGACTGCATCACATCCATGCTTTATCCAGATGTAGTGGAATAGTAAGCAGTGTCTGAATGCAGATTTAAACTGAACTAGAGAGGCCCTGCTTCCTCCTAATATTCTGCAACTGCACAGGAAGGAGTGTAGATACATCTACGATGCCAAAAATTGCCTCCTAGTCTGGTCTTCTGGCAGACCTCTTTTTTAAGGTCTGCTGATGAATTATGGGATGGTATACCATCATCATGGCTTGGCTTCACAAATGAAGATTTAGGAAGGTCTCAACCCATGCTTAAGGGTGTGTGGGTAGCCCTTCGGCCTGCACAGTGGCTTTTTAAGGTGAGCTACAGTGTGTGCAAAACTGACCCCACCCTTTACACCTGAGGTTCATCTGCCAGGACCTACCAAGCTTGGACGGTGGCAGCAAAATCCTCAGGTCATAGGTTTGGTTAGAGTTTCCTTCTCTTAGATGGATGGCCTTACAGGGGTAAACAAGCTCCATCTGCCCAGGTTTGAAATTGAAGTCCTCCTAGGATGCTTGCCAAGGCTAATGAACCTATCCTGTCCATGGCCACGCTTTGTCTGACCCTTTAGGTGAGACCTGTCTGGCATGGGAGACCCTACCGTTGGTGTATGCCACTGCCAGCATACCTCACAACTTCTCAAGGGCATGCAAGCTCTTCCCCCATGACAAGGGTGTGCTCATAGTGGGATGCAGATGACACGCTTCTGTGGTCTGATATACCATGGGGGACCCATTTCTGGTCCAGTGGGGACTTCAGGCATCAAATCCAGATTATATGGAGCGCATATCCACTGCGATCGGGCAGTGGGGTCTGAGGGCGGGGGCTCCGGGCGGGGGGGGGGCACAGCCCTGAAAACCAAAGCCCCAAAGCTGGCTCCGAAGAATAGTACAGGCTCCGAAGAGGACCCCACACGAGAGCAATGCCAATCTTACGGACCTTTGTCAAAGGCTCCGGAGAATTTTCAAAGTTTGTGGCAGATTGCTCTGGAGAATCTCTGGAGCTTTTGACAAAGCTCCAGAGAATCTTCGAAGAATCTCCAGAGCGTCTATGGAGATTGCACCCTGTTCCCCAAAAAACCTGGGTTGATGGGTGGGGCCCCACATGGGTCAATCCGGATTCGCCACATGAGTGCTCCAGCGTTTCCACTGCACACCGGCTAGTACCCATTGCAATTGGATGCTGCACCGCATGTGGGGATGCATTGGATACCTCCCTTAGTTGAAGGACCCATTCCTTGTATGTGGATTATCTTAGATCCAATGTCCTCAATAGTGTTGTAATGCCCTGGAGGGGACAGGTGCAAGATTTGGGGGTACTTCTGGACTCTGCACTGATGCTTGAAGCTCAGGTGGAGGATGTGACCAAGAGTGCCTATTCGCAACTATGGCTAGTGTGCCAGTTGAAGCCTTTTAAGGACGGAGATGACTTGGCCACAGTTATTCATGCTCTGATAACTTCCAGACTAGACTAGTGTAATGCCCTCTACATGGGGCTGCCCTTGAAGATGGATCAGAAGCTGCAGCTAGTGCAGACTGCATACTGCAGCTGCTAGACTGCTGACTGGAACAGCTGGCCAGACATACATCACACCAGTCTTAAAAGAGTTGCTTTGGCTGCTAATTCACTACTGAGCCAAATTCAAGAAGTTAACTTTAACCTATAAGGCTCTAAATGACTTGGGCCCTAAATATCTAAAGGAACGCCTTCTTCCATATCAACCTGCCTGTGCCTTAAGATCTGGAAGGGAGGCCCTCCTGGTTGTTCCACCACACTCAACAGCAAAAGGGGTAGGCACCCGGAAGAGGATCTTCTCATTGATAGTCCCTAGGCTATGGAGTTGTCTAGTCTCCCCCTTTAGGTGTATCTATCACCTTCATTGTACGCATTTAGAAAGGCAGTGAAGACGCACCTCTTTGCCCTGGCCTTTGGTTAAATGGGGATACACTTTTCCCACTTGCAGATGCTATTGTTTTAATACATACTGTTATTGTTTTAATGATGTTTGATTTGAGATGATGTTACCTGCCTGGGTATAGGGCGGTATAAAAATGTAAATAAAATAATAAAATAAAATAAAAGGAGTGGGCACCCGGGAGAGGGCCTTCTCAGTGATGGCCCCCAAGCTATGGAATAGTCTTCTAAAGGAATGGGAATATACTGTCTCTTCTAAAGGAATGAGAATATACTGTCTCTTCCCCCTTTGTAGACACTATTATTGTTTTAATATATACTGTTTTAATATATGTTTGATTTGAAGTGTTGTTACCTGCCCTGAGACCTTCGGGTATAGGACAAGATAGAAATACAAATAATAAATAAATATGTTGATGACACATGACTGTATTTCTCCATTATGTCTAAGTCAGGAGAGGCTGTGACTGTTTTGAAGCAGCAATGGAATATAGTGATGGGCCGGATGAGGGCCGACAAACTAAAACTGAATCCCATAAAACAGATTTTGTGGATAGGTCCTTCTCATTTTGGGGAACTTGGGAATTTGCCCATTCTAGATGGGGTTGCACTCCCTGAAAAGGGCAGGTAGATAGTTCGGAGGTGCTCTATATGAACTTTATGTGAGGCTGTCCTTGCACCAGCTCTGAACATTTCTGTTAGTGCAAAATGTTGCAGCTAGGTTGCTGAGTGGGACATCTTGCTATGCTTCTAAGACATCAACGCTTAAGCACTAGCACTAGTTGCCAGTTAGTTAGTGGACCACGTTCTAGGTTTTATGGGGGAGAAAAGTGGGGTATAAAAGCCAACTCTCCTCCTCCTTGTTCTTACCCACAGTCAGACCTTCTCTGTAGTGTAACCTACCTTTTGGAACATTCTGCCCTCTGATATTTGTGGGGTACTTGTTCTAATTTTCAAGAGCCAAACATTGTTTTCATCCAGGCTTTTCCCAGGTAGATGTTTTCTCTTCCTGTTGTGATTTTAATAAAGTTTTATATAACTGGTGTCTTTTGCTGTTTTTAATGAGACTTGTGACCTGATTTAAGGTTATATTTTAGCGGGAAAATGTATAGAAATATTTCAATTAAATAAATGATTTAGAAAATGAAATTTCCCTCATGTAATAATACCTTGGAAACCTCCAGTAATGTAATTTAATTATGTTAGTAAGCCAAGTTTCCCCTTCATGACACCATTGACTTAAATTGCTTGTTGACCATGTCTCCGCAGGTCTCTTCACTCCTAATATTCCATAGATGGTAATTACCTGTATAAGACAAAATCTTGTTGCCTAAGTGCTGAACAGTGGGCGTGTTTGAAGATGAGAGAGGATGTTCCTAATTCCTACTCACTGGCTTGGAAGTACTCCAGTCTATGTCTATGATAAGCTAACAGCAACCAAAAGTCACACAGGGCAAAGTTGTGTTTCCTACTGACACTTACTGAAGGCTACAGAGGTTAGGTTTTTCTCATAAGGAATATCAGAATAATAATACATTTAGGCCAAGTTCCCATTGCCACTTTAAAGCGGTTTAAAAACAGTTTGGATCCTCTTTGTCCCCATTTCTAGTCATTTAAAGCAGCTTAGAAACAGTTTGGATCCTCTTTGTCCCCGTTCCCAATCAGTTTCAGGGGTATTTTGAGGATTATTTGGCTAAAAAACAGAATAAATAAACACCAGTTTTTCCAGGTTTTTTTCCCGTTTTTGCTTTTAAAATGCTTCTTCCTTATTCCTGTGGGAACGCTACGGCAGTATTGGGACAGATGCATCATGAAATGGGTGGGATTTCACCCTGCAGGACAGCCCCTTGTCAGTTAAAATGTCAGGTTTCCCCTCTATAGCAGACACTTCCATTTTCAGACAGTAACAATTCACCCACTTCACACCTTATAACAATGTTTCTTTTCCCACCCTCACTTACCCTCAGGGACACACATGCCTAAAGATCAAGGAATCTTGCCCTTCACAAGTGGTCCTGCGCAATTCTGCCTGTTTCCCTCCAGCCTCCTTCCTTGATCTTTAAACGAGAAAGGGCGGGGGGAAGCTGCAGGTACTGGGAGAAGCAAGAACTGGCAGCCCTGAGTCCATCCCACCCTCTTACTTGCCCGCCACAGCGGCAGCACTGCTTGCGTGATTCCTCACTTGCCCAGGGGAGTGCGCAAGTGTATGTGTGTGTGTGCACAGGAGCGCTTGGCATCCCTAGCAGCTCCCACCACGCCTGCCGACGCCTCTACCCTCTGACAGGTCTCTCAAACGGAGCAGGCAGTGTGTGTGTGTGTAAATCAAGGGGGCTTGATTGCCGGCTTTTTTATTTCCTAGGTGTTTGTGTCTTTGGACCCTTTTGAAGAAAGGAAGGAGGCTCAGGAGGGAGGGGCAGCTGGGATTTCCCACCCTTGGCCATGTCATCAGATCAAACCCAATGGGGAGAGAGGGTGGGGAGAAAAAAGTTTCATTTTCCCCAATGGGCTTTTTGGATGTGTTTTTAACCCTTTTCCTGTGGGGACAGATTTCTGGGTTGACTGCGATTGCCAGATGCTCATTGGCTTCATTTTAAAGCGCTTTAAATAGCATTGTAAATAGCATTTTATTCCATGAGTGGGAACAAGGCTTTAGTAGGCGAGATTTCAAAAAATGCAGACTAGGGGCATTTCTGCACTTGCCTTCCTATCCGCTGGATGGGAAGAGCGCATTAGAGACCATCATGTACTAGCGTTAGCACTAGGGAACACTAGTACAGTGATCACACACTCACCCGGGTCCGGTTGCATGCCCAGTCCTCTATAGGGTGCTGCCATTTTGGTTGTGCTGCCCTGAATACGTGAAGATGGAGACTCCAGATGACAAGAATCTGGGGTCATCTTAAGCCTTGCATCCTCATCTCTAGTAAGCTGTCAGAA
Organism: Aspidoscelis tigris stejnegeri; assembly: GCA_023333525.1. Classification (NCBI taxonomy): domain Eukaryota; kingdom Metazoa; phylum Chordata; class Lepidosauria; order Squamata; family Teiidae; genus Aspidoscelis; species Aspidoscelis tigris. The sequence goes on from JALMGA010000001.1 coordinate 101,666,316, forward strand.
AGATCAAGGAGGCAGGAAGTTCTCAAAAGCTGAATTACTTAAATCCAGGAGTAGAACTACTTGAATCAGGGATCTCAAGCTGTAACCCACAACTCCCAGCATTCTATTACCATTTTTCTGTGCCAGTCCCAGTGTGGAATTTGGGAGTGGTAGTCCAGGGAGACCCAGAAGACACCTGGCTGAGTACCCTGGCATAAATTGCTCAGTTTGTGTAGTTCTGTCAACTTGGATAATTCAGGTTTCTACCAGCAGGACACTTCAGAATTGGCTTCTCATTGCCTGAGATGTCATTTTCTTAAAACTTAATACTAAACTAGGAATAGTCAAGAAAGTATGTGTGCACACATTTTCTTTCTCCAAGTAAATGCAAATTGATTATATATAGGTTCTTGCCTGGATCATTGTATGACATAAATTTATCAGTTCAGCTTTATGATATGTATTAAACTGGAATAGTTTGAATGCTGTTGGACTTCCCATATAGTTTTTTAAAAATATATTTTATTTTATTTTTAAATATATTTTATTTTCAACTTCCCATATAGTTAAGAGCTAATGACCGTATTTCTAAATTGCATCGTGTAATTTTTGTATTCTTTGGTGGGGATGTGATTTTGCGGTGACTTGCAATTTTTGTTTTACCCATGCTAAGGAATAATGGAAAGGGTATTAAAGACTCTTATTCTTTAAAATGAGAAATTCTTTTACCAAATTTGTGTGCTTGGCCCTTGAGCAGTATTTTTAAATCAACAACTTAACTCCAAGAAAGGCATTTATTATAAGTGTTGGCCATAGTTCAGTGGAAGAACAGCTGCTTAGAAAGTAGTGGATTGCTTATCCAGCCCTTTGCCAAGAAAACTGTGTGGAGATGTTCATGTAATCAGCAGCAGTTGTACCTTCTTGATGAAATTAAACAGTGCCAAAAGAATTAAGCACAATCTAAAGTAAGTTCCAGGACCCCCAGACTGGTCTACTGAGAGGCACAGGCTCCCAGTTAGTGCCATGCCTGCATGGATGTAGTGTTGGACCAGGCCAAAGCACAAAAATGGCACCATAGCCCACTCCAACAGGCGACTGCTTGAAAGTGGTTTCTTAAGTGTTCCCTGGTGGTAGACTGACCCAGTGCTCGCTTCTAGTCACCCATCTAAAAAAGCCCCACCCAGCAACTTTGGAGGCTCCCATTGCCCAAAGATGGGATAACGGCTGTTTGTAATGTGGATGTCTCTTGGAGTGGGCTGCTAGTTGCCATATAGATATCTATAGATACACAGAGAGAGGAGGCAGGATTTGTAAGATTTGAAGAGACCAGACCAAAAGAAGTCTCGGAGCACAGTGTCCATACCACACTACAGAGTGTGATGATGTCTGGGAATCTGCATGTCGTTGGTGCCTGGTCTGTTCCCAAAAGTGGACTTGGCTCCTTGGAACTCTGAATTTGCAGCCTAGTAAAATATGCTCTGCAAATATGCTACAGGTTGGTTTTGCTTCTACCACTGCCATGCAGAAGAATGTTGATGGCATGATCAACCTACTACTGCACTGAAGCATGGCACCATTATGCAAAGAACTGAAATGCCCCAGTTCCAAAGCTATTACTGGGGCCTCACATAATGGTCCTGGATGGCAACCGTGTTTTGTTTCCCAGCTTCCAGTTATAGTGGGGAAAACCAAGCCAGGTGTGTAGCTTTCCAACTGGGAGTGGGCCTCCTGGCACACAGGTAGTTCCTGCAAGACATTCTGATCTGTTACCTGCTCCCAGATTACAATAGCAAGATCTTAAACACTGTTGAACGTGTAGCTTCGTTATAATAATAATAATAATAATAATCTCAATATCTCTTGTTGTCAATCAAGACGGGAATTTGGAGGATTCTGTGTTAGGAGGACAGTGACACTTGCATTCAGCAAACTGAAATTAAGCCTATAAAGTGTAAGCATGCAAGCATATCTTTCATAGTTAAATGTTACAGCTCTGGTTGTTGTTTTTTCCAGCAATTCAATTTGCAGGTGCAGTTGCATTCAGTTAGATAAACCACTGTTTTAAATAATCATTCAAGTGAAGCATTTCAGTTAAAAATGGCATTTAAATGTTTGACTTTTTATTTGCTTGTCCAGTTTTCTTTCTTTTTTTCCCCCTTTCAGTATTAAACCCCCCAGGAGTAGGGGAAATCCTTTTTGCATTTTTAAAAGAGTTCCAAGCGTTTTCCTAAATATCATAAGTAATCTTCACTGATTATTTATAATCTTCACAAATTATTTAAGTTGGCTGGACAGTTTGTATTGTTTTGTGTTGCTTTTGGAGGGGCCACTCCTCTGGCAAAGCAAATGGCTGGAAAAGAGACTTGCAGGTTCTGTCCCCGTTTTCCTAGAAGACTTCTCTGCCAAGAAAACTGTACAGATATGACTGCCTTAGAAATCAGTCCCAATTCATTGATACTAAACCACCACCAATTACTTTAAAAGTCTAAAATTGTAGCTTTCTCTGTAAAATAATACAAGACATCTATTGGTAGTATGGTACATTTGAGGCATCCTTTTTGGCCTCCCTTATCATAGCATTCATGAAATTGTAGCTCTTTGTCCTCTTCAGCTGCTTCTTTGAGGAAGTTCTGGTTCAGTTCTTTACTACTAATGAAGTTCAGTAAATGACTGTGGGAAAGATTTTTGTGAACATAAAGTACTTTTGTACAATGATCAAGATAAAAAAACAAGTGAACCAGCAATATATCGCAAGGATGACAGAGTCCTCAAAATTAGTATGGTGAGCAATTTTAAGTTGAGCATTTATTTCAAAGCAGGAATTCTGAATAAGTATGAATACTGGACTTCTTATGAAAAGTTTAAGATTGCAGACTAATTTATAAGTATATTATAAGCATAGGAGATAATATAATTAAAAACAAAAAAATGAAAAACCACTTCCTTCCTACTTCAGATTAAGGTACAGGGCATTTTTGCGCTTACCGGCCTAGTGTGGTAGAACAATGCCATACTAGGCAGATAAAATAATGAATCGCAGTGATGGTGATTCATACTTCAAGTGCTGGTAAAACCCTATACCTGGCCAGCAGCACTCGAAGTGCAAACGGACAGGGCAGGGCAGGCTGGAACACCATCGTAATGATCAAGGCAACATCCAGCACACACACATGGCCATTGCCATGGTGATCTGCGTACTATGTGTGTGTGCAGTCACACTGCCTCACCCACTTGTCATGCTGTACCCAGATGAGGGTGGAGATGCTGTTGTCCAGGAGACAGGTAGCCTCTCTTGGTCAAGGTTTGGGCTGCTTTTTAATAGTCTGGGTTGTTCCAAGGAGAGATTAGCTAACTAGGCGGCAGCACCATGCAGATAGGCTTTACCAGTAAGCAGCCTGGCACTTAGGCCCAAACAGTGCAAAATGAGCGGCTAAATTATCTGACCTTGGTTCATACATTGTGGTAAAGCATAACTAATGTAACCAACTGATTGCTCCCCCTTGGTGGCCTTTGCATTAGACGACAAGCAGCGAATTGAGAATTGTTCCCTGTTTCGTTTGAACTAAACCATTATGTAAGCAGGTTTCTGATTGGGGTTCCTATGAAATGTTCTTCACTGAAAGATGCAAATGTTGTGGCAGTATGCCTTGCTGCATGCTTTTATTTTATTGGTTTGGGTGGTGTGCTTCCACTTCACTGCAACTTGTCAAAATTCACAGCACTGGAAAGCTATGGTATGACTTAGGAAATCAAAAGAAGATGGCGAATAAGACGTTTCTGAGTGAGAACAGCTATCTAGTAAAAATACTGTTATAGTTTTATCACTGTAGTCGACTTTGATTTTGTCTATGTGCGGCTAAACTTCCTGTGGCAGAGAAGTGGGAGAGAACTAGCATGTTCTTTTGACGTGTCAGGGAAAATCTGTGTTTTATGATGGGAGAGCTATGGATAAGTTTCAGTTGCAGCATTTTTGCAAGCGGGGGCGGGGGGCTAATGTAGCAAAGATTAACCACCACCTGCGTTTACTGTTTCCAATTAAAGTTCTCCCCACCAATTTTGTCTGTTGTCTTGTTAGTAACATCATATGAATCACAGACTGTGACTTACCATATAATACTATAGTCTTCCTATTGAATTTTGTTCCAGACATGTCTTTGGCCCTAATAAATGGGGGAAACATTGTGAATCTTAAAGATTAATCACAAGGAGGCCAAAAGGAAGCCACTGCCTACTGCCATTCACCCAAATGTGAGCTGTAAATGTAGTGGAAAAGGTGTGTCAGATGAGCAAAACTTTGCTAGTTATCTTTTCTTTTGTTATTGCTATTTCTAATATTCTATTGCAATTGCTTTCTAAAATTATGTAGGTTAATAAATAGTCACAAAAAAGTTTTGTGACATTGATTTGCCCTTTTCACGGCTCTTTGGTATAGGAGCTTGTAGCTCTGTACACACTTCTGTGGTTGTTGCTGTGCAGCTGGAAATTACGTGGGAGACTGTTGGCTTCCTCTGAGACAGTTACAGGTGGCCAGATGTGGGTGGGGTGAGGGGAGGAGAAGCTGTGGAGAAGGTACAACACCCACATCCTTTGGCATACATACACTGCTGTAGTTTGCTTAATATGGCTTGCGCTACAGCAAATTGATTCTGTGAATTTTCTTTCACTCTTAACTGATTGACTGAGCTTGTGACATATGTTCAGAAGAACATAAGAGGAGCTCTGCTGGATCAGGCCCACAGCCCATCTAATTCTGTTTCACACAGTGACCCACCAGCTGCTTCTGGGCATCTCAAGCAGAAGACAAAGGCATTTTCACCTGCTCTTGACTGCAGTTGGTCTTTAGAGGCATCCTGCCTTTCTCTGCAACTTGGAGTCAGTACCTGAGCATTGGTTCTAGTGACTGTTGACATGCCTGACTTCTGTAAATTTGTCTAAATTTTTCTTCAAACCACGTAGGATGGTTGCTGTTACCATCTCTTCTATTAATGAATTCCATAGACCGATGACTCTTCAGGTGAAAAAATACTTCCCCTTGTTGGTCCTAACTCTCCTGCTCAGCAGCTTCATAGGATGATTCCACATTGGCCAATATACCGGACCAGCAAGCATACTAGCAACCTCCCTTCTGTACCCTGGGATTTCTAAGGGAGGCCTCAAGGGTACCAGCTGAGTATGATGATCCAGAGAAGATGCAGACTAGCACAGTGCAGTCCCAGCTAAACCTAACTTGAACATCCACCCCCAAATTATATTGTCATCAAAGGCATCAAAAACTATTTGAAATGGCCTTACTTTAGATTAGGACAGTAAATTTATCTATTATTCATTGAAATGTCCAGCAGTCTGAAGAGAGACTCCCACATCTTTTTCTCCATTGAAGGTCACCGTAAAAGGCAACCCAAATTGTTTTTCTATCATCACCCTTACTGAAAGGGATTACCTTCCAGCTCCCTAGAGTGCGTCAGAGCAATACAGTGTTAGAACATTGCTTAGGAATCAAAGCTGGTTTTTTATTGCATTGTTTTGTTTTCAGATGGAGCCTCAGATGGTCTTAAGAGGAGAAAATGATCTTAAATGCCCTGCTGAACTGGACCTGTGATGCAGCCTATAGTTGCAGTGGCAACTGGTTGCATATGAAAGCCAGTGACAAGCAGTGCACATGTACAATCCTTGGTCTGCTCACAAATCAGGAGTTGGTTGTGAGAAACATACTACCTCCAATATATGTCTTCCTAGGGTTACGCTGCCGTTCTCCTGGACTTCTTGTGGAATGTAGTGTTCACATGCCAGACTGGTCCACCAGGAGCCTGTGCCTCCTGGGAAATGGGTTGTCCACATGAGACAAGATACTGGAGTAATCTCCACTGTGAAAGAGCACCAAAGTCCACTCCGAAGGAAAATTGCTTCAACCTAGTCTCCAAAACATTCCCAGAGGCAGATTGGACCAGCTGTCCGATGTGCAGACAGCTGAGCTAGTCCACTGGCCTGGCATCACTTTGCTAGCCTCTCAGAAGTGCTCTCAGAAGAATTCATCAATGAATTCTTTCCAGTATGTGCTGTATCAGAGACCAAGCCAGGGATATGTCCAAAAATGTCTCTTTGGTCTTTTACATACTGGGACAGGGACCATCTTTGCCATAGAGACCATGAAAGCCTGGGCAGGAACACCTACAGTCATCTCAGCAGGGATGATGGAATTTCTTACCACTAGCGTGGAGGGAGTCACCAATACTATGTCTGAGTTGATTGCAGTGAACAGATAGGGGCTGCTCTGCAACAGTGTAGGCCAGTGGTCGGCAAACCCATTAGCCAAAAGAGCCAAATATCAACAGTACGACAACTGAAATTTCTTTTGAGAGCCAAATTTTTTAAACTAACTATATAGGTAGGTGCACTGTTATTAACTTAATTAGGATACTCCTAAGCTGGAAGAGCCACACTCAAGGGGCTAAAGAGCCGCGTGTGGCTCCCGAGCCGTGGTTTGCCTACCCCTGGTGTAGGCAGTATACCAGCAGCATTCTTATTCTATTTTTCATGCCCAATGTAAGGAATAACTCCTTAAACTCAGTTACAAAACAGATTGGCTGCCTGGTGGGAAATGTGGACTTCTTAGGTACTATAGCAACTCCTCTTCCCTGACCCGCTAGTTTGTAGCAGGATACAGCAAATAGATTGGGAGACAAGGTGATTAAAGGGACATCAGTTCAACCAAGTCATTCTCCTATCCAGATCAGCTACAGTGTAAAGATCAGATTGTAGGTGATGGATGTCTTGCTTTAGACCGGTGATGGCCAACCTATGACACGCGTGTCACAGGTGACACGCCAAGCCCTTTTGGGTGACACACATGGTCACCCTGGCACCTGGACGTGTAGTGCTTGCTTGTTCTTGAAGTGTACGAAATACCAACTTTCAATTGAAGATTTAGCAACAAAAGTCACTAATGTAAAGAATTATTTGTTTTTGCTTTTAATAACATACATATATCAAAAATATAACTTTTTTACTAGAGCTACAAATATCACAAAATTATGGATATTTCCAGAAGTGACACAGCACCCGAGTTAAGCTAGGTTTTCTTGCGAATTTTGACACACCGAGCTCAAAAGGTTCGCCATCACTGCTTTAGACTGTCCTGTCATTCAAAAGCAACATCATCAGATTGGGGGATTAATTGCCCCCCTCCCAATTCTGATTGAAAGGCAGATTAGAAGAAAAGGATAGTTGTAGGATATCCAGTCTTCTCTTAATCCAGCCCTTTTGTCTTATCGTCACTGTTTTAAATGAAAATTTGGACACTTTATGGTCATTAGGTGGGTAGTGTACTAATGTATATTCTGCTTCTTACCTTGTAGTCTTTGTTGCTGTGTTATTTAATGTTCTTCTATTTTTCTGCATATAGAAGTGACTGATCGGTCAGGTGTCTTGATTTCTGGAGGGCCCTTTCCCTTAAAACCCTTAGTAACGTACATTTGCCATTAGAGAAACTGATGTGAACAGGAGATATAGCAAGTACAAATGAATGGCTTCCCATTACTGGGCTGCTGTGTGATATCCCTCATTTTTCTATCATTTGACTTGGATCTTGAGAAATCTTGCTGGCTGGCTCTGAAATTTTTCAAAATATTTTATAACTCATAATTTGTCCACGTGAAAAAATGTGTAGAACAGCCTCAGGTTCCATCATCTGCCTCTTAGTTGCTGCCTGGGAACTCTCATACTTTTCTATGTTAACACTGCTGTTGCTGGGCATCAGATTTCTCTGTCCTCAAATAGCATAAAATACATTTTCACCAGTAAAGTGATTTCTTCTCAATGACTGGCACAACAGCTATGATTAATGGTGGACTGAATGTAAGATAGGATTCAGATGGTGACACAGGCAAGTGCCCAAGTGCCAGAGGGTTTGCTTCAGGCCCAGAGTGGGGCATGTAGCATCCAAATGTGTCCCTCTGCTCATCCTTCTCTCTGTGTGAAGCTGAAAACCCTCAGAGCCTGGAAGCTTCTCAGCTTGTCACAGTGTGGTCATACCTTCATTTTAAATCTTCTTCAGCCCATCTTCAGGTCTGAATATTCACACCTTTTCATTTCTATCTGTTTTACTTGTGGACTTTTTGTTCCTGAAAGTTCAAATGGAAGGTGGAAAGTCCACAAATAATTAGGATAGAAGTGGAAAGGTGTGAGCAGTAAGACCTGAAGATGGACTGAAGAAGGTTTGAAGTGCAGGTGTGACCATGGCCATCGAGAGACTTTCTGGTTATGCTAGGAATGGCCCTGGAAATGGGCTTCTGGGGGCATGGTTGTTTTGCAGACTAGGCAAGGCAATTCCACAGTTACCAAGGCTGGCAGGTACCCTTAGAGTTCTTTATCCCTCTCTGCAGAAAGGATACATCCCAGGGAGATGGATGCCATGCCTCCAGGGCTCTTACTGGATGCCTTCTGCCATCTGTGTTTCTCCTTCAGTGACGGTCATTTCTGTAAAATGGAAGCAACCTGTTCCCAATACTTTCTTTGTCTTGTTTTCTGAAAGCATAGCATATAGTTAACCCAGACAGCTAAAGGAAGGTTCCTTCCTGCAAATGTTTAATTCGGCAAGTCACAGCCTATATGAACGTTGCTGTACTTGTCACTTTACACGGTTTCCTGCCTTTCATCGCTGTTGGAGGGGGAAGAGATGTTTCTTTTCTTTGTACACAGAGGAGTTTATTGTGGTGGCATAAGACTAGACTCACTTTAGATCTGACAACTGCTCATTGTTTTCCAAGTGCTAAGATTGTAATAATTATTGTTGAATACAGATTGTAAGATTATTTCTAATTTTCATACTATAAGTTCCCCAGTGGTAAGTCCCTTTGTACTCAGTTGGATTTCCAAGTAGACAAAAAGAACTAAGAGTAATGAAGAAAAATGTGCCTCCAAATGTCATCACTTGACTGCTTTGCAGGTTACATCCTGATTTTCCTATACAAGCTGCTCTTTGCTTTTATTCTGTCTTTCTTTTTCAATTAGAATTGATGTATACTTTTGGGATGTAGTTACAATATGGTGACGCGAGAAGAATGTTAACTTTATTAAGCTTTCGGTCCCATTTTGCCCCTCCAACGGAGATGTTCAAAATGGCCAGCAAAGCTATTGAAAGCTTTAAAAGCACATTAAAGAAAGAAGAAAAGTACCCAATCGTGAAAGTGAACCGCTGGATTGCAAAAACACACTTGAGCACCGTAAGTGCTAAGAAGAACCAAGACAGCCAGAACTACCAAATCATGATTGAGAAGTATAGGATTAATTGGAGAAAGAAAAAAAAGCTTCAAATTTGTGGCAGTGCCACTCAATGAGCAAGATAATCTGAATTCCTGAGGCAGAGTTTTGATATGCTAGGCTGTCACTTGCACCTCAGAAGATAATGGCTTGCATAAAAGTGCCACATCATCTGATTAAAAAAAATGAGTGGCTTCATCTTGGGAAGGGATGGGTCTCCTTGAGATAATTTATTCCTAAATGACTTATGTTTTAAAGGTCATAATTAACACCTCAAATTGTTCTAAAAAATGAACCATAGTCAGTGCATATTGCAGTATTCCAGACAAGATGCAGAGAAGAAATGGAGATGTGGGGAAAGCAGTGCAAGAGCCTGTGACCTGATCAGGGTGTGCCAGGCACACCAGCCAGAGCAGAACAGCAGCATTCCTGACCTTAGGTTTTATATAGACATTCAGGAACAAGCCTAAACTTAGAAATATCTCCAAGCTGTTGGTCTAATTGTCCAAAAGAGACATTCTTTTCTGATACAAGTAATAAGAGCAGCTGCTGTATTTTTTTAAAAAAGTCCAATAATAGCATGTTGGAAAGAACAAGAAATGGCATTTAAATTAAAACATAGAAGGTCCTTATTCAAATTATTGGCGCAATTGCAGCTGAAACACTTGAGTGTGATTTAGGTCAATATGTTTTGAAAAGGATGAAGCAGAGTTAGAAAAGGTTAAAAGGAGGGCACTGAAATGATCAAGGGGTTAAAGGAGCTCCCCTAGGAGGAAAGGCTGCAGTACTCAAGGCTTTTTAGTTTAAAAAGGAATGAGTAGGGAGGATAATAGAAGCGCTTAAAATTATTCATGGTGAGTACAAAGTGGGTAAGAGGAGTTTTTCTCTCTTTCCTAAGAAAGTAAAACCACGGTCACCCAATGAAGCATTATTTGGCTGAATCAGGGCAGACAAAAGGGAATAGTATATAGTTAAACTATAAAATTTGTGATTATATATAGTAGTTGAAATTCACAGTATATAGTTAAACTATGATATTCACAGTTATGAGATGTGGTGTTGCCACCAGTTGGGAATCATCAAATCCATAGAATTTTGGTTAAATTCTTGGAAGATAAAGCTATCTGACTGCCTGTTGCATAGGATGGAACAACTGTTGGGAAGCTGGGAGCAGGGAGAGATGATGTTCTTATGCCCTGTTTGTGAGCTTCTACATGCAACTGGTTGGCCCTTGTAAGAACAGGACTAAATGAACCCAGGGTAGACCAGCAGCTCTTGGCACAGCAGAAGGGCTGAGCGCTGATTTGTTGTTAGAACTTGGTGCAACAAAAATGTACTAACTGATGCTATGGATCAGAGGGGAATTTTCTGTGCTTTGGGAGTACAAACACAAATAGATAGTAGGGATGTGCATGAATATTAGTAACATTCAAAATTCATATGAATTTGGCCGAATTTTGACATTCAAATTGGAATTGAATGTTGGCACATCCAAAGATGGACATTGAAATGTGAATCAAATGTTTTGATATATCCATATGAACCCTCTTATGGGATTTGTATGTGATTCATATGGGATTGAACATTTGTATTGGATACAAATCCTACCACATTCAAAGGGGATCTATTCAAACGAATACAAATTTTCTTGCATTTAATTTGATATTAATTAAATACAAAAAAATATTGTGCAAATCTCTAGCAGACAGCTGTGCCATTTGGTCTCAGGGGTTGCTGACTGCGCTGCTGGGTCAATCAAGCAAGGCTTTTTTATGTTTTTATAAAGAGATCCATCTTGATTTAGAGGACTTAATTCAGTAAATTCTTTCTGCCCATATTTACAAACTTCATGTCAGAATCACTACCCTAATAATGTGCTCTAACACATTTTGGTCAGTCTCACCGGAGGGTTTATACACCTACTCTAACTATAAACCCTCCTCCTTTGTCACCTGTAGCTCCATGGAACAGCAAGGTGTTTTATGGGCTACACAGCTGTGTCAAGGGTGCTTGGGTGTAATAAAGTTGATTCCACAGTGACACCAGTGCTTTGATAGGAACATCATCTACGTCAACCATAAAATCTTCCAGAGCATTTAGAAATTGCTCAAATTCCATAAATCTCTGTGAGTGGATGTTCTCAATAGGCCCCTCACACCTATTAGAGGGGAGCTGCCACCTCAAGTCCAAATCTTACCAACAAGTGACCCATCCACAACAATAGGCTGTCCAAAACTAATTCGGGCTAGTGCCAAAACTAATTTCTGTCTATTACAGCTATACAGAAAGCAGTTCTACAACTGTCTGAAATTCAATAGAACATTCCTCAGGGGATGAAGGAATCATATACATATAGAGAAAGAGATGGGAAACCTCCTTTGTCCGCACAGGCTACTTGGTGCAGCACGGTTCCAGACCAGGGGAGAAGGTGTGTCCCTGTAGTCCATAGGACTTTTACCATATGGCTGATTTGCTCTGTTGGAGTATGAGGGGCTGTTTTTGTTGTTAGACCAGAGAGAGAGAATAGGGGTGTTGTTGTTAGACCAGAGAGAGAGAGAATAGGGGTGTTGCTCATGTTTTTGTTGTTAGACCAGAGAGAAAGAATAGGGGTGTTGCTCACCCCACTGCCCGGCAACCTCCCTATCTGAGCTGACTGAGGTAGGTAGTATGGGAAGCCCCTGCCAGGGTGGTGTTAGGGGATTTCAACATCCATGCCAAGGCTATGCTCAGTGGGCCGGCTCAGCTCTTCATGGCCTCCATGACAACCATGGGGCTGTCTCAACATGTAACAGGTTCAACTTATAAAGCAGGTCATACCTTTTATCTGGTTTTTACCTCAGAGCCAATTCGTGAAGATCTGTTGATAGGAGGGCTGGTGGTCAGCCCCTTGTTGTGGATGGATCATTCGCTGATGAAATTTGGACTTACAGTTGCAGCTCCCCTCTGTAGGGTTCGGAGACCTATTGAGATGGTCCACCCCTGGAGACTCATGGAATCTGACCTATTTCTGAATGCAATGGGGGATTTTCCTTTCAAGGCTCTGGTCTCTCTCTGGAATCAAGAGATGAGCAGGGCTGTTGGCATGATTGCTCCCAAGTGCCCTCAGTGTTCCAGTAGAGCCTATAAAGTTCCTTGGTATACCATGGAGCTACGTGCAATGAAATGGGAAGGTCGATGGCTAGAGTGGAGGTGGCGTAAATCCCACTGTGTCTGACCGAACGTATACTGTTTGGGAACAGGGCCACATTTTGCAGATTATTTTATATTATGTAATGCATTTTAGGGTGGTGTTTTTACTAATATTTGTAGTTACCTATCTTGTTTCTGTAAATATGTTTTTGTTACAAGAATTACCTCACAAAACTGGTACAAAAGAATAGCAAAAGGATATCTTAGTTTACATATTTATCTGAAAACGTGTAAGTTCTTTAAATTTTCATTTGTAAGCAAACTAAATGGACTTCGTCATTGCCTATGGAAAGCACAGGACAGCATTGTATATTTTATTTTACTTATAACTCTGTTTTGATAGCCACCTAATACATGTGCTTCTGTGCCATGCAATTGAATCATAGTACTTAATGTTCTTATTTTGGTATGTATGAAGACAGAAAGAAAAATCTGTTGATTTTAGGATTTGACGATTAGCTTAGAAGAAATGTTGTTAAATTAATTAGAGGAGGTATGAATATGAAATTACGTATAATTAATGTTTTCTATTTTTAATGGATAAAATATTTAGTACAATTATATCTGAAAATAAAAATGTTAATACATGAATCTCATGTTCAATATAGACACTAGTGTCAGTAGAAAACCCTACTTATTTGCAAGACTTTCTTTTTTTAGCTCTCTGCTCTCCAAGAATAACTCTTGCATTGAATCTGACTGTAGTTGACATGCCATTCTTTGCCAAGAAACTCCCAGGTTAAAAAGAGAGGGACAAGGTACTCCATAAATCTCAGCAGGATAGTAACAAGAAACCAAATGTGCTAGCTGCTGGGTCATACCACAGACCCTATTAAATACCAAGCGACATTTGGAGATCATTTCATCGCCCTGTTAGGATGGTCCTCTGTCATGTTTTTAGCTGCTTGAGCTACTGAAAAGCACAACCATAGCAGCAAAAAGCATACAGGAGGTGTCCTAAGTGGAGAAATAACAATCCCCCTTTATTTAACTCAATGACCAAGAAATTGATATATTCGTGAGTTAAGTTCTTCTAAGAAAACACAAACAAGGGAACGTGGAATTGAGAGTCAAAAGGCTTGAGAGCTGACTTGCTATCTATTTTGGGCGAAGTAAACCAAAGGAATTCCCAATTTAGCTACAGAGAGCTTTCCTAGCCAACAACACTCTAGTGCTTGGCATGGAATGAAGCACTGCCACCAGTTTTAGAATGAAAATATGGCCTGGCAGGCATCCGGGACTGATGTTTAGAGGCCAGAGACATGTGCATTACCAAATAAGTCTATTTAAGTAGGGACAACGTCTTAGACCAGTGGTTTCATTTTTCTGAGAAGGCAGAGAGAAGAGTCAGCTACTATTTCCTAATTCTATAGGAGAAGCGCCTTCTCATCAAAGAAGGGCTCTTCTCATGGCACAGGGTGAATCAGCGCTCCTATTTTTAGTAGAGAAGGCAAAGAGATACCTACAGTGAATAAAAGCGGCAATGAAGATACCTGGAATGAAATTCCCCTGAGGGGATAACAAAGACATGCGAATAAAGATACAAAACTTATATATTAAAATCCACCTAAGACCATAAAGTCATGGGACTGCATCAAAGGTGCATTGGCTGCACATATAGATGGCCTGAAACTTCTCCTAGGGTGCAGGATATGCACAGTCTGGTGCCCTATGAATGCTCACTCCATCCTTTTACTCATTCGAATATGGTGATGGCAAACAGCTATAAAGGTCTTTGACCTTTACAGAGGCTGCATTATCTGGACCTACCTGGTCTAGCAGGTCTTCAGTGACTAGCACAGGAAAACAGCTGACTTTTCCAGGCACTTCCTATGATCTCTGAGAAGGCCCTTTCTGCTCTGATTATATCCCAGAATAGAAATCTGCCATCCACATGCAAGTGTAAACTATGTTAGGTTCTGTATTTTTTTTATTTATTTTTTTATTTTTTTATTTTTTTATTTTTTTATTTTTTATTTATTTATTTATTTATTTATTTATTTATTTATTTATTTATTTATTTATTTATTTGTATTTCTATCCCGTCCTATACCCGAAGGTCTCAGGGCGGGTTACAATATTATATTCATCTTAGACAGGTCCCTGCCCTCAGGCTTACAATCTAAAGAGACAAGAAACAAAAGGAAAAAGGTGTGGGAGGGTACCGGGAACAGCCAGAAGCAAGCCATAATATGCCATAATATGCAGCAGCATGCGTATGGCAGATATAATCTGAAATAAAGCTGTGCAGAAAGGACAAAGTGCCCCATTCTTGTGTTCCCTTTACCCAGAGTAACAGCAGGCATGCAAACAGCACCTTTTGTTGCAGTTACAGATAGTATGGTGAGTGAAGATCATTCCACAAGCAATCTTCATTTGCGCTGCATTGGGCGGAATTTGCCCAGGTTACTGACTGTACTTAACAGCTTGCAAGTATTCTTTAGTATTGCACTAGAAAGGAAGAAATAAGGCAGTTTTTTTTTAAATTACAAGTCCTTTTTGATTGGAGAAATTTATCTGAGCAGTTTTGCATTAACTCTGCTTGCTATATCCGGGAAATAACTGCCATTTTCTGTTTCCTATAGTTAAAATTCATGCAGCATATACAAAGACCTATATGCTTACATGTAGAAGGCAATGGCTGATCCATTTGCTTATTTTTTCATAGCTCCTTGTACTCTGATTTTTTTAAAAAAAGAATGGTAGCTTTTCACTCACAATAAATGGCCACTAAAACACAGATTTTCACAATTTGAGGATGTAAAAATGAAGTTGAAGAAGAGTGATGCTTAATATTATAGACTGATTTATGAAAGCATGACCCACAAATGTTTAACATGCCTCCCGTTTATGCAGTATCTGTTTATTGTGACAATATCTGTAGCCCCACCTACTAGAGGGTTGTGTAGGTTTTCGTTTGAGGGTTCTGAACCTCAGGAGCCAATACGCCTTGAGTGGTCCCCACCCCT
Source organism: Aspidoscelis tigris stejnegeri (assembly GCA_023333525.1). Lineage (NCBI taxonomy): Eukaryota > Metazoa > Chordata > Lepidosauria > Squamata > Teiidae > Aspidoscelis > Aspidoscelis tigris. The sequence goes on from JALMGA010000001.1 coordinate 101,681,711, forward strand.
TCATTAATGCCCAAAAAGGATTCAACGTGTCTGTGTCATCACAGACTGCAAGAACAATAATAGAAATTTCACCAGAAAAAGGAACACCTTTTCAAAGCACTAAATTATAGCGTTGTGTGATGGCTTAAGGCAAGATCAGCTTGCTTAAAGCTGTCATGGATTAGTCTGTGAACGAGCCAAGATTTGGGTCTGATCATAATGTGCCCTCTTAAGGGCCATCAGTCATCTGATTCATCTTCTGCTGAAGAAACAAGCTGATAGAATTGCATAGTGATTGATTGTCGCCGTCCCCCCCCCCCAAAGACAAAGAAATGGGCACAAGGTATTGCCTTCAGTTGGTTCTTGGAGCTTATAAAAATACAGCGGAGGCACTGAGTCTGCCTTGGCATTGTTAGATTTCAGGTGTTCCTTCTTCCAGTGTTCTTGGAATTTAAAAGAAAACATGCAAACCATTTGCAACAAATTCCATTATTCAGAGACTTTGTCTTTAATGGATAGCTTCTCCTTGCGTGTATTCTGTTAACAGAATAGAATTCTGAAAAATCAACTTAACAAGATTAATGTCTGCAAATATTTGTAAAACCTATGAGTTGCACAGTCCCCTTTTAAATGAGATTATGCTAACAGCCAGTATGGTCTAACACTGAATCATTTTTATTTGATTTCTCTCGCTTGTTTAACTTCATGCTTTAAACCAATAAGTTGCAAATTTGCTTATCATTACTTTGAGGATAATTGTATTAAATCACTTGTTCGTAGATTCCGATTGCCATAGGGAACTAACACTGAATAGATAATTTAAAGAAAACTGGTTTTGTTGTAATCTACCAAGGAAGCTGCTAACTTGAGGTTGCAGCTCTGTCTCAGACTAAGTTATGGCAGTGTTTGGTTGAAATCCAAATTAGTACCTGTTTAGGTCACAAACACCCACTGGCATTTTCATATTTTTCTTCCACAGCCTATGCCCATCACACTACTTTGTTTCAAGTTCTTTGTCCACACTGGTGCTGAAAGCAGGCTGCTATGAGGAACTGTCCATCTTTGATGTCACCATGTCCTGGAGACTTGCAGGGAGGTTAATATCCTGTTTAGATTACAGGTGCAGAGAGTATTAATTGAGCACTTTTTTTTCTTTGGGGAGATAGATTGTGCTGTTGTGGACATCCTACCTGTTGTTATTATAGGGACATTTCTATTCCTGCTTCTCCTTGTCTTGAAATGTATAAGTTGACCTCTCTTCTTGTGTAGTTGGAGTCTGAGGGATAAATTCAAGGCAGATTATTTTAACAAACTCAAACAATTCACCAGATCTTCAGTTCTGTGTACATTCTGTTCTAGTTTAATGTTTAGTTTATTTGTTATTTTTAATGGCTCTTCCCTCACCCACCTCCAATATTCGTTATAAAATATCTACTTTTGTAACTGTTTTGCTACCCTTTTTTATATTTGTGTATTGTAATTTGTTCTTGATGTTCACGGAGTTGGAGAGAAGGACATGTTGTAAAGTTTATTGTTCTTCCTTTCTTCCTGGAAATACACAACACATCAGACTGTTCCTTTTAGGCTAATGCATTCTTCTCTGCATGTTCTCAGTGTGGTAGCAGTAAGGGAAGCATATTAAGTAGATCCGTGCTTTTTGTGTTTTATAAAGGATCTGCAGAGAATAGTACCATTTTGTTTTAACAGTACGTAGGATTTAAATGTTTCTGGAACCCACTGGAAGAAAGATAGTGGGAATGTGTATACTATGAATAGACTACTTTGAACAAATTTGGGTCAAGGGGTTTGCTTCTGTAAACTTCTGGATCTTGAAAACTGTTTTGGTCTCTTATGTGTTTCTATCAGTAAATATTTTGTTTACTAGTGGTATTTGTGAATGAGGCCAAGGTAGTTATTTCATGTTACCTTGCTGCTGTAGCAGTGAAAGGATTTTTATTCCAGCCTCTGATAATATAAGTACAGCTTTTTTATAGTGAATAGTCTGTAGATATGAAGAATGTGTTCAAATATTCATGTCAATAGTGTCTATTATACTCAGTCACTTATTTCCAACTGCAAACAGTTGGAAAGTTGTATAGCTTGCTTAGTTATTCCCTTGTTTTATTGGTTTAATGAATGAATTAATTACATTTATATCTCATCTTGTAGCCTGAAGATTCACAGCAGTTTACTACAATTAATACACTGAAAATGAAAACAGTTAAAAATAGTATAGGACCCAGAGGAGGAGGAAAAAAAATCTAGCTTTAATTTTTTAAAAAAACTTCTTCCTTTAAAAAAAAACAGATTCATGTCTTAAGAATTTGTTCTTTATTTGGTTTAAAAATTGCCCAATTCTTCAGAATAGTCAGAAATCAAACTTTTACTTTTTAAAGAAGATAAAATTATCAATAAAAATTGACAGGTTTTACTATATGACCATAGTAATCAATATGAGAAAGGGTTGGGTTCTTTTGCATAAATCCTAAATCTCACTCCAAAAAATGAGGGAGGCAGAAAATTAATAAATTCCCAGGCTCTGCTTGCTCAAGAAAGCCCTGGAAAAGTACCAATTTTCATATGCAAACTCCAAAGAACTCACATTTCCAGGACTTTTTCTCCTGCTAGCTTTAAAACTTTACAAGTTTAAATGGGACAGATTTACAGATAATACAACATAGCCCTGTTACAACTATGTCTATTCTGAAAACAGTCCCAATGCAGTCATTGTTTGTATCTAGGGAGGGAGATGAGAACTGCAGTGTTCTAATTTAAATAATCTAATTACAATATGTGAATAATATAATGAATAAATATAATAGAAAGAGCTTTACACAATTTACCTAGTTTAATCTCTGGGTTGCAGTCAGATGGATAGATGGATACAGAAAAACTTCATTTTTTTTACTGGTATAACAAGCACATAACATTTTCCTACTAGGTTTTCAGCGTGAGTACCAATAAAAATGAAACTATCTTTCCTGCCTTCTGTAGCAGGAAATTATCACATCATTTTGTACACTTTTTCTGTTTGTGCCACTTTGTTTGAGTGTATTCTAGTCAAAGAAAGCTCTTTGTGAGCTCTGAGGATTGTTGTATTATTTTGTTTTTCACACAGACCTGTTCCTAGGTACTTCTGATCAGAACCAAGGCCCTTTCTTCACTGGATGCTATCCTGTGCTAAGGAATTCCCTTCCAAGTGCTAGACAAGTGAAAACTGTATGTTAGAAAACTTACACAGTTGTGCCAGGTTCAAATGAAATTCCTTTTTAATACCATCTAAAATTTCTGGGAAGGGCTATCTACATGTCTCCGTAAGTTGCCACATATGGAATAACATTGCTGGGAGACTAATTTGCTATGAAGTTTCTTGTCTCTTTTCATTTTCAGATAAGAATTCTATAGGAATCAGTTGCTATGTTCTTTAGTCACCATCTTAATTTATTAATGGCATTAGGGATACAAATAATGTTGTGAGTCCATGCTAATAAAACTGATCTTAGCAAGTTTAGACACTGTATGAGCCTGTGTTCACTTGTGATTTGCTTCATCCAGTGTTACCAGGACTAGTTACAAGTGTTACAAGTACTTAGGTAATTTTTAGTGAGGTAGGTGCTTTCCTTGACTTCTGACAGTACTCTGGAATGTTTGGCTGTGCCCATACTGGGCTGTGGTCACCTCTAAGGTTTAATCCAGCTTCATTCCACCTTTAGAGCGAGAGAATACATCAAATTGACCAGTAATTTTCTTTCCACTTTATCTATCCCAAAGATGAATTTTCTGAGTTATTTAACACTAGGGAGCTGCAAGAATGCAATTTTTGGGATTCGATTTGATTCAAATCTTTAAAATTCGAATTTACCCAAATTCAGTTTGAGTTCACCAAATTTGAATCTATTTGTTCGAAATTTTTATTTGAATTTGCACTTAAGAATGTCAACAACATTTGTATGTGTTTGTACTCCTTGTTACACATCCCCTACGTACCTGTACATGTCCGTATGCATCATGTAGTTATCCCGTATGCAACCCATTTTCATCCCATATGGATCCGTACAAATGCGTACACATGCAGGAAAGATGCATACGTGCAAGTATGCATCGTGTATGAACCTGTAGACATAACGGATGTCCGAATAATTCAAATGAATGGATTCAAAAATTCAAAATTCGTTTGAATGTTTAAATTTGAATTTATGGACATTCGATTCAAATTTGAATGTCAAAATTCGATCAGATTTCGAATGTCTTTGAATATTCATGCACATCCCCTATTTAACACTGAAAGAAAGCAAAGCTTGTATTATTATCTAGGGCTAAATTATCATTCAGTATAGAAATAGCATATTAAGAAAAAGGTTCCATTAATTATGGGCAGAATAGTTGGAAATGACAGACAAGTCTGGTAGCATTTTGTACTGTTTTCTGGAAAAAAAACTGAACAGTATGTGCTGCTGAATTTGACAAATATTTTAAAGATAGCTTTGCAAAGGAAACTGGTGTATACATTGGATACCCTTGAGTTGATCCAGGTGTTTGTACCTCATCTAACATGGCGGCATTAAATTCATGAGCCTGTTTAGCGTTGCAATCTGTTACTCACTTTGCCATAACCCGAAAAAATCAGGAAAAAGAATAGGAAAGGTTTTATGATAATCGAAAGTGATTTTGGGATCACAGTGTTACGCTTCCAGTTTTTAGTTATCATTGTGATAAAATATCGCAGGCTCTTTATGTATTAACAGTATTTTGTGGTATTTTGGCTGACCTATTAAAGGTTTTATGTTAAATAGATTTTTTAATGCCTTAAAAAGGATGAATTCACATTAAAATACCTGTGCTGCATCCAGAGGCCTTTAGTGCATAATTAGTGCACTTCTGGGGAAGCGCATACACAGGTCAGGTAGGCTGTTACAGCCCCCCAGCGTGCCCTCCCTCTCCAGAAGTGCACTAATGGTTGATTAGGTGTGGAGCACAAAATTGTGCTCTGCAACTTAATCAATGTTACCTAGTCATTTATCTGATGCTTCCAGTGGCGCAACCGTTTGTTCTTGCTGGCAATCTGGGGTCATCTGAGGTGCTGTGCAAGCACAAGGCTACAGTGCTGATGGACATGCAGTTGCAGAGGCGCTGCTGCCAAAATGGCAGCACCCATATGAGGACCAGGCCCCAGTATCAAATAAGGCAAGTATCTAATCCCAGGGGGAGGTAGAAGAAGAAGAGTTGGCTTTTCTACCCTGCTTTCCTCAAAGCAGCTGACAAAGCTTTCTGTTCTTCTCTCCACAACAAAATACGCTGTGAGGTTAGGTGGGGCTGGGAGAGCTCAAAAGAGAGCTGTGACTAGCCCAAGGATACCCAAGCTGGCTTCGTGGAGGAGTGCAGAATCAAACCCGGTATTCCCAGATAACAGTCTGGCTCCTTGAGACCAAACTGGCTCAAGTGCAAGCGCTAGTTCATGTTGGGTCATCACACTCATTTCCCGCCTCAGATCTCAATTACTAAGATCTCAATTACTTATTCGACTATATGTCGCTATTCTGGAATAAAACATGAATATTCCAAAATATCCATGCTTTATTCTGAGATATCCAAATATAGCAGAATAAGTAACTGCAATGTCTGAATGCAGCCTAGGTGTGCATGGTTTTTGCTTCAAGCAGTTGTCATTCCAGAAGCCTGTTGATGTAACATGGCGAGGTAGATGTGGCATGCAGAGGTCACGTTTTCTGTGAAAAACTAGATATCCTAATTATAGCAACAATTTTGTCTATAGAAATGTAAAGTTGACTAGGAACCTCCTGAGCAGGTCTGCAGTATCTGGTTAACAGAAAAGTTCTGCAAGGGTTTTAACGATTACTGAACTAAGATGATTTGTTGGTCTTGATTTGATTCAACAGATTCAAACATTTTGTCGATTCAAGTCAGGAAATGAAGGGTATTTATAGTGCAGTGCTCTCCTTTGTACTCATGGTGGTGGTTCTGTGTCTCTGACGCAACTATCAGCTACTACCTTTTGCTCCAGAGAATCAAGGAACGTTAGGTGAGCCGTGCCAGTCCTTGCTGACTCTTCTTAGTTTCAGTAAAGCTAAGGAGAATTATAAAGTGTGCTCTGCTTCTTTTTTAAAAAACCAGACTCATAGCAGTATTTATGGAAGCAGCAAAATTTGCAGTACAGAGCTCTTAAATGGCAATGATTATTGCAAAGATTTCCACCATACCTTTACTTATATTCTTGAAGGGCATTTCAGCTGCTCCATTTAGGGCTCTGAGATCCTCTCTCTAAGGCCGTATTCAGACATAAGAAGAGGGACAGCTCAGAGGCACTTGAGAGGGACATGAAGAATAGGTTTGATTGCCAGCTTTTAACTCCAGAGTTTCCAAGGATGCTGTGGGGATTCTGTGGATGATTGAAACTTTCTACCCATCTGACAGGAAGAGGCTGTGTGCTCCTTCCATAGCTTCTGAGCTTCCTGTCTATCTGACAGGAAGTTGCTGTGAATTCACTCTGTAGCTTCCCATCATCATGTCTTGTCCAGCGGGCAGCGGCTGCAGAGGGAATTCACAGTTTTTATGGAACGAAAGCTTCCGCATCACACTGCCACCACTCCCAGTCAGACAGACGCATTGACTGGGAACTGTGCAGCAACTCCTCAGCCACTTTGTGTCAGCCAGACAAGAAGCTTTGATCACCTGCAGTATCTCCGCAGCGTCCCTGGAAGCTCTGGAGTAAAAAGCTGTTGATGAAGCAGCAGCTTTTTACTTCAAGGGGTGGGGGAATGCTTCATGGATACTGTGGCCAATCAAAGCTGCAGTGTCCCACCAAAGTTTTCATCCTGTCTGTAGGCACCTTCAGTGTGTAGTTCTTGTGTTCCCATCCCTTCTCTAATGGACCTTTTCTGTCACAAAATGTTCCTGAGAGGGAGGAGGGGCAGACTAGTATATGAATAATCCCATCTCAATGCAATCTCTGAGGCACCTCAGAGGTGCTTTTTTGGGGGGGAGGGAGGCAGTCTGATCGCAGACTAAAGCTGTTCTTCATCAAGCCTGATCTCTTCCACACACCTTATCTTAAAGTTAGAAGCTCCTTGAACCAGAGGCAATCCTCTAAATAAATCACAAGGCCAGATTAGATCTTCATACTATCAAAGTCAAAAACACTGTAGAAGATGGAATTCCAAAAGCGAATTCCATCTTCTACAAAACATGCACTTAATTTGGGTGTCCAACTCCCCCCACACACTTAAAACCTCCTTTTCAAGACTTTCCTAGTGTTACCAGTACTAGTTACAAGTGTTACAAGTACTTAGGTAATTTTTAGGTACCTCAAACAAGAAAGAACTTTTATATCCAGCATTCTTTTTTGTCATTTTCAGAGATACTGAGGGGAAGGTCCATTATTGAATGTTTTGAATCGTGGATAAAGTTTTATTGTTGAAGAAAAATATTTCTTACTGAAAACTGTTAAATGTTACCAATGCCATGAGTATGAGTGTTTTTGCCCAAAACAAGCATGTTTAGAGCTGTTTCAGACACAATAAAATGAATAAAATGTTTTGATACATTTGTAGGAAGCTTTGTATGGGATTCATACATAGGATTCTTATGCTATTCGTATGCATTTGTGTGGGATTTGTACGCTGTTCTTATGTATTTGTATATAGGATCCATATGCTATTTGTATTCATTTGTATTGGACTGAACATTCACATCAAATACGAATCCTGCCACATTCAAAGGGGATCTATTCTAATGAATACTAATTTTATTGCATTCGATACAATATGAATCAAATACAAAAAATTACACATCCCTAGTTCGTATTTGAGACAAGTAAAGCAAAAAAAAAAAGCCTTTCACATGTGAAGATTAAAAAACATGACTGAGTTATTACAAGCACATATTAGGAAGTTGCGGAAAGGCTTCAGATATGTATATGTGGAAGTAAATACAGTAAACTTCTGTGCATTATCATTCTGGTGCCATATGTTCATTATACTTAAATAGCAAAACCATTCTGACCATAAATAAGAGTGAAGTCTGTATTTGGTGGATTCTCCCCTCATATTTTCTGCCTTTGTGTCATTCCATTCCTCCTATTCATTGATCTTCCCTCTGTTGTTTGTCATAGAGAATGATACAGCTCAGCATTTAATGCTGGAGGATAATCTGTAGAGGTGTCTCAGAGTGCTGTTAAATTATTCTCTAGGCTGCTTAGAGTATATTTGATTTCATGTGTAGATAGTTCCTTCTTCATGATTTTCAGAGGGGATCACATTTGTTGAACCACAATGTAATTATTTTTCTATTACTAGAAGATCCAAAAATCTTTTTATGAGCTTTAATGAATCCAGATTAGTGTTGTTGTTTTAGGAGATGTAGCTAACAGTGTCATAGACTGCTACTAACCATAAGCTTTGTTTTAGGCTGCATCCAGGCCTTGGTTATTTATCCCACTATATTTGGGATGAAACATGGATATCCAAAGATAGTGGAATAAGTATCTGATTCCAAAATAAAACATGGATATCCAAAGATAGTGGAATAAGTAGCTGATGTCTGGATGCAGCCTTAGTATCTATAGTAGCAACCAAAACCTATATGCCTCCAGAAACCAAGAAAGCTGTGAATTCCCTCTGCATCTGCAGCCGCCTATCAGACAGATGGAACAATGGGAAGCTTCAATCGCCCGCAGTATCACCAGCATCCCTGGATGCTTTTTACTCTGGGGGGAATGTTGCAGGGATACTGTGGGTAATACTGTAGTGCTCTCCTCAGTAGGTGCCCCCTGGTTTTCAGAATTAACAGATTGAGGAAGAGTCAAAGGTATTGACATTCTAAAGAAGGAAGGATTGGGCTAATCAGAAAGTCACAAAATATAATGTAAGACTAACTGGTAGCACCTATTCGTGAGTGAAACTAGATCAGAAATGTAATCTGAGGGCTAAAAGTGAAGGCCAGGCTCCTTTGGTAGCTTTATCAAAGAAAGGGTGGCAAAGAAGGTCCTATCAGACTTTGTGGATAAAGGCAAGCTAACAAATAGTCTGACAACAGATTTTGCAAATCCCAGATCCTGAGCTGAGAAGTCTGTGGCAAAAAACAGGCCACCTGCTATCTCGGCATTTCATTTCTGATTGCAAGATGTCTCAAAGATTCCCTGCTAATATGTAGACTGTGTAAGTTAGCCTTTCCAATAGTATGTTTAAAACCCCCACATAATTTTGTTCCTTGAAATAAAGTTAAAAATAAAGGCATGAGAAATGAAGATTGTCATATAATAGTAAAAAAAAAAAAAAAAGATTAACTAAGAGATCAATTGGAGAAGAATTCGCTACAGTAATTACAGTCTTTAATGCCTTGGGTGGTCTCACGGGACAGTCAGAGTAAAACTGTTGAGAAGATTAGGTTTGAAGCCATACTTTCTAAAATTTCTTTTTCCTACCAGTTATTTAGAGACTTAAAAACCCATTCTTTAGTGTTGCCTCCATACTTTTATCTAAGTTATCAAACACATGATTCAGTAGGAACAAAGAGATTGGTGAGATGTCTGAAAAAGAGAGAAGGTAAGAGATATATAACTCAATTAAGGAACTTGGCAGGACAAGAAGTTACAAGTAATGATCAAATAGCTGAAGCTATGGCAGAATTTTATGAACAGCTTTATATGAGTAAACAAGTGGAAGAGGGAGATATAATAATAAATAATAAATTTTACCCAGGAACAGCAGGAAAGGCTAAATGGAGAAATACAAGAGGAGGAAATAATTCGATCTATTAATGAGATGAAGGCAGGAAAAGCTCCAGCCCAGATGGGTATACACCATCCTTTTATAAACTATTCACGTTAGATCTACTGCCTTATTTGAAAAAGGTATTTAACGCTGTATTACAACATCAGGTGATACCTGAGACTTGGAAATCTTCAACAATAATTACAATCCCCAAAGCCCAGAAAGATCCACCTCTACCAGGCTCTTATTGTCCAATTACATTGGCTAATTATGATTATAAGTTATTTATGAAGATCATAATGATGCGTATGAGGAGCATTATGACCCATGTGATAAATGAAGATCAATATGGCTTTATTCAGGGATGTACCATTGCAGATCCAATTAGGAATGTCATGAATGTGATTTATCATGCAAAGAGGAACTCTTCTAAATTAGCTCTTCTGAAACTTGATGTTTACAAAGCATTTGACAGTATTAGTCATAGCTATTTAAATAAGATATTAGAGTGGTTCAGTATTGGTAATAACTTGGGCAGAAAGCTGAATGCCATGTATCAGGGAAATACAGCAAGAATACAGAGGAGTATAATTTGGGGGCAAGGCGCAAAACAGGGATGCCCACTATCACCAGTATTGTTTGCAGTGGCAATGGAGCTGCTTGCTAATATGTTGTGAGAAGACCCAAATTGGTGTGGATATCGGATAGGGCAAGAGGAATTGAGAGTTAATCTCTTTGCTGATGGTGCGATTGTAGTATCATCAAAGCCAATTGAAATGGTTAAAGGAGTGGCAGCAAAGGTCGAGTAATTTGAAAAGATATCTGGTCTACATATCAATATAGATAAGTCATTCCTTGGATGAATGTGCACCTGTAGATCATATGCATGGCTATCACATTCTGTTTTTGACTCTCCCGCTGCATTTAAATTGCCTTTGCAATTTAATATACTTCTGTTTGATAGAAGATCTGAATCAAAGGTCTTGAGGACCCAATCTTGAACAGTTTCTGAAGTCTTTACTTGTCTTCGAACCCCTAGACCACATTATCTTTCCTTCCTTTTGTTCATCTTTCCTTGACTTTCAGACCTTCAAGGGCAGAAGATGAACAGTGGAAATTCAGTTATCTAGAGACTGGAATATAGTGCATTGTTCTCAAATCCACTCTTTTCTTTAACTCAGGGGTAGGAAATTGGTTCATTCTACATGTTCGTAGCTTTAAGTCCCATTGGCCCCAGGGAACATAGCCAATGATCAGGGATACGGAAGGTGGAATCCAGCAACAACTGAAGGTGACTAGGCAGAGGCTAATGAAAATGTGTTTAAATTCCATGGGTATACTGTGTGGTACTACGCCTAGACTTTCATCTCATCCATAAATCTAGGATCTTAATTTTCTTTTAGGCTTATTGTTGTTCGGTACCACAGAGTTGTGGCTGATTCCTGGCTGACTGAAGTGACACCTCCATGTGCACCTCTATGCAGTTTTTATGGCAGAGATAAAGAAGTAGTCTGCCATTGGCTGCTTCTGGGAAGAGGGCGGGGATTGAACCCACAATCCTCTGCTTTCCAGGCAGTTTGCTGTACCACTGAGCTACAGCCACTCCCTTCTTTTAGGCTACTAATTTTTATTTTGAATTATTAGAGATGCGAGGAGGAGTTCAGTTGTGTTTTATTAAAAGCTCAACAATTTTTAGCATTCCCCAAAGTTGATCATGTCTTACTGTATTATGTGTATGCAAAGATTTTAAGTGGTTTTAATATTTTATAGGAGAGAATAACTAAAATCTAAACCTACTGCCTTGTTTCTATGGTAACAAATATTTAAGCATGTCTAGCCAACACCAACTTCACTCTCTTCATGTTAGTGTTAATGAATTATTTGAGTCTTAAAATTGTTAGATTCTTTAAAAGCTATATTTCATTGTTTAAAGCAGAGATTTGGTAGTTAACTGGATACGGAGACTTGTCAGGTAGTTGGATGAAATTCCTCAGAAGCTCTTGTTGATGTGGTATTTGCCCTGTAGGTTGGCAGTGAGCAGGGAGGGTTAAATTTCAGTTATTACAAAATAGTGTTGCAGCTGCAGAACTGTACCAGAATGTCACAATCTTTTCAAAATGGGATGCTTTTTAGATGGCACTGGTTTGAGCAGTTTTGATTGAGTCATGGTGGAGTGTTTGGCTTCTCTTGGTGCTTTGGTCCACCACACATTTAACTACAGAAGAATGATCCCATCTGTTTGGTGGCAGTAGCTAACTGGGTCTTCACAGTGGGCCATGCATGCTGCTGCTCCTTGGAAGCCCTCATACACATTATTAAGGCCTTCCAAAAAGTGAAGATGTGCATGGCCTATAGGGAGGACATCATGCCAGCCGCCTAGCAATAAACCACATGGTTGGCAGCTGTGACCTGAAGTGGGGAACCTGGAAAGTGAGGTGCATCAATCAGGTAGGGCTGGGAATGCAGTGGAGGGATGCCAGGCCATGATGGGTGATGCCATGCATGCAGTGGAAGCAGTGGAGAAGGTGGCTTGTGGTGGCAGGAGACAGTGTGTGATGGAAGGTAAGGCCAGGTTACAATGGCAGGGAAGCTACATATGTGCAAGAGAAGGAAAGGTGAATCCAGATCAACACTTTGATATGAATACATGCTGATTTAGTACCAGACCAAATCCTTCCAGACTGAGGAGGGTTCAGTTTAGTACCAAATCCCTCACTCTCAAGTCCCCACTCCCCCCTTCATTCACAGCTGATTCTAAATAAAGCTGGTGTCAGGACCCACCAGGGTAGACAGGCTTGGTGTTCATCCAGGACATGCACCTGCTCACACAGCACTACACACGAGAAAAAAGGGAAAGAGCAACCAAAAGGGGCGTGCGTGCTTTACACTAATTGGATTATTAGGTCCACCTGTGTGGATCCACCTGTAGTAATTGCAACTACCTTATAAGAAACAGTTTATGCAATGTTACCTTTGGGGGTATGTGTTCGTGTGGCTACCTTCGTCTCCTCGTTGTTCTGCCCTTCACAAGTATGTATGGGTATAGTTTATTTAGGATGTTAAGGATGTTTATTTTCATGCTTGCACCCATTGCACCATGTGTTATACAATAAACCCTTCCTGTGGAATGCAAACCGTGTCTACTCTCACTTGGGTCTCCCATTCACACGCCCGCACGCACCAAGAGCTCTGCTAGCCATAGGGCGTGACAGCTGGTCTGGCACATCTGTAATTTAAACTTACACCGTTTTCCCCTTTAGAATCAGTTGTGAAAACTGACATGATCCATAACTACTGGACTGTTGCGTAGCATAGCACATTTAGATTTTGCAGTTCTCCAAATACCAAAATTTGGAATTCTTATTTTAGGACAAAAAGTATTTATATGTGGGAACATTTTTTTTAAAGTCATCAATTAAACTCAATACATCTTGGAGCAATATTATAAATGAATAATCCACTGGCAAGTTAAAACAGTTCTTTCTGTATTCTGTCAATTCTTCTGGGGTTAGAATACAGCTCTGAAAACATTTTTGCCCAAAGCATGTTATTCCAAAGGGAAGTGTGGCACCTCTGGATGCATTTTGGGTATTTTTTAATAGCAACAGCAGCCTCTTTTCTTTCTCATTCTGAAATCTGACAAGGACAACAAAAGATTTTTTCCCCTCAGTGCACTATGTAGAGGCTAATAACAAAGTTTGTGAGGTTCTTTTCTTATGTATTTTTATGCTCCATACAATTCTAAATTACTAGTTCCACTCTTCATCTTGCGAACTGTTTTCAACAGATATTTCCTAATTTTTCCCATGACGTTTCAGCATGTTTCTTCAGATGGTGGAATGAAAGAGGCTATTGTTTGCTGGAGCAATACAAGTATGTGCATGTTTGCCAGTCTTGTTGGTACAAGATTTCAAGTAACTGAGAAGCAGGCTCTGGATACATGCTCATGTATAGATTTATGTTAATTCCATGCACTCCATTGTGGAAACTCTAATTGGTTTTTCTGGGCAGATAGTTTAAACTATGCATTTGTCTGGAAAATTGTACTTATTGGACATCAACAGTGGAAACTGTTTTTAAAAAGGATAATTTGGGACTTGATCCTTCCCATATGAATTTGTGGCGTGTAGCTGCATTGGTACCTATCAGGGGCTGAGATGCATACCTGGAAAGTTCTTCCCTTTGAAAACTTTGCTATTTTTTCAATGTATACGGATATGCCAAATAAATGTTGGAAATGTTGGGAAAGGGATGTACTGTATTACCATATGGCCAAAAGTAAAAGCCTTTAGGCTCCCAATATAGACTGAAATGCAAAAAACCCCAGTAAACATACAGGTACATTTTAAGCTAGAAATTTTCCTACTGGGATAAGTAAAGAATTAGAAAAATATAACGTTGTATTGCAATATATAGTTACTGCTGCCAGATTGATATATGTGCAGTGATAGAAAATACCAAGAAATTCAATCATTGGATGGTTGGACTATAAAATTGATGGATTTTGGAGAAATTGGCAAATCTTTTAAGAGATAAAATTGTCAATTCTTGTCAAAAACTAGAGACAAAGATATTAGAGTGGTAAAGGAATAAGCAAGAGGAGCAAAGAGCCAAAGATAATGATCAGAAGAAGGTTGGAAATCACTAATTATATTAACCAAAGTATAGATTGTACTAGTTGATTTTTTTTTACATATGAGGATGTTTTATGTTTGTTTTTATAAAAGAGAAACTTTCCTATTAAGACTTTAAAAGGGACAAGTTTAATGTTCCCGTACAAAATTTTTGTTAATGCAGTTTCTGTTTCCACTTTTATGACATTTTTATTGCATTTTATTTTATTGAGCAGGGAGCAGTCATTAGGTCTGGAATGGGGTGTGCACAAATGCAATTTTTGATATTCAGTTAGATTCAAATTAAATATTAAAATTAGAAGTGATTGAAATACATTTGTCTCTATTCATACAGATATTCGATACATATTTGATGGTATGAATGTCGACAACATTTGTATGTAACCGTACACATCCCATTTTTATCCCGTACACATCCCGTTTTCATCCTGTAAGTATCTGGTACAGATGCATATGGAAATGAATAAGATCCGTACGGATACATATGTAATACATATGTATCCATACACATACGAATGTCTGAATTATTTTACAAATGATTCAAAATATTTGTATTTGTTTGAATATTAAAAAATGAATGTCTGGACATTCAATTCGAATTCAGATGTCTGAATTTGGCCGAATTTGTTTGGATAATGACTATTTCAAATAATCTTGGACATCCCTAATCTGGAATAAAAAGAACACTTATCAAGTGCTGTAACACAGTACTTGTAGCAATACACACATTCTTATAACCCAGAGATCATCACACAATCTTGTTTTGCATGGTGTAGTTCTACTGCATATTAAGGATGGCTTTTGTATTAAAAAATGCACACCCCTTTTACTTTCAAAAAGAGAAAGTCTTGTTTTTTAAACAAATGGTGAAATATACCATTCTCATGAGCTGCAACGACTGCATTTTCTGATTATTGTGTGTAATGACTGACTGCATATGGCCGCTAACAGTCCAGGCCTTGCTCTTTCCCGTTTATGATTAGACTGCTATTCAGTGATGCTCCCTTACTGCTCACTAACATCATCTTTATTATACCGTGTGATCACCAGTGAAAGAATTGGGTTGCGCAGAGAAACACGCTTTGGCTTCAGATAACTTGACAGGAATACAGACGCCTCAAGGGTACAGAAGTGGGCCACTGCTGGATGATTAAAAGATACTGTGGGGAACTATTTCTCCCTTGTGTTTTGCTTTATTTAACACTTGGCCAGAGCATGTCCTAAAAGCTGAGGAGGTACACAGTTGGGAAGGGTCAAAGAAACAGACTCGCTTGAAGCACCTAGAGCCCTTCTGGAACAGAGGATGCGGACAAGAGTTTTGTTTGGTTGTTTCTGAGATAAATCACCATATGATCCAACTGAGTGAATCAATTCTTGTACCCCATTATACTCAAAGCAAAACAAAAGCAAAAGCATTCATAGCCCATCCTTGTGTTATTCGTTTTCTGGACTTTTTGCTGACTTCTGTTCATCAGCAAGATATAGCTGGACAGTTCCACAGGATGCCGTTCCTTGGGCCTGTTCGCAGTTACCTACTCATATGATATGGTGAAGACAAGCATGTTGAGAGCCATCCGCACTTCAAGAGCTAGTAAAGCCTCAAACCAGACCAACAGCACTTGAAGTGCTGTTGGCCAGGCCAGATCACCTTGAAAATGATCATGGCAACATCCGACACGTGCCATGGCAATCAGGGCCCAGAGGGCAATTCCACTCTGCTCCCAGTCAAACTGTAGACTGCATTTTAGCAGTCCAAGGGGGGGGGGGGGGAGAATGGATAAACATTAGGCTTAGGTTTAGAGCAGGGGTCCTTGAACTTTTTAAATAGGGCACCAGTTCACTGTCCCTCAGACCATTGGAGGGCTGGAATATAGTTTGAACAAATGCCTATGCACTGTGGGCCCAGGACAAGTCAGATGCTAAGCAAGACGGGCAGCAGCGGCAAAAAAACCTGGTGGGGGGGCAGATGAATGTCCTTGGGGGGGGCACTTGTGGCCCGCAGCCTGTAGTTTGGGGACCCCTGGTTTAGAGTTAGGGTTAGGCTTGTGTATGTTCACTACTTTTTGTTTCCCTGTTTATGTTGCTCTGGGTGATTCCGATTTGGTCAGTGTACCAGTCCCACAAGTGTACTTAGAGCTGGAGCAGAGCCTCCCTTAGACCACACCAGCATGAGGAAGGGAGGCACTTAGTATGCTTGCTGGACCTGTATACTGGCCAGTTCAGAATCTCCCTTTGCTTTACTGCAGGAGCATTACAGTATACTTCGGTAATGGGTGGACTTTTGTTATTCTGAAAGGTGCAAAAACACTTAAATGGTACCTAGAATCGTGAGTAAAGGAGTGTGTGTTTCCAGCCCCTTGTTGCTTATTGAGCTGTTCATTTCTGCCCAACTGCCGCTGATACTAAGCATACACAGTGTGACTGACCCCACCTCATTGCCCAAGAGATTAATCACCTCCATGTCAGCAGGGAGAAAGCTCCTGGGGTGTGTAGAGGGAATAAAACACCAATATTTTGCTGAGAAGTAAATTGGGCTCCTTGCAGACTGTAATCCTGTTGAACACTTCAGAGTATATGGGGTGCATTGTGAGTAATAAGAATGAGATCTGCTTCCCCAGTAATTGTGATGCATACATCAAACTTTCTTCCTATTGTAAAATCAGTGGGAAATGGTGTTAAGCTTGTATCTCTAAACATAGTATTTTCAAGTGAAGAAACACAGAATTTTAAATACAGTTGTGTGTATGAGTAATGGTGGTGTCCTTTCAGTTGGTCCACTGTGTCTCTCTCTACCTTTACCTTGACTTTTGTACAGGGATTGGATCAAAAAGTTATACGTTTTTAACAATGGAAAACCAGATAAATCTTCAAGCCTTGCAAGTTCCCCTCCATCCTTAATTGTCCTTGTATGATGTTACAAGTTTTAATTAAATATGCATTTATGGGATATTCACCATTTGTTTTTTAAAAAAATCATAACTCCTGCAGTCCAGGTGCAAAGTCACTTGAACAGAGTATAGCAAAGTTTGTGTGTACCAAGGTTTTTGGGTTGTGCTTTCTTTGTTATTTTGCTCCTTTCCAAGAAAGGGGAGGGAGGGAGGGAGGAGGATGCAGCAGCAATGCCTGGATCTGTTGAGCATGCACCCTATTTTTAACACACTGTATCTAGTGTCAGCATTGCTAGTTTTAATCTCTCTGTGTGTGAGAGGGGAGAGCGAGCATGCAAGTAAGCAGTCGACTGTGTTTGCACCCACGGAGATCCTTTGTACAAATGGCAATGCCTCTTTCTGTGTTGTTTACAGTGCAGCAGTACATTCTTGAATAATTATAGTAAAAGACCTTGGCGGGTACTCTGTGAACTAAAGCTTGCTTTCAGACTAGTGAATGAGAGAGAGAACTCTTGCTGGGAGGGAGATATATAAGGGAGTATATTGCATTACTGAAGGAAATGTGCTTTCCTTTCTTTCCTTTTTTTAAGCAGACATAGAAAGAAACATGCGGGTCCAGAGGGAAATACTCTGCGCTTTACAGTTGCTTGTGTGGATGGGAAGCAGATGGTAAGCTGGGACACCCGCTCAGATAGTTGAGGAGCCAAACATATGGTTAATAGTTAGGAGAAATAGCTTTCAGAGCCAGGGCTTTGCTGACTGCTTCACGTTACAGATTGTTACAGTGTGTCATTACATTGCCGAGCTAAGTGCTTAATACCCACTGCGGGCTCTCTGAGCACACTTGCACAAAACGACTTTCAGCTCTTTACTGGCACAGCGCAAGAAACTGATGTCATACACAGCTTTAAAAATGCCGTTTTCCCCCTTTTCCTCTCTCTTGGCTACACAGCTTGTCTTCTTTTCTTGTCAGCTTTCTTCTTCTATGAGTCGGTTTGCTTTGTCTGTAGATTTCCAGGATAATTCTGAATGAGCCGCGAGGTTACCTGTATTTTGTGTGCACTCCGCTTACATGCCCATCATTTGAAGTTCCTGTTTTGGAAGCTTTGGGCAAAACCCTGGCCCCATGTTATCTAAGGAACTGCTGAGCTCATTCATCTGCTTTTCATGGCCCGCTTCCTTTTATTTTTAGCCAAATCCGTCAGGCCTGACAGGCGGGTAATTTGAGCCAGAGAAAGGGCAAAGCTCCAGGTCTCTTCCACAAAGCAATTCGTCGTCCCTCCTTCCCTCCCTCCTTGGGAAGGCTCCAAACTTGGCCTGCTTGAGGCAAATGGATTTGTTGAGTCATGTGAGATCATTTACACAAAAACATAGAGAGGCAGGGAAGTGGGGAAAGGGGGGAAGTGGGAAGGGGGGGTTAAATGAGGAAGAGAAGTGGGTAGGTGGGTGAGAGAGTATGCAGTGCTGTTGACTCGGATGGTGAGGGTAGGAAATCTTCCATGAAGCCTCTGGTCAGAGGGAAGCAACAGAATTCATTCTCGAATAAGGTAATGTCTAATTTATAGTATTGGGTGGAGCTATGGCAGAGAGATCACTTGAAAAGAGATTACTGTATTCCCTAGAAATTTAAAGCCGCCGCAGTTCCTGCATCCGAGGCTGGGAAGATGCCTCCTTGCCAGCAGGAT
This sequence comes from Aspidoscelis tigris stejnegeri, assembly GCA_023333525.1. Classification (NCBI taxonomy): domain Eukaryota; kingdom Metazoa; phylum Chordata; class Lepidosauria; order Squamata; family Teiidae; genus Aspidoscelis; species Aspidoscelis tigris. The sequence continues at coordinate 101,700,625 of JALMGA010000001.1, forward strand.
TGTATACTCTGAAACTAAAATAACGCTCTTACTTTCAGGGGGGGAAACCCCTCTGTGTGATGCAAGAGGAGATGGCTTTGTCTTGACGCCAGCATGACTAATGGGGTGGGGGAAGCGTGGGGTGGGGTGGAGGTGGCAGGAAGAGGCGGAATGTAGAGGAAGCCACAGGGGCATTTCTTGCCTTCCAGGATAGCCTGAGCAGGGAAAACCTCCTCCAGTAATGTTGTACTCCGGAGGGTGTCTGGAGCAGCCACAGCAGGATGAAGAGCAGAGGATTTGATCTTACTTTAAAAGTCAATTGCGTGGGGGCCATGGTACTTGCCATGGCAGAGTCAACAGCATTTATGTTCCAAACAGAGGCTATCAGAAGAAGCTGATTTTGAAATAAGTGACAGCGTAGGAGCTGAAATATGCTATCAACAGCCTACTTTTATGTTGTGTGGCACAGTGCAGTCATAGTAGCAGAGTGGACTTTGTGTGGGTGAGACAACCATGTAATACATTATACCAACTAAATGTGAGGAAAATCAGGGTGTTAAAATATTCTAGAGCTGCTAGATGGTGTTGCTGGAATAAGAGCAAATATGCATTAAGATTTTTCTGGTGTCCATGTTCAAGAGTGGTCCTTATGTATTAATATTTAAAAATATATTCCTTAGGTTTGTTTGTTTGTTTGTTTGTTTCCCCAGAAAGTATTTTTATGCAGAGGTGACTGCCTGGAAACTTCTATGTGTGTATCTGGATTTGACTTTAAAAGAATTATTTTATTCTGAGTGTTGGGGTGAGTTCTGCCTCCCGCCTTCTCACACCTTTCTTGCTTATTTTATTTTCTTTCCTAAGTAGAACAAGGGGCATGTGACCAACTTGAATTCTCATTGTGACCCAAGCTTTCATTAGTTTATTTTCAATTTTGAAAATAATGGGTGGGAGATTCTATGGAGAAATGCTGTACATATAAAGTGAAGGGGGCATAGAAACTGCTACAGTGTCAAGGCGAGGAAAATGATATCATATAGAGAAAGCTTTCATTATTACAGTGCTGACTTAAGCTCATGTCTATGCCGAAGCATTTCAGTTTATCACCTCAGCCAGAATGAGGCCGTAGCCTTGCCGACGCCTTGTGTGTCTCTCTGAAATCCTTCAGATATATGTAAGGTAATACAGATTGCCCTCAAGTACCTGTAACTTAAGCTCCACATCTGTTTCGCCTTGGGAAAAGCAACTTCAGGGCAGGGGTTTGGAGTTGGGGGTACTTCTGTACATGAATGTGCTTAATGCTTTCCACATGTTGCTTCTTTCCACCACATACCTCCCCACTTTGTCCCCCACCTTCATCTCTGCCCAGAAAATAAAATGAAAATAGATCATGGCTCTCGAGACACTGGGTTATTTCATGCATTTGTGACAACGGACACCCTGAATGCTCACATGTTCCAGTGGCACATGTGTCTGAAGCGGAATGTCTAAACAGTTTTATTCTCCTTAAACACTCAATCAGTTCTGTCTTAAGGTTTGCTATGAAGGCACAGGACATTATTCAGCATCTGCTAAAGCCAGCACCCCTTCAATACTATCACTTCATATTCTTCAGATCATCTTGCTCTTCTTTCCTGAACACCACTCTCTGTTAGAACCCTCCCAACATAACTCCAAAAGCTACATTCATTGATAGGGATCTCTGGTAGGATTCCACATATACATATGCAAGGTAAATTATTTAATAGACTCCCAGCAGGTCAAAAACCAAATACCTTTTCCCTTTTCACTACCCTTCCGTGGTATTTGGGTGCCAGCTCACATGGAGAGGACCAGGCATCAATTAATAGAAGTTACCTTTCCTCGTAGTGAAATAGCCACAGAACCACTGCAGAGCTTTTCTCATTTCACTACAGGGAAAGATGTGACTTCCACCTCGTGTCTTGTGGTTTTTATGCCCCCCCCCAAAAAAAATCTGGAAATATTAGTTACTCAAACATTTCTCTACTTATATTACTTAACTGATGGCATTAAGATAGTCAGATTCCCCCTCCCTCCCTCCTTCCTTCCTTCCCCTGAATGTTTGCCAGTCCTAGCTTTAGATCATGAGTACATGTGTGCATCCTCTACTTTTGTTTAATCAGTGGAAGGGTGTTTCTTCCCATCTGGGATTTTGCACCAGGCACTATTTGCACCTTTCCTATTGCTGTCTGTCAACAGATTTTACCCTAGTTATTCTGGAGATGTGGTGTGCTGATAATGTCATCCTGAGTTTGGTTTTTAGGATAGACGTTCAGTTGTATTGAAGGGGCCTTAGACACACAAGGAATGTGATTCGGAAAAGTCACCTGAAAGAGTGTGATAAAAAAAATATTGGGATGAGCTTTTGCGCATCATCATGTGATGTGACAACTCTGACCCTAGCAAGTACTTGTCTCAGGCTCTTGTTCTCTTGTGCCTGGAGTACTGTCATGCACCCTACCGGCATAATCATACTTTTCAAACTACATACATAAACTTACCTGCATCAGTACACTTCCATTTGTCTTGTTAAAAAAATGAGCACCACAGCAGTGTACTGTGCAGTATTCTTGAAAATAGTAAACTTGAATTAGAGCCTTAATCTCTTAATCCATTTCTATCATAGCCACCTCATTTTCCATTGTCAGAGGGAGTTATAAGCTGGGCCAGATATTTTTGACCTTTTCTACATGTTTTGTGCTAGATTATTTGAACATAGTCCACCAGTGGTCCGTGAACCACAGCTTGAAAATGTCTGATCTGGTGTGCAAGTGCATCCAAAATAGTCATTCTTTGATATGAAGAAATGCGCTAATGAAAGAGAGCAGTGTAGCATATAATACAAAGTTCAGAAACCCTGACCTTTGTTAGAAGTTAAGAAGAGCTTTCAAGAATTGCTAGAAAGAAAAGCTTCTCATGTCAATAGCAATCCTGAAGCATTGCTGAAATAATGGTAAGTTTCCTAACTTAAATGTTTGGCAAAAGGTCTTGATGTTTTGACCTCTCCTAGCAGTTGGCTTGGTAGCATATGTGAAGTTTCCGAAGTGTTGCATCTTTTGGAATAATTTTCTGGCTGAGTTTGTATTACTATTTCATTTAGATTCTATATGGCTTGTTTGCCCTGATGTCTTAAGGTACTATTATTCTTGTTCATGTGTCTATTCTACTGACTCATGCTGGTATATAGCACGTAGGCATTGAAGTGTTTTTATTTATTTATTTTTTGCAGTGAAATTTAACTTGCTCCTTTAACTGACAGTGCATTCCAGTAATAATTCAGGAACAAGTCACTGGGCTTGTTTTCATCTGTTTGTGTTGTTGTCTTTTATGAAAGAACAGGTTGAAGCACAAATGCCTGCTTGCTCAATGATGTATGGCTCATAGATCTTACAGATTCTCCTTAATAGTCTGGCTGTTTTATGGTGCAGTGCTATATAAAATAATGCATTTGTAGCTTTTCTTCCGTGGCCAAAAGTTCCCTTGAAAATTTACTGAGAAGTTTCTGATAAATAGTTCTGCCATTGCATATATTAAGAACATATGGGCCTTTTCCCACTAGGGCTTAGAAACCTTCTAAGACCCAATTAGGAACCCTATTGGTACCTGATTAGCCCTGTTCCCACCTGGACCCCAATGAAGGCCCTATCTGCAAGGCCCTGTCTCCATGAGAGCAGGGGAAATCTGGATTTAATGGGTCCTTCAGGCCCTTAAATCCAGATTTTGTGTGGACCTGATTAAAGCTGTCCACAGTGGGGTCTTCAGGCATCTTCAAGATCCAGATCTCCAGGAGGACCCCATCTCAAAGATCGAGATCTTGAAGATCTGGATCTTTGACTGTGGAAAAGGGTGGTATATTTCAGTGCATGAAGGAGCTTAAATACAGCAGTTACTGAAAATAAGTTACTGCATATTGCATCAAGCTACCTGTATAGCAGAAAAGCATGCAAAGCATGATGTTCTGTGGTATTAATAATAAGCAACTGTTTGTAATTATTATTATCTCACTTTCATTTCCACTATATGGCACTAGGATATCCTGCACTCTAAAAGAAATGTGGTTATACTGTGAGAAACCTGGCACACAACTATAGCAATTCACAGAAGGAGTTTTACTGTCTTTACTGGTTCACTTGCAGTTATGCAGGCCATTTCCACACTTACCTTGCCTGGTGTGGTTTAGCTATTTCACTTCAGTCTCTTCTGGCCAAGCATGGCAGGTGCCATTCTCATTGCAAGAGCTGGGACATAGTTGTTCCACTCCACGCACCTGACTCCCTGCCTGAGTCACCATCCACCCCTGCCAGCACTTGGCCCAGGTCCTATCACTTGTCTCTTGTGTCTGACACACAAGTGCAGAGCTGAACAGAACATGCCTATCTTGAGGTTTTGAACATGTCTTTGAAGATGGGGTTGTAGCATTTTACGACAGTATTAATTTGGTTGTAGAATTCTTTAAACGAATTTACAGCTAATTTGGAATAGGGACATCTTGGGAAGGTTTTGGGCCAGAACAGCAGTCATCTTGTCCCATCCAAATGAAGTCTAATAGGTAGCTCCTAGGTCTGGAGTACTGATCAAGTGTGGAAATGGCTTTAGCTGATTCAGATCTAGATCTGAATAATGCAAGATGAAGGGTTCAACACCTGACTCCTAACTTACAGTTTTGTTTAGTAACAGATCAGTATGCAAATAGATCTGCCTGTTTGTGTTGGCTAAATTACTGTTGCAGGATCAGAGGAACCAAATTTAAAACTTATTGCCCAGGTAGATAATCACGGGGAAAATGTGGTGAAACATCTGGAATGTAGATTGGTGTTCCCCTGTTGCAGTGGGTTCCCTGGAGGAACATTAGTAATGCTAGTAAATAGAGTCTTTTTAACAGTGGTGTCGTTTCAAGACCCTATACACAACGGAATTATGTATAAAACATTCATTATGGTAAATTACTACCTTTTATAATTTAACAAGTAGAAAACACTGTATTGCATTGCATATGCTAGTGTTGCTGGGTGGGAACCAGCTGAATAATTGCCGTTCTTTAAAATTTCACCTGTTCTGATGGAAGTTGCTAACATGTAGTTTACTGTGCATTAAAGGGTTAGTTAATAGTAATGTTCAGAAATTGGAAATGACACCTTTTGTTTGTTTGTTTCTGAAGCTTCTCTCAGCCTCCTTTTCTTAAATGTTGTAGCTTCCTTTGTCCTCCCCCCTTTAGTCTGCCCACACTGGCTTTATTGGATATCGCATTAAGGAATAGCATAACCCAATTAAAATGAAATGACTTGATCAGAAATTCTTAAAAGGCTTGTGTTGGATTTCATTGGAATTGCACAGACTATAAACCAGTGGAGAGCCCCACTGGAAATGTGTGAGAGGGTAATAAGCAGATGCTTTGCTACAACTAAAAGACATTTATCTCTTTTAATGAGATAACATCATTAGTGCTGACAAAGTAGCACAAATCAATACACGTAATGGACTACTTCTATCTTTCAATAGTGCATGGATTGCTGTACTTCTGAGACTTTAGAATTTGCTGAATCAGAATTTCAAGTTTGGACTGTCATTTTAACAATCAAGTTTACATTCTTTCAGAATCAGGATACGCTTTGGGAAAGAGCTGACACATGTTGTTGCCTCTAGAGCTCAAAGTAACACAACACTGCATAAGTCACTACACATTGCCTAGTTAGTAATGAACTTTTTTATTGCGTTCTAAACATAATCTAGTTGAAAGTGAACTGAATTTCAATGCCGTTCAGAATACGTTATCTTGGATTACACTTTTAAAAAATTGTGAAGCTTTTAAAAAAGAAATACATGTGAAATACATATTCTACTTTGTGGAGGAATGGCATACAAAAATGTTGCTGCTGTTCATAGTAACATCTGCCAGGTTGAAGCCTCTGAAACCTGAGCAAGCAGACTCAAGTCTACAGATACTGGTTGTTTCCATAGATACCTGTGCTAGAGCGGTCCAGCTTGAGTGGCCTCACTGGAACAGTCAACTGCTGGAGTGATCCACATGGCCCATAATAAGGCTGTCCACGTTGACTATCAGGGGGTGGGGCTTCCCTTAGCCTGCACCAGTGGACAGAACACTTGCTGTTCTGGTATACCAGCAAGTGCAAAAATGCCTCCTGCAGATACTATTTCTGGCCCTTTCTGCACTAACCTCTTGATCTGATCAAAGGGCCTCTGATCCAGATCCTGGGCCTCCTGATCCAAAAGTTAATCTGGATCAAGTAGGCCCCCTCCCTGTTAGTCCGTCTCTGTCCGCATGAGGCAGATCCAGCTCTACGATCTGGAATTACCAGGAGAGCTTATTTAGCAGCTTGCTGTAGTGCACATCCAAAAATCACACACACACAAGCCATGAGGCTGGGAACTTTCAGTCCTAGCCATTGGGGAGGGGTGTAAGCTTCAGTTCCTCAGAAAGGCTTGAACTGGGTTAGCACTGTGATCCTTCCCTCGCCCCTCCCCATGATCTGGATCAGTAGATCCTGTACAACTGGATCTACTGGTCTGGATCTAAAGCTGCTACGTGCAGAGAGGAACTCCCTTTATTTTTTGTAATATATTTTTATTTTTTATTTATTGAGCTGTAATATTTGTTTACTATATAGTACATATTATATTTTATTTCATTGTTATAAGTTGACTTGGAAAGATGGTGTACAAATTAATCAGATAAAATGAACATGCATAGAAAAGCATACAAGTTTGTAGGGATGTACTTGTTTGTTTTAATATGCAGAAAACGCAATTTAAACTCCAAGCTTTCTTGTTTTGCAGAGCCTGTTTTATACTGCCATTTTTAATATGATTAAAACTTATGTCCTACATGTAACCACAAAAAGAGATTGAATTGAAAAAAGATGACTGGTAAGCAGAGTTAAATGGAGAAGCTTGATAGGAAGTGGTTCTGTGGTACAAACTTCTTTAATGGTTTTATATATTATATGTGGAGAATCTTTTGAAGGGAAAAAATAAGAGGTGGATGAGAAACAAGGGAAAAGTACAGAATGCATCTGAAAGGATGTTCAAAGCTCTGCTAGCCACATCTTTCTTCCAGATTTTTTAAATTGTGTGGGTGTACTCAAATGTAGGTTTTTTCCCTTAGACAAACCAAAGTTCATCAGGCTTTTGCATAATTTTAAATACATTTTTTCAAGCAGCACCAGAGTTTCCATTGTTAGCAATAGAGAGAGAAAATTTTTTTGAAGGACCCTTTTTAATAGGTCATCATCATAAGTTCAAATTAGAAATGTGAGCCTTTGAAATCAAGAATGTTGTGGATCCTAAGGATCTTGTATGCTTTCAGTCACGTTACTGGATGGTCATGTAAATTATTATTCAATTTAAAATTTGAAAATAGGGGCAACCCTTCTGCTCATGGTGACATTTCCAATAAAGCTAGGGGGTAAATAACGAGATTGTCTTATCTACACAATCCCTGGGAAGGGGTACAATTATATCTTATCTTAACCCTGGCAGTTTCCTAACTATTTTAAAATTTAAATACATTACAGTTCACAGAATTGTTGAGACCGCTGGGTAGAAAGAATTGAATTATTCACATTTATCACGTATTACAGCATTTTCTCCACTGAATAGTTTTATGCTTGCTTTCAGTAACTTTGAAACTTGTTGTTAAAAACAGAATTGGCTTTTATAAGCCATTTCTTACCATGTCCAATTGCTATTTTTCTTAATGAAAATCATGTTGGTCTAATGTTCAAAAAATTCCAAAACTAACATTCGATTCCATGTCTGATCTAAGCCAGGGGGGAGATTTGCAGATTAGGTGTGGTTCTATAGAGCTCTAGGTTACAAGGAAGAGGAAGCAATTTATACTGTCCACCTGGCTTTCCTTTTTTCTTGTATGAGGGGTTTTGCCTGTCCGCATCATCTGTATAGAAAATTAAGCTGCTATACTCAGAAAATTAAGCTGTTACGCTGCTCCACAGTCATGACCTAGTGCCCATGGGAAGGACCTTACTTCTGAGAGTGGCAAAGTATGCATACGTTTTTCTACCACCTATATGCATGCTTACAATATTTTCATTCATCACACTGCTTTCTGAATATATAGATTATCACAGTAGTGGCTATTCTGTTAATTTGATGGTATGGCTATTGCAGACAGAGTTTTAGCAGACTGACCCCCAAATCCTATTAATCGATTTGGGAAAGCATGTATTACTTTCATGTTCCAGGCGCATATGAGACTGTCTTGTCCTCCTTAAGGTTGTGTGCTTTTTTTATAAATGATGGGAAGTCTTGGAATCCACTCTTGCAATGGCTCATTAATCAGATGAAACTATTAAACCTGGACAGTGAGTAGAACTGAGACAGTGGTCCTTGATTGCAAAGCTACTAATGGTGCTCTGGGAACAAGATATGACTATAGAGTGGAATTGGCAATGATGCATCCTCCTCCTTTCCCCACTTCCTTTCCAAACTCCATTAATGTGAAGTTCTGTACGTTGTAATTGGAGTAATGAAAGTGTATGAATTGTTGTTACCACCTGCCAGAGGCAATAAAGAACTGCATCTGACTGATCTAGTAGGAAGGCATTACAAAAATTGGGCCTAACAGCTTTTCAGACTGAAAATAGTGCTTAAGTATATATGTGAGGAGGGAGCTGTTCTTAAGCCATAATCTTAGGACTGAGCTCCGAGTGAAGGCATAAGATTCATGTGATATTATAATGCCTCAAGTTGGGGAAAACTGTAGAAAATCTAGTTTATAAATAAAAGACATCCCCCCCCAAAAAATCCTAAACTAAGTCAGATTTCTGCTGTTCATTTGGTTCTTTACATACACTTTTGATTTTTAAAAATGTTTTGAAATATGTATTTAAATATGTTTATTATTACAAAATCCACACATTTATGATTGCATTTTATTTCAAAATGAACATTTGTAAGGTATATTTTACTTGGACCCTACATTCATCATCTAAGGGAGGGGGTTATATTTTTTAACAATGTTCAATTTATATGTTTACTGGTTTTTAATGTTGTAACCCGCCCTGAGACCTTTGGGCATCACATGGGATAAACATTCAAATAAATAAATAATATTTGATATGTTTTATTCTTATTGTAACCTGCCCTGAGACCATTTGGTGAAGGGTTGGATTTACATTTCTTAAATAAATACATAAATAAAATGTGAAAATAGCCAGATTTGCACTGACCAGACTGTTATGGTATAATAATGTACTAGGCTGGTCAGGTTCAGTTGCAGTGGAGGACATTTGCACTATGAGTGCTGAAAAAGACTCATATCTGGCTAGCAGCACTTGCAGTGAGAATGACCAGGGCAACATCTGAACTGGCATCTGGAGTGCGTTCAAACATTGCCATGGTGATCAGCATGCGGTGCAGCACAGGAAGAGCTGTGGACCCACCATGGCCACGTCCAGGTGAGCTGCAGTTGCAGTCATGTGTGCACAGGCCTGACCATCCCTAAGTGCAAAAAGGCCTAATTTCTTCAACAGTAGCTTGAAGAGTGGCAATAAGAAACCATACCTTTTCATTGATAACCTTCCCAGTCATGGAATGCTCAGCCCTAAGAAGTGCTGCCTGCTTTCAACATTGTTGTCAGTTTAGTGCCAAGCAGATATATTTTCAGTGGATTGGAATGTCAATCTCTTGCAATATTTTGAAAAGTATGGTTGCAAGAGTATAGAGGATGAGGTGATTAAGTGTGGTGCCTGCTTTTAGGATGTCTGTTTATCAGTGAACTTGTAGTCATTCAACAATAATTGTATTGGTTTGTCAAAAGCCACTTCACGAATTCTTGAATTTAAAGCACTCGCCTGACTGAATAAGCAGTGGTAATTCTGATGTATTTTTTGAGCCACTAAGTTTGCTGAGTTATTGTTTTCTGAGTTTTACATTAAGGCATCATCCACAAGGGTGCAGGGTCTGGGACAGCTTTGGGAGCACGGGCAGGCTGTCTAGACCATGAACAGCTGTGGCCACTGCAGAATACTATGCATTGCATCCTCCAAATGCAGCTGGATTCATTGTTGGGGAATGGAAGTGTGGGTAAAAGCCCCCCCCCCTTCATTTTAAATCCCCTGCAGCAATTGCAGCTGCATTCCCAAGCTTGAATTTATATCCTCACCATTTCATGTGTCTACAAAGTGGCCAGGAGTCCAATGCTGCAGTGAAGGTGGCCTCAGAGTACTTGATAGAGACTTACTTGTGGTATGCTCTCATCGCTTTTCCAGAAGTCTTGGAGACCAAATAGTAGTGGGTTTGTGTGGCTCAGATGCCCAAAGGATCCCAAAGTAGGCGGTGAAATTTTTCTCCACGCCTTATTCTCAGGACTTGAGTACAATTTGACTTGAATACAATTTGTGACTTGAACCAGTATTCACTACCTGCAGATTTTTAAGTAGTGACTTAACAGGTGAGCTAAAACATTTGTGTACATTCTTTCCAAGAGATATCATTGGCATGGAAGCTATATAACAGCATAATGATGAAGCAATCCAGAATTGATTTCATTTGCCTACTTATATCCATTTATGAGTAGCAATGCATTTTATTTATTTGCTTTATTAAAAGGCCTGCAAATGTTGCAGCTTGTTTTAAAGCAGAATAGCCACAGAACTCCTGTGCAACTGCCATATTTATAATATAATCAAGTATATTGCCTGTATGAGTGATAATTTTATCAAATAGACCTACATTTGGAAAACCTACAATGATGACTAAGATCAGAACGAAGGCCACCTGAAGTTGTTTTCAGTTTCTTTCCACCACAGCAACTAGTAATTTAAGTGGGTGGAGGTGTCACAAATGAAATAACTCGCATAACTCCATCCACAACAACAAATGGTGTTGGCTAATCGTTAAAAAGAAATCTTTGATATGACTTGCTTGCTTGTCTCTAGGCATTTTATTAAGATCCTAAATATTGGATCTTACAGAAAGTCTGTTGTTTTCACAGCCTTTCCCCCTCTGAAAAGTGGTGCGATTTACTTCCGCAGCGTCTGTTCTTTGAATAATATATTCAGAAGCAGTATGTAGCAGTGGACTGAAATGCGTATCAAAAAACTCTGCACAGTATTTTGGCTTACCTGTTCTGTATCATGGCTTAAGCGTGTTCTATTGAGTCACTGTTCTTGGTCTTAATAATAGTTACAGTGCCTTGGGTGTTACCTAAATAAAATCTCTCCTTTTCACTACTACATTTAGACATTTTTCTTTGCAGTTACATTATTAGGGCACCTGAGGGATTGTTTAATGGAATTGTTGTTTTAGGTAACTTTAAAATATACTCACCCTTCTCTAAATAACACAGCTACCAGGTTTGTTTAATTTTGATCCTAGCTGCTTCAGACTTCCAGAGGAAAAGTGGTCTGTTCATAAATAAATATCTTCATTTATTAATGCTTGTTCAATACGAAGATCTTGGAGAGTACCTGAGAATACTGGGGTTTTGAAAAGTATCAGGAGTGTGTGTCTTAAAGCAGCTATACAACTCTTGAATGTGTGCTTTGATCATGATTTATGGCATCACCAGCAGGAATACACTGTTTTTTTTATGTCATTCAGGATTTTATAGGTCAGACCAGACTTTGAATCATGGTTGGAAGACCATGGACATTTTCATACCTGTGCTGGAGTGCTTCTGTCTGCTCACTGGTCAAACAGGTACATCTGCATTGCTGTGCCACCGTAGCCACCCCAGTATGAGATAACACCTCCCCAGACCAATACAGCTGTGGACTGCTAAAAAACCATGCACAACCTGGCCATAAGCAGCTGGATCACTCCTGGAGAGGTGTAGCATGGCAAGTAAAAGGTACCATGCAGCTACTGGAATTCCATGACAATGACCATCCTCCCACTAGGTGTTGCTTCAGATGTTCCTTTGGTGATATGGGCAGCCCCAGGCCGGCCATTCACACTTACAAGCACTGCTGTAATGGTGGCAGGATTTATTTCCATATCGAGTCTCCATGGCTCTGTGATCTGCTGTTCATATTAATACACAATAAGTAGGTTGACTAGGGACTGGGCTAGTTTAGCATTTGCAATGCCCATGGCTGTTACCCTACAGGATCCTTACCAACCTGGTATGGTACGTTTGGCAAGTACAAAGCTGGCCTATATATCTTGCTGTAATGAATAAGCAATGTATAAAGCCTGAGTCTGAATGCAAGGGTAACATTCCAGGCCCAGGAGAATGAAGAAGTCCAGTAACTGGGTGCAAAGCCTTGCCTGGAAACCAATTACATTCAAAACAGGTTTTCCCTCCCTTTTGGTGGACATATAAATTATTTTCCTTGTGACTTAAGTAATCGGTTTTATTTAATTTTGAGTTTGGTGGCAAAAGTTTGAGGGCCTGTGGTGCAAAAGGATAATGACTGTAGTATTAGTAAGAATTATTAAGTAGTCTTTATCTGATTATATTTACACTTTTTGTTTGTGGCTCAAAACTGCTATATTCTCAGATCTTTTATTAATAAGCTATGTAATCCTTTTGTTAGGAGTGATCTGCAGGGGGAAAAACACCTTTCTAAGCACTATGCTTTATCAGTTCCAAGAAGCTCTTTTGACTAACAATATCTTCTACATTTTGTTTTTTTCTTATAAGAAGACCTCTCTGATCCAGGCCAGGGAATGTAGATAATCTTTTTCAGATTGAGAGAAGAGGTAAAGGTGGATATACCATCAGCGCAAATACCTATCCTTTATCAAATTCCTAACAAATTATTCCATCGAACAGATCACATTGTAAATGGAAGGTGACAGTATGTTACTGCCTCTTTCATGAACAACTGACTAAGAAGAACAGAAGCAGAAGTACATATACTTTATGAGCGCTTAAAGAATACAGGGCTCAATGTACAAAGTTGGCAAAAAGTGTGAGATGTATTATTTTTTCCTAGAAGGTGTTCTCATTATAAGAAAAAAGATGGGTGGGAGAGTCTTGCAGTCCTCAAATTACCTAGTAGAAGCTCATGAGCTAAAACAGACCAGCAGAGGGAATGGATTGCTTCTGTTTTGATCTTGAGTTGTCACAGAATCTGTGGATCTAAGCCTTGTCACATATTAACTGCAGGACTTGAGTTTAAGTACTGGACATTTATTCCTTCTCTTATATTTATATGCCACCAACTCTCACAAGAAGCACACTGTATCATCACAAAATATTACAGCAACAAAGCCAAGGGATTTTATAAAAAGCTGTGATTCTTTTTAGTTTGTTATGGATGCTAAACTTGAAAGAGGAAGGTAACATTCTACTTAAGCCTTTGGTTAGTACACTTTCAGATACTGAACAATTATTTGAAGTGAAACTACAATATAGATATTGGAATGGTGCACAAAAACATAAAATACAAAGGCTTGTAGAAGTTATATTAAAATATAATTTAAGTCAGTATTATATTAAATTGTATCCTCAGAAGGCCATACCAGTATGATCAGTATGATGGATCCTTGCCTTACTGTCTTCAATGGCATATAAAGCAGTGGTTTGTCTGATATATTGGTCTGTGTCTTATAGGAGGAAAGCCACACAATTTCCTCTTACCCGCCTTGGACTGCTACAGCTGGTCCATTTTCAGTGGAGAGGTCTACCTGCTGGAGCAGTCCATGTGGCCTGGACATTGAGACTGCTATACTGAGACACTCTTCTGCCCACAGACCCCCTGGGGGGGGGGGAGCATTTCAGCAGTATGTCTTGTTGTGCCACTGAAATGGGTCCCCTTGGTTTACTGGACTGTGGAACCTTCCACAAACTACTAATCTATTAGTGGATCAAACCAGGTAAGCATTTTGGGCTCCCTAGTCTGGACTATGCTTCTGGGAAGTGGAGCTCCTAGTACATGTGCTAGCACAGTACACTTCATTTATGCTATCCCTAGGCTTAACATTTTTAAGTAGCAGTAGAATTTAGTATGAGATAAAGTATCAGCTAAGCTAGGAGAATAAAGTTTTCTTTTGAGATTTCTATACCTGCATTATATTAGGAAGAGTTCTATATAAATCCATAGAAGGAGAGCAGGTGGCTTAACACTCTTTTCTCCCCCTTTGAAGGGACTCAAAGCAGCTGACAAATCTTCTGTTTTTCTCCTCACAACAGACACCATGTGAGGTAGGTGGGGCTGTGAGACAAAAATAGCTGTGACTAACCCAAGGCCACCCAGCTGGCTTTGTGGAGGAATTTGGAATTTTCTTAATAATTATATTACATATACTTAGTAGCAGTTAGTGCTTGGGGCAAGCCTAGAAGATCCCAAAATGGCAGTGGATAGATTGGTCATGTTTGTTTGTAGTCCCTATGAATTAGATCAAAGAGAGATTTATGACATCCTAGTGGTCTTTAAACACGCACACCAAACAGAAATGCAGCATTTTGAGCGTGCTCCACACCATTGGCTCTTCCTGGCTATCAGTACTGTAGTCTTTGACTCTAAAATATAGTAAAAACGGGGGTTGGGGGGGGTTGGGGGGGAAGCGGCAAAAAATTTTAATTGGACTATTCAGGTTAGTGTATGCTGGGGCAGCTAACAGGACCCTTCAGGATTTTACTGAATCATTGGCCAAATTGGTTAGAACTGTTATAGTTCAGCATTGTCTCAAAGTTCCGGGTTAGCTGTCCTTATTGTAGCAACATGCAGTTGTAGGATTCCAGAGCCCTTCAGCCAACTTAACCACTATTAGGTATGATGGGGCTTCCGGTCCAAAACACTTAAAAAACATGGTGTTTGCATATCCTTGGAATATAGCATTTGGCTGGCTGCAGTTGTCTCGCCAAAATTTAGGCTTGGATGGGAAACTCTTTAAGGCACCTTAATTCACAAAGAGAAACAAAATGTACTAAATGATAAATAGTTTTTCTTTTGGCTCTCAGTTTTCTTCAGTAGTAAGTGTTTTGAAACTCTGTTGTTTTGTCAATACATATAAATGTAGCAAAGCTTTATTGTCTTGCATAATTGTCTGCACCATTAAGTGCTTTAGAAACACTAATTAAATTAAATCCCACACTGCCTCAGTTGCTGCTAACTATTAGGCAAAAAACTATTATACTTGTTACCCAGTTGAATAAATAAGGGTGTAAATAGGTCACATCTAAGGTAGAAACCACAGTGATTAGCAACACATCTATTTATAGAAGTGAGGGTTTTTTTACTCATCACTTTCGTTAGCTATTTATGATAATGTAATTTGCAAAAGTATATTGTAGTACCTTCCATAATTAGGAAGAGAATTAATAGAAAGTCATACTGAGGATTTAAGAATTGTTTGGGATTGGTTTGCGGATGTGTAAATAGTGTGTAATTCTTATATACTGTAAAATGCTGAAAGAAACGCAGATATGGTTTTAATGGAAATTTCCACAGCATGACAGCTCTAAAGTTATCTGTCTGTGGAGAGTAGAGATTAATCCTTAATAGATCTAACTGAGTAACAATTTCTCTCCTCCCCACCCCCCAACCCATTCAGGCAAAGAAGAAATCCTGTCAACATTTAGGAGCATCTTCCCAGACAAAGCACTTGATTGGGGCATGGAAGAGCGCCAGCAAAGGCCAGTGAGTACTGTAAACTGAACAGACAACTCTTTCCCTTTCTTCACTGGATCTTACTCTGGATTATATCCTGAAAGAGGGACCTACCATCCACATTGCTAGTTCAAATTTTATAGCAGGCCCTGGGAAGGCTGTTGTAATCTGCACTAGTATGTGGATGGCAGGTCCCTATTTCAGAATATAATCCAGAATAAGACACAGTGCAAAAAGGGCCATTGTCACTTATGATCAACAGACCTGATGTTGTGTGCTTGTTTTAGAGCAGTGGTTCTCAACCTGGGGGTCGGGACCCCTTTGGGGGTCGAATTACCCTTTCAGAGGGGTCGTGACGAGTCTCCTGCTGCCCTTCCCTCCCACCTCCCAGCAGCTCCGCTCCTGTGGTTGGGGGTCTCCACAACATGAGGAACTCCATTAAGGGGTCACGGCACTAGGAAGGTTGAGAACCGCTGTTTTAGAGGTTATGGAATACTGTGGTTTCAAATTGTGTATTTTAATATTACTTTTTCTGAGCCATTTTTTGAAGAAGAGATAAAACTTATTATGGTAACATAAGGAACCTGAACTTATATGTCCCTGAGTGCAGCGGCAGTGTATAAGATATGATTTGCTGTGTAGACAGATATTGCTGGCAGAAGTTGTGATACCATGGATGTTGTAGAGTAAGGAGTAAGTGCGTGGTGGAGGGGCGGAAATCTCTCTTTCCAGACCATTTTTTCAGCCTCTTGTGCATGGCAACACTAAGAAATGAAAAGATGTGAGCACTTCTCTTTTTTCCTCAGCTTTTTCAATGTATGTCATTAGTGGCTAAGAAGGACCACTAGCGGAGAAGATCATAAAAGAAGGTGGTCATGGTTGAAATACTGAAATGTCTTGAGATTACAGCAGTGCTTTTGGAGGTTCTCTGACCCCTGAGGCTTCTGACCCTCACAATTTTTATGGGGAAATGAAACAACTAGAGGTCAGTAGTGGCTCTGACATGCTCACAAAATTCCAGATGTGCCCATGGGACTCCTCAGTAGTATAGTCTTTTCCAGTCTGAGACTCTCCTGCTGTAAATGGTAGCTCCTGCTAACCCTATTTGTCATTTTAAATAAAGTTGAAAGCAGTAGAGTTTGACATCATTTAAAAGGTACTCTGGCAGAGAAGCATGCAATAAATAATTAGATTTTAAAGACTGCCCAACTACAATAGTGATCTAATTGAAGCCATGCACTACTGTTCAGATCACCACCCTATCAGAGTTTACATGCTTCCTTTTTTACTGGGACGTGCACCTCAAGTGAAAAAGAGAGAAAAGTTTGGGATTGGACTTGTCTGTGAAAAAGAGATTACAAATAATGCTAATTCTTATGTTAACATTCCATGTTCAGCTTGTTGGCCTACATGTAAATAGAATAATGTTTTGTACCATCACAATCACCGCTACCTCTCGCTTTGTGAATGTTATTGTAATCCACCATTGTGTTTTTCCTTAATATGAGGTGACATAAGAGGCAGAAATTCAACTATGATAGCTTTTCCAGCACAGATTTGCAGAAGCAGCATTGCCAAATGGATGTTAACGTGCTCTGGCAGGGGCCCTTCTAATAAAGCATCATAGTAAACTCTGGTTTTTAGCTCTGAAAATGGCTTTGACCAGTTCTTAAGACATAATGCTAGATTTTCAGTATAATGTGTGTATAATGGAATTTGGTGTACTTCCTCTGTGTGTCTGGAAAACAAGTTGCTGCATTTGTCTCAAAGTTTAAATTACTCTCTCTTTTTTTGGCATGCTAGAAATTTGGTGTGAAAGTTTCAGCACTGATTCAGTGTGTGGAATCAGTACTGGGGTCTTTATGCAGTTGGCCTTGTTCTGGAACATATCTCAGAACATATCTATTCACATCCTAGTGCAGTCTGTGGCAGACCCCAGATGAGGCCTGCCATAGTCTGCATTAGCAAAGGAACGCCTTCTCCCATATCAACCTGCCCGTGCCTTAAGATATGAAAGGAAGGTTCTCCTGGCTGTCCCACCACCCTTAGTAGTAAAACGGGTGCGTACCCAGGAGAGGGCCTTCTCAGTGATGGCCCCCAGGCTATAGAATAGTCTCCCCGTTGAGGTGCGTCAAGCTCCTTCACTGTATTTGTTTAGGAAGGCAGTGAAGATGCAACTCTGTGCCATGGCCTTTGGTTAAATGGGAATATACTGTCTTCTCCCACTTTACAGACACTGTTAATGTTTTAATATAT
Source organism: Aspidoscelis tigris stejnegeri (assembly GCA_023333525.1). Lineage (NCBI taxonomy): Eukaryota > Metazoa > Chordata > Lepidosauria > Squamata > Teiidae > Aspidoscelis > Aspidoscelis tigris. Next base: position 101,718,417 of record JALMGA010000001.1, read on the forward strand.
ACTGTTGTTTTAATATATGTCTGATTTTAAGTGTTGTTCCCTGCCCTGTGACCTTTGAGTATAGGGCAGGATAGAAATACAAATAATAAAATCAATTAATTAAGATGGACAATAGGCCCCTATCCTGAGATATATTCTGGAATAAGGCTAAATGCAGAAAGAGCCCTTATTAGAATAAGACTCCTTCTGCCCTCATCTGCATTTGTTTGGCATCTGACCCACTGATCCTCACCATGGAATGGCACAGGCAGGATCTGCAGCACCTGTATGACGGTGGTGATCCAGGCCATCCATGCCGTCTCACCGTGGTTTGGGAACTATTTTTCTAGCTTTGAGAGCCTCTGGAGGCAGCTTTTCAGGGGCATATTGGCATGCTAATAAAATTGCTCCCTCTAGTTCTGACCATGTAGTCATGCCTCTGCAGGGCAGATCTCGATGTTCGGCATTGGGGGCCACGGGTCTGCCCAGTATTTAAAATTAAACTGACTATTGGTGATCCCGATGAGGTCCTTCCTGATCACAATCACCCTTTGTGTAAAGCTGACGAGACATTCCAGAGGGCTGCCTAGATCCACTTTAACATGTGGATCTATGCAGCCGACCATCTTACTATGTGAGCCCTTAATTCTGATTAAGAGCTTGCACATAAAGGGATTAAGAAAGACTTTGCTTGATCAGACTAAATCCTTATTTACCTTGTGGACAACCAGATGATTTGAGAATCCTATAGGAAGGGGGAGTAAGATAGCTTTTCAGCGTTGATTACTTGCAGCGTTGATTACTTGGAATTTGGAAGCATATTCCAACTAGGCCTTGCTATTGCATATACAGTAATTATCCGATTGGTTTGGTTAGCAGTTGATAGAGATCGTCTGCACTGTTGGATCTGCAAGAAATAGTCAAGTGCTCTATCTAAATGACTGCTTTGTTCCTGGAGAGAGTCAACATGGGGTCTAAATGATTTTCCTGAAGCAAGATCTGTGTAGATTTTTTAAAAAATTCTGATGTCATGTGGTGACATTGTTCAGAATATAGTAAGTTATGCTTCTCACAGAACTTGTTTTTCATTTTCTGTGGCATCAGTCATGTCTTCAATAAACCTCTTATCTTTCTTCTTCCTCTGAGTATCTATATCATGTCTCTGCTGATGTAATTACTTAGCTTTGAGACACTACTTGCCCAAACTAGCTAAATGTAGCTCATAGTTGGCTCCTGGAATAGCTACAAGACATTTTTATTTAGAAGCGTTTGGCAAAACCAGCAGCATAGTTAATAGTTTTACTACAGGATTGTCTGATACTGAAATATTAAAAACTAGAATTGTGCAGATTAGATGGAATTACACTTCGTTAAGATTCATAGTGTGTTTTGAAGCTAAATAAAGTTGTTTTAAAAAAATATTTTAAGAAGAATGGAATCAGTGAAAAACATGTGAGCCATACACTTCAAAATTTCCAGAATCAGTAGCTAATATGCATATCAGTGCTTGTGGTTTTCATGTTTCATGTTTTCTAGTGCGGGGGTGTTAAATAGCATGTAGAGAAAAGCCATCTCATTAACATTTGGTTTTCTCAGTAATATTTTTAAATAATCTGAGACAGTAAAATGTTGCTGGGAAGGCCAAAGCTAACATTGCTTTGTTAGAGTTTTGAGGGGGTAGAATAGAGATTTCAAGGAAGTATTCATACCATGCTGGACATTTTGTTACAATTCTGTTATGTGGCTATTTCGTTTTGCTCCTGACAGTGCAATTATAGCTTTTGGTCCTTTTTGAACTGGCGCTTATTCTGAATTATATCCCAGAATAGGGATTTGTATTCCACATGCTGGTACAGATATGGACGACCTTGCTCAGGGCCTGCTGTAATCTGCATGAGCGTGTGGATGGCAAGTCCTTGTTCTGGAATATAAACCAGAATAAGACCCAATGGAGAAAGGACTTTAGTTTCCCAGGCTTAAAGACTGCTGTTCACAAGGGGACTTAGCTCTGAGTAAACATGAGTGGGTTTATTCTAATAAATATTTGGTACCCGTAGATCAAAGTCTGTAGATCTGTAGTGAAGAACTGATTGTTTTGTGCTTGCACATGAATATGAAAACAAAGCTAAGAGCAACTATAGCATCTTTAAAAAACTTATTCAGAAGGGCATGATTTATTTTCCCCAAGACATGCATTAATGAACTTGAATATATTTCTGCAGGGGAATATACACGTCAGTGATATTTGTGTGAGGATTCCTCAGCACAGCATTTTCTTCTGCTCCTCTCTTTTCTATAGGGAAAAGCAAACCTTTTTTTATTATTATTGAATTGCACAAAAATACCCTCACTGTAATCTCATATAAGTAGTATAGCATTAGGATTGAAGACCCACAGTGTTTAACCTTCTGCTATCTATGAACTCCCTCAGCTGTCCCTGAAATATGCGTATCTTAACCTTTCTCGGCCTCAGTCATTCATCTTCAGCATAATTATATAGAAAAGCTTGAGCAACTTAAGCTCTGTGCTGTGACACAGGGATTTGTATCTATTTTGGGTATTCTCGAAGCCTAGTCTCTGTCATTTTTGCTTAAAAGTAACTGCCTTCAGATGGGTATACCTGGCATCATTTCTGTAAGCGTGTGTAGGCAGTGTAATGTAAAAATTATATTTTTTTTCCCCTCTCACTGTTTGCTTTTGGCACCATCTGAAAAGCAAACGTTTCCAAAGAAAATGTTAGTTTGTATAAGTAGTAGGATGTCTACTAGCAGTGGCAATTATTGATGCATACAGTACTTGGAAGGAATAATCTGAGAATAGAAAAAAGGTGTACTGTGGAAGGAAGTTACTTATGAATGTTGAGTTACATTCATGATTTTGAGGTGGACTGAAAAAAGTATTAATCATTGTTCTAGTAGCTTTCAAAAGGGGTGGAGGATGGGGCCAGTGTCTTCCTCTTGGCCTCCCTTGGACAGAAGCCTTGGAGCAGATATCTTGAGGTTCTTAGCAGTATAATTTCCGAATGGGTCATTTGGTATGTTGGCTTTCAGCATAATATGTAAATCCTTACAAAGAGTTCAGCTGAGCACTAGTGACTAGGGGTGTGCACAAATGCAATTCAATTTGAATTGAATATCTGAAAATTTGAATTGATTCAAATGTCTAAAATTTGAATGTATTCCTGTTCGATTCAATTAAAATACATTCGAATCTACTCATGTGAATTTTCAATCCATATTTGCAAATACGAATGTCAACAACGTACGTGCCCATACGCATCCTGTATGCATCCCGTTTTTGTCCCGTACGGATCTGTATGAATGTGTATGGATGTGGGAAAGATGCATACGGGGAAGTACGAATCATGTTCGTATCCATACGCATATGAATGTCCGAATAATTCATACAAATGATTCAAAAATTCAAAATTCATTCAAATGTTTAAATTTGAATTTATAGACATTCGATTTGAATTCAAATGTCCAAATTCAAATGAATTTGATCGAATTTTGAATGTTTTGAATATTCGTGCATGTCCCTGCTAGTGACACCCTTTTCACCTTTAGATTGCTTTATATTGACTGCGTACCCATTAATTCTTACTGTCATCCCATGTTTTCAGAAAATTATGAAGTGGATTTTCTTTTCAAGACACATTTCTAGTCAAAATGCAGATCCCCCCCCCCGATTAATTACTGTGGACATTGAATTAGTTAGTAATGTACAGTAGTCAGTGGTGAAATAATCAAAGCTAATAGTTTGGCCACTGTCCTGTTTAAGGGTTTCATTTTCCAGACCCACAGTATGAATTTTTGTATGAATCCCAGGAATCTACAAACTAGAGTAAGATACAAGGTAATGGCTCCAGAATTTGACTGTGCACTTAGAACTGAAGCATGTTTATTCACAGTAGTTTCACACAGTATGTGGTACTTCAGGTTAAAAGAACTATAAGATGCACACAGTTGTTCCTTGAAATGAGAGAGGGGCAGATTTTGTTGTATCCTAGCAAACGACAGTCCGATTGCTGTAGTTGTTAGAAAGAAATGTTGTCTACCTTGTGTTGGTTTTGGAATGGTTATCTATGCTGAACATGCTCTGACAAAGGCATGAGGTGACTTGCCACTGGCCAATTGGGCAGCCAATCACTTCCCTTCTCTGGGAAAAAGAGAACGTAGCTTTGTGATTAACTCAGGTATTGGCCAGTCATTGATAGGCAAGTTTGCAATAAGCATGTTGTCACAGTGTTTATTGCCGAACATTTGAATGTTTTTATATGCCCTCAAAGCCTTCTGCTTGAAAGCTGCTGCCACTTAAAATAGGTAACACTTCCTGTCTCTTCTGAACAGGTGCTATATAACAGCTTTAATTCAGAGCTATAACGAATCGCCAGCACACTTCATGGTATTACACCTAATAATCTGAGAGTGACCGGATGGTCAAAAACAATGATATGTACTTTATAAACTGCCTAGACTTCAGACAATTTTCTGCACAGCTTTACATTTAAATCCTCATCTGATGGCCTTGTAATTGTAGCACTAAACAGTTTTGCTACTTTCTTGCATGGGTGTGGGAGCTGCAATCTTGTTTGAAGTTTGGGTGCTTTAAAACCCCACTGAATTACTGGGATTTCAGCATTTTAACCATGTGCAGGATTGTAGCGTTTACCACTCCAGAAGTAATTAATAGGTAGTACAGTGTATGGGTGATGTAACACAGAACACAGGATTACCTTCTGTTTTTTATCGTGGAGAGCAGAACCTATATGGGGGAAAGAGATTTATTATGCATTCATTTAAGCTGATCCAGCAGTTTATAAGAGATTCATCTAATGATTTATTTCCAGAGAGAGAAAGTGTTCTTGATGAAAATGTCATTAATTGCTTAATTATTTGAGGCAGAAACTGTACTCAGCAATTTGTACATCTTTTATGTACAGTTTTATTCAGATAATTCACTATGAAAGCATCCTTGCATTAGAAGTGGGAGAAGAAGCTATGGAGCAAATAAATCAACTACAAAATTGCTTATAATTCAGCTTCTTGTCTTCTAGCAGAATTTGCACATGCATTAGCAAAAAGCTAGTTCTGGTTTCTTCACTTAACGAAGAAAAAGAGGTGGCTTTTCTACCCTGCTTTTCTCACCCATTTAAGGGAACTCAAAGCAGCTGACAAAGCTTTCTACTATTCTCCCCACAACAGAACACCTTATGTGGTAGGTGGGGCCGTGAGAGCTCAGAAGAGAGCTGTGACTAGCTCAAAGTTACCCAGCTGGCTTCATAGAAGAGTGTGGAATCAAACCTGGTATTCCCAGATAAGAGTCCGGCTTCCTAATCACTAGACCAAACTGGCTCACCAGCGTTTCACTGGTGTTAGCTTCTTACGTCTGAAGCATTAGTTTCCAGTGGACACTAATATTGTACCAATGAACCTGGATTAAAAGTACAGAATACCAGTGATCCATTTTACCAATTTTTCATTAATTCGCTGTCCTTCATATTATGGGGAAACTCTTGCCTCATACTTAAAAATGCCTTTCAAGTACCCTAGATATCTGTACCTCAGTGAGTGTCATATGTATGACTACCTGCCCATGGGGCAGCAGTCTTGGGTATGTGTTCGGTGCAATGAGCTCTGGGCTCTCAGGGAACGTGTTTCTTCCCTCGAAGCCAAGGTAGCGGACCTGGAGAAGGAGCTAGGGAGTAACAGGGCTGAGGGTGAGGTCTTCAGGGATGCAGTAGGAGCATCCCACTCCATGACAAGCAGCTCTCCAGCTGCCTCGGAGAGTCGAAGCCTCAGGCTGGGAGGACATGAAGCCGAGGAAGAGGGGCAGGCTCCCTTAGTTGGGACCCCTTCCTCAGTGGATGTGCCGGTATCCTCTTGCACCGAGGATAGTCCTCCACGGGTAGTGGGAGGGGGGCTTCTTGTAGTGGGTGATTCGATTATCAGGAATATAGAGAGCCGGGTTTGTGATGGGCTTGTTGACCGCATGGTGACTTGCCTGCCTGGTGCGAAGGTTTCAGACATCACGCGACATCTAGATAGATTAGTGGACAGTGCTGCTGGGAGGAGCCAGTGGTCATGGTACATGTCGGTACCAATGATGTTGGGAAGGCAAGACGGAGTGTCCTGGAAGCCAAATTTAGGTTGTTAGGTAGAAGACTAAAGTCCAGGACCTCTAGGGTCGCATTCTCAGAAATGCTACCTGTTCCACGCGCAGGACCAGCTAGACAGCCAGAGCTCAGGAGCCTCAATGCATGGATGAGGCAGTGGTGTCGGGAGGAGGGGTTTAGATTTGTAAGGAACTGGGGAACTTTTTGGGACAAGCCAAACCTGTACAAGAGGGATGGGTTACACTTGAACCAAGAGGGAACCAGACTGCTGGCGATTAACATTAAAAAGGTTGCAGAGCAGCTTTTAAGCTGATCCCTGGGGGAAAGCTGACAGGAGCTGGGCAGCATCCGGTTCGGGAGAGCGCACCCTCAAGTGAGGAGTGCTGGAAATATGCAGAAAATGCAGAGCTTAGTGCGGGATTAGTTTCACATGTTCCTCAACGGCAGAATTTGGACAAGAAGAGTGAATATAAATGTATATATGCAAATACCAGGAGCCTTCGAGTCAAAATAGGGGAGCTAGAAAGCTTAGTTATGGAAAATAGGATTGATATTATTGGCATAACTGAAACCTGGTGGACCAGTGAAAACCAATGGGATACAGTCATCCCAGGTTACAAACTGTACAGGAAAGACAGGGAAGGGCGACATGGAGGTGGTGTAGCCTTGTATATTAAAGAAGAGATAGAATCTTATGAACTGGAATGTCCTGGTGAGTCTGACTCTTCTACAGAAGCAGTGTGGGTAAAAATACCAAGCCAAAAAGGAAGTCTAACAATAGGGACATGCTACCATCCTCCCAACCATACGCCCGAAGGAGATGAACAGTTGGAGAAGGAGGTAAAGGAGGTATCCCATAAAGATAGGGTAGTTATAATGGGGGACTTCAATTATCCTCACATAGACTGGGTGAACTCCTGTTCAACTCAGGATAGAGAGAGAAAATTTCTAGACCTACTTAATGACTGTTCCATTGAGCAAATGGTCATGGAACCAACCAGGGGAAATGCAGTCCTGGACTTGATCCTAAGTAATGCTCAAGACCTAGTAAAGGACATCACTGTAGCTGATCCAATTGGGAACAGTGACCACAATGCAATAACCTTCAACTTAAATACAGGGAGTAAGTTCTTAATAAAGTCTAACACAGAGACCTTAAACTTTCATAAGGGAAACTTCCCCAAAATGAGGAAATTAGTGAAAAGGAAATTGAAAGGGAAAGTCAAAAGAGTTAAATCACTTCAAAATGCATGGAGACTACTTAAAAACACAATAATGGAAGTGCAACTAGAATGCATTCCTAAAAGAAGAAAGGGGACTTCTAGGTCCAAGAAGAAACCAATGTGGCTCACAAATGCAGTAGATGAAGTCATTAAAAACAAGAAGAGTTCATTTAGGAAATGGAAGGCTTGTCCAAATGAGGAGAACAGGAGGGAACATAGACACTGGCAACACAAATGCAAGACGGCCATTAGGAAAGCTAAGAAAGATTTTGAGGAGCACATTGCTAAAAACATCAAAAGAAATAACAAGAACTTCTATAAGTATATCTGAAGTAGGAATCCAACCAGGAGAGCAGTTGGACCACTAGATGGTAAAGGAGAGAAAGGGGTAATTAAAGAAGACACGGAGATTGCAGAGAGACTAAATGAATTTTTTGCTTCCGTATACACGGAGGAAGACAGAAGACACATGCCAGTAGGTGAGCCTGTATTTTCTGAAGAGTTAAACTTTACAGAAATAACCAAGGAAGAGGTCCTGGCATGTCTTAATAAACTAAATGTGAACAAGTCACCGGGACCAGATGGTATTCATCCAAGAGTCCTTAAGGAACTCAAATGCGAAATTGCTGAACTTCTAGCAAAAATATATAATCTTTCCCTAACATCAGGTTCCGTACCTGAGGACTGGAGGGTAGCAAATGTAACACCAATCTTCAAAAAAGGATCCAGGGGTGATCCAGGCAATTACAGACCAATTAGCTTAACGTCAGTTCCATGTAAGGTGATGGAAACCATTATTAAAGACAAAATTAGTGTGCACATGGAGGAGCAAGCATTGCTGAACAAAAGCCAGCATGGCTTCTGCAAAGGTAAATCATGCCTCACAAATTTATTGGAATTCTTTGAGAGTGTCAATAAACACGTGGATAAAGGTGAACCAGTAGACATTGTCTATCTGGACTTTCAGAAGGCTTTTGACAAAGTCCCACATCAAAGGCTACTGAGTAAACTCATCAGCCATGGAATAAAAGGACAAGTTCTGTCCTGGATTTGTGACTGGCTTAAGGGCAGAAAGCAGAGAGTAGTAATAAATGGCAAATTCTCAGGGTGGAAAGTGGGGTTCCTCAAGGCTCAGTACTGGGACCAATGCTTTTCAATTTATTCATCAATGATCTAGAAGAAGGGGTACATAGTAAAATAGCAAAGTTTGCTGATGATACTAAATTATTTAGGGTAGTAAAATCTGAAAGAGATTGCCAAGAGCTCCAGAGGGATCTCTTAGCATTGGGTGAGTGGGCAACCAAGTGGCAAATGTGCTTTAATCTTAACAAGTGCAAAGTAATGCACATTGGGGCCAAGAATCCAAATTACGTCTATAAACTGATGGGGTCTGAGCTTTCTGCAACACATCAGGAAAGGGATCTCGGGGTTTTGGTGGACAGTTCAATGAAGGTGTCAACCCAGTGCGCGGCAGCAGCGAAAAAAGCAAATTCAATGCTGGGAATAATTAGGAAGGGAATAGAAAATAAGACAGCAAGTGTCATTTTGCCCCTTTATAAATCTATGGTGAGGCCACATTTGGAGTATTGTGTACAATTCTGGTCACCACACCTCAAAAAGGATATTGTGGAACTAGAGAAGGTGCAGAGAAGGGCAACCAGAATGATTAAGGGTCTGGAACACCTCCCTTACGAAACCAGGCTGCAACGTCTAGGCCTCTTCAGTCTGGAGAGATGGCGTTTGTGAGGGGACCTGATTGAAGTATATAAAATTATGCACGGTATAGAAAGGGTGGATAGAGAAAATTTCTTTTCTCTATCGCACAACACTAGAACCAGGGGGCACTCTATGAAGCTGATGGGTAGGAGAATAAGGTCTGACAGGGGGAAGTATTTCTTCACCCAGAGGGTCATTGGCTTATGGAATGTGCTGCCGGAAGAGGTGGTGACAGCTACCAGTCTGGATGGCTTTAAGGTAGGGTTAGACAAATTTATGGATGACAGATGTATCAATGGCTACTAGAACGAATGCCTAGATGCATCTTCCAGGCTGGGGGTGGGGAGGAACTGGGGCGCTTCAAAGGCCATCTGCTGGGACTCGAGAGCAGGAGAAGGTTTGTCCTTGTCTCTGCTTGAGATGCCCATGAGCATTTGGTGGGCCACTGTGTGCGACAGGATGCTGGATTAGATGGGCTGTGGCCTGATCCAGCAAGGCTTCTCTTATGTTCTTATGTTCTTAACATGGCCATATCTCAGTATCTGAGCAACTGCCTGAAAAGCAGGTTCAGTCTCTGAGAAAAACATTGAAGTCCACTTCCATATCTCTGCTAAGGAAACACTACCAATTCTAGATTATAAGGATGGTTGAAATTTGTCTTAATGAAACAGTTGAATCCATTGATAACATTTGTTGAAATAAAGGCAGCTGGTGTAGAAAAATGAAATGAGTTATTTTATGGTTTGGTGAAGTATTTTCTGAGATTTTCTAGAAAAAATAATATACAGTTTCTTTGTTAGAAATTCTTATTTTTGTTTTTGAGGAGAATGTTGAAAATAAGCCACTTTCACATACAAAAATTAGAACTATGTCATGCTTTTATGTATCATGTGTGAAATACTGAAGAAAGTCCTATTGGAAAAATCTTTTATAAATGCATGCTGTTTGGTAACTATGCTGGAGGAAAGGAAGCATATGTGACGTGTGGTGAAAGTGATGTTACTGCTCTTAGAGCAGCACGTATTTATAGTTCCACTGGTCAGTGTGAGTGATTAAATAGAACTAATGTGAAAAATAAAACAAAGGTTCTAGCAGATGTGGATTCCCCATTTCAGTGTCATACGTGAAAATGCCCTTCAAGCCTTTAGATTTATAGAGAAGTGGAAGTAACTGAAATTTGTCATATGCTAGCAGGCAGTACATCAGACCTCTGAGTTTCCATTGACCTTGTGTCAATTTGCCATTTATAGCGACAACACCATTGTTCCATATATTGCTTGAGTATAAGAGTGTGTTATACGCAGTCATGCATGCTGTGATAAGAGTATGAACAGAGACCCTTTGAAGCAGAAATCATTAGCTAATGCTTGTGCATCTTGAATAAAAATACTATGAAAATAAGATTTGTGGAGTGGAACGTGGAAGGAACTTTAATAATTGATGTGTAGATAACCATATATTCCAAACTATTTTTCCCCCTGTGGTCTATTTCAGTCTTTTGTTTGTTGCAATCCACCCATTTGCGCATCTTCTTAGCAAGGCCTGTAGTGTGACAGAAATTTCCTGAAATTTGCTGGCTCCATCAGTATTGCAAACTCACTTTGGCTGAACTCCCAGTCCTGTTTTCCATGTCCGTTGAATCATCTTTGCCAAACTTTCAATGGTTTGCATTCATGCTATATCACATCTGTCTCTTTGTGGACTTTCATTTTTCTTATTTAATTACTGTATTTTCCGGCTTATAAGACGACTGGGCATATAAGACTACCCCCAACTTTCCAGTTAAAATATAGAGTTTGGGATATACTTGCCATATAAGAAGATGACCCCCGGCGTATAAGACGACCCCTAACTTTGAGAAGATTTTCCTGAGTTAAAAAGTAGTATTATACGCCAGAAAATGCAGTATATATGTTATTAATTTAGAAAAAAAAGTAATGAAAGAATAGGAACATTTTGCAATATCAGTAATTTGTGGTAAGAGAAACACAGTATTTTTTTAAAAAAAGTTTGATATGGCAGTTTGGTTTCTTGGTTTGTGCAAGAATCTGACAGACCAATCCTAAATATCCTGTTTACTCAAAAGATAAGCCCTATTGCCTTCAGTGGAACATCTTTCCAGATTAGTGAAGTGGAATAAGAGTTCTTAATAGCAGAAAAATTAATGCCAGTTAAGGAAATATATTTTGATTTGCATAAATCTATAAATTGGAGACTTCGTGAAGCAAAATTTTAGTTTCTCCTTTTTGAAAGAAGTGACAGAAAGTTCCTTTTTGCCAGTGATAATAAGAACATTTATATTCTTTCTATTTCTGATGGTCAGTCAGAGCAATTCTCTGTCCTTGGTACTGGATGTACATAGGGCATTTGTCTCATTTTGCCAAGAAATCAATTTATTTTCTGGGTTTGAGTCATAGGAGAGGCTTTAAAAAATGAATCTCTAAACTTTCAATGGATAATTTAGGAAAATGGAGAAATGAGCATGTCAAAAACATGTGTGGCTTCTGTCACATAAGCGTCATCAGCTTAATGATGCATCCCTTAGTATGATAGCACGAAATAGGCAATTGCTAGGATAAATATACTCTATTAGCACTGTTAACTTTATATTAATAAATTTCATTTTATTTAACAAATATCTTCTGAAAAGAAGGAAGTAGAAACAACCATTGCTTCTCTACCATAACATATTACAGTACTAATTTGAATCTTCTAGTTACCACCATGACATTTAGTTTAAAGCAAAAAAAAAGTGACATTTGCAGCCCATTCTCAAGCTTCATAAATAAATGTCTGGAAGCATTTTGACAATCAGTTTATTGCTACTTAGGGGTAAATTTCTTCTGCCCAGAGGGACTCTTTTGGTCTCACCATTTCAAGTTTTTAACAAAGCCTGAGACACAATTAGAATGAAATTGGTTGCAAATAAACAGAAGCCCTATACTTCATTCTAGGCTTTAGCATTCTTTAAGAATGCCGTAAGCATTTTGTTGTATTCTCTAGCTATATTACCATGACCAACATTTTTATAAATCTTACTCAGACTTGATAGGAATGAACATGGAAATTGGGAAGGACCTTAAGAGGACTCGTCAGGCAATGTTAATTCCCCTCTTGACAGTTGCTTTAGTTCCTATGAAGGACTGCAAACCAACCAACCAACCAACCAACCAAAAAGAGTTGGGATAAGGAGGTTGTTTTGGTATGATATGTCAGAGAGGAACTCTGTATGCTTTCTAAATAATTACCTCAGTCTGAAAAGATTCAAAAGTTATGAAGGTATAAAGCCAGAGGCACTAGAGAAATTCAAATTGCTGTGGAATAGCCATGCTTTGTTGCAAAGTTATTGTGAAAAAGTAACAATTAATTGAACAAAATTCAGCTAAGACAGCTGAATATAAGACAGCTATGTGAAGTTACTGAGTTATGCTTAAATGAAGTCCTCTGAATGTAAGGATGATACTTCCCTTTGCTTCAGGTAGCCATTATTTTCATGGCCTTGCACTGGTGGTGAGGATCACACCTCAAAATGAGCTTTGTCTAAAATCTGAAACCAGAAAAGTGAATGTCTTATTTTATTCTCCACCATACCCCTCACAGAGTCGTGTTAACAAGCCAAGACATAACCATTCAAATTCTGGGCAAGATTTTTGTTGGCAAAAATTTAAAAAGAATAATTTGTTTCTCACAATATTTATTCTCACATTTACACAACCAAACTGAAATAAACCTATGTCCTGACATGCCAGTTGATAGTAGTTCCACCCTAAGACATTTAAATGGTGATAACTTGTCAGAGGACATGCTGTGAGATAGGCTGTAAAATCTCTCACAACATACTATATAACTTTTGGCTGGTGAAGAGGAATCCCTGTATGCAGCCCTTTGCTTAAGAGTACATTTGTGGAAGGCAATGAATTGTTATTTTCAGTTTTTAGATTTTTAAATGTGTTCTATGACCTTAACTTGCTTTAATTTTTATTTTCTATATTTAATTTTTATTTTGTAATCCTTTGGAACAGAATGGTTTGTAAGTGCAAATAACCAGTTAACATTTAACTGCATTTTATATCTTGCCTATACATGGAGTTGTGTATGAATTTCCCAGAGTCCTTTTAATAAGTTCATCTCTTGTAACCACTTCATTAGTTTTCTGTTTGGATTCTTATTCAGAAATGTGGTTTTACATCTGCCATCTTAATTTTGTAGGCATTTTGATGTCTTAAGATTTTGTCAGTTCATTCCATTCTATGTATCAATCATGTTCCATGTTGGGTGCCTAAGCAAAGCAAGGTTTTCCAACAAAGCCTATAGTGACTCCTGTTTTTTAATAATTTTATTTATGTTGTGAAGTTGTCAGTATACATTTTGCTATCAGTCTGTGCTCAGTCTAGCATTATTCTTTTGGAATAGTCACTTTTTAAAAATAAAGATATCTAGATTTTATTGAATAATTTTTTTAAAAATCAGAAGTATACATGCACATATCAAACCAGCAAAATACAAACAAAACACAACCGAAAAGCACTAAAAAGACTGGACAACAATCATCCCATAGATGAAGAAACTAAGAGTTCTAGGCAGTGTACCGGAGGGAGAAAACCTTCTGCAGGAATATCATGATGACAAATCAGTGGGCTCCAAACATCTAGAAAAGAAACTTTAATTTTGAGTCCTTGTAAGACTTTAATCTGATATGTAATCAGTTCCGAAATAGCCAAGTCCCAGAGACAGCAAAGCCAATGATCAGTAGACATTGAAATAGAATTCTTCCATGATGTTACAGCCCTTGGTGTAGCAACCAGTAAAGCATAATTGATGAATGATTTGTATTAGAGAGTGTCATTTGAATCCCTGTAGATATGGATATGGTACAAGTCTGGAGTTATATCTGTTTGACCCTGTAGAATTTGCCCTAATCTAGATCCCAATGGGACATGACCAAAACATATGAAAAAATGTACCAGGCTGAGAATATTTGTCAACAACACGGTGGAAGTTAAGAATCATTCAGGCAAGCAAACTAGATGTGTAATACCCACAAAGAAACAGAGTAAAGGAACATCTCGTGAGCTGAGGCCTTTTTGCACTACAGCCGGAACAGCTATAGCGCATGCAGGCTAGGACACTCTGGGATGCTTACCCCATTCACACGGAGGCAGGCAAGGAACACTTCTACACGTTCCTTGGGTGAGGGAAGACCCAGGGATGGGCAGACCTGGCAGGACCCTTCCCCGGGTTCCTGCATGTTGTAGGGGACGGGATTGGGTCCCCTACAGCTGGCAGGACCCCCCCTGGGCACCCACCCACCTCCACAACCGGGGATGCCCCTGCGCACACAGGACCTACCTCATGGCTGTCCTGGGTCCAAGTGAACTGGCTTAGCCAGCATCAGTCTGTGCATGCACACGGTGCAGCCTGGCCAGTCAGAAGCCGTGGTGTGCACATGCGCACCGCGGCACCAACTGAGCTGGGTCACGTAGATCCAGGACAGCCAGCAGGTAGGTGCACGTGCTCGTGTGTCCCTGGGCCATGGGGGGGGGGTGATCCTAGGGGCCGTCTGCGGTCAGCTCTGCAGAGGCTGACAATCTGCCTCAGTGGGCCGGGGGATATGGGGTCCCTCAGTAGACCAGCCCCAGCCTGTCAGCGCTTTGGCTGGGGCCAGTCTACTGAGGGACCCCACATCCCCCGGCCCATAGACAGCCGCAGTCCAACCTCTCCCCACCCTGGTAAGGGGGGAGGGGAGCCCGAACTGGGTGTCTCCCTGACTCCTGCAGTCACGATGGGATAGAAACAGCTGGGAGTGAGCCACCCTCCCCCCCACACACTCACTTTGCTGGGCCTGGGGTATGATCTGCTGTGGTCTGCGCAGGCGCACACACTCCCAGTAGACGGGACCCACTGAGTCCTGTCTACTGGAGTGCATGCGGCTGTGTAGACTGCAGCAGATCACGACCTTGGCCTGGCAAGGTGAGTGATTTGTGTGGGCCTGCCAGCTGTTGGGCCAATTTCAACCCAATCGTGGCGGGGAGCGTGAATGCGCTGGGCTACGTGTAGAGCACAATTAAGTGCTCTACATGCGGAACGTGCAGAGGGCACTCTGGGACGGGCCGATGAACGGAACTGCCGGCCCAGAGGAGCAAATGCTCCATCTTGGCATGTCCTCCACGCATTCCAAAAGGCCTAATGCAGAAAGGCCTCTGTTGCAGATTGGTAGCAAGGAAGCTTTGCTGTGATAGTGTTATTCCAGTCTTCAATAGAAAATTCCCACTTCAAATCTGAGTGCCACAACTCTCCTTTTTAGTAGCAAGCACGAATAATTGAAGTATTGTTCAAAGGTGTTATGGGGACAATGAGCAGCTTCAGTAAAGTCTATGGAGGAAAGAGTCCTTTCCAAAGAATGCATTTGAAGCCAGTATCTATTATGGGGTATTAGGGACTCCTTCTGCTGGCGGAAAAGAAGGAAGGTTTCATTGTCTGTAAAGAAATCTTTGACTTTAGAGAAACCAGCCTCCTGGATTTGGGAAGAACAGTGCACAAGTTGGGTAAATATTTAACCAGAAGAAAGAACAAAGGAAAGGGGGGAAGATTCCCCCCCCCCCCATTGCTCACAGCATGTAACCAGAGATACAGTCAATGGGTTGGTCAAAGAAAATATATTTCTAGGGCCTGGGGAAAATAAGATATTGAAAGTTTGATTAGATAAACAAAAATTATTAAATTCATAGGATACCCATCACTTTCAGGAGGAATGTTGAAAAATGGACTAATTATTAGTATGTTCACTTTTTAAAAAATGATATTACATATCTGGCTTCTGGCAACTTATTTGTTTGGATATCCCCTCATGCCAACATCACTGCCCAGAGATTATGTATGGTGGAAATTGTTAAAGAATCCTGTGTTTCTGAAGCTTTAGGGGCCACTGTTTGCCCTTTGCAAAGTATGTTGCCATCTACAGTTTCCACAAAAATTGTTTCTGGGTGAACTTGAACTCAAAAGTTTCTGTTCCAGCAACCAAAATGCTTGATTAATTGCAGCTTAGAATATATGTCAATAGTACTGTGGTGTGAAATTGCCTCAGCAAAAATGAAATCTTACCACAGTTATGAAAATAGATGATTTTTTAAAAAAAGTTAAAATACGCATCATATTGGGCATGATTTTTTTAAAAAAAAAATAAAATACACATCATGTGCAAATATTTGTTCTTCACAGTGTTGTGGGAAGTGGGATTGGCAAGTTAAAATCCAGCAATGCTAGACTGTGAGGAAGAAGGTCAGTTTTACAAAGTTGTAAAAATATATTTTATGTTCTGCCTGACTGTGTTTTGATCTCATCAAATGAAATGAGCATCAGATCAGCTAGAAAAACAAATCTTTTTTCATAAATGACCTAATGCCTGTATCTTTCTCTTTGCCCATGAAGTCACCTGCCTACCATATGGCGGGAGAGAATTTGTGGTGGAGAGAATATTGCTTTCATATAACAATTTCTGCATGTTAATTTTCAGTAGTATGATTTCATGAATATTTTTGATCTATATACAACTCTCTAAGAACAAAGAAAAAGCAAAACAAACCAGAGTAAAATAAGATACGTCTATTTAGCAAAGATCTGTTGAGTGCAGCAGAGCTTTTTAACTTTCATTTATAAGTATACCCCCTGCCAGCGAACAGGCGTCCTTTAAAACTGAAGTAGAAAAAAATTAGGAGCAGCTTAAATAAATTAAATGCAGCACAAGGGAAAGAAATAGTAAAGATTTTAGCTCTCTGATATTCTGAAGACTTTAGGATAAAAAAAGGTGTATTATTGAAGCAGATACTTTGTCAGTATACTTTTGTTCATGAATTATGCATCCTTTCCTTATGAATAACTCAGTTTTTGCCCTTATTTTAGAACTGCAGAAGAAACTTGTGAACATCTAGCTCCAGCCATTGGGCATAGGAGCTGACCTTTTCTGTAGTCTTAACAGAACCAAAAATGAGGGTAAAGGGGCTGTTTTTTAATTTTTTTTAACTGAACAGGAACCCTAAACTAGGCATGTGCATGAATATTTGAAAGCATTCAAAATTCGATCGAATCGACCAAATTTTGACATTCGAATTTGAATTGAATGTCCTTAAATTTGAATTTAAAGATTTGATTCAAATTTCTGATCTATTCATTCGCGTTATTGAGGCATTCATATGAGTACGGGTTCCTACACGATGTGTACTTGAAGATTCACATCTTTCCCGGACCCGTATGCATTTGTACGAATCTGTATCGGATGAAAACAGGTTGCATATGGGATAACTATGGGGTGCATATAGATATGTATGGATGCGTACGGAAGTGTATGGACCCAGGGAAGATGCGTATGGCCATCTACAAATATTGTTGACATTCATAAGTGCCAATTCAAGTTAAAAATTCAAACACATTTATTTGAACTTGCTTAATTCAAATTGAATTTGGTTAAATTCAAATTTTAAACATTTGAATCAAATAGAATTTTTGAATATTTGATTCTAATCAAATTGAATCCCGAGAATTGCATTTGTGCACACCCCTACCCTGAAGAAAAACATTGCTGCCACCCAAGCTCCATAATATATCTTATGTGGCATTACTCTACTCAAAATTACTCAAAATTCGAATGAAATAATAAAAAACCATGGGTCCTCCAAGTTTGATTTAATGAAATTGGCATAGAGGAGGTAGCCATTTTTATGTCCTACAGATTATGGAGGAACTGTAGTGGTTATTCTCATTGACCATAGACTGTATTTGCTAAGGCCCCTGGGAGAGAGTACCTCTGAAGAGACCACACTGAATAGTCCCAAGACAAGGGTAGATTAATATTATTCTGAGTAGATTGTAGCTGTGTAGATTGTAGGAGCCCTGTTACTAGCAGCTTCAGCAAAACCAATACATTTTGGCAGGACGGCACAGCTGGAAGCAAGCATGTTTGTGCATAACTGTTATAAATCATTAAAGTTATTTGAGAATGAGAATTGTAAACAGTAGTACATTGCATGATCTGCAAGATCTTGTTGCTGATTAAAGGAGTTTGGGTGTTACTGAGTAGCCCTTTAAAAGGA
This sequence comes from Aspidoscelis tigris stejnegeri, assembly GCA_023333525.1. Taxonomy (NCBI): domain Eukaryota; kingdom Metazoa; phylum Chordata; class Lepidosauria; order Squamata; family Teiidae; genus Aspidoscelis; species Aspidoscelis tigris. The sequence continues at coordinate 101,736,536 of JALMGA010000001.1, forward strand.
GAGCGTGTTTACAGATCTTGCAAATGAATAGCACTCTCAGAAATGTAGGTCAGTCAGTGACCTCCCAATAGAATGAGGCAGCAGTTTAATTCTGCAGCTGACAGCTCAGTAGCAGCAAACCTCACTGTCTCCAGGAAACTTGTCTTGACAAATGTAAACACATTATATCCTGTATTTCCCTGACTAATTTTTTTTTCCCCAATTGCCACAGCATGAACCACAAACTGTCACAGTGAAGTCTCCTTTCCTCACTCTCCCTTGTCGCCAGGAGCAAATGTCTTGCAACAGATCTTAATTTGTTGTTGTTGGGAGGATTCTGTGCAGTGCGCAGGGCTTCCTGACAGCCCAACATTTTGAAATTATCAAATTGCAGCAACATGCTCCCTTTCAATGAAGGTGGGATTGTTGAATAAGACAGGGACAGAAAGATAAGCTAATTCTTCTTTTCTTTGTACGTAGTCTGTATCACCTAGCGATCTTTTCTCCTGCAGGCTAGTTTGTACATTTTTTTTGTGATACATAGACTCTGCGCCTGCATAACGCTGCAGTCAGGAGAAACAAATATTTGCTGCCGCACGTACACACAGCAGAGATTTACACTCACTCCTAGTTGCTGGACATTTGTCTCTTACAACAGAAGTGATCTAACTGGATTTCATACCTGTATGGCAACAAACAAAAATAGAATAAAAAACCGATCCCCATTGTCCACCGGGAATGCTTCTTTTCTGCCCTGGTATACATTCAGAAATTGATTTATATAAAACTGATCCTGCTGTTACTGCTTCGGAGGGCAAACATGTTCAGGAGCTGAAGGTCAAGTTGTATTTAAATTGATTTGATTAATTGAGATTCCATCCCCAACACCAGCAACAGTGAATTTTCCTCAAGCAGCTTCTGTGTTCCCAGTGGTCACTGGCATTTGGGACAGGTGGGCACAGTGAACTGAATCAAAGCCTTCTATATTGCACTTTAACCATGCTTTGGGTCTTGCTGATCTGGGGCTGAGACTACACATTATATTTAGGACATGAAAGAAGCCACTTGAAACATCCTACACACAATGACGTATTCTTGCCATCAGTGTGGCAAGCTGTATGGTTCTTCCATCCACCACGGGAGATTCCACCTCTGTCTGGTCCCGTGCTTTTGCTAACTGATGTGTGATGAGATTGTGCATAAAACAGGTGGAAAAATTGCATCATATTAACAACAGTCATTGTCATTACAGGGAGGCCTTTCTTAAGTTGAAATGCTGTGCTTGTAGTCCAAGCAGGAAGCTGCTTATAGTATGCTTATATACCAGCTTTCTCATAGGTTTATTTGTACTCTTCTTACCTTTAAAAAATTGGTATGCATATTGTCTCTCATCAAAGAAAGAAAGAAAGAAAGAAAAGAAAGAAAGAAAGAAAGAAAGAAAGAAAGAAAGAAAGAAAGAAAGAAAGAAAGAAAGAAAGAAAGAAAGAAAGAAAGAAGCATGTTTAACCCACTTTGAAATCTGATGAACTTGAGTGAGAAGACCAGGGCTTTTGCACTTGGCTTCCAGTCCACTGGACAGTAAAAGTGTGTTAGTGATTAACGTGTACTAGCATTCCCAGGTGCGAACGCACGTCCATGTTAAACTAAGCTCTGTGCACCTGATCACTGGCAGGTCCCTGCTACCTTGATTGCAGAGCCTGGTGTGACTGTGCATGTTCCATTGCCACAGCAACAGTGATGCTTTGCACATGGACAGTTACGTGTGGGATCATCTGAGGTGCCAACATGCTTGCACAGCACCTCAGATGACCCCTCACACAGGAAATGGTGCAGATGGTTGTGGGCTAGACAGAAAAGGTAAGAAATGGGATGGGACTGGTAAGGGTTGCATTCTGTGCTGCACAATTTCGTGCACCACCACTCGATAATAGGGTAACATCTGGGCATGCAGGAGGCATTTCTAGGTTGTAAACGTCTCTTGCAAGTGCAGACGCACAGCTGTTAACCTATCACAAACTATGCGGCCAAGTGCGAATTGCCCTCTGGACCTATATTCTTACTCTTACACAAAGCCCACTTGGGAAGATGAACAGACCATTCATTATCTCCCAGCCTAAAAGAGTTTTAAAGGACAAAATGGCTGAAAAGAAAAAGAGAGGAAAGCATTGGTGTGCTTGCCAGGGTCATTTTCACACTTCCCTTCCTGTCTCATGGATGGGAAAGGAGTGCAATCAACTAATATTGACACTTGCAATTGCTAATCAGTGCTAGCCTACCCCCCCCCCCCAGGCAATTGAACACTTACCTCTGTTCAATCACCGGCTGGTCCTCTCCTGGGTTCCATCATTTTCTGTATGGCACCCTCTGTGGCAGCACATGCGTGAGTGCTGTCGCTATGACAGTGTTATCCCTCTGCACAGTCACAGTCATGTCAGGAGGCCAGTGGGGCTGTCACTGTGCTTGCATAGCAGCTTCAATGACCTCCCCAACCAGCAGAGGTGTGAATGGTTACTATATGGATGCTGTCAAGTAAGTTGGGTTCAGGGTTGGTAAGTCAGCAGTTGGGCAATTTCTGGGCAGGCAGGAGGTGTTTCTAGCATGTAAACACCTCCTGAAAGTATAGATGCACCTGCCCAAATGTTGCTTAATTGCTGACTATGGGCCAAAGTACGAATTGGCCACAGGTCTGGTGGGTGGTGGGTGATGGGTGGCAAGCTAGGTCCTAGTTGGAACCCTCAGGTGTTTGTATCTATAGCAGATCAGGACATGCTTTCAAGCCTTGCTTGCCACCTACCGCCTTGCAACCGTGATCCCATTGCTGACCCACCATTTCTGCTGCTCCCTAGAGGAAGGATACAGAATTATAGTGAATTTTTTAAAGTTTAAGAAGAAAAGCCAAACATTTCTGATTCCTGGCTACGTCAGCATTGTGACCTTACAAGCTTCATTTCCCTTTCCCAGCCTGAGTATTTGTCTCTGCCAAATGTCAGAGAGGAGGTTGGAGTACACATTGAAAAATGAATAAAGAGGGATTTTTTCTTATAATTAAGTTCATTATGGACAATATTTCTGTGACTTTCAACACTGAACATGGAAAATATATAAACAACTATATGGAGTTTTATCCCGCTCTACTTTGAATAAGTAGATGGAGTTCATTTCTTGATGAATCTGTATAAGTTTATAGTCTTAGCAAATCCAGCTCTACAGAAGGAACAACTTTATATCCGTGTACATATGTGCTTTATTATGTTTCACTCACATTACCAGATGTGAGACACAGGGGCACCTTTGAATTAATACAATTTCTTTTTCTTGGATAAGGTTTTCTTTGCAATCCTGAGTAGGTCCCATATTTTTCATTTAATATTTTCCAAAGAGAAACTCTAATTCTGAGCCAAGCTGAAGAATTGTAGATGTCCTTTCCAACAGCCTTTGGCAATGCCTCTTTCAGATAGAGAAGTCTTTGTTTTCCTGTTGACTCACAAACATCTTGAAGTTTATTTGTAAATTTGTTGGGTTTCTTCCCAAGATTACTGTTGCAGTCACAATTAAAATTAGTTAAGAACTGGACTACAGTGTAGATGGCAGTGAACATTATGTGTATCCAAATTCAGCCCACACCATTTAACACTAGTATCCATTTTCTACAGCTAGAATATGTAACTACCTATAGCAGTTCTGTACAGATTAACTACAGGTGTTAGCGAGTTTTGTGTTTGTGTTTATTGCATTTTTACTGCAAGGAAGTGGTAGCTGGGGGGTTTTCTGCATGGGGCACTCTGTGCGTTGCCTATAGGAAGTAGTGCTGCTTACGATTGCACACAGGCAGCTGATGTGTGATCCGGAAGGGAATACTTTTGAAATATTTGTTTGTTTTGCTCAGAAGTTGGTAGTGCTATCGTACTTCCTGTGGATGGTATGCATTTGTTTAGGTTCTTGGGCAGAAGCTTTTGTAGCCACATATTCCCTTTTTCCTTTGAAGAAGGCATAGGCTGGTCCTGGGACCTGGTTCCTCTCATGATTACTCTCTAGTGATTTTTTTTCCTGTCAAATGTGAGCTATTCAAGAAAAGCAAGCAGACAGAATACATGTAAAAGGGCCTTATTACTCCTATCCCTAGCTGTAAGCTAAGGTTTGCTCTGCTGTGTGTGCCCTTACCAAAGCAGGTTAAAGCAGATGATCACAAGCAAAATGGTGTCACCCAGGCTCTGGAATAGAATTTCCAGAAAGGTTCACGTGGTACTGTTGTTATATACATTCAGCTGCCAGATTAAAACACAGTAAGAGTCTCCATTATAATATAATCTTTAAGTATGTTTAACTGTTTAGAAATCTTTCTGGTTTTTAATAATACAGATATCTGTAAGCCACAAGAGATACTGAGTTTTCTGAATAAATATAGTAAATACATAATTATTATGTAAGTGCAAAAGCTGCAGAGGCATAGAAAAGGTGATATTCAAATCTGAAATGGGCTAGTGATGCCTAACTTTGCATTATAATATCACATCACCTTACCCAGTGGCACAATATTTAATTCTATTTGTGGAATCTTGACACTGGATTACACTCACTTTTGATAAATCAGCACAGCAAGCGGAAATCTGCAAATACAGGGTTTTAAAGAGATGGGAGAGGGACTAGCGGCCATCTGAAGCTGCTGTCTTTGCACGTTCTTCTTGTAAAACTAAACTGGACCCTAGGCCAAGGATCAAGATCCATAGTCTACATGGCCACTTATCCTTCCATTCCTTATTTCCTGTGCCCTAGCTGTACAAATATAATAAGTAGCACATTTCATAACAAACTTTTGTTACTTTGGCTAGGGTTCTTCAAAAGGCCTGGTGTCTTAAGTTTCAAGTAAAAACAAAAAAGTACAATCAAGGACAAGTTACAACAAAACGTAATTTGTAAATTAATTCTTGCAGATTTCACTTTCTAGTGAATTCCCATAAACTGCAGAAGTCATTTGGTAATGTGTTTTTGGGGATATGTGAGAACCACGTTTCTCACTTTTCCATTAAAAGATAATGATTCCCCCCCCCCCCCCAGTATTTTACAGTGGACCGCAACAAGAACCGGTTGATCAGTGCTGGATGAAATAAACCTGACTATTCCCTTGAGATTATAATATTCAAGCAGAAAATCACATGCTCATTGTCCATAAGATTTAGTGTACTCTCCAGTGCATGTACGAAATTCATTTCAAGATACCACATATGTAGTTTGCTGTCCTTAAGCATTTTTGTGCAAGCAGTATACAGATATTTGTGTTTACATAATAATCTTGTATAATTCAAATTTACATTTTGTCATACACAGGCATACTTTTTTGAAAATACTGAGTCAGATAGTAATTCCTTAATTTTAGCATTTAAATTAAGTAATTAACTTTGTAACTATTATTTCAATCAGTCAAATCATTTCATTTCTGAAAGATATATAAAAATCAGACAATGTTCCTTTTATGCATTAATACACTGAAGTTGCAATAAGACAATAGGAATGATAAAAATGAAAATCATTTTCATGTTCAAAACTTATTTTCTCTGTTCTTTTGTCTCAACAAACTTCCTTCCGTATTGTTATATAATATTAAAGCACATTGATCCAATGAAGGCATTTGAAGCGAGATACACTTTAGGTCTCATATACAGCTGAATTATTTTAAAATGCAATCCCTAGAGTATAAAACACTTAGTTGGAGGTTTTCACAATGGGTCTCTGATTCTGCTCATAAGACCTCAGGTGATTCACATCAGATCACATCAGCTGACCTTGATTGTTTAGGACTTCATACATCAGTGCAAACATCTTAAAATGCAGTGCCCAGAGAATTGGAATAGCACGTGCTTGATTAGCCAGTCCACTGGTAATAAGGTAGCATTGTTCTGCAAAGGATTTAACTATTGAATCATTTTCAAGGTGGCCTCATGTTGAATGCATTGTACTAATGAGACAGAAAGTTATGTTGACTAATAAGGGCAGAAAGAATCACATCTGTTTTGCTGTTCAAAAACAGAATTTATTTGGAGTGCTGGCCAAATCCAGAGGCAGTCCAAACTATCAGTGGACTTTTACAGGGAAAATATTGTCCCATCTTCAGTACTCATTTCTCAAACTTCAGATGTGAAAATCACCCAGCCATAGAATTGTTCTCTCCTCAAGACTGAGCCTTAGTTTATAGCGGTCAGCACACATTATTCAGCATGTGAACAGAATCTTCTGGTTGAAAGGGAGAGGTACAACTGAGTGTCATCCAACTGCAGATCTCTAGATGGCTTCTCACAGAAGCTTCATATACTACTGAGTAGAAGATGGAACCTTAAAAACATAAGAGGAGCCTTTCTGGATCAGGCCACAGTAGTCCAGCATCCTGTCTCACACAGTGGCCCACCAATTGCCTATGGGCATCTCAAGTAGAGATAAGGACAAACCTCCTGCTCTTGAATCCCAGCGAATGAGGCATCCTGCTTGTCTACCCAGCCTGAAAGATGTACTTAGGCATCAGTTTTAGTAGCCATTGATACATCTGTCATCCATAAATTTGTCTAACCCTTCCTTAAAGCCAACTAGGCAGGTTGCTCTTACTAAGTCCTGTTTACTTAATCTTATTAGTGAGGTTAAGCATGAATCAAAAGAATGTACTTTCTTTATATTTTGGCTGCAACAACTGAAATTAACTCCAGAACCCATTGATCTTGCTGCATTCTGCTTTAATACTAGGATGGGCATAAACATGTTTAACATGAAAATGTGTTGCAGACTTGTTACATGGCTCCATAGAAGAAGGTGCTGGCCCAACTTATGTACCAAACCCCATCAGACCGTGCATTTTCTCTGCTGTTCAGTTTGCATTTGTGAATTATAAACCACACTAGCTTTCTTCACATTGCTGTCATTGCATATCTGCAAAGCAGGGGATTGTGTCTGTTTAGTAGTATGGTACAATGTGGTGGTAACTTATTAAACTTCTCTGCATTTTACTGTTTTATAGACGGTCAGATCATAGTAAATGGAAATTCCCCAGTGGTCTTCCTTAATTTCCCAGTTTTTGTGAAACTCCACGGGAAGAAAGTCTGAATTGATCCCCCATACCTGTAGGTGAAGAATCAGTGACTAAGTCCAAATCTTGTAACTTTTCTTATTGAGGGAGGTTCATGAAGCAAAGCAAATAATGCAACTTCTTAAAAGCTTGGCAAAGATCTCTTTATCTTGACTTCCTTTCGTAGCACTAACTTCAGTCGTTATAATTATCTGCTTTTCATTGTCTTTCTTTTTCAAGTATATTTTAAAACATAGTTCACAACTTATTATGCCAGTGCCTAAGCGAAATCTGCCTCTGAAACATTTTCTTTAATTGAATGGATTTGCGTGTTTTTCAAAATCGTATGGCTGGTTTATAAATTACTGTAGTATTTAAAATGGCAACAAAAGCTGAATAAATAAAACCCCTAGTTGAGTCATTCTTACTGATTTAGTGTTGATTTTTCAGTGGGAAATTGTAACCAGTGACTCAGATGCGCAATGTAATGGCAGTTTCCGAATTTCAGTTTCGGCTTGCATTCTTTTTAGGAATGTTTTCTGTTTGAACATTTTGAAGGTTTAAAAAATTGTATATTGCTACCCAGAATAACAGCCGTAGGTTTCAGGAAAGAACTGTTTTCGATTTATGTAATAAAACCAGTCCTAGCTCACAGGGAATTGGAATTATGTAGGATTAAGCAGCTGAAAGATGAGTCTTCCCTCTTCGCTTGGGGAAAATTTGTATCTTTAATTTACACTACTCCAGTGTAAAAAAAGCATCGGAGTTAAAATGCAGTGCTTGGCCAGTTTCCATTCTGAGTCATTCCAGTAAGGGTGTATCTGAAATTGGTGACTCAAACCAAAATGCAAAATACAGTAGTGAATGACAGAAGCAAAACACAACTTTAAAAAACAGTCAGAAAAGCGCACTCTGTTATTCATTCTTAAGTTATTTAAACTACATTGAAGTCCAGTAATCTTGTAGATTGCTCTTGGTAAAACTCATTCAGTCCTCAGGCTACATAGAAATGACAATGTTGTAACTGCATGGCATATCTAATTTTTGGATTGGAGAACAAAATTCTTGTGAATGATTTACTGCCTGATGGAACTTGTTGGAAGTATTAGAAAAGACAGAATCTTACTATATTTGAGAGCACTTTTAAAACGTGCTTCATATTTGTAGTATTGAAAATTATGCCTAACTGTCCTTTCTTCAATTTACTCCATCAGCATGAGCCTGACCCAGCAAAATGTTGAGCACAGATTTCCCTATACTACCATGGGGTTCTTGTGTTTCTTTGTTGCCTGTGTTTTTATCTCACCCTTGAGTCTTAAAGGTTCCTCAGAGCAGCTTACAGTACATAACACTAGGAAATTCCCTGTCCTTAGGCTTCAGATTGAAAGAGATGCAGTTCACAATGAAAAGATAATAGGGAGCAAAAAGGTAGTTGAAAGAGGAATCCAGTGTTGTTGGTCAGCTGTGAAGTAGACAGAGTTCTCACAATATTGTCCTGCTGTTTTATTCTTATAGGCTGGCGCTAGCATGGTTTAAGCAGAGGAAGCTATACAGAATTTTTATTGAAGCACTTTCAGAATCTCAACTGATTTAGTGGTAGAAATCATGTTTGGTTTGCATAGCCTAAGAAGCTATGAAGAGAGGCAAATGTTATAACTTACACCACAGAGATATATGACACTTCTGGTCTTAAATAGCCACTGCTTAACCTATTACAGCAGTTGTATTTGGACCCCCCCCCCCCCGTGTTTTCTATTTCATTTTATCTACTTGCTGAGGTAAGCCAGCACTGTGCCTTCTAGACTGGCCATGCTACTGTAGCTAATGGAAGTTGAAATTCAGTGCTGTATAGATGATGTTACATCTTTTAGCTATTGTTTGTACCAGTTCCAGCTACCATATAAGTGCTTTCTATCACCAGTGACCACCAGCCATACGAGGAACAGCCTGAGGGGAAGCTTGTTGTTTATTCATGTGAAAAAATTAAATTCTGAGTTAGTGTAATTTCAGAAATTAAAAGATAATGCTAATTTATCAAGATTTCTTGTTGTTATTAAGTCAGGTCAGACTCTTCGTGACCCACATGGACCATACCATGCCAGCTCCTTCTATCCTCTGCTGTTTTTCAAAGTTTGTGACACTATCTGTCCATGCGTGTTTTTCCACTGTCAGAAAGTACCCATTCCTTAATCCGGATCTAGTAGATCCGGATTAAGGGAAGTACCCGATGTGTTTCCATGGGCGGTCCAGCACTAATAGCAATGGGTGCTAGCCTTCCTGCCATGGAAACACCGGAGCACCCATTCACAAATCCAGATATACCCATGAGGGGTCTGCCTGTCATCCCAGGTGTTTGGGGGACAGGGGATGCAATCTCCGAAGTGGCTTTGAAGTCATTTTGAAGTCACTTCAAAGTCTGTGCAAAACAGCTCCATTGAAGTCTGTGCAAAACAGCTCCATTGCAGTCTGTGCTGATCTTCAGAGTGAAGTTCGAAGTGACTTCGGAGTCACTTCGGAGTCACTTTGAAGTTCACTCTGAAGATCAGCACGGACTTCAAAGACGCTCCGGAGCTATTTTGCACAGACTTCAAAGTGACTTCGAAATGACTTTGAAGCTTAGGTTTTGGGGCTCTCCCCCCATGGGTGCCCCTCCCCCTAGCCTCCACTAGACCCCATTGCCACGCAAGCATGGAAGCAGGCTCCCTTTAATCCAGATTTTCTGCCTGAAGACCCCATTGTAGACCCCATTAATGGAGTCTACAGAAAATCCGGATTAAAGGCCAGAAAGTACCCATTTGATCCAGATTTCCCCAGTGGCAGTTGAAACAATCGGGTCCCAAATGGGTGCTGTGGTGGAAATGGGATCATCTAGCTCACACCCAAATGGGTCCTTAATGGGTGCAAAAATGTACCCATTCCTTAGATCCGGATCTTCTTAGATCTGGATTAAAGGAGCGCAGTGGAAAAACACCCCAAATCATCCTCTACCTTCTATTTTGCCTTCAACATTTTATAGCATCGGGGCCTTCTCCAGTGAGTCCTGTGGCAAAATTGTTTGAGCTTCAGTATTTGTCCTTCCAATGAACATTCAGGGTTGCCTTCCTTTAGTATTGACTGTTTTGATTTCCTTGCAGCTCAGTGAACTATAAAAGGTGGGGGAGGGGGAGGAAATGGGGCGCTTCTAGGGCCATCTGCTGGGACTCGAGAGCAGGAGAAGGTTTGTCCTTGTCTCTGCTTGAGATGCCCATGAGCATTTGGTGGGCCACTGTGTGCAACAGGATGCTGGACTAGATGGGCTGTGGCCTGATCCAGCAAGGCTTCTCTTATGTTCTCTTATGTAGGTATTCTCCAGAACTATAGTTTGAAAGTGCTGATTCCTCAGTGCTCAGCCTTCCTTATGGTCCAGCTGTCACATACATTACTACGGGGAAAACTGTAATTTTAGAGATGAAAACAGACCTTTGTCAGCAAAGTGATATCATAAACTTCAAAGCTGGGGCTGTAGTATTCTCCTTCTTCTTGTCAAGGTATGGAAGCACCAAAGGGTGGACCTGAACAACACAGGTTGGGGTGGTTGTAGACCTCTTCAAACAGGTCTATGGGTGATCCAGAATAAGGATTTCTTAGGACTGTTCTAGTCCCATGTGGACAAAACATATTAGACAGCTATTTGATCTGGTGTACTGACAGAGTGCAGAAATGCCTTTAGAAACAAAAGACAGATGCCTAGGTAAGGAAACCTGGGACACTTTCGTGCTTCCTTTCCCATCCCATGGATGGGAAAGATGCATTAGAAGCTAACGTTGACTAGCGCTTGCAAGCAGTAGTCAACGATTGCCTACCCCCAGTGCGATCGATCGATCACTTACCTGTTTTCAGTCACCACCTCAGCCAGACAGAATGCAAATGGTTGCTGGCTGGACCCTTAAGGTAAGGATATGGTCAGGATTGGGGCGGGTTTTATTATTTATTATTGATTTATTATTTACATTTATATCCCGCCCCATACCCGAAGGTCTCTGGGTGGGTTGCAACCTTAAAACAAGAGATTAAAACAGAATATGCATTAAAAGACTTTTAATGGGTTGCTTGTGGTGCACGATGCTATGCACCACAGGTAATTTACAGTTAGTCAACATCTGGACAGGCAACGGGCGCTTGTAGACTGAAAGCACCTCCTGTAACTGCAGATGCACCTGCCCAGATGTTGACTAATTGTAAACTATGGGCTGTGTTGCGAATTGGGCTCTGAACCTGGCCTGTTTAAGCTAAACATTGATCGCAGTGTCCTTGTGATTCAGAATAACTAATATAGGAGTTGAATGGCTTTCTTACGTTCACACCCACATAGTTGAATGCATTCTTCTAGCACACTGGGCTTGGACTAAGTACATACAGGATTATAGAGAACAGTAAAGTCAACAAGAAAAGGGAAACATGAATTAAATTATAAAAATTCTAATGGATTAACTAGAGTAAGGAGTTTTCTAATAAGCTTTTTTAAATAATGCATGTGATAGTTGGAAATTGTGATATCTGGGGATATTTATGAATTTAATTCCTCTGATAACTCAGGAACGTCTAGTTATACTATTTTAAGCAAAACCAGCATTACATCAAGTCCTGGAAATGCAGCCTTTCTAAATGAAAACATGACTGAGCATGCTCACTGCCATGGACTCACTTCACCACACTTCCATTCTTGAACTGCTTGTTGTTGTGGTTTTTGTAATGTTTATTGGAGATTTGTTGCTCAAGGAGCATATTTCAACTTTCCCCAACTTACTCTTTTCCAGATGTGGCATGCATGCTTTCATCAGTCCCCAGACACTGTGGCCATTCAAAACTTCCGAAACATTTATAGTTTGTGAGCTGCCCTCACACCAGTGATGTCCATTTCCATATCTTCCACTGATTCTTTGATTTTTCATCTCTAAAATTAGAAGACTGAACTTGAGTACTTCCTTAATTGAACTTTTTCTGAATCCTGCTTGAAGTAATTTTGTTGCTGACCTTATATTTACCTAAACATCTACTTGCATCGGTGTAATGGTTCCTAGGGATATTAGTCATGCATTTTTTAGTTTCAGAAAAGGTAGCAGCTTACAATTAAATGTCATGCAGCATTACAACATTGAAAACAAACAACCTGGAAATAATGCAAATAGATATAGGTAAAAATATAAATGTAAATATATTCTATACATATATGGAGAAAGAATGAGCAAGACAGATTGCATAGTAAATTTGATTTGCTTACTGCTATCTGTTCATAAAAATTCCCCATCTTGTCATTTTGTCAATATGCAATACATATTGAAAGATGTATCAGTCTGGCCAAAGTGTACCACTTCTCTTTTTCCATGATATGAATACAAATCTTATTATTACGTGTAAAGTACATTGTAAGCAGCAACGCAAGTTTGAAGTCTGTCTCTCACCCTTGCTAAACTTAATCAGTCTCTGCATTTGATGGTGGTTGTTTTTGAAGGTAGGAAACACAATATTATGACTAAGCTAAATATTTACAATAGCTTTAGGAAGGAATGAAATTATTTCCTTTAAAAAGAGAGAGACAAATCACTATTTTTTAAAGAAGTACCCAAATATTCCCATCTTTGTGAGATGCTTTTTCTTCACTGCTTTTTCAATTAACAGGAATCAGTTGGGAATCTCAGAAGACAATACTGTAATTTAGATAGCTAGTTTAGTCTTTATGACGTTGGGCCTGTTTGCACTTATACCTTCTAGCAAACTCTGGCCTGTTCACTAGTGAAGCCCAAGCGTATCTGTGCTGGGGAGCTGGGGCAATTCACCAGATGTTGCTTCAGTCTCCCCTGGAGCCATCCAGTAGTGTTCTGCTACAAAACAGTCCACATTCTTATCAGGAATAATTGGAAGCTGCATCTACACCCTCTTTTGAGTGTGGCGCAGTGAGTGGGCGTGGAGGCATGATTGCGGTTGTGCAGTTCTGTGCTGCATCCAGATCACCATGGCAGCACCCAAGCACACACCAAATGTTGCTTTGGGTGTTGCCATGGCGATGCAGCCTGGCTGTTCGCACTTCAAGTGCTGTTGTCCCAGTACAGGTCTTTTAAAGCGCTTGAAGTGAGCATGAAGCTGTGGCACTAGGTCTCTACCTGCCTAGTATGGAACTGTTATGTTCTGCTAGGCTGGTAAGTGCAAATTAACCTTATGTCCTTAAAGACAAAGTGAAGTAGGGCAGCATGGTATACTCATGTCTAGCTAGGGTTCTTTGGGTCATATGCCCCCTTAGCCTTGAAGGTTCATGAAATGGCCTTGGGCCACATCTTGTCTCTCGATCAAAAATTCTTCACAAGATTTTTGTGAAGGTAAAATGAACAGGGAGAAAATAATACACGCCACTGAGGTTTTTTTTTTTTTTTAAAGGACAGATATATATACCATAAACTTTTCTAAAAGCATGGTCACATGAGCAGTTTTTAACCAATTGTGATTCCCATCAAAAGCTAATAATATGGGATACAGGAGAGGCAAATGAAATTTACCAATATCAGTTCATCATGTCTTTGTAGCCACTTTGTAGGAATTAATTCTTGTGACGCTAACAGAAATCACAACGTCTTCCAATTTTTTCTCGAGCCTAAGTAAGAATATACCACATTCAATACGTCACTCTTCTTGTGTTAAATGCTTAGAGCAAGCAAATCTATTCAGATTTTTTATTCCTGGACAGGTCCACTTACATTAACATAAGCCATGCAAGAGAAAGGCTGAAAAATATTGGCAACATAAGTGTAAAAGTGTAACAGTGTTCACTATGTTTATGATAGTGTGAGAACTGATACAGAGTTACAACAAAGGCTTTGTTCACATGTAGCAAAAAAGTGTCTCAGAAAGCATTAGAAACTGTGTGAGCCCTGTGTTCTCATCCCATCTGTAATCTACTTTTTATAGGCTAAGACAGCAGTTCTTAACCTTTTCTTTGCCATGAACCCCCTTTACATAATGTTTGTTGCCATGGACCTCTGCCCCACCTTGCGCCCTCCCCACTGGCCTACCGCGGAACCTCTGTGAAGCATTCACAGACCCCCTGGGGGTCCAGGTTGAGAACTTCGGGGCTAGATTGTTCATCAGAGAGTGGAGGGCAGCCTAGTGTGAGAATGATTCTGTGTGCTAACTTTCTCTAAGCTGCCTCAGGGGTCCTTCTCCCCCCCTAAACTGCATGTGAATACAGCTTAAAAGAATAAGGCATAGTGCCTACTTTGACCAGATGGTGTCTCACCATCTTCCATACAGATGCACCACAATTTTCTTTCTACAACAGTCATGTTTCTTAACTCTTAAGCGGAATTTTACTGGGCATTCTCCTTATCCTAGCATCCCCATTGCCACAGCAAGGAGCGCTAAGAGTGAAATATAAGTGACTTTCATTAAGTTTGATTGCTAGCCTCCATCAGCTGTAATAGTAATAAATATGTACTCACGTATCACTTTCCGACAACTAGACCTCTCACAGTGCTTTATATCAAAATAATTTCAGATCTTTTTTTTAAAAAAAATAAGTTTGAGAAGCACATCTAACATAAATATGTTATATGTGCATAATTGAGTGCTTCTATAGTTTACCTCTAGAATAAAATTTTCCAGCTGCAGCCAAAGCATTTTTAAGGCAGTACATATCTCTTAACCAATGCTGCTGTTCTCATCCTCTATTGTTTGTCTTATTTTACTGTGGATGTATATCTAGATGAGTCTGTTACTTCCCAAACATGGCTCTGGATCTTCATTTTGTTGACTTCATTGTGCTTATTCTGGTAGCAGTGGCCTAGCCAGTGGGAACAAAGGTATAAGTTCATAAAATTCCAATTAGTTTTGTCTCCCCGTGGATTATTTTATTTTCAGGGCGTGTAAAGAATTACTTTCGACTACGCAGTCCCACATTTCAAAATACAAATGTTTGTGTGTAAAATAGAAGCATGGAATAGAATCAGACCAGACACAGATGTTTAACAGTGCATTAGGACCAGGTTAGGTTACAGCTTACCCTAGGCTGACCCTCTGAGCAGAGAAACTTTGGCTTTCAGTTTATAGATCATGTGTTAAATTTAATATGCCTTGGCTCACTTAGAGTAATATAAGGATATCTGAGGAATACAGCGAGAGAAATAGAGAATGAGACATTTGCAGAAACGGAATGAAATGTTTGGGATGCAGTCCCATGCTTTTACAGCAGTGAACATCAATCACACTTTCCAAGAACACTGCAGGCATAAACCCAGGTCTCTGTTGTGGCATTTCACATTATGAAATACCAGCCCACCAACGAAAAAGATCTGTACAATAGAAAACAACCATGACAGTGAGAAGATTAGACTAGACATACACACCCTGATAGTTTACATAGATATGTGGTTTCTTAGTTTAAGGGCATTTGCTTTCCCTCTCCTCCCTGGTTTATTTTGTAGAAATATTTCACAAAAAATAATTTGATCATTTTCATTGCCACGTTCTTAGCTACCACTTCTTTCTTCTCTGCTTTTTCTTTCTCTTTGTTCCAGGCTTGCACCTTCCTAACGCACAGGAACAGTTGGAATTTCTTTCTTGAAAATTTAATTTCATTGGGAAAAGGTTTATTAACATTTCCCAGTTGTTCCTTACTCGCCAAATCATGAGATTTTTTTTTTTTTGTCGTTTCCGCACAGTTTAGTACTCCACAAACTGTTTCAGGAAAGCAGTCCATACAAAACTAAACATTTGTGTTTCAGAGGAGTTTTGTGCTATTTTATTTTGTATACATTAATTGGTAGTTTAATTAAAATTATAAATGTAGGGTAGTCCAAATCCATCCAAGCTTTTTAAGACTGGATAATTCAGACCAGTACTGTCTCTGCAGCTGGCTGTCTGCCAGGATACTAAGTGGCAGAGGCGTCAAGCTGTTGCGACTTCTGAATCTCAGCTACTTGTTAACACCACTCAGGCCTGCAGTCAAGCCTCAGAAGATATGAGTCCACTATATATGAGTCTCATCTGAGACCGATATGAGTCATTTAACTTCATTAGAGTCTAACAGCAAGGAGACGCCATTTGAATTTCCAGCAGTAGTAGTACCATTCTCCCCTGGAAGCATATGAATAGACACTAGTCTCACTGTCTTTATTCATAAGGTTCTTGCACCTTCTAAGAATGCAGTATTTGTAGCCCGTGGGCCTGTTTGCATGTAGCTCTTAATAAGTGCTGGTCCACTCACTGGTGAGGTGTGTCCACACCTGGCCACCACAGCAGCTCACTGGGAGTGGCTGCAGCCTCACAAGAAACCATCCAGAAGTCCACACACTGTCCAGGAGCAAGTAGCTCACTCTTGGAAGCTGCATCTGCACCCTCTTTTGGATATGGCATGGCAAATGGACGTGGTGGCACAACTACAGCTGTACAGCATCCAGATCACCATGGCAATCTGGTCTGCCCTCCCCTGGCCATTTCTAATTCAAGTGGCAATAGCCCATTATGGGACTTTTCCAGCACTTGAAGTACAGATGGCCACTGTCATGTTACAGTACCGTACTTGACTGGTATGGTGTTATTATACCATACCAGTCCATAAGGACAAAAAGGCCTTATATGTCCTTATACAGGGATTCTTTTAAATGTTTCTCATCTGTACTCCGTCCTCAACTCATCCGTGACAAGCCATGACAACTGCTTCCTTCTGTCTAAATTAATTGCACTCATAAATGCAGCAGATCAGGAATAGAAGTACAGTTCCCTAATGACTTGTGTTTGTAACCAGCCCTTTACCAGAAGTTACAAAAAGAAAAAGGCACAATATCCAAGAGTCATATTTTGTTCGTTTGTTTTTAACATTTGTATCCCGCTTGCCCAAATTTGCAAGGCACTTTAAGGATGAACCTTCTATGATTGCATGGAGTTAGATTTGCTGCAGTTGTGAAGAGAGCGACAGACAACTACCGTATTTTCCGGCGTATAACACGACTGGGTGTATAAGACGACCCCCAATTTTTCTACTTAAAATGGAGATTTTGCAAAACTGGGGTGCAGCCTAAACTGAGCCTCGGACTTGGGGAGAGCTGGCAGGCTTACCTGCTAATCCCAATCATGTGGCTTATAGCTTTCCTTCTGGCGCTGAAGCAAGGAAAAAACCTTGCTCTGATAAAGATCTGTGGCTGCAATGCAGCTTTGGAGTCTGCCTCCCTAGCGCGATTCGTCTATGATCCTGTAGGGGAGGGGGTGTTCCACCGAGCAAAATATGAAGAATCCTGCCATCATTTTCTCTTCAAAAGCCTCTCTGCTTTCAACCCCTCCCCTACTGGATCATAGACGAATCTCGCGCTAGAGGGCCAGACTCTTCTAAAGCAGAGAAGAGAAAATGAGGGCAGGATTCTTCTTTTTTCACTCCGTTTAGCAAGGTTTTTTCCTCGTGTCAGCACCAGAAGGAAAGCTACAAGCCACATGAATGGGATTAGCAGGTAAGGCTGCCATCTCTCCCCAAGTCCAAGGCTCTGTTTAGGCTGCACCCCAGTTTTGTGCTGGCAGCTGTGGCCAGCAGGACCCGGGTGAGGGTATTACTGGTGTATAAGATGACCCCCAACTTTTCAGAAGATTTTTTGGGGTTAAAAACCCGTGTTATACGCAGGAAAATACGGTACATTCTGAGAACATGGACAAGTACTGTGGCCCAACCCATTGCATGCTGCCCCTCTTGGCCCAGGTATGGCTGAGTGGGTCCAAGGAATGATGAATGTCTCACTGAGGAAGGGTATACGTTAGGCATATGTCTAAATGTTATATATATGTTCAGAGCATATATACGTAAAGGGTCTTTCAACACAGGGGCGTTGGCATTCTCTGACAGTTAAATCTAGGAATTGGATGCACGTGAAATTTATTACAAGTGGGTAATTGCATTAATACATACATATTTGTAACAAAATTACAAGTGGTATACAGATGACAGTAATAAAAATCCACACAATACTTTATAACTTCTATTGTAGGGAATAGAAATGGATTCCTTTTGGGGAGTGATAGAGCAAAGAAAGAAAGGACCACAGTTTTCAGGAAGCCTCAAAGCAGTACAAGAGAAATAAAAAGGTATACTTGTCTTTATAGAATATGGAGTCTTCTTAGAGAAACCTATAGGATTCAGGTAGTACCTGGAAGGTGGACTAGATAGTTTTGAGAGGTAAAGAGAAGACAACTGGCTGACCTACTGAATATCAAGAAGCTTCAAAGAGAACTGGCTGGTAAAAAGGAAAAGTCATTTTTTCATTATGGTCAGGAGTGGGGTGTTACAGGTGATCATGAGGCGGGTAAAATAAACTTAGGTTCCACAAAGAAGGAGAATAGTTTAATTCTGCATAGTGTTAGGGCCGGGTGAGGGAATTAAGAGGATCCATTACATTGCAAGATATCATCTATGATAAAGAAAGCCAGGTATCTTTTAAGTTACAACGTTTTTTGTGGAATTGTCTTTCTGTGTAAATAAAGTATATAGCTTTGTTAAACAATTCTGGTATTTGTCTCATAAGAATGCAAAAGGTCTTCTACACATGGAACAGAATTGCCTCCAAATGATTGTTTTCTGAATGGTCTGCTGCTTTCTGTAGCTTTTCCAGGTATACTTACCCATAGATTTTAGTCCTGCCTTCTCAATAATAATATAATTTAAAAGTCGGATTGAGGATTTTTAAAAAACAGACAGGACACCCATCCTTGGGCTCAGAAACATAAAAAAAAAACACTACAGCTCAGTTGCTAATATATGCGTGAGCAAGTTGCTGGAGAAGGTGGTGAAAGTTTAGTTGTAGACATGCCTGAAGTAAGCTGGTTATCTAGATCCATTTCAGTTGGTGCACAGGCCTGAAACTGCTGTGCTCAGGCTTGGTTGACAACCTTTCTTGGGAGAGAGATGAGGAATGTGACCCTGCTGCCTCTCTCTCAGCAACTTTGATACCACTGAGACTATTTTATCCTGGAAAAGCTTCAGGGATTGGGAGTTCAATCCAATGTAATACTGCTGTTTTGCTCCTGTCTTCAAGGCTGATAGGGGAGACTAGTCATGAAAAGTTGTTGTTTTTTCAGGACCTTGGAAATTAGTCAGCTGAGATCCCCAGGGTTACATTTATCTTCCATGCTTTTCAAGACTCTGTTTGGAGCTTTTGGAAGCAGTCATCAGGAGATTTGGAGATGGCATCAGTAACTTGATGACATTACAACTTTGTTTCCCTATTCATTCTGAATCAAGAGGTATACTGTGGTCTTGGCCTTTGCCTGATGCCTGGAAGCAGTAGTTGGTTGGAAATAGACCAATATATTTTCAGTTAAATCCAGGTTGCTCAGTTGTCTGCACTGCCCAAAATACCTGCTTCCCAGTACAGCGGATTCACCAGCAGTGCCCTTCATTGGTCAGAGACACTTAGGCATAGTGACCCATGCTTTCAAGCAGGAAGCTGAGACAGGGCCTTTGAGTTGGTTTCCGAGTTATAGAATGACTCCTCCTTTGAGGTGCATTAAAGTCTGGCATTTTTAGATGGTCGGCAAAAATGTACTTGTTTACTGTGCACTTGTGTGTGTGCGCGCACATGCATGCATATTCTTTATTTAATCTTTTTCTTTTAGTTCCAAGTGCCAAAAGGACCTTTGTTTTTTGTGGCTTTTTTTTTAAGTTCAGAATCTTTATTGAACAAAAACAAAGGAACAATAACAAAGGGAGAGGGAGTAACAATAGAACTTTTCATGATCGACTATATTACACAAGAGAGCCTTTGTATATAACATTAATACCATCATACATGTGACTTACTCATTAGAATATAAAACTTTTCTTACATACATGTTCTAAGGCTTATGAAATTGAATTAGAAAGTTAGTGGTTTGTTTCGAAAGGACATAAGCTGTTCCTGAAGTTTGTAGAAGAGGGTTCTACATGTCTAGAAAGGGATGTGTTTTCTTTTGCCCATTAAGTCTGCACTATTAAACTGTGATAGATTCTGATATTATGACATCAAACAGTTTGGCGTATCGGCTATTAAGATATTAAGCAAGGAGAACCTTCCAGTTTTGGGTGATTAACTTCTTCACCATTAAAATGATAAAATGTAACAAAAGTTGGGCATGTTTGGGAATTGTGTCCAAATCAGGGAAAATGTGAAGTAAGCAAGTCCCTGCCAAAAATGCAAAAGAAAATTGGATATATTTTTGACATTCTGCTTCAGTGATACGGCTTATTGTGTTAGCCCTCTGATGCCATTTGCTGTAAGGTGCCTGTATAAATGTATATTTGCTTTTGTAATCACATTGTAAAGGTCAAGTAAAATCAGCTAAAAATAAACAAATGAACAGATAAATATATTTTTGCTAAAAATTAAAGTAGTTTTTCAGATTTTCAAGAGGGTTAAAAAAGAAAGAAAAGGCACTTCAACTCGAACTTACGTATTTGCTAGAAGGAAGGAAAGAGGGAAGAATAGAAGATCCACAGCTGGACAATATGTTTGTTAGGCCCAATCAGAATGTCATTAAATATTTTATTTATAGTATTTGCATTCTGCCCTTTAACTAGAGGTCCTGGGGGTGGGGGTTATAACATACAGTGGTACCTTGACATACAAGTTTAATTCGTTCCGTAACCTTGCTCTTATGTCAAATCGCTCGTATCTCAAAGCAATTTTCCCATTAATCCATTCCACCTCCCAAAACACCACCTCAGTTGTTTTTGTTATGTACTGTACTGTATTTACACACTCGTATCTCAAATCTTGCTCTCATCTCAAAGCAAAATATCACTCGCTCGGCGGCTTGTATCTCAAAACACTTGTATGTCAGGGCACTTGTATGTCGAGGTACCACTGTATAATAATATAGACATTAAAATGTATTTAATTGTGACAAGCCTTTGAGTTCTACCGATCTCTTCATCAAGCAAGATTTTCACAAAGCAAGAGTTATATCCAGTATATTTTGCATCTAATTTATAGATAGAAGATTGATTCCTAACATACTAATGTTGTTGGTGTTTTAATGAACATGCAGCATTTAATTGGTTTTATTAAATATATCCATCTTGCAAACTCCATTGATGACAAACAATTAATGTGTGTATAAATTCATCAAAGATGTACGTATGTAGACAAAAGAAGGTTGAATGCATGCTTGCAGCTTTTTGCTACACCTTTTTCCTGAGCAGATGCTAGGAATTAAACCTAGGACCCTCTGCATTCTAGGCAGCTGCTCTACCACTGAGCTTTCTCCATCATTTAGTTTATCCTGTCATTCTTTCCATTGGGCCTAGGATATTGTACAGTGTACAGTATAGCACATAAAATCTCC
The DNA here is from genome assembly GCA_023333525.1 of Aspidoscelis tigris stejnegeri. NCBI lineage: Eukaryota > Metazoa > Chordata > Lepidosauria > Squamata > Teiidae > Aspidoscelis > Aspidoscelis tigris. Next base: position 101,757,891 of record JALMGA010000001.1, read on the forward strand.
CCTGGCAATAGATAACATAAGAACTTAAGAGGAGCCCTGCTGAATCAGGCCACAACCCATCTAGCCCAAGCATCCTGTCTCACACGGTGGCCCATCAGTTACCCATGGGCATCTCAAGTAGAGACAAGGGCAGATCTTCTCCTGCTCTCGAATCCCAGCAAATGGCCTTAGAGGCATCCTGCTTGTGCCTCAGCCTAAAAGATGAACTTAGACATCAGTTTTAGTAGACATTGATCTGTCCTCCATAAATTTGTCTAACCTTTTCTTAAAGCCATCTAGCCTGGTAGCTGTTACCACCTCTTTTGGCAGCAAATTCAATAGACTGATGACTGTCTGGGTGAAGAAACCACCTTTTACAATAACCAACTTTAGCCCCTAAATGCATTTAGATTTTTAATTTTTATTATCTGTGAATGTAGCTAGAGATGGGAACAGCGAAGATCCCTATAAAGATATAGAGTAATTTAAAGTGACCCAGCCTACTAGTTAGTTCCTTCACTGGTTTACATGTCTTGATCAGTAAAATGAGGGAAATGGCACGGTACTGCTTTATTCATAAATAACCACACACTACTGAATTTGCTGCAGCAAGACTGAAAAAAGGCAGAGTGGGTGCATCATAGCAGGAGTAAAACACATATTTTGAATGGTGAAAATACCAAACCGTCAGCATTCCAAGTCAAATTTGCACAGGCCTGTTGGAAATCAGGAAATGATTCTGCCAGTGGTCTCCTTAAGTACATGGCAGCTTTCTTGAAACTTGTTCTTCATGGTATGCATGTATGTTGGTAAAAGTTCTGTGCTTCAGCAGAGCAGCATTGAGAAGATCTTAGAAGTGGTTTCCTGAAACATTTTTTATGCTACAAGTGATGATCTTCATTACTGACACTTTGCACTAATACTGCACTTGTGGTTGTTAGTTGCATCAAGCTATCTTGTCATCTTGATCAGCGTGAACACAATTGCTAGCCATCTTGGCCTGCCTTTACTAAGATCTCATTGTTCTTCCCAGGAGATCTCAGTACCCTTCTAGCCCTCTTGTCCACTTTTCTCTTTCTTCAGTTTTTTTTTCTAATCCATTTTCTGTTTCCATCACATATCCAAAATGTATCAGTTTCTACTGGCTCATCATTGCCTCAGAAGAATATTTTATATGATGCAGGACCACTCTACAGTCTGCAGCCTATGGCATTCTTTGAATCTGTCTGCAGATGTATAATTGAAAGCTTGCATTTATGTTCATTGTTTATCAGTTTCTAGCTTTCAGGTCCATATATATTATTCAAGGGGTTTTTTTGTCAATCAAGTATCCTTCATTGTCTTCACTAAGCTTGTCTTTGCCCTTTTCTCTTTATTTTTCTAGCCCTCTTCTCTTTTTGTCTATTCTGGAGACCCAAACTATTTGCCAGCTTCACTTCAACAACACCTGTTAATTTTAACAACAAAAACTTTAAGATGGACGTTACCATCTTTTATTTAGCATTAACTCAAATTTGCACTTTCCATTTCTGTTTTTCCTAATTTTTCTTTCAAGCAGAAAAGAATGGTATCATCTTTGCATCTTAGATTGTTATGGTGTGTCTTTGAGTTGGCACCTTTTTCCATACAGCTATTTTTACTACATATTAACTACAGAAGTTTAACAGAATATAAATTATTTTTCTGCTCTATCTCTCTCTGCATCCACACAATTTAAAAGGTGGCCCAGAGTGGCTTAGAACTGGTAGTATGTGGACAGTAGTTACATCTCACCTCTACTCCATGTTAAAAGGCCAGCAAATGATTTTGGATTACAGATGGGCTGGGAACAAGCATGTAGATGCTACCATATCTAATCCACTTTTGTGACATTTTTTAAACTCTGGTTGTAGCCTCTATATTCAGTTCTCACAGTATTTTACTTTTTATTGTATTCTTAAGGAGAATATCTGTATATTCCACATTCTGGCACAGTTTCTGTACCTCTGATGATCTTTTGCTCTCCATTATCCATCTTATGTTACCTATTTGTTCTCATAGCCTGTTCATTTGAGAGTTCTCTCTTCATGTACTCTCCTTCATAAAATTTTGAGTGAAGCTGCTTGCATGAGGAATTAGCATCATGTTTTGCTAATCTGCAAATTTTCTAGCATCTCCTTTCCTCAGTATAGTTATATACACTTGATTTTTCCAATTTCTAAGTTGCAATGCCTTGTCTTATATTTGATGATACAGAGCTGTTGGAATTTTGACTACCTCTTCTACAGCTTTAAAGAGTCCTGTAGGTTTAATCTGTGCCTGACACTCTGCTGTTTGACAGTTGGTCTAATTCTCATCAGTCCACACTTTATAATATAGTTGGTTCTTGAATAAATTCTTTCTGCAAATGTTTTTGTCATTCTGTAATTCCTCTGGTGATAATTCTTGAGCCATAAACTTTCCTGAGATTTCTCTGATCTTCTTAAAAAGGTCTCTCATTTCCACTTTCTTCTTATATTTTTCTGATTGCTGACATCTCTGATTGAGACATCTTTTCTTGTTCCTTCATGCTTGGCACTGGAATCTATTGTTAATTTATCGTGCTTGCTGCCCAGAGCTTTCATCTTCTGTCTTTTGCTAGCAGACATTATACACGTTTCTGAAACTTATGTGAATTCTTCCTTCTTCAAAATTTTGGGAATATTTTTATTTGGCTTAGATTTTATTTTGTTTCTTTTCCCCCTGCTATGCAAGCTCTCTTCTGCCAAGTGTGCATCACCTTAAATCAGTCTTGTATTTAGACTTATATTTTCCAGATAACATCCTGCTGCCACGCTTGTGCTGTTTAATTTTCCTAAGTTTAAGTGTATTTTTAACACAGTAATTCACTGTACCTCAAAGTGTCTTGGCTGATTTAATTGCACTCTTCCGCATTCTGTTTCTTTGATCATGGTACTGTCGGTCTGATGATTTTTCTGTTACTTGAAGAAGACACTGGCAGTTAAGAAATAATTCTCTTTTAACCTAACTCAGTTAATTTCTCTTCAGCAGTGTGAGTTCAAATCTTCCTGTGATTTCTGTCATTTCTCAATCTTTTATATTCCAGGCATCCCATAATAGTAGAACAGCTTTCATGAGTGGGGTACTTCACTGTATACATGTCACACCTATACTTAAGCAATTGCACTGGTTGACAAATTAGCCACCAGGCCTACATAAGAGAGGCCCTGCTGGATCAGGCCACAGCCCATCTAGTCCAGCATCCTGTCACACACAGTGGCCCGCCAAATGCTCATGGCATCTCAAAGAAAGACAAGGACAAACCTTTTTCTGCTCTTGAATCCCAGCAAATGGCATTAGAAGCATCCTGCTTCCACACACACACACCAGCCTGAAAGATGTACCTAGGCATTCATTATAGTAGCCATTGATATATCTGTCATCCATAAATTTGTCTAACCCTACCTTGAAGTGATCTAGACTGGTAGCTGTCACCACCTCTTCCGGCAGCACATTCCATAAACCGATGACCCTTTGGGTGAAGAAATACTTCCCCTTGTTGGATCCAACTCTCCTTCCCATCAGCTTCATAGAGTGCCCCCTGGTTCTAGTGTTGTGCGATAGAGAAAATTTTCTCTATCCACCTTTTCAATACCATGCATAATTTTATATACTTAATTAGGCCTGATTCAAGACTTTGTGCTTGACATACAAAACCCTAACCAACATCAGACAAAGGTACAGGATGGACTGCATCTTCCAATACAGATAACTATAAAACCATTTCTGTACTTACATGTTAATCCAGATCAAGGATCAGTACACTTTGTCTGCATGGGACTAGAATAGATCCGAGTCACAACTGTGCTAAAGGCTCAGTCATCCAGACTAGTGGTAGACCAGATAAAGGTGGTCTACATGTGTGCTAGCATTCTCTGATCCAGATCAAGGAAGAAGCCTCCACTTATAGAATGAATGTAGGAAGAAGATGGGCATGGTGTTGAGTGGCATACACAGTTCTAACACAACTGCAAAGACACCTTTGCAGCTCCTCTGCAAGAACAGCTGCACTGATGGCAGTGGTGTCTTTGCAGGACCTGTGAAGACACCTTGCATCTGCAGCAAAGGTGTCTTTGTATTGCTTTTGAAGATGCCACATCCCCCTGCTACCCAGATGTAACATTTGATTGGCAAGGATGTAGCCAATTGCTTTAGGTGTTGGAGGTGCTTTGGGCCAATTATATCTTTACGGCATTATAAATGGCATAATTGATGGTGTCCTTCTTGAGTATCGTTGTCAGTGCATGTTCCAAATGAAATTATATGAAATTGAAATATTCCATTTTGTTCATTTAAATATTCTTATTCCAAACATTAGTCTGGTTTGCTTCATTTCCACTTTGGTGAGTTTATGTCTTCCTTGATTTGTGTTTTCTCATGTGGCATTGTCTGATGGTGTGTGTTCTTGAGAAATAAACTCCATATTTAGCATTGGCAACATCAGCAAACAAACATTCTTGGAGCACTGATCTGGCCCATGATTGCTTTGAAAGGTGTGGATGTTTGATACTCTTCCACAATAATAAAATGGTGTCTTCAGATCTAGATGCGTCATCATCTGACACCGAAACATACCTGAACTAAACATGTTCTTACGGTCTTCTTGGAAGCAACACAGAAATGATTTACCAGGATGTTTTTTAGAAAGTTTTGGAGTTTATTCTTTCAGGTGAATTGGCTTCCTCAGTTCTACAGAGCCCATTATCCCTTGCCCCATTTTGGATTATCTTACAACCCTCCCCTTTTGGTTTTGCTAACATGGCCATCAGAACTCCTAAGCTGCCCTACCTTGCAATAGCAGTATCTTTGTTCCTCAGGACCAGGGTTAAGGAAAGAAGATTGTTGTTACCATTCAACAAACAAATATATGGGAAATTAATGGCCTCACTTTTTAATTGCTATTATGAATTAGAAGATTATAGCTGTTCATTTACATTGTTTAAATTATTATTGTTTTTTTAATGAGATTTAAGAAAAAAGGCAGGTCAACCCTTTTTTCTGAACTGGGAGTTAATTTTGCTCTTTTATTTTCATATTTCAGGTTGACATTAGCTGACTTGTGAGAATCTTTCCTTGTGACTCTTCAGACAGTCTTATCTTAATGGATTGCTGCAACCTATTAATTTCTCCATTTGTCCACTACCCTGTTTCGTGAGGATATAAGCCAGCACGGATCCTGGAAGAGTTATATGTAAGTCCTCCTTTTGATTCTTGTTTAATAATTAAAAAAAAAGGATTTTAAAAAAATAGATGTCTGGGAAAAGAAAAGACAATCCATATAGTGCTTGTTAAAGCACCCTAAAAGCAGTAATTCACCAGATAACATCAGGCTGTGAATAAATTGATCCTGAAGTACTATTATTGTCTCTTTTAAAATGGAGAATGTAATTTTGTCATTTTGTGAGTTTGCTAAGTACATTTTCTGCCACAGCAGAGATTGTCACAAAGTAATTTATAAATAGCTTAAGTATTTGTCTCAAAAGTAGATGCGGCTGGTGTAGTGTATTTTTAGAGGAATATTTCACAGTTAGGTGCAGAGAATGATACTTTGTGATAGATGACTTTATACATCTTTCATCCTTTGAGTGGGTTTTGTCAGTCATTTCTTTCCACAGTTTTGCAACATTTGCAATCCTCAACCGCTGGCCACATTTTTAAAGCTTCCAGTGGTATATGCACAACAGAAACCTCCGGCTCCTTGCTGTGTGAGACAGGAAAGAAGGCCCTGTATAAATCCCTAGTGAAGCAAGTCTCATGTCAAATATGTGCCTTGCTGGCAAATTATATGGATTTCTAAGATACATTTTTCAGTTCTTAACAAAACATTTCAAAACCAAAGTAGGCATTTAGTGCTGTCCTGTCATGGCATTCACTGTGGCAGGTGCTCTGCTTGCACAGGTTCTTTTGTCATATCAAGAAAAGTCCTCAGAATAACAATATTTTCACCCCCAGGTGCCCTTACCTGACTGGTTTAAAGTGTCTTCCTTTGTGCTGACCACACACAGCATCTCCAATAATGTAATGTGAGGAAATGCTTCTAATTTTAGTATCAAAATAATACAACTCTGCATGCCACTTGCTGAGAACAAAAACACGTGGCAAGAGAGAATGATTGTTTCATTCTCATTTTCGATTTCCTGTATTTGCCCAGTTAATCACTGGCCTGATTCACACTGACCTGATTGGAGTGGCCTAGGTAATGTCCAGACCAGCCAAGGCCATTCACATACTGGTCATAGGAACTTCTCTGTTCTGTCACGCGCAGTGGCAGGTCTGTGAATGTCCATGTCCCAGGCCTTGCATCCTACGCTTAGATACCCCACCCACCCTTCACCATGATTGGGTGAGGAGAGGGCACCTGCTCTGTGCAAGGGTCAAGCGAGCTGGGTTAGGACAGGAAGCCTGGAAGTGTCCCATTCACATTGCTCCTGAGCCGTTCCCCACAGCTGTCCAGAGCAGGTCAGGGTGGGGAATAGGCAGGAGACCTCGGAGACTCTTCCAGGTGGATCGCAGTGCAGACAGTGCATTTCTATCCTCCGACTGCCCGCTGTGAAGTGCTGATTTAGATCAGCCTTTGGCCTGGTCCATCAAGACTCAGTTTATGTATTATTCTGTATCCTTGATCTTTTGTTATACTATTTTTGGTTGCTTGTCTTGGAAAAAGTTGATGGTGTGATCATATGTCCACGTTCATTTAGGATGGGCTTGCCCTGTTTCTGCAGTGAGTGAGTGCAAAATCTCTCCAGCTATAGCTTCCTTGCTGTGGAACTGCTGCTGCCACTATATCTAATCAGCTTTCTTGACTTGGATAATTGGAGGATTTATATTTTACAATTCTGTAGTGCTAGGATAATAGTAAAATAACAGGCCTTTGTGAATCTAAGGATTATATTGTCTGAGGTGGTACTATATTGCCTGAGGTTGTGATATTATCCTATATGCTCACACTGTTTTTAATCAATAACTATGTAAAGCAATGCATATATAACCAGCACAACTCTTTTGCCTTATTGGGTCTTTCATCTCTGCTGTAAACTGATCCTTTCACCTAGAAATGCTGAGGACTGAATATCCTGCATGTCAAACACGTGTTCTGCTACTGAAAGATGTCTCCATCCTCTTTTTCACTTCTATAAGCTGGCTTGAATTTTTCTGAAATTACTAAGTGTGTGCGCCCATGTGTGTTTTCTGCAGTTCTGAAAGACCTATTCAACCTGTAATAATCCATTTGTAAAGTAATCTCTTTTAAGTGGATTATTACAAAGGCAAAATGCCTTCTAGCCCACATTTCTTTCTTCCCCTACCAATGGACCTTACAAAGGCTTTTCTGAAGAGCTAGTGAAAGCCCTGTCCTCCATTCATACAAAACCAGAGCTTTGAAAATCAAAGTGGCCATAGTGTTCCAGCTTCACATTCTTTTGCCTTCCTGTGATTACTAGAAATCACTCCTGCCCTACAGTCATCCAGGCAAGGGGAAGTGGCATTGAGTGCAGGCCATTTTATGTGTAACATATATGTGAATGAATTCTGTATTGGGGAGGTATTTCATGTGCTGGTATGTCACTGAGTAAGATGAAAAAGGAAATATAAACCTTCTATTAGTCTTGGAACAGGAAAATGTTCAGGCTTGTAATCTGTAACAAGCACTTCACTTGAGGCATCTCTGTGTTCTGCATGAGCATAGGAATGCTTTCTGCTTGGAGAAATACGCAGAGGTATTTCCCTGGGATCCTAAAGAGATCTAAGCCATTGTGCATTCCATGAACGTAATATTTGCAGCAAATTAGGTTTTTATACTCATATTTATTTGTTTAAAATATTTTCATACAATCTTTCATTAAGAAGATCATCAGGGTGATTCACAGAGGAAAAACAGGCGTGTACATATTCAGAGGTGTGCATGCACAGAAGCACACACGTACATATATCTGTATGGCACAAAATGCAGCGCAGTAAGAACAAGTTAGAAATATCACAGAACAAAATTTACATGGCATTAGAATTCAAACTAAAGACACAAGAGGAGCCCTGCTAGATCAGGCTACAGCTCATCAAGCATCCTGTCTCACACAATTGCTTCTGGGCCTTCTCAAGCAAAAAACATTCACCTGGTTTCAACTCCCTGCAATGACCTTTAGAAGCATCTTGCCTTCCTTCCAACCTGAGGCTAAGTCACACTTGGCCTCTTAGTTTGCAATAGGTTAACATCTGGGCAGGTGTATCTGCACTTGTAGGAGGCATTTACAGCCAAGAAACACCCCTGCCTCCCCAGATGTTAACCTGTTGCAAACTAGCTGTGGTGTGAAATCATGCACCACACACAAACAAACATTAACTAGAAGCGTACCTGACACATCCACACCATGACCATTTGCACCATTTCTGGTGTGAGGGGTCATCTGAGGTACTGCGCAAGTGCACTGGCACATCAAATGACCCCAAATGCAACTGCACAATGTGTGGAGCATCATTGTCGCCATGACAATAGTGCACACACAGTTGTGCCAGGTGCTACAAAATGGCAGCACCCTGTCAGAGATCAGACACACAACCGGACACAGGCAAGTGTCCAGGCGCATTAGGGTTAGACTGCTGTGTACTAACATTTCCAAGCATTCCCTGGACCTTACTATGTTCTCTTCCCCTGCATTTTTCTCTTGACTGCAGGCAGGGAGGAAGAGATGAGGAGAGAGAGGCAGGGAAGAGGGTCAACAGGCTGGGAATAAGAGATGGGGGCGGAGGAAGCAAGTGCAAAGGGGAAGAAGGGGGGAAAGCATGTAGAGAAGATGGGAGAAAGATGGTGATGGCAGCAACCGCAGCCTCCCTCCCTCCCTCCCTCCCTCGGTATCCTGGACCCTGCTACTTTTCCCTTTGGTGACTAGAGTGGGAGTGGAATACAAGCTGGTGGCAGAAAGTGGATGCAGCTGATAGAGAAAATCAGGGGATCAAGCAGGAGACTCCTGCTTTTTGGATCAACTTCAGAGTCAACTCCAGCTATGAAAGTGGCCTTGAAAAGCATCAAGGGGGACAGACTGAGGAGGATAGCAGAGGGCAGGGAGAAATTGCAGGGGGGAAGGAGCAAGGGCTGCTGCCAGTGCCAACACTGCTGCTGCAACCCTTCACCACAGATGCTCAGTGGCACAAAGGCCAGCGGGCTGCAGAAGTTTGTGTGTGGGTAGTTACTCCAGTGGGGTGAACTTTGCCAGCCAGGTAGAGAACTTGCCAAGGATTTGTGGAAGCCAATGCCGCCGCTGCTCCTTTGACTTAAGGGTGGGCAATCATTGCCGCTCCATTCCCTCACCAGTTGCCACTGCTGGTGCTATAGCAGGGGGACAGAAATTCTCTTTCCTGAAGATGGAGAGAATGTGGGTTCTAGTGTTGGGCAGGAGAGAGGGAGAAAGGAGAAAGGGAAAGAAAGAGAAAAGGGGGAAGGGATGAGGCAAAAAGAAAAGTAAATCCTTCTGAAATCCAAATTCTCCCCTCTGATTTAACTTGGTATTTGTAAGCCCCCATATTGCATGATAGGCTTGGGGGGGGGGGAAACCTGGGCTAAAAAAAAACCAGTTCTAAGGGATGCGGGTGCTATGTGTGCCTGCATTCCCATTTCAAAGCAATGTGCAATGGGGATGTTGCTTGCTCTCATTCACCATGTGCTTTTTCTCCCCCTCCACCTGTATCCATCTAAGTCAGTGGTTCTCAACCTGGGGGTCGGGACCCCTTTGGGGGTCGAATTACCGTTTCAGAGGGGTTGCGACAAGCCTCCTGCTGCCCTTCCCCCCTACCTCCCAGCTGCTCTGCCCCCCTGGTTGGGGGTCCCCACAACATGAGGAACTCCATTAAGGGGTTGCGGCATTAGGAAGGTTGAGAACTGCTGATCTAAGTACAACTTCAGTTCTGCATCTACTCCACAGTAAATCCTTTTGAAGGCTAGATCAGTTTTTTTTAATTTTTGTAATTGCAGCTTTGCAGAAATGTGCAATTTCAAAGAAATTTGTAATGGGGGAAGAGCTCAGTGAAAAGGGGAGGAATGTGTGAGGGGTTCAGTATTCATGGTAGTGAAGCCAGTGGTCAGCAAATCACTCCCACCTCACCTGCCCCCGCCAAAAAATCTATGGAAGCATGTGACCCCTATTGAAGTTGTGTGGTGCTGGTGAGACACTGTTGAGATAAGGGGGACTGTGCCCCCAAACAAACACAGCCAAAGCACCAACCAGTATGCGTCCCCACCTCCCACCTTGCCCCTGCCATTTTTGAAGAAAATGATAGGCTGCACTCACCCTAAATCTGCTGAAGCAAAAGTCTGGTTTTCTGTTTCCCTTGTACATTGCCAAGGAAAATGGGGATACATTGTCCTTACCAAGTGTTGGAGAGTAAGAAGGAGGCAAATGAAGTGTGACTTCCACTTTGTCTTTTCTTTTGTTCCCCTTTCCCACCCCCCACAACAAAGTCTGCCATTGGACAGGAGGACATGGGCAGCAGCACTCCAAAAGTACGGTTTCCTCTCAGGATAGACGATTTGCTTTGTTCTCCCTTTCAAAATAAAACAGACCAGTGCTCTGAAGTGGGCGGAGTACTCACTTAGTCCAGTTACGCTTTAGCTCAGGTTTTGCTGATTTGGTTCTCAGAAGGTGTGGAAACCAAATTTCTTGTCAGTACAGTTGAAAATAAAGACAGCTCTAAGCTGCTTATCTGCCCTGTTGGAATGCTATCTAAAATGCAGTTGCAGATGTTTGGGTGTTCATTCCAATTTGAACTGTCCTATAAAATGTACAAAGCTACCTTTTTAGCTTTCCAGCCTGTGTAAAACATTTGCAAGAAGTGTAAAACATTTGCATAACACTTAAAAGACACAGAAGCCTTTTATGATTCAGTATGCTGCTACTTTACACAAGACTGCATATTATCTTACCTACTATTCATAGTCTTTAGGAAGGTGTCATATGACTGTTCGCAGCTGCTCAAATAATTTTACCAGGATAACCCAGAAAGAATTTGTAGAATGAAAACTGCATTGGATCAAAATTCTGGAACGTGAAATATTCTGCATAAGAACATCTGTTGTTCATGTTCTTGGTGTCCCCCTTTTAGCATTTTAAGACATACAGTGTCTCCATAATTATTTGTTTACTTATTATTTATTTTTCTCCAAAAAAAGGAAAGAAAAAGAAACGTGATTTATAATCACAAAAAAGTAGAATTGCCTTTTGAGATAATATAGTTAATTCAACCTTGATGAAAGGTATGTCTATCAATGTTATGTCTGTGTTTCCTAAAACACCCTATTACATAAGCCTCAGGGCAATGAAAAAGAACAGTATAAGATAAAAAATACAAACAGGTACAGGAGTGTGCCAAGAAACAGATGAAGGGGGGGAAACCCCTCTAAACAACAGAGGGCAAATTAGGTACGTATTTTAAGAGGTTATAGAAACAAATCAGATCATTTACAGGAAGACAAGCCATGTAGTGACCTGTATGGTACTGAAAATCAGAATATTGAGTTGTCAGTACCATCAGAGTACTTCAGAGTGCAAGCACCTATTTCTGGATGAATATCAAGATGTACATTAATGTTCTTTATCTTTGTACTATGGAAAAAGGAGGCTGACTAAATGTATATGGGAAGCATGACTCATAGTAGTGTCTAATAGATCTTTGTGGTGTGTGTGTAGGTGTGTTGACATTATGGCTAGGTTTAATAAATTCTTGCTTCAGAGCAGTCTGACATAGCAGTACAAGAATTCTGCATTCTCTGATCCTTGTTTGAAAAATGCTTGCTTGATTATAAAATTCAATGCTTTTATTTCATTAACTAAATATCTTTTCAGCACAAAACGTGAACTAGATCAGGACAGCATGGTTACACATGATTGTTGGAAATATTTGTGCAAAGAAATTAATACATCTCTTTGCAGATAATTGTATCTGAATTGGTCAGCTGGGACAGTGTTATTGTAAGAGGTGACTGCTTCCTTTCTTTTTAAGCACCCAGTCAACCATCTGAACCACAAAGATCCAGATCTGAACTAGTAGGTACACAGCTCAGTTCTGGTCAATGTTTGTACAGAGTTCTTCCAGGTAGACATTCATTTGAATAAAGAGTTCAGAACTGAACTAGTTTGGGAAATTCAGACTATCCTACTGTTCTTCAAAGACAGGTCCTAAATATCCCAAACTGTGTAGAATGGATAGGGCATGCTAGAACCTGTCTGCCATTCAACTGAAAAGGGTAAGAGATCATACCTGATCCTAATGTTTCCTTTGAAACATTCATAAGAATATAAGAGGAGCCCTGATGGATCTGGCCATAGACCATCTAGTCCAGCATTCTGCCTCACACAGTAGCCCACCAGTTACTTCTAGGCATCTCAAGCAGAAGTTAAAAGCAGAAACCTTCACTGTTCTTGAATCCCTGCAAATTGCCTTTAGGGGGGCATTGTGCCTCTCTCTCCAGCCTGGAGGAAGTACCTAGGCATCCATTCTAGTAGCCATTGTTACACCTGTCATCCACAAATTTGTCTAACCCGTTCTTAAGGCTATCTAGGCTGGTTGCTGTTACCACCTCTTCTGGCAGCAAATCCTGCAGATCAGTGACCCGCGGGTTGAAGAAATACTTCTCCTTGTCTGATCAAATCGAAACCCTCCCCACATTGGGAACTGGAGGATCTTAAGCAGTTTCCCCCGGTCTTCTCCTAAAATTAGTTGTTAGTTTTTCTGCTAAAACAAAACCTCAGCTATTTCAGTCAGGTTCATTTTCTCCATGTAGCTTAATGTTTCTGAACTAGCGAACCAGGATTCTGGCCCAAGCATCTTTCCACTTTGATACTCACTAAAAGCAACCAAGGTGATTTGCAGCTAAACTGAAATACTTGTGGTGATTTATGCACATCCCTAATTTCCTACTTCTTTAACTCAGTGTTTTATTTTGTTTTCTGCCAAATATACAAATTATCATCCAAATCACTTTTAATGCTGTTCTGCAATTGTCTACTAAAGTTTTTATGGGCCATAACTTGTTCTCTCTTCTGAGCCTTGTTTAATTAATGTTGTATACTGTATACACACATCACAGTGGGTAAGGCACAAGTAGGAAAGCAGTTTAATGTGTCCATTAGGATAAAGGACACAAGAAGGGTTAAGAAAAATTGCAATTGTGGTTAAAGGGCAACAACAACAACAAAATTAAGTGTGATTTTTTTTTTGACATCATTTATTGTATTGGTTAGTTTTGTTCCTCCTAATAATTAAATCCTACCTGAAAAATAAGTACAAATGTTATGAAGATGACTGTCCACTCCATAAACTGTGAGCATTTTCCCTGCAAGTAGGTTGATATCCTTTATGGACTATGAAATTTTCTACTGAATATTCTGTATGCCAGATTTATTTTAGGATCATGTAGGTCAGCAATTCCCAACCCGGGTTATGCATACCTCCAAGGGTACAAACCAGAACGTTTAGGGGTACATGGAAATACACTTAGGGTGCCTCTAGGCACCCCTAATACTTCTCAGCTGCTGTGCAGCTACTGGTCACATGACCGGAAATGGGATGATCAGTCATCCACAGCAGCAGGGAAGCTGTTGAAGTTTCTTTGCAGTTTCCCTCACATGTTGCTCAGATGCTGTGGAGTATCGATTATCCCATATGAACTATGGGAAGTGGCTCCGCCCTCCCTGTGTGGTTTCCATTTGTCCTGCCTGGATGATAGGAAGCAGCTGTGCAGGGACTTTGAAAGATTAGAGCATCTGGAGGCACCCTTACAGTTACAATATGTAAATATGAAATAACATTTTGCAATTATGAAGAGTATAATTTACGGAAATAGGCTGCCAAAGGATACCCAATTTTAAAAAGTTTGGGAACTCCTGATTGTAGGTAAAAGATTGCTTTAAAAAACAATATTAGTGAAATCTACTTTCCCTAACCGTAGTCAGTGAAACTAAAATTCTTCTTACCACATAAGTTTTAATTTTACTGTACTTTCATTACTTCTTCTCTGCACTTGCCTCATGCTGAACAGTCATTTGATTTCTGATCTGAGGGCACTGTGGTTGTCAGTGATCAGTGCATGACCCATTTTCATAGTAGTTTTTAAGCTCCAAATTCCAGAAGTCTTTAGAACTTCTGCAACACAAAATCATCTTTAGAAAATCGTATGGCTGCTACCATTAATCAGTTTTATAGCACGTCTTGTTTTAAATGCTTTTACAATAATCATTGTGTTAATCCCCTCATTCGCCCTAATGTCTCGCTGTGAGAGGCTGCCGTCAATTTTAGCTCTTGTTTTTCAATATATGGTTATTGAAAGTGGCAAACCAAGAGAGTAGAAAGCACTTGCCAGTTTTTGTCTACTTAAATATTGGAAGTGACTGAATCATTGAGAGGAGAATGAAGAAGAATGCTCTGAAATCTATGCAGAAATACTGAGGAAGAACAAGAGAAAGTGCTTCTGAAGGTGAAGTCTTGAGAGCTGTGTAGGTGCTAGATCCTGCGCTGTGGAGATTAACATGAGAAGCCAGAGTGATATGTCTGTGATGCCCTCTGATGTTGTTGGAGTTCCACCAGCGTTTCAATAGCTATCCCGATGTATCATAAATGTAATGAGGCTTTTGCTCACATCAAGATTGTCTTATCCAGATATCTTCTCCAACAGATGCCCAGAGGGTAGAAATTTATTTAACACCAGGGTTGCCTTTGGCTTTGTATCTTCCCAAAACTTCTCTCTGCCAAACATTTATGGAGTTTTCAAGTCCGATCTTGCATTTACTGTATTGATCCAATTTTCTTTTGGTCTGTTAGAATATTGATGGATATTGCTTCAGTATTGCTCTTAAACGCTCTCCCTGGACAAATTAAAGTTTTTAATTTGAAAATGTCTAAATGAGGTAGTAATCTTTTTTGCAGAGTTTCTCTTGTTTAGCAAAGTGAAGTTGCTACTGCAGTTAGCTGCTTTTCTGTGTTATGGAAGGGCAGCAAAATATCCTGGGCTAGCTCAAATACATTTGGTGCTATTTCATTTGGACTGGCTTGCAAAGAACTCTGATGAAATTATATCATAGCCAGAACTGTAGTGAGGGTAATAAACTAGAGTTTCAAAAGGAACCTGCATGTAAAATGGAAGCTGTCTTTTTGAAGTGTCTTCAGCTAGCTGTGCTTTCGCTTGTCTGCTTTCAAGGTAGGATGTGTCTGCTAAATAGGCAGAAGCCATAAGTAGAGGTTAGTCACATGCATATTGAAACAGAATTTGCTTAAAATGCATGTATAGTTTCATGGAGGGAAGAAATTAGGTATGCATGAGGTCTGTGAATGGGGAAAGAGTTGTTACAAGGCTTTTTATGTCACATGCATTAAAAGTTTGTCTAATTTGCAAGCAAGTTCTGAAGTGCCCTCCTTAATCCCAGTATCATGTTTGCTCCTCTGTCTTCAGATATGATTATTTCTGACTAATGGGATTTTTCTTTTAACCACTTTGTACCCAGGTTTTGAGGTTCTATCTATGACATCACTCTCAAGAGGAAGAACAAATGATGGGGAAAGCTAGGACCAGGGCAGAGACTAATGGACTAGATTTTAAAAGGGCAAATAGTCTGAGTTTTGCTATATGATATCCTTTTAAGTAGTTTTTGGTGTGAAGGCTTTTAAAGACACTTAGGGGGCAAAATCACTGAAGTAGTTCTTTGGAAGTACCATGGTTGCTCTGATGGTTGACCTTTGTTTAGCAGGGAATGGGAGAATGCAGCTCTGGTGATTCTCCTTGATCTCTCAGGGGCACTATTTTGCAGTGGTTATCTTCCTATCTCCAAGGTCAGTTTTGCCTCCCCTGTCCTTTAACATCTGTATGAAACCCCTGGGAGAAGTCATCAGGAGCTTTTGAGTGAGGTACCATCAGTACACTGTCTCTCTGTTCTGTCTCAGTCAGGGGAGGCAGTTCAGGTGTTGATCACTATCTGGAGTTAGCAATGGACTGAGTGAAGACTAGTGAACTGAACCTGAATCCAGTCAAGGTGGAGGTGCTGAGGATCAAAGTGGCCTGAGTCCAAGCATGTAAGGGGCACAAAAAGAACAGGTGTGTGATCTGGGGATGCTCCTGGATTTGTCGCTGTCTTTTGAGATCCAAGTGACAGCGGTAGGCAGGAGTGCCTACCTCTGTCTTCACCATCTTCAGCCTTTCATGGATAGAGCTGACTTGGCCACAATGAATCACACTGTTGAACTCCAAATTAGACCACTGTAATGCATTCTACATGGGGTACCCTTGAAGATGGTCTAGAAGCTGGAACTAGTGCTAAAAGCAGCAGTTTGACTGCTGATAGGAGTTTCTAGCCAGATGGACATCACACTAGTTTTGAAAGATCAGCACTGGCTGTCTACTCCTATCGAGACCAATTCAAGCTATTGATTTTAACATGTAAACTCTTAATTGGTTCGGGCCACTTTTATCTGATGGAGTGCCTTCTTCCGTGAAGACCTGCCTGAATATTGAGATTTCAAGGACAGTGTCTGCTTATAGTTCAGTCTCTCTCAGAGGTGCAAGGGGTGGTTATATGACCTACATTAGTTGTCTCATATCTTTTAAGCCTGCTTTAAGATTCTTTTACTATCTCTTACTTACATACAGAGGTATCAGCCTCCTAGGGTTTTCAGGGAAGACCCAGTTGGAGGGATCTCTGTTCAAGGATGGTCAGGTATTGGGAATCTGAATTAAGCCCTTCTTTGTAGTAGTCCCCTAACTGTGGAACTCCTTCTTTTGAACCATCAGTTTCCTTCACTGTGCCTTTTAAATAAAGCTTAAATGCCTTTGCTTTCAGTGGCTAGAGGGCAACTGGAGGCGTTTGGCTTGAACAATTTGAAAGCTTTTGTAATTTCTGATGTTCTGTTCTTAATGACTAGTTTCAGAAGGATTTGGTTTAGTTACAATTAGTTTTTATTGTTGTGTGCGGTTTTAGCAGTTGTACTGTATTTTAATTTCTCTGTGCTTCCTTGGGGTCTTGTTTTTTGTTATGGAACAGTGGAATATAAGTTTCACGGACACTTATATATTACTTGTGCACATAAGGGTAAGAAACTGAAAGACCCAGACACATGAAAAATGGATCAGCCCAGACTTATTGTTCATAAATTGGATACGTATCTGTCCTTCCTACCTTCTTTCCTTCCATCCGTCCATATCTTTGGATTTAATTAACAGGATCAACTGTTATCACACCTAGTTCAGACTTTTTTTCTGGAAAAAAACCACCATCTTTCATTGCTACTTCAGGAGTAATTCACTTTGAGGTAGTGGGCAGATGGAGAGGGAGGCTTGTGCTGGCAAGGGTTAAAATGAGCCATAATTTTGTTTCTCTCTCTCTCTCCCTCTCTCTCTTTCTTTCTGTGCTGCATTTATGTTCTTGCCTTGTAGGTGTTGAAAGTGTAGGCAGACAAGAAAAATCAGTGGTTTTAATAAGACTTTCCATCTATTGCCCTTTTGTGTACAGATGAAAATAAAGACTCATATGCATCCTAGACCAAGCACAGTCTGCTAAATGCTCGTGACTGGCTTTCATGACTTTTGTCTGGTAAGACCTTCATTTTTGATTTGGAATCTGTTCTGGAGGGATTTTGGTTTGGCACTGGTGAGGGGTGGGGTGGGGGTTAGGTTAAAATAGCAGTTATTCTGTATGAAGTAAGATACTCAAATTGGCTTAATCAAATCACAAAACGTGTAAACCATTTAAGAGCTTTAGGTTGTGTGGCTGCAAAACTTTGTATGATTTGTTTAAATTAAACCATCTGAAAATACAGGGATACTTTTAGGTCAGCTGCATGTTAAAACTGATTTGCTAGATAAGAGAAGCATTAAGCAGGTAGCTGTAATAAGCTCATGCAAAAGGAACATTTCCCATTATATATTCCAATCTTCTAGTATTGAGAAATATACTCCTCCTGTATGTGGAGGTTTAGTTTCCTTTCAACTGTGCCTTTTATGTGCAGGAAGGCTCTTGATCCATTTTGTGAGGTTAATTTTATTTTGCTTTTTAGCTTTACAATGAATTGTCTTTTAAATATGTAAACAGCTTAGTTAACTATAAAAGCTCTATCACAATGCAATGAATAAAAAGATGTCTCTGCTAACAGAAGAAGAATGAAAGTGAATTTTAAAAAATTGTTCCCTATTTTCTACCTTAGCAAGTTTTGTTTATAATAGGGCCACCAAAAAGTTGCCTTCTCCCCAGGATAAGTTAGTAAGCTGGACTGTTTCCCTGCATGTGTATATTTTGCATAGTGCCCACTGGGACTAGAGCAGTGGAGGTCAGAATAGATTGAGATCATGGTAATTGAGATGCTATAAAGCTGCAGTTCTGTGCAAATGCACCCCAAAAATTAATCACACATTAGCCAATCTTGAACTGAAACAAGCACGAAGGAAAAAGGATAGGGTGTGATGGAAAGCTGCCTTCTTTTTTCTTATGGATCAGCCACTCTTGTTCATCTATGCTTTTTCAAAACAAAACAAAACATTTTCTTCAGAAAATGCCAATTTAGTCTTACTGAATATAGGAACTGCTTTGGGGGAAGAGGGAAGATAAATGAGGTAAAGTATGTATATGTTTTTCTATCACTTTTCTTTCACCTTTTCCAAACCGGTTCAGATACTCAGGAATATAAACAAACAAACAAATAAAAATCTGAATAAGGGCTTTTTCTCACTTGACTTTTGTGGGATATTGCAGGCACTGGCACTGTCCCCAAACAAACTTACACTTACCTTCAGGCCCTTCAGCATGCACTCAGCCGTTGCTATGGAGATTGCCATGGCACCCACGCACAGCGTTCACACATGGAAGCAATGCATATTCTGTATCTGGGGGTGTACTGGGAGTGTCTTAGATACTCCTAGTAAAGCTGGGGATCAGTTTTTACTACTTCACAGCTAGCATCAACCAGGATGATTCTGGGGCACTGTGGAATAGAGGCACCACCGCCGTATGTGTATGCTCAGTCCCAATGTGACCTGGGCCATCCTGATTACCTCAGCATGAACAGGCCCTAAGTCTTAGGAAAATGCACCAATAAATCTGTATTCTCTTTTAATATATTTTAACATTTTTGTGTGAATAGAACAAAGCCCCCTCCAGGTGGTGGCTGAATATATGTATCATCATATGTAGACTTTCACAGCTGGTTTCAATCTCATTTGTAGCCATTATTGGGCTGTTATACCGCGTCCCAGGTTTCTTCTGATAACCTAAGCTTTCGGATATTGCTGTGATATCCATTTTCAGAGAGTTTGGCTTTTGGCAGAGAGTCTGCCAGAAACCTGGAACACAGCATAACTGCCCAATAACTGCCACAAATGATAGACAAGCGATAATGAGGAATATTGTCCCTGGCCATTATCGCTTGCTATATAGACATGGCCAACCATGGAATGGCAAACCCATTTCCGCATCTCTGCCAAGAACGCTGTGTAGCAGTGCCCATGTAGTGAACCAGGAGTTGGCCATGACTTAGCGGTACCCAACAAAAAGCAAACTCAGTGGCCCTGTACAAAGCCAACGCCATCTCAAACCCTTTGAAAAGCATTGTTTTGCCTCTTGTTTCCAGTTAGAGAGACGGAGAAGTGACAGCACACGCTGATTCTACAACTGTCTTTATTTATTTAAAATGATGATACTGTTCCCACTATAAATCGCGTAATGGAGTCATGTCATGTCTCCCTGGGACCTAAAGAACTCTGACCTGCAGAGGCAGCAAGCTATCACATTGTCCCAGTTCTCTCTTGCCACATCAGTATGCAGAACTGCATCCATTTATAAATGCATCCACTTTGAGAGGATGACCTAATCTGAGCGTAATGCTTGATGGCTATAGCTCAAGCAGTCACTGTAGCTTTAGTTGAATAATAGACTGTGCAGCGTTTAGCCACCGCCGCTCAATACAGTAATGCATTTAGCTATGTATCCCTTTGTCAGGGTGTAGTGTCAGGAAGCTTATTTTAG
Source organism: Aspidoscelis tigris stejnegeri (assembly GCA_023333525.1). NCBI lineage: Eukaryota > Metazoa > Chordata > Lepidosauria > Squamata > Teiidae > Aspidoscelis > Aspidoscelis tigris. Next base: position 101,777,894 of record JALMGA010000001.1, read on the forward strand.
TGGTGCTACGTAATGCTTATTGCTAATGGAGGAACCGTGTGCTTATTTGGAATTCTCAAGTAAGGTTTATGTCTGGAGTGTGTGGGGGCATTTCAACATAGCCCTGTCACTGGGGGTGAGTGGAGTAATTTCGTACATGTATGCTTCCAAAGGGCACATTGGAAGGTGAAACTGCACACTCCACAGTGAAAGAGGGATGAAAGCCAATGTATCAGTGTCACAGCATGACAGTGTAGAGTATAAATGATATTGTCACTGAGCACTGCAGCAGGTACCGAGGGAATACCACTCCAGTGAATTACATTACTTAGGCAGACCTGAAGGCTTTGTGTCTGAATGAGTGGAGGGGAAAAGAGAGATTGTCAGCATAAAGCAGAAGACATTACTGAACAACTGGCTGCAGGGGTTGGAAACTGGTGAATTTCTGAAGTTTACCGTGCTGAAGTGTTTATGAGGTTGTGCATTTTAATGTCTTTGCAGTTTTCCATGTGTCATAAAATCATATTTCCTCTCTGCTAATGCCTGGATTTTAAAAAGCTTAATTTCAACGAGGAAGCAGGGAGACTGGGTGCCCACTACAGTGGTTGACATTAGCTTTTTTAAAAAATAAAATAAAATCACATATACATTTTTAAAATGAAAGAGCTTTCTTCCAAGATTTTCAAAGATGTCTCTCTTTTTTTGAAGTCATCTTAATGTTTTGGACCAGCTATTTGGAATGTATGAGAAAGTCAGGTAGCAGCTAAAATAAAGAATCTTACTTTTTCTTTCCCAGCACAATCTCTTTGTCTTTCCCTACCCATCACTTTGCTGTAATGTCACCAATAATGTGCTCTTCCTGCTGCTATAATTTGGTACTTTTCTTGCGGTTCACTGATGATCAAGATAAGATAAGATGTTCCTGGTACGGATAATTGCAAACCCTTTATGCACAGGGTATTATTCTGGTTTATATCTCAGAATAGGGACCTGTCATCCGCATGCTGGTGCAGACTATGAAAAGTCCTAGGTAAGGCCTGTCATACTCTGCATCAGTGAAATCAAATCTCTCCAGATTGTAGTGAGGGATGCACACCACCTGTCTAGACAGTGCATTCCAGCCTTGAATTCCTCTTGCTAGGAGGTTCTTCTGATGTTAAGATGGAATCTATATTGCATTGTATTCCTTTCCCTACATTCTGGAATGATGGGAGAAACTGGTTGTGACCCTATTTTCTCAGTGTGATTTTAGGTGTTTGTTTGAGTGATTCACAAAATTCAAGAAATATAAAGGCAGACAAAAGCATTAATATCTAGTGTTGACAATGCTGACATATCTTCACTCAGACAGCTGAGGTGTTTGGCAGGTACTTGGAGGCACTAATGGACTGGATAGAAGCTGAATACAGACCAGAAGGAGTTTATTTATTTAAAATATTAATATACTTCTCCCAAATAAAATATTATCTTGAAGTGGCCCAATCCAGCAGGGCTCCTCTTCTAAGTATTGATTGATTGATTGATTTGTATTTCTATCCCGCCCTATACCCGAAGGTCTCAGGGCGGGTTACAATATTATATTAATCTTAGACAGGTCCCTGCCCTCAGGCTCACAATCAAAAGAGACAAGAAACAAAAGGAAAATGGTGTGGGAAGGAACAGGGAACAGCAAAAAGCAAGCACTTGAGGTCTTCGGTTCCAATTCTTCTGTTCGTTTCTTATTGCTGGAATTTTCCTATTAACTTCACTGAATTTTCTCTTCATTGATGACAAACTGGATGATGGTAAAGTTGGTCAGCCGGTATCAGCCCCAACCTGCTCGGCTTCAGGACCAGACGTTTTCTCAGCTGGTGGATCGGCTGCCGTAGTCTCTTTGCCATCTTGTGATGGGAGCAGTTGGAGGAGTGAGGGGCACCGCTGGGAGCAAGATGGCAGAACCCAGCCTGCTGCCTCTTCTCCACTCCTCTCAGGCAAGATGGTATAGAAACAATGGGGTGAAACTGCAGAGGAAAAGATTTAGTTTAGATGTTAGGAAAAAATTTCTAACAGTAAGAGTGATCAACCAGTGGAACAGGCTGCCACGGGAGGTGGTTGGTTCCCCTTCGATGGAAGTCTTCAAGCAGAGACTGGACAGCCATCTGTCTGAGATGGTTTAGGAGATCCTGCCTTGAGCAGGGGGTTGGACTCGATGACCCAGGAGGTCCCCTCCAACTCTACCATTCTATGATTCTATGATTCAGTGACCAGGCCTCGGGGGTAAAAAGCCTTCTGTATATGCCTAAAAAATGTAAGAGTAGGCACACCGCAGATCTCGGCAGCATGATGTGGTTTAGTTTTTAGGAGTGAAACAGGACGTCTAGCAAGAGGCTGATGATTCAATATTCTAAACATACTGTGTGTTGTTTCTGATGTCTTATAGTTTTAGTCATCTTGCAAATGTGCTTTACCCTCCTGATGGCGGCAGGAACTCATACAGCAGAACTGTCAGGAGGAGGACTCTCTTTAACTTGCTTTTTGGGTTACTGTGGTTTGGAGAGGTTTGCTTCTCCGCCTGCCAGTTTTTTGTTGGGTAAATCAACCCTGTTAGGCAACTGTTCCTTATCTTCTGGTACAAAGGTTATATGAGCAGCATTAGCCGTAAGTTGTGTGGGAAATATTCACTTAACTACTGAAAACATGAACATTGCCCAAATGAAACACAAGCTAATGATGTCCAATTGGAAATTGTTGTGGGAGAGAGAAGGGTTGTGGTAGGATGAACCCTTTAGAAAAGACAATAACAATAACAAGTGTCGCTAGACAACTGTGATTCATCTAATATTATTTTCCTGAATGAACGTGTCAGACAAATCAGAGTGGTGGGTTAAAATTTGCTCCCTCAGGTGATCTGTTCCCTTCCTTTTCTGTCTTCTTGGAAGCATTCAGTTAAATATAGTGAGCCAAGTAGTACCATTTGGGGAATTTCAGTGAACTGATTCTCCTGAGGCAGTGCTCAGCAACCTGTTTGACTTGTGAGAGTTCCTGATTCCCCCATTACGAAAGTGAACTAGTAGTATATCTGTACAATAGCATTATTAAACATCATCCAGCTTTGCATGATGTGAAAATCTTAAGTTATTGCTGCTTAGTCCTGAAACTTTGTTCAGTCATAATTCAGACATATTGAAGACAATAGGGTGCACCTGCTAGCACCATGCAGTCTGTCACATGTCATCTGCTTTCAGGTTACAGCTTATCTAGTCCAGCATCTTGTCTCACACAATGGTCCACCAATTACTGCTGGGAGGCATCCTTGCTTTATTTCTGGCCTGAAAGCTGTACCTAAGCATCCATTCTAGTAGGGATGTGCACGAATATTCAAAAATTTGAATATCCAATTCGAATCTGATGAATGTGGACATTCAAATTTGAATAGAATGTCTTCATATTCAAATTTAGACATTCAAACAGATTTTGGATGTTCCAAAACATTTGATTCATTCGAATGTACAGATATGTATCTGTACAAATATTATATGTATCTGTACACATTTGCGCTTATAATACGGGATGCATACGGGATAAAATGGGATGCATACGAAATGCGTACAGATACGTATAACATACAAATGTTGTTGATATTTGTATCTTTAAATACAAATCTAACATTTGAACAAATAGATTCAAATGTAACAGATTTGAATCTTTTTTTAGCATTCAGATTTTAAATATTCAAATCAAATCAAATGTTATAACATTCGATTCAACTCAAATTTGAATGCAAAAAGAAAAAAATTGTGAACATCCTTACTGTACCAGGAACCAGGGTTCCGAGCGTCCCTTGCACCCCAAAACCCTGCGTCCCTGCTGGTACGGACCGAGCGATGTCACACGAGACCTTTGTGGAGTTTTTTGTGGTTTATTTAAAAATAAGAAAAGTTCAAAAGATTGAGCAGGTACACGATACAAAAAGCCTTCAGCAAAATAAAAGCTTCTTCATGCATTTGCATGAGGCATAGCCTTTGTTACAAAAGCATCCAAGCATCTACTTGCCTTATGGTAGCATAGCAAAATACAGTTCAAGGAGCACGAGCATGTACAGAGTTCAATGAATAAGGCATAAGGAAAAGTCAGGTTCAAAGTAATACCAAACAGAGAAGAGATCTATGGATAGAATACATTCCCGCTATATTCACCCTCCAAGCTAAATCACATGACACACACAAACCAATAAGCAATGTACAAGCTGAGGCCACTTTGGTAAGTAATTGTTTTGAGAACTTGCCCTTTTCCTCCCAATTGACTTCACAGGCTTCCAATTAACGTTATCTTGTCCTTGGAGTGCCAGGTGCTTTCTAGCTCCAGGCAGAATTTACAGTTTGGGGTAGAACATTCCATTTCGAGACTTTTCTCACAGGCTAGATGTTACCAGCAAATTCTAAAATGGCAACGGTTTGGTTCTTTCTTTTTACACAATATAATTGGGTTTCAGGCCTCCTGCTACACGCCCCCCCTTAGGTTAAAATTATAACCCTATGGGTTTAATTATAACCTCCTACAACTAAACAATAAGCATTGAGGTAGAAATGTATACATAGCAGCATTTTTTACAAGTTTGACATGACACAGTTTACAGAAAAGAAAAGATTGGTTAGAACAGATTCAACATCAGGTAAATACAAAACAGCATTTCATTTTATGCACCTACTGAGTGCATCTGCCAACAAGTTAGACTTCCCACTCAAATGTTTGACCTTAAAATCAAAATCCTGCAAACCTAGCGCCCATCTCAGTATCCTGGCATTACTGCCCCTCATCCGGTCTAGGAAAACTAAAGGATTGTGATCCGTTTCAATGACAAATTGGGCACCCATCAGGTAAGGAGTTAGCTTCTTTAGGGCCCATACTATTGCCAAGCATTCCTTTTCAATCGTAGAGTAGGCCATCTCTCTGGGTAACAACTTGCGGCTTAGGAAAACAATTGGGCGTATTTCCTCACATCCGATCCGTTGTCCAAGGACACACCCGAGCCCCCGTTCACTTGCATCTGTTTGCACAATAAAAGGGTGCCGGTAATCTGGTGTAGCCAGAATCGGTGCATTTATCAAGCATTGCTTTAAGTTGTTAAAAGCTTCCTGACACTCTACTGTCCATTTGACCTCCGTACTGGCCCTCTTCTTGCACAAATCAGTCAAAGGTGCAGCGATTTGGGAAAAATTTGCAATGAACCTTCTGTAGAAACTTACTACTCCTAAGAAACTTTGCACCTCTTTCTTCGTGGTAGGTACAGGCCATCGTGTAATGCTTGAAACTTTAGCTTCTGATGGTGAAACTTTACCATTCCCCACGTAATGCCCCAAGTAAGCAACTTGATTACACGCAAATTGGCATTTGTCAGGCCGTAGGGTTAAACCGGCCTCGTCCAGCTTCTGCAAGGTCTTTCTGACGTCCCTTAAATGATCCTGAAAGTCACCATTCGTTGCTATGGCTATATCATCTGCATAGGCAAATGCACACGGCAAATCTCTCAATACATGATCAATCAAGCGCTGAAATGTCTTTCCTGCATTTTTTAACCCAAACGGCATTCGGTTGAAACGAAACTGTCCTAAATGACACACAAAGGACGTTTTATCTTTGGATTCCTTGTCCATCTCGATTTGCCAGTATCCTTTAGAAGCATCAAGCAAGGAGATGTACCTAAATCCCCCCAACTTTTCAATGAGGGCATCAAGTCTTGGTGCAGGGTAAGGATCACCCAGAGTTACTTCATTTAGCTTTCTATAATCAACACAGAGTCTATATTCAGGATTACCTTCCCCATCCAGGCTAGACTTCCGTACCATCACTATAGGGGATGCCCAATGTGCGGTGCTTGGTTCAATCACCCCCCACTTCAGCATTTGCTCAATCTCCTTTTCAACAATCTTCCTCATGGGTTCATTCAAAGGGTAGGGCCTAGCAGTTACAGGTTGAGCTAGCCCCGTCTCAATGCGATGGTTAAATTGTTTGGTATGGCCTGGTTCATCTCTAAACATGTATTTGAAACGAGAAAGCAATGCCCACAGCTGGCCTTGTTCTCCCTCTGTCAATTTCTCTGAGATTTTAACTGCTTCCAACGGCGTTTGTTCACCGTAATGTAAATAAGCCACACTCTCCTCCTCCTGATCTGCAAATTCGGCTACTAGACAGGGATGCATTTGAGCATGAGAGTCCCAAAATCTCTTAAGCCTGTTCACATGGAATGTAGATTGAGCACCGTTCTCATCAGCTACTAAGTAGTTATTGCGCGGCAAAACTTTCTCAACGGTGAAAGGACCTTCCCACCGAAGGGTTAACTTGTTAACATGGTCTGGTTTTAAAACTAACACCTTATCGCCTTTAACAAACTGTCTTGGCTTGGCCCGAAGGTCGAAATACTCCTTCTGTTTTTTCTGGGCCTGTTGTAAATTCTCTGCTGCCAAGTCTCTCACAGTTTGCAAATTCTCTTGTAGCTCTTGCATGTAAAGGTTCACCTCCTTCGGTACAGAGTCATCAATCAGGCCCTCCCAGTTCATTTTTAGGAGTTCTAACGGGCCTCTCACATCTTTCCCAAAGACCAATTGGTTCGGGCTGTAGCCCAAGCTTTCACTCTTTGCATCACGGATGGCGTACATAATAAAAGACAGATACTGATCCCATAAATTCGGATTTTTGTGGCAAAACTTCGTAAGGGTTCGAGCTACAATTCCCACGTACCGTTCCACGAGACCGTTTGCGCTGTGATTGTACGGTAGGACAGGAGAGAAATCAATTTGGGCTATTTCAAATACTTTCTCCATAAGCTTGCTAGTAAAGTTCGTGCCTCTATCTGAAATCACCTTGAGCGGGAAACCGAAAACTGAGGCAAAATCTAAAAAGCATTTTGCAATATCGGTAGCTGTGATCCTCCTTACTGGATAGGCTGTCACAAACCTACTTGCGTGATCGACAAACAAAACAATAAATTTCTTCCCAGTACGGCTTGGCGGGAGGGGGCCTAGGACATCAGTACTTATAGTTTCAAATGGAGTTTTTATGACTTGATAATTCATTAACTCAGCCCTTGCCTTGTCATTTACATGTCCAACCTTTTGGCAAGTTTCACACCTCTGGCAGTATTCTCTGACCTCTTTAGTTATATTAGGCCAATAAAATCCCCTCTGGATCCTCTCCTGTGTTTTGTTTTTCCCAAAGTGTCCTGCATACAAGTTCTTGTGGCTAGCATCCAAAATTTCTTTTCTAAATTCACTGGGCACCACCAATTGGCAAACTCTTTGAGCCAAATGTTTCTTAGGTAGATATTCACAATACAAAAGGCCATCCTTCCAAAAAAAATCAACTTCACCTGGGCTCAGGTCTGCTTTTGGACTCATTTTTGCCTCTTGCCTGCACGGCTGTAGAGTTGGGCAATTTGCCTGAGCTTCCTTGAATCTCTGAGAAGCTCCAAACCGGTCTTTATCCCCCTCAAAGGAATTTCCCTCCTCCTCCTTCCTCTCAGGAGGTTTCTGCTCAGTGAGGGACTTTTCTTCCTGCATTTCTAACACTTTCTGTTCCTCTGCTTGTGCTTTAGCCCGTGACCGTGTAATAGCCCCCATTTCACATTGACCTCTGGTTCTAAAAAGAAGATCTGCACCCACAATGAATTTGGTTCGACCCTGCCTGTGCCCCATACAAATCAATTCACCAGAAAAAGATTCATAGCGGACATGGATTTTAAAAATGGGGACTTCGATAGCTTCTGACTCAAAAGGGTCTACCAAAATCCTTCCGAGAGATTTACAACCAATTTGCTTAATTATATCATACGATAAAGAACTTAAATCTGCACCCCCATCCAGGGACGCTTGAAGCTCCCACTTTCCATTTATCACAACTCGTTTAGATCTCATTTTAGCCACCCACTCCCTCTGTTCAACAGGTGCTATATCAGAATAGTTTATACATCTGTTTACTGATGCTTTGGTACTTGCACTCAAGACGGCGGCTGACTCTCCTTCTTCTGCAGATCTCTTGGCTTTGCGGGCGTCGAGTTGTTCTTGGGTTGGCCATGGTCGTGTGCACGTGCGGCTCTTAACAATCTGCTCCGGGCCGACGTCTTGGGACCCCTCCGAAGCTGTTTCCCACTCCCAGTCCTCGGCTGGGGCGAGAATCTGCTCCCGGGGTTCCGCTTGCTTGACTCTAGCTGCCTCAGATTTCTTCAGCTGGTTACAATCACGTTTGAAATGCCCTTTTTGGCCGCATTGGTAGCAGGTTGCAGGCGTAGAAGAGCTCAGCGGCTTGCCCTGCCCTTGTGAAGGTGATTCCCTCGGTGATCCCGGTCTGCTCCCCGGTTTACGCTGCCCCTCCGGTTGCTTGGGCTGGAACTGCGGCCTCCGGCTGAAACTTTTGTCCCACTTCGGCTTAGTGGGCGATCTCCCTTCCCGTTCCTCAAGGATGCTGTCAGTAAAAGCTGCCAACTGCTCCACATCCGACGGGTTCCTTGTCTTAATCATCTCAGCTATGTCGGTCGGCATGATGGTTAAAAATTGCTCTCTGGCCAATAGGTCAGCGACCTCCTTAAGGGTAAAGTCCTTAACGGCACCTTTCAGCCACGCTCTGCTAGCTCGGCGTAGCCTTGCCATAAGGGCACTGGCCGTCTCCCCCGGTTTGCGGCGTGCCTTACGAAAGTCTCTGTGGAGGTTCTCCACGGTTTTCCCATACCTCTGCAGGGCCAAGGTGCGAAATTCCTTGTAGGTAAATTTACCATCTGCCTGCAGGTCTCCCATAACGTCAATTAATTCGCCCGATACCCGGGACCATAGAATGTCAATATAGGCACTCTCAGGGACCTTGTGACTCTTGCAAGCCCCTTCAAAGACATTGAGGAAACTGACCACATCATCCCCAGGTTTAAAACTTGGGAAGCTACGTTTTTCCCATGGGGTTTTGTAGTCTCTGTCCTCTTGCCTCACCACTATAGTTGCCAAAGTCTTTAAAATGGCTTTCATGTCATCCTCAGGGTTGTCTGGGGTTCGGGACCTCGACCTAGCCTTCAGGACGGCTCCCCCTTGTTCCCCTTCGGACTTACTCCAGAACGGACGGCTTAATGGCTTGGAGTCGCCTGCCTCCTCTTCCTCGCTGCATTCTCGGCGTTCTTCCTCCTTTACTCGTTCTTGCTCCTCTCCATCGGAGATAGATTCCTCCCCAGAGGTTACCTCGTGCTCCTGCTGGTCTGTTTTCTCCAGCGTAACAGTAATTTCTTCAACTTGACTGCTCCTCGAATTCCTTCCACTGGCCATTCTGCTTGCCCAGGAATCTTCGTACTCTGCTCAAAATAAAATATCCAAGGGCTGCCTCTCTCCGGCCCTCCAAATAAACCACTCCACAAACATAAAAAAGGACCAAGTCCTCACACTGCAGGAGACTACCCCGGGTTCTTCCGTCCTTGCAGATACGACCTTCTGCCAAGGCTCTCGACCTCTTTGTCTCTCTGCTTCACCAGCGTTCTAGATCCGGCTGCTTTCCAGGTTCTGGATCCCGCTGTCTGCCACCGTGTACCAGGAACCAGGGTTCCGAGCGTCCCTTGCACCCCAAAACCCTGCGTCCCTGCTGGTACGGACCGAGCGATGTCACACGAGACCTTTGTGGAGTTTTTTGTGGTTTATTTAAAAATAAGAAAAGTTCAAAAGATTGAGCAGGTACACGATACAAAAAGCCTTCAGCAAAATAAAAGCTTCTTCATGCATTTGCATGAGGCATAGCCTTTGTTACAAAAGCATCCAAGCATCTACTTGCCTTATGGTAGCATAGCAAAATACAGTTCAAGGAGCACGAGCATGTACAGAGTTCAATGAATAAGGCATAAGGAAAAGTCAGGTTCAAAGTAATACCAAACAGAGAAGAGATCTATGGATAGAATACATTCCCGCTATATTCACCCTCCAAGCTAAATCACATGACACACACAAACCAATAAGCAATGTACAAGCTGAGGCCACTTTGGTAAGTAATTGTTTTGAGAACTTGCCCTTTTCCTCCCAATTGACTTCACAGGCTTCCAATTAACGTTATCTTGTCCTTGGAGTGCCAGGTGCTTTCTAGCTCCAGGCAGAATTTACAGTTTGGGGTAGAACATTCCATTTCGAGACTTTTCTCACAGGCTAGATGTTACCAGCAAATTCTAAAATGGCAACGGTTTGGTTCTTTCTTTTTACACAATATAATTGGGTTTCAGGCCTCCTGCTACACTTACAGTCTAGTAGCCATCATGAATTTATATACTCCTTTCTTAAAGCTGTCCAGGCTGGTTGCTGTCATCTTCTGGTAGTAAATTCTATAGACTGATGACCCTCTGGGTGAAAAAGTACTTTCTCTACTATCTATCAACTAAATAGAATTCCCCCTGGTTTTACTGTTGCATGACAGACAAAAGAATTTTTCTCTGTCCATCTTTTCCACACCATGCATGATTTTATATACCACAATCAGATCACCTCTTAAATGGCACCTTTCAAGGCTGAAGAGGCCCAAATTTCATAAGGAAGGTGTGCCACCTCCCTGGTCATTTTAGCAACCCTTTTCTGCACATTTTATGTACGTTCTGTACATTGGGAAGCAAATGTCTACAATTCAGAACTCACTGTGCTTGTGAAAGTCAGACTTGTGTCTGTTGGATTCTTCAGTAATTGGTGTTAATGTGCCTCAAGAATTGTGTCTTTGTCTGTGTTCAGAAGTATAAGGTCTAGGAGATTTCTTAACCATTGGCACTAGCATACTATGCCAGTTTTACTGAATGATTTCACATTCACGCTATCCTTGTGAAGAATTAGAATTCTCCTTTTTTATTATTATTTAAGAAAACATTATAAAAATTCACAGTTAAATGGCAACGAACAGACAACTTTATAAAAAACATTTCCCCAACAGCCTAGTTCTTGGGTGATCAGAATATGTACTTATACATTAACAATTCTACTAAAACAAAAATATTAAGGCCATAATATATTTCACCTGTGTGACAAGGTACGGTAAACATCTATTAATCCATCATCAATGTGATAAGTTTTCCATCAGGTTATAAGTGCTTGGGGAACCTAATGACAAAGGGGACCAAATAGTAGAGAATAATAGTTTGGGGAACTGTCCACTCATTACACTACATTTATATGTTAGATATTCATTAACTGCTAGCTCCCACAATGTATTGTAACACAAAATCACAATGAATAAAATATTGTCTTTCCATCCAGAAGCGGTTACCTTTTTTGCAGCCAAAAACATGAAATTCAATAGCTTTCTAATTTTGTCAACAGAGACCCCATTTTGAGCAGTTGTTTATTAAATGGTATCAGGACTATCTTATTCATTTCCTGCTGTATCTGAGTCCAAAGGTTTTGCAAAGCTGGACACTCTCACCATATATGAATATAAGTTACTAATCGGATACACCAATGCCAGGCCTTAGAAGCTTTAAATAATATTTCATTATTTTGGATAACATAAATGCTGTGCAGTACCATCTACATAAGTTTTTTAACTGGAGTTCGCTTGTAGCAGTAGATCTTGGGCAATGTACTGGCTTCTTGCTTTGTGAATTGACAACTCAAATCAGAGTGCCTTTAATCCTAAAAGTTTCCCTGTTTTCTCCTGCATCTAATTAGTATGTAAAGAAAAGAGGTTTTCCTCAGATAGTTCGTCAAAAGAGGTTCTTGAAAATATCTCTTATAAGGCAGGGAATTTTCAGTGATGCAGCCACTAAATAACTACAGTGATTAAGAGTCCAAAATGGTATAAGTATGTGTATTTTTAAAGAAAATGCAATATCTTTGCTGAAACAGTTTTGTTTTGCATAGCAAAATTCGCATGTCCAGAAGAAAGGATGAGAGGAAGATTGCTTTGAGTTGGAGAGAAACAGAGAGAGGAAAGAAATCAATCCTGGCCATCTATTTTAAACATACCCAAGTTGTAGAGAAAGAAAGAGAGGCACTAGGAACGGGAAGAATGCTGTGTCTGTGTCTATGCACAAACACACATGTGAGTCAAGTTCAGAGTGTTCTGTTGTGGAGGGAAATAAATCTATAAAGGAGAAGGAGATACAGACCTGTTCATACAGTCTATGTTCTTCAGAGATTACTAGAAAGTGTTGAATGAACTATGGCAAAGCAAAGAAGGGCATCTGCTGGAAGCACAAGTACCTCCATCTCAAGCCAAGCTTGCTTCTTTCTTTCTTTCTTTCTTTCTTTCTTTCTTTCTTTCTTTCTTTCTTTCTTTCTTTCTTTCTTTCTTTCTTTCTTTCTTTCTTTCTTTCTTTCTTTCTTTCTTTCCAAGCTCCTTTGTGCTACAAGAAATGAATCATTTTGCTGTACTTTTTTCCTGAATGACCACCACATTTGTCAAAAGGGATGGATTTTTGGGACTGGCCTTCCCATTACTTATCCTGTTGGATTATATGCATTTTTTTTTTCATTTGATGGCCGACTTTCCTTGCTGCAAGGGAGCACAGAAATAAAGCTAGGCTGGCGCCACTTTGAAAACCGTTCTCCTCTCTCCCCTGTTGCATTCAGCAAAGGGGATAATACAATCTGCCGCCTTTGTTCTAGTCTATAGAGTTTTTGTTTGGGGCGTCAAGGAGATGATTTCAGTCACAGTGTTCAACTTGGCAATGTTCTTTTTAAAGATACTTGAGCATACAATCGATGAGCAGAGAAATGGCATATGTAGTCCTAGGCTGAACTGGCAAGGAGAGAGAACTTAGCTAATAGTCCATATCACAAGAAGTTTGCTTCTTTCCCAAGGATTTGTACAGTAACTGTATGAACCCCCCTTCCCCCCGCTATATTCAGTCCTAAATATACCACAAAAAGGCATTTTGACAAGTACAAGAGTCCTATTTTAAATAAACGTGGCTAAATTTGATTTCTTTGAAAAAGGTTCAGTAATGTTACTGGTGCTTTAATATTGGGTAACAAGCTATGAAAGGTTATAGCTAACATAACTAACAAGCTACCATATTAAACTTATTATCTGTATTGAGATTCTCAAGGCTAAAAGAGGATCATGGAGAGTAATTCTGTTCTGGACAGCAGCAGTGTTCAAAGAAATATATATTCTGAACAATGAAGTTACTTATTTATACATGACATATGTATAGAGGAATTTAAGTTATGAGGGATTTGTGAAATAGACTAGAGTACATACCACTGGCATTGTACAAAAAATTCTTGTCTTGAGAAGAGCAGCTTTAAGCTACCTTCAAAAATCCATTAGTATAAACTGTTCTTTCTAAGCACATGTCTTTTGCACTATTAACATAATTTCATATCCCCAGGGAATCTGTTTGTCAGATGAAGTACAATTGTATATATATTTAATTGGGATCCAGAACAAGCCCCACTCCCCTAAAATCAAGAAAATTATATCACTTTTCTTGCTTATACTTGCTCTCTCTACAGTATCTTTTTTGCCCAGGTGTGATTTTTTTTAAAATTCCATAATAAAACTTTTTAGTGAAAAATTCTTACAATCTGAGGAAAGAAGAGCAGGGCTGATGCCATTTTGATGGAGGTAGTGCTGTTTAATTAAAATGCTTGTATTTGAAACCTTTTGCTTGATATCATCACCACTAAAGAAGCTTTTCCAGGGTGTCACAGTTGTTGAAAACAGCATTCCAGAAGCCATACTAAATAAATATAACCTTTTGAAAAGTTCAAGTGGCAATCAGTGTAGAAAAGGTGGTTTCTTTTTCAGTCTGTTTGCAGTATGTTTATGATTTTACAGAAACCTCGGTACAGCAAGCATTTGGAGATCCAGTTCCTTGATTCAACAAATACATTCAACATGCCTGGAAAAGAAAAATGTAGCTCTTCGTTCCATCAAATATCATAGGGAATCATCAGATTGGATAAAAAGGGAAAGCATAAAGACTAAGTCCCACAGATTCCTTTCCATGTGGACTGTGATGACCCCTAGGCAAGGTAAGTGGGTAAGGTTCTTTTTAGTTATAGGTTAGCTATCGTTAAAAGCTGCAGGGGGGCATGGCTTCCTGAATCCAGTTAGGAGGGGGAGAACTAGCCCAGAGAGACAACCAATGAGGAACTGAGGACATCAGAAGAGAAACTATAAAAGGACTTGAGAGGAGCAAGAAAAGTGTCCTTCTTGATCTGACAGTCTCACCGGGGGGCGTGGGTAGGATAAGAACCGGGTCTGATTAGTGCCTATGAGGGAGATAGGATAGGATCCTGACAGCTAGAAAAGTGAGGAAATAGATGAAACATTGTATACTGAAGATATTTGAACTCATTACTTGTTTAACAAAGAAGTTGTAACAATAAAGAGCCAGTTTGTCGTTACCGTTAAGCAGCATCTGACTGAGAGTGTGTCTAAAGGAATGACAGTGTGGCAACAGACATAAATAAGAGCACTGTAGCTTTAAGAGACGAGTGAAGCCTGTTGAGCGCCGCAAGCGGCAGCAGAGAAAAAGTTTCTCTGTTTAATGCCCTAAACGAAACGGAGAGTGTGTGTGTATGTTGGAGAGTGGTGTCAGCTGGCACAGAACGGGACTTTTGAGCAGTTTAAAAGCCCGATTAGCCAAGGAGTGAGTCTGAAATGTCAGGCAAGGCAGAGACGGAACCCCAGTTGTGACATGGACTAACCTAGAATTTAGAGCAAGGTCTACACAATTCTACACAGTCCCTTTGCTTTGAGGATCAGCTACACTCCTGTAAAAATAAATAACATGATGATCAAGTTTGTGAATAAACTAATCCTAATCTAGCCTTTTAAGATAGCCTAATCTAGTATTGAAAACATGCTTGTAGTCATGAAAAACTTCATACAGTACCAGATAATATAAAATCTGCAGCATCTGTATTTCCATTTTTCTCCATCAGATCATTCAAATGTTACAAATATATTTTTGTTTATTATCTTGTAAATTTTCTAGGTGCATTTCTGAGACAAAAGAATGTTAGAAGCTGCCAAGAATGTGAAACTGTTTGGCACATTAGTGGCTTACTATAAACAGTCATAGCCAGTGAAGGGTAGGTGCCAGGTAATTACAGATGAAAGCAAAGAAGATACCAGTAAACCCATTTTACTTTCCACTGAAGCACTATGAAAAGAAAATCCTTCTGTGCAATTTCTTTAAAAAGCCTTTCCCTGTTTTTAAAAATTTAAATGGTCAACCAGTTGTTATTTGTATTTCATTGGTAACAGGTATCCCAGGTGCAGCCCATGAGCAAAGTACCACTCAAATCTATTGAACGTGGAATGTATAATGTACACTAGTTGTGATAACAATTATTATATTGTTGTATTTTAAGTAATTCTTGTAAAGTACCATAATGCATTTCCTTATTGCTGCCTCTGGGCCTTTTCGCACCTTTGTTAGATGTGGAAGTAATGGACAGTGCATTTTTAAAACTTTATTGTCAGCCTATATTCCCCCTTTGACAAGGTTTATCACACCCCAGCAACATTCTGCCTTCTAATAATGTCAGAAAACAATTTGGGCTGCCTCAGACTTCTAAAAAAGAATAAAGAGCTTCCTAGGTAACCTTTTCCAGCTATCTGAGAGTTTGGAAGGAGTAAAAGCAAGTGATTGATTACATATTTCACTGTGAAAGAACATTAATAAAAAATATGTACAACACATGAGTTATGTTTAGTGTTGATATCAATTTCTCTGTCAAACACCCATAGTTTACGAAGTATTTAATAATTAGCAGTTTTCATGGAGCAGACAGTTTTAGCATGGGGAATGTCAGATTGACGCATGTGTATTGAGCACACTAATCTCTCTCACGTCTTCATATCCATCTTTGCATTATAATGTGAAAGGCTGCAATGTAGGGAAGATGATCACTATGGAATTATAGAATGGATTGCAAATGATGGACTTGCCCTTTCTCTACATTAGACAAAATATTGTTTTGTGTTTATAATAAATTTGTATCAGCTGAGTCCCTGAAATACCGTAGGTCTTTGAAATACTGTACACAAAATTTGCTTTGCTCTAGGCTACTTGCTTTGTGTTACAGAAAGGTGCACTAACATGTTAAAAGAGCCCATCTTGGGTCCTGTCTGTACTGGGCTTTGTTCTAGAATAGGGGCCTACCATCTACATGCTGGTGCAGATTACAGCTGGATCATGTCATAGTCTGGACTACCATGAGGATGACAGGCCCCTATTCTGGAATATACCGTAATCCAGAATTAAGGCACAGTGCAGAAAGGCCCATTCTTTACAATAATTCTCTAGTTCATATGTTAAGTACAGTCAAAGTGATTTAACTGCTGGAGATTATTTTGTTTAGATTTACATTGAATGCTGTGCTCAGAAGTGTTCGGGTCTCCTTGACCAGATCCTGAAATATTAAACAAGATTTTTTTAGAGTTATGGTCCAATATGAAGTCTTCAGAGCAAATCCCTGGTTGTTAAATAAACAAACTGGGTTACTGGCTCTTTTTAAAATCTTTTACTCATGCATCTTATCATTCTCCTTTTCCTCTTTTGTATCTTATCCTTTATTGTTTGCATATCGTTTTCACATCTTGCCAGTATTGACTACTATTTCTGTAGAAGTGCTGTTTGTTTACAGGTTTTTCTTTTGATGCCTTAGGATATTGGTTTGTCTGGGTCTTTCTTTTTCACAGCTGATTCCACACTCCTCCACGAAGCTAGCTGGGTGACCATGGGCTGGTCACAACTCTCTGCTGAGTTCTCACAGCCCCGCCTACCTCAGAGGCTGTCTGTTGTGAGGAGAACAGAAAGCTTTGTCAGCCCCTTTGAGTCCCCTTAAGGGTGAGAAAAACAAGGCAGAAAAGCCAACTCTTCAACTCTTCTTTTTCTGCATGATTACTGTTGGTGGCATTCCTGTCAACAGAAGTTCCATTTGAATGATTTTTCCATCATTTTCCCCACCATTCCACCTACTCCGCAAACTGTTTTTCTCAGTTTCTTCCCTGGTATATGTGTATGTTCTGTTTCTTTTGCTCCTTGAAAATTAGTCCTCCTTCAAGCTGCTGCCAGATGTGTTAACAAATCCTGGAGATATCCACTTTTGCAGTAGCAGTGCCAAACACTTGTGTGCCCCTGCTGGCCACACTCCATTCTAAGATGAAAAGCCTGGAGGAAAGAAGGTGTGTGGAAAAGCACTCTCCAGCCACTGTTGCTGTACTTTCCCCTGTTCAGACACCGTATTCCAGCACAATAACAGAATAGTCATTCGCATTTACAGCCTTAAAGCATAATGCACAACCATAGAAGACCACACAGTGTTTTTCCAGCAACAGGACATATAACGAGACTCTTGGGTGGGGACCAACCCTGACAACTGTATTTTTCGGGGGGGGGGGCGGGGGGAGAATCTGTGTTTCTCATGCCATTATGGAAGAAGTCTCAGTTCAGATTTGTGAAACTCTTTTTGCATGGTGCAAGCGATCAAGTAAAGCTTGGCATCAGAAGATAACATGTTCTAAAATTGGTCTTACCCTTTTCCCTTCTTCTCAGGTATGCTTTCAACCTCTTTTTGGCTTTCCTCCTTGTATAAGGGGTTATTTTTCAAAAACTCGTATCCGCACACCTACTGTCCTTTTTTACTTCAATGTAATTTTTTGCATTGAATGTTGTTTCAGTTCCCTTTGCTTCCCCTCATTCATCTTGGTTGACCTCTACGCTCATTTTGTCCCCTTTGGCTGTGCTCTGTGATGCTTTTTCTTTCCTTTCTTCATTTGACCTTCCACTCTCGACCATCTTCACGTCATATAAACATATCTTGTAAATTTATCGCTAATGACACTTGCACAAACATTTCGTATTTGTCTTGAGGCTTTTAATTTCTAGTTTTGGTTCCTATAAATGTAACTTACTTGTTTCCAGCCAAGTGAGTTTTCTGCTTATTGTGATTCATATAAGCAATAAAAAGGTCTCTAATTCTAAATAATTGATGCATGAGTAGTCTTTAGGTAGTGTAGTCTAGACTTTGCCCTCCAGGTTCAGCCATTTTCACTGAGGACCAGAATGTTTTGCCTGGTTTGATACATTTTGGTGCTGAGAGAGTGATTATTTATATGGATACGGATCAACTAAAATTGGTGTGAAAAGGTCAAAATCCCTTCTTTAAAGGGATTTCTCATACTTGATTGGCCAGATGAAATGACAGATTTATGGACTTACATATTGGGAAACTCATGGTTAACACATACCTTTCCCAAACACCAACCCCATTTACAGCGCTAAAGAACGGTTGTTTGCAGTGTTGAAAATCCCACATTTTGGGTTGGCTGATCTTTCCTTGTTCAGGAAACCAGAATTAATCTGTCCGCTTGTCCCCTGCGCTGCCCTCTTTGTCACTTCTAGACCCCCAGCCTTCTCTCTCTTAGCTTTGATGACTGATTCTGCCTTTCTCCTTTGTTGTTGCTGAATTCTATGTGTACTGATAGCATTGTGGTTGTAATTATCAGAGTATTATGTGATTTCAGGGTCATTGTGGTCTGAGCTCGGTTTGAATTGTGGGAATCGGGTGGGAAGGGTTGCTGGATATACTGTGTACACTGGGCAGAACTGTACTCTTTGTGATATTTTATCAATAAAGGGTTGCTAGCATGGCTAAGCTGTCTCTGCCTGTGTTCCTGATCAGTGATTTGGGAAATGATCTTGACAGAATCAACAATTTAGATGCACTGTGAGATCCAACCCTAGGCCAATTTGCGCTTGGCTCCATAGTTTGCAATAGGTTAATATCTGGGCAGGTGCATCTGCACTTGCAGGGAGGCATTTACAACCTAGAAACACCTCCTGCTTGCCCAGATATTAACCTGTCGTTAACTAGTGGTAGTGCACGACATTGTGCACTACTAACCTTGCCTGGAAGCTTACCTGTAGCATCCAGCACACAATCAATCACAGCATTTCCAGTGCTAGTGCACTGGCACCTCAGATGACTCCAAACGCAACTGTGTATGTGCAGAGCGTCATCACTGCTGTGTTCCTGGCCCACACAAAAGTTCCACCAGGCTCTGATCCAAAGATGGCGACACTCTGTCAGTGATTGGACACCTGTCCGGACACCAGTAAGTCTCCAGGCACGCGGGGATTAGTCTACTTTGTATTAGCATTGCCAAGTGCAAACACTAGTACACGTTAGTTGTTAACACTCTTCCCATCCAGTGGATGGGAAACCAAGTGCCAAAGGGTCCCTTGTTTCCACACTTGCTTTTTCTGTGGTCCCTCTAATGCAGTGGTTCTCAACCTGGGGGTCGGGACCCCTTTGGGGGTCAAACTACCCTTTCAGAGGGGTCGTGATGAGTCTCCCACCTCCCTTCCCTCCCACCTCCCAGCTGCTCTACCCCCATGGTTGGGGGTCTCCACAACATGAGGAACTCCATTAAGGGGTCACGGCACTAGGAAGGTTGAGAACCACTGCTCTAATGGATCATGGGGGAGTAGAAAGCATTGTTGTTAGGAATCTTTAAGAAATGCTCGTGACTTGAATCATAGGTCCCTTAAAGAAAAGAAACTTGATAGATAAAAGCATTGCTGGTTATTCCTTAGATTCATAGTGATTAAGGAAAGTGGTACCCACAAACATGTTACTGGTTACTGTCAAGCATATGATGGGAAAGGGCTTCCTTGAACACTGGGGGATCAAGTTTGAACTTTGATTAGACTTAGGCTTAGCTCTGATCCTCTCCCCAAAGTATCAGCTGTTGCTAGGAAAGTATTTGCCTGCACCACTGTGCCTGTCTAAAACCCTATCCAGGAAGGCTCCTGCTCAGTCACAGGTGTGAAAATACAACCATTGATACTATATCTGTAAACATAATAAATTATAAATTTGTTATTATAGAAAACCCTTGCTGTCTGCAACAGTGGCAGTGTCCCCATTCACCTCGGGAGAGTCCCCGTGCAAAGCCCTAATTCGGGCTACGTGAGGGACAAAATCCCAAAAACCGAAGTAAAAAAAACCCTCTTCATAACTGTTCTTGCCCCGAATTAGGGGATAAGACGGGTTATCCTGGGGGCATGGGGACACTCCTGGGTTACGATTGCAGCATTAGCGGGCGGGGTTTTGCTGTCTTCACCACTATGCTGCGATCGCAAGTGTCCCCCCCTTGCCTGAGCACGCAATCACCTAGGCAAGGGCTTCCTTTACCCCAAACAACCACCTGACAGCTTCCCTGCAGTCAGCTGAGCAGCTGTCAGGCAGATATAGGGGCTGTCATGCGCACGAGCAGAGCTCCGGTAAAATGATTAAAACAGCAGCGGCTTTCGCGCACTACCACTAGTTTACGACAGGTTAATATCTGGGCAGGCAGGAGGTGTTTCTAGGTTGTAAATGCCTCCCTGCAGGTGCAGATGCACCTGCCCAGATATTAACCTGTTGTAAGCCCTTACCTGGGTGATTGCTCACTCATTCAAGGGGGTGTGTAGAGAAAACCGTGGCATCCCAATGCAAGGATTTACCGTGGTTTTCATTACCATGGGGACTCCTTAATGCAAATTAAGATTCGCATTAAGGCTGCCCCAAATCCACCGTGAGGCATTGGCAGCCCCATGGGGACGAGTCCAGTGTGTTTCCTTTTCCACTTACAGGAGACTGCCATAGATTACAGCCCAGGCACATGTTAAAAAATAATCTGCTGGATATTTTTGAATAGCTGCGAATAATGGTCATGTCAAACTGGTAGACCTGTGTGTCCTTATAAGCTTTATGTTAAAGGAGCTTTCTTGCAGATGTTTTCAGGATTTCAGCCTTTTATATAGACATCTGTGGGGTTGAAATGCTTTCTAAGCTTTAATTAAGGATAAAAATTAGTTTAAGGTTGAAAGGTTGGGTGTGTCTGTTTGGGTAATGGAATTAAAACATGTTTGTTTATAGTTAAAGCTGGGTGGGCAGCGTTCACCTCTGATTGCCAGTCTCATTAAAAATTTTGAACGTAAGAATGTTTGTGTGAAATAACTGAAGATAAAGTACATTTAATGATCATAGACGCTTCTGTATCTGTGTCTCTAAATGCCCTGGTATTTCTAAGTAGTTAACTTTGGGGGCTGACTCGTGAAAGTTACTGGGAGAGTGCCACATCTTTCTGATGGTTCCTTCTGGCTCCAGTGGGAGAAAGAGTGCCTCCAAACATGGATGGAAGCAGTGAAGCAAGTTGGAGCAGACCATTCCCTTCCCCTGCAAAGTAAAAAGATGTTGGTTAACCAGCAGGTTTTTACTGTGTGCTTAGCTTGGAATGCTCCACAATGACTGTGGGCAGTCAGAGCTTCCAGTCCTCTGATCTGGAGGACCAGAAGGAGCTTCAGATTTAAGGTGGAGCATCGCACATGTCTAGAGGCACTCATAGATAAAAGTCCTTCCTGCTCTTACCTCCTCCATTAATCTGTGTTAACTAGGTCTGTATGAGCTAGGTCCACATTAGCTAGATCTGGAACAACTACAGGCAGAGACATCTGCATCGAGTGAGCTTTAGAACAGCAAATGCGAGCTTACGAGCCCCAGCACAGACAGATACAGACCACATTTATCTGGTCTACCACTAATCTAGATACACAATTCTGATCTAGATCTACTCCACTCCTCTGCATATGATGTGTTCTTAGCAGCTCCTTGATCAGGATTGCTGTGCAGACATGTTCTTAGCAGCTCCTTGATCTGGATTTACAGAAAGGGGCAGATACCATGCACTTCATGATGCCTATGGCAAATTAATTGTGTCTCTTAAATTACCACACCTGAGGTGGTGGTGGTTTTACCTGGAACAGAGCAAGCAATTACTTATTGGAGAGAATGCATACTATTATTTCTATATGATTATTTGTTACAGCAGCTATTACTATTTCAACCATGGCTAAAATTGTTCAGAGTGTGTCAGCTGAATTCCTCTACCTTTGTCTTCAAGAAAGCAAACATGTACTTAAATCATATCATTTACTGTTAAAATATTAGATCTTCATCTTTAGACATAAAACTGAATATAAAATCTTATTTAAACAGCAGTCTCTTTTATATATCAATTTTATTTCTGATACAGTCTTCCATAAATTCTTATGGCTAGTTTGTACCCTGTCATGTAGGAACTTCCATATCCATTAAGAACTTCACAGAAAGGAGATATGGCCTAGTGCTGATCTTGTATTTTATGTTTATGTTATTTACCTATTAAATTTGAATACTTCATTTCTGATGCTCTCAAATCTTGATTATAATATTTCCTCTGTTGTATTACATCCTTTTGCGTATTTCCCATTTAGCAAAAGGCAGTTCTCTTTCTTTTCTCTAGTATGATCTGTATGGTTTTCTCTTGTTAAATCCATTGATTTTCAGTAAAAAAGAGTTAGGCATGTGATTACATTGACTCATTAAATTCGGTAGGTCTCACAAGTGATTAACTCTGGTTTTAAATTGTCTCTTTACAGGGTTATTCTTAGCTCTTTGGAAACTCACCTTTTATCCATCTTGCATGCTATGTAAGCACTTTGAATATATCACTCTAGTAGGTGCTAATGCAACCATGCGGTTCGTGTTGGCCCACAGACATAAAGGCAAGACCAGATAGTAGTCCTTGACCCAGGATTGTGTTTCCAATTATCCCTGGTCTCCAAGAAAGACATATTAATGTGCTGAGGATGACAAGGCAAATTACTGCCGCTCCCTAACCTTTTTTAAATTGCTAACACTGTTGTAATCTGTAATTACAGAAATCAGCTTGAGAATTGTGGCACTGTATAATTATCTTTTCCTGATACGTTATTGCTGAATGAATTATTAATCTAGATCAGGCTTGTACCATATTTGCAGCAGCTAAAGAATCATAATAACAACGTACAATTACATTTCATTATTCTATTTTTATATTCATGTTTTCAGATGTTGTAATTGGTAATTAATTTGGAATATTTTTAATACTCCCAAATAGCTAGCAGCTTCACATGGTTATAAATTACTTGATGTTTCAACATTTGGTTAAAAAGAGAGAGAATATTCTGCTCTTCATTCTACTTAGCTCTTAATGATTTTCAGTAATATCTACCGATTCTGCTTCTTGCATAGAAAATGGGAATTTAACACAGAGACATCTTAGGGAGTTGAGTTGCTTGAATGATGAATGGAGAATTAGTAAATAAATATCCTAGTGCATATAGAATTATAATTGTTAGAATTCACATTCTTGTTCCTGCACATGGGTATTTATGCCATTGAAATACCACCTTTTAACTAAAGATTTATTTTTTAAAAAATAATTTCACTTTTCAGTATGGGTTCAGCTCTCTGGAGTAAAGATTCTATATATCTTTTAGGTTTAATTATTTGAGCTGTAAATTATGTGAATGGAAGGAGATCCCACAAGAAGAATGAAGGCCTCATGTGATATTTACAGGGCATTGAAGGTCAGCTTTCATCATTTGCCCATATCTTACTCCAGTGGTATTGGCTACCAATAATTTGATAGTCTGTTTAAAATCTTCAGACAAATGTTATTTAGCTCATAAGCATCTATCCTTACTAGAAGAAGAGGATCAAAACCTCAGGGCTGCCCTGAAATCTCTAAATGCCTCTTCAATTTTCATGATATTTTATGGAAAATCTCCAACTGTCCACATAAGTCTATACTTGTCAGTGGTATATAAATTTTCATGGCATTCACATCTAAGATATCAATATCCATTGAATTTATATTTATATTCTGTTCATGAGCACACCTTTTCTCAGGCCCTTCCTGCAGTTCAAAGGGCCTCTGGTCTAGATCCTGGGCCTCCGTATCCACCACCACCACCACCACCACCACCACTGTGCAGTCTCTCCTTAGGCCAAAGTAAGACTTCTGGTTCTGTGCACACGGCTCCCACCCCCATCACATGATCCTCGGATGGAGAGCTGCATGTTCAAACCCAGAAGTGCTTTTTGGCACCCAGAGAGTGCCAAAAAGGGGCCATAGACGCAAATGATCCCTCCGTAAAGGTAAGGGAGCGTGCGATATTGGAACGGGGGGGCACAGTCGCATTGGCTAAGTACTCTTTGGGTACTGAAACAGCACTTCCGGATCTGCATGCAGAACTAGAAGTGCTATTTCAGGCAGGTTCTGGGCTGTGTGTAGCGGCGGCAGCGGCAGCAGCCAGTGAGGGGGGTGGGTGGGAAGGGAGGAGTGGGGAGGTTCTGTTCATTTCATTCATGAATATTCACTCAAATATTTGTGCACAAAGCTGATAGAATCTGTCAAAACTGAATATTCCCACATTCAATTCACATGTTCCAGAATAAAACATGGATATTCTGGAATATCCACATTTTGTTCGAGAATATCTAAATATAGCAGAATAAATAACCGATGTCTGGATAAGTCTTAAAAACTTTTAAAATTCAGTTAGAAATAAATGCTGTCAAACCAAATGTAGCTTCAGATGGCTAGGTCCAAAAGGATGAGGGTAAATTAGGGATGTGCATTAATTTGTTTTTTCTCATTTGTTCTACACTGAAGTGAATGGGATGGAAATTCAAATTTGTGTGAATGGATCTACCTCAAATGTGCTAGGCTTCGAATTCACTTTGAATTCGCTTTGAAGCCCTATACCACCAGTCACACCTCCAAATCCAATTGACTCTGATTCAGATCTGATCTGAATCCAATCCAGATTTAATCTGAATCTGCTCTGTAGGTGACTGGGCAGCTGCTCTGAATGTAACAAAGCTTTGAATGAAGGCACAAAAGCTTTCACTTCACACGCAGTCAGTTTTCGAATATAGCCAATATTTGATTCAAATGCAAAGTTTTGAATTTTCACAATTCATACAAATTGCAAAGCTGCCAAACATTTTTCGCCCATCTTTAGTGTGCGTGTACACAACACTTGAATTAGCTGAGCCTGCCATGCCATGTAGATTTGTTGGGACAAAGTGTTTAGCCTTGATTTGTCAAGTGTTTGATCATCACTAACCTATTTGCAGAGTGCCCCACAAATAAGACTGGCCAAGAAGTCACAAACAATGCATAATGACCACAGGAGGCTCCCATAATCATTTGAAATAGTTGAAGTAGCCCTGGCTGCATTTCAAACATCTCAAATAGTAATATTTTTCACACCACTACCAAAAAGTCAAGAAAGAGCTGTTCTATAACCAGCAAGTACCTTATCTGATGATACCGGAGTTGCAAATCCTACATAAGAAAAGGAGTACAGGACTTTCAGATAACTCCATCTCAAGTTGCCCAGGGTTTATAAGTTGGCGATCAAGCCTTAAACATGACCCTATTGAAAATCTGCACCCAACGTGATAATAATATATCTAATTACATACAAAATGAAAGCAACCCAATCTGAATATTCCTCTTCCAACTCATTTCAGATTGGGCAAGAGTAGGATTTTTCATTGGCTGCTCATTTTTTTAAAAAAATGACTTACATGTCTTTTAAAACAACAAGCAATGTACTCCGCATAAGAACAACGTGAAACCTTTGGGCAGACAATGCCGTGGAAACACCAGTTTCCCTGTTATCACAGCCACACTGTTTAAGGCCCAGACAAGGTTTAGAATCATTTTTCTGAAATTGAAATTCCCATCTGCTTTGTTTGGATATATAAAATACAACACTCATTCTTTTCTACTCACTCTTTTGATATTTGTACTTAGACTGCATCAACTAGCAATGGTGGTAATTCCTCTGCAGTGATATTTTTCTACCATAGTTTGTGGTAAGGGCAAGTATTAAATATTTTGCCACCTAACATTGCCTATTAACATTTACATTCCTACTTAGAAGTAGAAATCAACTAGTTTGTTAGTAGAATCAGTGGATGTGGTATGCTTGGGTTGGAGCAGGTCAGGCACCCTTGAGATGGGGAATAAAATGATCTTTGATTCCTCCTAAGAAGTCCTGGTATGAAAAATTGACCAGCGATGATAGGAACTGATATAGCACATTTATTGAAGGTGCCAGCCAGAAAAATGTAAAGTTTTTAAAGTATTTGATTGATTTTTAGACGAAGTAGAGCAAAATAAAAATGAAAGCATTCCTCCATACTGCAAACACTCATTCAGTGTATCTCAAGTGGGTAGCTTCAATTCCTTACACTATAACTCCCCTATCCCTCCCCCACCCCAGATGGTCCAATAAAGCAGACTGTAATAGACCCACAAAGACTCGCTGTGTCTACCTAGAAGGAGCTCACACTGGGTTTACTGGCTATTACTTCATGAGAAATATGGATACGATTGCTGTCTAGGGCAAGATCTGCATAGCTCCATAGCTGAACCTTGAGACCATTCAAGGCTGCCTCCTCTAGACACGGTTGCAGTGTCAGAAGAGTATTGGGCCCCACTATCCCATCTGCAGCCACCACCCCACTGTAAGGGTTCTTTAAAGTGCTGGAAAGTGCTCTCCTGAGTGCTAACTTTGGCTGTGGTCACACCGAAGGTTTAATTCAGCTTCAGTCCACCTTCAGAGCGAGAGGACACATCAGCAAAGTGACCAGTCATTTTCTCTCCACATTATCTCCACCAAAGGTGGATTTTCTGAGTTATTTAATCCTGAAAGAAAACAGTTCGTCACTTTGCTGATGTATTCTCTCACTCTGAAAGTGGACTGAACCTGGATTAAACCTTGAGTGTGACCACAGCCTTAGTAACATGAAGTTAATCAAATTGATTCTGCCTTCATCGTTCTTGTAAGGGTTCCTCGGGGTGTGTGTGTGCGCACATGGATGTGTGCACATTAAGCCTGTTTAAATATTAAATAATATTGAAGAGATTTGGGGAAAGGAGGCTATAATCTGTTTCTAAGCTAGTTCATTAAGCTGTGAGTTGTTCAGGACATTAAAGGAGGGCAAAGAGTATGTATAGCTTGCCAAAAGACCACTCCAGTTAATCCCTGGCATCTCCAGATAGATCAGGGAAATATTTCCATCTAGTAGTATGGGGGCTTGCTTCCTATCCATGCAAATCACGCTAGACTAGACAGAAGAATGGTCTGGTTGGTTTTGGAGGTTGTTGTTGTTTTAATAATACTGTGTTGTGCTTTAAAGATATATCCCAGGCAGAAAAGATTATATACTTGAACAGAGCAGTGGTCATCAGCCATTTAATTTTTATGCTTATTGATATTCTGGGTGCATGTTGTAGTTTGAGACTGTAATTTCAAAAGGGGTTGTGTATAGTCTATCTTTGAAAAGACACAATCAAGTTCATTGTACTTCTATCTCTCTGTACCCCCACCTTTTTCTGGACAGGTCATATTTAGTTAAACACTGTTGATTAATGACCTCTAGCATTTCTTCTTTTTTAAAAAAAATCTCTCTCTGATTCAGTATTATGGAAAAGAAAAAGCTAACTAAGTGAGTAGAGTGAAAGCTTATAATACAATTATCTTTTTTCATATATGGCTCTTTGTTCTAGCTGAGAATTAAAGTGCTGAACAGCAATTCTGGGGAGAGCTGGCTAACCCATGCAGGACACAGAAATCATGATGTAATCTTCCTTTCTTTGCAAGCACTGTGATAAATCTCTCCAGTCCTATCTCTGTCCCTTATTGTTTGCTGTTTCTATTTCAGGGTGCGAACGGAATGTCTGTGGATGAGAAGCCTGAATCCCCCATGTATGTGTATGAGTCAACAGTCCATTGTACCAATATCCTCCTGTGCCTCAATGACCAGCGGAAGCAGGATATTCTCTGTGATGTGACTTTGATTGTGGAGGGGAAAGAATTCCGAGCCCACCGGGCTGTGCTGGCTGCATGCAGCGAATACTTCTTGCAGGTGTTGGTTGGGCAGACGGAAAATGACCTGGTGGTCAGCCTGCCAGAAGAGGTACAGTATGTCATCCTTTATGTATTTTTTTATTTTTAAAAAGTGATATAGTAATAGAAGGAGAAAATGAGGCCTTTTCTTTTTCACAAACAGCTTTCTAGAATCACCTTATTCTTAAGGTGATGAAAAGAAAAATCTCCAACCCCTGCAAATTCTTTTGACACAAGTCCGCTCATGCCATGGTCCCAGGAAAAAAATTATAGTAAATGTGTAAAATGAGGGGACTCTGCACATTTTCAAGTAGGCAGGGAGGAACAGCAGAAACATGGGAATTTAAATTCATGAATGCAGCTAATCTGACCCACAGTTAATTTGAGTAGATGTGTAAAAACTTAGAACCATAAACACAGCTAATGTGACCCATAGTTAATTTAAGGAGAAGCACAGGAACCTAGATCCATGAATGCAACTAATCTGACCCATAGTTAATTTAAGGAGAAGCACAGGAACCTAGATCCATGAACGCAGCTAATGTGACCCATAGTTAATTTAAGAATGATAGGAACTTAGATCCAGGAATACAGCTAATGTGACCCATCGTAAATTTAAGGCTAAAGATAGGAACTTGGATCCATGAACACAATCTGACCCACAGTTTATCTAGAAGGTAATTTGGAATGTTTATAGTTGGTGTGTCAACTTTGGCTAGACTAATGGAAATTGGAGTCCCATTACAACTGGTAGACTGATGGAAATTGGGCTCTGGAAACAATTACAAATCCCTGTTGCAAAAAGAGCCATCAAAGGATGCGGAAACACACTGAATAGAAAACAAGTAAGAGAATAGGACACTAGCAGGTATTCTCCCAAGCTCAAGATGTCATAATTGTCAAGAAAAACTGTCTCTGAGGCCACACGTTATAGATTAAGGCAAGGTCACTGGGACTTTTTGCTTCGTTACAAGTGGTTGAGTGACATGCTTGAATGCTTTTGCACTTGAAATGGAAAATATATTCAGTGTGTAGAGGAGAATAACTAATATGTTTCAAAAGAGCACGAGTAATTTATACCTAAATAGGACGGAATCTCTAGTTTCAAGATGAATCTTACAAGTATTGTACAGAGTGAAGTGGTACTAAGAATTGTTAAAAAATTATCTCGTTATCACAGTGCCGCATTCATTACAACATTCCTTACATGCAAGCCAAGATGTAGATATACAGACGTTTAGGCAAGCTCTTGTTTTTGGATCTTTTGTTTGTTATGAAATTGTAATACGACAGACACTGGTAGTAACCTTCTCAATGCTCAGAAATACTAACTATTCATCAAGGATTCCAGTGGTTGGGGCTTGGCGCAGGACAATGTGTTGTTTGGCCTCTTCCACTTCCTGATGACTCATGCCTGCTTTCCTCCACTTTTGCCTTCTAGGAATATTGTTCTTAGGGCACTGTTTCAATCTCTTTGTAACTAAGTTACAGTTAGGAATAAATTTGAATAATAATTCAAAAAGCAAGAAAATGTTCTTCCAAAGTAAGCTTCTACAGCACATTATTTCATATTCTGCTATTAATAAATATGATAGAAAAACTTTATCCTGCCCTCTGTGACCCTAGAACTAATGTCCCTGTTGCTTTCACTTATACATTATGTACATCCTACTGTGAAGTTTATAAATACAGTATAATCTTTTCATCCCATGAGCTGTGAGGAACAAATCACCTGCTCAAATCTCAGTCCACCTGTGAAATTAAAAGTAAATAGGCAAGCTACAATCTTATACTAATTAGGATAATAAATCATAGTGACGTAATTTGTAAAGCTGCATTCTTATTGTATACATATAAAGCAGCACAAAGTGCAATGAGAGTACAAAATAATATCATTACCTGCTACTATAGAAGTAATGCAGTGTCAGAACTTATTTGAAACACAGGAGCTTTATGGTTCAAATCCTTCCTTCCTTCCTTCCTTCCTTCCTTCCTTCCTTCCTTCCTTCCTTCCTTCCTTCCATGGAACATGGAGGTTCTATGAGAGAAATTACCTGCAATTATTTTGATTCCATTCAGAGCTTGAGGGTAGTTTAATGTTAACAATAGTGAGAAATGTGTTCATGGGCATCAAACACCTTAAAATCCTGGACGCAATTTTTAAGGTTCATAAATCAGCTGTGAATAAACAGTAAATTTGTAGGGATCCTTTGTGAAGCCTGAAATGATCAATGTAAATACAGTATGTAGCTTAGATATATGGTATATCCTCCAAGTGATGGATTCCATTGTTATTAATTTTTGGTTCATGTGCATAAATGAGCTATGTGTTAATGGTAGTTTCAGCAAGATCCCATGCAAAACTTTTTCAGAGACGTTGTTACTTTTGTTTTGAATAAATATTTATGCATAATGGTGATATCAAAAAGCATTGCTTCCTGGATTTATTTAGTTCCAGTCATTGTGGTATGATAGTGTTTTGTGGGGGAGGGAAGAACTGCTGTTAAATACAGAAAAATCCATGAGGTCTATGTTTGTTGTGCCAAAGCAGAACTAGAAATTTCAGTGATTTTTATAGTTAAGATTGTATATGTCAATATAATCTATTATTTGATCGTGGGGTATTTTTTTGTGAATATGTCTTTTGAAAATTCAGAAGATTGATTAAAAATTGTGGCTCATATTCCTAATGCTGTAAATCAGCAAGTATGAAAGTATTACGTATGTTGCCGGTGACTTTAGGAATATCCCATGTAAAAGTAATGTGAACATACTGTCAAAAGACCACAATAAATCTGTTCCCTTTGACAGATTTTTTAAAAACGAAAATGGGTACCATGTCTTACTATATACTTGCTTCTGATATTAGTAGTATGCAATTTCCCAAACCAGAAGCTGTTTTAAATGTTTCCCACAGTGTGGTATTATTCAAAGGGTGCGTTCCCAAACAGAATATGAGCTTTAAAACTGTTTTGAGTGCTCACTGTTCCCACAGTTTTTAAAGAATCCAGTTTCTGAGGATTAAAGGTCCCAAAATGGGGATTATCTGTATTCGGATCAAAAGAGGTCTCGCTGCTGGATTTAGAAATATTCCATTTTATTTAGCAAAATGAGAAAGCAAGGAGGGGACCATGCTTTAGGAGTGTTCTCAGTTTCCCTTGATCCAGTGAGAAGTCGTGATTTCCTCTGCCGTAGTCCCCTCTTCCCCAGGCTCTTCATTATGGGCTAAGGAATCTAACTTTGGCTAAAAGGGGAGGGGGGTTGAGCTGAAAAATAAACATAGCCCACAGTAGCTCAGGCACACACAATGTGACAAGATCAGCAAATGTAGCAGGGACAGGAGTAAGTGAAAGTGCCTGATTTCAGTGACTCGCTGGCAGTGATCAGACTTTAGTGGCTTCACTTGTAGAGTTGCAAAGTGTGTCAGCTTTGTGTAAAAGCCTGCCTCCTCCTCCCCTCCCTCCCTCCCTCCTTCCTCCCACAGTGGTCTTTGCCATTCACTCCTTTTGCCTCATTCCCAGCCATTTGCATTGCTCTGCTCTTCCAATCTACCACAAAACACTATTAAGAAAAAAGGGAAGTGATCTTTAACATTCTACTCCCTTGTTACCAGGAGAAAGAAGTTGTCCTATGGTGGGTACAAGATGGAGTGGGGAAAGAAGCAGTGAACAAAATCTGTTGCCAAAGAATTCCATGAACTGATGCAGGGGCAGGTTTATATAGAGGATGGGGTTTGAATTGCCCACCCCAATGAAGTCAGGGTATGACAGTGTCCAATTCCTAACTGCATGGGAGGGGGGGGTCTGCTGAGTGGGGGAGAGAAGGGAAGGGGTTCCTCCCCTCCCAGGCATTGAAGAATGAAGACTGAGTCTGCATTATAAGGTAATGGTAGGAACACAAAAAATCAGACCTTGCTGCTGATTTTTAAAAACCAAATTAAATTGCCAAGTGGGAACTTGGCCAAATTGAATTTAGTTTCTTTGTGGATCAACTCTTTCTACTTCAAATAAGCTATTTAAATTTCCAAAAGATGGCTGTAGTTTAAGGAACAGCAGTAAACATGTTTCAGTATATAACAAATAGGATGTCTAGATCTTGATATCTAAACTTATGACAACTATTGAAATGATGGATATGACCACCCCATGAAACAAGCAAGCAAAAAAAAAACTTTTCATTAATCTGAAAATAATATATGGGAAGAATGAGAAAGCTCCTTTTCCGTGTACTCATTTCATAATGACTCCTGTTAATTCAGGTTAAATCCACTTTTTCCAAGAAATGAGTCAATACATTTGAGTTGGTTTGATCCCTATTCCTGTTCATTTTAGCTTTATGTAATTGTAGAAACCAGTCTTCCTTCTAACAAGACATTTAATTAAGCTTTTAATTCATGATAAGAAGTTAAACAGCACTTGGGAATATTTTTAATGGTTTCCACTTCCCATCTAGATTACAAAAAAAAAAAAAAAGCGTGATAGAGGGACCTACGTGGCTGACAGCCAAGGGTATTGTAGGTCATGCCAATATTAGTTGGCAGCAGGCCACTATCCAATTAACATTGCTTCATTGCTGCAAGTAATAACTCTTAGGAAAATGATTGAGTCATTCATTGTATAATGTTATTTCACTTTAGAAATATCCAGTATTGTTCAGATTATGGTCTGATTCATATGGTTGCCTGCCCTCCCTTCTCTGCCAGTTAAAGCTGCATTATACTAAAGGTGAAAGCAGAATGGGAGGAAAGCACTGATACTTTTTGTTGTTGTTGTTGTTGTGAACCATATGAATCCATTACAAAAAAACGAACCTGGTCATTAACCTGAAGGTAGGCTAATAAGCAATGGTCACGTGAAAAAACACCCCACGTAGAAAATGCTAGAGTTGTGGTTAGTATTGCTACCTGTGTATAAAGCTCTAATAAATTCTGGTCTCACGTTAAGAAATGGTATTTATTTGTTTATCTGTTTCTATACTTGAAGGCCTTAGGGTGAGTCAGAATAAAAATCATTATAAATGCACAGAGAGGGTGTTGTTTCCTCTGGGATGCATCAGGCCTGATGTAGGTGCCTGATGCATCTCAGAGAAGAAGCACCTAAAGTTTTCTAGGATCTCACTTTCTGCTTTGCACCCACAGCACAGCACAGCCGTTTTCCATTTTACATGTGAATGTAAGAAGCAGCTGCTGGAAGTTTCTTTCCACATCTGCCCCTGTAAATTAACCTTGGCCCATTTAGAAAGTAGA
Source organism: Aspidoscelis tigris stejnegeri (assembly GCA_023333525.1). Taxonomy (NCBI): domain Eukaryota; kingdom Metazoa; phylum Chordata; class Lepidosauria; order Squamata; family Teiidae; genus Aspidoscelis; species Aspidoscelis tigris. The sequence continues at coordinate 101,810,830 of JALMGA010000001.1, forward strand.
GATGTGCATGGATATTCGAAAATTTGAAAATCCGATTCGAATTTGATGAATATCGAGATTCAAATTCAAATCTTATTTTCGAAAATCCAAATTTTTAAATTCAGATTGAATTCGGATTTTCGAAAATCCAATACAGAGTTTTGAATAATTCGACTGAATTCAATGTCATATATCGCATCCAAAAATCGGGTATATTTGCATATATAATGCGGGATGCAAATGGGACACAAACACAAAAATCAGGATGCAAACAGATTCAAAAATCAGATCCGAATGTTCCCAATATTCGTATATTCGAGTTCGAATTAGATTTTCGAAAATACAGATCCAGATAATCCGGATTCAGATCAGATTTTTGAAAATACGGATTTTTGAATTTTGAATCAATCTGAATATTCGAATATTTGAATTGACTCAGATTCAGATGTAAAGTATACATTTGTGCACATCCCTATTAGAAAGTGTCTTTGATATGCTTCCTAGAAAATATGAAGTCTGTTTTGGAAATGGCTCCTGTGCCCCATACTGAAAACTCCTGTAAGCAAGGGAACCTGCAGATCTCCACTGAAGCTGCAGCAAAGGCAGAGGAAACAGTTTTTTTAAGTATATACCTTACATTGCAAGCGGGTCTTCTCCACTGCATTTTGTGTGTGTTTCTTTTAAATGATTGAGTTTTCCCTATTTTTCATAGTTGCACCTTGAATTTTTAATAAAGGATAGCACTGAAGTGTTTAAAAGGAATATTTTACTTAAAATTGCCAGATAGAAAGATTAATTTCAGCATCTAGACTGGCAAGCAGCTGGTAACTACCCACTCCTGCCTACTGACCAGTGGAAGAAAAGAAAAGCTTACTAGTAGCTGGCAGAAGATAATTGTAGGAGAAAAAATGAAAAGCAGAAGGCAGGTGGTCTTACACAGGCCCTGGCAGATTACGACTTTTTGTGTTCTAATCTTTGTTCTTTCAGAAGTAAGCAGTATGATATTAATTGGAGCCCTCTTTCCTTTGTATGTCAAATAGTTATTGTATGCAAAGAGCAAGCCCATCTGAACTCCACAGTGATCTCATCTTTGAAAGACAAAAAAAGTTTGATTACTGTACCTTTTACAGGACAGATCTGCAGACTTCCTGTTCCAAAGCTGCTTAGTTTAAAAGATCCTGACGAACAGCAAATATAATAGGTGTTCGTAACATTGTTTTTAGATTTGAATAGCGGTTGGGGTAATTTACTCTTGTATCCATAAGATGAAAGCTCAGGATCATCCAGATTTATCAGCATGAGCTGGAACACAGACAAAAGAAAGTGTTCCCACTTTAGGCATGCTGCATGCTTTATTTATGGAATTTGCTTTCATAAGATGCAGCAGAGGCTGCTAGCTCAGATGGCTTTAAAAGTGAGTTAAGCAGATTCAAGAAAGTCCCTGCCAGCAACAGTGCAGAATCTCTAGCTCCAAAGGCTGTGTGACCTTGAATTCCATCCAGTGGCAGTTCTGTCAATGCCCTGCTTTTGGACTCTCCAGAGGCATCCATCCAGCAGAACATTGTTGGAAGCTGAATGTTAGACTCTATGAACATGCAATTTCATTCCACACTGGTCTTGGGATTTGAAATGCAAAGCTGTAAAATGAATGCCTAAAGTCGGTAGATACCGTCATGGCCTGAAACCCACAGGAAGCTGTTAACACGCTGAACCGTAGCTGATGCAATGGAACCAGCAGGGAAGGGTTAAGGCTCTGATTGGCTCCTTTGTCCTGCTAGTTTCAGTGCATGTGCCATTGCAGCCAGTGCCTGAACGGGACACCACCAGAGGACCAATGTTGGCTTGAGACATAATCTTGCAAAAAGGCTCTGCCGTTTCCTTTGGAGTTATTAGCATCTTTAGAAGGATGTTCTTTGAGGTTTGGTCACACATTGAGGCCTTAGGGTAGCAGTACAAATCAGGTCCACCTTTTTTGCAGTGATTATAGCGAATTTCCTCTTTTGGTAAGTGCTTGTTATCATTTAGTTAAAAGTTCTTTTCTTAACTTGAGCTTGTAGACCTTTATAAAGTCCTTTCTTTAAACAACATGTTACAATATCTTTCTGTTCTAGCCTGTGACGGTTTCTGGGTACAGGCTGCAAACTGTTTTGCTTTTGGGCTTTGCAGGCTTCTTGCAAAGCTGCAATAGCCAGCCTTGTTGCAAAGTTTGTTGCGAACCCTGGGATTTGGGCTGCAAAAAGAGCGGGAAATCCTGTGCGGGCCCTGTTGCAGGGATTGGCTGGAGTAAGGTTTTGGAGGGAAAAGCTGTCCGGGGATCTGAGTGCTGGAGGGGCTAGAGAAGGAGTTCCCACCAATCAGGCTGGAGGGACAGCAACCTCTGTTAGGAGTCTCCAGCAGCATTTTATTGCGGCTAGAGCCAATCAGGATCAGGGGTGTGTGTATAAATGAACACAGAATACAGCAGAGAATGTCTTCATGCTGGGACAAGAGCTGAAAGGAGAAGAAGAGCTGAACCTGAAGGAGCCAGACCAGTAGTTGACCAGGGGTCTTCGTGCTGGGACTGAGGCTGAAGGGAACAGAGGAGCTGATCCTGAGGGAGCTGGAACCAGTAGCTGACCAGTGGTCTTTTGGGCTGAGTGATTTCTGAAGGAGGCAATCGGGTGGATTGTAGCTCTGAGGGAGACTTCACTAGCAACTGACCAGGCTGGATGATCGGACAAGCAAGGACGGACTGGGCCTTGTGATCATCTAGGGCCACGTTCTGGTACACTGGCTTGGCTTGAGCTGTGGCAAAAGCAAGTCAGAGGGGGAGGAACGTGTGGAGGCTTGTCTTTTAAAAGGGGAACTATTTTCCTTTGGAGAAAGGGGTAGCTCCTAGCCTTAAGAGACTTGCAAATTTAAACCCACAAATACCTGAACCTTATTATTTTTTAGTATTGCTTGTGTATAATAATAAACTTGTTTTAGTTTACTGTTGAAACGCTTGCTACCAGTGTTTTGTGTCCACACTGTAGTATTCACTTGGCCGTTGCACGAACCCAGCATCCTAACAGGGCCAAGCTACTCCTCAGAGAGGGCAGGCACTAACTGGAATGCTGGGCATCGTGGCAATTTGGTGGCAGCGGTGGGATAAATCTTGATTCAGTCCGCTTTGGCCAGAATACTGCAGTAGCAAGCAATACTGTGTGTGATTGAGAAGGGCAGCCAGAGTTTGGCTCCTTTTTGAATGAGTCTGGTGTCTGGACACAGAGCCCTACGGTAGTGCCTGTGGGTCAGAACTCCTCCATCCCTGAAGTGTGAGTGTGCTAGACATCAGGGAGGGCTAGTAGGTATGGGCAAGCAGGCACAGGTCCTGAGGTAAAGGCTTTGGGTACTTTGTAAGGACCTGTTGTGCTGTGAGCCCTAGCAGTTGGGTGAGCCTAGTCACAGTGAAGTGGGGTCAGTAGGCTGGGTGACCGAAGGTAATTGCTTAAGGTAAAGAGTACGGTCACCAGCCGGACGCTGAACCACGTGGCTACACCCAAATAAGCCTGGTTCCAGAGGTAAACTGCCTGGGTAAAGTACGGAACCAGGGAGGGAATTACGTTCCCTGAGTGTTGGCTACAAATAGCAGCAGCCAGCACGGTAGATCAAGTGGTGGGGAGTCCCACACTTGATGCTAACTAGGAGAGGGGCTAAAGCTGTTCCAAAGGGTCCAGGGGGACTGCCAGCTAAACGTGTTAGTGGCAAGGGTCCCAGAGCCAGACCAAGGAAAGCTGTTATGGAGTCTGTGGTGGAACAGGAGGTTTCAACCCCAGAGCCAAGTGTGGGTGCGGGCCCAGGGACTCCTGAAGCTGTTCCAGGAGTGGTACAGGACAGAGGGCTCGCTGAGCTAAAACTTATGCTTGAATATGAGTGGGAGATGGTAAGGAAAGCGGAGACCAAACAGCTTCAGCAAGGGAGCCAGAGAAAAAGACTGGGTATGCTGTTAGCTGGAATTGCTTGTGCAGCTAAAGGAATCCTGAGGAGCCTAGGACTACAAATCCTTCTGTGGATGAACCATGTGAGTGGTGAGTTGCAGTCATCGCTGGAAGGGATCCAGGAAGCTGGTGCCAGGTCGGAAGGGCCAAGGACTAGAGCATTCTACGCCAAGACTGGGGAGACCAACAGGACGGCATCTCCAGGCAACTGGGTCAGCAAGGAGCTGGATCCCACAGCAGGACCACTGCCAGATGGGCCCAGCAAAGAACCAGACTGATTTTGGACTCAGTAGACTATTTGAGTGACTATGGGAAACTGTTTAGTTGTATATAGTTAGTTAAGGAAATTCTTTTACAGAGACTTTGGACTTTTATAGAGTGTGTTTATTAGATAGTTAGTATATAAAGTTACACTCCTCCTAGGGAGACAAATGTCCATGGGACAGTTGTGCCCCAGGTACATTTGTCTTTTTTGGGGAAGGGAGGGGTTGTGACGGTTTCTGGGTACAGGCTGCAAACTGTTTTGCTTTTGGGCTTTGCAGGCTTCTTGCAAAGCTGCAATAGCCAGCCTTGTTGCAAAGTTTGTTGCGAACCCTGGGATTTGGGCTGCAAAAAGAGCGGGAAATCCTGTGCGGGCCCTGTTGCAGGGATTGGCTGGAGTAAGGTTTTGGAGGGAAAAGCTGTCCGGGGATCTGAGTGCTGGAGGGGCTAGAGAAGGAGTTCCCACCAATCAGGCTGGAGGGACAGCAACCTCTGTTAGGAGTCTCCAGCAGCATTTTATTGCGGCTAGAGCCAATCAGGATCAGGGGTGTGTGTATAAATGAACACAGAATACAGCAGAGAATGTCTTCATGCTGGGACAAGAGCTGAAAGGAGAAGAAGAGCTGAACCTGAAGGAGCCAGACCAGTAGTTGACCAGGGGTCTTCGTGCTGGGACTGAGGCTGAAGGGAACAGAGGAGCTGATCCTGAGGGAGCTGGAACCAGTAGCTGACCAGTGGTCTTTTGGGCTGAGTGATTTCTGAAGGAGGCAATCGGGTGGATTGTAGCTCTGAGGGAGACTTCACTAGCAACTGACCAGGCTGGATGATCGGACAAGCAAGGACGGACTGGGCCTTGTGATCATCTAGGGCCACGTTCTGGTACACTGGCTTGGCTTGAGCTGTGGCAAAAGCAAGTCAGAGGGGGAGGAACGTGTGGAGGCTTGTCTTTTAAAAGGGGAACTATTTTCCTTTGGAGAAAGGGGTAGCTCCTAGCCTTAAGAGACTTGCAAATTTAAACCCACAAATACCTGAACCTTATTATTTTTTAGTATTGCTTGTGTATAATAATAAACTTGTTTTAGTTTACTGTTGAAACGCTTGCTACCAGCGTTTTGTGTCCACACTGTAGTATTCACTTGGCCGTTGCACGAACCCAGCATCCTAACAGGGCCAAGCTACTCCTCAGAGAGGGCAGGCACTAACTGGAATGCTGGGCATCGTGGCATAGCCCGATATGTTTGTAGTTCATTTGGAATATTTCTTTGGCTTCTTTTATTGTGTGAACTGCTGTGTGGCCCTTAACTAAGAAATGGAGTACAAATCTGAAAGTAAGTTTACACTGCCTCGGTATTTTATAAAAGAAAAAATGGACAGAAATGTAAGAGAAATAGTAAAAATAAAAAATATAAAAGCAGAAGTATACTATTAAAAGCACAATGGTCTTCAACCATTTAAAGATGTAGACTTTTTCAAGCTGTTGTGAGCTAGAGTTTAAAAATAATCTTACTGTGATTTTAGTAACAGTATGATATTTTAAATTTGTTAATTTAAAATGGTTTTAGTTTTGCATTTTACAATAGTGTAAAATGGTTCTGGCTTGATTGTGCGCAGCTATTAGTATTAGAATTAGTAAAATTAAATAGAAAATAAAAGTTGATTGGACTTTGAAGGGAATATGAAGGAAAGGTATTAAATATTTCTGTGATTCTAGAATACAGGAAGCTGTCACATGCCACCCAAGAATGTTTAACTCTCTAACTTTATATTCTATCCCTGGCGGCAACTCTCCAGGTACTTTGAAAGGTCTTTCATGTCACCAGCTGTTTGATCTTTTTCCTGGAGATCTTGTGCATGCAAAGGTTTTTAAGATTACTTTTATTTATTTTTTTATTGTGACCTGCCAGGGACCTTTTGGTTAAGGGGAAGATATAAATTCTGAAAGAAAGAAAGAAAGAATATATGGTTACAGAACACCACTAACAAGGCCTTTTTGCACTTAACGGAAGTTAAGTATCGTTGGCTGACATTTGCAGTATGAACATCAGCCCTGTCCCAAGCCTATCTGGAACTTGTCTTGCAGTGTCTGCCCAGCCATTGCTGGGGTGATTAAGCAATGGTGCACTCCTAGTATAGTGGTAGATCAATTTTTACAGCTCCATAACTATTGAACATAGGGAAGGCTGCGCACTCTGGGAGCTACTCTGTTCATCTTTGTATGAAATGTGGCTACAGCTGTTATTCTCCCATGCGCAACATTGTTGTGCAGGTGTGCTGGTCTGTCTGCACCTCGACAGTGATATCACACTTGAATACAGTGAGGCCCTGCCCAGAGAGAGAAAGTTAATGGCAGGTGTGCTCTGCATGTTCACAGTGACATCACGCGCACAAAAAGAGAATGTTAACTGATGTTGGTTGATTTGATAAACATTAAAAATGTGGACAAATCAGGACATACTGTGTAATAGTGCTTGGTTTGAAACCTTCCAGGATTAGTGGCCAACAAATAGAAGGAAGAGAAAGAAATCAGATTGCCCAATCTGTGAGGGGCAAAGAAGGAGCTACCATAGCTCACAGGAAGCAGCATGCGGCAGGGACCATGCCTGTTCATGACAATGCCACAATAATGCTGGTACTATACAGGCCTCTCCGGGCCTCTTCAGCTTCCACTGCTCAAGTCAGATCTCAGCCCATACCAAACATGTTCTTGGAAGCATAAAGTGCCTGAGTACGTCATCCAGAAAGCGAGGCAGCACTTCTTCGCCTTTTCAGTTTCCACTTGCGAGGACATGTTCTGTATACCTGCTTGCCATGTCTGCCTTATCTGTCCAACCTAGGGTTCTCTGTTCTGACGTGGCAATAGCAAATTGATAACAGTAAATTGTCAATCTGTTTCCACAGAGCCCCTCCCCATATCCTAAACATTTTCTACTTCCACGTGCCCCCTCAGTCCTCTTTCCCCATTGCCTCCTTCCACCCTTCTCTTCTGTCATCCCATCTCTTTCTAGTCTCCCAACTCCCCAGGTTCCTGGGCTTTCAAGCATCATAATTCCTCCTCACTTCCCAAACCACCTCCAAATTCTCTCGTCCCTCACACCTTTGCACATACATTTCAGACACCCAGACTTCTCTACTTATCACCTGCCTCCTCTCCACACCCAGGTATTTCTTATTGTTCCCTTTCTTCTGCTGCATCTGCCCTCAGCTTCTCAACTACCTATTTTCCTTCAGCACATCTCAATACTTCCCCGTAAGTCCCTGTGTCAGACTAACAGGTGAGAGCATGAGCGCAGGCTAAGTCAATAGAAGCTGTAACAACCAAACACTGTTAGGGCAATTCTGGCTTGTACCACTTCTGGCTAGTGGTCACACCTAAGGTTTAATCCACCTTAAGTCCACTTTCAGAGTGAGAGAACACACCAAACTGACCAATCATTTTCTTTCCACGTTCCAAATGTGAATTTTCTGAGTTATTTAACACTGAAAGAAAATAGTTGGTTACTTTGCTGATGTGTTCTCTCAGGCTGCATCCCTATTCAACTTTTAGAGAGGGGTGTTTTTCCACTGACCTCCTTTAATCCTGATCTAAGATGATCCGGATTTAAGGAATGGGTACTTCCCTTAACCCAGATCTAGTTGATCCAAATTAAGGAAAGTACCCAGTGCATTTCCACAGGTGGTCTAACACCCAATAGCAATGGGTGCTAGCTTGCTTGCAGTGGAAACACTGGAGCATCCATGTGACAAATCCGGATCTACCCACATGGGGCCCACCTGTCACCCCAGGTGTTTTGGGGGACAGGGTGCAATCTTTGTAGATACTCTGGAGATTCTTCGAAGATCCTCCAGGGCGGCTTCAGAGAATCTCCAGAGTGATCTGCTGAAAACATCAAAGATTCTCTGGAGCCTTTGACAAAGGCATTGCTCTCGCATGGGGTCCTCTTCAGAGCCTGTGCTAACCTTCAAAGGCAACTTCGGAGGGACTTCGGAGCCGGCTTCGGAGAATGTGCACCTCCCATGGGTGACACACACCCCCGAGCCTCCCCTAGACCCCATTGCCCAATAGTGGTGGAAACAGGTTCTGTTTAATCTGGATTTGATGGCTGAAGACCCCATTGTAGACTCCTTTAATGGGGTCTACGTTAAATCCAGATTATAGGTCCTGAAGAACCCATATGATCCGGACTTCCCTAGAACTGGTGGAAACAAATGTGGCTCTAATGGGGTCTGTAGTGGAAATGCGGTCTTCCTGCTCTGAGCCAAATAGGTCCTTAATGGGTACTTAATGGGTACTTAGTGCTAGTGGAAAAACACCCGAGTTTTGAATTCGTTTTCAAAGCTGGCAATTCCCACAGGATTTGATGAATCCCCAGTTTCTGGGTATTAAATGTCCCAAAATGTGAATAATCTGTATTCAAATCAAAAGAGCTCTTGCTGAGGGATTTAGGAATAATCCTCTTTTTTTGCAAATGGAAATGCACACTTTTTATAGGGTCTTCTCCTGAGTTTCCTACAGCCAATGAGAAGGCATAATTATGAGCTAAAGGAATCCTCCGCTGGCTGAAAGGGGAGGGAACAGAAGGAAAGAATGAACAGACGTTCTAACAAAAGACCAGATATTTTGGGCTGTGATTTTACAAAGTGACTGATTTTACAGCTACAGTGAAAGCCTGCCTGCTCCCTTCCTTCCTCTCTCTCTCCCTCCCTTCCTTGCCTCTTAAGCCTGATCTTCCTTGTTAGAGGGGAACCCAGTCAGCAGCTCCACAAACTGTTACTTGCTCTTCAAATTGCCGCTGTACCACTTCTTCAGAAGATCGCAGCCAGCAAAAGATTAAAGAGAAAGTTCTTCTCCCATCCCTCTTACCTCCTCTTCAGATAGCCGTGTGTGAGGGGGGATCACTTTCACATTTTTCCCTTTAATTCAGTTTTTAAAATGATGGGAGGTGCGTGGGATGGATTCTGTCTTAAGGAAGCAAACGGGAGAGATCAGCAGGAGGCAGCTGCTAGCCATGGGGGAGTGGGGTAAAAAGTATATACAAGATGGAGGGGGTGAGAATAAAGAGGGAATGAAAAGTGCTGCCAGGGGTTTCTCCCCTGCTGGACACTGAAGAATGGAGAGTGAGTCCGTATTATAAGTTAACAATGAAAACACAAAACATCCGACTTCACTGCTGATTTAAAAAAAAAAAAAAGATTTAAATCTGGATGAAATTCCCCAGTGAGGATGCAGCCTCACTCCGAAAGTGGACTGAAGCTGGATTAAGCAGGTTGCAAAATGATGCATTTTCAAACCTACATATTTCACAGGGGCAAGTTCATCAAAATCTTGGGCTAGTAACAGTTCTACTGAATGTCCTTGGTTTTAACATTTAAAAATATTTCCTTAGAAACAGACTTATAACCAGAACAACGTGCACCTGGCAATGATGGTTCTCAGGTCTAGGCCACTCTGTTCGTTCCCATTCTCACCACTGCCCAAAGACAGCCTGTAATTGCCCATGACTAATCCTGCGCCTTTCCTGATGTGACATTTGCAGAGCTTTAAAATGTCCAAAGGCAAATAAAAATACCAAGAGATTGCTTTGACAAGAAAGAAGCCTGAACATTATTAGACTTTTTGCCTCTTAAACCTAAGATGGAAATAGTGCGAGATAGAGAAAATGGACTTTAAAATTTAATGAGATGTGATTAAAAAAAAAAAAAGAATGAAAATGAAATGGCTTAGAAGGATTGCTCTTATTATTAGAATAATATTCTGACATAGTTTCAGTAGTAGTTTCCTTTCTGTGGAGTGATTTACTAGGAGGTGTCTACATTTGTACCTTATTATATACCTTTAAATGGTTAGTTTAGGATAAAAGGATTGTTGCTTTATCATCTTTAAGACAACTCACCTTATTTTTAAAATAGGTAAGGGAACAGGCATTTTATTTCACATATCTCACAAGTATTGCACAATACTGTGGTGTTTTCGCACTTGCCTTTCCATCCACTGGATGGGAAAGGAGCACAATGACTCAATGTTAACTAGCACTTGCAACAGACTAAGCCTTGTGCAATCTGGGGGCTGGTCCTCTTCTGGGCACCGCCATTTTGGTTGCTCTGTGACTGCGTGTGCCTCAGCGCCGTCACCATGATGACGCTGACACTCTGCGCATTCACAGTCACGGCTATGGTCGTCTGCGGTGCAAGGGTGATGAGCCCGGAACAGCCTCCTCCAAGTGCATATGCCCTTCCCCAGAAGTTCACTAATCATGCACTACCAGCTGTAGTGTGAATAGGCTTCTGAATGCAATTAATTACATTTAATTAAAATTAATCATGGGGGTGGCTCTATAGCAGTCATAGAACAACTGCCTGGAAAGCAAAGAGGCAGAGGTTTGCTCCGACTATCTCTGTATGTGTGTGTTCCTAAGGTCACCAGGAACCAAACAATACCAAATAGCAGCAGCAAACATCAGTCTTATCAAGTCTTTGGTTGCCTCCAGATGGCAACCAAATAACCCACTAACAAGGGATAATGCAGGGTATTGATCCCCTGCCGTTATCCCTTGCTAGCTAGACAGCAACCAACTGCAGTGCTGTCTTCATGCGTTTTATTTTATACATGCATCCGGACATCCAGAATGCCCAGATATGCTTGCTGTCACCTGCGTGCATGTGTAAATGCCTGTTTTGGCCTCCACATATGTGCAGTTGATGGAGCAATCATGGCATTGTGGTCCAGAAGGAACAGTAAGTAGGTGGTCTTAAAAAAGCAATGTTGCTGGAAAACCTGCAATCCGCTCTGGGCTGTCCAACAATAGTTTTTAGTGTGTTTTGGGGGGAGAAAGCAGGGGCTATGGTGGGGTTGCCTCAGATACATCTGAATTTATCCTGTGAGTAACAGATTTTAAAAGGTCACAGGTTTAGATATCCAAACTACAGAGACAGGTAGAACGGGGTTGGAGTTTCAGAGCAGCGGTAGAATCACATCTGAAAAACTGAATTCGTGTTTAAAATGAATCTACTACCAACTTGATTTGAGTATTTTTTAAAAAAAATAAAAAATTCTGCTGGCAGAAATAAGTTAATAACAGCAGCTGCTGAACCCTGTTCAAGCTATTAACATTAACTTACAAGACCCTAAACAGCTTGGGCAGCAAACATCAAGGATCTTCACACAGGAGGTAAAGCGTTCCTTCTCTTCCCCGCAGGATCTTCACATGGGAGGGTCTTCTCTTCATTGTATATATTTGGATGTCTGGTGAAGATGCACCTCTTTACCCTGGCCTTTGGCAGAGGCTGTGGTCACACTTAAGGTTTAATCCAGCTTCAGTCCACTTCCAGAGCGAGTGAATATATCAGTGACAAACTGTTTTCTTTCAGTGTTAAATAACTCAGAAAATTCACCTTTGGGATAGATAGTACAGAAAGAACATTATTGGTCAGTTTGCTGACGTGTTCTCTCAATTTGAAAGTGTCCTTAAACAGGATTAAACTTTAGGTGTGACCGCAGCCTGAGGGAACGGCATTTTCTCCCTATACAGGCACTTCTGCCATTTTAGATCATCTGTGTGATCTGTTTTTATAGAGTTTTTATTGTAATTCAAGCTGAGACCTTCATATATAGCAGTGGTTCTCAACCTTCCTAATGCCACGACCCTTTAATACTGTCCCTCATGTTGTGATGACCCCCAACCTAACCCTAATCCTAACCCCCAACCATAAAATTATTTTTGTTGCTACTTCATAACTGTAATTTTGCTACTATTATGAATCATAATGCAAATATCTGATATGCAGGATGTATTTTCATTGTTACAAATTGAACATAATTAAAGCATAGTATTCACATCAACCACAGCTGAATATAAAAGTGTTGTTTTACCTCCCATACTGCTGCTTTCTGCACAGTAGCTGCTCTCTACTGTATTTGTATGGGGTGTATGTGATGGGGTTGGCCCAATAACGTTATCACGCCAGGTACTCATATGTGGGTGTATCTGCATGTGGGCGGACCCGCCTGGAAACGGATAAAGGAGTGGTGTCTCGGTTTCTGTGCATTTTCCGATGGTCTTAGACGACCCCTGTGAAAGAGTAGATCGACCCCCAAAGGGGTCGCAACCCACAGGTTGAGAACCACTGAGATATAGGGTGGGATAGAAAGAGAAATAAATTTAATAAATAAAAATGACGTTTCCAAAATTGGCCTTCTACAGGCAACAGTATTTTCTTTTGGTGTGTCTTCCCCCTGCCCCTCTCACCTTAAATCATGTCAGACTCTTTTTTGCTTACCTTGGTGTAGGCTGTGAAGTCAAAGTCAGTACCTAATTGTTATGCATGAGTAGGAAGTGTTCCTGTATTTGCATTCATTAGCAGTAGGTAGTTCCTCCGTAGGGGTCCCTAGTCTTGTTTTTACAGGGCTTTTGGCAGTGTTTCTGAGCTGCGTGAATTTTTATGATCTGTTGCATGTTGTTCATGCAATTTCCTGCCCTGTAACGGTATCGGTTTTCCAGGCACAGAGGAATACTGACGAAAACCCAGGAGCCTGCATTAGCATAAAATGTCCCAGTTCTGTCAGTTTGATTAATTTGTCTCTTTGTCTCCACTCTATATGATAAGTGCTATTAATGGCTGCAACACTTCATATGCCAAAGTCTTTCTTCCTAATGACTTGAAAATGTGGTTTATTTTCCCCCTTTTTGTATTATTTTTCTCATTTAGCATTCCACTCAAGTGTAGATTTATGCTGCGCTCTTTCATTATCTTACAGGCTGCAGCAGTCGAGTGATTACATATGGTGTTGGGGTATGCGTAAAGATGTGATCCCATGGGTAGCAGCTGCTGATGCAAGCTGAAAATAGATCCTGCGTATGCTCAGCACTTTTCCCAAAGGTCTTTTATTTATTAGTAACAGTCTTGATGCAGGACAGCTTGGATCCTCATTTAGCAAGATGACTTTTTGCCTTTCAGAGCAGTGTGGTGACTTTGCTCTATTTACTCAAGTGCTGTGTAATTTCTTTTCTTCTTCTTCCTTTCAGGTCCTGCTTTGTAGCTAGGCAATGATTTCACCTAGCACAAGTTGTAATATAAACCTGATTTATAGTGAAGTCAAGAAATGACAGGCTCCATTTGAAGTAATGGAACCAGGCAGACGCATGGTTTTAAATTAAATAATCTTATTTGTAAGACAGCATTTGAACATGGAACACTGATTTAAAATGAATTCCTTTTTTCCTCCCCTTCTCCAGTGAATTCTTATGCTCAACACTATTTATCCCTTTCTGCCTCATACAGGGAATATTTTGAAGTTCAAAATTCATTCATTCAAGACGATGCTCCGTTTCGGGTGCTGCATCTCAAAAATGAATGAAGTGCAGATAGTAAAGATTCAAAAGAGGCAACAGAAATGACTGAAGAGGCTATAAGAGCCCCCTGCAAAGTAAAGTTGCAGTGTTTGGGCATTTTTAGATTAGGAAATTGATACATAGCAGGACAGAGGTGTAAAAAATTATGCATGTTGTAGATTAAACGGCTAAAGGAAAGTTTTTCTCCCATTCCTTAATTGCTAGAATCAGGAGTCACTCAGTGAAGTTGAATCCTTCAAGGAACAGGAGAGACCAAAGGAAATTTCACTCACTCCTTGGTCAAACTTCTTAAAAGGTTAGGAATATAGGTTTGTGGAAGGCAGGCCTGATGACTATGGCCACGTTCCCAAAGGCCCTAAAATCCAGGCTGGGTGCAAATTCACCACTCATTGTCCCCATGTAATCAGCCTGTAATCCGAATCCGGCAAGCCCTGTCCCCATTCCACTTCTTTTTCCCTGAATTTTCCTGCAAAAATCCAGGGAAAATAAACCCCTGGTGAAAGAGGGGTTTTCTTGCCAGATTTGGATTACTACCACTGCTCCTCTTTGCAAGCCCACCAGATTTTAGTGCCTTTGGGCACTGTCCTGATACACGTTCGATGGTGGGTGGGCAAAGAGGAGAAGGAGGAAAGGGGCGCTGGGCTCGCTGCCATGAGCCATGGCTTGACCAAGTAGAGGGCGGGCGCCCAGGCAATATCAAGTCTGACACATGATCGGAGTCGCCGGGCTTGATGTTGCCTGGGCGCACCACCACCCCTACTCGTTCAAGCCACGGCTCATGGTGGGCGAGTCTGGTGCATTTTGCTGAGCCTCATGTGGGCGCTCAATTCGGAATTGCACGGCATTTTTAAAATCTGCTGCAATAGAGGGACAATAGAGAAACAAAAAAGTTCCATGTAGACAGGGCCTAATTTTATTATTTCCAGGGTGGAAAGTCCACAAATAAAATAGATAGAAATGAAAAGGTATGAGTGTCACAGTCTGAAGAAGGACTGAAGAATATTTAAAGTGAAGTTGAGATCACGACTATAGGGTGTTTATGTACCTGTGCGGGGGGCAGCAGCAGGGGGGCACGGACATAGCTGATGCCCGGGTGAGGGTGGGGTGGTGGCGGCTTCTGCAGGGAATGGGCATGAAAAGGAGGAGGAAGTGAGGAAGCTAACCTGTCTGTAATCATCACCTGGAGCACAACAGGTTACTTCCAAATCTTGCCTCAATACCAGCTTGCCAGGCTGTGTGCATATCTTAGTGCAGGGTGTCTTCATCTGAGGAGAAAAGCACAAGTTTTGTTTTGCCAAAAGACTCTGATTGAGGCAGTTCTGTCTCTTTGGATCTTCAGGATGAATATAAAGAACTGCTTCGTTACGCTGTAGTTACCCCAAAATTTGAGGCAAGTGCATTACGGCATTCAGGTTCCATTGAGGTTCACCAGACATCTGCAGGCTATGAAGGAACCATCTTACCTGTGGGGAGAGGAAAATAGAAGGAAACTGAGTGAGCCACTTCCATCAAGCTCCCAACATTGACCCCTCCCTCCCAACTGTCACCACACAGGCTGTGAAGGAGCCATCTTGCCTCTGGGGAATGGAGGAGAAAATAAAATAAAAGTATTTTACCATTGCAAGGACACTGTTGCTGCCAGAGTGTCCCTGTTCCCTCCCACACCATTTTCCTTTTGTATCTTGTCTCTTTAGATTGTAAGCCTGAGGGCAGGGACCTGTCTAAGATTAATATAGTACTGTAACCCGCCCTGAGACCTTCGGGTAAATAAATAAATAAATAAAACCACTCCAGGTGGAATAGTTGCTAGCTGTAGAGTCCAGCTGGAGTAGTCAGGCTATCCTGGAACATACCCATGAATGGCCAGTTCCAGAACAGCCACCACGCTGTGAGCTTTGGAACCTGAGGGAGACCCATTTTTGTGGCACTATTGGTGCACTGCCAAAATGAGTCTGTCTGCTACACTAGAACAAGGAAGCACACTCCCTTTTTCACACTTCCCTGTCCTGTCCTGTCCTGTCCTGTCCTGTTCTGTTCTGTTTTGTTGTCAGCCCTTGGACCACCAGTAGACCTTTTTAGAAAGGTATGCCAATGTGAATGAAGCAGTCAGGCAGGGGGCATTGTCTTTTCTGTTCTGTACCAAAATGTGGAAAGAGAGGCTGAAAAGTCATCCAAGCCTCACACTGTACCTGTATACTTGTAAGTGCAGAAAGGCTTATAGAGAATATAGAGAGTTAACCATTTTTGTGCTATGGCCAAACTGATTCTAACTCTGGTCTCTGATTTTATTAGTTCCCATCATTCATTTTTTATCTGAATGATATCTGTCAATCTTTACCAATCAGAAGTCTTCTAGATGTTTTAGACTCCTCCTGCCCTGAGTTCTGACCAGCACAGCAGTGATATAGACTCTTTGGAGGATGCTAGGTTGGCAAAAGCTGGTTTTTATTTTCAGATATATACTGTAGTATTTTATGGAATGAGCATTCTGTTCACGTTAGAAGCATTCTGAGACACCTGAAACAGTAAGATATAGTCCTCATAGGTTGCCTGGGTGTCTGTTTAGGCCAAGCTATAATATTGGAAAAGAATTGGATTCCCAGGTAAGAATGTAAGACTCTATTCACACTGTCTCACTAGCAGGCTTTGGTGAAGGGAGAGCCCTTGAGAAAGTGTGGTTGAGAACAAAGTGAAATACCCTAGCTTCTGCTTGATGCTTTACTTCCTGTTATGAAGGAACCTCTTGTGAGCAGTTCTGTGTCTCATTCTTGGAGTTTGGGGCTCTCTGTGGACAGTGATCTTGAAACACTAGACTTACGAAGATTGAAGCTTATTTGCCACCTGGTTGCCCACTCAGTGCCAAGAGGTCGCTCTGGAACTTTTCACCATCTCTTTTAGTTTTCACTACCCTGAATAATTTGGAGACTTAGCAAACTCTGCTATCTCACTGCTCACTCCTACTTCTGTAGAAACATTTTTCAGGTTACAGTGAAAAAGAAATTATCTAGGAAGAACTCCAGCTGGCTTTTCTAACACTGATTGTATTCATAGTCTATATTGTAATATTAAAATGTAGAAGTATTCTTTTTATCATGTTCTTATACCATTTAATACTAAAACTGTATGAACTGTTTACAAATTTTGCTTCGGTTAGAAATATGAGATATATATGTAGAACATACTGCAAAATTATGTTCTTGTTGCTATTGTTCAGACATATTCTTTGTCATCCCATGGACCCCAGCACACCTGGCCTTTCTGTCACCTGCTGCCTACCAAAATATGCCCAAGATCACGGCAGTGTCTCTCCATCTCACCCTTTGCCATTCTCTTATTACCTTTAATCTTTCCCAGCATCAGGGTCTTTTCCAATGAGTCCTGTCTTTCTATGTGGCCAAAGTATTTGAGCTTCAGCTTCAGTTTTTATCCTTCCAGTGAACAGTCAGGATTGATTTCCTTTAGCATTGACTGATTTGATTTCCTTGAAGTCCGTGGGACTCTCAAAAATTTTCTCTGTCACCACAATTCAAAATCTTCAGCTCTTTAGTGTTATCCTTCGTTATGGTCCAGTTCTCACAGCCATACATTACTATTGGGAAAACCATAGCTTTGACTGTATGGACCTTTGTCAGTAGGGTGATGTCTCCAGGTTTGCCATAGCTTCCCTCCCAAAGAGCAAGTGCCTTTTAATTTCAAAACTGCAGCTACCATCTGCAGTGATCCTTGAATCAAATAAAATAACATCTGACATTGGGTCCATTTCTTCCTCTTCTATTTTCCAGGAAGTGATGGAACCAGAAATAATGATCTCAGTAATTTAAAGTTGAGCCTCAAGTCAGCTTTTACACTCTCCTCTTCCACATTCATCAAGTGGCTCCTTAATTCTTCTTCTCTTTCCTCCATCAGAGTGGCATCACCTGCATATCTATGGTTGTTGATACTAATCTTTATTCCAGCTTTTGATTAATCCAGTCTGGCATTTTGCATGATGTACTTATACGTTAAAAATACGTTAAATAAATAGGGTGACAATATACAGACTCATTACATTCTTTTCCCAATCTTGAAAGATTCAGTTGTTCCATATTTGGTTCTTTTTCTCCTTAATCCTCCCTCAGGTTCTTCATGTGGTAGGTAAGGTGGTCTGGTACTCCTGTATCTTTTAAGAACTTGCCACAGTTTCTTGTGATCCATGTAATCAAAGGCTTTAGCATAGTCAGTGAACCAGAAATAGTGTTCTGGAACTCCCTTGCCTTCTTTATAATCCAGGCAATTTGATCTGTTGTTCTCCTGCCTCTTCAAAAACCAGCTTGGCACTTCTTGTAGTTCTGGGTTTACGTATTGCTGAAGCCTAGCTTACAGAATATTGAGGATAACCTTGCTGGTGTGTGAAATGAGTGCAGTTGTTCAATAGTTGGAACTTTCTTAGGCATTGCCCTTCTTTGGATTAGAATGTCAATTGCCCTTTTCCAATCCTGTGGCCATTGTTAGTTTTTTCCACATTTGCTGGCATATTGAATGCACACTTGAACAGCGCCATTTTTTAAAAAAATTTAAATCGTAGATTTAAATATGCCACACTAGCAGTATGTTACAGTTTCTAAATGGAAGAGAAACCTGTGCAGAAAAATGAAGGGAGTTTTAAGCATTTGAGATGGGGCCCAATATCTAGAGCATAATCTTGTACTCTGTACTGGTGCTTTGCTGCTTTTTTGTGTGGGAATTGCTTCCCTCAGTAAACCATAGAGGTAAAACTTTCCCTATAAATATGCCTGTGAAACAGTGAGCTTTTCCATGAAGAAGACTGTTCCAGAGCAAGCTACATTTGACCTACTTAAGCTGCCAAAGAGAAATGGCATTAGAAGGTGAGGGACAAGCGGAAAGTCATGCAGAATGTAGAAGAAATAAATTTTTATTGGATAATGGAAGAGAGAGTAAATGAACCATGAGCAAGACAGGAACGAAGGTTAAATTCAATTTGTGTTTATGCAGAAGAAAGAGACAACTTTTGTGTAGTTATTCCTTGCATAGTAGAGTACACAACAGTATTATTCAGGTGTTTGCTGCCTGTAGAAAACTGGGGATGAAGAGAACCATCATGTTGTTACCTGCCCTGAGCCCTTCAGGTATAGGGCAGGATAGAAATGGAAAAATAAAATTAAATTAAATAAAACCCAGTCAGTGGCACCTTGAAGATGAGACCCCTCAGCTCAAATGTCTGCCAGCACAAACCAGTGGTGCCTCAGAAGCCAGAACATGTTATTGAAAGTTTTCAAGACTGCCTTAAACAAGTAAAGTCACCTTCTACTAATCATGTACTGTAGACACAAAAACATGGCCTTATAGAAAACTGTCATACGAGGGTTGAAACTGTACTTGTTCTTCATCTGACAATACTGATATAGATAATTGTTGTTTTGTCTTTGGTCTTCTGAAAGTTGTCTTGTTTCAGGTTCAGTCAGATTTTTGTCATTGGTCTTCTGAAAGTTGTTTCAAGTTCAATCAAATCCTTCTGACGCAAGTCAAAGTGTGAACCTCAAGTTACGTGTACTTTGGGTGTACTTACCTTGTTCCCCATCCTACCCTTTCTGTACACACACACACCATGGCCAAACTTACCTTCTATTAATTAGGATAGAACTATCACTAATGCAAAATACTGGTTTTTGACTAGGAGAGCCTGATACTAAAAAAAAGAGGAAGCATTTGTTGTTAAATCAATATTTTAGTGCAGATTTTCTTTTTCATTTCCAATCACATGGGTGTACATTTTGTCTTAGTGCAATTTATCTGTTAAAACTAGAAATATGGTTTTAGCAGACTTGTGACTGTTGAACCATGATCCAAAAGCCCCTGGACTTCTTGCATTGCAAAAATACCAAGTAGAGTAAGCCTGGGACAGACATGCAAACAGAGAAGATCACATGATTAATCAATGTGCGGACTGCTGATTAGAAAATTAGCATTAATTAAGTTAACTAATTTTTGGAAGATTTATAAGAATTATCTGAATTACTTTCTAAAAACTGAGATGAAAGTAAATTTACTCACTGAAGGCAGGTTTGGCTTTGCATGCATTTACTTGGATGTTTCCATTATGGATAATGACAGTATAAAGAATGACTGGCAACATGTTTTTGTTTACCACTATTGATTTCTGCATCCTTTCTTTCTTATGGATGTCAGAAAAAGAAGAAAAAGCTTTAATTTCAATTTAGCAAGATGACAGATTATGTTCAAAACTGTCTATTTTTCCTGAAGCTTTTTACGAGAAAGAGAAGCAACCTATTTTTTAACAAGGATCAGCTGAAGGGAAGGAAGGGACAAAAACAGGTAGCAAGATTTCAGTTACTGAAAAAAAAGGAAGCAAGGAAAAGAAAGAACTCTCAGCAAAGCAGATGTGTTGTCTACTGTGCTGAATTTTGATTAGTGTTAAATTGCTTGGTGTATTTCCCCCAACTGGATTCGTGTTCATTTTCTACCAAATGTGGCTTGCCTGTTTCATTAGGTGTCCTGCTGAGTCAAAGTGTGTATGAACTAGCTGGTTCTCTATATTTAGAAGCAAAGAGGAAAATCTAACAATATAAATGCAATATATATATTGAGAGCATCATATTGGTTAAGAAACGCGAAGCCATGATATTAATTGTTAATTACTAAGTATATGGGTGATTCAGTGGGCAAAAATATTTTTATTGTAGAAGGAGATGAATGAGATATCAGAATGACATTCTGTTCCTTATTTAATTCAGATAAGACTAAATGTAGTTGATTTTTTGAATGTTTCTAAAAGTTTATTTACACTGTTGTCATTTTGACTTCCAGAACACTGGGATTCTAGTATGGCAATAAGGTGAATAAGAATTACAGGGGATTGCTTCCTGGGAGCTTTTTGGCTAGAAATCTGTTTCTTTGATTGCATTTTTATCCCACCCTATACCCAAAGGTGTCAGGGCAGGTCTCAGCGTTAAAAACGGAATGTAAACTGAACATACTAAAACAATCACAGTGCCTGACAGTGGGGAGAGAAAGCTGTTTCCTTATTTAGTCAATAGCCAGAGGCAAAAAGGTATGTTCCCCTGAACATACAAAGTGCTTGATACACCTCAGGGAGGCGATTATTCCGTAATCTGGGAGCCATAAATGAAAAGATCCTATTCCAGCCTCCCCTACACATCTTAAGGCATAGGTAGGTCAATATGGAAGAAGGTGTCCTGCTAGATATTAGTCATTTAGAGCCTTATAAGTTAAGGCTAACACCTTACATTGCGTTCAGTAGCAAATTGGCAGCCATTGTAGCTGTTTTAAGACCAGCATAGTGTGCGTCCAGCCAGCCATTGCAGTCAGCAGTCTAGTAGTTGCATTCTGCTGCATCTTCGGGGGAAACCTATATAGAGCTCATTAGAATAGTCGACTGAGGAGGAGCTACTGTTTGTGCAGAAAACAGACAGACAACAGCTTGACATATGGCTTCCCACAAAATGGTAATCAGCCAAGCTAAACAAAATGTATTTACGAGGGCCCTCTCATTTTTATGCCATGTCATCGTCAGTACCTGGATCTAAGCATAAGTTTTCGATTTCTCACAAGTTTCCCCTATTGCCTGTTGAGGATTTAAAAACCAAAAACATTTTTGAATGGGGAAAGTCTGTTTCCTTTCTCTGAAAATAATAACTCACACCAGAAAGACCACTTCTGCACAGAGAAGAGCCCTTCATGAATGGGAACTCTGCATACACAAATGGAGCAAAAACATTGGATTCAAGCAAGTCGTCCTAAATGTGCATTTCATCTGTTACTTATTATGTTGTAGTTGGCAACATAATTTGGTGCTTGGATAGCAAAGCTGGTTCCACATAAAGAAAGAATAAGTAAACACCCAGTAGTAATCTTGCCAAACATGAGTGAAAGTAAATACACATTATGATTTTGAATGTATCCTTTGTGTGTCTTAGCATCAAGTGGATGCAGAATGCATTTGAGCTGCTAATACCTTTAAAATATTCTGTGTACTCCTACTGAGAGGAGAGAAATAACTGTATAAGAGGCATTGTTCATTATACAAGTAGGCCTCTGTATTAGCCCGTCAGCCGTTTCAGATGTATGTAAATTTGCATATATCTCAGTGGCGCATATAGCCATGACAGGCAGGGCATAAGTATTGTATGTTCCAATGTAACATCACCTAGATAGCACATATTCAATGTTATCTAAGGATATTGCCTGGGTTTTTTAAGCTAGAGGCTTTATCCTATCTCCTTTTGTAGTAGCTGTTGAGGACCATTTTTATGTAAAGAATACATTAATATTTGGTCCCGTCAGTCTTGAGATCCACAAAAAGACAAGAAAGCAAATCTATGGCAAATTTAGGCCAAGAGATTGATGTGAAAAGCTGAGGAATTTCTTCTCCCATTTCCCCACAATACTCGATTTATCCAGAAAACAAATGCTATGACCGTAGTGCTTGATAATTTCTGTTTTAGATAGTATAATGGCCTTTGGGAAGGCAGGATATTTATACTAGGTTGTAGCCTACCAGTTAATGATTTTAATTGCCTTGTTAGCTAGCCAAGTGGAAAATAGTGAAACTTCTTTCGAGAGTGAATATCTTCTGTAGCCCTGTTGAATTCCTGCTACTTGGAATGTTAAACTGATACTCTTTCATACATTGCTGAAGCAAGTGTTTTCCTTTTTGATAATTTTCCCTGTGCTGTCTTGAACTCACAGGAAAAAGTGTTCCTTTTTGAAATATTGGCCTCCTGATCTTAGCTCACAAAGTCAGTGAAATTCCTCAGTGGCACTTTCATGTTGCAAACTCTGTTACAGTCTATGCACTGTTCTGCTTTCAGCCCTCTGCTTGACGTGCTTGCTGTGATACAGAGTAAATGTCATTTTTGCTAAAATACACTCAAAATGTATTCAGTAATATTTACCAGAAAATGCTGACTGGAGGGCTCTTGCTATGAAGACCTAATTTCACAGCCAGATATAACAGAGCACATTTTCTAATGCACTGTTTCAACATATTTGCATAAATCTCTGTGATGAACTTTCCTTGTTGAAAAAATGGACTTTTTACATAGAAAGTTTAAAAGCCAGGGGCTGGCTTCACGTGATTAACCTTCAATCCTTGTTTACTCTGAAATGTGTCACTGAACCATGATCTGCAGGGTTAGGTTTATTTCTTAAGAATTTAGATGTATTTTTTATTTTTTTTAAAAACAAAACTTAAGAATGAGTATAGAACATTTCCAGTTTTGGTGTTGCCTTGCTTCATGCCTTGGTAGTCTAGACATCTTCTGCTCACCCCAAAGGAATTAGTGGTATTTTTTATTTATCTAGCCAGACCGGTCTTATTACAGAAACATTCCTTTATTCAAGATTTAGATTACATGGCATCAAAAAGTGAATCCACCACTTCGAGAAAACAGATCTTCCATATAAGAGCCAAGTCTTCTTGATTTCAGAGTCTCATTAAATTAAGGCAGTGAATTTCTGTATTCATTATAACCTTTAATACTCCTTTGTGAGAATTAAAAAGTATTAAAAGTGAAGCTTTACATTAGTATTGGATTGTCATTAAGTACAAGGTGGACCAGAATACTTGTGAGCCCTCCCCCCCAAAAAAACCTCTTTTCTTTGTATATTCATAATCCTAATAACTCTGTCCTTCAGGATAGTTTGTTCTCTGTAGTTTAAGTTAAATAATATAGGTCTGTAGAATTACATAGTACAACAACTAAATCTGCATTTCCTAGGGTCATATTTGTATAAAAAAACTATTTGTCCTGAAGCTTTTAAAATTTCACAGAGTTCAAAAATAGTAAGTTCTGTTTACTGAAAAAGATGTTTAGGTTATTTAACTTTTAGTATAATGAAACCAAACTTTGAAATTCTTTGGCACTGGAATGTCTTCTTGTATATAAGAAAATAGGAAGAGGGCATTTATGTGTACAAAGGCCTGTAGTACTTGGGACTGAAAAAGAAAAAAAGCAAGTATGTTAATTACCGCAAATGGGATTAGAAGTCGTGTTTAATCCCAGAGACTTTCCTAAAGCTGTCTAGATAAAAATATAGAAACAGTGTTAACTGTCACTAAGCTTCTCTTCTATTTTTAGAGAGCATTTTATATTATATAAATTGTAGCTTCAAGAAAATACCAAGTGAGGCTACTAAATAAAGGTGTTAGTCTAAGGATTTGTATCTGATTTACAATTGACATAGTTTTAGCATTACATATTGAAAACCCCAATGTTGAAGGCGATTGGTAGAGGAAATCTCTCCATAAAACCAGAAGGGTGGACGAGAAGGGCTGGATGATCCTTTAGCCTATTAAACATTTGTTTAATTTACGTTAATATATGGCAGTATATATATTTTTACACTGAATGAGCCCATGTTTCTCATTGTGAAGTTATATCCACTTAACAGCAGAGTTAGTGCCTTATAGTGTTAAGTGCAAGATATCCACATTGTCTTAAGACTGTGGCCACACCTTCACTTTAAATCTTCTTCAGTCCATCTTGAGGTCTGACTGCTCTCACTTTTTCATTTCTGTGTGGAAAATCCACAAATAAAACAGATAGAACGAAGAAATATGAGCAGTCAGACCTGGAGTTGGACTGAAGAACAGTTTAAAGTGAAGGTGTGACCATGGCCAAATTATCCCAAGAAATCAGTGTTTCTAAGGAAACAGTAGCTAATAGTATAGTATAGCGACTCCCTGCTTGTCTAGACTCTAAACTGTTCCCTCAAAAGTCTGCACTAAACCTATGTGTGCTTATTGTGTGCTTAATGGGGTTTTAAGGGCCAGTGCAGAAACATCCTTAAAATGACTTAAGGATCAAAAAGCAGGAACAAAACAATCAGTCAGAGATTTCAATACCTGATGCTTTGTTTGGTTGTATAGGGCCTCCTTACTGCTTTGCAAAGAACAGTGGGTATTATTCAGTAGTACAGTATATTCTGGCGTATAAGACAACTTTTTAACCCAGGAAAATCTTCTCAAAAGTTGGGGGTCGTCTTCTTATATGGCGAGTATATACCAAACTCCATAATTTAACTAGAAAATTGAGGGGTGGTCTTATACGCCCAGTCGTCTTCTACCCCGGAATATACGGTAAAATCAGCACCTAGCTATTATTACTTCTCAGGCCTCATCCAGACAGGGCAAATATAGAGCCATTATGGCATTGCTGCCGTAGGGCCATCTCATGTATCGTAGCTCTGCTTTTTTGCCCCTAAAAAGCGCTTTTAACTACTGCTGGAAAACCGAGCAATAGGGTTTTAATGTACCATTTGGATGGAGTGGCAGTTTTTTTCAGCATAAAGACATACACAATGCCTCTTCAGAACTGTGGTCACTGTATTTTAAATAGATGTTTAAAGAAGAGAGATGGGTCGTGGCCACAGCTTCCCTTTCAACCTTCTTCAGTCCATCTTAAGCTCTGACTTCTCACACCTTTCCATTTCTATTCTTTTGAACTGTGGACTTTTCGTTCAGGCAAGTCCAAATGGAGGGTGGAAAGTCCCCAAATAAACTGGATGGAGATGAAAAGCTGTGTGTAGTCAGGCCTGAAGATGGACAGAAGAAGGTTTAAAGAGAAGGTGTGACCGTGGCCACTTGCACCTTTGCGGGGTTCGCTGGTAACATTTTTTGCATTCTTGACAAAAGGAAGGTGAAACAACACCCAGTAGCTTATGCTTTGCCCCATGCTGCTTCACCAGCTTCCCCAACCATGTCCCTAGTTTCAAAACTTTTGATTTGGGGCAGCACTGCAGAGAGGCATTCACAGTCTGAGGCATCTAGTGGCAGGATTTCTGTCTGAGCCTATTTTGAGTGGAGACAGGAAGGGTCACCTAAAATTATTGTAGCGATTCAAGCTGTTCTGATGTATTTTAATCTTAACAGATTAACACTACTTGAACACAATTTTCTTAATGCTTTTTAAAAACTTTTTTCACGAATCCTGCAGAAAACGTATCCTTTATATATTCTGTCAGTTATCCTGTCGTTGCACCTGACTTATATGTACAGAAACTGGGGTGCGGATGTACTTACACACTGCTTTTCAACTCCAAACGTCTGCAGTATTTATAACCACTTTGCAGTCCCTGAATATCTGCTCTCTTGTCGCAACAAATTAAACACAAGTTAGATTCTAAAGGCAGCAAGATGGTGGACCCACGATGAAGCCAAAATCAATATTTAGACACTCGGGGCTGCTGATCTGAACGATGCTTCTAGGGTCCTCCTTAAGGCATCTTTAAAATGTGAAAATAGGCCTGTTGCAGTGCTTCAAAATGTAGTGTTGCTAGATGCCACCCACGATCTCTTCTGCATTAAAGTGCTTTGTTGTTACTGCTACTGTGCGAGAATTTTGAAGGCACGCAAACAGACTGTACCAACAGTGTCCACTTCCCTCTACTTCTTTCTTGGTGTTTTCCTAGCTGTATTTTTTTTTTTTTTTTGGTCATGTGTTTTAGGAGCAAGCAGCTGTCTGTGATACACTGTAAACAGCACCAATGGAGCTGTGTATGAATTACCCTTTGAGGAAAGACATAACTAGCTGATCTCTGGAATGCTGCACTTTGCCGAGGGGAGGGAGGCTAAAAGTCTTGACTCAGCTTGAGAGAAAAAAGGTCCAGTGGAATGTTCTGAGTCAGAATTTCTTTGATTTTGCTTAGGCTGCAATCAGCAGGAACATACAGTAGTTCAGTGCTTAGGCAATGGCTCTACTTGCTTTGCAGTTCTCCCACCTAGTGGTTACATCAGGTAATTACTGACATTTTGATTTTGTGCACTCAGCAAATGGAGAAAAGTGGGGCAGCAGCAACTAAGATCACGAGTTCGGCTTGCATATTTCTTTGAATTATTTAATCGTTATTAATACAGTTAGTTATACTGTTATACTGAAGATCAGATTGAACAAAATGTGTGTCTTTACTTTTATTTCAGCATACTTGATATCCAAGTTTAATGGTCCAAGCCAAAACTGATAAAATATTGATACACATTTGGAGAAAGTTGCTGTGCCTAGCTGTTGGATTAAATGGTACTATGTTAATATCAAAAT
This sequence comes from Aspidoscelis tigris stejnegeri, assembly GCA_023333525.1. Lineage (NCBI taxonomy): Eukaryota > Metazoa > Chordata > Lepidosauria > Squamata > Teiidae > Aspidoscelis > Aspidoscelis tigris. Next base: position 101,837,452 of record JALMGA010000001.1, read on the forward strand.
AAATTAAAAGTATCAGCCACCCTCAATGTTGATTTTCTCTTAGGCTTCTGCATTTTAAAATTATATACAGCAGTGAACAAGAAAAATAAAATAAAATGCCATTGAATGAATGACAGTGGGTGTCCAAAACATTAAGGCAATTAAAAAAAATTGTAGGGCAATCATCTTAAATATAAAAAAGCCCTAAACCTTTAGTGAAGAGTCTAGAGGCCTGTTTGCACTACAGCCCATAGTGCATAATTAGGCAACTTCTAGGGAAGAGCATCCACACCTTGAGGAGGCTGTTACGGCCTCCAGGTGCTCCCGTCTTCCCAGGAGTTCCCTAATTATGCACTAGGTATGGAGCACAAAATTGTGCTCCACACCTTTACTCATGTTACCCAATTACTTACCTCAGGCATCCAGGCAGCGGCAATTTACCCCTTTTCTGGTGCTCCGGGGTCATCTGAGGTGCTGCTCAAGCACACTGGCACCTCGGACAGTCATAGATGCGACTGCGTGTGCACAGAGCGTCAGCGTCACCGTAGCAACAGCGCTGATGCACACGCAGCCGCGCAGGGCACCGCAAACAAAACAGTGGTGCGCAGAAGATGACTGGCCCCAGGATCGGTCACAGGTGAGTGACTGAACGCGTGGGGCTTAGGCTGCAAGTGTGGGCGCTAGTCAACGGTGGGGTGATTATGCTCCTTTCCCGCCCAGCAGACGAGAAAGGGAGTGCAAAATCGCCCTAGATCTCAGCCGTGCTTTTAAATTCCTAATTAAATAATAGAGTGCCTTTCCCATGGGATAGCAGCCTTTCATGAGCAATGTTCCTGTTTCATTTGACTGACATTTAACATTCTGGGTCATCTTCTATTCCTTTTCATTTTTAACGAACCTGCATCCTCTCAGCCCTCATGATTAAAGAAAATGCTTGAGTGCCTGTGAACTATGCCTAGTTGCAGAACAGACTCTAGAGAAAAACAATTTAAGAATGGAATCAAGGAACTGGAAGTTATTCAGTATCCACTTAAATCTTTGCATATAGTGAAACCACCTGCTGTTGCCTCAGCTATAGTATGCCCTCCTTTTAATGGACTTCTGATTTAGCAAATTCCTAGCAAATGACCCAATGGAAGACTGGGAGCTTCTTCAAGCCTGTACCTACTTCAGAGACCTCTCTGTGAAGAACATGCGCTTAAAGCTCAAAAGGAAAGGCATAAGAGTTGCTGAGATTCTGAATAATTTTTGGCTGGTAAATAAAAGTTTTCTGGGTAGTGTAAATCATTTTCTCCTTTGATTTGAGAAGTTTTTGGATTGAATGGTCAAGCTCCCTTTCCCCTACCAGCATGCAGATTCAAGGTTCGAATGAAAGCCCAGCTTTTCTATTTTATCCCAACAATCCTGGGGAATCCTATAAATCAAAGATGTTTTTGTGGTCTGGGCTGACTTGGGTGGGTGGAGATTGTAATGTTATAGTTAGATGAACCATGAAATAGGACAGGTCTCTCACTAACTAGTACCGCATGAGGCCTTAGGTATTTACTTATTTCATTTACATCCTGCTCCATTGCCCAAAAGCTTTGGAGAAGCTTCCATACTCAAACAGAGATAGTAAAATCCAATATATAAAGGACTGTGAAAACATTCATTTAAAAATACATGAAATACATGCAATAACCAGGTTAAAACAAAATGTAGACCTCCATGGAGCTGCTCTAGATAATTAATAGTATCACACTCATAAGTAAAAGAGTAAGACCCTTTCTGCACTTACCTGGCTTAAATCCAGATCAGTGGGTCCAGAATAACCAGGCCCACTGATCCTTGGCTGGATCAGTGCCTGAGGAGGTCATATTCCATGTCATCTGCACTTCTTCTGAGAATGGTGCATGATGTTTTTGCACTTCCCGTCCCATGGATGAGAAAGGTATACAATCAACTAACATTGACTAGTGTTCGCACTTCCGGTTGCTAGTCAGTGTTACCCTATCCTCCACGTGATCGATCATTCACCTGTGATCGATCCCCAGGCCAGTCCTCTTCTGGGGACTGCCATCTTGAATGTGACACCCTCCGCGAATGTGTGTGCATCAGTGCTGTTGCTGTGCACAGTCGTATCGGGGGTCGTATCGGAGCTGACAGCATGCTTGTGTGGCAACTCTGCTGACCTTCCCAGCCAGCGAAGGTGTGAATGCTCACCAGGGGGATGCCACAAGTAAGTCCTAAGTAAGGGTTAGGTAGCTTGTGGATCACAATCCCATGCTCCACAGCTAATATGCAATTAGACAACCTCTGGGCAGGCAGGTCTAGTGTGTAAATGCCTCAGGACAATGCAGATGCACATGCCCAGATGTTGCCTAATTGCATACTATGGGCTGAAGTGTGAATTGAGCCAAGGTTCCTTCTGCTGACCTCTGAATCCACTCAGAGTTTCTAGCATTTCTTAGATTGTATTTCACACTATTTTCATAGAATCATAGAATCATAGAATGGTAGAGTTGGAGGGGACCTCCTGGGTCATCGAGTCCAACCCCCTGCTCAAGGCAGGATCTCCTAAACCATCTCAGACAGATGGCCGTCCAGTCTCTGCTTGAAGACCTCCAACGAAGGGGAACCAACCACCTCCCATGGCAGCCTGTTCCACTGGTTGATCACTCTTACTGTTAGAAATTTTTTCCTAACATCTAAACTAAATCTTTTCCCCTGCAGTTTCACCCCATTGTTTCTAGTCCTTCCTTGAGAGAGTGAGAACAGGGCTGATCCCTCTGCCTTGTGACAACCCTTGAGGTATTTGTAGACAGCTATCTACCCCACTGTTATATTATTATGCCCCTAAATGTTTATTTATTAAAACATTTCTATACAGCCCCTTTATTTAAAAGCTCCCAGAGCAGTTTACAATATAAACTTTAAAAAAAGATTTCAAACAATTAAAACGTCAAAATATTAAAATATTGAAAACCTGCTGTGATAAAGGACAGACAGACATTCAAACTAAGAAGAAGGTCTCAGTGAACAGGTAAACATTTTCAACAAATATCTGTATGATAGTAGGAACCTCACAAATATCTGAAGGGAGAGAATTCTAGCATGTAGGCACCACTACAAAGAAGACCCTGTTGTGGGATAGCTCAAGATGACATTCCATAATCGGTAGTATGTGCAGTCGGATCTTACTTAAGCAGCATTTCTCACATCCTTTCCTACATACCCATCACTAATACCATAATGTAGTTTTAAGAGCATAAGAGAAGCCCTGCTGGATCAGGCCACAGCCCATCTAGTCCAGCATCCAGTCACACACAGTGGCCCACCAAATGCTCATGGGCATCTCAAGCAGAGACAAGGACAAACCTAGTTCTGCTCTTGAATCCCATCAAATGGCTTTAGAAGCGTCCTGCTTTCCCCCACAGCCTGAAAGATGGGTGTTGTCCTCCAGAAACTAAACCTTAAAGGCACATCAGGGCTTTTTTTACATATCATTGAAGGGTTCCATCAAATGTATTTGCCTAATCAAAGGCATTGTAGTAGGTATTATTTATTCAGATTGTAAAGTCAATTCAGCTTAGATTATAGAAACATGAAATGTGCAATCATTTAAACTCGAGCACCACTTTCAGTTTATAGTACCACAATGAATGCCACTTGGCAAAAAAAACACCCTTGTCATTCTGGGATCAGTTTGTTAGAGGTGAAGTTTAAATCACCTTGTAATACAAAGTGTATATGCAGGTACCCCGGCTGCAGTAACAGTCAAACGTAGCTTCACTGGTGACCTAATGAAATATTAGCTAATACAATGTGGTATTTATGGACATTAGAGCTGTCAGTTTATCTAACTACACTTGAGGGGCCTGGGACAATAGTAGTGCTGATGGTAATGCTGGCAATTTCCCTGTTTGTTTGTTTTTCTTGCAGGTCACTGCCAAGGGATTTGGTCCATTGTTACAGTTTGCCTACACTGCTAAGCTGTTACTCAGTAGAGAAAATATACAAGAGGTCATCCACTGCGCAGAGTTCCTACGCATACACAACCTGGAGGATTCCTGCTTTAGCTTCCTTCAAACCCAGCTGCTGAACAATGAAGATGGTCTGTTCCTGTGCAAAAAGGATACCGCCTATCCACGGATGCATGAAGATGAGAATTCCGAAGGAGAAGGAGAGGAAGAGGAAGAGGAAGAGGAAGAAGAGACGATGGAGTCAGAGACTTCAAAGATATCTTGTCCAAGGGAGGGAACACTCTCCGAGCCGTTTAACTTTGAGTCTGCCAGTTCAGGAGCTGACAAGGAAGAAGGCATGCTACCCGATGCTAATGTACTGAACGATGACGGCAAGGACAGTGCGGATAAGGAAGCAGTAACGCGGTACCCCAAATATAAGAAATACCAGATGGCTTGTACCAAGAATGTCTACAACTCATCACATATTAGTACCTCAGGTTTCACAAGCACATTCAGTGAAGAAAGTTCTGGCCATAACCTCAAGCCGGAGCTTCCCATAGGGCAAATTAAAAGTGAGCCTAGGAGTGAGGAGAATGATGAAGAAAACATCACACTTTGCCTCTCTGGAGATGAGCCTGACATCAGGGATAAAGAGGGAGATGTTGAAATGGACCGGAAGCACCCAAGTCCCACTGGAGCTGACAGGTCTAAAAGTGTTTCCTCTCCTTCCTGCCTAAGGTCTTTCTTGAACCGAACAAAAAATGTAGACTTAGTTGGCTTCCCCAGTACTTCCCAACAGCACTTTGTCAGGAGTCCAACATGCCCTTTTGACAAGGGGACAACTCAGGGTGACCACAAAACTGATTACGTCCCTTTCACGGGAAATTATGGACTGTCCCAAGCTGTTCAGAAGGATGCTTCCAATTTTACAGTGGGATCGCCTCTCAGGGCTCCTAGCTTTGTTGAAGGTCTCTGTAAGCAGGAAGGTGAGGTAGACAGGAGGAGTGTTATATTTTCTTCAAATGTTTGTGACCAAGTAAACACTTCGGTGCATTCATATTCTGGCGTGAGCAGCTTGGACAAAGATCTCAATGAGACTGTGCCAAAGGGTCTGTGGCCAGGAAGTAGCCCGTCTCTTCCCAGCTGCCAGACCTATTCTCACATTGGACAGACAGCCGATCATTTACCAGGACGGATGCGGCCTAACACCAGCTGCCCAGTGCCAATTAAAGTTTGCCCTCGCTCTCCTCCTCTAGAAACCAGAACAAGGACTTCCAGCTCGTGTTCATCCTACTCTTACGCAGAGGATGGCAGCGGTGGTTCTCCATGTAGCCTTCCTCTGTGTGAATTTTCTTCTTCCCCCTGTTCCCAAGGAACTCGATTCCTGACCACTGAGCATCAGGAGCCGAGCATGGTGGGAGATGGAATGTACAACCAAGTCAGACCCCAGATAAAATGTGAGCCATCCTATGGAACAAACTCTAGCGATGAGTCTGGATCGTTCTCTGAAGCAGACAGTGAGTCATGTCCTGTGCAAGACAGAGGACATGAGGTAGGGATCTGTGATATGTGCACGTCTTAATACTTCTTGTGACCCATCCAAAAAGCCTGTTATTATCCTGAATGATCTTCTTGGTATGCAAGGACAGAGAATAGCTTATTTTAGGCGACTACTTATAAAGTCTGCAGTCAGTTTAATAGAAAAGCTTAAGCAGATCTCTGAAAAGATAAATAGGGTCTAAAAAAGGCTTTGTATAGATGGTGTGTGATTTTCCCATAAATATGCTCTTCTCTGTGTTCCTCCTTCCATTTTTTTAAAGACATGTTTTGCATTTATGTTAGTTACAGTAAGCCTGATTGGTTTGTAAACCTGCTTCAGACTATGATTTATAAACTGCTGTTTGGTGTTAGCTATCATTAGGAGGGATAATCATACCTAGCTGCAAAACTGGAGGTGTAACCCACGCATAGGAAAAATTTCTGGCACAGGGAAGAGTGGCCATCTTTAGCTATCCAGCACTGAAGCCATTGCTAGGTGTTTCATAAACTATGCCTAGTATAAGGAATTTTGCAGTAGAGAAAAGCCAGCTAAACAAAAGGTTGTGGGGAGGATTAGCAGAAGGATATATTCATGCTCAAAGAGCACAACAGAAACATGAAACCAGATCCCTGGAGAATTAATCTATACCTTATCAAGCCACGCTATCTTGAATCTCATCTCTTTCCTAGCCCAAAGCTATGTGACCTTCCAACAGTTAAATGATTGTTCTTCTCATCAGAAACAGCACTACAGCTGCAGTCAGTAAAAGCTTTTCTAAACAATGGAAAACAAGCGATATCATGGTAGTTTTTACAGAACAGACCTCTGCTCTGAGGGGAAATTATGGGGGCTGTATAGATATAGGTACTGCTGTATAGATATTGCTATATAAATACAGGCATTTAACCAGATTATTATGGTATGTATCTAATTCTTGAATAAGATTCTAAAGTAAAGAGCTTAGGACTTAACTTGCTTGCATCTTGTTAATGGTAGAGAAGACCTACTGTCTGTGCCACAACAATACGTTATTAATTCTTAGCTCTGTCCTGTTCTCCCAGATGTTGGCACAGATGTTGTAAAGTTTGAATGCATCTACCTCATAGGAAGTAAAGACTAACTTTCCCCTCTTCATTCCATCCTGTTCTCATCTTCTTAACTTTAAATTGTGTTTTCGTTGCATGGCAAAACTGCTTTAAGTATCCCATTTTCAATGTAACATCGTGGAATCAATGTGTGTGAAGAGGGTCCCTCTAAAATATGAAGCAGCTGAACATAAGTAAGAAGTAGCCTGACATTTCAAATAGCAGACTGTTCTGCCATGTGATAGCTCACACTAGGTAGTCCGATCCATTCTGGACCACACAAGCCCTAGCATGGACTAAGGGCCTTCTGCATGCTGCTGGTTTTGTAGCATGGGTCTAGCCCTCAAAGCCAGTATCCAGAATCCAAAGGCCTTTGCAGTTTCCAGGAGAAACTGTTTTAGCACATGTCAGCTTCTGGCAGCCCTTCCTGGTATACTGTTGAAACAAGTTCCTCGCTGTCTTCCAGGCTACAAAAGCAGGCCATTTACAGGCTTCCATAGTCTAGATTACAGAGCTTGGTCCACTGATGAACTTTATTGTCAGGGCCTATTGCAGGACCAGGGTAGGATGCCATTTTAGGACTCCTTCATCCGGTGCAGATGAAGTATTCTAGCAGGAGGTAGGACTTTTGCTGTTCCCCACTAATGTGTGAACAGCAAACCCTTGGACCCCATCTTGTCTCTAGATATAAATAAGTGCAGAAAAAGCCCACATTGAGTCAGCCAGTCTAGTTCCCTCTCATAATTTGCTTCATGTTTCCAATTTGTTTAAAACAGAATTGGCCAAACTCTTATTCTCCAGATGTTGCTGAAGTACAGCTTCTATAATTCCATGCTGCTGGTCAGGCTGGCTAGTACTCATGAGAATTTTGGTTTACCAACATCTGAGTAGTTTAGCCAGTCCTGGTTCACAAGTTCTGTTTGATCCTTGGCTTAACAAGAAGCACCACTATCTCCTGCAATAATTTCATGTGGGACAGATTCAGAAGGATAAAGGGCCAAATAGCAGAAATGAAATACTTGTAACTCTGCTGCTCTGTGCAACTAAAATTATAAAGATAGCATTTGGAAACATACCATAAACTGGAAATGTCCTTCAGTAATCTCTCTGCACAGTACACCAATGAAGTTCCTCGGTGTACTGCCATCTCAGTGATAATATAATGCACAGAACTATTTTAACTTCAGAAAAAAGGGGTTTGATGCCTTATTGCTCCAATGTTCCTGATAAACTATCAGCCCATTTTAGTTAGTGAAGTCAGCATAGCAGTAATTGTAACCACAACCCTAAATCCAGCATACTTCTTATTGCATGAGACCTGCAATAAGCAACAGCAAAACTTGCTGGAATTAAGCTTTACCATCTGTAGTCTGGAGCTATTAGAGGTTGTCTCCAGACAGTATGGGGAAAATGCCAGTGTTTCTCCACAGCAGAGCAAAATGAATCTGCCAGATTAGCAGAACCTGCTTCAGCGGAGCATTAGAATGTTCATTCAGGAATGATCAGTACCTTTTGTTGTTATTTACACATCAGCAGCAACGTGATCTGCCACAGTGCTGGTGAAGGAGTTTCTATGCTTTCTTAAATCCAGCCTTTTGGCTGAATGTCCCAGCACTGGTCCCATGGCATCAGGTCTATCTGCTGCCCCCACCAGGATGCTGGAGGGATGCCAGTGTTCTAGTCACGTCTGGAGACACCATGAGGTATAGCCTCCTGACTTGAAGAAGGACAGGTGAGATTATACTGGATATTAAAAACTCAAATCATGTTTTCATTTCCAACAATATGTTTATGTCTGTCCAAGTCAGTGACATTTACATAAGTGAAAATGGGAAAATGTGTTTATCATCTCATTTTGGAAGAAAAATAGTAGAATCTATTCTGAATATTCAGACCACTTTAGTCTGTATCACTCTTGAATTTGTTGGGAATAGCAGGAAGAAATGCTCCTCCATATGAAAAATATGCATACCACACAGAGGCTGCATTCACACCTAAGTTTTAATCCAGTTTCAGCCCACTTTCACAGTGAGAGAACACATCAGCAAAGTGACTGCTAATTTTCTTGACACATTATCTACCCAAAGGTGGGTTTTCTGAGTTAGATGACATGGAAAGAAAATTAGTCACTTTGCTGATCTGTTCTTTCAGTCTGAAATTGGATTAAAACTTAGGTGTGAATGCAGCCATAGAGAAATGCAGCCTGGAAGAATTCTCTGACATGCCAACATTTTCACAAATTGAAAAAAAAAAAAGAATTTTCAAGGACATAAATGAATACTCATAATCAGTTCTGTATTTTCTGGTATTTTTAAATGTGTCATTTGTTTTTGAGAACTTTAGAGAGAGAAATTCCTGATGTACATAGAAAGCATTATTGCAAAGCTCACCCTACCATAGGGTGTCTCCAGACAAAAAGAGGCAGTCTTGGAAGCTAAAGAAGTTCCTACAATTTCCTTTTGCTACCACTGCCAGATACAAAATGCAATTGCAGGCCTATTTGTGTGTCTGCCGGTTCAGTTTGTTATAGTTGCACATTTGTAGCTACCAAAAAGCCAAACAAGCTCCTGCCCCCTTCCCTATGTTGGCTCTTGCATGATTGACTGATTTCCACATGGCTGAAGGTGGAGTTATAATCAAATGAGGACGTGAACACCGGAGGCCCTTCTGCACTTGGCCTTATTCCGGATTATATCTCGGGAAAGGGGTCTGTAGTCCATTATGCTAACGCAGACTACAGCAGGCATCATCTGGGGTTTACCATAGTCTGCACTAGCGTGTTGCTAGCAGGCCCCTGTTCGATGTTCCAGAATAAGGCCAAGTGCGGAAAGGCCCCAGGTAAACATTGCTGTTAATGGAAAACCAGCATCATTATCAAATTTCCTGCAATAGTAATATTACAGGAGATTACCTCACTATCCCAGAACTATATTAGGAATGCCACAATTATATCTGGCACTCCCAGTAGAGTCCCAGAAGAATCGCAGGTTTTAGCCTACATGTGGATGCTTCCATAGAGGGGAGCATGTTACAGCCAAGACAGACAGAAATAGAAGTATCAGCTTCCATTAATGTGAATAGACCCCCAAATTAACATTTCCTGTTAACTTGTATCACAAAATAAGCAAAATTCATTTCAGTCCACACCAGCTGAATTTTACTTTTAAAAATTTATGTGTTCAGTCCCACGGTAATATTAGGACTCAAACCTTTCCAAAGACCTTCCTGAGCAGAATTCCCAGTGAGAATTGGCATGCTGTTAAACAGGTGAAAGTTTTTGTTTTCGCTTCTGACTTGCTTCTTTTTGGTAAATAAACTGCATTTAGATACTAACATGTGTAAACTTTGTTGGAACCATAAGAAACTTTTAAATATCTTTATTGACCAAGTTTTCTGAAAACAAATGGAATGAAAGGTTATCTTTGCTCAAAAAGTTTTCTATGGATTTTGGGGTAAAATTAGACAGACTCAGGGCTGCTTCAGCACTACCATGTGATAGGTTCAATTTTGTCATCCAGATCTGATAAAGCTTGGCGTGGAAATAGAATCATCCTGACTAGACAACAAATGAAGCACTATCTTAAAAAGTGAAGCAGTATCTTAAAATAGTAGAATCTGGGGAATCATTACAGTATGTCAATTATTACTTACACAATTTGATTTTTTTTAACTGTATTGTGGCTATTGCCCCAGATACCAATCTGCTTTTGAAAAAATGTAAAGTTGGTAAATTAATACAAATTTTAAATTTCTTGGAAGGTGATCAAACATAATTTAATATTGAAAAAGAAAATACTTACTCATCAGTTTTTCCTCATGAAGTAATAATTGTTTTTTTAAAAAAAATTGTAGAAAGAATGTAGTTTTTTGGAAGTGTTAGTTTTCACCAGTTTTTCCTTAGGTTTTATCGTCTAAATATTTTTTTTTTCGTAATTTTAGAATTACTTTTTTTAATATTCTCCTTGGATTGTTACAAGTCCAGTACAGATCTAAACTTGAGAAATACATTGAAAGAAGATAAAAGGCAAAAACATTAGTGCTTGTTTTTCAAGAATGGTTCATGTCTAAAAGGATTTGTATTCATTTTGTATTTTGTATTTAAGAATGTTTTCCTTTACTAAGTTTAGTACACTCCTTTTCAAAAGGCATCCTCTTTTTTTAAAAAAAAAATACTTTTTATTAGAATTTTAACAACTTTAAAACTTCATATTTTCATAGAATTACATCATAGATTATTTTTACGTCTTTCAGTTGTTCTTGATGACTTCCTCCATTTTTTCAGATCTCATTTTGGTATCTCTTCTTCTTCTTTTGCCCCCATCAATGTTGCCGTTTTTTTGTCTTCCAACCTTATGATTAACAATCAGATCCATCTGTGATTACATCAATTTGTTGTAGATAGTCGACAAAGGGGTTCCCGTCATTTACAAACTTATCTGTTGTTCTTTCTTTTATAAACTTAGTTAATTTGTCCATTTCTGCTAGTTCAATCAGTTTAATTAGCCATTCTTCCACTGGGGATTTCAGTGTCTTTCCATTTTTATGCATATAACAGTCTTGCTGCAGTTGTTACATATAAAACCAAATAATTCATTTTATCTAAACTTTCATCTAATATTCCTAATAAAAACATTTCTGGTCTAAAAGGAATACTTTAAGATCTGTCTCATCATACTGTGCATTTGTACCCAATATTTTTTTGCTTTTTCATAAGTCTACCACACATGGTAAAAAGTTCCTTCCGTCTTTTTACTCTTCCAGCATTTATTTGACACATCATGATATATCTTTGCTAATTTGTGTAGTGTTAAATACCATCTGTACATCATTTTCTTTTAATACGATACAAATAGTGAATTTTGTTTTTTTGTCCAAAGCTGCTGCCATTGATCCATTTGTATATTATATCCAAAATTCCTTGCCCACATAATCATACATTCTTTAACCTGTTCATGTTCCATTTCAATCTGCAATAACAGTTTGTACATAATAACAATTATGCCTTTGTCTTTTTTAGTTGATGTTCCCAAATTGGTTTTTCCCACTCAAAATTTAATCTGTCTCTTCTATATTTATCCATAAGTTGTACATATGTAAACACAGTAAATTTTAACATTCTTGGTTCAACTGTTCTCTTGTTTTTAAATCAAATTCATTATTCACTTCATTTCTATGCAACAAATCTTCATATTTAATCCAAATACCTCTTTCTCCAAATTCTTTTAATTCTAATTTAATTTTAATTTAGAATTTAAAAGAATCCTTTTCAAAAGGCATCTTTATTAAGACAATGTGTGAAATATTTCAGAGTGTTAAACAGCAGCCCTAAATTCTATAATGATAGTCCAAAGATGTGTCAAATGGCATTACAGATGGACACCTGAATACACTATAGGGATAAAAGAACATTAAGAATTGATCTTCAAGATAGGTCAACTAATAAGGGCCTTTCATACTTACCACAGAATGGCATAGTGCCTGGCAGTCTTCAGGCCTCTCTCTTCTGCACACCGCAGTGGAAGAGAGAACTTGCATGGTGCCTGGGCCTCTCCATCTGCACTGGGATGGAGCATATAGCACCTCTACTTGGGGCCCTGGTAAATGCTTCTTCAAATACCTCAACAAAGATTACTAAAGCTGTGCAGGCCAAAGTGTCTTCCTGGCATTGAAGATTGGTTGTAACTTATAAATACTACTTGATCTTAGTTTTCCGTTGATTATAGTTTTCCAGTTTTATAAACTCATCAATCCCAGAATTAGTGCCATGTTCGCCCCTTAACATGGCATCTGGTGAGGGGCTCTTCACCTGCTTACCATGCACATAGGAGAGGATGCACCATCAACCTTGCTACTGTGCTGAGAGCTTTTATTCTGCTATTTCAGTCAAATCTAGAAAAAAATGATGGTGATGGAGAGAAGAGAAAAAATGTTCCACCACACTGCTCTGCTTTCTTATTCTTCTCACTTTCAGTCCAACGGTCATTGTTTTCATAGTAATCATGGTTTGTCAGAGAAGAAAAAAGCAACAATTGTCTTCCCCTGGTTCCAGCTTTACACTGTTTTTTCTTTCCTTAATTTACCACCTCTCTTTTTTATGTAATATCAGAAATGTGGTGGTTGATTAGCTGAAAAATCCATAAGGCAACTCATGTTACTCTTTTAAACTAGGGTTATTTCATGTCTTGATGAATATGTTTATTTATTTATTTACGAAATTATATCAAGCCTTTCATCAAAGGTCTGAGGGAAGAGGAATGTTTTAACCAGTTTTCAAAAATAATATAATGTAGACACCTGGAAGACCTCAGGAGAAAGGTTATTCCAAGTCTGCCCCACACACACAGAGAGAGAAAGGCTGTCATGTGTGTCCTACCCCCTTCACCTTTGAGAAAGAAGGAACTACAAGAAGGCCGTTGGCAACTGTGCTGCATAAATGATTGCCTTGAGTTCCATGGATTATCTAAATCCATTTTGGTTAGATAATCTTGCAGTTGTTTCAGTACTGTGGTAAAATTTGTGTTAGACAGGAGTTGTTAATGAGGTGGCCTTTTAAAACTAATTGAAGGGGTGGTACAAGAAACATGCCAGTAAGTTACTGTTTTTTCACTTCAGTTCAGACTCCTTGACACACACAGACCGGGGAAACTAATTCTTCAATCCAAATCTCCTTATGACCAACTCTCAGTGGCTTGTTCTAAATATTTTAGACTACGGTAAATATGATTGGCGACAGAGAAACTCCAAAGGTTAATTCCCAGGGTGTCAAACAAGGATCTTCCATAACAGCTAGTCAAGGTCTGCGTCCCCATGCTGGCCATCTGGCACACTTTGGGCACTGTTTGGACACACACAGGCTGGGCACAGGACTGGGAATGCATTTTGGGCATCCTTATGAGATTCCTGGCAACGCAGGACAGGTATGGATTGGGCATGGATGGAGGCATCCCCATGAGAACCGTGCCAAACCCTGGTACGGTGGAGCAGCGCCACCTCCTCTCCATCCCCTCTCTCCTCATTAGCAGCCAGGTTGTCGTCAGCCCACCCCTGTGCCGCATCCTCCCCTCCCTTAGTGGCACAGCCAGCCAGCACTGGGGTGGGAGGCACAGAAACAAGTTAAAGCTTTGTTCATAAAAATAACTTTTTTAAAAACTTTTAAACATCAAAAACCGCTATGAGGTTTAGTGGCAGTAGGCACTTCAGCAGTTTTGCACTCCTCCGCTCCACCAGGGACCACGAGAACTGCAGTAAACTGAAAATCAGGCCTTTATTTATGATTTTGCATCCTCCCCCCTCCCTTAGCGGAAAACCCATGGGGACGGACAGCGCCAATCCCATGCTCGAAACTGTACCAAACTTGCATGGGGATAGGGCAAAGGTGTTCAAGAAATGGAACCCTACTTTCTTCGGCCCCTTTGGAGGGATTGTATTTATTATTGCAGTTTGTCAATTTAATTTCCCCTATAACTGTGATCAGCTTTGTATTACCATGGCGGTAATTCCCTCCAAGGCAGGCTGCTGGTGAGAATTTTGTCACATAGATGAGAGGAGACCTTCTATTGTTTATAGAGAACATTTGTGAATTTCAAGACATTCTGGGTCCCATAGTATGAACTAATGCATGGGCAAAAGAATCCCCGTAACTTGGTCAAATTTTGTTGTTGAGTAATTGGTCATTATGATGTATCACTTTCTGTGCCTCTTTCAGTGAGTAGCAGTATGGAAGCAATTATATTTACTAGATTTTGCAGTATTTATTCCATACATCCTCCAGAGAAGCAGAAATGAGAAAATTTACAAGAGGATATTCTTTTTTAAAAAAGCATCTGGAGAGGGATGCACAGATGTGCAGCTGGGTAAAAATTATACATTGTAAGTTAAGCACTCATTTTTCTTTGCAGCCAGTTGCTCCTATGGCTACATCCAGACAGCTGTTACTCATTCTGCTATATTTGGATATTCCAGAATAAAATTTAGATATTCCAGAATATCCATGTTTTATTCCAGAATAATAAAATATAGCAGAATAAGTAACTGATGTCTGGATGCAGCCTTGAAAATACAGATTCTTGAAAATACAAAATGTGTTTCTCTGTGTCACATAAATGGGCATGGTCTATCTTTGTTTTCTTTTGAAGAGTGACAGTATCTCATAATGCACACCCTTAAGTTTATCTGTCTTAAAACACTTTCATGCATTTTTATATGTAATAGACTCAGCCGATTCCACACTGGCCACTACATCAGAACAGCCAGCATACTAGCAGCTTATCTTCTGCATGCTGGTGTGGTCTAAAGGAGTCCCTAAGCATGTGGAAGGTAGACTTCTAGGCTGTAGTGACACCATGACTTCTTCAGTCCATCATGAGGTCTGACTGTTCACACCTCTTCGTTTCTCTCTGTTTTACTTGTGGACTTTCGATTCATGAAAGTTCAAATGGAAGGTAGAAAGACCACAAATAATTTGGATAGAAGTGAAAAGGTGTGAGCAGTAAGATGGACTGAAGAAGGTTTGAAGTGCAGGTGTTAGCATAGCCATAGTATGCTTGTTGGTCTGCTGTATCATCCAGTATCGAATTGCCGTCAGTTTCTGGTGGGCCATTGTTTAATGTCATATCTGAGGTTTTTGCTTACAAATTTCTGTCCTAGCCACAGGGTTTTCCCAGTGTCCAATATGTAGATGCTTGCTGATAATTAAGGACACACCCATAGTTATTCTGCTAGAGGTTTTTAAGATAAGTTAGACAGAAACATACATGTCATTGAAACATTTAAATTGTGATCCCATGCACTATGAGTACATGTAGTTAGTCACCTTCAAAGTGTTGTATTTTGAGTCCAAAGGGTATGAATTGGAAACCAGACATTCTGTACATCTTTGGCTATCAGACTGTAAACATGATAGTCTGCATCACTAATGTCTAAGGTCAGCTTTTGTGTATTTAAGCTAAGCACTGTTTTCCTGGGCAGCTTTTTTTTCTTTTTTCTTTTTCTTTTTGTCTTTCATGACCCCTGGTAATCTTGTGCATGTTTTGATATAGTCCCATCTGTAGGTTTTCCAGGTGAAATCTTGCAGCACCAAATATGTGGAAAGATGCAATCATTTATATATCTAGTCATGAGAGTGTAATAAAAACAATGGTCTAAGCAAAGAAGTGCAGCCAGGTGAATGTTCTCGCCCCCACCCTATGCCACTGAAGAGACTGCAGTGTGATGAATCCCATACTGTAGGTGTTTAATAGCCCCAGAATTATGTGCTGACATGGTCAGGCATCTGCCTGGGGACCATATAGCTAGAATCCTCGGATCCTGTTTTGTCTTTTCCCTAGGGCAATTTGCTTGTTTATTCACATAATCTTCCCTTATTCATGATTCTGGAAAACTGAGCAATAAAGTGATGTGGATTCTGAAATGCCATTGATTGGTAGGCCTGATCTCTTCTTTGTCCGAACTATTCATACGAATGATCCAAAACATTTGTATTCGTAATAATGTTAATGTACAAATGTCATAACATTCAATTCATGTACGAATGTCCAAATTCGTACAAATGAATGTTGCCAATATTCATGCGCATCTCTAGTACACATTCAACAAATAAATCTTACCTTAGAAGTCTAATAATTGGCAACAGTGTTATTTCTTCTTGCATTTCCCTCCCCACCATTGGCCAGTGTGTGACAGCCTTTCTGATGGTGGAAATGTAAAGGTCTGGTGCCACCTTGTGGGCATGATAATAGTTTGCTAAAGCTATTCATGAAACCATACCTCACAATTTTTGATCGTCAAAACAAAAAAGATAGAAGTGGTCAAGTAGTTTCGGAAATTAATGGTCAGTCAGATCAACCATCTCCTTAGCTAACATTTTATATCTAGCAATAGCCAACCCAATAGGCAGCAGTATAAAGGTGATGTTGGATTCTCTGTTAGCCAAGTCAGGGAAACATAATTTCAGAAAAGTTATAATTAGATGGTTTTGGTTGGTGGTCATTAAAAAGATATGTTCTGGTAATTTATCTTTGTTTTTTAATTTTAAGCTAATGACAGGGATCATGGCTTGCAAAAGTAAAAACTGTCACCTCTTGCTTGAGAAAAATGCTTCTTTGGCCATCTTGAACTTGAATACATTCTGTTCAGCTTGTTAAAAATACATTTATAATTTTAAATAATTTTATTGTAATCCAGTTTCTTTTAAATGAGAACTGTTCTTTACTGAGAAATAAGAAATGACAAATATGTTGTGCTAGACCTTATAAAGCTCAATTGGAGTAAGTTGAGTAAGTCTGGTGCTTTTCGTAAGATAATATTACCAAACATTGCTGTAATATATAGTGGCATTATAATACATCCTGTTGTATTTTTTGCCCTTCATTGCTGGAGTAGCTAATGTGGTATCTTCCAAGTGTCATCTGGTCCTCCATAAGTCATGGCAGGTGAAGTTGTTGGCAGTTACAGTCCCAAACATCCAGAGTCTAGAAGCATTTACTTGAAATGCTTAGTAGCATTTTTCCGTTTGCATCACATTCTTTGACTTGGTGGCAAATGTATATGAGAAAGGGCTAGGAATATCCATTGACGACAAAGTCAGTATAAGACAACAGTGTGATACAGCAGCAATAAAAGCAAATGCAGTTCTAAAGTGCATTAATATAAGAATACTCCCCAAATTCTACTCTAGTCAGCATTTGTTATATCCTGTCTAGAGTTCTGTGGCCATTTATGGACACTTCACTTTAAAAAGTAACCAGCAAAGACTGGTGAGAAGAATTTGAGAGAATTTGGTGTATGTTCTAGGTAAACTAGGTGAGAGAACTGGGACACTTTTGCACTTCCTTTCCTGTCCCGCGGACAGGAAAAGTGCATTAGAGACTAGTGTGAGTGCTAGTCAAAGATAGCCTACCCCCCGCACAATCAATCACTTCTTTCGATCATGTAGCCAATCAACTGGGCACAACCGTCTTCCATCCGGCACCCTGTGCCATTGCTGTGGCAATACCGACACTGCACAGCATGGTTGGGTCTAGGGTCATCTGAGGTGCTAGCGTTGAATTGGAAAAGGTGCAGCTGGTCGCTGCTGGATACTACAGGTAAGTATTCAGTTAGGGTTGGGTTGCTCGTGGTGCATGAAATAATGCACCACAGCTAGTCTGCAGTTAGGCAGTCTCTGGGCAAGCAGGGAGTGTTTCTAGTCTGTAAACACCTCCTGAAAGTTCAGCTGCACCTGCCCAGATGTTGCCTAATTGGAGACTACGGGCTAAAGTGTTCTATTATTTTAAATGTTAGTCTAACCTGGGCCTAATATGTGATGGATTACTTTGAGATCTAGTTCTTTTACATTTTCTCTATGTGCAAATGGTTTCCCATTTACTATAATTTGCCATTCACCATCAGAAAGAGAGGTATTAAGGGCTATGGCCCTTTCTGCACTGGATCTTGTTCCAGATGATATCTCAGAATAGGGACCTGCATGCCAGTGTAGACTACAACAGGCCTATCCCCTGTTTGTCATAGTCTGCACCAGCGTACTGACAGCAGGTTCGTATTCCAAGATATAACCTGGAATAAAGCCCAGTGCAGAAAGGGCCCTAGTCTCAAATATTTTTCAAGCCATTCAAGCCATTTCCTCTTGAATCAGCTAAGCTATCCTAGATGACTGACAATAGTGGTACAGGAAGGCTGCATCATCAAGAACCTCTTAAAATGTAGATAAAGATCTAAAAACCTTCCATTCCCTGTGGACTGAATTAGGATAGTGAAAAAAATGTTGGAATAATTGACAATATTATTGTCCTAAATAGCCTCTTAGTTCCTTGTTAAGTACCATACACTTTCCTTTGTGACATGCATTTCTCTTCATTCATTCCTTCCCCTGCCAGGTGAAACTTCCATTTCCCGTAGATCAAATCACAGATCTTCCAAGAAACGATTTCCAGATGATGATAAAAATGCACAAATTAACCTCAGAGCAATTGGAATTTATCCATGATGTTCGGCGGCGCAGTAAAAACCGGATTGCAGCTCAGCGGTGCCGTAAGAGAAAACTGGACTGTATTCAGAATTTAGAATGTGAAATCCGCAAGTTGGTGAGTTTGGTTGAAGGACTGTAACCTATTGAAATCTCTGAATATTAGTCCTATCTCTACTTTCTGCACAAAATGGTGCACAGATAGGGCAACTAGAATGATTTTCAACACAGTATTGGCCAGATCCAGACCTGTTTAGCTCTAGTCAAGATTGTTGTATCATGTGCCTTCAAACCATTACTAAATGCCACTTGCGTCTGCATGTTTAAGTCATGCCGGCCTTCTAAAATAGTACTTCCTTCTCTGCTGTGGGACATATACTCTACAGAAGTGTGATGTGAGAAGGATCCTGAAGGGATGCGTGTTGAAGCAATGAGTTTGCACACATTGCGCATAGAGCCTCATTTCCTCCCTGCTCCGTTTCAGCTTCCTTGGGTGGAAGCAATGGTTCCATAGAGTTACATAGGGCACGTCCCAATGCATGTTTGGTCCAGTACCGAAATAGTGTTCGGCAAGGGCTCTCCCCATGCATTTTAGATTTGGTCTAATTTCCGCAAACCAAATCGCCCAAGCCTGTGCCAAACTGGAACCAAATTTGGTCCCCAGAAAAACAAGTCTGGGGAGGGTTTGGGAGGTTTGGTCTGAGCCGAACCTGCACATGGGGACAGTCCCGGATTTCACGATCTCGGCTGAGATTTGAGAGGTTTGAGTGTTCTCCCTTTTCCAGGGGGGCAAAATGAGAAATCCCTGGGAAAGGGAGTAAGCTTTACTCTCCTTTTGAGGCAAACAAGTTGCTTCCCTGGGAAAGGGAGTAAAATACTATCCTGGTGCGGTTTGCATGGAGATGGCTGAATCCACCCCCAGCCCACATTACTGGGAATGGCATGGGGACACCCGAGAGTCAATCTCAGCCCCGCACCCAGTCCCATATGAGCCCAGTCAGTGCCAAATGGCTTGCATGGGGACATGGCCATAGAGACAATATAAGATCAAAGAGATGAAAACAGATGCTTTTGTTTACTTGGGAAATACCATAACTTCCATCCTTCAACATCCCTCTTCCTCCAGAAAAGTTATCTAGTTCGTGGTATCATTACTGTCCTAAGCAGTCCCTAACTACCCTTTGGAACACCCATTAAGACTACATTGTATGTAGTCTTCCAGTAAACCCCATTAAGCACACATTAGAGACAGATAGGTGCGGAAGTGGCTTCCCCTATCTGTCTCCAATGGGTACCGCTGTGCGGACGCGGTTTCCCACATGTGTGCTTAATGGGTGTTGCTGTGCGGATGCAGGTTTCCACATGTGTCCTTAATGGGCGTTTAAGGACATGTGCGGAAGCACCCTTAGACTCCCAAGAAGAGGCACAATTACTAATAATTCTCACAAGCCTCCGGGAGGCACAATGATGTTAGCTGGAATTCTTCCTAAGCAGACAAAGGGGTAACTTGTGATGCTGATAAAAAATGGTCTGGGTGTTGCACAATAAGGGGGGAAGTCTTCACTGTGTCACACAACTTAAGTTTATGCTGGAGCATGAGTTTTCTTGGATCTCCAGGTCCTTCACACATAGCTTTTAAAAACTATTCAGGTGACAGGAACTGCCAGGACAGGGATTTTGATAGTCTTATGTCTTCTCAGAGGAATTGTTCTCTCTTAGTGGAAAGGGGTAAGAAAGTCAGCAGCTGTATAGCTTGGAGATGCAGGCAGACTTGAACTGCATGGAATCTGCTAGTTAGCAGCAGTAAGTGGAGAGTTAAAACACCTCTCCTAAGGTGGTAGTGAGGTGGTTGTGTCTATTCAGTCATCAACAGTGTTTAAATTAACTCTGCTTGGCTTATTGTTTAGTACAAGGATCACAGCAGATAAATCTGATATCTCCTTTCTTTACTTTCCCTTTCTCTCTTTCTCAGGTATGCGAGAAAGAAAATCTCCTATCAGAAAGGAACCAACTGAAAGCTTGTATGGGAGAGTTGTTAGATAATTTCTCCTGTCTTTCCCAAGAAGTCTGTAGAGATATGCAGAGTTCCGAACAGATCCAAGACCTGCACCGATACTGCCCTGTTCTCAGGCCTATGGATCTTCCAACAGCAGCCAGTATCAATCCGTTGCCCGCTGTAGAGCCAACTACTGCCACCTCCCAGTGTGTTGGGGAAGGCCTGCAGTGCTGTTCGGAGCAAAGCCCCGTGCAGCCACTCGGAGCCCACTGGCTGCCTAACAACGTCTCTGACAAATGTGCAACTACGAGAGTGCTGGATGGAGCTGACCAGGGCCCGTACTCTGAGCAAGAGCTCCCTCTAGAGCAAAATAACCAAACGGTGACCGTGGACTTCTGTCAGGAGATGACTGATAAATGTACGACAGATGAGCAACCGAGAAAGGAGTACACCTAGTGGTTGCACACTGTTGCATCGTCCCTAGTGAGGTCTTCTTCAGTCAGTGGCCACGTTCATTTGTTGTCTAGGTTGAAGAACATACTTGGTGCACACTACAGTGGTCTTAGCAGCAATACTGTTTTTAAGTATTCCCTCCTCTCTACAAGCAGGAGTTTACTTTCTTCACTATGGTGCTATCCCTTGTTCCGGCAGGGGAACGAAACAGTGGCAACGCTGTCTATTTCTCTCTCTCTCTTTTTTTTTTTAATTGTTGTTTGTTGTCGTTATTGTGTTTTAATTTCAATATTCAACAGGGATGGACATAACACCTCTGAGGACCCAAACACAGCTTTTTTCTCAGTGGCCCATGTCACAAAACCCTAACTCAGGAATTTCCTCTGAATGTTCAATTTTTCATTGAAGACAGCTTCTTTACACATCAAAGTTTTATAGCTAAACTGTACATACTATATATAGTATATATATAAAAATATATATCCATATGCAAAAAGAAAAAAAAAGAATCCCTGCATGCCTCAATTTTTTCTCATGAAAACAACTGGAACTTTTTTTCATTTTTATTATAAAAATAAATTCCAACATTCCTTTTTTTGGGTCAATGTTAGAAGTAGTCTGTAACTGTTTTTGGTATTTTTCTCTCACCACTTGATTCGCACTTCAGCAATATCATTCAATTTGTACTTTATTTATAAAGTTTTAATGTTGGAAGCATATTTGGAATTTTAATATAGACAGTGTTTGTGGCACAGCTGTCTTTTTGTGCCCTTTTGAGCAGAAGTGGGTTTTTCTTTCAGATCTTGTACTGAGGGGCCTCAAACTGTGGCCCTCCAGATGGTTCTGGGCTACAACAACTGGCATTCCACTCCCAGCACTCTCTGTGGCTGCTGGCATACGCTGCTGGGAATTGTATTCCATGAGATCTGGAGGGCTGTGGGTTGGGACCCCTTCTGTACAGCAATGGTCAACTTTGCCACTTGCACTGAGTTCTAGATCAAACCTCTTTTCTTCAATGAAGTTATGACTTCAGTATAACTCACATACTGTGTTTGCTTTGTTGTTGTTGTTGTTGTTAAGTGAAATGAAACATTTTAGAAAACCAACACTCAGGAGATTATTACATAGGGAAATAACAATCTTGCCAAATATAGAATTCACAAAGTAATGTGAATTGGCTATTTTCTGCATGTCTTTTTTTTTCTGTTAAGCTTCCTAAATCAAACATGATTGGCTGCTTCTTTCCTTCTCTCTTTTTCCTTCAAGGGGATTTACTGTTTGATGAGTATGGTTTTATACTTGCTAAAAGACCTTGAGAACTGTCCAGTGGCCAGTGTGTGTCAATGACATTGAGACAATGTGCTCAGGCTAAGGCCGTTGACTTGGCTAAAGCCAATTCCGTGACTCTCAGTGGCGTTGGAAACAAGCTTCAGGCTGTAATTCTTGCTCATTCATGGCATACAAGTGACAGGGTTCCCCTGTGAATAGTCCTGCTGGCCTCGGAGTGGGTGACTATGCTGAATGCCATCTTTTGCTGGCATTAACTGCAGTGCTTTGATAGATTTATTTTCTTTTTATACTCGTATCAGTTCAATCTGACTCAGTCGCTTTGAAGTAGGAGAAACAGACACATCCCTAAGGTTTAATAAAGATAAGTAAAAGACTCGTTTACAGCCAGTCTTTCTGCAGTGACTTGATTGCTTACATCAGAAATGCAGGATTGCAAGCTCCTCTCAGTACGAAGTGTCAATGCAAAGAAACATTGACTCAGAAGGAAAATAAGTCGAGAGGAAAGGTTTCACGTACACTGAAACTTCAGGAAACATGGAGAACTCCAGTTAACTAAAATACCCCCTTCTGGGCTTAACTATCTGCCATTACAAAGTGCATGTATGAGTGAAGGATTTGTGTAGCATTCTCTTTCGCTGCACCACATCCATGTTGGATTGTGCCCTTTTGTGATTTTTTAAAAAAACAATCTTCTGCACTGACTGCGTCATGGTGCTCCGAGATATATTTTAAGATGTTCTCTATGATTTACAAATCGGTACTGCTCCAGTCGCCTTTACTGTGGATTCACACATAGCCAGTTCAGATAGCTCTCCCTGATAGCTGCAGTGATACGTTCCTCCATGTAAATGTTTACACTAAGTGGTGTGGCACTCAGTAAATTAGCATCGTTCTCCTAGGGAAGGAATCTACGCCATTTTGTTTGCTTGCTTGCTTGCTTGTTTTTTTTTAAATAATTTTTGGGATCCACTTCTGCAGAAAACTTGCCAGTCTTGGTTTGTTTTTGTTTTTGTTTTGCTTTGTTTTCAAATTTACCTGACACCTGCCTGCCAACCAGGAAGTGTACACATTGCATGTGCCATATTTACTGGAAAGGGTGTTCTTTAGGCTAAAAATGCTACAAACAAAAATTAAAGTGCTAACAATTGCTATAGAAGACCTGGACAATTATGTCTAAATTATTTGTATTTTTCGTATGGATACTACTTGGAGCTGCAACACTGTGTCATTTTGGCACAGGGTGGAAAAATTCTTCTCTTGACTTGCTTTGAAAAGCTGTTTAATTGCATTGGAGACCTGCAGCATTTCTTGTGTGCACACCAGGAAAGAAAAAAAATGCCTAAGATGTAAAGGGGGAGAATTGGAAATACAAGGGAGGGGGTTTCTTCTTTTTAACAGACGTTGCAGAGCCTTGTGTGCTTTGCAAAATGATCTTTACTTCTTTGAGCTAAACAGTGATGGAAGCTAGACTTTAAAGCTACATGTGAATTACAGTTTTGATAGCCAGTTCTGGACACTTGAAATTTTGTTGTAATTGTTCAGTTAACAGTATTGTTCAAATGTTTTTCTATTGCCTTTTTTAATTTTTAAGTGACCTCTGACAGCTAATTGTGCTTAATATTATGTGTAGTCAACCAAATCTAAGCTAGCTTTCTGACACAAAGTTTTTACCTTCACATCAACTCATGTGCAACTGGTACTTTTGACCTCATTCCAATGGTTAACTGTAATGGACAAAACACATTGTTCTACTACAGCTGTTGTATTGACCTGGCTGTTTTACTGGTGCTGGGCTTCTTTTTTAATCTTTCTTTAAAAAAAAATCCACTTCTCAATAGACTATTGTTTCAAGCTCTTTAGGGATGCTTTTGAGTTGTCTGTCCTTCAGTTAGAAGTGACAGATATGTACATTTGCTTCTTTGGACTATATATTGTATATGTTTTTTTTCCAGAACCGTATCTGGGTCTTGGCTTAACTTCAAGGGAGACATTCAGGAGAATTAGCTTCAGAACTGGACATAAATTGTGCATTTAAATTGCTTTGGGCTGGAGGGTTGTTTTAAAAAGTTAGCAAAATTAAAAAAATGTCTGCATTGTTCAGCAGTACAAAAGCAGAAATTACTTTTTCATGGATTTATAATCATAAAGGGATAAATAGTTTGTCTTGGTTTGAGGTTTTTGTACTAGGCAAAGAGCTTATAAATGTGTACATTTTCCCTGTCCAATCTGCACCTAATCCTCCTTTTGATATGCCTTTTCTATACTTTGTATTGCCCGAAAACCTCATTTCAGTTAGGCTTTTTCTGCTTTTGTCAGGTGAGTATTACACTATGTAATATATGTGTTTCTCTGCGTTATCTTGGGGGTGCCTTGAATACAACTGAAGTTCATTGCAACCTGATTCTGGAACAAAATATAGTTGAAAAGGAAAGAATCAAGTTACCAAGACATCCCAATATTTATGTCCTGGACATGAATATATGATGACTCAGGCGTCAATGTTTGATGCTGCAGTATAAAATGATTATTTTATATGTTGTATAAGTAAATTATTCAATGTCTTCTGAGGATATATGCTGCTTTAAAGATGCACTATTTTTTTTTTTTGGATCTAATCCATATATTTTTATTCCCAAGGAAGAAAAAGATAAAAACAACACAAAATATGTCATTGAATGCTCAAATGACTGTGATTGATATTTCAGCTGTTTTTTTCTCTTTAAAAAAAACAGCAGGAACTAAATAAATGAAAGAATGAGATTCAGCTGCAGATAATAGTTAAAGGTTCATGTGAATGCATTTTCCAAATCTGGAATTTCAGACGCTTAACCAGAAATACAGAAGTGTATGTATGTCAGCAAGGTATTTGTTATTTTCTTAAAAGAGCTAAACCTCTATCCCTCTAGAAGTCGGAACACTATAATATTCAGCAGGTCAGTGTATTTATTCCTATCAGTGCTTTACTGTTATGAGAAAAGCTATCTGTAACAGAAATCCAGTCCTCCTCAGTACTCTTAAAGGAAAAAAATAGTGCTTCCCTGGATAGAATATTATAAGCCTCCTGAGAAACTGCTTTTTTTGCCTCAGAATCAGAAAATTCCAAAATAAAAGAGACTTCAGAAATCTTCATGGAAATAGATGGTTATCTCATTCCAGAAAAAAAAAATTACATTTCTTTTTCTGGTAGCTTTATAATCCTTTTATGTGCTTAGGAGTTTTGTTTGTTTGTTGGCTTAATCAAACACATAGTTTTAATCTATGAATCCAGAACTTACATTGAGCATCAGGCCTAAGGGGTAGTTTTCATAAGCCTATGCAAACTTGAGATTCTCACACCAACCCAGTTCAGCGCAAGACTCCAAAAGGAAGTCTAAACAAAACAAAATCATGTTTATTCGGTTCCTTATTAACGTAACATCTATTTAAATGTGTACCTTTCTTATTAAAAAAAATCCCTTACAGAGAAGATGAATAAAGACAAAAAATACATATGTGACTTGACGTAGCCTAAGGGAAACCTTGCTAAAACTTGTGGTAGCTAATTTCTATCTCCAGTGTAAAATCAATGTGTGTACTTTGGCTTGTTTATACTATGTATATTTATGATATTTGAACTATTCCATGACTCAGGCATCAAATGATGCTGCAGAATAGAGTTGTACATGTACATAAGTCCATTCAAACAATTTTATGTATATTTTTTAAAAAATCTATAGTTTGGTGGATTGTAGACTACTAATAAATTATTATAATTTTCTCTGGAAGTTAGAATGTCATTGCTTGCCATGTAAAAAAGTAACAGTATTTTCCTACACTCCACCAATATTATATATAAATATATACAGTATCTCAAATTGAAACTAGTGCTATGTGTATGGTTTTTAAAAAAATATAATATTCATATAATTTCACTTTTGTTGTGATGAAAACCACTTTTCCAATAAGGAATAATTGTTCAAATTCCCTATTAAAAGTTATAAATTAATTTTTTAAAAACAAAAAAAAAATCAGACACCTCATTAACTCTATTGCAACATCAGCTCTTTTATGTAGGTCCAGTTTACATAAAACTTTAGATGCCTATGCAGTTTGGCAATAGATATGAAAGTCTGTGCAGCCTGATCCTATGCATGTTTATTTCCTTTTCAGTAGAACTGATTTTCCCAGATGTGCGCATAGGTTGCAGCCTTAGGAACCGAAGAAGCTAATCAGTTTTGACAGACATTGACTGAGCTTGTAATGAGGCGTAGATTCTGGACTTATTTATCCATGAGGCATTTGCAATTGGAAAGTCAGCCTAGGCTTTTGCATCATCCTTTTTCCTGTCAGTTTGCATTTGGAGAGCCATCCTGCATATCTGGATTTCTGTTGAATTTACGAGTCCTCTCATAGGATGATGCAGGCTTCAAAGCCTGGTATATTCGATTTGTGACAGATGTCTAGAAATACCTGGATCCTGCTGTTTAGCAGAAATTATACTAAACTCTTTGGAGATATTTGGATGCTTGATTTTTGCTGTTCAGTTCAAGAATCAGCTTTTGGTTTTTGGGTGGCGAACACCCCAAGGGTTTGTTCCAGAACCAGTGAGATACAAGTGCACCTCTACTATATGCCTTACAGACTTCAGAGGCCATATACAAAACAGGGTTTTTATTACTGTATGCAAGGGGATGCAACCCCTCTACTCTTCCTCCCCAGGTCAGACAATATGGACAGTTTTCACACATATCTACCTGTATAATCCTCCGTACCTCTCATAACTGGTCAATGACTGTAACAAGTTGCATCAGGTGTTTTTCTATATACTTTTTACACAGATTCTATGCGATTAATGTAACTTAATTCAATGCATCATTTTATTGTACTAGTTCTTAAGCTTGTCTATTTTTTTTCTAGGTGACTGTGGTTTCTTGTGATTTTTATTGTATAAATGAAATGGCTGTTGATGCTTACTCCTTGTTACTAAGAATTTTTACCTTTTGGAAAAAACAGTATTGCTATGAACTAATAAATTTAAGACTTCATTTACTCATTGTAAATACAGTATTGTGCAAAGAGAAAAAAACTTTTCATTCATTTGAATTGATAGTGTTAACTGAATTTTGTCTAGACACCATTTCTGTTGATGAAATAAAGACATATCATTATGTATTGTAAATCACTGTGTCTGAATTCACTAATTGCCAAGTAAACCTATGGTCTCTTGACACTGGAGTGACATCATCACAACAACCTGTTATCCAAACATGGTGTCTGTACAGTAACTGGTAGGACACCCAGAGCCTTTCCACACTTCCTCTTCTGCAGAACTTCTGGGATTCCCCAGCACAAGGCATCCACACTGCAGGAGTTTCCTCCACATGTATTGATGTAAAAGAAGAAGATTTGGCTTTTCTACCCCTCTTTTCTCACCCATTTAAGGGGACTCAAAGCGGCTGGCAAAGCTTTCTTTTCTTCTCCCCACAACAGACACCCTCTGAGGTAGGTGGGGCTGTGAGAGCTCAGAAGAGAGCTGTGACTAGCCCAAGGTCACCCAGCTGTCTTCATGTAGGAGTGCATAATCAAACCCGATATTTCCAGATAACAGTCCAACTCCTTAACCTAGACCAAGCTGTTCCACATCTAATTGTTGGGTTGGCCAGGCCCAGCTCCATTTGCACTTCCAGGAAATGCAGCCTGGGGAGGGATGGCACATGCACAGTTGTGTACTCTGTCACCACAGCGGTGGCACCACACGAGACTGTTAGTGCAGTTGTTGCAGTGATGCAATAGCCTGTAGCAAAGACGTGATCACAGTGATTCACAGCTCCGCAGACCTTAGGGAAGAGCTGGAGAGGTTTGGGATAGATCTTTAATTTCTCCCATCTTTACTTTCTCTCCCAGAGTTTCCCCACCAGGAAAGTGCAAACAGACCTTGGCTGCGTTTTACTGTGCAGAAGAATGCACAGTCGCGATCAGGGTGTCACATATGACGATCGATGCATCGTTGTGGCGTCGCATTATCTGATCATTGCTGCACGCTTACTTTAATGCTGATCTAAGGACACTCGCTGCGCAGTATAAAGAAAATTCAAATTTTCCTGCCAGCCTGGGAAGAATGGCAAGAGCAGCATGACGAAAGCAGGAGGGCAGCTCAGATCTGATTGGCTGCCTCAACCCGCGTGAGGGCATGTGCCGACTCAGCTCTCGCAGCTTCTGATGGGAAGCTATGGAGCTGCTTTCTTAGTCAGGATGTCCGGTCGTTACTGCACAGCAGGTAAGCTGCTCTTTTACCTTTAACTACAGATTTATTCCGTAAGTCTGGAGGCAGCTCTTGAGTCAGTTTTGTGTTTGTGCTGAACCACAGTTTGTCAAAAACAAACCACTTATTGAGGGCTGGGACTCTTTCTCCTCTTCCTCTTCTGTTCTTGGGGGGAGGGGGGAACAGAGCAAAACTGCTCCTTTTTTGTTTGATAGTATAGAGATCCTCTGAGTGGTTAAAAGCCTACACAATCATATTTAGAGATTTAACGTCTATTCGCACTAGGCCCAGTTGAATGGACAGGGGCTGCTCCCACAATGAGCTTCTACAGGGCATGGAACCCCTTCCTTACCAGAAGCAGCTCCACACATTCCAGGTTGTCTCCCGGGGCTTGTAGCGGTAGAGCACTAAAATATGCTCTACAGCTGCAGTATACTAATTGCTTATGTGCTTCCACAGCATGTCAGGTGACTGTCCAGCACCATGGTGGTGTGAACGGACCTGTCTGAAGGATTACCGGCTCTGGCTCCAGCACAGGTAAAGGTAAGTGCATGCAGGTAAATGTGCACCAAGCATAGTTGCCTTGTGATGTGCTCTTGCATGGAAGGAAGTGCAGATGCTCCATTTTGGAGCGAACCACGGGGCGACTACTGGGCCAAGTGCGGAAAGGCCCCATGTCTTTCAGCAACGGACTGAATGAGGGTGAACCCTGAAACTCATTCCAGGTGATACTGACATATTGATGATTTATACTCCAGACAGATTTGCAGCATTCAGGTTGCTTTAGAAGCATCGGGCAGGCCAGCTGCAGTTCTCCGTGGACAATCACAGCCTGGCTTATTGATACGCACACTGTACACCTCCCATTTGGATTGCAATAAGCTTTCCATGTTCACCATTTGCTGGTCATGTGCAAAATGACTTTCTGAATGCCTTACAAAGCATTTGAAATGCACATACATATGAAGGCTGAGTTTACTAGGTATAACATCCAGCAAACCTGCCCCTAAAACAAGGTGAGCACTTGGCACACTTTGTTACTCGCTGCCCCTTGCTGGCTTTCTTCAGAGCTTGGAGGAAATCAGGATTTTCAGTGATGCTACTGGCAATGTTATTGTATGGCCAACTGGGGCTTCCCCCAACTCCTTCCAGGCCTCTTAACAGTAAAGAATGTTATTTAGTTAAAGGAGGCATGGCAACAAACCCAGCCAGGCCCAAAGGGCAGCACAATTAAGCCACTGTGCACTCCAATGTGGCAACAGCCAACCCCTCCCTTGCATGCAGAGTCTCTTTTACTCTGTATCAGAAGGACTAGTGTAACAGGCTCTGTGGACCAAATCTGTGCAAGACTTGAAAGCAAAGGACTTGAGCTGAGCTCGGCAACATTTTTGGAAACCATTTCGGTGATTTCATAAGAATGAATCTCTGTTTTCCATCCTGATGGCAAAAGAGGAGGTGTAAGAGTTTCCTCAAGGGTTGACTCTGTCCACCAGAGCCCCACTGGTTCACCTTGTCAATCAACACACACATCTCCAGAAGCTGCTGCTAAATGCTAGGTTGTTGCCAGCACACTCCAGCATGCATCCTGGGCAGCTGCAGTTGCATGCTGCATCACCTGGTCACTGCAGCAATGGCCGGTGTGCGAGGCAATTGCCACTAGTACAGAGGCATTCACACTTACCCAGCACTTTGTGAAATGCCAGGTAACTTTGGGATGGGGTGGGCAATTGAAATGTGAATACCTGCTCCATCCCAGATAAAACACAAATAAATATAGTCACTTCATACCGCTTTCATCTTTTATTCATGGAATCCCAAGGTTCACAGCAGGTGGATGGGGAAGAGAGTCTTTTGAAAAGCAAGATCATCTTTCTAGCTGATTCTTACAGACGTTAAGTACCTCATCATAGACTTCAGCGTACGTGACAGGTTTCAACTGGCTAGCGCTGCCTTCCATACATTTGTCCCAGAAAAAAGTTTTGTGGCAACTTCATCCAGGTTGTCCCTGGTTCTTAAAAGTAAAAAAAGAAATTGCATTGTGAAAGTGGTTTTGTCACTTTGAAAAAGGTTTCTGCATGTACCAGCCGCATTCTGTCCACCTTATACAGCAAAGTTGCTAAAGATCTAGGAAGAAAGGTTAAAAAAAAAAGGTTGGCCCAGCTTATGTGGTCAGTTGTGTATTAGTTGTGGTGGTGGAGTTTGCTGTTGTGCTTTGGTATTGCCACTAAGGGAGCACTATTTTTTCATGATAGATGATAGTTCTAGTAGCACATTCTGAAAGAGAGAGAGAGAACAAGAAACTTAATATGGCTTAGAGGAGCTTCATTGTCATGGTTAATCAAGATTGTCTTGGTTTTAGCTCTCTGATGTCCAGACTTTGCTCTCAGTAGCTAAGTGCTTCACATAAAAGAACAAGAACCTTATTCTACTGGATCCTGACAAGGATGACATAGGGCCAAGTCAAAATTAACAGGAAATGGGGCAGCAATTCAGGGTTGGGGTGATACAATGTGGTGCTAGGTACTCTGTCCCTGTTTTTTAAGCAAACACTGTGCTGGAATCACAGCTGTGCAAGATTGGAATAAAAGTAATCCATATGCAAGTACCCCTTTCATGCCTGGGCCTGGGCCTGCTGCAAAGTCAAACCATGCAATTTTTCATAACCAGTGGTGATGGGGGGTAGTTAAATTAACCCCCCTGACTAGTCTGTTTTCTGCATTCTGACCCCTAGCAGCTCACATTCAGCCATATATTCCCTTGGAATTCTGAGCAGCTGCAATGTGTAAGGGTGCGTAGCATCCATAAATTTGTCAAATCCTTTGTTGCTCAAATTTTATTCTGGAGTTACAAGTTCTAGTATTACAGTCATTATTCACATTCTTATAATACCGTCACTAAAACTCCCTTGAATGTCACAAATGTGTGAAAGTAATTGAAAGTAAGAGTTTCCTAACAATTTGCATAATGTGCTGGTGTCCCAGAGTGGAACCACCATGTTATGCAAGAGTGGCTGTATACAGAGAACTACAAAAATGATTGTCGTCATGGGTTGTATGCTCATCCATTCAACATATGCAGCCAAAATGGCAAGGTTGATGGGAGTCGTAGCCCAACAGCTGAAGGACACCTCATTGATGAAGGTTGAATGAGAGGGACTAAGGGGTGAATGACC
The DNA here is from genome assembly GCA_023333525.1 of Aspidoscelis tigris stejnegeri. Taxonomy (NCBI): domain Eukaryota; kingdom Metazoa; phylum Chordata; class Lepidosauria; order Squamata; family Teiidae; genus Aspidoscelis; species Aspidoscelis tigris. Next base: position 101,869,114 of record JALMGA010000001.1, read on the forward strand.
AGTGGGCAGAGCCATCTCTCCACCTTCCCGTTTCCCAAGACACAGGATCCTGCTGCAGTTGCAGAGAAGCTGCTCTAGCAACTTCAGATGTTAAACTGAGGCCACATTCCCAAAGGCCCTAAAATCTGGGCTGGGTGTGAATTCGCCACTCAGTGTCCCCATGTAATCTGAATCTGGTCAGTAATCCAAATCTGGCAAGCCCCGTTCCCATTCCACTTCTTTTTCCCCAGAAACAGGGGAAAATAAACCCCTGGTGAAACAGGGATTTTATTGCCGGATTTGGATTACTACCACTGTTCCTCTTTACCCACCCACTGGATTTTAGTGCTTTGGGCACTGAGCTGACACACGATCAGAGGTGGGCGGGCAAAGAGGAGAAGGAGCCCAGCGACTCCGATCACATTTCAGGCTTGATGTTGCCTGGGCATCCCCCCTCTATTCGGCCAAGCTGCGGCTCATGGCAGTAAGCCCGGCACCCCTTTCCTCCTTCTCCTCTTCACCCACCTAGCTCTGATCGCGTGTCAGGACAGTACCCAAAGGCACTAAAATCCGGTGGGTGGACTTAGAGGAGCGGCGGCAGTGGAGTGGAGTGGTGGAGCGGCAGTGGCGGCTCCTGTCCTCTCCTTTTAGAGAAACTGCCACGCCGTCCACTGATGCCCTTATGCGCACTTGCGGGTCCAGTGTGGAAACAGCCCAATGCATGCTCAGTCCTTTTCCTGGCCAGAAACTCAAGCCCGCACCAGAACCCGGATTACTCCGGACCAGAGTAATCCAAATTCGCGGTAGGTGGGAACACAGCCTGAATGGCTTCTTGCTACTCAACTGGGAGAAGATAATCCATTGTTCTTGACTTCAATTAACCATCACTAACCACTCTGAATTCAAATAGGTCTCACAGCTGAACAAGAAAAGTGGTAGAGAGGAGATTAGAGAGAGGGGGGTGATGGAAGCAATTAGAAGCTGTTATTTTCTGAGAAAAACAAGAATATGACAAACCTCTTAAAAGATCTTTTGTCTAGTCTCCAATCCCTAAAAGTTGAAACGGAAGTTGGACAGCCAAGGAATGTAGCTAATTTGATTTATATTATTGCATGGAGCAGAGGGTCAAAAATAATATCTTCGTCCATCTCCATGATACTATGGCAGATGCCATATTTAAAACCTTCAAATAAGTCCAAGTGAGCAACAAAAAATTTCACAGGCCCCAGTTTGTCCCTGAGATTTGGTCACAGCATTAACACTTTGATAGATTCAGCTCTCATGCTTTCCAGAGACCTTCTATCGCCCAACAGAAGCCTACAGCATGCTTTTGCAAGGACTGTGGAAGATCAAAGTGGAACCTGGGGAGAGCTAAGCAAACATTCTAGAACTATCCAAAGGGCTCTTTGCAAACTCTCAATACAGCCCCTTATCAATGTAAGAGAGCTCACAATTAAGGTAGGCTACCCTGCATTTACCAGGCTCCTAGGGGAGGGGCTGGACGTATACATGCCTCTCGCTGGCCCTTCTGGTACCTGAGTGTGTGTGCCAACAAAAGCATTGCAGTCTGTAATTAGGCAAACCACCGTGCCTCTACCACCCCTCCTCTTAAGGTTCCAAAAGGACAGGTGAGTGGAACTTCCAGTTTCCATGAGCCTGATTGACATGAAGCCAGTTCACTTGGCCTCTTAGTATACAATTAGTTAACATCTGGACAGGGGCATCTGCACTTGCAGGAGGTGTTTATAGCCTACAAAAGCCCTCTCCCTGCCCAGATGTTAGCTAATTACATACTAGCTGTGGTGCACAAATTCCCGCACCATAAGCAACCCAACCCTCCCCAGGCCTGACCAATTTCTTTCCTTTTCTGCTCATGTGGCAACTATCTTCACTATTTCCTGGGCAAGGGGTCATCTGAGGTGCCATACAATCACATTGGCACCTCAGATGACTCCTGATACGACTCCACGTGCACAGAGCGTTATTATCACCATGACGATGGTGCCGGCGTATGTACAGCTGCTCATGGCACCGCAACCAAAATGGCGGCACTCTGTGAAGTATTGGATGCGCAACCAGACCCAGGTAAAGGTCCGATCACATGGGACTAAGGCTAACATGTACTGGCATTCCCTAGTGTACACTCTAGTACACCTAGTCTCTAATGCACTCTTCCTGTCCAAGGGAAGGGAAGGCAAGTGCAGAAATGCCCCGGTCTAAGTCACATAAACTGTGGATTATTTTATGATGACGAGGGGCCTTTTTCAGCGTTTGAAGGAGCCCTTTGAACATTTCCCAGGTATTCCAATTGAAGCTTTTCCTCTGTTCTGCTGCTGCCATGGAAATACACCTTCAAGGTGAACACAAGATAGCAACAACCTAAGATTCCTCAATTCCGGAGTCTGGTTATCTCCAAGTAAATGTACATTAATGTAGGTTTTCAGTTATATAAAATACTGAAGGGCAAAGTGAAACCCACCTCTTCGTCAGAAACCACTGCTTTAAGCTGTCTTTTCCCCTCTCTTCCTAGTCACTATGCAGAATGGACACAATCCATCTAAACCTTCAATGCGAACACAAAAAGCTGAGAGAAGAATACCAATGGAAATTATTCATGCTACAGTTTTCTTTTAGCATTGCCATTCACATTTACTTGTCAGATAATTTCCCCTTGCCTTTTTTTGTTCCTTTCGTTCCCCCCTTTCATTTTTTAAAAAAGAGTGAATATGTATATGCATGAAAAGTGATGAATCCTCACTTTGTGTGATTTTAAAATGAGTAGACTTACAGTAATCCAGAGCATATGGCTTTTCAAAGGGTCCTATGTGTTTACATTAAGGTAAGTATATGGACAGCTAGCTCTGTCTCACCTTATTTTCACCCTAGAAAGAGGGCTGGCCCAGCTGAGGGATTGAGGAACTCCAGTTCCCATAAGCCTCTGTGAAAAACAGCAAGTGAAGTTCAGCAACTTCAGAAGGACAAAGCCTCACCACACCCAATGTGTGGAGGATGGTAGTGATACAGAGCAAGGACAGGAAACCCATGTCCTTCCCCTTTAGGGGGAATTCAGCCAAGGAGGTAAGATGAAAGAAGTAATGTGAGAACATCTGAATCCTACACATCCCTAGTGTATAGACTTTGGAGCTAGTAGAGATGGAACCATCTTCCTACCCATCACCCCTTCACAGTAATTCTCTGGCTTTTGGTTGACCAACCTTTTGCATCACCCAATGTACTGCTTTCAAACTTCTTATATGTAAATTTCAGTTCACAGAACAGGGGATCATGTGTGGTGTCTGCTCTTTGTAGAAGGCAGCACTGCTGTTTGCACATGATTCTATTCAAATTAAAAAAAAACTGTAGGCATGTGGTAATAGGTGGCTCAAACTTTCAGGTGCCATTTCAACAACAACCAGCTAATGGAGCATGGTGAAGAGTACCTCGAAACATGGTCAGAGTGCAAGTAGGCAAGAGAAATGGTGTCCTAAACTGCTGTAGCATCCTATTCTTTCAGAGCTTACGAGGGAAAGTTTATATGCTCTACTGTGGACTCATTTCAGAGGTCCTCTTAGTTAGCACACAACTGTGAAACACATTTTCATTATCTTTTTCATAAGATTAAAGGTAGTTCATTGTTTACTTTGTTCAGCTTTCCTTCTAAAATTATTTCTACGAAAATAACTCAATTTCTAAATCATAACAGAGTTCTCTCCCTGTAGCTCCTCTCTCATTCTGTTTAGTAAAAAGAACACAACTATATCTGAGCATAATTCTGAACAAGCCAGCAAAGTCCAAGGTCTGAGTCAAGGTTATGCTAAGGAGCAGTAACTCACACTAGCAGAGTATAGAGGGAAGGCCTCTTGAGTCTACTTGCCATTGACATTCTGCGTCCTACTGTGGAATGAGCTGGTGGTGTGACAGGAGGGCTGCTGTCATCTCGATGCTTCCCATCAGAGCTGGAGCCATTCCGTGAGTCTGAAATATCTGAGTCTGTTTCCAGATGGCTTTCTGACAATACTTTGGATAAAAAACTAGATTTGTGGTTTGGGTAATGCCCACTTTCTGGAGAGCCACAGTGATCATTTCCTATGTCCTTGCAACCAGCTGCCCGACTGTGTCTTCGAAGAGGGCTGGCAGTAGCAGAACCTTTAGTGACAGCTTGAGGGTTCTTGGAATGTTCCACTTTGTATTGTTCATTCTTTTGGTCAATGTTAAGTCCTTGCTGGTGTGGCTTTTGAGCATCATCACTGCTGGATGACGCGTTCCGATCATCAAGTCGATGGCCCACAATGTTTGGAAGTTGCCTTTGGAGCTGTCTGTGGTGCTGACCGTGCTCATTTGGATGCTCCGGATGTCTATAGAGGTGGTGGAGTTGTCCTTGCTGCTGATTTGGCCTGGTCCTCTGGTTGCTACACCACTGTTGCTCCACAGTTGTAGCATTCTGGTTTTGTTCAGGAGGCGTATATCCTTCTCCAGGAGTTAAATAAGACGGCAGGCCCACCTGCTGCTCTGGCATAAGTTTAAAACTGTCCTGGGGAGATGAGTTGGTTGTGATGCAAACCTGTTGTATGACAGAGGTCTTCTTGGAGCTGGAAAGGTTAGCATCTTTGTTTGTGGTTTTGAGCTCTTCCTTAGCCTTCCCACAAAGCGTATTTTTAATTTTTTTAATTCCCAAGTGAAGAATCTCCAAGACGTTCAGAAAGAGAGAAACTGCTGCAATACTGTGCATGAAAACCATGAAGATTGTCTTTTCTGTTGGCCGGGACACAAAACAATCTACAGTATTGGGACAAGGTAGCCGAGTACATTTATAAAGTGGGTGCATTTGAAAGCCATAGAGAAGATACTGACCCACCATAAAACCCACTTCTAGGACAGATCGCGTCAGGATATGCAAGACGTAGGTCCACAGTAACGCCCCTTGCAAGGGTGCCTTGTTTACCTTCTTTTGTTCTTCCAACTTCCTCAGCTCCTTCTCTATTCTCCTGTGTTCTTCCAGTACAGGCTCAATCTCCTCTAGCTGTGCTTTGAGGTGGATTTTCTTCTGTTGCCTCTCTTTCTCAAGGGCCCGGAGCCTGTAAAGTGCATGACCCATGTAAACAAGAGAAGGGGACGAGACAAAGATGACCTGTAACACCCAATAGCGGATCAGGGAGATAGGAAAAGCTTTGTCATAGCAGATGTTGCTGCAACCAGGCTGCTCCGTGTTGCAGATGAACTCTGCTTGCTCGTCATCCCAAACGTCTTCAGCGGCCACACCGAGAACCAGCATTCGGAAGATGAAAAGGATGGTAAGCCAGATTTTGCCCACGATGGTTGAGTGGATGTGTACTTCTTCTAAGATGCTGCCCAGTAAATTCCAGTCCCCCATAGTCATGGGTTCATCTCTGAAAGAAAATATCATTGCTTGACTGTTTGCTGCAAATTCTGCGGGAGGGTTAAAGAATCCGGAATCTCCTTTCCCTATCAGATCCCTTCTAATTTCTTAAAACCAGAGTCAGTCCATAAAGGAATTTGATTTGAAGGAAACAGCTATATAAAGATAGGGACAAGGTTTCTCTACAGCTGATGCTTCAACTCTCTCTTAGGCTGAATATATGAGGCAGGGGTGCGGTAAGCAAAGCACCCTTCCTTTCCCCTTTGTCTTAAAGAAAAATGTTGAAAAACTAACGAAAATCAATCCTGGGAGATGGGGATGCACTTCTGTTCCCTCTTGGTTGTTAAAATTCAAGAGTTCAAGAAAAAAGCCTGCAACTGACTTGAGGTAGTTCAAATTTTAACCAGAAATTTTCAGTTTGAGGCACTGAAAAAAGTTAACAGGATATAAAGATTATTTTAAAATTGCACCATTGCAGGAAGCTTAGATCCTGCTAAGACAATTGCCTTGTAGTCTGAAAAACAGCTGACCTCTGGATGTATCCAAGGGCCTGTTTGCACCTTGCTCCTTCTCTCTGGGAAGCAAAGGTCAAAATAATTCAAGTATGCACTAAGCATCTGCCTTTATGTATGCTCAGGGCATTCTAATCCTCCCAGAACCTCCCCATAATTTATCTTAGGTGCAGACGGTTGCCTGGATGGCAGCCATCTTTGAATCCTGGTGCTGGCAGAAGTGGAGCCATCACCAGGGCATCTGAGACGCTGCATAAACATGCATGTGCAGCCCAGCACGTGACCCTCCTGCATGTCTTCCTGACAGTAAGACATGTAGATAGTGTGTCCAGAGTCTTACTGTCTCCAGCACTAGTTCAAACTAGGTGTGTGTGTGGTGCAGTTAACTCTGCACCAGATGTAACGCATGCAGGGTGAGTTCCTCCACGGAAGGAGCCATTTCTGGTTAAGAAACTCAGTCTGGGAGCTCACTCTGTTTGGGAGCACTCCCCACATGGACTTCCAGGCCAAATGCGAATTGACCCCAACTCTACAAAATAAAGAGTAGGCTGCTTGCAAGGACAGCATTGAATAAGCATCAAAACACAACACTAAACCTGTGCTGTCAGACCAATACATTAACTTAGACATTAAGTCTACTACCATTATGCAGGCAGATCCTATCAAGACAAGTTTACTTTGTTATAAATTTACCAGAGTCCACTTTATTTATTATTTATTGGAATTATACGCCACTTCCTGTTCAAGGATCTTAAAGCTATTTACAAAAATACATTTGCAATGATTGATGACAGAGACAGGAAACCTGGGGCTGTTTAGATGTCACTGGACTCTGTGGCATTTTAGGCACCATTGAATATTATCTCTCTGCCAGCATGGTCAATGGTAAACCAATGGAAAGGGAAACCAAAGTCCAACTAGGTCTTCAAGCCTCAAGTTCTCCACTGCTAATTTTTACAAATGACCCATTTATAGTAATGGCCGTAGGCAGCCTGGAAATGACAGGGAGTGATGGGAGTTGTAGTTCAGTAAGATATGGAAGCCATTAACTGCCCCTGCATTCAAAGAAAATGCATCCCCTCAGTTTAATCCAATCACCATTTCCCATATACTCCCATCTATGTTAGTCATTAAATTCTCATGACCAAATATAATTACAAAAATTTACGATGCAGTCATACTTCTTTTTACAAAATTGTTTTCAGAAACTTAAAAACTAACTATTCCACCTGTTGGCATATTTCAATTTATATTCCCTTTCCCCCATGCTAGTCTTAGCATATGTCTGATTCAGAACAGAATATGAGCTCAGAAAGCAGCAGCAGCTTAGAAACAGAATGGAAATATCCTTAGAATGCTGCAAAAATCATTACAGAAATTCAGCACTAAAGTAGTAATGAAAAGCTGCCTCTCTAAATCTTCCTGTGAAAAAAATTTGGATAGTATTCCACTGCTTACCTTTAAGGGTAATTCTCCTGTTTACAAACCTCTTGACGTATTATACAGACAAACCAGGCTCCGAAAGAGAAGGATTTGGTTCTGAAATCTCTTTTAGAAACTGCTAGCTGCTTTGTCTTTCCATTATTAATTTTAAATCACAAAAAGTAGTAAAGATCAAAAATATTTGACAGTTCACACGATGACTATAATTTATGGTTCTGTAGCTACTAGGGCCGGCCACTCCAAAGTGCGCAGGCAGAATTTGATCAGCTGCCTGCCGAAAGGACAGCGCCTGGAGCCAGATGTATCCCAGAATTATTTTAGTCCTATCAAGCCAACGCCTAAGGCTTCACGGACTCTGCTGTAATGCCCCTGCTAATTTCGCTCGGACCTAAAGCATGTTAGATCTCCTTGTTGAACCAAGTGGAAAATAACTTTTATCTTTTGAAGTCAATGGGCAGCCTCTCCATACAGCTCCGCAGTCTTATGTTTTCTTTACATTCCATTAGTTTTCATATGAATCAATGCTCAGTGATCAATCGGTCACGTCCGATTTCATAGTCTATTGCCTAGCAGGAGGGATGGGTTAGAATAACCCCCACAGGGAGGGGGTTGTCTGATGAAACAGGAGGTTTAACTAGGTTGAAAAGTTACAAGGACATGAAGTTGCCTCCATTTATTTTGGTTATCGCTGTTCTTGCACTAGCACTTGCTAAATCCATGTAAGTAAAGTACTATAATAAATGCTTTTGTGAGTTCTCATTCCCTTATGCTATTTGCAAGTATTCTATAAACTCACCTCCATTATTGTACTGATGCCTACCATAGGAAGAGAAAAGGAAAAGCACAGTAAGTGTTTTCAGGCTTGGAGAATCAGTGCAAAACAGCCCTAAGTTTTTATAGTGGCCTCAAGGTTCCAGTAAAACTTCCACGCATCGCATTACAGCTTGCAATACTAGAAAATGTTGAGGAACATAAGAACATAAAAGAAGCACTGCTGGAGGATGCCACAGCCCATCTAGTCCAGCATCCTGTCTCATACAGTGCTCCACCAATTGCTTATGGACATCTCAAGCAGAAGACAAAGGGGAAACCTTTTTTTGTACTTAAAGGTCAATAGGTCCTTGAGAACAGAGGCCAGTTGTCTCAGGGCGGTTAACAACATTTAAAAACAGACATGTTAAAATGTTAAACAGACATGTTAAACAGACATGTTAAAATTGAGCCATATATATATATATATAAAATGTCTGTGGTGGGAGGAAGGTCTAGCCAGCCTCCAGCCAGTTTGTTTGTTTGTTTGTTTTTACTATTATAGAATGTTTCATTTGTTACAGTATGCTATATATTTTTTACTTATGTAAACTGCTATCGGGAAAAATTGTCTTTGACTTAAGTTGTTGATTATATTTTCTGGGTTTTTTTATGTAATGACTGTATTTTGCTTTGTATTTGGTTTCCATTTGTTGTAAACCACCTTGGGCAAAAGTGTCTTTTGGAAAGCGATATATAAAGAAACATGGAAATGGAAATATATCACATTTAGCCAAAGGCCAGAGCAAAGAGGTGCATCTCCACTGCCTTCCTGAATGTATACAGTGAAGGAGCCTGATGCACCCCAAGAGGGAGACTATTCCACAGCCTGGGGGCCATTAGTAAGAAGGCCCTCTCTCAAGTGCCCATCCATCTTACTATTGAGGGTGGTGGGACGAGGAGGGCCTCCCCTCAAGATCTTAAGGCATCGGCAGGTTGGTATGGGAGAAGGCATTCCTTTAGATACTTGGAGCCCAAGTCATTTAGGGCTTGCTGGTAAATTGGCAGCCAATGCAGCCCTTTTAGAACTGGTGTGGCGTGAGGCTGGCTAGCTGTTCCAGTCAGCACTCTAGCAGCTGCATTTTGCACTAGCTGCAACTTTCAGACCACCTTCAAGGGCAGCCCCATGTAGAGTGCATTATACTAGTCCAGCCTAGAGGTTACCAGAACATGGATTACTGTGGCCAAGTTGTCTCTATCCAGAAAAGGCTTCAGTTGACGCACCAACCGTAGTTGGGAGTAGGCGCTCCTGGTCACGGCCTCCACCTGAGCTTCAAGTGTTAGTAAAATTTTAAACATTCAAATCGATTCGAATTTTCAGATATTCAATTCTAATTGAATTGAATCCCTAAAATTGCATTTGTGCACACTCCTAGCAAGCACTACTGCCGCTTAAAATTCATAAGATGGAACCAAAGCTCCATACAATGCCTAGTTCTACTGATTTATGATTGCTGGGTAGCCTTATAACCCTGAGATAATCTCTTCTGGAGCATTTTGAAGGACACATGTGTGCAAGATAAGTAACAATTGATCCACAGCCTACTATTCTATTAAACTACTAAAATTCTACTTCATTGATTTCACACTGGGGTCTCTCTTTGAAGTCTCTTTTGCTTTCAGGAAAGAAACAAAGGTATTCTGGGAGATTCAGCTAGTGATAATTTCATCCGGTCAGCAGGATTCCAGTCACACAGCAAGGACATTACAAAGGAGACTTGTGGTAATGCCAGGACATTCTTCTTAGCCTCTCTTACAGGAGAAAATAAGAATTGTGGTTTTAAGTAAAACAGAAGCAATCAGCATGTTTTAGTGCTATCATGTTTCTTTCTTTTAAAAGAAGAACCTAAGAGAAGGCATATTAATACATTTCTGTTGGTGAGGAAATAAACTGCCGTTGAATGACAGACAAGAAGGGAAGGCAGCAGCTTGTCCTGGGTCCATAGTGATTGTGTGATGCTAAGAGTGTGAAGGACATGAATAGGAATTGGTAGGTTCACCTAAAATCAGACACATTCAGGTACCAACGCTTGTCAACACTCATGCAACAAATGGCTTGGTGTACATGGTTGCTTCACATCAGCAGGGAACGGGTCAGGCTCAAAAAAAAAAAAAAAAAAAAGGAAATGTGGGAGATACAACAAAAGCTACGGGTTCTAGATTTAGCCCCTAATCTAAATCTAAGATTTTGAACCATCTCCCAAAAACCTAACAAACCTCAAACATTTTAAGGAAAGGTGGACAAGTACTAAAAACCTAGATCTGCAAAGCTAGTAGAGATGCATCCTAACAGATTTATAGCTGTAAGTATTTACTTGGTGAGCTGCATTTACTATGTTTTTTCGATAAGCAGAAGAAAAATTCTTGCTTAAAAACAAGAAGTTCTGCTAGGATGAAATGCAAAAAGTGTCCAGGGAACATACATTTTCTAGATATTTATTATTTGTTTTTCTATCATGCCCTATACCCAGAGGTCTCAGGGTGTTTAACAACATTTAAAATAAAAAATATTAAAATAGCATTATATAATAAAAGTGTCTGCAAGTGGGAAGGGGAAAATGTATCCCCATTTAACTAAAGGCCAGGGCAAAGAGGTGAGTCTTCACTGCTTTCCTAAACGTGTACAGTGAAGGTGATTGACACACCTCAAGGAAGAGAGTATTCTATAGCCTAGGGGCCACCATTGAGAAGGCTCTCTCCTGGGTGCCCACCCATTTTGTTTCTGAAGATGGTGGTACAACCAGGAGGGCCTCCACTCCAGATCTTAAGACACGGGCAAGTTGGTATGGGAGTAGGCGTTTCTTCAGATATTTGGGGCCCAAGTCATAATATCATGTATTATCTACATATAATACTCTGCATGCAAATAAAGTCTGTTAAAGAGAGGAAATTTGGTAAAAACACATTTCAACATTTATTGAACTTTAAGTGCATTAATTTTACAACGCTTGAAAACTATACAGAGCAATTAGTTGATACAAAATAAAACTTGCTTTATGTAATCAAAAGTAAATTGTAATTTAACAGTTATTTTATACAACAGAGAATACTGTACAGATATTTACATTTTACAATGTACACATATGAACAAATTCAGAGCAGAATAGAAATTGCCTTAAAAGTAGAAATCATTTTTTCATGTTCCTGTAGGATAACTTCATTTTTGAAACAGAAGGCTGTTATCTTTAAGAGGTTTTGTTGCTATGTTCCATGGAAATAATGACAAATCTAGATTGTCTGGATTACCTGTGAATAAAATCTTGAACCCTTAGTCTCCATTCAAGCTTCAAAAGGCAAAAGCCTTAAGTTAGCATGAAATATAAAACAGCAAAAATAAGTCTTTGACAAAAGTTGCATAAAATTAGAATAATGGCTATGTTTGGATAAGGTACAGTCTGCTTACCAATGTAGTTCAAGCTCTTTACCAAGTAAAAATATAAACTGATGTTATTTTATGTCTGAACGTAAAATATAGTTTCTACCAAACAAAACTAAGAAGTCAAGAACAAATTCAACAGCTGGGAATGCAAAATTAAACAGTCATTCTATTGTGCTTTCTTGCTCTGCTCAACTAAGGGATAAGTGCTAGGGCTGCATCTATCAGCATGGCGCTCGTGAGCAGCATGCATCACCATCAGCAATCCACATTTCTTGGGCAGTGTTCTGGAAACAATGTACGTGAATATGTAATCTACAAGTAACTCTTGAGTTATCTGCAAGGTATGTATCATCCATCTTTTGGAAAAGGGGTTTGGCTGTTCTCTGTGGATGGCAGTAGGCTGTCACATACGGGTTACGTCAGCCTGCCTGAAGCCAGACGACCGAGGTCTCTCCTCTTAATATAAAGTGTGACTCTGCCCCCTCAGGCCCAGTCCACGTTGGTCGCTGAGCCAGGCAACCGCGTTAAAATGTCGTCGGACCAGGAGGCCCAACAAAGTACCATGGATGGTAGGTAGAACCGGCTCCGCCGGGCGCTGTGTCCCTCGGCATCTGGTTCTTTCTTCTGGCTGCAGTGCAGCCAGAGGATGATTTGTCGGCCCGTATCTCTCCCCTTACCTGTTTACAGTTAAGGTCGGGATCAGGACCGTTACGTGAGGCGATGGGATCTCGTGCCTTCACTATACCGCCAGCCGGAGCTCCCCCCCTCCTCCCTTGATGGCTGGTTTTGTAGATTTGGTGCTCTCGCGCCGGGCATCAGCGGCCCCTTACCAGCGGCTTTCATATCTCGGGAGCTCCTCTGCCCGTTGCCGACGCGGAAGATCTGGCCGCTTCCCCGCCTCCATCTCTCCCGGGCGTTGCGCGGTCGATCAAGCCGTGCTTTTCTCCTCAGCCGATCGCCCCTTTCGTGGCATGGCAGTCTGTTGACCGCTCCACTAGTCCGCAGCCGGCCAGTGTTGTTCAGGGAGGCGGTGGGCCCTTCTCCCCAATCCTTCCCTGCTTGCCGGCGGTTACGAGGTGGCCGCGCCGCTGCCGACGACAGCAGCCGAGTAGCAGCTCAGCGTGGAGGCTTGGAAGTTTTAGGCCTTGTCTTCGCGCCTATGCTGGTGTGGTAGTGTGACGGCCTGGCCTCCTTTAGGACGCTGTAGGCGGCGATTCATCTTCGTGAGCCTGAACGGGACGCTCTAGGCTTCCCTACTCGATGGTAGGCTTCAGTTTAAGTGACAGGCAGCCGCAGCCTTCAGTAGCGGCAGTATTGGGACATCTACCAATGTATCCCTATGGGGAGCCCTTAATTATACCTAGCGAAGCTACCTCATAGACTACTTTAATAGTCTTTGGTTCATTCATTTGCCCTCCCAGCATCTTCTGACTCTGAATTTTGAGGCTTCTCTCCCTCTCCCTCTCATTCTTCGCCTGATGAAGTGGCTGTCAGACCCAAATCTTCCCACAAGAGTGGTAAGTGGGGCTGGGGGCCTCAGGGCGGGCTGAGCGCTTACCCTGATGGGGGTGAGGGCGCGTTTGGGTGAGGGATCCATTCAGCTTGGTGTGTTTAGCACCTGGGTACCCCTTGTGCTTCCTCCTTTAGGAACTGGGGTGATGGAACAGGAACAACGGGTTGAGTCCCCAGATGCCTCACGTCAAGGTTCCCCCCCCCTCGACTTCCAAGTCCCACAAGGCTTCCTATGCTGGCCAGAGCCACAGGCACAGGAAAAGACACAGCCATGCCAAGCGCGCTGATCCGCCCTCGTCTCTGGCTGCTATCATCAAAGCTATGGAGGTGGCTGGATTTATCAAGAAGCAGCAGCAGCATAGGCATAGGTCCCCCTCTACCTCCTCTTCGTCGTCCTCGTCGGAGAGATCCCGGAAGTATAGGCGCTCAAGCAGCAAATCCTACTACAAGGATTATTACAGGCGCAAGTATGCGCCAAGGTCTCGGGACAGAGGTTCAACTCAAGGGGACAGATCTCGCATTTCTAGTTCGGCCTCTCACCGAAGATCCGAAGAACGTTCCCCATCCCCCAGAGGGGGATCGCTTAGGCGGAGTAATGAGAGCCGCCCAGCCGCGGAAGATCTAAGCGCGACGCCTTCCCAGCCCAAGGAACCTGAGGCCCCGGCTAACCCGACCCCCCAACCTGTATCCTCAGAGGCCCCGGATCAGGCAGAGAAAGCTGCAGCCAATGCTAAGACCTCGAGGCTGCTTAGCTTGGACATCCTCCCCAAGGTCTCTGACTCCATTACTACAGCATTAAATATATCTGTTAAGCCCAAGTCCAACGAGGACGAGGTCAAACAAGCTCAAGACCTATTGATGCCCGCTCCCCAGAAGGAGGTGGTCCTTTCCATCCCTCAAATCCTACAGGATGTTCTTTTGGGGGAATGGGCCGACCCATGTTCCACAAAAAGGGTGCCTTCTATCCCCAAGAAGATACTCACCTCGTCTGATCCCTCAGCGTCAATTTGGTTGGTTCCTTCTGTTGACGCCCCGGTGGTTAATCTGATCTCTAATCAGGTGGTCCCGAAGGACTCGGAGGCGCTTTTTCAGGACCAAACAGATAAGAAATTAGAGAATCTCTTGAAAAGGTTCTTTGAAGGAGACTCGTTGGCTGCTAGGGGAGCCGCTAATGTTTCTTTAGCATCCCGGGCGGTGCTGAAGTGGGTGGATGACCTCTTGGCCAACCCCCAGCTCCAGGATGTCAAGTCTAGGCTCTCGGACATTAGGTATGCCATTGCCAATAATGTGACAGCGAAAGCCCACGTTAATCACCAAAGTGGGACTAGGTCTAGGGCTCTTTTGGAATTGTCGTATGAACTGTTTGCTTGGGCTGAGAATAGTCTGTCTTCTCTCTCTGCGATCCATATACAGGGCGCAGCCAATTCTCAGGCAGATTTTTTGAATCGGGAGACGGTTCAGAACTCAGAGTGGCAACTGAACCCGGAAGTGTTCCAGAAAGTCACCAGTGCCTGGGGGAGGCCTTCTATCGACCTGTTTGCCTTGAGGAAGAATCATCTTCTCCCATCCTACATGTCTCGGGATCCAGACCCCAAGGCGGTGGGGACGGATGCTTTGTCCTCCCCATGGCCCAGGAGTCTGCCCTATGCCTTTCCCCCCATCCCAATGATTCCGGCTTTTTTACACAGGGTAAAGAGAAAGCAGGCACAAGTGATCATCATAGCCCCGTTCTGGCCTCGCAGACCGTGGTTCCCATCTCTGATCAACCTCACTGTGGTGGGTCCGTGGATGCTCCCCAAGAGAAGGGACCTTCTCATCCAAGGAGGGATTTTCCATCCGGACCTGGACTTTTTGAACTTCGTGGCCTGGAAAGTCGACGCCGCGCTCTCTTAAGCTCCTGCCTGGATGAAGAAGTGGTCGAGACCATTCTTGCCTCCAAGAGGCCCTCCACGTGGAGGATTTACAATTCCACGTAGAGGGCCTTCTGTAGGTTCGCTTCGGCCAGGTCTTTCGATCCTATGTCTCCTCAGGTAGAGGATATTTTAAGGTTTTTTCAGTTAGGCTTAAAGAAAGGGCTGTCATTCAACACCTTACGGAAGCAGGTATTTGCCCTCCCAGCCATTACTAAGTGTCGGGACGGGAGTGTTCTTCAGGAGAACGAACTGATTATGGATTTTGTCAAGGGTGCCAAATCGAGATGCCCGAAGCCCTCTCATCGTTTTCCTTCTTGGGACCCCCATTTGGTGTTAGGAGTTCTCACTGCTCATCCGTTTGAGCCAATTACCTCTATCCCTCTCAAATTATTATCATTCAAGACCTTGTTCCTGGTGGCCATTACATCGGCCAGGAGGGTGTCTGATTTAGCGGCCCTCTCGGTGGCAGATCCTTTATTGGTTTTTTCTGAGGAGGCCGTTATACTTCGTCTGAATCCAACCTTTCACCCCAAGGTAGACTCTCAACTTCATAGGGATCAAGAGATAGTCCTTCCATCTTTTTATCCCTGCCCTCAGTCAGAGGAGGAGACCAGGGCTCACCACCTTGACGTTAGAAGAGTTTTTGTTAGTTTTTCGCTTTTTGTTAGTTTTCAACAACCACGCCTGGGTCAGAAGGTCTCAGCCTCCACCCTGGCACATTGGATTAAAGACTTCATTGCATTGGCATATCAGTCAAAGGGATTGGACCCGCTGGAGGGTATAACAGCTCACTCCACAAGGTCTACAGCCACTTCGATCGCCTTTGCTTCGGCAGCGTCACTTCAGGAGATTTGCAGAGCCGAGGCTTGGTCCTCGCAAACTGTTTACAAAGCATTATAAAATCGACGTTTTTCGGTCAGACGAGACTGCCTTTGGCAGGCGAATACTGCATCAGGTGGCACCGGTTACGGTAAGACCTTCCCTTATTGGGGGCAGGAGGCTGGGCTGTAATGGTTTGGATTTTTTGTGCACATATGTGGAATTCGCTCCCTAGGGACGAGAAGCTTGGGTACGTCCCGTATGTGACAGCCTACTGCCATCCACAGAGAACGACAAATT
Organism: Aspidoscelis tigris stejnegeri; assembly: GCA_023333525.1. Taxonomy (NCBI): domain Eukaryota; kingdom Metazoa; phylum Chordata; class Lepidosauria; order Squamata; family Teiidae; genus Aspidoscelis; species Aspidoscelis tigris. The sequence goes on from JALMGA010000001.1 coordinate 101,885,158, forward strand.
GTTACTCACGTGAAGGTTCGTTCTTGTAGGATAGCAGTAGGCTACACATTCCCTCCCTATCTACTAATGTTGTGGTTTGTCATCCTAGGAGGAAATGTTACAAGCTAGCAGCTCCCATCGGCGGACTGGGCCTGAGGGGGCGGAGTCACACTTTATATTAAGAGGAGAGACCTCTCTCGGTCGTCTGGCTTCAGGCAGGCTGACGTAACCCATATGTGACAGCCTACTGCCATCCTACAAGAACGAACGTTCACGTGAGTAACAATTTGTCGTTTTCACCCTTTCTGCAAGAGGAGAAAGAAGAGTGCATTCCAACCCTTTCGGGTTTAGTCAGAGGTATACTTGTTATTCTATTTTACCTCTAGATTTCCAGATTGACTATTACCATATCCCCATCAACTGCTCTTACTCCAAAAGTGGTAATGCAAACAGGGCTTGACGCTCAGTAGCTTTCTTTGCACTCCAAAATGGCAATAAGTCAAAATAGAAAACTTTTAGTTCAGACATGGACATTAAGAAATAGGACATATCATCCGTATGCACTTTCCATCTGCATTTCACATTACACAGTCACTCAAAGCCCTAATGAATTCAGGAAATGGGTCTGATATCTTAAACAAGAATCAGTTAATACTTCAGAAAGCAGGAGACTAATGAGAACAAAGAACATATAAATACATTTAAAGTGCAAGTAGAAGGAAAAGCCACAAGTGGCTATTGTGTGCGCTCTTCTCTGTCCCCATTCACACAGCACACATGAATCATAGCGGTCCACTATTAACTGCAATTTGACATCTTGAATAGCTTCATTAGTTGCTTAAATCTTTCTTCAACCTGTGAAAAGAGAGAGAAAAGAGTTCAATGCGCCAAATATGCAGTGGATTACAATCTAATTTTCTCATTGAGAATTAACCACCATATCACCAGTGTCCTGTTTTTCCAACACATATGGGCAACTGGTTAAGGCAACCAAGAAATGACACTAATTCCTAGAACTTGATCACTTGCAAAAAAAAAAATCCTCTCCACTTTCAAGTTCTGTTATTGCTCTTAGTGTGCTCATTTTATATTTTGTTTTTATAACCCATAAACATACAAATAAGCACATACATGTGAGACGCAATGGTACATGGAGATATGCTGGATGTTTCATACGTATATGTTTATTATACGTATATTATTAAATGTTGTGACCTTAGCCAGAATACAGATTTTCAGGTGCCTCATTTAACCCAGTGCAAGTCAAGTGACGTTTTAGCTTCCTCCCAATCTACACTGAGAGAGCAATTCTACACTGAAGTGAACGCCACCATCAGGCGGGTTGATCAAGTCAATGGAGCGCTAAGTCATGTTGACCTAGTTTTACACTGAAGGCAAATGCCTGATTAACACATCTTTTGTTTTCACAGCACTTTTCCAGAAAACAACACCTTGAGTAAATCAAGGTACAACTTTACAAAAACAAAATTCAAAATTATCTAGGAAAATTATGGCTTGTTTTTCATGTAGTATCATTTTTAAACTATTTGTCCAGTATAGTCCATAACTTTTGCAAAGCTGTTTTGCTTGAGTTAATACAACACCAGAGATGAGGTTTATTTCAGAAAGTACATAACCTTCAATCAGATCAACTCACAAGCTTCACAATGAGATTGGCTAAGCCTAATTGCTTACTCGAATGCATACCTGAGCTGGGCTTTTATTTAACTTGACAGCAACTGACGCGAATGTTTTTCCAGAAGGCCCTTTCCTTTGACATTCCAAAAGAATCTCCCTGTCATCATTTCTGTAACAAATATCCAAAGATAATGTCAGTTGTTGGATGGTTGATGGAAAATGAATTATATGTTCATATCAGTCAGAACTACACAATTAACAAAACAATTTTTTGGCAGAGATCCAGGTTCTTCTATGCTGTAAAACAAATACTGAAACTTGGGCTTCAATTTATACATGCAACATGAAGTGAAAAATAATAAGAGCCTATACCTCCATGTTTACTGGACAACAAGCTATTAAACAAACATATTTGTTCCATTAAAAGCAAGGATTTCAGTTTGAGGCTAAAGGAGCTCAGCAGAAACTCCCAATACACTTGTGGTGTCTGCACTACTGATGAAGGATAGAATGCCAATGTTTACATGAAGCTAAAAGGCTAACTCCCCAATAGTTACTACTTAACACTTTTCTGCCTTTACCCCTACATAATTGGTTCTGGTAAACTGGCCTTACAGAAATACACATAACAAAAGGTTATTCTATTGATTTAAACAGGAAAAATAGTTACAGAGCTCTATATGGTCTGCAATCCAAGAAAAGGGGGAATCACAATACTTTCCCCATATTGCAGAACTTCCAACTGGATTTTATTTGTGTGTGTAACAAAAAAGGTAATCAAGAATACAGACCTTATAAATGAAAATCCATATAAATGAAAGTATGAATAAACACAGATTAATGTACAGGCAAGCAAGATCTTTCTTTGCCTAACTAGGTAAATGTTTTGAAGAGTAGGTAGGAGTTTAGATCCAGCAAACTGACTTGGGAGTACTTAATTATAGTGAACGTATTCATTCTATGAAGTTCAGCATTTGATACCAGAGATGTGCTGAGCTGCTGGTATGAAGTTGTTTTAGCACTGAACAATAAAAAAATCAATCTATAGTCTGAATCCAATGAAAAGAACCAAAAGGATTCAAAATTAAATTATGAAGAAAATCTAATTAGTTGTATCACTGTCAAGTCTAGGTAAAATATGTTCTGTACTCGTAAATAAATTGCACAGAAACAAGAACATTGAAAAGTAAAAATGAAGCTAGAGACCCTCAAAGAAAACACTGAATGAGGTCCAAACTCTCAAAAATATTAATTTATTTATTATTTCATTTCTATCCTGCCCTATACCCAAAGGGGTATAGGTCCAAAGGGGTTTGTGTGCATGGTTGTGGGGTCCAAAGGGCAGAAGTAATGGTCTGTAGATTGTATCAAATGCAATCAGGCCTCGGTGCCATAATTCAGACTATGGTTTCAAAGAGATGATAGATGAATTATTGCTCCTGCTGAATAGCTGAATCCCCAAGACAAACAGCCCAAAGTGCTTTAGCCAATAGTCTTTATTATGGGTCTCCAGCTTCATTTCTGCTATCATTACTGCACAACATCACAAGCACCATTCCCAAATTTTCGGTATACTTACCGCGTCCATGAAATTATCACTTCTCCCTTCTTCTTAATGATGTTTTTGGCACATAAACTTGAGGACGACAAGGGGTTTCTGTCTGGAACCTTTTTCCTAGATGCATTTGTGGCTGCCGAAATGATCTCTTTAAACTTTTTGCTGCTTCTACTTTTTTTACAAGGTACATCTCTATTTTCATTTCTTGGTTTCTTTACAACAGATGCTTCTTCCGCCTCCTCCTTTCTTTTTTTTCGGCTTTCTTTATTAAGGCCTATTTGACACTCTGGCTTATCAACATTTGGAAAAGCTTTTGCTCCAAAACTGTCATCTCCTGGAGGAGTGCCAGACAGACTATCTGTTAAATTTCTAGAGGCTGCAATATCATTCTTTGTGGGAGGACCAGTTGCAGAGTCATCTGTTGTCTCATGCCCCTCTTTGTTTTTACTTAAGTTTTCCATTCTAGCACCTAAAGTAGGTTGTATGATAAGATCCCATGAATCAACTTCATTTTCTATGGCAGTCTCAGCAGTCAGATCTATACATATATCAAAATGAGTTTCTGAGGACATTTCTTCTACAATTGCAACTGCTGAGCTCAATGGAGAACATTTTCCCTTAGCACAAGTGAGATCTTTTTGGGGCAGCACGTCCACTCTGTGTGCTTGAGGTAGCTTAAAGACTTCAGGGGTGTTCCTACCCTGGCTAGTTTTAGCTGAGGATTCTTCAAGATGTTCCAAAGAGCTCTTTAGTTCTTTAGGAGGAGATTGCAAGTCAACTGCTTCTTCTGGGCTAGAATCACTATGTGAGACTTGATGGGGACCCAGTAGGACAGTGCCTTGAGCTTCAGGTGGATCATTAAATGATTTTATAAGGAGTTCAGGCTCAATACAAGTTTGCTCTGATCTGCCATCATTAATCAGAGTTTCAGTACATGCCAGGGTCTCAGGAGGTCCAGGGTGGGATCCTTGTAGTGAATTAGAAAGATCAGGAACCTGACAATGCTCAATACAGAGGAATGGTTCTTTCTTAGAATCCAATGAATTTGTAAGTTCTACTCTTTCAACATGTTGGTGCAACTGTTCCTTTAAGTCAACAACAGCTACCTGTTCCTTGGGTGTTGCCGATTCGTCCATTAGCACACTTTCAACATTTAGAATATCTAACTTCTCTTCAGGCATTATGTCACTGCTTCTCACCTCATTAACAGAAGTTTCTGCCTCATCTGCTGATGCTGCGTGGTCATGGACTGGTGAGGTAGATGGTACAGCACGTCTTATCTTAACAATGAAATGATCATTTGATTTCTCCATTATTACAGCATGCATTGGAAGGCTTGGGCAATACTGAAATCCAGGAGCAACAGGCAAGTTTGCCCATGAGGAAGAACAGCTTGATTTACTGCTTGAATTATCAGATTCCAAGGCCAAATGGATGTCTTGCTCAGAAGCATCCTCCTCTTCAAGATGTGCATCTTCACTGAAGTGTGCATTTAATACATCTTCAGGAACTGAACCAAGGACATCAGGTTTTAAGAAACTAAGGTGAGCATCAGACTTTAAAGGAGATGGAATAGTCAATGAAACAGCTAAGTCCTCCAGAAGAATAGAGGAGACAAGTGATTTTGGTTTTTCAGGAAGGCACTCCACACTTTTCTTCAAAGCTGGACTGGAAGGAATTTCAAACATACAGCTTTCATCTAGAATATCTGGATCAATAGGCATCTGTAGTCTAGCTAAAAATGATGAATCTCTTTCAGGAGACACTACAGGCCATTTAATTCCATCGAGAACCCCAGATTCTACCCGGGGCTCTTTTGGTACTGATTCTTCTGCCTCGTATGAAGAATCATTCTCATAATTCTGATCATGTGGAATGTGCTTTTCTGGTGTCTTGAACTCCCACTGACTGCCGTCAATGAAATCACTGTTCTTTTCTGAAAGGTCAGAGCCTTGCAACAAGCTTTTAAACATTTCACCCATTTGAGCATCATTCACCAGGTTGAATGTCAGGCCAGACATCTGCTGTTCGGTGAGAGGTCCACAGCTAACATCAGACTTTTGAGAATCGCCAATTATAAGGGGCCCATCTTTCTCATATTTTCCAGTTTTCAAGGCAGTATCTTGTATAGATTTTTCTTTGAAAATTTCAGCTTCTGTTTGTGAATGTTTGGGGTCATTAACAGAAGACGTTTTGCATTTTGTAAGTAGAGATTTCTGCTTATCTGTTTTGCTTATATCATGGTGGTGCACCTTTTTGGACAGCTGATTACTCATTACTTGCTTTGCAGAGGCACTTTCTTCAAGCTTCTGTATTTTAGTATTCAAAGCTAATTTCTTTGATTTTTGTCTTTCATTTTTATGATTTAAAAGGTATCTGGCACCTTCTTTAATTTTTTTATCACACCTAGCTTCATCACTTTCATTCCCAAAGCTTACCAAGTTACAGAGTTTTAGCATAATTTTTTTAATTTTATCAAACAGGTGGTCAAGCTGCTCCTCCACAAGATTCCACAATTTTCTTTTCATATCTGCCTGCTGTTGTTCAAAGAGATGCTCTATTGTGCTGTTCTTCTTGACCTGGGTAAGACTGAATTCTATAACTTCACAGAGACTCAGTTTCAATATTTTACTAGATTTAGACATTTTAGAGAAGTCAACATATTTTACCAGAGATGTAAAGTTCAAAATTGCTGAATCTATAACCCTATGAAAATGCTGTACTGGAAACTGTACTTTAAATTTCATGTAGCTTTTCCTGACTTGTTTTCTTGCGTTTTTCAACATTTGCATAAACTCAAGCACAGTAGAAGGTTCAGTAGTCATCTGCAGCATTTTTTCAAGACTATCAACACTCACAGGCTTACTTTTCTTCAATTCCTTGGAATGCATTATAGAACCATCTTTTGGTTTTGCCTTACTTTTTTCCCCAGAAGTCAATTTCCCAACATCGCCAACTGGAGGTACACATCTGGCCTTATGGTTGTATGTGCTTTTCGCCAAACTAGATCTATCTGGAGATATTTTTCTTTTTCGAATACTTATGGAATTCTTTTCTGTTTTAGGTTCATCATTGTCACTTATGATTTCACCTTCTTCTAGTTCATCTGAAGACACACTCTGCTGTGATTCTGTCAAGATCTGACGGTCTGTGCGAAGAGGCATTTGGTTTTCCTTGTTCAGCTCACTGGATTGATTGGTTTCCGGACAATTGGTTCCACTCTCTGGAGTAAATTCTAAAATAGGACATTATGAGCATTACTCCAAAGCAGAAAATCTTAGAATGAAATTCATTTTAAAAAATGAATGTGACTGTTTAGAATTACGTATTTCAAGCTGCCACTAAATTTGCACGTTGCATTTTAGCAGAGGACAGCCAACTCCAAAAGCAAGTAAGGGAGAGATTAGGTTCAAATTTCTGCTGTCATATACTGGTCACTAAGTAACACTGACACTTTTGATCTATGTATTAGGTTTAAGGACAAATTGGGGAACATGTATCATCCAGAGCTCCAGGCAAGTTTTATGTTGCACTATTATCAGTGATAGTCTGAGGCTCAATGACTTATACAAAATAAGATGAAAAATTGTACTAAGAGCTTCTAGACAATCTAGATGCTGTTAAAAAAAGCAAGCAATGACTTGGTTGCAAGCTATCAATATAATCTGTCTAAATCTAAATTTTAAACAGGAAAATTTGAATCAAATGGTTTACACAAAAGCTCTACCAACTAATCATGGGTATTTACTCTAAAGTACAACAATGTTTTGGACATGAACATCAAATAAATATGCTTAGAACATATGACCCTGGACAAATCAGCAATAGTGGAACATGCATGGTCAGAAAACCAAAAGATCTTATTCGAACAAAGAGAAACTATAGCCAAAGTAAAGGGATTACAGAAACTGGTTACCAGAGAGGCCATAGAAATACAGTAACATCACCACAACTTTAACAGGGACCAAGGGCTGTTTCTCAACATGTTGAAACCTCAGTATAGAAACAAGCAAAACAGAGATTTACACCTGTGTCCTGCAAACTCACAAGCCATGAGTCATTCACCCTCTGGGATTACACCAATATATAGCAAACAAGTTAGCCTCAACAACCCACCATTAACAATTCCACTCAAGGAAACAATGCCAACAGGGTGCAGCAAGGGAAAGACCACTGACTCATTAGCAGCTCAAACAAAGGAACAGCTGACAAACAGCAGAAATCTATAAGAAGGGAAACAAGATCTAATAAGACACCAGTCACCCTTGACTTGTCTAAGAGCAAAGTCCTCTGAGGTTGGATATCTCAGCTATATCCAAAAGCTTAGGTTCTCAGAAGAAATCCGGAACATGGCATAACAGCCCCAAAACTGCTATAAATGAGATAGGACCCGATAGCTGCAATTCTCCAATGCATTTATCTCAAAATAAATTCAACTGAACTCACTGAAGCTAACTTATAGGTAAATATATAAAAGACTGCATAATGAAGCAACAAATCACTGCAATGTTTCTGTAGTAATATATTTATGAAAAGAGTGAGATTTAATACCAATTAAATGTGGCACAGTAGTCAAGAGCGTAATGGCTATTCATGGATTTTCAGACCAAGAAACCCTGTGGCTGCTTTGATAAGTCACTTTCTGTCAGTCCAACTACTTTATAGGCTTGTTTTATGGCCTTTCTAAAGACCTTTTCACTAAAGTTTTGTAGTGCTTTTACATTTGAAAATGACAGTATTTTAGCTTCAAGTATTAAGCTGCCCTAACAAGCTGAATGACACTTCAAAGTAATACATATTGAAAGCTGACACAAAAAAGGTGTAGAAGTTTTTTTTCCCATTGAAATGGAGCTTTCCCTTCCATTGAGCTACATGTTTGTGGGCAGCCAGGTACAGAGACAAACTCATTTTTCATGCACGAAAGACACAGCACATTTTCACTGGCATTAATTTGCCACAAGCAAGGAAACCAGTAGGACCAGCTCTATCGAAAACAGGAGAGTTAGCCCTACAGATTTGTATGAAGAAAGGAAACAGTACAAGAATTATTTCTGGTTTTAAAAGCTGGATCAGCCACAAGATACTTTTTCTCTACAAAAAGGCCAATAATTGGAGTAAGTGAGTCAAAACAGTCCATACTGCTGCCTGAATTCTGGGCTGCAACACCTCTGAGTGCTGGAAACAAACGTTCCCAGCTTCTGAGCTTCAGGAGGACATATTTCAGCTATGACACGCCATCAACATGGATCCCCTGGTCCAGAATATGGGAGGCATGACATGTCTCCCATGTTCCGGATCAGGCCCACTGCAACTCCGTTTCCCAAGCTTTCAAAAGTCAAAAAAAAAGACTAACTATGATATGATTTAGAAATCTAGAAATGCACTAAAGGTAGAGGTGTGAAGGCTCAGGAAAAAACTGGAAAACTTTAAATAAAATGCCTATGACTTTTTCACAACCCACCCTTTCCCCAAGTCCCTCTTTTTAAAGGGGAAAAACTGGGAAAAACTCCCAACTTGTTTATTCTTTTCCTGCAGACCTCCACATGCCAGTGTAAACCAGAGAATGCTTGCTGGTGGGCAGATGTCTAGTTCTCAAAATCATCTTCTGAAAGATGGTTAAAAAGCCAGGAATTTGTTAGGGTCTAGGTTCACTATTCTCATACGGAAAATGGCACACGGAGGGCCCTAGAATACAGCCAATGAAACTTCAGTAAGCAATGCAGGTGGAACACCAAGCAGTACAGCTGATCTTGTGTCTTATAATGGACTTTGTTATGTCAGATAAAGGCAAATAATACATATCTATAATGAGAACAATCAACATTACGGCTATACCTGTGTTATGACTTTTTACAGATCCTTTGTAGGGGCTTTCCATTCTGAGACCTTTAGCCAGGGGCCGCACTGGACTATTAAGTGGACTGATTGCCTTTGGAATACACCTCATGTGATTGAGATCGACGCTTAGTATTGTGCTATCGTCATCAATAAAAACTGGGTTTGCTTCACCAGCTTGAGATATAGGTTTTATCTCGTTATTATCTAACATGTCCAAATTGTTTTCTTGAGTAGGAAAATCTCGCTTAAAGCTATCACCTTTGTTAGTCACTAGCACATCCCCACTTAGAATTGTAACTTCTTCCACACTGGCTGTACGCGGCATTGGTTTGCTTTCTTTTTCAGATACACAGTCATTAGACTCTTCCTCATTAATTGCTGAATCTGAATCTGTTCCATTAACCTCATCTATTACACTGTAAGAATCAAATTCCACAGAACTTATTGTTTCCAAGTCATTAAAAGAATTATCCTGAAGTGTGTCTGCTTGCACTAGACTTCCAGTGACAGAAGCCTTCAGGAGTCCCGCAGCTTTTGCCATCTCTGGTTTGGCTTCAGGTGAGGACTTCACAACATCAGCTAGTTCACGATGCCCTGCTTTCTTTTGAGGGAATGAAGGTTTCCCAGATGGAGCCAGGCTCTCATTTCCTATTTCCATTTTGACCTCAGCAACAGGTGTTATTTTCTCTGGTTTGGTTAAGAGTGTCATTTTTGTTTCTTTAGTGATATTAGTGCCAGCAGGTCCAGGTGGATCTAATAATGTATCCGGACTTGGAACCTCCACACTAGCTCTAGTGGCCTTTGCCATAGGTTTTAACACGTCCGTTTGCTTTTTAGCAGGAGAAAGAGTTAAATTTAATTTCTGCATAAAACTTAGTTTTAAGTCTTTGGTTTTCAACCGCTCTTCTTCTCTTCCAGCTTTTGCAGCCATCTGTTCTTCAGAACATTCACCTTCATTTGATGGAACAAATTTGTCTTCCTTTTTAATACTGCATTTAACCTTAATAGTTCCTTTTGCTGATTTCTGTGATCCTTCCCTTGAGTCTCTTTTTTCATTTTGAGAATTCTTAGTCTCTCTAGGATTATCAATTTCCCTTTTCCTTTTTTCTTCAGTTCGATGTCTGCTTGATTTTGAGTTTACATATTCACATTCATTTTTAGTGGTTCTGTCCCTAGATCGGCCACGTTTTTGCTCTCTGCTAGAATTAAGCAGTGGGGGAGAGTGTGACAGCCTCCTTCCTTGGTGCTCATGATCACTTCCTCCCCTGTTCCTTCTAAAATCACAGTCTTTCATCTTTCTGTCTTCCACGTGGTTTTTACTAAATTGTTTAGATCTTTGGGCAGTTGTATTCCAGTCAGAACCACTGCTAACTTTACTAGTTCGTTGTTGTTCAAGATACCTGTCAGATTCTCTGTTTTTTGGTCCATTACTGACATCCGCCTTGTTTCCCAGTTTGGAGTCCCTTTGATTTCTGTTATGTGACTTTTCAACCCTGTCATCACTGGAGTGTTCCACTTTTGAATGTAATCTGTTTTTAGAAACCTGTGATTTCTCCCAAGCAGAAGGGGCTTTTTCAGGTCTTTTTTCTGTGCTTGGGCTGATTTTGCCTTTTACATCCTTACTATCTTTCCATAGTCCACTTCTGATTGTTTTTTGTGGACTTATTTGCAGTTTTCCATGAGGATCCAATACTACATTTTCAGTACTCCCTACATTGTGGTGTGCTTTCATTTTGTTCTTGCAGTCATTTTCCCTACCATGATGCTCATTATGTTTAATGTCTTTTTTTCTTTTTTCTATTTCAGAACTTTCAGTGCTTGCCAGACATGCAGAACCACTCTCATTGTACAGCTGTTCAGAATGAGGAATGTTGGAAGGGTCTCCTTTTTCTAAGCAACATTTCTTGTTCTCTGTATCCCAGGATGGATAACTGCGAAGTATATCCTTAGCAGGGCACCGATCTGATCTAGGATCTATTTGTGAATTGTTCTTTGGCAATAAGTCTCTGCATATGTTTTTCAAGTTAGATCCTTCAGAGTTCTTTGCATTGTTCAATGAGGCTGGAAAATGTGTTCTTCGGTAGCTGTTTTGACGAACTTCTGATAGCCTGTTTACAAAAGGACTGTTTTTAGAAAGCTTTTAGAATAAAATAGTATTGGATATTTTTAAAATTCTACTAATACCTTCTATAATTAGTGTCTAAATGCAAAGCATCGGTATGCAAGGGAAATCTATGAACCATAAGTAATATTTATCTACAATCGTAAGTTTTTCAACTAGATTTAAAACTACCCTAGTGATTCTGCAGTTTTTATTCTCAAAATAAAGTCAACAGCTGTTTTGATTATTTCAAATCTTCATGAAGACTATGCCTCCCTCTCATCCAGACACTTCGCTGCTCAGAAGACAATTTTACTAAGTCTGCTCAAATCAATAAAAACATTATTTGAAACTAAGAAATGGAAAGCATGTAAATTAAATAGAGAGGGCTCAATAACACTGCAGGGCTCTCTTCTTGCAAGGTCATTAAATTAAGCCAAGTGTATAACCCCCCAGACTCCTTCTTTGATTCCCAGACTACATCCTGACCTTTCACACCTCCATTCACACCTAATACTTCAAGGCCTCAACATCACTCATAGTTTTGCAATTTTTTCCACTTTAAACTTTTATTAAGACAATGATCATAATAAACAGTAAACAGGAACAGGATAAATTACAAAACTGGTAACAAATGAATTGCAACAAGCTTTGCTCGTAAATATATATATTATATCCCATTATTTGGTCCTTTATTGTTAGTTATGTATATATAAAATAATAAAGAACATAATAATGGGATTTAACACAACCGCAAGAAATTATAACAACCGTTTAACAAGCTGTCTCAATAACATGTAACAAAGAACGTAATCATTATAAAGAATATTATTTCAATAAGTGTTGGACGTAGGATTTATACTGAAAGTCTCCAGGAAATGAGCGGCCATAGGAATCCAGGAAGGGCGTCCAGATTTCAATGAATGATTCCTTTGGCTCCACACCTTGTGTGATTGTGAGTAGGTGGAGTTATAGTTTTGCATTTTATTGCGTTTTGCATTATTCCTGTGGCTAGGTCTGCCAAGTAGTTTTCTTACAAGAAGCAGTAACCCTTTCCCACACAATAGTATTTTTTTAAATCAGTACCAATAACTCCTTTCCAGGAGGCCTGAAAAGGGCTTAAGAACAAGAAACATTTAAGGAATTTCTGAGGCAAAGCCAAGCTTTTTTAAAAAACAAGGTAAAAATTAAACTTAAACAAGAGAACAACTTAAAACAGATTTCACTGTACAGAAAAAAACTTGAAAATCATTTCAAAAGTGCAACTTCAGCTGCCAAGACTTTCAGGATTATACCTTTTGCACATAAATTTAGAACCAGAAAATATCATCTCCCTACTGACTACTTTTGCATTTAAGATGTGAAAACAACTAGAAATTTTAGCACAAATACCTTCGCTGGAGATTATTAATTTCTTCATCTTTGCGATTAATTTCCACTCTTGCTGTTTTAATAAGGGCTGAAATATTTTTTTTAAGGGACTGGTTTTCACTTTGCAAAGCACAGTTCTAATTAAAAAAGAGAACATAACATGTACATACTTTAAGTGTATTGTTTAATAAAAGTAAACATGAATCCGTAACAGGCGACTGACATTAGTGACCATGCCCCAGAACTTTGATACCAAGTTTCAGATTTATAACCAATTCTACATACAAATATTATTCAATAAAATTTTCTTCTTAACTACATATACAAATGTTTTCTTAAGAAAATAATCTTTCAGGTGTTTTTTTCCAAAAATAAGTGCCAATGAACACAGTGAGAAATATTTTAAAAGGGAAAAGAAATATCTGAAGAGTATCACAGCACTTGGAACTTTCAGGATGTTGCATGGATAAAATTACTACTTCATCTTAGATTACCTGTTTCTCTATTTCCTGGAATTTCTCCATCAATTCCTGAAGTTGCTGTTGACATTTCTTATGTTCAGCTTGCAACTATTGATAAAAAATACGCATTTGTGATAAATGCATTTTAATGCAAATACCTTTATTTAGGCAAAAATTCTGATAGTGCTAAAAACTCTGCATTATTAGATACAGAAAAAAAAACTAAATACAAAAAACGTCTACCATAATGCCATAACTTTCTGAAAGATCATATGAACTCTCCTGCCCAGAAAGTCTATTCATTTCAACAAAGAAAATTATTCATGCACAATAGGTTGTTAAAATATCTTGCCAAATTCTACTGCAGATTAAACCCATGTAAGCAAAGATAAAGAAAAAGGAATGTTTGATAAACTGAAGTTAACGAAGGCCATATTTCAACATATTTCAATACTGAGTGAGGCTCTTTCCAACAATATTACCGATTTTTAGATATTTTTAATATAATTCCTATCCTGCTTGAGATGCCCATGAGCATTTGATGGGCCACTGTGTGCGACAGGATGCTGGACTAGATGGGCTGTGGCCTGATCCAGCAAGCCTTCTCTTATGTTCTTATCCTGTTTCATACTATTTTAAAAAATATTATATCAAAAAATAGATGCATTGCAATACCAGCTGCTGGAAAACAGCAAGTAAGGCTACTGTGCTATTTTGTAGGTTTCAAGAGCTATCTAGACAAACTAGACCAAGTTAGTCTTTGGGCCATCTGGTGTGTTTCTCAGCTATTATATGTTCTCATGGAGAGCAACCAGCCTGAACAGGATTAGATAAATTAATGTAGGGCATCTGTATCAATGGCTACTAGAATTGATGTCTAGTTACTGCTGTTGGAAACAGGATGAAGATTTTGCCTTTGTCTTCTGCTTAAGAATACCCAGAAGCAATTGGTACGCGAGAAGATGCTGAATTAGATGGGTCAATCCAGTAGCATTCTTATTATGTCCTTATTTCATGTATTTATTATATCTTTCAGTTTTATGGAACTGGATTTTAGGAGGCTCCTGAATAGTTCAGAGGGCATTACTTTGAGACTAATGTTGTAATTGAACAGAAAAATAAAAATACGACACCATTTATTTTACATAAATACAATATGCTGTAATATAAAACTGAATGTTGAATCCACAAATGTTTTTGCTAATTAACTAAGGTGCATTTCACCAATATGTTATTACCATGAAATACATACCTCATTGTAACTAGCTTCCTTGGCTGCTCCTTCTTCAATCAAGAGTTCATCAAACAGGTTTAAATTACTTCTGGATGGTGTCACTTCAGAAATAGATTTAACTAAGAGCAAGAAAAAAAGAGAAAGTTTTGCATGGAAAGTATTTCCTCTCCGTTTCATCAGGATCTAAACAGCTGTTAGGTTCTATTCAAGGGCCCTGTAGGTTTCTTCAGATTTTATTTTGTAGAGAAGATCCTGAACTATATGGAATTAATTTGGGAAGTTTCCCCAAGAGTTTGCTATATAGTTGCACTGGGTGAATGGAGTAGGGACACAATGTTCGGTTACATATGACTTTCAATAATCAATTTCCTGCATAAAAAATAGCTCTCATGCACATACCCTTTGCTTCAAAACTTGTCTAAACTTGCACCGCTGTTTTAAAAGGGTAAATTTTCCTAATTTTCTAACTGCAGGCTAAATTTGGATAGCATTAGCTGCTCCCAACCCTCTTTTAAAGATGCGTCACCCAATATAGAAACTAACTAAGTGAATTATTAAGAACCACTGTTTAAACTTGTGTTTTTCTAAAATATAGATAAGCAACAAAGTTCACAACCAGCTTACAAGTCAAATGTTTTATGCACTGCCAGGAAGGAAAAAGTTGTGAAAAGGACAACAATAAATTACATGCGTACTTGAAACAACTGGAGTGCTCTCTAGGCCATCATAAATATCCACTGAACTCTCATCTTCATCAACTTCTCGGCAAGAAGAAACTGCAAAGAATGAAAAGCAAAAATAAAAGTTATTCAAATCTACAAATATTGAAGCAGCAGTATTTAAGAAGCAGCAACAGCAGTTCACAGACAAAATATTTCCTGACCCCATAATCTGAACAGAAAGAGGAGATTCTATATGCTTGGGTTTGAGCATCCTGTGAAATCTGGTGTTAAAAAAAGTTCTGCTATATATTCCCAGAATTATAAAAAATATTCAGTCTAAGTACCAGTCTTAACAGTTTCCCCATGACCCTTTTTACTGGAATGGTCCTACACCCGTTTTTAGCACAGCATGGAGTTCATTTTTTAAAAAAATGCCCTGCAAATTATTCACAATCAAGACTTAAAATGACCACATAAATTTTGAAGATGGAAAGTCTTCATTGTTTACTCCAGTACAAGTTGTTGGAGTTGTGAAGTTAAAATGGACAATGGTGAAACAGAGGATTACAACTACAGAGTTGGAATATGCGCATTTAAGCCAAACGAGGCGTGAAGTTGCAAAGTTAGGTATTTCCACTGGAGTTGATAAATGGAAAATCCCTGTGCTGCACAGAATTTAGAATTTAATTTGTCTGAAGCGATGCCACACCTTCTTTGCATCTTTGTAACGTAACTGGCTAACCAGATACAAATATTTGTAACCACAATATTTGTTTACACAGGTTTCCCTTTCCTATGTAACCATGCTTGAAAGAGCCACATGCACTTCTCAGCTAACTCTTAGGCAGAAAAATAAAGCAGCTGCTCTTGCCTAGGTCACTAATCTGACACAAGGAATGGTTTGCTTCTACCACAAAGTTCACCTCTGTATTTGGATTGCCACTGTTTATCCAAAGCAGGACTGCTCACCAAGGCCCTTTCTGCACTTTGACTTATTCTGGAATATATCCCAGAACAACGACCTGCTACCTGCATGCTAGTGCAAACTATGGAAGGCTCCAAGTGAGGCCTGCCATGGTCTGCATTAGCTTGTCACCAGCAAACTGCTATCCTGAGAGATATTCCAGAATAAGTCCAAGTGCAGAAAGGCCCCAGATATACAGCCTTTGTGTTGGGTGCATAGAGCACAACCTCAGAAATACAATTTCTGGTCTTAAAAGCTGAATCAGCTTTTAAGCTGATGTACAGTAAGGCACATACGTATTTTCATAAAAATTAGATTTTTCTTCATTTCAATTATTTTTCCTAATACTTAAGCCTATAAAAAGCTCATAAAGTGGCAGCAAAAATATTTGTGAAGTCTCTGCATTATGGTTTACAATTTTGAAGGACAGAACACAAGAGAAAAGGATTAAGAGGGACTGAGGAAATCATGTGCCCAGGGCAGCTGGGAAGACTGCAGGCTCTGATCCTCCCCCTCCCAGGAGACAATTTAAAGGCTGATCTGGCACATTCTTAAGCAAATAAACAATTAAATCCAAGTCTCTTAGATATTGGCCCAAAAAGATTATTCTTTCAACGTATGCATGCTTTAGCTTTCGGGATTATGGTTTTTTGTAGAATACAAAGAAGTAAAAACATTTCCTTGCACTAACAATTCCTTTTACAGTTACTTTTTTTTTAATTATCTTGCCCTATACCAGAATGTCTCACAGCAAGTAACATTTAAAACCAAATATAAACATATTCAAGCAATAAAAGCATCTGAAAGTGGGGAGAAAAAGCATCATTTTTAGATTATAATTTTGCTACATTAAAATGTAACACAGTATCAGATTGACTAGAAATCTTGTACTTACTGCCAGACGGAAGATTAGAAAATGTCATTCCATCATGTTTAACTTCAGTTGCCATTATACTCTTATCCTAGGTATTCTCCATCTAGACTTGGCAGGAAGAAATCAGGATGCGAGCTAAAACAACAACGTATGGATCGTTAAATAGTAATTCTATCAAATAATGTTTATTATTATACGCTAAAGTAAACCCATAAACCTAGAATTTCAAAAGACACGTACCCTAATACAGCAGAGAAGATAACTCCATAATCTCTTTTCCCAGCATTCAAAATGCAACAAAGGCTCTTTACCTAAAAAAAATAGAGATTCAGCTGCTTGCTAATAAGTAGACTTTATCATGACAGTAACTTGTCTATTTTATTTCCCGTGCACTATACAAATCTTAGAATGGGGAACCCTCTGATCTACTACTGACGGATGGCAGCAATCATTCTTGACCACCGTTAATATTAACTGGGGCCTAAAGAAATTGGTGTTTATTCAACCAATAATCAGCTCCTGAGGCCTGATGTGCAACTACCCTGTTTCCCCAAAGCTAAGCCCTAGCATGATTTTTTAGCGTTTTGGAGGATACTCAAAATAGAAGTCCTATATAAGTGTTATATAAAAATCCCCTGAAAATATGCCCTGGCACATCTTTTGGAGCAAAAATTAATATAAGACCCTGTCTCTTAGATTATGTTCCAGGGAAACAGTGTAACAACCACCCATGGCGAGTCAAATTACCTACAAGTGGCTCAGGGCGAGTTAGCTGGCTTGCTTGGGGAGGCTTGGAAGGGAAAGAGTTGCTTTAATGATTTGGGTGGGATACAAAGTAAGCAAACAAACAAACAAGGAAATATGCTATGACCTGGAACATGGTGCATGTCAGGGTTTAAGACTGGGCTGGGAAGACAAGGACGACAGGGGGAAGCAGCAGCTGATGACTGGTGGAGCCCTGCAAAACGGCAGTGCTGCCCCAAAAGAAAATCGTCTCCAAACACGCAACGTTTATACTCTGATCCTACACGTGTGAAGGGGAAAGCGTGTGCGAGGGGGGAGGTCAACACGACCAACCACCCCGGGAAGGAGGTCTGGGGATGGGAAAGGCAGCTTCCCAAGGAAAGATGTCGATGGAGGCTTGGAGGGGGAGCCAGAGGCACGTTGGGGGGGGGGGGCTGCTGGGGGCAGAGGGGGACCCAGGTCCCCTTCCCCACCCCCTTCCCCTCACCCACCAGAATGACGTGACGTGATCCGCGCGTCCGCTTCGCCTTCGCTCCCGGGACCGTCCCTCCAGCTCTGCCGCTCCCGCCGGCTCGGTGCTCCGCTCGCCGCGCCGCTTCTTCCCCCTCCGCTCCGTCCTGGCCGCTGCGCCCTCCGCCTGGCCGCCCACTACCTTCTTCCTCCCCCTCCCACAGGCCAGGCCGAGGGGGTGGAGCCATCCGGAGGCCAGCCAATCGCGCGGCACGCTCGAGCACGCATCCCGCAGCGGCGCCTCCAGTTCCCGCCTCTGTCAGAAAAACAGTTGGCGCCAAAAAGAAGCGACGCACTGGCCCCGCCCCTTGGGTGGATGGGTGGGTGGGGGGACGCGGCATTAAGCCCGCCTTGCCGGGTCCTCCTCTGATAATGGGCGTGCGTGGAGGGAGCGCGGCGGGGGCAGCAGGGGGGGCCTTTCTGCTTTGGGTCTTATTACTCTGGATTATATTCTGGAATTTGAGCCTGCCGTCTGTATACTGGGGCAGACTATGGCAAGCTGTGGGCAAGACCTGTCATAATCTGCATACTCGTTTGGATGGTAGGCTCCTATGGCGGAATAAAAACCAGTTTAAGACCCAGTAAGGGGCCTGGACTAGATTCTCTTTTGGGCTTTATTGATTCATTTCCCAGCTTTTTAGGATTTTGTGTTTTGTTTTTGCTGTTGCATGAAAGTAATTTCTTTTACAAATTATGCCTAAAATCACAGCTGATTTTTAACGTTAAAAAACAGCCTTATTATGGCATTCATTTTCCACTGACAGAAAATACAGTGGGTTAGCTGGAATATATATAAATTAGCTGTGTTTGTCCCCTCCCCTTCCTCTCCCCACTGTACTCTGTGTTGTGACCACACCTAAGGTTTAATCCAGCTTCAGGCCAACTTAAGAGTGAGAGAACACATCCGCAAAGTGACCGGTCATTTTCTTTCCACATTATCTCAAAGGTGAATTTTCTGAGTTTGTTAACACTGAAAGAAAACAGGCAGCCAGACAATTGTATGCACAGAAGTGGAAGGAAGAAGAGATACCATCAGGAGAAGAATGGCTAATCAAGATGATGGACTTGGCAGAAATGGATAAATTAACGAATTTATTAAAGAACAGCTGACAAATTTGTGAACGACTGGTCCCCTTTTATTGAATATCTTGCAGAGTTAGAATTAATGACTGATGGGTTCGAGTGAGGAATAAGAATAAACAGGAAACTATGGAGAGAGAAGGATGTGGAGCAACAAACAATGGATACATTGAAGAGTGGAGGAAGTCAAGGAAATTTTAAGCAATGTAATGATTGGATAAGAAAAGATTGTGTAAATCTTTTTAGTATGTTGAAAAATTTTAAATAAATAAATAAATAAAATATTTAAAAAATATTTATTTATAAATAAATAAATAAATAAAATATTTAAAAAAACACTGAAAGAAAACAGCTTGTAACTTTGCTGATGTATTCTCTCGCTGGATTAAACCATAGGTCTGACCACAGCCCTCCTCTTGCTTCGAGAGCACTTCCTTGGTAGTGGGGATTTAAGGACAATTAAGAACAAGTTCACTGTTCTCTATGTCCATGTAGGTGCAGATCTATACTAGCTGAAAAATGAAAACCACAATAAAGGTAATATTTATTGTCTTTCTTTGGAAGAAGGCTGACAATGTCTTGAGGCAGGTTAGGCTGAGAATGGAAGCAATGCCCTCGAAAATTATATTGGAGAGTAGAGTAAGTCAGAATCTGATGAGTCAGCTAATTTGGGGGGGGGCAAAAAGAAGGTTGAAGCAGAATCAGCACTTCTCTTTTCTGTTTTGAACTGCTGCTGCTGCTCCTGTGAGCAACAGTGAGTAATTCAAAGTGACCAAATAAACTACATAGCTGAGAAGATTTGAACCCTGGGTTTTCAGTCCAATATACTAGCCATAGCATTTTAATAATCACTCCTGTATTACTACAAAAAAACTTTTTAAGTTATTGCTATGATGTAAGGAAAATGACTGGCAAGCTCTTAAAAGGGATAGGAGTACTTTACCTGTTGTCTGGTGAACCTGTACAGGGGTCAAGAAGCAACAATCAGAAACAAACATGGAACAACTGATTGGTTCTAGATTGGGAAAGGAATGCAACAAGGCTGTATATTGTCACTGTATGTATATATTTAATTCATATACAGAGTATATCATGCAAAATGCTAGGCTGAATTAAAGCCAGAATGAAGACTGCTGGGGAGAAATAACAACCTTAGATACTAAGAACTAAAGAATCAACACTTTCAAACTGTGGGGCTGGAAAATATTTTGAGAATCCCTTGGACTGGGAAATGATCAAATCTGTCAATACAGGAGAAAATTAACCCTGACTGTTCACTGAAAGGACAAATACTGAAGGTCAGAAACTCTGACCACATTATCAGAAGATGGGACTCACTGGAAAAGATCCTGATGCTGGGATTGAAGGCATATGGAGAAGGATGAGATGGATAGATGGTGTCATGGGAGCAACAAACATGAGCTTGGGGAAATTTCGGGAGACAGCAGAGGACAGAAGAGCCTGGTGTGCTATGGTTACAGCAGGTCAGGCATGACTTAACAACTGAACAACACAAAAGAGCAGTTCTTTACACGTCTAGGAAATTTCATATATACTTTATTCTGAGGTAAGTATTAATAATCAGACGCTGCAGCAATCTTTAACATGGGGGCTATTTGCACTTGTCTTTATTCTGGAATATATCATGGAATAGGGGCTTGGTGTCTGTATGCTAGTGCAGGCTACAGCAGATCCCAGGTGAGGCCTGCTAGAGTCTGCATTTGCATGTGGACAACAGATTGCTGTCCTGAAATATAGTCCAGAATACGGCCAAGTGCAAACAGGACTGGTAGAACTGATTTATAGCTGAAAGCATCTGGACTGGAGGGCAATAAGTGGTGAAAGGAAAAAAAAATAAGCTGCAAGAGTCTTTCCAGCTGAAGGGCTGCTTAGAAATGAATTATTTTTTAAAATTTAAAATTTGTTTGTTTTTAAATTCCACCTTATTCCTAAGAATCTCTGGGTAGGTTACAAAAGAAAAATTACCAAATGAATCCATTAAAAATAGCAGTTTCTAAAATTAGGAAGGGGAAGCTGTTTCCTCTGTCAGAAGAAACAAGTTATTCCGTGTGGCATACTCTCTGGCAAGGTTCATAGTGCTTGATTCCAATTATTAAACATAGTAATAGAACATTCTGGTTGCAGGAAAAGAGGAAGGCCACATAACACCTGGTGTCAAACATTTCTAAAAGATCTTGAACAGATGAAAGTGAAAAGGGACAAAGCTGTAAATCTGGCTGCTGACCAGAGTTGCTGGAATAATCTTGTTGCCTGATATGTTACTTAGCATGAGAGGAGCTAACTAATTTCCCCACACTATATTTTTATGTGCCACTATCATGTTCTTTTTCCGTAGCAGTTTGCTTTTTTAAAAAACTATCTACATATGGTTTTTCTTCTGTGAAGAGTTCTTTATAGCTTTTGGCAACTGGTTGTTCTGCATCATAGTACTACAGGCTACAATCCTTTTTCTGGAAGGCAGATACAATACCTGTAGTTGTACTGTAGCCATTCTGTCGATTTAAAGTTATTTGGATTTTTTTATTCTTGTTACACTCCCCCCCCCAAAAAAAGCATTAAACATGTGTTAGTGAGCAGATACTGGCTGCGTTCACACCTACGTTTTAATCCAGCTTCAGTCCACTCAAAGTGGATAGATGACTGTTCACTATGCGGATGTGTTTTCTCACTCTGAAAGTGGACTGAAACGGGATTAAAATGTAGGTGTGAACACAGCCACTGTGAAACACTGTATCTTGGAAAGGGAAAGTGTTGAAATTGTTTCCTTCATACCGAAAAAAATGTATCTTAAATTACACGCAGTTATGCATTATTTTCACTGCCCAACGACGAGGGAGAAAGGAAGAGGAAATCGTGCGTGTTACTTTCACAGTGTCACACTCTCAGCCAGCCATTCACACAGAAATATATTACTGAGATAGCGCTCTGCACGACGGGACCTGTAGTTTTTTTAGGTTTTGACTTAGTGTCGCTGAGAGATGACGTGAACGTATTCGGGGAAAACGAAAGTCGCTTTTCTTTCCCACGTGTCGTCGGTCGGGCAGTCTCTCAGACGCGGGCGGCGGCGGCGTCTGGGCTCGTCGCTCTGCTTTCCCTCGAGACTCGCGCACGCCCCCTTCGCGGCCGGTGCCCCGGGAAGCGGGGCGCCCCTCCGGCCGGCCGGAGCGGGGGACTTGGGGGGTGCCCGGAGATGGAGCACCTGCGGCTCAGCCTGGCCGCTTCGCTGCCGTTGGTCGCGCAGAGGAACGAGAGGAGCGGCGGCGAGCTCGGCAGGTTCCTCGCCAAACAGGTGGGACTGGACTGGAGCAACAATAGCAGCGGCGCCCTCGTCGTCCGTAGCCGGGCAGTGTGTGTGTGTGAGAGAGAGAGAGGGGGGTGGGATGATGGACATGCCAGGAGGAGGGGAAGGGGAGAGCAAGGCAGCCTTCCCTGGGAGGGACCGACCGTCCATCTTCGCTCAGCCCTCAGCCAGCTATCCTCTGCTAATGGAGGGAGGGATTGGCCGGGTTAGGGGGAGGGGAGAGAGGGCAAGCGGCGTCTCGCCTCCTTTGTTTTCTGGCGATGTTGGGGAGCGGGCGATGGAGAAGAATCCCCTCCACCGGCTTCAAGGGCTGCCAGGTCCTGGAGAGCTAAATCTTAGTGTCTCTCTTTCTCTCTCTGCCAATTGTTTCCCGTTTATTTGCAATTCAGTGATGATAAACAAGGTTCCCTTGAAACGCCACAAGGAAGAGAAGGCGCGTAGGGCTACTCCTGCGGCTCTTTCTAAGCGGGCGTGTGGCAAGGGAAATCCAGTTTGGTTTAAAATGGTTTAACCCTCGTAAGCCTGTCTCTCTTATGAGCTCAATAAAAAGTATATTATTACACCAGTGTAATAATACACCACCTCCACCACCCAGCAGAAGTTGGCTCCCGTTTAGTTAGGATAGCTGAGAAATTCTGCCACCTCGTTCTTAGTGCAGCTTTGGAGAATAAGCGTGGAAGAAATTTCTGCTTTATTTAGAGGAGGAAGGCCGTTGGGATACTTGCAAAGGGAAATACTTAGATTTAATTAACCTCACTGCAGATTTTATAAGCAAAAAGCACACCTGTGTTTGAGGAGAAGTTACATCTTGTGTGGGGTTGATACACATTGATCACGCATCTCTGTCAAAACTTACCTGTGTATGTAAATAAGTACATACCAGACTATCAGACACAAGGCTGTATGTGGTTTTCATTATTTTCCCAATCACTACTTGTTTTTTCTGTACATGATATTAAAATCCAATGACACTCAAAGGTGTCTACATTCTGAAAATTCCGGCATGAGAAGATTGAACTAGTACCTACATTAAAAAAAACAAAGTGCATTATCATTCAGTTTTTCTCACATTAAATTTTAAAGTAAATCAGGGACCTTTTTTGACTAAAGCGTTGTTTCCTTCTGTGCTGTTGGTAGGTGAAGCTCATCAAAATAATATGGAGAGGATGATGCAGCTTCTTTTTGCCAGTGGGACATGGGATTCCATGGACACAAAAGTTTGATATTTATTTAAGCAAAGTCTGTATCTGCAAAAGAACACATTGCATGCAGGCAAAACACTTGAGGGTCTGTGGATCATCATGACTGGTAAAGGGTATGGCCTTATGAAAGTTAGGGGGCCTGTCTAAAAAGCGCTGGGCAGCTATATTTGTTCTCTGGGCCCTAAAGTTTTCCACCCTGAGTTTTAACTTGTTTAGTATGTTGTTTAGGCAGATGCTGAAATGCTGCATTCTGGAACTTAATTTGTTTACCTTTTCATAGGACTAAGTGCAAGCAGAGTGCAGTGGTTTAAATAATGATATTTTGTTAACGAAGATACAATTAAGTTCTCAAAGGTATCTAATTGAAACTTTAGAGAAAGATTTGAAATTGACTGTTTCACATTGTGTGTTAAATGAATACAGAAATGATTTTTCTTGGTGTCTAACTGGTGGACTGGGAGAAAGATATTCCCAAATATGACTACAACAGAGATAGCAACTCTTTCTGGCCAAAGGGGTTCAGTCCCTCTTACTTTCTGGAAAACACAATAAACATCCATTTTAATGAGTGATGTGGAGATAATCACATTTGCTTTCTCATGATCTGTTGATTGAGGAAGGGACTATTTAATGGTTACCAGAAGCAAAACTGAACTAAAAATATTTTTTTAAACTGTTTTGTTTTGCTTGGTTTTCTGTCAGTTTCAAAAGTGATGGGATCTCAGGGGCCAGAAAAAAATATGAAAGTGATGCTAGACTTCCGAACAAGCCTGCTCTATTGTGTACTTCAGTCAGATTTCAACCCTGTTCTTTTTCTCCTCAGTACCTAGGGCTCCTTAATTCCTTCATTGCAATACACTGTAATGAAAGGCATTTGTAGAATTTTGGATTGTTTCTATTAAGGTATAATTCAACAGTCCTACATTCTGTACTAAAACAAAGTGTAATTTAGCCACATTTCAGGTGAAAAATCCATGGGTGTTTTTCCACTGTCACTAGAAGTACCCATTAAGTACCCATTAAGTACTTAATGGGTACTTCTAGTGACAGTGGAAAAACACCCCAGGTTTATGTAATCTTTAATGAAATTATAGAAGGCTGAGATTTTACCTGGAATTTTCATGGTCATTTAGTATTGTACAGAATTTTCTGAAGACTGTATTATTTTGGTCAAATAGTTTTTAGTACTTAAAGTAGTCCATTAATTAACAGAAGCTTTGGCACTGGCATTTATCTCTTGGTGGGATATATTTTTTGTATACTGTATAAACCTCGTATTGTATTTATATCAAAATATTTCTACCCCACTCTTTTACCCCAAGGTCCAAGGGTGGGTCACAATATGTAGTAAAAACGGGAGTAAATATTGATACAGCAACGTAAAACATAGTTAAATACAGCCACTTGACTCTTGCACAGCAATATTACTCCAAAGCCTTGGGGAAGTACCATAGGAAACTCTCTTATGTTTCTCTTCCCCACAGACTTCTAAGGTTAACTGAACTGTATGAAGGGCCTCCCCTAGAGAACTGACTGACTTATTGGGTGTTTTTCCACTGTCACTAGAAGTATCCATTAAGTACCCATTAATGGGTACAAAAATGCCATTACGTACCCATTTATGGATACTTAATGGGTACTTTTAGTGACAGTGGAAAAACACCCATTTTTTGAATTTTTATCCTTCCCTATACCCAAAGGTCTCAAGGTGGATTACAGTATTAAAAACCACTGAACATATAAAATGAACATTAAAACCATAACAATGCCTAAATGTGGGGAGGAAATACAGGTCTGTATGCATACATGCAGTATTTGGGCCTTCCCCACTGCCGTGATTTTAATATGTTCAATATGTTATTGGTTTTATATGCTGTAGCCCACAAATAAATAAAATAAATAAATATATAAATAAGCTGTTTTAGATTGTATATGTGTCAGCACCCTGAATTGGTGTAGGCAATCCATACTGGTATTTCAAGACCAATGTGTGGTGCATCTGGTCAGAGGCTCTTTGTCAGTGATCAGGATACTACATTTTGCCCTAGTTCAAATTTCCAGACAATTTTCAAGGAAAGCCTTGAATGTGCTATAGTTTATTTATTGGTATTTCAACCCTCATTTAACTGTATGTAATAGAAAAGGAAATATATGATCAGTTGACACCAATGACTGTAATTAAGCTGTTGGTTCCCGTGTAACTAATAAATCCCAAATTAAGATCTTGCTTTCAAATAATATGTATACTCCAAAGCAAGGAATATGTAGCACTATTGGCAGAAGCTTTTAGAAATCTGCTAGGTTTGAGTCATGATGCTTAATTTCTCTCTGCACTCATTTTTGCAGGAGTGTAGCAATGGACATTAAACAGTATAAGGGTGTTTTTCCACTGTCACTAAAAGTACACATTAAGTACCCATTAATGGGTACTTAATGAGTACTTCTAGTGACAGTGGAAAAACACCCTAAGAAGACCTAAACTCTTGTTTTTCCCATGGTTACATCTGGTGCGCATTCTCTATCCTTTGTAGTGCAGTGATAAAACATAAGGAGAGAAGCTTGACTGTGAAATGTTGTTTGTAATTTTGCGTGTGCCAAGTTTTCCAAATTGTGATGATTCATGACTCCCCCAGTTAATGACCCAAAGATTTGTTGACCCGTGTTCCATGGCTATAGATGGGGATCGGACTGCATGGTTTCTGATATCTGGAGTACTGTATTTTCTGGCGTATAAGACTAATTTTTAACCCAGGAAAATCTTCTCAAAAGTTGGGGGTTGTCTTATATGCCGGGTGTTGTCTTCTGATACGGCGAGTATATCCCAAACTCTATATTTTAACTGGAAAGTTGGGGGTCATCTTATATGCCCAGTCGTCTTATACGCCAGAAAATGCATCTCTGGAGTGCTGCTTCCTGTGTTGGCAAGGAGTAGAAGTAGCAATTTGGCTACTGTCATCTAGGCATCTTCTGTGCAAGGAAAAGTACTTAGTCTTGAACCCTCTCAAGCACCATTGAGTTTTTTAACTACATCTGGTGCAGCAGCCTGCTTGAATTTCTCCCATACTTTGGGAAAACCTAATAAAGGCAAACCATACTGTATAATAATTTTAGATAGTTCTACTGTTTTTTCTTCCTTTGATTAGAAATACAGTCTGTTTTAAGAGGAACAGAGTAGTCCAGTATGGATCTGTTTTATACAGTGTTTTAAGCATGGATGTGAGACATTTGTGTTTGCAAAGAAATTCCAATCTACAGTTTTTGTTTATTTATGTAAGTGACATGTTTTGCAGCTCCATTCAAGTGTGGCATCTGTTACAGCAACAGTCTGAGGTTTAGTTGCTTACAGGGAAAGTATACATGAACAGTGCTACATTAGGGAAGGTTGTCATTCTCTTCAGATAAGATTTTTGAGGTTATTCTTACTGAAATGAAATATATATACAGTATATATATAGCAGAGAAAGAGCAGGCCTTCCTATAGCATTGGATTAAGAGCACTAGGTTAGAAGTCAGGGGTCTGTTGATTCAAATCCCCGTTCAGCGACAGAAGCCGAATCTTCCCAGCTATGCATAAAATCAGTTCATTGCTTTGTGAATGCCTTGGAAAAGGGAAAGACCTAAAGAGTAAATCCTGACAGTTCTGTGGACCACTGGTCATTCCTTTGGCAGTTTCTGTAATTGTAACTTACGCTTAGACCATGTGATATGTAAATAAATAAAATGATAAATATACTAACTTGAGTTATATCAAGTATAATACTTTGAAAGTCTCAAAACAGCCTCCATTTTATTCCTCACATCTTTATATTTGCCAAATGGCCGGTGGGCTCTTTATTGTACCAGACCTGCTTGATAAGACAGTATTTTCATTGAATATGCTTTCCCCGCAGATTTGGAGTCAGCAGGACCGTCAGTGCATCCTCGGTGCCTTAGCACAGTTGTTACTGGATAAAGAATGCACACTTCTCATTGGTCATCAGTTTCGTCCAATCTTGCTTGATTTGTTGGAAAGAAATGCAGAGATCATCAAATGTAGTGGCCAGATCAATCATGATCTTCATGAGAGACTTTGTGTGGCTATGAGCAAACTTATTGGCGACCATCCAGATGTGATGCCGTAAGTCACTTGATACCTAATAATTAGAGGGTATTGTTTTTGTGGTGCATAGCATTAACTGCTAGCTTTAAATATGCTTTAGATTTTTAACTGTACATTGAAACTACTAGATAAAAAGGAAAATTCCTGATGTGTTTTTTGAACACAAGAAGATGACTTTAATTGACAAAAGCATGTTTAAAGCACCAACAGTAAATTGAGAGCCACCATAGTTTAGTAGATGAAGTGTCTGATTAAGATGTAGGAGTTCCTGTGTTTAAATCTTGATTTAGAGCCTGTTTGCACTTGGCTTTATTCTGGAATATATTCTGGACTAAGAGCCTGCTGTTCACATGCTAATGCAGGCTACAGCAGGCCGCAGGTGAAGCCTGTCAGTCTGTATTAGCATGCAGACAGCAGATCCCTATCCTGAGATATATTCCAAAATATGGCCAAGTGCGAACAGGCCCTTAGTCTTGGAAATACACCAGGTGATCTTAAACCAGCTACTGCCTCTTAGCCTAGCCTTTTACATAGGCCCTTCCTGCACTTGGCCTTATTTTGGGTTATTTGCCAGAATAGGAACCTGCTATCTGTATGCTAGTGCTGACTATGGTAGGCCCCAGGCAGAACTTGCTGTAATGTGTGATAGCAAGTACTTATTCCATGATATAATGGGAACAGGCAATCATATATCCCCTGTTTAATGTTCTTGTCATTGCAATATTTAGTTTCAGTTTGTTCAGACTGTATTTTGAGAAAAATGGTTTTAGGGGAAAGTAAGGGAAGGAGCATAAAGTGGCAGTTCTTTTTTTTGTTTGTTTATTTCAACACATGACCATTTTAATAGAAGGTTCAGTTCTCCAAATTCTCCAAAATGTAGTTTTATTGTGCTGTGAACAACCTATAGGAGTCAACTTGATACATTGAGGGAAATGAAACCTGCTCTGAATTTTGGTTACTACTGTGGTTACTTTAGTTATGTAACTTTTTTGTAGATTTGCCTTGAGATACTTTAAAGATACCTCACCAGTGTTCCAAAGACTATTTTTGGAAAGTTCAGATACAAATGTTGTTCGATATGGACTTCGGAGAATGAAACTAAGGGATCTCATGGAGGCTGCATACAAATTCCTCCAAAAAGAGCAGTCTGTATTCAGAGAATTGTGGGATTGGAGTGTTTGTGTTCCTTTACTCAGGAGTCATGATACTTTAGTTCGATGGTAAGTTTCATGTCTATTTGTATAACATTATAAAGTGACAGTAATGTTTATTGCAATCCGTAAGCTATAAACTTACTGGGTTCTGCTTTTAAAGCTCACAATAGGATTATTGTGCCATAATGTCAAATTGACAAGAAAGAAAGGTGTGATTTTCCTTACGCCAGTGTTCTTTCTGGAAGGTGAGTGTAGAATAGCTAATAGCAGCTTTCTGTTACCCCACTTCAATACTGACCGACCACTAGATGGTGGTAAATCACTATTTTACTATATAGCTGATCCAGGCTCCCAGTTGTGTGGTGCAAAGCCATTACAGTTTCCTGTGGAGAAATCTGTCGATAAACAAATGTTAACAGATGGGCCACTACAGTATTCTGCCCTGTTCTTTCAGGAAGACCATTCTTGTAAGCGATAACATGCCTTTCTTGTGGGAACTAGGATAACTAAAAGTCCAGGTGGCTCCAATCAAAGTTTTTGTCCCAAACATTCCCATATAAAGCAGCCATATTCTGCCCTAAAAGGATGATCTTATTTTCTCAGACATCATTTTGCTGAGGCCTGGTTCCATGGAGTAGTATTTGTAAGGTCTGTAGAGGAGGTCACTGTCTGGTAAATCTTCTGCACTGCAGTATAAGAAGTGAAGCCTGGGGAGCTGATGCTGACCCTATCCAAGTTATGCAGATTCCAAGTTTCATGTAACAACAGAATGAGTGCCTAAAGCCATGTTGCAATGACCTTCTGAGAAGCTTAAAGACCAAAACTGTGTGTTAATAAGGAGGAGAATCTTCAAAAAGACTCTTTCCTCTCCAGTATATATTTATCACACTCCTGACACCTACAATTGCCAAAAGTGTTCAAAGTCATTACAAGGCATGGGACAAAAACATGGCAAAGTGGGTTTTCTCATTGCTGTTAAATTGGAAATCAATATTAGGTCAAAGTACGGAAAATGTAAACACAGTACATGTTTAGGAAGGCAGTGAAGACCACACCTCTTTGCCCTGACCTTTGGTTAAATGTGGAGATATTTTTCGCTTTCCACTGGCAGATGCTGTTATTTTAATTTTTGAATGATTGATTTTAGATGTTGTTACTCGCCCAGAGACCTCTGAGTATAGGGTGGTATAAAAATGTAAATAAATAAATAAAACAGGGTCAAACCTGATAACTGAATACAGAGTGATGGAACAGCATGATTTCAAGGTTCTTCCAGATAAAAAATCCTCCTAGATGAGATAATTGCTGAAAGAAAAGTCATCTTGTATATCAGTCCACTGTAGATGTCTCCTTATTAGGTTCAGATAGATCCTATGTCTTGGCTCCTTTTAAGAGAGTGAGAAGATGGTAGAGAACCCAAGTATAGCTCTCATGTCAAGGATAAGTTGGAGTCCTACTTCTTGATGGTATTGAATCGAGGATCTTGATCCAAATCCCTTTACAAGAAGTCAAGGATGTATAGAACCAGTGCTATGAAGGGGACCAACTTCAAGAATCTGTACACAGAAAGCCTTTCCAAAGAGGAGTCGTAATTTCTTTTTTCCTGTCCTTCTGAACATGATCAATATGTATACTTTCATATTACTGAATAATATTTGTTTCTTAGGTATACTGCTAGTTGTCTTGCTCTAGTCACATGCATGAATGATGAGCATCGATTATCTTTCCTGAAGAAGATCTTTAATCCAGAGGAATTAATACATTTCAGACTTAAGTAAGTTTAAGTTTTTTATATTTAGCTTCTCCATGTGATATGTGTTCTTATTTAGCAATTTGCATATGAAATAGATTGTTTATGTCCAAATCAGAACATTGTTGTAACAAAATCTACAATTTTGACAGGTTGTTAGAGGAATCACGTATGCAGAATGTTGAACGTGCCCTCGTCTTGGCCAACCCAGACGTAACCTTTTGGAAGAAAGACGAAAAATTGCGATATACCCAAGGAGAACTTGTATCTGCAGATCTTTCTGCAAAGGTAGTAGCAGTATGTGGAGTTGTGCTGCCTGCACAGCAATTTGAGCCAAAAGAAAATGTAAGTGAAATGCTAATACATAAATCTGACAGCTTGGTTCTTAATTCTTGTGAACAAAAATCAGTTTGTAGGATGGTCTCAGTGACAGATGGAAGAGCAACATGTATATTGTCTTTAGTTCTGTGTGGCACCAGAGTCAGTTTCAGAAGACTGGGGCTATGGAGGGTTTCATCAAAAGTTACTCTGGGTTTTTTTTACAACTATACCCTATTACTATTTTAAAGCTTTCCTTTGGCTGAGATGAGTGATATTAGAGAGGAGAGACCTTTTTCATGGTGTTATCTTAAATTTTATCCAACTCGCACTACAGCCACAAAGCTATGACAAACTATAAGCAAAAAATCAAAATATAAATAATTTGAAAATATAAGAAGCAGTTAGATATCTTTGTTGTTCACTCATTAAGTCATGTCTGACTCTTAAAGACCCCATGGATCATAGCACATCAGAGCCTCTGTCCTCTATTGTCTCTTGGAGTTTGGCCACACTCGTATTTATTGCTTCCATGGTTCTGTCTCTCTCATTAGCTGCCACCTCCTACTCCTTTTGCCTTCAATCTTTCCTGGCATCAGGGTCTTTACTAATGTCATTTCCTTTTCCTGTGGATCATCTAAAGTCAGAAATCTCAACTGTTACTCATCTGTCTTGGGCGACCCTCCATGGCATTGCTCATAGCTGTGCAAGCCCATCCTCCACAACAAAGCAGTGATCCATGAGGACTGAAGATTCGTCTGTGTGATGCAAGACCCAGCAGTATTATTACCTAGCCTTTTGTAGTGAGGACCAGGATAGTAAGCAGTGTGTAGTGATCTTACTTTCCCAGGCCAGTGATTAGCCTTCTGCTTGCAGGATGATGGTCCTTGCAAGTGTAAAGAGGCTCACCATCAGCTGCATGTATTTTCATTAACCTGAGTTTCTTAAACAACAAATCTTGATTCAAATCTGTTACACGTTTCTCCCCATTTAGAGCAGAAATTGACAGGTGGAAATTACCTTAATTTTCCTGTAAAAATCATTTCCCTTTATTTGTTGTGTGTTTCCGGAGATGCCATTATCAAATACAACAGATAACATCTTCACAGCTGAATGGAGCAGAAAGGCATGAACAGCTGGGTTAAGCCACATTTTCTGATACTGCTGTTTCTGTCTGGATTTTCCCCGCAGCTGCTTGTATGAAAGGGGATATGGCAATAAGACAACAGTTGATTTCGTGTCATTTAGACTGGTAGTTTCGTTTGATGCTCACCAACAATATTGTGCCAGTTTAATTAGTTGAGATCCTTGCTTTCCCTATTCCAGCAGGAGAACTCCGTGAATCGGTTTGTGCTGGTGAAGTCTGCTTGCACTAGTCTCCACAAGCTTGCTATGACTGTAGCTTCACAAAAGGCAGTGTTGCTTGAAGGGCCAGTGGGATGTGGAAAAACTTCTTTAGTTGAGTTCTTGGCAGCAGTTACAGGCAGAACAAAGCCACCTCACATTCTGAAACTTCAACTGGGAGACCAAACAGACAGTAAGGTAATAAAGAAACACATCATTTCCATTTTTTGGGTGTATTGCAAGGTTCATGGTAAATGTATAAACGTGGTGAAGTCACCATCACAGGAGAATGCATGTTTTTGGGATAAGTGCTTAGGATAATTGTGAGTTATCGTATTCAGAATGTTTAAGCTACGAAACTATATTTCAAAAATAATAGTGATAAATATTTAGTGAATTAGAACTAGAAAAAAAATTAAATTTTGGACTTCTTTAATGCTTCTCAATTAAGGACCTAACTACATGCCGTATTATGGACGTGATGGTATCCAGGATAACCATGCTTCATAAGGGATTTAGGTCTTCTGTGATCTTGATTAAATGTCTTTTCTCCATGCCCAATAAAAACTGACGGCATTGGATAGAAATTACTCAAGACTTGTAGAGGACGAAAACATAAGAAATCTAGTAGGAATCAAGTTGCATTTTAGAAATGTTTCATGAATATTTTAAGAGCAGATCAGTATGTTGTATGAACTGCGTGTTAAAGATGTCCCTGATTTTTTTCGCCTCTTGATAGTCACTGCTGGGCATGTATCGTTGTACGGATGTACCAGGAGAATTTGTATGGCAGACAGGGATTCTTTGTCAAGCTGTCAGCAGAGGAGATTGGATACTCTTGGAAGATATTGATTATGCTCCCCTAGATGTGGTATGTATCTGTGAAATGTGTTATTTATGTATCCAGGATGGCGGGCATAGGTTCTCTAAAAGACAGGCATTTCTTAAAGTAAATTGCTTAATTTGTTATGTGTGACATTAAATAAAGAACAGCATATCTGTTTATGTGCATTTTTATCATGCTCATAATTTACTGTAATCTACATAGATGAACCTGAGATTTCTGCATAGAGTCTTAAACAGAATACAGTGGTACCTCGACATACAAGTGCTCTGACATACAAGTGTTTTGAGATACAAGCCGCTGAGCGAGTGATATTTTGCTTTGAGATGAGAGCAAGATTTGAGATACGAGTATGTAAATACAGTACAGTACATAACAAAAACAACTGAAGTGGTGTTTTGGGAGCTGGAATGGATTAATGGGAAAATTGCTTTGAGATACGAGCGATTTGACATAAGAGCAAGGTTACGGAACGAATTAAACTCGTATGTCAAGGTACCGCTGTACTGTAGAATGTTACAATAATCAGATAAAAAACATAGTAAAAACAACCAAATACATTCATCTGCCCAAATGCTGCAGGAGAGGTTTAAACTTATATGAACACCCCCATTTACTATAACATCGGCGTTTGATCCCTTACTGAGATAACCTATTTAACAAATCACCATAATTTGAGAAGGATCTGCGTGAAGATCTTTAGTCATTTGTGCAGCTGAGTTCAGCCCTTAGCCCTACAAATTGGTGGGGTGTGGTACACAGTCCACCCCTCCCCTGCAGAGACTATCCTGCATTGGCTCTCATTCTGCAGTTGTGAAAACCCTATTCAAAAACAAACTTGGTTACCCTTCAGCAAAGGAAATTAATGGTGCAGGCAATTCAGTCTTCAAGAATGGTTTTAGACAAGAGGCAGGAGAATCAAATCTATTTGATTTGTTAATCTATGCTTTGTTTTTCTGTTTGGTTCTTAGGTTTCTGTATTGATTCCTCTTCTAGAAAATGGAGAACTGTTGATTCCTGGAAGAAGTGATTGTATAAAAGTAGCTCCTGGATTCCAACTTTTTGCAACCAGAAGGTATATAATATAGTCTCATTAAAACACATTGATGCTTTTAGTGGTATTTCCTTACAAGATAATAAATATAGGAATAGAAAGACTCAATTTTTAAGCTCTGTGCATGTGTGAGAGTGTATGGAAAATCCATAATTCTTGAATTAAGGTAGATTTATTTCTCAGTCTAGGAAACATACTAGTGAATACTGAAGTTTTAAGATAGGGTGACAATTTATACTATTACTACATTTGTTATCTTCTAAAAAAGAATTGTTGGCAATATTCCTTTATATCAGGCATGTCAAAGATACAGCCCGCGGGCCAGATGCGGCCCGCAGGCTGTACTAATACGGCCCGCAGCTGCCGCCACCGGCCACCAGCGCTGCCGCTGTCCTCCTTCAGCGCGAAGGAGGTGAGGCGAGGCGAGGTGAGCGAGCGCGCGGCGGGACATTCCACTGCCCGAGTGCGCGGGCGCCGCCATGGACAGCCAGCCCCTCCTCTGTGCCCTAGCCACACCCCGGCCATGCCCCGGCCATGCCCCCAGCCCCTCCTCTGTGCCCTGGCCACGCCCCCTGGCCACACCCCCAGCCACACCCCCTGGCCCTGACAGTACTTTTTTTTTTAATCCGGCCCTCTGCAAAATTGAGTTTGACACCTCTGCTTTATATGGTTATTTAAAATACACTTAATTTTGCTGTGTTTCTTTATGGATGGACATTCTCTAGCTAATCATACTGCAAATTTTCTCCACCTCTTGCTAACTTTTTAAAATTTGTTTGTACTTTTGGTCCTGGTGCTGCAGCTAAGGGCTTCTGTAGAACTTAGTGTTTAATTTTGCTCTCTTTTCACTATAATGCTTTAGTAATATAGAAATGAATTTATGTCTTTGTTTGGCATAGAGTCTTCAGTTACAGTGGGGGATGGTATAGGCAGCAGAATAGCCATGCTGCCCTCCTGGACAAGTACTGGACAAAAATTCGGCTGGATAATATGCCTAAAGTTGAACTCAAAGAGGTATGTTGGTCATGGAAAAGGAGCGACTCATCTGCTTGGAAGGTCTTTTTCCTAAGTTTTCTTGTAAAAAAGCACTGGGCCTTATTCTGGATTATATCCCAGAATAGGGATCTGTCATCTGCACGCTAGTGGCGACTGCAGCAAGCTCCATGCAAGGCCTGCTATAGTTTGTACCAGCATGTGGAAGGCAGGCCCCTATTCTAGGATATAATCCAGAATAAGGCCCAGTGCAGAAAGGGCCTAGAAGTAGGTTCAGCTGAATTTATTGGGGCTTCTTCCTGAGTGTGCAGTTTCACTTGCATTTCTCATTCTTTCTCAAATTCTGATTTACTTCCTCCCCTTGAGTTCAAAATTGTCTTGTGGGTGATTGGAAAATGTTGATAAAAACAATAGGTTTCTACAACTAGTATGATGTCCGTAATATATGTCTTAAAGCCATGTGAAAATTAGATTTGTGGTATAAAGGAAACTTACACTGTTTTCATAAGGACGGAGGTGGGAGGTGTTGAGAAGGAAGCTGAATTGCTTCTGTTTTCCAATTGGATATTGGGCAGTGGCTTCAAACCGCTGTCCGGAGGGCATGTGTGTATTTTACTTTGAAGTTGCTACACCTGCGCCTCACTCCAAATGAGATGAGCCTCCTGACATGTGAAGGAACATTCTAACATGCGTGTAGATCCTGTGAAGATTGGGGCCACATGAGTGAGGGCAGCTCTGGGAGGCACAGCAGGGATTTGTCCCGCTTTACTTGGTCTTCTCACTGAAAATCTTCACGTTGATCCTTTGCTGGTTCTAGATCTTACAGCAGGGCTAGTGTCAATCACTCTAGCCTTTGGTCATAAATCACACTCTCTTTGTGGGTCTTATAGCCATTTTTCCCATGTGGCGGATTTGACATCTTCAGAGTAAAGTACTCAAATGCTTTTCAGGACAGTGGTTTGAAACTGCTGTCCAATATTTGACAGGTAAACTGAAGATGTTCATGGCAGTCGTTCCACTTGGGCTTCTCCATGCCTCTCACCTTGTGTGTATAGTCAAATCTTTTAAATTATTTGTTTTCTTTTATGAAGACTGAAACCATTAGTCAGTTTATATGAGCATCCTGCTGAATGCACCAAGAAATCAAGTGGTTGTGTGCGTATTGTTCATTGCTATGAATTGTAATAAGTTTTTTGTATTGTTATTAGAAGAATTTGGATTTGCATAGAGAACATTGGTTAAAGTCTTTTCTTGACTATTAGCCTCAGTTTGCATTTTGGGTAAAATACTTTTCTTACAGCAAAAGATGTTTTGACTTTATGGAATTGCCATATAGCAAATATAGTATTGAGTTTCACTGAGCTGTTAGACAGGTAGGTATACCTTAGCTCTTGTATCTAGGGGTGTGCTCAGAGTGAATTTCCACATTCAATTTGAGGTGAATAGAATGTGGAAATATTCAGTTCTGGCTGAATATTAGCCCCCACGGATGTGGGAGTATTCGTATCTGTACACAGATATTAATAGAATATCTGTGTACAATATGAATAACCTACCCCACCCCTCCATTCCCACCCACCCCCACTTACCTCACCTCCTTGCTGCTGCCATCCGCGGCACCACTGGAGCACCCCCACAGATAAGTGGGTGCCAGGGAGACGGGCTGTAGTGTTTCCGGGCCTTCCGGAACACCAAACAGGCTTTCTGGAACCTGGAGACAGGGCATTCGAGAACCAGTTTAACCGGAAGGCCTGTATTTAGGTTCCGGAAAGCCTGTTTGGCATTCTGGAGGGCCTGGGAAGAGGCCTGGGGCGCCACCGGAGCCGATAAGGGGGCTCCAGAGAGGCCCCGGAGAGGGAGGCCCAGGGAGGGAGCTTCTACAGATACTGGATTATCCGATTTGTGGACAGATAGGCCCTATGAATAGGTCCTATTCGATCCATCCATGAATGTAGGAATTCGGACACATTCGTACAGATTCCGAACGTGCCAAATTGTTCATGAACATCCCTACCTGTATCATACTTGCTTGATAAAATATGTTGAATTCAATTAACAGCAGTAGGAATTGCCTGGACAATTGTTTCTCCAGATTTGATTGATTATCTTATGTCATTTTTTAATCTTCTCTTCTTTTCCAGATTCTCCAAAAGCGCTATCCTAAACTTGCTGAAGTAACAGACTGCCTCTTAGATATTTACATGGGGCTTACTGGTGATAAACATCTCTCCGATACCCAAATTGCAGGATATGAGAAAATAATGGAAAACACATCACACGTAGCTGAAAACAAAGGACCAACTTTAGAAGGCAGAGAGTTATCTCTGAGGTATTTTAATACACAATGAAGCTGATTGCTTTCTTTACCGCGACCCCTTAATGGAGTTCCTCATGTTGTGGAGACCCCCAACCACAGGGGCAGAGCAGCTGGGAGGTGGGAGGGAAGGGCGGTGGGAGATTCGTCGCGACCCCTCTGAAAGGGTAGTTCGACCCCCAAAGGGGTCCCGATCCCCAGGTTGAGAACCACTGCTTTAGACTAAACTATCAAATTATTGTTCTGGGCTCCTTGTATCTTCCTAGTGAGAAGGCATTAATTAAGCAAAAATGAGGTGCGTTGACAGTTAAAGAAATCACTCAGTTAAAAAAACCTAATTGGTTAATAAAGTGTGACCAAAACTGTAGTAGTGTAAAAATGAATACTGAACAAAATAACTTCTCTTGTCTTAGGGATTTACTAAATTGGTGTAACAGGATTGCTTACAACTTTGATAGCTCTTCCTCTGCTGCACTGAATATTTTTCATGAGGTATGTGTCCTTGGTTTTTAGAATTGTTTTACCATATTCTGTAAGATACAAAACCATGTGGGAAATAAACCTGGAGCTGGTTCAGGTGCTTGAAACTTTCCCTATGATTTGCTTGTAGTTGCAGATGATGAATTAAACAAATTCCAGACTGATGTAGAATCAACTGTCAGTACTTCCCAGAGCCCCAACCCTGGTACCAAACGTGTGTTCGAATTCTGTGCTGAGGTGCTTTGAGTTTAGGAGTTTGTATGTAATGGTTAGAAATGTTGGCTGAAGGCCTGTTGTTTTTTTCAAGGACCTAAGCCAGTGATGGCGAACCTTTTGAGCTTGGTGTGTCAAAATTCGCAAGAAAACCTAGCTTAACTCGGGTGCTGTGTCACATCTAGAAATATCCATAATTTTGTAGCTCTAGTAATATTTTATTAAAAGCAAAAACAAATAATTCTTTACATTAGTGACTTTTGATTGCTGAATTTCGTTTGCTAATATTCAATTGAAAGTTGGTATTTCGTACCCTTCAACAACAAGCAAGCACTACACGCCCAAGTGCCAGGGTGACCATGTGTGTCACCCAAAAGGGCTTGGTGTGTCACCTGTGACACGTGTGTCGTAGGTTGGCCATCACCGACCTAAGCCAATTGTATGGAATTTCTTATGCCATAAAAGACATACTGATGCATAAGAGGCATATAATATACCAAGGAATATTTGGAAACCTTATCATATAGGTGCAACTGTGGGTTGGTGGTTGGCCACATCCCTTCTTGTTGATCATGACTCATGTGTGAAAATATTGATGCAGATGCTGCAGTGCCACTAAGATTTGATGCCATTTAACAGTTAAATGAAACTCAGTTTGTTTTGAAAGCATAAAAATGCTACTTTAAGGGGAAAACCAGATTAATTAGAAATCTCTGTTCTTCTGTTAATAGGCATTAGATTGTTTCACAGCCATGCTATCTAAGCAAGGAAGCAGGCTGCAAATGGCAGAAGTCATTGGAAGCAAACTGAACATTTCTAAGCATCAGGTAAACTGAGAGTAAATTTGATTTTGTGCATTTATTTGATTTACCTATTTTTATATTCCTCTGTCTTAGGGCAGGACATTGAAGATAAAACAATGTAAGGAGAGTTAAAACAAAATTAAAGCAGATTTGAACCAGAGAGAAAATAACATATAAGCTTAAAATTACAGTTGCTGCTGGGGATAAACTGCTAAGTTAAGTAAAGACTTGGATAAAGAGAGATGTCTTCATTGAACAGCTAAGTATGTAGAGGGAAGGTGCTTAATCCACCTCAGGATGAGGCTGTTCTGTAACCTGGGGGCTGTCATTGAGAAGATCCTCTCACAGATCCCCGCCCCTTTAACTTCTGAGAATAGCACTGACAAGAGGGTCTTTCCAACAGATCAGAAAGTTTGGCAGGAGGTGTTCCTTTCGTTCTTTGAACCCCAAGCTGTTCAGGACCTTTTAAGTGGCAATAATCAAAGCAAGGTTGACAATCCAGAGTCAAAAGCCAAAGTAAGGATAAATAGAGCAAAGGTCACTGGTCTGAAAAAAGCCAGAGCAAGAATGAACAAAGCTAAGTCCAACAATCCGAAGTAAAAAAAACAAAACAAAAACCCACCCAGATATTACAGTACTGATACAGATTAAGGGATATTCCGAAGCCATTGTCAGGAGTCAGGAAACACACAAACCGGAGGTTGCAGATGTCAGGGGAAAATGTCTGCCCATTTGGTTAGGGAGTGGTTGCTCTTTATACCTCTGAATCAGAGCTCAGGTGGCCGTATGGGTGGATCTTGATTGCTTGGTGTTTGATGCACAGCTGTAGTGATCTCTGGCAGCACAGGGCTGAATGTCTGGTGGACATGCCTCTGTGATGTTTATGTTGATCTGGCCTTGAGCTTCTGTCTCTCTGGCCTCTGTGCTATTTACAACTGGCACAGCTACAGAAGCTGTCTCTGAGCAGAGAGATTCTGCATCAGAGACAGCTTGCTGAGGCCATAGCTTGATATAAACTTCCTGTGAAAACAGACCCCATAAAGATTTATGGAATGATTTTTTGGGGTGGTTCATGAAACCCTTGGAATGAACTCCTAGGACTTCAACACTCATGTTATAATAGATAATTGCATGTGGCAAAGGCAGCAGCAGCAGTGGTGCTGTTGGGCAAATGGAAGAACATCCACCACACTGTGATTGCTGGCTAAGGTGTTTATTTTTTAAATATACCAATACTCTCTGTTGCCACAATTTTCTCTTTAAAATAGTTCCTTTTTTTGGTCCCTTCAAAGAGAAATTATTTGTGACAGCACAGGTATTTATAAGAAGGCATCTAATAAACGTGTGAGGGGGGTCACTGACTGCTGCTGGGTGAAGGGTTGTTGTTATTTTAGAAGAAAGTGTTCAATATATATGCTCTTTTTCTATAGGCTGAGTACTACTGTCAGCATCGTAAACCAGAAATTGTAATAGGGGAGCAAGAGGTCTCTATAGGAAGAGTTCAGCTCCTCAAGAAGCAAACTCACATGCTACTTATGCAAAGGTACTGGTGATTTCAGATCTTGCCCTAGGATCGTTAATTTTATTTAAGAATACCCTTCTCTTTAGTTAAATGAATTGTAAGGTAGGTAGCACGTAAGATAGTTAAAATTTGTCATTGCTGCCGTTTGGTGATGTTTAATTTTAGCAATTGAAAACTTGGCAGAGAATGTGTTTTTGGAATTACAGTGGTACCTCGACATACAAGTGCCCTGACATACAAGTGTTTTGAGATACAAGCTGCCGAGCGAGTGATATTTTGCTTTGAGATGAGAGCAAGATTTGAGATACGAGTATGTAAATACAGTACAGTACATAACAAAAACAAGTGAGGTGGTGTTTTGGGAGCTGGAATGGATTAATGGGAAAATTGCTTTGAGATACGAGCAATTTGACATACGAGCAAGGTTACGGAACGAATTAAACTCGTATGTCAAGGTACCACTGTACTGAAAGGCATAGGGTTGAAGATTTTACAGACACGGTTTTGCTAACTGAAGGTTTTATACATCATTGCATTGGCAGGAAAAAGCAAACCTTTGCTGCCACACGTCCATCTTCCATTTTAATTGAGCAACTTGCAGTATGCGTTGACAAAGGAGAACCTGTATTGTTGGTGGGTGAAACGGGGACTGGCAAAACATCAACTG
This sequence comes from Aspidoscelis tigris stejnegeri, assembly GCA_023333525.1. NCBI lineage: Eukaryota > Metazoa > Chordata > Lepidosauria > Squamata > Teiidae > Aspidoscelis > Aspidoscelis tigris. The sequence continues at coordinate 101,926,251 of JALMGA010000001.1, forward strand.
TTGGGTACCTGGCCTATATTACAGGTATAGTATAGTGGAATTTGGAAGTTTAAGCCAAAGTTCTCTGTGTGTTTCATGGGTGCTTCAGTGTACTTTGCCTCTGTTCTTTTTTTTTCAAGGACATCATTTGAGGGTTATCAACATGAACCAGCAGAGTGATACGGCGGATCTCCTAGGAGGGTGAGTGGCTAAGAGCATGCAAAGCTGTCCGTAACTGTCTCATTATTCAAATGGCCATTGAAATCTGCTTCATACAATGAGTCAAGCCTTAAAAGTTTCTATAGAGTGTTATGAGATGTACTCTGGCACTCTGCATATGCTCAGAGGCAAGGGATATTTTAGAATGAAGGGTTTGGTTTGACAGACAGATCTCTTGACAGCCAATCCTTAGGGAGGGGGAATGAATGAGTTAAATTTGATGCCTTTGAACTTGATGCCTTTTCATAGGGTATGTTAAAACCCGGACAGCAACTTTTCTTTATGGGCACAAAGTTAAAAGGGGAAAATGAGAAACAGTGGTAGGCGTCTCAAGTATCAAGGTGTCAAAATATAACTTTAGTGGGGATATTAATGGTGGCAGCAGACGCAGAGCGAGAATGAAAAGCAGCAGTTCATTTGGAGGAAGCTGAGGGAAATCAGCCAGTCAAGGTGTAGTGCTTAAAAGAAGGGTGGAACTCCACAGTTTAAGTCAGAATTGTGCTCTTAAGCTGCTATGGAGAAACAAAAAAGAGGAAAGGAGGAAGTCTTTGAGTTAGGTTGATGTCCAGACAGCAGGGATGTCTTGGAAAGCAATGCACACACTCCCAGTACTGAGGGGGCTCTATAACTCAGCCAGCCTTGCAAGAGGTTTTCGAATCAGATAGTTTTTGATGTTTTTGTATACGTTAATGAGTGGCACCAACAATGAGAAGGAGGAGAGCCCAGAAAGTCTGGGATAATCCACCAAAAAGGTTTCTCAGGCAAATCAGGCAGGACATTATAATTGGTAGATTAAAACATCATTCCTAACTAATATTACCCTGGAAAGCAGAGGTAGGTTCAGAGTCAGGAATGCCTGAAACATTTATGGTAGCAGGAGAACGTCAGAGGTGGAGAGATAACATTGGGCTCTCCTGTGTCCAAGATAGTGATTATCTCAGAAGCTTTTCATGAAGTGACCGTTCTTTTGCTCATGCATGTGTGTGCCCACACATGCACAGTTCACTGTCTGGTGTACCTTGAAAGGGTATACAATCTTCTGGTGTGGAATGCCCACAAAGTTCAGCCCTTGGTGTCCCCTGGCAGGAGCACCCACAACTGTGCCAACCCAGCTTCTGCTTTACTCCAGAAAGTATCCTACGGTCGTGATCTTGCAAATGTGGTAGGGGAAATATTCCCAGCAATAGATAGTGTCCACTTGATATTACTCGAGGAAAAGTAAATAAAAGGTGTTCATCCAATTTGATGTTGATTTGATAGTACAAGTTTCCCTTTACTGTATGGTGTATTGCTTAACTGTTGAAGTGGATCTTTCTTGTGCCAAACTGATAAGACTATGTTGATTCTGTGGGACAGCAAAATGGTTTCACATCTTCCAGGAGGGGCTGGAGATGGATTGAAATGAGGGGTGGAGGTTGATGATTAAGCATAAACCATTGTGTGAGCCACAAGGCTTTTAGGTTCAAGCGCCTTCCACTGCAGTGCTTTCACTTTAACTTTTGTCTGAAGCCTTGCCTGGCTCCTTCATAAAAATGGAAGAGGGAATCATCTCTCCATCTCACTGCCCCTTCTGCAGCTGGCTACAGTTTTCCTCAAAAAGTGTCTGTTTTCTTTGTTTCCATCCACCACTACAAAAAAAAGCTCTGTTCTGGAGCTTTGTTGCTCCTTTTTGCAGTAGGGACTGCCCTGAAAACCTATAAAGAGGAGGAGATCCCCTTGTAACCTGATGGTCTTTACCCTAAATTCTAACGTGCTAGTGTTGTTGCTAACATGAACATGGATTTCACAAGAACCTGGAAAGATAGAAGCCCATGTTAGAAGGCAGTGGGAGATACTAATGCAGCTGTGCAACATCTGGGTTTGCCTACAGGCGCGGTCAAAGCTGCATATCAGAGGCCTCGGCATCCCTGTCCATTCTCGTCCATCAGTCAGGAAGTTCCATCACAAGCAATGGTGGTAGAGCATTTTCAGCTAAGTGCTGATTAAAAGGATGCTGATAAATCAGCTTTTTTTTTAGTGCATGGGGTGGAGGATAGAATGCTCTGCCACTGCTGCAGGGGATGAAAGCACTGAAGTCGCTTTGGTGCTTTCATACCTGTTTGGTTGCACCCTAGGTCTATTTTTATACCTTAAGAAATGGTCAAGTGGAACAGCCATCATTTTGAACTGCATTTTCACACTGAATTTGCATGACATAGTGAAGTTGCTTAAACTTTGCTTTTCATAGTTGTATTGGGGCTGATGTTGCTCTGGGCCGTTGTGAGAGATTTCATCAGGGTATTTTTGTTCTGTCATCCTTCACAGTTACAAGCCGGTGGACAGCCGACTGATCTGGTTGCCTTTGCGAGAGTCTTTTGAGGAGCTTTTTGCACAGACTTTTTCCAGAAAGCAAAACCAGACTTTCTTGGGGCACATCCAGACATGTTACAGACAGAAACGCTGGCATAACCTTCTCAAGCTGATGCAGCATGTTTATAAATCTGCCATTACTAAAGAATTCAAGGAAAATGCATCAGGTGAGCCTTTAGCACAATTCTATGAAGAACGTATTGACTTCTTAAAAATATAGTGGCTGCTTCATTCTGAAATAGAATTTTAAAATATTTTCAGTATTATGTTTGTTAGGGGGTAATGGGGTGTCAGGTACCCCCCGTTGGTAATAAATCTTCGTCGCAGAGTTGCGCTTCTCCGTGCTGAGGAAAAATAAACTTCTGCCGTCCCGGGAAAGTACACGTCTCTCCCTCTCGGCTTGCTGGCTGTCAGCTCTTTGTCGCTGTCCTTCAGCACCTTTCGTCGCCCCTCCTTTCTCTGCCCACAGTTTCCAGCAAACAGACAGAGACAGATCTTTCTCCGTAGAGGCCTTTATTTGTATCGGTTACATGTCAGTATTTCTCTCCCTCTCCAGTCTCGATCAGCTAAGCAAGGGTAACACACAGCCGTGTGTGACCACATTTATATACTTTCCTTATCAGAGTTGGTGACTCACTTCCTGAGTGTTGCACAATCCTGTGCTTCCCCTGAACACTGTGTTGCACAAACTTGAGCGATTCTTGCACAATCCAACCTTGAGCACAGTCTGGTGATAGTTAGCACTCTGTGTCTCTTAGTTACCTTTCTGCACACATCTCTACATTTTCCTTATATGGGCTTTCCAGCCTAACAATGTTTCCTTAGGGAAAAAAATCCAAGATTACGTGGGAGAAATTTTTATCCTAAAGGTAGTTGTTGGAAAGACATCTATCACATTGGGTTTGTTCCTCTGATTTGGCTCTGGCAGAAGATGTGATTGGATTCCTCCTATCTGATCAGATTTCTCCTTTATTTTCACTCTGTTTTATCTCTTTGATAAAAACAAAAGGATAAATTTGAAGAGGTGATAACAAATACAGATGTTCTCTACTTTTGCCTGAAGTACGTATGTGAGTTTTGCAACCTTCATAACCTCTGGCCGTACTTGGGATTCTTCACCATGGCTATGAAACTGATAGGGGCCTTGCATTGGGTTAATCCTGATTGTGCTTTCTGCTTAGAAGGTATAAATACGCATAAGCAGAAGAGGATTTTTTGCAGTGAATAACCTGTATACCTAATTCTACTAGTTTCACCTGTTACTGTGGTTGCATCCAGTCCTAGATTTCCAGACTCTGGATTATTTTCACAGTGAAAGATAGTCTTTTCTGCATTTTTGCTGAGATTGTCTAAACATCACTGTTGCAGTATTTTTGCTCTATAATTTGTCTTTCTTTCTTTAGGCTCACCATTGAAAGAGAAATGGGAGGAGCTTGGTTTCCAGCTGAACCATGCTCAACAGCAGATGAAGATGACAGAAAATGCTTTAGTCTTTGCCTTTGTCGAGGTAGTAATTTTGCTCTTGGCAGTTTTCACTAAATGATAGTCTTATCGATAAGAGTTGAAAAATATCATACCTTATGGAATTGTGCTGCACACTTCTGTAACCTTTGGATAGGACAGAATGAGAATCTCTTCTGCTAGTCTAAAACCTAATTCAAATGGCCTCTTTTACTGCTTTTCCTGGGGTGTTTTTCCACTAGCACTAAGTACCCATTGAAGCACCCGTTAAGGACCTATTTGGCTGAGAGCTAGATGACTCCATTTCCACTATAGACCCCATTAGAGACACATCTGTTTCCATCACAGCTAGGGAAATCTGGATCGTATGGGTCCTATAATCCGGATTTCCTGTAGACCCCATTAAAGGGGTCTACAATGGGGTCTTGAGCCATCAAATCCAGATTATAGGGAGCGTTTTCCACTACAATTGGGCAGTGGGGTCTTGAGGAGGCTCAGGATGGGGTGTGGAGGTACCCATAGGGCTTGCCCCAAACTCAAGACTTCGAAGTCTCTCCGAAGCTGGCTCCGAAGTCCCTCTGAAGTTGCCTTCAGAGATTAGTACAGGCTCCAAAGAAAAAACCCTTGTGAGAGCAGCTGCAGCTGTCAAAGGCTCCAGAGGATATTTGAAGTTAGTGACAGATCGCTCCAGAGATTCTTTGACATCTGGAGCCTTTGACATCTGTGTTGCCCTTGCAAGGGGTTTTTCTTCAGAGCCTGTGCTAATCTCCGAAGGCAACTTCGGAGGTTACACCCTTTATCCCCCCAAACACCTGGGGTGACAGGCAGACCCCCTTGTGGGGAGATCCGGATTTGCAATTGGGTGCTCCGGTGTTTCCACAGCAGGCAGGCTAGCACCCATTGCTATTGGGTGCTAGACCACCCATGGAAATACATTGGGTACTTCCCTTAATCCGAATCTCCTAGATCCGGATTAAAGGAAGTACCCATTTCTTATATCCGGATCTTCTTAGATCCGGCTTAAAGGAGCTCAGTGGAAAAACACCCCTGGTTCCATCCGATCGATAGGATTCAGCCATCTGGACAAACAGATTACACTTCTATGACATAGGATGCTTAATTGCTTTAATTTACTGTCACATTTATTTTTCTTTGAGAACACAGCTCTCCATTTCAGATTATATGGGGTAACCCTGCGTCTCTGTATAGTGGCATGCTTTTATCTGTAAATAATCAGCTGCAAATAAGGGGAAGGTTGATTTCTTAAGGCAAGTAAGGAGGAACAATTACTTAACGTCAGGAAAAGATAAATTGTCTGGTAATGACAAAATTGCTTCAACAAGGCTTAGCCAGGGGATTATAAGTGTTTATCTAAAATATTGCACTGCTTCCTAAACTCTTGACAAATATTCACTGTAAAATTAAAACAGTTAATATGTTGTTTCCCACCATTTGTTTCAACATGATGTTCTAGATAGTGTTAAGTAACTACGCATTAGTTTATTTAGTTTAACCTAAGTCTAAAGAATGACCAGTTTTGAGGATAACGTTGTGTATTTCAACTCATAGGTGCTAATTTCTCACCTCTGGCATATCTTCCTTTCTAGGGTACCCTGGCCCAAGCTGTGAAGAGAGGAGAGTGGATTCTCTTGGATGAAATTAATTTGGCTGCTGCAGAGACTTTAGAATGTCTGAGTGGTTTACTTGAAGGATTGTCTGGTTCCGTGGTTTTGTTAGATAGAGGAGACACAGGTATTTTTGTTTCTGAGTTGTATTATTTTAATTTCATTCCATTTTGTCACAGTGTGTTTGCTTTTTTGAAGAGTTTTAAACAGTAGTGTTCTTAAAGTTGAGTGCTGGAATTTTTTTGATATGTTCAACGCAGTCTGGCAAAAACATTTTGTGGGAAACTTATGGAAAATGGTTTTATTTTTCAGAAGATGAATCCAAGAAGGAATGCCTACAGATGGCTGTGTCTTCAGCTATTCTGCAGGAAGCAACAGATGGCGCACCAAGCTATAAAACCCCTGCCTGGTGCCTCCCTCCCCAGTCCTTCTGTTGCTTTATGCAGGACAGCGGAGTCTTGTATGGAAGTTGGGCCTGTGAGCTCTGTTTCATCATTTGAGGATCAGATCCAGGTCAAAGCGATTACCTCTAACACATCCCTTCCCAGGGATCTGTTATGGTGCTTTAACTGGATTCCATCTGAATAGGAGATGCAGGTTTTTCAGGCCTTTGTTCAGCGGATCATGGGAGCTGAGGTAACCCCGGGCCTTCCCCTCGGCATTACCATTGTCAGCCAGGTAGCCCCATCTGCTATCCTGTCCGATCCGATCCGGCCCTACTATGTCACACCTAGCCACTGCTGCGCTGACTCTAGCTTCAGTCCCTCGCCAGTCCCCCACAACGGGAGAATCTGCATCACCCCCCAGGCTTTCTTACAAGAAATCCATCAAGCTGTAGCAGGGGAGATGTTGGATTCCTACAAAATGAAGTCCCAACTGGCGGTTGAGGCGAATCCACCACCCTTGGGACATCGTGAGGGGTTGGGCATGAATAAATCTGACAGTGCACCATCTTTAGATGATTTATTTGGGGTAGATTCTGATGACCACTCCAGAGCTTCTCCTGGTCAAGGACTTAAAAGACCCTTGCCTGATGAACTGGCAAATCAAATCTCAGTCTCGTTGCCTAGGCCAAAGAAGAAGCACACTTTAACGGCCGGAGGAACCGACCCCTCCCAGAACCATACTATTGAGTCGGGAGGGCTGGAAGGGCACACCTCTCAGCGAGGAGGCAAGGAAAGCCACTCTTTTTCAAACAGCCACAAGGACACCAAAGGGAAGGCAGAGGAGTGTGTGTCTTCTGCTGCTAGCCCTGCCCCTTCTGGGCCTCAAAGAAGGAGCGATAAGGGATTTGGAGGACAGCTCCCTGTCGTGCCCAGCATGCCATCAGTGACAGGTCGCACTGATAACAGGGAGGGCTGTGCTAAAGCTCTGTCGGCGAGGGCCATGAGGAGGAGCAGAGAGCCTAGTTGAAGCCCACATTCCACTTCTCCCTGCTGCTCATTTCATTCTCCAAACCGCACGATTGGGTCCAAGTCTGGCAAGGCAAAAGGATCCAGCGGAGGCGCCAAGGGTTTGAACCCAGCCCCACACACATTATCGGGCTGGGAGCCAGACAGCTCGAACCTGGCCCCAAGGGCAGCAGTGGACTGGGAACCAGATGATTTCTCTGATAGTGGCAGCGATCCTGATGTTCAGGCCCTGTCTGAAGGGAAGAATGAGGAGAAAGGCAGCATCTGTGAGGGCCAGTATTACTGCCACCAGATGTTACGCTAATGTATATATAAAACAGCTGCCACCAGTTGTAATAATGGTGTTTGTCACCAGTTGCGTTAATAAAGCGAATTGCCACCGATTGTAATATAGAGTGTCGTTACAATGTTTAGGTTTGTTTTGTTTCACGAAATAAGCATTCAATTAATATAACGTGAGTTAGCATGCTTTTCTATAACTTCTTAAACTCTAACAATCATATAATATAAGACTCAGGACCCTAATTCCAGCTTCCTCAGCCAAAAGGCCATTTCCCCCCTTTGTTAACCATCCCTTGGTTAAACGATCAAAGGCAGAGAACACAGTTACCTAAGACTCCTTTAAATATCAGCCTAGGTGGCCAGCTTCAACCTGATTGGTTGTCACTTCGCCAGGATTCTTTTTCAACCTCCCTCCTGGAGAGCTAGAATAGCCCCTCCCTTGTCTGACTTACCGTTTCTAAATAATACACTTTGGTGACACTTTTGAACATATAGACATTCCATTTTCAACACACTTTGTGTTTTTTACCAAAATAACTTAATTTTGGGGGTGAGAGGTACTAGTGGGCACAACTCCTATAATCATGGGGGGGGGAAATAAATAAATAAATACTTATTTATTTATTTATTTTTAAACAAATATGCAAAGGACTAGGTGTCAGATGATGAAGATGAGACTATCTGACAACAGGAGTTAGCCAGACAATCAGCCTTTCCCAGGCTTTTCAAATTGGAAGAATTTCCTAAGTTGCTGCCACTCTATCTCTGGAACCGGTGGAAGCCCTGTCAGGGGAGTTGGCTTCTGAGCAAGCTAACTTGCTGATGGCCCCCGCCAAGCAGCGCTTAGTTTCTCCTTTGCCCAAATCTTTCAAAAGAATGATTTTATGAGAATGGGGAACTCCTTCTAAGGTAGCACATCTTCCTTCAGTACCCAGGAAGCTTTTCAGAGTGGATTCAGGAGACAAGGATTTTTGGTCTGTGCTCTTGGTCAACACCCCCTTCTCCACGCTGCTATCACAATCGGTCGCCCCCTGTGTGGGATATAGGCCCATTAAATTGCTGGCAGATCAACACATGGAGGCAGTGCTTTAAAAGACTTTTGAGACTATTTTGCTATCCATGAAAACAAATGCTCAGCTTTCTCTCTTCGCAAGAGCAGCTTTCAAGTGGGCAGACGTCCTATTGGAAGAAGCTCATCTTCCTACCTCTGTCATCCAGCCCGTTAAGTACTTTAGAAGGGTGCTTGCCTTGACTGCAGACACAGCAGTGGACTCCGTGCTTATGTACGCCCATGGGCTCGCACATTCGGTCTCAGCCTGGAGGGTGTTCTGGTTAAAATTTTGGCAAGTTGATTCTATGGCCAAAGCCAATGTCGCAAATGCACTATTTCTTGGAGGTTTAATTTTTGGAGAGGACCTTCTCAAGGATATTCTTGTGGAAGGGAAGGGCAAGAAGAAAACTTTGCCTTCCGGCCAACAAAAATCTCAGGAAATACACATCCCATCATTGGTTTCCAAGCCAACCATGACCAAGGAACATTACTGGTTTATGTTACATGTCAGGAGGGCTTTAACCACTTACATTAGGTGTTCCTCAGCCTTCATGAAGTCTGATGCCCTATTTGTCTTATATCACTCCTGCAAGAAAAGGGGAAAAGCTTTGGCCAAGACAATATTCTCCTGGATTGTCAACTGTATTCAATCTTCTTACAAGCTGTTAGGGAAAGAACCACCTGAAAACATATGAGCTCACTCTACTTGCTCTTCTGCAGCTTCAGTAGCTCTTCTCAATCGCATCTCCTGGGAGGAGATTTGTAAGGCGGCAACATGGAAAGCACTTTCCACATTTACCCGTCACTATAAGTTGGACCTCTTTAGATCAGCTGAAGCTACATTCAGGAGAAGGGTACTTCAACGCATGTTAGAGGAAGATGCTCCCTAGTCTCCCACCCAGGTGGCCTTTTCTTGGGTACTTACCATCTGTAGGCATTCCTTCTTGGCTTCATCTTCTGAGAAAGGAGCACTGGTACTTACCACGAGGTGGTGTTCTAGAAGATGGAAAGAGAAGGAATGCTACCCTCCCTTTGACTAGGGAGACAAATGCCATTTTCACCTTCTCTTTCTGGGAGCTATCCTTTATTTTGGCTCCAGAACGACTGAGGAGGGAGGCACCAGGCAGGGGGTTTATAGCTTGGTGTGCCATCTGTCGCTTCCTGCAGAATAGCTGAAGACACACCTATCTGTAGGCATTCCGTCTCCATCTTCTAGACCACCACCTCACTAAGTACCAGTGTTCCTTTTTCTGCTGAACTGAAAAGATGCTCAGGATTTAGGACATATAAAGATTATGTGCTTGTTAACTGGAGTTGTGATGAATCCAAAACAGAACCTGTTCCTAGCGTAGACATGAACACTTGGCCCTTGCCTGTTTGCTTAGCTTAGTAGTTTTAGGTGAAAGACCATGGTTGGTGTCTCATGCTTTGGGTATTTCCTTTGTTGTTGAAGGGGCATCTCCTTTCTGTGGAAGTAAAGCAGATACATGCAGAGCTGCAGGGATATTTACAAACTGGCTTGTAACAATTGGGTTAAGAGTTCTTTGTGTTGATCCTCAATCCCAGTAGACTAGAAAAAATAAAATGAAAGGAATATGTTGATTGTCGCTAAAACCATGTAAAGAGTTAGAGTTAGGATTAGGATTTGGGTTAGATTTGGGGTGAAAACTACCAGGTAACAAATTCAAGATCTTTTCTGGCAGCAATACAGAAGTGAGATGCTCTTGCTTTCTGGGTTGTTTTTCTGTGTTTCAGTCTTGTCCTGGTTGGTGGTGACACCGAGTTGTTAAGACATTGCTAAGATGCTTCCATCACACTCTACCCCAGCCAATTCTTTGCTAGTCGTCCCTTAGCATCTGGCCATGCTGCTTAACTGGTGATGGTTAGCATCTAAGCACTTCTGGGAGGCACCAGGTTAGGGGTGGCAATTTCAAGGTTATTTGTTGCAATACTTGATTTCTTTTCCTAAGGACAGTCCTGAAATTACTTGTGTATGCTTTTTTGTTTTTTAGAACCTCTAGTTCGTCATCCAAATTTTCGTTTGTTTGCTTGTATGAATCCAGCAACAGATGTGGGGAAAAAAAATCTTCCTCCAGGAATTCGGAACAGGTAGAAGCATACGGTCACGTTTTTTTTGCAAAATTAATCTAGTGCTAAAAACAACTGTAGCCCTAAGGTTTTGCTGCAGGTTACTTGGAATAGCATGATAGTTTCTGTTCAGTCATCTCAGCTGGTGTACTCTAGATGCTAGTTGGTTTACATGGCAAGCGTAGAGGAGCATTTCTCCTTAATACTGAAGTGTTCTATTTAATCACCCAATTTCTGTTGTGGTTTTAATGTCTGAAGGACGTTCAGTTTCAGTAATATATTCAGATCATTTTTTAATCACAGCTCTTATTTCAAGTTCTTTAGAAAGCGTGATTTATTAATCTTTTTGTGCCTCAGAAGATAAAGATAATTTTGTTAAATTGTACTAACAAAATGATTTGTTCCTCAGAAAGTTTGCTTCTCTAGCCGAACAGTGAGACTGTCTTGAACATTAATATATTCCCTACTAATAATCTGTTTAGCTTTATTTTGTAGTATAATGTTGACAGGCATGTTCCTATTGATTGTTACCGGTTAAGTTAGAAAGATACGGGGAAATGAAAGACAAGCATTGAAAAACAATCAGACATCTTGCAATGTATTATTGTCTTTCAGGTTTACAGAACTTTATGTAGATGAATTACAAAATGAGGGAGACTTACAGATTCTTATCATGGATTATCTGAAAGGACTGAACATTAGCAAGAACGTTGTGCAAGGAATTGTAAAGTGAGTCTTTGTATACTGATGAACAAGTTACATTTGTTGCTGTTCACTTTTTAAATTGTATCTGGTTCTTCATGACCTGTTGGACCATAGCATATCAGGCCCTTCTGTCCTCGCTTCGATTTTGCCTAAGCTCATGTTGGTTGCTTTCATGACACTATTTATCCACCTCATCCTCTGCTGTCCCCTTCACTTTTTGTCTTCAATTTTTCCAGCATCAGGGTCTTTTCCAGTGAGTCCTGTCTCATTATATGAGCTTTAGCTTTAGTATTTGTCCTTCCAGTGAATAGTCAGGGTTGGTTTCCTTTAGTATTGACTATATTGATCTCCTTGCAATCCAAGGAACTCTCAAACATTCTTCTCCAGTCTCCAGTTTGAAAGCGTCAGCTGTCCAACTAAATACAGAGTCAAAAGAACATGCTACCTGAGGCAGATTAAATTAGTTTGGGAACAGATTTTAAGTAGGTGAAGCAACTTACAAAGGAACAGTTTATTGAGGCCCCTCAACTGGCATTATTAAATGAAAATACAAATCATAATCCTCTAGTGGAATATTTTATGAAGGAAAGATGGGTAGTAGGTGGTTTGGCTTCCTTTTGAACTGTGCTAGATTGACAGTACATGATGATACAGCCATGTAAAATCAATGTTACATGTTACTGTTCCCATCTGTTGTTGCTGTAGCTGGGATTCTAGATCATTTTTAGACCTTTTTGAAGTATCTGTACAATAATTATTTACAGTTAAGCACAATTTATATAGAGGGAAGTCTGTATGTAGGCTTGAGGATGTGAAGATGCACCCTTCCTGCTTTTAAAAAGGCCACTTCTGGTTCATTGGGGGAACTTCTTATCTTATTGACTTCTGCTGCAATTGCAGTATCAAGCAATTTCATTTTGTTAATTCCATTTCTCGTTTCTTTTGTAGCTTTTACTTGTCGGTAAGAAAGGAATGTAAAACAAAACTGGTTGATGGGACAGGCCATAGGCCTCATTACAGCCTTCGTACTCTGTGCAGGGCATTGCGGTTTGCTTCATCAAATCCGTGTGTCAACATACAGCGCTCCCTTTATGAGGTGACCATCTGTGTCTTATATCTTTTTAAATCCTTAAAGGGATCAGCAAATGCACAGTATTAAACCAGTTTTGTGTTGAGTTTGCATATATTTTAATCAACATTTCAAGGGTAAATAAACTTTTTCTGGAAAGGAACAGCATGACAGAGTCACTTAAGTCACTGTCACCCCCTAGTAGTTCTGTCATTTTTACAGAAATGACTGGACACGTAATGGGTAGCATCATTCTTATAAAAAAGCAATAATAATGAAACAAGAACAATTTAGGAAGAAAGTCCTTTTTTTTTTCAATACTGCTTACACCATGCTTTTTTTGTTTGTTTGTATCTGCCTACCTGAGTGAAGTTTTCAGATTGATCTTTGTGGTAAAATGTCCTATGGCCTGTTTAGTTAATGTTAAAATGGCTGATTTTACTTAGGCCCTTTTTGCACTTAGGCAAAAGGGGAGGTCTGGGATGCCCTCGTTCAGAGCATCCGCTTGTGGGAGCATCCCCTGGCCTGGATAGTGGTGGAGCATTAAAATGTGCTCCACAACTCTACTGGCAGCGCCTAGGACACTGCCAGCACACTCCGGCACATACCGTTTGCCTTGCTTCCATATGAACGGTGCATGGGAACACGACACAGCCACAATGGTGTATCATATTTGCACTTCTGCATCCTTGATCTTCCCTGGAACGGTATCCCAGAGAAGTGAAGGTGAGGAAAGGCCCTTAACTTGTACTGCCATTTTGAGCGACATGTAGGATCTCAATGGCACTATAATTGCACGATAATTTTACTTCCATATTGAATGTAAAAATTGCACTTTCAAAAATAATATATGGTGTTGATTAGCATTAATTAAAGTTGAGTTGTAGAAATCTAATATTATTTTAAAGTGACATGTAAGTAAAAGGAATATTAACACTTGGACTGTCTCCCTAATTATGTATTCTTTAAAATATTCTCTCCCTCAACAGGGCTTTTGCTTAGGCTTTCTTACACAACTTGACAGAATATCCTATCCCATTGTTCAGAAGTTAATATGCCAGTATATTCTGTCTGGAAGTGGAAAAAATGTTATCAGACAAGTGAGTAATATCTTAACTTTTTATTTTAATGCTTTGTGCTATGTACAAATTTTACTTCATAACATCATCTGTTCTGGGAGGAGGATAATTTTAATTGATTTTACCAGTAGCAGTGTTGATATTTCAAGGAAGTTCCCTTCCTACAGTAGCTTTTTCACAGGTAGTAGAAAAAGAAGAAAAGAGGAAATTGAATCCTCTTCCTTTCTTCAAAGTACCATGTGCACAGATTTGGATTATCAGGAATATTAGACATGGGCCTTGTTTATAGAAAGCAGAGTAGTTGATAAGAGCTATATACTTTCATCTAAGAATATTCTGGAGTTATGGAAATAAAACCCTTGAGAAAATTTTGTAATAACAAGGATGGTTGTGATGCTTATCTTGGTTACTCTATTAAAGTGTAAATAGTAATTGATGTTAAGTAATCCACATTTCTAAGTTAGAAGAAATTTAACATGCGTAATAGATTTTGTACTTCATTATTGTATTTGTATGTTGTTGTTTTTTAATTCTGCAGATGTGAATACGTGCTCTTCACACAGTTTTCACTGCTAATGTGTTGCTAGGATAGTATGTTCCCATATGTATAAAGATGGCTATAGTTACGTACACAGCCAAATGTTTCTTTTTTATGCTGGGTCTAGGCTTCATTCCTTCTAATAAGGGAGAAAGGTGGCAGATTTTGCCAATCTCTACCCATTGTTGCTAGGGATATGCATAAATATTTGTGCCATTCAAAATTCATATGAATTCATACAAATTTCAACATCCGTGGGTGAATGGATGTGGCATTCATTGAAGCACTGAGGAAGCTTTAATCAAGACTGGATCTCCTCACCCCCGGCCTTCTTTCCCTGGCCTCCTGTCCCCCTAGGCCACACCCCTTACTTGTGGCTGCAGCTCCTATGCCCACAGCCTCTGCCACCTTTCATGTGCTCCTCTTAAGCCTCCTCCTCCTTGGGCTGAGTAGGACTTCTTAAGGTGCACCTCCTATACCCCCTTACCTTTGGCCACAGTGGCATCATCCTAGGCCCAAGTAGACTTGTGATGGTGGCAGCAGCCGCAGGAGGTGGGAGGGTGTAGCAGGTTGTGAAGGGAAGATTGGGTGGTTCCGTTTGCACCCAAATAGCTGAAGCCCCCCACACTCATACGGATTCACATGAAGTCAAATATTCCCCCATTTGAATCAAATTGGCTTTGTGCGTATCCCTAATTGTATCTGGCAGTTTGGTTTAGTATTCAGCAGCATTTCTGTGGAGACACTCAGCTGGTGTAAGACCCTGATATTGCACATCAGAGTATCTGAAATCTTTGGTCATATCTCTTAACTGTTGCAGAGTGCAGAGATTAGTTTGTTTGATGGTAAGATTGATTCATTATATCTTTTCTTTAAAAAAAACTTTCATATGTTGTGTTGTATTTTTGGACGCTGTCCTGTGTTTTCACTGGAATGGTGTTATCAATATTACCAAAATAACAAAAACAAAATATTTTCTACTTTTTTCATGTGAAGGATATGTCATCTTGAGAACACTGTTCTTTTGCCTGTTTAGTAATATGTATCATACATGAGTTTTGTTTCTACAAATTGTTTTTTAGCCATTACCGGAGCCTAAAGGGGGCCGAATGATTAAGATAGAGGGATATTGGATTTCAGTTGGTGACAAGGAACTCACTGTGGATGAAAGTTATGTACTTACACCTTCAGTCAAACTTAATCTCAGAGACATTGTCAGAATTGTGTCAGCTGGGTATGTTGCCTTTAAGTTATATATTTTTCCTTTCTGAAAACACAGTTTCAGTTATTGGTGGAAGCCTACCTTTTTTATTAAAGTTCTGTCAGGAAGATTGTGGTTCCCACAAGCGTATTGTTCTTTCCTGTCACTTGAGGTGAAAAAGGATCCTGGAATTGTCTCCTAAAAGTCAAATCAGTATTCAATAGACTCAAAGAGCAGTCTTTTCCCTGCAGTTTTATGGCATTAATGGCATTTTGAGTGGGCCTTTTCTGTAGGCGACAAGAAATCCAATAGTGAAGTACACAGTCATTACATTTTAGAGCCTGGAAGCTCAGAATTACTTTTAGTTGTTGGCCCGTTGCACTCCAGTGTCAGAAAACAGAGTGGGATAGAGGATCCAAAATAACACCCAATCCTGGTCTACCAGTAGGCTTTGACATAAAGATCTGCCAGTGTACAAATTGGTTCATGTGGGGCCTTTTTCAATGGTGCTCCAGGAAGCCCAGCTTAAGTGGCACAAGAAGTGATGCACTGCTGGAAAGGGCCCTCCTGGAAACTTTGCTCCCAGCTTTTGTAGCTTGTGTACTGGCCGTCCCTGTCCCACTCGAGGGGCATCCCATTGCAACATGGAATGAGTTCTGTATCCTGAGCCAGAGTCCTGCCATATCCCAGGATAGCAGGGGGAGTGCAGAGACAAACTTAGTCTTAAAAGGCTTATCAAGTTGTTATTAAGCTGTGGACAGAAAACCTGTAGAATGAATGAATAGCTCTGTGTCCAAATGTGAAAGAATCTCCAGGATGATATCCAGGTATTCCTTTTCTTAGTATCACAACTAAGAACTCCTTAAGACCTTGGAGTTAAGATTTTAAGTATTTGTATAATATGCAGAAATACATTGTGATTCGTGAAGGTACATGCTTCCTGTGGTTGTAATAGATGAGCCATGTAGTTCAATTCATTTATAAAAGGCAGCATAACAAAGCAATGCTGCCTGTTCATTGTTCCAAGTTTTGGTTCCTCTTTCCTTAAAAATCTTACCAAAAGCTGTTTTTCTTATGATTATGCCACACAATAGTAAAACAAATGCCTCTAAGTCACTTGGGAGGAATGCAGCCAACGGGCTATCTTCCTGCTCCAACCTAGTGTGACAGGTGGTGCTAGCTGCTCTATAAAATTATTTGTGCCAAATTCCCCTCTGCCACTCTAAAGACATAGGGTATGCACCCCTAGTAGATGGCCTCATCACAGGCATTTTTTTCCAAAACAGCAGCTCTTAGCACTGATAATTACCCATTGAAGGATTGGGGGAAAGGAAGTTGGAAGCTACTCTGCACAAGAGCTTTGAAGGATACTTCCTGGTTCAGCCAATATGGCAGGGCAGGTATCAAATGAACAGATATGGCTCTAATAGAAGCTGCTTTTCCTTGGGGAAAAAAGTCAGTCTTCAAAGATGTGCATAAGATGCTCTGTCTTATACTAGACTCACCCTAGAAGCAATACTCATTGCAACTATTTCCGTCACCTATTCTGTGTCAGCATGCAGGGCCTTGTGGTTAAAGTTCTGGTCTGTAGATGCTGGAGCACGAAACAACCTTGTAGCAAAGTCATTCAAAGGTGTGAAGCCGTTCATTGATCATGCTCTAGACAGCATTCCTTTTTAAAAAATATATTTTATTTTCTATAAGTAATTGAGCAAATACCAAACAACAACCATATACACAAACCATACATGTCACAAAGAACATACAATCAAAAGAAAAGAAACACCCTTACCTAAGTGTCCCTTTCTACTTGGTTACCTGTACCCTTTTTTAAAAGATATATTAATTTAGGCTTTAAACACCATCCTTATGTTAGCCATCTGCTTAGAAATATCTTTTCAGCCAAATCTAGGAAAGATCTCCTGTTCAATACAAATTAGTTGAATTGTTGAAATGTTATCAATTCCCCCCATTCTCAAATATTTCACTGAGAGATATTCATTCATCATGAGTTTCCATACTGTTCTATATCATTCAACTTTAGTCAGATTCAAGGCATATTTCCATTTGTGCACTGTACATTAGGTTACTGATACTAAAAGATGCAATAGATTTTGTTCGTCTGTTCCAATATTCAGACCTGAAAAATTGTCTCATAAGAATATTTTTGGAGTTCGTGGTATGCTCTAGACAGTATTCTGATAGAGAGCAAGAATAAAGATAGGGCCATTCCATTGAGTTTTCCGTTGTCCAGTTCCTCTAAACCTAGAGATGCCAAGCTGCCTAGGAGACAAAATACTTCCTATTCATTTGGGAGATACTCTTTTTGTGACTTTTGTTGCAGATATGGCAGTGTAGATCGCCAGTCGTGGAATTTTTTTTTTTTTTTTGCACACCTGCAGTATCCTCTTCCTCAAAACCTGTCTCTCTGGCTCTTCCAGCAAACAGGGATAGTACTCAACAATAGCAAGTGGGAGATAGGTTGGCATTGTTTGCTCCTGCCTAATCTGCAGGTGTACTAGTTTTCCACCATTCAGACTTCTGAAGGAGATTCCTCTCACAAAGTAGCCTTTCTGATCTCAGTGCACTGTCAATTGGGAGAGACTGTTTCAGGCTTCCATAAATTCCATGGTCCTTTGGATGACTCTGGACAAAGTGGATACTTCCTTTCACAGGCATCAAGAAATACAACTACTATCATTTTGCTCATGAGTGGTGTACAAACTGGAATGCCTCTGGCACAATTTGGATGGCAGAAGAGTGATCAAATTTTACTTGAAATGAACTCAACCCTTTAGAAGGTCATCATCTCTGTTTGTGTTGTTCCATTCATAGAGAATGGACCAAAAGGCAAGTTCTGCCATTGCCACCTGAATTTGCTTCTGTATTTCCACAGCCTACCTAACTCCAGACAGATGGTACTGACCTGAGTAGCCTTCTCATCCCAGGCTTCTTTTGATTAGCTCTGCAGGGCAGCAACATGGAGGTTACCATCCATCTTGTTGAGATGTTATAAGATGGATATGTATCATTCAGTGATGTAGTATTTGGCTGGAGAGCAGTTTAATATGTAGTGGATCCAGGCACCCAAGTGAGTACAGCTGAGGTGCATTCCATTGAGTGACATGGAGAAAGACAAATTGGAAATTGTGGTGTAATTGTGATTGTCTAAATTTACAAGGGGAGGAATTCAGCACCCTCAATGTCTAGTGAGTTGTCCATGCCTCTAGAGTGAGGTGGATCTGGTCCCCCTTCTCACATTTTACTGTTGGGTTTTCACATGTTCATCCATCTATCACAATCATAGTTTTTTCACATGGTTTTGTTTTCAGTTTGATTTCACGTGCATTCAATTTTTAATTCAAATTGGCTTTTTAAATTCAAATTGGCTTTTTTTTCACTCCTGGAAGTACTGAGGGGGTAAGGTTTGGTGTCAAAACTTGCACAGAACAGTGGCACTATCTGTTGCATCAGGTTGGAGCTGGAAGGGCCATCCCATTGGTTGCATTCTTCCCTTATCAACTTAGAGAGTGCAACTCCATGGTAAGTAGCAACTATCTACTAATGGCAAAGAGGAACAGGACTCTGTTCTCCTGTCACTGCTGATGTGAGGCAACTAGCAGGAGCGAAGAGCGGTTACTGGGGATAACCATCTTCAATCCTGTGGTTTATACTAGTGGCATGTGCCACTCTTTGGCACCAACGAGGGCAGCAAGGGTCAAATTCCGAAGGGGATTCAGAGAACTGTAAACTTAGATGAATTCTTGGCCACCTTAAAAACTGACTCTGAATTTT
Organism: Aspidoscelis tigris stejnegeri; assembly: GCA_023333525.1. Lineage (NCBI taxonomy): Eukaryota > Metazoa > Chordata > Lepidosauria > Squamata > Teiidae > Aspidoscelis > Aspidoscelis tigris. The sequence continues at coordinate 101,945,104 of JALMGA010000001.1, forward strand.
TTAAGGACTTATCCAGTGCTGATCCAAGGAAGTACTTCTGTTGGTAAAACCAGTTTAATCCGCTGGTTGGCTGCTGCAAGTGGAAACCATTGTGTTAGGATTAATAATCATGAACACACTGACATCCAGGAATACATTGGTTGTTATACATCAGATGTATCTGGGAAACTCATATTTAAAGAAGGTAAAGCTATATTTCTCTCTGTCTTTTTTTCTAGTAATGTTATTTCTTTCCATCCACTAGTTGGTTGCATGATAAGATCATTTACTGCAAATGTAAATGCAAAGAGCGATTTTGCTTTTATATTGCTGTTCTTTGAACAGAAATGAAAGAAAATGATAATCCAGATTCTCTTGGGTTATAATTTCATTACCCCAGACAATATTTCCAATGATCGAAGATAATGGGAATTGTAATTTAACGCCTGAAGTGTGATGGTTATGTAGATATTGGGGAGGGCAAATTACAAAAGGAATGAAAAAACTCTAGAACAAAAAATAATAGAAAGGGTAAGACATTTTCTTCCTTTCCACTGAACCGTCTGTCTATACATTGGAAGAAATTCATAGAAAAGTTTCTTCTGGAATATCTGATATACGTTTTCTTCAAGCAGTTAATTTTTAGCCCAGTTTACTCCAAAAGTATGCAGTTTTTTATTCCTATGTCTAAAAAAACCCAAACAACAGAAACTCCATGCTTGGCTCAGCCAAATGTGGTTTCAGATTCTTCCCTTACAAAATACAGATTATTGTTTATATTTTTTGAAGGTGTCCTAATTGATGCTATGAGGAAAGGTTACTGGATAATCTTAGATGAGTTAAACTTGGCTCCCACTGATGTTTTGGAAGCTTTGAACAGATTGTTAGATGACAACAGAGAGCTGTTCATAACGGAGACTCAAGAAACTGTTAAAGCTCACCCAAGGTTCATGCTCTTTGCTACACAGAATCCTCCAGGGCTCTATGGAGGCAGGAAGGTGAGTAGATAGCCCTAAAACCACTGAGATCATTATTGTTAAATATGTATTCTTGTTTTCCTTTGAGGAGCTCAAGATGACATGCATGGTTCTTTTTTCGTCTGTCTGGTCTTTGCAAGGACTGTGTCACATAGGCTTGACTGACTAGTGATGGTAGGCTATGGGTGTTTTTCCACTGTAACCAAAAGTACCCATTAAGTACCCATTAATGGGTATGTAATGGCATTTTTGTACCCGTTAATGGGTACTTAATGGGTACTTCTAGTGACAGTGGAAAAACACCCTATGATTACTCAATAAGCTTTATGACTTGTATTCTAGTATTTGAGGCATGTCACATTCTGTGAATGAATTGATTGTTAATTTTAATTCTCTAAGGCATTATCCAGAGCCTTCAGGAATAGATTTGTGGAACTGCATTTTGATGAACTACCAAGTACAGAACTGGAGATGATCCTGCACAAAAGATGCCACCTTCCACCTTCCTACTGTTCTAAACTTGTAAAAGTCATGCTGGACTTGCAGGTGCTGATATTACTGCTCTTATTTGGATTTCAAGCTCCTGTTGGGTGGTGTTTGTTCTTGGAGTAATAGCATATCTTTCCCACACTACTTTTCAGACCTAGCCCTCTTAGAAATCGTTGATACCTTGATTGAATTATGCTTTAGTCTGTTGGTTAGACTTCACATCCACAAACAAAAAAATTGAATTCTATAAAAATTAGATGCTATAGATTCTGAACTAGACTTTTATTGTCATGTGCTCTGCCTTTTGAGCCCTTCTTTGTCTTAGAAATTATGCAGCTCCAGACGAATGCAGTAGACTTGCTTAGGGTTATTCCTTTGTACGCCAGCTGACCATGACCACCAGGTGGAACCCACCTTCATTTTAATTGCTTGGTAACTGTGTGAACTTCCCCAGTTCATCCTTGGTCGTATATAGCCAGCCACATCTCTGAATACAGCCATACAGCTCCAGCACAAGAATATCTTATTGTTATGTTTTGCTGTTGCAAACTATCATGGTGGACACTTGGATTGGGATGTACAGAGGTTTCAGACCCTCTTCCAAATCACAGCACCAGGTGGACTCCTGCTTTTTCCAACAATTAAAATGATAAGATTGGGGTAAAGTGGTTGCCCTAGTAGTTGCTATCTGAATCATCTTGACAACCCAAACCAGTGTGAGAGGAAGTGGCCCAAAATCAGTTAGCGTTGTGAGTCAGTACAAATGATTTCTAGCATGACACCTTCTTTTAGTACCATTTAGCACCTTTTAAAAGTGCTTGCGGCAAGATTTGAGAGGGAGATGTCTGAATCTCTTTCCCCATGCACACTGCCACCTTGGATGCTAGGACTGATATCAAGTAGTGATGTAGATGAAAACGTAGGTGAAGAAAAATGAGGCCAGTGGGGGAAATAATGATGTGGAGTTATAGAAGAGGTACTGAAAAAAATATGGGTAAAGTAGTGCTGGGTACTAAAATACTTCTGTGTTTTGTAATGTAGTCATATCGCAGAGGTTCATCGGTGTTTGCAGGCAAGTATGGCTTCATTACACTTCGAGATCTCTTTCGCTGGGCTGAGAGGTATCGATTAACCGAACAGCCGGAGAAGAGTTACGACTGGATGCAGCATTTAGCCAATGATGGTGAGAACTCTCTGTCTATACTGATGATGTGCTAATTGGTTTTTAAATTTGAGAGGTCTGAGCTTGCCTCCTTTAAAAACAAAGAGAAATCATCCTGGTAACCTTCTGGTTTTTTAATTTCAGGATTTATGCTTCTGTCAGGAAGAGTCAGGAAGCAGGAAGAAGTTGATGTTATTCAAACTGTTATTGAGAAACACTTCAAAAGGAAGTTGGATCCCTCACATCTTTTCTCACAAGAAAGTTTAAGAAAGCAAATCGGTAAGTTTACAAAATTGTTTTTTTAATTATATTTTTATATGTTTACCTAAAGTTAATTTGACTTCTTGTCTTCCCCCCGGCTCTGCACTAGCTGCAACTTCTTCAGGGACATCTATAATGGAAGACAAGTTCAGTCACATTGTGTGGACACAAGGCATGGTCAGACTTGCTGTTCTGGCAGGGCGAGCCTTAGAGTTTGGTGAACCTATCCTCCTCGTTGGAGAAACAGGGTAAAGTATTCTTGTTACATTTACTTTTCCTGTGTCGTGGCACTGGGAATTAGACAAATCACTTTCTAGTTGAATTGACTCTGTGAACTTTTGTTACACAGATGTGGTAAAACAACCATTTGTCAGATATTTGCATCTTTAGCAAATCAGAAATTATATTCTGTGAACTGCCACTTGCACATGGAGACTTCAGACTTCCTAGGTGGACTTAGACCAGTGAGACAGCGGTCAAAGAACAAGGTCAGCTGGCATTAAGATTTCTAATTAAAGAACTTTAATGAAAACCCTTCATTACATGCTCAGGATTTTTTTCCTCCCCTCACTCTCAACTAGGAGGAGTTTGATGCTTCTAGACTGTTTGAATGGCAAGATGGAGCCCTTGTTTTAGCAATGAAAGAAGACGGCTTTTTCCTCATGGATGAAATTTCATTAGCAGATGATTCTGTCCTTGAAAGACTTAACAGGTATGCAGAAATACTGTTTTAACTGCTCTGGATGTGTTAATTGCAAATCAAACATATTAATCGAGCTTTTCCTAACTTTTTGCACATTTACTGTAGCCAGTCTATATTGTGTTTATGGAGACCTAAGTGGAGAAATACTGGAATTTAATTTTTCCTCCCTAGTGTTCTTGAAACTGAAAAGGTCTTGGTGTTAGCTGAAAAAAGTAGTGAAGAGAATGAAGTGGAATTGCTGACTGCAGGACAAAAGTTTCGGATTTTAGCCACGATGAATCCCGGTGGTGACTTTGGGAAGAAAGAGGTAACATAATGAACAGTCTTGCAGCATGTTCTGCATACTGCATGTTTGTATGTGTGTATAAATTGAAAGGTATTCTTTTTTTAGCCTATAGGCTACACTCCTTTATAGCCACATGATTGTATGTGAAATAAATGTGAGTAGATTATGTCCCAGCCCCTTAAAGTCAGCATACATCTGGCTGCTATGTCTGAGGCGGTTTGTGCTCATCTAATTAGAAGGGATGCCTGAATGGTTTTAGTCCTCTATGTTGGTTTACATTGTGTTTGCCATAGAACATCTAGTATTAGTAAGAACCATTTACTGACGCTTTCCCCCTTGTTTAAATTTTTGTTGGGCTGCCATCATGATGGAACTGCAGGTGATCATAAGGATTTGAGGAGAGGGGAGTCTGAACCTCCTGCTCTTATCTATAGCTTTTATGATGCCTTTAAGTTGCCTAGCATTCATTTAGCATTTATTTAGTCCGTACTTTGTCAACCAAGATTACAACTTCTTTAGTGGACGTTCTAGGTCTAAACATCTGGAAGGCATCAGGTTTATGAAAGCCAGTCTCCGCCAGCGCTGAGAGTTTATTTACATGTGTAATAGCAGATTTAATTTTCGGATCTGTTTGATGTTGTTGTTCCTTAGCAATTGTGTTGTTTCCCCTTTCTAATCCACCCCAGTGTGGAATTGTTTTGTATTGTGATTGTTTTTAAATGTGCCCAAATCATAGATGGTGTTGGTCTGTCCTAAAACTGTAAATTTTTCAAACTGCTTACAAAATACACCTGTGGCTGAGGCACAGAATTACTCTGATCATACTGGGGAGAGTTAGCATGGCAGCATTACAAACTGCTTGAAGCATGTCCATTCTCTTTTGAGGAATAACTGTAATTGAATAATAACATCAGCTTTGTTTCTTTTTTTGCAGCTATCACCTGCTCTTCGTAATAGATTTACAGAAATATGGTGTCCACAGACTAACAGTCACATGGATCTAGTGCAGATCGTAAAGCATAATCTTCATCCAGGGCTCTGCCTTTCAGATACAGATAGCAAAGGTAAATCTCACATGTATTTGTTCTGCAGATAATGCCCATTTCTGTTGCTTTTTCCCTTTCTGATAAAAAGCATTTAGTTCTGAAAGTGGAAAAGCTATTGATGACCTCCCACTATTGCTATTGCAAAAATAGATTCAATGTGAAATGGACCAGAGAGCAATTCTGTCTCTCATTCCTAAGAATTGCTAGTTTATTTTATTACCAGGGAGAATATGCCACAAAGCTCTTCTAGCATTCCTGTCTTGAGAGGCAATAAGACACTGCATGATAGCCATTGCAGGGTTCACTGCGTAATCTTATTGGGGAAGTAAAGACTTCAGAGAATTCTGCCCTTGGCTGAAGTTTGACTTTTGTAAATAAGGAAGGTAGTTAGAGCAGATTTTAAAATGCTTCACTTTATCTTTCAAAGATAATTTATTTATGTTTATGATGTTAGCCCATTGGAGTTTAGATGTGAATATTTTAAAGTACAGCAGAACCAAGTGCTTATAACTCATTTAGGCCTGTCAGTGTATTACAGATCCCTCTTAAGAATGCCTATTCATTCAATGTCGTTCGTTTGTTAAATAGTTTGTGCCACTTTTTTCTGTGATTTATTCAAAGGAGGCATTCTGTCTGCTTGGACTCTGAATTCTTACTTGCAGGAAGTAGAGTTCTTGAGAGTCCTGAAAACAAGCCTTGTAGCTCCTCAGCCCATTTGTTTAATCTCAAGGCTTTCTTCTTTCTGACAGTTTTAGAGAGGAGACTGAGGAAGATTTTATAGGTTTCAGTTTTGGATCTTATTATTTTTCCATTTTTCTCATAGTCAATATCCATAGCCAGAATGCTTTTACAGTATGATCTCTGCTTTCTGCTTCGCCGTCAGGGACAGAGGAAGATTCCTTATCCAGTGATCTGTGCAGAAGAGGTGTGCTGAGGGTGCCTCTTTAGTGCTGCCTTTTTTCTGGCCCCAACCTCTTCTTTCCACAGAATTTGCTCCCATAGTTGTCATTTAGAATTCTAATGTGCATTCTTCTGTGGTTGCTTTGTGCCATTTTTAGGAGCAAATCCCTTTATCATTCATCCCTTTTCTCCTTTAAACATCTTGGCCAGCACAGAGGGTTTATCTGACACAAGCTCATTTCTTGAGGGCCACGATAGAAGGTTCTGAGGAGTGCTGTTGAATGCTGCCTTTCGACTAGTTCCATTGCTCACAAAATGCTGCATGCTCTTGCAGACGTTACTAGTGATTTGTACAATCATTTCCTTACCTCTCTTTGTAGTTGTTGGATGCTCCTCATTTAATGGCAGACTTTTATCTGTTGGGCTGTTTGCCTCCAATTTGCTAGTAATGGTAAGCCAACAGTTAAGAGAACTGGCAGTCACATCTGGTTTTGTGATGTAACCAAATGTGGGACCATTGCATTAGGAGGGACACCTGTACTTTATTTCTTCAGACTGCAATGGTATTAAAATTCTAAACGGTTAAACTATGGATTAATACACAGAATATGTTGTAATATATCCAATCTAGAAAGTCTGTGTGATGCCTCATGTTTGTTTGACATATTTATTGTAAAATGTTTGCATTATATTTATTGTATTATTTGCATTTATTGCATTCACAATGTAAACAATGTGGAAGCAGGTAAGCAGTGGGCAGAGAACACCTAATTAGCATAAGAGGGAGGGAGTGATCAGAGGCAGCCTGTGCCAGGCTGTGGGGATATAAAAGGCACTCTGGAGAGAGAGAGGTTGTTCTGTGTTTGAGTCTTTCAGGGTGGGAGGTACATGTGTGAATGTACTGCACCCTGAGGAGAGAATTACCCACATAGTTCCTGAGTTCTTAGGCCTGGGGAATGAGCCAGGGAGAATCCTTCAAGCAGCCTAGGGGTAGATAGGTTGTTAAGTTGCTATGTGTATACTTTGGAAACTACAGAATTATTTATTTATTTGTTCACAACCAATCATAAGCAATAAAGATCAAAATTCTTCTTGTTTGGAAAAGAGAACTTTTTGTTGGAGTATTAACTGGGAAATGGGGATTGGCAGAGGAAAGGGATCCTGTTCCTTTAAGTAGTGAAAGCAAGTGGGAGAAAGCTGTGCCGCAGGTGGCGGTTAGAGACACTTCTCTGCTTGAGTGTTTTCGGAAGCGAGAGAAAGTAGTGAGCTCTTTAGCACAGGGTTGGAGAGAAGTACGGCCAGCAAAGCTTATAAATTTAATAAGCCATTTTTAATTTGAAGAAGACAGAGAGGGAGTGAAATCCACCCAGGCTGAAGGGACGCCACAGTAGGTCATTAAATTTGTCACAATTCTGTATGACGATTTTTTTCCTTTCTCAGTTTCAAGTCCAGAAACAAAAATGATTGTTGATATTGCAGGTCACCTCTCACCTCATGTTACTGAAACAATAAAGACAGATCTCCAAGATCACTATTAACAAGAAATCTGCTGGAAAACTGGAGGCCCATTCTAAATCTGACTAGTGTAAACTGCTTTGACAGGTGTCATTAAAAAGAAACAAGACCTATTAATTTATGGCTGAGATTTACTTCTGACTGTATTTGTATAGGAGTTAAGAACTGTGGGAACCTGACTAGTTTCTCTAAAACAAAATTAAACTTTACTGGTCTCAAGGAGAGAGTTAAAGTGATTTAACACCATCTGCTGGTAGAACTGAAAATAGAAGATTATTTTTCTCCTTTTTCTTTTTTCTTTTTGAATTGGAAAGAGAAAATTAAGATAGAATTAACTGCTTGTGGATGGATTGCAACAGGAAGATTTTTCGTTGCCTGTCCTGGACAGAGCAGAAGGGCTACCCAGTGTCTTTGTAACCTTTCTTTCTATCTTATTTTACTACGATACATGATATTTCCAAAACTGCCACATGTTAGTTCCTATTCCCATCAGTATGCCTGCACAGAACTACGTATATGTGCTTAGGTAGGATACATTCCATTGGTTACTGATGCTTCTTCCATCCCAGAGAAGAGAAAGCTACACAGAGTGATTTTTCCCCTGGAGGAAAACAGGGTGTTCAAGTCATTCCAGCCAGATTTTCATACCACTGAGGCTGTAAATGGCATGGTATGAATGTTACTGCTTCTTAAAGACCATTTGTCTTACTGGTTGAGTGGGTGAAGCTTGGCAGTAGAGTAGTTGGCTGGAAAGCAGAAGATCACTGTTTCAACCTTGACATCTGCTAAAAAAAATGCACCAATTTCTTTCCAAATCCTTGCCAAAGAGTCTATGAATGAACGGTTGGATATGTCTGTGTGTAGTCAGTCACTCTTGGGCGTCATTATGATCAAAGCTATCCCTTCCTTATTCCTACCAGTTTTCTTTTACATTTTATCTTCCAAAACCTTATCCTTGAAGGATAACCAAGCAGTTGCAGCAGAAGGAGTTGGTATAAACCCTTAGTCATGTGTACTGGACTTTAACACCTTATTTGTCCATAGGAAATGACATTTTTAGTAGTTTCAGGGAGTCTTAAGGTCTGCAGAACACTTGCCTTCTTATTTACTTGTTTAGAACCTTTATCATGTTTTTGTGTTAAATTTGAAGTGGTTTACAAATTCAAAAGAACGTTAAAAGCAATAAAAAGAATAGATAAAAACTGTTAAGGACTGGGTGAGGATATATAAAACCATTCGCACCGGAAGTGCTTGGATAGGTGGTTTTTAAGGGAAGAGCATTTGTGAGCCTTGCCACAGAGAAGGTCCTGCTGCAAGACATTCAGTGACTGCTGTTACTTGCAGAAGAATCTCCACAGATGATCTCAGTGATCTCATTGGTCTGCATCAGGAAAGGAAATTGAACAAGTACCCATAGGAAATGACATTTTTAGTAGTTTCAGGGAGTCTTAAGGTCTGCAGAACACTTGCCTTCTTGTTTTTGTGTTAAATTTGAAGTGGTTTGCAAATTCAAAAGAACGTTAAAAGCAATAAAAAGAATAGATAAAAACTGTTAAGAACTGGGTGAGGATATATAAAACCATTCGCACCGGAAATGCGTGGATAGGTGGTTTTTAAGGGAAGAGCATTTGTGAGCCTTGCCACAGAGAAGGTCCTGCTGCAAGACATTCAGTGACTACTGTTACTTGCAGAAGAATCTTCACAGATGATCTCAGTGATCTCATTGGTCTGTATCAGGAAAGGAAATTGAACAAGTACCCTGGTCCCTAGTTGTTTAGGGCCTTATATCTTGAGCCTATGATCTTTGGTCTCTGTTAGCCATTTGGCTGCCAGTATAAATGTAATGTGTGTGAGCATTCAGCAGCCTGACTGCTGCGGTTTGCACCAGTTGCAGCTTCCAGACCATGTACAAGGGTGGAACTGTCTGCAAAATCATGTTAGGAGCTCTTATGGCAGCTGTGGCAGCCATAATTTTGACCCAATGAAGAACCTAGTACCGTATATTCCAGCATATAAGGCGACTGGGCATATAAGATGACCCCCAATTTTTCCACTTAAAATGGAGATTTTGCAAAACTGGGGTGCGCAGCCTAAAGGGAGCCTCGGACTTCCAACTGCTTCAGGGACTTGCTTTAGAATAGGCCTTTGAAGAGAAAACAGCTGGTTTTTCCTTCTTTCAAGGGCAGCGATTCTTCATATTTCGCTGGGTGGCACACCCCCTCCCCTACTGGGTCATAGACAAATTGAGCTAGAGTGGCAGCTTCCGAGGCTGGATTGTAGCCCAGATCCTTTGCTTATTGGATTGTAGCCCAGATCCTTATTGGAGTTTTCTCTCGTGTCAGCGCCAGAAGCAAAGCTAGAAGCCACACTCTTGGGATTAGCAGGTAAGGCTGCCGTCTCTCCCCAAGTCCCTGAAGCACCGGGAATTCCGAGGCTCCGTTTAGGCTGCGCACCCCAGTTCCGTGTTGGCAGCTGCGGCAAGCAGGACCTGGTGAGGGTATTTCCGGTGTATAAGGCGACGCCCAACTTTTCAGATTTTTCAGGGCTAAAAAGTCGCCTTATACACTGGAATGTACGGTACATCACTGGTTGTTATGAATTGAAACAGGAGGATGGAGGTTCTCAGGTTGGTGTAAGAGGTTTTTAGTGGACCAACAACTCCCAACATCCCATTTCCAGCATTCCACACCAACCCTTGTGGCCCAGTGGGAGTGGAATGCTGGGAGTGGTTGTTCTGGAACATCTAGAGAACCACAATTTTAGAACCAATGGGTTGCTTCCAGGGCCCTTCTACACCATTCCAATAAGATACCAGTTCAGTTCTCCCGGCTTGTTAACTCACAGTCTCAATAAATTAGTAGCGTTGTCCTCTTGTATACTAGATAGCATTTTTCTGGCTATTTCTCTTGAGCTGTTAGTGAGCTAAGCCAGGAACAACGTTCCGTTCCCTGAGTCAACTTATGCATTGAGTGGTCACAGAGTTTGAGGGCTGGTCTGTTTTGCTGGTTTTAATCTGATTCAGATGGAACATTTTTCATGTAGGCTCACTAAGGAGAGAAAAATAGTAGACAGTAGTACTGAACAAAGTCTCTTTTAATGCTTCAGAAAAGATTGACTTCCCAAAGAGACTTCTGTAAAATGACTAAAGCAGTTTCCAAGCCTGTGAAGTGGTTTTGTGACAGCAGTTTCTGCCACCTCACTCAGAGCATCTGAGAATCCTTTAGAGCTGACAGCTTTCTTCCTCACAAACTGCTTCTGTATCTGTGTTTCTGAGTCCCAAAGGGCTTTTTTCCTGAAAGAGTTTCTGCTCTTGCAAGTCAGCTTGCCTTCAGTTCAGAAAGCCAAGGTTAGTTCTGACAAATCTGAAATGGTTTCCTACGGTTTCAGTCCTACCTGCAGTTTTTTCCTCTGAAAAATATTAGTTGATATTGAGCTCTTACAGGATATTGAGGAGTTACAGCTATAAACTACATGTGTAAACCATTTGTCTTTTTGGTATTGGTTCACAAAATGCTGATACAGAAAACACAGTCAAGTATGATGGGGCCATGTTGAAATTATTGACTCAGTGGCATTTCAGAGCAAATTTAACTAAGCAAATCATTTTAAATTTCTCATTTCAGATTATGTGTTTGCATTTAGGTTTTTGGACCATTTCGGTGTTTCAGTTTCCACTTGCTAATGTTCTCTCAGGATTAGGGATGTGCACAAAATCAACTTCCCACATTCATTTTGATGTGAATTGAATGTGGGAATATTTGGCTTCAGCTGAATCCTCCCCCCCCAAATGTGTGGTGGAGTTTGGCTTTGTGTGTGGATATCTCATGAATATTAAAAAATATTCATGAACAAAGAGAACCCCCCTCACTTTCCACCACTGTCATCACTCACTGCTCTGAGCTTGAAATAGGCCTTCCGGGTTTGCACGTGCGTCTCCCCATCCAGAAGGCCTGTGTCAGCTTTGGAGCAGAGCCAAAATGACAGTGGACAGTGCCACCATGGCCTCCAGTTCCGCTCCACCACACTCTTTCACCTCTGTGGATCCCCAGATGGGAAGCTGCTTGCGCGTACCCAGTAGGCCTGTGTCAGCTTTGGATCAGCGCAAAAATGACAGCAGACAGTGCCACCGTGGTCTCCATAAAGGTAAGGGATCATGGCCAAGTAGAACGGGGGCCATGTTGGCACCATCCATTGTCATTTCTGTGCTGCTCTGAAGCTGACACAGGCCTTCCAGATATGCTTGCACAGCTTCCCATCTAGTGATCACTGTGGTGGGGATGGGAGTTGTGCACACACACCTGGAAGGCCTACTTGGGCCTACAGGGAACATGCGATGTTGGCATGACCAAAGGAAGCGGTGATGGGAGACAGCAACAGCAATGATCTGGCCTTAATTGAATCTACAACAAACCTTCGACAGATGCCACATTCATTCGATTCATGGATGAATATTTATCCGCAAATGTCGGAGTTCATATGAATTGTGAATGTGATGATCCAGGATCTTACTAGAATTTAAGAAGAGGTGGTTTCTTTAACAAATTTATTGGTAAGCTATGTGAAGTTATCCACACCAAAAATTCCCTTTAATAGATAGACAGAACCAGAAGAGCCAAAGTATATATTAAAGAAGATCTAACGTACATTCACAAAAGACACACACCATGCAATATTGCTATAATGATATGAATATACACACATATATTATTTATAAAAACACTTTCATAATATTGAAATCAATATTGCTATGTCCCTTGCATTACACTGAACACTTATCTGTTAACCTTTGAGACATTTTTCAGATTAGAGTCTTTAAGTCCTTAAAGTCTTAAGTGTGAAGAAAGATTCATATCTTGAAGAGTAGTGAAAATGCTCTATATTCCAGTTTCCTACCAGTATTTTTTCAAATCCTTAAATGTTTAAAAATATTGGTGAAATGTTGTTATGAAAAACTCTGTGAAGGTCTTTGCGTGCTTTGCTTTTCATTAGTGAAGTTATGTGAAAAGATTTCCCATTTGTTCTTAAAGGAGCACTCCTAAAACTGGTTACTATCATATTTTATTTTTTTCTTTTCTCTTTTTCCTGCCATAATCAACTCAGGTATGGACATAGCAGAGATCATGCTGGATTTCATAGAATGGCTAACTAATCAAGAATTCGGACGCCAGTGCATTCTCAGCATTCGGGATGTTTTGTCGTGGGTCAACTTCATGAACGTTATGACCCAAAATAAGTCCTCAACTTTCTCTGAAGAGCACCAGCTTCCTAGCATCTCTCCAGTTATTGCCTTTGTCCATGCTGCATGTCTGGTGTACATAGATGGAATAGGTTCAGGTATGTCCAAGGTTGGTGATTTTTTCAGAATGATTTGTATACTATCTTGTCTCTCATCCCTTGGACAAAAAACATGATGGAGTCTGCAACATGTTTGTCATTGTGGTACATTACAATAATAGCAGGCTGAGTTTTATGATATATTTAGATAACCTGTGGTATGTAGTAGAAGGGTGTGTTGAGGTCTGTCCTAGCTTACTAATGTGTGTGTTCCTGCTCTTGATAACAACCATCTGGTTTTCTTTTCAATGTAGGCACAATGTCCTGTTCAGCTGATGTGGCTGCTCTGGCTCGTGAAAGATGCTTGGAATATTTGTGTGGAAAACTTTCCCAAATAATGCTACTCACTGATGGGCAGAGGAGTGAACTAAAAATTTACAGCCTGAAAAGGGAAAGGGAGATGGTTTGGATGGAGAATTGTGTAGGAATACATCCATTTTTTATTCCAAAAGGCAAGATTTTATCACTTCAGTGGTTGTGATGTTCACTCAAAACAGAAAGTGGGAGGAGGAGGAGATGGTACTATTGAAACTTTGAGGAAAAGGATGTGGTAGAGGCCAACTAGGACTGTCCCATTTCTTATTGAGTGAAGTCCACTTCGGGGCCCCATTGGTCTGCATGTTAATGTGAATCTGTGAGTCCCGCCGCCCGCTGGTATGCTCCATCTGCACTAGATGGAGCATAGTCCTGGCCATTCCTGGGACTACCAGCAGGCACACCAAAGCATGTCACTGAAATGGGTTCCCCAGAGGCACTTATTCCTAGCCATTGGAGCGCTTGGAACCTGACCTCAAAGCTCATGTGAATTTTGGGACTAGAGCTGGGGCTAATCTGGACCAGTTCCATCATAGAGACAGTGTTGTTCAAGATCATGTCTTTACATGGTCTGAACCCGTGGCCCTGTCTAGTTTACATGGGGTTTACATGTGAATTCCAGTATTTATGGATACAGAAATCAGAGCCTACATAAGGGAGGGAGGAGTCAAAATATTGTGGAGAGCACACGGTATGTAGAAATGCATTGGAATGTGCATTGGATTAAGTTGAAGAGCAAGTGAAGGTTGGGTAAAAATAGAATGGATTGTTATGAAGCAAAATGTGGCTGAATAAGACGAATGTTCCAGGTTCAGCTGCCTTCTAAGATAGCTAGTTCTTCGATAGTGGTAGATATTTTGTAGCAATTGTCTTGCTCTTGTAACCCAGCCTGAGATCTTTGATATAAGGTGGGATATAACTGACAGTCAATCAACAATCTGATGCCAATAAATAAATAATCTGATCATTGTTTTCAATTTTGTCTCTCTACTTTAGGCCCTCTTTACCAGCAGAACAGTCTCTCTGACTATGCTCTGAATGCAGGCACTACAGCAGTGAATGCACAGCGGCTGTTAAGAGCATTGCAGCTCAGCAAGCCCATTCTCCTGGAAGGTTCTCCTGGTGTTGGGAAGACCAGCCTAGTAGCAGCCTTGGCAAAGGCTTCAGGGAATTGTCTAGTTAGGATCAATCTGTCTGAGCAAACAGTAAGCAGCTTGCTGGGGTTCTTATTGAAATGTGGGAATTTGTACTTGCAGAGTTTAGATTCAGGGTGGTTGTCAGATAATCTATAGATGTGCTCTTAAGGAACTTGTATGCTTCCTATTAATACTTGGATTCACAGAAGTTGTGGATAGTTACATTAAAGCTAGTGATGCTGGAAGCCTTCATCATAGCAGTTTTACTTACTGTATTTTCTGGCATATAAGACTACTTTTTAACCCAGGAAAATCTTCCCAAAAGTCAGGAGTCGTCTTATACGCCAGGGGTCGTCTTCTTATACGGCAAGTATATCCCAAACTCTATATTTTAACTGGAAAGTTGGGGGTCGTCTTATACACCCAATCGTCTTATACGCCGGAAAATACGGTAAATACTTTTATGGTTTAAGCTTCTTTCTTTTTGACAGTGGCATTGTTTCATTTGTGTTTGCAGAAAGTATTTATTAGCTATTGCAACTGTAGAGAAAGAGGTTTATAGCTATTTGTGCTTCTACACTATTCCTGGCTTGCTTTTTCACGTATGCTTTGAAACCTTCCTTTCTTTTTCTTCTTAAAAGGATGTCACAGATTTGTTTGGCACTGATTTGCCTGTTGAAGGGGGCAAAGGAGGAGAATTTGCTTGGCGTGATGGACCCTTGCTTGCAGCCTTGAAAGGTGGACACTGGATTGTATTAGATGAGGTGGGTTCAGCGGTACATAATACATGTCCATACTGCACACTTTTTGTGGAAAAACTTCAGCTGCTGTGTGGTAGAAAGGAGAGATCGTATAACGAGCAGATGCCAATTGTTCGCAAAAGACAACCTGATTTGTTCCTCCATCAGTTTGTTGTGTTCCCATGATTGACAGCTCCCAAATATGTTTAAATTAGATGAAAATTATAAGAGTGTTCCTGGAATTCCAGGGAGAGTGCTAGCATAAAGACATGTGTTTTAATCCAGTGTTGGATATACTTGGTTTTGTTAACTAGTATTTTCCAGTTGTAGAGTGGACAAATACATCAAGGCGTTGTGTTAATGATTCTCAGATCCGTGGTTCTCGATGGCTATGAAGTTTTTTTTTGTTGACTGTTGAAAGGCCAGAGTGTTGGGGTTTTTTGGCTATAGTTTATTGTAGCACTATAATACTTTAAAAGTAGTAACGAGTTTTGGTGACCACTGATCCTACAATTTTTTTGCATTGTATTCTTGACACCTATACACTAGCTCTAGGAACTACTTATTAAGCTTGAAAGCTCACAGTACACTCTGTTAGAAGTTAATTTTGTTGAAAAATGTTTGGGAAAAGGTGAATGTTACAGAGTTTTAATTGTGTGGAGTGTATCATACTGTGGTTGTTTTTTAAATAGCTTTTTTTTCCCTCTCTTAATAGCTCAACTTGGCTTCTCAGTCAGTACTAGAAGGTCTGAATGCCTGTTTTGACCATCGGTCTGAGATTTACATTCCAGAGTTGGGGATGACCTTCCATGTGCAACACAAAATGACAAAGATCTTTGGTTGTCAGAATCCTTACAGGCAAGGAGGTGGCAGAAAGGGATTGCCTAGATCCTTTCTGAACAGATTTACACAGGCAAGTTGATTATCCCATATAAAACCCTTTCTCTTGTTTTAACACTTCCTTTTAAATTAGTCTTAATGAGGCTTCATATGGTCCCACTTACAAGGCAGTTGTTCTTGAATGTCTGATGTCATGGAGATTGTTCCACTGAGATTAGGCTGTGTAGGATTTAAATTAAGTGGTCTGAGAAGCAACCAAAATTTTCATTGTACTCTAAGAAAAATTGTTTATTGGTCATATATAAAGACACAGAGCTGTATGCAGTCGACATAAATTATTCTGCCCTAAGGGGACTAGAATTCTTCTGTGTTGTCTTCTTGTAACACCACGGAAGAAATTCCAAGAGGGATGTTCTTTGCCAGAGGGTATCTGAGCCCTTAATCAAGCATTAGCTGAAGCATGCTCACTATCTTCTCTTCTGCACATGAAGGATGATTCTGCATTATTAGGCATTAAGGGTTTGTGGCAGTCCATCCACCCCGATCAGCAGAGCTTTGTACCTAAGAAGCCTAAAGAGAGTCATACTTTTCTGTCATTGTTATATTGTCTGGGCCATTATAATTGCCATGATGTTTGCAGCTCTCTTTCTCGGCGCTTCACAAGCCCCACCTATCTCACAAGGTGCCTGTTGTTGGAAAAAGAATGGAAAGTTTGTCAGACACTTTGAGTCCCCTTAAAAGGGAGAGAAAGTGAGATATAAAAGCCAACTCTTCCTTCTCTTCCTCATCCTCCAGAGAAATATGTTGAGCGTCTACTTAGCAGTGTATAATTTTTACTGGAAGCTTCTGTGAAGATTTGCACTTTTTGCCATACTGAGGAGTGAAGAGACAAATAAAATATGTGCTGCATGATGAGGCTGAAGAGAATTGTAACCATGGTGACAAGATCTGAAGTGTTTTATTTGAAGTTGGGTTTTTTGAAACTCAGAGCCCAGAGCAATATACTTTTTCTCTTGTCAGAAATATAAAGATATAATTTGTAGAATGCTTCGAATACATGTCTTTTCCTTCATTGGTCCACTTCTTTACATTTTTGTCTTTAAAATCAGAATTGAAAGGGTTTTTTTAACTGAATAAAAATTTATCGTGAAGATTAAATATTGTTCGGGCCTGCTGAAATAAATTTACCGTACTTAGATATATTGATAAGAACAGGACTGCTCTGAATAGTGCTTAAACAGAGATCACTCATAGGTGGCAAACATTTTGGAGCATATTTGAAGTCGGTGGTATAAGGGCTTTTTTGACATAATTCACATTGTTTAATGATCCTTGTCTGTTTTCTGCATCTGTGCCACTCATGTTCAATCAAGAGTTTCCATAGTATTACAACTCCCATCTGCCCTAGCTAGGGAGGGTGGGAATTATAGAATAAGAAGGTTGGTAACTTGATGTATGCAATTATATTTGATTTTTTTTCTTTTGTATTTACTGAATCTATAGGTTTATGTGGATCCACTTTCAGCAGCTGATATGGAGTATATTGGGAATACCCTGTTTCCTGCCATTGGGAAAAAAAATATTGCAAAGATGGTTGAGTTTAACAACAAGGTAAGAAGGATTCTTGAATGTTACACTGTGATAAGCAGTACTTGTATTGAGAAACATTTGGAACTAAGAGGCCTTTTCACACACGGGCTTTTGGAACACGCGGAAGACAGCCCGGAATGCGGCATTCGCATTGCCACGGCCGGGTTTGCATCCCAACCCGTTCCAGGATGTCTTCCGCGCGTTCCAGATGCAGAGCACTTTAAAGTGCTCTGCATCCGCCCGTGCGCGTTCCAAGCGTCCCAGGCCGTTCAGGGAGGGAAGCGTTCACACACGCTTCCCTCCCTGACAGCCATGGGCACGCCCCCCCCCCCCCAGCATTGGCTGAAAATCGGCCTCACAGCTGGCAAGAGCCGCGCTGATCACCTGCCTTGCCGGGCTGACGATTGCGCAGGCGCGCCAATGCCGGTAGACGGGACATGGGACCCACCGAATCAGTACTTGTCCAATAGGGGGCCTCGGCGTGCCACGTGGTGTGTGCTCCCGGCGTCCTGGGCTCAGTATGAGCCCGGACACCGAACAGGTAGGAGCTCTGTGCGCACGTGTTGCGTCCCCGAGCCCTGAAGGTGGGGGGGTCATCTGCGGGGTGTAGACGCCTACATCCAGGTGCCTACACCCCATAGATGGGCGCGATTGGGTTTGGGGGTGGGGGGGTGATCTGCGTGGCGTAGGCACCTAGATCCAGGCGCCTACACCCCGCAGATGGGCACAATTGGGGGCGGGGGGAAAGCCTTTGGTGACTGGAGCCACGTGCTCCCATCTCTCAAGGGGTCCTGCCCCATAGGGAGCTTGCCCCGGGCCCTGTGATGGGTGCCCGGGTAACTTCGTGCCAGCTGCACAGGGCTTGATTGAGCCCTGTACAGCCAGCACGAAGCGAGGCAAGCGGCCTGACGGCGCTGCCCGCCCCTTGGGTGCTCACACCCAATGGGAGGCAGCCTTGCAGGCCGTATCCCCGCCCCTGGCCAGCCTTTCCCGGCTAAGTCACTTTGGAACGCTTTCAGCATTCGCACACAGGTGCGCAGGAATGTGTTTACACGCCTTCCTGCGTTCCTGTGTGTGAATGCTGAAAGCGTCCTGAAGTTACTTAGGCCTCGTGCACTACATCCGTTCCGGATGTAGTGCGAAAAGGCCTTAGATTACTCCGCATCCTGCTTTTGGTGAATTCAAATTGTGATTTTTGCATTTATCGAAAGTACTAACAGACTTTATTGGCAACTGATAACAGCTCAGCGTGTGATTTTACCTTGCCATTTAGCTTGGTCCCAAACTACACAGATGCACAAATCGCTTACAAATTTCTAAGCCAATATTTCCCCATAGTAGCAAAAAAGAGGCTACTAGATTAGGCTACGGAAAAGACAAAATTTCACTCCCTTTCTCTGATCCACAGCAGTTTCCAGATGATTGATCAAATACTGTAGTGGTGGAAGTTCAAACACTAACGGAAATAGGCTGGCAGAAACTCAACATAGCATCAGGCCATCCCTGGCTCTTTCTCTCATTCTCCCTCTCTCTGTCTGTGTCCAGACTTGTTTATACTGTGCAGTGGAATGCGCAGTCATGATCGAGGCTTCACATGTGACAATTAATGGATTGTCGTGGCATCACATTATCTGATCGGTACTACACATTTACCTTAATGCTGATCTAAAGGCACTTGCTGTGCAGTATAAACAAAATTCAGATTTTTCCTCTAGTCTGGGCAGAATATTGAGAAGAGGCCAACAAGAGCAGGAAGGGTAGCTCAAATCTGACTGGCTGCCTCAATCTGTGTGATGGCGCATGCCAACTCAGCTCTTGCAGCTTCTGATGGGAAGCTACGGAGCAGCTTTTCAAGTCAGGATGGCCAGTCTTCGCAGCGCTGTAAGTATACTGGACTTTTATGTTTAACTACAGATTTATTCTGCAAGTCTGGAGGCAGACTTAATTAGAACAATGTCTTTGACCATATTATTTTGTGTTGACAATAACAAATATAAGAAAGTACAGTTTTTACTTGAGTTTTCTGAAATACAATTTCTAAGAATGAAGTGAGTTGGAATTACTTGCTTGATTAATATAATCTTTTCAAGATTTTAGTTTATTATGAACCAAAGTGTTTGAATTTAATAATGGTTTCAATTGGTACTTTATTCAGATTGATCAAGAGGTTATGATTGAGAAGAAATGGGGACATAAAGGTGGCCCTTGGGAGTTTAATCTGCGTGATCTTTTCCGATGGTGTCAGCTGATGCTTGTCAACCAATCTCCTGGCAGTTATGATCCAGCCCAACACATGTTTTTGATATATGGAGAAAGAATGAGAACAGAATCTGACAAAGACAATGTGAGTAGCATGAAAAAGTGTTTTAGACCTGTTAGCTTTTCCTCCTCTGCTATTTGGATCTCTAGCAAGCTATTCTTTCATCTTGACTGTAATTCTTAGAGTTTATTTTCCTTTTTTTATATTGGACCTTTGTCCTGTGGTATGGTATAGGAAACGTCAGGTGATTTCTACTTTTTAAGTTTTTCTCCAGACTACTAAATTCACTAGTACGGATCTCCTTGTCAGGCTGGCAAAGAATGACCATGAGACTCTTTCTTGAAAAAAGAAGAACAGTGATTTATTTTAGCTCAGTGTAAGGACATTTCTTGTTGGGAGCAACTTGGAGCAGAAAGCCCAGCATATTTATATGTTTCATAGCTGGGCGGGGTTTGACCCTTAACCAATGAGCAATGACTATTTTTCAAAACCAATTTAAACTTGGTGCCAAAACCTTCTCATACAAATGTATCACTTGACCTCAGCAGGGAGGGGGGAGTCAACTGTCAACAGGCAGCTATATATACATATATACAGAATCTCATAGGTGGCAGAGATCTTACATACAAATATGGCAGGCAGCTAGCCTTGCCTGACACTCCTGTGGTTTAAGATCCTTCACAAAGATTTTTATATTCTTCAGCCCACATTAAAGATGGGCTGGAATCTAACCTGAATGAAGTTTGTATTGCACAGTGAACCTGTTTGTGTGAACAGATAGAATGACTTTTATTGAATAGGTGATATGGCTTGTAAGAAAGTTTCTGTGATACAAAGCTAAACTACTTAAGTATTAGCTCAGTGAAATTGTGTATTTAATAAATTAAAGAATTAGTTATCTTGTTATTCTCTTGATAACAGGATATCTGCATATAGAAAGCAGTTTTGCAAGATTCCACTAGTGTGATTATATGACACTGTACGTTCCTAGATTATGCGGATATCTAAGCATTTGATGCTAATCTTACCCTGCTTTTTCTCTTCTTTTAGGTAATATCTGTATTTAAGGACATTTTTGGCCAGAGTTTTAACCCATATGTGGGAACCAGACATTTCCATATCACTCCTTATGATGTTCAGGTGAGGGAAGATAAACCTTTTTAACCTATCCCTTTTGAATTTTTACTCACCAGTATATATGCATATTAACATACTTACTTTTATCTTTTTGAAAATTTCTACTGTAGGTTGGTTTCTCAGTCCTCTCCCGAACCAACTATGTTCCTCCTCCTGGTAGAAATCTATCCCTTCTCCACCATTCACTTCAACCCTTGGAATCCATCATGAAATGTGTGCACATGAATTGGATGGTCATATTGGTGGGCCCAGCAGCTGCTGGCAAGACCAGTTTGGTTCAGCTTTTGGCATATTTGACAGGCCACCAGTTGAAGATTATGGCCATGAACAGTTCAATGGATACGACGGAGCTGCTGGGAGGATTTGAGCAAGTAAGGAATTCTGCCAACTTATAAACAGATGCAGGAACAAAGTATTTTAATTCATAAATGCTGAGTGTTCAATCATAGCAGAGAATCAAAACGTCCTTAATATTAACATGTCTGAATGAATGGCGCATCATACTTCCATTCTGCTTCTATAGCTGGAACTTTCAGTTGTATGTTGCTAGAACTCCTGGTGCAATGTGGAAGCTGAAATTCACGTTTTTCCCTCCTCATAGTTGGGATTGTGTGTTTGGGTTTCTAGATACAGTTTACCAAAGCTTTCCAAATAAGTAGGAGTAAACTGCCTGGAAAGCGGATCCCCACCATTCCCCAACTAGTGGCAGTGGCAAAGTATTTCTGTATCTCCACCAAGAAATGTGCTTAGAAATATTGATGTACTAAACTGTATAGTACCCAACGTCAGCAACCAAATAGGTGTTCACAAAACTTTATGTCACTTTTGTTAGTGCTGAGTTTGCATTTGTCAGTTTCCAGTCTATTAGAATTTTTCCTACATTTGTTATAAACATTTTGGAATCTTTTACTTGAGCCTTCAATGAGGGCACTGTTAGCAAAGATTCTGGAAGCTCAAATAAAATTGAGTGAAATATTTGAAATGACCATGGAGACCTTTTTTGTTTCAGGGTGCTGTTTATTAATTCATTTGAGTTAGACTTCTAAAATACCACTCCTCAATTTTATATTATACTGTTTAAAAGGTTTTAATGAAACTACTGATTTGGTTTGAGTTCTTTTATGCTACTGAATTCAAACACTTTAAACACTTTAATTTTTGTTCATGTTTTGGGAGTTGCTTTGAGGGGTTCCCTCGCCCTCAAAAGGCTGCGTGAAAATCTTGAATTAAATTGTTTAAAAGAAAGGGTCTTAATGAAAGCTACAATAAACTTATTTTGTTCATTGTAGTTGCCTTTGTTAATGAAATGAACATAACATCTTCAGAAAATTAATTTTATTCACAATATAGACATTCAGGGTATTTGGGTGAATTGTTTTTTTAGTAAAAGTTTACTGTCTTGTTGGTTAAGGGAACCAGTGATAGAGCCAGTGGTACTACCAGCTAAGATAATATAATAAATATGATCCTAGGTTGACATCATAAGGCCATGGAAGAGCCTGCTGGAGAAAGTGGAGAACTTTGTGAATACTCTTCTCAGAGATAGCCTCCTCCTTACTGCCATCTGCCCAGATGATGCTGAAGTTGTATTGCGTGCCTGGAGCAGTTTCATTCTTAACTTCAAACCCAAGAGTCTTGGCGAAGGAAGTCAAAATATAACTCTTGACCTGGTCAGTAAATTAGAGGGTGTGCTTGCCCTGATCCAGCGACTAAATAATAAGATCAGCTCTTACTCGAAGCCAGGTATGTGCTAAAGCCATAGAAAGTGATAGTAATTTGTGTATCTTTGTCAAGAAGGAATACATTAAAGGTAGTGTGTTTATGACAATGTCAAACAGAAGACAGATGCAATAGCATTGCATTTGTCCTGGACATACAAGTAAGTCTGTTACATGGTGAAGATGGTGTGCTCCATGGACAGCTATTAGCTGAAACAAAGAAGTTCACATCAAGAAAATACACTAGGAGGTTCAGAACATCTTGGTCAGACAATGTTGAAAAGAAGCAGGAGGAGGTTTGCAGAGTTATAAGGGATATGTTGCAGCCTAGTTTCCTGGAGGAGCTTTATCTGCCTTTATCTGTATGTTCATGATGCTCCTCCAACCGGTCAGTCACATACAGGGAAAACGGTTCCAGTGCTGGCTCACAGAGTTTCATACCTGACATAAGTATTGGGTGGTGAGAACCCACCCTGTCACTTTATTCTAGAGCAGCAGTTCTCAACCTTCCTAATGTCGCGAGCCCTAAATGCAGTTCCTCATGTTGTGGAGACCCCCAACCACGGGGGCAGGGTAGCTGGGAGGGGGGAGGGAAGGGCGACGGGAGACTCGTTGCGACCCCTCTCAATGAGTAGTTTGAACCCCAAAGGGGTCCCGACCCACAGGTTGAGAACGAGAAGTTGTCTTCACATACGTGAAGTTACGTTCTGGATGGCTCCAGAAGAATACAGTGGGTTAACCTCCTGGCTGCATAGCCACCAACGACCGATAGAGGGCGCTAGACCAAATCTATAAATACCAGTACCATAATGCCCTTCTATCAGTCATTCCGAGAGAGCTGTTGACTTCCGTGACGGAGTCCGAAAAATACCAACACAAACACAATTAGCGGTGGGAAATTATTCTTCTGGAGCCATCCAGAACGTAACTTCACGTATGTGAAGACAACTTCTCGTTCCCGGATGGCTCCAGCAGAATACAGTGGGATGTACCAAAGCTCCACTACTGGGAGGGACCCCAATACGTCTTACCGGAGACTTAAGCGTGTACTCCAAGACCTTCGATCCGAAGGATGCATCCTCACGACCCAGCACAATCAATCTATAGTGCTTGAAGAATGCCGGCACAGAAGACCATGCTGCTGCAAACCTCTTGCAATGATGCTGACTCTGAAAAGCACTTTCTCCTGCCTTTGAAAACTACATCCACCTTAGGCCTGTATCTTGGATCCAGCCTCTGAGCTACTGAGTTCAGACTCATCTGACAAAAACTACAAATAATTGAGAAAGCAGCAATTTTGGACACCCTCCTGGCAGAGGTAATGGCCACTGAGAACAATACTTCATAAGATAAAAACTTTAGTGGCATCTCTTGCAAAGGCTTAAAGGGACTCAACAGTAACCTTCTAAGCACCAATGATGCACTACTGGTGATGATGTAGCTTTGACCCCCAGAGAAAAGAATTGATCCAATGATGGTGTTATAATTGACTATCTCCCGGATAGTATGTAATAGCTGGCAGACCAAATATTTGCTTATATAATGTGTTATACTTAAAATCTTCATTGATACCAAGTTGAAGAAACTCTAACACCAGTACTATTAATGGATCAATACACTTTGAATAAGCCCGTCTACAAAGGGCTTTCCAGTAGGTGTTATAAATTCTTCATGTTGAGTCCCATCTTGCTGCCAAAATAGTATCAAAAACCTGTAAACCTAGACCTGCTTGTTGGAGTGATCTCCTCTGAGCCCCCAGGAGGTACACCCCCCTCTGTAACAGCAGATCCCTCCTTTGAGTAGGAAGATTGAACCTTCCTCCCTAGACATAGTAGAAAATGGAAACCAAGGCCTTCCCAGCCAAATGGGACAGTAGCAATATCACTGCTGCCCCCTCCACCTGCACCCATCTTAGCAGTGCTGGTATCAATGGTAATGGCGGATAAGCAAAAGGCAGACAAGGCTCCAAAGGGAGCCACTAGGGCATCCACCACTAATGTTAAAGGATCTGGATTTCTTGAGATGAACCCCTGTACCTGCCAGTTCATCTCTATGAAGAGATCTATTAATGGTCTCCCCTATTCACTTGTTAGCACTTGAAAAATAAATGGGTACAGCTGCTTTCCTAACTGTGGTAGGTCCACTCTGTTCGGATCGGAAAAAGTACTCTAATCCCCCTATATGTTGATGACAGAAAGAAAAAACAACATTGTTGTTAGCCCAACAGAATAGTCTTGTTGACAATTTCATGAGAAACCTAGACCTTGTCCCACCTTGTCTACTAACGTGGACTGTCGCAGTCATGTTATCAGCTCTTAACTAAACATGGTTACCTATAACCAACATGCAAACCCAAGATGTGTCAAGACTATAGCCTTAAGCTATAATGTGATCAAATCTTTCTTTTGGGCCCCATCTGCCTTGAATGGACTTAGTGGAACTCACAGCACCCCAATCTTGTAGATTCACTTCATTAGTTATCTCAACGTGGCCAGTTTTATGAATTGGCAATCCTGATGTAAGCCTTTAAAAGTGAGAACACCCTAATAGTGATTCCTTCAAAGATCCTGGCACAAAGATCTTGGATGCTAAGGAAAAGGCAAAAAAGGAACACCTTGGGAGTGTCCTGCGTGGTCATCTTGAAAACAATTTCATGCATAAAATCATAAAGACCTTGCAAACAAATACAGAACAGCACGTGCCACCTCCTTTGCATTGGAGGATACCAGAGTAAACAATATGCCTCATTCCACACTTCCTCCATAATGTGTGTAGAACAGTACCTTGCAATACTTGCATTAAACATCCAAAGATGGAGCCTGTGTGTAAGAATAATATCAAACAGGAACAGCTTCTAACTGTAAAGGATAGTAGCTAGCAGAATACCTTCAGATAATCCACCCAAGGCAGCAGTAGCCTGAACTCAACAGGCTCTTGCTGCTGTTCAGCATTGCTCCACATTCTGAAAAAGAAGTTGCTACTCTAAAAGGAACTAGAGTGAGCATGCGAGATGTTATCTGCATTTCCCTTATGGAACTGTGACTTTGCTTGATCTCTTGCCTTGGCATTTGCCTTCAAAGACTCCTGGAAGGGGAAAACCTCCTCCATCCCTGAATATATTTGAGGCTCTCCCATGGTAGTTTCTTTCCCAGTGTGATCTCTAATAAAATGAGCACAGTATTAGCCCCCAATACATCATTCAGGCAGGCTTAACAAAAAGTAATAAACCACCAAAGAGTGTTTTCCCCAACAGAAAAGAGATGGGGAACAAGAAGGAAAGGAGAGAAGGAGTAGGTTGGGCCTGAGCAGAAGTTGACTGTTCCACTTCTGTGTCTCCTGTATGAAGAAGGACTATGTTGTAATGACCTCCAGGTTTGACTCTTGTCTGCACAGAATTCCTTGTGGGGGCAGGCCCCCTGGTCTTTTTTTGGATCTTGGTAACAACCAACTGTCCTTTTTTTTTTTTTTTAACACCAGCACCTAGGATAGGGTGAACGTAAAAACATAATATGTTATTTGTATAACACCACTTGATCATGGAATTAGTGTACTAAGATCTTAAGTTTATGTTTTTTACTTGGTAAATAAAGGTAATCTGCTCCAAAAAAACAGACCCAAAAACCACAATGGATCCAATTTACAAAATTCAATATAAGAAAAATATATGAGGCTGACATTTCTATGGTGTGAACTGGCCTAAGCCTCACCAAATGCAGCTCTTAAAATAACAGCCATATAAGACCTGGCCAGGCATACTCTTATGTAAAAAATACAATTAGAGAACCCTTTTAAGAGAGGCAGATATGAAGCTTTATGGGTATATTCAAGGCTGAAGCTATCAGGCCAATTAATTGTGGCACCTGTTCCAAAGGTACCTCCTTCCTGTACTACCAAACAAGGTATATCACTGTGAATCCTTGGTGAAGGCATTCTGCCCTGAGAATTATCTCTCATCAATGTAGCAGAGTTACATTTGTCTTAACCTCCTGCTCTGCATCAATGACATTACAATGAGAGCAACCTCATTGACTTCTGGTAGCGTGACCTAGAGTGTTTACTTGCCTCAGTCATAGGTTCCTGCTCCTCCTGATGATCTCCTATATTAGGATGACATTCTAATAAAATGTCCAAATTAGAAAATCTAAAACAACATATAACATTAATTACTCCTCTAAAAATTGTTAATTTCAACCCAAAAAAGCCCTTAAAGGGCTGCTATGGTGCTCTGCAGTGGCTGCCCTGTGCCTGTTTGCCTATTCATGCATAGGCGTGGCTTCAGATTGCCGACACGCTCTGCTGATACAGCTCTCACTGAAGAGAAAGGTAGGTAAAGTGAATCAGTACTTAAACAACTGTGTCATACACAGGCAGACACCCAGGGAGCCAGCAGCTACCTGGAGGTAAAAACTCATTCATTTCATTTGATTAAATGCGCCCCCTCAACGGTTGCTGAGGGTATGAAAATATAGGTTGTCCTTTAAGGTGCTGCCCTCCCAGCATTTTCGCTCAACAGCGGTTGCCAAGGGCATGGAAATAAGGTCCAACCATCTTGGCCTTTTCACTCAACAGTGGCGGCCTGGGGCCTTAAATTATAATGTGGCTTCCTCGCAAAGCTGCATGGCTTCCATTCTACAGGAGAGGACTGTGGGGACTGTAGCCCATCCCACCCAGCATTCTAAAATGGTGGGCAGCAGATGCCTCTAATGCTGCTGGGAATAGTAGTCCCTGCAGCCAGTATTACAGTCTACAAACATTCTAATGGCCATTACTGAATGATAACATCCCCCAAAGCAGGGGAAAGAAAATATTCAATCTTATCAAGGGGAGGTATATCCCTTAATATAAGATCCAAATATTCCTCCCACTTGAATGTGACCTAGAGGAGGAGGAGGATGCACATGAAGAAGATGAAAAGTGATGCTTTCTCTTCTCTTCCTTATACCCTAGCTTTAGAAGACTCACTTTGGCTAAGGAAATAATAATTCTAGCAATCAAAACATCTTCAGTTGGACTGTTTGTCTGTCGGACTGCTGGTAGCATCCATGGCTCTGGCACCACATTAACAATGTCTTGTTGTATTAGTGTTGTTTGCTTTACAGGCTTTGATTTAGCATTAGCCTTGGACCTAGCCTTGGCCTTCATTGGTTTCTTGGGAGCAGCTGCCCCCAAGGAGCTTGTATCAGCAGCAGCCTCAGCCATGGATCCTTTCCCAAAACCATTACTGTGAAAAAACCATTTATTTCGCTTTAAATAATCAATGAGTAGCCCCCATAGTGCTTTGCAATAAAACATGGCCGCTATTTGCATAAACAAGGCTTGCCGGGGCAGAAAACAGGATGTAGAGGAAGGACGAGGATGGCTCTGTGCTTATGGCAGCACACCTGAGGGCCGTTCACACCTGAAGGTAAAGACTTTATTTTTAAAACAAAGAAGCACTCCGTGATGCCACTCCACCCCTCCGACATCTTTCGCTACCCCAGGTGCAGCTGGGGGGGGGGTTGGCTGCATTCTCGGCCTTTGTGCGAGGTCATGTGGCCACCATGCCAGTGGAGAGCTTTATTCTTGGCCTTTGTCCAAGATTGTGCGGCCTACCTGCCAATGCAGAGCTTTATTCTTGGCCTTTGCGTGAGGTCACGCGGCCTGCCTGCCAATGCAGAGCTTTATTCTTGGCCTTTGCGCGAGGTCGCGC
Source organism: Aspidoscelis tigris stejnegeri (assembly GCA_023333525.1). Lineage (NCBI taxonomy): Eukaryota > Metazoa > Chordata > Lepidosauria > Squamata > Teiidae > Aspidoscelis > Aspidoscelis tigris. Next base: position 101,973,181 of record JALMGA010000001.1, read on the forward strand.
GGCCGGCATGCCAATGCAGAGCTTTATTCTTGGCCTTTGCGCGAGGTCACGCAGCCGGCATGCCAATGCAGAGCTTTATTCTTGGCCTTTGCGCGAGGTCGCGCGGCCGGCATGCCAATGCAGAGCTTTATTCTTGGCCTTTGCGCGAGGTCGCGCGGCCGGCATGCCAATGCAGAGCTTTATTCTTGGCCTTTGTGCGAGGTCACGCGGCCGGCATGCCAATGCAGAGCTTTATTCTTGGCCTTTGCGCGAGGTCGCGCGGCCGGCATGCCAATGCAGAGCTTTATTCTTGGCCTTTGTGCGAGGTCACGCAGCCGGCATGCCAATGCAGAGCTTTATTCTTGGCCTTTGTGCGAGGTCGCGCGGCCGGCATGCCAATGCAGAGCTTTATTCTTGGCCTTTGCGCGAGGTCGCGTGGCCGGCATGCCAATACAGAGGCTTCTGGGGCTTGTAGTTCTAAGAACTGAGCATTCTAAAATGGCTGACAAGTGCCTCTGGCATTGATTGCTGGGAAATTGAGTCCCTGTAAGTGACAGTTGAGTCTCCGAACATTCTAATGACTGTTATATATGGTTAAAATGGCTAAAAACTCCCAAAATAAATAGAGACATCAAACAACATCCATCTCCCCATAGTAAACTACTGCAAGATCCACAACCCCTTAAGAAAGGGCCTTTAGAATTTTTTTTTTTTTAAGAAAAAGCAACATCCTTGTTGCCCCAACTAGGGAGAAAACTGACATAGAAAACTAAGGACAGCCCTAGAGACATAAAATGGCAATACAAAGCTGTCTCACCCTGTACTGGAGCTTCAGATACCCCAGCTGACACAGGAATTAATCTTCTAGACATCCCTTAATGCTCTCTCTTAATTAAGGTGTGGCTAAGTCAGCGACCGAGGAATGACTGATAGAAGGGCATTATGGTACTGGTATTTATAGATTTGGTCTAGCGCCCTCTATCGGTCGTTGGTGGCTATGCAGCCAGGAGGTTAACCCACTGTATTCTGCTGGAGCCATCCGGGAACCGCTGTTCTAGAGTAAAGGTTGTAGCTATGAAGGGATCTCCATGGGCAGAGAACAGGACCAGCCTTTGCACATGAAAGGTGATGTGAGCGAAACAGAACTGTGGGCAATATTGGCCCATAGATTGAGACTCTGGGGGGAGAAGGAAGGGTGATTCTCAGATTAGAAGGCTCACTGTGCTGCCCTTGAGTTGCTGTTTCCTTTGGCAGTTCATCCGTGCCCCGCAGTCCTGAGCTGCAGGCCAACATTTATTTATTTATATTTATGTTTTTATATTTATTTCTATCCTGCCCCATACCCGAAGGTCTCTGGGTGGGTTACAACCTTAAAACAGCAGATTAAAATAGAATATACATTAAAACACTTCAAAATCCAACATCCTCTTAAGAATGCAGCTATTATTTGAAATAATGTTAACAGGAATATCAAATAGAGAAAGTGATTTGGCTGACTGGAACTTCTTAGCTATATAAAGTGAATAGGTCTTTGAGCAGCATGAGCTGCATCTAGACATTGTTTACTTATTCCTCTGTGTTTGGATATTCTGGAATAAAGCATGTGTAATCCAGAACATTCACCCTTTATTTCGGAACATCCACATTCAGCAAAACAAAACAAAACAAACAAACAAACAAACCCAATATCTGGATGCTTCCATGGAATTTGTCACCTTTTTTATATAAAAGTGTTGATACAGAAATTCTCCTCAGTCTCTGTCTAATGAGCTCATACAATGTAAGGTGAATGTGTGTTTATACACTATGCCAGAAAGCTTCGCCTTTTCACCTTCATGTTGTTTGTTAAGCATGATACATGCTTTTATGCGTAGTATGGCACAAGGGATCAACAGTACCTTTGGGTATAGGATGGGATAAAAAGTCAAGCAAACAAGCAAGCGTTTCTGCCACTGAGTTACATCTCCCCCCAATTGCAAAGAGCTTGCTTTTTTTAAAAAAAAAAATCCTCCTGTGAGACAATGAACATCTTCTTCGGAAGCAAACCTGCTCCTGCTGTGCGTTCTGTAGTAAACCAATTCTGTTACACCAGATTAGTCATCCAGTTAACTGCAGGGGCAGGGGGACTTGAGGGTTTCTTGAGGTTGGCTCAGTTTGGGTTAAAAGGACACTCTGTAATGCAAGTGAACTGTTCCTGCTCTTCATGAAGGCATTGCACTTGTTAAACCCTCTGCATCATCCCTTTCACTCTATATAGCTGTGAATTAAATCCATGTTTTTCAAAGCTGTGTTGAATGCCAACTCTTACGACCTTCCCATGATTTACCAGCTGCTGCTGTTAAGGTTCATGGAATTTATAAGCTCCCCCTCCGAACGAATTTTGGGCAATATATGTAAGGTATTCATTCCATCTGCAGAGTTGGCTTGCTCTCAAGATGGTCTTCTTAAGCAGACACAAGGCAAAAGAGACTAAATAAGTTTGCAAGTAGTAACTTGTGAAGATATTGCATACTGGCTTATAGCTTCATTACCTCTTTGTATAAATCCCCCACCCCTTCAGATTTTTCCAGGCTTGTAGAAGAATTTCGGCACTTCAAATTGCAGGTGGCCCAATTTATGAACAGCAGTAGCCATGGAACTTTTGAATGGGTTGATGGGATGTTGGTTCAGGCTTTACAGTCCGGAGACTGGCTTTTGATGGACAATGTTAACTTTTGCAGGTAAAAGCACATTTTAATTTTAATTTTAAAAAGAAAGAAGATTGTGAAGATGGAATTAAAATGCACAACCACCTATTGATCAGTGTTTTGGTTTACATGGTCAATGCATTAGCCAAGAGAATTTAAGATCTAGTGACGTGCTAAGTAAACCTCTTTTAAATGTGTGGACAAAAGCTGAAATGAGGAAGCAACTAAAATGAGATAAAATTCCATGCAGCTACTTTGTATTTAATAATATTTTGATCAGTAGAACATGGCATGGGGCCTTTGTTGTTCTTTTGTGGATTCTCACTTATGGTTAGCAATGGAACAGCATTAATGATGTGAATGACAACAGGAGAAAGTGGAAGATTTTTTAAGAGAACCTTCCTCCTCCTTTCATTCCCAGATGTACCTGCTGGAGTAATGTATTTATTTGCAGCTTGGCTTTACCACTTAACTGTCATTCTTTGCTTCTTACAGCCCTTCTGTGCTGGATCGTTTAAACGCTTTGCTTGAACCTGGAGGAGTCCTTACCATGAGTGAAAGAGGAGTGATAGATGGCATAACGCCTACTATAACGCCTCATCCAAATTTCAGGTACTCAATACTCCTTACACTCCTTCAATTGACTCTCCCTGCTGGCTGAATCTCTGTGAAATTTAGGATAATAAATTCAGAATATCCTGAAAGCCTTCAACTACACTTGCTTCCACCCTTTAGGTATTACTTTTGCAGCCTGCCAGATAACACTAACATGGTAAACTTCCTTATTGTGTTCTCTCTAGTTTTATCTACAGTATCCCAAATGTCCTCCTTTTCCCAGGGAAAAGCAGAGATCACAGAAGGCATTAGTTGTCCTTTTCTGGGTTATGAAGTAGTACAGAAGATTTAAAACATCTGTTCCCCTATACTTCATGCATATGTGTGCCTACAGAGAAGAGGAGATGGAGGAAGAGAAGGGCCAGCTGCAGAAATAGTCACCATAATATACTGAAGGATAATTTAGTTAGGAAACTGCAACATGGTGCTTTATTGCTTTCCTTGCAAGAAACAATTGCCTCCTTGATGAAGTCTTTGTAAAATAAGATACAACTCTGGAGTGTTTGTAGTGTAGGGCTTATTTGTACCAGTGAAACCCCCTAAAACTGAATTTTCATTATATATACTGAATTTCAATAGGCTTTTCCTTGCTATGGATCCTTCACATGGAGAGATATCCCGAGCAATGCGGAATCGTGGGATTGAAATCTATGTTCCTGGGGACAGCGATTCACTGGATGCACATGATATAAAGCTTTTGTTGCATGGACTAGGCTTGTTGGGAAACAGCTTATGTGATGCTCTCTTGGCTGTTCATACAGAAACTAAAGAAAGTGTAGCAGGTAAGGCAAGTGTATTTAAGAATGCAGCAAAAATAGTATTTTGAAGTTTTGCAAAATGATCATTATAGTTTTTCTTTCTCAGGTGCCTCACATACTCTGTCATCTTTGATTCATGCCGCAACGCTGATTGTACAACAGTTGCATCGTGGGATTGGCTTAGCAAAGAGCTTCTATAAAGCATGCTGGGAAGTCTATGTCCGTTCACAACAGTCAGAACATAATCAAAAGGTAAACTTCTATCTAATGTGCTACCTTTGCTTCATAGTGAGGAATTTCAGTTTATACTGCATGCTGTACCAGTTCCATCTTCCGTTTAGGCAGAATAAGGCTTCCATTCTCTACACTTTTACCTGGATGAAAGTCCTTCTGACTCAGTGGAATGTACTACCTAGACATGTTTTGAACCCTTTCTTAGGGTCTCTCTCTCTTTCTTGTGCATGTGTTCTATAATACAGTGAGCTTCAGTTTAAACTTGAAACCAGTAGGGATATGAGAAGTGACTTCAGGAATAATTATATTTCAGAAGTTAACTTACCTTCTTTAAGATCATTTGTGACACAGAGATGGATTTCAGACTGAACTGGGTAAATAATGTTTTCTTTAACCGGAAGGTCTTTTTTCCTGGGCCATTCTGAGACATGACAGCAGGGTATTCATTTTTGATTTCCTACAAGTGTTTGAAAAGTTAAATGCAAAAGTTGCTAAATACAGATTTGATAAATGTCTATGTAATGTTTCCATTTTAGCTTTTTAGAAAGCTTGCATAAGTTCTGGTCATAGTTCTGCTGGTGTCGTAACCAGTTTAACCCGTCCATATGCACATTCATCACTTTTAACCGTAGTTCCAAGTCACATATGCAGAAGACTTTTCTCTGTATAATTCTGTATGATTATGACTCACAGCATCACTTTTTAATCCAATATACCAATAAACAGAAATTCAGTACTTGCAGACAGTGATGAGAGATTAGCTACATGTGTATGTGTTATGTTTTATAGAACACTGAAAGGATGACTTGGTTGTTCATACTTTGCAGAAAAGAGACATTATTGGAAAAATAACATTGGTTTTTTTCAACTAGGATTGCAACCTTTTTGTGTCTCCCAATATATTAGATTGTACTCAACATGATAATGAAGCAAGTCTCTGTTTTGGGCTCAGATGAAACCAAGAGTGTTTCCCTCCTTGGCTTGGGACTGTGGCCAGATTCTGCCTGCAGCGCTTCATTTGCAGTGGAAGATTCTCTTCTCTCTACAGTTCATAATGATGGTCAGGTCTTGGCATATTGCCTGAACAGACTAAATCTGAAAAACAGCAGGTAGGCAAAAGGGTATAAGAGTTTGAGATGGCAAGATTAAGCACTGACTAAAATAGATGGGAACAGGTGAATTTAATTCAGATGACCATTATACCTACTACTGTGAGCGAGAATCCCTTAGAGCGAGGGCTTCCACCCTTTTGGCATTTCTAGGCCATTCTGGCAGAAGAAGCGTTGTCTCGGGCTGCACATTAAATACACAAACAGTAATGAAACCTGATGAGCAGAAAAAAAGAAGAAGAAAGTCCGTGCTAATTTTATAATGTTTTAAGGCTGTGTTCAGTTTGTTTCACTTTCCAGTTTCAGGCCACTTTCCAAGTGTGCGAATATGTCAGCAAAGCTCTTAGTCTTTTTTCTTCTTCTTTATCTAATCCAAAAATGGCTTTTCCAAATTAGATAATGCTGAAAGAAAATAGCTTGATATTTTGCTTGTGTATTATCTCATTCCAAAAGGGGACCGAATCTGGAGCAAAACATATGTGTGAACGCAGCCTAATTAAATTTACAATTTTGTGTTGGACTGCATTCATAGCCATCCTGGGCTGCTATGCAGCCTGCGGTCTAAGATTTGGACAACCTTGCCCTAGAGACATTGCTGAAAAGCAGCCATACAGGTCTGTCTCCCTCAATGCAGTACAAGAAAAGTGATATTTTTAAGTCACTTGGTTTGTTGGTTTGTTTGTCTGTTTCAGAACACTGCCTCTTACAATACACGATTTTGAGAAAATACGGCAATCTCCCAATCCAGATTATCTCAAATTTAGTGCAGTTGAGAATGATGCTTCTTGGGCAGATGACATGGAGTTCCTTTCTGCAGCTGTAAAGTTATTCATAGAGAAGGCAACAAATCAAGATTGGACACTGAGAGTTGGGTGGCTTAATCAGTTAAAAAAGAATTTACCACAAGTGCCTGGTAAGTGATAACCTTTGCACGCTTATGTACAACTGATTGTAATGCTGGTGACAGTGGAAGAAAAGTGTGCAAAATCATGTGTCGCAGCCCTCACATGTGAACTTGGAAGGTCTGCTGTGTTTAGACAGGCTTATCAGGTAGCAACCATGTACAGCATTGTAGCCTTGAATCTATTTTCCTTGAGTTTTGCAGAAAGAAATTTTAATTCAGGACACATTAGCTAATGTGTCTGTAATCTATATTCAGTTTGCTGGTATACTGACCATAATAAAGTTAACTTACTTGTGAAGTTCAGTGGGGTCATTTTTCACAAGAACATAAAACAGTTTTCAGCTTTATCAGCTCTATCCAATTTGCTTCCATTTTGTTTTAAATATCTTGCCCTTTCATCCATTCAACCCATAGACAGCAAACACTATTGACAACGTTTGTGGTAGACACCTGGATCTTACAAATATTGAGCCTAGTAGTAGAGGGGAATAAAAGATCAGAATTGTGAAGGCAAGACACACACCATTAGAAGAAGCAAGTGACATAACAGGATGTAGTCATATATAGAAAGGGAAAAATTGGGTATCTGACAATGGGTTTTCCATAATAGGAAACAAAAAGTGCATGAATCAAAATCATAAGATTATCGAAGGATGAACAGAAATATCTGTATGCTACATGTGAAAAGCTAATAACAGCAGACCAGAAAAGCAATAAGAGGTGGTTGCTTCAGCTAGGTAATATCAATTGCACCAGTCTGTACTGTATGCAGATAGCAGCAGATGAAAATATTATAGAAAAAAAAAGCAAAAATGTGAATGGTGTCCTATAAAGATACAAACAGGGCCAGAGTAATAGCTTCGAGATGCATGAAGACTTACAAGACAAAGTTCCCCCTCAGGCAGCAAGCTGCAAATCTGCCTGGACCAGATGAAGTCCCAGCTAGGTTGAATTATTTTAGCAGGAGGGGAACGGGCTGTAGGCACAGACTGTAGCATTGTTAGAGGTAGGTGAAGGGCCTTTGGATTAGGCACATTCAGCGCTGCTTCTGTTTGCCAAAGAAGATTTAAAATTGATGCACCGAGTACAGAACCTTCTTATCCATATCACTTTCAGACAAGCTTTTTTCTTGAGTATCGTGTAAGAGAGTTTTCAGATCAAAACAGAAATTGCAGTTGAACAAAAAATCCACTGTAGAAGTAGTACAAAAGTCCAGATAGTACTTCAGGATGTAACTGCAGAAAGCATGTGAATATCAGCGGTGTTGATTTTTAAAAAGCATGTGATTCAGTATCATATGAGAAGCTGATTCATGGCTATCCACCCCATTTCATTACTGTGTTGTATTGGAAGCAGTGTGCTTCAATTGAAGGTAGCAGACAAAATCTTGATTGGTTTAAGGTTTAAAAAAGGAGTCAAACAGTGTTGGGTGCTGTGGAAATGTTATGCATTTCACACTTTGGAGAAGTTCACAAGAGAAGCCCTAGGGGAGTGTAAGTGAAGAACTTGTATTGGAGGCAGGCAGGTCTCAAACTTGCAATATACTGACAACATCATTTTTATAGTCAGTTTGCAAAAAACAGCAAGACTTGGTTATAAGACGATGAAGCTTGTCAGAAATATGGCCTAGTGGTGATATAGAAAAAAATAAAGCTTTTGAGATGAACCGAGGTTCACAAAGGGTGAACTACAATTACAAGTAGAACGAGCAATACTTTTTTCTTATTTCACATATTTAAATTTGTTTGAGGCCATGTTGCAGAATAATATGGCAAATCAATAAAAGTATAACAGTATTCCTCAGCATTTAGATTTCCTTCTTAGAACCTTGTGTGTTAACAGTTCACATAGGAACCACCTTTGGACCTGTTGTTGGGGCTGAAAGCTTTCTTTCCAGATCCTTAAGTTGGCATTTTCCATCCTAAAAAGAGGGTCCTAAGAATGGATCTTTTATGATCCCAAAGTATTTCCTTTTCTCCCTTTTGTGGTTTGGATATCAGTTGGGCTCTTAGGCTTTATTCAAAAGCATACACAGGAGGGATTTTCGGGAAGCCTAAGACAGCTCACGACACTTTGAGCATTCACACAGAGGGGCGCAGGGATGCGTGTAAACGCATTCCGGAGCACCCGTGTGCGAATGCTCAAAGCGTCGTGAGCTGTCTTAGCCGGCAAACGACGGCAAGGGGCGGGGAGACAGCTGAGGAGGCTCCCGCAGCCGGCGCTGGCTGAAAACAGCTGATTGTCAAAGCTGCGCCAGCAGGGGTGGCAAGCCCGCGGCTGTTAGGGAGAGAGAAGCATGCGCGAACGCTTCTCCTCCCGAACGCCTGCGGGCAGTTCGTGCGCGCCCGAACGCATGTAGAGCAGTTTAAAGTGCTCTACATTTGGAACACGCGGAAGACAGCTCCGGACATGCCGGGACGCAAACTCGGCCGCAGCAAAGCGAATGCTGCGCCCGGAGCTGTCTCCCGCGCGTTCCAAACCCAAGTGTGCGAAAATGTCTAGGATCTGGTTCATTGTTATACTGTAAGACAAACTGATTTCTCACCAAGAGGCTTGGGAGTAAAGGTGAAATACTAAAATTCATCTTGTGATTCTTCTTGTCCATCTAGCTCACAGTGGTGCTTCTACTTGCATCCTGTGTGGGAGAGATGGTATACCGTACTCTTATTAGTTGAATGTCCATTTTTTGATCCCCATTGTTGCTGCTTGTCTCTTTGACCATGGTTGTGGAAATCTCTGGGATTTACCAGTCGAGGTCAAGGTGCTTCTCTAAACTAGAAAACCAAAGCTTATGTTTAGACCTCTCTCTGAGCTTAAGACTGGGGCGGTGGTGGTATTTTCAGGATGTTGCATGTGCTGGAGCTCCTTCTCAGTTGCTAAGCAAGGGGGTCTAGAAGCACCTTAGAAACTAACAAAGAGAAGAAGGAGGTAGCATGAACGTTCTTAGACTAAGCCTATTTCATCTTTCGATGCTTCTGATGAAGAAGGCTTAGTCTACAAAAGCTAATGATGCTAGCTTTTTTCCCTCTGTTTAATTTCTAAGGTTTTGCTAAACCTCCTGATCCAGGCTAACATGGCTACTTTTCCCCAGTGCTTTCCACCTCCCCATGAAAATCAGATGGTGGGCTGTTCAAAATGCTACACAGTGGTATGTGGGAAGAACACATATCACATTTTAAAGTGCAGAGGGATATATGGGATAGGAAAAGCTTGTTAGTTCCCAGGTTAAAAAGCCATGAATTTACTGCTCATTTTTCAGATTTGGTGTATACTCATCTAGAAGCTGGTGCTGCATCTCTGAATAATTTCTACTTCAGTCCCCTCTCAGGTGGAATTAGTAATGTGATAAAGATGCTGCAGCCTAATATGACAGGTAAGATCTCTTTCCCCTTATCTATGTTCAGGCTCTATTTTATATTACTGTTCTTTTGAGATCATGAAGATAAATATATGAAGTCAGCAATCTTATTGGGGGATTATAAAATGAAGCATCACTTCTGACAGTTCAGCTAAGACTAGGCGATCTATGAAAGTTTCCTTGACTTTGAGAACTTCCTTCCCTTTAAAACTGTACTACAGTAAATTGTATTTTGTTAGCCCAAATATATTTGTTTGCAGTTTGTTAGGACCCTACGTAGTTAGGAAAAGATGTCTTTTTTCTTGAGATACTTTAGAAACAAAAACAATATTGTTTTGCTTTTATACATTTGGTAAATTGTGTCTTCTCTTGTTTAGTGCAGTCCTGGAAGATTTCAGTTGTATGCTTGACCTTTGAAGCATCATTGACTTACATGGTAGACTAGACCTCTGTTCTTCCCAAACTCCGTTTCCCACTGTGATAGTTCCTTATGGACATCATGGTGGTTTGTGGGAATGAAACCATAACATGATACAGTAGGATGACTGTATTTGCTAATTCAGGAGAGTTCATTCATTGTATATAACCATTTCTATAGCTTGTTTCTTAAACTGAAGGGGACTAAGAACTGTTCTTCAGTAGAGCCTAATTAATGGTGTTCTGTGTTTAAATGGCTTGCTAGATGAACATGTGATTCCCATGGATTCAAGATGGAACATGCAGTGCTTGGATATCATTAGCAATTCAGTGGATTTTGATGCTGAAGTAGAACATTCAGATCAGCTACTCCTTCTTTTGAAATCACTTGCAAATCGGTGAGTATTTTTAAAAAATCATTGCCGTGCTGTAGAATATTCTGTTCCATTTTGCAAATCAGTTCTGTGATTGGCACACTTTATTATTTACTAAAATAACAAATAATTCTTGCTTTGGTTTCTCATGGACAGTGAAGTAAAATATTAGTAAAGGAAAGAAGTTTCATGAGAAAAGTAGTTCCATCGTTATCCACTTCTGTAGTCTGAATTCTTCTATCTCTACTTTCAGTTGTTCTGTTTTGCTTATTTAATATGAATTAGTTTCCCCCTCCCAGTTCAGGATTTTGAGATTATTTTCTAATAATTTAATGGCACCTGTGTTTATTCTTATCATTATAGGGCGATATTGTTTTTGGATCGGGAGAAAAAAAGCTATATTGAAAGAAGTTTGATTAATACCAAAAAGCCGAGAACTAGTGCTTTGAGAGTGTCTCTGGAGTTTCATAAAGGTATCCATTGCTCTTCCTTAATTTTAGTGAATCCAAAACAAATCTAGCATCTTATTTTCAAGACTAATAAAGAAAGATCCTCCAACTCTGCAAAACCTTGAAAAATGCAGCCCCTTCTAATCTTCATAGGTGGCAGTATTACTTGTCCTTGGTAGAGAATAACCCTAAATAGATTGCATGCAGAATAAGCACTCTGGTAACAGTGATTCAGAAACAATAAATCCATCCATTTCCTGCTACCTTCTTTTGCCCATCCTTGGAAAAAGTCTCACTCAGCTGTGATAATGATAATTTAGTCATTCGTTTTCTATTGAGATCCATAGTGTTAAGAACCATGCTGTAAAGAATGGGTTTTGAAAAACAGTTTCAAAAAATATTGACCTTGGTGAATTAATACCAATTTAATGGGTTTTGGACATACATTCAAGATCTCCTGTCGCCATACAGTCCCAAGTGCTTTGCAAACTGAACTTTGGTCTACACGTCTGTATAACATGGGCTGTAGCTATTCAGAGAAGCTCACACTTTTGTCTGATTGTTAGGCTTGCACTGTAAAAGTGCAATTTTGTATTCATCTAAACAACTTAGTCAAGATGCTCTTTTTTTTTTTACTGCTGATGATTTCATTGCTGTCCTTATTTGATACTGTAAAATGAGAAAATGACAGCAGTGGTGCTCATGTCAATCTAATGCTTCAGAGCCATTGCTCAGATGATGTCCAGGGTTTTGCACGTAGAAGGTTCATCCCTAGTATTTCTAATTAAATTGAACTATGTGGTTTGTAACATCAAAGAGCCACAACCAGAACAGACAAAACTAAGTTAAGGTCACCTGGTCAGTCGTTTTGGCTTTCTGGTCATATTTGGAATCTCTGGGCTTCAAGAAAGGTTAAATTGTTCATACATAAATTGAGTTACATACTTAATTGGTATTAATATAAAATGTCCTTAGAACAGTTATGCCTTTTTCTTTTTGGGTGACTGAACTGTGAAATGCAGATCCTGGCAGCCACAATTCCCTGCCTCATGCTATTGTAGTCAACCTTGCTGGCTTTTTTGAGCTTTGGGACGCCTTTGTGTTACACTGGGTGAAGTCTACTCAAGTGACTGTGTCGGATGAAAAACTATATGAAGTAAGTAGATTATTGCAAACTCTTTTTGTTGTCAATTTTTTGGGATTTTTTAAAAAAATTATTAGCCTGCCTTTCCTTCCTACTTGCTCTGTACTTTCAGTCTTGTCCTTTGTTTTCTGTATTGGCTTCCTTCCATGGCACAGTAAATTGAGAAGAGGATTCTTCTTTAAGTCCAGCTTTCTTTGCTCCCACGTGCTGTTTTTCAGGTTTTTTTGTCATTGAAATCAGTTTTCACCAGTTTTCATTGTTGTGCCACTTAAACATGAAAGTTAAGCATCTACATGAATTTAGTGTTAAAGTACACACACACACACACAAAAAAAAGAAAGCTACCTGGAGATAGTCCTTTATTAGACTACCCATATTTTCCGGCGTATAAGACGACTGGGTGTATAAGACAACCCAAACTTTTCTAGTTAAAATATAGAGTTTGGGATATACTCGCCGTATAAGATGACACCCGGCGTATAAGACGACCCCCGAATTTTGAGAAGATTTTCCTGGGTTAAAAAGTAGTCTTATATGCCAGAAAATACAGTACTTCGAAATAGTTTGTGCTGCTTTGTCAGTTTTTGCTTGATAATTGTCTTTTCAGTTGATTTATACAGGTTAGCTATTCACTTGCTCTTTTCATCAAAAAATAATTTTCCTTCCTGAGTTTGGAGCCAGCCATTAGAAAGACAGTCCTCCGTAACTTCCTGTCCATTCCTTAATGTTCAGTTGCAGTCTCTATCAGAATTACAATAGAATCCGAGCTGTGGGGATTGCTTTTCTTAGAAGTAAGGCTGATGGGAACTTGGTTCCTCCAGATGGTCTCTCAGATAACACAGTCCACTGGGGAGAATGCCCCCACGCATACTCACAACACTTCCTGTAGGTCAGTGGTTCTCAACCTTCCTAATGCACGACCCCTTAATGGTGTTCCTCATGTTGTGGAGACCCCCAACCATGGGGGTGAAGCAGGTGGGAGGGAAAGGCAGTGGGAGACTCATTGCGACCCCTCTGAAAGGGTAGTTCGACCCCCAAAGGGGTCCCGACCCCCAAGTTGAGAACCACTGCTGTAGGTAGATATTGCATAGGATCTACTATAGAGCTGAGCATAGGCTACAGCACAAAAGGTGTTAAGATGTAATTTATCCCAGTTTCACAGCAGTGAGACCCATGGAATTCCTCTTTCTGAAGTGCTGGTACAACTTTTGAAGAGTGACCAGAGAGTGCAGCCTCTGTCTCTGTGGTGGATGAAACTGAACACTAGCAAGGGTGATCAGAGTCACCACCCTTACTTCTGCAAAGTTAAACTTGCACTGAACCTTGCGTAACCCAGCTACTTTTCTTGTACAGTAGGACCTCCCATAATGCAAGAGTTAGGTCCTAGAACAGTTGTGTGTGGCATGAAAATATGAGGAACTGAAATGCTCTGGAAGCTGGGAGTTAAGGGGCCTTTCTGCACTTGGCCTTATTCTGGAATATATCTCAGGATAGGGATCTGCTGTCTGCATGCTAGTGTACAGTATGGCAAGTCCCAAGCAAGACCTGCTATAGCCTATATTGGCATGTGGACAGCTGGCCACTATCCTGGGATATATTCCAGGAAAAGGCCAAGTGCAGAAAGGGCCAAGGGAACTCCCCGAGGCCATCCGATCTGATGAGAAGGTTCAGGTGTGGATTTGATGCCTTCTGGGGACAAAGAGGGGCAGTGGAAATAAGCAGGTAAAGGTGGAAGAGGCAGTAATGCCCTTTGTGAAAGAGGCAGAAACACAGAAAAAGCAGAGCACGCTTTCTCTGTGGATTCTTGCCTCAGTCACTTGGCATTCAGATGTCCTTTGAAGTTGCCTTAACTGTTCAGGCTGTCTGCTCTTTGTTCTTCTGCCTCTTTTATGGTGGAATCCCTGCCTCTTCTATCTTCTACTCTTTGCTCCTATCACATTTCTTAAGGACAGAACACAGCTTCCCCTCTATTACTCCTTACCCTCAAATACAGAGTAATGAAAAGTTAGTATGCATTATAGCCAAAGGGTCACAGTTTGTAAGACATTTAGTAGTGAAAATGCACTCTCTGAATTGACTCTATTGGAGATTCTACTTTATTACTGTGTTCAAAGCTGTTACAGGAGAAACAAGTTTATTTTAGATGTTATAGTTTACATTTGTTGCTCTCAGAATATTCTTAGTATTTAATTCGTAGGATAGATTGGGAGCCATTTTATTAATCTTGTCAGCAGTGATATTTTTTCAACGTACCAATGGAAGCAAAAACTTCAATAAGAATTGAGTACACACAGTGGGATATTTATTCTCTTTGCTGCAGCTCTTTTATCTCCAGAAAACTGTTGAGAGTTGCTTCATCCTCTGGTGTTTTATGGGGAGGAAAGAGAACTAAAAATGAGGGGGTAGGCATGTAAGGCTGCCACAAATCAAAACAGTGCTATTTGCTGTGTGCTTTTTTCTGTCTTCTGACAAAACAAAATGCACAAATCTGTCCTGCTAACAGAATAAAATATTCTACACTTTATGAACTATTTTAAGGGCTCAACACAGGTAACAAAATGAAAACTCTTTCTGGCTTGTTCCTAGATACTGCAGTGTTTACTGTGGCGTGACAGGTTTTGGACAACTTCAGACACGGTAGCCATCGATTCTGCCGGCTTGACTCTGCTTTCACTTCACTGGCATTGGGTTGTGAAACATTTAATCAGGAGAATACCTCAGTTACTGAGTGGATATGAGCAGCAAAAGTATGTTGGTCTTACCTGCAGTTTTTGTTAATGTGATCCAAGATCTTCCTCTTCACCATAAGTAGATCTGTTAACCATATTTATATAAGTTTTAACTTTAGAAAACGAACATAAGAGAAGCCCTGCTGGATCAGGCCACAGCCCATCTAGTCCAGCGTCCTGTTGCACATGGTGGCCCACCAAAATCTCATGGGCATCTCAAGCAGAGACAAGGACAAACCTTCTCCTGCTCTTGAATCCCAGCAAATGGCCTTAGAAGTGTCCTGCTCCCCCCTCCCTCAGCCTGAAAGATGTACCTAGGCATTCATTCTAGTAGCCATTGATCCATCTGTCATCCATAAATTTGTCTAACCCTACCTTAAAGCTATCTAGACTGGTAGCTGTCACCACCTCTTCCAGCAGCAAATTCCATAAACTGATGACCCTCTGGGTGAAGAAATACTTCCCCTTGTTGGATCTGACTCTCCTACCCATCAGCTTCATGGAGTGCCCCCTGGTTCTAGTGTTGTGCAATAGAGAAAAGAAATGTTCTCTATCCACCTTTTCTATACAATGCATAATTTTATATACTTCAGTGAGGTCCCCTCTTAAACGCCGTCTCTCCAGACTGAAGAGGCCTAGATGTTGCAGCCTGATTTCATAAGGGAGTTGAAGCCTATTGCAATGTGGTCACTGTTCCCTACTGGATTAGGTACAGTGACACCTTGTAACCAAGATTAGCTTAGGATCAAGTGTAGAATCAAGTCTTTTAAAGATTCCACTGGTATAACTGGAGATGAGTGATTCTTCCCAAAAGGCAGTTTATTCCTTCCTCTTGTTTCAACAGCAGCCTCAGTTGTAACTTCACATGAAACCCGACTAAAATGGGTAAAAATAATCTTTTATTTCCAAGCATGCCTACAGCTGGATAAACACTATTTTCTAGCAACGTGCTTGAAAGAGCTGTTTGCATGACGTTTGTGCTATTAAAGGTGGCTTACCTCAGAATCCAGGTTCCTATAGAGAACAAAGTGAGAAAGTGTCTGTACTGTACTTATGCAATACAGTACTTATACCCTCCTTGCGATTTTCCCAGAAGCCCCTGGTTCCCACTTATAGCATTTGACAAAAGGGGTTCATTAGGACCTAAAAAGTGCTTTGTGTTGAGTTCTTTCTTGATCCTAGCCATTCGCATGATGCATCTGAGAAGCATCTACAGCATATCTTAAAGGGCTGCATAATGCGGCTCTCCTGAACCTACTTCAGAGAAACTGAAATGGCTTGTCAGTGGTTTAGATGACACAATCTCAATGTTTTCCATGCCTGGGAAGTTGTACCCACTGAGGTCACTGCTTTGGGAGCCCCTTCTCCTCCTGGTCAGCTGTCTGATGGGGCTTGTGCAAAGCAGCTCATCCACAAGGAGAAGACCTCTGGAAACACCAAACCACGATGTTTGAAGAAAAACACCATTTTGGAATAGCAACCCCTGAGAGGCTCCATACAGAACCAGCCATTGCAAGAAGAGCATAGAGGAGCTGAAGAACTGCTGGTCTGATCCCAGAGGAAGATAAAGCACTTGCTGTAGAAATCCCCACTTGGGTTACTTCCCCTCCGTGGCCTAGAGGAAGTTCAGATGCTCTCTTCCAATGACCTTGGCTTCTTTTGCTGCTGTTAATGTCAGGATGAATTTATATTATCTCTAGACTTAGAACAAGTATCCTTCAGAACATCAGAGCACTTTTGGCACTCAAGACTCATTTGAGGGAATTCCTGTAGGTTGACAGCAGGTCCTGGTTAAGTCAAAACACTGAACCACATTCATTTTTAATCTGAGTTACAGTGCTTTTTCCTTCACTAACCATTACATTTTCTTTGAGACTGACTGGACTGCTATGGAGTGCAATTTCATGGCCTAATGTTCATCCAGCTTATGTGCATTATTTAGTAACTAATAATTCCTCCTTGATTTTATTTGTACATCTTCATTTCCTTTCTCCTTTTAAGGCTGGCCAAGGATATTCAGACTGTCTGTCAGCAAATCCAGACCTGCCTGGCTAGTTCTTCAAATACCACTGTCAGTGTTAAGAAGCTGCAGAAGTCTTTGGGAAGACCCCTTCCCTTCAAGGTATGAAGTATTTATCTGAGAGAATGGAGAGTTTTAAAAAAATAAATACATCTTTGTGCTTGCATGGATGTGAGAGAGAGAGAATGAGAAAAAAGCAAGCATGTGCTTTCACATGGGACTG
Organism: Aspidoscelis tigris stejnegeri; assembly: GCA_023333525.1. Taxonomy (NCBI): domain Eukaryota; kingdom Metazoa; phylum Chordata; class Lepidosauria; order Squamata; family Teiidae; genus Aspidoscelis; species Aspidoscelis tigris. The sequence goes on from JALMGA010000001.1 coordinate 101,990,181, forward strand.
AACTGCCCACAGGATCCTTCAAGGTATCTACAGCTAAGGATTGGACTGGTGCATGGTCAGAATTCTCTTACTTGCGCTGATGGTCCTATCTAGACTGATAGCAAGACAGCTGCAGGAAGAAAATTCAGCTCAGATGATTCTTGACAATAGAAAAATCTTCAGGGAAATCAGCTCAAGAGTGAAAGTGTTCCTTGATCTTTTAAATGCATTATTTAAAACTTTATTTTAGATCTTTATTTTAATCACTGGCCATCTGCACCTAGATCCCTCTCTAAAGCCAAACTGTCATTTCTAGTCAGTGTACAACCATATTGAGTTTGACAGGCTAGTGATCTTTTCTCTAAGGCAACTTCCACTGTTCCTGTATAGCAGATCCTGATCAGCTGTCAGCATAAGTGCACAGATCACATCCACATCTATACATCTATAAACAGCAACCCACAGTTTGAGACCTTGTGCCAGGAGGGAGCAGTAGTGTGATTGAAAGTCTTGCTTTCACCTGCATGAACCAGAATCTCTTTTCTTTCTTTTTTTGCAACATTTTTATGGCATAGCTATGTCCAGGATTTTGTAAGGTCTCCTGTAGGGAAGGTAAGATGAGAAGGATGTGGAACTGAGTGAGAACTTACTTCTGGGTATCTGTCATATATTACATGGCTGCCTCTGTCCCACCTATATAGACTCAGGACAAAGCTTCCCCAACCTTTCATGTACAGTACTGTGTACTTAAAAAAACTTCACTCAGCATTATTGTACTTAAAATTTGACTGGTGGGAATTCTTCCCCAAAGGTTGAATGTTTCCAGTATACGTCTGCTGTACTAAAAACAGCCTCTTTTTCAGTTTTTACTAAGAAAAAAAATTAACGTATCTGTTTTGAGTATTTCTTCTGGGGAAAATAAATAAAACTAGATCATGTTGTGTTTGAGCCATTGGACAGGTCTCTGCATTCTTCTTAATTTTTGTCATATATTCACAGGATAAAGGAATTGTGGAAACTGCCGTTCAGCTGAGAGAACTTTCCAAAGTGCTCAGCATCTTGGATTTGAGGCCTACTTTTGCATCAAGTGGTCAATGGCAGAAGGATATTTGTACTCTGAAAACAGTTGCCATGGAGTGGAAAATAAAGACTGTGCTGCTTCAGGCTCAAGGCCTGGTTCTCAGAGCCAATCATTTGAAAGACATTAATTCTGGTAAATGATTATGTGTCCATCCCCTGCGTTATTTAATGACTTGGAAATACGTGTTTTCTGTTACCTTTTAGATCTTCCACCTTTTCTTGTTCTTCAATGTGCATCTATTTAAAGAAAATGTTCTACTTCTTTTCTCCCCCTCTTTGGTTTCTTGAAGGTGATCTGCAGTCTTTGGTAAATCTCCAGCATTTAAAATTGAAAAAGAAAGGAGTACTGGAATGTCCTAGTGAAGAAAAGCCTGCTGAAAGCCAGGTGGTGGATGCTACTCTGTTGACACCACTCTGTAATACAGTTCAGCTCTGGCCGGCTATGGAGTATCTTGCCATATTGTGGCAGTACAAGTTGACTGCTGATTGTGTTGCAGAGGCTTCCTTGCAGAGGTGAGGAGAAAATGAATTCTGGTCTTATCTGCGTTGCTGGATAAAGTAAATGGAAGTGGTTAAAAGTGCTATCAAACCCTTGTGGGTTCTAGGGCAGTGGCTCTTGACGACCTCTGCTTCTGGTCTGCCTCTACCTTGTTCTAAACTAATTTTTTTTAGAGACAGAATCTCTAGAACTTGGAGTCTTTCTTTCAGAGAATACTGAGTAATCATTCTTCTTTTTTTATTCAGGAATGGAAGCAGCTGTCAGTTAAACCTGTATTCAAAAATAAGACAATTTATTGCTTTTTGCCTTAAGTGTACCCCATTTACTACTAACCAGCTGCAAGGACTTTATTACCTATTGAACTTTCCTAAGGTAAGAGCAAATTTGAAACTAAGTAAACCATCCCACTGAAGTTCTGTTTGATTTTCTGGCATTCATAATAGGATAGGTTTGTTTCTTTCTTTAAATTTTAATACTCTTGTACAGTTGAGGTCCCAAAGCAGTTGATGGCTGTGACGGTTTCAGGGTACAGGCTGCAAACTGCTTTGCTTTCTGGCGTTGCAGGCTTCTTGCAAGCTGCAATAGCCAGCCTTGTTGCAAACAGTTTGTTGCAAACCCTGGGATTTGGGCTGCAAAAAAAGCGGGAAATCCTGTGCGGGCCCTGTTGCAGTGATTGGCTGGAGTAAGGTTTTGGAGGGAAAAGCTGTCCGGGGATCTGAGTGCTGGAGGGGCTAGAGAAGGAGTTCCCACCAATCAGGCTGGAGGGACAGCAACCTTTGTTAGGAGTCTCCAGCAGCATTTTATTGCGGCTAGAGCCAATCAGGATCAGGGGGGGGGGTGTATAAACGAGCACAGAGTACAGCAGAAGGAGTCTTCATGCTGGGAGAAGAGCTGAAAGGAAAAGAGCTGAACCTGAGGGAGCTGGAACCAGTAGCTGACCAGGGGTCTTCATGCTGGGAGAAGAGCTGAAGGGAACAGAAGAAGAGCTGAATCCTGAGGGAGCTGGACCAGTAGCTGACCATTGGTCTTTTGGGCTGAGTGATTTCTGAAGGAGGCAATCGGATGGATTGTGGCTCTGAGGGAGACTTCACTAGCAACTGACCAGGCTAGATGATTGGTCAAGCAAGGACGGGACGGGCCTTGTGATCATCTAGAGCCACGTTCTAGTACCCTGGCTGGGCTTGGGCTGTGGCCGAGTTAGTCAGGAGGGAGGAGGAACGTGTGGAGGCTTGTCTTTTAAAAGGTGAACTATTTTCCTGTAGAGGAAAGGGTTAGCTCCTAGCTTTAAGAGACTTGCAAATTTAAACTGACAACTACCTGAACCTTATTACCTTCCTAGTATTGCTTGTGTATAATAATAAACTTGTTTTTGTTTACTGTTGAAACGCTTGCTACCAGTGTTTTGTGTCCACACTGTAGTATTCACTTGGCCGTTGCACGAACTCAGCATTCTAACAGGGCCAAGCTTCTCCTAGAGGGGGCAGGCACTAACTGGAACGCTGGGCATCGTGGCAATGGCTTTTTTAAAAAAATAAACTTTCAGCTCAGCAAGCAAGCAACTGAACTATTCAAGCAACCACTAGGGGTTGCTTTTGTCCACTAGTATAGATTTGTGATTGCCTCTCTTTGTTTCTTCCCATCTGACCCAAGAACCACAGACTAATCTATTAATTTATAGTAGGTGTATATATGAAATATTTTTCAAGCTTTGTTCTTGCTCAGAACAAAACTAAGCATGTTCTTTATTGTTCTCAGTGTTTCAGTAGGAATCTGGGATTTCTGAATTGTTTTGTCCATTAGTGGAATGACAAAGACACTTGCAGCAGCTCTAAATGCACACAACTGGTTCATGAATGTGTGTGTATTACATTTTTTTTGTCCTAGATTTCTCTCTTGAGCCAATAAGTTTGTTCTCTTTTAAGTAGGAATGCCCCCAACTCAGTGCCCACCTAAAGAAAATTCCACCTAATGTAATCAACTCTTCTCCATTCTACATCAGAGTCCTGTAAATATGTGAATATGTATGAGGAGCCCTGGCACCTTCTGTGCTTCTATTTTGCTCCTTAGGTCTCTGCAGAAGAAACTTCTCTCTTGTGGTCAGAATTGGTGGGTGCTGCTTTAGTCACCTTCTGGAAGAGTACCGTGACTACAAATCCAGAGCGCTGGTTATTTTGGCAGCCACTCTCTATAGAAAAGGAGAAGAAGATGCCAAAATCTTTCATGGAGTATTCTCTTCAGGTATGTGGAAGAAAATTTGCCTTAAAAAAAAAAGATTGGGTTAGACTGATCCCACTGAGGACTTCATTAATATGATACAATTATATAAGCAGAATTTGTTTAAACTTCAAGTCCAGTGATCTGTCATGAAGTTCGTTGGAGCTGCAGACCCAAAGAGAAGCTCAGAATATAAGCTGTTCTATACAACAGTACAGACTGTTTAGGGTTCTAGCCAGCCAGTATGCTGTCTTTTAGTTTATTCCATTATATTCACTGTCACCCTTTTTGGGTTTGTTCCCTCTCAGTAATCAGCTTTTCTTGCTTCCAGAGCATATGCTCAGCCTTCAGCAGTCTGTTAGTTTTCTCCTACTGATTTTGAGAAGAGAATTGCTTTGTTAATTTTCTTCCCCCAGTGCATCTTGAATTAGAACTTTCATAATCCTCCGGCCATGGCTTTGTTAGTGGCAATTGTAGCCCAAAAGACAAAAGAAAGGAAACCAGCTTTGATGCCATAAAACATGAGTGACCTTCAGGAGGTTCTGTGGCTTATGATGTTTAATTTGGCTGAATGCTTGATCGGTACTTTCAATGTATGTTTCAATCTTTAATTTAGGGTGTGGGTTTTTTGAGTGGAGCAGTTTTCTCCAAGTGCCTCTCTGAAATTCTAACCAGCAGCAGCAAATGGAGCCAATGGGATGTATCCGGCCTCCCTGTTTTGACAGCCTCTAATGTGACCTTGGAAGAGTGCCAGGAGAAAGCACGGCAGCTTCAGGAAGTCAGCACAATTCTGTGGACCAACTTGGCCTTTTCTTCCATGGCTGAATTTAGGTACAAACAACTAATGACTGCATTTGTTCTGTTGCCCTTTGGAACCAGATTCAATAGCTAGTCTTTATCTTGATCAATGGCCAGTCTTAAAGGAAGAACACTTTTAAAAATAAGGTGGTGGTCGGGAGATTGATGCCCTTCTCCATAGTAGGGATCAGTAGGACCAATTCTAAATGGTAATTTTCCGATGGGGTCAGCTTCATTTGGTTCACTTAGAGTTAATCTCTGCCTGCTCTGTCCTATGACTGAGAGGTAGAGCATTTCTGCCACAAGCATATAAGAACATACCCCTCAGAAAGCACCCTATTCACCTCTCGGTCGCCTTGTCCATTTGATCTACACTCAGAGCTTTAAGCTACTTCTGTTTTTGCCTACGTGCCTGTGGAAGGAGATTCAGAAGCCTTGTGTTTATTTCAAAGCCTTATGAGCCTTCAACAACCTTCAAGAACTGCTGGGGGAGAAAAATGGTATTTTCCTTTCTGCGCTTCCCTTGCAGGAAGCAGCAGGACCTCCCAATACCTCCTGAAGCAATGAGGCAGGTTCTGGTGAAGAGGCAGCCCCAGCCAGCTTTTGTTTGGTGTTGGGACGATGTTCTAGCCCCCGCGAGGCAAGTGGGTGATCTTAGTGCAGTGTGGTCTTTGAGGGAAGAGGGTTTTTTTGTCACGGTTTTCTCGATATAGCAACCAGTGAGCCCTTACAGCCCACGGATGCTAAGATTCACAGCCTTTTTTCTCCATTTAACTGCCGTTTGTTTCACTGCTTGTGGTCTCTTTAAAGTCATAGAGATGCTGCAGCTGGAAGGGCATTTAGCGGCACTACCGGGACTCCTGGCTATTGCGGTTGGCGGTGTTTTAGCTTGCTGCTGGCGTTTTTTTCCCTTGCCTCACCCTGTTAAATGGACTGAGTTTGGAGCCTTTTGTATTAGCCGCTCTCAAAACTGAGTTACTGACTGCGCTGCTGCCAGCATTGCTGTCATTTTTGCTGTGCCTTGTTTGTTATTAGCGGGCATTGTGCCTTGCTCTGCTTGTTCATAGTTACTGTTAAAAAAAATTAGTATTTGTATATACAGTTCCCGTTTTTAAAAAAAGTTTTTTCTGTATTCAGAGCTATTTTAAGGTTCTTAGTTTTGGACCTTCCAGGCTCCATTAGGGCTTCACCACAACTTGTTGCTGAGGAACAAGAGCAGCCTCGTGCCTCCTGCTCAAGAGCGGCTCTTGCTTCACCTCCCAAAACTAAGGGTATGCAAGGGAAAGATGCTAAGTCTGGGCAGGCTCCTCACAAAGCTCAATCAAAGACTAAACATGATAAGCAAAAGAAAGATGAAACCTCATCAGCATCCACCTCTAAAACAGCTTTCTGAGCCTGCACTGCCACCTGCTGCACCAGAGGCACAATTTCAGGCTATGTGTACAAAGTTTTTGGAGGCTGAATTTGAAAAAAGATTACTTACTAAGAGAACACTGTCTCCTTCACCTAAGGCTTCCAAGGTGAATCCAAGAGGAAGAAGCAAGATAAATCCTCTTCAAAGGATTATCGTTCAAGTTCTAAGGAGGTCTCTTCCAAGGAGCATCACACTTCTACCCATCATCAGAGAGAACAAAGTAGTTCTGTATCTCTAGTTTCTCAGGCACCTTCTGAACAATTGTCAGCGGACTCCCAAGATATTTTACTCTTGACCAGATGTGCACATTCTGATTTGTCTTGTGCATTGGGTGAAACTATTGTGGAGGAAGGTGAAGGTTTTGACCTGGAAGATACCAGTGTTCATTCTGAATCTGATGATACTAATGAGGAGGCATCTTCCTCATCTGGTCAAAAGTTATTTTCACATGATGAATATCCGAGGCTTCTCACAAGCTTGCACACAGTCCTGAATATGCAAGCCTCTGGACAACAAGGGAATGAGAAGGAAATGGAGGAAGCGCAAGACCTTCTACTGCTTCTGCCTTTGGAGCATGAGTCTGTTCTTGTCTCTGCCGCATTCCATCAGATTGTAAAGCATGACTGGGAAATGCCTTGAATCACAAAGAGGCTTCCGGCCTTCATGATCAAGATGTGTGGTTCATCTGATGCAGCAAATGCGATGTTGGCAGTGTCTACTATGTACTAGCCTGTGCTTTCGTTGGTTTTGAACCATGTTTTTCCTCAGCAAGGATTGGCAAACCTTCGAGACAATATGGAGAGGAAGCAGGAGCCCCCCCCCCCATTGGAGCGAAATTTTGAATTTTCAGCTTTAGCAGCAAGAACCTCTTCTTTGGTTTCCTTGTTTGCCAGGGGGGTATTAAAATGGTCTGATGAGTTGCTGGCAGACCCAGGGATCTCTAAGAGGTGAAAGCAGATCCGGAAGGATATTCATTATGCCCTAGCGTTTTGTACAGATTCCTCCTTGGATGCCTTTCGGCTCACAGCTAAAGCCCTGGCCTCTTCCACTGGTGCGAGAATTCTATGGTTAAAATACTGGGATATTGACTATGCATCCAAGATGAAAGTGGTGTCACTCCCATTTCAGGGAGGCCAGTTTTTTGGAGATGATGTCCTTAAAGGATTTCCTGATTGAATCAAAGAGTAAGAAAATGATCTTACCATCTGCTCCCGCTGCGTCAAGTACCTCAAGAGGCAGAGATCGCAGATCCTTTCCTAGACGATCCTTCTCCAGGCAGATGTTTATGCCTCAGTGTCCTGTTTATAGGCAGAGAGACAGGCCACAATCTTCTTGGGGCTGGTCTTTCCAGAAGCCTTATTCTCAGACCTCATCTACTCAGTCTCAGAGGACCAGGGGATCTTTTGCCGTTCCTTTCATCCTGCAAAACATCTGTCCTTTTCCTCTTGAGAGCAGGCTCCAATTGGGGGGCGGCTCTAGCTGTTTCAAGATGTTTGGGTTGAAAATGTTATTGATACCTGGGTTTTTTCAGTAGTTTCCCAGGGGTATTCATTGGAGTTCCAGTTACTCCCTAGGGCCCATATTATTAAAACAAAGGTTCCTTCAGATTCTGTTAAAAGAGAAGCCTTGTTCTCAGAAATAGCTGAGTTGTTAAGCATGGGGGCAGTTGAGCCAGTACCAGAGCCCCAAAAGGGTTCTGGAGTTTATTCTAACTTTTTTCTGGTATCTAGAAAAGGGGAGTCCTGGTGTGCTATATTAGATCTGAAGTTTCTCAATAAATTTATGGCAAAAAGAAAGTTCGAGATGGAGTTGATCAATGATCCATCAAGGGGGATGGTTAATTAGTGTGGACATGCGGAATGCTTACCATCACCTGGCCATTTTTCCTGCCCACAGATTTTTTTGTGTTTCACAATTGCTAGTTTTCATTTTCAATATAGGGCTCTACCCTTCGGGTTGAGTTTGTCTCCTTGAGTCTTTACCAAAACCCTTGCGTCCTTGGTTCGAAATCTCAGGTTGCAAGGCATCCGAGTTGGATGATTTGATTGTTCGAAGCTCCTCCCTTGCCATGGCCTCATGGGTGGTTTCCACCACAGTCTTCTAGAAGCCCATGGATTTGTTATTAATAGAGAAAAGAGCTCGTTAGTACTGCCCCAGACAATAAATCACCTGGGAGCTCTAATCAATACTACTACAGACCTGATCTTCCCTTTGACAGAAAGGATTGATTCTCTATTGGAGGGGGCGGCTTCCATCCGAAAGGCTGCACAAGAAGACATCTTAGATCTAGCCTCACTCCTGGGGAAAATATCTCTTTTGCAATCGACCCCCTGGGCACAGGTGAACTCTAGGCTATTGCAATGGTTCCTTTTGCCTTGGGCCACACTCATTTTACAGTCAGCTAAGGTGTCAGTTGCACTTCCCCCTCCAGTCCGTAAGTTCCTCAAATGATGGGAGAACAGAGTAAACCTATCAAGGGGTTCTTCCTGGTTACTACAGATGCCAGTCTTACAGGCTGGAGAGCTCATAGTCAAGGGCATATATGGGGTCCAAGAGATCTGAAGCACCAAATAAACTTGCTTGAGCTGAAGCCCATATTTTTGGCCGTTCTCATAAGGGACAGACATGCATTGATAGCCACAGATAATATCACGGCAAAGGCCCATATTAATAGACAAGGAGGTACCTGGGTCTGTCCTATGAATTGTTAGAGTGGGCCAAGCTAAATATTGCTTTGATCTGTACCATCCATGTACAGGGGTCCTCCAGCGTCATAGGTGACAGTCTCAGCAGAGCAAATATTTCACAGTCCGAGTGGCAGCTGAACCTGGAAGTTTTTGACCAGCTTATCAGTCGTTGGGGGCTTCTGCTTCTGGACCACTTTGCATTAAGGTAGAATCATCTTACCAAGATACATGGCTCAGCATCAGTATGTATGAGGACATGGACACTTTATCCACACAATGGACTGAGGGGCTTCTCTACGCATTTTCCCCCTCGCCACTACTTCCCAAATTCCTATGGAGGGTTTGGGAAAGAAAAGCAACTGTAACCCTCATTGCCCCATTTTGACCAGAGAGGGTATAGTTTCCCCACCTGATGTCCATGTTGGTAGAGTCCCCTTGGCAGTTGCCTCCCTGTCTGGACCTTCTGTCTCTGGGGGCAATCCTGCATCCAGATCCTTCTTGGCTAGCCCTGACAGCATGGAAACTCAATGGTGCCTCTTGAGCAGTTAGGATTTGAATCAAATTTAATTCATACCATGCTAAAATCTAGAAAGACTTCTACTAATAGGATTTATAATGTCACTTGGGGGTGGGGTTATTTTGAATGGGCCTCTGCTTTGGACATAGATCCTGTTAACCCATCTATTCAACAGGTCATCCTTTTTCTCCAGATGGGTCTGGATAAGGGACTGGGCTTTAATACATTACATCGCCAGGTGTTTCCACTTCAGGTGGTGTTAGGATATTTCCCTGTGCCACACTTGCCTTCCAGTAAATATATTAGAAGTTTGTTAAGGGGAGTAAAACAGAGCGGTCTAGTTGTTGTGCATTGCTACCTGTGTAGGGATCCATTTACTCCAGTTGACACTTAAGAAACCATCCTTTGAGCCTTTCGCAGATGCTTCCTTAAAATTTCTTTCATTTAAGGTTCTGTTTTTAGTTGCTAAGACTTCAGCTAGATGAGTCTCTGATCTGACAGCTCTTTCAGTTGAAGATCCATTTTGCAGATTCACCTCGGACTCAGTCAAACTCCATTTAGAAGAAGGAGAGTTGGCTTTTCTACCCTGCTTTTCTCACCCATTTAAGGGGACTCAAAGCGGTTGACAAAGCTTTTCTCTTCTTCTCCCCATGACAGAACACCCTGTGAGGTAGATGGGGCTGTGAGAGCTCAGAAGAGAGCTGTGACTAGCCCAAGACCACCCAAGTACTTCATGGGGGAGGGCAGAATCAAACCTGGAATTCTCACATAAGAGTCCAGCTTCCTGACCACTAGACCAAACTGGTTTAGATCCTTCTTTCACACCTAAAGTAAACACTCCCTTCCATTTACAACAGGAGATCCACTTACCATCTCTTTGCCCGGTGCCTAATCATTCTGTAGAAAGGGATATGCATAAATTGGATGCCAGACAAGCCCTTAAAGCCTACCTCGCCTGTACTAAGGTCATTCATAGAACTTCTAGTTTATTTGTCTCTTTTCACCCAACAACCTTGGGGATGAAGGCATCTTCCAGGGCCTTATCTTCATGGATAAAATCATGTATTTTGTTAGCCTATTGAGCAAAAATTTTTAAGGTACCTGGAAAAATATGAGCTCATTCAACTTATAGCATGGTAACTACAGCTGCCTATGCCAAGGAGGCGTCACTGCAGGAGATTTGCCAGCCTGCAGTGTGGAGCACGCCTTCTGCTTTTACGAGGTATTACAAATTGGATCAATGCCAATCAGCTGATGCAGCTGATACAGTACTGTAAGGAGTTGCTTAGACCTACTCATGGGACATGAAGCTTTGCTTTGTTCCTATGTGAACCAACTGGAGCTGACCCCATCAGAAAATGAGTAATTGTACTTACATGAAGCTTTCATTTTCGATGGTGTCATGAAGTTGGTTCCCACACGTGTTTTGGTTGATATAATGTTGGTATGTTGTTATGTACAATAAAGTAATGCTGTTTACTCTTGAGATGAACTGGGTCTTTCTGAGGGGTATGTGCTTATATACTAGGGGCAGAAAAGCTTCACCTCTCGGTCATGAAAGCGTCATGTAAGTAAGTACAATTACTCATTTTCTAAGTGTACTTTGTCTGTGTGGTCACTGAGAGAGCAAAGTAACTTTGGTTCTACAATCTTTCTACCTGGTCATCCCTGCATAACTAAAATGCCTCATATTATTGGTTTCAGGTCTACAGATTCAAGGTTCCAGTATGTAATGTTACGTAGGCAACTCTTAGCACTTAAAGGTTTGGTTCCGGTAGAACAGCAGGACGAATATCTCCAAAACAGTGCCAAAGTTTCCTCCAAGAGTCCAGTGGTTTTTCAGTACCTTTGCAAAGTCCTCAGAGATATTGCTGCACAGGACATGCTGCCTGAACATATCGTCTGCCTATGGTTAACTTGTTTGCAGCAGTTCTTTGGACAGGAAGGAGGACCCCAAACTTTGCCAGAAGCTATAAGGCGAGGAAGTCTTTGGGTGAATCTGGGTCTTCTGCAAATTCATCTGTGGCTTCCACAGACTCAGTTTGACCCTGCAGTGAAAAGAGAGTACAAAATGAAGTATGCAGAAGAAGAGGTAAGTGTGCGAAGTTACATAGAAGTTACACAGATTAAGCATTTCAAAGTTATAAGTGGGCTACTGCTACTAAGCTGTAGCATTTGGTAGTATGTGCTTAGGAGCTTGGCAATAGATCAAAAGACAGCGCATTCATGCAACTACATTATTAATCAGAAAGTGTATGAGAACTTTACTTTCCATGCGACTTTGAGTACTTTGAGTAACTACTATATCAGATGAATGCAGGTATATCTACACATGTAAATAAAAACTCTAAAATAGAGCAGAGAGCTCTGTTATTCTCAGATACTGATCTATAGTTTTCATCAGCCCTAGCTAGCATATCAAATCCCCAGGGAGTATGGAGTTGTAGTGAATTAACTTAAAGGATTAACTGGATTTATGACAATATTGCTGAATGAAATTTGAAACATACAGACTGCCAGGAGTTACTGACTATTCTGAATATTCCCCCCACCCCCACCTCTAAGGCTGCATCCAGACATTGCTTGCTTATTCTACCATATTTGGTAATTCTAGAAAATTCAGGGTTTATTCTGGAATGTAGTGGAATAATATGAACAAATTATGAAGTTATTGTTTATACCTGTACCCGGTTGCTTAGAATTAATGCTGTTTCTAAAATTGGGAATTCTGACTCTCAATGGCCTTAATTACTTGCAGATTATTGTACATAGGGATAGGTTTCTCATTTGTCAAGCTGGACAATGTTTTTGTAATACTTTCAGCTGCACCATCTAGAATGTGAATGGAAGATGCACAGTCAGTCCACAGAGTTACATACTGGGAAAGACATTGAAGATGAAAGTATCAGGAGGCACAGTCACCCTCACATAAGGTACTTTCAGCACTAACTGCAAATAAAAACAACAATGCAACCTTTTAATGATATCCTTGTTTCAATCTGGAAAATTGTAAGTGATCAGGATAGTGCAGATTCAGATAGGCTACATCCAGACTATTCTTTATTCTGGGATATCCAAATGTAGCACAATCAGTCACATCTGTTATCAGTGTGTTTTGAGGCCTTGCTGCACCCAGTTATGTGATGCTTTCTTTGAATGCAATTGGTCCATCAAGAAACTGAATGTGTATGCCTAAACCACACCTATCATAATCTGCTCATCTTGCATTCTTCTATGTAAGCCTGTTCTGAGAATTGTAAGGTGTGACTCCATTTTGTATTTACTACTTTCTGGGATGCCTTAGTGCACTAGTAAATTAAAACTGCAGTTCTGCCTTAATTTTCTTTGTGGTCCAGTTTGATTTACCTTGACAATGCTCAGTATGTGGTATAGCAGGTACGGGACCGATGCAGTTGTTTCAGCGTTGGTAAGCATCTTTTTTTCCTTTAGGATGTTATACCAAAGAATACAGAAGCTGAAGAATCAAATTGCCAGCCTTGGCCAAAAGCAGGCCTTCAGACTTCAGGTTCCTTCTTATGAGTACTTGTACCAGGAAGTCCACCAGTATGTCAGCTCCATCGCTCAGATTTCAAAAGTGCAGGATCTCGTGACCCGACTTCAGCAGTTACTCCATGTGGATAAGTCCCAGTCCCTTCAGCTGGTCCAGAATGTCCTAAAAGAAGAAGCAGCCTGGCAGCAGTCCCACCATCAGTTCAGGAAACACTTGGCAGAGCGCTACATTGGCTACCCTGATGTTGTAATTCCTCTGCAAGCTGCCACTCTTCAGATGCAGCATGGCCTACGGCTTGTAGCGTCTGAAGTGCACAGAGCAACATTGAACAGTTTTGTGTGCCCCACCAAGCTTGGCAACCTTGCTGCTTCTCTGCTGTCATTTCCCTCTATTGGTGACAATTTCTCATGTTACCTTTCCTACGCAGATGCTTTGTGCTCTGTGAGTTCTCTTGATGTTCTTCATGGCTTGAAGAGGTTAACTCTGAAATACTGTGCCGAAGACTCTGACAGAGAGCAGAAGATGTGCCTTACTCAGGAGCAGCTCCTAGTGAATGCATTATTGTACCTCCAGTGCCATGTACTCTCCAGGGGAGAACTGGAACATAAATCTCTGCTGCTTTTTAGACACTTATGTCAGGTATGGTACCATAATTTTCTGTTTCAATTTAATTTTTAAAATTCAATTTAAATGTGATAGATGTGTAGTTAGCCTGCTGAAACCTGAAAATTTTAGGAGCTTCTTACAAACCTTATACTTTAACCCTTTAATTTTGTTAAGTTTGAATCTAGAGATGCCTTTTGCAAGCAAAAATAAAGCTAAAAATCTCACTGAACAAGCAAGAAGTGTGCAAGGGCTATTATTCATGCGGGACAGCCCTACAGCCTCTTAGGCCCCATCACACATTCTGAAAGGGGCTTTTCAGTGAAAAAAAATACACTTTTCACAGGGTTTAGTGAAGATTGGAATCAGGAGAACCTAATTATGCAGGAAACATTCTGCTTGTTGGCCCTTCAGTCCAGCATGTTTCATATTTACAGTGGGTAGTTTTTCAAAAGAAGAAAAAAAAATTAAAAAGCAGTATTCAAACTAAGCAACATAAACATCAACTTTAAAGTCAACTTAAATATATTTTTCTTGAAACTCTTATGAAAAGAACTTTATTGAAGAGGTCTCAAAGCAAATTATTTAAGAGGTCTCAGCTGATAAAAGAAGCCCTTCAGAGCAGCCACTCTAAAAATATTACTTTACGCTGTGTTTGTTCTTGCCTTTAAAAATGCCCCAGATAGCAAACTCTACTGGCCCTCCTGGTGGTACCACAAACATCTGTAGCTAAGGGCAGGGGGACCTGGAATAGGGCCTTTTCAGTGGTGGCCCTCAGACTATAGAATAGTCCCCTGTCTGTGAGATGCTCTGGGCACCCTCAATTAATGCATTCAGAAGATTAGTTAAAAATAACTTTTAAAAAATCTGGCTTCATCTCATGCCAGCACAGATTCAATTTTCTTAGAACAGATAGTATATCGTTAGTTATTTTGTTATTTCATAGGTAATTGTCAATGAATGGGAGGAGCAAGAACGCCAGGCCCAAGAAGAGGAGGAACAGAAGAATAGTCTGTATCATTACAGGACCAAGAGCCATGGAAGTGGCCTCAGTGAGGAGGAGGAGGAAGAGAGAGAGTTTAGGAGAAAGTTTCCTCTCCATGAGAAGGTTAGTAATTACTGGTTTAAATGGAAGGGGTGAGGGGCTGCTGGGGACTACTGATACATTAGGGAAACAAATATAGATAAATTGAAAAATGTTGCAGTTTTATCGTGAATTCTCAGTCTTCTGCAAGCATCTCCCTAAGACTTGATTAATCTAATTTCTTTAGAACCTGATAAAATAATGTCTGTGTATAATATGGTTGGTACCTTTTGTCAATTGCTGTTGAGTTTATTATTTATGACTTGAATTTATATCCTAACCTACAGTCTCACATCTCTGAGTCCCTTGTGTTACCATGTCATTGATTGCTTAAATATTTTTAACCAGATTTTTAACCAGATTTTTTTTATTTTTACATAAAGTAGTTAAGATTTATTGGACTTGAATAGTATATAAAAGACCAAATGTGAACATGAGCACCATTTCATAAAACAAGGCATGAGATATTTGTCCTTTGTAACAAACTGAGTTTTGCTTAATTTCTCTTATGCCACTTGTTAGTATTAAAAATGGCAAGAAAAGGTTCATGTAAGAGAGGATTGGAAGGAGGTGTATAGCTTACTCCTTCGTAAATATACGGTTTATAAATTTACAGTTGCTATACAGATTGTAATATTTTTTGCATGTTTTTAGGTTGATTTTAGTTGTGTCTTATAGTGGAGATAATCCGAAGAGCATTTTTAATCAAACATTAACTTTATGCTTTTTTAATGATGAAGGAAAATCTATAATTGTAGTAGCTTGCGTATAAATAATTCATCCAGTTTTATTAATTTTTTATGTCTGTAATGATCCGTGTATCTCCTTTGACTGTTGTTGTTTTGGTTGGAATTAGAAGCAGATACCGGTGCGTAGTACTGATAGTGTAAGGACAGATTCCTAACAGAATCCAGAGGAGAAAAGTGATGCTGCAGTGGTGGTTCACGGCCATTGCAGATGGTAGAGCAGAAGGAAGGGCAGCTACAAGACCTACAGGGCCCAGAATAGATAGAGCTACTGGTCGATCAGATAGCTAAAGCACAAACTGCAGTAGAGGTCAGCGACTGTTCATCGAAGCACAAATTGAGGAGGTGCCAGGGACTGTTGTTTGAAGTACTGGTTGAAGTAGTTGGCCTTGCAATTCTGTTTAAACCCATTTGAAAACTGGTTACAATATATATAGTGATTAGCCATACATATAAACTGATACATATAAACTGTGCTTTTGCTTTTAAAGCATATGTGCCTTTAAATACAATTTTCAGGATTTTGAAGATATTACAGCTGAGGCGAGCCTCGAGGGAAAAATGGAAATGGAAGATGGCTTAGAAAATGAAGACGTCAGTGAAAAGCCGCTCCTTTCCCACCATTCAATGAAAACAGTAGTAACAGTGCATCAGCAGCTCTGCCTCTTCTTTGCACGATCCTTGTGGTATCAGCAGAATCATCCTGCCTACCAGACAAAGCACCATTTGAGAGCTTTTCTGTCCTGTTATCAGACAGGGGCCTCACTACTGGCTCAGTTCTATCCTTTGCTTGGTAAGGCTTTCGTTTTGTGTTTCATCCACTTTTATACATTTTTTAATGTCTGTAATGATCCATGTAGCTCCTTTGGTTTTGGCTTTTTTTGGTTGGATTTTGAAGCAGATATTGTTTCAGTGATTGCAGATTTTTCTCCCTTCAGGGGGTGGTTTGATTTGGCAGCAGGGTATAGAAATTTGTGAAGAATCTCAACATTACTAGTATAAATTGAAAGTGGCAGGAGAGTGTTAAATATCTTTATTTCACTCTTAGGGATTAACAGTATGTTTTAAATGCTTTTTAAAAGATTGCAGCTGCCACCTGTACAGGTGTATCAGTGGCTTCTAGAATGGATGCTCAGGTACTGCCTCCAGGTTGGGGAGACAGGCGGGATGCTTCTAAAGGCCATTTGTAGGGATTCAAGAGCAGGTGAAGCTTTTGCTTTTGTCTAGTGGTTAGGGAGCTGGTCTCTTATCTGGAAATACTGGGTTTGATTTCTCCCTCCCCCATGAAGCCAGCTGGGTGACTTTGGGCTAGTCACGGCTCTCTTTTGAGCTCTCACAGCCCCACCTACCTCAGAGTGTTCTGTTGTGGGGAGAAGAATAGGAACCTTTGTCAGCTGCTTTGAGTCCCCTTAAATGGGTGAGAAAAGCAGGAAAGAAAAGGCAATTCTGCTTCAGCTTCGGCTTGATATGCCCAGAAGCAATTGGTGAGCCACTATGTGAGACAGGATGCTGGAGTAGATGGGCTGTGGCCTGGTGTAGCAGGGCTAGTCTTAGGTTCTTATGTTAACCTTAAGATTATTTTCTTACATTCATTATCTTGCTCTCACACATGCTTAATATGTTTGTAGTTCATTTATTGACTGAGTTTTTAAAAACTCGTATAATGGAAAGAATGGTGTTTCTCCTCTCAATTAAAAAACTTATAGATTACTTTTCAATCAAAACTGTCCCCAAAGCCATTTCCAGCTAGTTAAAACATTAAACTGAGGAAATAAAATGTACTAATAATGAAGTACAGTCATTCTTTCAAGTGGATAAGATTTTAAACTTAGGAGTTTTTTTTTATCAACTTGAGAGAAATAACTTGATATTTACACACTTTTGAATTTGTGGTGGGAAAGTGCAGTTTCTAAGGGCAGATTTTTAAAAAGTTCCGTACAAGGTAATTAGAAACACCATTTTAAGTTACTGTTTCAACAGGCTGAAACTTAGTATTTGAGAAGTAGATACATTTTCTTTTTAGTTACTCTACAATGTGTACCTGTCTTGTAATGTAGCTCCATTTCCTGTTGCTTTGAAGATACCAGAAAAGTTGTAAATATTCCTCCAACTGCTTAAGTGTTTATATAGGAGAGTAGATATTTCTGTTATATCTGAGAGTAGATATTTGTTGTTAAACTGTATTTTGTAAAATTTATCTGCATTTCTTGTTTTTTATGTATTTTTAATGTATACTTTAATTTGGTTCTATACTAATGTTTGAAGGCAGAGATTTTACTGGGTTGGATAATTTGCACTATTTATTTATTTATATTTCTATCCCGCTGTATACCCAAAGGTCTCAGGGTGGGTAACAGCCTTTAAAATGACAAATTAAACCAATATTAAAACCAATAATATACACACAAACTTTTAAAAGATTCAATATATTAAAATACTAAAATAATATTATCTTCCATTGGGGGGGGAATTATGTAATGTTAAGATTGCAGGCAGCTTTATTCTCTCAAATGGATACTTTTTATTCACTGGCCTGTATTAAATTATTTGTTCTTCATTTGTAAAAGTCTAGAGAACACAAAAAACTCAAGAAAACGTGACATTTTTCTATATAAATATATGCTATATCTGTCCCATGCTGCTTCAGCTCGGTTTCTCCACCCTTGTGTTTTGTTATATGATTAATAATCTTGTATTTGCATAACTGTAAGGAATAATATTTTGTATTTTTATGGTGCATGAATTTTTATGCTGTTTTTATCTTATTCTGTTTGGTAGCCTGCCTTGTGACCTCAGGGCAAAGGGTAGGCTATAAATAAAGATGACCATCATCTTTCATATCTCCACTTTAGATTCGGAAATGAACAATATTCTTCACGGCAGCCAACTTCTAGCTAGCACAATACTACAAAACACACTTTTTGAACAAAGTGCTTCAGAGCTTGCCTTGAAAAATGAGGGACCATACGACTTTTATCACCACCCCAATATTCACCAAGTACAGCAGTGCCAGCGTGTGTTGGAAAACTTCACAAAGGAAGTGACGGCTCTGCTCCAAGAATGGCCTGAACACCCTGCACTTGTACAAGTAAGAGATTATTACATTACGGATTTCCATGGATTTAGAAAGGAGTTTGTTTATATTTGTGAGTGATCCTGTAATCTAGGCTCCATCTCAGGCTGGAAATATGGCAATCAGAGACCTGGAACAGCCTCGCAAAATCTTCATGGAGAATACTGGCCTGTACGGTCAGTGCCAAGGGAGACACTGTGTAGCAGTAACTGGACAGGATTAATGCAGGAGTGAAGCTTATGAGGAGGCATGTGCACAAATATTTGTAACATTTGAATTCAAATACAATGATGTGGGACTGTACTAGTCATTTTGAAGACCTGACGCATGAAAGTAGACTTATTTAGTGCAATGCTTTCCTTGAGTTCCTTTGTACCTGACAACATCTGTTTTATAAGCTGCTAAATTACTGTATATTCTGGTGTATAAGACTACTTTTTAACCCAGGAAAATCTTCTCAAAAGTTGGGGGTCTTATACGTCGGGGGTCTTCTTATATGGCAAGTATATCCTAAATTCTATATTTTAACTGGAAAGTTGGGGGTTGTCTTATACACCCAGTCGTCTTATACGCCAGAATATATGGGTACATTAAAAAGAGCAGTTGACAGACTCCAGTTGTGGTTGACTAAGCCAGAGGGAGGCCATGAGAGTATTTATGTACCTGGGTAGGCACCCCGAAGGGGACCCGGTAAAGCCTAAGCAGAGCCCACTGATGCCACAGACCAGACACTTAAGAGCCCAAGGCACGAGGTGGAGCCAGTCTGGGATGAGGCCTACCTCGTACTGCAGCCTCAGATCCAGATTCTCTGTCAGATGACATTGTTCCCGTGGTTGCATGGCTAACATGACTTAGGTAGACTGGGAGTAAGCAGCAGGACTAACAATTTATATCAAGAGGAACGCCCCTTCTCGGTCATCTGGCTAGTGGGAGGCTGATAATGCTATTGTGAGAGTCCATTGCCATCCACAGAGAACATCCAGATAAAAAATTAGTTTCAACAAAATACTGGCTGTTAACTAGAAGTGATGTGAGCGTATTATGCAATCTTGAACTTACTCTTACTGTGCTTGGTTATTCTAATTTTCAGAATATGTGAACAGGAACTGTTTCTTGTCTTTCATTTTGCAGCTCCTGGTTGTGTTGGAAAGAATTCGTCATTTTCCACTTTCAAGCCCTCTTTCGAAAATCCTGAATGGCTTGGAAATTTTGCTGGCCAAGTCTCAGGTCAGAAATCAGATTGCTGACAGTTCTAATTTGCCTAATTTATAATAGTAAAAAAAGAAACAGTTTTGCCTTTTGTCATCTTGCTCTAATATATGTTTTAGTGTTCCTTGTTTTGAATGTAATAATTTCTTTCCTAGGACTGGGAGCAGAATGCTAGCCGTGCTGTCTCACTAAGGAAGCATCTTGATTTGGTCACTCAGTTGATCATCCAGTGGCGTAAACTAGAGTTGAGGTACGTAGTGTCATTTCCCCAAATATTGTCACATTACTGTGTCTGGAAGATGAACAAAAGCAATATGTTTCTTACTTATAGAAGAGCCCCTTTAAATTAAGGGGATTTTAGTTGGAGATTCCCTTCGTCACTCTGATCATGTTCCCATTCCCTTCTAACACGCTGCCTGCTTTCCAACTTGCTTCTCATATCCCTTCTTTTTATTATGCTCTTTATATTATCCTATATTCTTTTGAATTTTGTTAAAGTGATATTTTACACAATTTTTTTTTAAATAAATAGTGAAGGCACACGCTGTTTGAGTGTTTTGCATTGAATTATTTGCAATTTTTTTATTCTGTCTTATTTTTTAATGTGGCCTCTGCTCTTTGACTGCAGAGTAAAGAATGTTCCCAGACGGACTCTAGCAGACTTAACAGAGGGTTTGCCTTGGTTGCCAATTACTGCCACGACCGCCAGGTGGAGCCTGACAGGATTTTAATTGCCCTGTGCCCTGTAAATCAAGCAATAAGTAAATAAAGTAGAGCAGAAACAGATGCAGTTCTGTTCTGTAGAAAAAGGTTGTCTGAACCAAAATAAGAATGTTTCCTGAATTAAATATACAGATTGGTGGGATCACTTTCAGTTCTTTGAGGTATTAGGTCATGGACAAGACATGTTTGGCTGTGTGGCCTGCAACATGTCTTTTCACCCATAGCTCATTAGAGTGAACTTTGGGGGGTTGACTGGTTCGGTCAAAACTGTGATCAGCACATCCTTGTGTGATGGAGTGTCACCAGAGTTGAAAGAGGCATTGGTAGATCTACTTCTGGAAAGCCTCCCCTGGCAAAAGAGGTCTATTCCAACCGCAGACGCTAGTATCCTTTCATTAGCAAGTGATGGAGAGGATGGTGGCTGTGCATCTGCACATACTCTTGAAGTAAACTGATTTATGCATTTCAGTCTGGATTCAGGCCTAATTTGGGGTAGTGTTGAGTGATTGGGTCTCTGTACCCTATCAGGTAGACGGTGTGCTGCCAGAGAGTACTATTTTGTCATGAATGCTTTTCAGCATCCATTTGGTTGGTCATTGGGAGCACGGGTTTGGTCAAATACAACACCTGTGCTTAAGAAGCTTCAGTGTTTGTCAGATTAAGGTCCTCTGTTTGATATATAAGACGCTATAACCACTTGGGGAGCAGGATACTTGCTTACCGTAGACCAGTAAGAGATCATCTCTGAGATAATCAGGAACATCTTGCTGTGTGTATCACCAGTTACTTAATAGCATCTTATAGTGTCCTGCAGCAGGGCCTTTTCACCTTGGAATTCTTAGTGTGAGTGGCATCTAAAACCTTGCCCTATCCAGTTTTAACTCTGTTTTTAAAATTTCGTGGCTATTTTTCTATGTTTTTAACCACCTATTTAAGTTTATATTTTAAATTGCTTTGAGATTTTTAGATTATGAAGTAATACATAAATACTTTGAATGAATTAATGAATGAAAGCAAGTATAGATGGACGGCTGTTTGTATTTGGGAAGTGAACTTATCTATTTTTTCCCTTTGTGTTTTCAGCTGTTGGTCTGTCAGTTTGGAAAACACAATGAAAAATCACACAGAAAAATCAATTAAATACTGGTTTTCAGTATATCAGATGATTGAGAACTACAGAGAACAAATGGAAAAGAAAGCTGAAGGTAACCACGGTACTGATTGTAAAATCTGGGAGAAAAGCACACCGTTAGCTAATGTTTCTCTTGAAATGATTGGAAGTGTGCTTTGGTAGATGTTTCTCTAAGCCCCTTGGAATAGGTTGTGGCCTTGAGATTGAAAAAGGCGGAAGTAACCTGGATGACATTTTACACTTGTCTCCTGTAGAATGTCCTCCGAGGCCTTTGGAACTTGGAGTAACAGTAAACCTTGCCCCCTTTGCCCACAAGCACCTATGAGACTTGTTAATTATCCTGGTAAAATGCACTGGATATGGGCCTCTTAATGGCTACTTTTCTGCAGGCACAAACTCTTGGACCTGTCAGCTCAGAGGAGCTACTTGAAAGGGGATCTTGGGTTGTTGACCTGTAATGATACTCGTATTGTCTATTTAAAACGATGCTTCTGTGATCTCTTTGCTTCTCATAGTATCTTCCATCCACCCTCTCCCTTATGCTAGAAGAAAACAAGGGAACACTGTTACCTTTTCTGGTTGTTTAGTGGGCACAAGGGAGGATCCTGACATTCTTTAAACTCACAGAAGTGGTTTATTTAATACTTATTCTCTAATAAGTACATGATCCATGCTTGCACTCACAGCACATAAAGAAAGTATACCCAGTTAAGATGAAGCTAAAATTGTTTTCACTAACCACCCTTTTCTAGGCTGGGCATCAGCCTTCTTGAAATGCTACTTAAAATGTTATGTCCCAGCCCAATTTCTGGGTTTGGCTCATCGTGCCTTGCCAATTAAACACACCAAGGTAGGAATTGCAATTCTTTTATTGCTAGCAATAAGGGAAACCAGGAGATAGTTCTCAAAAAACTGGTCTCCGCTCATCCATATAGAAAGTATTTATACACATAGTTATAGTTTACAAACAGTATGATTGGTTACACTTGTGTTAATGCAGCATAATTCTACAACAAGTGTTTCTTACAATTGCACTATGTTAATCAGCATTATCGTGACCTTTCTAATGCTGCTGGGTCAAATTAAAGATTAAATTTTTTTCCATGAACTTCATGCATCATTCTTGGTAGTGCTATATGTTTAGGAAATTAATGAACAATTCTTATAGGAAGGTAGAAATTAATTCAGGCAAACCTGTTTAGGCAAGGGACCCTATTATTTTGGGCAGGGGTCCCTATCAGAAACATCTTATCTGAAATCTTAAGCCTTGTTTGCCCAACGCACAGGAACAGATAGGGCACTGAAGCATTCCATTTTTCTTTTTCCTTTTTTTTTTTTTGACATAATGGAATTTAATATTAATATGTACCTGGAAACAGCTTTGTTACAGATATACAGAGAACATACAAGAAAATAAAAGATATATGTTGAGTCAGTTGCTTAGGGCGGCATTGGCAACTATAGCTGTACCATGGAAATCAGCAGATAAATGTAAATGGGAAACGTACTATTACATTGCTGATCAGTTTAGATCTGATGTATATAGTCAAAAGAGATTGAATTGTAAGGGTGTGAATATAAAAATTTCTGCTGAAACGGCTTGGGAAAGGTTATATCTATATACCACAAGACAAGACAGAAATAAAAAACTGATAGATGATATTAAGAAGCTTCTTATGAGTCTGGGTTGAATTAAAATTAAACTGTATTAATTTAATTTCACTTGGGGGGGAGAAACTGTAAACTTTGTGTTTTGTATTACAATTGGTAAGAAATGATGTTTTGTAAAATATGTAAAATAAGCATTCCATTTTTCTGTGGTGCTTTAAAGAAATAAAAGCACATGGAACTTCAGTTAAACCAAGTTCAAGGATGGAGGGACATGCGGTATGAATAATCTAGTATTGCAATACAATGTTTTGTGAAATAGGCAGTCGTGCATTTGAAGTGAGCTCATACGTTTATCTTTTGTGTACTGCAGACCCCCTGTAGTCAAAATTTGTGTACTGCAGACCCCTGTAGTCAAAATTCGTCAATATTAGGAAACCACTAATTTAGATAATCAGAAGTGTTTGTTACAGAGGGGTGTGGGATTCTGACAGGAAATAATGGCAAGATGTTCCTTTCTGGATCATGCCAATGGTCAGTCTATTCAAGAAGTACGTTCTTTTTGATGTGCTGGGGAGATGCCTGTCTCTAGAAACATCCCACCTCTGATCATAGAAGTAGTTTATAAGCAGCTGTGGCTGAAATTTGGAACGTCTATTAGGATTTGATTTCTCACACTGGCACCTGAGAATCCAGCCATGTTTGGTGATCTTGTTTCTTGTCACTGGGTTTCCATTGCTTATCAAGGCCCCTTTTATGCTCAGATTTCCGAATTGAACCAATTTGTATTGAGTTTAGGGAGTCTTCTTTTTGTGGCAGAGATTTTCTTTCATCTTTCTAACAGAATCATCACACTTTTTATTTGCTGCAATAATCTTTCTTTAAAAGAATATCAAAATTAATAGCCTTTAATATGTTGTGTCTCCTGCCTTCACCCAATCCACTTTCCTGCTTGCAATTCAAATTTGATGAACTGCAAAGAACTGAAGTTCACAGAAATAGTCAGTACGCTCCAGGCTTTTATAGAAGGATCCACGTTGGGTGAATTTCACACGCGGCTTCAAATGCTGTTGGAGTTTCACTGTCACGTCCTGCTCATGCCACAGGTGGCTGGAAATGGTAAGACCTTTTTTAGTGGGCAGGGTGGGCAGAGTTTTTAGGATTAAAGGATCTATTTTTATGTCCACTGACAAGAACCAGGAACAAAACGATACAAGAGTGGAGAACACTGATTTAGGGAAATACTGTTTTTGAGTATGTGTTCAACTTAGAACTTCCTTTCAGTATCAACCCAAAAAACCCCTATTTTTCTTCTGGTAATGCAAATCAGGATGAAATTAACTATACAAATTGGTTTGCTGCAGAGGCCTGCCTATCTGTTTTGATCATGACTGGGAAATGTTTAAACATTAAGCAGCCCAGCATATTTCACCATGTGATTTTTTAAGTGTCCATTGGCTAAACCCTGACATTTTTTTAATCTCATATTTACCAGTGTGTTGGAATGTTACTAAGTCGCACTTAAAAGAAATTGTCCAGCTACGTGTAAGTTTTAATCCAGATTTGATCCACCTTCACAATGAGAGAAACATCACCAAATTTGCTTGCGTTTTTTTATTTAAACCACCTTTGGGTTAGATAATTCAGGAGGAAATATTTGTCACTTTGCGGATTGTGAAGATGGAATGAATATGGATTGCCAAGCTCCTGGTTGTAAGAGTTGATAATGCCTATTTAGATTTTGAACTGTGTTTAGTAAGAAGAGCAACAGTAGTAAAAAATTGATACTTTGGGGGCTTTACAGACTATTTTATTATGTGCTGATGGTGAGGAGGAGGATGGAATTCAGAACTGATTTTTGTCAGGTTAAATCCTGAAGTGGGTTTCAATGAAATGTGCTCTTATTTCTAGATTTGCTGTGCAATATATTGTGGAATTTGTACAATTATTATAAGCAGTTTTCAGAATCCGTCCAGACAAGGCTAACTGAACTTCGGCATCCAATAGAAAAGGAATTGAAGGTAAAATACTTACTACCTATTTATCATGTTCCTTAGTTACAATAATTAAATTAAAGATGGTCTGCTTTAAAATTGGAACCATTGTATCTCATTTTGGGTTTGAAAACTGAAGACAGTGTATTATGGGGTTCTATTCCTACTTCAAGAGTAGAGAGGGTTTTTTGTGGCAATCAGGAGTACAAGATGTGGAGAACTCTAGGAAGCAGTTTCATCTACTTGTACTTTAACCAAAGCCCCTGAGTATTAGTCATTGTGGCCTTTGAAGCCAGTCCCATCAGTAGCTTTATTCTTAAGTTCTGAGTCAGGATAGGCACTGTCGGTGCTTGCCTGTTGCCTAGAGATGATAATGTGATGGATCTGAATCATTGAAACTGGACAATTATGGTGGTACTAGTGTGTCATAGGCTCTTACCCAGTTTTTGGTAAGATTGTACTCTCCTGGGAAGAGCAACCTCAGGTGTCAGTGGTTACCAGAGTGTCTGTGTTCACCTCCAGCTAATGAACCAACAGTAACCTTTACTGGATGGAGATACCTTGACCACTATAATCCATACATTGATAACCTGCAGATTACTTCAGTGTGCTGTACTGGAAGCTACCAGTGAAGACAGTCTAGGAACTGTAAGATAATCAGCTAGAAGTCAGGTATCTCTGACTGGGCACACACCACAGCTGTCCCAAATGCATTGGCTTATATGCTATCCAGCCCATTCAAAATGTTGATATTGCTATACAAAGCCCAACACAGCTTGGGAGTTGCATATGTCTGAAGAAGTGCTTCCTTTTATATAGTTCCATTAAACTCTTATGTTTTCAAGGTTTCAGCAAATGAAGGTGCCTTCTTTGAAGTGGTTTCCAAGTTGTGCCTCTTCTTTGAGGCAGTGTAGCTGCCAACATTACACATGTTTTAGTGTCTGGATAAGATGTGTCTTTTCTGGAAGGCTTTTGATATTTAAAAATAGTTTCTTCCTGTTTTCTTCTTTGGAGTTGGGGTGTACTTGAGTTTACTGTTTTTGAGGGCTATATTTTAATTGTTAGGTTTTTCAGTTTTTTCCCCCCGTTTTGTTTTGTTTTGTTTTGTTTTTGGTGTGTGTTATATTACCTCGTGACTGCCCTGGAATCCTTAGGTGAAGAATGGAATAGACATTTAATGAAATAATTTCTTTTCTATAGGAATTTGTAAAAATCTCTAAGTGGAATGATGTCAGCTTTTGGGCTGTAAAGCAATCTGTGGAGAAGGCACACAGGTAACTTGACATTTTAATGAGAGTGCCATTATGGGCTTCAGGACAATGGTTTCAATCATTTCCACGCTACTCATACAAAAATTTTAAGCTTGATTGAGAGGGGAGAGAACAAGATGTTGTTTACTTCTCTGAAGGAGAGTTCTTGTAGGATGGCAGTAGACTTGACTGATGAGTTATCCTGAGTCAGTCTACCAGTCACATGACTATAGGAGGGCACACATCCTGCTATAAAGACTTTCACCCATGTGCCTTGGCCTCAGTCAATCCTGAAGCGGTTCTGATGTCTAGGAAAGACAAACTCCACATTAGTACAGAGAAAGGGTCATCAGTCTACTGCCGTCCTACAGGAACTCTCCTTCACGTAAGTAAACAACTTCTCATTCTCTGCAGGACGGCACTAGAGTTGACTGATGGGATGTACTAAGGTTCAATCCCAGGGTGGGTCCCACCAACCACAAAGAGCAGTCTTACCAGCATAGGCTTGACCTGCTGCAGAACGCTTCTACCAAATGACGCCTCCTCTGAACGGAACACATCCAAACAATAGTGCTTCATAAAAGTTGATGGACTTGCCCACGAAGCCGCCTTACAGATCTCTTGAATAGATGCCACCATTGCAATCCCGCTAATGTGGCTGTGGCCCTCGTGGAATGAGTAGTAATACCTTGAGGAGAATCTTCATTGCACTGCTGATAAGCCATGATTATGCAAGTTCTTATCCACACAGACAGTCTGTATCGATACCTTCAGACCTTCATGAGCTGGATGGAAGCTGAGGAACATTGCCGAACTTTTCCTGATTGACTTAACTCTATCCACATATTCTAACTAAAGTCCTTCTGACATTCAGACAATGCCCCTTCTGCTCTGATTCTGATTGAGGATCAGGGCAGAAGGTAGGCAAACTGATTTTTGCAGGACTTACTTCCAGAAGGTTAAAGACCACAGAATAGAAAGCTTCTCAAACCGCACTGGTTACAAATATACACTACAATTGAGCATTAGTTAACTGGCCTGTGTGTGTAATATGCCAGCGCAGTACCAGAAACCTTTCATTCAGCATTCAACAGCTTAGGATTTAACTGTCATAAGTTACTTTATTAGTTACATTTAAAATAAATATGTATTGCTATTTCAGTCACTTCTACGAGATCATTAGATGAGAATATAACCACACTAACTGGTTTTCCTTTGTGTTTTCTTTCTCTTCATGGGGATTAGAACACTTTTTAAGTTTATGAAGAAATTTGAAGTTGTGCTCAATGAGCCATGCCGAACTGCCTTAGTAGAGACTGCTAAAGGGGAGCAGTCTGTTTTCTTACAAAACCAAGAGACAGCAGACCAACAACAAACAAAAATTCAGAGCCTGAGCAACATATTACGAAACAAACTGATTGTTAGAAGAGATGCTCCTCGGGTATGTATACCTATATTTGCATAAGTGTCTCGCATTTGGTTGCATGTTAGATGTTTTCTTGACCTGAGTTTTGAACTCCTTGTGAGTTTTACAGCGACAAAGCATATTTCTCCCCTCAGCATTGCCCTAATATTACAGTGTAGTACCATGGAAAGTAGATGATAAGTGTACTAAATCAGCCTGAACACTAGCATATTTGAAAAGTTCTTCAATGACAACCCCCCCTCCCCTTTCTTCCAGGTAGAAAACATGTCCCTTCCCAACCTTATCATTTAAAATGATAGATTTGATAGCTTTTTTTTATTTGTAAACTGCTTTGAGATTATACTTTAATGGGAAGCACTATGTAAATTTTTACATAATTAAAATTTGCAAGAGAAGCAGTTGCATATAAGAGACAAGAACATAAGAGGAGCTCTGCTGGATCAGGCCACAGCCCATCTGGTCCAGCATCCTCTCTCACACAGTTGGCCACCAATTGTTTCTGCTTAGGGGTTATCTCTATTTCCACTCAATATTTTCATCATCAGTGGTGCATGATCTGAAACCCAATTCTTTACTGTTTCCATATGTATAATTTCCATTTCAAAATCTTTATTTATCAGAATATTCTTTTCCCAGGCTTACTGTTTAGAAGAATTCCAGGGTGATGTGTTTCACCCAGAATCTCTTCAGGGCCGTTTGCCTAAACTTACAAAACGATTTAAGAAAATATGCACAACTCTAATGAAGGACAGTTCCGTTTTGGATCTAGTGGAGAATCTTGATAATTTCACTGGTAAGTGCAGTGGAAATACCAACTTGGAGTATAATATCTGATGAGGAAAAATGTGTTTTGCAGAACAATCTCTGAATTTCAATACACCTGCACAAACTATTACTATGTAAGATCCTACTTCTCCTTTGTTTTTTCAGGTGATATCATTTCAGTTTGCCATGAACTACAGAACATGTCTGTGAATCCAGCGCTAGATAAAGAAAAACAGAAATCAGAAGTCAAACATTTCCTTGTACAGAAGCAAAGGGCCCTAACAGAGCTTTTTAAAAACCTTAAAGATATAGGTAAGATGAGGCAGAAGCATTTTTTTAAAAAAATGAAACCAAAATCAAGAAATGCAGAGAGACTTGTAGCCAGATGGAAATGACAGCAGTCCAGTTCATATGAAATGTGTGAGGCAGCGTATATAGATATGAAAGAACTGAAAACAAGCAGATTAAAAAACATCCAAGTTGCAAAGTTAGAATTTGGCCTTGAGCACATAAATTACCAGTTGCTAGCTTCTGTTGATATCAGCTTCTCTTGAGTTCCTGTACTATGTAAGTACAGAGGCTCTTTGTCTGGTCATACTTCACTGCCATATATAAGCATGTTTGAAAGAACCACACCTGTGGCTCAACTCTTGTTTGTTGAATGCTAACTTGTTGTGGTTAAGAGGGCCAGACTCTTTTCTGTGGGTCTCCCAGTTCTATTCTACATGATTCCTGCACAGAACCAGCTGCATGACCCTGGGCTAGTCACATCTCTCTTTCTGACCTCTCTTAGCCCCACCTCCCTCACAGGCTGACATTATGGGGACAAGAAGGCTTGTCAGTGGGGTATAAAAACCAACTCCCCCTCAGCTGGCTTGGGAAACGTTCAGTCAAAACAAACTAGAATCCCCTGACTCAAATATTTGGCAGCTCAGGGTCAAACCAAACCAGAAAATAACACTCCTCGTGTTCACTCAGTAGTGTAGATTTCATGTATGTGTTGCTGATGAACTGAAACTAGCTGGCGTAGTGGACTTTCAAGTCTCAAAAGAGGTGACCGTGTTGCTCACCTTCTTAAATGTCACCCTAGGATTGTCATATCGCAAAGGTCTGGCTTGGTCTCGATCAAACACTTCTCAGGATCTCCTTTTCCTTCATCCATTGGATTTGCGCAATGCATTGGCCTTGGTTAACTACACACACAAACTGGACTCAGCGTAAGTACAATTTGATTTTAAGACTTGACAACAGTGACATTAAAGAACAGAAGTAGTAGTAGAGGCTGTTCGTTCAGCTCTCTGAATCTAGGCTGTGTAGAGTTTAATAAGTATATTCTACAGTCAGTTTATGTGAGAAGTTTTGTTTGCTTGATTTTCCTTACCGATAGGCAGGGCTGCAGGTGAAAAAACATTGTATGGCTTCAGCCGTTTGCAGTAATTATGATTGCAATTACATCATAATACAGTATATCCTCCTATATTTCTAGGGTTCCACTCTTGGAAAATGTCACTGTTGGAGAATCTGTTGTATGAGAGCAATAGACTTCCAGTGTAAATCTAGGAGTTAGGGGAACCATGGCTCCATTGATTTACATTTGGTTGACTAGCTCTGGTCAAAATTTCATTGATTTGAAAGGGAAGGAGCTCCCAATGCAAATTAATAGTGGCAGTAAGCGTGCAAAACACAATATCTGCCTGGAGTATTTGCCATGGGGGAATACCAGACTACACAAATGCCAGGTCGAAAACCTCTACCACATAAATGCCAGCCAAGATACCTGTAGCAATAATTATCCACACCCCAGACAACAGTTTTTCACAGATTGCGATGAAGAACCGACAGTAGTCAGGCAGCACGTCACCCACTACACCCAGAGAGGAGTTTTTCACATCGTGCTCCATACATTCCACATTCCACTCAGAAGGATCACAAGCACCCAAAACTCACCAAAAGATCCCAAATCCACACTCAGATGTGCATCCCAGCCAAAAGAAACACCAGCCATGTCAAGCATCTTCCTGACTGCACAGACATGTAGGAAATGTCTGCTGACTAAGAAGGAGGTCCCAGCATGCTGCAAGGTTCACCTCTGACCTCAGACTTATGATAGCAAAACATGCAATAGTGAATCACAGAATTGCTTAATGAGAAGAATAATTGCTATTTATTAGGCGCAAATTAAGGTTAAAGCAATTTGCTTTATAGGAGGATCTACTGTATCCATGGATAGACATTGTAATTTGAGACTGTGGTATGGGACAAGATTAAATCTTGTTACAAGAGAAACCAAACACACAAAGGCATCATAGTTGCTATGACCATTGGCTTGGTTTTTTTAAAGGAAATGTGGCAGAGCCTTGCAATGCTATAACTGTTGGTTTATTTTTAGAACCAAAGAGTAGACCATGTGCAGGTTTATAAAAGGTGCATAACTATCTTTCCATCAGAAAAGAACATTCTGAAGCAATTATAGGACCTGTAGAATTAGGTATTAATAGAATTAGTCTATTAAAAAAGCAAGGAAGAAGTGTGTGCAAAAGCTAAGGTAAGCTGAGCACATGGTGAAAATGTAGATGAATTAATAAATAAAACTAATAGGTTTTTAAGTATGTTTGGTTGTTTAAAGGCATTGCAGTTGTTTACTTTTTGCCATCTTGAAACAGAAGTCTTGTACTTTTCCAGGTTACTTTCTGAGATCTCTTCATCCTGGGATGGATGCCAGAAATATTTCTATCAGTCTCTTGCACGTCACTGTAGGCTTCTGACAGCATTCTTAACACCTTCAACGGTAAAAAAAAAATAGTTGTTTTAAATACGTTGTTTTAAGTCCTGCAGAATCATATGTCAAGTAGGGGAGTAAGGATTTCCTCAGCTAAAATTCATTGGATAATCCAGATCTTACAACTTAGGGCCTCCTTGTACTTGTCTTAACAGAGCGATTCTGGATTCTCCAGGGAGGTCTGTCCACACTCTGTGCTGCTTCTTCCATCCTGGATGGTCCAGGAGCTCCCTTTAACTCCCCAACTTCACCGGGAGTAGCTGGTGAGCTCCTGGTTACAGAATTTGCACTCTCTTTTGGATGTGGACCCTGCAAAGGAGCAGGGCAGCATGGCTACAGCTGTGCATAGCAAGCTGATTGCCATGACAGTGTCCCAGCATGTACCAGAAGTTGCCTTTGCTGTTGCCATGGTGATCCGGCTGCGTTGTGCCAGGCCATCTGCACTCCAGGCGCTGGTGGTCTAGCTGGGGACTGTGTCAGCACTTGAAATGTTGATCTTAACCTCAATGGGATGCTGTTGTTATGCCATCCCACTGAATTAAGTGTCAACAGACCCCAACTTCCTAAAGGCTGCAAATAAACCTGTTTGAGTTAATGCTGTGAAGGCCGTATTTTTCTCTTAAATGTTGAATATGCTGTCTCTGTCATGCTTGACACTTAAAATTATAATCAGAATCACTGTAGCGGATAAATATATTTGCACATTTACTTCAGTGTTGCTTGTTATAGGAGAAACTACAGTCATCCTATGTATTACTTGGCTTTCCTTTTATACTGTGATTTGGCCTCTGAGGTGCCATTGCCTGGGATTCTCCTCTGCATTTCTTTGATTTACATTAGTAGATTGGACCTTCATTCTTTGCTTAACATGATCTTGCTCTGCCTGGTGGCTTGTGGGAGCCAAACCACAGAGTTATGCAAGAGATGACTGTAATTGTAAGTAAAGAAACATAATACTTTGCTTCACAGGACTTAGTTGTATCATGGTATATGTCAAGTTCCATTTAGTTGCAAATAACAACAAAGAATCATTTGTAAGAATGAACATTGCTGTGCTGTCATGCTGCAGGAAATTGGCCTAGGCACTGTTGAAAGATGTAGAGGATTCACTGCCCATCTCATGAAAATGCTTGCTAAGCAGCGGAGCTCTCTCACTGCTTTGACAGAGCAGTGGATCTTCTTGAGGTATTCAAACTTTTTCCTTTTGCACATTCTGCTCATTTGTTTTTGAAAGGATAGCATTTGGATTGAAAACAAGAGTTTGCTAAGTGTCTAACTGAAGATAAACCTCAAGATAAGAAATTCTTAGAAGCAAATATTATACCTGATATAGTTAGAAACTGGAAGAATTCAGGGGACGGATATTTACAACATGGAGTAATTATTTGGTTAGAGAATGTTGGATGTATTATATGAGTATAATTTAAATTCTGTGAAGGATAAACAGAAAAAAGTATTGGAATATATGAAAAATAAGGGGGACACAGGCCATTGGTGTATATGATTTCTAAGGTTGTGGAAATCAGATGTTAAATGGTGGAAAACGTCTGTAGAAGGAGGTAAAAGTGAGTGGAGGGGATAAAAAGTAAAGAAAGAGGAATTGATTTTGTTTGCTGTTTGAAAAGAATGTTGTAGTTAAGGATGAATGAATTCAAATTTTAAGAAGATCAAAAGAAATATCTATTTCTAGATATAGTAGATCTTCCTATAATGCCAGGATTCTGTTCCTGGGAAACATTGCTTAATGAGAATCTATGTTAAGATAGTAACAGACCTCAATGGAAATTCCCAGCTTAGGGGAACTGCAACCAAAAGGTCTATTGACTTGTATTGTAGTTGACTGGCCTTGACTTGAATGATTCCTAATGCAAGTCAGTGGAGGAAAGGAACCTGCATTGAAAGGGTACAATACATCATCCTTGGGTGGGTCTGTATAGGAATTTCATATTGGAATTTTTCTAAGTACTGTACAATTGGATCCCCCATACCTGGCAGGGGTGGGTAGGTTTCCAGGCAATCACTGAAAATCACAAGTATTTCAAATGTGGGAAATCCCATGAGATTTCATATGAATCATGGAAAATCTTGTGTGATTTCACACTTTTCTCACTGCCCAGCCCTCCTGGAAGCCTCAGATAGGCCTAATGGCAGTGGGGGTGGGGTGGGGTGGGGTGGGGTGGGGTGGTGAGGAGGCTGGTCCAATCACTGTGGATAAGTGAAACCACCATTACCAGATGAGCAGGTCTGACTACTTTTATTTACTGTATTTACTGTATAATACATGGATAACCTTGAGAGCCCAGAATCCTTCAGGAAAGAGAGGCATTTAAAAAAAAATCTGAATACTTGTTGCTAAATGAACTAGAATTAGAATCTTGTTCTCTCGTGCTTACCACAGTCCATGACAAGTTGGGATGATTTACACAGTGCCCAGGGGCAAGCACGGCTCTTCTTCCCTGCTTCTCCAGCCTGGGCAAGAAGCAAAGGAAAACGCTCTAATGACTTCTCCCACCTTAAAAGCCAGAAACTCCTACTGTATCTGGATTTCTTTCTTTGTATGGAAGGCACGCTTTCATCCATAGAAGAGCCATGATTTGAAATGTGTGTTTTAAAAGCATTGACCCATCTCTTAATTTTTAATCCCCTACACAGGAATCTTCTAAGCTGCATGCAGGAGATTGAGACCCGGTTGGACGTCGCCAGTGAATATGAAGTGGCGTTTCCTCCCCAAGATGGTATTCAGCAATGGACTGACAGATTGCAGTTTCTTGCCATGCAGTGTGTGGTGGTTCTGGAGCAGCTGTCTTGGTTTATAGAATGCTGCCCCAAAAGGCAGTTTCCTGAGACAGAAGAAGAACCTGAAGAAATCGGACTGAGTTCATCTGGTGTTCTAAAGTCGGTACCAGAGCTTAATCCTGCAGAGCTGCAGTATCTTACTCCAGTGTCAGTAGATCAACTGCCTGCTGGATGCAAGATGCGTAAACATGATCCACTATATCAACAGTTGACATCCAAAGTAAAAGAGATGCTGACAGAAGTTAAGGCAGTAAAATCCAATGTGGACAGAATAAGACAGCTGTCAAGTGAGATGCTTTTCCATTCCTGGTAAGCAGTGTGCAGAGTGTGGAATGGGTATGTGAGAGAGAGAGTTTGTGTCTCATCCCTTCAGTCTGAATGCACCATAGTCCACCAGTTCCTAAATGTACACACAAACTTGCATAAGTGGATAGTTGCCCAACTTCAGCACCCAGTTTCAGACACAAACTCACAGAAGTACTGGATACAAGCACAAGGCAGCTGTTTTTTCCCAGTATAAATCAGAGTCAGAATAATTCATTCTTGATTATATTGTTTTTGTTAGAATGGAATGAAGTGTTCTCTCATATTTACCCTAGGGGGATGCACTGCTGTTAGGCTTTGTAGCAGCCCCAAGGCTATTTACCAAAACACAGAGAGCAGAAAGTCATTTTAACCATCACTCTGCCCTAGACCAAAACATGAGCTAGAAAGACGCCACCATTGCTTAGATATAAAAAGAGACTTAAAGCTTCGTTTCTCTTGCATCAAGAACTTATGGAAGGAGATGATGTTGTTTGCTTTCTTCAGTCTGGCAGTCTTAGATTGAAGGCCTTCGGTAAGGCCATTACAAGATCGTTGTATCATGAATAAGGGTGTGTTAAGCTTGATTAAGGGACGTTCTGCAAGATCTGCGTTCATTTGTGCAGATTTTACACCTGGCACTTCTCTTCGGGAAATTTTCAAAATGGCTATCTTGAAGGAACTAACCACTCTTTCCAGACATGTTATATTGTATACCTACAGGTTCACATAGGTGGCCTTTGGGTAGAGGGTTCTTAGGCAAATGATTGCCAAGATGATATAGTGTTTGAAAAAGGAAAGATAACTGGACTCAGGCTGTTATTTATCACACACAGAGACAGGGGCTGCGGTATGTTCCTTTGTCTCCACTTGTTCTGACTCCTTCAGGAAAGAGGACATTATTCACGTGGTAGTTCATTCAGAAGGGGTGTAAGAATCAAGTGTCCTCTCCCAATATTGGATGCTGATTGATATGCTTCATCTTTACAGGTCTCATGTGGTTCAACCAGCTGGAGAGTTCCTTGCTGTTCCTGCTGGTGGTGTATTTTGTTTTCAGGAAAACAAATGTGTGGGTTTAAATTATGAGTGTTAAATGAGCCATAATTTCTATTATCCTACAGGAAAACTTTTGAAGTATGCTCTTCAGGTTTGGAAAGTTTGCTGAAGATTTCAACCCAGTTGCAGGATATTGAGTCCCTGTTTACTCTGCCTGAGATAGATGTCAGTCAAGTTCCATTTCAGATGGCATTAACCAGAAGTCTCATATACATCCAAGGAGAAATTAATAAGAGTGTAGATGACTTTGCTATCTGGAAGACACAGCTGTTCAGTTCAATTTCACACTGTGATGGTAAAGACAATTCTTTGTGTTTCTTCAATCCATAAGACAGCAAATTCATTTGAGTGTAATTTTGTAGGCCTTGGGAGTATGTACTTGCATGGCAAGCTGTAGTTGTGTTATGTTGCCATTTGGTAATCACAGTTATTTGGAAACACTTCTCACTGAGTTAAAGAGAAATGCCCATCTAAATATGCAGATTACTGGAGCTTTCAGTGCTGATTTCTTCACTAGACAGCAACATACTTGGAAGTTAAATTTAAGAAGGAAGCAGAAGCAAACCATATTTTAGTAGGTGTCTCAGAAACAGTTGAAAGATGCAAAGCTGACCTTTGATTTTAATTTGGCATATAATCTGACTTGCTTTTGATATACCAGAGTTCTTAAATGCCCAACATGTTGCATGCCAGACCTTGGAATCTAGGTGAAGTGGCTGAAGCTCTTTGGAAATGGGTTTATTCCTCTCAATCTGCCACTTGTCATTGGTCCTTTTGGGTGCTCCCTGCTGCTATTTTTTTGTTCTTATTCTAAAAAAGTAGGATTCGTTTTTGTGTAGCAAGTGTTTAGCACAATGGGATCAGTCACGTTAGTGCAGTATTTTCTGAACTCCAGTCATTTGTGCATCACCTTCATGATTAACCACCTATATTGTTATTTGTTATGTAATATCTAAATCATTTTATGTTAAATCAGTTCATTTAAAAATAATTGTCTTGCATGCTATATGTGATGCATGTATCACACTTCAGGAAAAACTGTCTTAGTGAATCTTAAGAGAAGCTAGAGGGTGTTTGCCTGTAGCATCGTTGCAAAGGGAGTAAAGACATGATCTTACCTGCAGTCCATGTGGTGGGACTTAAATCCAAGCAGCATTGCTGTTGCCTAAAAATGAATGCCCCCCATTCCTGGGAAAGGAAAAGGTATACAAAAGAGGCAACTAGGAGATAATACATAGAATTCTTACACTTACAAGGTGGATTTAAGTTAGTGAGGCAACCAGAAAAATGAACATGCGTTCCCTTTGGAGGACAGGATAATGTATATCTCTTAATTTTAGCTTCTGAGAATGTGTAAGAGTATTAAAAGTTAGCCTTGAATTGTTCACATGTCTTCTAGCTCTGTGCTTCTTTTCCTTAATAAGTTGCATTTACTCTTGTGGCTAGAACAGAAGTATCCTCATTGTAAAAGTCAGGTGCATTCTAGATTGAATTTGTATTCTTTTTCTAAAGAGGACCAAAAATCAGATGATGGCTTTGTAGAACTCTTCTCGGGACAAATAGAACTTGCAGTTCAAGCTATCCTGGGTGCAGTACAATGTTTAGTTGAAAGGAAAAAGGATGAGGACAATGAAACCACAGTTAAGGAAAATGGTGAGTCTGAATATTGTTTGTTCTGAAATTTTTTTTATAAAACACATTATCATTATGCTTCTGGACTTCCTAAGAAATCAGATGCAAATACATTGATACTTTTGTTTTAATTTTTTCTTCTCAAGGAGAAAAATCTGCAATTGGCAAGCTCAAGACAGGCCATTTAACTAAACTGTTGGATGAAAACATCTGTGCTGATGTGAATTCTTTGCACATACAGAAAATAATTTCTGTCATTTCTGAACTCTTGGAGAGACTGAAGTCCTATGGAGAAGATTATACTGCATACAAGTGCAAGGTAAAATTCAGCATTTGAAACATATTGGCCATTCATGAAGGCTTTGTCTGATGTGGAGGAAAGAGTTTAAAAGTAATATTGCAAAACTTTCTCTATAGTTTAGCCATCCCCCAACCCACCCCCCAATATAGTACCTGTAGTTCTTTGTTGTCTGTTCTGGCTGTAGCTAATGAGTTGGAAACCAAAAATAGCTAGAGGTTTCCTCCAATATCCCGAAGAGGAAACCTGAAATTATGCTGTTCCATATTAGTAAGAATTTGATGCATTCTTAATATACATTTTTTTCTTACAGCTTTTCAATCAATCCTGCCACTTATTGGTACGTCTGATGCCAATAGTACACAAGTATTCTGACATTGTTCTCTTCTATGTCACTGTGTCCTTGGCCACACACAGGAGCACTGGAAAGTTGGTTTCTGTTTTAAACAACATATTTACTGAGCTGGCTTTGAAGGTATGGAATACTAGTTTGCCTTCTTACTGGCTTTGGGGAAGGGAATGGAGATTTCTAGAGATGTGCAGAACCAAGTTCTGGGATGTTTAGATCATAGCAAACTGAACTTCACCAGTGCTTAGGCCAGCTTGTGGGCTAGCATAAACCAACTTTTCAAGCTGGCTGGTCAGTTGTGAGTAAGGTTCAGCTTCACTGAACCTTCTTCCCTTATACTACTCTCAACCTGCTTTGGTCCACTCTGCATTTGCTAGCCCAGGTCAGGACATTGCTGGTGATCATATGGTTCTTGGAAGTGCTGTTCAGCACATTCCCAGGCACTTCACCCTATCCTGGGCCTTCTGGGGCTGGTTACAGATCAGATGTGCAGATGTGCGTACCTCTGCTTCTGTATTCAAATCCTTGAATACAGTTGGTGATGTTTGAGGCCTTCCCAGAAACAGAGCTGTGCATATGTATGTGCTTAGTCTCCTGAGAAAACGTGTATTCTTCTATTCCCTAAAGGGCCAGGTTGGTGGACTGGGCCAGCAGGTAGATGTGTCTCAGGCCAAAGTGGGGAGGTGGAAGCATAAGAGGAAGAAGGAATCAAGGGCTGGAGGAATCATGGGGTGTTTTTCCACTGTCACTGGAAGTACCCATTAATGGGAACAAAAATGCATTACGTACCCCTTAATTGTTGCTTAATGGGTACTTTTAGTGACAGTGGAAAAACACCCATGAATGAATCATGGTAAAACACCTTCAAGGTTTGGCTTGCAACCAGGGAATGTTGGTAATGAACCACTTTCTCTGGAACCTAGTTTTGCACATTTGGAAATGGCTATTTGTAACAATTTTTCTTTAAAATAATGTTTCTGATATTCAGGTGGGATCCTCAAAGTATAGTAGTAATTTTTAATGTATTGAAATGCTTGGCGTACAAGCTAAATGGGATCAAACCGTGAAACTAATAACATTCTCTGCAAAAATCAAATAAATAGCTTTTACAAGTTGTTACTTATTCAGATTGTGAGAAAAGCCTGTTATTTGGAAAATAAGGATTTGTTTTCAAAATAATAGCTCTTCAGTTACAATAATTGTTTTTGCATATCTATTTAGGCACATGCTTATAGAGATCAATAGTGCTGTAAATTAAAATAGAGGCAAATCCTGCAAAAGCATAGGATTTCACTCTCTGAAAAAATCTGAATAGATTAATGTTTTATGGAAAGGGGTATTTATTTATATGCATGTTTGCCAAGAGATCTGTATGGCACAAGTGTGGGTGTACACATGCCATATTAAAAATTGTTGAAATGAAATGTACTTTTTTTGTAACAGGGGTTTTGTTTACCAAAAGAACTAATGGATGAGGCTGCAGGAGAAGGAGGAACAGAATTCCATGATTATGAAGGAGGTGGCATTGGTGAAGGAGAAGGCAAAAAGGATGTCAGTGACAAGATAGAACATGAAGATCAGGTAAAATAAGTAGGAGTTTGGGTACTGGTTCCAGAGTAGGTAGGATTTAGAACTTTGAAGTGTATCTTCCAAATCCACCTAGGCATCCATAGTATTTCTTAGAATATAGGAAGAAGAGCATTCACACTCTTGTCAATGAATACCACTGAGCAATTTTCATAATTCAAAACAAGGAGTTGACCATTTGGTGCAGTAGTGGTCATTGCAGACTTTCTCAATCTACCCCTCGCATCCTTGGTCACAGTGTGTGGCAGGAGTAGTTAAAGTATTCTCCAGGACAAGTAGACAAAGCTAAAAGAAGGATTATGTAGTTTTTGAACATTCCGCGATTACCAATTGAATTGGTGGAATTATATGTACACCTGTAGAAACCATGGATCGTTATTTCAAATATTTATATTCTGCCTTTCACTTTAAGATCCCAGGGCAGGTTGCATTTGAATTGGATTCTGGATTACTAATAAACAGCAAGGACTCCTTTCCAGGACTGTTGAGTTTCCATCTGTATCTTGAGTGTGGAATGATTTAAGGGGGTTTAAATGTTTTGCTCCCTTTGGTTTAATGAATTACTTATTTTTGGCAGAAAAGTGTAAATTTTAAATCTAAAGTGTAGCAAATTCATTTGGGAATTGTGGGGGAAAGTAGATAAGCAGATAATTCTTTAATAGGCATGCTGAATGCAAAATAAATGTTGCAGGTAGAAGATACTTACCAAAAGGGTCAAGAACAGGAAAATGAAGACCCAGAATCTAAACCAGACATTGAAGGAGAAGACAATGCCATTGAAATGTCAGAGGACTTTGAAGGAAAAACATACGATGAACAGGGGGAAAAGCAGGGTAAGAACTAACTCTTGGTTTTTGTAAGCAATACAGACACTCAGGTGTAGAAGGTAACACTTTGTTTTGTGTCTTTTTTTAAAAAAATCCTGTCCACACTACTAAATGGTAGTGATTGGAAGTACTAGTAGAAAATTAACAGACTGTGACACCCCTCATTTTAAGAAGAAGATACATTTTGTTGTTGGTTACCATCAAATCACGGCTGACCTCTGGTTGACCGCATAGGCGTCTCCATAGGAACCGCTAAGTAGGTTTCTTGGCAAATATATTTCTGGGTCCAGAGAAGTCATTTTCAGAAGAGAGCATGCTAACTGTCTGCTCGAAGGCTGTCAGTGCCTCACCTTCACATAACATGGCACTTCCTACTCCCCAGTCCCACTCTATTGTAGGTTTTTTTGTTAGCTTTTCAAGGTCAGCTGCTGAGCATTTGTAATTGGCTAAGCCCCTGCCCCAGAGCCCAGTGACTAAAACTTATTTGAAACAATAGGATAAAATAGTCTTCTATAAACTTCAAAGGACTGTATCAAAGCACTACAGTTCCATGCAAATCTGAGCCTTTGTGTCCTGAAAGTGCAAACTAGTCAAAGCAGGCTTCTGATGATGGCGTCATTCCTACCTAAGCGTAATGTTACTAGCCTGCTCCCTATTCAGAAAAAGTTTGTCAGAGCAGCTAATAAAGGATGTAGTAGTGGAAATAAAAAAAGGATGCAGTGATAAATAATGATCACTGTTACTGCAAAACAATACGCTCTCATCCTTTGATCTGATATACACCAGGACTTATGCTGCTTGTGTTCCTCAGAAAACTAGGTTTCTTGCCTGCAAGAAAGTTAGTGAATGCTTCAGGTGCAGCATCCAGCTATGTTTCCTTGCTTGGAAAAGGCTTTCCTTTCTCTGCTCCAATCCCTTAAATTAATCTTCCAACCAGATCGGACGCTGGGAGCCAATGAGGAATAGGGTCTGGAACTGATGGCTGTCTGAACAAGAGCAGCACTGGATGTAGCCCATGTACACAGATGCACAGCTCTGCAACTAGATGAAATATTTTCCCCAAGGAGTAGAAGTGGCCTCCAGAGAGGATTGAGAATTTAACAGGATTTAATTAGTTGTTGCCAAATGTGTGTGGCCTGTTACAACAAGTTATTTACAACTGTATCAATACTTATACAAGTGAAAATGACTTCTCTGGCCCAGAAGTGTTGAATCACTATGGCACACACCTAGAACTAGAGGACTTCATTCCAGACCAAGATACTGGAGAGAACAATGGAGATCCACTTGTAAGGAACTTGTCGTTCTTCTCCCAACATCATATTTTTTAAGATAATCACAAACTTCTTCATTGCAATATCCCAAAGTTGTGCATACCAATCTCTTACATTCAGTGCTTGTTCCTTTGTGTTCAGACTTTGTCTTTAAGATGTTCCTCTGCCTCCATGCTGTTGTGCTGGACTCTGGAAGATTTTATTTTTAATACTTTTATTTAATGTTTGTTTTAAAAAGACTTCCAAGTATTCCTGGGTTTTACAAATTTTTAAAATGTGTGTTCTTATGCTGGGTTCCACTTCTGCTAGAATGCAAATTGGCAATGTCACGCTGTGCTCATGGTTGGAGAGTCTCTGAAACTTTGCAGTTGATTGTATTGAAATCTTCATTGTGTCACATTACCTTCTATAGACGATGATGAGCAATCTGATGGAAATGAAGACTTGGATAAACAAATGGGGAAACTTGGAGATGTTGAAACAGACAAATTAGATGAGAGGCTTTGGGGAGATGATGATGATGAAGAAGAAGAAGAAGATGAAAGTGATCATGAAGATAATATAACAGAAACTGGACCTGGAATGGATGAGGTAAGAACATAAATAGATGCATGATCTGAAAAGAAACATGGCATAGGCTGAGATAGGAAGATAATTGTTTCAGTATGTAGCTATCCTGCTGTTCGCATGATCTTACAATTTTGTTTCTTTTGTTATATCCATTTTTCACTATTACCTATCTTGTAAACAGGATGCAAACTGAAAATATTGCACCTTCACTGAAAGTAGTGGAGGTGCATGTATCCTGCTGTGTATGGCTAATAATCTGTGGACAAGAACTAATCAAATGTTCAGGCTTTATTATTGTTATTGTGATTATATTTTGGTCACAAATATCAGATCAAGCAACAAATTCAAACATAACTCAATATACGGCAGCAGTTATGTTTAGGCTTTCTAATAAATTTGGTAAATGGAAAGTTCACTAATAGAAAACATGACCAAGGTACATTCTGTTAATTCAGCATCACCCCTTTGTTCAGCATTTTCGGTTGAAAAACTGATCATTTTTAGAACAAGCAGATGATGGGTGTACATGTTTTCATACATGTATGCATTTGTCTGGGAATCCCAGCTAATGTACACAGATTAATCATATGCATTTTTGGAGCAATCCCTGAGCTATGCAAAGCAATTGTCAATGTAGAAAATACCCTTTAGTGTAATAATTAATTGATCATGGTGAGATACTCATTTGACCCAAAATGTTTAGAACATTTCCTGAGACTTGATGTAAATAGAGCCAACAGAATGTTAGTGGCATGTGCAGTCATATCACTGGCAAGTACAATCAGCTGGTTTCCTGGATATCTTCCTTAAACAATGCAGGGCGATTCAGAACTTGTGGCAAAAGACGATAACGTTGATAGTGACAGTAAGAATGATAAGAAACCACCTAAAGATGAAGAAAAAGAGACGCAAGGAAATAATTGGGAAACCAAAGAGAAAATACATGAACAAATTGATGAGGTAATGTGAATTATTAAATTTTACATGTATGTAACTACTGATAGATGCGAGAATGGTACAATTTGTGTTTGAGTCAAGGAAACCTTGATTAGCAAATAATAGAATCAGAATCAGTCTTTATTGATTAGTCACTTTGATCATATAGATTTACAAAAAAAGTATAGAATCATATAAAACACTCAAAGAAAAAAATTACATCATAATTTTTTGTCCCCATCCCCCTTAAATGACACTGTATTCAATTCAGTGAATAATTTCCTAAGTCAGGCAGCCTTAAGAAAATAATGAAGCTACCCTATATATCACCTTTGCGTTTTCTCACTGAAGAAGGTAAGTCAATTTACACTCTGTTCCA
Source organism: Aspidoscelis tigris stejnegeri (assembly GCA_023333525.1). NCBI lineage: Eukaryota > Metazoa > Chordata > Lepidosauria > Squamata > Teiidae > Aspidoscelis > Aspidoscelis tigris. The sequence continues at coordinate 102,033,279 of JALMGA010000001.1, forward strand.
ATGAGTCACATTTTGTAAAACTGGGCCCAGACAAGTTATTCTAATTGAGGAAAACAACAGATAGACAAACAAGATATGAGAAAGATCTTCAGCCGCTGACACAATGCAAACACATAGTGTTTCTTTATAAGGTACCCGATGGTATCTTCCATATATCACCATGGAGTCAGTTAGTTTAAAAAAATAATATATTAAAACATATAGGGAAGGAGGCTGGGGGTAGGAAAAATAAATAAAAATAAAAAACAGATTAAGCTGGTTATCTGAAGTACTACTTTTCCAGGAGGTAGTGCCTAGAGGAAGAGAAGCAGGATAGGTTTGTTGTCAGAACTTCACTAGTAGAAGTAGCAAAGGCATGGCTGAGCAGGGATGGTACAGGCAGCAAAAAGCATGGTTCACATTTAACAGGCAAAATAAATTATCCATAATGAATTCTGTGATCCTTGTTGTGTTGGTTTAAACATAACTTTAATGTTGTTATACTCTTATTTTTGAGCAAGGTTTTACCCGCTGCTTCCCACCCCATTTTCTCTCCTAATGCATTTTTTCCTTCAACAGCGTGAATATGATGAGAATGAAATAGACCCCTATCATGGGAATCAGCAAGAACACCCTGAGCCTGAAGCTTTGGATCTTCCCTGTGATCTGAACTTAGAGAATGGAGAGAAAGATGATGAAGAAAAGGAAGAAGAAGGTATAACTGATGTGTTTTTTTATCATCAAAGCAAAGAAATTAGATACAGTACTGTATTATGTGCTTGTGATGTGTATGCATTGTTAGCCACAGCTTAGATCTAGATGCAGTTTAGGTCGACAAGTCTGTGATAACACTTTTAGTGGGTTTGTTTTAAATGTTTTCTTTCTGTTGTAACCTGCCGTGAGAGTTTTGGGTATAGGACAGGATAAAAATACAAATAAATAAATAATGAGTAAGTGAATAAATAATCTGAATTCAGTCAAAGCTGCTGACTGGTAAGGCTTGTGATTTGGAAAAAAATGAGAACTTTCACTGGAAAGCAGCTTCTCTTGATTGTTTACAATTATAGTCAGTTTTTCGGTTTGTGCTGGGGAAGGTTTTTTGTCAGCTGCATGCTATTGGAAATTTAAAGGAATTTCTTGGTAGATTGTTGGCCTTAGTATTAATAGGTCTTGTGAAAGGTGAAGGTGCCAGCCACAGATTGCTGCTCTCAGCACAGCGATATATCCAGAGTGTTCCCAGTTGTAGTCAGCAGATGCAACAGCTGTAGATGAGGCAGGACCTGTGGATCTATAAGCTGCCAGGATGCAACCCTTGATCTAATTAGCTGTTGCCTTTAAGGAAGCTTTGGTACCCTCCTTTCTGGGAGTTAACAGAACAAAAAGAGAAGAGCACTTCCAGAAGGACTCTGCCTTGTCCAAGTGTGCATCCAGCTTTTGCTTTTGGCAAAACAATGGCTAGTAGATTGGCTCATTACAGTGGATCAAGGAATTTACCTTAGAAATGTCTGAAGAAGTTTCTAGAAGAGTATCAGGACTGAACATACTACAGTCCAAAGAAACAAGTCTTGCAACCTGTCACTGTACTGAGGGAAACAGTTAGGAACTTGACATACTTGTCAAGCTTCCTCATAGTTCTCAGCCATTTGTTCCTGTGATTCACAGTTTCCATAGCTTAGTTTTGTAAAGCTTTGGTTCCTATATTCCTTAAAAGTCACCTCCTTGACTATATCTTTAAGATTAACAGATTTGTATAGCCTTGTTGGGAAGACTGCAGTGTCAAATTGCCTAAGACATTCACTTCATCATGCCACAAAGGCTTGAAAACAGATTGTCTTTGCTGTAGCACTACTCAATCATTAGTTCTTTAGACTAACCTTCCGTATCGTCCAATTCTGTAAGTGTCAAGTCTTGAAAATCTCCAAGGCTGTACTTTTAGAGTTTGCTCAAAGGTAATAATGAAAAGAAGGGAGTGAGAAAAAGATGCCTCAGAGATTTAAGGTAGCCTGTGATGCTTTGCTCTGCTTGTTTAACATTTGCTCTTTTTAAATGAAATTTCCTGAAAGATTTTGTTTGTTTTAGAAGAAAATCATTTTGAGATTGAAGAGAAGCCTGCAGACATTGATGAAAAAGAAATGGAGAATAACCTTGAAGATACAGGTGAAGAAGGTCAGGATCCTGAGCAAGCTGAAAAAGAGACATCTGAAGATAAAGGGGAAGAGTCAGACAAAGTGGAAGAAAAAACAAAGGAAGAAGAAAGTATAGATAATCCCGACATGAACTCTGGTGAAAATGAGGACTCTCTGGTGGAGGAAGAAATTGAATCTCCCGAAGAAAAGAGAGAGAGGAATAGTTCTGCTGTTGACCAAGGCCTTATTCCTCAGGTTTATTTTATTTTATTTTATGTAAAGGTTTTGTATCTTGTCCTCCTCTGGTACTCTGAAATGGCAGGAAAATTAGATGGTTTGTTTTATTATAGGATACTGAGGAGATTAAATGGCTTCCTTTCTGTAATGTTTTCCCCACTTAGCGGGCATGTATGTAAGAATATACATTGAGAGAAAAGGTTCCTGTTATTTTATTGCAACATCCCAATCTCAATGGCAGACAAGTCTTCAGATAAATAAAACAAATTTTGCTTATGCCTGTTTTAGGAAGAGGATGGTGCAGGCAGTCCTGACCAGGATGAGCATTTGCCTGAAGCTGTTGAGAGGATGGAACATGAAACCTCTGGGCAGGCGGGAGAAGAGAACCTCCAAAGTGACACAGCTGTAGAGCTGGCTGGGACAGCTTCAGAGAAGGACCAAGCCAAAGAGGTAAAAAGCACCGTAGTACTTTATACTGTGAGGGTATGTTTTTAACAAATTCAGAACCACTTACTGCTATGAGTTATCTTTTTTGCTGTTCTCTTTCTACTAATGGAGTAAAGGGAAAGTAAAGAACCTAATTCCTGATAACCACATGGACATATCCGTACAGGTTTATGGACAACAGTATGGAAGTGGTTTGCCATGACTTTTTTCCAGGAACATCTTGGAAACCGAACCTAGATGGTGTCTACACGAAATCCAGATTATAGGTCCTGAAGGACCCGTATGATCCGGATTTCCCTAGAACTGGTAGAAACAAATGTGGCTCTAATGGGATCTGTAGTAGAAATGTGGTCTTCCTGCTCTGAGCCAAATGGGTCCTTAATGGGTACTTAATGAGTACTTAGTGCTAGTGGAGAAACAGTGTGTCTCTGAAGGTCTGGTGGCTAGGAGACTTGTGAACACCATGAAATGTGTACTTATTTCAGCTCTGGTCATAGTCCTCTGGTCATAGTCTTCTATATGCAACCATTTGCCAAAGCGTGGACTGGCTGCTAGTCTCGATGGGCAGCAAGTCCATTTTAGAAGGGCATTAATTATGTTTTGATCTATGCTATTCATAGCCAAAGATGCTCAATAAAAGCTTCAGTTCTCCTGTTACTGGTGGAGGATGGATTGTATAATTTAGCTTTTTATACACTACTGGTTTCTTGTGTCCTTTCCTGGTTCACCCAGGAGTAGAATTGTTCTCCCTTTCAGCTCTACATAGAAGAGTCCTCCCAACTCTTTGGGAATTGAGGGCTGAATGGCAGTAAACCTTCTTCCCTTCAGCTAGCAGTTTCAACCTCAGGATCAAAAGTTGTCCTGTGTAGGACACCAGTTTGCTTCTGCTCTTTGTTTCTAATGGTCCTTTTTATTTACACGTCTAATGGATGAAAACTGGTTGATATAAAGAAAGTTCATTCTACTGGTGAAAAGCTGCCTTTCAGGACAATACTACTATTAAACTGTCTCTGATATAAAGTCTGCAAGAATTTGGAAATACCTGTGATATTTTTAAGTCTAAGAATATATCTCCAGCTGTACCAGAGGTTTTCACTACCCGGTTTCAAAACTTGTTAACACTTTGCAAATATTGTATTGGCTTTGAGGATTTCTTTATAGCAGGTATATGCAAATTTTGGATTTGAAAGACCATGTTTGATAGCAGTGTTTGCTCAAGAGGTAAGATGAACCTTACTCAGCTTACTTCTCACACATGAAGCTTCTCTTGGCCTTTTTTGGAGCAAGGAGTGGGGCCATTGCATTGTTGGGCTGCCTGATGTCCTTAACAGCCAGATACGATTTTCAGGTCATCATGCTTTCTTCAGTTTCCACCAAGCATGTAAAATGAAGAAGCAACTGTTCCCCTTATTTTTGTTTGTTTAAAGATTTAGTGTGGTGCTCCTCAAAACATATTAGAATCCTTGAAGACATCATGCGACCCTGCCCATACTTGCTTCTAAAAAATATTTGAGAGGAACATTCAGGTGCCAGAGGCTAACTGATAATAAGTGCTCACCTGAGCTTCCAAACTTCGATGGGTGAGTTTGCTAGGTGGCACCCTGTGAAGCTGATGGGCAGGAGAATTAAGACCGACTTATTTTTTTCAGCCAGCGGGTCATTGTTCTATGGAATTTGCTGCCAGAAAATGTGCTGACAGCAACCAGCCTGGATAGCTTTAAGAAATTAATGGAGGACAGGTGTATCAATGGGTACCAGAGTGGATGCCTAGGTATCTGCTTCCAGGTTGGAGGGACAGGCAGGTGGCCTCTAGAAACCGTCTGCAGTAATTTGAAAGCAGGTGAAGGTTTTGCCTTTGCTTCTGGCCATCTCAAGCAGAAGATAATAAGTAGGCCACTGTGTGAAACCGAATACCGGATTAGATGGGCTGTGGCCTGATCCAGCAGGGCTCCTCTTACATTCTTATGTAGGTATTTCAGCTAGCAAACACTTGTAAGCCCAAACTATAAACATGCCTACTTTGTAACATTGGTACAGCTTCTTAGGTTCATCTCAAAAAGAAAGCATTATAATTGCTTAATTCAGACTTAAGAGCTTTTATGTCTTCTTTTAACCAATATACCTAACTGAGGACTTTGTCTGATCTTACCCCACCTTGTCCAGGAGCATGGAAGTGGAGCTGCTGATGCAAATCAGTCAGAGGGACATGAATCTGAATTAATGGCACGTCTGGCTTCCCAGAAACAGAGCAAGAAAAATACACAGGTGTTTTGAAAATCATTTATGATAATTTAAAATTGCAGTATACTGAAATTCTAAATTTTTAAAACTGAACATTTTTATAAGTTTAAATGCATGTTTTAATACTGTGTTTTTTAAAACTTTGTTTAAAATGAAGATTAGATTGCAGAAACAGAACAGTGGTTATTGTTCTGTGGTGCATCTTTCCCCATCTCTGTACATTTTTATATATGGTAAAGATGCATCTCTGTCTTGTCTTTCAGCTGAAGAAGTAGCTTGAATTCCAATTTCAAGTACTGTTTTGTTGTGGTTTTAAAGAATTAAATTTTAATTGTATATTATTGTTTTACTGCACTATTATTATTGTAGCTTTCCCTATGACCTAAAGTACAGAGCAGGAAAGAAATGCAAATAAATAAACTCTAGATGTTGTATGGTGGCATCTGTGCTGTCAAGAGGCATTTGGTTCCATACTATAAGAACAAAATTTTGGGGCCAAAATAAATGGTTAGATTGGTGAAAGAGAAGGAGAAATATTGTCAGATTTAGTGATCCTGTACTCCTACAAGTGCTTGAAAAAGAGACTTCAAGAAAAGAGTGGAGTCTGTGAAAGATACTTGGATATATCCAACCGTAATCAGCTAGCCCAGGGTATTACTGGCACTTCATTGCCTTGAACAACATCAATACATTAGCATTGATTGCGAGAGGAAAATTTTGGATGGCAGCTGATGACATGTTAAAATTTGCCTGTCCTGGGCACAAACACCAAAGATCTTCTCACGTCGCTTCGTGTTGGCCCAGACACACTGACTTAAATTACCAATCTAAGGGACGTTTGGTCATGCACAAATGAGTAATATTATGGAGTTCATAAGTAAGAACAGATTACTAACCACGTGCTCCTCCAGAGGTTTGTCATTCAGCACAGTTATTTGTTGTCATTACAGGAACTATTTATGTGCCTTTTCTATTTTCTGATGAATGAGTAGTTGCACATTTTCTAAATTTGCACATAGCTGTGGTGGCATTCAGTAGCAATACCTGGCTGTACTAACCCATTTTTCAGAGTTTTAAAAGAAAGCCTGGACAGGCTGATAATGAACGCACAACGGGGGATCACAGTCAACATATTCACAAGCGATTAAGAACTGTTGAGTCCAGCAGTGAAGCAGAGCAGCCGCCAGTTCAGCCTGAGCAAAATGTGGGAGAAGCTGATGCTTTTGAGCACATTAAACAAGGCAGTGAATCCTATGATGCACAGACCTATGGTATGGCAGTGTTTACAACTTCTCAGAGACACCAATCATTTTAAACCTTCTCTCGAGCTGTGTGTGCTCCCTTTTATGGAAATAATTATGCCTGCTTTATTACAGCAAAGCTAGGAAATATGAAGGTGTTATATTGAACAACCCATAAGGGGATGTAATTTCAGGCTGGATCTGAACTTACAGTGGGGAAACCATTTGACCCTGAACTCACCAGCTGGTTCTGAGAAACCACCATGGGGTTCATCAAATAGTTTGTAAGCACCACTTTTTCATGCACCCTGGCCATTCCCCTTTTCTTTTTACCTGCTGTTTCCTCAGATCACAGTGGTTGTGATCACTGTTTCCCCAGATTACATTATCCTTGTTCCTCAGTCTTGCCCCAGCAAGCCCCAAATGAGGCCCCATATCATTGATGGCCATCATGCTCCTGTTTTAAGCATAGTAACAAATCAGAAAGTCTACAGTTTAAATTCTCATATTTAATTTTTTTAAGTGGGCTGATGAAGGAAAACCCCATTTAGCTGTACTAATGTCTAATGGTTTATATTTCCGCCAGATGTAGCAAGTGAGGAGCAGCAGAAACCACTCAGGCCTGTCAATGAAGACAGTGAAGATCCAGTTTCTGAAGATGTCGCTATGGAAACGGAAGCTCAGAATATTGAAGATCTTAAATGTGTGGAGCCAGAGAAACTGAATTCAGAAACAAAGACATCTGGTGCTGCTAAATCTGGTAAATAATCAGCTTATTATCTTTAGAATTTTATTTTTGAGGAATAATTTTTTTTTTCATCTGGGAGAATAGTCCTGTGTCAGCATTCTCTGACCTTGCTCTCTTGGCATTCTGTTAAGACAGAGAAGGTCAGCTGTAGACATCTAAATCGTGTGAGAAGCCAAGGCCCTTACAGAAAGCTCTTCCTTTTAGAATATACCTCAGTGTGCAAAGGAAAGGAAATATAGTAATAGCTGCCCTGTCTTCCCATATGTCTTCGTAAATAGTTGAAGGCAGAATACCTGCAAGGGTTTGGGATCTAGATATTTATTATCTGTCCAAAAAGTATATTAAGTAATATTGTGTATTACTTGGTTACAGGTCTTGAGGAGGCAGAGTTGGACTACCAGAGTCCCAATTCTGAAGATGAAGAAAAACATGAAATCAACAACACATTAGATGCAAAGCCAGAGAGAAACAAACAGTCTACCATACATACCGCTCACCAGTTCTTGAAGGATGCCACTGTCCAGGTTTGTTATTGGTTGCATTATTAAATTAATAGACGATATGGGTTGATTTGAAGTGGTCAACACTTTCCTTGTCTTGTCTGGGCATAGTGCTACAACAATTACAGTTTATCCCACTTTCCTTGTTAGTTTGTTTCTTCATTTCCCACCCCATTCCCTAAGATCTCTGGGCTGTTTACAGTAAAAAACAATATACAACAAAACTCTTATCTTGCATCAAATCAAATATCTGGGTCTTATATGGGAAAGACCCCTATGTTCAGGAACTGTGGAGATTGGTCTCATATCAGTCTAATTTTATAGAATAACTTTATTAGACACATGCATTACAGAAAGGGTTGAGTAATTGGGTCTCAGGAATTACATAGCTAAAGTGGCACCATTAAATGGGCTTAGTGGGTGCTTAGGGCAGCAGTATTACACAGTTTGTTTTCTAAGTGGGGATATGTATGAATATTCGAAGGTATTTGAAATGTGATTGAATTTGTCTGAACTTTGATATTTGAATGTCCATAAATTCAAATTTAAAAATTCAAATGAATTTCAGATCTATTCATTGAAATTATCCAGACATTATTTGTACAGGGTCATACACGATGCCTACTCGCAGATATGCATCTTTTCCGCATCAGTATGCATTTGTATGGATCCGTACAGGACGAAAACGGGTTGCATATGGGATACATACGGATGTGTACAGATGTATACAGGATGTGTAACGATCCGTACGAGCACATACGAATGTTGTCGACATTCGTAAGTGCAAATTTGAATAAAAAACTCAAACGAATAGATTCGAATTTGCTTAATTCAAATCAAATTTGGTTAAATTCAAATTTTCGGATATTCGATTCAAATCGAATTGAATCCCAATAATTGCATTTGTGCACACCCCTCTTTCGTAGCCCTATCAGCTGCATTCTAGCAGATTCTGAAAGTTTTTTGTTTGCCAGACCTTAAAGGGGGCTGGAGGAATTAGCAGGTCATGTGAAAAGCTGTAATATTTTCTGTTTTTTGTTTTAGCTGGATTTTTTTGCATCACAAGCTTTTTGGGGAAAAGAAAATATATACTGTCTAGTGGGGGACATTTTTCCAATTTGTTGGAAAGTCATGTTTTTGTTTTTTAAAAAATGTATTTTCTGGCATTGCAATGGTCTTGTTGAAATTTATGCCTTCAGATATGCATTTTAATACCCTGTAGGTATATAATTTTAAAATATATTTTTGACTTCTTTAAGCACATTATTAAGGATCCCGATGAGCTGAGACAAGAACTAGAGCAGCAGCTGGAAATTTGGCAGACTGGAAACCCTGGAGAGGTTTGTTATCCTACTGTTTAATCAGGCTTAGAACTGTTAATTGTTTACTTATGAGTAATGCTGTAAATTAAATGTTTTGCTTAGAGAAGCCAGTAGAAAATGAGAAATAATTTCTCCCAGGTTCCAAAAATAAAATATATATATATTTTCCCTTGCCTGGTAGGGAACAATAGAATTGTATTTTTTTTCCTGTTACTTATAGGCACAAAGGAGAGCACATTTCCTTCAAGGGAACACTTCTTTTTCAGCTAATCCACAGGAGATATTTTAGAAGTTTTGAAGTGTATTAGTCTGCCTTTTTTCTCCCTTCTTTGCCTCCTAATAATGCAATTAGGAACTTATTAACTCCAGCAGAGCTCCAATGGGGGTGGGGACCTGCGTTCTCCTGATGTAGGTGAAAATTACCCTAAGAATATCCCAGAAAATCCTTTGCAGAATCACCACTTGGGGTGAGGACTGCTATCTCCCTATTGTGTGGTGGCCCTGCATGGACAAAATACTTGAAATTGTAGTTGTGGTGGTTTTATATAGGAGAACACAGATCCTATGGAGTTGTAAAGATTATACAAGCGAGAATGAAAGATTTGGTTATTCTCCATTTTGTTCTCCAACCCCTTCTCATGATGTCCTGTTAAGCAGCATGTTGGAAGATAAAACTTTAAGACACTGACCTTTTTTCTTTGATGTATTGTGTGTCACAAAATATACTGTGGTAATACTGATCAGTATATGATATGTAAAATAAGTACATTGGTCTCACTCCTCACTCTTGGTTTCCACCAAAAAGAGAAATCTAAAAGAGGTCTTCAACAAGTGGACCTACATTATTGCCTTGTTTCAGTATCCTGTTCATTGCAATATCCTTACTTAAGAATAGGACAAAACCAAAGATGTATCTCAGTTTTGTAAACTGAATGGCCAGTGGATAGCATGATCAGTTTGAAGGCGCTATTGCACATCCTTCAGCACCAAATACGATGCAGATATGATGCATGAACACATGTGATATTCTTGGGTGAATTGAATCCAAGGCTACGTACAAACAAGGCCCTAAAACGTGGGGTCATCCTGGATTTGAGGGCGATCTGGCTGTGACATCTGTCACCCAATAGATCACCAGGGTTGATTCGGCTGATCTGGCTGGCTAGGCATGTGTCCCCTTCCTCTCTCACTGCTCCATGTGTGTCCCTCCCAAAGCTACACGCTTGATGGAAGAGGCTGACCATCCCAGATAGAACGAGTGTACCATTCTTCGGTCGAGGATGTAGGATAGCTGCACTCCCCTGCTAGAACCTCCAAAGAAGCTCAAGGCCCGTTTGTAGGAGACGTAGGGTAATTAAGCCTCCAAGATTCCAGACACATCCAAGTAAGGGGCTGCATGTGGCAGTTTGCCATTCTTTCAAACCCCAAAACAGCATGTAGTTATCCTGGAACTATATTGGGATTGCTACATGAATCTGTGGCAATCTTAGCATAGCCCTGGAATATATGAGTAAAATCCTAGAATATCACTGTTCTGGGGGGGAAGAACTCTGAACCCAGGTTTTCCCAGAATAGCAATATTTTCATGGAAGACAGGTGTACCCATGGCTACTGGAATGTATAAGCACTGCCCTTGGGTTGGAGAGAGGATGCCCCTCAAGGCCATTTCCAGGGAACTGAGAGCAAGTGAAGGTTTTGCCTTTGTCTTCTGCTGGAAGCCCAAAACCAGTTGGTGGGCCACTATGTGAGAGGAGGATGCTGGACTAGCAGGGCTTCTCTTGTGCTCTTACCTTGTCTGGGCACTTGCTCTAAATGCCCACTGCACAACTGGGAGGGGAGCAGCGCCTGTGTACTTCCAGGTGTTTTACACCATCACAATACCCAGAAACGCCCACCATGCCATTACAGGAGGAAGGGCCAGACAAGAAAAGGGCTTGCCCTGTGATTTTGCTCTGCTGTCTGGCAAGGACATTTGAGAGGCAGTTGTGGGACCTAAGCAGGATCCGGAATTTTCCTCTCACCTTCTGGAGCAGCCCAAGCGTGACTGAAACCACTGATAAGACAGTGTGATCCAGCTGAGTACATCTAGAGATAATGCACAGTCTTTGAAACGTGCACATGTGAGTCAGGTGCAGTTGTTTGATGAAGCAAAAGCCAGCATTTATGTTGAAGCCTCTGTGCACAAGCAAATATTGCTGATTTGTGCAGTTTGGCCTCATGCACACACGAGTGTCGACAGGGATTTGCCATTGTGTAAGGTGAAATAGAGACTCCGCGCAATAATTTTTTCCTACTTAATGCCTTAAGCTATTCTGTCTTGATAAATAAATTTAGGTGAATTGTCTTGCGTTTCAATAATGCAGGAAAAAGCAGCAGCAGAGATGTGGCAGAGATACCTTCTACTCACCAGCCCTCTTTCACAGCAGCTCTGTGAACAGCTCCGACTCATATTAGAGCCAACTCAGGCGGCCAAACTGAAGTAAGTCTGGTTTTGGTGAAACCGAAAGCAGCTCCTGGACTCAGTATGTCATTGTTTACCAGATTCCAAATACGTTGAGGGTACAATCCTGAAGTCACAGACACTGGGCTGAATGGGTTTGGAGTATTCTCACATCATCTGCTATAGCCTCAGTTATTTCAGGCTTAGGTTTTAAAAAAGAAAAATAATCTGTGCAGAATTGGGAAAGGTGTTATCCTGCTCTTGCTTAGCAATGCCTATCTGAAGCTAAGAGGTGCATTGGAGACAATAGTGTGTGAACCTCATGTTCCCAACCCTTCTCTAACCCATCTTTTCTAGCACAGAATGTTCTGGAGGGGAGGGGGCAGACTGGTGTGTGAACAGTCCCATCTTGAAGCCTTCTCTAAGCTTCTCAGCAGCTTTTTTTGCTGTGTCTGATTGCATCCTAATATTGCTTAATTTTCACAAGTACAGTAGGTGGTGTGAAGAAGTAAAGCTCAGTTGTTTCCCTGTGTGAGGAAAAAATTATGGGAAATCATTTTTTATTTTGTGGTCGTCGTCCCCCCATCCAATCTGCCTGCATGCTATTAGGATAAAGATTTATCCTTACAGTGTAACTTAAATAAATGAGTGTGAGCAGACTGCCATTTTAGGATTGCACACTTCATTTCCTTCTGTTGGGAGATGGGTCATTATTTTCAGAGGAGCTGCCATGTTGATCTATTGTAGAAATGAGTTTTTTCATACATTAAAAATCATTTGCAATGGCATTGACTTTGATAGATTAGACTTTCTCATTTGCTCCTGTAACTTCGGCACTTCCTGTTACGTTGCTGCAGAGCATCATGGGAGCAGCATGTTAAGGAAATAGAAGGGAAACAGAAGTAGATAATTTTTTTAAAAAAAAACCACCTCCCATTTTCCTCTGGCAGATAATTGGGTTTGGCTGAAACCATTTTAAAGCTTTTTTTTCTTTTTCAAAACCATATCCTTGCCCAACTTTATATCTATTCCTCATTCTTCAAACAACATTTGTTCTATGAAAACTGCCCATTAAGTGGAATTCTTACAGCAAATTCCTATCTGTATTGCTTGCACTGCCATTGCTGCCTCTTACAAGCAAAAATATCATTGGCCAGTGAAAAACAGATTTTGCATCTTCTTTTTAACTTCCAGAGGTGATTATAGAACTGGAAAAAGGCTGAACATGCGGAAAGTGATTCCATATATTGCCAGTCAGTTTCGGAAGGATAAAATCTGGTTGCGACGGACCAAGCCCAGCAAACGACAGTATCAGATCTGTTTGGCTCTTGATGACTCAGCCAGTATGGTAGACAACCATTCGAAACAGGTAAGATAGAAATTAGAATGATGGCAGAGATACTAAATTCATTCACTTAATTTTGCTATATCAAGTTTGCAGCTAATGACTTGGGAAGCATTTTACCCACTTCATGCTGTTTTCTCCCTCTTCCCACTCTCACTATAACAACTGATTCTGTATGGCTGCATATAAGATTGCACATGCATTTTTCCCCCTGCAGGGTCTGTTCCAGCTTAACATAATCATAGGCAGAAACAAGATGGTGTCACTGGAATATGTCCTTCTATTTCCCAATTATTAGTAGTTGTTGTTTTTTAATGATAGTATCAAAGGCCACAATGTTTCCTCAGTAGAGAAGCATTTTTTCTGGCTCGGTAGCTGTTAACCTGTGTACCATGCCCTACACACCAAGTTTAGTTATACAGATGAACTCAATAACTTGATTCAACTTGTTTTGTTCAGCTTGCTTATGAATCCTTGGCTGTGATTGGAAATGCTTTGACTCTCTTAGAAGTGGGACAGATTGCTGTATGCAGGTAAGGATATTTTGCAACTTACACTGAAATATTTTTAGTATGAAAAGTCAAGATCACCAATCCTTAGTGCTCTGTCTGAAATGGGCATTTTACTTTTATTTCAGTTTTGGAGAAACCGTTCAGCTGCTACATCCATTCCATGAACCTTTCAGTGACCAGTCAGGAACCCGAATACTACAGCTCTGCAAGTTTGAGCAAAAGAAGACTAAGATAGCTCAGGTATTCTCATCTCTCCATCTTGTTTGGATGGCAAGTGTTTTCATTTTCCTTTAATAATGAGAAGCAAGACAGAGTGGCCTGCAATTCAGGGGGCTGAGAAGTGTCTGCAAGCTGTGAAAATTAGTTAAGTAGTGAGTAAAATTTTTAAGACATAAAGCTATCAAGCAGCAGAGCACGTGATTTTCACAACTCTTTCAAAGGGTGAATTTGTGCTTTGCCTCCTGTCACTAGGAAGTGAAGCCTAGAATGCTTTAGGCACGTGCACTTGTGGACACCCAAAGCATTTGAAATGTTGCTGACCCTTAACTAAGCGCCAGCTAAGTGCAGATGGTGACCCTCACAAAGCCCCAGTGAAGGTGACAGCACATCTGTGCAGCATCATTGCCAGGGCAGCCTAAGTGACACAGCACGTAATCACACCTGTGCTGCCAGTCATGCGCTCCTCCTGCATGCCGAATGCACAGTCCCAATTGAGGCATCACACATGACAATTGAATGGTTATCATGGCGTCACATTATGCAGTCAGGACTGTGCACTTACCTTAATGCGGGATTGACATCAGTCGCTGCACAGTATAACGAAAATCCAGAGCTTCAAGCCAATGCAGGCAGGAGGGCAGGAAAAGGAGATGAGATGCTGGCAAAGCAGGAAGGGCAGTTCTAAATTTGATTGGTTATCTCAACCTGTGTGATGGCGCACACCTCCTCAACACTTGTAGCTCCAAGAGGGGAAGCTACGGAGCTGCCTGGTCGTCGCTGCTGTGCTTTTACATTTAACTGCAGATTTATTTCACTAGTCTGGCGGCAGCCCAGGAAGAAATGGAGGAGGAGTGTGGAGGGCTTTCCTAGCCCTGCCGCTTGTGTAGGCGTGGAGTGCTGGGGATGTTGTGGGACGCACACAGTCATTTCTGGTAAAGAAACAACTTGGTGAAGTGCGGTGTCTCCCACATGTACTTAAAATGTAAATGTGAAAAGGCTCAAAGTGATGAATGGATGTCTGGAGCTCACAAACCTAAGCTGTGGCTCTCAGCTTCAATTCCCATTCATTTTTATAGATATGTATCAATGTCTTAGAACAAATGCCTGTAGCTTACAGCTAAACAGTTTATTCTCTGTTTGACCTAGTTTTTGGAATCCTCAACAAACATGTTTGCTGCGGCACAACATTTGTCTCAGAACATAAGTTCAGGTGAGTCTACCTCTTTTTGTTGTTGTTTATTTCTTTTTCAAAAATACTCCTACAGTCCTTTACCTTGAATAGGATTGGTATCTGACTTTGGGCAGTTATTTAAATGTCAGCTTGTTGGAACTTAGATAAACTCTTAATTTCTCACAGAAAAGTCCTAGTCTCCGTACTGATCAGCTAGCTTTTTGGAAACTGTCAGTCTCTTTCTCCATCACCAGTATTCCTTAATTCTCTCCTTGCAAACCTTTCCAGGACTGCAAAGAGAGAATTAAGGAAAAGAGACTATATCCAAAACACTTTCTATTATCCACTAGCCTCAGTGTAGCTTACAGCCAATAAAATGAGACATGTAACTTAATGAAGGAAATAATGGAAAAGGAAAAAACTTAACAGATTTTTTAAACTGTTCCTTTGGCCTGAAGAAAGACTGAATGCCGTTTTTAGGTTGCACCCCAGTATAGCTTGTCCTTTGGTGAGTCTTGATGTTAAGATTGCAACCTGACTCATAGACAGTAAGGTCTTCATTTCTTCTTCTTTTAGTTATTTACTGAGGGCCTGTTCACGCTTACCAATTGAAGTGGTTCCATCCACTCCCTGGTGACTCCTGTCCTCATGCTGCTGCCACTGACCTTTCTTAACTAGCTGTGAACAACTAAAATGTGATCCACAACTGGACAGGGAACAGCAAAGTGGCTCCTAGGCAGTAGAGTTTGTGCCATCTTCTGACTGTGAGTGGGTCATGTTTTACACATCCTGATTGCCATGGCAACTTCTGAGTGCATGGCAGATGTTGCCATGGTGATCTGGTTTACCCAGGTCTGGCCATCCACACTTGGTGTTGGTGGCTTGGTTTGGGACTTTACCCACCCTTGAAGTGTGGGTGGCTCCTGCCACACTTGATCTTCACTTGACTGGTATAGTATTATGGCACTGAATTTATGAACTTTGTATATTCCAAGGCAGTATTCACATAAGAACAGGTGATGAAACGTTGTTGGGTACCATTGAGTAATGGCCAACTCCTGGTTGACTCCATGGGTACCTGTGTGCAGTTTTCTTGGCAAAGATATAGAAATGGTTTTCCATTGCCTGCTTCTAAGGAGAGGCTAAGGATTGAACTAGCAACCTTCTGCTTTCTCGTATAGATGCAGCAGTACCAGTCAGCTACAGTCATAAATAGTGTTTACAGCTAAGAACGCTTATAAGTCAAACTCAGTGTCTGGTGACTGCATGAAGACATCTATGCAGGTTTTTTGTTGTTGTTGTTGTTTTGCAACAATGCTATACAGCAATTATTTGCTACTGCTGCCTTCTGGGGAAGATACCGAAGAACCTCCTGTAGATAAAGATGTTCTGCCATTGAACTGTGGCAGCAAGTAATACACATACAACAGTAAAAGCCAATTAAAAGGTTTTTGCCTGATGTCAAAACATTTTCAGAAAAAGAATCAGATAAGCTTCCCCAAAGCTTTGGGGCAGAAGGACTCTTCCTTTCCTTAAATCCTTCAAATATCTGATAGGGGAAGTTTTGTTCCTTAAAATTAAAATTATCTATGTCTTACTAGAAACTGCTCAGCTGCTCGTAATAGTATCAGATGGAAGAGGTCTTTTTCTTGAAGGCAAAGAACGTGTCCAGGCAGCTGTCCAGGCTGTTCAGAATGCAAATATCTTCACCATTTTTGTAGTGTTGGACAATCCTAATTCACGGGTGAGTAAATGAACAGCAGAACTGTTTTTAAATGAATGGAGTGAGCATGTCCGTGGTAAACAGGGCAAGGTGCAAATCATTTAGTATTTCTGCTGTGCTAATTTCTCTTCAAATGCAAGTAGAGAGAAACCGCTTTCAGGCAAAATGTATATGAGCTTGATAAAGATCAACACTTGTAGAATTTGTATGGACATATGTATTGCAGAAGAAATCTGGACAAGTGGAAGGCTAAAACCGGTGCTATAATAACGCTCTTCAATAGCCTATCTTAATATATACGCTGTTCTTCTGTAAATGTTCTTAAAATTGCTTGTTACAGTTTATTCATTTGTAAACAAAATGTATTTGTTTTGATGGTTTATTTGGGCTGCACTTAAGACTTTTAGATACTTCTTAAAAATCTATTCTTGGTGAGTGTTTGTTCTTCTCTCTGACACAGCCAGTTTTTAACGTTTTCAGTTGTTGATTTTGTGTATGTGGTTTTTACCGTTTTTAAAATCTTTCTCATAAACTACCAATATATTTGTTGTTTTAAATGAGAAGAGGTATATTGTGGAAATATTTTAAATGAATAATGAGTGAAGGATGACAATTTGCGGATTAAAAAGTTCTTGAGAGTTGGGAATACAGAGAAATTACTCCTATGCTGCCATTCCGTGAGGGAAGAACAGAGACCTACAGAAATGAGGTGTGGTACAGGTCCTCTTCTGCCTCAGGACGGTGAAGGAGATACCTTCTGCTATAAATACAAAGTGCAGGAACATCCTGGCAATTATGTGCTCTGTTGCTATGCACTCGGGTGTTGTGGGTTGAACTGGTGACTGCTTCATACATCTTGTAAAATTTTAAAAATAAACAGAGTAAATGTTTTTAGGAACGAACAGTTCTTGGGTGATTGGAATACAGAGAAATTAACAGTTTGTTTTTTCATCACTACTGCCATTTTTATTTTGTATACCAAGTTGTTTTCTTTCTCTTAGACAAACATTTAAGTGAATAAAAGTATCTTAAAGAAAAGGTTGAAGAGTGCAACCTCTATGGTATATTTGTAATCCAGAATCTAATCTCGTCTATAATTTAATTTGCAGGATTCCATCTTGGACATAAAAGTACCCGTGTTCAAAGGCCCTGGGGAAATGCCAGAAATACGATCATACATGGAGGAATTCCCTTTTCCTTTCTACATAATTCTCAGAGACGTAAATGCCCTCCCAGAGACTCTGAGTGATGCACTCAGACAGTGGTTTGAACTGGTGACTGCTTCAGACAGTCTGTAGAATCTGAAGGCTATACACTAGTGAGTGACAGTGTTTGTCAGTGAATTTAAGCTGCTCCTGTTGAAAGAAATACATGATAAAATGTATATTCTCCCTTGTCAATGTCGGGGCCTTCGCAATGGATAAGGAATACAGGCTGTTCATGTACTTTCTTACTTAGATCTTCAATTTAAAGCACCGTTTGCTTTTATTATTACTCTTTGGATAACTTATTCTAAGGTTCCTTCTGGATTTCTATATCCTTAAAAAAAATAGCAGTTCCTATGACTGTTTCTACTGCAGTGTAAGAAGCCAGTTATGCTTCTAAGAGGAGAACTTGCAACTAGAATATTAACCATTGTAAAACTTCTTGTCTGTCTTAGTATGTATGTGTAAGGAGACCCTGTGTTTTTGGGCGGGGTTGAATTCTGAACAGCCAAAAAACCCTACTTGAATACTTGAATTGGTTCACAGTTGCTGAACAGTTGATAGTTGTCTGCTAATGCTGAAAAGGTATTTTTATGAAACGAGAAACTCAGCATTGTCAGTTTACACTGTGAAGTTTGCCCTCTGTTCAAGGCAAATATTAATACTTACGTTTTCACATATGGGGCTCTTGTCTCCCCTGACCTTTTTTCATGGCAAAAACTATGCATTGGCTGTGATTACTAATAAAGAGGTTTGTTTGTTTGTTTGTAATTGTGATGTCCGTTATTTTTCAGAGTAAGTACTTCATCTTCAAAGCCTGTACATGGGCTGCCTTTCCAAAGATGCTCCAAGTTTCTCATACACCTTGCATTCTCAGTTGTTCTTTCCAAAGTAAACTTTGTCCAGTTCTCTGTGAAAAGGCTGCATCACTTGAGATGGATGCAGAACACATTTTTTCTTCTCATTCTTCTCTTATCAATTTTTTTAAAAAATGCTGGATAGGTATAGAATCACTATTGGCATCAGAATTATAACATTACAGTATAAGATTCCATTGTTAAAAACACATTATCTAATAATAGCAGTTTCACTCTTGGACTGTGATCAGTCACAGCAGAAAATGCATTTCTGAGGTGGCTTAGAGGAGGTCTGCCCTTCCCACTCCTGAATATTCTGTGCTAGGATGGGTGGGTTAGAGTTTGGGAACACAAAGGGCCACAAGGTCTTTCTGAGGCACCCCTTTTGTTATGCCTGAACCAAGGCCATAGTTTACAGTCACTGATCTGGTGGCTCCAGGAGTCAGACTCCTACCTGGGAATACCGAGTTTGATTCTGCCCTCCCCCATGAAGCCAGCTGGGTGACCTTGGGCTAGTCACAGCTCTCTTCTGGGCTCTCGCAGCCCTACCTACCTCACAGGGTGTCTGTTGTGGAGAGAAGAATAGAAAACTTTGTCAGCCACTTTGAGTCCCCTTAAATGGGTGAAAAAAGGGGTAGAAAAGCCAACTCTTCTTCTACATAACGTGATACATCGGCTGTCCTTTCCAAAATGCCCTGACGGGTGTGAAGGAAAAGGCGTTGTGTGCAGGCAGTGAGTACACTACCCATTTTCATTATCCTACCTTCCAAAGAATTCAAGGTAATGAACATAATTTTCCTTTCTATTTTTGTCCTCTGAACAGTGAGCATCTATGACTCAGTAGCCATTTCAACCCTAGACTTTTCTGTGCTCACCTCTTCTATCTTGGGACAGGCCAGGGCACTGTGTACACATCCCCTCCCATACTGGGACAGGTTGCTATTAGTGGAAGCCAGGACCATCAACTTTCAGATGGTTCATCCAACCCCAGAGTCTTCAGAGGTAGCAACAAGCCTCATCCTACATCCACTGGGGTGCCAGTTTGATCCCCAGCCTCTCCCTGCAGATAGGCAGTGGTAAACCATTTTTGTGTCTCCGCCAAAAGAACTGCACAGAGGTGCCCATATGCACGCAACCACAAGTTGGTCATGACATGACTCCGGGATTGCATTGAATGACCCAAGATGCAGTGTATGGAGGCTGGGAGAGCAAAACTGCACTTCAAAACCAGGATATACAAGGAACAACTGGAACAACTAAGTGATATTACTGTCCATCACTGCGGTGGAGTTTGACTCTTGGTGTTTTTATAGACAAAACCTCTCCATCTTGGCTTGTCTAATGGATTAGTTGAAAACAGCACACAAAAACAGTATTTTATTTATTGCATGTGATCCCACCCTTCACATAAAGGACCTGGGGTGGGGGGATCACAAATACAAGCACTAGAATATATTTAAAGTATATATTGAAAATTTTAGCTGCAATAGCCCTTTTTCAATTTGAATTCCCAGCCGAGCTTCTCCTGAAGGCCAACAACAGCCCCATAAGCTGGTCCCTTTGCCTGCCTCAGGTCAGATTCAGAAGAGCTACACTGACTGCATTCCGCCTCTTAGTTTGCCTGTTGCTGCCGCTCATCCTCCGCGCCCTCCTCCCCGCCCCCCGGGTGCCATTTGTTTTACGGGAACTTCGCTCCGCGCGCCCGCGCCTGGCTCGCCCTACAAGGCTACCAGCTACAGTACAGAGCCGCCGATGGTACCGCGCCTGCGCGGCCATCATAGGCGGTGGTCTTCGCTCATGCACACACACATACGCACCAGAGGACAGCCGACGCTCCCCAAGGCTGCGGCTGGATCTAACGCTGCTATTTCTGACTGAACCGCAGGGGGCGCTCACGAGTCAGCAGAGCCGAGCGAGCTTGATAATCGGGGGAGCGCCGGTCATGGCGGCCTCCAGGGTGCCGCCGACGGCGCTGACTTTGAAGCAGGTAGGGCGGAAAGGGGAAGCCGAGCAGGGCGGGCGGGGGTGATCCGCGGCGCCAAGCGGGAGGGAGGCCGCCGCCGCCGCCGCGAAAGCCTGCGAGCGGGAGGGGGTGTGGGGCTAGGGAGTGAAGCGGGGAGGAAGGGCTGCAGCAGCTCCGGCCTGGAGGGGAGGGGAAGGGAGGGGAGGGGAGGGGGGGAAACGTGTATTCGGGGGGACAGGTTCACACAGCCGCAGCAGCATCGAATTCATGGCTCCGCATCTTCCCCGCCCCAGATCGTGGGAAAGCGGCGAAAGGAGGGTGATGGGACGGGGGGGGGACGTGTCCACTTCGGGGCCGGCCTCGTCGGTCCACCGTGTTAGGGTGCTGTGTTCACACCTAAGTTTTAATCCAGCTTCAGTCCGCTTTCAGAACAGGAGGACACATCAGCAGAGTGAACAGTCATTTTCTTTCTGCGTTATCTTTTTTTGTTTATATAACCTTAATTAAATCCAGATAATTCATAACTCAACATGAACATAAACCATAACATTTGTCAGTTAACTTGTAACAATCGACAAATAACTATGTACAGAATAGCAGCATTGTTATTTTCTTACACAAATAGTTAGGTATCTATATTCTTTCGTGGCCAACATGGAGTGTGTCACAGAACCATCATGTTGCATTAGTCCACCAGGAATTTCACAATATTCATTGGATTCCAGCTCTGCAGTTTGATGGTGAGAAGAGGATGCCTGCCGCTCCCTTCATGGAGTAAAGGTGGCTTTTGGTATGGGGAAAAGAGAAGGAGACTGACTCTTCCTCCCTGGAGTTAAAACACAGCCGGTGGTGACTCAGGAGGGAGGCAGAAGCGACACACTCACACCCCTTCCAGATCACTTGCAGGAGCTCCCTTGCTGCAGTCCTCATGGGTAGGGGTGGAGCTCTTCACACCTCAGGATCGCACCCATGGAATCCCTAGGAGTAATTTTGACTGGAGACAGTAGGTGTCATGGAGGATTGGAGGCTTCTAGGTCCAGTTTTCATTTCATTGGTTGCAGTTTTTGGGTTGTTATGCTATGTTCTGTGCTTCTGCTTAATTTGGAAGGGGAATGAATATCAATAGGATCTTTTCTGTGTATGTGCGAAAACCTCCAGTGCACACTGATGAGGGCTGAGCTTTCTGTGTAGTATTCAGGGCCTAGGCTTGTTGGATTGAACCAGGTGCAGTTTGAGCTCGCAAGCCCCCCTCCCCCCCAGGGCCTATCAGTTGGAACCAAGCGTCGGAACAGATAGGTCATGCATGGGGAGCTGGGGGTGACACGGACCGCTGAGTGGGGGTGGGCACCCAGGAGCCCACGGAACCCCAAGATGGGCCAGAACAATATGGCTCAATGGCAGCAGCCTGGGGCAGGGTGTCCCACACCCGCACCAGCCTTTTCAGGCTGGGACATGCGACGACGGATGCCCATTCGCATCTTGGGTGGTAAGGAATGCGTGGGAATGCAGCCCTTATTGGCCAAAGTGTGAATGAGGGATCCATCCCCTTGTGTCCCAGCCTTAGTGCACTATAGGCTGTACTGCGAAAAGGCCTCAGGAGTTTTGGTTTCTCACCTAACCAGGAACAAATGAGAAAGTGCTAATCTGGGTATTTTATTTTCAAATAAGTAACATTATGGGAGTTGCAGAAACCAGAACCGTGTACAATTCCACAGTTGTGGATTCATAATGAAATTCATAAAATAGTTTAGTAGGGCTGTAGGGCTAAACATCATTAAGTTGTCTTGAAATTCCTTCTGAAATAAGACAGATTTGGAGGTTTATTGGCATTCCCTTTGGGAGAATGTTAGACGGGCTTGAAGGCAGGGATTTATGGCGAAGGTGAAAAGATCCTTTCATATGCTTATGTCCACATGAAAGTATTCTAGCTTTGCCAGATGATCATGGTATTTCTTTTCTCTGGATGCTTTGTAGTTCTTGAGGAGGCAGCAGGTTCTCCAGTTGTACAGAAAAATTCTTCAGGCTATTCGACGGGTGCCAAATGAAGCCGACCGCCATTACCTAAGAGACTGGGCAAGGGAAGAATTTAAAAGAAATAAAAATGCCACACATGAGGTCAGTCGTGGTCCCCAACAAACCATATATGCAGTTTTGTTAACATTGCTAGGATATAGTTGATGACGGTCCAAGAAAAGGCTTTTCACAAAACTTGAAACAGCCAGATTATGACTAGAAAATAGCTGTCAAGACATTTTTTTTCATTAGTGGTGGAGCAGGCAAGCAGTTTCTTAAGAATCTGCTCTAAAATTCCTAAGCCTTTCACTGACAGAACCTCCTGTGGTCAGAGTCTGCTCCTGTACTACTTTTACTTTCCCTTGATAGTTTTGGCTGACAGGCAATACAGTGTACATATAACCAAAGGCAATTTTAAGAGCTATAGAAATATCAAAAACTACATTGGCTTGAGGAAACTAATTTCATTTTTGAGATATCTAATTGCTAATTTATAGACCAATTGTAATAAACTGCTCTTAATTTATTTTTAAAAAAATGGGAGAGTGGTGCACGTTTTGAATAAATAATTATAATTTATTAATAGTAGCTAAAGCATTTTTAGAACCCAATAAGGACATTCTAGGTGGCCTGTGTATTCCACTTTTGAAGTTATTAGTACCTGACTATTCAATGGCTAGAGAACCAAACTATGGGTGTTTTTCCGCTGTCACTAGAAGTACCCATTAAGTACCCATTAATGGGTACTTAATAGGTACTTCTAGTGACAGCGGAAAAACACCCTGTATGTTACGATTCATCTTCATCTCAGGTGTTTATTTGCCATTCCAGACCATCCTCAGTGTTGCGAATAGAGACCTAGTAGTACCGTGTTCTTGTCAGGCGGGCTTCACACAGGATTCAGGCTTTCGAATGGAACCAGTGACATTAAATGCATGACTGTACTCAGGATATTAGGTGCACATCAAAATTCATATTGGCAAAACCTTGTGCATACGAAATAGTATATATGAATGGGTATTACTTCCTAATCACTAAGTATACACTTTGTTTTTTGCAGGATACAATTAGGATGATGATCACTCAGGGCAAACTACAGCTTCAAGAACTTGAGAGGTCACTAAATCTGGCCCAGACATAGCCTTAATTCTGCATATGCTCCATTTATGGAAGGGTTGGAAGAAGATGAATGGCAAGAGCATTGATTTCTCAAAAGACTTAAACACCATTCTTACGTAGGACACAAAAGGCACTGATGCATACAATAGTCTGAATCTGAACTAGAGTTGGGGTGCTGGAGAGTTGGTGAATTGTGGTGGTGAACATAACCAACCACTGGAAAGCAAAGTCTATGCAAAACCAAGTTTTATTAAAAGTTTCCTTTGCTGAGGTAAAGAACTAGACTGCTTTGCCTTGCTGGTGGATGAAATTATTTCAAATAAAAGAGTTGTTTAGATTTTCACTATTATCAAAATTAAAAAAGTAGCTACTGTGGTAAATATATAGGGTGATCCAGTAGAGCTCTGATCCTTTCATTTGGGGTGGAGGGCAATACCATATTTTACTTGCTAAAGAGTGAATATTTTCAAAGCTCTTTGGGAAGAAACATTCTTCATTTCAAGCTCTGTCTGCATGTTTTATTGAAGTTTTCGGGATTAAAGCTCTCAGAGCAGTCTATAGAAACCAGTGTTTAATATAGTTCACTTTATATAGATTCTACATGGCACAAGTAATCCAATAGAAACTGTACAGACATTTTCCATACAAAATTACACTTTTAACTATTTTCAGAAATATTATTGAAAAATACACACAGTGCAACCTTGCATAACACAAGGGTTAGATTCTTCCAAACTGGTATATTAAATAGAAATGCACAATAGAACTGAATTAGAATCCAGGGAAACTGAAGCTAGAAGAGGATGTCATATAGTGTGGAAGAATCAGATGCACAGTAAATACAGTGTTCACTTGCCGAAAGTTTTTCTGATCAAAGTAGTGAGGACCCTTCTGAATCACCTCCTTTGGTCTAGTGGTTAGGGAGCCAGACTCTTATCTGAGAATCCCGGGTTTAATTCCACCCTCCCCCATGAAACCAGCTGGCTGACCTTGGGCTAGTCACAGCAATCTTCTGAGCTCTCACAGCCCCATCTACTTCACAGGGAGTTCTGTTGTGAGAAGAATAGAAAACTTTGTCAGCTGCTTTGAGTCCCCTTAAATGAGTGAGAAAAGTGAGGTAGAAAAGCCAGCTCTTCTTATCTCCATGCTTCAAGTGAATCCTGAAGGTCCTGGAGCACCAGTTGATAGAGATAATGGGTCTATTTGCACTTGACTTTAGTCTGGAACATATTCTGGAATAGGGGCCTGCTATCCACATGATGATGCAGGCTACAGCAGGCCCCAGGGGAAGCCTGCCAAGAGTTTGTATTGGCCTACGGACAACAGTCCCCTATCCTGAGGCATATTCCAAAATATGGCCAAGTGCAAACAGGCCCAAGAGCTCACAGAGAGGCCATCCAGCAAATAGGTTCTGCATTCTCTGTGCCTTTCCAGTTTCCTCTGCCTATGGTACTTTTTTTAAAAGGTGAAATCCCTCCTGGCCAAGGATTTCTCCACCTCTCCCAACCTTCAAATTCATTCTCAAAGGGCACAAGAGCAAAAAAGTTATAATGGATAACAAAAACAAAACTATATCAAAAATGCTTTTTATGATACCATGTTCTAGGATGCTGCATGCTCTCTTTTTGACCCAGCTATTTAAGTACATGATATAATAAGGAAGTCACTGAAACAATCTTTGCTTAATTCAAGCATTAGTAGTTTGCATTCCTATGTAGCAGATTACAGTGGCCCAATTGTAGCGATGCTAAATTATGAGAACACTCTAGTACATACCAAGGGGTTAAATATTTGTTGTTCCAGGGAAAATCTTAATTCTGCATTTTAAGAGAATTTTTCTGGTCGAGTTAGACATGGCAATGAGTAGAAGAAAGCTGCAGTCTTGCACACATTTGTTTGATAGATGATATTTAAAAGAATCTGTAACACTTGTATGTTATAAAAATATGGCATTTTAACAATATGTAGCAAGGGTTCCTGTTTGGGGTGGGGCAGCTGGCTATTCAGATTTCAGGGGAAAAGATGTTTTTTAATGTCACATTCATGTGTGGATAATGGAAGAAGTCTGTTCAAAGTAAAGAGTTAAAGACAGTCCAGTGGGTGATAGGTCCAGATGAATAAACTCACACTTTCCTCTTTGTTCACCTTTGAACTACCACTTTTCTGTTAGATCATCATCATTCAGAGCCTTCTCAGTAAGTTCAGAAGACACTGTTAATGCTTGACAGAAATTATGCTTTATCACCAACATTTGTAAACACAGAAATATCCCAGTGCACTTTGCCACCTCTTTTGTGTGTCTTATGGGTAGGCTTGAACACCCAGATGGTGGGTGCTCCAGACATGAAGACAAGTGGAATATCTCCATATAGACTAGATGTTGGATACATGGATGTGCTCTTCAAATCAGCAAAATACTATGGTCTGAACAGAATTGAACTATAATCTTTTGTTGCTCTTGGGTACCAACTCCTAGTCAACTGCATGAGCACCTCCATGCAATTTTCTTGGCAGAAATACAGAAGTGGTTTACCACTGCCTACTTAGCCTTTGTCAATGGATCCTAGCAAACTCCACACATATTACTAAAGGTGCTTTCTTACAAATTCCTGTGCATTGTCTTGAATTGACTGCACCATTTTTTGTAATGGATCCAGTTACCAAGGATTGCCTCACATAGAATTCTTTGTGGAAGTAGGATAACTCAACATCTACAAGTTATAAAGAAATATTACAGAATAATTCATTTTGTATCAGCTGGTTTCCCCAGCCCCACAATTTATGGCATGCCCAACATTGCAACAATTCCAGCCCATGCTTTCTTAATATGCTTATATATTGCTAGATTATAGGATTTAAATTCATTGTAGGATTTAAATTAAATCTATTTGCCCGAAGAGAGTATCGACCATAGCCAATTTTACTGAACATAAAAAATGTAGACTATTTGGATTATAAAACATGAGACTTTAGATAATGACCTTTATGTATTATTACATCTGCATCTTTCTTCAAAAGGATCCATTCAGGATATTTATGCACATGTGAAAGGTAGGATCTGGGCCAAAGGAACTATACACAAATGAAACAGTGACATTAAATTTTGTTCTTAAGGCTCCAATATATGAGAATGGAAATCTGGAGAATGCAACGAACATCAAAATGCAACAGTGTGACTGGTCTATATCTGTGTTTCCCAGGCTAACTTGTACAATGCATACCAATTTTATGTGTACTGGATGTCCTTTGTAGTATTATAACTCTACCACTATTACAACGGACTTTCGGACCACAGTGCGAAGTTGATGCGGTACTGTCAAGTAGGGATACGCATGAATATTTTTTGGAGGGTTGATTCATATCGAATTGAATGCAAGGAAATTTTTATTTGTTTGAACAGATCCCCTTCAAATGTGGTAGGATTTGAAGTTGTTACGAAATCAATACAAATGTTTAATACAAATCCCCTACGTATCCCCTATGCATCCGCTCTGAATGCATCAAATCTTCCCTGAATCCACTTTGAATCAGCTCTCAATCTGCTTCAGATCCACTCTGGATCCATTGCAGGTGCAACCGGTGCAGCCACTTTCCCACCTCCCCAGGTTCACAAATGTAATGAAGGTTTATACAAAAGTTCTGAAGCATTCTATTCAAATTCGAATGTCGGTCTTCAAATGTTACGAATATCTGTGCCCATCCCTTCTGCCAATTCCTGAGACATTATCTTCAGTAGTTTGTGGTTGTTGGATACCACTGAGTCATGGCTGATTCCTGGCTGACTGTATGGGCACATCTATGCAGGTTTTTTGGCAATAATACAGAAGTAGTTTGCCACCACCTAGTCTTTGGAGATACTGGGGATTGAACCAGCAACCATCTTAATCATCATGCCAAAAGGTCTTTAAACAAACAAAAACTTTGAAGTATCACAGCACTTGGGCATTAAGCAGAAAAATAACACAGGGTGCCATTAAACTCTCAGACCACTGAAGGTCAGTTGTGAAGGATTTAAGAAGAACTTGACTTAAAAAAATATGGGAGACATGCAATAAAGACAGGCTTAAGAAAAAAGCCAAATTTGCTAGGACTTTGAACAGCACAAGGATTGCTTCACAATAAGAATACATTTATAGAGTCAGATCACTTTCCTCTTCATTAATGGGAAAGGAGTGGGAATGGGAATTTGGCATAAACCTTAAGACACAGGCAAGAGTGTCTCAATAACTAAATGAATTCTGCAGACCAACAATTGACAGTAAATGCTGAAGAGTCTGCTATCAAGGAATTTGCTATAACATTAAAATCAAACTTATTAAAGATTATAGTCAAAGCTTTATCAACCTTGGTTGCAACCAAGCTTTTGTGGGAAGCAATAGGATGGCCTTAGGTAAATTGATCACTATGGCTCATTTGTAGCATTTCTTTGGCTGCTATGCCATGTTCTAAGTTTCTTCTGAGAACCAAAACTTTCAGATATAGCTGTAATATCCATCTTCAGAGGATTTTGCTCTTGGAAGAGTCGCTTTGGATCAGTGGCTTTTGACTTCCAAGATGGATAACTGAAAGCTTAAGTTCTCAGAAGAAACCTGGAACATGGCATAACAGCCCAAAAATGCTACAAATAAGATTGAAACCAGTCATGAAGGCCTACAAACAACGATCGCTATGGCTGGTGGGTAACTGATTTTTGTTTGATGGATGGTTTACCATTGGTTGTACATTTAAAAATGATTAATAAAGAACCTAAAAAAAAAAAACGATCACTATGGCTGGCTAGACACCAGGTACCCACGGGCAACAGAAGTTGTTCACCAAGGCTTGGGAATCACACACATATTGAGCATGAACATCATTCAGCTATTTGTATGGACAGTTTCGCGTAATAATGGGCCCTTACTGGTTTGGGACAAGGAAGCACACAGAAGTCATAAAATGGCAGAACAGCTCTTTTCCAGGGGGAAATTTTGGCTACATTCTTCAATTTTCTGAAGGACAGATGATAACTCATGAGTTTAAATGGTGAGCAAATGCTCTGCCTCAGGACTTTTTAAACAAGATATAAAACACAGCTTTAAAATATTCACCACATGTATCACCTTCCCGGTGATATCACAGGCACTAATGGCCCATAAGACTACATTCTACACAGAATTCCCTACATTAGCTTGCAAACTAGGGGATAAAATAAATAAAACATTTTTCCAGCAAAGTTGGAAGGATGACATGTTTTCCATCCAACAATATGCCACCTGAAGAAAATAGATTTCCATGCCAAGTAATCACTGCATGGACACTCACTGCCCAGAAAAGCCACAGGTCCAACAAGCATCAAAATGTTTGTACAGCCCAAGCTCAGATAAGATTCCACAAGTAAAGGAGAGACAAATACTAATTTTCCTTCTGCACTTTAGTCCTTAGCTTATGGAGTTCCTCTTCCAGACTTTTAATGTGCTCCCTGAGGAGTGCTTTATCTTCCTGGGCTTTCTGGTCAGCTTGGCTACGGGCTTCTTCAATCTTTCTTTCATACCACTTTTCCATCTGACTTGACACAGCCTCAAAGAAGTACTGTGTGATTTCAAGAGCTTGGGAAGGGCCTGCGAGGTGAGGACCAGACTCCTTGCCTTCAGAATCAGCAGGTGGTGGCTGGAGCTGCTTTGTGGGCCGAGCGCCCCCATGTTGGTGGGACCGGTGCTTCACCTGACCACTTCTGCTAGACTTCTTTGTCTGAGTTCCTTTGTCTTCAAAGCAGCTGCTCTGGGGTTCGGCCCTTGTACATTTTGGAGAGACCTGTGAAACAGTTTGTACCTTAACGTTTCTGAGTTTGGAAACTGAGTATTCTGATGAGGGAACGTCCTGCTGCGGTCTGCTGAAACTTGCTTTGTCCTTAGGCCTAACAATTTGAGGAGAAGCTGCAGGAGGTGTAGCTCCAGCACCAAGCAAGGGTGGCTCCGCTTCTGTAAATAAGAAATCCCCATTAACACAGACTGGCTGTCTTTTAGGTACAGCGATATGAAGAAGGAGATACCAAAACTGTTTTGTAAGGAAGGTCAAAAAGCTTAATCATACCTGACACACTGATTATTATAAGCCTGCAATACTGCATTAAGAGGAGAGTTGTGTTTTAAAGACTATTTTAAACAGGACTTCTGTATAAACTCAAATGTACCTCTTATCAGTGGATTAAGTTTGCACATTGAATTCCCAGTTTCTGCATCTTCTGAAGCCATACAAAGTCATCACTTTACTGAAATTAACTAGGCCTACGTCTGGTGAGTGTCTGAATGAATGACCACCTGAGTACTCCACGTCCACAGACCAGGTTTGGAAAAGTAGAATATAAAGGCAAGCATCAATAAATAAAAGTCAAGAGTGCAGTAAGTAAGCTCAGAGGAACTAAACATGTTGCCTAAGTGCCTACGCTTCTACATCATGAGATAATTTACTGAAGTACCTGGCAATCAATGTGATATTGTGCTATGTTTAGTGACTAACATAAACAATTAACCATTTTATTATTCATGTATATAATGTGCCTTTCAGGGGTACTTGAATTTAGATATGTTCATGCTAAGCCGTGTTTAAAATGTTTTTAGATATGTCCTTAATATATTTTAACATTTAATGTGACTTATCTTGTGACGTCTGGTGAATGATGGGCTTTAAATTGAAATACAGTAATTCACCCCCTCCTACAGTTTTATTTATTTAATTTGCATTTTTATCTCTCTGTATACCCAAAGGTATGAGTGTGGGGTACAACAAAAAACAAAATACCAGAATAATAACTGTGCCTGAAATTGTGGAGGAAAAGCTGTTTCCTTATTTAGTCAAAGGCCAGGGCATCTGCTGACAGAACAGCAACCAGCCTAGATAGCTTTAAGAAATAATCAGATAAATTCATGGAGGCCAGGTGTATCAATGGTTACTAGAATGGATTCCTAGTTACTTCCTCCAGGCTGGAGAGACAGGCAGGGTGCCTCTGAAGGCCATTTGCAGGGATTCAAGAGCAGAGAAAGTTTTGCCTTTGTCTTCTGCTGAGATGCCCAAAAGCAAATGATGGGCCAATGTGTGAGACAGGATGCTGGGCTAGATGGGCTGTGGCCTGATGCAGCATGGCACTTCTTATGTTCTTAAAGACTAACCTAGTATCCCCTCCAAAAATGGCTTACAAATACAGGTTACCTGATGTGCTGGCTTCGTGGACAACGAAATACTGCTTCCCAAAGCTCCGTTCTATTGCTGGTGCTTTATTCTTTCCCGTATCTTCTGACAGACTATGTGGAAAAGCTGTGCAAGGGGGCTGATTTGAACCAATTGACTGCAGGAGGTTCTGGCTAGTTTTGCAGTCTTTGGTACTGGGAAGATTCTCTGTGTCCAAAGTCTCAGTCAGTGATTCACATGTAGACACTGTTGATTTTTGTCTTGAAGACCTAGAATCTCCAGAAAGCTTTAACTCCAGGTTCTGAATTTTCATCAGGCACCAAGCCTTCAGGTCTTTCACCAATGATGTCTGTAAAAAACCGTGTGCCAATCAGTGAACATTGACTCACAATATCACCATTTTCAGTTACTGAATCTGCATCAAATTGTCCCTGAAGCATAACCCAATCAGTAAAAAATAAAATCTAACAGCAGTTAGACAGGTTAAGAATACAATGGGTGCTTGCCTTGTAAATTTCTAAGGACAGAACTGGGAATGCTTCAGCTGCTTCAGATTTTATGCTTTTGGAAGTCTCATCTTCTGAGAGTTGGATACTGGTGTGAATTAGAGCACCAGCATCGCCTTCAGGATCACAGGTTCCCCCATCCTTGTTCTTAGATAATGCTTATGAACTGCACCCCTTAAATGCTGAATCTGAGCACTGGCACAAACCTGGAACAGCTTCAACATTTAAAGAATAGGGGCCAGACAATAAATATTCCCTCCACAAGTAATAAAGCAGTGCTACGTAATTCTAGATATATTGTGATTAAAATGGAGAGGGGAAACCATTAAAAGATGCAACATAAAACAGCCTGGGTTTTAAGCCCAATTATAAAGCTTGGAGAAGAATTGTAATTTGAATCATAACAATAGGATCATAAAGCTGACGCATTGTTATTAGAACCTTTGCCTGCCTGGCTCCTGTCTGATCCTTAGATTTAAGGGACTGTGGCACTCAGAAGGGTCAAAACTGCATGCATAATAAGGAAAGTCCAGGGATATCTTTCAAGGTATTATTTTAAATGCACTATGTTTACCTTTACAAATTATGAAAAATCCTACCAATATGCACTGTAAGAGGCAGGCACTGTTGTAAAATAACAGATGTGCTAAAACTCACAAACAGTACGACTTAGTTTACACTGAAACTTTGCCTGAACAACATTCTATAAGAAACTTTACAATACCATTTGAGTAAACATTTATTCCCTGTTTAATACACATAAATGTTATTGTTTCACAACTTTGGAGGTGGGGCTTGATCCACAACTTAGAATTTCAAGATTTTAATCACATCATTTTAAAAAGGACTATTACTATTTATCTACACACAATTTTTGATCGCTGTAACCTGTTGGAAGTCAGAAATAGCATGTTTCCAATCATTCAGTTGAGCTGCATATACTTTACACGGTCATAATTTTCACTCTACCTGCATAAGTCTTTATCCAAAAAACTACCACATTTATTGATTCCAATACATATCCTACAAATTCTGTGTTCTTTAACAGAAATGTTCAAATCCATTATCACTTTACTTACTGCATGAGATATTCACTTCCTAATTTACCTGGCGTTTCTCCCCTTCATTCCTTTCCAGCTCAGTGTGCTCCTGAAGACGGTGAAGGCACTCAGTTCGTTCTGCAGACAACCTCTCTGCCATCAGCTTGTCTAAAACACGGAGCTATGACAGAACAAGAATAAAAATCACAGGAATTAAAGAAGGAAGAAGAAACACCTTCCATATATTGAACAATAGAATCCAATCCTTCTCCTGTGTCTATCTATGATGGAGATCAATTATTGTGATCTGGCTATGTGTAACCCCTGTAGAAGCTAGCTGCAGTGGCAATCCTGCGAAAACAGTACAGCTCACATGGAAAGTCTTCCCATCATCCGAAATGCAAAGGAGCATTTCTGGATGGAGGAACCGGGCAAAAAAGGAGGCTGAGTGCAGTTGATGTGTGATTCTGCCAAGTCCAGCTAAACTAAGTTGAAATCCAGCAGATTTTCAGCCAATTTTACCCCAGACAAAGAATGACTGCTTAGGAGTTCAGATTACTTTCTGCTATTAGATTTCTTTACCTAGAAAACCTCTGCAAAGCCTCTAGTAGTTTTCATTACTGACATTACTAAGCACTGGGATTAGATCTAATTTCAGCTGCAGAGGATAATTGTAAATCATCGTCAATACTATCATCATCATCTCAAGAAAGTGCACTAACAATATTTCAGTTAATTGCCAGTATATGTTGAAGATAACACGGTAAAGAAAGTAAATCAATGAAACCGTGTCAGTTTACTTTCAGGGACCAAATGAGGGACCCAAAACCTGCCTCTGTCTCCAGCTCTGGAATCTGGAGGAAGTCACCTTGCTAAAACTAAGCAGGTTTCATGATAATCTGTGCGTAACTGTGAGATCCCGTGGGAACCACGTGTATGAGATTCAAACTCCTGAGTGTAATAAATAAAGGGTGATTGGCACATTATATTCAACCTGTGAAGGCCTCACAAACAGCTTTGCCTTTACCTAGACAGGCAGGCTCTGGACTAGCGGTGTGCACAAAGCCTATTTCTCACATTTGGTTTGGCACAAACTGAATATGGGAAAATTCAGCTTTGGATATTTGTATTTGTGCACAAAATGAATAAAACTTCCCTACTTCACTATTCCTGCTTCTTCCCCACTTACCTGTTCTCGCTGCTGCTGCACCTCCTTCTAAGGCACTTCTGGGTCTGCACACCTTTCCAGTCTCTGGAAGGCCTGTTTTGAGCTCTGGAGAGCCTGGAAAGAGGCCCGAGGCACCACCAGAGTGCGCCCAAAAGTTAAGGGGTCACATGGGAGGTACAAGGGACTGCTCTGGTGCTGCCCTGGGCCTCTTTCCGGGCTTTGGAAAGGGGGTCAAACCATAAGGCCTTTTTCCAGGCTCTGGAAAGCCTGTTTTGCGATCTGGAGAGCCCAGAAAGAAGCCTGGGATGCCACCGGAGCACATCTGAGAAAGAAAGGGGGTGTGGGGAAGGGTGTGGGGGGGGGAGGTTTGGGGGGTGGTGAAGGCTGTGGGGAGGGAGGCTCCAGGGCTTCCGGTATCCATAGAAGCTTTGACTGAAGCTTCTATGAATACCAGATTATCCAATTCGTGGATTGATAGGACCCTACAATAAGGCCCTATTTGATCCATCCACAAATCTCGGAATTTGTACATATTCGTACAAATTCTGAATGGCATAAGTAATTCGTGCACATCCCTGCTCTGGACTCAGTGACTCACATACTAGTTCTCGTGTTTGGACTATTGCAAAAGACTATTGCAAAAGCTTCAATTGGTCCTGAATGCAGCAGCCTATTTACTAACGAACCACAGGAAATATCTATCTATCTGCACTTTTATCCCACTCTATGCCTGAAGGTCTCAGGGTGGTTTACCCCAGTAAGAGTCAAATGTTAAATGAACATACTAAAACGATAACACAGGGCCTGGGTTACTCTCTTGCTGTGAATTGTCCTAGACTCCTGTGCAAATATTTAGGGTGCCTGTCTGTAAGATATCTGATGTACACATACTGTATCCACAAGAAGACCCATAATAAGACCTGCAAGCAGTTCCATGTCATTATAAAAGTGAAACTGAAACTAGTGTACACCCTGCAAGAGTTTCAGTAATTCTCTCATATTCTCTCCTTTACCTGATGCTGAGTTTTGTTCTCTATCTGCCCTAGTTTGCTGTTCATCTTATCTTGCATGGTCACAAATTCAGCTTTTATTTCTTCCACAGCAGCTGCCAACTGGTTCTCCACTTTATCTATCAATGGTTCACAACGACACCCGTTTATTGGAGCCTGCAAGAAATGAACAACTGTGGTGACACGTCCCTTTGCCTGAACGGCAAGTTTTCTTCCGTCAAAAAGAAAACAGGCACAAGATTTTAAAGTATAAAAACTTTAGCAGGATGTGAAAGGTAAACAAAAAGCTCTGTACACTGTTTCTTGTAGCCTGTCTTGTGCATTTATAATGGACTGCCTCTATTCAAATAAAATACAAAGGGAGAATTAAAAAGCTGCTTTAAGTATCCAAAAATGATATCAAAGGACATCTTTTCTAGTGAATTAATTATCGACTAAATTTAATACAAGGCCAAGAACTTCTGACAGCTACTGATCATTCAATATCTGTTTGTTTATCAATGAAAACCTCTCTGGAGTTTCTGATAAAGCAAACAAAATGAACTAGATAGTTAACAGAATAGAATGCTATCCAGTTTTCTGTCATTATTTAAAGGTAACCTTATTTATAAATCATTTAGAATTTTGTTTATAATGTTTTTAATAGTTAAAGAGTAATTAGGATTTTTAAATATTTTAAATAAATTATTGATCTTACTATGTTCCTTTTGTAATGTTTTTGTTTATATTTTGAAATAATGCATTTTGTATGAGAAATAAATAAATAATAATAGCAATCAAAATCTGCATGGTATGCCAAGTAAAAGAAACTGTAGTTTTTGGGAATGTTCCTTACTTGGACAGTTCAGCTATGCATCATGAGAATTTAGTCCAAAAAGCAATACTGTATTTCTAAATTCTGCATGTACCTGTTTTAAGATATTCTAGTTATATGCTGGTATTTGTGATGCTTTCTAAAAAGCTGTGTTAACAAAACACATCTATATGCTTTTACACACAGAAAATGGAAAATCAAAAGGGATGAAAATTCACACAACTGAATCTGATCTAACACGCAGTTCCCACTTAAACATAAAAACAAGTGTTCCACTATGCCTATTGCTAAAGATTAGTACAGAAATCCAAGCATACCCCTTTCTGACTGTGGTCACAACTAAGGTTTAATCCAGCTTCAGTCCACCTTCAGCAAAGAAACCAGTAATTTTCTTTCCACATTATCTATCCTAAAGGTGAATTTTCTGAGTTATTTAACAATGAAGGAAAACAACTTGTCACTTTGCTGATGTATTTTCTCACTCTGAAAGTGGACTGAAGCTGGATTAAACCTTGTGTGACCACAGCCTACGTTCAGCAAAAGTTACTAATGTCTCTAAGCTTCTTCATGTCCTTTCATGGGAAATAAAGACAGGGCCATCACAGCTTACTAGCTCTGCTGGCTGGGGTCCTTCAAGAAGGTATACATAGGAGATAAGATGCTTCCGATGGCCAGCAGATGCAAGGTCCACACTTATATGTTCTACTTGTCAATGGCTTCCATATGCAATCAGTTGTCACTGTGAGAACAGACTGCAGGTCTGATCCAACAGAGCGTTTCTTATGCTCTTATGATGCTTTCCATATCCATTCCTTTTATTAAAACAGGAAGTTGCCAAGTTACCTGCATGATTTTCCCATCCTTTCCACGGTAAAGCGTGTACAACTGGTAGGCTCTGAATTCATGGGGAGGTGGCGGAGATGCACAGTGGCGCTTATTTCTGAATTTTGGTAAGTTCTGCCTTGGACCAGGTGGCACCAACTGATCAGCTGGTGAAGTTGGATCAGAATGAGCTGAAACCTTATCAAAAATACACATTTTTTTTATTTTTCTGGTGTAGCATACCTTCTAGAACAGTTGCAACCCTCAAGGTGACTGAAATCTTATGGGCATTTAAAATAACTCCCTCTTCACTCCATGTCTTCCATAAGAAATGAATCTCTTATTTTATGGTGATATCCAAATCCATGGCTAATCATGCAGTTCTTTAGCCAAATAAATTAATGCATGAAACAATAAAGATAAAATGTTACTGTTCCTATTATACATATCCTTCCCAAATTTAATTAATAAAATGAATTGACTCAGTGTAATCAAATCAATAATAAGGCTATATTTCTGTATGCAGTTTGGGGTTTGAGTATCTTCTTTACCATGAAAGCTCACTAGGGTTGCATCCAGACATTATTTACTTATTCCACATGTGATCTAAACCTAGATATTGCTTCTCACCCTAATCTATCTTTGAGAGATTTTGTGAGGATAAAGGAGACAAGGGGAATAATGCCCTGAAAAACGGTTTGGAGCTGCAACTTGTTATAAACTTTGGCACTGATCTGACCCATATAAAAGAACACAAGCTGACAGTAGGATGAATCTACAAAGGGTTTCCAATAATTTATTTATTATTTACATTTCTATCCCGCCACATACCCAAAGGTCTCTGGGTGGGTAACAACTTAAAAAAAAACCAGATTAAAAACAGAATATACATTAAAAGATTTTAAAAATTCAACAAATCTAAAACAATGCACAACATGTTTAAAATGATAGTGTCTTCACAGAGGGGGGAAATATAATCAGCTCAGCCAAAGGCCAGGGCAAAGTGGTGCATCTTCACTGCCTTCCTATATATATGTAAGGAAAGGGCGTGATGACGCATCTCAAGGGGGAGGTTATTCCATAGTCTTGGGGCCATCACAGAAAATGCTCTCTCCTGGGTGCCCCTCAGCCTCTCTATTGAAGGCGGTGGGTCAACCAAGAGGGCCTCACCGCATAAGGCTCTTTTGAGTCAGAGAAAATCCTACTTGAAGTTCTGGAAGTTCATCTAAGCAGCATTTTGGGAGGGCAGAGCCTGTAGCTGAACAGACACAACGGTGAGCATGAACTCCTAAAACCATTCTGCAGGCCCCTCATGGATAATCTCACTCTAACCTGCATCGAGGTCAGTCTTGTCTAAACTGGGGGCTTGATGTTGGTTTACAATACCCATGAACATCACTTGAGAAAAGGCTACATTCAACTTCTCTGCAACTCAGGGTTTTGTTTCAAATTAGCAGAGTGTAGTGTCCCTGGTGAAGGTCAACAGAAGCAGCTAGCAGTGGAAAGCCTCCTCTTAACAGATGCCGTAGAGAGCATGATGGGTACTGATTTCCCTGCCATTTAACATCTGCAAGTACCTTCTCTCTTGGTTTCTTCTTTTTGTTCTTCCTCCCTCTAACCTCTGACAAAGGTTGCTGTACATCGGCCTTCAAGTCACCTCTCCCTTGGAGGGCCCGATCACTGCTGTGGGAGTCATCAGCCAGCGAGGCACTGCCCTGTGCAAACATAAAAATACACATAGGTGAGAAGGAACTCTCCTTGCCTTCAGACTAGGTTTTTTTTTGCATTCCATTTGTATTGAATTGAATCTAAGAAAATTTGTATTCGTTTGAATAGATCCCCTTTGATGTAATAGGATTCTATTCAATATGAATGTATTCATATGAATACTTGATACGAATGCATACGTATCCCATATGTATCTGATACATACCCAATACGTATCGATACATATCTGATACAGGTCTGATATGTATCCACCCAGAAAGCATCAAATCTGCCCTGAATCCACTTTGAATCTGCTCTCAATCCACGCTGAATGCACACTGGATCCCTTGCAGATGTGACCGGCGCAGCTGCTTTCCCACCTCCCCAAGTTCACAAATGTTCCGAAGCTTCACAGAAATGTTACGAAACATTCATATTCATACAAATGTCAATGTATGAATGTCATAACATGCAATTTGTATCCAAATGTCCAAATTTGTACAAATTTGTATGAATATCGAATGTTAAGAATATCCGTGCACATCCCTACTTCAGAATATCCTCAAAAGTTACACAAGCAGAGGACAACCTAAGACAAGCACTCAGAAGACAGCATAGGCAGCGCTATTTCCTCCAGGCACTTAGAGCAACAGAAACCTAAACAGTGAGATTCTCATAGCAGTTTCAAATACTTTCAAGAGGCGGAGGACTCCGCAGTGCGCAGGCCACATTCTTTGTTTTAGCCCTGAGACCTTTGGGTATAGGGCAGGATAGAAATAGAAATAAAATATAAATATAAATAATAAATATGCAAAACCAGCCATACTTTGCTTTGTACCACTTCATCTCTCGGTACAGACTGAGCACGCCTTTCCTCCTTTAGCCTCTCTCTCTTCTTCCTCAGGCTCCTTCCACGATTAAAGCGTGAAATCTGTGTAAGGCAATATTTCTAGTTAATACTATTATGGGCCCCATCTTTCTGGTCCAACTGCAGAAAAGAATGCTTGAGAATATTTCACGGTTTCCCAAAGAATAGCAGGGAAGAAACATTCTACAAGGGACTGAAAACACAGTATTTGGACTAGCTGCACCAAAGACTACACCATGTGAAAAAATGAAAGCAGGCTGAAGTTTTTTACATTAAATGTCTGCAAGAAGAAAGGAAGACAGATTTCCCACAACGGTAATTACTGACCACCATAATTTTGATATTAATAAGCCTTACCTTTGGCAAAACTGGGAATATCTGACCAACTTCACTCAAATGTAAATAACTTTTGCAAAGGAATTTTTTTTAAAAAAAGAATGGGTCTGGACCACTCTTTGAGGCAGAATATCATTTACCTGTGGAGCCTTAGTAAGCAGAAGGGCAACCTCAGGGTTATTGTGCTCTCTGGCAACTTCCAGCGGAGTCTGACCAGCCTAGAATGAAAAGTGCTATGTGATTTACTCCAAAGAGAGACGTCAAAACATCAAAAGAAATCCTGACCCATTTAAAGTATTCACTTATCTGGGTGCCCATAGGAGGCACTGATAGTGGGGCAGAAGAGTATTTAAATGTGGTCACTTAGGTCGCATCCCCATGCACTATAAACTCCAAATCGAATCTGAATTCAGCACAGAGCGTCCCCATGCAAAGCCCACAAACCGAGCT
The DNA here is from genome assembly GCA_023333525.1 of Aspidoscelis tigris stejnegeri. NCBI lineage: Eukaryota > Metazoa > Chordata > Lepidosauria > Squamata > Teiidae > Aspidoscelis > Aspidoscelis tigris. The sequence continues at coordinate 102,072,572 of JALMGA010000001.1, forward strand.
ACATGCAGACCAAATAGCCCAAATCCATGCTAAATTTAGTCCCCTAAAAACTGTAATCAGCACGGTTTGGGAGCAAAGTCCACATCATTTTGGGGGCCAAGTCAGTGCATGAGGATGCTCCCAAGCTATTTGGGGAGGGGACAGACTATGGCGTCATTAGGAGGTGGGGTTACACATCCTATATTCACCCTTCCTGTCCTGTGCATTGGGGATCGCAACTGCTGGCCATTTTTAAAAAGTGATCAAACAGAAACGAGCCTCTTCTCTCCACGATCTGATCACTCGGCAAACATAAAAGAAATGATCACCTCAGTTTGACAGGTAAAGATGCAGCGATGAGAGGGGTCATCCGGCCCTTGCTGTCCCATTAACTTCTTCCTGCAACCCTTATTCCACCCCCGCTCCCTGATCACTGGCAAGCAGCTTCTGAAGTTAGAGGCAGTTTAGCAGAGAAGCACTTCTCTCCTAAACTGCCTCTAAACATTGTAGCGGCTTTAGCTTCCACTACAACAGCAGACTCAACACCATGTAATCACACATTGGGCGAAAGAGAAGGCAAATTCATGCAGTATCTGCCTCCTATAGTACAGTTCAGCCCCTTTAGTCTTTTTCCCAATCACACCCAAAAAATGAAAAAGGATTAATACTCTATAATGGCCTGAGACCTGGAACAATCAGGACTCAGGAAAGTATGACTGAAGGGAGGAAAGTCCACAAATAAAACAGACTGGACTAAAAAGGTGTGAGCAGTGGGGTCCGAAGATGGACCGAAGAAATGTTAAAGTGAAGGTGTGACCACAGGTTAATAATTCTCTACCTCCAAGAAGCCCAGTAAACCTGGACCAGCTCTCACACAAAGCTGGCTTCCTGACAGCACTGATTTTGACAAGTTAAGGTAAAATTCAATTTAAAAATGAAAAAAACCCACAAAAACAAAGCTCTAGCGCTTACATTGTTAAGCAGCGCCCCATCAGCTCCTGCTTCCAACAAGAGTTTTACCACCTTTTTATGATTCAGTGCAGCAGCTACATGAAGAGCTGTATCACCGGCCTAGAAGTTAATAAAAGCAGAAAATAAAGCTGCACATTATCTTCCTTACTCTTACGTAGAGCACAATCCTGCTTCCACTATGAAGAACTAGCAGAATCCCATTTTAAGAGGTCTCCAAGAAGACAAGTTTCTCTCTATGACTGTGGTCAACTTGAGGTTTTAATACAGCTTCGGCCCACTTTCAAAGTGAGAAGCTGTTTTCTTTCAACTCAGAAAATTCACCTTTGAGACAGAAAATTACTGGCCACTTTCTCTTTCTCTGAAGCTGTACTGAGGCTCGATTAAATCTTAGTTGTGACCACAGCCCTATAGGGTGTTGTATCTTATAGTTCTAACACACTTGTAATGAGCTGTAAGGGCATTCTAAGAGGATCCCATGGAAGTCATAGCCAAGCCAAAAACCGCTCAGGTTCAAAGGAAACCTGCAGACACATTAAAAAGCTGACATCTACTCAAACCAAGACCAGCAGCAGACAGGCCTAATGGTGTGTCAGAGAACTGCTGACCCATCTTTGCACTGTGTTGGACTTGAGAAGTGCAAGATTCTCTGCATTTTTGTGGAAAAGCCAGTATTCTTCCTACTGTTCCAGTGCAGACTTTGTTTAGGATGGTCCACTTTGGCATAGCGTTGACTGACTGACTGGCTGAAGTTTTGCCTCCATAAAATGGTGTGAAGCCCCAGCTTTGCGCTTTGGCCAGTCTGATAGTCTGTTTTAAGAGCACTGTGGGCAAACATTGGCATTTCGGGAAAAATTCAGCTTTCTCCCACTTGGTCTCTGGGAAGAACCTAAGACCACTCAATACATTATTAGATTCCTTTGGACAAGACTAATTCCACTTTGAGTCTTCAATAAAAGCTGCCATCAGTAAAAATAGGATAAACCATGTTGCTTTGTAAACGACTATAGCAGCACGTTTCTAAACTGAAGCTTTATCACCATTAGTGAGAGAAAAGCAAACTGCTTTTGTGCAGTGTTGCTCTTGAATAAAACTGTACATTCCATGCAATTGAGAGGTGGGAGGCAAAAACTTAATGTAAGTATTTATGATTCAGAACTGTGATACTCAAAGGCATTTTCATTTGTTTCAAGAGTCTTCCACAGCATTTTATTTTTTATGTCCTACCAAACTGAGCTTATGTCAGCTGCCTCACCCTATTTCAACTATGAAATTATACTGATATTACAAGTTGCAGTGAGTGATCTAACTGTTCTAGCATAATTTTTGTTTCCACATGCCAATCCTCTCTCATGTTCACCTGATATTTTTGCTTAGAAACAAGAGTGGAGGTTATTATTGTTCTCTAATTTATTAAACGTTGCAGCCTTTTCTTTCAAATGGAACATTTAAAACAAATAGCTCAAACACATATAAATGCAATGATATGTGTAATCATGACAAACAAAAAATACTCCATTTCTTTAAGGGCAAACGCTAAAGCAATTAGCCGCAATACAGAAATATACTGACTCAAACTGAAAATAATTCCAACAATTTTCTGGGTTATCCCAAGCATACTGATGACAATTTTTATTCTACACTTAGGAAATCCCTTACATTTCAGAATCCTTATAGAAAATGGAGCGTAATGGCCATGGAGTTCATGCACTGACCTGATTTTTCTCATGAACTGAACAGAAAGCACTTAGAAGCACCCTAACGATGGGTAAGTGATTATAACGAGCTGCTACATGCAAACAGGTATCTCCTGCCTAAAAATAGGGGAGGAAATGCAAATTAGAGTACGATAGATCAAGATAACATTTTCCGAGTTCAGCTGGTACTTTTACATGCACTCACCAGACAGTAACTTACACTCTGGTCGCCTCCAGTGGGTGGCCAAGTAACTTACTAGCAAGGGATAATGCTGGGTATTGATCCGCTGCCATTATCCCTTGCCGTCCTTGCATGTTTTAAGTTACATGCACATCTGGGTATCCAGAATACCCAGATGTACATGTCATCTCTGTGTAGGACTATGGTGGGGTTGCCTCAGATACATGAGGTAATCCCACCATAGCGGTGCTGTAATGGCATTATATTCTCCCTGCTTGGATGCAGCCTGTGTCTCACTTGAGTAAGTATACACACAAATCTTCTGAACACTGATCGTAATGTTTTGGATTATATTCTGCATATTATTCAGTGTTAATCTTTCTGTGATTGCATCTGTAGAAATCTAAATAAGTGATTGAATTCATGAGCAGCTTCATTCAGGGACAACCTGACCCTCTGCCACCCTTAACATTGAAGTATTAAAATGCACCTAACTGTATATTACATTTTGGCTCTATGTTTATTCCACTTCTGTGTCACTCGTGTTTATTTACTTAGCTGTATTTTTATCTTACTCGATACCCAAAATAGTTTACTATCAATTAAAATATTAAAAAGCACAGCTTATACGAAATAAAATTAATTTAAAATATCCAAATAAAATAGTTCTGATCTCCAGCATTTCCCTGGGAAACGATAATAGCCAAACCATTTCTATATCTACCCAGAAAACTGCATGGACATCTTAATGCATTCTCCAGGATTCAACTCTGACAATTAATTTAGACCCAGATTGGCAGAGACTGTTAACAATTTAAAAATATTTGTGCTTTGCCAACTAGCTGCCACCTATCCAAAATAATATCAGCACCATCATGTCTTCTAAAAAATATTTAATAATCTGGCTACTTCACTTGGAAAATGTTTCCTGTTGTATCCTCATACATGATACTCACATTGTTTTTAATATCAACTCGGGAGCCTCCAAGGAGTAAGACCCGGACACTTTCAGAATGACTATTTTGGCAGGCCAAATGCAATGGTGTATTACCTGCCTTAGAAAAGAGAAAGGGAGGGGAATGTAGAAAGACCAAGCAGTAAATATATGAAGAAAACCCAGGCAGCAGAATATTAACAAACTTTGTACCATTTTTCTTTGCTAAGTCTACTAGTTCTTTTATTTATTTTTATTTATTTATTTTTTATAGTTATATTTATATCCCGCCCCATACCCAAGGGTCAGGGAGACTCACAACATTTAAAAACAAACATATCAAAACTGTATCAAACAATACTAAAACCAGTACAAGGTTTAAAAATCCATCATCATCATCATCATCATCATCATCATCATCATCATATTTTTTAAAATGATACAAAAACAGTTTAAAAAGCAGAAGTGTTTGCAATGGGGGAAGTGTAGGGAGCATTTAACCAAAGGCCTTCCTGAACATAAACAGAGAAAGGGCCTGACGCACCTCTAGGGGGAGACCATTCCACAGCCTGGGGGCCACTACTGCAAAGGCTCTCTCCCAGGTGCCCACCCGCCTAGCTGCTGAAGGCGGTGGGATAACCAGGAGGGCCTCCCCTCCAGATCTTAAGATGCGGGCAAGTCGATATGGGAGAAGGCGCTCCTTCTATCTCTAGTCCCCATGACAAAATTGGTTTGAATGTAAAGGAAGCAGAGAAAGGCTGATAAAAGGGTTTTCCTCTTCTTCATATATTACAGTTGCATTTGATGTTTCAACCATGTTGATCTTCTAGACAACAGCTTCTGAAGTTTGCCAGCTAAAAAGCTAACAAAAGCCGCTACAATATTTAGAAGCCGTTTAACTTTGGTAAACTTCAGAGGCTGCTTGCCTGCCAGCTAAAAAGCTAACAAAAGCCACTACAACATTTAGAGGCAGTTTACCAAAGAAGCGCTTTACCTTTAGAACCTGCTTGCTGGCAATAGGGGAGCGGGGGTGGAATAAGGGTTACAGGAAGAGGCTCGGGGGACAACAAGGACCAGATGACCCCTCTCATCACTGCATCTTTGCCTATCAAACTGGGGCAATCAGTTCTTTTACGCTGTTTGCGCTTTAAAAATGGCCAGCAGTTGCAATCCCCAATGAACAGGACAGGAAAGGCGAGCACAGGACGTGAAACCTGCCTCCTAATGACATGAGCATCAATCTCCTCCCCTAATAACCTGGGAGCATTCCCAAGCCTCCAAAATAATCTGGGCTTGCTTCCTGAACCTCAGCAAGAACAGTTTGCAAGGGGAGCTTATTTACTGCAGATTTGGGCGACTTGTTCCACATGTAGCCTGGTTTGTGGGCTTTGCATGGTGATGCTCCAAGTTGAATTCAGATTCGATTCGGAGTATAGAGTGCATGGGGATGCCCCCATACAGTATCGCCATCTTGTCTGGATTCAGCTTCAGTTGATGGTCCATATCCAGCTCATTACTGCCTCCAGTCAACAGTCAAGCACCATAATTCAAATGAAATGGGGAGTGTCATTAGCGTACTGGTGACACTTCACTCCAAATTTCCTGGTGACTTCATATGAATATTAAAAAGCATAGGGAATAAGACATCAAGTAAAAAATACCTCCACTTGTCCAAAGTCCATTTACCCCTCTTCCTCCACCCAAACACTTATTACTGTGTTGCCATTATTAATTGTTCCAGACAGAACTCCTCTACCGTATTCAACCTTAACCTTCTATAACAATGCATTTAGCAAATCTCCTAAGCCAAAATTATTGATGTTGATTCTGTTTGCATAACCTCCCATACTTCCTCTTTAATCCTTATCCAAAACTTCTGTACCTCCTGATAATTCCAAAATTAACTAATATGTTCCCTTCATTAAACATCCATGCCAAGACTTGGCTTTATATGGTCATAGAATCCTTTAATCTACAGAATTTCCATGCTGGTGAGGTAGGAGTGTGGCAAAGCAAACATGTATTTTGCCAGCTGGCTCCTCCTTGTGAATTCCCCAATATCATTTTTCACAGTTAACACTCCTGGAGGTGGTGGTGGAGAAGCTACTTAAGTTGGCAGAAGTGACTTGAGCATTTTCCTAACTTTCCTTTCAAAACATTTTTGTCATATAGAAAAGAATTTTATAAAACCACAGATTCCTCAGAAGTGTGTAACAAGATTACTGTTGTCTCAGAGCTGAACATCAGAAGCTGTTTTGTATTTTATGTATTTTACTTCAACGCCTCATACATTTGTGGTTCTCTTCAGTTTTGCATTTTATGTATCTGATTTCATTGTTTCTGATACATTTGTGGTTCTTTTTTAAACCACCATTTCTTTAACTGCTTGTTAGACCAATTTCAATACCCTCTCAAATGAGCCCCTTCCAAACCAATTACTTTGGTCGAAGGCTTACAACTGTTCTTGAGCCATAATTAGTGCAACATTCAGGGCAAGGGAAGTTTTTGTGTGGCAGCGTCAAAGAACAAAATTTCCCTCACATAAATTTCTTCAAAGTAGCCTCAGTTTTAAAAGAAACGGAGAACTTTGCCAAGAGATCAACAGCCACTTACTGAGAAGTGTCAATCTGCACGCATCTCACCTTGTTTCTGGCAAGAACATTGGCCCCTGCTTTAACAAGCAACTTGGCAGATTGGCTGAACCCATGCCAAGCAGCTTCATGGAGAGCTGTATTCCCATCCTGAAGGATCAACAAAGAACAAGGAATCGTTTAGACTGTGTCCATGTAAAGAAAAATTCTGCATATACTACATGTAAATTAATACCGGACATGGTACAACTATTTGAGAACCAAGGGGGGCACTTTTACACATGAATGCAAGATTCCAGCTGCGGTGGTACTGTTATAGCCCACACAAATAGTACAACTTGGTATTCACACCATCTCTAGAATGGGAGACCTGGAGGGGAATGCATTTCCCCAATTCCTGGCACCAAAAACCAGCCTGGTGATCAGCAGAAGTGAACCCTCAGGGTTAGGAGAGGGTCCTCAGCTGTTGACACAACTCTTAATTAAGCAAAGCCAGCTGTGGTGGCAATAAATTGCTTGAGACTCTTTTTAAGCCTCAAAAAAGAGACCTAAAAAGAAACAGTTGGGCCACAGTCCACATTTTACTTTTAGTTTATCTCTGGAGGTCATTTTCGGCCTCCTCTGGCTTGGTCACAACTACTGTGCTGCTGACGCCACCGCTGTCACCCCAAGCCCTAAAGTACCCCAAGCTACTTAGGTATCGTCATTATCAATATTTCATTGATCACTGCCTATTAATGCTTCAAAAGCTATTACAATGTACCCAGGTAAACTGTCTTGATATCAGTGCAAAAAAGGTGACTATGAGGTCACAGAACATGTATGTTGGCTCTCTCACTTCCATTTGGTTGCCTGTGGACCCATCCACAAACATGTTTTGCAAAGCTTCTTCCAAAGGGAAACAGTCTAGCATAGTTGTTCCCATGTGTGCTAGTGTTTTTTTACCTTGTCTTGCCTGTCCAAGGCAGAACCTTCCCGGATAAGAGCAGCTACTACATCTGTATTTCCTACAACAGTAGCCCGATGCAAAGCAGTCTGATCACCCTGCAGAGAAAGGCAAGAATTCATAAACTTTAAATTGGCACCAATGAATATGCATCTAGAGCCAAAAGCACACATCTCTCATTCTGAGGGCAGAAATTAAGCATCATGGCTTGTACCTAAATTCTAAACAACAATCATAATTTCACTTGTTAACAGTCTAAACGCTCAGGAGCACATGCTATCCTATATATATATATATATATATAGGGAAAACACTTTCATTTAGAGAATAAAGCATGAAACACTGTTGTATGTAGTCAGGAATAAAGATCATTCCCAAGTTATTTTGTATCACAGACATAAGTGTGCTGCTTTCTATGTGGTGATCTGCACAACAGCAGAAACAGGAGGTTTCAAAATCATGGGATGATTCCGCACTGGCCAGTATCCCAGACCAGCGCAGGAGCCTCCCTTGTGCAAGCTGGCGTGGTCTAAGGGAGGCCCCATCAGAGACCTTCCTTAGACTGTACCAGTGCACACAAGGGAGGCTCTTAGTACTTTTGCTGGGCCAGCATACCAATCAGTGTGGGACTGCCCATAAACTTCTACTAGAAAACAAGGTTAGTTTACTTGCAGATGAAACAATACACAAAACAGTTCTTTCTTCTGCAAAAGCTCTTCCCCTCCCTTCTCTCTCTCACACCCACACCCCTCAAAGCTACTCACAACTCTCTTATTATATCTACCCTAAGAGGCATCTAACCTAGTACCCCATCTGCACTTATTTCCAGATCAGTAAACACATTTGACTTGGGGTAGCTCAAGCTGTTCTGCTTAACAATTGCCTAGGTTTTTTTCCTCACATGTGGCAAAATCACCCAAGAACAACAGCTAACATGAACAACAAATAGTTGATTTGAGCAAAGTTTGCAAAGCTTATCTAGATTAGGGATAGGGAATCGGTGCTGGGTGTTACATTCATGTTATACCGGGTGCTGTTTTGCAGTGCTGAAACCTTCAACCCTTTGGGCTGTTACATGACAGGCACAGGCATGCTCCATGACAGTTTTGCAACAGCTGGAAGAGTCCAAAGAGTAGAAGCTGTCAATGGAAGTGGAGAACATGCTCAAGAGGAAAGGACTGTGTTTATAGTGCCAAATGAGTTCATGCAAGGAGGGTTGACTGACAACTATAAAGTAGGACTGCTATGTTGTTCTGTGTGTATTCAGTGGACTAATGTGACAAAAGTCCCCTCATACATGGGCAAACCTTTGCCCTGGGCTTCCTTAGCAGGGGAGAAGGAGGGATCAAGGCTTTAAAATGGCCCCACTGTTGCCTTGAATGTAACTTTCTTCCTCTGCCTTAAGGAAATCCTTAGTGAGGAGCTTACTCCGCAATCTCACTGCAAATTTATTCAGTGTGAATCCACTCGCTCTGGTTTGGGTTGGCTGGTCTTTCTTTACTTCAGTTGTTTTCAATCAGTGATTTTTGTGTGCTTCATGGTCTGCAGGCTTTTCTTTTCACCCCATTCCTGTCTGCTGTTGGATCCTGAAGGATGGCATTTTGTTGGCATTGGCCTTCTTGCAGAGACAGGGGCTGCAGATGACCTCCTGCCCTTTTGCCTATTATAGCCCAGCACTGTAAGATCAGCAGCCTGCAGCCATGGCTGCTTGCTTCCAGCAACAATGGAAGTCTGCTCAGGAGCACCTCCCATCAGCTCTGTCCCTTTCCTTCAGGCTTTGGGTTCAAAGTTATTTTCCAAGGATGAAGAGACAGTGACAACAGATTACCACAGTGCCTCTCTAGGAGTCCTGGGGCCAAATGTGATTCCGTTTGATACTCCAAAGATGAACTGTAGCACTCTGGGGCCAGTAGTTGTCACTGGGGGCATTGAACTTCTCTTAGCTGACAAAGAACACAAGAGACAGGTGGCTGCCTACTTGTATTTTCTCATCCGAATGTGCCAAGGGGTTCCATGGTGCTTCCCTATGGCTTAAGATGGTGATAGGACTTCAGATACTGTCTCTAGTAAAGAAGAGAGTGAATGCATAAAGACTTGATTTTTGTTGCATTTGCAACCCCCATTTCCCCGATCGTCTAGGCAATCATAAATAGAGTCCTGATTTTAAAGTTGACGAGCACTCCCACGGGCCCCGGTGGAGCGGAAGTGCGCAAAACTGCTCAAGCACCTACTGCCACTAAACCTCGTTGTGGCTTTCGGCATTTTTTTTAAAGTTATTTTTATGAATGGAGCTTTGTTTTTACTTGTTTCTGTGCCTCCCACCCCAGTCCTGGCTGCCAGTACCGCTAAGGGAGGGGGGGAATCCAGCTGACGTCAATCCAGCTTCCAATAAGGAGAGAGGTGGTGAAGAGGAGCCCCCCCCATACCAGGATTCGGCACGCTTTGCCTGAGGATGCCACCATCTGTGCCCAACCCATGCCTGTCCTGCACTGCCGGAAATGTCATGGGGATGCCCAAAACACGTTCCCGGTCCTGCACCCTGCCCCTGCATGCCCAAACAGCGCCCAAAGTGTGCCGGATGGCCAGAATTGGGATGCAGCCATAGGCCTGTTGTGAGGTTTCAGGTTCAGGTTCACAGGCATAAGTTTCAACAACATATCTACAATTTATACTTGCAGATGCAATTCCAATATTTCAAATAAACATTTGCATGCCCATACTTGTAAAAGCAACATCTAAGTACAATATTTAGAATAGCCAGATTATCTAAGGTGTTTATATCAAGCACATTTTTCATGAACGACAGTGTCAAAAGTGATTCCAAGCATTTCCCAAGGGGTAGCTGTTGAAAATAAGAACGGATTTCATAGCAACGCACCCAACTGCTAATCTACTTGATAGATTTTTTGTTGTAACAATTATTTTAATTAGAGCAGAATGACAACAACAAGAAAATCTAATGTCGTTCATTCAGGGACTAATTAAATATGCTCCCATTTCAGAAAAACAACATCTGCTCTTGGAAACATTTCCCTTCAATTAAAAGAGATCTGGAGTCACAAAACAGAAAGTTGTATTTCTAGCATCATAATAACAAGGATTAATTTAAATCTAGCCCACGTGTAAGCAGAAGAGGTTGAAAAATGGCTATCCAGACCATTCAGCTTCCACTGTCACAATGCTATGGGGCTTTGTCTGCTTGCTTGTTTTTGATGTGGGGGTTGAAGAATTACAGGCTTTATCTGTATATATCCATACAGGACAGGATACAATTACTTTGAAAGTGGACGGAGGAAATAGCATAAAGGAATTTTTTAAAGGCTTGGCATGAGATCTGACACCTTGCTCAATTTTTGTGTGCCTGGGTACAGAATTAAGAGAAAAGATGGAGCATCTGATCTGCAACATACCAAAATAATAATTCATTTATTTCAGCTTACAAATCCAATTGTCTTGAGGGAAGCTGTAAATCTGAAGTAAAGCATATCCAGACACATTTTATTCCAAATTATCTATGCTTTATTCCAGATTATCCAAATAATGTAGACTAAGTAAATACTGTCTGAATGAAGTTAGCTTTTGCCAAACATAATGTGTTTTCTCCTTTTAATTCAAGATATCAATTCAGTTACCAGTTCAATATAAAGTTCCTGCTTTTCATGTACTAGCAATAATTTAACAGAATAATGCAAATATATATTTATATTTTTTTAAAAAATATCTTATGTGGTCAGTCCAGTGACCACGGTTATGAAAGAACTGTTTAAGTGTCAGCCCTTAAATCTATTCAAGATAACCCATTAAGTGACTAGGTAGATGAAACGACTTCTCTTTTGATTATAAGCATGGAGAACTCACCACAGAAAACAAAAAAAATATGCCACAAATGGACTGTAGAAAAAGACTGCTTGTCTCCTTCCTTCTAACATGTGCTGGAACACTTTCCCCAACCTCCACTTCTTATGGTTTGTTTTGTTCCAATAAGCAATAACAGACCAAAAATGTCCCTTGGCTACAAATCAAGATTTGCCTCAATTATAATATGATCCCTGATTAGGACATCATGTTAAGCCAAATGTTGTGTCTCATTTCTTCTTTTACTAGCAAAGAGGACACAAATCAAAACACTACTCTCAAATCAAACACTTGACTGTCCTTTAATATTTAGTGCCTAGAAAACTCCTTCACTCATTCTTGATAACAAACTATAACCTGTTCGTCTGAGCAGCTATTCCAAGATAAAGGCCCAGATCGGGAAAAAGAACAAATCAGGGGTTGCTTGGCAGACCCAACAATTCTCGTTTCTCACATGCCCCTGGGTTTCCTTCACACTTGACCCTGCTCGATTTTACTTAGAAAAAACACACAGAGAAAAGACTTTACTGGAATATCCTCTTCTCTTCCTAGATGGGCTTTACAGCTTCCTGGATTGGCTTCCTGACCCTGCTTAACAGGGAACAAGCGCATTAGAATTTTTTTCTCCTCAGCCTTGTCTGAAAACTCAAAATGTGGATTGATTAAAATCCCACTGGGTGTCATGGGGCTTCATGCATGATGCAGGAACCCTAGATCTGTGGCCTGAAATACACCAATAGCTATGCTATCTGCCTTTAAGGGCACTGTAACCTTATACTTTCAAGAAATGAAATGGTGCTGTTGAAAGTGCAAGTTCAGCATCTCTTTCATCCCTAGACAGACAGCAACAGACACAATGGCACAGCTATTATTTCTCACGGAAGGAGTACAAGGTTTAATAAAACAGCAGCCTGGACCAATTCAAGGCATTTAACAAAAGATCCATGGTGAAAAGGCCCAAATAAATCATTGCTTTATTAGACTGTGAATTTATATAAGCTGAAACAGTTATCTTTTAGAGATAGAATTGAGACCACAGCTTCCCTGTTATGTTACAGCTTCCATTGCTCCTGACTGCTGAGATCCTACACCAGTGATGGCCAACCTATGACACGCATGTCACAGGTGACACGCCAAGCCCTTTTGGGTGACACACATGGTCACCCTGGCACCTGGGCGTGTAGTGCTTGCTTGTTCTGGAAGTGTACGAAATACCAACTTTCAATTGAAATTCAGCAACAAAAGTCACTAATGTAAGGAATTATTTGTTTTTGCTTTTAATAAAATACATATATCAAAAATATAACTTTTTTACTAGAGCTACAAATATCACAAAATTATGGATATGTCTAGATGTAGCACAGCACCCGAGTTAAGCTAGGTTTTCTTGCGAATTTTGACACACTGAGCTCAAAAGGTTCGCCATCACTGTCCTACACCATCTGGGGACCACATGTCCTCTGCTTGTTTAAAATCTTGAACGGATGAACACACATTCCTGGGAAGTGTCATTTAGAAATGGTAAACTCAGATGGTACAGTGGCAATTTGTGGCAAAGCGCTGTAATAAAGCCAGACATGCAACCATGCTCTCTGAACGGAAGCTCTCAACATGCTAGGTGGCCAATCCAAATGCTACATGCAACTCTGTGTGTGAGAGAGAAGCTGAAGTTAAAGCGTTCTAACCTCCTTCTCTCTTTGTAATCTTCTACGTTCTTTTCTAGCCTTTCTCCTCTTTTTTTTCTTATCTTTTTCTTCCTTGACTTCTTCTACCCGAGCCACTTTTGCCTCGACTATTTCTGAGGGATGTGCAGTGTGAACACTCATTGACCAATCAGAGATGGCATCAGGATTCCAATAAGGGCTTGCAGGATTAGCAGGGAGAAGGAAAGAGTTACTTCTTGGGGTTTCATACTCTACAGAGCTGGTCTCCACAGGCTGAAATTCATAATAATCCCATTCAAGGCCACTGGAAGTCATTCTTCAACTAATAAGGTCTTTTACAATATGTTAACGATCTTTATCTGCAGAACATGAAGTCAGCATTTTAAACACTCCACAACATTTTTTGAAGAAGTATATTTATGCTAGTAACATCTAACCGATGAAAAGATCATTCACCAATGCTGTATCTACTAATTAAGACATAAAAATAGTAATTGACCTTCTCAGCTTATGATCAGCAGGGCAATCTTAGAAAGTCAGCAGTACTAAGAACCAAAAGAACTGTAAAGCTCTCTGAAAACATGGGGTAAGATCATGGGCTAGCATTAAAATCTCTACTCAGGGTGTGATCATGTGAGGAAAAAGGGGTGAGCCCGGGGCAAACCCAAGGGACAGACAAAAAAATTAAAAACACTGTCTGTGTCCCCAAGACTCCCATTATTCATCCTTTTCACAGACAGGAAACAATAGGTCTCAGGATGAGTTTTGTTTGGAGTGGATGGGATGGGAAACTGCAGAAATGGTTGGTAGGAGCTGACCAATCAGGAAGCCAGAATTCCAAAATTCTAGTTCCATGAATAGTTAAAGATAAGGATTCTAAGCCTTAGCAGTGATTCCCATGCCACAAACCCTTTGGTTGTGCTTGGAAACGTCTCTGGCATTTCATACGATGTCTGCATGTATGAATGGCATAGTCCTAGCCAGCTCTGAGAGACAAGACCTGAGTCCAGACAGGGGCTAAAACATGGGATTTTATCAGGGCTATGTCAGGGCTATGGCCATCCCACTATGGCCCCATGATGTGGGGTGAAATCCCATGGTATCCCCATTCTGGCAACATCAAAATTCCCACTGTGGATTTTCCCAGAGTAGCAATATGTCTGGAAGTTTGCTCACAGAACTCCTTCCTGAAAAAAATCACCCCTGCGCGTGTGCAGGGCCCAACACATGCATACTTTCACTGTATTTTGTACTGTCAAAATACCCAAAAGTAGCTGCCTCGCCATCACAGAAGCAACCATCTAGGCAGATAAGGGTCCAGGCTTGCCCTGTGATGTTACCCTGACATTTGGCAGGGACAACAAGAGGCAATTGTGAGATGCTAACAAGTTCTCACATTTTCCTCTCGCTGACAAACACAAAAACAAAGAGGTGGAAAAGATTAATAATAGTTCAAAGGGGGCTTGCGTCCCCTCAAATATTAACTTCATATCTAACATTTGTACATATGAACATTTCACAAAACTCCACCTTTGAGCTTATTTCAAGAATGATGGGATAGGACAGGCTTTTCCAAAATGCCCAGAGTGCTTCCAACAGTATGGATCATTGGTTCTTTTTGTTCACAGTGTTAAAAGGATTCTTGGAACACCTTCCCTATACATTTTGGAAATTAATCAAATGGCATTTATTTGCAATCTCATGGCATTTTTTTCCCCTTTAAAAGGCAGGTCTAGAAAGCCTTAAGACCAGGAACTAAAACAAAACAAACTGCCTCAACTTGTTGCAGAGTCATTTGGGCTCTTGGGAAGTGTGGCTGTAGCTACTCACATCATCCTGAAGATCCACATCACAGCCAGCTTTGAGCAAAATCTGGACAACTCGGAGATGGCCCTTATAAGCTGACAAATGGAGAGCTGTCCGCCCATGCTGTAAAGCAGAAAAGAGCAGTTGCTGAAAAGAATTAAAGCCAGTTTCTGGTACACAGAACATTAACAACCTCCTCCGTAGAATCTGATAACAAATAAAAACATATTTTGTCTCCTTGATATTCACTTCCTTCTAGGAGCATCTGATGCCTGCAACTTTCACTGCATTTCAGCTGTGATTTTGCTTGAGTACATTTCACCGCATGGAATTGATGTCCCCGAATTTAACACACTAGGGCTGAATTCCCATTACAAGCTTAAAACGGTTTTGAAACGGTTTCGATCCTCGCAGTCCCCACATCAGGTTGGCTTAACACGCTTTCAGTGTGTTAAATCCCCCCAAAGCGTTGTAAATGTTAACACTCATTTCAACAGGTCTCGCTCCGGTTCATGCATTTGAAACGTTTTACATTTCTTACTGTGGGAACGGTAGAGTTTTAGTGGGATGAGAATGCATGTTTATGGTTTCCTTCCCCCAATAGCTTGCTTCTAAAGATAGTGATTTTACTGTAAAAATCCACCGCTACAGCAGCGGTGACTGTAGCAATCCACCCAATTCACACCTGATAACAATGTTGCAATTCTGTGCAATTCTGGCTCTTTAAAAAAGTTCTGACCTTTAGAAAGGGAAAAGGAGGGAAAGCAGCTGCAGGTTCTGGGAGATGTGTGAATGTTTTTAAGGTTGTGGCTATGAGCGGGCGAAGGAGGCTTGAGTTGCCACTGCTGCTGTGTGTCCTGGGAAATGGGGAGAGGAGGGCAAAGAATCGCTCGCTGCTGGTGCCGTTTTTCCTCCATCCAGGCAAGGCAGCCAACCCAGCTAGGCTCCGTGAAGGGGTCTGTTATGAGTGGTATGTTCACGCCAGGAGGAAGAGGACAGGGCAGCCCCGAAAAGCGGCTTTTAAAAGGTAGCCACTGGAGTCCCCCCTTGAGTCACGTACGTCCTCAGAATCCAGATCAAACGTAATTAAGATGAAAGTAATGGGATCAGGCAAATTTGTGTTAGCATCCGGTTCTATTATTTTGGTTTAGGGAAACCGTATTAAGCTTGTAATGGGAATGTGGCCTAGAACTCACCCAAATCTCCTATTATTATTATTATTATTTAATTCCTGCAAATGTACTCAGTACCACTCAATACATTTGGCTTAAGTGCAGGGTTTTTATCAGCAAAGCTGATTTCTTTCATCTTTAATTTTAGGAAATTTATGAAAAACAGCTAATTGATAGAACTTCACCAGCTCCACCTTGAGCAGCTTCCAGTTTATGTGTTTTGATGTATATATTGATGGTTTGCCTTATTAGATTTTAAAAAGAATACAGGGGAACCCCAAGCCCACTAGGAGACGATAATGCAGGAAATTGTCCCTCTGCAATTACCACCTCCTAGCTGGGCAGTGCCACATGCATCTGGGCATTCAGGAGTTCTGGATGTCCAAAGGTGCACATCTGCATCTTCCCACACATGTGGACACCTGTTTCAGCCTCCACAGATGCGGAGTTGACAAGCTATGATGGTGGCACCATCTAGAAGGTAAGTAAAAAATGATTTTACTGGAAAACCCGCGACCAGCACCGGGCTTTCCTAAACAGTATTTAGTGCTTTTTAGGCAGTGGGGGGAGATGCAGAGGAGATCGTGGGGTAGCCTCAGATATGTAAGGCAATCCCGTATAGCAGCACAGTAATGGTGCTACATTATCCTTGTCTGGTTGAGGCCACAGTTGTAACTCCAAGATTGTGGTCCACATTGCGTAATAAAATTCTCAAGTTATCAAAATGAACAACACGAACTTCTAGAAACATGGAGCATTATCCTGGTTCGGTTTGCAAGCCATATCCCATACCTGCTGTCTGGGGTGGAATCTTGCAATGATATCCAGAGGGCACCATTTTACTACCCCTGGCTTTGAGTCAATTAAGTTCAAACAAAGGTCAGTGTTACTGGAGTCTAATACATAACAGAGTCTTTTTATAGATAATTATAATATACTGCCTGCCTTACAGATAAACTGTACTGGCATGTTCTTAATTTGGTGAAGGGCGTGTTCAAGAAAGATAGATGAGTGCCAAGTAGCACTTGGTAAGAAAAGGTTTTCTTACTTATGGCATTGACATCCTTCCTTCCTTCTATATTATCCTCCACTGGCTCAACATCACCCAGTGAAGCTCCATGGCCAAGTGAGTTTCAGATCCAGGGATCCCTAATCTAGTCAATATGTCAGTCCATGGCCATTATTTTTAGTGGCATAGAAATGTGTAATTTTATGTTGATGAAAACAAATTGTTACTGGGAGCCTAATGCTACAAGTTCTGAGATTAGTATTGAATACAGCTATTTCGGTATGCTTCACAACAGCCTTGCAAAGTAGGGCAGCATTATTCTCAGAAACTTAAATCTGATAATGACACAGCAAAATTAGAATGATGGCACTTCAAGTCTCTTACTCAGTCCACTAACACTGTTGTCCCAACACAATGGCCATAGTCACACCTGAGGTTTAATCCAGTATCAGTCCACTTTCAGAGTGAGTGAACGTAACAGCAAAGTGACCAGTAATTTTCTTTCCACATTATTTATCCCAAAGGTGAATTTTTTGAGTTATTTAACACTGAAAGAAAACAGCTTGTCACTCTGGTGATGTATTCTCTCACTCTGAAAGTGGATTGAAGCTGGATTAAACCTTACGGCCGTGTCTTCACGGCAACCTCATCTCGAATTCAAAACGTTTTCAGTCCTTGGAGTCCGCACGGCAGTTTGGCGTAACACACTTTCTCCATGTTAAACCACCCCAAAGCGTGGTGAATTTCAATCCTGATTTCAACAGGTCTCACTCCGGATCCTGTGCTTGAAGTGTTTTACATTTTTTACTGTGGGGACCCTACCGTGTTAAGCGATGAGAATCCATGTTTAGGGTTTCCCTCCCCCAATAGCTTGCTTCCAAAGATAGTGATTTCATTGAAAAATCCACCCTCAAAACAGCCACTATAAAAATCCAGTCCTTAAAGCTACACTGTAGCCATGTAGCCTCTTCACACCTTAATAACAATGTTGCAGTTTTGTGCAATTCTAGCTCTTTGAAAGTTCTGACCTTTAAAAAAGGGAAAGGAAAGGAAAGCCCTGGAGTTTCTGTTTTAAAGGCTGTGGCTGTGAAGGGGGTTTGAGTTGCTGCTGCTGCTGCTGTTGCTGTGTGCCCTGGGAAATGGGGAGAGGAGGTGCTGTTTTTCCTCCATCCAGGCAAGGCAGCCACCCAGCTAGGCTCCGTGAAGGGGTCTGTTATGGTTGGTACGTTCGCACCAGGAGGAAGAGGACAGGGCAGCCCTGAAAAGCGGCTTTTAAAAGGTAGCCACTGGAGTCCCCCCTTGAGTCACGTACGTCCTCAGAATCCGGATTGAACGCGATTAAGCTGAAAGTAATGGGAACAGGCAAATTTGCATTTGCATCCGGTTCTGTTATCTCAGTTTAGGGAAAGCAAAATAAGGTTGCCATGAAGACACCAATCCCTCTTCCCTTAATATTCACAAAAAACAAAACAAAACAAAAATAAGTTATTATTTTTAGAGTGAGGGAGAACAGGCAAAAACAATATGTAAACAAAAATATTATCTCTGTATAAAAGAAAGCAAGTTCAAGTTCTTACAGGAACAGTTCCAGAAACGGGCCAAAATTGTTGCATGTTGTATCAAATAATAAATGTAGCAAAAAAGGAGGAGGTTCCTAAGCCTCAAGGTCTATTTTTTCATACTAGGTGTTTCATTTTCATTTTTTAACGACACATCCACACCCTACAATGGTAAAAAAAAATTTTTTGGCTCTGCCTCATTGACCACACACACCTGAGGGAAATGTTAAGCATGCATTCATATATGTAAGCAGGAAAACCACATATCAGAGAAAACAAAGACAATTTTATGTGTAAAAATAAAAGTCAATTTTTTATTTTATTTTTTTGTAATCTTTGGTCATGTTTCTGTTGGGCTTTTGGAATGTTCTCTTTTCTGGGATAGATGGTTTCCTTTAGGCACTTAACTTCTTCATTTCCCTTCAGGCTGGCTTTGCCAATAGGAATGCCTCTTCCTTTCTCCCCACCCAGAATTTTAATGATGTTTTATATCAGTTGGTTGTTTTAAATTACTTTTTCATCATGCTTTTATATTCACTGGTTGTTTCGTTTTCTTAAAGGTTGCGAACTACTGTGAGATCTTGAAATGATAACATTTTAAAAATGTCAAACAAGGCAATGGCATGGCTTCATTAAACCTTGAGAACTTTTACATCCATGTTACAGTTGGGTATCATAGGCTGATTCTGTACTGGCCAGTATACTGGACAAGCAAGGGTACTAGGTTCCTCCTTTCCAGATGGTGGTGTGGTCTAAGAAACCCCCCAGGCAAGGTCACCAGCATGCGGAAAGGAGATTCCTAATACACTTGCTGGTCTAGTATAAGAGCCATTGCAGAATTGCCCACAGATATTGAAGCTTCATAAGCCAGTTCACACAGCCCACACTAATACGGTGTTCTCATCAGATGGCTCACTAACGAAAAAACCTTGGCCGTCCTTATTCTGTGTTCCTCAAGAACAAGGAAGAGAAAAGCAAGAGAATCAGCATTTCAGCACAAAACCTTGCTCTCTCACTTTTCTTTCCCTGAGGAGGTTTCTTGGCTCAGACATGAGCATCCTTGCAACCCAAGGAAAGGCTAATAATGTAAACGATTCCTCCAAGAATCTGCCTTCAGCCAATAGAATTATCATTGGATCTGTCCATTGAATGATCCTGAAGCATTTTTTTCAGAAAGCAAGAAACACATGATGTTCCCAAGATCCTAAAACAACACAGAATTGGCTGTAGCTGATAGTAAGGGGAACACAGCAGAACTAGGGAAGAAAAAGCCTGTTGGCAAGAGAAAACAAAGGTATGCTGTGCAGTGAAAGAGCTGAACTTGAAAGGGTGGTTTGCTTGGTATGCGGACTGGACTTTGTGCCTCCTACAAGCTGCCAGGGCTTGTCATTGAAAAGTGGGATATTCACACAAAGCAAGGCACACATAAAAACGTCTGGGACTTTGGGCAATTACCAGTAAAGACCCAGAACAGGTAATCTGTATCACTCTGTGCATCCCACGGCTGGGACAGATTGCCCTTACACAGGAATAGCACTGTCTGCACACCAACAGGTATTCCTGTCTAATCTCTACACCGGTCCCAAGGCTGAAGTTCTTGGCTTCAGATACTCTAGAGAACCCACTGGGTCCCAATCTGATGTGCCACCAAAATGGGTCCCCCAGTGATGTTAAGCGCCTTCTGCATGTTTCTGTGGTGATCTGGATTAGGAGTTTCCTAATTCAGATCACGCTCCATCCTGTGTGGAAGGAGCATACTAGCAGTGCGTGGGACCTCCTGTATTCATGCAGAAGGGAGGCCTTCAGTACACCAGCAAGTGCAGAAATGCCCTCCTGATACCTGCAGCAAGTGTATCGGAACATCTTCTCTCGATGCTGTTGTTCAAATTAGGCTAAGCCCCATGCCATCTTGATTCCTCGCATCAGAGAAAGTCAGAAAATGCCCACTAGAAACCTAGTTATTGAATACAGAAATCAATTAAGCACCAGTAGAATTATGCCAACCCATGCACTCTAATTGATAAAAAGCATTACACACCCAAAGTCAGGAGATTCTGCAGTCCCATTTCAATGCAACTGCTAAGTGCAAATGTCATTCTCTTCTCCTGCAGTATCTTTAAACTGTGATTGGATCATGTCCCCTATTTCTTTGTTAAACTGATATTTATACTACAAACCTAATAATATGAACCTGATTAGAAGGCTGTGGTTCTTTCTGAATGTGCGTGTTATTTTCTGTTTAATGAAACTGATGTCTAAAAGAATAATCAATCATAATAATCTTGCAAGGCCTCTAGTGGCACAGTGGTTAAGAACACTAGGCTAAAATGGGAGGTGGCTTCCAAGCAGTCCTTGGGGATCATATTAGCTGCTTAAGAACGTAAGAACATAAGAGAAGCCCTGCTGGATCAGGCCACAGCCCATCTAGTCCAGCATCCCGTCACACACAGTGGTCCACCAAATGCTCATGGGCATCTCAAGTAGAGACAAGGACAAACCTTTTCCTACTCTTGAATCCCAGCAAATGGACTTAAAAGCGTCCTGCTGCCCCCTCCCCCCAGCCTGAAAGATGTACCTAGGCATTCATTCTGGTAGCTATTGATACATCTGTCATCCATAAATTTATCTAACCCTACCTTAAAGCCTGGTTGCTGTCACCACCTCTTCCGGCAGCAAATTCCATAACCCGATGCTTCCGCATAACAAAGCAACTGCTCATCAGAGCAAACCTCAGGAAGCACAACCTCCCAGGGAACACAGCTGGCCAGGCAGGACTTTCACATGGAGCAATCATCAGCCTGAAAACTGCACCAAGGAGTTCACCAACAGGAGACAAAGCACAAGCTCCCAAGCATTCCTAACCTACTGATCACTGCAGCCACCACTGTGCAGACCGTTTTGCCAGATGCCGGAATAGCCCACTTCTAAGACTTCATGGGCAATTGGTGGGACAGAATGCTGGACTAGATGGGCTGCAGCCTGATCCAGCATGGCTCCTCTTATGTTCTTACGTTCTAAGACCATTTCCTAGTGTGCCGCTATATCACTTAATTCTGGCAAAAGAAAGGACTCCACCTGGCACACCAAGGTATGCGGTATGGAAGAAGCCCAAGAGTTCCTTGGTTTGATTTCCCACTCTTCAAGTATCTTCCCAGCTGTGGTAAGGGAGTCTCATTACCTGGTTGAGACACTTGGGAAAGAATCCAGAACGCAGCCCCTAAGGCAGAAAAGCCAGTGCCAAATGTCACATTTACACTCTTTTGTATCACACTTGCAACTCTGACATCTGTGCTATTCAAGAGTTTCCATTCATTCACGGTCAGACTGTTTCCACTGTCTTTCAAAACAGAAGAATTACTTTAGAAGCAGGTATGAAACCTGGACAGCCTACGACTGTGGACTGCTTCTCTGAGTTTACTAGATTTGAGGTCTATTTAGTAACATAGGCAGTTCTATTATCTGTTCTTAAAAGCATATAGTGGTCTGCTCATCATGGCTGTAAAACTAGTACCCCCAGTGAATGGCTGTCTGGTCTCTACCTGGTTGATGCTCAGATGTTTTGTGAACCTTCGGGTCACATATGAAATATGCAGACCCTTACCATAATTAGGAATTCACTTGTTTAGTGAGGTAGACCAAAATCCACCACCTACTAATCCCCAGAAGGTACCATATTTCCTAAAGGCAGTATTATTAGAATTCTCTTTCTCAGTTTCTGGAAAGAAGCCCATTTTCATTCAAGAAGCACCCACAGCTTCAAAGTAACTGTTATTTCTCTAAGTTCCTCCCTCCAGCTACCTATATGTTAGAAAAGAGAAAAGGTTTTGGATTCCAGTAATGAATACTCAGGCTGCAATAAGAATCCATTTGGATCTTTCATCTGGGTACAAACAGAAAAGAATTATCCAACGGGAATTACTGGATTCCTGATTAGGGCGATCTCATTCATTTAAGCAGTTTCTTTAATACAAACTTGTTGTTCTCATATACATTCACAGACTTCGCCTGATGGGAACTGTAGTTAAAAATATGTATAAGAGATAGGGTTAATGAAGAATGCATGACAGCATTCAACTTCCTTAAGTGTCTCATTGTAAGCAACCATACTTGCATAAGGCAAAAACTATATACAGTTGAAAGCATCTCCACAGTTCAATAAACTGGCTTGGGGGCTTTGCAAACATTAAATGCTCTGGAAAGTACTGCTTACAGAGATCCATCTCCATGTTTATTCACCTAGAAAAATGGAAACCATGAATGAACTATGGACTACGTACTGGCCCTCAGATCATTGCTCTTATTGATCATTACCTGGTCATAGGAAATAAAAACACCTAGGCTGCGTTCCTACCTACTGCGAATCTGGGTTACTCTGGTCCAGAGTAATCCAGGCTCTGCTGCGGGTTAGGGTTGGAGGACGGGAACAGCACCGAGTGTGCATCAGGCTGTTTCCAAACAGAATCCGCAGGTGTGCACAAGCACACCTGTGAATAGCGAGGCATTTTTTGAGGACCAGAGCAGCCATTGTTGCTGCTGGCCTCCTCCTCCTCCTCTCTGATCCTGCAACAATTGAGGCCAGCAAAGCCCTGTCCTCAGCTGCCTGCCTTCCTTTTCCCTCCCCCCTGCCTGCCGCCCGATGCCGCCACATCTGAGGGGATGCCTCCCATCCCTGCATCCCCCAGCTCGCTCGCTCGCTCGCTCACTGGCTCTCCTCTTTCCTGGGAGGGCAAGATAAGGAATCCCTCCCTGGGGCTTTTCCTTGCTAGGAAGGGCAGGCAGGCTAGGACCACCCTGTCCAAAGAGGCTCTGGGCTGGAGTTGCGCCACTCGCCTTCTCTAAAATCCAGACTGGATTAGAAAGTCCTTAATTGACCAGGAGTCCTCCTCCCCACCCCAAGATTTCTGCAGCGTTTCTGCAGAAAATCCAGGGGAAAAGAACTGGCATGGGAACGGGGCTTCCCGGATCCAGACTTCTGGTCAATTTAATGGGAACAATTAAGTCTGAATCCAGTCCGGATTTAGATCCTACGGGAACGTGGCCCTAGTATGTTTTTTCCTCCACAGTGTGACCAGGGCTTCAAAAGCTTGTTTCAAATTAAGAATCGAAAGCTTTACTCTTGCTAAGGATGCCAGATAAAATCTATCCTAATGATTTTTGCCTCTGCTGATCACCATTTATATAGCTTATTCCTAGTTCTTGAGCTCTTGCTAACACTTTTTCTGGTTTTGTATGTACTAAATAAACTGTGGCTATTGAGGAAACACTAGAAGTCTTCGGAATACTGATAACCCAAAGATGAATATAAAACATACATAACATGTGGGGCTCCAATGAACACAGTAGGAACCCAGCATTTGTGGTTGATAGGCCCCTTGTTATGACAGACGTAACTGCACATCACCTATGTCAACTGCCTCCAGGTTCAAGCAGGATAACCTGAGGAAAACAAGAAGCAGCTAACACTAAAAACAAGTCAAGTAGGAGACAATAGGTCTTGACTCTGGGAGCATTCTATTGCCTGGCATGCAGGCATCTGCCAGTATCCTACCATGATTTTGCCTCAAACCTAGCTAGCTTGGCAGGGAACAGTAGGGCCTAGGTCAGCAGACTGAAGGTAAAATCATGACAAGATGCAGATTGACACTTTCCTTCCATAGTATAGGTTGGCCCCATGTTTCCCAAGCATGCAAGGTTGCCCCTGTGAGCCTCCATACAAGTTGCAGATATTCTGAGCTTCATTTCTACTATCTGGGGGAAAGAAAAATCTCAAAGTTTCAAATATGTCCACAGAACTCCCCAAACCCCACATAATCTCCTATTTCTGTACAGAAGAGGTAGCTGTGGCCTTCTCTCTTACTGTTTAATTACCCATTCAACGAGTAGGATACCTGTGCTCTAGATCTATCAGAAAAAAGAGTAACCAATAGAGAGGAAATCCTACCCCAAAACTCTTAACATGTGCTACCTGGCATTAGACCTGCTTTACATAGAAATAGTCTTAGTTCCTTTGCTATCATTAATATACAGTATTAGCTGTCATACAAACAACTGTTGCAAAGTCAACATTACTGCCTATAGCAATGTGCTTCCTCAGAATTCACTGACTCCCCTTCTTTTCAACAACTTAATTTAACTTGGGAAACACATACTTTTTCTTGTCACTGTGATCAGCAAACTGTGATTTACTACTGTGATTTACTACAAATTACTAGTAGATCCTAGTACACTTTCTGCAGAACTCTTTCAGATAATAAGGTGCTCCGGTCCAGTTCAGCTGGATCCAACAACACACTGAACTCTAACAAGAAGAAAAAGACACCATGGGCGCATCCCTATAGGAGCTAAAATCCAGAGTGGATTTGGATTCGGCATTGGGAGTTCCCATTAAATCCCCCAGTACTCTGAATCCACTCTGGATTTTCCAGCCCTGTTCCCATGCCAGTTTTCTTTCCTCTGATTAAACAGGGGTTTTCCGTCTGACTCGGATTAAAGGCCAGGGTAAGTGAGCAAGGGGGTGCGTGGAGGGGAAGCCGCCCCTCAGATGCGGCAGCGTCAGGCAGCAGGCAGGGGTCCCGGTGAGGGATTCCTTATCCTGCCCCCTCCAGGAAAGAGGAGGGCCAGCGAGTGAGTGAGCCAGTGAGCCAGTGAGGGGGGAACGGCTGCCTTCCTTTCTCCCCCCCACCTGCCACCTGCCACCATTGCATCTGAGGGGCAGCCTCCCTTCTGCGCACCCCCTCACTCACCCCACTCGCCGTCACTCACAGGTGTGCTTGAGCACACCTGCGGGTTCTGTTTGGCAACATCCCAACATGTGCTCAGTGCTGTTCCCGGCCTCCAACCCTAACCCATAGCAGAACCTGGATTACTCTGGACCAGAGTAACCCAGATTTGCAGTAGGTAGGAACACGGCCCATGTGGCTGCAAACTTCACACCACCAAATCACTTCTTGTTAGCATCCTTCAGTTTTGAAAGACAATGAAATGAGTCTGGGCATGAAGGTATGGAAACTCCCTCCCTCTCAGCCTCAACAGTGCTATCCAAAGGAGTGCAAATATGCCATTTGGCACTGGGTTGGTTGCTAGAGCTATGTCCTGTGGTCCATCAAACTGCTTTAAGGGCTCCACTCTGAATTTTGTGTCATGGTTTACTCCCTGGGCTTTGCCTTTCACAAGGCAGTAAGACTATCTTACCCACATCTGGGAAGACCAATACTTTTCCATGGCAGAGTGAGGATTCGAACCAAAGCAGTACTGATTCTAGCCTGGTGCTCTTAACCACTGTGCCATTAGAACATCTTTGCCACTAGAGGGTCCTGAGAGTCACTTACAGCAGATGTCAAACTAGCTAGCTTAACTAACTAACTAACTAACTAACTAACTAACTAACTAAATAAATAAATAAATAAATAAATAAATAAATAAATAAATAACCACCAACTCACTGCCACATGGTTTGTAACTGCTAGTCAAAGAAGAACAGTTCAGCACAAGCTAAATATCTCTTACATATCCCTAGTAGCTGCACCCATTGCTTTAAGACTCAGCAGAGATTTAGAGAAAAGATATTGGCTCAGCAAAACATCTTATACCATGTCAAATAAATAAGTAAAATAATCAAAGCTTGCTTAAATCAGCACGTAAAAGAATCACTAATGTGAAAGCATACTTCTTCTGACATTACTGTACTTGCTACCCCAGAGCCAGGGTGAATTCCTCATGGCTATATAGGCATACCCTGAAATTCTATTGACAGATGTGGAAGTGATTCACCATTGCCTTCTCCACTAAGTTCCCAACAGCCTGGGAGTTGGAACATATGTTAACAATGCCAGATATGATGGCTACACCTAAATTTTTATCCAGCTTCAGTCCACTTTTAGAGTGAGAGAGCACATCTGAAAAATGACAAGCTGTTTTCTTTTGGCATTATCTAACCCAGAAAATTCACCCTTGCGTTAGATAATGTGGAAATAACATGATTAGTCACCTTGCTGGTGAGTTCTCTCGCATTGAAAGTGGTCTGAAGTTGGATTAAAATTTAGATGTGAATGCAGCAATGAACAGCTGGACCTATCCCTGCTACAGCTATTCTCATCTGGCACAGTCAGCATGCCCTCAGCACCAACAGCACTGAGGACTCAGTGCAACAGCCTGCCTTTAAAGATGGGCAAAATTCACTTTTTTTCGATTCTGTTTATGTTGGAGCTGCAGCAGGTGTTCAGATTACTACTTTCTAGCAGAAGGGCCAACCAAGCAGCAAGAGAAACAGAAGCAACATAAAATAGAAAGCTGCCATTCCTCATAAAGAAGTTTATACATTTAAGACTGGATAAAAAGTTCACTTCAAGATAGACTCTCCTAGTACTTGGAAAAATTTGTAAGCCTAGTAGAGACCCTTAAAACCTTAACTGTGAAAAGTAATTAGGATTGCACAGTGGACATTAGCAAGACACAGTGGAATACCAGCCGTTAGTATCTCTTTTTTATTCATAGCCCTCTCATCTGTTAACATTTTATGAGATAAACAGGATGCTCCCTCCTTTGTTTTCAAACTATGAGTTCCCCTGGCAGCAGCTACCCAATAACTTCATTTTTATTGTCCTCTGCTAGATAAATTAGTCTCATCACTGTAAAATGTACCATGTACTACTTAGTTAAGAAATAGTTGATTTGTTCAGTTATTCGTAAAGCTGGGTTTTTTTCACCTTTCTCTTGAGGATGAACAACAGAGAAGGAAAGAAAATTATTCCACAACTGAGCATTGTTTTGTATCAATGAAACTGCCCAAAAGACGGGGAGGGGGCATTTTCATCCACACCATTTCCAAGAACAATTACATTTTCAGAGCCAGAAGGACATTTATCAGAGAGAATGAATAGGTCGGGAGTGGGGTTGGTTCTCAGTGAATTGGTAAGGAGTTTTTTCTCTCGTTACCTTGGTAACTGCTACCTTGGCGCCCTTGTTGATAAGCTGCACAACATTATCCACTTGCCCTTTGTATGCAGCTATGAGAAGGCGTTCTGAAAGCACAGCGGCCGCATCCTGCTGGCTCATGAATTAGGAGAGAAAGGCTTTCAGGGCAAGCTGTGGACAAGCTCCTTCAGTCCAAAAGAAAAGCTTCACATCAGTCCATCAGTCCAGCTGCACTGCTCGGAGGGACCCCAGCTTGGTCGAAAGATTGGATCTGTCGCTATGCCATCTTCTGCATCTATGGTATGGAGCAGAGTGAGTGGGAAGGAAAACACACAGTCAGCCACATCTTGGAAACCAACAAAACAACAGCAAAAGATGCTTTGAAAAATGATTTGAAATTTAGGAAATAATAGCCAAGGATACCTGAAGATTACAAAGCTAAAACGTTCAAATCTCTACAGAAAGGGTCAGGAGAACGTAGACTTTTGACACATCCTTTGGCAACCATTCTTTATCAAACCCATCAACAATTACAGGACACAACTCAACACCACAGCAAATGTGAAACCTGAAGCTGCACCGTTCGGCAGTCTTCCGCTGTTCTCCAGTCGCTCCAAAGGCTGTCCATTAAGGAGCAGAAATGCTGGAAACATCTCCCCTACTGATGAGTTCAGTTTCACAGAGTATGGTCTTCGGCGCCTGTATATATATCCATCAATTATCCAAGTCTTAATCCCATCCAAAGTACTCCTGTGACTGCAAAGCATACCACATCACCAATTTGGTTCATGCTTCCGATCAGAACAGCGCTGCACAGTTCCCTTAACTGTTGGAATGCATCCTCCAGGAACAGAACGAGAAGAGCTGAAAGTGAAGGCACTGGAAGACCTCAAATAACGCACAGCATCTAAGTCTATTCAGCGACTGCACAGGACAAACAGGGTGTGTGTGGGTTTTTTTTTTTTAAGGCAGCCAAGTGAAACAAAGCCATGAAGATGCTACTGTGGAAGACATCTGCTCACCAGCTAATTACACACATAGTCTAGTTGATCAATTAATTATTATTCTGGTGTTCCACAAATGCAACAGAAAGGTGACACTTAGGTTTACAAGCATAGCAGAGTTTGGGTCTTACAGAGTCGGTAAAAATGGGATTTCCCTCCTTCAACATGATCCTGGAAACTTGCATCAACATGATTTAGCCTCTGCATTGCCATGGCTTACTGTAACAGGCGGGGGCTCTATAGTTCTTCTCGCTGTTCAGCTGCATATTACATGACAGTTTTAGGAACCAAGCCACAGAATTACATGAGGGACAATTGTAAAAGGACGTGATGTAAGGAATCACAGATTATGGATGCTACAAGGGGAACAGACTCTGTAATTTGGCAGTAACAGATCTCTGACCAGACCAGAAGAGTCTGCAGACTTCAGCCAGGCTGTGACACGAAATGAAAACTGCAAGGAAGAAAGATCTACTTGTTTACCATGGGGCAGAATTATGTTTCCAATGCATATTTTAGGTTTTACCTGACTGCTCACCTGCATCAACAAAGAAATCTGCAGCAAAGGAATTGTTTATAGATATCATCCTACAATACTGTTCTGTATGTTTACGAGGAAATTAGTGTGATGTTTGAACATATTCAATAAGAAACGCCTACAGTTTATTTCCTATAAGAAAGCCCGGATAATTTTTGTTAATGCAGCCATAGTGTTAAAAAACTGGACTTGACATGAGGCAAGCAAAAACATTATCTTCACATCTGCAAATCACTGCTTTGCCTAGATACATCCTTAGTTGACCCATTTCAGAATCAGTACTGTACTTATACATATATGAAAAAATTAGCCCATGCCTTTCGAAGGGCATAAAACCTTAGTGTAAAAATGTCCAATATTATTCACTTATCGTCTTAAAACACAACTTAGGGCAACAGAAAATCATAATAAAATTAAGGCATATAAATTCACAAATGCACATTGTATTGACCATGCTAAACATATCTCACTATCCTATACCAAAACCTGAGTGAAGCATGCATCTTTGGTTGCTTCTTTATAAAAACATGAAGTGGGGGGGG
The DNA here is from genome assembly GCA_023333525.1 of Aspidoscelis tigris stejnegeri. NCBI lineage: Eukaryota > Metazoa > Chordata > Lepidosauria > Squamata > Teiidae > Aspidoscelis > Aspidoscelis tigris. Next base: position 102,101,931 of record JALMGA010000001.1, read on the forward strand.
GGTGATTACCAACAGGGCAAGTCCCCATGATCAGGATACTCCAAGGCGAACCTGATCATGGGGTCTTGCACTGTTGGTAATCACCCCCCCCCCCCGCTTCAAGGATATTCTGAGGCAAGTCCCCATGCAAAGTTCTAATTCAGTCTCCATGCGCCACAAAAGGCAAAAACCTGGAGCAACCCCCCCTTTCTAACTGTTCTCGCCCTGAATTAGGGGGCAAGAATGGGTTATTCTGGGGGCATGGGGATGCTTGTGGGTTATTGCCGATTGCAGCATTAGCGGGCGGGGTTTCACTGTCCCTGCCTTGTGTGCTGCAATCAAAACTGCCCCCCCTTGCCTCATTGCGCAATCGGGCAGGCATGCCTGGGTAAGGGCTTGCTTTAGCAAACAAGTGCCTGACAGCTTCCCTGTGCTCAGCTGACCAGCTATCAGATGGGTATAGTGGCTGTCAAGCGCATGAGCAGAGCTCTGGTAAAATAATTGAAACCCAGGGTGGTGGAGAAAACCATGGTTCTCCAATGGAGGGATTTACCATGGTTTTCATAGGGACAGGCGGGTTCAGCTTGAACCCTCACTGTCCTCGATTACCACGGGGACGTCTTAATGCAAACCACGATTCACATTAAGTCTGCCCCAAACCCACCTAGAAGTAATGGCAGCCCATGGGGATGCACCCACAGAGTGCCTATTTCCTTATGTTAGCTGCTAATCAGCATGAAAGCATGAACTAAAAGCTAGCAAAGTGTTTAATTTTATTGTCCAAACTCCTTTATTGTCTTCCTCCTTGTTCCTGGAGGTATCAAACAAACTGTCTAGTGGACTCCAAGAATAAAGGAACAAAGATAAGTGATTTCAATTTGATTTTAAATGTAAATGTAAAACCAATAAAAAGAGAACTCTAAAACTCTAAAATGTGATCTCTGTGGCTGTGTTCACACCTAATCCAGCTTCAGGCCACTTTCAGAATGAGAGAACACATTCACAAAGCGACAAGCTGATTTATTTCAGCATTATCTAACTCAGAAGATCCACCTTTGAGTTAGATAATGCAGCAAGAATGACTATTCACTTTGCTGATGTATTCTATTCTGTGCTATGGCTCTCCTTTCTATTTCCTTCTCGGATCTTTCATTTCCAGAAAAAATAATAGCACAAAAGCTCATGCCACAACGTCTTCTCTCCATTAGTCTTTAAGTGCTCCTATATCCCCTAGAAACCTCTATTGTCTTCCTTCTAATCACCTCAAGCTGCAAAAGCAAGTTTTCCTCCAGCCAACAAAACCATTTTCTAGTAGGGATGTGCACAATCCCCCCCCCAATCCAAGCCCAATCTGAATCCAATCCAAATCCACTCTGGAGGTGACCAGGCAGCCATTCTGAATGCAACAAAGATTTGACCAGAGACAAAAAAGCTTTCGCTTCGCATGTGAAGGCAGTCTTTCAGTATCTCCAATATTCAATTCAAATGCAAAGTTTCGAACATTTGCAATTCACATGAATTGCGAAGGTGATGAACATTTTTCTCCCGTCCCTATTTTCTAGTCTCCAAATCCCCACTTTCTTTTTCTGCGCCCAACAAACCTCCATTTTCTCCTCCTTGATTTGGCAACTGTAAACTAGCCCATCACACACAGAGACAAAAGGAACATAAGAACTATATCAACTTTCAAATACATTACCAAGTTATAAAAGTACATAATGAGATGTGTAATAACTTTTCATAACACAAAAGATGATGAAATCTTACTATAGGCATTTCTGTATTCTAATTCACTGTTCCTTAATGCATAAGTGCACCAGTGATAAAAGAAAGTCTTTCCTACTCCAAAAGAAAACTTGGCAGGTAAGATGACAACAAATTGGGCACTAAAATTTTTCATGATTAGCTATTTTATGTGAATAGGAGTGCAAGCGAAAAGGATGGTTGAAATGACAAAATGAATTAGCATTTCAGGCCCACAGCAATGAGGCAATGATGTAATCAGCTTTCAGAAAATGAAATCCAAGAATATCCTTTCCATGACTCATTCTGCTGCATCCACTGCTAACGGTGGGGGAAAATGTTCATCTCAGAGGAACAGGGATAGATGTCTTCGAGACGAGCCTAGCTATACACAGTTCATCAATTTTCTGCACTGAACATATGGCATGAATTAGTTCCAAGTTAAAGTTTAGTTAACCAGGGATTATGGCCGGGTCCCCATGTAAGCGATTTGGTGTGATTTGGGCTTGTTTTTGACCAGGTGTGGGACCGAAATCGAATCTGTCCATTCCCGTGCCATCACCGGTAATGTGGGCTGTATATGCATACAGCCGTCCCCATGCAAACCGTGCTAAACCCTGACATGGGGGAACAGCGCCATCTCCTCTCCACCCCCTCTCTCCTGATTGGAAGCCGGATTAACATCACCCCCACCCCTGTGTCTCCTGCTGCAGTGATTACTGGAAAATGCCACCAAATGCTACATCCCCCCCCCCCTTTAGTGGCACAGAGAAGCTAGGACTGAATGGCAATAATAATAAAAACCCAGCTGTCTGACCAAAACTGCTACAAGGTTTGGCAGCAGCTTAGCAGATTTGTGCACCTCCATATCACTGCAAGAACACCTAGGAACCGCGATCGGAGACAAAAATCGAGCCATGAACAAACCATTGTGCCTGCCTTGGCGATTGGGGAAGGGGGGTGGAATACATGTCGTGGAAAGTGAGCAAAATCAAGCCATTATCATGCCTACCTTGGCAAACAGGGAAGGGGTGTGGAATACTTTTTGGGGAAAAGAGTCTCATGGGTCAGTGAAGTCCATTCGGCCCCCTCATCATTTCGGCTTTAACACCATTTACTCCAAAACAAAAATCTTAACGGTTGCCATCTCGAATGCACAAGGCATGAACAGTGAGCACAGAACATGAAACCCCACCTTCCAATGACACAAGTGCTGATCTTTTCCCCAAATAGCCCAGGACCATCCCCATGCGTGGGCTCAGCTCCCAAAACGTGTCCTCAGCTACCAAACCACTGTGAGAACAGTTTTTTCCAGGACCAAATTTGGTGCAGGTTTGGGCAATTTGGTCCACGGAAATCGGACCAAATCGATTTTGCATGGGGACAGCCTTTCCCGAATCTGATTTCAATTTGGACCAAAATGTGCATGGGGACGCAGCCTATATGTACCAAATGTCTCTGGGAATCAGTGGAAAATCTACAACAGTGAGACTTTACAAACTTTTTTCTACCAGAATAAAACATGTCTCAAAAATGGGTGAGTCCTTGTACAGCCTTAACCTGCTATGTCATTATTAGAGCTGTGTTTAGACATTACCAAAGAGATGCTTCACAGAGATAGTGTGTGGCCCTAGAGTTCCCAACATTTCTCTAATCCACCTTTTCTAGCACAGAACATTCAGGAGAAGGGGAAGACCAGAACAGTCTGTGAACAACCCCACCTCGGAGTCTTCTCTAAGCCACCTCAGAGATGCCTTTTTTTCTTTTTCTTTTTTTGCTGTGTCTTATCACAACCTGCATGCTGGGCGAACTGGATCATAGAGGGAATCTGCAAGAATATTCTTGGCCTCATTTCCTATGTTTGAAAGCAACCACAGAGGGATTGCAAACTGCCAAGTGGGAGAAAGATGCAATAATGTCCTCTCTCTCTGGTGCTGCTGATTTCACAGGATCAGGGAAAGAAGACCTACTATATGCTCACATTGGGTGTTTTTCCACTGTCACTAAAAGTACCCATTAAGTACCCATTCAGGGGTACGTAATGGCATTTTTGTACCCATTAATGGATACTTAATGGGTACTTCTAGTGACAGTGGAAAAACACCCATTATTTGCCTCAGTTAGTAATAATTCATATTATTTTCAGCATGCTGGCCCTGAAACTGGTATGATGAGGAAGAGTGTTATTTAAACTTCCCTCTCTCAATGAATCAGATGTTTGGGGGGATGTTTGCTTGTTTTTATACAATGGAAGAAGTCTTGGGAAGTCATTTGCCCTGTTATTACGTCTTAGTTCACAGCAAACTCAACTGAAAATACTGATTACACATTTACTTCGCAGGTTGCTGTCTTTTGTAAGATTCCTACTGGTTTTGCATGACTAATCAATTTTTTTTTTAAGAATGCAAACAGAAAATATGTTTGAACGTGCCTGCCAATGGACCAAGACAATCCAATACTACAAGAACAGAAAAGTACTAACTAGCCTGTCACACTGTCTGTGCTATTTGAGTATCCTATACAAAACCATTTTTAGGTCTTGGACAATACACTATCTCTAGTCTAGGTGAGCCAGTTTGGTCTAGTGGTTAGGGAGCCGGACTCTTATCTGGGAATACCAGGTTTGATTCCGCCCTCCCACATGAAGCCAGCTGGGTGAACCTGGGCTAGTCACAGCTCACTTCTGAGCACTCTTCTTCTTCTTCTTCTTCTTCTTCTTCTTCTTCTTCTTCTTCTCCCCCCTCCCCCCAGTCACCAAGGAGGAGGAGGAGGAGGAGCCAGGAGAGAACTGCAACAGATATCTGAAGTTTCAGTCTTTCTCTAGCATAGAACCTGCAGAGGAGTAAACTTCCAGAGGAGCCCAGCAGCCTAAGCCTCCTCCAGCAGGGTGCACTGGGAAACCTGCTATTGCCTGTTCATCGGCAGGTGCAATCTCATCTGGATGCCCAGGAGAGGTGATCAAGGGAGATCCCTCTTCTTCCCCCTGTGAAGAACCTAAGGATTGTCACCCTTCTAGAAGAAGCAAAAGCTATCTGACTGCCCTGATGTCCAAAGTACAAAAAAGATTTCCAATCTTTGAAGAGATTGTTGAAAAGGAGGCATGTTAATAGCTTTCAAATTTATTTTGAAATAAAAGACTTTTAAAACAGCTAGAAGTTAGTTTAATTGGATTGACACTGATTTGTGTGTTCTCTAGAAGCATTTGGAGTGACACTGTTTTCTACTGTTTCTCACAAATTTAAGAGACTGGTTACCACCACCCTCTGTTTCTTATATGCACAATGACTAGGTATTTGTGAGTTTAATATCCACAAAGTTTTTTTTAATTAACTGACCCCTTATGAATGCAAGAAACTATATGAACTGGGGTGATAGCAAGAACAGCTTTGAACAGGAAAGAATCAAGTCAGCAGAGAGTGAACGCATTAAATTTTGATGCAAGTGGAATGTAGGATTAGAGAATGCCTCGAAGACCAAAATTAAAAGCAGCCTATTAATAAAAAGGTAAGCAAGTAAGACACGTTAGCTTGGCTGGGGCTCAAGAAGAGGCACTGAAAATAGAAAATACAGGTAAACAATATTTGCATAGCAGGAATGCAAATGAATGGGAATATAAATTACCGGTAAGTTTTGTCCTGCTGGGATCCACAAGACTAGCTTTATTTTATTTTATTCAAAGTGGAAGTAAAGACTTGTTCCCATATAGCCTGTTAAATGCCAAGCAGTCAGTAAGTTGTGGTTTTTTATAGTTCTCAGCACAATTCAGCACTAGACGGTATCCTGAACCAGCAAGCATACTAGAAGCCTCCCTTTTGCATGTTGGTGTGATCATCAGCATATGAAAGGGAGGTTCCTAGTACATTTGCTCATCTGGTATACCAGCCAGTGTGGAATTGCTGTTAGGCTGTTGCATGGAGAATGTAGAAATATGCTGAGCTGAAAGGTCATTTTTCAGTTCAGTGTTCTTACTCTAGGGTCCTCGGACCCCTTGGGATCTGCATATAAGTTTCAAAGGATCTGTGAAGATAATCAATTTGCAGTGCAATATTTGCTCTGAATTTATTTAGTGCATTTTCCTTGGAGGAGCTTCTTAGCTTCAATCAAATTCAGAAGGAAAAGATTAAGAAACTCAGTGGTGCAAGACTGTTACTTTACACTGAGGATATTTTTACTTGGCAGAGCTTAACATACTTCTTAACTGTAGAAAACTCTAAATGAAGCCATACATAGACGTTAACATGCGCACAAAATGATTAGAAACAGTACACATCCTTGGTAGCATTTAATAAACCTGTTCTTAACATTATCCAAAAATTGATCAATGTGGACTAAAAACAAGCAGCACTGCCAAGAAAACCATAAAACATTTTACAGCTTCCTATTTGTGGCTTAATTTTTCAATTTCAGTGCCAGCCTGGAAGGATTTCATTGAAAAAGGACATTATGTTTCAAAAGCAAGGCATGGAGTGCAATCCCAGCTGACAAGTCTGCTCCTTTAAAAATAGAAACAAAAGCATGCCCAAATTCTTAATTACATTTCTAGAAGTTTTTAAATCATTCATTATTTTCAGAGCAAACGATGAAACTTTTTTCTTAAAAAAATAAAAGGGAGAGGGGGAGAGTGAACACACGTTTTATTCATCACAAAGTGATGCCACAGAAGTAGAATTCCTCACAAAATACTCACCCAGCTGATTTCTGTTCTAGTATACGCCTGTCTTGGAAGCCAAGCCTGGTTAGCGCCCAGATGGGACACTCCTGAGGAATAACCAGGTGCTGGAGGCTAGTCTGGGAAGCTGGAAAATATTGGAGAAGGCAACAGGCACACCCCTACTGTCCTTTGCCAAGAGAGTTGCTCTTGTGAATCACCAAGATTTAAGCTGGATTCCCTGGCATATTTACCTTTGCCTACTTGTTCAGGAAAAGCTAAACAAGCTCCCACCACACTTCTTGGATACTCTGCTTTCTCTCCTCAGCACTAGCCAGGGGTAATCAGAAATGGGACGGCAGAAATGGAGCGGCAGACAGCAGGTTAGAGGCAAGCAATGAAATGGGTGCAGTGGGTCAACTTAGATGAAGATCAAGATTGTGTTCAGACACAGTGAAAAAAGCAAGAGGCATCCACTTCCGCAACATACAAGTCACATGGTCATGGATCGCAGAAGCATGGAAAAGATGGGAGGAGAATGTGGGAGAAACACTCGCCAAGATCTCTGGTAGAGCTGGCTGCCTGCTGTGCCAGTTTGCTCCCTGCTACCCTCGGGATGCCCCTCACTGGCACAGTGATTGAGGGTCAGCTATATTTTCGGCTAGAAAGGAAATGCCACAGCAGTGACAGGTCAGCATAACATCCCCCAGGAGGGGCCTGTTGCATCAGCAATGAGGCAGTGCCAATCCACAGCACAAGTCTTTCAGATATAACGTATGAAAGTATCTGCCTTCTTGGCTTCTGTTTACAAAATCTGCCTATGACTGGTCCAAAGGAACTCTGTGCTTGTAAAGCTTCTCTCCTCACATGCCAACACCTTTATTTGACTCAAATGGTGTGACGGATGCAAAGAAATTTATCTGTGTATTAGGTTGCTGAGGTGTGAAGCTTCTGGCAAGGAATTGGGGTGTTGGTTGTGTAAACAGCGTTCAATTTATATTTTTTGTTTTGTCTGTATTGATTGTAGAGGTTTGGTGAAAAGGGTGTTATGAATAAAGTCTGTTGATAATGATGATGATGTTGATCCAGATCCATGCTTTTGTTTGAGTAGAGTATCAGGATAGGACTTGAGAATGTTGCAGAAGCCCTAAGCTACCTCGATTGGCCAAAAGTTCAGCCATCTGGTATGTCCATCAGCTGCAGAAGGCCATTAACAGCTGGCACAGCCCAAGTGCAAGCTAGAATAAGCCAGGAGTTGTAGTTCAGGAACATTTGAAAGGCTGCAGTATTACACTGTATTGAATAAAGCATTATGCCTATCTAAACCAGTAAGCCCTCTTCTGCTGGCAGGACTGAACTGTATTCTTTTTCCACATGGAGAATCATATTGGACTACTGTGGTGGTGGTAGAAATTGTTGTGAAAACAACACTTTTCCAGTTCTGGTATAAGCACCACATTTTCTACTGCAACAGCAACAGCTGTGTAGAAGGCAAGTGGTGATTTCCCCATCCCTGATGTCCCATCACAGCATCAACAGTGGCGGTAGCAATAGCAGGGCCAGTTTCTTCCCCTAATAACCTGTCTGGAGCTTTGAACTGTCAGATGCAAGAGTACTTGGGGAAATCTATGGGACGGTGGAAGCATCTGTAGAACAGGTAATGCATACGGCAATGCTGGAGGGACCTTTCATTCCAGTCCACTGACGGAAGAGCTTGAGGAAGGCTTTCTGACAAGCCAGGATCCAAATCCTTGCTGTCTTTGCCTCTTTACCACCTCAGAGGCACCTCAAAGAGACAGTGTGTAACCCTCATGTGAGCCAGTTTGGTCTAGGGAGCAAAACTCTTATCTGGGAATACCAGGTTTGATTCCGCCATCCTCCATGAAGCTAGCTGGGTGACCTTGGTGAGTCACAGCTCTCTTGAGTTCTCACAGCCCCACCTACCTCACAGGGTATTCTGCTGTGGGGAGAAGAACAGGAAGCTTTGTCAGGCGCTTTGAGTCCCCTTAAATGGGTGAGAAAAATGGAATAGAAAAGCCAACTCTTCTTCTTCTTCATGTCCCCAACCCTTCTCTAATCCACCTTTTCTAGCCCAGAATGTTCAGGAGAGGGAGAGGGGCAGGCTGGTGCATGAATAATCCCACCTTGAAGCCTTCCCTAAGCCACCTTAGAGGCGCCTTAGAGATGCTTTGTTGCTATGTCTGATCACAGCCACTGACAAGACCCAATAACCCCTTTGTCCCTGTGTGCTTGGCAGTTTATTGTTCTTCTTCTGCTCTTTCCCAGTATTTTCTTTTTCTCTTAATATATGCATGTGAGCTCATTAGGGTGATTTTTCCCTTGACACAAATAAAGGAAGTAACAGGAGCAGGTGCAGACCACCAGTCAGACGTTGCTGCTGGATCCCTGCCAACCCTACCAGCAGACTGCTTAGCATAAGAGCGGGGTAAACAGATTGGTTTTTTTCCCCCGGGAAAAGAAAGGGTCAGTACAAGCAGAAGAAACTTGCCTTTGTCAACCCAAGCAAGTTCACATTTCCGTCTTTGCTGAGGAGATCTTTGCCAATAACAATGTATACTATTGACACAGCATGCATGCTTTTTACTAGGCTTTTCAAATCCAGTGATGCTCAATATGTACCCATCTGCCCCCTAACAAAAGCAAGGGAAAAATGGCATAACATGGTGTAATTTCCACAGAAGCAGCATAAATTTATGGACCTAGTCTAGTATCTGTGCAAACACAATTTATGTAAACCTGCAGGAATATCCATGGTCTTGTTTGTAAATATATATATATATAAAGTTGTTTTTAAGATGGGATGTAGATATTTTTAGCTAAAATCATGGTTTGGTTTGGATAATTTTTTAACAGATTTGATTGGCTGATTTAAATATCTCTTAGCCTTCTCATCTTTTCAAACAAGTATTCAAGGAACTAACAGTTCAGTTCAATCTTGCATATTCTGGTGTGATTCCCATTGTAATTTCCCAATCCAGATATTAGGATTCATATTAGAGCTATATAAGAAGGCTCCAAATGGTGTTTGCAGTTTCCCCAGCCCCCATAGATTAGCAGCAAGTGACCATCACACTTTTTCCTTTTATAAAGGAAAATGAGTAGCTAAAGGGACTAAGGAAAAAAGAAACCCCGGCAGAAAACCTGTCTAACTAGACTTTCAAAGTTTAGGATTGTAACTCATATTCTGTAAAAAGACCCAGAAATCCATCCAGCTTCCAGAAGAGTACTTTAAATATTAATCCCTAACAAACTAGAGCAAGTCCAAAAGAGGGCTACCAAAACGGTTAGTGGTCTGGAAATCATGTCCTACAAGGAAAGGTTTAAGGATCTAGGAATCCTTAGCCTACAGAAGAGAAGACTGAGAGGAGACATGATCATGGTCTTCAAGTATCTGAAGGGCTGTCACAGTGCAGAGGGACTGTCCTTATTTTCACTTGCACAAGATGGGAGGACTAGAAACAACGGTATGAAACTTCAAGGGAGTCAATATAGATTAGTTATTAGGAAAAACTTCTTGAGAGTGAGGGTGATCAGTCAGTGGAATTGGTTGCCATGGGAGGTAGTGGGTTCTCCTCTGGAGATCTTCAAGCAGAGGCTGGACCTACATCTGTCCGGGATGATTTAGGAAATCTTGCATTGAACTCGATGACCATAGAGGTCCCTTCCAACTCTATGATTCTATGATTCTAACAACCCTTTTGTTCCCTGTCTTTAAAATGTGAGGTGATTGAGTACATCTGAAAACAAATATCTTTTCTAACACTCCCAGCAAATTCCTTAACCACTTTACATTGAACTGTGCCATTCAAACAGGAGTCTAGATCATTTAGGGCTAATCTGTGACCTTCCAGATATTACTAATCTTTCATGATTCCTTGGTACTGGCCATATTGGCTCAAGTTGGTACAAATTGCAGCCAATTCTCAAAAATATTATTCAACACCAAAGTAATAGAATTTGGTTTAGGTTTTGGGGTGTATTCCAACACAGGATATAATCATCCTTGAAATTGGCTTGAGTTTTCCCCATTCCGACAGTTTGTAAGGAATCTGCCGTTTCTGCACATTAAAGGTCCTGAAACTCGGCGTATCCATATTCAGATTAAAAGGGGTCTCATTGTTGTACCCAAGAAATTTTCTTTCAATTTTGCAAAATGGGAATGGCAGGATCGGGCTTTTTTTGGGGGGGGGGGATCCATACTTAAAAGGGTCATTCTTCCCATTTCCTCTAACCCAATGAAAGCTGTGATTTCATCATCCCCATCTTCCCCATGCTCTCCACCATTACATGCTAAGGAGGTCAGGCTGGCTGGGAGGGGAAGAAGTAAGTAAGGGGAGGCGAAGGAGTAAGAATGAACAGAGCCCACAGCAGCTCAGACACACATTGTAACAAGAGATAAGACAACGTAACAGACATAGAAGTGTCTGATATTAATAAGCATGGTTAGAGAGTAAGAGGGACTTGCTGGCAGCAATCAGACAATGTAAAAAGTGAAAGTGCCTGATTTTAATAACTACCTGACTGTGTACCTGCTCTTTCCTTTCACAATCTCTTCTTTCATTCACCTTCCTTCATTTTCTTGCCTCTTCTTCACTCCTTCCCCCCTTTTGCTGTGCTCCTCGCCATTTCGTGCTGCTCTGCTGTCACAATCCAGTGCAAAGCTATCATTAACAGAAAAAGGGGAGAGTGGTCTTGAATACTCTGGGGTTTTTTCCCATGCCAAGCACAAAGGAATCGACAATGGGAATGAGCCAGTCCATTTTGAGTCCAGGTTTTAAGGTAACAAATTGGAACTATATGAAACTGTTTTCTGTGTTCATTTCCTGAGAATTTGGACTATTCTAGCTATGTCAGAACTTAGCCTTAGACTGAGTACCTTTACCATCCTTCTACACACAACAATTGCTATAGAAGTCATACTAGAAATAATGACATCTGTCATGTTTGTGTCTTTATCAGACTATTAGTAAGCAGGAGGAAAAGGCAACTACTGCACACTACCCATAATCTCACAAGATAAACTAAGTTTATTACTCAGGTATGGATAATGGATTCTGTCATTTCTTTATAATACATGCACTTTAAACCTAGAGAACAACAACTATGTTTGGTGAAGAACTATGATGGAAGCACAGAAGGATGAAAACAGTGGATTGGAATGTCCTTGAAAGACCAATGAGACTTTATTTAAGCCAGGTCAAGATGGCAAGCATTTATTTGCACTGGCAGCAGAAACCAAACCCAACTTGATTGCATTGCTTCAGGTATCATTATATGAGATAGGGACATCAAAAAGGAGGTGGGGAACAGAGCAAGATAGCTATGAAACTTTGACATCCGGGCAGGAAGACCTTAGCTATTCAAATAAATTCCTTTTGATGTAACGGCCTTTTGAAGATTTTGAAGAGATGTTTAAACAAGCTTTTGTAGTTCAAACTTAAAGAAATAATGAGTGATTTTTGTATTTGGCTTTATAAGAGTGAGGGTTTTTTCTCCTACAAAAAAAATCAAGGCCCAGATTTTTCAATAAAGGAAAGTTAATCCTTCAAATAACACTTCAGCTTCTACCCTGCCACCCGGCATAAAATTAGAGTTAGCACAATGTGGTTCTCACTAACGCAGTGGGTTTTCTTTCCCTGCCTCTAGTCCTTCTGAGGTCTCTCTTGCCCTGAAATCTGCTTTGAAGAGTTAGAAAGTCTTCCAAAGCCAATCTGTGATAGTATAGAGGGTTGTGAGAAGAAAGGACGGTAAATCCAGTTACATCAGCCGGATCTAAATGATAACATCATTTGCAAATCAACTATATAGTAGCTTATTAACCATTTCCCACAAATTCAAATGAAAGCAGCCCCTATTCTCCAGCTCACTGCCTTGAAGGCAAAATGGATAAAAGGACCAGAAAGGAAATTCAACCTCTTTTATGCACCAATTATTTTAAGTTGCATAATGGTCCTTATAATGATAAGCTTGAATAGAGGTACAGAAGCCAAAAGGCAGGGTTGTGTGAGCCCTCCTTTGCCATATTTCCTACTACAATCCTAATATTTGGGGATACTGATGTATGGGAGTTGAGCAGAAGGCAGGTATTTGATGATGACCTCAAACCAGGCGTCTACGTCCCTCATCTTCTATCCCATGCCTTAGTTGAGAGTGTGAATAAACATGCATATAAAGGTGACCTTGTTCACACTCTCTGTCTGGACCTCCAGAAGACTTTTGATTCAGAATAAACTCTGGGTATGCAAAATAATAACTTATAAAAGACACAAATACAAATGACAATTTGTCAACAGCAAACAACTCAAAATAAACAGAAGATACAATAAACATAGGTGATGCTAATATAGCAAGATAGTCCAAAAAATCAACATCAACATCAACATGTATAGTGTTAAAATAAACACAGGAAAGATGTCACCAAATAATGATACAGATTGCCATCTAGAACTGGGATGCATCCAGATGTTGTTCAAGCTGTATCCAGAGATTGTTGAATTATTTTGCTACATTTAGATACACAGGAATAAAGCACGGATATTCTGGAACAGCCATGCTTATTCCAGAATATTCAAATATGGAGAACAAGTAAGCAACATCTGGATGCAGCCCTGATGTTACAACTATCTGCACTGAACACAATTATGGGAGCATCCAGACAGTGTGAAAAACCTGCAATTCTTTCAGATTAGTATTTGATTTGCTAGATATAGGGTGTTTTTCCACCGTGCTCCTTTAATCCGGATCTAGGAAGATCCGGATCTAGGGAATGGGTACTTCCCTTAATCCGGATCTAGTAGATCTGGATTACGGGAAGTACCCAATGTGTTTCCATGGGTGGTCTAGCACCCAATAGCAATGGGTGCTAGCCTCCCTGCCGTGGAAACACTGGAGCACCCATTTGGAATTCTGGATCTACCCACGAGGGGTCTGCCTGTCACCCCAGGTGTTTGGGGGGACAGGGGGTGCAATCTCCAAAGCGGCTCCAAAGGCACTTCAAAGTCTGTGCAAAATAGCTCTGGAGTGTCTTTGAAGTCTGTGCTGATCTTCGGAGTAAACTTCGAAGTGACTTTGAAGTGACTTTGGAGTCACTTCGAAGTTCACTCCGAAGATCAGCACAGATTTCAAAGATGCTCCAGAGCTATTTTGCACAGACTTCGAAATGACTTCAAAGCTTAGGTTTGGGGGCTCCCCCCCCAAGGGTGCTCCCTCCCCCTAGCCTCCTCTAGACCCCATTGCCAAACTAACATGGAAACAGGCTCCTTTTAATCCAGATTTTCTGGCGGAAGATCCCATTGTAGACCCCATTAATGGGGTCTACAGAAAATCCGGATTAAAGGCCAAAAAGTACCCATATGATCCGGATTTCCCGAGGCATCGTGGAAACAAATGTGTCCCTAATGGGTGCTGTGGTGGAAATGGGGTCATTTGGCTCTCACCCAAACAGGTTCTTAATGGGTGCTAAAATGGGTACTAAGTGACTGTGGAAAAACACACGTGATCCCAGCGCTCTAGATGCCATCCTGGAACGTAGACCTGATATCCCAGATTTAAGATATTTTGTCGCTATGTAACATGATAAAACACATAATATTACCCTTACATCTGGGCAAAGTGAAATAATCCCAGGAATGCTTTGTTCTAGAATATCCAAAAATAGCAAAATAGATAACCAATGTCTGCAAGCAGTCTATGGGATTCCACCTTTGAAATTGTGGAACCCATGGACATTTGCATTCTTGATTTTCTTCTATTTAATCAGTGTCCCTATACTACCGCCACAATCTGAGAAGTCATGACTCAGAATACAAGGAGATAATTAAAAGGTTATTGATTCTGTGTGGTGCTTTTGAGTGGCCCGACAACATTGCTCTGACAGTGCGGTGTTTTAATATCTTTGAGTATACAGCTGTTCGATATGTGTAACTTTAAAAAAAACCTAGTCTCCGGCATCAAAGTGTTAGGCAAAAAGGGCTAATAAAGAGAATTATTTTTTCACACAACACCTGAGTAGTGACCTAAAAGAACTGGGATGTTATTTCAGCTTCCAAGGTGGAGACAAATGTTGGTAAGCTTGAAATGGCCCTTTTGTACACTAAAGCAAGTTTTAATATAAAACCATAACAACCTAAAATACACTAAGAACACTGGATGTGCTAAATACTCCCTTTGGTTTACAGCAAACATCAAAGATCAAATTAATGTAATAATATATAGTAGAAATGTTATTTTTATTAAACCACATGTATCTTTTACAATTATAATTCAAATTATTATCAACAAATTTGGAAACTGTGTTGCGTTAATAATAGACGATTATTCCTTTGGCACTACAGATGTAATTGTCAATTGTGGAAAGTGGGTAGTTAAGGGAAGAGCTGAAGAGAAGTGCACAAACCCAGAGGACAGGACTAGCATGCAGACTAGCAATCTGACATATCTAGGTGAATCAAACCACAGGCTAATGTATTAAATAGTTACAGTTGTTGTTAGGTATCATTAAGTCACAACTAAGTCTTGATGACTTCCTGGATATATACATTGGTTTACATGCAAAAATACAAAAGTGATTTGCCATTATCTTTCTTGGAAGAGGTGCTGAGTAGTGAAACGGTGAACCTACACCTTCAAGGCAACTACTAAAATTTTCATCTCCACAACTAGTACCATCCTCGTCATGGCATGCATGCAATGTTGACTGAGGTTGCATGGGCTTTCCACACCATCTTTTGGCTACAAATTGTGGAAGAACCAGCCAATAGAAACATGAGGTCATCAGAGGCTCAGATGATTCTCCTTGTGCTAAGGATTCTTGAGTTGGGATTGTTAAAAACTTTGTGAGACTGAAGTTCCTGGAGAGAGAAGTCATAAATTTAGTTGTTCTGGGCCCAGCTTATGGTTAACACATTCAAACTAAGCTCCTTCCCTTTGAGCTAGCAGACACCAAGTTGTCTAATAAAAGAAGATACATTTGGCAAGATACAGATTGTCTTGCAGAATAGTAGAGTTATCCCACAGAAAAGGCACAAAAAGGCTCAAACCACTTGACTGTGTAAATGCAACTTTCAGGCATTTAAGGATTAGGGAAAAATAAGCACCTTGTTGCAAACTGATAGCTTCTAGGCAATAAGATTACAAAAGAATTCCTTGTCTTGTTCTTGTCAAGCCTAACATCACAGTTACTTTGGTCTTAGCATGTATTGGACAAGAAAGGATCTCTCAGTAGAATCTGTCACAGTCTCTCACAGATGAATAAAATGGCCTTCCAGTTAAGTCTGAGTCTTCAAAACAAACATAACATTCTTCAGAAAAAATGTAACATTATTTATTTTCCCAATGACCTGGCAAAAATGCTTCTATTCAAGAAGTTTTTAGTCTTACTATAGTTTTCCTAAAGAAAAGCTTTTATACCACTCAACCCCTCTCTTCCAGAAACATTATCGACTTGAAGCTGTTAATGTGATTGGAAGCACTCCCTATTAAGGCAGAGTTTAGGTTTTAAATAATTCTGTTATGGAGATGCTTTGAAAAAGAACATAACAAAGTCTTGCTAGATCACAACAAGAATTCTAACTGTTCATCACTGCGGAACATATGCCCTTGTTTCTGTATTATTATTACTATTATTTTGCTCTTTTACATTTTATTCATTTTGGTGGCCTCATGAGGATCCACATTGCTCATGTTAAAAACTACTGTTATAAACTTTGCTGGATTACTATTTTTATTTTACGTGATAAGTGATTGTGCTGATGGGATACTTAGCCCTACCACATCTGGAAAGGCATAGTGCTCTATCCCTCATCAAATCCAGTATTATGTTTCAAACAGTCATTGGCCAACTACCTCCAGGACATTTATGAATCACACAGTGTGATTCTAGTGTCACATTCGTTGTCAACAAAGAACTTCAATCTTCTTAGCGATACTAACATATATTAGTATTATTTTTCATTTCCCTAATGAATGTTTGGGAGAAGGGTCAAAGAAACCTGCATTCAGCAAAACAAAGATCATATTTATTATCTGGTGGCAGACTTAGATTAATCTACAGAATCAATCATCTGGTCAGATTTATTTCTGCAGATCAGTGGAGAAAACATCCCACAATAGTATGGATAAAGATAACATTAAACTTATTTCTTCTGCCTCTAAAGCTGAACTCAGAAAACCAAACAGCAGCAAGGTGGACAACATTCAAAACTACTTACCCAGAATCATTCTTGAGTTATTTCATACATTTAAAGACACTTCACTTGAAAAAGAAACAACTGGTAGGATCCTATGCTTCACTTTTTGTAGGTTTAATGCTCAGAAGTCATAATCGAGATTTCTTCTTTAATCCTTGAATGAAACAATTAACCTTATTTCCTTCCTTTATAAAGAGCTAGCAGCATATTGTAAATTAATCCATAACCATCTGGCATTCTTAAGAATTTATATTTAAAGCAAATGGGTTGCATTAATCTATTTCCAAGAGTGGAGAAACACAGAGTCATGTCATGATCCTTATAAATAAATGGGAGGTGCCAATATGGCCAATTCTAATTTTTTTCTCAAAAAGATTCTTGTTTCTACCATTTGTCTTACTATAATATCATTTTAATGGCTATTATTGGTATACAGTCAGACCCCGGTATCCACCATGGATAATAAAGAACGCTGGGAAATGCACTTCATTTCCCATAACTCCAGTGAAATGTCATGAAATTTCACCAGAAAGATGGGAAATCTCACTCATGATGCACTCAATTTCCTATAATTCCTGTGAAATCTCCTGGGATTTCACAGGAATTATGGGAAATCTGGAGCCATTCTGAGTTATTTCCTGTCTGTCCCAGGCCTCGGAGGATTTAAAGGTAGGCCTAATGGTACCCACCGGGGGGGGGGGGCTGATCCGGTCACTGTGGAAAACTGAAACCACGGTTACCAGATCAGTGGATATGGGGGTACGACTGTATTTAAAGTAATCCCTAGTTCTGTAACATAATTAATATTTTGGAGGTCACAATAGGGATGATTCGGCCATAATTCTCTTGGTTCAGGTTCTCACAATTGAGTAAATCATCCTTCACCAACTTTATGAACGGAAATAGTTCTTTCAGTCATACTATTTTACTTATCATGGTAGAAATGAATTACCAATGGCGGAATGAGGCAAACACTTGTATAGCTTGAAACCATTATGTCAAAGCTATGCTATTAAATAGTTGCCTATAGGAAATCAGCAGCTGAAGAAGACGGCAATTGTACAGTGGTACCTTGACATACAAGTGTTTTGAGATACAAGCCGCCGAGCGAGTGATATTTTGCTTTGAGATGAGAGCAAGATTTGAGATACGAGTATGTAAATACAGTACAGTACATAACAAAAACAACTGAGGTGGTGTTTTGGGAGCTGGAATGGATTAATGGGAAAATTGCTTTGAGATATGAGCGATTTGACATAAGAGCAAGGTTATGGAACGAAT
Source organism: Aspidoscelis tigris stejnegeri (assembly GCA_023333525.1). Classification (NCBI taxonomy): domain Eukaryota; kingdom Metazoa; phylum Chordata; class Lepidosauria; order Squamata; family Teiidae; genus Aspidoscelis; species Aspidoscelis tigris. The sequence goes on from JALMGA010000001.1 coordinate 102,119,790, forward strand.
TAAACTCGTATGTCAAGGTACCACTGTACCAGCACAATCTATACAATGCAGTGATTTCTAACATGGAACCACCACGTGCACAGAATAACAACAACTTCTTGAAACTCCAGTGTTTGTCCTCAGGGACTCTTCCCCAATTGTTTTATTACAGCTGATTTTGGTCTGTTGTCATCACAGGAAATCTATTTGGCACAAATGTAACAGTGTTTATTATTACTTTGCAAGTTCTAAGACCACATCCAGTTAATGAAAACAGATCCCAGGGATGGGCCCTAGTTCAAATTAAGCTCCAACCGTATGAACAAAAACACAGGGATAGTCAGTTCACAGCGCCAGGAGGCTACTGGAAATCATTAATTCAGCGTCTCATTCTTTTGGTCATGGTTGATTAATTAGAAATGAAAGTTACATCCTAGCTGTGTCCAAAGTCTTTAGCAGAACATACAGCAGCTGGTCCAATGACATCATTACATACGTTGTGAACATGTTCTAGAGTGTGCCATGGTAATTGCAAATTGTGCTAGAAGCTCTGGAAGTAATAAGGAATTCAAATGAGAGACTATATGGCCATCCCTGCCCCAGAGTCTAATAGCTGGCCAAGTAAATAACATCCTCAAGAGGCCAACTGCATAAAAGAAGTCTACACTGTTGTCATGGTCCTTAACAGCTCTAGGTATATTCATGATAGCTTGGAAACAACTACATTATAGAATCAGAAAGAGGAGACTTCAAAAGGTGAATAATTTAGAGAATAAACAAAGGAGGATATAATGACATATAAACAATTCACAGCAGCTCTACTAGGCTTATTTTCTCTAGCTTGGAGAAAAGCAACAGGAGCAATGGATTGTGCATAAGAGGCTTCAGCAATTCTTACTACTTGTTTCTTTGGATGCAAGACGGCATCACTCAATTGGCTGCTTTCCTGAAGCAGAACTGCTAGCATTCCAAAGAACCCGATTGAATAATTACATCCACAACCAACTCCCATCTTACATGAATACAATGGCTACCTATAAAATTTCAGTTTGGTTCCAAGAATGACATCCCAACATATTATGACTCTCAATTCCACACGTTACATTATTTACGGTAAATAAAATCAATTAACAACAGCTTGTAGAAGACCGTGATCCAATAAGGGAACAGACTGAAAATTCTAGGTAGCATTAGGGATGTGCACAAATATTCATAAAATTTGAAATTCGTATGAATTTGTACAAATTCAGACATTCGTATTCAAATCAAATGTTGGGATATTCAAAGATTGACATTGGGATTCAAATCAAATGTTTTGGAACATTCGTATGACGGTTCGTTATATGTGTGATCCTGGGGAGGTGGGAAGTAGCTGAACCAGTCAAATCTGCAACAGATCCAGAGTAGATTCAAAGAGGATTGAGAGCAGATTCAAAGTGGATCCAGGATGGATCTGACGCTTTCAGACCAGATACATAGAGGATTCATATGTGTTTCGTATCAAACATTCATATCGAACCAAATTCTACAACATTCAAAGGGGATCTATTTGAACAAATATGAATTTTCTTGCATCTGATTCAATACAAATAGAATGCAAATAAAAATTGTGCACGCTGCTATAGGTGGCCTGCATATATCATGAAAAGAGACAGAGGCGACAAACATACAGGTTTTGGAATTTCATTATTGTATCACTACAGGCCCAGGCTTTTATTATATAGTATAGAGTGCAGAGAATGGTCTCAGCTCAGTTCTAGCCATCCAGAAGCAATGTTTTACAAATTTTGAAACAATGATGTGCATATTCAACTCTCCACTGGAACCTGCTTCCCAACAAAATCAGGTTGAGGGAATAGATACTTAACAACTATTCCAGCTCCTTTAAAAAACACTTTCCGCTTTAAACTTCCTTCAGTCCATCCACAAGTATGACTGCTCACACCTTTCATTTCTATCTATTTTATTTGTGGACTTTCAATTCAGGGAAGTCCAAATGGAGGGTGGAAAGTCCACAACTAACGTGGATAGAAATGAAAAGGTGTGAGCAGTCAGAGCTGAAGATGTACTGAAGAAAGTTTAAAGTGAAGGTGTGACCACAGCCCTAGTTAACTTAGTCTGAGGGGAACCAAACTGACCAAATCTTCTCTGGTGAGTTTTATGGTGTTGATGTCTTTCTGGCCAAAGCCTGATACACTAATTGAAACCCAACTAGCAGCTGGTTTGCATAAGCAAAGAATGTCCTCGCAAGAGATGGGCACTTGGCAATATAAGCACAGGCTATCATCAGACAAAGCAAAATAAAAAAGGAACCTCTGGGGTGCCTCAGAGAAGACTTTGAGGTGGAGATTCTTCAAACATCACTCTGTTCCTTCTCCCCCTTGTGGACTTTCTGGGCTAGAAATGTAGATGAGAGAAGGGTTGGGAACACAAGGGCCACACACTGTCTCTTTGAGGAGCCTCTGAGGTGCCCCTTTTATTACATCTGATACAGTTATAGACTAACTATATGAGGATGCAAAGTCTGAAACCCATGTTCACCTCTCCACTTATACATTTCTCCAGTTGAAAATGTGGCAAACAAGACTTCAGTTTTGCATGACAGAAAACAGGAATGAATGGTTCATTAAAAAAGCAGGGAAAAAGTAATTCCATTGGCTTTGCCCAAACAAGTCTAGGGAGGTTAAGATACTTTTCCATTTTAAGAGCTTTAGACTTGTTCCTTAACCTAAGCCTTTTAAGTAAGCAGGATAATAAGTTCTTAGTTTCTAATTTCAATAAGATAGATATTGCTCTTTGAGATCAATTTTGTAGGGTAGCAGAAGAAACACCAATCAGTGAAAGGAAGATCATCAGTAAGAATGGAACATAATCATTCTCATTTCTGCAAAAATAGCAACACCCCCTAGGGACAGTCACTTACACTTGAAAGTTGTATTAATTATTAATAAACTATAATTATTTGAATTTGTAGATAGAAACACACAAATCTTTCTACCCTGTATAGACACAAATACCAAAATATCTTTTTTATATATAAATATATCTGAACACTGTTCTTGAGCATGTTACTTACCAATCAATGTAATCCAGTATTACGTAATTATTTTCTTCTTCTCTTTTGAGGGAGCAGAAATAGGTCTCAAGAAAAAAATTAAGGATTTTGCTCACTTAATTTTTCTTTTTCTTTCCCCCTTGGGCCTTCACATACATTTTTAGTGCCATCCACCCTAATATAACCATCACATCAATGCCCAGACCACCCTCTTTTAACATGGTTCACATGCCCTTATCAAGGTCAAATTGGTATTACCTTCTCTGTTAAAACTCCCCTTACTGTAAAAGGTCTGGAAAGTATGAACAACCTACCCATGGCCCATGTACTGAATACTGAACCACCCTCTCTGAACACCCCCACTGTCAGCCATGTCCTTCCACTATTAAAAGCACAAAAAATATCTCCATGAAATAAAATGACTCTGCTGACCAGCTTTAAGAATCTTGACAAGAAATTAGTTCAGGCATACGCAAAGCAACTATGAAACTGCAGGGGAAAAGATTTAGGTTAGATGTTAGGAAAAAATTTCTAACAGTAAGAGTGATCAACCAGTGGAACAGGCTGCCACGGGAGGTGGTTGGTTCCCCTTCGATGGAGGTCTTCAAGCAGAGACTGGACAGCCATCTGTCTGAGATGGTTTAGGAGATCCTGCCTTGAGCAGGGGGTTGGACCCGTTGACCCAGGAGGTCCCCTCCAACTCTACCATTCTATGATTCTATGAACTATGTTCTCAATATCTCTGACTCTCAAACTGAACACATTTTTGCATTGAAAGTCAAAATAATAACTGAACTCTTACCTTAAACCAGTTCACTGCAGCTATAAATTAGGTATTTCTTTCCCACCATGAATAAATGGGACAACTCATTAAGAGATTAAATACAATTTACATTCCAACTTGGAAGGTATCTCCTATAGCAATCCCATAGCTTCTTCCACTTTGTATGCACTGCTCTCTTTCACAGAAAGAACCACATCAAACCACAGCCAGCAGCTCTTAATCTCCGGGTATTAGGGTTGTCAATCAAATAGCAAGAACACTTAACAGAATTCAAGAAGAATATCACTAGAATTAAATCTAGTGTGATAAACAAGGATATTTAATTTCAAACTCCCAGAAACACTAATGATGGCTCCTCAACCTTTCCTATTCCTTGCTCATATTGATTACAGAAAAACCATATTTAATATCTATGTCTTATTCGTAACTACTGCTAATAGTCACATTTTATTATCAGGTACCACAGAGTCATGGCCAACTCCATGGCCCTTCCTATATTTGGGGTGTTTTTCCACCGCGCTCCTTTAATCTGGATCTAAGAAGATCTGGATCTAAAGAATGTGTACTTCCCTTAATCCGGATCTAGTAGAATCCGGATCAAGGGATGTACCCAATGTGTTTCCACGGGTAGTCTGGCACCCAATAGCAATGGGTGCTAGCCTGCCTGCTGTGGAAACACCGGAGCACCCATGTGGCAAATCTGGATTGGACCACAAGGGGTCTGCCTGTCACCTCAGGTGTTTTGGGGGAGGGGGTGCACTCTCCAAAGTTGCCTTCGGAGATTAGCACAGGCTCCGAAGACAAACCCCTTATGAGAGAGGTGCATATTAATTAGCTCCTTGCTTGCATCTCTCCTGTGAGCGCTGATGAGTCAGCCTTATTAATATGCACCTCTTTCCATGCCTGGAGGTAACAGGCAACTCCCAAGTCAGCCTCATTAATATGCACCTCTTTCCATGCCTGGAGGCAGGGGGTTTCTCTGTGGAGCCTGTGCTATTCTCTGAAGTTGCCTTCAGAGGGACTTAGGAGCCTTTGCTAATCTCCGAAGGCAACTCAGAAGGGATTTCGGAGCTGCCTTCAGAGGGCAATAAACAATAAACAAAACCATAATAAACAAATAATCACATGACAAAAAACCTAATTTAAGGATGGTTAATAGTTAAAAAAACGAGCATCACTAGCTGAGCTTTTAAATTGATAAGGCTGCATTGATAAGGCTGACTCTCCATGGGGTTCTTACACAAAAATTACAAGGACAATCCAAAGAGGAGAAAGGTCTCTTATCCTAAGGCTGTGATCACACACAGAAGAAAGTATCTCTGAGGCAGCCCAGAGCCAGTTCTACAATCATCATTCACCTGCCAATCTGTTCCTCCCATTCTCATGAACAACATTCTAAGCTAAGAAAGTAGACTAGGGATGGGATGAGAAGTTTTCTTTTTTGCTGTTTCTGATCACAGCCAAAGATACTGTAACAGACACTAAGAGTTCCAAGCAACCTTTGGCCTATACTGTAACTTCTTGCTGGTACTGTGCATTGTTTGTGGAAATCGACCCTGAGTCTGTGGGGAAGAAATCTTGCATGAACTTCTGAAGTCTCAGAAAAATAAATACACTCACTAGCTTGTCCACATAATCGTTAGCCACAGGTTTTTAAGTTCTCTAAGGCTGCATCCCCACGGTCTCCAGTTATTTCGCTGCAGAATCAGGGCATCCTTAATCCACATTGTAGTTCCAATTAAGAAGTCCCCACGTAATTGAGGAGAGCGTGGGTTGAAGGTTGACATCACCATGCCCTGTCCCGCGTGGTGCAGCGATGACAGAGGAAATCCCTGTGAAACGCATCCAGGTTGCACCACCAAAAATGCAACACACACTGGAAATAAGGGGGGGGGAGAGACAAAAGGAGGGCATAATAGGATGGTAAAAAGGCTCATGGCTTGAAGCCGCGGCTCTGACTTTAGTGGACATGTGCACTTCCGCTTGACAGCAATCACACCTCCACTTGACAGCTAGCCTCATGTTCACATCAGCCTCCTTCTAAACCCTTGAAGCTTGGATCCCTTTTCTTATCTTCTGTTCATCAATGACCCACGCCTCCAGCTACTACCATTAATCCTAGCTTTGGAAACCATAGCTTTTGGCAGAGAATGAGTGATCCTGCACTCGTGCGGAAAATCTACCCATTTACCCACACGTGCCTTGCTGATCGGGTGATCAGGCACGGGGGGGGGGGCATGCTTTTAGCTTGAGAGGGCAAATAAGAGCTCATTTCATCTTAATTTCTTTGCTGCCTTAATTTCTTTCCCCAAGCAGTTGCGATCACAGTGCCCACAGCAAGGACAGTGAAACCCTGCCAGCTAATGCTCCGATTGCAAAACTCCTCCCCCAATAACCCAGGAGCGTCCCCATGACTGAAGGTAATACGTGCTTGCCTCCTAATTTGGAGTGAGAACAGTTGGAAAGGGGGTATTCTGCTGCGGATTTGTGCTGTTTGCCCTGAATGTAGAGGCTATTCATGGGGACGGCAGTATTTTAATCATGGGGATGAGCCCTAAATAAATCATTTTCCCTGATGTGTATTAAAGTTGGATAACAGTTAGCGGCTGAAGGTTGTGAAGTTTACTTTAAGTAGCCACTTTGGGTAGCTGCAATTCAAAGAGACACATCTCGCTTTCATTTATTTTTTATGTGAAAGACTTAGGCTATATTCTGTGTAACAGAAAAAGCAGTTCAGAAGTGCCTCAAAGACATTGGTGTGTGATCTCTGAGGTGGGACTGTTCACACACCAGTGTGCCTTTCCCCCTTCCTTAAACATTTTGTGCTAGAAAAGATGGATTAGAGGAGGGATGGAAACATGAGCGCCACACACTGTCTCTATGAGACACCTCTTTTGTTACCTCTGAACACAGTCTAAGTCTAATGTAAATAAGATCTAAATCATGAAGAATGAACAACAAATCACATCCAAGGAATTTTGCTGATACATTTGACTCTTCAAACAGCAGCTACACTAGCTCCATTTTTCTACACTGACCTCCATATTTATATATCTGGTTTTTAATACCGCATTGATTTGCTGCAGGCTTTCTCTTAAAAGAAAAAGGAGGAAGTGGAGACTATTACTAGATGCCTTTTCGCTTTTCATAGTTACAGTACTAACCGCCTCTTGATCTGTTCTGATCATCTGGAATAGAACTGGAGTACTCTGTCTCCTTATTAACCTTCCAGCTTCTTTCAAAGCCCAGAGGAAAGTGAGTCTTTCCAAATTTTCAAAGTTATTGTTTGTCACAGTATGCAAATTAAGCTGAAATGAGGTTTCTAAAAGCCTCTTCAAGAAAATAAGAAATAAAATGTTTATGCTTGCCCACAGCTCCTAATCACATCTATTTCAGGAAAGCTGACATAGCTCATTTGTTTCAGTTTCAAGATTTTAAATAGATGTTGAAGAAAACTTATGATTGGCAATTCAGTTTTCCCTACTTCTCCTATTAACCTGAAAATGGAATAGAAATACTGGTATTTTATATACTGTACATAACATGAATCCATGCAGCTCATCTATCTTGATTTTAACCAGCTAAGTATCAATTTAAATCCATGTAACAACTCATGAAATATACATTTTGTATAAGACTTTTATATGAATCACTACTCTGTTTTCTCTCACCTCCCCATAAAAATCTAAGATTAAAAAATCAATAAGAAAAAACAGAAACAAAACGAAGATACATGAAAATCCTTTCAATATTAAAGCCAGTTGTCAGTACAACTGACTACATCCATCCTATCAAAGATTTTGAACAAGTTTACTGGCTTGGTCCTCTCAAAAATCTCATTTCTTCCTTTAAACCTAGTCTTGAGTCAACTTTCCAAAATGTTTGTGTGAAAACAAGCATTACAAGTAGTTGTATGCTAGAAAAGTGAAAGCAAGCTTTTTTCAAGTGAAAAGATGAGCTCCAATAAAAATAAGTAAATTTGCAGTCCCCTAATATAAGCACCCAATATATATTTTACTAAACCACAATGTTAGTATAGTTTTTTTTTTAATTTAAAGTAAGTCACCAACAGAGATTAGAGGAGGATCCTTTGTCAGTTATCACTCTGTTAGCCTACATAAATTCCCCACCGAAAAAAAGAAAAATCATCCATTGTTCAAAGAAGGAAGAACCTTCAATTACCGTTTTAAACAATACTTCCTGGTGCTGAAAAAAACGTAAATATTTACATGTAACACCATATTTATAGTTGCCTCTACCCTGAACTATATGTACTTCTTACAAACACATAACACAACAATGATCCCCAATCTACAACATCATACTCACAGGAGACATATTACTAATCTCTGGGAGGCAGTGAATTTTCTCAGCCATTTGTTTGCAAAACATCTTATAGTATTAAAGACTAAGTAACAAACCGACAGCTGGGATAAACAGCAGAGTGCTTACAATAATACGGCAGACTAATTTGCATGTCAATAGAGGAGTCCCCAAGGGGGCTTGCATGTTCTAAAGATTTAGGGTCTGCTGGGAAAGCCTTTGGTCCTAGAATTAGTGTGCTACTTAGACAGTACAACAAAACCACTTCCTCTATTGTCTTACAGAACTGTCCACCTCTACTTCCAATGAAACATAAAAATAATTAAAATAAGTGCTATTAAAGGGTCATATTAAAACTGCTGTTACTGCTCCATTTTTTAATTTTAAAAAATGATTTCAAAGTGAACTTTCTATACACCATGTACAGAAAACTTTTGATGGGAAACAAATTACAATCAACCTAATCCCTTATTACTGGTCCATCAGAGAGATGAAAGGAATACAGCTGGTTAAACTGCAAGAGTTACACCCTGAGATACAAACAAGTAAAAAAGAAGTCAGCTTTCTATTAGAGGACAAGGCAGTAGTTCTTCTTTCACCATATCATAATAAACAGTCAACATTCTTAACAATTCTGTTCCAAAAAAATCTTCATGAATATGAAAATCTCAATCAGGGAAGCTGCTGAAACTTAAGCCTATCCCGTCAAAACACTGGTAAAATGGTATGTCATACCAAATCTTTTTAGTAGCCCCTACCTTCTGAGTACTGTGATTCACTCCCCTATTCATGCATAACTTGAGACCCACAAATTGGGAAACAGTGGATCTTAAGGCGCTACAACCAAGAACATCCTCCCACCTGTTCCCACCCCACTAACCACTGTAGTAGGTGGTGGGACCACCGAAGTGATTCATCGACAGATTTCAGAGCATGGGCAGGTCTTCAGGCCTGGCAGAGCCTTTGCCTAGGTTTGGAACAACCTGGGAGCGAGGGATTCTGGGAACACATGGGCTACACCACAGTGTCAGAATGGTTAAACTATGTTATATTATTATTACTACTACCACTGTTTTTAATAGGATGAAATCCTCAATACAGTATTTGACTACTATATAGAATAACAGAAGAAACGCAGAATTTTATCTTCAAACGTGATTTAAAAGTGGCAAATGTCTAGAGCTGCAGATTTTCAGTATTCAAAGTATTATTTTACTGCTGTCCTATAAAAATCTCAAAATAGCCTGTATAAAAAAAGGTTCAAACAACTTCTATTAATAAAATAAGGTAATTGCTAACAGTGGGTGGGCAAGGGGAAGCCACTCACCACTCATCTTGGATAGACACAGGAGAAAAGTGTCCTGCATATTCACACGCATTTGATTGTAGATACCTCAGGAATGACAGAGGAGAGAGTATTGGAAAGGGCCGACACCATTATAGAGACAGCTATCCATACTGCCAGACAGAAACAGTAAACTGTTATACTGCTGTGAGAATCTTTAATATCCCTGCACTACAGCTCCTATCAACCTCACCCAGCCTGACCACTGATCAAAGGCATTGTTCAGGCACATGTGGAAGGCAGATCGGCTGTCATGATTTTTTAAAAATACAGTTTACTATTGTTGTTGTCATCCTTCTTTCCTGAAAGGCAACAGAAAGAGCTTGGCTATGGAAACCTGAGTTTGCCCAAGCCCCACTGCTTTCCTTCCTGGCCTTCCAGGTGTGATTTAAAAGAATGTAAACAAGACATTCGGCACCAGGTTGGCTGCAGGAGTTGCCAGAAAGATTATTTATTTATGTATTTACATTTTTATCCTGCCCCATACCCTTGGGTCTCTAGGCAGGTTACAACATTTAAAACCAAACATTATTTTAAATCTTTAAATCAAAGATGACCTGTAGTCCAACCAACAACTCCAATTAGGAGGGTTTTTTTCTTCTGTCAGTGTTTACTCCCTTATGCTCTCCATTACCCAAAGTACTGAAGCTATTTTAGCCACACCTGGGAAGACCTGGTGAGTTTCTATAGCAGAACAGGCATTTGAGCTGAGGGTCTTAACCAATGCACCACAACTATTACTAAGGCCAAATTAAGTGGTTTGAGACCTCATTGATGAGAATGATAGAGTTAAGTGTGGTCTGTTCTTACCTATTGAAATCAATGAAGCAAAAAGTGGTTTATTTTGGCAAAGATCATGCATGTTAACAACCTTGCAACACAATTATAACAGCAATGGGGGAATTTATTAGTTTGTTCAACTTCCATGAGCTGCCTGTTCTCTTACAATAAGAAGAAACTGAGAAAATGTTATTTAGAAGCTTACTTAATTACTTCCTTCTCACACTTTATGAAATAATAGCAATAACAACAACAACAACAACAATAAAGTTATAAATGTACGGTGTAATGACTAAGGTTTTATACTCTGTTTCCCCACATGTTTCGTATGCTTTTTTCCTACTTGAACTATGTGCTAGACTGTATGAATAATATGTAAACCATATAATTATTACAATAGAGTCCATAAAGCCTTCAGTCTCCTTGGATCTTTAATGTGAATGCCTTAACTTTGGTCACTACCTGGGACATAATTAGTAATTAATCACTGTACTGTCTGACCACACTCTATTTTGTAAACATAATGTTTTTAAAAAACTTTGCAGATTCAACTACAGTATGCTGTAAAATCTACTGCTGGAATAATTACTAAGAACACGAAGCTAAGAGGAGTCCTGCTGGCCACAGCCCATTTAATCCAGCATCCTGTCCCAAACAGTGAATCCACCAATCGCTCATGGGCATCTCAAACAGAAGACAAGGGAAAAACTTCACGGGCTCTCAAATCCCAGCAAATGGTCTTAGAGGCACCATGCCTATCCCCCCCCAGCCTGGAAGATCCATTCTAAGAGCCATTGATAAGCATAAATATGTCTAACCCTTTCTTAAAGTCATCTAGGCTGGTTGCTGTTATCACCTGTTCTGGCAGCAAATTCCATAGACTGATGACCCTCTGGGTAAAGAAATACTTCCCCTTGTCCCATTCACCAACAGAATTATCTATATCTTGCTATTCTGTTTGTTTTTGATCCCGGTATTGCTCTTCAGAAAATTTCATAGTTCAATCACGGATTACATTTTGGGTAAAAGGACCAAAATGATGTAATGCAGCTTTCTTTGAACTGTTACAAAAATTTTCAAATGATAAAGCAAAATGTCAAATATTTGTTAAGATTTGTTCATGCAGTCAACAAGAACTGAATGTGACCTAGTGGCACCCGCCTTCCATGCTGACAACATTACAGACTCTTTGTATAAGTTTAGAAACACTTTGTATAAGTTTAGAAAATTCATACAGTTCTTGCAGTACAGATTTATGATGCAAAAACCTGCCTTTCCCTTCCTTCCTTCCTTCCTTCCTTCCTTCCTTCCTTCCTTCCTTCCTTCCTTCCTTCCCATCTTGTAATTCAGAGTTGATTTATGCCAACATTGATCAGTAATGCAGTAACATCATCCAGTAGATTTAGCAGTTTACATCCCAAAGTGCAAAACGTCTAGTATTTTGTGGCCTAAGCTAAGGAGGTCAGAAGGGGTCAGAAGAATGCTTTTAGCATCCATTTATAACCTACATTAGAAAAAAGCAGCAGCAAAGGACTCAGGAATGAAGATTTACTATCTCAGAGAAGAGATCTGGTTTTACAAGATCTTTCACAGATAATGTCTTTGATTTAAAAGCTCTGCTGGTTTTTTATGCCAGACTCTTTTCCCTCTTCGCTCCACAGAAGCACAGAATGTAGGTGTTGGGACTTCCAAAAGAGTAATTTCTTTGTGACTAAGCTCCAAAAGATGAGATGGGGAAAATATTTCATAATAAAATACAATTTTCCCATATTATCTTCTCAGGGCACAAACACACACATAATCCAGCAAAAGGCATTAAACAAGTCTTATCCAAGTTGAGACTCTTGGGGACACCCATATCTTCTTTGCAAAGCAACCCTCGCCCAAAAAGTCTGTACTGTGTGTAATTAGTAAGAATATAATAAAAAAAATAGGCCTATGATGCTGCACATCTTACATAGCTACAGAAACTGGAAAGAGAGTAGAGATTTGTTAGTGTCTCTGCTGTGTACTAAAAGACAATGAGGATGTTTAAGGACAGTTCTGGGCAGCTATCTGAGGCATTCCTTGTCAAGCCAATGTGGTGCAGTTTGTGTATTGCTACAAAATGGCCTCACTGGCTTCAAGACAAGTGACAGGACACAAAGAGAAAGGAAGAGGCACTATAACTGCCTTTTGGGGTAATATTACATCAACTCTGCTCCATCCTTCAAGCCTTTCTTTTCTTTTTTCAAAAAAAGTGAGAATCTGGTCTGGTGGCAGTTGGAGGTGGTCCCTTTTGGCTCTTGGGTGAGCTGGCAAACAAAAGCTCACCAAAAAGAGGGTGCAGTGTCTCTGGAAGTTACGAGCCCTGCCATAGATGGTCCAGCATAATGAGCCTCTGGCATAGCAGCTTTTTAATCCATAGGAAATGGCTCCCAGACATGCTGAGGGTCAAAAACAGCTGCTGACATGTCCCTTTGAGGCCCATTGGATGCTTCCTAGTCCCCACACTATGGCCGCCCCCCCAAGCAACTTGTTTGCCTCTCTATTGTCCCTCTATTCCAACGGACTTTAAAAGTGCTGTTCAATTCCGGAATAAGCGTGCCCATGAGGTTTGGTAAAACACGCATTTTAAACGCACCTACCATCCCTAAGGAAGCGTGTTTTGTTTGCCCACATCTTTTTCTCCTGGCCTCCTCTCTGCTTGATAGGGTGCCGGTGGGAATGGGGAGTGACTACGATCTGCGCGGCCACAACCAAGGAGACAACCCCCAACAAGTCCAAAAGAAAAATAGCCATTTTTACAAGCTCTCTGTTCGTCTCCCTGCCCGCAAAACCCACCAGAAACATTTATCACTTTGGGATCCAGAGCTTGCTTCCAAAGATAGTGATTTCACTGTAAAAATCCACCCCCTACAGCAGCGGTTACACTGTAGCAATCCATCCACTTCACACCTGATAACAATGTTGCAATTCTGCACAATTCTGGCTCTTTAAAAGTTCTGACCTTTAGAAAGGGAAAAAGGAAGGAAAGCTGCTGCAGTTCTGGGGGATGTGTGAATGTTTAAGGCTGGCAGAGACAGCAGAGCCAGGGTGCTTTCTTCAGAGATCTTGGCCACCAATCCCTGCCCCTTTTGCCACAGAACGTCTCCATGCACAATGTTGCTAGGAATACCCGCGGCTTCCAAAAAGTGTGCTGGTAGTCTTGTTTAAAGGGCACTTTTTTCCATGCATTTTCCTCCTTTTGTGCCGCTGGAAGCTCGGAGAAAAGCCGTGCACGGAGACATGGCAAAAGAAGCTTTTTAACGGGCTTTTTATTGCTTGGGGACGCAGTGTATGTGGATGCACGTGCAAGTATATCAGGAATGATTCAGAACCATTTAAATTACCATATTCCCACAGAATAGCCAAGGGTTGGCTGTTTTTCCTTCAGAAGGGAAACATTAAGATTTATGAATTAACAGACATACCAAAAAAATGCTGAAAACTGTGCACTGAAGCATTGATGGTAAATATCTGGGCTATATAAGCTCTAAAATAAGATATGCTGAGCTGGATTTGCAGCAGGCCTCGCCTGGCTTCCTTGTGAAGGTGAGTCTAACCTCGCTTGGCTCAGTGAGTCGGCTCGGCAAGAACTATTCAGTGACTGTAGAAGGTCATACAGCATAGCCAAGAGTGACTTGGGTCCGAGGCACCCTGAGCCAACCAAGTGATGCCTGAACTGGATTTTTTGCCCCACAAATGGGATTCCTGCACATCTTTAGCACATGTTTTACTGCAGGGACGGAGAACAAATGGCTCTCTAGATATTGTTTGAACCTAGCTCCTTATCAACATGGAAGTCATTATGAGTAAAATGGAAAAGAATGCAAATGAGGAAACCTCATACCATGCAATCTGAAGCCCAATTTGCACTGTGCCTTATTCTGGGTCTCAGAACAGGGACTTGCCTCCCACATGCTAGTGCAGGTTCCAAATGAGATATAATCCAGAATGAGGCCCAGTGCAGAGATGGCCTGAGGCTAAAACCATGTATGGAATGCACTAATAAGTACCAATCTTGACAGCCAAGCAAAAGGTCTTAAAGGACTTCACCTTTATGAAGTTTTGGAAAAAGAGAAAAGGGTGGGTTTGCTCAATACTAGGTATACTCAAGCCACCAGCCCTTGTTGACAGCCATTTTGAAGCCAAAGTCTTCAGAGGCAAGATGCCTAAAGCTGTTTTTTATACACAACAAAAAAGTAGCTCAACATGTAGCATATAGCTTCTCATTTAATCTCTAATCCACATTTTCTAGCTTAGAATGGAGAGGGAAGGGCAGACTGGCATGTGAAGGCCCCCACCTGTGAATCATCTCTAAGCTGTTTCAAGAATGGATTTATGTTTGGTTGGACCTGTCACACTACATCAGATCAGTCCATTTGAGGGCACAATGATACCTCAGATCACTTTTAGCTAGATTGCACCAATCTAATTTAACACTCATTTAATGTGTCTTTCTTTGACCACAATGTTCAGTCTTCTCAGACTCAGTCCAGTGATAGCAAACTTTTTCCTCTCCACCCCTCCCATCCTTTTCCTCCTTGTCTCCTCTGTGATTGGATGCCATCCTGTCAGTCAAATTTAGACTTGCCAGAGAAGGGTACAATCACCTCCCTCCTTCCCTTCCCTTCCCACCACCGCCTCTTTCCTACCCTTTTTGTGGTACAGCCAAGAAAGGGGAGGGATGGAGGGAGATGCTTGCATGTGGCTTTTCCTTCCCTCTGCACTTGCAATTCAGAGAGAAAAGAATGTCCTGTGGATTCGTCTCCTTCTACTCCTTTCAAAACCCTCTGCAGACCTTCTTTGCTGATCACCAGAACTCTACCCCTTCACCTGATCATTATCCCCCTCCTCGTTTATCTATCAAAAGAGGCAGAAAGAAACTACAGCTGAGGAAACCAGAATCCTTGGTCACCTTGAAGATTTCCATCAGTTTTATATCTGACTCTTGTTTTTCATCCCAGCGATCAGGCTTATAATGAGAAGGTCTGCAGAAGGTCTTGGAAGGAGTGGGAGACCAGGCCTCATGGAGCATCCTCTCTCCCTTTTTGCCCTTCCTTTTCAATCTGTATTGTAACTACAAAGGGGACCACAAAGACACACACACAGAGATAACTCTATCTTTCTTTTTCTCTCCCACTCTTTCTCAGTTGTAACAAAAAAGGGGGAAAAGATAGGTGTTGTCGTTGGGCAAGGAGATGATGGTGGATCAAGGTCAGGCATTGGCCCCTTTGTCCACCCAGACAAGTACACTAACTGCCCCCAACAGTCCTCTTGTGTGATCACACCCTGAAAATTTAAATTGACTAAGGAGCAGGAATGGTCTTCGAGTTGGTATCAGAATACTGGATAAGTAGAATTTTTGAGGGGATAGCTCAGAGAAAAATTAGAAGGGCATTTTGAGGTGTGATCTCTGGACACCAACAACTGCCTGAGATAGTCTTAAGAACAAGAGGAGCCCTACTGGACCAGGCCATAGCCCATATAATCTAGATCCTGTCTCACACAGTGGCCTACCAATTGTTTATGGGGATCTCAAGCAGAAGAATCAGGCTAAACTTTTACCTGCTCTCATTCCCCTGAAAATGGCCTTAAGAGGCATCATCCTCTCAAGCCAACCCGGAGGTAAAACACGGGCATTGATTCTTGTAGCCATTGATACACTTGTCCTCCATGAATTTATCTAATCCTTTCTTAAAGCAATTCACACTGCTTGCTATCACCACCTCTTTATAACTTAATAATATACCCCAGGAGACCCATGGATCTATAGCTACTGTGGATCCTTCACTACAGATGCTTTATAATAAATCTTGCCCAAAAGAACCTTTCCTTTTCAGCTTGGAAGTGTGCCTGGATTCACTGCTATAAACAGCATCATCAACTGCAGCAACAGCTACATATATTTCCCCTCACCTCTAAAGATAGGCTTTTCTATAGTGTGATTCTACCACCCACACTCTTCTCATCACTTTATTAACTGATGACTAGGATATGACTTCACTGTGGAATACAAAAAAACAGCTTTTTGACATAGTGAGGATTAAGTTTCCTCTTAAAAAAACAGCAGTAAAGATGCCTACTTACATAAAAAACAAACTCAAACAAGCCACAAATAGTTCCCTACAAAACAGAAACCAAATGGATCACATGACTGTTTTAAGAGAAAACGTTGATAAATAGGAAAGATTTATTTTCCATATGCTGTTTTTTGTACAAAATTTTAAAAGGGGGGAAGGGCGAAGTGTTTGAGATCAAACAGCCCCCAAAGAAGGGAATTTTTCCCAACTTGCAATGGGTGAATGAATGGAGAAAAAGACATGTACAATTAGTCACTGTCAAAACAATTTTATTACATTACAGAGGCTTCTTTAGGCTTCACTATGTTAAAAATGTTAATGAAAGTCAACATATAAAATAATCACTGGCATATCATTAAAACTGTCATTTCAAACAGCAGTCAAGAAATATTGCATTTCAGAAATGTCACACATCAGGAAAATCTTTGCAAGGATAAATAAATCTATAAGTGCTATACTGAGAATGGGTTGTTGTAACTAGGAGAGAATGGGTCCTTGGCAGGGAAAAATACGATGGGCCTGTTCACACTTGGCTTTATTCCGGAATAGGGGCCTGCTGTCCACATGCAAGTGGCAATGCCTGACATAGTCTAGATTAGCATGCAGACAACAGATTGCTATCCTGAGATATACCCCAAAATATGGCCAAGTGTGAACAGACCCAATGTTGATTGAAACAAAAAATGCATACAAAACATAGTAAAGAACTAGCAGCCACCAAAACCAACTGTGGTCTGAACAGGTTACTGGGGCTCTTGATGAACAATCAGTCCCATCAATGGTAGCTACACCCTTAACTAAGAACCTCAGTGCTAAACCACCAAAGCACCCCAAGGCTGTGTTAGAGGCACCTCAGAGAAACAGTGTGTGGCCCTAGTGTTCCCAGTCTTTCTCTTATCCACCTTTTCTAGCACAGAATGTTTAGGAGATGGAGGAGAGCCAGACTTATGAAAAAACACAGTACTGTATAAATAAAGAAAATAGTCACAGCATGCCGGGTTGCCCTCTGGTACAACCTTCCAGTCATGAAAATCTTTCAACAAAAACATCACAGGGGTTTTATCAAACCTACATCTAGTATGAGGATGGAAACAGTGTAGAAGTTCTAATATACGCAAAGCTCTGGGAATAAAATAACAGTCCATTTTCCAGATTAAATCAAAGATCTACGCAGTCCAACAGTGGCAATTTTTTAAAAAAACCTCCAGGGAATTAAAAAAAGTCATGATGCCTAACAGCACCTTCCAATGTTGACAGAATTTGCCAACATCTTTTTGCTATATCCATTGTGCAAGAGGATTATTCTAAAAATGACTACAGCAACACCAGGAGAGAAATAGACACTTAGGGTGCATTCCCATGGTACTTATTTGCCTCTCTATTGCCCCTCTACTGAAGTGGATTTAAGAAAAGCGCATTCAATTCGGAATTAAGTTTTCCCATGGGGCTCAGCAAAATACGCATTTAAAATGCACGGACCATCCGCAAGGCAGCGTGTTTTGTTTACCCGCATCTTTTTCTCCCCGCCCCTCGCTGTTTTATTGGGTGCTTGTGCAATCGTGCGCTCATTCACAAGTCCAAAAGAAAAATGTACAAGTTCTCTGTTCATCTCCCCTGCTTGCGAAGGCAGCCGGGCTGCAGCCAGAGCTATTTACAAGATCTCCAGCTGCTGAAACGCCTCCCCCATCCAACAATCGTGCGATCGTGCGATCATTTAAAAGTCCAAAAGAAAAATAATTTACAAGTTCTCTGTTCATTGGGTGCCTCCTCGCCAGGAAGGTCCTGGCGAGGAGGCACCACAAATCATGCAAAGTTGGCGCCTGTGGTGAAAACCCGCATCTTCCTGGAAAGTACGGATGTAGTCTGCTTTAAACAGCTATTTTTTTAAAGCGCCTTTTCCCCATTACCGGCGCTGGAAGCCTGGATTAAAGCCATGCATGGGGCCACTCCGAGGCAAAAGAAGATTTTCATCTGACTTTTTATTCCTTGGGAACGCACAAGAATATCAAAAATATATCAGTTTTGCAGTGATAAAACTCCTCACTGGGGGAAAACTGGAATGAGCAATAGTCAACAAAAACAGTACCAGTAAAGAAAGATAGTTCCAATAAGTGCTATTAAGATTTGACTGTTATACTTGGGGGGGGGGGGGGGGGGAGACACACCACAAGTAATGCATTAACTCAAGCACTTAAAAAACAAAACAAGAAACATTTTGGAGACTGAAAAAGGAAATAACAACTATCAGTTCCTCTGGGAGATTTTAGCACCAAGCCACGTGTTCCTTTTCAAGTCATAACTTACCCTGGTTTTAAATTCTGCCTTGAAAGAAAGCCAAGCATGCAAGGGAGAAAAAATTAATTTTAATTTAATATTAACATACTTGGTACCAAAAGCAAAGGCCTGAAGTATACATTGGCTCAGCACATGATGCGTTATCATGATTCATCTCCATTTTATTTAACATAATGATAACAGCAGCTTTTAAGCAACTTTTCAGTGCCTAATTTATAACATGCCTTTTGTGCCCATAGAATAAATTCAGTCATAGGGTATCTTCCCAAAGTATATTTGTGTTACTTAGAAACAGTTTCATGAATACTTTCATGAATCCAAGAGCTCTAATACTGAGAGTTCTTTGCTATATTCAGTTTTTTCCTCTTGATAGCTGCTTTGGTATCTACTTAAGTATTAAATACTTAACACAAAGCCTTAGATAAATTAACTACTACTGCTTTAAGCTACCTTAAGCAAATTTCTATTTCTACTTCAAGAAGCCTACACTCCATTTGAGGCCTACAGATACAATTATTGTAATGCAGTACTAGAGATAACACGATTGATTTTTTTGGGTTCAGACTCCCAGAACATTTTGTTCCCACAGTTTACTATTGCTTCAAAGCCTATCTGAGGGTGTTTTTCCACTGTTACTAGAAGTACCCATTAAGTACTCATTAATGGGTACCCATCGTGAGCCAGTTTGTTCTAGTGGTTAGGGAGCCGGACTCTTATCTGGGAATACCGGGTTCGATTCCTCCCTCCCCCATGAAGCCAGCTGGGTGACCTTGGGCTAGTCACAGCTCTCTTCTGAGCTCTCACAGCCCCACCTACCTCACAGGGTGTTCTGTTGTGGGGAGAAGAATAGAAAAGCTTTGTCAGCCGCTTTGAGTCCCCTTAAATGGGTGAGAAAAGCGGGGTAAAAAAGCCAACTCTTCTTCTTCTTAATGGGTATTTCTAGTGACAGTGGACAAACACCCTTAATGTTGGGTCTGGGTTTTGTACTAGGAACATTGTGGCAGTAAACCCTTGGTGCATAGTAGACATGGGAGCTGGGGGCAGCTAACTTACTACCCACATAATGCACTGGAGTGCAGATGGCAGATTCGATTAGATAGACTGGCATCACATACATTAGGAATGGAACAGCAGCAAAAGCATGTGCCTGACATGGGGCTGCACTAAGTCATCAGAGTGAATAGAATTTTGTAATGTAGCCCCCATTACTTTGGCTGCATCATTCTATATAACACATTTCCAGTAATGGAACTATCA
This sequence comes from Aspidoscelis tigris stejnegeri, assembly GCA_023333525.1. Classification (NCBI taxonomy): domain Eukaryota; kingdom Metazoa; phylum Chordata; class Lepidosauria; order Squamata; family Teiidae; genus Aspidoscelis; species Aspidoscelis tigris. The sequence continues at coordinate 102,139,712 of JALMGA010000001.1, forward strand.
TGTGTATCGACTATTTACTGTATTTATTTATTTTTTTCAAAATAATTTCTCCTAAAATCATTCTGCATCCTATATTTGATTTATCTTTCCTAAATATTCCTTGGTAAATATCCCAGCTATAAAGCTGTGAATATTAACTTTATAATACTATAACAAGATAACACTGATAAAGGATGCAATCAGACACAGTAAAAGGGGCAGCCCCAAAGTGAATTTGAAGCTCAAGGGACAGACATAAAATACAAAAATATGACTTACTACATTCCTAGGCCTCTGATTCTGCACTCTTTTCCCAGTTGGGAAATAATAACTCTCAGAGCAACTCAACTGGGCAGATTGGGCAGAAAGCTCCCATAGTTAATCCCAGCTAGGTACGATCACACCCTGAGACCACTACAAGCAATCCAGAACTCTGTGCAGTGTACAGTAACATTTTAATTCTCTCCTGACTAGGTTTAAGGCAAGCAAACAAGCAATAGAGCAATTTAGATTCCTACAATTCACTGGATATTATTGTTATTCACAGAACATTCATTTTATAGCAGTTTAATGAACCTAATAAAGATTCTGCCCCAATATGGATATATAGATATAGTCAGACAATAACCTTCCATATAACCCTAGGAAAGTGGAAGAAAATTGGTACTTAGCTAACTTCAAGTAGAATGATATATATTTTAAGGTTTTCCAAGATTAACCAGTAGCTTAGCTAGTTCCAATTTTAAACAGAAAAGAAACTTTATTTATATAGTACATGCACAGAAACTGTACTTCCTCTTATTTTAAACATGCTTTAATATCTTAAATACTTTAATTCACTGCACTCAAAAGCATTATATTTTGGAATTGTGATACTGCATTAATAACTGAACAGTTTTCTTTCAATGACTGCACTCATTGGTGAGCATCATTCTACTGAATATTAACACCATTTTATTTCAACTATCTATGACCAATGCATATTAATATCAGTCTTTCATGGATATTGTATAGTCAGCATGAGGAAAAAACCAAAAGCTAGTCCAACAGTAGTTAACGCTTGTGAAGGCTTGTGGGCACATGACGAATTCCTGTTAAATATTAGGAGTAACCATCACATTCTCATTTCTGTGGACTATAGAAAATAACATAAATGTAAGTTAAATTAAAGGAGGTGCCTCTCAATGTTCATCTAAAAACAGAATGGATAATGTTTAGCACAGGCACAAGGAACAAGCTTAACTTTTGTGGTATTGACACCTGTGAGTAAATGTGAGCACAGAAAACAAACACTTCACTGGTCATTTTGGATGCTTTCAGTTCCTCTAATGGTCATCAGGGATACATATCAACTCAGAGACATCAAAAATATTATTTCAGGCAAACTGCAGGGGCTTATCTAAAAATACATTTCTTTCCTGTTTGCAAAAGCACTGCAACAGTGAAGGCAAAGCGGAATAAATCAACAAAATAAATCAGCTCCCAGTGGATCTTTAGATTTTAAGTTTTTAAAACACATACTGGAAAGCCTAGAGTTTCAGAACTAGGTAAACATCCCAGAAAGATGTGTCCAGGACCAACAGAAGCTCCCGTCTTCTACAGCCTGCTTACATTGCTTAAAGGTGAAAGAGTGAGAGCATATCGTCACATAACACTGCAAACCTATATTCAGTTTGTGGTTGACTAATATTCCCAAATCTTTTTCACACTTACTATCAGTATATGTATTTTAGAGATACTCCTCATTTTGTACATGTGCAGTTGTGGGTTTTTTGTTCTAAAGTTCACATTCAATAGAGGCAAATACATTTTGCTGTTCTCAGTTGCAAGTGAGGCTGTAATCAGACAGAGGAAAGAAAGCACCTCAGTGGTGGTTCAGAGACAGCTTAGAGGTGGGATTGTTCACACACCAGTCAAGAACACTGTGTGTTAGAAAGGGTGGATTAGAGAAGGGTTGGGAACACAAGAGCCACACACGGTCTCTTTGCAGGGCCCCTTTTGTTATGTCTGAATGCAGCCTGGAAGAAGATTCACAAGGTTGTCCTGATGACAAAATGCTTAGGATTTTAAATATGAAACATTACACACTTAAAAACAAGTGATATTAATAATTAATATCACTGCTTGCATACCCAATTCCTTCTAATTCCTTCTATCATCTAAACCTTTAAAACGAGATTTAAAACCGTCCCATTAATGGGATGGCCAGACAATGAGAATGGACTTGCAGGGCAACCTACTTGGAATACCCCCTTCCTTGGAACAGATGATTGTCATTTTCTTCTCCCCCCTTTCAGCATTTCAAGGGCATAAATTCGAGTGAGGTTTGCCGGCAAGCCACCGATAACTTTTTGTGAGTGCACTTCGCCAGAAGACATCTGCGCCCCGACTGAGCAGTACCGGCATTGGCCCATGCTCACCACTTGTGTTCCTGGCCTCCCCTCACTCCTGTCCATACCCCTCACCTGCCTCGTCCCTGATCTCAGTGCATGAGCACACGTTCCACCTGGGCATCCCACTGGGTGTGCTCCATAGTCCCATGCATGTCTACCCTTATAAAAAACAGCATCGAGGGGTGTGGCATGCACCAAGGTGGCCATGAAGGGTGCCCTGGATTTAGCTGTGTCTGTCACGCCTTGTGCCCTGTCTGACTCCTTAGACGATGAGTGCACCACTCATGCGAGGCCAGACAAGGGACTCACGCCACAGGGGCCCACCCTGGACCATGCTCCTGTCTACCCAAATATGGATGGCTTGAACTTGGGTTCTGAATCACACCCAGAGGTGAGTTCTCTTCAGAGAGCAAGAGAGCTCCTCAGCTTGCCGCTTGCGGTCTTCCACTGCTCTGTTGTGTGGAGAACAGTAGGCTTGTCAGCTGCTTTGAGGCCCCTTAAATGGGTGAGAAAAGCCGATTCTTCTTCTAAATAAGATCGAAGTGAAACTTTTAGAAGTTTTTTCCTCTCTGTAACATTTTATAAATACTGGTTTAAAGAAAGATACAGTATTAGCTGTCTCCACAAATAGCTGGAATAGAGATGTCTGGCTTAGGAGACTGAAAAAATGTTCTGCTAATTGGATCAGGGCTTATGTAACCCATCGGTCCACTCAACCACTTGTGTAGAGGAGCTCACAAGAAATGCATGAACATAACCATCTCCCCAGCTCAGCACCTCTCATCAGCAGGTCTTCAGAGGCACCCTGCAGCCTATACTAACAGCAGGGGAAGTAGCCATTAATAGCTCTTGTCCAAAGTCTTCTGAAGCAATCCAAATGGTGGACTACTGGTGACGGATGTCAGAACATGTTCTTGTTTCAGTAACTTCTTAGTGGCTTTCTAGAATGTCAAACCATTCCCTTTTCACTGCCACCTGACCCAGGGATATGAAGCACTTGCAATAATGTCATTCTGGTCCCAATCCAGATATCCAGGTTTACAATTTGCAAGCTTTTTCCAGGAACAATACATAAAAGCAGTATCCTATGCTATTAATAAATCCCTGCTTACAGCAGCTTCCATTTGTTGCTTAAAGGAACTGATTTAGGGCCTAGATTTTCATTTACCACTGAAATGCATTCAGTATAAATGAAGCAAGCTTCAGTTCCTGGGGCAAATTTGCACTTCCCGACCCTCCTGGGGGATGGGAATGGTGAACTTGCCTCTGAGTGTAGTAGCTTTCCCACTTGCAAATGCCAGTGCATGCCAACCCACCCGTGCATGCATCCAGACACTTAACCTTAGTGCAGATGTGTGCCTGGATGCCGCCATCTTCTGTCCGTTTTCCAGTGCCAGTGGGCATGCACTGATGCCATAACTGGGACAATGGTGCTACGCCACACAAGCACTGTACTGGCATGTCACGTGACATACCAGCATGCTTCTGTGGTGCAACATCTGCCCCCCATGCACCACAGAGGAGCAGACTGGCTTGCCAGGGGTTGCAACAGGATGCCAAAGAACATGGTAAGTCTATGTGAAGAGCATGAAATCATGCTCCACATGTAGTTGCCTTCCAGTGAGCTCCTGCATGGAGAGGCCATTTCTGAGTTGGAAACAGTCCCTTCCAGTGCAGATATTAAACCTGGGAGCGCACTGGTAGGTCCCTACAAGGTAAGGTGCAGAAAGGCCCCTGGTAAACAGGTTTTTGTTAGTTTGGAATACTTCTCACAGCTTCCGAACTACAAGATGATAAATAAGGTTTTCTCTTGTCTGTGCACATGACACTTGCATGCTTGCAACATGATAAGCACTAAATTCCCAGTTCAGGTCAGCAACCAACATGTTAACACACACTGCAAACAACAGCGAAAGCTTTAGCAGACAAAATATGTAACAAGATAAGGATCTGTTCTTTTCTTCAGGAAGTAAATCAGTGCCAAGTGACAGGAAGAAATGACAGAAAATTCCAGTGCTTAATCCCAGCAAAGGGGGATATTGGCAGCAATCCTGTTCTAAGGAAAGATGAGGTGGCAGATGTGCAGAAGCATGAATCTGTGAAATCATACAGACCTGAGCTACCAGACAGAATCTATCAGCAGTTGTAGACATCCTGTACAAGTTTCTCTGGAAAAGGGTTAAATCTGAACTATTGTTTCAGAATAATAAGAATGGAAGGAAGGTTGCCCTGGAGTGCACCCATGGTACATCTAGAGGCTGTTCACACTTGGCTTTATTCTGAACTATATTCTGTAATAGGGACCTGCTGTCCATATGCTAGTGCAGGCTACAGCAGGCCTCAACTGAGGCCTGCCAGAGTCTGCATCACCACGCGGACAACAGACTCCTATCCTGAGATATATTCCAGAAGTGTGAACAGGCCCCTAGCTGAACAGTCTGTTCTCACAGTGGCCAACCAGCTGCACAGCGAAGCCCATTCTCAGGATAAGAATACACAGCTTGCTTTGCTCACTCTCTCCAAGCGGCTGAGACAGTCAACCAAAGCCAACATCACATCTGATGGTAGCAAGTTCCAACACTTAACTTTATGTTAATAATACAGTATATACTTTTGTCTACAGTGATTCTTCCAGACTTCTGCTTCAGTAGGAGTCTCCTGATCCTAGTATTTTGAAGAAAGAAAAACTTGTCCCTATCCACTCTGTCCACATCAGGCACTTTTATACACATTATTATACCCATCTCAAGAAGAGTCTCCTTTCTCTACCAAACATTGTTTTTCTCATTAGAAGGTTCCTCAAGCCCCATTTTAGCTGTCCTCTTTTTAACCTTTTCCATCACATCTTTCTATTCCTGAGATGTTGCAATCAAAACTGTACACAGCCTTCCACACATGACTTATCCATTGATTCGTGATAAGAGACTTACAATGTCAGAGATAACACTAACACATACTATTATTTTAGTATTTTAATATGCTGAATCTTTTAAATGTTTTTATGTATATTATTGGTTTTAATATTGGTTTTAATTTGTTGTTTTAAAGGCTGTTATCCCACCCTGGGGAGGGAGGGAGGGACAGACAGACAGATATGTTAACATGGGGTTAACTTTTATTTACAGCTGATGCATTTTTTGTTGATAGCTTACACCCCCAAAAAAGTCTTATTTGTCCCGGTCACCTCAGATACCATTAATACATATAAGTTGTTAAAACGTTCAGCTTCATCATGCATCACTTTACATTTGCACACACTGAATAAAGCTTGCCATTTTATACTTAGTCCCACAACGGGGAGTGATCCCGTTAGAGCTCTTTACAATGCCTTTTTGCATGGCAAAAATTTGGTGTGACCAGCAAACTTGGTTATTCCACCGGCCATGCCGTCTGCAGGCCAGTTATAAACATCAGTTCAAGGACAGAACCTTGAGAAGCCTCACCTGGTACATCTCTCCATTGTGAGAAATAGCCACTTACTTCCACCTTGTTTTCCATCCCTTAGTTAGCTGCTTATAAATAAGAATGTCTGTCATTTGAGGAGTTTCTGTGCTCCCAAGGAATTGATTGCCACTTTTCTTTCGTGTGACGGCATAATTATTCCTCCTTTCAAATCAACACTTAAGTTCATTATTGCTTCTGGTGGAACGTTGGAGCTCACAGGAGTTGTAGCTGAGCAACATCTGCACAGCCCTGGTGTGTTAGAGGTTGCAAACTGCCTTGAGACCATGTGAGACCTGACAGCACCCAAGGTAGTAATAACAGCAGAAGTTGCATCTGGAAACGCTTGTATACCTTCCAGTCATTTCACTGGTTTTCAGAACAACAAACCCAACACAACATCCAGTATTGTTTATTTGCATTTCTATCCCGCCTTATACCTGAAGGTCTCGGGGCAGGTAACAACATATAAAGTAACAGTATGTATTAAAACAGCAGCAGCTGGATTTTCTACATCAGGTCTGGATCAATGCAGGCTCACACTTGAGTTTTAATCCACCTTCAAAGTAAGAGAACACATCAACAAGCGTTTAATCATTTCTTTTCCACATTATTTAACCCAACGAAGCATGGATCTTCTCACTTAACTCATCCTGAAAGAAAACAGATTGTCTCACTTTGCTTATGAGCTCGCACTCTGAACATGGAATGAAGCTGGATTAAAACTTAGGTGTGAACACTGTGTTCTTCTCGTTTTGAGACCGTAATGTTAACTGGAAACTCAGGCAGCTACTCTTGCCACCCACCTACCTGCCCACCCCCGGCCACGCTTAGAGCCCCCACTCTTTCTCAGTACCCCAAAGCTCATGGGTTACTTCTGGCTCGGACTCGTTGAACCCTGGAAAGTTCTGAGAAAGGCAGCAAGAAGAAAATACTTTTCAACCACAAAAGCATATCGAAAGGACAGCTGGCTGCTATGTGCAAAGACCGCCCCTCTCCAGTTGTTTACAAGCACACCGACAGATCGCAAATAGCTTAGATATGCCTGCTAAGCTTTTATCTTCCATGCACCGAAAAACCACAGTCGCTTTGCAATGATGTATATTTAAGATACTCCTACCCTTTCTGCGCTCTCTCCCACCCAGGACGCTCTGCTACGCACATCCCACCTCGGCAGACAACCCAAAGCGATGGGTCTCAGAAAAGGAGCGGCGCAGCAGGGTGAACAGAAGGAAGAATTCCTACTGCTTAATCTGCCCCTGCAGAAGCCTCCGATTTGGTCCTCCCTCGCTCCGCCCTCAAAAGGTTTTGTAAAGTTACTACGAAATTATCTACTCCGCAGGTAACTTTGCTCCCCGTCCCCGCCCGCGAGGAGGATCGTTTCTTCTTTCCCTCTCCTGAAACGCCATCTAGCGGCCACATTTGGAACTAGGAAAAGGAAACAGAAACGTCGTTTGCGGGCGGCAGCAGGTTTTCGGATTGGCATTGAGGAGCGCCATCTAGTGGCCGCAGTTTAAAACACCAAAGGAATTGCTGGCTAGACGTCCTTCCTTTTCCTTTCCACTTTCACTCCTTTTCTTTTTATTCGTCTGCATAAAGCAGAAATAGATCCATAGGAGCGATTTATTTCTTACTTTGCAGTTGTATATAGAGGAATATAAATGCATCACAAATTCTTTTTTTAAAAAAATCCACTCCAATGTAATTGTAAAACATGGTTGAAATTGGACAATTGCCCATAACAGCTGCGGCCCGTTACTAAGCAATCAAAGACTCACTAGTAGTCCGAGCTGTTTTGCTGCCTGAGGCCCAGTAAGAAGTGGGCCCGGTTTCGAGCCATATTACTGGGATCCGCTTTTCTGGGAGCAGAAGTAAAACAGATTAAACTACAACTTTGTGTATTTTACGGCAGGTATTTCATGTATTGTATGGCAGTTGGTTAAAGTCCAATCCTTGTGACTTCATTGTTCCTAAATGCATAGAATGACTTTGGAAAAAAGTAAACAGCAGCGTGACAAGATGGAGATGAAGGAGCCTTTAACAACAGAAGGCGTCACTTCAGCAGATGTAGCTTATAATACAGTCAACCCTTCCTTTGCTGGAATTCTCTTTCAGGCAGCTGTTAAAGGTCCAGGAGCCCTGCTTGTCATTGCAGTCTGTAATTAAAGTTACCTTTTCAAGTTTAATAATCAGTTTTCTGAACAGGTCAAATTGCGAGGGGAATCGCTTCCAGAAAATGAACACAGTGATTTTTTTTTAAAAAAAAATGTGCAATATTATGAGTTGATCAAGGGAAAGGGACTAAGTAGAATAACACTCCTGTGGAAGGAATGAAATTATAAGTAATGGAAATTTTTGTAGTTTGAAAATAAACCAAACATCAGTTAAAAGAAGGCAACTATTGAAGGCAGTATATAAAATGGGTTTATAAAAAATCTTAACATCAAATTTCAGTGGAGTAAATACAACAGGAAAACAGAAAATAGTATGAAGCACCTTCAGAGTTTTGCTCGAACTTGATAGTTACTGTGGAAAGGGGAGCAAAAATCTACCAATTGCTTCATTTGGCAGGATTTTCTCTTCCCTTCTCTTTAAGCAGCAGTGATTCTTCATGAAAGGGGGGAAATGTCCGTTTTTGGCTGTGAAGAAGTTTCCCCTTCCCTACTTCTTGGGGTCAATGTTATCACTCTAAAATGGAAGACCAAAAAACTATCAGTAGTTGGACAAGGAGAAGAAACAGCATAGTACTGTTTAATTGTGCAGTCCTAATCCATCCAACAACTGACCCACAGGATTTTTTCCCTTGCAACAGCAGCAGCTGCTGCTCAAAGTAGGGGGTGGGACAATCTCATCACCCTTTCTAATAATACTATTTTTCTTTATCAAAAAGGGAAGTAAGTTCCCCTAAGTTTCCCTCAGGGCACTGAGTTTTCTTCTTTTTTTTTCTTCAGCCATCTCCATGGCTGAAGAAAAAGGTAGAGGATTTTTTTACTCATAGGCTGTTTGGCAGGCATAAGGAAGCTGTGGCCTCCAGACTAGTGACGTACTTAGAATGGCCCTGGGACTCGCTCATCAACCCTGAGCTCTCCTCACCACCTGTAGAGATTCAGGAGTAAGTAAATCCCATTGAAAATATGTGTGGATCTCACCTTTGCTACAATTATGGCTGCTGCCATTATTGCACTATGAGTGGGCCTGTATTCTGCTTGCATGTAATTTCACTGTGCAGACACAAATGTGCATTGAAGTTCTCTGCACGTTTGCAATGTGGCCCCATCCACAGACAGGGGTTGTGCTCCCTCACATTTTCGATAGGATTCAGTTTGGTCTTATGCTTAGAGTGCCGCCAGACTCTTATATGGAAGTCTCTGGTTTGATTCCACATTTCTTCATGAAGCCAGCTGGGTGACCTTGGGCTAGTCACAGCCCTCTTTCTGAGATCTCACAGCCTGACCTACCTCACAGGGTGCCTGTTCAGGAGGAGAACAGGAAGCTTTGTCAGGCTCTGAGTACCCTTAAATGGGTGAGAAAACTGGGGTAGAAAAGCCAATTTTTCTTCTTCTACTACTCCTCATGAATTCCTACGAGTACTGAGGAGTGCCTTGGGTTGTTGGATGACACACCTGACCATCCCAGGCCTCTCTAAAGCAGTTCACATTTGATGAACTGCAGTTCTGCACATGCCTGCTTCAGTGAAATGGAAGCTCTAGGTCTGAACTTGAAACATTCTAATGAACAGCGCCAAATCAGAACAAGTCCTTTTTCTTCTTCTGTGTTTAGTAGAATCAAAACACATTGTTTCAGCCTTAAAATGTTTCAAAACAAAATGTTCTGCACATGCTAGAAGACCTACTATGCGTAAATCCACAGCATCGCTCAAACAAAAAAGGAAATAAACAAAAATGCCAGCAAGTACTAATGTATAAAGAAAAAAAAAATGAGATATGATATATCTCAAGATTATTCAGACTAATTATAAGAAATGCCATAATAAGGTTATTGACAATGTTAGATTGGAACTTATGTGAATCTTATACCTTATCTGCTGGAAATACATGTTAACATAAAACCATTACAATATTATGGAACTGTAAAATTAAAAAAAAATCAGCTGTATCTTAATAAATCTGACATCAATAATAGATGTGTCTATCCCAGTACACAGAAGAATTGGAAATAATCAAAGAATATCAATGCCTATGAATTGAAATACTCTGAGAGAAAAAGACAGCAGTATAACCCATTCTCGCCCCATAATTCTGGGCCAGAACAGTTATAATGTTGGGGGGGTTGTTTCAATTTTGAGGATTTTGTCCCTCATGTAGCCTGAATTAGGGCTTTGCATGGGGACTCTTGTGAGGCAAACTCACATTTGCCTCGCAGTATCCTTACCATTGGGATGCCCACATAGTGAATATCTTCAGCTTTTAATACAGTCCTACATCTTATTCCAGGCTAGATTATTTTTTTCTAGCACCACTTGAAATTCCAAAGAAGTTGAACTACTTCATATTTATCAAAATAATATAATTGATAATAAGTGTGCAGTAGCCTGATAGAGTTTATGTTACTGGTGGCTAAAATGTTATCACAGCTGAATGGAAAGAGTGGAATGAATAAGTCACAATTTATGTTGAAAATTTGGTATGAGAAGTTATGGGACATAGGTGTAAATGAATGTGTAACTTATCAGCATAGGATGATGAATGGACAGATCCTGAAGGTTACTTTTTTCAGATATAAGGTGCCCACTGATTGCATATCTCCCATCACTAGACAATGATTTATACATCCTATAAATGCTGTTTCATTATTACTGAACAAAGCTCACAACTTTATGTGTGTAAGGCTACATCAACATGCAGGAAAAAAATGGTACAAAAGCAACTTACAGGTGGTGCTAGTGTTCTCTTCCTTGAAACCACATGAAAAGCCAGAAAATTGACTTCCAAAGAACATTTAGAAATGGGATAGGAATACAAGCTGCCATATGATCCAACCTCTAAGCTGCTTTTGATCCTCTAAGCTGCTTTTAGACCAGTGGCTCTCAACCTTTGTAATGCCACGACCCCAAAATGAGGTTCCCAAAGCCTCCGTGACCCCAGGGGCGGGGCAATGGGCGGGGTGGGGCAGGGGCAGAGCTGGGGTGGGGGTGGAGCTGGGGCGGGGCTAGGGCCGCTGGCGTCGTGTTCGCTCCCCCCCCCGACCCGGAACTCGTCCTTGGGGGGCTGGCAACACCGGATTTTAGCGGGTGAAGGGTGCTGGCGGCGAGGCACCAGTCGGTGTGGGTCCGGCGCCCTTCACCGCCATCACCGCCTGGTGCCACCAATCTCTCCTCAAAGCAGCGGCGGCGCGGCGGCGTGGTGGGGGGGACACGGGGGGGTCTGCGCAGGCTTTGGCGACCCCGCCGAAATGGGTGCGCGACCCCACTGAGAACCACTGTGAGAACCACTGATCTAGACCATGCTCAAATATCAAAAAGAGAAAGGGAGACATCACTGTTTTGATGCTTACGCTGTGCTAAAACAGGGCAGATAATTAGTTTGGAGACCATCTACAGTTTCTATTGTACTGACAAGAATTTTGGTTTCTTTACCTTTTGTGGACCAAATTGCTGAAACCCAAGTTAAAGTTTGTTTGGATTGAATGAGTTCTCAGCCCGATTTCAGAGCATTAGCCCATTTTATTTTACAAAGTGTGAATGAGGAAGTAGTCTATTTTGGGAGGCAACCATAACTTTTTGGAGGGCATACTATCCATTTCCTCTTGTCCACTGACACAGTTCACTGTGGGCACTGTACTCAGGGGGCTGAGAATGTCACCACTGGGGTGGAAAGAGAGAAGAAAAGAGAATTACATTTTATCTGCCTCTTCCTTTCTCTCAAATCCCTGCCAGGAGGACAATGTATCCTCCATCTCCTTTTTCTCCCATCCCTGAAAGCAGAAGGACAATGTATCCTCCATTTTCCATTGGCAATGTATAAGGGAAACAATGTTTCCTTTCATTAAAAGGGGCTTCTGTGGAAAACCAGAACTCTGCTTCAGAATTCCCACCTGCCTCTGCCTCATATTCTGTGAGAATCCCTGCCCTACCCGGTGCTTGTCTAATGCCATTGCCACCTCTGCTTCAGCCACTGCCTCCAGCCCCCCAGCCAATCCTCTGGAGCACTCCAGAGACGCACAGCTGGGCACTTTTGGATTGTGGCAGTGTTGGCCCAAAGCACACAGATGTGCCTGGAACCAATGGCAACCAAAGCGCTCCAAGGTCCAGCATCAGCAGCTAGAGAAAGCAGCAGGCGGGAGACCTGTGCTGCTTTCTATCTATCTCCCTCTTTATCTGTACAGTACTGGATGAGATGTTTATTTATTTATTATTTACATTTCTATCCCGCCCCTTACCCGAAGGTCTCTGGGCGGGTAACAACAGATTAAAATAGAATATAACAGTAAAAGACATTAAAAATCCAACAAGTATGTTGGAGGGTAAGCAGTCCTTAAAGCATTCTAGCTGGTATATCAGATCAGCAGTTTGTGTGTGGACAGTACCTGAGACATAGGGCCTTTTGCGCTTGGCTTTATTCTGGAATATATCTTGGAATAAGGGCTTGTTCTCTGCATGTAGACAACAGATTGCTATCCTGAAATATATTCCAGAATATGGCCAAGTGCAAACAAGGCTCTTGCCTACCCCATGCCATTTGACTGAGCACCCAGACATGGCCAGGAACTTTTGTAGACTAGGTTGCCTGAATGAGGCCAGCAGAGCACAGGACAGGCAGTGCCACACCGGGCCTTAATTTAGTAGTTGCTTGGAGGAGGAATGCTAGCAAGCTTGCATGCATGTGTCCACTTGCCTCGGAAAATTCCTCATCCTATGTGGTCATAAATTATTTCTGTTATTGAATCAAGTCATCACACCACTGTGCCTTAGAGTGCACTTTGTAAACGTTTAACCATTCTCAAACCACAGGTCATTTTGAAGCACTTTTTTTTTTTAAGAGCCTCTCTGAGGAGTTAAACCCCGAACACACCCTGCGTGCGGAATTTGAATCGTGCAAAAAATGTGGCCTCTCTGTGTGTGTGTGTGTGCCCTGTGCATATTCAGTCGAGAGAAAGCCCCTCCCTTTAGTGGCAGCCGCAGCCGCAGCGGGGTTTTCTCTCCTCAGCGCCTACTATTATGTTACTCCGTGCGTGTGTATGTGTGTGTCAGGTGACTTGGGTCACGCAGTTTCTCTCCTCTGGGAGGGACTGTGGGGCCTTGGCGGACTTTCCTTTGACAACTGTGGCGGCGGCGGCGAGGAGGAGGAGGAGGAGGAGGAGGAGGAGGAGGAAGCAGCCACAGAAAAGGAAGCAGCCGCAGTTGAGTCCGAATCACCGCGGAGTCCCCGCGGGAAGCGCTTTTGAAGGGGAAGGAAAGCAGCCGCGCGGCGGGCGGCGCCATACAGCAGAGCGGGCTTGAACTGCTCGAGAGGGGAGCGATGAGCCAGGTGCCGGGCAAGCTGAAGGAGCAGGAGGAGAACGAGGGCGAGGAAGAGGAGGACGGCGAGGAGGAGGAGGAGGAAGACGAGGAGGAAGACGAGGAAGACGACGACGAGATTGTCGGGCTCGCCGACTATGGGGACGGCGCCGAGTCCTTCTCCGACGGGGACCCGGAGAGCGGCGGGGACGGGGCGTGTAAGTAGCTGCCGCTGTGGAGGAGGGAGGCGGCCCCGTGACTGCGCTGCCAGCCAGGCCCATTGTTTTGGGGCGGAGAGAGAGGGGCCAAGAGGGGAGGAGGGAAGCAGAAGACACCGCTGGGCGCTGCTCCTCCGTACGGTGCGGACTGTGCGGGACCTGAGGGGGTGGAAGAGGCCGCCTGGCGAGGCGAGGCAGAGCGCGCGCTTTCCCGGAGTCCGCCTGGGAAAGCCTCCCGCTGCTCTCCAGAGACTTTTCCTACTGAGATTGATTTATTGAAGGGGGGTCGGTGAGGGGAGGCAGGCAGGCAGGCAGGCACCGCCTCTCCGCCCCACCAGTAGTTGCATAAAGGAAGAGGCAGCAGTGGCAGCGATCTGGGGCGTGGAAGGGGCCCCTCGGTCTGCCTGACCCGAGCTGTTCGCCTGCCTGCTGGAACGATGGCCGAGAGAAGTCACGCGTCGCGTTCCCCCACCCACCCCACTAAAAAAGGACTCCGTGGTGGCAGATGACCCCCCCCCGGGCCGGAGGGAACTGGCCTGGTCTTCCGCCACAGCTGAGGGAATCCGCCTGCCTGCTGCAGCCCGGGGCTCCCTTCCCCTTGCCTAAAATAGTCGAGCTGCCCTCCACCTACCATAGGGTGAGGCAGCGCATAGCAGCAGCAGCAGAGTGCAAACTAATAAGTGTGTGGGTGCATTTTGATTCTGCTCCTTCATAAATATTACCCTGTGCCTACTGTATAATGTCCCCTGCTGCTGCTTGGCAAGGGATATCCACTTTTGGCTGGAGCAGCAGGGAAGCCGGAGGGAGACGGTTCTCATTCTTTCCTGTAGTGCTTCTGCCTGATGCCTCACAGAGATATCTTGCGTGCTGCTTCAGTTAGAATCAGGCAGACACAGAATAAAAGTTGGCACGGGGGCATTCCTCCGTACTTGTATTTTTGCATGCAGGAATGCAAAAACTTCTATAGGACTTGTTAACGCGGCTCACCTTATCATTAGGGAGATGTTGTGAAGTTGTAAGTAGGGGCGTTATTTGTTAACAATGATCTGTGTTTATGCCCTGCCCTATATCAAAGAAATTTTAGAGTAGGTTGCATATGACTAATGAAAACAACATTCAAAAAATAATGTGAAGGTACAGCAGCGTTCTAAGAAATTACCATAAATTTCACAGTAAAAGCTGGTATAAAAAGGGAAAAGGTAGGGGAGTCAGGTGTTACCCAAATAGCTGTATGAAATCTTAAGAGACTTCCTCTTTTCTTGGAAAATGGAGTTCCATTTAGGTGGCTCTGTACCCAGGAAGCTAGCTTTCTCATAGAATTCGGCAACCATTCATAGTGAACTTCAAGTTGTTCCACTTCAGTTCTTGGAAGTAAGAGGTGTGGGCTGTCCCTGGTAATGTTTGGCTTTAATTGCACAGTGGCAACATTGGTGCAGGAAAGTTTATAGGTATGCATTGACCTTTGAGGTCAGCAAAGACGTGGGTAGAGAGCAGGGGCAAATAGATACACAGTACCTTGAGATGGGCAGAGTGAGAAAGAGCAGTGAGCAGAAGGAGGACAGTTGATACTCAGTACTGGGATGGGTGTCAGAATCTGTTTCTCTTTCCTCACTGCTCCTTATTTTGGAACAAATTCTGTCTCTAGTATGAGCTAGGCCAAAACCCACTACCCTGACATGTTTTTGTACACACTGGATAAAGCGTGGACTCGACTAGAGTGCAGAAAATGATGCCCTAGCCCAATGTCATTGCAGACCTCATTGTTTTGTCCACATGGGGTGAAGTGAGCATCATGCTAGAGCACTGGACATGACAAACCTAGTCCAGTGTACTTATAGACTTGGATCAGATAATGGAGACTATGGGGAACCCTTTTCAGAGGCTTTCTAGGAAGCACCACTGGAAACCATTGCAAAAACCAGCCAGGCCAGAAACATTACATTACTTCTGAGAGCTTCTAGGGGCTGCAGTGAGGATTGGAGCACGATGGGCTGTCTGAATGTAGGAGTCTTTCTGCACTTAGCCTTATTCTGGAATATATCTCAGCTTAGGCACCTGCTGTCCACACACTCATTCAGGCTATGGCAGGTACTAGGTGAGGCCTGTCATTGTCTACAATAGCATGTGGACAACAGACCCCTATTCTGAGATATATTCCAGAATGAGGCCAATTTGGAAAAGGCCCAAATGGCACTGTCCCATACTAGAGGTGACCTGTCCCATCTTGGGACAGATTTTTTGTTCTGGAACAGGGCTTTACTTGGTTCAAAGTCTAGTATGTACTATTGGTACCAGAACGTAAATCCCTCCTTCCATTAATTTTGGGCATTAACTTCATACTTTTTGTGTAAATGGAACTTTCAAGGCAAAAAATCATGAATTGATACAACCTGAGCAGTTGAGGTGAAGGAGTAGTCCTTGAATATTGTCTGTTTTGGCTGTGTTTTGGTAAGAAGAACAGGGAGATCAAAGGAGAAAACTGTTGGGGGAAGGGAAGGAGATGTTCATAGGATAGTGATACAGTAAAGCAAGTCACTCCCACCTTTGGAAAGTTATAGACATTATGGATACCTCATAAGCATTTTTAATAGTATTTTTTTGGAGAACGGTGGTACATCAGTTGAAAACAGCTGTGGGATAAAGCGTTAGTATGAGACTGAAGCAAAGAAAACCCAAGTTTTTGCATTAGGGAGGCAATAATTGGACAGTGTTTATTTTCCCCTTTTCTGTTTTGAGGGAAGAGAGATGAGTTTGGATTTCAGGTATTTGGTATTTGAAGAGAATGATTTAATTAAGGAGTTATTTCCTATTTTTGTCATGATGCAGGTATTTGGTGCCTTGTACAAAAATATGCATGTCTTGATGATGTGACCCGCAGAGTTTGAAGGAAGAAAGGAAGGGTTGATTTCAGACCCATAAAAGGCAACTGCAGCGGTCAGCTCCTTCTTTAGAGCTCCTTTGCAGCTGCGAGTGTCAGTCCCAGTACTGCTAACCTCTCCTCCCAGATTAGTCTGCATATATTTTAGAAAATTATTTTGATATATAGATACGTAGATAGGTATAAGGAAGAACAGCCTCTGTCTCAAGCAATTTTCACTTATCTAACTTTTGTTACTGTGTTAAAAGAAGAAAGCATCTTTGAACTGCATTTTTTCCTTTAGCTAGATTTCCTTCTTGCTGCAAAAGCCCAGGAGGAAATTGGGGAAACTGAATGATCCAAACGTTAGAACTTCTTCAGTAAAGCACCAAAGGATGTAATATCTCAAAAGTGCCTTTTCCAGCATAAATCCATTTTTTTTAAAAAAATTCCAGTGCAAAGAGGATGCACTTCACGGTCATTTGTTTTTCTTTCATAGAAAAAGGGATGTGATAGATTATCCCCAACATGAATGCCTTCAAAGTAGCATACTGTTCCATTGGGTGTCTCCTCTCGTGATTCACTAGCTTGCATTCCACCTCATGTTTCACAGCTTCTTTTTTGAACTGATGTAAACGTACCAAAATAGTCCTGTTCTTTCTGGACTTACTCCCACAGACTGCAGGTGGTAGAAGTCTCTTTAGACACAAACCAACCAAACCTCTCTGCCCTAATCTCAAGGAAATGATTTAAACAGTTACATTAAAAGCTTTCTCGCTGATCGTTGCTTAAGGAGCACCAGCTTGTGACTCTTAGGGTGTTTTTCCACTGTCACTAGAAGTACCCATTAAGTACCCATTAATGGGTACGTAATGGCATTTTTGCACCCATTAATGGGTACTTAATGGGTACTTCTAGTGACAGCGGAAAAACACTCTTAAACAGATTTACATACAGGAACCAATTTTCAGTGTTGACCAGAGCAATTCCGTGGGTGGTGAAGGGCAGATCTTGTGGTCCTTCGTTGCTTATTTTGCACATTGTCCTGGAATTATGGTGAAGGATCTTATAGAAATCCCATAAACAAACAAGTATGTAAGAGGTATTGAGGCAGCTGGAGTGAAACTGAAACAAACTGTGCGAAATTTTGTAATCCCTATTTTTCTTGTAGCTGTGACAATTCCCTTGCAGAAGTAACAGGTATTCATATTTCAGAATGAGTGCAAATAAGAAATATTTATGCAAAAACAAAACAAAAAGATTATGTATGCAATGCCCTTTGACCTTTGTATCCCATCCTATATCTGAAGGTCTCTGGGTTGGTTGCAATAAAAACATAAACATATAAAAAACATCACTGTGTATTTGTATTATTTATGGCTTTTTCAATAAAAATCTCCCCCCCCCCAAAAAAAAAGTTGAGGCAAAGGATAGAACAGTGAATGTCAAATCTGGAGTTGCATGTAAGATCATCTCAAAGTTTTTCTTTATAGTTAGACATATATTTTTAACACTTGATTTATTTCTTTTGCACTGTAATATTTTCATTTGCCTGCTTGTATCTAAATAGTGTTTGAAATAGAAAAGAATCTAATTGCGAGTAAAACACAAGGTCTTGTTAATATTAGTTATTTCTAACTACATTTCCTCAAAGTAACTTTAAAGAAACAATTGAACACTGCAGTAAGGACATAGTATCAAAACAATTTTTAAACAGTGTTACTCTAGTTAAGTGAAAATGTTTACAGCTATGGGAATGAGCTTCTTATGTCTTATGAGTTGCTATTCAGTTTCAGGTAAAGCAACACAATTTACTTTTCCCCCTCACATATTCCCTGTTTTAACTGTGACATATTCCCTGTTTTAACTGTGACATATTCCCTGTTTTAACTGTCTATGCTCCATAATTTTATGTCTCTTAGTTTTTGTCTTTTTAATTTTTTTTTAAATTACAGTCTCTCTTAATTTATATATAGTCTTTAGAACCCACGGTATCTTGGGTCTGAACCAGACATTCTATTCAATGCTAGATTTTTAACAGTAATATAGAGCTCTCTAAGGCCGTGTCTTCACGGCAACCTTATTTCGCTTTCCCTAAACCAAGATAACAGAACCGGATGCAAACGCAAATTTGCCTGTTCCCATTACTTACAGCTTAATCGCGTTCAATCCAGATTCTGAGGATGTACGTGACTCAAGGGGGAACTCCATTGGCTACCTTTTAAAAGCCGCTTTTCGGGGCTGCCCTGTCCTCTTCCTCCTGGCGTGAACGTACCAACTGTAACAGACCCCTTCACGGAGCCTAGCTGGGTAGCTGCCTTGCCTGGATGGAGGAAAAATGGCACCAGCAGCCAGCAATTCTTTGCCCTCCTCTCCCCATTTCCCAGGGCACACAGCAGCAGCAGCAGCAACTCAAACCCCCTTCACAGCCACAGCCTTTAAAACAGAAACTCCAGGGCTTTCCTTTCCCTTTTTTAAAGGTCAGAACTTTCAAAGAGCTAGAATTGCACAAAACTGCAACATTGTTATTAAGGTGTGAAGAGGCTACATGGCTACAGTGTAGCTCTAAGGACTGGATTTTTATAGTGGCTGTTTTGAGGGTGGATTTTTTCAATGAAATCACTATCTTTGGAAGCAAGCTATTGGGGGAGGGAAACCCTAAACATGGATTCTCATCCCTTAACACGTTACGGTCTCCACAGTAAAAAATGTAAAATGTTTCAAGCACACGATCCGGAGTGAGACCTGTTGAAATCAGGATTGAGATTCACCATGCTTTGGGGTGGTTTAACACGGAGAAAGTGTGTTAAGCCAAACTGCTGTGTGGACTCCGAGGATTGAAAACGTTTTGAATCCGAGATAAGGTTGTCGTGAAGACACGGCCTTACTTTCAATATTGGCAAGATGTATAATTTTATGCTTTAAAGATACCGCCTGTAATCAAACACTTCAGTATTGTTTTTTTCTTTATAGTATGAAATAACTATGGGAAACATATCATTTTAGAAAACAAAAATGTGGTTGCTACTTGCTTTGACAGAGAAGACCAAACACCTTCACTTTAGTCCTTCTTCGGTCTGTCTTCAGAACCACTGCTCAGACATTTCTGGTCCTATCCATTTTATTTGTGGACTTTTCCTGCCTCTAATCATGCTTCCCTGAGTCCTAATTTTTACACATCTCAAGCCTATAGAGTGTTAATCCAATTTCATTTTTGGGTTTGATCAGGGAAGAGGACTAAAGGGAGCTGAATTCTATGGATACTGCATGGATTTGTCTTCCCTTTTGCCCAAGGTGTGATTACACACTGTTGAGTCACAGAACTTTATCAGAGTGCAAGGGGTGTTGTGATGGTGTAGAGGGGTGGAGATCTAAAAAAGTCTCATAAAGGAGTCTCAGGAGGGAAACAAAGGTGTGAGCATAGCGTCTCAAACTGGGGATGAACTGAGGAAATATTAGGCATTGGGTGTGATCGGAGTTAGTGCATTTTGAGTCCAGCTTCTTAATAAGATGGATGAGTTCAGCAGGGTGTGACCACAGCCAAAATCTCCTCAAAGAAAAACATCTGCAGTGCAACTTTGACCCTGCACAGGTGGGACTGAGGTGGATTTGGATTGCTTAGAGGCTCCAACCAAATTTTCTGCATTGGTGTTGCCGTTGCAGCTAGTGCAGAAACTGCTGTTTGGCTTTTTATACAGGCTATCACATTAAATATATGGTAATTAGTTGGCTTTAATGTTTAGCTTTGTCCTAATGTTGTCCTTCTAGAAAGAAAATGTTACATTTTAATTACATCTTACTGATTTTATCCATGTTTATGCTGTTTAATTTACTGAGTGCTGTTACCCACTGTGAGACCTTCTGGTGAAGGGATGGATACAAATGTTTAGAATGAAGTGAATAAATGAACCAGTCCCAACAGCAGGAAGTGTGGAGACTAGGTTTGTTTTTCCACTGTCACTAAAAATACCCATTAAGTACCCGTTAATGGGTATGAAATGGCATTTTTGTACCCATTAATGGGTACTTAATGGGTACATCTAGTGACAGTGGAAAAACACCCTAGATGTCTATTTATTAATATATCTACTTCCATTTATATCCTGCCTAGGACCCTAGATGTTAAAATACCCAGCAAGGATCATTTGTCCTTTCCTAAGCCTGTTTGAGCTGATATTCAAAATGGTATGGCCATCCAGGGCTATATGGGGGTTAACAGAGGTCTTCCAGATCTTAGTCTAATACTAAATTACTGTGCCACCCTAGTTCAGATGCAGGGAACAATCATTTACAAATGCACAGTATGGATTACTTTTCTTTACCCAGTTTTTAAAACTAAAACAATTGAGCTGAAGAGTTAAGGTTTGCAACCTGCAATGTTTATTTTAAAAATTACTAAAACAAGTTTTAATACATTCAAGAAGTATTTATGCACTACTTTTTATTTTTATTATTTTTTATGCACTACTTTTTCAGCTTTTTTTTCTGTAGCAGCATGCAATAATAATTAAAACATATCAATAATACTTACCTTAAAAACACTTGGGTTAGCAATGTCTCCTATATTAATTTCAATATTAATGATTTAGAATATAATTCATATCTTGTTCTACACCAGAGCACATGCATACCTACAACTAGCTATGAAGACAATACCAAAAAATAAATTAAATAAACATCATTAGAAAAAGCCTAAAACTTGATGCCATCTTTGTCCAAGTTTACCTTATTTCATGTGGCCATGCCACTAACACAGCATTTAGTAGTATGTCTTATATATGTGATATGTTTAAGTTTGATGTCAGTAAAGAAGTATAAAATAAAATATCCATGCTTCCTGGACCTAACATAAAATGAGTGTGGTGTCTTTGTACTTGGATATTTTCCAGTCTTAATGCACCACCTTTATAATGTTTGTCATTATCTGTGTCCTGTTTCTCTCAACATTCAAATGAACTAACTTTTTACTTTAAAAGGTGTTTGTGTATCACCTAAGATCATATTGCGTGCCACCAAGAATAGAACGCAGAACGTTGTTTCCTCACTCCTGTAATAGAACATGATCTATTGTTTCCTTTTGGTCCTATGACATGAGCATACACGTGATGGAGCATTGAGACAGAAAAGAGTGAATACTCTGTGTTGTTTCAGGGAGTGCAGAAATGTTTGAATAGTTTGCTGAAATGAAAACTTGTTGGAGAGATACCTTCTTCTTAGAAGTCTATTCAAATAACATGCAGTGTTATGTTCATGAGGACTCTTAAGACATTCCTTTTCATCCAGGTGTTGCTGTGCAAATGGATATTATTCTTATCCCATTCAGTTTTTGATATTGTTTCCAGTAGCAATTTAGTATTATTTTAAAATGATTTTGGTAAATTACTTTAGGCTTTTTCAAGCAAGGAAGCAGATATATTTTAAATATATATATAATTTAAAACATAACATTAACACCATTAATAAGGAACTAATAGGAAGATACCAAGTTAACAGGAAACTTAAAACATAGGTATCTGTTTTAAAGAAATAACAGGTTATTTTTATTCAGTCCTAGATTTCAACGATCCCTTTAGTACTGAAGTCAAGCCTAGGATTCTGCTCATGGGACTGAGAAGAAGTGGGAAGTCTTCTATTCAGAAGGTCGTCTTTCATAAAATGTCCCCGAATGAAACACTGTTCTTGGAGAGCACTAACAAGATCTGCAGGGAAGACGTCTCCAACAGTTCATTTGTAAACTTTCAGATATGGGATTTTCCAGGGCAGATTGACTTCTTTGACCCAACCTTTGACTATGAGATGATTTTTCGGGGCACAGGAGCACTGATATTTGTGATTGATTCTCAGGTAAGGGAAGGCTCAGATGCTGATGTTAGCTGAAATTTCTTCTCCTACGCACACACTTCATTTGTACGCTTATATATCATATGATGGGAGGTAGATAATAGAGACCAGAAAAACAAAAGCAACATTCTGTGGGTTTCCCCTGTGCCAAAGTACAGGTAGATTATAGAGAATTTCCCCTTCCACAACAGATATTCCTGTAGCCCTCCTTCAACCACATGCAGTGAAAAAGGCAGTTCACAAGGGCTCCCTTAAGTGCATTTTCTAGCTTTTAATGTAGATTAGAGGTAGAATGGAAACATAACTGCTATGTGCTATTCCCCCAAGCCACTGTTTTGATGCATGTGCATGCAGCGTGAGTTATGAAGGTGCTGTTCCTGGGAAGTGAAGTCAGTCTGCTCCATGTTTGGGTAAGAATCCTGTGCAAGGGACATTCTGGATCCTATTGTGCATTTTTGTCTAGTTCCTTTTAACGTAATCATTCTTCAGAGTTCTTCTATTCATCCTGATTTGGTGTGATAGAAGTCTGCTTTCTGAACATATGTTTGTTGTATAAGGTGGTAACCGGGAACTGAAATTACAGTACTTGCTGCTTTTCTGGAATAAGATAGTGGATGATAATTGGCTTGCGGGAGTATAATAGTTATAAACTACAGTGTGGCCAACCATGCCTACTTGGAATTTCATTTACCTGTGCTCAGCTTATCTTACTCCTGTTAAAGTGTGATTTGGTCTTAAAGGGGAAGTGAATTGTATTATGTAAGGGGCGAATCATAAACATGACTGAGACTAGTAGACCTCTATAAAGATGTTACAAAGCAGTCTACTGGTGGACTGGACTCATTTTAGGCTCCCACTGGAGGCGCTATCCCATGTGGGTGGGGCCTCCTTATATTGTCTGTTTTACAGAAAAAGCTGAAAATGTTCACCCTTACCATTGGAGTTCAAGTGAGTTGATGTCTCTGTTGCTGTTTTGTTTTAGATAAATTGATGTTTTAAATACGATTGAATGGTATAGTTTAAGCTTGTGGTGCTTCCATTGTTTGCCACCCATGCTTTCTTTGGAGGAAAAGTGGCATGTGCTTCAGTCTTGCTGTAACCATCTGGCCACCCCATCAACAAAGCACCATATCATGGATACATTGAGGAATAGTGGCGCAACATGAGAGCAGGTGGAGCAGGGGTATACTGTGGACAGGGCCAAGCCAGGCCAGATGTTCCCTGAGATTCATGCACTGTGCAGCCTTGCACTGTTTTTCTGTCTCTGTCATGACAATGAGAGGCAGGGCAGAAGTATCCCTATCTCAGTATGAAAATTGGGATGGGGGCTACAGGGGAAGCCACTTTTGGAGGTGGCTTTCCTCACTTCCATTGTTGCAACTAAAGCAAACAGCACAGGCAAGGAGCATTTCAGTAAAAACACAAATGATGAACTGTTGCTGCACTTAGACTCTTCTTTTCCTTTTCTCTGTCCTAAAGTCTGTAGAAACATGGGAAAGGGGAAGGAGTAGAATGAAAGCTTGCATAGCATTCAGGTGTGGACCACAAGGATAAGTAACAGATCACCCTGCTATACAGAGCGTTGGGCTTCTCAGAAGTAGCTGCAGGAGAATATATAACGTGTACTAAAGAAAACCACAGGAGATAGGAATGTTTGAAGCAAGCTAACAAGTTGGAATGTGAGCATTCTTGAAATGCAGCAATCCCATTTTTTTAAAAAGCCTAAAAATATTACCTGTAGCTGTTACCTTAATCTATGTGTCAACTCACTGAAGTGTTTCTTTGTTGTCGTTGTTGAGGAAGACATTTAACCATGTCATTATTAAAGTAACAAAACTGTTACTGAATACTGAATACTGCTATTCCTAATTACTGTTTTCCAACCTAGTATGTATATCCACTTTTTGTTTATAGGATGACTACATGGAAGCGTTGGCTAGACTACATCTCACAGTGACAAGAGCATACAAAGTGAACCCAGACATAAATTTTGAAATATTTATTCATAAAGTAGATGGTTTGTCCGATGATCATAAGATTGAAACGCAAAGAGACATTCATCAGAGGGCAAATGATGACCTCGCAGATGCTGGACTGGAGAAAATCCACTTGAGGTGATAATGCCTTCTTGGGACAGAATGGGAAGGATGGAGAAAGGAAAAAACTTCATTGCTTTTAATATTAAGCAGTAGTCACAACACATAGATCTTAAAAGGTTTGCTCATAATAAAACACCCCACCAAAATATTGTGCAGTCATATAATTAGACCTTCAGGTGACCCTTGTAGTTTTGTGGCTACAGCACTGTGGGAACCACACCCAAAATGCATTGAGTTATATTGTCTGTTGACTCTCATTTGAGTAGACTGGGACTCAAATGAGAGTCAGAACTCATGTGGTACAATGCCTCACTGAATGAAAGTCGAAAAAAGAATTAGGCTTGTATTTGGTTGGCTTAGGTGGCATAGAAAGACTACCGATCATTGAGTGCTTCCCACCACAAGCCTGGCTTCTCTATGATGTAGAGGGATCCTGAGGAAATTAAATGGGTGACTCACTTGCACAATAGCTGTACTGCAGCT
Organism: Aspidoscelis tigris stejnegeri; assembly: GCA_023333525.1. NCBI lineage: Eukaryota > Metazoa > Chordata > Lepidosauria > Squamata > Teiidae > Aspidoscelis > Aspidoscelis tigris. The sequence continues at coordinate 102,164,479 of JALMGA010000001.1, forward strand.
GCTGTTGCTAGCCTCATAGTTAGTGGAGCTGCATTATGTTGTGTGTGACCTCAGTGCATCATTGCAGAGAGCCTTCTTGCACCTGTGTGTTGCACACAGGCTGTCCTGACTGTGCAAAAGCAGTGGGAAAATGGCTTCTTGAACAGAAAGATGCTTGCTGCCGTGTGATCTGACTATTTAGGTGTAAACAAAATAGTGTACAAGAAATTTCAGATCTGAGTGCAAAGCACAGTTCAGAATACAGTATGTTTTTTTGTCAAACAAGACCCACGTTTTTCCCCAAAGTAATTCCTCCTAAAATCAGCTTTCCTAAATACTCTTTGGCAAATTATAGGTTTGTTTTATTTGCCAGTGTGTATTATATGGTGCGAAATACAGTAACAACTTCCAGTAGCTGATTTTTGTTGGTGTGGGAAAGCACAAGCTGTTAGGTAATGATTTTACTTGTATCTTCCAAATCTGAAGCCCTGGAAATGTTATGTCATTCTCTAATACACAAATCTCTTGACGTTTCTTGGTTTGAGGCAAAACTGTTTCAGACTGTGGTTTCCTTGTTTACTGAAATCATAACACCAGGTGTCAAATTAACTGAACCATAGGGCACAGCTGTTTAAGTGGCCTCATTTTTTTCCAGGGTAATAAGGCTGCCTTTAATGTTAACCTCAAGGAGTAACAGTTGTGAGAATGAGGGTCATTAAAAATGACAAGGATTAGGTAGTAAAAAGGTTCTTGTCTTTCAGTAAATTTCTATTGTGCTTCCTATCACTACCCTGTTAGTGTCCAATGTAACATAAAATACAATGCAAGAAATATTAGCATTATTTTAAATAATATTCCGCGACTGTTTATTTAAAAGAAATACATTGATTTTCTTCCCTATCCCAGCTTTTATTTAACAAGCATATACGACCATTCGATATTTGAAGCTTTTAGCAAAGTGGTACAGAAACTGATTCCCCAGCTGCCAACATTGGAGAACCTGCTTAACATTTTTATTTCGGTAAATAATTTTTTATATTTACTTCCTACACTGTGTGTGTCCATCGGCCAGTGTGTCTTTTTTGGGGGTGGGGTGGGGGAATCCAGTGTTATTTGTCCCCTCATGATGAAAGCCAAGAAGAACCGTTCAGTCAATTCAAGTATTTTGCAAGTACATAGTATGATACAGTTTGGGAATTTGCAACAAAACATCATGTGATCAACAGTTTTTATGACACCTGCATCATTGTTCTGATAATTTCATAGGTTTGTATCCAGTTGGGGCTTTGGAGTTAGTTGAGACAAGGCATATTGTTTTTGCCCTTTTCCTAGTACTTCATAATCTGTGCCAGGTTCTCTCTGGCTCTACTCTCAAGAAACCACCAAATTAATGGTTTAAATAGTGAAGTTACAGTACAATGTAATGTAGCAGGGTTCTAAAATGTATAAAAATAAATCTGTGCTGGATTTTGGTTTTGAGATTTTTGGGGCGGTGCTGGGTACATTCACCAAGGAACTCTTTGGTGTTGTATTTACACATTTCTGAGTAAATGTGGTTTTAACTGTACTTTAAAGGTATGTTTTTATTAGTTCAGTTCCAATCCAGATGTGGGATGTATAGTGTTTTTATGTCAGGGCTATGGTGGGTTTTCCACACATCTGTGGGAACTCTACCATAGCCTTGCTATATCCTTTTGAATCCCACTGTAGTATAGTTTTTGAAAACTTGGCTCTGATAGCAAGTTTTCCCAGAATAGTGCTATGACTTGTTTTCTGGACAGAAATGCCATCTTTGCTATAGTACTACACATGTGCAGGGACTGAAAAAGACAGCCACGAATGCACGGTGGTGACAGTCATGAACTTCTAGATATTTCACACCATTGAAAGACTTGGGTGTGTGACACTCTATCGTTCACAGACAGTGGCAGCTCAGCCAGCAAGGGGCTTTTCTCCAGAATGCCACTTTAGTTAGTGTCTTTGCATCTTCATATATTTTGTATTAATCCCGTAGGTTGCATCGGTTGCTGAAATGTATCCGTAATTCAAAGTCACAGCTAACAGTTCAGAGGGATTTAGCTGCTGCTTATTTCTGTTAGGTTATGCCTAGGTCCCATTCCATTGCGTTCAGTATTTCTGCAAAAGAACTGTAAAAAAATGTTAATATAAATATATTTATATATCTTGCTTTGATATGTAGGGGAAAAGGAAGAACCTTCATTGCCTGTAGACTGAATTTGCTTTTAATACCCTATGTTTCTTGTTGCCTTGTAGAATTCTGGAATTGAGAAGGCATTTCTCTTTGATGTTGTCAGTAAAATTTATATTGCAACAGACAGTACTCCAGTGGATATGCAGACCTACGAGCTCAGCTGTGATATGATAGATGTTGTTATTGACATTTCCTGCATCTATGGGTAAGTGGTGTCTTCTTATGGCATCCATTGTGCTGTCTGGTGTAAGCAGTTTGTATGGCTTGAAGTCATTGGACAAGGAACAAATGCAGTAAGAATTGTCAGTCACAGTGAGTGGAAGTTTAAAGTGACTGGTTAAGGATAATGAGGGGAAATGCTTAATATGGAGATAGCATACTCTGAAAATTAAAAATTCCACTAACTGAAGCCAGTAGCTTGCACTTGACTCCTGCACCCTGAAAGCACTCAGTCATGGACAATTTCTAGCTTTCCTTCTGCAACATACTGCAGGTCCTGATACTAGCCTGTAAAATGCACCAGGGGAGCTACCCAAGAGCTGGTCAGTAGAAGAAGGATAGGAAAGAAAGTTCTATATGGACTTGTTGCACACAAGTCAAGTATGAACAGTATGCATCCAAGACTAAATCTTGCTGTTCTACATTGGAAATAGAGGCTTTGCCACTATTTTTTTTAAAAATGGCAATAGATACTGAATAAGATCCTAACACCCCAGGTATATTCATTCCTGGCAGAGGCTCAACATTTAAAATGACTATTGGTCAGTAGTAGAAAATGGGTTTTATATACAGAAAGTTCTGCCTTTGGTGTCTGGCAAATTTTGGTGGGAGAAAGCCTCCCATCTTAGACCTTGGACAGCAACTGTTGGTTTTGTGCTTGGTGAAATAATAATAATCAGATTAAAGATATGGTGTTTAGATCATTAATGATAGGAAAGTGGGCAAAGATTGTGCTCCAGCATAGTTGTGCTAGAGTGACGGGCCCTCTGGGAATGGGCTGTACCATGATCCCATGCGGGATGCCTGTCAGTCATATGTGAAGGCATAACAGGTGGCCCAGTGGTTGTCACCTGGTTCTCTAAATAGTGTATTTAATACTGCTTAATCCTAAATATTGTATTTAATCTGCTGCTTTATATTATAGTATTGAGAGTTAGGGATATGCATGAAGCATATCATTTGGGGCCCAACGGACCAATTTGGCTGATTCAGTCTCAAACTAGAATGGATCTGACTTTCAGGGTGCTCCAAATGGCACTACCAGTTAGACTGTTCTGATTGCTCAGGATCAGCTCACTGCAGTGACATAGGCTGGGAGAAAATGTGTCTTTGCTACAAGCAGCAAGACAGGTAATAGTAGCAAAGAAAGGGAACATTTCACCATCCATTACTCCCCTGTGGCTGAACCATCCCGAACCATGCTATCTTCAAGCCGAACTACTTACACTCTTTTGTGCAATACAGTCAGTTTTCAATTCTTGTTTTTACTAAATGTATCACTCATACTATGCGTGTCTGTTTGGAGCAAACTTATTGTTTTGCTTGAAGGTAGAAAAATATGAAATACAAAGTTGATTTTTTAATCATTTTCTTAAACTTCCATGGTGCCCTGTTTTAATCCTAGAAAATAAAGTAAATTGCCTACCATTGGAGTCAGTCGGCAGGGCATTTTTGGAAATAAACTAAGGCACAAACAGGAATAGGTGAAGCTATCACAGTTCAGCATACCAGATGCTAGAAGCTCTTCTGAATAACAGAAGTTAACATAGATTGTCAGTCGGGTAGATAGTTTTGAGGAGCAAAAAAGCAGACATTTCCCAGTATAGCTGCCCTTTCTTGACCCAAAAGGCCTCAAGTCAACAGTGGGGACTGGGTTGGCTGTTCTTCCTGCAATCCATGTGTGGTTGTTCAGTGGCTAAGTTGTGTTGTAGGGATGTGCACAAATGGTGGGATGTTGTTGTTGTTGTTTTTGCATTCAGTTAGTAACAAATAGAATATTAGAAAATTCGTATTTGTCTGAATAGATCCCCTTTGAATGTGGTAGGATCGTATTCAATATGAATTCTTTCAGATATCTGATACGAGTGCATACATTTCTTATACAAACGCATAAATATTGGATACGTATCCTATACCAATGCATACGTATCAGATATGTATCCTATACAAACACATACGTATCGGTACATATTTGATATATATCCCCAGTTTAATGAATATCCGAACTGTCTCCCAGAGTTTACCCGAGCTCATGTTCATTGCTTCCACCACACTATTTAACCATCTCATTCTCTGCCATCTGCTTCTCCTTTTGCCTTCAATCTTTCCCAGCATTAGGGTCGTTTCTACTGTGTCTTGACTTCTCATTTTGCACCCGGAATATTTGAGCTTCAGCTTAAGTGTTTGTCTTCCTAGTGAACAGTCAGGGTTGATTTCCTTTAGCATTGATTGATTTGAGCTCCTTGCGGTCCAAGGGACTCTTCAAATGCCTTCTTCAGCACCACAGTTCAAGAGCACCAATTCGTTGGTTCTCCGCCTTCCTTAAGGTCCAACCCTCATAGCCGTACATTATTACTGTGAAAACGATAAATAGCTGACTACGTGGAACTTTATTGGCATTTTATAACTGATGACAGTAACTAACTGCATCAAGATGTTAATATAAAGAAATTAGACTTAACAGTTTCAATATTTATGCCAGATGTTCCACTGTGTAGCATTTGTAGTGTCTTAGTGAGTCATCGTAGGTGCGAGAAGATGGGGCTTTGGTCAGCATTGGACTAGCAGATGCTGAGAGACAGGCAAAGAAGTCAAGTGACTGTGAATCCCTGCACTTGTGGCTTCTGTGTTGAGTGAGTGGGCATGTGAATCATCACGGCCTTGCCTTTTAGTGGCATGCTGCCTAATGGTGCCAGCGCAGCTCTCAGGCTGAAAAGTTGTGCGCCCCCCCCCCCCCCGGTTTGCAGAAATGTTACACCCTTTATAACAGTGACATTTTTACCCTTTAAAACTTCAGCAGCAATGAATAAAGCCTTCTTTTTCTTTTTTCCTGCTTCTCATGCATTTCTATTTAGACTCAAAGAAGACGGTGCAGGCACGCCTTATGACAAAGAATCAACAGCAATAATAAAACTAAACAACACCACAGTTCTTTATTTAAAGGAAGTGACAAAATTCCTTGCATTAGTTTGTTTCGTCCGAGAAGAAAGCTTTGAGAGAAAAGGTACTGAACTTTATCTTATACAGAGAATTGCATTCTGATTTTTTAAAAAAGTTTTATTATCTTGTTCCCAATTCAAAATTAAGTAGCTTGCCAGTTACATATGTACAAGTGGATAGTTCATTCATGGTGTCCTAAAGTGTCATTTCCACTTTATTTCTGCCAAAAACTGTATCTGTGTTTAGAGAGATTATGGCATTACTCTTGAGGGAGGTTACAGGCCTAGTGCCTAAATCACAATGCCATGATACAGTACTATTGGACTTCATATATTTTGTGGTCACTCAAAGCATTTCACAACATTTTGTATGTAGTCCAGTGGTAGAGGAAACTGCCTAGAAAACAGAGGGTTGCCGGTTCAGTCCCCAGCCTCTCCTCAGAGGCAGGCAGTGGCAGACAACATCTGACTAGCATTACATTGGTGAGAGAAGTGGTTTTTGGCAATATGGCCCAGATTTTGGTTTTCACTGAACCCTTGTGCTATCCCCAAACTTCTATACTGAACTAAATTTACAGTCGTATTTTATACTATCGCCCGTTTGTATTTTTTTTGTAATATATTTTATAATATTTTGTCAAGTGTGTCATTAGTATTGCGATGAAATATAACTTGTAACTCTTTTACCAAATCACGTTTTTTTCCCAGCTGAATTTAATACAAGTAATAATTATATATTTTTTCTCTCACCCCAAGTGAGATACACTTTGGTAATCTAAGTGTTGGCAAAATGAACAGAAAGCAGAATCCAGGTTGCCACTTGGCTGTGAAGCTCTTTGGATGATCTTGGATTAGTTACATCCTTTTGATCTCATTTACCTCAGAAGGTTGTCTCAAGGTTAATAGGAGAGGAGGGAAAAGGCACTTCCTTGAACTCCTCAAGCAGCATAATCTTAAGCAGAGTTCAGAAGTTCAGGTGTCCTTTATAAAGCTGACTCAGCTGCTCCTGATGAGATGTGTGTTAAATTATTTTGAGTGCTCTTTTGAGGGCAGCCATATTGTTCTTGTTACTACCCTGGTAGTTCCGGGTTGTTACATCAGTCCCAAAGCGCACAAACATTGCTACTAACCTTAAATCTTAGAATTCCTCTTATAATATACATTATTTTGCTACAGAAGAAAAGCATTCATATCCTTTCTCCTGTTTTAGCTTAAAACAAGTAATGAGTGGCATCCTTTTTCTTAGTTTGTGAAGTGATGCTTTATAATTGCATTATGAAGAAGAGTCAGTAGCAGCCAGAACCAGGCATCTGGCTCTTAGATGTTCCCTCCTGGGCCTGCTTCTGCACCAGGATATGGCACTAGGCTCATGGTGCCACAGTCCCAATATTATCCCTAAGAGGCGTGTGCACACAAGGATGGTTGTCTTGAGCCAGTTTGGTCTTGTTGTTAGAGTGTCAGGCTCTTATCTAGTAGTCTCCTGGTTCGATTCCATGCTCTTCCACAGAGCCAGCTGGGTGGCCTTGGGCTAGTCACAGCTTTCTTTCTGAACTCTCACAGCCCTCCCAACTCTGCTGTGGGCCAAAGAATAGAAACTTTGTCAACCGCTTTGAGTCCCCTTTAAGGTGAGAAAAAAGGGGTATAAAAAGAACCAACTCTTTATCTTCTTGAGCTACCCTTATTACAGGATTCTAGCAGTCAGAAGATAAGGCATAGATCAGTGCTGACCAACACTGAATGCTGCCACAACAAGGGAACATTGGAACTCCAATGGGCAGGAATGATTCCACTGCCATGTTCCTTCCTGGGGTTTGTGCTATCTTATTGCTCCTTGATGTAAATGTAGCCTCAGTGTTTAGGAAAGTAACATTCCATGTGCTAAGCAGAAAGTGCATGTGGAATAAATTTCAGCAGTCTTTCTTTAGTTCAAGTAGAAAGTAGCTTCTATAAATATTTATTGGCTCTGTGACATTAGATTTTAGGGAGAAGTAGAGGAGGAATATGTATCATTTCCACTTTATTTCTGCCAAAAACTGTATCTGTGTTTAGAGAGATTATGGCATTACTCTTGAGGGAGGTTACAGGCTTAGTGCCTAAATCACAATGCCATGATACAGTACTATTGGACTTCGTATGTTTTGTGGTCACTCAAAGCTTTTCACAACCTTTTGTATGAGAAATTATAGTCTTTTTAGTTCAACTATCAGATGACAGTACGCAAATCAAGCCTTTCAAACACAGTACTTGGTTGAATAGTCCATTTAAATGCAGTACATTCTGTTTTTCTTATATAAAATTATTATTACTAAAAAGATACTCATTTCAGATCATCTCTTTTTGAACTTCTACTTTGTTGGGTTTCTTGTTAAGAAGGAAGCTATAATCTGTGTCCCATGTCAAACTATTTTTGAATGATATGGGCACTTAAGGCATGTTATCCAGTATATTCTTAAACTCAATCCCAATTGGTTTTATTACCACTTCCTAACACTCATGTCACTGGAAATTAGGTCGTGTAAGCAACACTGGGATAGCACTGGTAATCTTGAATGTAGATCTATGGTAGGTGTATTCTTCTTGTATAAATAATGAACATTCTAGCCTTTCTTATAATTCTATGGCATTTAGAAAGAAAATCTGCACACATGGGCCCACATACTAATTGCTTTCAAGTAAATAATTCACTTTTTTAAAAAAAGCATTATGTCCAGAGTAGAAATCTAGACTATAAAATGGAAAACCTTACTTTATTAAAGTGCACTATAATCCAAATTCATTTATATTAAAAAAATATTATCCTCCATTTGAAAGAATTCCCTGATTTAACACTGTTTTACATAAGTGTAAAAGCTATCCAACTGCCACAGATTTCTACTCCTCTTTAAAGTAGGATGCACTACCAGATTCCATCTCTGTGAAGTCTACATATTTTTTGTTACTGTGAAATGCACATGTCCATTTTGTTTCTTTATTATCCTAATTAGATCAATTTGTTTAGATTTTTAATCATCTAGTTCTATTTTTATGTAATACTGCAGCCAGAGAGGAGGGTGTTACATAGCATCCATCAAGCTTTAGGTTGGCTGCACAGCGTTTATGCCAATTGAGTTTCCAACTTTAAATATACCCTTTGAGCACTGCTTTGACTTTGCAGACCATCTATGCATCTCTGGCAAGGTGCTCAAGCAGTCAACTAGCAGTTGACCACGGCTTAGTGGCATACAACAACAACAAACTTATTGTCTTAAACTGCTAATGCTGCTTCATATAATTGTAATTTCAGTGTTGGTGCAGAGATGTCACTACACAAAGTCATTTTACTTCCCCTCTGCTTTTTCTTTAGGACTGATAGACTACAACTTCCACTGTTTCCGCAAGGCTATTCATGAAGTATTTGAAGTGAGAATGAAAGTAGTAAAAGCACGGAAGAATCAGAACCAAATGCAGAAGACCAAGAGGGCCACTCCTAATGGCACACCTAGGATGCCTGCGTAGCTGAACTGCTAATCACTGTTGACTTACAAGGATTCCTATTTTGAGTCACGGTGTCGTCAGCCTGGGGACTGCGGTATTGTTCACATGGATTCTGCCACACTAGCCACCACTCAGAAACACTGTACATCTTATCCAGTTGTTTGTATTAAGAAGTATCTATGACTGTTTTGCACTTTTGTCACGTTTGAAGATGGAAATGAACTTTTGATAAACAAAATTGTTGTCTTATTTAAAATGCCACTTTTTATTTGTGGTGTTAAATGGGTGTATGTACCTTAGTTTCTATACATGCTGCAAACAAATGAGGAAACAATCAAGAAAACATGGTAAGATGACTTTTTACAAATTTGTGTAAGTTTGATACTCATGCCAGATATATAATATTTCAGCTTGTAAATTGAAGTTTTATTTTGAAATACAACAGCAATAAAAAGATACATTGAATTCTTTATTCGTACATACAGTATTATACCTTTGGTCAAAATGGGTTTCCAAATATCACCGTAAATCCTGGTAAGTCCATTTTATATAATGACTTCTCTATATAAAATAACTTTCTATAAAAAATATATTTTGTACTACGTTGCATGTTTGGTTTTGCTTTTTTTTATGCAACACTTGAGAAAAGGCATGCATTACATTTGCTAAAAGTAATACCAGTAATGAAGATGATTGAACGAAGTTGCTTCAAGTTCTTAATGTCTGCTCCCATTTCTTTGTGGAAGAGCCCCTGGGGCAGAATTTACTGATTCCACTTAAACTAGAAGCCAAAGCCTATAGTGTTCTTATTACCTATAGTCAGATGACCTGTCAATAACCATGTGAAACATGTGGCTTGAATAAGGGGTCTGCCACTTAGCTCTTTGGAACTTAGAAGACAACTCTGGTGACAATGGGTAAGAAATTGATAGTGGAACTCCTGCGTGTCAAGCAAGGAAATAGGAAGGTACAAGCATCAATGAAATCTTTGTGGTAGAGAAAAGGCCAACCTTTCTGCTTCTATACCATGCTAGCTGCCGTAGAATACTTTGAATAACTCATTTGTAGAAGTTTTTGGGCTATTATGCTGTGTTCTAGGTTTCTTCTTCTGAGAACCTAAGCTTTTGGATATAGCTGTGATATCCATGTTCAGAGGTCTTTGCTTTTCACCAAGTCAAGGGTGACTTTGACTTTTTGCCTTTGAACAAATTTAGCACTAACAAAGTATAATTGGATCATTTTCAGTTACTACAGTCTGGGGATATGGAAAAGTCAGTTATTTAGGAACATAAGAGGAGCCCTGCTGGATCAGGCCACAGCCCACCTAGTCCAGCATCCTGTCTCACACAGTAAATTGCTTTTAGGCATTCTCAAGCAGGAGACAAAGGTAAAGCTTCCACCTGCTCTCAGCAAACTGTAAATGGCTTTTAGAGGCATCCTATCTGTCTATCCAACCTGGAGGCAGTACCTAGGCATTAGCTCTTAGCCATATATGCACAAGTCCTCCATGAATTTCTTAAAGCTATTCAGACTAGCTGGAGTCAACACCTCTGCTGGAGGTAAATTCCATAGATTGATAAAGCTCCTGCCTTTCAATGTTAATAGTGCCTTCTCTTCAAGAAGCCTAGACATTGCAGCCTGATTTCACTGCTGCACACTGGGTCGACACCTCCATTGAGCTGTCAGCCACAACCCCAAGATCCCTTTCCTGACCTGTCACAAGAGATCTTTGCCTCAATGTACATGTACATGTCCTGGTAATTTGTTAGCATTTCGTTTATTAAGGCATGCAGAGACCACCTCCCTGGTGACATCTACCAGTTTAATTTCTGACCCTTCCACAGTGAAAACAGGCAAAGCATTCATTCATCCAGCCTCTTTGCAATATAATGTTCTCTTTTCATTATTCCTTTCTGTCCATTGTCGTATATTGATCCAACAGTTTTCCTGGTTGGATTCCTATTTCTGATCTATTTTTAAAGTTCTTATTTCTTTTGATGCTTCTCAAAACCTTTCTTAGCATTTTTGATTGCCAACTAGAGTTCAGACCAGCTAAATGCTCTCTTGCCCCGTGTCTGTTGTGGTGACAAAACCAAGTTGACATGGTGTGGCCTGAGGCTTTTGAATGACTCATAAAGGGAGGAAGAAGATACACCTGGATCTACAGATGCTGAATAACTATTGGATAGGCACTTTGCTTCTTTGTGCAAAGTGCTAGAGAATGTGGTGACCTAGTTATGGTACCAGAACTGGTTTGGTTACCTTGGCTGATGACCTTTGTTGTGGGAGGGATGGAGCAAGACAAATGTATTCCTGTTGGTTTTTCTCAGTCTCTTAATAGCTTTTGATATGAGTGACCACAATATCTTCCTAGCCCACTCTTATCTCTGAGGCAAATACCAAATAATCTAGGAGATTTTTGTTCAGGACCTTGGAGACTATCCATCTCAGTTCCTTGCCATTAATCTTGGCTCCTGTGCTTTTCAAAATCTGGACTAAAAACATGGAGCACTCTTCAGGAGATTTGGAATGAGGTACTTATGCTGGCAATATCCAGTGGGATATCCAGTCGGATAAAAATACAGCCTATTCTTGATACAGGTTAAAGGATAGTCCTTTTTACTTGCTTCTCTGGCAATTTCTGCACTTTTGCCAATTTTGTAACTTCCTTGCTGGATAACTGTTGCACTGTATGTGGGGATGCCCTTGGCATTTCAGGCCAAGTATGCATCATCTAGGGTTTCCCCCCCCCCCCTGCACTTAGATTCATTTTGTTTACAATTTATTGTTCTCTGTGTAAGCACAGCTTCTGGCTTTTGTTTAGGTAGATCTGTAAGCTAAAAATAATTTGTCAATTTATTCATGTCACAGGAAGTTCAAGATAAAGCTTAACAGAAACACATAATCCCTCCTCTGGAGTTGAAGGTTCTGCACCTCTGAGAAATTATATTCTGAGTGTGATGCTGCTCTGGAAAGTTTATGTGGAAGAAATAACTTTGTGCTTCCAGAGAGTGGATTCATGGCTGATGATAATAGTGAATAATTTCCACATTCATATATTGCAGTTACAATAGACAGCCTTAATATCAGATTCTAAAATGACTTTCTGTCTTGATATTTTAAAATGGAGAAGTGATAAACTGGGGTTGCAGTTGTGGTGCCTGAAGGTGCAATATTTCCCCTGAAGGTTTCCTTTGAAGATTACAAAACTTTAGAACTGTTTCTCGCCAATTCATTGCCTGGTAAAAAGGAACAACCAGAGAAGCATGTTCAAGGCAAGTGTTCAATATTCCATGTATGCTCAAATGCACACAAAAACTGAATAGTGCTTATAAAAATCATAGAAAACAGACCTCAAAAAACCTGCCTTTGAAGGCTGCAGCACCTTTTAAAAACATTTGACTGTCCAGATAATTTGAGACCAAAATCAATAAAATCAAACCAGAAGTTTGTAATATCTTAAGATTTAAAATGTTACTGTACTGCCCTTGTCCTGATATGTGCTTAGCATTTGGTCTCCCTGCGTTTAATTTTCTGCCCTTTCTGCATTTACACCTGCCTTTAGTTGATATCAGTGGGTACAGAATAGCCAGGGCTGCTGATCCCAACCATGGGAAAGTATAATCAGGATTAGCCCACATTGCAACCTTGAAGCTTTCAGGAGCTTTGCAGCTGCACCCCAAGCCTCCAAGGGTTAGAAACTCAAGTTTTGTCCCCCCAGGGGTGTTTTTAAGTGGTGCTCAGTGGTGTGCCACTGAAATGTACCCCAACCCAGCAGTCCCACACATAACTTCGGCACACTTACCATATTCTGGGTCAGGACTGCTGATCTGCTGGTACACCTAATTAATTTTTTTAAAAAAACCTCCTTGTACTAGAGCCTAGTCATTTTAGTGGTGCTGAATGATAGAAAAGAACAATTAAAAAAAACTTTTTACACTGTACATTAATTCGATATAATTTTGACTCTACAAATTAATATATACTGTATACTGGATAAAATCAGTATTTTCCCCATTAAATTAGGACCAAATCTCTTTATATTTTGCTTGTGGATCTGACTTGGGCCCTTTCTGCACTTTATTGTTAATCCAGCTAAGTGGGTCTGGGTTAGCTTAGCCAATGCTGATCCTGGTCACAAGATTGCAAGGATCTGCACTGATCTGGATCACACATGTTGTGCAGCCCTGAAGCTCAAAACAGTTTCTTTTTGTGTGTGTGCATTGTATTCTTTTAATGAGGTTTGGTTCTTCCAAGTCATGGGCCCTTTCTTCATGCCCTTCATGTGGATTAAAAGTCCATTTAACTGGGTCTAACAGCAAAACAGCAGCCATGATCCAGAACACAGGAGGTATACAGGAGGTATGCCTCACATATTTGGAACTACCAACGGAGCAATTCAGCAGCAGGCCATAGTGCACTGCTGAAAAGCACTCTCCAGAGGCCCTGGAGTTCCCAGCATTTTTATTCCACCCTGAACCCCAAGGTCTCAAGAGTGGGTAACAATGAAACCAGGTATATATTAAAAACTAATAGTATGGGCTTGTTTCCACTGCACCATTTACTCTTTTTTTTTAAATCAGCAATGAGCTCTGAAATGTCTCGTTCCCACTGGCAGATTGTGATGTGGATTTGCCTCTTTTCCATCATACCCTGGGTAGGATCAGAGCCCCACCCCCTATATAAGCCTAATTCAGATTGCCAAGGGGAAGCAGAGAGGGAGGCAAAAGGCTGGGTGGGAGGAAGGAAGGAGGGGGCTAGCAGGACTGAAACCTCCAGTCTCCCTCTTTGCAAAATCAGGGAAGCAGAGAGGCGTGGGTGGAAGGAGGGGAGGGGAGGCAGCAGGATGGGAACCTCCAAACTCTCCCTCTTTGCAAAATCAGGGATCACCATGGGGAAGCAGAGCGGCAAAATGTGAGGATGGAGGGAAAGAGGCAGCGGAACAGAAACCTCCAAAGTTTCAATTGCTGGCAGAAGAGTCCCTCTTTGCCAATCGGAGAGACAAAGTAGGCACCAGTTTTGGACATCACTGGCACATTGTGAAATGGCAGGCATTTAAAAGTCTTTCCAATCCCTGCCTAAGTAAAATCAGACTCTCCTGGGGCTATGCTCTAATACCTCATTAGAATGTATTGTCTGATCTCTAATTACATTGCAAACTGCACATAATGGGGAGAGGGAGAAAAGGGGAGGAAATAGCACCTTTTCATTGGATCTGATAATCTGAAAGTAGGCAGCCTTTGAAAAGCTGAGACACACTGTCACAACCCCCAGGAGGCAACCTGCCAATCTGAGCTTCAGGTGGGAGCCAAGAGGCAATAGGATTCCTCCAACCCTCCTTTGTTTTCGCTTCTACAGCTGAAAGGGGAGATGGAGCACTGAATGGCACAATGCAGAGGGATCTCATTAGCAAGCAGGCGGGAGGGGAGGAAATCACAGCTTATGATTGGATCAGGGGAACTGTGAACAGCCCTAAATCATGCTTCCACACCTACAAAAAACCACTTGTTTCCCCATTGACAAATAGCAAGGATTATTTCTAAATCCCACAGCAACAGTTCTTTTGATTTGAATACAGATAATCTGCAGTCCAGGATCTTTAATCCTCAGAAACAGCGGATCTATCTGATCCTTTGGGAACATTCACCTTTGAAAACGAATTCAAAGCTCTTTGAGTCTTAAATGGGGACATACCCTATGTATTAAAACCATAGCAGTGTCCAAAGAGTGGGAAGAGAACACATATCCCCATTTAACCAAAGGCCAGGGGAGAGGCGTGTCTTCACTGCCTTCCTAAACATTCACAGTGAAGGTGCTTGACACACCTTCATAACCTAGGGGCCATCACCGAGAAGGCTCTCTCCTGGGTCCCCACCCCTTTTGCTACTGAAGGTGTTGGTACAACCAGGAAGGCCTCCCCTCCAGATCTTAATGCACAGGCAGGTCGATATGGAAGCGCACATTCCTTCTGATATTTGGGGCCCAAGGCATTTAGGGCCTTATAAGTCAAATTTAACCCCTTGAATTGGGCTGGATAGCAAATCGGCAGCCAACGCAACTCTTAGGCCCAGCCAGTCAGCAATCTAGCAGCTGCATTCTGAACCAGCAGCTTCCAAACCATCTTCAAGCAACTTGGAATAAAAATCTGCTGAATAAAACAGCGTCTCCATGCTCCCAGGAATTCCTACAACTTCGGATGTAGAACTGTTTAAAGGGGGTTTTTTTCTGCCGCAGATTTTCCTCCTTTGTGGCTCTGGTAGCCCGGAGTAAAGTTCTGCATATATTTATTTATATTTATATTTATTTATATTTATATCCTGCCCCATACCCAAGGGTCTCTGGGTGGCTTACAACATTTAAGAACAAGCACACTAAAATTGTATCACACAATAATAAACCAGCGTAAGATTTAAAAACCAACATGATAATAAGAATAAGAATAAAAACAATACAAAAACAGTTTAAAACAGTGGTGTTTGGAAGGAGGGAAGAATAAAGAGCATTTAGCCAAAGGCCTGAGTGAAGAGGTGCATCTTTACTGCCTTTTGGAATGTAAACAAAAAAGGGGCCTGACGCACCTCCAAGGGGAGACGCATGGAGACGCTCCAAAGCAAAACAAGCTTAAATCCAGATTTTTCTTTCCATGGAGACACACCCAGGGTTCTGTTGCTGCTGTTTTTAGCATCAGGCCTCTTTCCGACCCCATGAACCTCTCCTGTTTTCCAGAGATTGTCCAGGGTCATACTCACTGTTTCCCTGAATCTAGCTAGCGAGCCCCATCCTCTGTCCTCTCCTCCTCTTGCCTTCAAAATTTTCTAACATCAGCATTTTCCCCAACGAGTCCTCCTCGCCTTCCCATTATTACTTTTCGGGCAATATTCATATACAAAAAATACACATTAGTCGTTCCTGAATTATAATAAGTGGGAGAGAATAGACGTGCTGTCTGCTCAACCTGTTTCATTTGCTGCCGCCGTAGAAGAGGCCACACCTCGGGTGTTTTTAAACTGTCACTAGAAGTACCCATTAAGTACCCATTAATGGGTAAGTAGCCATTAATGCGCACTTAATGGGTACTTCTAGCAACAGTGGAAAAACACGCCTCGTTTCCCTTGAAAACAAAGGTAGCCGAGCGGTGGGCCTCTCCCCTCTCTACGCTTCCCGAGAGGGAGGGAGCCTACAAGCTCCGCACTATCCAGAGCGGGCGTGTGGGTGGCTACTAGCAACCGTTACTCCGAATTAATTCTTCTGGACTGTGTCCGTCTGCTCTTTCTCCCGCGCCTCCCTGGCCAGGCCTCGAAAAGGCGAAGGCAGAGTGCTGGTGCCGAAGCCTCGGGCCTCCTTCGACCAGAGCGGTCGGCGCTTCCTTCCTTCCCTCCTTCCTTCTCCCCCCGCTGGACCGGCGCAGCCTGGGCCACGTCAGGGGAGTTTCCGAGTCTCCGCGGAGGGAGGGAGGGAGGGAGGTGGCAGCGGCGACGGCTCGGCCGGCCTGGAGGAAAGAAGGCGGTGGGAGGCTGCCGCTGCTGTTGCTGTTGCTGCGGCAGCCCCGCCCCTTCCACCGCCCTCGCTCGCTCGCTGCCGTTGTCGTGAATCATCATCACCGCCGGGCCGGGTAGTGCGACTCCCAAGACAGCCTGACGTGGCCCCGGCCGGCGGCGGAGCAGCAGCGGCGTCCCCATTCGGGACGGAGAGCGCGCCGCCAGCGCCGCCGCCGCCGCCGCCGCCGCCATGGAGACTCGCTACAATCTCAAGAGCCCCGGTGAGTGCGGCAAGGTGGGCGAGCGGCCGAACGGGGAGTGGAGCCCGGCCGGGGCCTGGGCTGGTTCCTCGCGGCCGCCTCTGGGGCGGCGACGCACTGCAGTCTCGCGAGGGCGCGGGTTGGAGCCGCGCCTAGGCCCCAACGGGCGGCGTCCGGCGTCTCCCTCCCACGCCGCTTACGGGGGTGTCGCCGCCGGTGTCGCCGCGGCCATCCGATGGGAAGCCGGCAGGGAAGGAGCCTTCGGGGCAGTTCTGCGACGGGCGATTGCCCAACCCAAGGGGGAGGGAAGCGGGACGCTGAGCTTCCCGATCCCTTTCCGGTATCGACTCCGCTGGTCAGACACACAGCAAAAACGAAAGCGTCTCTGAGGCGGCTTCGACGTTGGACTGTCCAGACACCAGTCTACCCCTCTCCCCTCTCCTGAGCATTCCAGGCTAGAAAATTTGGATTAGAGAAGGACTGGGGACGCCAGGGCCACACACTGCTTTTCCCGGGGGGCCTCTGAGACGCTCCTTTTGTTATGCCTGAGCACAAGAGACAATGGTTGTGGCCACACTAAAGGTTTAATCCGTATTCAGTCCACTTTCGTAGTGAGAATACATCAGAGTGACAGTTTTATGCCAGGGTTAAATAACTCAGAAAATTCACCTTTGGGATAGAAAAGAAAGTTACTGGTCACTTTGCAAAGTGTGTTCTCTCGCTCTGAACGTGGACTGAAGCTGGATTAAACCTTAGGTGTGACCACAGCCAAAAGGCAAAGATGCTCTTTAATCCAGATTAACTGATGTTCACTACATGGGAACAGCAGAGGTGCAAGAGTGGTTCTCGTGGCCTTTAAGGGAAATGCTGGGGAATGAACTGGAGACCTTTGGATGGGGAGTAGAGAGGAATGGGGTTTTGATCATTTGGAAGGGGAATGCAGTTCTTTGTGGGGGCTCAGAAGCAGGGTTCATCCCGCCCTTGCCAAACACTCTCCACAGCTTTTTGCTTGTGGCTTTGTGATCTGTAGCTGTTTTGATCAAGACTGATTCAGTGCTCTCCTGTCCCCCCTGTACAGAACTCCTCCCATATACACCTTGCCTGATGAGTGCTTTGCAACATACTGCATGTTTGCAGGGTTATTTTTGTTTTTAAAAGAGAAATTGAAAGTATCTGCTTAGCTGTTAAACCTGTATGTGGGCTGCTTAATACTGTTTAATCTTTTGCTACCTCTCAACTTCCCTAGGCAAGGATCCATGCATGTTTAAGGTGACTTGTCAGCACTGTCAGTCAGCTGACTGAACAGGTGTATGGTAAATGTGGAAGGCAATTGCCAAAGTTTTTATGGTGGTGGTTGGCCCATGCTGCTCATACAGTCACTTTGTTAATACACCATTCACTGTACTTTCATGTAAGCTAGATGGCCTGTAATACGATCACACATCCCAGATCAATAAAAATAGATGCTCTGCTTTTTAAAAAAAAAAACACACCTTTTTTGTTCTTCATTGCAATTTTTAGGAAGAACACGTAATAAGGAAAAATTAAATCAGAGCGTTTTCCAGAGCAGGCACCATAAATAGTGATATATTACACAACCCTTTCAAAGCAGGCTCATTTAAGCTTTTTGGTTTTTTTACCACTTACGTATTGCTGGTTATGTGAGTCTTTTGAGTAGTTTACAAAGCAATGTAGACATACACTGCATATTTTAAAATTAAGTAAATACAAATGTACTGACATAAGAAGTCAAGTCTAGGGGTGTTTTTACACTGTCACTAAAAGTACCTATTAATGGGTACGTAATGGCATTTTTGTACCACTTAATGGGTACTTAATGGCATTTTTGTACCACTTAATGGGTACTTAATGGGTACTTCTAGTGACAGTGGAAAAACACCCTAGATTTACACACATCCCAGAAGATTTTGATTTGTACCCCAAGGGAGGAAAATAGTGTAATTTCTGAACAAAATAAAAGAAACCCTAAAAAAAAAAAAGATTCTGAACTTTCATTTCTCACGCTTCTCTTGTTTATTGTTGTTGTAGTAGTGCTCCAGAATTCATCCTTCATAAATTGCATTTAAAACATTAAGTAGCATCTGAGACAAAACATACCGTCAAATATCTTACGTAGAGTAGCTGCTGTGGCTTTGGGGCCTGTGTTAGCTGAATCTTTCAGCAGCAGTCTTTGCTTCCCCTGCCATAGGCTGAGAGGGTCGTATGGAAGCAATTTCTGAGCATGTGCTGATCTTAGCCACTATTAGTTTTTGTAGTGAATCCCTGATTCCATCTTTGGGAGGTGTAAACCTGCAGATTATTGCTACACACCCTTTTTGTACTGAGCCTTACTCTGGATTATATCTTGGAAGAGGGACCTGCTATCTACTTCATAGTGCAGACTTTGGCACAGATTGAATTAGCAGCCATAGGATTTTCCATCCCCTTTTGAAGTGGTGGTCATGGTGAATTAGTACAGTGATGAGTGAATAAGCTGCCTCTTCATTATCCTAAGTGTGTCCCTTAGGTGGTGAAGTAGGTTGCAAGGAAATCTCTAATCACAGACTTGGAAAGAACTGCTGTTACAATTTGTAATAGTGATAACCACAATGTTTGCTGTATGGAAAAACAAAAGTTGTATTTACTTGTGTACGGCATGTTGTAAGACGACTTGAAAGTATTGTACACAGGTGATAAGATGAATTCTTTTTCCATTCCACTATATGGCTGAATTTCTTCTTAAAGATCTCTCACATTCCTAAACCTGCATATGTGCTAGGACGAATGCCAGTATATGCATAAGAAAATATGTCGGATTCTTCACCTGTATGAAAGTACTTCAGATATCTGGAAGTAGATGTGATATTCCACCTCCGTCTTTTCTGCAGGCTAAACATAGGACCTGGTTTCCAGACCTCTCACTGTCTTAGTAGCTTTCCTTTGTACTTCATTTTTCTTGATGCCTTTTTAAAAACGGATGTCCCCAGAACTCTACACGTACTCCAAATGAAGTCTAACCAAAGCAGAGTACGATAATTACCTCCTCTGATTTGGACTCTGTGCTCCTTTTAAAACATCCCGAGATGGCATTTGCCTCCTTCATGTGTTTTTGTCCTTTATAGCTCAGAAAGGGTGGCGTACACTTCTGCAACAAGATAAAACATATCAATGATCTTTAAACACCTTCAAACATCTTGAAGCCAGATCACAGATGTTTGGTCATTTTGCTTTCTGTGTCTGTCCTACTCAGGAGCAGAAAAGAACAGCAAATTTCAAGAGATGGGACAGGAAAAAAAGACAAAGGAGTAGATTCTGGAATCTTTTTTGTGAAAAGTGCATTTATGACTTCATTATGGATTTTTATAAATGATTTATTAATTATTTCCCATTTGAATGACCTAATAATTAATCAAAATATATTTCTCAGTATATCATGACTTTAATTTCTATAATACTGAGAACTAGTTTCAATATTCCATATCATGAATTCCCTTTTTTCCTTTTCTTAGATGGACAGTTCATATTAGGTTGCTGCTAAAAGATCATAGTTTTCCATGGCCCCTCGAGAGGAAGAACCATCCTGTCTATGGCAGGGCGTGTGAAGGTGCATGCCTTCTTCCTCCTGTAGTTTGTATGTGCAAGAATATGTGGCTTTCTTCTATGAATAGCATTTAGCTAAACCAGGTCCCTGTCTCATTCCCATGTTACTTCAGGCTATAGTCTTGAAGTAATACTATCCAAAAAGCTTGATTCCATTTAATGTATATTTTTCCTACCTGCACTGAACTAATGAATTTCCAATTGAACTAATATTTCCAAAGTAATTACCTAATTACATCTTATACTAGGATATCTGTAATCAGGAATAGCAAACAGGTGGCTCTTCATATGTTCTGAACTGTAGCTCCCATCATGCCCTGGGAGTAGAGTAAATGGGGTTGATGGAAGTTGTAGATTAGAAACATCTAGTCTATTTCTATAAATCAGTGGATTGCTGTGTGTAGCGCCCACCCACAACAAGTATGTGTGTAACCCACTTCAGGGAGTGCCCGAGTGTGCATTAGTAATCTGATGGTGCTGTTTCCATTTCCATTTCATTTCCATTTTTATGTGTATACGGCCTTTCCAAAAGAAAATTTTGCCCAAGGCGGTTTACAACAAACAGAAAAAATACAATGCAAATACAATCATCACATCAGAGAAATACAGCAAGTAAATACAGCAAGTAAGGAAATCACTTTCAATACCTAAAACATCAAATATATGTCACAAGCAATGTACAAAATTCTAATAAACTGTGTAATCTAAAAAACTACAATGCACAGTATCAAATAAAAAATAAAGCATAACACCAATTAATGCAAGACAACCCAAAAATGTCAAAGGAGAAACTGAACCAATCCAGGTGTCCCTCTGTTCCTCCATCTTCAGCTGGAACCCACACCTAGAGGAGGCCGTGGCAAAGGCTTCAGTCTCACAGGTGCAGCACAGGACTTGGTTGTTTCTCCTCTCACCCCAGCCACTAGCAGCCAGTTTTTATACCTATCCTGAGGGAGGGCGTGGTGCAGGCTCCAGTCTGACAGGTGCAGCACAAAACTTGGTTGTTCCAGAGGATTTTCCATTGTTGCTATGTTGACACCGTTTTGCACATGGGTTCTGTGTTTCATGTCATGCCCTTACAGTTCTGACACCTTCTGATATCAGTCTGAAAAGCTACAGAGGCAGAAGTAGATAAAGCTTGGAGCAATTAATTCAGAATGTCTTGACTGCATGAGCAAATGGATCACATGGAAGAAACATAGCATTTGACCAGGGCCAAGTGTGTATTCATGATTTTCAGGTGTGGTCCCCTAGGGACTTAGTCTTTTCCTCCCATGTATCCTGGTGCGGTTTTAATATAAGAGTCACATGAATTTAATGTAATCAAGCCTGCGATTACTAGGTTTTGGGGTGGTTTAGGAAGAGAAAAATAATGTGCTTTTCATCTTTAGTGAGTGATTCCCATTCTATGGGAGTGTTCTTTGTTTCAATCTTAAGTTAGAAGTAAGACAGTTCTATACAGGAGGCAGTAGAGAGAGCATAAATAGGATAAATAAATATTTCCAGAGCTCTTTATCATTGACTTTTGTAAATAGATGAGTATTAATCTGAGAATTGTATATAGTGTTGTGGAATATACATGTATGTTATGATGCTGTACTTCATACGATGCTTGGGCATGTTCTAGCTTGTCTTTGTAGTTGGAACAGTGTGTTCTTCTTGCAAGGTAATATAAACACATACATACACTTAAGGGTGTACAAATATTGTACATTGTGGTTTGGTTTGGTTTCCCACAGACTACAGTGAGGGTTGGGGAGGGTTAAGTATGCACTTGGGTCATTTTGACCTTTGGTTCCCAAGGACAGAAAGTCCTAATTTTGGAAAGAAATTATCTGTGATTCAAAGAACTGGGTATTGAGTTGCCTTTATCTGAAGAGGCTTTGGGATTTCTTTTTGGTAATTTCCAGCCTTGGGAACTGGTTTTGAACGTAGAGGAGACTTTTGCAAGGAGGCAGGCTGCTAGTATATCAGATATCCTGCTTGAAGGAAGAAAAGTCCATTTCCAAGCATTCTACCTGTTCTACCAAGGTATTTGGTGTGCCTGGGGCAGTATTTGGATTCTAGTAATATTTTCTAAATAAAACAGTGCAATCCTATTCCACTGTTATTGCTGTGTTTTGTTTGTTGTTATGGGGCCATGAGAGAGCTTGGAGAGAAGAGATGTATCTCAAGGGTGAGATGATACATAGATAGATATTTGATGTATTAAATTTATTTTTATATGATTATATTGTATATATTACCTTTCTTGTATCTTTTTATTGTCTTAAGTTATACTGTTTAATACTGTCTTAAGGGGGGGAGGGATAAGGTGTTTTTAATTGTTATATTTTACATTTTACTGCTGTTAACCGCCCGGATTGGTTTGCCATAGGGCGGTATACAAATAAATATTATTATTATTATTATTATTATTATTAAGTTAAAAAAAAATTCTCTGTGATTGAGAAAACATAATATCTGTGGGCAGTACAGTCATGCTGATGATGTTTCCTTTGTTTAAATGTTTCAATTAATTAGAGTCTTTGTCCAATTTTATTTTGTGGGGTTCTCAAAGGATAGTTGCTGTCTTAAAAAAAAAATCATTCTCAGCTTTTATATGCAGGAAGAAAAGTCCAGTTTCGAAGTAATAACTGTAAACCAGTACATAAATAACTGACAAAGAGGTTTGTGGAGCCCAAGTCTGATTAATGTACCTGTTATATCTTTTATTGCATATGTGGTTATGTTATATAATGTACTAAGAGGAAAAGGCACTGACCAGGAAGGTTAGAGAACAGATGAGGAGGGGCTATGCCCAGCTCAATTAGCATATTTAAGAAAGGGGGGGCAGCCCAGAGAGCAACTAACCAATCAGCAGGGATGGAACCCTGGCAGAGGCTATAAAAAGGGCCTTCCTGTCAGAGCTGTTGTTCTGTGACTGGGGCTAGACTTAGGTAGAAGTTAGCCAGTACAGATCCGGGTCCTGAGGAGAATCCAGATAGGGATTAGGCAGGGTCCTGAGTTAAGAAAATAAAGTGAACTGCTTGTGTTAAAGTTGAACTGACTTAAAAAGTGTAAAGCATTAAAGTTACATTTACATTTGTTTTAAAGACTCTTTGTTTTAAAGAGAAATATGGAGCTGTAAGTAGAAAGATGTTATGTGAAATCAAAGCAGAGAAAGAAACTAGGTTACCAGCCACAGCTATAGGCGGTTCCCACATACAACATAATTACATTTACAATATACAGCTAAACTTTATGGGAACTTGTCTGTGTTCCATAGAGCTGCATTTCTTCCTGTTCCTTCATCCCTGGCTAGGTGAAAGAGCACAAAGTACAAAAATAGAGAATGTTTGACCTTCCTACCGTTGGTCTGTTTCTCATCCTCCTTGACCATTGGCCATCCTGGCTGAAAATCCTTGGCTTCCTCATCCCTAGTGTAATTGGATCTGTATTAGTGTGTGATAATGATGGTCTTATCTTGCTGGTGGGGCAGATTTGTTATTAGATGTGTCTGTGCTTGTGATGTTCAAGTTTGTTTTTCTTTCTGCTAATTGGCTAAAGAGCACCCAATGAGCTCTCAGGTCTACCTAAAAATTTTAATCTAGGGAAACTAGCCACTAGACTATGCTGGCTCTTGCTACTGATATTTTTTTCACTAATGTGGGTATAACTGAGTGCTGAGTCACTTCATTGATTAACAGTGCAGTCTTAGGATCTTTCTGCACGGACTCTTAATCCAGATTAAGGGTCCATGTAGTACAAATTCTGGGGCTCCCTTTCTGTAAATGTAGATCAAGGAGGCCCCACTGCCTGTTGGTCAGGCCCCATCTGCATTAGATGGAGCCTGATCTGAATTAAGAAGACCTTAATCTGGATCTCTAGTAGTACCATTTAGTCAATATTACCAGAGGCCTGGTCTGGAACATGGGGGGTGTGCAGAAAGCCACCACTTTCCATGTTTGGGATTACCAGGGGGTGCTTCGTGTGCCTCTGAAGAACTCACCCCTCTTAGCTTGGAACTTTCATACCTAGCCCTGAGAGGTGTGAAGGTGTGGCTGAGAAGCTTGTACCAACTTTGTAGCTGCAATGTAAATTATAATCCAGATCAGCATTGGCAGTACATGTGGCGCTATCCTTCCTGTGCCTCCCTTTGATCAGATCAGTGGGCCAGGCTGTTCCAGACCCAACGATCCAGGATTAACTGCAAGTAAGTGCAGAAAGAGCCTTAACCTCATTTTGCCTCAAGTAACCACTGAGCACCTAAGTCTGAATAGACTTTAATGGTCTTAGGCAAACCACTATTTGATCTTGTTCAAAATGTGTTAAAGAGGCTGACGAGCTTGATGTTGTCCAGCCCACTGACAAAGAAATAATGGCAGGATCCATGCGGTAGATTGGGCAGGTGATTTCCTGTGGGATTTTGCAGGGCTTACCTGCTCATTAACGATCCCTCGGTGGTGAGGAGAGCCTGAGTTTACTGGATGAAGCATCTAGCACTCTTTGAACAAGATCAAATGGTGGTTCACACAAGGCTAGGCTTTGTAGGCCTGGGAAGTTTTTGAAACATGCCTTGCCCTAAAGAACCTGCATGGTTCAGCATTTACTGTTGCAATTCTTGCTGAGTCAGGGTTAATGATAATTGAAAGCAACTACTGATTATCTATAAAAGAATTTGAAAGTGTGACAGCAAAAGGGGGAACCACGAAGATGGTCATTACTTATTTTAGAGTGAATGGCTGCAGTATTAGAGCTAATTGCAAACTTCACATAAATATCCCATGCCTTGAGTGGAGATTGGCATAAACTATGGTAGTTGCAGTGCATTGCCTGCAGTTTGTACAATGCCCCTAAGGTCTATGCTGTGCTGTGTGAATACCATGATTGTTTCTGCACTTCCGGGGGGGGGGGGGGGGCAACTGGAATGTCTCCTACAGTTGCTGCTCCCACCTGGAGAAACTGCATTGACCTGGAAAAAGGCTGTCAGGACTTGGATGGCCTGTGGCAGGCCAGGTCTTGTGCTGCTTAAACGGGGCCATGCTGCATCCGATGCAGATGCAATGCGCTAGTTGGGATGGGCCACACTAGAGTGCAGAAGACGAAGCCCCAGATGAAGGCTATACCAAGCTACCAATAAGTGCAAAAAGGTCTGTGTTTTGGAAGGAGTTTGGTGACATTTCGTTAGATAACCAAATGTGTGCAGGATGTATGAATTTCACAGTGTTGGACCGTGGTAGAAAAACATGAAGGAGCCTAAAATGCTATACAACCCACAGAAACACAAGGTGTAGATTACTTGGTAGTATTACTGTACATGCATGTAGTTCTGCAATATTGCAGCCTGCATAGGATATACCGTATATTCCGGCATATAAGACGACTGGGTGTATAAGACGACCCCCAACTTTTCCAGTTAAAATATAGAGTTTGGGATATACTCTCCGTATAAGAAGATGACACCCGGCGTATAAGACGACCCCTGACTTTTGAGAAGATTTTCCTGGGTTAAAAAGTAGTCTTTTATGCCAGAAATATACTGTATTTAAGATGCTCTTAACCTGTTCTTTTCCTGGGAACATTCTTTGTGTGTGTTTCTATGCATGTGTGTTTGTATAGCATACAGGTGAGTGACCCTTTTTGTTATTCTACTTTTCAAATTCCATATTCTTTAAAAATCATAGCATTATAGTCATGTACTGCTGGTGACATTCAGATTGAATATGAAGCAATAACAACTTTCAAGGAAATGAAGAACAATTTTTTAATCCAAAAGGTGGCAGTCTTCTCTATGAGAAAGGGCAAGCAACCTCATATACCCTTCTTAACAGTTATGCTAGCACAAGTTATGAAACCCATACGGTTTGAAAAGCAAGTCCAGTGATCTGTGTTGCTCAAAAATGTCTTCTGCTTCAAAAAAGTGAACTTATGGCAAACCTGTGCCAAAATATTTTATTTAATTCTACCTTTCTGTACTACCATATGTGTTTCCAAAGATGGTGGTGATTTATAATAGTGACTGCTGATAGGAGGAAATGCATCCACAAAATGGGAAAGGAGACACCTTTGGTGCTCACCTTCCTCCTCTTTCTTGAACCCTGTGCCCCTTCTCAGTTGGCTCCAGCTTGTGGGCTTATGGTGTAACTGTATAAATGGAACACTGGAGGAGAGATTATTTATTTATGCCTCTTCCTGCTGATGATTCCAGTGAGATACTGGAACTGCTGAACTGGATTCTGAAAGAGGAAGTAACAGCAATATTTTTAGGGAGAGGGATATGAAGAGTTGTGATGAAGGTCCCTAGAGCCACCGCCTGTTGATGAAAGTGACATGGGGTGTAACCTGAGGACTGTAAGCTGTTCCTGTAAGCACATGTGAAGGCGTGATTCTGTCTTATGCCCTTTCCACACTTGGTCTTATTCTGGAATATATCTTGGGATAGAGGTCAGTTGTTTGCATGCTAATACAGAGTATGGTGGGTCTTGTCTGGGGCCTGCTGTAGTCTACATTAGCATGCAGAGAGCAGGCCCCTCTTCTGGAATATGTTCCAGAACAAGGCCAAGTGTGGAAAGGACCTTAGATCACTTCCCAGTGGACAATTCTTCAGTGTGTTTTAGTTTTTTAACCATGTACTGTATATCTGTTTGATAAATCAAGCTCAGTGGGGATTTAATTGCTAAATAAAAATGCTTAAATATAATTGCTAAAGTAAATTACTTAATATGTTCTTCTTATCCAGATCTACAAATGCTCCCAGGTTTTGCTCGTCGTCAATATGGGGAGTTAAATAACAGTGTGAACTTTACAGTCCTTCTGTTACTCATCTGTTCTGCTTTTTCTTTCAGCGGTAAAACGTTTAATGAAAGAAGCTGCTGAACTAAAGGATCCAACGGATCATTATCATGCGCAGCCCTTAGAGGTCAGTGCGGATCTTTTAACAAATAATTCTGCAACTGCGATGAACTTCAAAATATGTATAAAAGTTCACCAAGTGACTCTTTAGTGATTTTTATACTACTTCCTGCAACTATTCTTCAAGCAGTTTATTTAAAAATGAAATGTTTAATTTTTTATCTCCTGATAAATGGTTTGCTTGAGACTTTTCAAATAAGATGATCAGTGCTTACTATAGAGACTATAAGATTAATTCTTATTCTATAAAAAGATCTAACCTTAAAGGGTGCAGAAATAATATTATTTCAGGGGAGTTCTGTGGCTCAATGATAATGCAAGCGACCTGGAAAGCAGAGGATTATTGGTTTGATTCCTGGCCTCTTCCCATATCTCTGCCAAGAAAACTGTATAGTGTTGCCCATGGAGGAGCCAATGCAGTCAACCAGTAGTTAGCCACAACTCAGTGGTACTCAACAACAATTATTTCAGAAGTACAAAAACACACATAGAAACATCATACTTGAATTTTCTGGGCGTTTTTACTGCTGGATTCCCTTTTCAAATTCTCACAGAGAAGCACGAAGTTAAAGGTGTTTTTCCCAGAACATGACACGTTATGGAAAGATTTTCAACTCCCTCTTTAATAAGTAGCAAGAAATCCGAACAACATAAATCTGTTAGATTTCTGATTAAGAAAGTGGAAAGTAGGAAGGCCCTTTTATTCACAGTGAATAAAATACTCAGTCTTTTATAGCCTGTAAATATTGATACAAAAGACAAAAGCGGTTTCCTCTTAAAGTTGCACACAGAAAAAGAAGAAGAAGAGTTGGCTTTTCTACCCCCCTTTTCTCACCCGTTTAAGGGGACTCAGGGTGGCTGACAAAGCTTTTCTATTCTTCTACCCACAACAGAACACCCTGTGAGGTAGGTGGGGCTGCGAGAGCTCAACAAAGGCTGTGACTAGCCAAAGTTCACCCAGCTGGCTTCATGGGGGAAGGCGGAATCAAACCCAGTATTCCCAGATAAGAGTCCTGCTCCTTAACCACTAAACCAAACTGACTCAAAAAACCTTTCAGCATTTTTAACATCACTGAAATTAACTCATACAGGCAAAGAGAGAATCTTAGGGATGGAAGAACACATTTTCCATGACAGACACGCTGGAAAAATTTGCATCATCTCCTGGGGGGATGTTTCTGAATAAAAGTTAATAAACAGTCCTTCTTTATGCTTTGATATGAACTGTAATGTGGATTGATGTGGCTACAATGTATTATGCTTTAAGAAGTCTAGTTCTGCTTCTGTTTAAATGTTTAGATTTCACTACAGACACTTAACAATACTGTTAACTACAGATGGTAAGTATGTTAACTGGCCAAATTTCAGGTTTTGCTACTGAGCTGTAAGTAACAGGCTATCTGAAGGGCTCTATCTGCACAACTGTCTGATTTCTGAGATTTGTGGCTAAGGATCCTCCTGGTAGGTTCACCCTGCCAATGTCTATCTGGTGACCACTGAGCAGGCCATCTCTGATCTAGTGCATAGTTTTGGGGGTCTTCGCATGATTAAAATAAAGCAGGCAATGAATCTGTTGAGCAAACAGACAAATTTTGCCTGTTGCTTGAATTACATGTTTTTATTATATGGCTTTTATTATTATTTTAATAGGCTGTTTGAGTTTAGATTTTCATATTTTGATTATTGTATAACATCCTGGGGTTATTTTTATGATAGGCAATATATAAAAGTTCTAAATAAATACATTTCCAGACAACATTGTGTGAAAAAGGCCTCTAATCAAATTGTTCATGAAGTAATCTAGACTATTGATATAGTTTCCAAACCCTGAATTTTATATGTGCCTGTATTTGTAGGACAACCTTTTTGAGTGGCATTTCACTGTCAGAGGGCCTCCAGATTCCGATTTTGATGGAGGAATTTATCATGGAAGAATAGTGCTGCCCCCAGAGTATCCTATGAAGCCACCAAGTATTATTCTTCTAACGGTAAGAATGTTTAGCAGTCTGCTTGATTAGACTGTTATTAAAAGTCTTGGTTATTTTAGTTAACTTGGAGAAAAAATATTCTTCCTGGATTATTTTTAATTTCAGCTGTAGGATTTATGCAGAAAGATTTGGGATTGCAGATGGGAAATGGAATAAATCAGCTCCAGTTCTTTTGTTTATACTGACAGTTCTGAACTGTGAGCTACTGTGCTGGCTCAGGAATTTAACTATACAATAGTGTGTTTTAAGGGAAAAAATAATTCTAAATTGCTGAGAGATTAAACCAAACATGCTCAGTGCATCCCTCACCCTATTTGCTTATCTACTGAACCAGGTTCACGCCAAGCTGATTTGGCATACCTTTATCATCCCCAGCTGTATGATCAAATCTTTTCGAAATAAGCACTTGCGTTTTGACAGTAATGCTTTAGTTTTAAATAATGTTGCCTTTCTTTCCCATATTTTTATTTAAGGCAAATGGCAGGTTTGAAGTGGGAAAGAAAATTTGCTTAAGCATCTCAGGACATCATCCAGAAACTTGGCAACCATCATGGAGCAGTAAGTGTCAGCGTCACAGGTGATAGTTTTACAGTTGATAGTAGAAGTTGTTCTGTAATTTTTGTGATTTGTTCTTAATGATTGCAACAGAAATCAATTAAGTTTACATGTCATATTTGCTGTGTTGGTTCTGTGTGAGGTTTTAATTCAGTTATGTTCATTGTTTTAGGATCTTTGGTTGGGAAGTAAGTAATATAAAAACATTTTAATTGAATATTTTTATAAAGGTATTCCTTGAAAAGATTTGTAGATTTAATGTTATCTGGTTTTTACAGTAAGAACTGCCTTGCTTGCCATTATTGGATTTATGCCAACAAAAGGGGAAGGAGCCATAGGTTCTCTTGACTACACACCTGAGGAGAGAAGGACCCTTGCAAAAAAGTGAGGATCTTCAAAATTCTTCTGCTCAATAAGCTTATTGCCTTTCTTTAACAAACAAAATATATTAAGGGATTATTCTTAGCAATAAATTTAGTGTTTTTTATTTCTTGCATGGTGCTATGATGAAACTGCATATCTTTCACTAACTGAGACTACTTTAAAAACAGCGTTTAAAAAGGTGTTTAAAAATAATAAAAGACCACACTTTGAAAACAGAACAAGTAATCTGTACTACATTCACAGTCCCATAATTAAAATAAAACATAGCAAGTAAAAAGTTTAAAGATTTAAGACTCAAATGTCAGTAGCTCATGGACTTTTAAAGTATTGTTTTTTAAACACTTAAAAAAGCACCTTGTTTTGTTCTGGAAAATTTTTTACTCCAAGTATTGATGTGTAGGAAAGTCCCAATTTCTGGATCTCACAGGCCTACTCTTCAGTGAAGACCTGCTAGGAATTAATATTACTTAAGCGGAAGTGCTACCTATCCAAACCATATCAACTCAGATTTTCTTAACTTAGGCGGGATCTGCGTAAGAGCTTTAGGTTGTTGTGTGACCTTAGTGAAGGCTAATCAGCTACTTGCATATGCAGCCAAAGAGTCTCCCTAGGGTGCAGAATCTGGGGGACGATGTGCCTTGCGTGCTCCTACTGTGCCATTAGTGGTCATTGGAGCACTCTAATGGTCAACCACTGGGTGAAATCTGACAGCACTCCCCACTAGTTGATGTTTCAGCCTCTGGACTTATCTGGTCTTATGTTTGTCACAGAGCACAGGAAAATGACCAATTTTTGTTGTTTCTGCCTGTGCTTTCTAAGGAGAGGGAGCCCAACTATGTCTGACTAGGGTCTTCATTACTCAAAAGTTCTTTTGCTTATTTTCTGAGAGCTCTAGGTTGCTGCTTCACTCTTGTTATATGCAGTGTGATAGTATATGTTTAGTGTACGATGAAAGTCCGGTGGGACTGATCCATTAAGAATAATGCAAAATTTTGTTTTGCGACAGAAGATTTTAGAAGTAGACGATTAAAGTTTCGCTTTATTTTTGAAGGTAGGAAAACATTTCAGTGCAGTCAGTTGTGTTAAAATTCTCTTACTAATAAGACTTGTCAAAATATTACGGAAGGTGATAAAATATTTTTTTAAGTGATTAGATTGATAGCTGTGTTGAGCTTTCAGATATGAAAATGCTGAAGATTTGTATTAGTAAACTCATTAAAGTAACCAGTATGTATAAACTTCTACTCCCCTCCAGATCTCAGGACTTCTATTGTGAAGGATGTGGATCATTTATGAAGGAAGCCCTCTTACCATTAACATCTGGGAGTGCCTCAAGCCAGGCTGACAAAGAAGCCAAGGAACTTGCTAGGCAAATTAGTTTCAAGGTAAAATACCTACCTGACATTTTCCTCCTTCTGGATAGGTTACAGTGTGTTACATGTACAAAATTTATTAAAATTTTATGATGGAAAAAAAGACACTTAAACAAATGGAAAGCAACTCAGGAAAGTCAAGATCCTATAAATAAAATGCACTCTGGATAAGAACAGTAGCTTCCAGAGATTCATTGATACAAGCAGTTCCCAATCCTTCATTTGATGAAAAATCCATCTAAGGTGTGCATGTAGAGAGTTTATTTTTCATTTAATAGAGCACAATGAGTTATGCCACCAGCCCAAACCACAGGGATGACAACGTTGTGCTTACTGTTGGGTTCATTTGGTACATTTTGTCAGAACTCTTTGTGACTCCATGGATGATGGCATGCCAAGGCCTTCTAGTAGAAAAAGAAGAAGGAGTTGGCTTTTCTATCCAGCTTTGGTCATCCATTGAAGGGGAACTCAAAGCGAATGGAAAAGCTTTTTATTCTCCCCACAACAGACACCCTGTGAGGTGGGTGGGGCTGTGAGGGCTCAGAAAAGAGCTGTGACCCTAGCCCAAGGTCAGGCAGCTTCATGGAAGAGTGCGGGATCAGAACCCAGTGACTATGAGATAGGAATCTGGCAGTTTAACCACAAGACCAAACTGGCTCATATTGATTGTTCCCATATCACTGTCTATCCACCTCATTTTCTAACATCGACCTTCTCCTTTTGTCTTCAGTCTTTCCAACTATCAGAGACTTCCCCAGCAAGCCCTGCCTTCCCATTCTGTGGCCAAAATATTTTAGCATCAGCTTCAGTATTAGCCCTTCCAGTCAGGGTTGATTTCCTTTAGCATTTATTTATTTTTAATTTTCTATGAAGTTCTTCATGTTGAATTTGGTAAAGTAATAATTTCAACTACAGTTTAATTTTTATATCGCCATTCCTTTCAGATCTTATGTGCTCTCATCTCAAGTTCTTCCATCCTTGCTCTTCCATAAATAATGTACCCTAAACGTAATAGGTGTGCCTAATTATAAGAGTCAAATACAGCCTTATTGGACAGCAGGACTGATCAGAATGTTGATCTCCCAATTGATGTTCTCAGTTGTCATCCTTTCCACCATTTGTTTCAGGCTGAAGTTAATTCAACTAGGAAATCTGTCTCTGATGCTGCAGATTTGTCAGGATTGAACCCCTTGATGTGTCCGCCTGAACACCAGCAAGAAAATTCAACTCCAGCATTCCAGGATACAGCCACCAATGAAACAGTAAGTCTTTGATAGATCTGAGAAAAGGAAATAAAGGTTTAAAAACTTGGCATATATAACTGAATATTACAGAAGTTTTTTTTTCTTTTTCCAAGGCTTATAAATATCTTAGTAAAATGATTGTTGTTAGAACTGAGAATGCTGGTGGCCCTTGTTCCCTTCTGTTGCTTAGATCCCAGGGCCTTAAGAAGTCAGTGCCACTGAGCTCATTGGGACATTCAGCTAAGCAAATATCCTTTGGACTAGTGGTTAGGCCAGTTTGGTCTGGTGGTTAGGAAGCTGGACTCCTATCTGCGAATACCCAGTTTGATTCCGCACTCCTCACAAAGCCAGCTGGGTGACCTTGGACTAGTCACAGCTCTCTTCTGAGGTCTCACAGGATATCTGTTGTGGGGAGAAGAATTAAAGCTTCGTCAGCCACTTTGAATCCCCTTTAAAAGGGTGAGAAAAGCAGAGTAGAAAAGACAACTATTCTTCTTCTCCAGGCTACATTGTGTGTGGGTTTTTTATCTTCTTCCCTATTATTTTTTCCTTTTATTCATCTATTTTACTTTTTATTTTCTTGTGGCTTTAAAAAAAATCAGACTTAAGTATTTACTTTGAACTTTCCGCCTTTTGGACAGTAAATGGGGTTTGTGCAACAACAGGAACCTGAACTTGCCCTGGAGCCACACTTTATTTAGCCACACACTTTATTTAGCCATAAGCCTGAGAGACTTACGTAAACCAAAGCAAATAAAGGCCTGCTATTTAATGATTTGTGGTGTTTATTCTGCTAAATACATTTATCTTGTTCCTTTTTGCTCATAATCTCTGAAATAAATGTAACTGCATAAAAAGCAGCATTAATTTTGACCGTTTTGAATATCTGTTTAATTATGACAAATTAATATGCCTAAGGAAAGTGCTTATATAACCCATCACATCGGAAGTAACAGAGGCCTGGTATGGCTGGGTCTCTGATAGAAGCAATCTAAATTCACTGATAAATTGTAGACAAATCCTTATTAAGCTCTCTGGGCAGGGTGTTTTTCCTTTCGTTTTGGTTGCTAGGATTGCAGATTGGTTAAAAAAAACTAACATTGAATCACATCAGGCCATCTGTTGCTTGGTGAAAAGTATTCTCTAGCTATTTAGAAATGCAGACTTGCTAATATTATGTAGATTTTCCCAATATTTTATTTTGTGTGTCCGTGTCTGTGTGTGAGACAGAGAAAGTCTTTTGCCTTTTTTTTGTAATTCTTTATTGTGCTTTGTGTGTATGTGGCTAGTCCATGAAGTCACCAGAAATAATCATTCTGTTTTATGCTAGAAAGAAAAAAAAGGTCAGAAACAATTTGATTAATCTCATTTTAGATGACATTGTTTCATCTAGCAGGGTCACTTCATTTGCGGTGACTTTTCAGAATACGCTTCTGTGCAAAACAAAGAAGCCTTGATTGATTTATCCCTTATGTTTTATATAATTGATGAACAATTGGCCAGTAAATGTTTTAAGGCAGTTTTCTCCAACCTGGATTTATCCAGATAGATGATTGGGCTGCAGAATAATCATGATTACAGGCCAGAAAATACTTTTGCAAATGTTCACATAAGGAAATGTTATTTTTCTGCTGGTATTGGTTTATTCAGCACATTTAAAAATAGGTGATATTTTTGACATCACTTTCTTAAAAGGTAGGCAGTGCAGATCATTTCTGTTTACGCTTTCAGTGAAAAAGATGACTTGGAAAGTATTTTTGGGAAGCTGCTTTTGGTTTGTACTTTCTAAACAGAAGAACCTGTCGCTTTCCCTGCTTTGTAAGCTTGAACTGGCAATCTATTACATTACAATTAAATAGAACATATCTTACTGTATTTTAAACATTGCATTCTAAAAGTGACTTTTTAAACTATCATCATGCATATGTAATTAATACATTTGTCCACCTCTCTGTATGGTCCTTTGAGAGCTTAACTGAGCTGCAGTGATCCTACAGAAAATTCACAAATATTCTTAACATCTGAGGCAGAAAAATTGAAAGCTAGGAAAGCATTGTTTCATTTTTCACAGATTTGAATTACATTCATTTTGGCTTTCCCAGTGTTTATAGATTTCCATATGCAGCTGATTGCCACTATGAGGTTGCTGGATTAGATATTCCATTGATCCAGTCCTGCAGGACATTTCTTACATTCATTCATTTTCCATGAATTTCAGTTTATTTTGCTTTAAGCTTTGGTATTTATTATATAGAGGGCTCGGATTTCTCATGATTAAAACTGCCAAATTTCAGAGAAAATGGGGGGAAAGCCCCTCATTCAATAGGCAATTAAGATGATTTTACAAAAAAAATGTCAGATTTTCAGTTTGTCAGTTTTGCTTCATGCACTATTTCTGATACCATTTTTACACCCTAGTCACATTTTCATTGAACATGGTTTTGTACCATGTGCACAAACTTGAACAAATTCCACTGTCACTGGCCATGCAGTTGTAGAAGGGCCATGGCCAGCATGCTACCTTCTTGGTCTTTCACAGTAGAAGGTGACAGTCCTTCTAAAAAACCCAGCATATGTATGTGTATTTATCCCCTTCCTGTAAGGCCTCACACCCAGTTGGTCATGTTCAAGGTCCTGCAGGAAGTGGACACACACAGATCTGCATTCTAGGCCTTCTGGAGAGACTTGTAATTCTCAGGTCCGGAAGACTGAGCAGACTAAGAAGAAAACACATTGGCTGCAGGCCTTCCAAGCCTCCTTGTCTGGTGATAGTGTAATGGTATGGGTCCAAGGGGACAAGGTGGGGGCACACAGATGGTATAGAAGAACACTGGAGTGCTAATGAGAGAAGGGGAGGGTGGCCAGCAAGTGACAGTAGAAAGGAGAGACAGCAAGTATGATCCAAGGAGACAGTGGGCATGACAGGAGAGGTGAGATGCTTTGGAGCCCTAAATGCTCTCCTTTAAAGAACCTCCCTCCACTTTTTTCGTCATTTAGCTTGTGAAACAGTAATTCCATCAGTTGAATTTGTGATCTTTTTTTTTCTTTTATAGACTGAAAATCAGACAAATTCAGTCACCTCAAATCAAGAAGAACAGACCCAGCCTGCACCAAACATCAGTTCCATGAGCCCTCGCCAGCGGCATCCACACCAAAGGAGGGTGCCTACCTCAACTAACTTTAATCAGGTTCAGCAGCCAAGAGTCAACACAAGCCACATGGGGTCAAATGTGCTGATTCTTCTCCTTGTTTTAGCATTGGCAGCTCTTATATTTAGGCGTATATATCTAGCTAACGAGTATATATTTGAGTTATGAGTTTCTGTTCCTCTTAAGAGCAGAAACGTGAATGCTTTATTAAAAGGTTCGATGTTGGGATTTGTCATGAAAATGATTTACATAAAATTACTTTTTGTATTTAGTCATTCTAAGTCTGAATTGAATGTACTACAAAGTACATTAATGTCTGCAAGAAATGTATACCTTTATACTGGTATGGATATGGACTACTAATGATCCATACAGTGCAGATTGTATGGAAGGCAGGATGGGAAATTTGTTTACACATATTTCCAAAGTGAAAGAACTGACCTGAACGAATCACTCATGAGTTCTGGCTGGAAATTTTTAACTGACAAATATAAAATTGTGCTGGTATGCTGTAGGGGACTTGAGTAATTATTCTTAAAAGAATAACTATAAAAGCTTCCCCGCAATTAGGATTCTTAAACTGAAATGTAGTTACATTTGCATAGCAAATGTTATTAAATTGGGCAGTATAGTGAAGTAAATATTTTTAAAGTACATTTATTTCCACAATATGTTGAGGAAAAAGAACCTTGTGTGGACTTCATTCTGAGTGAAGAAGAGGGACCAGAGTATTGATCTCTTTGCTTTTTAGTTCCATTTGCTTGGAAGTTAGGATAATATTTTGTGAAATTTGAATGCCATTTTCTAATATTCAGTTGTTTATATTTTGTTTTGTTTTTTTAATTTGGAGATTCTGGAAATTGTAACTTGCCCAGAGCTTATTGGTTATTACTGAGTTCACTGTTTCATGTGCCCTTCGTTTAATATATATGTATATAAATAATAAAAATGTTTTAAAAACACAGAAAAATTGTGCTTTTGTAAAGTGCACCAAATCTACCCACTACCAAAACCTGAACTGAATTTTATATGAATTTGCTTTTATTTACAGAGAGTATTTCTGAGCTCTACTTGCCCACCTCACTGGACATCTAGACATCTGGCCAATTTGAACTTTTTCTCATAGTCCATGTAGTGCTATTCCAAAAAGTCCCCCGACACTTAATAGTGGCATTGGAAAGGTGAAGTCGAAAGTAGGAGACAGAGTAGGAGTAAGAAATCCCTGTTGTTTGAGTACTTATCTGGTTCCAAACTTGCTTAACTACCATTCTCATATACGTATGAAAAGGTCATATTGTGCTAGGTCTGAGTGTATGTTGGGACAAGGGGGTATTCATATATGTTTGTTGTTATGAGTTGCTGAGGAGAAGCCATCTATGTTTCTAACCTATAAACCATTCAGAAATTTTAATAAATTGCTTATACAAGTGGCTCATTGCAAAACGTAGGCAGATGGAAAGTGTTTGATGGAGGACAAAGGAGAAAGAACTGTCAAAGAGCCAGTGTAGTCTAGACTGTTACTGTGGAAAGTCTAGACTACCACAGTTCTGGAAAGCTTTTGCCTTGTTTTTTGTGAGAAAGATTGGGCAATAAACCATCTGGTTCAGCATTCTGTGTCAAACACTGAGCCACCAATTGTTTCTGGGTATCTCGAGCAGAAGACAAAAATGGAACTGGTATGACGAAGTCCTTAGGGATTATACATTTAGCCGGCCTGTCATTTGGAGGAACTAGTGATTCTTCCCTTGCACATTCACTCACGATCGCTAGATGATGCTTCTTCTGACATACATATAGCGCCACATCACCTGATCTCTCCCCAGTATCTTGAACGATCCAATCTGCCGGAGACAATCTCTGAAAAACAAAACACAACATTAGTTTTGCTGGAAGGGTCCAAATGGCTAGCTAGAATGTATGATCCCGAAGGACTTCATTGTACCATTCTCTGCCAGCCCTTACATTGGAGGAACTGGGACATACCCAAGCAAACACCCCAAGGGTGGGAGGAAAACCTCTGACATCTTATACAGCCCCCACCCACCCCACCCCCAAGTCCCCAACACCTTACCATCTCCGACTCCGGCAGCTGTAGGACTCGACAGCCAAACGAAGCCCCCAGAACCTGTCCAACTTACATTTTGTAAAGGTGGACGTAGAACTCCAAGTAGCCACCTGACAAATCTCCTCACTCAAGCCCCCCCCCCCCCCCGAATGCAGTACTTGTAGCCTGGGACTTTGTAGAATGTGCCATCAGGGAACCTGGCGGCTCCAAGCCCCATTTGTTATAGCAAAGAATAATGCAAGCTTTGATCCAAGCAGCATTTACCTTTGCCGATGCTTTCTATCCCTTATGTGCAGCTACAAAACAAACATACTAGAAGTCTTACGCCAATCCGCAGTCCTTTCCATGTATATCTGCACTGCCCATCTCATGTCCAGGGAGCACCAGTCCCATTCTGCATCCCCTGAGGGGCTGATCCAGAGCTGGAAGAGAAACTTTGCTCCCGATGAAAAGCAGAATCCATCTTCGTCCTAAAGGAAGGATCAAGCCTCAAAACCTCACCATCTGGGGTAAACCTACAAGCATTCCTCTACCGAGAGAGCCACCAATTCTGAAACTCTCCAGGCAGAAGATATAGCCACCAAAAATGCCACTTTATAAGAAAGTAACTTTAATGAAATAACATCCAAGAGTTCAAATGGATCCTTTTGTAAGACTGCCAAAACTAAATGAAAGTTCCAGGAAGGTATGGGGTATGCACACTGTGTGGAGCTGCTTGCATCCCAGAAGCAACTCTGCACATGCCAGAACATCTTCCAGATGTATAGCTGTGGAGCGCTATTTGGTACTCCACTGCTATGCTTGCCAATGGCTAGCACATGACAGCATGCACCCATTCGTACCTCTTTGGGGGAATGGGTGCGGGGCATGTGGTGTAGTAGGGAACTGCCAGGTAAGTTTGGGATGGATAGGGCATCCCAATGTAAGGACACCTGATCCATCCCAGCAGTTCATTGGCCATCACTCCTCACAAAAGTGCAAAAATGCCCTTGGAACAGGCTTTGGGACAGCTGTGGGCAGCTGTTAGAAACTCCCGTTAGGGCTCCTTTATAAGATGAGCTGAGAGAATCTCCCTACTGAATTTAAAGATTGTTAGCTGCTCGGTTACATGGTTACTGCCTTCCTGTCAGTCAAATGCGCCAGCTAAGTGGGAATATTCTGAAGGAAAAGGTTCAAGACTTGGTTCTACCAAAGCTCAGTGGCACAAAACAGGATAAAAACCAGTCATTCTGCTTTACTCTCAACTTTTAAGCCAAAGCAAAGGAAAGAGACTCTTGAATACATTCCCATATGTTATCCAAAGAGGACTCAGCCTTCCATTAGACATCAGCATTTGAGGATTATTCTTGTGTCTCAGCTAGGGCCAAATCTCCAAAGGTTTAAAACTATATGCTTTTTCCACACCTTACTATGGCCAACCTGGGGTGAAGGGAAAGGAAAAAGGTCTAACTAGGCTTGTCCCACATTTTCATTCATTTTGTGTTCAAACCTAATTTTTATGCTTTAAAATCTTACTTCTGGGAGTGTCTTTGGGTAGTACACATAATCAATAACCAGATTTCTGCTTCAATTACTTCAGGGCCCAGTTCCCACTAGGACTTTTTTGAGTCTTCAAAATGGTTTCAAAACACTTTACAAAATGTTATTTAAAATGCTATTTAAAACGTTTTAAAACTAAGCAAACCCCTCATCTGGCAATTGCATTCAGCCCCGAATTATGTCCCCACACTTCAAAGACTTAAAACACTTCCAAAAAATGGATTGGAGAAAGCAATTCTTTCCCCTCCTCACCCTTTCCCCACCCCTCTCTCCTCATTGGTTTTGATCCGATGACACGGGGGATCCCAGACCCCTCCCTGCTGCTTTTGCTGCCCCTGTTTGACTCCACAGACTCAAAACCATTCTGAATCAAAGGGGAGAGGAAGAGGGGAAAGTCTCCATTTGTCAAGCCAAGCCAACCATTTCCAGAAATATTGCAGCATATTGCGGGCGGGCGGTGGAGAAAGACAAAAGAAAAATAAGCCCTTCCACTCTGCTCCCCAAATGCTGCATATTGCAGGAAGAATTATTTTTTTAAAAAATCAACTCGGTCCCCTCACCTTCCTTTCCTTTTTTAAAAAGGCCATAGCAATAAAAGATCCTTCAAGCACTAAAAGATCTTACATGCACACACATTCACAGAGAGAAAGAGAAAGAGACCAGCACTTGCCAAGGCAAAGCTTTTGTCCAATGCAAAAGTGAAACTTGAAAGGAAGAATCTTTTCTTCTGATCTCCTTCCCTCTGTGTGTGTATGTGAGACAGAGATCGCACAGCAACAGCCCAAATAAGCCCAGATCACTCGTGCTTTTGGAGGCATGTGGTTCACACACACACAGACAGACAGACACATACAGATGCCTCTAGTGTCCTTCCTCCCAATCTCTTTCTCTCATGCGCACACGGCGCTGCTGCCCTGGTTGGCTCCTTCCTTTTGCCTTTCAGAGAAGCCAAAAACTGCTCTTGTGGTAACATTGTTATTAGCGTCATGGGTGTGAAGTATTATTGAGTGAACTGTTACTTTGTTATCAGTGAGAGGCTGGCTGAAAAGTAAACTGGGGAAGTGCTTCCCTGCACTTTAAAAATCTGGCAAT
The DNA here is from genome assembly GCA_023333525.1 of Aspidoscelis tigris stejnegeri. NCBI lineage: Eukaryota > Metazoa > Chordata > Lepidosauria > Squamata > Teiidae > Aspidoscelis > Aspidoscelis tigris. The sequence continues at coordinate 102,204,923 of JALMGA010000001.1, forward strand.
GGGCTGTCCTGCTGGGAGAAATCCCACCCATTTCATGACGGATTTGCCCCGATAATGCTGGAGCGTTCCCACAGCAATAAGGAAGCAGCGTTTTAAAAGAAAAACCGGGAAAAAACACCTGAAAAATCAGGTGTTTATTTATTCTGTTTTTAAGCCAAATAATCCTCAGAATACCCCTGAAACTGATCGGGAGTGGGGACGAAGAGGATTCAAACTGTTTGTAAGCCACTTTAAATGATTGGGGAGTAGGGACAAATAGGATCTAAACCGTTTTGAAACAGTTTTATTCCTTGAGTGGGAATTGACCTCAGGAAAACCAAATAAAAAGAACTACACTAATATACCCAGGGATGTTTAAGTTTGCATCTCTTCACCCATGAACTTTTCCAGTTTATTTTATTTTATCCTTTTCTTTAAATGATCAAACAGTTCACAAACTGAGGTTTGAGTGGAATTGGGTCAAACTTGTTTGACCTAGTTGTAGATCAAATTCAAAGAATTTTAGTGCATGCACATCTCTACAAAATGTCAATCTGTATCAAATTTGCTGCATTGAAAAACATAGAGGCACCAGTTGCTTGCTGAAGAATAATAATATACTAGCTATACAGCCCCCCTCTAAAACAGAGAGAGAGGGTGTGTGTGTGTGTGTGTGTGTGTGTGAGAGAGAGAGATGATTTTACACAGTCTGACTAAAGGATTGTACAGTTCTCAGATTAAGGGTTTGAGCAAAAAAACGGCAGATGGAATCGTTTGGGTTTTTTTATCCACTGGCATTCAGCAAAAGAACTCATTTAGGACCCAGTGGAAATGTGGCCAGATAAGACTAACTTCTTCACAAGTAATGGCCAATCACCGAGCAGTGAGGCACAGCTTTGAGCTGGAAACCCTGGTAGCTGGTTTAAAATATATCAGAAAAGTGGTGATTCTAATAATGATCACTCAAACAGATGCAAGGCCCTAATGGAGACACAGCAGGTTCAATGTTTGAACTGGGTTACGAAGCAGGCGATTACTGGACTGAAGGACAGTGGACCAGTCGATCCCACAGAATGCCTTATTTTGCAAAACTAATTTTGTTGGTGTTTTGCTTAGTCCTTCTTGCGGAAAGTAGAAAGCACAGAAGGAAGAGATGGACAGGGCAAGTGGAGGTCCAGAAAGTAAGGTAAGAAACCAAATGTAACAAACGGAAATGTTCTCTCTCTTTCTTTTGCTTTCCTTGTTCATCTCCTGAATGGTTAAAGATACAAACACACTAAAAAAAACAAGACTTTGTGAAGATTTCTGATTCCTATGGTCTGGCTGCCAGATCTGATTTTTGTTGCTGTTGCTTTTTTGCTCCTTGGTACTTTTAACAAAAATAGTCCATGATACTATTTTGTCCATGGTACTTTAACAAAATAGTATCCCTAAATTTTCTCAACCAGCATCAAAAGATAGAAAAACATGCTGATCAGATACCTTTGAAATAGTGCCTGTTAAGTCTTCAGAACCTGTAGTGATAACTTAAAGGTAGAAACTGAGTTGTAAACATACTTCCCTGTTGAAATTTTAGAATGTGTAGTCCAGAGTCATCTGTGTTTGCTCTTAGTGAAGTAGCACTTAAGTTGATGACATTTTCTCCAAATAAATGCAATGATGAGCACTTATATGTGTATTTGTTTTTCTTTATGTATTTAAGTATCTAATCTGTGACATTTATGGAGAGACATGGTTAGAAAATTCTGTTTTTTGTGAGTTTTATCTGACCTTCACTAATACTTTTTTTTTTGCTAGTATTAAGGGAAATGACTGCTGAAACCAGCTAAAAGGCTTTAGTAAAGTTTATCAGATTTAATAGAAGCATAGCGAAGGGTTATATTAGAGAAGATAATCTTCTAAAAACTGCCAAGCAAACCCAAGTACAGTATATTATCCATCTTTAACCTGGGTTGTGTATTCTAGTGACAATTTCATCTTATGAGTCCATTTGTCTGGCTAAGACCTTGTAAACAAAGTTAGGTTAATACATCTCATTAAATGAAAACACTATGGCCTTCATCTTTTTATTAGTTGTGTTTTCTTCAGCCTGACATTTTGAACTCACAGCATTTATTACTTTTGATTGCAGTGGAAAGTCTTTGCTGAGCAAGCATTTCAAACAAAGGCAGAAATGTTTATACGCCCGCCTACTGCTTAATACAAAGTACTTTATCTTTGCGTACTTTATCTTTGCATTTAAGATGATCTCTCTTGTTGGGTCATTGCTACGGCTGAATAATTTGTATGGTACTTTCCGATTCATCAAAAGTGAATAAGCCTTACCTTATTGGCCTTGTTCCTCTAGTGCTGTTGTGACAGTTGAAGGACCTATAACTAACAGATGATAAAAGCCTCTTTGGATGTGTTCAAACTTAAGATTTAATTCAGCTTCAGTCCACTTTCAGAATAGCTATAGTCACACCCAAGTTTAATCCAGCGTCAGTCCACCTTCAGGGCGAGAGAACACATCAGCAAAGTGACCAGTAATTTTCTTTCCCCATTATCTGTCTCAAAGCTGAATTTTCTGAGTTATTTAACAGTGAAAGAAAATAGCTTGTCACTTTGCAGATGTATTTGCTCACTCTGAAAGTGAACTCAACAGCAACCTGATTAGCCATTTTTGTGCCAGTTTAACTCAAAGATGAATTTTCTGTGTTAGATAAGGATGAAAAACAACAGCTTGACACATTTTGCTGATGTGTTCTTTCTCTCTTAAAGTGAACTGAAACTGGATTAAAACTTGGATGTGAGTGTAGTCTTTGATCAATTCCTTCCTATTTAATGGATTAATTCAGGTTTTGAAACAGTACAAGCTACCAAGGTACCAGTTCAGTCCAGAATTTTTGTTACTGGAGTTATACAGAGGTTCATTACAGTCTGTTGAAACCAGTATTATACAGTTTAGATTAAATTCAACCTTTATACAAAGATCTGTAGTGCCACACTCAGCTGCACAGGTGTTAGGATAAAACAGTAAGAACATACAGTCATCAAGCTTACATCATTTTCAATGATTGGTTATAACTTCTATCTTCACCCAGGTGTCCCTCTGAATGTTGCACTAATTGGGCGGGTGGATTGTATTTTAATTACGTTTTTAGTGTATTAGTTTTATTGTTTTATTAATTTTGTGATCTGCCCTGGGACCTTTGGGAGAAGGGTGGCATCCAAATACTGAAATAAATAAGTAAATAAATTAAATTAAATAAGGCTCCCTCCTCCATGTACAGAAGCTGATTGGTCTGGCAGTTGAATCTTACCTCAGATATTCGTCACGGGTCATTAATCTTCCTCACAGCTGAGGGCAACATGGAGGCTGATGCGGTACATTTGGATCTATTCTCTGATATTTCACTGCCATTATTTTCCTCAGTTTCTGCCATCTGAGGGAAGGGGAAAAATTCACTCTACTTAGCATAAGGACTGGCCCTTTCTTTTACTTGAGTTAGCCTTCGGGGTGACCAGAAATGGCCAAGTGGCTGAGAAGATCTAAAGTATTCTGAAAGATCCTTTCAACAGGAAAGGAGGGAAATTGGAGACCTAACAGTGGCCTTGAAAGGGGTGTCAGAAATGTCCAGATGGCATAGTTCGATTAATTACAACTCTATTTTTAATCTGCTGTCAAGCTGTTAATTAATTCTTTGGTTCTCAGCAAAGAATAATAATATTTCATAAGGCAATGTGCTTCATAAAACAGGGATTGATACATTTTGACTGGGTTCATAGGCATATTTGGAGTTCAGAGAGAGCACGTTACACATTTTATCAGCCAGGCGTAAAGATACCTTTGTTAGTAAAATGTGTGACAGGTTCCTGCAAAATTCAAAATATGGCTGTTGGCCAAAGTAGGATTGGCAACTCCTGCTTTGTGAAGAACATGGTGTTCTTTTTATGTCGATTACTGATGAGTGTTTCTCCTTCATTACAGAAGTTTCTACAGTTGCTGCTACATGGGGCCTTTTTGCGTTTTGCGAGAAAGGGAAGTTCAGGGATGCTCCAAGATGGAGGATTCACACCACATGGAAACGTTTCTATCCCAGAAGCGTCTCCATGCATACTAGAAATCCCCCACCCAGGACAGCAGTGGAACATGAAAATGTGCTCCACAGCTATACTACCTGGTGCTAGTAAAGGCTGGCCTACACCATTTGCACCTTTTCTGGTTGAACAGTGCATTCAGCGGAGTGGCGCAGGAACAGTTGCGCACCACATTGCCTAGTTGCTGTGTCTACAGTGCAGTGCTGCCATTGCTGTGATGGAGGCAATTTTAGATGGATTGAGCATTGCCAAGTGGTGCTGAAAAGTTGCCATTTCTACATCAGGCTCAAACAGCCACATTCACAATTTGGAATGAAAGAAGCTGTTCAAGGGAAAATGAGGAGGAAATAACATATCCTAATTTTTTCCTGCCTTTTCCTGAGAATTCCCTTGGCTCACTAGATAAGTGAAGATTAAAGCCCTTATTGGTAGCATTAGGTGAGAATTCTCTGTTCACAAGGTGCCCATGGGATTCTCTATTATATTGGAAATGCCACTTGGTTGCAAGAAAGGAAACAACAGGTTCTGTTGGCATCATCTCAGACTATTTATAGTCACTCAAAGTAAAACCAGCTGAAGGTTTCAAATCTTGAGGCCTCTGTGGAATAATGAGCAACAACCCTGTAAGTGCAAAGATGAGGTATATTCAATAACCGGTATTATAGGATATATGTTCCTTGTAGCATGTACTGACATCCTGCATTTTGTTAGTTGTTTCCCCATTTTTCTGCTATTCTCATCTTTGGGCACCTCCAAATGGTAGCCAGATATCCTGCTAGCAAGGAATAATGTGAGATATTGTCTCCCCGTCATTATCCCTTGCTAGTCAGAAAGCATCAGCCATGGGATTGTCATTGTGCATTTTTTGATGTGCACATCCAGGTATTTGGCTGGTGCTGAATATGCAGAAGTGCATGTCACCACCACCACTATTCATACATGCCCATTTTGGCCTCCACACATAGGTGATGGATGAAACATTGGTAGCTCTGTCCAGAAGGCAGGTAAATGTGCTATTGCTGGAAGATCCACAACCAGTGCTGGGTTTTCCAGCAGTAGTTTTTCACATCTTTTTTTTTGGGGGGGGGGCTGGGGCTATGGTGGAGTTGCCACAGATATATGTGGCAATCTCTCCATAGTGGTATGATAATGTTTTTTCCCCCCTAGTTTATGTGCACTCACATAACATACTCAAATTACATTCAGGCCGCGTCTTCATGGCAACCTTATTTCGAATTCAAAACGTTTTTAGTCCTCCGAGTCCAGACGGCAGTTTGGCTTAACACGCTTTTTCCGTGTTAAACCACGCCAAACCGTTCTGAATCTCAGTCCTGATTTCAACAGGTCTCACTCCGGATCGTGCACTTGAAACGTGTTTAAGTTTTTACTGTGTGGACAGTACCGTTTTCAGGCATGAGATTCCGTGTTCAGGGTGCCCCTCCCCCAATCGCACTGTATCCAATGGCTGTCCGTATTCTGGGCATGTCATTGGTGGGTGTGTTTAGGGTTTCCAGACCGGGGCGAGCTAAGCCAGGCATGGAGGAAATGATGACCCTCCAGCGCCCCGGCTTTTTCCTCCTCCTCCTCCTCTTCTTCTCCCCAGCAGGGCCCTTTCCGAGTAGCTGGGGGAGCGGCGGCAGCGGCTGCCGCGGCAAGAACAGCCTGGTGAAGCCGCCCTACATCTGGCCCCTCCGTTCCTTTTTCTCCCCTTTCCGTTTGCCCAGCAGATCCTCCATGCGCCTTTTCTTTCCCTTTGGCGCATTCAGTGGCTATTAAAAAAATAAAATAAATTCAAGACACGTGGAGAAAAGCTTCCTGAGGGATCCCTCCTCCCTAATCGATGCCTTAAAGGGTCCCCTTTTAATTAAAAAAGGGGGTGATTGAGGGTCCCTTTGAGAATAAAGAGAAGCCCCTTTAGAGAGAGCGCGGGTAAGATTAAATAGAAACCTCTTCTCCCCTTTTGCCTCTCTGCACCCGGAGAATAGGTGCCTCTGCACCCAAGGATCGGTCATCTTTCTTGCCCCCCCCTCAGAGTTTCCACCTTGCAAGCCTGATCTTCTTGGACCACCCTTCACACAGCAGCGCTACAGTGTAGCAAGGGAACCACTTCACTCCCGATTAACAATGTTGCAAATTTGCGCAATTTCAGAAGTTCAGACCTTTAGAAAGTGAAAGGAAGGGAAGCAGCTGAGATTCTGTATTAATATTTAAAGGAATGGGGCTTTACTTGCTGCTGCTGCTGCTGCTGCTGCTGTGTGCCCTGAGCAATGAAAAAGCCCCTCGGTCCCCTCCAGCCCAGCCTCTCAGCGCCAGGGAAGCACGGGTGGGAAAGGGGGATCCAGACTTCTTTGATGGGGGTGATGAGGGAAGAGCACAAAGCTGGAAGAAAAGGGGGAGGGAAAGGTGGTGCAGAGGAAAGGAGGCGGAGAGCTGCACAGCCATGAGGGAGAGGTCTGATCTCTGTTACTTTGAACTAAGTGAGAGGGGCTGATCCTGGGAGGGAACAGCAATCAGAGAGAGGGGGTGGGTGGGCACCATGACTGGCAATGGGCAGGGAGGACAGGATTGCTGTGGGGACTCTGAGGATTGAATCCGAGATAAGGGTGCCATCGGGATGCCCTTGGGATGCGAATGAATCGGATCAAGTTGAAAGCCGTGGAGACAGTTTCGACCCAGTTCAATTATTTTGGTTTCGGGGAAACGATATAAGGCATCCCGTGAAGACACGCTCTCAGTTTCTACTTGCTGATCATTGCCTAAAGAGAACAGGAGGAATTAATTTGGTCCAGAACCGATCAGATTAGAATATTGACTGGAAAAATAATATTCACTCATCATAAGTACTAGGTTATGAAGTTCACAAAATGTGAGCATTTTCTGCATTACAACTTGTGCTTGTATTTTAACAGGACATCTAGAAAACTAGGACAGATAATATTGCTCAAAGTACATGGTATTGTTTCTTTTTCTAAAAAAACATATAATTTCTATTTTGTTTTATTTAACTATTTTACATCTATAATTAACAACAACATAAGGCAAAATAATAGTACCAAGCCTAGTTCTAAGAGCATACTAGATGCCAGTCCCATTCCCTAAATTTTCTTTCCAGGAGATTTAAAATAACTGGAGGATTTTCTCATTCTTGAAGGCAGATATGTTTCTCGGCTTCATCTTTGCTTTTGGAAGGAAATTCCTCATCTTGAGAACAAAGATCTCACACTGGAATATCTGGACCAATCCTGGATGCATCCACTGTTCCAATCACACAGGATCGGACCAACTTCTGTATGAATACACTTTGTCTAGAGATGTGATTCCAATACTGGATAATTTTGCAAAGTCCTCACAGAAATAATAATTTGAGAACTGGAACAGAAGTCATAATTTCCTTCTTTTCTGTTACAGTCACATATATAAAAAGAATCATGACGTAACCAAAACAAGGACAGGAAAAAGTGAACAGCTTCTACGGGTAGATGACCATGACTTCACCATGAGGCCAGCCTTTGGAGGTAAGAAGTTTATTTTTGGCTTTTTGGAGTTGAGTTTTTTGGAGTAGCCTCTCCAACACGAATGTGTGTTCTGATAAGAACTCCAAAATATTAGTGAGATACCACAACATTTTAGTGTTGTGGCTTGTTTGCTGAAGCTGGGTACTGTTTGCATAAAATTTGCAGTTTGTGCATGAGGCCTTAGGCACACATGTCCTTAAACTGGGCCTGTTACCCGTACAGACTTCACCTGCAGTAAAGATATGAATAGATCCGTAGCTAAACAGTGGCATTTAACATAGAAACCTCAAAGAGCTGAATTTCCTGGAGCATGGGAATCCTACTTATTGCCAGTCCTTTTTCAGTAGAGTTGGTTGTCCTGATCAGACACAAGGAAAAAAAAAAGCATCTCTGTAGCAACTCAGAGACTGCTGTGTGATGCAATTGTTCAGGCAGCAGTCTGCCCCTTCCCCACTCCTGAACATTCTGTGCTAGAAAAGGTGGATTAGAGAAGGGTTGGGAGCACGTGGGTCACACACTGTGGCTGTGGTCACACCTTCACTCTAGACTTTTTCTTTTTAAAAAAAAATATTTATTTTTATAATAACAGCAACATAAATATAAAAATAACATAACAATATACAGTGAAAAGTGCCATACACATACATCCCTCCACCTTCCGTGTGTGCACTCAGTTGACAACAGCATATAGTTTTTCTCCTTTACCTCTTGATATACTTTTAGTTGGACCAAAGAAATAGTCTTAATATTTCATGTCTCAGAATTTCTGGAGCTTGAGGTCTCATCAAATAGTTCAATAATTCTTTCCAGTTATTCTCTGTCTTGGAGCATAGTTTCCATCCTTAGCTTTTAAATCTTATTTTCCACATCTTCTCAAATCTATATTGTTCTATTAGATACCTGTACCAATTTTTCAGTCCATGTTCAGGTCTGACTGCTCATACCTTTTCATTTGTTTTTGTTTTATTTGTGGACTTTCCATTCAGGAAACTCCCAATGAAGAGTGGAAAGTCCACAAATATAATGGACAGAAATGAAAAGATGTGTGCACTCAAACCTGAAGATGGACTGAAGAAGGCTTAAGGTGAAGGTGTGACCGTGGCCTGTGTCTCTGAGGCAATGCTTTTGTTATGTCTGAGCACACCCTAGGTACATATTTTCTATGGTACTTTTTACTAAATTGTCAGTGGTTGTGTTTATGTCTGGTGATGAAGTTCATCTGTCAAAAACTTCTAGAATGTAAACCTTTTTAAAAAATGAAGCATGTTCAAAACAGCATGCTTTGCCCAAATATTGGAACTGCAATGGACATCAGAGATAACCAGTGCATATACTGGTGAAGGCTGTGTTAAATGGGCTCAGGGAAAGGACTAGCTGATTTATGAATGATAAAGGAATTTATCAATTTCAGATGTGACGCACAGGAACTTATAGGCGCATTTATGCAGTGGAACATATTCCCTCTCTTGGGAAGTTTTGCAGAAACTACTGACTGACTTTTCCCAAGTGTCAGAACTACATCAGTTAACAGCAGGTGCCTTTCATAAGGGCTAAGCTGATTTTAACTGCAGGTATGCTCATGAAGCAAATCTGGGGATAAACTTGACTGGAGCTAGTAAATGAGCAAGTGCTTTGTGGCAAAAGCTCAATGTATTAACCTAATTGACATATGGTGAGTCCACAGCTGGCAAGATGTACCTCTATAACTACTGCTCCATCCTGCTGAGTCCTGTAGGAGTAGTTACTCAAAATGGCCGTCATTCACCTAAGCATGCAGCTAATGTCTTCTTTTGAGTGTGGCACAGCTCTCTCCTGTCCTAATACAGGAGGACATTTGCTTTGACCCTTCTAGAGACATCCCAAAGCCAATGACCTTGCTAGAGCTAGCAGATGTTCAGGTATTATTTACAACAAATATTAATATTTAAAGATTATGTAAATGTTTTGGTTGGGATCCCTTTCTCAAACTCCTGCTATAAGCATTTGATCTAGAACATCTCATATTTTTTACAGGGAGGCCATGAATAAGCAGCTTTAACTGATACTTAAAATAGCTGTATCTTTTCCATCGAAGAACAGCCTAATACTTCCTGTGATACAATTTATTCCCTTAGCCATCCCATGTCGCAGTAGCCAGTTCATATTGGGTGGCATTTAATCTGCACATATGTGCTAAAGGCGTAAGTGGGTGGAGTTCAGTTGCAAGACTGTATGTCAGGGTTTTCCACAGCAATACATTATTATATGATATAAGAAGGCTAGTGCTTTTGTTTTTGTACATACATAGCCTGTGAACATCACTGGCTCCTGCTAAACTTCCTTCCTTCCATTTATTTCTATCCTGCCCTATACCCAAAGATCTCAAGGTGCATCACATTAAATTGGATATTGGATCAACTCAGGCTGCCCTGAATGGAACAGGAAATGAAATGACCTTCTCAATAAATAAAGCAAAAAATCCTACATTTTTATTCAGGTAGACTCAATTTACAATCTTTTGTTCGAGTTAAAAGATAGATTGAACAGAAGTCTGCTCTAAGGATTAAACTCTCTTGAACAAATGGGCAACTTTTACACCATTGTATGCATGTGAGAGTTTCTTCTGACAGAAAAGGGAAGAAGACTCGCAGAAGCAAGGAAGGAGCAACCAAGCTCAGCTCAGCAGCAGGAGAGAGGAGGCAATAACTGAAATAGATGGGCAGTCACCAGGCTAGGGCAGAGAGTGCAAGAGTAGGAGCAAGCAAAGAACAGTTTAAAGAGATACATCAGTGGCCACATCCCCACGGGATCGTTATCGCGAATTCAAAATGTTTTGAGTTCTCCTCGGCCAGATGTCAGTTCGGCTTAACACGGTATTTCCGTGTTAAACGACGTTAAACCGTTTTGAAATAAATCCTGATTTCAACAGCTCTCACTCCGGAACGTGCCCTTGATACGTGTTTCCTTTTTAACTGTGTGGACAGTATCGTTTTCCGGGATGAGATTCTGTGTTAAGGCTGTCCCTCCCCCAATCGCACTGTAACCAATGGCTGGACGTATTTGAAGCACGTCATGTTTAGGATTCCCTCTCCCAATAGCTTGCTTCATTCAAAGAATCCAGCCTCGAAACAGCTACTACAAGTTACACTGTAGCGAGGTAGCTTAGTAACAATGTTGCAGTTTTCAGCAAGTTCTGAACTTTAAAACTTTGGAAAGGAAAGCCCTGGAGTTCCCGGGGAACTTTCCCAGCCGGAGACACGTTGCTCCCACTCCGCCGCTGGCTGCCGCCGCTGGCTGCTCCACACGCACAAGCCCCCTGAACCACCACCACCACCCGGGGGCTTGAGCATGCGGAGCGGCGATCGCCCACTCTCCCCGCTCTCCGATTTCCCTCCCGGCCCCGGGGGGAAGAGCGAGTGAGGAGCCCCCTTCGCCCTCCCCGCAGTAGGCACTCTGAGCCCGCCGCCCCTCGGCTCTCCTCCTCTTCCAACCTCACGCCGAGGGAAGAGCAGCCAGCAGTGGCAGCGGCGGAGCGGGGCAAACGCTGCAGCGCCAGGATGGATGGATGGATGGATGCTGCCACTGCCGCTGGCTGCTCTTCCCTCGGCACGAGGCTGGAAGAGGAGGAGAGCCGAGGGATGGATGGATGGATGGATGGATGGATGGATGGATGGATGGATGGATGGATGGATGGATGGATGGATGGATGGATGGATGGATGGATGGATGGATGGATGCTGCTGCTGCTGCTGCTGCTGCTGGTGGTGGTGGTGGAAGGGGGAGGGGAGAGAATGGGAATCCCCGGCGGAGCATGGATGACGCAAAGGGAAGGGAGGGTGGGATCCTGGGACGGAACACCAATGAGAGAGAGGGGGTGGGCAATGGGTGGGAAGACAGGGCTGCCGTCTGGACTCCCAGGATTGATTCCAATTTAAGGCTGAAATCGGAATGCCACTGAACCGGGTTAACTTGCAAGTCGTGTAAACAGGATTAACCCGGTTCTCTTATTTCGATTTCCTTAAACCGAATTAAGGCATCCCATGTGGATGCAGCCAGTGAGCCCTCTTGGCTGTGCCACCACCTTCAGCAGCTAAGAGGGTGGGAACAGATGGGAGGGCATTCTCGATGATAGCCCCAGACTATAGAATAGCCTCCCCTCCAAGATGCATCAGGTACCTTCACTGTATGTATGTAGAAGTCTGGTAAGGGAACAGCATCCTCTCCCTATGGAGGCACCATCACTGTTTTAGCACAGCTATTTTTGTTGGAATGGGCAGCTTGGCATGCCTGCACATCAGAAGAGGGGTGTGTCACGAAGCTCAGCACTGAAATGTGTTGAGATGTCCTTTGTCAATGGCATAAATTAACATTTTTTGTTCTTCACGTAAACCAGTCTAGATTTAGGTCTCTGAGGCTGTGTCTCCCTTTCAGCCCAAAACAGCTCCCTCTGCAGAGCATTTTCCCTTATGACCAGTTGGGGTCACTTAAGGTGGCTGGTGCATCTCCATTTTCTGTGGGGACTTCTGGAAGGTACTGTGGCTGAGGTTCCTGCCCCTGTTCTCCCTCTTTGCACCCTTGCCTCCAGCCCCCAGGAGAAGGTGTTGGCTGCTAGGAAGAATGTCTGATGCCAGTGAATGTCAAGCTCTTTGCCTCAGACAGCCCATAGAGGCATCTTCAGAAGTATGCAGAGACACAGCCTGAGAGTATCAATCTCTCCTCTCTTTAAGGAGATCTAAAATTCAATCATGATTTGAAAATAAAAATGTAATAAATGTAGTTCACAGAACTACAGGATTAGCCACCATAGCCTGCAGCCCAGCAGGCAGGTGCGACATAAGCTCTTCTGCAGAGCTTTGCCAGCAGAACATAATCCTAACAGGCAGAGTTCCTGTTGTTTCTAACTTCCCTGAAGTTGGTGCAGCAATCCATGTTGAATTACTGCAGCAATGTCATTGAGCCTGCCCCAAAGAGATGAGATGTCACCAACCTTCCTAGTTTCTTAACAGATTTCACTCAGAAGGAAAATTACAAGCCCTTTCTGCACTATGTCGGGTGGTTTATTAGTGCTGGTCACATGGGAGTGAACAAAAGGACTGCATTTGTACTATCTTTTTAAGCGTTGTTTAGCCTTTATATGGGTGTGGCTCAGGTTGAAGTGCTTTCCTTCACATATGGCTCATTTGTGAGAAAGAGGCACAAAGCATTCAGTTCTATTTCCAACTCACCAAGGCTGTATCTAGATGGAATGCCAGATGGGGCAGCCTGTGTTCAGCAGCAAGGTGGTGCCATGGTATGGGTGGATGGGCACGACCTACGCCTATAAGGTTCTGAAGCCCCTGGAACCATTCTGCAACACCTCCCATGAAACTGTGTGGAATTCTGGGCAGGGCCAACAAACCTGGACAAAACTCTGCTCAACCAGAATTCTGCCAGTGCAACAAACACCACCTTAATGTTGGGTCTACTGACAAGAGGCACGATGAGAGTTGATTTTTCTACTTTTGGGAATGCCTTCCCCATTGGGCATTGGGAATAGGACATGGACACTCCTACTGGGGAGATATATGCCCACCATCAGATGTGTGGTCGTGGCCTGAGACTTCTCCTTATGTTCTTACTGACTGATTTGCCAGGAAAAGGTAACATTTTCAGTGACCCCCCCCCCACATTCATCGAAACCCAGGTTTGCCTGGATTAGGCACAACAGCAACTAGTTAGTTAAAAATGGATGCAGAACTTTATGAGTTCCTTCTTGTAGCTATGCTAGAGAGAAGATTGAGAGCTGAAGCCAGTGTACTTCATGTAATTACTATCTTATGCAGCATAACCACAAAATTACTCTCGGTCTGTAAGCCAGTAGCCTGCATGCACATCAGCACTGTAAGAATTCTCCATCCACGCCCCTGCCACCTTAGAGTTCCCGGGCTGCTTTACTAATTCCATGTATTTCCTTATTTGCAGGCATTTCCTGATGATGCTTGGGGAGCTACAAAAATGCCGCCTCCTCTTCCTTGTGGAGTAAATTCCGGTGCCATTTCTGGTTGCATAGCAGGGAGGCTTTTGGGTCCAGGAGACGTAGCACATTTGTTCAGCATTCCTCTTGTCCCAAGAGCTCCTTGCATGTGCCAATGCAGCCCTAGAAAGTTTTCAAGCAATTTTCAACTGTCATATATATTAATCTACTTCCTGGAATCTTCAATTTGGTTCTGGACCCATGCATTCCTGAAGGCTTTAGAAGCACCTATTGCGAAAGAATTAGGCCTGCCCATGTCCTAAGACTTGGCAGGGAGGCCCTCTTGGTGATCCCACTCCCTGCAGTTGTTAGGCGGGTGGGAACATGTCGGAGGGCATTCTCAGCTGCTGCCTCCAGGTTATGGAATAATTTCTTCTCTGAGGTGCATCAGGCAGCTTCATTGTATGTATTCAGAAGACTGGGGAAGATGCTCTTCTTTATCATGGCCTTCAGCTGAGGGAAGAGCAGCTCCCCATATGGGTACTGTCATGGTTTTTTCATGCTTTTTATCTGTTTGTATTATGATATTCTTGTAACTAACCCTGAGACCTTTGGGTTTAGGGTGGGATAGAAATATGAATGAATGAATGAATGAATGAATGAATGAATGAATCACACACACGTTAATGGCTCTACAAGTATCCCCTGTTATGACAACTGCTATGGAAAGGCATACTAGACATTTTTACAGTTGGGATCTTTAGAACTGAAGGTTTGGTTTGACAGATACACAACTGATGGTCAGTCCTCAGGGAGACAGAAATTAACCAAGCTGATGATGCTACTAAATCATTGTATTGGAGTAAACAAACACAAATAGTACTAACCTCTGTTCTTTTGTTGCGTAATAATGTTTCTGTGCTCTGCATTCACACAGTTTCAAGCTTTATTCATTAATTTAGCCATTGGCCATTAGACAATGTTTCAAAACAACACATACAATTAAAAATTAAAAGAAAACTAATCTAAAAGGGGACTTTATATATGAAGCACCACCAATAAAACAAGGCTTTTTAGTGATTCCCTTCTATAAAGTTAGCATGTGGGCTTTGAGCTCCTAAAGCAAACAAAGTGAGCCATTAAGATATTTCCAAGTCATGATCTGACAGAAGAGTTTTACTTTTTCCTCATTAGGTGTCCTTCCTAAAATATTTTTCTCTAGTAGAGACCTATAAAGGGCATTGGAAAAAGAATCCTTAATGTTGGGAGATGCTTTCCTGTGCTTTTTTTTTTTTTTTGCATTCCTGTATGATTTTGTTTATTTTAACAACTTTCACCACAGGGGGAGTCCAGTGTGATTTGGGTGACTCACAGCAACGCAGAAGAAATATTTTAGGATTGGCATCTTTACAATGCTCTGATACAGCTTGAAGAGGCACTAAATTGAAAATCATATGAACTGCAAATATTTAGGTTATCCTAAGACTACCTCTGTCCTCATTTAAATAGACCCACGTTTTCTTAATTTTAAACTATTTGTCTTTGTTCCCAAATCCATATTTTTTGGAACCTTCCTAAGATCCATTGGGCCTTTTTACACTTGTCCCTCTGAGTGGCTGCAGATACACATGATACAGCCATTCCCATCCTGGAGTGACTAGAGCTGCTCCACATCTTAACTGAGAGCACCAACAGCACTCTCAGTAATAGACCTGCATGCACGTTCACATGGCTGATTGCTGTGGCAATGGCCTGGTGTTCATGGCTGTTGCTGTGGCGAGGTGGATGTTCCCAAACGGGAGCATTTGCACTTCCCCCAGTCCCAGGTAGGCCTTGTTGAAGTTTGGGACAGAGTTGGCATTTGTGCCACTGTCTCTGATCTTATCTTCCATGGGACACTGTTCCACAGAGGTTAAGTATGGAAATCCCCAACCTCAAGCATTTTGCCCTAGAACTCTGGGAAATATTCTCTTTTCCAGTCTCTATTTCCTGTACTTTTTTGGAGTTTTATTTTGTTTGGGTCTCTCTCATGCTAGCTAGTGAAGAATTTAACTAATCGCCTGGAACAATTCCAGCACTAACCCTCAGCTGCATAGTCTAGTTGGAGGCAGAGACAGGATTAAAAAGCTAGCAGCTCCCTAATGACCACAAGGATTAGCGAGATCAAAAATCTCTTGACATCTTTTTGTGACTCATCACCAGATGCTTAATTCAACAGTATGGTCTGCAGCCAGGGCAACCTTCAAAAACAAGCAGGCAAGGCTTGAGGTTGACGTTTGCTGGGATATGACTAGCTGTTGGATTGATATCTGTATCTGTATATTTATAAGGATTGTTCTGAGTAAGGGTTTATGGTAGAATTAGTGTCATTTGGGCATAGATATTTTTCATAATAACTGCATGACAGTATCATCAAAATGTTGACTGATATATATTTAATCCATTTTTTTATTCTGGATAACCTGCTTTTGCTGCTACTGAAGGTCATTTATCGCAATGCAAAGGTTTGATATGTGTCGTTGTTTTGATTGGTGCTCTCTATTATGAAAGCTCTCCTTTTGTTTTGCAACTGAGTAGACTAGCCATTTTGGGTCCTTATCTTCACATAATTAAAACGGGATTGTCTTGAAAACTGAAGGCGTGATCACACAGGGCAGTTTTTGAGTGGCGTTTTATCAAGAACTGCCCCCTCTGCAAACACACTAAAAATTAGTGCATCACACTATTTTAAAAATAAGCCTCCTACTACCTATTATCACCTTCTGTCCTTGCCTCTCATTGGCCATCACTGCCCCCATTTCCCTTGATCCTGATTGGTTAGTGGCTGTAGAAGATTGGGATTGGCTGCAAGAGCCTTGTAGACTCTAACATCATTCAATCCAAACTCCAAGTTACCCTAAGAGTGATTATTTCATGTCTGCAAAAGGGGTGCAGAAGCAGAGTCTTCGGGAACCAGTACATTTTTAAAATATACTTTATGTTTGTCCCTTGCAACTCGAATTCATCTTGGGACCATCCTTAAACACATGTCTGAATATACAGCTATGTGTAACATCAGAAGTCATTATTTTTTGAAATTGGATGTCTCATACAATGCTTCTTGATCATAATTTCAGCATTTGTGCTGTTAACAGTTATGACCTATGAGGTATTCCTAAAACTGAGGAAGCATATTGCTATCTTTTCCTTAAACTCATCTACTTAGCTAAGAGGCCAGAGTAACTAAATACAATTTTTTGTTCTAAATATTGATTGGACATTTGAAATAAAACAAAATGCACTTGATAAGTTAAACGGTAACATGAGTAAATCTGTGACATGAGAAAACTAAGAGTTGGAAATGTTTCCAACTTATGGGGGTCAGATATCCTGGATTTTTAAAAACAAGACACAAATATCAGGCACACATACAGAAAAACATGGAGATATACCCAGAATGGAAGAAATTGTGAAAAGCAGCAGGGAAATGATCCTGTGTGAGTCCAAACTTGAGCTTATTCAAATGTCAAAATGTGATTCAAGTGTGAATTTTCAGCACCAAGCACATGATATTATTCTCATTGTGTCTCTATCAAATTTATTTATTTATTTATTTATTTATTTATTTATTTATTTATTTATTTATTTATTTATTTATTTATATTTCTATCCCACCCTATACCTGGAGATGTCAGGGCAGGTGGCAATTCTTTAAAATTCCACACATTAAAACAAAACAATATATATTAAAACAGTAATATCTGCAACAACATTTAAAATCCAAAACGTTAAACCAAATATATATTAAAAACAATACTACTTGAAAGTGATGGTGGTGGGGAATATAACCCAAATGGCAAACCCATACTTTTTAGTCATGCCCACTTTATGTCATTCTAATAAACCACTTTTTAAAAATTTAATATGAATTTCCTTTTGCACACAAAAATTTCAATAAGAAAACACATTTTTCGATCTGTTCTCCACTGAGATGCATGCTTGAGGAGCCTGGGATTGACAGAACAATAACACCTAGCAGTGTTTTATGGAACAGCAGTGGATGTTGTGACTTGAAAAAGGGGGATTCTGGAGCTCTCCCTCCCTCCCTCCCAAGAAGCCTTTTGATTCTAGAAAAAGCAAATACTCATCCATATTTTTAAATTATTGTCATAGACATTAATTCCATTTCATAGACCAATCGCTCTGATTTTCTGGTTTGTGCTGTAGAGGAAATGCTAATAGGGTAAGTTTTTTCATGTGTATTTACTGAAGTACTTTGGTCTAACGTAAATGGTTCTTGAGATGTGTTTGAGGGCAGGATACCAAATGGACTAAGATGAAGTGGGTTCGGCGATGGAAAGTATCAACACAAAGATGTCCCCTTAGATATACTATGAAAATTATGTTCCAGTTAGATGAAACCTGGGTTTTGATAAATGGCAATCTTTAATAGCTCATTTTCATTTTCCACAGGGCCTGCTATTCCCGTTGGGGTGGATGTGCAAGTTGAAAGTTTGGACAGCATTTCCGAGGTTGATATGGTATGTAACTTACGGCTGAGCTTCTTTGTATCTGAAATGGTTGTGCAATTGATCCTGCAAGATCATGATTGGTCCACAACTGTGCAAAGGTGGTGTAATAGTTGCAGAGGGTCAGTTCTTCAGTATGGAAGAGCTACAAAGCACTAATGATGCCTTCTCCAAAAGGATGCTTAATCCGGTAATGCTGAGGAATTTTGTTAGAAATATCTTGATTTCCTCCTTGTTGAACCCCAGTTTGGGGCTTTTACTTTTGGAGTGCCAGGTGGGCCTAGGAGTTCTGATGAAGGTTTGGAGCAGTACACCTTTTACAGCTGGCTAAAGATGGGAGGTCTGCCTCTCACCAGTTTCTCAGTGGGGTAGATGAACTGGAGCCTCTGCTTTTATATGAATGCTTGTGGAAGGCTTCCCCACAGAGGTACATTAATTTATTGTTTATTTTTGCACATTTTACACTCTTTAAAATTATAAAATCAAAAATCAAAATTATTTACAAGAATGCTAAATCTCACATAAAGGTCTGGTTAGCCTATTCTCTGTTTGTTCCCCCTGCTTCTCACTGGTTTTAGATCAAGACTGCAGTACTCAGTTTGCTTGGGCCACAGTTTCTGTAGGCTAGGTAAGAACATTGGAAACTATGCTGGAAGAAGGCAGTGGCAAAGCACTTTGCTGCCATACAGCTGCCAGAAGCTGAACTCAAATTGGTGGCTCTTTGTTGCTTTCTTTTTCTTTTCTTTTTTAAAAAGATTTTGTTGTTAACTGCGCTGTAACTACTGACTAAGTACTTTAGTGTTTACATGTGTAGTTCTGATGGGTATGGGAGAAGGAGGAAGGAAGGGAGCAAAGTTTGATGAGTTATATTTTAAATATGTTTTAATATTTGTGTTTTATCATGTGTTGTGACCCACTCTGGATGATGGGTGGGATACAAATATTACATATAAGTAAAATAAAAATAAACATGACAGGCATTTAAAAAATTTTTACAAGCTACCTGAAAATTTCTTGTATAGTAATATTTCAAAAATCCTGAATGAAAATATCCAACACTATTTTTGTAGAGAGAGATGAAACAAGATCTTCTGCCCTGGAAAAGAGATTGTGAGACGCATGACCTGGACCCACCTTGATTGGCAACGTGGGCCTTGGCTTTTGCTATTTTTGCATGCACAAGGGTGCAGCTTTTCTTCTTACTCTTTTGGTTTCTTGCCTCATACTACTGGTTTTGCAATAAAGGGCACACGTTATTTCTGGCTTTTTGGGGTGAGGGATAGAGTTGCCTAAATAATGTGCAAATTACAGGGGCACAGCTGGAAGTGCAGATGATAACAATGAGAATGTCACATGCACTTTTCACTTTCCTCAACAGAGCATAGAGAACCATGATTTTTTGTTTGCATGGCTCTTTTCACTTACATTTCAAATGTGAGCAAGCTCCTTGAGCCACTAACCAATGTGCACTTTATTTATTTATTTGTTTGTTTCTATTCCTATCCCACCTTATGTCAAAAGTCTCAGGGTGGGTAACAACATTAAAAATCAGACAAACATTAAAACAACAGTATATATTAAAACAGTAACAGCGTCTGTAAAGTGGAAAGAGACAGTATATTCCCTTTTAACCAAAGGCCAGGGCAAAGAGGTGCATCTTCACCCCCTTCCTAAACATATGCAGTGAAAGAGTCAGATGCACCTCCAGGGGGAGACTATTTCATAGCCAAGGGCCATCACTGAGAAGGCCCTCTCCCGGGTGCCCACCCCTTTTACTGCTGGGGGTGGTGGGACAACCTATGGTGGGAAGAGCATGGTCTTTGCCTCCAGAAGCTGGTAATGGAGAGGACTGTGTCCTAGGTGGACACAAATGCCAGCATCCTTTTCTTTTCCTGCTAGGGAATGAGTGACAGGATTTGGCAACAATTTAAGGTACGATTGAAGGAAAACAATATAGAGACTACCTTTCAAAATTCAACAGAATGGAACAGATTCAGTCCAGTCCCCTAACAGCTTTCACCTTTAAACACACGCGGAGATAGACAGACAGGTGGACAGACAGACAGGATCAGGTCAGGGACAGGGACAGAAAGAGTTTCTTCTGTCTGTCATAACAATAGATTATTCAGGGCCATTTTTAGTGCTTTGTCAATCTTCAGCAGTGGATATGTTACTTATGGCTTCTCCTATGTGAATGATACAATCAGGTGCCACCTTCTCTCCCTTTCTGCTCTAATGCAGGACTTCACAATGACGCTGTACCTGAGGCACTATTGGAAGGACGAGCGCCTTTCCTTTCCTAGTCATACAAACAAAAGCATGACGTTTGATGGGAGGCTGGTGAAGAAGATCTGGGTACCTGATGTCTTCTTTGTTCACTCAAAACGATCCTTCATTCACGACACAACCACTGACAACATAATGTTGCGAGTGTTCCCGGATGGCCATGTCCTCTATAGTATGAGGTGAACCCATAACCAGCTTTGCTCTACTGTGTATGCTTTTGTTGAGCACTCTTTTGTCTTCTAATACGGTCCCTTCTTCATGAAAAAGTGAAGGTGGTGATGTTGCAGGTGTTTGTGTTTGTTTTTCATCTGCAAATGTTGCACATGGTTCAAGGACATTTCCCTAAATTGTACATCTGTTCCAGGGATTTTCTGAAGGAATTAAGGGGGGGAAATAATGCTTTCCTCATGCAGCACATCCTATGTTGCTTCAGTTAAGGCTGTGTCCTCACCTTATTGCAACATCAATATGGCTCCAGGTTCACAACATCTTGACAACCTTTTATCCAGACATGACACAATGTGACCTCTTGTGCCCCTGGGCTGTAACGAGATCCCTTGATATTTCAGTATAACTGTCCTCAATAAAGCCCAGTGGTACACATGATCATCCTTTCGCTGTGTATGGATGAAAAGTTGTCAAGATATGTGAACCTTGGGCCATACTAGTGTCACCTAGCCATAATGTGGATGGGAATAAGGCCTGTCATGCTTACTAAACTCAACATGAGGATTACATAAATACTGGAATTCTGCTGAATATTTACAAGAAGGGTCTCACTTTGCTCAGGAATTGTGCAGATTTATAGAAGAGTGCCAGGGAATGAAAATACTTCACACCTTGTGCAAATGTTGTAAGATGCTAAGGCCCTTTCTGCACAAGACATTAATCTATATCAGGAAAGGGTCTACTGACCTTCCCCTCCGCATATTAGCCTGGCATAGGGGAAGCCCCACCCACTGGTAGCATCATCTCTCCGCACAGGATGGAGCATGAACTGGGCTACAAAATGGAATCCTAATATGATGATCTACTGGTAGACTTTAACATTGAGGTCTATTAGTTAGCTACCATCTGCCCCAGGACAGGGAGGCTTCTGCGGAAGAGAGATAGTCTCCTCTTCCTGCATATGGGAAGTGCATTTTGGCAGCACAAGAGGGAGTGACACTAAAATACCCTTCCCCCCCCCCCCCCCCAGGGACCTCTAAGGTTGCGGAACTTTCCTTTCTCACCTTTGGAGTCTCCTGCACTGGCTTTGAAGCTGGCACAGCCTTTAAAACTAGGGATGGGGGGAGGTTTGTGTGGTATGGGCCATGTCAGTGCACATACCATACATACCATTTCCCTAGCCTGCTAATCCCAGGATTGTTTGTGTGAGTGAGAAAAATGGCTTGGAAACAGAATGTCCTGTTTTTCTGCTCTTCACACAAAAACTGGTAAGCATGAGTGATCCCTAGGGGTCATGAACATGTACTTAGTTTACAAGGTTGGGAGAGAGATCAGGAGAGGATCTGTTTGGAACATCCTTAATGGGTAAACAGAAAGAAGATAGGAGTGAGCTTAGAGAGGCAAGAAGATGGACAAGCATATTGTTTAGCATTGGGTGTAACCTTCTCACTCTTCATTTTCCTGGGACACTTTGCACAGCCATGGGTGTGTGCCTTGGTCTCTTTTCTCTGCATCTGTGATCACATCCTCTCCCACTGAGACTGTCTGACTTGACTTTTCTGGAATTTCTAGGATCACGGTGACTGCAATGTGCAACATGGACTTCAGCCGATTTCCACTGGATTCACAGACTTGTACCCTGGAGCTAGAAAGCTGTATGTGGCATTCATATTCCTGTCTGTAATGCTTTCTTTAACGTATGTTTAATAATGAGTCCATATAACATGCATTTATGATTGATCATGATTATATTGATAATGATGATGACAACGGTGAAATCATCTTGAGATTGAAGGCTTCTAGGAGATCAAACAATTATCAGAAGCAAATTCAAAAGTCATAGTATGAATAAACTACAGTACAACACCTACTGCCAACCGACAACAAACTAATAAGCAAAACATAGCAAATTATATTAATATTCATTCATTCAAAGTACAACAATGGTCCCATGTCCTGTTTTTCTCATAATGCAAAGACCTCATCAGCCTGACAACTAAAACCAGAAGTTCCAGAGGGTCAATCACAGGCCAGCTGCCCTATTTCTAGGGTTCTATTCACCAAAATGGGATCTTGTAGGCTCACAGCCTCTTTGGCTCAGTGCCTGCAACCAGTTTTGTAGTATTAGTAAACCACTGTAGCTGTTGGAGCTTCAAAGTGCAAGGCCTACACATTGGCGGTGTTAACTTTTTAACATTAACATTTCTTCAAAAATAAGCAGTTCCAGGTGAGTGAGAACTGGCCTGGGCGCAGGCGAGACAGCAGTCAGTAATGCTGTTGCTCCATGCAATAAATATGTTGTCATCACTACCTGGTTTGCTGTATAGAGTGGTGGCTTTCTCAATCACTGTCTTGTCTTGCTTTCCCCCTTATGAGGTATTACACATTTTTTAATTTTTCTTTTGTCCTTTTTGTGAGCCAGTTTGGTCTTGTGGGTAGAGTTTCAGATTCTTATCCGGTAGTCCCTCAGTTTGAGTCTGCTCTCCTACACAAAGCCTGCTGGGTAACCCTGGGCTAGTTACAGACATGAGAAGCTATTTTGCCACTGCCATCTCCTGTAAGCTAGTTTGGTCTAGTGGTTAGGGAGCCAGACTCTCATTTGGGAATCAGGTTTGATTCCACCCTCCTCTACAAAGCCAGTTGGGTGGCCTTGGGCTAGTCACAGCTCTCTTCTGCGCTCTCACAGCCTCACCTACCACACAGGCTGTCTCTTGTGGGGAGAAGGACAGAAAGCTTTCTTCTTCATTGCTTTCTATTTCTAAGTGGGAGGATATAGCAGATTAGCCCAGGCTACTTTTCATGTTAAATGATGATTTTTAATCACCAGAATATGGTGACCTGTAGAAATAATGAAAGGGATATGTGGGAATATTTGGTCAAATGAATTTATCTTCACTCTTCCCTTTAAAAAAGAATCACTGTAGATATAGAAGAGAACAAATGGACTGGGCTTTTATATATGCATACTGAGTATATTGTGTTACAGCTTTAACATTTGTTGATTTGTTGATGCCATCATCCTTCAAGATGGTCTTTCCCAAAACGTGGAATTATTTTTGGTGATATGTAAACATTTAAGAAAAAATTAAATACATTTAAATTTTAAAAACACAAACTGTCTTCATTATGAAATACTAAATAGTAGTATTAGTGGTTCATGGAAATGGCAAAAAATTGTGAAGGAAAATGACCAAAGTTTAAGAAACTCCCTGAGCGAGAGGGAATGAATATTATGATTGGAAATTGTATGACGGTTTGCCTGAAAAAAAGAAATTTATTTCTGAGACTGTATATATCATTTTGTTATGCGTCAGCAATGATTGTTTTATTTATCAATTTGCATACTTGGCAGTGAGTCCTAATCTGTGTCTCTACACACCGCTTAAACCACATTGAAGGGGCAGTGAAGGACTTGGATTGCTCCCTGAGGGCTACTGAATGGCTTCAGCATCCCACAAGAAAGGCAATGAATCTGTCAAGGTCTTTCCTGAGACTGTCTGAAGCCATGAGGGCAGCACAATCCAGCAGAGAAGCCATGCAATGCAGACATATGCCCCTAGTTAACTCACTAGAACTGATCATTGCTAATTTTTATAAAAAGCCCAGTTTTGTTAAATGACGCTGCTATGAGCTATAACTAGTGTCTATAGCTGTGATCAGACACAGAAAAAGGCACCTCTGAGGTACCTCTGAGGCGGCTTAGGATGCCTCCTGACACCTTTGATATTTCACACTCCCTGCGCAGTCTCTTCCTGTAAGCTAGGCAGGATGGGGGGAAGCCGCGCAAGGAGGGCAGAGCCACTGTGGAGCTGGTTTCTGTCATCCAGATGGGACAACTGATACTCTGCACGATCCATGCAGCATGAGAGGGAAACTGCAGTTTCCTGCTGCTGTACTGCTGCTGCAGACAATCAATCATCCCATTTCCATTCATATGACCAGTGGCAGCATAGTGGCTGCAAAGTATTAAGAGTTACTGGAGATATCCTCTGAGAAGGCTGTGAGCTGGGATTGTTCATATAGCAGCCTGCCCTTCCTCCTCTCCTGAACTTTCTATAAAGGCTTAGGAACATGAGGCCACACACTTATTCCTTTGAGGTGCCTCTGAGGTACCCCTTTGTTATTTCTGAACATAGCCTGTGTGGAATTGAAAAGACCTGCCTTCCCGGTTTGCTCATTGCTTCGTTGTTTGCTTTGCTGTTGGCCAATAAGGTAAAATTCTCTCTCACCATCCCATTCTCAACAGATGCCTACACAGATGAAGATCTGATGTTGTACTGGAAAAATGGAAATGAATCTCTGAAAACTGATGAGAAGATCTCGTTGTCTCAGTTCTTGATACAAAAATTTCATACAACTTCCAGACTTGCTTTCTATAGTAGCACAGGTACCAGGTTATTTTTCAATAATTTGTTGTACAGAATTATGCAAATAGGCATTAGGCCTCTTCAGGATCCTTGATCCTGGGTGCCTTGTGTACACGTCATGTAAACTCGCCCCGCCCCCGGTGGCTCGTACAATCCTCTCCTTGGTTTGTAACCCAGAAACCATCTCCTTCAAGCCCTGTATCACACAACTTACAACTTGAGCATTTTTGTTGGGCAGCTCTTTGTGATGAAATAGACATGATGAGCATGCTCTAATGTTGTGAATTTTCTTCGTCTTACAATCCAGTCTCACTGACCTGCCTTGTGAAACGCCAATGAAGTTTGACCAACCCCTTCTCTGTCCTTTGTATTTTTCATAAGTATTATCATAAAGACTTTTTTTTAAAAAAACCTGTTTATAGACAATGAGGAAGGTCAAGGTGAGAGAGATAAGGGCTGAATCCACATGAAGAGGAATGTCATACCTAAAGGGCAGGAGCATTTTTCTCTTACTCCAGAGAAGTGGTGAGTTGTCTTGCACTCTTCAAAGCTGGGGGGCAAAAATGTCCCCATCTTTGAAGATGCCTTTTTGGACATCGTTTCCAAAAGGAAATGGAAGGCTGTGTTCACATCTAAGTTTTAATCAAGTTTCAGCCCACCTTCAGAATAGAGCACCCAAAGAAAACTCAGTAAGATTTGTAGCTGATTAGAAATTTAAGCCTGAGTCTTCTTTAGTTTTAATCTTAGAATGTGTGCACTCGCCTCTGGTAGAACACTGCATCTGCATGGAATGAGGCATGGTGTACAAATGGTTCCATAGCTCACACCAGGGGTGGGCTGCTCTAGGGTAGTGTGCCAAACCATGAAGGCCCATAGGTGGATGACCTAGTCTACTGGGGGTGAGGATCTGGGATCCCTGGAAGCTGTGTCCAGAAGTGACATTCAGCTAAAACAGCCTCTGCAGTTGAGCTGACATGGATCATCTGCATTATCCCCCCAGGTGCCTGGATGATCCTGGCCAGATAATTTGGTCTGACTCAGGACCACTGCTGCATGATGCAGGATAATGCATACCATGTGGAAATGGCCTAATACTCTATGTGGATTTCTGTTTCCTACAAAACTTCAGCAGTTTTTTGTTTGCTTGTTTCTGTTCTTGACCTACAGCTCCCACAAACCTCTGGAGTGCAGTGACTGCCGAATCAGTATTGTGGGGTGAAGGAAGCAGGATAGAGGCAAAAGCTTCAGTTTCACCTGAGGGAGATACCAGCAGCTCTCCAGGAGAGCAACTGCCTGGGTAGCAGAGGGCCATAGATCTGATTCCAAGAAAAAAAATATGATAGATCATAGATTCCATCCTTGGAGCAAGTTGAATGCCAGATGGTTGTGGTGATGGTGTGGTCACCACACTCCTAGCACCAAGGTAGTCACCATCACCCCAGGCTCTTTTGGTGCTTGCATCTCACTTAATTGTTGTTCATGACTCCATAGGGAGGCCAACCTCTCACTTTAAAAAAGATGTATTTATTTTCTCCTACTAGGTTGGTACAATCGCCTCTACATTAACTTTACTTTACGACGTCACATCTTCTTCTTTTTGCTCCAAACTTATTTTCCTGCCACTTTAATGGTCATGTTGTCTTGGGTATCATTCTGGATAGACCGCAGAGCTGTTCCTGCAAGAGTTTCATTAGGTAAGAGATCCTTTTCTTTTAGTTCTGCTGGTGCTCGTTGAGGCTGGTGGGGTGGACAGCAGTGATGCCAGCAGGCATTGGAGCTAGAGATTGCCCTAGCCACATTCTTTTGTATACCCACAGGAAAGTAAGTCCTACTAAACATTGTGAGTCAAATATGTAAAATTATCCATAATTTTGCCATTCTCCAGAAGTTGCCACTGGCTCACCTGAAGCCATCAAGTGGTGAACTATTAAACAGAAGTCCTCATGCTTAGCAGGAAAGACTAGATCTCTCCTGGTCACTGTATCTACACCTTCTTCTGTATGTCGCCCGGTAAGTGGGTGTGGTGGCATGACTGTACCTGGACAGTCCTGTGCAATGTCCAGATTTCCATGGCAAGTGTGTGCTGGATAGTGCTGCAGATGTTGCCATGGCAATCTGCCTTGGCTTGCCCTGCCCATATATAGGACTTTTCCATCACTTGAAGTGCAGATTGCTGTTCCCGTGCTACTGTCTAACCTGACTGTTATGATATTATTATATAGCATCCAGCTATCACAATAAAATCAGCATCCACCATGAGAGCTTTGAGTATAGGATGGGATAGAAATATAAATAAATAAAAGCAAACAAATACATAATGAAGTATTTTCACCTATATAATTTCTCATATACCTCTAGTTCTCTAAGTGTTGATTATAAGACCATAATAAATATCCTGATGGAATTGGACTTGTTGTCAATCTGTTCCAGCTGCCTCTTCTCACAGTGGCAACCAGCTGCAAATGGAAGCCCATAAGAACAACAACACAAAAAATAAATGCAATTCAAACTTATGAAACAATGCTTTCCTAACCTTCAGCTTTGCTGCTTATATTCCTCCCTGCTGCAGACAGTAGAATATTTGTGAATTTTCCATGGGATCACTAGAGTTTGCCCAACTCTACATACACCTTTCCCTGCTCACAAATCTCCCAGTATCTGGTCTTCACAGATCTACTATCTCCTCTGTATCCCTCCCTGAAGTTGCATGGCTATCAGAGCTGGAAACCTATAATGGCCCTGTCTTATGTCAACTGGTCCCAACCCTTTTAGGAGATATCCAAAGATGTGGCGTGCCATATATTGTGAATTCCAAAGGTTAACACTGTGCAGTATGAAAAAAAAAATCCTTTTGTCCTTTTGTCTGCTGTGGCTCACCCCAGGTTTAGTTTCATTGGGAGAGCCCTAGTTCAAGGTAAAATTTCACCTGGGATATACTGCATATAGTTTTGGTTGCTGCATCTCAAAGTACACAGAACTGGAACAGTTCAAATGAGGACAACTCAAATGGTGAAGGGACTAGAAGGACACTCTCACAAAAATAGATTGGAACGGCTAAGACTTGGTTTGGAAAGGAGAAGAGTGAACCTGCATTCCCCAAAAGCACATTGCAGTGCTATTACAAGAATCCAGTGAACTACCTGACCAGTGCCAGATTCCCCATAATAGCCCTGCTTACCTACATGTCTGGAGAGGAGCATGTGTGATCAGCCTAAGAGAAACTTCTGGAAGCCAAAGAAATGTGCAAAAAACAACAAAATGAATTGGGTGCTGGGCTGTTTTCTAGTAGTCCATCTGAGGCCAATTACATATGTATGTTGCTTGTTTGACTTGCTAGTAAGCAAGGGGGTTTGCTGTTTCTGCCTGATGGGACTTGCCCAGAGGCAGTCTCCGGATCTTGTTTACATTCTGCATTGTCTCTTGCCATCTGGAGGCAGCCTAAGAGGGGATATGATGGAGGTGTATAAAATTATGCATGGCATGGATAGAATTGATAAGATTTTTTTTCAACTCCCCAAATACTAGAAGTAGGGGGCCACCCAATGAAGTTGAATCTTAAGAGATTTAGGACAGACAAACAGGATTTTCCCCCACACACTATCTAGTTGAACATGTTGGGTGTTTTGTCCCCAGAGCAATGCTATGGACTTGCATGTAGTGAAATCTCTGGCTCTAGGAAACACAGCCCGAACAGAAGACTTGTCCACAAACTTCTTTGATTTTTAAAGGCTTTACTGGTTACAAATTCACATAACATGAAATAATTTCTTTTCTCTCAACAGTCTTGGTTAAATACCTTGTTCTCTCTTCTTTGTGTGTTTTCTCTTTCTTCTTCTGTGAAATGTATCTTTCTCCTGTGGACTTTGTCTTTTGTCAAAGGAAAATGCTCTTTCCAGGTCTGACTTGGTTGCAAACTCACTACATACAAAACTGAAACTAACTGGAGAGGCAGTATAAGACCCTAGAATTACCCACAATCCTTTTCTTTCTTAAAGCTATAAACATCTATTTCCCCTTCTAAACTAATACATAGAAAAGCCTATAATATCTTTAACTAAATGTATGTCTCCAGAGCATCATGATGCTCTGGAGGCATGACATTGGGTACACATTTGGATGATTTCAAGAAAGGCTTGGACCAGTATATGATGGACAGGACTATTAATTGCTGTTTATCTTGATGGAAGTTGTGATATCTTCTGACATAGTGTCTCCTTCTGTGCTTACCTTGGTTAACCTATATTAACTAGATCGGTATTGGCTAGATCCAGATCAACCACAGGTAGAGGCATCTGTATTGAGAGGGCTTTAGAGCAGCAGATGTGTGCTAAAGAGTGCTAGCACATTTATCTGGTCTACCACTCATCTGGATTAGTGTGGTCTTAGCACGGTTCTGATATTGATCTACTCTGCTCCCATGCAGATGATGTATTCTTAGCAGCTCCTTGGTCCAGGTTGCCCTGCGGACAATGTATATTTTGCAGCTCCTTGATCTGGATTAACAAGTAAAGGCAGAAAGGGACTCTATGGCTGCATCCCCATGGGATGCCTCATATCGATTTCCCAAAACCGAAATAATTGAACTGGGTTAAAATTGTCTCCACGGCTTTCAACTTGATCCGGTTCGGCGGCATCCCGACAGCATTCCGATTGCAACCTTATCTCAGATTCAATCCTCGGAGTCCGCACGACATTCCTGTCCTCCCCGCCCATTGCCAGTCATGGTGCCCACCCCCTCTCTCTGATTGGCATTCCCTCATTCCCTCCAAGGATCAGCCCCTCTCACATAGTTCAAAGTAACAGAGATCAGACCGGCTGATGAGGCTGGTTGAAAGGGGCAGGGAAGGAGGTGAAAAATGAACCAGATTTATCAGAAGGGAGATTTAACAAGAGATGTGTGTGTGGGGGGGGGGATGTAGCAAAAGTGTCTGATTTTATAGCTGTCATGAAAGCCTGCCTGCTCCCACTCTCCCTTCCCTGTGCCTCATCCATGCTTTTTTTGCCGCCTTGTTCTGATCAGCTCTAGCGATCGTGCACTAAACTCTGTAAAATTCTGTCTGCTTTCTCCCGCTCTCATCGCTGTGCAGCTCTCCACTTCCTTTCCTAGTATATATATAGCCCCTGACTCTACGTTCTCCACATTCACGTGGAAGGGTGAGGCGATTCCGAAGACGTCTGGATGCCCCTTTCTCACCCCTGCTTCCCTCATGCCGAGAGGCTGAGCTGGAGGGGACCGAGGGGCTTTTCCTTCACCTCACGCATTTCCCAGGGCACACAGCAGCAGCAGCAACTCAAACAGCCACAGCCTTTAAACCACAACCTCCAGGGCTTTCCTTTCCCTTTTTTAAAAGTCAGCACTTTCAAAGAGCTAGAATTGCACAAAATTGCAACATTGTTATTAAGGTGTGAAGTGCCTAGAGCGCTACAGTGTAGCTTTAATGAGTGGCTGTTTGCGGGTGGATTTTTTCAATGAAATCACTATCTTTGGAAGCAAGCTATTGGGGGAGGGAAACCCTAAACATGACATCCCCAGAATATGGACAGCCATTGGATACAGTGCGATTGGGGGAGGGAAACCCTGAACACGGAATCTCATCCCTGAAAACGGTACTGTCCACACAGCAAAAAATGTAAAACGTTTCAAGCGCACGAACTGGAGTGAGACCTGTTGAAATGAGGATTAACATTTACAACTCTTTGGGGCGATTTAACATGCGGAAATCGTGTTAAGCCTAACTGCCATCTGGACTGCGAGGATTCAAAACATTTTGAATCCAAAATAAGGGTGCCGTGAAGACACACTCATAAAGATCACTTGTGAGGAACAGGGAAAGCTGCCATGTATCCAGCTTTGAAAAACAAATTTTACTAGACTTGCCACAAACTAAGCTCTTTGCTTGACCAGTACTGATTCTTGAGGTAAATCTCTGTATGGGGCCTTTTCAGGCATCACAACGGTGCTGACCATGTCTACCATCATCACGGGTGTCAACGCCTCCATGCCTCGGGTTTCCTACATCAAAGCCGTGGACATTTACCTCTGGGTCAGTTTTGTGTTTGTCTTCCTCTCGGTCATTGAGTATGCGGCAGTGAACTATCTGACCACAGTTCAAGAACGGAAGCAGAGGAAGCTGAGGGAAAAGGTGAGAAATACTTCCTGGGGGCCTGGCTTGAACACACTAGAGGTTAACATATGTGAATGAGGAAAACTGATATATGTGTGACTGTTCGTGTGAACAATTTTTATCTAGAGTACTCGAGCTGACAACGAACCTCTGACACCACAAAAGCAGGAGATGGTGATAGTAGGAACAACAGAGGGAAGGAAACTAAAATCAGAACTGGGGAAGTCTGCAACCTGGGACTTTGGCAAAGACAATGTAGGGAGGGTAAGAAGAGGGAAGTTCAGCATGCTGTTTCCCTATGCTTGCTGCTTGCTTTTAGTTATAGCTGATAAATTATCATTATAATTTAGCCAGTCAGATGCATATTTCACAACTGACTTCAGTCAGTGTTTCAGAAGTCTATGTTATGAAACACAGTCACATTGACTTCCCTTGTTACACAGAAGTTGGGGCTTCTGTGATGCTGTGGCTTTGCTTTTGTCATTCTGGTTTTAGTGTTTCAAACTGTATGCCAAGATGAGCATCCTTTAACCACACAGCAGCTTATAAGTTTGGTTATAATTCACTAATTGACTGGTCAGAACAGATGTGCAAGTAACTTTATGCCTCCTGTTGGCTTTGTTTTGGGAGGGGGAGTCCTTTGTAAAGATGGAACTTTTGTGCATCTCTCAATTAAACAAATATAGCTGCATCCAATCTATTAAGACGCACGTATGGATTTGCATCTCAACCGCAGTGCTCATTTGGCATTGATGGGAATAGGCTTTGCTATTTGCGGCTGCTCAGATGTTTCGCATTTGCTTGCTCATGGGAACAGACATGGGCTCAAACATCAGTATTTCGTGGAGAATAACAAATAATTGCTTTGAAGAAGAATTACATGAGCAGGCAGAGGCCATGCCTGTATATTAATTCATGTTAATTCTGGAAACCACAGATAAAAATCATCCAATAATGTAATATTTGGGGCAACATTATCAAATTGTTTGTGTGAAAATAATGTGTAGCTTTTCTAGTATGCTCTTCCAATGTCCAAGTTCCCCCACCTTTTTAATTCTGGTTATTGTTTTTGTTTTTGTTTTAGTTTCCCTGCTCTTGTGGAATACCTACTACAAAAACTATGATGCTGGACGGCATTTACAGTGAATCAGAAGCAAACAGCTTAGAAGGGTTTCCAAATAGTCACTTGGTGGCTGAAGAAGATAAGCAAGAGAAGATGGTAGTCCATCTGACCCTGAACAGTGAGCCTAATTCATCAAGGAAGAGAGGGCTGAAGGGACATGTTAGCCTACGCATCATCCAAAATACTCATGCTATTGATAAATACTCAAGATTAATATTTCCAGGCACCTACATCTTTTTTAACTTAATATACTGGTCTGTCTTTTGCTGAGGCAATTGTTGAACCAGAAGACACAAAGAAGACTCTGCATTGTGTCCTAATCCTACCTGGTATCTCAGGGATTCCTGCTTGCACTTTTGAAGGATGAACGGAAAAGTTTATCCCTTCCACACAGCTCCACTGGAGACCATTCACCTGTGCCAGACCATTGCTACTTCCCATTGCTTTCTTATGGCAGTCATGTTTGAAAACATACATCTATTGAATTTAGCTTCTGGCCATCACATGTGTCTCTATGAGTTGGTGTCTGTGAGAGGCCTGTCTAGAGGAAATATTATTGTTTCTGAAGAATACAGTGATTCGGAGCATTCTTATTATAAAGGGATATTTCACTCCTGAAGGAGGAATCATTTGGCAGGAAGTAGTTAGGTAGGACAAACTGCATCCTAACCTAATCTGCTTCATTAACGGGAAGCACCAGCTTTAGGGCAGTGCATGTTGTGGTGCTGTATGTAGCAGCCATCTCATGTCCTTCCATGGTGGCTTCCTTTCCTGTGCTGCCCCTGCTGAGCCCAGCAAGGAGTGAATATAGAAAGCAAGCTGTAGGCCTTTTGCACAGCCTTGTGTTCCCCATGTGTACAAACACACTAGTGATGTTATTGGCATTCTTGCCCTGCTTCTGAAGAACTCCGCCTTGACAGAGCCTGCTACGCTAACTCTCTGTTCAGAGGGTATGAAAGCTCCATATCTCTCTCTCCGTTTTCTGTTGCTTAGCCCACATGTTCCACCTCGGCCTCAAATATCAACTGTCCCCTGGACTGCCGATGTAGAAGAGTTGTTCAGTCCTCCTTTTTCTCCACCATTCAACTCAGACTGTTGAGCACTGAGTGCTGTGGTCACCACTGAATTGCGTGTATGCCCTGAGTGAAGGGCATTTTTCTCTACACAGAGGGAGAGACTCTTTGCCTGGATTGTTGTGGACTGTGGGAAGAGTACAAAGGAGGGAGAATCATGTAATCCTTCATGAGTCACCTGATCACATCTTGCTGCTTTGAGAGTGGTGAGGAAGAGGGCGAAGGGAGCCTTGCATTCCTGACTCGTGACTCTTTTAGCCACTAGGGGGAGTGAAAGTCTTGCCTCCTACCACTTTTCCTCCCCAAATATGACCACTAGCAGTCACTCTTGATAGCAAAACCAGGGTGACTTGCAGCATAACTTAATAGGACATTCAGCCCAAACCTGTTCATGTTTACATGCAATAAACGCTGCTGGATTTAATGGGGTTTCTTTGCTCAAGTGTTTTAGGTCGGCAATTTGAATCTGGAGTAAGTTCATACTGGAGCAAGTTTTAGGCTTGATTTTTACATATTGCTTCATACATGAATGAGGGAGGCAGGGAGCAGAGGGAGGGAGCGGATGGATGGATGGACTCAGAGCAGTTTACCTAAAATCAGTTAAAACGACCAATACAATGTGTATCCATGAGCATAATTAAATCAGTGTGTAGGAAGGAGGGACCCATTCATGTTAACATATCATTCTGAATTTTACTAAGCAGAGAAAAGTATAGTTTTAACTAACCAAATTTAGGGTCACTACACGTAAAAGAGGAGAGAGTTCCTGCTTTTGTCTGCTAGGGGAAGCTGGCTTGAGGTACAGTAGTACTTTTAAAACACAGCTTTAGTGCTTACAGAGTTTTTAAGGACTTCCACTCCACTCAGCATGAAGGAGCAAAGTATAAAGCAGACCTGTTCTTGCTGACCAAATTACCTGAGGAGAACTTGCAAAAGGATGTTGTCCTATCTAGATAAAATAACAAGGGATGCCTCACAACTGACATGTGCCACCTCTTCTCCAGAGCATGCTTAGGGTCTTGACAGAAAGTAGGGAGATGGATTTCTAACAACCTATGATATAAGCGTATCTACCTTGGGTCTGAATTTGGGGTCGAACCTCAAAGTAACTGAATCCGGGCTAACCTGACAACAGGGCTCTTCCACCAGCAGAGCAGACAAATCCAACATCCTTCTGGCAGAAGTAATAACCACCAAAAAAGCTACCTTAAAGGTTAGTAAGCATAAGGAAACAGTGGCTAAGGCTCAACTGGATTTGATGTAAGAGCTGACAGCACCAACCCAAGATCCCATGAAGGAACCCTATACACCACTGGCAGACATTTAGCCTTCTTGGCCATCAGAAAAATATTCACATAATCATGCTGTGCCAATTTAAAATCTGCTGAAAAATCCCCAAAACAGCCAAAGCATAAATCTGCTTCCTCAGTGTATTGAACCACAAACCCTTATGTGTTCCCTCTTGGAAAAAGGAGAGAATCTTCGCCACTTTGGGGGTCCTAGGATCAATACCATGGGGCCTACACCATCTGCCAAAGGCCTTCCATGTGGCATTATAAATACACTTTGTGGAAGGCCTCCTCACTTCCAACATAGTATCGATTACAGAGTCCTCCAACCCAGCTGCCCTTAAACACACCCACCGAGTCTGAATGTTTTCAAAGACAACCAGCTGGGGTCCAGCTGGAGACAGCAGGCTCAGAGCAAGAGGGAGAAGAACTGAGGCTGGCTCTACATACTGCCTAGCAGTGAAAACCAGCTCCTTCTGGGCCAAAAAAGGGAGCCACCAGGACCACTGACACCTGCTCCCCAAGACTTTTTGAAGAAATTGGGGAAACAGAGGAAGGGGAGGAAAGGCATATAACCCCAAGGCCAAGGGCCCAACAGAGCATTGACCACCCAGGCCCTGGTATCTCTGAACTTGGAAATGAACTGGGGCACCTGATAATTCCCCCTTGTTGCAAGCAGATCTATAATTGGCTGGCTCCACTTGGCCACCAACAGAATTGGCTTGAGGAAGCTCCTTCTGCCTGAGGGAGTCCGCTCACACATCCTCTCACTCCTATATGTGAATGACAGAAAGTGACAGGATATGAGATTCTGCCCATTCAAACAACTTACCAGATAGAATCATGAGAGTGTGGGATCTAGATCCAGCTTGCCAAACCACATGAGCCTTGGCAGTAATGTTATCGATAAGAACAAGCACAAGCTTACCTTTTATAAGGTGAAGAAACTCAATAAGGCCCAGGAAAATAGCATGAAACTGCAGTCAATCTGGAAGTGCACTTCCTGAGAGGACCAAAATCTGCGAGCCATACAGCTAAACAATGGGTACCTGACCCCCTGTTACTAGCATAGCAAATGGCTCACACCCTGTCCACAGGTGCTATGGGACAACCTTTGTTCAATTTGTCTTTGCAGAACCACCGTATCAAGGAGGTCCTTAGTGAAGCCATGATACTATAAGCTTATAGAAGGGAAGTAAAAACCGTTGGAGGTCCCTCAGGTGGAAATTTGCCCAGGGAACCAATAGGGAGGCCAGGGAACTCACTTTGACTCTAGACACTGGCACCTTATATAGTTTGTAGTTCTCTGGTTATTTACACATTTCTTCGCTTGCCTTTGCCTTTGAACCCTTAAAAAGAGAAAGGCACTTTTTGAGGCTGTTAAGGAGCATTTGTATTTGGAAACTACTGAACCTGTCCCTCATGAGGAAGATCCTCAGATGAACCAATGTCCAGATCTGCAATAGCTCATAGATCATTTCCACAAGGGCAATGGTGACAGACCTGGGGCCTTTCTGCAATTAGCTGATTAGGCTACCATGAACTAGGGCTGGTAAACTTCTGGTAAAGGTGGCTCATTCACACTTGTCATGGTCCTCCCATTTACCAATCTGCACCACTTTGTCCAAAGCCAGAAGTTCCGCCTCCCGATTGACACAATTGGCCATTCCTTGACATGCTTGGACACTGTTGCAGAGGAGCATGTTCATGCACTGGGATGTATTGCGGCTGATCATGTCAGCGCCCATGATTGAATGCTCCTCTTGCAACTCTATGACCAGATGCCACTCCTGAGGACTGGAGGTCTGGTCACATCAGAGGTCAGCAATTGGTCATGGCTACCTCCCCACTGCACAGATGCTGCCTCCCCCAGGGAACCAGAAGAGTGAATGGTAGTGCCACCGAACAATTCAGGTAAGCTTTTGGTCAACGTTAGTAAAGGCTTGGAGCACAATTTAGTGCTCCACACCTAATCAATAATGATTGAACTTCTGGGGAGGCAAGGAACGCTTGGAAGCTGTAACAGCCTATCAGAGTGTGGATGCTATCCATCAGTTCACTAATTGTGGACTACCAGCCTAAGTGCGAATAGGCCTCTGGACTGGAAGCCTCACTTTGATCTCACTAAATCATGTTTCAGCCCTCAAACATGCAGTTGAGAGAAAATTAAAGGAAGGCTTCAAACTGGACCTTTGCCCACATTTATTCCCAGGGTTCCTGATCCAAAGGGCTCCTGATGCAGCATTGCACCTGACCTCCTCCCTCCCAATCACCTCTCAATCTCAATTTCTTCTGAACCTCTTCACAAAATTCCAGCCAGCATTCTACTATAGGGTCTCTGAACTTATCTCCAGCGGGAACTCAATCAATACTTTGTTTCCCCTTTAATGATAAATAGAATCCTACAAAGAGCACTCAATTCCATTCATCAAATAGACATAAGTATTTCCACTAGGGGGTTGTCACAGGGTCTGCTTCCATTTATCTTCATCATTGTGCCACAGTGTTGCATTGTGACCAAGTGATGTTTGCCAAATTTCCTGTTGAATGGGGCAACCTTGGATTTGAAAGTGTGCTGAGGCACCTCATACAAACCGTGACAAGCTAACTCAAGTTGCTGGATGTGGGCAAACTTGAGCAAACATTAGGCACAATGCACCCTTCACTCAAGACAAGCTTATGAAGCCATGCTGTGTCATATCAGAATAGAGCCATAGATACTTTTGTGCCAACCTTCTGCTTTTTGTATTTAATCTGGAATTGCCATATTTCATTCTCTTATTTCAATTTATTAATCTTTTAATTGCTCTTTAATACTACTCTTACAAAAATTAAAACATTGGTGAAATAGAGCTTAAATTGAAGAGCCTCCCATAATCTTGTTTTTTTATTGTACATCCTGTTCTCCCTCCCATGTTAATTTAAGCAATTATGCATGAATGAGTAAACAGATCTGATTTTTACAGATGACAAAAGAGACACTTTTAGGCCTAACACCTATTTATTTTTGTTTTATATCCCAAGTTTATCTCATCATCTAGGCTGAATACATAAATTCCTCTCTATTCATAACACCCCACTGGAATACCTTAGGCTGAGAAACTGCAATTAATTCAAGAGCTAAATAGAAATTTGAACTCTAGTCCCCTTAGTCAAAATCCTAGTCTAATATCCCACAGACTTCAAACATAGCAAAAAGATCCACTTTCGTGGATTAGTAACAATGCAAACTATCAAAGCATGAGTAACTCAACCTAAATGTTGCTTCATGTGATGAAATTCAAGAAATAAAGAATTTTGACTATCACAATAATGGAGACTCAGAATACTTAACTAAAAGAAGGGGTCTGCTGACTCTAAGAGAGCACCAGTGTGACTTACAAGTGTAGTATGGGAAGTCATTAAATGCAAGAAAAACTCCTTCAGAAAATGGAAGTCTTGCCCAATTGAGGAGAATAGGAAGGGACACAAATTCTTGCAGAACAAATGCAAAGTGGCCATCACGAATGCTAAGAAGAATTTTTGGGACTACCTTGCTAAAAGTACAGCCAGGAAAGCTGTTGGACCATTAGATGACAATGATCAGACAGGGAAAATTGAAGAGGATATGGAGAGAGGTTTAAATTAATTATTTGCTTGTTTTTATGGAAGAAGACAGGGGCATATCCCTATAACTGAACCTATTTTTTTCAAGGAGGGAGTCAGAAGCTGGCCCCTCCCTCACCCCCACTCACATGCTGCTGTGCACCCTACTACCATTGCCACAGCACCCTGACTCAGAGCTCCAAGTCTTGAACTGGTGGCCCAGTCCCCTGGGGATTGTGGGAATCTTGCACGATTCCCAGGATCTAGTGAGACTGCACAATTCCTGGGGATCAGACCACCATTTCAGCCACGTGCATGCCTCTGGCAGGGCTTGGGGCATGGTGGTGGCAGCAGTACGGCTCCAGCAGGGCACACGGGGACATGCAGCAGAGGCAGAAGAAGGTAAGGGATGGAATGGGATGGGATGGGATGGAGGCCTCTCTTTAGGCACAAAGGCTCTGGTCACACCTAGATGAGATAGGGCATCCTATTCATACTTCCAGCTGAGGTCGTGCCAGTTCTTTTCACACCTAGATCATTATGAGTTGTCCTCAGGTCATCCTTGCTTTGGCTGCATTGCTCACACCTGTCTCCACCATCGACCTGAACCTCATACATGGAACTCTTGGTTCTCCACCTCTTTTCCTGTGCCAAATCTATCTCCTTCCTTATTAGATTAATCATTTTCTCTGTTATTGTATGTTATTACTGTTTTTAGATTGTACGCCAATGGCAGGTTTTACTCTTTTTACTTTTTACTCTTTGATTATTTTACTTTGTACAGCGCTGAGTACATGTACAGCGCTTTAGAAATAAACTAATAATAATAATAATAATAATAATAGATGCCATTGTTTCACTCAAGGGAGGCAAGGGTGTATGTATGCATTTCTTTTTTAAGCCTGCTCCACCACCTCCATGCTCCCCTTCCTTTTTTATGTGCTATTCTTCATGTGATTAATTTTTTTAAAAAAAAATTTTTGCGGACAGTGGTGTAGCTATTGCAACAATGTTGACCCACTCCATGGAGGCAAGGACTGTATTTGCAGTTGCTCCTACTACCCCTGTTCAGCCACCCCTGCACCCCCTATTCCTTTTCTATGTGCTTCTTGAAGGAGCTTGGCAGAAGCACAGAAAGTGCCTTTGGTGGAGGTGGGATTCAGGAGGAGGAGGAGAGAAGGGGAGGTGCCTCATGAACTCCATGTGTGGCAGCCTCCCCTAGACATATGGAACTGGGAAAAGTGCAAAAAAGAGCAAGCAGGTTATAGGGGAGTTAAAATACTTCCTTTATGAAAGCAGGTTGCAATGTCTAAGCCTTTTCTTCCTTGAAAGACAGTATTTAAGATACTGATTGAAGTGTATAAAATTATACATTTTGTGGGTACATGCATAAAGAAAAAATATTTTCTCTTTTGTACAGCACTAGAACTAGGGGTCACTCTATGAAGCTGTTGGGCAGGAAAGGTAAGACTAATAAGGGAGGTATTTTTTCACCCAATAGGTCATTAGTCTATGGAATTTATTCTGAGGAGGTTGTGATGGCCACTAGCCTGGATGGCTTTAAGAAATGCATAGACAAATGCACAGAGGTCAAATGAATAAAAAATTCCAGAATAGATGCCTTGATAGGCAGGATGCCTCCAAAGGCCGCTTGTAGAATAGTTGAGAGCAGGTAAGGGTTTCACCTTCATCCTCTGCTTGAGATTTCCTAGAGGCAACTGGGCTACCATTTGAGATGGGATGCTAGACTACATTGACTGTGGGCTGATCCAGCAAGACTTCTTTTGCACTTATGTCCAAGTTTTCAAAAATATTTTAAATGACCCCTTAGCCTAGGATGGGTGTTCATGTTGGTGCACATCATAAAACTAGGTGACCAGCCAGTCAGCATTTGAGCCTGGCCCATCCTAAGTTGCTTTTACCATGTAGGTGCAGCTATAGTAAGTTGAGTCATACCAGATTCACCTTAACCCATGAGTATCTATTTTGACTGGCAGCAGTTGATAAGGTCCCTTTCTCAACCCGATTAACAAACCTAAAGTGGCAGGAGCTGCTCTTCTATCACTGCCCCCCTATGGGTGCCCCCTGCCCCTTGCAGAGGAACAAGAAATGCAACTGCAGATTTGCTATCTTTCTCAAACTGGTTTTAACACTGTCTATTGTTCAGGAGAAGAAAGATAATGGTGAAAGAGAGAGAAGAAAAACAAAAACAAAAACAGATGTTTTTGGCTTGCAGAGGGTGAGAGATGCTTTCAGAGCAACCCCTTAAACTATTTTGATTCATCTTGTGTGAAGTGCTTTCCATAGGGCCATGGTGAGCATGATTTGGCCCATGGATAGAGACACTTCCTGGAACCAAGAGCCTGCCTCCCCCTTTTTTTATTCATGCTTTGGATGATTTCATGTGGGAAAAGAAGAAGCAGGAGATGGCAGTGGCAAAATAGCTTCTCATGTCTTGTGAACTATTGTGAGAGCTTCAGCTTGAAGTTGCCTCATATCATTTTCCTCTAGTTACTTAGTCACCATCTTAGCAAGGGGAGATAGTAAGAAAAACAAAAGCTCTTCTCTGTTGAGGAGGAGGGTGAATTGCGTAAATGATGCTTCCTAAGAACATATGAGGGATTGGACTGGGGCACAGACCATCTAGGCCACCATCTTGTCTCCCACAGTGGCCCATCAACTGCTTCTGGGCATTTTCAAGCAGAGATGAAGACAATACCTTCACCTGCTCTCAACTCTCTGCAAACGGCCTTTAGAGGCATCCTGCCTGTCTCTCCAACCTGGAGGTAGTACCTAGGCATCCATTCTAGTAGCCATTGATACACCTGCCCTCCATGAATTTGTCTAACCATTTCTTAAAACTATCCAGGTTGGTTGCTGTTACCACCTCTGCCTGACCTCAGTAGAGAATGCCATTTAGATCAGGGCCAGGGTTGTCCAATTTGATTTCTAAGGATACAACAAGCCTCCTGAGAATTTCTCCAGATCTTCTTGTTCTCCCATTCACTGGCTCAGGCAAAGATGTCGGCAAAGTGTGATAACTACCACACGTTTTGCTAATGGCCCAGGAAACAATGCTCCTTTTAGAGCATTTTGCTGGCTGCTGAACTTTGGATTTACAGTTGTACTCTGTGCATGGTATGAGGAATAAAATATACCCTGGCTATGCCCAGATAGAAAGCCTCATTTATACTGATCCAGGGAGTGATTTTGTAGTTGATGTGTAGACTGATAATCACGTTGGAGCACAGAACTAGTTCTTTAAACATACTCACAGGCCTTTTTCTTTCATAGGTAGTTCATTGTACAGATATATTAAATATGCTATGTTGCCATGTTCTGAGAAAGCGGCATGTTAATAAACTGTTATTACCAACTAACAGTTGGTTAGTACAGATTAATTCCTAATGAAGACAAAAACTCTTTATGTAATGTAATGCTGTTGGCTGTGGATCAAGGGTTACAGTCACCCACCCCCAGCAAACCTTTAAAGCCGGCTTTGTTCCACAGAATAAAAATCTCCCTAAAATATCTCTGTATATCTAAGCCCAAACTAGACAGTTTTCAAATTTGAGGGGGAGTCACATTTGACCCCAGTTTATGGTCCTATGGCTGAGAAGCTGGCAGAGTAGAACCGCTCTGTTCCTCAGAGCTGTTTGCACAAATCAATAGAGGTTGCCAATAGCGCACTTAGATAATTTTCAACTCTGGGCTTTATGGTCTTATAAGGTCCTGTCAGTGGCCTTTAGATGCTAATGTGCATCACTTCAAATGTGGCAAGCTGCTGCTCAGGCTGGGACTCAACACATAATAATCCTGCCATAAGGGCACCTTTTGGAGGAAGCCAATTGCAAAACAAAAACAAAAACAAAAACAGTTATTTAAGAAAGGGGCTGTTTTACACCACTGAGCTAGACTGGAAAGCATGCATAGTAACTAGCACAAAACCTAGGCCCTTTCTGCCATAGTTTGCACTAGCATACAGTGACTGGGCTCCTATTCTGGGGCATACTCTGGAATAAGGCCCAGTGCAGAAAGGGTCCAACTTTAACCTTAGTTTTTGTCTACGAAGTTTTTGTACTTAGTTCATAAGTGGCAAGGCATACTTGGTTAAGAGAGTGAGCTGTCTACCTCCCAGAGAGCCAGAGGATATGCTTGCTACTTTTTTCTCCCAGACGTTTAAGGTAATTATAGGCTGATGAAAGCCCTGTACCTAGTTAAGCAAAGACTGATAGGCACCTTCCTTTAACATCCGGTAGACAGTTGATTCAGAGAACTGTAGGTGAGAAGAATAATTAAATGGAAAAATGTGCGATCACCGTCCTGTAGGAAGATGATCTTTGTGTGCCTAGAGTTGTCTGAGCCTATATGGGAGGGATTTTTGATTGGACAGAAGTAGTTTTCGCACCTGCCAAGAGCAGAATAGGACCAAGACACACACAACAGATAGAAAACGTATCAGGTTTTAGCCAATTGTAGCTGATTACATAAAAGGAGCAGGAAATGAACCTAAATTCTGAACATGAATCACTGAACAGAGGTTAAGCAAACTTCCTATAATGAGAGGGGAAATCAATTAGGGATGGACTGGTCTAGAATTCTGGTAACCTTTGGCTGAACTTTCTAATAGGTTCTTGGCTCAGCATGTCCTCCATCAGCCTGTTGCCTTTCAGACCTTTGGCCAGTGCTGGACAACACATCCATTCTAGCTAGAGCTGATGGAAATTGTAATCAATAACACCAGCAGGATACCAGATTAGTAAAAACTGGGTTGGGAAACACTGTCCCTCCTCATGTGATACATTTGCAACAATTGAGCAGGAAACACACTTCAACTTGTTAACTACAGGCCTATCTAAACAATTTGTAACTACAGATTTTTTTTCACTTTGGACCTATTTTTTTCTTAATTTTTTGTATGAACAGAACAAACATTGAAACACTATAAAATACAAAATTCTTATTGCACTATGTGCATATAATAATAGTGAACAATGGAAATATGCAGATATCATTTTTAAAAAATGTATTAAAAACTATCAGAAATAGTAATAGATGAATATGTCTGGTACAAACATATCAAAATGTTAGGAGGTCAGAAATATGACAGATTCTTTAAGATATGACAGCTACTGCTTCAGACTTTAGGCAGAACTGATATTATTCAACTTTCTATTAGAAATATTAGTGATATATATAGCACTAACACATCAATTTATGAATAATGTTGGATTCTAGTAATGTATAATATGTATCATGAATTTTCTTCCATCTTTATTATATACATTTCCTTTTTGACACATGTATTTTGAATATATTTCTACTTGGAATTGGTATGGTTTAAAGTTTTAACAATTAAAAAACCTCAAAGAGAGATATTTATTGAATTGCAAAATTACTGATGTGTGTAACAGATCTATTTCAATTTTCTTAGTTGGACTTCCATACAGCTATTGAGGACAAATGAGAAATCTTGTACTTTTTTTCTGCTGGGAGGTAGAAATCATCTAGAGTAAAGCAAGCGACTGGTGGTGATGGTCCCTATGATGGATGGGGTCTCAAAATTTCAAATGCATCTCCAACACAAGTTGGTAATCCTAGCTATTTCATAGTCATGTCTGAACAAAACTCACAAATAAAGGTGTTCTTACAAAAGCATATTAAGGTTAACCTTAATTAGGAGCTGCTAATAGTCCAGCTCCAACTCAGCGTCTTTCTAAATATCCGTTATTCCATTGTTTCATTGACTGTGCTAAATATTTTTGCACGCTGAGGCCACCCAGAGATACAGTGAAATGCTACTGCACTTTAAAACAGTTACAGTTTCAGCATTGGTCCACCAGGGGGAAATAAAGCTACACAGGTTTTTTTCCTTTTTCCTTTGGAAAACAAATTTTAATTATCTTTCCCATCAGCAGTTGCATTTAGCATCTGCTAGCAAGACTTGAGATAGCATTCAGTACGGCTATTGTTCAGAATCCTGTCATATAAAAAACTGAAGCAGAAACCCACTTAAAAATGCAAAGAATAAGGCTTTTTTTATTTGGCTCTTTGTTTCTGCACTCACCTATCCTGTTCCGCTCATCTCCTGAATACGACAGAGTAATTGTCTGCACTGGGGGAGTGGGGATGATACCTGTCCCAGCCCAACCCAGTAGTAATGTGGACATGCCTAAATATAGTGAGAATATTGTGAGCCTGTTTGGTCTTGTAGTTAGAGTGTCAGACCTGTAGCTTATAGTCACCAGGTTTGATTCTGCACTCCTCCATGAAGCCAGCTCAATGATCTTGGGCTAGTCACAGGTCTCTTTCTGAGCTCTTACAGCCCCACCTACCTCACAGGGTATTTGTTGCGGGGAGAAAATCAAAAAGCTTTGTCAACTGCTCTGAGTCCCTTTAAATAGGTGAGAAAAGTGGGGTATAAAAGCCAACTCTTCTTCTTCTGAAGTAGGCCACAAGAAAAAGATTACCGTGTAGAAAATTTAAATTTTAAGTTTTAGAGTGAAAATACAGTCTGAGATAAGACTTTTCCAAGATGGAGACAGTCTTGCACAGGAACCACTCCAGGATTCTCTGGTCTCCACCTGTGTTTGCAACTTACAAGCCAACTGTAACCAATTAACCAACATAGATATTCATTATATATCAATTCCTTGTCTTCTTATTCAAGGATGCCTTAAAATCATGTTTCTGAAGAGGTTCTGTAATATTCTCTTTTACATACACTTCAACACTTCATCTCATATGTCCTTCCCTGTCTTTCCCATAAAGTTCGTAACCAGGACAGGCATAAATCTTATCAAATCCCTTTCCTAAGCAACTGTTTCCAAACTGGAACTTCTGTCACTTCTCCTTGATATTAGTTTAAAACCTGCTCTGCTGCCTTTTTCCTTTA
This sequence comes from Aspidoscelis tigris stejnegeri, assembly GCA_023333525.1. NCBI lineage: Eukaryota > Metazoa > Chordata > Lepidosauria > Squamata > Teiidae > Aspidoscelis > Aspidoscelis tigris. The sequence goes on from JALMGA010000001.1 coordinate 102,249,848, forward strand.
AGTACCAGCAGTTGGGCTCTGTTTGGTTGAAGTGGACACCTTTTCTCCCCTACACTTCTTGCTTTTCTCAGAATGTTCCACAATGCATAACAAACAGGAAACCCTTCTCCTGGTGCTGATGTTTCATTTATGGGGCCTTTCTGCACTTAGCTGATTAGGCTGCTGTAAACTAGGGCTGGCAAACTTCTGGTAAGGGTTGACCAATTGAACTTGTCTTGAGGAAAACTTCCCCAAAGCATCTATTATTGGCCAGAAGTGTGAATGGTCCTCCCATTTACCAGCCACTGCTGCTGCATCCAAAGCCGGAAGTTCCACCTCCTCGCTGCCACGATTGGCCGTTCTGTGACATGCTCGGACATCGTTGCAGAGGGGCGTGTTCAAGCAGAGGGACGTATTGCAGCAAATCATGTCAGTGCCCGTGACTGAATGCACAGCGCCCACTACTCGGTTGCTGATCAAATGCAATTGAATGAACGGATGCCACTCCCGGGGATCGGGGATCTCGACACATCAGAGGTCAGTGATCAGTCATGGCTGCCATGCCACTGTGCCTGCACAGATGCCGCCTCTCCTGCCCACCAACTGCAGGGACCCAGAAGCAGAGTGAATGGTCGTGCCGCTGGACACTTCAGGTAAGGTTTTGGTCAATGCTGGTAAAGGTGTGGAGCATGACTTGCAACTTAAATGTAGCTTTCAGGATCTCTCCACTACATTTCAGGAGGTCATTGGTGCTCATATGTACTGTGAGAGTGGCCTCCCAAGTCTTAATTATCAGACTGTTTAGTTGGTATGTGATGTTTGTAACCTTTGCACCAGGGAGAAACACAAACATATAAACAGACAACAAACAAATAAAACAATAACCCCCCAAGCCTCCCAAAGAAAAGAAAAAATACCAATAATGGCTTCTCCAAAAGTTAAGAGACTAAGGCTATGTCTCCATAGGGCATGGCAAAGCCCATTTGTTTGTTCTTAGTTGCTGTTTCCCTTAAAATAATATACAGCTAGCTTGTATTGTTTCAGTTTTAACGCACTATTAGGTGCACTCTGTCTCAAGCTGCTCAGCCCAATTTCATGTCACTTTTTTGGCCACAGTGACTTTTCCTGTCTTCTCAGCAGGCAGAAGGATATGTGAATAAGTCCCCAGAGCTTCAGGAATCAGCCTGAGGACATTTATGCCTGCATGTTTGATCTGGAATAGAAGCCCCTGTAGTTGGCTTCTGAGCCTTATCATCCTGCACATTAGTGTGGATCTGTGAGGCCCCACTCACTGCTGGTACATACCATGTGCAACAGGTGGAACGTGATCCAGATCAAGGACTCTTGATCTGAATCACCAGTAGATCTGTTTAAACAGGTGGACAGAAGGACCAATAGGTCCTTGTCCAAAACACAAAGTGTGCAGAAGGCATGCCTCCATGTTCAGTGCTATTGAGGAACCTGTTTTCAGGGAACCAAAGTGTGCTGCCCAAACGGGTCCTTTGGAGGTCCCAAGGCTAGAAATGAACATCCTAGTCCTTTGGAACCTTTGGAAGCCAGCCCTGAAGCTCATGTGAACTTTGGGGCTGGGGCTAGGGCTGGACCAGTGGCATCATGCAGACAGCACTGTTTCCAGACCATGCCTTTCTGTGGTCCAGATCAGTGGGTTTGATTGGTCCAGTCCCACTAGTTCAAACCAAAGAGAAGTGACTATAGAAGGCCTCCACATGTTTCACATTACTTAAGATTCTAAAAATCTTTTTCTTTCTCTTGAGAGTTTTTCACTAGTAAGCTATACTCGCGTATAACTATCCAACTCTGGAGACAATTCATAATGAACTCCATGTTTCCCATATTGTACCAATAATGGCTTCCCCAAAAGTTAAGAGACTAAGGCTATGTCTCCATAGGGCATGAGAAAACACATTGGAAGGGCATCCAAATCAGCTTGTGCATGAGGGTATTGTGGGATCTGGAATGGTCCTCTAAGGCCCTTGTTGTAGGGATACACACCCCATTTGTGTGAGGGTCTGCTGCACCTGTGTTCAGAGGACAAGGAGGCCTTCAATGAGCTCATATGGCAACTTGGTGGTAGTGGTGGACCTGTCAAGCTCCTTGCAAGGCTGTCTGGCAAAATGGAAAACAACCCCAAATCAGTTACCTTATGTTTCAAACACAGAGCAAAAAGATTAAGACAAAGTGATGGTACATGGTATTCCTCACCATAGGTGCCTTTTAGAACTAGTGCTGGTATTCAAAAGCATCACAACCAATAGCCTTCTTCTCATCCTTTCTGATTACATTAAACTGCCTGTGAACAGCCTAGCTATCCTGGGCTTTCCTAAAGGGAATGATAAATACCATTTCCTAAAATACCTGAAATGATTCACTTTAAACCAATTTATGGCATGGCTTGTTTCAAATGAGAAAGAATAATTGTTCTGTGTGGATCCATGAATTCTGCACTGTTCGAAAATCCCTGCCATCTGACGTAGAGGGATTTATAGGTTTAGTGGAAATTGCTTTCCCCAGTGTCCAGATTAAATACTGTGGGGTGATTTTTCGAATGGGTAAACATCCTTCCAATGAGGAACAGACTGATAATGTCTTAAACAAAGGAAAAGAATCTTTCTTTTTGTTTTCTTCTTCTTTTGTGGACTATTTCTGAACAGAAGAATAGAAGATAACATGTTGACAATGAATAAAATGCAGTTTAGCATCTTCTTACTATTTTGGGGTTGGGTGTTATCTGCAGAATGCAGAGCTCACTGGCAAGGAAAAGAAATACGTGAAGTTTACAAGAAAGGCAGGTGAGTTGATTCCCTGAGGTGAGAGCTAAGCCAATATTTCAGATGAATGTATCTGCCGTAGTAGGTCAAACCAGCCATTTTGTACGGATGCCAATCTATTCTTTGCTTTTAATGTTTTGTTTTGTTTCCCATTTAATAATTAACTGCTCCATATTTTTACAGCCCATCATACCAAACTTATTAAATGCCTTTAATAAGTAATTTATTTGAATAGTAAGTTAGTATTATTGAAGACATCTGATGAAAATGTTAACGGATAGCTAAAATCCTACTTTTCTCTCTTTGTTGCAATTTTTTAAAAAGTTGCTTCTCTTACCCCCAAATCCCGTGATAAGCGTCTTCCATAACCACCACATGTTCATCTTTCTGTGTACAGTATTTATCCATTGTAATGGTTAAATTTTGCTTATACTAGTATTTTGAAGGGCAAATAAATCAGAACAGATTATAGATTATGGCTGGACTGGAAAAGCAAATTACTTCAAGTTCTATTATCTCTGACCTGGCTTTTAAATTATACTATTTTTCTTAGCTTGATAATACCATATTTTATCTATTGATGAATCTGTGAGGATATGTTGGTGGTTCATTTCTTTTCATGTACTTTATGTTTCAAATATTCTATATCCATGTTCTCCCAAAATATTACTGTGTTTGAGCAGGGTATGTGATTGTACAGATTAGTCAAGGGCTTATGACTTCATGGTTTTTCCTAAAAAACCTATTACTTAAGATACGTACCATATGAGACAGCCACAATGATTTTAATTATTGAGATTAATTAACCCTCTTTCAGGGTAGTATGAGAAACAATAATGAATGTAATTATTAGTATCAAAAAAGGCAGAAAATCTCAAATTTACAAAAATGTTCTGAGTTAGGAAAGATCAAGGCTTTCATATTGTAAAAATGTTCAGATGCAGAGGTTTGAACAGGTTCAAAACTAATAAAAATCAATGAATGTCCTTCATTGAAGGTATGTCCTTCTAGAAGGTATGGGAAGGTTTATTAACATGGGTGTTTTAGGGAAGCAGAAAGTACTGTAAACATGGATGTCTACTTGACTTGAGATGACTGTCCATTCCCTAGCCACCACCATTAAGAATCTCCATATCAAAACAGGTCTAGGCCAGACTTGTAGTCAGCTCCATATATATGGGTGGGGGCTGTAGGGCAGTCTCAAATTTTTTGGGGGGGGAATTTGGGGGGGCTGACCCACCTCTGCCCCCTGGCTACAGGCCTGGTCTAGGCCTAATGTGCATTTAATAGTCATAAGGGATTGCATATTTAAATTTGCAGTCCAGCTCATTCCAAGTTGCAAAGGAAGGTTCAGGGCCCATGAAGATAATTTCCAAATAGCTACAAGTGAGAAGAATGTAATGTTTTCTTCTATTAACTTTCAAATCCTGGTTTACAACCATTTTCCCACTCGCAGGGGCTAGACCTGCTCTGACTAGAATGGGTTCCATGCTGTCCTGGAACAAGGTTGGCCAAACTTGGATGGCCTGTTCCAGAAAAGGCCCAACACTGCTCCAAAGCATGGGCAAGCTTTGGAGACTGCTGTGAGGGCTCTGACAAAAGTTCCTGGCCTCAGAGCCAAGAGGATGCGTTTCGGCGATACAGTTAGTGCACCACTAAAATTGAGACATGCACCCTTCTCTTCCACTCCAGAGATCCCTGGACCGCTGGTAGACATGAGAAAACATTAAAACAGGTCTACTGGTATTGTGGTCTAGGTGACCATTTTGGCTGCCTAGATTGGCCTATGTTCCATCCAATGTGAACAGAGTGGCCTAGCAGGTTTAAGGTCTCTCTAGTCTGCACCAGAATGGAGAAGAAAGAGACCCAGAAGTGATCTAGGGCTCACCCTATACCATTTTAAAGGTAATTATGGAAAGGTCCTAAAATCCAAGTGAATGATGAAATCCATTCAACAGTGGCATTGACATAGATAAGTAATAAGATACAAGATGCGAATATACTCAGAGGTTAATTTTGGAACAAACTTTTTTTAAAAACAGACTTTTCAATCATAACTGTGGCAAGAGTCTTCTCGAGAGCTTTCTTCACAACTTTAGTGGAAAGAGCTAGGAAAAGGGATATGGAGGGTTTTTCCAAATGTGGATTAAAATACAGGCCCAGATATTAATGTGATATCCCAAAACATTGTTATTACTAGAAAGCCAGAAACAATAGTAGGTTTCCCATAACTGTGATTGCTTATCTCTGCCTGCTGTCTCCTTGTGTTCCTGTTCCTGTTCCAAATATCTGGATGATTGCCAAGCATGGGAAACAATAACACGATAAGGTGGCAGATGGAGGTAAGAGCTGTGGGTTGTAGGACCAATGAGAGGCACATATAGATCTGTCCAAGTATTAAGATCAGATGTCAATGGACTTCTTGTAGTCCCACCTCTTTCAGAAGTGCAAGGAGTGATGACACATAAGAGGGCCTATTCTGTGGTGTCCCTGAACTCTGGAATAACTTCCCTCTGAAGATTTCAGGCGGTAACTTTGTACATTTATCAGTGCCTGGATAAAACATAGGTCTTCATCCAGGTCTTGGATGCTTAGCTTTCTCTGAGAGTTGGGCTACCAGGGAGGGAGGGTTGTATTTTATGCACACTGTTTTCTGGTTTTCCATATTTTAACCTTTTTATTATTGTGACCTGCCCTGGAATGTTTAGATGAAGGACAGGATATAAATACTCAAATAAGAATAAAAATAAATCATGCAATTTCTTCTTACCGCCTGGAGGCATCAATGAGCACAGTCAGAAATCTGAGATGGCTAACCAGATCACTCACTCAAATTCTGGTGCTGGTTCTGTGTACCAAATACTCTATGTGCTTGTAATTATTTTCTGCTTCTTTTCTCCACTAACCTCATGTGGACCTGCTTCTTTGTCCTCTTCCTCCTCAGCATCACTGAAACAGTACCACACTCCCACCTTTTTCCAAAGTTGCATTTTTGGCTTCCTCCATCTATACTGATTTATGGGGTTATTTGTTTGAAACCAGCTGTACAACACAAACTTGCATTTAATCAAATGCTTTTTGAAACCTGTGGTTTCCTCCTGCTCCTCTACAATGACCATTATGTGACCACATGTACACCATCAGAAAGAGGTGCGTAGCAGTGAGAACATGGTCCTCACTGAATTCTTTATACCACCCACCCAAAAGAACATTTTTCTGGATCATAGGGAAAAGGACAACTGCACTTGAGAGCAATATTCTCTTTGTTCCAGTGTCACACCATTTCTGGATATAACTTAAGTTATTAGTAAAAGTAATTAGGCGACAACACTGTAGAACTGTTTACTTCAGTGTGTGTACAAAAGGCTCTCGTACATGATATGAATGAACAGAAAATTGCTAAAATGAATTTATTTTTTCAAATAAAATGTATGATCTACTTGAGGATAGTTATTGAAGGATGCATTCCCACAATACTATTTTAGTGCCGGTTGGACTACTCTGACCCTGCCTACTTTGACCCGGGCTACGTTGATCTGAATATGGGGCCGAGTGCACAGCTCAGACCATTCCCACCTGTTTACCACTAAACGGAACTGAATACGAATAGTGCCATTCCCACTCACCACCCAAATGCCCGGCATGGAGAAACAGGACCTTTCAATGAGATTAAGATTGCAGGCGAGTGGGCTCCCTTCACTGCCAGAGGACCCTTGGGAGACGGCCTCTTCTCCTTCCTTCCTCCCTTGCCGCCTTCCTCTCTCCCTCCCCTTCAAGCCTCGCTAAGCCATGGCTGATGGCAGTGAGCACCTGGTGGGGCGACCCAGCCAACAGCAATTCCTTGCCGAGGGAATCACAGCAGCAGTGGCGGGGTGCCTCCTTCCTCCTCCACGCACCTTGGTCTACTGCTCTGCTGCCCTCCTGATGCAACTGCGACTGCACAGAGCATCAGCGTCATCATGGCGATGGTGATGATGCACGGGCAGTCGCAGAGGGTGCTGGACTCAAGATGGTGGCACCCTGAAGGAGACCGGCCCTGGGATCTGTCACAGGTGAGTGACAGATCGCATGGGGCGTGGGCTATAGTTACCTAGTGCTCACAAGTGTGAGCACTAGTTAATGTTGGGTGATTGCGCTCCTTTCATGTCCAGCAGACGGGAAGGGAAATGCAAAATCATTCTAGGAGAGTGTCTAGATTCCACAAACAGGACAGAGCTTTACTTTGATGGGATTTGTTCTTACTCAGCATTTGCAGGTGGGTTTGTTGTATGAATGACTGGGTGAGGCATGGTGGTTGTGGCACAGCAGCGAAAGCTTAATTGGAACTGGTGATGCTTTGCTGAATTGATAAAAAATTATCCCTACCATAGCGGGAATGACCTTCTGCATGCCCTTTTGACTCAAGTCAGGATCTGGATCAAAGCAAAGTAATGGAGTAGTGGGAAGGCTTATTACCCAAGGACAGGATGGCGAGGGAGGGAGAAGCAGAACGTGACCAAGTTTGCTTTTTTCCAGAGCTGGACCTAGAATCCCCCTCTGACCCAATTTTCTATTTTTATCTCTCTTGTTTTATTATCTTCTTTCATCTCACTCTGCATCTTCCTACTGTTATTTCTAGCAGCTGGCATTCCTATAGCACATCCACCTTTTTCGCTCCTTCCTTTCCTTAGAAAGGATTGGAAAAGAAATGCTACTTCTTTTTCCTGCTCATAAACTGAGCTTGGAGGCCAGTCACACTGAGTCTTTCCCCTGCTGTTTGCTTCCTTTGCCTGCACTTATTTATTTATATTTACATTTCTATCCCACCCTATACCGTAAGGTCTCGGGGTGGGTAACAGCATTTAAAATCAGACATGTTAAAATACAGCCATATATATAAAACAGTATAAAACAATAATGTCTGCGGTGGGGGGCCAAAGGCCCAAGCCAGCCTTCCACATATTCTTGCAGTGCTTTGTTGGTACCGTAGCTACTTTTCCACAGCAACACAAGAGGCCGGAATGGAAGAAAACCATTCACTGTGAATAACTATGAATATCATGCTGTTACCAAGGATTGTGGGGGGAAAATGATGGGTAGGGATGAGCCGAAATGCTATGCTATTTGATGGACGCAGACTATGTTAGAAGCCAAGAACTCAGATAGGTACTTTCCCTGATAGTTCTGACTCTCTCCATTACTTCCACGGAGTACATGCAAAGCAGGGACCTTGCCCACTTTTTGGACACATTAGGCCTGTTTGCACTTACTTTCTAGTGAACTCCAGTCTACTCAGTGGTGTGGCCTGTATGCAACAGGGAGCCATGGCAACTCAACAGAAGTGAAGTGATAAAAAGCAGTCCCCACACTTACCAGGAGTGAGTAGCTTGCTCCTGGATGCTCTGTCCGCACCCTCTGCTGGGTGTGTCAAGGTGGAGAAAAGAGTGCAGATTAAGGCCTTCTTACTTCTACACAGTGAAGATGCCCTTCCAGGGGTCTCTACTTCTCCCACTGCTGAAGTTCTTGGAGGAGCTAATGCCCCCACAGCCTGGGAAGGTGCCATAGGCACAAGTTACAAGGAGATATTTTGAAGTTATTGCTTCCTTACCTGACTTCTTCCATCATCTCACATTGTTCCATGAATAAGAGACCTAAAGGAACCACCTGCACCTGTACATGGAAGCCTACTCATGAGGAGGACATCAGTTTCAGCCTCCATGTTCAGGGACCACCACTCACCAGCAAGGCCTGGCCAGAACCAAAGGAGATGGCAAGTTGCTTCAGACAGGCCCATTTTGATGGCATGCTGATTTCCAGCACCACTTCTGACAGTGCTTCCTGGTGTGCTACTCAAACAGGTCCTTGTTGGATTCCAGACTATGGGGCATGTCTTCCACTTGCCCTGCATGGTGTGGATACTAAAACTGGGTCAGCTGTGAACCTTTTAAAATATATTTTGGTGCCTTATCCTGGGGCCTATTTGCACTACAGCCCATAGTGCATAATCAGGCAACTTCTAGGGAAGAGCATCTGCACCAAGAGCCTCCTGTTACAGCCTTCAGCTTCCCCAGAAGTTGCCTAGTTATGCACTAGGTGTGGAGCATGAATTGTGCTCTGGAGTCATCTGAGGTGCCACACAAGTGCGCTGGCACCTTTGATGACCATAGATGCAACTGTGCTTGCGCAGACCGTCAGAGTCATCATAGCGATGACGCTGGTGCCCACACAGTCACACAATATGTTGCAACAAAATGGCAGCACCCAGAAGAGGAGTGCTGCTGCAATTGAACACAGGTAAGTGTTCGGTTGCCCATGGGGTGGGCTGTAGTTGGGCAAGGCCTCTGCTGTCCCCCACCAGCATGCAGAAAGCAGAGGCTTAGACCAGACACGATGGTCCAGTCTACTGCTGAGTGTGGAAAGGGTTATTAACTCCTGAAAGTAACAGTTTAGGAATTCCCTTTTTACTCTATGTCATGGAGATACTGTTCTCTATAGAGTGTCTTTTTCAGAAACTTGTGATTCTAAACTGCCCAAAACTTTATTTATCCTCTTTGGGTGTGATTACACATGACTTTTTTTCGGACACCCCTTTACCCTTTTACAAAGTGTACTACCCAACCTAAAAAACAAGCATTCATACAAGACAAACAAAATCCTACCTCATGTGGCTGTAGCAATGTCTGGCAAGTCTGGCAATGCCTCTAGCAAAAATTGCTCACGATTGATGAGCTACTCTTGGCTCAGATTTCTGGGTCCCTGGGTCAGTCATCCCTAGCAGCCATTCCCATTGGCTAAAGGAGCCTCTGTAGTTTCCCACCCCATCCAATCCAAACACTGAGTGTCCTCAAGAGTCATTATTTCTGGGAAAAGGGTGCAGCAACAGAGACTTAGGGGGCAGTAAGTTGTCTTTTTGGATTTTACATCTGTTCCTTGAACCTCAAGTTCATCCTAGGGTCAGCCTTAATGCCAAGGCTGATTGCACCCTTCTATCTGAATTTCAAACGATGGAGGGTACCATAACACAGCTGTGTGGCTATTATGCAAATGGGGGAGGGGGATTGTCAATAGGTGTGGACTGTGAAAACCATTTTTTCTCTAGCCCATTGCTATAGGAGAGGTGCAAAAGCGGTATCAGAGGTAGTGTGGCGATTGCAGGTGTTTCGCAGCCCATGGAGCCATGCACTATTTTTTAAAAAAAGGAGTCCTCTCTTTTTTGCACCGAATTGGTGTCTATTTGGGACCTTGCAGAACCCAGGAAGGTCTAGGGGGGCATGGCTGCAACCCAGAAGGAGAGTCTGCTGACTCTTCCCAGCCAATAGGAGTGCACGGGTGCGGGGGAAGCTCCTATAAAAAGCAAGCTTCTGAGGTGATTCTTTGATGGTGAATATGGCAGTGAGCAAGTGACGAAGTTTTGTGGAGCTTCTGTTACCATCCCAGGCCTTTTCTATTCAGAGGACTGAGAAAAGGACTGTTGGCAGCCTCTCTGGAGAGGGAGGGTTGGACACACAGAGATGGATGGGAGTCTTATCTCTGTAAGGGCTTGTATCCCGGTTGCGGTATAAAGCATAGGGCTACAAACTAGTCTGTTTTCTGCCTAGGAGGGGCAGGGCTCAGGCCTGGGTGCTGGGACTGTCCAGAGTGTGTAAAGTCAGGCAGGCTTGAAAGCCTGGGGACTTTTAGAACTATTTATCAACACTGAAGTGGGAAATAAGTGCCTCTGCAGCCTAGTTGGCTGGTAGAAGGAAAGATTATCAAGGTTACATTCAAGTTCACTGGACTGAAACTGATTTAAACCAACTCTAGCAAAAATCCTTGTTCTGAAGTGTTTTGGTTACTCTTGTAAATAATAACAATACTTATTTGGTTCATTGTTAAAGCTGAGCAAGGTGATTTGTCCAGACATCAGTCCAGATAGAGACTGGGTGTATTGGCTGAAGAGCCTTACACCCAAAACACCATGGACACTTGGAATTGGGTGACTGACTCACCATCAGAAAGCTAGGAGGCTACTCACAGCAGGGCCATTAGTGGCCACAGGGGAGGCTCGAGGCATTGGTGCTCAGTGGTGGGATCTTATCCAGTGCCTTGAATTTGTCGCAGGTAGTATGAAGGTTTTCAAATGTGGAATTTTTGTTTCTTTTCAAAAAGCAGTACATGCGGCACAGTAGGTTCCTTAATTTTTAATTCTCAAAACAAGAACCTGACCCAGATTTCCATTTCTCTCACCGTGATGAGAGCTGCATATCAGTTGTGAAGAGAAAACCATAGCAAGTGCCATTTCTACGTGATAATCAGGATTAGGGATGAGTGGCATAGAAAGGGCAGGGGTAGATTAAGGAGAGGCATAGAAATTTTAACCTTCCTCCACTAATTAACCTTGATGGAAGTTTTCCTAATGCACTAATAGAGAAATTGGAAATGTTTGCTTAACCAGAGTGAGCAAATAAATAACTTGGAAGGTCAGCATCTTGCTCCAGAACTGCATTCAGCTTGCTCATAGGGCTTAGGGCTTACAGGCAGCACTCTTTGGTATTAAGCTGCTACTGAGATAATTTCTGGAGCATTTTTTCCTAAGCTTTACTGGCACGCAGGCAAGAAAGAATTGATGAGAAAGAAGATAGAATCTCCTGTCATTATGTGTTGAGACCTTGATGGAAATTGCCCATTTCTTTGCCTAGTATTATTAAATATCCCAAGTTCATGTCTAATTTTATCCTATGGTGGCAAAGTGGTATCTGAGCTGCAGCATATCATAGGCCCAGTTTCCACTGGCATCTTAAAATGTTTTAGAAATGGTTTGGATTCTCTGTGTCCCCATTATCAATCTGTTTCAGGGGTATTTTGAGGATTATTTGGCTAAAAAATGGAATAAATAAACACCTGTTTTTCCAGGTGTTTTTTTTTCCATTTTTGCTTTTAAAACGCTTCTTCCTTATACGCTATGAAACGGTTGGGCTTTCACTCTGTGCAGGGGCCAACCCCTTGCCAGATTTGTTAAAGCACCAGATCCATATTCAGCTGGCATGGAATGCCTTTTGAAAACCGGGGAATGAAAGTTCCTGGTCTCTGGAGGTCTTAGGAGGTCATTTTGGTGGCATAACCTATTGTGAGGTCAACATGGGTCAAGCATGACATACTGCACCATAGATGCATGCTGTTTGAATACCTCCATGGTCCAGAATATCACCACTTAGGACCCCTGTAGGACCTCTTGAAAAAGAAGTCTATTGGTAGGCCAGACTAAATGGTCATTTTGAATGCCCTAGTCTGGTCTACACTCCATCCTGTGCAGATGGAGCATACTGAGAGTGGGAAGAACCTCTCTGATCTTGAAGTTGTGAATGAAAGAGGCGCAGAAGTGTACCATGGTCCAGTCTACCTGCAGGTCTAGAAAGGCCCTTCTTGTGGTGAAGGATTTTGCAACTTTTTGTAAAATAATTGCAGCAGCCCTATTCTTATGCTGGCATTAAAAGCAACAAGCTAGTGAAAGTGGTTGGTTGTTGGCAAACATGGTACAACATATTTATAACAGCTCCCTGGATTCTATTTTCATTTGTCCACTTTATTCAATATATCTGGAATCAAGAGCAATGGCAGATGCAGTGGTAAAGAAGCATTGCCTACACTTCCTGAATGCAGGCTTACCTGGTCTAGTAGCACTTACAAATATATGTAAGTCTAAAATGTTTTTCAGTACCCTAGGACACCTTACCAAAAGTTCCCCAATATGAGAAATTAAAAAGACAATTTATAAGATGCCCACTATAGTGGTCAATTGTTTTTATCAGTGCGGTCTAGATCATCAGCTACCTTGATGCCAGATCTACTAAAATTGAAGAAGAAACATTTCCTCGAAAGGCTAAAAACTTTACATTTTAACTGGGGGTTTTGAGGTTTTTTTTCTCTCCTGTGCAGATTAGTTCACTTAGTTGACCCCTCACTATTTGTTCTACTGAACTTTTCCCTTGCAGTATAAATTGGCATGATGGACTTTGAACCTTCTCTATTCATGGTATGCTATTAGAGTAATCTGGATTAGATGGGCTGATCATTTAGAAATGTTTGGCAACCAAGAGCCTAGTTAAGCAAGATTTTGGCCTAGATCAGTGATGGCGAACCTTTTGAGCTTGGTGTGTCAAAATTCACAAGAAAACCTAGCTTAAGTTGGGTGCTGTGTCACATCTAGAAATATCCATAATTTTGTGATATTTGTAGCTCTAGTAAAAAGTTATATTTTGATATATGTATTTTATTGAAAGCAAAAACGATTAATTCTTTACATTAGTGACTTCTGTTGCTGAATTTCGTTTGGTAATATTCAACTGAAAGTTTGTATTTCGTACACTTCAAGATTAAGCAAGCACTACCTCTCCAGGTGCCAGAGTGACCAGGTGTGTCACCCAAAAGGGCTTGGCGTGTCACCTATGACACGCGTGTCATAGTTTGGCCATCACTGGCCTAGATGATGTTTGGCTTCCACAGAGCCTTGCTCTGTGTGGGGCTGTGACAGAAACAAAGCATGTACTTTGGGAACAACCACTGAGGGAGTGGATCTGGTACATATTCTTGCAAATATCTGCATCTTGTCCCAGTTTGGTATAGTGGTGGGAACCAGACTCTTATCTGGGAATACCGGGTTCGATTCCGCCCTCCCCCATGAAGCCAGCTGGGTGACCCTGAGCTAGTCAGAGCTCTCTTCTGAGCTCTCACAGCCCCACCTACCTCACAGGGTGTTCTGTTGTGGGGAGAAAAATAGAAAAGCTTTGTCAGCTGCTTTGGGTAAGAAAAGCGGGGTGGAAAAGCCAACTCTTCTTCATCATCATCCTTTTTTTAGGGTATACATGCCAAAATGCAGCTCAAATCCACCCAAATCATGTACAAAGACTCAGATCTGTGTTTAGAGGGGAGCCTCTCATTGGCTGTACTGGTAGTCTGTGCTACGTGTATTGCTGCATTGCTGCTGATATTCCTCCTCAATTTTACAAAAGGGGGCCTTCATTTTTTAAAGTATTATCTTGGCAAAGGTGATTATTCAAAGTCAGCCACATAAATCTTCAGACTGGGTGGCTGCATCTTTTTATTTAAAAAATATCAGTAGATGGGCAGAGCCACCTATGGCAAAATACACATTTCCTCTCCATCACACAAGGTTTGAGAAGCACCTGAAAGCCAAAATGGTTCCATATCTCCTTTGCTTTTTATGTCCTTTCATATGGGTAAGGGATAGGATGAGAATGTCTACATTTGGCAAAACTGCCTAGCTACCAGACCTTGACCATTTGTTTATTCCATGGGGATACGCTTTATGAAACAACCACAAAACATTTGAATGTGCCAACCGCTCTGACCATATAAATAAGTAAGACTTTTGGGTGGCCCACCAAATTCAAATTCAACAAAAGACACTCTCCCTTGCTTCTATTTAGTATTGTAAACTCACTAAAATTGAAGGTAATGGAAGACTTTGTAGATTAGATTTATATATTCCATCTTTCAATGAAATACACAAAGCTGGTAGTGTCAATAAGCATGAGGAAAGCTTCCTTTCACTCTCAAATTAGCTGCACCGAATTGGGGCGATGGGGATTGTTACAAGAACCAATCTAGATGCATGCCCATAAGGTTTGGCTTGGCAGTTGACATAGCTGGCAGCCGATCCTTAGGGAGGTGTAAATAACTAGGGCAATTTCAATACAAAGTTTGTTTTTATTAAGGATATAAGACACACGGGGAACTAACTTTTTTTATGTGGCAAGCAGAAACAAGATCACAATGGGGACAAATTAGCCAAATGGTAGCAACAACTCAAAGTGTGATGGTATTGAAATAAACAGTAACCTGTGTCAAGAGGAATCATAGGAAGAGAAAAACCAAGTAAAAGTGCCTCAGCTTTATGATAGGAAATAGATCAGTGAAGCTGCAGGAACACAGGGGATTTTGCAGCCAATCTGTTGCTAGGAAAAGGAAGGTCAAATTACTGGAAGATATTAAGGGGCAGTAGAACTCAGTTTAGCAACTGGGAGAGGTGGTACTGTGGATTGATGTCAGATGAATTCTTGTTCAGTGATTTGTTGGTTTGAGCCTCCTATCAGTTGGTATTATTCACATTATATCAACTCTTCTCACACAAATATCAATTAGAGCTCCTGAAAGGAATTGACCCAACCAAGCTACAGTTCCCTTTTTGGTTAGAGAAGGAGTATTCAACATTTGCGTAGTAAAGCAAAGGAAAGATGAGACTGAGAAAGAAATTAGGAAGAAGGAATAGAGTGAGAGGATTTATAGCTTTCTTTGGGTCTTCTCTTAGTCAAGAAGGATCTTCAAAGTTTGGAAAATAAAACAGTGTTGCCAAGCACATACACATCAGTCACACAGGCAACTGGACTAGGACTAAATTTGGTAACAACAGATAAAAGACTTAATTCAAACTGAGCTCTTGGCACTCCAGAAACCTTCCTCAGAAAACCAAAGCAATGGGTACAAAAATCTCAGGAATAATAAACTATAAATATTTCCTTGGACTGTCAGCTTCTGAAATGAGACATCATGAATGGCTGATTAGTCATTCAGAGGCCAGCTAACCGTACTCTGCTAGAACCAGATGATTCAAGGTCAGGCCACCCCTGACCTTACCAGCAGCAATACAGCTCAGGGCCTCAAAGTGAAAGAGATAGCTCAGCTCTCTTTCTTAGAAGTAGCTCATACACAACACACACACACACACACACACACAAAACACCCATATACATTCTTCTAGTGCAATTTAGCTGTAGCACACCAAATGGAAGACGAATCTCGGATATAAGGACACTGAATGAAAGAGGATACTTACTCTTAAACTCCAAATTGTACCCTCAAGGTATGGGACCAAATGTTTGTGAGGAAACAAGTAAACAAAGTATTTGTAAATATTCAGATAACCCAGGACAGTTAATCAAAGTGCAGTGATTAAATAAACTATTTGCCCTGGGTCTGCATTGGGACATCCTGAGGTGTGGACACTTCTAGCTCAAGTAGTGTCTTCCTGTCACAAACTGATCAGATTTAGCTATTCTTGTGGCACAAACAGTTAAACAAACCGATATATTAGACCAGAAGCAGACAATGTTGACAAGTGTTGCATAAGAGTCAGTAGATCAGGGCATCGCTATCTCAAATAGCCTGACCTGTGCTTCAGTCATTTGCCTCTTCCAGTTCAGATTCCTGTGTACTTGCTACACATTTCTTGTTTATATAGGAGCATATATCATCACAAGATAAACAGAAGTATACTTTGCCTCTGATGCATTTTGGGGAATCCTTGAAACACCTAAATTATTCATGGTTTACAATTAACTGGGCACAAATCTACCTACCTGAAATTATCATAGGTCATAAACAAAGTCAGCTAATAATCCTGTGTCTTGAAATTTTTAGAGAAATTATATCTGATTTGTGTCTTTTCATAAATACAATAGAGACTCTTGGAAAGCATTCCTAGGGAGAGAAGATACTCTTATTGGCAGCCTTTGAACTATATTTTATCAATTACAAGTCAAATACAGGGATCTAAGCCTGGGCCTCCTCCACTGTCCTCACATTTTATCATATATAGACTTATAATTCTGTATTTTCAATTTATGAATTTTATTGGACACTTTTTCCATTAAAGCTGCTGTCCAATTTTTTTAATGCCAACTATCAATTATAACACCTTCCAAATATTTCCAGTGTCAAGCATTTAAGATGGGCTGCTAACAATAAAAATACTGTATATTCTTTATTTTCCCATTTGTGCACTTTTCTTCAAAAATATGTAGTAAAGTCTTTTTAGGCCGGTGGTCCATTACTTGGACAGTTACTGCAGTAATATCTTGGGATACCTTATTCCATTAAACTTGTAATTAAATTCTCAGCATAGACAGGACAAGTAAGTCTTGAGGTCTCTTTGCACTATGGCCAGTAGGCTGTAGTGCTCTAAGCCCGGTACACTCCAGATACTCAATAGCCATACGCATTTCTGACACTCCAGATACTCAATAGCCATACGCATTTCTGACAGCTAAGGACACTCCTCAAGAGCCAGAAATGCAAATGGTGCTCCTGTACCTGGAGAGTATTGCCCCAAGCTGCTGCAAAGCCCCATCCTGTGGCTGGTGCAATTGGCTGCCACTGGCAGTGTCAGGCGTTCTGTGATGTGCTGGCTGCTGGTAGTTGGCTGATGGGGGCAGGGGAGAGATCAGTCTTCCGACCCAGTGGCTTGCCTCCCCATCCCTGGATCATGGCCCCTGCCAACTCTGCCCATGCAGGGCATTGTCCGGGGTGGTGGTACCTGTATGCCTCCTGCCATCACACCTCCCCCCTCCTCCCATGCTCAAATGGTTACTGACTCCTCCAATACCTGGTACTTGTGCATTAGTTACATGTGTCTATTATTAATAAACTTTCATTATAATGGAGGGCAAGGACTTGCCATTTACAGGAAGAGTTCTGAGCACGTTCTATGATGCTTGCAATAGTCAGAAACAGTCTTATGGGTGAAAATGGTCTTTAGACTACTTAAAAGCTGTTTCATAAGAACTGCCTTATGAAGCTGCTTGATGCTTTCTGAAGGCTCCTTGATCTTTGGGTCATGTGAAGAAATACAGTTGAGTATGCAACCAAAATGCCCATCACAGGTCTGAAATTCTCTTTAAATCAACTACTGAGGAAAGACTTTGATAACTTGGTTCTGTAAAACCACTTACAGTAGCTCTAGGGTCAGGGTTCCTGCACCTTTAACAAAAGCTGGAATTTCCATAGATGTTGCTTGCCGACACAGGCATCACGTGCTGAAATTTCATTCTCTGCACAACAATAAAAGGTTCAGGAGCCCTGTCCTCTTTTCCACCTGGTTACCCAAGTTGGCTCTGAGGTCCTATGAGGACTCCAGAGAAAGTAATGGTAAGCTTGTCAAACTTCTGGAATTTTAAGCCGAACTATAATCACACCCACCCACCTCATTGCCACATCACTTGCATTCAAATATTTAAATGGAACCTGTGAGTTTTAGTGTTGTAATGTAGTGGAGACATGAGAAAGGATGCTGAAAACAATTCACTTCCAAGAAGATAGAAAGTGCTTCCAGTTTCCTTTTTTCGACTCTGTACTTATCAAAGGGATAAAGATCAACCCTTGCTGTGTTATGAAAATAGCAACACAGTCTGAGGGCAGCACAGAGGCTTTGCAAGAACTAAAAGCCAGGCCTTCAAGGGCATCATTTTGCCTGTAGGATTATTTCTAAGCAGAGGCACGTAGGATGGCATGAAAATGGAGTATTAAAGGAACAATCAGGCGCCTAGGCAAAACTTTCATTGGGACAAATAAAAGATTTGAAAGAAGAAATCCCTCAGTGGTGATCAACCAGCATGAGGTAAGGCATGTCTTTCGGGGCCTTTCTGGATTCAAAGGCCACGATCTGTATCAGTGGGTCTGGACCAGCCAGGCCCACTTATTCAGGCCACGGCATGCAGAGGTCTGGAACAGTGCCATTTGCACAATGGTGCTGGTCCAGATCAACACCTGCACCAGTCCTGAAGCTCATATGAACTTTGTGGCCAGCTTTTGAGGGCTCTGAAGAGCTATGAACTAAAGTGTCTAGCCTTTGAGACCATCAGGGACCCATTTCAGTGGCATGTTTTGGATCTCCCTAGTAGCTTGAGGCATCCTTCTACTGGTCCACCAGTTGACTTGTGTAGTCAGGTCCAACAACAGTCTAGATCAAGGACCCCTTGGTCTGAATTATGTTTTGTCCTATGCATATGGAGAATACCAGCAGTGGTTGGGGCCTCCCTTGGATTGTTCTATAATGCTGAGGGGAGAGCTGCAGCCTACACTGTAGACCAGCTCAAAGGTAAATGTAGAAAGGCCCTCAGGCACTAAAATAACTGGGTGCAAAACCAGGGATAGCTTTGGGATGTGACACATAGCTTGTCCAGCTTGGCCTTTTATCTCCTGAACTATCCATCATGCTGTGAGCCACACTGACCTGTGCACCTGAGAAGCATGCATCAGGTTGTACAGTTTGGCCCTACTCCTTCCAACTCAGCTGTAGGCTACTCAAGCCACCCCTACTGCAGCCCCCATGTCCCCAGACCATGTCCCATCTAACCCAAATCCCTGCCTGCTCTAGGCCCTTGAAATGCTAGATCCAGCCCTGGCAGAACGTAGCAGTACCTTCAAACTGATATCTTAAAATGAATATTGAAAAGTTCTTTTGCTTAATATTGTTGATACATGAATAAGCCTTAAAGAAAGATCTTTGCCCAATGGAAGGTTGCTGATGACAATAAGCTCTGAAATATAGTTCAGTTTAATGCAGCTTCTAAGTAATAAAGAAAAACTGAGCAATTGCACTGTGAAAGCAGATGGTATATGCAAATTTTCTAAACCCTTGATTTCTCTCCTTTCTGATTACAGTACAGTATTTAAATGCTTTGTGGAGAGGCTCCATTTGAGCTGCATTTGTGTCTTTTGCTGTTCTTAAGAGGGGTAACCAAAATATTGACCTCCAGGTAATATAGGCTATAAATCTATCATTCTTGACTGTAGGCCATGGAGGTGGCATATGCACTAATAAAAACCGAATTATAATTATCTAGGGCCCTGGTCACACCTTCACTTTAAACCTTCTTCAGTCTATTTTCAGGTCTGACTGCTCACATCTTTTCATTTCTATCCTGTTTTATTTGTAGACTTTCCATTCAGGAAAGTCTAAATGGAGGGTGAAAACCCACAAATAAAATGGATAGAAATGAAAAGATGAAAGCAGACCTGAAGGTGGACTGGAGAAGGTTTAAAATGGATGCTGTGACCAAGGCCTAGGTGGTGCCAATAGGATGCCTTCTCTTCATAACTGTGGTCTTGGTTTTTATGGATGGTGTCATCTTCAGTTAGTTTTTTTCTGGATTTTCATGGAAACAAAATAAAAAGATCATGAAAAGCTGCATTTTTATTTTTGTCGCTCTTATTTTTTAGTCGGCCTCAAAGACAAAGAAGAGAAACACATGGAGAATCACACAAGCAAGGCAGGTATGTTATTTCTATGGATCAGGACAATGCTGGAAGAAGCTTGGTACTAGAAAATGACTGAGGTAAAATCATAAGATTACATCTTTTGTTGTTAAAGTGAGCAACACAAAAAGTGGTTGGAATTAACTGACCCCTAAATTTGGGTGGCTGTGCGAAGATAAGGAAGTAATTTAACAGCTTGTACTTAGTAATCAAAATTTAAAAAGCTTTTACGAGGGCCACATTCTGACAAGCATGGATAACCCGAATTCTCTGCAAATGACCACTGAGTACAATTCATATCATTCCCAAGGTTGTCTTATAACATGGACTCAAAATGGATTTGTTCATCCCCACTCGTCATACTTCCATACTTAGCATGGGAGAACCTACCTCCCATTTTCTCTCTTCCCCTTTTTCCTTCACTCAGCAAAACCCCCTCCCAGTGTAGTCAGCAACTGGACACCAGTCTATCTGTCATACCGTGACTTCGTTGGGTCAGGAAATTCAAACCCCACCCTCCATATTTACCTGCTGCCGCATCAGAACATGGAGTCCTTAGACCTCACTTTTCATTCACTGTTTGTTACCACCCATACCTCCATTTTGTATCCATCATAGCAGAACTTTCCCCCCATGTTAACAAGACATTAGAGCTTCTTTAAAGACTGATCTCCCTTTCTTTTGTTAGAATGGTGGTTTTGCGCAAGATTATAGCAAAGCAGCATGTAATGACAGAGAGTGTGACAAAAAGGGGGAACAAAAGAGGAGATCTGTATTAGTGCTGTTTAGGCTAGAGTTTGGCAAATCACCTCTGCTTTACATGCCCCCACCAAGAAACCCATGGAGGCATAGGAAATAGCCCAGTCTCCCTTTTTTGTCAGAATGGTGGTTTTGCAACAGATTGCTACAGTAAAGCAGTGTGTAATGGAGGAGAGTGCAGTGAAAAGGGGGGAAAGGCAGAGAAATCAGTGCTTACAATTGCATATGACAAAATGAGGAGAGTAACCCTAAAAGTATGGTTCCCTCCCCAAAAGTCCACTTTGCCGTTCCTACTTTGCATAATAAAATGATCTAATCCTCAGAACAAGCCTGAGAACTCATTTAAGCTGCATGCAGTTAGTTTGCTTTTTGGGAACTTTAGTCCACAAAAGATACGGATTCTTTAAAACTGTTGGGACACTGAAGACCAATCCAGCCTCTAAAACTGATTATATACTGGGTCTGAATAGTCAGAGCTGCCATTTGAACCATTTGGTATAAGTGGTGGATGGGATAGGCACAGGAGGGTAAAGCAGCATCCAACTAAATTGCCTAGAAAACTGCTGGAAGTGTAGCCACATTTCTGGGTTTCTAAGATATACTGAGCACATGGTCTAAAGAAAATGCAACGATTCCTGGCTAAAAAGAGTTCCTCCAAATGTAGTTTAAAACCTGTGATTCTCTGGGAATTATATTGGGAATTAGAAGCTGTCCAAGTTAGTTTCTCACTATGGTGGTTGTCAATAGTGGATCAAATGATATCTAATTGTCCAGCATAGATTTTGCAAAAGCTCCAGCAAATCACTACCCCATCCACTATCACTTCACCTCTATCTGCTCTGAGGAAACTCAATGCAAGCTCAAAACCATTGTGGTTTCTGGATTTTGTTCTGTGCTTCAGTCATATGCACTCTTTCTGGCAGTGAGATTTACTGAACATAGTTGAACTTACTTCAAAGAGACACGTACCCAGGACTCACTGTTTGCAGTGACTGACTCAAATACTGCACATAAAGTTGTGATTCTTCTTCTCTGCTCTGTGTGCATTGCTGGTCTGTGACTTCATGGGCCTTAAAAGACTTAAAGTTTAGATACAGATATTTAATTGCTGCTTTACTCCTCCTCTACATAGTTCAATACTGAAAAGAAGTCCTGATATTACCAAATCACCACTGACAAAATCAGAGCAACTTCTGAGAATAGATGACCATGACTTCAGCATGCGACCAGGTTTTGGAGGTATGATGCATTAGATTTTTTTAATTTGTGTGTGTGATTCTTGCCAGAATCTCCATCCAGGTGATACCAGCTATGATTATTAATAAAAAGAATTGGCATAATTATGAGCTAAAGCAGACCATGAAACGTGGAAGAAGCCTGAAAATAGCAAAACTGACTCCATATTGGCTGAGAAGGACAATAGTTTTTCTCTCTCAAGTTACATGCTGGCTGTATGAAAAGCAAAGAAAGGATCTGTGGCATTTTGCAAAACAAAAGGCAGATCTCTCCATTGAATTACAAATTGCTGTTGATTTCCTGATCTGATGGGCCACTCAAGATTATGCCTGAAGGCCAGAACAAGGGTTGCAAAACAAACAATGGTCACTGGGTTTCTGAAGAGAGGAGATATCTTTTGTTCCTTTAAAAAAAATATATATATATGAAAATTTGGAATGCCCTGGGAAGGGGATCTTACTAAATGTTTTATAGATGAGAGAATTTGCTGAATTCATATGAGCTATTCCATTACATTTTTAACCTGAAGGAAATAACAAGAAAAACTTCATCAGTACTGGAATGTCAGGATTTCATGCTGGGCTGTTTACACCTTTTGTCTACCCTTGGAAAAGAGTGCCCTGAGGGATTCAAAGAGAGCTCAGGAGATGCGCCAATTAGAAATGTTAATTTAAGGTAACTTCCATAATACAAGAATGGTAAGGGAGGAGAACATCTTATTATTTTAAGGAAATGATTCAGATGTTCCTGAGGAAGTGGGTCTCACTGGGATGTCTTGAGTCTTATGGGTGCAAAAATCTGCTAAGCACACACATGAAGCTATTCCATTGTACTTTGACTTAAGAGAAACAATAGGATGAGAATTGCTCAGGGAGACAGGTTAGCATAAGAAATTAACTTCTTTTGGACACCTGAAGAACCGGTTTTTGCCTTTTCAGGAAGGACTTTTGGAGATATCGTTAGGCTGATTTGCATCTTTTTGGGAAAACTATAGACAGGTACATGTTTCATTTATTAACAAAGGAAGAACCATAATCAGCAGGGTTTTTTTTTTAAATTCCAATTTCTGGCTATAAAAAAGGGCAGAGAAGAGATGGTTGTGAGGAGTCTAGGAGTCTTCTCCTCATATCTGCCATGGAAGGATGAGAGAAAGAGCTGAAGGAGCTTTATTCCCCCCCCCCCTTTCCTTCTTTTTGCTACACAGAAGGTGGGCAGAGTTTTACTGCAGGAGCTACATTTTAACTTTTGCAGTCTGAGTTTTTTCTGCTTGGCCAAAGCAATTTAAAATGATCATTTTAAAATTATTTCTTGTAATTTTTGTTCATTTTGGGGGCCAGTCTAACTAAGACTGAAGGCCTTCCTAATTTTAGTCATTTTTTGGTTCCTGAAAATGATGCAGTTTGCTGAAATCCTACGCATTTTCAGTTTTGAACTTCTGGGCATGAAGAAGATGGGATCGTTGGTGAGAACAATGGAAGATTGCTTTCTACTCACTTTTCTCCCATATTTTTATTAAAGGTTTAGGGTCAGGGAACTCTTTCTAGAATTAGGGCTAATTTCAATTTTCTTTTTGGGCTTTTATATGTTTCTTTAAAATCTGAAATTGGTCTTATGGGGACCTCATCCTCAGTTTGGGGGTTCTTTACCCATGAAGGGCAAATTTATGATGTTTGGGGGGATTTTTCTTTGCTGCATAAGTTCATTATTTTGGCCTCAGGAAATTGGGGTAAACTTGATTTAATGCATAGAGATGTGTTAAGGGAATTTAGTCATGTTTGGGCTTTGGCGCATGTCTATCTCAGCTCTTCTAATGTCTAATATGGTTCTGATATGGCTTCATATCTCACCTCAACTTCTCTTCTGTATTTCTAATAAATTCTTTGCCCTGGTTTAACAAGAACACTGGTTTTTGAGTCTGAAATGGGTCTTGTCTCTGTTTTCTGGATATTCCTCATTATTAAAACCTTTGAAAACGATCTAGCTACCTATTCCCCTGGAGAAGTTTAAATTTGGTGCTTCTGGGTTTCAAAATAATCCAGATTATCCAAATTTTACCCCCTCCACAGTTGCTTACAGTTTATTACTGGAGCAGAACTGGTAACACAGGGTCCAGAAAATCAGAAACAAGATACCTGTTGATTCATAGCACACTTCTCCATTTACTGTTGATAAATGTATGCAGGTTTGCAGAGAAAATGTCAGACTACTCCCAAACTTTCCCACATGCCCATCATTTCTCAAGGTCCTTTTAGCAGTACCATTAGCAATATAACAGTTCCCATGGCCTGGCTGTCTCTGCTGAGACTAAAGCAAACACGGGAATGTATATGGGAATGCAAGCAGGCAAGTCTGAACTTTAGCAAGGGAACAACATGGGTGTGCAGTGGTCCTAGCCAGAGCCCGTATACTTCTCCATCTGAAGAATCACACTGGTGGGCAAAAATTCACTAAGCATCCTCAGCATTCTGTCTGGCCACATTGGTTTCTGTCTTAATGATACTAAACAGAACTAGGGATGTGCGCAAATATTCGTAACATTTGAAATTCATACAAATTCAGACATTCAAATTGAATCAAATGTTCTCACATTTGAAGATTAACATTTGAATTTGAATTGAATGTTCCTATGAAGCTTCATATGGGATTTGTATGCATTTGTATGGGATTCATATGGGAGTGAACATTTGTACCAAATTCGAATCCTACCACATTCAGCCTTACAATCTAAGGAGACTAGATACAAAAGAAAAATGGTGTGGGGGGGAACAGGGACACTTTGGCAGCAACAGTGTCCTTGCAATGGTAAAATTCTTTTTCTCCTCCACTCCCCACAGGCAAGATGGCTCCTTCATAGTCTGTGAGGTGACAGTTGGAAGGGAGGGGCCAATGCTGGGAGCTTGATGGAGATTATGGAGATAATCTATACTCATTGGTAACTTCGTAGCAGTGTAGAAATCTTTCAGTGCTAATGTTCTTCAGTTCTAAGGATTTAAGATGGAGTTTGGTTAACTGTGCTTTTATTTGAGGGATTGCTGTGATTAGCATAAATGAGGGAAGGTAAAGCTGCTAGATGGAGCTGTTTTCAATAGCTCTATTTAGATATTTACAAAAAGGAAAGAATGGTCATTAAAGAAAGTGAAATATTCCCTTTCTGAACTGAAGGTCATTTAAGGAACTGACAAAAGGAACTTCATGGATGTTTACACCCAAAAGCTCTGGAGGAGGGGGGGAAACTGCTTACCAGAAGGCTTGAGATAAGGGGATCTGTGCCAAGGAGGCCTGTCTGGCAGTAAATATGAACCATGTAAAGTGAACATTGGGTGCTGTCTGTACAAACACGAATTTGTACACGATCAAATGTTTGTGCACCTTTCATAATGTATGAACAGGGCCAGAGCCTGTATTTTTGTGCATATAATGGATAGAAAACCAGTGCACCATTTTGCTGACCTAACCTTTTCACTACAAAAAGGATCTTTGATTATTCTGTGTTAATGTTTCCCTTCTAGCACTGTCCCTGAATACTGTACAAAACCAAGCTTTCAGACCAGAGGATTAAAGAAACATGCTTTCTTTATGCCTCACAGGATTAATAATGTTGTAATTTATCTACTCTTTCCTGGCTGACAGATGGTCATTTCAATCCAGGCTACCATTTTAACCCTCAATGAAGGATGTTTATTATTACTAAATGCTGAATTCGCACAATCCAAGTATGCTCAATTAATTGTACAACATTTTTCATTTGGAAAGTGTGTTTCTCTTTTTAAATACTTTATTTTATTTTAATATACTAATAAACAATGCCTGCATTCATGAATATCAATATATTCTGGTTACAATGGTTTGTGTGAGAAACACAGATATAGAGGAGAGGGTTTTTTACATTCATTTCATACATTTTTTTATTCTGTCAGTAAGTGCTCTATTATAGTTTATAGTTATTGATCCAATTGATCATAATTCTAATACTAGAATGTAAAAAATCAGTTATATCTACTGACATAAGCATTTGGTTTTCATACTTTAAAAAATTTGTCATTCTCATGACTTCCTAATATTTTGATATATTTGTGCCATATATATTAATCCATCACTACTGCTGATAGTTTTTCATATTATCTGCATACTTCCAGAATTGTGCTAATACTAAATGAGCAGAATATATTATGAATTTAGTGTTTTGTTTTTCATTTTTTCTTGTAAATAAAAGTAAAAGTCCTAAATCCAGTGCAAAGTTTTTAATGAATTCTGAACTTCTTGTTGCGTCTGTTTAAAGAAATCTTATGATTTATGATCTTCCGTAAAAGGATCTATATACATTTGCTAATATCCCTAATAAAATTGAAATTCTCACTTTTCTCCTCATAAACACACAAACATTCAGGAAAAGCACAGTAAGTTCACATATACATATAGAATCATGTTCTAATATTAAGTTTAGTTGCAACGTCCATCAAACAGTTTTCTCTGTGTGAATCAATCACAAGGATTTTCAGTTATGTCAACTATCTTTTTGTTCCCGTGATTTGGCTCTTTCAACAAATTAAACAAAAATTGGCTACAGACCTGTATGGTAGACTCTAACAGTCTCTTGATTTTTTCAGTGTTGTGTTCTGATATTTCCTTGTGAATACCAGAACTCAAGGAGACTGAAGAAACTAGGAACCAGCAGTAGTAATCATATGAAAGTTGTGAATTTCAAGAGAAAAGTGGATAGCCCAATATCTGCCCAGCTATCCATTACTTCTGTAATAACTGTGGGAAAAGTCTTGGGTGTCATGTTTCTGTTTCTGGCAACATGATGAATACAGTGCTCATCCAAGGTACCTAGAGGTGAAGAAGGTTGGAAAATTGTGTTCTCCAGTTTGTCAGGCACCCACATTACTGTAGGTGGGTACAAGGCAGTACCTGGCAACACAGAGGCACTTTTCCTTTTAATACTGAATCATGTTTACTTATTCAAATGTTCAAATTGAGAACTTCCATGCTTTGATTTGATGTCTAGACCTTATGATGCTACTTGTTTGTAGCTAACTTCAAATGTATATGACAGAGTATATCATGCCTGAACCCTCTGTTACCATGGGGAACCCTGACAGACAGTTCTAATTCAAAATGGATTCCTTTGTAGCTACACATGGAAGCCATTCTGAACTCTTTAAGCACTATTTCTTCCTCTGCACTTTTTTTAAAAAAATATTCTGCTGGGGCATATACTGTGTTTTTTGTTTTCACAGGTCCTGCAATTCCTGTTGGAGTAGATGTACAGGTTGAAAGTCTGGACAGTATTTCAGAGGTTGACATGGTATGTTTCAGGTTGATTATTCCAACAATAGAGTTTAAATCAATATTTTAGGTTACTGCTAATTCACAAATGAACCACAGTAATTTGTAGCTTCCAGGAGAAAATGCGTGGAACAAGAGAAAGCCCCCATGATGCCAAAGCAGGTCCCCATGATGCCAAAAACCACCAGACACTGAAAGCTACCAGAGACAATTGGTTTCAATAGCTATATTTGCATATTCACCAATGGGAAAGAATGGTCATTGTAGATCATAGAAATTCTGTAATATAGAATTGGGATATGGTGTGTTCGGTTCTCTCACGCACAGAAGAGGGTGTGAATGCTGCTGCCTGGGAAACATTGAGCTGTTCCCATTCAAGCTGTGGCTGCATTTTAGCAGTTCACAGCTAATTAGGTTTGGGGAGTGGTTGGTGAGCAATCAGGATAGCAATAGTGGCATGTGGATGCACTTATCCAGTGTACAGACCAGGGATGTGCATGAATATTCATAACATTCGTTATTTGTCTGAATTTGGACATTTGTACACGAATTGAATGTTAGGACATTTGTATATTAACATTTGTACAAACATGAATTTTCCAAACATTTGTACAAATAGTTTGAACATTCGTTGAACAGGGAAGATGGGAAAGCAGCTGCACCAGTCACATCTGCAATGGAACCAGATTGCATTCAACATGGAATGAGAACGTATTAAAAGTGGATTTGACGCTTTTAGAGTGCAGATATGTCACATGTATCAGTTCGTAATGGATATGTATCAGATATTCATACAAATTCATACGAATACATTCATATCTAATACAATCCTACCATATTTGAAGGGGACATATTCAAATGAATACGGATTTTCTAACAGATTTATTATGAATCGAATGCCAAAAACCCATTCATGCACACCCCTAGTGCAGACCATAGCTCACTAGACAGTAAGTTACAAAAAGGAGGCCAATTTGTACTTGGCCTGCTAAAATAGGCTGTAGTAGCTTCTGGAAAGCACCATCTACACTTGCAGGAAGTGTTTGCACATCAGAAACATCTCTGGCATCCCGGAAACTGCCCCAGTGGCTACTACCACTTGCACCTGCAACCTTACCTATTCTGGCCAGAGGAGTGACCATTCACACCTCCGCTGGTATTGGGGGTTGTCTGAGGTGTTGTGCAAGCATTCTGGCACCTCAGATGACCCCAAATGTGACTGCACATGCATCACAAGTGATGGTGCCAGCACACATGCAGTTGCACTGGGCCCCATGCACAAGATAGAGGCATCCGGATATGCATCCGGACCCAGGCAGGTCTCCAGACACATTGGGGGTTGGTTTAGCATGCACTAGTGTTTGCAGGCGCAAATGCTGGTGCACATCGGTGGGGGTGCACTTTTCCCATCCTGCAGATGGCAGGCAAAGTGCACAAATGCCCAGGGCCTATATTGCCCTTAGGCTTATGACTCTTGTTAGATAGCCCTATACTGGATGTAAATCCAAACAGTGTCCACAGGCTCACATGATTGTTTTTGAACCAGGGAGTGTTTCCATTAATAGACGTGAGAAAGGTGTATTTTTTCTTGTCTCATCTGGTTCACTACAGTGGTCACTGTAGCAGGCGCCTCCATGTCGGCCCTGATCCTGACCGCCTGCATCATCTGGTGCGTCTGCTCCATCAAGTCCAACCAGCACAAGGATGGCTTCCACCGCCTCCGGCAGCGGTGGATTGCCTATTGTACCCTCCAAATCAGTTCTAGAGATCTGTGGAACTATGCGGGCAGTGAGGAGGGTGATACAGGCTGTAAAACTGGAAAAGGTCAGAAAAAAAATCCTTCCTATTCCTGAATCAGCAGCTGTGTGAAAAAAAGCACCAGTATGTTCCATCCATTTTGGTCTACTTGCTTCTGTTCTTCTGGAATAGAGGTGTTTTACACAGACAAAGTTTCTCACTAAAGAATGCTAAGAAAGCATGGAAGTTGCTCTGCACTCTTATCTGCATGCTCT
The DNA here is from genome assembly GCA_023333525.1 of Aspidoscelis tigris stejnegeri. Taxonomy (NCBI): domain Eukaryota; kingdom Metazoa; phylum Chordata; class Lepidosauria; order Squamata; family Teiidae; genus Aspidoscelis; species Aspidoscelis tigris. The sequence continues at coordinate 102,278,922 of JALMGA010000001.1, forward strand.
TTCTGAGCATCATGGCCTTCATGATTGGAATTTCCTTATTAGTAATTACAGCCATGTTTTGCTATTCATTTCTATGTATTTCAGTGATGGTGAACCTAATGAGCTCGGTGTGTCAAAATTCGCAAGAAAACCTTGCTTAACTCGGGTGCTGTGTCACGTCTAGAAATATCCATAATTTTGTGATATTTGTAGCTCTAGTAAAAAAGTTATATTTCTGATATATGTATTTTATTAAAAGCAAAAACAAATAAATCTTTGCATTAGTGACTTTTGTTGCTGAATTTCGTTTGCTAAATCTTCAACTGAAAGTTTGTATTTCATACACTTCAAGAAGAAGCAAGCACTACATGCCCAGGTGTCAGGGTGACCATGTGTGTCACCCAAAAGGGCTTGGAGTGTCACCTGTGACACGCGTGTCAGAGGTTGGCCATCATTGATCTATTTTATTTGTGGACTTTCCACCTTCCATTTGGACTTTCCTGGAAGGGCAATCCACAAATAAAATCGATATAAATAAATATCAGACCTGAAGATGGACTGATGTAGGTTTAAAGTGAAGGTGTTACCATAGCCTAATAAAGGCAAAACAGTAATAAGTACATTTTTTCCCCACCTTGTCTCTCACTTTTTGACTTATGTTAGGATTTCACCATGACACTTTACCTCAGACATTACTGGAAAGATGAAAGATTATCATTCCCAAGTACAAATAACCAAAGTATGACCTTTGACGGACGGTTGGTAAAAAAGATCTGGGTGCCTGACATGTTCTTTGTACATTCCAAGCGCTCTTTCATCCATGACACCACCACAGACAACGTCATGCTTCGGGTCCAGCCAGATGGGAAGGTACTTTACAGCCTGAGGTAAAAAGGAATTCATAGTCATTTTTGGTTGAGAATAATTACATTGATAAGAACGTGTTATTTTTGTATGAATTCTTCTTAGAAATAGGCTAAATAGATTTAACTATTTGTTAATCTTCATCAGGTTTGCAGTTCATACAGATTTGTACACTCACATTCAAATTGAATATTGGCTACATTCAAAGATTGATATTCAAATATGAAGTGAATACTTTTGTGCATTCATTCAAAGCTTTCTTATTTTCACAAAGCTGAGGAGGCAGCAAAGCGGCTGCCTAGTCACATCTGCGAGAGGGGATTTAAAGTGGATTGGGAACAGATTCAGAGGTGTGACTGGTGACAGGGATTTGAAGCAGATTTGAAGAGTATTTGAACAACATTTGCAGTGGATTCGAATCCTACCATATTCAAAGTGGCACTATTCTCACACGATTGCAAATTTTCTTCTCATTCACTTGATGCGAAGTGAACACACGCACAAAAATTAAGAAGTGAATAAATTATAAGGAAAGACATCTGGTAGACTAAGGCAGTTTTCTTTTGAAATGCACTTTTCCGTCCAATGAACGGGAAGCTAAGTGCAGAAACCCCCCAGGAATTAGGGCTAATTATTATTTGCAGCCTCACTGCTTTATACCTTTCCTCTTGGTTATTCTATCTTCCTATTGGCTATTACCTGGGCTGATTTTCATCCCCCTTGATTGAATTGGATAAGCCATGCCTCCTTTCACTCTGACACTTTCCCTATCTGACATTTACTTGTTTCCTATCATGCTAACTAGATCTGAGTCACCACATGCCTAAAAAAAAAAAAACCTGCATGGTGCTAATTTGGGTTATACTTTTTGAAATCCAGCCTTATTATACAGTAACTAGAAGTGTACAGTGTAATACTATTCAGTCTTTTACTCTGTTTCTAGGGTCACAGTAACAGCTATGTGTAACATGGATTTCAGTCGCTTTCCACTTGACACACAAACGTGTTCACTGGAAATTGAAAGCTGTAAGTAAACCAGATACACAAAGAAGGCCAAGTCTGGATGCTTAAAATAATGTGTTTACATTCTCCTCCTGGGAGATGTTCTGTTCCTTTCCATAGCTACGTGTTAGAGATGTTCTCCTACAACACAATTAAGTACAAAAATGCCTTGGGCTCAGAGTGAGGCTCTTGCTTTGTAGAGAGCAAAACGAAGGCCCATCCTGCACTGGGCCTTGTTCCTGATTATATACTGGGATAGGAACATGCCATCCACATACCAGTATGTGGATGGTAGGTCCCTACTCCAGGAAATAATCCAGAACAGTGGTTCCCAAAGTTGTCTGGGCTATGACCCATCTAATATAAGTTTACCAACTCGGGACCCACCTCTAGGAAATTTAACCGTTACCAATATGAATAAAGGCTCGGTCGGTTGGTGTGTCGTTCTACAGGCAGGGCTCACTCAATATTCGCTCACGACCCACAGTTTGGGAAACCCTGATCCAGAATAGGATCTAGTGCAGAAAGGACTTCACTTCAGAGTGCTGTTTGCCTACAGAGTTGATTGTATCAGACTATTTGTTTTACTACTAGGAGGCAAGACTATGGTCTGTAATCTAAAGGTGATGAGCAACTCTTGTAGCTGACTACTATGATTATAAAGTATTGTCCAAAACATAGTGCTAAATTCATGATGTAAAAATGTGTTTCATAAAGTGAAGGAGGAATATCCTTCATCCACTGTTAATGAAAGTAACCTAACTGACTCCATGTTTGTGGAAAGAGGGTTAATTTTTTTTCTTTCTGTAAAAGCAGGGTCAGGGCCGAGGCTGATAACACAGTACATAGGGTGCATCCCCATGCACATTTTGGTCCAAATCAAAATCGGGTTTGGGAAGGGGCATCCCCATGCAGTTTAGATTTGGTCTGATTTCCATGGACTAAATCGCCCAAATTAGGACCAAACCAGGACTAAATTTGGTACTGGCAAAACCTGTTCTCATCACGGTTTGGTGTCACAGCACTCGGTGCTTTGCGAGCCAAACCTGCACATGGGGACAGTCCCAGGCTATTTGGGTAGGAGATTGTTGCTCACATCATTGGGAGGTGGGGTTTCATGTCCTGTGTTCACCATTCCTTGCCCTGTGCATTGGAGATTGCAACCACTGAGATTTTGGGGGAGTTAATGGTGTTAAAGCTGAAACAATGAGGGGGGCAAATGGCCTTTGCTGCCCCACAAAACTCTTTTATACAAGTATTCCATCCCCTTTCTTAATCGCCAAGGCAGGCAGGATAATGGCTTGATTTTTCTCCCTTTTCCGCTTACCGGATGTTCTTGTGGTTTCCAGGTGGAGCAGAGGTGTGCAAAACTGCTCAACTGCTGCGAAACCTTGAACAAATTATTATTTTTTCCATTTGGTCCTGGCTTCTCTGTGCCGCTAAGGGGGGGGGGCAATGTGGCATTTGAGCGGGTGGCACAGTGGTGGGGTGACGTCAGTCCGGCTTCCAATGAGGAGAGAGGGAATGGAGAGGAGATGGCGCTACTCCCCCATGCCGGGATTTGGTGCAGTTTGCATGGGGACAGCTGTATCCCCACCCACCCAGCCCACCTTACTGGGAATGGCATGGGGATGGGCAACATTCTATCGCTGTCCCACACCCAGTCAAATACGAGCCCAATCAGAGCCAATGACTTGCATGGGGAGGCAGCCTATGCAGTTTTGAAGCTGACCCATCCCAAATGGTTGCAGCAGGGAATTGACAAGGAGAGAAATAACAGCTGTTTGACACCCTGTTTGGGAGGGGTTGAAATGAGTGAAGGTGTTTAGTTGTGATGGGGCTATTCTGTATACTCACCTTCTAGAGCTTTCTAGATCTGTTAGAATACCACTAGCCACGGTAGGGTCACTTGACTCCCTTATTGAATTCCTGCATATCTCAAAGCATAATGGACAATACAGACTTCTTGTTATTCACTTTGCTTGCTGTTGTTTTGGCACTTGCCTGCTAACTTTTCCTGCTCTTGTATTTTTCTTGGTCTATGATGTGTTTAACTGACACATAAGAAGATTGTGCCTCACAGGTGCTGTTTTTTGCCTTATGTTGTCTTTTTCTTTTAATAAATCTTTTTTCTTTTTTAACTTGGTCTGATTCTTTGCAATAGTTTGATCAAGAAGAGGAACTTAGAGTAATTGCTCAGTCACGATACCACTACATTCACTCTTTAAAAAAAAAGGCAAGGCATTTACCCAACAGCAGGATATGAAATCATGAATTTTGCAAAGTAGTGACAAAACATGTCCTTGTCAGCAACAGTGCAGTTGTATGATACAGCAGTGATGATATGAGCATTGCTATATTTTCCAATCAAATGTTTAAAAGTCCACTTTTTAATAAAGTGGTCTTTTAAACATTTGATTGGAGTTACATTACTGTTACTGATTAATGGGCATAAACATATTTAAAATATATATCAACAGAAATTACTCACTTCAATGAAAGTGTTTAAGAAAATGTTTTACTGCTCTTCAAAAATTAGAATGGCATGCACCACCTTGAGCTCTTTGGGGAAAAGGTGGCATGTAAATGCCATGAATAAACAGTCTCAGGAAAGGATACTAGTTAAAATCACAAAAACTGGAAGTGACAATAAACAGGAATCCTCAAAGGAGTCCTACTGATGGTGTGGCTGAACCTTGTTATTTCCCAATTTGATCATTCGGAGCTTTGTTCACTCATGATAGACCCTCTTGCCTGGGTTTCTAACTGTATTAAAGTTTTGATTTATTGTGATGGAAGCTTTATGGCCTTCCCTCACTATAAGCGAGGCAAGATGGCCTCCATGCTCGTGGATTTGCATCTTTGGTCCCAGCTAACAGAAGGTGGGGTGTCAGAAAACAGTGTTTTCTGGCTTTCTTACTTTTCTTGGATTTTAAGATTTGCACCATTTTGGCAGAACCTAATCTTCAGAAATAGCAAAAGGCTACTCTATTAACAGACCGAAATAAATATTTAAGGTACCACACATACAGGCATGTATGCAGGGAAAGTTGACAATAAGAAGGTAACTGTAGGAAGTAACAGCCTTTATCCATCCAATTTTTATCCTGCTTAATCATCTTGCAAACCTCAAGTGAGCCTAAACTTAAGTACAGAATGTTGTTTAGCTTCAGTGCACTAAATCGGTTTCTATCCCTGTTTTCAGATGCTTATACTGAAGATGATCTCATGTTGTACTGGAAGAATGGTAATGATTCCCTGAAAACAGATGAGAGAATATCACTGTCCCAATTCCTTATACAAGAGTTTCACACTACCACCAAACTTGCCTTCTACAGCAGCACAGGTGAGTGATAATGAAACCACTGAATGAGGCCAAAATTCTTCTTTGATGACCAATGGATTCAGTCTGAGCTCTGCTTGGGGAATCCCATTTGGAATTTTACACCTAAGGCATTTCCGCACTGAATCGCGTTCCAGACGGAACGCGTTCAGGCGGAAAGCTTAAGCCAGCTTCGGGCGCTTTCCCCGTTCACACACAGACGCGCCAGAACGCGTGTAAACGCGTTCCGGAGCGTCTGGGTGCGAATGGTCAAAGCGCCCGAAGCTGCCTTAGCCGGCAAACGCCGGCCAGGGGCGCGCCGGCAGCCGCGGAGGCAGATCGACAATCAGCTGTTTGAAAAACAGCTGATTGTCAAAGCCGCGCGGCGCCGGAGGCGCGCCGGCAGCCGTTCGGGAGACAGAAGAAGCGCGAACGCTTCTTCTCCCGAATGGCTGCCGGCGGCTCGTCCGCGTTGGAACGCGTGTAGAGCACTTCGAAGTGCTCTACATTTCGAACGCGGAAAAGACAGCTGCGGACACGTCGGAACGCAAGCCGCGCGCGGCCAATGCGGATGACGTGTCCTCACCTGTCTTTTCCGCGTTCCGTTCAGCCCCGTGCGAAAACGCCTCTAATCAGGCATCTTCCTTCCAACTTGCTCAGCAGCTGAAGCAAGACTGTGCTCCTAAGTCTGAAACTCAGATCCCCCCCCCCAATTTATTAGTTATTGGTTTGGAAAAAGTTACAATATTTGAAAAAAACAATTTACCTACTCAAAACAATTAGAATGGACAGCACAACAATATACATATAAAACATTAAAGGTAATTACATAATTACATACTAGGAAGCACTGGCATAATAAAGCAAGCCTGTAATTTGGTGAGGAATATTTAAGAAAAATAAATAAATGAGATTCTGGATTTTTTTTAAGTGGGTCTTGATGGCAAAAACAAACAGTAATTTATTGCATGGTCAACTAATATTATTGAAACATTGGACCATCTACCGGCAATTAAAATAGTTATCATTGTGTGTTTTTTGACTTTTTCTTCTTGTTATCTGTTAACAGGCTGGTACAATCGTCTTTACATCAACTTCACTTTGCGCCGACACATCTTTTTTTTCCTGCTTCAGACCTATTTTCCAGCCACCCTGATGGTCATGCTGTCCTGGGTGTCATTTTGGATAGACCGCAGAGCTGTGCCTGCACGAGTTCCCTTAGGTAAATGAGCCTAAAGGTGCTTAGCCTATTATATTGGTAGCTGTTCCCATGTAGAAGACCCTGAAAGGCACGTGAACACCTTAAAACAGCAAGCGAGGTCTATGTGAACCTATGTATACATAAATGGTGATGTACAAATAGAATTATTTCATGTATTAGCAGGTCTGGAAGACGGTGGTTCTGTGTAAAAAGCAAGACCGTATCCTGACCATTTCAAGTATAAAATGGTGACTGGAGTGGCAACTAAAGCGTCATAGCTTTGCTCCCAACCCAGTTATGGCTAGCTCCCATGGGCACTGGAGCAGAGGCAAACAAAGATGTTATCAAGGGTCAGAATAAGGAGGGCTAATGGCAGGAACAGGCATATAGCTTAGGGATGCTCTTTGAGTCATCTTTGTATGTGGTCACTTGAGTGATTCCGTGGCTAGGATTGCCTTATACCAGATTTTATTGGTAGATGAACTGCACCCTTACCTGGACAAGGATAGTCTGGCCACTGTTCTCCATACCCTAGTAATCTCATATTTTAGCCATAGTCACACTTTCACTTTAAACCTACTTCAATCCATCTTCAGGTCTGACTGCTTGCACCTTTTCATTTCTGTTCCACCTTCCATGGACACATTTCTATTCCAGTGGCACTTTTTTGTGTGTTGAAAGCATTTTCAAAAGTCTTTGTCCGCATTTAAAAGTGGCTTCCCGCACTCTCACTCCCATTTTTGTTGGTAAGACTATTTTTGCTTTGGGAATGGTATGAGCACAGTATGTCGCAGTATATCACGCTCACACCTCACCTGCCTGCTGACCTGTCTACTTCACCTTCCCGCCATTGTCTCTCGCCCACTGCTGCTGCCTTGCCCTCTCGCCATTGGGCCACACCCATGCCTTTGGCCTCAGCTGCCACGATGCCCAGCGTTCCAGAAAGTGCCTGCCCTCTCTGAGGAGTAGCTTGGCCCTGTTAGGATGCTGGGTTCGTGCAACGGCCAAGTGAATACTACAGTGTGGACACAAAACACTGGTAGCAAGCGTTTCCACAGTAAACAAAAACAAGTTTATTATTATACACAAGCAATACTATAAAAGATAATAAGGTTCAGGTATTTGTTGGTTTAAATTTGCAAGTCTCTTACAGCTAGGAGCTACCCCTTTCCCTAAAGGAAAATAGTTCCCCTTTTGTAAAGACAAACCTCTCCACGTTCCTCTCCCTCTGGCTTGCTTCTGCCACAGCTCAAGCCAAGCCAGTGTACCAGAACGTGGCCCTAGATGATCACAAGGCCCAGTCCGTCCTTGCTTCTCCGATCATCCAGCCTGGTCAGTTGCTAGCGAAGTCTCCCTCAGAGCCCCAATCTTCCTCGATTGTCCCCTTCAGAATTCGCTCAGCCAACAGCCCAATGGTCAGCTACTGGTCCAGCTCCCTCAGGATTCAGCTCTTTTCCTTTCAGCTCTTGTCCCAGCATGAAGACTCTTTCTGCTGTACTCTGTGTTCATTTATACACACACCCCTGATCCTGATTGGCTCTAGCCGCAATAAAATGCTGCTGGAGACTCCTAACAGAGGTTGCTGTCCCTCCAGCCTGATTGGTGGGAACTCCTTCTCTAGCCCCTCCAGCACTCAGATCCCCGAACAGCTTTTCCCTCCAAAACCTTACTCCAGCCAATCACTGCAACAGGGCCCGCACAGGATTTCCCGCTCTTTTTGCAGCCCAAATCCCAGGGTTTGCAACAAGGCTGGCTATTGCAGCTAGCTAGAAGCCTGCAAAGCCAGAAAGCAAAGCAGTTTGTAGCCTGTACCCTGAAACCGTCACAACCCCTCCCTTCCCCAAAAAAGACAAATGTACCTGGGGCACAACTGTCCCATGGACATTTGTCTCCCAAAGAGGAGTGTGACTAAACATAAATCTAACTATCTAATAAACACACTCTGTAAAAGTCCAAAGTCTCTATAACAGGTTTTCCTTAACTGACTATATTACAACTCAACCCCGTGTCCCATAGTCACTCAAAAAGTTGTCTGAGTCCAAAATCACAGTCTGGCTCTTTGCTGGTCTTCCTCCTTTGGTCCCTTGTGATGCTGGTCCCATCTGGCGGTGGTCCTGCTGTGGGATCCGGCTCCTCGCTGACCTTGTTGTCTGGAGATGCCGTCCTGTTGGTCTCCCCGGTCTTGGCACAGGATGCTGTGGTCCTCAGCCTTTCTGACCCGGCACCAGCTTCCTGGATCCCTTCCAGTGACGCCAGCAACTCAGCACTCACATGGCTCATCCACAGAAGCATTTGGAGTCCTATGCTCCTAAGGATTCCTTTTAACACACCAGCCATTGCAGCTAACTCTCTGGCCATTTCCAATTCTAATCGTTTTTCCATTATTTTCATCTCCAGCTCATATTCAAGCATAAGTTTGAGCTCAGCGAGCCCTCTGTCCTGTGCCACTCCTGGCACGGCTTCAAGAGTCCCTGGGCCTGCACCCACACTTGGCTCTGAGGTTGAAACCTCCTGTTCCACCACAGACTCCATAACAGCTTTCCTTGGTCTGGCTCCGGGACCCTTTGGAACAGCTCTAGCCCCTTTTCTAGTTAGCATCAAGTGTGGGTCTCCCCACCACTTGACCTACCGTGCTGGCTGCTACTATTAGTAGCCAACACACAGGGAACGTATTTCCCTCCCTGGTTCCGTACTTTACCAAGGCAGATTACCTCCGGAACCAGGCTTACTTGGGTGTAGCCACGTGGTCCAGCACCCGGCTGGTGACCGTACTTTTTATCTTAAGCAATTACCTCCGGCCACCAAACCTACTGACCCCACTATACTGTGGCTAGGCTCACCCAAATACTTGGGCTGACAGCACAACAGGTCCTTACAAAGTACCCAAAGCCTTTACCTCAGGACCTGTGCCTGCTTGCCCGTACCTACTAGCCCTCCCTGATGTCTAGCACACACACACTTCAGGGATGGAGGAGTTCTGACCCACAGGCACTACCGTAGGGCTCTGTGTCCAGACACCAGACTCAATCACAAAGGAGCCAAACTCTGGCTGCCCTTCTCAATCACACACAGTATTGCTTGCTACTGTAGTATTCTGGCCAAAGCGGACTGAATCAAGATTCATCCCACCGCTGCCACCAAATTGCCACGATGCCCAGCGTTCCAGAAAGTGCCTGCCCTCTCTGAGGAGTAGCTTGGCCCTGTTAGGATGCTGGGTTCGTGCAACGGCCAAGTGAATACTACAGTGTGGACACAAAACACTGGTAGCAAGCGTTTCCACAGTAAACAAAAACAAGTTTATTATTATACACAAGCAATACTATAAAAGATAATAAGGTTCAGGTATTTGTTGGTTTAAATTTGCAAGTCTCTTACAGCTAGGAGCTACCCCTTTCCCTAAAGGAAAATAGTTCCCCTTTTGTAAAGACAAACCTCTCCACGTTCCTCTCCCTCTGGCTTGCTTCTGCCACAGCTCAAGCCAAGCCAGTGTACCAGAACGTGGCCCTAGATGATCACAAGGCCCAGTCCGTCCTTGCTTCTCCGATCATCCAGCCTGGTCAGTTGCTAGCGAAGTCTCCCTCAGAGCCCCAATCTTCCTCGATTGTCCCCTTCAGAATTCGCTCAGCCAACAGCCCAATGGTCAGCTACTGGTCCAGCTCCCTCAGGATTCAGCTCTTTTCCTTTCAGCTCTTGTCCCAGCATGAAGACTCTTTCTGCTGTACTCTGTGTTCATTTATACACACACCCCTGATCCTGATTGGCTCTAGCCGCAATAAAATGCTGCTGGAGACTCCTAACAGAGGTTGCTGTCCCTCCAGCCTGATTGGTGGGAACTCCTTCTCTAGCCCCTCCAGCACTCAGATCCCCGAACAGCTTTTCCCTCCAAAACCTTACTCCAGCCAATCACTGCAACAGGGCCCGCACAGGATTTCCCGCTCTTTTTGCAGCCCAAATCCCAGGGTTTGCAACAAGGCTGGCTATTGCAGCTAGCTAGAAGCCTGCAAAGCCAGAAAGCAAAGCAGTTTGTAGCCTGTACCCTGAAACCGTCACATCAGCCACCATTGCTTCTCACCCACGGCTGCTGCCGCCTCACCCTCCTATTGTGGGGTCTGCCAGCACCTTGCCTGCCTGCCTGGCCTTTTGGGTTGTGCCGCTGCTGCCGCCTCACTCATTTGGCTGCCCACCCTGCAGCTGTGGCGTTCCCAGAGCATGGGCAGGAGGAATGCCGGGCAGTGGGTGGGTGGGTGAGCAAGTGAGCCTTGCCCACACTTCCTTACTGCTGCCGTGCCGCCACACTCTGCTTTTTAAAGCGGAATTAACAAAAAAAAATGGGAACACGCATAATGGGATCATGACCCGTTTGTACTTTCTGGAATAGAACATCCACAAATAAACACAAATGAAAAGGTGTGAGAAGTCAGGGCTAAAGATGGACTGAAGAAGATTTAAAGTGAAGGTGTTACCTCTATGTAGGGGTTCTGGAAGGTAACTTTGCAATGTGATCCTACATTTACTTGGAAGTGTTTACTGAGGCTTACTCTTTTTTATCTGTGCCTAGAATTAAAATAATCTATCAGTAAGACAGCAGGGCATCAACCTATATGATATGGTACTCATGTAAAGGCCGCCTCTCAGTTGGGTAGCGATTTTATATATATCTTGACTTTGGTAGTGTGGTAGCATTGGTTTTACTTTTTAGATTAACACTCTGTTATTCCCTTCCAAGAGACACGCCTTTCATTTCCCTTTCTCTGCTATTAAGTTTGTTAATAATGTTGCTTCCTTCTTGGTGCTGCAGCAGACAGCCCCTTCCCCCACTCCGCCTCGCTCCAGCAGTGGGTTAAAGATACAGTATCCCTTCCTTTAGAACTCAAGCTTACTTGACTCACTTTGTAAGCAGAGTAAAACAGATGAAGCCTCTTTAAAATAACAAGAAAACAAGTTTATTGTTTACAATTCAAGTTTCAAACAGTTTCTTCAAGTTACACTGTTACTGCTATTTAGCAAACTATTCTGTCCTTAGCTTTCCCACCAAGCACAGAGTCTCAAAGTTCATAAAATAAGGCAATCACTTCATATAGCTTGTGTTGACTTTATTTCCTATAACTTCCTCAACAATGAAAATCATATATTATTAGACTCAGGACTCTATTCCCCAGCTTCCCTAAGCTAAGAGCCCATTTCCCTCCTAGTTAACCCCCTCTGGTCAGTTAACCCCCAGGCAGAGAACACTAACAATTCCCTCAGGCTCCCTTAAATACTAGCCTGGCTGGTGAGCTGCAACCTGATTGGTTGATGCTCCTCCAGGATTCTATTCCACCCTCCCTCCTGAAGAGCTGAAATAGCCCCTCCCTTTACCAACTTACCATTTCTAAATAATCCACTTTGACGACACTTTTAGCAGTACGGACAACGCGTTCTCATAACACTATGTCATTTAACCAAAATAACTTAATTTTGGGGTCGAAGGGTCCTAACGGGCACCACAACTTGCCCTGTGCAGACCATAGAAGATATCAGCCTATATCTCTGCTGAATGGAAGGAGGCCCTCTTGCACCATAAAATGACATTTTAAACAACACAAATACTTCTTTGGAAGCAACTTGTTTGCAAATTATCTCCACCTGTGGTCTCATTTGTTCTTAGGGATCACAACTGTGCTGACCATGTCAACCATCATCACAGGCGTCAACGCCTCCATGCCTCGGGTTTCCTACATCAAAGCTGTGGACATTTACCTCTGGGTCAGTTTTGTGTTCGTCTTCCTTTCAGTGTTAGAGTACGCAGCAGTGAACTACCTGACCACAGTACAGGAGCGTAAAGAACGGAAGCTACGGGATAAGGTAAATCATCACTTAGTATTATATAAGTAAAATTTGTACATGAATTCTGAAAATGAATAAAAATATAAATGAACTAGCTCATTCACAGCTGTACATACAGATATGATGGAATCCTTTTGAATTCTTAGATGTTCAAATCTCTGTGTGTATGCATAGATGTGATTTGCACTTATTGGATTTATACTTGTAGAACAAAGCAGTAGAGTCTTTTGTATGATGTTACTGTTTACTTCCTGCAAATCAGAATGTGATATGTAAAAGTAATTGCCACTTTTGAACAACTGGGAGTTAGAAAAACCATAGAGGCCCAATTTACCAATGTATTCCAAAGATACCAAAGAGGGGAGACCCAGAAAACCAACATAAATTAGTGGTGCTGTAGACCTAGTCTACCAAATCAAATAAATGGCACCTTAAAGGCTCTAAGACTGCAATAACCAAGTGAGGACACATTTTACAAACTGAGTAAAAGCCAAACCATGTTATACAAGGCTTAACTGCATAGTATAAAGTGTACAATGTAGTACTTTTAACCAAATGGCATTTATTCTTGCTTCTGTCTTGGAAGAGTTCTGAAAATGAACCATGACGGGGAAACATATGGAACACCTGTGAAGTTCCTTTACATCAAATAATCATACTGAAAATCTAAGCAGGCAGATTATTTGCTGCTCTCATCTCATATTGGACAGAGTGGCCTTATATGACAACAGACAGATCTGTGTAAGGGGGTGGAGCACCTATTAACCTGAAAGTAGAAAACCATGTATCATTTGCAGGAGTTAACCCAGAGTCTAATACGTTAAAACTTTGACACAAGAAGTTTCTAAGAATTGTAAGAAATATAACCAGGTGTTAAAAAAAACATTTTTTCCTTATTACCCCATGTTTTTGTTTCCTAGGCAGAACTGATAGTCTATGGCAGTGAATCCCAACCTATTTTTCCCCACTTGTATACCCTTTGGCAACCCATTTTTGATAAACTGTACCCTTCATAACAGTTGCTGTTATTAGAAATGTATATGTTGTAACTATAAGTGCCTTTTCCTGGCTTTATTCATTTTTTCTCCCATGTACCCTTGAATATCCTGGTTCATAACGCTGGGAGTATGCATACCCCAGGTTGGAAACTGCTCATCGATGAATATCTCAGATGAATCAGTCTTCTGTTCTATACAGGTAGAGATGAAGATCAAAACCTATTCTTTTCCTTTCTCCATAGCTTCCTTGTACTTGCACACTACCTCAACCAAGGCAATTGATGGGAATGGATGGAAGTTACAGTGATGGGGATGTGAATGAACTTGGACAATATTTGTCTGAAAATGGAGACAAACAAGATAGGATGATGGCTCAGTTGGCACTTGGATCAGAAAGGAATTCAACTAGGAGGAGAAACCAGAGATACAGCAGCATGAGAATTGATACACATGCTATTGACAAGTATTCTAGAATAATATTCCCAGGTGCATACATTTTATTTAACCTGATATACTGGTCCATTTTTTCATAGTTTTTTTTTTTTTTAGCCAGTTTCCTTGTGGTACTTGCATTAACTCAATGAAATGAACATCCATCAATCAAAAATGACAAAAAGACTATTCGACTATTTTTGGTTTTGACAAAATGTTTGATGCTCCTATTGAATAAAGTTCATATGAAACATACTCTTGTTTGGTTTATGGGCTTGGGTAGATAATTCAAGTGATCTCTTAATTCTATCAGGTCCAGAATTGTTATCATGAGAAGTGTAACAGGTTACAGTAAAAAATAAAAATTTAAACAAGATAGACAAAAGTATGACTGCATTCACTAGCAATGAAAAAAGCACCTCTGAGGCAGCTTAGAGACATGCCAGTCCACTCTTCCCCCATCATTAACATTCTAGGCTAGAAAAGGTGGATTAGAGATGGTATCAGAACATGTGAGCCACACACTACTGTCTCTTAGGCATTTTTTAGTTTCTTTTGCTACACATGAAAACAGCCAATATCTCAGTGTTTTTAAGACAACATAAATAAATATCATAGTAAAAGGGAAATGAAATGACATTGAAGTATTTTGTTTTCAAAATGGAAGTTACAGAAATAATGGGTATGTCTACTTTCCCGTTTAAACACGTAACTAGTTTTACCACATTATTCCTCACACCATCTTTGAGATATCGATTAAAAGTAGTAAATGGGTGTTTTTCCATTGTCACTAAAAGTACCCATTAAGCACCCATTAATGGGTACATAATGGCATTTTTGTACCCATTAATGGGTACTTAATGGGTACTTCTAATGACAGTGGAAAAACACCCAATAATAAATGTCAAGTTGCTAAGTGACTGAATCCAGAGAGACATACCGAAGCCCGTTTTCACAATAATCTTCTAGGGAAGAGCATTAATGAAGTAGATTATGAAGTCGGGTGACAGCCACTTCGTAGTACCTACCACCACTTCAGTTAATGGAAAGGAGCAGCTGCTTCTGTATGAAAGCATTTCAAATCTCAGTGTTTTTGAAAACCACTTTTTTGGACACTAAACCAAAATGATTCAGGTAGGTTACATGCTAATGCCTTTTTGCTGTTTTTTACCCCATTTAGTTCTGTTGAGAACCATTAGTCTGATGTTGTAGCTTTCATTACAGGAAAATGAAGAGAGCATAAATACGGTGTATTTAAAAATAATCATATTACGTTTTCTGCAGTCCAGCAGATCTAGGGGAGTGGTTTTGCATGTGGTGGGGATTAGCAGCACTGAAATGTATCTCTCAACACTACATTTTTGTAATTTTATAAAAACAACAAAACAAAACTAACAAAATTTTCTGCCTGTTGTGGTTTATTCTTTGGATAGCAATCAACCCTTGACAATGGGCAATGCGTATTTTTAAGAATTATATTTTTTTCTTTGGCAAGTCGCCTTCTCTGATTAAATGCTCTCAGAAAATCACAAAGATAATCCCCAAAGAGCATTATCTTATGAATTTGTTCCCACATGTTTCAGTAGTATTGCATTCTCTAAGGCTCACTTGCCCAATGAGCACAATAGAACATTGTTATGTATTTTAGAGTGTGGGGTCAAAAAGAGGAAATGTTAAGGGCAGGTAATGAAGCAAAAAGAAAGAATTGATCCAGAAATAAACTTTGTAGAGCAACTCTGAGAGAAGTATACTTTCTTGGGAAAACAAGACAGTAACATACTGTGTAAATAGAAGCTACTGGTAGAAATCTCATTGAGTGGACAGGTAACTCACTGTGCTGTCACTTTGCTTAAAGTATGGAAATATTATAGATTACAAGAGGAAGGGGCAGCTGTGTAGGTCTTATGATCATTAAGGAAGAAGCAGTCCAAAACAGGAGAAAATGCCTCTCACTTGCTGATCTAGAATAATCTAGAACTAGGACTAAGTAGTGAGATACCAAAGTTTCCTGGTGACAGTAAATTATTCAGGGTAGTAAAAACAAAAAATGATTATAAGGAGCTCTAAAGGGACCTCTTGATATTGGATGCGTGGACAAACAAGTAGCAAATGTGCTTCAGTCTTAGCTAGTACAAAGTGATGCACATGGTGTCAAAGAATTAATTACACCTATAAAATGATGGGGGCTATGGCAGACAGGAAACAAATGTTGGGGTTCTGGTGGACAGTTCGATGAAGGTGTCAAAACATGTGCAGCAACAGTGAAAATGTAAAGTTGTACTTACGTGAGGTTACATTCTTGTGGGTTCAGGAGGATCACGATGGGTTATCTTCGTCTACTTGCTCAGCTCGAACGATTCAAACTTTCGCCACTAGGTGGCGGCTGCCCTATAAAGGGGCTTCCTAGGCTAGCTTCCCCAGACATTTGAGGAGCCTGGATAGACGGAGCTGGTGAGAGGTTCTGTGAACATAAAGAGAGGTTAGACCAATCCCACCACCAAGGGCGGGTCGTGATCCTCCTGAACCCACAAGAATGTAACCTCACGTAAGTACAACTTTACATTCTCCGTGGGTTCAGGGTAGGATCACGATGGGATGTACGAAAGCCAGCATCCCCGTGTAAATTAAGGGTGGGGAAAAGTAAAATAATGAAGAATCATGTGTGCCTTCTCCAGAGAGAAGGCTTCTAACCGTATCGTAGATGACATGTTGCAGGACCCTGCGACCGAAAGAGGTTTCTGCCGGCCTGAAGAGGTCCAGTCTGCAGTGCTTGGAGAACGTCATGGGTGTTGACCAAGCTGCTGCCTTGCAGATCTCGTCCAGCGGGGCATTGAGGGCGAGCGCTGCTGAAGCGGCCGCCAACCTAGTAGCGTAGGCCTTGATACCCTGCGATACCGGTTTCTCTTTAGTCTGGTAGGCGAAGGAGATGCACGGTCGCCCCCAATCTGCCAGCACTCTGGCGTTGGCCCTCATGCCCAGAGAAGAGGGGTGAAAATGCACAAAGAGGGAAGGAAATCTTCTACCCTCCCTGGTTTTTTCAACATAAAAGGAGAGGACTCTCTCCACCTCCCAGGTGTGCCACTTCCTCTCGAGTTAGTGTGGGGGATTGGCACAGAACGTGGGAAAGTGGATATCTTGCGATCTATGAAAGGAGGAGTCCACCTTTGGGGGGACCTTAGGGTCTAAACGGAGTAAGACCGAATCAGGAGTAAACTGACAGTAAGGTTCCTGCAGTAACCGGGCGGAAATGTCTGACATCCGCCTGGCCGACGTGATGGCCACCAGAAATGCCACTTTATATGACAACACCCCAAGGGGGGTTGTAGCTAACAGTTCAAGGGGTTTCCCCGTCAAGGCTGACTATACCAGCCGCAGACTCCAAGTGGGGAACCTATGTACTGTAGGTGGGCGTTTGGCCTTGAGCCCCGAGAGAAAGGCCTTAACGTGTCCGTGTTGGGACTGGCAACGGTCCTGGGCAAGGTCCAGGCCAGAGGCCACTGCATTCACCTGTTTCCTCAGTGTGTTGCTGAATTTCGTTTGCTAAATCTTCAATTGAAAGTTGGCATTTCGTACACCTCAAAAACAAGCAAGTCCTATATGCCCAGGTGCCAGTGTGACCATGTGTGTCACACAAAAGGACTTGGCGTGTCACCTGTGACATGCGTGTCATAGGTTGGCCATCAGTGTCATAGATACTCCTAGTGGACGGCCGACGGGCCTCGATAATGGTGACTAAAACGTCCTCCTCCAGACCGGCGGTTCTCAAGTAGGACCGCTGAGCCTGATGGTTGTCGAGGCCAATCAGGCTGTGTCCTGGTGTACCACCTGTCCCTGCATTAAGAGGTTCGGGGTCTGTGGAAGCTCGAAGAGGGGATGAGGTGAGCCACTGCGTAGTAGTGGATACCAGCTTCCGCGTGGCCACAATGGGGCCACTAGGATGACTTCTGCTGCCTCCCGAACCACCCTCTGCAGGAATTGGGACAACAGCGGAAAAGGGGGGGGGGAAGGCATAGAGGAGACCCGGGGAACACTCTGTAGAGAGCGTCCACTGCAATGGCCCCCGGATCCCTGAATTTGGGCATGTAGCAGATAGAGAGCACGTTAAGTTCTGCCCACTGGCAAACTGGGAAGGTAAGTCCATGAGAGAACGGGACCTGGAGCCCCCTTGTCTGGAGATATGGGCTTTGGCTACCATGTTATCGGTTAATACCAGGACATGAGAGCCTCAACAGGGGTGCTGAAAGTGGAGGGAATCAAGAAAAATAACCTTGAGCTCCAAACAGTTGGACCGATGACCGGACTCTTCCGGAGACCAGACACCCATGGGCCGTATGCCCCACACAATGGGCTCCTCAGCCTATGTTGCTGGCGTCATAGGTGACTCTGACCCTGTCGGTAGCCACGATCGGACAGCTTACAAATAGGTGGCAGTCAGACATCCGCCAGGATAGGGAAACCCTCACCTCGTGGGAGAGGGCTATCTGGGTGTCCGCCCCGGACCAGACCAAGCCCGAGAAGTGCTGTAGGGGCCACTGAAGAGGGGGGGAGGTGGAAGAAAGCCCATGGGACCAGGCCAATAACCGACACTGTCTTGCCCAGGAGGGATGAGAGGGCGCTAATCCATACCCTCAGCTTGGATCGGATCTCTCTGGCCAAGTCATTTAGGGCACGGACATGGTCCGTGCTAGGAGAAAATAAGTGGGATCTGGTGTTAAAAAACTGCCCCCAGGTGAGTTAGGGACTGAGCAGGAACCGGGGCACCCTTCTCCCAATTGATGAGACCGTCCTGGTCGGCCAGGAAAGAGGAGGCCTCTTGCACCGCCCATGCCGCTCTAGAGAAGGTAGGCCCCTTACAAAGCACAACACTCAGGTAGGCAAAGCATTGCACTCCCCTCGTCCTGAGACTCGAGATGAAGGGGGGGGGTGAGGATCTTAGAGGAGATCCTGAGGGAAGCACAGAGCCCATTCAACACTTTTCTTAGGAACCAAAAACCAAAAGGAATAAGCACCCTGGCCCCTTTTGATCTCGGGGACGGGTTCAACTTCAACTGCTGACAACTCAGTTAACTCGTTCACAACTTCAAAACAGAGCTCTCCTTCTAACTGGGTCACTAAGGACCGGAGGGCTAACAAACCTCGGAGGGCAATGGACCCCCAACTTCAAAGAGTAACCAAATTCAATAAGTTCGCAGACCCAAGGGACCGAACAGGACAATGGCCACTCCCGGGTGAAGAGCGATAAACACCCCTCCAATCATCTGGATAGGGGTATCAACAGGTCTGATTCGAGGGCTTGGTAAATCTGCCCCCCGCCTCAGCCAGTGGGTTTCAATAGACAAGTCCGTGGTCCTGGCCAGGTTTAAGCGGACATTCTCCAGAATGTTTCTAGGAGAGTCGGGTGGGGCGGGGTTAGCGATAAGTTCATATGTCCATTTCAAGGCCGCTCTAGTAAACAAGGAGCTGGCAGAATTTGCTCGAAGGCGGAGTGCCTGACCCCCCAAAGCCCTCTTCAGATAGGACTCTAATCTCCTGACCAAAGGTTCTTTTAAGATCTGCTCGGAATCTTTGGGGACTGCCTGCTTTGAGACCACATGGGCTAGACTTTGTCCTTGACCAGAGCAGACCACAGGATATCAGCTGCCTCCATGGATTCGCTCTCCTTGTCAGTCCATGATAGAGTGAGGCTGAGGACATTTGCTGTGCGGTCTACGGTGAACGTCAGCTGATCATGAGACAACACCCCGCGGAGTTGAAGGGGCCTGGCCCGTTGGCTCTAGCGGGTCCTCCTCCGCCTCCGAGGAGCAAAAGAACTCACCGAGTGAAACCACTGGAGCCTCTGAACAGAGTGAACCCAAGTCAGAAAGAACAGGAGGCTCCGGGTGGTCCTGTCTGGGGGGGGGGCTGAGCAGGTGGGGGTGTGTGTGCTAGAAAGGCAGGAGGGGAAGCAGATGGACCTGCTCGGCATGCCCCATCTTTGGGGTGCTTGGCAGCGGCTTTCTTCCCTTTGCTCTCCTTTCTGGGCGGGGAGCGGTCTGGAGAACGCGAAGACGAGGAAGAGGAGGAGGGATATCTCCATCTCGACTTCTTGTACCTCCTGGACTGTTCTGGGAGAACCACCAGGGAAGCCACAATACTGTAAGCCAGGGACTCATGGAAATTGGGGGACAGCGCTGGCACAATAGGTATATACTGAGGTAGTGGAGGCATAAAGAGCCCCTGTATTCCAGGCAGCACACCTGTATTCCAGGCAGGCGTTGAAGTTGATGTTTTAGAGGACCACTGAGTTGTGGGCAACTCCTGGTTGACTTCACCGACACCTCCCTGAATACCTCTATACAGTTCTCTTGGTAGAGCTACAGAAGCGGATTTCCAATACCTACTCCTCGGGAGAGCCTGGGGTTTGAACCAGCAACCTTTGTCTTTCTAGGCAGTTTGCTCTACCTTTGAGCTACAGCCACCCCCAGTGGGATTCGGGTTGCTGGGACCGCAGTGGCACTTGGAACAGAAGGGGTTCCCTTGGCCCTGGGTGCCTTGGCATTCTTCCGAACCTTAGGCCTGCTAGGCTTGACCATGGTGGTCGGGGGCTCAAGCATTTCAGGAGGCAAATCAGTACCCTAGAAGGGTAATGGTATACCATTGCCCCCCCCCCCCCGTTTTGGGGGGCTTAGTGGCGATGGTAGAGCAGCCAGTAAGCTGAAAGAGAGGAAAGGAGGGGAGAAGAGAAATAGCATTAGGCCCCTGGAAGGCTACCCGTATGCGCACCCCCCCCCCCCTGAGGCCTAAGTGGACTGGTAGAGGCCCCAGACTAGGCCTTGCCATACTTGCCATAGACCGCTTTAGCTGGCGTGGGGATATGACCTGAAGTTGACGTGGGTGTCAATCATGATGGACTACCCAGCACCTGTAGTGGGGATATGGCCTTAGATACCTGCGGTGCTATGCCGTTAGGTATGCCTTCGACCCCACAAAATGGCGGCGCCCATGGGAAGCACATGGGCACCAACCAAGATGGCGGCGCCCATGGGAAGCACATGGGCATCAACCAAGATGGCGGCGCCCATAAGCCGCACGTGGGCGGAAGGCAATATGGCGGCGCCCATACAAGCCACGTGGCACCCGGCAGGAATGGCGGCGCCCATGTGAGCCGCATGGGCGCCGGTAAGAATGGTGGCGCGGGATTGAGCGCTGCTGATGGCGGCCGGGGCTGCGGCGACGGGCCGGTGCCTAAGCGCACGGGTGGGCAGCCCGTCGCATACTGGAGAACGGGCCCTGTGCCCATAGAGCCGGCGCTCCGAGAGCTGCTTGTGGCGGCCCCAGTGCGTGGGGGATACGCGCCGGCAGCGACGCGCAGGTGCCCAAGCGTGCGGGTGGGCGGCCCGTCGCATACTGGCGAACGGGCCCTGTGCCCATAGAGCCGGTGCTCCGAGAGCTGCTCGTGGCGGCCCCAGTACGTGGGGGATACGCGCCGGCAGCGACGCGCAGGTGCCCAAGCGCGCGGGTGGGCGGCCCGTCGCATACTGGCGAACGGGCCCTGTGCCCATAGAGCCGGTGCTCCGAGAGCTGCTCGTGGCAGCCCCAGTGCGTGGGGGATACGCGCCAGCAGCGACGGGCCGGTGCCTAAGCGCGTGGGTGGGCAGCCCGTCGCATACTGGCGAACGGGCCCTGTGCCCATAGAGCCGGCGCTCCGTGAGCTGCTCGTGGCGGCCCCAGTGCGTGGGGGATACGCGCCGGCAGCTCGGAGCCCTGCCAAGGCGGTCGCTTACGGGCGGCACGCACCTCGAGCCGCTGCTGTCCACGGCTACCGGCTAGGGGCCGGGAATGGAGGTTGAGCAAGGCACGGCGGAGACGGTTGCGGAGCCAAAAGTTAAAGGGCTAACGAGGTGGCCGAGGGGAATCCCAGGGGGGGGAGTGAGGGGGGAATCACCCTCTGGGAGCCGAAAGAGCTGGGAAGAGAGGGCCGCCCGCTGCGGGGGAGGATCCCCTCGGCTCCCGGTGAAGGCGCCCGGCAGCATCAGGCAGCCGGCGCCACTTGCGGAGGAAAAGGAAGGGAACCCCAGGCCAGTAAGGGGGGGGGGAATCCCAGGTAGTGGCCAGGGGGAATTCCTGGGGAATCCCATGGTCTCCCAGGGCCAGGAGGATTCCTCCCACGAAAGGGGACCCCTAATACTTACCAAGAGGGGAGAATCTAGTCAAAGACTGAAGAACCTAAGGAAAAAGGAGAAAGAGGTTGTAGACAAACTTCACCAGCTCTCGTTCTGCTGAGCGTCGAACGAAAATGTCTGGGGAAGCTAGCCTAGGAAGCCCCTTTATCGGGCAGCCGCCACCTAGTGGCGAAAGTTTGAATCGTTCGAGCTGAGCAAGTAGACGAAGATAACCCATCGTGATCCTACCCTGAACCCACGGAGAAAACACATTCAATGCTAGGAGTAATTAGGAAAGGAATAGAAAATAAATTGGCAAGTATCATTTCGCTTCTTTAGAAGTTTATGACGAAGCCGTATTTGGAATATTCTGTACAATTTTGGTCACATCTCAGAAAGGATATTGTGAAACTGGAATAGGGGCAGAAAATGGCAACCAAAATGATCAAGGGACTGAAACCCCTTCCTGTGAAAGCAGCCTAGATAGCTTTAAGAAAGGATTAGACAAATTCATGGAGGATCCACGGCTACTAGAACGGATGCCTAGACATCGCCTCCAAGTTGGTGAGACAGGCAGGATGCCTCTAAAGGCCAATTACAGGGATCTGATAGCAGGTGAAAGTCTTGCCTATATCCTGTGTTTGAGATGCCCAGAAGCAACTGGTGGGCCACTGAGTGAGACAGGATACCAGACTAGATGGGCTGTGGCCTGATCCAGCAGGGCTTCTATTATGCTCTTATGTTCAGGGAAATATTCACTTGCAATGCTGCAGAAAATCTTCCTTCTTACCCAATTCAGTATCAGTCTGTTTACAGATCCATGTACCTCCCACATATACTGATCCCAGGCTCTAGCAGGCTTCAACAATTTTGGAAACACTGGATCAACCGCCGGCAGTTCCTGTTTTCTACTCAACCTCTTTCAAATGTGAAAACATGTAAGAACATTACCACACATGAGGCTTAATGAAAATATACAAGTCAATTTTATTCACACAATACAAGTACTTGTTCGTAGCATACAGATAAAACCAATTGTAAAAATGTGTGTAGCAAAACAGCAGATCAGAAAAGTGAATGTACTTAGAAGTCAAGAGTTCAAAATGCGCAAACAAAAATATTCCGTCTCCTGATTGTGTACATAGCTATTTTACCCCTAAGCTATCTTCCTCAAATTACAGTATCGTAAATTATTACAGCAAAATACAGTACCTACAAAGATAACAGCAATCCATAAGAAACAATTCATGTCACTCAGTCTTTGATATAGACTAATCTACTTTTAAAAGCTGCATTCATTCAAGTAAATTTCTAAGCTTGTTCGTGCAGTATTACTAACCTATGTTACAGGGTTTTTTATTTTTCATAATTGAACATGTACTGATTTAACAAGCATGCAAGATCTGATGGCAATAAGCAGCAGCCAGAATTCTATGAAGCAAACATACCACTTTATCATTCCTATAGTCAAGAGGAGTAGCACAGTGGGTGTTTTTTAAGGGAGTTCTGCACTGGCTATAAACTAGTAGTTGGACTAGGAGCCCCCCTTCCGCTTGCCAGTGTGGTCTAAGGCAGGGTTTCCCAAACTATGGGTCGGGACCCACTGGTGGGTCGCGAGCGAATATTGAGTGGGCCCTGCCTGTAGAAGTAAGTAATTAAAAATTGTATTAAAACTTTGTTATTTGAAAAGTCCTTTATTCATATTGGTAACGGTTAAATTTCCTAGAGGTGGGTCCCGAGTTGGTAAACTTATATTAGATGGGTCATAGCCCAGACAACTTTGGGAACCACTGGTCTAAGGGATGCCAGGGGTGGCATTACAAGCATTTGCAAGGGAAGCTCCCAGTATACTTGCTGTTCTGCTATTCCAGCCAGTGCAGAATTGTCCAAAGTCTTTTCTTAGAGCTTAGAAAAATCTATCAATTTACAACACACTTATTGTTACTTGTCAAATCAAGTTTTTTACAAACTGTAAAAAAGTGCATCATTATTATATACTGTCAAGTTGAATGAAAGATATCAGGGCAGAGCTCTACCATGGCTGCCTACTTTTCCAAAATTTAGCAACTTTTCTTTTAACAGAATGAATGAGATAAAGTACATTACTTCATATTTCAGAATAAATGCTCAGCATTATTTAATGGAAAAACTTACCTTATATTAATGGAACTAAAGAAATGTTGTGTACTAAACACAGTCTGAAAACAGAGACCAATTGTAAAGCCTCTACTTTGCCAATCTCATATACAAATGCTGTGCACCAAAGACCTCTCACACCCAGGACATTTAAAATCAGACTGTAGCTCCACAGAACATCCATATCAGTTAATACTTCCAGTGCAGGCTTATCTTTACCATATTGGGACTGTTCCAAAAGTTATTTTAAAAACCTTATCTCTCCAATGAAACTGAGAGCAGTGAAATGGTGCCTACAGCATTGACATTCTGTATTACTACATTATGCACTGAATGTATACTGTACTATTTTGCACTCTCTCATGCTGGCAAGACACGAACTTTCTATTAAGTACCAATCAAGCACTTATATACGACATGATAAGATTTCTCTGAGCTGAATCTTCTTTCTTCCGACATTTTGCTCCCAGGCATTTTCTACTGTTGATGCTACCTGGTCTGGTGGCGAGGTGAAGCCACTGTAGATAGAAGGTTCAGCTCAGAGAACTCCCATGATGCAGCATTCTGAGCTGCAGATATTCACAGCTATAGTAAGCATTTATATATCCATTGGAAAAAGAAGAATGAAACTGAGCAAGGAAAAGCTCTAGGACTTAATCTGCGGCATTTCACAAGAACAGAGACAGTAGATCTGATCTTCTTTTTCTTGTTCATGTTAAAGAAGTAAAAATATGAACTGGCAGCATCATCTATGGAATTGCTGCATAAGGGGAGTTGGTCAAAGCTCAGCTGTCATAGGTTCAATCCTTGAGAACATTTTTTTTGCCAAGAAAAAAACAGAAGGGTGTGTTCATGTAGCTGCCTCCCAGCTTTAGCAACCTTTGAAAGTATTAACAACATCCTTTACCAATACTAAGGAAATCTAACAGCATTCTCTGTGAAAGCAGAGATGTGTCAATGAACCTTCTTCACACCCTACTCAAGGAATAACCTAACTAGTAGATTATTTGCACACACACACATACACAAAAATTGAGCTCAA
Organism: Aspidoscelis tigris stejnegeri; assembly: GCA_023333525.1. NCBI lineage: Eukaryota > Metazoa > Chordata > Lepidosauria > Squamata > Teiidae > Aspidoscelis > Aspidoscelis tigris. The sequence continues at coordinate 102,303,865 of JALMGA010000001.1, forward strand.
CGTGCTGAGTTTAACTTTGGTACTAATGCTGTGAGACCAGAGATCATGGTTCTCCTGGGTTTCACCTTCCACTGACATGGTTTGGACTTCTGAAAGAGAAGCACCCAGCTAGAAACATTAAACTCTTTACAGTCCCAAGGACTGAAATTTCCTTCTAAAGTTTAACTTTGGTTGTGGTCACACCTAAGGGTTAATCCAGCTTCAGTCCACATTCAGAGCAAGAGAACACATCAGCAAAGTGACCAGTAATTTTCTTTCTGCATTATCTATCCCAAAGGTGAATTTCCAGTTATTTAACACTGGAAGAAAACAGCTTCTCACTTTGCTGATGTATTCTCTCACACTGAAACTGGACCGAAGCTGGATTAAACCTTAAGTGTGACCACAGCCTTTGACAATTAAAGACACTAAGCAATTATCCACTTATTGAAATTTCTTTCTCATTCAAATTAGAATGGCTCAATATTCAGAAGTAAAGAAGAAATGTAAAACAATTCCCCCATAATTCTTTTAACTGTAGTGTAGTAGTACAAATACTAAATACTGTCCTTGGAAGTTCTCCATTGTTTTCAGTATCTGCTTTTAATTAGCTAAAAAAGCAGCATGCAAGTTTCATGCAAAACAGTCTAATTTTTTTCCTTAGAACTACCATACACAATTTCCATTAAAATCATGTAGTCTGTTCATCCATGTAAGGATTTGTACATATGCACATTGCTTCAGTAAGAAACATGTGCAACTTAATTCCTGCTCAACTTAATATTTTGTTTCTATTCATTGATAAATATACTAGATACCATAAAGCCAACTGATGTTTGCTACTGGCTTTAGCCAAATTGGATTGAAATTTGTTTTCTGCTCTACCCACTGAAAGGTATGAGTACAAGCTCTTTTCTGCACTTACCATGAGTCATAATAACTGAACCCACTGATCTGGATTGTGTAGAGACATGGGCTGGAGCTGTGATGTCTGCAGATCAGCAAGAGGTTTCCAGAGACTAGGAATGGAAGTTCCTAGCCTTAGAACTTGGGGGAGGGTTTTTTTTTTGGCAATGTGCTATATTATACCACTGAAAACCAGCCCCCATCAGTTCCAGATCAGAGGTATGCCAGCTGCATGCCTCTTGTTATCTGGAACAACGCCCTTAATCTTGTAGAACTGATTACAATAGATCCAGATTATTTATTTTATTATAAATAATAAAGAGCTTCTTAATCCACATCTGGCTCCATTTTGTGCAGGCAGAGCAGGACTAATGAGGGGCAGAGCCTCCTTGATCTGCATTAGCATATGGACAGGAAGTCCATGATCTGGATTAAGAGGCTCCTTAATCTGGATCTAATGTGGATGCTGAAAGGGCCCATCATCACTGGAAGAGACAAATAATTGGCCCAGTAGGCAGTGGACAATCATAGTAATTTTGTTCTCAGAAAACAGTGGTTAATTGGAAAATTCAGACTGGAATTGCTTCTGTCTTCTGTAGGAAAGGATCTTGATCGGATACTGTTAAAGTAGCCTTCTAACAAATTCTACCACTGGGAAAATATCAGACGTTTTGTGATGGCTTTGAGGGTTCTCTGGCAAGGAAGTACCAGTGGCCCCTTTAATTTGAAAAACGTGACTCTTGTAAACATATTTCTCACATTAGCTCACAGTTACTTGAAGGCTCTTTATAAAGGAAAAAGACAATACCCGTCCTCATACTGGAGCAGGTTCTAGAGAAGGAGAAAAGCAAGTGAATTTTCACTGCCACAGAGATATGTATTACTGATACTGAAGTAGCCTTAATTGCAGCTACAAGTGCTGACAGTACCAAATCTTACTCCATTCCGTCTTTGCAGATACAATGGAACAGATCTGTGTTATGAAAGTACAACATTCATTATCGGTTTCATGCATCTTAACTTCTAAAAGATTCACATTTGGAAAAAATGCAGAATAACAATGAAGCAGCCTATCCATAGACATTTTAATCAAGTAGCTATAAGGATAGTCCTTCAGAAATACTTAGATGATTCGGGAAGAGAAAGTGCCAGTTCAAACCCTGAACTCACAATTCCAAGATTCGGAGTGCAAAAGATGATCTAGAGCGAATATCCAGGAACATCACAAGCGACAATCACTTAACATTTAAATTTCTTAAGCTCAGATATGCACAGGTTTTATCAAGTACATGAAACTGTCCTGATCAATTGCATTTTGTATTTGGTTTTGTACACAAGTACTTAAACATGAATTGCTTTTTACTGCATCTAAGCAAGGCTGTAAAGACAATTCAACATATCTGACATAATTACCAAAAGCATTTCTAAAAGTATCTTGCAAACGTCTGAAAATTGTAAAACATTCAGCACATTTTTCAATCATTGCATGAAAGTCATGTCAGTTTTGTCCACAAAGTTAAGACAACCACATGATACTTGACAAAAATAATCTTAAAGTACACTGAGGTTGCTTAGTTGCACAACTCTTAATTTTCAGCATTTTTCCAACTGTCAACAACTTCTTTACAACTGGACCTTGAGTTGAAATTATAAGAAGCACCATCATTTCAGTGCAATGGGCATGTAGCCTCTGCACCAGGACTAGATACTTTTCCATTTTCAGGAATAATTAAGTGACTTTCTTCTTTCAGCTTCACCATTCGGAAGTCTTCTTTGACTTTTTCTAATAGATCTGGCTTAAAAATAATATCCAGAGCAGTCATTGCTAAAGCTTTCGCTGTTCGCAAGGCGTAAAACTGAGCTTCTTCTGCTCCTAGGATAAATTAAAAAAAAAACAGAAATGCAATTTAATACAGAAACATGAAAATTACACAGCTGTGTATATAAGCAGAACCTTCTAGTCTATCCATATCCTGTTCTCAGAGAGCCCCTCACTCATTCTTTCACTTTCCAATCATTTTCTCTGCTAGAAACACGTTCATCATTGTAAAAGGGTGAAGCTCTCCTGGGATTTATGATTAAAAGAAAAGAATATAGCACACAGGAAGGTTGATGCTAGGAAGAGCAGCAACAACAGAATGAAGACTTTTAAGTATCACAGCTTCACTGGACATAAAGATCAGAACAGTTAATGTCATGGTTTTTAGTGTTATTCTGCAAGGATGACAAAGTGGGAAATGTGTAGACTCTTTTGAACTTTGTTGCTGGAGAAGGTACTTCAGAAAATCACAGATGGCTAGAAAAGACCAGTCAGTGGATTCCTCACCAAATAAAACCTCAATATGGATTAGAAATGCAAATGACGAGGCCTAAACCATTGTACTTTGGACATATAATGACAAGACCAAACTCCCTGGAAAACACGATGATGTTAGGAAAAATAGAAGGGAGAAGAAGAGCTCAGCTAGGTAGCAGACAGATAGACTCAATTAAGGCAGCAATGAAAACCTCCAGGTCATAGGAGACAGGTCAGTCTGGAGGAAGTCATGGCATCCAGCTATCAAGCAAGGTTTAAAAGGTTGTGACAGTTAACATCCAAGCACTCTTCGTTTCCTTAACCTTGACCCTAGCCCAAGGATTATAAGTAGTTATAATCCATACATAGTTATATTTAGACCTGAAGAATATGTATCTTCTATTCTATAGCACTAATATTAGCCTAACAGATACAAAGACATGCACAGAGAAAAAGCCTTCTCTATTTATACAGGCTTTTATCATATTTACAAGATTTCAAAATTTCCTTCGACATTGACAACTGGATAACAGCCCTATTGTCCTAGTGAACCTGAGGATACAGTGACCACAAAAATCCAACCGTTTAATTTCTGTTGGAGTGGCTGGAGTGAGAAATTGGGATTTCAGTCCTGTAGATGTCTACTGGATCTATTCGCAAGCTGACCACTAAAGACCTTTGAATTACCGTATTTTCCGGCGTATAAGACGACTGGGTGTATAAGACGACCCCCAACTTTCCAGTTAAAATATAGAGTCTGGGATATATTCGCCATATAAGAAGACAACACCTGGAGTATAAGATGACCCCCGACTTTTGAGAAGATTTTCCTGGGTTAAAAAGTAGTCTTATATGCCAGAAAATACAGTACTCTGCTTATCTTTTTTGTTTTGATGCTCTGCACTTTTGTTTGCATCTTAATGCCATTTTAACTGAATGCCATTCATTATTATATATGGTCTTACTTGCAATACTGTTGTTTTCAATGATTTCACAGTAAACTACACTGAGCCTTAAATAAATAGGCTAAAAATCCACATCCACTTCTGAAAAATCCAAAATAAAAATAAAGCAGATTCTTCTGAATCAAAAATCTTTTCTTTGCTTGTGCCATTCAGTGTTTGTGTTAGTTCAGTGACAACATACAAGACTGTCCTAATTTACACATTCAACCTTTTCCCCAGTTCAAAAGATGTATCCACATCACTATTTTTCCTGGGAATCTAATATCAAGAAACTATGCAAACAAATCCAATCCTTTAGGTACAGTTTACAATTATTGCCTTATTTCCTTCTCAGAGGTCTATTATGTATCTCAAAACAAATGTGTGGATATGAGCAACTCAATTTCAAAAGCATCATGATTTTTTTTTTGCTTTATTAATCAACAAGTTACTTCCAACTTTCAACAAAAGGAAATATCCAGAAAAAGCAACAACAACAATTCCATATAACTTATACATAACTAACACACTGCCTACTGCCTCAGGCGACGAACATGGTCAATTCCATCCTGAAGAATACTTGGCACTAATACATTTCTGGGATCTAACAGCTTGCTCCAAATGTCTACTACTTTTATTTGTTCTCCCACATATATGTAAGTGTCATGATCCTTCAACAAATCATAACCTACCCAATGTAACTGCTGTGGTACCAGCGTACATCTGTAATGTCCTGGAGAGATGGATGCAGGAAATCTAAGAACTGAATTCAGGACAGGTACACAGGCATTCACAAATACAAGCTGATTTACAACTCACTAACCTGCAGCTGTTGTGTACTGCTCAGTATGGTTCAGTGCATCGGCGCCAATATAAAAGTAAGGATGAATTCCAGGAACAACAAAGCTAACATTTCCAAAGTCTGTAGAACCTATGAAAATCCAACACGCCAGCACTTTAAATATATCAGACCACACTATCAAGAACAAACTACATAATATTGCTGAGTCATGCATGGTCTGCATTAGCTATGATCTGCAGACTTCATATTAAATGCAATCTGTGCATTTCCTTTTTTATTCTTAATATAGGGCCTTTTTGCACTTTGAAGACTGGGACTGCTGTGCATACTCCAGCACGGTGCTTTCGCATATCACTCCATACTGGAGTGGCTCTGACTATGCACGGCCATCTTCATGTCTAGTAGTTAGAGCAATAAAAACTGCTGCATTGGGGACTGCTGCAGCATCATGCACTACATCAGTTATTGCTGTGGTGAGTCAGATGGTCCCAGTTGGGCCCTTATACACAAGTCAGTGGTTTGAAATAAAAATTGTACAAATCAGTAATTCCCGTTATTAATAAGGGTTGTAACTGTTCTCCGTGGAAGATCTAAGGTAAGTGATGGTACTGTGAATGAGCATGGTGCACACGAGGTCACATGGACTCATGCTCCTCACAGATTCATTCACAGAGTAGGCTAAAATGGTGACAGAGCACACTGTGGGATGGAGACGAGTTCTTTTACCCACTCGGATGTGGCTCCCTCCTTGGGAGACATATTAAGGCAGCTTCCAGATTAGTGGATTAATTCTGCAGATATAGAAAAATACACAGTTTACTTGCCGTGAAGCTATGGCTCCTGGTTCCCCACTCCCAACGGAGGTCCGCAGCTTCTTCCTCAGCGGCTGCGAGACTTCCATGGCACACGTGGTGAGGCACATGTCACATGGGAAGGGGCAGCCAATGGGAGCTGAACTGCAGATCAGCTCTCGTTCGCTGTTCTCACAGTCCTGTCTGGACTGGCAGGAACATTCAAATTTACCTTACACTATGGAGCGAGTGTTGATTGTTCCACAGTAAAGTAAATTCGAAGTAGCGGCCACATAATGCACCGCTGCTATGGAGGATCGGCCGTCAAGTGTGACGCCCATGACTCAGCTGCGCATTCCAATCTGCAGCTTTCTTAAGTCTAGACACATCTCAAGTGCCAAAGGGAACTTGATAAAAGCACCAGACTGCACTTCAATGAGCTACAGTTCAGAACATTACTACTTCATACTGTATACGACCACAATGAGCTACAGTTCAGAACATTACTACTTCATACTGTATACGACCACAATGAGCTACAGTTCAGAACATTACTACTTCATACTGTATACGACCACAATTGGTTAGAACACTTATGAACAGAGAACTTTTGAGACATTTACAAATAACTTAAGAAGCAGCAGCAGCAATAACAGGCTTTTACCTCCATGAGAAACACAATCTATAAGGTTACAGGTTAAGCGAAAGTACACAGATGAAATATTTTGAAATAAAACTCAAAAATTATGATGCAGATGTTCTAGCAATACCTGACAGCCCATTCAAATTATCATCAGGAATGAAATCCATGCCGAGCTTTTTCCCATTCTCCATGTAAGCTTTTTCCAGGCTCTTGTTAGGCAGGACATTGTAGTAATCATTTGCACCCCCTTTTAATTCTACCTAAACAAACAAACAAAAATATTACCTGTTGATTCACAAAAGTATCAGATCTAATCTTAATCAAAACATTTATAGTTCAGTCCTATGAATGTTTCCTTTTGAAGTCAATCCTGTTATGTCCACTGAAATATATACAACAGTGATGTCATGGTGAAGTTCCAGAAACATTTACTTTGGGATGGACGCTACTGGACCTAACAGGTCTCTTGTTTCTAAAGCTATGGTCACAGCTTCACTTTAATCTTCCTTCAGTCCATCACTGAAGCCGCTTTGAGTCGCCTTAAATGGGTGAGAAAAGTGGGGTAGAAAAGCCAACTCTTCTTTTTCTTAAATTGTACTCTCTTAAGTTCCGATTTTTGCAGGTCTGAAGCCATTGTAGAGTGTTAATCCATTATTCAATTTTCAGGTGTAATGGGGAAGAAGACAAAAGGGGGCTGAACCATTCTATAGTGGGTGGATACTGCATGAACTTGTCTTCCTTTTTACCCAATGTGTGATGACACGCTGTTGAGTCACAGAACTTTTATCCTATTAGATCGCAGGGGGCGTTGCGATAGTGGAGAGGGTAGAGATCTTAAAAAGTCTTGTAAAGGAACTTCAGGGTGGGAAGAAAAAGGTGCAGGCATAGCGACCCAAGCTGAGGATGAACTGAGGAAGGATTGTCAGATATTGGGTGTGATCGAAGTTAGTGCATTTTGAGTCCTGTTTCTTAATAATACAGATCATTTCAGCAAGGTGTGACCACAGCTTAAGTAAACATAAAAGTTACCTTCTTATGAACTAAACAAGCAGAGAAACATCCCAAATGTAAAAATCTAAGAATGGGAACATTTGAAACCAAGGCATAATTTTAAGGAAAGTCTTTAGGATCAGCACATTTAATTTTTTTGTTTCTTCCCACCTTATTAAAAAGTTCCCTGAAATCTACCTATTATGGAAAGTACTAAGAACGCTCCATAGGAAAAGTAGAGCCTAACGCTGAGCCTTTGGGATTTAGAAGATTATGGAATAACTCATACTGTAATACATCCAAGTTATGACTTTTCATAGTTGAATTTTTGGATATATCTGCGATGTTGACATGGCACTAAGATAATCAGAATGTAGTTGATTTACAGTTACAACTATATGAAGAAACTATTTCAAAGGATGAGATACTCGCAATTACGATAATTAAAATAATCAAATTTCTCACTTTTCTTGAACCATTAGTCCACATTATAATTTCAAAACAATCTTGACTGATCAGAAAGAACCTTACTTTGCATCCTGTGGCCAAGGCTGCGGCTTTAAAACAGTTCTCTGCTTTTTCTGTCAGGATGGAGAGTTCCCTTAATGATGGAGCACGCAAGTAAAACTCTAATTCAGCATAAGAAGGAATGATATTAGGTTTCACACCTCCATTCTTTATTACACCTACAAGAGAGGAGAGCCATCTTATTAAAACAGAGCTATACAAAACTGGGTTACCAGCAGGGTCTAGCAAAATAGAAAGGTCAGAATTCTGATTTTCATGTACATGGTCCAACTTCTTCATACACGGTTGTGGTTTAAACCTCTTGAGTTTAGGATTATGTGTGAACATAACCAAAGTGCACTGAATAAACAGACTCTTAAAAGTTTTGTAGCTCTCAAAAACACATAAACATTATAGTATCAACATTTCAAACAGAATATACTTGTTTAAACAATGCCTGAAGTATCACTTGCTTGACATAAGATTTAATGAAGATCTCACCATGTACTCTCCATGTTGGTTTCATTTGCTGTCTTAAAACTGACAGATTGTTGTATGCAAGAACAGCAGCATCTAATGCATTTACTCCTTCCCAAGGGTAAGCAGCAGCATGAGAAGCTTTTCCATAGTATTTCACAGTCACACTAGGAAATAAAAGCCATCACTTGTTTTTAAACATTTTTTAGAAATAAAAGTATCCCTTTGGCTTAATTTAACTTTGATGTATGTGTATAATGCAGTTCATTACCTCGTATCTCCATAAAAAGTTGGGGAGGAAAAGGCCTAGAGTTTTTCAAGAAGGCTAATGAGCACAGCTTCCATACACATGAGAAGTATTTTTCTGCAGAAGGTTTGACATAAGTGAACCCCAGACTGAGAAAGGTATGCTCAACACAGAAATTAAGTTCTCTGAAAATACATAACTAGTTTCTGAGAGATTTAGTTTCTCTACCAGACATCAATAGCAAAGCAAACATTTCCAAAAGAAGAATAGCACACAAAAAACTTGTTAATTTGTTTTCAAATTTTGTTTCCTCCAGAATTCCTGATAACCCTCCTTTCACCTTTTCCACTTAGAGAGCAAAGCCTATTAATTTAATCAAACAGTAAAGCACAGAGACAAAAGAAAGCATGCACAGACTAGGGTGACATCCAGTGACATCTGCCAGCAAATGCAACACAAATCTGCTGACATCATGGGATCCTTTCTCCTTGCCATTGGTGCCCAATATACTGTACAAAATAATTCCATGGGAGTTCCTCAACCATTCAGAGCATTAAATATGTTGGGATTCAGCAGAAAAGGAGGGAGGAAAATCTGCTCATTTTCACTTTTAAGTTTTATTAACCAGAAACCATTTCTGCATCACAAGTAACAAAATGCATAACTAATCTGAATATACCACAATTAAAAAACAGAACGGAACACTCACCACAACTTACTGAGCTCTGATTTTTATACGGAATTAGAAGCAAGCTAAATACGATGTCCTGTACGTCCACGTTTCTTACTAAACTTCAGACAAAAAGGCCCACAAACAAACAGCAACTGAAAACCACTGCAGTAAAGGCCTGGCAGAGCATTAAAAAGGAAGAAACACAGCGTTTGGTGACGTCTATGAGACCTCGGGCAGTCATTGCCAACAAAGGGTTTTCAACCAAGTATTAGAAATTAACATTTTATTTACAATTATTTAATTTGTCCAATTACCTTTGAGCCCCTGAAATGAAGGGATTGAGTTTTAAAAATGCTTTAGTTCCTCAAATTTTTATGCAATCATTTTGTTCAACCCACTGAATTAAAACTGAAAGCCTGAACTTCAACTACTGTATTTTCTGGCGTATAAGACTACTTTTTAACCCAGGAAAATCTTCTCAAAAGTCGGGTGTCATCTTCTTATACGGCGAGTATATCCCAAACTCTATATTTTAACTGGAAAGTTGGGGGTCGTCTTATACACCCAGTCGTCTTATACGACGGAAAATACGGTACATCTGAATTATTTTGTTCAAAATCCATTGTGGTAATGTACAGAACAAAAATTCAAAAAATATTGTCTCTGTCCAAGTATCTATGGGCCTAACTTCAGTTCTGCCATTTTTTCTCACTACGTTTTACAGATTTGTTGCTTTGTTTCAACTATTTTAGTCTTGTCAACTGCTTCCAGTTTTTAATTAATAACGATATAAAGATACGTTAAACAAAAAATGAAATACAAAGTTTTTGTTTGTTTATTTACATTTCTACTCTACCCTGTCAGGATGGGTTATAATAAAATCAGTAGCAAGAAACAATTTAAGTTGTCATCACTAAAACAAAAAAAAGTGTCTGAAAGGAGACTGAAAAGTATGTTTTCAGCCAAAGGCCAAGGCAAAAATCCATGTCTTCAGTATTGCTCTTGTTCAGTCAATCATGTCCGACCTTCTGTGACCCCATGGCCCATGCAACCCCAGGATCTTCTGTTCTCTTCCGTCTCCCAAAGTCTGCCCATGCCAATGTTTGTGTGTCTTCACATACATGTAAATATATACAGCGGTGATGGCCAACCTATGACACGCGTGTCACAGGTGACACGCCAAGCCCTTTTGGGTGACACACATGGTCATCCTGGCACCTGGGCGTGTAGTGCTTGCTTGTTCCTGAAGTGTACGAAATACCAACTTTCAATTGAAGATTTAGCTACAAAAGTCACTAATGTAAAGAATTGTTTGTTTTTGCTTTTAATAAAATACATATAGCAAAAATATAATTTTTTTTACTAGAGCTACAAATATCACAAAATTATGGATATTTCTAGATGTGACACAGCACCCGAGTTAAACTAGGTTTTCTTGCGAATTGTGACACACCGAGCTCAAAAGGTTCACCATCACTGATATACAGGGAAGGGTCGACACACCTCAGAAGGTTATTCACAGCCCGGTGACCGAAATAAAGCACTCTTATGTGCTCTTATATACCCTTAACTGTTGACAGAAGAGGTATACAAAAAGGTCCTTTCCCACTGATCTTAACTGGCAGGCAGGGGCGGCTGCCTCTAGGGGGGCCACAACCATCCAGGCACTGTGATCATCCAGGCACCATGAGAGGAGAAAATTGGAATGAATGTAAATGGGAAATTGCCCCACCAAACAGCACTGCTTGTCATTGTGTTAACTGAAAGCAGAAGCACATGTGGATTGCTTGCTGTTTGTTCGCTAAAACTCTGCTTTAGACAAGAAAGCTGACTGGTGGAAACTGGTGGATCCACCTCCATCCTTCTCCCTTGCCTGCATGGCCTGTTGCTGTTGCCACCATTTTTCAGTTGAGGCTACACCAGAGAAGTCAGTCTTTTCAGGTTGCGTGGGGTGAAGAACCAGGAGTCTGCACTTCTGGGCCTTCTGTTCTTCTCCCCACAACAAAATGCCCTGGGGAGTAGGTGGGACTGAGGAAAGAGCATTGACTAGCCCAAGCCACCCCTGGCCGGTTTCATGGAGGACTGCAGAATCAAACCTGGTATTCTCAGATAAGAATCCAGCTCCCTAACCACTAGACCAAACTGGCTGGTTATATAAAAGGGGCAGAGAGCTGGCTTGCTGCCGAGTTCTCTCTTTTGCTAAGAGAAGTACCATCCTTCTCTTCATTGTCTCATTCTCTCTTTCTGGCTTGAAAATAGTTGCCTGCTTATTTGTTTGAATCTGTTGTTGTGATTAATTGCTTATATTTTAATTTGGTGAATAATGCTGCTTATTTGTTTGATTTTGGTGTGTTAAATAATTACTTGTTTGAGTGGTGTGCTGATGGAGGTGGGTAAAAGAGGGGGTACTTAAGGGGGGTTGTGCTGATTGAGGAATCTATTATTGTGCTTTGGTTTTCTGTGGCTGCTTCTGGAATCTGGAGGGGGTCTGGGCAGTTGGGGCGCACTGCTGAATATTTAAGAAGCTCTGTCCAGAAGTTAACTTGTGGTTGCCGAAGTTTCCTTCTACTTTAGCTGTTACTCACTGCCAACTAACTACTGATTACTTGTTGCTTATCTGAATCTGGTGGTACTATCAGCACTGTGGGTTCTCTTCTTAATTTGTAACTTTATGGTGGCAGTGTTGACCAGGAAGGGGAAGGCCAATGGCAAAAATGGTCAGATGCACTTTGGCTTGGCTTTTTCTGCCAGGTAACAGGAAACTGATAGGGCTGCCTGCCACTCTGCATAAGACAGGTGTAGTTTCTTACCAATGGCTGGAGCAGGAAGAAAAGGTCCTGTTGGCTCTTGGATAGGAAGATAGTTGGACAGGGTCATTTTCAAGGATCTGTGCTTGCAGAAGTTTCCTTCTGCTTTGGCTGAGTGTTGCTCGCTGGCAACTTTACTGATCTAAGCAGATCCTAGCCATCACAGTGAGTAATAAATGTTTTTATGCTGTGCCCAAGGACCATGAAAGCTGAAAAATACAAATACTTTTTGAAAGAAGGGATTGTATCAGCTCTTCTTAGGAGGAAAAACAGGAAAAGGTTTAGAAAGGGGGTAGGTACAGAAAGAGCAGTGGTGGTAATGTTAAGGGATAGTGCTGTGTCTGCAGATTTCAGAGATACTCAGACAAGTTTTACAACTTGGAAGCAAAACCAGATGCTGTCAGGGCTATTTTTGGAGCTGCGGCAATGACAACATGTGCCTCCTACAAATGCATCATTTGGAGTATTTTTTTCACTCAGAGGGTCTGTGGAATTTGCTGCCAGAAAAGATGGTAACAGCATCCAGCCTGGATGGCTTATTAGACAGATTTATGGATAAAAGGTGTATCAATGGCTACTTGAAGGGATGCCTAGGTACACCTTTCAGGCTGGGGGGGACGGACGGACAAGCAGGATGCCTCTGAGGCCATTTGCTGGAATTTGAGAACAGGAGAAGGTTTGCCATTGTCTCCGCTTGAGATGCCCAGAAGCAGTTGGCAGGCCACTGTCTGAGACAGGATGCTGGACTAGATGGGCTATGTCCTGATCTGGCAGGGTTCCTCTTATCTTATTGCTGTTTTGTGATGCTTTCACTAGCAATTTTTCTGCTACAAATCCTATAGTGCTTAGATAAGCCAATACGTGAGTGTAGACATAACATGCAGAAAAAGCAGGTTTACATTGTTATTCATTCCCCCGTGACCTCAGTAGCCCCACCCCATGACCCTTCCCCACCGTGCCTGTGAACACCCAGCCCTGAAGTCCACCAGCCACCCCTGCTGGCAGGCAAAGTGTTCCTCTATGTATTTGGGGCCCAATTTGCTTAGGGCTTTGTACGTCAATGTTATTGCTGAATAGCAAACTGGCAATCAGTAGAGACTGGCAAGACATGCACCCTGCCTGGAACACCTGTCAGCAGCATTAACAGAGGCAGATCTATATGAGAGGAAGTGTTCCTTTGCATATTCCAGCCCATTACTAATTCCAAGACACTGATCTAGCACCTCACCCACCTTTCCTGACTCAAATGAAACAGAACTGGCTATCATCAATGTACTGATGACACTTCACTCCAGATCTCCTGTTGACTTCTCTAACGCTCTGCTTATCCTGTTTCACTATTTTTCTAAGCTCTCATTTTGTTTAAATATATTAATTTCATATAGTTCTTACTCTATTGTGTGCTGTGGCACATTAGGGAACAGGCATGTCTTAAATTCAATAATACTGCTGATTTTGTGCCTTCCTTTAGGATAAAATTGTATTCACAGAAACTATGAAAAGAGAAAAAGCAGAATTAGTGAATGCCATTGCTTACCTCAAAAAGTAGCTAACCCGTACAATAAGCTTGCTATAGAGCAGTGATTAAAGCATGGATTAGAATCTGCAGTGTCTGTACTATTGAGAAATGCCACAATGCTGTTTGTTTCTGACTGCAGCCAAATTTTGGGATGGCACAATACTATGAAGAATTTGTGCTAAATATGAACTGAAATGTTTTAACAACAAAGATGGAAATTAAAGAGGGGTGGAGAAAAAAACCTCTAAATACAGCAGTTTAAAACATGCTGAGTAAAAAGGTTTCCCAAACGAAAGTCAACTTTTAAAAATGAAAAGTTCAGAATGTAACTAACTGTAAAACAGCTGATGTAGGTGAAACTCCTCTGTACCAGTATCTGACAGCATGACTGAAAGTAAACCCAAGCAAGATCTGCTTGGTTCAACCTGAAAGGGGACACCCAGGACACCACCTTAAATGCCCAGCCCATTAGGGTCACGTCAGGTTACAAAGCTCAACAACATGAACTGCACTAAAATAAAAGTACTGTAAAGCAAAGGACTTATGACACAGGCAACACCCTTCACAGAATCATAGAGCTGGAAGGGACCTCTAGGGTCAACAAGTCCAACCCCCAATGTTGTCATAATGCCAATATTCCTTAATCCTTATATATGTGACGATTAATACTCTGTATTACTTCCTTCCTGTTGTAATTTGGTAGCATCAAGTTGCAGTTGATTCCTGGTGACCACAGACACCTCCTTGGCAAAGATACGGTAGTGGTTTGCTATTACTTTCTTCTGGGGAGAAGACAGTGACTGAAACTGGAACTCTCTGCTGTCCAGGTAAATGTTGTTCTAGGGATCCACATGAGTTTTTAAAAATCTGATTCATACCGAATCGAATGCAAGAAAATTCGTATTCGCTCAAACAGATCCCCTTCTAATGTAGTAGGATTCAAATTCGATAAGAATGTTCAATATGATTTCGATACAAATGTTCGATACGAACTGCGTACGTATCCACTCTGGATGCATCAAATCTGCCCTGAATCTACTCTGAATCTGCTCTCAATCAACTTTGAATCCACTCTGGATCCGTTGCAGATATGGCTGGCGCAGCCGCTTTCCCACCTCCCCAGGTTCACCAACGTAACAAAGCTTCATACGAATGTTCCGAAGCATTGGATTTGAATGTGCCAACATTCAATTTGAATGCCTGAATTTGCCCGAATTCATACAAATGTCTGTTACGAATATTCATACAAATCCCTTTGCTGTCCTACCAAGCTCTAGAAAGCCCTCACTTCATTTCCAGAATATGCTCCAAAAAGGGGCATAGCTACAACGGAGCCAGGAGAGACACTGGGACACGGATCACCCCTAGAAGGACGCCGCTGCTGCTGATTCCATTGACTGGGATTCTGCATCCTGCCTACATCACGGAAAATAACCTGCTCATGGGGAACAGCACCTAGGCCCTCTTATCTGTTACTGCCAGCCTCATTTCCTGCTTGCCTCACTGCTACGGAACAGAATAGCCTGCACTATATTCCCTTTCTGGCTCTGGAGAGACAAAGATAAGAGAACTTTTAGAAAAGCAGGCAAAAACAGGCCTGAATTTGTAGCAGAGATATCTAATCAGGTAACCTTCCTCACGTAACACTGCTTTCTGAAAGCAGGCAGGAGGCTCACAGAATGAAGGTACACAGCCGGAAACATTCACCATCTAAGACATTGCAAATGTGGCTTAAGTTGCAGCAGATTTCAACTGAGTATGAGAAACAGAAAAAAAAACTTCCTTGCAGTAAGAGGGGTTCAAAAGTAGAGCCAGTTACCAGAGTAAGTACCAGCTTCTCCCTCACTTATGTTCAAGGCTAGACAGTCATTCATTGAGGTGGGTTTGATTTGTACCTCAGCATGAAGTAGGGAGCTGCATTAAATGGCCCACATCACAGCCCACCTACATTACCCTTGCCCATACTTTGTGCCCACACTTTGTGAAAATCTGTTTTAGATTATAACCAGAACTGGGTTCAAAATTTCTACTTCATAAATCTGGTACGTGAGGGGAAATCTCCTAGGAAATTTAAAAACTCTAAGTAATGTAAAATCAGAACAAGCAACGATGAATGAACAGATGATTTTATAAGAAATACCCTTAGGGTGTCTTTTCTGACTGCTGTAAAGGGACCCAGTCAAATAATCCTGCACTGCATAATGTTTTATTTGCATGAATAACATGAGCTAATTTAAGCAAATCCAGAACACAGAGAAATCAGCAAGCTAGGAAGATCCTCCATCACCTTCCAGTGGTGCTCCCTCCATCCATCCACTGTTATCAGAAGAGCCACTTTGCTTGAGGGAAGTGGAGGAGAAAGACAAAACTGAGAAGAGCCTCCATCAATTCACAGTCAATGCTCCTTCCTCCCCCAACTGTCACCCAAAGAGTCACTTTGCCTGAAAGGAAGACAAAGAACAAGCCGGGAAGATCCTCCATCATCTCCCAGTGATGGTCTGACTTCATGTGAAGATTCTCCATCAGCTCCTAGTGATGTCCGGATCTCATGTGTTTTTACTTGGGGTAGCTGTAGTTTGTTATGTAAACCTGACATTTCAGGGTGAAGAGTGGTAACAGAAGCACATGTTATAGGTCTTCAAGTATAATAAACTATCTGGCTACGTACAGCCAAGAAATTTGGCTGCATCTAAACATAGGCTTCCTTGAGAGTGGACAGGCACATGTACTGTGTGAGCTGACATGATTGCAAAAGAGCCTTAGACAAAACTCCAAAGCTCCAATTCACTCCTCGTCCCCTGCTATCCTAGAAATCTTTTGCAAAGAGATCTCACTGCAGAGGCAGCATTTCCCACACTGGACATACTGAATGGGACCTGAAGAACACTTGAAAGCTAGGCCAGTCTTCTGAGTCATCATTTGCCAATGGGTTGGGGCAACCAGCAAACAGTCAACTCCAGACTTACTGGGTGCCCCAGATGCTATTGTAATGCTTTAACCCCCCCCCCCCAACTGTTAGGTCACCATGATAACTTTTGGAAACCAGCTTATGTGGCATGCTAGCCTTGAATTGCACCACCCACTAGCCAACATCTGATGGATTATAAACTCAAGCCTTTGTTTCAGTATTTTAATATGCTAAGGCATATTTTTACCCCTACCAATGAAGCATGAATTAAAAAATAAAGAGGAATGATGCAATTCTGGGCTAAAAACAACAACCCGGAAAGCATCAGGGATAAGTGCTACTCCATGCAGGCTTAATACTTCCACTATGATCTAAATGTCTGGCTGCATGAGTACTACAAAGCCCCATCCACACTTAAGTCTTAATTCAACTTCAGTTCACTTTCAGAGTGAATTAACATATCAACAAAGTGATAGACAATGCTGAAAGAAGACATCCTAATCTACAAAAAAAACAACCTTTGTATTAGATAATGTGGAAAGAAAATGAATAGTCACTTTGCTGATGTGTTCTCTCCCTGTGAAGGTGGACTGAAGCTAAATTAAAATTTAGGTATGGATGGAACCTTAGAATCCTAAGTTTACAAAGTCTAAGATTATTGTACAGATAAGCAACTGCTTCATTTACCTTGATAAAGCGTTTAAAAAAAATTGAGAAAGCTGGTGACCCTTGTTTGCTTTTGTTTCGGATCTGATTGTCTGCTTTGCACGTGTGCAGTAAGAAAAGTGAAGAATGAGCTGTTATCCTGAGTGCTCATAAAAGGAAGTATAGAGATACCCAATGGTTTAATACTGCATGGCTTAAAATCCACAACTACTGCCTCCTGCCTGTGCACCTTTTGGCATGGTTCAACTGCAAGCCAAACCCATCTCTCTTTTACAATGAGATGATGTTTCCTTGAAAACAATTTTGTCCCCCCCAACTTTGGCCCTTCTGCCCTTCTCTGTATTTTCTTGTTTCTGAATCAGTCATTGAAGCCCTGAGATCTGTTTTTTATGTTCCTGGGTCACTGTTGTTTTAAAGTGTAGGTTTATAGTGTTTCTAATTCTTGTGGGATGTATTTATTTTTAATTTTAGTTATGTTATGAATATTTTGTAGTTAATGATGATATGGTCGATTGACTAATCATAATAAATTATTATTATTACCTGTATTTTCTTGTAGCTGCATTATGCGCAGTACATTTTGTGCCATTGGTATAGCATTGCTTCATCCTTTCCCACTTCTCTCTCCTACTCCAATTACTTGGATTTCCCCCTCTCATAAGCAAGCAGATGCAAGTTCTACACTTGGTTTCAGTTTCCCTGATGTCTCATTTTCCAGGTTATGATGCCAGCCTTTAACAATTTGTTACTGCTTACCAATTACTGCTGATAGCCCCATTAAGGTGATTTTTAACACAGAGTGTTTTCAGCGATTGATGATTCCGATTTCAATTGTAATTCCTTTATTTGTGGGTTTCCAAGGGCTTATCTGTGCGCTGGAGGCTCACTGTGATGCTGAAAGACCTTGGCTCCAGGTGCAGCTTTTATAAGCTAGAACTTATTCTAAGTGGGTGGTTTCTGGAAAATATCTGGGAGGAGCTGCAGAACAAGTAGTGTGCAGCAATATGCCCAGCCTTCTATGCAAATGAAAAACATGCCCAAGGAACAGGCTTCCAAACCAAAATACAAGGCTGGTTTCAAATGACTCTTGCATGGCAGCTCTGCAATGCAAATGAACAGATGCTGTAACAGGGAAGGTGGGTAGGTTATAAGAATGTACTTTAACTCACTCTCCTTCATAAGGAAGTGTGATATGCAATAAATAGCACAGGTACGGATTCCAAAAAAACATCCCCTGGTTGTGAAAGCTGAAAGTAAGCATTTAAAATAAAAATTCATTTCCTAGGCAGTCTAATCTTCCTCACTCATCATCCCTGATCAATCCATATTGGCTAAGGCCAACAGGATATACAATCTAACAACATCTGGAGGGTTGAGTTATTTGGAATTTTAATGTGCCCCGCCTCAATTTTTGCAAACTACATTTTCATAGAAGAAAAAAAGAAACTCTATTACCCAAAATGTTCTACCAGTGACATTTAGACAAGCACATGCTTTTACTTGATGAGTCACATGCACTGGTCTAAGTATTCAGATGTTATACAAGATAGATAATCTGGAAACTCAGAGCTTCTGGTATTAATTTTATTTCAGCTATGTTGAAGAAACAGCAAGGATTAAGCGAAGAACAAACTGGAAATCACCTAAATTCCTGCAAAAGTAGCATCCCTCCCATCCAGCCCTTCAAAAGGACTCGAGAAAGGTTCTCTAAGTCAGAATTATGTGAGGAACAGCTCACTTTAAAATGTAAAAAAAAAACATCTGTGCAATAGTAATGAGGAAGGGTACCTGAAATTAAGCAAGAAGCTAACAAAGCACCAGGTGATGAAAAGAAGCCAATTTGTTAATACACTGGTGTAGATCTACATAATAAAACCTCCACAACATATTCTTTAAAAATAACTTGAGAAGAAAGCTGCAATTTGTTACGAAGTTCAATACAGAGAGCTACAGTTTGGGTGCTAATATGATTCAGTAAGATACTTGTCTGGAATTACTGTTAGCTTTCAGAAGACTTGCCAATGAATTTTTTTAAAAAAAAATTCCATAAAGCATTTCGATCAAAAGAAATAACAATCTTCTATGGTTCAATAAATATTTATTGTAATGCTTCTTTACAAACATTGGTAAATATGGAAGGAAATGCAGAAGTTTGGTCCTGGTATGTGTAGCTTTGACACATAACAACTCAGTTCTATTTTTGGAAGTAAACACTAGATCAAATTCCTTTTAAAGATTCTGAAAGAAGAACCTCTAGAATAAATTCCTTTAATAATCACGTGAAGCAATATTGTGTAACTTGAATTGCTTCCATTTACATAATGCAACTAGCACTATCTCTGTTTCCAATAACAGCCCATTACACACGGAGGAATCATAAAAAGTATTTTGTGCCTATGCACAGCAATAGATATGATTTAAAAAATTATATAAGGAGGAACTAGCCGGCTGAGCTTTAACAACTTCTACAGCAATAAACATTTATAGCATGAGTGTTAAAAAACTATGAGGCAGTGGAATGCAGACTTTGAAAAAAAAAACCTAGTTTTAAAAGCTTCAGGGTCACTTCAATACATGTACCACCAACTTCTCAAAAATAAGTAAAACACAAATGGCAAGACAAAGAATGTTTAGAACAAAGAATATTTGAAGGGGGATGTTTCAAGTAGCTAAACAAAACATACAGATGACTACAAATATGTTAAGAAGCAAGTTCTATATCACAACAGCAGAACCTGCTTGAAATGTTCTGGTATACAGTGGTACCTCGACATACGAGTGCCCCAACATACGAGTTTTTTGAGATACGAGCCACCGAGCGAGTGATATTTTGCTTTGGGATGAGAGCAAGATTTGAGATACGAGGAATCCGTCTCTCTCCCTTCCCCTTCCGTCTCTCATCCTCAAGCGCGCGCACACCCGCTCCCTCCACCGCTCGTCGCTCGCCTTGGGATGCCACCCTGCGTCTGTTTTCCCTTCCGTCTCTCCCCCTTCCCCGCCGGTCTCTCATCCTCAAGCGCGCGCACGCTCCCTCCCTCCACCGCTCGTCACTCGCCTTGGGATGCCGCCCTGCGTCTGTTTTCCCTTCCGTCTCTCCCCCTTCCCCGCCCGTCTCTCATCCTCAAGCGCGCGCACGCTCCCTCCCTCCACCGCTCGTCACTCGCCTTGGGATGCCGCCCTGCGTCTGTTTTCCCTTCCGTCTCTCATCCTCAAGCGCTCGAGGGGCCTGGCCTCGGCTTCGGCCGCCAGCATCCAGCCCGCCCCATCGCAGCTGCCACGGCCGCTTCCTCACACCTGCGCCGAGGTCTCCCGGGGCCCTACAGGCGAGAGGTAGAGGGCACTTCCCCTTCCCCTTGCCCTCCTTTAGGTCCTGTCAGCTGCATGGGTTCGAGGGAAATGTGGAACAGGCGCGCACAGAAAGAGGGAAGAAGGGATGAGGGGGTGTTTGGGGAGCTGGAACGGATTAATGGCATTTCAATTAATTTCAATGGGGAAAATTGCTTTGAGATACGAGCAATTTGACATACGAGCAAGGTTACAGAACGAATTACACTCGTATGTCGAGGTACCACTGTACTGTTCACACACCTGCCACTGCTCCTCAATTCATTGTTCCTGTCTGAGATCCTTTTGGTAAGCACAGGAAGTGCCTGCAGAAGTTGGCCATTCTCCATCACAAGTGAAGAAATAGGGCACTGGACCAGGTATATGCTGACAAGGTTAACACCCTATGAAACACTAAAGGAATGACAAGTGCTCCCAGGGTGCAGGATTGGTTAGATCCTGCACCCTAGGAGGACTCTTGGGCCCCCACAGACTCACAGCCAGCACGCCTCTGGAAGAATCTTATGCTGAGCCTTAAGGTCTAACATGGATTCTACCAAATGTACTGTATACAAGGACTCAGCCTAATCAGAAGTAGCACAGGCCTCCCCCTTTCCCTAACCTGGATATAAAAGAGATTGAGAATGGCTATAGAAATAAACCACAATTTTATGGTAAATTGAAATTGCCTGTCATTCCCCACTTCCATCACTAAGAACCAGTTAGACTGTGAGAGAATTCTGTAAGCTATCGCACCTTCTTCATTTTATCCCCAAACGGCCAAACCTTCTCCCAATACGTGCTCACACTAGATCACACAATCATTATTTTGTGGGTTAGCGGCACAGCTAACAAAACTGGGGAAATAATGGCTGCAAGCAGTCACTATAACTACTTCTCATCAGCCACTCACTTAACATTACACTATACTTTGAATAGCAGGACCAGAAAACTGAAAAAGCAACAATTATTCCTTTCAACTGCCACTCATCTGTTGTGCTGTAACATCTGCTGCAAAAAGGCAGCTACAATGCTCAGTCCTCCACCCTCCCAAGCATAGCCACATCTCAACAGCAGGTGGCAAGCAGACTTTCCTTTTGTGTAATTCTGGGGGCACTTTCCACTTCATGGTGTGGCTCTTCTGGAAAATCGGCTGCTCATGTGGCCAGAGAAACCTTGATGTCCCCAACTTATGTCAACTAAGTTGCAGAAATTTTGTTGTACATTGTTTTGCGATTCCATAAAAAGCACTACATGAGCCGCTGGCAAAACATTAATAAAGGATTTCCAAAGAAAACCCACACAGGCGCACATGGGAACATGCACACACATGCAAGAGTAAATTTGAATGGAAACCTCTCTCTCTCAGATGAAAAGAAATGCTGTCTGTTTCAGTTTACTCACTCATGTTCCGCTACGTCCGGCAAATAAGCGGCATCTTCTTGGGAGGGATGGGCCATGAAAACAACATCGAGACCCTCAAAAGCGCCAGCTTTAATTAAGTCTATTTTGCCGCCTCCATCTTCTTCAGCAGGAGTGCCCATTACTGTGATCTGAAAGTAGACAGTTATAAGCCGTCATTCAGGGTCACACAATTAAGAACTGAAATGCAAGTGTGCCTGCACCTGGAAGCCTCTGTGAGAGCTTTAGGGACAGCACTTAGACACAACTCTTCACAGAGATATCTAAGTCCGTTAACAATTATAAGGAATGGAAAATATGCCAAACACCCAAGACAAAGCCGGCCTGGAGTAGGAGCTACATTGTTGGGAGTAGGAGCTGCAAGTCCTCGAGTTCCAATCCTCATTAGGGTACTGGGTGACCTTGGCTGGACCTCTGCCCATAGTAGCTCTCAGGCTAAGTTGTGTGGATGGAACAGAGCACAGAAGAATAACACCGGTGGCTTTAACCTCCTTAGGCAAAAAAGTGGGATACAAATCCAAAACACCCACCTTTTTCCTTTTCTGATAAAAATCCTTTGTGAGGTCTACCTCATAAGCACACTGTAAGAACTATCCCGTGCAGAGCCAGGAAGGAAGCAGAAATCTTAAAAAGCAGTTTGTGAGGAAAGGCTAAGGCTGTGGTCACACTTAACGTTTAATGCAGCTTCAGTCCACTTTCAGAGCGAGATAGTGCATCGGCAAAAGGACAAGTTGTTTTCTTTCAGTCTTAAATAACCCAGAAAGTTCACCTCCGGTATGGTTAACGTGGGAAGAAAATGACCGGCCACTTTGCTGATGTGTTCCCTCGCTCTGAAGGTGGACTGAAGGCGGGTTAGACCTTGGGTGTGACCAGAGCCCAAGCGGAGGGCCGCACTGAACTCTCCTGCCCGCCTCGGCTCACCTTGACGGCGGGGACGTGGCGGGGGAGCCCCCGGGCCGCCAGGGGGTTCTGGCAGAGACTCTCCAGGGCGCCCTTCAGGCCCAGCGCCGCCCCGGCGCCCACCTCGGCGATGAGGTTGTGGCCGCACGCGTGGCCGAGCCCGGGCAGAGCGTCGTACTCGCACAGAAAGCCCAGACGGAGCGGCGGCGGCGCTCGGCCAACCTCGGAGGCACCTCCGCTCTCCCTGCCGCTGCCGCCCCACTGCCAGTCTGCGCGGAAGGCCGTCTCCAGCTTGTAGCTCCGCTGCACCGACCAAGCCTCGGCCGCCGGGTCCTCGGCGAAGAAGCGCGTGAGGGCGCCGTGAGCCAGGCGTTCCTCGTAGGCCAGCTCCGGCTGGCTCCAGATCGCCCGGCTCAGCCCAGCTAAGCGCTCCGAGGACGCCTCGATGCACTCGCCCGCCCGCCGCTTCAGCTCCTCCAGGAGCGACGCCAAAGCCGGCATCTCCTCCGGCGCTTCGTTCGGCCTCCCTGGAAACGCCCCGCGGCGACCTGCTCACTCTGGGGGGAAGTTAGCCCAGTAAAATGAACGGGCGCTACAATGTCAGCAGTCACAGACCCAAGAGCCCAAACCCCTACTCAGCTGCAGCTGCAGCTGCTGCTGCTGCTGCTGCTGCTGCTGCTGCTGCTGCTTGCTGCTTGCTGCTGCTGCTCTGAAACCCGCGCCCTCCGTTCGAGGTGCTTATATAGGCTCGCACCGTGATCCTGGAGCATGCTGGGAAACTGAGTTTTCACAATAACCTCACTTTCTAAATAATTTGGTTCGGATCCAAGAGCAGAGTTACGTAGGCGCCTGAAGAAAGCAATACAAGGCGATTCAAAGGATTTCTCCAATTAAAAAATAATAATAATTGCAGCCAGAACTGCTAGTATGGAGTTTTAATTATAAAATAATATACACAACAAACGAGAATCAAAGCTTTAATTTTCTCAGTATCCCCTTTGATATACAGCATTACCATTTACTCGGGCACAATTTTCAGACACACACGATTCATGTTACATTTTTAATTCTATCTGAGGAATTTTAAACTATTTCTATAAACAGCCAGGGAGAAAATTTCCACCTTAATATAAGGCAAGCCTTCCCCCTAGTCAGTTTTAGAAGACAACTGAAAATGTTTTTGTTGACTCTGACATTGCTCTCTGGACAGTCCATTAGAGCTTTTAAATTTATGTATTTTTTTAATTTTTGTATTTATTTTTAAAATTGTATTTTAACTTGGCTTTATATGTTTAAACCTTGTGCGTGCTACAAAGTGATAAGAGACGCAAGAATGTATATATGATTTAAATAAAATAGTAAAAAATCTGAATCATTTTGAAACTTGGGAGGAATATACACAAGCAAACTCTTACATATTTGTTTAACTAAATAAGGTATGAACCTTGCCAGTATAGTATTAGCCTGATCAGATTTACCTTCCAAGTATTAAGGATATTTTTATCAAGGCTATTGCATCAAATAAACATCTGTATGTTTATGCTAGGGCGTGTACGTAGGTTAGTAACTTTCAATTGGTCTGCAGGAACCACCATCTGTTAGGGGCATAGAGGCCAACAGATCAAGTTTAATGCAGCCCTCACAAGTCTCATTAAGTATTTAGTGTGCGTGGCTTTATAGCAAAAAGCTTTTGCTGGGCGTGTTTAAAATAGACATATCCCCTTCTGTCCCCAAGGAATTCTTCAGCCTGCTAAAAGGGAAGAGAGAATGACTTCAAGTTTACTGTTGGCTGTTGATGGAAGTTGGCTAATAGCAGTATAAATCTATGTAAATGCCAACTAGAGATTTCATGGATTAATTGAAATCATTTTCACTGTCCTCTCACATCTCCTTCTTCTACTATTCCTACCACTGTACTCCAAAACCATAAAATTGTTTTCAGTGGGCTTCTTTACATTCTCATGCTTTGGTGAAAGGTTCTCACAACATAACTCATTTCATAATTTTTCTGATACGGCAAATACGTACCAGCCTCCAAAGCAATCGGCCTGTTACATAAACCACTGGGTGTGTTTGAGTGTGTGCACAAACTGTGCATGATGCAAGGTAAACAACTGTGTGTAGTTTGTGCACATTGCTAGCAAAAATGCTGATGCCCTTTACTGTTGGCCCACCACTTTCCAAGCTCTCAGGAGTGAATAAGCTTCGGCTTTGAAACCTGTATCATATCCTCCTCTACTCAACCTCAGCAGTCGACCTGCTTAAGAACATTCTGTATTTTCAGAAGAGATCTGTTAATGGTTTGTTATGCAAGTTAACCCAGACTGAATAAGATTTTTTGGAACCCAGAAATGGTATACCTCCCTTGTTGACAGAATTTGATTCTGAATTTCAAATGCCCGAGCCATACAAGCATTTACAAGGAGATTAAATTTCATGCAATATATTTACAGGTTAAAGTCTTAAGCAAACAATCTGGAACCCATCCAGAGCACTCCTACAATAGTGAAAGAGCCAATGAGCATTCAGAAGGGGGATTCCCCCGGGTCTCAGAACAAATATTGTATACCTCAGAGGTCAAGACAGACAGTGAAAGTATAGAGTCATATGAATGTAGCATGTGAATGTATATTTTTTACCGTAACTTGTTTATTTACTTAGTACATGTATATCTTGTCATATTCTGAGGGCTCATGGCAGATTCCAACAATTAAAATTCATAAAGGCAAGCTGAAAAGCAAGGGCTCAGCTACACCTAAATTTTAATTCAACTTTGATCCACTTTTGGAATGACCGAACATATTAACAAAGTGTTGAATGATTTTCCTTCCACATTATCTAATTCAGATACTTGAGCAAGCGAGGGAGGGAGGATAGATAAAATGGGGAGAAAACAACAAATCACTTTGCTGAGGTATTCCTACTATTCAAAGGGAGGCTGTTTCTGCAGCTTGGACTCCCACCCCTTTAACTTTTAGGATGATGCTGCCAAAAGGGCCTTCCCCAGCAGATCTTAATTCACATGCATGCATACCTGGGCAATAATGGACACTACATTTTAAGCTTCAGGGTGCTCCAACAACAAAACAGTCTAAAACTCCATTACACACAGCAGTAAGAAAACAAAATACTATCCTGCCTCTGCTTAATTCAGAAATTAAAGAGGCATATGCCAGCTGCCAAAATTACAAACAAAATGGCAACAGTAGCAAACAGTCTGGCTTGTCAGTTCTCAGACAGGGAAGAGGTGAAAAGCAGAGTCCCCCAAGGTTTAGTTTTAGGACCTATGCTTTTTCATTTATTCATAAATGATCTAGAGGTAGGGATAAGTCAAGGTAGTAAGAACTGAAAGTGATTTAAAGAGTTCCATTGGGATCTCTTGACATTGGATGAGTGGGCAAGGAAGTGTCAAATGCACTTTAATTTTAGCAAGTGCGAAGTGATGCATTTTTAGCAAAGAATCTCAATTACACCTACAAACTGATGAGGGCTGAGCTCTCTGTGATAGACCAGGAAAACGATCTTGGAGTTCTGGTGGGCAGTTCAATGACGGTGTTGACCTAGTATGCAGCAACAGTGAAAAAAGCAAATTCAGTCCTAGTGATAGGGTCCCCTGCCCAAACAGACTCACGTCAATTAATTTGTGTGTTGCTATGAGAGTTATTCTTAAAGCTCCTAAACATATCTTTGCCAAGGTAAGAGATATAATACTACTAAGAATGGTATATAAAGTTCATGGAAAGAAACTTAATCTTTAGTTTGACCCAGAAGTGTTAGAAGGGTCACAATAATGCTTATTAACATAATACAAGTGTAATAGACATGCATAAATAGAATTATGCTGCATTAACACAGATGCAACCAATCATATTGTTTATAATCTATAACTATGTGTATAAGTACTTCTATCTATATGGATGAATGGAGACCAATCTTTGAGAGCTATTGCCTGGTTTCTCTTATTGTTAGCACTAAAGAGAGTTGCAAATCCTACCTCAGTGTGTCTTTTTGGTGTAGCATGTCGAGTATGAACCCAGAAATTGGGCTGCAATGTAATACTAGCAGTAATAAGGGAGGGAATAGAAACCAAGTTGGCAAGTGTCATTTTGCTTCTTTATAAATCTATGGTGAGGCCATATTTGGAATTTTGTGTACAATTCTGGTATCCACATTTCAGAAAGGATATTGTGGAACTGGAAAAGGTGGAGAAAGGGGCAACTAGAATGATCGAGAGGCTATACCCAGTAAAAAAAAACCTAGCAACCAGTGCAGCATGATATATGTCCAGCCAGCAGTGTCCATCAGCAGCCTCACTGCTGCATTCTGTACTAGTTGTAGCTTTCATTCATGTTCAAGGCTAGCTTCCCATATAGGGCATTACAATAATCCAATCAAGAAGTTATCTGAGCATGGATTACTGGAGCACTACTCTCATTGAGCTCTAGCTGGAAGGAGTCATTCCTGGCTGCCACCACCTTCCTGAGCTTCAAGAGATCAAAGTGAATTCAGGGCTGTCCCCTGACTGCACACTAGTCCTGTAATGAAATGAACTTGTTTGAACTTGTCTGGGGAATTACTCTTCCAGTTCACCCTAGGAGTCAGAGCATGAATGAGCCCTCAGAATAAAAATTAACAATCCGATGGCAGTTTTCATGTCTCCAGAGCATCTTTAATGTTCTGAGACATATATAAGGTTAAAATAGACTTTTCAATGTATTAGTGCAGGAAGAGAAATTGTGATCTACACCTTTAAGAAAGAAAAGGACTGCGGCAAAATCCAGAGTCTTATACTGCCTTTCTGGTCAGTTACTGTGAGTGTGTGTAGTAAGCATCAGCCAAGTCAGACCTGGAGAGAGCAGTTTCCTTTGACAAAATACAGGAATTAATTCATAAAATACAGGGATTAGTCCATAGAAAACAGGATTCAGTCTACATTAGAAAGTTAACAAATACTGTAGAGGAAAGAAAGTAAACTACAAAACAGGGGAAAAGCAAGTATTTAAGAGAGACTTTATTGATGATTTCAAGTTCTTGCATATTTTATGTTTGTACCAAGTAAAGCCTTTGAAAACCTAAGAAATTTGTGGACAATTTCTTTGTTCTGGCTGTGTTCTCGAGGGCCAGAAGGTCTTACTACACCTAGAGTTCCATAGCATTGCCCTTGGGACAAAATAGCAGTTGTCTAATATTTCTGGTCCAGAGAGATCCCTCCAGGATGGGGAGGGGTCATGTGAGCATGTAGTTGGTCAGACTACAGCAGGCAGTTTCTCTACATTCTCAGATTACAATAACTGGAATTAACCAGATAGTTAGCTGGACCCTTTTACCGGCATCCAATTTAATGCAGATCTGAGCCTTCCGTCTTCTAAAGTGCCTTGCAAATGTGCCTGAGTAGGCCCCAGATGGCATGAGATCTTCTTTTTCCTGGACAGATGTTGTTAGGTTATTCAACAACCACAGAAGCTCTCCTGAGCAAACCCTCCAACACTGCCATAGAATGGACTGGCATCAGTCCTGATGGTGGTCAGGACTCAGTGTCTCAAGGATTCTTGAATGATTTCTAAAAGATCTGTGTGATTTTCTGATTGGCACAGATAGCACTTATGTTAGAGGGTCTGATCATGCTCAGGATGACCACTTGAGGTCACAATGGCAGGTGATTTTATAGTATTTGGGAAAACATTGTGTATTTTCAGAGCAATTCCTCAAGCATTTCTGTGTCCAGAGCTGCCTCACAAGACACTTGACTGGTTATATTACTGCAGGCCTAGTGACTTATTAGGACTTCACTTTCTTAGATTTTTGGAGCATTTGCTTTATTTACTCGTCACTCTGACCCTTTGCTAATTGCTAATGCTTTTACATGTTTCTAGGTTCTTCTTTACGTTTTATTATTTCCATTATTCTTAACCTGGATTAAGGTTGTTCATTGCCTATTAAACATAACTTAGTATAAATACTCCACTACATAAAATAATTTATTTTTTCATGCTGTAAAACATGAATCTTGATTATTGTCTAGCAGTTGCTTTTATTTTCAATCTCCATGACTAACAAATTTATTTTATCATGTTCATATGGATATAAGATCCATATGTTTGGCTAATATATTAAATGTATTAATATTTAAAATAGAACAAAAATATTGCACAATCTGTTCTTAGTACATTGTGATTCCTAGAACACAACTGTTAAAAATAGTAAGCCACTTATTAGAAGATGTATCTGTGAACTCTTGAGATGCTGACTATTTGGGTCATAGCTCAATCATTTATTTATAGTCTGTGATGTCAAATTATGTCCATAGGTGCATATTCACTTGCAGCTTAGAGGTTATCTTATTGTCCTATACTGTTGATACAGAAAGTTCTTTAAATGCAATTAAAATAAAAGCCAGGTTCTGCCAAGTAGCGTTTGTTTTTGAATAAAATTATTTAAACAACTAGTATCTAGAATCACTCTGTGCATCTCAGATTAGGTAATCACTTTCTATAGTTATAGATGCAATTCAGCAAGTGCATATTCATAAATGACTATTGGTCCATTAAAATTCACTTTCTGAAACACACCTGCTGTAAAAGATTCTATAATAAAGAAATAACCTGCAAAATGGACGTAGAATGTTTTGCTTTTGCTTGTCTAGAAAGGTTGGTTCCGGTTAGAGTGGAGGCAACCTAGTCATTACATGCTGTTTTCCAGAAGAACTGCTCTGGATCTCCCAGACAATTAAGACAATTGCAGCTTTAGGATCTATAGCAGTTTGTTTGGTTTGTGTTGTATCCATATCTGATGCTTATTAGTTCAAGTGAATAATTATGCAACTTGTAGACAGTTGTTTTGTATCCCAATAGTCTTTAACACTTGCAGCCAACCTCTATATTATATTCTCCTGATTTCTGCAGGGATTCATCTTGGAAGTAGTGCTCTAAATTGCAAAATTGTACTACATAATAATAGTTTTATAACTGCATACAAAAATACACCTAGGCCTAGTTCCCACTGCACAATTTAGTTTAGGTTTTAATCTGGGTTTTTTAAACCAGCAGTGAGCTCTTTTTTTGTGTGTTCCCACTTATAGCTTATTAGGCAGGCTTGCAGGGGAGAAACCCTTTCCCTCTCTATTTTCCATCATACTCTGACTTCATGGGGCAGGGATCTACCCCCCACCCCTTATATACTGTAGCCCGATTCACATAATCTTTTGCAGCAGCTTTTGTTTACCTCTTCACCCCCACACATCTTGGCAGGGAGTGAGACATTCACGATGGGGAAGAGAAAGGGAGGCAAAAGGTGTGGATGGAAGGAAGGAAGATGGTGGGAGCAGGATGGAAATGATCACTGGCAGAAGAGTCCCTTCTTTGCAAAATTGGACACATGATCTGATCTCTGTTACTTTGACTCACTTTGTGCTACATGGTAAGAGAGAGAGGCTGACCCTGGGAGGAAGGGGAGAGGAAGCAATCTCACTTTGCAACCCCAGGAGGGAAGCTGATCACTGCGAGAGTCCCTGTTTCTAAAATCAGACACTTCAACTCAGTCCCCGCAACATATCATAGCCTGATACATCAGATCTCTTTTTTGTTACAAGTGCAGGCTGTTCATTCTTCCTCTCTCCTTTCAGCCAGTGGAAGATTTCCTTAGCCTGTAATCACATCTTCTCATTGGCTCAGAGAAAACTGAGGAGAACGCCCCTCAAACATGATTCCCACACTCCCAAAACACTTGCATTCCCATTCCTAAATAGTGAAGATTATTTCTAAATCCAGCAACAAGACTTCATTTTATTTGAATATAGATCATTCGCATTTCGGGACCTTTAATCCTCAGAAACTGCAGATTCCTTTGATCCTTTGGGAACAGTCAGCTCTCAAAATGTTTTCAGATCTCTTTAAAACTTGAATGAGAATGCACTCCTATATTTTAGCTTGACTACAGTACAAAAGGATCTCACCCATACAGATGACTGTTAAAGCTATGGACCATATTTTATACTAGTATACGTTAGTATGTTCGTGCTATAATCCACTACTGTAATATCCCCTGTTTTGTGCGTAATTCTTTATAATTGTACCTTTCTAATTTTTATAATCGTATTTCCATACTTTTTTGCAGGGAGTGGAGACTTACTATTTATCTCCCAGTAGGCTAAATGGTGAAAGCCTGGGGTCTTTCTGCACTTGGCCTTATTCTGGAATATATAGCAGAATAGGGATCTGCTATCTGCATGTTAATGCAAACTATGGAAAGCCCCAGGTGAGGCCTGCCATGGGCTGCAATTAGCTTGTGGCCAGCAGATCACTATCATGGAATATATGCCAGAATAAGGCCAAGTGCAGAAAGGGCCCAGGATTAAGTGAGTCCACAGCCTCCTCCTCCTGCTGTGGCTGCTGTTCCACTGGTGCTGCTGCTGTTTCTTTATGGGACAGGATACTAGGAAACAAACATTCCTGGATACATTATCCCTCCTACTTCTATCAGGGCAACTATATAGGGACATTTCTTATACTGGCAGGATGAAACCTAGTTTGGTCTAGTGGTTACAGAGCCGGACTCTTATCTGGGAATACCGGGTGTGATTCCGCACTCCTCCACAAAGCCAGCTGGGTGATCTTAGGCTAGTTACAGCTGTCTTTTGAACTCCCACAGCCTCATGTACCTCACAGGGTGTTCTGTTGTGGGGAGAAGAATAGAAAGCTTTGTGCCGCCTTAAAAGGGGGGCATTTTTAGGACAGATTGTTTTAAGAGGAAAGGTCCTTTCTTTTGGTCCAGGACCTTTGTGACTATGGGTGTGGATAGTGTCAAAAAATGTGCTCCTTTCTTTTTTCTTGGGCTCTACATGTGAAGCAAAAATACAGGGGTCTGCTAAGGAGCATTCTTAGCCCTAGAACTCATACTAAGATCTGAACCCCATTTTAACTAAACATGTGTTTGCGCCCAGTACATCATGATACACTGAACGTATCTGGGTATTCAGCTGGTATGAAATACTGGGCGCATCACCACCACTGCACTTGCACACCCATCGGTGCCAGCTCTCTCCACAAAGTAAGCAATGGCACTATTAATGGAAAACTTGTCACCAGCACTGGGTTTTCCTGCAACAGGCTACTGTGCATTTTAGGGTGGGATACAGCAGAGCTATTTCCCCCATCTGGATGCAGCCTTAAAAGTGTAGAAGCCTTCATTATACAACTACATTTAAAAGAATGAGAGCATCTCATAGACAAGCAGTCTTAATTTCTCCCACCCTACCAGTCAAAGCAGTTCTATAAAATCAAACCTATTTAATATTTTTCAGAGAAAAAAAGAATTTCATCCACCCACCCTAAATGTTCTGGCCTATGATTATTATAGTTGCCAGATGGAATACATTTCAGATTATGTATTTCAGAGGTTTTAACAGTTCTGGAGAGAGAAAAAATCAGGCACAATTGTATTTGCATTTTTATTCCACCCTGCATCTGAAGGTCTTAGATAAGGTTTACACCAATAAAAACAAAATGTAAAATGAACACACTGCAAATGATCATTGTTTTAGTCATGCCTTTACTTATTTTTACAGTTTTATTGTGACCCGGCATCAGATTTTTGGGTATAGGGCAGAATGGACAGACAGACGGACGGACAGATGGATAGCAGTGCCTTAAAGTGAGAGGGGAAGTTGTTTCCTTAGTCAAATGCCAGGCAGGTAACATAACTCTTAAGGGCAAACCTCGTGTTCTAGATATGGATGGCATACGGTAACCACAAGGAAATCTGTGTGTGCGTGTGGGCGCCCCCCCACCCTAAAACACTGGTAGCTGAATGGCTAGTTTCCGAAAGCTAAGCCAGCTCTCTAACCAGGGTCTGTGGTCATACTTGGCGTTTAATCCAGCTTCAGTCCACTTTCATAATGAGAGAATACACCAACAAAGTGACAGGCTGCTTTCTTTCAGGGTGCGTTCCCATGGTACTAATTTGTATCTCTATTGCCCCTCTACTGAAGTGGATTAAAGAAAAGCGGGTTCAATCCAGATTTAAGCGTTCCCAAGGGGGTAAGCAAAACACGCATTTAAAATGAACGGACCGTCCCCAAGGAAGCGTGTTTTGTTTACCCGCATCTTTTTCTCCCCGCCCCTCGCTGTTTCATTGGGTGATCGGGCGGAAGGAATTTCCAGCTGCTGAAACGCCTCCCCCCCCCCCCCAGCCAGCGATCTTGCAATCCTTTCCTTCCAAAAGACCAAAAGAAACATTTAAAACTTCTCTGTTCGTCTCTCCTGCTTGCGAAGACTGCAGCCGGCACTCTTTACAAGATCTCCACCCAGCCAGCTCTTTTACACTTTCACTTTCACGGAAGCAATTCATCACAATGTATCTTTGCTGTTTCTCTTTGGGATTTGAAAGAGAAACAGCAAAGAGAAAATGCCTGCCTAGATGGCTGTTTGCATAGATCGCTGGCTGGATGACAGGCAAAAGAGAGACAGAGAGAGAGAGAGAGAGATGATCTCTCTGGCTGGCAATTCCCACCTGGGAGAGAATCCCTGCCCCTTTTGCCACGGAGCGATCCCATGGAAAATGTTGCACTGAAAACCCATGTCTTCCAGAAAGTACTGCTTTAAACAGGTATTTTTTAAAAGTGGGTTTTCCCCATTAGCGGCGCTGGAAACCCGGATTAAAGCCGTGCATGGGACCGCTCCGTGGCAAAAGAAGATTTTCAGCAGACTTATTATTGCATGGGAACGCAGCCTCAGTGTCAAACAGCTCAGGAAAAAAAAATCACTTTTTTGGTATAGATAATGTGGAAAGAAAATGACTGGTCACTTTGCTGATGCGTTGTCTCGCTCTGGAAGCGGACTGAAGCCGGATTAAACCTTACGTGTGATCACAGCCCAGAAGCCCGGGCAGCAGCAACAACCACCACACGGGCAATTCGGAGGTTGAAGGAACAAACTCAAGAGGGAGCAGCATTGGATCCGGTCTCCCCGGCCCGCCCCGTTCAGGGGGAGAGAGCGAGGCCGCCGCCGCCGCCGCCGCCGCCCTCAAGCGCTTCCCTCCTCCCTCTTCGTGCTCGTTCAGAGCTTCGCCATTGTTCCCGCCCCTTTGGCTGCTCGTTCTTCCCGCTGTGCCGCGGCTTTTCCCTTTCTTCAGCCTGCCTCCTCCCCCTCCTCCTCCATCATCTCTCCTTCTCCCCATCCCGCTCTTTCCGGCACTAGAGACTGAAGGGCGCTCGGCTCTTCTTCCTGCCACAGGCCCGGCGTTTGTTTGTCGGTGTCTGTAGGGCGCCTCCCCGCCGGGCTCCCCGCCGCCGCCGCCATGTCCCGCTACACGCGGCCTCCCAACACTTCGCTCTTCGTCAGGAATGTGGCGGACGCCACTAGGTGAGGCGGGAGTCGGCAGGGCTGGGTGGCTCCGTGGGCGGACGGGTGGCGGCGGCGGCGGCTGAGGCAGCGGCCTCTCCGGGAACCAGGCCTTTTTTGTTTGTTTCCCTTGTGTTGGAACCGGGAGGGCGGGAGAGTTTTTAAGCGTGTAGACGCCGAGCGCGGGCCACTCGCCACCACCCCGCCTGCAATGGCGAATGGGGTCGCGTTGGCCTTCGTCTCGTGCCGGGCGCCGGGATGGTCCAGGCTGGCTGCTTCTCCTGGGCCTTGAGAAAGGGGATCTGGCGAGACTCCGTGCCGGCCCAGGGTGGCTGAATCATAAGGAAAGCCTCGCCCTCCGCTTGCAGAGTCTTGCTTTTAAAAGCAGTGAAATTAAGCTGCTGTTTTTAACTACCCGGGATGCAGGAAAACGCTGTATAGCTATTTTTACTGTTTTATTGCTTCAGCCAGTGTGATCTCTCAGACTCAAGAAAACGAATTAAATCCTGTGCTTCTCGAGGTACTACAAGAGCAGAACCACTTTTGCTTTTGTTTTGCTTTGAATGCCAACTCTCGGCGTGGAAGGGGAAATAAACAGCTCTCTCCCGCAGGGCAAGGCACCTTGCCCTGTGAATCATTCAGGCATATAAATAGCAGGCCTGGACTCCTGTTTCCTCCATCCTTGCGTTGGTATGTTCCTAGCTTCCAGGCACGGAAGGAGGGATTGAGTGGCAGACGGATGCTAAGAATGTGACATGTTCTCCTAGGCTGCTTCCCAATATACCTTGCTTGGAGCTGAATTTTAAATCAGTATGAACTATGCTCCCCCCCCCCCCCTCAGCTTGCAGATACTTTGCCTCTTAGTGATTGCATTTTGATCCCACTTTTGTTTCAAAGAGATCCTCACAACATCTTAGGTTAAAAGGTAGTTGACTGACCTGAGCTTGCTGGAGCGAGTTTCCATGACTGAGTGGGGATTAAAATTATGGTTTGTGAGATCCTAAGCCAAAACTAGAGCCACTTAAATCGTATTTTACTCTGATAATATGCGGTTTGCTTTATGATGTCATCTGCATGCTTTTCCAGATTCATAAAGCTATGTGGCACCTCCCTTTCCCCAGCAAATTGCAGTTCCCTGGTTTGTGAGTTCATCCGGTGACTAGTAATTCATTTAGGTGATACTTCTGACAGGTAGAAAACACATTGTCACAAGGTCTGAATTATTTTTAACAGAAAATTGACCCTGAATATATATTTTTAATAAAGGTTCATTGATCCAGTTCCTGTTCTCTCAATTTTCAAAGTATGCTTTCTTAAATTTCACTCCCCTTTGCAGTTTTGCAGCTGCTGGACTTTAAAGTCAGATAGGTGGCTAGACAAGAATGAGGAAAGCCCTCTAATTTTTGGCTTGTATTTTTGGACAAAAGAGTGAATTTGGTTGACTAGTTACTCCTTGGGGTAAAAAAGCTGAAATTCCTTAGGAATTACTCATTTGCCACCCATGACTGAAGGGGTATCAACAGAACACATTAGCAGTGTTTCTATGGATAGGATGCCTTCAGAACTCCAGATGTGCTCATTTGCCCCCAAATATTGATGACCATGATTCAAGGAATCAGCAGGTTTATGGACTTTTACAACTCTTTGCTAAAAGGTATAATCAAATTAAAGTATGGGTGCTCTCCCTTTTTATCTTAGAGGATTAAATTAAAATGAATTAAAACACAAAGGAGCTTCAGTTAATTGGGAAACATAGGGTGTTTTTCCACTGGCAGTAAGTACCCGTTTTAGCACCCATTAAGAACCCATTTAGCTCAGAGTCGGATGACCCCATTTCCACTACAGTCCCCGTTAGAGACATCTGTTTCCACCACAGCTACGGAAATCCGGATCATATGGGTCCTTAGTGCTAGTGAAAAAACGCCGTAGAATTGGGCAATGGGGTCTATAGGAGGCTTGGGGGGGAGGCACCCATGGGGAGTTTCCCCAAACTCAAGACTTTGAAGTCTCTCCAAAGCTGGCTCTGAAGTCCCTCCGAAGCTGCCTTCGGAGCCTCTTCTAATCTACAAATGCAACTTCGGAGATTGCACCCCCTGTCCCCCAAAACACCTGGGGTGATAGGCAGACCCCTTTTAGGTAGATCCGGATTTGCAGATGGGTGCTAAACCACCCATGGAAACACAGTGGGTGCTTCCCTTAATCCGGATCTACTAGATTAATGGAAGTACCCATTCCTTAGGTCCAGATCTTCTTAGATCCGGATTAAAGGAGTGCAGTGGAAAAACATCCATGAAGATAAAAACAGTTTTAAGATGCAGTCCGTCCTTGGCAACACTGGATTTCTGCTTCATCCTAACTTGGGATTATTTTCCTGTACCATCTTTGAGGCTGCTGCAGCCCAGACCAAAACCCCAAGTAGGACAGGAGGCATGAATGTGCTTTGAATGTGTTGCTGACTTTCATGCAGTTAGCTCATGCCCCAAGATCATGCGGTTCTTAGTCTGCTTTTCTGGGTTATGCGTAGAAAGGACAGAATATTTCCTGGCTAAATCAGAGGTAAATATTGATGCTCCTGTGATAGTGTCCCAGTGCTGTTTGAAAGATCTATGGCTGGGAGTGACAAACATCTTCATGATGATCAGGGCCTTCCCTCTTCTAAAGTGGGAAATTGATAAATTATTTCCTGTATAAAGTGACAGAATGGCTACACATGGAATCCTGAAATCCATCTGGGGCTGTTTAGCCCTGAAAGGATGTTAGTGAAAGGGGATATGGCAGAGGTGTATAAAATCATGCCTGGTGTGGACCAAATTAGAGACCACTCAAGGAAGCTTAAATCTTAAGATGAGTCAGGATAGACAAAAGGATATTGATTTTCATAATTCACCACTACAGGGTAGGCTGTTTGCCACCAGTGTGGAACTCCTCAGTTCAAGAGGAAGGGGGTTACTGATGACTGCTTCCTCCTATGGCTGTGTGACTTCCTCTGACATAGGCACTGTATCTATGGAAGCCAGCTGCTAGGATACTGTGAGCAGGATCAAGTGTATATCTGTTTCCTGTTCATAAGCTTCTGTATGCAGTTGGGTAACACTGTGAGAACAGACTGCTAGATTAAATGGGCCAACAGTTTCTGACCTAGCTGGGCATTTTTATGTTCTCATAGGAACTTGCTATGCAAGAGAGACTGCAACAGCAGCATAAGCAGTGGAAGACGGAATTTACTAAGGCCACCTCCAGATGGTGGCCAGATAACTTGCTAGGAAGCAGTAATGCAGGGTATTGCCTCCTCTCCATTATTGCTTCCAAGCTAGATAGTATTTGTGCATTTTGTGACGTGCGCATCTAGGTATTTGGGCAGTGCCGAATACCCAGAAGCATGCGGCCATCATTTTCAGCCTCCACACAAACGCAGTGGATGGCACATTGGAAGTGTTTGTCATAAAACGTTTGATATAAAATGGTCAGTTTAGTTTGTAATGAACCCAAACCGGCCAAAGATCGAACTGTTCAGTCTGAAGCCACCTTGCCATACACATAGACTACCAGGTGCTGCCCCTCCCCACGACATGCCCTGGGCTCTTTTCCATCGTGCCCTAACATCCTCAGTTCCCCATAATATGCATGGTCTCCTCTGATTGTGTTTCAGCCACGAACATTTCATTTTGTGCACATGGCCTCCCCACATCAAGCCCTGGCTTTCTACTACTGTCCACTAGCCTCTCCCCTTTTGTTACACATGTTGCATTGCCCCGTGGAACCCAGTATCACCCCATTGCGTTTGCAGCCTCACCTGGTCTGCCATGCCTCAGTTCCTAGATGGTCCAGAGCTGCAGGCTGTAATTTTCTAGCAGACTGCCACACTTTCTGAGGTCTACTAGTCTTCTACAAATGGTGCACCATGAATGCTCCCAGTGTGCCTTTTTGGAAGGCTTAAAACATCAGAATAGGGAGGTTGGGGCACAGCAGGAAAAGAGTGGAGGGAGGCCTGAGATTGATTAAAGGAATGCTGCTCATGTGAAAGAAGAAGAGATTGAATCAAGCACGCTCAGGCTTACAGTGAGGCAAGGCATTTGTTTATCAAAGAAGTTTCAGAAAAGGAACTCTGGGCTTGAGATTAATTTTTATTGTGGAATATATTTATCTGTGTGCAACATTTCCACAACTTATTCATAAATAAATCATAATTGAAAACTTCCACTGACAAATGAAAAACGTGTTCTCTTTAAGAGACAGAAACACCTATCTCTTTTTTTGTTTCAAATATTATATCATTGGAAACATTAATTGACGAGCTAGTTTTAAAGCGATTAATTTTTTAGGAGATGCAAAACAAAAATTGGGATTTTGCAAAATGTTATCTGTCGTATTCCAAACTATACCCAAAAAGCTGCTGCAGCTAAGGTATTGCTAACGTAGGTAAATAAGATTATATTTTTTTGCCTTATCTTTAAAATACTTCAGGCCTGAGGATTTGCGCCGTGAATTTGGTCGGTATGGCCCTGTAGTAGATGTATACATTCCGCTTGACTTCTACACAAGACGCCCAAGAGGATTTGCTTATATACAATATCCTTTATGTCACTGTATTTTTATTGAGGTGTATTGTTGTTATTGCGTCCTAACTTAATGTATTTATTTCTTTGTCTCAGAAAATGTAAAGCAGTCCACAGTGGCTGGCAAGCACCCCAAAGTTTGAATGAACCTGGTTAGATAGAGTCCAAGCAGGCAAGCCAAAAGACACCTTAAAGTTCAAGCTTCAAGGAATAAAGAGGGAGGGTGGAAAAAGATAAAAAGAAAACTGGAAGAGGGGAAGTCCTTTATCAAGGAAAAGACAAAGCCACAACACCAAGTTAAGGCTTCGGCTTTCCGACATTTGCTCAAGTTCCAAAGTCAAAGCCAAGTCTGATTTGGTTCTACGGCCCTTGCCAAGTCCATCTAGCAAGCCCTAAAGAGTAAAGGCCAAGATCAAGTCACGTGGAGGTAACTGCCAAAGTTTCCTTTTGTATCTTATCACTCAAGCTCTTACATTACAGTCGAGAATTTGTTTGTTTGTTTGTAACTGTTTGTAGTTTTCAATATTGCTTCCTTAAATTAGTATGAGAAAACTGTATGCAAGTATATTGATTAATGTTTTGTTAATGATTAATTGCCCTAACAGAATAGATTTTAATGGGACATATTGCAGTGCATCAGTAATTTAGATAATCTAGAGCAATTTTGGTGGCATTATTTAAAATACTCTGGGAAAGGGGGGGGGAAGAAGTTTAAGGACATAAGCAAGGTTGAACTCAGTTATTTTCAACATCTAGTTAATGATTATTAATGTGTCAAGTTTTAAAAGATCCTTAAAGATCCTACAAACCCTATGAGTGCAGTTGAATTGGTTCACATCAAAGGTGTAGGGGCTCCAGAAAACATAGTATAGAGATTCTCCTCCTGTCAGAAGTTTGCCATTTATACTGATAAAGAAACAACTTTGTGTGCTTACTAATGGCTCATGCCATTAAAATAGAGTAAAGCAAAATGTATAGGAATTTCACATGCACTTGGTGCATACATATTTCTGAATCAGGATAGGTATATTCTCAAAGTAATTGTGTGTTTCTGCATGTCGCAGAGCTGCTTCATATCAGACTGATGCTTTACAAGTATATGAATGAAAAAGAAATGCATGCTCAGGAGCCCAAAATTTTAAGACAGCAACGTTTCTTAGCCGTTTACTGTCAGATTACAAAGCATACTGGTGACATGGTTAAGAATGTTGGCCCTGTGTCTGTTATAAGTCTGACAGATGCCTGAGTAGAGGTAGTACTTCATGAAATACCTGGTGTACATGTGTCAGAGGAGATGGCCAGTGTTGTTTTCCTGTTATAATATTGTTGCATGTCTTCCTTCTATACTTTTGTGTGATTAACACTATCAATACTAGTGGTATGCTTATGTACTTCAAGATGCAGCTTTCCAGATGTTGCTGAATTGTTATTTATTCCCAGCAGTCATCGTAGTTAATGGCAAGGAATTATGGGAATTTCAATTCAGCAATATCCAGAGTGGTGTGCTTTGTTTATATCTGATACACAAAGCATCACTAATGTTTTAAGTGACATGTCAGAATAATTCTTGATTTTTGAAAGCAAATGAGATATTGGTCTTTATTACATGATACAATTTTTTGCTTTGTGCATGTTTAAAGCGTCCTTAACAGACAGTCATGTTTGAAGATGTTCGCGATGCGGAAGATGCTCTTTATAACCTCAATAGAAAGTGGGTATGTGGTCGACAAATTGAAATACAGTTTGCACAAGGTGATCGCAAAAGTAAGTGCCTACCAGCTTGTCACTTGCTTATTCTGCACAATATTTCTTTTGGAAGGCTTTGCTGTTTTAGAATGAAGAGTTAACATAATCACAAGTTTTATTATACAGTACATTTGCTGAAAATGTCAGGGGCAGTTGCTTCCTTCCATCTTCTAGTTCTGTTTTGACTTCTAGCACCAGGTCAGATGAAATCAAAGGAGCGTCGCCAGTGTTCCCCAATGGACTACCGACGGTCAAGAAGCCGTAGCCGAAGGAGGACACGTAGCAGAAGTTCTTCCTGGGGCTGGAGCAGGAGACACTCGGATAGTTTTAAAGAGTACGTTCTAGGACTCCTTGAATTTAATTCATTTTCAGCAATAACTTGGGGTGCAGTTTGCAGAACTTGAAATATATTCTTGGGTATGTGTCATAGCAGAAAGTTTATTTCAGGAACATCAAAATAAGCCATTGGACTGTCCATATATACCTATCATCAGAGAACTGGTCTTTTAGAAAGCTGTGTGGCATTCGAGGTAGATCTGTTCACTGAGATACTTGTACTTCCCTGAAGATTCATCTTCTGTTCCATTCTCTTAGTTGAAGCCAGTAACTCTCAACCCACTGCCGAAGCCCCTCGCTCCTTCTCCATCTTTCTTCTACCCGCACCCTCTAGCTCTTGAATAATATCCCTGCCAGTACTATAATCTTCAGAATCTTAGTGCTCCAGCACATCACTGACATAATAAAACTAAAATTGATTTTGAGTTAAAATTAATTTACCAGAATATACATGCATATAATTAAGAGAAGAGGTATTACTGCATAGATTCATTTTTTGGAACAGTGACAGTCCACATGAACTTTGCTTGCATGCAAAAGTAAACAAGCTAAATTATTTTAGAATTTTATTTTTGAAAACATAGTTGTACAGTTGCTTGCAAGGTTTTGATACAATGAAGAGGGCCAGCATAACTTTCTGGGGGTGCCCTAGTGCTGCCATTGACGTTGTGGCTGCCACATTTTGTAGCAGTATCGCTGGCTGTCCCATTATTCATTTGGATATGCTTTTACACTTAACAGAGGTATTGTGTTATAGCACAATACAACTCTGTTGACTTGGGGTGTTTTTCCACTGTCACTAGAAGTACCCATTAAGTACCCATTAATGGGTACGTAATGGCATTTTTGTACCCAATAATGGGTACTTAATGGGTACTTTTAATGACAGTGGAAAAACATCCCTGGTTGAACCAATAGATGACACCAATGGATGAACCAATGGATTATACAGTACTGTGGTTCTTTAAATTTACAAGACAGTCGTTCAAACAAGTAACTGGTAGATTATAATGCTACTTAGCAAAATACAGCAAAAATGAAGGCCATATCTAATGCTTTGGATACTTTGCAGGTCGAGGCGTAGAAGACATTCTTACAGCCAATCTAAATCACGTTCGAAGTCTCTTCCAAGGCATTCCAGCTCCCCGAGGCGCTCAGTCAC
Source organism: Aspidoscelis tigris stejnegeri (assembly GCA_023333525.1). Lineage (NCBI taxonomy): Eukaryota > Metazoa > Chordata > Lepidosauria > Squamata > Teiidae > Aspidoscelis > Aspidoscelis tigris. The sequence goes on from JALMGA010000001.1 coordinate 102,345,802, forward strand.
CCCCCAGAGGAATTCTAGTTCTAGAGGAAGATCACGATCAAAGTCAACTCAGAGAAGTTCAAAATATCCTGAGAAGTCTCCACCCAGTTCCCACAGAAGACGTTCCAGTTCAAGAACAAAGTCACGATCTCACCCAAAGCGTTCAGGTTCCACTACTAGATCGCTATCCAAGTCTCCACGGAAGCATACAAATTCCAGTTCTCGCTCACATTCTAGGAGTTTCTATCAAAGAAACAGTAACCAGTCAGTATCTGAAGAAGATTAAAAAGGTCGTTCTTTCACTGTTTCTATGAGCACAAATAAGGAGTACAAAAACTGTCCGAAGTTTGTCTGAATTGGAACAGAGCTGATAAAAGAGAGCGATCTTAGCTGTATGTCCTCTTGGTCAGTGCTTCAGTGTACAGAACTCCTTAAAACTTCTGTTTAATTTTTTAGGATCCCTTTATCTAATGAAAAGGTCATTTCCCATTAACAGTGAAGTAATTTCATCCTTGACCTCCATTCAGCTCTTTACATCTGTGTCAGCTGTTGCTATTTACTGTGCTCATATAGCTCAGCTGCTGCTGAACCACGCTGTTCCTTTTCCCATCCCATCCTATCCCATGAAGTGTAATTAGCCGTTTGTCATAGATCTTCAGCTAGTTCAGTTTTGCATTAGCTGGAGGGTTTCTCCAGGGAGGCATGAAGAAAAGGGCCTGTTCCTCACATACAGCTACAGTATAATCAAAACGATTGGATCTACATCTGGGGTGGGATTGGTCTGCTCATCAAGTGGCCTTTTGCTCTTGGTTTTAATGCTAGCTGATTTGATTATATAGTTTGCAATACAATATTACTTTTTGTGTGTGTCTCGGCATTATTTTTGTTTGTATTTTGTTCTGATGCTGAAAATAACCTTGTTCAGATATGGAAACAATGTTTTTTATGGTTGGATAATTAGACTCTGAGTGGGGACTGTTGTTTAAAGGAGTCACTATAAAATGAGTGTTAAGGTTGACATGTTGTTTGAAATTAACCCATTCTATTTCAGTCTGGAAATTACAGTAACATAATACTAGTTATTTAGTGTAAAAATTTACATGTATTGAAATGTAATTTATTTTTAACAAAACATTTTCCATCCTTTAAATCATTTTTTAAAAAATTGTTGGCTGGTCTTAATTTGCATCAGATGCCCAATTCAGATATGTGTGAACATATTAATGTTTTTTAATTACATTTTCCTTGCCAATCTGATGACTGATGGAAGAGGGAAGGAACCGTGTAATAAAGGGAAGGCTATGGATGTTTGGGCATAGGATCTGAAAGGGAGTCTAAATATGCAACAAGGGTAGGATGAGTAGTGAAATGGACTGTATTATTGGATGCAAGAGGTGCCTCTTTTGAATATCCCTCCATTGTTTAAAAGGGTAAAATTAACAAATGAAAAATAAAAACAATTTCGCTGGCCAGATCTACCCAAATAACATTCAACATGTGATCTTTCCCCTGTAAATCCACCTGGTAAGGTTAATTCTTACCAACTCAGTCATGTTCTGTAAGTCACAGCTTTTGAATCTGCCCCATAAGTCTTGCAGATTTTAACATTGTCATTCATCAGACCAAGGCTACACTTCAGATATAATATTAATTGGATATTACAAATAAAGGTAACTGGGTATACTCTTATATAAGTTGTTAAGCACATGGCTTTCATGTGTGGTTGAATGTTTTTGTGAAACTCTTTAAATAAACTTTCTAGTATAAAAACTTCCATTTTATTACACTATGTATTTTCAAATTTTCATTGTACTGAGTCAGTGTAGAAGAGACTTTGAGGCATTCTAAAATTTTGAGCCCTTAAATTTATCGAACTGTGAAGATTTGCATCATTATTGGCTTGTTTAACTCAAGTAACAAGGTGTTCCGGAGAGATTTTTGTATTTTACAGTATATTACATTTGCGTTGTGTAGTACTATTCGGGAAATTATAATTTTGTGTTTAATATGTAATCGATGTGATGTCTGTTACATGGTACAGGAACTGTACATTGTATTAATAACTAGTGGCAGTAAAACCATGTTTCACTTCATTAGTAATTACAATTTTGTGTTGGGAATGTTATTTCATAACTTAAGGTATTTTCAATAAAACACATGAAATGCCTGTTCTTTTTTTTTTCATTTATTTAAATCCTTGGACGTGCTTCCACAAGAACTCCATCACAGGTTGTTCATGAGAAGCAGGTAGATGAGGGTAAATGGAATTCCAAAGTATTTGGAGTTCCCTACTTCATAGTAATTACAGAAGAACAGTTAACCTTTCCTCTTGGTGCACTGGTTTTGTAACTGGTAGGATTAAGTGCTGCCTACACTATTTGCTGTGAGTTGGTAAGCTTGATGTCACAATGTTTCAGGGGAGAGTTAGGAGTGGCAGAAATAATTAACCATCTTAAGCTCTGTACCTGAAGACTTGCCAGCTAAAATTTAGCATGGCTGCTTCATGATGTGTCTGAGAATAAAAAATAGGAAGGAGAGGGGGATATAGCTGAAGAAGATACTGCTGTTTATTAGAAACACTGTATGGGAGCACTTCATCCTGCAATAAAATGTTGTATACAATATCTGGAAAAGCTCCAAACTAGCCATAAGCAAGTTATGGGTATTTTTCCACTGTCAAAAAGTACCCATTTTTGCACCCATTAAGGACCCATTTGGGTGTGAGCCGGATGATCCCATTTCCACCACAGCACCCATTTGGGACCCAATTGTTTCGACTGCTGTGGGGGAAATCCGGATCTAGTGGGTACTTTTTGGGCTTTAATCCAGATTTTCTGTAGACCCCATTAATGGGGTCTACAATGGGGTCTTCTATCAGAAAATCCAGATCAAAGGAAGCCTGTTTCCACTGGAAACAGGCAATGGGGTCTAGAGGTGGCTAGGGGGAGGAGCCCCGAAGTCCCAGCTTCAGAGTCATTTCATAATCATTCTGAAATGACTTTGAAGTCCCTCCAAAGCGATCGCCGTGGACTTCGGAGAGGCTCCGGAGCTGTCAGTGCGGTCTGTTCGCTATTAGCGCAGACCACTCTGACTTCCCTCCGAAGTCCCTCCGAAGCAATCGGCAGAGACTTCGGAGTCTTGCAGCCAGTCTCTTTGGAGAGATCAGCACAGACTTCGGAGGCGCTCCGAAAGGACTCTGGAGTGGCTTTGAAGTCTGCACTGATCTCTCCAAAGAGACCGGCGGCAAGATTCCGAAGTCCCTGTTGATCGCTTCAGAGAAACTCCGGGGTCTCGCTGCCGGTCTCGCCGAAGAGATCAGCGCTGACTCCGGAGTCTTGCTGCCGATCTCTTCGGAGGGACTTTGGAGGGAAGTCAGTGCGGTCTGCGCTAATGGTGCACGGACCGTGCTGACAGCTCCGGAGCCTCTCCGAAGTCCTTGGCGATCTCTTCGGAGGGACTTTGGAGGGAAGTCAGTGCGGTCTGCGCTAATGGTGCACGGACCGTGCTGACAGCTCCGGAGCCTCTCCGAAGTCCTTGGCGATCTCTTCGGAGGGACTTCAGAGTCATTTTGAAATGATTTCGAAATGACTCTGAAGTCCCCCCGAAGCTGGGACTTCGGAGATTGCACCCCCCCTGTCCCCAGAGACACCTGGGGTGACAGACCGACCCCTTGGGAGTCGATCCAGATTCCTACATGGGTGCAAAGGTGTTTCCTGCTGTGGAAACACATTGGGTGCTTCCCTTAATCCGGATCTACTAGATCTGGATTAAGGAATGTACCCATTCCTTAGATCCAGATCTTAGATCCGGATCTAAGGGCTGCGGTGGAAAAACACCCAAAGTATTCCCACTTAACTGTTGAAGGGGATGACATGGCACAGGCAGGTCTATATGGGAGGAGACCCTCCTCTTGGGCCACGGGCACCTCAGTGTGGGGGGAGAAAGTTCTTCAGATGTTGCAGGCCCAAGTCTTAGGGCCTTATATGTTAATACCTTGAACTGGGATTAGTAGCAGTTACATAGCCAGTACAGTTCTTCTAGGGCCAGTGTAAGGTACATCTGGCAGGACTGCCAGTGAGCAATCTAGCTGTTGCTTTCTGCACCAACTGCAGCTTCCAAAGTGTCCTCAAGGGCAGCACATAGAGTCCATTGCAGTGGTCCAACCTGGAAGTTACTAGAGCATGGATTACTGTCACCAAACTTGGTTCTGTCCAGAACAGGCTGTAGCTAGTGAATCAGACAAAGTGCTCCTGGCCACCACCTCTGCCTCCACCTGAGCCTCAAATGTCAGTTCAGAGTCCAGAACGCTCCCAAACTACACACTTGATTTTTCCCAAACAAGGCAATCCCATCATGAACAGGATGCCTCCCTTCTTTATGGACCCTGCAACATACAGCAATTCCATCTTATCTGGTTTCAGCTTAATAGTCATCATCACCCTCCTTCTTATTCAAATGGCATGGAAAGATAAGAACTGGGTGTCATCTGCATATTAATGGCACTTTCCTCTGAAACTCTTGATGACCTCTCCTGGTGGCTTCATATAGATGTTACAGATCATGGGAGATAATATTGATCCCATGAGTAGGTTCCAATAAGATTGACCCCTGGGGGACCCCCACAAGTAAGTTGCCAGGACATATGAAGTGGGTACCTGGCATACTTCCATTGGGAAGCTATTTCAGAGCCAGGTGTGCTATAAAAAAAGGCTCTTGCACATGCTGCAACTCCTTGCATCTACACTTTGTGATCTCCTGGTTTAAAAAAATATCTGCTCTACCTGGAGGTGCTGAAGGTGAAGTTACAGCTCCGTAGCAGAGCAGCTGTTTAGCAGGCAGAAGGTCACAGGTTTCATCTCTGGTATCTGCAGGTACAGCTTTGGGGAGAACTAAATTTTGCCCAAATCATTTCAAAGGAGGGACATGTCACTTTTGGGAGATAAGTGATTATAGTGCAAGGTCTCTGGGGCTTGCCTGTCTTAAATCTGAGGCTTAAGGATCCAAAGCATCTTGGAGGTACAGAACAAAACAAATACTAGACAGTTCTGAATGTTCTTTGCAAGAATTCTGTGAACACCTCTTGCAGTTGAAACACCATGTTCTTTTATAGCTTTCAGTGCTGGCATAAGTGGCTGTCTCTATAGTTGCATCAGCTTTAAACTCTTATTATCCTACTTACAATAATTGCTTTTTGTGTACACAGGTGACCTTGAGGTCTCCCCACATTTACCTGTTAGTCTTAAAAGAGATCTTAGAAAGATAGATACATAACACTATGGTGAGACTGACAAACTGACAAGCTATCGAAAAACAATACACTGAGTAATTTTGTTTAAAAACTGGAAGCACTTTACTGACTTTACTGTAATTGCAGGGTTTGAAGGTTAATGGAGTAAAGAGGACATGCAGAAGAAAAAATGAAATGAAGAAAGGGGGGAAAGACGTGGATTTTGAGGGAAGGTCTGAATGATGGTGGGAAGTCAACAATTTATCTTAATTTAATGAATATATATGTTAAATTTACGTTTGTGGAATCCAATGTAGGTATTATTTAAGTTTAAAAGCGATAAAAATTACACCCCCACCCCCAAAATAAGAGACCCCTGGAACAACATGGTACAGTCTTTCTCTGTTTTCAGCATGGTGTTTCCTTCCATTATTTACAGTTCTTCCCTCTGCCACTACTACAGTTTTGGACAATTCTCCATTTCTGTAACTCCATTGAAGGCGCTCCCGGTCTCTGTTGCAGCAGCCCTAACTACGCTCTCATCCTTTCCAGTGCCATGAAGAAGGGCATTCTGGATTTAATCTTAAATGTGGCTCTTAATATTCTAATCACTGCAGTCCAGGTTTGATTTCTTTTTCACATATTTGGGATTAAAGCCCACTAAGCAGTTTCTGTGTAAACTTGCAAGAAATTTCCATTTTGTCCCACCTCTGGCAACAAAAGCTGAAACTGGGGGAAAAAATGCAGTATTTTGTCAGCACGATGCACTTTTTAAACTTTGAAAGTCAATATGTTTGAGCAATGGCTCAGAATCAGCGCTTTGTAACTCTCATGTAACTTATTGTATGTAATAACTTATTGCAGTAGGCTCTAAATGGTTTGTGGTAAACTGAACTCAACTCAACTCAGACTATGGGTGTTTTTCCACAGTCACTTAGTACCCATTTTAGCACCCATTAAGGACCCATTTGGGTGAGAGCCAGATGACCCCATTTTCACCACGGCACCCATTAGGGACACATTTGTTTCCACCGCGCCTCGGGAAATCTGGATCATATGGGTACTTTTTGGACTTTAATCTAGATTTTCTGTAGACCCCATTTGGGGTCTTCAGTCAGAAAATCCAGATTAAAGGGAGCCTGTTCCCACATTAGTTTGGCAATGGGGTCTAGAGGAGGCTAGGGGGAGGGGGCCCCTTCGGGGGGGAGCCCCCAAACCTAAGCTTTGAAGTCATTTCAAAGTCATTTCAAAGTCTGTGCAAAATTGCTCCGGAGCGTCTTTGAAGTCTGTGCCTGATCTTCGGAGTGAACTTCGAAGTGACTCCGAAGATCAGCACAGACTTCAAAGACATTCCAGAGCTATTTTACACAGACTTCAAAGTGACTTTGCAGTGACTTCGAAATGACTTTGGAGCCACTTCAGAGAGTGCACCCCCTGTCCCCCAAAACACCTGGGGTGACAGGCAGAACCCTCATGGGTAGATCTGGATTTCCAAATGGGTGTTCCGGTGTTTCCACAGCAGGGAGGCTACCACCCATTGCTATTGGGTACTAGACCACCCATGGGAACATATTGGGTACTTCCCTTAATCCGGATCTACTAGATCTGGATTAAGGGAAGTACCCATTTCCTAGATCCAGATCTTCTTAGATACGGATTGTGACGGTTTCAGGGTACAGGCTGCAAACTGTTTTGCTTTCGGGCTTTGCAGGCTTCTAGTTAGCTGCAATAGCCAGCCTTGTTTCAAACAGCTTGTTGCAAGACCTGAGCAGAGGCTGCAAAAAGGGCGGGAAATCCTGTGCGGGCCCTGCTGCAATGATTGGTTGCAGCTGCTCTTTGGAGGGAAAAGCTGTCAGGGGATCTGAGTGCTGGAGGGGTTAGAGCAGGAGTTCCCACCAATCAGGAGTTTCCAGTAGCATTTTATGGCAGTTTTCCCCAGGAGGTTTCAGCCAATCAGGGTCAGGGATATGGGTATAAATGAACACAGAAGACAGCAGACTAGGTCTTCATGCTGGTACAAGAGCTGAAAGGAGAAAAGAGCTGAATCCTGAGGGAGCTGGAACCAGTAGCTGACCAGGGGTCTTTTGGCTGGAAGATCTTGAAGGAAGACTTCAATAGCAACTGACCAGGCTGGATGATCGGACAAGCAAGGATGGACTGGGCCTTGTGATCATCTGGAGCCACGTTCTGGTACACTGGCTTGGCTTGAGCTGTGGCAGAGCAAGCCAGAGGGGGAGGAATGTGGAGAGGTTTGTCTTTTAAAAGGGGAACTATTTTCCTTTAGAGAAAGGGGTAGCTCCTAGCCTTAAGAGACTTACTGAGTTAAACCTGAGTTAAACCAACAAATACCTGAACCTTATTTTCCTTTTAGTATTGCTTGTGTATAATAATAAACTTGTTTTAGTTTACTGTTGAAACGCTTGCTACCAGTGTTTTGTGTCCACACTGTAGTATTCACTTGGCCGTTGCACGAACTCAGCATCCTAACAGGGCCAAGCTACTCCTCAGAGAGGGCAGGCACTAACTGGATCGCTGGGCATCGTGACACGGATTAAAGGAGCGCAGTGGAAAAACACCCTATGATGCTTTTCTCAAAAGTTCTATATTTGCTTAGAAGTTTGTGTATGTGACTTGAATGCATTTGACTTTAGGGTAGATTGCAAAGTCTGAAGAAATCCACTAGATGGTGCACAGTGCTTTCTCTAAAGACTAGTAAGTTTATGTTGAGGATCACAGTATTTCCAATTTAGGCTGCCTCCAGACAGCAAGAAGCATTTTGGGATATAACGAAGATCCCACAATTGCCTCTTGCCAACCGACAGCAGATGTGAAAAGCAGTTTTGGCATCCTCTTACATCTGTTGGGAGCTTCCAAAAGGAACTCAGTTTGTACAAACGGTAAGCCAGCCAAGTACCAGCCCCATTTCCTTTGTTATTTTTTGCATGCTTGGTTGACTTCCCGTTATACGATTCAACTGTATTTCAGATGCTCCAGGCAAATGTCCAAGTAAGGTGAATGATTACACAAAAAAACAAGCACAATAAAGCACTGCATGGGCAATTCTTGGAGAAAATTGAAGGGAAAGTAGACCAAGGAAAGACCTGGCTGTTGTTTACAAATGGAACACTGAAAAAAGAAACAGAAGGTTTGATTTTAGCTACCCAAGAACCAGGACCAATGAGATAAGGACCAATGAGATAAGTCAAAATAGAAGAATCAGCTCTAGACATCAAGTGCTGATTATGCAAAGAAGCTGAAGAAACAATCGACCATGTACTCAGCTGCTGCAAAAAGATCGCCCAGACTGATTATAAACAGTGACACAACACTGTTGCCAAATTGGAATCTATGCCACAGTTGCCATCTGCCAGCAGCACAGAACTGGTGGGATCATAAACCTGTAAAGGTGGTTGAAAATGATCAGGCAAAACTATTATGGGACTTCAGAATACAAACTGATAAAAGTTTTGGAACATTGCACCCTTGACATCACCACTGTTGAAAATAAGAGGGTATGGCTCATTGATGTTGTTATACCAGGAGACAGCAGGATTGACGTGAAATAGTTACAAAATACAAGGACTTAAAGATCAAAGTTCAAAGACTCAGGCACAAGCCAGCAGTGGTAGTCCCAGTGGTAATCGGCACACTGGGTGTCATTCCAAAAGACCTTGGATAACAATTAAACAGCTTAACACTGAGAAGGTTATCATCTGTCATTTGCAAAAGGCTCACATTATCCGCCAGTACATAATGTCATCTTAGGATCCTGGGAAGATCCTGATGGGTTATGAAATATCAAAGCCAACATGTTTAGTGTCGTGTTATATTACTGGGTTTCTTTATATAATAATGATAATCATCATCAACATCATCCCCCAAGAGAATTGTGGGTTTTAAATCACATTTGGAGGTACCTATAATCTCACTGTTGCTTGTAAGAATCACAAGACATAGCGAATATTTACTAAAGCAGGAAAAAGAAAAGAGTTATGTGAAAAGAGAGGCTCCATCCAGTGCTGTTTACTGGTTAAAACTGTATTTCTAAAGGTCAGATTCCACTTCAGGAGGTAAAAAAATCAGTGTATTCAAAATGCTATGCAGTGGACTTTCCTAAGTATATTGTTTTATATGTATTGAATTTTTAATGTCTTTTAATGTGCATTCTGTTTTAATCTGTTGTTTTAAAGTTGTAACCCGCCCAGAGACCTTCGGGTATGGGGTGGGATATAAATGTAAATAATAATAAATAAGATTTATTGCTATCTCTAGATCCGGAAAAAGCTAAAGCAACTACTACGCCCAAGTCTGGCTTTGTGCTTAGAGTGTAGTTTATTTTTTTAAGCCTAATTTGGTCTGTGATGATTCTCTGGACTTCTTGCTGGTTCATTTGACTTCTCTGACTTTCATGGTCCTAGGAGACTAGGGGTGTGCACAAATGCAATTTTTGACATTTGATTCGACAATTTGAATGTCTGAATGTGTACAAATAAAGAAAAAACAAATGTATTAAAAATTGAACCTATTTGAATACATTTGTATCTATTTGTACGAATATTCAATATGAATTTGATGACATGAATGTAAACAACATTCATATGTATGTAATGCATATGTATCTGTACACATACGAATGTCCAAATTATTCAAACAAATGATTTGAAATATTCGTATTAGTTCAACTATAAAAGAACGAATGTCTGGTCATACAATTCAAATTCAAATGTCTGAATTCAGCCAAATTCAATCAGATAACAAATATTTCAAATATTTTTGCACATCCCTATAGGAGACACTAAAACAATAAAAAACAAGATCCAGTATTGCAGCTTCTCTGGGAATTTGCACCATTGTTTAATCCAGCCTATTATGAAATTCTCCAGCCACTCAAGAGATTATTGGGCAACGATTTCCTGTTACATATGATGTAGCAATGTTTTATTGTTCTGCTTCCTGATCATGACCTGGGGACAACTGTATGAAATTTTATTTTCTATTTTATGTAATTCATTTATTATTTACTGTTTATTCTTGCTGGTTAAAGACTATCATTAAAAAACCCTGTGCTTAATTGTAGTCTGCTATTACAAGTTTTTTTTTTTAAGAATGCCTCTTTGATTTCATTATCCATTTCAAAATCTTGCATGGACTTCCACAGACAGTCCCATGGAGAAGACTGTTTTGGGGGAATTTTAATAGTTTGATCCTGTCCTCTAGTTTACACTCAGGGTAGCACTAGCTCCATTCCTGTCTTCTGCAGAATTAAGTGGCCCGGTATTAGCATAATTCACTTGTTCTCATATATCTGTCAGATTTCAGTCATTTGCATCCTAATAGCGCTAAACAACTACCTCTTCTCTGCATGTGGGATATGACATCTGCCTGCACATTCGTATTAAACATACGCCTCAATCTAGTTTTGTATGCATGGCTGGAAATATAGTTATGGAATTTGGACACAGATGCCAGCTCCATGTAACAAATGTCTTTTCTGCTGCATCCACATTCCTTCTGTAATACAGAGTACAATTTCTCAGGGCCTTGGAGAATATTAATGTGGATAGCTGAATGTATTGAAGGAACAGGAGCAGACACTGCTAGAAAATGACATCATCCCAGGCTGCTGTCCATGTTTGGGACTGTCTTGGCACTATATACCCTTTTGGAGGATGGCATCTGTCTGGGGGAGCCTCACATGGCCTGAAAATGCATACCACCATGTAATGAAATAATTACATTGCACCGTGGTATCCGTGCCCCTCCAGGCCTGGAGAATGCCAGAAAACCTGAGAAGCAGGTGTGCAGAGGTGAGTGCATTATTTCTCTTAAGGGGTTCTGAAAGGTTTGCAAACTGGTTCTGTACAAACTGCATTTGTATGTAATGGAAGGACTCATGGGCTTTTTATTGGTTTGAACTCCTTAAGAAGTTCAGGGTTCAGCACCCAAAATGAAGTATTTCCCCCTACATTGTACCTCAACTTCCCCCCTTCTTCCCTGACCATGCCCCAAACTAGTTTGCTCCCTTATTTTTATCTGTAGCAGTTTGGGGGCTGTTATGCCATGTTCCAGGCTTCTTCTGGAACATGGCGTAACAATCCCAAACTGCTACAAATAAGATTGAAACTGGCTGTTACAGCCTTCATATGTTCCTGCCTTATTGTGTCCTTGATTAGGCTGTGCCAGTCAAGTCTGCTGAATAATTACCCAGTCCCCATGAGTCAGTATAGCCAACATCCTCCTTCCTCAAGGTCTAGTAGGGCTTCTGAAGGATCACACATCCTCCTAGAAGACCTAGCGAGTCAATGTGCATGCATCCACTTCCTGTAAAGGCTTTGAACTATCAGTAGGTTTTCTGGGAGGACTTGTCCTCCAGTTAAGATCTAGGCCTTGAAGAGCACCAGCTGCTGCAGTCCCTGACTCAGTGGAGTAGCGCAAGCTCACGGGAATTAGGTATACAGTCCATGGACTTGATGGGGGATTGGCAATGCTCTATTGGAGCAGACGGTGCATTTGAGGACACTGTGAATTGTTGTGATGTGTGATCTAAGAGGATGTGTGATCTAATAAGTATGTTGGTTCTGGATTCAAGGGCAAACAGCCCACCTTAATGCCAGTTTGAATCTGCTAAAAATCAAAATGGGATTTTTACAGCCCTTTTGTGTTGTGTTTCACTGTCCTTAACGTCCAGAGCAGTTTAAAAGCAGCACAGTATAAAATTTAGATTTGTCACAGTATTTAAAATCTTAAAGGTATCAAAACATAAAAATATTCCTTATGCAATGTTCTGCTACAACACTACAACTTGGACAATATGAAGAATGACAATCAAATAAGGGGAGGCCAAATTATTTTATTGAAACTCTGTTTTAAAATATCCAATTTATCTCTGGCATAAGCTCTGCTACTCTTTAATAAAGAACAAACAGTGCTAAGTTTCTGGGTTAAGTAAATCACATTCCAAATTTATCTTTCTAAGAAGTTAAATTTAACTCCATATACTGCTGCAAATTCATATTTTTATCAAAGATTCTTCAGTGAAATATTGTGCCAAGATTGTAAAAAATTCAGTAGTGCATTAGTAATGTTTTCACATTTGCATTTGAATCTTGAGATGACAGCTTGTCTTCTTCCAAAATCTCAGTACTGTACCTTGTGCAAGCATTGACAGGTCTTTCCATGTGTCAAGCACGTATTACGCGTCCATTATTATATACAAAACAACCTACCACAGGGGCAGTGTAAAATACATCCTTTCATAACAAAACTAAAATGTACCTCAAAATATGAATATACACATTACATGATATACACTATTTACAGAACTTTAAAAAATAGAGTACAAGTTTTGAGTTTAAGACTTGACAGAATTTTGCACTTCATGTTGCAACAAGGCAGTTTCAGTTTCCTAGTTTGTTCTCCATGAATATTCATACGCTATGCTTGAACTTTTAAGAGAGTTTTTAGATGGACTGCCATCATCTCCCTATTTTGGTCAGAATATTCAACACTGCTTCCTACCCAATGGCTGGGAGGCTTTGGAAGGACACTGGGTGAAGGAGGGTCACTAAATTTTGCACCAGCATAATTTTCTTTTTGGTTAACTTCAGTCTGAAAGATGGTTTTCTTTGATTTCACATTTTCTGTGTTTTTCAGAGATTTTTTCTCTTGTTTTTTAATGAGCTCAGGTGACACTGATTCTTGCCAAAAATTATTTTCACTTTTTTTTGTAGGTGAAATTTTGTTAAGTGGTATATTACATTTACTTCTCTGTCTGTTAATCTTCGATTGGTCACACAGGTGTATACTGTGAACAGGCTGAGTGTAAGGAATGGTAATCTTTTCAGGCTTTCCCATTCTGTTTTTCAGTAACTGCAAAGTAAAAAAATAATCTCATAAGTATATTTAATTTACATCTACTAGTTAATTTCATTACATTCACATCTGCTATGTGTTAAAAAGTCCTATAACGCATATAATTAGTTTGAACAGAATACTGCAGATGCTGTGCCCCCAAACCCCAGAGTTCTTTAAAAACATTAAAATTCCCTCATTCATGCTTTCAGCACATCAGAAATTTTTATAAAATGGCACTGTTTGTTTTGTTTTCCCTTAAGCCATGATGGCTAACTATTTCTCTATCTGAAAAAGCTTGTTTTATATATAAAGAAATTTACTTGTGAGTAGTTCCAATGAATGAGGTATTCCAAGTTATCCAGCAGTACTGTGTATATAATTTAGTGAGAGGTGTCCCTTCCCTCTGTTCCAGGAAGACTGTCACTAAAAGGGAAGATATTTTTATTAGACAAAATGGCAGAAGGCTTGTTTTCTCCTTCCCATAATAACAGTTTCCTTGAGGTAACAGAAGTAAGGGGAAATAATTCTTGGAAAATTTAGAGATGAAAAAGAAAAGAGACATAGGGATCCCTGAAAAAGAATTCTTACAAAAATGGATGGAAGTATAGAAAGAAAGAAAGAACTCTAGCATCTTTGGGACAAGGAGGGATAGGTGCAAACATCAATGACATGTCTCTCACTTGTACGTTTTGGGTATTTATGCCATGTTCTGTAGTTCTTCTGTGAATCTGAGTTTTGGATGTAGATATAATATCCATCTTCAGAGGTCCCCTGAAGAAATCCAAAGATCCTCTGAAGATTAATATCATAGCTATATACAAAAGCTTAGGTGCACAAGGGACAATGGAACACGGCATAACAACCCCAGAACTGCAACAAGTTAGATTGTAACTGGTTGTGAAAACCTACATTCTAACCATAATATGCGTATAAGTAATATAACAAGTGATGCAATATTTTTTTAAAAAAAATTGCTGGGGAATTTAAGTTATTCAAAGATGAGATTTGGAAGAATTTGTTTAAGCAAATTCTTATAAACAGCATAATTTGGGTATACATCAAGCTCCTTGTTTCCTTTTATTTTTATTCTTTCTCTTTCACTTGCCTTTCTCAAATGCTCTGCCCTCCTATAGTTTGTAAGCCTAAGGTTAGACTCTAGTCTCACTTTCAATTCCTGCAAATTGCTTTGAGATAGCTTTCTTAGAGAGAGCAAATAACAAATATGAGTAAAAAAGAACTAGGGTGCATCAGCCTCATTTGGCTCAACTTTATGAAAATGAAAAACCTACTAACTTCTAAACATTGACAAGACTGTTGCCCATGCAACTTTTATAGGAGAACACAGATAGCTGCATCTATCTTATCCTGGGCCTGATCTCTGCAGCATTTAATTTAGCTGGAAATACCTGCCAGCAAGTTCATGACAGATCACCAGACCAATTAGGTAAATATATCATGTGCTGCAACCTCATCCATTATTTTATGATTAACAAAGATCCTCAAAACCACCACATCTCATTTCTGATTGAGCAGGCACAGGCTCACTAATTCCCTGCTGCCTTTTATATTTCCAGGCAGTTTTCAGACAACTAGGAGAAGCAGGGCTGAGCTTTTGTTAATGGCGAGGCCTCTTCTTGGGGAGCAAAGCTGCATCTGTCCACAGGCTCATGTTTGTAAGTTCTCCAGGAAAGTGAAAAACACTGTTTGGATTGGCAGCTTCCATAAAGAGCTTTTTTGTAGCTTGGCACCGGGGGTGGGTGGGGAAATCTGTGCCACTAATTTCAGTCCTACCTACTTGCCCTTCCCTGCGCTTAGCCAGCCCAGCAGCCAGCCAGGGCCGCCTTCCTCGCCAACTGGAACTCCTTCCTCCACTGTTGCGATCCTCTTACATCCCGCCCCACCTGTGCAATCCTCTTCCTGGCGCTTTACTGTCCTTTTGCATCCCACCCCGTGTCTGTGCAATGGTTCCTTCCATCCTCAGGCTCAGCCCCAGGTTCTCCGACTGGGTCTGAGAGACCCCCGCCCCCCCCCCCGGGGTCCCTTCCTCTCGTCCATTGGGCACGGCGGCACCGTCACGTCCCGATCCCACAGCCAACGGGCTAAATCGGGCTGTTGCTGGGCTCAGCCGGCGCGCTGATTGGTGGATACTTTCAACCTATCAGCAGCCGGGGATTCTCCCTCTCTCTGGGAAAAACAGACGTAACGGAAAGTTCCTCTCTCACCCCCTCCCCTCCCCAACCGTCAAAATAAGGCCAACTGCGCATACTCGAAGCAGCAGCAGCAGCTCCTCTCAGCTCCGCCCATCCCTCCAGCTAGGAAAAACAACGCCCCCCGCCCTCCTCCGACTTGGGGGGGGGGGCGTCGTCACCCGGTCACTCTGCCCGCGGCTTTCTTGCCCCGGTCGTATACTTGCCTCTTTCCTGAGGGGTTTACCGACACTAAGAGGAGGGGCCGCCGCGGGCGAAGCTGGCATTTCCTCAGCTGGAACCGCTCCCAGCCTGGGCTCCTCCGACGGGACTACGGCGGAGACTTTGGACGGATCGCATATCTCCTGCGCTGCGTTTTTTCTGCCCAGGCCGGCGCGGTGTTGCTGGTATTGCTGGTGGCGGCTTTGCAGAAGCCCTGAGGGAGCGGAGCGGAGTTTCCCTCTCCGTCGCCTCACTCTCTTGAGCGCCGGCCGTGTGCTGCCACCGCCGCCACTTGGCTCTATCGGGCAGCAGTTGGACTGGTGGTGGTGGTGGCTTTCGCCGCTGTAGTCTGTCCGCATAAGGCGCTGAAATAGGGTCGAGGGGAACCGCCGGCGGTCCTCGGTACCGGCCGAGATCCGGGCTAAGAAGGGCGAAGGCGCTGTGGAAGTCACCATGGCTGGAAAAAAAATGAACAAAAAGGTCGGATAGGCGCGGCGGGGGTGCGAGGGGTGAAAAATAAGGGAGGAAAAACCGTCGGGGCCGAGGGGGAGTGGACTGCGGAGCGTCCGCTTGAGCTTGACGAAGCTTGGCTGCTGCTGCTTAAGGAAGCAGCTCCGCTGCTAGGAGAACATGGCGGGGAGTGAAGAGTCATAACAACGCCCCGCTGTTGTTACTTGAGGAGGTTACGCCTCCTTCCAGCTCCTCGCCAATCAGGACGGAAAGATTCTAGGGGGACACGCCTCCGCCTCGCCGGCGTCCAATCAACCGGGACCTGCGGCCTCTTACTCTCCCGATTGAAAGCGGGCGTCAACGTGGAGCTCCTCCTGCCGAAAGGAGCCTTCCGCTTCACGGGATAGTACTGACGAAAGTGTTAGTACGCAAGGCGACGAGCTGAGCGTCCCTTCCGAACAGCCTCAGCTTGTGAGTAAGACTCATGTGAGAGTCGGGGAGGGGTTTACTTCTGAGTAAACAACCCCGACGGCGCTACCGCTTCAGCCCCCTGCCACTTCCAATCTGGAGAAAACAAAACAATGTCGCCACGCCCCCTTTGGCCGCGCGCCGCCCACTCAGGTACGAGGTTTGTTCCAAGGCCCGCCTCCCTCCCAGCAAGGGCGGCGAATGGAAGCCTAGATTGACGGAGATAGGCAGGCGGCCAGGAGCCAATGACAAAGTTCCAATTTGGAGTCGGACTGGAGAACGATGGCGGCGGCGGCCTCGGAGAAAGTTGTGGGGGCTTCTCCCGGCAGCGCTGCCTGTGCGGTGACGTCGCCGCCTCCGCGAGCCCCGCCGGACGGATCCCCAAACTCTGCGCGAGGGCGTCGGGGCGTCGGCCTGGCGCGCGAGGGCACCGTCTGTTGGGAGGGGCGCCTCACTCACTTCGTGGCCAGGAACCTGGAAGAGCGGATCCGGCTCAGCGGCGGCGCGTTGACGGGCTCCTCCGCGCCCGCCCGCGCGATCCCTCCCGTCGACGCTCAGGCCGTGCAGGACTTGGCGGCGCTCGCCGTCCGGGTGGCCGCGCAGGTGGACGAGCTGCTGCGGAGCGCGCACGGGGCCCTGCAGGCGATTACGGCCCTCAGCGTGGGCTGCATCCAGACCTACCGGGACGGCGTGGAGAGCCTGGGCGAGGCGGTGGACTCGAGCATCCGCTCCGTGTACGCGCTGATGGCGCGCTGCGAGGAGCTGGATAAGCAAATGCAGCCGGTGCCGGCCCTGGCCAGGAGCATCCGAGACCTGAAGAGCGCCTTGGACACGCTCGAGGGGCTCTGCAAATAGACCTCCTCCCTCCCTCGAACCCTGAAGTGCCTCTTGCTGCAGGCGGCAGCTCGTCCTAGGAGTTTGATCCTGTTTTGGGGGCGATCCCCAGGACATCTGGATTGCCTCCTTTTAAAGTACGGCTTTCAAAATGGTGCAAAATCAGTAGTGCCACGTAAACAAGCCAGCCAGCAGCCCTTTGCCTTGCGACCGTTCTCCCGCACAAAGCCCCGAGAAAAGGTCTAACGGAACTTCATACAATCGGTTTCATTAATGCCTTGAAAAGAAACATCACTGAATAACCTCAAAAATAGTGGGTTCCCCCCCCCCCGCATGGCTTCATTGACCATATACAAGAAGTATAAGATGCACTTTCCCCAAAAGGTGAGGTTTCCCCAGTATACCTGCAATAGGCGTTCCATTGACTATTAGTGCTGCATCTCAGGGCTGTTTATGCCACTCGTGGCTATTACTGCTAGAACTGTTTAACTTCTGTTTTCAGAATATATACCAGTTAGCCATCCTGCCCCTGCTCTGTGATCAATCTGCATTCTAGCAAATGTGTGGGGCGGCTTCTTCCATTTTAAAAACACAGCTTCAAGGGCACATCATCCCTTTTTATCTTCCGGCCCCACAGTACATGTCTCCCATTTGTTTTCTGCGTGGTGTGCAGCTTTTGGTCATCCCCTGGAGATTACAAGCTAAGAATGCCAAGGAATGTGGTGAGAGCTTTGAAAATACAGAGTGGCTTCTTTAATTTTTTTTTTAATCCGTGAGAGAATCAGCTGCTGGGGACATGCAATCTCTTTTCTTTTGTAGCACAGAAAGATGGGAAGACAGACACCCAAATCCTGAAGCCAGTCAAGGAAAGGAGAAGTTGAAGGGATGATTCTGCAGTGCACATAGTAAAGAAGAAGAAAAAACACCACTGTGTGTGTGCTTTCATGTTGGAATGCAATTAATTTTTTAAATAGAGAATGTGGAATGGATCAACCTTGTCAGCAGTAAGCATCCAGCGCAAGTCTGGGCATAACCCATAATCTAAATCTGGCCACAAT
Source organism: Aspidoscelis tigris stejnegeri (assembly GCA_023333525.1). Classification (NCBI taxonomy): domain Eukaryota; kingdom Metazoa; phylum Chordata; class Lepidosauria; order Squamata; family Teiidae; genus Aspidoscelis; species Aspidoscelis tigris. Next base: position 102,364,080 of record JALMGA010000001.1, read on the forward strand.
CCATAATGAACATTTTAGAGGAGACTTTTTCAGAGAAGAGTTTGAAGGTTCCTTGCACTGCAATGCCTGTAAAGAGAAAGGGACACTTAGCAAAAATGCCTAGGATAGATGAGATTGCAAAAATAAGCCCTATTTTGCTTAATGAGGCTTCTTTCCAAAGAAGAACTGATAAGATTTCTGTCCTGTGTTGCAGGCCCAAATACACTTACTAACCATAATAAAGATTTTAAGTAGATTAACTGGTTGAGACTTGTAAAATTCTGCACAGTATACATTACTTGTAGAGAATCTTTTATGTGACATGCATAATGGGTGTAATGCACATAAGGCTACATCAGATGTCACTTACTTATTCCACTATACTTGAACATTCCAGAATAAAGCATGGATACCTATGCTTTATTCTGGAATCTTCAAATATAGGAAGAAGAAGAAGAGTTGGCTTTTCTACCCTGCCTGTCTCACCTATTTAAGGGGACTCAAAGTGGCTGACAAAGCTTCTGTTCTCCCCACAACAGAACACCTTGTGAGGTAGGTGGGGCTGTGAGATCTCAGAAGAGAGCTGTGACTAGCCCAGGGTGACCCAGCTGGCTTCATGGGGAGGGTGGAACTGAACCCGGTATTCCCAGATAAGAGTACAGCTCCCTAACCACTAGACCAAACTGGCTCACCCAGGAGAATAAGTAAGCAATGTCTAGAAGCAGCCTTACTAAAACTCGCAAAACACAATAACAGTATTATATAACAAATCATAAATATTCAACTCTTAACTTGAATTAGCTGTTCTGTAGAGAAAAATGTGCAGAAGTCTGAATGTATAAAATATTAAGGCTAATGTTGATTTGCAGATGAGCCATAATACTTTACTTGAGGGAAACAGTGCAATATTGAAAGTTGCAGGGCTATCGTAACTAAATGTGAACTGGGATGTTTTCAGCTCAACTCTAGCATCACTCATGGAGCCTATTCGCACTTGGCTTTATTCTGGAATATATCCTGGAATAGGGACTTGCTGTCCATACGCTAGTGCCGGCTTCAGCAGGCCCAAAGTGAGGTCTGCTAGAGTCTGCATTAGCATGTGGACCACAGACCCCTATCCTGAGAGACACTCCAGAAAAAGGCCAAGTGCGAATAGGCCCATGAAGTGATTAGGTGGTCTTAGATAAAGCTGATGTTTTCAGGACACATGTGGTTATGAGCTGTGTTGAAGCTAAGCCGGTTTGGACCTGGCTTTCACTGGGGTGGCTTTTTAAAATTGTATTCTTTTGGGAATATGCGAGTTCATTAAAAAACTTCCCAGGCATTACCTATAATTACTGTAATACTGTGTTGGGAATATTTTAAGTTCCTTGATAGTGAGTCATACCATTACAAACCCATGAACTCTAGCAGTTAGATCTTCTGATTAATGATTGGATCGAGGCAAGGTTTCCCAGAGGCTATAAATACTGTAAATAGAAATGGAAGTGACTAAAACTAGGACTTCCTTCACTCAAAATCTTATTTCCACAGTGCTGTGGCTTATTTCAGACATTTACATCAGATACTAGCTTTCAATGATCAGTAGCACTAATTAAAGAGCTCAATAATATTCAATTATTTATGGCTTTATTTTTAGGGTTACATCTTATTTCCTGGCTTCATTGATCTTTAATCATGGGTGGCATATTGCCGCTAAAGTTAAAAAAAAAACTAAGAAGAATGCCATAATAACCACACTTTATATTACCTTGTCCACAAGAAATGAAATTTTTGGTATTCTGTGACATAGTTTCTTTTGCTCTCCTTCATTTGATTCTTTCCCAAACAATTTTATATGTCTGTATGCCTTTACTCTGCGAATGCTAAAAAAATAACCAAACTCTTTAGAATGAGAAGCATTGCCTTGCAAAACAGATAGGTATTGTAGTATACAGTACTCTAGTGGCTGAAGTGTCAGAGTAAATCCCTACTTGGCCATGAAAACTCACAGGGTCCTGTATTTCAGCCTAACCTACCTCACAGCAGTGTCAGTGAGGATGAATGAAAGAAAGTAAAATTGCATGTTCCATTTTGGGCACATTGGAGGAAATGCAGGACATAAATGCCATGAATTAATCTGCGTTGTTCATTGCTTACATTATTTAAAAAAAGATAAACTGGAATCAGAAGTAAGTTAGATTCAGCATTCCTGATGACATAATCCCAAAATAATAAAAGCGTCACTGGAGTTCTCTGTTTGAATTAACTATTCTTTCATTGTCTCTTTGTTATTAAAGGATACTTGATACTAGAATGTAATTTTTAAAAATATCTATTGCTTTACTAACTGAAGTGATTAAAACTGATGTAATAAATAGCAAACGAAATATGTGAAGTTTCTACTTCCAACATAAAAATATTTTTACTGGAGGGGAGTTCTGGTTTTTTATTTTTAAGGATAGCTTATGTGTCTTACATAAAATTATGTACTATATATGCTGATACTGTGCGTCTAAAATGGAAGTGAGCAGATTCATCCCACCCATTGTGTAGACCAGTTTATTTTAGTACACAATATATTGAAACCATCATTATATTGTAGCAGGTTTATTTTAATAGCAAGTTGATTTCCTATTTACCAGTAGCTTTTCCCACAGTTAGTTATAGAAGATAACAAAGAAAACAATTCAGAGAAATGAAATACTTTTCTGTTCAATGGATTTCAGTAGGACACTTAGTGCATTAGAACAGTTTCCCTGTTAGGATTACAGGGATGTCTAGTATAACCTGCCTGTCTACTATAACTATAGCTCATTGTTTCATAGAGCTGTGTAAACCCCTCTGCCATGCCAAGGCAATGGCAAACGTTTATGTGTATGAGAGAGACAGACAGACAGAGAGAGACTGACAGACTTCAGTTAGAAGTCAGCCAGTTTGGTCTAGGGGTTAGGGAGCCGGACTCTTATCTAGGAATACTGGCTTCGATTCTGCCCTCCCTCATGAGGCCACCTAGGTGACCTTGGGTTAGTCACAGCTCTCTTCTGAGCTCTCACAGGCCCACCTACCTCACAGGGGAGGTAGAATAGCTGTGGGGAGAAGAACAGAAGCTTTGTCAGCCGCTTTGAGTCCCCTTAAATGTGTGAGAAAAGTGGGGTAGAAAAGCCAACTCTTCTTCTTCTTCTACCTGGGAGGTACAAGATGAGGAAATACAGTCATAGTACAGAAGCAAAGGAGGAGGCATAGGAGACCCCAACTAGCTTCCCCTAAGGAGGAAGTCATATTGTATCACTGGTGTAAAGTAAGACTTAAATACTGTAGTGTAGAAAATAACTTGTGGAAACTTCAGGACCCAACTCCAATGTCATGCATGCAATTTCCTCTTCACTAACTTCTTAGAATCTAGTAGAGTCGCAGAGACCATTTGCTATGTTGGGGATGTTAACTATTAGGACACATGTCCAACTTTCCTAGTCAGTGTCAGATTCCAGGCTTTCTTTGGCCTACCACTCACAGTCTTTTCAGGCTTCTTTTAGAACTTTGATACGATGCTGAGTAACTTTTCCCAGCTTGATAGCAACCAGATCTTTAGAGTCAGGATTTTTAAGTGGAACAAGTTTATAGTATAGCAGCTTCTGGAACAGTGGTGTGCTTAGAAGATAGAAGTGGGAAGGTCAAAAGAAGCTTGCAGTTTGGTTCTTGGAGTCTCACTGGTAGGCTACTCCAGACATTGCCATCAGATAATAGATCCAGGATTTCCATCCACAGTGGATCTGGGACTCTTGAATTTGGGACAGTGATACATTCTTCATCATCCATGTGTGGCTTACAACAAGACTCCAGACATCATCCTGAGTGTCTTGGGTGCTGGGGAGGAAAGATACTTAGTTTTCTTTTTGCCACTTAAAAGATCTCTAATCTTATCACTTTTCCTGAAAAGTGATCCTGATGATAAACTTAGTCACATTTAATTTTAGTTTATTGTATTTTATGTCAACTTGTTTCTTTTTAGAGCTTCACAATTTTTTAAAATTACTTTTCTGTCCCTTCCTTCACTGCTGTTTGTACATAGGCTTCCTTTATGCAGGGATTTTCTTTTTCTGAATTGCCAGACTTTTTTTAATCTGGGAGATAAATTCTACCATTATAATTCTTCAATTTTCTCAAATCTAATGTTAACCTTTGAAACACACACACACACACACACACACGAGACAACTTTCTATAAAATCAAAATGGTTACATTAATACAGACATTCCATTGACATTTTGATACAATTTGAGTATTCAGCAAGTAGATACATGTTGCATACTTGTATTTCATATGTATGCAGCTTGGAAAAAGATACTGTTAACAGTCTATAATTTATAAAAACTCCTTAACAAGAAAGATGAAAATTAAGAGCTGCTGCCTGGACTTGCTCTTGAGAATTGCATGGGAAAGCACTCATGACTCAGCCTCAAGGGATATGGCAATTAAAATGATGCAATTGGGAACAATCCACTTCTCAACTGTGAGGTGCTATGCCACTTTGTCTTCAAATTAATTTGACACTTGTTGCTTGAAAAATAAAAGGCAAATGGAACAAGCTTAATAGTATAAAGCTGCTGATTTAGGCAAATATGAATTTTTGTGTATTTTAAACTGTGTATGAAAACAAAATTGTATACTTTCCCTATTCACGACTGATGAAAATATTTGACATTTAAAAGTGTCTTGCAAACACAAAAATAAAATATTCCATAGTTGAACAGTGTACTGCCCCAGTGTTACTTTTTGCCAGAAACAAGATTTGTCAGAATTTGGTTACTGGTAAGGATAATCCTTGTTCGCCTGATGGTAAAAAGAGAATTTTTAGGCTGATGTATGTACTTGGTGACACCTTACATGCAGTAATAAACATGGAGGCTTCGGTCTACTTTCACCAAGGAAGAACGTATCGGCAAAATGATTTATCATTTTCCCTCCTGTGGTCACACCTAAGGTTTAATCGAGGTTCAGTCCACTTTCAGAGCGAGAGAACACTTCAGCAAAGTGACCAGTCATTTTCTTTCCAGGTGATTTTTCTGAGTTATTTAACACAAGTAAACAGCTTTTCACTTTGCTGATATATTTTGTCAGTCTGAAAGTAGACTGAATCTGGATTAAACCTTAAGTGTGACCATGTCCTGAGTTAGATAAACAGTTTATCATTTTGCCAATGTGTTATCTTACTCTGAAAGTGGGCTGAAGCTGGATTAAAATGTAGGTGTGAAAACATCCCTAAAGGATCTTATTTGACTGTGACTAACAAAGGGCCTTTCTGCACTTGCCTTCAGTAGACTGGACTCAGTAGATTGTACCCTCCTAGGCTGAATGGCCCTGGCACAAAACAGGACTGTCATACAGCCTGTTCCATTCCAGCTCCTGTGCCAGCTCCACAGGTGGTGCCAGGTGGTTCTGAAAGCTCCAAAGGCCCAGAAGACCTATTCCATGGCGTGCTTTGTGCTGGTGCAATGTGTCCCATGGAGATGTGCCATCTGCACTGCTTCATGGCCTGGTACCCCTTCCTGCTATGATGGTAGACTCTTTAAAGATGTCCACCAGTAGACTGGACCAGTTTGCCATTTTGGACATCCTGGTCTAGTCTGTGCTCTGTCCTGTGTGGACGGAGCATGCGAGCAGGGACTGGGCCTCCCTTAGACCTCATCAGTGTACAGAAGAGAAGGTCCTATTACATTGGCTGGTCTGATCTTCCAGCAAGTGCAGAATTACTGGAAGTTCACAATGTCAGAATGAGCAGATCACATAATGGTGTGCTCATGCAAGAAGCATTACAAATTGGCAGCCATATGGGACTCAGTGGTCATCTTTTGCTGTGATGTAGAATTGTTCTTTATATGGCATGCTGGTTTTATCACAATACTGATTCAACAACAACAGACACAAATGTGTTTATAAACATCTGAAAAGAACAGTCTACCAAGCTGCTTCCAGCCCTTTTCCATCTTGCCTTGTCAGATGCCAGATCTGAAACAGGACTGAAATTGTAAGTGCAAATACAACAGCTTCAGATATACAAACATGCATATGTCATCCATTTCACAAGTCATATTTTACTTGGAATAATGTATCAGTATAGATATGAAAGAGAAACTTCAGCTGAGAAAGATGCAATAAAACAGTCACAAGTTCTGACAGGTTGGGTTTTCCATAAGGAAGTGAAACTGCATAGCTTATTACTGGCAGTGTACAGAGCATAAGTTAAATCCTTGATTGCAGCATTACTGACAACATACGTAGCCCTTGATTGCAGCATTCCTACATCATAGAAGAGGCAAGTAGTGTTTCTCTTTGCCTCATTGGACATAGGCCTGTGGGAAACAGATTGCCTGGAAGACAGCTTTGTTGAGAGCATATCTTGCCAGTTTTCCTGATTAGGAAAGGTACATAAGGCTGAGACGGGGGAGGGAGAATATTTGATCTACATGCTGTTCTGAAGAACATCCTATAACATTAACACGGCTTTCATTTTCCAAGCCTTTGATTTGGAAGCAAGCAAAATGGCACATTTTTGGTTGCCATATTCACAGTCTGCATGTATGAGATCATTTCCCTAGATTTCAAGACATGGCATTCAGGTATGGATTATGTTAATTTAAAGCCCAAGGTGCAGATAACTCAGGAAGGCTTATTATATATTTGTTGTTCCTTGTTAAGACTTCCCCCAAACATAATCTAAATGTTTTGATATGCACATTTTGTATAATATTGCCCCAGAGCTTTTACTTCTGTAACAAAGCAAAATTGTAGACTACCAACTTATTATTTCTCTATAATTTGTTTTTTTTTTAAGTCTTGTTTTTTTTACAGAGTGTTAAGGTGGATAACGTCAATGTTTGCACTGGAGCTGTGCAGGGGCTTTGGATCAAGAGGCTAATTACAACCTTTTAGGCATCCTTAGGTGACTCTAGACGTTTGGATAGTCTTTAATGGTTCCTTAAAGACCTTTTCTGTTCCAAATACCCAGATACTAGCCACCAAGCACATACTCACAACTTGGGAGATTGCACCCCCTGTCCCCCAAAACATCTGGGGTGACAGGCAGACTCCTTGTGGGTCAATCCGGATTTGCACATGGGTGCTCCAGTGTTTCCACAGCAGGGAGGCTAGCACCCATTGCTGTTGGGTGCTAGACCACCCATGGAAACACATTGGGTACTGCCCTTAATCTGGATCTACTAGATCCGGATTAAGGGAAGTACCCATTCCTTAGATGTGGATCTTCTTAGATCCGGATTGAAGGAGTGCAGTGGAAAAACACCCAAAGGCTACCTCTAGACAATGACCGGATAAGTAAAAATTGCTCACTAGGAAGAATTGATCACCTGTCATTATCACTTCCTGGCTAGACAGTGTTGTTGCTGGTGCTGTCTTTGAGTGTTTTAAATCATGCGGGCATCTGGGCATCCAGAATGCCTGGATATACTTGTTGTCACCTCTGCACATGTGTGGAAGCCTGTTTTGGTCTCCACACATGTGTAGTGGATGAAGCAATTGTGGCTGCTCCATCCAGTAGATAAGTAGGCAGCTTAACCAGCACTATTGCTGCAAAAACAACGAGCAGGCCTGGGTTTTCCAGCAATAGTTCTTTGCCCTTTTAGGAGGGAAATAGTGGTTATATGGTTGTTTATGGTCTGTGGAACAAACTCCACCATAGTGATGCTGCAAGGGTGCTTTTATTCCTCTCTTCTAGATAGGACCAAAGGCAAAAACTTCCCTTTCTCTTGATTCCCTGCAAATGACCCAACAAAAGAAAGGAGATGAGTGGTTGGTTTGCTTCCGAAAGGTGATATTGCATATACTTTGCTGTACGTGATGGGAGGCAAATTTATGCTGGGCTTTGCTGCTGACATCCAGCAGCCCATGGCAAGAGGCAATTGTGGGATCTTTTTTATATTGCACATTGCCTATTGTTCCCTGGAGATGGCCTATGGATGGTTGTTAGCATTGTATTATTTGTTTAATCAAACTGAAGTTAATCAATGCAAAGCATCCATTGATTTTTAAGGTAGAACACCTCCACTTTCTTTGTTTTGCACATATAGTATATATATAAACTTTATTTGACTAGTCATGAGACCATTTCAAAGTGCATATACAAACATGTAAGACAAAACAAAAGCAAGAGTGAGCAGGCATCCTTCTGCATATGGTCAAGTTCCTATGTATCCAGTTTTCCTTTCAGGTAGTGTGCTCTTTTCTTAGTAGCCCCTAGGGTGAATAGACCCACTCTAATCACAGTAGCTCTCTCCTGACCTTTCAGGAGAAAGTTTAAAGGGTCTTCTCTACTCCGGGGCTCAAGGTTAGATAGTATTGGTTCCAGGTATTTGGCACAAAGCTCAGAATATGCTGGGCCTGTCACATATAGTATAAATTTTTACTAAGTAATTTTTTAAAATGCCAAAAACAGTAGCGTCTTTTATAAAAATAATAATCTTGCATCTAGCTTGTATGTCAGAATGTTGGAAAGGGGTGTGTATATGGGTCAGATCGCCTTACGGTCTCTCGTACTGCCCGGTTGATGAAAACTGCAGCCACAGAAGAGGCCCAGTTGTTACTTCCTAGTTAACATTTACTTTTGCTTTGTGCTGCAAGAAATGTAAACAGTTTGCTTAGCTAATGTGTTCAGCCAAGGCCTGCTCTTGCCATAGGTGGCATTCTTTCAAGCTCTGGCAATACATGACTCAACCATCATGCTCAGAACAAGCCTGAACAGGTTTTATGCTTTGCTTCCTGGCTAGCTGAGCTATATTTAGGGAAGTAGTCACCCCCCTTCTTGCTGCCAAATATTTCAAGGACAGACTTATGTCAACAAGGCTTGAAAGTAGGTCACATGCCTCACAGGGAGGAGATTCTAGCTCTAGTTCCACTGACCTTTTCTTAATGTTTACATATTTGGAAGCTGAGTTTTAAAAGTTAAGACAAATGGAATTATTAAACTATTTGGTTTTGCTTTTCCCCGATATGTTTTTCCCCCAGTTTGAAATAAATAATTATGGTGCCTCATTTGAAAAGAAGAATGACAATGATCTAAATCAACTCCTAAATGTTAATGTTGTAAATGAATTATTTTGCCTTTTTCTATGAACAGTAGCATTAGCCCAGTGAATTATTTATACAATACTTACGGTATTTCCTAGAGAAATGCAAAACAAGGACTACCACAAATATGCCCGTTAAGCAGGAATTTCGTATGTTGGATAGAGAAACCTTTTCTGTGTTTACAATCTGCTTTGAGACTCCAATTATTTGCTGAGAAACCAGAAGCTGACATGTAGGCAGGGATCTGCATGGAGAATTCTGGTTGGTGCTCTAACTGCTGTTCCTGATGGGACAAAAATAGCACCTCAGAAGTTTCCTTTCCCAGCTACAATGTCACCAGCTAGAGCACGGAGGTCCAGGGTCAAGTAGACCCTCCACCCTTGTGGGTGATTTATGATACCATGAGGTGCTGTTCAGATCACGGATATGTGTTTGAAAATTAGCTGGCATGCTTTGTTTTGCAGGGCAAGCTCTACATTACAAGAGACGTAAATGAAATTGATGCTCAGGTAGTTTTTTTTTGGAAAGCTTAAAATGTTTTGAATGTTCTGGCCACAGGGAACCATGGGAGAGCCATTTTTAATTCTCTGTTCTCTGTGGGGAAGGGATATGCACAAATATTCGTAACATTCAAAATTTAGCCAAATTCTGCTGAATTTGGACATTCAAATTCAAATCTAATGTTGGCACATTCAAAGATTGACATTTGAATTAGAATAAAATGTTTCAGTACATTCATACGAAGCTTCGTTATGGATTCGTATGGGATTTGTATCTAATATACATATCAAATCTGTATGGAACATTCGTATCAAATTTGAATCCTACCACATGCAAAGGCATTTATTCAAACAAAAATGAATTTTCTTACATTCAATTCAATATGAATTGAATTAAAAAAATATATATTTGTGCACATCCCTACTGTGGGGAAATCCTAGGGGACCCAAACTGCGAAAAGGCAGGATGCCTGTTTTCTATGGCAGAACTTCCAAGATAGTGCCGAGTAAAGCGGTTTGAAGAGCCTGCTCCCACAAAAAGGTTGCCTTTGCAACTCAGTGCCTACAGAGTGCTTACTAACTGCTTAGCAAGCCGTCTTCTGAAGGTAAAAACGGCACCTCCACTCTTGATAAGATTAGTAGAGGTTTTTTATTTATTTTATCCTGTGAAGTTTGGCAGTGAAGGGTAAGAAAAAAAATGTTCTCAGTCATTTCCTGGCCTTCAGAACAAAAAACCCGAAAAACAATCAAAACTAGACTGAAGAAAGTCTGATTATCTTACACACTGCAAATAAAGTTGTGGTGCTGTCACAAGATACTGAAAATTTTAACTTAAATGAGAGCAGCCAAAACCAAATTCCATTGCAAGAGATACTGGGGAGGACTAACTACACGTCCCCCTATGAGCTGGTTTTAAGGCATTTTTAATGCATTATCTTTTAATAACCTTGTACGACAGACTGCAAGGACCTCAGAATTTGTTATTTAAAAACTACTCAGTGTCTCAAAACATCAGTTACTCAAGAGCAAGGAAAAACTACTACTCTCACAGATTCTGAGAAACAAACCTCTAAATTGCAGTCTGTTTACCCAAAAAACAATTGAATTAGATAACCACAGAAAGGGATGGTATTTTAATTGTAACAAGATCATTTCAGTTAGATCCTTGCCAGCTAGCCCTCTGTATTGGAAACAGAGGAATAAATAGAAACTGCTGGAACAACAAAAGGAAAGTGCTGTATTCTTTAAGCCAGTTGTTTGGTCTGAAATCAATTTTCTGGCTGCCAAGTAACAACTTTCATAAAAGTCGAATAATCTTTTTTTTCCTGTATGGAGATACCCCAGAAACTCCTAAGTCTATGAGGCTTCACATTCAGAAGATCTAAAGAGACCAGCCATTCAGGTCCAGTAAAGGTCAATTCAAAAATATCCAAGCAGAATATTCAGGAGTTGTCTAGGCAGAAGGGAAAGTTGTCTGTGATTCCCCCCAAAAGCTACCCTAACTACATCAGCCTTACAGGAATGACAGTATAAGCACCAGGATGCTAGAACTATCTGGAAAAGGGGAGAAATTGCCCTGTTTGCTCCAGGGGAAAAGAGAAATAACAGAATATATGGAAATGTTACTAAGATTATTAAAAGAATATGAAGAACCTATGCATTTGAGAGACATCTGCCCTGAAACTGAGGTTATACCAGTTAATAAGAAGAGTCAGGAGCATGACCAATCCAATGCTACTACATCCGACTGGTAAATGTCAAATTCTGCTGAAAAGCAAAAGCTTGGCAGGATGTTAGGTAATCCTAACCAAAATAAAACTGATACTTATTTTCAACTGAAGAACCAAACTCCCATTCAAAATTTCCCTAAAAGTTTAGATCAAGTGAGTCACCCTACAGTTGGTAGCAATGAAGTAGTACATCATCCTTCAGATCTAACTAATGTGGCGTATCCGGCTTACGCCACGAAATGCGAGGGCTCCAGGGAATGGGGAACAACAGCAGCTTGCTGCAGCTCCTGAATGCCAGATTTTACGAAAGTATTCCAGTTACCTGACTGGCCCGGGTAACCAGGGGTCAGGCCCCTTTTGTTTGGCCTGACCCTGAGAGCTAGAAAATGGGGAGGGGAAGAGAAGAGGCAGGACGCAGAGATCAGCTGGAAGAGAGAGCATTTATTTCTGTGCAGGGCTTTAAATAACCCGCCACAGAGGGGCGGGGAAGGAAGGGACCTCAGGAGAAAATCCTGGGAGCTGATAGGTGGAGTACATCAGCTGAGCAGGTCAGACGTCCTTCTTATGTCACATCCTGTGGCAGGCAGGAAGAGATGGCTGTTGTCTGCGGGGAGCACATGGCCAGCGTCCATTAAGCCCTTAGGCTACGAGTCCAGCCCCTGCTGGTGTTGAGTGTGCACTGCACGCTTGTAGAGACAGGGCGATTCCTTTTACTCTGAGGCTATGATGAATGGCAGGCTGAAGCCAGGAGAAAACCCATGCAAACCTTTGCGATTACTACATCTCATCTTTCCTATTTTACATAATTTTTTTAAAATTGTTTACGTATGACAATCAGTGCGTGACATATCAACATAATTACAATAACGACACATCAAGACAATGACCACAGCAACAAATGAAGACAATGAATGTAACAAGGAACAAAAATTGCACTCAATATGCGCGCCTCACACACATGCACACACACACAATACATTTGGTGGCCACCAATGAAAGGAAACATATCTATCTACGGTACTTATATATATCTAAACTACCTACAAGCCGGCTTGAACTAATTCTAACTACCTATAAGAACATAAGAGAAGCCTTGCTGGATCAGGCCACAGCCCATCTAGTCCAGCATCCTGTCGCACACAGTGGCCCACCAAATGCTCATGGGCATCTCAAGCAGAGACAAGGACAAACCTTCTCCTGCTCTCGAGTCCCAGCAGATGGCCCTAGAAGCGCCCCATTTCCTCCCCCCCCCTCAGCCTGAAAGATGCACCTAGGCATTCGTTCTAGTAGCCATTGATACATCTGTCATCCATAAATTTGTCTAACCCTACCTTAAAGCCATCCAGACTGGTGGCTGTCACCACCTCTTCTATAAGAACATAAGATTTCTAAAATTTAAAACTGTACAAATAAGTTAGACAAAACCATCTCTATATGGTTGTGTGAATGTCATGTGTAGAAGGACAAAGGAGAAAGGGTAGAAGGTTCCTGGATGCTGTGGGAGATATGACAGACAAGGTTAACATGTAACAGCAAAATAAAATATCAAAATTTAACTGGGATAAATCTGGTAGCCAAAAGGTCAAGTTTCTATAGATTGAACTTCCATCAGAGACTTAGATGGAGTTTCGAGCAAGGTAAGGTTTGCATCATGGTCAGTCAGGAGAGAGAGAAAGAGGATAGAGAGTGAAAGGACTTTGAGGCCAGGTGTTTCTTCCAGGGCTGGATATGGCTCTTCCTGTTAAGATAGCAATTAGTGCCTTTAGAGAGGCTAGTAGGTAAAGTTTAATGGTTTTCTTACCATCAAGATGGAAGTAGCTAGAAACTAAAGGATAGGAGACATAAGGGTCCATTGCGGAGTATACATAAAAGGTCAGAGTTGACAACTGCTTTGCAGATAGACTTAAGGGAGTAATTTCTGGGCATGTGCCTTTTGAGGTTCCCTAACGGTGTCACTGTCAGCTACTTAGCCAGATTAAAGACTCCAGGTTAACATAGGTAAGTTTAGAATGGGTGAGATTAGCCAAAAGATATAAAAGGATAGAAAAAAGAGATTAAGTTTTGAGTAAGGAGCATGTTGGTTGGTTCTTCTCCAAGGATGCAGGCAAGAGGTGCTCGTAGATTCTCTAGTGAGCTGGTCTGCCACTGGCTATCCAAAATGTCTCTCAGTGAGGGAATTTTGAGATAGGAGTGTTTTGAAACTGGATACGATGTTTCTCTTAATCCCTCCTTCTTGATTAATAGATTTAAATGTTTTTCAAAAATGTTCTTTCAGCTAAGATGAGCTTGTGTCTACAGAATGAGCAGGAATTCCAGGAGTTGACTCAGTGTCCCATTATTGCAAAAGTCCAAAAGTTTTTCAAATTGACTAGGCTGGGCTATAATCTATCTTGCTTCTCTGTGTTCTCCCTGGATGGCGAAGCTTAGCAGAGGCAGAGGATGGCTGGCACAGTGTTTCGCAGTGGTCCTCTCTGTATCATTGATCATGGGAGTAGTCAGAGGTATGGAGAAAGGAATGCTTTCTGCTCTGGGCAGGAAGTTGTGCCCATCTGTCAGAGCTGGCATGGCTGTGCATCTCCAGAGTTAGCTCTTTGAGGAAAATGATGTATAGGAGCACAGTGTGGACAGGATCACATGTGGTTTCACATTACACTAGGGCAATGGAAAATTGCTTACATGGTACCTTGGTGTTCTGCTGGAGGAATACACGATTTGCGATGGAGTAGGCTGGCACATCCTTCTGGGGTCTGCCTTCTGGTTTCTCTTGTTGAAAGGTCTTGGCAGGTTGCTGTAGCTTCCAAGGCGTGCAGCGAAGAATCCTTGTCTTAATATGTTAATTGGAGCGCTGGCATTGTTGTGGTTCTCATCCTTTCAACCAGGATTTTGGAGCCCTGAGTGGCAGGGAGGGAGCAGCAGAGAGAACTGCTGCTGGGAGGACTTCAGGATGGAGCAAAGGGAGCCTTGAAGGCTGTGGGGGCAGCTTAGAGGCGTCTGGGTATGGGGTAACAGTTCAAGGGCTGCTACAATAGCCAGTCTATTAATCCCTGCTGTCTGGAGTCCACGGACAGGATCTGTAAAGCAGGGAGTTAGAGCAAGGCTCCATAGGATGATTAGCCAGTGTACAAAACCTCAAGCTTCAAGGCTTGGTTCTGCAGTAGCCTGTCCACAACTCGTTTGGAGAGCAGGGAATTACTTCCATTATTGCCTTGTGGTGTTCTGTAGTGAGGGTGCGGACTGAAGCAGGGTCTTTGTCTCCCTTTGAAAGGTCCCAGAGTGGCTTCAAAAGATCATTAGTTAGTTTAAAATAGGGACAAGCCCAATTCAGCTGTCCTAGGTATTGTTGTAGCTCAACCAAAGTCATGCTGGCAGGTGGAGTCAACTGTGGAGAAGATGGCGCAGAGCTAGACTGCAGTACTTTGTGCCCTAAGTGCAGATAAGATTCTTGAACTTGGACTTTCTCTGGAGTCATGTGTAGTCCAAATTCAGGTAGAAGTGTGCGCAAGAGGTACTTACAGGCTGCTGGTTGATGACCTTTGTTGCTGGGGTGATGTCAGTCATGGAACATAGCAGGATGTCTTCAGGGTACCTCCACGTGAAGGGCCGGAAAGGCTGGTAGCCGAAATGCTTGGTATCTCTAAGTAGAATGGCTGCTTAAAGGCAATTTTTCTGTCTATAGGCTGGAGAGATGTGGTAAGAAATGCAGTCCTTTGAATTCACAATCATAGCTGGTAAGAGCTGGGAAGGAGACTCAGAGAAGGTAGTAGTTTGTTGATTTAGCTTAAATCTGCAACTCAGTAAACAGGGGAATTTGTGAATTCACTCCTCCTCTTAGCATCTAAAATAAGCCTTAATCAAAGATAAAAATTTGGCAAGAAAAAACTGTTTAAAAAAAACAAAAGGGACATATCTCAATTAGAAAAAGGAAAGATGCATTCTAAAAACTTGCCAGTAGAGGTCACAAAAAGGGAAATGTTCTCTTGAGCATGTGCAGAGTTCCAATAGAAAAATAAGAAAAATGCATTTCCTGAAGTGTGCGGGTATGAAGAGAGTTCAAAGCCATTCTCCCTTTTGCTACAGCAAGGCAATTAAACTGAGAATGAATATAAAAATTTAAAAATCTTGACAAACAATATAAAACAAAACAAAAAACAAGGCTTGCTTTTTTTAGGTCCCCTGTTTCTTGCTGCAGAGAGGGTAACCGACAATATACAAATGCAAATGTGCTGGTGGGTGCAACCAGACCAGAAAAACAGGTTTTAGTATCTCGGGAGGGGGCTAGATCAGCATTGTTACAAAGACAAAAAGAGTAATTAAAAACAATCAAGGTGCTCTGTGGCAAAAATGCAGGCAAAATCTTAAAATTTTGAAAAAACAGTTCTTTTCTGAGAGAAAGTTGGATAAGGGGACTGTTTGAGAACAAATATGCTGAAGTCTATAAGCGGTTCAGATCTAAACAGCAGCAGAAGGCCTTGCTTGGGCTGTGCTCAAAAGCTAGGATGCAAAAGGAAGCAGGGCGAATCCAAAAATGCATGTAGAATTTAAAAATCAAAAATACAACTTCTTTGTCCCATTGAAATCCCTTCTTACGGCGTGGGGCCACAAGGCTGGAGGCCATTATGAGTAGATCATAAAGTTTCAAATTTGTGACTAGTTGCAGGGTTTTAAGGTTATATTTCAGTTCTTTGCGTGATGCTAGAAGAGAAGGTTTGAGTGTTTTGGCCCGGATTCTCTGTCTAGCAGCAACAGCAGCAGCAGGAGAAGGGAGCCTCTTAACTTCATGATGGAGGAAAGGTGGCACTGGATGTAGTTCTTGCTGTAATTTGAAAGTATCAAAGGCTTCCACTGATTCCAGGCCTAGGTCACTCAGGTGGTTACAGGCAGCTGTAGAATTTGGAATTATACCTCCATCTGGAGCAGCCATATAGCAGTTGGGGGACATAGTGTCCATAAGGTCTCCTCGAGAGTAATCAGAAATAGGGTTGCATGCAACAGATGGAAGAGGAGACTGAGACTCTGGTAAATTGCTGCTAGAGAGCGCTGGAGGAGTAAGGTTTAATCTTGGATTTGATGGTGGTTGAGTAGAATTAGGACAGGTAGTCCCTTGATCTGGTTTGCCATTCTCTTCTAACTGAAGGGCAAACTGGCATAGTTGCCATGCCATCATAATTTCCAGCTTCACAGGGGGGCATGCTTTAAGCCTTTCTTCTAGATTTTGCCATGTGGCCATGTCTATTGAAGGAATATCAGGCCACCGTTTTGAAATTTTCTTGGGTAGCTTAGTCAATATCTTTTTTGGCATCAGTAATCCATGCTTTAGTAATAAAGAGTTAATTTCTCGCTCGTGGCGGGTAACATTCTTATTTTGTCCATTCCCCATCGCGATGGAACGGCAGAAAGAGAAAAGAAGAAGAGAAGAAAAAATATAAGAAAAGTATATTTACTGCACTGGTGCGCGTGGGCTTTTTGCTCCGTTCCTGTAGCAAAAGGTGCAGGCCACGAGGTCCCTCCTTCAGACGCAGCGTGGACTTTCCGCTGGCACAATCGCCCTTGATGTCCCTTGGTGATGATCCTTCTTTGCAGCTTTGGATCTCTTTCCAATGGGTTCTGCCCCACGCTTGGGCTGCCAGCTGTGGCGTATCCGGCTTACGCCACGAAGTGCGAGGGCTCCGGGGAATGGGGAACAACAGCAGCTTGCTGCAGCTCCTGAACGCCAGATGTTACGAAAGTATTCCAGTTACCTGACTGGCCCGGGTAACCAGGGGTCAGGCCCCTTTTGTTTGGCCTGACCCTGAGAGCTAGAAAATGGGGAGGGGAAGAGAAGAGGCAGGACGCAGAGATCAGCTGGAAGAGAGAGCGTTTATTTCTGTGCAGGGCTTTAAATAACCCGCCACAGAGGGGCGGGGAAGGAAGGGACCTCAGGAGAAAATCCTGGGAGCTGATAGGTGGAGTACATCAGCTGAGCAGGTCAGACGTCCTTCTTATGTCACATCCTGTGGCAGGCAGGAAGAGACGGCTGTTGTCTGCGGGGAGCACATGGCCAGCGTCCATTAAGCCCTTAGGCTACGAGTCCAGCCCCTGCTGGTGTTGAGTGTGCACTGCACGCTTGTAGAGACAGGGCGATTCCTTTTACTCTGAGGCTATGATGAATGGCAGACTGAAGCCAGGAGAAAACCCATGCAAACCCTTGTGATTACTACAAACTAATGCAACAGTGGAAGCTTCTATACAGGATCCTGTTGAAGAGCCTTCATTACCAGCTGTTGCAACCACCTTAGAATCTACATCTTGGAATGCCACAATATGTTTGCAACTTGATAAATTCTCCAGATGTAATTCATCCTCAAAATAGAAACTGGACATAGCAACAGTTTCTGGACTTTTGATACCTACATCCAGAAGAACTGGGACATAATAAACCTACCACTGCTATGTTCCAGAACCCCTCATGTGCTAAGGCAGCCTCTACCTCAACATACTAATGGCTGTATATGCCTGGAGATGAATGAGCAAATCCTTCAACAGGATTGATTAAAGCAATACAAAAAACAGGCAGTCAGGCTCTTTACATGCAATATAGCAGGGTGGTCTGACAAAGCTCAAGATTTCCACTTCCTAGATTTTCTGGCTGAACATTCCTCAATAGCCCTTCAGAAGACTTGGTTGCTTCTGTCCAATCAGGTCCTGGGTTACATAGGATGGATAAAGCCAGCTCAGAAGAACGCAAAAGGTGGCAGACCTAGTGGGGGACTGTCCTTGCTTGTTAAAGGAGAACTAGGCTGGGAGCGAGAATAGATTATTACTGAATCTTTACCATCACATTTTACAAAGTTCACCTTCCAAGATTAACTCTACAACTATAATAAATGTTTACATTCCCCCTACTTCTTCCAAATATTCTAGTCCAGATATGTGGGTTGCACTAGAGTTTGCCCTAGAAGAAACCTGCAAATTATTCTCTACTGCTCTTATAATTGCAGATGGAGATTTCAATGCCAGGACTGGGAATTCCTCATATAAGCTTGCTTCAGCCTGTGGAATCCCTACTGACATTTCCATCCTTGACCCAGACTGGCACTCAAGGGACACCATGAGAAATAGAATCTCCTTCATAAGCACAACTGGCAAATTTTTGTGGGGAAAGGATTGTTATCCTTTTGTTATCCTTTTCTCTGCCACTGTGCAAAAGCTAATAGCACCCTGGACAACATCTGCAGGTCAAAAGAATATACCAGCTTTTTCACAGAGATTACTGTGAAACTCTCAACTAAGAGTGACCACCAACCCCTTTCTGTGGATTGTTACTTGCACTTAGACTTGAGATCAGCAACCACTGCAGATTCAGAATTCATGCATTCTATGGAAGTTCAGCAAGACAAAAGACTTAAATGGCAGCTCATTGACCCTGCACCTATTGCTAAATATTTTGGTTCATCAGCTGCTATGGACCTGAGCCATATAACTCAGTCAAAGTCTAGTAGCCCTGTGAGCTTTCTCAACACTATGTGCAAACCTCAAAAAATTCCTAACAGCTAAACCAGGAACAACTCTTGATTTGATATTGAGTTCAGGCAACTGAGAAAGAAGCTGGGACATGCCGTGGGACTGACCCAGCTCAGCCGTAACCAAGACATCCACAAACGTATGTTGTCCCTAAATATAAATATGTTTCCAATATAAAAGGCTGATTTCAGCCAAAAAGGCTACTTAGAATGCAAAAGTCTGGACAGAATTGGAACTGTATAGGCATACCGAAAATTCCATCTTCTTTTGGCACCAAGTTTCTCATAAATTGAAAGAAGTAAGATTTGCCTTTAATGCCCCCATCCCAGCTTCTTAATGGGAAGCATTTCATGGGAAGTTATTTAATCCATCCGTTTTGGTCCACAATGAACCAGTACCCCAGACCATGCTATACTCCCAATGTGGCATCCAGCCATGCCTTCAGAAGTGAAAACTATCATAAATAGTATGAATGCCAAGAAAGCACCAGGTGAGGATTTTCTTCACCCTGGAGTATTTAAACAGAACACAAAATGGTGGGCTTGCCTCCTGGCTAGACTTTTCATCCACATAAATAATGCATGTCGCATCCCTAGTAGATGGAAGATGAACATTGTTATGCAAATCTTCAAAACACCTGACAAACTGGACCCTAAGACATCACAATAAAGATCTGTACAAGGTATCTTCATATTGGTATCAAACACTAGATTGAACGTAATAATATTCTTACTGAAGAGAAAGCCTGCCATCTACCGTCTAATCTTTGAAATAATGGGCCAATCCAGCAATTTTTTTATGTTTCAAGTCTCCCCTTCCCAAAATAATTGTTTCATACTATATATAAGCCTTTATAAAAGATCAACAATTTCTTAAACACCAGATTGGCCACAATTATAAATGGCTTTGGTTACAGACATCCTACTCTACAATGCTCTCAGCTGGGGGCATTTGGAGCACCCCAATTTTAAAACACAGGAAAAGGGTTAGCAAAGGAGTGTTTTGGTCCAGCAAAAGTCAATTTTGATTAGGTTTTTTTTGTTTTGTTTCAAGCTTTAAATAGTTGAAGCAGCCCATTACAAATTCAAAATGTCTCTGTTTGAAAAGACCTTTTCTGTACCTTTTCTGTTCATTTACATCAGTGTACTCAAATCCAGATCAGACCTGTGGCAATGAAAATCTCTCTCTTAAATAATAACAATTAAAGGAGTGATCTTTCAGGTTTTGGGGGGCAATGGGTTATGTAGCCCAAAACATCTAGACAACATCAGGGTAGTTAGGAGTGGCTGGTGAGATAAAAAGTGGAGGAGAAATTTGGAAAGAAATATTAAAAATAAAAATTGACTGTTTAAATGTGTTTAAATCCCTCTCAAATGTAAAAGCCCACAAGAATGAGACAAAAAGATAAATGACATGAGGACATTCAGCGGTTGTTTTATGGTACAACACTCAGCTTGGGAAAATCAGATGGCATCCTTGCCACTGAAAAATTTCCTACATTTCAGTGGCTCGTCACTGTAATAACATGGAATTATACTGCCACCTACCGACCAGAAGACTACTTTTAAAATATTAAAATGTTTAATCAAACCAAGTACTGAAACTACTGAAGTTCAAATACTTTGGCCTCATAATGAGAAGAAAGGACTCACTGGAAAAGACCCTGATGTTGGTAAAGATTGAAGGCAAAGGGAGAAGGGAATGGCAGAGGAAGAGATGGATAGATAGTGTCATGGAAGCAATAAACATGAGCCTGGGAAATGTCAGGAGATGGAAAAGGACAAAAGTGTCTAAAGTGCTAGTGTCTGTGGTATAGCAAAAAGTCAGACAAGACTAAACAATCCCTGTTTTTATACAGAGCCTCAAAGATCCAGATCTAGAAGAGTTGGGGTCCTTCCTGGGATCCATATCTTGAAGAACCAGAGCTCCAGGAGGACCCTATATATCCACATGGACCTGCTAGCACCCTATTGGAATGGGTGCTAAGCAGGGTGCCTGTGGACACTGCAGGATGCCTCCTGAGGTCTGGATGGGTGTGTGTGTGTGTGGCAGATCGTGGCTGCCCGCTTTGGTTGGCGGGCACAATCATTGCTCCAGTGCTCCCACCTCCTCCTCTTCAGCACCAAAGCAGCCTCCTGGTGGGGGTGACAGCTGCGTCTGCATTGACAGATGTGGCTGCAGTCGCCTCCTCTGCTGCCTCTAGTGGCATTGGGAGGTAGTGGTTGCAGCTGCCTCTGCCGCCACCAGCCGCCCCACTCCAGGAGGCTGCTTCAGCACTGGGGAGGTGGTGGTGGTGGGAGCATTGGGGGAATGGTTGTGCCCACCAGCCAAAGTGGGCATGCTCAATCTGCCCCCTCCCGGGTAGGGATGCCACTTGCAGCTACGGAGCCTGTGCAAGCCTCCGGAGCTACGAGTGGTGGGGTGAACCCGGTGCCACCTGCGTATGCAACTTCACTCCTGCTAGGCCCGCCCCTGGACCCCATTGGCAGGTAAGTGGTGTGGATGTGCGTCCACTAATTCAGTCTTCACTGATGAAGACTGGACTGTGGACACCTTTAAATGGGTCCACACGAAATCCGGATTTAAGAGCCCAAAGGATCCATTAAATCTAGATTTCTCCTGTCCTCATGGGGACAGGGCCTGCTAGATGGAGCCTTAAATGGGTCTTGAGTGTGGACAGGGCCTTCCTGATCAGTACCAATTGGGTACCGATTGGGTTCTTAATGAGTCCTTAATGGGGTCTTTAGTGCTTGTGCAAAAACAGCCAATGACAAGCAAATATATTATTCTTGGGTTGGATCAGGTATTGGCTGGCAATTGTTGTCAGTAGACCGTCCACCTTTTTAAGGCCCTGATCCAATGAAAGTGAAAGGAACAGCTTAATCACAACTAATTAATTTCTACTCTTAAAGTGGGGACATAAGGTTTAGCCAATTCATTTAAAATGACAACTAAAAAAATGGTGATAATCCAAACAAAACATGGACCTACTTTTATAAGTACTGTTTCAAACTCTAACCAAAGCTGGCCAAGAAATCTCCATAACAGGAAAAAATCAGCAACTACTTTCTTTCCTGTTTGATTGGTTTCTTGTGAGAGAGGCTGCAAAAAATAAACACGTTTTCTATGCCAGGACCAGTGGATACATGGGTAAGAACATCATTTTGGAGCCTTTTCATTATAGAACCAGTTACAGTCAGGGAAATATGAGTTTGGAGGCTGTAAATGAATTTTGGAACATGCGCAACGTGCTCATTGCTAAACTTGAAATAACAGAAAAAGAAGTTCTGTAGATGCTGACAAATCGCCATCCTTCAGCAGCTCCTGATACAAAGAACCCAACAGCCATTGCATGACCCCTAGTAATATGTGATTTTTATTTCCTTTTTTCACTTTTAAACATAGTTTTGCCCCAATCCTCCATCATAAAGCATTATTTGGGTGACAAGAAATTGGAACTGTCTACGCACGCCCAAAATTCCATCTTCTTTTGGCACCAAGTTTCTCATACACTTTTCAGACACTGATATTGTTTTAATATATTCTTTTAATATATACTGTTATTTTATATATATAGCCACTCAGACGTGCTACCCATTTTACACGTGTAAAAAGAGCCGCCCAACTCAGCGAACCCAACTCAGCGAACCCTCCCGGCCGGACTCCGAGGAGTTTCAAAGTTTCTATTTCTCCGGGGAGAACCATAGAGAACTCTAGCGGGAGAACCATAGAGCAAATAGATTCTTCCTTGGCGGCAGAGTTGGTAGAGCGGCCGCAACTCTAGTGAGAGAGCTCGGGACCGGAAGAAGTTGTGCCCGGCCGCGGTGCATTGTGGGCCGGCGGCTTACTGCGCGACGCCGAAGCGGCAGGAAGGGGCTGCGTTTGGGTGCCAGTGGTCGGAGTGGCTGTCACTGTCGCCCAGCGAGTCCAGGCGGCCGCCGCGCGTGTGTCTGGCCTGCGAGCGCGCTAGCCGTCGCCGTCGGCTCCGCTATGTCCTTCAACAAAATCCCACCGCGGTGGCTTCACTGCCCGCGGCGAGGGCAGCCCGTGGCAGGTGAGCTGCGCCGGGCTTGTTTATGGGGTGACACGAGGGAGAGGCAAGGGAAGCGTCGGCTGGACGGAGAGTGGCTGTTGCGCCTTCCCTGGTCGCCCGGCGGCGCCCTGGATGTCGCTGGCAGAGGAATATTTTGGGGTCGGAGGAGGACGAGTGGAAGACGGAGCGGCTGCCTGGCGTGGCGCTAGGAAGTTTCTTTGGACGATGCAGTCAGCCGAAAATAAGACTGCAGTTGCAAAGCCACCTTAAGAGAGGATTTCTTCGCTTGCCTGACAATCAGTTTTTGTTTTGTTTTGCTTTGTTTGTTGTTGTTCGTATATACTGTAGGGATGGACCTATTACTTTCTCCTTGCCCCCGGTTTTGTGGTGTTAAGAAACAGGGAGAAACGCCTGCAAAGAAAACGTGTAAATTCATACACCTCTTCAGATCTTTCTTTTTCTTTTTGTAAAAGATAAGGTATATTCACACAGCCCTCTTAAGTCTTCACAAAACCACTACAGAACACAGCTTTTTTAAGCATCTAAAGCATACAGTATCATGGTGCAACAGAGCAAAACATTCTCTTTGGTGCTGTCATATTATGTACAGCTCTTTTAGAGGAATGACAGTGATGTTAAAGTGCTACAGCCCACTCACTGTACAGTTGTAGTGAGCTCTTTATTATGCTGTTATTCTGCTGCATATTTATTTTATTTAGTGCATGACAAATTCACATAGATTAAACAGCATAATAGAACCAGGAGATCCTATAAGATGGTCTGGTTGCCGCACCCTCAAGGTTTTAGATGGTAGCCTTGAAGTGACTGCTCTTTAGCACCACCCAGGGAACGTGTGTGGCTTAAGGAGTGTCACAGATGCGAGCAGTCGTCCCCCATTCTATTCCATACATTAAGTGTTTTAGTCATAAAACCTCTTGCTTTATAAATTAAACAATGGGTGTTTTCCCACTGTCACTAGAAGTACTAGTGACAGTAGAAAAACACCCAATGCCACCAAGTACAGTATCCTGTTTTAAAATACCCTTTATGTGCAGTTTTCAAAGTTTATAGTCTTCAGCATGGAGTTTGATTTGAATTCAAGGGTAAAGTGCATGTTAAATGAGCTAGAGTGGTTGACTTTAGATGTCTCCATGAAATATTAGTAAGTTCTTCTGGGGATGCTTGCTGCCGAACTGTTCTTTGTGTGTATTTTTCTGGAGTTTGGAGAAGCCAAACCAAATCTAGGAGATCTTTTATGTCTATAGAGATAGTATAATGGGGTTTGTATCTGGTAGAAGCATTATTTTATTTTTTGGCCTTGTATTGTAAGAATTTCTGATCTAGGTTTAGTTCTGTTTTTTTCATTCTCAGTACTTGACTGATCCCATACAGATATAGCCATCTTTCATATAGCCCTATGAATTGGTTCTCACAAACTACTGTGTAGTGCAAAACTGTGTTATACAAGTATGTATGTACATTTAATTATATACCAAACTTTCAATAAGATGCTCAAGATGGTTTACAACTTAACACTAAGGATAAATGAAAATTTTAAGCCATATACGAAACACAATAAGGTGCAAATCAAAACTTTCAAAATACAACACAATAATAATAAAATATAAAATGCAACAAAAATAGCAAAGCATTCAAGTTTTGCAGGAGTAGTTGCTGCCTGTCTTCGTCAAAAGTTACCCTTAATATCCAAGAGTAAATTTGGAGCAACATTCCTGTAGCAAAAGGACAATTTGGTGCACGCATTCCAAGGGAACTGCTGACTCACAGAGTCCCACTTTTGTAAGAGGCACCTCCCAAGTAGCTTCAGCACAGGGAGAGAGGCTGGTGGTAAGAAGCACAACACACCTACAGAAAATGAGGGTTAGGGGTTCTGTAGATGCCATTGGCACAGCAAAAATGAGACCCTGTCAATCAGTGTAAGCCAATAATGCTATGAAGGGGAAGCACTGGCTATCAGTATACCAATGGATGCTGTAGAAGAGAGATCCAGTCTACTAGCGTGTCAGTGACACTGGAGAGATGGCCTAGTCCACCAGTGTAAGACTGTGGTCACTTCATAGGCCAAATCACATTATTGAACGTTTCTTAGAATCTTAAACAAGGAAAGTAACATTTTATGAATTGTGTAAAAGAACTTGGTATTAAAAAATGGTTCAGTGGTACAAAGTCGTATTTGGAAATACGTTGGAAAAGAAATATATAGCCATGGATGCCTATACTGCATTAAGCTTTAGGCTGTGCCATCCAGATGCATGGAACTTCACTTTTCTGTAGGATTTGGAGTTCTCAAACCATTGACAATTACTGGAAAAGGGCTTATTAATATTTTGAATGGCATGAGGGTAGATTTTGTGCTACTTAATCTTTTCAGTAAACTATGGTTTCAGGTGGAAATGAAATCTAGCAAAGGCTGTTTGTGCTCTGAATGATGAATATTAAAATTTTTGTTCTTCTGATTGTTCAGGAAAGTTTTTACCTCTGAAGACCATGTTAGGCTCAAAATACGATGACCAGGTTGCTGAAGAGTATCGCTTCCATCCCAGTATGTTATCCAACTATTTAAAGAGTCTTAAGGTAAGGGGAGAAAATTCTTTACTGTAAAACTTCAGTACATTTTACTGTACTGAGAATTATGATTGTAGAGGATAGTACTGAAGTATATTACTGTATTGAAGATTATATTGTGGGCAGCAATGTTTCTGTGATGATCCTTGTGTTTATGTTAGAATTTTTTTTCATCATTCAAGGTGTCTTTATTGCTGAATCTTATAATAAATCCATTCTGTTGAATAATTTAGTGGAAAGAGATGACAGAGAGGTGGAAAGTGAAGCTCTAGGTAAATTTTTCAGTTAGATTATTAATTTCTAAAAATGTGTTTTAATCTTTGATTTTGTAATTTTCAGGTTAAAATGGGTTTGCTCATAGATTTGACAAACACAACGAGGTTCTATGACAGGAGTGATATAGAGAAAGATGGCATCGTGTATATAAAACTTCAGTGTAGAGGGTAAGCTGGTTGAACATCAGAATGTTTGTTTTTCTTGGAAAACTGTTTGAATAACTTCGATTCTTTTGTTTTGTCAGATTTGGTGAATGTCCCACAGCAGAGAACACAGAAGCATTTATTCGCATATGTGATCATTTTAGTAATAAGAATCCAGCAGACCTCATAGGTATGTGTATTTTGTTTTTTGGCTGTTGACTTTCTCTTGTCTTGTCTGTCTTTGGTTGCTTTATACATCCCATAATTCTAATCTTTCTACCTAATAACGTATTCCAGCAGTGCACATTTCCAGTGATGGTAGCATTGCCAGTAGAACTTACTAAAAAAATGTTGGTTTCTTAATATGTTTCCAGATTTCCATATTGGAGAGCTGGATATCAGTGGAATTGGGTTGATCTATTGCATGCCCCTCTGCTTGAAAACCACAGCTGAGAGGGAGGGAGGAAGGGGTTTCATTTCACTACGGATCTTTCATTGATCCCTTGCATGTTGAGCTCCAAAATGCGGCTTTCCATTTGTGGGTCAGAGGAAGCCCAGAATACAATATGATTTTGGAGCAAAATTGGTAATCAGAGCCCACATGGAACCTGGGCAAAGCAGCTGCTTATTTTTTGGATGTGGACAATAGAGAAGGCCAGTGAGAATGTGCCATTCTTACTTCCAAGTAGTCTGCTAGTGGTTAGGATTGTTTTCTTAGACCCTAGATTAAATTATATGTTTCCCTTTTAAAATAATGAACACTTGTCAGTGGTCTTTATTAAAAACCACAAAGGAAACCAAAGGGCAGCTTAGAATAGAAATGTGAGGCAGACAGTTGGAACTTTTTTTACTATTAAGCATTTCTTACTTTTCTGTTGACTACCTACGCTATGACTACCTCCAAATGGCGATTTGCAATGTCTAGTAGAAGTGGCCTTGTGAATTTTAGCTAACTGTAACAGTGGTGTGTTTGTAATGTTGCTCCATATTGTTAATTTAAAATTGAAGTGGAAACAAATTAACTCAATTGAGGGCAAGATCAGAAATAAACATCTGGTAACTGTGGTAGTCATATGGTCTTGTTATGTTTGCATTGAGGCTTGAAGTAGATGATGTATTTGACAGTGGTTGTTGTGAGTCTAAAGTTTATCTTTGAAATGAGTTATCTTTGAATATGAAATGAGTTTACCGTATTTTCCGGCGTATAAGACGACTGGGCGTATAAGACGACCCCCAACTTTCCAGTTAAAATATAGAATTTGGGATATACTCGCCGTATAAGAGGACAACACCTGGCGTATAAGACGACCCCCGACTTTTGAGAAGATTTTCCTGGGTTAAAAAGTAGTCTTATACGCCAGAAAATACAGTATATAGAATGTTTTTTGGCATTACTGTATATCCTCAGATAGCTTCTCGGAAGGATGAAAAGCCCTTGAATCACCATATAAATAGTAGTCTTGTTGATTGTTTTGAAACCTGAAAATGCTGCTGAAAAGATATATAGTTTAATATTGGTTATGGTATTGATTATGGAAGAATTAGAGTGTAGGTAACAACTATGAAAGTATTTTCTTGGCACATGAGTAGTAAAATTTTATGCGGCTCATCATCTGTTCTTAAATAAAAGCATGTAGATCTTGTAACAATCACATCCTCTCACATTTGAAATTGCTTAGGCTGTTAACAGAGCATTGATGGGTGTTAGGAAGGCAACCTGATGGTCAGCCAATTTCCTCACATACTGTCTCAGAGCAATTGTGCCTCCCCCCTCCCCAGTTCCAGTGTTGCTGGTTGTGTTTTGACAAGTCGAGAAACTTTTGCTCAGAATTTTCTTTAGAATTGTTTTGTAATTAAGTACCTGTTGTTTTTATTTGTTATTTCCACAAGCTACTGTTAGATGATAAACTTGAGGGCCCTTTTTTTCCCTTTGGATATTTGCTTAATTAGATTATAGCTGCCAATATGTTGCCTGACAGTTCTAAAATGTAGAGGAATAAATATCCCTTCCTCTCCAACCATATAAAATTGTAAGAATCACATGTAATACTTTTGGCATAACGTTTTGTGCACTGAAGTCCAGATGGCGTGTCTAGTGAGAAAGAAGAAATATAAATGCCTTACAAGAGTCTTCTTTCTGCCTCTCATAGGTTAAGGCAAGAAAGAAGGCAATTTAGTCCTGCTGGTTTTGGACAAAAACTCTCTGACAAATTGACACGTTAGCTGGGGATGATTGGAGTTGGCCTTGAAAAACATTGGCTTATATCCCCTTCTAAATACCAGGGTTAGAGGAGTTTTCAAAAATCTAGTAGCTGAATTGGATAGCTGGTCGTTTCTGCCTTTCTGGATGCCAGAAGGTTTCTGTCTCTAAAAGGAGCTTATTTCGGGAATCTGTGGTTGGAAGAAGTATCTTTTTGCGGACCTAGCCTGTGCCCTAATAGGATGAGGAAGAACGTGTTTTTCTACCTCACGTGGCTAGGAGGTCATTCACTAGCTCCTAATGCACCCTGAATGGGCTGTGCAGAGACAGGAGATTGTCTACCTTCTGAGCAGCTGTGGAAAGGAAAAGGACTTCTTTTTCCCCCTGTGCTGGACACTGTATAGGAAGCTAGGCCGTTGGTCTTTGAGATGACCTCATGAAGAGGAGGATGGCATTGTCCTTGTGGTTTGGTATTGGCAAGGCCTATTTCCTTTGGAATTGAGCATTATGGCTCCTCCATAAAAAGAGCAGGGAAGAACATGAAGAGGCTGAATGTGGATTGTGGTGGGAATGTTGCTGCTTTTGGATATGCTCCTAAAGTAGTGAGGGCAGTTCAATACAGGCTTTTTCTCCGCGAGGATCTGTAAGTTGCAACGTGTCTGAGACTTGTGGCAGTAACAGAAGTATTTCACTGTTGTATTGTTGCATAAGTTTCCTCTGCCCCACTTGAATTCTTCCACGTTTGAAAATGTGGCTGCAGTATAAATTGGGTTGCTGCATTTCTGACCCTTGGTTAATGATGACTCAGAGCTAAAGGATTTGTTCATGAGTCTCACATTTGATTTTACCTTTCATTTTTTATATCTTATTGTTCAGTCAAAGTTGCTAAAGAGAAAACAGTACATTGATGCACATATAATGGGAAAATGGAAGAGATCTATAATTGTCATACTGACGTTATTTCAGTTCCTCTGCGCATCTGACGTTGCCTGAACTATTTGGGCCAGCTGTGGCCTTCCAGATGCTTATAAAAAGCAATTCCCATCACTTTTTGTTCTTCTCTGTTCTGGTTAGTCTCAAAAGTAATCATAACTTAGAAACCTCTTGAAGGCTCCTGTTTGGCTGCTCTGGTCTGAATTACAAACTTCAGCAGTTAAGTGCTAACTGTATTTTCTCAAAGGTCCCTTTTCTGTTGTTGTTACTCTTAGGAAAAGATGGTTATGATTGTAGTCTGAATCTTTTTTCTGTCTGAATTGCATTACTTAATCTAGTTCAATTTCTTTTGTGCTTGCATTTTTCCTTACGGTTGTTACAAGCACTGTGAACTAGATGAATACACTTATTTTAAGAGAAACACCTTGGGCATTGAGGAAAGCATATGGAACTTGTGGCAAAAAATGAAAATACTTCTAAAATGTCTGCAGAAATATTCCTCATTCCTTTAATATTGTACTGAGAAATTAGGAGATATGAACAAAATATTTCCTTTTATTAGTTCAAAGATTATATGAATACACCAGTGCTTGGAAATTGAAGTGGTGCAGTTAAAATATGAGTTAGGTTAAATGTTTGCTCAGGTTTTCTAGCTTTTAAATTTTTAACTTGACCACTAGATGGAGATATTGGCATAGGAATAATGTTCTTTGTTTTTCTGTATTAGATTTTTTTAATCCTGCAGATCTAATGTTTAAAGTCCTTAATTCAGTACTTTCATAATCGTCTTGCAGCAGTTGCTGATCACTGATCAGTAATCTTCATTTTAATATAAAAAAACTGTAGCGTAGTCATAAAATTAAAGGATACTTCATAATTTTTATAGTTTTTATTGCACTGAAACAATTTATTTTTACATTTTAAATTTATTTCCAGTTCCTTGGGTTGTATATTAATGTAGAAAGGTGGCATACAGTTGAAAAAAGATCCTCATGATTGAAGAATCCTAAAAAAAGACTGAAAGAGCTACGCTGGAACAGACTACTTGTCCATCTGATCCGGCATCCTGCTTCCATTCTAGCCAACCAGATGCTACCAGCAGGCTCATGAATAGCGTGTGGAGGCTGAAGCCCTTCTGTTAATAACTGGTGGTTCCACTTAACTGTCATTGCCAATATGGGTAGAATTGATCTGCATTTATTTATGGTCCTTTTAAATCTACTTTTATTAGTTGCTGCTGCTATTCTGGTTGAATACTAAGTGAAGTGTCTTTGTGTGCACTCATTTGCCATTTTTTCTTAATTTTGCTTACTAATTTGTGTTCCAGCAATAGGATACTTGCATTTTTAAAGGATGAATAATAGCTATGAGAATCAATATGGAATATTATCGGAGTGGATTTTTTTTAGTGGAGATACAGCAGTTCCTCATTGTTTGCTGTGGCTAGGTTCTTAGAAAATCTTGTGAATTCATGAATATGAAATCATTGTGTTTATGGAAAAGAGGCAGCTTAGGGGAGTTGCCCATGAAGACTCCGTAGGGGAAGAAAACCTAAAAAGAAGCTTGTTTCTAAGGTCTCACAAAGCCATAGGAATTATTGCCAGAGAGACGCAGCTAAACCCCAAGTGTCTCAAAATTATTAGTGCCAAGACTCACAGCTAGCTAAATGAGCAGTGCTATCCCTCTAAACTGTAAAAAGTGCCTGGAATGACCAAAACCAGTACTTTAAATTCCTTTTACCTAGAGAGTCCAGTTGTGGAAACACTGGAAAGTATCCATATCCAGTACTAACTTGTGCAACAGATTTTAAGTGGACACAAAAGCTCAATACTGTTCTACAAATATATACAAACAATAAGGGATGACTCAGTTGACGGGTGTGCATGATTGTGTTCAGGGTGCAAAAATTGTACAGGAAAATTTAACATATTGCACAGAATTATACTGTATGACTTGGTATTTTTCTTCCTCATTGAAATCGTAGCAGTTAGAGATCATAGATTATTATTTTATCAGTGTCCAGCATGAAGGGAAAGGAATGAAAGGGTGTTTCTGTATGACTGCAGAAACCTGTTTAACCCACCTGAAACACCCATTAATGACACTTACCGTATTTTCCGGCGTATAAGACGACTGGGTGTATAAGACGACCCTCAACTTTCCAGTTAAAATACAGAGTTTGGGATATACTCGCCGTATAAGAAGATGACACCCGGCATATAAGACGACCCCTGACTTTTGAGAAGATTTTCCTGGGTTAAAAAGTAGTCTTATACGCCAGAAAATACAGTACCTTAAACACCTTCTGCATTGGAGACACTTTCTAGCACCCTTTGCAGAAGGCGCGTCCACATTTCGGTGTGCAAGACTGGTTTTTTAAATCTGGATTGAATGTAAGACCTGAAAAATCAGGTCTTACATCCGTCACTTCCCCCTGGATGTGTGCATAAGCAGGATGCTTCTGCAAATAGCCAAGGGGAAAGGCAGATTCCCAGTGGCTGCCATTTTGGGAAGGGTGGATGTAGGAGTGCCTGCTTCCTTTCTCCCATGCACCAGTCGCCGCTGGAAACGTGCAGTGACTGGCAGATCCATGCTCCAGTCCCACGGCTCCAGGGGTGGTGTCACTGGCGTGCGAGCCGGAGGACAGATTGGAATGGGTGCTGGTGCGGCCGCACAGCACCCTCTCCAATCTGTCCTCTGGAATCCATCCTCCCCACGTGTGTGTGGACGCGCGGGATTCCCTCTGATCCATCACAAATAGTGATGGATCTTCAGGAAGATGGATTGCCAAAAAACGGATCTTTTTAGTTCCGTTTTTTGGTGCCCAGTACAGAACTACCCAAAGTCAATAAAAAGTATAGCTATATAAAGTGCTGTTGGCAAATTGATGAAGATCATCATTTGAGTAAAACATTACTGGAAGTTGGGGAATGCATTGAATATTCTAGGAAAAAGTCTGTGCCACAAGAAAATGGCGTTCGAGCTTGTTTCTCCCACATTCTCTTCAGTCAGTGTGGTGGAAGAGAGAAAGCAATACTTTCATAATAGTTTAGGGTTTGGTGGTGGGTTTGTCTCCTGCCTTTTAACCCCTTGGTTAAAAAAGAAAGCAAGCTAATTCAGAAGGGAAGCATTTTTAGCCTAGCCAATCCAGCTCTGATTTTTATTCAGTCCAAACCAGCTACAGATTTTTCTGAGGGAGAGAAAAGTGAACAGTAAGTCAAGTAGTAGAGGAGTGGTACTACCTTGAAGAGGAAACTTGTTTGAGGGATGATTGCTGTTGGAAATGTATGTATGTATTTATATTTAAAGCATTTTTTATAGTTGGGTATTCAGTTTTTTCACTTTTTTTCCCTAGGTGTTCACTGTACGCATGGTTTCAATCGTACTGGTTTTCTTATCTGTGCCTTTCTGGTTGAGAAACTGGACTGGAGGTAACTCATAAGTAAAACTATTATAGTAATGTAAATGTTACATTGTTTTATGAGTGGATATATTTACTAGTAACTTCATCTTAAAATAACCTATTCTTTTATTATACAGCTTGTAGGATTAGATATCATATAGCTGTTTTTAAAAACGATATAGTAGACTTATATTGTTGAAGGACAATGGGTGTTTTACGTTATTGTTGAGTAGAAGTAGTTGACTATAGCCGATAATAACTTTTTTAAAAATGTAAAATAAGTCTGCTTAAATAACAAAAGTACAGCACCACAAGAAAAATAATGTTGCATAACTCAAATTAACCTTCAGCTAACCTATTGAACCATTGTTGAATCCGTTGCTCCCCGCCTGCCATCTTTCTATGTTTCCTACTTAAATCCTTGCCTTTTTGCTTTTCTCATGGGTCCAGTATTCCCATTTGTTCCTGCGTAGGTAAGGGACCTGGGGAAAAATCATCCATGCACCAGTCATATTGGAAGACCTAGAGCTGTGTATGGAACCGCAGGAATAAGAAGTAGTTAGAATGATTCATACAGTGGATGCTCGTTTATAATTCTTTGTATTACGTTATCAAAATAAGCTGAAGAAGATGCTGAAACTGACTTCTGCCTTGTTTCTGGCTCTGGCTCATAGTGGTGATTCTGACAGTGCCACACCTGGGTGAGCGATTCGATCTTCCAATGATTTTGCGCAGGCTTTAATTGCAAAGTCATTGTGCCCATTCAAAGCCCAGTAACATACAGTGCTATAGAAGCAGAATCAAATGCCTTGAGTGCTTTCCAGGTTACAGACAATAAAAAAATTAGTTGTTTTCAGCATGAATCTCAAAATGTTTGTTTTTGATCTGCATGTTACTTGCCCTAAACAGCAATTAAATACATAATCCCCAAGAAAAATGGATGATTTCTTTGATTATTTTCTATTCTTCTCTTTAAGCCTCTCTCCAGGGCTATTGTACCTTATGACCATAGGTGCAAAAATGAGCGATGTTCCTGCTTACAGTACCAACACATTGGGGATATTTTCTTGATCATGTAGAACAATGTAGCTGGTCTCCAGTGCACATGGCTAATATGTAACTCTGAGAACTTCTGTAATTGTGCAAGAAGCCACGTTATTGTATTTTTGCTTTGCATGATCCCTTCCCCAAATTGTTATAAAATCACCCAGCAGTCTTTTGAAAAATACTTTTCTTAAATACTTGCTAGATTTCACAAGCACCTTGTATGCCAGTGTGTCTTATAAGATATGAAAAGGGGCATTTCCTTTATCTAGTTTGGAAATTTTCAGTGAACATAACGTGATTTATATATGCCCTTAACAGCATTTTTGTGTTTCTTATTTCATATCTTATCCTTATTGTGTTTAAGCTTAGTGGCTTATAGTTTGTGAACGCAAATAAGAGGGAGGGATAGTAAATATCTTGTTTGGTGCCCCTTGTAATAATGAAGGTGTTTTTTTTAAAAAAAAATATTAAGGGATTTTCTTTAACAACCTAAAAAAAACCCACAATAAGCTATCGACATCAAATAACGTCTCTCCGTCTTGTTTCTTGGTGACTTCCTTGTTTTTCCAACATCTTCACTTCCATTTTCTTCATTGACTGGACTCATTTCTACTTTTCAGCTAGCCTCATATTAATCACAGAACCAATCTAAATTAATCGCCTTTTTCATAAAAATATCAATCTTTTATCCTCCCAGATACTGTTATATTAACAATTGTGAAACTGTAATTAAACTTATACAGAAAATAATACTTCTATTATTGCCCTTATTTCTATTAATAAACTCAAATCTTCACTTCATTTCCACAAAAAAAGCATCTTACCTTAAATTCACTATTTGCCTTAATGATTTATTACCACTCTTTTCATCTTAGAATTTTCTACAATTATACAAAAAAATTCTTTAATATTTAATATTTATTATTTTTTAAACACTGAAATGTTGTAAATTATAGTCATTCTTATCTGCATCTTTATTCCCTTATTTGCTATTATTTCACTAATGACATTTTTTCAAAATTCCACTTTTATCCTTCTAATGCTATTATTATTTTATTATATAGTCTTAAAAATAATATTTTCTGCTATGATACCCTTTCCCCCCCAACTTTCCTTAACTTTCAAATTATTTTTATTCAGATTTATTGTACTTCTTCTACATCTACCCCCCCCACCCCAATTTCAAAAGTCCTTCTAATTTTTAAGTAATCCCAACTATCAAATTTTCATTGTCCTTCAAATTTCGATTCCTGAGATTTCTGGAGTTCACTTTCGCTTTTCTTGCTCTTGAGAGCTTTGCTTGGCAACTGTTTGCATTGCCGTCAAGTTTCCACATTTCGTTCAATTGCTTTGATGTCTTCCTGCTTTGTTTTTCTTATTTTCATTTGCCTTAGCCAGAAGGCTTGTTTTGTGGGATAGAAACTTTGTTGTTTTCTACTTTGTTGCTTTGTTTTCTTTATTCTCCTCTGTTCCATAATAAGAACATAAGAGAAGCCCTGCTGGATCAGGCCACAGCCCATCTAGTCCAGCATCCCATCACACACAGTGGCCCGCCAGATGCTCATGGGCATCTCAAACAGAGACAAGGACAAACTTCTTCCTGTTCTTGAATCCCAGCAAATGGCCTTAGAAGTGTCCTACTTCCCTGCTTCCCCCCCTAGCCTGAAAGATGTACCTGGGCATTCATTCTAGTAGCCATTGAAACATCTGTCGTCCATAAATTTGTCCAACCCTACCTTAAAGCCATCTAGGCTGGTAGCTGATACCAGCAGCAAATTCCATAAACCAATGGCCATCTGGGTGAAGAAATGCTTCCCCTTGTCGGATCTTACTCTCCTGCCCATCAGCTTCATAGAGTGCCCCCTGGTTCTAGTGTTGTGTGATAGAGAAATGTTCTCTACCCACCTTTTCTATACTGTGCATAATTTTATATACTTCAGTCAGGTCCCCTCTTAAATGCCATCTCTCCAGACTGAAGAGGCCTAGACGTTGCAGCCCAGTTTTGTAAGGCCCCTAATCATTCTGGTTACCCTTTTCTGCACCTTTTCCAGTTCTAGAATATCCCTTTTGAGGTATGGTGACCAGAATTGTACACAATATTCCAAATGTGGCCTCACCATAGATTTGTAAAGAGGCAAAATGACACTTGCTGATTTATTTTCTATTCCCTTTCTAATCATTCCCAGCACTGAATTAGCTTTTTTGACTGCTGCCAACAGAACCCCAAGATCACTTTCCTGGTGTGTTGCAGAAAGTTCATACCCCATCAGATTATAGACATAATTTGTATTTTTGGCCCCAATGTGCATTAGTTTGCACTTGTTAAGATTAAAGCACATTTGCCACGGCACTTGGTTGCCCACTCCCCCAATGCTAAGAGATCCCTTTGGAGCTCTTGGCAATCTCTTTCGGCTTTTACTACACTAAATAATTTAGTATCATCATCAAACTTTGCTATTTTACTATGTACCCCTTATTCTAGATCATTGGTGAATAAATTAAATAGCATTGGTCCCAACACTGAACCTTGGGAGACCCCACTTTTTACCGCTTTCCACCCTGAGAATTGGCCGTTTATTACTACTCTCTGCTTCCTGCCCTTAAGCCAGTCACAAATCCAGGATAGAACCTGTCCTTTTATTCCATGGCTGCTGAGTTCACTTAGTAGCCTTTGATGTGGGACTTCGTTAAAAGCCTTCTGAAAGTCCAGATAGACAATGTCTACTGGTTCACCTTTATCCACGTGTTTGTTGACACTCTCAAAGAATTCCAACAAGTTTGTAAGGCATGATTTACCTTTGCGGAAGCCATGTTGGCTTTTGTTCAGCAATGCTTGCTCCTCCATGTGCACACTAATTTTGTCTTTAATGATGGTTTCCATCACCTTACATGGAACCGATGTTAAGCTAACTGGTCTGTAATTTCCTGGATCACCCCTGGATGCTTTTGTGAAGATTGGTGTTACATTTGCTACCATCCAGTCCTCAGGTACAGAGCCTGATGTTAGGGAAAGATTATATATTTTTGCTAGAAGGTCGGCAGTTTTGCATTAGACCAGAATGTGTCTTGCTTCTAAGATTTTGGTATCCTTTTTCCTAGTATGAAAGAGTTATTTATCTAGGATGAACTTTGTAAATAGATTCAGATCTCCAGTTAAGATTAATTCTCCTTGTGTTTACTGATGCCTTCCCATATAGCCACTGTCATTGTTGTAGTCATATTTTATTTGTTTTGATCTGATATTATTGCAACCTGTCTTAGGACCTTTGGATATAGGGTGGGATAGAAATATAATAATAACTAGCTGTGCCTGATTCTGTGTATATTGATGCAAGTGTGATTGATTTCCCAGATAACAACCCCCTAAGGAATATGAATTTGCCTTTGGATTTTTTAAAAAAAAACCCTTTGACAGAGAAATGCTACGTTGGCAGTAACAATTATAATCTAGATTGGGATGAGATGGGTTGTATATTCTTGCATGAAATGATTTTTTAAAAAACTTTCTAACTGTTGATTTTTTTCCTACAGAAAGATTGTGCGTGGTTTTTCTTTTTTGTATACTTTAGGATGTTTTTCAAGCCCTAGGCTTTGATCAACAGGATTTTAAGCTGCGTTGAATATGCCATTTATATATGCGCTAAATAATTTTTTATAGGCCAACAAGGTTATTGCACAAAAATCTCACTGAAAACTATCAAGCATAAAACAACAAAACCAATGTAGTTTGAATCCTTTTAATCCTTTTGTGGCCCTCCCTCTGGTACCTCTGCAATATATACTACTTGAATATCTTTGGTAGATATTCTGACAGATTTGAGGATTGGCTGACATTTGTCTCTATTGCTGAGATCCATGAGACAGCTAAAGTGGATAATAAGGATACAATAATAACTTTCAGTTATGAATCACACATTCATTCCTCATCTCAAACTGCGTTTCAGATTTGTAAGCACTAATTAAATTTGAATCTTGACTTCACTCTCCTGCCCAATTTGGGATCTTAGTCAGATTTTTAAAATCTTTGTCCCTCCCCCTGGCATGTCTAAACTCTCTCCTTTACACCATTCAGTCCTCTCTCCTGATCAGTAGCTAAAGAAAAATAAAATGTCCTCACATTATCCCAGTGCAGTTTATATTGGACCCCTGAAACATCAAAGGAATTTCCACATGAATTTTATTCTGCTTTGGTTTGATCTTCTTCATGGCTGCTTGCTATTTATTTATGTTCTACTGGATCCATGTGATTATCTTGCAGAGCACTGACGTCTTCCCAAGGAGGTGGAAAGTGCAAAGACTTTAGCGTTTCAGTTGTTTCTCCTTCAGTGCTGGGCTTCAGTTGCTTGCCATTGTGGTAGACAGCAATTTAATGTGGGAAGCACCTACATGCGGGATCGTAATTACATGTGGGAAGCGTCTGAACCTCAGCCTTGTCTTTTGTGATGTGTCAATAGTGGAGTTCTCTTAATCCCAGAATTTGAAGAGCTATGTACAGGATCCTGCCTCCACTGTGGTTTAGGGCCTCTTTATTTATTAGTGCTCTGTTGAGTTTTTATTCAAGTGTGAAACTCTCAAATGCAATAATTCTATCCCTCAGAGGGTGACTAGGGCCAAGCTTAGTCTATGGTGTGCTTATTGTATGTTTTTGACTATGAATAACTTGGGTATTAAAGTAGCCCACCAACTGACAAGAAAGGACACTATGTCATTTTATTCCATTGATTGTTTGGGTCCCTGTAAACGGACATTTGGCTTCCATGTTCTGTAGTAAACTTTCTAATCTCT
Organism: Aspidoscelis tigris stejnegeri; assembly: GCA_023333525.1. Classification (NCBI taxonomy): domain Eukaryota; kingdom Metazoa; phylum Chordata; class Lepidosauria; order Squamata; family Teiidae; genus Aspidoscelis; species Aspidoscelis tigris. The sequence continues at coordinate 102,402,259 of JALMGA010000001.1, forward strand.
CCAGGATTCTTGACTGTATTATCAAGGCCCTCTAATCCTGTAGTTTTGGTTGCTTTTGGCACTGTTCTTTATTTTTGGCATTGGGCTCAAGGTCCTCTATTTGTATTCCATTAGGAATTTTCTTGTAGATGGTATTGGTGGAAAATATTTTTTCTATATTGTGGTCAGAGTAACAGATATTCTATGATATATTTCCACAGCATCTTTCTGAAGCAGTAAATGTGTGACAATGTGATGGGAATGGATTCCCTTGATGAACAGAAGGCTTCTAATGCAGCCAGAGCAAAAGTAGTTGATGACTCATATTTCTAGTTGTGCGAGATCACTCCCTTAGTCTTGTAGTAATGAGACGGCCTCTTGATCAAAGAGGCAGAATTGGACATCTTTATTGCTTTTCTCTGGATGCTTATGGAATGCTACAGCCTTTCTGATTAAAATAATCCACTATGTCTTATTGTCTGTCACAAAACAAAGTTGAGTAACACCATAGAAGCTTTTCAGTATGACACCAGTTTATGCAGGACCAGGCCCTTGTTTGCTATGCTCTTTGGCCATTTTTGCACTTACCATAGTTAATCTGGATTAAGTAAATCTGGATCTTTGGAATCTGAATCTTGGCAAGTCTAAATGAAGACCCCATATGTCTGCATGGAGTGTATAGCACCCAGTGGCAATAGGTGCTAAACAGTGCTGCTGTGTGGCCGTCGTAGCGCCTGAAGTCCTGAGTAGGCCCATGCAGGATGTGCTGCCTGTGGTGTGGCATGATTGACCTGTGCAACTGTCAGTCAGGAGTCACTTCTGTTGACAGTAGGCCTGGAAGGAAGACAGCTGCATAGTTGCCTATGTAGCTACTACATTGCTGTCCACCGGTTGTGTAGCTCATCTGCATAGCTGACCTACGAAGAGGGAACATAGCAGCTATGTAGGCTTGCCCCGGACCCCACTGGTCTGGCATGTGTGCGGATGCATGTTCTGAAATCTGGTCTTCCAGGTGCAGGAATGGATTCCAAACCCCTTTAATAGTGTCTGTGGTTAATCCAGATTATGAGGACCAAAGACCACATTAGATCCAGAACTTGTTGATGCTCGTATGGATGACATAATCCCAATGGGATCCTAATGGGGCCCGCAGTGCAGAAGGTACATAGAGAATTCATACCAAATCTGTACCAATCAGGTTCTTAATGGGATCTTCAGGCCCATGCAGAAGCGTCCTTTGACATAATCAGAAGTAGTTTTGACTGGGACAAACTCTTTCCAGGAGCATCCATACAACTCATGATTGTGACAGAAAGGACAGACTGGAGAATTTTTGATAATTTCTGTGTAGTGACTCACTGAGTTGCTGCCTCTGCCTTTGAGTGGCTGTCAGCATTGTGAGAATTGCCTCAGTGCTCCTATATTCCTGTGTGAGTCACCATTTTCTCTGTGCTGCAGTCGGAGGTCTTTTGGTTTGTCTCACATTAAGACTTGCTGTTTTGATTTTTGCAACTGTTTATATAGTGAAGTGATCTATAAGACTATTCTCACTGGCTCTGAGTGAAACTATTACAGCAGGACAGTATTTTTTTCCTGCTTGTGAAAACTTTGCCCATTTTTTTGTACTAGGAAGTGACATAATTACAAAGTTGCTGGTACTAATAGATTAGATGTTGGATATCAGCCAGCTTTTATGTGCCTAAGTAAATATGGTGCTTTGCCCTTTTAGTGAATAAAATATTGTCTTAAGCTGCTAGGAGTTGATGCTGGTTTTGGTTACTTTTAAAAGTCCTTTTTGATCTTTTGCTTCTTGTAGATTTGCAAGCAAGTTCTATAGTTTTGAGGGCCTTTTTTCAAGCTGATCGTTTGTGATTTGTATTCACTTAGTAATTTTTATTTTACTATGTAGGATTTTGATGCCTTGGACAAAAGTGATTTTATTTTTTAAAAAAGCTATCTAAAAATTAGGATAATTTCTCCAAGGTGTCAAATGGAATGGCTTCATCATCTTTAGAAAAGTCTGTGTAACTATTCTACTTCATTAATGGGTCAGGAAAATAGTTAACACCAAAAGATCTTTACAAGGTATGGTTCTCTAGGGTATGTTTGCTCATTCTCTAGGTTTCTTTAAGCAGATGTGTTTGTTTTAGAATGGTCAAGATGTTCCTGGAACCAGGGGTAGGCTACTGGTAAGTGGCTACTTAAACATTATAGTTTGGTTCATTTTCAAGGGCAAAAGTCTGAGAACAACTGAGAATCACAGGTTGTCCACTCTTGCTGTAGAGCAGGACCACAGTTGAGATGCAGTGTGGTTGGTAACAGTTAGGGCCTCTGTCCATGACTAACTGCTCAGTGTTTCCAATGACAGGCCTTCAGACTGTAGCTTCTGATGGTACTGGAGACTCTTTGAATGTTGCTTTCCAAAATGTGTGGATGACACTGGGAGTCCTTTGCTAGCATTTTGAAGACTTCTGTACTGTAAACACTTTTCTTGGAGTGGACTGTTATTTTGTTGGCCCAAAGAACACATTTTCTTGGGGACTGTTTCTGAATATTTAGTTCTCTGCTTGGGTAGAATATGGGTTACATGTCTTGTGGACTGTAACAAGTCTTCTTGTTGGAGTCTGGGGTGACTGTGGTAGAAAGCAGAAAGTGTTTAACATGCCAGAGTGATTCACTGACACAGTTTGTATTTTGTTGCAGTATTGAAGCAGCTGTGGCTATTTTTGCCCAGTCCAGGCCACCTGGTATTTATAAAGGTGATTATTTGAAAGAGCTTTTTCGTCGTTATGGTGATGGTGTAGAAGCCCCAGTGCCACCTCCATTGCCAGAATGGTGCTTTGATGAAGATGAAGAAGAAGATGACGGTGATAATTGTAAACCTGGAACCCCAGGATCAGAAGCTGGGTCGTCTGCTTCCTTTTCAGGAAAAAGAAGAAAAGAGCTTTTGAAACTGGTAATGTCCTAAACCAACTTTAGTTTATATTGTTCTCTTTTCTCTTGATATTAGGTTGATGGATTTAAGGGCTTATTAAAAGTCCAGTGATGTTATTCTTCTTGAGTAGAGTTAGGAACCTGCTTTCATTTGTTCTGCTATGAATACAGACTTGGTTAGAATAAAAAAAAAGTATTTCCAGAGTATATCAAGAAGTGTAAATTTAGTTATGCATTCTCTTTTTCTTCAAGGCATTTGCTAAAATGGCATGGGTGAGTTAAGAGAGGTTATTCAGGTACTGAGAGAGAAATTAGATAGCACTATCCTGTAGTACTGCCCTGTAGTTCTTTTTATGTCAGCAGTAGTGTCCAGGAATCCTTGGATAAAGTCAAGCAGTGATGGCTCCATAGCACATTCTTCTACTGGTTTTTGCAGGTGAAGCATGAAGGGGACAGGCTAGACATAGGGCTGGGAAGAGTAGAGATAATTATGGCAAGGTGGTAATCATGTCCTTTGATATGTATGTGACAGCTTGGGATTCATTCAGCCTCTGGAAGCTTGGTGACAGGTAGGTGAGTCTTAAGACCAAAAAAGATAACGTACCTTGAGATATTATCCTTTTGCTGTAAGAATTTTTCTTAACAAGAACCCTTTTTGCTTGATTCTGTGCTGTATACTCCCCCTTTTTCATCATCTTTCAGTATCCACAAGAATGCCCATCCAGAGAATATCTGATAAACCAGTATAAACTTTATCATAGCCCCAGCAGTTTGGATGGAGTATAGCAATACACTAAGATCTTGTTTGCAAAATTGTTTTTTTTTTTGTAAATAGATTCAACTTGGAGAAGAATACAGCTCTTTCTAGAATCCTGACTAGGCTACTCATGGAAACTTCATTTTGTTTTTAAAATGTATATTATGGCTGATGTAAAACTGAAATGGTTAGTATTTATTGTGACTCTCAAGTTGCAGTGAACCTGCTTAGATGTTTTTCTGGCTTCTGAGCCTAGCTGCTTACCGCTTGAGGAAAGAAGAAACCAGTGAACCAGTTATGCCCTTAGAATTCCAAATGCTGATGATTCCTAGCTTAATCACTTTGAGTGTAATGTGGTGCCAGATCAGCTAGGTTGGTAGCAACATTTAGGATGGTATGAATTGGTGCCTATTTGGCCTGCCTACATGGCACTCCCACTGACATTTAACTATTAGCTACACTGGGATTATGTGTTCTGCTCGTTTGAACTCTATTCAGGTCATATTTGTGCAATGCCACCAGAAAAAGTGGAGGAACAAAATAGCTGGTGCTGGTAATTTTTTTAAAAAGTGATGGCAACAGGAATTTGGATATAAAGACATTTTTTGCAACAGAAGTATGCTGTCTGCTTGTACTCAAGTCTTATTTAATTCATAAGTGCCAGCTCTGAGGTTTTTCTGCAACTATTGAAGCCTCTTTTTTTAAAAAGTGAACTGATGGAAGTTAAAAGTGTATGTATATCATGAGAAACAGCAAGGCCATGTCTGTAGCCCTTTGGTGGAGGAAACTGTCTGGAAGCAGAGGGTTGCTGTTTTTCTACAGCCTCTTGCTAGATGTAAGCAGTAGCAAAGCACGTCTAGATCTCTGCCAAACACCTTCATAAATGTACCTTTGGAAGTGCCCATGTAGTTAAGCTGGGGCCTTTTTGCACTTGCTCTTATTCTGGAATATATCCCAAAATAGGGACCTGCTAGCTACATTCTAGGCCCAGGTGAGGCCTGCTATAGGGTGTTTTTCCACTGTCACTAGAAGTACCCATTAAGTACCCATTAATGGGTACAAAAATGTCATTTCGTACCCATTAATGGGTACTTAATGGATACTTTTAGTGACAGTGGAAAAACACCCATAGTCTTCATTAGCTTGTGGTCAGCAGATCGCTATTCTGAGATATATTCCAGAATAAGGCAGAAAGGGCCCAGGAGTCAGCCATGACTTGGTGATACCTTAGAGCAATAGCAGACAGCATTGTGGAACTTTAATGCTTTTTCAGTCACAAAACTGAAATTCTGATTTTTTCTTAAATGAATAACACACTTTTTCTGTAGTCTTTTTGTGTTAAAGGATGTGGCAATCACTTAGGATGTATTTTTTAAAAATATATTTTCAAGATAAATTTCTTAGTTAGGCATAAAGGGTTCTTTTTAGCTTCAGATAAGACTGTTTGATATCTGACTCCAAAATGCATATCTTGGTGTTAGCTGATAGTAAGCCCATTACACTTTGGAAAGACATTTTTTCAGACTAAGATTTAACAAAGTGTCAGTTGTGAAACTTGTTAGTCTTAAGGTTTCCTAAGAGTATTTTAAGACCTAACCTGTGCATGATGTAATGGAGGTTGCAAATGTATCTATGAGAAGATAGTGTGTCTGCTGACATGTAAAGTACATTTCCCTGGTTGAAAGTTTTTGCTATAAATATTTCCGTTTTAATGGAACAAGAAGTATAAATTTGTTTTTTTCAGTGTGATGACTTGAAGCGTATTTTAAAAATCTAGCTCCTGAATGGCATGGTGGCAGTAGGGAATTTGATATTCAGAGGGTAGAATGGATTGTCTTGCAGTTTAATGGAAGTTGCTACAGTCCATTGTACATTAATAACTGCTCCGTCATGGGCATTTAATCATATCTATAAATTAGTTGAAAGCAGTTATACTTTTTTTTATTATGCCCTCTGTGAAGACGAAAGCTTTTTGTACATCTGGTATGGTACAGTATGAGATAGAGTACCCATGTGTAGTATGGTTTCCTGTTGCTTTGAGACAGGAAGCTTTGTGGCTTCAAAACTGTCCTTCTAGGAATTTCTTCCCGTTCTGTTTTGTTGTCGTAGAAAGTGAGGAAGAATTGGATTTTGAAATGCAGCAGGCTATGTAAGTTATGTTCTTGAACCCATAGTGCTTCATAGAAAACCTCTCCCTCACAACCTTTCCATTGTATAATTACCTCACTGGATGCTCTTGAATGCATAGGGCTGTAGTTGTGAGGAATATATGGGTAAAAACTGATTGTGAGAAAGAAAAGGGTGTTGGAACCCTTGAAGGTTAGCAAAGTTATTACATTGGCTAGTGCACAGCAGGCAGCGTCTCTGCATGGAGTTCACATGCAAAATTAAGAGTCTTGGTTGCATTCCAAGTGGAAGGTTTTATTGCTTAATGATTGCAGAGTATGCATAGATATATAGAGTTATATGCATGAGTATATGAAAAGAGTACAAGTAAACAACTGAACACTAATACATGAGTACTGGTACACTACATCATTATTTGTCTAAAGATCAGAGTAGAATAGAAACGGAATAATATAACATGTGGATTAACATGAGATCATAGAGAAGCAGTTATTCCACGTGAGCACTTTGGACTTATCCTTGTTGGGACTGTTCTGCCGTGGCTTATCAGCATGTTTCCCAGAACATAATTCTGTTCTCATAGAACTTCTTGCTTATTATGGCTACACTACTAGATTACAAGACACCTGCTGTTATTCAGGCTGAATAGCCTTCTGGGCTAGTGATGTAAGCCCTAATGCTGTTGCTAGGTTCCACTGGAGGAAACGTCCTGACAAAGGGTTCTCCTGATAGAATGTCAGCTTGAGAATTTTTGTAGAAGTTGATAAAATAAACCAATTGTAGTAGCAGCCAATGCAGGTGAAGATGGAAGTTTGTCCTCAAATGAATGTGGGCTTCATTGGAAGCCTGTGTGACACTGGGAAATCTTTGATCTGACTTCAGTCACCATGGACTGGTACCTGGCAGGAGGAGCTTCCCAATGTACTTAACTGTATTGGCCACTACTGTCTGATAGTGAACCAGATTAAGAATCTGAATATCTTTTCCTTGCCCATCCAACCTTATCATGAAGATAGGATGGCGCCCTATAGGATAGAACTGGATTATATTGGTATTCCAGATGATCTCAGTGGTCTTCCAGAACTATAAAAGAGAAGGTAACGTTAAATATCCTGGCACTTTTGTGAAATAAACCTATGTGGTAATATCAGAACTAAATAAGAGAAGCTGTTCTCTCTCTTTCAGGAATCTCTACATTATGAAGCAAGCTGTAATACCTAGCACAAAGATATTTTGCATATAGCAGTGCAGTGGTTCAGTTTAAGAAAACACTAATGACTATTAATAAATTGGTGAGCTCCATGCACAAGTTAATTTTTTTTCTAGATTATCTTGCATCCTATTGTTTATTTTTCCTAAATATTCCTTGGCAATTTATAGTTGTCTCTTACATACCAGGCTATCATATGTTGCATAAAATATGGTAACTTGCTTCTGGGCCTAGTTCAAGTGGTTGCTAATAGCATAAAATATCAGTTTGGGCCATATGTATTTGAAGCAGTGCTTCTTCCCTCATAGACTTGCCCATTAGTTTGCATCAGTACGGGGAGTCCTCCTTGTTACTCTCTTGTTACAGATCAGCTCAATTTTAATTAATATATGTAATGTGTGTGTGCATGATATCCATGAAGCTAATATGCTGTATTAATGGCTATTAACAATGACTATATATTACGTATAATTTTAGCTGTGGAACTATGCTGATGTGAGCTAATACAAAAAGAAAAAAGGGTGCTTTCTGTTAGTTGGAAATACAGATCTCTACCCCCTCCATGTCTCTCCCTCTGTTTTAACAGTAAAAATTACTCAGGCAATGTTAAAGGGTTTGCATAACAAAGAAACCCAAGAAAAAAATCATATGACATACAAAGTACCAGTGCTAACATGATAATGGTAGTCTTGCAGTGAGTGAGTTTTTTGTCCTTAATTGTCCCACTAGAAAAGTGTCAAAGATGCCCTGATTTTGAGATTCCATTAGGCAGACTGAGCTCTCAAGAAATGTCCCTTTTCTCTCCCCCTCTCCTCCTTGCTGCCAATCTCTCCTGCTGCCCAGCAGGTCCTTATGCTGAGATCACTAAGCGAAGCTGTTCATTTCCTCACTAGAGAGGCATTATGCTCACAGAAGCCTCTGATATTCTCTCCTCCTTCCTTTCCACTGGTATCCATATCTCCATTATGCCATTCTGTCATAGATTAGAGGCAATGGGAATGAGAACTGTCTCTCTATCTTTTTCTTTGGGAATTTGGCTTGGCAAAAGTTCCAAGAATACATGGATGCCACGATAATGTCTGAGAAAGGCATATTCTCCTGCATATTTGTTGTGAATGAATTCAAGAGTTACTCATTTATCCCTAGTTTCTTTGACTTAAAAGCCTGTTGTGATTTGCTCTTGTTAACCTTTGCTGCAGGGCAGAGCACTACAGTAAGAGAGAAGAAAACCATTTTTTTTCTCTTTCCCTTTTTATTTTCATAAACAGCTTGTGAAAAATCAGAACATGTCACTGGAAGGGTGAGAACTTACGCCAATTTCCCTCCCCTCTTTACTGAGTTAAAGCTTTGAGTAGAACTCATTGTCCAATATGACAGAAGGGAGACAACTTTTGATACAGGAGAACAATTCAGATAACTTTAGTGACTATGTGATGCTATTTATCTATATTGGCGGTGTGGATTGCTGAAGGATTAAAAGAAGAGTAAGTTCAGAACTGCTTAGAATTACAGCTTGTAAAATTACAGTGTTTAATATTCAACCAAATTGTCTAAATCCTTTTTGATTGACAATAAAATTAGTACTGCTGATCTTTTTGCCTAGAAACTCCTACTGCTATTCTTTGTTCACTGCTTGAGAACTGTTCAATAAAAATCATTTCTATTGGAAGGTCCTGACAGTATGGATTTCCACCTTGTTTTTTCCTTCCCACCACAAACCCATGCCTTGCCAATTGCAGTCTGTTAAACCTACCCCATTCATTAAAGTCTCACAAGTGTGTACTGGAGGCTAACTTCTCCTCTCCGGTATAAATCGGTTCACTTAACACCCTCCCCTTCAGAAGTGAGGGAGTGATGGTTGAAAAAAGGTTTTTTTGTAGTGGTTCCCATTTTGTCAGGCAAACTTCTCTTAAATGTTTCCAGGAATTGACACTGTATATGTTTCAACACCTGGTGAAAACACACACTTTTGTTGTTAGTATGCTCTTTACCACTCTGTTGATCTATGAGCTCCTGGAGTGCTTGCTCATCTGGAAGAGCAGCTAGTGCCGAATTTCCCTTGGAGTAAGTTATCTTATGTTGCAGTGCTAACTTGTATTTTCTAGGGCTATGTACTATTATATACATGGTTAGTGTTGCATTGCTTGCACTGATAATCATATTGTTAGATTTTAAAACTGTTTATTACAGTCTTATTATTTTTTTTCTGTGTATTTTTTTAGGGAGCAGTGTTCTTGGAAGGAATATCAATCAAACATGTAACCCAAATAACAACTCAACCAAAACTAGGAGAAGTACAGCGCAAATGTCAGCAGTTTTGTGGCTGGAAAGGGTATGGAAACAAACGATTTAAAAATGTATTTAGCGTAAAGAAAAAATAAGCACTTTTTTGTTTTGTGTTCAACTTGTGTAGTACTGAACTTCTTAGAAAAAGATAGCAAAAATGAAATTTACAATAGTGGGATCTTTATGTAAGAAGTTATAGAAGTATTCGTTCCTTTTGGTGTGACTCATTTAAGCAGTGTTGCATTTGAAATTATGTAGTTGAACTTGGTCATCTTTTAAAACAGTTTTGTAAAGATTTCCATAATTTAAAATGCATTCCTTTGCTTGTGTTGTAAAAGGAGTTTACTCATGAATATATGCATTTAGGAATTCCGTTCTAAATCTATAACATTTCCTGGGTAATTGGGTATTATATATGGTAGGATATATGGAGTCCGTGCATTAAGACGGTCCACCCTCAGAGGCTTATGGAATCTGACAGAGTCCTGATGGCTCTGGGGCAATTTCCGGTTGACATGGCTGGCACTCCTGTCAATGCTCTGGTCTCACTATGGAATAATGAGGTAAGGAGAGACATTATCACTCCCAAGCGCCCTTGGCACCCCTGCCAAGTTTACATGCCACTCTGGTTTCCTGGGGGGCTGCGTGTAATGAAGCTTGTCCCAATGTGAACCTGATCAAACACTGGTAAGAGCACATTATTGTGCCTACCATGTGGCTGTGACAGTGGCAAAGAAGGCTTATTTCTCCGCTTCCATTATTTCGTCAGGCAGCCAGCCAGCCAGCAAAGTTGTTCCGGGTGGTTAAAAGACTGTTGTCATTTAGTTATAAGCACATGCCCCCTTCAGAAACCTGATACGATAAATTTGCAAGGAGAAAGTTGCTCAGATTCACATGGAATTGGATTCCACAGTTGGAAGTAGTTTGATGGAGATATCCAGAGCTCTGTCTGGTCCAATTATCTTGGATCATTGTAACCCACCCTGGGACCAATCAGTGAGGGGTGGGATATAAATTTTCTAAATAAAATAAAATAAATGGATTGCAGAAAATACTTTTTTCACAAAATGAGGACATTTTATAAGCACTTCTTTTGGAAGATTTTTGTGTTTGAAAACTGCTATTCAGGATGGTTAACTGCTATAAAAGAGTGTTTTCTGCCAAAAAATGTCAGCTGAATTTTTGATGGATTATATAGACCCTTTTTTCAACCTTTAGAACTGGATTTCCTGGGGCACAACCTGTTTCCATGGATGAACAGAACATTAAACTTTTAGAGCAGAAGTCATATAAAGTCAGCTGGAAAGCTGATGGAACTCGGTAAGTTGATGGGTTTTAACATAATAAATGATAACAAATCCAGGGAAGTCCCAAACACCAACATGAGTTGCTGGGATATGTTAGTTTTATTGTATGCATCATTTATGACATTGAATGTATTTTTTGGATGTAATACAATCTTGCCACTGAAACTGCATTCTGAAACTTTTGATTTTGCACCTACAAGTATACTTAACATTATCAAAGTTTAATTCATTATTTCACTAAGGTGGCAAAGTTTTAATATCAACTACTTATATTTTAAACCAGAAAGCACTGTGGAACTTAATGGCCTTTAGAGGCACCCTGCTGGTCTGTCCAATTTGGAGGCAGTAGTTCGACATCCATTCTACTAGCCATTGATATGTCTGTACTTCAAGAATATATCTAACCCTTTCTTAAAACTATCCATGCTGGTCATCACCTCTTCTGGTAGTATATTTCATAGACTGATGAACCTCTGGGTGAAAAAATATTTCCCTTTCTTGGTCCAAACTCTCCTGCCCCATCACTTTCATAGAGTACCACCTAGTTCTAGGGTTGAGTGATAGCAAAAATATTTTTTCCTGTCCATCTTTTCCATACCATGTGTAGTTTTGTATATTAAAGTCACCTCCCCTCTTAAATGCGGTCTTTGAGTCATGAGACAGTGGGCATTTTCTTCCTTCTCCTTCCCTTTTGGATAGATTACAGGGGAGTACTGAAGTAAAAACTGTGGTAAGCATGAAATTAAAATAACATGAGGGCAGTATATAAATTCTTTTTATAAACCAGACATTAGAAAGATGTGGGACATTTTACACAATAGCAGTCTTTTGAGCTGAAGAAAAAGGGAGTTCTTTTTACAACTTTGAATACATTTGAGATGTGAAAGCTGCACTTTCTAAAATATGCAAGGGCACTTTAATTAAAGTGTGATGTATCTAAAGTAAGTGATTTTCTCTAAGATCTAATTTGAAATGTTAAAGTGTTAAAAAGTGTTTATGTACATTTGCGCAAGCTTTTATTTTTTATCTGGAGTTTGGGAGAAAAGAAGTTAGGCAAATATTCTTTCAACATCTGTCCAATATAGCTTTTGAAACTTGGCTTCTTAATCTTCCACAAAATTAACCGTATAATGAAATTACTAAAATTGATTTTTATCAGGATGCTGCTGTGTCTGAATTTTTTAAATGCTAGCATAGTGATGAGAAACTCTTAAAAGTCAAATTGTTTTTTCCTCTATTACTGGAATTATTCTTGTGGGTCTTGATATGGTCTATGATATTATATGTTAAAAATAAGTGTGGGAAGCACAGTTTCACAAATGTACCCAATTTGGAAGAACTGAGTTATTGAAATTGAAAATGTATGAGTAAGATAATTATCACAATATGGTGAGGTGGGTTCCGTACTTGCTGCTGTGATTGGCTTTTGTAATGAAAAGTATAATTAGGCCAGGTGGTTAGTGGCTTGCTTCAGTCCCAAGATACATATCTCATTAATAATGTTTGTGGCAGATGGATGTTCTAATGAGTGGAGTTGAATGTTCTGACTGGAATAGTGTGGTAAAGGTAATGAGATGCCCGTCTTTGGGAAAATAAAGCTGCTGCGAATATTAAAAATGGCTTAGGGTTGTTTATGAAATAGTAGTGAAAAGTCAATTCTAGATTTTTATTATTTGAAAGTTGTTAACTGACTGAAAACTACTAAATGATGGGATTATTTTGCTTTCGAGCCACAGTTGTAATTTTGGAAACAGAAGCTGGTGTTCCTTTAGCTTGAGGGAATTGTTTTCAAAATGTCATTCCAAATAAAATGGACTGTTTTGGGAAATTACTATTGTATTTTATTAAAATGTGTATACTATTGTTGCCTTGGAAAAAAATGGGAAAATGTTTTGAATATGAGCATTGAAGCTCGGTCTGCTTTTCTGTGTAATAGCTTTTTGAACCCAATTAGCCAATGCAAATCAAAATGTTGACAATTTTAAGGTCTTCATTTGTTGGCAGAGTGTGAAATAGAAGATCACATCATTTTTTCAGGGTTTGCCGAGTAAATAGACTTTTTTGTAGATTGATATATACAATGAATAGAATAGTACTTATTGGAACAAAATGATTGTTGGGATTTAGTAAGTAACATACCAATAATGTTAATGAAATTGTTTTTATAAGTCTACCTTGCTTCAGCTTCCTGAAGGTTCAGCATTTCTTTATTTTCAGGAGATAATACCTTTTTGATTTGCCTACAATAGTTCAACCCATACTTCTGCTAAGTGAAAGTATAGATATACTTTTTGTATGTAATACAATTTTAGGAACACTTTCCAAGAAAGAATCCTTGCAGAATCAGGCCAGTACCACATATGGGGTGACCGCATGGATTAAAAACTAATAGGATACCAAACAATGACAAAAATTGCATGATGAGGGTGAATACATGAGATGATAATCGAAGGCATAATCAAGAAGCATCATGAAGTTTCAAGTCTAAGCTGTGGAGCAGCTTCTCCTTGTCGGTATATTGTGGTATAACTTTTTAAGCCATAATAAGAACAGTTCTGTAATAATACATTCAAAGAATTTATATTCCTTGGCTATGTATGTAGAAGGTAGCTAATAGAAAATATATTTTTCTGTTCTTTACCTCCCTTTATACTTTTATTCCCAATAATTATTTTCAAATGGTGAATATTTTTTTAACTTCTGTGGCTATGCTTTTTAAAATTACAATGAAAGGGAAGAAATAATTGGAAAATGGACAGAAAAATTGAGCATTTGTAGAACCTTACATTTCTGCTCTCAGACGATTTACCCTGTTTTCCATTGTTTTCCGATGTCATTTAACTTTCTAGAAAGTCTGTTTTGGGGTGTTGGGACATGTTCAGACAAATGAAGAAAGTGTAAATTCACCCATGCAAATGGCATGTTTCTTGTGCACAACTGTTGGACGAAACCAATATGTCATAGAAAATATTTCATTACAAAAAATAAAAAATGATGTACTTCTATGTTTTTCATTTTTTAAATTACTTTTTCTGATATGGTTATTTCACTAATCATTAATGGACTTGTACTTTTTCATTAGTTAATGACGATAAATGAATGCCAGGTGTAAATACAATGTTATGTGGATATCATATTTTGAAATTTGTAATTAATACTTTTTAGGCAATTTCATTCTAACAAGTTTCTGAGAAGATGGATATATATCACTAGTACAGCATATAAATTAAAATTAACACCATTTCTGACACATTGCTTAAAAAACATGAATTATTGTGGGGTTTTGTTTTATCATAACTTCTTTATAACTGTACACGTGGGATCTGGACTAGGTGATGCCAGAGACTACTTATAGCAGTAAGATTTGCTTTCAAGTCAGAGTCCCATTGCTTGAAACCCACACCATTATCATGGTACACCTTTGCCCAATTTGCTGGGTCCACTGACTCCAGTATTCAACAGTGCCTATTTTTCCTGTCAGACTCTCTTTTTGTTAAGAATTGTTTCATGCCATGGCTTAATCTTTTCAACCTATTGTAGGAAGGTGACACTTAACTCTTTTTGTTCATGCGTGGGCATGAGTAGCTATAAGAATATGTCAATGTCAGTACTAAGACAGATAGCTGATTTAATCATTAAAGTTGTTTACCTGATCAGGAAAAAAAGAATTTTCAGACATCTTTTGTTTACCCTTGCTTTCTTTTAAATATGTCCCCCCACTTCCGGAGGCAATGAGTTGCAATGCCAGAATAGCAGCTTTACTCCATTCAGAAACTCTTGGTTTTGCCCAGAGTTCACTCTATCATTATTTCAAGAGCTGAACTGTGGGTCTTTGGTTTTCCCAAAGTCCACCTAGCAAGTCTCTTCTGTTGAAGTACTGGTAACTAAGGGTGTTTTTCCACTGACACTAAGTACCCATTGAAGCACCCATTAAGGACCCATTTGGCTGAGAGCCGGATGACCCCATTTCCACCACAGATCCCATTAGGGACACATCTGTTTCCACCACAGCAAGGGAAATCCAGATTATATGGGTCCTTCGTGACCTATAATCCAGATTTTGTTTAGACTACATTAAAGGGGTCTACAGTGGGTTATTCAGCCATAAAATCCGGATTGTAAGGAGCCTGTTTCCACTACAATCTGGCAATGGGGTATAGAGGAGGCTCGGGGGGGGCACCCATGGGGGGTGCCCCAAAGTCAAGACTTTGGAGTCCTTCCGAAGTCCCTTCGGAGTCCCTCCGAAGTCAGCTTCAGAGATTAGCACAGGGTCTGAAGAAAAACCCCTTGTGAGAGCAATGCAGCTATCAAAGGCTGCAAAGGCTCCGAAGGGTCTTTGAAGTTAGCGGCAGATCGCAGGAAAGGCTGGGCAGCAGAGGATGTGTGGCCAAGGGTTTCTTGCAAGTGCGGTGAATCCCCTGGGGATCGTGATTTTGCTCCCTTTCCTTTACCAGCTGGTTCTAAGACAATTAAAGACAACTGACATACTTCGAAATGTAATGCTCATAAAAATATTTTGTTAGACCTCAGGCCCAGCATGCATTGCAACAGGATACAGGTAGATGTGAAGTTAAGTGGATATGGAGAGTGCCTTATGATAAAAAGAGAACTAAAGTTTAAAACTCGAACTATATTGACTTGTGGCCTTTTAAAAAGACCACCGGGTGATTGGTTACTGCTCTCTAGTAGGTAATTCTTTGTATCCTTTTACATAAAATGCTGAACTATAAACAATAAGGAGTTAGTAGTGAATAATCATTATTTATTTTGTTTTACACCAAATGATCTATACTTTTTACAATTGGATGAAATTGAATTGTTACTGTATTTGCAGATTGCTGTAATAGTTCCTCTTGGCTTACGAACAGTACTGTTAATCAATTATTTGGAAAACGGGACAACTGATTCTGTAATATGCTATGCAAGCTTATTTGATTATTTGAAAAGATACAGTGCATTAAAATGCTAATTGTATTGCTTGTGTTGTGAATAATAATTTTGTAGTCCTGTTTTGGAGTTCTCTAATGAGATCAGTATGGATGGGACTTCTCTACACGCTGAGAAGCAGACATTAAGCCTGATAGTCAACAAATACCAAATAGTTATATAAACCTTGTTATACTTAAGTGGGAAATCTATCCTCATAGAATGTAAAACAAAATTGTAAGTGGTACATTTTCTTTCACAGCCAAGGAGTTTTTGAGGATTAATTCAGTTATTGCCTGTTTAGCATCAGGTATACTACCTGCAGCCTTCTGTTTTTGCTTACAAGTTTTCTAAGGTATTTGCATAATTAGGTACTTACGGGATTCTAGAAATCAGATCTCAAGAACTGAAAGTTTGACAGGTGCTGGGAATGGGTCACTGAGTGCCACATAGGCCCCAGGGCAGGCAACCTTGCTGGACCTCAAGCTTACCCACTTCCTCCTCTGAGATAATCTCTCTCTTTCTGTGTGTGACTCCCCGGTCCCCCATTAAGACTGTCTGGGGATTTTAAGTTTGATCGAGGTGGAAGGCAAGCAAAGGAAATGGGCTAAGCTCTTCCAAATTTCTGTGTCAGAATGTTGCTTGAATCATTTACCTGCTGTATTTTAGTGCTTTTAAAATAAATGTGTGTCAGTTGACTTGAAGTTTCTTAGCACTAGGTTATCACTTCCAGTGATTCTGAATTTAAAATTAATTTGTGCCAGACAATGAGAATGTAAAGTATAAATTTAGCACAAATTATGTTTTATGTTTTTAAAAGTAGCTGAAGCAGGAACAGGAAATTATCAGTACATAACTGCAGCTTTATTTCTTGAATCTTTTGTCTTTTTGTTGTATAGTTAAATCTGAATCTTTGTGATCCCATGGACATTTGCATGCCATGCTTGGGTGTTTTTCCACTTAACTCCTTTAATCTGGATCTGAGATGATCCAGACTTAAGGAGTGGGTACTTCCCTTAATCTGGATCTAGTAGATCCGGATTAAAGGAAGTACCTAATGCGTTTCCATGGGTGGTCTAGCACCCAATAGCAATGGGTGCTAGCTTGCTCACAGTGGAAACGCCGGAGCATCCATGTGGCGAATCTGGATCTACCCACATGGGGCCCACCTGTCACCCCAGGTGTTTTGGGTGACAGGGGGTGCAGTCTCTGTAGACTCTCCAGAGATTCTTTGAACATCCTCTGGAGCAGCTCCAGAGCCTTTGACAAAGGCATGGCTCTTGCGTGGGGTCCTCTTCGGAGCCTGTGCTAATCTTCGAAGGCAGCTTCGGAGGGACTTTGGAGAATGTGCACCCCCCCATGGATGCCCCCCCACTGAGCCTCCCCTAGACCTCATCGCCCAATAGCGGTGGAAACTTCTGTATAATCCGGATCTGACGGCTGAAGACCCCATTGTAGACCCCTTTAATGGGGTCTACACAAAATTTGGATTATAGGTCCTGAAGGACCCATGTGATCCAGATTTCCCTAGAACTGATGGAAACAAATGTGGCTCTTATGGGGTCTGTAGTGGAAATGGAGTCTTCCTGCTCTGAGCCAAATGGGTCCTTAATGGGTCCTTAATGGGTCCTTAGTGCTAGTGGAAAACACCCCTTGTCTTATTAGCAGTCATTCTGAGCTCCCCCAAGCTCATCCCTGTTCCTTCTTTAATCCTGTCTATCCATTTTAGCTTCTGCCATACTCTTTCTCTTCAAACATTCCCAGAATTTGGATCTTCTCCAGCAAGTCTATGTGATTTATTTACTTTAGTATTTCAAAGTTTGTCCTTCCTGTTAAATAATTTATTTCCTTGATTAATGACAGGTTTTTTCAGCCCATATAATTTTCAACAGTTACCTCTAGTTATTTGTTACTTTATTTATATGCCACCTTTTTCTTGAAGGGACTCAAAGCGGCGTACAAAAATTAACAATCCAGTACAATATATAACATTCAAACAACTACATTGTTATATAAAATTGGAATATAGAATCTAAAACACATAAAACAAGCTATATAACATATATAAAATATATATACAACAAGCTGTCCGGGTATTGGATAGTGTCACAGAAGCATCCATTTTCCATCTCTTGGCTGTTCTCTTGCAGCCATAGCTTATAACTGGGAAGACCATAGTTCTCACTAAACAGACCTATCAGGATATCTCTACACTTTAACATCTTGTCCAGATTTGCTATAACCTTTCCCCTGCAGTTGACTATGGTTGAGTGGATCATTGTATAGTGAATCATAAGTTCTGGTGTTAATCATATGTGTTCTTTCTTCTCTGGTAGCACCTTGGTTACCTTTTGACATGATGTGTGTGTGCTAATCATCTTGTGCCATCTAGACATTCCAGTAGTTCTTTCTTTTGAGGTTTGCTTGGCAAAAACTTGGAGTGGGTTGCAATTTTCCTTTGTACTGGATCATGTTCTGTTTGTTCTCTTTACTATAACTGAGCTTCACTGGGATTTGAACACCCGTACACCACAGCAGGACAACAATCCAGGAGGGGGATTGAGTCTTGCATCTTAATAAAAATGACAGTGAATTATTACTTGTTTTAACTTATTTTTGGGTATCATGCTTTCGAAAAGACGTATTCTGTTAACTTGATTGATGTATTCCATATGTTATATTGTGTGGAAGACAAAGAGCTGTTGTATGCTTGCAAAAGCTGTATTATTCCTAAGTCTCTGTCCTATCCAGTATTTTGAATGGAAGGTTTCTATGCCATTTCACAACTTCCTTTCCAAGTTATAATTGCATGCTAGGAGGCACAGAAGGTGTGCTAATTGAACTGGATTTGAATAGGGCAAAGTCCTACACCTTCTCACCCTGTTTCCAGGGCTAATATAGCCAGAGGCCCATAGCAAGTTAGAGGATTCCACCTTAGTATATATGGATGATGATCACCATACGATCTCCCTTACTACATTCCCACCAATTCAGTGGTGGTTGATGTGTTGTTGTTTTTATCTTAGTAGTTACTCTTTGCTTCTTCATAGCTTCGATAATGAATTTGACTTTTCCATTTATGCACATATAAGCCTTTTGTCAAAATTATTTTTCTGTTTTCAATTACTGCAATTTGTCACTGTTCAGGGACTTTCTTACTGTCTTGTACCCAAAATAATTAGCTTAGGCATATCTGGTTTCAAATGCTGCTCAGCTGTAAAAACTCTGGTGGGAAATTCCCAAATCAGCTCTCAGTATACTGCTTCTCACAGGGCAATTAGATCAGAAACTATGCAGATGTAAACATTTATCATCTTGCATCCAGTTAATATTGAATATTGAATGAATAATTTTGTTTTGGTACATTCATTGGTATTTATTATTTTTATGTTCTGACCTTTCTTCAAGGAGCTCAGGTTGATGTGTATTTTACATGCATAAGAAAGATAAGTTGAGCTGAAAGACAGTGATTGGCTCTCACACCAGCAGGCCTGACTTCCATACAGCTCAGATCACTGGGTCAAATACCTGGATTAGGAGATCTGGGAAATTTAAAATGCATTTGGTTTTATCCCAGGTGTGTTTGACTGAGCCCTTGCTTTTCTTTGTTGCCACCAAATGTGGATGTTCCCTATGCTTAAAGTGGTACGGTAGTTGAGGGCTGTGTGGGAATACAGCATCTTTATAAGAGAGATAGAAACCATGTGGATGCCACAAAACAAGTTTATTCAACTTTACTAAGTCTTTGCCTAATTATCAATGGTGTTTTACTTAAATATACTACTTTGGCTTTCAAGTTAGTTTGATTTTCTTAAACTGTGAGATACTGTTCTGCGTTTTTTCTTTCTGTGGGCAAGCTTACAGAAGAAGCCCTTCAGTTTGGTGTAGTGATCAGGGAGTTGGTCTCTTACCTGGGAATACTGGGTTTGATTCTGCCCTCCTCCATGAAGCCAGCTGGATGACCTTGGGCTAATCACAGCTGAGTTCTCTCAGCCTCACCTACCTCACAGGGTATTCTGTTGTGGGGAGAAGAAAAGCGGGGTAAAAAAGCCAACTCTCCTCCTCCTCACACAACATATAGAAGATTAAATTGGCTGCTAAGTCCTTGCCCTATCCAATAATTCAAGATCCTCTCTGGGTTCTTAGACATGCCTAATTGAGTTCCCAGTTCTTAAGTTTTTTCAGCTGCAAGACACTCCACTCTCAACCCTCTCCGTTTGGAATCCCTCCTAAAGGCAATTCCAAGCGCTTTAAACAATGATTGACATCTTTACTGCAGATGCCATCATAACACTAGCTTAAGGCTACCTAAGAAATCATGACTGAAAAGTAACTTAGATCTTGCTGTCCTTTGTACAGTTTGTAAGCTCTTATATTCCACTAGTTTGGGATGAACACTTTACTTTTATATATTGTAGTTTTTAGAACCATTCTTAATTGTTTTTTTTACAAGACCCCAACAAATTAATAATATCTTTTGTCATTTCCTAAGTATTGAGTGTCTTCGACTGAGTGGCTACATCTATCAATGGTTTTTTCCCCCCCACTGACCTCCCTTAATCCAGATCTAAGATGATCTGGACCTAAGGAGTGGGTCCTTCAACTAATCTGGATCTAGGGTACTTAGTGCTAGTGGAAAAACCATGCGTCCCCACGGGCGGTGCAGCACCCAATAGCAATGGGTGCTAGCCTGTCCACAGTAGAAATGCCGGAGCAGCCATGTGGTGAATTGGGATTGACCCATGTGGGGCCGCCCATAAGCCCAAGTTTTTTGGGGGAAGGGGGTGCAGTCTCCATAGATGCTCCATAGATTCTTCAGAGATTCTCCAGAGCAGCTCCAGAGAATATCCGGAGTTTTGTCATAAGCTACGGAGATTCTCCAGAGCAATCTGCCGCAAACTTAGAAGATTCTCTGAGCCTTTGACAAAGGTCCATAGGATTTGCATTGCTCTTGCGTGAGGTCCTCTTCGGAGCCTGTGCTGGTCTTCAGAGCTGGCTTCAGAGCCAGCTTTGGAGATTGTGCACAGGTTTCAGAGCTTTGGGTTTTGGGGCATCCCCCCATGGGTGCACCTCCCCAGAGGCCCCCCTAGACCCCATTGCCCAATCATGATGGAAACACACTCCATATAATCTGGATTTGATGCTTGAACACCCCATTGTAGACCCCTTTAATAGGGTCTACAGGAAATCTGGATTATAGGTCCTGAAGGACCCATTCAATCTGGATTTCCCTATAACTGGTGGAAACAAATGTGTCTCTTATGGGGTCTGCAGTGGAAATGGGGTGTTCCTGCTCTGAGCCTAATGGGTCCTTAATAGGTCCCTAATGGGTACTTAGTGCTAGTGGAAAAACCCTCAATGTTATCCATCAGGTACAGTGTCTGGAACTGATGGGAGTCGTAACTCAACAACATAGAGGGTCACACGGGCCCCTGCTTAATCTTGACTCATAGTTCCGAGTTATTTATTCTTGGGCCCATTCTGCACTTACTTGTTAATCTAGATCAAGGATATGTTGTTTATGTAGGACTAGTGTTAATTTGGGCTCACTAATCCCGATTAGTTGTAGACCAAATAAATATGGTCTACTTCTGTGCTAGCACTCTCTGATCAGGATCAATGAAGGGCTATCCATGCATAGAACAGATCTAGGAAGAACGTGGGTGTGGTATCAAGTCACATGTGGATTTATGAGATTGTGAAGACACCTTTGCAGTGCCCCCACAACAGTGGTTACATCTGTGGCAAAGGTATCTTCGTGTTGCTTTTGAAGGCACCTTGCGCCCACTACTGGGATGCAACATTTGATTGGCAGGGGCAAGGGTTAGTCCATCAGGTGTTGGATGCGCTGTGGGCCAAGTGCATCATGGTTTGAGTGGCCCGCACAGTGGTAGTCCTTATCCACTGTGTGAAACAGGGCTTGGGCATCTGCATTGCATTGCTCCTTTGCATTCATTTGAGGTTTTAAAACCCACTCCATGCAGATATTTCTGCCTGTGTTTGATCTGGATTTGGTTATCTGGATTCTCTAACAGATCAAGTGAGGTAAGTGAGAAAAGGCCTTGGTCAGGTTTCCAATGCTGTGCTCTGGTGCTCTGCACTTTCCCTGACTCAGCAAGTCTCAGAAACTGAGCTGAATGTGAGTGCATTTTTGGAAAGAGAACAGTGGCATGCAACTTTCCTGTTAACAGGGTTGAAAGGTTCTTTGGAAGTACCTACAATGTTTTGTGGATTAAACAATAAGAATAATATTTGTCAGCCTATATTATTGTTGTTGTTATTGTCATTCTTGTAGAAGAGATCTTTTCCCTGGAGCAGCTTTCGTTTCTTAGCTTTTTAAAGTATTCACTAAAACACTTTCATTGTAAACATGGAATGAACAATAATTTGAAGAACCTTGTTTCTGGCCTCATGAATTGCTAATACAAAATTCATGAGCTTATTCTATAGAAGCTTGAAACATCTTATCAAAAATCACCGCCTTTTAGATTGCATGCCTTTTGTAATTTAGCTCTGCTAGTGTCATTGGAGATATTACTCTGATTAGATTTTTGGATTAGAAATGTATCTTTTAATTTCCTTGAAAGACAATGGAATAAATTATGAACAATTTAATAATTCATAGGATGTATCTCTGTGGTGTTGTACTTAACCCATTGCAGTCCATTATTTTGCAGAAATATCATTGAATGCTGTATATTTGCTTATACTCAGTGATACCAGGGTGCATCAATGTAGAGCTCTGAAATGTTGCTTTAAGTTTGTACTATAGTACCTGTCCATCGACATAATCCTAAAGCAGAATGGAAGTACATAGCAATTATTTGGTGTTACTGCTGAGAAGTGTGCAGCAGCCCCCAAAGTGTCTAGACTTGCCAGAAGGAAGGATGTTGGAGTGGGGAAATTCTATGTTCTTTTAGAATTAGAGGTACCATATATTATTTGTTATATTAAAGTAAAACTCCTGTGTACCTTTTTTCAGCTCCAGCCATGGTTGTCATCTGAGCAGACCCTGCGGCAGTTAGGTAATATTCCTAATCCCCGATAGCCATCACTGTCACTGTAGAAACTACAGTGATTTAGCTGCAGCAAGCATTTCTTAGACACTGTGTTTGTGAAGTAAGCTCCCACCATGCAGTCTTCTACTTTTTGGGCTGACAGTAATGTCAGTACTGTGCTAGGTGCTGGTCGTAGCACTTGTGCGTTGTAAAATCACACAGCCATGTCACAACAAAGTTTGGATTTATCTGTTAAGGAGATTTTGGTCAGAATGAAATACTGTAGTACATGAATTTCTAGCAATGGAGTTTCATTTCTTTCTAATTGTAGTTTTCTCGTGACAGCTGAAATTTTAATCATTTGTTGACACTTAAGCAGTAAGATCCCATAAACTAGTCTTCCCTTTTGTGTTGCTTTCCAGATGCCACAGCTGCCATCATTTTAGACTCTGGAAATGCCAAAGAGTAATGATAGCTGATCAAAACATACGGAGATCCTTAGGTTCTAGAAGGCTAATATTACAGTTGGGCTTGTGAATGCTGCTGCTGTGTCATTTGCAAGCCTGGTATGGCCCTGCCTACTTCCAACTGCCTGCTTGGCAATTAGGAAGAAGTCAGTGACTGAGTAATGGAAGAGAGTGTGATGGGGAGGAGGTGCGTTCATTATCTTATTCTTCTTCTGTCTGGATCAGACAAGGGGAAGTATTTCTTCACCCAGAGGGTCATCGGCTTATGGAATGTGCTGCCGGAAGAGGTGGTGACAGCTACCAGTCTAGATGGCTTTAAGGTAGGGTTAGACAAATTTATGGATGACAAATGTATCAATGGCTACTAGAATGAATGCCTAGGTGCATCTTTCAGGCTTTGGGGGGGGGGGGAAGCAGGACATTTCTAAGGCCATTTGCTGGGATTCGAGAGCAGGCAAAGGTTCGTCCTTGTCTCTGTTTGAGATGCCCATGAGCATTTGGTGGGCCACTGTGTGCGATGGGATGCTGGATTAGATGGGCTGTGGCCTGATCCAGCAGGGCTACTCTTATGTACTTATGTTATGTAACTGCCCCAGCTACCCCTTCCTTTTGCGTTTGATATTGATGAGAGCCAGGCTTACCAAGTGGAACTTCTGACCTGACCTGACCTTCCTTGGATAGTTCATTCTCTTCTAATGTTAATTCAGCACAAACCTGACAAACAAACAGTACCAATCCTAGCACTTGAAAATACAGTGTTTTAAAGGTGAAATCTAGATAGAAAGAATTCATCTTTACAAATGATTTTGTGATCAGAGGTATATTTAAACAAGGACATCAGATGTATTTGAAAATAAGAGCAGATTAGGGGTGTTTTTCCACTGTCAAAAGTACCCATTTTTGCACCCATTTAGGACCCATTTGGGTGTGAGCTGGATGACCCCATTTCCACTACGACACCCATTTGGGACCCGATTGTTTCCACTGCCATTGGGGAAATCCGGATCTAATGGGTACATTTTGGTGTTTAATCCGGATTTTCTGTAGACCCCATTAAAGGGGTCTACAATGGGGTCTTCTCCCAGAAAATCCGGATTAAAGGGAGCCTGTTTCCACTGGAAACAGGCAATGGGGTCGAAAGGAGGCTAGGGGGAGGGGATGCACCTTTGGGACCCCCACAACATTAGCTTCGAAGTCACTTCGAAGTTGACTTTACATTCACTTCGAAGTGACTTTGAAGTCAGCTTCGACGTCACTTCGAAGCATGAGCTCAACTTCGAAAGTTGAGCTCATGCTTCGAAGTGACGTCGAAGCTGACTTCAAAGTCACTTCAAAATCACTTCGAAGTTGCTTTGAAGACTGCCCCCCCCGCCCCCCAAAGCACCTGGGGTAATGGAACAACCCCTTGTGGGTCGATCCGGATTCCCCAGATGAGTGCAAAGCTGTTTCCACAGCAGGGGTGTTAGCACCCATTCCTAATGGGTGCTACACCTCCTGTGGAAACACATTGGGTGCTTCCCTTAATCCGGATCTACTAGATCCAGATTAAAAAATGTACCCATTCCTTAGATCCGGATCTTTTTAGATCCAGATCTAACGGCTGCAGTTGAAAAACACCCTAAATCTTAACTTCTAAATAATCTTGCACTCAAGATGTTTCAAAGGGTGTTTTTCCACTGAGCTCCTTTAATCCAAATCTAAGAAGATCCAGATCTAAGGAATGGGTACTTCCCTTAATCTGGATCTAGTAGATCTAGATTAAGGGAAGTACCTAATTTGTTTCCACAGGTGGTCTAGCACCCAATTGCAATGGGTGCTAGCCTGCCTGCTGTGGAAACACCAGAGCACCCATGTGCAAATCGAGATCTACCCATGATGGGTCTTCATCTCACCCCAGGTGTTTTGGGGGACAGGGGGTGCAATCTCTGTAGACGCTCCATAGAATCTTTGAAGATCCTCCGGAGCAGCTCTGTAGAATCTCCGGAGTGATCTGCCGCTAAGTTTGAAGCCTTTGATAGCGGCATTGCTCTCACAAGGGGTTCTCTTCGGAGCCTGTGCTAATCTCTGAAGGCAACTTTGGAGGGACTTCGGAGGGACTTCGAAGTTTTGAGTTTGGGGCACCCCCTTGAGCCTCCTCTAGACCCCATTGCCCAATTGTAGTGGAAACAGGCTCCCTACAATCTGGATTTGATGTCTGAAGACCCCATTGTAGACCCCTTTAATGGGGCCTACAGGAAATCTGGATTATAGGTCCTGAAGGACCCGTATGATCCGGATTTCCCTAGCTGTGGTGGAAGCAAATGTAGCTCTGATGGGGTCTGTAGTGGAAATGGGGTCATCCTGCTCTGAGCCTAATGGGTCCTTAATGGGTCCTTAATGGGTACTTAGTGCTAGTGGAAAAACACCCAAAGTATTTTGTTGCTTGAAAGGTGGATAAGGGTTTACTGTCATGCATGTGTATAGGAATAAGCATTTCAGAACTGAATAGTGTTTGAAAGATCATTGTTAAGATGAGGATGTACTGATCTTGCTTTTGAAAAAAAGGGTATTGATCAGGCACTTAACAAGTTACACTGCATCCAGAAATTCAGTTGCTGTGGAAAGTAGTTATTCATTTGATACAGAACTATGTGCTCTTTCTATGCGGGAAGATAAAATTGTGTTAGAGATGGAGATCTCATCAACTGTGGCAAATTCATAATAACCAGAAAGCTGCTGTTTTTCGTCTCTTCCCTTCTTTATGTGTGATGTCAGAGTCAAGTAAATTCTGTGTTGTTGAAATTCAGCTCCAGTGATCCTTAGCCACTGTGAACAGGGATTTGTGGAGTTGTGGATCTTAAAAAATGAACCTTTAAATAATATTGGTGCATTAGGGAATACCTAATCATGGCACTGATAGGCCACTTCAGATTATCGTAGGCTTGAAAAGAGAATGAATATATAAAAGTTGTAAATTTAAAGTGCCATTATAGGGAATGTACTGTTTTTGAAACAGAAAACACCACAGGATTGTGCTGATCTACCAAGACGACTTCTGTGGTGGGATGTGATGAAGTATAATGTTACTGTTACTGTAATCTAAAATAGAAATAGGATCTTTAACATTCTGGGGAGAAGTTATATATATGTTTGTGTGGGGAAGAAAGTTTAAAGAGACTTGTTGCGGTTTTGAGTAAAAGTTGGTTGTTAGTGGCTGGTCAGAGTTAGTTGGTTAATTATTCTAAAAAGAGACCAGGTCAGATGTGTAAAACTGCTAGGATTCAGGCAGGAAAAACAGGGAAAACTGAGTGGAAGTCAGATAGTTACTCAATGGCTACAGAGAAGACTGAATCTATTTATCGATTCTTTATGTCCTGAAACATGTTTCATATTTTTTCACCTATCTATATATAAAAAGATCTTGTTGGGTTTATATTTCTTTTGTGTTACAGTTCTAGCCCATGTATACTTGGGCACACTAAAGTATAAGAACATAAGAGAGGCCCTGCTGGATCAGGCCACAGCCCATCTAGTCCAGCATCCTGTCGCACACAGTGGCCCTCCAGATGCTCATGGGCATCTCAAACAGAGACAAGGACAAACCTTTTCCTACTCTTGAATCCCAGCAAATGGCATTAGAAGTGTCCTGCTTCCGCCCCTGCCCCAGCCTGAAAGATGTACCTAGGCATTCATTCCAGTAGCCATTAATACATCTGTCATCCATAAATTTGTCTAACCCTACCTTGAAGCGATCTAGACTGGTAGCTGTCACCACCTCTTCTGGCAGCACATTTTATAAAATGATGAACCTTTGGGTGAAGAAATACTTCCCCTTGTCGGATCCAACTCTCCTACCCATCAGCTTCATAGAGTGCCTCCTGGTTCTATTGTTGTACAATAGAGAAAATAAATTTTCTCTATCCACCTTTTCTATACGATGCATAATTTTATGTACTTCAATCAGGTCCCCTCTTAAATGCCATCTCTCCAGACTGAAGAGGCTTAGACGTTGCAGCCTGATTTCGTAAGGGAGGTGTTCTAGACCCTTAATCATTCTGGTTGCCCTTTTCTGCACCTTCTCTAGTTCCACAATATCCTTTTTAAGGTGTGATGACCAGAATTGTACACAATTTTCCAAATGTGGCCTCACCATAGATTTATAAAGGTGCAAAATGACACTTGCTGTCTTATTTTCCATTCCCTTCCTACTTATTCCCAGCATTGAATTAGCTTTTTTTGCTGCTGCCGTGCACTGGGTTGACACCTTCATTGAACTGTCCATCGAAACCTTGAGATCCCTTTCCTGGTGTGTTGCAGAGAGCTCAGACCCCATCAGTTTATAGACATAATTTGGATTTTTGGTCCCGATGTGCATTACTTTGCACTTGTTAAGATTAAAGCACATTTGCCACTTGGTTGCCCACTCAGTTTTTTTTCGGTTTTTACTACCTGATAGATCTGATAGATCAGTAAAAGTATCTGATAAGCAGTAAAAAACTGGGAAGTCAATCAAAAGGTTTATTTTGCTTTTTAATGAACACTGAGGAAATGTGTCATCATAAGCCTGATTGATTCAGGGTTCATTATGACATGGGGTAATGTACTATCAATGCCATATTAGTGCTTTATATGGCAATGGTATTCAGGTGAGATAGATTCTTTGTTGCAATTTGACTCTTGATCAAGATTTTATAGAACTGAGTTGCAGTCCTACATGTATTATTAGAAGGTAAATCCTGTTTACCCAGGTGAACTTTTAAATTTATTTCTGATGAAATGGATAAATAAATTGTGTCTTTTAACTGCTGTGTTATTTCAGAGAATATAGAGTATTTCCATTTTGCTTGATTGTTTAAGTAACGATGCCTTTGTCTCAAGGAAGAAGGTCTTCATTTGTATAGCTGTGACTCAAAGAGATCCTTTGGTTGCACATAAATTTTATTATAACTCCTACCCGACCCTTCCCACAAGCAATCTCTAAGCATCAGGAAGAGATTGGTTCAACATACACAAATATGTTTTTAAAGCAAGTCAGACTCTTTTGTATGCAAAACTCTACAACTCAGCCATTATAAACAGTTGTTGATTGTATTTGGAAGTTATCTAGATATGTATTTTGAATAAATGAAACAAAATAGAGAGCTGGCAGAACATGAAGTACTCTGCTTTAATGTTTTGTGGGGAAATAATGAATTATGGTACAGCATGTCATAAAATGAAATAGGCAGGAAGAAGTTTTTCATATAAGAGACTTAAAATTATATTATATATTTGTAATACATTTGACTGTACTGTAAAAGTGATATTTGGAAATATAAACACTAACTTAACATTTTGCTACAGTGATGTTTCTGGTGATAACTCTTTTCCTTTTGGATATTTTCATGTATGAATATTGATCAGATACCAAGGATTCTTGGTTTTTATGAATGTAAAATTTGCTGCATACACATTATCTAAACTACATAAGAAAATGTCATGTGATATTGGAAGTGTGGGGAAATGGATGGAACATATTACCATATGTGGTAGACATGCTCAAAAGCTAAAGCCTTTTGGCTGCCTTTTGGGGGTGGGAGGGGGAATTTGAGTGCCTGCATACAGCTCACTATTTAAAGCATTTACCTCTGTTTGGCAGTTTCCCACATCTTTCTGCCTATCACCTTTCAGCATATTCTGGAGCAGCCTCTCTTGAGAGAACTAGGTACTATAAAAAATACTCTCATAAGGTAAACAGTGTCCACAGACTGCTCAGATTGGTGCTTAGTAGTGGTGCCGCCCGCCACTGACCTGTTGTCTGTCCCTTCTTTCTGCTTTCACCCTAAGCAGAGGATGGGACCTTTGCATATGAATGAATACAGCCAAGCAATGATACGGACTACTTCTTTTAACTTTCTTCAGGTGAAGAGGACTCTTAATGGAATAGAAGCTTTGATCAATAGTTTTGATCAAATTCTTAATTTGAAGGCAACAGTAAATGCTCAAGAGCTGTCTGATTATTTTCTTTTTAACTTCTGATAGGAAATGGGAGAAAGCTATAATTATGGTTAATTTGCTAGTCATTTCCCAGAAAAGGAGTCAACAAGTATTTGATAATGCAGATACAGTATTCAGCTGTACATGACTCTGTTTTCTCCCAACCCAGGAAAAAGTAGGTGATAGCAGATCTAAGTATGGTTTTGTGAGATGAAAGTGAGGCTTCAGGTCAAAGATTTGATACTTTCCTGTCACCCTTCAATGCCAGGCCATGAGTTACTACTGCTTAATAGGCAGTCAGTGGAAGATTGTGCTTTAGTCTTGGTACATGTTTGCTTTTATAAAGTAATAGCATAATACAGTATCGTCAGTTCTGTGATGTCTTTTTTGCAGTTTTGTTTGTGGGATCAGTGCAGTTTTATTTCATGCAGTATGATCTGGACTACAAAAGATTTTGATACATTCTTTTCTAGAACCACACAATCAAAGCCTTGTTAAATTGCCAGTTGTGGTATGGATCCTGCTGTCTCTTTTTTAAGTAAAGCTCCTTACATGATTTCAGTCCAATGTCACTATTCTAAATTATGCTTGATTAGATTTAAAGGATGAGAAATAAAACTGATCC
Source organism: Aspidoscelis tigris stejnegeri (assembly GCA_023333525.1). Lineage (NCBI taxonomy): Eukaryota > Metazoa > Chordata > Lepidosauria > Squamata > Teiidae > Aspidoscelis > Aspidoscelis tigris. The sequence goes on from JALMGA010000001.1 coordinate 102,431,830, forward strand.
ATGCTGTTAGGGAAGTAGTGTTTTAATCTCTCTCCAACTTTTCCCTGCAGGTATATGATGCTGATTGATGGCAAGAATGATGTATATATGATTGACAGAGATAACTCAGTGTTTTCTGTATCTAATTTGGAGTTTCCGTTTCGTAAAGATCCTCGAATTCACTTAGAAAATACTCTGTTGGATGGGGTAAGAGGCTTTGCCTGCACTTTGTGCTTGCTTTTTAATTTCATAAATTTTCTAATCAAAGATAATGTTGCTATGGGAAGGGAAGCTTATGGTTTCATTTACTCCTATTATTTGCCCATCCTACTTACTAGATAGCTGGTAGTAGAGATGTGCATGGATAGGTTTTTGGTATTTAATTCGTAATGAATTGAATGTTAGAAAATTCGTATTTGAATAGATCCCCTTTGAATGTGGTAGGACTCTATTTGATAACAAATGTATTTGTACGAATATCTTATACACATCAGATATGTATCCTGGATACATATTCTATACCAATGAAAATATATTGGATATGTATCCTATACGAATGCATACGTAGTGATACATATCTGATATAAATCCCCAGTTTAATGAATGTCCAAACTATTTGTACAAATGTTCCAAAACGTTTGTATTTGTGTGAATGTTAATGTACGAATGTTGTAACATTCAATTTGTGTACGAAAGTCCAAATTCGTATGAATTTGTATGAATAATGAACGTTACGAATATTTGTGCACATCCCTAGCTGGTAGTGATAGTTTATTGCCCAGTCCATTGCATTCTGGCTTTTAAAAAGGGATGAACCTTCATGAGAAATCCTGCACAAAATAAAATTTAGCTTGAATGTGCACAAATGCTGGTTTGATTTGTAACAACCCCAGATTGGCACAGGGGCTGACCGTTTGACCCTGAATCCAGAACCAGCCAGCTTGTTTGCCAAATGGCTTGTGACTCTCCATGTGTCCTGGTTTCCCCGCTTCCCTGTTTGTACCCACCAACTCCCTAGAGTTCCTTACCTGCCTAGATGCGAATGGGAACTCCGTCCCTGCGTGTCCTAGCCTTCGTGCACTACAGCCAGCTGTAGTGCAAAAAGGCCTTGGGTTTTAACTATTGATTTCATCAGTCCATATCATTCTTGGTCTCTTTGTTATGATCCTGGAACTGTACCTTGCATAATTTCTGCCTTCTAACACAAAATGCCTTTTTGATGACTGAAATATTGCAGAATGTCCTTCATTATAGATTCTAATACCATTCACTTGTTTTTCTTTCTGTCCAAACTATTAGTATTGTTCGAAGTGCCCTATATAGTTTTTATAATAATTTTTTTACTGTCCATTCTTCAAATGTATACAGTGCAGCTAGCCTTGAATTTTATTCCTGTAGATAGAATGCCATTTTTGAAGACCTTTTTCAGGAGTGAACTAACAGGGTGACCTTTTTCGAACCTTGTTCACATTTATTTCCTATATTCTTTATCCTCTGTGAAGAAAGTACAGTCTATTATTGTAGATCCTAAGTATGGCTCCATTCATCCTGATAATGTTGCTTTTGTTCTGTGTTATCAGTATACTATATTTCCATTTACCTTTTTCATGGCAAGCTGTCAGCTTCCAGTTTAGATTCTGGCTAATAAAATCTCGAGGGTTTCTCTCACAACTATTTCTGACTTCTTTTAGTCTTCATGGTGACCTGAGGGTTTCTGCTTTGGTCTTGCATAGTACTTTTGGTATCGCAGTGAATAGGCCTTTGCAGAGTTCTCCCTCTCCACCAGATGTCAGGGAGCAAGCCAAGGGCATATTTTACCTATCTGGTCCACTGAGGCAAGGCAATCCTTTTTCTTTATATTACTGTTAAATGTGGGTCTTTTAGTTCAGGCTGTATTTGGAAGAGGGAGTTCACTCTTTCTCTCCCAAGAAGAGTCCAAGAGACAGGATTGTCTTATTTTGAAAATAAAATAAGAAAAATAGAATAGAAATCTAGTCTCAGTTGCATATTTGAGAGAATAAAGTCTTAGGTTAGACTTCTGGTATTGTAACAGGCTACTTGGTAAGCCTGTTGCATTCAAGCTTATAATAACTGCAGATAGGAATACATGGTGCTCAAAACAGAATTCCATGACCCCTCAAGGCAAGACTTTTCCAAGCTTTTGTGTTCAGAAAAATAAACAAATCTATTTTGCTTGGATAACTTTTCTTATCTAAACATTCAGAGACTTCCTGGTTCTTTCCCTTAGCTATTCATTCTAGCTAGAGGCCGTATCCTGCAAGGAATTACAGAAAAATAGAATCTTCTCACTTTCGTTGCACTGCCTTCATCAGTTCCCTTTCTGCTTTCTTTGAAATTGCTTTTTTCTTTCCCCTGCTTTATGGCCAATTCATCCCCTTCTAGGTTTTCTGCCACTGAGCCCTGGGAGAATCCTGGGAGTAGGGATGGGCCAAACTGCACTTCATAAGAAGCTTTTTTCTTATGAACTATTTAGAGAGTGCCAGGATTGTTACTTTAACCGGACAACCCCAGGCTGTCCTTGGTACAGCAACTCATAAGTAGGTAAGTCCCCTTGAAAAGGTGTGGGTAATGCAGCCTTGCTGGAAGCATGTTTGCTACTATTTTTGCCTTTTCTTTGGGTGGTTTGCATCATGTTGCAAGTGAGGTAGGTGCTTGTAATAATACAGTTTACCAGAGGAAACAGTGAAATGAGTCACGGTTCTTGGCATTTTTAAATCTTATTTTGTAAGATGATCCACAGCTACAAATAGTTTGTAACTGTCATTTTTTGCAGGTCACTACTCAGGACCATTTTACATATTTATGGTGATGGACAGTGTTGAGTCTTGAAAGTCTAAGGAGTTGTACACTCAAATCCCATGGAGAAACTGCTATTGCTAGCCTTAAGAGCAGTGGTTCTCAACCTGGGGGTCGGGACCCCTTTGGGGGTCGAATTACCCTTTCAGCGGGGTCGCGGCGAGTCTCCCGTTGCCCTTCCCTCCCACTTCGCAGCTGCTCTGCCCCTGTGGCTGGGGGTCTCCGCAACATGAGGAACTCCATTAAGGGGTCGCGGCATTAGGAAGGTTGAGAACCACTGCTTAAGAGGAACTATTTGGAACCTAGCAGATCAGAATATTAATAAGACTGTCAGATTTACTAGTAGTCTGTATTTGGAAAAAAACTGACATTGTGTTAAAGGGAAGTTGTCCAATTCTTAGATTTGTTAGTATTTTAAACCACATTTGCACTTGAGTTTGCTATTATGATCCAGCATGGGCTGCCATCTCTTGGAATAGAGCAAAGCCATCTGCATTGGGGTGCCCTGGTCTGCATTAGCTTGCCAGCTTTGGAGCAAGAATGGGATGCTTCAGGATGCTTTGAAGACAGCAAATGAGAATTCCTGGCCTTTGGAGCTTCTGGGGGTGGGGAGGCAGTTTGGTGGTGCCCTTTGTTGTCCTGCCAAAATGAATTTCCCATGGAATACGAGACCGCAGAGGTGTGCCATCTGCATCTCTTCATAGTCTGGCATACCACCTTCCAGTATGTCAGTAAACCTCAAAAAAGAAGTTTACTGGAAGACAGAATTAGGATATCATTTAGATGTTGTAGTCTAGGCTATGCTCTATGGAGGTGGAGTATACTAGGTGGAGGTGGGGCCTTTGGTCTGCTCTAAGGTGAAGATGAAAGACACCCAGAAGTCGACCATGCTTTGGTCTGCCATTGAGTGTGGAAAGACCCTTAAAATACCACATGGGAATAACTGAGCAAAGCAAAGCAAAAACGAATGTGAGAAAATTAGAAGTTTGAAAAACTTTGCTTTGGTATTATAAATGACTCGGTTGCACCCTTAGGTTTGGTATTCTTTGTTTTCCTGCTTATATTTGCTCTTTAATACTAACACAAAGAAATGCTTCTGAATGTGCTAGCTGTGAAACTTATGTATTCCTCTAGGTCCAAAATACGAACTTATTAGAAGTACTTAATAGGGATGTGAGCGAATATTTGTAACATTATTTGTACAAATTCATGCAAATTCGGACATTCATACATGAATAAAATGTTATGACATTTGAATATTAACATTCATATGAATACCAATGTATTGGAACATTTGTATGAATAGTTTATACATTTGTTAAACTGGGGATACGTTTCAGATGAGTATTGGTATGTATGTGTTTGTATAGGATATAAATCTAATATGTATGCATAGGTATAGGATATGTATCCGATATGTATGCATTCATGTAGTATCCATATCCAGGATACATATCCAGGATACATATGCATTTGTATCGAATATTTTTACAAATACAGTACATTCATATCAAATAGAATCCTACCACATTCGAAGAGGATCCATTCAAACGAATATGAATTTTCTAACATTTGATTTGTTATGAATTGAATGCCAAAAACCCCATTCATGCACATCCCTAGTCATTAAAGCTTCTTTTTATCTTGTAATTAGACTTATTATTAGCTGTTTAGAAGTCCACACAACAACTGCAGTAGACTATCCAGTGAAAATCCACTTATTATTTTAGTTCCCATCGTGATACAACTGTACAGCAGGAATCCCCGAAGATCTTATATAACGTTCCTGGTATTGGGCTTGCTTATTGATTTTACGCAACTTGAAGCAAACTTGAAGTGTTACCCGTGCTTCCTAAGTTGTACCCAAGGTAGTATGCTGCAAATGATGTCACAGCCCTCATCATTCTAGATCATTGACTGAGACTGGTTGGAATTGTAAGAACATAAGAACGGGCCCTGCTGGATCAGGCCACAGCCCATCTAGTCCAGCATCCTGTCGCACACGGTGGCCCGCCAGATGCTCATGGGCATCTCAAACAGACAAGGACAAATCTTTTCTTGAATCCCAGCAAATGGCATTAGAAGTGTCCTGCTTCTGCCCCCCCAACCTGAAGGATGTACCTAGGCATTCATTCTAGTAGCCATTAATACATCTGTCATCCTTAAATTTGTCCAACCCTACCTTGAAGCAATCTAGACTGGTAGCTGTCACCACCTCTTCCGACAGCATCTTCCATAAACCGATGACCCTTTGGGTGAAGAAATACTTCCCCTTGTCAGATCCAACTCTCCTACCCATCAGCTTCATAGAGTGCCTCCTGGTTCTAGTGTTGTGCGATAGAGAAAAGCAATGTTCTTTTCCCTCCTTTTCTATACCATGAATGATTTTATAATGGCCAATTTATTACTACTCTCTTGTTGTTACTGAAAAAAGTACCAATATTTCAGCTGATCCCCCCCCCATCAGTATTTGGATGGTTCAAGAATCTGGTGGCATTGCTGACTTCCTATGGACAACAATTTAAAAGAAGAATTCCCCACTAACTCCTTAGTTAAGATTCCCACATTCCTAGCTGCTATTTGATCATCTTCCCTACTATAACAGCATCTGCTGCACAACCATTGAGGCACTCCTGCTTTGGGGGTTACCCTAGGGACGTGGTAGATGGCTTTGGTCACCAATCCATCCCATTTCCTAATCTTTGATACTAAAGGAGAAGGGGTTAGTACTTTAGCTTTTTAAGTATTACTGGTAGAACACCAGGAGATTGAGAACTTACTGTAGGATTAATTTGCTATTTCCATTTCTTTCCTTTTTCTCTCTCTCAGCTGTCCTTGTTAATTCTGAAGTAAAGGTTAATAACAAAAGGAAAAGATAATTGAATTCATGGTGGGAGCTTGCAAAACTACTTTGCTTTTGAATGATGTTAACATTGTTGCATAACTATTAAGGGACTTCTTTTCTCTCCTTAAGGAAATGATCATCGACAAGGTAAACAGCCAGACTGTCCCTCGATACTTGATATATGACATAATTAAATTCAATGTAAGTATACTGCCTTTTACTTAATTTGTTTAGCGATTGACTGCTATGAAAGAAGACCCATTTTTTAAATAAATATACTGTAGATGAGCAACGATAGCACAACTAAACAGCAAAGAAAAACACTAAAGATAAATTAATATGTAATATTGATACATGTAGTTAGTTGTCTTTTGATTGTGAGTTGACAAGAGTGCATTTCCCCTTACATTGTGGCATGAACTTTTATAAACAAGTTTGCTTCATCAAATATGTGGACAAGTAGACTTGTCCACAAAAGCTCATTCCACAATCTCTAAGGTGCTACTAAGACCCCCCCCCCACACACACACTTTGGATTATCCAAACTAACATGGCAACATCATGGAATTTTACATGATGAGCATACGTTTAGTAGTCACAACGAAACATTCAAATATTCAGAGACTGATCGTGTATACAGTACTTGGATGAACTTTCTCCTTATTAGGGCAGCTGTTCAAGATAAGCTACTAAAAAAGGTTTTGGTTACTTATTAATTCTTAGTTACAAGTTCAGAACAAAATTGATCTTGAAATCAACTTTAAAGTATTGTATTTCAAATTATGGAGTGTTCTGAGCCTGGTAACCATAGTTTCTCGGTTTTGACATGTGGGAATTCTGTAGTTTGGGAACCCATGAAGTCTTCAGGTGTGGCAGACTGAAAACAAGATAAAATGTGTGGCCTGAAGATGAAATCTAGTAGCACAAATTTTTGGAACATCCTGGATTAAACTAGATGTGGTAGAATTCAAAGATGTAGCCGTGTTAGTATTGATGAAATAGGCTTAGTCTACAAAAGCTTATGTCACAACTTCTTCTCTCCATTAGTCTTTAAGTTGTTATTAGAGCTCCATTTTTTAAAAACCCTGAGCTGGGTTTTTCTGAATTGGGCAACTTTATTATTTATTTTGTTCTTCCCATTTCTCTCACTTACTGCTTATTGACCGTTTCACATTTTCGTGTAAGTTGAATAAATTAATCTTTTATTGATTTTTTTTAAACTGAAAAGGCAATTTCTGCTTTAAAAGATACTTAAAAAAATTACCATGCTCTGGACATTTCAGAGGAAGGTTATTTTAGGAGAAGAACAAGACCTATGTTGACAGAGTAAATTTCAGTAATAAGGGCAGCATATTAGCCTTACTTGTGACTAGTAATGCTTGAAGTCAAAATGCTTTGCTTTAAATGTGTTTGGAATTTGGAAAGGAAATTTGCTAAGCAATTTTGTACTTGCAGTTCAAGGGCAGTCGTGGACAATGTGTTATCAGCATGAGCAGGAGTAAAGCTTTATCTGAGAAAGGATGCACATGGTAGCCAAGCTGAAAAGGTTTTAAAAAGCCAACACACTGCCTTTATGTTAATCATTGACATTTAATTACAAAAGTAGTTTAACTGAAATGTTTGATTTGGTGAGAAGAAATTTTTTTATTAGGGTTATGAGGTACAGAGTAATTTGAATTAGTGAAATATAATTCCTTATTATGGGAAAATTTATTATTATTTAAATATCATAGTAGTAGTTGATCATTTGCATAGCAAGATGCAACTTACACTATTTTTAAAAATATAATAAAATGTGTCGCTTTGCATAATGTGCACCACTATCTTGATCTGATGTAAATAAAACATTAGAACGAAAAAGAGGCTTTTGGAATTTGTTCTTATATGCTGAATATTAGTCAATACAAGTGCTTTTTTTGGCCCTTGTTCATTGTGCATAAAACAAGACAGGTGTTGAAATGGATTAGAGGTAGAATTATATTCTTTTCCCTCCCTGTTTTCTGTTCACCATGTCCTTCAGCTTTAGGAAAGCATTCATCCCAGATTGAAATGTGTGGTAAATTACGCCCTTCTCTCTTTGACAGTGTGTGGAAAATGTTCCAAACCAGAATGTTCTGAATTTTGAACCAGCTGTTTTGTCTGTTCCAATTTGAACACTGCATCCTGAAAAAATAGAACTTGATTTGAGTTTGCAATAAAACCAAGCCCTGGGCCAATGGGATGTCCTATTTTTTAAAACTTTTAAGGAGTTTTAAAGATTTTTCAGAAACCCTGTGGAAAACAATAGGAAATTAGGAAAACTTCAGAAATTCTTTAAAAATCATCTGATTAGGTGGCCTCAGCTTTTAACCTTTTGAGGTTATAAGATTAGGAATGCTTTCCAGGGCCTTAAAATATGGATGGATGGTAAACCCAGATACATCTTATCTACCAGTCAGTTCATGGTAATTTTTAAGGCATTTATGACTATTTCCCTCAAATTCCATTTTTTCCCTTTTAAGATTTTTGAAAATTTCAGCAGATCCTTACAATCTTGATTGTTTACATGTTGTGCAGTGACAGGGAGACAACTTGCTGCTATACAGCTTGGATTACTTTGAGGATTTTGCGGCACTTTCATAGAACTGGAACCTCTGGAATGCATTTAGAAAGTCTAAAATTCCATGGAACAGAATGGTGTTTTTGTTTTTTGACATATTCTGAGTTTTTCAAATCTCTGTTGTGAACATCCCTATTAAAACTTATGAGTTTCTAATTTTTTTTGGTCTTAGTTCATAATTGAAGTATGCTAGAGAGAAATAATAAAAAAACAAACCAAGATGCTTAAATAATATCATTTTCATATGATGTTGACTGGGAAAGTTACCAATAAGAGGAAAATATCACAGCCCTGTGGAATTGTGTGCCTTTTTTCTTATTAATAAGCTATGTCGTAGGAAAATCTCAAAACTGGGAATAGCAATAACAGTAACAACAAGAACCATAATAAAAATGTCAAGGCACAATGCTCACCTTTTGTCCTTTTCACCTTTGGGAAGTTATAAGAATTCATAAATCTGAGCTTTATATCTAAACTTGGGAGAAATTCCAGTTAAATACTGCTTTTCCTTCTTGAACAAATAAAGATTGATAACTTTGAACTAAACTTAAAACCATTGCCCAAAATAAAAACATTGGTACAGGACCAGCTGCTTCCTTACAAACTAATACAGTCAAAGAACAAGGCCTGGAAGCGGAAGACTTACAAATGAAGAGGAGGTTAACAATGCTAGAACAAATAAGGTCTGAACCTGAATCTAGCTTGGTTTTCCCTTCCCATGTGTCCAGCAAAGCAAGAGGACAGAGGGGGCAGCATCTGAACACTATTGGTTATCTGGCTGGTGCAGGATAATCTTATAGGACACTTGCTGTAGATTTAGAAAAAAATATTTACCCTGTGATGGAAATGGAGAACAAATGACTTTTGCTTGTATACATATTGCGGCTGGAGCTAAGTTTGTTTTTCTCTTGTGGTAGTTTATATTCCAAGATGGACAGGGTCCTTGGCTGTCCGGCCTCTTAAGAGCTCAGAATGGCCTTTCCTTGTCTGTTATAGAAAGAAGTAAATGTATATAGAAAATATTACAAATGCAAAAGCTTTTTGTTTTTGTTTTCAGATATCTTTATCTAGAGAACATTGTTTTGTTTTTGTTTTCAGATATCTTTATCTAGAGGAGTTAGATCATAATTTTTGCTTATGGGGTGGGATAAAGGGAAAGAATTGGTTCTAATAATTTGTTTGCATTTGTACCAAGCAGGGGAAAGTAACAGACACTGTTCAAATGTAGAGGTAGAATTATATTCTTTTCCCTCCCTGTTTTCTGTTCACCATGTCCTTCAGCTTTAGGAAAGCATTCATCCCAGATTGAAATGTGTGGTATTGAAATAAGATGTATTCTGGCCAAATCCAAATTGGGTGGGTCAGATATTAAATTACAGGAAGAAGTGTAATTGCTTGTGCTTTACGGGAGGTCAGACAAGCTAATCTGGTGTGCACTGGCTTTAAATCAAAGTCTGATTTTATAATTCAGTTGCAATGTGATGAATTAATTTTAGCTATTTCCTGTCCATGGTACACCTGCAATAAGCTTTAAAAATAAATCATTTGCTTCTTTGGCTTTTTCCATTTCTTGTTTGCTTATGGCTCCTTTGCCATGTACTTTTTCTCTTTGACTTTCCTTTCTGGCCTCCTCTGACTCTTGCCTGATCACTGTACTCCCTTGCTATTCACACATGTGTCTTTTCATTTTTCCAAATACATTCTGTTGTGCTTCTGCTATTCATACACACACAGCTTGCCTATATCAGTCTGTTCCTAGGCACTCCACTTCATGCATCTGATGAAGTAGGCTCATTCATTCATTCATTCATTCATATCCCACCCTATACCCGAAGGTCCCAGGGTGTATAACAGCATTTAAAATCCAGTACATGAAACAGTAAACAATCTATAGTAAAACAATAGTATCTGCATATAACCACCAGTGGCTATAAGCGGGAAGAGAAAGGTGTCCCCATGTAGCTGAAGGCCAGAGCGAAGAGGTGCATCTTCACCGTTTTCCTGAACATATACAGTGAGGGAGCCTGATGCATGTCAATGGGGAGATTATTCCATAGCCCAGGGGTCACCACTGAGAAGGGCCTTTTCCTGGTCCCTACCTGTTTTACTGCTGAAGGTGGTGGGACAACCAAGAGGGCCACTCCTCCGGATCTTAGGCACAGACAGGTCGATACGGGAGAAGGCATTCCTCCAGGTATTTAGTCTCCAAACGTTCATGGCATAAAGTTTTATCTTTGTTAGTCTTTGTGCTGCTAGAACCCCCTTTTTAATCCCTTGCCATGGTTTACTCAGGCTGGAAATAGCCAGTGGCCTCTGTCCATTTTCTCAGGATGCCTCTTCTTTCTGAAGTGCTGAGTGAAAAGGGTCAAATCCAGACTTCGCATGGAGCTGGATAAAGTGTAAAGAGACCCTGATGTAGTCCCAAGGCTGGTAATTATACCATTCTGGGCTGAACGTTACTTTACTGTCCATAAATGTTTATGACATAATAATATTTTAAACTTCAGAGTGTCTCAAAATTCTTAAACCATTTAATATACTTTAACCTTGCATCTTGAAAACATTCACCATATTAGTATCTGTAATGAAGAAATAGGAATCCTCTGGAATTTTTCTCAATACATCCATAGTTTTTGATGTACCTTAGCTAAAGTTAATTAAAACTTCTTATAAATTAATAATTTGCACAACATGTAAAATATAGTTTGGAAGGGGCAAGTACATGGCTACTTATCTGTTGGAATGCTTTGAGATTCAAATATTAGATATAATTCTATTTTAAAATGATAGTACTACCTCAGAAAATGAAAATTTTATGTTGTTATGGATTTTTACTGGCAAAAAACACCTCCCAAATTTAGAATTCAGATGTGACTTTGATAGCATTTGTCTGTGATGGACAGCAGATCAGAATATGCTTTCATATCAGAAATTTGCTGCTGATGGAAAGCTAGTATTTAAGATGTTCTAGATGTGTCAGTTTTATGCACACAGTGAGTTTTGAACAGACTAGTACACGCCTTCGCAGAACTTCTACCCAAAAGCCAGTGTGGTTTCAGAGCTAACCGGAGCACCATAGATATGGTATTTGTTCTCAGGCAACTGCAAGAGAAATGTAGGGAACAAAACAAAGGACTGTATGTGACATTTGTTGACCTCACTAAAGCTTTTGACACAGTGTGCAGAAAAGACCTGTGGCAGATCTTGGAACAGTTAGGATGTCCCCCCAGGTTCCTCAAAATGATCATCCTGTTACATGAGGATCAGTGTAGCCAAGCCAGGTATGACAATGCACTCTCAGAGCCCTTTCCAGTAGTCAGTGGTGTAAAGCAAGGTTGTGTTCTTGTGCCAACTCCCTTCACAAACTTTTACAGTATGATGCTTCAAAGGGCCACACCAGACCTCAATAAAGAAAATGGCATTTACATCCAATATCGCACTGATGGGAGCCTATTCAACTTAAGGCAACTAAAAGCCCACACTAAAACTCTAAATCATCTTGTCCGTGACTTGCTCTTTGCTGACAATGCCGCCCTTGTTGCCCACACAGAAGCAGCCCTGCAGTATATAACACCCTGCTTTGCAGAGTCCACACAGAGCTTTTTGGGCTGAAAGTCAATTTGAAGAAGAAAGTCCTTTACGAGCCTTCACCAGTGGAAGAATACCATCCTCCCTGTATTACCATAGGAGAATCATAGCTGAAGACAGTCCAACAGTTCAGCTATCTGGGGAGTATCATCTCCTCAGATGCTAAGATGGACAAAGAAATAGACAATAGGCTAGCAAAGTCATATAGTGTATTCAGAAGACTACATAAAGGAGTCTGGAGTAACAAACACTTGAAGAAAAGCACAAAGATCAACATCTACAGAGCCATTGTACTGTTTACTCTCTTATACAGGTCTGAATCATGGGTCATCTATCGTCACCATCTGCTACTCTTTGAACGTTTCTATCAGCATTGCCTTTGCACAATCCTAAACATCCACTTGCCTGACTATGTGACAAACGTTGTTGAACTAGCAGAGGCCACCAGTATCGAGGCCATGCTGCTGAAGACACAGCTGCATTGGGCAGGGCATGTCTCTCATCGCCTTCCTAAGATGGTGCTTTATGGTGAACTAGTCACCGGCTGCTGAAACAGAGCCCCAAGGAGGAGATACAGTCCCTCAGCCTTGGCCATATCGATCACAATCAGTGGCCTATTCTGGCCTCAAACCGAGAGGCATGGAGATGCACCATTCAAAACTCTGCTGCCTCCTTTGAGAATGCTCGCAGAACCAGTCTTGAGGAGAAAAGACAACACAGAAAGAACCGTGCCGTCACAGTACCACCCAAGGAGACCTTTCTCTGAACATTCTGCAACTGGACTTGTCTATCCCGCATTGGTCTTTTAGGCCACCAACACACATGCAGCAAGTGTGGGTTGAGCCCTCCCTAATCTTCCTTCATTCATTCGCGAAGCCAAGCCAAGCCTTGATGATGATTGGCTGATTGGCACCAAGCTGTAAGCTTTAGTGTTCCATTCTAAACAGTTTTAGGAAATGTTATTTTCTAATTTTCCCTGTGAAACCTTTGTAACTGTACAATCCTGTAGGTGCTAGAATGCAGTATTTGTACAGTATCCTAGTTCTACCATAATAGGTACTTCATTATTTATCTATAATTCAATTTTAGATACTGGAGATTGGATGTTACCCTGTTTATAAGCTAATTATATCTAGAGTCTTGGATCTTAACGCTGCTGTAATGTTGCACAGTAGGATAGTGCATGCCAATAGGAATTGTAGCAATGGAAAATCTTCGTTTCTAAAGCTCTCCTATGGCTAACATGGCATGATGGGAGTTATAATCCAAGGCAGCAGCTGGTCACTCCAGTTCTAAAGAAAATGAGTATGTGATAGCAGTGGCCAATGTTTACCTCAGCTGAAGAGGCAGTTCTCCTTTCAGTTTGAATCCAGATAATATGCAAGCAAGCAGACAAACAAACCTTTGGCTGGCTTGATATTGTTTGAATTCAGTCCTATCAGCTATAAGTGGCAGAACCAAACCAGGGATGATCTGTGTAGTTTGTATACCAGAATCAGGAGAACAGTAAAGGTCCTAGGTAATGGTTTAGGCATCAGATAAAGGGTGTTGTGTTAGATTGTTGATTACTAAATCATAATTATTAGGAAATGTATTGGTTTCTGTGAATATTAATATTGTTCTGAATATTAATTGCTGCTGTCCTCAGTTGTTTAAGTGATAGCAAATGTTAAAAAAATTTTCAGCTTTTGGTAATTTTTCCCTAGATTCCAATTATACATGTCATTTTTTTGTATTGTCTGTCTTCAAAATGTACCCACCTTGTGGGAATAATAAATTAAACATCTGAGATACAAAGAGTTATTCCAAGCACTTTATTAGTAGGCAAGTTAAAATAATTGTTCGCACAATACTTTGATAAAATAGCATGGAAGAAAGTAACATAGCTTCTTTTGTTTCAGAGGAGTGACTTTCGGTTGTTCAAGTGATTTTTCTTTCTCCTTTTCTGGGAGATGTTTATTCTTGCCGTATGTAGTTCAGAGGTGATGTCCAGCTGGGGCTGATAGGAAAGCCACCATACTGGTTATCTTTGCTTTATTCCGTGATGTTATCTTTCACCATTTATACCCCAAGTCTTTATAGTATAGGTACAAAGTAGTTCAAACCTACAGAAATGAGGTAGGAGTTTTTTCAAAGCAGGGTGAATGGAAAGCAATCTTCTGCCACTGGCCTTTAACTGGCAGGGCCATAGTTATTAATTCTCAGGATACTTCAAGATATGGCTAAGGGTTTGAGCAGAAATTTTAAAGAGGAAAGATTCAATTACTACTACACACCCTTGTCTAGTGTGTAAAGGTATTATCTGTTCAAGAAGAAAGTCTGTTGGAAGCAGCATTCTATAGAATACTGTCAGGATCACTGAATGGTAAATGTTTCTGTATAGTTCAGTTGTAGGAGTTTTTATGTAAATTCAATAATCCTTCTGTGAATTTAATTTTTAAAATTTATTGCCGTTGAGACATCCAACAATAGAGAATAAAAGATTAATAGCAACAAAGCAGAATTGGACTAGAAAAAAAAAGAACCTTTGCAAATTGTATAATATTTATATACAAAAGTACATGACTTGGCTCCAATTTTCATGAGGACTTTTTTTTTCTCCTGATTTAGTCAGGATAGTCCTCATAAAACCCAGGAGTAGGGAATTGCATGGGGACATACCCTAAATGGAGTACATAAGTTCTGATACATTCAGTTGCTTGGTCTCTTGCCTCTTCTTTGGCGCTACTTTTCTAAGTTAGTTATATGTTGATTAGGTTGCTTTGTGTTACTTTTTTGTAGTTCATCTGTGGTAAACTTTAATTCCAGTTGGCATAGAGAGGTCCATTGTGGGGTGTGGGTTTTTGCATCCATTCTTCAGATAGTCTCCTGTTCATGGGCTTACTCTACGCACTAAGATCAAATTTGTGATTTTGTCATTTGATGTTCTGTCCAAATCAGTTTGTTAGTTGCTATGTCCTGGGCTCTATGATACCATTCGATCAGGTTTAATTTATCACTGTCTTTTCAGTGGTAGGCTATAGTGACTTTAGGTGCCTGTAAGAGATAGCCAGGATTTTTTTTTTTTTTACATTGAATTTTACTATTCAAGTCCTTGAGTAAAGATAGTTCTGGGTTTCTTCAGTTGGAGAATTTATTATTTTGTATGTTTCCTCTAGCATGCTAGTCCAGAATTTTGAACTTTGTGCATTGGTACCATTGGAGGAGGTAAGTATCTCTGTAGTCACAATCATGCCATCATGGGCTTATATTGAGGATCTTATTTGAACATTCTGGGAATCACAGCCATAGAAAGATAAAATACATAGAGTAACCTAAAATATATTTAGAATACAATCCTCCCTCCCTCCCTGGCAGTCTTACACTCAGAAGAAGCTAAACAGCAAAGGCCTGGGTAAAGAGATATGTTTTAACCAGATGCCAAAACCCATATAATGTAGATGCCTGACAAACCTCCAGAAATAAGTTGTTCCAGAGTCTGGGGGCCATCACAGAAAAGGCCTTCTTGTATGACACTGCTGCTTTCACCTCTGAGAGAGACAGAACTACTGGAAGGCTTGAGATTTCAGTATGTGGGCAGGTTTATCTGAAAGAAGACTCACCTTCAGATAATGGGAACCTAAGCTAT
Organism: Aspidoscelis tigris stejnegeri; assembly: GCA_023333525.1. Lineage (NCBI taxonomy): Eukaryota > Metazoa > Chordata > Lepidosauria > Squamata > Teiidae > Aspidoscelis > Aspidoscelis tigris. The sequence continues at coordinate 102,447,286 of JALMGA010000001.1, forward strand.
ATAGGACTTTTTATCAGGCTGGGTAGCAAATAGGTAGCCTGCCCACTTTGTCCCCTTTCAAGGTTGGTATGATGTGTGTCCAACCAGGAACATAATCAACAGTTGAGATGCACTAGCTCCAGCTTCTGAACAATCTTCAGAGATAGCCATGTGTAGAGAACATTACAGTAGTCTACTTTGGAGTTACCAAAGGATCACTTATGCTAGGGATGTTCCATTGGTCACATGGTCCTCTCTTCCCTGGCATGATCTTTTAACATTGTAATATCTTCCGGAGTAGCCTGCTGTAGGTTTGGCATTGTTATTGTTTAAAATCATGTTGAAATAGATTGGGTAAATTTATATATTTCTGCATCTTATACCAATTCATTTATAAATGTAGCAGCAGTGATTACACAACTGTTTCTTTTGTATTTTAAGGCTATTTTTTTGTACTGCCAGTTGGCTATTATGTTGGTTGAATGCTAGGAAGACTTAGGTCCATATTGTCAGAAAGTGTGTTTGTGGCATCTCCTTTTGCTATTTTGTAGTTGACAGATGACTTTCCACATTCTGCTCATTAACCAGGGATCTTTTAGTCATGCTACAATGTAACAGGGTTGCTATTTTTTTAATGCACTATTTAAAGCATACATATTTCAAAAAGTTTTTCTGAACTATTTGTATTGCAAGAGTCTATTTCAAGTTTTTTGAAGAAATTTAGATTTATTTTTATGACACTAATGCTTGAAAATACAGATGTTAGTCATGCATGCATTGTCAGTAGCAGTGCTGCCAAGAGTTGGTATATTTGTCATGGTCTGTAGTTTTGTTTTCAAATAATTAAGCTTGTTAAAACAGTTGTGGCATATGTTCCACTTCAACTATGTAAATCAAGGCACATCTTAAACACGTGAGATGCATGCATGGGTATATACTTGCTAGGAAATTATTCATTTTAAAACAAAAGACACAGAATCATAAGTACAAAAGTAACTTTTTGTGTAAAAAGACCTCTGTAGAAGCATACAGTATTAAAATCCAGTATGTTGTATTAATAATTCCTAGGGAATTTATTTTTGTATTTTGAACAGTAAGGGTGATTTTTGCACTGACTGGTTTAGTGGACCAGCTAGCATCCTAGCACCTCCTGTTCCTAGTATGCTTGTTGGTCTATTTGTTCCATCTTCCTTCTTTATCAGGTACTAGTTTGCTATTGAATTGAATCTTTGTTGTTGTTGTTGCTAGAATCATTTAAGTGTTATATGTGTGGTCTTTTCTGGTTTTGGCCTTTTACTTTTTGATCTTTGCTTTAGCTGTGATATAAGTAAAGGCTTGGAAGACAGCATCTGTGTGTGCACACACTCTCACTCACACATATGCAATGATAGTTTTTTGCCCTGTTACCAGCTTTGAGTGCATTGATGTCAGAAGTTCAAAATAATATGCAACATTGAAGATGCAGAAGTGAACACTTCTGTTGATTCAGTATTCACTGCCATATGAATTGCATAATTCATGTGGCAATATGTATTTCCTCAATCAATGAAAGGGTCAACTTTTGCTATTGTATTGTTTGCTGTAATTTATTCTTGGCATAGAGTAAATGAGTAATAATTGCAATTTGCTCATCAATACTGTTATTATAAATTCATTATGATAATAATAGAGTTTAGTTGTAAATAGTTTGGTTCTCTTTTGGTATGTGCAATTTAGGTTTTATTATTATAAAAAATACATCAAAATAACAAATTGTATATTTACAGTGTTTTCTTTTCTTCTTTAACTTGGCAGGGGCAACCAGTTGGGGACTGTGATTTTAACATTCGCCTGTCATGTATAGAAAAAGAGATTATAGCCCCACGACATGACAAGATGAAGAATGGCCAAATTGACAAAGCACAAGAACCGTTTAGTGTTCGCAACAAACCATTTTTTGATATCCATGTTGCCAAAAAGGTAAATATGCTTAATCCAGCATCTGGGCAGCCTTTTCTTTTTCTTTTTTTTTTTACATGTGACCATTAACCTAAAGCAGGTCTCTTAAAAAGTGCTGCACTATTTTCCTTGTTTTGTTTTTTATTATGAGCGGGGGAAACAAGGCACTAAAGTAAAAGTCTTGCATTTTAATTTTTTTTTAAAAAAATCTTTTCTTTGAGAAAGTGAGAGAAATAATTTTAATTGGTATTGAGTAAACACTTGTAAGGCAGTAATATTATAGAAGTCCTGGTGAGAAACAGCAGTGAGAAAAGAAAAAGAAACAGCAGTGAGAAAAAGATTTTAAAGATTTATGAAATATCTTACTGAAGCTTACGTTTCAAAATTGAAATAAGGGTTTGAAAGGCTAAAGACCAAAGCTGTTGGGTGCTACTTTATAATGCACTCTGGATGTAGGTTATGGCTGGCATATGGACCTTGCTAATCTGAAAAACTCATAAGTTTACAGTCCATGTACCTTAATAATAATAATAAAAAAACCTGCACAGGTCTAGAAATACTTTGTGATTTAAATTTGTCCTCATTTATATTTGAACAATAATGATATATTTTAAAAATGTAAATGCTTGCTCTATCATCCCTTGTGAGTTTATGTTTTAAACATAACATCTTATTATGGTCTCCAATGACATGTCAGTCTGGAAAACTCATCAACCCAGGCATGCAGTGTTGCTCTACCATTTCAAATGGGAAATGCCTGGGCGAATCAAAGAACTCTGCTGTATGCCACAAAGGCCATCAGACAAGGAATAAATATTCACATATATAGCAGCATGAACCCTTGCATATATTTTGAATGTAACATACCCTTTAACTGGAATATTCAGTAAAGGTCTCCCATTTTCTCTCCTTTTCTTATTGCTTGTAACAACTGCAGTTACTGTAACAACTGTGGACATGTCCTCTGCAGTGAATGTGGAAATTAGTTTTCAGTGGTCATTAGATTTTCAAATGTCACTTGAAGTATACTCCTGTTCTTGTAATTGATTGTACTAAATTGTATTATCAATTTGTTCTCTTAGTGTATTCATTTGTATCAGTGACAATAGTAACTGGTAATTTTCTTCCATTAAATATGGATGACAAATGTGTACACTGAAGTTTACGAAGTGGACTGTATGTATTTTTCTGTTTCAGAAGAATAAGTCATGTTCAAGGGTGATTCATCCTATTCTCTTGTCTCCTTTTTATGCTCTCAGCAGTGAGCGTTTAAATGACTATTGAAGTTGCTCAGTCTAAAGTAGGCCTTTGAAGGCTTCCCTACCCTTGATACCTTTTTTCTTAAACTTTTTTAAACGTACGAATATATTTTAATTTACTAGGCCTGGTAACGCCACCCTCTTCCATGTGAATAGTGTACTTTCTTGACTTTCTAAGAGCAGGCATATATTACTGTCTTTCAGGAACAAACACTGATTGATAGTCATTGAAATTACACTGAGATCTTTGAATTCTCTGAGAATGATCTTCATTCACTTCAATTTCTGAAGATAGTTGTAATTCTAAATTATGTGACCCATAACTCTTTTTACCTTTTAAAAGGAATTGAGTTTCTCTTCCTTTGTTCTCCTTTTCTAGCTCATCCATTAGTTTCCTTCATCCAGTTTTCTTTCTCCCCTAAAATAATTGGTATTCCTTTGGCAGTGTGCATACTCTGTCTCCATGAAGGTCTACTGGAGTCTTTCTTTCTTTCTTTCTTTCTTTCTTTCTTTCTTTCTTTCTTTCTTTCTTTCTTTTTACACTGTATGTGTACATGTGGAGGAATAATTGTATGACTTTGGGGGCTTTCTCAGGCATTTGGCTACCTCTCTTCAGTATCTAGATGATGATATTTGGTAAAATGACTGAGGGCAACCCAAATTTGGAGTATCTGAATATCAGAGAGAGAATAAGAAGAATTTCAGAGTACATAAACTGGTATCATTATTTCACGTTTTAGCACTGGATTGTTCCATGTAGACTGGCTTGATTAAAGTCCAGGCTGTTTTCCTTTCGTATGGAAATTCTGTTAAATCTTTAGCTAGATAATTAATTGTAAACAGCATGTAGTCTCTTGTTCATAGTGTTATTTCTTTATATTTCTATAGTGTGTATGAAATTTATCCTGTTATTTGTTACTGCTACTTTATTTTTATCATTGTTAAAAACTATTAGTTTAAAAAGGGGAAAGAAAAAAAAACAAGGGTTGCCTCTTCAAATGGAAAGAAATGAATAGATAGGTTGAATACTTGTATGTGTTCTTCCTGATGACAATGACAAACAAGGGCAAACAAGCCATGCAGATAAAGGACATTGTCAGCTGCAGCTAGCAGGCAGCCTGGTTTCTCTGTCAAAACAGAAGGACTGTAATTAAGTGATAGTAGCTGTAGAGTTGGTTAAACTTTGAGCTTACCTTTCACTGAAAACTCCTGGGGGGGGGGTAACAGATATAAAATTATTGGTTTTGATGTTTTTTAATTTTTTAAAAACTAATATTTAAATAATCTAAAACTGCTGAAAATATTAGGATACTAAAGTTATTAAACGTGAGAAACAATAACTTCATTCAAATGGATGAGAATGAATCCCCTTCATTATCATCATGGATTTTTTTTACCCCCTACTGGTGGAATGCTTCTCCTGTATTTCAGTGTTAAGGGTTAGCTTTGTTACTTTGAGGTTTATTTTTTTTAAATTAATTTTTATTAATTTTAAAAAACAACATAACATAAAAACAAATGAACAGTATCTGTCGTACAATTCCTTGTATATATCTTCATTTTTCTTGTTGTTCTTTATTTTTCTTTGACTTCCTCCGCTTGACCAACATCTGTCCATTTTGTTTCTCCCCCTGCTCCCTGAACACTCCTCGATAATTACCAGCTGGCTCCCCCTTTACTAAAATACCTAACCTATCTATACCATAATTAATTTTATTTTATTTTTAATGAAGCTTCTAATCTTACAAACACTTATCGATTTTAGTCTTTTATAAGCACATAAGCAGAAAAAGAAAAGAAGAAAAAAGACATTCTAGCCTAAACCAAATTACTATAATATTGTAATCTATGACTTATGATTGACCTATCCTTACTTGATTTTTCCCTATATTTAGCTCTATTTCTCTTAATATAAATCCAACATGTCTATCATTTATATATTCCCCCACTTATCTCAAAATACATTGTACAGAGAGCTATTTTTATCTAAACTAACATATTTGTCCTTCAATATAGATTTCACAGTTTTACATTTTCCCACTTTTAATACTGAATTTAACAACTCATTCTATTCCCCACCTACTATCTTCTAATACCGTTTCAATATTTTACCATATTAATCTATAAAATATCTTTCAAAATTGTCTAACCCATTTTCCCAAATCTTAAACTAATATTTTCTAAAATTTCTCATTCCTTTTCTCCCTTTTATATTCTTCTAATATATATACCCTTCAAAATTAAATTCTACACCCTGATACAATTTATATATTTCATTGTTTATAAGGTTACTCAAAATATTACAAAACAAACAGTCATATCATTATCATTCAAATTAATGTAATCCAAGTTTTCAATTTCTTTAGATTCCTAAATTGATATATCTCATCAAGCCTCAGTATTCATTCGGCTTTTTATGTAATCCCTACATTAAGGTTCATGTTTTTATGAAGTATTATGTCCCCAAATTTTTCATGTATATAGGTGTGGTTTGTCTTTCCTCCTTTAAGTCCATCTGTTGTTTTAAAATTATATTTCTGTAGCTTCCAAAGTACTTCTTTTGTTGGTCTGCTAGCTGCTAAGATGTCTGAAATGCTCTTCTTCTTTCGCTGATTTCTCTCCCTCCCATTGAGGGCACTCTCTTCAGCCTTTTTAGAGTAATTTCTTTTCAACTTGCGAACTAGCGGTGCTCTTCTGTATCTTGTTGTGTCGGCCATATTTTTGTACTTTGTTTCTTTAAAACCATCCGTTTTTGTTCTGGAGTTATTTTGTGCAATTTGGGGCCACTTTTATTCGTGATATCTTCAATTTTAGAAATCATAGAGTCTATTTTTGCCTCTATTCTCCAAATTATCGTATAAATAGCTTACTTTTGTTTCGTTATAGTTTGCATCTTGTTTATCCTTTAATTCCACCTTATGGTCAATTTTTATATTTTTCTTTTAGTAGATTTTTCATATCTTTTCACTTCCAATCTTTTCTGAAGGCTTTTTTTCCTTTCCCGCCTCCTTTTTATATTAAATCCCACAGATAAGCTATATTCCAGTAAACTTTATCTTGAGTTCTTTGCTCCTTCAAACTTCAAAAAACCAGTTCTAAGTAGTGTAAAGTTCCGTTTTCTTACCTTAAGTTTCACATTCACTTGAGTCGCCAAAAGTTAATTGGGGCAGGGTACAAATCTTTTTTTAGATATTTTCCAAGCGTCTAATATCCAAATAAGTTGTAAATCTTAAAACCGAGGTAGGTCAGCTCTTGAAGTAGATATACTTCAGCGCGCGGGCTGGATGTTTATTTTCCTTCTGTTAAGGGCGGGCTGACAGACCCCGCTCCCGTAGAAGAATTCCCTTCACTTTCCCGTATCTCAGGAAATATAAATCAGCAGAAGAATGTTTCAAAGTTTACATTCTTCTGCGTTAATTGCGCTGAAATCTTGTGACGCGAAAACGTTCGCCTTCAAGCCTCCATGCCTCGACCGGAAGTTCGTTACTTTGAGGTTTATGAGTTTTTAGGGCAATTGTGGGATAAGATCTTTTTATGAAACAAGTAAGTGACATTTTTTTCTTACAATAATGAACTTTTAAGATCTCTTATAATTTAACCTCTTTATTCCTTCTGATTTTACTTCTGACAAAGAGATTTGTGACTATTTGATAAACTCATATATTTGTTTATCCATATCTGCATGTCCATTAAAAGTGCCCAGCTGTTCACAACAAAGCAAAAATGTAATAATTATTGAAGCAAGGATATACTTTAACACATAAGAATAACCGAAAATAGTAAGCTATATTATATAAAATGATCCATATGAAATATACAGTGCAAGATCAAAAATAACAATAAGGTCAATTAATGTTTCATTGCAAAAAGAAGCAGCAGCCAGCTCAGATCTTCCACTTCCCCACCCCAGCAAAAACAAGTACAGCATATATCACTTTCTGGGAAAGGTTGTGGCAAAAGCAACAAACAGGTCAGGGCAACCAGCTCAGGTGTGTTCTTATCCCAGTAAGAACAGCTACAGTATATGTCCCTTTCTCGGATATAACTTGATTTATGTGAAAGGAGATGGGGTATGAAGTAAGAAATGAAATAAATTAAAGATTACTGTAAATCATTGAGTAAAAGGCCAGAAGGTTTAATAATGACATTTAAGTCAACCTGTGCAACCTTTTTCAAATACCACCATACAGTATACCAGAGATGTGCAATTTCTAAGACTGTAATGTGATTCAACCATGACAGCTGGTCTTAGCAGGAGATGAAAGGGAGTGAGTAAACTCTGCCTTGAAGGGTAAACCATAAAACAGCATGGTACCTTCTTGAAATATGGAAATTCTATTCTAAAAGTATCTATTCCTTGATTTTTAAAGATTTTCTATTTAATTTAAGATTTTGTTTAATTATTTTATGAAGTTTTTGTCATGAAAACTACTGTGTTTAATATTGTTTTATCCTTTAGCTTTGAATAGCACTGACAAAATTTTCAGTCAGATATTGAATTATCTGTAATTACTAGAAGTCTGAAGGAATTTTAGTTTGTGAGTTTGAAATGATGGCAGATGTGGAATAATATTAACAGTACATGAGACAAGACAATACAAGAAAAATTGTGTATTATTTTCGGTATGCGTTGAGTCCCATAGCTAGGGAGAGAAGCAGGGAACACCATCTGGAGCTATTTTTTTGCCAAAATTGTGGCCTCCTTTAGTTGTTTTATTTTCGGTTTTGTTTTCATTTCCATGCCTTCAGAAAGGACAGAATCACCTTACCTGTCCGTCCTCAGTTTCATTCCAAAATTTCACTGCTGTTCTCTCTGCTCTTCTCCCAGGTCCATCTGTTCTTCCTTGTTTTTACTCGGTTTGCCATCTTCCCCTGCTTTCTTTCCTCTCTCTACCTTCTTGCAGTATGTCACTTTCGTTCAGTTCTTTCAAAGAAAATAAAGTTATATCTAGCAGTAACATCTTTTCTTCTTTCTCCTCCTTTGCTATTACTTTCTCTATTCTTTACTGTATTATTTCACTCAGTTTCTTTTTTTGTGTGTGTGCCTGCATCATTGCAAATCTTTTTTGGGTTCCAAGTTCTGTGAAAAAATGGATTTGATTGGATCATGATTTAATACTTTCAAACATCTTTCTAAGTACAAATAAAATACATTTAAACAAGTAAGTTTTTAAACTGGTGTACTGCACATAGATTTTAATATTATTACTCCTAATAAAAATCAGACAACTGCTTCTGCTGCTCTTATTTTTGTTAGCTGCCTTCCATCTGGTGCTGCTAACCTCTTGCCATCTCGTTGTACCTCATGATCTGATCTTGCTTGGAATACAACTCTGAACTAATGTCTCTTGTGCCTTTTTGTATTAGAATGCTACAGTGGTGCTTTCTCTGGCCATGCATTTCTTATCATATTCCTTCAGTACTTGTCTTTCCCTAGGAACAGAGTGTGATTTTTAAAATTTGCTTATGCAATTTCTCCAAAGAGTAAACAAAGCAGAAAAAGTATTTTGGGATAGGCCTATCTATGTCCTGATAAAAGAGCATGTAATTCAACCCACGTTGTGTTCGCAATCACTGAGCTTAGATTAGAAAATTAAGTATTTTTACCAGGACCATAATGACTGAATAATTTACATGCAGAAGTGAAATATTTGCAAAAGGAAATGAATTCACTGCATGGTGTCAATTAAACATGCAGCCATCTCTATGGTGAAATATATATTTTAACGAGTACTCTAAATGAGAATATTGTGCAAATTAAATAAGTATAGAAGAACCATAGGAGAAGAATTACAATCTTCTGATTTTAGCATCAAGTGCAGCCTATAATAGGAAAAAAAATTAAGTAGTTTCTTGGTTTTATATGTTCAAAAGTTGTACATCTGCTTCTAAATTATAATTTAAGTATCTTATAACTATTAAATTTCAGTGATTAATGCTTTTATTTTTCAAGTGAGTATAACCATACTGAAGGTTCTTTGATTCATTTTCCATTACACAGTCTTTCCTATTCCCATCTTTTTCATAGTTTAACTAAATTTAAATACTTTATTGGTGCTGATACAATGTTGTTTAAAACTAATGGGAATATTTTCAGTATGGGCACAACTTTAGAAGAGGCATCACTTTGGCCTTAAATTCTTGAAAGGGTGTTTACTCTCATATAGGCCTGCCTGTCAGTCAAATCAGAGATGGCCTTTCTTGTCTCTCCCTCATTATATTTTTACATAACTAATACAATTTTAGTTTGTAAATAAATATTTTCATTAATAAATCAGTCTACTTCAGTCATAAGGGAGATTCTTCTTAGCAGTAGCTCCTATGGAATAATGCTCCTCTTGAAGCTCTGCAGGCAACACATTGTGTATGTTTCTGTGCCTGGTAAAGATACGTTTCTTCATCCACACATTTAGCTGTTAGTTTCCTTTATACTGTTCTGGCGTTGAACTTATTAGTTTTACACATTTAACTGTTGGGTTTTAATTTTAAATCATCCTGAGACCACGAGGTATTGATTCATATGAAATGTAAATAATTAATGAGTGAACAAGAAAATATTAGCATTCAGCACAAGGAAGCTTTTCTTTTAGCTTTTAAGATAGTCTCTTGATTTTATCTGGTTTGTTTCAAGTAGTATGATAAAAAAGATTGATTGCCAACATCATGTAGACTGTTGAAAACTGGAAGTATCTTCATCTGCTTGAATTGCAGTTACCTAATATTTGTATCATTGGATTAGGAGGCACTTCCTTATGAATAGATATTGGAATACCAAAATGTTTGGAAATACTCTTTCTCCTGAGTTACATCAAACATATTGAATATTGTAAAAACTTCTTTAAAATATAGACATAGAGCTACTGCAGAGACCATAAATAAATAATTTTATTTATTTAAAAATATTTTTATTTCACTTACTGTCTTAAAGCCACAAACTGTTTTCCAAAAAGAAAATAGTATAATGACAGTCTTTATTTATTAGTCATTTGACCATATCAATGCACAGACAAGAGGCAAACCATTCCCATACCCATGAGCTTTTCAAGGATATTGCAGTTAAATAAAGTACAGTTAAAAACAATCTTATAAGACTATTTTTTTATTTATGAAATGTATATCCCGCCCTTAATCCAGGATGGGTTAAATAAGAAAAGGTAAAAACATATAAAATATTAAAACATAATTAAAAATCTAACCCTTCCTCCCACCTGTAGAATTCCAGTTGTATAGAAATTTGAATTTGTATGTTGTGTATTCCTTTACTGTGGAGTATACAAGATGTGGTTTTATACAGCGTTTTAAGATCTACTGAGTGCTCTTTTCCATAATTATTCCTTCTTGTTATATGACAAGAGACACTGTCTTAATTTTTTTAATGTAAGTAAATATGCACAAGATGCGTTTGTATACTATTCAGTGTTGTTGGTTTAAGTGCCCTGGATAACTTCTAAAGTTACCAATGCTTTGTTATTTCCTCATGTACCAGATGGGACTTGCTGTGAAAGACTGACAAGCTGTGGGATAGCAAAGCATTACTAATAAACCTCATCATATGTTAAACTTGACCTGACATTAATCAGGTTTGGAATGCTACAAATGAATCATGGATAGTAATTAGTGAGCTAATGCTATTAGTGAGCAGCAGTTTCTTTTTTCCCCAGAAAAAAATCAATTATGTGGTAATTTATAGTGAATGGTAATAACAATGTACTATCTTTGGAGTTCTAAAATAGTGAACTTTCATCCTTTTTAACAATCAGCCTGATCTAATATGCTGAATGTGTTGCCAGATAAACACCGTAATAGTATTTTAAGGTAGTGTGATGTAGTTAACAAGTCACCAGTTCAGTTCTTATTGCAGTGAAAAACTCATTATGGGGGTGTTCTTTATCTACTTATTATCCTTTTCCTCACTGCTTCTGCTTCCAGGTGCAATTACGGTATATTTTCATTTTTCTCCCTCCCTAGAAAAGGAGAGAGAGAACAAAGCCATTGTCCTACCAATGGAAACAAAGCAGAGGGTAACTCAGGCTGTTTCAGTTGTCTGAAATCTTTCTTAAAGGGGAGGACCTTCAAAGATTTTATGTTTGATTTAATTTGGCATCTTCTATCTACTATTCCTTTTTAGGGCTTAGTAATTTCAGGAACACTAGCAAAAGTACCAACAGCAATGCCAACTTCCGATACAGTCAACACTCAGCCCAGGAGTCATATGCAGGCAGTACTTTTCTGTGGGTGGGGAGGGGATATTTTACATGTGAGAAGGGGGCTGTATGCAAAAACATGCTTATTTGTATGTCACAAAATGGCATCTTGTGCAGCCAGTTGTTTATGTGCTTGACTGCTCTTTGCTGCTCTGGACAGCGCTGATGAGTTTTGGATGATTCTTCCTGTAGGGACAAAACGTGTGACAGCCATGGACAGTAACTAAGCTAATCTAGGCTGGGGAACCTGTCCAATTCAAATCTGATCAGTGCCTTCCAGCACACCAAATGGGTTTCCTGCAGATGTTTACACATTGCACAAATTAGCCTGGACAAGAATAATGTGTGGTAGCATTTGACATACTTTTTGGGTTTATTCAGAATTACACAGTTCAAAGCTGATTCTAGATCTTGCCCTTGCTTCTAGCAATTAGTATTAAATATTACTGTTTAAATATTAATAACTCTCTTTATCACTTTATGCAAATGTACTGGCAGGCACTTGGGGTGGGGCCAAAATTGAGCCATAGGAAGGAATATTTATCAATCTTAGTCCTTTTATACTGTAGCCGCTTTTTCTATATGAGTTCAGTGTTCCAAAATGGATTCTATCTTTGAAGTGAGATCCAAGCCTTTTTGGTCAAATCCTCATGCCACACAACATCTCATGTTCACTGAGCAGCTCCCTGACCTATGTAGCACATACATTTTCATATAAGTTATCCTTTAGCCAGTTACCAGTCTAGAACAAAACTGCTGAAGTTCATCAAGAGCCTTTAGTGAGGGACTTTGTCAAAACCCTTCTTAAAGTACAGATAGATAAAAGAGATCCAATTGGCATTGTCTATGTGATTACTGACACGCCCAAAGAATTCTAAGGAGTTCCTCTAGGTGTGCACTAATTTTATATTGGATGATGGTTTCCATCACCTTACTTGGAAGAACTGACTGGTGTGTGATTTCCTGGATTAACTCTGGACTGGTGTTTGAAGATGAATGCTATATTTGCTATCTTTCTGTCTTCAGGCAAAATAATACATGAGAAATATATCCAAAGAGTCAGAAAGATCCTTAAGTCCATATCAAAGTCCATTAGTACCCAGGCTGCTTTAGTAATCAAACACACTGCAGGGCAGATGTGTTAGATTGGAAGACAAGGAAATTAATTACCATAAATCATATCCCCATAGTGATGATTACAGGCTGCATCTTCCCTGATGTGAAGGTAGATGGGGAGTGTTACAGGTCAATGGCTAGTAGCTTCCAGCATAAAGCTGACAACACAAAATGTTGCTGTGGCTTAAAAGAGTGACACTGAAGAGAGAGAGAAGGGCTCATATTCATGGCTCAGGAGCAAGGCCTTCACAAAATGCCAGTTAAATACCAGTTAAGCTAAAGATTGAAAAATTGCCCAATAACACATGCAAAGAGGTTATGGAAACAGTGAACACCTAATCTCTAGCTATAAGAAGATAGCACAAACCTCTTATAAAGGAAAGGAAAGTGTCAATTATGATCCACTGGAACATCAATAAGGAGTATAATTTATCAAGAAGAAAAATTGGTGAAGTTTTCTAACAGACTGGTGTCTAGTGTCTTGCATGTAATATTCCTCAAGTGACCATGGCTGAGAAAAGCCATGTGTGGATTATTGATGTGGCACTGCCTGATGATAATATAGTTGAGAAAGAGTAGTTGATAAAGGCTGCCAGGTACAAAAACATGCAAATGGAAATCAAACATCTATGGAAAAGGATAACGGTCATTGTGCCAATAGTCATTGGTACCCTTGGAGCAGTTCCAGAAGAACTGAAGTGACATTGTCAGAGTTACAGTCAATCACCTACAAAAGGCAGTAGTACTGTGAACTGCATGCATCCTGCCCTGATACCTATAATTATCTTAGATTCTTGGGAACAGTCCAGTAGTCAGATTAGTAGAAGTAGTCATAAATGTGTACCAGTACTAAATTGGGCGGTGGTAGGTTTAAAATTGTAAGTTGCATGGTTTATTATTAGCCACTATGGATGCAATTCGAACAGTAAGAGTAGAAGGAAGGAGGACACACTCGGTTTATATGTTTTCAGCATAGTGGAGCAGATAATGGCCTTAGAAGCAGAAGAAAAGATCTTTAAGGAATGTGAGCATGTTTGCCAACCATAATTCTGTTCATGTGTTGTTATTTTGGTATGCCAGGTGCTTCTAGGTAATCCCTTTAAGTCTTGATCTTGGGTGCAGCAGCAGCCAGCAGATATTTACACTGAAAGCCAATACTTATCTGACTATAATCATCCCACTCCTTGGTACAGTTGATGTAGACTAGGAAGTGTATGTTTCTGTGGTCTCTAAAATTTCCACACTCTTACCAAATGGCCAGTCTGTATTGTAAATGGATCAAACAGTTGTTCTTAGTATCAGGTCTGAGAGGCAGGTTTGTTTGTTTGTTTATATTTCTACCCCACCCTATTGCACTGTATGTATTCTAGTGCATTCTACTAGTGAGCTACTGCTACTGGCAAAGTACTGCCTTTGCTGTGCAGTAGCTTGCTTGCTTGATCTGATGGAGCTTTACCATGAATGTGCTGTAAGTAGCTCCTTTCACTTGGTATTGAAAAGTGTGCTGGTTTGAAGTTTTATCTACCTAGCTACCTACCTTCCTTCTATCATCTATCTTTCTATCTCTCTCTGTCACCCTATATCCAAAGGTCTCAGGGGATTAACAACCTTTAAAATCCAACATATCAAACAAAACAATATGTATTTAAACAATAAGCCACCACAACATTTAAAATTCAGCATGTTAAAAAGAAAACAATTTCAATTAAAACAGTAGTGTTTACAGTGGGGGGAACATGACCAACCTTTAGCCAAAGGCCTGACCAAAGAGGTGCGTCTTCACTCCTTTCCTGAACATAAACAGAGAAGATGCCCAGCGCACCTCAAGGGGAAGGCTGCTCCATAGCCTGGGGGCCATTACTGAGAAGGACTTCTCCTGGATGTCCACCTGCCTTGCTGCTGAAGGTGGTGGGACAACCAAGAAGACCTCCCCTGCAGATCTTAAGGTCTTTATGGTCTTCATGGTAGGCATCAGGTTGTTTCAATACATTATAGACCCAACATATGTAGCTGAATGCACCTGATCCCTTGCTCAGAGTGGGCTGATGAGAATCTGCCAACGAAATTCTGCAATAATTCTGCTATAGTGTGTGTATCCCTTGCAGGTAACTTTTTAAATTTATGTAGTTTCTGTTTTACCAGAAAGGACAATTTCAGGAAGTAATGTTTCATCCCAACAACGTGGATGATAGGCTACAGTTCTTACATTATTTCTTAGTTTGTCAATGTAACCATAAAACCACAATATCACATGTTCATCTGTTAGTTTTTCAATAACCTGTTGTAACAACCACTGATAGTAGCTGATTGTTGAAGTTCAACCAACCATTTTTCTCAAATAGAGAAGATATTATTCAGTCAAGTAGGAATAATGTTTTGTTTTGCATACTTTCTTGAGATTTTTTTATTTTGTATTTGGTGTTGGCAATTTTTCTTTTGCAAATCCCTAAATTTTCTGTTTTTACTCCAAAGATTCCATGGAACACATTTTGTTTCCCCTCTTTCACTGATTTTTTTTTCTTTGCCTTTCTCCTTTGCTCTGTCTGTTCTACATCATCTATCAGATCGTAATTAATAAATCATGTTGCAAAACTGTGATTTCCTAGATACTGTTATTTTAATGCACTAATTTTAATTGTGGTAACTTGTCCTCCTGAGTCCACAGATATATGGCAGGCTATGAATGTTTATACATAGTCATTTATAAATTTAAAAGATAGCGCTTTTGAAAATGTTTAATGGATGAAAGCTATTGACTCATCCACTTTTTAAATCAAAGTGAAATTTGACTTAACTAGCATTTTTATAATTCCTTTTACATTTTAATTCCTTTATGCATTTTAATACTGGAAATAGTTTTTCAATGACTGTCAGATCTAGAAAAATAAAATGTTATTTTTTTCTTACTTAGACTTGTGTTATGACTTGCGTTAACAGTTAGGGATTCTGGTCAGCTCAGGTTAGGTCTTCTCCCTTCTCCCCTTATAGCTGCAGCCTCCTTCCAATGTGGTTCTCCAAAGCTCTTGTTGGTTTGCAGGTATGCATCTCATACCTGCCTGGGCCTTCTAGCAGCGGAGGATTACAAGTCCTCCTAGAAGACCCAGTGCATGGACTTGTGTGGATCCACTTTGTGGAAGTGAATATGATCAAAATCTGTCAGGAAAAAGATTCATGTATGTCTGTGAGTATTGCCTTCTTGGAGGACTTGTCTGCCATGCTAAAAGACTAGGAAGCACAATGCCTTTGGGCTGGCTATAGTTCTGAACAATCCTGCCTGAGAGGCTTGACTTGACCCAGCTTAGCAAGTAGATCCAGTCCTTTACAAACAGTGCAACTGAACCTTGAATTTGAGGTGGGATTCGGACTGATACTGAGAATCATAAATACTCTTTCTGAAACCCAGTTTGTGACGTGTCTGATTACATTGTCTTCTAGAGCCCAGTTGGCACACCTTTAATTATATTGTAGACAATTCTTTTTTAAGAAAATATTTTGATTTATTTGTCAATGTATGGAATGACAAAGCCCCTCACAAATCTAAACACTCTATTTTTTCCATTCATTTCCATAGCATTCATTTTCCTCAGTCTCTTATCCATAAAGTTTTCATATTCCTCTGTATCCTCTGTAAAACTTTTCAGGATTCATGTAACTGGAGACAAAATATATATTCAAGCTCTGTTTATTTGAGCTCACTTGTTGAAATGTTTATGCTCCTTAGAGTGAAAATATATTTTATTCAGCAAACATTTGTATTTACAGAGATGTTTTAATTCAATAAGCTGTTGAATCAGTAATATTGTTCTAGTGTTTTAAGTTAGAAGAGAGCCTTGGAGTTTGAAGTGCGTTTTTCAAGTATTGCTCTGAGCATTGAGCAAACTATAAAATAATGGTAATAACTCAAAATATCAGCAGATTTATCTGTAAATCCATTTCGTTATGAAATCTTCACAAATAAACACTTGAAACTTCCATAAGCTAAGAGAGACAGCTGAAAGCTATAAAAATATATAGCCTTTGAAAAGCATCCAAAGGCAAGATGGCAGACAAAAAGAAAAATTTAATGATTATATCAGTCTGCAGTGATAATGATTGATGAGGATGTTTATGAGAACACATCTTCCTCTCTCTCTGTTTTGTAGCATGGCTGGGAGGAATTTGAAAACTTTCACCTCCATTTCAGACTAACTTCCTTTTATGCCTTCCTTGGGGTTGGAGGCATGCAGTGCATTCAGCATATCTCCCTTTCCTCCTCTGAGACTTGGAAATGCCACACCCCTCCCCCCTCTCCCCCAAGTAAGACTCAGAATCAACATGCTCATTCGGTCTCCCAACAATTAAAAATAAAAAGTACTTCCTTGGCCCGGAACAGTTTTCTTAGTGATCAAGTATTGTTTACTGTTGTATTGAAATTCGGTTCTTGGCTCAAATGGAGCAGGCTAAAAATAAAACAGTATGTGAATTGGCTCCATATACGGACTTTTGAAGCGTTCAGGATCTGTTGCTTGCCTGAAAATGAGAATGGACAACATAGGCATTAGGTTCAGTTTTGCTCTGATAAACCATGGATTGGTATATTTCAGCTAGTTCTGTAGCTTCTGCCATCTTGAAAGAGAAACTGAATTTCTTGGTGGTGTCTTTTTTATCACATCTATCTTACTTAAGGACTGGAAGGTAAATAATTGTTTCATTTTTTTACATTTATCTTTTGGCAGCTTCTTGAAGGAAATTTTGCGAGAGAAGTCAGTCATGAAGTAGATGGACTTATTTTTCAGCCTACAGGAGTAAGTTGCCTGATTTTAATTTTCATTATTTTAATATTTTTGGTACAGGGTTTCAGTGTGTTGTGTGGTAATTTCATTTAGTGCCAGGAAAAGTAATCCCTTAGGCAGTGGTATGTTACACAATTCATTTTCCATGTCTCTGTAGAATAGAAATAGATAATTACTGTACATCTACATCTACGTATACGTATACATCTACATCTACATATACCATTATTATTTAAGTAATTTATATCCTGCCCTTTTGTGGCTGCTTTCCTGTGCATTTGGTTTCAAAACTGCCATTTTGCCACCAGATCTCAGTATCCAGAGGGTGCAGCTAGCCTTCTTTATCTGTTGTTCCCCTGTTATGAAATACTACATCCATCCTATTTACTTCTGAGAAAAAAGATCTTCTAATTATGGATGATAATTAAAGAATCATTTATGCATTGTTTATAAAATTTTATGTTTTTATCAATGGAGTGTTTTTCAGGGGTGTACATATTGCTGATTGATGGGGGTTCCGTTTCCCCACTGTTAAGCTTCTAGTTTTTAAGAACTGTGAATTTAGATAGAACTGAATTGTACTGCTCCTATATTTATTGTCTACATCTGGATACGTAGATTCCACATCAAAGGTTTTTACATAAACCTCCACCTCTCTCATATGCAGTTGGTTTAATGTCTCCAACAGCTGCTTAGTACTCTTCAAATGTGAAGGAATGAACACCAAGGTTTTGACCTCCAGCCTGCTCAAATAAACTGCCAGTCCCTCACAACTCAAATTATTTATTTATTTGAATTTTATACAGCCTAATACTGCAGTCTCAGAGTGGTGTACAATAAAGAATCATATAAAACAAAAAAGTGGAAGATAAAAATAGATAACAAGAAAATAAGCAAAGCATAAAAGCTGAAAAAAGCTTAAATAAGAAAATAAAAATAAAAATGTTGAAGTACAAGGCAGCTACAGAAAAGACTGACAGTCGTGGGTTATGAATTACTCCCCAAAGGCCTAGTAAAGAAGATATAATTTCACCTGGTGCCTGAATGAGTCAGGCATAGCTATTTGGTAAATCTCATAGGGGAGACTGTTTCACAGGTCTTGGGAGGGGGAGAACCTCAGAGAATGGCCTTCCTAGCCATAGTTCCTAAAGAGAACTGTGATCTTCCCTGAAGATCCTAACAACCAGGCAGGTCTGTATGGAAGGAGGCAAGTTGTGGGGCCCAAGTTATATAGGGTTTTATCAGTCAGTGCTAAATCCTTGGGTTGGGGTCGGAAACCAGTAGGAAGCCAGACTAGCTTTTTAAAGGCTTAGGTGATGCCAGTCTAGCTGGAAATACCAATTACAATCCTAGCTACCATCTGAAGTTTCCAAAACATCTTGAAGGGTAGTACTGTATATTGCAATAATCTGAGAATCACAAGAACATCAGAATGACCATGTGTTCTCCATTAAGGAAGGGCTTCTGTTGAAATTGACCTGCTGAAATTGACTGTAGGTTCTTCTACTCACTGTTGGTCCTGCTGAAATTGACTGTAGGTTCTCTACTCGCTGTTGGTCCTGTAGTAGGTGTTGATGATGATTTTGCTGAAAGGACCAGTGTTGGGCTGCTTCTGTGATGAAGGCCATTACTTGGCTAGCAGTAGCTACAGTTTATGGTGGAAACAAGGCCAAAGTCACAGCTAGGAGCAATGGATTCCAGGAACTTGAACCTTTCTGAGAAAGGATCAGGACTGTATTCATAGATCACCTATCACCATCTAATGTTTGAGGAAATAGGAACCCATAGCTGTTCATATATCTATTTCATAAATTGTTAAACTGATATAAAAGGTTATGTTTTGTATTGCACCAAAGAACCAGTTTCCCCATAATTACCTCCTAGTGTATAATTTGTGATCTCTATTGCTTAGTACTTTATGATTTTTAAGAAAGCTGTCATGTGAGTTGGCAAGAGATTTTTCAATCATGTTAATTAGAATGCATGAAAAGATGAGGTTTGGGTCTACTTACCATAATTAGAAGTTGATGTCCCTGCATTATTATTATTTAATATTGATACATTTCTAATACATACTACTTGCTATCAGTATTGTTCATGCTGTGTCATATGCAGATATATGTGACATCTGCTATGAACTGTTTAAAGATAAAAGAAAATCAGTAAAATATCTACAGTAGAAACAGGACTAAGTCATGTGTCGCACAGTGCATTGCAACACTATAAAATTATAAATATTATATATCTATATCTATATGTAGATAGATGCAAACAACATTTGTAGATGGATAGCATGGGAGAGAAGCTCTCTACTTTCAATATTTTCTTTATCTAAAATGTTTCATACCAGTTCCCATTTACAGCTCCTGAAACAGTTTATAGTAATAAAATAAAAACAGCGCAAGCCATCAGATGCATTGTAGAATTTAAAGGAGAATTAAGATTTGTACTGGTTAAAAAAGCCTAAATTTGAAGCCCTGCCTTTAAATTTTAGAATTGTATTTTGGGGAAAGTTTCTACTTTAAAAGTAATATGCTAAATGGGTTTTTACTTTATCAACATTTTCTCTTTCCTGAAGAAACACCACTGTGCATGCATTAGTTCCCCCACACCACAGATAATACATTTTCAATTTTCATTCCTATACTATTTTAAGCAGTTTGAGTATCTTGCCTTGAAGAGATTTGAATGTAATTTAGGTGGTAGTTGTGTATGTGACAGTTTTAAATTCCAGTTATTTTTGCTGCAAGGCCCAGATACATTTAAAGAAATATGTTTTCTCTTTGTATTTGTTGTCCAGTTGAACCTAAGGGCTAGTATTCACTGGTCAAGTGGCTATATTTTATTGTCTCAAATATAGATCCATATTGGGTTGGTAGAGTTGGTAAATAGCTGATTTTATTTTGTCTGTTGCATTTGTATCTTACCCTGTACCTGAAGGTTTATACCCGAAGGTCTCATGGTGAGTTACAACATTAAAAATCAAATGTATGATGAACATACTAAAATCATAAGTCTGAAAGTGGGAAGGAAAAATTGTTTTTTTGTTTAGCCAAAGGCCATGGCAAAGAGGTGCTAGTATACTGTAAATTCATTTTAATTAAGACTAGCTGAAGAAAACTCATGCCTTTGCACACTGTTTCTTAACTCTGGATGTGGGACAGAGCATTAAATGTGCAATACTGGTCTTTCTGTTCTTGAAACGATTTTGGGAGTGAATATAAATATTTGCTGCCAACGTCATACAAATAATATCCTGCTAGCAAGTCATAAGCAAGGTGGTCTTAATAACTGCTGATCTAGAAGATTGTGTCATTTAAAGGGGATATGATTTAAAGGGTATTAAAATTTGTGTGAGATCATAAGAGGAGCCCTGCTGGATCAGGTCACAGAACATCTAGTCCTGCATCCTGTCCCACATAGTGGCCCACCAATTGCTCATGGACATGTCAAGCGGAGGACAAGGGCAAATCCTCACCTGCCTTCAGATTCCAGCAAATGGCCTTGGAGGCATCCAGCTGCCCCTCCCCCCCAGCCTAAAAGATGTACTTAGGCATCCATTCTAGTAGTCATTGATACATTTGTTATCCATAAATTTGTCTAACCCTTTCTTAAAGCCATCTAGGCTGGTTGCTTTTACCACCTCTTCTGGCAACAAATTCCATAGACTGATGACCCTCTGGATGAAGAAATATTTCCCCTTGTCTGATCTGACTCTCCTACCCATCAGCCTCATAGAGTACCCCCTGGTTCTGGTGTTGTGTGATAAGAGAAAAGAAATTTTCTTTATCCACCATTTCTATACCATGCATGATTTTATATACTTCGATCAGGTTCCCTCTTAAACTCCATCTTTCCAAGCTGAAGAGGCCTAGACATTGCAGTCTGATTTTGTAAGGGAGGTGTACCATCCCCTTAATCATTCTGGTTGCCCTTTTCTGCATCTTTTCCAGTTCTACAATATCCTTTTTGAGGTGTGGTGACCAGAATTGTACCCAATATTCCAAATGTGCCCTTGCCATAGATTTATAAAGAGGCAAAATGATACTTCCTAATTATTACCAGCCCTGAATTAGAATTTTTTTTTGCCACTTCTGCACATTGGGCTGACACCTTCATCGAGCTGTCCACCAGAACCCCGAGATCCCTTTCCTGGTGAGCTGCAGAAAGCTCAGCTCCCATCAGCTTATAAACATAATTAGGATTCTTGGCATTACTTTGCACTTATTAAGATTAAATCACATTTTCCACTTGGTTGCCCACTCATCCAGTGCCAAGAGATCGCTCTGGAGCTCTTCGCAATCTCTTTCAGTTTTTACTATCCTGAATAATTTAGTATCATCAGCAAACTTTGCTGTTTTACTATGTACTCCTTCTTCTAGATCATTGACGAGAGAACATCATCCGAATTATTTTCTCCCTCTTGATATATTTTAGCATGAAGTCAAAATGGGTAAATAATTTTCCCAGTGTAGCAGGCAAGAAGAAAGTTTGTGTAACATCAGCAGTGCCTGCAGGTTTTTGTGAGCGGTCTGGATTCAAAAGAGTGTTGTGTACCTTCCAGATTGTCTCCAAAGGGATAAGCAGTATTTGGCACTCTGAAGCTCATGAGCCCCTAATTCTGTCCTTAATTGGTTAAATCAAAGGTGCAGGAACACGACTTATTTGCTTCAGGATCCAATAGAAGAATCACCCATGGCTATATCACTGGCATTGCATTACGCCACAAATGGTTGAATTGGGTCTGAATGTTTAAGGAAAGGCTCATGAATAAAAAGTGTGTTCAGTTTGTGAAAGTGGAATTTAGAAAAATGTTGCCTCCTTTTTATTCTTTCCACCTCTCTGAAGCACAGTAATGGGAGCAACATCATCAGCAAAATTAAGGATGATCTTCCTATATAAGTTTGCAGTCTCCAGAAAATGTTACATCTTCCTTGGATGTGTAGCAGCTCCCATGTGGCTATCTTATTGAGATCTATTTTAAGTTCCCTTGTCTGCAGTGCAGTAGCTGCTTAGTGATTTTTTAATTCTGTCAAGATGTATTGTTTACATAACTTTTCTTTTCCTGAGTTTGTGAAGCTGTGTCCCCACCCCCACCCCATTTTGACTATTAGGGAGTTTTTCGACTGACCTCCCTGAATCCAGAACTAAGATGATCCGGATCTAAGGAATGGGTCCTTCAATTAATCTGGATCTAGTAGATCCAGATTAAGGGAGGTACATGATGTGTCCCCACGGGCAGTGCAGCACCCAAGAGCAATGGGTGCTAGCCTGCCCGCAGTGGAAATGCCAGAGCACCCATGTGGTGAATCCGGATTGACCCACGTAGGGCCTGCTCGTCACTCCAGTTTTTTGGGGGGGCAGTTTTTTGCAAGCTCCGTAGACGCTTCAGACATTCTTCGAAGATTCTCTGGAGTGGCTCCGGAGAGTCTCCGGAGTGATCAGCTGCAAACTTCAAAGATTCTCTGGAGCCATTGACAAGGGTCCATAGGATTGACATTGCTCCCGCATGGAGTCCTCTTTGGAGCCTGTGCTTTTCTTCAGAGCCGGCTTTGCAGCCAGCTTCATTGCCTTAAATTCATTGCCTTATAAATCAGACATGTCTTGTGCCAGTGTAGATCTTTACCACTCTCCTTGGTCCTGTCCCTAATCTTGTACAGTACAGGTGACTTAACAGCTATATTTGCTGTCAATTTACGAGCATCTGTGCAGTAAGATCCGACTAGCAGGGAAATTTAGGGACCTACGAACGTGGAGATTCATCTACTTTGTACTATTCTTTTAGGGCAGTGGTCGGCAAACTCATTAGTCAGAAGAGCCAAATATCAACAGTACAACGATTGAAATTTCTTTTGAGAGCCAAATTTTTAAAACTTAAACTATATAGGTAGGTACATTGTTATTAACTTAATTAGGGTACTCCTAAAGCTGGAAGAGCCACACTCAAGGGGCCAAAGAGCTGCATGTGGCTCTCAAGCTATGGTTTGCCTACCCCTGTTTTAGGGAAATTAGAAGTAATTATGCTTTTTTGAATTGTGAAAAGTCAAAATAATACAATATAGTCTACTTGTGTGGAGGTGGCCAGAGTGAATACATAAGTATCCTGAGGCAAGGATTCAAGTCTAACTGGGGGAGGGATTTATTTCTGAGACATATTACTGCTTACCAAACCACAAGAGGAGTCATGACTTCATGTTTCCTTTTATAGTTATTATTCAATTGCTTAATCATGTTGTGGCCCCATGGACACCAGGCCCTTCTGTCCTCTACTACCTCCTGAACTTTGCTTGAGCTCATGTTCATTTTAGAAGAATAATGGTGCCAATTCATAAAATTGAATACTGGAATGGGAAAGAAATTGGATTCAAGCCTCACAAAAGAAACAATGTATATGGAGCTATTCATTCAGAAGCAAAAGGAGATAAGAAAAGAAAAGAAAGCACAGCAACTATTTATCCTCTTAAAAAAGGAAGATGTATCCTGCAACTGTTGTTTGCTAATGCAAGGATCCAGTTCTGTATGACACATTCAAAAAAGTTGGATGACTGCTCTGAATTTATAAATAGCATTCCTGTCACAAGTAGAAAGTTGTGTGGTCAACTAGAAAAGGCCTGTAGTTATCTAGTATTGTGTATAACTTAGTTACATCTATCTACCACCCTCAGCACAGATACAGACATTTGATTGTACAAATCTCTTAGATTTTGTTCCAGTAGATCATATCACATGCCTTAGAGAGGTTTGTGATATGATCTACTGGATGAGCATGAGCATGTATGAGCACCATGGTTGTAATTGTGAGCACCTTATTAGATATTGAAACTAACAGTGTAATTAGTTGATCCCTCACAGAAATTACAGGAGAGTTTGCTCCTTGAGACCATTTTAGCTGCTCTTGGTGTTGACTTCAGTGGTAAAGTGTCTTAATTTTTTGTTTTTTATTGTTGGATCAAAAGGATTAAATAAATATTCTGTGAAGTTTAAGAGGGCTTGAAATATATTTTATTAAGTAGTAGATGTCACCAGTTTCAAAACAGATATCTTTTAAAATATATATTCATGTGGAAATTATCAAACAGAAGAAGCTTGAATAATGTATCTCTGTGGTTTTGCTAATTAAAATGGAATCAGGGAAAGAAAAGACCTCACACCAAGCTTTGAAAAATCTTATTCAGTCACTTCTCCATGCTACTGAAATTTCAGAAGGAAATCATGATATATACACTTTCAAGGCTGTCTTGCTAGCTATGAGAGCTAGAGACAATTTTATAAACCACAGATTCTCACTTGTCTGAATTTTGTATCTTGAGCTTCATCCAAGAGGTGATATAATTTATTTTCTAAATGGAAACTAGTATATTGTGAGATGTGGAATACTTTAAAGATTGAGTGTTTATTGGCATGTACTAGTCTTTTTGCCAATTATTTGCTTTGCATCTTCTTGTTTTCATACAGTAAATCAGTTCACACACACGCATGCACCCATCTGTACGTGCATGTGTTTGTGTGTGTTTCACTTTAGAAAAGTGAAAACTACATACTGAAATTAACAGATTAAATCTGTATAATTGTCAGGTGCATTGAATATTCTGAATAGTTTAGAGAATGAAAACCAAGGCCACAGTTTGTTCATTGTGTCTAGGTGCTGTTCCATGGATGATGTTACCATGGAGAGAGCTTTGGTTTCCATGACATTTGCTTGCAAATGTTGATGGGCCTTCAACCTAGGAAAGGTTTTGTCCTCCGACATGCATAGAGGATGGTTCAGTATTTCTGTTCAAATCTTTCGTGTTGTGGTTCAGAACACAACAAATTGCAAACATCTCTGTATTTGTATGACAATATTGTCATTCAGGAATTTTACTTTTTCTTTCTTGTTTAGATTAAAATGTACTTATTTTCTTCAGTAATGGTTGTCATATATATTGGGAAATGATCAATACACTAATAGATATTACTGTGCAAGCCCCTTTTGCTGACTTTTTAAAAGCAGCTTGAGATAAAATAGTTTACATATATAAGTGTTGGTGTACTATTTTATATGCCAACCATTTTTCTTTCAAATGGAATTATGACAAATGCTGGTGGCTCTTGCGGTTCTTATAGAAACTATTCTAAATTCAGTCACAAAGGTACTTCTTTATCAATTAAACTGTAAATAATGCTTTCCTCTGTAAATATTTGAATTTCTTCTTCCTGTTGTCAGTTGTTTTATTTCTATTTAAACAAATTCCACAAACTTGGGTATTGATGTTGTTAAGCATGGTGCTGCAGAATAAATAGAGAAGAAAAGAACAAGACTTGAATTAGCAACATGAAATTACAATCTTGTAGTATAGTACGATCTTGTAATACAGTTGTTTTCAGGCTACGCTTCCATAGCACCCTGCTGGCACTAATTTTATTTCAGCCATTCTACAGAATGCTTTAAAAACAAACAAACAAAAAACTTTTATTAAAGTATATATCAAACACACTCTTACAAAAGTAAAAATCACAAAAAAATATACATATTAACTAAAGAAACTTACAACACATAAATAAAGGCAAAAACAGACTTCTACCTTGTTCTTCAATCATGTCAATTATACAACTTCAGCATTTTAATCTAAAGAACTAGATATAGTTGTCGATATCATGTGTTAGTGTCATATTCCACACATTTTGTTGTCTTTTTCCATGAGTCTGTGATACTTTTTGATGGAAGAGCAAAACTTAACTGTTCTATAGGCAGGTTCCATGTCATAAAGAAAATCTTCTCTTATTGCTCTGGCCATCCATTTTGTTCAATCACTCTGTCAAAAATTCATTAGCTGTTAGTCTCTGTAGCTTCTTATGCCACCTTGTTATAAATAAATCTTGTGTGGCTTTCTGCTTTTATGTAATAGTGACTTGTGCCACTGTTACGAATTTCAATAATACTTTAATTTTTTTAATTTGGAGTTCTGAGCAGAATATAAATAATAAGCATTGCCTAGGTTCAAATCTTTTTTTATCTTTTGTTTGTTTGTTTCTCAGTAGCCAGCCATAACTTCCTTACTGGTCTTTAATCCCAGTAGAGATGTACATATGTTCCTTTATTTTTATATCCCCCCCCCCCAGCATAAAGGGGTGATGGAATTACTGTAGTACATATGCTGTATAGGAGTCTTATACCATCTAAATCTGACCCTGATCATAGCTTCTTTTATTCTAACTGAACTGCACCATTTTTCTTTTTTATTCATTATTTTGTTCCTGTTATCCTCTGTTAATTTTTGTCCTATGTCTTTTTCACGGTTCATTTTCAGCCCTAAATTTGGTTCCAGTGTCAAGTTCAGTATGCATTTGTACAAAAAAAGATATCTCTTTTTATCTTGCATAAAGATAAGTAGTTTTTTTTAGTATTGTTTCCTGTCTAGATATTAATCATTGTTTCAGCCTTATTAGGCAGGCTTTGGAAGGTAGCAGTTTTCAGCCAAGTGCCTACTACATGCTCAGTATTTCCCTAAGTTCTTTTTCATTGGTTCTCTGTTTCTGTCATAAAATTCTGTTAACCTGTAGTATTCTTTCTGTTTTAATTTTTCCCACTGGTTTTTATTTAAGATGTTGCATTCTTTGAAACACTTTTTTTGAAAGAAGGGGAGAGTTTACTTGAAGAAACTTCCTCTCCCAGTAGATTACATCCAAATCCTTTCTTTGCTTTTTTTTTTTCTTTAACATATTTCTCTCTAATAGGATAGTTTCTGATTCTGGGTATTTGTATAACTTGCCTTTTGCCCATAATGAATACTTCTTAAAGTGATATGTGAGTGCCTAAGCTAGCCTAAATGCACTGAAGTACTGTATTTCTGTATCAGGGAATCTTCAACTTCCTAAGTCTGGATGTTTTCTATAATACTTTTAACTAGTTGGGTTTTCTTTAAAAAAAAAACACCCAAGCATGAACTTCATAAATTGTAAACTAAGAATCTGAAGTACTATTTTAGGTGACATAATAGGTATCTATTATACTGATAATGGACTTTAAATAATACTAGTAAATGTATACATAAGAAAAGATAAAGTAATTGAGAGATAATCCTAATTTTTATTACTGTTATTTTCCTTAATTTGGAGAAAAAATTATTTTGCCATCTTTTTTCATCTTTGTTAATTATGACTGTCACTGGATTATAATTATAGTTCATTATTTTAGGAACTTTTGGGAATCTAAATACCTAAACACTTAAAACATTTATTGTAAGTCTTAATTCCTGGAAAATTTTGGGTAGTAAGATAAATAGTTGGTGAACTATTAAAGAGCATTATTTCTGATTTTACTAGATTAATATTTAGATCTGATAGCTTAGAAAAGCCTTTTATTACTGAGATTAACTTTATAACTATGCTAATCAAATTGCTTAATAATACTAAATCTACATACATTGATTTTTATTTTAAATTGTCATAGTTTGTTCTGTCCCAACTCTGCATCTTTGTTTGCTAAAGTCCCCAATTGAGACAAGAGACACCCTTGTTTAGATTTAGAACACTTCTGAGATGTTATTGTTTACCCTTATTTTCGCTTTATTTATAGTGATATTTTTAATATGATTTTAATAAAATTCTCCCCTATAATTCTCTTTTCTAAAACTTTAGCTAAATAAGTGTAGTTGTTTTCTCGTTGGCTTCCAGGGTTGCATGTAATGTAGTTCCAATTTGTAAGGATTGTTCTTTCTTTTATAAAGCCTCTTCCTCTAATTATTCCTAATAACAGTCCACTAAGTCTATCTGCCGTGTTTTGATTTAATAAAAAACAGGGTGATAGAATTTTAGCAAGTTTGGATTTCCATTTGGCATAGGAATTGGGACCATTATAGATTCTTGCCATGCTGGGGGAGATTGAGAAAAGCACTTCTGACTATTGCTATCACCTGAGCCGCAAGCAATAGTGATGCCTTCAGAATCACCTGTAAAGAATGCATTTGTTATTTTTGGGGCAAAGAAAAAAAATCCATACAGGGTTAAGTGCCCTCTGACTTCCTGAACTCAAGACCCCATGACAAAAGTACTTTTGTCTTGTTTGAATTCTGTTTCAGTTCATTGGTCTACATACAGACCATTGCTGCTTTGGGACAGTGGTTGAGCACTTCCACCACCTTCCCTGACTCAGAAGGAATGGAGAGAGACTTGAGTGTCATCCATGTATTGCTAGCACCTCACTCCAAGCTCCTACTGATCTGTCCCTGTAGGTTCATATGAATGTTGTACAGCCACTGAGAGATAATGGAGAACCCAACAGGGCTCCATTACTTTTGTCTCTTTCTTAATAAAAGTCATCCATCAGGGAGGCCAGGACAGTCTCTAGTTTTGCCTGAAACAAGATTGAAATCTGTTTCCTCCAAGTATGCCTGCACTGGCATAGCCATTACACTTTCCGTCACCTTTCACAAAAAGGAGATAATAGCAACTGAATGGTAGCTGTTTAATGCCTCAGAGTCCAGGGATGTCTTCTTAAGTACCACTTTATATCTAGAACCACTTTATATCTGGTAATTAATGTTTGGTATAGTGAATGCACTATTTCTTTGCAGTGGGAGTTAAAATGTAATTTGTCTTTTATCATCCCTTTCTTACTCAGAATCTTCAGCAGTTGGTCTTGTTGTGGGTAATATGCAACCATTAAGACTAGTAGCCATGAATAATCTTCCCTTAGTTGCCTTTTTGTTAAACTGATTGTGCTTTTTAAATGAAGCTTATTTAGAAGTATAACATTCAGTTTCTAAAAATGGATAAGGTATTTAATGGGTACCCTTGTAGAGGCCAGCTGTAAGAATTTCAAGTATTTTAATTTATTACATTTGTTCTGCCTCTTTTTGAAGCATCTTTCTTCTAGACTTTAAGTTTCCCCAATCCTGTGGGAGGTGCTAAGTTAACAGGCTCTGGTTTAAGATTATTCAGTTAATATTAGATTTTGATAAAAGTCTTCAAGAGTTTTGTCTTATTGCTGGCTGTACTATAAGTTCTTAAATGAAAATTGTTCTCGAATATTTCATTTTTAGAGAACTCCCACTGCTATAGCTTTTGAATTATGTTTTAGCAATAAAAATATAATGTTACATGTGATCACTTCTAAATTAACTTTCTGCCTGTTGAAGACAAATTTGCTCCTATGGAATTAACCTAAGTAAGCTTACATTTAGCGTTTTCAATTTCATCCTTGATCTGAGTGTATGAATTTAATGTAATTAAAACTCATCATTGCATAATTATATGCTAGAATATGCATTTTGAAAAGAGTTTTGTTTCTTTGACTGTTCAGAGAGATTATGTGAGTCAGAGTTGCACAATATTTTATGAAGAATATGAACCATTAGTGGCAAGCACTTGTGATGATTAAAATAGTTTATATCTTGTTTTCTGCAAATCTGCAATTATAATTGGGGTTTTTCATTTTTGAACAATATACAGGGTGCTTTCTTGGCCAAGTGGGAATCTGGAGACCTAGTCTGGGAGTCTTAGTCTGTGGTTGGTTGTGGTAGAGTAAAGATGCTCTTGAATTCAGTTGGGTAAATCCATGTAGATTTTTAGGCAGCAGTGTGTAAGACTTGCTGTGTCCTTCTACCAGATACCGGACTTAACTACAGGAGCAGAAATTTTAACACTCAGCCATTGAAGCAAGGGACCTTTTTGCTCTTTCCAGTAAACAGGTTCAACTGCTAAAAGTTGATTGTTGTAGCAGATTAGTTGACAGATGAATGAAGTAAATTGAAGGTTTCAATAATGAGCAGGAAAAAAGTGCAACCCTACATGTTGAACAACAGTAAAAGGTTTACAAATTTCTTAGAGGTCAGATGGACTTGGCCCTCATCATCATTTAGTCAGTCACTTTACTGAAGATTTTAACCCTTTTCCTTAATGGTGTCTATGGCTGCTTATTCATTCATTTTGCACTCTCTTCCTGGGAAGAGTCCTGTGTTGCCTGTATTGCTGAGCTGGATCTGGAACACTCCTTTGTTAATGGACATGAGGAATTATTGTATGATAGCGTTTAGGTGTAGCTGAAGAATATGCGCAATTGGAGCCTGAATACTATAAAGAAAGCTCTGTAAAAAGGTAATATCTGTGGGAAAAGTTTTTAAACATGAAGTGGCTAATTGGTTTCTCATCTGTATCTCACTTGTATAACATGATGGTTCTGTCCCTGGAAACCACTCTGTGAAACCATTATGTGATTGTGGGTTCCTGTAAATTACTTTCAGTAGCTGGCATTTTTGCAACTGGATTTAAGGAAAACTACTCTATGTAAAGTATTACAGAAGAGATTGCTGTACGTATAGTCTGTTCTTTAGCTTGCCTCAAGATGGTCGGAAATTTGCAAACAGCTTTTTGCTGTGAATTAAATGATGCACATACTGTATCTGTATAGAGGAACACATTGCGAGCTGTGCTGTTGCTCGCAATTATTCCCTTGGCCTCTCACTTTTAAAGTGGCAAAACTATTTGACTTGATAACATTATAGTTTTGTGACAACTGCGGAACATTTGCCATTTCTGCTGTAGGTTAGCATCTTATGTACCTTGATGTCTGTGTCTCCTCCAACTCTCTAAATTGAGGTGTTAACTAATGAATTTCTATCAGATATGGTTTATGTTGTTTTGGATCTTTCCCCTAGTCAGATCATTAGAGGGCTGTTCTTAGCCCTCACCTTAACTTTGGGCAAACTTACAAACTGAGTTGGTTTGGAGCTTTGCCACTTCACTTTTTCCACGTCTGCTGTTTGTCTAGTTTGGGTGCTTCTTTTTGTATTTGTCTCTCCTCCTAAATTTACCCTAAAGCATTCTGATACAGGTGCCAGGCCATTTGTTTCTTTTTAAATTTATGTCAGAGGAACAGGGTTTGCAGACAAGTGATTCGGCTTCCCTCAGTTTACCAGTCTCCATTTTTCTAACACTGATTGTTTTTGTAGCTGCTGTAAATTTGAAGGTAGTCAGCTGTGAACTGACCTATCAAATAAATAATGGATTAATTATAATATTTAAATTAAAGTAGCTATGAAGAAAATTTATTATGTTTTTTCATGCTCAGTGGAATATTGAGAGAAGCTATTAGTAGGGTATTGAAATGAGATATTTAATGAGGCCTACGCTCCAAGTTTTAAATTATGGTGTACAGACATTTTAAGCTGTAATTACAACTATAATGCGCTATAAAAGTGTACTGATCTTGTGGCTGTTGCTGGAAACCTCAGTGAAATATCTCATATTCCGGTACTGTAAATATTAACAGTGAATCCTGTTCTTTGTTGCCTCTCCTGTGCAGCCAAAGCTGTGCTGTGTAGGCAGAAGAGGGCACTGTTGGAAGCCTTGGGAAAACTGTAGGCTTAGCGAAGCACAATACATAAAACCTTTAAAAAGAGGAGAAATTCTTCCTAGCAGCCTTGTGACTGTGGGATGGCAGATTGGAGTGGGAAGGAAACACACCAAACACAAAATAAGTGAATGAGGCGATAGCGATGGGATGAACTCTGGTGATTTTTAATAACCAGTGTTCACAATCTTTTGTTGTTGTTGTTGTTCATGGTTAATAGAACCACATGTATACAAAACTTTATAAGTGTCTTTTATTAATATATGATAGATTACGTATCCCTAACTGATCATTATATTTGCATTCACTACCACATTCACTTTGTGTTCTCCTCTGGGTATATTCTAGACAGTATTACTCTTCCCTAGCAGAAAAACTGCATTTAGTAAGCTTTAAATTTGTACGAATTTGGCTAAATTCGGACAGTGAATCGAATGTTGGCACATTCAAAGACTGACATTTGAATCCGCATAGAATGTTTGGATACATATGTATGAAGCTTCATGTGGGATTCGTATGGGATTGAACATTCGTATCAAATACGAATCCTACCACATTTGAGGGGCATGCTTTTGAATGAATATGAATTTTCTTGCATTTGATTAGATATGAATTGAATACAAAAAAAAAATTAAAAAATAAATCTGTGCATATCCCTACTGTCTATAGCAGAGTTTCCCGGTCAGATGCACTCAATTGTTATAGGACCATGTCTGTCCGAGCCGGTATGATCAATGATGAGGGATTAGAGGAGGTTTAGCTTAGTATCTCAAGGCCACCACACTTAGGGAGGCAGTACTAAAGAGTAAGGATCTGTTGAGAAGTATGTTGCATTGAATAAATGATAGTATTATAGTAAATGAAGTTTACTAATTAATGTATGAATCTGTTTCTTAATATTCCAATTAGCAAGAATAAATCTCCTACATTTGAAAATAACTTTCCTAAGCTACATACATATTATGTGACTCTTTCCAGACTTGGCCTTTTTCTAGAATACATCCCAGAATAGAGGCAAGAAATATAAATGACAATAACAGATTGAGTGGTTTTTCTGTCTCTATTTTTTAAAAATTGGGTTGTGGCTCAGTCATTGTGAGTAAATAATATGTGCTGTGTTTCATTTCTTACTACCCTTACTGTTAAATTGCTGAGGTTAAAAACAATGGCAGTATGTAACTGTAATTGTGTGAGAGGAAAAATAACATTTCTATGCTGTGTCAAGTTAGGTTGAGTCTCCCATTTTTCCAGATTCCAAGTATGCTATTCCACTTATGGAATTCTGTATGTTTCAGAGGTATAAAGCTTATATGGAAACATACTGAGGGAATCAGTAGGATTCTAGTTTCATTTGGAAGTAAGTTGTTGTCCATCAAATCTATCTCTCTTTGGTCCCTTATTTTAAAAAAGAAGTAAGGGAGGGTGGGGCCATTTATGGCTTATCTCTTTTGGCCAGATTTTTAATGTTAAACAATCTAAAATTAATTTTTAAGGTTTACTTTGAAACTTTGAAACCCCTTTAATTCTACCCCCCACCCCCACTGTAATAACTCTGTTATTATAGTCATGTAAAAGCTGCTATTATATTTGGATTTTCAATCTATTGCTGGAATTTTAGGCTCAAAGGGGTATTTCCAAAAGAAATGATGTTTAATTGTATTGGTAAGTATAATGTAGCCTGGAGCTGGTACAGTTCAATGGCGGAATTGAACTGAGCTGAATTCTCCATTTACCAATGTTTTATTACTCAATGAAATAACCTCTTCAGTGCCTGGGGCTGTTGTGCTTGGTGATTAGATAT
Source organism: Aspidoscelis tigris stejnegeri (assembly GCA_023333525.1). NCBI lineage: Eukaryota > Metazoa > Chordata > Lepidosauria > Squamata > Teiidae > Aspidoscelis > Aspidoscelis tigris. The sequence goes on from JALMGA010000001.1 coordinate 102,480,687, forward strand.
ATGGTTGCTTTTCCTGTCATTTCTGAGTCTGATTGGCTGCTGTGTTTCTTTGTCCTTGATCTTTTTGTCGTCTGTTGTCAGTTTATGTGGAGTTCTTTCCTATTTGTTTATTAACTGTTAGTCTTGTGAAAAGCACTGTGGTAGGAAGCTCTTGCGTGCCTATTTAGGATGCTTGGTTTATGGCTGTCAGATACAGTGTGACAAAACTAATTCCCATATTGTTTGGCTTTTGACTGATCACTTTGCTTGATTTCAGATTGCTTCTTTTGTTAGGTTTTTCATTGATTCTTGACTGTTTGTACTGATTGTTATCAGAATGCTAGACTTATAGGTATTCTCTTGCCTACTTTGATAGTCTGGTATCCATTCGTTGCAAAAAAAAAGTACAGAAGCTTCACTGTGCCTTTTGATTGCTAGCTGATATTCATGGATGTGTTCTGACAGTCTTCTGCTGATTTGTCCCTTTCAACTGTTTTCACTGTCTTGGCATTTAATTCTGTAAATTACTTTGCTTTTTCTCATTTTTGATGTTGGTTTTAGTGTGCTTTGAAGAGATTTTGTAGGTTTGCAAAAGACTAGTATTGTGCATGATTATAACAATTTGTCTGTGGTTTTTGAGCTACCTGTTGATGGTCTATGAAAACCACAGATGATCACTTTCTTAGCACTGAAGATGTTAACCTAAATGGGTCATGAAATGTTTTCAGGTGAAGAGCTTAACTCAAAGAAACTTCAACAACTCAGATCATAATTATGGGTAGAAAAGAAAAGGCTTTAGGTGAATTTGAAAAAAAAGAGGGTCATGTTGGGTTGCAAGGCCCCTGTCAATGGGTCCTCTTGCCATTATTGCTGTAATGCTTCACATAAATATACATTTTAATGGGATGTTCTTTCTGTAGTATTCACATTTATTATTATTATTTGTATTCACATTAATGTTTAATGCTACTGCTGATATGGTCACTGAGCAGAGAGAATTTTCAGGTGCTAGTTGCCTAAATGTGTATTTGGTAGCATAAGAAACAAAATCAGGGACAAATAAATGCCAGGTGCATCTTCAGTAATGAACTGTGAGATTGCAGTTGAAATATGAAAAAGAGGGAAAGGATTCATAAATATTGGGCATTGTATTTGTATAATTTGGTGCAGGAAAAAGCTGGCAAGTGAGTCCTATGCAGCATTAGTCACTGGGCACTGAAAGAACTAATGGAAGCTAGAACGGTTATAATTTGAATGTTTTGTTCTTTTTGATGCTTCTTTTTTTGTAGACTATCAGAGTGAATTTTTCTCAGATATGCTGGTGACAAAGACATTTATATAATTTGAGGTTATCACAAGTTAAATTATTCAGTGAAATCCGCACAAAACCTTCTATAAACTGATTCTTGTGTTTCTGTTCCATTTTGTAACATGCTTTTTCAGCCATTTTACCCTCAAACACGCAGGGAAGTAGGTGACATTGAAAGAATCTTGACCCAAAGTCACTCCGGGGACTCTGCAAGGGTTCAAGCGGAGGTCTCCCCAGCCTCAGTGCAGCCTACAGTGGTTTTGCATAATTTAATCTAATTGACAGTTGGATACTCTCCAACTAGAATTTTATGATTGTTAAGCCACACAGAGCAAAAAAAACTTAAAGTTTAATATATAAATGGGACACACAGGAAAGCATTGCTGTATATCTCCAAAACTAAAAACAACCGCTAGTATCTTGTGTCCTGAGACGTTGCATTTTGACATCTGCTGCTGGGAGTCTTTTAATTGTTAAAGTGGCAAGAAGATAAATTTCTATCTTGCAGCCATCTAGGGGCCAAAATAGATAAGACACCTTATAAGAGGCAGTTGTATGAATGCCCTTTTAAGAACTGATTATGGGCATGTGGTATGCTTTTTAAAAATTTTTTTGCAAGTATGGGCATTAAATTCAGGACTCCAGGACCAGATCAGGGCTTTGACGGCTGGAATAGAAGTACCTTGATCCTTTCTCCAACAGTAGTGTCCATCAAAATAGCCTCTTTTCCCCTATACCTTATCTATAGGGATATTTTATTTTTTAAAAATCAATATGTTTGGTTTGGTTTGAATATAAACAGGTGCAAATGTTTCCAACAGCTTGTTCCAATTAGTTTGAACTAAACCAAGTGAAATAAATTTGTATTTCGTTCTTAAATGTGAACTTTCTAATAACAGCCTGCTTATATATTACAGTATAATAATAATTCTTTTAAAATTACTTATTACTTTTGTACTGAGAATGTAAGTTACAGTTCATGGAACATTGTGTCACTGAAGTTCTTTGTAACTAGGAAAAATCAAAGAATCCCCCCTCCCCGGCATCCTGTATATGTTTTCTATATAAAATATAAGGTTAACTGTATTCTTGGGACCCTTGTGGTTGTTTGAGTTTCCTTGAAGGGTTACTAGGAACTCCTTGTGGAAAACTAAACCAACTGTTGTTTGTTCTACTCAAAATGAGGTCTTCCATTTTTATTTGAATCGTTTGGGCGTTTGATAAGATAAACAAGCATTTCATTTTAAAAGTCTTGATCTTATTTGTGCTGTATTATAAGTTATACATGTAACATTGCAGGAATGTTATTCAAATTGCAACTTTTAAATTAACATGTTGAATTTAAAACATCATATCTTATATTGGATTCCATTAAAGGACAACATAATATTACAAGTTTTCAGGAAGTTATTTAAAAATATTGTCACTGTATCCTACCATTTCTATCATTTTAATCCCCAGAAGATAAAATAGAACGTCTAAATATTTTATTGCATTTTGCATTTTATTTCAGTATTTAAATGTTTTATCAATAAGCTTCCCTAAGCACTGTCAGATAATAAAGCAGGGCATAAAAGCAGTTATAACTACATAAATCTATCTGGAAAGAAGCATTTTCTCTTCGTTCTGCCATAAACTATAAGTGAAGGTAACTCTGTGTTCAGCTGTTAATGTGTGCACATTTCGATTTGTTTGCAAAGATGTGAAGGAAAGTGATAGTGACAGTGATACCCCATGTGTAAGACATTGCTTTGCTTTTCTCACTACACAAATCTATAGGTGGCTTTTGTTTTCAGAAAGATTGTCATGACCTTCAAGTCCAAGGCTGCATTCAGATGTCACTTTATCTGGCTATATTGGGATATTTCAAAATAAAGCATAGATATTTCATAATATCCATGCCTTTTCTGGGGTATCTAAATAAGTGACCTACATCTGGAATGCAGTCCAGCAGTGACCTGGACACTTAGTTTTAAGCTACAGCCATCAACTCAGAGGTTGGAATGGTTTTGTTAGTCAAGACTAGATTAGATGCCAAGGTACCAGGATCCATGGAACCAGATGCAAAACAGTCTTAAAGTGAATATAAGGAATTGAAGGTTTTCCAAAATTCTGTAGCGGCCCGATGGCATAGTAGTAGAAGAAGAGCTGGCTTTTCTTACCCATTTAAGGGGACTCAACATGGCTGACAATGCTTTCTATTCTTCTCCCACAACAGAACACCCTGTGAGGTAGATGGGGCTGTGAGAGCTCAGAAGACAGCTGTGACTAGCCCGAGGTCACCTAGCTGGCTTCATGTAGGAGTGTGAAATCAAACCTGTTATTCCCAGATAAGAGTCTTAACCACTAGACAAAACTGGCTCACTAGGGATTCAGGACTCAAAAGGACTTAGTATGCTTATACTTTGTCACTTGCTTGGATCACCTGGTGATGTTGCCTTGCCTTAACAGTTCCAATGCAGAACTGAATAAGGAGACTAGAAGTGGGTTATATGACAGCTGATAATAGAACTGATATACTGAAGGTAGGAACCAGATTTGGGGCCTGAGCACACTCAACTTGTTAATCAAAAGGCTATTGGTTTTCACAGGTTTGTAAAAATATAAGACATCTATAGATAATCTAGTTTCTGTGGTTACAAGTCACTCTGAACCTGCTCTGCCAAATGTCGCTTCGGGAAAATGTCTACCCAGTGGTTCTCAGACGGATGCAGCAGCCTACGAGTGGGTATGTGATGGTGCAGGTTGCTGACATGACCAATAGGTGGCTCTTTTGCATATATAGGGCAGCAGGCCCCAGCAGAGTTCCCCATTCTGCATCTTGGGAGAGTGGTTAATTTTTTCCCCAGGAAAAAATGCTTCAGAGAGATGGAGAGGGAACTTACTTTGTCCTCCTGCCCCCCTTCCGGCAGTTATTTAAACATTAGTGATAAACCCCTCTTCTGCAATTCGTGAACTTGAATGTGTCAAATGCTTTAGTTTTCTCTTGAACTCGTTTTTGAGGTGATGGTGTAGCTGCACGGATATGCATTAACTGAAAATTAGTGCATTCACTGAACATTTCCTAACAAGGCACCACAGCTTCATTTCCTACCACTATCTCTTTATGCTTGCTTACACTGGGTCCCATTTTGCATCCCTTTTAGTCTTATGGAGTTATTTTAGGATTTGCTTGAGTCTTGTCCATGCTACTGCATATTTTGAACTCTAGAGAATAAATGATGTCTCAGTTGTTTTGTAGCACTTTTAAAAAGAGTTTTTATTTGACATATAGAACATATACACATTAAAAAAAGGTAGAGGCTCAAGTTCATTAACCATTATTACATTAATTCTTGCGGGAACCTTTTAAAGGGTTCATCTGTATGGGCATTTCCCTGATTTTGATGGAAGTGATTCAGCAATCCATCCCATTTGGCCCTTGACAAGTCAAAGATATTAAATCCTTCCATTCTTTGCAGCAACAATATGCTTTTTGATGCTTCTTTTTTTGTAGACTATGCTACTTCCTTGCATATTTTGAACTCTAGAGAATAAATGGTGTCTCAGCTGTTTTATAGCACCTGGATATTTATTTTAAATGTAAGCAGCTATGGCAGGATAATGGTATTTTAAAAAATACACATTCTTGGATGTGATGGTTAATGCATTCTATAGACATTAGATCAGAAGAGATAATTTTTACCATTAAGTTGCTAAATCGTTCTGTTGTGTTAAGCAGATATGAACTGAGATACAAAATGTTTGCTTTTGACACTACTCTGTCCAAGGAAAGTTACATCAAAAGCAATATTTAAAACAAATGTAGTAAAACAACAAATGACAGTGCCTGAAATGGAAAAGGAAGCTGATTTACCCAAAGACTTGAGTAAAGGGATGTGTGTTGACCAGACATCTGAATCTATTTAGTGAACATGCCCAACACACCTAAAAGGGGAAGCTATTTCATAGTCTGGGGGCTATCACTGAGAAGGCCTCTCATGCACTCCACCCCTTTAACTACTGAGGGTGGTACGGAATTAAGTCACAGGCAGGTCTCTATGGGAGGAGGTGTTCCTTAGGTATTTGGGTCTCAGTCCATTTAGGGCCTTATAGGTCAGTGTTAAACCTTGAAGTGGGCTTACTAAAGAGTTTTCAGCAAGTGCAGTCATTTTAGGATTGGCTCAATTTGTGTCAGGGCCAGCAATTCTAGTCTCATTGCTGCATTCTGCATAGGCTACAGATTCTGAACTCTCCAAGGACAACCCCATGTAAAGTACATTGTAATATTCCAATATGAAAGTTTCCAGTGCATGGTTCACTGTACTCAAACAGTTTCTGTCCAGAGAGACCTATAGTTGTTGAACCAGCCAGAGTTGCTAGTAGGCGCTCCAGGCCATCCCTTCCACCTGAGCATCAAGTATCAGTGAAGAGGAGTGCTTCCAGGTTTCACCCCTGTCCTTTCCAGAGCAGTAGAACCCTTTTAAGACCAGAAGACCTTCCTACCTCATGGACTCAATACCACTCCTCTCATCTTGTCTTACAAGGTTGTTGTGACAAGGGAGAGGTACAAAAACATTATATGAACATGAATACAAATAAACATACTTCACCTGTAACAGGCTTAGTTTAGTATGCTCTGTTAAGTTTGCACAACTTTCTTGTCCTTTTTCATATATCTGATGTACTCTTGGAAACTATAATACATGGAAACAGAGTTGTACTGTCCTGATCTATTACTCTGATTCATAAACTGTGGTCCTCCAATATTCCTGAATAACTCACACCATTCCATTGGGGGCTAGCATTGAACACTTGGTGGAATGCTGGAAATTGTTGTTCAGCAACAAGTGTAGGACCAGTTTGATAACCTTGATATAAGAGTGGCATATACTGCTCAGAAGCATTTCTGTTTGCAGAAGAATTTCTCTATCCAACTCAAGTTAAATAAGTATGTATTTGGTTGAACATAATATTTCTACCTCATTTTAAATGTGTGGACATACGTTTTTGAAATGATATTTAAAATTACAGATGCCAACCTTTAAATATATTTTTAAATGTTTAGCATATATGTAACCTGTAATGATACAATAGATGATACTTCTTTAGATACCGTAATTTGTGTTTTCATCATTCCATTACATTTATGAATTGAATAGTTATATTTGGAACACATGCACTTTGGGGTAGTTGCAGAAGTATTCATCATTAATGTGCAATTGGTGTTTGTTATTTTTAGTGCATGCCTTCATAAGTTTGGGTTATTTTATTGAAACATTGCATCTGATCCTTGTGTGGTGTTTATCATTGATCCTCAGATATTCCCCCAGCACAGTGTTTCCCAAACTGTGGGTCGGGACCCACCTCTAGGAAATTTAACCGTATTTGAAATAACTTTTTTGATGTAATTATTTAATTAAGTAATAAAAAAAATTGTATTAAAACTTTGTTATTTGAAAAGTCCTTTATTCATATTGGTAATGGTTAAATTTCCTAGAGGTGTGTCCCAAGTTAGTAAACTTATATTAGATGGGTCGTGGCCCAGACAACTTTGGGAACCACTGCTCCAGCAGATTAACAATGCCAAAGGAGAATATATTTTGCATAAAAGGCTTATAAAACTTCTTACAGTCTGGTAACCATGTTCTTTGCAGGCACTGTTTCTCATGCTTCCTGATTCTTGCTAAAGCATCAACTTGAAGTTTGGAATATTGTAGCACAAGTGTCGTCCTCTCAGATATTTAACAGGTGTCAAATACTGGCTTCTTTAAAATCAAATAAGTTTAATTCTTCTTAATTTTTTTAAAGAAATACAAGCCTGGACGATGTGATGACATTTTGAAATGGAAGCCTCCCAGTCTGAATTCAGTGGATTTTCGCCTAAAAATAGCAAGAGTTGGTGGAGAAGGGTATGTAAACTCTTCCCATTCATCTTATATATTAGGCCTGATGCCTGAAAAATACCGAGCTTGGCGGAGGAGTGGGCTGGTAGAAGAAAGGGTGTGCTTCAGGCAATTGACTGAGGATGAGGGAACAGGGTAGAAAAAGACTGTGAGATAGAGTAATACAAGGAAGGGACAAAAAGGAGACCCAGAGACCCAGACCTTATAGGGGATGTATGGGTAAAGAGGGCAGAGAATGGAGGAGAGGAAGGATTAGTAGAGAAATGAAAGGCTAAGCAGAAACTGAGCCCAGAGAAAACTCTCACATGGGCGTGGATTACAAAGTGATTTATTTCAGTTCATTCTATATGTAAAAATGTACAATGACTTCTTGTTTGGTGGGATGTAATTTAATACTGATAGTAGTTGTTGAAGCCATAAGTAAATTGATAGAAGGGTTTGATGTACAAGGGGCTGGATATTTTAAGAACTAGCTGAATCTTTTGCTAATTGCTAAAAATTCTCTAAAGCAAATAAAGATGTATCGTTTGAACATGCTCCTTCCCTAAATTTAGGGCTGCAAAATTAATGGATAGTTCGTTCATAATAATGATCATTATTTTCAAAATGATTTGTACATTGAAACAAATCAGGACAACAACAAAAATTAATAAAAGAATAGCACAATAGCCAACAAATAGAAACTGTTTATATTTTTCGGTTTGTGGGCCAAGGCTGCACATAAATTATAAAAATAAAATAAAATATTGTTCAGAGGACATTTAAGATTCCCAAATCTTGAAGTAATAGCCAGGCATAGATGTTATAGAGTTATTTTTATTTAAATATGTGATAAATGATCTCCATTATAGGCTTCTTATATTGAGTTATTAAAATGTAACCCTTTGTAAAGGTTCTATTGTAAAAGTGGCATATTATTTTTTTCCCCCCTAGAAGTTCAGTAGTAAAGCAATAAAGCAAATTGACTGAAATCCTTGTATGAAATGCTGTAATTCAAACTGATACAGTATCCAGGTCATCTCATTTGGTTCTTGTAATTTTGAAAATGGATAGCATCAGAATTAGGTACATTTGAAAAGTATTGCTAAGAACATTAAAGTTTTGAGTGATCAGCATTAGCATTAAGTGATATGTGGTTTATAATTAGTCTAGTTTTCTCAGTTTACAGGTAATGAAAAGATTCCTCAGAATAACTCAGACGTGTCAGTACAAGTATCAGAATTTTGACATAAAATCTTGTTTGACATGCATTTTAGCTATTGTTTATCCTAAATTTGAGGAGCTGGTGTGTTTGTCATATTGGTTTCTTATTTGCTGAACATATTTCAAAAGAATGCCAAAATCGTTATGTGATTCCAGGAAAGAGCTGAAGTTCTATTAGAAAACCCACATACAGCCAGACCTCTGTATCTGCGGGGGATACGTTCCAGGTCCTACTGTGGTTAATGAAAAATGGTGAATATTTCAAAGACAGGAAATGCACTCAGTTTTCCATAATTCCTGTGAAATCCTAGCTGAAAAAGCTTTATATTCTTCTTCCCACCACAGATCCCCTGTGAGGTAGGTGGGGCTGTGAGAGCACAGAAGAAGAAGAGTTGGCTTTTCTACCTCACTTTTCTCACCCATTTAAAGTGGCTGACAAAACTTTCTGTTCTCCTCACAACAAACACCCAGTGAGGTAGATGGGGCTGTGAGAACTTAGCAGAGAGCTGTGACTAGCCCAAGGTCACTCAGCACTTCATGGAGGAGTGTGGAATCAAACCCGGTAATCCCAGATAAGAGTCCGGCTCCCTAACCACTAGACAGAAGGGGCTCAAAAGCTGTTAAGAATTGGTTTGCCCACAGATGTGATTCTGTTTGATGCAAACTGAAATGGAATGAAAAGTTCATGCACATCCCTATTACTGTATTTTCTGGCATATAAGACTACTTTTTAACTCAGGAAAATCTTCTCAAAAGTTAGGGGTCGTCTTATATGCCGGGGGTCGTCTTCTTATATGGCAAGTATATCCCAAACTCTATATTTTAACTGGAAAGTTGGGGGTAGTCTTATATGCCCAGTTGTCTTATAAGCCGGAAAATACGGTACCTATTTTACCCTTGACACCTCTTCAGAAGAAGTAAATGACAAATCACATATGTATCACTCAAGAAAATTCTTGTGGATGGCTCTGCATAGTCACTAGAATTGGACCATGGGTGTTTTTCCACTGTCACCATTAATGGGTACTTAATGGGTACTTCTAGTGACAGTGGAAAAATACCCCATATTTAATAGTATACTCCCCTACTATGAATATTGAAGGTGGTTTTTTTCTATTTCACTTTTGACATCTCAGTACAAATGTTGCAAATTTGTAGTGTTTTAAACATTTCTTTAGCCTTCCAAAATAAGTGTTTTAACTGAGATATTTTTATTGGGCATATGCATAATTTTATTGTGGTTTGCTAACATTCAAACCCAGTCACTTGCTCAGGGATTTTATTGGCAGTTTCATCTTGCTTTCCATATTCTCATTGTTCTATAACCTTTAAAAAAATTTTTTTGTCTGCAATGAGTAAATAGTGACAAAGTTCTGATCAATTCAACTCTTCTCAGAGTCAGAGCAAGCGCAAGTATGATTAAGCGAACCAAGTAATGCATGCTGAAAATGGAGAGGATTCATTACAGCATTTTGTATGACCAAGCGAGGAACTTAAGCCCTTTCTGGATTGGATTTTACTCCAGATTATATTCTGGAATAAAAACCTGCCATCCCCATGTTGATGTAGATTATGGTAGACCCCACCCGAGGCCCTCCATAATTTGTACCGGCATGTGAATAGCTGGTCCCTATTCTTGAAAGTAATCTGAAATTACAGCCAGTGCAGAAAGGGCCTTTATCTCTTTGTCAGTTGTCTCTATGAAAGTGTGGGGAATATTTAAAGCTACACATAATCAGGAATTTAGTCAGTTAGTAGCTTTATTACAATCATAGATCAGTAATAGTTGTCAATAGCGGTAAGTGTTAATGATATTATGATTTAACATGTTGGGAACTTTTCTTAATTGCTATTGAACAGAACCTAGTAAGTTGAAAGTAACGTAGTCATTCTGATCAGCAAGCAAAAAGGCAGAATTAAAAATCTGAAGAGTTGTCCTGAAGCCCATTTACAGTATGCATAATAAACTGCAGATATAAATTGAAATAAAAAGGACAATACTTTGCTTAACGGTGATCAGAGCAGCTTCATTGCCCAATGAAATACTCAGAGGATCTTTATATGTGAGCTTTCCAATTATAAGCTTCTACTCAGAAGGAAATTTTATCAGCAAGAACCAAGGGAGCTCACCCTACTGAAAGAAAGTTTGACTTAAACCAAAAATTGAAAAAGGAAATATTTCCAAGCTTGTTATTCCAGGCTAAGTATGTCAGTTTCAGGTAAGAGCTTGATATTAGTCACACAGTGAGGGGTAATCAGAAATTTATTCTTCAGTAAGGCTTCAGGAATTTTGATTGTAGAATATTTTCATGTATCTCCTTTCCCCCTTTATCTTGTAGCCCTTGGACAATATACAGCTACTGATGCTTTGATGTGAATCAACTCATGATTAGACTTTTTTAAAAAAATTAAAATTATTGTCTTCCCACTTGGTATTGTGTTCCTCTCTAGTGGGATATACTTTTGCTTTTCTTTCCCTTCTGATGTGTGTTTTTTTAACACGGAAAACAACACTGACTCAATTATCTGTTCCAGTGTTGTGATTTTTGTACTGCCTTGGTTTTTGTACTGCTGCCCTATGGTTCTTAAGCTAAAGAAGCTTCTGACTTAACTAGTCTTTTTTGTTTTTTTCAGTTGAAGGGGATAGTGGAAAGAAAACAAATCAGCATGGCATAAATGTGGAATTCCAAGTGACTTAATGAAGTAAACATTAAATTTTCCCAAATCGCAAAATGCAACTGGTCTCTGGGTTACTAATGAGCTTAATATTCAGGAAGAAATGATGGTAAAAAGAAATAAAATTAATGCTAGAAAGGAAGGAACATATTCTGAGAATATATGTGAAATAGCTTTGTGAAAGATGTTTACAGTCTTTCCATAGGAACAGAGCCTCTAGTAAGTAGATACAGCGTTCTGCTGCCTTATTGGTTGTGTTATTTTTCTTCAAAATCTCTCTCTTATCTCTACCATATAATGGGAAGAGGGCTTGATCAAAATTACGGTGCAGAACATCTGGGAATTGAAGGTTCTGTGCAGTGTCTCAGGCATTCTGAGGAGTGTGCTCTTCTGAACAGAAATCTCTGATGGTTGTCCTGGGATCTGCATTCTTCTGTCACTAGCAGGCCCAATTTTGCTTTTACCTTTCACATGTTCTCTTGTTCTTATTTGAGTCCCAGATATTTCTCTTGATTCTTATATTTTTTCCTCCCTACGTTACCATCACTTGGGATCACTAAACTTGTCATTGCTTCTTTCTTGCTTTTGTACTGCCAGGATATTGGGTAGATTGTTTGCTAATCTGGATATGGATATCCCCATGGGATCTTGATTCTGTTCTTCTCAGCCACTTTTTTGTTTCACTGTTTCCCTTTTAGCCTTTGGGATGTTCAACCTGTACTTATTGCAGATGTTCCTGCACTCAATTCCTGCCATTTGGTTGTTCCACATTATATATGCCTTTTCTGCCAGCATCTTGCACCCAGCTACTATTCGCTGGGCTGTCTCAGAGACCTTTTTGCACATTGTGCAAAAACAGATTACTCAGTGGTAACTGGGAGGTGTTGTTGTCTTTTGCCTTAGGTAGTTAGGATGGTAGCCATCTGTGTGTTCATGCAGTGCTGTTGGCTTCTTTAACCAGTATGGGTGGATCATGTCTGGGCCTGGTGCTCTCCAGTTCTTTATATGTGTGACCTGTTGTTGAATGTCTGCTTTTGTAATGATAATTGATTCCTGCTGTTGCTGATGGCACAGAACTGCTCTTAGGCTTGTTAGCTACTGGGCACTGATGTTATGATAGTGCCCAGGTTTCTTTTTCTCATATGTTTTTCCAGTCTTCTTCACTTTCAAACTTTTGGTGGATCTGCTCTTAATAGCCTATCATCTTGCAACTGATAGTATATTTTACGTGACTCTTCAGAGAAGGGAGTACTTATCCTTTTGGCCTCTGCTTTGCTATTATATCTCTTCAGTTGGTGGCCAATGCCACAAGATTTTATGCAGCAGGGCTTCAGTTTTGGAGATATCTATTTCCTGATAGTTTCTTCCTTCTTAATCTTTACATTCTTGTAGAGCTGTGTTGGCTTAGTGACATTCTTGTGTTTCTCTTATAATGGTTTCCAGTCTTAGCCTCCAAGGGGGACACTGTTTGAGGCCTTGGTTCTTATAACCAAGCATATCTAGAATCACTGTAGCTGTTGTATATTCCAGTGTGTTGGTTTTGGTTATGTTGGTAGTTAGGGTGGTTTGTATTGCTGTGTTGGCATTTGCCTGTATATCATCCAAAAGTAATTTTTTGCTAGGCTTAGGTATTGTAGTGTGAGGACTGGCAGTTGCAAGCTTGTTTGTGACCTTATTTATTTATTTTTCTGTCATAGTTGAGGTAGGCTAGGCAGATGAATCATTAGGACTGTTACTTGAGGGCTGTTCCAACTCTTATTTGAATCAGTGTCCTGCATGGTAGCTGCTGGATAAACTAAGTGCTTAACCTCTCCATATGTATACATACATATACACATACGTGCATATATATACATATACATATACATATACTATTCTCAGCACCAGCTCATAACAGGCTGTTCTTAGTTGAACATGTGATCCTTTCAAATAAGAAAGTGTGTGAAAGAATTCACAATTTGTCTGATGACATCAAGCTGCTTTCAGAACTGCTGCTTTCGAGATTGCTTTTTATTCCATAGCAACTGATGAAACAAGTGACACAGCCAACACTGTACATCTTGTAATTTTTGTGGGTGGAATCTCATCAAACTTCAGAGTTAGAGAGAACTGTGGCAGGCACGTCTGATACTGCCAAGAAAAAAAAAACCCTTTAGGATTCATAATAAATACCTTTAGGACATGGTAGGACGTTGACACTATACAGCTACAGTGATTTTATAAATGGTGGTGCACAGAGGGCAAGCACTGCAGTTAGTAAAGAAACAGTGCCGCAAGTTGTTGACATTAAATAAGCTGATAATATTTCACTTCATAATATACCAGAGAGTTGATATGAGGACACACAGCATTCAAATCTAATAGATGACTTTGAGTTGATATATGAAGGCATCATACTATTTTAAATATTGTTGCTGAAAAGAGATCCAGGCTGAAGAATTTTTATGAGCTGAAATATGATACAAAAATTTTCATAAGGGCCAATGGGAAATGTCTCACAAGGACTCACTGAGAAGCTATGAATATGTGACTTAACATTCTTGATAGTCATCATCAAGTACTTGATGGAGCTTAACATCCAGCAAGTAAGAAATTAACTCTTTGCCGTCCTGAGATGGTTAGCTGACTGAGAAAATGTAACCAAGATTTTGCAGTAACCGATCAAGGAGCAGCAATTTTAAATAATGAGCATTTACTCAGTATTTTCAAAATCTTAAGGTCCACTTTGGTTAATTTGACATTTTAAAATCACCTTTCATGGATACCAGACAAATCTGAAGTGAAATATCATGATATGAAACAGCAGTGATGCTGATTGATTGAACTCAGGATGACCTTGCTACTTGGAATTGTTTGCTCATTTGAATTGGTTTCTCAGTATTAACTTATGAAATCAACCACTTTCTGGTCACAGAAAGAGACTGAAATTTGAAGCAGCAGCTAGGAGAAGCTACATCTTTAGTATCAACAAATTCTGAGAAACTCAACAAAGAAAAACATGTTCAATAACTTCATAAGGTTGCAAAGCAGATGTAGAAGATATAGATGGGAGAAATGGAAGCTAGGGCAGACATGAAAAGCATGACAGTTGTAGACTTCATGCAGACTTGGTCCATATAAGGTTGGCAATGGAACAATGGAGGCCCAGGTTTGAAAAAGCTAGTTATACTTGCCTGATATGATAACCCATATGCCTATTCTGTTAAATTCATTGTGACATCTCACAGCCAGAAGTGACTTTGGAATGTATATTTGCTTCTCTCTCATAACTTTATTTCCTTTGTAATTTTTTTCAGGACAACTCATTAAATATGTTGTATCATAATTTAAAACTGCATTAGTATTTTATGTTTATTTCTGCTTCTAGTTATATTCTGCTTTACCTTCATTGTATGGAGGCAGCAGACAAAAGACACCACCTTAATTTTTCTGATCATAAAAAACCTGTGATTTAGATTGGGGTGAGAGGAAGTGACTGATTCCAATATCATTTTAATATATTACATAGCAAAGTGAGGATTTGAAGCCAGGTCTTGCAGGTCAGTGATAGGCTATACCCAACAACCTATCATTATTTTATGTAATTATAGCATTGTTTCAATTAGTGGTGTGCATAAATTAAAAATTATGGTTTGCTTAGTAACAAACCCAAACTACAGGCCAGTTATACAGTTTGTAATGAAACTCTAGAACCCTCTACAATCAGTCTGATGGTTTGTGTTCATGCCCCAAGGTCTCCTCCATCTCCTATCGTGCATTCCAGCTTCCTGTATTGCAACTTGCCATACCCTAGATGATGCCTCTCCATCTTCTCTTCTCCCATTGTTTCTTAATGCATCCTATTAACAGCTTTTCTCCTGTTGCATACTTTGTGGTCCTCATTATGTCTACAAGCTCCTATCTGCTCCCCTTGCATTCAAGGTCCTGCAGTAAGTGGATGCATGCATATCCTTGCTCTAGGCCTTCTGGGAAAACTTGTAGTCCTCCAGAAGGTCTGCTAGTAAGACAGCACATAGTCAGGGTCTTACCAGGACACAGTGGGTCCAGTGGTGGAACATGAACAAGGCTGAAGCATAATGGTGGTGGTAATTGAATTCTATTGTTGAGTTCACTTATGGACTGAAGGCCAAACCCTCAGTGGAATCCCCTGCTTCCTCCTATTTGGTACAAACCCTGTCCATATCAAGCCTTTTTTGGTATATCCCTACATTAAAACTCTTGAAAACATAACTGGCAGTGGGGGAAACCAATATAGTGAAATCAGCAACAGAGTAGAAGCATGTACTCCTGAAGCTTAGCGAGCATTTAAAATTTAGAAAATTAGTTGCGAGTGACAGGACTGTTAGTAGGTATAGTAAGGCTTTTGAAAGGAAAACTATTCCAATACTCATAGTACGTAATTGGGCCTAGTGATTTAGAGGGAAACAGATATAAATTTTTATGTATGTATGTATTTATATTTATATTTATATCCTGCCCTATACCTGAGGGTCCCCGGGGGTGTAACAACTTTTAAAATCGAACATATCAAAAACTATATCAAAAGAATAATAACCAATACAACATTTAAAAACCAACATGATAAAAACAATGCAGAATTGGTAGTGTTTGCAGTGGGGGGAAATGTAAGCAATGTTTAACCAAAGGCCTGAGTGAAGACGTGCGTCTTCACCACCTTCCTGAACACAGAGAAGGGGCCTGGCGCACCTCCAGGGGGAGACCATTCCATAGCCTGGGGGACACTACTGAGAAGGCCCTCTCCCGGGTGCCCACCAGCCTAGCTGCTGAAGGTGGTGGGACAACAAGGAAGGCCTCCCCTCCAGATCTTAAGACAAGTAAATAAATGCCTGTAAGACAAAGTGTGGAGCAACTTTGCATTCATTTTCTTAGTTTTGAAAACTGAAGCTTCTTCCCAGTGGAGTATGGGTGTTAGACTGTAAAAGGGTTTTCCATTTTTGTTTTAGGAATATAAATGTAGCATGAAAATGTTAGGAAGACAAGAGTTGTATAGGAATATATTCTCATTTTTCTGCTTTAAGCTTTCCTAATATTGCACTAACTTTTTATACCATATTCCAGTGTATAAGATGACTGGGCGTATAAGACAACCCCCAACTTTTCCAGTTAAAATATAGAATTTGGTATATATTCACAGTATAAGAAGATGACCCCCAGCATATAAGACGACCCCCGACTTTGAGAAGATTTTACTTGGTTAAAGAGTAGTCTTATACGCCAGAATATACTGTACTTGCTTTAGAAAAGTTATTTCCTAATTTAACTTAGAGTTATATCACAGATATTTTATTCATATTAGGGAAGAAAAAAACTGACAGTTTCTTTGAATTAACACAGTGGTAGGAATATTATAAGGTAATAACTGAACGTTAGCCGTGGAAAGATAAAATTCTTTTGCCTAGTACATCAGATCATATGAAAAATCATAGTGTCATTTCTATGCTATATTATTTGTTATGTACTGATAATTTAGGAACAGGAATAATTCCATAGAAATGAGTGTGGAAGATATTCAGTGCTTGCCATGAAATTTTTGAATGTGGTAACTAATTGGACAATTTTAATTATTTGAAAGTTTTCTTCATCAAAATTGATCATACTGTAATTATAGCTAAATAAACCTTCCTTGCTGGATAGTTTCTGCCTCTGGTGAAGCATTGAAAACCTCAAAGATTATTTAATTGTTGTAGCCAGTATATTGCGGTGACTAGAATGTCAGTCTAGAAACAAGGACTGAACCATGGAAGCAGACTGGGTTACCTTGAGACAGCGCTAACATACTCAATAGGGTTAAAGGAGGGTAGAAGAATAATAGCTGCTGCCGTAAGATCTTTGGAAGAAAAGTGTGAAATAACTGTAAAATATAATACAAAATAATTATTACAATATCTTTTTGTAAATTAGAAATGGTGAATCTAAGCCTATGTAGAATAAAACTTGGAATCAATGCCAGGAAGTGACATATCTCCCTGTACAGCACATGTGACAAAGGTGAAAAATAGCTGCAGCAGATTGTAACTTCTCCTCCACTCTCTGATATAAGATGGTTCTGAAACCTGTTATTGTTGACAGCTGGGAAGGGAAGACCACAACTGGGAGCCTGAAGATTTGTTTGTTTGTTTGTATTTCTATTCTGCCCTATACCCGAAGGTCTCAGGGTGGGTTACAATATTATATTAATCTTAGACAGGCCCCTTCCCTCAGGCTTACAATCTAAAGCAGAGGTGTCAAACTCAATTTTGCCGAGGGCCGGATTAAAAAAAAAAGTAGTGTCAGGGCTAGGGGGCGTGACCGGGGGCATGACCGGGGGCGTGGCTAGGGCACAGAGGAGGGGCTGGGGGCATGACCAGGGGCGTGGCTAGGGCACAGAGGAGGGGCTGGGGGCGTGGCTAGGGCGTGGCTAGGGCACAGAGGAGGGGCTGGCTGTCCATGTTGGAGGAGCCAGCCGGGCGGGCACAACAGGCCGGGCGTGGAGGTCAGCGGCGGGCCTCCCCGGCTCTCGCAGCCCTCCCCTCCCTCCCCTGTTCACTCGCTGACTTGTGGCGATTCAGCCAAGGGAAGCCGGGTGGGCGGGCGGGGAGATGGCTCGCCCGCCGCGCGCGCTTTTATGGCCCGCCACTTGGCCGCTCCCAGCCAGCCCGGGCGTGGAGGTCAGCGGCGGGCCTCCCCGGCTCTCGCAGCCCTCCCCTCCCGCTCCTGTCCCATCCCGTCGCAGCTCTGCGTGTGTCCCGCCCGAGGTGCAGGTGGAGGCGCCTTGGCAGGAGGGGGCGGGGCGGGCGGGGGACACGCTTTCCCATCCCCAAAGCAAGCCCCCCCCTGTGTGTGCGCGCTGCACGAGGACGAGCCCAGCAGCGGGAACGCCGAACGGCGGCGGCGGCTCCGTGCTCGGGGGCGTGCAGAGGAGGCAGAGTTCGAAGCGCTCTGGGGCCTCCGCCGCTGGGGACGCTTAGGGAATGCAGGGCAGCGCAGGGCGGCGCAGGGCGGCGCAGGGCAGTGGGCGGGAAGGCGGCGGCAGGCGGCGGCCGCGGGCCGTATCTTTGACATGCCTGATCTAAAGAGACAAGAAACAAAAGGAAAATGGCATGGGAGGGAACAGCAAAAAGCAAGCAGTTGAGGTCTTCAGTTCCAATTCTTCTGTTCATTTCTTATTGCTGGAATTTTCCTATTCTCTTTACTTTGAATTTTCTCTTCATTAATGACAAACCGGATGATGGTAGAGATGGTCAGCTGGCATCTACACAGCCCCGCCCTGCTCGGCCCCAGGACCAGATGATTTCTCAACTGGTGGATCAGCTGCCATAGTCTCTTTGCTGTCTTGTGATGGGAGCAGTTTGAAGAGGGAGGAGGCACTTTTGTGAGCAAGGTGGCAGACCTCCTCAACCTTCTTCCTCTCTACTGCTCCCCTCAGGCAAGATGGTTCACAGCCTTGTGATGGCCGTTGGAGGAGGGAGAGTCACTGCTGGGAGCAAGATGACAGAGCAGCCCAGCCTGCTGCCTCTTCTCTTCTCCGCTCCTCTCAACCAAGATGGTAGCAATTCATCAATTTCCATTCTCTACACCGCCCCATGTTGTTAACATAGTGGCTTATTAACACTATCATATATTGCCATGTTGCTTCTATAGTGAACCACCATAGAAAACATCTTTTCATTTTTTCATTTGTCCTCTGTATTACCAGTAGTTTCAAGATCCTAGCTGATGTATAACATCAGACCTTCAGAAAAACTAGATTTTTATTAATAAAATTAATAAATTGATCAACTTTCAATTTATAATTGAAATGGGAATGTAGAGGTTTTGTTTTTAAGTAGTTACTGTGAATATCAGGAAACTGTTGTCCTTAAGTAAAAGCAAAACACAAACTGGTTTGTTTGCGGGCAATCTTCAGTAATTCATAGTTGAATACCCACAACAGTGTTTGAATAGAATTAATGGTTTTATGATAAATTCTCACCTTGGCTATAATTGTTTTCAAGGTAGAATAATAAAGAAGTGTGTTACTGAAATATCTCCCGGGCCTATGAATGTTTATTAAAATAATAATCAGACAAATAAATATTTGGTTTTGTTCCAGTGTTTAATAAGGCTGGTATTTATCACATTGTGTTCCTGCTTATAATAATTCATCAGTTATTTCTGATAACTGCATTCCTACTGTTTTCTTTAATTTCACATACTTAAGCTTTCTAGGCTTTGTTCATCAGGAACATTCTCATTGTTCTGCTACTATTACAATAATGTGCATACGTATCATCTAATTAGCATCTAGTCCACCAGACTTTCCACCTTTTTGATGAATACATCTGCTTTATAATAGTTTTGGACATCAAATTGCTCAGTGGAATTGTTCTAGAATGACCAAATTCTAACAATGTTTTACTGAACCCTTGCAGTAGGTTCTGCATTATTACTTTGGTACTGCATATTATTGCATTGTGCTAAAGATGTTTTTAAAAATATGTTTTAAGAACTATACTTAAGATCACAGTTACACCGATTATATTTGATTTGCTTTGAGACAGGGTTGCTCAGCTCGTAGTCTTCCAGATATTTATGAACCATAACTCCTAGCATTCCAGAAGTGTAACATAATGCTGAGAGTTATGATTTGAAAATATCTGGAGAGCCACAAGCTGAAGGGCATGACTTTAAAAACATATGGTATTTCTTTCATAATCAACTATGAATAAAAGACATATATACTGATACACAGGACAACTACAAGTATCTGGGGATTCCACAGTCACGTGGACACCATGATGAAGAAGCAAGGAGAATAGCAACAAACAGATGCTTCAGAGAGGTACTCATCTTGAAATTCTAGCTCAGTGGAAGAAACAAGTTCTAGGCTATCAACACTTACCTTTTGCCAGCTCTTGGATACCCAACTGGTATAATAAGCTGGATAAAAGAAGACATAGAAATTGCTGATGTTAAGACCTGGGCACTCCTCATAATGCATGAAGAATCTCACTGCAAGTCAAGCATCAACAGACTGTGCACAGTACAAAAAGAGGGAGAATGAGGGTTAAGATTTGTCAAGGCCACTGTTCTGAGTGAAGAAAGAATACATTAGTAAAATGGCTCCAACAAATGAACTGCTAAGAGAATGCATTGGACAGCTGTAGGCAAGGAGCATGAATAAAGAAGAATTGGTCTTTCTATCCCACTTTTCTCTGATTTTGGTATTGACCATCTAATGATGCTCATAAGTAGAGAGTTTAACCATGATCAATGAGTTATCTTGACACAACTGTTAGTCTCTAGCTTGTTTCATTTTGTGCTGCAAGGCCAAACTAATCTTTTATTCCAGGTATCTCTCTCTCTCTCTTTCTCACACATGCACACACGAAAATTCCAATGGCTCAAATTTGAGTGTTCTTAGCATATATAATAGGATAAAAACAAACATACTTAGACCATCAAAACTTAGTAAACATTAAACATCCAATTTAAAAACAATAAAACAAATGCCAATTAAAAGCAAGAACAATGAGACATAAGTGCAGCACAACAGGAAGAAATGCAAAATTCTTTTCTTTAGCAGCATGAAACAAATTGGGATGCATTATACTGAGAGTACTCTAAAAGGCTCATTATCCATGTTGTACAACGGCGAACATTGTTTTGATCACTGGGGTCTTTCTTTTAACCAAGTAAAATATATATCATCAACTCACTGAATAACCTGAAAGCAAAACTGATGATGAAAAAAGTGTATGGCATTCAACTTGTATCATTAGGCCGATAGTTCAAGATGAGAGGTTATTTGCTTTATGACATCTTTGCATCATGTATAATATTAATTTACATTACCTGAACAACCACAACTAGGTGCAGTTTGATTGTTTTGGAATCACTGGAGTAATCAGATAATTTTAAATATTTTGTTTCTGTGCAGCTTAACATGTCATTTAACAGAACAGTTCTATATGTGTCTACAGAGAAGTAAAATGCACAGTGCTACATTAAATGGGATTTGCTACTTGGTGAATGCTGATAGGATTGTACCTTTCATGTATACATAGCTCCTACAACTCAGACAACTTCAGACAAGGAAGTACCTTGACGTAACAAACTCCTTCATGGAATCTTGACAGATCGTAGAAGTGGCCATTTTATGTTCTTATCAGTGACTGGAAAAAGTAGGACTGAAAATATTAAGGCAGTAATCTTAGTAGCAAAACAAGCACTGAGTACAAGATCAATAGAACCAGGGGCCTATCTACCAGGTACAACCTCAGGTACGTTATGTGCAAAGAGATCCCTGAGACAGCCTAGGACAGAGTATATCCAAATGCAAGATGCTTTCACTAAAGTCATATATAGATCGGCACGACTGAATTTTGAGAATTGCGTACAGGGACATCAAAATTGACCATATGTGACTTATATCCTGACCTACAAATGAGTATTGGCCAGTAAACTCAGTATTGTGGTCGTGGACAAAGCTAAGAAAGAAGATATAACAGTCCTAAGTGATTGTAATCTCAGAAAGAATATGAAAAACTAGAGAAATACTGGATATTGAAATAAGATTCAGAGGGATTTCGGAGGGAAGTCCGCACAGTCTGCACTAATAGCAAACGGACTGTGCTGACAGCTCTGGAGCCTCTCCGAAGTGTTTGCCAATCTATTCGGAGTCATTTCGAAATGATTTCGAAATGACTCTGAAATCACTTTGAAGCTGGGATTTCGGGGCTCCCCCCATGGGTGCATCCCCTCCCCCTAGCCTTCTCTAGACCCCATTGCCTGTTTCTCGTGGAAATAGGCTCCCTTTAATCTGGATTTTCTGGCTGAAGACCCCATTGTAGACCCCATTAATCCGGATTAAAGGCTGAGATGTACCCATATGATCCGGATTTCCCCAGCGGTGGTGGAAACAAATGTGTCCCAAATGGGTGCCGTGGTGGAAATGGGGTCATCCGGCTCACACCCTTAATGGGTGCAAAAATGGGTACTTTCTGACAGTGGAAAAACACCCTTTTTACCTGCCCAAAGTTTAAGCTTCATTATTTGGGTTTTTAATGAATGTTGTAGTTTTATTTGGTTTAGAATCCACTGATTTATCTTTCTAGTTAACCATGCTACCCTGAAGAGTCTTCTCCAGCACCAAAGTTCAAAAAACTACATGTTTCTTATTTCACTTACTCATTGTCCAACTTTCACATTCATATAATATAGCACTAAAAATATGACATTAACTACTGTGATCTGTGTGTTTAGTGAGATCTCATAATACTTTAAAATCTTCATTAAACCTTTATCACTGCTCTTCCCAGTGCCAGTCTTCAGCACTTAGCTTGTAATACACAGTGGCACGTAATTCAAAATGGAAATTTGAACCATCCTTATAACTGAGGGTTGGGTAATTGCATGGATCCATTGGTGCAGTTTTCCTTAATTAAGACACAGCTAGGTGAGGTGTGAGGGGGTGCTGCTTTCCAGGTATTTGCTGTGCCTTTGAACTATGGACACCTCTCATTTACCTATATAAAGTTAGTATCAATAATTACAAATGGTTCTTCTTACTCCTTTTCCTACTTGGTTAAATCCAAAAACATTGTCAGAATAAGACTTTACTGGGGGTAGAGGTTTCTGTTAGACTGTGTAATAATTTTCCAAAATAATGGGGGTGGGGGAATCAGTTACAATATTTAAATAATTTTTACAAAGGCTGAACAAAAGGTTCTGGCTGCTACAAGAAACCAGTAAGCTACCAGATAAAGACATATGTCATATTTGTTGAAGTGCGCTTTTTCTTTTTCATTTTATTAAAATACTAAGATTGTAAAATAGTTTGAAGACTTTTAGATGTGACTTAATGGTTAACCAGCTGACATGTATTTTTTGGTCCCTATATTACAGTATTTGCAAAAAAGGTTACAGAGAACATTTAAGAGGTTTTCTCTTACCATATTTGTAATACCTACTAAAGCTTTCTAGGCCATATGTGAATAAATAATAGAAAGTAGCATTTGTCCAAATTTCCCTTAGCCTTTTACCTAAACTGATTACAATCTCCATTGTTGATGCTGTTCTCCAGTGAATATGCTGGCCTTAATTGAGGATAAAATATTCCCTGAAGGTAACTAACATTGTTTTTTGCTTTGTATTGCTCAATGAAACTGCAGTGTCCACACCTCAAAATGAAATGTCTGTTTAGCAAAAATGTGTCCATTAATAATTGGAGCTAGTTTTCAGTAATTTGTACAAAAATAATTAAGTGATGTTGAATACTTGTTGAAATAATAATGAGACTTTCACAACTGAGTAGAATATGGAATGATTGTTGAGAAAAATATTCTGATCAGTTATGGAGATGTTATGACTTATTTCAAGGATTACTAAACAAAATTTTTAAAATGGGGTTTAGAGAACATTTTAATAAGTCTTATTTTTCAAATTATTTAAAATTTATATAGGATTTTATTAGTTTCTTTAAGCAGAGGCTCTGTTGTCCCTGCAAAGAGCTTCCCCCCACCTTCGTAGATAAAAATGTAAATAAAAGAGTGCTTTCAAACAAGCATCAATTATTGTCTCATAACAATCGTAACAACTCTGTAACATTATATCCATGTTAATATTATTACTGAATTAGATAGCACTTATCTGCATGTTTATAGAAATCAGTGGAAAAACTCTGATGAATGATGGAGATGGCTATGCAGTTTTGGTTTGGGCTCTATTTTATAGGACATGTCCTATGTTTTCAAGAGGGTGGCAATTCCCTGTGTTTAAATATGGGACCACTTCAGCTACCGTACTTGAAATAAATGTGGTGAGGCTCACAGAACCATCTTCACTACTTAGCCTATTTTGAGTTGGAAGCTCAGTTGAGGAGAAGCTTGAGTCTGGAGAGAAGAGATGCCAAGAGGAAAGTTACTGATCGGGAGAGTTTGCCTCTTCACCCACACATATGTTTTACTATTCTTATTTGATTGTGATGGTTGTGTGACACTGACTTGCAATCCTAAACTAAATAATCTGAGTTCTTAAATGATCTATTGTTTTTCTAAAAGCCTGGTGTAACGTCCCCCTCTCAGCCCCTTCTATGCTCACCACTCCTCAGAGGGGCGCAGAATAAAAACAAGCTGTGGGGGTCGCCAGACCCTGCCAACTTTCATTTATATAGCTCCAAAAAGCTGGCGCCCCACTTTGCTAGTCTGTCCTTGGACAGGTTTACCACAAAGCAGCAGACAGTAGAGTAAGGATAACTCTTAAACTTTATTAATACAGTAATGAAATAAAATAAAGAAATAAGCTTAGGTTGTGCTTTGAGTCCTTTAGTCCATGAAAAAGGCCTAAAATAGTAGGAACACAGAGTAAAGTCCTTTGGTTGTTCACTCTTCAAGAGTTCTCATTTAAAACATTGTTTTACTGTCTGAACAGGGCCTCCCTTCTCTTGCTCTGAGGTAAACTTCGTACCCTAACTCACAGGCTCTTAATAGATTCTGCCTCTTTTAAGCCCTTTCCCTCTGTTTAGATAAAGCTTTGTCTTTCTCTTCTTATTTCTCTTAGTGTTCTGTCTCAATACTTTATATATCTTCTTGTTTGTTCTCCCCTACTAACTTCTGCGTCTAACTGTCATAAAATCCTCCAGCTTCTCCCTCTGTCTCAGTCAGCCTGTCTCCCCCTAGCGAGATTCTGCAGCTACCATTGGCTGGAGAGGGTCATGTGATCCCTACTGCTGCTGAAAGCAGCCTCTCACTCCCTCCCCCCAGCCTGTGATCGTCACAACCCCTCCCCCCTAATTTAGAAAAACGGTCATGGGGCGGTCACTCTCACGATCGCCACCATGATCGTTTTTCCCCCTTAGGCAAGTCCTACCTGTACTAACTATGTTACCCACACAACCACAGTCCAAAGAGTCCTTTGTAGTGTCCCACGTTGCATGCTCCTTCCACGACGCTAGTCCTTGGTCCTCTGGTCATCTAGCGGTTGGTCGTCTCTCTCGGTGATCCAGCGATGTCTTCCTCGGCCTGGACATTCTCTGGAAACAGGCGTGATAACGCATCAGCCACACGATTCTCAGCTCCCTTCAGGTATTGGATGGTGAAGGAATACTCCTGGAGTTGCAAACTCCAACGCAAGAGTTTCCCATTGTTCCCTTTAGCACTCTGTAACCATTTCAATGGAGCATGGTCTGTCTGTAGGACAAAGTGTCTGCCCCATAGATAAGGCTTCAATTTGTTAATGGCCCACACGATGGCCAAACATTCTCGTTCAATTGTTGAAAGTCTTGCTTCTGTTGGTGTCAACTTCTTGCTTAGGAACAAGATAGGATGCATTAGCTGTTGCGCGTCTCGTTGGCTTAACACTGCTCCAATTCCCATACTTGAAGCATCTGTGGTCAGTGTGAATTCTTTATCAAAGTCAGGCGCTTTCAGCACTGGGGCTGAAGTTATTTTACTCTTCAGCATTTGGAAAGCTGCCTCTTTCTGGCTGTCCCACCGGATTCTGTCTGGGTGTGACTTCTTGGTTGCTTCAGTCAATGGCAATGCCATTTCTGCAAAGCTCGGCACGAATCGGCGATAATATCCAATGGCTCCTAAGAAAGCCCTTAGTTCTTTCTTGCTGTTGGGTCTAGGCCAATCACTTATGGCTTGAACCTTGCTTGTTTCAGGTTTCAGCATGCCATCACCGACAATGTACCCGAGGTAACACACCTCTCTCATGCCAAAGCAACACTTGTTCGGTTTAATGGTCAGTCCTGCTGCCTTGACTCTTGTCAGCACATCGCGCAGGTGTGCTAAATGTGTTTTCCAGTCCGGACTGAATATCCCTATATCATCGATATAGGCCATGGTGTAATTTCGACAATCAGCCAATATACCATTCATTAATCTCTGAAAACTGGCCGCTGCATTCTTGAGCCCAAATGCCATTCGGCGAAATTGATAAAATCCTGTGGGAGTAACAAATGCAGTCTTCTGTCTGTCCTCAGCGTGTAAGGGTATCTGCCAACAGCCTTTTGATAAATCAAGGGTTGTCAAATATTTAGCGGCTCCCATACGCTCAATCAAATCATCCACCCTTGGCATTGGGAAAACATCTGCCACAGTCACTCTGTTCAGTTTTCTAAAGTCTAGGCAAAATCTTATGGATTGGTCTTTTTTTTGCACCAGAACTATTGGTGAGGACCAGTTGCTTGATGATGGTTCAATGATCCCCATTTCTAGCATCAATTTCACCTCTTTCTCAATTATTTCTGGAAACCTTCCTGTAAGTCTGTATGGAGGAGTAACTACTGGCTTCTGCATTTCAGTAGTTATCCGGTGCACATATCCCTTGACTAAACCAGGTTTCTCAGTGAAGATTTCACCAAATTCCTCCAGCAATTCTTTAATCTGCCTTTGCTGCTCGTCTTGCAGACCACTACTTAGTTGCACATCATAGATTGTACGGGCATGTGACACATCTGGATCTAACATGGGCAGAAACTCTTCACTTCCACCTTCTTCTGTGACCGTACAAAGAACTAGCTGTTCTCTCTGTCGGTACGGCTTTATTGAATTTGCATGTACTAGGCGCTCTCGTCCACTTGCACATTCTTTAATCACAAAATTAACAGGTGAAGTCTGTTTTACAACCTCATATGGACCATCCCATTCTGCTTGTAACTTGTGCCCTTTTACATAACGCAAGAATAGCACCAAATCACCTTGCACAAAGTTTCTCTCTTTAGCACGCTTATCATATGTGGACTTTTGTTTTGCTTGCGCCTTAAGCACATTCTCCTTGACATTTTTCATAGCTTCTCGCATACTCTTTTGTAGCTCTTGGATATATTCAGTTACCTCCTTGGGGTCTCCATCTTTTTCTAATGTGTTTATTTACTTATATTTCTTCAGCAGATTCGTTACTTTACCCTCATGAATACCTCACGGATCTGCCTTTACTTTTTAAAACCTAGACAAGATCGATCATGTTTGCCTTCTCAAATCACAGATTCCTTAAATTACTGAAACATTTACCTCAGGTATCTGCTCTAAACTCTTTTTAAAAAAAACAAAAAAACTTGTTTGCTTTCACAGAATCCAGCCCCTTTCACTTATTTACAGTGAAAGTGCTGCTTAGCACTGGATGCTTCGCATCCCACAACCGCTGCCACCAAAATGTGACGTCCCCCTCTCAGCCCCTTCTATGCTCACCACTCCTCAGAGGAGCGCAGAATAAAAACAAGCTGTGGGGGTCGCCAGACCCTGCCAACTTTCATTTATATAGCTCCAAAAAGCTGGCGCCCCACTTTGCTAGTCTGTCCTTGGACAGGTTTACCACAAAGCAGCAGACAGTAGAGTAAGGATAACTCTTAAACTTTATTAATACAGTAATGAAATAAAATAAAGAAATAAGCTTAGGTTGTGCTTTGAGTCCTTTAGTCCATGAAAAAGGCCTAAAATAGTAGGAACACAGAGTAAAGTCCTTTGGTTGTTCACTCTTCAAGAGTTCTCATTTAAAACATTGTTTTACTGTCTGAACAGGGCCTCCCTTCTCTTGCTCTGAGGTAAACTTCGTACCCTAACTCACAGGCTCTTAATAGATTCTGCCTCTTTTAAGCCCTTTCCCTCTGTTTAGATAAAGCTTTGTCTTTCTCTTCTTATTTCTCTTAGTGTTCTGTCTCAATACTTTATATATCTTCTTGTTTGTTCTCCCCTACTAACTTCTGCGTCTAACTGTCATAAAATCCTCCAGCTTCTCCCTCTGTCTCAGTCAGCCTGTCTCCCCCTAGCGAGATTCTGCAGCTACCATTGGCTGGAGAGGGTCATGTGATCCCTACTGCTGCTGAAAGCAGCCTCTCACTCCCTTCCCCCAGCCTGTGATCGTCACACCTGGTTTAATAAATTTAGTTACAGTGTTCCCCAAAGTAGTGAGATATATAAAGTAGCTGTAATGATCATCTATTTTGTACCTGTATCTTCCACAGGAAAATATATTTCAATTTTACTGAGCTCCGAAAAAGAACCATACGGGAATTGTAGTGCTTTTTAAATGTTTTTCAGTTCAATGAGATTTGGTTGCTTGGAAATAAAATGTTAAGTCTTTTAGTCTTATTTTTAAGTTTTCACCCAAGGGCTTTCTCAGTATTCTTAACTCTAGGTTCTGAGTTCCACATGATCTTTTGTTTGTAAATTCCTGTCCGATGGCATAACTTCCTAAATGCTTAAATCAATTTTCACATAGCATTTACAGTATATTCCTTCGTAAAACTTACCTTGTGTTGTTGGGGGCTTGGTTCTTCCACTTGCGTTTCAGAAATTCACTTTATACATTTTGTGATAATTGAACTAAGAAAGCATTTGCTCTGGTGTGCAGAATTTTCTATAGTTGATGTGGTAAGTAGGATACAGGCCTTAGAGAACCTATTTCCGACTGAAGAGTTATTGTGGGGTTCAGGGTGTAAATATTCCATTATTGGTCATTTTACTTGGTAGCAGTTGTGCATGATAATCTCTGTCAATAATCTGGCATTTCTATGACTTCACAGTTTGTAAACTCTAGGCACACTCTGAAAGTGATTATTTTAAATGATAGGAATGAGGCTACTCACTTAAATGTTCATAAACATGCATATCCTTTAGAAGTAGTTTATGGAAATGTACTCAATAGATTATTTATAGTATGTTCCTGTGAATATTCAGATATGCATACTGTATAACAAGATTTTGACCCAGCGTTTTCTAAAAGTGTATTAGACTTAGATGATTTTAGCAAGCATCAGTTTAAATCACTGGAAGACAGAGGCTGTACTGCCTTATAAAACTGAAAAATTATGACTTGGATAATCAAATCAGACTTCCTTTTGGCCAGTGTGATAGGAACGTTAGAATCATTTAACTTATTTATACCAATCAGATTGGAATTAATGGATATAGTAGTTTGTTTATTTTTCTTCATAAACTGATTATTTCTATATTACAGTTAGAAATACTGCATTCTAAAGGATTATCGTGCAGCTAACAGACAAATATGAAACAGAAGTTTCTACTGTTATAAAAAATGTAAATCTCCTTTTTCAGCTTAGTGTCCCAAATATGATATCACTTTTTAGAGGACCAAAATGCTCAAATAATAGAGAAGCTTTTCTGCCTATATTGGATTAAGCATTGGTGGCAATGGGTGAATGTATTTATTTTGCCTTCTCTAGCAGTCACCCCACTGTCTCTGCATTCCATCTGGTCCACAGATACCTCAAAAGCCTTTGGAGAAGATGTGAAGGTCTCTGAATGGACAAAATCCATTCAGTTATCTGTATTTATTCCTTTGGTAGATTGTCATTTTTTAAAGGCATGCTTCTAAAAATAAAAAATAAGGAACATGCAACCGTGCATAGACATTTCCTAAAAGGCATTTTCTTTTCTAGGCTTCTCCCACAGAATGTTGGTCTCCTTTATGTTGGAAGTTTAGATAGACCTTTTGCACAAATTAAGGTAAGAGCAACAAATTTTTTGGTAAATCTGTTTTGCTGGGATTCTTTTGCCATTGTTAGGTTTGTAAGAAGAGCACATTCGTTTTGGCCTGTGTTTTCTGAAAATTTTAAGCAATATTCCAATATGTTTATTGAGAAGACTGTCACTTTGTCTTCACAGAAGAACCAGTGGGTTTGCACGGGATTGGTCTCAGTGGGACTTCCTAGTGCATCTTAGGTGACATTGTTTGGTAAAGGTCCCGTTTGACTTTCTGTTGTGATGCTGCAGCAATTAGAGCTGACTGATTATATTTTTAATAAAGCTGAAGAGAATTATTGCCAGGCTTTCTCATTTACAAAATACATTAGTGATTTAATGCTTGTAAAACATTTTTACATTTTTATGTGTGGGTGCTTTAATGGTTGGATATTTCCAAGCAGTCATGAGTTTTATTGTTTTCTTGGATCTTGAAGCTGGAGTTTGAACCCTAACCCTAAAATTTTATATTTTGGAGTTGACAGGTATGCAGTTGTTTCAAAAGAGCACTAATAAACTAGTTTTCTTCTCTTTTGTTCCATTTTAAGCATGACATACTTTGTTTTAATAATGAAAAACTATTTCTCTATCCATTTATAACCTTGGGTTTTTAAAGTTGACTGAAGCATGTGAGAGAGAATGAGAAAACTAATTAGGAGTATGCTGGAATGCAATATTTGAAAATTGCAGTTGCTAACCAGCGGCAAGAGTAGCATTTCCTTCCTTCCTTCCTTCCTTCCTTCCTTCCTTCCTTCCTTCCTTCCTTCCTTCCTTCCTTCCTTCCTTCCTTCCTTCCAAGAAGTGTAAATGTTTTGGTTACTACACTTTTACAAATATCAGAGTATAGATTTCTCCAAATAGAGAGTCAGTAATTTTTCATGGTCTGTGGGCATCTAAAATTTTAGTATCAAGTAAGAGAGTAGAAAAGCACCTGAAGGGACTGGAAGAAGCTTCTCAATAACTCTATGGTTAATATTAGCTGGTACGTTGAATTTATCATTTATTTACATGCATACACAGACACAGAAAGACAGGAAGAAATTTGTGAAATATATATTAAAGAACTAATTGGGATTATTTGGTTGCATTTTGGAAGATTTCAGAACACTTCCGTGTATTTGTTTGCAGAACTAAGTTGTCCTCCCCAGGTACAGGTTGCTCATAGAATAGATGGAATTGGGTTTTTGAAATGAACTAATTGTATGAGACCCACGGCAAGTATCTCATGAAGTGCAAAGAGTGTGTGTGATTTTGTATTCTTTTTAATTAAAAGGGAGTCATGAGTTCAAATTCAATTTTTCATGAGAATGTTCATACAAAATCCCGAGGAAGCTGTAGAATTTGCTACTAGAAGTGGTTTGGACATAGATAAGGGTAAAAAAAGTTGAGAGTTAATCTAGACAAACTAGAAGCACATTCATAAGAACATCAGAAATGCCCCCACCAGATCCAGACCCATGACCTTTCTAGTCCCAGCAGTCTGTCCTCACAGTTGCCACCCAGCTGCACAAGAAAACCCACCAGCAAGAAACAAATACCCTGCTTGCCTTGTTCATTGTCTCCCAGTAGGTTCATCATTTGCATTGTTTTCTGTGTTTCTTTGATAAGTAGCCTTGAAGCTTAAACAAGTCAGCATGAGCTACCACCTTCATCCATATCAAGAGTATACATTGTTCAGTCCTTATCCACCAAAGGGAGCAGTTAAATGTCTTTGCAGTAACATCTCTGGAATATCTTAACATTTGGGGACGGAGAAGATATGTCATTCCTTTTCATTTTTATTTGCTGCATTCTAATTTTCCTTGAGAAGAGAGTATCTTTAAATGCTCAAGTGTCTTAGTTTAAAAAATTAAATAAACTGACAAAATTGAATTATTTAGCCATATGGAAGTCAGTAAGAAAAGAAATGAATGGTTGGAAGGGTCCTTACTTTGTCTGTCTGGCACTTGATCCCTTGATGCATACAATAATGCATACGCAGAGCTGCACAGGTGCCCACACTTGCACAGTGCATATCTTTGCCTCAGTTTTATCCCTGCTCCTGTGCAGTGGGCATATTCCTCAAGGAAAAAATTGGGAGCAAATGCCAGACAGACTAAGCAATATTGCTGTGTGGAAAAATTGGTTTTCTTTTTCCTGCAATAGTGGTATTCCGGAATTGCACCTCAGCATTCCAGGGCTATGTTGCGATTGCTGTGGACATGAGTGGCAGTTCCAATGTTTGGAATAATCCCATGTTTTAGGGCATGGCTAGATATAGCCTGAGTCTAAGGGAACAATAAAGAGAACTTCCATGGAAACACAACGTGATTTTAGGCATCTTATTTAGAGAGCATTTCTCAGCAGAACAGCACAACTTCCCCTATTATAAAAGGCCTGTTCCCTTTATGCTATATCTCATAAACAAGAATATATACCAAGATTTTTTAAAAATATCTTTCTTAGTTTGTGCATAAAGTAGCATATGACTATTGAGGTTCACTTCTTTAATTTTTAGTCCTCCTTCCCCATTGCAAATGAAATAATACTTTCTTTCCTTTGAATGAATATGAGGATAATGAAAAAATGGAGGCCATCTTGGTTGTGTTACAGCTAGACTTTTATCCCTAATTTAATATCAACTTTGGAGTATCCTTTTACATATGTTTTAACCTAGGCACTTAAATTGAAACTAAAAAGGATGGCTGAACAACTTTTAAACTAAGGAAGGGAGGCTCATGCAATTCAGAAAGAGTCATTACTTTGGGACTTGATGAAAAGGCTTTATGTCTGTCTGAAAAGAAGAGCTAGAAAGAGGCCATGAAAATGTAATCATAATGATGACTTTCACAGAGACTGAAGTGAGCCAAGTGAAACTGCAGAATGCAGAAAGGTGCAGAGATGGATGCTGCATACTGATATTTTTATGCAAGTGGTAGCAATGTTCAGTTTTAGAAGAGATCTAAATAGAGTGAGCTTCACTCTAATCAAATGGGCTGGTGAAACTGGTGGAATGATGTTATTTCTGATGATAAAGTTTATAAAACGATAAGGAAAGGTGCACTGGGGAAGGTGTTGCTCTCTTAAAATAGCGTATAATGAGACTACCTTGAGGTCCCCCAAAGGATAGATAGTGGCTCATCTGTTAAAATCTGAAGAAGTTTATGTACTTAATTTATTCATAAACAGTGTTTTAATCAGAGAAACTTCGTATCACTTCATTTTGGTTATCAAGATAAGAATACTCAGATAAATAATGTATTTAAAATTGATATAAAGTTGGAAATAGAATAATCTGTCATTTTGACCAGTTAACTGAATAACTATATAAATTAATCTTTTATGTAAAATCTGGAATCGAGAATTAACATTTAGAAATGAACAATAAAATATAATCTGCATATGAAAATGCCATATTTCTACTTAAAGTGAACCAATTCTTATATTAACACATAACAAGGATTTGAAACATAAATAGATGATTTGGAAAAAAAAAGAGATGTGGTTAAGAGGTCCAGCTCACAATGAGCTCCAACAAAACCAAGCTGTCTTTGAGAGCCTTGCTGATACATCCAGCTTGTTCCTTTGTTTTTCTTTCAATAAAAGTCACATCACATAGTACTATAAATGATTGTGTACTCAAGCAGTTAGTTGTAAAACTGACTAGGAAAAGATGATCCTGCATTTTATCTTAACCAATGCTTAGAATATGATGAAAAAAGGTAAATGCAAACTTCAAAACCAAGAACTTCTCAAAATCTGAAAAAGTCCAAGAGAACAAACTTTCTCCAAGAAGTTGGGTGATATTTAAAACCATAGTAAAAGTAAAAGAAGCAGTGTGAAATATTTGAGTTAAGAAAGCATCCTTCAGGTAATGGAAGGCTTGCCCTAATGGAGTAAAAAAAACACAAGCGTACAAGCCTCGGAAGAAGAATTGCAAACAATATTGACCAAACTGTAAAGCATAAACATAATGAAAACATCTTTAAATTCACTAGAATCAGGAAGTCAGTTCAGGAGCCTTTTGGTCCCTTGAATACTGAGGGAGCTAAAGTTTTGCTAAGGGAAAAGGAAACTGCAAAGTAGCTGAATGAATTCTTTATAATTTTCTTGATCAAAGAATGTGGGGCAGGTCTCTGAACCAAAACTTATTATTTCAGGAAGGAGGATTGATAAATTGTTTAGGGCTTATTGATAGTTCAAACATTAAGTTGCCAGATTTGGGTGGCATCTATCCACATGTTACTAAAGTGGTCAAAGCTTAATTGTCACCTGGAATAGAATTCACTGGAAACCATTATTATATATAATATTACCAAACATTCAGAGGCATAGATGTTGCTTAAGGTTAGCCAACATAAGCTTCTGGTCTTCATTAGAGACTCCTTAATAAGGTTAGCAATGATGGAAGAAAATAATAGTTCCTCTTAAGGATTGGAAGTGATTATTGGTATTTTAAAGAACTTGATGATATAGCTAAAGAGAATGAGAAAATTGGTTCACTACAGGTAGTCAGTACAGCTGCCTAGGATATAGAAGAGAATAAGCATCTGATACTGAAGTTTAAAAAAGAGAGATCAAGCAGGAAGCTCTTCAGTGGAAATCATGGTCCTATTTCAGTTAATAAATACAGATGACACAGCTATGGATAAGTCAAAAGGAAAATAATATTTCTACTGCAAATAGAGGTGCCAGTATAATGATTGTATTTGATCTCATCATCCCTAACACAGAAGGCACCTGGTTTTAAAGTTAATAATAAAAAGGAAAGCAATCCTTTAAGCTGACTTTTGATTGCTTTAATAAAAAGTAGATATGATGCTGTTGGATATCTGTGGGGAGAAAATAGGATTAGATAATCTATGAAATTTGTCTTCTTGCACTGTAACCTTATTTTTTTCCTTGCATTTTTAAATGCTTTTTAACTTTAATTTTATGTGAGTTTTTGTTGTTGTTGTTAAATTATTGTATGCCCAGAGACCTTGGGGAATTAAGTGGGATATAAATGAAAACAAACTCATAGCAATCTCATTTGAATACTCCACAGAATCAGGTTTTAAATTTCAAATTCATGGACCCTTGTTCAAATATTAGAGAAGCTTAGAACAGTATTAGGGTTAATCTAAGATAGATTAAGGCCCTCAGAGACAAAACTGATCATATTATGCCTGGCTTGACTAAGAATATAAGTTAGCAAAGGAAGAATTGATACATAAAGTCCAAACACAACAAAGAATTTACTGAATCTGAATAGAAAATATTAGATATTGCTTTTGTTAGGATGTAAAGAGGATTACATTTGGAAACAAGTGGCTCATGGGAAGTGCAGTTTCACTGAAGCTAAGATTTCATTGAAGCTCCTATGAAAAGGCCTTGATCAGTGATTAAAAGGCTGCAGATATAGGGTGTTTTTCCACTGTCACTAAGTACCCATTGAAGCACCCATTAAGAACCCATTTGGCTGAGAGCGGGATGACCCCATTTCCTCCACACACTCCATTAGGGACACATTTCTTTCCACCGCAGCTTGGTAAATCTGGATCATTATGGGTCTTTCAGGAGCTATAATCCAGATTTTGTGTAGACCCCATTAAAGGGGTCTACAATGGGGTCTTCAGCCTTAAAATCTGGATTGTAGGGAGCCTGTTTCCACTAAAATCTGGCAGTGGGGTCTAGAGGAGGCTCAGGGAGGGAGGCACCCATGGGAAGTGCCCCAAAGTCAAGACTTCGGAGTCCCTCTGAAGGCAGCTCCAAAATCCCTCCAAAGTTGCCTTTGGAGATTAGCAAAGGCTCTACAGAGAAACCCCTTGCCTCCAGGCATGGAAAGAGGTGCATATTAATGAGGCTGACTTGGGAGCTGCCTGTTATCTCCAGACATGGAAAGGGGTGCATATTTAATGAGGCTGACTCATCAGTGCTCACAGGAGAGATGCAAGCAAAGAGCTAATTAATATGCACCTCTCTCTTAAGGAGTTTGTCTTCGGAGCCTGTGCTTATCTCCTAAGGCAACTTCAGAGATTGCACCCCTTGTCCCCCAAAACACCTGGGGTGACAGGCAGACCCCTTGTGGACAAATCTAGATTAGCCACATGGGTGCTCTGGTGTTTCCACAGAGGCAGGCTAGCACCCATTGTTATTGGGTGCTAGACCACCCGTGAAAACACATTGAGTACTTCCCTTAATCCAGATCTACTAGATCTGGATTAAGGGAAGTACCCATTCCTTGGATCCAGATCTTCTTAGATCCGGGTTAAAGGAGCGCGGTGGAAAAACACCCATTGATGTGATAACTGTAGAAGTAGTTTAATTTTGCACTTATTTGTACCCTTCTTTGACTAAATGGTCTACTTTTATCATTGGGTCATAAACAAAGGTTACAAACTGTACTCAGACAATAACCATACAATAAACCTTTTGATATTTCAGCTAAACTTTATGCCCAGGTTCCATTATGTATTTGCATTTTTATCCTGACCTATATCTGAAGATTTCATGATGGGTTACAACAATAAACACAGAATATAAAATGAACACACTAAAAACAATGACAATGCCTGAAACGGAGGAGGAAAAGAATCCTGCATGGAGTCAAGTTGTATCATTAATAATGAACAAAAACATCTAGATAGTATTTATAGATACTGCTTTTGATTCAGTAGATTATGGCAAAACTGGCTTCTACCAACTTGGATAACCATCAGCTATAGTCAGTGAAACAGTTTTGCTCAAAAAGAGCTGCAGGAATAAGAACGGAACTCTCTGGAGAGCAAAGATAAGGAATTACTACAAAGCAAGGAATAAGACAAGAGATGTTTTCTTACACCCTTATTATTTAATCACTTTTTTGAAATTTGGTGTCGTGTAGTCCCAGAATTTCATTAATCTAGTCCAGGAACAGTTTTCACAGTGGCCAGAAAGTTTCCTATGGAATCCTACAATGAAGACATGGGCTAAATAACTTGTCCACCCTATTCACATTTTTCCACCAGACGGTATGTGGAGGTAAACTGCATCTCTTGGCTAGCTGCAGGAAGGCCACAAGGGTTTCTCATTCATTGATACCTCTTTGTCCATAACTGGCCACAAAGAGTTTAGAATTGATGTATTTTTTTAAGCATGTATAACCCTCCCTTCCCCAAAAGATCCCAGGGTGGATCACAATAATAAAAAGATGTAAACAATTTAAAAAACATATTTAAAATGTAATAATATATGCTGTTCATATTGTTGTCGTGCAGGTCTGAAAGTAACTTCATTAAACTGGAAAAAATCAAATTGTTCCTTTTGTGCAAGCAAATAAATAGTTGTAACACTGTATTAAGCCATATTTTGAGAGCAAGCAGAGGCAAAGGGAGAAAACCATTTTAAAACAGAAAAGTGAAATGGTAATTTAACTCATAAAACTATGACTTTTTAACAGAATGAATGCAGTTCTTCTCAAATAATTTGATTTTAAAATAACAAATCCACAGTAACATTTCTAAGTAACATTTAGGAGTCTAGGAAGTTAATAAAGCATATATTTCTTAGCTGCCAACGCTGCCTATTGGAAGTATCCTTTAATTAGCATTTTGAGATAACCTTTTTTTATGTGCTGCAGCTTAACTGAGAACATAAAGGAAACTGAAAATATATTATTAAAATGTTCTATATAGGAAATGTGCTATGGGAAAAGCTGAGCTGCTCTTACACCAATCTGGGGCTTTGTTAGGCGTAGAAGCCAGCCCATGCATACTATTACATATAATTATCATGAAATTATGGGCTAGAATTTGAAGAGTCATGCTGTTGCATTTTAGACAGCATATTTGTAATAAGCTGTAATAAAGTAAACATTTTGAATGGGTATAAGAATAGGCCTTACTTGCAATCACAAATGTGTGCTCAATTGAAATGCTTTTGAAGCTCAATTTAACAAAGCAAACACATTTTCTGACAATATTAGCATAATTGTTCCCAGTGTTAAATTCTCATTTACATTTTTAAAAAACTTGCATAAAGCTTGCTGTTTGGAAGCTGTGCTGAATGGAAAAATGCAGTTCCAAATACCTAACATTTCACAGTGTGTTAGTAACAACGTCAAAGTATTTGTGTCAATTATTTCCTTTTTCAAGCCCTGACTCATATCACTTGTTTGTGCGTGAAAATTGACTTTTAAAAGATATATAAGAGTGTAAGAGGAGCCCCGCTGGATCAGGCCACAGCCCATCTAGACCAGTGTCTGTCCCACACAGTGGCCCACCAATTGCTCTTCAGCATTCTCAAGCAGAAGATAAGGGCAAAACCTTCACCTGTTCTTGAATCTCTGTAGATATCCCTTAGACTGCATGTCTCTCCAACCTGTAGGCAATACCATGGTAGCCATTGATAGTAAGCCAAAATTTTTTTTACAAAGGACATTTAACATACCATACATCATAAATCCAACTTACCTGTATATTCCTACGTATAAGACGACTGGGTGTATAAGACGACCCCCAACTTTTCCAGTTAAAATATAGAGTTTGGGATATACTTGCCATATAAGAAGACGACTCCCGATGTATAAGACGACCCCCGACTTATGAGAAGATTTTCCTGGGTTAAAAAGTAATCTTATATGCCAGAATATACTATATATACAGTGGATCTCATGGAGGAAGTCCCATCTTCTTGATGAATGACCCGTGGGAAGCCCAGGTTTGCAAATAAGGGTTTGTTATTTCCATCCTCATCTCCATCTTTCACATCTAAGAGATGCAGTGCTGCTGCAGGATATTGAATAATTCACTAGATAACATTCTCTACATTAGCACTGAATTTCTGCTTCAGTTTAATTAGAAGGAGAAGAGATTTTGAAGTGTGATGAAACAAATTGCTTATCTTTGGATAATGATCATTCTGAAACCATGATCATTTCCTGGTGTTGAGGTGATTTTTTAATATCAAATTTTCTTATACTATACAACTATACAACAGGTAGCTGGCTCATACTGCCAAAGTGGGGAGCAACACACCACATCCAGTATTACAACCTGCATCAACTCTGCCTTTCACACATTATAATTTGTGGTGATTATGAAGGTGCGTGTATAATTCACTTTGATTATTAAGTAACCATAGGTCAGTAAAGTTGTAATGCTCTTCCATTACCTTTGCCTGTGGTTACTGTTAGTTGCCTTTTACACAAAATTCAGTGGATACCAGCCACCACTGACATAAGTACTTACTTTAGTTTGAAGCCAGTGAAATCATCAAGGGACTAAGCATCTTCTCAAAAGGAATCCTGACTGGTTTTAAAAGTTCTATAATATGTTATAGAACTATAGCATATATTGTGTACTAAACTTAGAGAGAAAACAACACAATGTCTGGATATTTGTGTACACTCAGAATCACTGTAGTCTGTTTCTAATATAGTGGGGAATTTGAAGTATTCCTACCATATTTGAGATAAGTTCACAGGATTTAACTCAATCAATAAATCAATGTGCAATACCCTCTTATTACATCAGCTTAATAACCAAAGGTTCTGAGTTTGAATATGACTGTATTGAGCATTCAAGCTAAGCAGGAAACCTCACTAACTGTGCTGATCTTCTATGAGAGAAAATTTCATGAGGATGTAGGTGTGTGTGTGTTTTAAACAGAACCAAGAAACCACTATAAAAATATTTTCCTTTATGTTTCCTTCATTAACTCCTGGTGGCTCCTCCACTTTCCAGAATTTTTTTCGTAAAATGTACCACTCTTCTCTGTATGCAAAAATCTTTTCTTGAACAGATGTTTCACAGCTATGTCCTCTGCTAGCTTAATAGTAAACACATAGGAAAATACAAATTCCTTTTTCTAATCCACGGTGAATATAATTAAACACAGGAAGAAACTTCAGGCTGTGTAATGACTTAGAAATGAATTTTAATTGGCAGTTGCTGCCAAAGGAAACAGTATTTATGTACAGTTTTCCTGTCGAAACAGGACAAAGTTGTAAGTGAAACACCTGCTTGAGAAAGAGAATGAGTGGGTTAAATGGATTCAGTAGTAGCCAATTACTTTCAGAAACAAGCAATCTCTGCGAGATTTTGTCATAGTTGATCATCTTTATAATACTCGCTGGATAAGAATAGAAAGTAATAATGTGGTTGCCCTAGTTTACAATCATAATTAAACATTACTAACTACCTAATCTATTTGCTTGGCCATTCATTAACAGTCTGAATTGCAGATCTTTCCAGAAACTGTTAGCAATTTAACTCTCAATGCAATAATTTAAACACTTCTTCTGGAGAGACATGCTTTTCAGAGGTCTGCTGACTCCAGTACTATAGACAGCACACTACTGGAATGTCTAGTAGTGATTCATAAACCTGTTCTTCATGTTTGTCTTACCTCTTTAAAGGATCAAAGTTGGTGGCCCATACTGGATTATCTGGTATGAAATGACATTGTGCCCTCCTATTAAGGACAAAAGTACCAGGTTTTGTTGAATCTTGAGTTACCCCAAAAGGATATGCCTTTCTTTTCTTAAATCGGATCCTTGTTTTTTGGTGGTGGTAGTGGTAGTGTTTTTTTATTTGCTTACTGTAAAAAAATCCCAGTGTTGCAAACTTCCAACATAGGGAAGTTTCTTCAGCTTCTTGATAAATTTTAAGAGCTCTTTCAGCATATCTTCCATGTCTGAGATATCGTTGTTGAGGTGGAGTGGTAAAAACGTGAATAAGAGACCATGATTTGTTGCATCATGATGAGACTGGTCTATTTGATATTTTCATCTGTTTTGGATATCCAAAGTCAACATGGCTAGGTTTAAAAACATTATCCTACTGAGAATTGGAAGGGGAAGCAATTGGCATCCTTGTAATATGCCAAAGGGGTAGTTACTGCTGTTGCTGATAAAATAAGCCAAACATTACTGCTGACAGAGACTGTATTTATCTTGCCCAGTATAAGACAGCTGCTTTCACTTTTGGCTTGCAGCCAGTCTCACAGACTGCCCTGTGAGAAGTCCTTTAAGCTTCTTGACTGATAGGCATCCTGGACAAGCTCGCGGTCATATGCCAGGATCCTTCAGCCTGACTGAGAGGCATCCTGTTTCAGCCCAGAATCATTGAGGGTCATGTCAGGATTGCCTGCCAAGCCACTGCACCTTGATTTTCTAGATTTGGGTTGTGCAAAACTCTTCTGAACAACAGACGGTAGTTGGTGCTTTGCTGTCCTTCAAACAGGCATTTCAAGGTTGCCAGACTTTGTTTTCTCCTGAAACACATTGTTACAAAGAGAAGTAGAAAAGAGTTACTTACATTGGAATAGACTGTGTTTGGAATGCTGTTCTGAAGAGTTTTGCATATATCCATTTTGGATTGAAAGCCTGACTGGTAACAGTCTCACTATGATTTACACTGAAAATCTAAATAATACATACTAATCCTCTGTAACCCATACTCTCACTATCTGGATTGTCACAGATAAAGTCTACTTTTATCTCCTTTTGCTATCTAAACCAAAATACCCAGTTATAAGGTTTATGAGCCAGGAAAAGGGATTCTGTTCCCAGATCGTCAATCAGATACAGTACTGTATTTGAAAATTTTGGTTTGCGTTACAAAATATAGAAGGCATCTTATCCAGTCTGAGTTTAAATCTTTATTTTAAATCTTTAAAAAAATTAAAATATAATTTTGTTATTAATTCTTCATTCTATTTTATCATATTACAAATTTTTTTGTGTATGATGGTGATTTTGGGGTGAATATGAATTGGACTTGGAACTAATTAGGTATTTTTCCCATTTTAATTAATGGAATGACTGTTCTGTGGATTTTCACTGCGAGTTCCCTTTTTGTTCATTCATTCAGTTTATTTGTATACTGCCTTTCTGATGAATTACTTTTTGAGAACTTTTTAGCCATGAATAAGGGGAGAATTGATATATGGATATAGGGAGACAATTTCTAGGTGGACTTTTGATCAGTCTGTGGCACAACACTTCTTAAGTAGCTATAGCTCTGCTTAAACATTTTGACAGAGGTAACAACATTTACCCCTCAAATGCCCTTTATGTTTATAATCAAATCACAGGGAGAAGCAGCAACAGCAAGATCAGTTAACTGACTTTCCCAGTTGTTTAAGCCATGATTAACATAACTTTTATTGTGTTCATGTGAGGATCTTGTTTCTTTTAAAAACAGGTAACAAAAGACTTGAAACAATATGACAATAAGATTATAGAATGCAAGTTTGAGAACAACAGCTGGGTGTTTATGAGACAAAGGATAGACAAAAGCTTTCCAAATGCATACAGTACCGCCATGGGTAAGTATAATAAATTTAGTGTCCATATTTCACAGATAAATTTGGTAAATTCAACAAATATATTATTTTAATTCTTCAAACACAAATGACATTGCTTTAGCATTCTAATATCCTCAGTTAAAATGTGAGTTCATAATGTCTTGAAGTGATGTACAAAAAAAGGTAGGTTGGTAGGATTGTACTATATAAGTTGTGCTGTGGAACAAAGCTCCCTGATAATTTCAGCTCTATTCAAAATGGCGCAGTCATTGTTTGCCAGATGGAAGAAGACAAAATTAGAAGGAGAAATTGCAATTTCCAGATCCTAAAATAGTGTGCAAACAATGGGGAATAAAACAAACGAAAGCTGCAGTGAAAAAAGTATGCCCTTTATAGCGATTGTTAAACATTGTAATTCTCCTTCAAATAATAAAAGGGACATTATGAGAATGCACAGAAGCAGATTTCATTTGCAAGGCAAATTTGAATTTTTTTTTAAATGAATGCATATTTATGTCTTGGAGGTATTTTAAACTATTTCTGATAATGTTAAATACACTATATAGTGCCTGTAAAATTAGCTAAGCATACAAGGTGACAAATACACCTCTCTTCTGTTATATGTTTAATTCTGAATGCTGCAGATAAAATTGAAATATAATACAATTTCAGAAGTTTGGTGCTTATCTGTCACAACAAAAACAGTATCTTCTGGCATCTCAGGAGGTTAACAATCTCATTGTAAGTGAAACGTCTCTAGGCTGGAACATATTGGTACCTATATCCCATGGCAATTGTTCTGATGCACCCTTATGAAACAAAAGCTCATGAATATTGAGGCATATTTTACTAGTGAGGCTGGACCTTTTAAAAACCTCATGAGGAAAAGAAAAAGGTCATTGCTTACCTTTGATATTCATGATATTGCAGTATTTGTAAGTCATGAATATCGAGTACTGTATTGAATATTAGTGAAATTTGCAATTTGAGTTCAAATGCCCACTGTACTTTTGGACATGGATTTTTATGTATGAGCATAGGCTCAAGGAGAATTTGTAATCTCTGGGACTGAAAGATAATAAATGCCAAATAACAGTGAGATTGTCATAGTAGGCATAGTCTATAAGTTGGTGTTAGACCACGTTTCTTATCTCCCTTGACTGCCGTGGTGGTTGAACTCAGGAGAGCTGCAGTCCAGCCAGATCTTAAGGATGTCATGCTGCTACACCTAGGGTACAAGATAATGATCTGATCTGTTGATAATAGCAGCTGCTGGTGGTGGTACTCTTCTTTTTTGACATGTAGAGTAGTTTTTTTAAAAGTCTGGATTAAGCATGGTGGTTTTTTTTGTTCTGGCAGATGATAAATGTAATTGAATTAGTGGACAGTAGGCTTACAAGATGAAGTACCTAATAGCCCATCTTAGCACGATTCAGCCCATGGCTACAGATTTCTGCAACTAGTGTGGTATCTGAGCTTGGAAGATGGCCATATATTATTATTTTGCTGCAGACCCTGCAGTGACTGGCTGTAATATATTGGGCCCAATTCAAGGTGTTTTGCTTTTAACCTACACAGTCCTAAGTGCTCTTACCTGGACCTATGATTTCTTTTCACTCTTTATCGTTGTCTGAGGTCATTTGGAGCCTCCTTGCTAAATGTTCCACTCACCCAAGTTGCAGCTTAACGGTAGCAGCCATTTTTTCTTATAGCGCCAGAGAGAATGAAATGTCCATCTGATGTGTTCCCCTCTGTTCCTTTTTTTTTTTTTTTGGAAACAACTTAATCTTTGTTCACCAGGACTTTTTATTTTGCCTGTTTTTTAGATGTTTTAACTTTTTATAAGCTGCCCCTAGTCATAATAGGGCAGGGCTGCTTGTCCTTAAGCCCTTTCTGTTGTTTTTTTCCAGCTTCAGGCATATAGCCAGAGATTATTAAAGCCTAAAATTCCAGTTTCACAATCAGGAACCAGGTAGATTTAATTTGCTGGTTTATTTTGGATGCATCAAATCCAGAGTAAACAAAAACAGGATATCTTGAATAGAATCCAGGC
Source organism: Aspidoscelis tigris stejnegeri (assembly GCA_023333525.1). Lineage (NCBI taxonomy): Eukaryota > Metazoa > Chordata > Lepidosauria > Squamata > Teiidae > Aspidoscelis > Aspidoscelis tigris. The sequence continues at coordinate 102,524,505 of JALMGA010000001.1, forward strand.
TTATCAGAGCAGGATGTCTGTGAATCATCCCAGACTGAAGCAGGGATCTCCAGTTAGCTGAATCTGAGAAAAATGTCCCCCAACCCAAGCTTGTCCTATAAGGAAAATATAAGCTTTGGAGGAGTTGAGGAGGGCAGGGTTTTCTTTTCTCCTTGACAGATCTAGTTTCTCCCAGATATACTCTTTTGGAAAAAGGATGCTGAAGTGATAAATCACCTCATTCATGTCAATGTGTGAGCTAGGGTGTTTTTCCACTGTCACTAAAAGCACCCATTAAGTACCCATAAATGGGTACATAATGACATTTTTGTACCCATTAATGAGTACTTAATGGGTACTTTTAGTGACAGTGGAAAAACACCTCTAGTTTGGTCTAGCGGTTAAGAAGCTGGACTCTTATCTGGGAATACCAGGTTTGATTATGTGCTCCTCCACAAAGCCAGCTGGGTGACCTTGGGCTAGTCACAGCTCTCTTCTGAGCTCTCACAGTCCTATCTACCTTGCAAGGTATTCTGTTGTGGGGAGAAGAATAGAAAGCTTTGTCAGCCACTTTGAGTCCCCTTAAATGGGTGAGAAAAGTGGGGTAGAAAACCCAACTCTTCTCCTCCTCCTCCTCCTCCTCCTTGTCCTTCTATATTCTGTCTTAGTTCTACTCTGAGACATCTGTTGTTAACTTTATCAAATCACTCATTTTATCTGACAAGGAGTCAGCTGAAACACTGTAGCTTTGCACTTCTGGAATTTTGCAGGTTACCATCCAATGATAAATGCTGTTTTCCTATCAAAACCTTTGCCTGCAAATTCCATTTATTTTATTTCTGTCTGTCACCCTTCTTGGATCAGTGCAAAAGTTTGTATTTCAAATTTGTTCCCATTTGCCTCTCATTTGGCAGGTTTCATAAATATTGGTGTGTTTAGTCCCCTTCCTAAATACTGCTGATCAGCTAACTTTTTTCATCCGTTTACACCCATTAAATTTGATGTTACTGATGCGATAAAAAAGACAGCTCTGGAAAGCTTTTCTTACCAACAGTAGATGGTGTTAAGATGGATGCCACAGTATTCAGAATCTGACTAACTCATCTACTCAAACTGGTTCAGATTCTCACTTGTTGCATTTTCTTTAGTGTCGTTATGTTATGCTCCATAGTTTTGCTTTGAACCTAAGCTTTTGGATATGACTCTGACAGCTACCTTCAGAAGATCTGACTTCTGAGAAGATTTATGCTAATGGACAACAACCAGGAAAAATCCAATGTCTCATTGTCAATAACAGTGCAAAGCACCAACAGCCAGGAGCAAATCAACAGAAGTAGTACAACCAACCTAACAATCATTTGACAACATCTATAAGAAGGGTGACAAGTTCCATGAGTCTTTCTCATAGACAGATGCTCTATGAGATGGATATCTATCCATATCTGAAAGCTTAAGTTCAAAGTGGAACTATGGAACACAGCATAACAATCCCAAAACTGTGACAAGTGAGAAGGTTCATATTATCAAATCACTTCAAGTCCTGACTACAATTCTGCCAGTTTTTAAGTGATACCCGTTGATGGCAAAAAATACTTTCTAGTGCTTGGGGCTTTTTTAAAAAATCATTTTTTGCTAGTTTTTATTTTAGTGGCTCTCCACGATTAACAAAACTGATTAACAGTATTTGGGGAAAAGAGGCTTGTTTCTTGTGTATGCTTCTCTCTTGCTTTTGTTCACTGCAAAGTTGGTTTGGCTAAGTGAATTCTTTTTGAAGGACTCCAGTGCTATCGTTCAAAAATGCAACTACATCTAATTGCCTTGCCCTGTATCATAATTGACAGGCAATAGTTAAAGTGAAGACATATTTGCATTATTCTGTCACAAAATAGTTTAAATCTGTTCTTTTCCTCCAAAGCTGTGTGTAATAGCATACGACATCCCGTGACAAAAGAAATCCTCTTTGAATTCATCGACAAATGTGTAGCAGCTTCAGGACCAACGCGTAAACATCACCTGGATCCTGACACTGAACTCATGCCTCCTCCGCCTCCTAAAAGGCCGCGGACCTAAACTACGACCAAGATAACAGCCTGCTGTTTACAGTTCTGAGACTCAAGACCTTTGAGAAAAATTATTGTATACAACTTGTAAATACTTAAAACATGCATTTTTTTTGGAATGCCACATTGTGACTCAGATTTGTTATGTACATGACAAGTTGAACATTGCTTGGTGGAATTTCAAAACAGATTTAATCCAAAGGGTTAGATATAAAAAGTATGGAATCATTGGAAAGACACCTTGTTTTGGTAGGTAACTTTCAAATATAACTTTTTATACTAGTGGTCTGTAACTGTGAAGCCATGGTAAATTACATCCCCCCTTTTTTCTTAAAAAAAAGTGTTTCAAAGATGTGCGTTCCCTTTAACCAAGTAAGATTGCTTTCTTTCTTTTAGTGTTATTCACACGGAATACTCTTTAAAGTGAGCAATTATCAGATTTCTTTATTCTTTGAAGAACAACCTTTCATATTGAAGTATACCAGTTGTATGTAAAGGTGTTGGCTAGATGTAATTTGTTTTTTTTACAAGTTTTTGTTATTTGAACAAAGCATCCTAGTTTGAATTTTTAAACTATTATTTTAGGTTTTGTGGATAAGTAGACCCAAAACAAAATAAAACCCTTGATTGACTTTTTGAATCAGTAGCAAATTGATTTTATGAGCAAGAAGACTAACCACTGTAATTACACCAAAAAAATTCTATAGGAAAAAATTACAAACAAAATTTCAGAAAAAGGCAGAATTATACTTTCCATGGTAAAGAGAACTTCCTGTTGAATAAACAGTTAGAAATGACTTGATTAGTATATGCTTTTATTAGTGGAAGTAGTATAGTGGAACTCCAATCAAACAAGCGCCAGGTTAAGTGACTGCCCAGATAAATTATTGTTCAGTGATTTGTTTTGTGGTTTGGAAAGATAAGACAAATATGTTGCTGAGTTTTATGAGATGCAACAAATGGTTTGTTATTTTCTTAGTACTTAGAAGCTACATTTTACTGACACTGATAAAGAAATTATGTGTTTAAAACATATGCTTGGATAGAATGCTAAAAAACTTTAGAAGCTGACTTAAAGCAAATCAAGTACTTTTTTGAAAATATACTTATGTCGATGCATAAGTCACTTAACCATTTAACTGGCTACTGTTTAAGGATTTTTTAAATGTAATATGCTTATGGTGTTTATATTAGGGAATATTTAAAGTTCATACTTGAAATTTTTAAATATTTTTTTTTTTAAATACAGGAAAAATGTGCTTTGTTCAGTAACCTTTTTCGAATTTGTACATTAAAAATTGGTTTCATTTCTAAAGCACTGGATGGATAGAAAAGGTTGATTCTTTTTATGTAGCTAAGGCTTGACCAGTTTTTTGTTGTTCAGCTGATAAAAAAAGAAGATACCTAGGTGAGGTTGCACTGCAATATCCCAGCAGCATTGCGATGTGAAAACTATGCATATACTGGATTCAGTATGGTAGATGTATATTTCTAAATGGATAAAATTGTTTTGCCCCAATTGAGAAGTATGTTGTACAGTTACTTCATGATCTATTATTTTGCATGACCTTCAAGCGGTTTGGGTAATTGTGACCTTTCAGTTGTTTTTCAAACAGTATTTCTGAATTTCAAATATCTCTTAATAATAATTTCCTGTTCTTCATGATTCTCAGTGATGTAACACTAGTTATTACTTGAATTGTACAGCACCATTTAATGTTTCCTCATCTGAGAGATTTTGTCCTTTATTTCTTCGTTCGTATCATTAATCCATATATTGCATGAATGGGAAGCAATTTCTAACCCTTTCTCCTGATGAAATTTGCCTTTCCTGTGTTTTTTTTTGTCAACTGGGACTAGGGATGGAATGGAAAAAATAACTAAATTGGATGTTTCTTCAGAAACAGAAAAACCTTTGGTGCAAAGAATGCTAAAGCATCATTTCTCTTAATTAGTGCAAGATATAAAGTCCTCCATCCATTGAGAATGATGTTGGGAGCAGAAAACTTTCTTCTTTCTCTGTGTGTGCGGCCAGAGGGGGCCCTGTGAAAAAACAAGCATAAATAGGTTGGTTTCTTAAATAAATTGCTGGAGCACCCCAAATCCTATGCATTAAATACTGAACAACCTTTTCATTCAGTGACATTCCAGGTAAATACCATTACATTCTGCAGCAAAATGTGTTTAAAATATTTGAATGAAACCAGTGATTTAAATTAATGAAAACTCACTCTTTTTACTAGTGAGTTTTTAGATAATCCAGGCTAGACTTTACAAAAAGGTCTGCGATAGATCATAGAATAAGGAGGGCATTCAGACCACCGAATCTAACCTTTTGCCACATATACTATCCAAATCTAAGCATAGCAAATAGCTCTCCACCTTCTGCTTAAACAAATATCTGCTTAGTAGTTTCCACTATTGCACTGTGTTTATTCTAAGAATTATTTTCCTGATATTCTTGCTGTAATGCAAATTCACCATTGTGGGATGACAGAGAACAGATTATGGCTTTTTCTGTAAGATTTTTTTTTCACGTCTTGGTAGACTGCTGTCATATCAATTGAGTCATGCATGAGTAGCAGTTCAAAATATTTGGAGATAACGAGAATTACGATTTGTAAAGTATTTTACTGTGAAAAAGAGTCCTTCTAACTTTGTGTTGGACACGTGCCTGAAAAGTAAAGTGGAGAGTTATGGTTTTTAAGGGTTACAATCTTGTTGACTCACATATCAACCATTTTTTCCCACTCACATCCACGTTTCTTGCTCTCACTTTACCATCTTTCCGTTGGAAGGAGCAACTGAAGACGTCAAATGTGATCTCTTGCTTTATACAGGAATCTCCATCAAAGTAACTGAGGCCGTTGCTGGAAAACAAACATTGACTGATGTCATTGCTAAATTGTCCTTACTGTCAGGATGATTTTTCTTGATATTTGACTGAAATTGGCCTTGTAACTTAGAGAATATGTTGTAATTCTTTCCTGTGACCCTTTAAGGTGTCTTTTAGGTGAATTGGCATGGTGGAAGTAAGACTACATAGTTTCATTGTCCACTTAAATTAACCCAGATAGGCCAATGCAATGTATTTTATTCATCCCAAGTGGCAAAATTTCCATCTTTTGTCTACAGTTCAATCAAGTTACAGCACAGGAGCACATCTGTCTCTTTTCTCACAATTTCAGCCAGCATCATGCAGAATCTTAACCAACAGTACCACATATTAGAAACTTAGGTTTGATCTGCATTAATCAGAGGTGGAACATCGATAAATGATGCCTCATTGAAGTGCTAGCTGGTTTGTTGAGGTAGCTGGCCAGTTCTGGTTCCAGTTTGGTGGTTCACAGGTGGCGTACAGTAGCCTTATAGGCAAAAAGGGTGCAAATTGGTGAAGGGCCACAAGGGGATCCCAACCATTGAGAAGTGGCAGAAGGACACAAAAGTATTGCAAATAAAAATGATGTGGAGGCCTGCCACACTGCTGTGCTTCATGCTACAGCAGCCATTTCACAAAGCTTCAGTAAGCCTGGGAATGAACACAAAAAGTTCCATTTGTTCCTAACTTGAACCTAAAATTTAAGGTACACCTTTATTAACACTGACTCTAAATATCTTCTCTTTTAGGTGTATTCTGCAGATAAAGCTGCCCAGTCTTCTGCTGTCAGTTCCCTTCAACAACTGCTCATGTAGCTTTTAGGTTTCCCACAGCCTATTCCTGATAATAAGTTACAACTTTAGTCTGTTCCTCCTGCAGCTGTTCAGCTGGGAAAAGATGGCTGCACCTTGTTTCTTAAAGGATTCTTGGGCAACAGATCATGGAAGCCAAACTAAAGCAGGGGATTTGGTTACCTTTAGCCCACAGGTAACTGTATTCCACCTAGGTCTACACAAGGTTAACACTGGATCACTCAATATTTCCATTTCTAATTTGAGTAAGGTACCCAGAATTGGACCTCCAGATGAAGTCTAGTAATCATAGAGTCAGATACTACTAAAACTTCATATTCTTCTGTTGATCATGTCCGGATGCACATTTGCCTTTGTTGTTGTTGTTGTTGTTGGCTTAGTACATTGCTGGCTTGAGTTCAGTCGGTGCTCAACTAAAATTCCAAGATCTGTTCTGTACTGTATACCTCTGCACACATGTCCACATGTATAACAAGTGCAGAAATATAAGAGTACAGATTAGTAGCTTCTCACAGCTTGCATTAAGCATGTGCATTTACATTTGGGCACCATAGTCAAGGCTCTTGTCCTTAGCTTTTTAACTGCCATCCTCCCTAAAACAATACTCTACATACAAGTTTCATGGTTAGGAAGACAAGCTTTTTGTGTTAGCCTGATAGGGCCAAAAAATAAGACACGGTAGCTGGTTCTAATAATACCATGAACTAAAGGTTTTCCTACCTAAATAACTTGTCTTAAACATTTTTTTGGGGGGAGGGAGGGATTCATATTTGTGTGTACGTGATAATTTTCAAGTAAAGCTCCTTGTAAACAGAAACCATAACTGAATATATTCTATTACTTTAAAGCGTGCTATTTTTTGTGTATATGCAATGTAGTCAAATTGACTGAACAGCAAAGAGTCTGGTGAAATAATTCCATCCTCTGCTAGGATAATGGTGGAAATTATAACCTTAAGTAGATAGCCACAGACCATGCTCGAAAAAGAATGGTTGACAGATTCCAGTTGCCGTACTGCCTGCAGCCACAGCAAATGACGCCTTGACTATTTAAAGAAAAGGATTTAATATGGGTCCATTCTTATTGATGACTAGTCATCAGTATCATGTATAAAGATGAGCAGAATCTTAGTGGAATATTTCAGATTAACTTTCCAGTTAAATTAACTGCGGAATGAAAAAGTATGGGCCGTTTTGAGAATTATAAGAGTGTGTATCCATCTTGTTCCACGTTCAAAACAAAGGAAGACTTAAAACTACTATACATAATCTCCATAAGAAAATTTCTAGTATCCTTTCGGATAAGTGTCAAAGTTGCTGTAGATAAACTCACAGGCAAGACTTGGTTCTTGGTATACTCTCCACTTGGTATACTCTCCAACTATGTTACCAGCAGTGTGCTTTCAGTATCTTCAGTAGGCATGTCTGCCATGAACTGGTTTGATCACTTTCTCCAGATGTTCTTAATGAGGATTGTGTAAGTTGACATGTATTAACGGTCTGAGAGGCACTAACCTAGTTGCTTGTATCTCTTTGACATGAGATCTGACATTTGAGTAAAAACAAGCCCCATATAATGATTTTCATTGTCAATAATATAGCCAATCACCCTTCAATGTTTGCATCTACCATGAGTCAACTATTACCAAGATGGTAATTTCTATATGAAGAATCAGCGAGCAGAGTATGATATATGCAAAAACACTTCTGAAAGTGAGTCACCTGTCTCACAGCCAAGAATTTATAGAAGCAGATGAAGCATCCTTTATGAAAGCATATACGAAAGCAATCATGTCAAAAATGGAATGTGAGACAAGACCCATTCCAGCTCTACAATTCCCACATAAGAAAAGTAGCACACACAGACAAAATTGAAATGGGATTTAAAATAAAAACTTTTAACATGAATTCAACATACCATTTGTTGTCACACTTTTTCCCAGTTTCAACTCAAATCCAGTGGCTATTCTATATCTAAAAATGACATTGAAAATTGTTTTCAAGAGATAAGCAATCAGTGATATAAGCCCTTTCCTTCAATACAATAGTGAATGAAACTAGTGATATTTGGAAATTTGTTAATCACAAATCCAGTTGGCAAACTAAATATTAGCATTAAGAATACTACTGTAGAATTACAAATCTAAGCAACAACAACAAAAAAAAAGACAAAAAAATTACTGAATTTCTTGGGGTATATAGTATAAAGTAGATATTACATAGAAAAATAAGAGCTTTTAGATTTATTTGTGAGAGTTAATTTGAGGCTGCACAATCTTGAAGGTTTCAGAATCAAACAGGACAAAACCATTCTGAGATGGTTGTATAATTAGAAGTCTTTTATAGAGAACCAGTTCAGCTATTATACTACTGGATTAGTTTAATTTTTTCATCTGCTTCATCACTACATTTTGGAAGCAGGCAAGGTCTGGATGTTACCAGGAGGCAGTGGTAAGAATATCAGAATGAGGATTGAATAAGGAAATACAGGGAGTATTATTTATAATATGTCAGCTTTTTGAAAACTCAAGATTTGTAGTAGTAATTACACATCTCTAAATCTGTTTATGCAAAACCTTTAGGATATGAGAAATGTGTATTGAATCAAACCATTGGTCCATGTAGTCCACTGCTGGTTTATACAGGGCCCCACCACTTGCCTACAGAAGCCCACAAACAGGACATGACCACATTTGGAGGGTACCATCTCCAAAAACAGAGGAAGTCACACTGCCATTTGGGCTAGTAACCACTGATAGCCCAGTCTTTTCTGAATTTGTCCAAACAATTTTTGAAGTCACCAAGGTTTATTGCCAACTCAGTATTTTGTGGAAATGAATGCCTTACTTTAAATATTCAGAAATATAGCCTTTGAGCTTTATTTAGTCCATGCATATGATGAATTAGGCTTAGATTATGAAAGTTCTTTCTGTTAGTCTCTAAGGTGCTACTAGGCACATTTGCATACTTTACGTATGTCTCTGACCTGATTTTTCCAGGCCTCGACTTCATTGGGTGGCACATTGTTTCAGGAGGAATGGGAATAAAAAATAAGTCACCAAACATCTTTATGCCTCTTTATACACCTGTGATTGGGCCACATTTGGAATACCTCAGAAAGGACATTGTGGAACTGGAATAGTGCAGAAAAGGGCAACCAGAATGATGAGCAGGCTGGAACATCTCCTTTACAAAATCTAGTTTTAATGTTGAAGGCCTCTTCAGCCTTGAAAGATGGCACTGTGGCGGTGGGTTGATTGAAGTATGTAAAATCATGCATGTAGGGGGGGGGGATGGCATTCTATGGAGCTGATGGGCAGGAAAGCTTAGGGCCAGCAAAGGACAGTAGGGATCACCAGTCTAGGGAATTTAACACCAAGAGAGGCAGTGACAGTAGTCTGGATAGCTTTAAGGAAAGATTAGGAAAATTAATGGAGAACAGGCTATTAGAATGGAGGCCTCAGTACTGCCTCCAGGCTGGAGAGACAGGCAGGATGCCTCTAAAGGCCATTTGCAGATTACAGAACAGGTAAAGGTTTTGCCTTTGTCTCCTGCTCGAGAGGGCTGAGAAGAAATTGGGGGCCACTGTGTGAGACAGGGTGTTGGATTAGACAGGCTTTGGCCTGATCCAGAAGGGCTCTTTTTATGTTCTTATAATGACACGTTATGCGTATCATGCCCTCTCACTTGCCTCCTTCTAAAGTAAAAAGCTCCAAATAGTAAAATGTTTCCTCATAGGGTACTACTGTAGTCCTTTGATTATACAAACAAACAAACATCATCATCATCGCTCCTGCATGCACTGACCATTGAATTGAATTGTCTACTGTTATTCTAAGATGTATTTCCTGGTCATTTGTAGCCAGATACAGACCCCTTGAGCGTATATGTAGTTGGGAGTTTTTGCCCCGATTTTCTCAAATATTTTTTTCCCCCCATCCAGGCTGGAGAGTCATCCAGAGGGCAGGGGGTCTAGGCTGCCACCTCTCGATCACCCCCAGGAGAGATGGCAGTGTTCTCTCCTCAGGTAGGGTTTCTGGCAACAAAGCTATAAGCAGCTGCCCTTTATGGACTCTGGTGTAGCTGAGGCCAAGTGGAGTCCAGAGCAGCTGACAAAAGGCCCCAGTCCCACAAAGAATCACCTCCTCCAAGACGAACGTGCCCAGTCAGGCTGGAGAGTCATCCAGAGGGCAGAGGGGTCTAGGCTGCCACCACTAGACCACCCCCAGGAGGGATGGCATAAGCAGCTGTCCTTTATGGTCTCTGGGGTCTCTGGGTGGAGTCTGGAGCAGCTGAACAAGAGGGACCCAGTCCAAATTATCAGGGCCCATCCAGGCTGAAAGTTATCCAGAATGCAGAGTGGTCTAGGCTGCCACCACTAGACCACCACCCCTGGAGGGAATGCAAGGTTCTCCTCCTAAAGCAGGGCTTTATACTTCCTTATATTGTCTTCCAAAGGGAAAGGTGTCAAAGAAGATTCCCTCATTATTCCTTATGGAAGAAACTTGAAGCAAATTTGAAACAGTCCATGTGTTTTGTGAAACATACAAGTGTTCCAACAGAACAACTGGAACATTATGAATGACTTTTGAGATCTGTTTCAAATCAACAGAAAACTATTTAGTGCACACACCTGATTTTTTAATTCCCCCCCCCCCAGTTTAATAGTGGAATCTACTGCTTCTCTTGTCACTTCTGTTTGTTTCTGTTCAGTTCCTAAGGACAGATGCTCACATCTATGGATCTTCCTCCGGGATTTGGCCATGACAACAGATGCAGACAATCCATTCAGCTTTTCTGTAGTCTTCTCTTCCCCTTTTGCTACGCCTCGGCTTCTTGACTATCTAAGGATTCAACAACCTCTTCCTGTTGCAGTTGTTGCTATTAATGCCTACAGTTCTGGCGATATGTTGCTCAGATTTCCTTTTAGCATCTTACTGTGTGTTTGCATTTCTTTTGCCAAAGTTTGCCTCCCCTTTTCATATTTCATTAGGATAGGCCTTGGACTATTTGAAAATACTTTCTCATCATGACACAACCAGTCCCCCATATTGTTTTTTTCTTGGTCTTGATGGCACTTGCCCTAATTCATCACTGGTTGAATGTCTGGCATTTTCAATTATGGAAGAACTTTTCTGACATTACTGTATATATTTGTGTGGCCACGTGTGTGTATATCTCAAAGAGTAGAAAATGTTATATAACACGTCAGCATAGAAAGGGAAGCTATATAACAAAGCGTCTAGATAATTGTTGATGACAAAAAACTGCTGAAAGATTTGAGAAAGCATGAAAGGAATGCAGACCTAGAGTCATCCTGAAGTGTCTGTGGAAAAATAGTGAAATAGTAACATTATCTCAAACATTATTTCCAAGGAGAGTTCAGAAACTCCCTAGAAAAAAGGCAGTCTAGTTGCAGACTATTGGCTTCTTCTAATGCAAAGTATTGAATACTGTTCCCTGTGCACTAGACTTTTCAATTTAAATATCATGACCAGTTTAATTGATAGGTTAGATCTTTTCGAATTTGGTAGTGATGGGTTCACAAAATAATCCACACATTTGTATCTCAAATTATATCAACTAGTTTGAATTTTACTTGATTTCATTTTCCTGTAAGAGGTTTTTTTTTTCTAAATCCGTAATAGTTAATAGATTTATTTCTTGCCTTGAAAGAGTAGAGGAGGTAGAGGAAGCAATTAACTGTGCAAGACTATTCAGGCTTACTTAGAAGTAAAATCAACTCCCTTCAGTAGTGCTTACTCCCACATAATCTAATTAAGGAGACTTTTCTCCTTCTTCCTGGAAATGTGTCCTAGTATTAGCCACACACTTTAATTTAACAATATGAATATTTATAAAGCCTGATGCAATGAAAAAGTAGTTAATGTGAGGCACACAGCATGTGTATATCTGCCCTCCATAACTCTATTGAATTCTTTTTGTGGTAGGTAAATAGTATGCAGAAGGTTGTTTCTGGTACCTGAATTCATAATATAAGGTTTATGCCACTTAGCCCATTCATTGTAAGGATATGCAAGATGCTATCTAAAAGCTCTCCTGGTTGTCCCACTGCCTTCATTAGTGAAACAGGTGGGCACCAGGGAGAGGGCCTTTTCAGTAATGGCCCCCAGGTTATGGAATAGTCTCCCCCTTGAGGTGTGCCTCACCCCTTCTCTGTATATATTCAGGAAGGCGGTGAAGACCCACCTCTTTGCCCTGGCCTTTGGCTAATGTGATCATCCTTCCTACTGCAGAGACTATTATTTTAATATTTAGGATATTGTTTTAAATATGTTGAATCTTTTAGTGTTTTTATGTATATTTGTGTTTTTAAGTTATGCTGGTTTATAATCTGTTGTTTTAACGATTGTTATCTGCCCTGAGGCCTTCGGGTATAGGGCAGGATAGAAATATAAATAATAAAATAGTTTTTGAAGCATATATTAGGGATTACCACATCTCTCTAAATAGGGATGGGGTGTGCTAGGTGGAATTCATAACAAACTTGAAGGAGGGAATTCCAGCAAGTCCCAAATGGTGCATGATGATGTCCTCCTGTGGCCTAACTTGGCAATGGATGGTCCCATCTCACCGGGGTGGTGGTGGTGGGCGGCGGCCTGGAGCAAGGTCAGCTCACATGAGTAGTGAGAAGCTGAGCTGGCTCACACGAAGCAGACTCACTGTAAACAAGTCCAGCTCAATTAGCTGGTTTTCAAATTGGGGTTTGACTTGAAAGTGAGCTGAACTTCACCTGTCACAATGAATCATATCAGTAGCTGGAATAAGCAGGACTAAAACACAGCACTGAGGCACTAATATTGGCAGCACAAGAACAAGTATTGGGTAAAAGATCAATAGAAACAGTAAGGGCAATCAGTCAGTGGAATAAGTTGCCACAGGAGTAGTGAGCTTTCCTTCGCTGAAGTTCTTCAAGCAGAGGCTGGATAGACATCTGGAATGGTTTAGGAAATCCTGCATTGAGCAGGGAGTTGGACTTGATGACCCTGGAGGTCCCTTCCAACACTATAATTCTATGATTCTGTGATTGGCAGCATAAGAACAAGTCCTGGGTACAAGATCAATAGAAGTAGGGATCTGCCATATCCTGTATATAGGTATTATCAAGAGTTTGTATCCACTTTGAATATGTGTCCATCTCAGTGATAGGAGATTTTTGCTGTGAGGCATCGGAGGATGCTTTGGATGGGTGATAGGTCAGGGAAATCTTCTCTACCACCCATCCATCTTGGGGGCTCCAAGGGGGCTCTAGGGAAGGCATACTTGAGCTGAGTGTCCCCTGGGGGCAAGCTGAATTTGAGCTAGTTGGTCAGCTTGATATGGTGGCTGTTTGCCTTGATGAGTCAGCCCAAAATGGCTTGAGGATTCCATGGTTTGGCTTGCATCACACTGAACTTGGCCAAGTCAACTCATGTGCATCACTACACGAAAGGGCTCACCTTGCTCCTAGGCTACTCCATTTAGCAAACACTGTCCTGTGTTTATGGCTGTTTCAGATGCCTTGGAAAGCCCTTGGGCTGGTTTTTACATACCCCTAGCTTATAGCCACATTCAACAACAATTATTCCTCAGAAATTCTTAATGAGGCTCACCCAAAACTGACATGGTTGAGTGCTTTGTGTTGATGAGTAATGTGACTATGTTTTCTGGCCTAGCATGGATCAAGATATGAAAATGAGGTAACATTTAGAATGACTCAAATGGTCTTAAAATGCCTGCTTGTAATCTTGTAATTATCTTACACTGTTGACAGTTTCCTTTCCTTTCTTTAATTTCAAATTGGTAATTAAATATGTGATTTGAATCTCTTGATTGCCTACCAAGTTCTTGCTTCCTTAACAGAAAATGATGCTCATTATGCAAAACTTGGATAACTTTTAGTCCTGCGAATATTGATGGGCTGCAGTTCCAATAATCTCAAATTACAAACAAAACTTGTTAAATCTGGGTGTAGATGACCAACATTATACCTCTCTTTTAGATTCTTAAAACATAGTTTTCACCTAGTAGCCAGAGGTGACTGGCTCAGCTGGACACTGGGGGTGGTGTTCACGCAAGTGCTGAAATGGCCTGTGGGAGTCAGGTGTGTGCTTCTGACGTGAGGTGTGGCTGGATGATGTAGAGGGAATGCCAGAAAAAACATTGACGAGGCAACAAGCTCAGATGGCAAGTCACTAGCAGACAGTGAGAAAATTCAAGACCTGTCATCCTACCTTGGAGCATTGGGTAGGAAGGAGGAGCTCAAGATGGAGCACAGTAGAGTCACCTGGCAAAAGAACAGGGCACAGAAGGCTTCTAATCAGGTATCTCTTTCCCCTCAGAGATGCTATAGCAGCAGTTCTGGATGGTCTTGTAGTTAGAGTGTCTGACTCTTATCTGGCAGTTTTCTGGTTCAAGTCTGCTCTCCATGAAGTCAGCTGGGTGGCCTTGGGCTAGTCACAGCTCTCCTTTTGAGCTCTCAGAGGTCCATGTACCTCCCAAGGTGTCTGTTTTGGGAAGAAGAACAGAAGGTTTGTCAGCCACTTTGAGTCTACTTAAACTGGTGAGAAAAGCAGGGTAGAAAAGCCAATTCTTATACTTCAGCTCGCCTCTGGGAACTGCTGTTTCCTGGTTTTCTTCTCCCTGATTCTATGACCTGCAGCTGCACTTGATGTGAACAAGGAAAAGGAAGAGCCAAATTGCCGCCTCTCTTCTGTCCTACTTTAAGGTTTGGGTGATTTTGTCGAGTGTGATTTAGCCTGGTGTTGATTATTCCCATTCTAATTCAAGTTCTTTATTACCTTTTTCAGCCCAGCTGGGTGTCAGGCATGCAGTGTTAACAGTAATGACTGGGCCTTTGGGCCCTTGTCTGAGCCAGCTCAACCATCTCCTAATACCCCTTTAGTTTAATGCTATCATATGCTGGATACTCAGTAAAGTACTTCTTAGTTTTTGTCAAATTCTAACATGGGTGAGTTGTTTCATTTCTTTCAGACCTATATTAATGTTAATGTGTCTGACTCGTTCATTTGAACTGATTACACAGAAGAAATGTGCCATCTTCACAGCAAGGGGAAGCTTTCTCTTTCTTTAATTATCCATGTATGATTCCTCATGCTACGTTCCTTTGTAAGTGTGTCAGGTACTCTGAAGAATGGGTGCTTAATCAATTATGCTATTGCAGAATTGCTGAAGAAGATGTAATTATAACGAGCATCATTTTATTTTGAAATTTAGCAGTACTAACCATTTTTTTTTATTTTAAACAGGTAAATTTTGAAGATTTTCAATTTGCCCTACTGAAAATGTTACACAGCGGAATGAAAATAATGGGGGATATGAGTAATATAGTAGATTTTTTTTTCACTGACTAAATATATTATCCAGCAGAAGTGTGGCCTTCATAAAGATTTTAAGCTGGAAGAAACTCAGTAAAGGGATTCCATTTCCAGAGTCCCACTGCCATAGACACGTTATGGCATGACTCTTTTCTGGGATCTGTATGGAAGATGGCTTTTTAGAAAACTTGATTTTTTAAAATAAAAATATTTGTGGTCCAACTAATGAAACAAGAGCAACAACTTAAATCCTCGTTTGGCCATATGGAAATGGAGAGAGATGTCTTCATGGTGCATGTTTTGATCTGACGACTCCTGTATAATTCTGTTATTTATTGTAGAAATATCCCCCCCTCTCAAGTTTTTTTTATTCTTCCTGTAGCAGTTTTAAAAAGGGCAGAGTTACTGAGACGCAGTTACTCAGAAGCCCAGAGAAGGAAGTGATTTGTTACTTCTTTATTTTTAAGTTTACTTTTATTATGGCATGCAGTACCTGACAAATTTTCACAAATCAAAACAAGCTTCTGAATAAGGATTTTCACTGAATTTAAACAGTTTGGTATTTTGTGCTCTCTATAGATGATTGCTCCTTTGTGCAACTCATAGCTGTAGTGTGAATTGCATACAAAACAGTAGAATCTGCAAAACAAAATGTGAACATAAGAACATAAGAGAAGCCTTGCTGGATCAGGCCACAGCCCATCTAGTCCAGCATCCTGTCGCACACAGTGGCCCACCAAATGCTCATGGGCATCTCAAGCAGAGACAAGGACAAACCTTCTCCTGCTCTCGAGTCCCAGCAGATGGCCCTAGAAGCGCCCCATTTCCTCCCCCCCCAGCCTGAAAGATGCACCTAGGCATTCGTTCTAGTAGCCATTGATACATCTGTCATCCATAAATTTGTCTAACCCTACCTTAAAGCCATCCAGACTGGTAGCTGTCACCACCTCTTCTGGCAGCACATTCCATAGGCCGATGACCCTCTGTGTGAAGAAATACTTCCCCCTGTCAGACCTTACGCTCCTACCCATCAGCTTCATAGAGTGCCCCCTGGTTCTAGTGTTGTGCGATAGAGAAAAGAAATGTGCAAAGAGTTTTCGCTGGATTCCAAACAAAGACACAGAAGACCTGGATGGTGCAAAGTATATTTGAATGTCATTTGTATTGTGACAGATTTGGAAAATTTCTGTATCTTAATGAACCGGAGGAAGATCAAAATCGTCTTTTGCCTATTATCTGTACCAGTGCACAGCATTTTTTAGGGCCACATTGGACAGCCCAGTGTATAGTTTGGGTGCTGCTCTTTATTTTTAGTAAGTGGGTGAATGGAAGTGCCTGAAATCACCCTTCTCCCTAGCTGGTGCTCAAAGCAGAAATTGGAAGCATCCTGGCCCATTATCCAAGTCAGTTCTCTTAGGTTGGAATGGAGGGTGAACTCATGGAACTGACACTGTAGAGTGACCAAAATCCTCTATTCTGCCTTTGTTCTGCTTCAGTGTGATGGTAACTGTCTCCTAACCTCCTATTCCAGTTAAGGCCATCATTATTAACGGTATGAAGTAAGTAAAATAAAATTTTAAAAACCCTGTGTGTTCCAGAATTCCCACTTAGTCTACGTTCCCATTATAAGCTTATTTCAGTTTCAAAACGGTTTCAGTCCTCACAGTTCCCATGTCAGGTTGGCTTAACACGCTTTCCATGCGTTAAATTGCTCCAAAGCATTGTAAATGTTAATCCTCATTTCAACAGGTCTCAGTCCGGTTCATGCGCTTGAAATGTTTTACATTTTTTACTGTGGTAACGGTACCGTGTTAAGGGATGAGAATGCGTGTGTAGGGTTTCCCTCCTCCAGTAGCTTGCTTCCAAAGATAGTGATTTTACTGTAAAAATCCACCCCTTAAAGCAGCTGCTACACTGTAGCAATCCATCCACTTCACACCTGATAACAGTGTTGAAGTTCTCCGCAATTTTGAAAGTTCTGACCTTTAAAAAAGGGAAAGCAAAGCAAAGCAGCTACAGGTTCTGTTTTTAAGGCTGTGGCTGTGGATGTGAGCAGGCGAAGGGGGCTTGAGTTGCCACTGCTGCTGTGTGCCCTGGGCAATGGGGAGAGGAGGGGAAAGAATTGCTGGCTGCCCACTGCTGTTTTTCCTCCATCCAGGCAAGTGGCAGCCACCCAGCCGGGGTCCGTGAAGGGGTTGATTATGGGTGGCGCATTCACGCCAGGAGGAAGACAGCAGGGCAGCCCCGAAAAGCGGCTTTTAAAAAGTAGCCACTTGAGTCCCTTCTTGAGTCATGTAAGCCACCTATGATCCTCAGAATCCGGATCGAGTTGAAAGTAACGGGATCAAGCAAATTCGGGTTTGCATCCGGTTCTATTATTTCGGTTTTGGGAAATTGAATTAAGCTTATAATGGGAATGCGGCCTTAGAATTGAAAATGTTGCTTCTTCAGTATGGTTAATTGAGGGAGCTGTGTCCAGCCCCTTTTAAAGGGGCAGAAACATGCAGTTTATCACAGACACTTTGTTTCAAGGCTAGGCAAGGACAAATCTTCGTCTTTTGCCTAGCAAAGGTGGGACTTGCTTTACAATTTTCTATCTCTCGTAGAACATAGGGTCTGAAAAAAAATAGCTTTGGGAGGTACAGCTAGGTTATGTCTGAAGCCAAATTCCAAGCGTAGTAAAGAACGCAGAAATAGTAAAGAACAATAAGAAAGCAGCTTGATCTGTTACATAAGTAACTGCCAGCAGACTTCAGAACATTGGTTATGTATCCATGAAAGACAGAGATATTGGGGTAATGGATCCTGAATGCAGAGTGACCATTATTAGTTTTGAAGGTAACAAACACCCAATCGGCAGAAAGAAGAGACATTTAACCTATTCTCCAAAAAGAGGTACTTAACATGAAAAGCAGCAACAAAATAGCTGTCCATCGGGCCATCTTCTTGCTGCCCACTAGAGCTGTAGTAATATTTATTTGTTTCACAACATTTATGCCCTGTCATTCAGTCAATCGTCTCAATGTGGTTCACAATGTTTGAATAAAGCATAGGAAACTATAAAAACTATAAAATATAACAATTAAAATACTAGATGTCCCTTCATAGCAGAAGAATATTATTGTTGAACCTTGATGTACAAAGGAGTTCTGCGTTAGGAAAGTGGAAATTGTGTAAAACAAACAGTTACTTTCAGTGTAAACAGGAGATGAAGGGAACTGCAGCTAAGAGCTCCATTGACTTCCATTGGGTTGACCCACCCACCCAACAGTTCCATTAACTTGAATGGGGACCTGCATTCTCCCACACATGTATTGGCAAATTAGAAATTTTCACTGACTTGTATGTGGTTGGCTGACCTGCCTGAGAATTTATATTGACTTGAATGGGGAATTGGTCTTACAATGCAGTGGGGGAAATAAACTTGCACTGAAAATGGGCACAAACTGCTCCACTGTGGATTTGCCATAGGAACATGCCATGCACTTCACAGATGCCTCACAAGATGCCATCCCTCCACACCCACAAAAGTTCTTTTCACATACATGCCAGCCAAGATGTCTTCAGCAACGTGCATCCACACCTAGCTAAGTTTTATCACAGACTACAGTGATGCAACAGACATGTCCCACACAAGGTGCCTATGTCCTTCCCACACACCAAAGAGAAGCTCATTAGTAAACATAAATGGTAAGAAGAATATCACCAACCCTTGAAGAGTTCCGAAGAGGAAGGTATAAGACATCCTTTTATGCTTGGCCACTCCAGGGGCCTATAGCTTGCTGGCAGCATGCTGTGAGCAATTTTTTTAAATAAGTGTGCACAGAAAATATGCATGCAGAAAAAAGTCACACACCTAGACATCCACTCATATACCAAAAAGCAGTCTGCAATCACACAGAAACCTAATTAATCATCACCCAACATACACAACAAATACATGCCAATGATCCACTCCATCTTGCACTCCACGCTCTTAATTCCAAAGTAACCACACTCACCAAAACTACTCAAAAGTCATTTCACTAACTGACTGACTGGATACCTTGGCCATTGATGCAACACAGATGGAAAAATGCCCCTGGAACAGGGGAGAGGGTTCCTCATGTTTCAGGGTTGTCCTTTGTGGTGGGAGACTGTACCAATGATCTACTGCACTATATTGACTTGAATTGAGGGGACAGTTCCCATTCAGATCCATAACATTGTCAGATGGGTTACTCAGCTCAATGCAAATCAATGGAAATTGGGATAAAACATGTACAGAAGTAAATCAGTGGGGTATGTAAATCAAGGCAGATTATAATTGGTCAACAGTGGAACCACACTGAATGAATGAGTAAATAAGTAAGTTTATTTATTAGTCAAATGACCATATCAGTTTGAAACCACACTGTTGGAAACTATTGAAACTGAGGCACGACTATAACAGCTGTAATTTCAAGTCTGGCAGAACACTACTGCTGAAGTATCTGTTGTTTAAATAGAATTGATATGTAGTACTACATTCTGTGGTAAATATTTTATTTGCTAATTAGGAACTTAGAAAAATACAGTGGACCTGTTAAGAATGTGATGATTGCATATATTAGTTATATTTAAAAATTGTATTGGAGGCATAAACGGGGCATCTTAATGCATTTCACTTGCTTTATTAACTATTATGCTGAGGTCCTTGTTTTGGATTATGCTAAATACAGTATATGGTAGATTTGCAAGAATCCCAGTCCCCATCCAGATAACTCTGTAGTCTGCTGATGCAGGGGCAGAGGGGAGAATCATTGAGCTTCCAGCCAGACTTTCACAGGTAATAGGTATCCACCATGTTCTATGCATGCACATGTTGTGCTAAGTGTAGGCAAAAGGTGAGGCTTAATAGTTCATGCTATCCCTCTACTGCTATTAATCAAGGGCAAGGAATGTAAAAGAGCAATCTAGCTGCAGAAATCTCTTTCTCCATATAAATTACATTTGCCATATTGGCCTTTCAGTCTTCCAATTTGGGAATCCAATAAATTATCCTTCACAACAAGATCAAACATATGATAATAAAATGCCTACTAAATCAGATAAATGTTGAGGGGTGGGAAGAAGACAAAGATATTTAAACAAAAATATCAATATACTTTCTTTAAAAAAAACCAAATTATACTTTCTGCTCCATGGGAAATGTATTCCTTAAAAAAGACGCAATGCACTGCTTGAGCAAGGAAATCAATTCTTCCAAATCAATGGCAATTTTGTATGTAGCTAGTGCTTATTTATGTGAACAAGGGAATCTCTGCTGGAATACTGCAAAAATAATCATTAACAGAGCAATATTAAAACATACAACTTAATTTGCAAGTACCTAGAATCTCTAAGTGTTAGCAGCAATATTTGGATAAACTGTTCCTGTGAGAGGTCCATTTGTGCCCTCTGTACCTTCAAGCCAGTAATGATATTGGGAGATGAAGGATGTTTTGTGGTAGTGCATTTTTGCCCATTTCAGCTGAAGTGAGTGCAACTAGGACAAAGGTTGCATTCCAGGGCAAAATGACTCTCGTCCATATCTCTCTTAGAAGAATTCATAACATACAATAGTCAGGGACGATCTATGCAGCTGTTCACGAGTGCAGCATGCTCCAGCAGCAGGCTTCTGATTGGCTCCTGAGCTTCCTTCCTATAACACCAAATATGGCCTTTCCTGTTAGCACTATTCTTGTATTAAGCTTTATTTATCCAGTTCTGCCGGAGCTGCCGTACACGGACATCCTGTGGTACTTTACAATTGAGCAGATGTATTCTGTGTAACAGGCATAAAAGCCTGGAGATGCTTTGAGGCACACAGAGTAAAGCTTTCCTAACTTACATACATAAGAACATAAGAGAAGCCTTGCTGGATCAGGCCACAGCCCATCTAGTCCAGCATCCTGTCGCACACAGTGGCCCACCAAATGCTCATGGGCATCTCAAGCAGAGACAAGGACAAACCTTCTCCTGCTCTCGAGTCCCAGCAGATGGCCCTAGAAGCGCCCCATTTCCTCCCCCCCCCTCAGCCTGAAAGATGCACCTAGGCATTCGTTCTAGTAGCCATTGATACATCTGTCATCCATAAATTTGTCTAACCCTACCTTAAAGCCATCCAGACTGGTAGCTGTCACCACCTCTTCTGGCAGCACATTCCATAGGCCGATGACCCTCTGTGTGAAGAAATACTTCCCCCTGTCAGACCTTACGCTCCTACCCATCAGCTTCATAGAGTGCCCCCTGGTTCTAGTGTTGTGCGATAGAGAAAAGAAATTTTCTCTATCCACCTTTTCTATGCCGTGCATAATTTTATATACTTCAATCAGGTCCCCTCTCAAACGCCGTCTCTCCAGACTGAAGAGGACTAGACGTTGCAGCCTGGTTTCGTAAGGGAGGTGTTCCAGACCCTTAATCATTCTGGTTGCCCTTCTCTGCACCTTCTCTAGTTCCACAATATCCTTTTTGAGGTGTGGTGACCAGAATTGTACACAGTATTCCAAATGTGGCCTCACTATAGATTTATAAAGGGGCAAAATGACACTTGCTGACTTATTTTCTATTCCCTTCCTAATTATTCCCAGCATTGAATTTGCTTTTTTTGCTGCTGCCGCACACTGGGTTGACACCTTCATTGAACTGTCCACCAAAACCCCGAGATCCCTTTCCTGGCGTGTTGCAGAAAGCTCAGACCCCATCAGTTTATAGACGTAATTTGGATTCTTGGCCCCAATGTGCATTACTTTACACTTGTTAAGATTAAAGCACATTTGCCACTTGGTTGCCCACTCGCCCAATGCTAAGAGATCCCTCTGGAGCTCTTGGCAATCTCTTTCAGATTTTACTACCCTAAATAATTTAGTATCATCAGCAAACTTTGCTATTTTACTATGTACCCCTTTTTCTAGATCATTGATGAATAAATTAAAAAGCATTGGTCCCAGTACTGAGCCTTGAGGGACCCCACTTTTTACTTCTTTCCACCCTGAGAAATTGCCGTTTACTACTACTCTCTGCTTTCTGCCCTTAAGCCAGTCACAAATCCAGGACAGAACCTGTCCTTTTATTCCATGGCTGGTGAGTTTACTCAGTAGCCTTTGATGTGGGACTTTGTCAAAAGCCTTCTGAAAGTCCAGATAGACAATGTCTACTGGTTCACCTTTATCCACGTGTTTATTGACACTCTCAAAGAATTCCAACAAATTTGTGAGGCATGATTTACCTTTGCAGAAGCCATGCTGGCTTTTGTTCAGCAATGCCTGCTGCTCCATATGCACACTAATTTTGTCTTTAATAATGGTTTCCATCACCTTACACGGAACTGACGTTAAGCTAACTGGTCTGTAGTTGCCTGGATCACCCCTGGATCCTTTTTTGAATATTGGTGTTACATTTGCTACCCTCCAGTCCTCAGGTACGGAGCCTGATGTTAGGGAAAGATTATATATTTTTGCTAGAAGGTCGGCAATTTCGCATTTGAGTTCCTTAAGGACTCTTGGATGAATACCATCTGGTCCCGGTGACTTGTTAACATTTATTTTATTAAGACATGCCAGGACCTCTTCCTTGGTTATTTCTGTACAGTTTAACTCTTCAGAAAACACAGGCTCAGCTACTGGCATGTGTCTTCTGTCTTCCTCCGTGAATACGGAAGCAAAAAATTCGTTTAGTCTCTCTGCAATCTCCATGTCTTCTTTAATTACCCCTTTCTCTCCTTTACTATCTAGTGGTCCAACTGCTCTCCTGGTTGGATTCCTACTTCTGATATACTTAAAGAAGTTCTTGTTATTTCTTTTGATGTTTTTAGCAATGTGCTCCTCAAAATCTTTCTTAGCTTTCCTAATGGCCGTCTTGCATTCGTGTTGCCAGTGTCTATGTTCCCTCCTGTTCTCCTCATTTGGACAAGCCTTCCATTTCCTAAATGAACTCTTCTTGTTTTTAATGACTTCATCTACTGCATTTGTGAGCCACATTGGTTTCTTCTTGGACCTAGAAGTCCCCTTTCTTCTTTTAGGAATGCATTCTAGTTGCACTTCCGTTATTGTGTTTTTAAGTAGTCTCCATGCATTTTGAAGTGATTTAACTCTTTTGACTTTCCCTTTCAATTTCCTTTTCACTAATTTCCTCATTTTGGGGAAGTTTCCCTTGTGAAAGTTTAAGGTCTCTGTGTTAGACTTTATTAAGAACTTACTCCCTGTATTTAAGTTGAAGGTTATTGCATTGTGGTCACTGTTCCCAATTGGATCAGCTACAGTGACGTCCTTTACCAGGTCCTGAGCATTACTTAGGATCAAGTCCAGGACTGCATTTCCCCTGGTTGGTTCCATGACCATTTGTTCCATGAAACAGTCATTTAGCAGGTCTAGGAATTTTCTCTCTCTTTCCTGAGTTGAACAGGAGTTCACCCAGTCTATGTGAGGATAATTGAAGTCCCCCATTATAACTACCCTATCTTTATGGGCTACCTGCTTTACCTCCTTCTCCAATTGTTCATCTCCTTCGGACGTATGGTTGGGAGGACGGTAGCATGTCCCTATTGTTAGACTTCCTTTTTGGCTTGGTATCTTTATCCACACTGCTTCTGTGGAAGAGCCAGACTCACTTGGACATTCCAGTTCATAAGATTCTATCTCTTCTTTAATATACAAGGCTACACCACCTCCATGTTGCCCTTCCCTGTCTTTCCTGTACAGTTTGTATCCTGGGATAACTGTATCCCATTGGTTTTCGCTGGTCCACCAGGTTTCAGTTATGCCAATAATATCAATCCTATTTTCCATAACTAAGCTTTCTAGCTCCCCTATTTTGGCTCGAAGGCTCCTGGCGTTTGCATATATACATTTATATTCACTCCTTCTTTGCAACCATCCATGCGTCCTTGTCGTTTATCATCCCAACAATGTTTAACAGGTTTTATTCCACAAACACACTTTCAGGAACAAAAGCTCAGCTTCTCTGCCTTTCCAGAATCATGGCAAGAAAAAGAAGCAGGCCACATAGGGAATACATATAGCTATGTACCTTGACTTGTGAAAACTACAACAGGATGCGCCAACCACAAAACCCACAACTTACTCAATACCAATAACTTACAAGTACTCTTTATCGGGGTCAGAACATACACAGAATATGTAATACTGAGCATTACAGAACATTAAGAAGGCGGCTTGAGGCAAAAGGCGAACAGTACATCTCCAACTTAGGTTTGTGGTGAAGCTAGCTGCAGCTGCTGTTCTCCTTGTCCAAAGTATACATTTTCCCTTTAATGATCTCTATTTGATACCTAGTAGAAAATCATGTCAATCATATCAAGTCACACAGGCCACAGCCTGGGTCCTTCTTCATGTTTCTCCCTTGCAGAAGCACATATCCTTTATGGATTAATTGCAAAAGCAAAATAGCAAAGGCTAGTCAATCTCTTTCACCTGGAATCCTCAGGTTATATATGCCTCTTCTTATTCAGCTTTTATTCCTCAGCAAGGCAATTACGAAAAAGAAATAATCTTAAAAAATTGAGATTCCTGGGCTAATGGTGATTGGGAATTCTTTTGAACTTGGAATCTAAAGTAAATAATGACAGCTTTTTTAAAAAATTAAATCATAATGTTATCAGTACTACTAAAGGAAGGATTATTAATTGTTCTCCAATAAGTTGTTGTTGTTTTTAATTAATAAAGTTAGAATGCTGGGCCGGGAGGAGTTTGGATAATTCTTAACTCTTATCCTCTTCCTCACCCCCAGAAGTTATGTCAGAACTAAATGTTTGCAACATAGGAATTAGTTTGAAATATTAATAAATACTTTAGAATCTCCTGAATTTTTTAATGCTGTTTTATGCTTCTCCAAAAGGATTGTTACCAGGTTTGAGAAGTATACATTCTCAAGGTGTATAATCCAGATCTTGTACGTAAACAGCCATTTCTAAGCTTCCTTGAAATATGCTAACAATCTCTATTTTGTCCCTTAGGCTGTGGTCACACCTTCACTTTAAACCATCTTGCCTTGGGAGAGGAAGAGAGAAGAAATCTGGGTGAGCACCTTCCATCAAGCTCCCAGCATTGGCCCCTCCCTCCCAACTGCCTCCAGACGGGCCATGAAGGAACCATCTTGCCTGTGGGGAATGGAGGAGGAAAATAAAATAAAAGTTTTTACCTTTGCAAGGACTCTGCTGCCGCCAGAACACCCATGTTCCCTCCCACACCATTTTCCTTTTGTATCTTGTATCTTTAGATTGTAAGCCTGAGGGCAGGGACCTGTCTAAGATTAATATAATATTGTAACCCGCCCTGAGACCTTCGGGTATAGGGCGGGATAGAAATACAAATAAATAAATAAATAAATAAATAAATAAATAAAACCTTCTTCAGTCCATCTTCAGGTCTGTCCATTTTATGTGTGGACTTTCCACCCTCCATTCAGGAAAGTCCACAAATAAAATGGATAGAAATGAAAAGGTGTGTGCAGTCAGGCCTGAAGATGGACTGAAGAAGGTTCAAAGTGAAGGTGTGACCATGGCCTCAGTCTCTGCCATTTTACCATTGAAGTGGTTAACCTTCCTGCGGTTCTTCTTAATTCATTTGCTGGTGTCACCCTGATCCAACCAGACTTCCATCATGAGGTAGATGTTAGTGATTGAAGGGTTGGAGTCTGTTGGAGCAAAAGCCTCTATAGTCAGACTAACCAACAACTTTTTGTTTCTTTCATCCAGTTTTGGAATTGTTTTGAAATTCAGGTTGGCTTAACATTCATGCAGTATTGCATATTGTCAGGCATGGAATGCCTGCCATGGTCCCTAATTGGTTTTGGAGAGAAAAACCTGTTGGATTTTTGTGGAAAGCAACTGCCAACTGTCAAAAGCTGTCGCTACCAGAATGACATCATCTGAAGGAGACAGGACTAACCACTTCTGGGCAGGAAAAAGTAGATTAGATAAGCACAGACAAATGTATGTAAGTAGATCATTGTGCAGGCTGAGGTATTCTGAGGACAAATAAGGTAAATAGAACTAACGTTGCTTGCTCTTAATAAAATGATGTTCCTTCCTGCTTTCTGACAGTGTCCAGGCTAATGATGACACATGTTGTAGAGCAGCATTCATTGTCCACTTGCTGGCTCAAAGTGGGCTGAGTTGTGGCTACTTCAGCACATGTTTAATTATAGATCTCATGGCTCTGCCTTTCCCATTCAGGGTTGTACGGAACTCATAAATTATGGAGGAAAGATGTGTGAATGTAGAAACTAAAGGCATAGAGGAATAACAATGACAGAAACAAGCCCTTAAAGACCAGACGACTGTACATCATGAGCTGGGATGCCAGTCCATGATCTTCAGATTAATTCTAAACCTGCAAAGATTTAGATAGTGGAACATCTGCAAACGGAAATCTCAGTTCAGAGAACTCCAACAACCCAGTTCTAAACCTGCCCACATTTCTTCTTGGATGAAACTGAGAATGTTCTCCCCACAACAGACACCCTGTGAGGTAGGTGGAGGTGTGGGAACTTAGAAAGAGAGCTGTGACTAGTCAAAGATTACCCAGAATAGTGCAGAATTGAACTGAGAGACTACCACTTTAACCTCAAGTCCAAACTAGCTGACATGTTAGAAGTGATAGCATGTAATAGCTAGAGGGTGTCACCCTGAGATACACTTAACTTTCTTGAGCTTCACGTACATTGTGGGTGTGTCTAGATTTCCTAAAGAGATTTTAGCTTCCACTACAGGGACACTGTGGAGGTAGCCACAGATATAACCTACTTTGTGACAAACTATGCAGCAACCTGAGCCTTGCACACACACTGGTAGTTAAAGCTCTTTCTCTTTTTTAAATGTCTTGGTTCAAAGAATATCAATACACAAAAATTGGGCATTGCAGTTGGCTTCTTATCTGTCAAAAGCACACACATCTTCATTCCAAATTGGGCAGAAAGTGGCTAAACTATTTAATTGCAAAGGCTCCAGTCTCTCAGTTGCCTAGTACTGCAGGATGGCTGATCTGAATAAAGGTTTGCCAATAACATTATTAATTTTCTAAACTTGCTGAAAATGAAAGAGAATACTAGACTGAACTCAATGTGATTAAATTTAGTGGCTTTGATGTTACTTAAGCATATCTTTGGCAGAGAGCTATTTTCCAGCCTTGCCTGGGTTATTTTGTATAATTTAATATCTTGACAATCTCACTTGGATGCAGATTTCAGTGGTGCTTAGTTGGCCTTATAGTTTCACAACTGTGTTGGTTTCTTTAGAGGGGGAAACCCAATGCAATAATCCCTCTTTTACTGTATGCTTTTCTGCCAGTTATCCCTGCTTTCTTCCTAGTTCGCTTTTCATGCTCCCAATATTTATTCATATTCATATCCTGTTCTTTTGACACACTTGAAAAGCTCTTAATTCAGATGTTGATTCTCCCAGCAAATTTCACTGTGCAAAAGATGTCAACTTGCCATTAGTTTAGCTTATGCTTGGAAGTTGGTGTTTGCAGACGAGACAGGGAGCCTGCCTCTGGGTAAAGAGAAATCTTTTACTGGTGTACAGGAAGCAAGCAAACAATATTTGAACCCAGTCAATTGAATTGTACTATGGGAGATTTCTGACAAAATTGGTGAAATGCCAAATGTTTTTGAATGAAGATCCAAAGGGCATGGTCAGTTAGTATTTATTCTGTGTAATATATCCAGCAGCCATTTCCCCTGTACCATTGAAATATATAGAAACTGCATACATTGTGGTTTGTGGAGTTGTCATTGTGTAAATGGGGCCTGTGGAAAAAGTATGACTGCTAGGACAGAAGATTACCTCCTCCTGAAGAACATATCTAAGGATACCATATGAAAAAGAGGTCAGGGTTCTTGCATAATGCTGAGAAGAAGACATTTCAATAGTCGTCTTTCAGAAGCCCTTCCAGGTCTGGCATTGGGAATCAGCATCACTGGACAATTTCATCATTTCACAGCTCTCAGGCCTTCCTCTCACAGGAAAGGGCCTATGGCCAGCATCTGGAGACCCTCAGGCAGGTACACTGAGAACGATTCTTTCAAGGACCCTTTAAACCTGATGGTGTATAACACTAGTTTCTTTTACACCAGGAAACCTTAATGATCTTCATGTTTATTATGGTAGTCTGAACTGCCTGGTTATGTAGAAATCCACAATTAAATCAGTTCCTTACATTTGGGGGGTTGGCCATTCACTTTGGGTGTGATATGTCCCATCCTCCCATTCTTTAGAAGGTTAGCGGACATCTCACCTTTATGTGTCACATAATGTATTCCCAGCTAAATGAATGCCAGCTACTGAATGGGAAAATTTATTTATTAGGCTTATATATGGCACATTTCAAATTACTTTTCCAGATTCACATTAAACAATGATAAAAACAAATCAAGGACTACCATACCCACCCTGCGCACTGATTACCAAAAACAACATTTGTCACACAAAATTTTTAGAAATCTTTTAATGACAACAGCTATTGGTCTCTCCCCATTTACACTGAAAGGGGTTGCTTGCCAAGGAAGGATTGAATCCACTGTGTCATGTTTTGCCCCCCATCCACATTCCTAATGGGCTCAGGGGAAGAAACTGGTGGTATGGCTGAGACTGTAAGTGATGTTGAACAAGAGGGAGATATGGAATCTGAAGGGTCTCCTCAGCCTGGGACCTTCCCCATAAAGGCCCTCAAAGAGGCAGCAAGGACAGGGGCAATTGGACAGGTGCAGGGACAGATGCTTCCATCAGAAACTGAAAGCTAGGTGTGCACATGGCTATGATTCAGCAAGTTCTGATAATGAATAAAGGGATGGCACTGAATCAGACACAGTGTTGCCAGCAACTGAACTACAGACCATGACTACCCTGTGTACCTTTGACCTGTGCTTCTGACTGGATTTGGCTTTCGGGACCTCTTGTGCTGTGTGGACTCTGGACTCTGGTAAAGGACTCTCTTTGCATCCCTTAGTGTGTAATCCGATCTTAGCTTGCTGCCTTAGCAGAAATTTCTGAATTGTTGTTGGTGAATCTATAATTAAAGACTTGTTTCTTTCAATGTGCCTGTTGTTTCTCTGTGCTGCTAAGCTCCATAAGGCACAACAAACTGCAAGAGAGTGTCCCCAATCCTCAACATTTGTGGCTAACCTAAAAGGATACTAGGAAATCCAATTTCTCAAGGACCCTTTGTGTTTGGTTCCCAATGAATTTATCCAGTTATCGTTCAATCATTCAGTCACGTCCAACTCTTCATAACCTTGTGGACCCTAGCAGGCCATGGCCTTCTGTCCTCTGCTGTCTCTTGAAATTTGCTTCTCCATATGAGGCGATCCTGTGTACCTAGGTGTCCCCAAAATGTGTAATCTGATCACATCCTAAGATCAAGAGGTTGAGGTCAAATACCAGTAAACTGAAAACTATGAAAGAGAAAAAGCTCAAAACTCAAAATGCAAAGGAATATCTAGTAATGAAATACCATCTTGATTCAAGAAAAACCAAAAAAAGTCTTAAAAATACTGAAGCAGCAGATCACAGAAACATCAAAAGAAAATAATTTATTTATAATTTATTTTATTTATTTGTATTTCTATCCCGCCCTATACTCAAAGGTCTCAGGGCGGGTTACAATATTATATTAATCTTAGACAGGTCCCTGCCCTCAGGCTTACAATCTAAAGATACAAGATACAAAAGGAAAATGGTGTGGGAGGGAACAGGGGTGCTCTGGCGGCAAAGGTAAAAACTTTTATTTTATTTTCCTCCTCCATTCCCCACAGGCAAGATGGTTCCTTCATGGCCCGTCTGGAGGCAGTTGGGAGGGAGGGGCCAATGCTGGGAGCTTGATGGAAGGTGCTCACCCAGCTTCCTTCTCTCTTCCTCTCCCAAGGCAAGATTGTTCCTTCATGGCCCGTCTGGAGGCAGTTGGGAGGGAGGGGCCAATGCTGGGAGCTTGATGGAAGGAGCTCACCCAGCTTCCTTCTCTCTTCCTCTCCCAAGGCAAGATGGTTCCTACCATGAAACTCATCATGAAACTCATTTTGCACAATGTAGAAAGAGTGTACTTTCCCAGACAAATTAGTGATTTTTTTTTAGACTGTTAATGTGAACTATACAGCTCTACCAAATAAAGGGAAAAAAAGCATGTTTTGGAAAAACCTTGTGGGATAATCAAAAGAATTATAATAAGAATGCAACACCAATAGCTCATTGCACTGAGCACACACTCATGACTTCTGTCCAGCAACCAGATAGTCATACGTGTGACACTCAGTTCAGAACACATGAAGCTTCTCCTTGACCTGCTGGCTATCTACTTTCATCACTTTTTTTCTTGTTTCATCACTATTTATTTTTTGTGGCATTAAGTGGTACACTTCTGAGCACCTGGCTAAAATATCCCCAGCTACAACTTTGGAGGCTAAGAAATTTAGGCCCTTCCTATACTCACTTTGTAATCTTGATCAAGTTGCTGTGTAGTACATATTGTCCCCATAAGACTAGCATTGATGAGGAATGGATTCAGTCCAAGAGCCCCCTAGTCAGGATCGCAGGTAGTCACATTTAATTGTGACGGGAAGGATCCCAGTGTTATTGGTTATCAAACACGTGCTGGCACTTCTGCACATAGACTGGAATACAGTGAAGAGTTGGTAGGCATGATGTCACAGGATTTGCATATCTGGAGCATACATTACGGGGCAGGGAGATTATGGCTGCAAGAACTAGTATGGCATGGCTCTAAGGCCAACATAGATGTGGCTGCTGGGCTTTTCAACCCAGCATTCATCAGCAACACCATTTGACCTAGGAAGCAGAAACCAGTATTAGTGGGAAGAAGACACATTGTATGTCAGAACCTCTGGCTGTGGTTGCCCCTGATCCTTGGAAAAGTTCCAATAATTAGAATACCAAACCAGTTATCAACATCTACAGACTACAGATGTGGAAATTGAAAAGAACAAAACTGTTTGCTCTGGTTCAATTTGAACCAAACCACATTCTAGTCAGAAAGGTCTGATTCAAATGGAACCAGGGGTATTTGGGTCAAACTGAATGATTTGATCAGAAGTCTTTAAGTTCAACCCTATCTGGGCCTTTAAATAGGGCATTTTTGTATTTTAAAAATAATATCAAACAGATCACAAACCTGTTTGAGTTCAATCTAGAACTGATCAAGCACATTGGACCAAGTTCTAGATCAATTCAAACTAAATGAGACTGTGTTTGATTTGAGCTGAACCATTGAACATCTGTTTGTGCACATCTCTACCACATTCTGTGTGATAATAAAATAAAAGCAGCGTACCAAAAAATACTGTGTCAGAGTATTCACTCGTGTGTGCATGTGTGTGTTTTAAATGACCCAGTTCTTGATGGTTTTAATAGAGGACTTTAAAACTAGCGAGATGTTCTTGTCCCTTATTTTCCCTTAAGTGACTCTTGAGTAGATAAAAATGATGAGAATAATTTCCTCTGATCATCCAGCTATTGTGCTCTGTAAAGGAACGTTGGGGAAATATGGCAGAACAACTTAATAAAAGAGTACGATTTATTAATTTTTTTTTCCTGAGCTGAATAACATCTGACATTGTGGCTTGCCGTGATAACGGGAAATTCTGATGGATGTGAAATCCCTTTTCTTTTGCTCAGTGTGGCCTCTAATTAAATGATTCGCTAGGGCTCTGTAGCTTCAGAAGCCTTTTTAATTCATCCAGATTTTTTTTCACTTTAATCTATCCAGAACCTCCAAGGGGAGAGGAAGAAGAAGTCTGATTTCGCATCAGTGTCCTCTAATGGCTCCTGCACCAACTCATGTCCATTGATATAGCTGCAGAAAATTTCTATTGTGCAGGCCCATTTGTGCCATAATTTGGTTCCTGAAAGCATCGTTTTTGGAGTTTTAAGAGGGCTATTAGCTCAAACTGCTCATTCTCAAATGGTGCAGTTTGGGAGCAATCCTCTGAGCTGTTCACTCTGTGAAAAGCTTTGTTCCTTTAACCAGCTTTCCCCATTTTTCCTCTCCCCCTCTCTCCCACTTGGATTTTAAAGTAAGCACAAGATCAAAGCTTAAATGCCACAGTCCCAGGCAGGGGGCTGAGGACTGAATCAGACTTTGCATGAAAGCTAAGAAGATAGGGGAGCTTTCCAAAAAGAAAGCTGTTTGGGAGTTAATATAGAAGCAGAACATCTGCTATGGACTGTGAGACTTTTGTATGGAGAATATTTTATCAGTTAGCTTTCCAGACAAAACCTTCTGGTTTTGGCTGGTGACCGTGTATCTGATGGCTTAAGGTTACCCAAGGAGTTAGGGTGCGATCAAACAGGGCTTTTTGGGGGAACCTATTTATAGAATCACTGCATCTGTGGATTTAGGAAGAAAATCTGCTTCACAGTTTTTAAAACAAGTGCCTAAAGAAAGGCTCCTACTTTGCTTCTCTTCATTGTTGTATCCTTCAGAATATGCCTCCCATTGGCAGCTGGTGCCCCATTTTTCCAGGGCTATTTCCAGACTATGGCTGCCTTTACACTTTTAGTTTAATCCTTCTTCAGTACGAATTCCAGCCCTGTTGGTTACACCTTTAAACGGTAAGTTGTTTTTTTCTTGGACATTCCTCCCTCTATCTGGATTTTCCTCTATCTGGACCAACACAGCATGAAAGTTTTAATCCCTTTTCAGTTTGAGGAGAAGTAGGACCCTCACTGGAGCTAGGAAGCCACCATTCCTGCCCCCATTACTGTCTAGGAAATGGTAAACCTTGGCATGACTCTGCTCCAATTCTTGCTCCTCCATCCCCCTCCTCAGTGTTGAGACTCCCTCTGCCCTGCTGCCCTCCCTCTTGCCGAGACTACCTCTGCCCCACTGCCACTGCCCCCAACCCTGTTAACTCTCAGCACGTGAACTCTCACCAACCAGCTCCTCACCATCCTGCAACATCATCACCTCCTTGGCATACAAACTGACCCACTCCTGCCCTCCCGCAACTACATTGCTCACCCTCATGCATAAATTCAATTCACGACTCCCCTATCAGTCACCCCACCCCACCCCCCGCCCCGCCCCCATTACCCTCCCGGAAGGTCTCCTCATCAAGCTGAGATTTCCCTCACCCTCTCACCAGCTGAAGATTACCCTGTCAAGAAGGCTTTTTGGGAGAAGGCAGGGAGCAGCAAGTAGGTGTGGCCAAGCTGTTGCAGGCCAAAAATGGCTTGGATACAGCTGCCTTCCTGAGATGGATTTTAACAGTAAGGTGTAACCGCAGCCTAGGAACCTCCATACTGGCTATAGGAGCCTCTGTAGTCCTCAAACCCAGCTACCTCAAATTGCAAGTTGCCCTATGAGTTGGGAAAACCCAGTTGTGACGGGGCAAACAAAAGGAGACTTTGGGTTGAGGTAGTGGTTTTTAAAATATCTTATGTTTGTCCCTAGGGTCTCAGATTTGCTTTGGAAACATCCCTAATCATGTGTCTGAATGTATTCTGAGACGGGAAGAGAAACCAGTGCATGTGTGCATTTGTATATATAGTTTGCATACTTCTGCTTTCAACAGCATGCGTATTGGCTTTGTTGAAGTTGCAGGACCCATTGCTGAATGTACACAGATTGTACAGACTTCAGCGACAGCTGCATCACTTAGCACCTTGATCAGAATCTAAGTGGATGAGGCAGCAATTATCTGACCTTCTGTTTAGTAAAGGAAACACTCAGGTTTGTTTCATTTATCCTAATGAAGCGAAGCTCGTATTTTATGTCAGAGTAAAGTGGACCCTTGCTTTTGTCCTTCGTTCCCATTTGAAAATTGGCTCACAGTTACCATGTTCTAGTTACCCCTCTTTGGCTTGCAAAGCCTGTCAGCAAGAACTGATCTTGCAAGAGGGGATGCTCAGGCCCAGAAGTGAGTCTGAAATTAAAGCTCAATTTAGTTTAATTGTCCTTGATTTTATCAAGCGCATCAAATGACTTATTCCATATGCAAAAATAAATGCAGAGAAAAACAACTCGGAGACATCTCCCCCTTAAGAATAAACACGCTATAAAGATTTGCCGTTAGTCCTGTGTTATTTTGGTTGCTCTTAAAAAAAAAAACACCCATATGACAGCTGTTTGGGGGCTTCTCAAATTTGCTGCCAACTGACATGGAGAAGAGCAATGAAGAAGAAGAGTTGGCTTTTCTACCCCACTTTTCTCACCCATTCAAGGGGACTCAAAGTGGCTGACAAAGCTTTTCTATTCTTCTCCGCACAACAGAACACTCTGTGAGGTAGGTGGGGCTGTGAGAGCTCAGAAGAGAGCTGTGACTAGCCCAAGGTCACCCAGCTGGCTTCATGGGGGAGGGTGGAATCGAACCCAGTACTCCCAGGTAAGAGTCCAGCTCCCTAACCACTAGACCAAACCATTAGATCATGATCCCAGCCATGGATGATCTGTGAATCCTCCTCCAGTTAAAAAAGAAAAGACTGCAGTTCTGCCTTTTGCCCTTTTGTTTGCTGGCATTGCTACATTTTCCTTTGTGAAGGGGTGAGCTCACCATGCAGCCTTCAGGGCCAACCTGAGGCATTTTGTAGCCCAAGGCAAAGGACACTCTACGAAGGAAACTCAGCTGGACACTCAACTGGTTTTCACCTAAACACTGGCAATGAGACATTATTTTTTGATGCAGCAGAAGGTGCGAGAGCTTAAAGAGAAGGGAGTAGACGGCATACATGACACATGAGCCTTGCCCTTTAGTAACAACCCTCACCTTCCAATACTTGCAGCCTCCGATACTTGCAGCTCTGTCTAATAAGAGGACTCACCCTGTAGCCCTTGATTTGCAAATCCGACGAGCTGATAATTTTTAAAGTTAGTGCGTAAAGGGGCTTGTGTGTCATGAAAGCAACAGACATGAGTTTGGGCAAACTCTGGGAGGCAGCAGAGCACAGAAGTCAGATATAAGTAAACAAATTAACAACAGCAAGGGGCTTATGGTAGCTGGGTCTTCTAATGCTATATGTCTGGACATTAGATTGGCTTGAACTTGCGGATTCTAGTTTGTCTCCAATAGTTTCTGTCATGCGCAGTTAGTCTGGGATAAATTATTTTGTCTTGAGCCGTGGTCACACCTTTACTTTAAACCTTCTTCAGAACATCTTTTGATGACAATGCCCACATCTTTTATTTGTGGAGTTTCCACCCTCTGCATTAAGGATGGTAGCAAAGGCGGTAGAATAATAATAATAATAAGAGTTGGCTTTTCTACCTTGCTTTTCTCACCCATTTAAGGGGACTCAAAGCGGCTGACAAAGCTTTTCTATTCTTCTCTGTGACGGTTTCAGGGGTCAGGCTGCAATGGGCAGTAATGTTTCTTTGCCCCTTGCAAGCCTCTTTGCAAAAAGCATGGCTTTCTGCCCATGCAAAGCCCTTGCAAACTCTATTTGCAAGCCTCCTTGCAAGCCTGGGTTGCAAAGAGCAGAAAAGGGCGGGAAATCCTGTTCAGGCCCGAGTGCAAGGATTGGCTGCGGGTGCATTTTGGAGGGGAAAGCTGTCTGGTTTCCCCCAGGAGTTTCCCCCAGGAGTTTGCAGTTTCCACCAATCAGGCTGTAGGGACAGGAAAAGTTTCCATCAGGAGTTTATTTCAGCAGTTTCCCCCAGGAGGTGTCAGCCAATCAGGGCCACAGGGAAAAAAGGCATAAATAACCTCTGAATACAGCAGGCGGGGTCTTTGTGCTGGGACTGATGCTGAAGGGGATGGAAGGAGAAGACCTGAACCCGAGGGAGCCATTGCCAGTAGCTGACCATTGGTCTTTTCTCAGGAAGAAGAACTGACCAGGAGCAGGAACCTAGTTGCTAAACTTTGGGGAGGCTTGGGTAAAACCTAGCAAGCCAAAGGGAGGTAGGAAGAGGAGAAGCTTACCTGCTTGGAAGCAACTGAGGGTTAGTAAGTCAGGGAAGCTGCTATTGCTTGAAGCTTACTATGCACAGAGACTTGTGAAACCTTAAACTGCTAACTTCTAGACTTTCCTATTTTCTCTTTTTCTTCTGTAAATAGTATTCTTAATAAACTTGTTTTAGTTTACTGTTTATTTAAAATGCTTGCTACCAGTGTTTTGTTTTTAAACTGTAGTACTCACTCGGCCGTTGCACGAACCCAGCATCCTAAAAGGGCCCAGCTACTCTTAGGAGGGCAGGCACTTACTGGACTGCTGGGGATCGTGACATTCTCCTCCCCTGTGAGGGCTGTGAGAGCTCAGAAAGAGAGCTGTGACTAGCCCAAGGTCACCCAGCTGTCTTCGTGGAGGAATGCAGAATCCAGCTCCCTAACCACTAGACCAAACTGGCTCACAGATGTGGTGTGGATGACTAAACAGTATTCCATATTAGTGGATGTGAACTATTGGAAACAGAACTTCCAAAACCTTCATGCAATTGGGCCATGTGCCTGTTGAATGAACACTGCATTTAGGTAATGGAGGCAAGATGTCATTGCAGGCAATGCGAAGACATCATTGCTGTCAACATGGCTGTTGTTCTGAAGGGACCGCACAGTCTTGCTGTCACTGCACATTTTTCTTGATTCCACACTCCTGGTCTTTCCTATCTGTTTCTATGTTCAGGAGCCTCATTGCTTGTTCTCGATTGGAAGGTGCTAGTATGAATGTGGTACCAATTAATCAGGGCCACCACTATTTCAGATCACTGCACCTTTAGTACAGATGTGATCCAGATTACCATTAGTCCTGTACAGACCATGCGAACTGTGGAGCTTCTTATTCTGAATTACCAGGTAAGTGCAGAAAGGGCCTAAAGGCAAGCAAACAAAAAAAGGTGATGTTGGAAATGGCTGGCAGTGTGTTGCTAATCCGACCCCTTTGCCACAAGTTCTTTTTCAGAACCCTGTCATTGTAATTAAGAACTTTAAAGAGAAGTTTCTCTTTCCTTTATATGATTATTTGTGTTGAAAAAGGTAAAGAGTCTAAGACTCCCTTGACTGCACTTTGGCTGTGGTCACACACTTAAGATTTAATCCAGCTTCAGTCCACTTTCAGAGTGAGAGAATACATCAGCAAAATGACAAACTGTTTTGTTTCAGTCTTAAATAACTCAGAAAATTCACCTTTAGGATAGATAATACCAGAAAATTACTGGTAGTTTGCCGATGTTTTCTCTCGCTCTGGAGGTGGACTGAAGCTGGATTAAACCTTAGGTGTGACCACAGCCTATGTGTTTTGAGAGTAAGCACAAGGTGGCTCATATGGCATATGGTAAAATGGGGGTGAGTAGTGCAGGGATCCACAAATTGATAATTGCATCCCTGTTAGGAAGGACTTTGTCCTAAATGTGACCGGCTGTTTTTTTCTTCAGCAGTGGCACTCCGTGGTAGGTGGGTAGCTGGTGATGGCATTCTTGAAGGATCTCCAGCTGGCTTAGGGGCAGCAATTTGGCGACCGACCCACCCGTCATGACGATGGAGAAAATGGTCAGCTCTGTGATTGGTGAGCAAACGGCACAGTCCATTGTGCCTCTGGTCTAGCTTGAGGCTTCATTACAGAACTAGTCCTATGGATATGGAATTTCAGCCAACTGTTTCTGTTTCTTCTCTCAGTCTGGATTCTCACATCTGGACTTGTTAGGAGACATCCTGCTACGTGGTTTGGGGGAAATAGCTCGCCAGGACATCTTCTTGTGTTAGGATCTATGCATATGGTTTAAGTAACGCAAGAGCAGTTTGGTACTTAACAGCAAAAAGGAGACACAGAGTCTTTTTTCCTCAATAGAAAAAATGGTTTTTAATAATGAATATTAAATAGAATAAAAAATGAGCAAAGCAAATTCCCAATGGGGCAGCAGCTTGGCTGGCAAGCTGGAAATACATAGGAGGAAAGAGGAGAGAAGCCTATCCTAAGACCCTATGCTACAATTCAAGTGGCTCACATCCAATGTAGATGTCTTCTTCATAGCACATGGCAGCAGGAACTGGATCATGCAGGTTTTCTTCAGGATGCAGCAAAAGTCCACGTGCAGCTGGGAAAAATAGAAACAGGTTCTCTCTTAGAAGAAGCTTGTCCAAGATTGCGAAGAAGCTGTCTTTGGCTCTCTGGAGAAATGGCAGGCAGGATGCTGGCTTTGTGCAGGATCAAAGGTCAAAGCCGCTTAGCAGGCAACTGGCTGGCAGGCACAGTGGTTTCAGCTTTAGTGATTTCAGCAAGCAGGTTTCAGCTCGTGATTCAGCATAGCGACAGTGGAAGTGATGGACTTCAGGAACTGGACTGCCTCTCTCTGGGTTCAGAGGGCTGTTTTATCCAGGTCTCAGCCAATGAGATTTTGAGGCAGGGGCAGAGCCAAACTTCTCACCTGCCTAGTTACTTGATGGGTCATCAAGCACTTAAGGTCAGTATCTTTCTCTAGCTGTGCATCTTAAACAAAAGGCTTTATCTTTGGCAAACCAAGATGCTTTGGTGTTGATGGCGTCCCATCAAGGGGTACTGATCAGATCTGCATAAATAAACCAAAGGAGTGGTCTTTTGTTCCAGCATTTACAGGAAACTCTTCCCTGAAAGCATAATTTAGAGGCATTATTTTCTACTCATAATTCCTTGCATCCAACTTTATGCATTTTGATAAGCCTAGCTTGGAATTATGATATTCAGCTAATAAATGTCAACAACGACATTTGCCATAAAGGCTGTAAGGCAGGCTTGCTTGTCAGTGTATCGGTTTGCTATGTCTCAGAGAGAAAGGGGGGTTTGGGGGTTTATAGGCTTATAGACTCCTAGACACCTTGCGAACGGTTTTGTCTGACTTGTGGATATAATTGTATTGTTGATCTCTTTCAATACAATCTTGATCCTCGTTCTTTTCTTGCCTCATTTTGCCTGGCAGGTTGCTTTAGTTCATGATGGGCCCAAATGAGCATGTTGTTTCTTGGTTTGCAACTTCAGAGCCTTCTGGCAAGGGTTAGCGGATTTTCTTCATATGGACAGCAAATGTAGGTTCCTTCTCTTACTTTGGACTGCAAAGCTGAATGGCAGCCCAATGCATAATCAAACATCACCGACTATTGACTACTCCTCTAAAACTTGTCAGGGGTGAGAACTGAATCTGTCAGAACAGAAGGGTGACCAAGGAAAGGAAGGAAGGTAGGTAGGTAGGTAGGTAAGTAAGTAAGTAAGTAAGTAAGTAAGGAAGGAAGGAAGGAAGGAAGGAAGGAAGGAAGGAAGGAAGGAAGGACCATGTTTCAGTCATACATTTTTAATGAAACTCCAACCAAAAGGCATTTTGTGTGAAATCAACAGACTCTGCAACAGAAGAGCTGACTGCTGCTAAACTGGATTTATTTCCTAGTTGAAAAATGTCTGCTTCTTTCTATGCAACCCTTGAGATGTCAAAAGTGACCCCTGCTGCTCAACGGGTAGAGCTTCCTCTAGCTTACACTAGATTTGCTTCACAACATTTTGCAATATAGTCAGAGGTAGTCATGCTGAAAGTAAGTTCCTGAACAGTGGAGATGGATTAGGCTGCTGCTATGTGGATTAAACTAATTTTGTAGCCTGTCACTTTTTTGAAATCTTGGACCCTACATCACTCAGGAGATGATTGGAGATAAAACTTTTGTTTAACTCTGTTCCTAATAGCATATCCAGAAATAATACTGTTATTTTCCCATTAGACCTGTTTCTGAATGACAGCTGAGGAATTGTGGAGGACAGGATGACAGTGAATTGCTTAAACATCTGTTTAAAATTAAGTAGCATATAGTTTTGTAAACAGAAAACATAGTGTACATAAATGATTTTTTTTAAAAATGAACAGATCTGTTAAAAAATCTCTTGTAAGGCATGGTCTGAAGGCACCTGAAACAAAGCAGATCATTGCCCAGGCTGGAGATCACTTGGAGACTTCTTACATACTTCCTATACAGCAACAGAATGAGACAGAGATCTATTAAATCATTGGTTCACAAACTGTGGTTCTTCTGAATTTCTTGAACAAGAATTCCCCAAGCATTCCACTCCCAGTACTCTACTGGGTCTGGCACAAAATGCTAGAAAGCTTTTATTCAGGAACATCTGTAACTCTATGGTTTGAGAACCACTGTACTAAATAAATAAGCATGCAAGTTATAAAGTGTATTCAACATTCTATAGACAAGGGATCCTGATGTGCATGTAAAGGTCTCACTCTGTAGTTTACATAAACAGAGTTGAATGAATTATTAGTTTAGTTCCATCAGTCCTGTTTTAATGCAATAATTGAAGGGTAGCAAAAAGGTACAATTATACCTACAGTAGTTATTACTGTGCCCTAGATCAAGATGGTGAATGATCAGAAACGCGTCAGCCAAAGTCATTTTTCACATATTCCACTTTCTATTGCATCTTTTTTTTTTTACAGTTCATACTCAATTAAGTGACACTTTTTATATGGTTCAGTTAGTTGGTAAATCTGGAAGATGAGATTTCTGAAATAATAAATTGTGTTTCTTTGTTTTTATATAATCTTGTCAAAACAATATAAAACTGTGGGGAAAAAAATAACAAAAAATGCCTGGCAAGGAATGTGAGTGGATGATGGAAGGGGAA
Source organism: Aspidoscelis tigris stejnegeri (assembly GCA_023333525.1). Taxonomy (NCBI): domain Eukaryota; kingdom Metazoa; phylum Chordata; class Lepidosauria; order Squamata; family Teiidae; genus Aspidoscelis; species Aspidoscelis tigris. Next base: position 102,565,123 of record JALMGA010000001.1, read on the forward strand.
TTCATCTGATGTATATGACCCGAATGGCTCCGTGGTAAAGCAGAATCATACTGTCTGCCTGCGGAGATAGATTCTTATAGCAGGGGAGATAAGGTCTCACCCTCTCAAGCTGGATGCACATGGGCCAGAGGGAGGAAAGGGATCACATCTTGCGGAGCTCACAGTCAGTTGGTCTTTTCAGATGTCTGCACGCTTGCGTCGTGTCCACCCTCCTCAAGGGGCAGCTGATGGCTTGCTTACCTCAGCATGCTAAAAACAGCCTCAAGAGTCCTGTGGGGGAGTGCGTGAGTGTGTGTAAGGAGAGCTTGGCTCCCTTATTTTTATTTTTATCTTTCCTTAAGCAAGTCTGTGGTCAGGAGGAAGGAAACAGGGGTCAAAATTGACAGGGCTCTGTCTCCCCCCCCTTTTTTTTTTTTTTTTACAAATCATGATTTTATGTGTATAAAATAAGAAGGGCATCCATGGAGGTCTGTGGGAATCAAACTGTGGCAGCAAAAGCAGGAGGGAGGGGAGCTGGGATTCACCACCATTGGTCACGTCATTGGATCAAGGGTGAGAAGGAAAAGAATCGCTTTCCCCAATGCGTTTTTTGGAAGTGTTTTCTGTGGGAACACAACTGGGGTTGACTGTGATTTAAGGCCATGAAGTAGCATCGGCCAAAATGTGTGTTTGCCACGGGGTTTGTTGTTTCATTTTTAAAACCGTTTTAAATAGCTCAGGTGGGAACACGGCCCCAGAGGTCAAAAAAGGGAAAAGAGCGATCTTTTTATTTTCTTTCACTGGAAAGAAATATATTTTTAAAGTATATATATTATTATTTTTGTGAAAATAAAACATAACAAATATAACAAATTTCAGAAATAAATAACTTAACCAAGGCTGTGGTCACACCTTTATTTTAATCCTTCTTCAGTCATCTTCAGCCCCCACAGCTCACACTTTTTTAGTCTTATCCATTTTATTTGTGGACATTTCTCCCTTCAATTGTATTTTCTTGAGTTCTGATATTTACAGGCCTCAAGCCCTTACAGAGTGTTAATCAGTTTTCATTTTGGGGGTATGATCAGGGAAGAGGACAAAAGAGGGCTGAACCATACTATAGTGGGCAGACACTGCATGCTGTTGAGTCACAGAAATTTTATTCTATCAGCACAGGACGTGTTGTGACGGTGGAGAGGGGTGGAGATCTAAAAAAGTCTTGTAAAGGAGTCTCAGCACGGGAACAGAATGGTGTGAGCAAAGCGACCAAACTGAGGACGATTTGAGGAAGGATGGTCAAATATTGGATGTGATCAGAGTGCATTTTGAGTCCGGCTTTTTAATAAGGCAGACTTTCAGCAAGGTGTAACCATGGCCTAAGAAACAGTGCACTCAGGAAACAACAGTTTGACTTGTGATATTCATTCCTAACCAGCATTTAAGTGGATTTTAACTTGGAATGGGTATATTTATGTCCTTTGGGAAGAATTTATGAAGTCATCCCATACTTTATAAAAGGACAGTTCATCATCAAGTCCTTTAATTTTTCTTATTTGATATTCTATGCAATCTAGTGTTGCTGTATTCCATGTATACTAATCCTTAATGTTGGCCCAGATTCTCCTTTCCTTTCTGCTATAATACTTTGTTTAGCAACCAATAACGTAATAACAGTTTCTTCTTAGGTTTAGACATAGTTTATTTATTTATTTGTATTTCTATCCCGCCCTATACCCGAAGGTCTCAGGGCAGGTTACAATATTATATTAATCTTAGACAGGTTGACTATGATTTCTAATATCAGATGATCTCATTACAGAATAATTTAATATAAGATCTATTTTTAGGGTGAGAGGAGCTGCCTAGCATGGAAAAAGTAGCCATGCACCTAAATTCTGTGTGGTTTACTATTATATACTTATAATTTAGTTCAGTAAGCATTAGTATACTCCGAAATCCAAGTGTGGTGACTGAGTTAGAAAGAAAAGAGTACAGGCACAAAGAAAAGAAAAAAGTAAGAAAGTAAGAAAATCCTGTGTGCAGTAGAGAACAGAAGCTGGCAGAATAAGTGGCAGTTCGTTACTGGTGTTTCTGACCCCACATAGCAGAGGATCTGTAAAACAGGCTTAGAGCTTGATCTTAACGTCTTAAGCGACAGTAGTGGATCGTTCCCACTGTGGAATTGCCCTCAGTCCCAAACTGCATAGGGAGCAGCCTGCCACCACTGCTACTGAAAATGGAAAAGAAAAGAAGGAAAAATCACCTCATTTAGTGGCAGTTATATTCTTACATGTAGACAGTGTACATTTCATGACTATCATGCTGGATGGAGTGCACCACTGACCTTGGGTGATTTGATAAAGTTGTTGAAAACTCTTGTCAGACACTATTTGCCTTATTGTTTTTATGGCTACTTTTACTCTGTTGGTTTTCTTCTGTCTTTTTCATCTACATTTTCAGAATTTCTTTGTTTTTTAAAATAATAATTATGGTCCCGTCCACAAGCACTTTTGGTACAGTACCGAGCACCCATTTGGTGCTGGGTGTCCACATGGGCTTTGGATTTGGCACGCGAAAAGTGTACTGAGTCCCCTCAAACAACGCTAACTGACTGCCAAATTTGATACCTCAAAAAAGAAATCTCGGCACTGTTTGGGGAGCTGGCATGCATTGCTCAGTGAGCCACGATCACACATGGGGACACATGGGGGCTAATGGGGAGGAGATTTGCACACATGTCATTGGGAGGTGGGGTGGGCTTGCTGTCCCATCTGTTGAAGATCACAGCCAGAGTTTTAAAAATGCCGATCGCAAAGGCAGGCTGGAGAATGGCTATTTTTTAAATTTTCTGTCACTTCAGCAGAAGTAATTCCAACCCCCTTTCAGAATGCGAAGGCAGGTTGCATAATAGCTTGATTTTTGTTGCACTTGCAGCCCCCATTTTCTGATTGTGAAGGTAATAATAAAAAGAGTCTTGATTTTAAAATTGACAGGCACTCCCGCGATCCCGGGTGGAGCAAAGGTGTGCAAAAGTGTTCAAGCGTCTAGTGCCACTAGCGGCTTTCATCGGTCTTTTATGAATAGGCTTTGTCAATGGAGCTTTATTTAATGAATGGAGCGTTATTTTATGAATGAAAGTGTAGTTATTTTTACAAATGAAGCTTGTTTCCGTGACTCTCACCCCAGTCCTGGCTGTCCGTGCTGCTAAGGGAGGCGGTGATGCGTCACGGGGGTGGGCTGATGACAATCCAGCTGCGGCTGACGAGAATCCAGTTGCCAATGAGGAGAGAGGGGGCAGAGAGGAGGTGGCATGGCTCCCCCTTACCAGGGTCCAGCACGCTTTGCATGGGGACACCACCATCAGTGCCAAACCAATGCCTGTCCTGCATTGCTCAGAATGACTTGTGGACGCACGAAATGCGTGCCCGGTACCGCACCTGGCCCCTGCGTGCCCAGACAGCACCCAAAGGGTGCTAACTGGCCACCATGAGAACGTGGCCAATGAAGGACACTACACACTTCATAAATATTCTGAACACATTTTATGGCTAGACAGGTACTAATGTATCTGAAGTAACAAAAATCTTTCTGCATTTATGGTTTATCTCCACCTCTTTCTCCCTTCCATATTCTCATTATGACACTAAAATGCCCTTTCAGAGCCAACACCAATGTGGACCAAGGCCTGCAAAAGAGCAATGAAGCTCTTGGCTGTCAGCGTCAGATATGAATTTAAATTAAATCTCATTTAGCTGGGCTCTCTTTTTTGATTTATTGGCAGATGCCTTTTAGCATTGAGGCCTTGTTAAATTTCAAGAAAACGCTTCACTGACCAGCTGCTCCTATTAAGTCAAAGGAGTAGTGCAGTACAGGGTCAATTTCTCTCACGTCCGATGACTTCTGCATGTCATATCTTGGGGAGCTTTTGCAGTTAGGATATTATGTGCCAAGGGCCTTGGGAAAAACATAGTTAATATGAGTAAAGTATAAGCTTCCCATTCTTCCCACCTCTTGTGTTTTTGCATGCCACAAATCAACACCACCTCTAATAAGCTTCCTGTTGAGAGACAGAGCAGGATCGTTTTCTAATTTAAGGATTTGGTGTGTTATTATACGCTGTTGACTATGAAACTTCAGTTATTATTCCAGTGCATCTTAAAAAACAAAAACATAAACTTTGAAGTCTGCTGCTATCATGTATGCGTTTGCTGAGAAATCAAGATGTGTTTTTGTGTTTTTGAGCCACAGAGGGCTAAAGCTGGTATTTAACATTCAGAAAGTGTTTGTGTAACAAACAACAGGCTGCTTCAGGCATAGAGCAATGGTTGGGGCTCATAACACTAAAGACATGACATGTTTATGATGTGTTTCTCAAGGGGCTAAAGACCAGTATGCTGACCTCACCTGTGCATAATTCCCATGCCTCTTTCTGTTGGATGAAAAGTGCAGATCAGCATGTTCTCCAGCTCTCCAAAGCCAGAGGGAAAAAGTAAATACAGTTCGTGGATAGTATTACCAGGTTTCTCTCTCCCCTTGAATATACTGGCTTTTAAAGTGAAGAAGCCTTTTCCAGGAGGAGCTACTAGCAATCTTCTAAAGATATTTGTACTTGGATTTATTGATTCTTTATACTGCCTTACACCAAGGTCTCATGGTATTGAACAATGAATAAGTATAACAGTATAATAAAAAAGTGATAAAAATATAAGAGAATTAGAACAAAATGTAAAACATATGACCAGAATCCAATTAGAAGTATTGGCATGGGAAGCGAAATGTAGCAAAGGCTTTGCTAAACAAAAATGTTTTAATTAAATGCTGGAAGATGTGCAATGGAGAAAATGCTGTATCTCTAGGAGAAAGTTGTTCCAAAGTTTGGGGGCCACCACAGAGAAAGCTCTCTCTTTAGCCAGTGATCTGGCAACCTCATATAGGGATAGCATGTATTTCCTTATTGTATTTATTTGCATTTTTATCCTGCCCTATACCTGAAGGTCTCAGGGAATGTTAAAGTCATAAAAACAAAATATAAAATGAACACACTAGAAACAATAAGGGCATGTCCCCATGCACATTTTGGTCTCAATTGAAATTGGGTTCAGCAAGGGGTGTCCCCATGCATTTTTGATTTGGGCCGAATTCCACTGACTAAATTGCTCAAACCGGGACCATATTTGGTACTGGAAAAAACAGGTCTGGGCACGGTTTCAGCACATATTGCTTTGTGAGTCGAGCCTGAGCATGGGGTGGTCCCAGCCCATTTGGGGAGGAGATTGCGTCAGTGGGAGGTGGGGTTTCCTGTGCTTGCCATTCCTGCCCTGTGCATTGGAGATCGCAACTGCTGAGATTTTTTGGGAGTAAATGCTGTTAAAGCCAAAATGATGAGGGAGTCGAATGGCCTTCACTGCTCCATGAGACTCTTTTATACAAGTATTCCACCCGCCATTTCCCGATTTTTCTCCCTTTTACATGGAAAATATTTCACCCTCATTTCCCGATCACCAAGGCGGGGAGGGCTTGATTTTTCTCCATTTTAAGTTTACCAGGTTTTCTCATGGTTCCCGGGTGGGGTGGAGGTGTGCAAGACTGCTGCCAAATGTTGTAGTGGCTTTGGTTTAAGAAAATTATTATTTTTTCCGTTCAGTCCTGGCTTATGTGCCACTAAGTGGGGGATGCAGCACTTGCAGTGGGCAGCACAGCGGCGGGGGTGACGTCAAACCAGCTTGCAATGAGGAGGGAGGGGGCAGAGAGGAGATGGCGCTGCTCCCCCGTGCTGGGGTTTGGCATGGTATTCATGGGGATGGCTGAATTCGCACCCAGCATGCATTACCAGGAATGGAATGGGGACAGGCAAGATTCAATCTCAGTCCTGCACCCGGTCCAATACTTGCCCAATCAGACCCAAACAACTTGCATGGGGGCACAGCCTAACAGTGTCTGGGGAGGTGAAGCTGTTTCCTCAGTGTGAAATTGCAGGGAGAAGCACTGGCCCTGGTCACACTTTTAATTTAAGACAACTTTAGGTTGTATTCTGGTTGCGTAACTCACATTATTTTTATTCAGTTCATTTTCCATGCCAGCCTATCCCCATCAAATTGTTTTAACCAGATTCCTCTTTTCAGAGGACTCAGCCCTCCTAAGCTGTTTTCTCTTCCTCAGTGTGAGTGGGGTGGGTGGGAGTGGGAGGCTAGATATGGTGAACCATGCCTTGGTTGGTGGGGTCCAGTCTTTCCTTTCGGCCAATGTCCAGGGGAAGGCGGCATGCATCTCCCCTTCTCTCCTCAGTATGATTCCTCTTTCTATCTAGCGTTTTTCCAATTTTTTTTTAATTATTCACATGGATAAGAAAAGCACATAAAAAAGTAAGGGGGTGTTGGAGGTGGTGAAGCAGGCTTAAAAAAGAACCACAAACACACACCCTCGCCTCCCTTGAGTGACACAACGACATCCAATAAGAAAGGAGATAGATTTGATGCAGCAAAAGGAATGGAGAGCCAAGAGTTCTGTGGAGGAGGCTCAGGTCAACTGTGGAGAAAAGTGTGAGCAATACAGCCCAGAGTGGGGATGGCCTGAGGACAACCTGTAACAAACTAGGTGTGAACAGAACTGGTATGATCCCAGCTCGAATTATGAATAGGACGTCCTATCTCATCTAGGTGTGAACAGGACCATCGAGTAAGAACATGAGAGGGGCCCTGCTGGATCAGGCAACAGCCCATATAATCCAGCATCCTCTCTCACACAGTGGCCCACAAATTGCTTCTGGTTATGTTAAGAAAGAGACAAAGGCAAAACCCTCACTTGCTTTTCACTCCTGCTAACGGCCTTCAGAGGCATCCTGACTGTCTCTCCAGCCTAGCAGCAGTATCTAGGCATCCATTCTAGTAGCCATGGATACATATCTATGAGACCTGTTGCACCATAAGAGTGCTCCTAGGATACACATGGTACTACACCTTGGAAGCACTCATTGAATTCTTCTTAGAGTCCCCTGACGGTAACCCACTGAGGAGAGGTCTGACAGCACTACACAGTGGTGTAGATGTGCCATGCTGTGCCATGCTGTACAGACATACCTGGTCTGGCTAAGTCTTTGTAGAAGAAGTCAAGAAAATGTTCAATTTCCATGGCTGATTCCTGTGTTGTCCTAGGACACCCTTGGCAAAGACACAGAATAGGGGGACAAAGGTCCCCTGGCTTAGTGCTTCTTTTGTTCAGACTCGAGAGTGACAGCAGGCATGCAAACAGCACACTACAGCTGCTAGAGGCAACATTGGAGACCGCTGCCAGGACCCTCCATCACATGGAACCTGCCCAAATGTCAAGTGGAGAATTACTTATCTTCATTTCAAACCTCTCCCCTGTAAGGGTGCCTCCAGATGCAGGTAAAAACCTGCTATTTCCCCAGGAATGTATTGGGACTACCACACATACCCACGGCAGTCCTAATTCTGTCCCAGGTGGATTTTCTGGAATATTTGATATTATGAGAAATGCACCCAAAACACCAGATTTCTCATAATATCAATACGAACATGGCCACTTACCTCATTTGCTGGGTGGCGGCTGAACTGCTGCTTTTGAAAAATACCCAGATTCTTGCAAGCCTGGGGATGGGGGGGGGGGGGGAATCAAAGACGCTTGCATGCAGCTGTTTTGCAAAAGCAGCTAGGATAGCCTCCTGCTATCTGGCCAGCTGGATCTAAAGAAGTTTCTACAATTTCCTCTCATTGTCTTGAGGCACCTCATCAATCCTCATCAAGGATTGTGCTAGAGGTATGAAGGCTTCCCCTTATTTTTTCAAATTTGTTCTGTTACCTTGACTGATAATATATGGGTGAACTATTCCCATTAGTTCAGATTCTGCTAGTTACAGATCTAGTACCTATGATAGAGAACTGGAATATGTGCTTCCCTCTCCCTTCACTCACTTGGTCTAGTACATCACACTAGCACTGTGCACCACCTTGTTTGATTTTATTTCCCCCTGCTTTTGGGAGAGGGAAGAAAAATATGGGAACGGAGTGTGCTGAGTATAGCATCTGAGTCACATATTGCCTAAGCTAAATCCTGATAAGGAGATGATAAACCTGTGAGCCACTGTCATAAATATACTCATGTTCACGGTCTGGCGACAGCGCCAAACAATAACATGCATGCTTCAAAGAGTTAACATGGAATAAACTTAGCAGGCCGTGAATGTTGGCCAAGTTACCTGAAAGCCATGGTGTATGAAGAAAGCATTCAAGGCGTGCAATATTGCTCGGGGTTGACTGAGCATAAGAGAAGGTTTATTTCATAATGTGGATGTACCGATAACAGTGAGCGTACAGATACGCAAAGGTCTTGGGTATCAGTATTTAAATAAAACTTCCTTTTGCTTTTTGAATGAAAAAACTGCATGGGGAGGAAGCAGGGAGCTGGGGTGTACTTTGCATCTCCTGTATCTGTTATGGAAGCATTTCATTAAAGAAAGAAATCTAGACTGATAAATTATTTAACATTTATAGGCAAAAAAATTTATAGGCGTGTGAGCTGAAAGCTTAAATATGTGGTGTTGAAGACATCACACTTTATTCCCAGCCATGTCACTTCCACTTAGTGTTTTCTGGCTCCCCTCATAGAGTTCGTGGCTCTGAGCTCATTGGCTTTGTTTCAATTCCATAAGAGTTGCAAATTGGCTTTAAAATCCCAAAGATCTTCTGATCTTGTTATTTTCCTTTCTTCTTTCCCTTGCAGTTTCATAAGATTTGAGGAGCTGCATTTATTAACTCAATCATGGTATTAAAGGTCAGGATCTGGGAAATGCAGGCCATTTCACCTCCTTTGCTTTTATCAAATGTTTGCACAGATGAGGGCCCAAAACTGTAAGGCTTCCAGCATGCTTTTGCAGTGTCACCCGCACCCTCATTTTCACCTTCCTCAGGCCACACAAGCAATTAATACATATTAACTGAAAACAACAGTTCAATTGTAAACAAAGGCTGCTTCCAGACTTTCAGTATACTTCATTGTCCCTGTGCAGCCACTTCCTGTTGGTCAGAACCGACAATCAGAAGCCACACAGACAGCGGTCACCTCTGGTATGCCTGATAGGGTGATCGGAAGCTGTGCTGTGCTGGCGAAGCGACTTCCTGTCAGTCAGACGGGATGCGCCATGGCCGGCAGCAGGGATGCAGCATGTCCCCAAAGAAGCGAAGTGAAAAGATGCTGATTGATCGGATGCAGCTTTCAATCAGATGCTGCGCCACTGCTGCATTCAGTCAGAAGCTGCGCTGCTTTGATGTAAGTCAGGATGCAGCCAAAGAAAATGGCTGCAGAAAAGCTGAACCACATTCTGGGAGACATTCTGGGCATTTAAGTTGTGAAACACTTTGAGGTGACTTTATGGGCACATCTCCACTCCACTGGCAAGAGAGATTTCAGGGGAGTGGCTGTGGCAGAATGGTCTTCCCTCATGGCTTTGGCAAGAGGTTTGATGTCTCCATTGCTGTTGCTGAGGCTGTGAAAGTGTAGCAGATCTTCATAGAATCATAGAGTTAGAAGGGACCTCTAGAGTCATCAAGTCCAACCCCCTGCACAATGCAGGATTCCCTAAACCATCCCAGAGAGATGTCTATCCAGCCTCTTCTTGAAGACCCCCAGTGAAGGAGAACCCACTTCCTCCTGTGGCAACCTATTCCATTGACCAATTGACTGTCAGGAAGTTTTTTTCTAATATCTAATCTGTATTGACACCCTTGAAGTTTCATACTGTTGTTTCTAGTCCTCCCATCTGCATGATCCCTCTGCACTGTGACAGCCCGTCAGATATTTGAAGACCGCTATCATGTCTTCTCTCAGTCTTCTCTTCTGTAGGCTAAACATTCCTGGATCCTTCAGGAGTTTCAACTCACTCCTGGGGATCTATCTGATGCAAAATTTTGGGGCTCTCCTGCCTGAAACTTTGCATAATTGTGCAATCACATAAAACTGCAGGTTCAATTTTAATTTTTCATGGTACAATCAGGCACTGAAATGATAAACATTGCTCAAATTATGTTTGCGGATTGTTACTAAGGCAAGAAAAAATAGCAACAAACAATCCACAGAAATGCCCAGATTTAATTTTATTATATATATATTTAAATAGATGATATAATTGTTCAATGTGTTTAAGATGATCAGAAAAAAAGAGGATTGAATAGTTAAATAGAGGAAATGTGAGGAAAGTTTGCTAAACTATTTCAATTTAAACAGAACTGTGACATGTTATTTAAAAACATGTTCTGTCTATAACTTGGCAGGAGGAAACTGTGCAGAAACAAAAAGAGAGAAAAGAGAAGAGAAGAACAATGCTTGGCTTGGAATAACAATCATCCTTGGGAAAGAAAGGCACTATGTGAATTGCACAAGAAGCTAACAAATAAATGCCTGGCCTCGTCTTCATGGTATTGTCCCTTTATTGCAGCAGACTTTTAAAATGCCATTCAATTCCGAATTAAGCACCTCCATGAGGCTCAGCAAAATGTGCGTTTAAAACACACCTACAGTCCCCACGGAAGCGTGTTTTCTTTGCCCGCATCTTTTTCTCCCCACCCCCTCTCTGGTTGATAGGGTGCTGGCAGAAATGGGAGGAACTGCGCTCTGCACAGCCACGACCAGGAAGACAACCCCCACAAGTCCAAAAGAGAGATAGAGATAGCCATCCGTCCGTCTCTCCCGCCTGCAAAGGCAGCCGGACTGCAGCCAGCGCTCGGGTGGAAGCAATTCATTATGCTATTTACAAGATCTCCGGCCACCGAAATGCTTCTCCAGCCAGCGATCGCGCTCATCCACTCTCAACACTTTCACTTGCGGGTGGAAGCAGTTCATTACAATGTATCTTATGTGATTGGAATGCCTGTCAACTGTTTTCATAGATCTTGAATGCTGGCTGTGGATGAGAGGCAAAAAAACAGTGTGTGTGTGTGAGAGAGATGATCTTTCTGGCCAGCAATCCCCACTCCCAAATACCTCTTTTGCCACGGAGCGTCTCCATGCACAATGTTGCTAAGAATACCCGTGGCTTCCAAAAAGTGTGTTGGTAGTCTTGTTTAAGGTGGGTTCTTTCTTCCGCACATTTTCCTCCTTTGTGGTGCTGGAAGCCTGGAGAAGAGCCGTGCATGGAGATGCTCCGTGGCAAAAGAAGCTTTTTAATGGGCTTTTTATTGCATGAAGACTGGGCCTCTATCTCCTAGAAAGTGCATCAAAGGTGTACAAAAACGCAAATCTTGCATCAAATTGAACAATTTTAAGAGAAGAGATTAGAGGTGAAATGCTGCTGAGTGCATAGATTGGAAATGTGATATATATTTTTAAAAGGGATGTACCCATTGCTCATATAAAGAAAATGCTTTGACTTCTGAACACCTAAGATATGTGACTCCTCGGTTTTCACAGTGGTTGCCATTTCTCATCTGGCAACATCCTGCAATCATTTAACTTCATTTAACTGCCATTCTGGGAGCTTTTTCTGTTTTGTTCTAACCAGAGATCCTCCCATTTGATTTCCTAATTTAGACGGACTTGTGACTCTGTTAGGGCTGCATCTGGTGGTCCTGAAGCATATGCAACAAAGCCAGAACAAGGTGGGTTACAGTCATGCCAGTATCAGTGCACCTGATAAAGGAGTCTTGCCTCCCTTTTATTTGCATTTGTATCCTGCCTTCTGCCACAGTGGTTCAGGGAAGGTTACAAGAAGTTAAAATCCAATATACAAGATGTTAAAAAAAAGCTAAAATAGGGTAGGTGGGCAGGAACCCAAATTTTATCTTCCTCAGTCCATCAGGAAGGTACCAGCTTTTCCTATCCTCCAGCTCCTTAAGGACAGACAAGCTCCGAATCAGCAAGCTCCCATAATGCACATTAACTCTGTCTGGTCTCAGTTACAATTTAATTATCGTTTGAGGCAGAGGGTTGATTGAAGACTGGCGCAGAGGTTAAATTATTTTGTTCCTTTCAGCTGGGCCAGTCAGATTTTGGAGATGCCATTTGTCTTTCCTCTGTAGAATATGTTATTGAAGCACTTGAGTGACTGCCAACAGACATTTATAATGTTCTTTTTAACTCTAACTAGTAAAGAGTTAGCAGAAAGCATTGGATCTTAACCAGGGCCAACTGAAGACATTTTCAAGGCAGTGAAGGCAGCTAATACATTTGCTCTTGGCAAGATGATTTATTTGTTTGTGATCTCCACTTTCTTTCCGTGCAAATGCAAACTTGTGTTCTGGTGTCTTCCAGGAATTTTCCCACCCAAGCATTAACAAGACCATTTTCAACAAGGTGATGGCTTCACATGCCTCCAGACTCTACCCTGCATGGTATTCAAACCATTTTTGGTCTAGCGGTTAAGGACCCAGACTCTTATCTGGGAATACTGGGATTGATAACGTACTCCTACATGAAGTCAGCTGGGTGACCTTGACCTAGTCACAGCTCTCTACTGAGCTCTCACAGTCTCACAGAAAGCTTTGTCTGCTGCTTTGAGTTTCCTTAAATGGGTGAGAAAAGCAGGATAGAAAGGCCAACTTCTGAGTTTTTTCATTTTCTTTTCCAGAAGATTCCGTTAAGTATCTTCTCCATCTCCTTGACAATAATGATTTATTACTGCCTCAAGACACCCCAAATTTTCCTGAGGTGAACTGTCTTGTTCACTTGTTCACTCACCCGTGCTGTGGCATTTATAAGTTTCTGCCAGTCAAATGCTTGATTGGCAGATCATGGATGATTAAGGTGCAAAGTCATTAGGCTGTTTCCTTACCCTGTAGAATTGAACCTTTCTGCTTATGTCCATCAATTGATGTTCTGATTTTCACTTTGGCGGTGTGGGCTCTGGCACATTGTTGCTGCTTGCTGTGGACATCAAACCTGGGTGAGCAGATACGGCAACTGATCTGACATTCAGCAGGAAATTTCAGTTGTATCTGAAACTCCACAAGGGTATCAAGCTGAAATGCCGAGGCCAATTTCTCTTTCATCTCTTGTATGTCTTTCAGAACTTTCTGAGACTATATTTTGTATTGTATTTGTGTTTGCAAACCACCTTTTGAAAAAAATACCCAAGGTGGTTTACCACAGAGCAAAAATGACTGAATTATTATTAAAGCAAGAATATACCATTCAAAACATAATGGAAAAAATGCATTTTAAAATGTACAATAAATGGACAGTAAGCTACATTAAATTCAGTAATATATACAAGAACATATACAATGCAAGAACAAAACAATAACAAAACAAAACTAATACGTTCCTTTGCAAAAAGAAACAGCAGCCAGCTCTGGTGGTCTTCTTTCCCAGTAAGAGCAGCCACGATTTATGCTCAACCAGGACCTGCAATACATTGCACTGTCCTGCTTCAGGCAACCTGGTCCACAGTGGTCCGGACTGCAACTGGAACATGCTATGGCTGTCTCCCTGGTGGGCAGCTCATCTTGACCCATCTTCAGAGGCTGGGAGTGAAAGTTCCTAGCTGGTGCTGTTTTGACTGGCAGCTACCAGTGCTACTTCATGTGCCTAGTGAAATGGCATTGGGTGTGGCATACTGATTGTGCTGTCCGCATGCAGGGCACTGGTTTTGTATGCCAGCTAGACTACTGCATGAACTGCTTCTAAATGGTCCATGCTTGGGATGGACTTTGGCACCATTTTTGAGCTGCAGGCCACTCTAAAGCCCCACTCTAAATGGAGTAGTGTAGACATCCTGCTGGGAAGGTCTACACATGAAGTACGGACATGGCCTTGAAGGCTACATAGGGGATAGATGCATCTTCAAGGAAAGCCCTATGTAGAGTTCATTACAGTAGTGTAGTCTGGGAAAATGAAATCACCATGGACGAGTTGCCCTTGTCCAGGAAAGGCCGAGGCTGGCGATCCAATTGGAGATGGAAATAGACACATGCTCAATGACACTCAGTTTAAAAATATGAAAAAAACCATCACCTGAGGCCTAGACCCTGTGTTTGGAGGAAAGGGCAGATGGTTAACTCTGTGGCTGAGTGTAGGAGTCAACAGCGTATGTTTGATGGTGCTCTTGGCAAAGAGCTGTGCCAAAAAGCAGCTTAGAAAGCCCCCTCTCAATGGCACTGTCCTTGCCTTGCTTATTGATAAAATACAGCAACATCTGCCTGCCTGTTGTGAAGCGGAGAAAGAGCAGAGAAGTGAGGCAGCAGCGTCACTTCCGATAGTCACCCTGTGAAATTACCCTTCAAGGCTCGCTAAAGTGAGTGGCAGCAGGATGTTATTCACAAACGCCTCATTGTCAACAATCCGATGTTGTTGTTCGCTTGCTCCACTGAGTGCTTCTTCCCAACTTTGTCAGCTACCCACCCAGATGGAAAATGCAGACCCATTTTGGGCATAGGCTCCGCATTATTTGTGCCTGCCAAGCCGCATGAAAGAGCGTGAATGAATATAAATGCGAGTAACACATTTTGGGTGGAAGAGTCATGCCTAAGAGCTGATTCATAGGAAGAGTCACGAGTATTCACTGTGTAAAAATGAGTTCATTTGCCAGGGAGAAAGGAGGGCGTGAGAGGGTTTAAAAACAATCCCACCAGCTGTTCAAATGTTGCTCCGTAGACCATCTGCACTCAGAGGGGCATTTAACTTTTTCTATGAGACCCCAGCTCATATGGAAGCTCTGCGCTTGACCTTACCATAGCCGCCTGGGTCATTGATCCTTACCTTAAAATATCTTCAAAGGAAAATGCAAACTGGTCCTTGAAAGGGAAGAGGGGGAGGAGTTGAACAAACTCTTGGGGATTTAAAAAGAAAAAGGAAAATGAAGGTTTGGGCAAAGTCAAATAAAGCTTCAATATTGTTTCTCTGTTGGCTTTCTCCTATGCAATTCAGACTGTGAACCTGAAAGAAAGAAAGAAAAATTCTCTGAACTTTGAGTCCTTTCAAAGAGAGGTGATCTAATTAAACTCTCAGACAATACCGGCATTGGAGCAGAGGCAGGAATCCATCCATAAAGGTCACCTGTGCTGCTTCTTTTTCTATGCTGTATATTTTACGTTTAGGTACTTGGGTTTAAATTTCTCTGCTTATTTCAAGTGTAAAGCCCCTGCAGATCATAGAGCTGGGCCTTGACCTTGACCTCACCCTTGTCTCCAGAATTGGGGGGCATCAAGGCTCCATCTGCTTCTAGGCACTCTTTACCTTCTTTTCTCAAGGTGTTCCTGGCTTGTCTGGGTTGCTTGTGAAATGCTGCAAATGTGAGTGGCAGGAAACAGCATGCACAAGTTTGAGCCATTTGCAGAGACATGCTAAAATTAGGGTTGCCATATGGATTCCAGGGTAGAGTGGGAAGTGGCTGAGAGTGTCTGCTACTTCCCTTCCTCGTCACACTTTCCCAAACCACCTTATCTCCGTTCTGGCTTACGTTTTGCTTTTTTTTTTTTTTTTTTGCCAATGCTCTTCGTTGCTGCACACTTCTCAAGCATGCTACTCCATTTTAAGTCCCAAACTATTTTCCTATACATTCCTTAACTGTCTATGTTTTTTTTTTAACCCAGCCTCCATTCTAGCTTCCACAATTTATCTTTCTTTCCAAGATAAACTCAATCTATGCAGCAGAAACAGTTGAAGAACCTTGAGTGGGCTTGCTCCGTTCTCTCCGATGGAGCACCATCTTTTGCCACAGCTAGGATGGAAAGGGCTTTGACCCAACTATTGTCTTACTGTAAACACAGCTTTTCAGCTTCTCTTGCTGTGTGTGCAGCTCTGCAGTGAGCTCCAGGAGGAGAAGGGAGAAGGCAGCTCCCAAATTGTTGGTGAATTTGGTCATAGAAGGTGATAATATTTCCCACTAACTGTTGGCTAGTTTGTGATACTAATTCCTTCTCTGTAGTTTTTGACATCATGGTAGTCTCACTGGAAAGGCTTTGGGGCTTGGGAATTGGAGGCACTACATTGTGGTGGTCTTGAATCTCCAAGGTAAGGTTGTTGTTTTTTTGAGAACCTGGGAACTAATTTATGGGGTTCCTCTGGATTTGATTTTCTCTTCCACACCTTCTGTCTGGAGCCACTAGATTATCAGGAGCTTTGGAGTGAGGTGTCCTCTGTAACCTAGTGAGGCCCATGTACGTCTATCCATTTCATCCAATTCAGGGAATCAGTTGCTTGGCTCTTGCATGGAGGAAGAAATGAGTTAGATGTGGATAAATAAATAGAAGCAGAATCCAGATGAGACAAGCAGGCTGTGTGCCACAGGCTCCCAAGACCCTGAAGTAGGAAGATATCTTATTTTGATAGGGTTGCACTTTTCTGAAAAGTACAGGTGGATAGTTTGTGAGTACTTCTGGGTTCCTCTCTGGGTCTTTCAGCTCTAGATGATCAACAGCTGTGGCCTTTTCTGTACAGAGATAGCTTGACTACAATAATCCATGCTCTGGTAATTTTCAGACTGGACTGCTCCAATGCCTTTTATGTAGGAATACCCTTGGAGACAGTCCAAATGCTGAAAGTAGTGCAGAATGAGGTACCAAGTCTCATGCTGTTCTTCAAGGAATTGCACTGGGTGCTAATATCTCTATCTGCCTTTGGCTGAAAAAGGCAGTTCTCTCTCTCCATTGGGTACTGGACACTTTTAAATGCTTTTATATATTTTAGTTGATGTAACCCATCCTAAAATCTCAGGGTATGAGGCAAGATAGAATTGTTAATAAACAAATACTTCCCACTTTCCATGGCTGCTTCTCCCATTTCACCTCCACCTTGCAAGGCCATGTTTACCTCCATATTTGGAGCTACCCTCTTCCTGGAAGCCTTAATGAAAACAAGAGGCAGCCATTGCTTGGCAAACATGCTCTTCTGCTTTTATGATGGCAGATTTAGAATGTACGCTCCTTTTTAAAATCCTGAGGCTGAGTTATAAAGAACAGTACTATCTTCTGTGTCTCGGTTGACCACAATCACAAGTAAGAGGGAAGATAACAAATTGCTCGATGCATCACTGTGTTAACTGACAGGGGATTGCAGAAGGCTCTTCAAAGCAATTGAGTGGCAAATTGAATATGTCAGTGAACCAGGTTACTAAATCTTCAAAAATATCCCTGTGAGTGACAGAGGGCACATGAGTGGCCAAGTTGGAGGTTGCTTTTGAATAGAGCTCCTCAAGCCCACCAATGAAAACAGGCTCACTGGCATTTTAAAGTGCTTCAAAGCCCTTCAAAAATACCATTCCTCCTTAGTTTGTCTAGACCAGTGGGGACTAGATCACTAAACATTTATTAGGCAGAGGGGAAGAGAGGCAGCCAAAATTTGTTGCAAAAGTCAATGCCACTGAGCTCTCACTCTAGTAATTCCTTCAGGCTCAGTTCAACAGACAAAAAGGAAAACTTCATCAGGAATGGAGGAGTCAATGAAATCTTGGGGAGAAAATTTTGCTGCAGTAGAAGGATGGATCTCATTGCTTTCAGGCACAGTTCATGAAGTAAAGCAAATGGCCCCAGATGCATCAGACTGTGCTATCACTAATGCAGAGACAAAAACTTTCTTAAAAGAGGTCTACGTTCTAAAAGCACAATCACTGGACTGTCAAAAACTGCATGTGGTTCCCTGAACACCAGGAAACAGGAAATTGATTTGAATTCTTACTTAAATGGGGGGCCAGAAGTGGTCCCAGATCAGATGATAGAGCTGACCTCCAGAGTGTGCACAGAAGTAGGGTTGGGCACGAATGGGTTTTTTTGCATTTGCATTTGAGTTGAATCAAATGTCAAAACATTCAATTTGATTTGAATGTTTAAAATCTGAATGTCAAAAAATCCGATTCTAATCATAACATTCGAATCTATTTGTTCAAATGTTAGATTTGTATTTAATATCTGTGTGGATTTTGCGTGCATCCCGTTTTATCCTGTATGCATCCCGTTTTCATCATGTATTATGAGCGCAAATTTTCAGGGAGGCCATATACCTTTTATATTTGCAAAATCAAAAAATTATAACACAAAATTTCACCAGTGTGGATCCTCTCACTGAGCTGTGGTGCTATAACCTGCTTTCTTTCCTCATTATTTCAAAACAAACAAACAAACAAACAAACCCTACTCAGGTCTCTTGTCCATAGGTTTTATACACAGAAAGAGCTTATGGCATGAATCAGGTATGTAAAAAACATAACACGTATTACAGACTCGAAGTGTTTTTGCACTTTCCCTTCCCATCTGCTGTATGGGAAAGGAGTGCAATCAACTTACTTGCATATGCTAGTAAACTTTAGCCAATCCCCCCCCCCCCCGACGGAACATTTTACCTTCTGTTCGATTGTCTGCCAGTACTCTTCTGGATGCCGCCATCTTGTATGCGGCACCCTTCGCAACTGCACATGTGTCAGCACCATCACCATGATGACGCTGATGCTCTCTACAGTTGCAGTCGCATCAGGAGGTCAGCAGAGCTCCAGCAGAAGAGGTGTGGATGGTCAGTGCCTGGAAGCAATCAGGTTAGTTGGGGTAAGGGTTGGTAAGCTTGTGGATCATGATTTTGTGTTCCACAGCTACTTGATAATAAGTAAATGCCTCCTGCAGGTGCAAATGCACTTGCCCAGATGTTGTCTAATTATTGACTATGGCCTGAAGTGAAAATTGGCTTCAGGTTTATTTCCAGATTTCTTTGTTTCTTTTAATGACAGAACCGCAGTTATTGGGAGGACCGACTCTAACCAACTCATCTTTTCTTTTTTGAAATGTTTATGCTGAAAGTGGAAAGGGATTTTCTGGAGGTAGCAAAGAACAATAACACATGTGCTTAGAAAGAAAAGAAAGGACAGAAAATGTACAGACAACACTGAAGTACAGACACAGCTCCGAAGCTAAACTGAGGTACCCTAAGGTGTTTGAAGTTTGTAAAAAAAAAAAAAGAGTTGCAATTTGTGGGGCGAGCCAGCACAAGCAGATACAAACAAAAGCACAAGCAGATACAAACAAAATCTCCTCCCACTGGTTTTCACCAAGTGGGAGGAATTTCTATTTGCACCAGCTTGTGACAGCTGTCTTTGGTGATTGTTTGAACTGGCATGAGTCAAAGCAGAGAATCCTGAATTGCATATATCTGCTAGAAAGAAAATGCTCAGGCCCTTTCTGGACATACAGTTCAGGTCAAGGAGCTGCTAAGATCACATTGTCTGTACAGGGGTAGACTAGATCCAGATCAGAACTGTGTTAATGACTCACTAATCCAAATTTGTAGATAAGATAAATGTGATCTACATCTGTCCTTGCACTCTTTAGCTCACATTTGCTGTTCTAAAGCCTACTCAATGCACATGCCTCTATCTGAGGTTGATCTGGATCTACCTAATTCAAACCTACAGCTAATACAGATCTACTTAATATGAATCTAGCTAATTTGGATTAACTGAGGTAAATGCAGAAAGGGCCTCACTCATGAAGTACTGAGAATGTATTTTAATTAATTTGGGCTGCATTATCCACCTTGTGACCATATGGTGAAGGTCAGGTTCTAAAGAAAAATAATAAATAAGCAAAACTTAATGTATGGTCTCTTACTGTATAAGGAAGACACCAAGGGGTGCATCCCCATTAAAAGCTTAATCCAGTTTCCTTAAACCGAAATAATAGAACTGGATGCAAACACGAATTTGCCTGATCCCATTACTTTTAACTTAATCGCGTTGGATCCGGATTCTGAGAATCGTACGTGGGGTATGTGACTCAAGGGGGGACTCAAGGGGCTACTTTTTAAAAGCTGCTTTTTGGGGCTGCCCTGTCCTCTTCCTCCTGGCATGGACGCGCCACCCATAAGGGACCCCTTCACGGAGCCTAGCTGGGTGGCTGGGTGGCTGCCGCTTGCCTGGATGGAGGAAAAATGGCAGCGGGCAGCTAGCAATTCTTTCCCCTCCTCTCCCCATTGCTCAGGGCACACAGCAGCAGCGGCAACTAAAGCCCCTTTGCTTTAAACATTCACATTCAGCTGCTTTCCTCCCTTCCTTTCCCTTTCTAAAGTCAGATCTTTTAGAATTGCGCAAATTTGCAACATTGTTATTCCAACCATCAAGGTGTCAAGTGGTTCCATTGCTACAGTGTAGCGATCGCTGTTAAGTGGATTTTTACACTGAAATCAATGTCTTTGGAAGCAAGCTATTGGGAGAGGGAAACCGTAAACATGGATTCTCATCCCTTAAAACGGTACTGTCCACACAGTAAAAAATGTAAAACGTTTCAAGCGCACGATCCGGAGTGCGATCTGTTGAAATCAGGATTGAGATTCACCATGCTTTGGGGTGGTTTAACACGGGGAAAGTGTGTTAAGCCAAACTGCCATGCGGACTCCGATGATTTAAAACGTTATGAATCTGACATAAGGTTGCCGTGAAGACACGGCTAAGGTGTTGTGACAGGAAAAGAGACAACAAATCAGATATAGCAAGATTTTGGTAGATTGCTGGGAATGATTTTAATTCCTTTTTAGTTCATCCCCCAAATCGTTGTTACATTTGCCTTGTGCAAAAGGTTTTGGAGCTGTTTGTCTGCAGTTGGTCATGTAGCATTGAGGGTTACTCCTCTCAAAAATGCTGGGAGATACTAAAGGTTTCTTTTCAAAAGAAGTTCCACCCTGACTCTATTATGACTATCTTTGCAGGATAGCCATTACAGCTATCCTTCTAAACTTTTGTCAGAAGTCATGCCTTCAAAAGGGAGAACCTTACTCAAAAATGTCAACGAAATCTGTTTCCACAACAGAAATTGCTCTGAAAAGCACAGTGCCTAAAGGTATACTTCAGCAACTTAGCAACTTCCCTGTGACGGTAAGAGGAAGAAAAGGATACTTAACAAACTTACAGCAGCTCTCTCCTTTCCAGCACTCTCTCGTACTCTCCCTCTGCCAGCCAACCTTCATGGGCCATTACCACGTAACCTCCCTAGAAAAGCTGATTGGAGAAGGTGTTTGCTCTTCAGGCTAGACTGATGATTATACAGGAGCTGCAGAGTTCTTACCAATATCAGACCTGTGATGAACGAGGATTGGGTAAGTGCCTTGTAGCAAGAGGGGAAAAAATCTGAGGCAATAATGGGCAATTAGCCTGAACAGGTGCTAATGGGGGTGTAGACTGTACAGCCAGCAAGCAACCGTGCTATGATTTGTGCTGACACGGCACAGCAATTACAGGGGATCCTGCTGCTCCTCCATCTGCTATGTTATGTCCTTTCCTGTGTCCTCGGGCAGCTGATGGACACCACTTGAAGTCTTCTTTCTCTGTTTCCCTACTGTGTTGGTTTCTAGTTTTGTGGAGGCATCCTTCTAAGAGACATTTAATGCCCTTATATTGAAGAGCTTCATTCAGATGGAGCTAGTTATGCTAAGAACAGAAGGAAGGAACGTGGTTGAAAATACACGGGAATCCTAGGAAAGAAAACGGGTCATGGTCAACATCTAGCTCTGATGGAGAGATGTTTTGACAACAGATTGGAGGGATCGTGGGTGGAAGGCCTAGTCTTTGCCACACAGCCTGCGCTCAAATCTGTTTGCTGTCACTTGCCTTGGATCAGTTTCTGTGCCAAGCAATTAGATGACTGGAAATGTTTAAAGGAGACCCTGCAGGGGGAAGCCAAATGAAACAGAATAAGTGACCCAGTTCTAAGGAGATGTGGAGTTCTTGCATCTTGCTTGGACTTTCTAGAGTTGAACATGATGTCTAAATGCTCTGGGAAACAAAGTTATCCTCACATGTGGCTTGTGGATGAATTCTGGGAAGAAGCATAGGGAGGCTTGATTGAATACAATAATCAAAATGTGGTGTGCTGAGTTAAAAATAAGGCTTCTGCCCAGAGGACCTTGCTGCACTATGGCTTCCATGAGGCACTGTGCCTATATCTCTTATTTTATTGGTTTTCATGGACATGCATGGCATATACAAGAGTACATGAAGGAGCATGAAAAGCTGCATCTAGTGGTAGAGAACCAGTGCCACAAAAGATTTCTCTGTAGGTTGATGCTTATTTGTATTAGACGTCACACGGCTTGGACAGCTAAGTAGGCTTTTGCACGTATTATGATCTATACCGTCATACAGTTCTTGCCACTGCAGTTGCTATGGGAATATTCTTCAGTGGGAACCAAAGTTCTTTCCTATCTCTTCCTTTTCAGTAGCACATCATTTGCTGTACAGAGCAAAGCAAAGTGAATATATAGTTCCAGGGCACATGCAGAATTCCAGCTGAGGCTGAGCTTTTGATGGCAATGTTCAACAATTTGGTGTCTAGCAAATATAATAGAAAGAATGGTTTCCAGTAAAGCTGTAGTAGTAGAGATTCTGTATTTGATGCATATGAGAAAAGCACTGGTCAAGAAACAAAAGATGGTTTTCTAAAGTCATCCTTCAGCCATCAGAGATTCCTGAAACATTTCTTTAAAACACTGTCTGGTCTCCATGTGTATTTTTTTTTAAAAAAAATTATAATAAAAAATGGTTCTGGTGTGAATTATCTGTTTTGGCAAGTGAATGGGAACAGAAAATGTGTTGTCAGTATTTTCTGTCACAGTCTCTGTTATAAGAAAGAAACACATTTCCTTTTGGGGTGTACATTAGGAGCAAAACAAGACTGTTCATATTACCATGCCCTTTATCTATTCTGCTAAAGCAATTGTGCTAGAACTGGGAGATGCATTTGCACATGAGCAAACATGATGATGTGGAGGCCTTTCAATATTAAGAAGAAAAAAAGGGGCTTTTAGAGACAGTGGAAATGTAATATCCAATCTTCGTAATGGTTTCCTAATGTTTGCAAAATGAGAAGTCTATCTCCCTCAAACCCTTTAATGTAAAGAATGAGAAATTGTTCTGCATTATCTAAAATAATCAAGACTGCTGGAGAACATTTGGTGCACATTTGGTATCAGTGTACAGAGCAAGCAATGATAAATATTTAAGAATTGCACTTTACATTAAGTACAGTACTGTAATTCCTGATACTTTTATGGTACATTTCTCTTTCTGCCTAATTTAGGTTATTGCATAAAAACAAAATATTGTGGTTTGAAAATCTTGTGTGTTTTGATATATAGATATCAATGGCCCAATCTAATGAATCCACTTGGACACCTGGACATTCATGAAAGGGTTGGATGTTTATTAATGGATTCACAGTTTCATTCAAGCTGCCTAGAAAATTACGATACTCTATGCAGTGATTATCGGCACCTGTGTGGGCCTGCTACTGGTCTTAAGAACATAGGAACATAAGAGGAGAGCTGCTAGCTCAGGGCATGGCCCATCTAATCCAGCTTCCTATGTCACACAGGGGTCTGCCATTTGTTTGTGGGCATTCTCAACAAGAAGATGAAAGCAAAACCTTCGCTTGTTCTCAACTCCCTGCAAAGCGACTTTAGAAACATCCCGTATATTCTACAATTTGGAGATGGTAGCTAGGCATCCATCCCAGTAACCATTTCACTTCTGTTTTGGAAAGGAGCATTGGAACAAAGGTGGCCCACAATCATATTAACTTCTTTGGGTCTTTCTGCTCTTATCAGTACCTCAATACAGTGCGAAGCCTGGACCCCATCTGGGTTTCTCTCTTCTACACTCTAGAGTGGTAGAACTATTTCCAGTGGTACTTTTTTGAGCACTGTTGAAACTGATCCTCCAGAGGCTCTGAGAGGACTGGGGAGAGGGCTAGTCTGGCCCAGGATTGTTGTGCAGATGGTGCTATTCTGGAGCCTGCTTTTTCATGGTCTGAACCAGCAGGACTGGTTGACCCAGGTTTATTTATTTATTTGCATCTCTATCCCAACCCATACCCGAAGGTCTCTGGGCGGGTAACAACAGATTAAAACAAATTAAAACAGGATACAAATTAAAACAGATACAGATTAAAATAGATTAAAACAAGATTCACGTTTAAAAACACCTTTAAAATTCAACAAATTTAAAACTGGGCTTAGGTTACTTCTTAGATGTAAAAGGAGCCTGAGATGAGTCAGGCTCTAATGTTGGCTGGTCAACTGATGCACACCAGTGTTGAACCTTTTCTGAACTAAGCAGCAGTCCTAAGTACTTCTTTTCAAGCTTTATTTGTGAGGCTTCAAAGCAGCCTCAAGTTGTTCTGTTGCAATAACTTCCCTAAGGGCAATGGAAACAGAAAGTGAAGATTTCCCCTAATCTTAGGGTGCACCAACTTATTATCAGGATATCAGCAGCTACAGGGACTGGGAAATATTCCCCCTGCTAACCATAGAATTTTTCAACACAAGACTTAACCTCTACATCTGCTTGGTTGGCCTTTGTCTACAGGTTTTCCCTGGTGCGGCCAGGGAAATGGTGGAGAGGGAAGGCTCTGACTGGAATCCTCTTTAGAGCTCCAAAACCCACATTTGGATCACCATAAGAGCAAAACATGATTTGGGAAGATCAAAGGGAGGTTTTCAATCTAAGTCTTATATTCCAGTGATGGAAGTGACCAGTATTCTGGGGCTGCTTTCCCCTCTTCCTTTGTTTTCCTTTTCCTGTTTTCCTAAAGTAAAGAGCATCTCTTTGTTTTTTATTTTAGTAATGAAGATTGTCAATGTTGGGAGAGTCTGTGGTACCCTTATAAAATCGAAAGCCATATATTCTATTAAATATGAAAACCACTTCATTGCCATGGCTTCTAGCAGATCGTCCAGTGCCTGCCCTCTGAAAAGTAGCTGGGCACTTCTAGGTTGCTGGAAGCGTGCATTAGGCCAAGGGAGTACTACAGGTCTAAAGCAATAAACTGGTAGCAAGCGTTGTAATAGTAAACCAAAACAAGTTTATTGAGAATAACACTTAGAAAGGTAAAAGAGAAAGATAGGAAGTTTTAGATATTACCAGTTAAAGAATCAAAAGTGTCTTAGAACAGCAAGCTTCAAGCATACACAACTTACTTAGCTTACAAGTAACCAGTTGCTTCAAAGCAGATAATCCTATCCACTTCCCTCTTTGGTTAGCTCTGCCCAAAAGCTCAAGCCTCCCCAAAGCTTAGCACTTCAATCCCCATCTCAGCAAGGCTTAGCCCTTTCTTGCTAGGCTGAGGGTTCCAGCCTCTGGTCAGTCCTTAGCAAAGTTCCTTCAGAGACTCAACCACTCACGGTTGCCTCCTTCAACTTCCCCCCACAGAACAGGCCAGCCTGATCCATTCCCATCCAGAGAAAAGACTTCTTGTTCGGTTTCTGGCAAAGTTTCCCTCGGAGACAGATCTTCACCATCAGTTCCCTTCAAAAATTGCCCAGCAAAAAGACCCAGTCTGCTGCTTTCTCTGCCTATTATACCCTTCAGCCCCTAGTGCTGTTACCACTGGCAACCAAGGGAAACTCCTGCTGCTTGTCAATCAAGCCCCCAGGTCCCAGCTTTTCCCTCCAAATTGCCAGCAGCCAATCAATGTGGAAGGGCCCGGACAATGTTTCCCGCCTTTTCTGCTATTTGCAGCCTAGGCTTGCAAATGCAGTTTGCAAGGGTTTGCAGAGGCAGAAAGCAATATATTTTGCAAAAGGGCCAAAACACTATCACTGCCCTCTGCAGCCTGCACCCTGAAACCATCACATTCATCATTTCTAACTTTGTAGCATCTTTCCCCCCCTAGGCTATTACAGTGAAGTAGCTTTCCTTTCTCTATTTTTTTTTCTTTCTCTCTCTATGTTTGCTCAAAACCCATGAAGTATGGATGAAACCAATTATGGCATTTGCCCAGAAGAAGGCATCGCGAATTGTAGGAGATGCAGTCCAGATGAAATGAAGTACCAGTTCATACTAGGAATGATTGTGTTCACACCTAAGTTTTAATTCATCTTCAGCCCACTTTCAGAGTGAAAGATTGCCTAAAGCAGCAAGCTGTTTTTTATTGGCATTATCTATCTCATAAAACCTACCTTTGCATTAGGTAATGTGGAAAGAAAATGCCTAGTCATTTTGTTGATGGGTTTATCAATGGTGATGAACCATGGTCATACTGTCACTTTAAGACTTTTTGTGTCCATCTTCAGATCTGATTGCTCATGCCTTTTCATTTCTACCTCTTTTATTTGTGGACTTTCCTGCATGGAAAGTCCAAATGGAGGGTAGAAAGTCTACAAATAAAATGGGTAAAAATGAAAAGGTGTGAGCAGTCAGTTCTGAAGAAGGTTTAAAGTGAAGGTGTGACCACGGCCATGGTGAAGATGGATTAAAACTTAGGTATGCTCAAAATGTCTTGCTGGTCATCAGTGTAGGGTGCTTTAGAAGGTAGGTGTTGAATTAATTGAGGATAAAACTATTGTGTCTTGCTGAATCATTAGTATTGTAATACTGCTTTCCAAGATAATAAGCAGCATCACTGAGAAATAACAGAAGGTGGCTGAGAAATAACAGCAGGATAATTCTTTTGGTCTTATTTTTGAGCTTCTCATAGCATCATTTGGTCGCTACAGGAACTGGAATATCGGGCTAAACCGGCCTTGCTTGGATTAAGCAGGGTTAATCCATTCTCCTTTTGGGGAAAATCTGGCACCATAACAGAAACTATTCTAATTGATGGTGTGTAGATAATGCATTAGTAGGACATTATATTTTTAAATTTCAGAAGCACTTGAACAGGAAATCAAGTTGTTCTGTGAGAAAAGCAGCAAACTACATGACCGATAACAAAACATAATTACTGACACGTGGAAATGTATTGTCTAAATTTAGATGTCTAATTACTAGCATTGCTAAATTTCAACTTGCATGGTGTACTAGATAGTCATGCCTATGAGACCATATGGTTGAACAAAGTTCTTGTCTAAACATGTTCCATCTGATTTTTTTAAACGTCTGTCTAGAAACATTTTTAAAATGTCCCCAGTCAAATCTTCTGTTCAGTTACCACTACTTTGCAAGTTCCCATTTTTTCTGTTCCTTTTACAGGATAGCAGCAACTTAAAAAAAAAAAAAGAAAGTAAAAAGAAATTCTAATGAAATCTTATCTTTAGCCTGTTCCCAGAAAATGTTTTATTTTTCTGGTTTTGAAATATGCACAAGATTACATTTGAAGATTACAGAGAGGTAGCAAAGCCACAAAAAATATCTCACCATGCTGTGCATCAATGGACAGACGGCATTTTTAAGTGGCTGATGAGAATCTCATGTTTGATGTAGAGAATAGTCAACCCCATAATTCTCAGCTATGTCAAAGGCAGGCAGCCTTTTATCCAAAAATAAGGTGAGGATTTATCTCTCTGGCAACTCTTACATAGACTATTTCCAGTAATCCATCTTTACTGTATACAGTGGAAAGAGTGTAGAATGTAACTGTGGCCTGTGATATTTGGTGTCAGCGGAGAGGTGAAGCAGAGAAGAGTTACTTTGATCTTCCGGAACTAACTGAACCACTGTGAATCAAAAGCACAGATTTGTTTCCACACTTTTGGGCAGGGTGGTGGTGGTAGAGTGGTTTAGCTGAAACTGCTATGACTGGAGCAGTTCTAGTCTGAGACGTCCTGAAAAAGTCCCTCTGCATTTTGATGGCCTGTTCTGTTTATGATGTCCCTTGATGAGTGTGGGGTCTCTCTTAGTATTGTGATAGTGCCATGTGGGTCCTGCTAATGGGCAAATGCAATGTATGAAACCTCACACTTTCAGCAAATGTCCCTTTTTGATTTGTGGTCCCCACGATCCAGCAGCGCCAAGGCCAATGGTACAGTTCAGAAAAGGGAACTTTTCCAAGAAGTCAGCTAGCTTTCCCTCTCTATTCCCTCTCCTTCCTGTCTTGTCTGGGGGGGGGGGGGACAAGAATAGTGCACACTCCCTCTAGTGTGCATTAGCATTCACATTTGTGAGTGCTAGTGCATGCCATCCTTCCCTCCACACATCCAGAGACTGTGTGTTTGCTGGTGCCATCACCAGAACAATGGCGACATGATGTGCACACGTGCTGGTGTCCCAAATCACCTGATGTGCCAGTGTGCTTGCATGGCACCTCAGATGACCCATAGCGCCAGAAAAAGTGTGAAGGCTCTCTCTGCTGGTCAGGACACGTGAGTGTAGATGTGTGTGGTGCACAGTTTAGTGCACTACTGCTAGTGGATGCTGTGGTAGCTTCTGGGACAGCAGGAGACATTTCTGGTGTGCAAAGTCTCCTGCAAGTGCAGATGGTGTTTCCCAGAAGTTACCCCAATATGCCCTAGCAAGTCAAGTGCAAAAGAGTCTCAGGTCTCAAGTGGATCTAAAGCACAGCACATCTGGGTCCCTCATGGTCCTCTTCAGAGTTGCCTCACTCATTGATGGTATACTTCATATGTACTGGACAAACCTCTGATCTGGAGCACTGTGCACTTCAATATAGAGATCTATCAGTAGGCCTAATCCAGAACATGGAGGATGCAGAAGGTGCACAGATCTGTGTTCCAATTACAGGGGGACCGATTTCAGAGGTGTGTCTTATTGTGCTGTTGAAATATATCCTGGAGAATTAGTTTTCTTATTCTCTGTATTATGACAGTTCTGGACATGCTAACCACCTTGAAATGCAGAATAGTGCTATTGTCCGTGCTCTTAGAGGGAAAACCGTTGCTGAAACCAAGCGGAGAAGCAGATGAATAGCTTCATATGATGTCTGAGTTATCTAGTGAACCAAAAGCCAGCATTCATAAGGCATCAGGAAGCATCCAGGTTGTTCTGTTTTTAAAGTTAACAGAAATCCAGGCATGTTTCCTCCTCCCCTCTAGCATAACAGATGATAGATAGATAGATAGATAGATAGATAGATAGATAGAGAGAGAGAGAGAGAGAGAGAGAGAGAGAGAGATAGATAGATAGAGAGAGAGAGAGAGAGAGAGAGAGAGAGATGACAGAATGTGCATAATTTTGCTCATTCTAAGAAGGTTCGAAGAATGTGTGTGGTGATGGAGCAACATTTTTTGTTGTTTATGAAAATACATAAGCATTTTAATATGATAGGACATCGGATATCTCAGGAGCCTTACACTATTGTATTGTGGAATAACAGAGGATACAGAAATATGTGTGAATTAAGCAAACATCTCATGTGTATACTTTCTTTGAGGGTGAAGAAATGGCAACGCCATTACAGCTTTTGACAGAGGAAAGTAATTACCATAGAAAATATTTTTTAAAAAAATATTCTAAATGGTGGACAATTTGACTAGAGTTTCCCAAAGTAGATAATAAATTACATGAGTATATACAAGAAGTCCTTAGTTAACAAGAAGTAATGATCAGAAATGTTCTTATTTGGGGCATACCATCTTGCTCACATAATTGCTGTTGGTATTTACGGGGCATGAAATCCAATCAAGTGTGAAATGTCAGCAAATACCAAAATACCAACCTAAATTCACATAAAAAAGATTAATAGCACTCCTTTGGTAGATTGGTGGTTTTTCTTTTAAGATAAATTTTATCTTATCTTGCAGTAGGAAAACACACACCTCCCATATATGTGTGTGTGCATGCTGTCTGTCTGTCTGTCTGTCTCATCATCATCATCACCCCTTATCAGGTGGTATGTCTAGCTCAATCTCAGGTCTTCTTCCAAAGGCCTGGGAGTCTGAGGGTCTTGTACAGTATCTTAGTTGTTCTGAGAACTATGCTGTTATGAAAAGAGATATTTTTGTATTTATTCTGCAATCTGTTAAAACCATTCTTATAACTCTGGTGATCACTAGCCCTGAGTTCTCCTATCACTAGCAGGACCACTTTTGCCTCCACCTTCCAGATATTCTTCAGTTTTTCTTCCAGTCACTGGTATTCTTCTAGTTTCTCATATTCTTTCTTCCTCATGTCACCATTTCTTTCTTGCCTTTAGTACCATGATATCAGCTTGATTGACCAGAACTTGTTGGTTGCTCTGGATATAGGTCTCTCACTGCATCTTAGCTCTGTGTTTCTCGGCCACTTTTTCCTGAATAATTTCCCTTTCAGACTCATTGCAGATGAACCTGTACACAATTCCTGCAATTTGGTTGTGCCGCTCTGCATGTGCCGTCCATAACAGTATCTTACATCCGGCTACTTGGTGCTGGATGACTTCAGATGCCTCTTTGCACAGTTTGGACTTGGGATTCTGTGTGGTATGGTAGAGCCCTGCTTCTGTTGATGTTCTTTGCACTCCTTAAGCTTGGGCTGCTTTTAGTTTTGCTTTTTCCAGCCACTGATAGTTTTTTCCAGTGTCAGCTGCTGTTATAATCTGCTGATCTTACATTCTGTGGAGGGCTTTGTTATGTTTGCTCTTCATTCGTGCTTCTTGCTCACAATTGTTTGAGACAATCCTATGTAGGAGCCATTTTACTGGTGTATTCATATGCAATAACATCAGCAGCTTCTGTATCTTTTTTTGACCAGTTTGTTAGGCCAAATAGGTATCTGATAATTGGCAATGCATATGTAATGTTAGCTTGGATCATATTTTTGCTCCAGTTAATCTATTTTGTGTCAACCTTTTTAGTAAATCTTTAGCAGAATTCTTAAAAGACTTATCCAATTTCAGACCATGTTCAAATCCCCTCCTATTATACTTTCCTGGGCAACATTGGTTGTTTTTCCACTGTCAAAAAGTACCCATTTTTGCACCCATTAAGGACCCATTTGGGTGTGAGCCAGATGACCCCATTTCCACCACGGCACCCATTTGGGACCCGATTATTTCCACTGCCGTGGGAGAAATCCGGATCAAATGGGTACTTTCTGCCCTTTAATCCAGATTTTCTGTAGACCTCATTAATGGGGTCTACAATGGGGTCTTCTGCCAGAAAATCTGGATTAAAGGAAGCCTGTTTCCACAGGAAACAGACAATGGGGTCTAGAGGAGGCTAGGGGGAGGGGATGCACCCATGGAGGGGAGGAGCCCCAAAGTCCCAGCTTCAGAGTGATTTTGGAGTCATTTCGAAATCATTCTGAAGTGACTCCGAAGTCCCTCTGAAGCGATCGGCAGAGTCTTCGGAGTCTCGCCGCCGGTCTCTCCAAAGAGATCAGTGCAGACTTTGGAGGTGCTCCGAAAGGACTCCAGAGCGGCTTCGAAGTCTCTGCCGATCTTTCGGAGGGACTTCGGAGGGGAGTCCACGTGGTCTGCGCTAATAGTGCACGGACTGCGCTGACAGCTCTAGAGCCTCTCCAAAGTCCTTGGTGATCTCTTCGGAGGGACTTCGGAGTCATTTCGAAATGACTCCAAAATCACTCCAAAGCTGGGACTTCGGAAATTGCACCCCCCCATCCCCAGAGACACCTGGGGTGACGGACCGACCCCTTGGGGGTTGATCCAGATTCCCTACATGGATGCAAAGGTGTTTCCATGGCAGGGGGGTTAGCACCCATTGCTAATGGGTGCTACACCTCCTGTGGAAACACACTGGGTGCTTCCCTTAATCCAGATCTACTAGATCTGGATTAAGGAATGTACCCATTCCTTAGATCCGGATCTTCTTAGACCCGGATCTAAGGGCTGCAGTGGAAAAACACCCATTATTATTATTTTATTAATATTATTATTGTAGTAGTAGTAGTAGTAGTAGTAGTAGTAGTAGTACAGTAGTAGTAGTTAATTATCTCCTTATTTTATTGTAGCAACATTCCAGCAGACCCAGGTTCTTCATTCTTGTCCATGAATAGTGTTCCAGGAGCCCAAGATATTTTATATATCTTAAATAAAGTGCATGTTATTTTTCCAGCATTGTTTTAGATCTCCTAGCTTCCAACCCTTTTAAAGAAAGTGGGTCTTGACCGGCAGATCTGTACCATGGGTACAGGAATGTTCTTCTGCCCATCTTTATTTGTTTCTAACGTTCTGTAGGAATCTGAGTGGGAGAAACAGTGGGAGATGAAGCGGTTCTACAGTGTGAGAGGGTTAGATAAGAGATGGCTGCAAATAAAAAAATTGAGGAGAGTTTTCATCCTTGCAACAGTATTCATTTATGCATTATGTAAATGTGTGCCCATCCCAGTTCTCAGTCAAGAAATGTCTCAAGTGGCTTATGCTAAAAAAAGGATAAACTATCTGCAAGATAATAAAAAGGTAATAAAGCGGGAAAGAAAGAATAAAATAAAATGTCAATGTGAAACATAAATTGGTTAGCTCCAGTTAAACAGCTCACCAAAGGCCTTCTTGAAACTGAAGAACTTAATTAATTAGTCTTCTAAGCCTTCTAAGCAAAGTGAGAGAGGGAGCCAGGTGAGTAACTGATCGTTTTTTTTGGAGAAACATTTCCAAAATAGCACCTGCCATAGGAAGGACATTTCCCTGACCACTTGTCACTTGTAGTGCAGCAGCAAGCGGGAGCATCTCTTCTTCTTGTAAGAGATTGGATTAAATGTGTGGGATAAAATTTTCTTCCTCAGGCATAGAATGGGAAAGAGAAAGTTGATTCCAGATGACTTTCTTTGCCACACTGGAAAGCAGCTTCAAAGATAAGGGTAACAGAGTTAGGCGTGCTTTAGGCCAAGTTGTAGGCCACTACTACGTGACTGTTTGTAACCTACTCCATACCGTTTTGGGTCAGATCAATGGAAGATCTGCTGGTCTGATATGGATTCCTTATCTGCCTCTGTGTGAATGGGGAAAGCGTCCCAGAGTGTCATAGCCTAAGTGCACTACAGCTGTTCCGGCTGTAGTGTGAAAAGGCCTCTCGCTCCAGTACCTGGATTACAGTCATGCTGGATTATATTATCTGTTCTCCCTTTGTCCAGACAGTCAGTAATAAACTAGGGCCTTGCATCTGCCTGTCAAAATTTGGGCATGTTTTCACCACCATATGTGTGCTGTCCACTGAAGCTACATGAATGGAGAGAGCCAAAAATCCCTCCTTGTTCATGCCACCACAGTGGAGAATGAGCCTTTGGTAGTGAAAGGCCTGCTCCCAACTTCATTGGAATACTAGGTACCCCTCCAAACGCATGATCTGCCCAGGTGAAGACCAGGAATGGTGGTGGTGGGACCTGGCTTAAGGACAAGTAGCTTTATTACCTATTGAAAAGTAAGTAAATTCACCTTTTTCATGCCATAGTCCCCAGTGCCAGCGGAGTGAAAATGACTGCCCAAATCTCCAAGAAGATTGTGGCCTTGGACTTGTTCAGGGATTAGGAGGAGGGGGAAGAGTAGCTCAGGTCACTTATAAAAAACACTGGCAGATGATTGACTACAGTTTGCTAAAACTTGAGAACCAGAGGGGGTTTAATTTTGAGCACTTTAGCCTACCACCTGCCTGCAGAAATTCCTGATCGGCTGTAATGAAATGTACACTTCTGACTAGATTTGAATTGCATTTCTAGGATGGGTGGGAGCCTTGGGTAATCAGCAGACGCTGCTATCTTCATGAGGCATCACCCTTATAATCTATACTGTAACAGCTAATAACAATGAACAAAAAAAATATTATAGCAAACTCTGAGTTTAAATTAACTTACAAACGTCAGTGGTCCATAAAACCAAGTGGTAGTAAGAACAAGTGACTTACATGCAACAAGCAAGGTATTGTAAAAAGGAGGCATATTCAATGCTGAAATACATTCACATCAAACCTGCACTGAAAACCTGCACCAAGGGGGAACTAATCTTGATAGCAACGCATATCAAAAGAATGTGCCAAACCAAAACTGGAAACTAGTGTGACTTTGCACTTCAGCCCGCAGTATGCAGTTAGTCAACATCTGGGCAGGTGCATCTGCACTGTCAGGAGGCATTTACAGATTAGAAATGCCCCGCCTGCCCAGAGGTTAATTGCATGCTAGCTGTGGAGCATGAAATCATGCTCCACAAGCTTGCTAACCTCTACCAGGGACTTACCTGAAGCGTCCAGCGGTGACCATTCACACCTCTGCTGGCTGGGGAGGTTGCACAAGTGTGCTGGCAACTCCGATGACCGCCTGACGCATCTGCGACTGTTACTGCACAGAGTGCCAGCATCATCATGGCGACAGTGCCAATGCCCAAGGGGTCTTGAAGGGTGCCGCACTCAAGTGAGTGTTGAACAGGGGTGAGTGTTTGATAGCACGGGGGTGGGCTGTTATCGACTAGCACTCGCAAGTGTGAGCTTTGCACACCTTTCCTATCTACTGTTCTGATCTTCCTTTTCTGGACTACAACATTCAGGAGAGGGGGAGGGGCAGACTGGTGTGTGAACAAACCCACCTGCCAACCATTTCTAAGTCATCTCTAGGCTGCCTCAAAGAAGCTTTTTTTAAAAAAAAACTGTATGTGATCGCAGACCACTGATATGGATGAGAAATTGAAATTTCATATCCATTTCTTGAAATGCATCTCTTTGCCTTGTCCCTGTTGCCTATTAGCACAGTAACAGACACCTGGTCCATTGGAAGGTAGGAGCTGCAGAACACTAACTCCTACCCCTTTGAGGCCACGGGGCTTGCAAGGAAGCCCCCACCCCATTCCATAGAGCGGAAAGCATGCATTGTGCATGCTCCCCTCCATTCTCAGAGGTGAAAACATCAAAGTTGGGGATTTGACATTCCTGCCCGTGACTGTTTGGTGGGTCACAGGAAGTGCCCTCAGAAGCTGACCGTTTTGTGTGCCTCCCAAAACAGGTCCTTGCTATTCAGCCTGAAATGGGAAATGTATAGGTCTGCACAAGTGGTCATGGGTAGGAGTGTGCACGAATGCAATTTTTGGGATTCAATTCGAATCGAATATTCAAAAGTTCCGTTCAATCCAAATCTTTTAAATTCAAATTTAACCAAATTCGATTCAAATTAAGCAAATTTGAATCTATTTGTTTGAAGTTTTCATTCGAATCTGTGCTTACAAATGTCGACAACATTTGTAGATGCCCATACGCATCTTCCCCAGGTCCGTACACATCCGTAGGCATCCATAAACATCTGTATGCATCCCGTAGTTATTCCATATGCAACCCGTTTTCATCCTGTACGGATCTGTACAAATGTGTGTGGATGCAGGAAAGATGCAGATCTTCAAGTACGCATCGTGTATGAATCTGTACACATATGAATATCTGAATAATTCGAACAAATGGATCTAAAATTCAAAATCTGAATCAATCTTTAAATTTAAATTTAAGGACATTCAATTCGAATTTGAATGTCGAAATTTGGTTGATTTGATCGAATTTTGAATGCATTTGAATATTTGTGCTCATTCCTAGTGGTGGGGTCAAAAAGTGAGAGAAGGCACCATTAGAGTGCATTAACACATGCTGAAGATAGTATTTATATTCACCAGCTGAAAGATGCTGAAATAGATGTCTCATTCTGGCCCTTTTGCCTGTGCTTATGGCAGTGCTTGATGGGGCTTGGGATGTGAGATCCCTGCTGAAATCAAACTTCCTGCTTCAATATGTAAACAAAAGAGGAAGATAGGCATATTTCAACATGTCTTTAACATCACAGAGGTCTTCTTGGCCACTGAAAGGATTTGAACCTTAAGGTGTAGCGGCAGTGGTAAAGATGAACTGACACACAGCAGCACTGTGAGAAAAGCAAGCTGTTTCATAGCAAATTGCATGTCATCCTCATCAGTTAATAGTTTTCAGCTGCTCCTACCAAAGGGAAAGTGCTTTAAAAACTATATAATCTATATTGCAGAACATAATTTGAGCCAGATGTATTACACTACGTTGATAATTTGCAATTGTTTTGGCCACGAGCAATCAAATTATTTAATTACATGTAGCAATCCCTTTTGAAAACCTGGGAAAAGTCAAGTGAACATAACTAATTCCTGTTATTAATTCCTTGCAAAGTGAAGCAGAAGGATTTGAAAGTACAAGTGAAATTTACATAATTAGAAAGGGACGTCAGTCACTCTTTGAATGGGCCCCGCAGACGTCTGGCACAATATAACCCAGTGAGGCCAAACCCACAAGTGCCAATGGAAGTGTCCTTACCAATCATACTTCTTTTGTTATGTTAACACCACGTCACTGGCTCTCAGTGACAGTTTTTGAGGCCACAGTTTCTGAAGTTGTGTATGTCTGTATATAGCGTTTTCTCATGCACTGCAGTGGAAGCTTAGATACCAAACGGAGGGTATATATTCCACCTGCTGAGAGTATAGGCAATTCTGCACTGGCCAGTATACCAGACAAGCAGGTGTACCAGGACCCTCCCTTCTCCACACTGGTGAAGTCTAAGAGGGGTCTGAGGTGGAATTTCCCTTAGAGCACACCAGTGTGTAGAATGGAGGGTCCTAGGACAGTGCTGGTCCAGTATACCAGCCACTGCAGGAAATGCCCAAAGCCAATATCAAGCTCCCAGCATTGGCCCCTCCCTCCCAGTTGTCACCACACAGGCCACAAAGGAGCCATCTTGCCTGTGGGGAATGGAGGAGAAAAAGGAAATAGAAGTATTTTAGCACTGCAAGGATGCTGTTGCTGCCAGAGCGTCCCCGTTCCCTCCCACACCATTTTTCTTTTGTATCTTGTATCTTTAGATTGTGAGCCTGAGGGCAGGGACCTGCCTAAGATTAATATAATATTTTACCCGCCCTGAGACCTTCGGCTATAGGGCGGGATAGAAATAAAAATAAATAAATAAATATGAATATGAATATGAATGCGTAGATTGAAACAGGAACCTCATTTTTCTCCTTGCAGATGGAGGTGCGAGTCCAGAGGAGCCTTTTCTTTGCCATCCCCACATGATGTTCCTATGAGCAGCACAGAGGTTTCAGTCAGAACCTTGTTCCTTCTACACCAGCATTTTTATTGTCTTTTATGTGCATAACTTTTTCTATGTCTGCTTGCTTTGGAGGGAGGGAGAATTAAATTAACGAAGGGCAAGCATAGGAATGGCTCCTGGAATGTCTAGGTTTTGCTTCCAGGGGTATTTTCACACTATGGGAAGAGCATACACACATATTCAGTCAACATTGAGTCATCACGCTCCTTTCCCATGCAGAGGACAGGAAGGGTAATGTGAAAATGCCTCAGGTTTGACAGAGACACTCAGGATGCCTCTAAAGGCCTCTTGCAGGGACTGAACAGCAGGTGAAGGCTCTGCTTTTTCCTTCTCCTTGAGAAGCCTAGAAGCAATTGATGTGCCACTGTGTGAGATAGGAAGCTGGACTAGATAGGTTGTGGCCTGATCCAGCAGAGCTCCTCATATGTTCTTATGTTCATGCTCTC
This sequence comes from Aspidoscelis tigris stejnegeri, assembly GCA_023333525.1. Classification (NCBI taxonomy): domain Eukaryota; kingdom Metazoa; phylum Chordata; class Lepidosauria; order Squamata; family Teiidae; genus Aspidoscelis; species Aspidoscelis tigris. The sequence continues at coordinate 102,602,173 of JALMGA010000001.1, forward strand.
CTCTACCTGCACCTCTGCTCCAAAGTTTGTAAACCTCATCTCAGTGTGCATGTACAAATACTTCATCTTTTCACTTTCACCAAAAGAAACTGCTCCAATAAACCTTTGAAAAAAGGTGTGTTTGTGTGTGTGTGAAATCAAAGTCCTGCAATTGAAGGACAACAGGACCCTAGCTAGGTGAGGTGGGGCTAGTGTAGTGCCTGCTCATTTTGCAGGGAGACAGTTTGAGGAGCAAAATAAAGATACCTTTGTGAGATGCAAAATAACACAACTGAAGGAAGCTGAAAACTTTTGCGGTGAAATGACCTTTAGCCATTCTCACTATAGTGAAAACTTCATACCCTTTTCCTCTATTCAAAGCCATTCCTTTCTACATTATGTAAGGTCAGGCATGCATGCAACCATCCAGTAAATATAGAAAAGAGAAAAGGTGCACCAGGGATTTTTGTTTTTGTTGTTGGAAAGAAGGGAAATCCAATTGCTATTTTCATACCAGCAATGGATCCAGTGTTTCTCAGGCCATAATGCTTCTTTCAGAGGAAGTGTTTTCAGAGTACTTTAAATTGACTTAGCACCAACTGAATGGCCTTTTGCAACAGAATGAAAATTCATCCTGGTATCTGCCATGTCAACCACTCACACAGCTGCCTGACCCCAAACTAACCAAATTAGACATTCAGAGAACTTGAAATGAACAAAGAGTTCCCCTTATTATCACTGCCTGTGATTAGAGTAAAATTCAGTGTATTCTTTCTCCTTCTCAGACTGCTATAATGAAGAACTAAGAAAATGTCCGAAAAGTTCCATCTATTTTTAGGAAGAACTATGTAACACTTGTGGGATCGAGAAGCTCAGATTATGGTCATGAACAAGTACAGTGTGTCAGACTGTTACATGCCAGTGTATATAATCTTTAGCATGCTTGGCCTCTAAGACCTGTTGTGCTTAAAGATTTATTGTGAATTTTCTTGTAACAAATGTGATCAGCCTCCACCTCTTGCAAAATATCTGCCATATAATAAATGTTGAAGCAACTTAATAGCCATGAAAACCAATTTCACATTCTGAAGTGGATACTTTCACTAGAAATGTCAGAATAATGAAAGCATTCACTGTTGTTTCAGATCTTAGGCTGTGTCTCCATTGGAAACAGAGGCAAGTTTTTTCTGCAGTGTTTGTGGGGAGAAACTCCAGTGTCTCCTGCTACCCTTTTTGAGTGAGGAGATGTTATTCATAGCAGTGCTCGAAAGCACCTCTGTTTAGGGCACCAAATTGTGCCTAGTAGTGGGGTGATATGACAGAACATTTTGCCACAACAAATGGAGATGTGATGACAGGAGTGGGCCAATGTGGTCTTGTGGATAGAGTGCTGGACTCTATCAGGAGGTCTCCTGGTTCAATTCTGTACTCCTACACAAAGCCACCGGGGTAACCCTGGGCTAATCACAGCTTTCTTTCCTAGCTCTCACAGCCTCACCTACCTCACAGGGTGTCTGTTGTGGGGAGAAGAATAGAAAGCTTTGTCAGTCCCCTTAAATGGGTGAGAAAAGTGGGGTAGAAAAGCCAACTCTTCTTCTTTACCAAATGCCTCATCTTGTAAGTGAAGATGTGGCCTCATCTTTTCAGAACAGTTTATAGGATCAATTTGAGGACTTCACAGATTGTCTCCAAGATTTAATATCTTTGATGATGACAGTGTTTCTGTGATCCCAGCCAGCAATCTGACAGCTGAAATCGTCTTGTCAGTGTCTTGCATTACACAACAATATTAATCTGAAATATATTAACTGAAGGACAAATGGATGCTACTAGAAATTTTATGGTTACACTTCACTTTTGGCAGAAAAGTAGCATTTAAATCTTCAAAAGAAATAAACTAGTAATGATGGAAAAGACAGGGGGATGGAATGGTGACAAATAACTCAGTCTTCATACAATAAACCGTCTGTGTGGCATTCTTGTACTGGAATATCTTAAGAAGTGCTCTATTACTGCTATAACATTGTAGTAGGAATAATTATGCTTGTAAATGTATCTGAATACCCCAGAGACAGGTTCTGCCATGTGAAGTGGGATCTTTTAATGTATTGGGAGGGGGGAGAGAATCTTTTGCTCTTCAGTTGTTTTACTACAACTCCCATAATCCGTGGCCACTAACTATGATGATGGTTGAAGTCTAACAGCATCTGGTTACCTACAGGACACTTCAAAGTTTGTTGTTTTTATTTGTCCTTTCTGAGCTGCTGATGGTACGGTAGGTACCATTATTAGAATGGAGATAGTCCTTTGGGAGGCTAGAATATTTTGAGGAGCAGTGTCAAAAAAGTTTATCAAAACCCACACAGAGTAGCCTAAAACAATTGAGTGATAATAAAGACAGAACCCTACAGAAAGAATCCCCCAGGGGAAAAAAGGAATCAAAGGACAGATAATCTTAAGTTCTTTCAAAAGCTCACAAAAGACTGAGAGAAAAAGAGCCAGTCTGACTCTATTAACGAAATTTTAACACCTCTTCCCAAGGAGACTTATGAAAAAAGAAAGGATTAACACTTCCAACAAAGGATTGGATATTGCTGCACTGTGCTGAGGGAACAGAGAGGAACATGCATTACTGTGGCACGTATTAAAACAACTGGTTCGCCAACAGACTGGGCAGACTGGACTGTCAAATTGATGAACAACAGATCTGCCAGATAAAGAACCTGATTAAAGGGCTCAGGAGATAGCTGTGCCAAAACATCAAGTGATAAATTAGGGTACATCCTGACATCAGTTACTTATTCTGCTAAATTTGGATATTTCAGAATATTCTAGAATATCTATGCTTCATTCTGGATTATCCAAATATAATGGAATATTAAGTAAGTGGCACCTGGGTGTAGCCTAACTTGATGTACATTTCCACCAAGGCAGTATCACAGGAATGAAAGGGCATTTTTTGTTATCAGTTTAACTCCAAATATCACTTCTTGATTACAACAATTACATCTTGAAAGCACACAAAAGCTCATTACCAATTTGTTCATTCATTAGGTGATTCTCGGCAGTGTATAAAAGGTGATACAGGAAATCTGCAACAGTGCCATCAGCCATGTTTCTTGTATGGGATGCAACATTGTCGCAGTGAGGTCTGTTGTTATTTTTTTCATCTGAAGTTTGTGCCTATATGTGTATATTTTAGGGATGGGCACAAATATAACATTCAAAATTCATATGAATTCAGCCAAATTTGGACATTCGAATTCGAATCAAATGTTTGCACATTTGAAGATTGACATTCAAATTCGAATTGAATGCTGCAGAACAAAAGCAGCTGCCCGAGTCACATCCGCAACAGATCCAGAATGGATTCATAGTAGATTGAGAGTGGATTCAAAGTGGATTCAGGGTGGATTTGATCTGTTCAGAGCAGATACGTACCGGGTACTTAGCAGATACCTATGGGATTCGTATGCGATTCATAGTGAACATTCATATTGAATTTGTATCAAACGTTTGTATCAAATGCAAATCCCGCCACATTCAAAGGGAATCTATTTGCCTGAATATGAATTTTCTTGCATTTGATTTGATACAAAAGTTCATGGACCTCCCTAGTATATTCGTCCTCATATAATAAAATGTTTTAAAATTATTATTATTGTTGTTTGTGCCATTATTGCGGGCAATGCTAAGTGGATCAAATGTTCAAAGGGAATTTTATAGTTAAACATGCTTATGTCAACGTGTTGTTCATTTGAAGGGAGATGTATGTCCAGGGCATAAACTCAGGGAAAATGGATTTATCTTCTAGTTAGTATATATACCAGGTTGGTGCCATGGTAGATTGTGGTGGCTGCTTCTCTTCCACCCGCAGAAACCTCAAAGCAGAGGAACCAAACTTTCCTAGCCTTGATGTTTCTCCTCAGGGCTATTTTAAAACATGTACAAAGTGGCCCTGGAAACTGACCATTTCCTGCAGTTTTGAAAACAGAATTAGGGAGATTGTTGGGAAGAAAGTGGCAGGTAAGGTCTGCATGTAGGTGGCAGGGTGATAGAAAGTGCTGTCAGAGTGCCTTTTCTTCCTACACAAAAGTGTCTCTAGCAGCCCTTTCCACCTCTCTGTAGGGGGATGGTGGCCCAGTGGATGAAGGATTGTGTGATCCTTACACCCTTTGGGCTTTTCCATAGTGTACATCCTGTCCATATTTCAACTTCTGCTTTCAGGCATGTTTTTGTAACTTTATGTCCACTTTAATCTTACTTTTAAGATGTGCACCAAAAAATTGAGTGAAGGAACCATAGATTTGGAAATGCAATTGTTCTAACTTATATGCCATATTTTGGTTACTACAAAATGCTAAGTGTAGTGAAACTGGGTGCATGGAGCAACTAACATTAATGTGAAACTGGAGGTTAGTAGATTTATTGACCTTTCTGGTAGACTGGAATTCTCTTCAATAACGTTGACTTAAATGGAGAGTTTTTCTGTCTGAATGGAAGTTGAAGAAAGAAAGCTATATCTAGGTAGACTTGAGATGAACTGAAGCCGGGTGTTAGTGAACCATGGAAAGAGGGCTGGGACTGGCAGGTAGTCTATCTAGCAAGGCTCTGTGGCAGTGAAAGGTGAGGGGCAGGTGAGTGCAATGGAGGGAAAAGGTGCCTGCTCCCTTTTGCACTCAGTTGTACCCAACCCACACACTAGGTTCCCACTGGGCAGGAGAACTGTATCATTCTCTAAAAGGTGGATGCACTATGCCTTTGCAGGCTCCTATTTGTAATTTTGAAGCTCTGTATTTTCAAATAAATGGGTTGTGCTGCAACTTAGTGGGTAGACAGCACTAGGGATGTGCAAGAATGTTTGATTGAATTCATTTGAATTTGGACATTTGAATTCTAATTGAACGTCTATACATTAGTTTTTTAACATTCAAACAAATTCAGATGTTTTGAATAATTCGTACGAATTATTTGGACATTTGTATGTGTATGGATACATATGCATTACACACATATCTGTAAGCATCTTAATCATATCCGTATGCATTTGTATGGATACGTATGGGACAAAAATGGGATGCATACAGGATAAAAAGGGGAAGCCTATTTTCGTTTGTTTTCCCTTTCTATTTCTGTCCCTTGCAAGCCTTTTATGTTTTGTTGTTTTTGTCTGGAGTTTGACTAGCCGGCTGGCAATTAGATTGCTGCTGTGGAGCAAACAGGTTCAACACCTCCCACTTGCTTCCCACACACTTAGTTGCCAGGGCTTCAGGATGTGCTCTCGATTTGGTATCTTGCGGTGGTGTGGTTTAATATAAGGTTTTTGGAGCCCCAGAGGTGACAGAACTTTGGCTCCACTGCTGCGTTTCCCTGCAGCATGGGAAGCGGTGGTGGAATGCATCTCATTTTTGACTGACCAAACTCAGAAGACAACATACGCACGAGGACCTAGGTTTAACTTCCTTTGCTGTGGACTCCCTACTTCTCCTTCACTTTGTGACTGACAGTGAGGATGGACTTCTCTTCCTCTCCTTCAGAAGAAGCCCATTTTAGAAACAACAGCCAATAAGAAAATGAAAAGTGTAGACCAAGTTATTAAAATACACTGGTAAATGCAAAGCAGCCTTCAACCGTGTGGTTTTCCTGTTTCACAGCTTCCAAAGGTGGTGGGCATGTTTGGTATTGGGAAAGGTTTGTGTTGGTTTGTGTGTCCCTCACTACTTTGCACAAACCACAAAAATACATGAGCTGTCTGTTCCAGGTCCCTATACTTATGTAGTTGGAAGCTTAGGAAGTACATAAGTTCAAGGGAAGAAAGATAGCCAATTGCACACTCGAAACTGTTGCTAGGGTAGTGCTACCGAACTCAGAAGGGGGAACAAAGGTAGTTAATCATGTGACAGGAACTGTTGTCAGGGGAATGACTGACTGGTGTTGCTGTGATTTCAAGGTGCGTGGAAGCTGTGATAGGACAAATAGGGGAGGTCCACAGCTGCATTCGTGTGGAAAGACGTTTTTAGGGGTGTTTGACCCTAGTACAACTTTTCCTGTAGGAATACTTTTTTAAAGATTTGTCTGTTCACAGCCATAGAGTGGCTCCCCCCCCCCGCCGCTTTTTTGCACTCCAGCATGGATCAAGGGGTTGAAGTTTCTATGGCCTGAATAGATCTTTACCTTTCTATGATTCTGCATACAAAAATATTTTCAGTTCAATTATTGCATTTACGTTTTGCTTTTACTGCATTCTCTGAGTGTCGCAGTACCCAGAAATAATAAAACAACATCATATTCAAAAACACTTGAACGTTACAAATATAATGAAAAAGCCTTGAATAAAACAGTAAATGGTGTAAGTGCCACTAAAGGTGCCTGACTCCTTTAAAAGGCCAATTGCTCAAATGTCTGGGTGAATAAAGCCATGTTATTTGGTAATCAAGTTAAGCCAAAGTCATCTCTAGGTGCACTTTTCTGTGGAAAGAACCCCATACTTGGAGAGCATCTATGGAGAAGCCACACTGTATTTCAGCAGGAAAGTGGATAGGCAGAAGATCCTCCCACGTGGGTTTAAGGGCAAGATTCTTGTTAGTGCCCTGTTTTAGAACTGGTGTTTGCATGTGCTAGCAAATAGTTGTATTAACAAACAAAGAAATTCCAGAAAGTTCTGCTCGCTGATAACTCAGACCTAGGGACTGGTCACTGTGGTCCCCAGGTTGGCTGAACTGTCCAGTGGGGTGGGGATAGCATGGCCCTCGAAGCACCTGAGATCAGAGGGACCTGACACCCACCAGAGAGCAAGTGGGAACTCCTTCATTTGTGTGGGGAGAAGAGGGATTTATTTGGGTTCAGGGTGCTGATGAGTATGTAACACTGTCCGGTATCCTTGCAATTTTCGTGCACAGGGACTTTTAAAAATTAATAATAAAAAGTGTTTTCTTTCATGCAGGAAGGCGGGTAAGAATTGTGCTCCTGCTTTTGAAAGGGGCTATCCTGTTAACAGCTTTTCACTGGAGCTGAGTCTTTTGTACCAACGACGTCTCATCCCTGAATCCAACAAAAGAAGCTAGTCTCTAAGGCTTCTATATATGTCATTGTCAGAGGCCCTTCAGTTCATAAGTACACTGTTACCAGGAGATTAAATGAATTAAAAATTGATGAACGTTCTGTTCTAGATGTCTTGCAGTCAAGGATATTTAAGCAGATAAAAAGAGCGCGAAGGGAAGAGGGAGGAGAAGGAGAAAGCAAGAGGGAAAAAGGTTAGTTGCCTAATGTTTTTATAATGGTGAGAGTTTTCATGAGATCCACAGGGTTCCAAAGATCTGCTTGTTAGAAGAGCAAAAGCAAGTGAAAATTAGTGTGCCAAGATCTAGAGGAAATTCTCTCTGTTGATCACACAGGAGGAATCTGAAAGTAAAGCAAGATTTTTTTTAAAAAAAAATTAAACAATTTACATCGGCATTACTGGACTTGAGAGCAGGAAGAAAAGATTTGACAAAGGAAAGAAAACCCATTGTGGAGGTCGACCGTGCCTGTTAGCTGTGTATGGTGGGCACAGCGTAAAGGAAGCGTCAGTTACTTGACTCACCATGGGAAGCTGACCCACAATCCTTTGCAGGTGTGGAGGCTTATAAGCATGGAAAGAAAAGATGATAACAAATCAGACACAGTTCCACTAACTTCTAGTCATTTATGGTAAGTAGGGATGTGCACGAATATTTGAAAATTCAAAAATCCGATTTGAATCTGACAAATATCAATATTTGAATTTGAATCAGATTTGAAAACATTGAAATGTAAAAAATCGGATGGATTTTGGATTTCCAAAAATCTGATATGAATATTCAAATAATTCGAATGTACAGAGTCATATGTATCGTATATGAATTTGCATGAAAATTATGCATATTTGCACTTATAATATGGGATGAAAATGGGATGCGTATTGAATTGCGCAAATTCATATAACAGAAAAAATGTTGTTGACATTCATATTTTTAAATTTGAATTGGATTTTCGAACGTGCGGATTCGAATAATCCGGATTTGAATTGGATTTTTGGAAATCCGGATTTTTCCCATTCAAATCAAATCAAATTTTCATATATTCAGCTTGACTCAAATTCAAATGCAAAAAATACATTCGTGCACACCCCCGATAGTAAGATCTATTTGCAGTTGTGGGACCTTTCTGCATTTGAATGCTGTGATCTGGATCAGCGGATCTTGACCAGCCAGGGTCAGATCAGCTATGACATGCACTGGTTTGGAACAGTCTCCTGGAGACCCCTTGGGAGACCACTGAAATGGGTCCATTTCTGGAAAATGGAGATGTGCCTCCTGCGCCCGTCTATGGAATGGGGACTGCTGGTCAGCCAGTAGACCGGTTTAATGAGGTTTACAGGCAATCCTATGGTTTCTCCATGCAAACAGAATGTACCAGTGGTGAGCAGGGCCTCCTTTGAATTGGTCTATGATGTAGGAGGGGGGTCCATAGACTACATTGTAGATGGGTTGAAAGGTAAGTGCAGAAAAGCTTGTGAAAAGCAGAGAGAGGGTAAGCACATGGGACAGCCAATGATGACTAGCTCTGGATGGATGATCAGTGCATTCCTGTCTATATCCACTCAGAAATGAGAGCTAGCGAGTTATTTGTGGGTACACAAATACAGCCTCCATGTTGTAAAGACAGTCCACATATCACTGGCATCCAGCCTACTGCTGGAAGCAGAATCAGTTCTGCAGGAGTGCCTTACTCTGCAAAAGGCACCCTGGGCCTGGTTAACTCCAGGGCAGCCATGTGTTTTCTAGACCGCCCCACCTGCACTGGCTCATGATGTGGAGTGCTGAAAATGTGTCTCTACTGGAGTCATTTTTGTACTGTATGTCATGAGTCTAGACAGAAACCTTGATGGCAGCGAACTTTTATTCCCCAACTTTGATGTTTTGCATGGACTGGGATGCACTTCTGGGCCAAAGCAAGTCCTCCAGTCTAGAAGAAGACTCCTCCAAGACTCTAAATCTCATTTACACTCACATCTTTATCTATTATTTGGTACAAAGTTGGGAAGCTTTCTGATGATGTTTAATTCAAGGAAAAAGTGCTAAGCAATTAGGTGGCTGAGAAATGATAATCATATGTGTGATGTTTTAAGAGGATAAACAGTGCAATTGGTTACACCAAATATTTTTGATTATATTCTGGAAAAAGAAGTTAGGAAGATTTTTTTTTTGAGCTTTCAGGATAATAGCTACCAAAGCAATACTGAGGCAATATATTTGAGTGAAAGGAGGGAAGGCAGGTGCACTCATGCTTCTGAAAAAAAAGAAGCTTAGAAGGGAGAAGAATAGCCGATGGCTTCGGGTCAGAATAAATTAAAACTAAATCTTCAAGGCAATTCTGTCTATAAAAAGAAGAAAGATAAGCAAATTGTTATTTAGAAATACTGAGCATCAAAGACGTGACTTTAGTTTGTAAGTTAGATAGAGAACACCAGAGTGCACGATGAACTAAATTGTTCTTATCACAGAAAGTATTCTGTTCTGATGATAGCTTGTGTGTGGATGGCAACAAGGGCTTGCCAGGGGGAAATACTGTGGACAGCAAAGCTGAAGTTCCCCATGTGTGTACTAATACACATAATCCTTCCCCCCATGTGTCCACAGACTTACTTGAAGTTCAGTGATGTGCCAACAGTGCACACTCATGTTCCGGGTCATCTGATGTGCCAGTGCACTTGTGCAGCACGTTAAATGAGCTGCCCAGCACCACAGAGATGTGAATGGGCTCTTCCAGGGATGGGACAGGGCATCTCTGGTAAGGGTAAGTCAACATGCTCCACACATAGTTTGCTTCCAGTGTGTTCCTGCATGGAAGGGCTGCTTCTAAGTCGTTGTTACCAAATGTGCTGAAGACCAGATTGTGAACACCTTTAAAGGGGTCCACATGAAATCTGGATTTTTCCTGCCCTTGTGGGATTAAGGCCTTCAGGATAGGGCCTTAAATGGGTCTTCAGTGGGGACAGGACCTTCCTGACCGGTACCTATCAGGTTCCTGAAGGGTTCTTAATGGGGTCTAAACTGGCAGTGCAAAAACAGCTTAAAATGAAAGCTTTTGCTCAATATTTACTTCTAAATATTTCACCTCAGAATCTTGAGAGATCTCTTGTTTTATTAACAATGCAAATGGCCTTTACTGGAAATCAACCTAAATCCATCAGATAAACAAACAGAAGGGGGCAACTCCAAGAGTCATGTTTACTTGTTTACTTGTTAGGCTGATTAGTTTTTAAGTCTGGAGCCTAAGGTTTCAGAGCCCATGGTTTTAGCAATGGTCCCATAAACCTTTGCAGCACCCATTTAATATAGAAATTATGGATTATATTTGTAGATGCTCTGCCTAGAAGTGCACTGGAAGCAAACTATAGGGCAAAGTGCAGAAAGCCCCCCTGGTCTACTGGGTGCAAGGATCCCAGCACCATTTTGCCTGGCTTCTGGAAGTAGCAGCAAAAGTATGCCACATCTGGGACCCAGCTAACAGAGTCCTGGCTGGAAACTTCAGAGGCTATGAACTTTCATTCCTCGTATCTGTTCAGATATCAGATCCCGTTTTCGCATATTCGCCATCGCCTTCATGGCAATGCCCGAAGCAAAACACCTCAGTTGCTGAAAGTCTAGTTTTGTCCAAACACCACCGTACTGCTGAGGATGTCACTGAGAACTTCCTGGGAACTGAACTTCAAAACAGCTTCCAAAAATAATGATGCAATATAGATTTCACTCAGTGGAAGAGAGCTTGCCTGTCACTGGATTGTATCACATGCTTGTCTAGATTGGCAATTGACGCTGGTGCTTAAAAAAGAATATGTTTTTGCGCCTGCCATCAGCTTCTCAGTAAGGGATTATAGCAGAAATTCTGTACTGAGAAAATCCCAGGCTATTCTAATTCACATATAGAAAACTGGTAGTAGCTCCTCTTTCCTTCTTAAACATCTTTTTCTCTCTCACACACACATCCATGCAGGAACATTCCTTTTTTTCTGGGTGGCAAGGAAGACACGCTGCTAGGAACATCTCTGAAATTTTGAGTGAAAAGGAGATATGCCGATACTGTAAATGCTCAATTTCCTCTTTTCTGGATGATGAGATGGTGAAGATGCTAACCATCCTGCTGAGGAGACAGCCTCTGTGGCTGATTGGCTGCAGCGGGAGGGCTTAGTTTTGTGAATTCAGGTGTATGCACAAGCTGTATTTTGGCCTTTCCTTACACAGAGTGTTCATGAGACGGGGAGGGCACACTGGCATGGGAATGACTTGCAGACCATCTCTGAGCTATGTTCTGAGACAGCAAGGATAATTCAACTCCTCTGCAAATGAGTACTCAGTATGATTTCAGATGGTTCCCACTGTTGGCTTATAACATGGCCTTAAAACAGTCTTAGGGTGCCCACAGACTGCCATGGAAGCAGTGAAGCAAGTGTGCTGCTTCCGTCCCCCGCAGTAGGAACATGGCGTTCCCCACTCCCTCACCCTGAAGTCAAAGGATGCTGGATAGCCAGCATCTTTTTGCTGCATGCTTACTTGCCTTTCCTGTGCTTCTACTGCCAATGATGCTGCTTCCTGTCTACTGCCCAGGAAGCAGCTGTGCTGGAAGTTTAAAGCTTCCTGTCTTCCATTTTGGAGGACCAGAAGCAGCTCCACATTAAATGTGAAGCTTTCGGTCCTCCATTTTGGAGGACTGGAAGGAGCTTCGCATTTAAGGCAGAGCAAAGGGAGTGACTGGAGGCTCCTGTGCTTGATCCCAATATCCATTATTTTGTGATCGGCACAGAGAAACCTTGTTTTTTCTCCTTCCCGTCTCCTCCCCTCACCAAAACCCCCTCCTCATGCAGTCTGCTATTGGACACCGGTTGAGAACATGAGTGATTTCAAGCTCCCCTTTTTGTTATGACTGAGTACAGCCTAAGACTATGATCAAACACAGAAAAAAAATATTTGCGGTACCTCTTAGGTGCCTCAGAAATGGTTTCAAGCTGGCATTGTTCACATACCAATCTGCTCCCCCAAACGTTCTGTTCTAGAGAAGGTGAATTATGGAAAGCTCGGGATTATGAGGGCCACACTCTGTCCCTCTGAGGTGCTCCTTTCATTATGTCTGAACACAGCCTTTGATAATTCAAAGTTGAATGCTTGCTTAGACTTAGAGCACTTACAAGAAAAGCGTGTTTTATAGCTGTTGGCAAAAAATAAGGACAACATTCTGAGCATAGGAAGTAATGAAGGGACGAAGATATCAAAAGGTATTTGTTTTATTTACGTGGCAGGAATATTTGTTTTATATAAGCACAAGATGGAGCTATTTATTTTATGCCTGGCCATTTATTTGCCTTTATCTTCTCTAAATGCTGTTCCTGTGGCAGCTGAGAGGTTCAGCTGCTGCTAAGGAAGAGGACTTCACTGCAGGATATACAAGGACGAGACCAGGAAAATTTTGTTCTGGGAACAGTTTTAAGATATCTGGTTCTGATGTATATCTGGATGGAAAATCTTTGGCATTTTCAGAGGTAGGAATGTAGGCTGGGTTTTTAAGTACAAGAGAGTAAAGAACAATTTTTAAAAAATCTTGCAGATTCTGTTATTAGTTCTTCCTAAACCAGGAGTCAGAATTTTCAGATGGATTTTAGAGCTTCTGAAAAAGAAAACTACATGTTTGAATGAACTATTAAACATCCTTGTTAACCTTGTTTGCATTTGAATGGATTTCCCAGTCATTATCGCATTTGAACACAGTTGTTATTCATTTATTTATCTGCATTTTAATCCTGACCTATAGCCAAAGGTCTTGGGGGTGGTGATGGTCAACATTAAAAACTAAATGTTAAAGGAACATGAACTAGATCACAAATAGGTTCTACCCTCTCTTGCCATCATCTTCAGTGTTTGCATGCAGAAGAGCCCAAGCTGACATGTGAAACAGTCTAGTTTGGCTACAGTCAAACCCAACTGTTTAATAGGCTGAGCCTTAAGGTCCAGCATCTCTGTACAAAAAGGCAACAGTTAATCACTTTTGCATTGTCAGCACTGTGCATATGAGAAGAGTATAACTTAGGGATGTGCACAAATGTGGTTTTTGACATTTGATTTGTAACTAATCGAATGTTAGAAAATTCATTTTTCTACGGCTAGACCCTTTCGAATGTTGTAAAATTCTATTTGGTATGAATGTATTCATACGATCTGAACAAATGCATATTGGATATGAATGAATACGTATCCGATACCTATCCTGTAACAAATCTTCTCTGAAAGCGTCAATCTGACCTGAATCCACTTTTAATATGCTCTCAATCCATGTTGAATGTACTCTAGACCTGTTCCAGATGTGAATGGCACAGCTGCTTTCCCACTTCCCCAGTTCAATGAATGTTCAAACTATTCATATGAATGTCAATGTACAAATATCATGTACGAATGTGCAAATTTGTCCAAATTCATATGACTAATGAATGTTATGAATATTCATGAACATCCCTAGTGCAACTCTTTCAACACAGAAAGCAAAGTTTAAATATTTTAAACTCTTAGAGCACACAGTAAGTTCTAAACAAAGAAATATCATGGTCCAAAGTCCAATGAGTGGAAGTAAACCAACTACATGCTTATCTTATCAATTTATTTGTATACTGTCTTACCAAAGAAAATTGTTCCAAGCAATCGACAACAAAAACAGCAACAAAAAAGGTACAAGATAAGCATTACAAAATTCAACAATAGATTATTAAATAGAAGATATAAAAATACACACAAAAAGTGAGAGTATAGAAATGAAAAATGCTTTATAGGTTCTGGCAGATGTTAATGCAAGCAACAACAAACTAGCTGCGTGTGGGAAAAGACAAGAGCCATGGTCACACCTTCTCTAAACCTTCTTCAGTCTATCTTCAAGCCTGACTGTTCACACCTTTCCATTTCTATCCATTGTATTTGTGGACTTTCCATTCAGGAAAGTATAATGGAGGATGGAAAGTCCACAGATAAAATGAATAGAAATGAAAAGGTGTGAGTAGTCAGTCCTGAAGATGGACTGAAGAAGGTTTAAAGTGAAGGTGTACTCATGATCAAGGAGGCAGACCAGCAGTAGTCACATCCAACCCACAACTACAAGCATATCTGTTTTGATTGGGCACTGTAGGATAGGTGCAGATGGATTTGGGACTGAGAGGCAGAAATACTATTTTGGTCCAGAAACAGCAGGAAAACTACGGTGAGAACATTAGTGACAAGAAGATTAGCCACGTGGCTCACATATATACCTGAAGTCACCAAATAAACTCTCATGTTGCAGCTATCCTATTTGCCACCACCACACAGAGCTTTAGTGCTATACAGTTTCCCTGAAGCTGTGTGCAGTACAGCCTGGCAGCAATGGCAGGGCATCTGAAGCATCTGAAACATCTGAAGTCCATTTGAGGGCAACAAGTCCACCAGACTGGGAGCTGGATGAAAGTGAGTTTGCCCCATGTAGTGGTCTTCAAACAAGCTTGAGGAATCAATTTCCAAATGTTTCCAGATGCACCAGAGGGCACCAACAACCATTGAAGAAAGACTGAAGGCTAGAGACCGATTTTAAATTGTTTTGTCAACAAGTCAATAAGTACTCTTGCCTGAGCAATACTGATTTGTTGCTTGCAGATGTTTCTTTCTCCTGGATAAAGAACAAGCAATGATATGACATACGCTAAATTTTTGTTTGTTTTAATGATAGTCTATATCTTGGGATCTCAGAGGATGGAAACTTATGGATTTCACTGGAGGCAGCAGGATTCCTTTCATATGCACTTGTGTTCTTCATGGTTAAAGTTGATGATTGCAGGAGTATGCATGAATATTCACAACATTTGATATTTGTACGAATTCATACAAATTGGGACATTAGTATATGAATTGAATGTTATGACTTGCATACATTCATTTGTATGAATACAAGTGTTTTGGAACATTCATATGAATGCTTCAGAACATTCGTGAGCCAGGGTGCTGGGAAACCAGCTCTGCTAATCACATCTGCGATGGATCCAGAGTGCATTCGACATGGATTGAGAGCAAATTCAAAGTGGATTCAGGGTGGATTTGACACTTTCTGAGGGGATGTATTACGGGTTACATATTGAATACATATGGATACATATAGGATATGTTACAGGCTACGTATCGGCTATGTATGCGTTCATGTTGGATATTCGTACAAATTTGTATGAATACATTTGTACTGAATAGAATCCTACCACATTTGAAGGGGATCTATTTGAACGAATACGAGTTTTCTTACATTCGATTCTATATGAACTAAATGCAAAAAAACCCCATTTGTGTGCACCCCTAGGTGATTGCAGTCTAGGAATCTGTATAACTCTGGAATAATCTCAGCCACATCCTTCCATTGAATCTTGAGACATTTGTAATGCACAAGCATGGCCTCAGTTACTGATTGACTCTTGGGCCTTGTAGTTCTAGTTGTACTATCTAAAGCTGCAATCAGACACAGCAAAAAAAACCCCAAAACCACTGGCCTGAGGTATTTTACAGAAGGCTTCAAAGTGGAATGTTCAAACACCAATATGCCCCTCCCTCCTCTCTTGAATATTCTATGCTAGAAAAGGTGGATTAGATAAGGGCTAGAAATATGAGGGCTACACACTGTCTCTCTAAGACAGTGTCTCTTTTGTTATGCCTGAATAAACAGCCTCAGTCAGAACAAAAGGGGTGCCACAGAGAGACAGTCTGTGGCCCTCATGTTCTAGCACAGAGTGTTTATGAGAGGAGAGAGAGGTGGTTGAAAAATTCTACCTCAAAGCCTTGTCTGAAGTACCTCAGGTCATGTTCCCACTTGGCAATTTCAGCTAGTTTTAAACAGGTTTTTTTTAAAAAAAAAAATCAGCAACGAGGTCTGTTCTTTTGCTTTCCCACTGCAAGTTTATAATGCAGACTCATTCTCCATTCTTCAGTGACCGGCAGGAGAGGAACACCCTCCCCTGTCTCCCCCCCTCAGCAGAACCCCCTCCCCATTCAGTCAGCAATTGGTCACCTCACCCTCTATATAAACCTTCCCCTGCATGAAATCATGGAGACCTTTGGTAGCAGCTTTTGTTCACTGTTTGTCCCCCCCCCCAATTTTGTATCCACCATAGCACAATTTCTTTCTCCTGCTAACAAGGTAGTAGAACATTAGATATAACTTTCCCTTTTTTTCTTATAATGGAGCTTTGCGCAGAGGTATCCTGGAAGGAAGGAGGGAGGAAGCAGGCAGGCTTTTATATAAGGGCTGACACAATGGAGCTTTGCACTGGATCCTTACAGCAGGCCCGTGTGAAATGGCAGGGAAGAAGTCAAAAGGCATGAATGGAAGAGAGGATCAGGAGGGAGGAAGAGGTCAGGCAGGCAGGCTTTTATACAGGAGCTGACATACTTTGCAACCCCAGGATGGAAGCTGCTAAAGTCTTCCATGATTGCTGCCAGACAGTTCCTTTTTGTAAAATCAGACACTTCATTGACTCACTTCCTGCTATGTGGTGTGATCTCTTGTTACATTGTTAGGCTGATCTCTTGTTACAAAGTACTGCAGACTCTGTTCATTCCTCACCTCCTCCATAGCACGTAATAGCAGAGAGCCTAGGAAAGAGGGGACTAGGGCAGAAGAAATCACGGCTTATCATTGGATCAGGGGAAACTAAGGAGAACATCCCTAAAGCACGGCTCCTGACAAAAAACAGCTTGCGTTCCCATTTGCTAAATAGTCTGGAGTATTTCTAAATCCAGCAGTGAGAGACCCCTTTTAATCTGAATAGGGATACACCACCTTTTGGGACCTTTAATCCACAGAAACGGCAGATTCTTTGCAAGCTGTTGGAACAGGGAGAACTCGAGCTGAATTCAAGCCTGATTATATCCTGTGTGAGAACAGGTTCTCAGAGGTGCTTCATCCCTCCCCCCACCGTGTCTAATCACATCCTCAAATGGCTGTCCCACTCTGTCTAATAAATCTACTATGATAATTAGTGGACAGGACAAATATTTACAGAGTAAGATATTCTCACTGGGCTAATACTTACTTGACTTCACACTTTGCAGCCCCTCGCTCCATGAGGATGCTTAGCGCCAAAAGGAAAAAAGTATGTTTAAGTGCAGCAGCAGAATACCATTTAGGGGCCTACATCGACTGTGGCCTTTCAGAAATGTCAGTAAAAGCAAATTACTTGGAGAAGGAAGGGGCTTGTAACTTAATGGATTTTCCTCTGGAGCGTTTTTAAAAAACCTGTGCAGATGTTACTCTCATGCTGGGCTTGAAAGGGATATCCTGGTGTTTGAAGATGTTTAGAAGATTAAGGGATTAAATAGAAAAGGCTCCACTGCAGTACTTTGTCTTCCAGATGGTGCTCGGTTGAAGTAAAAAGTTGCATAAGTGAGAGGGGGGAGGAAAAGGGAAATAAAATGGTGCAGAAAGTAATGAACTAAGCTCTTTAACATTAATAAATTCCGTGCAGAATTTTTATGTACCAGGAAGATTATATTAAAATAATATCTATGCCTTCCTTCATGTTCAAAGGAAGGTTGTGGGAAGGAAGGCACCCAAATACTGCATTATAAGATTGCAAACTTGCCATGCTGAAGTGAAGCAACATTTCTAGCTGAACTAGCTAGATGATACTATTGCAAAGGGAAAGAAAAAACTACAGTATAGGAATGAGTAAATCAGAAGGCAGGGACTTTGAATTTATCCATTGTTTTGTTGATGTAAACCATCTTCTACAAGTTATTTATAGCTGTGTCTGGCTTTGTGCTGCTTTTCAAATGAGTTTCACTGAGAACAAATAAAGGGTTAAAGAAGGTGTAATGCTAAACGGAACATTAGAAGTCACATCAGTTTTTAAATTTAATAGAATTTGCAGTCTGTTACCAGCCACCAAGAAAGGAAGGCTACCTATGAAAACTTTGGCCCTTTCTGCACTTACCTTGGTTAATCTCATTAGCTAGATCCGTATAAGCTAGATCCAGAGGCCTTTTCGCACGAGGGGTTTTCAAATGCATGGAGAATGCATTGGGATGGAGCATCCGCTCCTCTGGGCCAATGGCTCCATTCCAAGCCATCCCGCCCAGTCCTAATGCATCTACATGTGTTCCGGTTTCAGAGCACAAAATTGTGCTCTGAACCTGTCCCGGCGCGTTCAGCCCATTCCGAGCTGTTCCCAGCTGTACCGGAGGGAAAGTATTCACATGCTCTCCCTCCATGACTGCTGGACCCATCCCCTGGGCTGCCCCCATTGGCTCCTGTGGAGCCAGGGGTGGACAGTGCTGGCACTTCCCTTTCCTGGGGTTGTGCGTGGTTCAGGGGCCCAGATCAGGCTCCTGCAGCTGGCGGGACTCCCACAAACACCCACCCCCTGCCCAGGGGCCGGACCTGTGTGCACGCTCCTTACCTAGTGGTTGCCCAGTTGCTACTGGCACGATCAGGCCAGCTGTGCTCTGCACTTGCACTTGGCAGGGTCCCTGATTGGCCAGGCACCCGCCTGGCTTCAACTGGCCATCTACGCAGGCATGGGTGCCTGGCCAATCAGGGAAACATGGTCCCAAGAAATGTAGGCCAATACTAGCAAAAGTGTATTCTGCTTCAACCAGAGGCCTATTCATACTTAGGCCCTGAGATAGAAGTAGACCAGCCCTGGGACAGGCCCTTCGCTCTTGCGAAAGGCCGGTTCTGTCTGGAACTGGCCCAGCCTGTCCCAGGGCTGGCCTACTTCTGTCTAGAGTGTGGAACTCGAAATTGTGCTCCACACCCCACCCAATCCATCCCTGGCTGTCCCAGAGCTATCCAGCAGTGAGGGCATTTGCACTCTCCCTGCCGGGCAGCTCTGAAATCCCACCCTGGTGTGCTGACATTTCGGTGGGGCAAGACTGGGCCAGGGCTGTCCTTGGGTTCTGGGTGCTGCTACTGACATAATAAGGCTGGCAGCAGCCAGCAGAGGCCTCCTGAGTGCCCACCCCCACTCAGGGGTGCATGTCACCCCCAATCCCCCACACCTAACTTACCTTTCCAGAATCCCGGCTCAGTCTGGATAGGTTCTGGGGCTTGCTGGGATTGATCTGCCACTCTCTCCACAGACATGCGCAGCAGCGCACTGCCCCCATGCTGACCTGAACGCGTCATATACAAATCAAACGTTAAGACATTCGTACATTGACATTCATATGAATTTGAATGCTTCAGAACATTTGTACGAAGCTTTGGAACATTCATGAAACGGGGAAGTGGAAAAGTGGCTGTGCCAGTCACATCTGCAGTGGATCCAGAGTGAATTTGACCTGGTTTGAGAGCGGATTCAATGTGGATTCAGGGCAGATTTGATGCTTTCAGAGCAGATATGTTGGATGCATATCAGATACATATGCTTTCATATCAGATATTCATACAAATTTGTACAAATACATTTATATTGAACAGAATCCTGCCATATCTAAAGGGGATTTATTTGAACAAATACAAATTTTCTCACATTTGATTCGATATAAATTGAATGCAGAAAAAAAACCCATCTGTACACATTTCTAACCAGGATTGGACAGTTCAACATCCCCCTCACAATGTCAGAAAAGGAAAGGAAAAGAAATTGAAGGCATTTCCGCACTGGATCGCGTTCGAAACCGAACGCGTTCAGGCGGAAAGCTTAAGCCAGCTTCGGGCGCTTTCCCCGTTCACACACAGACGCGCCAGAACGCGTGTAAACGCGTTCCGGAGCGTCTGGGTGCGAAAGGGGAAAGCGCCCGAAGCTGGCTTAGCCGGCAAACGCCGGCCAGGGGCGCGCCGGCAGCCGCGGAGGCAGATCGACAATCAGCTGTTTGAGAAACAGCTGATTGTCAAAGCCGCGCGGCGTCGGAGGCGCGCCGGCAGCCGTTCGGGAGACAGAAGAAGCGCGAACGCTTCTTCTCCCGAACGGCTGCGGACGGCTCGTCCGCGTTGGAACGCGTGTAGAGCACTTCGAAGTGCTCTACATTTCGAACGCGGAAAAGCCAGCTGCGGACACGTCGGGACGCAAGCCGCGCGCGGCCAATGCGGATGACGTGTCCACAGCTGGCTTTTTCGCGTTCCGTTTTCCCCCGTGCGAAAACGTCTCTAGTCTACAAAAAGCCTGGATACTGGCCAACCTGAGTGGACTGCAGGTGTCTCCAGCGTGCAAAACAACAACAACAATAACATAGGTATACCTTCCCCCTCAGAAAGTATGAAAATTTATTTGATTTCTGATCATAAGTTGTATTTAATAAAAGGACCACTGAACTATTATGTATCCTGTTCTCTTTTTTTAAACCCCCACATTCCCCCCCATTCATTCTTTTACTCATTGTTAAAGGAAGAATTCCTAGTGTTAAACATTGTTTTTCTTGTTAGGGGAAATGAACTCATCCATTTCTATATGCTGAGGTCCCTGAGGGACATAATCATTAAATCTGAATTTGTTGTGTGTTTGTACAAATTGGAAAAACACAAGAGAAAAAATAAATAAATTTGCTTTATTCATTGTTACTGTCTTTGGATAGACGGCCCCTCATTTAAACTGAATCAGCCAGAGTTTGGAAATATACCTCTGTAGTTGTAAAATCAGCACAATTATGAAGGGTAACGAACAAAAAGGAAATAAATGCATAAATATAAACACAAGTGGATCTGAAAGCACAGTTCAGAAGGAAGTTTTATTAAATGTTGTAGTCCTTGAATTTTACTAACAAAGAGCTGATACTTCATCAGCAAGCAGTTAATAGCTTCTTGTCTGCTTTTAGCATGGTTACTGACCAGACACAAAGCCCAGCTCTGATGCAGTCATGAGAACTCTTGAGTACCGTGCAACCATTATTTCCCCAGAAGTGCTTAGCCATTCATTTTCAAGGCAGGAACTGACCTAGATCTATATGCTTTTCTAAGTGCAAATTGGGTCTCCCCACAGAATTAATGAACACCAGGATTGCAGTAGCTTCCTGTGCAGTCACATATTAGGTAAAATAAAGCATCTGCAGAAAGGAAAGGTGCCTGTATTCTCCATCTATCAGTCATAAAAACACTTACTTGGAAAGTCTCATTTTACCATAGTCGGATGAAAGGATGCATCAGGGTGGAGGTGAAGGACTTTCTCACTGTAGATGAGAAATAGGTTGCTCTTACTTGTTGGATTTTGTTGTTGTCGTAAGGCAATGTTTGAATTAAACCAGAAAAGATATATGGGCTGATGGTCAGATGGGGATGATACTGCAGACAGGGCTTGGATGCTTGTGCACTTAAGTGGGAGCAAAAGCTGAATCATCTTACCTAGAATTTAGCTTAAGAGTAGGGCTATGCACGAATATTTAAAGTATTCAAAATTCAATCAAATTCATGTTTCCACTGATGTGTGGGCTTTTGGGCATTTATGAATTTCTGAGACAACATCAGGGCCAGCCTGGAAATGACCATCATGGAACATGGAGAAAAATGTAAAAGCTGATTTAGAAAGAGTTGCAGGGCATCACTGCTGGATAGTCATGGGATGGACATGGAAGGGGTTGAATCTTACTCGGAACTGCATGTTTAAAGTCTATGGAGAGGCCAGAGAGTTAGACCGATGGGCTGTTATTTTGGTAAGTACAAGTTCTCTTGGGGGCTGAACATGACCACTGCTTTGAGGAGTCCAGCAGTGGTTCATTGATGCTTCATCCTGGCTTGCTCTGCTTTTAGGACCTTGGAGTTGTGCCTTGTCTTCTCAGGAGGTATCCAAGTGGCCAATAATGGGTGACATGTGACTGCTGTGAGATAACTGCTTTGTGAGGTTTACATCAGGGCAATATGTGGACTGTCATGTTGGCAGAATGCTGATCCAGCAATCAGTGGCCATTTCCGCGTTTATTGCTTCAAATCCAGATTAAGTAGATCTGGATTATAGAAATTTATGCCTTGGAAATCTGGATCAAAATGTATGCCCCTACATCCTCACAGATCATATTGAGACTGATTCAATGTATGCTAAATGGTTAGGCTGTGCAGATGCCATAGCATGCATTCCTTGGCAGAGATACAGTCTGTTCCAGAAGAGCTGCCCAGAGGGCCACGTGATTGGTCAGTGTAGCCATTGCTCAAAGTTGCACATCCAGGTATACACAGCTGGTACATATCCAGTCATTCATCCCAATCCATGGAAAAGCCAACTCTTCTTCCTCTTCCTACCCTTAATCCAGATGAGTGATTCTGGATTAGCTTGATCCAGATCAACTACAGGTAGAGGCATCTGCATTAAGCAGACTGGACAGCAGCAAATGTGGTCTAAGAAGAAGTGCAATGTGGACTCCTAGACCCTGTTCCTTATCAGTGGATGCAAAGTACTGATGACAGCACCTCCCAAACCTGATACAAAAGGCTGATTGTTCCCATTGATCAAATGCTGCATTCAAGCAAGGGACATGAAGTGTCTTTGCAGGCAATGTGAAGATACCTTTGCATCAGATGTGAGGAGTTTTCACAATTACTGTAATGTGAAGCCACTATTGCCATCAAATGGCCATTGTTCCAAAGTGTGCGTATTCCTTGATGCTCTGCCCATGATCCTCCTAGTTTCATCCTATGTGTGAATGCCCTATCTTTGTTTCAGATAAATGGTGCTTTTATAGTTGTGGTATCGATTTATCAGGTCTACCGTTAATCTGGATTATTACACCCTTACTATAGATCTGATCTGGATTACCAGTTCAGACTATGTGGACTATGAGGGTGCTTCCGCACGGGGCAAATAAAACAGGATCTCCGGCACCCAGATTTATTAAAACCAGCTCCCAGGGGAACCAGTTTTAATAGCTCCGGGTGCACGGTAGATCCGGTTTTACGGTAGATCCGGTTTTATGGGGTAGATCTGCGGGTGCTGTGCGGACGCATGGCACCAGTCTCCGATCTGGGACGGAGGGCCCTCCCCTGGCTCGCCACGATTGGCTCGCCGGAGCCAAGCCTGCCAAGCCAGGGGACCTCGCTGCTGTAGCTCACCCTCGCCCCAGAAGCGGCGGATTGCCACTTCTGGAGCCAGGGCGAGCTTCCCTAAAGCCCGCCCTAGCCCACCCTGGGGGGAGCACGGCAGTTCCCCTGCTTACCTCTTCGGAGTCTCCCCGAAACTGAAAGCAGGCATGCAGGATGCAGCGCGCCTGTGTCCTGCGTGCCGCCTGAGTGGCTGGGGCTGTGCCTGGCAGCCCCTGCCCTCAGGAGCCATTCCGCACAGGCGCGCTGCCCTGACTTGCGCGCTGGCCAATCAGGCAGCGTGCAGGACACAGGAGCGCTGCATCCTGGGCGCCTGCTTTCAGTTTCAGGGAGACTCCGAAGAGGTAAGCAGGGGAACCGCCGCACTCCCCTCAGGGTGGGCTAGGGCGGGCTTTAGGGAAGCTTGCCCTGGCTCCATAAGCGGCGATCCGTTGCTTCTGGGGCGAGGGCAAGCTGAAAGTTAGGAGCCCCCCAGCTTTGTCATGCTTGGCTCCGGGGAGCCAATCATGGAGAGCTGGGGGTGGGCCATGTTTTAGCACACTTGCGCTGTGTGGCCGCATCCGAAACGGATGCGGATTCACAGCGCAAAACCACTAGATATGTGGTGTGCTAAAAACACCCATTAAGCACGCATTAAGTCTGGGTAGGTCCGGATGCACCCACCGGAAGTGTGCTATTTAGCCCCTGCTAATGTGGACGCTCCGGTAGCAAACCGGTTTTGCCGCCGAAATCCGCATTAAAAACTGGCTCACTGCGTGGACACCCCTCGCTGGAAGTGTCCTACTTAGCGACCCGTGTGCGGAGGCACACATTGGAATGTGTGCTTAATGAGTGTTAAAAGGCCTGTGCGGAAGCACCCTGAGACACCTTGATCTGGATTACCAAGTAAGTGAAGAAAAAAGTTTAATACCGGCTTTTTTAAAATGTATTTTTACTTGTTGGTGAAATATGCAATTACACATTCTCCTCGAGGAAAATGTCACAGCATGATGAGAACTTCTGTTATAAGAATGTCTGAGAAAAAAACATGGAACAGCTAGAAAACAATTTTCTATAGGATATATCTGAATCTTTGTGCGTATATTTGAAGAAAAGGTAATGTGTAAGGAATTAAGGAGTGACAAATATTAGAATTGAAACAGAAATGGTAGGTTCATATGGAGCCCATACATATTTTTTGCTACGTAAGTGTAACTGAGGATCCATAGATTGGGATGAATGACTGGATATGCTAATTATCTTGTTATCATTTTTTATTATCATTTGTTGCTGAGCCAGTGATCATGTTTGGTCTTGTGGTTAGAGTGTCAGACTCTTATCTGATAGTTTCCCAGTTCCAGTCCACTCTCCTCCACAAAGCCAGCTGGGTGACATTGGGCTAGTCACAGGTGACCTTCTGAGCTCTCACAGCCACACCTGCCTCACAGGCTTTCTGTGGTGGGGAAAAGAACAGAAGGTTTGTTAGCCACTTTGAGTCCCCTGAGGGGTGAGAAAAGTGGAGTATAAAAGCCAACTCTTCTAAAAACCAACTCTGAATGAATTGAGTCAGTGAACTGAAGCCTATTCACACTTAGGCCTTTGGTGTGTAATCAGGTATGCTCTGGTAAAGAGCATACACACACTCACTAGGCTGCTACAGCCTTGAAGCATGCCCACCTTCACCGGAGCTGTCCTGATTGTGGATGAGGTGCGGAGCACGAAATCATGCTCCACGCCCATCACAACCTTTATTCCAGACTTACTTGGAGAGTCCTGCACGGAGAGCATTTGCTTTTCCT
Source organism: Aspidoscelis tigris stejnegeri (assembly GCA_023333525.1). NCBI lineage: Eukaryota > Metazoa > Chordata > Lepidosauria > Squamata > Teiidae > Aspidoscelis > Aspidoscelis tigris. The sequence goes on from JALMGA010000001.1 coordinate 102,626,961, forward strand.
CTGGGGCTGCTGTAGGAGTCCTGCCCCCTGGCTGGCACGATTGGCAACCACTGGCTACGTCACACGTTCTATGACATGCTGGTTGGCAGGTGGCCAATCGGGGGGGGGGGGAAGAGATTGATCATTTGACCCAGCGACTTGCCTCCCTACTCCTGGATCATGCCCACCACCAAAGCAGCCCATGCAGGACATTGCCCGGGGTGTGTGTGTGTGTGCCTGAATGCCCCCTTGTCAACCTCCCTCCCCCATCTCCATGATTGCAGGGCTTTTCCTCCACCCTCGCAGGGATTGTGGCTTTTTTAGCCCCATGATCCCCAAGAGGGGGAGGAAAAGCCCTGCAATATCTCCAAGAGGGGGGAGGGAGGATGGCAGGTGGGCATCCGGGCACCCCCTCCAGGCCATGCCCTGTATGGGCAGGTTAGTGGGGGGCATGATCCAGGAGTGGGGTGGCAAGCTGCCGGGTTAGAAGATCAATGTGTGATGTCAGCGGTGGCAGCCAATTGCACCAGCCAGGGGGTGGGGCTCAGCAGTGGTGCTGGCCCCTATGCTCTGGGTACAGGAACACTATTCACATTTCTTGCTGCTGAGAAGCGTGTATGGTCAACGTGTCCCCGGAGTGTACCAGGCTTAAAGCGCTACAGCCTACTGGCCATAGTTTGAAGAGGCCTCTGGTCTACTCAGAAACTGATGATTGGAGCAAAAGGGGGAAAGGCTGGGAAATGTGTATTATGCTACAAAGGTATGCTATTTTTATATTGGATGGGCATTATTTTGCCTGGGAAAAGGTCCCCTTTCCTTGAGTATCCTGAATTGGAGCCCTTGGATAAAAATGATCTTCTTAGCTAATATGTGTTGCTTCTTCCACATCTGCAGACCTGACCTGCTTGCAAGACCAATGCGCTGGATATTACATATTACTACTCCAACACAGGTAACGGGAAGGAATAGGGAGGGAGTAAGGAAATACATTTACTGTGTAAATGTGTATTTGATCATGGGTATATTGTACTGTTGTACTTTGCATAAAGATAACAATAAAATAACATAATTGAAAAGAAACGTGAAATTGTGCTTTGGGCCAGATTCGTTTACAAGTCTGGGTCTCGCCTCAGGACAATTCTACACTGGCTGGTATAACAGACGATCCTAGCATGCAAAAGAAGGCTTCTAGTATACTTGCTGGTCCATTATACTGATCAGTGTGGAATTGTCCTCAGTGTCCTAAAACATAATTTCTTCCTGCTGTTTCCCAAGTATACTAAGTAGCGTGGCTGCAGCTACAACTAGCAGAATACTCAGAATGTTTAGAGAGTATTTTTAGATATTTTTGGGAACATAGCAGGAAGCAAGCCTGGACATGATCATAACTTGGCTTTTAAAATGCCATGTTCTTATTTCCTCTGTTGTGAGTTTTTCTGTTTTATGAGTAGATCTAATAAAGGGAGTAGACTGTAGTCCTATAGGACAAGTTCAGAACTCATGGACTGAGCTGGGGGTGGGGCTTTGTGATTCAAATTGGGATTTGGGATAGTTCAAAATCAGGTTAGGATGGGACTATCAAGATGGAATAGTGGGTAATGTTCTGGCCTAATGTGTGTGAGAGAAAGATTGGACTTAAGCCAGAATTTTTTCAGTCCTTGGGATTTCACTGATAGTAGCAGATGTTAGCAGTGGGATATGTGTGTTCTTTATCAGTGAGGCAACCAACCAACCAACCAAACCAAACCAAAATGTCACTAAGGTGATATTGATTTATTTACAGTATTTAAATTTTTATCCCACTTTATCCCAAGGGTTTCAGGGCAAGTTACAACATATAAAATGAACACATTAGGACCATAACTTATTAAACATATTAAAACCATAACAGGGCCTGGATGAGGGGAGGAGAAGCTGTTCCTTTACTTAGCCAAAGGCTAGGGTTAGGGGACTGTTCAACTTATGGTCCTCTAGACGTTTCTGAACTAGTTTCAAGGCTAGCATGGAATGCTGGAAGTGGAATTCTGGGAGTTGTAGTTCAAGAACATCTGGAAGGCTGCAAGTGGTATCAGAGTACAGGCTAGGGATGTGGATGAAATGAACTGAATGTTCAAAAATCCATATTTGTACGAATAGATCACATTTGAATGTGGTAAAATTCTATTCGATACAAATCTATTTGTACGTATTTGTACAAACATTCTGAAACAGATACATATCTAATATTAATAGATGCGTATCTAATATGAACAAATACTTATCTGATATGTTACCCCAGCTTAATGAGCGTCCAAACTATTTGTATGAATGTCTGGAAACATTTGTATGTGTTTGACTGTTAGCATATGAATATTGTAACATTCAATTTGAGTTTGAATGTCCAAATCTGGCCAAATTTCGAATGGTACTAATATTCATGCATATGTCGCAGTACTTCTGTCATGTTGCAGCACTTCATTTTGTTTTTGTTTTTAACAGCTCCTCAGAACCCTATTGTAAATAACAGGGATAGTCACATGGAGAATTTCACCCTGATTCCACTTCCTGTGTTTTCACCCTTAAAGGGAGAGCAGTGGCGATCATCTCTGGACAAAGGACATGTTTGGCTGTTTTGTCTGAAAGCGCTTTGTCTTTCTTCAGAAATGCCAAATTTATTCCCTCCTTGATCCAGTTCTTACTATACTTGCTTTAGCTTTCAGCTGTTTCTTCTGAACATCTGGCATGTTGGGGTGGTGGTGGTCTTTGAACATCAGCCCCATTGGATATAATATAAATGGACCTGTTTAGTTTCTAATTTTGTTTCAGCTATGCTTTTCCAGGAGCAAAAATAATCAGATCTACAGTTTCTTGGCATTTTAAGATAATTTATCACAAAACAATAACTCTGGGACTCCAACTACTTAGAACTTTCTGAACAATCAGCTAGTAGCGGAATAAATGTAAAGTGGTTTTTGCATCATTTGTTTTAGAGGGAGCCATATGTCATCCATCAAAAGTTGTATTTCCATTGCAGTAACATAACTTTCCTCCCTGCACAGATGATATCTCTCTGGAAAGAAAAAAGCTATATTTCTCACATCTCCAGCTATTGCACTCAAGCGTTCTGTTGAATGCTGCAGCTGTCACAGAAGCTAATAGATTGTACCTGTGAATTTTTTTGGTAATAAGTGAGATAGCTCACTGCTCAGACCTGTACTACTTGGCGAATATTTTAAATTTTAAATGTATGTTCTGCTTATACCCTATTGCTCATCCAATTCTGGGTGGAAAAGAGTTTTTCAGCAGTTACCTACCATTTCTGCAGAACTTGAGCATTTTTATTGTTTTAAAAATTCAGTGTATATAAAAAAATCACTGACACTTATGATTGTTTCTGTTTATTGAGAGACTCCAGGATATATGCCACTTTATAAGGCATCAGATCCTTGCCTCAAGAAACATGTAACTGAACTTGTATACAAAGTGAATCGCAAGGTGAGGTGAATGGAGGTGAACAGAAACAGGAAGCAATTCACAGCTGTTCCGGTTTCATGAGCTTAAGCTGAGTTATTATAAGACTTGCAAAACAGGAGGATGGGCCGAATCCAAAGGTTTTGCCAAAAATGTTCTTTATAATATTAAAGGAGGGGCTTTAATAAAGAGAAATAGAATCACACAGATGTCAAAGGATACAAATACTGCTAGAAAGAGAGGGATGAATTGTTATTGTTGGGTACTAGCAAGCTGTGACTGACTCCTGAGGCTTATTCACACTACAGCCTCTAGTGCATGATTAGTGAACCTCTGGTGAAGAGCATAGGCATGTGGAATAGGCTATTACAGCCCCCAAGCATGCCCACCCTCACCAGAAGTACACTAATTGTTGATTAGGTATGAATCATGAAATCATGCCCCACACATTAAGTGACATTTACCAGATACTTACCTTAAGCATCCGGGCAGTGACCATTTACTCTTCCTCCGGTGTTCCAGGGTCATTTGAGGTGCCATGCAAGCATGCTGGCACCTTGGATGATCACAGACATGACTGCACATGCACAGAGCATTAGCATCATCAAGGCAATGGCTCAGAGACATGCACAGTCACAGAGGGCACCACAGCCAAAATGGCAGCACCCAGAGGTGGACTGGTCCCCAGATTGAATAAAATAAGTATTTGATTGCAGGGGAAGGGAACAGCCAAAGCTGACTGACACTCCAAGTGTGAGTGCTAGTCAATGTTGGTTAATCACACTCCTTTCCCATCCAGCAGACAGATAGGGAAGTGTGAAAAGGCCCCGGTTGACTGCATGGGTACCTTTGCACAGTTTTCTTGCAGAGATGCAGAAGTGGTTTGCCATTGCCTTCTCCTGGGGGGAGGCTGCATTTTCTCCACCTCTTGAGCTAGAGACACTCCGGAAGGCTGAATTGATTCCAGTATATGAAGAAGGGAGAAGTAATACTACCTTTAGATAGGGAATATGCAGGACTATATTTATTGCTTGTCACATGGGTTGGAGATGAGCTGAAGGAATTCTGTGTGATCTATTCAAAACCTTGTCCTTTGTCAGATCCTCTTGTTTTGGGAGCACTCAAAGTTCTTCAGCATGATTAGAGGAAGAATAATTACACCTACCCCATGTCTGGCTGCAGGAGATAGCAGCAGGAAACCAAGTACCTTTCCAGCATTTCTGATCACTGTTGAGAGAAAGTTCATTGTTTACAGGTGCTTGTTTCAAGTTGCTCCCCATCCATCTTCATTGATTGCAGCAGGCGTGGCTGCCGCCTGCTGTATATGTCAGTTCTTGTTGAGCAAATATGGTTTCCTGACTAGAAAATAATCAGCTTGGACAACTGCAGTCAGTGTGCTTTCTCTGGAAGAAAAGAGGAGGGGAAACCCCCTCTAGTATGTCTGCTGTACTGCATGACTATCTCATCTCCAACATGGTGAAACAGTTCATCAGACTACTGTCAGTCAGTAATGATTTCTGTGGAAGAGAGAGGCAGCATGGGTAAAGGGTATGAGCAAGTGTTGGCTCAACGAAGATTCTCTAGCAGGACATAACCATTAAGTTCTTGTTGCAAGCTCTGTTCCAGAAATTGCAGTTTTCTACTACACTATGTGTATGAATTATTAGTATGCCTTCATCAAATGTCTGTGTAAAACATACTGTTTGCATGACACAGATAGACTAGCAAGCTAAAGAGTAACTTAACCTAACCAGGGGCCTTTCTACACTTATGTTTAATCTGGAATAAGATACCTCTCAATCTGGATCTTGGGCCTTCTCATCCTCACGTTGATGCAGATCAGGAGGCCCTGCCCCTATTGGTCGTGCTCCATCTGCACTACAGGAAGCAGGTTCCAGATTAAGAGGCCTTTAATCCAGATCTCTGGTAGTAACATTTAATTGGTACTGCCAGAGAGATTAAGGACCTTCTTACGGAACATGATATCATAATGCCACTAAAAAGCACCCACCAGGCCCCGAGGATAGGAACTTCCATTTGTATACTTCAGAGATGCAAGGTGGCAACGGGTGCGAAGCTAGTGTGAGCTTTGCAGCCATCGGGAGTAGGAATGTGCATGAAGCCCATTTCCCACATTCAATTTTGGAATGAATTGAATGTGGGAAAATTCGACTTTGGACGAATCCCACCCCCATGAATGGGGGGCTTCGTATTTATGCATGAATATTCTAATGAATATTTGTGCACAAAATGAATGCAACCTCCTCCCACTTCTCCATTGCCCCCCCTTACCTGTCCTTGTCGCCACCACCATTGCACCTTCTTCTAAGGCACTTCTGGGTCTGTGTCCCAAATGGTAAGAGGGTACATGGGAGGCAGGCAGGACCACTCTGGTGGCATCCCAGGCCTCTTTCCATGCTCTCCAAAGGCTGAAATAGGCCTTCTGACCAGAATAGATTGGAAGTGCCTTTTCTGGGCTCTAGAAGGCCTATTTTGACCTCCGGGAGCATGGAAAAGGCCCAGGATGCCAGTGGAGCACATCCCAAAAGGGGGTGCATGGGAGGCCTGGGGGGGGGAATGGGATGCCATGGGGGGAGACCCCAGGGCATCTAATATCCGCCGAAGCTTCAACTGAAGCTTCTACAAATACTGGATAATCTGAATGTAGACCCTATTTGATTCAGCCATGAATCTACGAGTTTGTACATATTTGTATGAATTTCAGATGTCACAAATATTTGTGCACATCCCTAATGGGGAGGCATGGACCCACTAATCTGGATCTAAGCCAGGTAAGTGCAGAAAGGGCACAGAGTTCATGCAGATACCATTATATAATTGTACTAGGCAAAAGCTGAACTGTAGCACTTCTTTTTATTTTAAAGTTTTATTAATAATCCACAAATAAAGTGTAGTAAACATAGATATACTTTATGCTGCATTCTGCATCAGTAACAGCTTCTGAGCTGTCTTAAAGAGCAGTCCCATGTAAAGCATATTACAGCAGTGTAGTCTGGAAGTTGTTACGGCGTGGATCACTGTGGCCAAACTATCTGTTCAGAAAGGGCCATAGCTGTAGCTGATTGTAGACAATTCTGACCACTGCCTCTAGCTTCTAGTATCAGTGGAGAATCCAAGAATACCTTCCAGGGTATTATAACCCTGATGAGAATGGGACACTTCTCTGTTACCTTAGAATTTCCATCTTGTCTGGATTCAGCTTCAATCTTTTGCCTCCATACAGCCCATTATTGCCTCCAAATACTGTCAAGCACCTCAGCTGTTTATCCTGATTCAGATGAAACAGAGAAATCACAACTCTGCATATTGATGCCATTACATCCCAAATCTCAGTCTCAGCAGTTTCATAATAGATGCTAAGGAGTATGGGAGATAAGATGGATCGCTGAGGATTACTTCCTTTGGTGTCAAACAGGAATCTCTCACAACTACTGTCTGATATGCACCTTGGAGGTAGAAATGGAAACATTGCAACTCAAACTCCTAAGCTCTGTAGCCTTTTGAGAAGGATACCATGGTATCAAAAGCCGTAGAGAGATTGAGAAGAACCAACAGGGTAGTATGCCCCCTGTCTTCCTCCCAGGCCCGCCCTGGTCAGACAAGTGTTGAAGGTCAACCTGAGTCAATCCCCAGGTTGTGTTACTCACATTAATTTTAGTTAAGTCATTTTCCAAGCCAGGCTACACTCATTAGACAGCCCTAAACTGTACTCCTGTTTTTACAGACTGACAGGGACTCGAGCTGGCCTGGAATTCCAGATCGTCTTTGCATCTTCACGTGTGAGCAGCAGGAAGGCCTAAAGGAGGCAGAACTGAGCTGTTGTGGGTGGCACCCAGAATTCTCTTTTGGCCAATCAGTGCATGTGGAGTTTGTGAGGTGCCTCCCCTTCGGCCAGTCTGCATATACAGAGTTTGTGAGGCACTTTCCTTTCTCTCCTCAGTATGATTCCTCTCTCTAGCATTTTTACACAAATTTCTTCTGATTATTTTTTAAACAATTAATTGCAAGAAGAAAAGCACATAAAAAAGGAAGGGGGGTATGTAGGTGGGGGAGCGAAGAACCGCAAACACACACCCTCACCTCCCTTGAGTGACATGAATGGCATCCAATAGGAAACGTGATAGATTTGATATAGCCAAGTGGAGTAGAGAGGCAAGAGCTCCGTGGAGGAAACCCAGGCTGATTTGTGCAGAAATGTGCGACCAACGCAGCCCAAGGCAGGGACAGCCTCAGGACAACCAATATCAATCCACATCTGACCAGCACTGGTATGATCTTAATTCGAACTCATGGATGGGCCCCAGAGAAGTTCATCAACCAGAGGGACAAAGGAATCTCACTCCGATATCTGGGGCCCAGGATCCCAGAAGTTGCTTAGATAATCAACTTCCTCTAGTCCAGTGGTTCTCAACCTGGGGGTCGGGACCTCTTTGGGGGTCGAATTACCCTTTCAGAGGGGTCGCAACGAGTCTCCCACCACCCTTCCCTCCCACCTCCCAGCTGCTCCACCCCTGTGGTTGGGGGTCTCTACAACATGAGGAACTCCATTAAAGGGTCACAGCATTAGGAAGATTGAGAACTGCTGCTCTAGTCATGCCTGTAATTTAACAGCCCTGGCCTTCTCCAATACCTTGCCCTTAAAGGTATTAGCTGCTTGGCAGTGGTTGTACTGCTCTTCTAGATCCAAGGAGGGCTTCTTGATAAGAGGGGTCCTGCCTCTTCACAGCCAGCAGGACTACCCCATCCTGCAAAGAGGCATTTGCCATTCACTGAATAATTTTAATTAGCCAAAAATGCAAGGATCCTGAGAGTAACTGAATTACAGCAAGCAGTTCATCACATCCTCAAGCTGCATGAATTGAAACTGATCCAAAATAACTGGACTAGATGGTTCTGTGGATGCTTCCTATAGGCTATTCTTGACTGTGACATCCAATCCCCTGCAAATCTGCACAACCTTGCTCTGTGGCCCTTTCTGCACTTGCCTGGAACAATGGGTCCAGATTAACCCAGCCCACTAATCCAGATTGTGGGATGGCATGGGGAAAAACAGCACCATCTGCACTGATAGCAACAATCTGGGTCACCCATGCCATGTGATATTGAACCTTGCACAAGCTTTGAAACTCTACCCCATGCCTCCAATGGCTAGGAATGGGTTCTTCTAGCCTTTTGACCTCTGGAGGGTGTTTTCAGCAGCACACTATGGCACACCACTGAAAAACACCCCAGGGTAGTCTCAGGAGATGGGAGGTGCTCCTTTTGCATGTCCCATGTAAGGTTGGGGGCACTAGTCCACTGGTAGTATCCTAATCCTGATCAGGTTCTGTCAAATGCAGATGGAACCAGACCAGTGGGGACAGGCCTTCTGTAATTAACAATAATGTGCAGATACAGAGACCTGCATCTGAACTTCATGGACTCTTAATCCAGATTAAGTCTGAGTTTGAGATTAGGGATGTGCATGGACATTCCAGAAGCTCTGCCTGAGGTGAACCTTGCCATCTCTCCTGGGGGTGGTTTAATGGTGGCAGCCTAGACCACTCTGCCTTCTGGGTGACTCTCCAGCCTGGATGGGCATGATCATCTTGGAGATGATTCCTTGTGGGATTGGAGACTCTTGTTAGCAGCTCTGGACTACACCTGGTCTCAGCTACACCAGAGACCATAAAGGACAGCTGTATATGGCTTTCAGTTGCTGGAAACCCTGCCTGAGGAGAAGGACTTTGCCATCTCTCCTGAGGGTGGTCTAGTGGTGGCAGCCTAGAGCAGTCTGCTCTCTGGGTGAGTCTCCAGCCTGGCTGGGCATGAACATCTTGGAGGAAATTATTCTTTGTTTGACTGGGACCTTTTGTCAGCTGCTCTGGACTGCATTTGGCCTCAGCTGCCTCAATTTGTGTGCGTGTGTTTTTGGCTTATTTTGCAATGTTTTGTATGATGTGCAATTTTTATAATGTATTTTTATTATAATGTTTTGATTATTATTTTTTGTTGTGTATTTTCTGCTTGTTGTAAACCATCTTGGGCAAATTTTCTTTCGGAAAGGCGGTATACAAATAAAATGGAAATGAAATGAAATGAAAAATGAAATAAAAGTTTAAGTTCCCACACAGAAAGGTGCTCTGCATTAATATTTGTTTGCAACCCCCCCCAAGTGCATTATTCTCATTTCCATGGGAGTCAGAAATATAAGGCTGTCTTACATTCACAATGCCAACAGTAAGGTGGGAAATTTTTTATATGTGACATTTTTTGCAGGCATTCTATGCCATTTATGAACTACTTTTTGTCATATTTCTTTATTCCACAGCACTGAGGAAGGAAAGGATTGAATAGCTCCCCATTGCAGTGGAACATTGTGAGTCCCGTCTTTCTCCTCTGCTCTCTGATTGGAAATGTCCCCCCAATAGCCAGAGATACCTGCTCTCTAAATGGCAAGACCTCTTCTGAGAGTAGGAGGCTGTCAACTAGAAACCCAGAGTGCTGAATGCTATTAGTAAAGTGTGCATACTAAAAATGAGCTAGCAAATCAGTCGGCAGGCTGCACTCACAAAAACACATTGAAAGTAGGAGACCATTTGGGCACTTGCTGTATAACATCCTCATGTTAAATTCTTCTATCTGTTTAATATTCTCTGGTGGTAGATATAGTTTCCAGAGCAATGAAGCTAGTACGAAGAGATAAGCATTTTACTTCTGCACCCAAATACATCTGTGCATACTAATATCTGTTCTGTGCAACCAGCTAAGAACAAAATGAGTTGGCAAGCTTAGTTGGCTTGTAAGTGCAGGGTCTATATGATGGAAAGTAAGTTATTGATACTGCTCAGAATATCACCACGTGGCCTATAATGTACACTGCCCTTTGCAGAGCAACAGAAAAAGATGAAGTCATATAAAAATACTTATGGTGAAAAATGCTAAATTCCTTTTGCTTTTGCACTTAGTACTGGCGAATGAAATTCTTCTAATCAGGAATAGCCCCAAGCCCCAGTGAGCTTACTTTTTATGACTGATTCTATTGATCACTGTGGATCTAGGAGCAGTCCTCTTAGTGGGCATCCTCCAAAAGGGATCCATCTCCTCTTTGTCCCACAATCAGTGTTTATTTGCATTACCACTATGACCAATGTACCTTTGCTTGCCATTTGGGTTCAACAGGTCCCACAACAGGCCAGAAAAGGAGATTTGGCGGTAATTGGAAGCTGCTATTTCTTTTTTGCTGCTCACGTCTGTTCTCAAATATGGTGGGGAAGGGTGCAAGGCGGCAGCCACAAATTAAAATGGAAGCAGAAGAATCTGGAAGCTCTGCGACTCAGCTGTAGGTATTCAGTAAGTGCTAACTAGTAGGGGTAACAGTAGACATCTTATTACTGCATGAACTGCATAATCAATAGTTCTCTTTTTACCCTACTGTGTTGCTTTGTGCTTTACAACCCTGGCATGCTGAAAGGGAAAAAAAGCCAATTATGTTTTGAAACAACAAAAACAACAGGATTAGGATCAGGCCACAGCCCATCTAGTCAAGCAACCTGTCTCACCCAGTGGGCCACCATTTGCTTCTGGGCATCTCCAGCAAAAGACAAAGGCAAAACCTTCACTTGCTCTCAGTTCCCTGAAAATGGCCTTGAGAGGCAGGGATCCTGCCTGTCTCTCCAACCTGGAGGCAGTATCCTTTGAGCACAGGAATAAATTACGAGATTGTTTCTTCTTCTTATACTCCCTTTATTTTCTTGTAATTAAACAAGGTGTAGCAAATCTTTGGAGTAATGGTCACTTTGTAGTGTTGCCTCCCATATTCACAACTACTGGTGGGGGGAGTCAGAGTGCACCATTGAAAAGCGCCCGCCAAAAGTCTCAAAGCTAAGAACTAGAGATGAGCATTATTTTTTTTGTATTTGCCTCGCATCAAAGTGAATGCTAAGGAAATTCACATCCGTGCAAATAGAGCCACTTTGGTTATGGTAGGATTTGAATCTGCTTTGAATACTCTTTGAATCCCTGACACCAGTTGCCACTTAGTACCGGCATCCCCTCTGGGTCAATCCACTTTGAATCCACTTTATCAGCTCTGAGCCTGCTCTGTATCCATTGCAGATGTGACTGGGCAGACATAACAAATGAAGTGGTGTGTGGCTCTCATGATCCAAAACCTTCTCTAAACCACAGAATGTTCATGAGAAGGGAGAAGAGAGCAGGGCAGCCCCGAAAAGCAGCTTTTAAAAAGTAGCCACTTGAGTCCCCCCTTGAGTCATGTACCAGATCGAACACGATTAAGTTAAAAGTAATGGGAACAGGCAAATTCGCGTTTGCATCCGGTTCTATTATTTTGGTTTAGGGAAAGCGAAATAAGCTTGCTTTGGGGATTCGCTGTTACATATGTCATTCCTTGGAGTTCACTCATCAGACAACCAACTGGTTATGGGTTTGCCATGTCTATCCAATGCCCTGGTAAGCTGTTGTGTTTACTAAACCAATAGCAACACAAGCTATGTCACTATAAGGAAATTGCACTGAGGAGAACACTTAGAATTTTTCCTTTCTTTGCAAGTATTGATTGCATGTCCTTAGAGGTCATGCTTTTCAGCTGCTCCCTATTACTTATTGTGCTTCCACCATTGCTGTCCCACAGGTAACACGTCTATGTAGATTAGAAGGGAAGACCAACTGGTCATTTGCAGCAGTAATTGATCAGGATGCTAATGAATGTTTTTCTGTAGAGAACTAAGCCTACTTGCTCTAGGCAATTTTCTTTCCTAAGCAAAGGTGGATATATCTTCAGGCCAGCAAATAAGAGGCTGCAGCTTACACTATTAGATGGTGTGTAGGACTAGAAGACCCCCTAGATTCTCAACATTTCTTTCCTTTGAAGAATTCTGTAGCTCATCCAGGAGACCCCAGTGTTGAATACCAGGCCTGAAAAGGGCCTACTCTTACTTTTTAGTCAAAGAATTGCCAATTATTATAAGCAGTGGGTCTTCTGGGGTTAGTTGGACTGTTAACTGATGCAACGGTAAGGTGTAATGGTTTGCACTCTGACCCAGCTTGACTTGTGGACTTCATAGGCTAATGGGGAGCTAGAAACTGTTTGAACGGCAGGTTTCTGTGTGACCTATTGCACCTTAGACAGGGCAACCATCACCATGAAATTAGCCACTAATAAGCTGCCAAAACACCATCCGATGGAAGAGCTGATGGGGGGAGAGAATGCAAAGTGAACATCCTTTGAATTTTTTGATTTGCAAAAATATGCTCTCCTGGCTCCTTCATTAAAAATGTGGCTTGACTTTATGATTCCTAGGCAGCTTCCACATTATCACCAGGGATCATGTTAGCTGCCTCTGAAGACTGCAGCTCCCATATGGTAGAGCTGTCCCTGGAGGATGGTGCCTCCAGGGACTGCTCAGTCTCCATGATGCCAGTGGCTGGTCTAGTCCCTGGTGGATACCCCGATCCCCAGGAAGTATGTGATCTGGTCCTCTGGTAGTGCGCCAACTGGAGACTGCTAGCTGGAATGATGCAAGTGGTACCCAAAATGCCTGGAAACAGTTCCAGAAATGGGCCATTTTTGGCCTGCCACTTTAGAGACCAGGAAACTTTTGTTCCTGGCCTCTGGAATCAGGCTAGGATAGGGCTGCAGTTGGGCAGATGGTCACTAGTGCATGCCACTGTTCACCACCCTGGACTTGGCTCAGATTGAGTGATCTGAGTCAAGACCATACAATTAAAGCACTTGGTGCAGAAGCAGCTTTAGAGTCCAGAGTTGCATAGTCATGACGTAAGAGTTAGGTTCCCTGATAAAGAGTGACATATATGCACAAATGTGCAATATAAGGGTGCCTCCAGACACACTTGAAACTTCACAGTCACTGCTCAGTTGTTTCCCATCAGCCAGGCGGGGCAATCGATCCTCCACATCAACAGAGCAGAATTCCAGGGAAAATCCTTAATCTGGATCACCAGTGAGTGCAGAAAGGGCCTAAACCTTTGCATCACTGAGCTTGACCAATTCATTTGGTGACCTCAGGTCATATGTACCTGTCCTCATGCCTTCTGTATCATCCTGGCTATCTCACAGACCTTCTGTGAGAAAGGAGAGGAGGAAGTCCCTAGTATGACATTTCTGAACTCCAAGGAGGAATAAAACGTTTAAACAAGCAAGTATTTCTAGCAAGAGTTGACCTCTGATAGTTCTAGGGCATTTTGGCAGCAACGTATCATGCCAGGAAGCATAAAAAGTGGATACAATTACACTTTCAGTCTGAAAATAAGTTATTAGGTTAGTGATAGATAAGGCTGTAACTGTATTAGAGCACTTTCATTGTGAAATTATTAGGCAAACACATTACTCTCATTTTTTTTATGAGTCTTGGATACAATCATATGTAAGTATTTTTATTGTTAGCAATAATTATATACAACCTAATAATTATGTCCTCTAAGCCACTAATAACAATAAAACATTACAATTGTAAAGCGTAAGTGCAAGACTATAAAAGAGTTCTAGTCATAAATAAGTAAACTAGCAACTTTTAGCTTCCAAGGCACACCACCAATGTTTTAAAGCAATATTAAAGGTTTAAATTTTAGAAACATTCCATTTTTTTTTAAAAGCCCAGTCTTAGTATCTTCCTAACCTTCTTTGTGCTATTTCAGCTGAACTGTGACTTGGTTAGTGATTAAAAAATTGTATATCTAGCTACCCCCAAATCCTTTCAGTGTTTTTGGTCCATCTGTGACAGGAATGCAATGTAATTAATGACAATGTTCTTTCCTGTCACCTGCAGCTAATATATTTACTCAGCTAATTCACTAGAACTGTATTACATACCCTTTCTTTCATGGCCTATTAAATTCAGTTTACCTGGCAGAATGCCAGACCATATCTCAAAGGTATTGAATCTTAGCCCCATATTCCTTCCTTGGTGCCCCTAGGCATCTTTATTAGTCCTACTAATAAGCAGGACTAAGCTGCTCATTTCCTAGAAATGAATTCTAAAACATTGACTCCAGATTGATCTGAAATAAGCATCCAAGCAGAAAGTTCCCTAGCTTGGCTGATAATATGCCCACAGCTTATTGACGGAACGTAACCTGGATATCCCAAAGGAGGCAGGCTAAGGCTTTTGAACTTATGGTGTGAAGTCAAGAAAACCAGAGAAGATATATTATTGTATTCCTCTGGATTATATTTCTAAAACAAGAGCCTTACTGCACACTGAAGATGGGGGTGTTTTGGCATGATCTAGCATGGACCATATGCATATCGCAAAACCATTTTCATTCTGGAGCGGCTATCAAGGTGCTTGGATATCCTCATCTTTCACTAAGAACATAAGAACATAAGAGGAACCCTGCTGGATCAGGCCACAGGCCATCTAGTCCAGCATCATTCATTCATTCGTTCATTCATTCGTTCGTTCATTCATTCATTCATTCATTCATTCATTCATTCATTCATTCTCTCACTCACTCACTCACTCACTCACTCATTCAAACAATAAAGATAAACAACATTATACAATAAATGAATAATATAACAACAATATAGTTAAACAGACAACATTAAACTAACTGGTATGAGATTCAGTGCTGGAATATTGCAGAAATAAATGTGGGGATATTTTTTGAAGTTTAAGGTTCATGAAAGAAGAAGGAAATGAGGAATTCGGTCTCAATTGATTATCTATCTTGGCCTTGTCTAGAATTGGAAACCATTTCTCTGTAAACCAGTTGTTCTTTTTCTGCTACCATCTTTGCTGTGTAGTCCAGCATCCTGTCACACACAGTGGCTCACCAATTGCCCATGGGCATCTCAAGCAGAGACAAGGGCAAACCTTCTCCTGCTCTTGAATCCCAGCAAATGGCCTGAGAAGCATCCTGCTTGTTCCCCCAGCCTGGAAGATGTACTTGGGCATCCATTCTTAGGCATCTATCATCCATAAATTTGTCTAAACCAGTGATGGCTAACCTATGACACGCATGTCACAGGTGACACGCCAAGCCCTTTTGGGTGACACACATGGTCACCCTGGCACCTGGGCATGTAGTACTTGCTTGTTCTTGAAGTGTACAAAATACCAACTTTCAATTGAAGATTTAACAAACGAAATTCAGCAACAAAAGTCACTAATGTAAGGATTTTTTTGTTTTTGCTTTTAATAAAATACATATATCAAAAATATAACTTTTTTACTAGAGCTACAAATATCACAAAATTATGGATATTTCTAGATGTGACACAGCACCTGAGTTAAGCTAGGTTTTCTTGAGAATTTTGACACACTGAGCTCAAAAGGTTTGCCATCACTGGTCTAAACCTTCCTTAAAGCCTGATCTGACTCTCCTACTCATCACCTTCATAGAGTGCCACCTGGTTCTAGTGTTGTGTGATAGAGAAAAGAAATTTTCTCTGTCTACTTTTTCTATACTTCTAGTACAGCCTCAGACACACCTACTTCCATGCAAAGGCTGTGTGAGGTTGGCACAGGGTGGCACAGCTGTGGTTGCACAGTCATATGTTGTGTGGTGCAATCGCAGTAGCAATGGCCTTGTGCACGTAACTATTGTTGAAGAGAAGCAGATGTTGCCAGATGGCAGTGTTGACACTTACCTGTACCTTGCTGCAGGATAAGTTCCAGGTGGGTTTGGGATGGAGATGATGTTTGCAATATGAATGATGCCTCCACCCCCCATCTTAAAGTGAGAAAAGGCCCTATGAATATTTCTGGTTTTTGTTGTTGTTGTTGTTGTTTGGAGCTACCTTAGTTATGAAAAATTACTCACTAGATGGTGTAGATAATTTTATGCTCAGTTACGGTTGGGGTCAATTGAGTGGAAGATGATCTGAAAAAGTGACCAGATCTTGAAATATTTCAGGCTAATGTCCACATCTGACTGCAAAGGTTATAGCTCGTATTGTTAAGGGAGAGATGGAGTCATCAAAACCAGGCAACCAAACCTTTTCTTCTTTGATTATCACTACTATTGTCAAATCACAGTGGAAAGATTTATTTATCAAATGCCACCGATAAGCAACCCTTTTAAGCCTGCATCTTTGCACCTTAATCCTCGGAAAGAACAGGACTGCAACCTTAACCAACACATGAAGGCAGAGAAGAAGATTTCAGTCAATAGCACAGGATTCGCTTCAGAGTAAATATGTTCAGGGCTGCACGGTTAGGCACATTGCATTTTAGTACACATGGTTACTATCATTTCCAAGGAAATATGCATAATGATGCTCTTCATCCTGGCAATTTTAGATAAATACTAGTTTCCATTAAAATTAGTCTTTGGACAAAACTCAAAAGAAATATGTGTATCATTAAATGGAGTGTGAAATAGAATGTTTTGGAGATTATCCAGCTGGATAAAATGAGAAGCTGGTGGATTTGTTTATTTTCTGCCTCTGGTGGTTGATAGTGGGATTGTACAATAAAAAGTGGGCTTTGGCATGTGTCTTTGAATACCTTGGGATCGTCTGGTGATTCAGCAGATTCAGTTCTGTTTTGTGTGCCTCTAGGAATGTGAGACACTTAGTATTTGTTTGAATAGATCCCCTTCGAATGTGGTAGGATTCTATTCAATATGAATGTATTTGTGTGAATTCATACAAGTATCCAATATGAATGCATATGCACCTGATACATATCCGATATGTATCCATACATATCTGATATGTATCCCGTAACATATCCACTCTGAAAGCGTCAAATCTGCCCTGAATCCACTGTAAATCCGCTCTCAATCCATGATAAATGCACTCTGGATCCATTGCAGATGTGACTGGAGCAGTTGCTTTCCCGCCTCCCCAGTTCACGAATGTTCTGAAGAACTTGTAAAAATGTTCCAAAACATTCGTATGAATACAAATGTCAATGTACAGATGTTGTACCATTCGATTCGCGTACACTGTCTGAATTTGTACAAATATCGAATCTTACGGATATTCATGCACAGCCCCGTAAGGGTCCCTTGCACAAATAGAGTAGTTTCAGGGGTTGAGATATTCATGATCCTGCACCCTGCTCCTGCAGGCTGGGAACATCCATTTCACTGTAAGCACCCTTTAGAGTGCTATAATGTCAAAGCAATGGGAATAGCTTTCACAGCACTTTCCATGACTCTCTTCCCCTGCACTGTCTGGACTTACGAGTTCATAGAGCTCTTTGTTTTGCAGGTAATAGGAAAATGGCCATTCCTTGTTTCTCCCTTTGCCCCCACCCCCTGATTCTAAGTCCTCGTTGCTAGGAGCAATGGTAGACATACAGACAACATGTTGCCGCTGGGGTGATTGTCACAAGGTGAGTGAAGCTTGCTGGTCTTTGCTCACCATGCAGAACCTATGATGGGCTGTGGCCACACTTAAGGTTTAATCCAGCTTCAGTCCACTTTTAGAGTGACAGAATACATCAGCAAAGTAAGAAGCTGTTTTCTTTCAGTGTTAAATAACTCAGAAAATTCACCTTTGGAATAGATAATATGGAAAGAAAATTACTGGTTACTTTGCTGATGTGTTCTCTCGCTCTGAAGGTGGACTAAAGCTGGATTAAATCTTAGGTGTGAGCACAGCCATGGCCTTTAGACAGACTCTTGTGAAAATACAACTATTCATTTGTATGCCGTTGTAGAAAAGGTTAGGACAAAGCGTCTGGGATCTTACAGGTAGAATAATTTGTAATTTGTGACACAAACAAACCCCATTTTTGGTTTAAGATCCTGAAGAAAACATGGAGCCCGAGAAACATGTCTTGCTTTTTCATTCTATTGTCTTTTACTGGATTCTGACACCAGATTCTGTGGCAAAATAAACTTTAATCTTGCCAATATTCTATGACTGCAGTCTGTGTGTAGAAATACTGAGTTGGCCTGTAGTGTGGAATCTCCTGAAGGATAATCACTTGAGCATGAGTGTACATAAAACATAAGAGGGGTCCTGCTGGATCAAGCTACAGACCATCTACAGTACTCCAGCATCCTGCCTTACCCAATGGTAAGAGAAAGGCAAAACCTTCACCTGCTATCAACTCCCTGCAATTGGCCTTTAGAGGTACTGTCTTGGAGGCAGTACCTAGGCATCCATTCTAGTAGCCATTGTAAATGATTATGTGAGTAAAACTATGGGAGAAAGAGAAAACTTTCACTAGTATCTAAGCTTGGCATTACTCCTGACCTGGAAACATAAAGTTAAAAAAAAGGGAGGGGTTGTTTTATTTTTATTTCCATTCTTTTGCAGCACATACTACATCATGCCAGAGAAAATGGATTATGTTTCGGCACCTAAGATAAACCTGTAAATATGTTCTTGTCTTCAGCACTTGTGCATTATAGATCTTGTGTCTTTGGGAAGATGGATCATCATAGCATCCTGGGAGAGAAATCCATTCATCTTCTGAATGTCTTGGTCAAACATGCTTCTTCCAGAAAGAGAATGGCAAAACAGAGTCCCTTGTCCTGAAAAAGCCGAGGAAGTAATATAGCAAAGCTGGGCCTCATTAGATTAGTGGCAAACCTTCCAATTACTATAAACACCATTATTTCCCTTTCCTTTGATATAATCACATTATGTAATATGAATTATCTCAATATGTGTTGATTTGAAATGTTCTCCCAGTTTTATGTCACCTGGGAAGCACTAGTCCTTCACGGGATAACTTGGGCTGATTTCCATTTCTCCTGCCTGCATATGGCAATCTGTCTTTGCCAAACTCATGGTGAGTAAGACAGCAAAACCTAATGAGTTGTGCATCATAAATCTGTAACACATCTCTTGGATGAGTTCACCCCTATGTGTGCAGCTTATACACTATATTTAGAATCCCAGGCATGCTTGTTATAATCTTATTGTGCAAAGCGGAGGTTGTACAGGCTTCTTCCTCATGAGCCCACCCTGACAGAATGTGCTAAGTGGATTTAAAGTTGGACCATATCAAATGACTTATTGACAGCAATGCTCTCATTAATTCTCTACTGCTGTTTCCAGTGCAAGCCTTTCTCAGCATTTTTAGGTTAAGGAAGTCTTTCCCCTAGAACCATACCGGCCAAGGAATCCCATTTCATCTACTGCAAAACACAGGGGATGAAAGATATTCCAGAGGAATGTCCCAGAGTTTACTTCTGATTCTCAGAAAACATTTTTCTTCTTGAAATGAGACTAGGGAAAGCTCTGGATGCTGGGTGAATATCTCACTAGCAAGCAATATTTTGGAGTATAGCCCCTCTGCAATTATCACTCATTGGATAGACTCACGGGGGCTATAGCCATCCGTGCACATTTTAGTAACATGCACATGAGGGTATTTCACTAGCACAAAAAACTTGTAAGTGTGTGATTGCCACCACTGCAGATGCAAGGTGCAGTGGCTATATCCCAGATTGCAGTTCCCTCCAAATGGTACATTATAGTGGTATTTTGAGAAAATTTTCCATCAGATTTGGGGTTTCCAACAGCAAGCAATAGCAAGATTTACTAGGAAAAGCAAATGAGAAAGAGGAAAGGGCTCATGCACTCTTAGTAGTTTTGTAGAAAAGGTACTGCAGTGGTTACAACAGGTACTAGTGGCATGACAAGTTATATTCTCTTGCAAGAGGTCAGCCCTGTTTCTACCCAGCCCATCCTCTCTACAACACACACACATGCACACAGATGTATGGAATTGAAGCAGAGGTTGTTATCTGAAACTTGGAATGCAGAGAACTGGGTGTGCAGCGATCAGTTTCCTGAGGGGGACTATGGGACGTGGGACAATAATAGCATGGAAGTAACATAGAACAGAACAGAAACAGAATGACATTTCTATTCTTAACCTTTTAAAAATGTATTTGACAATTTTGCTTTAGTTTTGCAAAATAAGGGCCAAGAGAGGACACAGAGATTGCACTGCTGATTTTAAGTGAACCCCTGGAAAGTAAGTACTGTAGCAGGGAAATGCACTATGTTGGAGAAGGCTGCAGGTAAGAAATGCCTTCTGGCTGCTGTCCAAGTGCTAATTGTTAAGGCCCTCTGGTGATGATTCTTCTACAGTTCCTAATTTGCAATACTATCCAAACAATCTCTAGTTTCATTTCTCCCTTCATGATTTGCTTTACTGGCTGCTGGGCATAAAGCTATGATTGAAACACCCTTTCTGCAACTTGAGCTGGATTATTCTTACAGGCACAATTTGTGTAAGGTAGCTTGATTGTTTATCTGAAGCATCCTTCCTAGATGTTGCTATCTACACTGAAACACTGGCTAGATTTTATAAGAACTTGTATGACAAGCTGATTTCCTGAATATTGCTACTGAGAGAAGGCCCTAGGGCTGAAACGTGTCTGAGAGAACCTTTTGGCCTCTCTTTTTGCATCTTTTGGCATATTGTTAAGTCAGTAAACCTGACAAGAAAATAAAAATTTGATTGCTAATGTATGTTTGACCTATACAACCATGGAGATCTGGCAGGGAGACTGAATGATTTTGTTATATTAATAATTGGTATTTTGAATTTTGAGTAATAATTTATTTTAACTTATATTTGTGCTTTGATCTTAATTTGTAATTTGATTATTTAGATGGTTGGTACAAATATTTCTTGATGGTGCTGTCAGAAAGCAGGAAAATTTGATGTATCTTGAAATACACTGGCAATGAATGTAAAAAACGTACAGGCTTGAAGTTGCTTGACTTATGCATGTGTGCGTGCGTGCACACATTATTGTTCAATTGAATTTCATTTTTAATTAACAGCTGGGAACATTTTTTAACCTTGTATCTGATACATTGTAAGATTAGGAGGGCAACCTCTCAGTTATGAAATCAGAATTGTAGAAGCCACCTCTCTTTGTAGTATAGCCTGTCCACATTGGGTTGGGATAGGGTACCAACATGGTGCCCTATTCCTGTCCTGCTGTGGACATTTTTAAACTGGTCCACAAGCAGACCACTGTCTATATTCTGTCTTACAAAGGGAATAAAGCCAGGATGGTTTGGTGGCCTGGGAGGTGTTTTTTCAATGATGCACAAGGAAAATCCACTGAAGTCAGCAAGAGCCAAAATGACCCTGGTGGGAAACTGTGAAGGCTGAGAACATTCATTCCCAGTCTTGGGTGTTGAGTGCCAGCCTTTGAAGGTAGTGCTCGTGCCTGGGCTTAAATGGGCGATCTGAATGCAGGCAGCTCCCGGAACACACACAGAGATGGCTACTAGAATGGATGCCTAGGTAGCAGGTTGGAGGGACAGGCAGGATCCTTCTAAGGGCCATTTGAGGGGGTTCAAGAGCAGGTGAGTTTTGTCTTTGTCTTCTGCTTGAGAGTACCCAGAAACAAGTGGTGGGTCACTGTGTGAGACAGGAAGTTGGACTAGATGGTCTGTGTCTTCATCCAGCAGAGCTCCTCTACGTTCTTATACTCAGATATATGTAAGTTAGAAGGATCATGCAGCTAAGAAAATGAAAAGAAACTGTCACAACTGCAATAAACGGAAGGAAATATTCTTGAGTAGAGTAGTGTCTCTCATAGTGTATCCTTCCTTACCCCCTACCCATTTAAGTTCATGGGACCCCCTTCAGAGGAAAGGAAGAAGTTAAGTCAGTTTTCCCCATTAGATTGGATTGTCAACTCAGCAAGCCAACTCTTTCTGGGTTGCACATATCTCTATTTTAGGAACCTTCAAAAAGATAATAAATGGTACCAGTGAAGTATAGGCTTTGTAAATTTATGTTACTCAATTTCTGCAGATTTTTTTTTTGAAATATTCTTCCTTTTCATGCAAAACAATAAATATCAAAACTTATTATGTTCCATAGTTGACCATAATCAGTTTTACCTTTATTTTTGAAGAATTGATAAAAAGACAATGGCAGAAATTTTGAGTTAGAAAGCATAATATAGTACATTCTTTTTTGTTAGCCAAACTATTAACTTTTCTTTGTAAAAAGATTATTAATGCTTGTAAATACTTTATTATGCTTTTTCAATAGAGGCCATTAATTTCATCATGTCCTCTCTATTTATTTTCTATTTTCATCAATCCTTTATTAGCACCTTGTTCAGAATGGGGTTGTTTTGCCCCAGATGAACAGATGCATGATTTGGGCGTGGTCCTGGATTCTTCATTGTTATTTGAGACCCATGTGGCTGCAATAGCCAGGGTGCCTACCTCCATCTCTGACTTGTTTGCCAACTTTGGCCTTTCTTGGATAGGGATAATTTGGCCAGAGCAATCCATGCTCTGGTAATCCCCAGATTGGACTACTGTAATGCACTCTATATGGGGCTACCTTTGAAAATGGTCCAGAAGCTACATGGCTTGCCTATTTGCTACCAAGCACAATTCAAGGTGTTGGCGTTAATATATAAGCTCTAAGTGGCTTGGGCTCTGGTTATTTGAAAGAGCACCTTCTCTCATATAGACCTTCCTGAATCAAGACCTGCCTTGAGATCTCAGGAAGAGGGTCTTCTTGTAGTTCCTCTTCTCTCAGAGAGGCAAAAGGCAGGGGAATGCAAGAGGGCCTTTTCTGTGGTGACTCCCAGACTCTGGAACAATCTCCATCTGGAGGCTCACTAGGCACCTACATTATATGGTTTTCAGCTTTTTACCCAGGTCTTTGATGTTTAACTTCCTCTGGGCGTTGTCCTGCCAGGGAGGGAGGGAGGATTATATTTTAAATAAGTTTTAGTAATATTTTATATATTTTATCTTCTATTATTGTGACCCACCCTGGGGTCTTTTGGTGAAGGGTGGAATATAAGTTCTTCAATAAATAAAATAGATAAATAAATAGGCTATAATCTCATCCTATTAAAGCCCATGTAATAGGAGATCAGATTAGACTCTATCCAAACAAAGCTTCTCCTGGGACTTTATGGAGCTGACCTGTTAGATGGTTCAGGGATTAGAGGGTGCTGAAGAAATCCATGCAACTCTGGCTTGGAGCTCCACAATGCCCATATTGTCTTTGTGAGCAGAATGCTGCTTGCATAGAGGTCCTCAGGGCAGTGGGTTTCTGTTGGGAGTAAGGGAAACAGGACTCATTTAAGGTGCCTTTGCTGTGTAGCGGAGATGCAACTCAGGCTTCAGGGAGCAGGTCTAGCAGGTGACATGAACATATAATGTTCAAGAAGTCCCCAGAGCATAATTGCATATACTGCATTATTATAGCTTTATCAAAAAATAACTTAATGCCATTAATTATACTCACACTGCACTAATAAGCCACATATGAAGCAGAATAGGAAAAGACTGACCAATATCCAGTCCTAAATCTTGGTCTGAAGACAAAACTGGAAATTTTGTCATAACTGAAGTGGGGGGAACATGCTCTGAGTAGTTCATCCTGCAACAGCTTATCATTTCATGCTGGTTATTTTGGTTGCAATAGATTTTATTAATTATCTTAATACATCTTTAAGCATTACAGTTCCATTTTTTTTTTTTTTGCTGGGGGAAGAGCATTACTATCACAGCCTCAGATCCAGGTGAATGCTCTACTGTTTCACTATGAGAAACTGCAGCCTCACTCTCATTCCCCTATGGCAACTTCAGAATCATCCTTGTGATTTTTAAACCATAGCTCAGCTTTCAGAAGTGTTTCTGTGCATAAAGAAATGAAACAGTGTGGCATTCTCAGGGCTCAAAGAAGATTGATTTGGGGGGTGGGAAAAAGACAGTGGGGCACGGGGGGGGGCTATTCTGAACACATACCAAGATTTTTATTGCTGTTGGGTTTAGTGCTACTTTTGCTGCTGCTGTTGCTATTATTATGAGGATCGTCAAAAAGCTTTTAAAAGGCATCCGACACGTAATATCCAGTCTCTTCAGAATGACAGCGATTACCGAGAATGAGATGAGAAAACAGCAACATGAAGCTAAGGGCTGGGCTCAGACACTGAGCTTTGGCCATGGTTATTTTGAATTTGCTGCCAGCCTGGCACGAGGGACAGAGTGGGGAGATACCGAACACACAGAGACATGCAAGACACATGCTGCACCAAAGCCTTGAAAGTGAAGGTGCCAAATGACCTGGGAGCCTCCGCTCATACTGAGAAAGATGGCATCCACTCAAACAGAGGGCTGAGGCAGTAGATGTATCTGAAGACCTTTCTGCACTTGCTGGTGTTCATCACATTCATGTGGAATCCCGGAGGCCCCACCAACTGCTAATACATTCTGCTGTCCACACGGAGTGAAGCTTGATGCAAATCAAGAATTCCTTGATCTAGCTCGCTAGTAGACCTCGATACTAAGATCTTTTGGTGTACTGGTGGCCCCTAATTTGGAATGGGGAGGAATGCAAAAGGTACACACCTCCGTGTTCTGTTTGCAGGGGACCCATTTCAGCAGCGCACCTTAGTGCCCTGCCAAACTGAATCCCCCAGGGTTTTGTGAGATGGTCTATAGTTGCAAAATCACTGCAAAGTGCTGCCACCAACCACCATCATGCTGAACTAGGTTGTGCCAGTTTTCTAGGGTTCCAGGAGAGCCAAGTTGTGCCTCGGTCAGCTCCTCTGAGGAGGCAGCCTTAGTGTGCAATCACAGAGGTGTTTCGGGACACCCCGGGAAGAATTTGAGACTGATGGGACAAACATAAACACAAAATAACCCTTTACCTCATTCTGAAGACTCTCCTTGTGTGCACTTTTTGGAGATGCAAATAAATGACTCTTGAGGCAAGTTCCAGTTCAGGACAGATGGAATAGGAGGCTATGAGCTTCCTGTAATCAGTAGCAGCTTGCTTCTGCCACTGTCCAAACAATTCCATAGACCAGCTGTGGCCAATGTGATTAGAAGGGAAGGACATGAGGCACACAAAATGATGAGGCTAATTTATTTATTTTTAAAATGTTGTTGTGTGATGCACTTATTTTTGGTTTGTGTGCAGATGGGGTGCTCCTTGAGCAAACATCCAAAAACAGCTGTGTGACCACACCTTTAGTTTCTGTGCAATTCCTTTCCTACTCTTCATGGACGACTTATAGCACACGGTTCTCCTAGCTCTTTGTTACATCGATTAGGAGATAACGGATGATGATTGCTGTGACACAAGAACAGAAGATTGTATTCAGGTAGTATTTAGGACTGCTTTATGCAGTTTTGAGAAATAAGTCATTTTGGAAGGAATGGCTCAGCTCAGTGTTATTTTTTTCCTATGGAAGTCTGAATAAAATTGTACTGAATTGTAGTCGTCCCTTGAAAAACACTACAGATAGGTTTCCACAAACCACCACACAGTGCAAGTTTTTTATGCGGCACAAATTGACACCTATGGTACACTGGGGGTTAGAAGAGCCAAGCAAGCCCAATTTACCAAGGTAAGTCTGAGGTGCCACAAAGGTGAGACTCTGTCAATCAATCTGTCAGTGATGCTGTGGAGAGGTGACCCAGTCTACAGCGCAGGGCAACGGTGCCTCAGAGGCTGAATTGTGTTATGGAAAGTTTCCAAGACTACATTAAACTAACAGAGTTATATTTTACTCAACATTTAAAGGCAAAGCCATGCTCCAGAATACTGTGGCAAGATGCACACACGGCTTTTGGGACTGAATTGACAGCACAGGGGCTACAAATCTATGTGCCCTTGCTGCACTACAGAAGGATTCTGAGGGTGCAGGATATACATGTTCCTGGCTCCTTGGAGCATACCCTCTGCCACAGGCACTCACTAGAGGAAAAGCTGTGGCACTTACCACTTTGCCAACACATTATGCGGGCTTATATTACGGTGCTTCTGCTTGACAGAACACAGAAAAATGGCCAACTTCCACAGCTGTTTCCTGTGTTCATCAAAACAGTCCCAGGCACAAACATCACACAAGGGAAAAAACGTTTGCCAGACTTGATGTTTTCACTGTGAGGAACAAAAGCAGGCATATGGAGACAGTAGTGTCTAGCAGTTTGGTGTGTGGAGAGCACTGAAGCAAAGCGGTCATCTCTGATTGCTGCGTCTCTCTGCCCTTGTGCAGGAGCTGCCTATGGCTGGATATGGACTACTATTCAGTATCCCAGGATAGAGTGGGCTGCCCTGTCCTGGAATATGCAACCTAACAGATCTGTATGGAGATGGCATGTCCTGCACCAGCCCCTGATCTAGTTCCAAAGCCCATACCAGCCCCCAGGGTCCACATTTGGCATCAGACCACAAAGACATGCTGTTTGCACACCTCTATGGTCCAATGCACTACCCTGAGCATGCTGGTAGACTTTGATTGTGAGGTCTATTGCCCTAGCCCTGTTTATATTCTGACCTGTGTGCATGGAGAGTGAGGAGGTGCAGAAGGGTGGCCTCTGGATCCTTTCCTATCACAGGACAATGTCCCATGTGGAAAGGGCTTATGTTACACAAGAAACAGTTGCATTTGTTTCACTTAAGTTACCATGATGCAGTCCATTCATGCTGGTGCTTAACAGTTTTTTGGATTTCACTTTCCATCAGCTCTAGCCAGTAGACATTGTAGATGGAAAGTTCCCAAGTTTTGAAATTGGGGATTTTGCCAGTTCTAGATGGGGCTGAATTCCTTTAGAAGGAGCAGGTTGGTTGCCTGAGGTTAGGGATGTGCATGAATTTTAAAAATCATGTTCGATTCACAATTGAAATGAACATTTGAAAATTTGTTTCTTTGTTGAAACTTTCAGTCGAATGTTCAAACTTTTGCATGTGGGCACATCTACATGCCAAAAATACTCCGGATTTAAGCTTGTTTTGCCTCGGAGTGTCTCCATGCATAGCTTTACTCTGGGCTACATCAGGTGTAAAGGAGGAAAATCCATGGCAGAAAAAAACCCCATTTAAACAAGACTACATCCGACTTAGGGGAAACAGCGGATTTTCCTGGGAGCATGGAGACATCTTCTCCACATCTTCTCCCATATTCCACTGAATTTTTAGGCATTTTTGATCCCTGCAGAAGAACTGGCTGTCAGAATCAGCTGCCTGCATTCAGCTCTTTCACTGCACAAGCAGAACTCCGAACTGTCACATTGTTTCACTTCAGAGGGGGAGAGAGATTTTGTGCTTGCTAACAGGGAAAGGTGATACTAATTATCATTATCATTACCATGGATATTGTTTCTCAGCAAGCAAATCTCTCTCTCCCCCTGCTAATAATGCAGCCTCTGAAGTGAAACAAAGTTTCACTTTGCAGGTCTGCTTGTGCGCTAATCAGCTGCCATTACATGAATGCAGGCAGCTGAATTTGACAGCTGAAGGGAGCCTGCTTTCAGTTTTGCTTGTAACTATGTTGCAAGCATTAGTTATGGAACGAGTGAGCTGCTTTCAGTTATGCTGGTAACTGCTTTTAACTCTTGGCAGCCAAGTAAAGGAATGCTCTGTGTTGTGTTTTGGAGGTTCAGTTGAGGTTTTTGCCTGTCATTGCTGCAGTGGGCAGTGGGTGGGGGTGGGGAGAAAAAAGATGCGGACTCACAAAAACCACATGGGGACACTTTATTTCAAATTACAACGTGCATTTTTAAAATCTGACACAAGAGGGAAGCAAAAAGAGACCATGGAGATGCGCCCTTTGAGGCTGAAAATCTTTTTTCCATTGAAAAAAGCCTGTTTTCACCAGTAAAATTCAATCAAATTTTCGTATGTGCAAGCTGGGAGCATTGTTTGATTTGTTTAAAAGTCTGAACATTTGAATGCAAAAATGTGTGAATTTGATTGGATTTTTGAATGTGAATTCATTTGTGCACATCCCTACTGAGAGTATTTCTGGAATCATCTCTGTGTACCAGCTGAGCCCCTACCTGACTAAGAAGAGTCTGACATTTGTGGCCCATGACCTTGGTAACTTCAAAGATGGATTAGTATAATCTGTTGCTTGTGGGGTACTCTTACACCTGGTGTGGAAATTGCAACTGGTGCACAATCTAGCTGCCAGGTTTCTCAATGGGGTATTTGCTTATATA
This sequence comes from Aspidoscelis tigris stejnegeri, assembly GCA_023333525.1. NCBI lineage: Eukaryota > Metazoa > Chordata > Lepidosauria > Squamata > Teiidae > Aspidoscelis > Aspidoscelis tigris. The sequence continues at coordinate 102,655,297 of JALMGA010000001.1, forward strand.
TATGTGAACAGCCGTGGTCAAGCAGTTGCTCTGCTCACCAGTCAGCTACTGAGGCAGATTGATGTAAAGTGCTAAACAACTTTGGACCAGTGTACTTGCAAGTTAACCTGCCCCAATACAGTCCACTAAGATTGTTGTCATTGTCGAAGTAGGTTCTGTAGGTGCCACCAATCACTTAATGTCATCTTGCAGAGTTCTGCAGCATGGCCTTCTCTGGTGGTGTCCCCACTCTAGAATGTTCTTCCTTCAAATGTTTGTGAGGTGCTTAGTGTGAAATCTTCTAGGGACCTATTGAAAACTTATTTATGCATCCAGCCATTCCAGATAAGAATAACTTTTTAATGACCCCTAGCCAGTTTTTAATAGTGTTTTTATATTGTGCTGTTTTTAACCTTGTTTTTAAATTTTGTTGTAAACCAGGTTAAAGTTCTGACATGAAGAAGCAGTGAAAAAACATTTTAAATAAACAAAACAAACTGTTGGAAGACACAGGCTAGTGAAGGGTGCTACACAAGAATGACAGCCTTAGGGACAATGTGGCCATTGATGTGAAAAAATTTTGCTTTTAGCTACCAGCAATTTCGACAAGTGCCATGGTTGATGAATGTATCTGCAGACCCTATACATGTTTCAGGAACCCTGACTAATTGATGCTATTTAATCTGACTTGATAAGGATTCTGATTTTGAACATTACTTCTAAGTAAAAACTTTAGGTATCAGAGTGGGTTAGAGCAGCAAAGTTGCTGAATTTTATCTTGTAGTGTCCTGCAACAGGGCCTTCTCTGTGTTGGCACCCATACTCCTGAAAGCTCACCTTTCAGAAGTTCACCCAGGTGCTCTCAGCATAAATGAATACCTATTTCCTGACCCCTGCTCATTTTTGTTAGTTTTGTGTTAGTATTTTGCTGTTTTTAACTGTTTTTAACCTTGTTTTGGAGTTATATTGTACACCTCTCCAGCATTTTAAAATGAAGGAGCATGTTTTAAATAAACCGCTAAATACTACTAATAATAGATCATTAACAGATTCTTCCGAATGTAGCAGATTATTGCTTTAAGGGCTCAGAGGATCCTCATAAAATAATAGCAGTCCTTGGTGCTTTAAGAAAGATCTAGGAGCCACTGGGCACTTCTTCAAATATGGAAGCCTCAGCTTAAATGTCTTTGTAGTAGGGATATCTGTGCTCTGTACCAAGCTCTGCTGGCTTGTTTTGCAGGCTCAGAAAATCTGAAGATTCTACAGTGCAGAACATTAATGTGTACGCAGTCAATATGTTCTCATCCATTTTGGTTAGTCACTGGATTGGTAGAGATTAGCCTTGTCTTCCCACTCAGTCTGTCTCCAAGCCTCTCTTTGTGTATGTAAATGTCAGTGCTCTTTCTGTTCCCTTGTCTCAGTTTCCACCCTGTCTTCGCCCTTGCAGAACAACAGGAACAGGAACAAGGCAAAAACATTTCTCCCTTCTACGTTTGTCCAGCTATTTCCCATTTTCTCTAAGAAGCTGCCTTTTTTTTTGTTCAGCCTCCCGGTACAACAAATCCTGCATTGTCTACTTTTACTGGTAGTGATTATCTGAGATCTCAGGCTGGGGGTGGAAAGGTATGTCTCAAACCTGCTACTGGAGATCTTTTCACTAGATGTGTCAAGAATTAAACGTATATGACCTTTAGAAATTAATAAAGGACCTAATTAGAGTTTACAGGAGACGGTGGCTTCTATTGAGTCAAGTTTTCCCCAGAAATAGATATATTCAAAAGCAAAATTGAAAATATCTCTCCCCAAGGCACTTACACAGATTTGTAAAATGTATATGCCACTTAATACCAAAGGACATCTGTTTGTGACTAGTAAGCCATATACAAACTTAACGAAGAAACTTGCAGTTTCCCCTGAGAAGTATGCAGATAGAATTAGGACCAACCATGGTCTAAAGGAGAGAGCAATGGTGGAAGCCGGATCCTTTCTAATATCTCCATGCCAGTATTATACCTTGAATACACAGAATATACCTTGAATATATGTTCCTCCTCCAAGTGGTCCAGGTGCACTAGACTGTCGTCACTTCATTGCCTGTTCAGCAAGGGCAGCCATTCCATGTTTACTAAGGCCCTTTTGGCACTTGTTAATCCGGATCAAGGAGCTGCTAAGAACGCATCATCTGCATGGGGGTGGAGTAGATCCAGATCAGAACTGGCCTAAGGGCTAAGATATATGTGGTCTACATCCATGCTAGCACCCTTTAGCACACATTTGCTGTTATAAAGCCCACTCAATCCAGATGCCTCTGACTGTGGTTGATCTGGATCTTACTAATCTGGATCCAGCTAATCCAGATCTAGCTAATCTGGGTGACAGGGGTGACAGAAAGTGCCTGTTGGATGTCCTGGAGGCACACTGCCTGTGTGCCACCAGTGGGGGTACAGTGCAATGCCAAGGGTGCTTGAGGTTCAACAAGTACCTCTGAAGTGTCCTTCCTACAGAGTGGGGGAAGGAATCCTGAGTGGACTCACCACCCTCAGGCATACTCACCTCCACCTTGCGGTTGCACAATAGCAGGGTCAGGAATTTACCAGTGCTGTGATCCATACAGAAGAGGTGTGTGTGTGCTTTTTTGTCACATTTTTGGATTTATTTCCAGCATGATGAAAAATAACTCTGTGCTGCATCTTCAAAGCTAAAGAACATTTCCTCTCAAATTTGAAGGGGGCAAGAGGGTGAGACACACAAGAGCAAACATTGCAGTCTACTGTGGTGTGGATGTAGCCATAAAGCCTCTGAAGAACGCCTGCCTTTGATAAGGCATTGGCTCGAGTAATTACCACAAAGCACACATTTGCAAGCACACACTGTAGCCCCTGAGGCAGATTTAATGCACCAGAAAAATGTGTTTGTCAAAGTGCAGTAAGCAAAACCCAGCTTTTTTTTTAAAGCTTTGTGTGCATTACATATGCTTTACAATTCAGACACTGCACATCTCTTATAATAAATATATATGATTGATTAGACCAGTTACATTACCATTTTATGCAATTGTTTGGTGTTCATTTCATGCAAACCAATGAGGAAGAAAATATTAAGGGTGTTTTTCCACTGTCACTAGAAGTACCGATTAATGGGTACAAAAATGCCATTACGTACCCATTAATCGGTACTTAATGGGTACTTTTAGTGACAGTGGAAAAACACCCTAAATCTGCTTTCCCTTTTCTCTCTTTTTTGGGAGGTGCTGATATGTGTAATATAAAATTCAAGGAAGAAAGCACTTCTTCAAAAGAAAATGTGCTTGTTAGGGTGAGTCCATGCACAGATAAAGAAACTGTGATTCTCTCAGGATTATACTGGGAATGCCACATATATCCATGGTAGGGATGTGCACGAATATTCGTAATATGTGTTATTTGTAGGAATTCATATGAATTCAGATATTTGTATACAAATCAAATGTTACAACATTCATACATTGACATTCATATGAATACAAATGTTTTGAAACATTTGTACTAAGCTTTAGAACGTTCGTGAAACTGGGATTCAGAGTGAATTCAACATGGTTTGGGAGCAGATTCAGAGCAGTTATGTTATGAGATATGAATACATTCGTATTGAATGGAATCCTACCACATTCGAAGGGGATCTATCTGAACGAGTACAAATTTTCTTACATTCGATTTGTTACAAATCAAATGCAAAAAGACCCATTCATGCACATCCCGAATCCATGACATTCCTGATGTAGTCCTGGGTTAGCAGATTGAAAATCTAATATAACAGTATTATGGGAAATCCAGCAACCACCCTGGATTTCTTGTAATATTAATTCCAATTCCAGGCTTTTACCTCATCTGCTGGCTCTTCATGTTATTATTCCTGTTAAAAAATACCCGGATGCTAGCAAGCACAGGAAACAAACAAAACAACAAAATTACATTTTTTGAGGTTATCTTCGGAAAAGTCAGATTATCATGGAAGGATACCTTATCAGAGGTATGTGTTTGGCCCTGGGAAGATCTCTCTGAAGAGACTGCTCCTAGGTAGGGCCTCCATAACAGAACATCTCCTTCTTTGCTTATTCTGTTGAGAAGCGCTTCTGATCATTATTTTCACAAATGAAAATGTCTGGAAAAAGCCATTCATAGATTGGTTTTAGAACTAATAAGGCCCTATGTGAACATCATATGAAGATTTTGGAAAAGGAGTACACTTCATTTAAAAACCAGTAAGATATGAAATCCAAAAATGCTGTGGTTGAAAAAGTAGCTCTGAAGTTGAAGGCACTGAAAATCCAAGCATGGGTGGTGGTCAGATTTTCCACACGTATGGAATACCTCTTCCTTGATAAGGGCAAGTATTGGAGAGAATATGGTACTATCCACATCTTTTTGCTGGTTGTATCAGTAATATGCTGCTGTGCTCAGAATGTCTTGAGAAAGAAACTGCAGGGGAAAAGATTTAGTTTAGATGTTAGGAAAAAATTTCTAACAGTAAGAGTGATCAACCAGTGGAACAGGCTGCCACGGGAGGTGGTTGGTTCCCCTTCGATGGAGGTCTTCAAGCAGAGACTGGACGGCCATCTGTCTGAGATGGTTTAGGAGATCCTGCCTTGAGCAGGGGGTTGGACTCGATGACCCAGGAGGTCCCCTCCAACTCTACCATTCTATGATTCTATGATTCTATGATAAGAAAATAAATGAAAAACAAAGCCAAAAACAACTCAGTACACCAGGCCACACCAAGGGTGTTGGGGACACCGTGGTTGCATTCACTGCAGGCCAGAATTGCAGCTGTAACACGTTACTGCAGTCATCTGCAGTTTCCAGCCGGTTACAAAGGCAAATTCTGTTCTTGGGAACTTTATATTTGCAGACTGAGAAAAAAAAAACCCTACTTTGCAAAATGGGTTGTGGTTTGCTCCTGTGCTTACCGCATGAAGGGTTGGTAGCTGATCAACCTACTAAGCGATGCTCCTGGCTGTCTGGGCCCCATTATGTAAAACTCAAAAATGGTCAGCGTCTGGGCAATTTTCAGTGCTTCATGTAATAGCCTTGGTTGGAAACTTTGGCTGGATCTGAACTGGGCTCTTAGATCGGCTGAGCAGGCACCCTGGAATATCTTATCTGCACTGTCTGTTGGGTGCTGCATCCACATTAGATGGGGCATTGGTCTGTGCAGGTATGGTGCTGTAATCCACTCCAAATAAGAAGCACTCGGAAGCAGTCCATGAAGCACCCCAGGCTGCTATACCAGATCAGCTGCTCAGATCTAGACAGCACATGAGTGACTGATCAGGAACACCAGGTTAAAAAACAACTAGACATCATTTCACTGGGCACCTGGAAATGGCACAAGAAATATGCCCCTTTTAGGTTCCAACTGACTAAAACAGTCCCAGATGGTAACTATGGAGGCTGAGAACTTTTATTTCCAGCCTCCAAAGTTGGATGGACCATTTGCAATGTGGACAGTTCTTGGTCAAGACCACCAGTTGCTCAGCTCAACTGAGTACAATTGCATGTGGGAAATAGCCTTTGACTCTGAGGGTGCATCCCCATGGTACTTTTTCCTGTCGCTATTGTCCCTCTACTGCAGTGGATCTAATAAATGCACATTTTAAGTGTCCCCATGGGGCTCAGCAAAGCACGCATTTAAAACGCACTGACCATCCCCCAGGGAAGCATCTTTTGCTTACCCACATCTTTTTCTCCCCGCCCCTCGCTGTTTCATTGGGTGCTCGGGCGGAAGCTATTCATCATGCTATGTACAAGATCTCCAGCTGCCAAAATGCCTCCCCCAGCCAGTGATCGAGCGATTGTGCCCTCATTTACAAGTCCAAAAGAAAAATTTAAAAGTTCTCTATTCATCTCCCCTGCTTGCGAAGGCAGCCGGGCTGCAGCCAGCTCATACACTTTCACTTGCAGGGAAAGCAATTCAATACAATGTATCTTGCTGTTTCTCTTTGTGATTGGAATGCCTGCCTACTGTTTTCATATCGTGAATGCTGGCTGTGGGTGAGAGGCAAAAAAAAAAAAAAAGAGAGAGAGAGAGACTGCTTGCCGCCTCGGAGAGAAGCCCCGCCCCTTTTGCCACAGAGAGTCTCCATGCAAAATGTTGCTCTGAATACCCGCATCTTCCTGGAAAGTGCACTTGCAGTCTTCTTTAAAGGGCTGGTTTTTTTGCAGCGCTTTTCCTAATTAGCGGTGCTGGAAGTCCAGATAAAAGCCGTGCATGGGGGCGCTCTGTGACAAAAGAAGATTTTCAGCGTGCTTTAAATTGCATAGGGATGCACCCTGGGTGATTTACGTTTCCGAGTTCTGAAGTTTGCAAAGACCAGAGATGAATTTGCACTTCAACCTGTAGTATGCAACTAGGCAACCTCTGCACTGGTGCATCTGCACTGTCAGGAGGTGTTTACAGACTAGAAACATCCCCTACCTGCCCAGAGGTTGTCTAATTGCATGCTAGCTGTGCAGCATGAAATCACAGTCCACAGGCGTGCTAACTTTTACCAGGGATTTACCTGAAGCACCCAGTGGTGCTTTCCATTCACATCTCTGCTGGCCATTGAGGTCATCAGAGGAGCTGCACAAGCATGCTGGCAGCTTTGATGACCCCCTGATGTGACTGCGACTGCGCAGAGTATCAGCGTTGTCATAGCAATGGTTCTGACGCATGTGTACTTGTGGGAGGGCCCAGGTGAGGAGCAGCCTGGCAACCAAACACAGGTGAGTGTTTGATTGCATGGGGGGTGGGTGGGCTCTTAGCGACTAGTGTTCACAAGTGGGAGTGCTAGTCAACGTTAGTTGGTTGCACACCTTTCCTATCCACAAGATGGGAAGGGAAGTGCGAAAAGGCCTCAGGATGCACAAGCCACACAAATGCCCCTCTTCCTCACTCCTGGGCCACAGCAAGCGTTCTGATCCTGAATTAGATGCCTTTTTGCTTTCACAGAAGTCGCTTCTGTGGGTTTTCATTCACCGTCTTGCTCTTCACTTCCTATTTTCAAAAACCTTCGAAAGGCGGTCCTAGTAAACAAGACACAAAGACTGCATCCAGACATTGGTTGATTATTTTGCTAAATTTGGATATTCCAGAATAAAGCATGGATATTGTAGATTATCCATGTTTTATTTCAGAATACCAAAAAACAGCAGACTAAGAAATCAATGCCTGGATGCAGCTGAAGTTTATTCCCATAAAATAAATAAATAAATATATGCCTTAGGGTTCCAAGACCTCAGTTTATTTTATTCTAACATGTCCTAAGACTCCTAAAACCCATCTGAAGTGAGCCATCACCATTTTTGCAGCAATAGCATGTGACAATTATACATCAAATGAGCAGGTAAAGCAGCTCACTTTTTGAAGAGTTCTTTTCCGATTAAATGAAGGTCTCGCCTTTGTTATTTGATGAACCTCATCAAATGGAGGCATGACCCAACCTGTTCAAGCATGGCTTGTTCTCCTCCTATTTTCTTTGTCTCCTTTTAGATGTAGCCGGCCTGGGGATTTCATTTTCTTCAAACATTAGCTTTTCTGTGCCTCTAATAATTCTTGTTACCTTTCCTTTTATGTTGTTTTTCTGTGTTAAGAACAGAAGCAGTAAGCCTGCTGTCTAAGGGGTTTTGGCTCATCTTCTAACACAATGACGTATCTAAAATTGTCGGGTTTTTTTTCTTTTTCATTTTTCTTCCCTTGTCATATTCCTTATCCAGCCATAGAATGTGTTGCCTTATTTGCCTGCCAAGGAACACTTAGTGGGAGTTTTCATTGAATGGTTCAGGGATTTTCCTGCGTGGTCTCAACTAACTTTAAACCTAGCAAACTATCTGAGAAGAGAAAATGCTCTTCAGCAGGCAGGACTGTGAACTTCACATTTGAAGAGGCTACACTGCCACCTATTCATGCAGCATTTCAAGGTTCTTTTGCCAAGATGTCGAATTTGGGTGCTCATTACTTTGTTCTTGAAAAAAATGCATGGTTTCCTTCTTCTGTGATCCTTGAATGTGTGTGGGTGCATCTAGGCAATATGTTAATACTGTGCAGCAGAATGTGCAGTCACAAGAGGGGTGTCACACACCACAATCGATGGAGCGTAGTGGTGGCTACTGCACACTTACCTTAATGCTGGTAAGAGAACACTTGCTACACAATATGATGAAAATTTGAATCTTCCCACCTGTCCAGGTAGGACAGTGAAAAGAGATGACGAGAGCAGGAAGGGCAGCTCAAATCCAATTGGCTGCCTCATTCATGTGATGATGCACTTCTGAGAGGAAAGCTACAGAGGCTGCTTTCAAGACAGGAAGCCTGGAGGGGCCCCTGTGATTATCTTGTCTAGATAGCACTTGAAATACCACAGCCATAAGAAAATATAAATGTATGATATCTTGTATGAGTTTAGAACCCATGGATGAGATCTTTTTTTAATTAACCAAGCTAAATGGAAGCTTATCCTTTGATTACTAGTTCTAGTTTCTTACCCTGGAATTTCTTACAGAAGGGTTATCTACATTAGGAACAAAAGGACATTTCATATTTGCATTGGTGGTAGAGGTGACCTAGAACTCCAAAGCTTCCATGGGAGAAGGAGTGGGTCCAGATTATGTGTATGCTAGTTTCACTGCTTCAGTGGCAGAGGAGGCTTCCTCTTTATGGCATCTCCAGAATGTTTTAAGAGCATAAGCATATAAGAGGAGCCAACCAACCAGGCATTCCAGAAGTTGGAGACACAGCCTTCTGGCCCTGGAAGGCCATGTCTGCAGCTTCCAGAAAACCTTGTTAGTGTTCCAGAAGGCCTGAAAACAGGCCCAGGGTGCCGCCAGAGTGCCCCTACAGGTAAGGGGTCACCGAGGAGGTGGGTGGGAGTGCTCTGGTGGCATCCTGGGCCTGTTTTGGGGCCTTCTGGAACACCAACGGGCTTCTGGAACCTAAATACAGGCCTTCTGGATGGTGTGGGAAGAAGCCTGGGGCACCACCAGAGCAGGTAAGGGTCCCCCGGGGAGGAGGTTTGTGGGTAGGAAGGCCCAGAGAGGGAGGCCCCAGGGAACCCAGTATCCTTAGAGGCTTCTACCAAAGCTTCTACGGATACTGGATTATCTGATTCGTGGATGGACAGGGCCCTACGAATAGGGTCCTGTTTGATCCGTCCACGAATGTGGGAATTCGGACACATTAATCCAAATTCCAAGTGTGCCAAATTATTTGTGCACATCCCTAGCCTTCAGTACCCTTGAGCATAATATCCTCTTGGATTGCCTCTGGGAGATGGGAGTGGGGAGCACTGTGTTCCTATAGGGTTGATCCTATAAAGTAGTGTTGCATGACTGCAACTTGGAAGCTGGGCTAAGGTGAGCTGCAGGATGCAAGCCCTGTTGGAATTCAGGACCTCTGTGTGTGTTTGGAGGTGCCCTGCACAAACTACACCATGTTTACTCAGATGGTACACAACTATATGCAGGCACTTTGCACCCTTTATGCAAAAGCAGGACACAGAGCATGTAATATAGCATGTTTCTTGTGCTCAAGGAGGACCTGGAAGTAAGTGATGGGCTCAATATGAGCAGGACCACCAAATATTGTGCTTGGGTTTAGTCCAGTTCCTTTCTAGGCTGTCATTGGTGGCAAAGGAAAATTTGTTTGTTTATCCTGCTCTATATCCAAAGGTCTCAGGGCAGGTTACAACATTAAAAATGAGTGAACATATAAAATGTGCATTAAAACCATAACAATGGCTGAATAGGGGGAGGAAAGCCATTTTCTTGTTTAGCCAGAGGCCAGGGCAAAGAGGTGTCCTCCTGAATGCATAGAAGATGCCTGAAGCACCTCAGGAGGGAGACTATTCCACAATCTGGGAGCCATCACTGAAAAGGCCCTATTCCGGGTGCCCAAGCTAAGATGATTCTCTTAGCTTCCTTCTACCTCAAAGTGACTAACGGGTGGGATGAATCTGAAATTTGATTAAGCTGGAGATTTTACCAGATGGTGTGAGGAATACACACACCATCTGTAGTGTCTTGACTCACCACTGTCTGTAGTGGCTTGACTCACCACATTTTGTATTAATTTCTGATTACATTAGGATATTGCTACAACTGTTGGAGTTGCTACCCCTTCCCACCTTGGGTGAACTCCATGCATTTTATTTACTTTGCTTTTTAATATCTATATATAGAAGGAAATGTGGATCAGAGGAGGGGACATTTTTGCATATTAATTAAATCCTGTGATGACATGACTGAAAATGTAGATGCTAATGATTCAGACTAAAGCTCCATATTTCTTATTTTCCAATAAAGTCTCTGTTTATTTCATACTACATCATGTGGAACACACACTACTTGGCTTATCACAAGACAGACACACAATTCTTTGTAATTGGGCTTCTTGAATTCGAGGATAAGGGAGAGCTGTCTGTTTAAGCAGAATGTGAAGCTCAGGAGAGTCATATTTCTTGCTAATAGAAGCCATGTAAAGTTGTTATATCAGTTCAGCATGGTTTTCTGCCAGCCTATAGAGACAATCACTCTGGTACCATTATTAACATCTCAGGGAGTTGCCAGACATGGCAGAAATGTTGGCAGCTTACCAGCATCATGGCTGGATTGCTAGCCAGTCCCAATGGCTATGTCAAAGCTGTCACGATTGGTCGGATGCCCAATTCCGCAGTAAAAATAGTTCTGAATTTTTACCAAGCAGCATGTTTTTGACCTATGGGCTGCCTGGTGAAGTCATTCAGGGGGTAGAATCACAAGAGAATTCTGGGTTCTTGCCCCACATGCAAAAAAAGCTCTTGGAAGTCCCTTGTGACACTATACTGAAAGACTTCACCAGAAGCCTTAAGATAAAAACATGCTGTGGGGAGCCCCTGCCACTCATCCCCCCCCTTTGCATTTGCTTATTTATCAGTTCTTACCTGACAATTTGTTTGTCTCTCTGTGTGAAGAATGAACTCCAAGCACCCTAAGGCAGGGAATTTTATCCTGATGGAAAGCCAGCTATTCTTTAGGAACTGATTCCATTGTAGGCCCCAGGAGTTAAAAGGATAGAGTGTAACAAGTCCCCACCCCCATGCCACAAATGTAGGTTAGACTAGGGCCATCTCTGCACTCACCTGGCTTGAAGTGGTTCTGTCTGCATTGTGAGGGTGGGGACACTGTCCATCCTGGAACAACACCAGCAGCAATGCAGAACTGCCATAACTATTCCTGTCTGCAGAACTGAGTTTCTGCCCCAGGAATCACTTATTCCTGCCAATGATTGGTCAGTGTCCCATCACTTGTACATCATGCCTCCTGCACAAGGGCAGGGCTGAATAAAATAGTCCTCAGAGGCAGCATGCATAGCCCCATGTTAAGGTTTTGGAAAACAGACCAGGAGCTTATTCGCACATGGCTTTATTCTGGATTCAATCCTGGAATAGGGGCCTGCTGTCTACATGTCAGTGCAGGCTACAGCAGGCCCCAACTAAGACCTGCCAGAGTCTGCATTAGCATACAGATAACAGACCCCTGTCCTGAGATATATTCTAGAACATTGTCAAGTGCAAACAGGCTCCAAGTGTAGAAGCACCAAAGGCTCAACCCTGAGATGGTCTGAGATGGATGTAGACCTTTTCAAACCCATTTACATATAATTCAGAATAGGGACCTCTGGGATGATGTCGAACTGGAATAGCATAGTCCCATGTGGATGAAGTGCACTGGGCAGCTACTTAGTCTGATCTAGTGACAAGTGTGGAAATGGCCTATGTCAGTCATCTGTTTTGCATTTTACATAACTGTATGAATGAATAAGTGGTGAGGAGTGATTAATGCCCCTGCAAGCTCGTCAGGCAAAGGTAGGATAAATCCATGACAAGTAAATGCTATTATTAACTTTTTTGGAATCTGCCTCTCAGCCCTCAGAGCTTGCTATATGGTAGAGAAGAATTTCAGCAGCTGTTGCTTTTAATGCATGACACTTTTACTGCATGTGAGATGAAGCTAGACAGGAGCAACTAAAGTGTCTATTGTGGAATAAGAAAAGTGAAATAGTACCTCTTCCCAGCGCCAGAATTCAAATCCTCACTGAGCCATGAAGCCTAGGGCCATCACTCCTTTTCAGTTTAAACAACCTCACAGAGTTATTGGGAGGACGATGATGCCTGCCATCTTGAGCAGCTTGGAAAAAAGGAAGGTATTAAATAAGCCAGGATGATTAATCTGTAGCCATGGAAACAACTCACCTGTAGTCACCACTGAAGAAGCTAGACGGGAACTTCATTATTCCCCTTCATTAAAACAAGGATGACAACAGCAAAATTGGCCAAAAAGAAAGACAGGACCCCACCCACCACAGGACAGTTCAGCCTCCTTTAGGCCCCCTCCCCTGCTCACACTGAGGAAGAGAAGTTGGCCTGGCATGACAGGACAGGCTGAGTCCTCTGGAAAAGAGGACTCTGGTTAAAACGATCTGATGGAGATAAACCATCTTGAAAAAAATAAATGTGAGCAACACAACCTGAAGACAACCTGAAGTTGTTTTAAACTAATGGTGTGACCAGGGCCATTATTAAGCATATCAGTGACTAAACCATAGAATCTCAACTATTGGTGCAATTGCATTGAGGAAGCTTTTGAAAAGGGAACACATTTTAATAAACTAAGGATCTTTTCCTACAGTAATCCGGTACAATGCAAGTCATAGGCCCCTTTTGGATCTCTTTCTTCTGCACATTAGTATGCCCCCTGATAATATGTTCTACCCACATTGGACAGCCTGTAAACTGGGCTAGGTGGTGTAAAATGGCTATCTAGCCAGGTATATCACTGGAACTTTATAAAAAGATCCACTGGTGGTCCAGTGGTTGCTAAACTGCATCATGGAAGCATGCAAATTCAGCATACACCTCCATATTCCAATTTCAGTTGACATGGATCCCCTGGGAGCTCCAAAGACAGGAACTTTAGTTCCTAGTCATCAGAGAATGCAAAGGTTGGCTCTAAGATTATGTGATTTTGGGGACCACTGGACTGGAACAGCTGATCCCCTTCAGCTGTTGGATTGCTGCAGTTTGATTTGGTCAGAGAATGTAAGTGCAGAAATGCCATAAGAATATGTTTCTAGCTCTTCTTCAAAATCTCACTGAAATCACTCTTTATATACAGTGCTGCAGTCAATACTCCTCTAAAAGTATAGGGTAGGCATGTGCACGAATATTCATAATGTTCATTATTGGTATGAATTTGGATGAATTTGGACATTGGTATACAAGTCAAATGTTATGACATTTGTACATGGACATTTTTATGAATACAAATGTTTCTAAGCATTTGTACAAATGTGGAAGTCACATCTGCAATGAATCCAGAGTGAATTTGTCATGGATTGAGAGCAGATTCAAAGTGGATTCAGGTTGGATTTGATGCTTTCAGAGCGGATAACTTGTAGGATACGTATCGGATACATATACATTTGTATCAGATGTTTGTACAAATTTGTATGAGTACATTTGTATTGAATAGAATCCCACCACATTCGAAGGAGATCTATTCGTACGAATATGGATTTTCTTATGTTCAATTGATTATGAATCAAATGCAAAACAAAACAAAACCATTCGTGCACATCCCTAGCATAGGTTGGATGGCTGGCAGGATTAAAACTAATAAAACTGAATAACAGTAGATGAGGATAGAAGCATATTTTCAATGTTTTAAAAATAATATAGCAGCAGAATCTTGGGTTTTAGCTCAGGATCATCACACATCATCTCCCTGTCCCAGTGTTAATCTCTCATTGCTTCTTCTGATGAAACACAAACTGCTGGTTCCTAACTCTGCCCAGAGGGACTGAGTATTGAATATGTGGAAATGTAGAAAACAGAAGGGAGAAAAGGATTATTCATTTATAAAGAAACAAGCAGGGGGAATGAGTGGCAAACGGATCTTCATTCTTGAAGCGGCTATTTGAAGGGCTATGTGGAAATGTGACTATCAGAAGCAAATGTGGAAGCAATTCCCGGAGGAGTTAGTTTATTTACTAGGGGGCAGGTGAAAAGGTCAGGGTGCACAGGACTGCACTTTAGCAGCTGTCCTCACCATCATCTATGAATTCATGAATTTCCTACATAAATGTTGGCAGCAGGGTTCAGAGGTCGGGTGCTGTCCGCAGCTCATCTCTGAGCAATTCTTTCATAGAATGAGCTATTAAACATCCTCATTAAAAAGATGCTGTTTTACAATGAGCAATCCAAGTGAGCCCCCCCCCCACCCTGCAAAGAGCTGTGGATGAGTCATTGCAGAAATTGGCAGCTCTGGCGTGCATCTGAGTTTAGACTGTTTTTCTAACTATTAATATAGCTTGAGATTGAGTGACACTTTGGAACTATGAGTAGGTCACACGGCTAAGGAAGTTCAAGACAGGAAGGAGAAGGGAAGGAAGACCTTTGGACTAGAATGTGGAGCCAGAAAAGGAAGGGATGGAAGCATTGTGCAGTGGCTAGACAGTTGGACTAGGGCCCACTTAATCTCCTCTTGGTTAAGGAAGCACATTGGGTGGTCTTGGGTCAGTCTTTGCCTTTCAGCCTAATTTACCCCCTCAGGGGGTTGTGAAGATAAATAGAAGAAAGAAGAACGGAGAACATTGGTCAAGTTGGAAGTAAGGTACAATATGAATGTCATAAATAGACATCAGTACATAAATAAATGGGAGTGGCTATAGCTCAGTGGTAGAGCAAACTTTCTGGAAAGGAAAGGGTTGCCAGTTTAATACCCAGCTGTAGGCAATGGCAAACAACTTTTGTTATTTCTGCAAATAAAATTGCATGGAGGTGCCCATGGAATCCCTCATACAGATACATAAGCATTTTTGCACAAAACATCATCAGTAATGCCCAAGAGGGCTTACTCTTACTTTTTAAAGGTAAGGGGGGGGGGCAATCTTTCTTCTTTGCAGGAACAAAGTTGTAAGATAGGTTGTGGTAACCAATCTTTAATCATTTCAGAGAGCAGTTTATAAATGAGGTGGGCTGGTGGACAGAGCAAGATGATCCGATTTAGAGTCACTTGGGCGTTATTTGGGAGTGCATTAAGTCTTTTCAATATGCTGTCCTCTGAAGCAAATTTCAAACATCCTTATAAGGGATTCATTTTTTGAAATGAAAGATAATCCTTCAATGCAGTGAGACCCTTAGAGGTCCCAAAATGTTACAACACAATCCAAACTGGGTCTGCTCAGATGCATACCATCACGACGCCATCCCAGACCAACGGAACTTAGTCCCAGGCATATGGATGCATTATTGCAAATTTACTGCAGCAGCTTTTCTTTGGCAAAGCACTAGGAATCTTCTTGACAGAGATAGTCCACGTGGAATTACAAATTCCAGGGTTTGGGGGTGGGTGGGTTTGGTAAAAATTATGATTTGGTCAATATAAAGCAGATCCAAATGAGTAATGGTTTGATTTCAAAGGAATTATTGATGAAGAGACCCCTTGTGTAACTTTATAGTTTTAAGAAAGGATTAGACAAATTCATGGAGGTCAGGTGTATCAATGGGTACTAGAACAGATGCCTAGAGAGTGCTTCCAGGCTGGAGAAACAAGCAGCATGCCTCTAAAGGCAATTGGCAAGGATTCAAGAGCAGGTGAAGGTTTTGCCTTTGTCTTTTGCTTGAGATGCCCAGAAGCAATTGATGGGCCACTGTGTGAGACAGGAGGCTGGACTGGGAGGGCTGTGGCCTGATCCAGCAGGGCTCCTCTTATATCCTTAGGTAACAGTGTCATCATCTTTGTTGTAAAAGACCTGCAACAAAACTGGCCTAAGTGAAGAGTTAATTGCTACTGTGCTATTAGCATTCCAGGGAGAGTGAAAAAAGAAAAGCCCCTGGGTGATGACTGTCCCCCTTATGATTCTGATTTGTAGCTTGTGGTTCTGTACTTCTGTTGTGTTTTGCAGTGAAATAAGTAGTTAAGTTCATTTAGTAAGAAGTGCCGTTCACTCCAAACTGAAGTTTGAGAACATTTCTTTCCTAAATGAAACCCATTTCAAAGTCCCACCGGCACATTTTCCAGGTGACAAGACTCATTATCATGCCATCACTCAGAGGTTAGGTACATGTTTTGCAGTTGTTTAAAGTCACAAATGGAGTTTCTGGTATTTTCAGGTAATGAGCCCACAACACCAGGCTGAGACAGAACCAGAGGTTCTGTTTTTGGAGGGTTGCAGCCAATCAGAAGTAGACATTATTGGCTGACAGGCCAGTAATTTTGCTTAGGGAGAAGTGTCATTACACTCAATCTGGACTAGAGTTCCCAATGCAGTCCAGCTATGCCACAATTAGGACTTTTCTAGGCAGAGCAGTTTTGGAGAAGCACCCCATCCCCATACTTCAGGGAGCAAGGTGGAAAGGAAGAAGCAGGGGAGGAGGAGTAAGTGAGGAAGAGCAGGGAAGATAAGGAGAAAGGCAGCAGAAAAAGGGACCCTTTTTCCATGGAGGTGGTGGGTTGGCTTTTTAGCTGCTGGCAGAAATGTAATGAGTGAGGGGAAAAGAATTAAAAAAAGAAAAGAAAGTGCTTCTTTTTATTTTGGTTTACCAAGGTAAAAAAGCTTAGGATGTGGGAAAGAGGGTAAAAAATTGCCCAAGAAGAAGGAATCAAGTTCAAATTTCCCCAGCCCACATGGAAGTCTGGCTGATTTGAGGCGCCTCTTGATGGACTTCAGATCTGCTTACTACACATGGACGTGTGCCTAAGCAAACTGAACATTGGGCAGGCTGTCAGAGTGCGGCTTTGGACTGGAGATAGCACGGCACTTCCTTTGGATATAGCCAGTAGAAGTATACCAGTTCAGAGAACAGGTTGTCATCCGGCAGAGGTTTTGCTTTATTTACATATAGAGCATATAGCATAGCAAATTATAATACAGAGATGAATATAGAATCGTGGAGTGATGGGTTATAGGTAAGAGGCAAGAAGCAAAAATCAAAAGTTATACAAAGCATATATACATTGTAGGTAACACAGGTGTAGCAGATAACCCCACCAGTTGGTTGTTAGCTACTTGCCTTGGTGCTTAATACAACGTGATTTTTGTGTCTGACTTGCATTTTAACTCTTAAATGCCTGACACAGGCATGAATCCAAACATGCTGATATTTGAGTGTAACTCGAGCTGAAGTCCTTAGGACTTTTCTGCCCTCCCCAGAATAGGGACCTGCCATCTTCATGCTAGGGTAAACTATGCAGGCCCTGGGTGGGACCTGTCTTAATCTGCACTATCATGCAGACAGAATGTCCCTATTTCAGAACATAATGTGGAATAAGGCTTAGTGCAGAAAGAGCTATAATCTGCCTTCACATTCTGGGTAGAGGTGTTTCCTAAGGACACATTTATGTGGCTGTTATTCTAGTCTTGAACAGGTTTTATCAGGACTGGGCATGTATCGTCAGTCTGTGCGTTTGTACTGATATGATGGAGCAGTCCTTCTAAGCAACCTTGGTACTTTTTCATACGTGTACAACAGCTATACTGAAATGCTAAATGTTTCATGGTAATGAAGTTAATACAAGTACTCACAGGCTCATCTGCAAGATGTGCTGTGCTTGTTCCTATACTCCCTTATTATGTATAGCACCCATGAGCAGGATGACAAAAGGGGGCACAGTGGGTATTGATCTCTGCACAGCAGAACATCAATTCCACTTGGAGAGGGTCAAAGAGAGGATCCAATTGGACCTTCCTCCTTTCCCTATCATGATGGTTCTGTTGTGGCCATCCATGATGCATGTCGACCTGCAGTTTCCCCTGATAGTTGGGCAGAAGAAAGGTAAGGGGGAGAAAAGGCAATGCCTCTCCTCAAGGGCAATGATCTGCATGCAAACATTGCTTAACCGTGTGCTTGGGAAAATGCAGGCTGTTGTTCCATGTACTCCATTTAAGCTATGCTGACAAATCCCCCTGAATAGCGCAAGGAGACTGAACATCCTATGCTGTTCCATTGCTGGTATTCAATTTGCAGAAGAGGCTGCCAGACAAGACTGTAAGGGTGATAATAATGATTACATCCCACTTTAAACCTCCCTATTGGTTCCTCATGAGAGCAATGTCTCTGAACTAATTGCTTCGTTGATTTCTCTGTAGAACTACGGCTGCTTGTGTTTGAGCAATACATAGAAGAAGTGGTTTGGGGATTCAGGGAAAAGCCATTCTGGCTGCCTACATGTTTCTTTGGTTTTTAGGTTAGGGACTTTGCGGTGTTTTCTTTCTGAGACGTTCATTGATTTCTTCCTATTTTTTAAAAAAATGTAATGCATGTTTTTTATCTTGCCACATACAGATAATCTTGCAGGCTAATCTCCAGCCCTTTCTGCACTGGGTCTTATTCCAGATTATATCCCATCTTCAGGGCTGTGCAGACTATAAAAGACCTCATCTAGCTTTCAGGTGCTAGCATGCTGGTAGCATACCACCTCTAATCTGTATTAAAAGCCAGATAATATTATGGCTTTTAATGTAGTGTGGATTAGAGGCACTAGCATGTTGTAATGAAAATATTAAAACTATAGCAGTGTCAAAGGTTAGGGCAAAGAGATTTATCTAAGTCAAACGAAAATTCAAGTGTTTTGCAATTACATATATTTTTGCTGGCTGCAACTCTTGAATATGGTTTATCCACTTCTGCATGGTTCCTTTAAGCCTCCTCTATTCTGGAAACTGCAAACAAAATGGGTGCCATGTTTGCCTTTGTGCTTGAGTCATGGAGAACAGTAACTTAACTGAATAAATAAAGGTATTTTCTTGATGGAAATGATCTGGGCATATACGCAAAATGTGTTATGTGTCTAAAATACACATACAGTTTCCACCCACAAACTGTTTCTGAGTGACAGACACGTCTACCGTCAATGTGTAACCTTTCCTTGCCTTATTATTACGAAGATTGGCAATTCCTAGGGAAAAGAAATTACTCCCTCTGAGCACGCGGTGAGCTTTGAAGATGAGTCTATGACTTTAGAACGCCAGGAAATCTCTCTAGGACAGAGTAGGATTGACTGTGCTGTCAGAATGATTGCCAGAAGCACAGCAGAGTTGCAAAAGAAAGATCCCTGTGTTTGTGCTGCCCTCATAAAGCAAGGATGCTGCTTGACAATTGCGAGGATTTTCTTTTTCTTTTTCAGACTAGAGAAGAATTGAAACATCAGGAGGATAATATTTTTGACAAGTGTGTTAGGTCTTGAATGACGAGCATTCTAGTTACCTGCCCTACATTGTACCTTCTCTGACAGTTACGTGGTGTTTCTGTAGCCTTTAGGGAGCAATAACCTGCTGCTGCCTCTGACTTACATACATCTGTCATAAGGTTTCTCACCTTCTATTGCACTGCAGTTGTTGATAAATGTTGGGATGCTTATGGTTTAGCAGATTCCATAATTTTCTTACAGTATGGATATAGAAGACAATTTTTTAAACAATTGCACATTTTAGAGTATCCAGCATGTTTCACAGGCAACGTTTGTAATTTCTAGAACAAAGTGCCTATGCAATCTTGTAATACAGTAGCTGATCCTACCTTGTGTATTCATGACAAAGCTGTATTGAACTAGGGGATTCCTGCTAAATCTCTCAACTGCTATGCCTTATCATTTCCGTAAAGCTAGTACAGGTAACTAAAATAAAGATGGTAAAAGGTAAAAACACTTTCAAGTGGCGATTGACTCTTGGGGACTCCATGGAGACATAACAGTGCCAGAAATGTTTTCCGAGATATATATATATATATATGTCTATATGTCTATATATATATATTGATGTCTCATATAGATGTATATGTTTGATGTCTAGGCTTCAGTCCAGACAGTCTTCCATACAAGTGACATTCCTGCTTCATTTTCCAGTTCAGCCAGTTGGCCAGTGAGCCAATTTGGCCTTGTGCTTAAAGTGATGGACCCATGTCTCTTAGTCACTGGGTTTTGATTCCACAATTCTCTACGAAGCCAGCAGGTGACCTTGGGCTAGTCACAGCTCTCTTTCTGAGCTACCTCACAGGGTGTCTGTTGTGGGCAGAAGAAAATAATGTTTGTCAGTCATTTTGAGTCTCCTTAAATAGGTGAGAAAAGTGGAGTGAAAATCCAATTCTACTTTTACACTAGCAGAGGTGCAGCGTATACTTAAATTTTCAACCAGATGACGGTTATAGATGGAGTGCTTTGCTAGGACTGTCTCTTTGTCTAGATCTCATACCCACCTAGGTGCTCACAAACCCTTGTAAAACTGAAGGGCTTTACAATGAATGTAGATTGAAAGGGGACCAAAGTTTAAATACAAGATGTGGTCAGCAAAATCCTATGGCTGCATTCCCACCTACTTCAAACCTGATTACTCTGGTCCAGAGTAATCTGGTTTCTGCTGCAGGTTAGGGTTGGAGGCCCAGAACAGCACTGAGCATGCATTGGGCTGTTCCCAAACAGAACGCAGAGGCGCGCACAAACACACCTGCAAACAGCATGGTGCTTGAGGACAGGAGCTGCCACTGCCACTGCCGGCCTCCTCCTCCTCCTCCTCTCTGATCTTGCAACCAACTTTCTCGACTGCCTGCCGCCTGACACTGCCGCATACAAGGAGGTGGCCTCCCCTCCCCCCTCCCTCCCTCACTTGCTGGCTCTCCTCTTTCCTGGGGGGGGGGCAGGATAAGGAATCCCTCCCTGGGCTTTTCCCCACGAGACAGGAAGCCGAGAAGAGGTAGGGCAGGCAGGGACCACCCAGTCCAGAGAGTCTCTTGGACTGGAGTTGTGCAGCTTGCCTTCCCTAAAATCCAGACTGGATTAGAAAGTTCTCAATTGATCAGCAGTCCCTGTCCCCCCTGGATTCCTGCAGGGTTTCTGTAGAAAATCTGGGGGAAAAGAACTGGCATGGGAACAGGGCTTCCCAGATCCGGACTTCTGGTCAATTGAATGGGAACGATTGTTCCCGAGTCCAAATCCAGTCTGGATTTTAGCTCCTATGGAAACACGGCCAAAATGTCTTTATAAACATGTTTGCAGCCCAATGCATGTTTAGTAAACTTTGGCTGCTTCCATATTGCAGCCATCTGAGGGATTCTCCAGAGTGGACACTCCAGGAGATGCCCCAGACGCAGCAGCACTGTAGTCACAACATGAATGCCTCACTGAAGTTCATGCTATGAAGGGGAACTCAGCTACAAGGACGAACCCTCCTCACAGCTGCATTAGTTCTCCTCTGTTGGTCTTCCGATGGGCCAAAATGGCTGACCTCTGGATGTGTTTCCAGTCCTTTGAAGGCTGCTAAGGTACACCTCCACACCTCCATATTTCTATTTGTGGAGGGAGGGAATTTATCTGCCTTTATCTGACCTGATTTATTTTTCTCGCTCTGCAAGAAGGGTGGGAAGGGTGCTGCCTGTGTGTGTGTGTGCCCATTGTATGGCCTACATCCAGTGGTTCCAGCAAGTGCCACTGGCACATGCATGGAAAGAGTCTGGGAGCATTGCTCTTTCTCACTATTCATTTTTCCTGTGCTTGGCATGGAGAAGTTGTACCTTTTTTTGTCCTCCACTCACACAAACCTTTCTTTGAGCAGTCAGCAATTGTTCTGGCCTCCAAATAATGACTTCAGTGGGGAGGAAAGTCAAACAGACTTTATCTCCAATTTCAGTGATTTGGTACACAACCCAAAATCTTCTTGGTACAGTAGAAAGTGTAAATTGTCTCTAAACAGATTATTTTGGAACACAACCGATGGTTCAGAGTGAGGTAAAGATAATTATGTTTCGATTTCTCTAGCTTGCATAACCTTCCCTTCAGTACAATTTACTCCAAAGAAGTTGCTGTACAAAATTGTTGGATGATCTTTTCATCTAAGTCATTAAAAATAAGCACTTAACTGAGATATTTCTTTTTTAAAAAAAGAATTCACTACATGACAGACTCCAAAATTTGATTTCGAACTACATACCTTTATAAAGTCAAAAAAGTCATGAAACAATGAACCAGCTTTTGGTATCTCTAGAGGCCGTTTCGCACACGCGGTTTTGGAACGTGCGGAAGACAGCCTGGAACACGGCATTCGCATTGCCATGGCCGGGTTTCCGTCCCTGCCCGTTCTGGGATATCTTCCACGCGTTCGAGATGTAGAGCACTTTAAAGATGTAGGGCACGGTGGGTCCCCTCTGCCATCTACCAGCCTGGCAACCAAGGTAGATGGGAGATGGGACTCACGAATTGGTGGGTCCCCTCTGCCATCTACCAGCCTCGGCGACCCTGGTAGACAGCAGAGGGGACCCACTGGCTCGTAGATCCCCTCTGCTGTCTACCAGGGTAGATCTGGCCAGGAAAAGCCTTTACTCTGGTTCCAAAGTGGAACCAGGAGTAAGAGCTTTCCTTCTCCCTGCCAGATCGCAGGCTTGGAGGGGTGGGGGCCACCCCCCTGCTCCAGGTGGGTACCCCCGATGCCCACCTGGAGCAGGGGCAGGACGCCCCCCCACCCCTCCAAGCCTGCGATCTGGCAGGGAGAAGGAAAGCTCTTACTCCTGGTTCCACCTTGGAACCGGGAGCAAAAGCTTCTGACGCCGGGATCGGGCAGGGGAGGGGGAGGGGGAGAGGTTGTCCAATTGGGAGCTGCTGCGCACACATGTGGGGTGCACTCCTGGCATCCCTTGCTCATTGCAATCTTGGACGCCGGGAAGGTAGGACCCCTGCATGTGCGCACAGCTTCCAGATGCCCGAGGTGGGGTGGAGTGCAGTGGGTGAGTGGGTTGGGGGTGGGTGCGGTGGGTGGGTGGGTTGGGGGTGGGTGCGGTGGGTGGGTGGGTGATCTGCACGGCGTAGGTGCCTACATCCAGGTGCCTACACCCTGCAGATGGGTGTGATCTGGGTGGGGGGGAACCATTCGGAGACTGGAGACACGCGCTCCGATCTCCAAAGGGGTCCTGCCCCATAGGGAGCTTGCCCCGGGCCCTGCGATGGGTGCCCGGGTGCCCTGGTACCTTCATGGCAGCTACACAGGGCTCGATCGAGCCCCATACAGCCGGCACGAAGCGGGGCAAGCGGCCTGACAGTGCTGCCCGCCCCTTGGGTGCTCGCACCCAATGGGAGGCAGCCTTGTGGGCCGTATCCCTGCCCCTGGCCAGCCTTTCCCGGCTAAGTAACTTCGGAACGCTTTCAGCATTCGCACATAGGCGCTCAGGAACGCGTTTACGTGCGTCCCTGCGTTCCTGTGTGTGAATGCTGAAAGCGTCCTGAAGTTACTTAGGCCACGTGCACTACATCCGTTCCGGATATATTGCGAAAAGGCCTTAGATATCTTCATCTGACTTGATAGGAGGATGAAGGGAAACTGGCTGCTGATAAAACTATCTAGCTTGCTTCAACAACAGATGAAATACAGGTGAATATAGCAGGCATTGGGCTTTTATTGTAATTTCTTTTCATTAAACATTTATTTTGAACAATTGGATGTTGTCTGTGGTGGTGGTCCACACTCTTTGGAATAAGGGTTTTCCGGAAACTCACTGCTCACTAACACCTGGAATTTTTCCTCACTTGGGTAAAACAACAACGATGTTTGTTTATCCTAGCATTTGGACATTAATGCAAACTTTATTTGATTGGTTTTATTTTATTTGTAAGATGTATGGTGATACTGAAATATCTTATATAAAGGACCTTATACAAAGGATCTTATTGTATACAAATGATGCAATGCTAAAATTATGGAGTTGCCCTAAAAATATAAATGAAAGACAAAAAATGGAGGAAAAAAGAGAGAAAGAAAATGTAGGTAAAAGCACGTTGTTTGTGTGTATATGTTCAAATGTTAGTATTCGTACCTTTTCCTCTTTTCTACAGAATGTGAACATGGTATGCTTCTAAGCTTACTTTTTATTCTAGAAGAAGACAGTTTCATTCATGTGGGAAGGTTTTATGCTTTCCCCAAATTTTCCACTTACATTGGCAAGTTTCTTTCATTTTTATGCTCATTCATGTATGTAATAAGTTTACCCATTCAGCATAGAACAGACCTGGTTTTGCTGTACCTTTTTCTACTTTTAATTTATGCGATAGCTCTTTTCCATACCAGTTTTGATACTTCTCAGCAATATTAGTTCTAGCTGAGTTACACTTTCTTTTTTATGGAATATTGTGTCTGAAATTCCTTGATTTACTCTATATCAGGCAGGAGGTTCCAAACTCCAGAATATTCTTTCCAGTGATTTGGTTTACACAGTTTATAAACTGGTCAGGTTTCAGGCAGCATCTACAAGTACAAGTTAGCAGCAGCATGATTTTCCTGATGTTTTTGAATATTCACTCACAGCATTTTGTGCTCACCTGTTGTAATGGAAGGACAATGATTTGAAAACTACCCTGGTCTTTCTTTCTGTGCCATTTGAGGATTGGTTAACATGGACTTGAATAGGGATGTGCACAAGGCACATACGCCCCCCCCCCGCCTTGATTTGATTAAAATTGAAGTGGGGAAATGTTTGTGCAAAGACACCCCAGTGAATGTTGGGGGTGCTTCGTCTTTGTGAATGATCATCCCTTCTTTCATGTCAACCTCACTCCCCCCCTCACCTTTCACCATCACTACCACTGCTGGTATCACACCCTCCTCAGAGGCTCAACTAGGCCTCCCGGAAGTGTGCATGCAGCTGGAGAGTCCACCTCCATTTGCAAAATCATGGGAAATCTTGTGCAGTTCTCTGTGATTCCTGAGGAACTGTGAGAGATTTCCCATGATTCCTGAATGTGAGCAGTCTCCAGGAGGCCTAGTTGAGCCTCTGAGGAGTATGGTGGAAGCCACTAGATTTAAAGATAAAAGAGTACAGCCATGGAGGACATGAGGTGGGGGTGGGCAGATCTGGTAGTGTTGTAGCTTCTATGAAGCTTCTACAAAGGTTGGATACATTTGCTCCATGTGCAAAGGGTTCATTTTTGGATCTCCTTAAAGGTCTACATCAAGACCAGGATACTGTGCCATTTCGGCACCATATCCTGGTCCATCATTTCACCCTGTGCAGATGAAATGTGCTGCTGGAAGTCCTAGTACTATGAAACAGAAAGGGCTAGAATGACCTGTTATTTGTATTCTCTCTCTCTGTTTTAGACAGCTCTGCTATTTTATACTGATAGGTAGAATGGCAAATTGCTTTCGAAGAGCTACTGATTTATGGTAATAATTCAGCACTGTTTGGTGCATATACTTACTAGGATGATAACATACGTATATTTTTAAAGATTAATTTGGAAGCTTAGCTTTTGACAAGTATGCTAATTTGCAGTCACGAAGGACCCTATAATTACATACACCCAAATAATCATAAGTTGGTTTAATGTATGGATCAGATAAGATCATTCTTTTTTTCCCCAGTTGTAACTTTTGAACATCAAAGAGCATTACAGGAACGCTGTGCATTCTAGTGACCATGCCCAGAGCTTGAAATATCTATAATAACTGCATACGTCTCCTTACTCAAGGTTATATCTTAAAGGGAATCATTAATATAACTATATTCTGTGCCCCAAGGTGGATGCTGTTGTCCTTGCAACACAACTATTAAGTGGGGGAAAAATATATTCCAGTTGAATGAGGTTCTTTGTCTGATTCTTTTTTGGTAGTCTAAGCCTGCAAGGCTGAATTTTAATAATAAAAAAATTAGTTCCTTATCTAAATATTCATGAGACCCACACCAGGAGTGGGCCTCCTGAGATGGAGAGAAACGTGACATGTGGGAAGGATGAGTTTTACTATTAGGTGAGTTGATCACCTCATTTGGAAGATTCTGGGGTGTTATGGTTGGTAACAAAATTGTACCACCATGGCCATTAAAGGGGAGACCCCAGAGGCTGTGCTAAAGAGTCAACACCAATGAATGAAG
The DNA here is from genome assembly GCA_023333525.1 of Aspidoscelis tigris stejnegeri. Classification (NCBI taxonomy): domain Eukaryota; kingdom Metazoa; phylum Chordata; class Lepidosauria; order Squamata; family Teiidae; genus Aspidoscelis; species Aspidoscelis tigris. The sequence continues at coordinate 102,681,173 of JALMGA010000001.1, forward strand.
CCAGAGTGCATGTTCCTTGACGCCAGGCCCATGATTTTCCTTGTTCTGTTCTGTGTGTGGATGCTATCATTTGTTGTGCCTCAGACAGTGCTTGTATGGTTTTGGTACCAATTAATCAGTCCACCATGAGTCTGGACTACTTTGCCCTTAGTACACATCTTATTCGGATTACCACTAGTCCTATGCAGACCATGTGTACCTCAGAGGTCCTTATTCTGGATTACTAGGAATGTGTAGAAAGGGCCCAGATTAATTTCCATAAATTCCCCACAAAGATTGATGTTATTCATATGCTGTTAGAAAATGGTAGTTCCTTACTTAGAGGAGGAAGTAGTTTATAATACAGATTTTGAGGGTTCTGATGAAAAATGAGAAATCCAGACAGCAGTTATTTAATCCACAATATTTGGATAATCAGGAGCAAGCACATTCCGACACAACCATTGCTCCCAGACAGACCCTGTTCAATCAATATAACTATCTTCAGCTACCCATAAAGTTTTTATCTTGTCATCGGTTTCATTGAATTTATTTCACAAACAAAAAGTAGCAGCACTGTCAATAATGGAAACTGAAAAAAGTAGAGGCTGAGTAAGAAGAAGCCGTAGGAGAGCTATCCTTGGAGGTTTGTTCTCAAAGGCTGTCCACTAGCTTTTCTTTAAGAGCTGGGGTGTGTGCCAAACAATTGGTCTTGAGTAGCCCAGTCTCACTGAGCCTTCTGATAAATGGTCAGTTACTCAGTGGCTGGCTGGTCAACTGGCTTGTCCAGCTTATCCCCCATCATGCCCCTGGGGCATCCAAAACATCATCTCCTATGTTGCCTCTTGGTCTTATATTCACTCCAGGTTATCCCTGCATCATGTTGTCCCACTCCCTTTAAGACTTCATGCTAGAAAGACCCTGCCAGTAGTCCTGGCAATGCCGTTTGGTCATCTTCCAGACTCTGGTGGCTGTGGCACTAACATGTACCACCTGACATCGAGAGGGAGGGAGCGAAGGAGGACAGAGAGGCCAGGTGTGTGGCTGACCACCTGCCTGGCCTATGTCTTGATGGAACACTCATGTGGATTGAGTAGTGGAGACATCTTGGGCCTATTCGCACTTGGCCTTTTTCTGGAGTATATCTCTGGATAGGGGTCTGTGGCCCACATGCTAATGGAGACTCTGGCAGACCTCATGTTGGGCCTGCTGAAGCCTGCACTACATATGGACAGCAAGTCCCTATTCCAGGATATATTCCAGAATAAAGCCAAGTGCGAATAGGCCCCTTGTTGGCTTCTGCACTCCTTTGATGATTTGGTGGAAGGAAGACAAGATGGATGTGCAAGATGGCTATTCCTGAGCCGAGTGGGAATTTCAGACAGGCATGGAGAAGGGCTAAGTGTGGGGGAGCAAATGGGTCTGCTATGGTGCCTGTTCTTTGCTTTTTTCATGTCAGCTTTGGGTCCCCCATTATTCTGTCCTTATACCTCAGCAGGGTGGGCATTCTTCTGCCCACTCTTCCCACAACTCACCCTGCTCAACCATGTCACCTTTTGGCTTGGGGCACTTGAAGCCAGAGGGCCAACACTGCTTGTTCTCTGTTTCCCAAAATAGGCTCTTCCGGTATTCCAGCATGACAATAATCTACTGTGCATTACAGGGTTCTGAGTCCAGGAAGTAAGAAAACAGTTGGCTCCTGATGTGATTGAAGGCTCACCTATTTCCCCTAGCCTTTAGAAGTAGCTCCTTTTTATGGACCTGATATGGTCTTACAGTGGGTGGGTGGCAGAATTTGGGAGTTGGTAGTAATGGGTGGGGAAAGCTTGTAGTGTTATTTTGTCAAATTGCATTTAAATGTTTTTTTAAAATTAATTATAATCTGTCCTTGGACCATTTGGTGAAAGGTGGGATAGAAATGACATGAACTAACTAACCTAGGGCCTGTTCCCACATACCTGACTGGTGTGGTATAATAATACTATACCAGTCAGGTAAGGATCAAGCATGGTTTGAGGTATCTGCACTTCAAGGCCTAGTAAAGCCTCAAACCAGACCACTAGCACCTGAAGTGTGGATGGCTAGGCCAGGCCAGACTGGATTATCCTGGCAACAGCTGTGTCAATATTTGGTGGATGCCCAGATGTTGACATGGTGATCAGGATGTAGCATGCTAGGTAGTCAGGCACCAATATTATGCAACTTTAGATTTAGGGCCCTTCTGCACTTGGCTTTATTCCAGAACATGTCTCAAAACAGGGGCCTGCTATCTGCCTGCTAGTGCAGACTATGGCAGACCCCAGATGAGGGCTGCCCTGCTATAGTCTATATTAGCATATGGACTACAGAGCCCATCCCAAGATATATTCCAGTAGAAAGGGCCATGGTTAAGAGGTACTATTTCATCCAGGCCTGTAGTTTTTCAAGATCCACCCATATCGTCATATATTTTTTTTCTTTTGGGGTGGGATAGGAGTTGTTCTTTGAAATGTCAATTTTGAACTGTTCTCTCTCTTTTTTCCCCTCATGGGTTTTTTCCAATGTTTTTTTTTTTGACCCAGCATGAACCTTATGGATGAAAAGAGAGATAGAAATGTAAATAATAAAATAAATAATATACCTTAGAAATATGGAGCCTAAATGGACCACTGCCACAAATATATAAACAGGAACACTGTACCAAAAAAGTATTTATTTCACTGAGCCCATGTCTGCACAACACTCAAAAATGATTTGGCTAGCTTGGGGTGAAGTGACTCAATTGAAACTGAAATGCAGGTGCAAAAACTTTAGTGTTCTTCTCCCTCCCCACGCTTGGATAGGGATATGACTACTGTTATTTTGTCACATTTTATATACCACACTGAAATTATGCAGCAGCATGGAGAATATGTTCCGTCCTGTCTATTATTGTTATGTTTGCATTCTGAACTCAGAAAGGTGAATCCTATATTTGCTGCAAGGTCTTGATGGCAAGGAAGCAACTCAGCATTATCCCATGCTTGATAAAATGAAAGGATTTACTAGTGGGAGTTTTTTCATTTACCAATCTGCCCTCATACTTGAGGTATATGACACATATTTTATTCTCTCTCCAACTCATTTTTCTGTTTCAGTGCACCCATGACATAGTTTGTGATGATCAACCACATTCAGTCTTTACTGAACTCATTTTTTGTAAAGGTGGTCAGTTCTTCTGTCTTAAGATCATCCGCCATTTTTTTTTCTGAGTCTGAACAGCTATGGTATGATCAGACACAGTAAAACAGACAACCTGTGGGTAAATTTGAGGTCAAGGGTCAGATAGAAAATATCAAAAAATGACTTTCTCTGTCCTTTTCAAATTCCTCACTTCTGGGGTGACTCAATGTTTGGGTGAAACTGGGTGCAAACTTATGGAGACTCCTGAAGTCACTGAGTCAGCCCCAATCTAGGGATGTGCATGATTATTTGAAAATTCGAAAATCCAATTCCAATTTGATTAATATCGACATTTGAATTTGAATCTTATTTTTGGAAATCCAAATTTTCAAATTCAAACGGGTTTTGGATTTTCGAAAATCTGATATGGATTTTTGAATAATTCGACTGGATAGAATGCCATAATATCACATCTGAATATCGTGTTTATTTGCGCTTATAATACAGGATGCAAATGGAATGCAAACGCGTCTGTAATGCAATCAGTAATCAGCTATAAGAACGGGATGTGCGCGAATTTGAAAATCGGATATGAATGTTGCCGACATTAGTATTTTTGAATTTGAATTGAATTTCCAAAATAAGGATTTGGATAATCTGTTCAAATTGGATTTTCAAGAATCCGGATTTTCAATTTTCTAATTGAATATTCAAATCGCATGGAAGGCAATGGCAGGGAAGAGAAATGAGGTAGGAGGCTTTCAACTCCTTACTCTTAAAACTGTGAGAGACACTTTTTTTCTGACTCTACAGGTGGGACAATCCTTTGAAAATGGTGAGCCCAAAAGAGCCATGTGTGATTGCGCCCATAGACATTTCCTTAAAACTCATAATACTTTCACCTTGTGTGTGTGCCATACACCCCAAATGTCACAATCTGAGTATCAGAAACATAATTAAAGACGTTCCCCTTTATAAAACACATACAAGCGCACACATATGCATACACACAGAGACAAAGGCAGGGGAAAAAAGAGTTCTATCTAATATTTAATGTTTTAAATAAATATCCTTGATTAATTAATCCACGTTAGCAGCAGATAGTAGCAAAGCTGCTAAGTTTCTGAAAGTGGTTATTAATCATTAATCATCATCGTCATCATCTTAAAATGTGTTATAGTTGCTGTGGCACAAATGTTCTCATCCCACCTCTAAAATGCTACTAATGTACTTTGAGAGTGCATTTTCTGATCTTTAATGCATTAGAAGTGAGTTGACTACACATACACGTGGCAGCACCACCTCTGGATCATTTCCATGCTCTGATAACCTCCAGATTAGACCACTGTAATGTGCCCTACTTGAATGTGCCACCCTAGAAAATGGTTCGGAAGTTCGTAGCGGTGCAGAATGACTAACCCTAACCCTAATACTAACTCTTACCCTAGTTCCTTCTCTTTCAGAGGCATAGGGACTTGCAGGAGGGCCTTTTCTGTGGTGGCCCCTCTTGAAGTTCGCCTGGTGGTTACACAGTATAATTTTCAGTGCCTGGTGAAAATGTATCTTTTCACCCAGGCTTTTGCCATTTAAATATCTTCCTCAGGGTGCCATCCTGTTAGGGAGGGAGGGTGACAAAGGTGGAGGGTTATTATGACTGCATCGAGCGGCACAACCCCACTCCCTGGAACACACACACAAAAGATAGACTTTAGTTCAGCCAATAGAAAAAGGCTAGAACTATACTCTATCTTAATTTGTAGAGGCGTGATTTTTTAGCACCTCCCTTCTCTGGTGGTCAGGCCAGTCAGGAGGCAGGATGGCTCCCATCCACCGTCACTTTTGAATCTGCTGCTGCTGACGGAGGAGGTAGGTAGGTTAGTTCCCCCACCGCCTGACCCAAGCATTCCCCCAGCCCTCTCTCCCCCGCTCACGACTCCATGTCTACCCCATGCCTCTCCATTTCCCTGCCTCCCTTAACCCCTCTAGTCTTTGCCCTGGCTGAGACTATGCTCTAGGCTGCCAGTGGGAAGCACGTGGCTGCCATGTGGCTGCTAACTGTGCTGCCCGTCCGTGGCTTTTGGTATTAACCCTTCCCTTCCCTTCCCTCCTTCCCCTTCCCTTCCTGGGCCATGGTACAGGCATGGCAGCTTAGGCTGAGCGTCCGCCTTTCTCTGCCACTGCCGAGTCCACTGCCATTACCGAAGGCAGGCACTCTGAGCACCCGTATTTCTCTGCCACTGCCACATCCATGTGTTACACGGCTTAGGCTGAGGTGCCCCCTTTGGCTAATGGTGAAAGGCGAATGCAGTGGCGGCAGAGAAAGGTGGGTGCTCAGCCCAAGCTGCCATGCCCATACCATGGCCCGTACCAAGCAGACTGCTCGCAAGTCCACCAGTGGGAAGGCACCCCACAACCAGCTGGCCACCAAGGCTGCCTGGAAAAACACTCCAGCTGTCGGTGGCGTGAAGAAGTCCCACTGCTACCGGCGGGTGCGGGTGGGAGGAAGGGAGTTATATTTTTAATTATGTTTTCTTTTGGCATTATCTAACCTAGAAAATCCAGCTTTGGGCTGGATAATATAGAAAGAAAATGACTAGTCACTTTTCTGAAACACTCTGTCATGTGAAAGATGGATTGAAACTGGATTAAAATTACTGCAGCTTGAAATAATGAGCTCTCTCAAGTTTAAGCAAAGATAAACATAAAAATAAGGGTAAAATTGAAAATGTAATTTCTCAAGTGACAATACAACGTACAATATAAACTACATTGAAAGGTTCAACCAGCAAAAATATAGCTGTGCAGGAGTGGCCCTAGCAAGCAATATGCAAGTACACATAGGGTGCGTCCCCATGCACATTTTGGTCTGAATCGAAATTGGGTTCGGGAAGGGGCGTCCCATGCATTTTAGATTTGGTCCAATTTCTGTGGACCAAATTTGATACTGGAAAAAACTGTTCTTGTCATGGTTTGATGTCTCGGCACGCATTGCTTTGTGAGCTGAGCCTGCACATGGGGACGGTCCCAGACTATTTGGGGAGGAGATTGGTGCTCGCATCATTGGGAGGTGGGTTTTCATTTCCTGTGGTCACTGTTCCTGCCCTGTGTATGGAGATTGCAACTACTAAGATTTTGGGGAGTAAATGGTGTTAAAGCCAAAATGATGAGGGGGTCGAATGGCTTTCACTGCCCCACAAGACTCTTTTATACTAGTATTCCACCCCCTTCCTCAATCTCCAAGGCAGACAGAATAATGGCTTGATTTTTCTCCCTTTTACATGAAAAATATTCCACCTCCATTTCCCAATCGCCAAAGTGGACATGATAATGGCTTGATTTTTTCTGTTTTGAGCTTGCTGGGTATTCTTGCAGTCCCTGGGTGGAGCGGAGATGGGCAAAACTGCTCGACTGCTCAACTGCCACCAAATCTTGTAGCGGCTTTGCTCAAACAGCTGTTTTTTTTTTAAATATTATTTTTGCCATTCAGCCCTAGCTCCTCTGTGCCATTTAGGGGTGGGGGATGCGGCTTTTGCAGTGAGTGGCACAGGGGTGGCTTCCAATGAGGAGAGAGGGGGCAGAGAGGAGATAGTGCAGCTCCCACATGCTGGGGTTTGGCACAGTTTGCATGGGGACGGCTGTATCTGCACCCAGCCTGTGTTACCGGGAATGGCATGGGGAAGGGCAACATTTGATCTCAGTCCCACACCCAGTCAAATACAAGCCCAGTCAGAGCCAAACAGCTTTTGTGGGGACCCGGCCATATAGACCATATGGTCAATAGTTTTTAATGAGCCTATATTTGCAATGCAATGTGAAGAAAATCAGTTTGGGCTGGTCTATGTGAAGCCAGATGCGTTTTGACCTATGATGGTCTTATGAATGCATATTGATAGTATTGCGATGCCTCTGACTCTCCACAGCTTAACTTCTCAAGACTCAGTGCACCAAAAGGTAAGGTAAAATAGCTGCCCACCTTTGCTCACTTGGCGTAGCTTATAGTTTCTGGTACCACTTTCCTTTTAGCTGCCTTGATCTCTGTTCCAGCAACCACAATGATAACCAGGCCAGCCACTAGCACAGTAGGGTGCTATAATTTAGTGGAACACTGTCCTCTCCATTTTCAAAGTAGTATTGGAGCCTTCATGTGTTTCCAGGAATTCTCTTTAACCAGCATATGTTGTTAACGGATGGGGGTGAAAAATGCAGAGCATCAAAACAAAAAGAACACATTTTTTTTGTTAACCTGCCCTTTTATGAAAGGGAGGTGAGGTAACGTCTGTCACTCGATGTTATCCCCTGATAGAAGGTTCACAATGTCATTTCCTCAGAACTCGCACATTGTTATAAGCTGCAGAATAAAAATGCCTCATCCACCCACAAGGTTTGCTATAATGAGGCTAGGGCTTCCCGTCAACTTTCAGAAATACAAATGAGAGACAGCAGCTTCTGAACTGTGAGAAAATGTCAGACACTTCATAAGTTAACCAAATGGTGTAGTGAGGTTGTTTCTTCTTTTAAGTCACTCATTACTGCCAATAAGGCTGTGGTTACACCTTAATTTTAAACCTGCTTCAGCCCTTTCATTGCTCTCACAGCCCACTCCTAAAAATCAACTTCTGTACCTATTGTGGACTATTCTGCTTGGAAAAGGACTATCCTTTAACCAGATTTTGTCAGCATTGACACTGTTTGCCCTCATTTGCCCACCCTTTGCCCATCCACAACCTGCCCCAGATCTTACCAGACTGAGGGTGGGAAGAAGAAGAAGAAGAAGAAGAAGGTCTCAGTGAGGGTTATTGCATTAAGTGTTTGACCTGGGGCCTAGTTGAACTTAGCTTTTTTCTGGAATATATCTTGGAACAGGGGCCTGCTGTCCACATGCCACTGCAGGCTACAGCAGGCCCCAGGTGAGACTTGCCAGAGTCTGCATTAGCATGCAGACCCCTATCTTCGAATATATTCCAGAATACAGACAAGTGTGAACAGTGACTGGTGTGCCCTGGAATTGATTTGTGTGTGTGTGTGTGAGAGAGAGAGACCCTAAGATTTAGAACTTAATGTTTCACACAAATAGACATGTACTCCTCACATATGGGCATGCTGAGGCCCATTGCTGGGATGCTCAGTTCAAAATTGGAAGCAAGTGCAATATGTGAACATCTGGGCAGGTGCATCTGAACTTGCAGGAGGCATCTACAGCCTACAAGTGCCCCTTGCCTGCCCAGATGTTCATCTATCGTAATTTAGTGCTGGTGCATGAAATCTTGCACCACACACAACCTAACACTAAGTAGTAACTTACCTGTAGTGTCCAGCGGTGCGAGGGGGTCAGCTGATGTGTTGCACAAGAACACAGGCACATCAACAAACCCCTGATGTGACTGCATGTGTGCAGAGCATCATTGTTACCATGACAATGGCACACTCACACACTCAGTTGTGCAACATACAATGATCAAAATGGCAGTGCCTGGTCTGCAGAGGATTGGGCGTGCAACCAGACACAGGTGAATGTTTGGGTGTGCAGGGGCTAGGCTAACGTGTACTAGCATTCCCTAGTGCAGACGCTAGTACATGCTAGTCTCTTCTGCACTTTTCCCATCCAACTGATGGGAAGGCAAGTGCAGGAACACCCAAAGTTACATAACAATCCACATGGAGATGTTATGATGCAACGGTATTAGCTCTAAGGATGCAGAAGATGCATGTGCCGGCACTTTTTGAGTATTCATTCTGGTGTAAGTGCTCTGTAGAGCACTCGAATGGCAGGATGATTGGAAGAGGTTCCTATTGCTCTGTGGTAGTGTTGCCATGGTTGCCCCTGCTGTCATTCCTGAAGAGTTGCTATTGGTCTCCTTGGTAGTGTTTGATACCCTTCACCATTAAATTTGAAATAAGGGATTCCCCTGCTTTGAATTCAATGACAGGGGCAGCCCTCCTCCTTGTTGCTGATATTTAGCTGAGGCGTTAATCATAATGGGTGAGGGGATGCCTCTGATCTTGACACAGGGTGGGGGGAGAGGGGGAGAGGCAGCATTCTTAGTCCATGGTCACACCTTCACTTTGAAATGTTCTCCAGTCCACTTTCAGTTCTGACTGCTCACACCTTTTCATTTCTATCTGTTAAGACCATTTATTTCTTGACTTTCTGTTCAGGAAAATCCAAATGGAGGGTGGAGAGTCCACCAATAAAACAGGTAGGTCATGGTTACACTTTCACTTTAAACCTTCTTCAGTCCCTCTTCTGCTCTTTTCATTTCTGCTCTTTTCATTTCTATCCATTTTATTTGTAGACTTTCCATTCAGGAAAGTGCAAATGGAGGCTGGAAAGTCCACATGAAAAGAAATGAAAAGGTGTGAGCAGTCAGACCTGAAGAGGGACTGAAGAAGGTTTAAAGTGAAGGTGAGACAACTGGCCATAGAAATGAAAAGGTTGAGCAATCAGACCTGAAGATGGATGAAAGAACATTTACCATCTGTCAGAACTGAAGCTGGGGATTCACTTGTTTTGATTCTAATGATAGTGGGGAGAGGGTCCTCCCACCTCCACCTGTCATGATCAAAGTGGAATATCCTTAACTCAGTTCTTAATGCAGAGGGAAGAAGTTAAACTGCTGAAAGCACTTCCACCTTCCCTGTGCAGATCCTATTTATAACCTTGAATTTGGCACTCTGGAAGAAGGAGCTCCCCCTATATTCAGCTAGTACTCTAACATTGAGGTCCTGCTTAGAAATTTAACAAAGGAGCAGAATATGCTGACATTTTCCATCTCACATCTTGTATAAGCATATGTAAGTAAATGTTATAAAGTATACTACAGTGACCTCCATTCCAAGAAAACCAAATGCAAGGTACTAGGGCCTCTAAAATTCTTTATCACTTTGTCCGTGTCCCCATGCAAGCAATTCGGTGCTGTTTGGGCTCGCATGGGCTGGGTGCAGGACCAGGACTGAATCTCAGGTGTCCCCATGGCCTTTGCCTTAACGTGGGCTGGGGGCGGATTCAGCTCCCTTTCCCAGGATCATGATTTTGCTCCCTTTCCCAGGCAAGCTGCTTGCTTGCTTGCCTCAAAAGGGGAGTAAAAGCAGGGGAGTAAGGGGGTGCAGAGGCTTGAGTTTTCTCTCTTTTCCAGGGAAGCAACCTTATTGCCCCCCTGGAAAAGAGAGAAATTTCAAGCCTCTGCACCTCCTTTTGCCGATCTGCTGAAAGAGGCTTGGTTTTACTGCTGAAGTTACTTTGGTAGTAAAGCCAAACATCTTTCTGTCAGCAGACTGGAAAGAGGGGGTGTAGAGGCTTCAGATTTCTCTGTTTTCCAGGGGGGCTACCTTATTGCTCCCTTGGAAAAGAGAGAAATTTCAACCCTCTGCAACCCCTTTCTGCTGAGAGAAAGAGGCTAGCCTTTAGTCCCGAAGTAAAGGATCTCTTCAGCACTAAAGGCTAGTCTCTTTCTTTCTCTTAGCAGATCATGAACAGAGGTTGGAGAGGCTTGAGATTTCTCTCTTTTCTAGGGGGGCAACCTTATTGCAAGCCTTTGGAACTCCTGTTTACAATCTTGGCTGACAGGACAGAGGCTTGGCTTTAAAACCCAAACCTCTTTCCTGTCTGCCAAGATCATGCACCATCCCCATGTGCAGAGAATGAGTGTCATGCCCTGTCCTACCTCTCCACTCTCCTCAGAGGAGGAGGGTGTATTTGCAATGGTGAGGCAACCTGGGCAGCAACCAGGGCACAGTGCTGCAGACACTGAGGGTCTGAGGCCACTTGTGGGGAAGCACACAGACAGCTCTGGGTACAAGAGCTCGGAGAGTCAACCCCAAGAGCACCCCTCCCCTGTACTTCTTCGACAACCGAAGCAGGTAAAATGCCGTTCACAGCATTTGCTTCAGCTGCACCAGCAAGGGCGTGGTGATGACTCCCCTACTTAGTCAAGCAGCACACGCTGAGCCGCTGTTGCAGACAACTCTGATGCAACTCCTGCCATGCCTGTGTTCTGACTCCTGGACCCCCCTTGGACTGCCTGACTCTTGCTGTGACTTTGCTGTATCTCTGGAACTCTGACCTTGGGCTGAATTGACGCTGACTATTTCTGAGTCCTCAAAGGACTGCCGTAAGCGTGCGTATGTGTTTGCCTCGCTGCCCTCGCCTTCCTAGGACATGACATAGAATACCACTGTCATTGTCTATGCTGCAACCTCTTATAAGCAAAATCTGCCTCCTTAGTGGAAAACTGCATAACACTTTTCTGTTAATCTGTGCCACAATGCAGGACCTTCAAAGACAATGAAAGCCATATTTACCATTTTGTACCACCATCTAGTCATCAGGAAACAAAGGCTATGTGTCAGCAAGCTTACATCTGTATTCTAATCACTTGATTTCATTCCAGCTCTCACACAGCATATCACACTTCTTGGAAGCTGCTGGGACTCCAGGCCCCTAACAAACGATATCAAAACTCCTGGATCTCTACCTGTGAGTTTACCACAATTACACTGGTGAAGCTGATATTTTAAGTGTTTTTCCCCAGTGCCCCTAATATAGCATCCTTCTGGGGCAGTGTGGAAAATTTTAATGTAGGAAGATGTGTACTACAAAGGTGTTTCGGGTGGGCCTTGTTAAAGGCCTCACTAACCTTGGAACATAGCAAGTGAATACTATTAAAGGACAACCCCCCTCCTTTTTGATGGGCTATTAGTTAACAATAAGATTTATTATTTTTCTGAGTTCATAAATTAATAGATATTTTGTGTGTATGCAACCATGTGGCCAAAATTTTGGTAACCAAAAATCATTCCCATCTAGAAGAAAACTGTTGGTTATCAAGTCTCTGTTGTGAGTGTCATATAATCTTATAGGCGAAAAAACATGTTCTTTAAAACAGTTGATTAAAGCACTAGGGAAATGGCTTAGCGGCCTAAACACCACATTTGTTATAATTAGGCACCCTGGAGTGTTTAATTGCTAGCAAGATCAACTTGAGATATCATCCTTACAAGGTAGACCAATTAGCAACCAGTCTACAATTCAGCTATGTATTACTAGTAGGAGTTAATCTGAGTACATCTCATTGAAATTCATGAGAATATTACCTTAAACCCTAATATTTCCATTTTAACCAAGCTGCAATTGTGGTGGTAACTTCTGAAGAAAGAAAATGATGCAAGGATTTAGGGCAAGTCCTTGAAAGCAAAAGCTGTGTGTTTGTGATACATATACACAGATGCGTGTATATGTGTGTGTGCGTGTGTGCGCGTGCACACAGACACTGAAATCTGAGCACATTTATTCCAGTCAGGTGTTAAAAGTATGTGGAAACACAATTCTCCATATGTTCACCCTAGTTGGATGTGCATGTGATTCTTATCAAAATAGATTTCTCAGAGCCCAGTCAGAAAAAGCAGAGTGCTGATTAAATTGTTCAGAAGGGATGGAACAGGAGAAAAGATTGGCTTCTGTTGAGTCTAGCTGTGTACCATGATTACTAAGTGTCTAAAAAACCACCATGTGTCTGTTGGATCAAGATTGTTGCCCTTACACACAAATAATACCTGTTAGTTTCACTGTGCTTATCTGACATGTTCTATTTAACTTATACAAGTTCATCTCACAGAAGAATTTTCAATTTTAGAAGGCTGTTTTATTTTTGTAGGCTTCAGGCATTTGATATAGTAAGAAACTTTACTATTAATGTTAATAATGACAATGGAATGTTCTGAACTAATTATTCTCCTTACCATAATTGCTGGAACTTTTGACACTGCATCAGATGGCAAAATGGATCATGTTCAGTTGTAATTCTTTACTGTTTTTCCTGGGGATGAACTCTGCTAAATACAATGAAGGGATGAACTCTGCTAAATACTTCTCTGGACCATTCCATTCAATTATATTTATAGGCTACATCTACACATATTTAAGAATGCAGTTGAAGAACAGCTTCAAAGATTAGGTTCTGACTAGGCAATTTAATCTAGGTTTTAATCTGTTTTTTTTGATTCAGCAGCAAGGTCTGTTTTTTGGCATTCCCACTGCCAGTTTATAATGCAGACTTGCAGGGGAGAAACCCCTCCCCTCCCTCCTCCCCTCACGGAATCCCCTCTCTATGCAGTAAGCAATTGGACACTGTCATACCCTGACTTCATTGGGCGGGCAATTAAGCCCCCACCCCTTATATAAACTTGCAACCATGGAGTCCTGCAGCTTTTGTTCACAGCTTCTCCCCTCTGTAGCAGCCTCTTCTCATGTTAGAAAAGCAGTTATCACTCTCCCTTTGTTTAGCACTGAAGCGTCAGATCAGGACTGTGCAAAAGGGTCGGGGGTGAGGCAAAAGGGGCTGATTGAAGAGGCTAGAAGGGAGAGATCACACAGGATTTTACACAAGCTGACAGCTTTCACTATAGCTCCCTGATCTCTGATTTTGGACTCATGTATCGCTGCTGGGTTTTCAGTCTCCACCTCCTCCACCCCATCTCCTTTTCAGTCAGCATGTAATGGCAGATAGCTGGGGGGAGAGAAGAGGAAGAAGAGGAGGAGGAAGAGGAAGAGGAAGAGGAAGAAGAGTTCACTTTTCTACCCTGCTTTTCTCACCCATTTAAGGGGACTCAAAGCAGATGACAAAGCTTCTGTTCTTCTCCCCACAACAGATACCCTATGAGGTAGGTGGGGCTGTAAGAGCTCAGAAGAGAACTGTGAGAAGCCCAAGGCTACCCAGCTGGCTTCATGTAGGAGGGCGGAATCAAACCCGGTATTCCCAGATAAGAGTTTGGCTCCTTAACCACTAGACCAAACTGGGACAAGAAGGGATGAGGGCAGGGGAAATCATGGCTTCTCATTGTGGAGGGAAGGAAGGCTGGAGCTAACAATTGCACTGGAGAAAGTAAGCAGGCTTTTGATCTCTTGTTACAAATGTACAGGCTCTGTTACAATCTGCAGCCTCTGTTGATTCTTCACCTCTCTCCTCCCTTTTAGGCAGCCCACGGTAGAGAGCCGGGCATGGGAAATCACATCCCTAAAGCATGGTTCCTCCCCCCCCCAACCCATTTTTATTCCCATTGCCAAATAGTGAGGATTATTTCTAGATCCAGCAAACCTCTTTTAATCCGAATAGGGATTCTCTGCATTTCGGTACCTTTAGTCTGCAGAAACAGAAGATCCTTTGGAAACTGCTGGGACAGTTAGAACTCAACCCAACTTCAAGCCTGCCCAAATCCTGTGTTGGAACAGAGCCAAAGTGGAAGTGGGCAGGTCCTAGTGGTCCTGTGCAACCTAATCCACAATAAAGGTCATAGAATGCATTTTGAAAATGCGTTTTATGGACTTTAATGTGGATTAAGGCAGTAGCATGCAAACACTACCACCCCTAAGCTGCTCTTGTGTGTGGATGCAACCTCATTGTCCAGCTTTGGAGGTTATCCCTGGGATGTCCTTCCTTGAATGCTGAGTGTTGTAGAAGAAGAAGAGTTGGCTTTTATACCCCATTTCTTTCACCCATTCAATGGGACTCAAAGTGGCTGACAAAGCTTTCTGTTCTTTCCCCCAAAACAGACATCCTGTGCAATAGGTGGTGCTGTGAGAGCTCAGAAAGAGAGCTATGATTAGCCCAAGGTCACCCAGCTGGCTTCATGGAGGAGGAGTGTGGGATAGTAGAGCTTGATTCTTGGTGATTGCATGCACATCACCATTCAGTGTTCTTGACCACAATATAGAAGTTGCTTGCCATTGATTTCTTCTAGGAAGATGAAATCAATTTAACTTGGGACCCTTCCTTTGTTTTTCTACCCTGCTGTGTAACCAAAGGTCTCAGGATGGGTCACAATAAAATTAGTACAAATATAGATGAAAAAGATTGGGTAAAACAGTGGACTGCCACTGAATTATTACATACCAGGAGTGGGTGAGCACCTTCTGTTCCAGTCTAAGGTATGGATGAAAGCCCCCCCCCAGATGTGGACCCTTGCCTGTCTACCAGCAAGTCAGAAAGGCCCATAAAAGTAACAGGTGTGCTCATTTGACAGAGGCATGTCCAAATTTCAAGTCTTACCATCTATTTTTTGCAATGTATCTGGTGTCAATATGTATTATACTGCTCTGAGAACAACAGCCTGCTTTTGCTTTCATTTTGAAAGCTGGTCCTTAATGGCTTGGTAAAGTCCTGTGCATTATTAACTCCCCTGTCCCCTTCAGTATTTATGCTGGCCACGCAAATTGAGAAGCATTGTTTCTACTCCAGGCTGCTGCATAGGGGTACTTATCTGCATTCTCTCTCATACAAAGGAGGGTCTGTGCCACTGACCTAAGCAGGGGACAAACAGCAACAGTTGCTAGGCAACTAAAAATAGGGATTTGGTTCAATATACTTCAGAACACATGTTACCTTCCTTGCAGAAAAGGTCAAGGTGCTCCAAGCCTGAAGTTCCATTTCACAGTAAATGCAGATCAAAACTAGTTTGGGATGTCAAAATGGAAACTTATGTAACACTTATTTACTGGGGGTGGGGACAGGCTCCAGCTCTCAAGGCAGAAGTGGCATCCCCCCCCTCCTATTATATGCTCTGGGACTAACAGGCTGTGAATGTATCTGGAAAAGAGGAGCTGGAAACAAAGGATGAAAAGCCTTTTATGTGTTAATGGGCTGACAGGGACCATAAATAACCCCCTGCCTCCCAAGGTATATTATTATTTATTTATGAAATCCATAGGTTGCTTAAAACTGTAACTTCCCTAAGAGTTTCATGGCAAGTAAAATAGAATTTATTCATGCCAAATCTGTCACACATTTGGAGTTAGAGACAAGGAGAATGTGCCCACTGGTCTCCTATTCCAGGGCCACACACTTGAGAGTTGGGAGAGAAGCAGGTAGAGATGCATGCTTATAGGTCGCTTCCATCCTCTCATGAATATTGGAGAGCCCTGCTGTACATCACCACCAGGCCGGAGAGACAGGCAGGATACCTCTAAAGACCATTTGCAGCAATTCAAGAGCAGGTGACGCTTTTGCCTTTGTTTCCTGCTTGAGATGCCCAGAAGCAATTGGTGGGCCGCTGTGTGAGACAGGATGCTGGACTATATGGGTTGTGGCCTAATCCAGCAGGGCTCCTCTTACAGTTGGATGGAGCTACAATGGCAGCTCCATCTCAAAGGTAAGTGGCTATTTTAAAAAGCACTATTGCTGGAAAACCACGGCAAGCAACAGCATTTTATGCTTTTTAGAGGACAAAAGTGGGGCTATGGCAGGGTTGCCTATGATATGTGAGGTGACTCCACCATAGCAGCATTGTAATGGCTCTAAATTTGCCTAGTCTGTCTTAATTTCAGGTGGGTACCCTGTAGAAAGTACCTTGGAAACAGTCTGTTAAAATAATTCTGCTACCCACCATACCAAATGCTTAGTGCTTGGAAGTAGGGATGTGCAAGAATATTCACAATATTCATTATTTGATTGAATTTGGCCGAATTCTGAAATATGAATTTGAATTGAATGTGCAAAATATGAATATTTTGTATCATTTGTATGAATAATTCAGATATTTGTATGTGTACATTTCCGTATGCATTACATATGTATCCATATGCATTTTATTAATATCTGTACGCATCTAATTTGTATCCCTACTCATCTGTATGGATAGATTTGGGATGAAAACGGGATGTGTACGGGATAAAAACAGGCTGTGTACAGCGGCGTATGGATGTGTACGGATTTTTAGGGATATATACGAATGCTGTCAACATTTGTATCGTCAAATACATATCAATATTTGTATGAATAGATACGAATGCATTTGAATTGGTTCAAATTTTAATACATCCGTTGACTGAACTGGTGGAGATGGACAGATTAATGAACTTTATAAAAAACAGAACAATAGATGAGTTTGTAAAAGATTGTAGACCCTTAATCGATTATCTACATGAAAGTGGCATAATAACTGTCGGATCTGAATGATTATCAAGTGGCTAGTTGAAAGGAAGAAAAATTACCTGATGGGACCAAAACCAGAAAAGACACTAAGGGAGGATTCTGAAGAACAGAGGAAGTCACCAATAATAAAAAACTGGAAGATGTAATGTTCATATGTATACTAATGGAAAGATGAAGTTTTAAAGTTGTGTTAAAACAATAAAAATGGAAATTTTTAAAAATACAATTGTTTTTTCTCTCTTTGTATGAATTTGGACATTCAAATATTCAATTCAAATCGAACTGAATGTTGAAAATTGCATTGGTGCACACCCCTCCTTGGAAGGCTTATGCTACTGCACATTAGCCATTGAAAGACTGAAATGGATAAACTGACAAACTTACTAATGGACAAAACAGTGAATATGTTTTTGGAAGACTGGAGGCCCCTTACTGAATATCTACAGGACTTGGAGCTGATGGCAGAGGGCTTTGGCTAATGCATATGGAAAAGAACAAAAGGCATATAAGGGGAGCATAGAGTTAAATGATTATAAGAAGAAGAGTTGGAAGAATGGAGGAAGTCACACAGAAAATATCAAAGTATTGTAACAATGGGAAGTGGGGAATATTGTTGTTGAAATGATTGGAAAATGCTTTGGAAAAATAAAAAAATGCAAAAAAAAAAAAAAAAGAAGAAAACTGGTGAAGGCCTCCAACTGAGATAACAGCTCCCCCTCTCCACTTTCAGACCTGTTGTCATTTCTGGTGGATTCTTTTAAATTCATTTTCATTGTTGTAATTCGCCTTGAAACGGTTGGGTTTAGAGTGGGATAAACTTTTTTCTTTTGCAGTTTCTGTTTAATTTAATAATGAACTAATTTGCATTCCTTATTTTTTATTTTTCTGTCCTGCCCTATATCCAGAGGCGAGTTTCTATTACCACTTTAAAACGGTTTCAAAACAATTTGGATCCTTGTCGTTCCCACCCCCAATCAATTAAAATGGTTTCAAAATGGTTTGGATCCTCTTTGTCCCCATTCCCAATCAATTTCAGGGGTATTTTGAGGATTATTTGGCTTTAAAATGAAATAAATAAACACCGGAATTTTCCAGTGTTTTTTCCCCACTTTTGCTTAGTGCCGTGGGAACGCTGGAGTATTCCCCTATATAACAGACTGTTTCATTGTAACAATTCAGCCACTTCACACCTGATAACAATGTTTCCTTTCCCACCCACGCAAGCCTAAAGATTGAAAGAGGCAATCCTGCTCAATTCTGGCTGTTCCCCTCCTTGCTTGATGGAAATGTTTAAGAGTGGGGGCACAAATTCAGGGTTGAGTCCAATTGCCAGGTGCTCCTTTGCTTCCTTTTAACACACTTTAGATATCGATGTAAATCCCAAGGTAAATAGCTTTGTATATAGCCCTTTATTCCTTGAATGGGAACTCATCCCAGAAGTCTCAGGGCAGGCCACAATAAAACCAGTGTAAAACACAATTAAAAATGAACTGAGTAAAACAACTGCTGCTTTTCGACCAGAAGAAGAAGAGTAATTTTTTTATTCCCAACTTTTCTCTTATCCACCTTTTCTAGCACAGAATGTTCATGAGAAGGGTTGGGACAGACTGTTGTGTGAACAATCCCACCACAAAGCCTTCTCTAAGCCACCTCAGAGATGCTTTTTATTTTTTGCTACATCTGATCACAGCTTCTGAGGCACCTTTGAGCTATTCCTTTTGTTGTGTCTGAGCACTAGTGGCAAACAACAGAGAACAGAAAGAAAGAATGAAAGAAAGACTTTCATATCCTTGTAAATATCCTCGCTATGCGGAAGTTGAACAAACATTGAACATAGTGCCAGGTGGATGCTAAGCTTGGTTCATAAGGCATTGCTATTGTAAACACCTGCTCCACAGTGATATCAATGTAAGATAATGTTTTTCTTTGGGATTGGTGGCATGGATTTTTCAGCTGGCTTTGTGTGAACAACTTTCTTTCAACCTTAACTTTTCAGCTATAACTTTATTACATGGATATATAATCCTGTGTTTTCTAGAGGCCTTTTCACACATGGGGTTTTTGAACGAGCAGAGAGCACTCGGAGACACAGCATGTGACGGTTTCAGGGTCAGGCCGCAATGGGCGGTAATATGTCTTTGCTCCTTGCAAGCCTCTTGGCAGAGTGCATGGCTTTCTGCCCATGCAAAGCCCTTGCAAACTGTGTTTGCAAGCCATTTTGCAAGCCCTGGCCAGAGGCTGCAAAAAGGGCGGGAAATCCTGTCTGGGTCTGGGTGCAATGATTGGCTGCAGGTGTGTTAAGGAGGGAAAAGCTGTCCGGAGATCTGGGAGCTTGGTGGCCAGGACGAGGAGTTTCCCTCAGGAGCTTCAGGTTCAGCCAATCAGGGCACAGAGGAAAAAGGAATAAATAGCAGAAACAAACAGCAGAGGTGGTTTTTTATCTGGGCAATTTCAGAAGAGAACTGAGAGAGAAGATCTGTTCTTGAAGGACTCATTGCCAGCAACTAATCATTGGTCTTTTCTCCAGAAGGGGGAACTGATTGGACTGGTCTGGTTCAAGGGATTTGGGGGGCAGAAGGAGACAGCTGGACAGGCTGATTCTCTGAAGGAGCTCAGGGGTAGAACTGACCAGGAGCAGGGACCCAGTTGCTGAACTTTGGGGAGGCTTGGGTAATACTGAGCAAACCAAAGGGAGGGGGAAGCGAGGGAGCTTACCTGTCTGGAAGCTACTGATCCCTGGGGAGCCGAGGGTTTAGGAAGCTTGTTGTTCTTTAAACTGTTGATCTTTGCCTTGCCTACTCTGAACATTCTATTTCCCCTTTTACTTCCCTAAACCTTATTCTTAATAAACTTAGTTTGGTTTTACTGTTTAAAACGCTTGCTACTGGTGTTTTGTGTTGGAACTGTAGTACTCACTTGGCCTAATGCACACTTCTGGCAACCCATCAGCGCCCAGCTACTTTTCAGAGGGCAGGCACTGAACGGTCAGCTAGAAGTCGGGACACAGCATACTCACTGCTGGGATGGCGGAGCCGTCACAGCGTGTCTCCAAGTGCTCTCCACACGTTTGAGATGTAGAGCAGTTAAAGTGCTAGATTCCCAGCACTTATGGAGCTCTTTCCTGCCTCACGAGATTTACCTACTCAGGAGTAAAATATATGTAACACAGAAGCAGGCTGTAATGCTCCAAATGAGTGCCACTGAAGATGGTACCAGCATGTTCACTGGTTTTGTGTTGACCTTGTGTATTGTTGCCTCTTTCCTTTCTTTCACTTATCTTACAATAAACTATGCCCAATGTTATCGTATGTCTGAACACTAAACTTGAAAAAAAATTAACTGGATAGTTTGCCAACTGGGAATTGTGGGTTTCTAAAATATGATTCTGTCAGGTAAGCTGTCCTTAAGGCCAGTTTAGTGGTTTATAAGAGCAGATAAGATCATTTAAATACATTAAAATACAATGGAAGGTCTCCAGCTTCCACTTTCAGGTGGCTCAAGACAGTAATCTGAATCAAGCAAAACTGTAATAAATCATCGAAGTAAAGTAAGAAGAAAGCTGAAAAGAAGAGTTCTGATTGAAGAGAGATGAAAAAGAATAATGAACTGAGGAGAGAGGCAAGTTTCTAAGTTCATGTTCTAGTCTGTTTTAAGAGGAGATATGGGCATAAGGGAAAGGCTGACTTCTGTGATGAAGAGAGCAAAGGAGACTCTTGCTTATAGGCACCAGCTTTAAGGGAGGCAGCATCTTGGCACTTTTGTGATTCCATGCTGAGTATTATGCAGTCCGTGCATGAAGATCTTTACAGCTAAAGCTAGCTTTCTTCCCTGCCCGATCAATATTCAACAAAAGGCACAAGTGGAAGTGAATAGCAGCAGAGCGAAGACATCTAATTGCAGCCCCAAGTAATCTCTTTCACAGTTGTTATCATTATTGTATATATTTCCAGCCCAATTCTTTTATCTTTTCTGGCCGCCTGTCTGTGCAGCTGCGTCTGTTTCTCTCCTTCCTCATGGCTGCAAATGTCTGCTTATCACCTCTTTTCATACTGTGTTTTGTCCGCCTCCGCCTTTGTGTGTAGCCCATTTGGTCATTTATTATTTCCACCTCCTACTTTGTGGACACTGTTATAAGGAGCTCTGCTGTGTAAGCCTTGTGCTCTGGTTATTCTATCCAACACCCTTGTCTTATGCGATTTTAGTTTGATGAACTGAACTCATTCAAGTCTAAACCAAGAACCCACTGTATGGCCACTAAGGATACCCTGTTATTCCATAAAGTGGTAAGCCTGGGGAGGCTGTTTTAATACTTTTGTGCTGCTGCCTCTGCTTTTCATTCCTAATCTTGTTTTGGGAAGGGAGATGTTTCCGTTTTTCTTGAATAAGATTTCTTTTTTTAAGAAAGCTTAGTTTAGAAAATGATTTTTTAAAAAAATAAAGCAATACACCATTTAAAAAGGAGCACACAGATTAGAAAAACACACCAGATAAATAGGCATGAAAGATCTTCTGGTCTACAAGATTGTCCATGTGGTTGCCTAAGGAAGATGTTAAGGTCCACCAAACATGAATGTTAGAAGAATATGGTGGACGTTCACTGAAAGGAGATGCTCTTGGAACATCACTAGTAGCACCATTGTCTGTGAACCTCTGCCGCAAGATCCAGAACATTAAATCAGCTCGGCTGTGGTCACACCTTCACTTTAACTTTCTTTAGTCCATCTTTGGCTCTGACTGCTCACACCTTTTCATTTCTATCTGTTTTATTTCCTGAATGGAAAGTCCACAAATAAAATGGATAGAAATGAAAAGGTGTGAGCAGTCAGACCAGAGGCCTTTTCGCATTGGCCTTTCCCGAACGCGTGGAGGACAGCTCCGGACGCAGCATACGCATTGCTGCGGCCGGGTTTCCGTCCCGGCGTGTCCGGAGCTGTCCTCCACGCGTTCCGGATGCAGAGCACTTTAAAGTGCTCTGCATCCGTTCGAACGCGGATGAGCCGCCCCGGCGCGTTCCGGGAGAGAAGCGTTCGCACGCTTCTCTCCCTGACAGCTGTCGGCACGCCTCCAGGGCCCGACTTGCCGGGCCGGCGATTGCGCCGGCGCGGCGAAGCCGGTAGACGGGACCCACCGAATCGGGGTTCCCCTTTCCGGCTGCCAGGGTCAGTGACCCTGGCAGATGGGACAGGGGAACCCCGATTCGGTGCGTCCCGTCTGTCGCCTCCGACGGCCGCCGGGACGTGGCTCCTTCCCGGGTCCGGCAGCCCCAATGGGGCTGCCGGACCCGGGAAGGAGCCACCAGCATCGGCGTCCTGTCACCCCTTTCTGGGGTGGCAGGAGGTCGATGTTGGGCTGGCTGGGGGCGAGGAACGCCTTGGGCGGCCGGAGCTCATCGCTCCGGTCCCCCAAGGGTCCCCCCCGCCCCCATTGAGGCCATCTGCGGGGCGCGAGTGCCCCGCAGATCAGCCACCCCCCCCAGTCCCCAAAACCCCCACTCCCAACCACCCTCCGGCCCGGATCGGGCCGATCATCGCGGTGAAGGTGCCCACAGCGGGGCACCTTCACCGCGAAGATGTTTTCCCCCCTCCCCCAGGGCCCTGGGAGGACGCGCATGCGAGCGATCACTTACCTCGTGGCCGTCCAGCGTCCAACTGAGGGTGGCATTGTGGGATCGCGCAAGACGCAGCCCACCTAGCCCCCCTATTGGACAAGCAGTTCAACTTAAAGTGAAGGTGTGACCAAGAGGTAACTCAACAACCACCCACTGTCCTACCACACACCGCCTACTTTGCTCTCTTCTTTAAAACATTAGGAGACACCCTATGAAAATTTGTATGCCTTAAAATACAAGGCATGTTGCATGATATAAAGGAAGGAACATTTCTCTTAGAAGAATGCTTACAATAATCTCTTTCCAATCAAAAGCTGTTCTAGTAAGTGAGTCATCTGTGGACATTTATTTCTCAATGCAGGTTCTGGGAGTTAGTGCATTTCAAAGGTTAACCACACCTCATATTTTAAGGTGAGAGAGAGGAGGCTGAGATTTGGGATGGTGCAAATATGGAAACTGCTTAGCAGGACAGGGTTTAATTGGCCTTGATTGAGAAAATCTTGGCCCTTTCTGCACTTGGCCTCATTCTGGACTATATCTCAGGTTAGCAATCTGCTGGCCACAAGCTAGTGCAGACTATGACATGTCTTATCCGGAGCCTTCTATTGTCTGCACTACCATGCCGATAGCTGGTGTCTATCCTGGGATATATTCCAGAATCAGGCCAAGTGCAGAAACACCCCATGTCTCCACTGTACTATTAGAGTATTTCTCTCTCAGTGAGCACATATTTCAATTTTCTCTTTAATCAGGATTTGCCCCTGCCAGGTAGGGATGAGCGAAAAATGTTTGTCACCTTCACAATTAATATGAATGACAGATGTTAGAAGCTTCACATTTGAGTCAAATATTGGCTGTATTTGAAGGCTGATATTTGCATGCAAAGTGAGAGCTTTTGTTCACATCAGATTTGCATCACTTTTGCATCGGATTCAGAGGCACAACTGGTGGTTGGCAGGGATAGGAGATCCAGCAGCCAATCCAAATGACATATTTGCACTCCTTTGGAACAAACTAAAATAGTTAAATACTAATAATTGAATGTGGGGAGCCAAAGTCCATGGTACATAATTATGTTTTTCATAACTTTCTGAATGTTAATACACACCTCAGGGAGGAGACTATTCCACAGTCTGGGGGCTAGCACCAAGAAGGCCCTATCTCAGGTCCCCACATGCTCAACTAGTGAAGAAGGTAGTACAACCAAGAGGGCTTCCCCTACAAATCTCTAGGTACAGGCAGGTCAGTATGAAGGTATTTCTTTAGATATTTAGGACACAAGCCATTTGGACCCTTATGCATCTATTTTAAGACTGGTGTAACCTGCCTCCGGCCAGCTATTCCAGTCAGCAGTCTAGCTGTTGCATTCTGCATTAGCTACAGCTTCCAAACTGTCTTCAAGGGCAGCCCATGGAGAATGCACTGTAACAGTCCAATCTGGAAGTTAACAGGGAATGGATCACTGTGGCCAGGTCATCTCTTTCCAAAATGGGCCATAGCTTGTGAATCAGCTGTTGCTGGGAAAAAGCCTTCTTGGCCACCACCTCTACCTGAACTTGACAGTACACCTTAGATGGCTCTTTAGAGAAGAAGATATTTATCCTTTTGGTCTCTACTTCTCTAGCATATCCCTCCAGCCTGCTGGTGAATGCCATAAGCCTTTGTTTTGCAGTTTCAAGGGCTGGGGTTATTGACATGTATATTCCTAGAAAGTTGTGATCCCTTCTTGATCTTTTAGGGTGTTTCCGCATTGGCCGCCAGAAAACGGATGAAACAAAATCTGTTTCCTGGCGATCCGTCCTCCAGTGGATCTGTCCGAAATAGAGATGGATCTGAGGTGGGCTCCCACATCTGCACATGCATGGGGAGGACGGATCCTGAGGGCCGTATCTTCTGGGTCCTGTGCAGAGGCTGCAGAACCCATTCCTGAAGGCAGCCAGCCTGCCACACTGCTGACACTGCCCCCAGAGCCATGGGATTGGAGCATTCAGCTGCCAGTCACCATGTGTTTCTGCTGTGTGTGGCACATGGGGGAGGGGCTCTGGAGGCAGCCCAGCCTGCTTCTGCCCTTCCCAAGATGGCGGCCATTGGCACGTCCATCTCCTCGCCTCTCGATGTGCGGAAGCATCCTGCTTCCAAATGGATCAAGTCAAGGGGATGAGTTGAAGACCTAATTTTCCAGGTCTTCATGGAGACCAGATCTTTCAGTGGTGAGACCCCATTAGGGTCAGATCTCGCATGCTGGTGTGCAGAAGCAGCCGCCTCAAAGGGTCCCGGATGTGTCCTCCAGTGTGGAAGGTAAGTTTTCTATGTGTTCTGTATTTGTCTTCAATGTGTCCTTAATGGGGTTTCCACAGCCAGTGTGGAAACACCCTAACACTCATAGGGCGCATCCCTATGCATGTTTTGGTTTGAATCGAAATTGGGTTTGGCAAGGTGTATCCCCATGCATTTTAGATTTGGTCCGATTCCTGTGGACCAAATCACCCAAATCAGGACCAAACCAGCACCAAATTTGATACTGGAAAAACCAGGTCTGGGCACAGTTTGGGATTTGGCATGCATTGCTTTTTGAGCCGAGATTGTGCAGGGGGATTATTTGGGGAGATTGGTGCTGGCATCCATTGGAGGTGGGGTTTCATGTCCTGTGCTTGCTGTTCCTGCCCTGTGCATTGGAGATTGTAACCGCTGAGATTTTTTGGGAGTAAATGGTGTTAAAGCCGAAATGATGAGGGGGGTCGAATGGCCTTTGCTGCCCCATGAGACTCTTATACAAGTATTCCACCCCCCATTTCCTGATCGCCAAGGCAGGCACAATAATGGCTCGATTTTTCTCCATTTTAAGCTTGCTGGGTGTTCTTGTGTTTCCTGAGTGGAGTGGAGGTGTGCAAAACTGCTCAACCGCTCAACTGCTGCCAAAACTCGTAGTGGGTTTGGTTTTT
The DNA here is from genome assembly GCA_023333525.1 of Aspidoscelis tigris stejnegeri. Classification (NCBI taxonomy): domain Eukaryota; kingdom Metazoa; phylum Chordata; class Lepidosauria; order Squamata; family Teiidae; genus Aspidoscelis; species Aspidoscelis tigris. Next base: position 102,706,765 of record JALMGA010000001.1, read on the forward strand.
TAAAAAAAATATTATTTTTTTCGTTCAGTCCTGGCTTCTGTACCACTAAGGGAGGGATGCGGCATTTTCAGCGGGTGGCACAAGGGTGGGGTGATGCGAATCTGGCTTCCAATGAAGAGAGGGGGCAGAAAGGAGATGGCCCTGCTCCCATGTGCATGTTATGCATGCGGACGGCTGAATCCACACCCAGCCCAAGTTGCTGAGCATGACATGGGGATGGGAAACGTTTGATCTCGGTCTCGCACCAGGTCCAATGCATGCCCAATCGGACCCAAACGGCTTGCATGCGGATGCGGCCATAGTGAGTTGTGTCAGCTTACTTGTGTTTGGCTCTTGTTTTGATTCCCAGCCCTACCTTCTAAAGGGAACCTTGTTTGTTATCATCACTTGAGTCCTCTCCTTGTAAACAGGGATCTCAAGAATCACTAATGCTATTGTATATACCAATCTGTTGCTTTCAGCTATGGTGGGAGCTGGGATGGTTTGTACCGCTGCACTGGCATTTGCTAGGCTTTGTTCCAGGCTTAGACAATCTAGTGCAGGAGTTAAAAATAGCAATTTTGTCTATGATATTCTTATCTCAGTAGCTGTGCTTGCAACATGGATAATGCTGATGAGGATGTCTTTTCACCTTTTTCTGTGATGTAGGCTATATTTCTCAGACTTCACCAATATTACTGTGATTTGGACATGCTTCTTGTAGCCTGTCAGTCTCCAGCTGTGGCAGCACTTTCCTCTTGATTATATTTGAGCATTGAGTAACCAGCTGCTTCATATAATCCCTCTCACTGGGCTTGCTATTATAGTAACATTCCAGCGAGTCCAAATTCTTTTGGTTCATCCTAGAGTGGTTTGTTCCAGTAGCCCACTAGTCCTCCAAGTGTCCAGGTTCCTCAACATCTAGTTCAGAAATTTTTAATCAAGATGATGTCCAAGGTGGCATGACTCTATTCTTCACATGTCCACCTCTTGAGTGGACATGTGGAGCATCAGAGGTTGTGCCTAAGGACACTTACTGGAGGGAAGTTCTGACAGCTATCCTTAACCACTGCACTATCCATATAGCATTATATATATATTATTTTTTAAAAAAATTCAATGAGAAGTCTGCAGAAGTTTTTTTAAACCTGCATTTGGAATAAGAAATAGAGGAAAATAACCTAAATAATCAAAATGCATTCTCTTTATAATTAGAACTGGGACATGGAATGGGTGAAGTGATACTCATTCTGAAGCTGAAATAAAAATATACTTCATTTCACACTTCCCCTTGATTTCATTTACCATACTATCAAGATCTGAATGATTTGGACTTGTTTGTACATTTAGTTTACTTCCTAAAACTTGTACACTTGTTATTAACAGCTCAAATGAGCCAATGGAACAAACCACTCATGGACGAATCAAGAGCAGACGAATGCACTGGGGTGTTAAAAAATGGGTGAGCCAGTCTAGCTGGACTCTTATCTGGAGGTCTCCCAGTTCAATTCCACCATCCAGCATAAAGCCAGTTGGGTGACCTTGGAAGACACATCATTTAACAGTGCCCAGCTCTCTTTCTGAGCTCTCACAGTCTCACCTACCTCATGGGGTTTCTGTTGTGGGGAGAAGAACAGAAGGTTTGTCATCCACCTTGAGTCACCTTAAAAGGGTGAGAAAAGAGGGATATAAAATCCAACATTTCTCCTCCTCCTCCTCCTCCAATAGATCCCAGAACAAACACTGGAAATCTCTCTTCAGATGAGGGCATTCCTAGGAATAGCTAAGATATCCCTCAGGACCCTCAAACTTCCAGGTTTAGATAGAAGACCTGAGATTGGAGTAGACATACCAAGTAACCTCCCCTAAGGGATGTCTTGATGGTAACTAAAAATCAAATAAGGTGTGATAACAGCAAATCCAGTCACTCCCTCTGCAATGCAGATCTCTGGGTGTGAGCCGGTTTGGCCTAGTGGTTAGGGAGCTGGACTTTTATCTAGGAATACTGGGTTTGATTCCACCCTCCCCCATGAAGCCAGCTGGGTGACCTTGGGCTAGTCAAAGCTCTCTTCTGAGCTCTCACAGCCCCACCTACCTCGCAGGGTGTTCTGTTGTGGGGAGAAGAATAGCAAAGCTTTGTCAGCCGCTTTGAGTCCCCTTAAATGAGTGAGAAAAGTGGGGTAGAAAAGCCAACTCTTCTTCTTTTTCTTCTTCCGCATTTGCTGCTGAAAAACAGATCAAAGAAGATCCGTTTCTCAGTGATCCCAGCTCCAGAGGATCCGTCTCCAATAGGGATGGATCCAAAGGGCTCTCGCAAGTCTGCACATGCATGGGGAGGCTGGACCTGGCCGGATCCCCTGGGTGCTGTGCAGAAGCCACAGCACCCATTCCAAAAGTCAGGCGGATTCCCACGCTGCTGATGCCGCCCCAGAGCCATGGGACTAAAGCAGTCAGCTGCCAGTCACCATGCGTTTCCGGCGGCGTGCAGGGGAGGGGCTTCCAAGGCAGACTGTCCTGCTTCTGCCCCTCCCAAGATGGCAGCCGCACATCAACATCCGTCACTTCGCCTGTCCATGTGCGGAAGTGTCCTGCTTCCACATGGATCCCTGTGAAGGGACGGATTGTAGACCTTCATTTAGATCCGGCTTTCGGCGGTGAGACCCGATTCAGAGACAGATCTTGTGCACCGAAATGCGGAAGTGGCCGCCTCCTCGTGTCCCTAAAGAGGTCTGCAATCTGGACGGTAAGCGTTAATGTGTCTTATATGTGTCTTTATTGTCTGTTTAAACTGGTTTCCGCAGCCAATGTGGAACACCCCTGTTTCGCACAACTAAAACCACAATAAGCCAGTAATTCCCACCTGTGGGAAACTAGGGGTTGGGGAGGTACAGGGCCTTCAGCTGCTTCCAAACACTGTGCAAATAGCTTGCTTGCAAAGGATATCAAAGGTATTAGGGATGTACACGAATATTCATAACATTCATTTTTTGGATGAATTCGGAAATTCGTATGCAAATTGAATGTTATGACATTCATACATTGACATTCATATGAATACGAATGTTTCAAAACATTCATATTCAGAACATTCATGAATTGGGAAGGTGAGAAAGCATCTGTGCCTTCTGCAATGGATCCAGAATGAATTTGACACGCCGATGCATTTTGGTAGGGAGATCATCCTCCCAATGTCAAGTAAAGGGAGCCACAGAGCTGAAATTGTTGTGTTATATTAATTCAAATACATAACTGTGTTAGTCTGGATCAGTATTAACAAGGGGGTCTAGTAGCACCTTAAAGGGTAACAGAGCAAAGAAGTTGTTATTTTAATTATTTGGGATTGCATTAAATATCTTGCTGATGGGATAAATGCACAACTGAGACACAGAAAGCCCTGTGTTAGAAGGGACAATTACACATACTGAAGCACAGCTTTTACCCTGCATGAAAACAGTGGGTGCAGTTTGTTTTTGTCAGCAAAGGAACACGAAGACAAGGTTTACAGAATACATCTTACTTGTAACTTACTCCCTGCTGTTTGTTCTCCTGGGCATTTTACTCCTGAACAATGAAAGTGTTTCCAGCTTGGGGGTGGGGTAAAGGCAACTGAGACTCTGATGAGGTAAGGCTTTGGTGGGCAGAAGGTTGTTCTTTCCTCTTCGTGCAGCAATTTTGCTATTAACAATGGAGCTCTATCCTCCTCCCTTTTGACCCGATTAGGGTAGATCTATGTTTAAACATCTGGTTTGGCTCTCATTTATTCTCAAGATAAAATGCTGAAAGGAAGAGACATCATTTAACAGTGCACAGATTTTAGGCAGCGAACCAAGTTCTGAACAATTTAATTGATCAGAGGCCTAAATTGTACTAGATTATCAAATCAAGGGGAGGCATGGAAGGCAGTGTATTTTCAGTTCAGTACCCAGAATGTAATAAGTCTGTTACTTCATTCATTCCATGTCTCAGCTTGAGTTATGAAGAAAAGGGCATGTTTCCTCCCTAGGATAATTTTCCATTTTTAACCGTTTCTAAATTCTGTCAAACAGCTGTCACCAAGGAATAGTGCTGCCAATTTATCACTCAAATTGAAACTTGTAAAATGCAAATGTGAGGAATTATTCTACTTATCCCAAAGCAATGGGTGAAAGAAACAACTGTTTTGAATTCTGTACTATCTAAGCAAATGACTCTTCTATATAGTTCCCAATATTGCCTGTATGTATTTGCTGGCTAATTATGCTGGCAGCCCACCAAACTTCCAGCAAACTTATATGGTCAACATTATTTATTACTTTATAAAATTTGCATAATGCTTGCTATTTTCAGATCTCCAAGGAGTGTGCAGGAAATAAAATATACTTTTAAAGGAAAATGAAGGGAGGGAAATCAATAGCAGTTGTGTGGTAATTGATCAGCAGAGCAATTAGGAAACAGGAAAGCCTGAATAAACATTTTTTTTTACAAGGCTGAGAAACACTGCACATTTAACTTGGGCCCTTTCTGCACTGGGCTTTGTTTCTGGATTATATCCTGGAATAAAGATTTGCCATCCACATGTAAGGCAGATTACAGCAGGCCCTTCTGGGGCCTTTCTGCACATCCCATCCTGTCTGGGAGACAGGAATAATAGCACACTCCCAATGCTAGTGCATGCCAGCTTCCTCTCCACATATCCGAATACTTACCCCAAGCTGAGATGCTTGTCTGCATGCTGTCCTCTTGGGTCCAGACACCACCATCTTGGGTCTTGACGTTGGCATTACTGCGTGTGTACTGATGCCGTCACCAGGATGATGGCGGCGTGCTGTGTACGTGCTTTTGAACTTCTGAGGTACCAGTGTGTTTGTTATACTCTCTCTCAGCTTGGCTTCATTATCATTCCTCCAGTCAATTAGGTAAATTCCAATTCATCCTTTGAGAGTTCTGAATACACATATTTTTGTTGTCTCAAAACAGAATTCAGCAAAATATCAGCATTAATGGTCTCTCCAATGGCCAGGATAGGTATGGCTTCGGACGTGTGTAGTTCAAGATTTCCTACATCACCACTAGTGGACTTTGGAGTACCTTCTGGAATGGCAGGAGATGTTTCTGTTATGGAAACACCTCCAGCAAGTGCAGATGGTGCTTCCCAGAAGCTACTACTTGGCTGTGCACTAGCAGGCCAAGTGCTAATTGGCCTCTGGATTCCAATCTTTTGTTAGCAACCACAATGTCCCAGAAAAAGGCTGCATCACCATGATGTGAGATCACAGTTTCTGCTAGGCCCAAGTACTTGTTCTGGCACCAAAGTAAGGCCTTCCTGTTGCACATCTCACCTCCTTACAAACTGCACAGCTTCTTCCCTGGTTTTGAAGGGACAGCATGGCCTTATTTAGCAATGTGCTAGAAATGGTCAGAAGATAAGACATTTGCGGTATGTCCCAAAATATTGCTGTGTGGACTGTGGCATAGATAGGCTGCATGTGTGGCTACTATCCATTTTGATGACAGAAGGATGTGGGCCTGAGGTCACCAGCACTCTCAGGGTGGTTCTTCCCATTCTGCAGGAAGAACAGGCCCAAGGGTGCTTGCTAGCCCTCAGTGGTATGTTGAATGCATCTTTCTTTTGGGCCAGGTCTACCTCCTGCTTATAGAAGAAGAAGAGTTGACTTTTCTACCCCACTTTTCTCACCCATTTAAGGAGACTCAAAGCAGCTGACAAAGCTTTCTGTTCTTCTCCCCACAACAGAACACCCTGTGAGGTAGGTGGGGCTGTGAGAGCTCAGAAGAGAGCTGTGACTAATCCAAGGTCACCCAGCTGGCTTCGTGAGGGAGTGAAGAATCAAACCTGGTATTCCCAGATAAGAATCTAGCTCCCTAACCACTAAACCAAACTGGCCCTTATACATGCTGCCACATACCTCTTGGTCTTACTGTTGTTGTTGTGTTGCGTTTCAATCCCTGTAGCATAATCTGAATCACCTAAGTTATGAATGTCTGCAACCTTTGAGTTTCTGGTCTCACGAATTGCAAGCTAATTCTGTGCTTTGCACAGATGCTAGAATGTGATGCTTGGCTGGTAGAAACATCAAACACAACACTGGGATGACTCATCCATTTTACTAATTTATAAGAGCATCCTTCCTTGAAATCCCAGCCTAAAGTCCTAGGCTTTTCGTGTCTGAGAGTGAACGTAGCCTTGCAGCTAATAAAAATGACAGGATGATGCAGTGAATGCAAAATAGCTGAACTTCAACTTTTTGTGTGTGCGGTTTGCAAGTTCTGGTATTTTGTATTTGCAGTGTGCAGCCTCAGAAATCCCAAAGTCTCCCCTGCTTAAAAAGAAAAATAATTTAAAAAATAATAAAATTAGTTCTTGAAGCAAGGAATATTATAAAGTAGTAAAAAGCAGTGACAGGAGTAGATTTGTTCTGCCCTTCCAAAAAATGATCATTATAAATGATCGAGGCAGACAGCTGTACTGGGCAATTTGAGTGGCTTCACACGTATCAGAGATATCATCATTTGCATCAAATATGTCTTTTTAAAAATGCACTCCTGAAAATGTAAAATACCAGAACCCCAGTCTCTGTTATCTTCTGGTCTAATTCTAGAGGGTCACCAAGCTGGGGCAATAAGAAGTAATGATCTTCATGAGGGCTTTCTTTGGGACCCACAAAATGAACCTCCTTGCTATAAAATAGAAGCATTGTTGCCTTTTCTCTCTTGAAGCCTACATTTAATTTCATTATTCCATTCTATTTATATGTATCTCACTTTTCCAGATAAAAGAATGTTCAAGGTGATTTACAACAAGGGAATAAAATATGGTTGCAAGATGCACTATACAATAAACAATTATAGTACTTTAATAAACAGAAGAGACAAAGAAATACCTTTAAATAAATTTCAGGGGGAGAAAAGATAAATAGCTGCTTCTTTGGAGAAGAGCATCTGACATCTGTGGCTTTGGGGCAGAATCCCCAGGTTAAAAGGGTTCAGCCTGGCAGTTGCTACTGTGAATGGCAGCAGGAAGTTATAGCAGAGGAGCCTTATTCTTGTGAGCTAAGGGAGAAACAACAGAGGAAATCAAGGGTGACAAAGCAAACTGGTGCACCTACCCTGTCTGCTGAAGATGCTCGTGGCCCTGTGGGAATGGTTTAGAAGGTTGAGTCCTCCTGAAATTGTGCAATTTGAGAAACAAATCTGAAAACTCCACTGAATTGTGGATAGTGAAAAGTCACAAGAGACAGTTACCGTGGAAAAAGAAGACATTTTTGTACATATTTCTTTCTACTGGGGTGAGAAGTTTGGAAAGAAAAATAGCTAAAGTTTGATGCTATCTAGGGCATTCCTCAAAAAAATCCATATGTGTCCACAGGTCCTAGAAAAGTTAACAGTCCCTGTTCTCGAGTATACTGTTATCCCTTGCTATTCTGCCAAAATGGCACAGATAACCCAAACTCATGACAAGTGGAAAAAAACATGGTCATGAGTATTTTCCAATCCTTTTTCACCATCCCTACTCTGGAGAGTCCAACAACCAAGAACAAAAGTTTCTGGCTTTGGGGTTCTTGGGGGACTCATTTTGGCAGCACAATTTGGTGTACCACCACAGTGGGTCTCCCAGTAATCTGGAACATAGAGGTATGTGTCTTTGACATGCCCACATGATCTGGATTGCTTCCGCTAGCATGCTGGTGGGCCTGTTTAATCAGGTCCACTGCTATTCCATATCAGGTGCCTCCTGATCAGAATCTTGCTCTGTCTGGAGTGGGTGGGGCTTCTACAAACAAGTGACAGTGGAAAATATAAATATGACTTTTTTTGGCTTAAATATTCTAAAATGAACATTATTTGCACATTACAATGCTACTGATTTAAAAAAATATATATTTTTTCACAGATATCAGTATACTACTGTATATTTCTGCATTTGAATTTTTTAAAAAGCATGTATTTTTCTTCCTCAACACCTTCTGCCCCTCTTGTTTTTGGCTGAAACAGTCCACTCAACAAACTAATTAGCCTTCCTGTTCTGAACGCCAAGGGCCCAAGTGCTACTTCAAATCAGAGAAAGCCATTGTTTTTAGAGAATTATCCTTCCATTTTGTAGTTATTATCTGCCTTTGCAAATGAACATTGAGAGAATGGTGAGATAACGTTTGGGGAGGGAAGAAGGAAGGGTTAGATGCAAAGGTTTGGCTGGTGGGTGGGGGGAAATTATCCAAAGCAGGACAAAATAATGGAATGAAAAGGTTCTCTTTTTAAGCAGAGATAAATCAAAGCTGCATTCAGGCAGGAGGGGTACTTCGCAGGGGCTATGGAGCAGCTGTCAAAGGGTGTTTCCACATTATGCCCCCCCAAAGTGGATCTAATAGATCTGGTTTTTGGCAATCTGTCCTCCCGAAGATCTGTCACTATTTGTGACGGATCTGCGCATCCGCACATGCTGGGGAAGATGGATCCCGAGGACAGATTGGAGTGGGTGCTGTCCTCAGGCTTGTGCACCGCTCCCGGAGCTGGAGAACTGCAGCATGGAGCTGCCAGTCACTGCGTGCTTCCAGCTGTCAACAGGACAGGGGGTGTGGCAAAGGTGGTGGTTGTAGCCTCGGTGCCATGTCCCCCTCCCCTGATGGCCGCTGCTTTGCTGGGGGGAAGATGGCGATGCTGATCACCATCTCACCCTGCCTCCACTGCTCGGCAAAGCAGCCTCCTGGGGGAGGGAATCGGGCAACTGCAGAGTCACCGCCTAGATTCCCCCTGTCCCAGGAGGCTGCTCCGTTACTGATGGGGTGGCGGTAGCAGCGGCACCGGCGGTGGGCGAAGGAGGCACTCATGCCACCTCCCTCTGCAGCCTAGGTCTCCCTCCTCCCCCTTCCCAGAAGCGAAGCAGCCCCTGGGGGGAGGGGGGAGCTGGTGGCAGTGGAAACAGCAATGGCAGCCTCCTTCACCCCATGTGGCTGGGGTGAAGGAGGCTGCTGTTGGAGGGAGCGATGGAGAGAGAAGGCTTCCGCCGCCACTGCCTCCTCCTCTTCTCCTCTCCAGCGATCGGGCATCCATGTCAGGCGAAGACAAACTCCTGCCACCCACTGCCATGGCTGCCCCATACAAATGGTTGCCCCCACCTGTCATCAAAGCCCCATCAGCATGCGGGGAAGGGCTTCAGAAGCCCTGCTTCTGCCCTTCCCAAAATGGTGGGTGCCGGGAATCCGGCTCTTCCCCTGACGGTGTGCGGAAGCGTCCTGATTCTGCACACAATCAGGGGAAGTGACACATATAAGACCTGATTTTTTAGGTCTTACATTTAATCCGGATTTTGGCAGCAAAACCGGTTTTAAAAACCTGTCTTGCGCGCCAAAATGCAGACGCAGCTTCTGCAAAGTGTACCTAATCAGGTCTTCCATGTGGAACCCATTTAAGGTAAGTATCTTTAATCTTGCCTTAGTGGCAGTTAATCCGGTTTCTGCAGTCAGTGCAGAAACACCCAAAGTGCCACAGTTTTACAGTGCTCCACAGTCCTTGCGAAGTAAAGTCCGATGCTGTGAAGTAAACAAATGCTACTTACCTCAGCATCAGCTCTGCACTTTCCTGAGTCTTTGGGCAAGGTCTCCTGAGAGTTTGCCCTCAATCAGAGAGAGGCAGCTGGCCTATTAAAGAGGGAGGGGCTGACCACGTGGTCAGAAGAGCCTTCTGTGCTGCTTCAAAGTATTGGGACAATGTGGGGACGTTCTGTTTTCCCTGCAGAGCTCCTTTACTTTGCAGTAAGTAAGCTTTGCATTTTTATGTCTGGAGGCACTCTAAGACAAAAGCTTTCTCTATACCTGAGTCACTTCAATTCAAAATATGCTGCATCTTGCAATTCTTCCATTCTCTTTTGTGGCATGAGCTGTCATCCTACCTCTGGATAACATCGTATAGCAGTTAGCCCACAAGGGCAAATAGGCAGTGCATTGCCACACACAGTAATTATCCACTGCTCCCCTCTTTTCTATTCATGCATTGTGTTCAGTGCTCTTCTCCACTATATTCAGTAAGTTCAGTTTTGGTGGGGTTTGCACAGAGTTGGGCTGCATCCAGACCTGGATTATTAAACTTGATTATTGCATGGCCCTGCTGTTTAGGGGTAAAAATGTGTTTTTTCCTATTCAGGGAAACCCAGTGGTCAACATAGGAAAACCTACCTGTCTGGAAGTTCAGCAGCATGATATTTGCTGAATAGAATGGCACCCTGCACATGCCACACAGCCTAATCTGAGGGGAAAATGGCTGCTGCACATGTGTGGGGGCTAGCGTACACACACTTCTGGGTACTTCATCCAGGTTATTGTAATAGAAGAAGAAGAAGAAGAGGAAGAGTTGGTTTTTCTACCCCGGTTTTCTCACCCATTTAGGGGGACTCAAGCAGCTGACAAAGCTTTTCTATTCTTCTCCCCACAACAGAACACCCTGTGAGGTAGATGGGGCTGTGAGAGTGCAGAAGAGAGCTGTGACTAGCCCAAGGTCACCCAGTTGGCTTCATGGGGGAGGGCGGAATCGAACCCGGTGTTCCCTGATAAGAGTCTGGCTCCCTAACTACTAGACAAAACTGGCTCACCTAGATGTATGGGTGATGCCAGTGTGGAAGAAAGCCCTTTCCCTGAACACCCACTGTCTGGGCAACAAGCAGTAATTTCGGAGGACCTTTACTCTGGAATATCACTAAAAAGTGCAATTTTTTTGGAGACCTCTGGAGGCCGTCTTGAACTCTTTATTCCATCTTACCTAACATTGATTCTGCCCTTAACTTGCCTTGCTGCCTTCCTCCACAGCAACAGTAGGCTAGACACCAATACATGTATCCCTTCTGAAATGCATATATGTATCCTGTGCAGTGGACTAGTTACGGAGTGAGCTGTATATCTCAAAATATTCCAAATGCCGAAGAGTGAGAATTTATATGATGTTCCTGTATGTGCTATTTTCTTATCGTTTCTCCTATTGAATTTGACCTTTTCATTCCTGCAGCACCTTGAGCTGGCATTTTCAATGAATCTTTCATTACATACCCATGATTTCTTCCTTGAATTGGTTAGAGCCAATTTATATTACATTAGTATCCAAGTAGTGAAGACCTTACACTTAAAATACTGAAACGTCTGTCTTCCATCACGTTGCGTAGATCATAGCGAAGTTTCACTCCCCAGACTGCTTAATGGACCATCCTCACTCAGAATATCCAGCCAACAGTAACTTCAGATGATTTTTAAAAATTAATGAAGACTAAAGCACCTGCAAATAAGTCCATATGTCTGTAGAAGGAGTGCTTCACATCCTGTGCTAGAATTTTGAAAAAGAAAATCCAAAGATATTCTATTTCAGTTTTGTGCTTCACATAGTCCGCCTATACACAGAGAATTTCTAAGGAACCAAAATGGATTTTTGCCATATACGGCATTTTTCCATAAGGCTGTTTCCTCAGGGCTTGACACTTGCACAAGAATTTAAGTTTGAGTGATGCTTGCAGGAGGTCTGACACATAACACTGTCTCTAGTTGGAAACATAGCCTTAAATAGCAAATTATTTCAAATTTTCTTTGACAAATAAGACAAAATAAAGTGAAACAAAAGATGTACCATGCAAAGGCATTTTTATCCTTGTTTTTCTTGGCCTTCTTACTGTTTTGTTCCTATTTTTTCCTGCTCTGCGCATATGATTTAGATGTTATTTTTATTGTTTAGCTCTTAAAATGATATTATTTCAGAAGGTCTCCCAACCCAACTCCACTGAGAAAAGTGTAAGCTGTAAAACAATAGAGATTTCAGTAAGTGATTTTTTCATGAAAAACTGTTCTATACTGATTTAAAGTTTGTGCATCAAAAAACCCCTCTTTTAATTTTCTTTTATTCACTGTAAGATACCAAGTACTTGTTCATTATCAGGCTTCATCTAGTGCTGTTTCTGCACCTACATGAGTAGAGTGTTCCAGCAAGGCTAGGGAAAGGCGGCCATACTGGAATAAACCATCCACATTTGAAGGGCTGCCCTAGGACAGCTGCTGTGCCATCCATAAAGATCCCACAGTCTTTGGAGCTGGCCTTCAACAACTCCAATAACCCAAGAATGTATAAGAATATAGGTTCCGGGCCTACTGAGCTCCAACTTGGTGATGCAGCTTGATGTGCCACTAAGATGGGTCCTCCACTAACCTGGAACAAGGAGCTATGGCCTCTTCCTCACATCTTCCTGTTCTGTTCTAATGACCCCTAGTTTGCCAGTATAACTTTTTTTTTTAAATCTATTGTCATCCTGATCTAGAGGGACATTTTGGCTTCTTAGGCAGGCTCCAGTGGGTTCCCTTAAACTGGTCCACCATACAGAAAAAAGGGCGCAGGACCCCTTTGATGACCTGTTTAAAGATAAATGTGGAGATACCCTTGATGGACAAAAGAGGCCTCCTGAGAGAGGCCCCTAGGTTGTGGCAACCACGTGTTGCCATGCCAATTGGGCCCACATAGAACCTCAAGGTTGGAACCCCCAGTAAAGCTTTAAAAAAAATCACTCCAAGGATGCTTCCTGCCCTTGTATGGCTACCACTGTGTGAAGAGCCAGTGACAGTGGGACAGCCTATATTTGTCATTTTTCACTTTTCTGTTCTAAATAAGGACGTGCACAATTTTTTTTGGGTGCAAGAAAATTTGCATTCATTTGAATAGATACCCTTAGAATGTATTGGGATTTGAATCTGATATGAACGTTCAGTCCTATATGAATCCCATATCAGTGCATACAAATGGATATGAATCCCATACAAAGCTTCATACGAATGTATCAAAACATTTGATTCAAATTTAAATGTCAATCTTCAAATGTGCCAACATTTGATTTCAATACTATTCAGCCAAATTCATAAGAACTCTGAGTGTTATGAATATTCATGCACATCCCTAGTTCTGAACTTAATTATGTTGGACAGAAATCTGGAGACTATGAAACTTTAGTTTTGTAGCCTTGAGGCCTGGAAGGATTCCACCAGCCAAGTGGCCCTTTTATAGAGGATGAAGATTCTGCCTCAGTTTTTTGATACATCCGGTGTTAACAAATTATCCCATCCTGGGCACTGTAATTTTAAATTTGCTTTAACTTGATCTGTGGCCCTCTCTGCATTTACTTGTTTAATCTGAATCAAGGAGCTACTTAATACATCTTATGCATAATAGTAGAATAGATCTACATCAGATAAATGAGGTGTACATCTGTGGTAGCACTCTTTAGCACACATTTGCTGTTCTAAAGCCCACTCAGTGCAGATGCCTGTATCTGGTTGATCCAGATCTAGCTAATCAGGATCTAGCTAATCCGGATTAACTGAAGTAAGTGCAGAAAGGGCCTTTGATTTTAAATGCATTTGTGTTTAATTGTTGCAGCCCACCCTAAGAACTTGGGGTAAAGGGTGGGAAATGAGTGTAAATCAATAAATAATATGAATCTACAGTTCTGTCTGTGTCAGTCAACTAGTTATGTTATTTCTAAAAAGAACTGGAAAAGTTTTATTGATTTTCCCCAGTGAGAACAACTTTTATTTTATTAAGAAAAGTTGATTTTTGTTTTGAAGTTGTATTGATTTATGTTGGATGACTTTTTGACACTATAAATCTGTATAATCCGAAATTGATTGGGATGCAATTCTCTTAAGGAGTGTGGGCTCATTGCAGACTTTCCCCTTCAAAATACCACACCAGAGCTGAAAAATATAAATAATTCTACAGTGCTGTGATCCAAAACTGCAGTGTAGCCATTTTAGTGTACAAGTTGTTAACAGGCAAACTAAGTTTTGTTCAACCAAGCCTGTAACATAATTATGTATTAACCACCAAGAAAACATTCTTTATTCTTACAGGCCTTAAACAAGCACCTGGCAATCCCAGGCAGTTCCTAGGTATGTCTGTGCAAATATAACTTCTAAGGGTCTCAGTGCAAAGAAGAGCTTCTACTGTGGTGAAGTCACACATAAATGAGAAATGTACATGCCATCCTGCCTCCCATGCATCCGCAAACTTACCCAAAGTACAGACATGTGTCTGGACACCGCCATCCTGTGTCCAGATGCCGCCATCCTATGTCTGGATGTTGGCGCTAGCACACATGTGCCGTTACCAGGACGATGACACATTGTATGCCAGGTACCTGAGATGCCAGTATTTCTTTGCACTGTTGCATCAACCAGTCATGGGCAGTGATGCAGTTCCAGTTGCTAAATTTGTTTTGGGGAGGAATGCATTTATAGATTTGCATTGTTGCACACCAGTGCCTTTTCTTTTCTTTTTGCTTCCCTCCATAAATGTGCTAATACAGTGTCTATTCTCTTCCTCCCCACAAGTACACTCCCCCCCCACCGATGAATGTTCTTTTGTGTAGGAACAAATGAATAATATAGACAGTTTTGAGAAGGAGTTTATAATGGGGAAGGGTGGGAGTAGAGCAAGTCTGTATAGGTCTGCAGGATGATGTCAGAATTAGGTTATAGCCAATCTAAGAAACCAGAGCATGACCCTCAGTTTAGGACCAGAATTAGGAGGACATTAGGAGAACATTTCAGGAGGCAGGACCAAGAAGACAACTATACATCAGGAGTGAAGGAAAACACCTGCTGGTGTTCCTTATCAGGAAGTCCACTAAGAGCTTCCCTTCAACATATTAGTATGGAATATGGGGGACCTGCTAGTATGCTCCATCCAAACAGATTGAGGCCGTGTCTTCACGGCAACCTTATCTCGGATTCAAAACGTTTTCAGTCCTTGGAGTCCACACGGCAGTTTGCCTTAACACGCTTTTCCCGTGTTAAACCACCCCAAAGTGTGGTGAATCTCAATCCTGATTTCAACAGGTCTCACTCCGGATCGTGCGCTTGAAACGTTTTACATTTTTTACTGTGTGGACAGTACAATTTTAAGGGATGAGAATCCATGTTTAGGGTTTCCCTCTCCCAATAGCTTGCTTCCAAAGACAGTGATTTCAGTGTAAAAATCCACTTAATAGGGATCGCTACACTGTAGCGATGGAACCACTTCACGCCTTGATGGTTGGAGTAACAATGTTGCAATTTTGTGCAATTCTAGTTCTTTGGAGTTCTGACTTTAGAAAGGGAAAGGGATGAAAGCAGCTGAATGTGAATGTTTAAAGCAAAGGGGCTTTAGTTGCTGCCACTGCTGTGTGCCCTGAGCAATGGGGAGAGGAGGGGAAAGAATCGCTGGCTGGCTGCCCGCTGCCATTTTTCCTCCATCCATGGAAGCGCCAGCCACCCAGTTAGGCTCGGTGAAGGGGTCCCTTATGGGTGGCACGTCCATGCCAGAAGGAAGAGGGCAGAGCAGCCCAAAAAAGTGGCTTTTAAAAAGTAGCCACTTGAGTCCCCCCCTTGAGTCACATACGCCACGTAGGATCCTCAGAATCCGGATCGAATGCAATTAAGTTAAAAGTAATGGGAACAGGCAAATTCGCGTTTGCATCCAGTTCTATTATTTCGGTTTAGGGAAAGCAAAATAAGCTTGCTGTGGGGATTCTCCCTGAGAGTGATCAAGATCAAGAAATACTTGATCTGGATCACCAGAAGACCCTGATATCAAAGTCTATTGGTGTGCTAGTGGGTCCTAATTTGGAACACAGATGTGCAGAAAGTTCATAATTCTGTGTTCTAGTTACAGGGGGATCCATTGCACAGGCACACTTTATTGCACTACTGAAATGGGCCTCCTGGGTTTCTGAGGTCAGGAACTTTTGTTCCTGCCCATCAGAGCTCACATGAGTGTTGGGGCCAGCAGCGGGCTAGGTTGGAACATGCTATTGCCATGCAGGTGGCACTGTTCTGGTCCAGAGTAATCTGCTCCAGCTTTGAGATGTATCACTCAGTTCCTAATCCTCTCTTATGGATCTGCATAGGTAAGGGTTAGGCTAGAGTTTCAAGTGCTTCTTGCACTAATTCTAAATACCAGAGGCCTATTTACATGAGGACCTCCTGAATGCATGTAGGCTGTCCTGGGATGGAGCATTCGCCCTGAGGGTTGTAGAGCACAAAATCGTGCTCTACACCCATTCCCAGCCATCCTGGGACATCCCACAGCTGTTCAGGATGGAAGGCATTTGCATGCTCTGTCCCAAACAACTGCGGGCCCCTTCCCCAGCTGCTGCCATTGGGTCAGGTTTGAGTAGGGTGGACAGACCTGTCTTGTCCCTTCCCTGGGTTCCTGCTTGCTCTAGGTGACACGATTGGGTCACCTAGGGCCCACAGGAATCCCCTGAGCACCCTCCCGGGCCACGGCCTCCCTGGAGACTTGCACGCATGCCACTTGCCTTTTTGTCACCAAGTTTGAACTGATGCGGCCCAGCCAACGATGTTGTATGTCTGTGTGTGCCACTGGCTCTGATTGGTCAGCTACCATGCGTTGGTAGCTGGCCAGTCAGAGCTGGTGGTGCGCGCATATGCACAACGCAGCTGGCTGGGCCACACTAGTTTGAACCCGGCCACAAAGAAGCAAGTGGCGTGCATGCACACACGTCTCTGGGTAGGCCACGGCCCAGGGGGTGGGTGCCCGGTGGCTTCCTGTGGACTCTAGGTGACCTGATTGCATCACCTAGAGCGTGCAGGAAACCAGGGAAGGGACAGGACAGGGCTGCCCACCCCTGGGTCGAACCTGATCCAACGGCAGCAGGCCTGGGAGGGTCGTCCCGGCCTCACACCCACCTTTCCGGGCTACGCCATGCTGGGGCAGATTCTGCATTTGCACCTAGAGAGGTAAGGATGCGTCCCCATGCATTCCTTACCTACCTAGGTGTGAATGGGGAATGCGTCCCCACATGGCATAGCCTTCATGTAGTAAAGCCGTTCGGCTGTAGCGCGAAAAGGCCTCTGGTCACTTTACAGCAGTGGTTCTCAACCTGGGGGTTGGGACCCCTTTGGGGGTCGAACTGCCCTTTCAGAGGGGTCGCGACAAGTCTCCCAACGGCCTTCCCTCCCATTTCCCAGCTGCTCTACCCCCATGGTTGGGGGTCTCCACAACATGAGGAACTCCATTAAGGGGTCGTGGGATTAGGAAGGTTGAGAACCACTGCTTTACAGCTATTCCCAGATACAGGCCCCAGTCCACTATCCTCTCTACTCCATCTGAACAAGGCTATAAAAAGTCAAAAAGATTTATTAAGTAAAAATTACTTTGGGTAAACATAAAAAAAAATCTTACCACACAAACAATAAAATACTTCATACAGGTTAGAGGCTTCGTATAGCTTCTGGTCTCCTTTGTCTCCTCCATCTCTTTTTCAGCTGATGAACAAGTTCCTCCTTCTCCTCAGCTAATAGTGATTTCAGCCTCTTTTATTAGCGAAGTATGATGTTTATTGTTTTACCATGAACATTTTTGGCATCTTTTCCTGGAAATCTGTCTTCTGGTCATTCCTGGCTCTTCCCTTTTGCTGCATAGCCATAACTTTGCCAGATTCTTCCTCATGGTCTTTCTCTTTTAACTCCAGCTAAACTCCATTTATACCCTCAAGAGGGATCCAAAGGATTACCAAGCAACTGCGTGCTGTTTACCCAGTCAATCAGGGATTCCTGTCTATTAAGGACCAATCACCTTTCAGACACCGACTGCAGTTTGACTTTAAGATCGAAAGAGATCCTTCCCTCTCAGTCATTTTACCTTTTAACCTTCCCCCCCAATCTTTTCTTCCAGATCCAAAACATATTATTCCTGCCACATAATGCCTTTAACCTCAGCCTTTAACTATCAGTCATACTTAACCTAAGGTAAAATTTCCAAACAGCACAGAATGCAATTAAGCCAAGCCTTACATACAGTATAAATAACAAATATCAATGTTAGCCATGCAGTTATTTGACACATCACTCAAAGCACCATTACGGAGCACATCTAACCGGCAATTACCAGGCTCCTGGGAGGGAACTTGCATCTTTATCTCCTGCTCCCTTGTCTTTGGGGATCCTACAGAAGTAATGTAAAGTGGGATTTGGTGTATCACAAATTCACATTTATTTATTTATTTATTTATTTATTTATTTATTTATTTATTTATTTATATTTTTAGTTGGTTAGTTGGTTAGTTGGCTGGTTGGTTGGTTAGTTAGTTAGTTAGTTAGTTAGTTAGTTAGTTAGTTAGTTAGTTGTTTGTTTGTTTGTTTGTTTGTTTGTATTCTGCCCAGGGTGAGTCACAACACATAATAAAACAATCACTAAGGCTGTGGTCACACCTAAGGTTTAATCCAGCTTCAGTCCCCCTTCAGAGTGAGAGAACACACCAGCAAAGTGACCAGTAATTTTCTTTCCACATTATCTATTCCCCAAAGGTGAATTTTCTGAATTATTTAACACTGAAAGAAAACAGTTTGTAACTTTCCTGATGTATTCTCTCACTCTGAAAATGGACTGAAGCTGGATTAAACCTTAGGTCACCCTCTCTCTCTAGCACTACAATCAGAAGAACTAGAAATCAAAGGGGCTTTTTGCACTCTTGATTTGTCACAAAGGTCTGATAATATGTAGGATACATCGGGAGTCTGCACCTTGCAATGCCCAAAGTATCCAAAACTTACCTGGTTCTAGAGAAAGCAATCAGTGCTTGAATAGTGGCGATTGCCTCAATTCCTTTGGCAAATAGTGGACATGCACAGTGCTCCTGCTGCACTGACCGGACAGTGCAGTGCACAACTGCGGCTGCAGCACTGTGTCCCCGTCCCCTTCACCTGGAAGAGGTGTGAAGGAGTCTGTGTGAGAGCATACTGGCCCTGTCCCAGAAATGCCTGTTTATAGCTGTGGAGCATGATTTCATGTTCTACCACCATCTCGGGTGGGGGATAGTCCAGGATGCATTGAGATGCTTCCAGGATGGAAGCATTTCTGCTAAATGCAGGGTGCTCCATCTCAGAGCATCCCTGGACTTCACCAAGTACAAACAGGCCAAAAGATTTGGGTGAAGAGGTATGTTTTAACCAGGATCTGAAACCATCTAAAGTTGATGCCTCCTGTACCTTAACTGTTGATATAAAACATAAGAATCTTATCATAGCTTTGGCCTTCTCTTCAGGCAAGCATCTTTCACTGGAAGAGAATTCTAATGAAAGAAACTGCAGACAAGATGCAAGCAACCTTCATGATGAGAAACGCAGCATTGTTACAAGGTGCCCTCAGACATTGGCTAAAACCCATGATGCTTTTGGGACTGTATTGGGAATGCCACACTTAATTGTGGCATTTCCGGTGTAGGCCCGGGATACTGAGGCAACATCCCATAATATCAGTATTATGGGAAATTCTGTACCTTGTAAAAGAAGAATTGGCTTTTATACCCGCTTTTCTCACCCTTGTAAGGAGACTCAAAGCTGCTGAGAAACCTTCCATTCTTCTCCCCACAACATTTCCATTTTTCCTTTGCCATTTTTATTTGTATACTCTCTTTGCAAAAGGAAATTTTGCCCAAGGCAGTTTACAACAAACAGGAAAATACAAAGAATACAACAAATCAATATAAGAAGTAAAAAATCAATCTCAATAAATAATCATTGCATCAAAGAATACAACAAATCAATACAACAACAAGTAAAAAATCAATCTCGGTAAATAAGACATCAAAAAATATATCATAAGCAATATCCCTTCTCCCCTGTGGCTGCATCACTGTGCCCCCTCCCCCTTCATCCAAAATAGATACCCTGTGAGGTAGGTGGGACTGTGAGAGCTCAGAAAGTGAGTCCAGTGTCACCCAGCTGGCTTCGTAGAGGGGTGTGGAATTGAAACAGGGGACTACCAGGTAATAGTGCAACACTAACCACAAGGCCAAACTAGTGATTGTTTCTTTTTTGTCTGCTGGCTCCTGGAAGTGAGACAGGTGTAGAATATTGTAACCTGCCCTGAGACCTTTGGGCATAGGGCAGGATAAAAATACAAATACTGAGTGAGTGAGTGAGTGAGTGGATTTGGGCAGGCTGGCTCCAGTTAATACAAAAGAATGAGAATGAAAGGAGTCAGCAGAAAAGAGGTAAAAGCCCGCAACTGCCCCCCTTGTCAATGCAGTTGCCTCCTGCCATCTGGAGGCACACATCACCTCTCGTGATCCCTATTATAAGAAATGTATGTCCTTCTCAATATAGTCCTGCAAAAATTGTGGGTTTTATTCCTTGTCTGGAAGTACTCGGAGTGGGACATTAGAAGATTTTTGCAGTTATCAAGGAAAAACTATGGTGGAATGTAGGCCTTTATGGCCAGTTACAATCCCTCTTGTTGCAGCTTTGGGGTTGTTATACCATGTTGTGTTTGACTCTTCCAAAAGTCAGATCCTCTGAACATGGACATTGTAGCCATATCCAAAAGCTCAAGTCTGCAGAAGAACTATGGAATGCAGCATAACAACCCAAAAACTGCAACAAGTGACAAGGAAAAACTACATTCTAGACCAGTGATGGCAAACCTTTTGAGCTCAGTGTGTCAAAATTCGCAAGAAAACCTAGCTTAACTCGGGTGCTGTGTCACATCTAGAATTATCCATAATTCTGTGATATTTGTAGCTCTAGTAAAAAAGTTATATTTTTGATATATGTATTTTATTAAAAGCAAAAACAAGTAATTCTTTTCATTAGTGACTTCTGTTGCTAAATCTTCAATTGAAAGTTGGTATTTCGTACCCTTCAAGAAGAAGCAAGCACTACATGCCCAGGTGCCAGGGTGACCATGTGTGTCACCCAAAAGGGCTTGGCGTGTCACCTGTGACACACGTGTCATAGGTTGGCCATCACCGTTCTAGATTATATCTAGCAAAATTTTCCAAGTCTGCTCAGAAGTAAGCTAAAAAATTTACATGGCCCATTGTGTTGTGTATTTTCAGCTTGAGTGAGGCTGTGATGAAAAGGTCCACAAAGGTACTGCTTAAGGAGATGAAATACATCACCCTTCTGAGGTATGTAGCTGCGAAAGAGGCAATTTTTATTTTGTTATAAGTGAAAAGGTTATTTTGTTATAAGTCAACAATAATTATTGCTGACAACACTTGGTTGATTAAAGCTACTTTCAGACTGAAGATGCACGATGTGTTGCTGAACTGCTGGGTACCAAGGAAGCCACAGCTCCTCTGTCCTCCATGAATTGGCTTGCTGCTGAGATTCATGCCAGCCTGCCAGCCTTGTCTCGTTGTTTTGCCTTGATCTGCTGTATTTAATGAACTGTAAACTGGCTGGGATCCATTTCCTGCTTTACTCATTCATTCCCTGCTTCTCTTGTATGGTGGCCAATGCCAAATGCATCACTCCCTTTCTCCCTTTATAGTATATAGAGTGCTAGACACTCATACCTAATTTGCAGTGTTATTAGGAAAGGACTTTGACCGGATTAAATATCAAGCATTCACTTTTGATACATGTCTTTGCATTCTCACCAAACCATTGCTCTAGCTGCAGCAACTATTCCTCCAGATCACTGCACTGAAGACTTGTCAACTGTATGCAATCTATTTTATGCATGCTTAAGTTTCATTAGCTGTTTGGTTCCAGAGCTAGACATTCCCTTAAATCTGATATATCAGTAACAAGATAGATTTTGCCTGTTCTGCCCTTACAAAATTGTTACTGGGAGAGGGAAGATCTGTGAGCATAAGAACATAAGAGGAACCCTGCTGGATCAGGACAGAGTCCATCTAGCTTGACACCCTATCTCACACAGCGACTATCTCACTTGTTCTCTAATTCCTGCAAATGGCCTTTAGAGGCATCTGCTTGTTTCTACAACCTGGAGGTAGCACCTAGGTATCCATTCTAATAGCCATTTATACTCCTGTCCTCCATGCAGTAGGCCAACCTTTTCTTAAAGCTATCCAGGGTAATTTTTTCTTAAAACTATCCAGGGTACTTGCTGTCACTTCCTCTTCTGATAGTAAATTCCACAGAACAATGACCCTTTGGGTGAAATATTTCCCCTAGTTGGTTCTAACTCTCCTGCTGATCAGCTTCATAAAATGCCCTCTGATTCTAGTGTTGTGCAACAGAGAAAAGAAGCAGGGCAATATATGACTCAGGAAAGTGTACATTTGATCTAGGAGGCCTTGAATTATGCACATAGTGCCGATTTGAGTGGGGAACTAGTCAATAATATTCAAACAGAAGGATGTAAGTGGCAGTCTAAGAATTCACATTGTCCTGCAGGACTGAGCTTGCCTCAGAAGCCTCTGAGCCAAAATAAGGAGCTAGAGAGAGAGAGAGAGAGACTGTTGCCATAACTGAAATCTGATGGGATACAGTTATCCCAGGTTATAAACTCTATAGAAAAGACAGGAAAGGGCAAATTGGAAGTTGTGTCACCTTGTACTTTAAGAAGAGATACTATCTTATGGATTGGGATGCCTAGATGAAGCAGACCCATCTACAGAAATGTCATGGGTAAGAATACCAGGCCAGAAAACGAGTATTATATTAGGGATATGCTATTGCCCTCCAAACCAAACTCCTGAAGGAGACTGACATTTGGAAAAGGAATAACAGAAAGTATAGTTATAACGGGGGACTTCAAATAGCCTCCCATAGGGCGCGTCTCCATGGTTTCTTTTTGCTTCTCTCTTGCATCAGATTTTAAAAATCTGCATTGTAATTCAAAATAAAGCATCCCCTTGTGGTTTGGATTTAAAACGTACTTTCCTGTCCCCATGGAAGCCCCTTTTTGTGAGCCCACATCTTCTTCTCCCCCCCCCCCCCACCTGCTGGAACGATAACAGACTCTCTTCAGCTGTCATCCAGTTCCCTGCATTCACGTAAGGCAGTTGTTTTAGCGCATAAGCAAACCAGCGATCTGCCCCTTTCTTTCACAGTGGAGGCTACATTATTAGAAGGGGGTGGGAGAGATCCCTTACCTCCCTTTCTCTAGATTTCTTCCTCTGTGTGTTTCCTCTTCTGTTCCCCCCCCTCATAAGACCCATATGTGTGTCTTCCCCTCTGTTCAGTTTCTCTCAGCTTTGCTTTCTTTCCCCCTGCTCCTTGCTTGCCAGCTGCACTCATGTGTGTGTCTGTCTTCCCCTTGGTTCGCTTTCTCTCAGCTTTGTTTTCTCTTCCCCCCTGCTCCTTGTCAGCTTCACTCCAGAGGGACGAGAGGCACAAAGCCTGCCGACTTGTAGCCGGCAAGCATGCAGGACAAATGACAACCTCCTAATGTTATGCTTGTAGGCGTCTCCATACTCCCAGGAAAATCCGCAGCTTCCGCCCTAAGTCGGATGTAGTGCTGTTTGAAAGGTGTGTGGGTGAGGTGGTGGTGGCTCTACCATGGATTTTCTTCCTTTGCACCTGATGTAGCCCGGAGTAAAGCTGTGTATGGAGACACTCTGAGGCAAAACAAGCTTAAATCCAGAGTATTTGTGGCACGTAGACACGCCCATAGACTGAAATCTTGTTCAACTCACCTGAGGGAGATAAGGTTCCCTAGAGCGTATGATTGTTGAACCATCCAGGTGAAAGGGAATCCTGAACATCTTAAGTAATGGTCAGGATCTGGTACAAGATGTCACTATGGCTAATCCAGTAGGAAGGAGTGACCAGAATGTGATCACATTCAACTTAAATGCAGACAGTAACATCTAACACAGAGCCTTTAAACTTTTATAAAGAAAATTTCCCCAAAACAAGAAAATTAGTAAGAAGAAAATTTAAAGGGGAAGCTAGAAGAGTTCAAAATGCATGGAGATTATCTACAAATAAAATAATGAGGGTTAAACTAGAATGTAAACCTAGGAGAAGAAAGGATGTTTCCAAATCCAAGAAGACACCAGTGTGGATAACAAGTGCAGCATGGGAAGTCATTAAAAACAAGAAAAGCTTGTTTAGAAAATGGAAGACTTCTCCCAATGAGGAGAACAGGAGGAAACATACATTCTGGGTGAACAAATGCAGGGCAGCAATTAGGAATGCTAAGACGGATTTTGAGGAGCATATTGCTAAAAAAAAAAAGTCAAAAGAAATAATAAGAACTTATTTAAGTATATCTGAATTCAACCAGGAAAACAGTTGGACCATGAAATGGCAAAGGACAGAAAGGAATAATTAAAGAGAAGATTGCAGAGCGGCCAGATGGATTCTTTGGGCCTTTCTACACTTGACTCTGTAGGTCAAGGTGGGGGAAACGCTTGGATGGTGCACCTGCACCTCATGGAGCCATTTCTTAATCACGTTTATACTTGCTGCTTGGCTGGAATAGCCCAGCAAGCTCCCATTCACACCTCTTCTGGGTGGAAGAGGGACAGGGGGGCATGTGATTGGCAGTGCAGGTGCAATTACACACAGTATTGCCTGGTTGTCCTGGCAACAGCACTGTGCAGGTGTGCTGGGATCACTGCTGGGGCTCCACAGTGGCCACCATCTGGATGGCCATTTGCATTTTGGATGGCCAATTGCAGTTTTGAGTGCCCTAGCCATCAGCGAGTGCAGATGGCTACAGCATTCTTGCACTTTGCCTCCTTGGATATGGATGTAAAGTGTGAGAGTTCTTTTTATCTCTGCTTTCACTGAGGGAGACTGAAGGTGTATGCCTGCAGCTGAGCCTATCTTTTCAGGAAAGAGGGCAGAAGAATTGCATTGGATAGAGGTTACCAGGGAGGAGGTTCTCGTGTGTCTTAATAAAGTAAATGCTAACAAATAATCAAGATCAGATGGCATTCATCTAGATGTGAAATTGCTGATCCTCTAGCCAAAATATATAATATTTCCTTAAGATTAGGCTCTGTGCCTGAAGACTGGAGTTTAGCAAATGTAACACCAATCTGGATCTTCAAAAAAATAAAAAAAATAAAAAGAGAGAGAGAGATCCAGAGGTGATCCAGGAAGTTACAGACCAATCAGCTTCACATCAGTTCCATGTAAAGTGACAGACACCATTATTAAGAAAAAACAGAGGAGGAAGCATTAGAGAAGTGAAAAGTGAAGTCCTCCAATTTTCAATATTGGGACCTGTGCTTTCTAATTTATTCATAAATAATTTAAAAGTAGGGGTAAGTAGTGAAATAGCAAAGTCTGGGGAAGGCTCTAAATTATTCAGAGTAGTGAAAACTGATCTTGCAAAGAGCTCCAGAGGGATCTTTTGAGTAACTAAAGTGGTGAGTGCGTTTCAGTCTTAGGCTGTGGTCACACTTAAGATTTAATCCAGCTTTAGTCCACTTTCAGAATGAGAAAAAAATTAGCAAAGTGACAAGTTGTTTTCGTTCAATGTTAAATAACTCAGAAAATCCACCTTTGGGATAGTAATGTGGAAGAAGAATTATGGTCACTATGTGATGTGTTCTCTTGCTCTGATTAAATCTTAGGAGTACAAAGATTGTGATGCACATTGGTGTAAAGAACCCCAGTTGTACCTATAAACTGATGGGGGCTGTGACAGACAGGAAATGGATCTTGGGGTTCTGGTGGACAATTCAATGAAGGTGTTGACCTGTTGTGCAGCAGCAGTAAAAAAAGCAAATGCATCTTTATAAATCTATGGTAAAGCCATATCTGCAATACTGTGTTACAGTTCAGGTCATTGCACCTCAGAAAAAAATATTGTGGACCTAGAAGAAGTGCAGAAAAGGGTAACTAGAATGATAAAGGGGCTGGGATATCTCCCTTATGAGCTCAGGCAGCAATGTCTAGATTTCTTCAGCCTCAAAAGATGGCATTTAAAAGGTGACCTGCATCGTGTGGAAAAGGTTGATAGATAAAAATTCTTAAATACACTGTACAAAAATTATTCTAGTGCTTAACTATTTTATTTTCCCATTGTATTTATCTCTATTATCACAGCTGTTTATTACATCCACAGGCCAAACTTTTGAAAATGTTGCAATAATGAATGTCTCTATGATGCTTAGAAGATAATGGTGTAAAAATAGTCATTCATCATGGGAGAAAAAACACAATTTTCCTGGATGATACATTGCTCAGATGCACGATACTGAAAATATAAACAAGGAGTTATATATTGTCCCAAAATGATAATCTAATAGTATCAGACTATAGGAAACTAAATGTACCGAGTCTCATTGGAGAAATCAGATGATGCAAAAAATGAACTTTAATAAAAGTAATTAATAGCAAGGCTCCTGCAATAAGAGAGGTCTCTAAACATAATTGTTGTAGTCAATCATGCTGCTTTTTCGCTCCTTTCCACAGGTTATTGCAAGTTCAGAGATATTAAGCTGTCTATTATATTCAGCTTTTTTTGCCCACTATTTTTATATCATTGTAAAGTATTGTACACCTGCCCTTAGGGAAGTTTTGTGGAATATAGGAGGCGCCCCTCAGAAACTGGCTAGATGGACAATGGAAATAATGGGTGAAAAAAGTGTTTGCAAGTGTGCAAGGAGAGTAGACAAAAGAAACTTTTCTTTTCTTAAGGACCAAATCCTTTAGTAACCTAAATAGAAACAGAACAAAAGATGCATTATAATAGTGCACAGAGAATTCTACTGGATAGTACCAACAGTTTTAGAGTTATTTGTATAATTCTGATATAATTATTGGAAGTCAGTTATATCAGAAAGTTGTGAGAATGGAGTGTCTGCAAAGAGGTCCAAGAGGATGATTTAGGGTGTTTCCACACATGCCGCTGAGAAATGAATCGAAGAAGATCCATTTCTCGGCGATCTGACCTCCCGAGAATCCGTCCCAAATAGGGACAGATCCGAAAGGCCCTCGTGTGTCTGCACACGCACGGGGAGGCCGGATCCAGCAGGATGGATGATCTGAGTCCTGTGCTGAAGCCACAGCACCCATTCCTGCACCGCCAAAGCCACCCCCGGATGCCACAGGACTGGAGCAGAGTCAGGCACTATTTGGCCTACTTCCTGTATTTCAACATTCCAAATCCACTGAGCAGTTTCTTGTTGTATGCAACAAGTATTTTGTTGTATCAGTTCTAGTAGAACATTTGAAATGTTGAAGGCTACTTTTCAGAAGCAAGCAAACTCTTTTTAAAGAGTTGTTACTAATACAAAGTAATAGAAGAATAACACTGCTGCCAAGTCTAAAGACTCAGAATTCTTCACAGAATACAGATGAAATTTAATTAATAGAGGTCATCAGACTTTTACCCAAGAAAGCTGCAGTGTGTGGAGGCAAGACGAAGGAAATACTTACCAGAAAGACTGTAATAGTTTTTCATACTGTTATCCATTCTTTGTGAGTAGCCTTAATCTTCTTTTCTCAGCAACACCTGACCTGTGTAAGGAAACCAAATTGTAACTCTAGGAACTATGATCTAAAGAGAGACCAAAATATGATTCTAAAGGGTGTAAGCTCAACATCTAGATCTTGATTATTAGACCTTGCTTTTACTGGCAGCTGGTTTGGTGCATCTGTATAAACATTTGTGGCATAACTCATACATAAGCATATTGATGTGGCATACATTTTGTTTTATAGTCGACTTCTTATTGGTAGATATTCTAAACCCAGCATTTAGAAAAGTTATTTTGGGAATGTTTCCATGACATGCAGTCCCTTGTATTTTGCCCTCAGTATATCCTGAGAATTCAAATACGCACCTTGCCAAACGGTTGGGCTGCAGGTTCATTTACAGCATGGAGCACAATAGGTACATTGTGAGCTATGCTGGGGTACCTCTTTTCAAGAGTGGACTTGCCTGGCTTTGGGGTGAGTTGGAGGAGCAGGAGAAGACCACCAGAATCACAAGTATTTGACTATCCAGTGAGAATAACTTTTTTAAAAAATAGTAAATAAATAGAGATATGTGCATTTGAATATCAGATTGGGTGTAAAAACCCATGCTTGGGAAAGGAAGAGTAATATTACTTGGGCTGATCACGGATGGCCAGGCAATCATTCTTCCATCTACCCCACCCCCACCCCCCAAAAAATAAATGTCCTTAGTGGAGAGATGGAAGAGACAAGAAAATAAAATGCTGGAAAGAAATCAAGTGGCTGGTTTCTAACAAAAAACTACTGTGGAACATTTGAGGGTTTAGGACTCTGGGTTTTGAAAAAAGTAAAGGAAACTGGAAACTCAAATTAGGGGAAAGGAGGATGACTTTACTTGACTGGCTTGTGAAGGTTTAATCCAGCTTCAGTCCACTTTCAGAGTGAGAGAACACATTAGCAAAGTGATCTGTAATTTTCTTTCCACATTATCTATCCCATAGGTGAATTTTCTGAGTTATTTAACACTGAAAGGAAACACCTTGTCACTTTGCTGATGTGTTCTCTCACTCTGAAAGTGGACAGAACCTGGATTAAACCTGAAGTGTGACCACAGCCATTTTTTACATTTTTTTTTTAAAAATACAAACAATTTTGTCCTTACTGTCACTTATTTCCCCTTTGTTTGTAAACTTTTTTTTAACTTAAAGAATTGCATCTATGCCAAAAGATGATTTGGTAATTGTGGATTTGATGACTTTGCATTTTCAATATGCTTTAGTTTTTTATTCTTAACTAATAGGAGACAATTATGAACAGATGAATATTATGGAATCATAGAGTATCTGAAGCAAAAAAGCATCCAGGCAGAATTGATGTTTTCCACTATGATTCTAGAGGAGGAGGATATTATTTAACAGGCAGAGATACTGGTATTTTTTGTTTTGAAATCATTTAATTTACAGAAAGGAAATGAATAATAATAAAGGATAATATAAACTATTTTGCAGAGTTTTTTTTTGTGTGTGTTTTAATGAACTGATCTGTTAAATGCTGCGGTAATTACCAGCTGAAATCTGAATGCAGAAACAAAATACAAAATATGTGAGAAGTAAACACACACTTTATGTGTCTTACTAATGTCTTTTGTTACTTTTAACATCCTGCTTCCAATTGCAGTTGGGCAGATGGTGCTTAAATTATGCAATTCAATAATAAAGATTTTCTCTGCTCAATTATGAAAATGTGGTCCATATTTTTTGTGGTGTAAATACTGGGAATATGGGGGCAAGGATTATTTTCAATGTTATAACTGCAATTTAGCAAATACAAAATTGATTTTTTATGCTGTATTACTACCTGAGTGCTAGATTTCAACAGAAAAGGGGGAATGTCAGGAAGAGGTGGTCTTGAAAAACTGCTGAGATTGGTTTTAAATTCTACTTAACTCAAAACTAGGCAGACTTCAAACTGAAGCTCATGCTACGGTTGACTGCGGTCAGATTCACCTACCTAGAATAGTTTTAGATATCTTGCTGCAGCTTCATTGCAGTTGATAAAATTGTAATAAGAACAGTGGTGATATAAATGGCAGATTAATGCAGGGATTTGCAAAGGAATGTTTACGTTTGTTGTTTATTTGCCATCTTTCTTAAAAACTAGGGCAATGTACATAATACAAGAATAGCAGAAAAACATAGACATATTTAAAACAAAATATTAAGCACATTTAAAGCATTAAATTCATCATTAAAACTTGATAAAATGCCCAGTCCAATGCACTGTAGGAATTTAGGTGCTTTCTGCACTGTTTTTATCCTGGAACAAATTCCTGCCCAAATCTTGACAAGATTGTGTTAGTATAGCTGTTATGGTAGAACTAGCTGATTTTGGAGGGAACAGTCTAGAGGCAACTAGAGCTGGATGTCTTGTTCTTGTTGTGTACGTGGATTCCAGAAAGCTACTGGCTAGGGATGTGCACGAATATTCATAACATTCAAAATTGTACCATTTTGGCTGAATTCAGACATTTGAATTTGAATCAAATGTTGGCACATTCAAAGATTGACATTTGAATTCAAATGGCATGTTTTGATACATTTGTATGAAGCTTTGTATGAGGCTTTGTATGGGATTCTCATGGGATTGAACCTTTGTATAGAATACGAATCCTACTGCATCCGAAGAGGATCTATTTGAATGAATATGAATTTTCTTGCATTTGATTTGATATGAATCAAATAAAGAAAAAAAATATGCACATCCCTACTACTAGCAAACTACTTTGCTAAGATCATTCCAAGGATGAGGTTCCAGCTGACTCTTCTGTTTCTGAGCCTTGGTGCAAATCGGGAATTATGATCCCACAATTTCCACAGTACTGTTGTAACAGAGGCGAGGGCAATTAAGTACCCAGTCAGACTTTCATGGTGTCTAGTGGTGGCAGCTGCCCCCAGAGACATTTACAACTGATTACCCACTGAACTCCTGGACGCTATACTTCAATTCCTCCGCCAGGAATTCAGCAGAGTGCTGGCACTCTGGCAGCCTCAAAGCCTCTTGCTGTGAGTGTTGAACTCATCTGAGAGCTTGTGTGTGAATGTGTGTGTTTTGTCAACACACTTGTTTGTCCAAGCAGGTGCCCTCACTCTATGTGTTCAGAGGAGATGTGAAGACGCAACTCGTTGCCTTTGGCTAAGTAAGGAAACAGCTTTTCCTCCACATATCCAGGCACTGTTTTAGGTTTAATATGCTATGGTTATAATGTGTTCATTTTATATGTTGTAACCCATCCTGAGGCCTTTGGGTATAGGGCAGCATAACAAATTAAACAAACATGGAAAACCCCCTGGAAATGTTTAAATTCTCTTGTTCTTCCTTTAGCCTTGTTTCTTTCAGCTCTCTTCCCCTTCACTTCATTTAAACTTTGCTCTCCCCTGCTTTCTGTTTTTACTACTCAAATTATTAAGAACCAAGTACTTCTTTAATGAAAAAAGAAGTTGTGGCTTGGCATAGTCACCCCAGTTCATTTTGGAGGCACAGTAGATGAGCGGTAGTGGGGAGAAGCAATTGATACTCAAACTGGCTAGTAACAGAGAAAGAGTTAATTACATTGGGGGGCTCCAACTCGTAGCACTAACACTCCCTAGTAGGAATGTGCATGAATATTCATATTATTCATCATATCGAATCAAACCCTACCACATTCAAAGGGGATCTATTCAAATGAATACAAATTTTCTTGCATTTGATTTGATACAATTTGAATGCAAAAAAACATTTGTGCACATCCCTACTCCCTAGCTACTAGATTGGGTTTAACCAGACTTTTTCTTCTAATGGAACGCTGCAATTCTGATCCTAGTAACAATCCCTGATTGGCTGAAGAAGCACCACACATGACACATCTGGCTTAGTTCTCTGTATGGTTTCCCTGCCTTCCCCTCTAGATTGGGAGAGACAGAAGACCATTACTTTGATTTTTGTTTGATTTTACTTTGATCTTTTTATTGCAGTTGCAGTAGCAAGCCCTACAAGCAGTACAGTTTGGGAAACTGACTCTTCGAGTCACACTAGTATTTGACTAATTCATCCAACTCTGAATACTATTTCTTTTTTATGTGTAATAAAGTTATTTCCTGTGCATCTTTTAATTTGCATCAAAATTAGCCAAATTGTTTCCCCTTCCCTGTTAAATGTGTACAGAGCAGTTCCCATAATGGATAGCAGCAGTAGGATTTAATAAAATACTCTTTTATTTGATGAATTGCCCTCTAAAACCTGGCAGGAAGTTTCCCAGGGGGGAAAGTATCAGAACTGATAAAAGAAGATCCCAAAATATAATCCTCTCTCTATATAAATTGTTTGATATATACTAACTAATCCTAAGAGGTAGGGATCTTTATTTTTACTTGAACTGGCTGGCTGATGAGACTGGATTGCAAATGAAATCTTTTGCTACTGTTGCTAAGGAAGAGAGGAATTTGTTGATATAGTCTATGATATTAAATTGCTTTATATTTCTTTATTCATTTCTGGTTTTTATATATGGCTTTTCAAGCAGACCCTAGAGATTAGCTTACCTTAAATTGATATAGAAATATAATACAATGAAATGAACAATTTTACCACATAATAAAACAAGTTGGGAATATGGAACACAAGTAAGAATCTTGCAGGATGTTTCTTCTTCTATTATCTTTAGGAAGATGATTGTTCTGAAGCTTGTGTGGTAGAAACTAGTGTGAGAGATACACATGGAAGCCTAACAGAATAAATATTAGATGGTGTAAGAAAACAAGCAGCTCAGATGGAATTTCACATGAAATTGGCAATTAAAACAAGCATTCAAAAGTGGGGAACAGCAGCAGAAGCAAGCTTTACATCAACTGAATAAAGTGGAAAACAGAAACCAGCCTTCCTTTTTCCCCTGATATACAAGTACAGATGACTTCTTCACAACCACTGTGGTTTCTCTTATCCCTAGACACCCTTGTGTTAAAAGAGAAAACTGGCCATTCATTTTTCTGTATGTGTGTGTGTGACATAGAGATTATGGGTGTTTATGATTCCTTCTGAAGAAGAAGAAGAGTTGGCTTTTCTACCCCCTTTTCTCACCCATTTAAGGGGACTCAAAGTGGCTGACAAAGCTTTTCCATTCTTCTCCCCACAACAGAGCACCCTGTGAGGTAGGTGGGGCTGTGAGAGCTCAGAAGAGAGCTGTGACTAGCCCAAGGTCACCCAGCTGGCTTCATGGGGGAGGGCGGAATTGAACCCGGTATTCCCAGATAAGAAGGCCTTTAAGGCAATAAAATGAGAAAGTGTATTTTTAAAACTTTCCAGGCAGAAGAATTAAAAGCAGCAAGGAATTGTAAAATACTTAGGCATGGATTTCTGTTTACTATGTTCCTGTAAATAACTCTCAAGAGTCCTTCTGAACATGGATGGTGCTTGAGTTCTACTCTCTGGTGGTTCTACAGTGTGAAAAATAAGTTCTGTCACTTAAGAAAATGTCCCCAACGCCTTCTACATTCCCAAATGTTATTTCTCTCCAGCAAAGATGAAGGTGGATTAAGGGGATTAAGATTGCAGTCTTTGCCAAGTTTTATTTAGAGGATTTATCCAGTCCCTGTTTAAAAAATAACTTAGCTGATGGATGTGAAGGCTTGAGAGGTAAGTAGTTTAAATTTCTCTTGTGGGTTCCTCAGTGCAGTGCTGAAAAAGCTCTGGTGTGGTGTAAAATATCTCATCGTATGCGGAATGGCCTCTCCCATGGCTCAGTACACTGATGTGCTGAAAAACTGGAGCTCGGATGGTAGCTATATCCACAGTATGAGCATTTATGAGATTCTTCCTTTGTGTGGGTTTCTTGATGTTCAGTATGTTCTGATTAGGAAAAAAGCTGATCACATTCTCAGTGTTGATAAGACTTCTCCAATGTAAAGATGCATTCATGTGCTCTAAGATTAGAGCTTGAATCACAGCTGCATCCACATTTTGAGCATTTATAAGTTTTATCTCCATTATGGATTCCTTGATGCTCAGTAAATTCAGATAGGGAAAAGTAGCTCTGGTCATATTCGGAACATCCATATGAGCTCTTGATTCTGCAGGCATGTTGAATGGATTAATCATTGCAAATGTACCCTGATCTCTCTACTGTTTGTTTGACAATGCATGTGTGAAGCTGATTTGCACTTTCCATATTCAGGGCATTTATAAGGCCTGTCCTCTAAATTCATTATCTGATGCTCAACAAACATTGACAGATGTCTGAAGGATTTTTCACAATCTGAGAACTTCTATGGTTTGTCTGCTGTGTTGATTCACTGATGTACAAGCAAGGCATCTAGGTATGTGCATTAGAAAATTTTCAAATTTACAAATTTTTGCATCAGAATGAAAGTCTGGACTTTTGAATGAAGCATACAATGCTCTTAGCTCATGAATACAAAATTTCAATCAAATTTTAATACTTTCGCAGTATCTTAATGATGAAAATAGGGTTTTTCAATGGAAAAAAAGCTGCAGGAAATATTTGGCTACAAATGCGAAAGTTTGAATGAAGTATTCGATGATGAAACACATTTCTGGACTTTTGTTTCAAATGCAAACTGAACATGACATTTTCATTCATGCATATCCCTAAGGGCATCCTTTCTCTGGAACCTTTTTTGCACTACAAGCATTTGTAGGATGATTCTTGCAACTGAGTGAATTCTCCCGTGTTGCATAAGGCTTGAGATATCCTAGAACCCCTCTCACAGTCCACCTTTGCTCCCCTGAGACATCCATGATGACATATGTTCCACAATGAAGTTTTGTGGTGCTAATGGCAAAATTGATGGTGATATGGGTCAATGTTGGGGTAAGGAGACTTCATTCCCAAACAGGGTGCAGCTGAGGCATACCCCAACTAGCATTCACCTATACTCCCTGACCATTCTCAAAGAAGACTGATAGGCTGTATTGTGCTGTCTGCCCTAAGCGCTGAAAGTTTTGCACAAAATTTGCCTTTTAATGAATGGAAACATTGTTTTCCTTGTGCATTGACAAAGTAAAATGGAGGATGCAATGTCTTCTCTTCCACCCCTGCAAGTAGAAGGACATTGCATCCTCCATTTTACTTTGTCAATGGATGAGGAAAATGGATGATGCATTGTTCTCCTTGCAGGGGTAGACAGGAAGAGACAGATGAAACATATCTTCAACTGTGTTATCTTTTGTTCTCACCTTCCATCTCAATAGTGATGGTCTTATCCTCCGAAGTAAATCAAAGTGTATCATTGGATGAGAGGTAATGGGGAACACACCCCAAAATGCATAACTCCCTCCCAAAATCACAAACTGTCACATTTTTAGAGACCCTCAGGTATGGGGCGGGATATAAATATAAATATAAATAAATAAAATAAATAAACATCAACAAACAATACACATTCACTTTCATAAACAAACCCATGTCACTGAGGTACACTCCTCATTTGGAGGTCAAACATAGATTATTTTAAGCATTCCAAAATGGAAAATCTGGGGAAAAATTCAATATCTTTTGTTTCAAGAAAGTCAATGAAGAGAAAGAAGAAGGATGAAGACTAGGATCGATGTGTGCTTGGAAGATGAAAGGTGCCCATTTCGCGACAAATTGAACTTGTTGTTCCAGAAATTGCATTTTATATTGTCGTGCTGTTATGAGTTCATTAGTCAATAAAGACCATGTATGGCTGATCCACTTGTCTGTGCCTAATTGATCAGTGGATTTCCAATGGAGAACAACTCCGCTTTGGCTGTGGTGACCATAGAACGGATCAGGTCTCTGTTATGGTTAGATACAACTTACTCTTTAAAAGAAAGCAAAAACACTATAGTAGGCGAAAGTTGGATATTGCGGGAAGTAATATTGCTTATTGCTTTCTGAACCGCTTCCCAAAACAATTTTACCTTAGAGCATTCCCACCATTGATGGATATATGTACATTTTTCTCCACATTTATTCCAACACAGTGGGGTGAAATTATTGGTAATTCTATTCAATGCAATCAGGGTATAATACCACCTGAATAACACTTTAATTGATAATTCTCTTTCTGATTGAGACCTGAATGACAAGAACATCCTGCTAGGAATCTTTGACCATTCTTCTCCATCAATTTTAATTCCACAATCTTTTCCCAGAGTCCTTTCACAGCCTGCAGCTCCCCAAATTTTGATCTAACAATATCTTATAAAGGAGGGGAGATATTCCTCTGTCTCTACCCTTGTTTTCTAAAACCAATTGCTCAAAGGAAGTCAGTTCACGTGTGCCTGTTTCTTCATTTTCAAGCTTTAAGAAACAGATTTCTTATTGTCAACAGAACAAGTCAGTTTTTAGAATAGGAGGTGAAATTGTTTTGAAGACAATCCCTGATCATGTATCGGCCTTTCTCTTTCAAAGCTTGCCAAGTTGTATCTGGAATTTGTATTGAGGTCTTCATTAAATCAGAAGGTAGGGCTAAAGGTGAAGGAGTGGGAGGGCTAAACGTTTTTGCCAGGTCTTCCACATGGCTAGAGTGGAGTATGTGAGCGGGTTGGAAACCTTAACAGCTTTGTGGTCCAGAGCATGAATTAGGTAGCTTTGCACTGAGTGGGAGAGTTCAAATATCTCAATCTGAGCCCATAGCAGAGGGGAAGGTGACAACATTGATAAAAATCTGTGGAGTTGACAGGAGTCATTATACCAATGGATAGACTTTTCAAAACAAATAAGCTAATGCTCTGAAACAGGTTGAAATGCAAAATAGTCCCAATTTTTGACAATTTTGTCCAGAAAAAGTATGGAAAGCCAAAATCTTATTGGAACAGTCAGAGCTGTTCATATGAACATAAAATAATATATTCTTAAAATATGGTATATTTAAAGAGTTACATA
Source organism: Aspidoscelis tigris stejnegeri (assembly GCA_023333525.1). NCBI lineage: Eukaryota > Metazoa > Chordata > Lepidosauria > Squamata > Teiidae > Aspidoscelis > Aspidoscelis tigris. Next base: position 102,742,777 of record JALMGA010000001.1, read on the forward strand.
GTATTACAGAGACGCAGAATTCATGACCCTCAGATGTGGTTGGCCTTCAGCCCTCATAAGCATAGTCAGTGTTTGAGATATGATGGAAGCAGTAGTCTCATATTGTCTGTTGTACCTCAAATTCAACATCCATGCTGTTCTGAACCCTCAGCTGGGGCAGCAGGATGATTTAAGAGGATTAATAATACAGGTGCAATGACCATTCTGTGCTGAGAACCTCAAAAGGCCTCAGATGTCACATAATGTAACTGGATTAGAAAAATGGTTATTTCAGTTACTAGTAATGAATACCAGCAAAGGTCACCTCCCAGTAGTGCTTATAGAGTTTAATTTCCATTTTCATAAGCTTTCATTTGGTGTTTTGAGCTTAAGAGAAATAAGAAGAGGAAATGTCTCATTTCTCTCTTCAGTGTGGCATGCATAGAAAATAGTCTGTGAGGCAATCTCACACAGTTGCCAGTGTTTGATTTGAGAACCTCCCAAATACACTCTGTTCACTCCTGGTCTGAACACAGTATTGAAACATAGGTTGTTTCTACACAACATGAGCCATCCCATCCCATCATGCTGGACTGGACTGGACTGTTCCATGCAACCCAGCCCATGATGGACCAGGCTGTTTCTGGAGCCCTCTGAGTACCATCAGCTTTGTAGGTGACCTACTCTGGTGCAATTTGAAAGGCTGAAAATAAAAGTTTCTGGCCTCCAAAATTGTTAGCCAGGGCTGCTCCAGCGGGAGGCCAGAAGTGGGATGTTTCTAGGCACTCAATGAAATGGTTCCAAGCACGCAATAGTGGTTCATAGCCAGCACATGGGCACTGGTCCAGTATACCTGTTGGACTGCTTTGTGGGCTGCTTATAAGTGTTCCATGTTTGGAGTGGGCTACAATGCTATTTTCATGACGTAACCTGCTCCAAAGCCCTATCCTTTTCAGACAAAGCAGACTGGCAATCCCATTGGATAATTTACTAACCCAATGTGGGCACATCTGTAGTGCGCAAGGTAGCACAGTAAGGAAGGGAGAAGACATCAGAATGATAAGAATTACTTTAGGTCATGGTAAAATATCTCCTTAATCACAATTTCCATACCACATGTGTCTATGACTGTTGACAACATCAGAAAACTATGATAACCATGAAGGTCCTGCTATAGGCATGTTGGGAAGAGCTATCTCAGAAAGCCTACAACAATATATATTCTCCCAAAAGATGAACAACTAGTCGCAAAAGGCTATTCATGCACTGTGTCAGTAGATTGACCCCATGGAATGATCATATCACTGTGTCCTCACCCAGTGGGGCTCTTTCCAAGCATGGACTGCCTGTAAACACCCCACACAGCATTCCAGTAGGTATATCAGATCAGTGGCCCAGTATACTATGCCTGGCATTATTTTGCCAGGCACTCAGAAGTAGTACTAGAAGTGTCCTCCTATTCCTGGGCACTCAGTCAAAACATTCCTGGGTGATGGCCAAACAGACCTCCAAAGTTGGTCTGTAATGCTTTCTCCATTGGAGAAGGCACTTGGATCTTGGATACCTGACTTGAAACCACATCTTTGGTCTTTCTCAGTCCTTTTTCTGGTGTTGTCCTCACCAAATTGTTAGTCTTTTTCTTTTCAAGATCTAATCCAGACTTTCCCTTATGACAAAATTTGAAAATGCAGTAAGTAAAATTACCCCACTTTCTCCTATGCTGTAACTAACCATTTACTTCCTTATGACTGCATCTTTGTAGAAAAAAGACCTGTGTGAAACTCAGTATTTAAAACATCATTTTCAGGAGAGTTAAAAATTGGATGCAGAATATTTCACAGTCTAGTGGGCTCACAAGGGCGAATTACTAATGCTTGTGGATTTCTGTGTAAAATCAGGCAATATTAAAGGGAGGGAATTAATACTCTGAAACAGTATAATAATTTTTTCTCCTACAAGCAATACATCAGAGTCAGGCAAAACTGCTTGCTAACAACTTTCTGCAAGCTCAATGTTTGTTCGCTATTCACTTGACTTGTGAACCGTTCATAATAGTTCTGAAAACTTAAAAAATTCTGTGGCAGCAACACAGTCCTCTTAATCCCTTGGCATTTGCTTTCATTTTTCTATTGGAACAAAGCCCAGGTACCTCAAAGTAGGTCCTTTCAGGATGTTTATCCCAGGAATATGCCGAGATTTTTAGATTTAAAAGTGTTAGAATACAGTTTTGAGAGTTTTAGAATATTGTTCATCCTAGTGCATATAAGGCTTATTATTAGGCAGATCACGTAAGAGGTGTCCTTAAACTAAAACAGTCTGGCTATTTAAGCAATGCAGATCAATGTTCTGCAATTGCTGACAGACAGAATGTGTGCAAGTTATGGGAAAGATGTGAAGCTTTGGTTTGAAAAGCCCCTCTCTCTGCTTGGATTAAGAAAGGTCAAAATCAAGGCAGAATATTGCAACAAGTCCTGTTGCTGCTAAAAAGGGATTAAAATATGTCATTTTCGGGGACTTTACCTTCCTGTTTTTGATAATATGTAAGTATCAGTGAAGCATGGTATTATGGGTTTTGCTACAAAATGTGGAATTTCAACAGCTTCAAATAAGATTGGGACCACCTCATGGAAATCAGGTATATCTTTGAAGGTCTGTTGTTGGGCACCATAAGCCAAGCAAGTGTGTGCTTACTGTAAAGCTAATCTGTGCAGATGATTAGCTATAAGAGAAGACTGCAGGACTAGATGGGCAGTGTGAGTTTGAACCATTGGGACACTTGTTTATTGAAACTAGGATCACCTAGTTACAGCTGGGAATTGAAGTGGTCAGGCAAGTTACTTGAGATTGGGGTAACATAGTCCTCTGGTTTCAAAGTAGACAATCCTAAGACAGTGTCCTCCAGTCTTTGATCTAGGTCCTAAAGAAAATACGCCAATGCATTCATTCCTAATGGGTTGTTTTATAAGGTTGGAAATATAATGGATTGGTAGTGGTCTCTGCGGGGCTTCTAAGAAGCAAAAGTATATCAACATCTTCCTGAGTTTGGGAAATGAGCATTTTACAAGGAAGTTTCTACACATGCTCAACAGAACATAGCAGATAGAGAGCTTTTTCAAAGGATAGCCCCATGTTAAGACACATAAAAAATAAGTGAATCAAACAGTGCTCCTTTTCCACAAAAACCCACAGTGTGTTCCACAACAGGAAACCAGCAGTTTTCTGTCCATCCAGCCAACTGCCAGCAAGGCATTGCTGCCACCGGCTGCTAATAGCTTCCTTTGTCAATAATTATTTAGACTGGGTGTTTTATGCCTCCTCTGCTAGTGCTGCTGACTGTCTTTCACCTTTCCTGATGACACTTTCCTGGCAACAAGTGCTCCTCACTGATTGGTGTTTCCTGGGTGTCCATAGCCCCAATTGGTTGGCTTCATCTGACCCAGAGAGTAAGCTGCCTCAGAGTGCTGATTTCATGTTTGGGAAAGGGACACACAGAAATTTGGGGGCCTGGTAAATCACTGGGGGTTTCCACATGGGTCCTGAAGACCCCTTTAAGAACTCAGTTGGTATGCATTTGGTATACATTTGCTATGTACCTTCTGCACTGAGGGACCCATTAGGACCTCTTTGGGGTCACGTCTTCCACACGAGCATTGTAGAGGCCTGGATTTAATGGGATTTTGGGCCCTTTAATCCGGATTAGCCCTAGTCCCCTTAGACTGATCTACAATCCATTCTTGCGCCAAGAAGACCGGGTTTCAGCGCATGTTTCTGCACACATGCTGGGCCCATAGGGTCCAGGGGCAGACCTAGAGGCTGCCATTTGCAGTGGTGTGGCTCTGGCTCCACCCCTCTACACACATCCTACATAGGCCCACGCATCCTAAATAGCAGTCAGCGAAGCTGTCCACAACATGCGTAGCAGTAATGTAGTGGTCTATGTAGGTGCCCCCACCTGCTTAGCAGCTATGTAGTGGCTGCATAGGCAACTATGCATGGGGTCTTTGTTTAGAACTGGAACCACAAGGAACAGATTCCCCAAGGACCAGATTCCAAAGATCCAGATTTATTTAATCTGGATTAACTATAGTAGGTGCAGGAACAGCTATTGTTTTGTTTGTTTGTTTTTGTATGTTCTTTAAATCTTCAATGTGCCCAGAAGGCATCTCTTTAACTGTGCCTGATTGTACTCCTAGTATACATAGGTTCTGCATTCTTCCGAATGTTGCTTAGAGGATAATAAAGCAAGCCAACTCAGGAAAGCCAGAGGCCAAGTATGTTTTGGGTTTGTTTAATAAAGTTATTATGGACAATATGAATAGAGGCCTCTGTTCCTGGGCACCTGCAACACATGCTGGAGCACTATGGAAGCAGAGAGGCTTTTGTTCCCCTAGAATATCTAATGCTTAGGGCTAATCCATGAAGCGAAGCTTAGATTTTGTCTCCACTGTAAATAGTGACTGTGATAGATGTGTCTGTGGGGGATATATAGATTGCAATTACAGTCTTAGCACCTGAATTCTTTCAGTAAGGAATGTCTTGATGACAAGTTCATACATAACTGATGGCAAATAACTTTTTCTAAAAAGCTGTCTTTTATTGTTTGGATTATTTTTATGTTGAACTAGAGCTTTGAAATCAATGTAAATTAAACTGTCATTTTTTGATCAAACAATATACCTGGGTCACTTGTATTTTTTAAAAGTTCTTATGACTCCCTCCCCCGCTAATATCTTTGATAATATGCTGCCAAAGTCTTTGATGAATTGCAGCTTGTAAATTAACTCCTAACTGTTTGAGCAGTAAAATTTGCTCCCACTTTTTAAAAGCATTTCATATCGCACCTTAACACTGCACTATGGGAAGCTGTATCTGTGAGGCAGCTGACAGCTAGGTTTAATATTTTCTTAGCCAGAAATAACAATTAATTGCACATTTGTGTAGTGCAATTTCCTTCAATTTCAAGATAAACAAGGAACATTATTTTTTTTCTGGCTGACCTGCTGTGTGAATAATGATAATAAACATTCTTTGATGTTAAGTGGAGCTTACAGAGAGGGGAGGGAAGCTCTGAAAGGAAGAAAGTTCTGGGAAAGGAAATAATTTTCCTTTACTGTGTGATCACAAGTAAGCTGGACCCCTCCTGATCAAGTCTGATTTGTGTACGGTGGCGGCAGCATTGTTCTCTCTGGGCGCGTCCCCATGCATGTTTTGGTCCAAATCAAAATCAGGATCGGCAAGGGGTGATTTGATGCGATTTCCGTGGACCAAATCGCCCAAACCAGGACCAAATTTGGTACTGGAAAAAACAGGTCTGGGCATGGTTTGGGACGTTCAGCACACATTGCTTTGTGAACTGAGCCTGCACATGGGGATGGTCCTGGGCTATTTGGGGAGGAGACTGGTGATCGTGTCAGTGGGAAGTGGGGCTTCATGTCCTGTGCTTGCTGTTCCTGCCCTGTACATTGGAGATCACAATCGCTGAGATTTTTCGGGAGTAAATGGTGTTAAAGCCAAAACGATGAGGGGGCAAATGGCCTTTGCTGCCCCATGAGACTCTTTTATACAAGTATTCCACCCCCCCCCCATTTACCGATCGCCATGGTAGGCAGGATAATGGCTTGATTTTTCTCTGTTTTAAGTTTGCTGGGTGTTCTCGCAGTTCCCGGGTGGAGCAGAGGTGTGCAAAACTGCTCAACCACTCAACTGCTGCCAAACCTCATAGCACTTTGGTTTTTTAAAATTAATATTTTTTCCATGTGGTCCTGGCTTCTCTATGCCACTGGGGGGAGGATGCAGCATTTGCAGTGGGCGGCACAGGGGTGGGGCGATGTCAATCTGGCTTCCAATGAGGAGAGAGGGGGCGGAGAGGAGATGGTGCTGCTCCCCCGTGCTGGGGTTTGGTGCACTATGCATGGGGATGGCTGAATCTGCACCCAGCCTGCAGCTATCCCGTGTTGCCAGGAATGGCATGGGGACGGACAACATTCAATCTTGGTCCCACACCTGGTCCACTGTGTGCCCAATCAGACCCAAATGGCTTGCATGGGGATGCAGCTTCTGAGTTTCTTGCTGCTGGGACTAAGGTGTGTTCCTCTGCTCATCATTCCAACAAATCTCACATTACCACTTTATATTTATTCTTAGAAGAAGGTAGAATTTCCTGGAGCTAGTTCTGGGAGGAGCTGTATTTTTCTTTAAATGTCAGGGAGAGGTGGCTTCAAATCCCACAGACAGAAGGGGCCAGTATTTGGTCCAGTATTTGAAACATTTAAAGGTATCAATACTTTTCAATCCTGGCAGAAAAACCAATCACTTAAACTTAACTCCAATGGATATTTTTAGTTTTATTGCAGTGTTTTACATTTTCCACATGCTGTATTTACTGGGCTATAGTTTTTAATGGAGAACAATGTAGATTTAGTTCAAAGCTACTGCATGGGTGCTTTGTGGAAGGCACCATCACACAGATCATATTGTTCCAGACCACACTTTTCTGTGGTCCAAAAAGAGAACTTGGCTGATCCAGGGATCCACTAGTTTGGATCACAAACAGGTGAGTGCAGAAAGGCCAAGGATGTGCCATATAAACCATATAACCCCTTTATCTATATTGGTTATCAGTTTCTGTATGTGCTAAAGAAGAAGTGCTCAGCTGTGAATTTCAAGATGTCCCACTGTTCCATGCTGTCTGGGCTGATATGCTGGGACTGACAAGGAACAATGAAAGCTGAAGTTGAGGAACATCTGGAGATGTGGTCTTTTAAATTTCTAAAGCCTTAATATGAAGCTACAATATTCTCACTTTGGCTGCCACAAAGAATTAGGAAAAAAAAATTATGGCCCTAACTGTACACCAGTCTTACCTTCCACTTCAAAAGAAAATCTGCTTGAATTTTGCATTAGGAGAGAACAGACAAAACAAAATAAAATAAAAATAAAGCACCCCCATGCATTTGACACACCAAAGCACCATATCTAAAATGCAAAGGGTCCTTCTGCTCTCTACCATACTGTGTACCAAACTACTGTAAATTATTGGCTTGCATAACCTATAAATCTGTGGAGGCTCTCCTCCGTTTTCTGTTCTCTGCCCTATTCAAAAGCTTCTCCCCTTTTTTTCTGTTCCTGTGCAAAAGTAGTCGCATGAAGTGTGCTTCCAAGCAGGAATGTTTCTCTCCATATCTATTTTTATTCCTACTAACTTGTGCTTCCCCTCTGCCCTTGTCTGTGAAGCTCTAGTTAGGATTGCCTTATTGGAATCAGTTTTGACAGCAGGACTGTGTAGTTTGGTTAGCAGGTCTAAAGATGAGGGTCTATTCAAAACTGAGGGGGGGGGGAAGACTTAAGGCAAAAAAACCCATAACGCCAATGAAGGTTGAACTGAATCCTACACTGCTGTAAATGATTGGTTTCCCCCAGAAGAGGAAAAAAGGAACACCTCATCCTCCCCAGAACACCCATGTCCAGCCTCTATATAAACCTTCAATATGGCCACTTCTGAAAGCAACTATGTTGGAAGGAGCAACATGCTTTCCATGCAGAAGAAAGCATTTTGCAGAAAACAAAGGTTAGAAAGTATTTGAAATAATGTGGATAATCATATTGGGAGTTCATTAGTAAACAAAAGAACCACAGTGTCATCAGTATGCAGATGATGCTCAGTGATATTCTATATTCCATATGAAGTGTTCACTCTTAGTAAATCCTGGACCATTATGTAACACAATGGGCTAGATGGAGACCATTAATCTGAAGACAAAACTTGACAAAATTAAGAATTGGCGGATGGTGCATATCGTCCCTCAGAGTTAGGCTGCCTCCAGACTAGTGAGATAAATCTGCAGTTAAATCTAAAAGTGTAGTGAAGACCAGGTGTCCTAACTGGAAGGCAGCTCCATAGTTTCCCCTACTGGAGCTGTGAGAGTTTCTGCTTGGCTGGCATCTCATGTCCGTTTCTCGTCATCCTGCCTGCATTGGCTTGACACTTTGAATTATCAAAATACTATGCAGCGAGTGTTGTTGATCCAGCATTAAGGTAAGTGAGCAGTTCAGGTCGTAAAATGTGGTGCTACAACAACTGACTGATTGTCGTGTGTGACGGCTCAGTCAGGACTGTACATTCCAATGTGCAGCATTCCAATGCACAGTGCCATCTTGCTGAGTACCTGGAGGCATGGGCTGGATCAGTGCTATCTACCCAGTGCTGATTTGGCCATGTCTCCCCATGGCTGCAAAGCTTACGTGAGTTTCACAGCAACCCCCTCCCATGCCTCTGAAGGTTGGGAACAACAGTCTCAGAATTGTGTGTGTGCGCTTTTTGGCAATGAGCTATGGCACACCACTGAAAATCACACTCAAGTAATTCTAGATCATGGAAGCATGCCATGTATGTGCCTTCTGTGATCCAGAATAAAATCAAAGGCTACCTTAATCCAGATCTAGCTTTGTCTTCTGGAGCCTGAGCAGACCAGCAGGAGATGTTATCTCAAAGATCCACAGTAACATGAGGATCTATGTGGCCTAGAAGTGTTCTGCCTAGATCCTGAATCCAGATTAAAGAATACATACAGAAAGATCTCCAGCCTTCGTACTTGGGATGGGCTGGGCAGCTTACAAAGGAAAAGGCCTTGGGCTGGGACAGTAGCAGCCAGGCCTATCATGGGCACTAGAATAATCTGTATCATGCAGACAGGCCCTAAGAGTCTTGGTTGTTGAGTGAAGCTGTTCATTGAAATTATGCTGTATCATTGGTCATGGAATCAGCTCAAACCATTATTTATTCACCCTGGCTTTTCCTTGTAAATGATGAGGTTCCCTCTTGTCTGACTGCTTATTGCTATTTTAATCATACTCATTTTATTGCTAGTTTTAAAATGTCCTGGGATCCATAGTGAAAAGCCATAGAGAAGCATTTTAATAAACATAAATTGCAGGAAATTGCTAGTAGAATGCCTCCTTATGTGGAGTTAAGAACATTGTATTCCTATGCCACTTTGTTCATGTCTAATAGCACCATTTTGCAGAAATATCAACCTTCTTTGCTGTGGGTTAAAAATCTTCTTTCAAAATTTATTTTTCAGCAAAACCTTTTTTCTCAAAGCCTCAAAAAATTCTATTTATCAGCAGCAGCCCCCCCCCCCCCAGTTCTGCTCTTGGTTTTCTTTCACAAATATTCCCTGTTAATTTTGCTTCCATTGTTAGCTTTGTAAGTAGATGGCACCTCTATGCTTTGCATGCACTGGTAGTAAGAATATAAGAGAAGTCCTGCTGGAACAGGCTACATCTAGTCATAACAATGTAAGAACATAAGAAGATCCCTGCTGGATTGTGTCACAGCCCAACTAGTCCAGCATCCTGCCTCACACAATGACCACCAACTGCTTTTGGGCATTTCAAGCAGAAGCCAAAGGCAAAACATTCACTTGCTCTCAATTCCCTGCAAATGGCCTTGAGATGCATTCTGCTTGTCTCTTCAGCCTGGAGGCAGTACCTGGGCATCCATTCTAGTATCCAGTGATATACAATGAAAGTGTCTAACCCTTTCTTAGTAGCATTATGTGACACAGGATGGTAGTCTTATTCCATGAATAGTACTAATTTTTACAGCTATCATACAATGTAGTAAGCAAGATATACTGTATTTTCTGGCTTATAAGACAACTGGGCGTATAAGACAAACCCCAACTTTCCAGTTAAAATATAGAGTTTGGGATATACTCGATGTATAAGAAGACGACACCCAGCGTATAAGACGACACCCGACTTTTGAGAAGATTTTCCTGGGTTAAATAGTAGTCTTATACGCCAGAAAATATAGTATGTTATGTGGAAAATAAATACATTTAATTTATGTTTGAAGTCTGACAGTTACTTTCAGTAATTTGTTATGACATGAAGAATATAATATCTGCACGCAGTAAAACAAAAGAAATACTATTCCTGTTGTTGTTGTCCCTCATTCATAACACTTTCCCCGGCCTATTGTGATATGATGTCTTATTTTGTTTAAACCTAACTTAGTTTCCCCCCCTCACGTTTATTCTGCAAATGTCTGTAATGCGTTATTTACTACTAAGGTGCCTAATGAATAATTGATCAGTTCTTTTATAGGCAAGGGCTCCTGCTTGAACTATTCCCAGACCACGATGGGGGTGGTGGTGGTAGCGGGTGCGTAAAGGTCTCAGAGCCTTTAAAAGCCTAAAGTGTCAGTGTTAAGTCAGCTTCAGCTATGAAGTATTTTCTTGTCACAGTGAGAGAGAAAGACTTTAACATTATGTCCATTAGCAGGTTGGATTTCACAAACCTACAGCTACTGTGGACAAAGTGATTTATTGAACCATCAAAATGGGCGCTGGGCCCAGTGGTATTTAGCTGTATTGCGGCAGGTCTCAATAATCAAGTTTCATCACATCAAACGCTAAACCAAGCAGTAAACGATAAGGAAATTGTTTCTGAGAAGACACCAGATGCATGCCTTTTTCTTAACTCAGGGACGTCAGACTATCTGAGCAGGAGTATTCTTAAAAGACACATGGGAGAAGCAACTGAAATATATGTGGATTCAAATAATGTCTGTCTCTACATACACACACAAAGGGAGTGCTAAGTGCATGTGTTCAAATGGAATTCCTCAAGTGTCTTTCAAGGTGTTTTCTTGGTTTGACATTAGCTATTGAATACTTGTATGGAGCAGAACCCTACTCCTCCCTTAGCTTCAAGGTGGACTCTCCCCTTCCCTTCCCCTCCCCTCCCCTCCCCTCTGCTCCCCTCCCCTTTCAAGAGCCAAATGCCAGGCAGGAAGAGTCATAGCTGCGGCTACTTCAACTGACAGCCCTGGAGGCAAGTGAGCAGTGGAAACGGTGGCAGCAAATGAGCAAGGGCTCCAGTCCTTCAGTGAGAGAGGAAATTGGTAACTAGTCAACCAGGGGAGAAAATGAACAAACCCAAACCAAGAAGCAACAAACCGACAAGGCATGCTAAGCAGCTCTCTAAATGATAATTTGATTTAAGAAAACAAAAGGTAAATGGTGTAGGGATGTGCACGGATATTTGTAACATTCGTTATTCCTATGAATTCGGCCGAATTTGGACATTTGTACACAAATCGAATGTTACAACATTCATATATTAACATTTGAACAAATATGAATGTTTCTGGACATTCATACAAACAGTTATGAATCAAATGTCAAAAAACCCATTCATGTACATCCCCAAAATGGTGCCTTTGGTTGCCTGTCTCCTTCAGCAGCTTAGAAGAGGAGACCCAACATGTCTTGCCATAGGTGATGCTGTCATTGGCTGCATCCGGACATTGTTTATATCACTACATTTGGATATTTCCATATACCCTTCCTGAAATATATATATATATTTTAAAAATGTTTGCCTTCTTGGCACTTTCCACCTGTCCAAGTGAGGCCAATCCCCTGTTATTTCCCCAGGTTGGAGCAGGTAATGGGCTGGATGAGGGCCACTAAATTGAAGCTGAATCCGGACAAGACGAAGGTGTTGTGTGTCACTGGGTTTCATGCCCGTGAAGTTGGGAGGGATCCTGCCCTGGATGGGGTCATAATGCCCTGGAAGGGACAGGCGCGAAATTAGGGGATGCTCTTGGACTCTGCATTAATGCTTGAAGCTCAGGTGGAGGCCATGTCCAAGACTGGCTTACATACTCCTAACTACAGCTGGTTCGACAGCTAAGGCCATTTCTGGGCAGAGATGATTTGGCCACAGTTATCCATGCTCTGGTAACTTCCAGACTGGACTACTGTAATGCGCTCTACATGGGGCTGCCACTGATGATGGCTTGGAAGCTGCAGCTGGTACAGAATACAGCTGCTAGACTGCTGACAGAAACAGCTGGCCAGACACATATCACGCTGGTCTTAAAAGAATTGTACTGGCTGCCAATTTGCTACCGAGTCCAAATCAAGGCACCAACTTTAGAACATAAGAGGAGCCCTGTTGGATCAGGCCACAGCCTATCTAATCCAGCATTCTGTTGCACACAGTGGCCCATCAATTGTCCATGGGCATCTCAAGCAGAGACAAGGACAAATCTCCTGCTCTCGAATCCCGACAAATGGCCTTAGAGGCATCCTGCTTGTCCCCACAGCCTGAAAGTTGTACTTAGGCATTCCAGTAGCCATTAATGCAGCTGTCATCTGTAAATTCGTATAACACTTCCTTAGAGCCATTTAAAACAAACCCGCATTCACAAACTTTAACCTACAAGGCCCTAAATGACTTGGGCCCCAAATATCTAAAGGAGCACCTTCTTCCATATCAACCTGCCCATGCCCTAAGATCTGGAGGGGAGGCCCTTCTGGTTGTACCACCACCCTCAGGAGTAAAAGGGGTGGGCACCCAGGACTGGGCCTTTTCAGTGATGGCTCCCAGACTGTGGAATAGTCTCTCTTCTGAGGTATGCCAGGCACCTTCACTCATATAAACACATACAGACGAGCTGTGAAGACTCACCTCTTTACTCTAGCCTTTGGCTAAGTAAAGGAACAGCCTTTTCCTCCCCACATTCAGGTACTGACATGGCTTTAATATGCTTAATATGTTATGGTTTTCATGTGTTCATTTTATATTTTGTAACCTGCCCTGAGACCCTTGGGTATAGGGCAAGATAAAAATGTAAATGATAGATAGATAGATAGATAGATAGATAGATAGATAGATAGATAGATAGATAGATAGATAGATAGATAGATAGATAGATAGATAGATAGATAGATAGATGATGGACAGGTAGATGGATGGATGGATGGACGGATGGAATCTTAAGAAAGGAGAAAGGAGCTGCCACTAGCTATAGCTTTCTTTATCATTATGTAAACCTTTAAAAAAAAACCTATGGAACCTATTTCTAACTTAGCATGTGTAAATTTGAAGAGGTCCATCAGTGTACTAGGGGCTGGTATGCTGGACCACCAATTTATATCTCTCCAAAACATAGTGAGGAAAGAAGAGGGTGAAACAGGATTTGTCTACAGAATAAAATGCAAGCTAAGAACGCAGACTTGTAGTCAAAAGACATGATGCAACATCTTTAATAGCATTGCAACTGTGACAACCACAAATTCAACTGGGGAAGTTTAACATGCCAAATTAAAACAAAAAACATAATATAACTTCGGGAAGCCTGACATCCATACAAACTAGCCATTAATAGACATACAGATCTAGGCACTATCCAAGGGTGTGCACAAATGTTTGCTGTTGTTTTTATTGCATTTGATTCATATGAATGCAAGAAAATGCATATTTGTTTGAATAGATCCCCTTCAAATGAGGTAGGATTTGATTTGATACGAATGTTTGATATGAATGTTTGATACGAATTCAATAAGAATGTTCAATACGAATAGCATACAGATAGCAAAAGCATCCCCTATGTATCTGCTCTGAAAGTGTCAAATCCACCCTGAATCTACTTTGAATCTGCTCTCAATCCACTTAGAATATAGCCTGGATCCGCTGCAAATGTGACTGGCGCAGCCGCTTTCCCGCCTCCTCAGGTTCACCAACGTAACGAAGCTTCATACAAAAGTTCCAAAGTATTCAATTTGAATTCAAATCAAACATCGAATGTCCCAACATTTGATTCAAATATGAATGTCCAAATTCCGATGAATTCACATGAATGTCAGAATGCTACAAATAGTTGTGCAAATCCCTAACCCTATCTATAAACTACTGAAATGAAACGGTCCAAAACCTTATACAAGAGGTAACCTGAATCCAAACAGAGAAGTGGCTCTGCCAATCCCCCCTCCCCCAAGACCAATAAGTGGATTACATATGCTCAATGAACAGGAAGGATTTTCAAGGCAACCCAACAATAAGCATGAAAGATCACCAAGACAACGAAAGAAAGAACTATCTCTCAGAAACGAGCTTGTCACATGCAAGAAGCACAGGACATTCTACTGCAGAGCCTACCATCAAGTACCAGTGGGCCTTAGCACTGAAGGGTAATATCTAGTAATATCTAGTCTGATAGCTACATGTCTGCAAATAGAAAACTCAGCTTGCAGAACTCCAGCAACCAACACATCAACTCTGAATTATATGTATTTGCCAGAATGGCAATAATAGAAACGTGTAGAGTAATTGAGATGCAGCCTTTGGAGTCTTCATTTTGACCAGTTAACAACATGCCAATTCCTCTCCCAATCCTTCCTTTTCTCTCAATTTCCTCTCATTTTCTTTTTAAGAAATTAAGCAGTGATAACTAAAAACACACATCGATGCCATAGCACAGTGTTTTTTCATAAAGACTACTTCTTCCACTAGCACAGAATGACTGACATAAACACAGTGGTTTCTTCCTGTCCTCCAACCTGCAGGCCCACACAGAAAGAACTTATTTAAATATAGCTTCCTCACCTGGGCCAGCTGGTATACCTAAGGGAAAAGAGTATCGTGTGGTACAAGGAGGGAATGAGAGGATGAAGTCATACATGCTGAAGGAAAAGGAGCTCCAAAGAATGGCTTCAGCCATGACCTTCCCCTTTCTCTTCAGAGTACCTGAGTTGTGCCTGGCTTACGTTATAAGTGTCCTGAATTGCCATTGTGCCAACAGACTAGAAGAATGAAGAGAAGAGAATGCATAGAATGAGGAGAAGAATGAAGAGAAGAGAATAAAGAGATATGACTGTGGTCATATCTCTTCTGTCTTCTTTCAGAGCCTGTGGGTGGTTCCTCTGTTGCTTTTTGCAGGGGACTGAGACCAAGTGAAGGTTTTGCCTTTGTCTTCTGCTTGAAATGCCCAGAAGCAATTGATGGCCCACTGTGTGAAATGGGATGCTGGACTAGATGGGCTCTGGTCCCTATCCAGCAGGGCTCCTCTTATGTTCTTATGACACTGAACTGTCATCTCCTGACTTTGCCTTACCATGTGTTCTTTTTCTCAGCTTCAGCATTTCAGAACCCTCAGAATTCTAATATTGTGGGCCATACCTGTATGTGGATATATGGGAAAGCAACTGAGGCCACCTCTATGCTTCCATTCTCCCCCTTCCTCTCTATTGTGCTTCTCTTCTCTTTAGCTCACTGCCACACCAGGTTATCTCACTTCACCCCCCACCAACCATCACACTGCTACTCCCCTACCTTGTCCATCTGTGCTAGCTCTTCCCAGGTATTTGCATTCCATGAAAGCAATGAACACTTGCCTGCCCCCATCTTTGCATGGTGAAACAGCTAGCACAAGGTTATTGGGGGAAAATAAGAAAAGAAGGAGGTAGAAGGCTGGGGCAGCTCTGGATGTGGAAAAGAGGAGGAGAAAGGAGAAAGGTTGGGCCCTTTCTGCACTGGCCCCTTATTTTGGATTATATCCCAGGATAAGTACCTATCTGCATCCGGGGGCAGAGAATGTCAGACCCCCATCCAGGGCCTGCTGATGTCTAAACTAGCAGGTAGATAGCAGGTCTCTATTCCAGGATATAATCCAGAATAAAGCCCAGTGTAGGAAGGGTCCTGGACAGGATTCCCTTACTCACGTATGTGTATGTGTTGCAGGCTTGAGAGGAGGAGCAGAGCCTATGAATCCACCCAACAGGGGCAGAGCCATTTTTTCCTGCCATCTCCTCCTCCTCCTTCCTTCAGTAATGCAGAGTTGTCCATCCCTTACATACAGCTGCTGAGCAAGGATCCATCAGAGGGGAGCAATGGGGAAGTGTCAGAATGGGGAAGGAACTAGGAAGAGGCTGTGGGGAGGGGTGTTGCATGAGGAATGAGCACTAGGGGAGGGAGGAAGACATGGAGGGAAGTATGCCACAGATTTCTCCCCTTTGCACTTTAGATGGTGCAGGACTCATAAGATGGGACGTTTCTGTACTTGCCTTCCTGTTCATTGGACAGGAAGAGCGCGGAACAGATTAGGGAATGCTAGCACACGGTAGTCTGCCCGCGATGCGCCCGGACACTTACCTCCATCCAGTTGTGTGTCGATGCATGCATGCACATGCATCCTTGTTATGGTGATGATGATGCTCTGTGCATACCCAATCATGTCTGGGGGCCATCTGAGGTACCAGTGTGCTTGCATGGTACCTCAGATGAGCCCTCACACTGGAAATGGTGTGAATGGTCATGGTGTGAACAGGACAGGTAAGTTTTGGGTTGGGTCAGGATTGGGTAGCGTTAGGTTGTGTCTGGTGCACAATTTCATGCACCACTGCTAGTTTGCAATTGGTGAACATCTAGGCAGGCAGGGGTGTATCTAGGCTGTAAACGCCTCCTGCAAGTGCAGATGCACCTGCCCAGATGTTCACCTATCACAAACTATGAGGCCAAGTGTGAATTGGCCTATGGATTTATTCTATAATGTACCAGAGAGCTTCTGTTTATATGATACTGGGTGGGATCACAGGCTTTACTCCAGCTCTGCAAATTTGCTAAACCCACCCACCCACCTATACCCACGCCCACAAACAGAGTTTGTATTTGTGGTGTGAACATGGCCAGTGCATCTATAATATATTAGGTACCCATACAGCTCACATAGTAGGAAATAGCTGAAACAGTAACCTTTCAGCATTTAGGACCTTTAGAAATAAAAGCCTAATTTCCTATAATCTCTCCTCAGAATCTATTGACTTCAGTTGCTTTTTTTTTTTTGAAGCACACTTACCTTCTCTTCTGTCCCTTTCATTTCTTTATCTTTCTACAGTATGTAGTGCAGTAAAATTGGGGCTTTGACATCCTACGTTTAGGCCTGCCGTTGTATCATCTTTTCAATCAGAATCAATAGAGGTATTATGGATCTTCAAGAGTGAACCCACACATTCCATTTACAAAGTGATATCAGAAGTATGTCACCTCCTAGGAAATTACGTGACAAGAAAGAGAGATAATGATCCATGAAGTTTGATCCATGGGAACAGTTTCATTTAGTATCAAGGCACAGCTACAATGATCATGTGGAAAAATATAACAGGAAGGATTCACCTGTATTCTAAAGTTATTTTCACTTTCTTCACACCGACCCTTCCCTGGCTTGATAAGGCCTGTCCTTTAGTGTTGCAATGTGGCTGATTTTCGATCCATTTGCAAAGATGTCTGTATTTTTGCATCCGTGTGAATGATGGCTTGGAAATAATTGCTGTTTCTCCCTATCCTGAATTTGTCCTTAAGGTACCTTTACTATGACTGAAAAGTATAAACATGTCATTACTGTGACAAAATACCACCCCCGTCCTAATCATATTGCTTCCTACTCAGCAAGCTTTCCTCTGGCACAGCCTGGGTAAATGCATCAGCCTTGCTGTTTCTCTGAAGGTGTTTGGCCTTTGTGGGGGCAAAGCGAGGAAGTAAATTTTAGTGACTGAGTGCCTCTGATGAAACTCCTTGCCTTTTTTCCTCTTAATAAATGCAGTGCTATGAGGAAATTAGATTCCTGTGATTGTGGCAGAATTTCCCTCTCCATCCGAATCCTGCTTTTCCTTTTCTTTCTTTGGAATTCCAGCTGTCACGCCTCTTTAAACTATGGCATCTCGTTGAGTATTCATCAATACTTACATCATTCCCCTAAGGGCTTTCCTGCAGCTCTCCAGCCCAGAAATCATTTCCCCCGCTCACATTTGGTTTTTACCAAAAATAATCAAATTTGAATTTTGTCTAATTTCAAATATTTACAAATCGCCAGTCACATCTGCAACAGATCCAGACTGGATTCCACATGGATCAAGAGTGAATTAAAAGTAGATTCAGGTCGAATTTGACACATTCAGAGCGCAGATCTGTTACGGATATGTATCGGATACGTATTCGTTCATGTCGGATACGTATCGGATAAGTATCCATTTGTATTGGATACATATTCATTCATATTGGATACGTATTGGAAATTCATATGAGTTTGTATGAATACATTTGTATCCAATAGAATCCTGCCACGTTCGAAGGGGATCTGTTCGAATGAATACAGATTTTCTTACATTTGATTCATTATGAATCGAATGTCTAAAAACCCATTCGTGTACATCCTTATCAGTCAGTGTAGCGTTCACTAAGCATTCTCGCCCCTCCTTTCACACACCTACCTAACCTGCTGCCCCATCTCCAGGGCCCTGCTTGGCCAGCTTGCCCCCTGCCCCTGGAGACAACTTCCTCTTCCCCACATCCCAGCCAGCTCTGGCCTCCTTCCCAGCAACGGGACACCCTGAAGGGCTCCGCTGTGCTCTGCCTCTGCTGCCTCTCACCAGCGCATTCCCACTTGCTGCTGCTGCAAGCAGCCAGCTGCATCGTTCTCCCTCCTGCTCGCCCTGACAATGCTGCGGCTGCTATTCTGGCTGCCGCCTGGACTGCTTTAGCTGCTGGATCTCCTCCCCCATCAAGGCGATCTCTTCTTCCAGCCACTTGGAAGAAAGGACTCTATCCCACTTGGCCAGATTCCTTCTCCCTCTTCCGGCTGCAAAGGAAATGACATCAGGGTATTCCAGCCCTTCCTCAACCAATTGCCTGCCTGGATTCACTGTGACATCATTTCCCTCCATGCTCTGATTTGCTGCTGTTTAAATACCCAGGAATTTTTGAATAAAGGGTCTTTCTGCCTGCAACCTGCTTGGTGACTGGTCAATTAACATTGCAGCTGTTCATCCACCATCACACACATGGTGGGCTGAGAAGGGCAGGGATCACAGACTGACCATCATAGTGGCTCTTTAGAGCTGCTGCTACTCCTGCATCGGCAGCCTATGGTTGCCTTCATCAGCAGCAGCTACACTGTTGCCTCCTGGGCAGCAGTTCACTCTGCTGCTCCCCGCTGTTCCCCAGGGCCCCCAGACATTGGCTGCAGTGTTAGACTGCAGCTTAAATTCAGTAAGTCAGCTCTGAAGGCCTCGGTAAGAATTAACAGATTCTGGCTATGTCTCCATTAGGCAGCAAGTTGGCCTTACCCACTAATGGAGACTGCCTGCCCCGAGACCCTAGTTAAGGTGCTCTTTGCTGCATAATGAGGATCCAGCTTCTAAGTAGTGTAACTCCAGTCTATAGCATTTTAAACTTCCTTCTTTCCATTCATCCCTAAACTGGATTTGGGCCAAATGGCCCTGCAAATAGGGAATGCCCTCTGCCAGGTATGCAAATAGAGGACATAACTCTGCAAAGTAGGACACCACTGTTAAGAAGGTGCTATGAAAGGGTCTTTTTTCTATTGCAGTGCTGTAAATAAAGCATCATATAAAGAGAACAAGGGGGGCTCAGTCTTAATGTTTTTGTTAGCATTTAGGCAGTAGGCAATCAGTGTATTTTTCTGCTTAACAATTGGTTTGTTCTGTCCTTGATGATATATTATGTTGCAGAGTTCATGTTCTGGTAGTTTTATTAGACAATGTATTCTGTTCTTTCTACATTGAGATTATTTTATTGTGAGCCTCTTTGAGCATGCAGTATATTTGGAAAAGCTACATATAATGCTTGAGAATATAACTCTTTTCACTGTAAAATGCTAACCAGGGGGCAATCCATATTGCCATTTCTTCCCTGCCTGGCTATCTCCCTCTTCCTTAAAGTTGGCATTGCAAATGGCTATTTATCCAATCCCAGCACTGCCACTGTTGTCCCTTCTTTTGAAGTGTTGTTTCATGAGGAAGTACGAGCAATTGGAGTGGATCCCAGCTGGCTCACTGGTGGGGTAAGGGAGGGGAAATTAGCATGAGCAGGGACAATAGAGACCCAGAACTGGGCAGTCTCCACCATTGGGAAGTTTTCATGGTGGGGATGGTGAAGAGAGGCTGGAGAAGCAAGATTCTGAAGGAATCTAGTTAAAGAAGGGGGCTATGGTCCTACCTTCTGCTTTGCTGGTGCAATTTATGAGAGCCCTTCATCCTTCTGGTATGATCTGTCCAAAAAAGATCCTGTGTATATATGCCAATGGACATTTATGTCTCTTATGAAATGTCCCTTACGTAAAGCTCTCTGTCCTTCACTTTACATGTAGCGGCCACTGAAGAAGACCCAGGAGCCAGCAGGGTCAAAACGCATCTGACCATTTGTTTTATTCATAAAGAAGATCCCAAGTCCTTCTGGGATAATGTCTGGACTGTTGGAGATCTGAGGATCCCATTTTGCTTTGGACTATATTGTTGGATTTCCACAGACTTCCAGTAGTTCCACACATGGACTTTGTTTTTTCTTTATAATGTATATTGGTTAAATTAAACAAATCTTTGTTGTATATTGCATGTTAGATATCTTATTTCACTGATATCATTAGGTTCTTTGTTAGTCTTTTGCTTTCCTGGGGATTCCTTTTATTGCAGACCAGTATACCAAGAGAACTTTCTAAAGATCTCCACAAGTATACTAGTGGCAGTAAACATGACTGTGGAGGTGAGCAGATGGAGCATAGCTCCATTGTCTGGTATACTAGGGGGGACATATCCTTAGTGTTCCTGGTTGCAGAGCTGAAATGGGTTTCCCTCGGGCTCCAAGGACAGGAAATGTCACTCCTGGTTGTTGGAGCTTTCAGAAGCTGGTCCTGCCTGAGGGGCAGGTGGGCATGGTTGGAACATCTATTTTAATTTGGATGGGCTTGTCCTTATCCAGGGATGGATCTATTTGCTGCTGGGACAAATTGCTCATTCCAGTAAAGGGCAACCCATTGCTTACTGGAACATGTAAGGTATAAAAGTGCAAAATTTCCCTAAGAGATTGTACAAGGGGGGAGGGAAGAAGAACAGAGCTACTTCAGCCACAGCTGGGGAACTTCTAGGTAGGAAAAACTAAAGAAGATCCAGTGTTTTTCTTCTGCTGCCCCCACAGATGTGGAAGGTAATTGTGGGCTTTTACCTATATCTGCCAGCTCCTCCTTTTAGCATTGCTTTTGCAGCTAACCGGAAGCCAACCACCTCCCTTAGGTTTTTTTTTTCCTGCCTAGTTGGTTGGCTTATGGTTAAAAGCAATAGTGATGATAATTAAATAAGGTAGCAAACAAGTAAATCTGGCACTGTTGCTGGATTTCCTGAAATAGCAATATTACAAAAATTGCCTGATTCCAAAATTTTATTGAGAATGCCACAATTATGTGTGGCATTAACAATATAGTCCTGGGAGAACCACAGGTTTTAGCCTGTGTCTGGAAGCACCCATATGGGTCTATTCAACAGAAACTGGATTTAGAGAAAAATCTAGCAAAGTGGCACCTGAGTGATGGACTGCACTTTGGAGATCAGAAAGTGGTTTGAATGATCAAGATCCTGACTGAAGGTTTGCGCCTTCATGCTGCCTTGCTGCTTGAATTGCCTGTCCAGGTTGTTAGAGAAATTTAGAGTGTCCATGGTTATGTGGAAGAGTACAGGCTTCAGATCACACTCCTAAAGCTCCAGCTAA
Organism: Aspidoscelis tigris stejnegeri; assembly: GCA_023333525.1. Classification (NCBI taxonomy): domain Eukaryota; kingdom Metazoa; phylum Chordata; class Lepidosauria; order Squamata; family Teiidae; genus Aspidoscelis; species Aspidoscelis tigris. Next base: position 102,764,104 of record JALMGA010000001.1, read on the forward strand.
AATAATGCCAAGTATATATGGAAGGAGGACACGAGAAAATACAGGACCCATTCATTTCTTTTTCTGTTTTGCCTTCCCTCCAAGGAGTTCAGCATTAACACACAGAGTTCCCAGCAGTGGAACTCAACTTGTTACTCTTCATCTAGCCAGTTGAGCTATCTTTCTGCTGTGGTGTTTTCGCAAATGCAGGGTTCTGGGGAAACTATTGCTTGCATCTGAGCAAGCAGAGCAAAAGTACCACCAGCTCCTCCAGCCTGGGTGTCAGCTCGATTCATTTAGATATGAATTGCTGGAGGAGACAGGCAGGATCACTAAAGTCACACTCTCTTTTATTACTGCCATCATGAGAAATGTCATCTGAGGACCTTCACAGGTTTCAATGCAGCTCAGTCGCTTTATTGTTTCTGGACTGTGGGCATAAATGGCAGAGGGAAGAATTAGCCCACAATTACGGATGTGCAATTTATTGATTTTGCAGACAAGAGGAAAAATCTAGCACAAGGACTTTGACCAGGCATCAAACGGAGGGAGGAAAGAAAGGCAAATGCATTCACAGAAGAGGTAATAAGCAGAAGCCAACCCTATCCTGGTTTCTGGATAATGAGTTGTCAGCAGCAAGAGTATTACTAGGTTTGAAGTGGAATTATTGAGCTGATTATCGGGAACCTCTTATATCTACATTCCGCCAGAGTCCAAATAACAGGCTCAAACAAGACAAAAGTCAAGCTAAGAGAAAAGAACTAGGGGGGGGGGGGAGATCATTATTCATCAAGATGAGAAAGAGACACTGAAGAATGGGGGACACATTAATAGAATAACAAATCTGCAGAAGGGGCTGGGAAATGGGGGGTGATTACTTTTTTGGTATAAGGCCATATATGTATGGCTTCCCAAGGAATATGTAAACATGCACATCTGCTGGTATAAGCAACACATTTCGTCTATCAGTATCATGTGACAGGGCTACAAAAAATTTCAGTCAAATTTCCACCTTGAGGCTTATGTCCTAGATTTGAAGAAATAATGTATGTACATCTAATGTACAGTATATTCTGGCGTATAAGACTACTTTTTAACCCAGGAAAATCTTCTCAAAAGTCGGGGGTTGTCTTATATGTCGGGTGTCATCATCTTATATGGCGAGTATATCCCAAACTCTATATTTTAACTGGAAAAGTTGGGGGTTGTCTTATACGCCCAGTCGTCTTATATGTCAGAATATACAGGTATATATTATATAGGCTTCACCATTCTCATGCTCTGAGGATCCTGAAAGATCTTTGGATGCCATTTTAACTGATAAGCATCTTGCATCTTTAGCAAGCAAATGTTTAGGAAGGGAAACTTTTTCGATTATGTGGCTATAGTCATGCTCATAGGCTCTCCTCTTATGTTCTCCACCGGTGAATAGCAGTTACTGACAGTGGAATGTTGCCAGGAAATAGAAAGGTAATGCTAATTAAGACAGATGAAAGTGGAGCAAGGAAAAAGACACAGCATGAAATCTGTGCTTTTATCCCACAGGACCAGGCATGTGTTCAGATGTTCAGATGAGTCCCACTGTCGTGAATACCTTGTAGAGATGTGCATGAACAGCATTTTCCTGGTTCCATGCGATTTGAAACAAACTGCAAGAATATTTAACACTTTCTAATCAAATGCTGAACCTCTTAAATAAGTTTGAAGTTCAGTTCAAATGTTCATTGAACTATTAGTCACAGGGAGGTGAGGTGAGGCAGGTGCAGAAGCTGATCGTCGCGAGCGATCACCTCAGCAACAGTCCGAGCAAGGAGATATTACCTTTTTGATCACCCAAGTTGCCCTCATCTAGTGCAATAGCTGCTCCAGTAAAAGCACCATTGCTCCTAGTCGCTGTCATGCCAGGCCATGTGCTATCAGCAGGGGAAAGGACACCAGATGCCTCATCAGTGCTGTTGCACCAAGAGGCTTGATGTCCTGCCCCTTATGGATCTGTGCCTTACAGTGGTTCCAGCTGCATAGTTCGGAACATTGGGTCAGAGGTCAAATGCCTCCTCCCTGGGTCTGTGCCATATCAGTGAGGGGCACATCACACTGCTTCTATAGAAATTACTGGGCCTTGCCTCTCCCCTGTATGATACCTACTGGCCTGGGACCAAGTGTAGCTACTGAGGTTTTCCCACAGCTCCTTCCCTTTGTGTTACCCCTTGCCTTCCCTGTCCTGTTACACCAAGAGACATCCTGAAGAATCTAATTTTGTATTTGGTGTGAATAAAGTTTTCTGTGAAACAAACAAACAAAAAATGCTTCCACACTATATTATCCTCAGAACTGTCATGATGGCCCTTCTTTGATGGTGTTACTACTGCTGCCTTCTTTTGGGCAAAAGAACCATAAAAAAACAGGACTGTGAAGGGCCAGGGGGAGGCTCCTGATCCTGCTCCCAGCTTACACCGGGACCTGGGACACGTGGGGCCCAGCTATGCTGGCAGCTAAACTGGACCACCACCATGTCCTCCTTTACTGGAGGAATCTCTGGTTCACCAGCAGAGAGAGGCTATATGCCGCCCTAATGGTAACAAAAATCTAGGGGCAGCATGTATCTCAGATTCACCTTCCTGGGTAGGGAAAGTAAGCCTGCATACGGTATGCTCTATGGACTCCTGAGAGGCAGGGATTTGGGGAGTAGGCCTCTTGGTCAATTGCCTGCTATAGTCTACAACACCCCTCTTTTCCCTCCTATCTGACACTCTAGCCTTTCCTTTTCCTTTGCTCCCTCAGACATATTTCTAGTTTTAAGTGAAACCCCTAACCTTAACAGGGACAGGGTAGATTGTAGCCTTGGAGGCTCAGAGATCATTAACCAAGGGGAGAAGTCACTTTTTAATGTGTTTGTGCCACATCCAAACCTAAGGCAAAATCAATTACTCTCCCCCCCCCCAAAAAAAAGCAGCAGGCTTCATTTGGGGAGCTTCCTAATGTAAAAAAGAAAAAGGATTTGGATTACAGCAACAAATGAAGTGATTAAAAAATCTAAAGCAGGGGTTAGGGGGTTAGGATGACTTATATGGCACTCTTCCACCTGCCCCAAAACCTAGCCTAACTCTCTATATAACCATTTTTAAAGGAAAATTGCCCCCTTAAAAAATAGCCTTGACTGTACCTAATCCTAACTGTACACGAGCAGAAAGTGGTTTCCCCAAACTAAGACACTCTTAGGAATTAGGTATAATACAAATCCACAGCTGTTGTTTGCCATGGTAGTTTCATCTGTCCATTCACAACTGCAGAAACTCTGTACCATTCTGTGTGTGTGTGCTTGGGGGGTGGGGGCGGGCTCAACAGCAACTAGTGCCTTGTGGTAGATAGGCCCAAAATACCAGCCACAAAATGTAAAAATATTGCAGTAGGTGTTGGAGAAAGAGCTGGGGGAGAGGGAAGACCCTCAACGAGAAAGTAGAGGCTAGATGAAGGAAATAAAAAAAGACCTCCACAAAAAATCTCCTTTTCAGGCTTGCAGGTAACTTGCTTATTCAAAACACAGCAAAGCAAAACAAAAATCGCACATGAAGCAAAAAAAAGAAGCTGACTCAATGAACCTCACTGCACAAAGTCATGGACAGAAACATGAGGCCAATTCACACTTGGCCTCATAGTTCACAATAGTTTAACATCTGGTCAGGTGCATCTGCACTTGCAGGAGGTGTTTACAGTCCAGAAATGCCTCATGCCTGCACAGATGTTAACCTATTGCAAACTAGTAGTGGTACACAAAATCATACACCAAACACAGGCCACATCCCCATGCAAGCGATTTGGGGCCAGACTGGCTTGCACGTGACTGAGTGCAGGACTGAAGCTGAATCTTGCCCGTCCCCATGCCATGATTGCTAATGCCGGCTGTAGCCGAATCTTGCTGTCCTCATGTACTTGAGCTGTTTTGCACATCTCCGCTTCACCTGGGAACCAAGCCTCCACCCTGCCAGGTGTGATCGTGAACAGGGGGTGGATCGCTGGCTTGCTGTGGGAAAAGAGTAAAACCAACAAGCCTCTGCTCGGCCAGCTGCGATCGTGAACAGGCGGTGGATTCTTGCATGATGTGGGAAAGGAAGTAAAACCAACAACCCTCTGCTCTGCCAGCCACAATCGTGTACCCTAGAAATAGCCTAGGACCGTCCCCATGCGCAGGCTCGGCTCGAATTGCCCAAATTGTGGCAAGAATAGTTTTTGGTCCTGGTTAGGTGCTGGTTTGGGTGATTTGGTCTGAGAAAATCAGATACAATAAAAAATGCATGAGGATGGCCCCTCCTGAACCCGATTTCGATTCGGGACCAAAGGTGCATGGGGATGTGCCTGCAAACTAACCCTAACTGAAAGCTTACCTATAGCTTCCAGCAGTGAGCATTCACACCATTTCTGGTGCAAGGGGTTGTTTGAGGTGTCGCACAAGTATGCTGGCACCTCAGATGATCTCCAAATTTGACTCTGCATGTGCAGAGCATCATCACCAACATCATCATAGCGATGGTGCAAGCACACATGCAGTCTGCAGGGCTCCACAATCAAGATGGTGGTGCCCTGTTGGGGATCGGACACTTGCCCAGACACTGGTAAGTCTCTGGGCATGCGGAGGTCGTCTAACATGTACTAGCGTTCCCAAGTGCAAATGCTCATACACATTAGTCGCTAATGCAGTCTTCCTGTCCAGAAGAAGCCGAGTGTGAGAGCATGCCTGGAAATGAAAAAAAGGCTCTTTTAAGTGCTTCAGGAAACTCACCTTGCTCAACCATGGCAAAAAAAAAAAAAAAAAAAGTTGGGTGAAATTTGTAGAAATGCTCAGCACTGGAGAGTAATTTTATCTTAAAAGACCAAAGGAAGACAGAGATGAGAGTTAATCATCCTTGACAAGGAGAATCTTTATTTAAAAAGAAAAGAAAAATGTATCAAGAGGAGACATGCCAGAGCATGTCCTGCTTCAGTAATGGGAGAGCGAGAAAGAGAGTAGAGAGACAGAGGGAAAAGAACTTAGGAAGAGTGATAGGAGTGATCAAACAGAGTGAGAGAACTGGGGGTGGGGGGACAAACTGCTAGTTTTTCTCTGTTTAACGCATAAGGTTGACAACAACAACAGCAGAAGATGCTGCATTTTCAAAATATCGCTAGCAATGTCTGAACATGCTCCTGATGAGATGGCAGATGGTGTCTTGGGGAATATCTTCCTAGACCTGGACCAGGGCATCAGTGTCTGTTGCTACTTGGTGTCAGATGCATCAATAACTGAGAACCTCTGGGACATTAGGTGTCAAAATGAGAATTTGTTAGAATTTGACAAATGTGAAGTCTTGGCTCTGCCCTTTCCTCTCCTCTGCTTTAGTTTCCCCCTATTTATGGGTTTCCCCAGTAGTGCAGATACCTTCTTTTGTATTAGTCTTTGGGTGGAGCACAGACACCCCCCCCCCCGAGGCCAGCCCAGTTGGTCTCTTCCATTTGCCTGTATATATAGAGATCTTCCTGCTGGATTCTTTCTCTTTTTCTGCAACAGAGCCACAGAGACCAGAGACCTTGGCATTGTTTGGTAAACCTAGGCCCAAGCAACCCGAACAGGCATCCTTAGCACACATTCATTTCAAGTACGAGCTTGTACCACCAGTCCTAAAGACAAAAGGAAGCTTCTGACCAGCTTAAACTTCACCAGAAAGAAGATTAGGTCACTCTATAAGCACCAGCTTATAAGGCCATTACCTTGCACCAGAAACAAGAGATTTTTCTAGACTCTAGAGAGACGACTCCAACTAACCAAAGTACCATTTGTAATGTATTGTTTAAAGTTGTTTCAAGTTAGTCCTGGGTGGAGTTAACCCTTTATTTAAGTTGTTTTCAGTAAACTCATTTTGGTTATCTTTCATCCTGCCAAGGGTTACGGGTCTTAATCTTAGCAGAAGGTATACATATAGCCCCTAAGTAAAGTTCCAGACACTATATTTTCCCCATAGCCTTGGGCGTGCCATCACAGCAAATACGCCTGTATGCATCTCCACAGGTTTTAGCTTTCAAACCTTTAAGGAGTTCTGGATTTAATATTTGAATAATTCATTTCAATAATTAGGAATTAGAAATAATTAGGGAGGACTGTTGGCAGCAGGGATCAATGAACATTTGAAGAATACTTGAAGCAAATTTGAAGCCTAGCGCATTTGAAGTGGCTCTATTCACATAAACGCAAATTTATGTCCCATTCGGTTCTATGCAAAGCAAATGGGGGGGGGGAGAAACCATGCACATCCTTATTTCAGATTCTTATGACCAAATTTGTTGTGCAACCACAGGACACACTGTTTGTGTCTGCAAGTCTTTGCAATACTTGCTTTTGAAAATCCAGTTTGAATATGAAAAACTTTAAATAAGTTCTCATTATAAGCTCCCAATTTCTATACATAGGCTTCCTTATTGTCAAAAACTACTTTGCAACCAAACTTTGCTAAATGTCTGATATAAGAGAGACATTCATCTTCTCTGCATAGACTGAATCAGACAACTGCAATGTCATAATTCTCTGTTTCCTTGGGTTATTTTTTTGCAGTGCTTCTAGCTTCAGTCCAAATAGTGTTTCCATCTGTAACCTTAGTTTTACATCTTTCTCAAGTTTAACAAGATCATACACATGATTAAAATATTTGTAGTTGCACCAGAATCTATGCATGAAGAAGCTGTATTATGTACATTGCTTTCACCCACTGCACAAAGCTGGGAGCTTTCCTATTGAATGCTTCCCACTTTTTGAATGAAGGAATTTCTATTTTTCAAGTTTATATTTGCACTCCCTCTTGCTTCAGGGCATTCTTTTTGCAAATAATCTGGCTATATATAACAAACACTTCCTATTGCTTCTAGTTGTCAAAACAATTCTTGCTTTTCATGCTCTTTATCACTATTCCTTACTCCAAAGCCCTTTAAATCATGGGACACTTTTCACAAAGTGATTCCTTCTTGAACATTTGATATCATGCTGTACCTTTCAGGAAAACGATTCAGAATGTTCTCTGTAATAAGTCCTTCATCAATTATAGCTCCATCAGCCTTTCATATTTTATGTATGTCCATCATGCTTTCTAAATGCATTCCAATATCCTCATTTCACTTGAAGTTTCTTGTCATCATTTGTTTAATTAAACACAGTTTGCAGGCTGAGGTCTGAATTGCATAAACATTTTGCAATGCAAGCCATGCATCCTTTGTTGTTTCTGTTCTCATCAAGTGCACAGAAATATGGAGACTTAACAATTGTGATCACTCCAAGCACCTTAGAAGTCTCTTCTACTTGTACTTCTGCTAAGCTTGTTCTTATGTGGGTTTTTCTTTCACAGTTGCACTCCACAGACCTCGTAATCTCAACAGTGCCACTCTTTGCCAGGCCCACTCAGCCTGGTCACTGGAAATCCTGATATTTGCATCTTTCTGCCATTCCCCCAAAAAACTTGCTGGATGCATAACTCTCCAAGATATTTTTAAAAAGACATTGACAAACTAGAACAAGTCCAAAGGATGGCTACCAAATGGTTAGTGGTCTGGAAACGAAGTCCTAGGAGGGACAGTTGAAGGACCTAGGAATGTTTAACCTGAGAGGAGACATGATCATGGTCTTTAAGTATCTGAAGGGCTGTTAAAGTGCAGAGGGATCGTCCCTATTCTCACATAAGATGGGAGGACTAGAAACAATGGTCTGAAACTTCAAAGGAGTCAATAAAGATTAGATATTAGAAGCAGCTTCCTGACACTGAGAGCAATCAGTCAATGGAATAAGTTGCTCCAGAAGCTTGTGAGTTCTCCTTCACTGGAGGTCTTCAAGCAGAAGCTGGACCTACATCTGTCTGGGATAGTTTAGGAAATCCTGCATTGGGCAGGGGGTTGGACTCAATGAGCCTAGAGGTCCCTTCCAACTCTGATTCTACGATTCACCAACCTAAATGTTGGGTGAAATTTATAGCAAACAGTCCTGGTATCAGAAGAAGTGCCCAACACTAGAGGGTCATTTTATCTTAAAAGACCAAAGGAAAGTAGAGATAAATGTTAAACATCCTTAGCAGGAGAAACTTTATTTAAAAATAAAAGAAAAAAGTCCTGACCATCTCCTGCTTCAATAACAGCTGAGCAGGAGAGAGGAAGGGAGGTGGGAATGACCAGACAAAAAGATCAGAGAAAATTAGGAAGGAGGGACAAACTGCTAGCCTCTGTCTCTGTCTGATTCATCTCATCCTCAACGGATAGGATTGGCAAGAACTGCAGCAGCAACTGCTATATTTTACAACAAGAACAAAACACCACATATGAAACAGTACAAGAAGCTGTGCAGCTAATGACACAGTTACATTGGCAGACGTGTCAAGCAAATGAGAGTGCACCAGCAGCCAAAGCCAGAATCAGCAGAAGCCACCACAGACCACTGTAGATCAGAGAACCTACCAAACCACCTGCTTTGAGGTAGCATGGGAATCACACAGCTGACTTGTGTTCTTAACCCTTTCTGAGATTAACTGAGCCTACCAGGCAGAAAAGGAGAGCAAAAAAAGGAGAGGTGAACAATAACCTAATTCTGAACAGACTCTTACTTTATTCAACAAATAAATCTCAACAAGAAACCCATAACCTAATCCCTAAACCAAAAACACCATGCAAAGGAGAGACTAGAGAGCCCACAGTCATACTGGCACAAGGCAAAGTCAGCAGCTGCCAGTGAAAGGAAGAAGTGGAAGTTACCGCAGATGATACAGCAGAGAACCCACTTTCAGACTGGACTCACAATCTATAGCAGGTTTCCAAATGATTTTTTAAAATATATTCTTTATTAAAAAGATTTATTTATTTATTTTGATCTGAGTCTTTTTATATTTTAAAATTCTTTCCCTTGAGCTCTCCCCTCCATCCTGGTTCTCAACATAGCCAATACTACACCAGTTTCCCTGCTAGTAGAACACAAAGAAAAAAAAGTAACCAATAACCTTTATACGAGAGACCACTGGAGCCCGAATCACCCAATTGCAAAAGGCACATGGTAACCAATAAGTGAAGATATATCAATACTGATGACTGAGCGCAGAGGAAAATATATGCCTTTCTTTTAAAGGAACAGGTATTTTTGATATCTTCTTGGAACACCCCATTGAATACATTCAAGTTTGATTCTATGCTGAACACTTAAATGAAACATAAAGTGGTGTTTGAACAATCCTGTTCGACATAGACTGCATTCAAATAGAACCAGTTCAGCACATCTGTAATACTTTGTCCCGTTTACCCAGATTTCTCATTTACTGCCAGTATGTTGAGCTGCATCATATAAAACTGCCATGCAAGTGCCTGAAATTGGTTTAAGTATGAGAGAATGAAAGCCAGAAATGAGTAGAAAATGCCTATCTGTTCACTTGCATGACTGCATATTGAAAATGTTTTGAATTTTGTTGGATACTGTGATATCTACAGCTTTGTACAGCACAATTAAATACATCTTACTGCCTTTATGTATATTGCAAATGTCATGGGTATAGCTTGATAATTGCCTCTTGAAGTTATCTTGCACTCAAGGGGAGAGTACTATGTTTTAATTGTATTTTATATATTTTAATTGGATTAAATGGATTAGACCCACCTCACACCTTCTGGTGAAGGGTGAGATGTAATATTTTGAAATGAATGAATCACTTTCGTAACCTGCACCTCTCCTATCCACTCTAGTCGGGTTGTCACAAATCACAACACAAACATAAAATATTCTTCTTTGATAAATGAGTGATATCTAACACATAAGCACAACTGTTTCTTTTGCTTATTTCTGGTAGTGCAGACTCTGTCCGAATCGTGATGTGACAGAAATTGCAAAATACAAAAATCTTAACTGGCAAAAGATAAGAACAGCTGTTTTGATTTCCTTGATCTTCTGAGTTATCAAAAACAAAAGCCACTTTCCTAATCAAGAGCTGTGACCACTGTGACTTTGGGTGCAGACAATTTCAAGCTAATAAGAGTGGGTTTGTATTTAGACTTTCTTTCATAACTAATTAATTCAGGTCATCAGAAGGTACGATCTCTGCTGCTCTTTGTACTGCAAAACTAGCTTATTCACATTAACTTATTATTACGCTAGTCTTTGCGGAAGGAAAGTGTTGTTAATTAAATCAAGTCTCCAAAAGAGGAGTTTCTAAAATGGTGACAAGGAGAGAAAAATAATATTTGCTGTTGCTCCTAATGAGCTGGAGGAATCAATGTATAGTGGGGGCTCTTTCATGCATGCCAAATGAATTTCACACATGGGAACATCTTCCATTTCATCATCCTGCTTCTTAAGTTATATTCCTATGGGAGCAGCTACAATTCATCTCTCTTTCCTTTCCACCCCAGGCTACAGGCCATATGGAAATAGAAGGCCCTAAATGAAAAGACGGACCAGGCTGTTGCACCTTTAATAAGTACACAGAAATAATATTTTTATCAGGCCCTGTCTGCTTGATGTTCTCCACCTGCCAAAATTCTCTCTCCTATGCATCTGTTTAAAGGTGTGGGATTCCTACCCAACTTTCCATCTGTTCCCTTATATGGAAAGTAGACTGAATATGGCTCCTCTCCAATTGCATTGTTGTGACACAGGAAGGAGGCGCATTGCAAAAATGGAGCAATGCAGGAAAATGCTTACAACATCCCACAAATCTGTTTTGTGCTCTTCTGAATATGGTACACATATTCATATGCAAACACACATGCCACGTCTTTCGAGATGTGAGAAGCTGTAAGCTTTGCTTGTCTTTTCACTATCTGGATTTGCCATGAAATAAATGCATGCAGTGAAGTGCTTACCAGATTTGTGCATTTTTTTTCTAGTTTTGACATCAACCTATGATTTATATAGATCACATGAGCCAAGAAAGTGGAATGCTTTACAAGCATCTTTCTAGTGCGTTTCATTGGCCCTTTCTGCACTGGCCCTTGTTCCAGATTATATCTTAGAATAGGATGCCGCCATCTGCCCTATTCTGCACCAGCGTGTGAATGCCAGATTCCTATTGTGAGATATAATTCAGAATAAGGCTCAGTGCAGATTGGCCCATGGTTTCAATAACCATTCTTAATGGAATTTTCTCTTGTTCTAAGTGTTTATTCCTTCTTGTGCCTTTTTAACTTTTACGTCGGAGCTATGCAGTTCTTTTGACTCAGTTTCTGTGTTTTGAGCTGTACAGGAATTTCCAGTGGAGAATGACAGTGGGGACCTAAGAGAAATTATGCATTTCTTTGATCACCCTCAGGCACACAAATCAAGGCCTCTTTCCTCACACCGCATGTAGTAAAAATGAAAGTAGCTACACTTTATATGGAAATGAGCTGCTTCCAGAATGTAATATAGTTAAGCATATATCAGGACAATAAACTTGGAAACGACAATATTTTTAGAGGGACTATAAACATCTGTTTGGTTTTTATTGCTCACATATTGCAGTGTCTTCATGTGTTGGTCAAAATCCACTTGGAAGTTTTTGTGCAATTCCTGTTCATTCTAGTAGAGTTGCATTTTGCAGTGTGACCACTCTGTTTACTCCAAAGGCACCCAATGTAAAGTTTTCCAGTTGTATTTTGGTTTCCACAAACTCTTATGTGCTCCATTTTTGTCTGATATAAATTTGCACTTCTCTTTATCTGAGTGTCCATTTCTACTTCATTTTTTTGGTAATCTAATTTATTGTATGTTTTCTTAATATATTGATACCATTAGTATATTAATGGGCAATCTTCCACCAAGGTGTCCTGGACATCACAGCTCAAAACGATCTTGCAGTCATCACACATACTGGAGTCACACTTTATTTTGATGTCTCCAAACATCATGTTAATCTGGAGAACAATCACACTTTCTCTTTGGCTTCCCAGCTCTGTTACTTCCAGAATATTCTCTACCCCAAAGATACTGTATTTGTGATGAAACCGTACTAGAAGATCTGATACCCTTCCTCTTGGAATACTGTTTATATAACAATCCAAAAATATCTGGAGAATCCCAGGTTGATAAGGACTTGTCTATGTTTGTAAACTTTTGCAAGAGATTTGCTGACTTTTATAGCTCAAACTTTGCTTGAGAGGACACATTCCTGAACATTTTAATTGTCTTAAATGTTACCTAAATAATATTTAATACTCACACTTTCTGAGTATTCTTTGCCACCACAAAATCACTTTTAATTTGAATATTTTCCAGAATATAGTAGTAGTGTGTGACTGAAGGACAACTCAGACTGGAGCACTGAATTACAACTCAGATTGGAGTTCTGGTGCATTAAAGCAACAATGGGTGCATTCCCATAGGGGGTAAAATCTGGAGTAGATTCAGATTTGGCACTGAGGGAACACATTACATCCCCCAGTGCTCTGAATCCACCCCGGATTTTAGGTCCCCTGTTCCCAGGCCAGTTTTCTTTCCCTGGACTTTCCATGGAAAGAAAACTCCTGTTTCAACAGGGTTTTTTTGGATGACTCGGATTAAACCTGAGTGAAGGAGGACAGCCAGTGGCTGGGTAAGTGAGTGAGGGAGTGTGGCCCGGCTGCCGGCTGTCCTCCTTTGCCCGGCTTTAAACCAGTCTTTTCTTTCCCCCTATTTCAACAGGGGGAGGTAAAAGAAAGGAAGGCAGCCACTCCCAGTCTCCTCTCCTTCCAATGTCCTCAGCTGCCTTCCTTCTTTTTTGGCTGGGAACAGCCCAAGCGTGCATTGGGCTGTTCCCAAAGAGGCTGCAGGTGCACACAAGCACACCTGCGAATGGCGTGGTGTGGTGTGGTGAGCCTCTGCCACCAGCCTCCTCCTCAGCTGCCTCTCAGATGCAGCACCCCCTCACTCATTTACCCAGCCACTGGCTGTCCTCCTTTGCTTAGCTTTAAACCAAGCAGTGGCGAACGGCCAATGGGAGCGCGGAGATCGGCGCTCACCTAACGCTGGGGAAATAAAAATTTTCTTTACAAAAGATAGACAGAAAGAAATTTTTTCTAGCCAATCAGAAAAAGGTTAGAAAATATCCTGAATCTGCATTGGAGGAAGCATGAGATTTTAAACCTCTCTGAGTTCGGCGAACCAGCCAATCAGGAGGTCTAAAATTTAAAAAGTCACGCCTCCTCCCTCCTCCCCGCCCTCCTTCCAAATAATACGAGCGGGCGCTTTTCGGCGCCATTTTCTCTTGCCGGTTCTTTCGGGGAAAAGAAAGTAAGTCTGTGCATCAGTGTCTGTGCTCAGGGGGTGGGAAGGACACTTTCAGTGGCTGGGGGTGGGGGCGCGGCATGTGGGGTCCCGCCATCACCGCTGCCTCCGCCGCCTGCTGTCCTCGAAGCAGGGCAGACCGGCTATTTCGCTGTTCGGCTCGGGTCCCTTCACTGCCTCTCTCGCGCGGCCTCGCTATGCCGGCGAGGCCTACCCTGCCTTGCCTGGCCATTTCGCAACGCCGGTTTGACTCCCTTCATCATGCGGCCTCGGTTGGGAGGGGGTGAGAGGCTGCTTGAACCGGCATCACGAAATGGCCAATCTGCCCTGCGCGGAGGACGACAGGCAGCACCGGCAGCGGGCTGGCAGCGAGCCTGCATTGCCTCTTGTCCCACTGCCGCCGCCGACAGAGAGGAGAAGGAGAAAGAGACGGAGAGGAGGGGGGAAACGCGAGGGGCGAAGAGTGAGAGAGAGACAGAGAGGAGAAGGAGAAAGACGGAGGGAAGGAGGGAAACGGGAGGGGCAAAAGGAGAGAAAGACAGAGGAGGAGAAAGACGGAGTGAAGGAGGGAGAGTGGGGGGAGAGTGGGACAGGGCAGATCGGCTATTTCACAACGCCGGTTTGATTTCCTTCGTCGTGCGGCCTCGGTTGGGAGGGGGTGAGAGGCTGCTTGAACCGGCGTCGTGAAATGGCCAATCTGCCCTGCGCGGAGGACGACAGGCAGCACCGGCAGCGGGCTGGCAGCGAGCCTGCATTGCCTCTTGTCCCACTGCCGCTGCCGACAGAGAGGAGAAGGAGAAAGACGGAGTGAAGGAGAAAGACGGAGTGAAGGAGGGAAACGGGAGGGGCGAAAGGAGAGAAAGACAGAGGAGGAGAAAGACGGAGTGAAGGAGGGAAACGGGAGGGGCGAAAGGAGAGAAAGACAGAGGAGAAGGAGAAAGACGGAGTGAAGGAGGGAAACGGGAGGGGCGAAAGGAGAGAAAGACAGAGGAGAAGGAGAAAGACGGAGTGAAGGAGGGAAACGGGAGGGGCGAAGAGTGAAAGACAGAGGAGAAGGAGAAAGACGGAGTGAAGGAGGGAGAGTGTGGGGAGAGTGGGACAGGGCAGATCGGCTATTTCACAACGCCGGTTTGATTTCCTTCGTCGTGCGGCCTCGGTTGGGAGGGGGTGAGAGGCTGCTTGAACCGGCGTCGTGAAATGGCCAATCTGTCCTGCGCGGAGGACGACAGGCAGCACCGGCAGCGGGCTGGCAGCGAGCCTGCATTGCCTCTTGTCCCACTGCCGCCGCCAACAGAGAGGAGAAGGAGAAAGACGGAGTGAAGGAGAAAGACGGAGTGAAGGAGGGAAACGGGAGGGGCGAAAGGAGAGAAAGACAGAGGAGAAGGAGAAAGACGGAGTGAAGGAGGGAAACGCGAGGGGCGAAAGGAGAGAAAGACAGAGGAGAAGGAGAAAGACGGAGTGAAGGAGGGAAACGCGAGGGGCAAAGAGTGAGAGAAAGACAGGAGAGGGAGAAAGAGACGGAGTGAAGGAGGGAGAGTGGGAAAAAGACAGAAAATGTCATGTCCTCCTTCCTCAGCCACAGATCCCTTGCCCTTTTGTTTTAAGAGGAAAAGCTCTTTTCTTAATTCTGTTAGTCCACTCTCCAGATAGTGCTAAAGAACCCACTGGGTCGTTCTCTGTGTGAGGGAGGAAGACACCCTGGTTTTCCCTGCAAAAATGGCCTTTAAAAGAAAATAAGAAAGCAATTTGTCTAGTGGTTAGGGAGCTGGGCTCTTGTTATCTGTGAATACTGGGTTGGATTTCGCACTCCCCCTTGAACTCAGCTGGGTGACCTTGGGCTGGCTCTCTTCTGAGCTCTCACAGCCCCAGGTATTTTGGGGTTTCTGTTGTGGGGGGAAGAACAGAAGGTTTGTCAGTCGCTTTGAGTCCCCTTAAATGGGTAAGAAAAGGGGTGGAAAAGCCAACTCTTCTTCTTCTTCATTTGTATAATTCCTGTCCTTTGCTATTATCATTTATTGAGCTTGTGAGAACCAAACATTTGTTTTGGAATCTTGAAGGAAAGGGAACTCAAAGGAATTGACAAAATGTCATGTCCTCCTTCCTCAGCCACAGATCCCTTGCCCTTTTGTTTTAAGAGGAAAAGCTCTTTTCTTAATTCTGTTAGTCCACTCCCCAGATAGTGCTAAAGAACCCACTGGGTCGTTCTCTGTGTGAGGGAGGAAGACACCCTGGTTTTCCCTGAAAAAATGGCCTTTAAAAGAAAATAAAAAAGCAATTTTGTCTAGTGGTTAGGGAGCTGGGCTCTTGTTATCTGCGAATACTGGGTTGGATTCTGCACTCCCCTTGAAGCCAGCTGGGTGACCTTGGGCTGGCTCTCTTCTGAGCTCTCACAGCCCCAGGTACTTTGCAAGTGTCACTAGCAGTTAAGTCATAAAAATCCCCAAAACGTGGCCATTTTAATATTAACAGCATTCAATGGTCCAAAGTAAACCAATCAACCAAGAACCCCTCAGCTTTTTTATTGGAAATCAAGTTGCAATGACAGTTGCTTGTTTTTCATTTGCACCATGCTGGGTTATTTTGCAATGAATGGCATTTTTGGGGTGGGGGTTGGGGGATGTTGCCTTCAACATTTTGGTAGAAAAAGTCCAATACAGAGATGTTATTATGCTCTGAAAGTCAGCAGCTTTATCTTGGTCTTCTTGTCATCCTCTGAAACAGGATCTTGAGCCAGCTGTAATAAATGATGGTAGGTAGGTGGGTGGAAGAGGCTGATTATTTAGTGCTAAAGAGGAAAAGGGTTATCACAGGTGGTGTGGCCACCCAGGATACTTGGCAAAATAGAATGTGTGTTTGATGACTAAGGAACAAAAAAAGTCTGGTATGGAGCTGACCAGTTAACATTAACTCCCTCCCTCCCTCCCTTCACAAAGACAGCTGGGGAAACTAGTGCTAGTTTCCATTCTCTCCCTCACGGCCACTCAGGTCTCTTGCCTCCCTGGGCGAAGACCTGAGCAGGAGCGCTTGCTGCCTGGCTGCCATGGCTTCTCTCCCATCCACCCTGCGGGTGGCTGGTAGCCTTTCCTTGCTTTCTTCTCCTTTCACCCCTGTTCCCTCCCCTCCTTTTCATTTCCATTCTCTGCCTTGCCTTTCCTTTCTCTCCCAGTAAGAGTCTGGCTCCTTGCCAGAAAGCTGACTTGTTTCTGGGTTCTCCTTTTTGCTGAGAAGCAGCAGCAGCATAAAAAGCAGAGCAGAGGGATCCTCTTCCTCTCCCTTCTCTTCTTCTTGGGTGGTGGTCTTATCCCTGGGCTAGTGGGAGTCAGTAAGAATGGGATGTCCCCCTCCCCCCCCCCCAGTTTTCTCTCTGCCCCTTCCAGATACCCTGTGTGTGTCTATTTGCAGTGCAGACTGATAATCTCCAGAAGGGACTCATCCTGCTCCCCTTTTGCAAAACTCCTGGCGCTCTTTCTGTCTCCCTACTCCCCGCCCCCGGTCTGGGTTTCACAGCAAATCTCTTGGCAGGTGTTTGTATGTTTCCTGGGTGCTGGTGCTGCCTGAAGTCTAATTATTTTCCTGCAACATGATCCTGCTGAGAAAAATCACATTTGGGCTAAAATGTGGGGAAAACATGTGGGAAAAACCTTAACTAGTCACTGTGCTGATGTTTTCTCTCACTCTGAAAGTGGACTGAAGCTGGATTAAAACTTAGGTGTCAACACCACCTTGTTGTCTTTGTAGGACAAAATAAAAAGCTGATGTATCAAGTGATATTTAAATATGTCAGATTACTTTGTGTGAGAATCTGTTTTTCCAGTGGGTTTATTTATTTATTTATTCATTCATTCACAATCAAGACAGAGTGCTTGTTTATTTAACTTTTGTGTTAAAATTACTGGCTGCTCTCTTTCTAGTTCTTGGATGAGGTCATTAGGCTTGTTCACACTTGGGGCCTGTTCGCACTTGGATGTATTCTGGAGCATATTTCAGGATAGGGGTCTGTGGTCTGCATACTGATGCAGACTCTGGCAGGCCTCACTTGGGGCCTGCTTTAGCCTGCACGAGCATATGGACAGCAGGCCCTTTTTCTGGGATATATTCCAGAATAAAGCCAAGTGCGAATAGGCCCTTGGTCTCTGAAGTTCTGAGTTTCTCCAAACTGCCTAAACTGGCTGGATTTTTCAGAGATGTTTTGCAAATTATGTGTAGTAATGATGGATGGTGTGGCATCACTTGTAGATCCAAGGATAGTTTAAGAACATCAGTCTCTTTCCCCTGTGAAGACAGTTCCACACCATTCCTCTATATTTCAAAAGGAGTACCATTGACATTTGTGCTTCTGAAAGCTAGTAAGATCAAGCCCTTTGCTTCCTCTTCTTTACATTATGACTATGGCTGTGTTCACATCAGTTTCAGGCCACTTTCAGAATGAGAGAACACATCAGCAAAGTGACAAGCTGATTTCTTTGAGCATTATCCAACTCAGAAGATCTACCTTTAAGGTAGATAATATGGAAAGAAAATGACTTCACTTTGCTGATGTGTTCTTCCATTCTGAAAATCAACTGAAGCTGAATTAAAACCTAGGTGTGAACACAACCTATGTTTCTGATCTCTGTTGATTTCTCAGATTTAATCTCTAATAAACATATGGTGGTTCTTCTCAGGTTTGTTGGACTTTAAGGCAGGGGTCCTCAAACTATGGCCCACGGGCCACTTGCAGCCCGCCAAGGACATTTATCCGGTCTGCCGGGTGTTTTTGGTGCCGCTGCCTGTCCTGCTATGAATTTGTTCATAGTTTTTTTTAAAAAAACTATATTCTGGCCCTCCAATGGTCTGAGGGACAGTGAACTGGCCCCCTGTTTAAAAAGTTTGAGGACCCCTGCTTTAAGGCTTGTTAGACAAATTCATGGATAACAGGTATCAGTGGCTACTAGAATGGATGCCTAAGTACATTTTTCAGGTTGGGGGCACAGGCAGGATGCCTCTAAGGCCATTTGCTGGGATTGGAGAGCAGGAGAAGGTTTGCCCCTGTCTTTCTTAAGATGCCCATGGGCAACTGGCAGGCCACTGTGTGAGACAGGATGTTGGACTAGATGGGCTGTGGACTGATCCAGCAGGGTTCCTCTTAGGTTCTTACGTCAGACTGCTGCTGCAAAGTGTGGCAGAGAAGATGCCGTAAGCATGGGGTTTAGGAGGAATTACAAGTTGTTTCTTGTTACTTCACTGGTCAGCCCAGTTACTGTTTATGTGGTGCATGATGGTGCCTTAAAGGTGCATATACGATTTGAAGACAAAACCAGAAAATGATGCTTGGTTGGTTTGCTTTTGCTGTTTCAGGGAGTTGGTTATAGATACTTGAGTGGGATCATTTTTATTTTTAGTCGTGTATCTGCTTGATCCAATAAATATAGATTAATTCAGCCCTGATTTACTTGGTGATCCAGAATAAAATACTTGCATTAGGTACTGTTAGTTACATATCCTATAAAATTAATGCTGCCTGTTTGTGTATGATTCTGAAGTTTGTATTGCTAGATTAAAATAATTTAATTAATGAAAGGGAGATACTGCTACTAGATGCTTGCTGCAGGACAGTGTTTGCTAAATGGAGTCAAGTAAATTGGTCTTATATTAAAAGACATCAGTGTTGTAGGCTTACCAGTCCAGTTTTTCTTTTTTCAGGGCTTCTGAGTCATAGCATTTAATTTTCCATGATGCAGTATGTTGGTGATAAGATATTTCTCAGTCAAAATCATTTTTATTTAAGCATCAAGTCATTGGCTACTTGTTCTGCTATGTTTGGATATTCTGGAGTAAAGCAAGGACATTCGAGAGTATCTGTGCTTTATTCTGGAATATCCAAAACAGTGGAATTAACTAATTAAAGTTTGGATGTGGTGCCAGTCATCCCTCTCGTAATACAAAATGCACTTAGCATGGTTTCAGCTATGCTTGGGAACTTATTTTCTTTATCTTTCTGCCCCTGGGCCCCACCCAATCATGTGACCTCATAAGCCCCACCCACCCATGTGACCTCATAAGCCCCACCCACCCATGTGACCTCATAAGCCCCACCCATGTGACCTTGCCCAGCAACACCCCTTTCCCCACCCTGCCTGTGAACACCCAGCTCTGAAGCCCACCAGCCGCCACTGAAACCAAGCCAGCCTTTTCTTTTCCCCTGTTGAAACAAAGGGAGAGAAATGGAAGGAAGGCAGCCAAGGAGGAGGCTGGCATCAGCGGTGGGGAACCTGTAGCCTCTTTGGGAACAGCCCAGTGTGCGCTCGGTGCTGTTCCCGGCCTCCAACCCAACCCGCAGCAGAACCTGGATTACTCTGGATCAGAGTAATCTGGGTTTGCTCCGGGTGAGAATGTGGCCAACGTCACTTTTATTTGGTACAATTACTATAACCATTTCCCTAACTGCTACACAGGATCACAGTGTTAGTATGGGCCTCCCTACACAATGTTTTGAGTTACATTGATTTACTGGGCCTATTCTTTGCGATTCCACAATTTACACTTGTAGTAGAGGCCTCTATGGCCTATTCTGCACTAAGCCTTATTCTGGATTATATTCAGAATAAGGATCTGCAATATACATGTTAGTGCAGACAGTGATAGGCCCCAGCCCTGCCATAATCTACAGTAAAATGCGGAGAGCAGGTCCTTAATCCAGCATATAATTCCAAATAAGGCTCAGTACAGAAAAGGGCCTATGATTTAACAAACCCCAGTTTTCTGTAGGAGACAATTGCTTGCACAATACAGTTTTCCACTATACTGTGGTTCGTGGGAAGGAAACCACAATGTTATACAAATAATGGTTCAGTAATAACAACAAGAATTGTACGAAGTGTAAACTAATGGCCAACTTAAAAATCTTACAGTGAAGTTTTACCAACTGACATTATGTACACAATGGTTCCTCAGCAGATATTAACATAACACTTTTGTCACTGGATATGAATGGAACCACAAAGGAAGTCTCTCAGCTGTTCTTCAACATACCAGCCACGTCTTGCCACAGAGTGGCTTGGTTTGAAGGACTGGCAATCATGGGATACTTTTCTCTTCAAGCCTTGGCTTTGTATGCTTCCAGGCCCTCTTGAACCAAAGCCATTCAGCACCCAGACAAGCTGAAACCTGCACACCCTTAATCTTGGGCCCTTTCTTCCCTGGCCTTTCCTTATTCTGGGTTACAACAGGGAGGAGGGGCCTGTCACCTGAATGGTCGTGCAGACTACTGTAGATCCCACATAGGACTTGCCAAAGTCTGCACCAGCAAGCAGATGGCAGGTCCCTAATTCAAGATATAACACAGAATAAGGCTCAATGCATAAAAGACCTTGGAGTATGTTGAAGCTAAATGACAAATAAATAAATAAATAAAAAATGTGTATTTATTATTAATAAAAAAGATCCCAAAAAAATCTGGAGTTATATTATTTTTTGCTTTATAACTTTCAGAGTTTATTTGCCCCATTTTTATAAGATGTAAAATGAATGCTGTAAGGAAGTGCTTAACAGTTCTTTTTAAAAAGTCTGTAGCAAGCAGCAGGCAAAATGGAGGAAGTGTATAATTGAAAGCAAAGAAAAGCAGCCTCAGGAAAAATAAAACTTTCCTTACCACGTAAAAATGTAATTTCTCCTTACTGTACAAAAATGTAAAGTTTGTAGGGGCTTCAGAAAATAGCATTTCTCTCAATGATTTTTTACACATTCTTTACTTTTGGAAATGGAAATTTGGGGTTAAGGAAATCACTATCTTTGACATAACTTTTAGACAAAAATGTCTCTATGAAACATTTTAAGAGGCAGAATTCTATATTGCAGCTACTTCTAGGTTGTGCATTGATGTTCTGGTGGGGACCTGTAAGTGACAGTGATGAACATGACATTAGTTGCAGCTGCTTAGGCACTGTAGATGTGTAGCTAAACTGTGGTCCTCTAGATATAGTTGGCCTTCAGCTTCCAGAAGCCCTGGACAGATTTGTCAATGAGAATGTACTTCAGCAACATGTGGAGGGACATAGGTTGGCTACCATTGCTTTTGAAAATAATTTGTATTAGGTGCTGTCATAATCATTGCCACTTTACAGTCTTGGATGTGTGTTCGGTGCAATGAGCTCCGGGCTCTCAGGGAACGTGTTTCTTCCCTCGAAGCCAAGGTAGCGGACCTGGAGAAGGAGATAGAGAGTAACAGGGCTGAGGGTGAGGTCTTCAAGGATGCAGTAGGAGCATCCCACTCCATGACAAGCAGCTCTCCAGCTGCTTCGGAGAGTTGAAGCCTCAGGCAGGGAGGACATCAACCCGAGGAAGAGGGGCAGGCTCCCTTAGTTGGGACCCCTTCCTCAGTGGATGTGCCTGTATCCTCTTGCACCGAGGATAGTCCTCCACGGGTAATGGGAGGGGGGCTTCTTGTAGTGGGCGATTCGATTATCAGGAATATAGAGAGCCGGGTTTGTGATGGGCGTGTTGACCGCATGGTGACTTGCCTGCCTGGTGCGAAGGTTGCAGACATTACGCGACATCTAGATAGGTTAGTAGACAGTGCCGGGGAGGAGCCAGTGGTCATGGTACATGTCGGTATTAATGATGTTGGGAAGGCAAGACGGAGCATCCTGGAAGCCAAATTTAGGTTGTTAGGTAGAAGACTAAAGTCCAGGACCTCTAGGGCAGCATTCTCAGAAATGCTACCTGTTCCATGTGCAGGACCAGCCAGACAGGCAGAGCTCAGGAGCCTCAATGCGTGGATGAGGCAGTGGTGTTGGGAGGAGGGGTTTAGATTTGTACGGAAATGGGGAACATTTTGGGACAAGCTAAACCTGTACAAGAGGGACGGGTTACACTTGAACCAAGAGGGAACCAGATTGCTGGTGATTAACATTAAAAAGGTTGCAGAGCAGCTTTTAAACTGATCCCTGGGGGAAAGCCGACAGGAGCTGGGCAGCATCCGGTTCGGGAGAGCGCACCCTCAAGTGAGGAGGGCTGGAAACATGCAGAAAATGCTGAGCTAAGTGCAGGATTAGTTTCACATGTTCCTCAATGGCGGAATTTGGACAAGAGGAGTGAATATAAATGTATATATGCAAACACCAGGAGCCTTCCAGCCAAAATAGGGGAGCTAGAAAGCTTAGTTATGGAAAATAGGATTGATATTATTGGCATAACTGAAACCTGGTGGACTAGTGAAAACCAATGGGATACAGTCATCCCAGGTTACAAACTGTACAGGAAAGACAGGAAAGGGCGACATGGAGGTGGTGTAGCCTTGTATATTAAAGAAGAGATAGAATCTTATGAACTGGAATGTCCAGGTGAGTCTGACTCTTCCACAGAAGCAGTGTGGGTAAAAATACCAAGCCAAAAAGGAAGTCTAACAATAGGGACATGCTACCGTCCTCCCAACCATATGCCCGAAGGATATGAACAATTGGAGAAGGAGGTAAAGGAGGTATCCCATAAAGATAGGGTAGTTATAATGGGGGACTTCAATTATCCTCACATAGACTGGGTGAACTCCTGTTCAACTCAGGAAAGAGAGAGAAAATTCCTAGACCTGCTAAATGACTGTTCCATGGAACAAATGGTCATGGAACCAACCAGGGGAAATGCAGTCCTGGACTTGATCCTAAGTAATGCTCAGGACCTGGTAAAGGATGTCACTGTAGCTGATCCAATTGGGAACAGTGACCACAATGCAATAACCTTCAACTTAAATACAGGGAGAAAGTTCTTAATAAAGTCTAACACAGAGACCTTAAACTTTCATAAGGGAAACTTCCCCAAAATGAGGAAATTAGTGAAAAGGAAATTGAAAGGGAAAGTCAAAAGAGTTAAATCACTTCAAAATGCATGGAGGCTACTTAAAAACACAATAATGGAAGTGCAACTAGAATGCATTCCAAAAAGAAGAAAGGGGACTTCTAGGTCCAAGAAGAAACCAATGTGGCTCACAAATGCAGTAGAAGAGTTCATTTAGGAAATGGAAGGCTTGTCCAAATGAGGAGAACAGGAGGGAACATAGACACTGGCAACACAAATGCAAGACGGCCATTAGGAAAGCTAAGAAAGATTTTGAGGAGCACATTGCTAAAAACATCAAAAGAAATAACAAGAACTTCTATAAGTATATCAGAAGTAGGAATCCAATCAGGATAGCAGTTGGACCACTAGATGGTAAAGGACAGAAAGGGGTAATTAAAGAAGACACGGAGATTGCAGAGAGACTAAATGAATTTTTTGCTTCCATATTCACGGAGGAAGACAGAAGACACATGCCAGTAGCTGAGCCTGTATTTTCTGAAGAGTTAAACTGTACAGAAATAACCAAGGAAGAGGTCCTGGCATGTCTTAATAAACTAAATGTTAACAAGTCACCGGGACCAGATGGTATTCATCCAAGAGTCCTTAAGGAACTCAAATGCGAAATTGCCGAACTTCTAGCAAAAATATATAATCTTTCCCTAACATCAGGCTCCGTACCTGAGGACTGGAGGGCAGCAAATGTAACACCAATCTTCAAAAAAGGATCCAGGGGTGATGCAGGCAATTACAGACCAGTTAGCTTAACGTCAGTTCCATGTAAGGTGATGGAAACCATTATTAAAGACAAAATTAGTGTGCATATGGAGGAGCAAGCATTGCTGAACAAAAGCCAGCATGGCTTCTGCAAAGGTAAATAATGCCTCACAAATTTATTGGAATTCTTTGAGAGTGTCAGTAAACACGTGGATAAAGGTGAACCAGTAGACATTGTCTATCTGGACTTTCAGAAGGCTTTTGACAAAGTCCCACATCAAAGGCTACTGAGTAAACTCATCAGCCATGGAATAAAAGGACAGCTTCTGTCCTGGATTTGTGACTGGCTTAAGAGCAGAAAGCAGAGAGTAGTAATAAACGGCAAATTCTCAGGGTGGAAAGAAGTAAAAAGTGGGGTCCCTCAAGGCTCAGTACTGGGACCAATGCTTTTTAATTTATTCATCAATGATCTAGAAGAAGGGGTACATAGTAAAATAGCAAAGTTTGCTGATGATACTAAATTATTTAGTGTAGTAAAATCTGAAAGAGATTGCCAAGAGCTCCAGAGGGATCTCTTGGCATTGGGTGAGTGGGCAACCAAGTGGCAAATGTGCTTTAATCTTAACAAGTGCAAAGTAATGCACATTGGGGCCAAGAATCCAAATTACGTCTATAAACTGATAGGGTCTGAGCTTTCTGCAACACACCAGGAAAGGGATCTCGGGGTTTTGGTGGACAGTTCAATGAAGCTGTCAACCTAGTGTGTGGCAGCAGTGAAAAAAGCAAATTCAATGCTGGGAATAATTAGGAAGGGAATAGAAAATAAGACAGCAAGTGTCATTTTGCCCCTTTATAAATCTATAGTGAGGCCACATTTGGAATATTGTGTACAATCCTGGTCACCGCACCTCAAAAAGGATATTGTGGAACTAGAGAAGGTGCAGAGAAGGGCAACCAGAATGATTAAGGGTCTGGAACACCTCCCTTACGAAACCAGGCTGCAACGTCTAGGCCTCTTCAGTCTGGAGAGACGGCGTTTGAGAGGGGACCTGATTGAAGTATATAAAATTATGCACGGCATAGAAAAGGTGGATAGAGAAAATTTCTTTTCTCTATCGCACAACACTAGAACCAGGGGACACTCTATGAAGCTGATGGGTAGCAGAATAAGGTCTGACAGGGGGAAGTATTTCTTCACCCAGAGGGTCATCGGCTTATGGAATGTGCTGCCGGAAGAGGTGGTGACAGCTACTAGTCTGGATGGCTTTAAGGTAGGGTTAGACAAATTTATGGATGACAGATGTATCAATGGCTACTAGAACGAATGCCTAGGTGCATCTTTCAGGCTGGGGGGGGGAGGAACTGGGGCGCTTCTAAGGCCGTCTGCTGGGACTCGAGAGCAGGAGGTTTGTCCGTGTCTCTGCTTGAGATGCCCATGAGCATTTGGTGGGCCACTGTGTGCGACAAGATGCTGGACTAGATGGGCTGTGGCCTGATCCAGCAAGGCTTCTCTTATGTTCTTATGTTTTCACAGTGTGTTTCTGTTTAGGACCAACAGAGGGCAAGAGAAAGGATCTAGTGGTGGCGGTTACATCATTAAGTTGTACCCAACTCTTTGTGACCTCATTGTGATCCCTTCTGTCCTGAAGTTTGCCCAGGGAGGTGTTCATTGCTTCCATGGCATGCACACGCACACGCACACGCACACACACACACACACACACACTAACTAACTAACTAACTAACTAACTAGCTAGCTAGCTAGCTAGCTAACTATCCCTTTTCTGCTTTTGCCTTCAAGCTTTCCCAGCATCAAGGACTTTTCCAGTGACTCCTATCTTCTCATTATGTGGTCAAAGTATTTGAGCTTCAACCTTAGGATTTATCCTTCCAATGAACAGTCAGGGTTGATTTTGTTTAATATTAACTGATTTGATCTTCTTACAGTTCAAGGGACTCTCAAAAGTTTTCTCTAGCACCACAATTCAAAATCATTGATTTCATCTCACAGCCATACATTACTATACATGTGTGGAATATATTTGCACATGAATTCAAAGGTTTGATGTTTTGTGCATGAATCAAAGGGGGGGGGGTTCTACATTCATAGCCCTTTTTTGTGCATGAAGCAATTGCCTGGAGTGCTGGAGGTGTGGGCCAGAGTATGCTTGGCTGCGTGCGCTCCAGAGGGCTGGGGAAATCTCTATCCACCCCAACTTGTGTCCTCTGTGGCC
Source organism: Aspidoscelis tigris stejnegeri (assembly GCA_023333525.1). NCBI lineage: Eukaryota > Metazoa > Chordata > Lepidosauria > Squamata > Teiidae > Aspidoscelis > Aspidoscelis tigris. The sequence continues at coordinate 102,790,063 of JALMGA010000001.1, forward strand.
TGTCGCCTGTTTGCCTCCTCTCACCTTCTGCTGCCTCCATCTCCTTCAGAGGGCCAGGTAGGTTGGGGCGAGCCTCCTGCAGGCTCTCAAATGTATGCTACTGTGCAATGGCATCATTTGATGTAGGGTGAGAATGCATGGGACAAAAAACTGGGGAGGGGGTTGAAGTTCAGGACTGTAGTAACCACTAGGCTGCTTAGCCTCCCCCCCCCACAGTTTCCTTTTTCTTCAGCCCTTCACCTTAAATGAAGCTGTTTGCTGATAAGCCCTGAGAATAAAAAGCACCAGGAATTTCTCCATAGATTTGTATTACACACTCGGTGCTGTACAGGGGCTGAATTCTTTTCACTCCATGCCTATGCCGGTCAGCAATAATGGTGATACTCAGACTTGTGGAACTTTAAACTACAGCATCTCTTCCGGATGCACATTTTTCCTGCCCAGACCAGAAAATGTGACATCACAAGGTCCTCTGACCTGCCTGACCCCAGCCTTCATCTAATCACTGCCTCAGATGTTGCCTGATATCATTTCCTCCACACCTTCTTTGGATGTATAAAAACCCCAGGCAAGATTAAAATGCTCTCTTAGTTTCCTCCTGATGCCTGTCTCCAGCCTCTTTCCCTGTTTTCTAGCCGAATCAGGTCAGCCATTACATGTGGCTGAACTCCAGGATCAAGCTGGTCAAAGCCTGGGAGGATCTCTCATAACAAAGCCTGTGCATCGCAGCAGCTTCCCAGCTGTTGCCAAGAACTTCCCTGAGCCAAGTGGTGGATCACGTGTCTGGAATGTGACCCAGGGCTGCATTGTGATTCCCAATTAAATCTCATGGTTGTGATCTCCAATGCACAGGGCAGGAACAGTGAGCACAGGACATGAAACCCCACCTGCCACTGACGCGAGTGCCAATTTCCTTCCCAAATAGTCTGGGATCATGCCCATGTGGAGGTTTAGCTCGCAAAGCAATGTGTGCTGAACTACCGAACCATGGCAAGAACAGTTTTTTCCAGGACCAGATTTGGTCCAGGTTTTGACCTGGTTTCAGAAATCGGACCAAATCTAAAATGCATGGGGACGCCCCTTCCCGAACCCAATTTTGATTCAGACCAAATTGTGCATGGGGACGTGCCCTAAGTGGCTTTTCTGAGTAATTTATTAAATTTATATCCCACTCAGGGCAGGTTACAATGCTTTAAATGCTTAAAAGGTGCGGTCCCACTTAGTCCATTCCCAGATTATTCTGGTCTGGGTGCAACAAAATTCTGGTCCGGATTAGGTACGGGTTCTGGGAACAGGACCGAGCATGCATTTCAGTGTTCCCATTTGGACCCAGCAATAGCGGCAGTGACAGTGAGCCCATCCTGGGCAGGAGCAAGAGCGGCACAGCGCTTCCAAGTTCCTTTCCATGGCCATCCCACTGTCTGAATGTGGCGGCGGCAACAATGAGCCCAGCCTAGGCAGCAGCAGGAGCTGGAGCGGGTTAGGTTTATGGGTCCACTGTTCTGCTTGTGCGCAAATGCACAAACAGATCAAGTTCAATCCGGCAAACACCCTCCCCCCATACACACACACAACCGCTACTGCATTCAGACCGTGGGATCACCTCGGAAAGGAACTTGGAAGCACCATGCCACTCCTGTCCCTGCCCCTGCCTGGGCTCGATATTGCCTGGGCACCCCCCCCCCCCCACACCCCTCCACACACCAAACATAATTTTGCTCCTGGTCCTGCCGCTGCCGCTGCCAGGCTCAATGTTGCCTCGGCACTTCCCCTCATGGTCTCACACCAAACATTATTCTGCCCCATTAAACCCCCCCCCACACACCCTGCTCCGAAGGCCGATCATGAAGGCAGCTCGGTTTAAAGTTGAAAACGGAAAAGACCCCACCTTTCCCGTGAGTGAATGCTTCATCTCGGAAGGCTTTAATTTGAAACAGCAGGAAAAGTCTTGTTCCAACAGGGTGTTTTTTTCCCCACGGATTTCTGCAGGCTGGTTCCCAAGTTCGAATCCAACCTGAATTTTATTGCCTTTGGGAATGCATCCAAAAACAGCTTTTAAAACAGAAACTGTATAGAACATGGCATGGAAAGGTAGGCACCTCTGTCTTCATAACTAAAAGCCAGGGCAAAAAGTTGTGTTGTCAGCAACCTCCTGACTGAAATGCAACAAGAAGCATAGGACTTACTTGACTTTTTGTTGCTTAAAGCTCTTTTTTCTTCTGCAGAGCTACAGTGACATGGAGAATAGACATAGGCTTGATCAAAATCAGAAATCACATTTCCCCATTGCCTGATAGGAGGTGGAGGAAGAGATTTGGCTACGGACGGTTGTGGAGGGCAGGAGGTATACACTGATCATCTCATCTTCATTCAAGCTGCATAGTTTCCATGCTTTGACAACCATTTTTGTTTGCTGAAGCAGAAAATCTCCTAAGACCTCTGCTTTTTGCTGGGAGTAAAACACAACCCTAATTCATTAAACAACCAACTATTTGCTGCCCCTTCATGACACTCTAAATCAGCCACCTGATGTACTGCATCATTCTGACTAATGGCAGGTCTGGCCCTATGCAGGACGGCAAATCATTCGTTTTTATATTAGCATTTTCTCAGAGAAGCAAATGCTCTTAGCAAACTGTACCTCTGTAATATATTGTTTACTGCTGTCACCTTTAATATTTCCATGACTTTGAGGCCTGAGGCATTTCACACTTATGGGATTTCTTGGGAGTAGGCGAATTTTCATCTCAAATCTACTAGTCACTGGCAGCTCAGTTTAACCCCTTGTTCACTTTCTCCCCAATTGATCACATGGATCAAATCAGTTAGGTGAGAAAGTGAGAGAAGAAATTGTGGAGAGTAAGAATTAGGTCACTCCAGAAATCTAATTTGATCAGTTTATTAAGGGGTCAAGACAGTTAGAGTTAAATTATAGGTTGTGTACAAATGAAGTAAACTCCATACCATATGCTTAAGGCAAGGCATTTTTCTTTACCTGGCTTACATACTGAGTGTGCATGCGGGTGACAGAGAGAAACAGATTGAATTTTCTCAGGCAATGTTCAAGAATGGTCATATATTACAAATGGGAAACGTGAAGTGAGTGGGTACCGAAAAAACAAGAAAGAGGAAATTTCTTCTGTGGAACCCCTGAGATATATGTGTAGGAAATGGCTATTAGCTTCAGACCATGAATCAATAAGGTGGGCTGAAAGGGGTATATTAGAGCACTCATTTGTGAGCCACTTTGGTCTTGTGGTTAAAGACCCAGATTCTTATCTGGGAATACTGAGTTTGATTCCACACTCCTACATGAGGCCAGCTGGGTGGCTTTGGGTGAGTCACAGCTCTCTTCTCATCTCTCATAGCCCCACCTACCTCACAAGGTGTCTGTTGTGGGGAGAAGAATAGAAAGTTTTGTCTTATGAGTGAGAAAAGCGGGGTAGAAAAACCAGCTCCTACTCCTACTCCATCTCTTCTTCTAGGCTGTATTTACAGAGGCAGGATAGATGCCTTGTCTTTCTAAAGTAGCTAGTGTGATATCCTCATACTTCTCACCAAAATCACAGCTGGGGAATTTTTGTTTGTTTCTCAGCTTTGGTGTTTTTCCAAACACAAGAAACAGCCCCAGAAGCCAGCCGTTTCCTGGGTTTTGGAAAGCAGTGTACTCTGTCTGGCTGAAAGAACGCCACTGAGGTAGGTACTGATTTTGTGGCAACAGTGACAGAGAATGGCAGTGTTTACTCCCACTGTGCTGGTATGGCACCTGTAGGAGCACTCATAGTGGGCTGTTTTCTGGATGAGTGTGGAGTCATCCAAACCCTGCACTCTTCAAACAAACCCATAGCACCATTAAGATGTCATGCAGATCCTGCCAGATGCACCAAAATGATACTTTTGCTGAAGTGGTGCAATTTTGAGAGCCTCCGGACATCCTGAAATCTTTGGTGTTCCTCCGCAATGGCTGCCCAGCTGCCAGACATGGTGATTGGAAGCATCAGAGTCTGTGTGCAGCCACTTCTGGTTGGACAGATGTGCCAAACAGAAACTGTGCAGTGACTTCAGAGCTGCTTCCTGTGAGCCAAACAGGAAGCTTCAATTGCCCACAGTATCCAAGGAGTATCCTCAGAAACTCTGGAATAAAAAGCTGCCAGTGATCGAAGTTGCAAAGTCCCTCCACAGCTTTCCTCATGTCTGGAGGCACCCTTTCACTAAAGCCAAACTGCTTCAAACAGACACATATACTGTGTTTGGAAGGAAGATGCCCCTGAAGATGGAAGGAAGTCATACCAACTCCATCTCTGTGTTGTTAGCCTACCTAGTCAGCCTATACCAAAGAGGCAAAGTTTTGTTGGAAAGGGAGCAGTTAACATTGCCAGTTGTCTAAGAGCTAGAGCCACCTGAGGACAGGAAGTCCCTCCCCAGAAAATGGCAGTGCATTCCTTACAATCAGACAATGCTTTGGGATTACTTATTTTGTAAGTGGTGAGTTCAAAGCCCCTCTACTGACTACAGAAGAGGCATATTTTAAATTTTTGGGGGGAGTATTTGGGGACTTATATAGACACATTGACTTGAAGAGAGGTTCAAATCTGGGAACTCATTTCAGGAATGGAGGTTCCAAACCTTCCTGAAACTTATCCTGTAGTAGGATGAGTGTGAATGCTGCCATCTGGCAGTGTCTGCCTTGCCACAGCAACATCTGTGAGCTGCCGGCTGTTACAATGGCCATTCAAGCTGTTCTTATGATCACTGGAGTGACATTGAACACAACTGTTCAGCCATAGCCACCCTGTTCCCATGGAGTCTTTGCAAGGAAGTAGTTGCAAAGTCTGTGTCTGGGGCTGTACTAAGAGTTCCATTGGCACTCATAGTATAGCTGTGGAGCAGTTTTTACTGCTCCACATCTATCAAAGATGGTGATGTTTGAGCTTCCTGGGAACCACTCCATAATGGTAGTGGCTCTGTGGTATGTGTATGCTCCATGCCAGAGTGCATCCAAACATCCCCATCTTCAAAATGCGAAAAGGCCCACAATGTTTGAATTCACTCAGAATCTAATGAAATCCAATAGTAGATTTTCTTTTTCCTTCAAAAGCAAGGAAGGCCTTTGGGTTTTGCTTCCAAGTTCTGCAGATTCTGTGTGTATATGACATATACATTCCTAATAATCCTGAATCAACATAGTAACTCAAATTTATTATGGAAAGTGTTATAGTCAGCTAGAGAGTTTATGGATGAGCTGAGCTTTGAATCGTCCTTTCCAGTTCATAGCTCATGTTCATTACCACATTATTCAAGCATTAAATAAACAAACAAATCTGTTGAGGAATAAAGATAATGACAGTGTTCTGCAGTGCGGTCTCTCATGTTTTTACTCCGTGATGAATAACTTTGTTGCGGCAGAATCAATCGGAATACATGGCAATTACATTGTAATGTTCAAGGTAATATAAAAAATGCAAAGCTTAGCCTTGATATGCAAAATGTATTTAATTCAATTTATTTATTTGCTGTTGTATCCCAGTGTTCACCCAAAGGTCCCAGGATAGGTCATAACATTCAATAAAAATAACAAACTGGCATAAAAAGGGAATAAAACATGCTCAAAATATATATCAGTAGTTCCACAGCTAAGGGAATATGTAGAATTCTAAGAAAATGGTGAACTAAACAATCCCATCAAAGGAGTGAGAAACATGTTTAAGCTTTGTGCAGAAAAATGAGGCAGAAGAGTTCTTAGTAGTGAGAGCAGAAATTGGTTCTGTGGCTTGACACTGGTTTGCTCTGCTTTTTTCTTGAGCTTCAGATCATCTTGAATTCATATGCATTCATAATTGAAGGGCTAAATGGCTACAGTTGGGGATGCTGGTGCAAGCATCCAAGGGACATCTGAATTCAAATAAAATGTGCTCTGTTCAAACAGATTGGTTGCTTCTCCATGGTACGTGATCCAGGTCAAGATCGGAGTGGTGGCCAGCAATGCATGCCAAAAGCCACCTGCATTACAATGTCTCATCCTGGATCAGCTTTGGAGGATGGGAATGAAAACTGCCAGCCTCAGAAGCTGCTGACTGGGACTGTTTTCAACAGTTTCCTAGAAAAAGAAAATCAATTTCTAGGGTCCTTTCTGGTTCCTGGTAAAATAGTTCTGGGCTCCTCTTGCCAGGGAGACCAGAACAGCCGCCTGTACTGTGGACAGCTGAGCAAAGTTACTCTCAGCAATGCCTGGGCCCATGTGGACAGGCTGGTCAGTGGGAGGTATGGCATTTCAGTTGGGCTGCTCTGCAATGCTGATGGGGCATTCCACAGCAGAAGATAGTAAGTGCAGATTCTGCCATGGAATCTTTGATGATGCAGGCACAAACTGTGGCACTCCTATTGCTGCCTGCTCCATTCCCATGGGGTTTGTCCAAAAGTGAGAGGCAGGTGAGCAGCAGCAAGTGTGGTGCCCACAACCTCCACAGGAGGCTTATAAAAGGCTTCAACATCTGGGCTCTCTTGCAACCCCAAAGGGGTCTTTTGAGCTGCTGTGGCATAGTTCTATGGGGTAGCTATTCTCTGAATCTGTATTCTGAAATTTATTCTTGCTGGCTCTTAATGGCTTTCCTGGGCTTGGTGTGCGCATAATTAAGAAAAGAGAGGGCAGTGATAGTTTATTACCCTCATTATTTCAATGACAAAATTAATGTCCATCCTTACTTGTTGTTACTATTATTAGAAATGCATGCACCAAAGCATGAGTTATGCAGCCATGTTTAACATTTTTTATTTGGGCCATTTGAAAGTCTCCGAAGACCACTCAAAGTGTATGCATGCTCACACATACACATCACACCTTTATTAGTATATACCATATATTACTTTGAGACACCGGAAAACTTTTTTAATTCAACATTCCTGCAAGAGGCCTTGTCCATTGTTTTACTGGCTATAGCAGGCACTGGATTTCTCCTTTGGCAAGGCTGTATTACTGCAGTCAATGAAACAGTCAGATGCAGTCAACAAATTATTTCAAATCTTTTCTGGAAAATAAAAAGTGTACTATATCCTTCAGAAAATAATATTATTCTTGCCAGAACCACAGAATATAGTTCTTCTGTTTTAAAAAATGGCAATAATTGCTGTAAATTTAGTTGCGTACCTTATTACTGCTAATGTAAACTGTGTTGGTTATTTCATCTAAAACTGAGTGAGAGCTTCTTAGGCCTCTTCATCTGCCTCAGGACTCATGGGCCATGAATGCAATGAAGTACTTTCCTCCAGCTAGTACTGAAGCCTGTACTATGCACTCCATTGAAACATACTAAGAATTTTAATTGATGTTATGATTCAAGGTGACCTCCAAGATTTCAGCCATGTGATAGCTTTTCAAAGCATTGAAGATGACATTTATCTCCAACCTTCCTATTTCATAGTTCTTATGAAGGTCATTTAAGATCACTGCAAGCTGAAGGCAGGTCATGTAATTCTCTCCTCTCCCATTTTGCTCTCACAAAAACCATTAGAGGTCAGTTACCTTGAGAAATAGGGGCCACCTAAGGTCACCCGTGCTCCCCAGTCTGCCTGGATCCAAAAACTGAATCCAGTTGCAAACTCCACTGCTCACAGCCCAGATGCCTCCTTCCAAATCTATTATAAAACATAGGTGGCATTATGGAGTTTCAGGCCTACAAGTGGCTAAAAAGGACACTTTTAATATCTTTTTATGGTGTTACTTTATGCATTAGAGGACTCCGGGGGAATTCTTGCATAGTAAATGTGTATGGCTCCATTGCTCTCACTGATGCAAATGGGACTGCAGATAAAGAAATGGTCATGCTAGCCTCACTCTGCCTCCTCTCCTCTCTGAAATATTTAAAATATTCCCTCATGTTCCAAGATTTTGTGGGGTGGGACATACTGTTATGGAGGACTGGGCTGTAGCATCCTCTGGTTTGGTTCTGCATCACAAATTGCACATCTAATTTTATAGGTCTTATTGATACTTCAGGCTTATTGGTACTTTCAGGCAGTAGTGGCTGTTGTACTAAGGCCATTCTAAGGCCATTCTAAGGTGCTTCTAAGGCCATTTGCTGGGGTTCTAGAGCAGGAATAGGTTTGTTCTTGTCTCTGCTTGAGATGCACATGAGCATTTGGTGGGCCACTGTATGTGACAGGATGCTGGACTAAGATGGGTTGTGTCCTGATCCAGCAGGGCTTCTCTTATGTTCTTATGTAATCAAAGTGGGTCAGAGCAGAGAATTTAAAGGAAAGGACATGAATTGGCACTCAGCGAACAAACTTCTAGCTATGGCTATGTTCATCCACACTGCGAATACAAGCTTCAAACTTTCTGGGACAGGTCCATAGGCCTGCATGCATCACCCAGTCCACTTTATACATCAATCAGCATTCACTTGGATGATGGAAGGCTCTACATGAGAATTAGCAGTGTAAAGAATTCTGAGGGCACCTACCACCTTCAGGTGTTCAAATGCTATCATATGGGACACATGGTAGCCATAAGTGACTCACCTTGCCTGCTCCATGTAGGTGTCTCAGCAAAAAATGGGGTGATTCTGGCAAGACCAGGAAGCCGCCTGCAGGAAGCTGAGGACTTTCCAAGCGTCATAGAGAGGGTCCTAGAATGGGAGCAATCATCTGGATCCTGCCCCAGGTGCATCTTGAAACTCAAATATTCTTCATACATGATAGAAGGGATGTGCAAAATTCAATTCGTGTTCCCAAAATCAATCAAATATGTTGAATTTGCAGTCATTTGCATTGCAATGAAAATCCAATCAAAACAAATTAGTCTGCTGCTTGTGAAAATGAAAAAAATAATTGAACATTTATATTTCATTGTGTTTTTGGTCATGAAAAGGGCTTTTTCAATTGAAAAATTATATTTTGCTTTGCAAAAGAAGTTTGAAAATAAATGCAAAAATCTGTTTTTTTTTTATTAAATGAAATGAATTATTGGATTTTCACTTCAACAGTGAAATGAATATGCAGTTTTTTCATGTACATCCCTACCTGATAGAAGAAAAGGAACAAATTGAATGGATATTTGATGGATGTTTAATGCTTTCTCTCACATTGGGCTTTTTCACATTGAGCCTTTACTATCTAGAATTTTTTTGCTCTTGCTTATATTATCCTGCAGTCCATTTGCTGATTCCCTTTTACAGCCTTTTACCCATTATAAGGGTTCTATATGGATCATTCTACTAATGGCTTATTCTGTGCCATTTGCAATATCTTTCCATATATACAACGGGTTAGGGGAACTAATTTAGCTGTCTTGGCACCTAGAATCACATCTCACTCTCACATTTCATCTCCAAAAAAATGTTGGCATGGATGTGGCATGACAGGTACATACACCCACCTTTGGTGGTTTTGTCCCTCTATTAATAAATACTGGGTTCTGATACATCTTGAAATTGTCAAAATACTGAAAATACAAATTGAACTTTCTCCAAGTATACTCATACTGCACATCATACCTTATAAAATAACTAAAAACAAAGCTTTGCTTCTACACTTTATGCTGTTAGCACATAAGAAATATCCAGAAACTAGAAATCGTTAGATACATTGACTCTCCAGACCTGGTATGAAAAAATCATACAATATGCTATAAATGAGCTTATCACTTCACAATACAATAAATACACAGGAAGAAAGGATGCTATGTATATCTAGAGGTATGGAAACCATTATTTGATTTCTTACCGTCTAATTTAGAAGAATATACCATATCTGAGACAGCTGTAAAATTTTTGTTGGACTAACTGAAAAGATGATTTGTATCAAAGTTATATGTATCCTGAACCAGCTACCATAAATGTCAAGCCCCCAAATGTGAAAATACTAATATGTTATGTAACACAACCAAGTTTTAAGTATCAAAATAGTTGATATTTGTTGATTTGTTATTTTTGATTATGTAAATAAGTTTTATATATAATGTTATAAATTGTTTCAAATTTTTTTTTTTAAAAAGAAAGAAATCACTGAGGCTTGTGCCTGTAATATTCTCATTCAAAATTAAGAGAGAAAAAAAAAGAGAAAAGGACCTTGTTGATAAAAGTTCTGGATTTTTATCAAGATACATGAAGACTATAGTGAAAACCACAAAAAGAGAAAGCTCAAATGTAGATGTCTCTTACATCTAAATCCATACATTTAGTCCATACATTTTTAAAATTGAGTTCAAATTCTCCTTAAGATTTTTTAACTAAAAACACATTGTCCTTTAATTATGCAAAGCAGCTGTCATCAGAAGCCATCCCCAAATACCTATTCCATATAGATAACTATGGCTAAACTTAGAAACCTGTGTATTGGACAGTAGCAAGAGCAAGAACAAAGTCTTTTTAAAGACCCAGAAAATGTTCGTGTTTAGCCTTTGGCACTCTATATTTGGTTGGATTCCAAAAACCATCGGACCCTGTGAGGTGAGTGATCAGAACTGCTAAAGATTGATGTCTTGCAAAATCTGGAGGGTCAGTAGTATTTCTCCATCTCTGTATTAGGCTGCGTTCCCATAAGCATTTAAATCCAAACTGAATTTGACTTCGGTATCTCGCATTCCCATTACTTCTGCAATTAATCCAAATTTGGCATCCAGCGCTCCCATTCAAGTTCTTCTTTTATGAAGGCTATTCCATGAAAATCTGGAGCAAAAAAACTCCTGAAAAAAATGGGACTTTTTTTACCCTTTTGGAGTTGAGCCTGCTTCCCCCCCCCCCCAAATGGAAATGCTTCCAGGCTATTTGAAGCAGAGCTGTAGCCTTCTGGCCAATGCCAGCCACATGTGGGTGGGATTTCACAGCAGCAATGGAGAGGAGGAGGAAGTGCCAGCCAGCCGGCCGGAGGGAGAGAGACAGAGAGAGAGAGAGAGAGGAAGGCGGCAAGGGAGGAAGGAGGGAGGGAGAAGAGGCTGCCCCCAAGGGTCCTCTGGCAGAGAAGCGAGCCCACCCACCCACTGGCCAGTCAGGAAGAGAGCCAACTGGCCAGTATACACACACACAAACCCAAACATATAAAACAGAGTTGAGGACAACTTTATTCTCCCTCCCCTTGTGTGCAAATTCATTCTTCCAGGTAATGTGGATCGAGGTGTGTGTAGGCTCATGAGGTGGGTGAAGAGGAGGAAGAAGGAGGAGGTAACAGAGGTGGCCCCACTGCTGCTGCTGTGATTCCTTTAATTGGGCTCACTGTTGCCTGGGCCACCCTGCCAGGTGCTCGCTGTCATAAGCTGTGGCTTAGCCAAGACTTGAAGGAGAGGGAGGGGAAGGAGGGAGGAAGGCGGCAAGGGAGGAAGGAAGCAGGGAGGGAGAAGAGGTCAACCCCAAGGGTTCTCCGGCAGAGAAGGGAGCCTGCCCACCAGTCAGGAAGAGATTAAAATAGCCCAGTGGGGACAGAAATAGTTCAACCTGCACTAAAACAGTCAAGTGGGAATGCATCCTTATAATATTAGTTTTGTACCATTTAGAACAACACTATATTAAATTCCAGCTTTTCATTATTAAATTGCCTTGGATGAGATTTTTTTATTTATTGGAAAGACAAAGGCTGCATACCAACATTGGTTACTTATTCCATTATATTTGGAGAATACAGAATGGAATACCCATGCTTTATTCCAGGATATCCACATATAGTAGAATAAGTAACCAAAGTCTGGATGCAACTGTTTTCAACAGTTTCCTAGAAAAAGAAAATCAATTTCTAGGGTCCTTTCTGGTTCCTGGTAAAATAGTTCTGGGCTCCTCTTGCCAGGGAGACCAGAACAGCCACCTGTACTGTGGACAGCTGAGCAAAGTAACTCTCAGCAATGCCTGGGCCCGTGTGGACAGGCTGGTCAGTGGGAGGTATGGCATTTCAGTTGGGCTGCTCTGCAATGCTGATGGGGCATTCCACAGCAGAAGATAGTAAGTGCAGATTCTGCCATGGAATCTTTGATGATGCAGGCACAAACTGTGGCACTCCTATTGCTGCCTGCTCCATTCCCATGGGGTTTGTCCAAAAGTGAGAGGCAGGTGAGCAGCAGCAAGTGTGGTGCCCACAACCTCCACAGGAGGCTTATAAAAGGCTTCAACATCTGGGCTCTCTTGCAACCCCAAAGGGGTCTTTTGAGCTGCTGTGGCATAGTTCTATGGGGTAGCTATTCTCTGAATCTGTATTCTGAAAGTGATTCTTGCTGGCTCTTAATGGCTTTCCTGGGCCAAAGTATAAGGATCAGTACAGTATAAACCTATAGGGGTTGTTTGATTCTTGGTTGCTCGTTATGCTCTGGGTGAGTTCTCCTTTTCACAAACTCAGTATGAGAGGTTTTTATATATGCAAAGATCAATACAGCAATACAAACAGAAATGTGCTGCACATGAATGGAACAATTCAATGGAAATTTAGGCCAGAATACCCTTCAGGGTACCATTTGTCCCCAGAAGGTTTTGCATCTTACTCTAAGTGATCTGTTTTGTTGTTATGTAGTCACAGAGTGATAGACAGTTTGTTCTACTTAAACACAAAAACAAAAAACAATTCCAGTAATTTTTTTTTTAAAAAACTATCAGCTGATTATACGGTTTCTCTCATGTGCTAATAGAAAATTGACCATTACTTTTGAAATCACTGCATGTTTGCGCTGACATCTTCAGGCCCCATGACCTTGCAGAAGGTAACTATCTAGTTGTTGTGGAAGATGCCCTTATTTATAAAACTGTTATCCAGTACCCTTACCAGTACCCATGTCAGGGATGAAATCTGCCCAGACATGGAAAGCTGGGCTTATTTTCATCTGCTTATGCAAAAAGAATGATATGAACTCTTGGTGCCCTTTTCTTATCTCCCAGGGAATTTGATTTCAGGCTTAGGTAGAACACACAGCGTAACTGATGCTTTGTTATGTTTTCAATCTCAATGACATTCATAAGCCAGCGAGGTTATTTTGCAGTTCTTGCTAAGATGTCAACACATTCAGCAATGAACACTCAGGTGAGAAATGTGACTCATAATATTCAACATGTTATTTTCAGAGAAGACCTTACCTTTGACCTAGTGCGTTTCTAGAATCCTGACATTCACAATATGTATTGGGAAACCTCAACAGAACACACTGAATATGTAAAAAACCAATTTCCAGGTGTAGGTAGAGGCCCCATATTGCTGATCGCATCATAGGCACCATTGTAGGGCACTTTTTAAATGGGCCTGTGATGCACAAAGTCATCATGCATGTGCAGAGATCCCCTGTGTACATTCATACACGCTCAGTGACACAATGCACATGTGCTGTGCTGCTCACTGTGGACCCATCCATAAGAGTCTTGTAATGGTGCCACTCAATGTTTTCCCCACATATAAGCGAGTGAAGCTGAAGAGAACCAGGGTTGTCCTAAGCCTCAAAGTCCCTTTTGTGCTTGAAGGAACATGAGAGCAATTCCTGGGCCTTGTGAGACAGGATGCTGGCCTAAATGGACTGCATCCTAATCAAGAAGGAGTCCTCCTAGATTTATACAATTAGTTTCTTGCTGCTGTGCCAAGGAATTTAAAGTTGGACAAGTGAACATTTTTGTCGTTTCAGATGGCTTGAGGTTAGAATTATAATGATTATTCTATTTGACCTTAATTGTAACCATTTTTGTATTTAAATATTACTCAACTAAAGTGGTTTGGATGCTCTCCTGGATGCACAGGGACATCTGCAGAGAACTCAGCAGATTTCATAATTATACATGTTTTATCTGACCAACAAAAAGACCCAAGAATTGATAAAATGGATAAAATGATTTCAACCAGAACCAATTTCATATATCCACTCTAGGATCTTAACTAAAAGCAGATTGAAGTGATAAGGTTTGAAGCCATATTTGAAAGATGGTTAAGAAACAGGTGTACATGTAGGATGAGAAAGGTTGTTGGCAAAGAAAGCAAGATGAACCCTGCAGGCTGAAAACACACAAAGGCAGCTATATCCACCCACAGGAAACGGGACAGCACTGGATGACCAGAGGGTGTTTCCTTCACAGGCAGTCCCACACATCACGTCCTGGATCCACCCTGGGTCTCCAAAAATGTGCCCTCTGAATGTGCATTTACAGCACTGACTACTGCAGTGGCGACAGCATGGGCTGCTACTGGGTACCACTCAGGCTGAGACTCAGCAAAAGAGAGCATCTCAGAGGTGGCTCAGAGAAAGCTTTGAGATGGGATTGTTCACACACCAGTCTGCCCCTCCTCCTCTCCTGAACATTCTGTGTTAGAAAAGGTGGAGGAGAGAAGGCTTGGGAACATGAGGGTCACACATTGGGGAATTTGCAGTTAACTCCCCAGGGACACTGTTTGAGGCTGTGGTTATACCTTACTATTTTAAGTCCGTCTCCAGGATGGACAAGGAAGGTAGCCATATCCAAGCTGTTTTCAGCCTGGAATGCCTTGCTCACACCTACCTGCTGCTGTCACTGCCTTCTTCCATCAAGCCTTCTTGAAAAAGTAATCTTCAGCTGGTTTGAGAGTGGGGAAAATGCTCAGCTTGATGGGGAGGCATTACCGGGAGGGTAAAAGGGGGCCCAGTGACAGGCGGAGGAAGTGAGTTTATGCACAGGGTGGGCAGTGTAGTTGCGGGAGGGCAGTGGTGGGTGGGGAGAGTTTGTGTGGCAAAGGTTGACAGGGTTTTGGGGGCAGTGGTGGTGGGGCAGAGGGACTCTCGGCAAGGGGGAGACATTAGAATGTTTCTTCTAACTGCCTTGCTCATAATGCCTGTCTAGGAGGAAAGATTCCATAGCTGGTCCTGTTACAGAGAGAGGCATTACCCAGGTGAGAAGATGGCAGTCATCACTGCAGCCTGATATTATAGGCACTTACAGGCAGAAAAGGCAGCAAGAATTCCATTGGGACAGAATGTTGTTTCAGGCAATTGGAACAGAATTCTGTGCCACCTAACACAGGTACATTTCCACTGGAAATGCAATTAGAGATATGCACCTTCCCTCTCAGATGAGGCCTTAGTAACTGATTTTATGGGAGTGGAGATAATGTGTGTTTGTTCATTCAAGGTCTCTACTCATTATCCACCACTGGCCTGGGATCAGTGCTGACATCTTATAATCACTTTCTCTTGTAAAACACATTGTACTTGCAGATATTACTATTCTGATTTGTGAACATTTTCTTCAGCCTGTCATCTTGGCACAATAAGAAACTGAAATGTAAATTAAACTGTAAATTAAACTGCTATAATTACCAAACCTAAATTAAATAGCCTTAGCACTTTGACATTATGTATTCTTCACATTTTTTTTCTTAAATGTTCCATTACTCACCCCCTTGCTACACTCTCCATCTCAGTCTTCTTGTTACATTGGTGACTTGGCCTACAGAGTTCTAATTAAGTGTGTGCAAAACATTTTGATGTTGAAACGTCTAGACTGGAAATGGGCTCCTTCAAAGTATTTTGAGCTTGAAACAGAACAGTCCTTATATGAAGAATATGTTTCTCACTGAACAATCCAATTTCTAGTTGCTTTGTTCTGACATTTTAAGGGCTACTCCAGAGGCCTGTTTTTCTCTTGCTGTTTCTGGGATAGGGTTCTAATTTGCTCATGATTTCCTGCTTCATGTTTGGCTTGTTGTCATACAAGTCAACTTTTGTCTAGGACAATTGGGTTCTCATTGGCTTAGGGGAAGGGGAGACATAGGCTGAATTCACGCTTACATTATTGGTAAAGCCAGGGTGAACTCCTGCACAGGTGTAGGGGAGCACATGACCACTGGCGCAGGCACAAATGCGTGCTGTCTTGCCTTGTTGCTGTGACAACTAGGATATTAAATGAGTAAGAATGTAGTTTTGCAAGTTTCCTCATTGTTCTCTATCGTCATTCACTTGGAGTCCTTTGGAAGGTAAAACATCCAGTGAAATGTTCCAGCTATTTGCATTTTGTCCTGACAACTTTGTTCTGACATCTTTGTCTTACCACTTTGGTTTTATTGCTTGAAAAACAGCTACTAATGGATCTGCAAGAGGTTCTCAGTGTATCGCTATTTACTGGATCAATATTTGCACCCCACTGCTGCTAATATTTTTGATGCCTACAATCTGGAAGAGTGAATCTCACATTGATGGCCGGGACCAAACACTTTCAAAAAAATCTATAGCTGCTATAGCTATTTTCAAAAGCCCTGTCCCCTGGTCTGCTTAAGTCCACTGAAATAGACCCCTTAGGGCTGAGGTTAGGGATGGGCAAACTTCATATTTATAGTCCAAAGTCTTTATTAACATGTGAATTTGAAAACAAGAAAAAACTGTTTTGGGTCTTTTGCACATCTTTAATCTAAAACAAATATTTCTGTAAAGATTTGACCTTAAATTGTATTGCACACAGATTTGGTTGGAATCTTGACATATGAAAAAATGACATGAGGGCTAATGGTATTGTGTTCTAAGAACATAAAGGTCATTTCCTCACTTGCCAGTAGATCAGACAAAGGAAAGGTCTACAGGACTCTCTGCTGCATGCTGAGGCAGCCTAAGGCAGGCTCTACCCCCTCCTCATACACTCCATTCACATAGGACAGAGCGTAGACCAGATTAGGATGCACAAAATGGAGTCTACCGGTAAACTTCTTTTTTGAGATTTACCAGCGTACTAAGCAGTGGTAAACTGGACTGTGGAGGTGCACAGATGGCACATCTCTGCCACCCAGTATATCATGGCAGTGGAGCTGCCATTGGAGCTGGTACAGGGGCTGGTGCGGAACAGGCTGGCCTTGTTCCACAGAAGGAGCAATCTGTTCCAGTTTAGCACAGATTGTTATTCCTGTACAGAGTGGCCCACCCTGTCCTGGAATAGCACAGGGAAGTGCAGAAACTGCCAAAAAAGGGTCAGGCCTGAATCAGACTACTAGTCTACCTAGTCCAGTTCTTTACTTCACTCTTTCTCCTTTTCTCTAGTTCTAGCCTTAATTTTCCAATAATTCTTTCTCTGCCTGATTTCTGTCTTCATTTTTTTTGCTAAGAACTGTGTTAGCTTCCAGCCTGAAATGCAGCACTGGCACACCAGAGTGGTCTCTGGGAACACTGCTGGCCATGTGGGTCTGCCATGTGGAGTGTGTCCCAGTATGAACAACATGCCATGGAGCACACCAATGGGAGACCACTTTAAGGTGGTCTCTCAAATGCAACTAAAGCCCTGTCCCCATGCAAGTTTGGCACAGTTCCAGGAGGGTGCCAAATTTGATACCTGAAAAAAAAAGTCTTGGCACGCTTTGAGGGACCGGTACGCGTTGCTCAGCAAGCCAGGAATGCACATGAGGTCACTAGTGGGCTAACGGGGAGGAGATTTGCACCCATGTCATTGGGAGATGGGGTGTACTTGCTGTCCCTTCCCTGTCCACTGAAGATCGCAGCCACTGAGTTTTTAAAATGCCAATCGCAAAGGCAGGCTGGAGAACGGCTTGCTTTTTAAATTTTCTGCCATTTCCATGGAGGTAATTCCAACCCCATTTCAAGAATGCCAAGGCAGTGCATGATGGCTTGATTTCTGTTCCATCTGCAACCCCCATTTCCCCGATCTGCAAGGCAATCATCAATAAAGGCTTGCTTTTCAGTTTGAGGCTGTTCTCGTGGTTCCCAGTGGAATGGAGGTGCACACAACTGCTCAAGTGCCCACTGCCGCTAAACCTCGTAGTGGCTTTTGGTGTTTTAATTTTAAAAAGTTATTTTTTATGAATGAAGCTTTATTTTAACTTGTTTCCATGCCTTGCACCACAGTCCTGGCTGTCCATGCCACTAAAGGAGGGGGGATGCGGCACAGGGGTGAGCTGATGACAATCTGGCTGCCAATGAGGAAAGAGGAGGTGGAGAGAAGGTGCTGCTGCTCTGCTGTACCAGGGTTTGGCACGGTTCTCATGGGGATGCCACCATCCGCGCTCAACCCGTACCTGTCCTGCATTGCCGGGAATCTCATGGGGATGTCCAAAATGCATTCCCGGTCCCATGCCCAGCCCACATGTGCCCAAACAGGGGATGCAGCCTAAGCCTCACCCACAGCAACCAATGCCATGCAGGTGCTAGAACAGCCTAGTGCTATTTTGCGAGGTTCTAGAAATGACCTACAGAACTGTTTTGGGGTGTGCCACTAAAATCTAATAAATAGTAAATATAAATTAGTAAATGGCTGCCACTGCACTCCTTGGAACATACCCTGTTCCTGACCTGAATCAGACTTTGCCTTGTGCACAAAGGAGGGCACTGTAGAAGCTGTCTTTATCGTGTCCCTGCCTGATTTAAAATACAAACTGAGCAGGCCTCATACAGCCTCCGTCTGTTTCACTTCCTTCTGTCCCCATCTCACTTGATTCAATTTTGATATGCAACTGCACTATTTTCATAGCTTATAGAACATAATTGGCAGTGGGTTTTACCTCAGGATCACTACATGGTCTGATCAAGCTGAGCATTACTTAGATTATTTGAAGCATACATACAAAAATCCTCCTTAGCAAACCTCAGCTTATCATAACAGCTTGTACCAGAAAAACAGTGATTGCATTTGCCTTGATAAAATGCTTAGAGAGGGTAGCAACAATGGACTAATGCTGATAGTTACTGTCTGATATTTTGCTCATAGAAGCAGGATTGAAGAGAAGGGCAAAGGGCAACATGTGCTATAGGGCATCTTGGCTGACAGACCAATTGATTTAAGCCAATCATTGGGTTAATGAATTTAGAAATATGCTGACTCTGATACAAGGTTCCATGTTTTGCAGAGTGAACAGACCTGGCTATCAAAATTAACAAGAAGGTACTGGCATTGGATGCACATGTCTTTGCAGGCATGGCATAGCCTCCTCTGAAGTAAATGGGGAAATACCTTATAGATATTGTATGTATATAATTATTTGTATGTATTTTATGTCACTCTGTGGGGTTTGTCAGAAGCTGCTAATGTTAACCATGCCCTTGAAGTGTCTGAGAACAGAAACAAATCTGGTCTAAAATATATATTGTCCAGTTTACTCTTTTTCTCCCAGTTCACAGAAAGTGGAATGCAAATGCTAATTAATTCAACAATTATTCTATTACAGAAACATTTTTTCCCTATAATAAATTAACAAAGTCCACCAGGTGATGATCAGTTAAAGTTAAATAAATAAATGTGTTAAATGGAACTGATTTGATTCTCCTTTGAAATTTACTTTTCCTTATACATATATATTTAGATTTCTTTTAATGACAGAGATGTATTACTAGCCTGGGATCTCATAGGTGCTCGACTCAGTAAACATGGAGAAATTACTTTTCCATTCTTTTGGCAACCCAGTTAAATTCAAAAGCAATATGGAATACTCCTCTTGCTAAACAAGTTTATGGACAACAGATGTATCAATGGCTACTAGAATGGATGCCTAAGTACATCCTTCAGGCTGGGGGACAAGCAGGATGCTTCTAAGGCCATTTGCTGGGGTTCAAGAACAGGAGAAGGTTTGCCCTTGTCTCTGCTTGAGATGCCCATGGGCAATTGGTGGGCCACTGTGTGCAACAGTATGCTGGATTAGATCGGCTGTGGTCTGATCCAGCAGGGCTCTTCTTATGTTCTTATGTTCTAAAGAACCATCTCAAAATTCAATGAAGACACTAAGGCTGTGGTCACACCTAAGGTTTAATCCTGCTTCAATCCACTTTTAGAGTGAGAGAACACATCAGCAGTGACCAGTAATTTTCTTTCCACATTATCCTATCCCAAAGGTGAATTTTCTGAGTTATTTAACACTGAGGACTCGTTCCCATGGACTCTGTTTATTTTGGGTTTGAATCAGGTCATTCCCAATGTGGACTGTAGTTTGAATTAACCCGTCCCTATGTGATTGAGGAGAGCATGGGTTGAAGTCGAATGTACGTGTCCCTATGCAAACCCTGCATCAGGTAACCACAGCTTTCTCTCTCTACCATCTCTCCCCTGATAGGAAGCCGGGTTGACATCACTATACCCTGTCCTGCCCACTTCAGAGATCACAGGGAAACACCTCAGTTGCAGTCTGGATCCATTGCAGATGTGACTGGCACAGCTGCTTTCCCATCTCCCCAGTTCAATAATGTCTGACATATTTGTATGAATGTCTGAACTACTTGTACGAATGTCTGAAACATTTGTATTCATATGAATGTTAATGTACAAATGTCATAATGTTAGATTTGTGTATGAATCTCTAAATTCAGACAAATTTGTATGAATAACGAAAATATTCATGTACATCTGTATTCTAAACATGAGGTTCATCCCTAGGGGGATGGTGAGTAAAGAGGACAGTCTGGCACCTACACTTGTGACCCTACAGTTAGTTATGAAAAGGAAAGGAGGAATTTCAAAAGTTTTCACTCTTTTTTTAAAAAAAATAGTTAACCTTTGATCAGATTTTTTTGTAAAATCCAGCTCTGACTAAACATGTGAATGTATTTGAGTGCATTTCTATGAATGCCACACACTATCTGAATGAATGGATTTTGTTTATTCACATATTTGTTGCAAAAAATGGATATACTGGGAGCTCTGTTTACACTTTTCTGCATACTGGGAGCAACCCTTCTTTCTTTCTTTCTGTTTCTATCCTATGCAAAGGTCTCAGGGTGGGTAACAACATTTAAAATCAGACTTATATTAAAACAACTTTATATTAACATGGCAACAGTGTCATTAAGGTGGGACGAGACTGTATATTCCCATTTAACCCAATGCATCTTCACTGCCTTCCTGAACGTATGCAGTGAAGGAGCCTGATGCAACTCAAGAGGGGGACTATTCCATAGTCTAGGGGCCATCACTGAGAAGACCCTCTACTGAGTGCCCACCTCTTTTACTACTGAGGGTGGCGGGACAACCAGGAGGGCTCCCTTTCAAATCTTAAGGCACAAGCAAGTCAATATGGAAGAAGGCATTCTTTTCAATAGATGGCTTCTTTCTTTCTTTCTTTTCTTGCTCACTTTTTCTTTCTTTCTTTGGAAATTGTTCATATGTATCATCACTGCATATCTGCATATCCTCAGCTTTGGGAGCACCCACCCTGAGTTCAGAAAAGGAGATTGGAGGTTGTTGTTTTAAATCCTGCCTCTGGCACATGTGGGGGCTTCTTTTTCTTGTCACGTTCTTCTCTTGGCATCTGCTTAGTAGAATAGCCCCCAAGAGGCTGTGTCTCCCAGGGAACACTGTACAACATGGGACTTAATCCTGGAGCACTTTTCAGTGTGAAAATTATGCTGGAGGCATTCTGAGGGGAGATGGCTTCAAAGTAGTTTCCTGAGTGTTCCTACCTGTGAGCTAGTCCAGCTGTCTGCCATCTGGACAGCTCGACTGACCCAAGCAATGTATAGAGCCTGCAGCCATTTTGCCTGGTTCTGGAAATGGCCCCAGAAATTGCCTGTTTATGATGCATGTGCAGAAAAACCTTCTGGCCTGTGTGACGCCTCGTGTCTATTTAAGGTATTTAAAGTGGAATGTTTGCAAATGTATTTAAAAACATTTATTGTATTTAATGTTTATACTGTGAAACTATGGTAAGAATAGGTAAGCAGAGGGGTTAGACCTCCCTAATTAGCATATTAAAGGTGGAAGAGAAACTCACAGGCTCAGCCAATCCAGGGTTGGCTCGTGCCAGGCGGGAGGTATATAAGGCACCTTCTAAGAAGGGAGTTTGTTCTATATGCTTGGGATTTTTCTGGGTGGGAGGTCTGGGTGAAAGCACTCTGCATCCTGAGGGGGAAATTGCCAAGATAGTTCCATATAGTTCCATAGGGTCTTAGGCTAGGAAGAGCCAGGGAGAGACCTATAGATAGCCTAGGTTAGAGTAGGTTGTCTGAGGCAGTGTGTGTTATCTGTGAAATCATTTATAATTTCTCTTTCAAGTGCCTGCTGGACATTTTGTTTATTTATTTCTTATACGGGGAATTCCTAGGAAAAGGAACTCTGTGATTTCAAAACTAGTGAAAGCTAGCAGGAGAAAGCAAACTGAGGGAGGCCGATAAAGACGCTTCTCCGCTAGGGGGTTTACTTACTGAGGCAAGGGAAAGTGGTGTTCTCTTTTGTGCAGGGCTGAAGACTGGCCCGGCCAACGCAACTTTAAAGGGAAGCCATTATTTATGAAAGTATATTTTTAAAAGCTCCAAGCAGTGCAGTAAAGTGGGAGAGAGAGATCTGCTTGGGCTGAAGGAATATATGAAAAGTATGTTGAAATGCAGTTGTACACAATTCTATATTTGTCTGTCTAGATTTCCAGGTGCTTACCTAAAGGGAGAGTCTACAAAATTGGACATCTGATCAGTGTGAGCCTCTAAAATCCCATTCAAAGTAGAACATTTGGTGAATTACTCCCTGATCTTTATCTGCAGTGAAGGATGTATTTAAACAATGCAGTTCGTCCTAGACCCCACAAGCCCATAGGAATAGCTCTGCCTGGACTTTGTTCTTTTCCTCTGCTCTCCCATTTTCCCTTTTGTGTCACCTGTGTTAGATCGTAAGCCACAGCTTGCGTGCGTTGAGGGTTTAAAAAGTGCTACGAAATTATAATTGGGAAGTGATTACAGTTGGCTCATTCACTCAAGTTGCAATGTGATCAAGGTCTTCCTTCAAGCCACCATTACCTCCTTTCACAGGAATGATGTCCTCTATATTTAGCTCGACTATGATCACTCATCAGACTGATGCAGTTCTGAACGTGACCTTCCACAGTCACATTATTAATTTGTAAGCTTGTCCTCAGTCCAGAAAAATAGGCACTTTCCTGGAACCTGCAGCTTGCCTTCCTAAAATGTTTGCAAATAAATGATGTACGCTGTTCCTGGTCAAAATGAAGATACCCAAGTGTGGTGTGGGAATTGGAGAATTAATGGCACTCTCCTTGTAGACAGCTTGCTCACTTTAAAGGCCATTAGCGATTTAAGATTCCTTAAGCCATCTTTCCCACAGGGGTTGTAAGGCAGCTCTCAGGCTGTCAGATAGACAAATTTCCTGGTGGTCTCCTTTATCCTTCTAAATGCCATTTGCCTTTATCACTCTGTAGCTTTCAGTTATCTATGTGGGGAAAATCCTTGTCCCTTTTAGTCCTTTTTAAAATGCTGCGAACGTTTCTTTCTTTGCTAAAAATGTTCTCTTTGGATTTGAACTGTATCAGCTTTGTAAATCAATGTATTTCCTGCCACTTGATTTCTCTTTGTGAACTGGCTAGGCAACCTTCTCCCCCTCCAGCTTCCTACCTAAGAATGCAATTTAAGTGAATTCTTTTGCAGGTACGTTGAGAGACTACTTTAATTTCCATATACAAAAGGAATCCACCTCTTCTTGCTTCTGAGCCTCTCTCAGCAAAAGATTTGATCTGATGGTTAATCTTAGCTTTATGTGCATTCTTTTTTTTTTCTTTTTTTTTTGGCGGGGGGAATATTTCCAGTTGTAGAGCAGGGACATCTGAAATTCATCTGCTTTGTCATTCTAAGGCCCAGCTGAATAATGTGGAACAGGCAGGAAAATGCTTTTAACGAAACATTTTAATGCTCTTTCCATTTTGGAGATTTCACAGGGAACTAATGTTCAGAGCAGAAATGAAAATTGTAATTTTGTACTGAAAGGTGATCCCCTCCACTCAGGGAGGTTACTTTTTTGATGAAAAATTGAAATATCTCTGAAAAGGGAAACAATACACAAAATGACCAAAATGACAACAACCTTGAT
The DNA here is from genome assembly GCA_023333525.1 of Aspidoscelis tigris stejnegeri. Lineage (NCBI taxonomy): Eukaryota > Metazoa > Chordata > Lepidosauria > Squamata > Teiidae > Aspidoscelis > Aspidoscelis tigris. The sequence goes on from JALMGA010000001.1 coordinate 102,813,774, forward strand.
GTAGGGCACATTCCCATAGGAGGTAAAATCCGGAGTGGATTCGGATTCAGCACTGAGGGATCCCATTACACCCCCCAGTACTCCAAATCCACCCTGGATTTTAGGCCCCCTGTTCCCATGCCAGTTTTCTTTTCCCAAATTTAAGAAAACCCCTGTTTCAACAGGTTTTTTTTTTTTTTTGCTGACATGGATTAAAGCAGTGATGGCCAACCTATGACACGCATGTCACAGGTGACACACCAAGTTCTTTTGGGTGACACACATGGTCCCTTGGCACCTGGGCGTGTAGTGCTTGCTTGTTCTTGAAGTGTACAAAATACCAACTTTCAATTGAAGATTTAGCAAACGAAATTCAGCAACAAAAGTCACTAATGTAAAGAATTATTTGTTTTTGCTTTTAATAAAATACATATATCAAAAATATAACTTTTTTACTAGAGCTACAAATATCACACAATTATGGATATTTCTAGATGTGACACAGCACCTGAGTTAAGCTAGGTTTTCTTGCAGATTTTGACACACCAAGTTCAAAAGGTTTGCTATCACTGGATTAAAGCCTAGCTAAGGAGGACAGCCAATGCCTGGGTAAGTGAGTGAGGGGCTGCGGCCCGGCCACTGGCTGTCCTCCTACGTTCAGCTTTAAACTGAGCCAGCCTTTTCTTTCCCCCTGTTGAAACAGGGGGAGGGAAAAGGAAGGAAGGCAGCCAAGGAGGAAGCTGGCACTGCCACTGCCGCCGCACCGTTTGCAGGTGTGTGTCCGCGCACCTGCAGCCTCTTTGGGAACACTCCGATGTGCACTCGGTTTACTTCGGATCGCGGGTAGGTGGGAATGCGGCCATAGTTGCCAGCATCTCTAAGCTGGGTGGGGAAAGAAGAAAAAAGGCTGCATCCAGCCTGTGCCAGAAATGTGCCTGGTGAGGGTTGGAGGAGTGTGATGTCTTGATGCTGGCAGTGCTCTAAGACATGCAATATGCCTCTGAGGTTTGGTAGTGTGCCTTCAGGGGCAGGGAGAATTATTTTGAGGGTGCTTGCATCTTCAGAAGTTTGCATCACCACTGTGAAGGACAGACAGGTGTGTTTTTTAATTCGGCGTATTTACAGCCCATTATTTCTGCTGCTTTGTTTGCAGCTGGATTTTCTTCATTTTCTTTTGGGTGCTGTGGATTTTAACCACTCATATATATTTTTCTACCAGTGGGGTTATCTCAACTCTTTTAGAAATTGTTTTACTTCACATTTTGGATATAGTACCCCTGTTTGGTTTTTTGCTTTTGGCATTTTTGGGTTCTATTAGGGATTTTTGGTTGTTTCAGGATGCTCCAAAGGCCATTTGCAGGAAATCAAGAGCGGGTGAAGGTTTTGCCCTTGTATTCTGCTTGAGAAGCCCATATTGGTGGGCCTCTGTGTTAGACGGGATGCTGGACTAGATAATCTGTGGCCTGATCCAGCAGGGCTCGTCTTATGTTCATATTTTAAATATGCAAAATAAAGTTCTTTTTGAGATTTCACAAGGAAGGAAAGCAATAAAAATCTGCATGTTGATGGACCAAAAGGAAAATGGGTTAGGCTAAGATTATCACATTGATATGTTGCAAATGTAATATGTGATGGGCACATATAATTCTATTTTCTTTGAAGATTCAAAGCATTGCCAAGGTATTCTTTTTTTTTTTGAATACAACATTTTCATATACTGTACATGGAAGAGCATTTTCTGCAAGTGACTGTTGAGTGGCCTGCTGCATTCTTCAGCTTTCTCCCTAAGGCCATCATCTGAAATATAAGAGCACAACATTTTCATATGCACAGAACAGAATTTTCTGCAAGTGATTGTAGCTTTCTCCCTTAAGGCCACACAACCTATCTCATGGCTGTCCAGATTCCTCTGCCTATATGAAATATCAGATTAAAGCTTATTGTCTGCCCTCTGCCTCTAACCAGGTGTCAAAGAAGGTGCTGAAGGCAAACTTACCTTCCCGTTCCCCTGAAAGACAAAACAACAATGACTTTTCCTTGGAATCTCTTGTATATGTGATCTCAAACTAGGCCTTCAGATATGTGTGACCGAGCATAGAATTTCTTGCTACCTGGGTGCAATGTGATTTGACGATGTCATTGCAGAAGTGTCGTACCAATTGCTCCTCAGAGGCACCTGGTAAGTGTTGGTTGTCTTTAGTTATCGTGGTTCTCCAGCAGTGCTGTAGGGCCATTTGAGTGACCCTTCAAGTTGCTTTGAATACAACACATCTAGAACAATTTATGTACCTTTATACCCATCATCAGCCGCAAAGGGCCTTTCCACACTTGCTCTGGTGGGAGAGCCAGAGGCTGCTCTCACACAGAACATATACACTGCACAGAGCTGCTTCTATCCTAGAAGCACCTCCATGTGTGCTGGAGCATGCCCCATGCATATAGATGTAGAGCACAAATATGTGCTCTGCAGCTATATTAGGCTCCAGCTAGTGTAGCCCAACATGGCTTCCTTTGCGCCTCTTCTGGGTGATAGAGTCTGGAGCAGGGTGGTGCAGCTGCAGTTGCACATTGGGTTGCCTGGTCACTGCCATGCACATCTCTTCCTCTGGTGAGGTAATCCCAATAAGTTTTGGGTGCACTGGGTGTTGCAAAGTGCAGATTCCCAATGCATCTTAGGAGTGAGCTAGGCTTCTCACCAGGTGAAGATGTGCAAAGACCCAAAGACTATGTGCAAAACTGTGCCAGGTAAAGCCAATAGTAAAAGAAGTTTTAGCCATACCTGAAATCCCTCCTTTTTCTTTCCCTCTTAGATATAATATGCAAAACATCCTTCACCCAGTTCACTGATAGAACAGGAATGTTTGACAATCCATGTTCAATGATTCATGCCCAGAATCAAAGAAAGAGACAAAAATATCTTCATACAGTATTGAATAAATCGTGTCTTTGTGTGTGTCTCTCTCTCTCTCTCTGTGAGTGCACATACATGTGTAATATGTACATGTGTGTGCATGCTTCTGAGGGCACACATGTGTGGGATGTTGCAGGTTGCATCAGATTTTGAACTGGATGCTCAAATAGAAAGTCAGCCATGTGCACCTGAAAATACCTGTTTCATAGATAGTTGTATGTCCTGCATTCTGCAACATCCTCTCTGGCAATTTGAAGAGGGCTATTGCAGTCTACTTCAGTCCTTTCTTCTTAAGGATGAATGTATCTAGCTCAAGGGATGTGCACAAATATTCATAACATTCAATATTTGGGTGAATTTGGATGAATTTGGACATTTGTATCCGAGTTGAATGTTATGACATTTGTACATTGACATTCGGAACATTCGTGAACTAGGGGGGTGGGAAAGCGGCTGTGCCAGTCACATCTGCAATGGACCCAGACATGGATTGAGAGTGGATTCAAAATAGATTCAGGGCAGATTTGATGCTTTCAGAGCAGAGATGTTGTGAGATACGTATGTGTTTGTATTGGCTATTCATACGAATTCATACGAATACATACATATCGAATAGAATCCTACCACATTTGAAGGGGATCTATTCAAATGAATTCAAATTTTCTTACATTCAGTTCAATACAAATCAAACACAAAAAACCCACATTCATGCACATCCCTAGCTGTATTTTTCCTTACAGTAAATGTTGGGATGCTTGTATGCTATTAAAGTTGTGTTATCACATGGCTGCCACAAACCATCTAAAATTCCACAGTAAAACCCCTCAGCACGGTCAATGTGAAAGCAACATGTTATTGGCTAGTTCTTGACAGCTATATTGGGGGGTGCCTGGGGGCACATAACTCCTTGAAAATGTCCTTTCCGTGGTGTTGCTAGGTGCTTCCATGTCTCCATTTCTGACACTGAAACATGTTCCTGTTGAGATGCTCACCTTCTGAGAGCCATTCTGTTTCCTACTTCTGTTTACCTCAGGCATATGTCACACTCACTCTCAAGTTGCCAAAAATGGGGGCATGACTCCTTAGATGTCCCACTGAGGTATCTAGGATGGCATTTAGAAAAAGCATCATTTCCCTTTATACCTGATTTGTCACCTGCTTGGAACAGCTTTACAAGTAATCACAAAGAACTAGTAGTAGGGGAGGGCTGTGTGTGCCACACATTTTTTCCATTTACGAAATCTTGTAGATACCCATATATTTATTTTTAACACTGTTAAATCTTAGAATGTAGAAATAATACAGTCTATTAAATCAGAGCACCACTTAAACCAAAAGCCAGCTAAAGGAATTTTTTTTTGCAGACTTCTTAAAAAGACAGCTTGAAAACATCTGTCCTAAATTAATTAGGTAAAACAAGAAGACAGTATCGAAAAACAAACAAACAAAAACCCACCAGCATATGCTAATTTTCTGGTTTCTATATTGTATGTGGCCATTTTGGAAAATACTGCAAAGCTATCAAGGGCCTGCACACAAAACCCTTTTAGAGACAGTTTTGTCTTGTGGTTAGAGTGCCGTACCCTGTCTCATAGTCTCCCAGTTCAAGTCTGCTCTCCTCCACAAAGCCAGCTGGGTGACCTTGGGCTAGTTGCAGTTCTCTTTCGGAGCTCGTTATGGGGAGAAGAACAGAAGCCACCTTGAGTCCCCTTAAATGGATAAGAAAAGTGGGTTATAAAAGCCAACTCTTTTTCTTCTTTTATTCCTACTTTACAAAATTATTCAAGAAGAGATATAGCATTTACTTTTAGAGGACTTTGCTTTCAAGGAGGAGATTTCTCTATCAAACATATTCACTTGCATAAATCTCCACAATGCACAACTGATATGAATATGAATTCCTCTAGTAATACAGGGTTTTCTTCATGCTGTTGCTTCTGAGCATTTTGCATAATTTAATTTGTATGAAGAATGAAAAAGAAAGACTAGTCTTGTAGAAAAATCCCCTTCATTTCTCTCTTTGTTCAAAGATGCATTAATTCTAAAGAGCCCCAAGAAAGTGACTTTAATATTTGAAAGAAGAGAGAGAGAGAAAAGTTCACAACCTATTGCTTCAAAATGCATGGAAAAGTCTCGATAAGCCCTGAACTGCATACATTTTTAACCTTCCAGAATGTTAAAGGACAGTTTCTCTCTCTCTCTCTCTCTCCCTTTCTCTGAAATAGGTCAAAATAAACATATTCCTTATATTGGTTTCATTTGTTTCTTCTTGGAAAACCATTTGAACTCGCCTTACAACACAACACATTAAAAGCTTGCCATGGTTATTTTCCTGTTGTACTTGCATGTTGAATGTTTCATAGAGGCCCTTTCTGCACTGACTGGGCCTTATTCCTGATTCTATCTTAGAATAAAGACCTGCCTCTACATGTTGGTAAAGAATATGGCAGGTCCCACTCAGGGCCTGCTGTAGTCTGTACCAGCATGCAGTTGACAGGTACATATTCTGGGCTATAATCCAGAATAAGGTTCTGTGCAGAAGGGGTCAAATAAAATAACTGTTTCACATAGATCACTGATTTCTGGGGTTCCAGACTGTTACCTCTCTGTGTGAGAAGGGGCTATTGATAACAGAATAGAGAATTGGGGCAGTGAGGTGTTCTGAGCCAAATGCATACTCCAACTTAAATAAAATATTCCCTCACCTCTGTGTTTCCTCAAGGGCTGCTTGCAGATTTTGGAACATAATTAAAATGCATCCCCTTGCATCAAATATGTTATTTACATTAAGCTACTCCCCCCACACTTTTTTAAAAAACTATAGCAGCAGTATCTGAAGGTGTGAAATTGTCAGAAACTCATGAATCACAAATATATGACCTCACTGCGATGGAGGTCACTTAATGCACAAGGAATTATAGTAAGAAAATGAAAGTTTATATCTTTTGCTATACAAACAGGCTTAAGGTTATAAAAGCTTTTCCCCACATTTCTGGTGTCTTGCCTCTATTCAAAATATTGTTCCTTATCTCTAACAGAGGCCTGTATTTACCTCTGGGGAAGCCTGTTCGCAGTTCCAGAGGGTCCTGGAAGAGGCCCAGAGCACTGCTAGAGCAGGTAAGTGGGCCCTGGGGGACAGTTTGGGATAGGCCAGCCCAGGGGGTAGGCCCCATGGTAATCTATTATCCTTAAAACCTCTACCAAAGCTTCTATGGATATTGGATTATTCGATTCATGGACGGATAGCACCCTTTGAATTGGGCCCTATTTGATCTGTCCACGAATCTCGGAATCTGAACATATTTGTCCAGATTCCAAATATACGGATAAGTCATGCACATCCCTACAATATGCCAGCAGAATTGTCAGCACCTTGTGTAAAAACTTCCCTCCCTTCCCCCTACCATTTTGCATTGCTCCAATCCACGGATCTTTAGGAATTTCCAACAGCACTTCCTTCTTGCTGTGATTGCTTCCCATAGCAGTCTTAGCATTAAATGTTACTCATGCTATCAAGATGAAACCCAAACAGAGAAAATGGGAAGTTAATATTTAATCTTCTACTGCCTCGTTAACATGAGAAGCTGTGCTACAGGGGAGAAGCGAACAAATGACTCCATCATCTGAATCAGGGACAGGCTTATTCTAGGGGGTGGAGTTTGAATTGCCCACACCAATGAAATCAGGGTATGGTGGAAGGGAGGGGGTTTCTCCCCAGCGAGTCCACATTATAAGCTAACAGTGGGAATGCAAAAAAACAGACCTCACTGCTGATTTAAAAACAACAAACCTGGTTTAAATCTAGATTAAATTGCCCAGTGGGAACTTGCCTGGAAAGTCTTATAATGGATTGTGGATAATCCATCCAGTCCTGGCATTTTTCCTAACTTTGTATTCTTTATTGCTTCAGTCAATTCTCTTACAGATATTGGTGCATTTAATGTGTCTCTTTGTTGTGTAATTTGTGGTAAATTCTGTTCATTTACAGTAAGTATCCTTTGATCTCTTCATTTACTTCTTATAAAGTTCTTGATAAAATGCATGCATAATTATTTTGTTGACAGTTTATCTCTTTATCTTCGTCTCTCAGCATTAAAATGCTTTAGATTCTTCTCTCAGCTTTTAACTTTCCTCAATTTGTATGCTAGCCACCTCCCAGGCTTGCTTGCTGATTCAAAGTTTCTTTGTCTTATATTTAACATCCTTCTCTTATACCTCTAACATTGAAAGTTCTCTTTATAGATTTTTTTAAATATTATTTTGTGAACTCAGGAAATTCAGAAAACACAATGCAGGAAAGCTACTTATACTTGTGTTTTTAATCTTATGATTGTTTCTTGTGGTTTCAGAAAGTAATTTACTTGTACACAATCCTACTTTTTTTTTTTTAAATGAAACATTGTGCTAAACATTAAAGTGATATTGCAGCAATGCCTTTAAGATGATGTTGGGCAATTTCTGCCTATCCCTTGGCTTGGTGGCCTTTGGAGTGTTTGGGGCTCTATCTTGTCCTCCCATGTTGTTTAATATCTACACAAACTGTTGGGAGAAATCATGAAGAGAGTTGGGCTGCATAATCATTAGTATGCTGATGGCACACAGCCCTGTCTTTCTATTCCATCCAATTCCAGGGAGTTGATGGCTGTCTTGATGAGCTAGATGTGGGTGAATCTGAACCCAGATAAGACAGAGGTATTATTTATCAGGGGGAAGGCTGATCAGCTGTTTGGCCTGGATGGGGTTTTATTTCCTTTGAAAGAACATGCTTGCAGCTTGGGGACTCAGCTTTACTCCTAGATGCCTAGGTAGCGGCTGTGACTGGTGTACCAACACAGTCCCTTTCTTGAAAAGTCTGACCTGGTCTTAGTCACTCATACTCTAGTCATATAACTGTTAGACTATTTCATTATGCTATACATGGTGCTGCCCTTGAAACATTTGGGAGCTTCAGATGGTAAAGAACACACCTACCAGAGTTTTTTCCCCAGGATTCTAAGATGGGAACCTATTACTCCCATCTTTCAAGAACTGCATTGGCTGTACTTCTGCTTCCAGATACAATTCAAGGTGTTTTTACCACCAACAAAGCCCTGAACAGTTTGGATCCTAAGTATTTGAAGGACCACCTTCTTCTGGCTGGTACTGCTTCCCCACACAGTCAACACATGGAATCCTACTCTGCATGCTGTCAGCAAAAAAGAAGAGTTGGCTTTTCTGCTCCGCTTTTCTCACCCATTTAAGGGGACTCAAAGCGACTGACAAAGCTTTCTATTCTTCTTCCCACAACAAAACACCCTGTGAGGTAGGTAGGGCTGTGAGAGCTCAGAAGGGAGCTGTGACTAGCCCAAGGTCACCCATTTGGCTTCATGGAGGAGTGTGGAATCAAACCCGGTATTTCCAGATAAGAGTCCGGCTGCTTAACCACTAGACCAAAGGAAGCATGATTGATGAGCACATGGGATAGACCCTTGGCAGTTGCCACTCCCTGACTGTGGAATGATTTTCCCTTATCATGAAATACTGCAGCATCTTTCATGGCCTTTTAAGAAATTTGAAGGCGTATCTATTCTGGAAGGCCTTTCCCTGCTTCTGAGTGTTTTTGTTTTTAAACTGGAACTGTTTTACTGATTTTTTAACCTTTGTTTTAATTGTGTTTTTACATGTCTTTTGGGGAAAGCTCTTATTGCCTTAACATACTTGTGGGTTTTTTGTACTTGTCTTTTGCTGAGAGCTGCATTGAAGCCTATGGGTGATTGGGTGGATATAAATAAAATCAGTCAATCAAATAAATACATAAATGAAAAAGTAAATTGCCTTACTTGAAGGCCTGACAGCCCTAACACTGTAGAATATTATCATCACATATTTTTAACAGCAGTGTGACAACAGAGAGGCAAGAAGACAATTTACCAGATATTAATAAGTGAAATGAAATAAATCTGAACTGTATCAGTGTAGAATAAGCCACAAAACTGTGGTTTCTGAAATAACAAATGCAGATGATAAATTAAGTGCAGAAATACAAAAAAGTTCTAACCCAAGCATATGCCATTTAAAAATACTGCAAAACAGTGATATTTCTTATTCAAAGTTTATAAGTAAGAAATACTGTATGCAGATTGTTTTAACGGTTCTCAAATATTTAGAAAAAACAATCCCCGCCTTCCCTCTTAACCAGCAAGATTTAAAATGTCATGTGTCAAATCCTACATTGATTCTGTCAAATCAGTTTTGCTAAGAATATTTTTTTCTAGCATTGGAGCTAGGGATGTGCACAAATATTTGTAATATTCAAAATCTGTACGAATTTGGCTGAATTCAGACATTCGTATTCAAAGCAAATGTTGGCACATTTGAAGATTGACATTCGAATTTGAATCAAATGTTTCATTTCATTTGTATGCAGCTTCATATAGGATTCATATGGGATTCGTATGGGATTAAACATTTGTATCGAATTCAAATCCTACTATGTTTGAAGGGAATCTATTCAAATGAACACCAATTTTCTTGTATTCAATTCAAAAACCCATTAATGCACATTCTTAATTGGAGCTGGCATGGGATGACATTTGGGAATCTCCAGCTGAGCATACTAATCCTATCTAGTTTCCCTTCCCCATTCTGCAGATTCCTGCTTCTGCATCTGTTCTCTTGCAGTTTGCACATTACTGTCTTAGGAGGACTTTCTTGTGTTTGCCACTTGCACACTAAAATCATTCCCCCCCCAAAAAAAAAAAACATAGGAAGGAATGACAATTACTTTTAGTTCTCCTGGTACCCCAAAAATCTAATTTAAAAGTGCTAGTCACAGAAGTTGCTTCTTCTGTCTTCCTTGAAATTGCCATATTTTTTGTCCTTGGATGCTTCTGAGCTATTTTTGTACAAACTATCCAAGCTCATAGGAGGATCACTGTCTGGATCCTGAAATTTAGCAGTGTTCATTTTATCAGGAGAAGCCAGTTTTGTTCAAGTGAGACAAAACAGAAAGTCATTGATGGTTCATTGTTTTTCAGCTAATTTTAGCCTTCCTGATCCACTAGCTGGAGGGACTAGAACATCTTGATCTGGTGTTGTAGCCCTCTGCGGCACCATCATCAATCATACCACTGTAGAGGTCTTGTTTCTGCTGCCACTGCTTTTTGTGGCTAAGGACACCATCCTCATGATTGGAACAGCATCCACGTGGTTGTAAAATCTGGGGCAGAGCCTGGGCGCATGGCCATCAACTCACACTAACTTGAACCCACAGAAAATGCTGCAGCACTGCAATTCTGCCTGTAGCAGGCTCAAAATTCAACTGCAGTCATTGTCAGGGATGTCCAATCCATTTTCAGTCCCTATGAATAACTTTGGCTACATTCCTAGTTCTCGATGAATCCCCAGGCATTAGGAGTCAAATCTACTGTTGAGGGTAACACAAGAGTAGTTAAATCTGTCTTGCCATTTGTTCACCCTCTTTGCTGCTCTGGAATTGTTGCAGGCCTAACGGGGGCAGAAGAGTTTGTCCACTCTGCGCTTGGATGGCCTGAAAAATCTTTTTAAAAATATCATGTGGATGCAACCAAAGTTGTTTGAGTCTGGAGGGAGAGACCTCTAATAACTGGTATCAGTAGGCTTCAAGGAATAGCTGGCATCAATAAATAACAATGTGTTTTATTTCTGCTAGAAATCATGTACACTGCCCTGAGACCATATGGTGGGAAGTGGTAAAAAAAAATATTTCCAAGTTCTGTGATGTATTAAAAATATATACAAACAAAAAAGTCAAAGTGAACAAGTTACAAAACAGGAGTGCATTGGCACCATGAATCTACAGATGTATACAGAACATGCCTTAGGTAAATGTTATCTACAAACTCCATGTACTATATATTTAATGATATTGTACCTGTGGGGCCATTTATTATTCACTACAGGAAAACAAAGAACATACAGATATCTATAAGTTATTGTTTGATGTGAAATCACACTGATAGCCAAACTTTCCATTCAGGAAAGTCCACAAATAAAACATATGGAAATGAAAATGTGTGAACTTTCAGAACTAAAGATAGACTGAAGAAGGGTTGAAGTGAAGTTGTGGCCACAGACAGAATCATGTTTTTAAGGTGCAATATGAATTGAAAGGAACTAAACTTTCCAGTTATAGGATTCTACTTGCAGGGAGTAGTCAGAACTCTTCAGATCACCCACCAAAGAAGAGGAGATCCAGCAGTGCCGTTTGTAATGAAAGGCTTTTGCCTTTTTTCCTTAAAGAACCCCTATGGGCAGAGGGGAAGGACATGGGCTGTGGTCACACTTAAGGTTTAATTCAGCTTCAGCCCAATTTCAGAGCTAAATAATACATCAGCAAAGTGACAAGCTGTTTTCTTTCAGTGTTAAACTCAGAAAATTCACCTTTGGTATAGATAATTTGGAAAGAACATCAGTGGTCACTTTGCTCTTGCTCTGAAGGGGACCAAAGCTGGATTAAACCTTAGGTGTCACCACAGCCATGGAAAAAGTAGAGAAAGTTGACTGGAAGTAGAGACTTCCTTTCAGCATACTAGAATGTCATCCTGCATTAGATCCTTGTCCAGTTCATTGAAATGAAAGTACCAGTCACCAGAGACGTTTTCGCACGGGGCTGAACGGTACGCGTGGGAGACAGCTGCGGACACGGCATACACATTGCCCGAGCGGGGCTTGCGCTCCGACGTGTCCGCAGCTGTCTTTCTCGCGTTCGAAATGTAGAGCACTTTAAAGTGCTCTACATGCATTCGAACGTGGACGAGCCGCCCGCAGGCGTTCGGGAGGAGAAGCATTCGCGCCTGCTTCTCCCTCCCTAACAGCTGCGGGCTTGCCTCCGACGCCGGCGCGGCTTCGACAATCAGCTGTTTGACAATCAGCTGATTGCCGATCTGCCTCCGCGGCTGTCTCCGCGCCCCTGGCCGGCCTTTGCCGGCTAAGACAGCTCACGATGCTTTGAGCATTCGCACACAGACGCGCCGGAACGTGTTTACACGCGCTCCTGCGCTCCTGTGTGTGAAAGGTGAAAGCGTCGTGAGCTGTCTTAATCTTCCCGTCCTACTCCCGTTCCAAATGGAACGGGAGTAATGCGAAAACGTCTCTGGTTCCCCTTTCCTCCACATAAGGGCTGAGTTCCCACTGGACTATTTTACTGATGTTTTAAACCCATGTTAATTTAATCAGCATTCAATCTGTTTTTTCATGTTCCCATTTATGGCTTCTTATGCAGATTTACCCCTCTCTCTTTTGCATCATACCCTGACTTTATGGTGTGGCGATCCAAAGCCTGTAAGCCTGCCCCTGATTAATGTTAGAATGGAGATTCTAACATTTTGCCCAGTAGAAACAGCTAAGCAAAAGAACAAAGCATTTTCACACTTTCCTTTTCAGATGGAACTCCCTCCCTGCTGGTTCTTTCTGTTTGTGCTTAAACAGGAGAGTCGAAATCTCAAATTCTAATGGGGGGCTGACAGCAATTTCTCTTTATGTTTCTGTGAGGTTTGCAACAATGTAATGGCTTGAGACTTGAGTTTTAAATGAGCAAGAATTTTGATGCTTTCTTTTTCCTCTTGCTATCAGGTTCAGAGCAGGCATGGCAAGGGGAGGGAGGGAGACCTTTGCAGCTGTGAAATCCCACCCACATCTGTCAGGCATTGGCCAAAAAGACATATCCCCACCTCAAATAATTCAGTAACATTCCCACTGGGGAAAAATAAAGCAGGCTAGCGGCAAAAACAGGAGTGAGAGCTGTTTCTCCAAGAAGTTTTTTAAAGCAAATTTTGACTCAGAAAACCTGGGAATCTATATTTGAATGGGTCAAAGTACATCCAAACAATTTTCAAAGCATTATAAACCTTGAATGGGGATTCAGCCAAGCAGTCATTCATCTCTACATGCCAGCTCTTGAGTAGGCAGTTTAGTTAACATCCCCAACCTTTGCTGCAGTTACACTGTAGATGTTCATGCAAGGATTAGTTCTATTGGGATGTAGGAAAGAAGAGTGCCAGAAGTTTATTTACTCTTCACATCAGGATTTTGATTGGCCGTATCCAAATCAAATCTTGGAGACAATTAGCTTTATCTAGTATATTTCACACATAATCATTCTGGGTGTCAAAACATTCATTTCATTTTTAAATGAGCAAAGTAATATTGTAGTCATTGAGTTGTATTTTGGAATTTCCTTTCTTTTCCCATTGTTCTTCTTTTTATTATTGATGTGTGCAAGAGATAAAGAGAGAGGCAGGAATTACAGAGCAAGGTGAAGAGAAGGGAGTAGAACTAAGAGCAGTAGAGCAAAAGTAAGCATGCTAGAGCACTTAATCTTGAGGGCTATTAGCACTGAGGCATCTAGTGCATGATTAGTGAACCTCTGGTGAAGAGCATCTGCATGTGGAGTAGGCTGTTACAGCCCGCAAGCATGCCCACCCTCACCAGAAGTTCACTAATTATTGAGTAGGCATGGAACATGAAACCTTAATCAACCTTACCGCAAGCATCTGGGGCAGAGACCATTCACACTTCTTCTGGGGCTCTGGGGTCGTATGAGGTGCTGCACAAGTATGCTGGCACCTTGGATGACCAGAGATGCAACTGTGTGTGCACAGAGTGTCATTGTCATCAGGGCAATGGCCCTGATGCACATGTAGTCACAGAGGGTGCCACAGACAGGCCAAATAAGGTAAGTATTCGATTGGAGGGGGACGGGACACACAGCCAAAGTTGACTAGTGCTTACACTTGGAGCACTAGTCAACTTTGGCTGTGTGTCCAAGTGTAAGCACTAGTCAATGTTGGTTAATTGTGCTACTTTCCTGTCGAGCAGATGGAAAGGAAAGTGCGAAAATGCCCCTGCTCTGCCTTTCCAGTGTGCTAATGAGTCTTTATGGTGGGTTGTTGGTGGATGGTTGGGTGTGGGTCCATGTGGACACCAGTCGCTACCAGTGCATTGAACGTGCCATGGCTCACTTACAGCAGATCCTGCTAGAGAGTTTACATGCTCTGACGCTTAACTGGATTCAAGCACAGGCCAAGCAGAGTCACTCAAATCTGGCTTCATATGTTACTTGAATTACTTATTTCTGACTTACCCTTCTCTGCTTGGAAAGCTCCTGTTGAGTCAGCGATTTAATGATTGCTTCAAAGTATTGTGTTACAGAGATGTTGGTAGAATCTCAGCTTGTTTGATCAGAAGTAAGAAAAACACAGAAGAGGCACAATCTAATATTTCTGTCTTATGTTTCAGTATCTTATACTCTGTTCTAACAAGGAGATTTGAGAGGGATGGAAATCTTTCCTGTGAAATGCGTTAAAATGGAACTCCTCCTAGTATCTCTAATCTGCTAGCTTGTGGCTGTGGAGATGACACAAAGAGGCAAGAGAGGGCACAGCTGCCTTGAAAAACTCTGTCATTAGCATGCCTGCATCAGCAAAAATTGTTTGGAGCAGGTCAGCCAGCTGGATTTTAATGCAATTGCTGCTCTTGTTTTGGAAACTGGTATTTTTCTTCCATTTATAAAAGAGGCGTGCAAAATAACAGAACTAACAAAGATGTAAATTTTTAAGGGTGGTACAGGTCAATGGGAAATTTTAGGCCTTCTTGGCCTTGGCAGCAACCAAATGAGAAATTACTGGTGTTTTCTCTTTTCAAAGAGCCTTCCGCCAGGCAAGATAGTACAGCCAAGATCCTACAGAGAACAGTCAACAGAGAAAGTTAGGGTCTGGCTACATACATGCTTTACCTCCTGTTTTGAAAAGGAATCAGAATTTTGCATCAGGCGAGAGAGAAGAGATAATACACATCCAGACTGTTTGTTTTCCTGGAGCAAGGGAAGTACTGGGTCTAGCATGTAGAGAGTTGTTCTGGTCTCTATCATGCCCTATCTGAAACACCACCCTGACATTGCAAATGATTATTCCACAGAACCTGTTGATTTCTGGCAGCTTACTTTTAAACAGTACTGCCAGAGATCCAAATTAAGGGCCTGTAATTCTGGATCATGCTTCATATAAGGTAGGGCTTCCTTGGTCCATGTTAACATGTGGATGAAGTGGCCCAGAATCTAATCTAAAAGGACCTTTATTCTGGATCTAAGGTAAGCCCAGGAAGGACCTTGGCATAGCTTGAAGCTATCTTAAGTGTCTGTGTGGTGTCTGTCCCTCCATGCTTACCCTCCACACAGGCATGGGAGAGTGCCGAAGCAGTTCTTTTCTGGGAGGAGCATTTGCTTTGGTCCAGAAGTGAAAATGTGGTCCATTCACTCAACCCTCTTCTTCTATCCAGTACAGATTCTGAGGTTAGGAGACAAAGTTCCTCAGCATTAAAGTTTTCAACCAAGGCCATTACATGAAGGGCCAAAAATGGCCCAGAAAAGTGTCCATTGTTAGCACTTTGTATTAGGACACTGAGCAGCAGGAGTGGAGGAAGGTTGCTTCAGCAGCTGCTGATCCTCCTCAGGGTGATCACAAGAACAAACCAGAGGCCTTTTCATACTACAGCAAAATGGCCGTAGTGAAGTAAGGCCAGGGCATGTGGGAATGGATTCCCCATTAACACCTAGGACAGATTCCCCATTCACACCATTCACACATGGGGACGCATTCCTACCTGCCTACATGCAAAAGGGGAACCTGTCCCCATGTGTCCTAGCCCAAAAAGGCTGGGACGGGGGTGGGACACCCCTCCAAGGCCTGCCCCCATTGGGTCGAATTCGATCCAGTGGCAGGCAGGCCTGTCTGGTTGCTTCCCCAGGTTCTGACGGTACACCCCCCCCCCGGGTACCCACCCATCACAAGGCACTTGGTAGCTAGCCAATCAGACCCGGCAGTGCATGCAGATGAACAATGCCACCAGCCACTTCAGAACCCGACGACCACGAGGTAAGTGCCCCACGAGCATGTCTGGGTAGGCCACAACCCAGGGGGTGGGTGCCTGGGGGGGGGGGTCCTGTGGTCTCTAGGGGACCCAATGCCCCCTAGACCACACAGGAACCCAGAAAAGGGACCAGACAGGCCTGCCCGCCCCTGGGTCTTACCTGACCCAATAGCAGCAGGTCCTGTCAGGGAGGCAGCATGTGAATGGTCTTCCTCCCGAATAGCTGTGGGAAAGCCCAGGATGGCCGGAAATGGCCTGGGACAGGTTTAGAGCACAATTTCATGCTCTACACCCAGAACGCATGTAGGGCACCCTGGGACAGGCTGGGCAGTTCCGAACGGAACCGCCACCCCAGTGGAGCGAATGCTCCCTCCCAGGGCATCCTGCACACATTCCAGAGGCCCTCGTGCAAAAGGGCCTCAGTTCTGTGCTTGGGGGGGTGAGATGGATGCTGGATGAGTGCAGAGGTATGTACTCACTTCACTTCCAGTGTGCAGAGACATCTAATCACCTTTGTATAGAATATTTGTCTATACTGAAGCCCCCTCTTAACACCTCAATACCACTTCAAGGCATATTCTGACCCTTGGGTGTGATTCCTATGAAAAGCAAAGAGCTGGAAAGTATTTTACTCTGCTGCCTGACGACCCCCAGAAAACTTAGCCCATTAGCTGCTTGGGAACAGTCTGTCCTTCCATTCTTGATTTACCTAGCAGAACCAGCAAGCATCTCTAAGAAGAATACATAATCCATAAGGACAAATTCCTTCCTTCCTTCCTTCCTTCCTTCCTTCCTCACCCTCTCTCTGTTTTTTCTAAAGTGTTCTGCAAAATGCAGCATCTAAATCTGATCTCTCTTCCCTGTGTTTTGTGAGTGTGCAATATTAAAATTTTCATCCCTCTCTGAACTCCTTTAAAGGAGCCGAAGTCTATTTCCCAAACATTCATCTTCACAATAGAATGAGTTTCCTTGCTAGTTACTCTGCTTGTTAGAGTGACGGATAGGTTATAGAGATAGTTTCCCCTTTCACACGTGTATTAAGATGCTTCTTTTAAATTAGATAGTAAAACGAGCTATTTCCCATAGTATTGATTTTTTGCAGTACAGATTTTAAAGCAAGAGCTCTTTCATTTTGGCTGCGTAGACACAGTGGAAAAGTGATTTGAAAGCAGCTTAAAAGGTAACATTTGCACATTGGTGCCTCCAATCCACTTTAACACTTAAAAATCATTAATGTGGATTTAAGGTGGGATGAGAAAAACAGGGTATAAAAACCAACTCTTCTCCTTCTCTTTCTTTCAGGTCCAAGGGCTAAACAACAATGGGTAGAAACTTCAGAGCTCCAGATTTTCATTCCATGCACTTTCTCTCTAGTCTGTACATGTCAGAGACAAGAGATCTTTGCATGTTGGTTTTGATACATTCTGGAAATTTTGATCCTTTAATTACAAATACATGCACACAAAATTCTCCTGCTCCAATGAACAATCATGGGGGGGGGGAACTTAAAATCCAGCCTACCTATAAATTGCCTAGCAGATTGGGGGTGCACAAGAAGAAAAAAGCACCCCCCGACTCTGGCTGAGGTGGGCTGAGAAGAGAGGGGGCGGAGAGGGGGTGGAGCTGCTCCCCCGTGCTGGGCTCAGCACGGCTTTCTTGGGGACGCCTCCATCCACGCCGAGCCCCGCACCTGGCGCGCATTGTCAGGCATACCATGCAGAGGCCCCACGCCCTGCCTCTGTGTGCCTAAACAGCACCCAAAGAGTGCCAACTGGCCCACATGGGGACACGGCCTCAGTTGGTCATTTTCAGTCCAGCTCTAAAAGCTGCCTGAGTTGCAACCACAAAGCAAAAATCTTTTAAGAGTTACATGGGGTTTGGACACCCACCAGCCAGTGCTGACCACCAACATCATGTGCAGCAAAATAACAAGCAGCCCTAAGGTACGGACATCCGCAGGACACTGGCAATCCTTGACTTTTAACTGGGCTTGCCAAATAGATGGTATGGATATTTTAGTGATGGTCTGATATTTCCTGGACCATTAAAGTGTTAATAGTCTTCCCAAAGCCTGGTAAGGAACGAGACAAAGGACAGGCTCCCCTAGTTGGATGACCTTGTGATAGAGAAGTATTTTAAGCCTGAATACCACAACATTGTTCTATTGAAAAGCTGGCTTGAGTTTCATAATCAGTAGTGGGTGAAGCCAGAACCAAGGGTGTTTTTCCACTGTCACTAGAAGTACCCATTAAGTACCCATTAATGGGTACATAATGGGTACTTCTAGTGACAGTGGAAAAACACCCCAAAAGTCAATGAGGCAAGTCCCCAATGCAATCTAATATCTGTGTTCTCTCCACAGCTATTTCTGACAGAAACACATCTTTCCCTAAGTAACTCCTTTCTTTGTATACTTTTTGCCACAGATTTTATGAGGAGTGTATGGAGAGTGATCCAACAAAGGTCACTGCACAACATAACTATAAGCCTTGCATTACATGTATCCAAGACCACAGGGTTCAAAATTTAAATCAATCCCCAAAATTGTATGTCCTGCAAAATGCATACTCTTTTAAAGGAACAAGTCACTTTCTCTGCTTTGGAGGGGGAAATCTTCTTGCAGATTGCATCTCTATATGCTTCTTGACTCCAAGAAGGCATCCCGTACTCTCTAGCTAGGTTTTTTGGGAAACACAATATCTGTTTTGGGCCAGACCTTGGTTTTGTTGTAGACTTGATTTAAGTGGTGTAAAATAGATCTTGATTAAGGGTTTCCTTAATCTAGATCCTGGGCCAATGGAGGAAGGGCCCTCATGATCCACATTAACATTTATGGGTTCCTTAAATCCATATCACCAACAAATTCAGAAAAGGCGCATGTTAGCAGCTGTGTGGCCACATCTTAGGCCACATCTCCATGGAGTGGAATACAGTCTTGAGACAACTCATGGGAAACCCTCCACGTCAAGACCTGTTACAACTATCATGCAGGTGAGTCAACTCTTAGGGCAGATTAAGCAGCCAAAGAGCCAAAAGGGGAGGGAGACATGTAAATGCTGAGAAATCCAGCTGAGAAATGTCTAAAATTCCATCTCTAAAATCCAGTTAAACAGAAGTTTCTTGTCATAGTTCACAACTAAGTTTTAATCCCATTTCAGTGCATTTTCAAAGTGAGAGAACACATCAGCAAAGTGTCAGACTGATTCTTTTCAGCATTATCTAACCCAGAACATCCACCTTTCTATTAGATGAAGTGGAAAGAAAATGGCTAGTCTCTTTTAGGGGTGCATTCAGAACCCGGATGAATATGTCTAGATTCCGAGATTTATGGACAGATCGAAAGGAGCCCTATTCAAAGGGTCCTATCTGTCCACAAATCGGATAATCCAGTATCTGTAGAAGCTTCTAAGGATACTGGATGCCCCAGGGCCTCCCTCTCTCCCAATAGGAAGCCGGGCTGACATCATCAGTCCCTGTACCACCCGCTGTAGTGATGGCAGGGATAATAATATGATAAAAATAATATTTAAAAGCCAGATTGTTCTGCAAAGCCACTATGGGGTGTGGCAGCAGTTTACTGGAGGTGCGCACCTCTTTTCCACTTGGTATAGCAGTTTAGCACTCGTGCGCAATTTAGATTAAATTATCATGCCTGGTTTGGTGATCGGGGAGGGGTGTGTGGAATAATGGTCATGGAAAGAGACTCATGGGATGGCGATTGCATCTTTCGCTGTAAAACTAGAGCACTCCATTATTGTAAGCGCATTTCAGAAGCTGCTCTTTGTCTTGCACATTTCCCTGACGTGGCAATCAGGAAAGGGGGGTGGAATAATGGTTGTGGAAAGAGACTCATTTCTGTTCAGTCATCATTTATTGCCAAAAATGTCCAAACAGTTGCGATCTCCAATGCACAGGACAGGAACAGCGAGCACAGGACGTGAAACCTGCCTGCTAGTGACGCGAGTGTCAATCTCCTCCCCAAATAGCCCAGGAGTGTCCTCATGTGCAGACTCAGCCTCCAAAATAATGTGGATTTTGCTCCAAAACCATAGCGAGAACAGTTTTCTAGAGGACTAAATTTAGTGTGGATTTGGGCAATTTGGTCTGCATGTTTGGGGGTTTTGCACGGTGATGCTTCTTGAAAAATTCGGATTCAATTCAGACTTTATAGTGCATGGGGACATGACCTTAGTGCAGAAACACTCCAGATTAAAACATGGGTGTGAATCCAAGGATGGAACAAAAATTAATTTGGTTTTAGTAGGTTACTTGCCCCATTTATCACCTATACAATACAGTCTCATACCAAATGTCACCAATTTGCAGCTCCTTTCTATTCTATCCTTTTTTCTTTTAGCATTGGGCTAGCAATTAATGTTGCTATGTCTTTGCTAAACAATGTTGCTGTTCTTCTAGTCTAGCAAGTAAAATGCAAACCTGAGGC
Organism: Aspidoscelis tigris stejnegeri; assembly: GCA_023333525.1. NCBI lineage: Eukaryota > Metazoa > Chordata > Lepidosauria > Squamata > Teiidae > Aspidoscelis > Aspidoscelis tigris. The sequence continues at coordinate 102,833,993 of JALMGA010000001.1, forward strand.
ACATCAGCCATTGTTATGTGCTTTGGAAGTTGGGAGAGAATATTTGCTGTTGATTATCTAATTGGGAGCTTTGCTCTTGCCTTGCTCCCATTTAGCTCATGTTACATTTATATTCTAACAGCTTATTTACTCTGCATATCCTACAGTGCATAGCAAATTGGTGGACCTGCATGTGAAGGCAGGCTGTTTGCTTGCTGTTCTAGGAACTCCATTAAGTCACTGAAATTTTGAACAGAGATAGGTGCTTTGAAGTTTTCTACAGATATAGAAGTAAGATGTTTGACAATGTCATTAACTGGAAAGCTACAGCAGCGGCAATGCTATCTCCTTCCTTCTGTTCTTCATTTCTGTTTTTGGAATTAATTTTTTTTTTTTTTAGCCCAACCATAATGTGCAGCAATAAGTAAATTAACATCGGCATTAATTTTTAATAGACTAATACAGTTCATGGAAAGCAAGTGTGAAAGCAGGGAGTCCTTCTGGAGACTTGCCTGCAAGCCATTAAAGCTTTGAAAATTAAACAGCACTTGCAGTTGGATGTCATCTTGGAAGTCTGAACTATACCTTCCAACTGTTCCAGCTACACTGTTCTTGAAACACCAGTGTCAGAAGATGGTGGCGGCTGGGGGGGGGGGAGAGATGCCTGTATTTCCTTTGATTGGTACTGACACTGTTAGGAAATGGAAGGGTTTTTTTTGGGGGGGGGGACAGAATTGCATAAGTACTTCAACCATAGATCTAAACAAGCTTTCAAGCCTGTGTGGGCTATTTTCCTATGGGGAGCAGCTCATGATATCCATGATACTGATCATTTCAGGCACAATTCGCCACTGTAGTATATATCACACTGGCAATCAGGGCTGAATTCGCACTTAGGCCTCTGGTATGCAATGTACCAGAGCTGTCGTAATTGCATACCAGAGACCTAAGTGTGAATTCAGTCCATAACTCCACTTAGGGTGTGATCAGACATAGCTTTTATAAGACATTCCATCAAGAAAAAAATATCCAATCATCAGACGCATGATAAAAATGCCTTCAAAACAGTTGTTCACATATGCAGCTGAGAAACTACTTTATCTTTCCTGTATTCACTTCCACAATCAAGAAACACCTCCCTGGACAATGGTTGCTACTTGTTGATTGGTCACTGGTGTGCCCACTTTTCCATCTATGTGGTTGGTAAATTATCCCTAGCAACAGATTGACTAGATTTCCTGCCACTCACTTGCTCTTTTGCTCTGTTTCAGATTTCTGGACCCCCAGATTTCTGGAAATGAGAATATATCGAATGCCCTAAGTTGTTATGATGCTACCATTGCTTGCCTTTCTACTGTACCGTCCTCGTTTGTTTGCAACTGACCCTTCCTGCCGCTTCCTCCCATGTGCAGAACAATAAGGCTATTTGGATAAGCTACGTCACTGGTATTCTCCTCTGGGGGCAGGAAACTTCTCCCTTTGATTATGTAGTTTCCCCACCAAACAGGAGACCTGTGCAGCTTGAAAAAAGAGATGACTCCAGTGCTGAGAAATCCTTCCCATCACTGAGTTGACCTTACTGAGGTTTCAAGTCTCAAGAAAGTCACTTGCTGGGGATTGATGTCTGCCAGTTAAAAATGAAAGGCATCCAAAGACAACTCTTTGTCTGATCACACCCTTATTGAACAATAGTATATGGTGATTTAGCTACTCCGATGCAAGTCTACTAAATTAGTTATGACTCCCTCCCAATTTATAGGCATCTGAAACAAAAAGTGGAGCTCTCAGTTCTATGTACGGCAACCTTATCTCGGATTCAAAACGTTTTCAATCCTCGGAGTCCGCACGGCAGTTTGGCTTAACACACTTTCTCTGTGTTAAACCACCCCAAAACGTGGTGAATCTCAATCCTGATTTCAACAGGTTTCACTCTGGATCGTGTGCTTGAAACGTTTTACATTTTCTACTGTGGGGACCGTACCGTGTTAAGGGATGAGAATCCATGTTTAGGGTTTCCCTCCCCCAATAGCTTGCTTCCAAAGATAGTGATTTCATAGAAAAAAATCCACCCTCAAAACAGCCACTATAAAAATCCAGTCCTTAAAGCTACACTGTAGCAATCTAGCCATTTCACACCTTAATAACAATGTTGCAGTTTTGCGCAATTCTACCTCTTTGAAAGTTCTGACCTTTAAAAAAGGGAAAGGAAAGGAAAGCCCTGGAGGTTCTGTTTTAAAGGCTGTGGCCGTGAAGGGGGTTTGAGTTGCTGCTGCTGCTGCTGTGTGCCCTGGGATAAGGGGAGAGGAGGGGAAAGAATCACTGGCTGCCGGTGCCTGTTTTTTATCCATCCAGGCAAGCAGCAGCCACCCAGCCACCCAGCTAGGCTCTGTGAAGGGGTCTGCTATGGGTGGCACGTCCATGCCAGGAGGAAGAGGGCAGGGCAGCCCTGCAAAGTGGCTTTTAAAAAGTAGCCACTTGAGTCCCCCCTTGAGTCATGTACGCCACGTACGATCCTCAGAATCTGGATCGAACACGATTAAGTTAAAAGTAATGGGAACAGGCAAATTCGCGTTTGCATCCGGTTCTATTATTTCGGTTTAGGGAAAGCAAAATAAGCTTGCTGTGGGGATTCCCCCATAGAGTTTTGGAAGCATTTTTGTTGTCGTGAGAGAAGTGTGGTTCAGTGTTAAGAACAGCAACTTGTCTTTTCCTGGCAGCTAGTTTGCTCCTGCTAATCTTTCATTCTAAATGATGTGGTATCTAATTTACCATGAATGCCAGCAGATTTCCACTTGTGTCATCTCTGGTTTGAAGCAACTTGTTCTGGGGCTCCTGGAAGGGAAGCTACTTGAGTGTGTAACATCCCTGATTTTTATATATATGAAACATATCATCAAATGCTCAGAGAACTTCTAAGGAAGTTATTCAATGGATATTGGTGTGTGTTTTGGCACAATATTGGTGCACAATATTTAATGGAAATATTAGTGTGCTTTCTCTGGAAAAAGAGATCAATTATCCAATTCAGTTTCCTATCAAATGTGAGATTTCAATGGTTTCCTAATAAGATAGGTTAGTTTTCCCAATGTTCAATTAAGTGAGAAAATCTTGGAACCTCTACCTCCAATCAATCACTTTCTCCCTTTTGTTAAACTGCAGCTGTGATCAGACATAGCAAAACAAAACAAAACCCTCTGAGGTGCCTCTGAGGTGGTTTGGAGAAGGCTTTGAGGTTGGGTTGTTCACACACCATTCTGCTCCTCCCCCTCTCCTAAATGTTCTGTGCAAGAAAAGATAGATTAGAGAAGTAAATGACATCTGGATGCATCCCTCATGACCCAAACTGGTTCAGGAACCTTTTAGCTCAACTATGCCTGCTTCTGCACTAGTGTGGGAAGGGTCTGTTGTTGGGCTCAGAGCACTTGTTCCACCCAGTGCAAGAGCAGGGAGGTGTGCTATTCACACAACCCCACCTCCTGGAGTTTGCAAATATGAAGCTAGGGAAGCTTCAAAATTTCCAACCAGTCCATTAAGTGTTGGCTTTAGACATTGGCTGTTTTGGGGATGCTTCATGATGGCCCTGGGCAGAAAATGCATAGCCAAATCACTCCTGTGTCTGCTGTTTCTTCAGATATTGGCTACAAAAGCAAGCCAGGAGATTGCTTCCTTTGTACAATGGCATTTCCCAATGCTGAAAGTGGTTTCCATCTCCAGGAGCAGATGATGTGGTGGTCTGGAGTAAGGACACCCTTGGAGCCCTTTCCATGCAGCCTCCTTGGCTGTGCAGAAGCATCCTATATCAGATTGCCAAGTCAGTTCAGATCCTGATCTTAGCGCTCACTTTTAGTGCCATCTAGTGCTGACAAGAAATCTTTCTTAAAATATGATTTGTTTAGCTTTTGGTAGGCTACCATGTTTTGAAGATCAACTTAATCAGTAGTCTTTTTGGAGGGGATGAACCAAAAGACACAGTAGTGCTGGTGGCTCACTAGAAGATTGACAAGGAGGATCATCTAGTGGTGTGCCCCCTTTTTCCAAATGCAGGACATATACTTTTTCAATTAAATTAAGGAGTTGGCAAAGTGCGTGCACAAGCTGCAGTTAGAGGTCTGGGACTGCCAGGTTCTCTGTCTGACAATGCTGGGCTCTCCTCAGCACCCTTAAGCAACTCCCATGTCCCTGCCAACAGTGGAGAGGCTACAGAGGCAGCGAACACACTTGTCTAACTTCAATGCATGCTTCAATGATTTTTTAAATGTATTTCTGATTATGCTTTTTTAACAATTAATACTGCTTTATTCTGTCTCTTTGGGAGGTTGGCTTGCACAGCTGGGATAGGCAAAATGGTGATGTTTTATCTGACTTTGGTGAACCAGTCCTTCTTGTCTTTGGCAGAGTCCCTCCTTATTCTTAACTAGGATGGGATGGCTGATATGTAGTAATGGCTCTGCATATTAAAATAAGACATGTTGCCTGAGGAATTTGGACAGTGGCACAAATGTAAAACACATACTTGTATGTCCATAACACTTTCCGGCTTTTTGGCATGCATCTAAAATTAAAGAAATTGTTTCCTTTCATAATTTGTGCAGTCCTGTGGAGTAAAAAAACAAAACAGAAGTCCGTTTGAGTACTGCTCTCCTCTCCCAAACTACATTTTAGTTTTCCAGGAATGAGAGACGGAAATAGAATTAATCTCCACTCCACAGCACCTGTGAGTTTAATAAGAAACAATGGCAGAAAAAACTCTTCCCCACACAATAATCAATGTGTTGACTAGTTTAAGGGCAAGCTTCCCCCCACCCTCCTTCAAATTGCCCCTAGGTATTTAGGCAGAAGAGGGAGGCAGCTTATGCATGAAAGCAAAGAAAGCTTTAGCTCTTTTAAGAGCATGGGATTTGCTCTTAGGGTGATGTGCGATCATACCCAGCACGGTGCATTTATATGTCCCCCTGCCTTTATGTATGTTGAACACGCACTTGTGATACCACCCTGAGGAAGGGCATAGGGCTCACTGATGATAGAGTGGGATTTCTCGTTTTCATGGTGCCTAAATTCTACCCATCATTTAGAATGTGTCAGCTGCTTGGATATGTGGCCCAAATCAAGAGGTGTGGTGTGTGTGCCTGCACAGCTGGGAGGCACAAAAGAGCCCTGAAACTGATGGTCAGACCATGGTCACGTGAGGGGTTCCCAGAATGGCAGAGGGCTTCCTCCCAAAATGTCTTGAAAAGACACACCTATTCACATGGCTGTATTCTTGGTCTGAGAATGTCCCTAGTTAAACTGTGCAAGATGATCCCCCATTTTAAAGGTTGTGAACATGGAACACAACAGTTTGGAAACAGGCTCATTCTGGGTTCAAGGCTAAATTATACACCTGTCTCCCAGGCTGCTCCAATTTCTGATGAAGTGGAACCTTTAAACTGTCCGTTACCTAGCCATACTGCTCTCTTTAGCTACTTTTGTGGTTGTTTCCATTTTTTTAAATTGTACTGCCCCTTCTGTCACCATGAGCAAGTTATTCTCAGACACCTTTGCAGTTTGTAAATGGTTAAAATTTTTCTTGGTTGTGGTGCACTAATGTCACTGTTGATGTTACAGGTGAGCTATTTTTCAGAAGACTTTAGACCTTCAAAAGTGGTGTGTTTTAGACTTAAGCTAGGTGGAAGGATGGCTTGTGAACTTTAAAATTATTATTATTATTATTTTAATGATGATGAAGATGATGATTGGCCTTTTTGCACTGGCTCACCACAAACTGTACCAGTGAGGCAATAATATATAGGAACACGATTTCCCATTTTTCCAATTGTCCTATTTCTTAAGTGCTCTTTTTGACTGTACCATACTTTTCTGTGTTTTCCTCTGGCTCTCTTCCATATGAAGAACAGGGAAGCAAGGGGCAGGCTACATCATTAGTATCTTCCTCTTGGGGCAAGAACATTCCATCCATTGACCACACAGTTTTTCCACAACTTGAAAAAAGACACAACCCCAGTATTTAGAAATCCTGCCCATCACTGAGCTGACCTTTCCAAGGCTTCTAGACCTAAGAAACTGCATGCTGAGAACTGATGTCTGCTGGTTAAGAATGGAAGTTACCCAGGAGTTGACTCTTAAACAGTGTCTGATTACACCCCATGACCTGTGTTCATGTGGGACTTCAATTCTTATTCTGCTTGGATATTTTGTTGAAGTTCCTCCAATACATTATTAGGGAAGCTCTTGCTTCTTATTAAGAGTCAATGTTGATTTGCTAGTCTTTTTGGAGATTTCCAAATCAGAATGTTCACCTCAGTGGATTTTCTGATATCCATGCTTTGATAGGTTTGATTTGAAGATCATAATCACTCGATTTTCTTTCATTGTATATTTTCTCCATTTGTTTGTTCTCCGAGTAGGTCTACAGTCTTCAGCCCTTGTTGTAGAGCTGAACATACAGAGTTCTGTAGTCTGATTATCAACAGATACCTAGGCTGTGATCCCACCCATTGTTTCAAGATGGCTTCCAGTCACCTTCTCCTTGCCTTGCTCAGATCCAGGGGCACTCTATGAAGCTGATGGTTAGGAGAGTCGGATCCGACAAGGGGAAGTATTTCTTCACACCAAAGGGTCATCGGTTTACGGAATGTGCTGCCAGAAGAGATGGTGACAGCTACCAGTCTAGGTGGCTTCAAGGTAGGGTTAGACAAATTTATGGATGACAGATGTATCAATGGATACTAGAATGAATGTCTAGGACAGGTACATCTTTCAGGCTGGGGGGGGCAGAAACAGGATGCTTCTAATGCCATTTGCTAGGATTCAAGAGCAGGAAAAGGTTTGTCCTTCTCTCTGTTTGAGATGCCCATGAGCATTTGGCAGGCCACTGTGTGCGACAGGATGCTGGAGTAGATGGGCTGTGGCCTGATCCAGCAGGGCCTCTCTTATGTTCTTATGTTCTTATTCAGGATGTTAGTCCACAGGGCAATGATTTTATACAATCAAATCTGCAGTGAACATGCCTGTTAGGTTGTCTCATGATCTGAGTGGTTTAATAAATTGACAATGCAGTCCCAGTGAGCTACCAGAATATTACCCTTTTAGGCAATTAAGCTAATGTTGTGCTATTTGTGGACGCTATGTGCTATAGGAAATCTATGACCTAAATGCAGGGGCTGACATTCATTACATCATTTCACTGACTTGTTTGAGAAACCTGATTTTAATAGATGACTGCTGGACTTCCATTAACCTTCTATTAATGTGGTGAAACCCTGCCTTGCCCTAAACAGAAGATGTAAAATATCCCTTTTCCCTCTTTTTCTTTTTCTTCTCCTTACTCCATTCAAAGTTCTCAAGCTTCTCTGTGCATATAGGATATGAGGAAGAGGAATAGGTCCGTTGCTTCTGCTGGCTTCCCAGAATAACACAAAACACTCTGTGGCTTTTTGTGGATCTTGTGGGAAACGCTCCTGGGCTGCTGTATTATCTGGCCAGTCTTTAGGGAAAACATTGCAGTTTTCATTTATCATCTTCTTCTTTGGTTAGAAGGCTCAGAAAACATCGGGGCTTCATCGGGGATGCAGAATCAAAGATTCTGTATTATGTTAAACAAAGCTAGTACAAATGGAGATAAACTCCTTTCCAAGTCCTCCGCACTTACCTCCGCAGTGCCTTTTCTGCACTGCTGCCTTCTCCGCTCCCTGCTGGAACTGCAAGCAGGCTTTCCCTGAGGTAAATACAGGCCTTCTGGTAAAACTGGAAGAGGCCCAGAGCATCACTGAAGCAGGTAAGTGGGCTTCGGGGGCAAGGTTTGGGGTAGGCCGGCCCAGAGGGGTAAGGAGGCCCAAGGGTAATCCATTATCCTTAGAAGCTTCTACTGAAGCTTATACAGATACTGGATTATCTGATTTGTGGACAGATAGGGCCCTTTGAATAGGGCCCTATTCGATCCATCCATGAATCTCGGAATCTGGACCTATGCGTCTGGATTCTGAATGCACAGATAATTCATGCACATTCTTAAACTGAACTGCTATTTTAATGTTTGGGACAGATCAGACATTGCAAAGTTCACACACCCAATTCACCTGCCTTCTTTACTTCCTTGGGACAATTTCCCATGGAAATGAGTGTGCACATTTACTTACAGTTGATTTCCTTTAATATTCACTGATTTGATCTCTCTGCAATTCAAATAACTCTCAGAAGTCTTCTCAGCACCTGATAAATGCAAACACTGCTGTTCAACAGAAATCACTTCACTGTGGCAATGGCCATGCACCACCCTGCCTCCATGCACTCTTGCAAAGAATTAAGGATGTGCATGAATGGGTTTTTTGACATTTGATTCATAATGAATCAAATGTTGGAAAATCCATATTCCTTTGAATAGATCCCCTTCAAATGTGGTAGGATTCTATTACATACGAATGTATTTGTAAGAATTCGTATGAATATGTATCCAATACGGATACGTATCCGACACAAATGCATACGTATCTGATAACATATTTGTAACATAGCCATGTTCTGAAAGCATCAAATCTGACCCGAATCCACTTTTAATCCGCTCTCAATCCATGTTGAATGCAATCTGGATCTGTTGCAGATGTGACTGGTGCTCCACTTTCCCACCTCTCCAGTTAATGTATGAATGTCGTAACATTCGATTCATGTATGAATGTCTGATTTCAGACAAATTCATACAAATAACGAATGTTATGAATATTTGTGAGATCCCTACACAAAAACAATGTGCTACCTAGCATCATCATGGGTGCTGCTAGTACACCTGTGGAACTCCATAGCTATTCAGATGCTTGAAGCTACTCCACAATCAAAGTGGCTCTATGCAGGTGCTCTGAACAGGAGCATCCCTGAGCTGTCCCAGTCACATAAGTGTGAGAAGGCCCAAAGAAACAAAGAAAGATCCAAATGCCTTTAGATTTTTGGATTTGTATGGATTTTGAAATGTAGAAGCTGATGGTTTTTCCTTTTTATTCAATAAGTCCATAGCCCAATGGAATGAACAGCAGTTTTGCTTCAAAAAGCCCCAACTTCAATTCTGAGGCTGCAGTTACACCTTTACTTTAACCTTTCTTCAGGTTGAATTCCACCCCATTTGGTTACATCTTTAAACACTAAGGCTGCATCCCCAAACAACTTATTTGCCTCTCTAGTTTTCCTCTGCTGTCCCTCTATTCCAGCAGACTTTAAAAGTCCTGTTCAATTCCGGAATAAGCATCCCCATGAGGTTCGGTAAAACACGCATTTTAAACGCACCTACCGTACCCAAGGAAGCGTGTTTTGTTTGCCCACATTTTTTCCTCCCCGCCCCCTCTCTGCTTGATAGGGTGCCAGGGAGACAACCCCCGACAAGTCCAAAAGAAAAATAGCCATATTTACAAGTTCTCTGTTCGTCTTCCCTGACTGAAAAACCCACAAGAGCCATTTATCACTTTGGGATCCAGAGCTTGCTTCCAAAGATAGTGATTTTAATCACTGTAAAAATCCACCCCGTACAGCAGCTGTTACACTGTAGCAATCTACCCATGTCACACCTGATAACAATGTTGCAATTCTCCACAATTCTGGCTCTTTAAAAGTTCTGACCTTTAGAAAGGCAAAGGAAAGGAAGGTGCTGCTGTTCTGGGAGATGTGTGAATGTTTAAGACTGTGTGTGCAGGCGGCGGCAGCAGCAGAGCCAGGGTGCTTTTTTCGAAGATCTTGGCTACCAATCCCTGCCACTTTTGCCATAAATACCTATGGCTTCCAAAAAGTGCTCTGGTAGTCTTCTTTAAAGGGCAGTCTTTTTACTGAACATTTTCCTCCTTTTGTGCTGCTGGAAGCTCGGAGAAAACCTGGGCATGGGGGCGCTCAGAGGCAAAAGAACCTTTTTAACAGACGTCTTATTGCTTGGGGACGGGGCCTAAGCCTTCCCCCCCCCCTTGATTTTCCTCCCTCTATCCAGGTTTTCCTTTATTCAGGCTAACACGGGATTAAAGTTTTAATCCCTTTTCAACTTGAAGGGAGGGGGAAGGGAGACTGGAGCCAAGACTCTGCCCATCCTCGGGGTGTGTGGTGTTTTGTCTTGTCCCCTCTTCCCAGCTCCTAGGTTTGAAGTACCTCAGAATAGAACTTCCTCAGCCCACTGCTGCCACCGCACTCCCTCCCACACCCCTGCCTCCCCCAACACCCCTGCAGTCGTTGCCCCTAACCGCACTCCCTCCCAACCCCTATCCCCATCCCCTCCTTTCCTGTCTGTCCTGCTGCCTGTCTGTAACCAAGCTGTTCCAGGCTGAAAATGGCTTAGATACAGCAAGTTTGGCTGGGTAAAATATGGAAGCTTGAAGAGCTTCCATCAGGCATTGTCTGTCAAGTGACTCAGTTCTTTGAGGATCTGTAGATTAATGATTCTCTAATGATTAGTGTAGAGCCAATAGTAAGCACAGTGGCCATGGTCACACCTTCCCTTTAGACCTTCTTCAATCCATCTTCAGGTCTGACTGCTCGCACCTTTCCTTTGCTATCTATGTTATTTGTGGGCTTTCTACCCTCCATTTGGACTTTCCTGAATGGAAAGTCCAAAAATAAAATGGATAGAAATGAAAAGGTACAAGTGAGTGGTCAGACCTGAAGTTGGACTGAAAAAGGTTTAAAGTGAAGGTGTGATCATGGCCACAGAAGAAGAAGAATAAGAATTGGCTTTTCTACCCCGCTTTTCTCACCCATTTAAGGGGACTCAAAGTGGCTGACAAAGCTTCTATTTTTCTTCCCACAACAGAACACCCTGTGAGGTAGGTGGGGCTGTGAGAGCTCAGAAGAGAGCTGTGACTAGCCCAGGGTCACCCAGCTGGCTTCGTGGGGGAGGGTGGAATCGAACCCAGTATTCCCAGATAAAAGTCCGGCTCCCTAACCACTAGACCAAACTGGCTCACCAGAAGGGAATCTATTAATCAGACCCCACGTGCTGCTTTTTTAAATGACTTGTTTTGCTCTGCAGTGCAGGAATGGCCCATGATCCACAGAGAAGTGCTCTCAAATTACACCAAAGGACATTATAACTCACACTTTGCCCTCTAGCATACTGATGAATCCAAGTTTGTTTTGTCCAATGAAAGTCCTATATGCACAGGCCCAGAGACAAACTGTCTGAACCTATGAAAATGGTTTCTTTCTGCTGTCAAATGACTTTACACTTCCTTTATGCTGGTTTGGTTTAAGGGAGGCCCTAATACTCTCCTCTGTCTGCAAAGGATGGAGCATAGATCAGAGTTGAGGCTGCATCCACAAGCACTAAAAACCCTCAAAAGTGGCTTAGAGGTGGTAGCATTAAAAGCCAGATAATCTACTTTGGAAGTGCACCTTCTGGCCTTTAATTTGAATTAATACACTCACATGCAGCCATTACCAACTCTGATTTTTTAAATCCACTTTTTAAACTTTGTGTAGTTACAGGCTAGGACATCCAAAATAGCATCCTGGTCTAGCCTACTGGTAGATCTCTTTTTCTAGATCTGTGGACATACTACAGAGCGATATATCAGACCATAGACATGTGCTGACGGCTTACCTCCATAGTCCAGTATATCATGTGGGAGCCATTTTGGAAATGCAGATAACACAGTTTGGATGGCATGGAGGCATCTCTTTTTGGCATGAGTCTGTACCTCTTGAAAGGAAACTGGCACACAAGTCAGCATGACGTCACCTTATAATGCATTTCCCTCTCTAAGCACTAGTCTGGAAAACAGAAGGGAAGTAGCAGAAGCTCATTTGTAGCCTCCATGAAGCGTCAGGTGCAGCAAGACCAATACTGCTTGTGTGCATTTAACAGAAGACAGAAGGAAGGGTTTGCTATATCTGTATGTGTGCCATATTTTCTCTCTGTTGGGGCCACTGAGTTCTAGATACTCTTATTAACTCCAAAGAAAACAGTATCAAATCAAATGTTAATTTCCTCCTTCTTGTTAACCAGAGCAAGACAGACCCAGCTACACATTCAGCATTAATTTCTCACTCTCTCACCATGCATTAGGGATGTGCATGGATTATCCGTGCATTTGGAATCCGGATGAATACGGATGAAATTCTGATCCTCAAAGAACTGAATCCGGATGAAATTCTGAGAAAGTATTGAGATAATCAGTTTCTTACATGGGACTTCTCTAGCCATCTTTCTGGTTGCCTTTCCATTTCCACCATGGAACAAAACCACGCCTGATTTTTGTAGGTATTTCTTTTATTTCTTTTTTCTTTACTTTTTGCAGGTATTTCTTTTATTTGATCAATAAATTGACACTGACAATGATGATCACTAACAAAAAATGTCAGTGAGTTCAGATCCCATCTTGGATGGCCAGAAAGGCCTTGACAAGTGCTTGTTGGGAAGCAGGTGTAAAAAACATCAGGTTCAATGGATCACTGGCTTGATTAGGTATATATCAGTGTTTTATATTTCTCATGTCATACATCCATTTTGCAAGTATTACTTAAGCAGAAACAAAGCTGACTCAAATTACTAAAGGAAAGGCAATTTTCCTTCCCATTAACCTCTGGAAAACAAAAAAGTACTTTGATTATCTTAACCATTCTGACTGAATAAACACAGCTCATAGTTTGGGGAAATAGTATTCTAATTTGCAAAGCCCTGAGTACTTAGAACTGGAAATAAAAATAAACACATTGATAACTGTTCTTTTGAGAAGATGCTGAACTGAAAAGAGCAAAACAAAATAAAACCTCATCTTAAAAATTCTGCTAATATCACATAATCCCTTCTGGGCAGTAATCCTGAGCTTTAGGTTCCTTGCTTTAGTATCATCACTGGTTTAAGGGTACTGTCATTACACACATTTAGCCATTAAACATAAACAATCTCTCCTTGTCCATAGTTTGGTCTAGCAGTTAAGGATCCAGACTCTTATCTGGGAATACCGGGTTTGATTCCGCACTCCCCCATGAAGCCAGCTGGATGACCTTGGGTTAGTCACAGCTCTCTTCTGAGCTTTCACAGCCCCACCTACCTCACAGGGTGTCTGTTGTGGGGAGAAGAATAGAAAGCTTTGTCAGCCACTTTGAGTCCCCATATATGGGTAGAAAAGCCAACTCTTCATCATCATCATCATCATCACAAGATTTCCTTCTAAGGGCCTGTTCCCGCTTACCTGTCCAAAATGGTCGCAACCACTCAAGTGGAAGTCCATCTACCTGCCATGCTCTTTTCACCAGAGGATCCCAGAGTTGCTGGCGCCTAAAGCATTCTAGCACTTTGCTTTCCAGCAACAGGAGACAAAATGTGAATGCAACCTAAGACATGGATCCTGTTACAGGATACAATCCAGAATAAGGCCCAGTGCAGCTCTGGCAGGTACATAGGTACCATGCTTTTTCTTTTTTAAATTCCTCACAACTCTCTGCATGAAGAATTCTGGATTATTATTTTTCAGCAATGTGTTTCTACTGAATATCCATTATTTATGTACATCACTTGTTTCCTGGGTTGTAGACATTTTTACTGCAGAATCACATAAGATAATGAAGCTGTTTTTCAAAATGTGGGATTCTGAGGGAAGGAGAGCAAAAAGACAAAACAAAGAGTTCTGTTTAAAGCTATGCTAATGATTTCTAAATAAAACCTGTGAGAAATAATGATCTGAGGGATCTGAGATAAGGACAGTATCCTCTTTGCTTCTTATAAGTCCCTAGAAAACTAGGCATGCAGAAAATAAGTGGAAGGCTTCTGTTAACTGATAGTAAAACATTTTCATGGGCAGATACACAGATCTCCAAACACTATTTCATGGGTTATACTTCCTTTTGAAAACAGAGTCCCCCTCTCTGAAGTGCATAGAGCAATCCACTCACCATGTGTTAGCTAACTAGAATCATTGTCCATGTACTTTTGACTATTTGGTCCGATGTAGCTCATTGTTTTAAGATCAACATGTCAGCCAGATCTTTACTACCTCTTTTGTCATTCAGTCCGCACTTCAGTCAGTATGGAATTGCTTTTTGTTGGATATTTTCATTTTTGTGTTTTCTTAAAATAACTGTCAGATTAAAATGTATGCAGAATCATATGATAAGATCCTTCTCTAATGATTAGTGTAGAGCCAATAGTAAGCACAGTGGACAAGGTCACACCTTCCCTTTAGACCTTCTTCAATCCATCTTCAGGTCTGACTGCTCGCACCTTTCCTTTGCTATCTATGTTATTTGTGGGCTTTCTACCCTCCATTTGGACTTTCCTGAATGGAAAGTCCAAAAATAAAATGGATAGAAATGAAAAGGTACAAGTGAGTGGTCAGACCTGAAGTTGGACTGAAAAAGGTTTAAAGTGAAGGTGTGATCATGGCCACAGAAGAAGAAGAATAAGAATTGGCTTTTCTACCCCGCTTTTCTCACCCATTTAAGGGGACTCAAAGCGGCTGACAAAGCTTCTATTTTTCTTCCCACAACAGAACACCCTGTGAGGTAGGTGGGGCTGTGAGAGCTCAGAAGAGAGCTGTGACTAGCCCAGGGTCACCCAGCTGGCTTCGTGGGGGAGGGTGGAATCGAACCCAGTATTCCCAGATAAAAGTCCGGCTCCCTAACCACTAGACCAAACTGGCTCACCAGAAGGGAATCTATTAATCAGACCCCACGTGCTGCTTTTTTAAATGACTTGTTTTGCTCTGCAGTGCAGGAATGGCCCATGATCCACAGAGAAGTGCTCTCAAATTACACCAAAGGACATTATAACTCACACTTTGCCCTCTAGCATATGATGAATCCAAGTTTGTTTTGTCCAATGAAAGTCCTATATGCACAGGCCCAGAGACAAACTGTCTGAACCTATGAAAATGGTTTCTTTCTGCTGTCAAATGACTTTACACTTCCTTTATGCTGGTTTGGTTTAAGGGAGGCCCTAATACTCTCCTCTGTCTGCAAAGGATGGAGCATAGATCAGAGTTGAGGCTGCATCCACAAGCACTAAAAACCCTCAAAAGTGGCTTAGAGGTGGTAGCATTAAAAGCCAGATAATCTACTTTGGAAGTGCACCTTCTGGCCTTTAATTTGAATTAATACACTCACATGCAGCCATTACCAACTCTGATTTTTTAAATCCACTTTTTAAACTTTGTGTAGTTACAGGCTAGGACATCCAAAATAGCATCCTGGTCTAGCCTACTGGTAGATCTCTTTTTCTAGATCTGTGGACATACTACAGAGCGATATATCAGACCATAGACATGTGCTGACGGCTTACCTCCATAGTCCAGTATATCATGTGGGAGCCATTTTGGAAATGCAGATAACACAGTTTTGATGGCATGGAGGCATCTCTTTTTGGCATGAGTCTGTACCTCTTGAAAGGAAACTGGCACACAAGTCAGCATGACGTCACCTTATAATGCATTTCCCTCTCTAAGCACTAGTCTGGAAAACAGAAGGGAAGCAGCAGAAGCTCATTTGTAGCCTCCATGAAGCGTCAGGTGCAGCAAGACCAATACTGCTTGTGTGCATTTAACAGAAGACAGAAGGAAGGGTTTGCTATATCTGTATGTGTGCCATATTTTCTCTCTGTTGGGGCCACTGAGTTCTAGATACTCTTATTAACTCCAAAGAAAACAGTATCAAATCAAATGTTAATTTCCTCCTTCTTGTTAACCAGAGCAAGACAGACCCAGCTACACATTCAGCATTAATTTCTCACTCTCTCACCATGCATTAGGGATGTGCATGGATTATCCGTGCATTTGGAATCCGGATGAATACGTCCGGATTCCGAGATTCATGGATGGATCAAATAGGGCCCTATTCGAATCCCTCCCCTGGCCACCACCCCCGGCTACCCTCCCCCAAAATCTCCTCCCCCTGCAGCCTCCCTGGGCTCCCCTTACCTGCTCCAGTGGCAGCACTGGCCTTTTCTAGGGCCCGCTGGAACTGTGAAAGGGTTTGGAGGGCTAAATACAGGCCTTGCGGTACCCTTTCACAGTTCCAGAGGGCCCTAGAATGGACCTGTGCCACTACCGGAGCACCTATGTCTGTCTCCCGGGGGGGGGGCTTACCTGGGGGGCATGCTCCAGTGGTGGCATAGATCTTTTCCAGGGTCTGGGATGGCAGCGGTGGCAGCATGGAGAAGGCAGTGCAGATGGCAATGGTGAGGAGGTAAAGTAAGTGGAAGGGGGAAAGGAGGGGGTGGGGTGGGAAAGGAGGGGTGGGGGACTCATTCTGGGCACAGATATTCTATAAAATATCCATGCTTGGATTCAAATGTTGGAAAATCAGGCTTGTGTGATTTTTCCAGAGTTTGCAGTGTAAGACTCGGCAGTGATCGCAAAAAAGCACCACTCAAAAGACTAGTGAAATTAAAGTTAACTTTACTTAAAAACACAACAAGAACAACATGGTACAGACTGATCTGTTCTCAGCCAGCTAACAGGAAGAAGTAAACAAACTCACTGAAGTCCAAGCTCCGCCTCAACCCCCCCCCCCCTTTAGCAGGTTAGGCTGACTTTTCTCTCTCACACACACACACATATGAAATGCTGTATTTCCAACATCAAATACTCCCACATCTGGGGGGAGGGGTATTCGGCCGGAGCCAAATTTTTCCACATTCTATTCAACTCAAATAAAATGTGGAAAAATGGCTTCGTGCACACCCCTACCATGCATAGATACTAGTTATGAGCTTAGTAACCTTGTTTGGTTACTTAGTAACCTTGTATAGTTGATCTGGAGCTATATAATTTCCTACCCGAGTGCAACCAGGCAGTTTTATTTGACCTGAGGAAAGAGCTGTCTGTTTTGACTGTGAAAGATATCCAAAGTTAACAAAAACAAAACAAACAAACAAAAAATAACGGCCAACCAGCATGTTCAACATCGAATCATAAACTTGTCTTCACTGATCCTTGTTGACTGCTGCAGTCTGAACACTGCTCCATCTGAAAACATGATAGAAACATGAACTTAAACTATTCAGTCTCAAGCTCTCTCTTACAGACAGACAGACAGACAGACAGACAGACAGACATGCACACAAACATAAATCTAAGGTCAGAATTCCCTAGTCCAGTGTTTCCCAAACTTTTGACATATGTGTACCCCTCCTATAATTTTCGTAACGCTGAGTACCCCTCATAAAAAACAAATGCTTTAATAAAAATCAAAATATATTTATTTTTTCTTTTTTTGAAACAAGCAAAAAATAAACGAAAATAAACTCCGGTGCAATGCGTACCCTTACCAAACTCTTCCTGTACCCCTGGGGGTAAGTGTATCACACTTTGGGAAACACTGGGGTAGGATTAGGGTTAGGGTTTCAGTTAGGGTTAGGGTTAAGGTTGGGGTTGGGGTTGGGTTAGGGTCAGGGTCAGGGTTGGGTTAGGGTTAGGGTTGGGGTTGGGGTTGCGGTTAGGTTAAGGGTTAGGGTTAGGGTTGGGTTAGGGTCAGGGTTGGGTTAGGGTTGGGTTAGGGTTGGGTTAGGGTTAGGGTTGGGGTTGGGGTTGGGGTTGGGGTTAGGTTAAGGGTTATGGTTATGGTTATGGTCAGGGTTAGGGTTAGGGTTGGGGTAGGGGTAGGGGTAGGGGTAGGGGTAGGGGTAGGTTTGTGATAGGGTTAGGTTTGGGTTAGGTTTGGGTTAGGGTTAGGTTTAGGGTAGGATTAGGGTTAGGGTTAGGGTTGAGGTTGGGGTTGGGGATAGGGCTAGGGCTAGGGCTAGAGTTAGGGTTGGGGTTGGGGTTGGGGTTAGGGTTAGGGTTAGGGTTAGGGTTAGGGTTAGATTTCGGTTTGGGTTTGGGTTAAGGTTAGGGTCGGGTTAGGGTTGGGGTAGGGTTTGGGTTAGGTTTGGGTTAGGGTTAGGGTTAGGGTTGGGGTGGGTTAGGGTTACGGTTAGGGTTAGGGTTAGGGTTAGGGTTAGGGTTAGGGTTGGGGTGGGTTAGTTCTACGGTTAGGGTTGGTTTAGGGTTAGGGTTAGGGTTGGGTTAGGGTTAGGATTGGCTTATTATTAGGGTTACGGTTAGTTTTGGGTTTGGGTTACAGTTAGTTAGGGGTTGGGGTTGGGTTTAGGTGTGGGTTAGGGTTAGGGTTAGGTGTGGGTTAGGGTTAGGGATGGGTTAGGGTTAGGGTTGGGTTAGGGTTGGGTTAGGGTTGGGTTAGGGTTAGGTTAGGGTTAGGGATGGGTTAGGTTAGGGTTGGGTTAGGGTTAGGGTCAGGGGCGGTTCCTGTATAGGAGCGGTGGGCGCACGATCACCCAACCGCGTCAGAGGCAAAAAGAAATCACATGACTTCTATGAAGCTTTTCATAAAAAAAATCCCAGCCTTGGGATTCAATTGCGTCTCTCTATTGGTTCAGGGCCCTTTGTTTTTTACACTGGAAGGGCGCAGCCTGAGAGCGTCGCCCCAAGGACTCTGATTGGTGGAAGATATGCTCCACCCACAAGTTTCCTTGCAGGCTGTGTATTGCTGCCGCCATTTTCTTGCCTACTGGTCCGACCGAGTAAGGTGAGTGTGTGCTCTTCTCCCTTGCCTGTAGCTCCCCACCCGGGCAACCATGGGCCCCCTCATTCCTTTTTCCGTTCCGTCGACTTCCCGGCGTCGGTTCCACTGGCTCCCTTTCTTTCCCCCTCCCTCACTCATTCTCTCATGCTCGGGGCTCGCCTCTCAGGTACAGTCGCTTAATGCTGGGTTCTCTCAGCAGCAGGAGGCGCGGCCCGGCGGCTTGCACGCCTCCTCCTCCGTGAAATCCGCTCTCATGGGGGGCGGCCTGCGCGCTTCGTCCTCTGTGAAATCTGCTCTCCGGACTTCGGCTTCACGGAGGACGAGGCGCGCAGTCTGTCACCTGAGAGAGCAAATTTCTACCGGCACCAGCTCTGCTCCCGCTGCTGAGAGAACCAGCAGTAATTCTCTCAGCAGCAGCAGGAGGCGCGGGCCGGCGGCAGCGGCTGTAGAAATCCACTCTCCCGGGCGGCGGCCTGCACGCCTCCTCCTCCGTGAAGCCTTCACGGAGGATGAAGCGCGCAGGCCGCCCCCAGGGAGAGCGGATTTCTCAGCCGCTGCTGCTGGCCCGCGCCTCCTGCTCCTGCTGCGAGAATCACCTTGGCAGGAGGAGGCGCGGGGGCAGCAGCGGCTGTAGAAATCCGCTCTCCCTGGGGGCGGCCTGCGCGCTTCGTGCCCTACCTAGGCTGCCGCCGTTGCCCACCGCCGCTGCTGTTTGCCGTCCTGGAGGCAGCCGGACATTTCGCCACGCCGGTTCTACTCCCTTCCCTGGCTCTCTTTGGCCTCGGGAGGGACCGGGAGGGAGGAAGCAGAGAGAGTAGAACCGGCGTGGCGAAATGTCCGGCTGCCTCCAGGACGGCAGGCAGCAGGAGCGGCGGGCAGCAGCTCAGCCCTACCTAGGCTGCCGCCGCCGCTGCCCGCCGCCGCTGCTGTTTGCCGTCCTGGAGGCAGCCGGACATTTCGCCACGCCGGTTCTACTCCCTTCCCTGGCTCTCTTTGGCCTCGGGAGGGACCGGGAGGGAGGAAGCAGAGAGAGTAGAACCGGCGTGGCGAAATGTCCGGCTGCCTCCAGGACGGCGGGCGGCAGCTCAGCCCTACCTAGGCTGCCGCCGCCGCCGCCCGCCGCCGCTGCTGTTTGCCGTCCTGGAGGCAGCCGGACATTTCGCCACGCCGGTTCTACTCCCTTCCCTGACTCTCTTTGGTCTCGGGAGGGACCGGGAGGGAGGAAGCAGAGAGAGTAGAACCGGCGTGGCGAAATGTCCGGCTGCCTCCAGGACGGCAGGCGGCAGGAGCGGCGGGCGGCAGCTCAGCCCTACCTAGGCTGCCGCCGCCGCCCGCCACCGCTGCTGTTTGCCGTCCTGGAGGCAGCCGGACATTTCACCACGCCGGTTCTACTCCCTTCCCTGGCTCTCTTTGGCCTCGGGAGGGACCGGGAGGGAGGAAGCAGAGAGAGTAGAACCGGCGTGGCGAAATGTCCGGCTGCCTCCAGGACAGCAGGCAGCAGGAGCGGCGGGCGGCAGCTCAGCCCTAACTAGGCTGCCGCCGCCGCCGCCCGCCGCCGCTGCTGTTTGCCGTCCTGGAGGCAGCCGGACACTTCGCCACGCCGGTTCTACTCCCTTCCCTGGCTCTCTTTGGCCTCGGGAGGGACCAGGAGAGAGGAAGCAGAGAAGAGAGTAGAACCAGCGTGGCGAAATGTCCGGCTGCCTCCAGGACGGCAAACAGCAGCGGCGGCGAGCAGCAGCAGCGGCGATTCACTTCCCTCCCGGTCCCAACCGAGGCTGAAAGAGAGCGAGGGAAGGGAGCTGAAACGGCTCAAAATGCCGGGACCCCACATGCCGTCCCATCCCCTGAAAGTGTCCCAGTCCCACCCTCCTAATGGCAGCCCCCCTGTCGCCCGTTTTCCCTCCCTTCCCTTTTTCTATTCCTTTCCTAACGCTGGTGGCACCCTCCGTTCCCTTTCCTAACTTGCCCTTCCCTTCTCTTTCCTAATGGCAGCCCCCCCCCCCCCGTCGCCCGTTTTCCCTTCCTTCGCTAGCTTCTTCTATCTCTTTCCCCCTTCCCATCCTCCCTCCCCCATTTTTCCTTCCCTTTTTCGTGGGGCCCCACTTGCCAGCAGGGCCCTGTTCTCCCTTTCCTTTCTCCCTCTGTTATTCCCTCCCCCCTTCCCTCCTCCCTCCCTCCTCCCTCCCCTTCCCCCCCCTCCGTACTTTCCTTCCCTCCCTCTGTTCTTTCCTTCCCCCCTCCCTCCCTCCCTCCTTCCTTCCTTCCTTCCTTCCTTCCTTCCTTCCTCTCTCTCACACTGCTCCAACTACCTCCCTGTGGGGAGAACAGAAGCTTTGTCAGCTGCTTTGAGTCCCCTTTAATGGGTGAGAAAACAAAGCCAACTCTTGTGCCTGCTTGCCTGCCTGCCTGTGCCAGTTTGCTTGATTTTTGTGGAGTTGAAGTTTGCTTCTATTTGAATGAGGAATGTATTATTGTGGTTTTTCTGTGGTTGTTTCTGGGGGGCACTGCTGTATATCTAAGAAGCTCTTTCTAGAAGTTATTTTTGTTGCATAAGAATCTGGGGCTGTGTTCACAGTTAGGTTTAATGCAGCTTCAGTGCACTTTCAGAGTGAGATAATACATCAGCAAAATCTCAAGCTGTTTTCTTTTTGCATTATCTAACTTGGAAAAGCCATCTTTAGTTTAGATAAAGAGGACAGGAATACGATTATTCACTTTGCTGATGTATTCTCTCACTTGGAAAGTGGTTTCAAACTGGATTAAAACTCAGGTGTGTGACTTTTTCTCTCACTCTGAAAGTGGACTGAAGCTGGATTAAAACTTAGGTGTGAACACAGCCTATGTCTCTGATCTCTGTTGATTTCTCAGATTTAATCTCTAATAAACATATGGTGGTTCTTCTCAGGTTTGTTGGACTTTAAGGCAGGGGTCCTCAAACTATGGCCCATGGGCCACTTGCAGCCTGCCAAGGACATTTATCCAGTCTGCCGGGTGTTTTTGGCGCCGCTGCTTGTCCTGCTATGAATTTGTACATAGTTTTTTTTAAAACTATATTCCGGCCCTCCAATGGTCTGAGGGACAGTGAACTGGCCCCCTGTTTAAAAAGTTTGAGGACCCCTGCTTTAAGGCTTGTAGACAAATTCATGGATAACAGGTATCAATGGCTACTAGAATGGATGCCTAAGTACATCTTTCAGGTTGGGAGCACAGGCAGGATGCCTCTGAGGCCATTTGCTGGGATTTGAGAGCAGGAGAAGGTTTGCCCTTGTCTCTCTTAAGATGCCCATGGGCAACTGGCAGGCCACTGTGTGAGACAGGATGCTGGACTAGATGGGCTGTGGACTGATCCAGCAGGGTTCCTCTTAGGTTCTTACAACAGGCTGCTGCTGCAAAGTGTGGCAGAGAAGATGCCGTAAGCATGGGGTTTAGGAGGAATTACAAGTTGTTTCTTGTTACTTCACTGGTCGGCCCAGTTACTGTTTATGTGGTGCATGATGGTGCCTTAAAGGTGCATATACGATTTGAAGACAAAACCAGAAAATGATGCTTGGTTGGTTTGCTTTTGCTGTTTCAGGGGGTTGGTTATAGATACTTGAGTGGGATCATTTTTATTTTTAGTCGTGTATCTGCTTGATCCAATAAATATAGATTAATTCAGTCCTGATTTACTTGCTGACCCAGAATAAAATACTTGCATTAGGTACTGTTAGTTACATATGCTATAAAATTAATGCTGCCTGCTTGTATATGATTCTGAAGCTTGTATTGCTAGATTAAAATAATTTAATTAATGAAAGGGAGATACTGATACTAGATGCTTGCTGCAGGACAGTGTTTGCTAAATGGAGTCAAGTAACTTGGTCTTATATTAAAAGACATCAGTGTTGTAGACTTATTACCAGTCCAGTTTTTCTTTTTTCAGGGCTTCTGAGTCAGAACATTTAATTTTCCATGATGCAGTATGTTGGTGATAAGATATTTCTCAGTCAAAATCATTTTTATTTAAGCATCAAGTCATTGGCTACTTGTTCTGCTATGTTTGGATATTCTGGAATAAACGCATGGACATTCGAGAGTATCTGTGCTTTATTCTGGAATATCCAAAACAGTGGAATTAACTAATTAAAGTTTGGATGTGGTGCCAATCATCCCTCTTGTAATACAAAATGCACTTAGCATGGTTTCAGCTATGCTTGGGAACTTATTTTCTTTATCTTTCTGCCCCTGGGCCCCACCCTATCATGTGACCTCACAAGCCCCACCCTACCATGTGACCTCACAAGCCCCACCCTATCATGTGACCTCACAAGCCCCACCCTATCATGTGACCTCACAAGCCCCGCCCATGTGACCTCATAAGCCCTGCCCATGTGACCTTGCCCAGCAACACCCCTTTCCCCACCCTGCCTGTGAACACCCAGCATTGAAGCCCACCAGCCGCCACTGGTTAGGGTTAGGGTTAGGTTTGGCTTAGGGTTAGGGTTAGGGTTGGGTTATGGTTTGGGTTTGGGTTGGGTTAGGATTAGGGTTAGGGTTGGGTTTACGTTAGGGTTAGGGTTGTGGTGGGCTAGGGCTACAGTTAGGGTTGGGTTAGGGTTAGGATTGGCTTATTGTTAGGGTTACGGTTAGGTTTGGGTTTGGGTTACAGTTAGGTTGGGTTAGGGTTAGGGTCAGGTTTGGGTTAGCGTTAGTGTTAGGGTTAGCGTTCGGGTTGGGGGTTAGGGTTAGGGTTAGGTGTGGGTTAGGGTTAGGGTTAGGATTGGGGTAGGGTTGGGGTTGGATTTAGGGTTTGGTTAGCATTAGGGTTAGGGTTAATGTTAGGTGTGGGTTAGGGTTAGGGTTGGGAGTGGGGGTGGGTTGGAGTTGGGGTTAGGTTAAGGGTTATCGTTATGGATATGGTCAGGGTTAGGGATAGGGTTGGGGTTGGGTTAGGGTTGGGGTTGGGTTATTGTTTGGGTTAGGGTTGGGTTAGGGTTGAATTAGGTTTAGGTTTAGGGTTCAGGTTAGGGTTAGGTTTGGGTTAGGGTTAGGATCAGGCTGTGGGTGTGGGTTAGGGTTAGGTGTCGGTTATGGTTATGGTTATGGTTATGGTTATGGTTATGGTTTGGTTAGAGTTAGTGTTGGGTTAGTGTTAGTGTTAGTGTTGGGTGACGGCTAGCACTAGGGTTAGGGTTAGGGTTAGGTTTGGCTTAGGCTTAGGGTTAGTGTTGGGTCTGGGTTTGGGTTAGGGTTAGGGTAGGGTTTGCATTGGGCTTGGGGTTGGTTTTGGTGTTGGGGTCCCGGTTAGGGTTGGGTTATGGTTAGTTTGAAGGTGAGGGTGAGGGTTAGGGTTGCATTAGGATGTGGGTTAGTGTTAGGTGTGGGTTAGGGTTAAGGTTACGGTTTGGGTTCGGGTTTGGTTAGCATTACTTTTAGTTTAGGGTTAGGGTTAGATTTGGGTTAGGGTTAGGGTTAGGGTTAGGGTTACGATTGGGTTAGCGTTAGGTTTTGGTTTAGGTTTGTGTTAGGGTTAGGGTTGGGGTTGGGGTTGGGGTTGGGGTTGGGGTTGGGGTTGGGGTTAGGGTTAAGTTAGGTTTCCGATAGGGATAGTGTTAGGGTTTTGTTAGGGTTAAAGTTAGGCTTGTGTTAGGGTTAGGTTTGGGGTTGGGTTAGGGTTAGGGTTAGGGTTCGGGTTAAGGTTAGGGTTAGGGTTAGGGTTAGGGTTAGGGTTAGGGTTAGGGTAACGGGTAGGGGTTAAGGTTCGGGTTCGGGTTAGGTTTCGGTTTCGGTTTCTGGTTGGGATAGGGTTAGGTTTAGGTTTGGGTTACGGTTAAATTTAGGCTTCGGTTAGGGTTAGGTTTGGTTTTGGGTTAGGGTTCGGGTTGGGTTAGGGTTGGGTTAAATTTAGGGTTTGGGTTGGGTTAGGATTAGGGCTAGGGTCAGGGTTAGGGTTACAGGTAGGGTTCGGGTTCGGGTTTGGGTTCGGGTTGGGTTAGGGTTAGGGTTAGGATAAGCATTAGGGTTAGGGTTAGGTTTGGGTTAGTGTTAGTGTTAGTGTTTGCGTTTGTGTTAGGGTTAGGGTTAGGGTTAGGGTTACGGTTATGGTTGGGTCGGTTTGGGTTATGGTTGGGTTGGGGTTTGGTTGGGGTTGGGGTTAGGTTAAGGGTTAGGGTTGGGTTAGGGTTAGGGTTAGGATAAGGGTTAGGGTTAGGGTTGGTTTAGGGTTAGGGTTAGGATTGGGTAAGGGTTAGGGTAGGGTTAGGTCTGAGTTATGGTTAGGGTTGGTGTTGGTGTTTGGGATGGGGATTGGTTGGGGTTGGGGTTAGGTTAAGAGTTATGGTTATGGCCAGGGTTAGGGTTACGGTTAGAGTTAGGGTTAGGTTTGGGTTAGGGTTAGGGTTAGGGTAAGGGTTAGGGTTGGGTTAAGGTTAGGTTTGGGTTTGGGTTTGGGTTTGGGTTACGGTTAGGTTTAGGTTTAGGTTTAGGTTTAGGTTTGTGTTTCTGTTAGGGTTAGGGTTAGGTTTGATTTAGGATTAGTGTTAGGGTTAGGGTTAGGGTTACAGTTTCATTTAGAGTTAGGGTTGGTTAGGGTTAGGGTTAGGGTTAGGGTAATGGGTAAGGGTTAATGTTAGGGTTAGGGTTATGGTTGGGCTTGGGGTTAGGGTTCAGTTCAGTTTGGTTTGGTTTAGGTTTAGGTTTAGGGTTGGGTTAAGGTTAGGCTTTGATTAGGGTTTGGTTAGGTTAGGGGTAGGGGTAGGGGTAGGGGTAGGATTAGGGTTAGGGTTACGGTTAGGGTTGTGGTTGTGGTTGGGTTAGGGTTGGGTTTGGGGATGGGTTTGGGTTTGGGTTTGGGTTAGGTTAAGGGTTATGGTTATGGTTATGGTGAGGGGTAGGCGTAGGGGTAGGGGTAGGGTTGGGGTTGGGTTACAGTTATGTTTAGGGTTAGGATTGGCGTTGGGTTATTGTTAGGTTTGGGTTAGGTTTGGGTTAGGTTTGGGTTAGGGTTAGGTTTAGGTTTAGTTTTAGCGTTAATATTAGGGTTAGGTTAGGATTAGTGTTAGCATTATGGTTAGGGTTTCGTTTAGAGTTAGGGTTGGTCAGGGTTAGGATTAGGGTAAGGATTAAGGGGTAAGGTTAGGTTTAGGGTGAGTGTTGAGTTAGGGTTAGGGTTGGGTTAGGTTTAGGGTTAAAGTTAGGTTTAGGGTTAGCGTTCGGGTTAGGTTTGGGGTAGCGGTAGCGGTAGCGATAGTGTTCGGTTAGGGTTAGCGTTAGCGTTCGGGTTAGGGTTAGGCTTAGCGTTCGGGTAAGGATTAGGGTTCGGGTTCGGGTTAAGTTTGGGTTGGGGTTGGGGTTAGGGTTACGCTAAGGGTTAGGGTTAGGGTTGGGTTAGGGTTAAGGTTAGCGTAATGGTAACAGTAAGGGTACGGGTAAGGGTAAGTGTTATGGTTAGGGTTAGGGTTTAGGTTAGGATTAGGGTTAGGCTTGGTTTCGGGTTAGTGTTAGGGTTAGTTGTGGGCCAGGGTTAGGGTTAGCGTTATGGTAGGGTTAGGGTTAGGTTTGGGTTAGGTTTGGGTTAGGGTTAGGGTTAGTGTTAAGGTTAGGGTTAGGGTTAGGTTTGGGTTAGGGTTATGGTTAGGCTTGGTTTAGGGTTAGGGTTAGGGTTAGTTGTGGGCCAGGGTTAGGGTTAGCGTTAGGGTAGGTTTAGGGTTAGGTTTGGGTTAGGGTTAGTGTTAGGGTTAGGGTTTGGGCTGGGTTAGTGTTAGTGTTAGTGTTGGGTTATGGTTATGGTTATGGTTCGGTTATTGTTGGGGTTGGGGTTAGGGTTAGAGTTAGGGTTAGGGTTGGGTTAGGGTTAACATTAGGGTTAGGGTTAGGCTTTCGTATAGGGTTAGGGTTTTGTTTAGGGTTTGGGTTTCAGTTAGGATTAGGGTTAGGGTTAGGGTTAGGGTTGGTTAGGGTTAGGGTTAGGTTTTCAATTTGTGTTAGGATTTCGGTTAGGGTTAGGGTTTCGGTTAGGATTAGGGTTAGCGTTAAGGTTAAGGTTGGTTAGGGTTAGGGTTAGGGTTAGGGTTTCCATTAGCTTTCGGATTACGGTTAGGCTTAGGGTTACAGTTACGGTAAGCGTTAGGGTTAGGGTTAGGGTTGGGTGAGGGTTAGGGTTAAGTTTAGGGTTAAAGTTAGGTTTTGGGTTAGCGTTTGGGTTAGGTTTGGGGTAGCGGTAGCGGTAGCGATAGGGTTCGGTTAGGGTTAGGGTTAGCGTTAGCGTTCGGGTTAGGGTTAGGGTTAGCGTTCGGGTAAGGATTAGGGTTAGGGTTCGGGTTAAGTTTGGGTTTGGGTTGGGGTTAGGGTTATGCTAAGGGTTAGGGTTAGGGTTGGGTTAGAGTTAAGGTTAGCGTAATGGTAACAGTAAGGGTACGGGTAAGGGTAAGTGTTATGGTTAGGGTTAGGGTTAGGCTAGGGTAAGGGTTACAGTTAGTGTTAGTGTTTCGGTTAGTGTTAGGCTTTTGGTTAGTGTTAGTGTTAGGGTTAGAGTTAGGGTTAGGGTTAGGTTTAGGTTAGCATTAGGGTTAGGGTTAATCTTAGGCTTCGGCTTACACTTAGGCTTAGGCTTAGTTTGGGGCTCAGCTCAACATGAGGAACTGCATTAAAGGGTCACGGTCTTAGGAACGTTGAGAACCACAAGCAGAAAGTAGATGAATGGCAGCAAATTGATCAGAGTGGCTTGCTTCTGAGGCCACATGATCATTACTAATATTGCCCACATTTAGAACTGTCATGATGGACTATGAGTGCTTTTACACAACTTTTTTTTTCTCTTTGAAAGCACGTGGCATGGTAAATGAAGGTGTGGGTGTGCGATTTTCCTTGAAATGCATGCATGTAGCTGTAATTCGGCTGGAAGCACAAAGGCTTTTTGTTTTGCTGTAACTTTATTGAGTGGGAATTTTAGGTACTCCAATCCATGGCAGGTGGTGAAGTGGAAGGAAGGAGTTAGGGTTACGGTTAGGGTTAGGGTTAGGGCAGTGTTTCCCAAACTTTTGACACATGTGTACCTCTATCTATAATTTTCGTAACGCTGAGTACCCCTCATAAAAAACATATGCTTTCATAAAAATCAAAATATATTTATTTTTTCTTTTTTTGGTACATACACAAAATAAACAAAAATAAACTCCGGTGCAACGCGTTCCCCCACCAAACTCTTCCCATACCCCTGGGGGTACTTTGGGAAACCCTACCCTAGTCATAGAAATAGAGGCATGCTGCACAGTATGTGGAATCTTTGGTTTCACCTATCCAAACCCATCCTCAATTGCATCCAGATGGTGAAAAATGTCACCTTGAGTACAGCAACAGCATATTAGCCTCCCCATCATGCCTGCCACCATCCACAAAGGTGCAAAAACCACCCTTAGAGGCACCTTTTCATTAAACCCAGGGCAGAGAACTCCAGGGTTATGTTTTGCCCTCTTGCACAGCCACTGCTCCCTTAAGAGCCACGGGTGGGTGGGAGATATACACCCAGGCCAGTTCTTGTCCATTGCTCAACCATGCCTTGCCATGACTGGAGCTGGCAGTTACAAACACTACCAATCGTTGAGGAAGATTGCATTGCTCTATCAGGCTGGCTGCAGAAAATAAGTCATCATGACATCTCGGGTTTTTTTGTTTTTGTTTTTGTTTTGTACCTTTCCAAGATAGTTTACTTATCCATAGAAAATTCTGAGAGATCATTTTCAAACTTTTTTTTAAGTATGATTTTATAAGAGAATGAACATCTCCCCACTATCTCCCTTTGTTAGCTCCAAAAGCACTTGTCAATCTATAAAAGCCACTGCTTTGAAAAAGATTTCTTATTTGACGTGGTGCAATTTATAGTGTGTGTTTTTTGTAAGAGTGTCAAGAAACAACACATATAATCCCAGCATGAACATTTTATATGCATGCAGTAGAAAATATGCTGAACGTAAACTATAATTGCATGTAGAAGAGCACTTAAGATGGAAGACAAAGATGGGGGGAAGACTTTGGGGAGTGAGATCTTTTTTCTATTCAATTTGATGGCAAAGCTGTGCTTATTAAACTAATGCACTTTTGTATAATTTGGCCTTGACAATTGTTCACAAAGCAACACTCGAGGACTGAAATGAAATCATAACAATAGCTGCATCAGTATTTTTTTTCCGCCGAAGTTCCCAATTCTGTGCAGTTATTGTTGCTCTGGTTCTTCTGGGAACACAAAGAGTTTGTTCACACATAGTACAAAAGATCATCATTTGAAACTTCATTGCTTGATCCTGGCCATGTCTGTTTGGAAGACCTTATGGTTTCAATGACATTCCATCCCATGATGGCATGCCAGCGACTGTGCTCCAGTACCATTTAAGTTCCATTACTGATCCATGCATGAAAGGATCTGGTTTCTAGAACTGTAACACAGTAATGCTCCAATGGCCAAATCAATGTCTCTTTCTGCACTTGGTAACCCAAATGAAGGAGCTTCATAGTCCACATCATCTGCTTGGGACTAAAGGCAGTAGTCCTCATTGTTCTACCTACATCTGGGCCTACCCAGATGTTAACCTACTGCAAACAAGCAGTGGTGCAAAAAATTGTGTACCACACCAAACTAACCTTACCTTTCCAACCATCCAGCAACCACTTGCACCATTTCCAGTGAGAGGGGTCATCTGAGGTGCCGCACAAGTGCACTGGCACTTCAGATGACTCCAGATGTCCAAGTGACAACTGTGCTGGCACACATGCAGTTACACTGGGTGCTGTGATCAAGATGGCATTGCTCTGCCATGGATCACGCATGTGCCCAGACATAGGTAAGCCTCTGGGCACATGGGTTTAGGTTAATGTGTACTACTGTTCCCAAGTGGAAATGCTAGTACATGTTAGTCACTAACCCACAATTCCTGTCCAGTGTCTGGAAAACCAAGTGTGAAAGTGTCCAAGATTAAATCTATACTAAAGATGCAGTAATCCATATTAGTGGTGGACCTGCTAAACTGATACCACAAACATACTAGCACCATCTGATCTGGAACAAGAACCAAATCAGGAAGATCATGGGTGTGGTATCAACAAACATGATGCCTTTGCAGTCCCTTCAGAACAATGACTGCATTGCTGGCAATGATGAATTTGCATTCCATGCAAAGACACTTCGTATCTCCTAACAGGGATGTGCACGAATATTTATAGGGCCCATCTCCATGCAAATTTTATTCCAAATTTAACCCTGCTTTGCCTCGGGAGCATCTCAAAGCAAAGCCCTAATACGGGCTACATGCAAGACAATACGTGTTTTTAAAAAAACCCACTTTGCAAGTGTACTACATGCGAAATAAGGGGCTAGCACATATTGTCCTGCGGTCATGCAGATGCTTCTGGGTTATTTGGTTGCAGAGCAGCTCTCAGGTGAGTATAGAGGCTGTAAAGAGCAGGGAAGATATTTAAAAACAGACACGAGAGCCTAGGGCTTCTATTTCTTCATCTTCTCTGGCGGGGGGAGGGAAGTGTCTCTTTGCTCTGCGTCCCCTCTCATACTCTGGCTTGTTGTCATGCTTCCTCCTTCCCTCCCCTCTCTCTCCTTCTCTCTCTCTCTCTCTCACAGACAGGGGGGAATCCCTCCTGGAAGAACGCCTCCCTCCTCCCCTCCCTCCCTCCTCTCTCTCCCTCCCTCCTCCAGCCCGAGCCCTCCTTCTCTCTCACACACACAAGCACACAGACAGGGTGGAATCCCTGTCAGAGCCCCGATAAAGCCGCTGCTCTTTTAACATTAAATGTTGAGTGGCTTTCAGGCAGGGAGAGGGACTATTGTGTGCACATACAGAGCACCACTAAAATGAGAGCAGTGGCTTTCGCGTATCCTGATGCAGGGATTTACCACAGTGTTCGCCTGGAACCCGCGTTGTCCTCCATTACCATGGGGACAGCTTAATGCGAATTAAGATTCGCATTAAGCTGTCTCGCTTCCACCCCGCTTTTTGTTAACTCCATGGGGACGCGCCCATAGGCCCTATTCATCCATGAATCGGATTATCTGATATTCGTACAAGCTTCAGTTGAAGCTTCAGCAGATACCAGATCCTCCCTCAGGCCTCCTGCTCCTCCCTGCGGCCTCCCCCCCGCAAGAGCCCCCTGTTCCATTCTGTGGGCCCCGTCACCCCACTTACATGCCACTGCCGCACTTTCTTCCTAGGCCTTCCTGTTCTAAAAAGGCAATTCTGGTTTTGGGGTCACTGAATAGAATGTGACAAATGGGCTTTGTGCACACCCCTATCTCCTATACAGATACAGCATTTGATCAATGTTAACATCCACCGATTTGGAACAGGGCTTGGGCATCCACATTGTGTCTCTCTTTATATCTCTTTTGCTACTGTTTAGCCTGCTTAATTCAGATGCAGATGCCTGTGCCTGATCTGGATCAAGCTAATCTAGATTCACTAATCTAGATTAAGGACTGTAAATGCAGAAACCGCCAGTCACTTGGTGCTGAATGGGTTAGTAAAACTTTACTAATATAAAAACAAGGTTAAATCTTTATTATGTCTCATGCACTAGATAATTCACTCATGTTTATCAACCCCATAGGCTTATAAAAAACCTCAGTCTCAAATGAAGCAAACAAACATGCAATGATGCTTGGAGACACACAGTCATTGTCCTCACACTAACTCTTTCCAGAAACTAGGTTAGAGAGCGACCAGTAATTAGATTGATCACTGGCCTCTAGCTATAGATGTCTAATTAGCTGGCATACTTTTCAGTGCAGTAAGCTTTAACCTGCTTCCAACATTGACCCAGATTTTTCCTTTATTTCAGGCCAGCCATGATGGGTAAGAATAATTTTTGACAACTCTCTTGTTGGGATCATTCAGCAGCAAACCTCCCCTGCAGTTCCTTCTTCACTTCTAATTCCTACCGAACAATCAAGTACCAAGCAATGGATTTTACTGAGTTCTCCTACATGAAGGCTCCCTTTCTTGTCAGATGGAAAACATTTTAAAATTATCTTTCTGCTTTGTTTGTTCATGAACAACGACAAAAATAATATTTCAAAATGAACCAAATGTCAAAAAAAAAAT
The DNA here is from genome assembly GCA_023333525.1 of Aspidoscelis tigris stejnegeri. Lineage (NCBI taxonomy): Eukaryota > Metazoa > Chordata > Lepidosauria > Squamata > Teiidae > Aspidoscelis > Aspidoscelis tigris. The sequence continues at coordinate 102,865,531 of JALMGA010000001.1, forward strand.
TGTTTGATCGTCAAATCATTCATTCAAACATTTGAATGTTCACATTCGCAGCTGAGAATTTTTTGCAGCTTTTGCATATGTTTGCGTATGTTAACCTATGGGATTATACTTAGCTGTGTTAGGTTTAGCAGTTAGTCTACCTCAGTGTAAATGAATATAAACAAGAAATCTGTCCAGCATGGATTCCTAAACTTCTGCTCAAAATTGTCCAGACATTAAATCCCTGAGTTCCTTTTAAAATCAAAATCAGATATTACTATAAGTAATACAATCTATCGATAAGTCAACATCAAAGCTCTCTTCTTCTCAAGAAGTCCTCCCTGGACCTAGAAAGGTTGAACAACTACAATCTGGAAGCTAATATATCTTTTGGGCAAGGTACTGGAGAAAACCATGGTTGTTCAAATGCACACACACTTCGTCGGTGTCCCCATGCACATCGTTTGGCGCGGAATGGGCACGCATGCAACAGGGAGTGGATCCGAGATCAGTCCCAACCCGTCCCCATGCCATTCCTGATGACACAGGCTGAGCAAGTGTTGCGTGTGGATGCACGCATCCCCATTTAAACCACGCCAAACCCTGGCACAGGGGAGCAGCACCACCTCCTTTCCACCCCCTCTCTCCACAGAGCCAGTTTGGTCTAGTGGTTAGGCAATACCGAGTTCAATTCTGCCCTCCCCTGTGAAGCCAGCTGGGTGACCTTGGGCTAGTCACAGCTCTCTTCTGAGCTCTCACAGCCCCACCTACCTCACAGGGTGTTCTGTTGTGGGGAGAAGAATAGAAAATCTTTGTCAGCTGCTTTGAGTCCCCTTAAATGGGTGAGAAAAGTAAGGTAGAAAAGCCAACTGTTCTTCTTCTTCCTCATTGGAAGCCAGATTGACATCAACCCAACCCTGTGCCACCAGCTGCAAATGCCCCTGTGCTGCCAGCTGCAAATGCCACATCCCTGCCTCCCTTAGCAGCACAGAAAGCCAGGACTGGGCTGGGAGGCACAGAAAAAAAGTTAAAATGAAGCTTACTACTACTAATACATTTATTAATAATTTTAAAAGTATGAAAGCCACTACGAGGTTTAGCAGCAGTTAGGCGCTTGAGACGTTTTGCACACTTCTGCTCCACCAGGAACTGTGAGAATGCCCACCAAGTTTAAAAGGGAGAAAATCAAGCCATTTTCATGATCGCCTTGGTGATCAGGAAACAGGGGCTGAAATTTTTTGGAATTGGAACAAAAATCAAGCTATTATCCTGCCTGTCTTTGCGATCAGGAAATGGGGGTGGAATATTTTCCATGGAAAATGTACAAAAATTAAGCCATTATCTTGGCTTCCTTGGCGATCGGGATTTTTCCACTCCCAAAAAATGTCAGCAGCTGCGATCTCCAATGCACAGGGCAAGAACGGCAAGCACACCCCACCTCTAAATGACGTGAGCACCAATCTCCTCCCCGAATAGTCCGGGACTGTCCCATGCACAGTCTCAGCTTGCTAACCAATGCATGCTGGGACCCCAAACCGTACTTAGATTTTTATGGGGGATACCAAATTTGGTCCTGGTCTGGCATGGTTTGGGGGGATTTGGTCCATGGAAACCGGACCAAATTGAAAACGTGCAGGGGCACCCCATACCAAGCCCGGTTTTGGTACTGGACCAAACGTGCATGGGGATGCGCCCATAAAGAAAGCTGATTATCTAGTTCCATTTCAATCTGAGTTCAGGACCTATCATGGTATTGAGACCACCTTGGTCACCCTGATTGATGATCTTTTCTGATATAAGGAGAGGGGACTTGCTACGCTCTTGATTGTCCTTGGTCTTTCTACACCTTTTGAGACCATTGCCCATGGTATTCTTCTGAAAAATCTACAGAATTTAGGAACTGTAAGCACTACATTGTAATGGCTCACTTCCATCTCCAAGGCCAATATCAGAGAATAGTTGTTGGACATTCCTGCTTAACTCCATCTAAGACATCAGGGATCAATCTTATCTCCAATACTCTTTAACACCTATATGAAGCTGCTGGTAGATGTCATCAGAAGATTTTAGTTGAGATCCATCAATATGCAGATGACACATAGCTCTGTCTCTCTGTTCCATTGAATCAGGACAGGCACATGAGATGCTTGATAGGAGCTTGGAGGCAGTAATGGATTAGATGAAGCCAAGCTGAACTATCTCCTCATATTAGATAACATGAAAAGCACGCTTCTGGATACTTTAGGATGCTGGAATTAGCCTAAATTAGGCTGTCTATGTTTTGTGTTGAAGATTAATATCCTTCATCCCAGAAATGCTGTAATATCCCCTTGCATATCCTGTATTAAAACTTACACACCACCCAAACATCCCTCCTCTGGGTGATGGATAAGGCCAGATAATAATTCTGTCCTTTATTCCACATCACTGGCTGGGTTCACATATCAATGGGGCGGGGGGGCAGCTCAAAAGCACCTTAGGTTGGGTAACAAAGAAACTCAGAAATGCTTAGAGACAGTAGTGTGCATCCCCTGTGTTTTCATTCCAACAACTCTAATCCACCTTTTCTAGCTAGAATGTTCTGGCACTTAATGAAGTGCTGTGGAAGTGCCCAGATCACTCTCATCTGGGAGCAATCATCTCACTGCAGAAACAACCATGAACAGTGGGCCATTGCTTGGTGATGCGGCATGTGGCTGCACCTCCTCCACTTCCCCATCTTTCACATGGAAGTAGTGCAAAGGGTGCATTGGGGGCTATACTAGGAGTATAATGCTCCACAACTATTTTCATTGGGAAATGTTCCTGCATGCTTGGAGCTGCTCTGGAATGGAAGCTGTTCTTTGCTACATGGATGCGCCATGCCAGAACATCCCCAGACTTTCCCATTCACCAAAGTGCAAAAAAGATCCAAAGTTTCCCACCACTGCTAATTCTCTGCTTGAAGGGTGGGACAGATTTTTACTTACCTGTCCCTAAATTCAGATCCTGCTCCATCTAATGCAGACAAAGTAGGACCAACAGGGACAGGGCCTCCTTGATCTGCATTAACACATGGATGAGGAGGCCCAGAATGTGGCCTAATCTAAGATAAGTGCAAAAAGAGTCCTTAGTTGCTTTCACATAGTAGATCTGGCTAAGAGGCTCCCTAGTACGCTTCATTCACATGGGACTGGTGCTTATGTAAGCTTTTGAAGATTATTTTTGAAACTCTGAAATGGAGGTAGGCAAACAACTTCAAAGACTGTTCTCTTCAGACTTATTTTGTATGAGTGATGGGGAGGTATGGGCCAAATGTTGGTAGGGGTGCGTGGTGCCTTGAATGGAGCGTCACTTGTGTGGACTGGAACAGCTATGATACCTCTGCTTCCATGTTGATCCTGGTAGACTGGACTAGCAAATGTACTAAGAACTTCTCTTCTGCACATTGGTGTAGTTTAAAGGAGGTCCCTCCTACTCCTAATTTGCTCCATCCACCAAAAGATAGTAGTAGACTGTACCTGGTGGCCAAAATGGCATGCTGTCCGTTCTACCAGCATACTACGGATTGGTATACTAGATATAGCGTGAGACCCTTTGTGCTGACACAACAAGGTGTGCCACTGCAGTGGTCCCCCAGGCCTTTGGTACCTTCTAAGGCTTCTTGCACCAGTTCCAAATCTGGTGCAAGCTTCAAAGCTGCTACATGCACTGGAACAGAAAGACCATCCCAACACAGACACAGCCTTGTTTTGGGCCATAAGCCATTTGCTCTAGTGGGGTCCAGTCAACTTTGTTTGCTCCACTGAAGACCCCTGTTGTTTGCCATCAAGCCCTTCCTGAGAGGGCTTACTAACTTACAAATATTATTATGAATATATTCAAATATATTTTTCTGGAGTCACCTCAATGCTGAGGCCTTCATGAATTAGACATTTGTCACACACCAGGTAATTTTCTTCCAGATCACAGCTCTTAGGTCAGTAAGGATATGCAAAAAAGAAACAAATTGTACACTATTTCCATCTGCTTTTTATGCATACAAAGGACAAGGTAAGGCAAATGTGAAGAGTAAGTAACAGAAGAAAAACAAATGTATGCATTTCCATAAGAAAATCAATCTACATTACAGTCTTCTAAGCTGCAGGAGACTTTGATTTCTCTTTTCAGTGGTTTTGATGATAAATACACGTATATTTGAATAGATGTTCTAAGTTTGCTTCAAAAATGAAGTCCATTTAGGGACTTGCCAGACTTAAATGCCTCAATATTCTTGCCACACAATTTGCTTATTTTTGCAGAGGGTGTGGTGGGAAGCAGTCATCTTATTTATCTGTCCTGCCCTTAAAGTCTCCTGCTGCTCTGTTTATTTTATTTTTTAAAAAAGCTTGTTTTAAAAACCAAGGCTTTCAGTGCAATATAAGATGAAAAGATTATCTACATCCAGTATCTCTCTAGTACTTAATAATGAAAAAAAAAAGTTAAAGAAGAGAAACTGCTTCTTGGTTCACTCATAATGTTCCCTGCTGTTCGATTGGGACTGTAAAGATGCTGCCTTAATGAAAGCAGGTGAGAAGGTGAAAAAAACTAATGAGGGTGTTCCTTTATATTGAAAGATCACTTAGGAACTGAATGAACTTTTTTGTGGTTGCAAAAAAAGCACAAATTAGATCTGAAAGCAGCAGCCCCAAGGTCATGAAGGCCCTGCACTCCTTCTGAGCTCGTTTTGCATATTGTATAATTTATTACAAACTTTGATTTTAAAGTCCATCAAATTATGAGGGGCTTAATTTTCTTGTTCTTTCAGCCACAGGATTTTTTTTTTTAAAATGACACTTATGCTTCCTTTTCTTCATATTGGTTTATTGGCTTCACCTTTGTTTTATCCTCACAACAGTCCTTTGAGGTAGGCTGTCTTGAGAAACAGTGACTAGCATAATTGCCACCCAGACAGTTTCAGTTCCTAGATCTGAAAATGAGGATTTGTCCTGAAGCAAGTGTTTCTCTTAGGCCATGTCTCTGTGCAAGCCATTTGGCACTCTTCGGGCACTCTTTGGGCATGCATAGGCTGGGCGTGGGACCAGGAATGCATCTTGGGCATCCCCATGTCCTCCCTGGCAACACAGGACAGGTACAGGTTGGGTGCGGATGGAGGCATCCCCATGAGAACTGTGCCAAACCTTGGTACAGGGGAGCAGCACCACCTCCTCTCCGCCCCCTCTATTCTCACTGGAAGCTGGGTTGACGTCAGCCCACCCCGTGCTGCATCCCCCCCTCCCTTAGCAGCACTGACAGCCAGGATTGGGGTGGGAGGCACAGAAACAAGTAAAAATAAAGCTTCATTCATAATAATAACTTTTTTAAAAAATTTAAACACCAAAGGCCGCTATGAGGTTTAGCAGCAGTAGGCACTTGAACAGTTTTGCACACCTCTGCTCCACCGGGGACCGTGAGAATGCCCGTCAATGTTAAAATCAAGCCTTTATTTATGATTGCCTTGATGGTTGGGGAAACGGGCTGCAAATGGAACAAAAATTAAGCCATTATGCAGCTTGCCTTGGCATTCTTGAAACGGGGTTGGAATTGCTTCCGTGGAAATGGCAGAAAATTAAAAAGTGAAGCCGTTCTCCAGCCTGCCTTTGCAATCGGCATTTTAAAAAGTCAGCGGCTGCAATCTTCAATGGACAGGACAGGGACAGCAAACACACCCCACCTCCCAATGACATGAGCGCAAATCTCCTCCCCGTTAGCCCACGATTGTCCCCATGCACGTTCCCAGCTTGCTAAGCAATGCATGCCGGTCCCCAAAACTGTGCTGAGACTTCTTTTTTCAGGTATCAAATTTGGCACCCTTCTGGCACGGTTTGGGAGGGGTTGGCATATTTTTCGTGTGCCAAATCCAAAACACATGGGGATGTCCCTTGCTGATCGCACACTCAGAACCGTACCAAAGAGCCATGGGGACATGACCTTAGTGCTATATTATTAAAGAAGAACCACCTGATCTGGAAGCCAGTAGCTCATGTTTAAGGATGCGGGAAAGCCCGAGTTTCTAGTTTTTCTTCAGCCTAAATGAGAATATCTCTTAGATGAGACCATATTGGGTGTTTTTCCACTGTCACTAGAAGTACCCATTAATGGGTACAAAAATGCCATTTAGTACCCATTAATGGGTACTTCTAGTGACAGTGGAAAAACACCCATTATCTCCTAACTTCTGGACAGAGTCTATCAGTGGGTCCCAGATTTGGATAAAAGATTATCTCGGGCTATAGCCAAATGACAAAAGGCAATGCAGGATCTAAAGAAGATGCCCATGTCTGTCTCTTCCCACCTTTAACCAGATATAAAGAACATATATGGACCAACCTACCAGAAGCCAGAAAAAAGCCCACCCACATACTTAGTCAATTTTTGCACATTTAGCTGGGTTCCAGTGGCTCAAATTGACCCCATCATAGAAGTTGCTGACAGACCTCAAGGTAAAGAGAACTATTACAGGAAACCCAGCATCACTGCTGGATTTCCCTTAATAGCAATATTATAGGTTATTGATTAATTATCTGGGACTATATTGGGAATGCCACAATTATGGGTGTGATCAGACAGGGCTTTTTAAAGTCATTCATTTTAAGAAAAAGTGTTCCAGCTAGGGATGTGTATGAATATTTGAAATATTCTTTATTTGCATGAATTTGGACAAATGTGGAAATTTCTTATACTAATCGAAAACCCAGACATTTGAAATTTAGTACTTGTATGAACATGAATGTTTTGAGTTATTCATACAAATAGTTCAGACATTTGTATGTGTACAGATACATACACATTGCATACAGATATGTATGGATACGTACAGGATGCATATGAGATACATATCATTGGATACATATCGAATTTTCAAATGAATAGATACTAATGTATTCATATCAGTTCAAATGTCCAGACATTCATTTTCTTTATTCGTAAGAATTCGGATTTGCAAATATTCGAATTGTTATTAATCGAATGTTAAAATTGCATTTGTGCACACCCCTAGTTTTATCCCCAAATACAGACACAAAAGCTTAACAAACAATTGTCCAAATATGTGTCTGAGAACATGCCAAATCTGTTTCCCAATCCGTCCTCCCCATGCATGTGCAGATGCAAGGGATCTGGAAGTCACAAATAGTGACGGATGTACCGGAAAGGACGGATTGCCAAAAACTGGATCTAATAGATCTGTTTTTTGGCGGGCCAATGCAGAAAGACCCTTAGTCAGGCTGTTGCAATTTATACAGAGAACCCAAGGCAGCATCGGAAGAGTAGTGACCTAAGAGCTACATCCAGTTGGTACCAGGAGGGTGGAGTTTTCATGTGTTTATATGTTGTTTGTTTAATTGAATTTATTGATGTTTTATGTTATGAATGTTGTGACTTGCCCTGGGACCTTTTGAACATATGGAAACGAAATGATTGGACACTGGTTTTCTCATGACAGGAAAACATTTGTTTATATAGCTTCTTACTAAACCTGTTTAAAGAAAGAGATGAATTCAGTGCTATGAAATCTTGAATAATGAAGAGGATATGAGATGGGGTAAGGCAGGTACTGGGGAAATGTCTGTCTCTTCATATTCAAATTCACTCAAAGGGCACCTCCTTCAGTGTGTCTGATCACACCCTATGTCTGGCATTCTCGATACAATTCCAAGAGCAAAACAAGATATATCTTGGGCCTGATAGCAGCCTCATTGATAGCTGCACCATATTTTGTTTGACCCCATACAGACAGGGGATATATAGCACAATTATGTCTGTATTATGGTGGGATTACCACACATATCAGTGATAACCCCACCATGGCCCCACTATATTCCTGCTAAATCCAGCTATAACCTATTTTGGGAAAACCTGATTCTGGTTGTGGGTTTTCCCAAAAGAGCATTATAACATACCTTGTGGATGGATCAGCCATCTTCATTATGGCCACAATGCTTGTGCAGGGGCTGAAAACAATACCTGGTGATAGCAATCACATGTTTCCAGCTATTTTGCACCATTGAATACCAGATGTGCGCATTACTATATTGTGCCTGGAAATGCCACTCCTGTGCTGACTGTTTAACAAGTAATTATTCCAAGTAGACTTCTCTCTGGAATTATCGCTTGTTCTTGTGATATTTAATCAGCATCTGGAGCTGGTCTTTGGTTAGTTAGTTGGATATTTATTACATGTCAATTCCCAAAGTATGTCAGGGAAAACCAATGTTCAGCCAAAAATGAATTTTTCCCCTTGTAGATTGATTTTGAGTTAGAATATTAGCATTGTTGTATGTATGAGAAAATTTGTAGAGATAAACCTGTTTTATTCTTTCTAATATTCTTTCTTTAATTTTAAAACAACTTCTGCTAATTCAAGATAAGAAAATATTATTAAATTGTCATCAAAGCATCAACAGGCAAAACAAAACCTCCCATGACTAGCCTCTAATGCCACCCGCCAGATAGATATTTTTTTTTTAAAGAAACAAACAGATAATTATTCCCAAGCACACTTTTATCAACCTACCTATTAACACTTTTGCCAAGGATAAATTGATTTTTTAAAAAAATCTGCTACCTCTACTTCATGTCTTATCTTCTTGGTTTCAATGAATGCACAACCCAAATTATCAAGAATGGTTGCTAAATTGCTGTATTGTCACTCAGGTCCAATTTAAAAGGACAAAGCAGAAAAAGACGACAGGAGAAAGGAACATTGGGTGGACAAGATAGCTTCAGGGTACCTTTAATGATAGGAAAGAAAGGCTTTTAATGCTTGCATCACTGATTTTAATTTGTTTCAGGTCAGTAGTGGTAGGGAGTCATTAACATATGATAGCTATTTTCCCCCCACGAGTTTACAATTTCAGACTGTATTCCAATAAACTGATACCCACTTTATAAAAATCAGCAGCCTAATTGGCACCTTTATGACAGGATCAGTTCTCTGGCTACTATATACGTACGCAGAGGAAACAATCTACAACTGCATTTGTTGTTCCTGCAGAAGCAGAGCTCTGAAGAATATGCACGGCATTTGTACGATAGCTGTGCTCTGTGGCTTGTGACCTTGAACTGTATTCCTCCTCAGCCCCACTATGAGGGCTCATAAGAAAAGTGAATGGCATAGATAAAGCATCTGAAGTATGGTGGAGGGGCATGTATGTCATAGAGCTCATAAATTAATGGGGCCCTTCCAACAGCAACAACAAAAATAGAGTCAAGTAAAAGACGAAAAAGGACATCTTACACCACTTTTCAAGATGCAAATGGTTTCTTGTTCTTTAGCTTTTTGTGCAATTAAATCCACCCGATTAAATTATTCATCAAGTCTGATCCTAGATGGCAGGGCCACTTTTGTGCCTACTTCATTATGCAAGCTTGTTTCTAACACAAAATGGCTGCATCCTTTGAGCAGATTCATTTGTGGGGTAGGTTGTTCTGGTTATATTCATTTCACCTCTTTCCCTAGATATCATTCAGAATTAGCTCACTCAAGGAGCATGAGAAAGAATCTAGGGGGGTTAATGAGATGAAGACTGGGAGTTTAAAAGGAAGGGTTAAAATTACTTTCAGCTTACATGCATAAACATTCTATTCTAAGCACATTTGGTTCTAAGGGTCTAAATTTTACTTAGGATTCCATCCTATAGTAAATTGTTGCAAGTCCAACAGATCAGGATCCCCTTAATGTTTAATTACTACTTAATTAATTAACATTTAATGTTATTTTACCCCAACAAATTTCACAAAAATATTCACCTGGTTCTATTACCTAATAATTTTCTCTTGCAAGAGAGGAAATGGCAACCTATCACAAAAAGGGGCTGGGCCTTAATTCCCCACACGAAGATAACAGAAGAGGGGGAAAAGTTGTGGGGAAAACAGGCTACGGAAGTATTACCTTACAAATGTCACTTTGTTGCTATGACAGTTGCCTAGTCAGCACAGTTATTGAAGCTAATAAAAGAAAATTATTGCGAATTCTCCCTGCAGAAGGGATCAGTTACGAAGTCCCACTCTACCTGACTCAGCACTAGGGGTGTATGTGAATGCAACTTTGGGATTCAATTTAAATATCCAAAAATTTTATTCGAATCAAATCCTTGAATTTAACCAAATTCATTTTGAATTAAACAAATTCGTATCTACTGTTCAAATTTTCAATTCAAATTTGCACTTATGAATGTTGACAACATTCGTATGCGCCTGTACGCATTGTATGCACCTATATGCATCCATACACGTCCATTTGCATCCCATAGTTATCCCATACACAACTGGTTTTCATCCCGTACAGACCCGTACAAATGCGTAGGGATGCGTGAAAGATGCGTATCTGCAAGTACGCACCGTGTACAACCTGCAAGTACGCACCGTGTACAATCCAGCACATGCGAATGTCTGGATAATTTGAATGAATAGATCCAAAATTCATTTGAATGTTTCAATTTGTATTTATGGGCATTCAATTCGAATTCAATGTCAAAATTTGGACAAAGTCAATCGAATTTTGGATATCCTCAAATATTTGTGCACACTCCTACTCAGCACTGTTGACAGTTGATGACTTCTGGAGCATTGACAACTTGCAGATCAAGATCAAAAGCATTTCATATATCCAAAAAAGGACCTGATGTGTAATGGATTGCACCCTAGACTGAGCAAATGGGATTGGGGGCTTTCAATTGCCCTTCCTCTACTGGCCCATGGTCACACTGGATCCAATCTACTGCTGCACCACTTCATTTGGTACAGTGGAAGATTCTATGACCACAGTAGCTCACTTTCTTTGTATGGATCCCGTGAAGCTTCTACCACTAAGAACAGTAAGTGCTCCACTAAATCAGAGGCAAGGTTTATATCTTCCAGACATAATCCAGACACCTATGGGAAGCCTACAAGTAGTATATTGATTCAATGGCTCTTTCTCAACTCACACCTTCCAGCAGCTGGTCTTCAGAGAAAGTGATTGCCAATAGTTGGCCTTTGGGACTGTTGCGTATTGCATACAGTTTTGAAGACATACTGCACAATTAACCTTGGCCTTTTCTGCACTTACCATCAGTTAATCCAGATCAGTGGATCCAGAGTAACCAGACTCACTGATCCAGATAATGTTGAGGCATGTGCCAAATCAGTGCCATCTGCACTGATGTCACTGATTTGGCTCATGTTTCCCTGAAGCTGCAAAGCTCTAAAAAGTCTCGTGTTGAACTAAAAAGACCCTTGTTGTTGCACTGTTACACTGAAGTGAAAAATGGAGGAATTATTTTCTTGTTTAATCTACTCAACCAGTTTGGATTGGAACTCATTCAGAAACTGGTGGGAACATGGAGGGATAAGTCAGCCTGAGAAAGCAAGCCCTTGAGCTATCTCTGTGGCCTTGTTCTACTTTGTTGATATTCACTGAGAATATCTTACCTCTTGGAAGGAAGGAAGGTGGGTCTCAGACAGAATGCACTGCCATGAAGGCTTTAAATTAAATTAAAAACAGGGTTTGTAGGCAATATTTTCAGAAAAAAAGAGAAAAGCTAGTCCCTCTTGCAGAATTAGAATGATAAAAACCACCACTCATGAAAAAAAATCTATTATGATTTAGTGCAGTATTAAATGACAATGCTTTTTCACATACAAGCTCTGCAGAATTTTCAGCTATATCCTCTTTTGGGGTATAAATTAAATAGCTCTTTCCTCTTCCAGAGGGTGAAGCCATTTCCAAAATAAATATGCTTCTCTCGTCAATGCATTTTTAATAATTGGATTACCATCAGTTAGACGCTTATGGGTATGAAGCTAGGATCCAACAGACTTAGCACATGTCTCAGAGTCCACACTAGGAAGTCAGCAATTCATTAAGTCTTCTTGATGCTGAATAGTTGTAAATCTTAAAGGTGCTAATGTTATACAGGGGAGAAAGTAACAGCAATTTAGCAATGTTTCACCTTATAAAATATAACTGAAGAGAGTGACTATTAAACACAAAGGTATATTCCTACTCTGAGTGGTTTTCCACCTTACAGATAATAATGATAAACAGAATTTGCATTTTTAAAGTATTACTAAAAACTGCCACCTGATTGATTTTTCATCTTTTCTAGTTTGTCCCTCCCTCTGAACTGACATTATTTTAAGAAAAAAAAATTATTTGCATTTTTATTCTGCTCTATACCGAAAAGGCTCAGAGCAGCTAAACGTAGAAGACATCAACACATAAGTGAAAAATAGCCTAGTGTAGCCAGTTTGGTCCTGTGGTTAGTGTGTCAGATTTTTATCTTGTAGTCTCCTGGTTTGAGTCCATACTCTTACATGAAGCCAGCTGGGTGACCTTTGGCTAGTGACAGCTCTCTTTCTGAGCTCTCAGAGCTTCACCTACCTCACAGGGTGTCTGTTGTGGGGAGAAGAACAGAAGGTTTGTCAGTTGCTTTGAGTTCCTCTAAAAGGTGAGAAAAGTGGAGTATAAAAACCAACTCATCTTTCTCTCCTTTACTCTCCAAGATGCTTCCTTCTGGTTTTGCTGTGGGTGAAAGCTGGAAAGAAGGGACCATGGCTTGAGTATGAAGATGGTAACAACTCACCAAATTCCGTTCTCCTCCACTTTCCCAAGCAACATGGTTGCAGGCTACTTACGCTGCATCCAGACATTGCCTACTTATTCCACAATATTTGCATATTGTGGAATAAAGCCTGGATATTCTGGTATACCCCTGCTTTATTCTTGAATATCCAAATTAAATGAATGAATGAATGAATAAATAAATAAATAAATAAATAAATAAATAAATAAATAAATAAATAAATAAATAAATAAATAAATAAATAAATAAATAAATAAATAAATAAATAAGCAATGTTTGAATGCAGCTTTACACCAAAGTTCCACAGGATTTCTGAAAACCCCTCTTTATCCAGCTGCAACCAAGGCCACAATCAAATATGGGCAGTTACTAAGAAGGATGTTCATTTAGATATTTACTTATATAGTTGTGACCTACAGAGTGAGACTGAAGGGCACTGGAGAAAGTAAAAGGTTTTAATTGGAAATCTCATTTTGTTCTGCAGGGTAGCAAAGTGCTGTTTGGAAAAATCAAAGCAAGGCTTCCAATTAGGGTACGCCCCACTACCACCACCAAGCCAGATCTGCTGGTTGCTGCAGGATGTATTTTTTAAAAGCCAGTGTGGGGACCCATAGACTACTGAAACTAGTGCAATCGTTTATGCTTTTTGGTAAGACGTGAAGCCCAGGCCCATCTTGACACAGGTGGAAAATTCTGCAAAAAGAAGCTACATTGTGTAGCCCTTCTCCCCATTCCCTCCTGTAAACGTGCTTTAAGCCTCAAAGGGTGTGCCGTAATTCCTCTTAAGAATTATCATCTCTCCAAGGGATCAGCTCTAGCAAAGTACCTGGGTCATTGTTGAAATGGCTGCCAATCCAGGTAGGATGGCAGAAAGTGGAGTCCAGAGAAGGGCTCCAGAGGAGGAGGAGTTGGCTTTTCTACTCTGCTTTTCTCACCCATTTAAGGGTACTCAAAGTGTCTGACAAAGCTTTTTATTTTTCTCCCCAGAACAGACACCCTGTCAGGTAGGTGAGGCTGTGAAAGCTCAGAAAGAGAGCTGTGACTAGGCCAGGGTCACCCAGCTGGCTTCATGGAGGAGTGCAGAATCGAACCTGGTATTCCCAGATAAGAGTCTGGCACCCTACCCACAAGAATCTTGCACCCTACCCTACCCACTGGCTCACCAATCAGAGCTTTTCAGAAATCATACATACGCACAAAGCACCAATGATTCTAGGTTGCAGATGGCATGGGGTATACTCTGTGCCTTGAACCAGTATCCTTTTTAGTCATTGCCCAAGGGCCAGTACCAGTCTGAAATCTTAGCCAAGGTGGGAAAACACACAGGTGATGCAGCATCTCCATCCCTGACTTGTCACCATCCCTCCTCATTCAGAGCTCAGGTCAAGAACACAGACAGCAAAAAATGTTTGGGTAAGGTTGAAGGCAAATTTTGGCACGGCACTTTGGGGTCATATCATGTACTTTTGTGGTTTTTGTTGCTTGTGGAGGTGCAGGTAACCATTTTTTCTCTGGTTTTTCTTTCCAACCTATTGCCCTGAAACTTTGAAGGTCTTTCCCTATGGCTCCACAAAGGCATATGTCAATTTTGCTGCTTTCAGCTGAAGCACTGCACAACTCTGGCCCTGCTGCCCTGACCCCTCCCTGTTGACAAATACTGTTTGACAAATACTGAACTTCTTTAGTTAGAACATGCTTGAAGTTCTTAGGATTTTGTTTGGATCTAATCTAACCAAGCCACGGGGAAAAAAGTTTGTGCATATGTCTTATAAATTTGCATTTTAAAGAGACACTTTGATGGAATCTTTTTAGCCTCAGATGAATATCAGAAGATGCAGAGTTGACATCTGCCTGCCCCTCACATTCTGATCCAGCCCCCTCCCACAAACTGTATCTTTAAAACATAACTCATATGATTAATAATTCCAAAGTTAACTTAACCCTACTTTTAAATAATTTTTCCCTGATGATGCCCATGGGAGGAGCTGTAGCCCTCTAGGTTTTCCTGAATCACAGCTCCCATCATTCAATGCCAACACACTTGAGGCTAGCACAGAATGAAAGCTGTAATCCAGGAACATCAGAAGGGTGACAGCTGAACTGAACGCCTGGCTCTAAGATTATCAGTGAAGCTTCTGATTACATAGGTTGCCCTTTGCAACTGCATTCATATTCACAGGCTGCATGATGGGTGATCACAGATTAAGGATCCCCTTAACCTAGATCACAGACTTCCCATTCACACATTAATGTGGATCGAGGCCCTGTCCCCTGCTGGTGTGAATCTGTCTACCCTAGATGGAACCTGACCTGAATTAAGAGGCCCTTGATCCAGATCTGAGGCATTTTCGCACTACATCCATTCCATTTGGAACGGGTGTAGGACGGGAAGCCTAAGACACTTCAGGACGCTTTGACCATTCACACAAAGGTGCGTTCCGGCGCACCTTTGTGTGAATGGTCAAAGCGTTCCGAAGTTACTTAGCTGGCAAAGGCCGGCCAGGGGCGGGGATACGGCTGGCAACGCTGCCTCCCATTGGGTGAGAGCATCCAAGGGGTGGGCAGCACTGTCAAGCCACTCGCCCTGCTTCGTGCCGGCTGTACGGGGCTTGATCGGGCCCTGTGCAGCTGGCACGAAGATGCCTGGGCCCCCGGGCCCCCATCGCAGGGCCCGGGGCAAGGTTCCTATGGGGCAGGACCCCTTCGGAGATCGGAGCTCCTGGCTCCGGTCTCCGAAGGCTTCGCCCCGAACCCGATCTCGCCCATCTACGGGGCGTGGGCGCCTGAATCTAGCCGCCTGCGCCCCACAGATCAGCCCCCCCATCCCCCCACTCCCCAAAGCCCCCACCCCACCCACCCCCCGAACCCGATCTCGCCCATCTACAGGATGCAGGCGCCTAGATGTAGGCGCCTCCACCCCGCAGATGACCCCCCCCCCGTTTCAGGGCCCGGGGATGGGACGCGCGCACAGGTCCTACCTTCTCGGTGTCCGGCCTCGGAATGAGGCGAGGATGCCGGGAGTGCGCACCACGTGGCATGCCGAGGCCCCCTATTGGACTGGGGGGGCATCTGTGGGGTGGACGCGCCTACATCTAGGCGCCTGCATCCGATAGATGGGCGAGCGGGTTCGGGGGGTGGGTGGGGTGGGGGCTTTGGGGAGTGGGGGGATGGGGGGCTGATCTGCGGGGCGCAGGAGGCTAGATTCAGGCGCTCACGCCCCGTAGATGGGCGAGATTGGGGCGTGGGGGACCCTTGGCTGACCGGAGCAATGCGCTCCGGTCGCCCAAGGGGTTCCTCGCCCCCAGCCAGCCCAACATCGGCCTCCTGCCACCCTGGAAAGGGGCTACAGGAAGCCGATGCTGGCGGCTCCCTGGCTCCAGCAGCCCCATTGGGGCTGCTGGAGCCGGCAAGGAGCAACGTCCCGGCGGCCGGCGGAGATGACAGATGGGACCCACCAAATCGGGGTTCCCCTGTTCCATCTGCCAGGGTCACTGACTCTGGCAGATGGGACAGGGGAACCCCGATTCGGTGGGTCCTGTCTACCGGCCTCGCCGCGCCGGCGCGATCGCCGGCCCAGCAAGTCTGGTCATCAGCAATCAGAGGCCAGCTGTGGGGCTGATTTTCGGCCCATGCTGGCCCTGGGGGCGTGCCGACGGCTGTCAGGGAGAGAAGCGTGCGCGAACGCTTCTCTCCACGAACGCGCCGGGATGCCTCGTACGCGCCGGAATGGATGCAGAGCACTTTAAAGTGCTCTGCATCTGGAACGCGTGGAAGACAATGCGAATGCCGCGCCCCGAGCTGTCTTCCGCGCGTTCCAAAACCGCGTGTGCGAAAAGGTCTCTGTTGCATATCCTTTAATCAAGTCAACAAGCAGCTGAAGAGCCTTGCTCTGGATCATGGAAGGCAGTGTAGATGGCAGACCTCCATATTCTGGAAATACTAGAGGGTGCTTTTCAGCCTTCCAAATCCCCCTTCCTAAAAAAATAAATAAAAAAGATTGGTCAGTAAGGAGGGATACATGCACTTCCTTTATCATGCTATCAGATTGCCACATGGCCATGCATCTGTAAGGACTCCCTCAGCACTGCTCAGAAATCAGCTTCCAGGAGCTTGTCAACACAATGAGCTTAGCATTTTCTGCAAGCGCTAAAACAATCCCAGCCAGTATCAATTTCCAGTTCTAGGCACTTTGTTGCTACATCACTGACTTCTGCAATCAGACTGCATACTTAGTATTACAGTATGTATTTAGTAGGAGGGTGCTCCATTAGCATCCTGCAAAAAGTGTAATCAGGGATGATCAAAAACTACTAGATGTGATAAAGTTATCCAGAACAATAGCTACAGCAATAAACAACGCTGTGCTTTTAGGACAAAAAGTGAAGGTGGCTGGGAATGTTGGAAAGGGTTGCCAGTAGATGGAAAACACATAGGTGACGGTGGATATGAAACTGCAAACAATCTGAAATGATTAACTTCCTTTCTGCATGTCTGAAATGCAAACCCTATCCCAACTGTGTATTTTCTGGAGGTGAGCTTCAAATCCCTGCAAAAAAGCACAAGCAGTGAGAGACATGCTCCCTTAGGAAACAAACCAAGTTTCCCAACCCACACATTTGAAAAGACATGAACTTAAGCCAGGCGGTGTAATGGAAAAAGTTCAGGCTAACACCTGGGAATTCCTGGGTTTGAATTCCCACTTGCCTAGGGACACGCAAGGGTGTCCTTGGGCTAGGCAACAAAGATGCCTAGGAACACTGCCCTGAAGTGTTCAAAGAAAGGCAGGCTATAAAAGCTATAAATAATGACAGTGGCACACATGTTTGCTTGTAGTTTTAGAAATGAAAAGCAATGTGTTAATTCCCAATGCAACAGGAATTCAGACACAGAAGAGAAGGATACTTTAAAATGTGAAGAAGAGTTGGTTTTTCTACCCCACTTTTCTCACCCATTTAAAGGGACTCAAAGCAGCTGATAAAGCTTTCTGTTCTTCCCACAGCAGGACACCCTGTGAGGTAGGTGAGGCTGTGAGGGCTCAGAAGAGAACTGTGAGTATCCCAAAGTCACCCAGCTGGCTTCATGGGGGAGTGCGGAATCAAACCTGGTATTCCCAAATAAGAGTCTGGCTCCCTAACCTCTAGACCAGTGGTTCCCAACCTGTGGGTCGGGACCCCTTTGGGGGTTGAACTACCCTTTCAGAGGTGTCGCAATGAGTCTCCTGCTGCCCTTCCTTCCCCCCTCCCAGCTGCCCCCATGGTTGGGGGTCTCCACAACAAGAGGAACTGCATTAAGGGGTTGCGGCATTAGGAAGGTTGAGAACCGCTGCTCTAGACCAAACTGGCTCACTGGTTTATATTTTCTGAAATGCCACTTCAAGCTTCTCTAGAGTTTTGCCATTTCTGAAGTTGTCACAACATGGGCTGTTTTCAGGCATAACAAAAGAGGTGCCTCAGAAAGACTGTATGTGGCCCTCATGTTCCCAGCTCCTTTCATGTTCCTTTCCTAGCACAAAATGCTCATGAGAGAGGGAAGGACAGGCTGGTGTGTGAACAGTCCCACCTCAAAGCCTTCTCTAAGCCACCTCAGAAGTAGGGATGTGCACGAATATTCAAAAATCCAAATATTCTATTTGAATCCAATGATTCAATTTGATATCAATTTTTTAATTATTCGAATGTGTAGATTCGTATCTGTTTTATACAAATCTGCATGAAATACGGGAGTAAAACGGGATGCATACAGGATAATATGGGGTGCATATGGATTTTTACAGAATGCACACAGATAAAAGATATGAATATTGTTGACATTCATATCTTTAAATATGAATCTAACATTTGAATGTACGGATTTGAATGTTACGGATTCGAACTGGATTTCGTGACATTTGGATCTTAAATATCTGAATCAAAATGGATTTTTTAACATTTGAATCTACTCGGATTCAAATGTCAAAAATATATTTGTGCACATTGCTACTCAGAAGCACCTCAGAGACACTTTGCTTTCCTGATCATGGGTGTTTTTTCACTGGCACTAAGTACTCATTGAAGCACCCATTAAGGACCCATTTGACTGAGAGCTGGATGACCCCATTTCCACCACAAATCCCATTAGGGACACATCTATTTCCATCACATCTAAGGAAATCCGAATCATATGGGTTCTTCAGGACCTATAATCCGGATTTTGTGTAGACCCCAAAGGGGGCTACAATGGGGTCTTTAGCCTTAAAATCTGGATTGTAGGGAGCCTGTTTCCACTACAATCCAGCAATGGGGTCTAGAGGAGGCTCGGGGGGGGGGGCACCCATGGGACAACTTTGGAGATTGCACCGCCTGTCCCCAAAATGCCTGGGGTAACAGGCAGACCCATTGTGGGTCAATCTGGATTTGCCACATGGATGCTCCGGTGTTTCCACAGCAGGCAGGCTAGCACCCATTGCTATTGGGTGCTAGACCACCCGTGGAAACACATTGGGTACTTCCCATTGGGTACTAGATCCAGATTAAGGAAAGTACACATTCCTTATATCCGGATATTCTTAGGTCCGGATTAAAGGAGCGCAGTGGGAAAACACCCCATATTGCCTTAAATTGTCTTAAGTTATACTGATTTTTTTAAGTGTCTGCTTATTCCTACGTAATAATATTGCTATTGTACATTTCTGTTTTGACAAAGTACTAGTACTTGTGAGCCAGTTTGAGCTAGTGGATAAGGAGCTGAACTCTTATCTGAGAATACTGGGTTTGATTCTGCCTTCCTCCATGAAGCCAGCTGGGTGACCTTGGGCTAGTCACAGCTCTCTTTCTGAGCTCTCACAGCCCCACTTACCTCACAGGTAAGAAAGTGGGATAGAAAAGCCAAATCTTCTTCTTGTGGACATGGTGTGTAGCCTGCCTTCATTAGCATCTCTGACTTCGCCTCTCATTTGCCTGCTGGTACAACAGCCTGCCCTGCCCTGCCCTTCGCCCTTCGTTCGCTGCCTCCTTCGCAGTTGTTCGACTGTGCATTCTAAGGAAGGCTGACGGAGCCAGCAGACTCTGTTCCTTTCGTTCAAGCCTTACACAAAAATGGGTAAGCTGTGTGCACCCCCCCAAAGTAGTGGCGGTCAAGAGGGCCTAAAGCCACCTTGCATCAGGTCAACATACATCTAAAATCTCCTTGGGTGAGCGAGCAAGCGTGGAAGGCAACCCCCCCCCCCAAAAAAAGCCTCCATCTCCTCCTAAATATTCTTCAAATACAAATTTCAAATAAATAAATAAATAAAAATCTGCAATTCCAAAGAGAAAACCGCCGAGAGGATCAGGACGATAATCATGATTATGAATAATTTAAAATCTCTAACTAGATGGTCGGGGCTCGGGGAAAAAGGGGGGGGCGGTGGAGAAGAGGAGGAGGAAAAGTCGTTGCTAGGTTGCGGGTGGTAGGGATTACTATCTCTTTCGGCACAGACCCCCCACTCCCCACTCTCAAGTTGCCTCTTCGCGAGGTTAATCATCGTAACAGCTTCCACGCCATCGCTCGCGTGCTTCCCTTCGCGTGGCTCTGAAACGCGCAAAGCGCAAAGGCGGCTGCAGACAGGTGTCTCCCTCGGCGTTTCGCAGAGCAGACCAAGCGATGCCATTCCCCCCCCCCCCCCACGTATACACCTCAGGGAAAGCCTTGCTTTCTTGAAGCCCCGAGAGGAGGCGCCGCTTTCGAATCCTGTTTCGTTCCAGCTTCGAGCCCTTCCCTGTCAAGGGCCAACCCGGGCGCGCAGGGTGCCGCTGGCCCTACGGAAAACACCGCCGGGCGGGCAGAAGCGTGGGAGCGCGTGCACCTGTCCTGCCTGGCGAGCGGGCCTACACCTTGCGGGGCTGGTCGGTTTGCTCCGCCTCACACAATACTTCAGCCTTTGGTCTGTGCGGTTAGGAAGCCGGTCTCTTATCTGGGAATACCGGGTTCGAGGCCGCCCTCCCCCATGAAGCCAGCTGGGTGACCCAGGGCTAGTCACGGCTCTCTTCTGAGCTCTCACAGCCCCACCCAACAGGGTGTCTGTTGTGGGGAGAAGAACAGAGGTTTGTCAGCCGCTTCGAGTCCCCTTAAATGGGTGAGAAAAGCGGGGTGTTCAAGCCAACTCTAGACCCTTTCAAAACTCCGTCCGCTTTCAGCACCACCAGTCGCGCGTCTTATTCTTCTCCGCCTTCCATACCGTGTTGCTCTCCAACTCACCCTCGGCCACCCCGCCTAGCGCAATTCGGCGACTCTCTCCTTTCGCCTCAAGGTCCCTCAGAAAACACTTCATTCCCTTCCCAGCCACCCGCTCCTCTGCTCGTCCCGCCCGCCGCCTTCGGGAACTTTGGCGCCGTCGCTCGGTCCCCTCCCCCCGTCCGTTTGTCCGTGTGTCTCTCCTCCCCTCCCTCCGCGCTAGGTACCGTCGTTGCGCTTCTGCTGCCACCGCCCGCCCGCCCGCCGCCGCTGCTGCTGCGCCCGCTGCCAGCGACAGGACAAAGACACATTAACACGTGATGGCAAGTGAGCTTCATAAATGGGACCAGGCGAGGAAGAAGGCGGCATGTGCGACGGCACTGAGCGCTGAGGAAGGGGGACCCCGGGCCAACAACAACAGAAGCGGAGAGGGAAGGAGAGGAGGAGCGAGGCAAAGGGGGAGAAGTGGGGGGGGCGATACTTTCCCCCCGAGTGTGGCGGCGGCGGCGGCAGGAGCGCTGTCGAAGCTATTGAGAAGCACATGGCGAGGGGCGCGGACGGCAGAGACCGTCGAAAGCCCTGACTGGCTGAGAGGAAATAGGAAGCGGGGCGCGACGAGCCTCTCCCTGCTCCGTTTCCTTCCTCCTACTACCTTCGCTGCCCGGCTACAGCGCCACCTCCCCTCTCCTCTCCCCCTCCCCCTCCCTTCTCACCTCCCTTCTCCCCCTCAGTGCCGCCTGCTGGAGAAGCTTCCGCGCTCGCGCTTCGCGTGGAGTGGCGCGTCCGGCCAGTCAAGCGCGAGGACCCGTCCAGGGGAGCACGAGGCGCGCTCGTCCGCTTTCCCCTCCAGGGCTAAGAGGACCCGCAAGCGAGAGACGGTACCATGTGAATGTGTAGGAAGGTAAGGAGGCGACCCCTGCGGGGGGCGGGGGGCGGCGGGAGGCAGCAGCGGTCAAACAGAGGGACCTGGTGCTTTGGACGGCCGCGCTGGAAGGGAGGGAGGACCCGTCCTTGTGCCGCCGGCTCCGACTTCTCTGGTTGTATAGGTCAAGAAGAGGGGGAAGTCGGGCGCGCTGCTGCCGCCTTGGCAGCTTTGTGCGCAGAGAAGGCGAACGGGGGATGCTCTGGACCAGAGGGCGAGGAGTTCTTTCCGAAGATGGGAGACTCCGCTGGACGGTCCTAAAGGACGGAAGCAGGTCTCTGGACGGTTCCGCCCACGTACAGTTAGAGCCGAGTGCGCGATCGCTATTCGTCTTGAATCGCGGTCCGAAGGCGACCCGAGAGGTCGCAAGTCCCTGTCAAGGAACGTCTTCGGAACACCGTTGAATGTACGGTCTGGACGGGATGAATTTATTTTCCTTTGTAAGGGAACCGTCGTCGTGCTCGGGTCCCTGGCTACATCCAGACGTCGCGTACTTGTTCTGCTGTGTTTGGATATTTTCGAATAAAGCATGGATATTCTGGGATATCCGTGCTTTATACCGTAATATCAAAATATAGCGGGATAAGTAAGCGAGGGCTGGACGCAGCGCCTCTCACATCGAAGGAACTCCGAATCCAATGGGTGCTGGTGTGTGTGTTGTGGGATTGTGTGTGTGTATACATGTATGTACATACAGCAGACCACATTTAGACGTATGGTTTGCCCCCTCAACCGTTTTCTAAACACTGTTTTATTTATTACCTATAGTGATGGGATTGGGTTTGTCTTGGGCGCGCATAATAATTCAGGTATAGTGTGGGTTTTTAGGTGGATCAACAATTCGCAGCCCAGAACTGGGCAGCTTCTAATATGCTTAATCTGCTTAAATGATGGCCTGTGGGTGAAATGCAGCATAATTCTCTGGAGCTTTCATGAAACTCAATAACACCTGATGAACCAGGAAAGTTGAAGGGAGGGGGCTCCTTTGCATTCCTGGGACCCAAATTCCCACACGAATGAATGTCCTTTGTTAATGGAAGAAAATAAATCAGCCTCAAATGATATGGGGAGGATAAAGAGGCAGGGGGCTGCCTCAGTGAACAGTCATTAAATTAGCTACTGATTAAAAGGAAAACCCTTTGTGGGTGTGGAGCCTCAGTTTAGACTTTGGTGCCCTTGGCATATTTGGAATTAAAACAGGGAAATGGTGCTTAACTGGCTTTTAGGTAGACAGATAAGGGTTGTCTTCCCTGTTTATGCCTCCATGATAATGACACTGTGTCTAGAAGCTATATATTGGAACAAGCCACATCATTAAAATCAAACAATTCTGAAAGGGACTAAAATTTTGGTAGTTGTTTGTTTGGTAATAAAGGTCTGTAGCATGAACAGCAAATTTTATTTTCTCTGTCTTCTTTTCCTTAATGTTTAAGTGTAAGTAGTATGATCCAGAGGAGATCAAAGCATTGTAAAGGTGCAATAAACCAGATTGAGTGAAGGGATTTCTTTCCCCTGTCAATTTCATGCCTGCTTTTTAAGGGGATGATTCTAAAAAGAGAATAGGAGACCTAGCAAAAACTGCCAATGGCTGGTAGTGTGATGGTTAATATGTATTCTTCTCGGCACAGAACCTCTCAGAATAGTCAAGCTCCTGGGTTCCCATAGGACCTTGCCTGACATAGAGGGTTTCGTCTTTAATCCTAACCCTTTGGTGATTAATAATGGAAGACATTCTTATTGATTTTTGCTGTATTATCTCTTTTCTCCCTGCCCCCTGCCCAAATCTCAACTGCTAAATAGTAGGAAAAGCCATCCTAGTGGTTTTAACAACATATATACTGTATTAGCAATGAGACTTATTCTGGATAAAAGATACTCAGCGAGTAGCACAGAAAGACACACGCACATGTGTACACACAGACCTTTACTAGTATCCAATACCATCTCAATATTTTGGGGTCTTATCCATTCCCCAAACTTCAAAGTCTGAAATTTAGCAAGTTAAGGCATGATTAAACCCTGGTTTAAAGCCAGAAGAAGGAATCCCTTTTTAGGTTAGTCTTCTATCAAAGGTGAAAGTTAATCCACAGGGAGGAAAAACAAACTTCCAAACAAACTGAGGTATCTATCAGGTCTTCCATGGAACTATAATCTCTAGCAGCTACCTCAAATTAAATTAAAATGATGCTGTGGTGCAGTGATAAATTGTATTATCCTTGCCTGTTTTTGAATAATAGTCTTTAAAAAAACTTTAAGGACATAATATTTCTTGAGCAAGTAGTATAATTTCCTTACATATTTTTATTTACACCCAGATGTTTAAGAAAATGAGTGAAAGCAAGCCAGAGCTGAAAAAAAAAAAGTCTGTCTCGGGATTGTTTGACCATATTAAGAAGTAATTATGAAAAGTTTGCCCTGTTGTTTTTTTAATTAATTGTGATGCCATCATTCTCTTTTAAGTATTCTCCGCCTCCCCCCCCCCCCGCATGCTTTCCATACATGCTTCGACTGTTACTGCTTTTCTTTGTCTTGAAAACACGAAGCTGTTTCTGCCCCTTGTATGATTGTTATTATTCTTTGGTCTAATGAACATAGCTGTCCATTGCAGCATTTGTATAACAATGGTTAACACTCTAGCAATTAGCCAAAATATTTTATTCTTTTCACATACTACGCAGAATAGAAGTGGAACAGATTTGCCCTTTTTAAATTAAAAAAAAATAGGGGAAATAATTAATTAGTATGGTGGAAGCTATGGCTGTGCAAAAAGAGAAAGTTCACTGTAGGAGAGAAAACAGAGAAATTGCACTAATTTGAAAGTGGCTTCAGAACAAAAATACACATTGTGCAAATTGGATGGAGATGTAGAATAATTTGAATAAAATTATCTGGAATTGAATCCATAAAATCAATAATTTAATGGACTGTTCTGCAATCCCCTCATATATACATATGTATACGCAAATAATGAAAAAAGTCAAAGTTAGAAAGTGTTAAAAGAAATATTGAGTCAGGATGCAGTTTTAAATTCACATTTTGGGGATGAGCATCCTTTGCAAATCAAAATGCATAAGGTTTAATACTATCCAGCCCCTGATCTTAGCTGTTGTTAAGTAATTATACCGATCTGGCTGGTAAAGGACATCTATAACTGTGTTAATACTTTACTAAATGAATGATGTCTGGCAAAGTCTAGGCAAAGTCTGGCTTTTTGTTACTGAGGACACATTTATGTTTAGTCAACTGAAGTCTTATATTGTGCATTGTTCCTTTCCTTTATATACAATGAGGCTCTGAACAGGAAAATTGATTTTAAAAAGTTCTACCTCCATGTAGAAAGTATTGGCATTGCTATCTTTGCATTTAAGCACTATATTGAGTAAGATATGTATTTATTTCTGACAAAGAATTTTTCAGCTTTCTCACTTTTCTGACAGTATGACTCTTATTTCTTCTACTCACTCCTACACACCTCACTAATTTCTTAGAGGGAAAAGGTTGCTTTTTATTATTAAAAAAATTAAAAGATTTGTGTCATTTTTAACTGATTTTATGAATTTTCTCCAACCATACTTCAATGCAAACATGGAATTCATTTTCGCTCTTTGAGGTATAGGCCTTTCCTATCTTTTGTGTATGGCCACAATATTTTTGGGGAAGTGTTTACTTTTAGAAAAAAGATGGTACATAAAAACATATATTGATAGACCTCTGTTTTACAGCACAGACATTTATGGCAGATCACAGCCAGCAATTCTGAGCTTGAGATCTGGCCAGTTTCAGATGAACTATGGGACACAGAAGGCAGGGAGAATAAACCCTTATATTGTAATTATAATGTTGCTACTTAGTTTCCTGCTTGTAGTGGACTGTCTGCCAAGAACAGTTTCCCAAATGTGCCCAAACAGTCCTCAAATGGCAATATGTTCTTAAACTTCGGGCCATTCTAGAGATGTTTGTTGTCAGCACTGTGAATTTCAAAATATTCACAACTGTGTATGTCTTATGTTTCAAACAATATTCACCTGTTCTCAGTAGATAGGAAGCAACAATACAGGTCCTAGTAATAACTGATCAGATAATACGATTGTACAGTCATTCTAATTTTCTTATCCAACAAAGGAAAATTTTGCCTCTGTAGAAGAGCATTTGTTCGTTTGCTCGCAGAACCTCATTTCTTGGTCATCATTTAGAAAGAGGATAAACTATATTTTATTTCTTTATATCATTTTGGTTATAGAAGTACCCTTTATTCTTCACTACATGTGACCAAGACACTTTAAAAAAGAAAAAAAATGTTCCCATATCGGTAGAGTAATAGATACAGTACCAAAGTATTTCTGGTCTTTTTGATTGCATAGAAAAAGTAGGGAGTGTAACTCATCCACTTATGACATAAGAGATTAAAACTTTGCACCTACCTAAACTTCCTTTCTTTCCTTTCTTCTTTTTCATCTAATCTTTTGCCATCTTGATTATAAACAAAATAAATGTTTTTTCAGCTTATTGACTTGTTCAGTAAGAGGAAAAAAAGAAACAGATTAAATATTTTGCTCAGCGTGTGCATAATCTGAGTTTCAAACTTTATTTGTACCATTTATGGATTCTGAGTTACTCATGCTTACTAGAAAATTGGAGTAAGGCAGCTGATCAAGAAGCTCACTAAAAACCTTATTTTAGCTCAGATTGAGTAAAATTTCACACCTGCATTTTAGGAAACTTGCAACTTTTTGTCCCCTTGATGACTATATAAAACTAAAGATTGCTTATTTTTAGCTGTGCTTGCATATTTTAAGCATACTGTTAGTAGGACAGAGCTACTGTATTCAGCACACTAAGTAAAT
This sequence comes from Aspidoscelis tigris stejnegeri, assembly GCA_023333525.1. Lineage (NCBI taxonomy): Eukaryota > Metazoa > Chordata > Lepidosauria > Squamata > Teiidae > Aspidoscelis > Aspidoscelis tigris. Next base: position 102,892,050 of record JALMGA010000001.1, read on the forward strand.
TGCAGGGGTTTTGTTAACAATCAATTGCTGGAGAACCCCCCTGTCCTTCCTCCTTTCCTCTGAACTTGCCTGTGCTTCCTGAAAAGGTCCAACTTTCTATAAAGCGTGGGGATGAAAGGAGAATTGGGAAGTGCATGTGAACTGTGCATGTGATCTTCTCCACTGGGTGTCTCTCCTGAATGAAGTGTGCTAAGAACAAATATCAGTATACTAACATCAGGCTTATTCACAACTAATGTGAGCATAAAATAATGTTCCAGAGCCCCATGTCAGAAGGGCGATATAGAGAAGGTCATACCACTATGGGCAAGGCACAGCTACTGCAGTGGCTGCACAGCCCTTTTCCCTGTAAGCTTTTAATTGTTCAGGATGTCACATATGTAATGTGTAAGATTTGAAGTTCTTTCACATATGGATGTGCTCTTTTTTTTTTCAAAATTCTGTTTACAGTGGAGGTTTCCTACATTTTTATTTCATTAGAAGTGGTATTTTCCACTATTTTTTTTCCTTTTATGTAAACAAAGGTATCTGCACATTTTCAAGACTTGCATCACTCACAACGTGATTGGAGGTTTTATTTAGGGCACATTTACATGCAGGTGGTTTAGATCTTATTTTTTGCTTTACAAGCAAGTTTTCCTTTCTTGTTCCTTGTTTCCAGTCTGGATTCTCATAAAACCCTATCATCAATGTGGCTCATATGTATTCACACTACTGCAGAGGTCTCCAGCCAGGCAATCAGAATTCCCTGGGCAGCTGGTTCCAGCTGTGTGATTGGCTGATGGAGCTATTAGCTGGGGCCACATGATCAGCCTGCCAACTTGCTTGGCTCACAAAGTCCCCCCCCCCCATTTATACCAATCACTTTAAAACAGAGGAATGCATTGATGTTTCGTAAATGTGACCATGCTTCTTTAAATAGTTTATATACAGGTACAGTAAGCATTGCAGGAGGAAAAAAGCATACCTATCATATCTGCAAGGTGCAAAACAGAAAATGCTAAATAGCAAATATGCAAACAGACCTGAACAGTGGACAGAACACTGCATGGCAGAGATGTGACAAACTGATTCAAATGGTTTACAGTCTGCAGTGAGCTAGTTAGTTTGCAAATGTTTGCATCAAACTAAAGATTTGGTTGTTCGAATATCCAGAAATTCAGCCAAACCAAACAAGTACCCCACATGCAAATGTGAACTATTCATTCAAACTGTGTTTTTCCCTTTAATGGAAAAAAGGTTTTTTCTTGTTTTCAGACCAGTTTGAAATTGAACATAAAAAGTTTGGTTGATTCAGTGGTTTGTGGTCGAACCAAACAAACAAGAGTTTTGTTTGATGGAAAACTGAGCCTTCAGTTTTAGTTGATGGGCATCTCTAATGCACAGTGATTTTTTGCAGTATCCACAAATGATTTGAGTGCTTGAATATCTGGATTTGAGGGGGGAAATTTTTTTAAAAAAGCCCACCAGTTGGTTACAGCATAAATTGAAAGGGAAATATGCCCAGATTTTTAAGAGGGGAAGACTCTTTTGGTGTGCCCCAGGCCACACATCTTCCTGTCTAAAAGGTGGCAAAGATTTTCAATAAGGGAACCTGAGATCTCAACCATGAAAGTTACCCCTTAACAACTTATTGGGCAGTATATAGAAGTAGTCTTACTATATCTTGCTATGACTGCATCCACACAGATTTTTAAAAGGATAACAAAAATGGGCTTAGAGCTGACAGCATGTGGATGCTTGTATTCCCACCCCAACTCTAACATTGATGGATTGGGGCACTAGCATATGGGTGTTACCACATCTAAGCTGCTTCTGAACTACTTTTTTCTGAGTGTGGATACAGCCTATGTTGTTTCCCTTCAGATATTTAACTAAATACTTTTTAAACTCAAGTTCAGCTTTGAAGAAAGGAATAAAGTACCTTTCCACACTTACTGCTAATGTGGTCCAGGAAAGGGTCTAGGGCGCTAGCTTCCTCACACTATCCCCCCCCCCCGAATGCTCCATCTGCACAGGACATAGTATAGAGTGGGATAGGACATTGAATATAAGACAAGAATACAAGAAAATATGAGGATCCCTGCTGGATCAGGATTTAACCCAACTTGTCCAGCATCTGGTCTCACACGGTGGCCCACCAATTGCTTCTAGGAACTTCCAAGCAGAAGACAAAGGCAAAATATTCACCTGCTCTTGACTTCTTGCAGATGGCCTTTAGCGGCATCCTGCCTGTGTTCCCAGCCTGGAGGCAGTACCTAGGCATCCATTCTAGTGGGTCCATGGGAAGCCTTTTGGGTGGTACTCCAAGAAGCACCATCAGAAGTGACACACCAGCAAAAAGGGCCCTCTAGGAAACTTCTGAAGACCGTCTCCGAGGGCTGGGTCCAGTCTTTGAATTTGTAGCCTGGGGTGGAAAAGGACATGATTTTTGTGATCCACTGGCAACCTGTCCCAACATGGGGTAGGTTATGTGTCCTGGGACAAGTCATCGTACCTTATCCTGGGATACTAAAGGTAAGTGGCAAAATGCAGGAAAGCATCTTTAGAAGGACTTTCACTTACGGCAACAACAGTACTCAAAACTATTTTTCTTCTCTTATGTAGAGAGGCTTTTCAACCGCATTAATGTTAACCCTGATGTTGATCGGAGGTGGTGTGCCTCCAAAGGCCAGCAGCTGGGAGACTGCAGGCAGAGCAAACTTTGTGCTCTTGTGCTTCCTTGTGTAGCTGGATGGCCACTCTGAGAGCAAACTGCTGGATTACATGGGCAATGGGAGCAATGCAGTGGGACAGTTCTTGTGCTCTTAACATATCATTTATCTTCTCCATCAATGTGCCCTTAAGAACTATAGTGGGAGGAATATTTGGGGTTGTATTCATCACCATAAATATTCTGAAATGTGGATCCATAATGAGAGGTTTTGGGAACAAATTCAGTTACCAAAGACATGTTACCTCTTCCCACAGTTGTCAGCCAGGAAATAAAAGTGACAGAAAAACTACTGCTTATCCCTCAAATCTAAACTTATATAATAGGTTATTTCATTCAACTGCCCTCACCATTCATCTTCGTACTGTAGATTGATTTCTTCTGGATTACTTTTAAAACCACACAGCATCCCCAGTTTCCCTAATGAGTAGCTGCTTTATTTCACTCTTCCTTTTCACCCTTTCAAGTGAGACTGCAGACCTCTATCAAAAATACAATTTATCACTTAGTTTGACTTCTGTACCTGAAGAGAAACCAGAGGCCGATGTAATACAAGTGTTTAGAAAAAGTGATCCAAAGGAAATCTGGGATATGTCGACTTAATGCCTATTACAGGAAAGCTTCTGGAAAACATTATTTAAAATAAAATTACAAAACATTTATTATTATTATTATTATTATTATTATTATTATTATTATTATTATTATTATTATTATTATTATTATTATTATTATTATTATTATTATTATTATTATTATTATTATTATTATTATTATTATTATTATTATTGTTATATCCCGCCCCATACCCGAAGGTCTCTGGGCGGGTTACAACATTAAAAGAACAGCCAGTAAAGTTTCTATAAGAGAAAATGCCATCTAACCAATCTTTTATGGTTTGTTTTAGAGCATCCTTAAACATATAGGTATGGACAATTTAAGTGACAGTTTGACCAAACCCTATCTGAATGAGTTTATCAACTGTGTAGTATAAATACAGGTTATATTATGGAAAAGGAAACAATACTGTATAAACTACTGCCCATTTCTTACTATGAATATAACACGATATGGGGCTTGTATTTTTAATTTACTAACAAATGATTTAGGGTTAGAGATGAGCATAGAAGTGGAGGGTTTTGCTGTCAATCCAAATTGTGCAGTATTGTGAAACCAAAAAATGGATTACTGTTATTGCTGACTATTACTGAGTCAGAGTGAACCTCTGGAGACCAAGTCCAGTAAGTTCCCTTGGTAAATACAGAAGGAGATTTTGCCATTATTTTCTGGGAAGAAGCTGGGGTTCAAACTTATGACATTCTGCTTTCCAGACGGTTGCTTTATCACTGAGCTGTTGCCATTTTTAAAAAAGAAAAGAATGGGAATTAGCATTGAAAGAATCTTTCCAAGTGAAGAACATTGGTATCACATTGGCAACTTCAAATTACAGTGAGGGCAAGCATAAAGTGATGCTCACTGGAGCAGAAAACGTGATTGGGAAGCTTAGGGTCTTTCTGCACTTACCGTTAATCCATAATAGGAGCCCTTGTGGATGTTACCAGTCTGCATGTTAGTGCAGATCTGTGAGGCCTCACTAACCACTGTTGTGCTGGACAGAGTACAATCCTGAGGACTACCAATGGGCCATTGAGACCTGGCCCAGTGTTTGGACTATTGTTCCTTGCCCTTTGGAGTACTCAGTGTCTGGCCTTGAAGCTTGTGGGAGCTTCGGGGCTAGGGCAGGTTCTGACCTGGATTAGTGCCGTCATGTAGATGGTGTTGTTCCAGACCATATCTTTTCAAGGTCACTGAAAGTGCAGACTTGATCCACAAGTGACTGTGAAAAAGGCTAATGTATTAGGGATCATTAGGAATGGAATTGGAAATTGGTACTTTAATAATGCCCATCTACTAGCACTGTCTTAACTGTGTTCCTAAAGATCCCATGGAATTGCAGTTCCATTTGTCCCTGGCTGGAACTCATGGGAAGTTCAAATGTTCAGTAGTTTCTAGACCTCAGTGGCCTGCAGGCTGGCATCCAAGGAATGACAGGTGCAGGTAATCTTCCTGAAATATGGTTTGATCCTCAGCATGAGCAAACATAGTTTGCCAAAATTAGAGCAAGGATTTAACCTGAAGACCCTCCTCTTCACCACTTCAGAAGTGTTTTGTGAACCAGTACTGAATCTGGAGGGCCATATTTTGGCCAGCTGTGCTTTGTGCAGACTGGTTGTGATATCACATATAGAAGAAAGCAAAAGGATTGGGTCATGTATTCCAATAAAGAGATACCCACATTGGTATATGTCCAGAAGAGGAAAACTGAGGTATCATTTGGAACAGGTATGGTGCAACAGCCTCAGAGATGTGGTCTACACTTTGTACTGCCTGAGAACCCTGAGAGAATGCTCCTCACTCACAATAGCTACAAATGTCCTCAAAATTACTGTCAAGAACAAGAAGTGCAGCTGGAAGTCTACCACATTTATGGTCCCTGGCAGTGATTGCAGGTGGATGCTTGGCCACTGAGTTGTGTCTTGGTGTCTCTGGGTGTTTATATAGTAGCCAGGAGTCAAATCCAATGATGGAGACAGCCTGAGAGTAATTTTGTTGGCCTTCCATTTAGGTTACCATAGAGATTGGAAGAGTCTGTGTGCCACACCATAGAGATGCATGCAGCCAAAATAAGGGCAGATAAAGCAAAGGTGGAAAGATTTTGCAAAATACGAGAATTACGAACCAAACAATGAAGCTGAATCTAGAAAAATTAAAGGAAGACAAAAGGAAGATTTTTTTTCCAATTGATTACACAGTTGGGAATTTGTTAGAGATGGCTGACCTGCAAGGACAGGTGAGGAGCTAACCAGTGATTCACCAATTGTCTTTGAAGTCAGCCAACTGGAAAACAGCATAAAATATCAGCCCCATTTCCTGGCAATATCCTGACTTCAAAGACTCCCACTAACAGCCTTTCTACACTTATCAGGCTGTCCTGGGAAAGTAGGAACTGTCCAGCTGCTGAACCAGTCCAGCCTGGCCCAGTATTGCTGGACCAGACCAGGAAAGGTAAGTGCAGAAATGCTGTAAATGTCCAGTGAGTCCTTCCCTATACATTTGCATGCTTGGATGACTTCAAAAGAATATTGGACAGAGTTGTCTTCAGCTGCTACTAGGCTATTTCTTCATGTGCAGCCATTGGAGCAGGAGACATTCACAGCTGGACCAGTCACACTGTCCCAGAAAAAGACCAACTGCACTTAGATGGTGTATTCTGGGGCAGCCCCCATTCTGTGTTGTGCTGCACCATGCCATGCTGTGTGTTGTCCAAAGCTCGCCCACTCCCATCCCATGCCCCCATGATGACCCCCATCTCACCCTATCTCCCCACCCAATTCCCCACACTATTCTGAGGTCTCCACTGAAATCGCGTCCCTCTACTAAACCAGCCACAGAGGCCATGCACCCTTCTGCATGCCTCCCTGTGCCAGTTTACTCACGAGGAAGCAATGGTGGACCTCTTAAAACAGTCTGTCTGCTGTCTGGGACTAGGCAGACATTTTGGTCCTTCTAGACTGATCTATATTGCATCCAGTGCAGACACAGCATGCACAGGGCGTGGCCTCTCTAGACCTCACTGGAGTATGGGAGAGATACCCAGGAAAGAGCTTGCTGCTATGATTTACTAGTCTAATGGTAAGAGTGCAAATGGCCTTAGTCTTAAGGGTTGTATAATTGCAGATGTATGCCTCAATATAACAGCTGGCAGTAGCTTGTGAACAGAGTAGGGTATGCTATGTTTCAGGATTTTTTGTGTATTTATCTTAAGCATCTGGTTTGCTATTATGAAACAGGCAACTGGACTTTGTGGACATTTGGTCCAATTCAGGAGAGATTTTCTTCTAAGGTTCAAATCAGTTCATTCTTCCAGTAATTTTTTAGCTTCCTCTTGCACTTTCCAGTTTCAGTTCAATTCTAAGTTGTATTTGTCATTCAATATCAACTTTGATATTGAATGTATCATAAACATTTTTACACTGGACTTTTCTTCTGGTCAGATTTACTACAATTCAGTGGTAATTATAATCAGAAATTGTTTGGGTTGGCAGAAAGTGTGTCAACTATTCTGAAATATTTAAAAGAAATTGAAATGGATATGGCTGCCTCATTCCTAAACTCTGAGGGTGGGGAGGAAATAGCTAAAGTAGTTGAAGTTTATATTTCCAAAGAAAATATTGTTTCCCATTTGTTTTATTTTGGTATGCTTAGCATGTTTACTCTCTTGATGTTGTTGGATTCCAGCCATCAGTTACCAGCAGAGCAAATTGGTAAGGTTGGAGTTATGGGTCAATTGACATCTGAACAGCCTCTAGGTTAGCAAGGCACCTTTTATGATAACTTTTTTTTTTGCCAGTTCTGTCCATAACCTTGAATGGTGACCTTGCTTTTTTCTTCTCACATCCAGAATCTTAAATCCATTCTCCATTCCTTTAAACTCTCAGCACCTCATTTTTATAGCCTCATGTAACTCTTGTCCGCACAGTTAATCATTATTGTCCAGCATAAATGAAACACTGTAGTTTATCATTACCTTCAACCTTTAACTAATCAAAAGAAGATTTGTTGGGTCAAGCAGATATCTTCCCATCACCACTTCCAGTTTTAATCTCTGCCTTCTTATATTAAGGTTTTGGTATTTATAAAATACTTTAACCTATTTGTAAAATGCTATAATGCACTTGAGCCATTAAATCACCTAAATACTGTACGTGAAAATATCTTTAGAAAGCTTTGTAACGTCTGCCACCAGATGTAAAGGCTGCCACCAGTTGTAATGGCCGGTTTTTATAACGTTTCAGTTTAAGTTACTTTACTGTTTTGGGTAGCATGTATTTATATCCTAAAATAATGAGTCAAAGTCAGAACTTCCCCTTTTTAAAATGTCTCTCTTCCTTCTGTCTCTAAGTCTTGATATTAATGTAGCAAAACAGCTAGACTCACTGTCTGAGCTCCTCCCCCCACTCAGCCTAACCAGCAGTGGGTTACAGTATCTGTTTAGAACTCCGGCCTAACTTGGCTCACTTTGAAAACAGAGTACTCAGTTGAAGCTTCTTTAAAATAACAAGAAAACAAGTTTACTGTGTACAGCTTAAGTCGTTCAGCAATATCTTCTTTGTGTTACACTTTGTACTTCAGTTCAGCAAACTGTATAGTCCCCTGCTTCCTCACTCAGCCCAAGGACTCCAATCCTATTCAGATTAATGCCAGCAGCATAAGTAACATATAACCATTTCAATCTTTTACTTTCTAAACACCATAAATTCATTCCAGCTTCCTTAGCGAAGAGCCCGTTTCCTTCCTAGTTAACCCCCTCTGGTCAGTTAACCCCCAGGCAGAGAACACTAACAATTCCCTCAGGCTCCCTTAAATACTAGCCTGGCTGGTGAGCTGCAACCTGATTGGTTGATGCTCCTCCAGGATTCTATTCCACCCTCTCTCCTGGAGAGCTGGAATAGCCCCTCCCTTTACCAACTTACCATTTCTAAATAATCCACTCTGATGACACTTTTAACAGTATGAACAACGCATTCTCATAACACTTTGTATTTTTGCCAAAATAACTTAATTTTAGGGTGAGGGGTCCTCACGGGCATCACAAGCTTATACAGTAAGAGTCTTTGTTAAAATTGTCCTCTCCCCTATCTTCATCCAAGTGAAGAGTAGTCCTTCTTTCTTCTCTTGGGTTGCCTCCAGATGGCAAGAGGAAAATGCGGGATTTTGTTAGATTCCACAGTTGTTTCTTGCTATCTATGTCAGATGGCGGGGCAAAATTGCAGGAAATGTCTGGGGCCCTACCTGTCTGGGCCTGCTCCTGCAGTGGCGTGGTGGATACTTCCAAGTATTCTCATGGCACAAAATACCCTGAAGTGTACAAATCCCAGCTCTTGCTAGGCACTTTTGCCCTGGTTTCACCCCTACAGGTATGTGGGGGCCATTTTCAGCCCAATTGTGCTCCCCTCCACATACACACTGGGCAATTTCAGCCCATGAGGTGAGGTATATGGAGAAATGTAAGACAAATGCTGCATAACCTAGGCTTTCCTCCAAACTTGAAGCAATTGTCTAGAATCTAGAGGGAACCAGTGCTTTACAGCAACATAGAGTTGTTTTGTTTGCAATTGCTTTGCAGAATTAATATTCAAATAAGTCTTTATTATATAACATTCGCAGATTTGATATGTGGTAGGTTCTCTATCTCATATTACAAAAAAGCTTCTTAATGAGATAACTCCAAGTTTTCGGTTGTGCTTTTGTTCTCCAATAAACAGTGCTCCTGCTTTGCTAGCCATTCCTGGTGTCTGGAAAGAAGCATGTGTCTTTGTATGCTTCTCTTTGGTTATATGCTACAAAGTGTTGAGTGCACCTGTATTTGTTTGTCTGGGCAGATAAAAGTATGTTCATTTGCTGTTGAAAGGACATCAAGTTCAGTGTCAATAGATCCTCCATAGGGATAATTTGTTGTAGAAGATATGCCTCATTATTAAAATGGTCTCATCTCATGTCTGGAGGTCTAGAGAGAATATTAGCTCTATAGACTCATCTGGGGGAAGGAAATATTTTATGCTTGCAACTATTGGGGTGGGGTTAATCCTAACACAACCAGTTTGAAATGGACAGGTAGCATAACTGTTTCAGAGCTGTCAAGGATTGCTGGTTCTTCAAATAAATAAATAAATAAATGAATGAATGAATGAATGAATGAATGAATGAATGAATGAATGAATGAATGAATGAATGAATGAATGGTGGCACCTCTACCTTCCCTGAGTATTCTCGACAATGAAGTTGTTTTATGATTCAACAACATTTTCATGGAGCACCATGGCCTCATTTCCAAAGAGAAGACAGTCGAACACTGAGAACAGGCAAGAGTTTTGAGGGTGGCTTAGCTTTGTGCCTGAGATAAGTCTTAAAACTCACAGAAGCTTCTGCATTCTGTGCATTCTGGAACATGGAGCTCACTTCTGACTGGGGTCAAATGATTTGACCCTGGAACACTGAGGTGGTGGAGACCATCCTGTTGGCTAGCCCATATGATGGCTGTCACGCTCAACTAACTCCAGAGATTAAGAACAAAATCTCTCCACCTCTTGCGGGTCATGTGAATGCTTACAACACACCCAGAAAAAGGCTATTTCCAGGGCTGTTTCCGGAGCCCATTAAAATGTCACTGGGCTTCGTATAGTCCAGCTGCCTGCCAGTGTTTTGTGGTCCAAACATTCCCCAAGAACCCATTTCTCCTGGCCTCTGCTCTGGCTGGTGGGCATGGTGTTACCCAGTGGTGATTGGTGCCATTTATAAGGTCTAGGTGGGAGCTCCCACAGAGACCACATAGGCAAAACGGTTATTCTAAAGGTACTTTTCTGTATTGGTCATCAGTAATCACAAAGGCTGTCTGTTGTACCCATACGTTTGATAAGGCTTTTCTTAAATTTGTTTTGCCAAGCTGTTTCTTAAATATGTGGATTTAGTACATAGTGATACAACTTTGCAAAAGAAAGAGGCAAGGATGCTCTTTCTTTCACTGTATATACTTAATTTGTTGATAGTTTTTGTGTGTAGGGTATGAACTGGCTGGTTTACAATCCTTGTTGTGGCTGACTCATGACTGACTGCATGAGCATCTCGATGCAGTTTTCTTGGCAGAGATAGAGAAGTGGTTTGCCATTGCTTCCTTCAGGGGCCAGGCTTGGGATCAAACTGGCAACCCTCTGAGGTGGAGTAGTAACTGACTTTTATACTCCACTTTTCTCTTGTCTGGGGCCTTCTGTACTCTGCACTAGCAAGTGGATGGCAGGTCCCTATTCTGGAATTTAATCTAGAATAAGACCCAGTGTAGAAAGGACCTTAGTACCAGAAGGTTATTGGGACAAACAAATACTTCAGCTCCTGTCAAAAGGAAAATATACAGGATTAGAGCATAGAGTATGATGTGCATCCAAGCAAAAAGGGACTGGCGTTTACTGTCTCTCAAACTGTACCATGAAGTGTTCCAAATACCTAAGCTAATTGAGCCGCAGTATGAAACATAAAAATGGCGTGAAAGGCTGGAGAGAGAAGGAAATTTTTGTCTCAGCCAGAACAAGCACTTTTGCTTCTTTCCCCTTGGCCTTTTTTCTGCCCTTTCTTGTTAATCCAGATCACCGAGCTGCTTAGTACATGTCATCTGCATGGGACTAATATTAATCTGGATTAGATCCATGCTAAGGCTCAGTAATCCGATTAGTTGTAGACCTGATAAATATTGTCAACATCTGTGCTAGAACTGTCTGATCCAGATCAAGGCGGGCGGGGGGGGGGGGATATGGAGGTCACACTTACATAGTTTTCTATTGTTTTATGTTCATTGTTTGTCCTGAATCCATTTACTAAAGTTTATGAAGAGGCTGAAATTTAGTTGGAGGCTCCAGAAAATATAGAACGAATGGATTAACTCAATTCCCCCCACTTTTTTTAAATCTTGGCCTGTCATTCTTGAGCAGATGATTGTTATTCAGAGATGCATATGATGAATCTCAGCTGGACACAGGGTTCCTAACTAAACTCTAAAACTCAGTCTCTGAAGAAGAAGTCAAGAATGCCCAACAAGAAAAGTAACTGCCAAAGGAATTTGTTTTGCACAGTTGTAAATTGGTATTAGTGGATCTGACTAATAGCAAATGTCAGTACCTTACAACATGTGAATTATTAATGTGCAACAAACACTAGCTCAGCATCTTTTTTCTGTAGCAAAAGTTCATCAGAGCTACATGGTCTTTAATTCTACTGGCTGACCACTGACGCTTTTTGTCTGGGCTATGGGAGGGGGCTTTAATTTGGGGTTATATTTGCCTAATCTTTTGAATATTTTATTGAACGTTGCACTTGTTTGCAGTAAATGCTGAACTTTATTATAAATATTTTTGAGAGTCAGCAATTTAAGAGATGAAACACCTAAGTTGCTAGGGTACTTTGGGAGAAACACACACACACGCACCCCACAGCAAACATTTTCTACAGCTGGGAATTGGCAAATTTGCCTGATCAAGGTACTTAACCTTATCATTAACATATAAATTAAACAAAAGTAGTCATTTGGTCATTCAGTCTTCTAATTCTGATGTTTCAGCTGTGGCTGAATGACAACTCCCATCATTCCTTGCAGTGCTGGGACTGGTGGGAGTTCTCATGTAGCTAATCTGGAGAAGCTGAGCTGACTTAGACCACCCAAAATTAATAATTCAGGAAACTCATAATCAATGTTAGTCATTTAAAGCTTCCCTCATATTGTATGTTGTTCCATTTGAATAAAAAATGCTAGCCAAACTGTGAATAATACTGCATTGGTACATTTCATAAAAAATAATGATAATGAGATCTGGTAGTCAGTAATGCTGTATCTCTTCTGAAATATAGCCCTTGCACAGAATTTGGTTTATCTGAATCCTCTCCAGCTATTTTTGAATCCAGAAATGCACATATATCTTAGAAAGGCTATTAAGTAGATATATTAACCAGTAATTTGAAGAATCATTTCTGTCCCCATTTTAATAAATTGAACAAACAGTACTTCATTTTCAATCTGTTCAGTTCTCTGTTAGCCAGTGAGGTTGATAAAAGTAAACAGTCCAGTGAAAACTGAGAGTCATCATTGAGCTATTATCTGAATGGCTTAGGTAATAACAAATCCTCTGGTGCTCCTTTAAACTGCAAACACATGATTAATTTATGAATCTCTCAAGAAGAGACAGGGGCTATGGAGAAAGTTCTGTGAGTGGGCAATGCCTTCTGATAAAGTCACTTGAGAATAAAAATAGTGAAATAAGCAATTGCTATTCAGAGGAGATTGTGTTTCATTTAACCCTCTACTAACCAAATTCCACAAAATACTATTTTGTTCTTTTTCTATTCATAGAATATTTCCAGCCCCAAGTGTTGCCATAAAGCCATACTACATTTCTGATTTTGCCCTTAACCTTTGGCAAGAGTTATACCATAGCATTTCACATTGTTCTCTGATTTCTGAAATTAACTTTTGAGGCATGGGGCAATTCCATGCTGGCTGATGTACCAGATTAAATGTACTAGGAGCCTCCCTTTCACATGCTGGTGTGGGACAGCAATGTGCAGAAGGGAGACTAATAGCCTGACTAGTCCAGTATACTAGCCAAGGTGAAATCACCCATGTGATTGAATCACCCACGTGTGTGAAACTGCCCATCTACTGTATTCTTTGCTACATTTGTGATCAAAGATGTTCATATACATCTTAAGTATCCATGGAATATGTCCAAAAGGTTTGTGTTTTCAATGCCCCTAATTCCTTAGATCTGTTGAAAAAAGGTACTTAAGAATTAATGAAACTGCAAGTAGAGGAAGAACAGTTTTCAGCTGTTTCAGTAGGACTGCATTTACACACAGTAAAATAAGAGAGAGCATTTCTGAAGTCACTTCCAGATTATTTAGATTCGCAGGTGAGTTTCATCACAAGCAAGTCTGTTTCCTCCTCCACGAACATTCTAGACTAAAAGTGATGGATTAGAGGGCCAATATGCAACTCAACAAGGCTATGTTAAAATGCTGCAGAGTACAGTGACCATAGGTGCAATGGAGCCGTGCTAATAGGCTGACCTGAAGAAGAAAAGCGGGTTTTAAAATTCTAGCTGAGTTTGCAGCTCCTCCCCCTCCTATTTGACTTTCTGTTACTGTATTTGAGCAATGGAAATGGCTTTAACAAGAATTTGTGTCGGTTTGCAATAAGAAACTAAGGCCGCATTCCCATTACAAGCTTAAAACGGTTTCAAAACAGTTTTGATCCTTGCAGTCCCCACGTCAGGTTGGCTTAACACACTTTCTGCATGTTAAATCACCCCAAAGCATTGTAAATGTTAACACTCATTTCAACAAGTCTCGCTCCGGTTCATGCATTTGAAATGTTTTACATTTCTGACTGTGGGAACAGTACCATTTTAGTGGGATGAGAATGCATGTTTAGGGTTTTCCTCCCTCAATAGCTTGCTTCCAATGATAGTGATTTCATTGTAAAAATCCACCCCTTACAGCAGTGGTTACACTGTAGCAATCCACCCACTTCACACCTGATAACAATGTTGCAATTCTGCGCAATTCTGGAAGTTCTGACCTTTAGAAAGGGAAAAGAAAGTAAAGCAGCTGTAGGTTCTGGGAGATGTGTGAATGTTTAAGGCTGTGGCTGTGGAGGTGAGGGGGTGAAGGGGGCTTGAGTTGCTGCTGCTGCTGTGTGCCCTGGGCAATGGGGAGAGGAGGGGAAAGAATCGCTGGCTGTCCGGTGCTGTTTTTCATCCATCCATGCAAGCGGCAGCCACCCAGCCAGGTTCTGTGAAGGGGTCCATTATGGGTGGCGCATTCACGCCAGGAGGAAGAGGGCAGTTCAGCCCCGAAAAGCGGCTTTTAGAAAGTAGCCACTTGAGTCCCCCCTTGAGTCATGTATGCCATGTATGATCCTCAGAATCCGGATCAAACGCGATTAAGTTGAAAGTAATGGGATCAGGCAAATTCGTGTTAGCATCCGGTTCTATTATTTCGGTTTAGGAAAACTGTTTTAAGCTTGTAATGGGAACCGGGACTAAGAGTAGCACAGACCTGTTACAATGTAACCTTTCTAGATTGGTTAGTAGTGCATCCCTGCTGTGATTTCACTGAACCTTGCTTTTTAGTATGAAACCCTTCTCTGTATCTTGACCCATCTTGACCTAAAGCCATGTTAATTTAAAAGGAGAGCTTAAATAATCTTGCTCAGTACCAAGCTGGTATGGAGACCTGCCATTAAGAATCCAAAATATCTTTTTGATTATGCTAATTTTCCAGGGCTTGTGTGACACCTTTGGTTGTATTTGGTCTGCCTTGCCAAAGATCTGTAACCTTTAGCCAAAGTGTAATCAAAGAGTTCCAAGAGCTACGTTACCTTCCATTGTACTCATTTTTCCCAACTTGTGACCACTCTGGTCCCTCTCCTAGATCCACCCTACTCCACCACAGCACAGAAACCTCTTATATTTATAGTTCTTACTTCCTTGGATAAAACCAGGTGACCATCCCTGAACGTTCACCCCTCCTAACCCTAATCCTCCAATTGGTAGGTCACCAAGTGAGACAGAATGCTGGACTAGATGGGTCATGGGCTGATCCCGCAGGGATCTTCTTATGTTCTTAGCTGTTTGAAGAACTCTGAGAACTCTATATAAACAGTCCTGTGAATTCCCCTACTTCAGTTCTGAAGGCAGAGGAAGACCTCCTTCCCCCCTGTTAGAATCACAGTGAGTAAATGCCCAACCACAATTTGATGGGCAAGAGAGACACCACCATCACCACCACCACCACCACCACCCCGATGTGACTTGATTGGCTCCAATTTTGAGAATGGAAGGTAGAGGCTCCCTCTCCTCTGAGTCGAAGGAGGAAGAAAAATGTTATACTCTGGTCTCAGAGGCACACCTGATTCTGCCATGGAGGGGAGAAAGCCTCCCACACCTGTCAAATTGTAGCTGGGGGTTTCCTTGCTGTGGTTTTGACAGGCAAGGGCACCTGGCCGCATGCAGAAAACATACTGCTGCTTTAAGAGAAACAATTTCTTCTCTAAGTTGTCATGCAGAAACTGCCTTTTTCTTGGAATGGGGTATCTGGACTGGTGTTGGTGCTAGGAAGGCTTCAGGCATGGCAACTGAGTGCTGCAGCTTTGGCCCAATGCTAGATGTTCTCTAAGGTGCCCGTGCTGCACTCCCTTTCAATGCAGGTTCCTTTACTCCATGGACTTGCAATGGAAACCTTTCCCCATTTAAGTTAATGTTTTTGTGTCCAAATAGGGCCCATCTACCGTAATGTATGTCAGTGGCAGTTTTTGCCACCATTCACTGAAGTCTATTGCTCCTCTTACGCAGATTCTTCATATGTGGTATTTTGCTGGAACAGAACCCTTACGTTAGAGTACTGAATATGTTAGACGTAGTGAATTTCAAAGACATATGCACATAATTCAATAAGATTTCACTTCCGGTTAGGCCTGTCTGTGAATATTCATCATATTTGCAATTCGTATGAATTTGAACTCTGCTTTCTTATTAATACTTTAGACAATTTAAAAATGAAATTTCTTCAGTTAGAGAAATAAGCAAAACAGAGGACATTTAAACAAGGATTCTGAATTGTGTTCAAGCACTTATATATTCCTGAAAATTGGATGGGCACCTTTCATCTCCTGTATACTTGAGGATATACTTTGGGTGATAGATACACGCATTCTATGAAAACTTGTGAATGAGCGTTACATTAATTACCTATTCATTTTCAAATGTTTTAAAACTGCTTCTTGGGAAATATAGTTAGGCAAATATTTCTTCTGTTTACTTTCTATAGCTCTTTCTGCACTGGGCCTTATTCCAGATTATATCCTGGAATAGGGTTCTGCCATCCACATGGTGATGCATATTATAGCTGGTCCTGCCCACAAAAAAGGTCCAATTAGCAGTGTTGCTACAGTGGAGATAATCAGCTAATGGATAGTAAAGTGTTCCTCACTGAAGCTTTCCCCTCATAATTATAAATTAGGATATTCTAGCTGTAAATTTAACATGTACAGTAATCATTATTGTGTGAATTCCTAAGAAAAATAGGGAAAGGGACAATCCACATGCTGACACGTGAATTAACAAATTCAACATGAAGTCATCCATTTTGGGAGAATTAGGCTCCATGCATACATATATAGCAAAAAAGAGCAGTTCAGAAGTACCTAAGAGACAGCAACGTGTGGCACCTGTGTTCTCATCCCTTGTCCAATCCATCTTTTCTAGCCTGGCTTGTGAACAGTTCCACCAGCAAACCATCTCTAAGGGTGCATTCAGACACATGATTAGGGGTGCCTTTGAGGTGAATTTGAGACTTTATGGACAAACATGAAACATAACACTTTGCCTCATCCCAAAGTGTCCTTGCATTTTCTTCTTTCACAGATGTGATTTCTCCACTCTTTGGGTGATTTGCAGTTTGGGGCAGATGGGATGGCTTCTGTAACCAATACAAAGGCTTCTGTGACCAATACAGAGGCTTGGAGCCTGGAAAGAGCAGGCTGACCAATCAACGCCCTGGAAAAACAGGCCAGTAACAGCCAGTGAGACACAAGGAAGAGAAACAAGGTAGGAGGCTTCTTTTTAGGTGCTTTTTTAAAAATCTGTGTGACACAGTTTTTTTCGTGCGTCCACAGATGGGATGATGATCACACCGTAAACTGTCTCTACAATGCCTCAGAAATTTACTGCATGTGAACATAGCCTTAGACTTCAAAGATGGAGCATCACCCCTGACATTTACACATAGGAGAACAAATATCATTCAGGTTCCAAGCTGGCATAATAAACACAAGGTCACATTTATCTTAAAGTCTCCCTTTTAACACAAGGAATGGGAACTGAAAGAGAAGGAAATACTTTTATTTGGTTTTCCAAACATGCAAGGGTCAAAGCATGAAGTTATAACTGTTTCTAAGAGCATATTTGTGAAGTATCTCCGTGGAGTTTTAAGCCTATCATACAACAGCCACGTCACAGAACTACAGTTTCGGATATGCAGATACTACAACTTCTAACTTTTTTCATTCAGTTCTTTGCTATCTTGTAAGGCATTAATGCAGTTCTTGACAGTAATGGAGGGGGGAGCAGGGGGTAAGGGATGCCAAGGAGAGCCTCGGGGTCGTTCTGCATTTGCTGCCAAAAAGTGGATCTAAATAGATCCGCTTTTTGGCAATCTGTCCTCCTGAAGACCTGTTACTGTTTGTGACGGATCGGAGGGACCCCTGCGCATCCATACACGCACGGGGAGGATGGATTCCAGAGGACAGATTGGAGTGGGTGCTGTGCGTCTCCTCCCCTGGCTGTATGGGGAAGCATCCTGCTTCCGCACACATCCAGGGAGAAGTGATGTATGTACTGTAAGACCTGATTTTTCAGGTCTTACATTTAATCTGGATTTCGGCGGCAAAACTGGTTTAAAAAAATCAGTCTTGCACACTGAAATGCTGAAGCGCCCTCCGCAAAGGGTGCTAGAAAGCGTCTCCAATGCGGAAGGCATTTAAGGTAAGTGACTTTAATGTGCCTTTCAGGTGGGTTAAACCGATTTCCAGAGTCGTTGCAGAAACACCCTGGGATGCTCTTAACATCCTGAGGATTAGTGGTGAAGGGGAGTAAAAGCAAAGCCTACTCTGTACTGGTTCCCAGTCTTCTGATGTTCCCACAGTGGCAGCAAATCGGCATCACTCTGAAGCTTCCATTTTGGCATGGGAACTTCAAAGAGAAAGCCATTTGCCACTTCCATGGAGATGTCAAGAAATGCCTGTGAACCAGTATAGGATGGGAAATGGCTTCTGTCTTCTGCACTTCTGTTCATGAGCTCCCACTGCTGTGGACACTGAGACACCATAGACCACAGTAGGTAGATCTGAGCAGGCCTCATCTACGGCCATCCTGTCATTACTGAAACGCTGCCCATTAAATGAAATTAGGAGTCTACCATTTCTGTATATGATACATATACTACATTAATTTTGAAAGACTAATGATAAGCCAGTGTTTGCTTAGTTATTCTCAATAAAAGTAGGATTTTCTTGCTCTATATTTTCAGCTCTTGCACTTTCTACCTTAAAAAAAATCTCCATGGAGTCAACTACCATCTTTCATAGATTTAAAAATAATTTTCTGTCAAAATGACACATGGTGATATTTCATTCCCATCCTCCATATGTAGTCTCATATTTCTTTGGGTAACTGATACACAAGGTTTTTCTTCCATTCTGGCACATAACTGTCAAAAAGTTTGTGTTACAGCTTCTAAGAACAGAGGATTAAAACGTCATATAGACCTAGAGAGAAGAGCAGCTTAGAGACAGGATGACTCAGTGGAGTAAATCGTGGTCTTGGAATCAAGAGCTTGAGGAAGTGAGAAAAATAAAACAAGAACAGAGGAGAACAGAATAAGAAGAATTTTTTGACTGACTTTCAATATATTGAATTAAATAAGCTTATTCAGGTTGTAAGCTTTAAGGATCAGGTTTTAGGTTGCAACTATTATGGCATTAGTGTTCAGTTACTAGTGTCTCAACAGAATGGATTTGTCTGTTGATGAAGCCTCATGTGTGCTGATTAAAGATGTTTGCATGCGTATGCATTGCACACAAGATTGAGTTAGAAGGTGTATGACAGTTCAACCCGTCAAGATGAAATGCTGTATTGGTGTCTAAGATCAGAAACTGATTATATGAGGACCATTAAACTGAGTGTCAATTCTGTCAGGATAAAAACACTATTGTGGTGGTTCCTTTGGTTTGGAAGATGATGCTTGACCCATTGTGGATGGGCTAGCAGACATCCCAAAACATGGCTGCCAGGGTGTGATCAGACACACCTAAAGAGGACCCCTCTGTAAGAATTTGAGTCTGAACTGACAGACATGTTTTGCCAGCATTCACTTTATCCTGTCTCAGAGCCTCAGGAGGGTCACTTCATCATCATTTCGGATATCATACACAAAAGGAGTCTCTTTATGCCAGGTTGGTTGGAAAACTACATAAGCAAAGAGGCAGAGGTTTCCCACTATGAGGAAAACAGTACTAAATCAGTGGGTAGACGCATTGTCAGGGGAGGTAGTGCCTTGAGGTGAATGCAGGTTGCAGTGTGGCAAAATGAAGTAAATTCTCAGCCACATATTCATTCAGTTGTCTGTAAGGCAGTTTTTAATGTGTCTGGGAATGGGGAACTTTTTACTACAGGTGTAGTTTTTAAAAAGTCCGGTGTAATCACACCGTCAACAGTCCAAAGATGTTCATAGATTCATCTTTCTCCCTGAACTTTAGACTCTGGAAATGTAACTATGTTTTAGCTTATCTGTCCCCAAGAAAAGTGCAGGAGTGTTTCATGCTTGTTGCCATCTCCAAGAGAGCAGGGCTTATGTTATTTAAAAATTAAGAGATTATTCTAGGCTATTCTGGGTTAAAATGGTGGCCACTACAAAAAGATATCAGTTGCCAATGGTGGTGGCAGTTTCTCAAATTTGACTCAAATTCAGGCATATGATGTGCATTTAAACGAATGCAGAGGAGTGAAGCGCTGCCTTAATCTTAGGTGCTAGAGCAAGCAGAAGGAAGCAAGAAAGGAAAGACTATAGACCTCCTGATTTTGGAAAATGTTTGAAGAGCACTGAAATCTGCCCCTCCTCCTTCTCCTGACATGAGGCATTTCCGCACTGAATCGCGTTCGAAACGGAACGCGTTCAGGCGGAAAGCTTAAGCCAGCTTCGGGCGCTTTCCCCGTTCACACACAGACGCGCCAGAACGCGTGTAAACGCATTCCGGAGCGTCTGGGTGCGAATGCTCAAAGCGCCCGAAGCTGGCTTAGCCGGCAAACGCTGGCAAGGGGCGCGATGACAGCCGCGGAGGCAGATCGACAATCAGCTGTTTGACAAACAGCTGATTGTCAAAGCCGCGCGGCGTCGGAGGCGTGCCGGCAGCCGTTCGGGAGACAGAAGAAGCGCGAACGCTTCTTCTCCCGAACGGCTGCGGGCGGCTCGTCCGCGTTGGAACGCGTGTAGAGCACTTCGAAGTGCTCTACATTTCGAACGCGGAAAAGACAGCTGCGGACACGTCGGAACGCAAGCCGCGCGCGGGCAATGCGGATGACGTGTCCACAGCTGTCTTTTCCGCGTTCCGTTCAGCCCCGTGCGAAAACGTCTATGGTGCACTAGGATAGTTTTGAAAGCAACTAATTTCGTAGTTGTTGCATGTGTCCTCTGTGCTAGAAAAGGTGAATTAGAGAAGGGTTGGGACAATGAGGGCCACATGGCCCTCTGAGCTGAGGTGCCTCTTTTGTTATGTTTGAACACAGCCAGCAACATCTCATCAAGCATAGTGGGGAGCCTTTCCTTAAGTTTCTGTCAGACTAGATAAGTACCTCCCCCAAACTGGTTCCCAGTTGGAGATTAACCTGCAGGCTAGGGTTAAGAGAAAAACTGTCCAGCATGATCCCAGTAGTGAAGGAAGAGGAGCAGGAGTTGGCTTTTCTACCCCACTTTTCTCACCCTTTAAGGGGACTCAAAGCGGCTGACAAAGCTTCCTGTTCTTCTCACAACAGACACCCTGTGAGATACTTAGGGCTGTGAGAGCTCAGAAAGAGAGTTGTGACTAGGCAAGGTCACCCAGCTGGCTGCATGGAAGAGTATGAAATCAAACCCAGTGACAAGAAACTGGTAAACTCCTCTCATGCACTGCTGCACGGCTGCCTTTGGCTGAACTTTCACCTCACCTCAGCAAAAAAGGAGGGGAAGCAAGGCAAAGCACACTGGAGAACAGTGTGCATTTTTTTATACCCCTTGCTCAGGCCATCTTAGCTTTCTGAGTAAGCTAAAAGCACTTATCTCTGTAGCTTGTTAATGAGATGAGACCTATCATGATAGTGTAATAGCACCTTTTTACTGTTACTAAAACAGTGATATGGGTGGTGTGCTTTTTTCTCCATTATACTATGAGGAATTATGTAAACACAGTGCCAGTTTCTGTTACACATATGCCAGAGGTGTCCAGTTTAGACCTGTCTATCAGGAACCATCTTTTTCGTTTCCTTGTCTATGGTTGTTGAAACTGTGAAAAATTAGCCCCGCCATTGGCTGCTGTTCCCTTGTGCCTCCAGCCAATTGTGTTTGTTGTTGCTTGGCTGTAGCTCCTGCCCTTCTTCACTTCTCACAAGCTTTCCCTGCTGCCATTTTTTTCAGTGGATTATTCAGGGATGGGAGGGTCTTGTTTTTCTGGTGTTAGACATTTTGAGGGCAGGTTGTTTCTGACTTTCATCATGCAGTTGTGGCACGGAGTGGATTCGAAGTGGACTGAGAGCAGATTCAAAGTGAATTTAGGACAGATTTGACACATTCAGAATGGATTCATAAGGGATACATATTGAATACATGAGGGATTCATATGCAATTCCTAGTGGGGATTTGAATCAAATTTGTATTGAACATCCGCATCGAATTCAAATCCTCCCACATTCGAAGGGGACCTATTTGAACAAATACGAATTATCTTGCATTTGATTCAATGTGAATCAAACCCACCCAAAAAACATTCATGCACATCCCTACTCTGCTCTGCTCTCTTCATCGAGCTGATGGGCTGAACAAGAGTTCCCCAGCTACCTCTTCAAGGCACCTTTCCCCTTCCTGACGTAAATATTTGTTTCACCTTGACTCCTGAAAAGTGCACAAGTGCTAAAGGAAGAACTCTAAGGAATTCCTTTACTGCACTTTTGCCCTTCATAAGTCCTTGGAATCTGCTGTTTCTATATGTTGAGGGTGGCTTTTCTTTAGTGACATTTAAAGGCCTGCAACTGTAACTACTGGATTACACTATTTAGTATAGTTAGTAGCTGTTTTATTTGTGAGAAGTATTATCATTTCTTTGTGGATCCAGCACATTTAAAAAAAATAGAAATCTATTCTGTAAGACTAGATGGAAACATTTTGGTAATACAGTATTGCCTAATCCTATTACAGGTTATTTTGATAGTGATCTGTACCACCAAATTAGGTACATTGCTGCAAATAGTGTGCTCTACTGCACATAAAATACATTCTTTCTTGTCTTCAGGCAGCATCCCCAGTTCTAGGATACAGAAAGCAAATTCTTTATTGCATTAAATTTCCCAAAATATAACTGGACTTTATTTTGACCAGGGCTGCTTCACCATTGGCTTCCCATGCGCTGGATGGGGAAAATGCATTAGCAACTAACATGTGCTAGCATTTGCACTTGGGAATGCTAGTATATGTTAAACTAAGCCCCACGTGCCCAGAGACTTACCGGTGTCAAGGCCCGTGTCTGATTGCCAGCAGGGTGCCACCATCTTGGGATCAGAGCCCAGCATGCCGATGCCAGCAGCATGGCAACAATAACTCTCTATGCACATGCAGTTGTGCTGGGGTCATCTGAGGTGCCAGCATGTTAACACAGCACCTCAGATGACCCTCTCACCAGGAATGGTGCAAATAGTCATGGGCTGGATGGAAAAGATAAGGAATCGGACAGGAATGGTAAGGATTGGGTTGTGGCACCAATGTTAGTTGATGATAGATTAACATCTGGTAATGCAGGAGGCGTTTCTAGGTTGTAAATACATCGTGCAAGTGCAGGTGCCCAGATGTTAACCTTGTGTTGACTATGGAGCCAAGTGTGAAAACACCTGAGGCTTAACACACTGCCTTGAGTTTTGCTATAGTTTTCAAAGCGTTTTGTTTTTGTCTTGCTCAAACAAATGTGAAAACTGTTTAGCTACCTATACTAATCCTCAGTTTGTTTCAGAACAAATGCAAGGCAACAATCAGGAGTGCTAAGAGGAATTTTGAGGAACACATTGCTAAGAACATCAAGAAAAATAACAAGAACTTTTAAAAGTATATCAGAATTAGGAATCCAACCAGAAAAGCAGTTGGACCATTAGACAATAATGGACATAAGAGGATAATTAAAGAGGATATGAAGATTGCAGAGAAGCTAAATGAATTCTTTGTCTCTGTTTTTACTGGGGAAGACAAAGGGCATGTGCCTGCAGCTGAGTCAATCTTTTCAGGGAAGGAGTCAGAAGAATTAAATTAGATAAAGGTATCCAGGGAGGAAGTCCTTGTATGTCTTAATAAACTAAATGCTAACAAATAACCAGGAACAGATGGCATTCATCCAAGACATCTTAAAGAACTCAAATGTGAAATTGCTAAGCTTCCAGCCAAAATATATTATCTTTCCCTGATAGATAATGGAGGGTAGCAAAAGTAACACCAATCTTCAAAAAAGGATCCAGGGGTGGTCTAGGAAATTACAAACCAGTCAGCTTAACATCAGTTCCAGGAAAAGTGATGGAAACCATCATTAAAGATAAAATAACTGCACACACAGAGGAGCAAGCATTGCTGAAGGAAAATCACTCCAGCTTTTACAAAAGTAAATCATGCCTTACAAACTTGTTAGAATTCTTTGAGAGTATTAATAAGCAAGGGATAAACGTGACCCAGTGGCCAGTATTTATTTAGACTTCAAAGAGGCTTTTGACAAAGTCCTTCATCAAAAGTTCCTGAATCAATGCATCATTTATGGAATAAGCAGGCAAGTCCTAAATTTGGATCCATAACTGACTAAATGATGGGGAAACAGAGAGGAACAAGAAATGGCTAGTTCTCAGAGTGGAAAGAGGTGAAAAGTGGGGTGTCCCAAGATTCAGTATTAGGACCCATGCTGTTTAATTTATTCATAAATAAGCTAGAAGAAGGGTAGGTAGTAAAATAGCTAAGTTTGCTAATGACACAATTTTTCAGGGTAGTAAAAACTGAAAGTTTTTTTAAAAAAAATATTATTGTTGTTTTTGTTGTTACATTCTGCAAATTTACAGTATGTACACCTTACATTACAAAATTAGTAAAAACTGAAAGTGATTGCAAAGAGCTCCAAAGGGATATCTTGATATTGAGTGAGTGGGCAATGAAGTGGCAAGTGCACTTCAGTCTTAGCAAGTGCAAAGTGATGTATATTTGGACAAGAATCTCAATTGCATCTATAAACTGATGGGGCCTGAGCTTTCTGTGAGAGATCGGGGAGGAATCTTGACCCTATGGTGGACAGCTCAATGAAGTATCATTCCAGTGTGCAGCAGAAGTGGGGGGGGGGAAGCAAATTCAGTGCAAGCAGTAATTAGGAAAGGAGTAGAAAACAAGTTGGCAAGTGTCACTTGCCCTCTTTATAAATCTATGGTAAGGCCACATTTGGAATATTGTATTTAATTCCAGATACCAAACCCCCGAAATGGTATTATGGAACTTAATCAGAGAATCAATTTTATTGACAAGTCATTTGACCATATCAAAGTTACAAATAAAACCATGAAATGATGTAAATCATGCAACCATAAAATCTTAAATTAAAAAGAAAATAACATTGTAGTCATCTACCCCAGTCCACCTTACAGGGTACTGCATTTGGTTCAATAGGTAATAAATCAATTTATGTTCTGTGTTCCAATAATTCACATTTTGTAATAGGGGCTCAGACAAGTTATCCTAATTGTGGGATACAACTATGAAACAAACAAGATATGAAAAAGACCTTCAACTGCTGACATACCCCAGACACACATTTTTTCTTTCGAAGGCACCTAGTGGTAGTGGTATTTCTCATGCTTCACCATAGAGTCAATTAGTTCAAAACCTGCATGGGTGATTTGTTTCCTTAGCTGATGTGGCATTATATAACCTAAATATTTTTCGAGTTGGAAATAGGTTTGATTCATGCTAGCCATTTCAGTAATTTTAAATTAGAAAGGATAGCAATATCATTTTGTGCGCTACTATTCATCACACACTGATTGACGATCTCTCTAGCTGACTGGTTAATATGCTTTAGCACTTTGTAGCCTTAGGAGGATTGGTATGGACCAGTGCTCACCTCTCTGTGATCTAGATCTGCAGATCTACCTATCCAGATCTGTTGTTCCTCAGTGCAGAAAGAACCTGAGATGCCTTTCTCAGAGGTGATGAAGGTAACAATTGTGCCTTTTGCTGGCCTTCAGATGATTTGGGTGGAAGTTCTCATCTTCCCCAGCAAACACAGCCATAATGGTCTGTCTGGGGATGATGAAAAAACCGAGGTAAAGATTTTCAAACACAGGCAAAAGAAGATTTTCCTTCTACCTTTCACTTTGTCCCAGCAGACGACATGAAGAGTTTCAAGTCCTTTTGCACAGAGGACAAAAATAAAATCTTACCCTTTTGACTGTATCAAGCAGCATGCCTGGTACTGGAGGTGCTATTTTGAACACTGTAGATACGTAAGTTCTTTAGAGCAATGATTCACTCTATCTGGAATTAATGTGGCATTAGGAAAATCCATCCTCTTGTGGCAACCCTCTGTGGGCAGACTCCAGCTTCCATCAATGCAGTCAAAGGTCTGACAGGACCAAAATTATATTGTAGCAACATCTGAAGAACAAAATGTTGGATATCACTGCTTTAGGCTATTCAATTTCCTTCCAATAACTCAGACATTACTAAAATAGCAAATCACTTCTGACTTTATGCTGCCCATATGCTTGTGACTGAGTGACAGGTAAAAAACAAAAACAAATGAAAATAGCTACTTCCTCAGCCATCCTAATGTCACCAGCATAACAGTTAGTGAAAATCAATTTGCAGCTTCATCAAACAAGTGAACTTCTATGCTCTTACCAAAGTTGAACTCAGTGCTGTTGAATTCAGAAGAAACTCCTGCTTTATAACTATATTTTTTTCATTGAAAAACAAAACTTCACTCTATAGCACAGGGGCTTTTCAGAAAGGGGAAGCACAAGTATGCCCCAGCATGGGATATCACTATTGAACATATGTGCTTCCATCCTGGAAGCATCTCCACATGTGCTGGACCATCCCCCAGGCTGGACAGGGGTGGTTCACAAAAATGTGCTCCATAGCTAGAGTACAGCTGTGAGTGCACCTCTTCCAGGCAAACAGTACATAGGGCAGGATGATGTAGCCACAGTTGCATGCCATGTCACTTAGTCCCCATAACATTGTAATTTTCCAGGTTTATTCTTTTTTTAAAAGTAGTATACAATAATAGGTGAAAGTTTGTCAAAAATAAAGTAGCCTCCACCTGCCTTCCCCTTCTCCAAAATGAGCAGGTCAGCCTTTGTGGCTTTTTCATTATCCTTCATACTCTATTTCTTTCCAAGTAAGAGATTGCATTTATTATTCTTTCTGTGGTAACCCTCTGTTGGTAGAATCCAGCTTGAGCCAGTTTGGTCTAGTGGTTAGGGAGCCATACTCTTATCGGGGGACACCGGGTTTGATTCCACTTTCCTCCATGAAACCATCTGGGTGGCCCTGGGCTAGTCACAGCTCTCTTTTGAGCTCTCACAGCCCCACCTACCTCATAGGGTGTCTGTTGTGGGGAGAAGAGTAGAAAAACTTTGTCAGCCGCTTTGAGTCCCCTTAAATGGTTGAGAAAAGCAGGTTAGAAAAGCCAGCTCTTCTTCTTCTTCTTCTTCTATATCTGGTTTTCCCATTTTTTGAAGGTAGGTTGTAACTCTTGACCATACAAGTACAGTAATATCACATTTCCTACATATTTCATTCTTTTTTCCCTTATAAAGTCAAACATCATATATTCACCAATTTTTAGTTATTACTGCCTTGGTAGCCATTAATAATTGTTTAACAATATACCTATATTCTTTAGTTACAAGTCGGTCAAATTTGTAAAATAAATACATTTATTTTGACCATATTATCCTGGTTTGAATAATTTTATTAATCTCTTCACCAGTTTTCTTCCAGAATTTTCTTATGGATATGCAATCTCGCCATAAATGTAAATATATTCCTCTGTTCCCACATTTAAACCAACACTCTGAACTAAAGTTTGGAATCATATAGGAGAGCTGACAGGAGGTTCTATACCATTTATTGATAAATTTTATATGCAATTCTTTCATTCTATTGTTTTTAATAACTCCAGTTTCCTCAATATGGCTTTTGATATCCTGTTCCTCTATATCTACCTCCCATTGAGCTTGTAATGAACCCCTCATTTTTTCTCCATTTCTGTTAAATACCGATATATATTCCCCCAAAACCTTTCCCTCATCTCATCTGAGCTATAATTATCCTTTCAAATATTGTGTTTTGTTTCAATACTTAACTATTAACTCTATTATCATTTATAAACTGTATTATGCTCTGATTTTGCAGCCAACAGTTAATTCCTAGTTCTTGATTCTTGATTTAATTTAATCTAACTTATTCCCTTTCTCATCATAGAAATCTTTTTTATATCGTTTACTTTTCATTTTGTTTAATAAATCTCTAATTATCAGATTTTTATCATTAATAATTTCTATTGGGGCTAGGTTTAAAAAATTGTGGAATTATTATTTTTTACTTTTGTTCCATATATTCATTGTCACTGCCAATGGATCCTGATATCGATTTATATTTTTTTCTTTCTATGCTTACAAACAACACCTCTTTTCAATTTCAATCCAAATTCAAATCCATCTTTGAATCTGGAATGCTTTAAAGTACTCCTCCTCATGTGGGACTCCCCATCCACCTCCCCACTGGTGAGTGTATAAAATCATCTTTCTCTCTCTTGGCTTTTTACATCCAAACACGCACCTGGATATTTTTCTATCCCATTGTCTTAGAGTTTTTATAGGAAGTAACTCTGGAAGAACTTGAAATAAATATAGCAAATTGGGTATCATTTAAAAAACCCCAATTTTAAATAAAATGCTCATATTTTTCTTCTTCCATTCTGTGACTTGCTTATTTGTTTTTTTCAAGTGCCTGGTAAGTTTGGGATAAATCAGGCATTGCAAAGTGCAGACTCCCAATCCACCCCCATTTCATTTCCCTGGAATGATTCCCCAGGGAAACGAAGGTGTGAATTCCCCCACAGATTCCCCTTGCCTCCCACAACTTATACTTCAAACCTGTCCATTAATACCCAGCAGATGCAACATTCGCAAACCTGTAATTGAGAGAGGTAGAAATAAATACAAATATTTTCCATTGATATTTTTTCAAAGCTCTACCAGATAATTTTTCAGAGCTTGGAGTCTTGGACCCTGCTAATCATAGACCAGATTTACAATTTGATGAATCAGCCCCAGCAAGGGAGGGTTAACAAGCGGCCACACTGCTCCTTGGTGAACTAAGGCAAGGGCTGCCAGAGAACTGCACACATGTTCATCCTACACAGGGGTCATCTCAGTCAAAGTGAGGGGTTGTGAAAAAGGGGCTGTGAAAAGACAGCCATGCTGTTTCTCAGCATGTTGAGGCAAGGCCTATTGGAAAGCAGCATATGTTTTGCCTTTTTTCACTGGGGTCACCTCAGTCAGAGCGATCCCAGTGAGACCTGACAGAAAAGCAACAATACTGCTCCTCTGCATACCAAGGTAAGGCTCACCAAAGAACAGCATGCATTTTCACCACCCTGGGGTCAGCTCAGTCCTCCATTTCCTGGACTGGCTAGTATCAGCCCAGTCCACTACACCACCCATTGGCAGCTCAGGTTCCACCTCCACCTGTTGCTGTCTTGGCCTTCCACCTCCATCTGGGGCCCGCCACCTCCAGTCAGCTTTAAAAAAATGCACCTTTTTTGTTTTCTGTATGCCAACACACCCTGCAGAGTCAACGCCTTGAAAAAGTCCCAATGAAAGAACAACACCCCACTTCCAAAGTCTAGGCGTCCAAGAAATGGCAGTCTCAAGCTTGTTCAGGGCCAAGGTGACAAGTTAGAGGAGTTAGGGTCACGTGGAGCAAGATCTGACAGAAGATTGCTACAGTTCATTAAAAATTGTGTTTTAAGACAATCCTAGTCAACCACTGCTGCATACATTTGATACTTCATTCATAGGAGTGGGGGAACCTCATGACAATAAACAAACACTGCAATTCTAGTGGGACACTTCCTCTGCTCTAATAGAAGATCTTTTCTCATGGCCATTCTGCTCATACAGGCAACCATTATGTGCCATCAGCATTAAGAGTTCTTCTAGCAACACGACTGCAGTGAAGAAAGGACCGTGCCCTTCTTCACTGCTGGCTGGAACAGGATGATAGTAGTGGAAGAGTACATAAAGATTTTACTGTAGGCTTTGTGTGACTGATATTGAGTTCAAGAGAGACACTCACACACAGCTATTCGTATATATATTTTAATATTGGCCACTGAAGAAGACTTTTCTAGTCGAAACGCGTTTGGCCTATTTTTATCTATATTTTATCTATATTTTCTTTATTGCTTTGATTTTAATATACCTTTTGGCTGTGGCTTGTGGTTTACTTTTTATTCCACAATTGTTTTTCTTACAGTGAGTTTTTTAATTTTGGTGCTTTATATTATATTATTTGATTTAGTTCATTTATTATTTGCATTATCAGTGCATTTATTATTTGCATTATCAGTGGGGTCATTGTACCCTTTTAGTAAATATTACAAATATATATATATTTTTTGTGGTATAGAACCCAATTGTTTGTTTGGTCACTTTTGGCTTTGTGTGACTTTTCAGCTTTGCATACTTTTTAACCCATGCCTTTGCCTTTGCCTTGATCTCCCTGCTCTGTGCTCATTTCAGTTCCTAATACAAACAAACGTTAGAAATGTAAGGGACTTTGAAACTTGGAGGTCATCTTGCTCTTGGGACACATTTTCCTTATTGTTTCTATACATTCAAATAGTGCATTAACTTGACTGTCTTCTTTTGATGTTAATCCTGAAGCAAGTCTATAAGTAGTTTGCAGGTCTGAGATGGTGCTTAATGATACCGGGTTGGGACTTCTGTTACTTGCAATGGATGTGTGGCAAATTTCATTAATTCTATCATGCTGAAACTCATGCACAGCCATAAGTATGAAAGCAAATAAGAGAAGTGCCAGATGATAATTCTCAACTAGCATCTAAACCACCTCCCATGTTTCCAGGTGGTATAAATGCTCCTATTCACTGGTTCATCCGTAAGTTTCTGTTTCTGTCTTTGTGCACAAATTACAGTGTATGGCACAGACAGCACAAAATTGTATAGTATTATCAGTGAACAGTCATTTTCAAAATACCCTTTAATGAAGATTATGCTATAGGACTGTAATCCAGTTCCACATCCTCCAAATCATTTTGTGTTGGTGTGTGTGTGTGTGTGGGGGGAATCCTGGTTTTCTCAGGTAGAACTTGAACTTCTGGAAGGCATAATTTATGGGCAAAAGACAAAATGTTTTCCACTGCTGTGTGCAATAGCTTTAGAGGAGAAAAAAAAAAGCTTATGATTTTCAGGATAATATTTTTGGAACGTGATCTAAGCAGGTCTGTCTCTCATGGGAGTTCCCGGATGACTCCAACAGAATACAGTAGGTAATTCTCCTTGCAGTAAGCCACAACAACCGATAGAGGGTGCAAATCAAAAACTACAAATATTGTTGCTTGGACAATCTAGAGTACGGAACAATGCAACTGCATTAGCAGTAGGTTAAAATAGACCAGTAGCCCTGTTATTTCAAAATAATAGTTTTTAAAGCTTCCTCTAAAGATCTTGGCATCCTTGTTATTTAATACTAATATAGGACAATGCTTTGAATTTGGCTCAGCAGCCAGTTAGCAACTAAAATAGTCCTTTATGCATCTGCATTAGACTGAGTAACTTGTCTTCAGCATCTTATCCTTAGGACACAGGGTGGACAAGATGAAAATGCAAAATAATAATTAAACCATTTGACAATAGTAACATACACCTCTGGAACACTACAGCAACCCAGTCTAGAGGCCCTCATTCATTTGTCATCTAATGGATAAAAACCATAAGGCCTGGTCACACAAATCCAAAACAGGATGGCGTATTCATGAGTTCGAATTGAGATTGTACTAGCACTGATCATACCTGGATCAATATAGGTCAGTGATGGCGAACCTTTTGAGCTCGGTGTGTCAAAATTCACAAGAAAACCTAGCTTAACCCAGGTGCTGTGTCACATCTAGAAATATCCATCATTTTGTAATATTTGTAGCTCTAGTAAAAAAGTTATATTTTTGATATATGTATTTTATTAAAAGCAAAAACAACTAATTCTTTATATTAGTGACTTTTGTTGCTGAATTTCGTTTGCTAAATCTTCAGTTGAAAGTTGGCATTTCATACACTTCAAGAACAAGCAAGCACTACACGCCCAGGTGCCAGAGTGACCATGTGTGTCACCCAAAGGGGCTTGGTGTGTCATCTGTGACACACATGCCATAGGTTGGCCATCACTGACATAGGTGGTCCTCAGGCTGTCTCTGACTTGTTCACATATTTCTGCACAAATCAACCTGGGTTTGCTCCACAGAGCTCTTGGCTCTCCACCCTTTTGCTACATCAAATCTATCTTGTTTCTGATTAGATGCCATTCATGTCACTCAAGGGAGGCAAATGTGTGTGTTTGTGGTTCTGTTTTAAGCCTGCTCCCCTGCTTCCATGCCCCCCTTCCTTTTTTATGTGTTTTTCTTCTCCTTGCAATGATTTTTTTAAAAAATAACAAAAATAAATTTGTGTAAAAATGCTAGATAGAGGAACTAACACATAAATTGAGGAGAGAAAGGGAGGTGCCTCACAGACTCCATGCATGCCAACTGGCTGAAAGGAAAGACTTGACCCCACCCACCATGGTTCACCCTCATTTAGCCCATCCCCCAGCTCACACTTGTGGAAGAGAAGACAGCATGAAATTCCAGGATTGTCTAAGTCCCTGTCAGTTCTGTAAAAACAGGACTGCAGGTTAAGATGGTCTAAAGGATGTAGGCCTGCTTGGAAAATGACTTAAATAAAATTGTGAGTAACACGACCTAAAGACCAACTCAGATCAACCTAAAACACTTGTGTGACCAGGGCCATAGTCATGGTAGCAGAAGTTTATGCAGCACTTCTGTGAAGGTGAGTGGGAGGGAGTGGCACTTGAGTTGAGAACTTCCCTTTGATTTGTCAAATTGTTAGAGAACGTACCATGACTTTCTTCCTCATAACATTCCTTGGGTACTTGAAAAGTGCTGATTTAATCCTCCTGAGTCTTTTCTTCTGAAGCTAAAGATGCACCTAAGTCTTTTCTCATAGGTCCTAGGGCCCATCTACACTTAAATTTTAATTCAGCTACCGTAAACTTTCAAAGAGAGAGAACATATCAGCAAAGTGACACCTTTGGGTTAGATAACATGGAAAGAAAAGGGCCAGTCACTTCGTTGATGCATGCTCTCACTCTGATGGTGGACTGAAGCTGGATTAAAACTTAAGTGTAGATGGGCCCTTGATGTCCAATTCTGTGGATTATTTTCCTCCCATGGAATGTGTTCCAATGTATCTCAAGTGCAGTGACTGTAAATGGACACAGAATAAAATGGAATTTCACTCTGCAGATTTGGCAAATGTGGTCATATTGATTCAATTCCTGTTTGGTTTTTCTTTCTTTTTCTTTTTTTTTCACAGCCCCATCACATTTCTGATTCAAAGGGCTTACCCATACCTATGTATTATTGTGCAGATTTACCCAACAAAGCGCTGTATTTCACAAGCTTTGTAACATGATTTACGTGGCTTCTAGCTTTCTAGAGGCCATGAAAATTGTGCAAGGCATGTATGGGTTTTCCCCCCCACTGACTTCCCTTAATCGGATCTAAGATGGTCCAGATCTAAGGAATGGGTCCTTCAACTAATCTGGATCTAGTAGATCTGGATTAAGGAAAGTACCCAGTGCGTTTCCACAAGTGGTCTAGCACCCAATAGCAATGGGTGCTAGCTTGCTCACAGTGGAAACGCCCGAGCACCCATGTGGTGAATCCAGATCTACCCACTTGGGACACAGGTGATGGGGGTGCAATCTCTGTAGATGCTCTGTAGATTCTTTGACGATTCTTCAGAGTGGCTCCAGAGAATCTCTGGAGCTTTGCCATAAACTCCAAAGATTATCCAGAGAATCTCTGGAGCTTTGCCATAAACTCCAGAGATTTGCTGCAAACTCCAAAGGTCCTCCGGAGCCTTTGACAAAGGTCCATAGGAATGGCATTGCTCACATGTGGGGTCCTCTTCGACACCAGTGCTATTCTTTGGAGCTGGCTTCGGAGATTGTGCACAAGCTTTGGAGATTTGGGTTTGGGGGCATGCCCCCTTCCCATGGGTGTGTCCCCCTAGATCCCATTCCCCAATTGTGGTAAAAACAGGCTGCGTATAATCTGGATTTTATGCCTGAAACCCCATTGTAGACCCCTCTAATGGGGTCTACAGGAAATCCAGATTATAGGTCCTGAAGCACCCATATGATCTGATTTCCCTAGAACAGGTGGAAACAAATGTGGCTCTAATGGGGTCTGCAGTAAAAATGGGCTCTCCTGCTCTGAGCCTAATGGGTCCTTAATGGGTCCCTAATGGGTACTTAATGGGTACTTAGTGCTAGAGGAAAAACACCCTATGAAACACAACTTGTATACAAAATGGTAAGGACCTCACATAGACTTCCTGTGTTTTCTTGTGCACTCCCAGGGGAAATATCCCATTTTAAAGGACCACTATGCTGTGGTACCGCTACCCCTGAGACCTTTGGGTATAGACTAGATCCTAGATAGATAGATAGACAGATAGACAGATAGATAGATAGTTTTAAAAAAATCATCTACCTTTGAAATGATCAAACATGTAGAGAATTAGGGCTGCTGAAATGGGATTAGAAAGGATCATTTTTGAAAATCTGCCCTACTGGACTAGTTAGAATAATTTAGTTAAAACCAATCTGCAATTTTTATATACTTTATCCTTGCTTTTAAGTCATTCATTGCATAGCCATTTATTTTATTCTAGACATTTTGCAGCTGTTTGAGTGCTCATTTACTGTGAATAGTAAAGACTAACTTAACTTGCTGGATGCTCCTTAGTTATTTATTTACCTTTCCCCAACTTCTGCATATATTTAATTAAGTCTGATGTTCTTCCCTTTCTACCAGGATTGCTTCATATACCTTTCCCCAGACTTGCCTAACTGACAACTGGGGTTATGAAGTCAGTGCTAGATGGCCTTGCAGATACCACCTTCAGAACAATTACAACAGACCTTCTATACATGGGTTCTAATGATATCCAGTACGAAGATTTTAAAAGCGACATGGCCTCCAAGCTAGGATATTACCCACAGAAATTTCCTCTGTCTTCTTTCCGGGGTGACTTCCGAACAAAAATGACTGCAGGAGAAGATGCCATCCTGGGCGCGCAGCCACCAGAACACGGCAATCTTACAGATTTCTACAACAAGACCTTATCGTCCATCAAGGATAATGAGGAAAATATACAGTGCGGGGATAACTTCATGGATATGGAGTGCTTTATGATTCTGAACCCTAGCCAGCAGCTGGCTATTGCGGTACTGTCCCTTACCCTGGGTACTTTCACTGTTCTGGAAAATCTTCTGGTCTTGGTTGTCATACTACAGTCCCGAAGTCTTCGTTGCAGGCCTTCCTACCACTTTATCAGCAGCCTGGCTGTGGCCGATCTCCTGGGCAGTGTAATCTTCGTCTACAGCTTTGTCGACTTCCATGTTTTCCATCGGAAAGACAGTCCTAATGTATTCTTGTTCAAATTAGGTGGAGTTACGGCCTCGTTCACTGCCTCTGTTGGTAGTCTGTTCCTCACTGCAATAGACAGGTACATATCTATACACAGGCCCCTCTCTTACAAAAGGATTGTCACCAGACCAAAGGCTGTCGTAGCATTTTGCTTGATGTGGACCATTGCGATTGTCATTGCTGTCCTCCCTCTGCTTGGCTGGAACTGCAAAAAACTCAATTCTGTTTGTTCAGATATATTTCCCTTAATTGATGAAAACTATCTGTTGTTCTGGATTGGGGTCACAACTGTACTTTTGCTTTTTATTGTATATGCATATATGTACATACTTTGGAAAGCTCACAGCCATGCTGTTAGAATGCTCCAGCGTGGCACTCAAAAAAGCATCATCATCCACACTTCAGGGGATGGTAAAGTTCATCAGATCACTAGACCTGAACAAACACGTATGGACATCAGATTAGCCAAAACCTTAGTTCTCATTCTGGTGGTTCTGATCATCTGCTGGGGTCCTCTTCTTGCAATTATGGTCTACGATGTCTTTGGGAAGATGAACAAGCTTGTCAAAACTATATTTGCCTTCTGTAGCATGCTCTGTCTGCTGAATTCGACCGTGAATCCCATTATCTACGCTCTCAGGAGCAAGGACTTGAGACATGCATTCAGGAGCATGTTTCCTCCTTGTGAAGGGAACGCACAGCCTCTTGATAACAGCTTGGAGTCTGATTGCCAGCACAGACATGCTAACAATCCAGGTAATGTCCATAAGGCTGCTGAAAGGTGTATTAAAAACACGGTTAAGATTGCCAAAGTGACCATGTCTGTCTCCTCAGATACCACTGCAGAGGCATTGTAAAAGAAAGACCTCTCACTCTCATGAGAGAACAAAGCAAAGCAAAGCAAGAGAAATTCATTATTTGTTTCCTCAGATGTACTGTTTTTAAGTTTATCATTTTTTAAAAAAGTGACTGTTTTTATGAGTCTTAAGCAGTAGTCCCTTAAATAAGGTTTCAACCTGTGTTTTTAAAAGCAGAGTTCTCATTGGCAAAATTGATTGGTGATTGGTGATTGATTGGTTGGTTGGTTGGTTGGTAGTGGCTAATGTCATCATATTTTTTAAAAGTCATATTAAAAAACATCATTGAAAAAAATGACCTTAAAAAAAATAATTGAAAACACAAATATGTATAGCAGCTTAATCGAAACAGAAAAATTATACGATTTGTAATTGTAGTTTTGTTTCTAGTGTGGTATATCTTAATTGTCTGTAAGTAGGTTTTCATGCTCCACCCTGCCCCACCAGTGGCATACTGGATTGTAGAAGTTTTGTACTATGTCTTGTGAAATGTATGATGTTCTACTGTATGTTGCTTATATTTGTCTAACCAAAGTGATTAGATAGACTTGTGTGGATGTAAAGTAAAGTATGTGATGATGTAAAACCCTCCCTCTGTCATGAAGGAAAAAAAAAACTTCTGATATTTTGATGAATTCCTATAAGATATTTTGAAAATCTTACATTCTTAGTGGTTTTTAGTGAACTTAAAAGGAAAGGCTTTGCATTTCTTCTGCTCACATCTGAAATCCCTATTAAATTAATCATTAAATGTAAATATGGAAAGAACAGCAAAAAAGGAACATTAGACTACCTTTGTAAAATAAAAACCTGGTACAGAATAAAAAACACCATTCTTAAAGGGCCATCGAGTTGGATACCAACATGGCCATAAAGCAACTGTTTTCATGGGTTAGTTACCAACACTGGATTTCTGAAGGTGACCTGTGTTTGGTTCAATGTATAAAGATATCACTGTGATGTTTACTTGAAATGTGTTGCTTTCCCAAGTCTCAGGTTTTGATAGAATTTGAACCTGAGATACAACAGTCTTCAGCAACAAGAGGATAAAGTGTAAGTTTTAGACATTTAAAACGTTCTATATGTATATATAATTAAGTAATATCTATGTGTTCCTGTATATTGTGTAAGTGTTCTAAGTGTGGGTTGCATTCATATTACTAAGATAAGAAATTGTGACCAATGTTTCTTTTGTACTTCTTGTTGCATTAATTGCACATGAATTTTGTTTCTAAAAATGAGTTCTTCCAGCAAAATCTGTGGTAACAACAATACAGCTTGTATCATTCTAAGCTCACACAGGCCAAAAATCAATATGAAAATGAAAGAAAAAGTATATGAAACAATAGTGCCATAGCAAAAGATAGCTTTTATTGTGTATTTAGCCACAGTTGCTAACAAGAGTGCATGAATATTGCTATGAATATATATACAAAGCACAGGCATTTTAAGTATTAAAATTATGCCACCAGGGTTGCAAAAGGAAAAAAAGGTTTTGGCTTGGCACAATCTAACACCCTTTCCTCATGTGGCGTCATTCTGTAATATATCTCAGGAAAGGGGTTTGTTGTCTGCATGCTAATGTAGGCTATGGCAAGTGGATAGTAGGCCTTTATTCCAGGATATATTACAGAATAAGTCCAAGTATGGAAAGGTCATACATCTCTGCTTTTTGTCATCAGATTTTAAGAGTACAGGAGATGGGAATTAACAGAGTATCTGAAACGAAAAGAAGTATGCTCCCTTTATTATCAATGGCTACTAGAATGGATGCCTAGTTATTGGAGAGGCAGGCAGGTGAGAGTTTTGCTTTCATCTTCTTTTTGAGAATGCACAGAAGCAAATAGTTGGCCATTATGTGAGACGAGATGCTAGACTAGATGGGCTGTGGCCTGTTCCAGCAGGATTCCTCTTGTGTTGTTATATTCTCATATGTTCTTATTAAAAAGAGGTCAGTCTGTTCCAGTAAAGGTGCTTTACAATGATGTAGTCTGCAGGAGCATGCAGACAGAAGGCCCTTATTCTGGGATATAATCCAAAATGCCCCTGCAGAAAGGGCCTTGATGTGATTATTGAATGCTGGTCAATTAAACAAGGGGAGAAATGAATGAGTACTGGATTCTACTCTTTGGCACTTTCTGTACTTGCTGCCCTTAATCCGAATTAGCTTGATTCAGATCAACTGCAGGCAGAGCCATGTGCATTATACAGGCTGTATGGCAGCAAATGCATTCTGAGTGATGCAATGAAGATATCTAAGTCCTGTTCCATATCAGTGGATGCAATCTAATGGTGGAAGGACCTCCCACACCTAATGAGTTTGGCTCACATCCCTGTTGATCAAATGTTGAATCCTGATAGTGGTGGCAGATGTCATTGTCATCAACACAGCCATTGTTCCAAAGGAACTGTGAAGGCATCTTTTGCCATCACAATGCATGTTCTTTGATGCCATGCCCCCACAATCTTCCTAGGGGTTTTTTCCAGTGACCTCCTTTAATCTGGATCTAAGATGATCCAGATCTAAGGAATGGGTCCTTCAGCTAATCCAGACCTAGTAGATCTGGATTAAGGGAGGTGCCCAGTGTGTCCCCATGGGAGATGCAGCATCCAAATAGCATTGGGTGCTAGCCTGCCTGCAGTGGAAACGCCAGAGCGTCCATGTGGCGAATCTGGATTGACCCACATGTCACACCACTTTTTTTGCGGGGACAGGGGATGCAATCTCCATAGATGGTCCAGAGATTCTTCAGAGATTCTCTGGAGCAGCTGGAGAGAATCTCTGGATCTTTGCCATAAACTCTGGAGATTCTCTGGAGCAATGTGCCACAAACTTCAAAGATTCTCTGGAGCCTTTGGCAAAGGTCCACAGGATTGGAATTGCTCTCGTGTGGTGTCCTCTTTGGAGCCTGTGCTATTCTTTATTGCTGGCTTCAGAGCCAGCTTTGGAGCCGGCTTTGGACATTATGCACAGGCTTTGGAACTTTGGGTTTCGGGGCACCCCTTCATGGGTGTACCCCCCAGGAGCACCCCCATAGACCCCATTGCCTGATTGTGGTGAAAACATGCTCTGTATAATCCAGATTTGATGCCAGAAGACCCTATTGTAGAAAGGGGTCTACAGGAAATCTGGATTATAGGTCCTAGAACTCATTCCGGATTTCCCTAGAACTGGTGGAAATAAAGTGGCTCTAATGGGGTCTGCAGTGGAAATGGGGTCTTTCTGCTCTGAGCCTAATGGGTCCTTAATGGGTTTCTATTGGGTACTTAATGGATACTTAGTGCTAGTGGACCCCCCCCCCCCAGTCTCATTCTACATGTGGATACCCCTTCCTTGATCCGGATCAGATGGCACTAGTACAGATGTGGTATGGATTTATCAGGTCTACCACTAATTTAGATTATGGTGCCCTTAGTATGGATCTGATCTGGATTACCACTAATCCCATGCAGACAATGTGGATTAAGAGGCTCCTTGATCCAGATTACCATGTAAGTACCCTCTAACTGCAGTTGTGTCCAGCAATGACCCACGTTGTACATTGTGAACTGCAGTAATTGCTACAGTCAGCTGGATGTTTAGCCTTGAATTTGGTGCACTGTCTGCTTATAGGGAGACCTCCTTTTGTTTTCTTTGCAAGGGCTTCTCCCCACTCTTGCTATGTGCCTGATCTGAATTTTAAGCTTATGAGAAAATGCAAAAATACTGTAATAATAATTTAAAATAACCACAAAAGTGATGGTGGTCATTCTGGCTTTTGGCCCAGAATAACCAGAGTTAGTCACCAGAGTTGTGGAACAATTTTCTTTCCACATCCACAGCACATGCATGGAAGTACCACTGCTGCAGACACTTGAAAGTAGCAGGAGAGCTGTTCCACTTGCTTATACATGATATTTAGTCCTTGGAATGTTTGCATGTTGCCTAATGAAATGGTTTTATCATACCATTCCAATGTAGCAAAGATCAGGTGCAGGGAGATCCATCTGCACTTCAAGTGCTGGTGTACTCCCCAACTGAACCATCAGCACTCGAAGTGCAAATGGTCTGGCCCAACCAGCTGCAGCAACATCCATCTTGCCTGGGTGACTGGCCCAGAGTATGCAATGGCATAGCCACAGACCCATCAACCCACTCACTTCCAGTGCTTGCACCAGGAAGAGTGTATGAACACTACATCAGGGAGCTTACTAGCTGCTTCTGGTGAAACTGGACAAGTTTTTACTTGTGCAGAGCTAATGACGATCAGGGCAGCTGAGGGAGCTCTTGAATGCTCTGGGGTAGTGGCAGTGGGGTGGGGTGTGGACACACTGCCCCAGGAGCAGCTGGAGCCACTCCTTCATGGTAAGTGCAAACAGGCCCCATGTGTCTGATTATTCAAGGAGTGGAATTTCTCTAACATAAGTCAATACACAATTTTCCTAGTGCATGCATGGTGAGGGAACAAAGAGGAAGATACTAACAATAACAACAAAGTTTCTGTTCTTCTGTTGTTTTGGACTACAACACTAATCACTATCTGGCATTGCTATGCAGTCTGTGGCAGACGAAACTTGTGATCCAAAACACGTGAAAAGCAACAGAATTCCTAAGGCTGTTTGGAAAGCCCAAAGGCAGGTGCTACTTTTATAGTGAACTGGATGAAGACCTGTGTAGTTTGAAGCAACTTCACTTCTTTGCCAAAATGTAATTTTGGAAAAACAAACTCAAAATACAATGAGAAGAGACTTTAGGAGCCATTTTTGAAACTGCATTCTTGTGATTTTAATGCAATTTGTATCTGTTTCTCTTTGTGTATCTATGTGATTTATTTTTTGGAAAAAAAAATT
The DNA here is from genome assembly GCA_023333525.1 of Aspidoscelis tigris stejnegeri. Taxonomy (NCBI): domain Eukaryota; kingdom Metazoa; phylum Chordata; class Lepidosauria; order Squamata; family Teiidae; genus Aspidoscelis; species Aspidoscelis tigris. The sequence continues at coordinate 102,932,671 of JALMGA010000001.1, forward strand.
ACGGGACAATGGGGCTGTCTTGGCACTAAACATGGTGCTTATTGATATATTCAGAAACAACTTTCTGTGAAATGTATTCATGAGTATATTTCATTTAGATGCTAGTATGTGAGTTTAAAAAGTCATTTTACTTGTGTGTGAGATGTCCTAACACAATTTTTCCACTGATTTATAAAGTCTTTACAACTCAAATGCAAATTATAACTGCTATTAGAATGCTGTTAAAATTAGCACTATATAAGCCATGCTTTAGAGCAGTTAACACCATAAAGATGCTTAAACGGGAATGTATATTTCAGTCAGAGGACTATACACATTTCTCTCATTTTCTCATTTTTTAATTTAGAATTTTAAATTAAATCCATGAACAATAAATACACACTCATGTCCTCAAGTTACAGAGAACAGTGCCACCAATCTTAACTACACTCAACAAATCCATATTATGCTTTGGACTAAAATATCTTCAAGCATATTTTTTTGTCCATTCTGGAGAATGATGGAGCACCCATTTTATTTTATTTTACACATATTCTTAAGACACCATGTTCTGTTCCTGGGACAATCAGGCATACTGTACCTCACTTTAGTCCTTTGTCTGTGTGTTTTTTGGTTTGGTTTGGTTTTTAGGCAAGGACTGAAGTTAGCATTGTGAGAGGAATTGTCTGTTCCAGACCAGAACTTCACATGCTGTAGTGCACGCATATGGCCTTTGTGGAGAATTTGGGTGATTCCTCATTGGCTGGTATACCAGAGCAGCAAGCATACTAGGAACCCCCCTTCTGCATGTTGGTATGGTCTAAGGGAGGCATCAGGCAGAACCTTCCTTAGACCATGCCATTGTGCAAAAGGGAGTTTCTTAATATGCTTGCTAGTCTGCTATACCAGCCAGAGTAGAATTGCCCTTGGTTTCCAATGCAGAGGGGCACATGTGCATAGCTCTGTATTCGTGCACTGAGGTATCCATGTCTGTGTAGAATCACCACAGTGGTGTGTTACATGTCCTAATAACAGTAAGGAAGATAAAATACGTGTCCAATTGCTAATATGCTTTAGCTATAGATGTTTAAATGCAGCAACAACCAGTGAAATGTGGCAGAAACTAATCACTGATAATCAATGCCAACAACCAAGAGGGAGGCAATTCCCCCATCTAACTGCTGGGTAGCTGATGCAAGCAGCCAAAACAGGGCAGTTCAAGAAATATTGTGAACTTTACATGACTACCAGTGCCAAGAATTAGCCAGTATTTCTGGCCTACAGCCATGCTGGGCACCAGTGACCACTAACCAGAAGCCCTTTGTATATGGTTGTACATACAGTCTCACCAACTGATTCTTAAGGATTCTCCCCCTCCCTCCACGCCTCCCTCTTTGTTGCTAGTTGCTATCTGTATTCTGCCACTGAACACAACTGCCTATAGTGTATAAGGGACTGTGAGCCTTTGCTCATTCCAGTGTTTTTGGATTTTAAATCCTATTAGCTGCAGACCAAGGATGATGGGAATTGTGGGCCAACAATATCTAGAGATCTACCACTTTCTCAGTCCTGGTCTGCATTTTCCCAAGGCAGTGTTTCTCAGTTACTCAAAAGCGGTGGACAAATAGTGGAATTATCACCATCCGACATGCACCTTGAAGCATCTTCTAGTGGGTCACTTTCTAGAAGCAGGGCATGCCACTACATGAGTTTTACTCTGAGATCCCAGGGTAATTCTGGTGTAACCTGTGCAGGGGGTTTTATTTGCTGAGGACTGGCTGCTATCCTAAGGACGTTTCTGCAGATCAGAAGTGGAGGATCTGTGGGTCCATCAGCTCTAGGCAGCACAAGCAATGGAGGTGGAAGTTATATAAATCTTCACATCTGCTATAGATAACTTTCTATCCACTTACCCATGTTCCATGGGGAATAGTGTTACAGATTTTATGCATACTGTTTCATAGTCCATAGCTTGCTGTTCAATAGTTCTATGTAAAATGTTATGTATATCTCTACCAGAGACCATTTGTGTTATGTGGACATTAAGGTTCCCAGCTGTCTTGATGTATATTTGTATATTACCTCCTTGATGCTGTGCAATCACTATTGATTTCTTCTTCTTGCACTGATTAAAATGCCTCTTGTACGATAATAAAACCTTTCCTGTGGTGATACAGAGATGAATGAATGTATGTAAATAAAACTGGGGGGGGGAGGCTTTAACTGTGCTAGACAACAACTGAGTTGCTGTGACATTGGAACACGTTCCAGGGATGCTGTGTCAGAGAAAGGAAAGTCTTTCCTTGTAATAATATGAAATAGCAAAATTGAATTTTGGTAGCTTTTTATTTCCATTGTTTCCAAGTGGAGAGACTCTCTCTTTTAATGTCTGTAAATCTAACATCATTACTTTCACTTTGAAGTATATTGTATTGTTAGATGTTTGTTTGAGCTGGTAGCATCCTTGCTATTGCTGCAATATGTTTCTCTTGGCAACTTGTATATTACTTTGTACACAGTACTGGTAATACTGTCATTAAAAGTAGCTTCTATCATTAAACGAGCAGAATAGTATTTCTGTAATATCACCAATGTAATATGACCATGCCATTTTATTTCTCAAGTGTAATTAAACTGCTATTTATTCAGAGTCAAAGTGTCCTCTTTTTCTGAGTCTGAAACAACAGTATTCGTGCACTGTCATGTAATAACCCTGGGGAACTTTCCATGTTTACATGCCTCCTTTTATATCCTGTGTGTCTTTTTTTTCTGCCTCTGTGGTAATGAAAACAAAACAAAACAAAATTTCTTCAAAAACTTATTAAGGTATTTTATCTCACCTTTCTCTCTCTACAGATATGAACATGATTTTAAGGTAGAAAAAAAATCTTCTATACTGGAAAGGCAAGATGACAATTCAATCACAGCAAACCTGTCATTGTATAAAGATGAGTCTGCCTTAGACCCTTTCTGCACTGGGTTTTAATCTGGATTATATCTTAAAATAGGGACCTGCCATCTGCATGCTAGTGCAGAATGTAGAGGCCCTAAGCAGAATAAGGCACACTTGCAGAAATGGCCCTTCACACCCGTACATCCTACTTCTTTGAGTTTTGGTGATGTTCAAAACTTTGCTCTCCCATCCCATTGTAATTATTCTTACATCTCACAAACAGCAATAGGATGTGCAGGACACATCTGCAAAAGCAGATACACTATTTTCACAAGGCTAAGGCAGTTTTCAGTTGTAATTGTTGTTTCGCATGCTCATTTAGATCTTAGTGTCATTTCACATTGATTTGTTTTAAAGGCCCAGAGAACTGGCTTAATTTTACATGGCTCTGATTTATTCAAAGGCACAGAGATCAGTGATCTTTTGTGCACCCATCTGGTCTACGTAGTACTCATCATATTCCCTATTCTGCCAACTAGGCCCAACTAGCTATTTTGTACCAGTCAGTATAATTACTGTTCATTATCATTCCAAATCAATCCCTAACCAGCCTGATTCCCCCACCTCCTTACTTTGAAATTGACAGAATCCCAAAACTTCTTCCATAGTGCAGTAGTACAGTGATGATATTACAGTTCTGAGTTTTCTGCAACTTAAGGCTCTATCCACATGGTGAAATTCTGCAGACTTCTAGGGTCTGAGGGGACCCTACTTCCACCTACTTTTAATTCCCAAGGATATTGGAGGAATGACAGTTGCATGATGAAAATGGCATCAGTTCTACTCTAAACACTTTAATTACTCCGTGGATGCTATGGAAATGTGCACAGTCACCATGGGACAGGTGTATGGCCAGCAATGCAGCCACAGGAGATCGAATCTTTGGTGGGACGTCCACCAGCATTTCAAGGCAGCAATGATAATTATAGTTGCATTGGGTTGTGTGTGTGCAGCAAAGTTCCACTGCCGCAGTTTTTCCCAAAGACTTCAGAATGGCTGATTTTTACCAGGGCCAGACTCACATGCCAGTGTGGATGGAGCCTTAGGGCCTTTCTGCACTTACCTTAGATCTGGACCACTTCACACCATAGTCCTCTTCTAGGTATCTCTAGAAGCCATTCATTTAGCCTCGCTGCTATCTTCATGTCCTCTATAAGTATCCTCTTCTGTCCATTGTCACCTAATGGTCCAACTGCTTTCCCGGCTGGATTCCTATTTGAGATGTACTTAAATAAGCTTGATGTTTTCTAGCAATGTGCTTTTCAAAATTCCTCTTAGCATTTTTGATTCCTGCTTTGCATTTGTTCTGCCAGAATTTATGTTCCTTCCTGCTCTTCTCATTAGGACAAGCCTTTAATTTTCTAAGTGAACTTTTCCTGCTATTAATGATTATTGAGTAACTGAGAAACCTAACCCAGAATACATTGTCTCATGCAGATGGAGTGTATCAGAAGGGACAGAGCCTCTTTAGTCCACACCAGTGAGCAAAACTTTCAGCCATATGCCTTCTGTCTTCATCAGTTAAAGCAGAGGCCAAGAATTTATTTGGTTTCTCTACAATCTCCAGGTCCTTATTCAAAAAAGGATCCAGGGATGATCAAGAAAATTACAGACCAGTCAACTTAATATCAGTCCCAGGTAAAGCGATGGGAACAATCACTGAAGAAAAAATTAGTATGCACATTGAGCAAGGATTGTTGAAGGAAAATCAGCATGGTTTCATGCCTTACTAACTTGCTAGAATTCTCTGAGATGGTTATAAACCACTTGTATAATGGTGATCCAGATGACATTGTCTGTCTGCGCTTTCAGAAGGCTATTGACAAAGTCCCTCATCAAAGGCTCCTGAATAAGAGGTCATGTCCAGTCCTGGATTGGTAACTGGCTAAGGAACAGGAAATAATAATAAATGAACAATTCTCAGAGTGGAGAGAAGTAAAATGTGAGGTCTCCCAAGGTTCAGTATTGACCTGTGCTTTTTAATCTATTCATAAATGATCTAGAAATAGGATTATGTAGTGAGATAGCAAAGTTGCTGACGACACTAAATCATCCAGGGAATTAAAAACTGAAAGAGATTGTGGGCAGCCAAGCAGCAAACGCTCTTCAGTCCTAATTAGTGCAAATGCTCTTCAGCCCTAATTAGAGGCAAATAATCCAAATTACACCTATAAACTGTTGCAGACTGAGCTTTCTATGACAGACTAGGAAAGGGATCTTGGGGTTATGGTGGACAGCTCAATGAAGGTGTCAATCCTGTATGCAGCAGCAGTGGAAAAAATAAAAAGAAAAGAAGCAAGTGTTAGGGGTAATTGGGAAGGCAACAGAAATAAGTCAGCATGCATCACTGTGCTTCTTTATATATTTCTGCTGAACCCACATTTGGAATACTGTGTACAATTCTGGTTACCACATCTCAGAAAGGATCGCGTAGAACTGGAAAAAGGGCAGAACAGGGCACCCAAAACAATCAAAGGGCTGAAATAGCTTGTTACCAAATCAGTTTGCAACGTCTAGGTCTCCTTCAGCTTTGAAAGATGGCATTTAATAGGTTACTTGATTGAAGGACAAACATAAGTTTATGCATCAGATACAGGAGGAAAGCAACTTCAGTTTCTACAGATCAGGTCATGTAATCTAATTTCCAGTAATCTTTACAATAAACTCAGTCCTGAAAAGCCAGCATTACTGAGAAAGACTCTGGTCTCAGTACAAAATAAAAGCTGCCTCTGATCGAGTATCTATTAATGAAGGTCTACAGCAGCCACATATAATGCCGGTTGAAAAAAAGGAACATTTTAAACACCCAAAGGTACATTGTTGAGTTGTATGGAGCCCATTCTTCATCTCCCGGTTCTTTCCCTTCCTCCAGAGCCTAGCCAAGAGAAAAGTAGCTTAGAAAAGGGCTGACGGGTGATAAGCAGCAGGTGGAAGAAGAAATCAGTTTCCAAAAACATTTCCCTTTCATACAGTACATGATGTCTTATCTTCTGTAATTTAGAAGTAATTAAGGGAGATGTGCCACTGTTGGCTGTTGTTTAGTCCTAAGGCATATGGTGTAATACACAGCTTGCCCTTCACCAATTGGCCCCCACAAGGATAACAAATGCAGGTTAAAATCTTGAGACATTGTGTTTGTCAGTGAGGGTTGAAATACTTATTCATTCTAACTGTTATGCTCCAACATTCGCTTGCTGTATTATTTCACCTATAAACACAAAGATAATTGTTTGCAAATATCACTGTATTGTTAGCATTTGGTACCCTAATGCTAACACTTTCAGATAAACCTTGATTTCACATGCACAGCTAGTAGCATGTTTATGATTCCTTCTCTAGGACATTTATCATATGCAGGCAGTTATCCACTGACACTTGGTCCTCAGGAGCAATTTAAGATCCCTTATAGATTGGCAAGATATGCTCTTTATATTTATATGCAAAAGCTTCTGCATGGTTTGATGCCAATTATTCCTTACACTTGATAACCTATTATCATATTGTTCTTGAGGCAATTTGCTACCTTTTTAGAGTAGGAGGAATTGAAAACTTAGGCTGGGAAACAAAAGGAAGTGCTCCATCTGGCCAGACCTATAACGCTGAGAATCCAGCAAAACATTTTCAGTATAAAGTATTGCTAGAATCCCCTGAAGGGCTGTTCAGAATCAGACAAACAATATAAAGACTGCACATCATTTTTACACACTATAAAGCACTACGGAAATGATGTACCAACAATAATATTAAAAAATATAAAACCTCCACTTATAACAAACTGAGAAGAGTATGTAACCTTGAGTTTGTGGGTGTAGCTATTCAGCAAATGCTTGTCTCTGCTGGGATGTGTAAACACAGCAAGAGGCTGTGCTCTCCTTCTGCAATGGCTGCTGCATTAAATTTCCAGCTGGTTAGGTTGCCAAGTTCAGACAGAGAAAATAGTCCCTGCTCTGTCATCTATATGCACAAGGCTGCATATAGACAAATATGCAAGCAATGTGGTTAGGAAAAAGGAGATTTCCCCGCTCTGCTTGTGAGGCAGAAAATCAGTGGTGCGTCCTTGTAGCCCCTTCAACTATTTATGAAGGAAGGTCAATCTGCCTCATTCACGTTGATGACAGATACCAAGGTTTGTTGTAATGTCAGTGATGGAAGAGAAAGTTCCCATGGGTCTCTGACAGCATCTTCTGCCTGTTGGTAAGTAGGAAGTATGAACTTCAGGAAACTGATGTCATGACCAGTCATTCACATATCCATCCTCAGGGCATATCTCTATAGTAACATAAAGCCCCTTATCCAAATATTTCCTTCAAAACTGCAGAAAGCTGCTTGGAAAATATAATATCCAGTGCAAGTGGTATTGCTCCCTTGTGTCACGCATACAACTTCTGGAAACTATGGTGACACCCACAGGCTGGATGTTGAGACTGGGAGTTGTGGTGACACTGACCTGCCCATTTTATCTATTTTTTTAACCTTCCCCCCCCCCCCGGAACCCGGTAGCCCAAACATCCAAAAACAGCTGTACAAATCGTAGTGGAAATAACCAGCTGGACATACTGGGGTCCATTTAGAATTCTGATCATCCTGAATTTAAATTATTATTATTATTATATTTATATTTATATCCCACCCTATACCCATAGGTCTCATGGCGGCTTACAGTTTTAAAACAACAGGTTAAAACAGTAATATGCATAAGAACACTTAAAAATGGACAAGCAAACAAACAAATGAAAAATCCTGCATACTTAAAAACGTATTCAAATATTAAAATACTAATGTCTACAGTGTGTGTGTGTGTGGGGGATGGTCACACTAGCCAAAGACCAGGGCAAAGGGGTGTGTCTTTTAAATGGCTCCTTAAATTTCAGCATTAATGTCTTTTCAAGCTCTCAAGACAAGCATTTATTTCACAATTTTGTGATACTAAAACCTCCACAGCAGTTCACAATTATGTAAAAAACACATCACTTTGAAGTAGGGGTTGAATTCAATATCCTTCTATAATTTGTACACAATAAAACAATAATAACCCTTTTAAAATTCAGCCAATTCTCCCACAAAATATCAAGAAAGTTAGACTTTTAACCCTGTGCTTGAGTCTGCAGGAAGCAAGACACAGCTATTTGGGGATACATTCCTACATGAAAAGTGTCAGAAAAATATAAAGCAGCAGCTACAACAGAGATTATCCCAAAGATCATGTGCAGAGGAATCCATCTGCACTTGAAGAGCTTGTGTACTGCTCAACTGGACCACCAGCACTTGAACTGCAGATGGCCTGACCTGGCTGCCATGGTGATTAGCTCACAATGCAAGACTGCACAGCTGCAGCAGTGTCACCCCACCCACTCACAGTGTTCACACCCAGAAGAACATGTGAATGCTGCATTCCAGAACTCAGAGCAGCTGCACAAAGATCCTGGACGCTCTGGGATGGTGATGGTAGTGGGGCAGATGTATGCATTACCCGCTGGACCTGTTAAGGTAAAAGCAAACAGGTCTTCCATCTTCCAAAGCTTTTTGAGGGGGAGGAACTGGGGCGCTTCAAAGGCCATCTGCTGGGACTCGAGAGCAGGAGAAGGTTTGTCCTTGTCTCTGCTTGAGATGCCCATGAGCATTTGGTGGGCCACTGTGTGCGACAGGATGCTGGACTAGATGGGCTGTGGCCTGATCCAGCAAGGCTTCTCTTATGTTCTTATGTTCTTATGTTAGTAGCCTTTGTAACTGGTCAATGTACCTTCACCATAAGGTAACGGTGTTGATGCTGCCTGTTGTGATTCTTCATATCATAAGAGAAACCAAGTTCTGAATTGATTCCATTGATTAGAATAGCTCTTTTGCCTCGTTTCACATTTAAACTTCTGAGGTTGCTGCAATGAAATGCCCCCTCTCTTGTATGCAAATACAGTTTGGAGAGGATACATGTTCTTTCTTAGGAATCAGGAGAAGAGTGCATTAATGACACTTGGCTTGCAGTGAGCGCAACAGATTTTTAGAAAACTACTTCAATCATAATTTCTGTTGATGTGTTTGAGAAGTAGGCTGATTTCCCTCAACATGTGTTTGTGGGGGAGGCTGTAGACATTGCTTTCCATATATTTACTTCTGTCAAATCTGTTCAGTGTTTAGCCTGTAGAAGCCCATAGGATGGAGGAATTTTGTCCCTCTTTTCAATCTGACAGAAAGTTGTGTGAGTGACAGTCAACAAGATAGAAATTATGAAAGCTATAATTAAAATCATAGGTTTTTTGTCCATGCCTTGAAATTTACAGAATTAGTTTATGATAAATAGAGTGTATGACAGAGGCTGACTCCAGATTTATTTATTTATTTATTTGCTTGTTTGTTTCCCACCCCATATCCTATGGTCTCTGGGTGGCTTATAGTTAAAAAACAATATACAAAGAAAACATTAAAATATTCTATGCTTTGGCCTGCCACACATTGGCACAATACCTAAACCCAGGATATCAGGGGCCTTTCTGCACTTGGTCCAGTTGTCAATCCAGGGAATGCCCCCAGACAGAGCATCCTCTCCACATGTGCACTTAACTTGACTGCCCAGAAGCTGGTAGAACTCTGGGCAGGTCCATTTCCACCCTCCATTTGGAATTTCCTGCGTGGAAAGTCCTCCAGTAAAATGGATAGAAATGACAAAGTGTGAGCATTCAAACCTGAAGATGGACTGAAGGTTTATAGTAAAGATGTGACCACGGCCTTAGGGAAAGTTGTATTCAGAAAAAAAAAAGCCTCCAGGTTTCTTGAGGACTCCTTACAATATGCTTTACATGAACATCAGGCACACTGTATTATAAGCTTGGAACACTTTTGTTTTAAAATCAAGGTGCAGCAGTGGTGAAAGAGACCAATCTGTAGACCAGCTAACAATTTGTAGGAAAAGATAATGTCATGTTTGCAAATCACTTACAGAGTAAAAGTTGATGGCCTTATTTGTTTAATTTATTCAGTTAAAATATATACCACTTTCCCTTATGAAATCATCAAAGCAGTTCACAAGGAAAATAAAACAGATTTTTAAAATCAATTTATATAAGACTGTGATTACCAACAGTGAGTTAGAGAGAGAAAACCATTCGCACTAGAGAACACTGGATTAAAAGATCCATGCCTTATGTACGTGCCTAAAACATCCAGTTGTCAAAGGGTGTTCCAAAAATTAACTTTATTAATGTGGATGCTTACTTACTAATGACTGCTTAATAAAGTAAATCAAATCATGATAGATTAAAAAGAAAAAAAGATACCTGAATGACAAGCAACACTTGACCATGGCTGTGATAAAAATAAATATATATCTGTGCCGTTTGTTCAGTTTTCTATCCCTTTTTGAAGCCAACAAGCAGGAAATTTGGAAGCAACAAGAGGAAACATTCTTTCATACAGAAGATCAGAAGAGGTAGTGACAGCAACGAGCTTGGATAGCTTTAAAGAAGGACTACACACATTCACGGAGGACAGGTATATCAATGTCTACTAGAATGGATGTCTAGGTACTTCTTCCACATTAGAGAGACAGGCAGGATGTCACCTTGCAGGTGTCAAGACCAGGTGAGGGTTTTGCTTTTGTCTTTTGCTCGAGATGCCCAGAAGCAATTGGTGGGCTATCGTATGAGATAGGATGCTGTACTAGATGGGTTTCTCTTACGCTTTGGAAATGAAGCATAAAAAACCATGGCTACCTATCATGTCTCTCAATGGTATGAAATAAATTTTAGTGCTGTTTTACAAAACACTCTGACAAAATTTTGGCTGCACACATGTACTGTGGAAGGGAGCCTGTAGGAGAGAGAAGCTTATGCAGGCACAGCCTGGATGACCCATGGGAATTTAGATGGCTGCTGCCCAGCTTGTGGGTATGGGGCAGCCCCTCTCCATTCATGCAGCAGACAAACAGCAACAGGGTTACTCCAGAGCCAAGGGTGAAGGCAAGAAACTGGGATGGACCAAGGAGCAGAAATTCAAATGTATGCATCGATGGTGTGAAAAACAAGTGTGAAGACTGTTTGTAATGCTCCCAGTAGGGCTGCTTACATATTTAAAGTTAAGCACACTATTAATTAGGCAAATTAAGTGTTGCAAAAGGACAAACTGTAATGAAATCCACAATATTGATGCCTCAAGGTGTGAAAAGCCAATGTGTGACTGGGGAAATGTAGGCTGAAGTGTTCCCTGGGCACTGCAGCAAAATGGCACAACCAGCTGTGCTCTATACCCACCCACACAATTCATATGACATCTTTCCTCTCCTGCACAAAAAGTACTCAGATTCAATGCCCATAATGGTTCCCCCCCTAAATCATTACATCTCAGTTCTAAAAACACTTGTACTGAAGTAAAATCCATTAAATAGACTCCAGCTAATTGCATTTACATCAAATTATTAGAAATTATCTTCCTTTAGGTTTGAACACATATTCCTTGAGGGCTTCACATGTTTATGCACATCTGGATAGATTTTGCACCTAGTGCTTGGCCTTATTTTACATAACGGTGGAGGAGAATGAACATATAAGTGAAACGTTCAGAGGAATATTGATTCAAATGAGATAGGACTCAACAAGATGAGGCACAATACTTAAATTTATGCTCTTCAATTATTTTCCATAGATTATATTGGTGCTCTCAATTCCCACAGAAACTTGGATGCAGAAGCCATAATTTAGGCTTGAGCTTTTCAAAAGAAGTGAATGTCTGTTTGGCAACTCTGTGACTGCAGTGATAAAACTGCATTAGCAATTAATAGTTATACAAAAAAGAGAGAGAGAGAGAGAGAGAAAGCCATCATCGGCTGTCATGAGTCTATTAGCAAATAAATCTAGAACGAAAGAGTTTTCCCAGTAGAGCTTCTTGATGGATTATATTAAATTTAATGGTAATGGAAGACATACTATAATTGTAAAATGCTGTAAGGGAAAGATAGCAAAAACAGGAAAGAAAAATGTCTGATAATGACAGCCTGCATGCAGGTAAAAAAGAAGCAGAAGGCTTTCAAATGTTTGCAAAGTCAAAAATTACTCCATCCTTCCCCCCCCCCAATTACTTTTATTAAACCCTATGCTTGGCTCTCATCCATACCTTGTATGGTCCACTGGTCCAAAATTAATCCTCTTTTTGGCACTTCATCCAAAATTATCTTAGTGACTTGGAAATCCAGCATTCCCTTTTCTCTGAAGAGGAGTACATAAAGTTGTTTCTGCTTTACTATTTAAATTCTGCCAACACAGACACACTTCAACACTATAATCTTTCAGTCCAACACACAGAATTACACATTCATCCTGAGTGACAGACATGCTGGCTTTGATAATCTAATTCTTGCTAGATTGTAAAAGACAAAATATTTCTGGTATGAATTGCAGTTGATTAATTTTTAGAATGCATTGACAGTAGTAGGATAATAGGCAATATGTCCGTATTTACTGTGACTAGCCAAGATCTGGTGTCCCACTGTGGGCCTGGTCTTCCAAAGAACAGGAGAGTAATCCTCAATTAAGAGATAATCCTTCTGTTCTCACTTGGACAAATCTGCTTCTACTGTACTTTTCCCCAGGGTTCACTTTAGCCCTCATGTACACATCACAATTTTGTTGGGGCAGTTACATGAGCAGCTGGTCAAGCCTGAATTGGGCAATTGCTGATTGTGTATAATGGGTTTCAATAGCTTATGACATGCACTGTCTGGCCAAACGTAGGCTGATTGAAAGTTTCATTCCAAAAAGACTAGTCCACAGCTTGTTTTCAACCTGCTTATTTCTTCTTTCTGTACTCTAATGAAAAACAAAGTGGACTACTGTCTCTGTTTAAATTCTGGCTCTTTCTCAGGTGCAAGAAAGTTACATATTGGCCCTTTCGGCACTAGAACTAATTTCAGATTCTGTCCCAGAATGGGACCTGCTATCTGCATGCTAGTGCAGACTACAGCAGGCTCAGGATGACAGATCCCTATTCAGAATAAGGCCAAATGCAGAAATGGGCCATTTTTTTCTCACAACACTTAAATATAAAGGTATGCACACACACACACACACACACACACACACACACGTATATATGTTTTGGGGGGCCTATTTGCACTTACTAGCTAGCGCAATCTCATCCGTTCCCTGGTGAGGCCCAACCACACCGTGCCACTGCTGCCATCTCAGAGCTCATCAAGCCACCCCTAGTTCTAACCAGTTGTGGACAACTAAAATCTAGGTAGCTCCCAGACATTCATATCGTCTTCTGGATGTGGAGCTGTGAGTGGATGTGTCGGCATGGCTGTAGTTGCACAGATGCACACCATGTCCCGATCACCATGGCAACATCTGAGTGAGCATTAGATGTTTCCATTGTCATGGCAATCTGACCTGCTGGGGATTGGCCATCTGCACTTCAAGTGCTTGTGGTCTGGTCTGGGACTTCACTAGCCCTTAAAGTGCAGGTGGCCAATGTCATGCTTGATCTTCGCCTGACCAGACTGGTATTATCATGCCATTCCATAGAGGGAAGTGTGAACAAACCCTATGACAAGTAAATATGCCCTGAAATCAAGTGTGACTCCTGGTGACTAAATAAATTCATGCAGCTTTCTTGGCAACAATATGGAAGTGGCTTGACATTGCTTTTTATCAGTGGTTGCTGAGAAATGAATCTGGCACCATGTTATTCAATGTGTAATATCTCGATATTAAGCTCTGATGGCCATTTGGGAAATGATTCTGTGGCCGCATCCACATGGAGTAAAAAAAAGTGACTCAGAAGCAGCTTAAAAGTTAGAAGTAGTCGCTGTAATAGAGCCAGTTTGGTCTAGTGGTTAGGGAACCGGACTCTTGTCTGGGAATACCGGGTTTGATTCCCCTCTCCCCCACAAAGCACTTATGAGTACTCACAGCCCCACCTACCTCACAGGGTATCTATTGTGGGGAGAAGAACAGAAAACTTTGTCAGCCACTTTGACTCCCCTTAAATGAGTGAGAAAAGCAGGGTAGAAAAGTCAACTCTTCTTCATTTTGTCCCTTTATATGGATGGTTGCAGACTGCATTTATGCACAGTAAAAAAAAATGGGTAGGCTCAAAAGCAACTTACAGGTGCTATCATGTGGTGGTCTCCCTGTTCCATCCTAATTCACATTAAAGAGCAGAAAAATATGCAATTTCAAAGACCGTTCTCTGGCCTTTAATGTGAATTATACATGGAATGGGAACACTAACAGCTACATGTTACCATCTCTAAGCTGCTTTTGAGCTCCTCTCCCTCTTTCTAATGGCCCAAAATCACATTGAAAAAGGCCTGGAAAAGAAGGAGAGAAGAAAGAAGGCAACACTGAAAGCACACAAGGCCTTGTTTACAACCCATCTGAGCAACATTGTGCATGCATGAACATATGAGAGAGAGAGAGAGAAATAACTTGCGTTAATCTATTTTTGAACCCTGGTTGTTCTTCATTCTTCATAGCTTTTCACTATCAAGTCTGGATGAAGGTGCCTTCCAGTTCAGCAGGCATCTTCCTCTTCCACCCTCAGCCCCTTTCAACAGAGAAAGGAGGAGTAATTTATTACATCTTCTCCCGTTTTCCTTTGACAAGTGCAAAAATGGGGGGAAGCCCTTTGACCATAACCTTTGGCTTCTACCTGCCAGCCACTGCTTACTGCCATGTTTAATCACTTTCTGCTGCTGTAGCTGCTTAAGAACATGGTGTGACCTATTCATCAACGTCATGCACTTTAGGGGAAATCCAAGGACACTGTGAATCAACACTCAAAAGTTCTAAGAGGAATATGGTAAGTGAGGAGAGAAAGACCACTGGCATTAAGGACTGAAGACACAGCAGAAGCCATTTTGTCCTCTAAGATAGAAGCTCTCAGGGCACGTCTTCATGGCATGTGTTATTTCAGTTTAAAGAATTCGAAATAAAAGAAACGGAACAAAGCTGTCCACACGACTTGCAAGTTGATCCGGTTCCGATGGCAGCCTTAACGCGGGATCAATACTCGGAGTCCACATGGCAGCATTGTCCTCCCGCCCATTGCCCACACTCTCTCCTGTGATTGGTTTTCCCTGCCAGGATCCCACCCTCCCTTCTCTTTGCGTCATTCCCTGCCCAATCCACCCTCCCCCTTCCCAGCAGCAGCAGCAGCATCCATCCATCCATCCATCCATCCATCCACCCATCCATCCACCCATCCATCCTGGCACTGCGGCGCGGGCGGCTTCGCTCTGGGGCTCCTCATTGCCCAGTGGCAGAGCCGCTCCGCCGCTGCTGCCGCATTCTCGGCGCCTTTTGCCCGGCCTGCCAGAGCGCGCTCACAGCCCGGGCCACCCCTGCCTCCCCCCCCGGCGCCTCCGGCGCCCGCCGCGCCATCCATCCATCCATCCATCCATCCATCCATCCATCCATCCATCCATCCATCCATCCATCCATCCATCCAGGTGGGCACACTGAGCCCGCCTGCCCTCTCGCCCGCCCCTCGGCTCTCCTCCTCTTCCTGCCTCGCGCCGAGGGAAGAGCAGCTGGCGGCGGAGGCGGAGGCGGCAGCAGTGGCATCCATCCATCCATCCATCCATCCATCCATCCATCCATCCATCCATCCATCCATCCATCCATCCATCCATCCATCCATCCATCCATCCAGGCGCTGCGGCGCTGGCGGCTTCTCCCTGGGGCTCCGCCGCCGCTTTCCCCCCGCTTTGCCGCCACTTTGCCCCGCAGAGGAGGAGAGCCAAGGGGTGGACAAGAGGGCGAAGGGGGCTCCTCGCTTGCTCTTCCCCACGTGGCCAGGAGGGAACTCCGAGAGCGGGGAAAGTTCCCCGGGGACTCCCTTTTCCTTTCATTTTGAAAGTTCAGAACTGCGCAAAAGTGAAACTTCGACTTGCTACAGTATCTTTGGAGGTAGTGGGTGGATTCTTTCAATAAAATCATTTGAAAGCAAGCTATTGGGGAAGGGAATCCTAAACATGACGTGCCTACAATACGGAGAGCCCATTGGTTACAGATCTCTGCTGAGCTCTCACAGCCCCAGCCACCTCACAGGGTGTCTGTTGTGGGGAGAAGAACAGAAGGTTTGTCAGCCCCTTTGAGTCCCCTTCAATAAGTGAGAAAAGCAGGGTAGAAAAGCCAACTCTTCTTCCTCCATGAAACCAGATGGGTAACCTTGGGCTAGTTACAGTTCCCTTCTGAGCTCTCACTGGGTGTTCTGTTGTGGGGAGAAGAACAGAAGGTTTGTCAGCCCCTTTGAGTCCCCTTCAATAAGTGAGAAAAGCAGGGTAGAAAAGCCAACTCTTCTTCCTCCATGAAACCAGATGGGTAACCTTGGGCTAGTCACAGTTCCCTTCTGAGCTCTCACAGCCGCCGCCCCCCACCTCACAGGGACCGAAGCTGGATTAAAACCTTGGCTTGTGGTCACACCTAAGGTTTAATCTAGCTTCACTCCACCTTCAGAGTGAGAGAACACATCAGCAAAGTGACCAGTAGTTTTCTTTCCACATTATCTAGTCTAAAGGTGGATTTTCTGAGTTATTAACCCTGAAAGAAAACCAGCTTGTCAGTTTGCTGGTGTATTCTCTCACTCTGAAAGTGAACTGAAACTGGATTAAACCTTAGGTGTAACCACAGGCAGAGGCAAAGTAGCCTCTGAAGGGGGCTCAAAGCGGCTGACAAACCTTCTGTTCTCACCCTTCAGGGGACTCAAAGCGGCTGACAAGCCTTCTCACCCTTAAGGGGGCTCAAAGCGACTGACAAACCGGTTCTCACCCTTAAGGGGGCTTAAAGCAGCTGAGAAACCTTCTGTAATCACCTGTTAAAGGGGGCTCAAAGCAGCTGATAAAGAAAATGAATGGTCACTTTGCTGATGCACAGGAGCAGCAGCAATGGCAAAGAAGGGGGGAGGAGGGCCACAGCTTTTAAAATACAGGCTCCAGGGCTTTCCTTTCCCTGTTTTAAAGTTCCGAACCTTCAAAGTCCTGAAATTGCGCAAAACTGCAACATTGTTTTTAAGGTGTGAAGTGCTTACATTGATACAGTGTATCTTTAAGGACTGGAAGTTTATAGTGGGTGTTTGAGGGTGGATTTTTTCAATGAAGGAAACCCTAAACATGACATGCTTCTAATACGTTCAGCCATTGGTTACAGTGCAATTGGGGGGGCGCGACAGCCTTAAGACAGAATCTCATCCCGGAACGATACTGTCCACACAGTAAAAAATTAAACATGTGTCAAGGGCATGTTCCGGAGTGAGACCTGTTGAGATCAGGATTTATTTCAAATCGGGATAACGTCGTTTAACACGGAAATACCGTATTAAGCCGAAGTGACGTGTACACGGTGTTGATCTTGATAAGATCTGTAGATTAGTTCTGGATGCAGAGTGTTTACCTGTTTGCTATTCCATCTCCTGGCCTTTCGCTGCGCTGGCAGAATTCCTTGGTTTTGAATTCGAGATAACGACGTCGTGGGGATGCGGCCTCAGTGTCTTTTTGCACAGTATTAATCAACACAAGGTTTTAATTAGTAATCCAACACCTAAATAACCTGGTAAATTAGTTGTACTAACAGCTATCAGAATAATTAGCATTTTTGAAAACAATCTTGTTAACATTAAGGGCTTTTACAGGAAGTGACTGCCTATTTCAATGCGGGGATCCCAGCAAAGTTCCTTTAGTGGAAATGTTCCCTCCTCTAAACTGTACCTCTAGCAGATTAGTTTAGTTGGATCAATAGTATGGGCTTGAAACAAAACTTGCAAACTGGTACCCAGCATGGGGTACAACTGCTTGTACTCACCTGCGCCAACCTCTATCAAATGGTACTGTTTCAGAATGCCAGATTTGTTCTGAGTGGATGGGATGGTAGATGAAGGAAATATAGACATCAACTGGAATACTTATTAGTACCATTTCTTCTCCCCACCCCTACAGTCTTACTCCTCATCTTGTATTATCCCACAAAGAGAAAGAGGGAGAGAGCAATTCCAGATGGCTGAGGAGCAGCAGGGTGCTTCCACCACTGGCACACCCTGTACATCTGAGTATTTCAAAGGCTGAAATACTCAGAAGTAGGTGAGCACCAACCCCGTGCAGACACAGTCACTGTTTTAGGGTGCTGTACATGCAGGGCAGCCAACTCCAAGACGGAGGCTCCCAGACACCAGGGCTCCACTATGGCTACTATCCAGCTGGCCATTTTCACCAGTAAATGCATGATCACACATTCACTTTAAACCTTCTTCAGTCCATGTTGAGGTCTGACTGCTTGCACCTTTTCATTTCTGTTTGTTTCATTTCTTGACTTTGCATTTGGGAAAGTCCAAATGGAGGGTGGAAGGTCCACCAATAAAATGGATAGAAATGAAAAGGAGTGAGCAGAAGAGAGACTAAAGAAGGTTTAAAGTGAAGGTGTGTCCACAGCCCTGGATGTTAAGAGCCTTCTAGGACTATTCCTCCTACTTGATGGAGGCATAGTAACAAATTTGTTCTGAATTAAAGCAGTTCTGCAAAGAAGAGCCAGCCAATATCCCCTGCCCCCGCCCCCCCCCGGTGATGTGCAAGACTGGTTTCCAGTAATCAGAAGCATTTGGTTAGGGGGCAATGATTTTTTTCACCTCAGTTATTTAGGTGTTGGAAAACCTTTTCCTTCCATAAATGAAATGTTAATTTGAAAGCTTTTATTTTGTGTTCCCTCAGATTTGTCTTTTCTCCTGTGAAATCTTGATAGTGAGAGGAGACCTCTCTCTTTCTACTTTGTTCAAAGAAAAGAAATGCCACCTGGCAGCATTGCCAGGTGAGAGAGCAACACAAGAGAATTGCACGACCAACTCCTTTTGTTGTCTGCCTGCCTCTTAGATTGTGATCACACACAATCAGAATAGGCACCTCTGAGGTGGCTTACCTGGAGGTGTGATTGTTCACACAGCAGTCTGCCCCTGCCCCATCTCATGAACATTCTGTGAAGGAAAAAGTCATTCAGGAAAGGCTTGGGAACATCTCTGAGGTGCCCCTGAGGCACACCTTTTGTTATGTTTGCTCTCCTCTTCCTTATACATTGACTGAGGTTGTCCTACTTACATGAGGATATAGGCATGCAGGTAGCTGCTTGTTGTGGTCTGTGTTTCTTTTGGTACCAGAAAAGCCAACCTTTTTTTTGAGCCAGTGCCTCCAAAACAGGGCAAGGTCAGGAGGATTCCTTCAAACCACTTGGCTGACTTTTAAGAAATTGTTCCATAATGCCAGATGGAACATTTTTGAAATTTCAAATAAGCATTAACAATCAACTGAGTGTCCAAATGTCTTGTGGCTTGGGGGAAAGTTCAAGGTATGCCACCCACTGTTCACTCTGTTTAGGATGGGTTAGAGGAAAAAATGGAAAATGAATGGTCCATGTATTATCATCATTATTATCATTATTGCTACTACTACTGTTACTACTATTCATCTAGAGCTCCAAAGCTGACTGATGATAGGAAAGGGTATTTTGAACTTTCCTTAGGTTCATTTTTCATAAGTCTTAATAATTTTTCCCATTGTTACAATTGAGGAATTTCCTATAAGTTAAAAATAAATAAATAATCAAGTATCCAAATGATATACAACAGCAGTGATACAGCCGCATCAGCAAACCCATACCTAGATACCAGAAAGAGGCTGGGCTTGTTGAATGAAGCACCTAACAAACCTGGGCCACTTTATTTGGTTTGGTTCTGTCAGACTTTGGGTATTTTTCCACTTTCACTAGAAGTACCCATTAAGTACCCATTAATGGTACACACCTACATCAAGGAGCTGAGCCTGAGTTTCAAATTAGCCTAACTTCTTCTTTATTACTGGTATAGTGTAGTCCTAAATTAATATGATTGAGAGCAGCAAACAGCACCATTGATCATAACAACAATTTTAGGTATACATTGTTGCATTCATTCACAGCCATAAAATAAAATCAAAAGGGGGAGGGGAATCAAAAGTGCCTTAATAAAAAATGTGTCCCTCATGTGTCAATGGATGGTCTGATCTTCTCTTTAAAGGAAGTTCCATGGCATGTAAAAGAACCCTCAAATGGGGTCACCTCTCGATGCTCACATGGACATATTTGTGCAGTTTTCTTGGTGACAATACAAGAGCGGTTTGCCATGGCTTTATTCCAAAGCAATGTCCCGGACTGAGCTTCAAACTATTTGCACGCAAAGCAGATCTCCTGTAGCTGTATTTCAAAAGGGTTTCAAAAGAAAATGCCTTTAGAAATAACAACAATCCATGATTGGAACAACACATGAATTCTGAATTGTAATTTTAGCATTTTGAACATTTTTCTTAAGCATCTGAAACTCTCTCATCACATTTTTGAAAGCTGGTTTTTTTCATTGCCCAATCTTCAGTAAGCTTCATCTCAGCTGCACAAATGAAAGGAAAAAGATGAAGAAAATGAAATGATATGTTGTTCTCAGAGAGTCAGGAAAATAATACTAGATTGTAGAGCAAATGTTACCCCTGGAGGTAGAACAGAATCTCATATGGCAACTAATTTTCCTTTCACAGCTGAACTACATGGTATTTTTTTTTCCTCAGGAGGTTAACAACATTTTCATCAAATTGACGTTTTGATATCTTGAGTGTTTCATTTACTTTTCCACTGCAATCTTATATATGTCTACTCTAAAGTAAGATTCATTAAGTTCAGTGGAATGTTGAATGACCTAGGGAATATAATGAATTTTTAATTGCTTTGTTTCAACATATTATAAAGCATCGTTTGGCTTAATTTGTGTGTTTGTGGGGGGGATGCATTTATTGAAACCTGCCATGTTTTGTTTTGTTTTTAATAATGATGGTACAGGAATACCATCATTAGGAAACACTTAGGGTACATTCCTACACAGCAAGGATAATCCGACTTCTCTGCAAACAAGCACTGAGAATGATTTCAGATAGTTTCCACTGTTGCCTATAAGATGGCCTCAAAACAGATTAGCTCATTCCCACACTTCATTCCTCCATGTTTCAGAGAAACCCTGTTTTCTCCCCTCCCCTCATGAAAAACCCCTCCACAGGGAATCAACAACTGGTCTATTCTTCCAACAGTGTCTTCATTGGGGTAGGAAATTCAAACCCCACCTTTCATATTTACCTGCCACCACATCAGAACATGGAGTCCATTGGCAACATTTTTCATTCACCATTTGTTCCCCCTCCATCTCGCATCCACCTTAGCACAACTTTTTTATGCCTACAGGACTGTAGGGCTTCTTCAAAGACCAATCCCACTTTTTCTAATTATGATAGTGGTTATGCGCTACTGTGCAAATGGTGATCCAGCCTGCCCGTTCCTGGCCATCCATGATTCAAATGCTTTTTGCTCCATATGGAGCTTTCCCAGTACTTGAACTGTGGATGGTCACTGCATGCTGGCTCTTTACCAGGCAATACAATACAATACAATACAATACAATACAATACAATACAATACAATACAATACAATACAATACAATACAATACAATACAATACAATACAATACAATACAATACAATACAATACAATACAATACAATACTTTACTACACTACACTACACTACACTACACTACACTACACTAATCTGGTAAGTGCTAAAAGGTCCTTAGGGAGTAGGTGGGCTGGGATAACTTTGGGCTGGTAGAGGCTGTTGGGAGCTGTACTTTTGACACAAAGCATCCTTTCCCAAACTATTTTTCCTGAAACTTCAACATTGCATGGATGAGAGGATCATGTAGATGTAGGGCTGATCCTTCATGTTACAAATCAGAGGTGTTAGTGGATTAAGCACCCATCTGGGATCCAACTGTCTTGAGACCTCATGCTGGCACTACAGTGATTAGATGTGCTATTGCCAAGTCAATTATCAAGCCTTTGTGTATCTTGAGCTTTTTTCTTCATGTAGGATTAGAACATGCGATTACTTTGAGTGCGTGGCTTCAAGCAGGCAGAATAGTACAAGTGCTGCTAAGTGTGATTATTTGGAACCGTGCTCCCATGCGCATGGTCTTGTCCTAATGTGGTACTTGGAATTCTGGCAGAGTCACAGTTTTCTGCGGCAGCTGTTGCTAGGGCTTTCAGCAGGAAAATATGTTCATTTATGCTCATTCTCATGTGTTTTGCTTAAGGCAATTTCAAAGACTTTGATTTCAAATGTAGACCTTTTTTTTTTTTTAAAGCTATATATATGGATCACATGGCTTGTTTTAAAATAGCTTGGAGGAGTGGTGGACCTTCTTTGCTCTTTGCTATATATCCTCATATTTAATCTCCAAAGCAGGGCATGTAGGCTGAGTAATCACATTCCTCTGTTTGAAAATGCTTTTCACTCCAGGGGGAAATCCGCACTTTGCCATCCCTCTGTGGTTAGCAAAGGTTGACGTTCCCCAGGCGTATACTAAGCATTTACACTAGTGAATGCGAGTGCACACCAACCCCCACCCATGCATTTGGACAATTACCTTGGTGTAGACGTGTGTCCAGACGCTGCCATGTTCACTTTCTCTCCTGGCACCAGTATCTGTGTGCCAATACTGGGACAACTGACCCAGCAAACACCATAGAGGGGCAGATGGGCTCGCTGGAGACAGGAAAGATAATCTCCGGTGCAGGTAAGTGCATGTGTGGAATGCTAAATTGCACTCTACATGTAGTTGCTTTACAGTGTGCATCTGTGCAGAAGGACCCATTTCTCAGTTGGAAATGGCTCCTCCAAGTGCAGATGCTCCATCTGGGAGTGCACTGGAAAGCAACTACAGGGCCAAGTGTGGAAGGGCCCCAGGTCGACACTCTGTCTAGTCTACTTGCTCAATGCAAGGTCAGATGTCTTAAGTTAGCATCAGGATCAATGGTAACTCATGCAGTGGAACAAACAGGGCAAGGGTGAGGAGCAAATATCAGAGCCTTGTCTTCCATTGCTCTGAGCTGCCCTTCTATCTGTAGTGGACCAAAAAATCCAGAAGTGAGAGCCTCAGCACTCTCCCACCCCCCTGTCAATTCCTCTAGGCAACTTCTCACTGATGTTCAGGCTTCTGTTGCATCCAGTTCTGAAGATACCTGAAATAAATGCTTTAAATTTATATTTCTTTGTCTAGAGATGCTATTGTTCAGTCATTTCCAATTCTTCATGACTCCCTGGACCATAGTTTACCAGGCCCTTCTGTCCTCTACTGTCTCCAGGAGTATAGAAGCAGCTCCGCGTACTGTGTGTGCTCCGTGTGGGAGCATGCCTGGAGTTCCCCAGAAAGGTAAGTGCAAATTCAACCTAAGCATCCTCCTTTCCTTGAGATCAGCTCCAGTCATTATCAATTAAACTAAGCCAGTAGTCCTTAAAATCTTGTATTTATGTCAGAATGCTGCTAAATACTCATGTCTAAAGCAGTTCTCTGCTTCAGTGTTATATCTATTGCACTCCCCAGCTTGTTATTGTTCACTTAAACTAAATCCCAATAAAATTTAATGTTTTAAAAACCTTCTTAGCCATACCTAACAAGCCAATTGGATTCTTTTGAGTTTTGAACTAATTAGCACACTGCCTCATACAATTGTTACCCTCAATTAATTTCCACTATAAATGTTGGAATAGCTGAATTATGAGCCTAATAATATTAAATTTCCATAAGCTATAAAAATAGGAGAGTAGATGAATAACTACGCTGAAGAAAAACCAAAATTATTTAACTATAAAATAGGATCCCCATTTCTGAACCTTGTGATTTAAACCCAGTACCTTGAGCCTGTATGCACTGACCGGCCTGTATGGTACAATGATATCATACCAGGCTGGTAAGGATTGAGCATGGTGGCAGTCATTTGCACTTACAAGCACTAAATTAGCCCTGTACCTGCCCAGCAGCCTTTGCAAGTGCAAATCGCCAGACAGTACTCTCACAGACCGCACAGCAATAGTCACAGAGCCATGCCCCCTCACCAAGTCACACTCAGAAGAGGGTGCAGAAGATGCCATCGATCAGCAATCCAGATACTCCGGAAGCCTTTTCATGGCTGTAGTGCACTTAGGCTACGACACTCTGGGACACTTACCCCATTCACATGGAGACAGGTAAGGAACACGTCTGCATGCATTCCTACCTACGTGCGGATGGGGAAAGCGTCCCAGAGTGTCCTAGCCTGGAAAGGCCAGGGAAGACCCAGGGGTGGGCAGACCTGGGAGGGCCTTTCCCCGGGTTCCTGCATGTTGTAGGGGACCAGATCCAGTCGCCTACAGCTGGCAGGACCCCCCCCAGGAACCCCCCCCAGGAACCCCTTGCCCAGGGATATGCCACGTGCGCAGCACCTACCTGTTGGCTATCTGGGTACGAAGTGGCTGGGCTCAGCTGGTGCTGCGGTGTGTCTGCGTGAGGCACCAGCTGTGATTGGCCAGCCACTGCACTTCATACCCAGACAGCCAGCAGGTAGGTGTGCACCTGCATCTCTGGGCCTGGGGGGTGTTCCAGGAGATGGTGGTCCTGGGGGGGGGGGCATCTGCAGTGCTCAGCCACCTAGATCTAGGCGACTGAGCCCCGCAGAGGCTGACAATTGTCCCTGAAGGGCCGGGGGATGTGGAGTCCATTGGTATACCGGCTCCGCACTGTTGGGCCCATTTCAGCCCAATAGTGGCAGTGGGGGGCATATTCTGCAGCTGTCAGGGAGGGAGGTGTGTGAACGCTTCCCTCCCGGAACAGCTGTGGAATGGCTGGGGAGAGGCCAGAACGTGCTGGGCTGGCTGTAGAACACAATTACGTGCTCTACACCTGGAATGTGTGTAGGACACGCTGGGACCGGCTGGGGCGGTTCTGAACAGAACCACTGGCCCAGAGAAGCGAATGCTCCATCCCGGCATGTCCTCCACACATTCCAAAAGACCTAGTGCAAAAAGGCCTCTGGTCGGCATGTGGACAGCTTTTTAGCAATTCATAGCTGAATTGTTCCTGGGGGAACTGAGGCAGCTTTAGGGGAGCTGCCACGGCTCCCAGGTGTGGATAGAGTGATGCTGTGTGAGGCCTGGATCACTCCACTGCCAAAGTATGAACAGACCTTTTGAGTGCCAACACATTCTGTCTGTGTTTTGCTACAGATGTAAGAAGCTCAAAGTTTTGAGTTTAGTGATCTCCACTAAGTATGCATGTACATCTAAACAGGTTCTAGCAGTGACATTTGTTCTCCTCTTTTATTTGTTTGCAATTAAATTAGAAAATTAGACAAGTGCTGGGTCTTCCAGCAATAATATTTAGCACTTTTTAGGGAGGGCAGAAGTGAAGCAATGGTGCGTTTGTCTCAGATATGTGAGGCACTGTAATGGCGCTATTTTCAGGACTGGGCCTGTATTGCACACAGTCATACCAAAATTATCTTTTGAAAAGGGAGAAAGAAGGAACTGTTGAATATTTTAGTAATTCTGATTTAAGGGGGAGAAAAAGAAATGGTTTTACCATTGTTTGAAATTGTTCTGAAAATCTTTGAAGAACATTGTAAAATTTTGGTGTATGAAATAAATACTGGGATCATATTGAATGAGTGTTTTTTTTTACTTCATATACTAAATCCAGTGTGATGCTGGTATTTATTTCTGATAATGTTGTTTCATACAAATTGTTGGGAGATTCTGAAAAGGCAGAAGACCTTTATACCAGAATATCACTGTTTTGTTTGTGACCCACTTGTTGAGACCAGTGATGAAAACTAATCAGTAAATCTTACTATTATAATAAATAAATCTGTCTTTTCAACTCCATGATTCTTCTAGGGGGGGAAAAAACAACCTTTGTTGTCAAGAAATAAAAATAAAAGAAGCATGAGATATCACGAGAGAACGAATATTTTAAAAAGTTCTACACTGCAGTAAGAAGCTTATGCCTTGAAATCTAAAGGAGATGTCAGCAACTCAGCAGTTTCAAAACTCACTTTGCTTATTTAAGTGTGTAACTAGGCACTTTAGACACTAATTTTAGGCATCTAGCTTGCCAAATGTAGGTCTGTTTGGTGTTTAGCTTATCACAAGGGAATTTCCACTGTCCAATTTTAACCCTGTTTCATAACAGCACTGCAGATGTTGAATTTATACAAAGCACAGGAAGGAAGGAAGGAAGGAAGGAAGGAAGGAAGGAAGGAAGGAAGGAAGGAAGGAAGGAAGGAAGGAAGGAAGGAAGGAAGGAAATTTATATTTGTTATGTCTTTCTAGCCAAATTTGTTTCTTCATCATAAATGTTTTCTGTAATATCTACAGTAGATACTTGTTCTTGTCCGATAGCTGAGAGAGTGCAGAGCACAGATCCTCCCTGGTGAGTTCATGTCCCTTTCTGCACTCCCTTTCTGTTGGTAAGTTCCCCACATATACATACACCTCAGGAGTAGAGGAGCAGTGCTGAAGGAAGCCATGGCTGTTAGGTAAAGCACCAGACCGTTCATGGCCTCTTCTGCCCTTCATTGAGCCACGAGCAGCTGTTCAGCACAGCTCTAATCTGTAGTCAAGGAATCTTTCTTTCTCCTACCATTTTCCTGTTCTGTTCATTGATTTTTCTCTTTACCTTTGATGGCAGGCATGCAGGCAGGATCCACACAACACCTGAATGTCACCGTGGCACACCTCAAAGGTTGCAGGAATCATACATCTCTATATTCACTGAGGAAAAATCCTGTCATAAATGCTGTTCATAATGTTTCAGTAGCAGAGTGGAAACAACAAGCACTCTTATAGCACTTTCCCTCTATGTTTCTCCTTATGCAGTCTTATCTAGGCCCTGTCCCCAAGCAATTTAAAGTCTTCTAAAACTCTTCTTTTGCTTCTGAGCGCCCCCATGCCAGGGTTTTTAACGAACTTCCAGAGCTACAAAACGAGGAAAACGCGCAACAAAAAAGTGCCCTTTAAATAAGACTTTCAGAGCCCTTTTTGGAAGTTGTGGGTTTTCCTCGCAACATTTACCTTGGGGACGCTCAGTGGCAAAAGGGGTGGGGATTGCCGCCTGCACACACAGCAGTAACATAAGCAGCTTCCCTTTCTAAAGCTCAGAACTAAAGAGCCAGAATGATGCAGAATTGCAACATTCTTGCAATCGCTATGAGGTGTGAAATGGGTGGATTATTGCTAGGGGTGGATTTTGACAGCAATAACGGGTGGATTTTCACAGCAATAACAGGGGAAAGTGGTGAGAGTGAATGTTTGCCGGC
Source organism: Aspidoscelis tigris stejnegeri (assembly GCA_023333525.1). Lineage (NCBI taxonomy): Eukaryota > Metazoa > Chordata > Lepidosauria > Squamata > Teiidae > Aspidoscelis > Aspidoscelis tigris. The sequence continues at coordinate 102,959,772 of JALMGA010000001.1, forward strand.
ATGAGAAGCCATTTCGGGGGGTGAAAGATCTGGGAGACGATCAGAGAACCGATGGCTGTTTTTCCTTTGGACTTGTCAGGGATTGTCTTCCTGGTTGTGGCCGCGCCGAGCGCAGTCCATCCCCATTCCCGCTGTCACCTTATCAACAAGAGCAGGGGCGGGGAGAAAAACATGTGCACAAAGAAAACACGGCTCCCATGGGGATGGAAGGTGCGTTAAAAACGCACATTTTGCTGAGCCTCTTGCGGACACTTATTCCTGATTTGCATGGCACTTTTAAAGTCCACTTCAATAGAGTGACAGTAGAGTGACAGCAGAGAAGTAAATAAGTCTTTTGGGGATGCAGCCTTAATGGTGTTTCATTCAGGTTACATAGCATAGTCCTCTTTTGGAAGGCACACAAAATGGTCAACTTCTAAGTTGTTCAGAAAAGAAAACACCAGCAGGTTTAAAATAGTGGGTGGGAAGGAAACATTCACACTAGGATATCCTGAATACCTCCCAGTCTGATTATTTATATTCATACCTGTTTCTGTGTCAACAGATATAGAAACGGAGACAGAAGTGTACAGATTTAGAGAGGTACAGGTATAGTTATATACAAGCCTATAAAAAAGTCTGATGTTTGAGGCAAGGTAAGAGACAGACAGGAACAATTTCTAGAGGAAAATCCAACCTACATGTTTAAAAAGAGGCAGGAACTGCATTGTTTTCCTCTTCCTGGTGAACCTTTAGCTCTTGGGAAACACCATTGATGTCATATGCATATGGCTTGCGGCCATAACTTTGTAATGGAAAGTGCCTGATGGATTTAGAGCAGAAAGCTGTTGAAGCAAAAATCTATTAGTTCATTTCATTTTGAATTATTTAATTAAAAACTGTTTTTTGTATTCATTTTTAAAAACTTTTTGGCAAAGAAAAATAGTTTTTTAATTGAAAAAAGCCATTTTCATGAACAAAAACACAGCAAAACACAACTGATGCAAGCAAATGTGAATTGAATTTTGCACATCCCTACTTTCTAGCAAGGGTATTTATTTATTTGAATTTTTATCCCGCCCTGTATCCAAAGGTCTCAGGGTGGGTTACAACTTTTAAAACCAGTGAACATATTAAATGAATATATTAAAACTATAACAGTGCCTGAAAGAAAACTGGATTGAAATCCACTTACTTAACTGTAACATTAAAAACACACAGCGAGCTGGTGTCTACGAAGCACTTCTTTGGAGTGCCATCTGAATCTCTGACCTGCTAACCCCTGAAATAGAGGTGGACAAATCAGTGCTGCTAGGTCAAACCTCCTCCATAAAGAAACATGAGCACTCCAGCTGGGAACCAGGAAATCGTATTTTACCAACTTGCAGAAAAGTATCCTATGTGTTCTAGTTTTGGTCTTGACACTCAGCATTGCACAGAACTCAGAAGGAAGGTCTTAAAGCAGTGCAATCCACTTCCATTATGCTTTCCAGAAGTAACTTCTGTTCATTGTAGATCATCCTTGTACAGCTTGACCATACCTTCCTGAAGCCCTGCCACTTTTATCACTTCTGGTGTGAACTTCTGACCAACAGAGTGCCTCTTCAAGGGATCCATGAACTCCTGGGGTACAGACTTTGCTTCCTGTTTCTTATTACAGCCAACTAAAGTTCAGGAGATACTACTGCTGGGATATTTGTAGCTCAGCCAGGGGCATAAGGTCAGGGATTTAAAAAGTCTTGTCTTCACCACTGGAACACATCAGCAGGATTGCTAATGGGGGCCATCTCAGCAATGACTGGGGTTTGCTTTTTCGCTGCAGGTGGGAGAGGTTTCTGGGCGAGGGTGGTTCAAATATGGAAATGAAGTGGTCTTTACAGGTGGGTATGAAAGTGAACTGATCAGACAATTGACCTCATTCCAATTACTGGTTCCCAAAGGGAAGGCATTCTTGTAATCTGGGTGGTCCAATGGTAATTCTCCAGATAATTGTGGGCTGCAGCTCCCTTTTTCCTTGCAATTGGCTTTGCTGGCTAAGACTGATGGAAGATGTAGTTCAGAAATATCTGGGGAGTCCCAGTTAAATCACCCTAGTCTAGATCTCCCAGCTATTGCTCTTAGAAGTACTACTCCTTTATATATTGAGTAGCAATTAAAAGCATTTAATCTTCAAGAGTTACCAAAACAGTAGTACAAAATGCTAGTCAACAAAGTTTTCATAACTATAAGATAAGTTATCCAACTTCAGTCCACCTTCAGAATGAGAGAACCCATCAGCAAAGTGATTTTATTTCCACTTTATCTAACCCAAAGATGGATTTTCTGATCCAGACAATGCTGAAAGAAAACAGCTTGTCACTTTTAAGGTTGTGCACAAATATTCAAAGGTATTCAAAATTCGATCGAATCTGCCTGAATGTCACCATTCAAATTTGAATCAAATGTCCATAAACTCAAATTTAAAGATTAGAATGATTTTTGAATTTTGGTTCTAATCATTTGAATTATCCAGACATTCGCATATGTATGGGTTTGTCCATGATGCATAATTACAGATGCACATCTTTCCCACATCTGTACACATTGGTACAGATCTGTATGGGATGAAAATGGGTTGTATACGGGATAACTATAGGATGCATATGGATATGTACAGATACATAAGGGATGAATAACAATATACAGGCACATACAAATGTTGTCAACATTCGTAAGTGCAAATTTGAATTGAAAATTCAAATAGATTCAGATTTGCTTAATTCAAATAAAATTTGGTTAAATTCAAATTTTAAAGATTCAAATCGAATCAAATTTCTGGGTATTCAATTCAAATTTCATCCCGAAAATTGCATTTGTGCACACCCCTAGTCACTTTACTGATGGCTTCTGTCAGTCTGAAAGCAGAGTGAAACTGGATTAAAGGTTAAGTGGGAATGCACCCATAGATGCAAGTTGGCCTGCTATGCATTTTTACTTTCCTGGTAATAGGGATGAGTCAGACTTTCTCACACCTTTATCATCCAAAATGCTCCATATACCACTACTGTTATCTATCACAATTAGTAGCTGTTGATAGTCCTTTTCCATGATAGTGTCTAGATATCCTTTGCAGCTATGGGTGTTTCTGCACAGGCCCTCAAGACTCCATTAAGCACCTGATAAGGACCCATATGGCACACATCCGCAAGGTACCTTCTGCACAGCGGGAATAGGGCCCCTTCGAGGACACCACTTCCACACGGCTTCACGCGAGATCCATCTGTAATGGGGTCTAGAGGCTGCCCAATCTGGTTTTCAGGAAGACCTGAAAAATCAGGTCTTCAAACCGTTCCTGCTTGCAAATTCTAGATCAAAGGAGGATACTTCTGCACAGGGACAGGATAGGGAACAGATGTGGGTGGGACCGGAAGTCACCACATTAAGCGAGGCGGCAGCTTCACATTCTGGCTATGTAGTCCATCCCACAGTTGCTTCACATTGGACATGCACCAAGTTACGTCTGATCCTTCTGGATATCGGTGTTGCGGAGTCTGCACAGCAGCCATGCGATGCATTCTTCAGTAACCATTCTCCCAATTCATGTTAGGCCTCATTTGGATCCATCCCTATTTCAGACGGATTTTCCCAAGGACAGATTTCAGAAATCTGGATTTCCTTAATCCAGATTTCAAGTGGTAAGTGTGGAAACACCCTACATTGAAAGCACCTGTTTGAAGAAAGGAAACAGTGTGCAAACAGCAGCTTCCAAATGGTCAGATAATGAGGAGCAGTGTGTCTCAGCTGAAGGTGGATGAAGCCAGTTATTAAGTACTCTTTTTGTCCAACAGCAAGAACTTCACTACATAGTGTGAGCCCAACCTAGAGTTTCTCAGTCATGAACCCAAGTGTAGAATAGGTGTTGGTGTCATGGAGTCACTGGCCTTGGGGTGGTTTTCTGGGGAAGCATGGTGGAAAGTTATTTGATGAAACCCAGGCTATTAACTAGGGTTGTCATAGGAAAAAAGGGGGAAAGTTCCTGTTCCTTTTACTAGCTGCATAGACAACATAATTTTCAGCAGGTGTTGCCTGCATGGTAAATTATAACTGGTAAAATTCCCTCCAACCCACAATTATTAAAAACAGATGAATATTTTCCTCTATCTCATATGGTAACCCTCTGTCTCCAGCTGACAGGTGAGTATATCTGCCACCTAGGCCAGCAAAAATATGTAGAAGAATGTTTTCTTCATAATATTTTCTGTTGTCCTCTTAAACAAATGCATTTGAAAACAGAATTTAATTATATTCTGTTTGCTAGCAGCAAAGAATTAGGCTTGCAATCCCATTTTCATGGAAACCTTATTATTCCATGGAAATATTTCATTTGGATGTTAATTGCTCTCTTGAATTATATGCACATAAATAATAATGAGAACAAATTTCTTCATTGTTAAGAAGCAATTTCAGTACTGACTCAACCACCTACCTAACTTAGCTTTAGGTAACAAGTATGACTGCACATTGGAATTAAAGAGTTTCAAAAGCGATATTTCAGAACTCCTGTTTTTAATGTGTATTTTGAAAAAAGAGACGTGGATTTCAGCTCTGTATTAGATCAGCCTTCCTCAGACTAGTGCCTCCCTGTAGCCTCAGCTAGCTCACCTCCAGTCATATTTGTATTGGAGATTGGTAGGCTAGTGTACAATGAGTTGCTGGGAAAGATGGCTCCTGTAGAGGAAGAAGACTATCAGCCGCTGCTTCCACTCTGAAGCTTATGCCAGCTTTGGAACCAGCACGGGGTACCTTCAGATGCTGCAAAGGCCAGGAACAAAAGTTCCCAGCCTTCAGAGCTCCTGGGACAGGGCATTTGGGGAGCATGCCTTCTTGCATCACTGAAATAGTGCGGAAGGAGTGAAGAATCAGCCTGTTAAGGATTCCAGCAGCACTTGGTGTGCAGAGAAAGAAGGAGAGGAAGACCTGCCATTTACCCCTCTATTTACCTCTATTTACCCCTTCTTCAAAGTTTTATGTTATTTCATAATGTATTGCTTTGTTTATATGTAATTTTATAATGCATTGCCTATTTTAACATATGATGTATTTCTTAGTATTATATTTTTCATGGTTGTTGTAAATTGCCTTGAACAATTTATTGATTGACTGATTGATTCACAGAAAGAAAGAAAGAAAGAAAGAAAGAAAGAAAGAAAGAAAGAAAGAAAGAAAGAAAGAAAGAAAGAAAGAAATTGATCCCTTGTAATATACCAGACCATAGAGGTGTGCTGTCCACATGTCTTCATGTTCTGGTACACCATCTCTAAGTATGTCAGTAGACCTTGAAAAAAGTCTACTGGTAGACTGGGCCAAGATGCCATTTTGGGTGCCCTAGCCCAGTCCTAGACCATACTAGGAGGGAGAAGGGCCTCCATTAGTCCACCCGAGCATGAGGAAGAGAGACAGGACTTTTAACTTTCTAATATAATCCTTTTATCTTTCTAATGTTTTGAATAGGGATCTCCCACTCTGTCTTGTGCAGCTGGAAATGCCAAAATAATTATGTTCCATCCTGGAATGCCTTGAGGAAATTTGATACATTTTTTACTTTCCTATGAAGCTACCCTAACTTAAGCCATTGTTTAAGAAAAAAATCAGTTCTGGAATCTCAACTTTCGGCAGAACCAGTTTGGGTTTGCAAATTTGTCCAATGTCTGAATGGCTTGAATCCCATTTTTAGTGGCCTTGGGCATCATACCTTGAGAAAAACTGACTCAGAAGATGCTTGGAGCATGCTTCTCCATTTTCCATTTGAAACCAGCAAGAATTTACATTCCATAAGGGCAGGAATTTCTCTCTCTCTCTCTTAATTTCCAAGGGTGTTAAGCAATTGCAGCATCTCATTCCTTTCTCCCTTTCCTACACTTGTTTGAGTGTAACCCATAAGTAATGGGTTATGTGTCTGTAAAGTTAAGTAAACCAGACTGTTCCCTATTGCATTCTTGCTTTAAAACAAGAATCTTTCTGTATGTTTGAGAGCTAATTTTTAAATCTGCGTCTGTGATTGTTAGGTAAAATATTTTGGATGTACCAAGAGCACTGTCTTATGATCCCTTGTCTCTGAGCATGTACAGAGAGCAGAGCAAGGCCATAACAAAGAGGGGGAGAGGGGCAGCCCCAAATTTTTGGGGGCCTCCCCTCAAAAGATTTCATCCACTAATGTAATTAACTCCAGTCCCTTATGGGCAAGATCAAAAGTGACATATTACTCATTCACCCCAAATTTGTGATGCCCTCCATATATATATAGAGCTGGCTATGGGCTTGAGTCAGGGCATATTTTGTAACACTTTCCTAGCTGCATCCCACTTGAGATGTGTAAAAGTTCTACAACAAGCTAAAAAGGGGAATGGAAGATACAATTTTTCTGTATATTTATTGACCCACTTGTCTGAGCTTGATTAATTTACACCAGTTTATGAGTTTGAGAGGAAAGAGTAGGATGTTTTATTTCAAGAGGGGGGATATTTATTTTGTGTGGCTGAACTGTAGATACCCAGTTAATACTCATAAAAATTGCTGATTCTTGTTTATCATACTACAACCTTCTGTACTGTCAGGAGGCCTTTTCGCACACGCGGTTTTCGAACGCGTGGAAGACAGCCCGGGACGCAGCATTCTCATTGCCACGGCTGGGTTTGCGTCCCGGCATGTCCCGGGCTATCTTCCGCGCGTTCCAGATGCAGAGCACTTTAAAGTGCTCTGCATCCGTTCCCGCGCGGACGAAGCGTCCCGGGCCATTTGGGGAGAGAAGTGTTGGCGCACGCTTCTCTCCCTGACAGCCGTCGGCATGCTCCCAGGGCCAGCATGGGCCGAAAATTGGCCCCACAGCTGGCCTCTGATTGCTGATGACCAGACTTGCTGGGCTGGCGATCGTGCCGGCGCAGTGAGGCCGGTAGACGGGACCCACCAAATCAGGGGGCCCCTCTCCCATCTGCCAGGGTCAGTGACACTGGCAGATGGGACAGGGGACCCCCGATTCGGTGGGTCCCATCTGTCAGCTCCACCGGCCGCCGGGATGTGGCTCCTTCCCGGCTCCAGCAGCCCCAATGGGGCTGCTGGAGTCGGGGAGCCACCAGCATCGGCTTCCTGTAGCCCCTTTCTGGGGTGGCAGAAGGCCGATGTCGGGCTGGCTGGGGGCAAGGGCCCCGCAGATCAGTTCCCCACCCCCCCACTCCCCAAAGCCCCCCCACCCCCCGAACCCGATCTCGCCCATCTACGGGGTGCAGACGCCTAGATGTAGGCACCTCCATCCCGCAGATGACCCCCCCCCAGTTTCAGGGCCTGGGGATGGGACGCACGCGTGTGCAGGTCCTACCTTCTTGGTGTCCAGCCTTGAAATGAGGCGAGGATGCCGGGAGCGCGCACCACGTGGTGCGCCGAGGCCCCCTATTGGACACCGAGAAGGTAGGACCTGTGTGCGCGCGCGTCCCATCCCCGGGCCCTGAAACTGGGGGGGGGGGTCATCTGCGGGGTGGAGGCGCCTACATCTTGGCACCTGCACCCTGTAGATGGGCAACATCGGGTTCGGGGGTGGGTGGGGTGGGGGCTTTGGGGAGTGGGGGGGTGGGGAGCTGATCTGCAGGGCACAGGCTCCTAGATTCAGGCACCCATGCCCCGCAGACGGTCGCGATCGGGGTTGGGGCAAAGCCTTCGGAGACCGGAGCCAGGAGCTACGATCTCCGAAGGGGTCCTGCCCCATAGGGACCTTGCCCCGGGCCCCGTGATGGGGGCCCGGGGGCCCGGACATCTTCGTGCCAGCTGCACAGGGCCCGATCAAGCCCCGTACAGCCGGCACAAAGCGGGGCAAGTGGCTTGACAGCGCTGCCCGCCCCTTGGGTACTCTCACCCAATGGGAGGCAGCGTTGCCAGCCGTATCCTCGCCCCTGGCCAGCCTTTGCCGGCTAAGTAACTTCGGAACGCTTTTACCATTCGCACACAGGTGCGCTGGAACGCGTTTACATGCGTTCCAGCGTTCCTGTGTGTGAATGGTGAAAGCGTACTGAAGTGTCTTAGCCCACGTGCTCTACTTCCGTTCCAAATGGAACGAGTGTAGTGCGAAAAGGCCTCGGGTATTATCCTAGTTCTCAAAACAAGGGCAAGAATATTCCTGGGATAGATTTCTGCCTCTTCCAAGGAGGACGAATGAGTGTAGCACAAGACAATGAAAATCTCTGAGTTCATACTAGGCAGTCCTTCTGTTTTCCTTTTTCTATTCTGCTTGGTGTTTTCAATTTATTTATTACAGTTTTGATTATTATTTTCTTACTTTCAAAACAGCATCAAATTGCTCACATTTGTGGGAAACGAAAAGGTCTGGAAATTGAAAAGTTGATGGAAAGGTTTTAAAAAAATTAAATTCAGAGTGTTAGAATAAGCACACCTGGTAAGTTGTGTATATGTGCAAGGGTCTCTCTCACACACAAATACATACAGAGGAAGAGAAAGAATCTACTTTAGAATCTTTGGGGCCGTTCCCATTAGAAAGATACAGCACTTTAGAACTGTTTACGATTCTCAGCGTCCGCACTCGCCATTTGTTTCCAGAGTATTTTGTGGAGTATTTGGCAAATAAACGGAATAAATAATCACCTGCTTCTTCAGGTGTTTTCCCAGTCTTGTGTTTTAAAGCATTTCTTCCTTACTGCAGTGGGAAGGCTAGAGCAGTATTTGGGGAAGAATGCATCTTTAGATTCTCTCCCCCAATAACATCCTGCCCAATGCCTGTCTGCTTCTGGGCACGTCATTAAATGGGTGTGGCTACACTCCTGGGAGGGGGAGCCCCTTGTCATTCCCTGTGGCTTAGCTTGAACTCCCGCTCTCGGCCACATCAATAATGTTGCATCAGGAGAAAGCCCAATCAAAGAGAGGGGGTGGGCACCATGACTCACAGTGGGAGGGGAGGAAAAGATGCGCTTTCCCTAATGCAGTTTTGAAGGAAGCTCAGAAATTGGGATTTTCCGCACTTAAGTGGGAACAGCCATATTCCGGTTTTTTTCAGGGTTTTTTATTCCATTTCTTTTAGTGTTGTAAATAGCGTTGTTGTTGTTTTTAATTGAATGGGAACGGGACCTTTAACAAGAAAAGGGAAGTGGAAATAAATTGAAATGGTTAGTTGTTGCTTTTGCAAAGTCAGTAACCCTTTTTGCACTGGGCCTTATTCTAGATTCTATCCCAGAAAAGGGATCTGCCATCCACATGTTACTGCAGACTATGGAAGGTCCTGGGCATGGTCTGCCATAGTCTGTGCCAGCATGCAGATCACAAGTGCCCATTCCAGGATATAACCCAGAATAAGGCCCAATGCAGAAAGGACAACTAGTATGGGAAAGAGCATGCTTCTAGTTTCCTGGTTTGGGTCAACTAAAGGCATGAAGTGATTTAAGTGTAAAAGCGGAATAGTCAGGATACCTTACTCTTTCTGATGTATTTCTGTGGCAAGATTATCTGCTGCTGCTGCTATATACTAAGCTTCCATTTGCATAGAAGAGATTTTGATGGAATTCTTTGTTGTATAGCATTAAAATGAAGCTAACTAATCTAAAAGCTTGGTTTACAAAAATATTATAACAGATTGTTGCATTGAAGCAGTAGCTGCCCAGTTTGCATGCCAGCAGAGAAAATGAAACATCTATTATGCTGTGTGTGCCAAAGTACGCACTGGTCTCCTTCTGATGTGAGGATTCATATGCATTCTGCAAGGGACAGCTCTGGAGCCTTTTCACACAGGGGTTTTTCGAACGCATGGAGGGCACGTCGGGACGCAGCATTCGCTCTTGCGGGCGGCGGGATCCATTCCAGGCCGCCTGCAAGCGTCCCGACGTGCCCTCCATGTGTTCGAGTTTCAGAGCACTAAAAAGTGCTCTGAAACCGTCTCTGCGCGTTCCGACCCGTCCCAGAGAGAAAGCATTCGCATGCTCTCTCCCTGTGACAGCTCGGCCCCTCCCCCGGGCTGCTCCCATTGGCTCCTATGGAGCCAGGGTGGGCAGCCGGCTGCCTTCTGTCCCTGGGTTCCTGCTCGCTCCCGAACCCCAGATCGGGCTCCGGGGGTGGGCAGGAACCCCAGCCAAAAGCCCCCTACCCATCCAAAGGGTCTTACCTTTTCCTGCAGGCTCCATTCTGTGTAGAAAGGCCGGGCCATTCTGAGCACGCTCGAGGGGGCGGCCACTCATTGGCTGGTTTCTATTGCCCATCTGAGCAATGAGGGGCCGCCCCCTCGAGCGTGCTCAGAATGGCCCGGCCTTTCTGCACAGAATGGAGCCTGCAGGAAAAGGTAAGACCCTTTGGATGGGTAGGGGGCTTTTGGCTGGGGTTCCTGCCCATCCCCAGAGCCCGATCTGGGGTTCGGGAGTGAGCAGGAACCCAGGGACAGAAGGCAGCCAGCTGTCCACCCTGGCTCCATAGGAGCCAATGGGAGCAGCCCGGGGGAGGGTCTTCCCCCCGAATGGGTTGAGAACACTTTCCCGTTCGCACTGGCAGGTAAGGGAACTGCTCTCAAAGCGTTCCTTACCTGCCCTTGTGTGAACAGGAAAGTGTTCTCAACCCGTTTGGTGGGAAGCGTTCCGAGGCGTCTTCGCCTTAGTGCGAAAACGCCTCTGGACATTTGCCAGTTAACCTTACTAGATGTCAGTGTTTTCTGTAAATGAGAAATAAATGTTACCATTAGGTAACAGCATATATTAGCAGATTTAGTGATTGCACCTCTGATCAAGAGACATGATCAGTGGAAAAATCAATACACCTCCCTTACACCATTATATCATGGAAGAAACTACTTGCAGTGTTGAATTGTTGCTGGTCTAAAGATGCAGTTTACAATCCTATACATACAGTAGTATTTGTTTGTTTATATTTATATCCCACCCTATACCCAAAGGTCTCAGAGTGGGTCACAATAAAATAATAAAAACAGATTTTAAAAAAGCTTGGGAAGGGGATGTTGTTCCTTCAGCCAAAGACCAGATTGAAGAGGTGCAGTTGGAACCAAGAGTTGTTATATACTGAGATTGTACATGTGTGTCAAAATCCCAGGATCTAAAGCAGACACTTCTAGGGACCATTCATAGCAATGAAACTTCACACCCAGGTCAGAGTCACATTCCAGGCAATAGAAAGGACAGGATTGGAACCCACATCATCCTCATGTACAACCCTCCTGGGGTTCCTTGACCTGTTTCTCCTGCTTAAGTCCCTTCCTTTCGTTGAAAAGTGTTTTGTGCCATGATTGAATCCTGTCAACCTGTAACAAGAAGGTGACACTTAAACTGTTAGAGGTCATATCTTAGTCAGACACAGCTGCAAGATTGACATGGTAACTTGTGAACCGCAAATTAAATAACTGATTGGATTAATGTTTTGACAAGTACAAAACATTAACCAGCTTCCTTGCTTGCCCACTGACCCATGGGTATGGTTGGGCGTATAAGAATCTTTGTCCTTTCATTGCCTTTGCTGATCCCAAAGTCCACTAGGTCCTTGAAGCAACAAGAACTGGATGCCATCCTTGGATGCTTAGGTTACAGAGGGCTGCAGGCTAACCACATTGCTGAAATCTCAGAGATAAGACAAACTCACTGCCCCCTCCTAAGGCTTGCTGTGTGTTGCAGTAATGAGGCAATTCAATCCTCTCTCCTTCAGGCCACTGTCAAGGAAGCAAAGGCTAACAGCAGCTCAGTTATATAGTCAGACTTACTTGACATCTTGCAAAGCTGAGTCTGCAAAGACAGGCAAGACTCACTAATGTCTGATTTCCAGGACTCTATACCTCACTTCACTGGCACTGAGAGGCAAGAAATTAACCAAAGCACTGGAATTTCTACCTTCCTTTAAGCCTGACACTTTGACCTTTGCAATCCTCATGTTAGGTTCTGTGTTTGTGCTTTATTGCTTTTGTTCACCATTGAAAATGAACTTCCCTGATCAAAACAGGACAGCATCTCAACAATTTTTTGTTCAGGCACACTACATTAAGCTGCTGCACACTATGCCCCACTGGCATGCATGCTTGTGTTTAGGTCAGGTCTAGGAAAGTCACCATGTACTGCTGCCATAGTCATAGTGATACCATAAGAAGGTATGGACCCAACCTTTAGCTGATTGTATAGGTACCTTCAAGTATTTCAGAAGATGATTCAAAATCATCTTGTGATTTACAAAGCAGATTATGGCTTCCTAAATGTAATGCAGCATGGAAAAAATAGCTTTACTAATCAAAGAACCGAGCCTGTGTTAAACTGTTGTTTCTAATATTCATTTATGGTTTGTGCTCTTTAAAAAAATTGTCACCTTTGCAGTGGTACCAGTCAGTGACACAAGACATCACAGGGGAAAGCAAGCCATTTATCCCTTGATGGTTTGTTAAATGGGTTTCAGTAGATGAGGTAATAAAAAATAACAAAAATCCTTGAGATTTATCATCAGCATTTCGCTGTGGGTTTGCAATGTATAAAACCATCAAAGGGAAAGAAAATTGTTTCCATCACTTATGCTATTAGATCACACATTAAGAGAAAGTGGTTCATTCATTATGATCTTTAAAATATTTTAATACACCTTCCATTCCTGAGGACAGTAGATGATACACAGTTGAGTTATGACTCACTGAAGGAACCATTACCACCCCTCCCCACCAGAAGAAACAGAGCGAATCCAAACGGCAGCTTTCAGCTCCTGATGGGACCTGAAGTTCACAGCCAGAGTGATGGTTTTAATACCTGGAAGCCTATGAGGCAGAACACAGTGGTAGATTCATGGGCATCTCAATGCCATGGTCTCTGTGACTCATGTATTGAAATAAACTCCAGGTACAACTGCCTGGGGTGGGGTGCAGGGGAGGATTTATTCATTTATTTCCAAATAGTTTTATCTCACTCTTCACGCAAGGGTTTTTACATGTTCTGGATAGGAGCAAGTAGAAGGTACGAAGCAGAGTTCCTAGCTATGTGATATGGACACTGGCCTCCATTTTGCTTGCTAGTAGGGATGTGGACAAATGGGCCTTTTTGCATTTGATTCGTAACAAATCGAATGTAAGAAAATCTATGTTCATTTGAATAAATCCTCTTTGAATGTGGTAGGCTTCTATTCGATATGAATTCGTACGAATATCCGATATGAACGCATACATATCTGATACGTATCCCATAAATTATCTGCTCTGAAAGCATCAAATCCGCCCTGAATCCACTTTGAATTTGCTCTCAAACCATGTTGAATTCACTCTGGATCCGTTGCAGATGGGACTGGTGAAGCCACTTTCTCACCTCCCCATTTCACAAATGTTCCAAAGCATTCATAGTCGTATGAATGTCAATGTACAGATGTCGTAACATTTGATTTGTATACGAATATCCAAATTCATACAAATATCAACTACTGCAAATATTCATGCACATCCCTACTTGCTAGCTAATGAGGAACATGGAGGCCAGAAAGGGGACATAAATTTCCCCGGCTCCTCTTTTCTCTACCAATCCTGGTAGTGTTATGGAGAGTCTGAGATTGGGGGAATGATTTGCACTTTGGCCTGTAGTTCACAGTGGGTGAAGATCTGGGCAAGTGCATCTGCATTTGCAGGAGGTGGCTTGTCTACATAGACAAGGGAAATCTGTGCAAGTGCAAATCTGTGCAACACTAACAACGCTAACTTGACCGTTGTGAGCCAGATTTGGCATTCTTGAGGGTCCAGCTGAACCACTTGCAGCAGATATACCTCAGATCAATATCAGCACTCCAGCAGAAGCCATCAGTCCTTACTCTGCCCAGTGAAATTTGGGATCACATTGTGCTTAGGTGTGCCAATTATGACCTTCCCTGAAAGCCAGCAGCTTAGCAGAAGGCAGGCCTCCCACTGCCTTTTGGACATCTTTTCACTGCAGTCTTAAAGGGCTCGAGGGCTCACATGATATCAGGGGCCATCTGAGAAAAGGACAAGACAAAATCCTTTCTGCACCGGGCCTCATTCCAGATTATATCTGGAATACAGGACTGCCATCTACTTGCAAGTGCAGATTCTCGCAGGCCCCAGAAGGGGCCACCGTGGTCTAGGATATACACTGCAGGAAAAGGCCCAATGCAGACAGAGAGCCTAAAAGATTAAAGTAAAACATCCATTGTAGGCCTGTGCACGAATGCAATTTTAGACATTCAATTCGTAACAAATATTCAAAAATCAGAATTCGTACAAATAAGGGGAAACAAATGTCCGGACATTTGAATGTATACAGATACATTTATATGTATTCATTTGAATAAATCAGGTGTTCGTATCTGTACAAGTACATACTGTACACATCCTGTATGCATCCTGTACAGATGAGTACAGATGCGCACGGGATGGATACGAGATGAATATGTGCCTGTACAGATAGGAATGTCCAAATTATTCATACAAATAACTTGAAATATTTGTATTCATTCAAATTTGGAAATCCGAATGTCCAGGCATTTGGTTTGTATATGAATGTCCGAATTTGTACAGATTTGTACAAATAACAAATATTTCAAATATTTGATTATCCATCCCTAATCCATTGTATAGACTTTGGAAGATCTTTTTGGATCCATATTTAAGCCCTTCATACAGGCCTTCTCTATAGTGGCATCTACTCTCTGGCATGTTCTTTCCTTTCATGTTCATGAAGTGCCTGCTAGGACATCTTTACATGTATCTCTGCAATCAGGGATTCTACATCTGGGTGGCTCTGTATGCTTTTGCCTTCCCATGCTGTTTTAATAGTACTTTTTAATTATTTTGTCACACTCTTAATTGTTTTTAAGTGAACTGAAATCAATTTATTACAATCATAGACAAGATCATCATGAAAAATAAAGCCACGAAGTAAAATACAATAGAAGATTGGTTCATATTAATTATAAACAAAAAAAAATAACATAATTCAATTGTTGAACATTTTTATGTTGCAAGTTGTAAGCCATTTAGGAATCTTAAGACGTAAAGTGGTGCATAAATGTCTTAAATAACTAATTAATAAAGAAATAATCACTGCCTAAGAGAGGGGTGGGGAAATCATATACCAAGAACCTTTAGTTTGTTAACTCAAAAACAAAAAAATAGTACCACAGTTAGGAAAGTATTATCTATTTCACTCAGGTCCTGTTTCACACCAAAAGGTCAGCCTCTTCCTAAGCTGATAAACACTTTGAACTTCTAACAGTGTAGGTAATTCATCATTATGGTATCCATATTGCAAGGGCAGAACTGGAGGGAGTGAATGTTTCATCATCCTTGCAAGGTTACTTTCATTATATTCAACTTCCAGGGAAGATGGGTAAAGTGCCTGCATGAAAATGAGGTCTGTTTTGCCATGGCAAGGGCCCAGCTTGGTTTGCAAGAAACAGCTTTGGAGATGTTGTTTTGCCCACTGGACTGTATGCATCTTGGACTACAATCAGGCACAGCAAAAAAGATGATCTCTATAGTGCCTCAGAAGTGAGAAAAGGTTCCAAGGTAGGATTGGCCCACACAACACAGTTTCAGAAGTGCCCCTGTTGATATGTCTGAACACAACCATGGAGGGGGATTAAGATTAGGGATATGTGAGAATATTTGAAATATTCATTATTCACCCAAATTCAGACATTCAAATTCAAATCGAATGTCCATACATTCATTTTTTAATATTCAAATGAATACAAATATTTTGAATCATTTGTACGAATGATTCAGACATTTGTATGTGTATGGATACATATGCATTACATAAATATCAGTATACTTCTTATTTGTATTGTACGCATTTGTACAGATACGTACGGGCTGCGGACAGGACAAAAATGGGATGTGCACAGATGCGTATGGATGCATACGAATACATATGAAGTTGCTGACATTCGTAGCATCAAATACGTATCAAATATTCATATGAATAGATATGGATGTATTCGAATCAGTTCAAATTTTAATACATTCATTTGTATGAATTTGGACATTCATATATTCAATTCAAATTGAAATGAATGTCAAAAATTGCATTCGTGCACACCCCTGATTAAGATCCTTTGGGATCCCTTAAGCTCTTTTAGCATGGAATGCTGTGGAGACGGGCAGAAATCAATGCCTCTCTAAGGCATTTTGAACACCATGTGGAGATGCACCCATAATGCACATTTTTACTGTATTGGGGGCACTTCCTCCCCCCACCAGATCATATGCATCTTTCAGGTTGTATTTCTAGCATGTTTATTTTAATAGCAAATTGATTCATTTTAGGATTTGGTTTTCCAACCATATAATTGGAGGTAGGCTAGGACATGGAAAGAGGTAATAAAGGAACTGAAAGTTACAAGAATGATTAGAATGTTCTTGGGATACCAAGTCTACATAAATGACACATGAGAGAGAGACACACACAGAAAAAAAAAATCCAAGGCTGCATTCAGACAGGGCCTAAAACCCAGAATTATTCTGGCTCTATATTTGGATTTCCACATGTATCCATGGCAATCAAAACATAGCCTCAAGATATAGGAGTGAGATCCAGGAATATCACTATTCTGAGAAAATCAACACCCAACCTGTGTTTTCCCAAAATAGTGATATAGCTTACCTTGTCTGGATGGTTGTTCCTGGGATCCATCTTCCTGAAAATAGCAACGTGCATGTTCGGGGGTGAGACAACAAAAAATGCCCGCTACATAAGGATGGGGGCTGGCACTTGTGCATATTTTGTGCCATTGAAATACCTGGAAGTACCTATTGCAATGTCAGTGCAGCAACACCAGACAAGGTAAGGGCCTGGGTGTGGGCCTGCTGCCCAGCTTCACCCTATCATCAGACAGGGATAGCAAGAGGAAACTGTAAGGCCTAAACAAGATCCTGCATTTTCATTTGCCATTTGGAGGCAGTCCAAGTGGTTCATAGGTTAGCCTACTTACAACCTGCAACAGCTCAGTTATCTAACCTGTTAACTGGCCTGATCTTTGATGAAGCATGGGTGGATGGATGGATGGATGGATGCATAATATCAGAGTGGTTCCACAGTGACCAATATACTGACCATCAAGCATTCTAGAAACCCCCCTTCCACAGGCTAGTGTGGTTTAAAGGAGGCCATGCCCAGGGTCCTCTGGTAGTCCATGGAGGCATGCCTTCTGCACACCTTCATGTCCTGGACTGGGCCTAGTCAATGTCGAGGACTAAAAGGTAATCTAGATTAAGTGCTTTCTGATCTGATTATGTTCCGACTAATGAGGACAAAGTGTACCAGGAGTGGGAAGGACCTTTCTGATTTGCATTAATAAGCTGTCAGAAGGGGATTTAGTGATCCCTGTCTCGGATCTAAGGTAAATGGGCCATAATTCCACTGAAAGTTAATGCAGCACTACTAATTTTAATGGGTTTAAAGGTGCAGCTCTGTTCTGACCTGTGACACCTTTGTGTCTAAGTATCATAATGGTTTCTAAATTTGACTAATGGCTCATATAGTCCAGTGCCCTGTTGTGGGAAGCCCTGGAGGAGGTCATGATCACACTGAAGCTTCTTTGATTCTGGTCCTTCACAACTGAGTTTTAGAGGACAGCCACTTCTAGTAATTAGACAGTTATAAAAAATAACCATTGATAGCTTTTTAAGTCATGGTTTTTTCTGGTCCTTTTTTAAAGCCAGCCAAGGTGGAGTCATAACCTCACCTTATAGCTGAGAACTCCACAATTAACTATGCACTATGTCAAGAAATACTTCCTAATGTTATAAGCATTCTAAAACAGCTTCGCTGAGGCCCTTTCTGCACTTACTCGTTAATCCAAATGAAGGAGCTGCTAAGAACACCTTGTCTGCAAAAAAGTAGAGTAGCCTCGGAACAGAATTCTGCTAAGGGCTCACTAATTTGGATTAGAGGTAGAAAAGATAAATGTGGTCTACATCTGTGCTAGCATTCTTTAGCACACATTGCCTGTTCTAAAGCCCACTCAGTGCAGATGCATCTGGCCTGTGGTTGACTTGGATCTGATATGGATTTAGCTAATATAGATCTAGCTAATGGGGGGGTTCCACTGTCACTCGAAGTGCCCATTAAGTACCCATTAATGGGTACTTCTAGTGACAGTGGAAACAAACCCCATTGATTAAGCAAGGTATGTGCAGAGAGGGACTGAGTAGCTCCCAGTTCTAATATTCTGGAGGAGGAACATCAGCTTGAAATGTTTTAGGCTATAATGTATCTATCAATAAATCACCACAATCTCACAAAGCATGTCCTCTGTTATGGACAAATAACATCAGGAAATATATGCATTATCAGAGATTGTCAATGTACAGTGTGAGTTTGTAACACATCATGAAAACATCTCATTTTAATTCTTCAAGAGCAGAGAACAGTAGAGACCTCCAGTAAATAGCATTAATCTTAACAGCAGAACTAAATGTTTAAATCTCACTGATGCCGTTTCATAATATTATCTCAGTGGGTCACAAGTAGGATTTACAAAAGCAGCAAGAAGCACTTCTCAGAACTGTACTCTTAATATTTTGAGTATACTTTAATATAAGCCTTCTGCTTTTAACATGATCTCTCTTTTCTAATAATTTCCCTTTTCTCCTTCTCCTGCTGGTCCATTCCATTCCGGGTAGGAACCCTGTTCTGGTCCATTGTTTCCTAGTTGTGACATCTGAGAATTATCTGCAGTAGTGATCTGCCCTGATGAGGTTGTCAGTGTACCTGAGCCTGACTCGTCTCTACTTCTGCAAACTTTTCTTTGCAAAAGCAGTTTTACAGCAGTCCTGCCAAAAGAAAGGAAGAAAGAAAATCACAAACAAATAGAAAGTTAGGTCACTATTAGGGGTGTGCACGAATGCAATTTTCGGGATTCGATTTGATTTGAATTGCATATCCAAATATTTGATTCAATTCAAGTCTATAAAATTCAAATTTACCCAAATTCGATTCAAATTAAGCAAATTTGAATCTATTCATTCAAATTTTCTATTCAAATTTGCACTTACGAATGTCAACAACACTTGTATATGCCCGTACACATTGTTCCTCATCCAGTACGCATCTGTACGTGTCCCATATGCAATCTTCATCCAGTACAGATTTGTGCAAATGTGTACAGATGTGGGAAAGATGTGTACATGCAAGTATGCATTCTGTACATAGCCATACAAATATGAATGTCCAAATAATTTGAATGAATAGATCCAAAAATTGGAAATTTGTTTGAATGTCTCAATTCAAATTTATAGACATTTTATTCGAATTTGAATGTCCAAATTCAAACAAATTTTGAATTATTTGAATATTCGTGCACATCCCTAGTCACTATATTTTGTATAATTTTTGACTAGAATGGAAACTTTGGCTCTTTCTGCACTTACTTTGAGTCAGGAACAAGGGCCCGCACAGTAAGATTTTGGGGCTTATAGATCTGCATTAGACTGAGCACAATCTAGATTAGGGAGGCCCTGATTGGTATCACTAGTACAGCAGTTCAATGTGTCTACTGATCACGAACATGGGAGGCATACAGAAAGCAGGCCACCTATGTTGTAGACTACTGAGGTGTATATTTCAGTGAAGCACTACAGCACACCACTGAAATGCCCTTCCTGAACTTTTTTTAAGGAAGTCAGAGTGGATTAGTCTGGACCAATGCCATAGTGCAAACAGCACTGATCCAGACCCATGCCTTCCATGGCCAGAATTAGTGGCCCTGGCCTTTTTAGACCCATTGGTTCCAGCTGTGGGCCATTCAGTGCAGAAAGGTCCCATGACATGCATTGAGAGAGGCATTGGCATAGAGATGTACACACATTTGCCTCTCACCAGAAAGTAGGGATGTGCCCAAATGTTTTTTTCATGTTCGATTCGAATCAAACTGAATGTGAAGAAATTCACATTCATTCAGGTAGAGCCCCTTCAAATGTGGTAGGATTTGAATTTGATACGAATGTTCTTTCTGAATACTATTTGAATCCCATTCGAATCCTGCTGCCAGGCATGCTTACGAACCCCCCACAAATCCCCTGTGGATCCCCTATGGATCTACTCTGAATGCATCAAATCTGCTATGAATCCACTTTAAATCTGATATGGATTCATTTTGAATCCATTCTGGATCCGCTACAGATGGGACTGGGCAGCCGCTTTCCCACCTTCCCATGTTCACAAATATAACAAAGTTTAGAACAAATGTATAGAAAGCATATGACTTGCATTCAAATGTCAATCTCTGAATGTAGCCAACATTCAATTCAAATTCAGATGTATGGATTTGAATGAATTTGACTGAAATTTGAATGTGACAAATGTTCGTGCACATCCCTACCAGACAGATTTTGTGTGTAAAGTATGTTTAGCAGAATAGATAGATAGGAATGAATGGGTATGTCACGAGCAGTGATCCTACTCTAGAGCATACTAGATGGTCTTCGATCTTAATCTTATGTGGAAGTGCCTAGCACTGACTTCTCAAATTATGGTTTGTTTTAAGTTAGGAACAAAACTGGTGGTTGTTTTATGACAGTATTAGGAATCAATACTGAAACCAAACATTTGAAAAATGGTGTCAGGGACACAGTCCCCAGTATCAGAACTCAGCAGGATCCCAACCTGTAGTTCCTTGCTCAATTCCAGAATGTGGGAAGCTTGATAAGGTAGGGATAGGAGGCGGGGATGTAGGGGGCATGGTGTTGGGAGAATTGTAATTAAGCCCATAATTTTTCAGAATTTCCAAGAAGATGTGGCCCAGGATCAACATTTGTCAGTAGGACTATATTTTTTATGGGCAGCTCTGATAGCATGGAAGGGAGAAAAGTGGAGGATTCACAAAAGCAGAACATTCTGCCTTTTTTTTTTCAGCTTCTGTAGCCCTTTTTCTTTTCTTTTCTTTTTCAGGGGGTACCTTGAAAGTCATGGCTAAAGTGAGTGGTTTATTTCAGAATTTCAGCAGTTTTGAACATTCCTGCACGCACAACCCCCTTGTTTCTAAGCATAATCCTTCTACTTCTGTATCTCCTTCTAGGTCCTCTCCTGGCTGGAAGAAATCAGCCTGTTGCTGCTTTTCATTGATGGGATGTAGTAATCAACATGCCCAACCACCCCATCTGGAGTTCCTAGGAAGCAGCCTTACTTCTCAGTATCTATTTTTTTAAAAAGACTATATTAAAGCTGACACAGCTCTACTTTCATGGCTACAAATTTGATTCCCTTACAGGGGTCCCCTCTCTGTCACATAAATACTTGCAACAAACATTTCCACAGCAAAAACATTCCAGAGTTCACACACCCTTCTGTACCCCTCACAGTTAGTGCTAACCTTCTAAAGATAGATGTGAAAATTTTGTACTACCCTGTTCCAAAACGTAACTTGTTTTGCACTCAGATGCTGTCCACCTACCAGTTAAGAGCAATGTAGATTATTGCAAAGATCATTGCAATGAAAGCGATGATTCCAGCTATAAGGGCACACATCAGTACTGCATTTGGGCTTGACTTTTGCAACCGCCTCGGTTCTAATTCTAAAAAAAGAAAAAGAAAAAGCCATTTTAGTTATTATTGTAAAAAATGTCCACTTTCATAGAACTTTAATCCAGTAGAAAATAAGAGGGCCCGTTTATTTCAATTTTACCTGCGGAAAGTGAAAAATACAGGAAGTTCTGAATGTCTAAGAGAAAGGGAATTTGGTTAAAATTGATTAAACACTCCTGAACTCTACAAAGGTTTCAATTTAGGAAAGACAGAGCACTTAAAAGGCAGGGCACATTTTAAACAAGGGTGACTTGAAAAAGCTATATTCAGTTCTGAATGCACCATTGCAAAAAAGCCTGCAATCTGCTAGGAAATATTAGGAGTACAGCAGAAACTGAAAAGGGGAAATTGAACAACTAATTAAGCAGCAGCATACAGAACAGTACCTCTGTGTGAAAGCTTCTAAACTGCAGAAATAGTTTTATATAAAGTGGGGTAAGGCTGAGAAGAAGTAAATAAAGTGAACTTTAAGGTAACTAATAGAATTGAAAGAGACAGAAAAAAGAACCACTCTAACAGAGGGCAATCAAAGTAATACTCAAAAGGCTTCAGAGTAGCTGCCATCCCTTTGATCATGTTAGCTACTCTTTTCTGAACCTTCTCCTATAACAAATTCCATTTGCTATTTTGATGCCTACTTTTCAAGTTTGGGGAGCTCTCTTTTTATTATTCAGCAATGTGGCATCACTATCGAACATGGCCTTCTCAATCCTTCATTCTGTCTCTACATTATTGATCAGCATGTTTGAAGGCACCTAGTGTAGGATATCAGGGCACCCCACTGTGAGAAATGGCCATTTACTACAGCTTTCTGCTCCATAAATATAAGAGCCTCAGACAGCTGTGTTGACTACCTGAAGCAAGACTAGAATTTCTAGGGGTCTTTCTGTGCTTACCATTGTCTCAGTTTATGGAAGTATCCAAAGGGCATCCTTCCCCAAGTATGCCATGTCAACATTGGGTGAAGCATAGACCAAACTAGGTGACCCAAAATGGTTGCCTAGTCTGGGATCCTGGTAGACCTTTTGGTCTAGTGCTTAGTAAAATGGACCATGGAGCAGTACGGAAGGCACACACCTCTGTGTTCCACTTTAACAGTAGGATCCATTTTGGTAGTGCCATAAATCACACTGCCAATATGGAACTTGTTGAAGTCAGCTTTGAAGCTCACACAAGCTTTGAGGTCAGCACAGAAGCTGTCCTAGAACAGCCACCCAAATGCAGATAGCCTTGTTCCAGGACACCTGCACACTCCAGGTGGTGGACTGCTCCAACTGATCTGGGGTCACTGGAGCTGTCCATGAGAGGTAAGTGTGGAACTGGAAGTGCCCTAAGTGTCTGATAACTTTAACTTTAAGAATAGATGCCACAAGTTCCCCAGGACCAGATGTTGGATCTTTTCTAGATCCTGGTGTGCAACTTGCTGTTAACTTTAATCCGTCCCAATCTTCAGGTACAGAAATAATTTTTGGCACAGAGCTGCATATTTTTGCCATCTTTTGAGTTCCTTCTGATCTCTTGGACTGAGAACTTCTGAACCTGGAAGGCTGATGGGATTTATGTATAAGGCCTACCAAGCTTTACTTGCCTGTCTTTTGAAGTTCTTATTGTTTCTTTTAGGTATAAGCTGTTACACCCTTGTGCTCAAGATGTCAGGCAACTCTTCTGGGCAACAAAGGAATTCTGGCAATAGAGGATGAATAGGGATGTATTGCCGAGCCCCATGGAATCCTGCCTAGGGGAGGGAATGGGGAAGGACAGCAAAGCTGCAGTGCAGCATGAAGTGAGAGATCCACCACATCCATATTCTGCTGGTCAGCACCAAGGTTTGGCCTGAATTGTAAGCAGATAAACCTGGAATAAATCAACAGTTGTTGCAGCAGCAGCTTTCACACACATCTACCCGTGGTTACGCCTCAGCTGCTATCCTGTATTTCTAATTAATTTAATGCCGTTTTTGAGAGGTACTTTTAAGATGGTAATAAGAAAGCTTTATCAATGAGCATATATTTGACAGCTTATACATTTACTGGATGACATATCAGAACGTACTGAGTGCTCCTCCTGTAATCTGTAATAGTTCTGTTCTAACACTTGAATGATCGTTCCCACCAGCAGCAATAGGCAATATAATGAAAATGAATTAAAAATCAATACCACTCTGTTGGCATATGTCACTGTGGACCAATATAACCTTCCTCCTCCCTTCCTCTCTCTCTTTCTCTCACATGCAAAGAGTATATTCATTTGTCCCCTATTAGAGCAACTAAGGCGATGATCATGTGGTGTGCAGGCAGTCAATCATCCAGAAAATGACCCAACTGAGACCTTGCAAAGTAGTCCCACATGCCTTCTGAACATAACTTAGCATGAAAAAAAAAATCCAACAATCAAGGACACTTAAAAACAAGGCCCTTCTGGCTGGGGATCTGTATAGCTGGTGTCACCTTGACTCCTAAACTATGGCTATTTCCTCACAGGGTGCATTACCCCCAACTCATGCAGGGACAACCTTGGCCATGATTCAGGTCAAGAATGGGGCTGTGGCCGGAGACCTGCACCAGCTGCCATCCACATTGCAAACAGAAATTTCCTGCCTCCAAAGTTGGTATTCTGACAAAATTGGGCTGGCTCCTTGGGCTCAGTAGATCAGATCAGCTCTATATTGTCCAGTCTACCCTGGAAGAACACTTTGGAGACCACTTTCAAATGGCCTCCCACTGGAGGACTAGAGTGATATTTTCATACCTTACATTACTCTAACACCTCAACCCATGGCATTCCATGGAAGGTGAGGCCTCTTGGTAGTCAGGTCCACAATGCAGATGAAGCCTTCCACTAGAACTGTTGGGCCAGCCTATAAATCCCTTGTGGACACAGCCTAAGAATCTACCTGCAAGTTCAAATTTTTTTTTTAAAAAAACCCTGGCCTTCTCTAGCTCTCTGCTTAGAAATTACTCTGTTGCTTTCAAAATGGGTGGGCATGCACATTCCCAATATCATTACTGACAGTAAAAGGGACACAGTTCTGGAAGAGCAGTGGTGCTTGCAGGGTGATGGTGTACAGCTAGATTGTGCTATGCACCCTGGTTCTGCCTGCCTAAATTGGATGCCCAAGCCATAAACAGTGCTAACAAACAATGATATGCAGTGAAATTCAGTCACCTAATGCTGTACTTCATGCACTACAAATGTTACTATTCTACACTGTTTTTTTAAGCGACCACCTTCTATACTATGGTTTCTAGCTGACCTCTGGCTGACCAAGAAGTGGGGTGGGCAAATGGCTGTATGGCAGATGCACTGTCATCGCTTCCTAGTTGTTCAGCTGAACTCTGTTGACTTTTATCTTCCCAGAGAAATCTACCTTTCTGCCACTTAGCAACAAGATCTGATTGGGTGAATAATCATCTACGCTTCTACAAGCCTGGCTGGCCTCTGGCTTGTTTCTATGCTTTATCTTAACTTTTAGACTTGGAAACTTTTACTTCGTGTTCTTTTTACCACTGTAACAGTAAAAAATTGCCCACTTGATACATGTTAATGTTTGTTTATTTTGGAGGTTTTGCAAGTTGAGTTGGGGCTTCTATTTGGCTAATTAGCCCCATTTTTGACATTGTTTCTCTTTGGTATATAAAGAAGTTGTTTCCTGTGGTCCTTTTACCATTTATAAAATCAAACTTTGAATCAAAGTCAGACATTTCTCCCTCCCCTCTGGACTGACTCCAACCTGGTCAAGAGTTAAACCAAACCTCTAAAGTTCCTGCTCTTGGGAGTGCTGCTAAACATGGGTACAGAGTTGTTCTCTTGATTTATAAGGTGATTTACCAGAAATAAGATTTTAAACTTGAGCGAATACAAGAGAAAAGAAAAAGTCACCTCAAATTTCCTAATATTCAAAACCACAGCAGAACCCATAAGTCCAACACTACTATCCTCAGATAAAGAGGAAGTATGTTGCAGAAATGTAACAAGGACAGTCATGAGAGACTAGAGGCACATTTAGTCTGTTCCTATAGTGGCCAAATAGTTGCATATGAAAGCTTATAATCAGCAAAAGCACCTAACTTGCCCTGTTCAATTATCTGGCCTCAGGAGGTTTATCACTTCCAAATTCAATAACAAAAACACTGTAGTCACTAACAACCCCACCTTTTGTGAATTTGTCCAAACCTTTATGAAGCCATCCAAACCGGTGGTGAACATCACATCTCATGGCAGTAAATTTCAAAGTTTATTGTGTGAAGAAATATTTATTTTGTCTCTTCTAACTCTTTAGAAGCTTCCCTGGGTAACTTGTGGCTTTAGTAATTTAGGGGGCCATCTACAACTAACTTTCAATCCACCTTCAATCAGTCTCTGGACTGAGAGAATGCACCAAAAAAGCGAGGAACCATATTCTTTTCACATTGAGTTAAATAAAGTAGAAAGAAAATAGTATTATCTCATTCTGGAGATGGATCAAAGCTTAGACGTAGCTTGGTTTCGGAAAGGGAGTAAACCTTCTTGTTACTAAATAATTAGTTCATAAACCACTGTAGGGCTGGGAGATAAAATTGGTCTTCACCTGGCATTCAAGTCAAGTGAACTTCCCTGGGTAGAATTCCACAAATGGGCAACCACCACTGAAAAACCCCACCTCCTGGACTCTACTTCCCTAGCCACAAGCATGCAGCCATGTTACTTTTTCAATATATTATTAGAGTTGTTTTCCACCTTTGCCCAGTGCTGAGCTGCAAAGTACTTGAGCTATAATCATACCAATGACACTTTCTTTACACACTTACTGTTCCAAAGATTGGAAGTTAATATTTGCACAATCAAGTTCTCTTTAATTATAATTCTGAAGCCACAGTCAAATTGAATGAAACTTGTGTAGGTTCAGTGGAAAAGGAAAGAAAAACAAATGAAAGTGGAAATATTTTATTTTTGAATATATATATATATATAATTCCCAAAGGAACAAATATAACCCTGTGTGTTTTTTTTAAAAGATATCTTAAAAGATATTATTTTTTTCATTTTGAGGTTTGTTTTTTCAAAAGGTGGCAGTATCAAAAATAGTAAAGAATCCAAAATTACTAAGTAGAAGATGGACATTCACTAATACTACTTCTTCTTCTGGTTAAGTATGAGTTACATCAACTGATCGCATCTACCTAGTTTTCCAGCCTTAGCTAAGAGTACAGAGAACTGAACCTGTAAGCTTTTGCATGCAATGCCGATATACTAATATCCTCCACCCACCAAATGCAAGTAACAAGTGCAGGAGCCCAATCTAGATTAAGGCTGCAGCAAAAGGCAAAGGGTTAATTCTTAGTTTTACTCACCTAGGTTTTTGGAAACTGAGGTTGATGAGTTGACTGGGTCTAATTGTTGTTTACTTATATTGTTTTTATTTTGTATACCGCTCTGGGCTTCTATGGAAGGAAGAGCAGTAAAACAAATTAGACTACTGTAATGCGCTCTATAGGGGGCTACCCTTGAAGATGGTTTGGAAACTAAAACTAGTGTAGAATGTAGCAGCTCAATTGCCAGTCATTGAAGGATCTGCACTAACTGTTTATTTGCTACCAATCCCAATTCAAGGTGTTGATGTTAAATAAAATCCTAAATGGCTTGGGACTTCGTTATCCCAACTTCCCAACTAATGAGATTTCAGGAAGATTGTTTTCTTGTAGTTCAACCTCTCCGAGAGGTGCAAAAGGAGTGACACACAAGAGGCTCTTTTCTGTGATATCCCTCACTCTAGAACAACCTCCTTTTGAAGGTTCACAAGGCATCTATATTATATAAGTTTCAATGTGTGGTTTAAACATACCTCTTCACCCAGACCTTTGCTGCTTTGCTTCCTCTGAGAATTGTCCTGGCAGGGAGGCAGGGTGGGTGGGTTATATTTTAAATATATTTTAGAGTGGTGGTTTTTTTAAAAAAATCATCTTTTTATTATTGTAACCTGCCCTGGGATTTTTGATGAAGGATAAGTTATAAATTCTTAAATAAAATAAACAAGTCTTATTAAAAATAAAAAGTAGATATCAGACTTACTAGGTGTCTGACCCAGATCAGGTTGAATTGCATTAATGGCATTTTGTCTAATTTGGACATCAGAGTCAGCTCTTCAATGCTCTTTTCATGCCTCCTATAGAATTACACCAAATAACCTCCTTTGTAGATATTCTTACCCATACCAGATGCTTGATGACATGGGCAACAGCTCACCGGACAATCTGACAACTGTGCACAATTTAGTAAATGTGCAGACAAAACTTGGGCATGGTTCCCTTAAAAGTTGTACAGTCTGGGAAAGATGAAAGGTTTCCATTAATAGAAACCATTGCTTTTCATTGGAATTTGCTGTCAAGAAGAGGTGGTAACAGCAACCAGCCTAGCTGGCTTTAAGGAAGGGTTAGACAAATTTATGGATGACACATGTATGAGTGACTACTGAAATGGATGCCTAAGTACATCTTTCAGGCTGGGGGACAAGCAGGATGCTTCTAAGGCCATTTGCTGGGATTCAAGAGCAGGAAAAGGTTTGCCCTTGTCTCTGCTTGAGATGCCCATGTGCAATTGGTGGGCCACTGTGTGCAACAGAATGCTGGACTAGATGGGCTGTGGCCTGATCCAGCAGGACTCCTCTTATGTTCTAATGTTCTTATTCACATGGTTTCCACTATATTCTATTTGATGGATTTCTAATTGTATTAATTTTCACTTTCTGGTTCCGGACAAATGTGAAGACATTTCCTTTGGTTCTTAAGCAATCTTCAAACATACAACTATTTATTTATTTATTTATTTATTTATTTATTTATTTATTTATTTATTTACATTTATATCCCGCCCTATACCCTAGGGTCTCAGGGCGGGTAACAGCATATTTAAAAGACAAGAATATTTAGAATAAAACCATATATAAAAACAGTATAAAACATTAGTATGTACGGTAGGGAAAAACTGTGCCACGTTCAACCAAAGGCCTTCTTCTAGTCCAGAATGGAGGAAGTCACATGGAAATTCATCAAAATTATTGTAATGGTATACAATTATGTATGGAAATGTATTAATGAAAATAAAAAAATGGATTGATAAAAAAAAAGAAATCAGTGTGTACAGAAATATCTAAAAATCTTTTCAGGTTAAGCAGGAAGCCATTCGCTCCATCTCAGTATGTGCAGGGTAACGACATCACACAGCACAGAACCAGGGAACACTCTATTAAGTTGAAGGGCAGTAGAGTTAGAACTGACAAGGGGAAGTACTTTTTCACCCAGAAGGACTATGGAATTTACTACCAGAAGGGATGGTGAAAGCTACTAGCTTTAAGAAAGGGTTGGACAAATTCACAGAGGACAGGTTGTATCGATAGCTATCACAATTGTTGCATAGATGCTGCCTTCAGGTTGGAGAGATAGGCAGGATGCCTTTAAAAGTAATTTGCAGGGATTTTTTAGAGCAGGTGAAGATTTTGCCTTTGTCTTCTGCTTGAGATGCCCATAAGCAATTGATGGGCCACTATGTGAGAAACGATGCTGGACTGGATTGGCTGTGGCCTAATCTAGTAGGGCTCCTCTTATGTTCTAATGTAACACTTGTAAGTCCTTATAATTTTTAATGCCAAGCCTGACACTAACGTAATTATTATATAAAGTATAAGTTCCATTTAATGAACAAAATGTAGATCCATTTTGTATATTACAGGGAAATAAGTTGGTTTTAAATAATTAAACTGCTTTCTAGAAATTCATACAGGCAATATTATCACACCAATGGTAACAGGGATGGCTGACCAATAAGGACAAGGCAGGCAGTGGCCCACCATACCTAGCAGTAGTCCACTCTTCTTTCCCTCTTCAAGATTGTTCCAACCAATGCATTACTAACACTTAATGTTCAATAGGGCTTGACAATGTCTTTTCTTCTTCTGATCTATGTTACCACTTTCTTTTTGTGGGTTTGATCTCTGGCCCATCAGGCACAACAGGTACCAGCCATCACTTTGTACAAAATTCTAATAAAGGAAAAGTTCAGAGTGGACACTAGTGGCTTTGTTGAAAGTGTAATTCTAAACAAATATTTGTGACATTAAACCAGTCATTTGAGGAGTCAATGTCATTGAGATATTAATCTCAGAATTACTTTGACCCCATTTTATAATAATTAATTTTACTGGACAATAAATTCTTTAGAAATATTTATGCATAATCAACTAAAAATACAAATGTAGTAATCAAGCAGCAATATACTTTGACTTTTCCCATCTTTTCTTTGGAATAAGTATCATTAAATTCAACAGGGTTTATCCTTGGTAGAACTGAGCTAATTTTTTTTTCTTAAACAGAATAAAATAAATCATGCTTGTGTTTAAATTCAGCAGCTTTTTTTCATGAGGAGAAATTGCAGTAAGCTTTTATAAAATTCCCTGAGCATTCAGTTTTAAGAATGATACATTGTACCCTTATTTTTTTTGACAAACTTGAAATAGTCAGCGACCTTCTTTGGAAGGGTATTCAACACTTCACCTCTCAGACAAAACTCTTGTTGAAGGGACAATTCACCATTCTATAAA
Source organism: Aspidoscelis tigris stejnegeri (assembly GCA_023333525.1). Taxonomy (NCBI): domain Eukaryota; kingdom Metazoa; phylum Chordata; class Lepidosauria; order Squamata; family Teiidae; genus Aspidoscelis; species Aspidoscelis tigris. The sequence goes on from JALMGA010000001.1 coordinate 102,989,844, forward strand.
TATTCAATTCCTTTCTATTATAATGGTGGCCCTCAATATGTAATAAACCATCTTTTTTGAAACAATAGCAGATGCTATTTTGGATTTTGAAACCCCCCAAAAAACCTTTAGCTTTTTCAGAAATGAAAAGAAAAATAACGTACATTCTATTTCTTTTCTGGACTCACTCATGAAATGTAGCCTAAAAAGCTAATTTAGAACAGGCTAAAATGCCTAAGAAATAGTCCTTGTTAACTAGTGGCCTTTCTGCGCTTCTTGTTCCATGATCCGAACCAGTGGGTCTCTGCCAGTGAGGCCCTCTGGATATGGATCATGCAAAGGTGTGGTCTGGAATAGTGCCATCTGCATGATGCAGCTGGTCCGGACCAGCTTCTAACCTGGCTGCAAAGCTCACATGATCTTCAGAGGAACTCAGCCTCCGAGGGTTCCAACAGTTAGGAATGAAGTTTCCTAGCCTTGGAGCCCCCAGGAAACAGCATACTTTCATGCACCACTAAAATGTTCCCTGTAATCCAGAAAATGTCAGTAGTCCTCTTCAAGGACTACCCAAAATCAAGATCAGGGGCTTCTGATCCAGATCCTGTCCTGATCCTGTCCTGACGACGGAGGCCCTGAAGAGGACTTCATGGCCCTCTGTTCCATCTCTCAGATTGGTGCAGAAGAATCCTGAATAATATCTAAGGGTGTGTTTTTTTTTCCTTGAGAAATATCAATTCAAACAACCAAAGCAAATTTAAAATACTTTTCATGATTGTGCTCTTGATCTAGTTCCTATTGTATACAGGTAAAGTCTTTATTACAGCAGTTCTACCTCACTAAAAAGGATCTAGTGCCTTCCAAACCACAAAGCCACTCAGTGGAGAGTAGCTACCAGTGGAAAAGGAAATCAAGATGTTGATTATTTACATTATAGAACATGAGTGAAATTTTTGTCATACATAGACAATTATTTTGTGGGAAGCATGTCCTCTCTCAGTTTACCTACTGAATAGGATGTGGTATTAACCACTCTTGCTTAGAAACTGGTCCTTGAAATGTAGTAGGATTTAAATTTGATACAAATGTTCAATCCTATATGAATCCCACACAAAACATTCGATTCAAATTTGAATGTCAACCTTTGAATGTGCTAACATTGATCCGAATTTGTCTGAATTTTGAATGTTACAAACATTCATTCACATCCCTACTCAGAGGCAGTGGTAAGGCTCTTAAGTCTTGGAATTAAAGTTTCTTCCCTTCCGAGTTCCTGCCCTGACCATCTTTACAGCAGATGCATTTTCAGCAGCACATCCTGGACCACTGCCCAAAAGTGTTCCTCATAGTTTGCTGGACCATGGTAAGGTGTTGTCTGAATGCCTCCGTGATCAAGAATACTTTCCCTGGGGCAGCTGTAAACTTCAACATTGAGGTTTACAGCTATACTGGGCCCAGTCCATGTTTCATCAACTGCAGAGAAAGCATGACAGGGGATGGGGGCTTGGCCTAGTCTGCACTAGTGTGTATACATGTTCCCCTTTATTCCATAATTTGTTCTAGAATAAAGGGCATTGCAGAAAGGGCCGTTGTCTTTCTGTATAAGGCTCCATTCAAATGCAGCTTCAGTTGGGGTCAGACAGAGATCATTGTTGTGGCATCTGACTGCAAAGCAGGATGGCCTCTGGCAAATGAACAAGGCTTCACTCCACTCCTCTACAATTCCTGCAGCATCTTTGCACACAGGATGCAGCACATAGGAATGGATTCTTTGGTCAGCTTCTCCTGCCTGGGACCAGAAATTCCACTGTTTATTTCAATTGAAAATCTAAAGGAACTATGCCCATGTAGACCTGCCAGAGTCCTAAGATCTGCCAGTGAGGCTCTCTTGACCTCTTCAGCAGTTAAGGGGGTAGAAATGTGTGGGAGGACATTCTCAGGGATAGTCCCATCCCAAGACCTTCAGGCACAACGCACACACAGAATATATATACGTATAGGGCATACTGAATCCTCCAAAGGGGTGTCCTTGGAGCACTTCTTATGCTTCATTCACCAAAACGTATCCCCTTTTGGATGATGGGGTAAGAAGTGTCCATATCTGGTGTGAAGCCTTGTGGATGCTTCAGTCCCTAGCCAACCCTAAGCCAGTTAATATTCCACATGAGGATGCAGCCTTTGACAAAGTGAAGCTGTGGATGTATTGTTCCTAGCCTTTCGGAGCCCTTGCGGTCCACCCTGAAGCTTGTGTGAGCTTTGGCGGCAGTTTGGGGCAGGTCTGGACTAGTACCACCGTGCAGATAGTGATGCCGTAGACCATACCTTACCATGGTCTTGACCAGCAGGCTTCACTGGTCTGGATCAGGCAAGGCAAATTCAGAAAGGTTGACATTCCACTGCAGGAGTTAGTGACAAGCATACCCGATATGGCATTTCTATTATTATGAGATGATGTGTTGCAGGGTCACAGCTTCTGAATCTACAGGGTGCAAGAGGAAATTGCTTCACCACAGGGAACTGTTTTATGCTTATGTGGGTAATGCTGCCACCCTTCTCTTCCCCATGTCACTCACATGGATGACAGAATAAGGAACTCACTCTGGATCTTGTCTGGCTTTCTCTCCACAAAGCAAGGGGGATAGATCTATCCCTTTCACTTACAACACACTTCCTCCCATGAAGAACTATTATCAGAAAACATGAATAAACTGCCTTATGTCACTGGCTTTCTGAAATGCAAGCTAAGAACCAGAACAGGCAATAGAGCAATGGTTCTTAAGAGGCTTAACCAATAGCTAAGAACTCCAAACTGTGTCACAACACTGTTTTGTGCGGTTTATTGAGAATTCTTTAATAACTGAAAAACTCTCCTTTGGCTGTCTGTAGACAGACAGAGTTTGATTTCTATCACTTAGGCATGAAAAACCTAGCAAAGACAGCTAAACTAAGAGAAGGTTAGCATTGCAATGTGTTTTTCCCTCACCAATGAAGCTAGACAACTGACATCCATCCATCCATCCATCCCTATATCCATCGGTCTCAGGGCGGGTAACAACATTTAAAATCAGACATATTAAAACTATAACAGTTTATATTAAAACAACAGCATCTGCAAGTGAGAAGGGAAAAAAGGATCCCAATGTAACCGAAGGCCAGAGCAAATAGATGTGTCTTTGCTGCCTTCCTAAACATGTACAGTAAAGGTGAGAGGTACATCTCAAGGGGGAGACTATTCCATAGCATAGGAAACATCACTGAGAAGGCCCTCTCCTGGGTGCCCACCTGTTTCACTGCTGAGGGTGGTGGTACAACCAGGAGGGTCTTCCATCCAGATCTTAAGGCACAGGCAGGTCAATATGGGAGTAGGCGTTCCTTCAGATATTTGGGGCCCAAGTCATTTAGGGCCTTATAAGTTAACGTTAACACCTTGAATTGGGATTGGTAGCAAATCAGCAGCCAGTGCAATTCTTTTAAGACTGTCATGATATGTATCCAGGCAGCGAGGATGCATAGGAGTTGGTGGTTTAGAACACAGTGACTATGTAATGAACAACTTCTCAAAGCCTCTGCACCTGAGATTCATGTTGTTATCCGTTGCTTTTAAAATGTTATGATCTTTTTTGTCCTTGAATCTGGAAGTGTGTCCCAGCTGTTGCCCATTAGGAAATACCCACCTGAAATGTTTCAAAGCTGCAGACAAGTTCCACAACTTTAAGTGCCTTGAAGTATATCCCCAGTGCTGTTTAGCACTGGATAGGAAATGACTTTAGAATCAGCCATTTTCTGTCTGGGACTAAATCAAGTCCACTGGAAGTCATCCCCTGTAACCCAGCCAGCGGCAAAGAGAAATGTGGATGAAATCTATCCTCAGAGCACTTTATCACGTTGTGTGCTTAGGTGCTTCTGAGGGCAGATTTCATGCTTCAGAAGCAGTCAGTAGGCCTGTTAGGAGCAAGTACATTTGTCTTCCACATCCTATCTACATATTTACCTTGCTGGCCCTACTGTCCCAGAAGAAGCCTTCTGTACTTGGAAGGTTTTTTCTGGACAGCTTCCAACTGGCTCCAAAAATCGTATAATCCTCAAACCCAGCTTCCAGGTTCTCCGATAGCTAAAAGCTCAAATTCCTAGTGTTAAAGCCCTAGGGGGAACTATTCTGGCAGCAGAATTTGGTGCACCACCAAAATGCATTCCCCTGGTAAGTCAGAACAAGGAGGTGTTAAAACAAGCCTAGCGGTGTCCCATCTAGACAGTCTTTTGGGTTGCACTGAGTACACTCTGTCCAATGTGGACAAAACAGCTCCAGAGAACTCCCATTTCACACTAGTCCAGTCTATAGGCCAACATGGAAAAGCCCCAGGAGCGTCCATTTTACATAGTGTGGGTGCAGAAGGAACTGAAAGGGCAAACATGCCTGGATTATTGACTTCATGGTGGGTGACAGAAGGACCATTTGGCAACAGTAGATATATGAAGATTCAGGCCTGTATTCAGGCCTGAAAAAAGACATTTGAATTGGGCAGGAGAAAAATTCATATCCCAGAGATCCTTTCATTTCTGAATTCTTCATTGTTTTTCAGAACTATTTCTAAGTGTTTTGTAGCCTTACAGAGGTTAATTTTGTTAGCATTCAGGGAAGCTTCATGATAAGACAAAATCACACTTTTGTTTTATTGGATTATTCCCACTGTTGATCCATATATGTATTTACTCCAAACAATATCAAGTACCTTTCTACAGTCAATAGTGAGTTGCAAAACAAAGAAAAGACCCTATAAACATGAAACATATTACAATCATCAGAGCAATAATGCTATCATAAAACAAGTAATTGCTACAGCATAAAATCACAGAAGCTCCCTAGGACAAAACATCATTTATATTTTAATCAGCTTTGGGATCCCCACCTAATGGAAAAGCTCTGTTTGTGTTTGTTGTGTCTGATAATGAGTAGCAGAAAGTTGTGGCTTAGTTGTTCAAGGAATTTTTAGGCCTTATGAATTTTTGTATTCCACTCAAGCTATATCACTGTTCACCATATTCATGCCTAAAATCTTCCCCACAGAATTTAGTACCTCTCCTGTGACCACTACCATCACGTCAAGCAGCAGTGTGGGGTGAAGATCCAGTAGTGGAAGGAGAAAATTGTTTTCATGTTGACAGGCTTATTTGAATCTTTGGAACTGAAAGCTTTGCTAAGTGACAAAATTCAAGATGACAGCTGCAAATGGTACGTCAGTAAAACTCTTAAGCATGCGGTTCTGCAAGATTATAACAGAGGGTCTGGAGAGAACTGAACAAGGTGTCAACAGCTGCTTCTGTTAAACGGCCTCATCTTCCTGTCTTTTGAAATCAGTGAAGGGGAAGATGCTAAAGATATGCAGATTAATACAACACAGCACCAAATTAACTGATAAGGCTAAAAACAATGCCTATTCACTGCACAATGAAAAATCATGTACTTGAACCACAAATAAGTCTTGTGTTCCACTATTATCTTGTTTTATAGGAGCGCTGTCTATTAAGTGCCAGAGCTGAGAGCTGTCCAATCATTTTCATAGAGTTTCTAAGAGTCTATTTCCTTGAGCCCCCTTCAGAGGATGGAAAGCAGCAATTTTTAACAGACTGCTGGATTGGTAGCCCGCAAACTACAAATGGAAAGTGGAGATTTTCTCTAAAGTCTAATTTAACACAGGTAGGGATGTGCAAGAATGAATTTGCATTTGGAAATTCAATCAAATTTTTGAATTCACAAATTTCCATATCAAATCAAAAGTACAGAACATTTGGACGTCCAGACATTGGAACAGATGATTAGATGAAGAAAGGAATTATTGGACATTTCTTTCAATTGCAAATCAAATGTGACTTTGTCATTCATGCATACCCCTACACACAGGTACTATCTGACTATTTATGAACTTCAGTTAACTTACCTTCCGTTGTGTATACTGTGTATTTTACAGATGCAATCAGTTCATCATTTTCTATTGTGTCACATTCAAATGCAACAGGGTGAGTATCCCGGTGCACCTCCAGAATAGCTGAATCATTAGGAAGAATGAGTGATTGCTATCAATTCAAAAGGGAGGGGGGAAAAGATAGATTATCTCATAATAAGGAATGTACCATGTGATGGCAGATCCACATTCTGAGATTTATCCCAGAACAACCCCAAGTGTAGAAAGGAGCTGCATGTACTTTATTCATGTTCATGCATGCAGGACATAGTAGACACTAAATGCACAGTATCTGGATCACAATGCTCTAGACTTGAATCCTAAGGCTGGTCAGGGTAGCCCATTTCATTCCCACCAACCACTCAATTCTGTCTACTGCAAGATGATAAGTAAATGTTTCAGTCAATCTTGGAGCATTTTTTTTAAGTGTTTAGGTGGCATTTGCAGTAAAAAGCAGAAAGTATTCTTATTTTGTGCAACTGCTTCACAGAAGGCATGGCAAGCTGCAATTAACTTTTCATTGCCTCTTCCTTCAGCACAGCACCTTTTACTGTTGCTGATGTCTCCTGGTTTTCTGCTGTCCTTCTTAATTTGTTTGGGGTGGGGAGGAGAGAGACAACATGTGAGAAGAAGAAGAGTTGGCTTTTCTACTCAGTTTTTGTCACCCATTTAAAGGGACTCAAAGCAGCTGACAAACCTTCCATTCTTCTCCCCACAACCAACAGCCTGTGAGGTGGACGGGTCTGTGAGAGCTCAGAAGAGAGCTGTGACTCACCAGCTGGCTTCATGGGGGAGGGCAGAATCGAACCCGGTATTCCCAGATAAGAATCCGGCTCCCTAAGATGTATTCATTTCTCTAAAGCAGGGAGTAGGTGCTGGCTGAGGGAGCACTGGCAGGTGAGTAGGCACCAACCCCTGCATTAAGTGGGCACCAGAGAGTAGGCACCAACCCTGCCAACAGTGAGCAAGAAAAACTGAAGAGGGTAGATCCCTTCTGCTCCCACCAGCTTCTTCAGAGCATTCACGCATAACACTAAGCATCTCTCACCTGCAATCTTTGAAGACCACTGAAAGAGTTGTTCTCTCTCTCATACACACAAACACACACAGAGAGAGAGTTTTGTAAATCCCCTTGCACAAAGAAAAAGACTCCAGTGGGCTTATGGTAGTGGTGGTTATGGTGAATAACTGACTTAGGCTGAGCATGAATATTCTTCTTTCTTCAGACATTTCACTCTCTACCTCAATATGTTGTGTTTGAATAAAAAGGAAGAAGGGAGGGAGGTGGCAGTTGCACTAAATAGATTTGATTTTAAATGTTGATTTTTTACTGCCCTGAGATGGGTAATGTAGGTGCTGCATTTGGCGGGTGTTCTTGGTTAATCTGTAAAGCAGTGTTTACTCCTTCACAGCTAGAGGACATCAGGACAGCCACATATGCTCTGGTCCACTCCAGGACAGAAGTGGTACCGCAATGGGTATAAACTCCATTCCAGAATGTGCCAGGGTGTTCTGATCACCTGAGTGTGAATAGGCCCAAAGCCTAGACTATGGCAAGAAAGCCTTGACTGTGTCATTGAGATCACATTTGGTGAGATCTCTGAGTGTGTCCCCATGGGGCTGCCACTGGTTCACTGTGGATTCAGGGCAGTCTTAATGTGAATCTTGATTTGCATTAAGGAGTACCCATGGTAATGGAGGACAGGGTGGGTTCAAGGTGAACCTGCCCATCCCCATGAAAACTGTGGTAAATCCCTATATCAGGATGCCACGGTTTTCTCCACCACCCCCTTGCTGAGTGCTTAATTGCCCAGATAAGGGCTTGATTTACCCCAAACGATTGCCTAACAGCTGCCCTGCAGTCAGCTGCATAACTGTCAGGCAGATATAGTGGCTGTCAAGAGCACAAGGAGAGCTCTGGTAAGATGATTAAAACAGACATGAAAGCCATCTCTGTTTTAATCATTTTAGCAGAGTTCTGCTTGTGCGCATGACAGCTGACTTACCTAGGTGATTAAGCGCTCAGGTAAGGGGGGACTGTTGCAATCGCACCATTAGCGGCGGGGACAGTGAAACCCCACCTGCTAATGCTGTGATCGTAACCTGGGAGTGTCCCCATGCCCCCATGGACATGGGGGGGGGTTGTTTCAGTTTTGAGGATTTTGTCCCTCATATAGCCCAAATTAGGGCTTTGCCTGGGGACCCTAGTGAGGCGAACTCACGTTCGCTTCGCAGTATCCTTACCATGGGGATGGGGGCTCTGAACTAAAGCCAGTCCATGTCCCTAGTAAACCCTAATGTGAAAACCATATAAATGTACCCAAGGATACCATATGCAGCATTGTATACAATCCTACCATAAGTGGATTCTACCGTCCCTTATAATCTACTAAGTGATTTGTGCATGGCCACTTTCACCATTACAACTTACACTTTCCCCCTTTGCGGCACTGAATCTTTGGTCATTTCCGTGCTTGCAGGGGCTGGACTGCTGCAGCGCAAACCACCAACTGGAATGAACTGGAATCAGTTCCTGCTGGAGTGGACTAGCTGTCCCCCCTTGTTTCAGGGCAGGTCACAGGCAGATCACATGAGCTTCAGAACCTACTGGAAAAGCTCCCAAAGGAGCCCTATGTGAACCTTTTTCTGTGGTGAGATTTGGGTTTCCCTGATAAATTAGAACAGGAAGGCATATGTCCTTCTGCACGCCTCTCCGTTCTACCCCAGAGGTCCCTGGGACAGTTCTCCCTTCCCACTTGCAGACACTGTTGTTTTATTATATACTTTTATCTGTTTTAATATATTTGATTTTAAAATATTGTTACCCAACCTGAGACCTTTGGGTATAGGCCAGGATAGAAATATAAATAAGTCAGTAAGTCAGTAAGAAAGACCGGGCTAGGCTGTGTCCGTTGCAGACACAGAAGCCTAATAGGAGACATGGCCACTCGCTTCTAATCCAGAGTGTGAAAGAGAGAAGCCCAGAAGCAGGCTAAGCCTCATGCTCAACTAGAACATCAGCCAGTGCAGAAAGGTCCTTGGTGAAACAAACTTTTAAAATCTTTCCACTCTACTTTTGGTGCCAATCTGTGACCACTCAAGTTTCATGTACCTGGAACCTGGATGGGGACTGATGGAATATAGTGAAGTACCACAACCAAACTACCAAAGATTGAAAGTGTCCCACCTTGTCACCCAGAAACTCTCTGCATGAGGTTGCCATGTATAAAGTCCTGATTCCCCAGCCAGTTATGCCAGTCCATGGCAGAAAGGGGACCCAGAAATTTAAGCAGTCTGGAGCTCCAGGGTTAGACCTACCATGAGAGCAACAAAATTGACACATGCTGCCCCCGTACTGTCTATTAAGTGCCAGAGCTGAGAGCTGTGTTTTCTCACAGAACCTGTCCATTTTGGCAATAGAGTGGAAGGTGGCCACACTTGGGCACAGCCATTTGCCCACCCCGGTCCGCCCCCAGCCAATCCGATGTTAGCCATTATAGGCTGTGTAGATGTAACCTCAGAAAGATCACATTGTTATGATAGTGCCATTTCATTCCCATTTGAGTCTTCTTTATAGATAACAAAATGTCTTGTCATCAGTGCTTCTGCTGTGATAACAAAGTACTTCTATCCCAATGAAAAGAGGACAAATTGAAAGTGGATCATCTATAGAGTGCACATAACTCACACTCTCTCACTGCACATATTATCTCATCCACTTTTCCAGTTCTTTTTGCTCTTGCCTACCCTACTTTAAAGGAATTTTCCACCATTTCTGAAGGTGTGACATTTACAATATGGATTGTTTTCTTAGTGTAATTAAACTCTGCTCATTTGTTTAAGTTCTGCTTCATTCTATGTACTTATTCAGCAATAAACTTTATCTATAATCTTTCCAGATTTCTTGCATTCAACCTCACCGCCTACCTTTTTTATACCTCTAAGCCTCCAAAGTTTTAATTATGTGTTTCTTTTTTGTATTTATTTGCCCTGGTAATAAACAGTTTGCTTTAGACTCCATTTTATACTCTTTAATCCTTCCTGTTTTCAGAGGCCTTCATTTCTTTGTGGCACAATGAAAAAATTAAGTTCAATATTCTAACATTTGTTTTTTAAATGTACATGTATCCAGGCATACACCCATATCCATTGGTCCAGTAAGTGTGGTTTCACTTATCCACATTCAACTGAACCAGTCCCCACGCCTGCATGCCCACACGCCACCAGTGCCATTAGGCCTCCCAAGGAATAATGGGAAATCACATGAGATTTCCCAGTGTTTCATATGTCCAGTTTCCAGTACCCACCGTAGGAGTTGATATGTATCCCCACATATACGGGGATATGTCTGTACTGGTTTACTTGTGTACGGAAAAGGACACATGATCCAAGAAGAACTCTTGAGATAATATTAACTATTCATACACATTTGAAGACTATATACTTAATTTCATAGTTAATGCAATCATCACAAACATACTGAGTACAATCATTACAAATACTTCAGAGAGCAGAACAGTGTTACTCACATGGTCTGGAATTAACATTTTCCAAACATACTGGAATCTGTTTTCTGGAGGTACGAAAACACATGGTATCTTCACGCTTTCAAGACTTTCAGAAATGGGTTTGCCCCCTGAAGAAGAAAATTTTAATAGACACTTTCCACTTTTGTTTAAATATGTTATTATATACCTCATAACGTATTCCAGTAATACTCTTGGGGGAAGGAGGGACAGCATTTAAACCAGAATAATGAAAAATTACATGCTCTTGGCCTAATATTAAAATGGATTGAAGATGTGTATAATCTAAAACACAGAAAGGAAACATGGAACTTTTTTTTATTTCAAAACCAATGCCTATCATTATGGCAATAACATAAAAATTATTTGTCTCTGCCTCCCCAGGATGTTTTTCAGTTTTCCAGTGCCTGCTATTCCTTCACAGTCTCCCATCTAATACTAACCTGGCTGAATCCTGCTTAACTTTTGAATGCCTGTTATTGTTTCATTCTCCCATCCATTGACTTATCTGAGCCCTGTTTAGCTTCTGAAATCAGACATGAGAGGGACCCAACTTGGTATTTGTTATTATTATCTGGCCACTCACATCCACAATCTGCTGGTCCTCGGCATTCTTCAACACGAACAATGCACTTTGTTTCACCTCCAGGACATCCATTGGTCAATAAAACTTCTCGAATGCCAATGCCTATGATCAAAACATAAAAGCAACATTTTATTTCTACTTTCCCCTCCGCACTTTACGACTGGTACTTCTATAGCTCATCTCTGAGCCTGTTAAATGCCTTTAGTAAAGCTGTTTTCTTTCTACACCTAAAACTTGGGAGGAAAAAGCCCCCGCTGGTTAATTTGTCCCCGAAACTACTGCTGAGATAATGGTGCCCCATCATCTAACAATGCCAAAGCACTCTCTTTTTAGTCGAATTTTACATGCACTTTCATTTTACAAACTGCTAAAAACAAACAAGTTAATTAAAATTTAAATATCAACGCTAGCTTACAGCCTTTGTGAACCTGGCCTTTCAAAGCCTCTACCATCTGGTGCCTGGAGCATTTTTGCTCTGATGAGCTCATTCCCATCAGGTGCTGAGCATCCTTAACTCTTATTGATACCAATAGAAAATTACAGTGTTGAATGCTTCACAGGATTTAGGAAGAGGCAATCAGTTTAGAAGATTAAAGAAAATTTTAGGCGTCACATGGATCACACCCTCATGGTAATTTGAAATATATTATAGAAACTTTCTGCAGCTAAGAACGTAAGAGGAGCCCTGCTGGATTGGGCCACAGCCCAATTAGGACAGCATCCTGTCTCACACAGTGGCTCACCATTGCTTCTGGGCATCTCAAGCAGAGGACAAGGGCAAACTTTTGCCTGCTCTTGAATCCCTGCAAATGACCTCAAGAGGCCTTTACAGCTAGTCTGATTCTTAAGTATTAGTTGAAGTACATGTATGTTAATGGTAGTTCTCCCCTTTTAAGACAACAACAAAAAACAAATAATTTTTAATTGACAGTAAAGGAGATGGTGTTGTACAGCCTTCACTTAGGTTTGTTCCAGAATAAATCCCACCACATTAAGGGGTGTTTGCTTCCTATTAAGAGTGCTGGAGCTGGTCTTCTTCAGATTCTTACATGCAATTCAAATTAGAAAAAGAATCTGGAATCCGAGACATCAACATTTCACTTGGGAACTGCGTGTTATTTTCAAAATTACAACAAACACATTCAAAGAAAGTGCTGTGATTCTTTGCTTTTTAACTGTTTTTCCCTTTTCTTCTGCCAAACACTGTGTACCCAGCTCACTCAAACACCATAGGATGCGAGGGAGGAAAGAATAGTATGTTTAGTCCCAGTAAATACTGAATAAATTGCCACCCATTATACCAATGTTTTGTTTGCTGAATAGTTCAGAAATGGGGAGAAGAGAGTTTTTGTTTTGTTTTGTTTTTTTAAAAAAAACCTTTCTATGACCTACTGATAAACAGAATGAGGTCTATTTGAATGCTGAAGACGTGGGGGTGGGAGGGGACTTGTGGTTATGCATTTTGCATTTTAAAAAGCTTTGAAAATAATCTGATGAATTTTTCAGTATTTTTAATATGACAGGTTGTATTATTTCAGGTGACAGAGGGAAAGAATAATAATAAGAGGTGGCTTTTATAGTCATCCATTTAAGGGGACTCAAAGCGGTTGGCAAACAGCCACTTTGTGTGTTCTTCTCCCACAACAGACACCCTGTGAGGTAGGTGGGGCTGTGAGAGCTCAGAAAAAGAGCTACAACTAGCCCAAGGTCACCCAGCTGGCTTCATGGAGGAGAGTGGAATCAAACCCGGTGACCACCAGATAAGACTCTGGCATTCTAACCACAAGGCCAACATGGCTCACACAAGATCAAACTGGTGTGATTATGACATGCAGTTATGTACATACTTGATGACCCTAGAGGTCCCTTCCAACTCTATGATTCTGTGATTCTAGTTTCAGTAGAAATGTACACAAAAGACACACAATTGGAGATTCTCATTTTGTATGAGGGAATTGAACGAGACCCGTAGGCAGTTCTGCATTGGCTGGTATACTGGACACAGAGGACTGTAGGCCCATTTTCTGCATGCTGATATAGGCTAACAGAGCCCCTCTTCCTCTGCTAGAGTGATTTGTCTGCACCAGACTAGGCCTAACAATGCAATACAGTGCCAAAATGGTGCTGTATCCTGCTCTAGTAGTAAGCCTTTTAAAATAATCCCCAAGTGGCCTAATGCTGGTATACCAGACCATGGAAGACATGCAGGTAGCATGCTCCCATGGGCTGGTATAGCACACCTGACCCTTTTTCACCTGGGCATCTGGAAGTGGCAGTGGAAATGTATGCGCTTGGAAGCATGGTCAAAAATGCCCTGGCTAGGATATTCAAAGGGAGGGAACATTTGTTCTCAGCCTTTGAAACTGGGTCCAGGATGGTTTGTCAGGAACACAGACATTCCTCAGCTAACCCAACAGCAAACTATCTGACCTTGGGGTGGATTGCCCATCTTGGACTGAGGCATCCCACTTTAGCACAGCACAGCCTCAGACAGTGCAGAAACAGGTCTCAGGTGGGTATTGTTGCCAGAAACCCTGCTCCTGCAACCAAAGTATGGATTCACTTGTTGTAGTTTTGGGGTTGTTAGGCCATGTTCTCTAATTCTTCTGTGAAGCTGAGCTTTTGGATATAGCTATAACAGCCTGAAGATGGATATCTTAACTATATCCGAAAGCTCAGGTTCACAGAAGAAGCATGGAACACATCATAACAACCCAAAAACCACAACAAGTGAGATTGTAACCAGCCATGGAAGCCTACATTGTACAAAAGTATGGACTCGTTAAACAAATACAGGCCAAGCATAGCAATCCCCATGGAAGTTAAAAATCCAGCTCTAAAAAAAGTAATTTAGGAGCATCTTGGGTCTAACAGTGTTTTATTTTGCCTTTTTAAAAATTTATTTTGCAAGTTATTCTAATAGGGTGAGGGGGCTCTGCTAGTCTGCACAGGTATTTTTATTTTTAGTTTACAGAGAATTATTATCCACTAATTTAATAGTACAGGATATTCTTCATATGAAACATGTTGCCTAAGAAACATCACAATATCTGAACACATCTTGATTGGCTTGAGTGGTGAAGAAGGAAGCCAATATGACTGGTAAGTGCATTTTCTGGTTTGTACTGATGTGCAGTCATGACCGCTGAGATCTTACTTCAGGCTGACCTAGAAACAAGCAATGTAATTGGTAATGAAGGTCAAATACTATATTAGGGAATACATTACCAACAGGTCAAACTATTGAGGACTTGGGAAGCTTTTCAACTAAGCCAACTGCTGCTGGGGGTTGTAGGCTCTAGCATGAATGGGCATTTAAATATGTGCACCAGTTCAAAATTTTGAAAACATTACGCAAAGGAGATATACAAATTGTGCTTCAACATACCTGAATTCAGTAGGAAAAATAGTATTGTAGAATATTTCATATCCAAAAATATTTACTGGTAAGAAATCACTTAAATGCTTTACTAATGGGGGTCAAATAATGTTTCCTCTTGCACTATTTTTGCTTAAAACAATTGTGTAATTTTTATATGAGGTGCCTGAGAAGTTAAAAGCCAGGTAGGAAATAAAAACAACTTATTTGGTGTTTATTTTGCACAAACACAAGCTTCTTCTAGACAACACACAGCCTATCCCTGTACAGTTTTCCCCATTTTTTCCTGAGACCTCAACTACCCTTAACGCAACTAATACATTACATGAAATGTTGAATACAGAATAGGCTATTGCAGAGAAGCAATTTGTTTTAATAGCGCTGGCAATACAGTATGTGGGAAGACATCTGTGAGATGCATCAGAGAGTCTTTCAGCTTCTGAACATCTCACAGATGTTCACAAATAGAGAAAATTGTTACTTTGGTGAAGACAGCTCATGAGCCAATAAACAAAATGATCTGGCTTTATAAAAGGAGCTTGCAGGCTGTGAAATTAATAAACAGATCTGACCTAAATTTATAATGACAATCAACTGGATTGTTTTTGTTAATTATAGTTATCAGAAACTGAAATCAATGAAAGGTGAATGAGGGCATACAAATTACAATGCCTCTACAGCTAACCTTAGCATATTGTGTCTTAAGAAGTTTTTTTTCTTTTTTTAAATCAAGCAATTACATTATAAATCTGTGTTTCTTCTTACCGCATGTAACTGTGCATTCTCCAAATTCTACTTCTTTGGGTTCTGTCAGATTATCACCTGAAAAAAGTACAGTGTTACTAAAACCCAATTATGGGTTGTGAAATTACTTAATAGGGAAAAAAAAGAGTTCTTAATTCTTTCTTAATCGTCTTTTGTTTAAAATGCTTCCTCACACCCAGGACAACTTGAACCTTTTTCTACCTCATGAATAGGGGCGAGGTAATTACTCTCAGCCCTTGGCCAGTCTCTTGCTTTTGCCACCACTGCAGTTTAGAAATGACTTTTTCTACCAGCCTTTTAGCCCACTTTAGCCTCAAGTATAAATTCATCCTGAAGCAGATCAGGATTTAGCCGATGCCCTCATCTTCCAAGCCCTATCCCTTTGACAGTTCCCAAACACCCTACATCTAGAGCTACAAACATCCTACAATTAGGAGATCTTGAGGGAGGGGGAAAAGTCATACTTTGGAGGCCTCTACAGGCAGATCCAGGGTATGAGATCCATACCTTGGATCTGCTCACCAGCTGATCTAAGGATTAGGATCATATTGGCAATAGAAACAGGGAAGCAGCCTGGATTTTCTGGAGTAGTACTATATATCACACTAAGGCTGTGGTCACACCTTCACTTTAATCCTTCTTGAGTTCGTCTTCAGAACCCACCACTCACACATTTTTAGTCCTATCCATTTTATTTGTGGCCTTTCATCCCTTCAGTCGTACTTTCCTGAGTCTTGAGTTTTACAGGTCTCAAGCCATTCTAGAGTGCTAATCTGTTTTCATTTTTTGGGTGTGATCAGGGAAGAGGACTAAAGGGAGCTGAACCTTACTCTAGGGGGTGGATAATGGATGATTTTGCCTTCCCTTCCACCCAGTGTGTGATTACATGATCTTGAGTCACAGAACTGTTATCCGATCAGGGGGCAGTGGGTGTTGTGACGGTAGAGAGGGGTGGAGATCTAATAAAGTCTCACAAAGGAGTCTTAAGATGGGAACAGAAAGGTGTGATCATACTGACCCAAGCTAAGGATGAACTGAGGAACAGATATTGGGTGTGGTTAGAGTTAGTGCATTTTGAGTCCAGCTTCTTAATAAGACTATTTCAGCAAGGTGTGACCACAACCAAAGGCAAATTAAGTATGGGATTGCTTATGATTTCAATATTAAACTAATATTGATCAGTTTTGACTGATTTAAAGTTGATTTTAAAAGTGTTTTCTTTCAGGTCTTTTACAGTGATATTCCCTTTTTCTGTCTTTCAGTAACAGTCCCTCCAATACCAAAACATCTTCTTCCTAATTCTTTCCTCACTTGTCCAGCAACCAGTGCAATAGATTCCTTTTCCTAATATTTACAGAAATAAAATCAATATTAGCTTCTCAGGCAGTTAAAATGAAAGGATAGAAAGACACATCTAAAGGGACATTAGACCAATGATATTATTTAGTAGGCCAATGGAAGTTTGACTTTCTTTTGGAAGGAGGACAAACAGATGGAAGGGGTTATTAAAGGCATCTCCCAGGGAAAAGACAAAAGTTCATAAGGGAGGGAATAAAGAATAATGCATTAAAATGTTCATATTGAATAGAATGTACCAATTCTTACAGGTGATATTATGTGAGAAGGCAATGTAAAATAAAATATAATTTTTTAAAAAAAATCTTCAGAAATACTATTGTTTCTGGTCTCTACTATACTCAGCTCTTTGAGAAACTACACCAGATCCTCCAAAAGAACAATAGAAAAGGTAATAATTATTTTTCCCTAGGCTGTGGTCACACCCAAGGTTTTTAAATGCCCTTTTGCTTGTCATTAATATCCTTAAATGGCTTTCTGATTTTTACATGAGCCATTCTCCCAAAATTTGACCTATCCAATAATTGGATTATCTCAGCTCTCAGACCATTTCAGTTCCATAGTCCAGTTACATTTTCATGTTGTGGATGTATTAGAGGACTATTGGCAGTGGTGGTCTCTTCTTCTCCTCTTCAAACACTGCCAAACTCTGTGGGTGTAAGTGGGACATATCACCCACCACTGCCTTCTCCTCTCCCTTCCATTTGTTGTGGGGTCCCCACATCCTTTTCTCTCTTCTGCATTTAGTGAGAGAGTGCCTCCCCCACTTTGTTGCTTCGCCCACATCTCCAGCTTCCATCTCTTTTTTATATTCAAGCCCACATTTCTGGAGATATACAATTCTGCATCTTCAAACGTGCAGCAGGAATGCTCTTCCAGCCAGGATATTGAAGGTGAGGGCAGGACCTTGGCAGCAATATCATGGCTGGCAATGTGGTGCCCCCTCACATATTTGAAGGTACAGAATTGCATCTTATTGGTCCTCCTGGATCTCTTGGCAGCTTTTGATGCCATTGACCATGGTTTACTTTTGGAAAGATTATGGAGTCTGGGAGTTGCAATGTACTGAATTGGTTCTGTTCCTATCTCCAAGCCCAAGCCCAGAGAGTGGTTGTGGGGAGATTCTTGCTCAACATCTTGTGGAGTTCCTCAGGGGTCAGTCTTATCATGCTTTGTAATATCTATATGAAGTTGCTGGGAGAGGTTATCAGAAGATTTGGAATGAGTTTGTCATCAATATACAGATGACACCCATCTCTATCTGTGCCATCTGAATCAGGAGAGCTGGTTGAAGTGCTTGACAGGTGCCTGGAGGCAGTAATGGGCTGGATGGGGCTGAATCCAGACAAGGTGGAGGTGCTATGTGTCACAGGGGCTCATGTCTATGAAGTTGGGAGGTGTCCTGTAATGCCCTGGAAGAGATAGGTGCTAAATCTAGGGGTGATCTGCTCTACACTAATGCTTGAAATGCAGATGAAGGCTATGGCTAAGATTGCCTATTTCCAACCAAGGCTGGTTTGACAGTTAAGTCCCTTTTTGGATTGAGATAATTTGGTGGTAACTTCCAGGCTGGACTATTGTAACGTGCTCTACATGAAGCTGGCCATTAAGCTGTAGCTGATGTAGAATGCAGCTGCTAGACTGCTGACCAGAACAGCTGGCTGGACACACATCACACTTGTCTTAAAAGAGCTGACTGGCTGCCAATTCACCACAGAACCCAATTCCAGGTGTTAACCTTAACTTATAAGACCCTAAATGACTTGGGTCCCAAATATCTAAAGGAATGTCTTATTCCATATCAATCTGCCCATGCCTTAAGATCTGTAGGGGAGGCCCTCTTGTATGTACCACTTCCTTCAGCAGCAAAAGGGGTGGGCTGTGGGCACCTGGAACAGGGCCGTCTCAGTGATGGCTCCCAGATTGTGGAATAGTCTCTCCCCTGAGGTGCATCAGTCACCTTCACGTCACATGTTCAGGAGAGCTGTGAAGATGCACCTCTTTGCCATTGTCTTTGGCTCAATAAGGAAATAGCAGGGGCTGGGACAGATCTATTGACACCCAGTATCTGTCTTAAGAAATGAGTCTGAGTTTGTTCCAGTTGAGAAATATTTGAGAAACCCTGGACTCCTGCTCCATAAGTCAACAATGGAATGAGTTTGGCTCTATGTGCTGTAAGAAGAGGGACCAAAGATCCTGGACGTCTATAGCTGAACAGATTATATAAAGAATTCAGCCCTGCTGCAGCTCTTAACATGCAATTCTTCAAATGCAGAGAACAAGAACCAGTCTTGGAAAAAACGGCCCCCAAGTGATGATAGGAACTAACTTGCTCAATGCTATCCCCATCTAGGCACCATTTATATCTTGTTTTCTTTCTCCCAAATGCAATCACCTTTGATTTATTTTTATTCATGTGCAGGTTGTCATTTCAATATAGGTTGCTTTCTATAGCAGCCTTCTAAGCCCAACCTTAGTCTGAATGAGTAAGACTATATCATCTGCATAAAGCAATATATTGACATGTCTGTCCACAACTTTGGGTCTGTGGGCCTCAGGGAACTGCAGACTCTTTGGCATGCCATTTACATACAAGTTGAATAACAAAGGTGTGAGAATACAACCTTGTCTTACCCCTTGGTAAGTAGGAATTTCACATGTTAAAGATCTACGAGTGCCCATATGGACTCTTAAACTAGTCTTAGAATACAGAATCTTAAACAGATGAAGAAGCCTGGGTTCTGTGTTAAGTGCTTTTAACTTTTTCCAAAGTATGCCTCTATGTATTGAGTCAAATGCTACACTAAAATCAATATAAAGGCCAAAAGGTTTGCCCAAAAGACAAGTTCAGACATAATTTGGATCGCATGCTCTGTAAATGATCTGGAATTCAAGATGAAGAGTTGTCTGGGGTACTAAGGCCATGATCCACACATACACACACACCCATGCAGACTTCATTAAAGGGGACAACCTTCAACTTAATTTTCCCTGATTTTCCCTGATTTGGGGTCAGAGTGCAAACAGAGGGGAATGAGATGCAGCAAACATGTTGTGATGGGATTAATGTCACAATTAACCATGGCAATTCTCAAAACAGTTGTATTGATAAGCACAGATCATGTTGCAGCACTTGTCAAGGGGCACCTGGGAGTTGTGCCTGCCTGAATTGACAACGGGAGTGATCTGTTCTAACAACTGGTTGGGATGAGCAGGACTGAAGCACCAGTGAAAGCACCAGTGAACCACTGCCATTTTAAAAGTTGTGTGACTTGTGCACTGTATACATTAAACCAGTTAAGGTTGCCTCCAAACAGCAGCTAAATAACATGCTACCAAGGGATAATGAAGGACAATGATGTCCCACCATTAGTCCTCTTGCTAGCTAGACCGTACCAGCCATGGCAGTGCCTTCACATATTTTAAGTTACAGACATATCTGGGTACCCAGCTGCCAGCGGCTGCAGAAGCAAACCAGACTTCTATTACCTTTTGCAGAATTGTTTCCAGGAATAGATTCTGCCTACAGGAGCAGACAAAGCACCGGATGAGTGTAGGGATGTGCACAAATATTTGTAACATTCGATATTTGTTCACATTTGTACGAATTCAGACATTTGTATGTGAATCAAATGTTTCAACACTCGTACACTGACATTTGTATTAATACAAATGTTTCAGAACATTCATATGAATGCTTTGGAACTTTCATGAAATGGGGAGGTGGGAAAGCGGCTGCGCCAGTCAAATCTGCAATGGATCCAGAGTGAATTTGATTTGAGAGAAGATTCAAGATGGATTCAGGGCAGATTTGCTGCTTTCAGAACAGGTATACATATCGGATATGTATCAGATATGTATGCATTCAAATCAAATATTCATATGAATTCATACGAATACATTTGTATCAAACAGAATTCTACCACATTCAAAGGGAATCTATTCAAACAAATACAAAATTTCTTACATTCAGTTCAATAAGAAATGAATGGGGAAAAAAACATTCGTGCACATCCCTAGATGCACGCAGTGATGTGTGGTCACCACACTGCCTGCTATGGTAATGTATAGTCCTAACCATCCTCGCAGTCTTCTATCATAGGCCAAAGTGGCCTGGTGGATCTTGCCAAAGAGAGTTGTAAGAGGTGTTATAATTTCAGCAGCATTGCTTATGAGACAAGAGAGTCTATTCACACTTAACTCAGTGGGAGGTTAAGATCAGGCACAGAGGGAGGCATCTACAATTCAAGTGCTGATCCACTCCCCAACAGGATCACTAGCACTAGAAGTGTGGATGGCCAGGCCTGGCCCAGGCAGACTGCCATGATCTTTTTCACTTGTTTTATTCTAACGTCTTTATGATTATACTATGTATTAGTTTAATTTTACTATTCTAGTAATTTTAACTTTTCTTTATGTTTCCTTTTACTGTATTGTTTTTCAATTTTGTAGTTTGTTCAGACCTCAAGAAATAAACTTTAATAATAATAATGGTGATCACCCTGTGGAAGAGGGTGTGAATGTTGTGCTGGGAGCTCATCAGTTGGTCCCAGTGAAGCTGCAAACAAGTTTTTATTTGTCCATGGGGAGCTCCTGAATGCTCCCAGAGGGCAGCATGGATAGACCTCTCCCAAATCATCCAGGACTGCTCCATTCAAGTAAATGTATCCAAGTCCAGTAAAGGGCAGAATGTCTTTTGTGGTGTAGGCTGCATAGTAAATGATGCTATTTACCAGTTTTCTCACTGGTGAAAACTCTTGCCATGTAAAAATCTAATTTAGTGTTACAACTATCTGAGAAGGTCCAATTGACACTTTTCTTCCTGTGTCTCTAAGAGGTTTGTATATCAGTGTACTGTCTGGTAGTAGAATAACACTTGGGAAATTGTGAACAAAATGTAGATGGCCACTAAGAAATTTAATTGTGATGTGTCAGCTAATTAACACTTGACAAGGGAGACTGCATGCTGTGTGCACCAGAGCATATGGTTTGCATGCAAAAGGTGCAAAGACGAATAGTTGACATCTGCAGGGTGGGGGGAAGAACCAGAAATGCATGTTTTAAGAAAAATCACTTCCAAATCTCTTAAGAGGTGTTGTTACTCAAGTCAGTACTGAACACAACGGTTGAGCAATGCAAAATAATGTAACCTGCAATGTTGAAGATTATAATTTTCAGAGCATTCCTAAATGCCACCAAAATGACCTCCTTCTGCTTCACTGTCCTATATTTCATCCTTCTTTGCCCTATTTATAGTCCGATATTGGATAAGATATGCAGCAGAGTTTTCTACATTCCAGGAAGGAGGGCACTATAAGATCAATTTACAGTGGCTAGGCCATAAGATTAGAACCAAATGAGACCCAGCTTCAAATCCCCATCTCAAAGACCTTGCAAGGATGAAATGGACAACAGGTGCCATTCGTGAACTCCTTGAAAGAAATGTGGGTTGGAAACATAATGGCCAATGATTGCACTTTCACGAGAGTTGCTTTTCAGAGATTACGAGCCAGGATATTTAGTCATGTAGAAACAGAGGGGCTTTTTGCACTTTGCTAAATGGGAATTGCTTCCATTGAGGAGGTGATAGCAGTGCCACAGCAACAGCACCAATGTGCATGTGCGGTGCCATTGCTATGGTGACCAGGTGACATAGTGCACAACCATGCCTGCACCACCTGGCCACACACTCCATTCGCTCCTCTTTCACCTGTCCCTGCCAGGTCACTAGTATTAGTAGTAGACTGCTCCACCACTTGATGCATGGGGAGCGCTTCAGCATGTGCAGAGCCACTTCTGGTATAGAAATGGTTCTGTGCACTGCTGGTGCACCATGTGGGAATGCCCCTGGAGTTCCCCAGCACACCTAGTGCAAATAGGCACAGAGGTTCTTTCCGCTCTGCTACACTTTCTGGATCAGTGGGTCCTGAATAGCCTGGCCTACTGATCCGGACCACAGGGTGACATGGACAGGATCAACACCATCTGCACTAATGATCTGAATCAGCTCATGCCACAGCTGCAAAGCTCATGTGAACTTTCACAGCTACATCCCCACACCTCTCAAGGCTGGAAACAAAAGTACCTAGCCTTGGGGCCTGGTGCGTGTGTGAGCTTTTCACATAACCCTGGTAATCCCAACACAGAAGGCAGCCTTCTGCACATCTCCTGTAATTCTGAATCAGGTCCCAGGTCCCTCTGGTAGTCCTGATTAAACAGCTCAACCAGAGATCTGGGGTGATTTCACACTTCCCTTCCTATCCTGTGGAAGGGAAAGGTGTGCAAGAGACTAACGTTGACTAGCACTTGCACTTGCGAGTGCTAGCCAATGACAGCCTAGCCCCCCTGCAATCAGTCAGTTAACTGAGATCAATTGCACAGCCAATCCACTCCTGGGTGCCACCATCTTGAATACATCACCCTGCACAACTGCACGTGTGCCAGTGCTGTAGCTACAGTGATGCTGATGCTCTGTGCAGTCACAGTTGTGTCAGGAGCTTATGTGAACTCCCAGTACACTCAGACGACCTCCCCAGCCAGAAGAAGTGCAGATGCTCTCTGGCTGGACGCTTCCAGGTAGCTTCCACAATGCATGGGGTAAAGATTAGGTAGCACCACAGCTAGTTTACAATTAGGCAACATCTAAGCAGGCAGGGAGTGCTTGTGGGCTGTAAGCACCTCCTGTAGGTGCAGATGCACTTACCCAGATGTTGACTAATTGTAAACTATGGGCTGAAATGTGAATCGGCTCCTGGATTAAGGGCCTCCTTAATTCAGATCAGTCTCTGTCTAATGCAGATGGAGTTGGACCCGGGGGGGGGGGGGGAGGCTCCATGATTCAGATTGACATATGGATACAGAGGCTCAGAATATGTTCTAGACAGTCTGTGTAGGAAGGACTAGAAGATGGATTGCACCAAAGGTGAATTGAGAGATGTATTCTTCAATGGTTAACCTGTCCTAACCAACATTAACTGCGTCTGGAAGCTATAAAGTGTTTGGACCAGAAGAGAGAATACTTGTGAATATTAACTGCTATAGATTACCCAGGGAATTAGGAAAATTCTGCAAGAAGATTATGGCAAACCACTCTGTATTGTTGGTTCAAAAAACCAAGCAGCTTTGGACCTAGCTCTTACTTGGATGGGTTACCATTTCAAGACCCCAAGGTGCTGGAATGGAAAGTGAAAAAACATCTTAGAAAAAAGCAATGATAAGCCACTTCCAAACTGTTTCCAAAAAAACTACCTGGTTAGTCACCATAGGTTGAATGTGGCTCAACAGTTTTGTTTGGGGTTTTGCTCTGGCTTTTCTGCCTGTATTGTTGCAGGAATCTGTCCATGAAGTACAAGGAATAGAGCTAGACTTTGAGACACCATTATCTAGAGGATTTGCAGAACATTTACCATAATTTCCTACCACAAATAGCTCTTCCACTTCAGTCTGGGACTTTCACCTTGCCTTCAAGAAATCCACATTTGGGCAGTACAGTAATCTAATACACAACAGTGTGAGCACCATCCAACTTTGTGTCAAATTAGGGAGGCAGCGTGAAAGCGGGGATGATTTAATGTTGTTCTAGAAATCATGATCCTTCCCCTGTTTTGTTCCCTCCTCTGGCCTAATACACAAAGCATCCTCTTCACCAACCTGGCTGTTCCAGCCAAACAACCTTCAGCTCCAGGAAAAATCATTGGGAATCACAGCACGAGGGGGAAATTAACTGGAGCATGCATGAACAGCAGGGTGGTTGCAATGACAGCGGAAGAATCCCTATTACATTAGATCTTGGAAAAGGAAATGGGGCAAAGCAAAAGAGGCACTCAAAAAAACCTAAGGCTCATTTGCATTTTTTTGCAAAGCACACAGAGCAGCAGACAGTGGCAAAAATTCACCCTCCTTGCATCGTTCAGCTGCTTTCTTCCATTGCTTGCTAGTACTGAACAGAAGTGATTGAGTGGCCAAGAAAAGGCACAAAGATGTTTTCTCTTTAGCCAGCACTGCCAAACCAGCATCAAAGAGGTCCAAAGGCTTTTGTCCCATCCAAGTTCCTCACCTGACTCCAGCAGCTTCACAACCGGCTCTGGCATTTCCACCTCTAGAGAAATGCTGTCGTTGTGGCTGGTAGTGAGTGTCTTGGCTATGAGATTTAGGAGCAAGCCCAGCAAGAGGCTGAACTTCCCTGCATCTCCTCTGGCCTTTCGCAGCCCCATTTTCTTTAGTGCCTGCTTGAGGCCTGCTGCCTGAGCTGAAGGCGGCCCGCGCCCGCGGCAACCAGTGATGCGTCACAATGAAGCCAGCTCAGAATTGGAAAAGAAGCCTAGAGCACAAATATTCCATGACTTGATGCGGTTGAGAAAGAAGGTGTTTCTGTTATAGGCCTCCTTACTGTGGACTTCTACCATCTCCCTGTTGTGTGGCTCTCCTTAAAAATTCCAGGGGGGGGGGATCCTGTAAAGTGCCCTTTGTGAATCTGCTTTTTCCTTTCTTCTGAACTTCCCTTTCTTTCCTTCAGTGTTCCTCCTCATGCAGTTGTTTCTTCCACATTGAAATGGGAGAGAGCTGTCTTCTTTACTTTTTATTTGTGGTATTAGACTTCTCTCGATTCCTCCATTAGGGGTCCTCCACTACAAGCTTTGTTTTCCTGTACAGAATTTCTGTGTCCGCTGCCTAAGGAGAAGCAGCAGCTGGATTATGGTGTTTAGTTTCAGTGCTATACCCTTGACATATGCCTACAGGCTCGAAAGTGAGGGCAGCTCCTATTTTAAAATATCCCTGAATTTATAAAGGATTGTCACTTTTCAGTATCACACTTCTTTGTGCAGAATCTGTGTGTTTCTCATGAGGATTTGTTCTCTAACAACAGCTCTTTGGAAGTCATATCAAACAGCTCTGTGTTCTAAGGATGCGTACGGATTCCCCTTCCCCCGCTCACTTCGCATTGAAGCAAATAGGATGGAAATTCACATTTGTGCAAATGGAGCCACACTGAATATGCTAGGCTTTGAGTTCTCTTTGAATTTTTGTGGAATGTTCACCAAACCCTGCTGCCACCAGTCACACCTCTGAATCTGCTCCGAATTCACTCCAAATCTGCTAAGAATCCACCAATTTACCTTGATGAATCTAACAAAGCTTCAAACAAATACACAAAAGCTTTTGCTTTGCATGCAAATGCCCACCTTTGAATATAGCCAATAATCTATTTGAATGTGAACATCTGAAGCTTCGCACTTCATACAAACTGTGAAGGTGATAAACATTTTTCACCTATCCCTAATGTGTTTCTGAAGACCTAGGCTGTATTTGCGCTTATGGCCACTATCATGAGACAGGCCAGGCCACCCTGTCCCCAGATTAGCAGCCGGGACTTCTGGGTTGCTTCTGGTCCAAGACAGGACTGTCCTCACTGCCTATATCAGCTTCCTAGCTGGTATAAGAGACTTAAAATGTTTCTGGAGTTCAGAGCTACCAGAGGATCCATTTTGATGGTGTGCCCTGTGTGCGCTGAAATAAGTCACCTGTGATTTACCTGACCACAGAGGCAGTAGACCTCCTCTAGCAGCATGTAGACCTCTATTTTGAGGTCTACCAATAAATCAGACTAGGGCACTGTTTTGGGCACTGTAGCCCATTCTACAGTCCTGTGTGAACAGAAAGTGCAAGGATGGGGGGGGGATGAAAAACCACGCTAGTATGCAGAAGAAAGGTCTCTAGGCCCCTTGCTATCATGGGATAGTGTCCCTTGTGGAAAGGATCTCATTTGAAAAAAAAAATCTATTGGAAGTTAAAATGCATAGCTTTAACCCAAGAGAAACTCCAGTTTCCCAGAAAAGAGGCTGTGTGCCTTCTTTTCTGGGAGAAGGTCAGTACCACACTGGTAGGTCATGATGTTGAGGTCTACCAATTTATGCTCTGTCCTGTGCAGATGGAATGTGCTAGCAGAGAATGTGGTCTTCCTTCTTCTTCACCAGTGTGTAGAAAGGAGGCCCCTAGATCCTTTCCTAGCATAGGACAATATCCCATGTAGACAGGGCCAGTGAAAGTAATGAAGTGGTCTCTGCAGTGCAGCCATGACTTATATGTTTTTCAATTGCATTTATATAGCATCTTTCCTCAGGGACATATTAATATTCTCTCTTTTAGTTTTTTCCTCACAACGATTCTGTAAAGCAAATTAGTCTGACCCAATATTCACAAATAACCAATATCAGCCTGTTCATACTTACCTAGGAGTGGAGGAGGAGGCAGCTCCAGGAGTGCATGAATATTCAACTGAAGCTTCAACAAATACTAGATAATCCGATTTGTGGATGAGTAGGGCTGATGAATGTAGGGCCTATTCGATTCAGCTGTGAATGTCGGGATTTGTACATATTCGTATGAATTCTGAATGTGCCAGATATTCATGCACATTCCTAGATATAACATTGACTGAAATCTTCATTGAGACTAATCAGTGGAAGATGGGGAGCATAATAGGCCTTCCATAGAAGACAAAGAATTTCTTTACCTTATTGTCATCCAGTGCCATTAAGTCTCTTCTGAGTGTATAACAGAGCCTCACAATCCACCTGATGACTGTTGACAAATGCAATCCATCCTGGTCTATGCTCAATAAGATCCTGTAGCTCTTCCCAGGCCATGCCCTGAATCTTGAATCAATTCATTTTGCCATTGTTTTCTCCTTTTTTTTATCTCCTTCATCCTGGATAACCTAATTGATTCTTCAGCTGTTCTCATCCACTTTTATCATGTGCCCAAAGCATTGCAAAAGGTTTTCTGCCAGCTGAGCGTAGCTTCAAAGGAACATATTTGGTGCCTATAGTACTCCAACCGTCTCCAGATCTATAATTCAACAGCATCTATATTTTACTCTTTTTCACTGTTAACCTTTATAGCCATACACTACCACAAGAAAAAAAAAGTGTTGTGTTAATGATGTTTATCTTCATTGTCACTGGCATCAGCATCCTCATGGTATTTACTAAACCTGCAATTGCTCTCTTCCCTAGGATTCATATTCTCTGTTCTCCGTCTTTGTAGAATCCACATGGACCCTTCATGGTGCATTCATGCAGTGGATGGGCGCAGCATCCACATAGACCCACAAGTGTACTTGAATGGAAGCATGGAAGCAAGAGCTTTGAGAGCTCTTTCCCTGCTTGTGGTCAGCCTTCTGCCACTGCTACTCAAGACGTGTCTCTTCAGTGGCCTCATTGAGCACAGGAAATGAGACGTGGGGCCATTTCTTGTGTTCATTGACCTTTCCCACTTGCCACAACTGAAGCCAAGGATCCCCTAATTACTATCTTGATGGTCGTGGAGGAATCACCGTACCCAGTTAAGTTAGCAGCCCTGACCATCAAGACAACAGCTAGGGAATCCTGAGCTTTAGACTTGATGGACACTCCTCTGAATCTGCAGGGGGAAGAGCATTACTCTTATAATAGTTTCTGTTTCTTAAACGATCAGTCTGATGGAAGAGATAGTATAACGCACTTTCATGTTAGGGTGCTGAGCTCTATACCTGTCTGCTTACTTATCATTTTTCCTACCAGTGTCAGTATTGGTAGTCTTCAGGGTGTAGAAATATTTGCTTGGGGGGCATATTAGACCCTTGAAAAAGAATGAACTATTCCTCTGTTATAGAACTACGAGTTAGTGAATGTTGCAATAATTCAGGGCAAAATAAAGTTAATGAATTAAATAAAAGCAGTTCTTAGGCATAAAGTAGAATAACTAGAATAAACACTCCCCTTCAGTTGGACCCAAGGTTAGACTATCCCAAACTTTCCATCTGCTATTCCTTTGCCATTTTTTCCTGAGCTTGAGAAAAGGGTATTTTTTTTTTAAATAGACAGGTCTCTGGATATCTTCCTGTGCACCATTTTCATGCACTTCTCTCATTTCCCTTTGCCAGGTAAGCAGAAGAGGAAACAGCAATCATTGCTATCCGTAAAAAGTAACAAGAGGAAGAGATCTATCAGTGGCTAGTTGTGCTTAGTTAAAACCTGCTAAGGCACAGGAAGAAGGCTGCTTCCTAAAATCAAAAATTATCATCAGAATTCAACTGGCTTGTGAAAGATGGTAAACATTTTGAATGCTTACTCTGCTTCCTTGCTGACTGCTCAAATCCAGCTTAAATCTGAAATTTTCAGTTTGTCTACCAATTTATGCTATTCGCAAAATAGCACTCATAGGGTGAATTCCCACTCGAGGAATAAAACTGTTTCAAAACGGATTGGATCCTCTTTGTCCCCACTCCCCAATCATTTAAAGTGGCTTACAAACAGTTTGGATCCTCTTTGTCCCCATTCCCAATCAGTTTCAGGGGTATTTTGAGGATTATTTGGCTTAAAAATGGAATAAATAAACACCTGATTTTTCAGGTGTTTTTTTTTCTGCTTTTGCTTTTAAAACACTTCTTCCTTATTGCCCTCTACAGCAGACTGTTTCATTGTAACAATTTAGCCACTTCACACCTTATAACAATGTTTCCCACCCACGCAAGCCTAAAGATCAAGGAAAGAGGCAGGGAAATCTTGTCCTTCACAAGCAGTATTGCACAGTTTTGCCTGTTTCCCTCCCAGCCTCCTTCCTTGATCTTTAAAAGGGGAAAGGGGGGAAGCTGCTGCAGGAACTGGATGTGTGTATGTGTGCAGGTGGCAGCAGCAGCAGCAGCAGAGCAAGCCAGCCAGGGCACTTTTTTCAGGAGGAACCCCTGCTGGGGATGGTGGGTGTGGAGGTCGGAGTGGGCAAACAGAGCTAGAGTTGCCACTGCCCTGCGCCCTGGGCAGTGGGGAGAGAGACGTGGGAAAAGGCTAAGGAGGGGAAAGAATTGCTTTCCCCAATCCGTTTTTGGAAACGTTTTAAGTGTTTTAAGTGTGTGGACACAAAATCCGGGTTGAATCCAATTGCCAGATGCTCCTTTGCTTCATTTTAACGCGTTTTACATAGCATTGTAAATAGCGCTGTAAATTGTCTTGTATATTGCATTTTATTCCTTGAATGGGAATTCACCCATCATGAAGTAGTTATTACCCCCATTCTAGGGGTTGGAATAAGTTTTTTGCTGTGATGTGGCCAGGCCTCTGGGGCTACAGTGGGTGAGCAAGAGGAGGAGAAGGAGGAGGAGAACTGACTTTTATATTCCACTTTTGTCACCCTTAAGGACATTTAAAGGGGCTGACAAACCTGTTCTCCCTGCAACAGACTCCCTGTGAGGTAGGTGGGGCTGTGATAGCTCAGGAAGAGAGCTGTGACTAGCCCAAGGTCACCGAGCTGACACTCTGACCAGACTAGCTCACAGAAGACCAAACAGGTTCACTGTCCTGATATGTACACAAAAATCACACCCATGGAGACTCAGCTCTTTTCATTCTCTCTCTCTTAGACTTTTTGGAAGAGAATCTTTTTATTTCAGGGGACTCTTTCCATGGTGATTATAACTGGAAGGCTAAGGAACTTTCCCTCTGACTTCATTTTTCATGAGATCCACAAAAAAACAGGAACTTTCTGTTCTCTTTATTCCAGATTATAATTCATAATAGGAGGCTGCCATTCATCTGCCATAAGTCTGCAGGAGCATGTGTGTGGTAGGCTTCAATTCCAGAATATAATGCAGAAAGGGCAATAGTCTTGAACATAGCTTTTTGTTGGTGTCAGTAGAAGCCAAGCCTGGGTCAACATCCTGTTCTGACATTGCTCTGGGTCTACACAAAAATATAGACCCAGAGCAATGCACTGTATTATGAGGAGATTAAATGAATATAAGGAGCTTCTGCACCATGCATCTTGGCTTGAAATACAAAGGCCAGTCTTGGCTCAGATCACTTGCCACAATCCAGGACCAGAGGGGCAGCTTGTTGTGTATGCCAGATGCCAATCATTCCACCATAGCTAGATCTGGTGAAACTCCAGAGACGAGGAATTAAGGTATTTTCTCTAGACCAAGCAGAAATGGTTCTTGGCTTCACACAGTCCAAAAGCTGGATTGGTTTACTGAAGGGAATGCTTTGGAGAATGCTTTAAATCAAACTCCCGTTGGTGTACTGCCCAGCACTGTTTTGGTACCAGGGAAAGAGATAGTCACCAGTGTCAAAAAGCCAGGGCATCCTTCAGACAGCCATCCTTCTTGGGGCCAGCTGTGGCAAGCAGATGTCGTATTCTGCATAGTCTTAAACTGAAAAGGACACTGATCTGTTTATCTCATTTCTGCCAGCCCTGGCTTAATAGGACATCTAATGTTTCAGACAACATTTCCCAGACCTATCTGCAGATGCTAAGCGTCCAATGTAGTGCTAATTGATTTTAAGCTAACAGGAAGCTATGCCTTTTGCCTTGCCTTAAATGGGTCTGGAAGAAACTGGAGTGCAGGCAGAAGCACATGGAGGATTTGACATAAGTGAGCTTCACTGAAGCTATTTTCTTGTCAGCCTCCAACAATAAGAGTTTATTAACATACTGCAGTCTCTGATGGTCATTAGGCATCTGGGTCATTGTAGCTTAGAAGAAAGTGTTAAACATTAATGTCTGGCTTACATTTTTTAGCCATTTAAAGCATTATTTTGTGCTACAAGTAGGATTTAACAAGGAGTTAAATAGCCTTCCTATTCCCTTGCTCTTAACCTAGGGCCTATTCACACTACAGCCTGTAGTGCATGATTAGGAAACTTCTGGGGAAGAGCATCCACACCTTGAGGAGGCTGTTAAAGCTTCCAGGCATCCCCTGCCTCCCCAGAAGTTCCCTAATCATGCATTAGGAATGGAGTGGAGCACAAAATCAGGCTCCGCCCCTTTACTAACCTTACCCAGGGACTTACCAGAAGTGTCCAGCAGTGAGCATCTGCACATCTTCAGGTGCTTCGGGGTTGTCTGAGGTGCCACACAAGTGCTCTGCCACCTGGGACAATCATCGATGTGACTGCACATGTGCAGAGCATCAGCACTGTCATGGCGATGGCACTGATGCATGCACAGTTGCGGAGGGGGCTGTAACCAAAATGGTGGCACCTGAAGAGGACTAGCCCCAGGATCGATCACAGGTCAATCAGTTACACAGGGTGTGGGCTGTAGTTACCTAGCGCTCACAAGTGATTACACTCCTGTCCTGCCCAGCAGTTGGGAAGGGAAGTGTGGCATCTCCCCTGATGACAAGAGTTAATTTCACAATAGGAAGTGCAAGCAGTCAGTCTGTATAAGATTAGTTGGGGGTGTGGCTAAGATATTAACATTCTTCCTGAAAGATCTTAGATATCATGGGGGTTTGATAAATTGGTCCACATCAAATTTGAACTGACCATCTAGAAGCAGAAGGGATTTGATTCAAATATAAACCATCAAACACCCCTAGTCTGTCCATCTCTTGTAAGAATTCCAGATCAAAGCCATTAAAAAAAATTAAAATATTGTTTTGGAAAGTAAGAAAGATCTTCTGAAACAAAATAGAATTTAGAGGCATATAATTTGCCAATTGCTATTCCATATAAATCCCATTCATATCTCTGAGCCTTGATATATCTCACCATTACAGATATGCCAACCTGGTTCAACTTCGAGCTAGTTTATCGTGAACCAGGTCTATTCGATGGTTCAAATTCAAACCAACCTCCCTGCCAGTTTCTTTAAATTTGAACTAAAGCAACAGGATTCTATTGAACCACTACAAACTTCCCAGTTCAGGTTAAACTAATTCAAGTTCAATATTATTTTGCATTTTAAAAAAGGCTTTTTCATGTATTTTTCCTGACCAGGACCAAATAGGCTTGGACAGGTTTGAGTTCAAACCAAACCTCCTACTGGCTCAAAATGGAAGTTTGAAGGGGTGTCTAGTTCAATTCAAATTGAATAGCAATTTTAAGTTTATGCATACCTCTAATCACCCTACATAATACACACATTTACAGATAATTGGTCATAGCTCTCTAAAAGATTTCTGATTAATTTTATTTTTAATTCCTGTAATTCCTGCTAAATATGCCTTGCCTTGTTGTTGTTCCTAAAATTATTGTTGTTGTTGCCAAATTATAAATATGTCTAATATTCCAGTGCATCTTATAGGATGGAAAAATGGTTATTTGAACAAATCTCTAGGAACTAATGGTTCAACCTTTTCTTCTTTCTCTTTCTCTTTCTCTTTTGCTAATTGTTTTTTGTTATTTAAAAGAGTGCTGTCAGATCATTGTAGGATTACAATAAACTCTTTTATCATACCGACATTAAAATTAAAAGTGAGTAGAATGGTTGTGGTCACTTTATATCTTGTCATTTGGTATAGCCTTTGCTTTCAGTGACTTCATAAGATGTTGAAAACCAGCTATTACATGTAACTTTTCAATTTACCAGTTTTCATGTAGGATAAAATATTTCTGGATCATTTCTAGAACCATGTTCTTTGATAGCATCCCGGTTTTCATGTTTTTTTCCTCACAGGTACAAAAAGTAAACCATACATAGGTAGGTATACTCTATCTGCACTGGGCCTTATTCTGGAGTATATCCCGGAATAGGGAACAGTTGTCCACATGCTAGTGCAGATTATGGCAGGCCCTTCCTGGGACATGCTACAGTCTGAATCAGCATGCAGACAACTGGCCCTTATTCTGGGATACATCCCGGAATAAGGCCCAGTGCAGAAATGGTCCTGGATCCTGCACTGCTTTGTGATGTGTTTCTTAGGGTATTCAGGATAGCATGAAAAAAAAAAACTCTACTATGAAAGCCATGGATGCTAATTTCTGTTCTGATAATACATCAGCCTCGGTTGAAAGTCATTTTGGAATGTTGGTATACTGGCATAAGTTATTAATATTGTCAGTTATATCCCAGGTCATTGGCTCTATCCTGATACACAATAGTTCTTGAAAATATGACTTAATTGTCATGGTTTACCACTCAAAATCTGAGAAGTGTAACCCTAACTCTCCCATATGCTTCCTATTTAGCATCTTTGGTCTTACCTAGGAGGAATATTCTTATGCCTTAGATGGACCTGCATAATTAAAAATCCCAGAGTCCCTTGGGCTTAGGCCCATATTCTAAATATGTATATGCAAATTTGCTGCACAAACATGAAATACTTAGGCCACCTCCAGATAGGAACTAAAAGATCCTCTACCAAGGAATAATGTGGGCTATTGATCCTTCACCATTATGCCTTGCTAGCTAGCTAATGTCAGCCATAGCACTGTCTTCAGATGTTTTAAGTTACATGCACATCTGAGCATCCAGGCATCCAGAATGTCCAGATATACTCACCATCTCCTTTGCATTTGTGTGAGTGGCTATTTCAGCTTCCATGAATGCATGCTGGATGGACCCACCATGGTGGCTCGGTCCAGTAGGTAAATAAACATGCTACTGTTTACTTAGTAATGATGGATTTTCCAGCAATAGTTTTAGCATGTTTTTTGTGGGGGGAAGGGGGTATGGTTGAGTTGCCTCAGATATGTGAAGCATAACCCCATTATAGCGCAGCAATAGTGGTGCTAAATTCCCCTCATCTGCATGCAACCCTAGAATAATCACACATGGAAGAAGCATTCCCACAGAAGTACATGCACAATGTTACACCTCCCACCATGGGGAGGAAGATAAGAAAAAAAGAAAGCATTGCTCATTGAAAGTAACTTGCTTCCCCTAGAGCACATAATTTCAGATGACTGGCAGTTTGCTCAAGGAAAGGAGAGACTAACAATTGGGAAAACAGCAGCAGCAGCCAGCAAATGTGATTTTAATCCAAAACATTGTCTCACCAAGTCTGCCAGCTACAACTATGGCTTCTCGGTCATCCATTTCCCACCTGTTCAAGCAAGCTGTCAATCACCTGAAATCGCCTGCTCTTGAGGAAGCAGGTTAACTTTAAACAGGCGGCACTTTTCCTCCACTCTGATTTTCCGGGTACAGTTCAAAACTTTGCAGAATGATTGAGCATAATGGCTTCAGGAATTGTATTGGTGCTGAACTGTGCCATGCTTCATTCAGGTGATTACCAATGCCTTCATTTTGTAGTAGCATGACAGAACTTGAAGGTATCTAAGCTATGACCAGACTGTCAAGCAGACATATTCCCTGCGCATCTCTGTGCCCAGGACACAGGAGGGCACAGTCTGACTTTTCCTCAAACATACTGCAAAGAGATTAGGACTGCAGATGTGATTGAAGTTAGTTGTGGGTGATATTTCTAAAAATCGAGAACAACAAATTTCATGTACTGCCATATATATTTGCCTTCAATTATTATGTTCTTACTGTAGAAAGTCTGAGGCGTAACAGTGACTCAGAAGATGTTATGCTATCTTTTATTCTTCAAAACAACACAAAATAAATTTTAAAATGCCTCCTAAGGTGGCAAAAAAAACGCCTACCTGGGGATTAAACAAGGCAACACAGCTTTGAAAAGAGTTGGGCTCCCCTAGATATATTACCAAACTAGTCTGCCTCTATTTTTGAAAAATAGTAAAGCAATCGAACTTTGAGGTTTCATCACATCTGTTCTCAACCTCCACATTTGTTGAATACTTGTCCCT
The DNA here is from genome assembly GCA_023333525.1 of Aspidoscelis tigris stejnegeri. NCBI lineage: Eukaryota > Metazoa > Chordata > Lepidosauria > Squamata > Teiidae > Aspidoscelis > Aspidoscelis tigris. Next base: position 103,024,922 of record JALMGA010000001.1, read on the forward strand.
ATATTGTGAAAATGTCATTTTGATTGGGGTAGGAATAGTCTAAGATGAGCCAAATAATTAAAATGAGGGTTCCAAAGCTCTGGCTAAAGGTTGAGTTCTTAACAGAATCCTTTGTTTTCTAGCAAATCAGCTCGATTGCTTTAATAATAAAAGCTCCCTGCAATGATCTTACCATACTTTATACTGATTTCGGCATCTCTTCATACTTACCTTCTCTGCACAATATAGGATTTTACTAGCATTATAGAAGGGGTCTACAGGCCTCCCTTTCTCATGCCAGTGTGGTTTAAGGGAAACCCCTCCCACTCCTGTAACATTCCCCTTTCACAGGACCAAGGATAGACTGGCCTAGGGTGCCCAGAATGATGTCCTGGTCTGGTCTAACAGTAGACCTCTTTTTCAAGGTCTATCAGCATATTAGGCAGCATATGTCCATTGCCTGGCATACCACAGGGGACCCATTTGAGGAGCACAAGAGAGCACATTACAAATAGGTCTCCAGGAGCTCCCAATGACCAGGAACTTACATGTGTGGCCTTCAGAGCATTCAGAGGCACCCCAGGCTGGCTCCAAATCTGATGCCTCTGGACATAAATTGAAAATGTGAAGCTTGCTTACTGCAAAGTAAAGGAGTTTTGCAGGAAGAATGGAACATCCCCGTGTTCTTCCAATACTTCAAAGCAACAGGGAGGTCTCTTTTAAGCACATGGTCAGCCCCAATCTCTCTGAGAGTCCTGCTGCTTCCCAGGTGAGGGCAAACTCTCACAAAATTTTGTGAGATCTCATCCAAACACCCAGTACTTTTTTTAAAAAAAAAAACTTCACAGCATCAGACATCATTTTACAGGGACTGCAGAGCATTGTAAAACCTGTCTGGCATTTTGACAGCTGCTCTGCAGTCGCTATGAAGCATTCCTCCCATCTGTATGCAGCCTCCAGAGCCAGAATGGGGTCTGGTGTGGAACAACAGTCTATCCCAGTGTGGGCAGTTTCTATTCCATCCTGTAACAGGGCAACCTGCCCTGGAGTTTGGTTGGGTACATCTTTCTGTTCCTTGATAACTAGCCTTGTCAAGGTGGGTTGTTATGTTATGAAAACATGAATATGCCAGTTAATAAATGGGATTTAAAATGGTCATTGTATGCTACTGGGTTATTTCTCCTATCTTATAATCAGTGTTCAATAAAGCTTCAGGCAGGATTCTTGGAACAGAAAAGTAATAACTGCACAATGGAACCATTATGATGAAAAGATGTGCTGGAACAACCAGAAAGGAAGCATTGCCACCATTTTGATGGTGGTGGTCGTTGTTGTGGTGGTGTGTGGCTCTGTGTGTGATTAACTACATATAAGGGGAGGAAACTATAAAGTTCTCTGAATATTTCTTTAGTTTTTAACTTCATCGTTTTCATATTCTATTAGGCAGAATCAAACTATGGATCACCATAACAGCTGCAAATTGTCTGCAACTGTGAATTGAAAAACATTTCCCATTTTCTTTGAAGCAATCCATTTCCTTTTATCCTTGGACTTCCTGCAATTGTGGTATGATGGCTCACTCTGTTCCTCAAAACAGAACAAAACAAAATGGTTACCGTTGTTAAAAGGGTCATCAGGTTCCTGATAGTCCTCCAGAGATTTGTCATATATTTAGTATCACATATTACATTTTAAAGTGTAGCATCGAAAGTGCTCTTGGTGAGTATAAATGTTGACTATTTTAATAATAAAAAATTTTAAAGTTGCAGTTTCATAAAACCTGGCCATGAGAAGCTTAAGCAGCAAAATCTCAGCTGGCCACGAGAAGATTAAACAACAAAATCTCACAGGTATTGTTTTTCTTGTTGTCATGCACTCTACTGCCGGAGAGGACTCAACCACAGCACAGTTTACTGCGACCCTGTGCTGGCAGGCACCCTGCCACGATAACTGCTCTTCCTGTTTCTTCTGATTACAAACGGAAAGTCTTCTCGCATCAGCTGGCTGCTGGCTCCGCGGTGCCATTCCCTTTACTGTTAAAGGCACAGTACTTGTTTATGTAGCACACACTTAAACTGCCTCCGCACTCAGATGACAGTTAGGCTCACTTAAAAGATAAACAACGAATGTACTTTTTATTTGTTACAATCTTTATTTGTTCCTTCCTGCCCACCCCTCCATGAGTTACCCGAGGCAAAGAACCCTTAGATAACATTTCATGTCTTTTTATAGTCTCTGCCCCAATGATATCTGATTCTGATTGGTTCTGACGCTAGGCTAGCTTACGCTGCCTTCAGGACTTCAGTAAGGTATGCCCCTAAACATACCTTACTTAACTTACCCAGGGTCATCACACTTGTCTTTACAAATGTTGTGGTTCTGGCTGGGCTTTAAAAAGTGAAATGGATACTAAATAACATGTCTTTTTAAAAAAATGTTGTTTTTGCAATTATAACCTTTCCTGGCTTGCCTTATGACCTGCTTTTGGTTATTTTATTTCTGTTGAATATCTCCTGGGATTGATGCATTCTTCAATAATATTCAGTAATTTTCAATGAAAACCAAACAATTGGACTGCAGTTATCACATGCTTGAAAGTAAAGTGTGTTTACTTCATAATGGAGACACACTCTTAATTTCGCTTTTCAAGCAATCAGGAGCAATGCCATATTGTGCAACAAGCGGTTGACTCTGCCCATTTACCGTAGAAATATAACTTGAAACAATATTCTGCAGACCCCTGCTCTACTGCTTAGTTTCTAGATATTTTTTGTGCCTTGTTAATATTATAAAAGACACCTAGTGCCTGTTTGCACTTACATATGCAGTATGCACCTGCGCACTCCAGGATTCACACTACGGCCTCTGTTATGCAATCCGGCAGCTCTGGTGAAGAGCATAAGCATGCTCACTAGGATGCCATAGCCTAGAAACATACCCACTTTCACCAGAGCTGTCCTGATTATGGATGAGGTGTAGAGCACAAAATCACGCTCCACACCTATCCCAACCTATAGTCCGGACTTACCTGGAGCATCCAGTGGTGAGAGCATTCATTCTTCCTCTGGCTTGTTGCAGAAGTCCTGCCTTCTGGCTGCCGGGATTGGCTGCCACCACCTGAGTCACACATTCTATTAGGTGCTGGCTGGCAGGCGGCCGATCTGGGGGAGGGGGAGCCTAGTCGGCCCCGTCAATGTGTCTCACCACCCCTGGATCATCTCCATCGACCTGCCTGCGCAGTGCATCACCAGGTGTGTGTGTGTGCCTAGATGGTCCCCTGCCAGCCTCCCTCCCTCCTCTTGATGACTGCAGGGCTTTTCCAAACGAGGAGGAAGAAGTTTTCATTTCAAAACCTCACTTGGAAGAGCCCCGCAGTTGCTGAGAGGACAGAGGGAGTCTGGCAGGGGGGCATCCAGGCATGCACCCTGGGCAATGTCCTGCATGGGCAGATCAGCAGGGGAGGCAATCCAGGGGTGGCAAGGCATGTCACTGAGTCAGAACGATCTCCACGCCCCACCCCAGATTGGCCACCTGCCAGCCAGCATGTCATGGAATGTGTGATGCGGGCAGCGGCAGCCAATCGTACCAGTCGGTAGGCAGGGCTTGGAGGTGGTGTGGACAGTACGCTCTGGGTACAGGAGGGCCATTCACATTTCTGGTGGCTGAGGAGTGTCCTCACTGGCCATAAATATGCATGGTCCTCCTCTACCCAGAGTATACCGGCCTTAGTGCACTACAGCCTAATTGCTGTAGTGCGAAAGGGCCTCAGGCCACCAACTCAGTCCTGGAGCACCTTGATCCTCCCTTGCTGTGGATATTTCATACCTCCTCCACACTTGACTGGAAGCATCTAGGATGCTCTGGGTCACTCTTACACATAGTGTTCACAAATGCCACTTGGGGTGAGGTGGCACAGTTACAGCTGTGCACTTGCATGTCACATTGTCATTGCCATAGCAATGGCAGAAGTTGCTGTGGTAGAAGTTGCTGTGGCCATTGCTATGATGATTTGGCAGTCCAGAACCAGCCACCATCCTTGAACTTAAGTGAGAACAGGCCACTATTGATTGAGGAGGAAAGATGCCTAAAAGTTATTAATTTCTGAATGTTTGTCTTGCTTTCCTCTTCCCTCCACCCTTCCTCATATAATATTATGTAATTACTAGATGCAGCAGGTGTTTAAATACCACAAAGATCAACACCTCCAATTAACTAGATCTTTAAAAGCAGCATTACAAGAAAAAGATACGGTGATGCACCACAGCATGGAACATAAGGCCATATTTCCTATAGAATTAGCATAACTTGTGGGATATTTGACTTTTGAACAGTTAGAATTAAAGACTGTGCCTCATCGAGCTCCTCTTAAAAGAAAATGCCATCTTCTCATGTTCAAGCATTTTGTTAGAGGGCAATGGAGGAAAGCAAAAAGGAAAGCAATCATTTATTGTAAACTCCAAGGCCCCATCTTCATGGAACTTTGTCTCTCTGTTGTCCCTCTATTGTCCCTCTATTCCAGCGGACTTTAAAAATGCTGTTCAATTCCGGAATAAGCATCCTCATGAGGCTCAGCAAAACACACATTTAAAACGCACCTACCATCCCCACGGAAGCATGTTTTGTTTGCCCACATCTTTCTCCCCACCCCCTCTCTGGTTGATAGGGTGTCAGAGGGAACAAGGAGGGACTGCGCTCTGTGCAGCCACAACCAGGAAGTCAACCCCAGACAGGTCCAAAAGAAAAATAACCATGGGTATTCACAAGTTCTCTCCCCTGCCTGCAAAACCCACCAGAAACATTTATCACTTTGGGATCCAGAGGTTGCTTCCAAAAATAGTGATTTCACAGTAAAAATCCACCCTGTACAGCAGCAGTTTCACTGTAGCAATCCACCCACTTCACACCTGATAACAATGTTGCAATTCTGTGCAATTCTGGCTCTTTAAAAGTTCTGACCTTTAGAAAGGGGAAGGAAGGAAATGTGCTGCAGTTCTGGGAGATGTGTGAATGTTTAAGGCTGTGTGTGCAGGCGGCAGCAGCAGCAGAACCAGGTTGCTTTTTTCGGAAATCTTGTGAGTAACAGAATGAATTGCTTCCACGAGATCTCCGTGCGCCTACGGTTTTCTTGCATTCAGTATAGATCTTGAATACTAGCTGTGGATGAGAGGGAAAAAGAGAGATTATTTTATTTGAAGGGAAAACAAGGGAGAAGGCTGAAAAAAGAGGACAGATGGGACCGCGGCCGGTAATTCCCACTCCCAAATACCTCTTTTGCCATGGAGCGTCTCCATGCACAATGTTGCTAGGAATACCCGCAGCTTCCAAAAAGTGTGTTGGTCATCTTGTTTAAAGGGGGGTCTTTCTTCCGCACATTTTCCTCCTTTGTGGCACTGGAAGCCGGGAGAAAAGCTGTGCATGGAGATGCTCTGTGGCAAAAGAAGCTTTTTATCGGGCTTTTTATTGCATGAAGACGGGGCCCAAGTTGTCATCATTCTGGTTTTATGCAGCAAACACACTAGTGTTGCCAACAAGTATTTATATGAGAATTATCTCAATCTGTCTGACAAGTGGTGCTTTTCTAATCTCAGGGTGCATTCCCATACAAGATTAAATGCAAATCCAATCCATTTTTGGGATTGTCTGATCCCATTTAAATGTTTATTCCCGGACCTTATGAGGACTATATTCCTTAAATCCACAGAAAAAAAGTCCTAGGAAAAACTGTTCTCGGTCCTGTTTTGGCACCTAGCCTGCTTTTTGTTTGTTTGTTTGTTTGTTTGTTTTGTTTTTGTCCTATGGGAATACTACTGGAGTATTTGGGGAGGAGATTTCTGCCTATCAGGGTGTCCCCCTCCCCTATCCTTCTGGCCAATGCTTGACACCGATGAGTGAGATTTCATATCTGGGAAGGTCTGCCCCTTTCCCTCCCTGCAATGCTAGGGTCCCAGAGATCGAATAAAGGCTTGGATCTTTAAACACGGATTTCTCCTTTCTGTAAATTCCACTGCAATTACAAGAGATACATTTGTAGCAGATAACAATCACAGAGGGAAACTTTTTTTAGCCCCGCTAAAGACCACGAACCTTGGTTCTCCTCCCATCTCTTGCTGATTTGAAAGGGAGAGATCGCTTTGCACTGTCTGTTCTTTTGCTCAGCTGCTTCAGTGCAAAGCTGCTGCCTTCACTGTAACATGAATGGAGGAAGTGCCCAGTTTGAAAGGGAGATTGAAAGTGATTGCTTTGCCCTGTGTCTGTTCTTTCACACAGCTGATTCTGAGCAGGACAGGTTTACAGGGTTTAAACAAGGGACGGAGACAAAAAGATCTTGTTTCTCCATGCTGGGGATTTGTGCAGTTTGAATGGGAACTGCAGTATTTGAATTCAGCCCGTGTTATCCTCAAGCAAACGGGAACAGCCAGAGTGTGCACTTGGTCCTGAATCCGAATTAAAATAATCAAGTGGAAATGTGGCCTCAGTGACTTTGAAAATTGGAGACCCAGGTTAAGACTGCCGGCAGCCTTCAAGGAAAGCTTATGTCCACATGGTGGACCGGCTCATGGTGGACTAACTTTGTCAGGACTCTCCAAGAGCTTAATTCCAAAAATAACCTTCTTTGATAAGGTAGGGCAGAAGCTACCCAATTCCTGTCACAAAAACTTTGGCTGCCTCTTGGAAGCTGCAGCTGGTGCAGAATGCAGCTGTTAGACCACTGACCAGAACAGCTGGCCAGGCGCACATTACACCAGTCTTAAAAGAGCTGCACTGGCTACCAATTCACTACTGAGCTCAATTCAAGGTGCTAACCTTAACCAATAAGGCCCTAAATAACTTGAGCCCCAAATATCTAAAGGAACAACTTCTCCCATTTCAATCCTGCCTGTGCCCTAAGATCTGTACTGGAGGGCCTCCTGATTGGTACACCCTCAGTAGCAAAAGGGGTGGGCACCTGGGATAGGGGCTTTTCAGTGATGGCTCCCTCCTGAAATATTCTCCCTCCTGAGGCACGTCAAGCACCTTCACTCTATGTGTTCAGAAGAGCTGTAAAAACACACCTCTTTACACAGCCTTTTGACTAAGTAAGAAAACAGCTTTTCCTCTCCACATCCAGGCACTGTTATGGGTTTAATATGTTTAATATGGTTTTTAATGTTGTAACCTGCTCTGAGACTTTTGGGTATAGAGCAGGGGGGGGGGAAGAAAGAAAGAAAAAGAAAGAAAGAAAGAAAGAAGGAAAGAAGGGAAGAAGGGAAGAAGGGAAGAAGGAAAGAAAGAAGGAAAGAAGGAAAGAAGGAAGAGGGAAATGCCAGTATCACACTATTTTACAACTGTGCGCCACCTTGTAGGGCTGCAAATGTGGCTGAACAATCTGGGGACCAAATCAATAGAGCTGCACAGGGAAGTCAGAGCTGCTGTGGAGCTGCTTCTCATTGGCCAGAGGGGGCAATTGATACTCCACAGTGGCTGCTTCCAGACTAGCAGAATAAATCTGCAGTTAAAGGTAAAAGCGCAGCATATTGTGCAGAGACAGCTGGCTGTCCTGACTCAAAAGCAGCTCCGTAACTTCCCTATTGGAAGCTGCAAGAGCTGAGTCGGCTCACGCCGTCATCCAGGTTGAGGCAGCCAATCACATTTGAGCTGCACTTCCTGCTCTCATTGTTCTTTCTCACTGTTCGTTTATACTGCGCAGCAAATGTTGTTAAATCAGCATTAAGGTAAGTGTGCGGTCGGATAATGCAACGGCACAACAATCCATCAATCATTGTGTGTGATGCCTTGATTGCAACTGTGCATTCCATTGCCCAGTATAAAGGAGTTTGGATGCAGCCAGTATCTGCGCAGCATCCAAGGGAAACTGCAAAGTAAAAAGCGGCTGCAGACGATCAGTTGCCCAGTTTCCAGTCACGTGAACAGTGGCAGAGGAGTGGCTGCAAAGTAATACAGGTATCTGGAGGCACCCTCATTCCCTATCCCTACTGAGTGGTATAACATGTACTGGAAAAGTGCCCTTCGTTAGGTTTTTTTTTTTTTTAAGTTTCATGAAATTATCCTTAATTTCTCTTTCTCTCTCCTGCCAGTGCCCAGCACATTAGAAAAATCAAATATCAAAATGCTGAGCAAAAGACTATTAGGAAGTGAAGCTCCTAGACAGAGTGCATTGGATGCCATACTAATTTGCTAATAACGGTTGGGTGGAAAGGAGCAGATGAGTTCATCTTTAGTGTTACATGCTCAGAATGTATGATTGTGAACAAAAATATCTCAGCTTGCACCCAGCAGCAAATTAGACCTCAGGTTCTGACAACTAAACAGCCTTCGCCGATGACTAAATGAAGGCTTGGTGGTGACAAGGATGTGACGTAGGGTTTTAAATTTGCCATGTTTCATCTGCCATATGAGTGTTCTCTTGAATGCAGGCCAGGAATCCTTCCGTCAGCTGCATCCATATGCTAGGCATGTGTTCATCACTGCCAAGCACGTCTTTTAAATTTAATTCTAGTGCTGTCATGATCTACATGTTTTTGGTGCTTGGAAAAAGTGGGTCCGCCATGTGTGTTTGAAAATAGACATTCAATGCCTACTTAGTTTCTGAAAAATGCTCAGCCCCTTTCTGCACTTACCAGTACACAAGACCAGGAATGGGTCTATGGGCTTCCATTCTTCAGGCTGGTGTATGCCTCCATGATCCGGTATACCACCCTCTAGTACACTTATAGACTGGGTACCCTAGTCTGGTCTATGTGCCATCCTGGTCAGGGCAGTGTAAGGGAAACTGCATTTCCTCCTAGATGATCTGTTTGGACAGGATCAAGCATAGACTGGATTAAGGCTGCATCCAGACAGGAGAAATCCTTCACAGGGACTGTGGATCAGGTTTTACAATGCTCCTCAGTCCCTGCATAGTAAAGCCTGATGCTGCAAATAATAATAATAATAATAAATGCTACTTACCTCAGCGTCAGCTGCAGAGTTTCCCTTCCCTCTGTATCTTCCTTAGTGAGTTCTCCCAAGATCTCATGAGAATTTGCCCTTACCTGGGAAGAAGCAGGTCTCTCAGAGACGGAGGAGCTGACCACATGGTCAGAAGAGCCCTTCCTGCTGCTTCAAAGTATTGGAAGAAAGTGGGAACTTCCCATTCTCCCTGCAGAGCTCCTTTACTTTGCAGTAAGTAAGCTTTGCATTTTTATGTCTGGAGGCACCCTAGGGCACCCAGGGTACTGGGGTACTAGAGGGTGGCATACTGGACCACAGAAGTGCACAGACAACATACCTCTGTCAACTGGTATACCACATGGGACTTATTTTGGCAGCACAAGAAGTCATGCCATTCAGGTGAACTCCTAGGAGCTCCAAAGGCTAAGAACCTTTCTGGTTTTTGGAATATTTGGAAAAACTTTTTGCCATCTCTGAAGTTGACATGAGCTTTGGAGCTGGTTCAGAACTGCAGATGCCAGGAGCAATTCTTCTCAGCTTGGGACAGATTGCTTATTCTAAAACAGGGTGGACCATCCTGTACTAGAATAGCACTGGTAAGTGCAGATATGGCTTCAGGGTTAAGAAACAATTGCTGCCTGCATATATTATATCTTTAATTTTGTGCGACTATGAAAGAGCAGTGGGATCTTATTATTGCTTTAGAAACTCTATTAGCAATTTCAATTTCAGGTATCAGGTTAAAACACAGTTCTTCCTCCAGGCATTTTAGAATGTTGAAATTATATTTAGGGGTTGATGAAAGGGTTGGAAGGACACACATTCAAACAATAAGTATTAGTGTCTGTCTCTTCAAACATTTGTGGCTTATGGTTATTTTCTTTAATTTTAATCAATGTATTATAAATATAAATAAATAAATTATGCCCCTTCCCATTCAAGGTCAGATTTGAACCTATGTCAACCACAACCTGTATATCCTAACCCAAGCATTAAGAAGTAAATAGCTAAGCATGCCAGAGGATTGTTTGTGTTGCTATCATGATCCATGAAATAACACCGACCCAAGGTTCAAAATCAAATCACCCTCCTGTAATAGATAATTTGATATCCCTGAAGGGCCCTGAAAACTGGTTGTCACCCTGGTTCTTGATAGAATTAAACCTAGCACCATGAATCTCTCTTCTACCAAAAAATTTAATTGTTGCTGCACATCGATCTCTGTGCTTTTTAAAGGAAGAACAATTACTCTCTAGAACAGACCTGCAGCATGCGTATGTTATATTAGGTAGGTAATTTCTGGTGTGGGATTCATAAACACAGCAGCCTTATTATTATGGTTGAGAAGGAATGTACAGTATAAATTAATTGAAAATACCTCCAGCATCCATTAATCAGTATCTCTCAGTGCAGAGTTTAGGAGAAAGCTGTTTTGAAAGATATCCTCCAGTAGTTTAAAGTGAAAAGTTCTATTGTAATGATGAGGCAGAAAAAGTAGTCTAGGGTTACCTAATAGACTGACATGCAAAAACCACGATTTATCATAAAACTTTCATTTTTGGCAACCAACACCATCCTCTATCCCAAAGTCTTTTCTCTAGAACAGAACATACTGCCCCAGCCATGTCAAAGAACTCTATAGTAGTATAACTGCAAAATTAGATAGGAAAAAAAATGTTTTTCCTTGCTCACAAATACTAAAAAATACTAAATAATACTTACATCTAAGATGCTTATTTAAAGATCCCTCTCACGGAAGAAATAATAATTCTTCTAGCACCGTAGAAAAGCATCATTGATCTAAAGCCTAAGACATTGATCGCCAAAGCGGCCAATGTGCTTGTCAAAGGACTATCAACAGAAAATGAGCATCTTTAATGTTAAAAAGCTGTAAAAACGTTTTTAAGGGTATAGGTGTTTTTAAGGCCTAGGAAATGAAGGTAATCCTGAAAAACAAGTGAAAATTTCCAAGGCAGGTATCAGATCCTCAGAGATAGATGGGGAAATAAGAAAACTATCCCTTCAATAATAATCACACACATGTGAACATTCCCATCCCACACATATTGTATTGGCTGTTTTCATTTCTAAAGGCCTCCCACATCCACTTTGTCTTCCAATTCCAGCATTCCTTTGGCCAACAATAAAGGAATGCATCCTCTACAAATATATCTTTGCTTTGTAGGGCTGGGAAAGTTCTCTCCTTCCTCTTTGGGTTCCAATAGGAGAGAATCTTAAGGTCATTTCCACACTTACCTTTGGTGGATCACTCCAGTGAGACTGGATCAGCAAGAGTGTCTTCATGCCCTAGAGCAAGGCCATCTGCACTGGGACAGCTGTTTCAGAACAGTCGCAATATGAGGCCTGAAACCCCCATGAGTTTTAGATCAGGCATCTGCAAGCTCCAACATCCAACAACTGACATCCCTTGCCTTGGAGCCCCCAGAGGATCTATTTTGGCAGCACACCTGGTGGCACCACCAAAGTGGGTCTCCTGGTAAACCAAGGAGACACGTGCCTTCCACACTTCTCCATAGTCTAATTTAGCACTAACTAGAATGCTGGTAGACCTTTTTAAAGCAGTCTATCACTATACCAGATGGAGGGTCTTTTTGCAATTTGATTAGGCACAAAGACCAGATAACTGGTAGGATACATCAGATGTCTGTACCTTGAGACACCTGATGTATCCCAGACTTAACCAGCGCTTCACCTAGTGCCAAGTAAGGCTGTGTCCCCAAGAAATAAAAAGTCTGCTAAAAAGCTTCTTTTTCCTCTGAGCGCCCCCATGCCCAGCTTTTCTCCGAGCTTCCAGCGCCACAAAAGGAGGAAAATCCACGGAAAAAAAAGACTGCCCTTTAAAAAAGACTACCAGCACACTTTTTGGAAGCCACAGGTTTTCCTGGCAGCATTTACCATGGAGACGCTCTGTGGCAAAAGGGGCGGGGATTGTCGCCTGCACACACAGCCATAAAACATTCAGACATCTCCCAGAACTGCAGCAGCTTCCCTTCCTTTCCCTTTCTAAAGGTCAGAACTTTCAAAGAGCCAGAATTGTGGAGAATTGCAACATTGTTATCAGGTGTGAAGGGGTGGATTGCTACAGTCACCGCTGCTGTACGGGGTGGATTTTGACAGTGATCAGAGGGAAATTGTTGAGAGTGAATGAGCGAACGATCACATGGCCGATGGCTGCAGCCACTGCCTTTGCCGGCGCAGGAAGCCATTTCGTGGGGTGGAGATCTGGGAGACGAACAGAGAACCGATGGCTATTTCCTTTGGTCTTGTCGGGGGTTTCTTCCTGAGGCGTTTTGGCACATGGGGTTTTCGAACGTGTGCAAGACAGCCTCGAATGCGGCATACGCATTGCTGCAGCGGGGCTTGCGCTCCGACGCGTCCGGAGCTGTCTTGCGCGTGTTCGAGATGTAGAGCACTTTAAAGTGCTCTACATCCGTTCCCACGCAGACAAAGCGCCTGCAGCCGTTCAGGGAGAGAAGCATTTGCTCATGTTTCTTTCTCCCTGACAGCTGCGGGCTCTCCTCCCCCACCGGTGCTGGCTGACAATCAGCTGATTGCCTGCCTTGCCGGCTGCGGGAGCCTCGGCAGCTGTCTCCCCGCCCCTTGCCAGCGTTTGCCGGCTAGGGCACTTCAGAATGCTTTGAGCATTCGCACACAGGCGCGCCGGAATGCGTTTACACGCGTTCCTGCGCTCCTATGTGTGAATGGTCAAAGCGTCCTGAAGTGTCTTAGGCTTCCCGTCCTACACCCGTTCCAAATGGAACGGGTGTAGTGCGAAAATGCCTCTGGTTGTGGCCGCGCAGAGTGCAGTCCCTCCGTTCCCGCCTGCACCCTATCAACAAGAGAGGGGGCGGGGAGAAAACAAATGCGGGCAAAGAAAACACGCTTCCATGGGGACGGTAGGTGTGTTTTAAACACACCTTATGCTGAGCCTCATGCGGACACTTATTCTGGAATTGAACAGCACTTTTAAAGTCCACTGGAATAGAGGGACGGTAGAGGGAAACTAGAGAGGCAAATAAGTTGCTTGGGGATGCAGCCCAAGTAAGCTCTCTTCGCTGCAGCAACAGTCATGTGCAGTGCCATTGCCACAGTGACCAGGTAATGCAGCACACAACTGCAGCTGTGTCACCCTGCCCCCTTTTCCCTGGAAGAGGTGTGAAGGGCTGCATGCAGGGGCATACTAGCTGCATCCCAGACACAGCTAAGATACCTTTGGAGCACAATTTCATGCTCCACCACTATACTCAGTGAAGGATGGTCTGGGACATGGTTCAGGATTGAAGCTTCTCTGTGCAATGCAGATGCTTCATCTCAGAGCCACCCCAGAATTCCCCTGTTCACCAAGTGTGAACAAGTTGAGCGCCCATTTTGATCCATCAGATCTGGTCAATGTTCCATCTTTATATGAATTGGCTCAGGGAGTAAACTGAAAGGCAGTGCAGTAAGATAGGCACTGAATTGGCATATTAGATGTCAGGACCCTGGTCAGAGAGGAAAGGTTCAGGTTATACCTGTGAGAAGCCTTAGGATGGCCTCGTCCTCTATGAGGATCGTAGCCTCTCCACCAGAGCCAGAAGAAATCCCTCTGCTAATTCCTGCAGCTTGGAGAGAAAAACTGGGCCTTCTGCTTTAGCTTGTTATAGACAAAGGCTGCCCAAGGCAAAAGCTGTTCTCCTTCCATGTGCTGAAAACTTTTTCTTTCAACATGCCCCTTGGAGCTCTCACTGCTTAGGAAAGCATTGCTACCCTCAGTTACCCTGAACACACTTGACCTGAGACATCCATCCGACCTTACTCTTAGAGACAGCTTTAAAAACGAGAACAAAAAACATTTGTTAAACCAATTTAGTCTAATGACACACAGAGATAATTACTGTTCTTTAATCAGGACTGTATTCTGTTTAATTAGAATCAGTTTGACTAACACCAGATAATTAAGGAATGGCTGCTTAGGAAGATGTCAAACATAGTGTTAGATGCCAGAAATTAATCTCCCTAATTTGGGCATTTTCAGATAGCAACACATTGGTATAGGTCCTTCCTATATTCCAGTTTTCTGGAGCTTTATCATTCAAGACCATATGTCTTTGCATCATATTGAGTTCAGTGGGGCTTACTACTTTCTTAGTGGATATAGAATTGCAGGTTTAGTGTTAAATTAGAATGGCTGCAGAAAGGAAGCTAGAATATGGAATGGTATATTTTGCAACAACTCCATTCTCTATATTTTACATTAGTACTCTGTGGCAGGTTGCATTCACATGTAGGTGGGGGGAAGCATCTCAGAAGCATGGCTCTTTCAGCACTGAGCCTTATTCTGGATTATATCCCAGAATAGGGACCTCTCATCTGCATGCTGCATGCTAGTTAAGTGCCAGCTAAGCCTCAAATGGGTTGGGCATCCCAAAGTGTAGACACCCAAACTATTCTAAAACTTCACTTTGTTGAAGTGCAAAAAGGCCTTTAGTTGTAGGTAGGCCCTCAACCAGTATTTTTTATCTGGTCTTTCAGGAGTCTCTGTGTGTTGTTTTTCAATTACACACTACTCCCTCTGTCCTTGAGAGACTGACGAGTCTTGTCACTTCCATGTAGGAAAGCTGAAGAGAAATATCTTTTCACTGTCAGGAAGAGCAGCAACTAGCTTCTTGTCTGAGGTAGGCAAGCATTCCTCATGTGAGAGAATGAGCTTGTCAGGTCTGAAGTTGCCATGTTTTACTTTCTCTTACTTTCAGAAATGTTATCGCATAAAACATTTTTGTTGTTGTTGTTGTTGGTAGGAGCCTTTTTGTTGATAGGAGTCTTACACTGATCCACCAAAAGTCACAGAGAAGTTTACACTATGATCAAAAAGAACACAAACTCATCTAAAACTGCATTAAAACAGCAGCAGCCCAGGACACGGAACCTGTTCCTGAAAATGTCAGGAGTCCGAAGACTGGAGTGAAGTCATTCAACTTTATCATGGCCTAAAACAAAAGACACTTAACACACTTCCAGGGACAGAATGTACCTTCAACAGGGTACCACCCTGTCCATGTTTGTACCACTTCTCCCGGTTCCTTTGGCATTTACTGGACTGACATTTACTGCCAGGTGTCGTGATCCCAGTTGTTTTGGTTTTATGAGTTGACACTAATATCTTAAATTTCACTCAGAGATAGATATTGCAGCTTCCAAATATCTTCAAGGGCAGCCCCTCACAGAGTGCATTACAATAGCTCAACCTGGAAGTTAAGAGAGCATGGATTACTGTGGTGAGATTGTCTCTGTCCGGAACTGTTAACATGCCCCAGAGCTGTATAAAAGATTTCTCAAGGTAGCCAAGATCACATCTGAGTCAATGGTCCCTCCACCTGACTCCCACCATGGTCTTCTTGTCCTATAACATCTGAAAGAGACAACTAGCTATGGAACAATTTAAGGGAGCTGTAGTCCATCTCTGTTTTTGCATGTGAGAATGAACATCTATTCACTCTGACTGTCTAAGGGACAGAATCACTTCTCTGTCTCTTTAGCAAAAGGCCTCAGCGGCTGTTATGTTCTCTCTTTTGATGTTAATACCTTCACTGACTCAGCCTGCATCCAGACAGGCCTAAAACCTGAGATTATCCCAGCAGTATATTGAGATTACCCCAAACATCCCAACATATTTCTTACCTTTCGGGGTACCTGCTGCTGAGATCCATCTTGTAGGAAATGCCCACTGCTTGAGAGAAGGGTCTGGCATTTGCACACTACTGGTATTTTGTGGCATCAGAGTACCCAGAAATACCCACTGTGTTGTTACAGTAGCAGCACCAAGCAAGGCAAGGATCCAGCTTGCTCTATGGTTTCACCCTGCTGTCTGGCAGAGATGGTGAGGGGCAATTATGAATCTAAATAAGGGTGTTTACACACTTCACCTCCTGTCCTAGGGAAGTTCTGGAATACTTTGGACGTCCACCCTTAGGGACACCCAAAGCATTCAAAACTTGGCGCTTTACTAGGTGCCAGCTAAGTGTGAATCACTGCCATTATGGTGGCAACTGCTTTATATATAGTGTATAATATATATAATTTTATAATGTATTTTATTATGTTTTGATTATTACTTTGTATTTTATGTTGTCTGTTGTAAACTGCCTTGGGCAAAATTTTATTTTGGAAAGGCGGTATACAAATAAATATGGAAAATGGAAATGCCTGCACCACCTAGTGGTGTGCATGAATGCAATTTTCAGAATTCAATTCAATTTGAATTGAATACCTGAAAATTCAATTCAAATAGAATCCTTAAATTCGAATTTAACCAAATTCAGTTAAGCAAATTCAAATCTATTCCTTTGAATTTTCAATTCAAATTTATACTTAAGAATGTCAAGAACAATTGTATGTGCCCGTACGCATCATTACGCATCCATACACATTTGTAGGCATTCCGTAGTTATCTTGTATGCACCCTGTTTTCATGTCATACAGATCCATACAAATGCGTACAGATGCGGGAAAGATGCATATTGTGTACAAACCCTTACACATGTGAATGTCCGGATAGTTTGAATGAATAGATCTGAATTTCGAAATTCATTTGAATCTTTAAATGTGAATTTATGGACATTCAGTTCAAATTCCAATGTTGAAATCCAGGCAGATTCAATTGAATTTCAAATACCTTCGAATATTTGTGCATACCCCTAGCACCACTGGTCACATGCTCCCCTTGCACCTCTTCTATTTCAAAGAGGTATAGATGGAGCATGCTGGGAAATCATATCCCAGCCACTAGTATAGGGGTGGAGTCATTTCCAGTAAAGAAACAGCTTTGCAAAGCGCAGATGCACCATGCCAGAGTATTCCCCACGTTCACCATTAATATAAGTGGAAAAAGCCCCCAAATTGTGCATTTTTCTCTCCTCCCAGAGGCAGCCTCAGAGCAGGAAGGGAAAGAAGAGTGAAACTGAGTGGTGTGCTAGAGATTCCTCCCTGCAGCTTAACATAAGAGTCTCAGATTAATTCTCTCCACCAAGCACTTATGCAAGAAATTTTACTACTCCTCTGCAATAAGATAATCATTATTATATAAGTTATATGAATGCAGTGAAATTTTGGATGTGTTACTTTGATGTGATTGTGTATGAGGGGCCCAAGAATGGTATTTTGATTTCTTGTTATAATGTCTGCCAAAAGATGAGGCCTTCAGCAGTATACAGATGTTGTTCTGATTGCATTAACCATTCCAGAAATCACTCCTGGGTCTTCAATTGCTAGAAGCCTCAAATCGCATTCACTGAAGAAGAACAGAATGTGAGAAATGGGACTGGGTTCACTCAGAACATCCAATATTCATATGAAAATCAGAATTGTATCTTTGAGACTCCTGAGCAGGCAATTCTTTCACTTTTTTTCCACTGGAAAATTCCTCTGCATTTTTTCTCACTCTCTAAAAGTGCATCAGAATCTGGAATGAACGCCCTTCCCATCTGTTATTTGCAGTCTTGGAAAAATCTTATATTGGTCTGAATATAGGTTTGGCCTCACTTTTTTTTAAAAAAAAACTATTTTCTAAAATAATTGTATATATAATTGAACATCAAACAAGGGGAAAGTGAATATTGCTGGTGTTATGGTGTTATAATTGAAAGGTGCAGCCTGTGCTTTTGGATACAACCATTATTTTTGCCGATATGGCACTGGTCTTGAATATTCAGTTCGATATTTATTCCCTGCAACAGCCATAAATAAAATCATGGACAAAATCCAGAAATGGGCTGCTGGTTTTATTTACAGTCTGTCATATGAAACTCAGTATATCTTAAGATTTCACAAATCTTATTTGATGCAAGATTTACAGGAGTGAGATTGTTTTCTGTCTTCCTTCCTTCTGCTTTGCAGACATATAGTTGTGATTAGTGACCAAACAGTGCCAGTCTCCTCCACAAGAAAGTTTACAGGAACAATTGATTTTCCCACAACAATTTTACTTCTATGACTCTTGGTATTTCAGTTTTCTTGTGCTTTCTAGGACTATTACATTTTTGTTTTCAAGATGGCCATTGCACGGAATGGAATGTAGTGAGACTTGAATTGAGTATCACAGGTAAGGCATTATACGCAACTGATCAGAGCAACAGGGCCTGTTTACACTACTCTCTCTTTTGCACTGTGACTGCACAAGCTTCTCCTTTTATATGTAGGCTAAACAACCATGGAACATATTGAAAGAATTATGCACAGGGCATGCAAAGTCAGCAGAAAGAGTGAATGGTGGTGTGAAGTTTCTGCAAGCCATTTATACAAATGAGATGTAAATAGTACGCAACACCACTGTACGCCATTTACCTCACAGCAGAACAGGAATGAACAGGACTACAGCTTTGGAATACTAGGAGAAACTCATGAATACTAGGAGAACCAGAAGCCAGACATTTCAAGGGGATCTTGACTGAAATATATGAGGGATAAAAACCAGTTACCTAGAGGGTTTTTTCACTGACCTCCCTTAATCCAAATCTAAGAGGATCTAGATCTAAAGAATAGGTCCTTCAACTAATCCAGATCTCGTAGAGCTGAATTAAGGGAGGTACCCGATGCGTCCCCACATGGGTACAAGCTTGCCCGCTGTGGAAATGGTGGACTACCCATCTGGTGAATCCAGATCTACCCACGAGGAGCCTGCCCATCACCCCAGGTTTCTTGGGGGACAGGGGGTGCAATCTCCATAGACGCTTTGGAGATTCTCCAAAGATTCTCCAGAGCAGCTCCAGAGAATCTCCAGAGCTTTGCCATAAGCTCTGGAGATTCTCCAGAACAATCTGCCACAAACTTTGAAGATTCTCCAGAGCCTTTGACAAAGGTTCATAGCAATGCATTGCTTTCGCGTGGGGTCCTCTTTGGAGCCTGTGCTATTCTTCAGAGCCAGCTTTAGAGCCAGCTTCGGAGACTGTGCACAGGCTTTGGAGCTTTTAGTTTCAGGGCAACCCCCCCCCCATGAGTGCGCTTTCCCTGGAGCCCCCCTAGACCACATTGCTCAATCACAGTGGAAATGCACTCCATATAATTTGGATTTCATGGCTGAAGACCCCATCGTACACCCCTTTAATGAGATCTACAGGCAATCCAGATTATAGGTCCTGAAGGACCCATTTATTTATTTATTTATTTATTTATTTGTTTGTTTGTTTGTTTGTTTGTTTGTTTGTTTGTGTTTCTATCACGCTCTATACCCAGATCTGGATTTCCCTAAAACAAGTGGAAATAAATATGGCCCTAATGGGGTCTGTGGTGGAAACGGGGTCTTCCTGCTCTGAGACTAATGGGTCCCTAATGGGTCCCTAATGGGTCCCTAATGGGTACTTGGTGCTAGTGCAAACCCTCCCCCCCCCCAGCTAATAGCAACTCAACCGAAGCTTGTTGAGAGCATAAGAACATAAGAGGAATCCTGATGGATCCGGCTGTAGCAGGAATGGGTGGAAAATGTTCATCACTACAATTTGTACTAATTGGGAAGGTTGAAACATTCACATTTAATTTGAATTTTGGCTATATCCAAAGACTGATCTTCACATGTGAAGCAAAAGCTTTTGTGCCTTCATTGAAAGCACTGGAATAGATTTGGAGCAGATTTGAAGCAGATTCAGAGGCATGGCTGGTGGCAGCAGGGATTCAAAGTGAATTTGAAGCCCAGAACATCTGAAGGGGCTCCACTCACACAAATGTGAAGTTCCATCCCATTTGCTTTGATGCGAAGAAAATGGGGAAAGATTGTGCCTCTCTCTACGTTGTAGCCTATCTAGGTATGAAAACCAAAAGTCCCAATGAAAGATGCAGGAAAAGGAAAACTTGAAATGAGCAAACAAAAGGATCTAAAAACATGCACTCAAAATGAAATTAAAAATATCACTGTAATACTGAGGATGCATGTTGTGCCATATTTTATATAACTCTCTTTATAATTCTCTCTTTTTACATAGTTTGCTTGCTTCAACATTTATGCTTCATTTGTTTGTGTAGGGTTTATTTGTTACTATTTGGTGTACTGTGAGCATCCATGTTGTGATGTTTACAAACATTGTAAAAAGCTTTCTCTTGTGCTCACTGTTACGTAGCAGGGCTAATTGTTGTCTTTTGTATTTAGGGCCCTTATTTGCCAAACTGGAAAGAGCAATGAAAGTTTTTCATCACCACCTTGTGAAAAGAGCCTTTACAGAGGGCACTGAAAAAGAATGAAAACAGCCAAACTGTATCTGGCTTAAGTTCCTTTTCAGGACTCATTGGAAAAACTATTGACATCAAGAACTTGAACCATTTTTGTATATTTCTTTTATAGAGGCTGTGTCCAGACTTGCGATATACTTTGCTGTCCCCGCGAAGCCACTTCCCATTGATCAGGCCTGAAGATTGGAAGTCGCTTCCGGTCATTCTAACAGGAAGATCGGAAACTGAGCTGTTCCTGCAAAGCAACTTCTTGCCGGTAAGATGGGATGTGCCATTGACTCAGCAGGGGTGCAGCATGTTCCCAAAGAAGTGAAGTAAAAAGATGCTGATTGATCAGGATCTTTTTACTTCGCACCCTTCGGTTCGATACTGCACCACTGCTATGGGCAGAAGAAAGCTGCGCTGTTTTGAGGTAAGTCTGGACACAGCCTAAGTGTTTACTGCCCTTTTTTTAACATTGTCCATTTCATGTTATCTATTTTGATCATGTACTTCCATTTCTATGTTAAGATTCTGGCCCTTTCTTCATTGGCCCTTACTTTGGATTCTATCTCAGAATAGGAACCTGTAATCGGCATGCTGGTGCAAACTACAGCAGCGCCTGGCTGGGACCATTCATAGTCTGCACCAGCATGCAGATGACATGTCCCTATTCTGAGACAGATTCTGGAACAAGGCCCAGTGCAGAAAGGGCCTATGACAGAGTTTTTATATAAACAAGTGCTAGTCAACTACCGCCTAGCTGCCACATGATTAATCACTTACCTGTGTTCAATCTCTGGGCCAGTCCTCCACAGGGTGCTGCCATCTTTGATACAGCACCCTCCGCAGGTGCAGCCTCATCAGGGACTGTCTCAGCTCACTTGCGCAGCAACTCTGATGGTTCCCAATGCACTGAAAAGGTGCAGATGGTCACTGCTGGATGCCTCAGGTAAGGCATGGTTAATGTTAGTTTGTGTGTGGTGCACCACCACTAGTTTATAATTAGGCAACATCTGGGAAGGCAAGGGGCACTTGTAGACTGTAAGGATTGCCTGCAAGTGCAGGTGTACTTGCCCAGATGTTCCTAATTATAAACTATGGGCCGAAGTGCCAATTGGCCTTTGGTGTCTAATCTTATTATTTAGTGTGTCAGAGTGTGGCCTTTGCTATTGTGTTTTCTCACACTGAATGTGAACTGAAACTAGATTAAAATGCCCCCCCAAGTGGAGTCCAGAACAGCTGACCAAAGGCCCCAGGCCCACAAAGAATCCCCTCCTTTAAGATGCCTGTGCCCAGCCAGGTTGGAGAGTCACCCAGAGGGAGAGGGGTCTAGGCTGCCACTGCTAGACCACCCACAGGAGGGATGGCATAAGCAGCTGTCCTTTATGGTCTCTGGTTTAGATTAGACCAGATGGAGTCCAGAGCATCTGACAAGAGGGACCCAGTCCTGCAAGGAAGCAACTCCAAAAGATCAGGGCCTATCCAGGCTGGAGAGTCATCCAGAGGGCAAAGGGGTCTAGGCTGGCATCACTAGACCACCACCCTTGGAGAGATGGCAATGGTCTCCTACTCCTTGTGCAGGACTTCTGGTAGCTTAAAGCCACAAGCAGCTGTCCTTTGCGGTCTCTAGTGTAGCTGAGACCAGTTGGAGTCCAGAGTATCTGACAAGAGGACCCAATCCTGCAAGGAAGCAGCTCCAAATGATCAGGGCCCATCCAGGCTGGAGAGTCATCCAGAGGGCAGAGGGGTCTAGGCTGCCACCACTAGACCACCACCCACGGAGAGATGGCAAGGTTCTCTTCCTCCTACTCAGGCAGGGCTTCTAGCTTCCATATGAACAAATATCTGACATAGGATAAATCTATATGTTTCAAGATCTGAAAGTTTTGAAAGAAACTGATCCTCAAACTTTTAAGATGTCATCCAGATGAAATGGTAACCCTGAATTTCTCCAAGAGCGGCAGTACTGAAGCTTTATTTATGTATTTATGTATTTATGTATTTATTTATTTATTAACATTTTGATTTGGGCTTATTTAGAAGGATATGGCAATATTAAGTCACAGCATATCGATTCTTGTTCCTGACTAGCAAAATCAATCTGCCTCGTGAGGCTAAGAGATTTAAGAGAAGCCATTTTATAGGAGGGTTTCTGTATAATCTGAGCCCATGAGGGATCTATTAAACAGTATCTTGGCAATGTACTCTGCTACACAGTCATTTGTCACTCCCTCGTCTATCAAAGGGTTTAAGAGGATAGTCTATTAATTATAACTGACTATTTTGGGGGAGAGGGACAGAACCCAAATCCACACACTTTCTGGTTCACGCAATGAAAAATTTGCTATTGTTATTGTCTTCATGCTAATAGTCATTTACCACTGAATACTCAAAAATACAACAGATACTACACTTTCTGGTTTTTGTGTTTTTTTTAACCAATAATTAAAAATAATGGCTTCATTCTCAAGTGTCAGTCTTGACACAGGCTGGAGATTTAGACTAAATGCACACTCTGTTTTATATGAAACATAATTTTTCAAGCAGAGTTATAATTGAATTATGGTTGTGTGGGCACAGAACAATAACTAATTAACACTTGGATTTCAGCTCACTAATTAACATTTATGTTTTCAAGGAGTAAACCTTGATCTTTATGCATGCAGAAGGCAACCATCAATACAATTGTTTGCCTATAAAAGGTCCCATAAACAAGGCCCCAGGTTTTGAAATCCTTGCAAGTTTTATCCCTGGCATCTTCCCAGAAGAACAGAACACCATGAAAAATTTTGCCTACATTTGCCAAGAGAACTGCATGGTTTTGTCACTGTAATCACCTGATGTCAGTCTCAACTTGATAGCACCCAAAACAAACTCCTGTAGAATAACCAGCATCTAAACCTCTCCCTACAAAGTCCAGTACAAAAGTAGTGATGAAATATAATGAGTGGCTTTCTGTTTTGGAGCAGCCAAATCTGATGCAAACTGCAACAATATTCAGCTATAAAAATTGTGAGGTATTTTGTTTCTATGATAGACTACTTTCTTTGCCTATATGTGGGAAAGGGTAGGGGGGAACAGAGGAAGGAATATGTGTGGATCATACCTAGCCTTCAAAGCATCCGCAGTCCTATTCATTGTTCTGCATATTAGGGACTACTAGGTGGAAGTCTGGATTAGATTAATAGTTCTGTTTAATATTTATATATTGATATTTCGCACAAAGTCCCCTCTTTGGTTTCCATGGACTAACTTGCATCTGGTCACTTTTTCAGTTGAATTGGGTTTTTTTTTTTCCTGTTTTGGTTTCTCTTTGTGGCTGCATGGCTGCTCAGAACTATTTCCTGCCACCCTAAGTAGAAGCACCTTTCAGCTCAGAAATCAGTGATTTAAAATGAGGTTTTTTGTTACAGTGGTACTTGCCATTAGGGATGTGTATGAATATTCAAAAATTCAAAAATCCAATTCTAATTCAATGACTATCAATATCCAAATTTGAATCGGATTTTCAAAAATCCTAATTTCCAAATTCGATTGAATTTCGAAGTTTCAAAAATCCGATACGGATTTTTGAATCACTTGACTGAATAGATTCGTTTATATTGCATCCAAATATCAGGTCTATTTGTGCATATAAAACAGGATGAAAACAGGTTGTGCTGGAATTTGAAAATCAGATATGAATGTCCCTGACATATCATTCAATTCAAATCATATTTTCAAAAGTATGCATTCGGATAATCCGGATTTGGATCAGATTTTTGAAGATTTGGATTTTTGCATTTCAAATCGAATCAAACATTTGAATTGACTCAAATTCAAATGCAAAAAATGTATTTGTGCACATCCCTACTTGTCATCACCTGAAATAAAAGGTCTGTCCAACTCAGTAGTAGAAAACCATCTGCTCCGGCTTCAAAAGTTCACCGGTTCAGCTTTTGTTGTTTTAATGTGTTGATTTTAAATGTTGTTACCCGCTCTGAAACCTCTTAGGGGCAGGGTGAGGTAGAAATAAATAAATAAATAAATAAATAAATAAATAAATAAATAAATAAATAAATAAATAAATAAATAAATAAATAAATAAATAAATATCAAGCCACTTCTGTTTTGGCCCCCAGCCCCTGCCTGGACATAGTCATAGTTTCACTAAGGCTCTTTCTGCACTTATCTCTAGTGTAGTCTGGCTTTGGCACTCTATTATTGGACAGCCCCACCCACCCCTTAGAATGCTTCCTCCACATGAAATGGAGCATAGAGGGGTATAGGCATTCTACCAGTAGTCCTTGACATTGAGGCCCATCAGCTTACTAGTGAGTTCATGGAGGACCCTTGTTGATCACTCCGAGGGCAGAGCTGGGATGGGATAGACCATCCAAATTGCATATGGCCCTGTCGTGCTCCAGTGGCAACCCAGTGCAGAATGGATTGTGTATCCTGGGCCAGACATTCCACTCTGGCCAGTATAGCATGGAGATGTGTACAAATGGGTTGTGGGTTCCATCAAGTCATGGCTGACTCCTGGTGAACTGCATGGCTGCCTGCCTGGGCAATTTTATGGGCCATTTTCTTGGCAGACATACATAAGTGGTTTGCATTACTTTACCCTGTTATCCTCTCCAGAAAATTGCTGTATATTTGAAGCTACTATTGTACTTTCAAGCTATGTTTTTTTCTGTCATGATGGTCTAACTGGCAAGGGTCCTTTTTGCACTTACCTGATTGTGCTGCTGTGAACTAGGGCTGGAAAACATCTGGTAAAGGTGGACCATTTGTACTTGTCATGAGGAAAGCTTCCCCAAAGCATCCATTACGGGCCAGAAGTGCAAATGTTCCTCCCATTTACCAACCCACACCACTACATCCAAAGCCGGAAGTTCCACCTTCTCACTGCCATAATTGGCCGTTATGTGACATGCTTGGATGTTGTCACGAAACGGGCATGTCTGAGCACAGGAACATATTGTGGCTGATTACATCAGTGCCTGTGATCGAATAGCTAACTTTAGATGTTGCAAAGTACAGCTCCCATCATTCCCTGCCATCAGCCATGCTGCCTGTGAGTGATGTTTGGTTTGGTTGAAATCTCATCACTTCTTATTGATTTACACTGACTACTCATTTTCTAGATACAGATTTAAAATCAAATTTGGAATTTATCTTACTTATTACAATGAGCCATATCATTTTGGGCAAATGAACAGGGATTGATAACCACAACCTCCTGTATCTTTTTTTTATTTTATTTTATTTTTGATTTTTACATAATTATACACTTATTACATTCTTCCCTTATTTTCCCACCACCACCACCCCACCCCCCTCCCACCCCTAAATAATAAATATTCAATAACATTTATGGGCTAAGGGTTACATTTGGAATACAATTCTTAACTGTAATTTTACTAAATCACTTCTGACACTCGCTTCCAGGTAATTCTTAACCTCCATCCATTTGTTTTTGCACCTTCTTATTTTTATTAAATCATTCTCAAAATTTTCCCAACATTCTCGAACCTCTACTGCAATCGAGGCTATTATATATTCATACAATTTCTGTATTTCCCATTTAGATGCATCCTTCCATCCATTTACTACTACCAATTGAGCCGTCCTAAGGATGGAACAAACTACTTCCCTAGTCTCTTTTGGCCTTATATTCTCCAAATCCAATTGGAATATTGCTATCCTTTCATTTAAATTAATATTAAGTGCATATATATTATTAATCATGTTTTCTACTTCCTTCCAAAACACCTGAACTCTCTGACAATGCCAAATCATATGTATGAATATTCCTCTTTCCTGACATCCATGCCAGCATTCTTCAGTTACATTTGGAAAGAAGTGTGACAGTTGTATTGGTGTTCTGTACCATTTATGTATTATTTTCATTCTTGTTTCCCATATTCGTCCATATTTTATTTTTTCCATTCTCTGTATTTCCTTTTTGACTTCTTCTCTGTTTATTCTTATATCATCATTCCATATTCCTCTTATTTCTTCGTATATTTCCTCTCCCACTGTCATTAATCCCTTATATATAATTCCTGCAATACCTTTTTCACTCTTCCTCACTTTTCTTATTATTTTATGAAATGCTTCATCTTCCTTATTAACTATCTCTCTAATTCTTACTTGGTCTATATAAGTCTTTATTCCCCTCGTTTGCAGCCAGCTTCCTCCCAGTAGTTGTTCTAATTCCCTTAAATTTTTGGGATTACGTCCCATATCATATAAATCTTCAATTACTTTTATTCCTCTCCTATATAATCTATTTAATGCCCATTGTAAACCATCCTCAGCTCCCACATTTATTTTCCAGATTGTAGCTAATTTCCCTTCCTCCTGTGCAATTTTTCTTTTCCTTTTACTCCATATTTTCATTGTGCCCAAAAATTTTTTACTCCAATTCCTTTGTTCTCTTGGTAACCAATTTCTATATATTAATTCCTTTCCTTCTATATTATTTTTTTTCTAATTTAGCCCATTTAGACTCTCCATATTGTAATTCTAACAATCTTTGTATCTGAAAAGCATCATAGTAGCCCTCTATACTAGGTATTCCCCATCCACCTTCCTCCTTTATTGCCGTCAACCACTTATACCTCAATCTCGGTCTTTTCTCATCTGCTACCCATACTTTAATTCTTCTATCCCAATTTCTTAACATCTTCTCTGCTACTACTATAGGGAGTGTCTGAAACAAATAAAATAACTTGGGCATTATAAATATCTTTAAAACCTCCTGTATCTTCATTAAAATGTCTCTGAAGTTCTGAGTGATTCCAATATACACATCAAAGCCAATTCCTCTCATTTGCCTTTCAACATCTTATTCCCCCAGAACTCCCAATAATCCCAATCCCTACACATTTTGTGAAAGATGGAGTTGGACTATGTGGAAGTATTCTGTTCTCTCTGGACAAATATCATCCACTAACTTTGGTGTTCTCCCAAAAGTTTCTCTGATATTCTGAATAATAGGCTTTGTTGCATTAGCACAGGATTCCCCATGCACACTGGGAATAATTTGATGGTACAAATATGCCAGATCTGATAATTTAGCTTAATTTTAATTTCTTCTTCTTCTTCTTGAGTTGGTGGCTTCTCCACAACTGTAAAGCATTTAGTGTCGGAACAGTTCAGTAGGGATGTGCACAGATATTCAAAAATTCAAAAATCTGATTCGAATCCAACAAATCTCAACATTCGAATTCAAATCAGATTTTTGAAAATCTGAATTTCTGAATTTGGATTGAATCCAGATTTTTGACCCCCACCCCACCCCCCAATATGGAGAAAGGTGACTCCAGGGGGTGGTTGAGCCAGGGGGTGAGGGGATCATGTATTCAGCCAGCACCTACTGCTTCTCAAAAGATAAACCTTGACATTTGCCTAGATACAGCACTAGATATCTTCAACAGCAGAATAGGGAGTGGGAAACCTCAAACCCAGGTTTATCTAAAAGCAATTCACATAAACCAGATCCTCAGCCACAATTGTAGTTACCGTGTGCACAAGAAAGGAAGTGCCTAAAAATAAGTAAATGCATGCTGCAGCACCCCAGAACTTTAGAAAGCAAAAATAGATAACCTATGTCATATCCTCCAATGTAATGGAAACCCACACGACTTCTTTAAAAAAATAATAATAATCTACCTAAGAAACATCAACAACACAACTCGCAAAAGCAGCTACACTACGATACATCAAGAGTATCTCAAAACCCACCAAAAGACTATTGCATTCACCTAGAGCATCCATGATGCACAAATCAACTAACTCTCCAGCACATAAAAAATGTGGTACTCAAAGTACTGGTTTACAGAATAAAATGCTAGCAGATGCATCCATGAATACGAACTGCCCAAAAGAAATCATGGAACTTTTTTTTTTTCATTGCACTGCACACAGATAACTATAACCAGAAGTTTAAGGGGGAAAGTGTAGAGATACTAGAACAGGCTAAACAAACAAACAAGCAAACAAAAAATTCTAGGCACTTGTCATTTAGACAAACTAGAAATTAACTGATTTATATTCATAGACCTAGATTTATCTATGGGCCATTCAAAAGAACGATACAAAATCTAGCACAAGAAGTAATTTGAAACCAAATGAAGGGTGAATCCGCACAGCACCATTATGATGCACTGAGAGTGCAGTGTCTGCTTAGTGCTGTGTCTTCATTGTGCTCTCAAAATGAAGGGAAAGTACAATGTCTATTTGGATGCCACACTTTTCCTGCCTTATGCCACCACAAGCACCATTATGTCACTGTTTTTGCAGAATGGGTTGCAGGGCTCAGATATCCACTGCCTGTTCCTGAAGACAGGAAATCATCTATAGGGTCATTCCCTGTCTTCCAAAATCCCCTCTCTTGCTTAGATACAGAGGTGCAAGAGCTTTCCTTGTCTCCATTAGACAGGCAAGGGACTTTTGCTCCCTCCCCATTTGGATGTGACTGTACACCCAGTCATGCAGGGCAGAGGGCTTCCGCTTAAACAGGAACAGTGGTAAAATGATATCCAATCCAGGGGGGAGCAAGCCCTCAGAAGGAAACCCCTCATCCCATTTGATAGAACAGACAAGCAAGCTGACTTAAGGGAAAGTAAATTGCTTCCCCTTAAAACCCTTTCCTTAAAGTGCACCCTCCCCCCCCCCCCCCCCCCGCTCATACAAATTCAGACAAAAGAAGATCTCAGCCAAAAATCAACAATGGAAGATTAGTTCTGTATGCTCTCACACAACTATTCTGATGGACATTTACCAACACTCAGACAGCAAAGAAGATACTCAACTGCTCAATAAACAGGAAGGATTACTATGGCAACACAACAACAAATGTGCAGCAGGATGGAAAATAACAAAATGAAAAACTAGCACCCAGGAAAGCAAAGACAAAGAGCACACATTAGTCTGCCACGTGTAAGGAACAAAGGGCAGGCTACTATATTGTTCACCAGGAGTCACAAGGGAGCCTTAGCACTGAAGAACCTATTCGGGTAGCAAAACATTTGCAAGTTGAAAACCTTTCCTTACATATTCAGTGCAGGGTAGTTTGTGTTTTCCTCATTTCAGGAAGCCAGAGGTCCTAGAGCTTTAGTATCTTCTGCTGAACTACACACTGAAACACAATGAATGATTATTTCTTTACCCACAGACCTTGGAGAGTTTCCTCCTGTGAGGTAAAACAGCTGTGATCTTCAACCACGTAGGGCATTATGGAAGGCCATGTCTCCATATGTAACTGTGGGGTTCCTTGGAGAGAGGGAAGTTACAGATGTTGTGCCTCCATATTTGGTGGCATGATACACCTGCTGGAGATTGTAACACTCACCTGAGCCACCTCAGAGTAAGGTCACAATACTGTGCTCTCCCCAAAGTGTCTCGTCTGCCACTCCACCAAGCAAACATCAGACAACACAGGGGAACGGCACTTCAGTGGAGGTGTCTCTTCTCCAGATGCCTCTCATCAAGGTTGTGGGGACCCAACCAAAGTTATAACCTGAAATGGAACTTTTCAAACTCTAGACAACAAGTGGTAATTCCAGAAGCATTTTATCCTAGAATATCACTAAACAGCAATTTAATCCAACAGTATCTGGGGGTGGCCCTAGTCATTGAAAGGGGGTGAGAACTATGAAAGGTACGGAATTCTCTCTTTCCTGCCCTCAACAGGAATTCTCAGCAGAGATGTGCACAAATATTCACCCAAATTTGGCCGTTCAAACTCAAATAGAATGTGACAATATTTGTATGCTAACATTTGAATGAATACGAATGTTTCCAGACATTTGTACAAATAGTTCTGACATTTTTTAAGCTGGAGAAACGTATCAGATTTGTATCTATTCATATCAGATACGTATCTGTTCATATGCAGATAAGTATCTGTATCATATAACGTATCTGTAGCAGATACATGTTGAATGTTCATATGACTACATACAAATAGATTCATATCGCATAGAATTTTAACACATTCAGATACATTCTATTTGTACAAATACAGATTTCTAAACATTCGATTTATTTTTTATTTATTATGATAACTGTATTTTATACTTGTATTTTTCTCTTTTTCTTTTCTTTCTTTTTTATGATATCTTAACAGGAACTTTAGCCCTTTCTGAACTTACCTTTGGGTGTACCTTTGGGTACTTAATGGGTACTTCTAGTGACAGTGGAAAAACACCCTTTGACCTGATCCTTTGACCAGATCAAGGAAAGAACAGACCTAGATCCAGATTAAGAGCCCCTTAATCTGGATGTCTTGTGGGCCTGTTTGAGGCCACAAGATGACTAAGGGCCTTCCTACAGATCACTGGAGGTGTGCAGATGGCACACCTCTGCGATCCGAAATTACATGTGGGGGGGGGGGTGGCGGCTGCTGCAAAGCTTGTGCAAGTGCAGATGGTGCTGATCCAGCCCACCCCTCCACATAATTTGAGTCAATGGGTCCAATTATTCCAGATCTACTGATCCAGATTAAAGCAGGTGCTTTACTCCGGGCTTCCAGAGCCACAAAGGAGGAAAATCGACAGCAGAAAAAAAAACCCTTTAAACAAGACTACCTCCACACTTTTGGGAAGCCATGGGTTTTCCTGAGAGCATGGAGACGTTTTCTCCACATCTTCTCCCATATTCCACTGAATTTTTAGGCATTTTTGATCTCTGCAGAAGAATTGGCTGTCAGAATCAGCTGCATTCAGCTCTTTCAGCCTTGCAAACAGAGCTCCGAACTGTTACATTGTTTCACTTCAGAGGGGGTGAGAGATTCTGTGCTTGCTTACAGGGACAGGTGATACTAATTATCATTACCACGGAGATTGTTTCTCAGCAAGCAAATCTCCCCCTCCCCCTTCTAATAATGCAGCCTCTGAAGTGAAATAAAGTTTCATTTCGCAGGTCTGGTTTTGCGCTAATCAGAGGCCATTACATGAATGCAGGCAGCTGAATTTGACAGCTGAAGGGAGCCTGCTTTCAGTTTTGCTTGTAACTATGTTGCAAGCATTAGTTCTGGAGACAGTGAACTGCTTTCAGTAACTGCTTTTAACTCTTGGCAACCAAGGGATGATTTTGTGCTCTGGAGGTTCAATTGAGGCTTTTGCCTGTCATCGCTGCAGCGGGAAGGGGGGGGTGAGAAAAAGATGTGGGCTCACAAAAAGTGGTTTGCATGGAGATAGGAAAGTACGTTTTAAATCTGCGTTGCCCCAAACCACATGGGGATGCTTTATTTTGAATTACAACCTGCATTTTTAAAATCCAACACAAGAGAGAAGCAAAAAGAGACCATGGAGACGCGCCCAGTATTCTTTATTTCAAGGACATATCCCTTTCCAGTGCTGCAGAGTGTTGCATTTCCTTTCATACCACATTCTGATCAATCACACTAGAAAACTCATACAGATGTTTATTGCTTATTCCTTATGATTAAACTTCTCCTTTGCGATGACTGTCACCACTTGCCAAGCTATTGCAACAAATGAATGCTTCAGTTTTCAAATGTGAAACAGAAGAAAATGTGCCCCTGGGAAAAGAAGTCTCTGATATATGGAGCAGCAGGACTGCAAGTTGTCTTCTTCAATTATATCTATAACCTATATACATAAAAACTTTCCCTTAATTTTTCACAGTTAGCCATAATAGAATGTAAAGCAATTTCCTGGCTTTTGTTCAGAAAGAGATGACAATGCAGAATTTCACATTTTAGTGTATGTATCACTGGAAAATGATACCTTATACGCCATTTTTAAAAGTTAGAATGATATCTCTAAGACCTTCTGGTTTCATGTGCTATTAAGGTTGCCTAAAAGTTTCAGGAAGCAAGTATATTTCACACTTTAAATGGTCAGTGGTTCTTTCTGAACAAAAAAATTCAACAAAGAGCAACTCTGTTTCCATCGAATTTCTTTGTTATCTGCATCACAAAAATATTAGTTTGAAAAGAAAGCTAAACTGTGGCTAAGCTCTAATTTGCAGCTTTATTTCTTTCCTTTCTCTTCTTTTTGCTGCCTCTCTGTTTGGGCCTGGACACACCTAAGTTTTAGTTCCAGGGAGATACACAATTCCCCCCCACCCCGCTCCCCATGATTTACATCATATCAAAGTGAACAGCATAGAACTTCACATTTGTGTGAATGGAGCCACTTTGAATATACTGGGCTTCAAATTCACTTCAAATCTGCTCAAAATCAACTCTGAAGCTTTGAATGAAGGGACAAAAGCTTTCACTTCTCATGCAACGGTCAGCCTTTGAATATACCCCATATTTGGTTCAAATGCGAAGTTTTGAACCTTTTCAATTTGTATGAATTGTGAAGGTAGCAAACATCTTTCACCCATCCCTATTTAGTTTGTCTTCAGTTAATTGAGGTGCTTCAGAAAAGGTGACAAGCTATTTTCCTTCTATATTGATGCATTTTGTGAAACGTGTATAAAGGCGAATTGGAAAGCTTTTGTAGTAGTAGTAGTAGTATGTGATATGGCACCCAGTGTGAAAATAACCATTGGGACAAAAACGCCTGGTTTGTGTCATAGTCTTTCAACTTAAATCTTCAAATCTTGACATCTTATGATCTTCTCAAGTTCCTTGCTTAGACTCTGCCTGTCATCAGATATTGCTACACCAGTAATCCACACCTTCTTCTGCTGCTTGTCTGCAATTAAATCTGGTTAAACTCAGCATCACTGAGAGCTAACAAAACAGATTTGGAAAGTAAAGCCACTAATGAAGGAAAAGATTGAAAAGCAACGTCACTAAAGTACTGGATGTTTACCAAAACCTAACTGCCAAGAGACCAAAAGTATCGCATGGCATTCACATTGCAAGCACTGGCTTGTCCCAAATTTCACACAGACTTACCTGGATCTTGGTGAAGTGCAGACAGTCCCATCTGGGACTGTCCACCTCATTGTAGCAATGTTCATGTATGCCAGTCTGTTGCTACAGCAGTCAACAACATGGTGCATGACTGTGCAGCTACAGCAATGCTGCTACGACACACACCTGCAGCCTCTCTCTCATATAGAAGTATGCAAATGTTGCATATGGGACTGTACTAGCAGGCAATTTGATTTGGGACCAGTAGTCCATGGGTTTTTTCCACTGTCACTAGAAGTCCCCATTAAGTACCTATTAATGGGTACATTTTGTACCCATTAATGGGTACTTAATGGGTACTTCTAGTGACAGTGGAAAAACACCCCATGTGAGGTGAGCTCTCAGCCAGAGTGTCTGCACTTGAAGGAGCTGTTTCATAACCAGAAACTACTCTGTCCATGTGGAAGCTCATCCCTGTGAACTATGCGTGATGCAGGTTGAACTGCACCACACATGCATGTAACTTTTCCCAGCACCAGAGCCAGTAAGGCTCCAGATACAGCAGATGCACCTCTTCCAGGTTGGAAGATGTGTTGGAGGAGCGCATGATGCACCACACAAACATGCTGGCATGGCACACGACACACCAGGCAGGTGGGCTGATGCAATGCATCACACAGTTGCCCTGGTGACAGCACTGGGATCTGAAGATGGCTGCTGACTAGGCAGCCATCTGCATTCAAGGTAAGCTTTGAGGAGGGTTCTATATGCATTGAACATCTGCAAGTGCAGATGCTTAGTGCATACTTGGGGCACTTTGACCTTTGCTTCAGTGTTGCTCCAGGACAGAATGGCTCCTGATCACTAGTAAAAGAGTACAAATAGCTCAGTGGCATACTTGCTAATAAAGTTACAGGACATTCTATCTGTTGTTTACATTGATTTATTTTCCCCTTCCTATTGCTGATTATATCATATTTTCTTAACTGTTTGGGCTAGCAACCTTTTTTCTAGCATAACTTCCATTAGAAGATAGGGGGGAAACCCATTATTTACTTCCTAATCTATTCCTTCTTCTTGATGGTTTAGACTCAGTCATAAAATTGGGTTGCCTCCAGACTAACCTGTCTAAATGTGCAGTTTAATGGAAAATCACATTATACTCACTACAAAGGGAAAATTGATTGTCCCCACTGAAAAGTCAGCTTCATCATTTTCTCTTCGAGGAGCCATCAGAGCAACAAGTGTTCAGTCCTTGTGAGCTGGTTTGGTCTAGTGGTTAGGGAGCCAGACTCTTATCTGTGAATACCAGGTTTGATTCCGTGCTCCCCCATGAAACCAGCTGGGTGACCTAGTCACAGCCCTCTTCTAAGCTTTCACAGCCCCACCTACCTTACAGGGTGTCTGTGTGGGGAGAAGAATAGAAAGCTTTGTCAGCTGCTTTGGGTGCGTCCCCATGGGGGCTAAAATCTGGAGTGGATTCGGATTCAGCATTGGGGATTCCCATTAAATCCCCCAGTAGTCCAAATCCGCTCTGGATTTTCCAGCCCTGTTCCCATGTCAGTTTTCTTTCTCTGGATTTTCCGGGGAAAACCCAGGGAAATAAAACCCCTGTTTCAACAGGGGTTTTCCAGCTGACTCAAATTAAAGGAGGACAGCCAGCGGCTAGGGTAAGTGAGCAAGGGGGTGCACGGAGGGGAAGCCACCCCTCGGATGTGGCGACATCAGGCGTCAAGCAGGGGTCCTGGGGAGGGATTCCTTATCCTGCCTCCCCCAGGAGAGAGGAGAGCTGGCGAGTGAGCAAGCGAGCAAGCAGGGAGTGCCCGGCTGCCTTCCTTCCTTTTTCCTCCCCCCCTGCCTGCCACCTGGCACCACCACATCCAATGGGCGGCATCCCCTCCATGCACCGCCTCGCTCACTTACCTGGCAGGGGCCGCTGGCTGTCCTCCTTCACTCAGAAATGTTAGGAGAGGAGGAGGCTGGTGGTGGCGCTCTCAGGTGTGCTTGTACAAACCTGTGGGTTCTGTTTGGGAACAGCCTGACACGTGCTCAGTGCTGTTCCCAGCCTCCAACCCTAACCCGCAGCAGAACCCAGATTATTCTAGATCAGAGTAATCCAGGTTTGCTCCAGGTTTTCTGTAGGTGGGAAAGTGACCCTTCAATCACCTTAAATGGGTGAGAAAAGTGGGGTAGATAAGCTTGGCTTCTTCTTCTTGATTTAAAGGATTTATCGCCTTTCAACAACAGGCAAATAACGTCTGCTTCTGTTTTATATAACTTCCTTAATTCTTCTGCTTTTTATATTTATGAATATTTTCATTATGACTAAAAGGAAAGTTATAAAAGCTGAGTTTGAGAATTAGATACTAATCATTTGGATTGCAATTTCCTTTCCTTTCCATCAGGTTCCAAAATATAGGACTATCAATCGATTAAATATTTAATAGATTAACTTTCTGTCTTTAATTTGTATGAAGATCAAAGGAGTAATTAAATGAACTAGCATTCCTAAGAAAAGGAGGTTTTGCCTTTGAAAACAAAAATTATGATAATTCACCTCTAGCTATGAATATGTTAACGAAATTCAGCCATATTAAGGTAGTAATCCTAAACAGTTACTAGGAAGTAAATCTCACTAAACATTATGCACATATGTAAACGAGAACAGGATTGTTATTCAAGGGTGCTTTCAGATACATTATATACTGTGAAGGGAATGCTCAGCCCCAATTGTCCTGTCAGACACACCGATTGACCTTTTGTCATTGCGCCGGAGTATATGATTAATACTGCACATTTACCTTAGTATGGGAGAAAAAACTCTCACTGTGAAGAATCTAGTTGGGTTGGAGTATCCTCTTAGTGCAGGCAGGATGATGAGAAACACCAATGAGATGCCGCTAAGCAAGGAAATACAGCTCAAAATCTGATTGGCTGCCTGAAACCATGTGATGGCACACGCCACCTGAACTCTCATTGCTCCAATGTCTCCTCAAAGAGGAAACTCCGGAGTTGACTTTTCAGTGGGAACAATCGGTTTTCCCTTCACAGCGAGTATAATGTGATTTCCATTAAACTGCAGATTTAGACGGCTTAGTCTGGAGGCAACCCAAGTTTATGACTGAGTTTAAACAAGATGGTTGGGACACTCTTTGGTCACTTGAAGTTTAGGGCAGCATTTTGTGCACCACCACTAGTTCACAATAGGTTAACATCTGGGCAGGCAGGGGCATTTCTTGGCTGTAAACACTTCCTGCACGTGCAGATGCACCTGCCCAGATGTTAACCTATTGCAAACTACGGGTCTAAGTGTGAATTGGTCTTGGCTTAAAACTTAGGTGTGAACACAACCTTAAAGTAGCTAATGTTATCTTTTCTGCCTGAAAGTTGAGAACTATTTAGGCCATTAAAATATTCCAGCTTTTGTTTCTTCCCTGCCCTCACTTTCTGGTAAATTAACCTAGGAGCAATTTTTAATTAAAAGTTAAATGATTAATCCACCCTGTTTCATTGATTTAAGTCTGCTTTTCTTAAAACTATTGCACCTAAACTTTTCAAAAGCAAAGAGTTTCTAGAATCGAAGGCTGTGTAGACATGAAAATGAACTTCACAGAATTATGGATAATCCTAAAGCAAAATAAAAACAAAAAAACTAGCAATCTGAACTCACTGAAATTTCATTTCAAGCTAAATAGGCAGCCTATTAATATCTGAAAACAATAGCTACTTTAATGTTGCTCTCCTATCAAACTGTGTTTAATTCTAACCTCTAGGCGCATCTAATCCAACAGAGAAAACAGAAGATTGGGAAAAAAAACAGATGTGCAATTTTCCAGATGGAAGGGAAAATATGGAATAGAACAGTTAGAGAATGTTAGTGTACATTTTGAGCTAAATGGAATGAATTCAGGAGCAGAAAAAAAAGGCAATTCTTTCTTTATATCAGATCCCTTTTGCAAAACCAGACATTAATTTGTTTGGCAAGATCCCATCTCTGCCCCAAACTCAGCTACCGCCTGTAAAAGATACTTTCAGTTTAATGCTACACCAGAGGTTCATGAGGACGAAAAATGTGATGCTGTCTATTCTCCGGGCTCAGTTATTCCAGGATGTATCATCATATACCTTCCAGCTAGGCTTATGCGGGCACATAACATTCAGAGTTAGGATAAGAGAAAAAGAACATTATTTTAGCCAACTCCAAAATCTGTTGCAGAAGTCAATCTCAGGTTCCCTCCAGCACTTGATTCTCCCATATTATAAAATAAGCATTCTTCTTCTTCTTCTTCTTCTTCTTCTTCTTCTTCTTCTTCTTCTTCTTCTTCTTCTTCTTCTTCTTCTTCTTCTTCTTCTTCAAAACTGTGATCCAGTTTGATCTAGTGGTTAGGGAGCCAGACTCTTATCTGGGAATGCCAGGTTTGATTCCACCCTTCCCCATGAAGCCACCTGGGTGACCTTGGGCTAGTCACAGCTCTCTTCTGAGCTCTCACAGCCCCACCTACCTCATAGGGTGTTCTGTTGTGGGGAGAAGAATATAAAAGCTTTGTCAGCTGCTTTGAGTCCCCTTAAATGGGTGAGAAAAGCAGGGTAGAAAAGCCAACTCTTCTTCTTCTTCAATTGCAAACTAGTTTTGACCGTGTGTAGAATTCTATTTTCTCACCCCTTCAGTATAATAATAACAAATAACAACATTATTATGCCAAGGCAAGAGCCAGTGAAGTATAGGCAGAGGCCATGCTAGAGATGGCTGTGTTGGAAGTCCCATCAGCACCACTGAACGTAGTTACCAGGCATGATGGAAGATGTAGAGTATTTCTGCAGTGAAAGACCTGTGATTGGAATCATTGGGTCAGGAACAGCCAGACCCACTGATTACAACCACAGAAAGGCTAGCCCACA
The DNA here is from genome assembly GCA_023333525.1 of Aspidoscelis tigris stejnegeri. Taxonomy (NCBI): domain Eukaryota; kingdom Metazoa; phylum Chordata; class Lepidosauria; order Squamata; family Teiidae; genus Aspidoscelis; species Aspidoscelis tigris. The sequence continues at coordinate 103,062,756 of JALMGA010000001.1, forward strand.
CCTCAGCCTCAAAACACATGTGGACTTTGAGGCCATGCTCCAACACTTCTGAGGGCTATAAACAAAAGTCCCTAGCCCTGAAGCTTCTGCGGGACATATTTCAGCAGAGTGCTGTGATGCACCAATAAAATGTGTCCCCTGCTATTCCAGAAAGCAGGAGTCATGCCTTCTGCACATCTCCTGTATGCAGGAAGAAATCTTTACTTGTGTCTATCAGTGATATCAAACAGGGCCTCCCTAATCTGGATCATGCTCCATCTAATACAGATAAAGTGCTCCATCATGTGGCATTGGCTCACAGATCCACATTAACATGTGGATCTAGGATGCCCAAAAGCTTACTACCTATGCCCTTGTTCTTGACTAAAGGTAAGTGTACAAAGGGTTGTAGTTCAGCACTTTCTAAAGGTCTTCATGTTGGATATTTTCATATTAACATTCTTTGGGCAAATTCTTTTTTCTACTGCACAACAGTAGAACCAGGGGTCGCTCTATAAACCGGTTGGGTATGAAAGTAAAGACTGATAAGGGGAAATATTTTTCCCCCAATGGGTCATTGGTCAATGGAATTTATTGTCTGTGGAGGTGAATGGCTACTAACCCGGATGACTTTAGGATAGGGTTAGCCAAATTCATGGAGGTCAGGTGGATGCCTAGATTTCATCTCCTGGGTGGAGAGATAGGCAGGATGCCTTTAAGCACTACTTTTGGGAGTCACGAGAAGGCGAAAGCAAGTGGTGCCCCATGTGATAAGGGATGCTGGGCTATGATGTCATCCACTAGGGTTTCTCTTGTGTTATGTTAATATTCTCAAAGGAACCCCATTGCCAAAACCAAATTCATACTACACGTGTAAATGTGAACTCAAACCAACAGGTTGCAGCAATACTGCCTGAGTTGCTGACGGCATTTGAATTCTATTACCCTTTATACAATAACTGCATCTCCTTGGTAGTGTGGAGGCACCTTTACCCTATCACTGGAGCAGTGCATTTCCAAAGATTTCCTATGTTGATGAAGCTGGGGATCAAGGAAAGGTAGGAGTTTTCTACTCCGTAAGACACCGGACTCCTTAATTCATTTCACAGCACTTCTATGCAACATGGCCCATTTGCAAGGAGACCAGAAAATTGGCCCCCATGCCAAGGCACCTATACTCATCAGAGGGAGCTGGCCAGTGGTGGTAGAAACAGCCTGCCATAATGGCCAGGCCATACCTGAGTTACTTCCCATTCAGCCAGAGTGGAGACATCACCAATGTCTGTGTAAAACCTATAAAATATGAATTGTCCCATTAGCCTTTCCTGATGTAGAATTTGTTAATGACTGCTACAGTAGGCCTCTCTCTGAAAGCTCCTGTGCATCAGTGATCTCTCCCCTCCTCCTCAAGGTTGCGGCTTTTGAATTTTATCTTAAAACGAGATTTTCCCACGTAAGTACCTGGAGCATCTCTTTTTTCTCTAATACGCAGCCACCATTGAACAGATTGTCAGACCAGTTAGATGCCATTGAATTGAATTGTTTTAATCCTGAATTCTGCTGCTGTTTTATTGATCCTTCCATCTGTTGGGATTTCTCTTGCACTAATCAAGCATCTTTGAGTTTAGGTAGGCTGCAGGCTGCAGTGAAATCCATTTGCCTAACTGGCCATTCATGGTATGCACGTCATATGTTTTCTTTTCTTTCAGAATGAGCATCAACTTCAGATATTGCACTCAGCTTTAGGACAAAGATGGCAAATATAGAATATGTGGTTTATTAGGCTGCATCTATACAAGGTAAAAAAAAAAACACTCTAAACCAGTTTAGAGATGGTATCATCTGCATGCCGATACCCTAATCTACATTAAAGGCCAGAAAATGTATTTCCAAAATGTGAATGAGAAGTGAGATTGGAACACTAATGTCCGCATGCTACCATCTGCTTTCCACCACCCCACGTGCTAATATTTCTAGGCTTTCCCCTTTCACATTACCAGAATCATGCTACTGTTACAGCACGATTCAAAATGCATAGAATGCTATCTACACATCTCTGCTCCCCACTGTTAGTTCCAAAGACTGATCTTTTAAAAACTGACAGCATGGAGAGCCAGTTGAAGAGCTCTGTCTTAAACCACTCTACTGATGAAGTGTCGAAATTGCACTTATGACAGCATGTCAGGGGAAAGGCACACCTTCCTTGCAGATGTCACACTCTTCCTCTTCATTGAATGCTCAACACTGCACCTTAAAGGTAGATCCAGGCTAAGGCAGATTCTGCAGGACAATGGAACCTGCACTGTAAGCAAAATTTTTTTTTGAGTGACCTTCACCACAGAGAAGTTGGCATGCTCACCACATTCCTGCTGCTGCTCTGAGCAAACAGAACAGTCAATGAGCACAGGCAGTGAGCTCAGAAGTCAGCCATTTTCCTGTGATCTTTGTTGAAGACTTTGCCAACCAAGTAGGTCTGGAGAACATGGGTCAAACAAGCCGTTGAAGAGCCTTGTCAGGCCTCTCTTCAGCAGTTTACCATTTGTGGCTCTTTCTGCATTTTTCTGGGTTAGATCCAGATCACTGGGTTAAGAGTAGCGAGGCCCACAGATCTGGATCATGTGGAGGTGTGGGCCAGATCAGTGCCATCTGCATTGACAATGCTGATCCAGGCCACGATTCTCCATGGCTCCAAAGCGAAAGTTCCTAGCCTGGGTATGAGAAAAGGAATATGTTGTTTCTACAAAGTAAATGGAATAGACTAAATATAAATGCAAGGTCATGTTTTGAAGGAGAATGTGTAAATGGAAGGGCTTAATTAATTATATTTTATAGGTTTGCTCATGAGTTGCAAGTTATATTCTCTCATAAGTTTGCTCATTAGTAGGTCTTTGTTCTATATTTTTCTTATCAAACTCCAAGGATAGTAAGAACAGGCGCCTGCTTGTTATAGAGTAGCTGTCCAGATGATAGATTGTACTTTTTCCAAGGTTGAAGTTAGATTTTAATTTCTCTTTTGTCCCTAAATTAGGTTCATGAATATGTACTTTCACACCCAGGGGAGGCATAAGTTTGGAAATAATGAACATGCAATGTATGAAGAAGAGCGAGCAACATATTAAGGAGTGACATGTTTAGGCAATACAAGAAGACTGTACACCCAGAGTATCGCAGCCAATGAGAGAAAGGGGGAAGGGAATAAAAGTGGTTTGTTTTAGTTATTGAGGCGTGCAATTTGTTTAGGGGACCGATTCTTGCAAGAATGTAACTTTCTGCTACTTCACTATTGGGATAATTAACTCACTATTTATGACACTCGGGGCCTGGGGAAGTGCTTTTTGTGTCAGAATATTCCACTTTGGTTCTGCTTTGGAAGTAGAATGAGTGCGCTTTGTAGCAGGGCAGTTGGAGTCACAGATGAGATGGAGGCTGTTTTTGTCTTCCAAAAGAGGAGGTTTTATTCTTGTGGTTGCAAGTCAGCTAAACACACAAGTGTATAATACAGACAGATGTGCATGCAGCTATGAAAATAAAGTACAGTATACAACTTACAGACTGTCTAACGTTCCTACACTCCTGCAACACAGGCGGGGAAAAAACACACAGGAACAAGTAAGGCAAAAGGCAAAACAGCGAGTGGGCATTAAGGCAAAAATAGGCATAATAGCAAAGAAAACTTTCCAATACTAGGATAAGTATACATAAGGAGATAAGGCCATGTGCATACTTCTGACCTATCCAAAAACTGAATTCTTTCTCAGGTGCAGCTGTGTTAGCTTTCCTGAATTGTGTTGAGCTGTACATGGTAGTGCTCAGCTCTCAGCTAAGCTGGGCAAGCCTGGATATGTCTACACATGTCTATACATGTCTTGAGCAGGAAGATAGCCCAAGACTTATGCCTTAGTAATTCAGATCCTTGACATTTTGGTGGCATGCTACGGCACCCTGCTGAAAAGCACTTTCCAGTAGTCTTGGAACATCATGGAGGTGTGCTGTCAGCCCTTAGTGCTTCTGGCAGACCTCATTAAACGAGCTTACCAGGTTCCAGAGTAAGGGACTCTTAAGCCAGATCCTACTCCATCTAGTGCAGATGGAGCAGGACCAACAGGGCCTCCTCGATCCCCATCAATGTGCAAATGAGGAGGCATCTTATTACAGATTAAAAGTAAATGCGCTAAGGGCCATGGTGTTCTAAAGAGTGCTAAGGGTGCAGAGAGCACTCCCACGGCACAAGATTGTGTGTATCCTGCACTCTAGGAACACTTGAAGAACCAGTGCAGATCTTGGTAATGTCTCATCACTATCAATTTCAATATTACTTTTTATAGAGATCTGGTCAGCTGTAGACTATTGAGAAACAATGTGTTTGTTCGTTTGTGGAATTTCTTTCACACATTTCTTTTAAAGGCCTCAAATTGGGGCTCATTATTTTCCCCTTCTCCATTTGATTCTCACAACAATCCTGTGAATTAGGTGAGACTGGGTCCACGATCACCCCATAATATTTCATTGCCAAGCGGGGATTTGAACCCATGATTCCTAGCTCCTAATCCTATGGTTTAGCCACTATGATGGCTCTGTTTTAGTATATTAACTAGGGCCATTAATATTGTTTTTAAAAGTTACTCCTCATTTCTTTGAGGATAGTGATAATAACAAATCTAAGCTTTTCTAGAAATAGGTATTTTTAAAAAAGAAAACAATAAATCATTCTCCTCATGTCCACTTGAAACAGGATTTTTTTTAAAAAAAAACTGTGTATTCATGAGCCATCCAGCTTAATTCCAGGGAATGTAAATTCAGAAGAGAATAGCGATGATTATGAAAACAGTAGCATCATTAATTCAGGCTAACGACAAGAGCAGGCATAAAAAACTAAATCTCACACTTCATCTTAAAATTGAAATGCCTCTAATTTTATCTTTTTGTGCCTCCTCTTAGCAGATGAACCACAAGGCAATTATAGCATGTTTACTCAGAAGTAAATCCCATTGAGTTGAGTAAAATTTCAGTTGCAATTCGCAGCAGTGAAAGACCTAGGTTAATCTATGGACCCTTCTTCTCTGAGCAGAATATGGGTGTTTTTCCACTGTAACTAGAAGTACCCATTAATGGGTACAAAAATACCATTAATGGGTACTTAATGGGTACTTCTAGTGACAGTGGAAAAACACCCTATATGTCAGAATACAGGCCTAGCATCTGCATGCTAGTGGAGACTAAACAAGCCCCATCAAAGGCCTGCGGTAGTCTACACTAGCATTCAAAAAGCAGGCCCCTATTGTAAGATATACTCTGGAATAAGGCCCAGGGTACCTTATTGTGTTTGGGTCGTGACTGCCTAGTAACCTTCACACAACTGATGGATTTGAAGTCACGTCTCCCTCCTCAAAGTCCAGCATCTTGGGTGCACATACAGATAAATCAACAGAATAGAAGCCATCTGTAACCCTTACTTTGTTATTCCGTGCACTGCGATGCAAGATGGTTGCCATGACATCTCAGTGAGTGATCTCATCTGTTGTCAGAGGATGACTGAAAAACCATAGATACTTGTAGAAAATGATGTTGAAAATTGGTGGCACTGACAAGCAGCTGACAGCTAATGTGATGAAATGGGGTTCAGTCTGTTTGATGACCAGAAATATTGATCCACTGATTGCTTGGATTCCTCTCTGTTGCATCCATCCATTATCGCTTGACCTATAAGCTATTACTGGACTAGATCTCCCTGACCTGCTTTTGTTGTTATGCATTCATCAAAGCCTATATGGTAATAGCATTTGCCCTGTGGTTCTTACAAACCATCAGATTGTCTTCAGGTTAAAATCTCAGTAAGAAAAACAAGAGATTTGATTTAGAAACATTTGAAGTGACCTGCATTCACAGTAGATATATGGAAAAGGGGAAACGGCACATGTGTCTTTATTAGCTGCATAGAATAGGGCATTAGAGAACACAAAACTGAAATTTCTTTTTCCGTATGACTTGTAAGGTACTGCCAAGCCATGGCCAACTCCTGATTGACTGCATAACCTCTATGCAGTTTTCTTGGCAGTGATACAGAAGTGGTTTGCCCTTGTCTACTTCTGGACAGATGCTGGAGATCAAACCAATAACCCTCTGCTTTCCAGGCTGCTTGTGTTGCCTCTGAGCTATAGCCCCACCCTTCTGTACAACCATATAAGTACTAAGCATGCAGGAACCCTGCCCACTTCCTGGATGATGAACAGAGGATGTGTTTCCATTCAGTAGATAATGAGTATTGAAACTATTTTGAATTTTCAGAGCTCCCACTGTTTTTAAAGAATCCTTACCTTTTCAGGAGTAAAGCTTCCCAAAAGGAGATTATCTGTATGCGGATTATATCATTTCTCACTTTGGTTTTGATGATCAGATTGTTTTAGTTTTCCTCAATGGGAACAGCAAAGAGTCTTGGGAGGAAACATACTTTTAGGAGTGTTTTCCCTTCCTTTTATCCAATTATAGGGGTTGAAGTTCTCTGACTCCCCCTCCCTTTTGCCCCACTCTCTGCCATACTTGAAAAAACTCCATTCTAAAAAGTAAAGGAAGGGAAATTGGGGGTTTCTTGGCAGGTGATTTGCCAAGCTATAGCCTCAGCAGTTCTTCCATGTCCTCCCTTCTGTCAGACACACCTTTGTCTGAAGAGGAGTGAGGAGGGACAGGAGATGAGAGAGAGAAAGCAGCACGGAGGGAGGGACTGCTTCAATATATATACTGTTGCAATAACTTTCTCTGAAGCTGCTGAAGTCCAGGGTTGTCTCAAAATAATTACTACCTCTTTGCTTTTATGTATGTTTGTGTGTGAGACAGTGAATGAGAGAGATATTTTGAACAATCAGCAGAGAAAGTGCCTTCCCTCCATGCTGCTTTCTCTCTCCCTCTCTCTTCTCCCATCCATCCCTCTTTCAGACAAGCATGTATGTGTCCTGGCTTCCATTGCCTCTCCCTCTGCAAGGGGAGGTTCTGCTGAGGGGAGGAGAGTTTTTTCCGTGCCTAGCATGGAAGAATGAAGAATAAGTCTATATTATAAGGCAACAATGAGAACACTCAGAAATGAGTTCTCACTGCTCATTTTTTTAAACAAACCCAATTAAAATCATATTAGACTGCTGAGGGGGAACTTGGTCAGAGGTACTGTATAAAACAGTGATGGCCAAACTATGACACGCATGTCACAGGTGACACACCAAGCCCTTTTGGCTGACACACCTGGTCACCCTGGCACCTGGGCATGTAGTGCTTGCTTGTTCTTGAAGTGTATGAAATACCAACTTTCTATTGAAGATTTAGGGCCCTTCCACACAGGCTCTAAAAACGGATTTAGAGCCAGATGTGGAATGGATTTAGACGTGGCTTCCGCATAGGGGACGGAATTAGGACCCCTTTGAGGAAGCCGCGTCTGCATATCGGCAGGCAAAAACGGTTGTTTAAACTGTTTTTGCCGCCGAAATCCTACCCAGATGTAATACCTGAAAAAATCAGGTCTTACATCTGGCTTTCCCCCTGAAAACGGTTTGGAAACTAACGTTTCCACACTGGAGGGGGAAAAGCCAGATTGCCGGTGCATGCCCAGCTGTCAGAGAGGCAGAGCGCATGCTCTGCCACTCTGACAGGTGGGCGATCCGGCAGCCAGCTTCCCTGCCTTCCCTCTGCCAGAGAATGGAGGATCCTCCATTCTCTGGCAAGGGTATGGCAGCTCCTACTCCTAATCTGGGGTGCTGGGACCGGCAGGGCCGTGGCACGTGCATGCGCGATTGGCGCCGGCGCTGCCAGCTTCAGAATTGAGCTGCAGACGATCGGGTAAGTCGGAGGGACTCTCGGTGGGGTGGGGGTGAGATTAGGAGTAGGAGCTGCCTTACCCTTGCCAGAGAATGGAGGATCCTCCGTTCTCTGGCAGAGGGAAGGCAGGGAAGCCGGCTGCCAGATCGCCCACCTGTCAGAGTGGCAGAGCATGCGCTCTGCCTCTCTGGAAGCTAGGCATGCACCCGCAGGGCCATTTTGGGATGGGTCCTGGTGCACTCACACAGCACCCACCCCAAACCATTTCCAAATCTGGCCCTGCCGCCGCTGCCCCACCTGTGTGCGTATGCGCGGGGTCTCCGAGAAACCGTTCCTGTTTGGAACGGTTTCCCCTTTAAAACGTTTCGCCAGAAAACGGATCTTTTAGATCCGTTTTCAGCGGCGTATGCGAAAAGGCCCTTAGCAAACGAAATTCAGCAACAAAAGTCACTAATGTAAATAATTGTTTGTTTTTGCTTTTAATACATATATCACAAATATAACTTTTTTACTAGAGCTACAAATATCACAAAATTATGGGTATTTCTAGATGTGACACAGCACCCGAGTTAAGCTAGGTTTTCTTGTGAATTTTGACACACCAAGCTCAAATGGTTCACCATCACTGGTATAAAACAAGATGGCTGGAATGGTCACCTTAATTGGTTCCATGTGTTTCTGTGTATGCTATTTTCAAGAGCTAGACTTCCAAAAAGGTTTTCTAAAGGTCATCCCAAAAGGTCCTTTGCAATGCAGTCTAAACCTACCTACCACCACATGTGAAATATTTACCATGGGCAGAAGTTAACCCTACAAGTGAGAAGTTTGGGAAATAACAAAACATTATTAAAAAGAAAATGTGGGATGCACCCACACTCCAGGGCAACCCATGTGAGGTACACACAAGCATGGTGAAAATCAAGCTTCAGCTTCGTGGCAGGACCCATCACCCCTTGCCATGCGCCTGCACTCTACTGCCCTCTCTGCAGTGCCACCCTCACCAGTCCCCTCACCCCTGCAATGCCCCCATGCCATGCCCACCACCATCACCACACCTCCCTCCCCCTGCTGCACCAAATTACCACTCCATCAGCCCCCTTTTCTCACCCATTTAAGGGGACTCAAAGCTGCTCACAAACCTTCTGCTCTTCTCCCCACAACAGAACACCCTGTGAGGTAGGTGGGGCTGTGAGAGCTCAGAAGAGAGCTGTGACTCACCCAAAGTCACCCAGCTGGCTTCATGGAGGAGTGCAAAATCAAACCCGTTTTTTCCAGGTAAGAGTACAGTGGCTCCCTAAACACTAGACCAAACTGGCAGAAAGCAGAGAGTGCACTGCTGCTTTAAGGTGTTCTTACTGTCAATATTTGCTTCTTTTAATTGGGAGAGGGAAGGCCGCTATCCTTGTAGTGCTTTCCCTCTTCATATGTGGAGGATCCCGCCCCAGGCTACTTGACCCAATGGAGTTTTTAAATGTGTCTCCCCAAAATAGTTTTACAATTGTACTTTGTATCCAGTTTCACTACACATGACATCTTGTAGAAACAATTGCATATTCAAAAAAAAAAGATAACTGTATTTAAATAGCACTAAGGCTGTATCCACATATACTTTAAAAAACAACAACCAAGTGACTCAAATGCAGCTTAGTGCCATCTGCATAATGCCTTCATTCACATTAAAGGTCAGAATCTGTACTTCTGTAATGCATTCTATGGCTTTTAACATGGATAAAGGTGGAATGGGAACACTAGCATCCACATTCTACCATCTCTGCGCCTCTTTTGATCTGGGGTTTTTTTTTCCAATGTGTGTGAATGCAGCTATTATCTATCCCCAGAAAATCCACCTTTGGGTTAGATAATTTTGAAAGAAAATGACTACTCATTTTGCTGGTGCGTTCTCTGGTTCTTTCTGCAATGGTCCTTATCCCAAATTATATCCCAGAATAAGGACCTGCCATCCACAGGCTAGCGCAAACTACAGCATGCCTCACCTGTGGCCTGCTTAGTCTGCACTCCTCCATGAAGCCAGCTGGGTGACCTTGGGCTAGTCACAGCTCTCTTTCTGAGCTCTCACAGCCCCACCTACCTCACAGGGTGTCTATCTTGGATAGAAGAACAGAAGGTTTGTCAGCTGTTTTGAGTTCCTTTAAGGGTGAGAAATGTGGGGTATAAAACCCAACTCTCTTTGTCCTCCTCCTCCTCCCTCTTCCTCTTCTCACCACTAGATCATTCTGATTCAGTGATGGCAAAATGAGAAACTGTGTGGGGTTTTTTATTCTTTGTATTGTGCTATGCAGAAATACAGATTCAATTAAGAAAAAAGATGGGCTAACAATTTGAGTTAAAATATCATCCAACAATCTGAGGATGACATTAGTATGTAGCAAGTGCTAAAAATTTTCATGCATAATCTGTGCTGGATCCTGCATGACCTCAAGTCTAGACATAGAAAGAGACAATAAGGATATTTTTATTTATTGATAAGATTTCTATCCTGCCTCTTCTCCAAGGAGCTCAAGGCAGCGTACATAGATCATCTTACTTATTCAAAATAAATTCAGAGCCGCACAGCAGGAGTCTCTGGTTGTTTCCACATGAGATGGTTTCTTTGTTCACGTTCTTCCTATCTAAAGAAAATTTGCACAATATTGCAAAAGTGCATTGCTTTCTAAATTATTCTCGTAGTTTTCTTCCCATCACACTTGTGATGATAAGACAAATTGCAATCTTATTTTGGAGGTAACAAAGTGTATTTGAAGCATTAGCCAATCCATTTTGTACAGGGAAAGTATTTTACTGTGTACAAGGGAAGAGTTACTGAATCTTTTCTAGTGTTTCGTGCAGTGAATATTCTGTTTCCAAATTCTGATGGTTTCATTGTTCTTGATTGTCAGAGCATAAGGACTGCTCATTTGTCTGTTGGATCTCACCTTCTCCAACTCAGAAGGGACCAAAGTCCCTTCATGTGGTCCTGGGTACCCTTGAGCCTCAGACAATCTGGCTTATGGCAAGGAAAGATGGGAATTACTGTTCAGCAACATCTGGTGTGCCATACTCCACCAAAGAAAAGAGCAATGATAACCATCTGCACATCTGTTCCAGCTTGGGTGAAGTGGAAGCAGGAGCTTTTCTCAGAGCACACGACGAGAGATAGAAACAGGAAGTTTTTTTTCTCAGAGCACACGGCGTGAGACAGAAACAGGAAGTTTTTCTTAGAGCACACGGCGTGAGGTAGAAGCTTTCTCAGACCAATCAGAGCAGCGGACCATTAGGAATTAGCCACACCCTCAGGGAGGAGGAGTTACTCTGCTCAGCAGGGCTTAAATAGAAACGGCCCGCGCGCCTAACGGTGCGCGAAATTAAAAAACAAACAAACAAAAAACAAAAAATTTAAAAAAAAGGTACAGTGGGATAAAAAAAAAAATTCATACCTTAGCATCACATCTTTAAAATCCTTACCCTAAAAGCAGTATGGAAGGCGAGAACACCTGTATTGTCACATGCAATGTATGCGGCATGTTTATGACCCTACCACAACAGATGCCACATTTTACCTGCCACAAATGCAAGCTTGTGGCTCTCCTGGAGGAAAGAGTTAAAAGTCTAGAAGAGAGAGTCAAAACACTGAAGCAGATTAGAGAAGAAGAGAACTTCCTCGACAGCATGGAGGAAACACTTCAAAATGAAGGGATAGAAGAACATCCTTCTGTAGTTGCAGAAACTGAGTTATGGAAGCATGTGACCCAAAGGAGCAGGAAGAACAGGAGATATTCGGCACCCTTGCAATTAAACAACCAGTTCCAGATACTCAGTCAGGAGAACAACACATCTGAAGAGTCGACGACAAGGTCCACAAATATTACTCCAATAGGCACTGAGAAACCTCTGGAATGGAGAGGAAGAAATGGTACTGCAAAGAAAAAGAGGAGAGTAGTGGTCCTGGGAGATTCACTTTTAAGAGGAACAGAGGCAACTATCTGCAGACCTGACAGTAACTCACGAGAGGTGTGCTGTCTCCCAGGGGCCCGAATCAAAGATGTAACTGATAGCATATCGAGGCTATTCAGACCTACAGACTACTACCCATTATTACTCATACATGTAGGCACAAATGATACGGCAAAAAAGCACTTTGAAAACATCTACAGAGACTTTGAAGATCTTGGCAGAAAAGTAAAGGAACTGGGAGCACAAGTAGTCTTTTCATCTATCCTTCCGGTGGATGGTCACGATAAAAGTAGAAGGGATAGGATTCTTGAGGTGAACAAGTGGCTACGTCGGTGGTGCCGGCAGCAAGGATTTGGATTTCTGAACCATGGAGAAAACTACCTATATGACGGACTCCTTGCAAGAGATGGGTTGCACCTTACAGGGACAGGAAAGAATGTATTCGGGAAGCGCCTTGCTTCGGTTATTAGGAGAGCTTTAAACTAAAACAAAAGGGGAAGGGTAACAAAAAGTCAAGCAAAAATACTCAGTCAATCAAACCAGGCGATATTCTTACTCCCAGAATTAGTACCAATGAACAAACGCATAAATTTTGTAAGGAAAACAGAGGAGGCAAGCTCGCAATAGATATCAATTACAAACTAAAATGCCTCTACACGAATGCCCAAAGCATGAGAAATAAAAAAGGGGAGCTGGAGATCCTGACCCAGGTAGATAAATATGATGTCATAGGTATTACGGAAACCTGGTGGGATAACACACATGAATGGAACACAAACATCGAAGGCTACAACTTGTTTCTGCGAAACAGACTTAACAAAAGAGGAGGGGGTGTTGCGCTGTATGTTAAAAAAGAAATTGTCTCCTCAGAGGTTCAAGTTTCAGAGAGTGGAAGCTCAGTAGAATCGGTATGGGTAAGAATTCAAGGAGAGAGCAACAGAAAGGATACCATTGTAGGAGTCTATTACAGGCCCCCTGGACAAACAGAAGATATGGATGACCTATTCCTAGACCAGATGGCTAAACTTTCACGAAAGCATGACATAGTGATTATGGGAGACTTTAACTACCCAGACATTTGTTGGGAATCTCGCTCAGGAAAAAGTCACAAGTCTAATAAGTTCTTATCCTCTCTCGCTGACAATTTCATGTACCAAAAGGTGGTGGAGGAAACAAGAGGATTGGCTATCCTTGATCTAATTCTTACCAACAGAGAGGAAATGGTGGAGGATATCAGAATTTCTGGGGCATTAGGAGGCAGCGATCATGTTATCCTTGAATTCTGGATAATAAGGGAAGGAAAGCATGAGAGGACTCAGACTTCAAAGTTGGACTTCAGAAGGGCGGATTTTGATGGACTCCGGAGGAGGTTAGGAGGGATCAAATGGTTAAATGTACTAAAGGATAGAAATGTCCAAGAAGGATGGGATATTTTGAGAAATGCAATATTAGAAGCGCAATCATTAACAATTCCTCAAAGAAGGAAGAACGGAAAACATCTAAAGAGACCAGGGTGGATAAACCTAGAACTTAAAAACTTGATAAAAAAGAAAAAAGAAATGTTTAAGAAATGGAAGGAGGGATACATATCTAAGGAGGAATATAATGAAATCAGTACAATCTGCAGGGCAAGTATCAGAAAAGCTAAAGCTAAAAATGAACTGAGGCTTGCAAGAGAGACTAAAAACAATAAAAAAGGGTTTTGGGGATATGTCAACAGCAAAAGAAAAGTCAAAGAGGTTTTGGGAAGTCTGCAGGGAGAGAATGGAGAAGTGATCGAAAGTGATCTTGAGAAGGCAGAGATTCTGAACTCCTATTTTGCATCTGTTTTTTCCAAGAGGGATAATGTACATGCAACAGTCCTTCACTGTACTGATGAAGGACTAGGAGAATCAAGACACAAAATCAACACTGAGAGAGTAAGGGAACGCTTAGCTAACTTAAACGAATTTAAGTCCCCGGGTCCAGATGGATTACATCCTAGGGTACTGAAGGAATTAGCAGAGGTAATTGCTGAACCACTTGCTGTAATCTTTGAGAAGTCATGGAGAACAGGAGAAGTCCCAGACGATTGGAGAAGGGCAAACGTTGTTCCTATCTTCAAAAAAGGGAAGAAGGTAGACCCAGGGAACTACAGGCCTGTTAGCCTGACTTCAATACCAGGAAAGATTCTCGAACAAATTATTAAACAACACATATGTCAGCATTTGGATAGGAATTCAATAATTAACAGTAGTCAACATGGGTTTGTATCAAACAAGTCGTGTCAGACTAACTTGATTTCATTTTATGACAAAATCACTGAATGGGTTGATCAAGGAAATGCAGTAGACATAGTATTTCTTGATTTCAGCAAAGCATTTGACAAAGTATCTCATGCGATCCTCATTGAAAAATTGATCAAATATGGGTTTGACAAGGCAACTATAAGGTGGGTTCAAAACTGGCTTAGTAATCGTACTCAAAGAGTGGCTTTAAATGGCTGCACATCCAAATGGAAGGAAGTGTCAAGTGGAGTACCACAAGGTTCTGTCCTGGGCCCAGTTTTGTTTAATGTTTTTATAAACGATCTGGACGAGGGAGTTGAAGGGAAACTGATCAAATTTGCTGATGACACAAAGCTAGGGGGGATTGCAAACACCAGGGAAGAGAGAGAGAGGATTCAAAAAGATTTAGAGAAACTCGAACAATGGGCTGCAACTAATAAAATGGTATTTAACAAAGAAAAATGCAAGGTTCTGCACCTGGGCAAGAAAAATGAAAAAAGCACATATACAATGGGAGGAATTCGGCTGAGCAGCAGCACATGTGAAAAAGACTTGGGTGTCCTGGTAGATCATCAACTGAACATGAGTCAACAGTGCGAGGCAGCTGCAAAAAAGGCAAACACAATCCTGGGGTGTATTAGGAGAAGCATAGAGTCCAGATCACGTGAAGTTATTATCCCCCTCTACTCTACCTTGGTCAGACCTCATCTGGAGTACTGTGTCCAGTTCTGGTCACCCCAGTTTAAAAGAGACACTGACAAGCTGGAGCAGGTTCAAAGGAGAGCTACCAAGATGGTGAACGGTCTGCAAACCATGTCCTATGAGGAACGGCTTAAGGAACTAGGAATGTTTAGTCTAACAAAAAGAAGACTGAGAGGAGACATGATAGCTGTCTACAAATACCTCAAGGGTTGTCACAAGGCAGAGGGATCAGCCCTGTTCTCACTCTCTCAAGGAAGGACTAGAAACAATGGGGTGAAACTGCAGGGGAAAAGATTTAGTTTAGATGTTAGGAAAAAATTTCTAACAGTAAGAGTGATCAACCAGTGGAACAGGCTGCCACGGGAGGTGGTTGGTTCCCCTTCGTTGGAGGTCTTCAAGCAGAGACTGGACGGCCATCTGTCTGAGATGGTTTAGGAGATCCTGCCTTGAGCAGGGGGTTGGACTCGATGACCCAGGAGGTCCCCTCCAACTCTACCATTCTATGATTCTATGATTCTATGATTCTGTGCAAACTGGTGAAATCACACACACACACAATTTTGACAGACATGTGTACTTAATAGCAGCACAACTTAGGTAGGTTGCTGCTCTTGGTTCTACCTACTGTGAATGTGATCCCCTCTGTGTCTAACACTCACTCAGAATGCATCATTAAGGCTCAATCCAACAGTGTAACACCATGAGAGGCTATAGGAAAACCTTCCCATTTTCTTGAAGGGACATTATATTTACCTCTTTGTCAATTAGGCATTAGTCTGGCAGTTTTTCTCACAGGGGTCAACTGGAGCAGAGCAAATTCCTGTTCTACTACAGTTCAGCCACCAGCTCAGAATACAGCATTGGGCTTGGACTAGGGATTTGGATGAATATTCATGACATTCATTATTTGGACGAATTTGGATGAATTTGGACATTCGTACGTGAATCAAATGTCATGATATTTGTACACTGGCATTCATGTGAATACAAATGTTTCCGGACATTTGTACGGATAGTTCAGACATTTGTTAAACTGGGGAGGTGGAAAAGCAGCAGACCCAGATTGCTTTTGACATGGATCAAGAGCAAATTAAAAGTGGATGCTTTCAGAGCAAATTTGACACTTTCAGAGCAGATTTGTTACAGGATACGTATGAGATACCTATCAGATATGTAATCCATCTTCTGTACATTTTCTGTTAGAACACACAAGCAAGGAAGCTAGAAGTTTTCCTTCCATAGTATCTAATCCAGAATATCCACCTTTGGACCAGAAACAAGACTAGCCACTTTGCTGGTATGTTCTTTGATTCTGAATTAAACTTTGGGTATAGCTGTGGCCTAGATGCTGTGATTTAACCCAGCAGGTAGAAGTAAGAAAAACAAATTCAGATACATTTTTCATGAAAGGAGAAGTCAAAGGGCACAATTAATAGATCAAAAATCAGGAAAGGCCCTAATGGGATGCCTCCTTCTTGCACCATTTCCCTTCATATCCACATGCCTAAGTGTAAACGCAGGGACCATGATCCCGCTTAAGGAAATTAAAGTGGAATTAACAAAAATGAATATGTACACGCATTATGTGCACACCCATTTTTTTGTTAATTCCGCTTTTAAAAGCGGAGCTCGGCAGCAGCACAACAGAATCAGCGGTGGCAGAAAAAATGGAAGAGAGGGACAGAGAAAGGGCAGCGCTTGCCCACTTGCCCATCCACCGCCCAGCGTTCCTCCTCTGCATGCCCCGGGAGCGCCACGGCTGCTCGGCGAGTGAGGCGGCACCAGTGGTGCTGTAGGTGTGGGCACAATGATGAAACAGAGGCTAATACGGTGGGAGGGTGGGCAGCGGCGGGCGAGGCGTGGGCTTCAACAGGGCTCTTCCAGGCCTGTGCTTTGCCCTTTGGTGCAGAAGAGCAGATAATGGCGGGCAGGCGGCAGGAGTGGCGGCAGGAGTCGGCGTCAGAGAGGGCGCAGCAGGGGAACTGGTTACAATACAGCGGGAGGGAGGGAGGATGAGGCATGGGCACCATATTCTTCACTTGTAGCGTTCCCAAAGGAAAATAAAGCATGTTATTGAGAAAAACAGGAGCGAGAATTGTTTGAACCAATGGTTTTTTAAATTCGTTTTATCAGATTTACTTCTCTTTTTAATGCGAAAAGCCACTTTTCAATGCAGACAGAGTGTTTTGAAAATGGTTTGAACACTCAGAAAAAGTCCTAGTGGGAACTGGGCCAGGGAGTCCTTTTATTTGCTGCAGGATATCTGCACACAACAAACTAATACCTTTTTCTCTTAGGAAGATGAGCAGGCATTCAAGCCCCAAACCAATCAGGAAAAATAAGTGGTGAATAATTTATCAGTAGAGCAGATCAAGCAGGGAAGAATATAAAAAGGCATGGGTGTGCCTTTAAAAAAAATAGGATGGATCAACCTATCAATACCAAAGTGCATCCAATGCAAGTTAAAACAACTCAAAACAAATTATCTGAAAAAGGCATCTTTAGAGTACTTGAAACAGAAAGTTATTTGAAATATTGCAAAAGCTCATTGTGATATTTGACATATAAACCATGCACACTGGAAAAGGTTTTTAAAAAATGCTTTCTTAGTTATGCAGAAGGATCAAATGATATTCCTGGTGATTATATGTTCTCCATAATTCTTTCAAACATAAACAGATTTCCAGCATCACCTTCCATGACAGAAAACATGTTTCACAATGTTGTGACAACACCGGTTAATACAAGTACAATAAAATACTGGTCCACTGTGTAAGAGTGGAGAAGAAATGTTTAAGCAAATATAAAGCAAGCCAAAAGTGTCTCCTAGGGGTCCCTCTTGCCACCATGGCCAGACAGTAGAAGGCAATCCCAGGACAATCCCAGGGCCTTTCTGCACTTAACTGCCACGAGAAAATATCCCGTGGCATTTTAGATTAGAGACAGTTAGCAGCGTTCACTTCTGAGCAGCAGCCCATCCCAAACCTCGCCCAGACCTACCATCCCCATACATGACCATCCACCTCACCATCGTAGTGGTCGTGCGTGTTGGGCTTTTAGTAAAGGAGTTGGCAGCATGGCATGCAACTTCATGACAGGACACCCTAACACAGCCTTCGCATAGGAAATAATGTGAGAGCTGCATCCAAGGTTTAACTGAGAATGCTCAAGGCACTCTCGTTTAAGCTGTGAAGCAGTTTTTACTGCTCCAAGGTTAATGGCAATCAGAGCAGCTCTTGGCCACTCTGGGAGGTGGGAAACACCACAGGGTGCATACGCTCTGTGCCAGAGCACACCAAGCCATCATGATCGCCACTGTGTGAACAAGCTCCAGTCTCTTATCTCATCTGCTGGCTCTTAGCATTACTCTTCCTGTTCCAAAATATCCAGATGTTAGGAAGCACTCACCCACTTCTCTTTCTTTTTATTTTTTTTCTCCCTGCACTTGGTAGCATCTGGGTAATTTGAAACAGCAACAATAACATAAAGAACCACCAGACAGAGATAAGCAATCAGTATGATGAGAAATCTGCTGTCATTGGTGGATTTCCCATTATACTGGTATATTGGTGCATATGTGTGGCATTCTCAGTATAGGCCCAGGAGAATCGTCGGTTTTTACCCATAGCCCACTCCTCTTTCCAGCATTTTGCTGCTCACATCAAGAACTTCAGAAAGTTTTATTTCCTGACTCACAAGTTCAAAACAGGCTGCTTTCATACACTTTTCCATAAATAAAAGACATTTGCTTACATTCTAGGAGACCGGTAATGACATATTTCCAAACATTTGGGAGATTAATTTCATTCAGGGTGTAGCAAACGTGTGGTTGACTAGGATCCTATCCTTCATTTTTGATAGAAGAAAAGGGTAGAATGAGACATCTGCTGGACTTAATGATTCTGGGGGCTCCAAATTCTAACCAAGGGACACAGCATACCAAAGCTATCTGAGACTTCAGTCTAATAGACATACTGTCTATAAGTCTCTTAGATAGTCTGTGCCATGAGCTACATCATTTACATATGTGCCTGCCTACTTTGTACTGCACATCTTGAGACTCAGAATCAGTTTTAGTGGATCACACAGGGTACTGGACTCAGGAAGGCATGAAGCCCTGGCATTGTCCCAGCACTCTAAGGTTGCAATCAGATATGCTTCATGAGATTGTAAGGATAGATATGAATTCCCTAAAATCAACTTAATCCACCTTGAAGCCTAGGAATGAGCACCCCTTCTTTGTATTCAGATTAATAACACTGAGAGCAACTCTTTCCTTTAACGCCAGGATGCTTGGGGCAGCCTGGAATGGATCCGGACGCCACAAGTGTGCAAATGCAGCTTCCCAGTGTGTCCAAGATGCATTCCGGAAGGCCTCGTGCGAAAAGCCCACATGTCTCAATAGACACATCCCAACCTATCAGAGATCAGAGGAACAATATAATGCAATGAGGTGAGATGTGCATCCAGGTGTTTTTGAAGGTTGGCAAGCCAGAAAAGCACCACATGCTCCCTTGCCTACTTATCAGGGTCCCCAAGAAGCAATTAGGTAGATGCATAGTTTTCTGGCTTGGTTACCTCAGGCCACCCTCTTCTGGCCTTACTTTCTGCCTGCCTGCCGGTCCGCCCACCCGCCCTAGTCCTCAATAATCTTGTACTGCCTCCTGCTTCAGGTGCCTAAATCTGCTAGTGCCAGTCCTTCCGGGAGGACTGCTGATGCTACTCTAGTGTTAACTCTTTGCAAAAAAATATACGGCACAATGGCTTTCCAGTTGTCTCAGAATACCTGCCTCAAATCTAGTCTCGCATACACAGGGAGACTGCCTCTTCCAGCAGGCTGGTCACCCATGGGAGAACTTTCACCTGTGTGGGTATCACTTGGGAAGGATAACCAGGGTAAGGGCCAGTTTTTTCCTTTGCATGCACATTCACTGGAAGGCATGAGTTAGAGAATGAAGCAGACACAAAATCCCCCTTATTTGTGTTCAAGAAGGAAAAAATATGGAGAACTAAATGTGCAAGGGAATGTCAGGAGTCCAAAGCAACGTTTGGACTTCTGCTACTGGTGCTTCAATGTAATATGCAGTTTGGACCGTTGTCTGTTCCTGCCAACCACTTATGTTCTTATAAAAAGCATAATCACTATTTTCTGTGAATTGCTATTTTGGTCAGATACAAAAGGCTAATTTTTAATCTTATTAAGCTCTCATCCTCTGAAATATCTTCTGGTAATTGCTTTACAAATGGGTATGTGATGTGTGAAACTATCATTTTGAATTAGTTCTGAGTTTCCTTTGAATTCATTTGAGAATTTTAGCGTGGGGTGGGGATGAAATATGAGAAATTATAAACAGGAGTGTAGTGCTCTTTTTCCTCCCTTCCTTAAGCAATTAGAGATAAAGGGCAAGAATTTGAGGTCAGCAGGAAACTTGCAGATTTTATGTTGAAGCTGCTTCCAACAAAATTAGAGAGGCAGAGAGGGAGAATGTACCTCTAAATTTATTATTATATATATATTTATTTATTTGAAAAGGAATACAAAAGAGACCAAATCAGTACTGTTTCATACCTGCCCTTTCGAAACATGGCATTTTCTTCAAAATATTGGCAACTACAATTGGCCATTTCAGAAGTCATTCTAAATTAAAAGTGATTAAAATATCTCAGGCTGGAGATGCCTGCATGGCACAGGCTGAAGATGTCAGGAATGATACATGGACCAGTGCAGTCTAGTGTGGAACATGGAGCCATGCAGAAAGCCCACCTCCTTGTTCTTGACTTCCAGGACACCCATTTTGGTGGTGCACCAAGAACATGTCACCAAAATAGGTTCTCCAGTGGCTTTGAGATTAAGGACTTTTCTTCCTAACCATTTATAGCTTTCAGGGCTGGTGCAGGTTTGGTCTGGACCAGAAGCCAGTTTGCACTTGGCCTCGTAGTTGTAATAGCTGAACATCTGAGCAGGTGCTTCTTCACTAGCAGGAGGTGTTTACAGCCTAGAAATGCCCCATCTGCCTAGATGCTCACCTATCACAAACTAGCAGTGGTGAACAACATCGTGTACCACACACAACCTAACCCTACTCAATCCAAACACAAAACTTATCTGTTCCATTCACGCCATGACCATTCACACCATTTCTGGTTTGAAGAAGAAGAAGAGTTGGCTCAAAGTGTCAGGCAAAGCTTTCTGGTCTTCTCCCCACAACAGAACACCCTGTGAGATAGGTGGGGCTGTGAGAGCTCAGAAGAGAGCTGTGACTAGCCCACGGTCACCCAGCTGGCTTCATGAAGGAGGGTGGAATCGAACCCGGTATTCCCAGATAAGAGTCCAGCTCTCTAACCACTAGACCAAACTGGCTCACAGGGGCCATCTGAGGTACCGCGCAAGTGCACTGGTACCTCAGATGAACCCAGATGTAACTGCATGTGTGCAGAGCATTAGCATCACCATCGTGTAGTTGTGCAGGGTCCCGCAATCAGATGCGCAACCAGACAGAGGTAAGTGTCCAGGCATGTTGCACATAGGTTACCGTGTACAGGTGCGGAAATGCCCCAGCACCATTATGCAGATTGTCTTTTTCCAGACCATGCTACACCATGTTCCAGACCAATGGACCTCGCTGGTCCAGACTCACTGTTCTGGAACAAGGCACAGTAAGTGCAGAAAAGCCCTTAGTTTGATTTTCATTTGCAAACCCCTTGGTAGCAAAAGTATTACATAAAGACAGAAATGTAAAAGAGGAAAACTGTAAGTGCTGGGCTGCTTTTCATCCAAGCAAGTCAAACCATGTATCATTACAGCATTCGCTCGGGAACCCTCTCAATCCTTGTGAAAATGATGAACATAATTTTATAAGGTAAGGGTCTTGATGCAAGAGACTGCCAGAAATGGTCAGTATTCATTGCACTCCAGCAGAACAGGGAGAAGGAAGGAGCACAATATTTTAAACAACATCTGCCTCCCAAAACAGCAGTAGCCCCCACCCCCCTGCTAGCAGATGTCATCTTCCTTCACAGCTTCAGGGACAACAATTGGTCACCGTTGCTGATGAACTAAAAACCTTGAGTGACCAAGTCTAAAATAAGTAGAAGGTAAACTTCTCAGCACGTGATGTAAAATGTGTTATACAAAATATATTGAATCCTCCAGTCTTAAGCACAGTATATAAAAAAGGAGAATGCTGAATTTCTCATAGTCCAATGAATTCCTTCCCCTCCCTCCCTTCTCCCCACTGACGGTGTATTAAATCTTGGCTGCAAGCAGAAATGCCAGCATATGGATTTCGCACAGACATCAGCGCCCATAAAGGAAGGTTAGAGCCCTGTGATAATGTTGCCTGGGCTATGCTCCAACTGTACCTTCTCATTTCCTTACTGATTTGAGGAAGGGCTGGAAAAACAAGTCCCACAGGAACTTGCTCCAACATATTTCCTCATGTATGAGGCCCCGCAGTTAACAAGATAATGTAATATTGATTGTCATTCAGGGAGGAGGAGGAGAATATCTGCCAAATGAATTAGGCCCACAAAGTACAAATAAGGAGGAGAGAATTGCCTGCTTAAATGAAGATGTAAGAGCATGTAATACAAAGGAAACCATTTGCCGCAAGCCCCTCACCCTGTGGATCTAGGGTAGTGTGCTTCAGGGGCGTAATGGTCATTAAGGTTGCAATTGCCCTTACAGAAATGTAATGATTTCCCTCAAAATGAGGGATGCCAGATCAGAAGTAACAAGAATTGATTCTGCATTTCAGACTTCTTGTTTTAATCATATCCGACTGCATCATGCTTCTAAATGAAGTCATTTTTGGAGGAGCTAGCCAGTTGTCTTCATTTAGGAATTGTTATTCCCCATTCTCCCCATCTGTCTTTCCTTCTAGAGCATGTGAGAGCTGCCATCGCCACCATGCCGTATTCCAGCAGGCAGAGAGCGAGGGGTTTCAGAGCTCAAGCGGCAGAGATGCAGCATGGCTTTCCTCGGTGTTATGCTACTGCCTACCTTCTCAGATTCACCCCATAAAGAAATTTAATTCTTTTGCTGATTGCCAAGGGCCATTAAGAAATGAGAATACACGGAGGGTATTTTTTCTATGTCTGTCTCATCCATAAGGGATTGCCTTCCCTGCTGCAAACTCTGCACATTTGGAAAGAATGGATGAAGGCTTCATGTAGCTAACAGCACATATTTAGAAAGGGGGAGAGCTTCCGTGGTTCTCAACATTGTGAAAGATGTCCTCTGTGATCAGGAGGAACTCTATAAGAGAACCTCAGAGCCTCTCCTTTTCTAAGGCTGTGTTCAGCCATAACAAACAGGACACCTCAGAAGAGCCTCAGGCCGCATCCCCATTATAAGCTTAAGTCGGTTTCCCTAAACCGAAATAATAGAACCGGATGCAAATGTGAATTTGACTGTTCCCATTACTTTAAGCTTAATCACGTTTGATCCGGATTCTGAGGAACGTAGGTGGTGTACATGACTCAAGTGGGTACTTTTTAAAAGCTGCTTTTCGGGGCTGCCCTGCTCTCTTCCTCCTGGTGTGAATGCACCACCCATAACGGACCCCTTCACTGAGCCTGGCTGGGTGGCTGCCACTTGCCTGGATGGAGGAAAACCGGCAGCAGGCAGCCAGCGATTCTCCCCATTGCCCAGGACACACAGCAGTAGCGGCAACTCAAGCAAGGGGGCTTTAAACATTCACACATCTCCCAGATCCTGCCCTGCTTTCCTTTCCCCTTTAAAGGTCAGAACTCCAAAGAGCTAGAATTGTGCAAAATTGCAACATTGTTATCAGGTGTGAAGTGCCTGGATTGCTACAGTGTAGCGGTTGCTGTGAAGGTTGGATTTTTACACTGAAATCACTGTCTTTGGAAGCAAGCTATTAGGGAGGGAAACCCTAAACATGCATTCTCATCCCTTAAAACGGTAGGGTCCCCACAGTAAAAAATGTAACACGTACCAAGCGCACAATCCAGAGTGAGACCTGTTGAAATGAGGGTTAACATTTACAATGCTTTGGGGCGATTTAACACACGGAAAGCGTGCTAAGCCAAACTGATGTGGGGTCTGCGAGGATTGAAAATGGTTTGAAACCAAAATAAGCTTGTATTGGGGATGCGGCCTCAGTGAAACTGTGTGTGGCCTATGCATTGCCAACTTTCGCTAATCCACCTTTTCTAGCACAGAATATTCATGAGAGGGGGAGTGGCAGACTGGTATGTAAACAATCCTACCTTGGCACCTTATCTAAGAAGTCTCAGAGGTAGGGATGTGCACTTTTTTTTTGTATTCGATACGAATGTTCAATCCCATACGAATCCCATACGAATGCATACAAATCCCATATGAAGTTTCATACAAATGTATTGATGCATTTGATTCAAATTTGAATGTCAGTCTTCAAATGTGTCAACATTTGATTTGAATATGAATGGCCGAATTTACAAATTTCAAATGTTACAAATGTCTTTGCACATCCCTACTCAGAGATACAGCAGAAGTGTTCTGTTTCCTGTGTGTGCTCATAGTCTTTGTCTCATTTTTCAGCCGTAATGGGTTCCAGCAATCAGTTGTTATGAAGAAGAGTGTGCTTTACAACTGAATCCACTAAAACCACAAGCTGCTGAAATATTTGACAGGCCCACACAACTTGTGGCTCTCCCAGGTCAAACACAGGTACAATCTGCCTGGGAGGAAGGAAGAGCGCTACAAGTGTAGTGTTCTTTCTCTGCAGATCAAGGGGAGCACACACTGTCTGCTGCCCATAGCTATTAAGATCACAGGCAGGGAATATAGGATTCCTGGCTACAATCTTGATGCCAGAAATGTCATAAAACACAAGAAATCACCCAACGCCATGTCTTTTTTCTGTATTCCATCATTTCATATAGGCCACTGAGGAGACAGGTAAATCTACTCAAACAGTGACAACGTCCTCGGAGCAGGACCACCGACAGTGAGTCAGGGGAAACCCCTCAGAGCTCTTCCTTCCATTCTTCAATACAAGTACCCCAAGAGCATAGTAGTGAGGAAAATGTGGGTCCATGCAGACACCACAGTCATCTAGCACACTAAATGCACCAATGGCCTAATCCCACCACTCTGTTTACTGAAGTGTGTACTTCCTTAAGGGGAACCTGAGAACACAATTCTGAGGAAATGACTTTGTTATAGCACTAGTGAAAAATGTTCTGTCACTCTTATTTGTAGTGAAATGGAATGCTCCACTGGGAATCACCTGATGACATTACAGTACCACCACATTCTAAGGCCATGTTTCCATTTGACATGCAATATATGTTTGTTTATTTCAGTTATTTTCAGTATATACTGCCCTTGAGCTAGAGGACTATCAAAACTTCTTACTCAGTATATAATTTTAAACAAGCTCATGCCCTCAGGTTTACAATCTAAAGAGGCACAACCCAGAAGAAAAAAGATGTGGGAGGGAACAGGGGCACCCCACTCCAGAAACAATGGTGTTCTTACAACAGCCACTTTTCATTTCTTCTTCTCCATTCCCTACAGGCAAGATGGTTGCTTTTAACCTTGCATGGTGACTGCTGGGAAAGAGGGGACAATATTGGGTGTTTAAAAATGTTATACATTACTATATAAGTAGTTGTATTTTCAACCATTGTGCTCCCGCACGCAGCATTTGCATACTTCCATTTGTGAAGGCTGCAAGGGGCCTGAGTGGTACATGCACTGTGTCACCAATCACCATAGTAATGGCCTGGCATCCATGGCCATTACTGTGGCATTGCAAACAGTCCCAGACAGTCTAGGTGAAATTTGGGATGGCTGGCACTCACAATATGAATGCTGGCCAGTATTCCTGATGTAGGGTAATATCTCATGCAATTACATGCAAAAAATCTAGAAACTAATTAGCATGTTGAGAAGATCAAAAGTTTTATAAATAAATATGTAACCCTTGTAGGCAGAATAAAAACCACTTCAAAAGCCTTTGTAAATGTGGTTATATAAGGTATGAGGTGCTGGAAGTTTAATTTTTAAAAGCAAATAAATATGTTTTTCACCTAATACTTTGTCCTTCCCCCCCCCCCAAATAATCTTTTTTTACCCCTTGTATTAGATCTGTGCAAACAGACTTCTAAAATATGGACAATTACATGTCCTCTGTATAGTGGAATATTAGGTCAGATGGAGTTCGTTTTTCAATATTTTGTAGCCTTATGTGAAAAGACTCATGTCTGTGTAGTCATCCTAGGATATCAATAACTGGGATTTTAAAACTTGCAGAGAGATTCTCTGTGGGTGAGTTGGAATAATCCTTTATCAAGCAGGATCATTTGTGAGCTGCAATTTATGATTTTAACTGAAATTGATTCTTAGGAGATTCACAAGCTTGTTTTGAAAACGTTGCCAGGTAAACTCATATCGTTTTCTAGGGAACATTCATTTTGTACTGTGCATTATGAGATATTCCAATAATTCACTAGAATATCTTCAGTCATGCTGGTTCTTTTTGAAAGCAGCAGTGAAAAACCTCTTGCAATTGAGAAACATAATTTTCCAGGCTGAATTCAACATTATATACCAATTTTATTCTCAGCTCACAAAATAAAGAAAATTCAAAGACAACGAGTTTTCAGTTGTTTCCAAGGTGAAGAAAGAGAGAGAAAAGAGGGAAGGAAGGAAGGGATTTAGTTTATTTTATTATAATTGAAGTCTTTGCAGTACATTTGTGCTTATATATGTATATGCCCTATGTTTCTAATAGTAACCTTAAATAAATTTATTTTTTTAAGAAACAAAGGAAAACAAAGAAACATTAGGTCTTTACGTATGTATCAAGAACCACATGTGTGTGAATTCAAGTTCTGTGATCACAGGTTGTAAACTCACTGATTTCAATTAGACCAAGCACAAAGGTTGTAGTTTCCCTTATATGTATGACTCATCAGCCTGGGGATTCTTTTAGAAGTACCATCCTTTATGCCATTCAGCCAGTAGGAGAAATGACAGCAAAAACAACAAATAATTCCCACCTTCACAGGACTTGGTCATATCTCCTGTTTGCTGTTTTATTTGGAATAAGGCCTAGTGCAGAAAGGGCCAAAGACCTATAAAAACCACAAATTTGTAGCAACCCCATCATAGTCCCATTATATCCCCCCCCCCCCAATGCTAAAAACCTGTGCTGGCAAACCCAGAACTGGTGGTAGGTTTTCCAGCAACAGCGATTGTATTTATCCTATGGATGGGGCTGCCCTTGTTGCTTTATCCACTTTGAATGTGTGGAGGCTGAAACTGACAACCACACATGTGTGGTGGTGGTGACACACACTTTTGAGTATTTGGCACTGTTTGAATACTTGGACATGCACATCACTAAAACACGGCAAGACATGGCCAGTATTATTTTTCTAACAAGCAAATACGGCAGTGGGGTGATATTCTACATTATGGTTTGCTAGTGATATTTCTGGCTGCCATCCAGAGACAATTGAAGATAGAGTTTCAGAATTGAAATAAAAGCACAGGCACTACAAGAAGAAGAATAGGAAAAACAACAGTCCCTGTTTTATAGCTGGGAAAAGCTGGGAAACTATTAGTGATCTGGGACCCAGATTTTGACTGGGAAACTGTAAGCAATCAAGATCTGAAAACTTTTGAAACTGTAGAATTCATTTACTTTTGTAACCTTTAAAACTGCTTTCACCCGTTTATATTCTTACTGAAGATAACACTTTTGTACCTTATCTACATATAGGCAATACAATTTTATTCTCGGTATTAATAAACAATTATTATTTTGCTCTTTATACGACTTGTCAGCCTTTGGGAGTAATTCCTTGGCAGCCTACAATGCTTGCATGGTCAGTGCTAGAAGCTTTATTGTATGCTGAGAGCCTCTGGTGTTCCCAGATACAATATGGACTAGAATGTATGGGCCTTTTTGCAGTTAACTGCAGTGAGATAGTATCCCGCTACAGTAAGTTGAAGGATGGTGGCTGGCATTCACAGTGCGAGTGCTAGCACTGTATCAGACTTAACACAGAGCATCTGCATTGCTATAGCAATGGCTGTGACAACTTTACACACTGGGCCATTGCTATGGCAATCGTGATGTGCCATACATATTTGCAGTTGCAGCTGCCCTGCCCCCACAAAGCAAATGCAGTGTCTGGGACTTTACTAATAGGTCTGCACATGATCTAGGCTGCTCTGCTCTGGGGCAGAAGGGGGCAGCATGGCATGTGGATACAGCATCCCAGAGCATGTGAGATTGCTGAAGTATGAAAAAGCCTTTACAAGACAGCATACATACCCTGAAGTGGTTGGACAATGCAGTAAAAATGAACATGACTGTGGGAATATGGGTAACCAGTTGCTTTCTGAAGTAGTAGAGGCTGTGATGGAGGAATAATGTAACAGTGACAAAATCTGATCTTCTGAACACCTCTCTAGCCTTAAATATATTTTTTGTTTTTGTTTTGAAGTTGTCCTACAAGGGAAGAAGGTTTCAGTTTTAAAAGTTAATAATATTGGTCCTGCTATTTTCTAGTTTTCCAATAAACCAGCAAGAACATACGCCCCAGAGGACTGCTGAGAAGACATTTTCTTAAGGAAAGTGTCTATGCAGCAGCTATTTCAGGATAGTAGGTGGGCCTCAAGGACCCAAACCAACTCTGGTATGGAACTCAAGGTCTTTATTAATGTTTCCATATTGGTCATGAAAATGTTATTCTCCACTATAGCATAGCCAGGATGATGTTATATCCCTTCCCACTGCCCACCTCCTGGTCTGTATGCAGACAAAGCAAAACAACCTTTTTTCTTAGTTCAAAGCACGACAGGAATATTGTATGTAGCTAAACCATCAGAAACCATTAACATAGATGTGAATGGTAATTACTCCCAAAGGCTGACAAGTCGTATAAAGAGCAAAATAATAATTGTTTATTAATATCACCCCACTGCCGTATTTGCTTGTTAGAAAAATAATACTGGCCATGTCTTGCCGTGTTTTAGTGATGTGCATGTCCAAGTATTCAAACAGTGCCAAATACTCAAAAGTGTGTGTCACCACCACCACACATGTGTGCTTGTCAGTTTCAGCCTCCACACATTCAAGGTGGATAAAGCGACAAGGGCAGCCCCATCCATAGGATAAATACAATCACTTTTGCTGGAAAACCTACCACCAGTTCTGGGTTTGCCAGCACAGGTTTTTAGCATTGGGTGGGGGGAATATAATGGGACTATGATGGGGTTGCTACAAATTTGTGGTTTTTATAGGTCTTTGGCCCTTTCTGCACTAGGCCTTATTCCAAATCATATCCTGGAATACAGGCCTGCCATTCACATGTTAGCATGCAGACAGCAGGTCCGTATTCCAGGATATAACCCAGAGGCCAATTCGCACTACGACCTCTGGTATGCGATTAGGACAGCTCTGGTGAAGATCGTACGCATGATTACTAGGCTGCTAAAGCCTAGAAGCATACCCACCCTCACCAGAGCTGTCCTAGTTGCACAAAATCATGCTCCACACCTATCTCAATGTTTACCCCTGACTTACCTGGAGTGTCTGGCAATGAGAGCATTTGCTCTTTGTCCAGCTTGCTGCGGAAGTCCCATGATGTGCTGGCTGGCAGGCCAATGTGGGGGTGGGGGGGGAGACCGATCTGACCTGGTGGTGGCCAGTGTAAGCATACCCAGTGCACATCATCACCTGGAGGGCACACCTGGAATGGCTGAGTGCCACCATCTCACTGCAGTGGTGGCCAGTGAGGACCTGCCCAGTGCACATCAGACAGCAGGTCTGTGCTGACCACTGTGGTGGCAAGAGGGTGGCACAGTATCAATGGAGGCATGCACCCTGGTCGATGACATGCACCAGGCAGGTCCCTGCTGGCCACTGCCGTAGCAAGAGTACAACACAGTGCCAATACAGGGGGTGGCAAGGCATGCCACCGCAACACATTGCTGGGTCAAATTGATCCCCCCCCTTGCATTGGCGTGCAAGCCAGCACATCATGGAATGTTTGATGCGGCCAGCAGTAGCCAATCACAGCACTGAGGAGGCAGGATTCCCAGTGCATGAGGTGCTGGTACTGGCCAATATGCTTTGGGTACAGGAGAAACATTCACAGTTCTGGCTGGTAAAGAGCATCCCTCCTGGCCAGAAATGCATATGGTCTTCCTGTACCCATAGTGTACCTGGAGAGATAACAAACCAAAAATCCAAACAGGATAGATGAACTTAACGAAACAGGCAACACAGAAGATCTATCACCAGAAGAAACCACGGCACTGATAAATTTATCAGTAAATTTATAGCTATTTTCATAATAAGGTCATGTATATTTTCATTTTTTGGTATCTGGACATTTCACCTGTTGTTTTACTCTAGAAGGACCATGGTTTCTTCTGGTGATAGATCTTTTGTGTTGCCCGTACTGTACCTGCCTTAGTGCACAGCAGCCTAATTGCCTAAATGCAAACAGGCCTCAGAATAAGACTCAGTGTAGGATGTGCTTTGGATGAATATGGTTTATTTTCAGTCCACAACAGCCTTTTACTCTGTCTCTCTACCTTATGTCCATTCATTTCCACACTAAGGGCATGTCCCCATAGGGGCTAAAACCAGAGTGGATTTGGATTCGGCATTGGGGGTTCCCATTAAAAACCCCAGTACTCTGAGTCTACTCCGGATTTTCCAGCCCTGTTCCCATGCCAGTTTTATTTCCATGGATTTTCTGGGGGAAATCCGGGGAAAGAAAACCCCTGTTTAAACAAGGGTTTTCTGGCTGACTCGGATTAAAGGAGGACAGCCGGCAGCCAGAATAAGTAAGCGAGGGGGTGAATGGAGGGGAGGCCGCCGCTCGGATGAGTCAGTATTGGGTGGAAGACAGGGGCCCGGGGGAAGATTCATTATCCTGCCCCCCACCAGGAAAGAAGAGAGCAGGTGAGTGAGTGAACGATCAGGGGGATGCGTGGCTGCCTTCCTTCCTTCCTTTTCCCTTCCCCCCTGCCTGATGCCCAACACCGCCACATCTGAGGGGCAGCCTCCCCTTCATGCACCCCTTCGCTCACTCACCCTGCTTGCCCTGGCTGCCAGCTGTCCTCCTTTACGCGGGGATGTTAGGAGAAGGAGGAGGCTGGCAGTGGCAGCGACTCACTGCGCCATGCTGCTGGCAAGTGTGCTTGTGTGCACCTGCGGGTTCTGTTTGGGAACAGCCTGATGTGCGCTTGGTGCTGTTCCTGGCCTCCAACCCTAACCCGCAGTAGAACCTGGATTACTCTGAATCAGAGTAATCTGGGTTTGCTCCGGTTTTGCTTTAGGTGGGAATACGGCCTAAGATTATCCATCTTATTCCAAAATCTGCACAAAAGTGTATATTTTAAATGCATGTTCCTTTTATTATAAAATGCATGTTTGAGGAACAGATTTTCATCTCCATTCATTTATTAGCTTATTTTTCTAAAACATACTGTACATTCTAATGTACTGTACTTTTGGAAACTAACTGTACTACAAAATGCAGAAAGTACAAATCCAAAGAATAATTATGCTCCAGTTCATGCATTAGTGCTGCAAGACTGCATCAAATTAGTGTTCACCAGAATCACAAGAATTAAATTCCGTATGTATGCTCGTGTATCTCAGTAGAAGCCTTGGCCTATTTAAAAGTCAACATCTGTTGGCAATGCATATTTATATCTTTCATCTAGTTCTTAAATGGGTTAATGTAGCAAAGAACTAAGTTAAAGTCAAATGAATTAAAACCTTGTATCATAAACCATAAGATATAATATGGCACCTACAAATGGCGTTTTACAGAGAAAAGGTCAGAGTAAAAATACTGTATTTTCTGGCGTATAAGACTACTTTTTAACCCAGGAAAATCTCAAAAAGTCAGGGGTCGTCTTATACGCCGGATGTCGTCTTCTTATACGGCGAGTATATCCCAAACTCTATATTTTAACTGGAAAGTTGGGGTCGTCTTATACACCCAGTCGTCTTATACGCCGGAAAATACGGTACAAGTCTTCTTAACACTAGATCTGTTGGGAACATCTACTGTTGCTGGGTCAGTGACTTCCAGTAACTGAGCTGATACCCCAGAGAAGGTTCTACATTGTGTTCTTATACCATAGAGAGCTCACTTAAGATAAAACGATGGCCCATGAACTAGGTATTTAATCAGAGACCCAGATCCAAAGGGTTTAGGTTTCAAACTATTGCCAAGACATTGAGGGTGCTTCCACACATGCCCTTAAATACACATTAAGGACACATGTGGAAAACTGCATCTGCACAGCAACACCCATTAAGTACACTTTGGGTAATCCGCGTCCGCACAGCGGCACCCATTAAGCACAGAATGGGAAAGCCACGTCTGTACAGCGGAACTTTCGGGAAACCACATCCGCCCAGTAGCACCCATTAGAGACAGATTGGAGAAACCGCGTCTGCACCTATCTGTCTCTAATGGGTGTTTCCAGGTGCTAAAACTGGTTTCCCGGAAGACCACATAAAAGGTCATCTTAATGGCTGTTTTCGCTGTGAAAACGCATCCATTTAGGACTCGTCCGCACAATGAAAAGGGTCCCTAACTGGGTCCTCCCCCGGCCTGCCATGATTGGCTCTGACAGAGCCAAGCATGGCGAGCCGTGGGCCTCCAATTTTGCGGCTTGTCCTCGCCCCAGAATCAGCGGCTCTCCGCTTCTGGAGCCAGGAGGAGCTTCATCAAAACCCACCCTAGACCACCCTGGGGAGAGCATGAGCGATCCCCTCCTTACCTCTTCGCAGTCACCCTGATTCTGGCCGCGAGGTCCCAGGAGGCTCCACGCCCGCGTCCTGTGTGCCTCCTGACTGGCCAGGACAGCAAGTCTGCGCAGAGAGCCTCCTGATGGCAGGCACTGCCAGGCACTGCCCTGGCCAGTCAGGAGGGGCGCAGGACACGGGTGCGGAGCTTCCTGGGATCTTGCGGCCAGAATCGGGGTAACTGTGAAGAGGTAAGGAGGGGATCACTCACGCTCTCCCTAGGGTGGGCTAGGGTAGGCTTCGGTGAAGCTCCCCCTGGCTCCAGAAGTGGCGATCCGCCACTTCTGGGGTGAGGGCGAGCCGTGAAATCTGAGGCCCCTGGCTTGCCATGCTCGGCTCTGGCGGAGCCAATCATGGCAGGCTGGGGGAGGGCCTCAAATCCAGGTCTAAATCATCCTTTTGCCACCTGTGCAGATGGAAGGGGTGTTGGTAGATCTGTATCTATTAGATACGAATCTACCTCCTGAAATCTGGATCTACACTGCATCCGGATTTAGTAAATCCAGATCTACTCTAAAACAGATTTACTAAATCCAGATGTAGTAGATCCAGATTTCAACTGGTAAGTGCGGAAGCACCCTGAATTAGTGCAGAAGCACACACAATACTGAGAATTGGTTCAATGTGTGTCACGTGTATGCCCTACATGTGAGAGGCTGTTACCTGTGGCTGCCGCTTCTGAGCGTGTGCAGGGCTGGGACATGGGTCAGCTAGCAGTTCTCTGCCACATCTGCAGCACGTTTGGGGCTATATAGGTATGCTGTTTGTTGGGCCAGAGCTGAGACAAGGGGCTTGGAGCTGCCACAGAAGTTACTGTAATTGTGAGCAAACGCTGCTTGCCTCTTAGTGGCTCCTAGATATTAATAGAATGTTGCTGCAAAGAAACCTCTCTCACAACAATGAAGCCCATCCAGGCCACTTCTCAGGGAACCAGAAATGTGGCCAGAAGTTGACCACTTCTGAATCTTCAGTTTCTTTAAATGTCCAGGATTATCAGTAAATTGCTTCTTTGCTAGGTGTGGTGGCTGGTAACTGGTAGAAGCACAACCCCCTGGGCATCCTATCATTGGGGCACCGAGATCCTATGCTGTTTGGGAACATCTTAGCTGTCCTTGTGGGTGCAGCCATATAGCACTAAGAATCATCTGCATAATGATAACACTCTGCTCCAGATGACTTATCCCAGCAGCTTCCTAGAGATGTTAAACAGTAGAAATGACAGAGGGAAGAGCAGAAGTGCTAGCAAGTAAAATCCTGTCATTATATTGTGAAGGAGAAGAAGATCAGTGATCTGAAAGCTCTTGTGTAAAAGGAATGGAGTGCCTTTAGAAACACATTTTTAAATTAATAATTTCCCACTATGCTGAGGATGACAAAATGGATGTCTTCTAAGCATTGTTGGATTTTAACCTTCCTCACATTCATCCTCCACAACTAATGGTGGGGAAGAACTAGACGCCATGATTTAGCAATACTTAGAGAGCACCATCTTAGCTTTCTTTGGTGAGAATAAGGAGGGGGAGGAGGAGAGTTGGCTTTTGTACTCCACTTTTCTCATCCATTTTAGAGGACTCAAAGTAGCTGACAATGCTTTGTGTTCTTCTCTCCAGAACAGACACGCTGTTAAGTAGGTGGGGCTGTGAGAGCTCAAAAAGAGAGCTGTGACTAGCCCAAGGTCACCCAGCCTGCTTCATGGAGGAGTGCAGAATCAAATCCTGTGACTAGGAGATATGAGTCCAGCACTCTTAACCACAAGACCAAACTGGCTCAACATTAAGGAATTAAAATGTAGTGTCAGAATCAGCCTAGCTTTCTAAAGTAGACCATCCCTTCTCTTTTTAAGAACAATATTGAAATACTGCCCAAGTTAATGGTTTGATTGCTAAGAAATACATGTATGTCATATAGTAATCATAAAGGATGACCAAGATAAATGATGTTATTTTACTGTGTTAAGATAAATATTTATTTCAAATGTTGAAAGCCTCAGTAGTGTTATGATGGATAAGGTCTTAGAAAATAACCACATTTATTATAAATCAGTGACATATTACAATGGTGTTCAGCTGTTGGCAAAATAATCCAAGTAACAGAAGATCATAACATTTTACGATCGACAAAGGAACAAGCTGGCTTGGCAAGAACAAAACTGGAAAAGTGAGATCTAGTATGTTAAAGCATTCCTGCAAGAAGTGGTCCAAATAGCCAAGTCAAGTAATTTAGTTTGGCAAAATCTTTTCATGAGTCTGCAATAAAAAAGGTTGGATCACCTGGAAACATACTTCACCATAACCTGCCACTCCGAGTTTGAGTAGCCTTCCCCAAAGATGGCTACTCTATGCATTCTGAATTTTACCCAGAAGTAAATGGCATCATTTTTAGTGAAGCTGTACCTCCTGTGTTTTTTCTCTGGAACAGTGCCATTTTTGTAGCTGCCATTACCTTTAATTTCAGTTCCTCTTGGTTTATTTGCTCTCTCCCACCCTTAGTCCCAATGGATACCAGCTGTCATTGTCCCTTCATGTTGAACCAGTACCCTGACCGGGAGGGGGGGTTCGGTTCCACTAGCACTAACCACCCATGAAGAAGAAGAAGAAGAAGAAGAAGAAGAAGAAGAAGAAGAAGAAGAAGAAGAAGAAGAAGAAGAAGAAGAAGAAGAAGAAGAAGAAGAAGAAGAAGAAGAAGAAGAAGAAGAAGAAGAAGAAGAAGAAGAAGAAGAAGAAGAAGAAGAAGAAGAAGAAGAAGAAGAAGAAGAAGTTCCCACTGCAATCATGCCTAGCACCCATTGCTATTGGTTCTACACTGCCCATGGAGAAGCATTGAATCCTTGCCAAGATCCGGATCTTCTAGGACCAGATTCGTTGAAGACCCAGGGTGTTTCTGCACTGGCCGCTGAGAAACAGATTAAAGAAAATCCATTTTCCAGCGAGCCTGGCAGCCAGATCTTCTGGGTGCTGTGTGGAGGCTGCAGCACCCATTCCCCAAGGCAGCTGGCCTCCTGCACCGCTACACCGCCCCCGGAGCCGTGGGCCTGAGCATTCAGCTGCCAGTCACGGCGCATTTCCACTGGCGCACGGCACACGGGGGAGGGGCTCCGGAGGCAGACTGGCCTGCTTCCACCCTTCCCAAGATGGCAGCCACCAGCACATCCATCCCCTCGCCTCTCCATGTGCAGAAGCATCCTGCTTCCAAACGGATCAAGGCGAGGGACCGGATTGAAGACCTAATTTTCCAGGTCTTCACGTAGGCTGGATTTTTGGTGGCAAGACCCTATTAGGGTCAGATCTTGTGCACCAGTGTGCAGAAGTGGCCGCCTCGAAGGGTCCCGGATCCATCCTCCAGTGTAGAAGTGTCTCTAGTGTATCTTAAATGTGTGTTTAAATGGGTTTCCACGGCCAGTGCAGAAACACTCCCAATTTCTTAGATCCGGATCTTCCTAGATCCGGATTAAGGGAGGTAAGTAGAACCCCTCCCCAGTATACTTCTTGTTACAGCTTTACTGTCTCAGATATACTCTGGCTTTCAAAACCAGTTTATTGAGCTTATGCTTAGATTCCTTTTCATAAGTTGATAGGCCATAATTAATGAAGGCCTAAGAGAAAAATATGGGGAGCAAAGGTTTTGGAGGACTCCTCCATTTTCCTTGGACAAGTTTCATTTGGGACTGGGCTGCCATCTCTACCTTGTCTTTGATAAATTTTATGATGCTGTGTGTGAAGTAGCAGCCTTGATCTGCTTAAGGGATTAAACAAATTTCATGGAGGACAGATGCATCATTAGCTGCTAGAACGGGTGCCTAAATACTCCAGGTTGGAGAGACAGGCAGGATTCTTCTAAAAACCATTTGCAAGAATCCAAGAGCAGGTGAAGGTTTTGCTGTTATCTTCTGCTTGAGAATGACCAGAAGCAATTGGGGTGTGGCCTGATCCAGCAGTTCTCTTATGTTCTTATGCTTCATATTTAATTAGATGATTGAACAACCTTCTTGCTGATATAGAAATGATGGATACTCTCCTTATTTGGACAGGGCAAAGTATTTCTAATAAAGAATTCTTGCCACTCTCATCAGTATGTAATTCTCACTATAGAGTTATTCTAGAAGGAACATGACAATATGGTAGGAAATTATAGTAGTATAGAAGACTACCTTTCCCTACATAAACGGTTACCAAAGTGTGATGCCAAACTCTTTGAACAGAGTCCTGGAGGCTGAAGATTCTGTGTAAATTAACTCTTAAATGGATGTGACATGTATGCATGAAAGGTTTTTACCAGTTCTGTGGAAAACAATGGTCTTTAAGCACAGTAGAACTCAGTCCCTTTTCCCCTGTCGCATAAACATCCTTTTGGAGGTCATAACCTTGTGTAAATTACATTGGCAGATGCTACATTGAAGATTCAGACATGCAAATTATGGTTCAAGACTGGCAAGGCTGAGAGGTACTGGCAAGATCTGCTTATATTCACTTTTTTCTCAGAACAGCTGATATTACTTAGCTCTGGTCTCATTATGGTTAGACAACTGCAATGCACTATATATGAGGCTGACCTTGAAAAGCATTCAGAAGTTTTAGATGGTGTGGATTGTAGTTGCCAGAATTCTCCATGGGGCTCCAAGATTGGGACATATTGCATTGGCTGCCCACCTGCTTCCAGATTCAACTAAAGGTCCTAGTTATGACTTTTAAAATCCTATATGACTTGGATCCTAAGCACTTAAAGGACTGCCCTGTTTCTTGACTAGTACTGCTTGCCCCATGAGTTCAACACAAGGAGCCCTACTCTGTGTTCCATCGTCAAAGGATGCTTGGCTTATGACCACATGGGATAGGACCTTCTCGGGAGCTGCTCCCCTGCTTTGGAAAGCCCACACGTAATAATCAAGGGGCCTGTTCACACTAGGCTGTATTCTGGAATAGGGGCCTGCTGTCCACATCCTAGTGCAGGCTATGCCAGGCCCCAGATGAGGCCTGCAAGAGTCTATATTAGCATACAGACAACAGATCCCTGTCCTGAGATATATTCCAAAATATGGCCAAGTGCAAACAGGCCTTTTGGAGAAACATATCTCCTGGAAAGACTTCTCCTGCTCCTGAGTGCAGTTATTTTTAATTTTAAACTGTTTTATTGAATTTTAAATCTTTGTTTTAATTGTGTTTTTTCATGCATTTTTAGGAAAGGTTTTATTGCTGTAATACAGTTCTTTGTCCTTGTCTTTTGCTGTGAGCTGCCCTGCAGCCTATGGGTGATAGATAAATAAAATAAATAAATTCCTCTGCAAGTTTGCAGCCTTACATTCTCCCTTTGAACCAAGCTTGTGGCAAGATGGCCCTCCAAATTTTGCAGAACTATAATTCCCATCAAACTGGGAACTCAGTAGCCGCTGGACAATTGTAGTTTGACTGCTTATGTGTAGAACTGCCCTGCAAATCGAAGAAAACAGATTAATTAATAGTGTTCTGGCACCATTAAGCTCTGACCAGATGACATTAAAACATCTAGGCCCAGTTCCCATTGGCATTTTAAAAAAGTTTAGAAGCAGTTTGGATCCTCTTCATCCCTATTCCCAATCAGTTTCAGGGGTATTTTGAGGATTATTTGGCTAAAAAATGGAATAAATAAACACCTGTCTTTTCAGGGGTTTTTTTTCTGTTTTTGCTTTTAAAATGCTTCTTCCTTATTGCTGTGGGAACGCTACAGCAGTATTTGGGCAAATACATCATGAAACAAGTGGGCTAGTACCTGCACAGGGACCAGCCCCTTGCCAGATTTGTTAAAGCACCAGATCCATATTCAGCAGAGAAGTAACAATTCAGCCTGATAAGATGTAGCAATTCACCCACTCCACACTTCACACTGATAACAAAGTTTCATTTTTCACTTCCCCTCGCTTTCTCCTTGCCAGGAAACACACACTGGAGCCACCTCTTTTGCCTTGCTGAGCCTTGGGAAGGAGAGAAGAACCTC
The DNA here is from genome assembly GCA_023333525.1 of Aspidoscelis tigris stejnegeri. Lineage (NCBI taxonomy): Eukaryota > Metazoa > Chordata > Lepidosauria > Squamata > Teiidae > Aspidoscelis > Aspidoscelis tigris. The sequence continues at coordinate 103,101,226 of JALMGA010000001.1, forward strand.
CCCTCATGCCCCACCAGTGACTGAGCACGTGTGCGTGCAGCCAGCCAGGCAGGCGGGCACACAGCTCTCTCTCTGCTGCCCCTTTTTCACTTCTCTGCATTTGTGGAAAAGTGAAAAAGCACCAGTCCTGAGTTTACGTGTGTGTGTGTATACCAGCTGGTGCTGCTGGCGATGGGGAGGGGAGGAAAGTGAAGGGGAGGAAGGGGTGTGTGTGTTTGTGTGTGCGTGTGTATATGCAGGACTGGAAGGACGTCTTTTGCAAAAGCATGAGGGGAGGGGAGAGGAGAGGAAAGGAGAGGGGGGAGCTGCAATTCCCCACGCTCTGCCACATCATTGCAGGATCCAATTGGCAGGCAGGGGTTGGGGCCCCAGCTGGCAAGAGGGGAGAAGAAAAGATTCCCTTTCCCTAATGCGATTCTGAACCATTTTGGGTGGGTACAGCAGAGGGATTGATAGCAATTTAAAGCAATTTAAAGCCACTGAAGTGGGGACTGCCAGAATCTGTGTTTGAATTGTTTTGTTTGTTTGTTTGTTTGTTTCATTTATAAACCGTCTTAAGAGGCATGAGTGGAAACAGGGCCCTAGACTTTTATTTAGCAGGGTGGTGTGGAGGCAGACAGAGATTTTGACTCTACCTTCTAAGTTCTATTCATATCTGAAGTTTTAATTTATAACTGCTTGTGCCTAGATCTGCCAAACCTTTTTTAAAAAGCTATAAGGATCTTACATATGAAGGGGAGGTTAGAAATATGTTCTTCTCTTTAACCTGCATCCACTTCCCCATGTGCCTGAGCTTAACTAAAAATATATGGTCTTGCTAGGCTTTAAAAACAGCACCTGAAGTTTAGTTCCTAATGCTTGATCATTTGCAGAAGAGGGTTGATCTATTGCTAACTACTAAATAAAGGCCTGATCAGTTTCATCTGATGTTGTCCAACAGAAGGCCACGCAATTACTCATATTATATCAGTCTCTACAGATCCTGTTGTTCTGTGTAGCCTAGTATTTATGCACCACCTAGTGGCATTTTTGTTGTTCCTTGGCTGTTTTTAATACCAAAGGATCATGATTATAAGAGCAAGGACTTCGATTGCATACCTGTTTTTAGTGCTTTACAAAACCAAACATTCCACGCCAACTTCCTGTAAGACTGTAGCTTCCCAGGTAAGCTCTGCTTTACAGAAAGCTTCTCTTTTGAAGGTAAATTTTAAAATTGCATCCTTTCAGACTGTGAAGCTATGGGTTGAAACCCCAGCTAGAGAATCGACAAAATAGCTGCTAGTTTGCTCAGAATGCTGGGAGGTTGATAGATAATAACTTAGGACATCTCCAGATGGCCAGAGGCACTCATGGACTTTTAGCTCTGTCTGCTGACTCCTTTTGTTATAATACTTGCAAATACCCAAAAGCCAGCCAAGGACCCACTTTCATTTGTTTGTTTGTTGTGCACTTGGTATTTGCCAGAGCAAAGATAATAAAAGGAGCCAGCATAAAGAGGAAAGTGATCACTATAAATAGCAATATTATGGGATATCCATCCATCCATCCATCCATCCATCCATCCCACCCTGTTCTCAAAGCCCTCAGGGCGAGTTACAAGTAAATCACCCAAAAACACATTTTAAAAGCCCTTGAATAAGCAGCTCTCACTCCTGTTTTTGCTGCTAACTTGCTTTATCTTTTTTGCTTTGGGAACAGTACCACAGTATTGGAGGGGAGACTGCATCTTTAGGGTTGTCCCCCCCCCCCGATAGCCTTCTGTCCAATGTCCGTTGCTGTTGTGGGTGTATCATTAAATGGGTGGGGTTTCACTCTTAGTAGGGCAGCCCCTTGCGATCCTTCCCAGGAAGCAGAGAGAACTTGCATCACCACCACCACCCCAAAAAAGCATCACACCGACCCACCACTGGCTGATCGTGACACACAGCCTTCAGGATGCAATTGAGAAAATACACAGCTTTCTCATGTATGAGGGAAGCCCCTATGCTGGCTTCCAAAAATAACACTACATTATGCATGGGGGGGGGACTGTGGGGGGGATGAGAAGTGAGAAGGTGATGGGTGGGTGTGAGAGGAAAGATAGCTTGACTGGCTCCTTTTTTACCTGCATGAACCAACCTACACACACAGTTGGAAACTAGCCTTTGCCTAGACATCCAGGATCCATTTAGACATCGGAAGTGCACAAAGCATTTTAAAGAGAGAGAGCAAGAGAAAAATCACCCCCCTAAGCCTAGATCTAGCCCATGTTTCACGCCCGGCAGTGGGGCACATTACAATTGATAAAGTTATCTCTCACACACCACTGAGCGCAAAGCATGGGCTAGATCTAGGCTTAGGGAGGTGATTTTGCACAAGACCAAAGCATCATGGAACTGATCCCCGTGGTCATGGGGGATCACTAGTCTGAAATTACAGAGTTGCACAAAAGAGACTGGGTATGTGATCAAAGGATGGAGCTGGATGGCCACGTCATCATGTTAACTGCAGGAGCAAACCCAATCAAGAGAGAGGGGTAGGAACCCTGACTGGAAAAGGGGAGGAAAAGATATGCTTTCCCCAATGTGTTTTTGGAACATTTTCAGTGGGAACAGCAAGAATCAAGGTTGACCGCGATTTATAATTTTTAAAAATGGGAATGGGCAGAATGTGCGTTCGCATCAGATTTAGGTTAATTTCATACTTTAAAAGTCAAGTGGGAATGTGCCCTTTGTGTGCTGCAAACTTGCAGAGGGATTTATTTACTTTTAAAATATGATACAATCCATTTACATGATACCTCCTCACATCAGCTTATTAAAGAGAATTGTACATTTATTTGCTACCTAAGGTTTCATCTTTAGCCCCCAAAAGGCCCAACTTAGGGATGAAATCCTACAATCCTTTTGAAGGATGGGAGGCATGGTGAGTCATACTGTGGATTCCACTCTCATAACAAAAGTTCCACAGCTTGAAGTTTGCACCCAAGGTAATTCAGCAAAGAACAGGAAATGGCTGCGAGAGTTTGCCATTTTCTACTTGCCACTTAATCATGCAGGGCAGAAAATGGCCAAGAAAGTGACCAAGCAAGTTGACCCTGATTCCCTTCTCTCTCCGAGTGAGAAGTGAAGAGTGTGGCAAGTGGTCATATATAATCCAGATCAGAGGGACCCTGATCAAGATTACAAATAGTTCTCAACATTGAGAACAATGAATGTACCATCATGCCTCCATTTTCTAGACTATCACAGGACCCATTTTGTCAGCACCCCAAAGCACGCCACCAAAATGAATTCCCGGGGAGGCTCCCAAACTAGGAATTTCTGTCCTAGCCCTTTGGAGGTCTCAGAGCTCAGGCCAATAGCTCCTTCAGTCTGGACCAGAATCCTGTGATGTGGACCAGCAGGTCTCCCTGGCCCAGAGCCACCAGACATGGGAAGAGCAGGAAGATCCTCAGAGACTGCCAAGCCAGTTTTATAGTTTTCTATAAAGCTTGGGAAGGCACTCAATTTTATTTTGAATTTGGGTAACAAAGATGAGAGAGTGTACCACCCAGTTTCCCCTATCAGTGAAACCATCCCTTGGTTCACATAAAAAGAATATGGCTGACCCACTTTTCTTCCTGCTCACTCAGCAGGCTCAGGACTTCCTTCTCTGCACTAAAATTCCATTGAGAAGACTCTGACATGATGCAAGACCTCTTAATGGTTCCCATCCATTCTTGCATTTAATGACATGTGAGAGACACCAAGGAAGGCTGACATTTCCCCACCCAGGGCCCACAAAGTATGTCATCCTTTCCACACATGCTTAAAGATTTTGATTTGCATCACAGCATTTTAATGAGCTAATAGTCAAAATAGCCCTCTATAATTATGTTAGAATAATCCAGCATTTAGATTATTCAAGCATAATTACAGGAGGATGATATAAACTATACATCATCTGGAGTTCTCAGTTTCTCTAACGCACAGATGTCTGAAGAAATGAATTAATAATAATGTCAGGCTGTAAAATATATAGCCAGTGCCCTTTACAGCAGTTGAGAATATGACGACAGCATCTATTTTTTTCCTACACAACGTCTTCCAGCTAGCTATGATTATTTCTTGACATGCAAGAGATAATAGATAACATCAAAAATAATAGAAAGAAAATGACATTGGCTCCTCAGTATTCAGATTTTTGTGGAAATGTCTTCCATTGTCTTTATCTCCCTGATTTCCCCTTGAAACCTGGAACTTATAAATCCATATTTAGATACAGGGAAAAAAGAACAGAATAGATAGAATTGGTTAAACTATTCCTTATTGGACTTATTCATAAAGCTTATATTTTATATTTTATGGTCCAAATTAATCATATGTGTGTGTGTGTGTGCGCGCGCACGCATGTGCCCTAGAGCATATACAATACAAATAGTCTCTGTTGAGAATGAAACAAACAGAGCAACAATATGGTGGTCATCCAGCAAAGTAATGGCTAATGGGAGATTTTACTGAATGAGCCAGTTTGGTCTAGTGGTTAGGGAGCCAGACTCTTATCGGGAATAATGGGTTCGATTCCGCCCTCCCCCATGAAGCCAGCTGGGTGACCTTGGGCTAGTCACAGCTCTCTTCTGAGCTCTCACAGCCTCACCTACCTCACAGGCAGCCTGTTCCCATTACAAACTTAAAACAGTTTGGAAATGGTTTCGATCCTTACAGTCCCCACGTCAGGTTGGCTTAATGTCGCTATCCAGATAAGCAACCTGAATCCTTGGCTCTGGGAAACCTGGGGGAGGTAGTTTCTGACTACCTCGATCGTGGCTGCAGTCCTGAGACCACAGCGATACGTGGTTACAACCCAAATGGGCTGCAACGATCGTGGTACCAGTAGACTGGTACGATCACCGGGTGTTACGACAGTATTCCCTTATAAGCCACCGGCAAGCCTATAAGGGATCACCATGTGCTCTTATGGTGATTTAAAGACAGAGAGCACAGGAGAAAGAAGTTAGGCAGGAGACAAGATGGGCTGGAAAAAAGAGAGAGTTTATTTCTGTCCAAGCTTTTTATATCCCCCACCAGAAGGCGGGGAAGGAAGTGACCTCAAGAGAAAATCCAAGTATGTGATAGGTGGAGTCCATCAGCTGGGCAGGTCAGAAGTCCTTCTGAGGTCATATCCTGTGGCAGGCAGGAAGAGAACAGGCTGTACTCTATGTGCAGCATGTGGCCATCCTCCATTAAGCCCTCAGGCTACGTCCAGCACCCTGCTGTGCTGGGTGTATACTGCAAGCTTCTGTACACAATCCTTTTACCCTGAGGCTAGAGAAGCTGGTGGATGAAACCTGGGCAAGTTTGCAATTGCTACATACCATCTTTCTGTTTTATATAAAATTTGAAAATGTTTACATATGACAATAAGGTGTATGGCATATTAACATAATTACAGTAATGACACATCAAAACAATGACCACAGCAACAAATGAAGACAATGAATGTAGCAAGGAACAAAAATTGCACTCAATATGCGCGCCTCACACCCATGCACACACACACAACACATTTGGTGGCCACCAATGAAAGGAAACTTATAAACGTCTATAATATCTTTCTTTCTTAACTACCTACAAGCCGGCTTGAACTAATTCTAACTACCTAAAATTTAAAACTGTACAAATAAGTTAGACAAAACCATCTCTATATGGTTGTGTGAATGTCATGTGTAGAAGGACAAAGGAGAGAGGGTAGAAGGTTCCTGGATGCTGTGGGAGATATGACAGACAAGGTTAACATGTAACAGCAAAATAAAATATCAAAATTTAACTGGGATAAATCTGGTAGCCAAAAGATCAGAGAGTTCTATAGATTGAACTTCCATCAGAGACTTAGATGGAGTTTTGAGCAAGGTAAGGTTTGCACCATGGTCAGTCAGGAAAGAGAGAGAGGATAGAAAGTGAAAGGACTTCGAGGCCAAGTGTTTCTTCCAGGGCTGGATGTAGCTCTTCCTGTTAAGATAGCAATTAGTGCCTTTAGAGAGGCTAGTAGGTAAAGTTCAAAGGTTTTCTTACCACCAAGATGGAAGTAGCTAGAAACTAAAGGATAGGAGACATACATCAAGAATAATAGCTTGTTCAGAACTAGAGAGAAGCTTGAGTTGAGTTTAGTAGCAGTGTTTAGGGGTTATTGCAGTGACTTCGCAGACTGGCACTTATAAGATTCCTGAGTAATTTCTGGGCATGTGCCTTTTGAGGTTCCCCAAAGGTGTCACTGTCAGCTGTTCAGCCAGGTTACAGACTCAAGGTTACCATAGGTAAGTTTAGAATTGGTGAGATTAGTCAAGAGATATAAAAGGATAGAAAAAGAGATTAAATTTTGAGTGAGGAGCATGTTGGTTGGTTCTTCTCCAAGGATGCAGGCAAGAGGTGCTCGTAGATTCTCTAGTGAGCTGGTCTGCCACTGCCTATCCAAAATGTCTCTCAATGAGGGAATTTTGAAATAGGAGTGTTTTGACACTGGATACGATGTTTCTCTTTATCCCTCCTTCTTGATTAATAGATTTAAATGTTTTTCAAAAATGTTCTTTCGGCTAAGATGAGCTTGCGTCTGCAGAATGGGCAGGAATTCCAGGGGTTGACTCAGTGTCCCATTATTGCAAAAGTCCAAAAGTTTTTTAAATCAGCTAGGCTGGGCTGTAGTCTATCTTGCTTCTCTGTGTTCTCCTTTGATGGCGAAGCTTAGCAGAGGCAGAGGATGGCTGGCACAGTGTTTCGCAGTGGTCCTCTCTGTATCATTGATCATGGGAGTAGTCAGAGGTATGGAGAAAGGAATGCGTGCTGCTCTGGGCAGGAAGTTGTGCCCATCTGTCAGAGCTGGCATGGCTGTACATCTCCAGAGTTAGCTCTTTGAGGAAAATGATGTATAGGAGCACAGTGTGGATAGGATCACATGTTGTTTCACATTACACTAGGGCAATGGAAAATTGCTTACATGGTACCTTGGTGCTCTGCTGGAGGAATACATGATTTGCGATGGAGTAGGCTGGCACATCCTTCTGGGGTCTGCCTTCTGGTTTCCTTTGTTGAAAGGTCTTGGCAGATTGCTGTAGCTTCCAAGGCGTGCAGCAAGGAATCCTTGTCTTAATGCATGAATTGGAGCGCTGGCATTGTTGTTCTCTTCTGTCCTTTTGACCAGGATCTTGGAGCTAGGCTGCTGGTTGATGATTCATGCTGCTGAGGCTTTGTCCTCCATGAAATGCACCAGGATGCATTCAGGATACTGCTTCCTGAACTGAAGGGCTGGAAAGGCTGGCAGAAAGTCGCAGTCAACCAGCATCTCTGGGTATAATGGCTGTTTAAAGGCAAATTTTCCTGTCTGCAGGCTGGAGAGATGCAGGGGAAATAGTCCTTTGAATTCACAATCATTAGCTGGTAAGAGCTGGGAAGGAGACTCAGAGAAGGTAGATCACTGCTCGTAGATTTAGCTTAAATCTGTGACTCAGTAAACAAGGGAATTGTGAATTGTCTCCTCTTAGCATCCCAAATAAGCCTTAATCAAAGATAAAAATGTTGCAAGAAAAAAAACTGTTTTAAAAGCAAAAGGGACATATCTAAATTAGAAAAAGAAAAGGTGCATTCTAAAGACTTGCCAGTAGAGGTCCCAAAAAGAGAAATGTTCTCTTGAGCATGTGCAGAGTTCCAATAGAAAAATAAGAAAAATGCATTTCCTGAAGTGTGCGGGTATGAAGAGAGTTCAAAGCCATTCTCCCTTTTGCTACGGCAAGGCAATTAAACTGAGAATGAATATAACAATTTAAAAATCTTGACAAACAATATAAAACAAAACAAAAAACAAGGCTTGCCTTTTTTAGGTCCCCTCTTTCTCGCTGCAGAGAGGGTAACCAACAATATAGAAATGCAAATGTGCTGGTGGGTACAGCCAGACCAGAAAAACAGGTTTCAGGAGGGGGCTAGATCAGCATTGTTACAAAGACAAAAAGAATAATTAAGAACAATCAATATGCTCTGTGGCAAAAATCTTAAAATTTAGAAAAAAAAGATAGTTCTTTTCTGCGGCCCTGGAGGAGGTTGGGCCGGGTGGGGGGAAGGTGATCCTGCAAAATGCTAGCCCGCAAAGGGCATAAATCTGGTTGCAAGCAGCAGGTTCTTAGCTGGGAATTTCAAGCTGGGATACAAGAGGGATCAATGGTGGAAGCATCGCAAGTCACTTACAAGTTGTTTCTCAGTCCAGCGCAGGATATTCCGCGGTGCCCGCCTGTCCAGGTGTTTTGGAACTGCAAACTACAGCAGTTCTGAGTAGCTTCTTCCAGGGCTAGTGAATAGCTGATACAAAGTTCAAAGGGTTGATTCTCTACTGTCTGGCGACGCTGTGGTTGGCAAATGCTAATGAGGCTTGGTTGCAGCTTAAAATTGTCTCAAGTAGAAAAACATGGTTATTCTCTGTGATGCAAGAAGGTTAGGCCAGGAAGTGGGTAGAATAGAGTTATAGCAAAAACAAAAGAGGCAGGATTTTTAATATGATAGATCAATTCTGATCTGAGAGAAACTCGGATGGGGACGGTTTGAGGAAAAAAATTGCTGCGCTCAAAAAGCTGGGAAGCAGCAGTAAGGATGAATCCAAAAATGCATGCAGAAATTAAAAATCAAAAATACTATTTCTTTCGCCCATTGAAATGGTTTCTTGCAATGCGGGCCTGCGGTGTAATGCTCTTCAGAGAGAGCGTGAAGTTTAAATTGCTTTTTTCCAGACCCTGGGAGATTTGGGCGCAGGGTATGTGGAATCATTGCATTTATAGCAGTCTTTCTTGTTGGCAAAAGGTCTGAGAGGTAAAATTTTACCCTTGGGAGCTTGATTTCCCGGCCTTACAACAGATTGGGAAGAGAGGGGCCCCATTTTTCCAGGACTGATTGAGGATGGCGCTGGATCTAGTTCTTGCTGCAAGGCAGGAGAGGCTTCCACTGATTCCAAGCCTAGGTCACTCAGGTGGTTACAGGCAGCTGTAGAATCTGGAATTATACCTTCATCTGGAGCAGCCATGTAGCAGTTGGGGGACATAGTGTCCATAAGGTCTCCTAGAGAGTCATCAGAGACTGGGTTGCATGCAGGAGATAGAAGAGGAGACTGAGACTCTGGTAAATTGCTGCTAGAGAGCGCTGGAGAGATAGGTGTATGCAGGGCATCAGGAAGAGAGTGGCCAGTTTTCTCTCTTTGCTTTGCATGTGCTTCTAATCTTAAGGCAATTCCGCACAGTTGCAAGGCTGGCATTATTTCCGGTTTTTGGGAAGGATGTGTCCAGAACTGGTGTTCTAAAACTTCCCATGTGGCGAGGTCTAAGTTTTTCTGAGGCAGTTCTGGCCATCGTTTTGCAATAGCCTTGGCTAGCTTAATCTGGACAGATAAGGGTATATTCATTTCATGTCTTAGCAACAGCGAGTTTATATTTTGCTGAAGACAGGCAGTTTTACTTTTCTGGTTTCCCATTTGCGATGGAACGATTAGAAGAAAAGGGAAGATATAGAAAAATGATACTGCACCGATTTGCGGGGAATTTCCGTGTCGTTCCTTCCACGGGATGCAGCACCACGCCACCTCTCCGCTGGCTCAGACGTGGATTTTTTCACTGGTATTTCCGCCCCTTCGATCCTCAAGATGCTGTTCGTTGGTTCGAAGCCCCGAGTTGGGCGCCAGTTGTCGCTATCCAGATAAGCAACCTGAATCCTTGGCTCTGGGAAACCTGGGGGAGGTAGTTTCTGACTACCTCGATCGTGGCTGCAGTCCTGAGACCACAGCGATACGTGGTTACAACCCAAATGGGCTGCAACGATCGTGGTACCAGTAGACTGGTACGATCACCGGGTGTTACGACAGTATTCCCTTATAAGCCACCGGCAAGCCTATAAGGGATCACCATGTGCTCTTATGGTGATTTAAAGACAGAGAGCACAGGAGAAAGAAGTTAGGCAGGAGACAAGATGGGCTGGAAAAAAGAGAGAGTTTATTTCTGTCCAAGCTTTTTATATCCCCCACCAGAAGGCGGGGAAGGAAGTGACCTCAAGAGAAAATCCAAGTATGTGATAGGTGGAGTCCATCAGCTGGGCAGGTCAGAAGTCCTTCTGAGGTCATATCCTGTGGCAGGCAGGAAGAGAACAGGCTGTACTCTATGTGCAGCATGTGGCCATCCTCCATTAAGCCCTCAGGCTACGTCCAGCACCCTGCTGTGCTGGGTGTATACTGCAAGCTTCTGTACACAATCCTTTTACCCTGAGGCTAGAGAAGCTGGTGGATGAAACCTGGGCAAGTTTGCAATTGCTACAGCTTAACACGCTTTCCACGAGTTAAATCACCCCAAAGCATTGTAAATAAAACACTCATTTCAACAGGTCTCGCTCTTGTTCTTGCATTTTAAGCACTTTACATTTCTTACTGTGGGAACGGTACCGTTTTAGTGGGATGAGAAAGCTTGTTTAGGGTTTCCCTCCCCCAATAGCACTCTAGGAACTCCCCGCCCTTGTCACATCAAAAACTTTGCGGCAGGAGGAACCCCAATCAGAGAGAGAGGGTGGGCACCATGACTGGCAACAGGCAGGGAGAAAATGATACACTTTTCCAAATGAAGTTTTCAAGCGCTTTCAGAATTGGGACTGAATGCGATTAAAGTTGAAAGTAATGGGATCAGGCAAATTCGTGTTTGCATCCGGATCTTTTAGGAAAACCGTTTTAAGCTTGTAATGGGAATGGGGTCAGGGTGTCTGGTGTGGGGAGAAGAATAGAAAGCTTTGTCAGCCTCTTTGAGTCCCCTTAAGTGGGGGAGAAAAGCAGGGTAGAAAAGCCAACTCTTCTTCTTCTTCATGGACTTCTGACTCAAAGCTCAGGTGACTGCCAACACCTCTACGAACTCCAGTGCCCCACCCACATGGTGCCATCAAACCCCAGTTGTTGCTCCAGTCCAGGGACTGGGCATCCAAATTATAGGATGCCTTGTTGGCTGCGTGGTCACATGCCTTGCCCTCACCCTGCCCTTCTCTGCCCCATTTCCTATGAGAAACAACATACCTATAAGCTGCTTCTGAGTTCTCTTGTGGCACCGCAAGGAGATCTAATGCACTTAAGGGCAGAAAGGGCCTTTTTTCAACATTTAGTGACATGGCATTTCTACAGATAACTCCATAATACATTTAAGGTGAAAGACATTGCATTGGAATATTCTTAGTGCAGGTCAAAGATGGAAGAGGATTGCTTAAAAAACAAATGATAAAAAGAACACTTTCCTTTTTACTTGTAGTCAGGGAAATGCAGGCCTTCAGCTGTGCCAAGTAATAGATCACAGGCCAAAACTAGCTAAGATTAAGGTCAAAGAGAGCAGTTCAAAGATTTTGGAGATCTGAAGATTAGAATTGATGGGGATTTGGGGGAGCTGGTGCCTCTCATTCCTGGGTGATTCTTCCATATTTGTGCCTTCACTGTCTTAACCCCTGATACACACAGGGTAGTCTGGGGGGGTGGTAGGCACTTTGAGGTGGAAGCACAGCACGATGTGGCCCAGTGTGACATGGTTCATTCAACCCCTAGACCCTTTCTTCACTGGGCCTTATTCCAGATTCCATCCCAGAAGAGGGGCCTGACATCCATATCCTTGGGCAGGGCCTGCTATATTCTTGAAGATGGCAAGTCCCTATTCCAGCATGGAATTCAGAATAAGTCTGGGTGCCAAAAGGGCCCTAGTATTTCAGGATTCCAGGACCCTACCACAGTCTTCACTGTTTGAATGAAGACAATGCCGAGCAAAAGTCTAATGCTCATATAGCATAATGGAGTAAATGAGACTTTTTTCTCCCTGTTTTATTTGTGTGGCAGTGATCCCTTCAAGCTAATGGGAATTTGGATACACAGTAGCCCGTGAGCCAGTTTGGTCTAGTGGTTAGGGAGCTGGACTCTTATCTGGGAATACCGGGTTCGATTCTGCCCTCCCCCATGAAGCCAGCTGGGTGACCTTGGGCTAGTCACAGCTCTCTTCTGAGCTCTCACAGCCCCACCTACCTCACAGGGTGTTCTGTTGTGGGGAGAATAGAAAAGCTTTGTCAGCCACTTTGAGTCCCTTTAAATGGGTAAGAAAAGCGGGGTAGAAAGCCAACTCTTCTTCTTCTTCTTCCCCTCAAGAAGACTGTTGATCCCCACAACTGGGATGCTGAAGTTTGGCTTGCATCAGTAAACAGTAATTTTGTCTTCATTTGTACAAGAGTAAGGCCTTTGGAACATTTGTGAACCTGGAGAGGTGGGAAAGTGGCTGTGCCAGTCACATGTGCAATGAATCCAGAGTGAATTCAACATGGTTTGAGAGCAGATTCAAAGTGGATTTCATGCTTTCAGAGAGGATATATTATGGGATACGTATCGGGTAAGTATGTGTTTGTATCGGATATTTGTACAAATTTGTACAAATACATTTGTATCAAATAGAATTTTACCACATTTGAAGGGGATCTACTCAAACGAATACAAATTTTCTTGCATTCGATGCAAAAAAAATTTGTGCACATCCCTTCTTCTGAATAGACATACTCTCTCCTTTAGCGGTTCACATAACTACACATAATTTAGTGAGTCTACAGTATACCTTAAAGAGCAATTTTAAGGCATTTGTTTTTAAGCATGTTTAAAGTAGTCGAAACACGCTTCTCTTGAAATGCTTGTTTTGGGTTTCAGGAAACTTAAGTTGAGTTACTCTAGATCCTAACTACCATGAGTATATTTCTTCACACCCTTCTTTTGACAAAATTCATATGCAAATATGTAGGTGTGCCAATGTGCATCTACCAACCCTTCTTTTAATCCCTTGGTTCCTCCTTCCCATCTTCCTTCACGAGTAGAATTTGCACAGGAAGGAAATTGCTTGCCTTAAATGCACACAGTGCCATCTGCACACTAATGGAGGCCTCTGTCTGTCAAATTGCACCAAGGTCATCCCCACCTACCATTTGAAGAGTGGAGGAGGTTTGCTCCCTCCTTCCAGCAGAAAGATTGGTGGTGATGGATTCCCCAGATGTCATTTGACAGGCAGGGAAGCCAATCCTGCTGCTGGTGTGGGGAGGAGGACATTTCCCCTGCCTTCAAACTGCAGCTGGGGATTCCCTTAACACAATTTGCCAGGTGGAGAAGAAGATTCCCCTGCCCTCAGGATTGGGGTTCCCAATTTTTGATTCTGAAGGTGTGAGGGTGCAAAGACAGTGAATGGCCCATATTCTTGGCCCAGCCTAACTATCGTCTAGGAAAGCCAGGACAATTCAAAGCTTCATCTATCTGCATCTTATAATAGGGTTTACAAATCCACATCTGAGGACATTTTTAAAGACTGGTACATAGTGCATGTACTATAACAGTGGGGTTATTCTAGTGTAACAAGAACCAAGATAAATTTAGAATAAACTGATCAAAATGCTGGTTTATGGATATCTATATTCAGCACAAGTTTGCAGTTCGAGTACTAGGGGTACTTAGTGGGGGGTTGTCTGCTGGCAAATGACATTTTCATATGTTACAGAACAAAGTCTTATTTCCCATGGTTTCTGGACTTTAAAAGCTACCAGCAAATACTGGTGTTGTATGGTCTGTTTTAGAGTATTTGTTACCTAAGTGTAAAACTGATTCTAAGTTAAATTGCTAAGTATTGAACCACAGCTGGAATGAATGGTTGACTCCTATTTACCTGTTATGGAATTTTATAAAATAAAACATTTGATACTGGACTTAGGAGGTATCTGTGTGTTTATTAAAACACAAACATTACAACCGGTAATTCTCTTTTCCTAGGAGTTTTGCACCTGTACCCTTATCTATAGAGACATGGGAAAATATCAGCTGGAGGAGCATTAATCTAGTTAGATTGCAGTGTTCTAAAAAAAGAGAAGGGAGTTAAATATCTTCCTGAACATCGCTTCCCTGATTAAATGTGGGCCTGCTGTGCAGCTATTTGAACTTCAAATAGTAGCGTGATGTATATGATGAAGAATTTTGAGGACACATTTATGGCACTGAGTACAATGGGGACAGCATTTGCTGTGGCTGAGTGCCTCTTTCCAACAAGGGACTTACTGCCCCTGGCAGGCATCATGGAGGAGCAGGAAGAAACCATCAGGAACACAAGTATTTAAATAACCAATGCAAGTATCTGACTTTTTGAAAACCGGGAAAATCTGAATTAGGAGTGTACCCAATTTTTGCCCCCCCCCCTTTGCTTCAAAGCAAATGCAAAGAAATTTGCATTCATGCAAATGGAGCCACTTTGTGCTAGGATTCGAATTTGCTTCAAATTTGTTTCAAATGCTCTTTAATCTCTTTAATTCTTTAATCTGTTAATTATTCTCTTTAATTCACTTCAAATCCGAGCCACCAGTCGCAACTCCAAATCCCTTCTGAATCCACTCTGAATCTGCTTAGAATCCATTCCAGAGGTGACTGGGCAGCTGCTTTGCCACCTCCTCACCTTCATGAATGTAACAAAGTTTCGAACAAATGCACAAAATGTTCACTTCTGATGCAAATGTTAATCTTCAATCTTTGAAGTTTATATGAATTTCAAAGCTGACAATTTTTTTTGCCCATGCCTTGTTTGGATGTCTAGTATTATTACCATTATGCCTGTGGGGAAGACAGATGCATTATTCAGATGCAAAGGCAAAGAAGAAATGAGGCTTACAAATAGGTCAGAAAGCATGACTATATAGTTTTGGTTTAAAAAACCCAAAAGTTTGAATATCTAAAAAATATAAAGCTGAAAACTCACTTTTGAGTAGGGATGTGCACAGTTTTCCATTTGATTGCGTTCAAATTGATCCCCTTCTAATGTGGCAGGATTAAATTTGATACAAATGTTAGGTACAAATCCCATACATATCCGCTCAGAATGCATCAAATCTGCCCTGAATCCTACTTTGAATCTGCTCTCAATCCACTTCAAATCCACTCTGGCTCCATTGCAGATGTGACTGGGGCAGCTATTCCCCCACCTCCCAGATTCATGAATGTAACAAAGCTTTGTACAAATGTTTTAAAGCATTTGATTTGACTTGAAATGTCAGCCTTCAAATGTGCCAACATTCAATTTGAATCCAAATCTCCAAATTTGTACAAATTTGTACAAATAACAAATAATATGAATATTTGTGTACATCCCTACTTTTGAGAAAGATAGGGTAATATTACCATACTTAAACTTGGTGTGGGTAAGATTTACAGGTGGCCAACTAATCATTGTGGTGGTCCACAAAAACAAGTCCAAAGGATGGGGAAAGGGGAATGAGGCATAGGTATAAAAATAGGACAGCACATGGAATGGATGAAGCAACATAGCAGTGCTCTGTTCAGAGGTTGTGTGGTAGTAATGGTTCAGAGGTACATAAGTTAGCAGTGGTTGGACAACAGGAGACATTTCCATTTGATCTCCATGCGGATGGACCCTAAGTTTCCCATATCACTGGGAATCTGTGGACCAGCTAAGGTGCCATGATGCATTCCTGTGTATAGTTATTTCTATCTGCCACAGATACAGTGTGCTCAGCTAACCATTCCAGGGAATTGCATGCACACACGCACACAGTTGTCTGATTCAAGGCTCCTCTAGTTCTCATTTAGTATTAGCTTTGTGAGAATAAAGCAAACTTACTAAACATTATTCCAGTTGTGGCTTTTATCATAGGCTCTAAGTTATACATACACACTGTATTTACATATAGGTGACTTCCCCTCCTTTTGTAATGTCATTAACCTCCTTCATATTATCAGCAGACAGAGCCATCTTTGTTTGCAATATGTTAGTGTTCAAAAGACTTTCAAAAGTGTGAACTGGAAATGACTGTCTCAAACAGTGAAAGCTTTCACCTTAGGAAATATGTTCAAAATATCTAGGTTATATTGCTGCAGTGAGGAAACTAAATCTCACATGTTTTTCATCTTCTCTCTACTGAGGTTTACCCTTTTCTCATCAGTCCAAAATTATGACATCCTTTCATTCTCTTATAGATCAGTAGTGCTGTGAGAATATTGTACTCAGTTTTCTCAAAGGCATATAAATGCTTTGAAAGACCTCCATTTGAATGTATACTGGAGGTGGTCAAAGATTTCTATATTTCTAAACACTGTACAGAATTTGATAAATTAAACATTCCCATAAAGACGAAGACTTCTTTGTTTTAAAAAAACTAAAATGGACATGAAAATTCTTTTTTCAAAAGCTGTGAATTAGCAGAGTTGCAGTAAGATATACTGGGCTACTTGGTTCTTCAGTCTAGGAATAAACATGTGAAAGCTCTGAAAAAAAATAGATATTTATGTCTGATGTGTAAATGAAGCTATAAAATAGATATAAAGTCATCAGTGCCAAATTATGCTTGATTTGAATTATGAATTCCCAGATTAATTAGGTTATGATATCACTACTCTAGGGTGCAATCACCTCCTACTGCAGTCACTGAAAAAAAATTGATTTGCCCTTCTCCAGCAGTATATTACAGTAGTAATATGTTCCCACCTGTAGCAGCTTCTCTATTAACTTCCTTAGAAGTGGAACACACATAAAGATGAGTTTATGAGAAGCTGCTTGTTTATTGAACGGTTTTACCTGACTCAATCAAGATCTCCATATAGGTGCATCACAGGAAGTAACTCCACACAAGATTTATCTCTCATTGCATTGGTTTCTGCTGTAACAAAATCACATCAGAATGTGAGATCTCATGTCCAATGTGCAGTATTTACTACTTTAGCATCCTGTCTCATACGGCCTTTAATTGCGTCTGGGCATTACTGTCTTTGCTTCTAAAGGCCCTGTGACTTCAAACACAAGAAAGGAAGTGGTTATTCAAAAGAAGTGGCCATCACAGCTAGAGGACAAAGGTTACCTGACAACAATGTTTGTTGTATCCAGGAGCACCTCCAGTCATTCAGGCACACATTACTGCTTTGAAGAGTGCTACAAAGAAGGCTGGAAAAGATCAATGTCTAAGCCTAAACCTTTCCTCAATGCAAGAGGAGTATTTGAAACTCCAATCTTTCATATTTCCTCCCTTTTATTCAACTAGTTATCTCATTCATCCTCTTGTAATCCAACTGCTCCTGTACTTAACTTTAGGGGTGTGCACAGAGCCATTTCCCACATTCTATTCAAGAATGTGGAAAAATTTGGCTCCGGCTGAATGCTCCCCGCCACTGATGCAGGGGTATTCGAATATCCATGCCCAGAACAAAAACCCCTTGCACCATTAAACTGGGTCTTTTCCATCTGATCCTGTCTCCAGTCTCTTGATTCCCTCCCATGTTCTTCTAAGCTATCGGGTCCACCATTAAACACGTGGTGGTTCCCCAGGACTTGTGCCAGTCAGGTAGCCTGGGTTTATCTATCGCAACACCCGGCATTCAAGAGCAGCAACCCCTACCACTGCACCTCTTTCTCCCTGGCTGTTTGGGTCATGTAAGCCAAATACATGACAATTCAATATGAATGTATTCACACAAATTTGTACAAATATCCAATATGAACACATTCTGATATGTATCCCGTAACATATCTGTTCTGAATGCGTCAAATCTACCCTGAATCCACTTTGAATCTGCTCTCAATCCATGTTGAATGCACTCCGGATCCGTTGCAGATGTGACTGGTGCACCCGTTTTCCCACCTTCCCATTTCATGAATGTTCTGAAGCTTCATGCAGATTTTCCGAAACGCTCCTATTCATACTAATGTCAACATACAAATGTCATAACATTCAACTCATATACAAATGTACGAATTTGTACAAATTCACATAAATGAATGTTAAAAATATTTGTGCACATCCCTAATGTGGATACTCCCTAAGAGATGCAGAAGAAGAACTTGGAAAACATACAGATGTAAAGACAGAGGTTATTTTTTAGAAGCAGAAAGCTGGCTTTTGTCCTTTGGGTGATAATAAAGACAAAGGGTTTAAAGGAGGGAAATGCATGACTAAAAAGCTTAGTGAATTCTTTGCATGTGCCTTCATGGCAGGGAGTTTTGGACTGATGATAACTGGACCTGAACTGATATGATCAGGAAAAAAATCTGATTAACTGAGGCAAACAGTGGGAATGAGAGAAAAAGAGGTATTCCTAATCCAAAAATTAAATATCAACAAGTCAACAGATCCAGATGGCATTCATCCAAGAGTTATTTTTTAAAAACTCTAAGATGAGATTGCAGGCCTCTTTGCAAAATATGCCATTTGTCACTAAATTGGGCTCCCACAGCAAAGAACTGGAATATGGCCAGCGTAACTCGGATGTTATAAAGGGCTCCAGGGAGGACCTGGGAAATTATAGGCCTGTCAGCTTAACATCTGTTCCAGGCAAGCTACTGGAAAGCATTATTAAAATAAAATTACCAAACATTCAGAGCTGTGGGTCTTGCTCAGGGACAGCTAACATTGGTTTCTGTAAGGGAAGTCCAATCTGTCTAACTTTCTACAGTTGTTTAAGGGTGTTAATAAATGTGGGTAAGACCAGTCAAATAAACCGTCAAATAAACCTTTAGAAAGCTTTTGATAAGGTTTCTCATTGAAGGACGTGATCAGACACTGGGCCAATTCACATCTTAAGTAGGTGCAATAGCCAGCTAACTTTTGGGGTGGTTTAGACTCCCTCATTTTTCAGCACCTGAACCATTCCAACCTTAGCCAGAGTTTCTCCAAGTGCCAGCTAAGTGCAATCACCTTTATACTAGCAGTGAATGTGGCAGCCCGGCAACAGCACCAACAGGCATGTAAGGTGTCATTAGGAATGTGCATGAATATTCAGCACATTCAGAATTCATAAAATAGGTAAAAATTCCGACATTGCGGCCAAGCCAAATAGGCCCTACATTTGTAGGCCCTTTTCGTCCACAAATCAGATTGTCCAGTATTTGTCAAAGCTTCAGTTGAAGCTTCAGTGAATAACTGGATGCCCCCTTGGCCTCCAGCCTCCCATCTCCCCACACCTCATGGCCGCCCAACACTCCTCGGGTTCTCCCAGAGCCCACTTACCCAGTGTCACCACTGGGCACCTTCATCCTGGAGAGCTGTGTGCGCAGAACAAAAAAGGCCTGTTTTGGCCTCCAAAGAGCACAAAAATAGGTCCAGGGATGCCACTGCAGCCTCCTCTTCCCCTTCGGTGTGCCCCCTCACCTTTATAGGCTCCACAGTGGTGTCTCTGGGCCTATTTCGGCACTCTTCAGAGGCCGAAAGAGCACGTCCAGGTTTGCGTGCACAGTTCTGGATCATGCGGAACCAGAAGTACTTTTTCGACCTCTGGCACACACCAAAGGGACAGGGAAGCAGTGGTGGCATCCACGGGCCTGCTTGGAGATTGAAACAGGCCTCTAGTTCTGTGTCATGCAATCCCCATGGCGGTAAGATCCTGCCAAAGCCAAATCTGCCCACATTCAATTCTTATTGAATTAAATATGGGAAATTGGCTTCGTGCACATCCTAGGTGCCATTGTTGTAGTGGCCAGATGACATAGCACACAACTGCACCTGCACATCAAGTCACACGCTCCATTTATATCTCTCCCACCCAGAAAAGGTATGAATGGAGCATGTTGGGTTGTCCCAGCCTGGCCACAAGTATAGTGGTTCAGCAGTAAAACCGCTTTACCACTATACGTCTGGGGGACAAACCTGCACACACAGAGCCAGTATAGAACTGGTTCCACACAGTGAGGATGCATTGTGTGGGAGTGTCCCCTGTCTTCACCTTTTTGTCTCGTGCCAGGATGTTGCCATGGTGATCAATCTGTAGTGCCTGACTGTGCAGCTGCAGCCACACTCCCCCATCCACTTACAGTGTACATACCCGGAACTGGGTGTGACCGATACAATTGGGAGCTCACCAAGAGCCCCCTGATATGAATTATGCTCCATCCTGTGCAGACGTAGTATACTGTGGGCAAGGCCTCTGTAGCCTATACCAGCAGAAGGACCCAAGAGGTCCTAAAGAGGACCAAAAGGGATTGTAATCCCTATCAAAGGTGAGTGCAGAAAGGCCCTGTGTCTGTGGCTTCTAGCCTGGGTCCTGGAGCCATGAAAAAACAGCCTTGAAGAAAGGAGCATTTGTTTCTCTTCTTTCTTCTTTTTCTATCTTTCTGGTACTGTTGAATATTGAATATTATATTGTTGAGTGTTACACTGTAACTCAATTTCATTGTGGTTCTGAGTTGTTACTGTTATCTTTTTTCTTGAATTCTGAATTGTGTTGTAGTTTTGAGTCATGATAACACCCAGCCTGAGACCTTAGGGTGTGATGTGGGCTATAATATGGCATCAGGACAAACCATGATGCAGCATAATGAATGAGCCCAAGCACAACAAAATCTCTATTAATAGAGCTACCCAGGCTCCCAGTCTTTTTCTATGTTGGCTGCTCCTCTGCTGCTGATATTGGGCAGATTTTAACAAATTATTTATTTCTATCCTCTGTTCAGTCTCAAGACGGATCACAGTAAAATCAATATAAAATGAAATATAAAAACAACATTAATGTCCTACCCTGTAAAGTTCAAGCTAAAAGCCTCTTGGGCTCATTCCACACTTAAGTCATTTCCCCAGCTCAGACCAGTTACTTGTTAGAGCATCCCGCTTTGTTCTGAGATATGAGCAGGAAGTGCAGAAATGGCCTTACATCATTTTCAGATGGCTGTGCTGGCCCACACCACCTAGTTTGGCCCATGCTTAGCACTTGTTAAAGGCCACCTGTGTTGCAAACTGCTCGTCTGGGTCCAGGCCCAGCCACCACTTTCGAAGGCTGGGTCCAGCCCTCAAAACAAAAGTTCCCAGCTTCTAAAGCTTCCAGCCAGGGCCTTCTCAGGGGTGTCCCCAGTTCCAGCAATGCTTCCTGTTGCACTGCCAAAAAGGGTCCCCTTTAGAAATGTGCACAAATATTCCTATTATTAGTTATTCATACAAATTTGGACGAATTCAGACATTCATACACAAACTGAATGTCCAGACTAGGGATGTGCACAAATATTCAAATGCATTCAAAATTCGATCCAATCGACTGAATTTTTACATTTGAATTTGAATCGGAAGTCCTTAAATTTGAATTTTAAATTTTGATTTGAATTTTGGATCTATTTGTTGGAATTATTCGGATATTTGCATGTGTACAGGTTAATACACGATGCACGCTTGAAGATCTGCATCTTTCCTGCATCCTTAAGCATTTGTACAGATCTGTATAGGACAAAAATGGGTTGCATACAGGATAACTACGGGATGCATATGGATGTGTACGGATGCGTACACATGTGCACGGACCTGGGGAAGATGTGTACAGGCACATACGAATGTTGTTGACATTCATAAGTGCAAATTCAAATGAAAAGTTCAAATAGATTTGAATTTGCTTAATTCGAATCGAATTTGGTTAAATTTGAATTTAAAAGATTCAAATCGAATCAAATTTTTGAGTATTCAATTCGAATCGAATCCCAAAAATTGCATTTGTGCACATCCCTAGTCCCCTTGTGTACTGGCAGAATGTGTTGTGTGCAATATATGGGCCACAGGTGGTCCCATTGAGCTTCTCACCCCAGTTATTCATGAACTAAATATTATAACTAAATGTTATAAAATATGTATCATTTTTAATATATATGTTTGCTTATAATAATGCATGGAATAATATTGAAACAGGATAACAAAGGGAGGGTGGTTATTGCAAAGAATTCTCTCAGGCCTTGGAGAAGTATTATATATAAAAGTATATAAAATTATGTAGAGTATAGAAAAGGTGTATAGAGAAAATTTATTTTCTCTTTTACATAACACTAGAACCAGGGGCACTCTATGAAGCTAATGGGTAGGAGAATCCGATCCAACAAGGGGAAGTATTTGTTCACCCAGAGGGTCGTCGATTTATGAAATTTGTTGCTGGAAGAGGTGGTAACAGCTACCAGCCTAGATAGCTTTAAGGAAGGGTTAGACAAATTTATGGATGACAAATGTATAAATGGCTACTAGACTGAATGCCTAAGTACATCTTTCAGGCTGGTGGGGAAAGCAGGACGCTTTGAAGGTCACTTGCTGGGATTCGAGAGCAGGAGGTTTGTCCTTGTTTCTGCTTGAGATGCCCATGAGCATTTGGTGGCCCACCGTGTGCGACAGGATGCTGGACTAGATGGGCTGTGGCCTGATCCAGCAGGGCTTCTCTTATGTTCTCTTATGTAAGTGCTGATTTGGTGTCAGCAGTAGCAGACTTGACCATCATATCTTTCATCCAGTCTATACATAGATGAGAATGCATTAGTAGTTTCAAGGTGCTATGACAGATCAATGATAACCTGAAATTACACAGCTTTCATTTAGTCCTACTGTGATTTCTGATCACAAAATGCTTTTTAAAACTTCAGAACCTGCTTCAACAAAACTGTTAGAATACTGGAAAAAATTTAGTATGCTTTTCAATGTGTCAAGGATAATAACTGTAGCCCTTTAGGTTTACCTGCCATCTCCAAGGCATGTAGGTGTAGATGAATACTACCTCACATGAGGAGAGGCAAAATGGTGACTGAAAGAAGTGCCTTTCCTTGAAGTGAACTAGGCACAGACCCATTGTGGCTTCGCAACCAGTTCATTGTGAGGAAAAGCACCTCTCCCAATCATTGCTTCTTTCCTCAACTGCATTTTCCTACTCCAAATGAGGCAGTTAAAAGTACAATCATTTGCTTTCAACTGAAATTAATAGCAGCAACTTTGCCATTTGTGGTATAACACAAAGACAGAGGCTGCATTCAGACACCAGCTATGTATTCCTTTTATATGGATATGCACAATTTTTTTTTCACTTTGCATGAAAAGAAGGAAATTCACATTCATGCAAATTGAGCCCCTTAAAATATTCACTGCTTCTGTCCCCGGCACTAGGAGCACAGCATTCTCCCTCACCTTGGCTGCATCCCCAAACAACTTATTTGCCTCTCTAGTTTGCCTCTGCTGTCCCTCTGTTCCAGTGAACCTTAAAAGTGTCGTTCAATTCCGGAATAAGCGTCCGCATGAGGCTCAGCAAAACGCGCGTTTAAAATGCATGTACCATCCCCACGGAAGTGTGTTTTCCTTGCCCACATCTTTTTCTCCCCGTCCTCTCCCTGGTTGATAGGGTGCCAGCGGGAACGAGGAGGGACTGCGCTCTGTGCGGCCACAACCAGGAAGACAACCCCCAACACATTCAAAAGAAAAATAGCCATCCGTCCATCTCCCACCCCTGCAGAGGCAGCTGGCCTGCAGCCAGCACTCAGACAGAAGCAATTCATTAGGCTATGACTTCCCATGCCGGCAAAGGCAGCGGCTGCAGTCATCGACCGCACGATCGTTCACTCATTCACACTTTCACTCTGATCACTCTGGGCTCTGATCGGAAAGTGAAAAATAGAAAAATAGCCATGGGTATTTACAAGTTCTCTGTTCATCTCCCCTGCCCTTTGCTTCCAAAGGTAGTGATTTCACTGTCAAAATCCACCCCGTACAGCAGTTGTTACACTGTAGCAAACCACCCACTTCACACCTGCTAACAATGTTGCAATTCTCTGCAATTCTGGCACTTTAAAAGTTCTGACCTTTAGAAAGGGAAAGGGAAGGGAAGCGGCTGCAGTTCTGGGAGATGTGTGACTGTTTAAGGCTGTGTGTGCGGGCAGCAGCAGAGCCAGGGTGCTCTTTTTGGAGATCTTGGCCGCCAATCCCCGCCCCTTTTGCCACGAAGCGTCCCCACAGGAAATGCTGCCAGGAAAACCCGCGGCTCCCAAAAAGTGCTCTGATAGTCTTCTTTAAAGGGCAGTATTTTTACCGCGGATTTTTCTCCTTTTGTGGTGCTGGAAGCTCAGAGAAAAGCCGGACATGGGGGCACTCAGAGGAAAAAGAACCTTTTTAACAGACTTTTTATTGCTTGGGGACGGGCCCCTGTGAAATAAAAAGATGCTGGATAACCAACATCTTTTTACTGCATGCTTACCTGCATTTCCTGTGCTCCTACAGCTTCCCATCTGCCCAATGGGAAGCAGCCGTGCCAGAAATTCAAAGCTCCCAGTCTTCTAGTTTGGAGAACCAGAAGCAGCTCCACCTTAAATGCAAAGTTTTCAGTCCTCAAGTTTTGGGGACCAGAAGGAGCTCTGCATGTTTGGAAGCACCCTTAGTGGAATAAGTAAGTGATATCTGGATGCAGCCAGAGAGAATGAAAGCAGCAGTTAGGCTTCTGTTGTTCCAACTGAAGGCTTTCTAAAGCAAGAGATGATGGACTGTGAGCATGGTAAATCAGGAGCAGCTTGGAGGAGCAGATTAGGTGCATAAGCAACAGACTCTTCTTTAAACATACATCTCTCTCATCATCTTTAGGAGGTTTGTATATTCATGAGGTGTCAAAGAAATGGATGAAATTCATTTATTTATTCAGCAACTGCAGCACTGTAATGGTGACAGTGACAAAAATTGCTTTTATTATTATAAGTAGCTTGTGAAGTTTATTAAGAACAAGGCAAGACGCGCTATGCATTTAATATAAAACAATCCAGTTGGAGTATGCCATGTACCCAGTCTATCTGTTCCCAGCATGAAAGTAAAAGTGAAGCTAGGTTGCTTTTTGGAACAGTAAATACCCTTCAGACAAGTTCTGTTTGATAAGAGTTTAAGATCCAAAATCTCATTACTGAGCTTAAAGGATTTTGTACTGTTTGCAAAACCAAGGATTTTATTTTTGGTTAAATGTGAAAACAATTTCTGCCATCCTCGGGTGGCCATTGTAGTCAGGTTGGCATCTAGTTGCTGAACAAAGTATACTGCAGCTCTGAAATGGAAAAGAGGGGAAAGTTCTACTATTAATCTTGCCAGCCTAGGCTAAAAGATAAGAGACACTTAAAAATGTATATCTAGTTTCAGAGAGCATGCCAGATCAGATATCTCCACAAGTGGTCATACTTCAGCAAACATTCACCTATCTAAATTATAATCAACAAAGTACCTGGCACCAAGAAATTCAACACATTAAACATATGCTCACACTGCAATCAATGTGTTTGCATGTCATTGAGCTGCTTCTTATAGTGCGGCATGAGAAATACTGTGTGATGCTCTGAAAAGAGTTTTTTTAAAAAAAATTGTATAACCTTTCTCTCAGAGCTGTAGGAGAATGTCAAGATCACCTTTTCCCCAATCCAGAGGCCAGTTTGCACTTGGCCTTGTAGTTTACAATAGGTGAACATCTGGGCAGGTGCTTCTGTAGTTGCAGGAGGTATTTACAGCCTAGAAGGAGTAGGAGGAGAATGACACTTTTTTCACCCATTTAAGGGACTCAAAGCGGCTGATAAAGCTTTTCTGTTCTTCTCCCCACAACAGAACGCCCTGTGAGGTACGTGGGGCTGTGGCAAATCAGAAGAGGGCTGTGACTAGCCCAAGGTCACCCAGCTGGCTTCATGGGGGAGGGTGGAATTGAACCCGGTATTCCCAGATAAGAGTCCTGCTCCCTAACCACTAGACCAAACTAGAAATGCCCCCTGCCCACCTTATTGCAAACTAGTGATGGTGCATGAAATCACGATTGACAGCTTACCTGCTTCATCCATGCCACAGACATTCACACCATTTCCAGTGCAAGGGGTCATCTGATGTACCAGACAAGCACGCTGGCGCCTCAGATGATCCCTGATGTGACTGTACAGAGAGTCATTCTCACCATAGCACCAGTGCTTGCACAGTCACGCAGGGCACCGCAATAAAAATGGCAACACTCTGCAGGGTATCAGACTGGATGGAAGTAAGTGTCTGGGCGTGTTGCAGGTAAGCTACCATGTACTAGCATTCTCTACTGCAAATGCTAGTACACATTAGTCTGTTCTGGACTCTTCCCATCTAATGGATGGGAAGGCAAGTATAGAAACTTTCCAGGTTTGAGAAGACGGAAACTTGCTTAGCAGTGGTGTATCAGTATGTATTGATAAAATATCATACATAAAATAAGCACCAACAGATCCCTATATCCATCAACGCTTTTCCACCTAAGCAGTTTCACATCAAAGACCCAAGTTCACACCCCATTCTTTCCCAGGCCTATACTGGCCTTGGGAAGCACTCATTCAAATTGTTTGCCTACACTAACATTCTTATCGCTAAAGCGAAAGCAAATGCAGCATCATTAAACTATCTAGGCAGCCATGGATTAATATTACAGAAAGTTAACGATGGCAGCACGGTGACCAATCTGATTTCTTATCCTGATGAATATGCATATGGTAGTGCTCCCAATATCCTTCCATCATTGCTCCCTGGCCTACACACTCCTTCCTCACTCAATGAAACTGGGCTCAATCTACTAAATGTGTGTGGGGACCAGAAAAGGCCTCTGAATCAGGCAGCCAGGAGAGCCCACTGAATGTTGGAGTCCCAAACATCTGGATGGCAGCAGGCTGACTAAGGCCAAGAAACAGAACACCTTTAAGCCATCATTGTGTTGGGTGGTAAGAAAAGCAAAACGTTCCCTTGATAAAACAAAACATCTGCACTTTAATTGACCAGCCAACATCATATCTGCAAAACACACCAGAAAAACCAAAGCGAAATTTCCCAAGACTGCTTGGGCTTATATATTAGTACTACAAACTGAGGCAAGCAAACCCACACCACCTGAGTCCTACAATGGAGAAGTTTGCACTCTATTTGCTTGGGCATCGTCTTCATATTGCCACAGTGACAAAGTGAGAAGTTACAGGGTTTGATCATGAGAAAATCTGGAATCCGAGATTTGGACCTCGCTCACAGGCTGCTTGACGTTTATGCAAAGAAAATGTAGCTGATTGAGTGGACTTAATGCACTGTACATTTCATAAAGATTCTATGCAATTTACCAGACAGTTGCAAGTTATGCAGGAGAAACATTGTGTCTGAGTGACTGCCTCATGCATCTTCCTTCCCCCTCAATCTTGGAGCCATCAACGAAGAAGTTCCAAATCTGTGCTGGCACTAGAATGTACAGCAGCTTGCCATCAGGACTCTTGGTCCTCAAACGAAAGGCTATGACTGGCATTTTCCTGGTACATCATTTGAACGGTTTGCCAAAGCCCACGTCTTTAGGGGCTGTCCTGGCAATGTCTGGGAATGAAGACAATGGCATCAGCTTTACAAAATGCAACCATGCTCCAGCAGTCAGGCAGCAAAATGACAACAGATGTAGAACAATTATACTGTGCTTATTGGGTCCCAGCAAAATGTGCCATCCTCAGCAGCCAGCTCTGGAGTCAGAGGTCAGAAATGGAAGGACAAGTGCTGCCCTTATTCTTTGACAACATGTGGCTGCTGCAGCAAACACAAAATCAAATGTGAATACACCTGGTTTATTCTGTTTCAACCAACTTGTGCAAAAATTCTGTTTCAGTCAACATCACCAAGAGGACCTAATCTGATCGAGCCTCTTTATTTCCAGCCCAATTTATTACTAGCATGAGGTTCAAAATTTTTCTATCTGCTACTGGAGAAGCCCAAGGTTAGAGTTTCTGAAGTTTCTCTTTAATCAAGAGGGCAAGTAATAAGCCCCAGATCCTTGTTACTTAAAAAGTCATTGGATCTTGATTTATGAGTAAAATTAAACATTTTAATTAAAACATGCTAAGTTTTATAGAGTTGATTGGTTTTAGTTTATATTTTAAAGTTTTATTTGGACCTTTCTGTCCTTTTTAAACTACCAAAACCATGGGTGTGTCACATTTTACAAGTTGGTCAACCTTGAGGTGATTTGTTCATTATTTAGCAACAGCTTAAAGATACCTCCTTAGTGATCTTCTTTCCAGTGAAAACACTGAAAACAGCTATTCAAGCTGAGACTTTTATATCCCTTTAAATATCTGTCTCCACAAAACAAGTAGTAATGTCATTTTATGGTGTGACAAAATAAAAAAAAAAACATGGTTTTGAGGTAGGAAGGCCTCTGCCAAACAGAATGACATTTGTGACAAGACAAATAGTCCAGCCCAATGATCCCAAACAAGGGAAAGTGTGAGCAGGATCAGTACCATCCGCCTTGACAGCACAGATCCTGATCAGTCTATGCCGCCTTGCCACGATCTCAAACATGTGTGTACTTTGAAGCTGGACATGGAGGCCTCTGGGGGGTCTGGGAACATAGGTTCCTAGCCTTGGGAGCCTCTGGATGTTGCATTTGGGGGGCGGGGGAAGCTTTGGGTTGCTGCCAAAATTTCTTCACCATAATCCTGAATGCAGAGGTATGCCCCTTGCACTGCATTCCTCCTTGTCCAGGAATAGGGACACTCACCCACCCAATAGTCACAATTGTGACTACCAAGGATCTCAGTTAGGGCCTGCCCACTTGGGATTGCACTCTGTGTAAAGTGAACAGCACATTCCAGCAGGGCCTGTGGCCACATAGATCCACATTAATGTGCAGATATGTGCACTCTACACCCTTTCTATATGTCCTTAAACCTGATTAAGAGCTCATGCAGAAAGGATCATTGACACTTCCAAGCTGGTAGGTCTGATAAGGAATGATTTCAGGTGGATTCAGTTAGCTGAATGATCTTTCCCATCTAGTCCAATAAATAGTGGTATATTTCTCCTCTCTATACACATTTACTGATTACTAGTTTCTATATCCCCCCCTTATTTTTTTACTTCTCTCAGATCTCCATGGTCTTTTTTTCCTATTTCAAAATGGCATCTTTGGGATTGTAAAACAGAAGAGGGAAATGCAGTACTAGCAAAACTATGCATCCTGTTGCTCCCATGATTTTGTATCTTACTCTATCAAGAGATGCTTGTGCTTGTCTTTGCACCTGGAAACATGGAGCTTTGTAACAGAGAGCTTTTCTGCACTTACCTTCATTTGGTCTGGATCAGTGGATCCAGATTAACAGGATCCACTGATCTGGACCTTGTAGAGGCATGGGCTAGATGGTGCTGGTCTGGCCCATGCCCAACTGCAGCTGTGGAATTTGCACAAGCTTTGCACCTGCCCCTCCCTGCACACACGGACCTTAGAGCCTGCAGTGCTGGTTTTCAGCAGTGTGCTATGGTGCACCACTAAAAGCAGCTCTGGTAGTTCTGGATCACAGAGGCATACAATCTGTGCACCTCCTATGATCTGGAACAAGACACTTAATTGGATGTAGACCATATTAAAAGATCTGGGTTAAGGGCCCGACTCTATCTCACACAGACAGAATAGGCCAGAATGAGGGAAGACCTAACAGATTCACATCAACATGAAGATCTATGTGGGCTAGAACTGTTCTACATGGACCTTAATCTAGATTAAGGGTGCAATCTGAAAGGCCCAGAGGCAAAGGCTCAGCTTTGGATTTTCCAAGAAACTGTAAGCTCTTTAACCTATTCAATTTGTCCATAACAACAAACCTGAGAAGCAGAAAACCTAGTGACACAATGATCAGACCTTCATAAAGGTGTGCATAGTTTAGAATTTTATCCTAACACAGAAAAAAACTCAAAAGCATTCAAAGCATTTCAAGTATTTCATCTCAACACCCTTTTGTTCCACAGTCTGTCCTCAATTTGTTCCAATGTCCCACCATAAGGGACAATGGAGGAACCATTCTGAAGTTTATGTTCCTTATGGAACCCCCAAATTGTACTGGGAGGTAGGCCAGGGGCCTTCCTACTATCATCCTACCTATCACCCAATCCAAAGTACTTGGACAATTGGGTGAGTTCTAACTAATTGTGAAACAATATTGTGTTTCACTGTAGGAGTTCTCCAAGCTAGATTTGATTATTCCAGACGTTTCACCACTAGACTAGGTAGCATCTTCTGTGGAAAATGTTTATCCTTGATTGTCAGTGATATACATAAGTCTGGGACTTCTGTGTGGGCAGTGAATGATCGTCTTTTGTTTCCTCTGCTTGGTAACAGATTCTTGAAGGGTTAATGTGATTGGTTTCTGTTTGTGTCCTGGAGTAGGTTTTTTTCCTTTATCAAGAACAAGTGGTAATCTCCCAGGGTCTTTGTGGGGTGTTGTGGCATTGTTTCTGTGTTAGGAATTACATATAAAATTTAAGGAGGTGTGAAGCTGGGCTTCCTGTGGGCAATTCATTGTTGACCTTCTCTTTGTTTGCTTTCCAGTGGTTTCCTGTGCGAAATTTTAAGTATTTCCTTTTGAGCAATTTGCAGATACTGTTTCTGTTTCTAGCTGTCTGTTCAATGACCAATGCATCTGAATGCCAGGCTTGTAAAAGTCTTCAAAAGTCTTTTTAAAATCATTAGGTTGGGTGGAAGGTAGGAAGCAACCTTGGAAGGCACCACTAATTTTGGTACTTTTGAAATTACCAAAGAATATTTGGAATCAAAGTTGCCTCCCATGGCCCCTGAAGTAGCGGTGGTGGGATGGCATGGGACAATCCATAAAGCATCCATCCTTGTACCTCTTCTCACCTTTATCAAAGGTATATGGAATGCCATAGGTACAACAGAGAACAGCAGCAAATGAAAGCCAAGCAAAAATGGAGGCCTACATTTGACTTTCCTTCTTGTATCTTGCTAAACGCACAGTAACTAAGGCTGAGTTAACATGCAGCAAAAGAAGCATCACAAAACTCTCTCAGATGTGCCTCTCTTGTTCTCAACCCATCTCTAATCCACCTTCATGAGAGAGGGGCTAGGCAGACTGGTATATGAAAGATCTACTTCCAAAGCATCAAAGCCATCTGCAAGCCATCTCAGTGTGGCTTTTTAATTTATTTATTTATTTATTTATTTATTTATTTATTTATTTATTTATTTATTTATTTATTTATTTAGCTTTTATCCCGCACCATCTCCACCTTGGTGGACTCTGAGCGGCTAACAAAGTTAAAAACACACACTTCATTCTAGTGCTTTAAAACATTACAACAAACGATACCATTTATCAAAAAGATTCCTCTAATTTAAGGGTCATTTAACCAGGGCATAAGAACCTTCGTAAGACCACCCCAGTCCAACTGGTTACTATTTTAACTAATTAACCACCCTGACCAAAGGCCTTCCCAAACAGCCAGGTCTTACAGGCAGCCAGAATCTGCCAGCCAAATACAGAAGCCAGAGCAACACCAGACATTTGTTTCCTCAAGTCAAGCATAATAAGAGGAAGTTTCCTGGACCAACCAGGAGCACATGTTTACAATCCACTAACTGGGGCAGCATAGGCCTAGCCACTGATGCCAAAGCACAGTACTATCTCACAGGGCTATGATGAGGACAAAACAAGAAAGGAGCATAAAACAAAGGCTGTTGGACTGAAAATAGAACACAATGGGCACAATGGACAGCATCACAAAAATGATAAATTAGTGGCAACAAAGAAGCAGAACTTCTCTTCCTGACATTTTAAAGCCACACTCCACACTCGCCTATTGGGAATTATCTCTGCCTGTCCACATCAGAAATTGCTGGGGCCATCTGCACTCTGAGCCCTGGAGCAGGCTTGTTCCTGTGCAGTCAGTCTAGCAGTGCAGACAGCAGGCTTTCTTGTAATTGTCCTGGTTGGACGTCCTGATGTTAGATGTGCCATCTATCTCACCACGACTGGTTGAGGCAACATTGCGTCCAGTGTACAATAATGGGAAAAGCTAAAGGCCCCTCACCTTCGAACACCAGAATCATTGCAGATGCAGCGTTCCCAACACTGCGAGACAGCTTTTGGAGAGTGTTAAGACTATCCACAGCAGGTAAGGCTGGGGAATGACTCCGGTCATCTCAGGATCAGTCAAGACAGATCACAGTGTGGATGATGTGTTCCCACCAATGCACTTGGAACTGTCCCCACTGAGAGTGCAGAAAGACTCTTCATGTAGCCAGGCTGAGCCACCTGACAGTACATAACAAACCCCCAAATCATCAGTGCAGCAATGCTGATCTGGCCAATTCCTCTGTGCCATCCAGATCAGTGGGTCCCAGTTATTCCAGACCTACTGACCAGATTAACCCGGGGTAAGTGCAGAAAGGGCCTATTACAGGGGAGATCTCTGAAGAAGATCAGCATTCTTCTGGAATGTGACCAGCAATGATCATATCTCTTTGTAAATGCAGCATGGGTGCTCTGTCTAAGACAAAAGAGGAATCATGTTTTATATTACTATGCCCCTTGAAAATGTATCTTATTCCATCACATACCCCACCATTTTGGATAAATGCTGAAACAGTAGGGGAGAGATAGCTAGTATATTGTAACTGCTCCCATCTTGATAGGGTCAGCAAGAAACATTTTGCATGCAAAGTAATATTATTTTTTTTAAAGCCAACAGGATTATCCTGCAACATTAAATTCTTCTCTCTTTTTCTCTCATTATTGTTTTTTTTTCTCCAGTACCAAATGCTCTTGTTTTGATCTGAAGGAGGATCGGCAGGAGGTGACCATGACACCAGACTACTCATTGTTTTTAATAAGCTGAAAAGGACTTAGCAAAGTGATTTGTGAAAAGGCTGTTTTCAGTAGCAATGCCAGTACCTCAAGGATACAGGATTCAATTGCTAGCTAAATCTATTCGGTGCTTATAAGACAGATTGCAGAGGAGAAGCAAGGCCTCTAGATGTACTCTAAATGTGCCCCATAAAATAGAAAGCCTGTGTGCGCACCTGTGTCATCTCCTTCATCTGCACCTTGATTTCTAAGATAATAGTTATGTGTTCCACCTATCATAGAAGCTTTATAAGTGGTAACTTAGGTCACGCAGAATGATTATAGCACCAGGATAGGGGAATCAGTGGTACTTTTTTTAAAAAAACAAACCCTCTATATTCAATAGCTGCGTAGGGGTTATATCTCACTCTTTCCTCCAGAGTGTCACAAATAGTCAGGACAGAGAGCTCAATTTTTAATTTGCATTGATCCTCTGCTTTTACTGCAACAGCACAAAGGCAGCTTCTGTAATTTATCCCCATGCTGTCTATTATAAGAAGATCAAGGCTTCATCAGTTCCCCTCACCATAGCAACTGTGGCCTGGCTGTCCAGCAAGCATGAGGAACACCTGCCCTTCAACCCAACTTTGACATCTGCAGCAATGGATGGCAATCATCTTGAACTTTGTGCATTTTCTAGCTGCATCCAAAGATGACCTGGTACCTACCTCTCAGCTCTATATCCTGGAGCCAGCAGCACTAGAAATTTATCATACCCCTGGAGAAGAGATGATGATAGGAAAAAAAGACCATGTTTTTTGGGGGGTTCAATTCATATCGAATCAAATGCAAGAAAATTCGCATTCATTAGAATGTGGTAGGATTTGAATTCGACACGAATGTTTGATTTGAATTCAGTTAGAATCCCCACTACTAATCTCATATGAATCCCCTACGTATCCCCTGTGAATCCCATATGAATACCCTATGTCTCTGCTCTGAGCTTGTCAAATGTGCCCTGAATCCACTTTGAATCTGCTCCCAATCCACTTCGGATCCACTTTGGCTCCATTGCAGATGTGACTGGTGAAGCCACTTTCCCAACTCCCCAGGTTCACGAATATAATGAAGCTTTGTATGAATGTTCCAAAGCATTCATGTCAAATGTCAATCTTCAAATGTTCCAACGTTTGATTAAAATTTAAATATCCAAATTTGGACAAATTTGGACAAATTTTGAATGTTATGAATATTTGTGCACATCCCTACTCAGGGCAGCTAGGCTAGCTATGGTAGGGACAGTGGCCTATGTAACTCTTACCTGGTAGAGTTAAACAGCTAGCAAGCTTAGAATTAAGGACTGTAATGCAGACATCTAAAACCTAAAGCAGACATCTTTGCCTAACAGTAAAGTATATGCCTGATAAGAAGGACTCTGAGAGTCTTTTCTTATTTCTTTGAAAATGTGCATGATCTCCCATTGTTCTTAACTGCTTCTTTCCTCTTATGATTTGTTGTATTTGTCCCCTTGTATTTCACCTCATCCCCTTGGGATCTGTACTGTTTGCACACAAACTCTCTAACCTTCAAAAGTATCTCCTTCCACTTTAATTTCTCCTGGGTTTGTCCTTATGTCATCATGAAGTACATCAGGCAAAGTGTCCCATAGGGAGACACACACAAGAAGAAGAAGAAGAAGAAGAAGAAGAAGAAGAAGAAGAAGAAGAAGAAGAAGAAGAAGAAGAAGAAGAAGAAGAAGAAGAAGAAGAAGAAGAAGAAGAAGAATGGATCAGCTGGAGAAGAGATATGTATTCTACGTTCTTTCTCCCCCACAGCATTTTCTGCAGATGATGCTGGCTGTCTAGTTCCTAAATACTGAAACTGAAAGGCAAGCTACAAATAATGATGGGTTAACTCCTCCAGGGTAAATGTAGAATCTGTACTGATGGTATAGGAATGGTGAAAGAAGCAGGCAGGGAAAGTGTTTTAAAGATTTTTAGAAGTATATTGTTCCTGTGTGTCAAGGAATGAAAGAGGAGAATACTCAGAGATGTGAGCTTATGCTTCCAGGAAACTGATCTAGCCAAAAGGTCTGGACTGGTAGAATAATCATGCATATACAAATATGTCTGATTCTTCTATCTAGTGTTTTTCCACAAATTTATTATTTTAAAAAAAAATAAGAAGAAAAACATATAAAAAAGGGAGCATGGAGGTGGGGGAGCAGGCTTAAAAAAGAACTGCAGACACACACCCTCACCTCCCTTGAGTGACATAATGGCATCCAATAAGAAAGGAGATAGATTTGACGCAGCAAAAGGGGTAGAGAGCCAAGAGTTCCATGGAGGATGCTCAGATCAATTGTGGAGAAAGGTGTGAGCAATAGGTACAAAGTGAGGATTGCTCGAGGACAACCTATAATGATCTAGGTGTGAACAGAGCTGGTATGACCTCAGTTCTAATTATGAATAGGACATCCTGTCTCATATATGTGTGACCAGGGCCATAGAATTAATTAATTTATGGAAAAATACAAACAGAAAAGAAATTATTGTGATTATTTAGAATTCATGCACTGAAAATATTGGTTATCTCCCCAATACTATATTTTTTTCAGACTTTGTCAGAGGTTATCCCAGTGAGGATACTGAAATGACAGGACAGGAAATTATTAAATTGAATGACTGGAGAAAAAAAAAGAATTAGAGAAGTTTAATGAATGATCCAATAGAGGATGCTGGTTGCAAGATTCCAAATTTGGAATTGTACTGTGAAGCATTGCAGATTGGGAGATTATTATTAAAACATGGGGAGGAATGGGTAAAAATTAAGAAAGAAATGAATGATATTAATCTAACCCCACCAATATTTGAACGAGTAAAAAAAATTATGAAAAATTATTTTGTCCAGCCAAAGTGACATTAGAAATTTGGAATAAATACTTTTTAAAACTTACCAGTAATAATTCTAAATGCAATTCCATTATACATCTGAATAAAAATGAATTGGTTCTTGGCCAGGAACAAATTAGATTTTGATATTAGTAATAGAAAACCAATATATATTGAACTTCTTGGTTAAGTTATATGTGGCAGGAATTGATTACAAAGCAGAGCAATATCTAATTATATTAATAAGAGATAAATTAGAAGCTTGATAAAGAGAGAACAAACAGATTAGGAGGATATAATTAAAATAAAATTGGCAGGTAAGGAGTGTAAAGTAGAGAAAATTAATAAACTTTTGTTCAGAATTCAGGTTGCAGTAGAAAATATTTGCATGTGGATAGGTGGTTTAAAGATTAATAGAAATCATATAAAAATAAGATTAAAACTATAATAAAGGATATGTGACTATTTATATTCTGTATTCCATTTTCTTCTTCCCAATTTTTAAGTGATACCTACTACAAAGTTCAATCTTCTTTTTGGTTCTCAGAATCAGAAGTTCAGTTGGTTGCATCTTTCTTTTCGGTCCCAGTACTCTTCCTTCTTTTGGTGTGAAGTTTTGGCTCCTTCCATATGATCCAAAGTGATGTTGGTTAAAAGTAAAGTCCAGTTTTTTCCTGGGGTCCCCCCCCCCCGTACAAAGTTCAGTCTTCTTTTTGGTCCCCTTTTTTTGGAGATTAAGAAGATCAATTGGCTGCACCTTTCTTTTCGATTCCAGTACTCTTCCTTCCTTTGTTGTGAAGTTTTGCCTACTTCCAGATGATCTGAAGTGATATCCTTGTTGTTTAAAAGTAAAGTTCAGTTTTTTTCCCTGGATTTCCCCCCTGCTGAAAATCAGCCTTTCTCAATGGTCTTGCTTCTTTCCATTGCAAAATTTGTGTTGATATCGTCTCCAGTACTATCACCTTTCCTTGTTGAATATCTATTGGCCTCTGGTGCTTAGGTTCCTCCTCAATTTGAGACTGCATGTTTAAACACTCTGCTCATCTGTTTTCACACCCCTAGTCTAATACAAATTCAATTTTCATCAATCTCATCTCCAATTTGTAAAGGATTGTTCCACTGAATTTTTTAACCGTCTCAAAAAGTTTATCACATTCACTGATTTTGGAGATTCTGAATTGATAGCTTATTTTTCTTCCATGTTGTATTTGAGAGGTTATATAGTATGCTGCCACCTAGTGGCCCAAAACAATAAAAGAAAAATTATCTTATTATGTACATAGTAAATCAAACTCTATGGCTGTCACATCACATCCTGTCCTTTTTGTTGTCTTTATCTTAGCAGATAAGGTTTCTCAAAAACTTTTTTCTTGGGATCAAAAGCTCGTTAAAAACTTTTAATAATAAAATTCCAATTATCTCTTACTTTTCTGTCTGATTCTGGTTCCATCTTGCTGAGTTAACTTTTTTGGCCACTTGCCAAGAAAAACGGAGCTGAATTTTCTTTATCTTAAGAAGCTTTCCAAACAGCAAATTAGTTTCTCTGTTTGATTCTATTATAAACGTCTTAAAAGAGGGAATCGCTCAGACCTTCAGTTGCAATTCCAGCATCTCTGGGCATTGGTTGAATTCCTCTGACCTCCCAGCAAAAGCAGATTCTTCTGTCAGGGGGTGGGTTGTTGGATCAGTCTTTTTTGAGGATTCCCTTTGTTCTCCTGTCACTGAGGAAGAAATTTTCAACTGGAGGAGGTAGGCAAAGCTCCCCTTCTCCAGCAATTTTCAATGCTGAAAGCCCCTCAGCTAAGCTCAGGTTTCGGTTCTGCCATCTTCCCAACCAGAAGTCTTGCCAACACTTCTTCTACACCTTAAGCACCACACAATTGGCCACTCACCTGTAGGGGTGTGCACAAATGCAATTTTTGGATTTGATTTGATTCAAATGTTCAAATGTTCAAATTCAAATGAATAGGAAAAAACAAATGAATTCAAATTTGAGTCCAATTCAAATACATTTGTATGTATTCATATGAATTTTCATTTGCATCCGTACACATCCGTATGCACCCATACACATTTGTATGCATCCTGTTTTCTCCCATATGCATCCCATTTTTGTCCCATACGTATCCGTACAAATGCGTACGGATATGAATAAGATGTGTACGAATACGTATGTAATGTATCTGTATACATACAAATATCCGAATAATTTGTAAAAATGATTTGAAACATTCAAATTTATTAGAATGTTTAAAAACTAATGTATAGATATTTGATTTGAATTTGAATTTGATCAAATTTCAAAGGTTTTGAATATTCTTGCACATCCCTACTCACCTGTGACACATCCCTAGGCCAGTCCTCTTCAGGGCACTGTCATTTTGTTTGTGGCGCCCTCCTCAACTGAGTATGCATGCTAACGCTCTGCGTGCACACAGTCACATCTATGGTTGTCCAAGGTGCCAGAGCGCTTGCACAGTACCTCAGATAACCCCAGAGCACCAGAAGAGGTACGGATGCTCACTGCTGGACATGCCAGGTAAGTAATTAATTAACGTTAGTAAAGGTGTAGAACACAATTTTGTGCTCCACATGTATTGCTTGATTAGGGAACTTTTGTGAAGGGAGGGGGTGCCTGGAGGGTGTAACAGCCTCCTCATGATGCAGATGCTCTTCCCCAGAAGTTCTGTAATCATGCACTACGTGCTGTAGTGTGAATAGGCCCCAGCATCATTAAATCTCTCATTTCAAAGAGAAAAAAAAATCAATGGTTCTCATCAAACTGAAAGAAATTCAATGAAAGAAACAACAGAGCTAAATGAACTAAAATATGACATAAGTGCCAATTTACTTGTTCAGTGCTCCTCAGTCCCTTACATGCATATCAATTAGCACCAAAACAAATGTCAGATAAAACAGAATGTAAGCAGAACAACCCTCTTCTCACACCTTAAAACTCACTTTCTGCCTTGAGTAGTAAGTAGCCACAACTTCAAACCATTAGTAAACACTTGACCTTTCATAATGTTTCATGAAATAGCCTCCGTTAACCCACTTTCACCAACTGATGCCCTCTGGCCAAGTCATTTCAATGTCGTGTACTCAAAAGCCAAGGCTGTGAACAGACAAAACAAAAGGGGCAGCTCAGAGAGGCAGTGTGTGGCCCTTGAGGTCCCAAGCCTTCCCTTGTCCACCTTTCTAGCCCAGAATGTTCCAGAGAAGAAGGAAAAGCACACTGGTGCATGAATAATCCCACCTCCAAGGCACCTCAGAGATATTTTCTTTTTGCTGTATCTGATCACAACCCAAGACGACATCTGGATGAGAATGGCTCAGGCTTCCACTAGACAGTAGTTTTTACTGCTTCACAGCTACAGAGGATCAGACTCCCCTGGGACATTTTGGCATGGAGGCAGCAAAGCAGCAGGAGGACAGAGTTCTCTGATCAGTGCCCAGACAGCTAAGTGCAAGAAAGCCAACAATGTGGCTAAGATGAAGTGGATCAAAAAATCAGTTCCATCCTCCCTCCTTGAGATGCAATGCTGCAGTCTGCTTGCTTTCCTTCTGAGGTGGCCAGTAATGTGCCTGCTGCCACTGTGTCTCCATTTGCAGTGGCAACAAGCACGGGGATGAGCCACTCCAGTTCTAGGGCACAGTTGACACCCAAAATGGAAGCACGGTGATCTACTTCTAAAAATGATGCCTCCACATTCAGAAATCGAGATGCAGAAGTGTCTTTTTTCAGCAGAAGATCACACTACCTCTCTCACACACCTGCTACAGAGCCACCTTGCCAGGTAACTGAAGACTAAGCGTGTGCACAAATGCAATTTTTGGGATTCAATTTGATTTGAATTGAACACCCAAAAATTCAATTGGATTCAAATCTCTAAAATTCAAATTTAACCAAATCCCGTATGAAACCCATTTTCGTCCCATGCAGGTCCGAACAAATGTGTACGGATGTGGAAAAGATGCGTATCTGCAGGTACACATCATGTAGAAACCTGTACACATGCAAATGTCTGGATAATTCAAACAAATAGATCCAAAATTTGAAATCCAAATCTTTAAATTTGAATTTATGGACATTTGATAGATTCTAAATTTGGGCAGCTTCGATTGCATTTCAAATACCTTCGAATATTCATGCACACCCCTACTGGAGACTCAGCCTGACTTCCAAATGGAATTATGATACAAGTAAATAGCTATTCAAGTCTGCAAGTTTTTATTCTAGTAGATGCTGTGCTGTTATATCTGAAGGCTACAGGCATGAAGTCCACTCTGAGGGAGGTATATAATATTTCCCCAGTTTCTACTTGTTAAGCCTGACTGTGTTGACTCTGAACATCAGAGCAGTCACAGATCAAAAGCACTTTTCATCCATTTCCTGCAGGCCAATCTGAAAGGTTATAAAATAAAACAAGACAGACTCCTTCCCCCAGGCTGTTCCATTAAGATTGAGCAAAAATTGCTTAAATTAATAAAGTAAATGATGAAGCTTTTTTCAAACCCTAGAAAATGCACAAGTTGTTTGGAATGCAAATAATAGAAAATGCAGAAATTTCATATATACTGGATGACGGCAGAAATCGTTGATTAAAAATTAAAATCAATTAATATTTAATTATTAATATTAAGCAATATACTGTATGCTAGAACAGGCAAACACTATGGGCTTGTTTGCACTTAACTGCCTGTAATGACAGAAGTATATCATTCCAGTGCAGTTAAGTTCAAGGACGGTGGCTGGTGTTTGCATCACAAGCGCCGGTGCCATCTTCAATTTAATTATGAGTGCTTGCAGTGCAGACAGTCTGTCCCAGACCATCCCTATTACAATACTACTGGCCTGGCCAGAGCAACTTCTGCTCTGCACCCATCTTTGCCATGGGGATCCTGACCAAGTATGCATTTCTGCAAACATAACCGCATTGCCCAATCTCCTCACAGCTTCTTAATTATTAGAACTATACAAGCTACAACTAAATATTAGCAGGATCTGCACAGGGCTGGCAGCAACATTCTAACCAGGAGCACTGCTAAATACCCATTGTTGTTTCAGGAATATACTGGAAATGTCACACATACCCCTGCCATTCCCAATATAGTCCCAGGTTAACTGTTTGAATATCCATAATATTGCTGTTACAGGAAATCCAGCAATGACATAATATCAATTCCAATCTGGGCTCTTACCTACCTTGTATACCAGTTCTTCGCATTATCATTGCTGTTCAAAAATACCTGGATCTTAGCAAGCACAGGGGAGACGGAGAGGAGAGGAAAGTGAGCAGCATTTGCTAACTTCTTTTTTTAAAATATATTTTTTATTGATTTTAAAAGCAATATGACATTTAAAAAAACAATTAACTTCTATCAAGAGAACCTGCCATTGTTTTCGCATGAGTTGTTAGGTTTCTTTGGGAATCTTTAGCACGGGACTTTGGAACTTACCAAATGCTGAAATAATGCCAATATTTCACTAGCATCCTGGCAAAGTTCATAGATGGGACTGATAATTTATTTATTTATTATTTACATTTCTATCCCACCCCATACCCGAAGGTCTCTGGGTGGGTAACAACCTTAAAACAACAGATTAAAACAGAATATACATTAAAAGACTTTAAAAATTCAACTCTAAAACAATACTCGTTATGTTTAAAATGATAGTGTCTGACCTGGGTGGGAAGTATAATCAGCTCAGCCAAAGGCCAGGGCAAAGAGGTGTGTCTTCACCGCCTTCCTAAATATATATAAGGAAGGGGCATGATGCACCTCAAGGGAGAGGCCATTCCATAGTCTGGGGGCCATCACTGAAAAGGCTTTCTCCCGGGTGCCCACCAACCTCACTATTGAAGGTGGTAGGACAACCAGGATTTTATGTTGAGCTTCTCACAGCCTTTCCTCCAGAAACTATTGAGTAAAGAAAGTCAGAATGTGCCCGGGCTTTCTTAAAAGCATTGTCCTAATGCCACTGCCGCTGCTCCCTGGTGTAATATAAGCTGAAACAGCTTTGGATAGCTATCATTGTGTGCTTACAACAGCCTAAGAACAAAAAGGGAAAGATGAACCTATTGTTATTTTTGCACCACAGAGTCTCCCCCAGATGATCAATCCAAAGAACTCATCAACTTCTCTTGGCACAAATGGTGCTAGTTTGGGGTCCTTCACTAAAGACACATAGCTAAAATGTTGCCAGTAAATCACCTTCCCCTTCCTCCATGTTCCCACAGAAAAGAGGAGATTTACTAATCCCAACCAGTCCTTGTTGTTGCTCAACCAACAAGAAGGTAGGAGTGACTCACAGGAGGACTGAGGTGGCTCCAGGACAGGACTGTGTGTCTGCCAAATCTTCTAGACATCCTATCATTTAGACATGTAGACCCTGAGTTGATTGAGAGCACATTAGAAACCTTTGCAAAAGCAGCCAGTATTTTCCAAATCACCTTTGTTCATATGCTTATTAATGTTCTCAAAAAATGCTAAAAATTATTTAGGCAGGATTTGTCATTCCAGAAGCTATGTTGGCTTTCTTTTTTTCCCTTCTGCTACACAACTTAAACAGCAAGATTCTACCAGCCTCATATTGGGATTACCATACATATGCAGGTTTTCCAAACAGGATCCCAGTCCCACCTCTAAAAAAGTGTGATCCTGTGTTATTTTGGGAATGCAGTAGCAATACTGGGTTTTCCAAAACAGCTTTGCTTATCTACGTGTCTGACAAGGAGGTGCATGTAGGATTTTCTCAGGGAAAATCAAACAGCTTGCAAGGTACATAAAATAATAAAGGGGTGTATGATGAGCTCCTGGAAAATCCCAGAAACTCTGTTTGTTTATATGCAATTTATCCCATCCTGTACCCAAAGGCTTTAGAGTGAATTATAGAAATAAAAACAAAATATAAAATGAAGTGTCTGAAAACAGTAAGAGTTCCTGAAAGTAGGGGGCGGGGAGCTGTTTCCTTAGCCAAAGGCTAAGGATGTGCATGAATATTCAAAAATTCAAAAACTGGACTCAAATCGGGTGAATATCGATAATCAAATTGGAATTTAATGATATTCGAATTTAGACATTCGAATGGATTTTCAGATTTCTGAAAATCCAATACAGATATTTGAACAATTCAAACGTATAGATTCATATCTATCACATTCGAATTTGCATGAAAATTATGCATATTTGTGTTTATAATGTGGGATGAAAACGGGATGTATACAGGATAAAATGGAATGCACACAGGATGTGCACAGATTTATATAACTGATACAAATGTTGTCGACATTTGTATCTTTAAATACAAATTGGATTTTTGAATTTAAGGATTTGAACAATCCAGATTCAAATCGGATTTTTGGAAATTCAGATTTTTAACATTCGAATTGAATTGAATTTTCAGATATTCAATTTGGCTTGAATTCAAATCCCAAAAAAATTTTGTGCTTACCCCTAGGCTAGAGTAAATAGGTGTGTCTTCACAGATCTCCTGAACATGCAAAGTGAAGATGCCCAGGGCACTTTAACGGGGAGACGGTCCCATAGTCTTGGGACTACCACCGAGAAGCCCTATCCCCAGGTCCCCACCACCTTAAATACTGAAGGTGATGGTACAACCGGGAGAGCTTCCTCTGCAGTTCCTAAAGCAGAGGCATTTAATACTCCATGGACCTTACCAGATGTGCCAGTAAATTGATAAATCATGAACTGATGGCAGGGGAGCCATGGCCTGTTTGGCAGGCTATGGCACTGGGCAATCCTGGATTCCATTTATCATCAGTGTTTCTCCTTGCCGTCTGGAGACATCCATTGTAATCTTCCTCATAAGCCAGAGTAATGCACACACATACAGAGCGTGCATTTGCGGCATACATGCAGCTTGTGCAATATAAAATGAACATAAGAGCATGACATTATTTTAATGATATTTTAAAGCTTCCGTTCAAGAAACACAAAATATTCACAAAAATAAGATGGTAAGCTTCTAAGTATTGCTGAGAAAGGTGATAAGATGGAAGAGCAGATGTTAATTTTTCAAATTAGTCTTTTAAAAAAACCTAACAAAACATTGCTCATTCAGAATAACCTGAGGCATCAATACTCATGAATAATGTAGACATTCTATGCCTATGCCAATAAAATCTATATGCCATTTTGCACTGCATTATGTATAGGAAAGCAGATACGTGTGTACTTTAATATATTTTAACAGTCTGAAGTCTGCTTTAGAACATATCAAATAATCAATATGTATTTAAATGAGCTTTATTGCAAACGGTATCTGAAGGAAATATTAAGTATGATGATGGGTGCAATCTTAGGCAGATGGTCTACCATTCTGTGAAGGTTATGCCAATGAAAAGGCTTTATTAAAGGGGTGCGGGAGGGAAAAAACTGGGAGATGGAATACATACACCCAAAAGATTCAGTTAACAGTAGATACATTTTTTGCAATTAATGAAAAACCTTCCTAAGTAGATATCCACAGTGATCAAACCCTGGAAGCAGGTTCTTTAAAACCTCAGCTGAGAAAAAATAAGGGAATTAAAATATGATGTCCAAGATAAATATTTTTTGCCCATGAAAAGACCTCTCTTTTTCATATGAGTGTGTGTTTCTGGAAAGGTAGTTTCCTCAAAAAAACTGAAATTCAAATCTACAAAGAGAATGACGGTGATGTGGATAAGTTTCAAACAAACAGCCCTTTTGCACTTGGCAAATAGGTATAGATGGGAAAAATTCCTGCACAGTCTGTCTGCATTGCATAGAGCAGCTCCATGCATGCAGAAGTCCATCCCCCCCTTCCGTGCAGGTATAAATGTACTTCTCTGTGTCTGCTGTACCTGCCTCCAAATGCAGCTCCGGT
Organism: Aspidoscelis tigris stejnegeri; assembly: GCA_023333525.1. Taxonomy (NCBI): domain Eukaryota; kingdom Metazoa; phylum Chordata; class Lepidosauria; order Squamata; family Teiidae; genus Aspidoscelis; species Aspidoscelis tigris. The sequence continues at coordinate 103,145,348 of JALMGA010000001.1, forward strand.
TGCACTTCTTTCCAATGGAGGAGGTTCAAACAGACCCTAGGGAGGGGCAGCACAGATGTGGTTAGCTCTGCATTTTCCTGTTACCATGATTCCACGCGGATGTGTTGGAACTGTTGCTGCAGCTCCACGATAATCTCCCCAATGGAGGTGATTCACATCTTGCCAGCACTTGAGGTGCTCCATGCCATAAAGACATAAAGACATACCTCTTTGCCTTGGCCTTTGGCTGAGGTTTTATTCTCCCTCCCCAGTTACAATGACATCACTATTCATGCACTAGGGAGTGCACGGTTTTATATTTGTTGAATTTTTAAGGTGTTTTTAAATGTGCATCTTGTTTTAATCTGTATTTCATTTTAACCTGTATCTGTTTTAATTTGTATCCTATTTTAATCTGTTGTTACCCGCCCAGAGACCTTCGGGTATGGGGCAGGATATAAATGGAAATAAATAAATAAACAAATAAATTATCTCCATGGCAACAGGGCATGTGCCATCATGCCAAGCTCTGAAATCAAGATGGTGGCACCTGCGATTGGACATGCGCCCAGACACAGGTAAGTCTCCAGGCATGTGGGGTCTAGTGTAACATGTACTAGCATTCCCAAATGTGAATGTTAGTATCTGTTAATGGGTTCTGCACTTTTCCTGCCCCAGAATGGGCCATGTCAAACCCAAACCAGTTTGGCACATCTTTACTTGGTACAGGGAGGTTACAGACAGAGTGGCCCTAATGACTGCCTTCTCCATCCTTCCTCCCCTTGTAGCAACATCAGTGCTACTTGAGAAAGCAGAATGCTGGACTAAACTGATACTTGGTTGGACCAAGGAGGGCTTTTTCTTAATATTACTATGACAAACTGGTAGATTAGCTCTTCTAAACTTTTGGATCCAAATTTTGTGTAGCTGGGAAGCAGATCGTAGGCAGTTTTTTGATTATCCGGATTTCATAATACAATTTGGTAAAATCCTCAAGGAACACAGAATGTCATATGTAGAATCATTGCAGAGCTGAGCATCACCGTGCACTAACATGACAGACAGATGAGTGTGTGCATGAATCAACATGCGTTTCCTGTGTTGGTGGACATAAACTCTGGCTGTCATTCCCAGCCCACCAGCTCTGTCTTCAAAAAATAATTCATCCTTTTACTCACCCGTTCTACACCAAATATGTTATTTTTGTTCCTTATACATCAGGCACGAGCCAGAATAATAGCCCACATGCTTCTGAGATGCATCCAGATGTTAGATGCCAAGGAAATGTTGTTGACTATGAATGGTGACAAGGAAGCACAGAGTCCAGCTTTGACCTACAAAAATATAGCAAGTTGCATGAAAATGCCTATTTGAAACTACGCAAATGAATTAGTAATTAAATTTAAAGTGATTAACCAATTACTTTAATTGATACATATAAAACCATATGGCCTTACCAGCTTACAAATGCTAACTCACATCTATTGCCATCTGCATTTAAAAGCAAAGATTTCCTTTTCCCTAAACGTGTGTCATTTTAAAATAAATAGCACAAAAGTAATGCTAAGCAATACTATGTGATGATCTTAATTACATCTATCTAGTTTATCACCATGGGAAAGAGCTCAAAAACAACTATGGAGCTGACAATTTAGGCTCTTTCTGGATTTAAGTGGTAATCTGGAATAAGGAGTTCCTTGGTCCATGTGGGATTAGGGATAATCCAGATCAGATCCATACTAAGGGTTCAGGAGTCTGGATTAGCAGTAGACCTGATTAATCAGTGCCAAAACCATACTAGTGCCATCTGATCTGGAACAAGTGATGGGGCATCAGCAGGTAGAACAGAACAAGGAAGACAGTGTGCATGGCATCAAGGAACATGCACCATGATTGTGAAATTGCAAAGATGCTTTTACAATCCCTTCAGAACAACAACCACATAGACAGTGATGGAGACATCACGTTGCCGGCCCCAGCATTTGATCAACAGGAATGTGGGCCAATTGCACTGTAGTTTCGGAAGTGCTATCAGAAGTAGTTCACATCCACTAATAGGGAATAGGGCTTAGGCATCCACATTGTGTCTCTACATATACTGAATGTGACGCCGTCCAACCTGCTTTGTGCAGGTGCCTCCTGCTGCAGTTGATCTGGATCTAACTAATCTGGATTAGAGATGTGCACAATTTTTTTTGACATTCTATTCGAATCAAATCGAATACCTGAAAATCCAATTCAGTTCAAATCTTTTAAATTCGAGTTTAACAAGATTCAATTCGAATTTACCAAATGTGAAGCTATTTGTTTGAATTTTTATTCGAATCTGCACATACAATGTCGACAAATGTATGTGCAAGTAGGCATCTTCCCCACATCTGTACGCATCTGTACACGTCCATTTGCATCCCGTAGTTAAGAACATAAGAACATAAGAGAAACCCTGCTGGATCAGGCCACCGCCCATCTAGTTCAGCATCTCGTCACACACAGGCTGCGTCTTCACGGCATGCATTCTTTCGGTTTAAAGAATTCGAAATAAAAGAAACGGAACAAAGCTGTCCACACGACTTGCAAGTTGATCCAGTTCCGATTGCAGCCTTAACGCGGGATCAATACTCGGAGTCCACATGGCAGCATTGTCCTCCCACCCATTGCCCACCCTCTCTCTGTGATTGGTTTTCCCTGCCAGGATCCCACCCTCCCTTCCCTGTGCGTCATGCAAGCCTTTTTTGCCTCTTTGTTCTGATCAGCTGTCATTGGGACGCCCCCTGCCCAAATCCCTCCGGCACACTCAGCTCTGCTGGGGACCCCCTGCCCGATCCAGCACCTTCTCTCCCCTCCCTTCCCCTTCTCAGCAGCACACAGTGGTGCCCTGGAGGGGCCCCGAGAAGGGCTTGTCCGATGCCGTCTCTCCTCCTCCTCCTGCAGTCGCGCATCGGCAAGCGGCCCCTCCACCGCCCTTCCCTTCCCTTCCCCTCTGCCCAGCGGACAGGCCAGCCCACCTGGCGTGGCACCATGTGCCCATCTCGCCTCCAAGCCATCCGCTTCTCGGCCGACAGCAGACGGACGGACGCGCCCCTCCGTTCTCATCCTTCCACCGTAGCGTTCCAGCTCACTCTTAACAATGTTGCAAATTTCCGCAATTTCAAAACCTCAGACCTTTAGAAAGTGAAAGGAAGTAATACAGCTGAGATTCTGTATCAAAGGACCGGGGCTTTAAACATTAAAGAGGCATAGGGTGGCTGCGGTGGGGTGTCATTCATTCATATTTTTATCCCACTCTATACACAAGGGTCTCAGTGCGGGTCACAACACATTGGTTTTAATGTGTTCATATTAAACATATTAAAGCCATAACTTTGCCTGAAAGTGGGGAGGAAAAAGCTGTTTCTTTAGTCCGCCCTCAGAGCGAGAAAACATGAGCAAAGTGACCAGTAATTTTCTTTCCACATTATCTCTCCCAGAGGTGAATTTTACCCTAAAAGAAAACAGCTTGCCACTTTGCTGATATATTCTCTCACTCTGAAAGTGGACTGAAAGTGGATTAAACCTTAGGTGTGACCACAGCCTATAAATTCTCTCACTCTGAAAGTGGACTGAAAGTGGATTAAATCTTAGGTGTGACCACAGCCTATAATGGATTGAGACCAATAAAAACCAGGACTCAGGAAAGTGTGCTTGAAGGGAAGAAAGTCCACAAATGAAACAGATGGACTAGTGGTTAGGGAGCTGGACTCTCATCTGGGAATACCTGGTAACCTTGATTCCACACTCCTCCACAAAGCCAGCTGGGTGACCTTGGGCCAGTCACAGATCTCTGCTGAGCTCTCACAGCCCCACCCACCTCACAGGGTGTCTGTTGTGGGGAGAAGAACAGAAGGTTTGTCAGCTGCTTTGAGTCCCCTTCAATAAGTGAGGAAAGCAGGGTAGAAAAGCCAACTCTTCTTCCTCCATGAAACCAGATGGGTGACCTTGGGCTAGTCACAGCTCCCTTCTGAGCTCTCACAGCTGCCCCCCACCTCACAGGGACCGAAGCTGGATTAAAACCTTGGCTTGTGGTTACACTGAAGGTTTAATCCAGCTTCAGTCCACTTTCAGAGCGAGAGAATACATCAGCAAAGTGACAAGAAAATTCCCCTTTAGGATAGATAATATGGTAAGAAAATTATGCTCACTTTGCTGAAGTGCCCCCACCCCCGCTCTGAAGTTGGACTGAAGCTGGATTAAACCTTAGGTGTGACCAGGGCCATCCATCCATCCATCCATCCATCCATCCTTCCTTCCTTCCTTCCTTCCTTCCTTCCTTCCTTCCTTCCTTCCTTCCTTCCTTCCTTCCTTCCTTCCTGGCGCTGCCGCCGCTGGCTGCTCCGCACACTCAAGCCCCTGGGTGGTGGTGGTGGTTCAGGGGTTCAGCCGCTTTGAGTCCCCTGAAGGGTGAGAACAGAAGGTTTGTCAGCCGCTTTGAGCCCCCTTCAGAGGCTACTTTGCCTCTGCCTGTGGTCACACCTAAGGTTTAATCTAGCTTCACTCCACCTTCAGAGTGAGAGAACACATCAGCAAAGTGACCAGTAGTTTTCTTTCCACATTATCTAGTCTAAAGGTGGATTTTCTGAGTTATTAACCCTGAAAGAAAACCAGCTTGTCAGTTTGCTGGTGTATTCTCTCACTCTGAAAGTGGACTGAAACTGGATTAAACCTTAGGTGTGACCACAGGCAGAGGCAAAGTAGCCTCTGAAGGGGGCTCAAAGCGGCTGACAAACCTTCTGTTCTCACCCTTCAGGGGACTCAAAGCGGCTGACAAACCTTCTGTTCTCACCCTTCAGGGGACTCAAAGCGGCTGACAAGCCTTCTCACCCTTAAGGGGGCTCAAAGTGACTGACAAACCGGTTCTCACCCTTAAGGGGGCTCAAAGCGGCTGACAAACCTCCCATTCTTCTCCTCACAACAGAACACCCCTTCAGAGAAGGGGCTCCACTGCCGATGCTGCCCGCCACTCCTCCCTCTCACTGCCCTCCTCCCCCCCTTTGCCTTTGCTGCTGCTCCTGTGCATGATTGATCGGCCTCCTTCAGCTGAAGGAAGATGCTCCGCTGCCGCTGCCCGCGTTGCAGGAGCAGGAGCAGGCGGGATTGATTCAGCGCGGGACTTATCCAGCACTACAAGGGGTGAATGGCAGGCACCCCCCGCCTGCAGCAGGATGGGGGGGTGTCGCTTCATTTCCCCAGCAGCGGTAGGAGACGGAGGCGGTGGCGGAGAAAGGAGCAGCCATTTCGCCAGTGCTGACATCGGGCTCCGTTAGAGCGGCGGCTGAGGCAAGGCACCGGCCTCACATCCCCTACCGAGGCGGGGTGGCGGTCTGGTGGGGAAGGAGGAGAGAGGTGTCAGATGGATGGCGGGCGGGGGGCGCCTGCCGTTCACCCCTCGTACTGCTGGATAAGCCCCGCGCTGAATCAATCCCGCTGCTCCTGCTCCTGCAACGCGGGCAGCGGCAGCGGAGCATCTTCCTTCGGCTGGAGGAGGCCGATCAATCATGCACAGGAGCAGCAGCAATGGCAAAGAAGGGGGGAGGAGGGCCACAGCTTTTAAAATACAGGCTCCAGGGCTTTCCTTTCCCTTTTTAAAAGTTCAGAACCTTCAAAGAGCTGAAATTGCGCAAAACTGCAACATTGTTTTTAAGGTGTGAAGTGCCTACATTGATATAGTGTAGCTTTAAGGACTGGAGGTTTATAGTGGGTGTTTGAGGGTGGATTTTTTCAATGAAGGAAACCCTAAACATGACGTGCTTCTAATACGTACAGCCATTGGTTACAGTGCGATTGGGGGCGGGACAGCCTTAAAACGGAATCTCATCCCGGAAAACGATACTGTCCACACAGTAAAAAATGAAACACGTATCAAGTGCACGATCCGTAGTGAGACCTCTTGAAATCAGGATTTATTTTAAAACGTTTTAACGTCATTTAACACGGAAGTACCGTATTAAGCCGAACTGCCGTCTAAACTGCGCGAATTCAAAACGTTTTGAATTCGAGATAACGACATCGTGGGGATGCGCTCACAGTGGCCCACCATATGCTCATGGGCATCTCAAGCAGAGACAAGGACAAACCTTTGCCTGCTCTTGAATCCCAAAAAACGGCCTTAGAAGCATCCTGCTTCCCCCTCCCCAGCCTGAAAGATGCACCTAGGCATTCATTCTAGTGGCCATTGATACATCTGTCATCCATAAATTTGTCTAACCCTACCTTGAAGCCATCTAGACTGGTAGCTGTCACCACCTCTTCCGGCAGCACATTCCATAAGCCAATGACCCTTTGGGTGAAGAAATACTTCCCCTTGTCAGATCCAGCTCTCCTACCCATCAGCTTCATAGAGTGCCCCCTGGTTCTACTGTTGTGCGATAAAGAAAAGAAATTTTCTCTATCCACCTTTTCTATACCATGCATAATTTTATATGCTTCAGTCAGGTCCCCTCTTAAATGCCATCTCTCCAGACTGAAGAGCCCTAGATGTTGCAGCCTGATTTCATAAGGGAGATATTCCAGACCCTTAATCATTCTGGATGCCCTTCTCTGCACCTTCTGTAGTTCCACAATATCCTTTTTGAGGTGTGGTGACCAGACTTGTACACAATATTCCAAATGTGGCACCATAGATTTATAAAGGGGCAAAATGACACTTACTGACTTATTTTCTATTCCCTTCCTAATTATTCCCAGCATTGAATTAGCTTTTTTCGCTGCTGCTGTGCACTGGGTTGACACCTTCATTGAACTGTGCACCAAAACCCCAAGATCCCTTTCCTGGTGTGTTGTAGAAAGCTCAGACCCCATCAGTTTATAGACATAATTTGGATTCTTGGCCCCGATGTGCATTACTTTACACTTGTTAAGATTAAAGCACATTTGCCACTTGGTTGCCCACTCACCCAGTGCTAAGACATCCCTCTGTAGTTATCCCATATGCAACCCGTTTTCATCCTGTACAGATCCATACAAATGGATACGGATGTGGGTAGGATGTGGATCTTCAAGTATGCATCATGTATGAACTCATACACATACGAATGTCTAGATAATCAAACAAATAGATCCAAAATTCAACATTTGATTTGAATGTTTACATTCGAATTTCAGGACATTCTATTTGAGTTTGAATGTCAAAATTTGGCACATTCGATCTGATTTCAAATGCCTACAAATATTTGTGCACATCCCTAATCTGGATTTACTAATATGTATTAAGCATGTTAAGTGCAGAAAAGACCTTTAGACATGAAGCCAAAAGATTAAAAAACTTGATTATTCAGCTCCTTTTTCTTACACAAATAAGAACTGTTTTTAGACCACGATTGAACTAGCTGACAGACATTGTATGCCTTTCACCTCTGCTTAGTAGATCTTGTTTTAAATGACAGTGTCATTTGAAACAGCAAATATGGATTTGTGACCAGGAGCAAAGGACCTTTACAACTTTAAAAGAGTTGATTTGAAGAAGAAAGAGCCATCTCAGCTTCTGATTTTTTATGCTCTGTGTAGAATTCCAGAAGAGAGTTCTGGACAGGAATGCAGAATGCTTCTGATACCTCAGTATTCTAAAATAAAGGGACAATGTTTATTTTATAAAGGACAGATTTTTTAAAAAACAATCTTTCTCCCTCTACCCTATCCCACCCCAACCTTCAACAGCCTCAGTATTTAGATGACAGCAAATATCATGACAACAGTTCTCACTGAAGTTAAGTGCAAAAAGATCCATAATCTCTGGGATAGAGGAGTCTTATGGAAAGAACCTATAAAGAGTTCTGAAAAGGGGAAACGTTCAGTCTTGCCCAAGGGAAGGCTTGTTAGTATTTAGGAATGGACTTCTTAAAGTTGTCTGCCAATCAAGAGGGACTTGTAGCGAAATCTCAAAAACTAGCAGAGGGAAAGTCAAAGCTGAGAGTTCCAAGAAGAAGGTTTGACTTGAACAATAGCTGGAGAAGAAGGGTAGGTGCAAGGACTATTTGCAAAGCTTTCATGTAATGACAGTTGCACATTGCAGTTGGATCTAATTGTTTGAAGTTTATTCCTCGCTTTATATTCTGTTTGGCCAACGGCCTACAATAAATCTATTACAATATGAGGAAAATGTTGTGAAATTTTGTTGTTGTTGTAGGTCCCAGGTCACAAAATCCAGCTTTTCTTCGGATTGGTGTGCTTCAATTTATGATGCCTCTGTTTTTTATTTTCACACGAAGTGCGGCTTGTAGGAATTTGATTCGTATTCCTTTATCCAGATGAAAACACTTGTCATTTATTATCTTTACTATGTTGAACATCAAGGCAGCTGCTGGATCACATTTTGTCTGACCATAAGCAGCTTACTAGAAACTGCTCTGTGCTCATCTCATGATTTTCTATAATTCATGGGCATCTCCATGGGTGGTAGCATTCATTAAGGAAGGTGCATTCCCAATTCATAGGTCTGCTCCTCATTTCCCTTGTTTTAAAAGTTTTTAAATGAAAGGAGGTGATGAATTCAGACCAGGGAAGCTGTCATAACAAGAGGCACTTCCAGAGGGTGGCCAGATATTGTGCTAGGAAGCAACAATTGGGAATTGCTCTCACACCATTAGTGCAACTCAGCTAGACAGCACCGTGGCTTTGCATGTTTTTAGCCACATGTGCATCCAGGATGCCCAGTTCTGTGTGTCGTCGCCACCACACATGGCTGGTCATCTGTTTCACCCCCCACATATGCACGGTGGACAGGGCAACAATGGCTCCTCCATCCTCAAGGTGAGAAGAAGAGTTGGCTTTTCTACTCTGCTTTTCTCACCCACTTAAGGGGACTTAAAGCAGCTGACAAATTTTTTGATTCTTCTCCCCTGTGAGGTAGGTGGGACTGTGATAGCTTAGAAGACATCTGCAATTAGCCCAAGGTTCCAAGGTTACCCAGCTGGCTTCATGGAGGAGAGCAGAATCAAACCTGGAATTCCCAGAAAAGAGTCTGGCTTCCTAACAACAAGACCAAACAAGAAAACTATTACTATTGCTGGAAAACCAGGATCTTTTGCTTTTATGGGGGGGGGAGCAGGGCTACGCTGGGGTTCCCACAGATACAGATAGCAGTGTGATATTGGTGCTATATTCCCCCATCTGGATGGTGCCAAGGCTCTGAAGTAAAAAAAAGTTGGAAGTGAGGACCTGGGCTTGAGCACTTGGCATGGCTAGTCTTTGACAATGAAGCAATTACAGTAAGCAAAAAATGAACAAGACTGATCAAAACTTGGACATACATACACACATACACACATGAATGCACACATGGACACATGGAGAAAATAACAGTTTGCATATACACACATTTTAGCACAGGAAGGAAAAGTAGGGAGGAAATAGGACTGGAAACAAATGTGTAGTGCCAAAATGGACTCAAGTTGTGCCTCCATATCCACATGTATGATGAATAAGGTCTTACAGACATTTTTTTAAAATCTAGTGTTTTCAACACATAGCTTCCTCCAGATTTCTCACTAGTTCTTCTTCCACCCTCCTTCATGGTTTGTGTTGGATTAGGATCTGGGATGCCCAAATTCCCATTGACCACACTATAGAATCTAAATTCTTTGAGTTAGTCACCATCCTACCCTTGAGTTAAATACATCATCCTAATCTGCCTCACTATAATCTTCTTCTATTTGCCTCTTCTGAGGTTTCAATTCCAGCCAAACTGATGGTATCCCTCCTTCACAGAAGGTGGTGTGCAATCTCCTTCATTTCTGGAGTGAGTTAACATCTCATATCCTGTTCAGACTGGCAGGGGGAGATATGGCGCTGGGAGACGGAAGAGACAGACAAGGAGAAGGGGTGCTAGATACCTTGAAGCTGTCGCTCCTTCTTTTCCGCCTTCCAACCAGCAGAATCTGGGGAGACCTGCCAACCAAAAACCCACTACTCTGGCGGTGTTGCTTTTAAATGCCAGATCGGTCCGAAATAAAACATCAATTATTCATGATCTAATTCTTGAGGAAAGGGCCGACCTGGCATGTATTACTGAGACCTGGATGGATGAACTGGGCGGACCTGGTCTGTCCCAGCTCTGTCCTCCAGGGTACTCAGTGCAACACTGTTCTAGAGTAGGGGGGAGGGGAGGGGGTGTCGCTGTGGTCTATCGGACTTCCATCTCTCTCACCAGGTGGCCAATTCGTGCTGTTAATGGGGTTGAGGGTCTGTTCTTGCTGTTGGGCCAGAGAGACAGAATAGGGATGCTGCTGGTGTACCGTTCACCCCACTGTCCAGCATCCTCCTTGTCTGAGCTGGCTGAGGTGGTCTCGGAGGTGGTATTGGAAGCCCCTGCCACAGTGGTGTTGGGGGATTTCAACGTCCACGCCGAGACTACACTTATTGGACCAGCTCAGTTCTTTCTGGCCTCCATGACAACCATGGGGCTGTCTCAGCTTTTTTCTGGTCCAACCCATATAGCAGGCCACACCCTTGACTTGGTTTTTGCCTCTGAACGAATTGATGGCTATCCGTTGATAGGAGGGCTGACTATCAGCCCTTTGTCATGGACGGATCACTCACTGGTGAGGTTTGGACTTACAGCGGCAGTCCCTCTCTGTGGAGTCAGAGGACCTATTGAGTTGGTCCACCCCCGGAGACTTATGGAATCTCAACGATTCCTGAATGCCCTGGGGGATTTTCCAGTTGGCATGTCTGGTGCTCCTGTTGAAGCTCTGGTCTCTCTCTGGAATCAGGAGATGACCAGGGCTATTGACACGATCGCTCCCAAGTGCCCTCGGTCTTCTTGCAGAGCCCAGAAAGCTCCTTGGTACTCCATGGAGCTCCAGGCCATGAAACAGGAAGGTCGACGGCTAGAGCGCAAGTGGCGTAAATCTGGCTGTGAATCTGACCGAACACGAGTTAGAGCACACTATCGTGCCTACCACGTGGCAGTGATGGAGGCGAAAAGGAGTTTTTTCTCCTCCGCCATCGCGTCCTCGAGTAGCCGTCCAGCGGAGCTCTTTAGAGTAGTAAAGGGCCTTATAAAACCTGGCTCGATAAAATGTGAGCCTCAGCCATCTAATATCTGCTGTGACAGTTTTGCAAAGCACTTTGAGGACAAAGTTGCTCAGATTCATAGGGGATTCGATGTCACAATTGGACTTAGTCCAGGGGAGGCATCCGGAGCACTGTCTGGTCCAGTTATTTTGGATCAGTTTCAATTATTGCGGCCTGAGGATGTGGACAAGCTGCTTGCAGGGGTGCGGCCGACAACGTGCTCTCTGGATCCCTGCCCTTCTTGGCTGATTAAAACTAGCCGGCAAGGTATGACCGGGTGGGTCCAGGAAGTGGTAAATGCCTCTCTGAGGGAGGGGGTGGTTCCATTGGCCCTTAAACAGGTTGTGGTGCGCCCCCTCCTGAAGAAGGCCTCCCTGGATCCAGAAGATTTAAACAACTATCGCCCGGTGGCCAACATACCTTTTCTAGGCAAGGTTCTAGAGAAGTTTGTCGCTGTTCAGCTGCAGGCATGCTTGGAGGAAGCTGATTATCTAGACCCATTTCAATCTGGCTTTAGACCCGGTCATGGCACGGAAACCACCTTGGTCACCCTAGTCGATGATCTTCTCCGGGAGAAAGACAGAGGGAATGCTACCCTGTTGGTTCTTCTGGACCTCTCAGCGGCTTTTGATACCATTGACCACGGTATCCTCCTGGAGAGGCTACAGAGTTTAGAAGTTGGAGGCAGTGCTTGGCGCTGGTTCCGCTCCTATCTCCAGAGCCGATCTCAGATAGTGGTGATGGGAGAGAATGAGTCGACATCCTGGGAACTCACTTGTGGGGTTCCCCAGGGGTCAATCTTATCTCCCATGTTATTTAATATCTACATGAAGCCGCTGGGAGAGATCATCAGGAGTTTTGGAGTGAGGTGCCATCAATACGCAGATGATACCCAGCTCTATCTCTCTGTGCCATCTGAATCAGGAGAGGTGGTAGAAGTGCTTGACAGGTGCCTGGAGGCGGTAATGGGCTGGATGAGGGCCAATAAATTGAAACTGAATCCAGACAAGACAGAGGTGCTGTGTGCTACAGGCTCTCGGGTCCAAGTAGTTGGGAGATACCCTGTCCTTGATGGAGTTACTATATCCAGGAAGGAACAGGTGCGAAATTTGGGGGTACTCCTGGACTCTGCGCTAACACTTGAAGCTCAGGTGGAGGCCGTGGCCAGGAGTGCCTACTCCCAACTACTGTTGGTACGTCAACTGAAACCTTTTTTGGATAGAGATGACCTGGCCACAGTTATCCACGCTCTGGTAACCTCCAGGTTGGACTATTGTAATGCGCTCTACATGGGGCTGCCCTTGAAGACGGTTCGGAAGTTGCAGCTAGTGCAAAATGCAGCTGCCCGAGTGCTGACCGGTACAGCTAACCGGATGCATATCACACCGGTTCTAAAAGAACTGCACTGGCTGCCAATTCATTTCCGAGCCCAATTCAAGGTGCTAACTCTGACTTATAAGGCCCTAAATGTCTTGGGCCCCAGATATCTAAAGGGGCGCCTTCTCCCATATAAACCTGCCCATGTCTTAAGATCTGCAGGAGAGGCCCTCCTGGTTGTCCCACCACCTTCAGAGGTTAGGCGGGTGGGCACCCGGGAGAGGGCCTTCTCAGTAGTGGCCCCCAGGCTATGGAATGGTCTCCCCTTGGAGGTGCTTCAGGCCCCTTCTTTGTTTACATTCAGAAAGGCGGTAAAGACGCCTTTCTTTATTCTTCCCTCCTTCCAAACACCACTGTTTTAATCTGTTTTTGTATTGTTTTTATTCTTATTCTTATTATCATGTTGGTTTCTAAATCTTACGCTGGTTTTATTATTGTGTGATACAATTTTTAGTGTGCTTGTTCTTAATTGTTGTAAGCCGCCCAGAGACCCTCGGGTATGGGGCGGGATATAAATATAAATAAATAAATAATATCACTGCACCAACTCAGAGGGATTCAGACAGAACTACAGTACAATAAAGGCAGAAACATCTGATCAAGAAGAAAGGCAAGCTGGGTAGAAATGGAAGCTTATGCAAAGTACAGGGCACACTCTACCATTTGGTTCATTGAGACAGGCCTGGGAACTGCTTCTAGATTATAAACAGGTCAGAGAAAATATTTCCCTCTTTGTATCACAATCTAGTATAGTACTGAAGTAATATATTAATGAGAGAAAATTGAACTGCGTGATACAATAAGGCTCCAGAATTATTTTATTACTTCTCTTTCTGTTAATTCTGGTTTCCTTAATGTATACATTTATCTCTTTTAGCATAGTGCAGATTTGCCCATTTACTAATGTATTCAAATATATGCAATGAAAATGCACTTAGAGTCCAATTAACATGTCATTTCCATTCATCTAAAATGCCAATGCAATTAAACTTCATAGACAATGTCATCTGTTAACTCAGATTTTTGTGTGTGTGACTTTTGGTTCAATTTACCCTCTTGTGTGAAAATTTCAGCAACTACCATATCTCTACTAATGAATGTGAATGTGGGTGAATTGCTCTTTTCCTAATTCCACCCAACCTTTAACATGTTTTAATTCATTGTATGAATTTAAATGCTTTTAGCCTTGTTTTTAATCTTTGTCCTTTCAAACCACTTCTCGATCACTGAGCCAGGCCCTTCCCCCAGCAAGTCATACCACATTTCTGTGCAAACCTTCCATGCTTGTACACAGATGGCAAGGAGGTCCACCAAGCACAGGCATGAAGACTTCAGAACCTCACCTAGAAGAGGGCAATAGAGCTATCAAACTTCTTTCTGAGGCTGCCTAAAGCTGGGAGAGGCGTGGAGGGGAGCCCAATTTGGTACTGTGGGCACGCCCTATGTCTTCTAGCAAAAGGATCCCCAATAATTTAGTGTAGTCCAAACTCTTACCAGCAAACTTATCCAGGCAAGCTGTCTGTAAGCACAGTTCTGTGGCATCTTCAGATAAATTTGCAATGTTCTTCAGGATAAAGTTACTAATTGCCACTGCTAATGATTTCTATTGCCTGGTTAAACAGCACTGGGTAGAAATGGTTTGCTTGGTGCCTTTGCTTTCTGAGTTTGATTAATATATACCTGCACATAGGTTGAAGAGTAAATTTGACTCACTGTTTGGTAAATTTTATAAGTTGAGTTTATTTAAGATGCATATTAAGTACTTTATTAGCTACTTCATTGCATGTTTTGCTTATGCCCACACAAAGGATTCCAATGGACTTCTTTGTTTTTTCAAAATTGTACAAAATGTTTTGTGCAATCTGTATTGGATCTGTTATTGCTCTACTCTGGGTGAAACCAAATTGTTTTTTACCAGTAAGATTGATTACGTACTTGCTAATTCTATTTGCTAAGCTTTCATGAAATTTTTATTGTCTTGATTCAATAGTGCAATAGGACCTAAAAGATTCAGTGGAGTCAGTGGATTTTCCAGGTTTAGGGCAAGGAATAATAAGTGATTCTCTCCAGGTTGCTGGTAGAGATTTTTCAGCTAGGATTTCATTACAGGGTTGTGTTAGGTTAGGCGAGGAATTAGTTGCTCTCTAAACACCTTGTAAAATGCTGCAGAAAAACCATCTGGGCCAGGAGATTTATTGCCTTTGAGATTTTTTTATAACTGTTTCAATTTCTTTATCCATGATGGGAGAATTTAGTTCTGTCAGACTTGATAAGGTTGGCGTAGTAGGTTTTGGGAAAGTCAGCTATAATATTATTGTCTACCTGCATTCTGCTGGTTTGTTACCATACACATAATATTTGCTTTAAGTACGGAACAGGGCCCTAGCTACTCTTTGAATTATGCATTGCTAATTCTCACATTTGGTTTAGCTTGTTTATCTTGACGGTATTCTTCAAGGACTTTAATTTCTTGCAAAGCCATAGATGTAATTTTTATTTAAAATATGATGTGAATTTTCTATCCTGTTTATTATACCATGATTAAGTAGCAATATGACTGATTTCATAGCCTCCCACCTATTCCCTGTTGAGATTTTGGACAGTGTGTTAGGTTTAAAATTTCTTTCTTGACTTGCACCATCAAGTTTTCTTTAACAAGATATTAGAGTTCAGTTTCCAGATTCTAAATCCTTAGTAATTCTTAGAAAAAGATAAAGTGATGGAGGTGGGGCTGGGGTCTGAAAAAACTCTGTTCTATAACAGATTTGCTAAGAAAGCAGGACAGCTCTTTAGAGATTAGTATGTTGTCTAACCTAGAATGAGTGCCATACCTGTGTAAGTAGAAGGTTATGACTTTTCTGCACTTACCACTTTGTGGTCTGAACGAGGCCTGCTGATTTGGACCATGGAGAGGCATGGCCTGGAATGGTGGAATGCACATGGTGGCATTGATCTGGACCAGTCCCAATCCTGGCCCCAAAGCTTGTGTGAACATCAGAGCCAAGCTCTGGAAACTCCAAGGGCTAAAAACAAAGGTTCCAGCTCTTGGAGCTTTTGGGAGACCCATTTCAATGGCTTGCTTTAATGTGCCACAAAATGGATTCCTCTCCTCCACACCTCTGGCAGTTTCCACACAGGACCTGCAGAACCCATTAAGAACCTGATAGGAACTGATTAGGTGTGCAAATGCTATGTACCTTCCATCTGTACAGGCTTTGTGGAGACCCAGGTCTAATCGGGTCTTCAGGACCCCAAATCTCGATTAGCCATAGACCTCTCCAAAGGGGTCTGCAATCTTTCCTTTGCTCTGAGGACCGGATTTCCCAGTGATTTTCTGCACATGGACCAGATCCATGAGTTGAAGAAGCAGGTCCAGAAGTTGTTTCATTCACCCACGTAGGCAGTCTGTTTCCTCTGCCTGACCTGGTTACAGGGGAGGGGTACACAATTGGCAACAGCCTACAACTACATAGCCTCTACAACCATCGGTACTCTGCCATGCCCACTGTAACCAGACATGGCTTTGAGTGGCACCTGCGCTAACCAATCATACAGCACAGCCAGCAGCACTTCTGCAACAGGCCTGTTCTGTCCCATCGCCATCGGGTGCTACAAGCCCCGTGCAGACATATGGGGTCTTCATGTTGAACCAGAACTACATAAACAAGATTTCCCAGGCACGGATTTGAAAAATACAGATATACTTAATCTGGATTAAAATAGATAAGTGCGGAAATGACCTCTGTGTTCTGGTGTAGGAACTGCCAATTTGCTAGTAGAGCAGTTTAAACAGTCCCCCCCCCAAATAAAGATTATGCTCTGTCTAATATAGATGAACTATTACAGCTCAGGGTAGGGCCTCACAGGTCCATACTAATGTGCAGAGCAATAAGGCACAGAAGCTGACAACAGCCACTCTTATTCCAGAAAGAGCCACAGTCTTTTTGCATGGGGTACAAAATTTCTAAATGTGTCCATCAAGTGAAATTTGTTTAGAATTGATTTTGCCACATTATTGCATAGAAACTGAGAGGTAGAAAGTCCTGATTGCTTATTTAAATGCAACTCAGTAAATAAATTCAGGTCTCCTGCTATTATATAATTTCCTGGACTAAACTTTACTTTTTGCAATATGTTGTATTAAAAAAAAGTTTGTATTTGGTGCATATACATCACGTCCCCATGCACTATATAATCCAAATCAAATCCAAATTCGGTGAGGAACGTCCCCATGCAAAGCCCCCTTTCCAGACTTTATGCTGACCTAATCACCCAAATCTGTGCTAAATTGAGTCCCAAAGAAAACTGTTCTCGGCACAGTCTGGGAGCCCGAGTCCATGCATGGGGAGGAGATTGACTCTGGCATCATTAGGAGGTGGGGTTTCATGCCGTTCCTGCCCTGTCCTGTGTGTTGGTGATCACAACTGTTGGGCATTTTTAAATGGTGACAAAACAGAAACAAGTCTTTTTCCACGATCTGATCGCTGGGCGAACGTGCAAGCTTCTGAAATGTGCATAAAATAATTGAGTGCCCCAATTTGACAGATAATATGCAGCATTGAGGTGTGTCATCTGGCCCTCGCTGTCCCACAAATCTCTTTCTGTGACCCTTATTCCACCCACCCCCCCTTCCCCAATTGCCAGCAAGCAGCTTCTGAACTTTGCCAGCTCAAAAGCCAGATCACTAACCAATGCTGCTACAATGTTTAGAGGCAGTTCAGCTGGTGGGACAGTGGGGGCCAGTTGACCCCGCTCATCGCTGCATCTTTAGCTGTCAAACTGGGTTTGATAAGCGTGCACATTTGCCCAGCAATCGGATCGCCGAAAGAGACTCATTTCTGTCAACATTTATTGCCAAAAATGCCCAACAGTTACAACTGGGGAAGGGGGCATTGGGTGGCTATTTCCCTGCACAGGGGTTGGTGACATAAACCTGGGTTCCTGTCAGGAGAGAGGGGGTGGAGAGGAAAATATGCTGTTTCCCCATGCAGGGATTTAGCACGGTTTGCATGGGGATGGCGGTATTTGAATAGAGCTGGCATTATCAGCAATCACATGGGGATGGGCAAAATTGAAACTCGGCCCTGTATCCAGACTGAAAATAGCACATGGGTACACGGCCAAAATGGACTAAAAACAAAGTGCATGGGTACGCGGCCAAAGTGATACTAGAGTCAATGTATGTTCTCTTATTTGTCTCTTCAGAAATATGTACAGTTTCTACCCTTTGAGTCCTTTTACTTGTCTAATATTTGGAATGGAATATTATTGTGTATCAAGATCATCATATTTCTACCACTTGAGATACCATTAGCCTTACAATATCTTTATAAAGAAGGGTTATATAATAGTCTGCCTTCATTCCTGTGCAAATGAAACATCTATAGGAAAACTACATCTGCCTTTGTTTGCTTAAGCTACAGTTCTAACCTCTTCCTCACACAGATCTTTCAAAGTGCATTAATGTTTAACAAGATGATATACATATCAGCCATTTATCATCCTTAAGGTGGAAATGTAACACTTGTGAAGTGAGGTGGCTGCCAACAATCAGTGATCTCTGAATGGCCACCTTAAGAGAATCCCCAAAGGTGTCATTATTCACTCAAACAGCTAAAACATAAACAATTTCAAACACTAAACCATTACATACAAACCAGTTCTGTACACTTTGCACCTGAGGGCAAACAAAGCTCTCTTTGCAAAGAGAGAGGCCCGGGAATTCTTCATGTCCCCATCAGAAGTCACATATGGTAGGCTACCAAGAGTGTCCTAATGTGTTCACTCTTCATGTCAGTGGTATATTATTCCTTGTTTGCTGTGATGTCATTTCTTGCCTTTTTTGAAATCCACTTGTAAACTTCATAGTTTCTGGCCTCCATTTTTGTCTTTACTGAACATAGCAGGGATGGTCCCGTATAGTGGTTCTGTTGCCACTCTTGGGAAGAAGTTGTGTGGTTTCAATGTTGGGGTACAGTTAGTGAGGATTCTTGAAGTTGTAATAATGCTAATATCTAATCCACTTTTTCTTTCATTGATGCTTTCAATGTACACCCCTTAACTATTGCACCTGAAAATCCAGCAAAATCTTCTTCTTGTAGTGTTTGCAGTATCTGTGCCCTCCTTTTGTTTGCACAGGGTCTCCTGTGCAATATCTTACAGTACTGTGGTTTTGCATCCTTGTACAAATTGGTGATTCTCTGCAATGCTTGGAAGACTTGCACTTTTAGAGAATAGTGCTTGAAAGCAATTCTAATGTCTCTTGATGGCTCAGTATCAGAGAGGACAGTGCAGATGCTCCTGGAACCCTTTGTATGTCTTCGAGTGTTATTTTTATGTCAGGGAAGATTCTGACTACCATTTGATTAGGACAGCTATTAAATCTTCATCCTTACTGTGCTCCTTCAACCTGTACAGTGACGTTATTCTGACACCCAGAGTTCTCAACATCCATTATATGATCTTGAAGCCTGACCGCTTTGGCCATCAGGGATTTTGTTCGTGGGGCATTTTCTGTAGTGGAGTCAAGAGTGTTAGAGACTGTGACTTGCAAGACTTTTAAGGCAGTTGCTAACGAGAAGACTGAGCCCTCAATATGTTTATTCTTTTGTCCAGTTTCTCTTCCAGGGATGAATATGATCGCTGCTGTGGTGCCACTAAATAGATTTGCAAAAGAACCATTCCTGGGCTTGAGGAAATATCTTCCTGTTGATGTGGAAAAGGGCTAATAGGTCACTGCTCCACGCTTGCTTCAGGGACATAGATCTTTGCCACAGTCAGCACTTTGTCTGCTAGAGAAGCCAACGCTGTCAGCTGCCTGTCGTCCTTTCTATTTGGGACTCCTGCTTTGGGGTGAATTTAGCCCTAATTTGTATCAATACCCTTGGGTCAGGGAGGTCAGATTGGAGATTATCAACTTGATAGTGCCAGCAAGATTCTGTTTTTTCACCCCACAACAAAAGGAGGAATTTCTTTCCTAGCTGCTCTCAGTACTGTGCCTGTGTGCTCCAAGGATATTGCCTTTAATGTTTTATTAATGTTGTGATCTGCACTGGGACCTTTGGGTGAAAGGCGAGATATAAATACTGAAAGAATTAAATAAAATGTATTGATTTTCTATATCATCAGTTTGGTTGGCATTTTACAAAGAATGAGATAATAGATTTCTGCCACAAAGAGCTAATAATTTAGAAATAACTGGAGAAAGGTAGAGAAAATTATTCATAATTTTATATTTTTTAAAAAAAATGGGTGTATGTTTTTCAAACTGCACCCTGTGCATTTATTATTACTGCAATACAGGTATTAGTGTTCCAAGCTAATGTCAAAATTCACAGTGTTCAAATGAGTTTCCCCATATTTAAGAAAACAAAGCTAAGGACACACTTCACAGGTTTGTTGTTGAAATTAGACAGGCAGGATAATAATGTCCAGGGCCTCCCTTAGACCACACCTGTGTGTGGAAAGGGGGTTCCTAATACCCTAGGCTACTCCAATATGACTGCCAATGTGAAATCACCTTATTCTGCAGATGACAAAACAAACATTTAAACCAGCAGTTCTTAACCTGGGGTCCATGGAAGGCCAGCCCAACTGCAAAATGGGGGGGGGGATACAGAACGCGGGGTAGGTGGGCAGCAATGTTGGCCATGATGGCAGGCAGTGATATGAGCCAGCAATAGGTGGGCAGAGTGAGTGCAAGGTGCAAAATTGGGGGGTTTTGAGGGACATGATTGGGGGTTGGGATCTACAGTAAGTAAAGGAACAGCTTTTCCACACACATACAGGCACTGTTATGGCTTTAATATGTTTAATATGGTTTTAATGTGTTCATTTTATATGTTGTAAACTGCCCTGAGACCCTTGGGTATAGGGCAGGATATAAATTTAAATAAATAAACAAACAAATGTAATGAATGACTGAAATAATGAAATAATGAAAAGGTTAAGAACCACAGCTTTAAACTGTGGTGTAAAACCTGTGGTTCTCCTGCAGCTGCATTTCAGTTTCCATCTACTCCACCCAGCACAAGTGAATGCCAGAAATAGATAGACCACAGGGGAAATAGATTATGGTAAGCCACTACTTGGGCATACAGAGAAGGAGGGAGACTTGGCATTTTCTGCTTCTGCCCTCCCCTAAGGTTTTATGTATTATAATATATAATGTCTTTTTTATATATACAGGTTTTTTGTTTGTTATAAACTGCCTTGAGCGTTTCTTTTTTTCAAAAGACAGTAAACAAACAGAAATGAAAATTTGTCTCAGGTGCGGAGAAGGAAATCTGCACCTTGGAAGAGAGTTTCTTTGCTTCCATTTGTAATCTGCTTGAACAGACAAGCTTCCACAGGCACACCAGAACCACCTGGAATTGCCACAAGAGGATTCATCAGTCTCTGGGAAGGATCAAAAAGAAATTTGCCACGGATTTTAAATAAGACAGACAAATTCACTTCAAGTTTGCCAAACAACAGTAGCAGTACTTGAGTTGAGTGGTAATATATACTATTATAAGGCCAAGCTCCCACTTTGCAAATTAATCTGGTTTTAAACCAGTTTTTTTTAAATCAGCAGCAAAGTCTTTTTTGTGTTCCCACTGTTCTCTTAAAATGGGGACTCACTCTCCATTATTTAGTGCCTGGCAGGGGATGAGGGTGTCAAAAGGTTCTCCGAGTGTCTCTCCAGCTACAAGCATCACACACCCCTTCCCTGATCGCCTGATTGGCAAGGCATGTGTGGGTAAAGGGCTTGATTTAGGGTACAAACGCTGCTTCATCTTAATGGGCGAAGCGCCCATGGCTTCTCTGCACTCAGCTGAAACGATCAGAAGCTGCTGCTGTCAGGTGGAGGTATGCCCACTGTCAAGCGGAGGTGTGCACTTCTGCTAAAGTGATTGAAGTACTGAGCCATGGCTTCAAGCAATGAGCCACTTTCCCTTCCTATTATGCACCCCCTTTTATCATTTTTTATCTTATGTAAGCTGTGTGTGGTGTGTTTGGAGGTGCAACCAGGAGGGGTTTCCCCTGTCATCGCTGCAGCAGGCAGGACAGGGCATGGTGATGTCAGCCGGGCTTCCTATCAGGGGGAGGGGATGGAGAAAAAAGGAAGCGGTTCCCCAATGCAGGGGTTTACCATGGTTTTCCTGGGGACAGGTAGATTCAGCTTGAATCTGCGCTCTCCTCAATCGCATGGGGATGTGGTAATTCGAACTACAATGCGTATTGGGGATGGCCCAATTCAACACCGCAATAAATGGAGCCCATGGGGACACAGCCTATGACTCACTCACAAGCTTCCTAAGCAAGGAGCCTGTAATAGATAGTATGCTGAAAATATCTGTCTCTTTGCAGAGATTATCTGAAAACAAATTTATGAGGGGTTACAAAACAACTTTAGGGAGTGGGTTTAGTCCCACACTGAAATCTTATGACTACAGTTTGGGGGGAGGGGGGAATCTACAGTAAATCACTTCTCTGCAGTCTAAATAATTAATACATTTCCCAGTACTACAAGCAGAAAACTGTAATAGAATACTCTGTGGCATCCTTCAACAAACTCCAGGTGTGTACAAACCCCATCAGCACTAGTCTGCGCTGGCAAAGATGAGAACCATAGTCGAAATCAGCATTTCGTAAAATTATGGCATTTTAACTCTATAACTAGTAATGTGTCTACGGTGAGGTTTATTTGCATTAGAGAAGAATGAAATTGTTTTCTAAAACAACACTGGATACCAGGTGCATAAGCAGATGTCTGCGTTTTGAATTTTGAACTATATTGAATTTATATTCAGGGTAATGAGTGGTCGACACTTTCAGCTTCCATTCAGCCTCAGTACCTCAAAGCCTTTGATCTCTGCAGAGGATCATGGTAAATTCAGATGAATCCAAGAAGCAGAGAACAGAGTTTATTTCTTATGCAAAGAAAACCTTATCTGTCTTTATGCATACAGTCTGACAGGAAAGGAAAATTGTCACAGAGAAAATATTTGGCCTTTTTGGGATTTCTTTGTTCTTTTTTTCCTTCTTGCTTCCTAAAACTGTTAATCACTTTTAAAAAATGAAACCAGGGGACCAAGGGCAGCTGTGAAAAGATATTATTCATGACACTGTCTTCAAAAATCTTTTTCCAAGACAGATAAAATGAGCTGATCTTTGACACGAAACGTTTATCTACATTGGAACACGCAAAAGTCTCAAGAAGTTCATAGCCAGCATGTCCTTCACAGATGAAGAAGTACAGCCCAAATAAGAACCCAGATAGCTTGTGCTTTCGGTCTGGAATGAATAGATAAATCATATATTGTGGCTTGGGGGTGTCAGGGACAGAATCCAAAGAAAGTGGGTGAAACATCTGTAAACAAACACTGCTGCAAAGGCACTCTAAGTCCTCACAAATCTCGCAAAAGAAATTGATCTTGTAAAGATAAGCCCTGACTTCTCAGATGTTTTATGTAAAAAAAAAGAAGCTATAGCAATAACAAGAATGTTGACAATAACAATGATCATGATACCTTCCTTCTGGCCAAAGGAAATATAGAACATTCTCCTCTAACACAAGGGTTCAATTCCAGCAAATCATTGCTTTATACAAAAGTACATTAGTGGAGCAATAGACTTCGGTATAAGACCAAGGGTTTCAGGAACCATGGCGAAACAAGGAGGCCCAAAAGAGAGTTATATAGTGGTAAACTGGTGCTGTTCAATACTATATTGCATTGGGAGGGGTTCCCAATGCAAGTTAATGGTGAAAAGGAAAACAGCAGAGGAGAACAATGCCAGAACACACAAATGCCATGCCTGAAATTTTCACCACACAGATGCCTGCCACTGTGTTCCCACCCAGGCAAAGATGCCACACTAATGCCACATGCAATGACAATCACCATATTCACACACAAGAGTGTTAAGCAGTGGCTGAATTTGCACTTAGGCCTCTAGTATGCAATTAGGACAGCTCTGGGACAGATATTCTGTACCAGAGCTGTACCAGAGCTGTCCTAATTGCATACCAGAAACCTAAGTGCGAATTCAGCCAGTGTTACACATGGTGCAATCAAAGGGGAAACAGCACAGGGGGTCAGGGGAGGCAACAGAACACATATTGCTCAAGCTATTGTTCTCCTGTTGTATGTTTAGATGCTCCAAACATTTGTATGAGAGATACCATTCAACCCGGATTTTAGGGCCTTTGGGAACGTGCCCAAAATGGCCAACAGTCATTTCCTGTTTGGCGTTTAATAGCACTGGGCAGAACCTTGCTCTGCAGCCTCAAAGCCTGGACAGCTAGGAGGCACCAGTTGTATACACGCCTCTTGGACACTTGGCAGAATCTCTGGATCCTGAATCACAGGCAGTTATTTTATAATCTGCAAAGATGTTGCTCACCACCCCTTCCACAGAACAAAGAGAATGACACTGGTTTGTATCTTGATCGTAAGAAGTTGATGCATTTTCTCCCTGTGTTCCTTTGTCTGCATGCAAATGGGTCATGATTTTGCTAAGGAAGAACAATGGGTCAGTGGGAAACCCAGAAACGAGGGCTGAGATGATGTCAGCCAATTCTCCTTCTGCTGTCAGGAGAGAAGACTCAGATAGCATATGCCACTGCGAGACAACTTTTGATTGCCTGTGAAATTTAGAAATTTCCATGTTCTGGAAATGTGCAAGCTTAACCCTCTAATTCACATCTGTTCTGTGCCCAGTTCTCAGATTGTTTATAATTGGCAACCAAATGACACTAAAATTGTATAAACGTCATGCAGAGGAGGATTAAGGCTGCATCCACACATCATTTTAAAAAGCAGTTCAAAAGTGCCTTTGAGGTGGTAGCGTTCAGACACTAACCTTTAATGAGGACTAAGTCACTAGATTGCAGACACTACCACCTTGAAGCTGCTTTTGAGTTACAGTACATTTTTTCACTGTGTGCAGATGCAGCCTAAGTTTAGTTTGAAAAATATAGTTCATTGAAGTCACCAGATGGGTTTCCCATTTTTCCTGTGGGCTGGAATCACAAAGCCATCTGGGTGACCTTGGGCTAGTCACAGCTCTCTGCTGAGCTCTCACAGGGTGACTGTTGCAGGAAGAAGGATTGTCAGCTGTTTTGAGTCACCTTAAGGGGGAGAAAAGTCAGCTCTTCTTCCTCTTCTTCTTCTTCTCTAACTTGGCAAACATCTTTGTGTCTGGAAAAAGATGAGCTTTATTATATCCATGGCAGAGCCAGATAATGTCTTCTTCCTTGCACATCTATTAAGGAATCAGTGACCCAAAACAGACAACTCCTGCCTTGTCTGTTATTGTGTCTTAAGTTCCTGTGTTCAAGTCCATCAAGGGTGAAGAAAGAAAAAGAAATGTATTCAAAGCATCAAGAGCTGAAACCTAAAAACTGGTGACTTTAACCAGTAAAGCATAAAGCCAATGAATAGCTACCGTAGTGATCCCATTTTATTTATTTATTTATTTATTTAACTTTTATCCTGCACCATCTCCACCTTGGTGGATCTCTGAGTAGCTTCCCCAGAGATTCTTCACTGTGCAGAACTTTCCTCAATTACAGGAGTTGATATGCATGTACCTGTGCACCCAAAGCATGTTATCTTCTCCCAGAGATCATAGGTTATCATCTAAATCTCTCCTTTGTAAAACCAGCGGCTTGGCACAGAGCTCTTTGTAAAATCAGCAACTTGGCAAGCTGTCTTTCCCAGCCTAGCTGGAAAAGCTCATGAACCGCATTTATATCCAATTCTATTTTCTACCAGAGATTATTTTGTGATCAAGGGGCCTTTCTGCACTGGGCCTTATTCTGTATTATATCCCAGAATAAGGACGGTCATCCGCATGCTGATGCAAACTACAGCAGACCCCGGGTGGGACCTTCCATAGTCTGCTCCTGCATGTGGGTGACAAGTCCCTGTTCCAAGATATAATCTAGAATGAGGGCCAGCGCAGAAAGGGCCTGAATCCTTGCCCCCTATACTCTGTGCTAATCCTTCACTGCAGATCTCACTGAGGGGGGAAAGCAGCTGAAAGGCATGAAGACCCTAGCTCCCAGCCTTGCAGCTTTTGAACCTAAGGAAGAAAAGTCCCATAAGGCCCTGGAAGTTGGCCATTTTCGGGTCATCTAAAGTGCCAGCATGCTTGTGCAGCGCTTGAGGTGATGCCTAGCAGCGGAAATGGTGCAAATGGTCATAGCGCTGGATGGAAAAGGTACGCTTAGGGTACAGGTTGGGATGCGTGTGGCACATGATTTCATGTACCACCACCACTAGTAGATAATAGGGTAACATGAGGCCAATTTGCACTTCAGTCTGTAGTATGCAATCAAGTAACATCCGGGCAGGTGCATCTGCACTTTCAGGAGGCATTTACAAACTAGAAATATCCCCTGCCTGCCCAGAGGTTGCCTAATTGCATACTAGCTGGGGAGCACAAAATCGTGCTCCACAAGTACACTAAGCCTAACCTACATCTTACCTTTAGTGTCCATCTACACTTCTGGCCAGCTGAGGAGGTAATCTGAGCTGCCATGCAAGCATGCTGGCAGCTCACATGCCCCCCTGACATGACTATGCAGATGCATGCTCAGTTGCGAAGGGTACCAAGATGGTGGCACCATGTGGAGGAGGAGCTCAGCAATTGAACACAGGTGCATGATCAGTCACGGGGGGGGGGGGGGCTATCATCAACTAGTGTAAGTCAATGCTGGTTTCATCACACACCTTTCCCATCCTGGTAAGGCAGGAGGCGTTTCTGGGTTCAAAATATCTCCTGCAAGTGAAGATGCTCCTTACCAGATGTTATCCTATTGTGTACTCTGGGGTCAAGTGTGAATTGGTCCCTGTTGTCCTGGGCTCTTCCTGCACTTGGCATTTTTCTTGACTATAACTCAGGATAGGGGTCAGTTTTCTGCACGCTAGTGCAGACTTTGGCAGGCCTTGCCCTAGTAGGCGCTAGCATGCAGACAGCAGGCCCCAATTGTGGGATATATTCTAGTATAAGGCCAAGTACAGAAAGGGCCCAGATCCAACAGGTATATCTTATCCTGATATTTTGCTACAGGCACAGTACCTTTCTAGTAGTTTCCTTTTTGCTGTAGTGGATGTGCTTGTAAATATATACTCGGGGGGCGGGGGGAGAGGCAGCCAATTGGTAGCTCTCCAAATGTTGCTGCAGTGTATTTCATATCATTCCTTCCCTCTGGCCAGAAAGCTGTACTTCAGCAACATCTGGAGGGCCAAAACCTAATGACAGAAGGCCAATTGGCACTTGGCCTCGTAATGTGCAATAGGTGAACATCTGGGCAGGTACATCTTCACTTGCCGGAGGCATTTACAACCTAGAAACGCCCCCTACCTGCCCAGATGTTCACCTATCTCAAAGTAGCGGTGGTCATGCACCACATGCAACCTACCACTGACTAATCATGACTGAAAACTTACCTGTAGCATCCAGCAGTGGCACTCACACCATTTCCGGTATGAGGGGTTATCTGAGGTGTTGCACAAGCAGAAACGCCGAGATTCCTCCTTTTTAGACCAACAGCATATTAATTTCAGTTTCCTCCTGTTCTGATAGGCACTTATTTATTTTTTTAATCCTTCTTCTAAAAGAACCCTGCATTAACAGCTCTGAAAAGTAGCATCATCACAATACAATGTGGTATGGGTTAACTGGGAGACAAAGAACTGTGGTTTCTTATTGCTGAACTAGCATGAGATTTGCTGAAGACTCTCAAATCCCAGTAAGTACATGAAAAGACTCTGGAGTTGGGGGCAAAGAACATTTTCAAGGTAGAAGCAAACATTTTATCAACTTAAGTAATGTGGAAATGTGTTGTTATTAGGTACAAATTTGCAGCACTGCTTACAAAAAGAAGGATTTGGAGGGGCTGACGTGATAGGCATGTTATGCTATGCTGAAGAATTGCTGTTCTCATAATGAGCAGAGACTGTGAGGAAAGCCTGGATGACAATAGCAAAGACAGAAGTGGTGGCGGGTCAAGGACATTGAGGTAGCGCTGGACGATTGTTTCTGCCCAGCAACTACACCCAACTAGGGATGTGCACGAACATTTGTTATTCATACAAATTTGTATGAATTCGGACATTAGTACACGAATCAAACGTTATGATATTCGTATACTAACATCTGTACAAATGCAAATGTTCCCAGACATTCGTATGAATACTTTGGACATTCATTAGATTGGGGGTGTGGAAAAATGGAGCACCAGTCATATCCACAATAGATCCAGATTGCATTCAACATGGATCAACAGCAGATTAAAAGTGGATTCAAGTCGGATTTGACGTTTTCAGAGCGTGGATATGTTACAGATACATAAACGTATTCATTCATACCAGATATGTATCGAAAATTTGTACGAATAGGTACAAATAGATTCGTATGGAATAGAATTTTACCACATTCAAATGTGATCTATTCGTACGAATATGGATTTTCAAACATTCAACTTGTTAGAAATCAAATGTCAAAAATGTGTCTGTGCACACCCCCACACCCAACCATATAGGTCCATGGAGTGATTCCCTTCCAGTTGACCTCCCCTGCTCTGACAGCCTCAATTGGCTGCTGAATCTATGGGTGTTTTTCCACTGTCACTAGAAGTACCCATTAAGTACTTCCAGTGACAGCGGAAAAACACCCTATTTTTACTTTGTGTGTCTCTCTCTTCTTCAGTGTATTAGAATAAATATAGAGTTTGGACACCACTGAACTCTACCTACTATAAGAATTATTAATTAACATTAAAAGAACCATTTCCAAAGATATGGTCTGCATTGTTAAGCCACTGCATTGTTGACCCTCATCTGTCCATGTGAAAAATGATGCTATTTGTGGGCAACTGAGTTATCTTGCAGCCCACTTGCTTTTAATCACTGCAGCAAAACTGTATATGATGTTGGCCTGATGTCTGCAGGGATTTTTCCTGGGGCCCTGCAATTGCTAAAACTGTAAAATTGCACCATATAAGAATATATTTAAAACTATTTGCAAAATATACACCTATACTTTCACTGGGCTGGGGTACAGAATTACCCCACCCATACTGCTGAAGGTTAAAGCTATGGGAGGTACTTGGTTGGAATGCTTCACTGGAGCCCCATTTATATCATCTTAGACACTACATAATAGAAGAACAGCAAGGGACAAACATAGGTTAATAAAATGTATGTATGCTTTTATTTATTTCTTTTAAATCACCATAAATAGGAATCACCATGGGCGCGATCCAGCACAGGATATAATCAGTCTAGAAACCTGCTTGAGTCTTTAATATTCCAACTGTTTTTAAGGACTCCACAGTTTTTGTGGATTGAAGGTCCCAAAACGTGGAGTATCTGTATTCAGATCAAATGAGGTATAGGTGCTGTTCTTAGGATTACAGTGTTTTATTTTGGAAAATGAGAGCCAAGCGGGCTTTGGGGGGAGGGAACCCTACTCTTAGGGGCATTCTCCCATTTCCTCTGATCCAGTGATAAGCACTGATTTCCTCAGTCATCATCCCCTCTTTGTTGTGCTCTGCACCATTGCCTGCTAAGGCAATCTAGTGCAAAACCACCATTCCAATAAAAAGAAAGGGATAGTGGGCTGTTTCCTATGCTCCTGTGGTTTTCTTGGTGGGGTGGGGGTATGCCAAGCAGGGGTGTTTTGTCAACCTCTAGCCATAACAACACCAATATAGATCCCCTCTGTCATTGTGTCCTTTTTGCTACACTCTCCACTATTCTGCACTGCTTTGCTACAGCGATCTAACCCAAAACCACCATTCCAATAAAAAATAAAGTAGAGTGGTCCTTAAAGATGCTCTACTGCCTTGTTAATGTGGGTGTCCTATTCCACTCTGTTGCTCCATATATGCAAACAGAGTTTTCCAGAGGGGCAGGGCCTGCACTATCTTGTGAACAGCATGAGGACAGCAGGCCCCTTCCTGGATCACATTAAAGATAAGTGCAGAAACAGCCTAAGTCTTGTCCAAACAAACAAAACAAGGGCTGGCAAGAAATGAATGCAAGATAATGTGAAGGATAACAGGTTTATAAAGACAGCTAAACAAATATTTAAATATATCAGAAGTTATACATCAGTGACGAAGATCGTACAATGCTTGAATCCAAACATGTGAAATCAATACTAAAAGAGAATAGAAAAATTGCAGGCAATTAAGGGATTTTTGCATCAATCTTCACTGCATTTGATGTTGGAAATCCATAACTGGGTCCTTTTTATTTTTCAAGAAGGGTGTCTGAGGAAAGATGTTCAAATAGATATGAAAACAATGTTGAAATAGTAACAACTATTTAACAAACTGCACATTAAAAAGTCATGAGGACCAAGTGGCATTCACCCAAAACTTTGTAAAGAACTCAAAGCAGTGAATATTTAACAAAAACGTAATAACACTGTTAAAAAATTGTTTCCTCGGCAAAGAATTGGAGAGTAGCCAATAAATGTAAAATGATTTTTAAAGAAAACCTCAAGAAATCTAAGTAATTAAAAACTAATCAGCCTAACCTGTCCCAAGTTAATGGCTAGAAAGTGTAATTTAAGTTGGAAATGTTAAATACATAGAGGAATAACTCTTGCTGAGAATTGCTCAATACAGATTTGGCAAAAGATCAGAAACCGATAAAAGAATTAGGGAGCATTCATCAAGGAAGGAAGGAAGGAAGGAAGGAAGGAAGGAAGGAAGGAAGGAAGGAAGGAAGGAAGGAAGGAAGGAAGGAAGGAAGGAAGGAAGGCAATTTTGGACTGCAGTTGATAATTACTCTTTGTACTGCAAAACAACAATTTATATGACAGAGAGGGTAGTATGGGGCTATATCAGGTTGCATGGTCAAGGTAGAAGAAGACTGATCTGCAAGTTGTAGACTTGAACAAGAATGGTATATAGCATATTGTCAATACCAGTAATAGTCCACTGGGTAAATATATATATGCTGCCTTTTATTGATGGAAAGTATTGTAAGGCTTCCTTTCCATTGGCTGTCCGCTTCAACTGTTTCTTTCCCCGCCCCCTCCTGAGTTGCACCTTTGAGGCTATAATGAGACACATCAAAAAGGGGGGGAAAGCCACAGAATGTTCAAGAGAGGGGGCACGGGCAGAATGGTGTGTGAGCAATCCCACCTCCAAAGCTTTTCTGAGATGCCTCAGAGATGGGTTTTTTTCTGCCCTGAATCCACTTTGAATCTTCTCTCAGGCCATGTTGAATTCCCTCTGGATCTGTTGCAGATGTGACTGGTGCAGCCACTTTCCCACCTCTCCATTTCACGAATGTTCCGAAGCTTTGTACGAATGGTCCAAAACATTCATATTTGTACAAAGGACCCATCAGGGCCACGGAAGCTTGGGTCAGCAATGGACAATGAGCTCTTGTTAGGGCTTTACTGAGGTGAAGGAACAGCAACATCTGGAAGAATGAATTTGGATTCTTCTTTTTTACTGCTTAAATGGCTGTTTGCACAATTACAGAAGAGGCATGTTTTTTAAAAGAGAAAAGCTCTATCTGATTGTACCCAAAAAAAGGATATGAAGACAGGTGTGGTAATAGGAACCTGCACTGAGCATGCACAACATGCCTAGGTAAACTGGCTATTTTCAAAATAGACTTCTAATAGGGAAAATATGGATCAAACAACTCCAGGGTAGTTGGACTCTCAGATATGATGTAAGAGTCCTATAGAGAGCAATCAAGTAAAAGCTCTGTCTGGGGTCAGAACACCATGTGACTAGTTTTCATGATACACAAAGTGGGGAACCCTTAAGGCATCCCCTTTCAAGGCACTTCTTTGAATTAAACTGAAACAGACTCTTTTCATTTCTCTGAACTGCATTTGATCTGCTGTGGATCAATGCACACTTAGGGAGATAAATAGGAGGTTTCTGTTCAGAGCACTACCACAATCACCCATGACTCTCACAGTCTGCATCCGAACACCACTGCTGGACAGTGCAGAGTATGGATGCAGTAAATGCTGAAATTAATACAGGAGTATCCTCCTGACCAATGTCATAAAGCACTGGATGTGAACATATACTATTTGTCCCCCGCAATGGGGATGGGAAGCACGCTATGCTATCTGTCTTGACATTAATGTGTCAATTTCAGTTGAGCACGGAGCTAGCTTGACTATTATTAGAGCAATTTTATTACAGCAATTTCTGTGGAGTTCACTGTAGGCTTATGAGCAATTTCTATGGCAGGCTGAGTGAATAATATTGAGGTGAGATGTGAAATTTATGAACTTGTTTCTTTTTCTTTCGCTTGTCAAGAGATGGAACTGGGAGGAGGAAGCCACCCCCCATGTTAGAATTTGTACAGAATGGCTTTGTGAAGTATTGAACAAGCAAAAATAATTAGGTTTTCAAAGATTAAATTATAATAGCAGGACCAAAATACATTTATTTCTTCACAGGAAGCTCCGCCTAAAGCTGCTCTGCAAATTTTAGATAAACCCTGCAGACACTGAAGGAAATCATTGGGATGTTAATCAAAATCTCTTGCACCACAATAAAACAAAACTGCAGCTGGAATCAGAAAAATATATTCATATTTACTAACAGGAATGAGTATATTTTACCAGAAAAGGGAAATGAAATAGATTATTTTCTTTTTAAAAAAATAGCAATTGTTTTAAGACATAATTTTAGATTGTGAGGAGAATAACAGACTGTATTTCCCAATGTACATGTAGAAATCTTTGCCATTGATAGTGTGTATTGATGGTAGAAAAGACTATACGGCCGCGTTCCCACCTACAGCCAGTCCGGAGGGAACCCTGATTACTCTGATCCAGAGTAATCTGGCTTCTGCTGCGGGTTAGGGGTGGAGGCTGGGAACAGCACCGACTGTATGTCAAGCTGTTCTCAAACAGAACCCACAGGCGTGCAAAAGCACATCTGTGAGTGCTGCCTTCCTTCCCTTTCCCTCCCCCTGTTTCAACAGGGGGAAAGAAAAGGTTCGGCCACTGGCTGTCCTCCGCTTGGCTTTAAATTGAGCCAGCCTTTTCTTCCCCCCTGTTGAAACAGGGGGAAGGAAAAGGAAGGAAGGCAGCCGAGGACATTAGGAGGAGGAGGCTGGCAGCGGCTGCCTTCTTTTACTTTCCCTCCCCCCCCCGCCTGCCACCTGACGCTGCCACATCCAAGGGGTGGCCTCCCCTCCATGCACATCCTCTCTAACTTACCCAGCTGCGGGCTGTCCTCCTTCACTTGGCTTTAAACCGAGCCAGCCTTGGATGTGGCGGCATTGGGTGGCAGGCGGTGGGGGGGGGGAGGAAGGAGCTCACTTACCCGGCTGCCGGCTGTCCTCCTTTGCTCGGCTTTAATCCAAGTCAGCCAGAAAAAACCTTTGTTGAAACAGGGGCTTCCTTCCTCTGTATTTTCCCCAGAAAATCCAGAGAAAGAAAACTGGCATGGGAACAGGGCTGGAAAATCCAGAGTCGATTCAGAGTATTGGGGGACTGAATGGGAACCCCCAATGCTGAATCCGAATCCACCCCAGATTTTAGCTCCTATGGGGACGCGCCCTATAACTCAGCTTTCCATGACAGAAAATCTATTCTCAATACACTAACACAGGAAACAAAGAACAAAAGATTAATAAATAGGATCAAGATTAAGCTGTCTCCCAGGGGCCCGGATCAAAGATGTAACTGATAGCATATCGAGGCTATTCAGACCTACAGACTACTACCCATTATTACTCATACATGTGGGCACAAATGATACGGCAAAAAAGCACTTTGAAAACATCTACAGAGACTTTGAAGACCTTGGCAGAAAAGTAAAGGAACTGGGAGCACAAGTAGTCTTTTCATCTATCCTTCCGGTGGATGGTCACGATAAAAGTAGAAGGGATAGGATTCTTGAGGTGAACAAGTGGCTACGTCAGTGGTGCCGGCAGCAAGGATTTGGATTTCTGAACCATGGAGAAAACTACCTATACGACGGACTCCTTGCAAGAGATGGGTTGCACCTTACAGGGACAGGAAAGAATGTATTCGGGAAGCGTCTTGCTTCGGTTATTAGGAGAGCTTTAAACTAAAACAAAAGGGGAAGGGTAACAAAAAGTCAAGCAAAAATACTCAGTCAATCAAACCAGGCGATATTCTTACTCCCAGAAATAGTACCAATGAACAAACGCATAAATTTTGTAAGGAAAACAGAGGAGGCAAGCTCGCAATAGATAGCAATTACAAACTAAAATGCCTCTACACCAATGCCCAAAGCATGAGAAATAAAAAAGGGGAGCTGGAGATCCTGACCCAGGTAGATAAATATGATGTCATAGGTATTACGGAAACCTGGTGGGATAACACACATGAATGGAACACAAACATTGAAGGCTACAACTTGTTTCTGCGAAACAGACTTAACAAAAGAGGAGGGGGTGTTGCGCTGTATGTTAAAAAAGAAATTGTCTCCTCAGAGGTTCAAGTTTCAGAGAGTGGAAGCTCAGTAGAATCGGTATGGGTAAGAATTCAAGGAGAGAGCAACAGAAAGGATACCATTGTAGGAGTCTATTACAGGCCCCCTGGACAAACAGAAGATATGGATGACCTCTTCCTAGACCAGATGGCTAAACTTTCACGAAAGCATGACATAGTGATTATGGGAGACTTTAACTACCCAGACATTTGTTGGGAATCTCGCTCAGGAAAAAGTCACAAGTCTAATAAGTTCTTATCCTCTCTCGCTGACAATTTCATGTACCAAAAGGTGGTGGAGGAAACAAGAGGATTGGCTATCCTTGATCTAATTCTTACCAACAGAGAGGAAATGGTGGAGGATATCAGAGTTTCTGGGGCATTGGGAGGCAGCGATCATGTTATCCTTGAATTCTGGATAATAAGGGAAGGAAAGCATGAGAGGACTCAGACTTCAAAGTTGGACTTCAGAAGGGCGGATTTTGATGGACTCCGGAGGAGGTTAGGAGGGATCAAATGGTTAAATGTACTAAAGGATAGAAATGTCCAAGAAGGATGGGATATTTTGAGAAATGCAATATTAGAAGCGCAATCATTAACAATTCCTCAAAGAAGGAAGAATGGAAAACATCTAAAGAGACCAGGGTGGATAAACCTAGAACTTAAAAACTTGATAAAAAAGAAAAAAGAAATGTTTAAGAAATGGAAGGAGGGATACATATCTAAGGAGGAATATAATGAAATCAGTACAATCTGCAGGGCAAGTATCAGAAAAGCTAAAGCTAAAAATGAACTGAGGCTTGCAAGAGAGACTAAAAACAATAAAAAAGGGTTTTGGGGATATGTCAACAGCAAAAGAAAAGTCAAAGAGGTTTTGGGAAGTCTGCAGGGAGAGAATGGAGAAGTGATCGAAAGTGATCTTGAGAAGGCAGAGATTCTGAACTCCTATTTTGCATCTGTTTTTTCCAAGAGGGATAATGTACATGCAACAGTCCTTCACTGTACTGATGAAGGACTAAGAGAATCAAGACACAAAATCAACACTGAGAGAGTAAGGGAACGCTTAGCTAACTTAAACGAATTTAAGTCCCCGGGTCCAGATGGATTACATCCTAGGGTACTGAAGGAATTAGCAGAGGTAATTGCTGAACCACTTGCTGTAATCTTTGAGAAGTCATGGAGAACAGGAGAAGTCCCAGACGATTGGAGAAGGGCAAACGTTGTTCCTATCTTCAAAAAAGGGAAGAAGGTAGACCCAGGGAACTACAGGCCTGTTAGCCTGACTTCAATACCAGGAAAGATTCTCGAACAAATTATTAAACAACACATATGTCAGCATTTGGATAGGAATTCAATAATTAACAGTAGTCAACATGGGTTTGTATCAAACAAGTCATGTCAGACTAACTTGATTTCATTTTATGACAAAATCACTGAATGGGTTGATCAAGGAAATGCAGTAGACATAGTATTTCTTGATTTTAGCAAAGCATTTGACAAAGTATCTCATGCGATCCTCATTGAAAAATTGATCAAATATGGGTTTGACAAGGCAACTATAAGGTGGGTTCAAAACTGGCTTAGTAATCGTACTCAAAGAGTGGCTTTAAATGGCTGCACATCCAAATGGAAGGAAGTGTCAAGTGGAGTACCACAAGGTTCTGTCCTGGGCCCAGTTATGTTTAATGTTTTTATAAACGATCTGGACGAGGGAGTTGAAGGGAAACTGATCAAATTTGCTGATGACACAAAGCTAGGGGGGATTGCAAACACCAGAGAAGAGAGAGAGAGGATTCAAAAAGATTTAGAGAAACTCGAACAATGGGCTGCAACTAATAAAATGGTATTTAACAAAGAAAAATGCAAGGTTCTGCACCTGGGCAAGAAAAATGAAAAAAGCACATATACAATGGGAGGAATTCGGCTGAGCAGCAGCACATGTGAAAAAGACTTGGGTGTCCTGGTAGATCATCAACTGAACATGAGTCAACAGTGCGAGGCAGCTGCAAAAAAGGCAAACGCAATCCTGGGGTGTATTAGGAGAAGCATAGAGTCCAGATCACGTGAAGTTATTATCCCCCTCTACTCTACCTTGGTCAGACCTCATCTGGAGTACTGTGTCCAGTTCTGGTCACCCCAGTTTAAAAAAGACGCTGACAAGCTGGAGCAGGTTCAAAGGAGAGCTACCAAGATGGTGAACGGTCTGCAAACCATGTCCTATGAGGAACGGCTTAAGGAACTAGGAATGTTTAGTCTAACAAAAAGAAGACTGAGAGGAGACATGATAGCTGTCTACAAATACCTCAAGGGTTGTCACAAGGCAGAGGGATCAGCCCTGTTCTCACTCTCTCAAGGAAGGACTAGAAACAATGGGGTGAAACTGCAGGGGAAAAGATTTAGTTTAGATATTAGGAAAAAATTTCTAACAGTAAGAGTGATCAACCAGTGGAACAGGCTGCCACGGGAGGTGGTTGGTTCCCCTTCGATGGAGGTCTTCAAGCAGAGACTGGACAGCCATCTGTCTGAGATGGTTTAGGAGATCCTGCCTTGAGCAGGGGGTTGGACTCGATGACCCAGGAGGTCCCCTCCAACTCTACCATTCTATGATTCTATGATTCTATGTACTTTTCTGCAGTACTCAACAAGTCATTCTATTCCCCTTGCTTCAAAGAGGCTGGTACTGTCGGTTTCACATGCTCTTTGCAACCATTATTGATTTTATTGGTTCATGAACAGTTTTCTGCTACATGACTATGATATGACATCACAGGAACAAGTAAGGTTTACCAAACATCTTCCATTCATTCTCACAGAACAAGCAAGTAAATGAGAGTGTGGCTATGTCAAGACTCTATGAAACTGATGGGTAAGAGAGTCAGATCAGAGAAGGGGAAGTATTTCTTCACCCAGACGGTCATCGGTCTATGGAATTTTCTGCCAGGAGAGGTCGGAACAGCAACCAGCCTAGATGGCTTTAAGAAAGAGTAAAACAAATTCATGGATGACACATGTATCAATGGCTACTAGAATGGATGCCTATGTACATCTTTCAAGCTGCGGGGACAGGCAGGATGCCTTAAGACCTTTTGCTGGGATTTGAGAACAGGAGAAGGTTTGCTCTTGTCTCTGCTTGTGATGCCCCTGAGCAATTGGTGGGCCACTGTGTGAGACAGGATGCTAGACTACATGTGTTGTGGCCTGATCCAGCAGGGTTCCTCTTATGTTCTTATACTGCACAATAGAATGCACAGTCGTGATTGAGGTGTCACGCATGATGATCAATGGATCGTCGTGGTGTTCCATTATCCTATAGGGACTGCACACTTACCTTAATGCTGATTTAACAACACACGCTGCACAGTATTAATGAAATCAGAAGTTTCCCTCCAGTCTGGGCAGAAAGACAAGAACAGAACACTAAGAGCAGGAAGGGCAGCTCAAATGTGATTGGCTGCCTCAACTCACATGACAACAAGTGCCAACTCAGCTCTCACAGCTTCCAATGGGGAAGCTACGGAGCTGCTTTTCGAGTCAAGATGGCTGGTCATTGCTGCGCAGTAGGTATGCTTTGTTTTTACCTTTAACTGCAGATTTATTCTGCTAGTTTGGAGGCAGTCTGTATGTAACATTCTAGAGCAACATAAGCATCCTAACTGCACTTACTTAGTCCACATTATCTGGATAATCCAGAGTAAAGCACATAGTTCCAGAGACATTTTATTCTGGATTATCCATGCTTTATTCTGAATGATCTGAATAATGCAGAATAAGTAAGTGCTGCCTGGGTAAGGCTATAAATACTTAAAAATATGAAACTCTTATTTACAAGTACTCTGTGGCTGTGTCTCCATGTAGCCAAAGGCACCTTAAGGTTGCTCAGCTTTCATTACTTCCAGTGAAAACCAGTTGCCCCAAGAGTTTGATTAAAGTGCCTTGATTGTGTAATGGAGACACATCCTATATTTGCTATTGTTTTCTTGGGTGTGTGTGTGTGTGTGTGTGTGTTGTGCTGTAACCTGACAGTCCTTCAGCTGCTGGCAAAAAAGAAAGCAGCTTTGTCTGATTTATTATTCCTATGCTTGAATTTGGATTCAATTTGCTTGTATGTTTTATTTTCATTGCCAG
This sequence comes from Aspidoscelis tigris stejnegeri, assembly GCA_023333525.1. Taxonomy (NCBI): domain Eukaryota; kingdom Metazoa; phylum Chordata; class Lepidosauria; order Squamata; family Teiidae; genus Aspidoscelis; species Aspidoscelis tigris. Next base: position 103,183,325 of record JALMGA010000001.1, read on the forward strand.
GCTGTCTGGATGTTCCATTTACTGAAAGTACAGATGATAAAAGTAACTGATGGAAGTTCTTCTCTGAGTCAAAATTAGACAAACACCTGTACGTTTAATTCAAGTTTTGAATCTACCTATGTAACTATTTTCTACAATAAGATTACATTTACAATTTGGAAAGAAATCCCCAGGAGACATTGATCTGTCACTTGTTCTGCATTGTACCTGTTCTCTCCACTTCCTAGAAAATCATTATGTACCAACCTTCTTGCAGTTTCTGGTTAGACCAATTTGCATTGCTTTTGCAGCTGTGTTCTACACTGATGGGGAAATGAGAGAAGCAGATTTCTGGCAGGTTTCATATAATTGGTGTAAAAAGCGGTGTCTAAATGGGCTCCAGTGACTAAAGTTGTGAGATGGAGCATCTTCACATCATTGATCTAGATGCAAATGCCTCTGGCCCCAAAGGCCTTTTGGGGCAACCATTTAACAGAGTGGATTTCTCATTCTCTGAGCCCACCCTGTGACAGCTGAGTACTGAGATGCATCAAGTATGTGTGGGCCAGGTCCTGGGTCCATTCACAGGCCCCAGCAGAATCCCTGGTTTAGAAATTCAGTTTCTGTTTCATCTGTTTCTGTTCTCCATTATGGCAGCACCTTATTGCTGCATGAGGTTATCCCCAACTGAGGCTTCATGTGGATGAACCCACAGGTCCTTCTGCACCTGTTTGTTATCCCAGAAAAAGCTCCCTAGTATGCTTTGTCTGCATGAAACTAGTACTATCCTGTTCCAAAACCATCCCCAAGGGTCCCTATTCCAGATAAGCTGTAGATCTGTTTGAAGAGTTCTAAAAGCTGTCTTATTCCAGTCCCAGTATTCAGTGCTTTCCCACCAGGTCTGGAACAAGGAAAATGCCACAGCTCCATCTCCAAAATTTATGCAACCTTCCAAAGATCATTTTTTCAACTTCAGACACAACATACTGTGCAAGTTACTGGAAGGGTTGGGTGGTGCCTTGGACCCGAGACGTTTTCGCACTACCTTTCCCATCTGCTGGACGGGAAAGGAGTGTGATGACCCAATGTTAACTAGCTCTCTCACATTGACTAGCGCTCCCTCCCCCCAGAATTGAATACTCACCTTATTCGATCCCGGGACCCAGTCCTCCTCTGGGTACCACCATTTTGGCAGCAGTGCCTCTGCGACTGCACAGGCATCAGTGTCATTGCCTTGATGGTGCCAATGCTCTAAGCACGCACAGTCGCTTCTATCGTCATCCAAGGTACCAGCATGCTTGCATGGGACCTCAGATGACCCTGGAGCACCAGCAAGAGTGAATGGTTATGCTCCTGGATGCCTCAGGTAAGTGATTAGGTCAAGTTGGTTAAGGCTAATCAACAGTTAGTGTATTTCTGGGGAGGGTGGGCAGGCTTGTAGGCTGCAACAGCCTACTCGATGTGTGTAACCTCTTCCCTAGAGGTGCACTAATTATGCACTAGAGGCTATAGTGCAAGTAGGCCTCTGGAGTTAGTTGTGTGGACCAAAACAGTTACACCATGTCCACATTGCTGCCAAGATTAGCTTAGCAAATGGTAACCCTACCATTGCAATGTAGTCAGTGCCTCGCCTTTTGTCCCAGAGCAGAGCGGGTTGAGATAGTTAAATTGCTCCAAAAGAAGTGAGTGTGGAAAAGGCTAAAGAAACAAAATATATTTGGAACAACATGGAAGATATCAAGAGGAAACGGGATTACATAAAACTGTATTATAGTTGTACATGGCAACACCACACGTGACATCAAAATACTTCACAACATTCCTATAGTTCTAAAATTTTAGCAGTAGTTACTAGAAATATCTCAAACTGTGCTAAAATTATCTTAGGCCTTATTCCCACTTGACTATTTTCATCCAGGTTGGACTATTTTAATCTGGATTCAGGACCAAGTGCGTATTCTGGCTGTCCCCATTTGCTTGAGGCTAACATGGGCCGAATTCAAATACTGCAGTTCCCACTCAAACTACACAAATCCCCAGCATGGAGAAACAGGATCTTTTAATCTCCGCCCTTGTCCTTTGATCCTCCCGGACAGGGAAAGCAAAATCGTGACTGTTGCTTTTTTCTGCACGCTTGCTCGCTCTCCCACTTTCTCGCAGCAAGCAAGCAAGCAGCTCACAGTGGGGCTAAAGAAAGTTTCCCTCTGTGATTGTTGGCTGCTACAATGTAATCTATCTCTCTTAATTACAGTGGTGATCGTGGGTCCTGCACAGGTTCAAAGAAAGAAGAGGGGAATCCTTTCCTTCTCTGCTTTGAATGAGCTGCTCAGAAAGTTTCCCTCTGTGATTGTTAGCTGCTACAATATAATGTGTCTCTCACAGATACAGTGGCATTCACTAAAAGAAAAATTCTGTTTAAGGATCCAAGCCTTTTTTTTTTAAATCAGGGAGGGGAGGGGGGAGACCTTTCCAGATGTGTAATCCCACCCATCGATGGCAGGCATTGGCCAGAAAGATATGAGGGGGCAGCTCGAATGGCAGATCTCCTCCCCAAATAGTCTGGTAGCATTCCCATAGTGGGGGGTGGGAGGGAGTGGGCTGGACAGCAAAATGGGACTGAGAACAGTTTTTCCAAAGATTTTTTCTGCGGATTTTAGCAGTACGGTTCTCATAAAGTCCAGGAATAAAAAATTAAATGCGATCAGACGATCCCTAAAACAGACTGGATTTGCATTGTATGGGAATGCACCCTTAATGTTTATATTATGACAGTACATGGCAGAAGAAAAAATTTAATACCCCTCTGAATTTTGCTGAACAACTCCCATAAGGCAACATGAAGAACAGTTTGGATGGAGGGCAACCTTAGTCCTACCCCAGTGGCATGATCTACAAAGTCAGCACAGGCACATGCTGCAGACATAGTTCCTGGCCCAGCTCAAGCATCCTGGCCCGTCTCAAACTACCTTCAACACTGGGGATAAAAGTTCCCTGGCCTCAAAGTTGCAGGCTGGGAACATGCACCCAAGGCCACAACGTAGGTCATCTTCTGAAGACTGGCAAAATATGTGGTATCTAGGCCCTTCCTGTCACTGTCAGCTGTCAGCACAGCAATGACAGGAATAGATACCCTTCCTGGATTATATGGTGACTGATTTAAAGAAGTCTATGCTAAAGCATTTTCAGGTGTGGATCCTGTGCCTGGGAGCAGGCCAGGCACAGCCACTGTGCAGCTACCACATGCCACAAAATGCTGTGGTCTTCTATGGCATGCGGACCCTGAGATCCCAACACACTTCACGAATGTAGTCATCAGGAACCATACTGATATTGCTAGACTATGTGTTAAGATTACAATGATCAATGGTGACAGGGACCAACCCTCTTCTGAGGCTCTCACATCCACACTCTGGGGTGGTGCAAAGCCGTCCAAAGCAGTACAGGCCATCCAAGTTTGGGCAGCCATTTCCTAGGCCAGCAGAGCAGCTCCACTGGACTGCTCCCCCTCTTGTGAGTGCAGAAATGGCCTAAGGGAGTAGCAGGAAAGAGATAGAAAGCTCTGTCTGAACCTCATATTTGATCCCTCTGGACTATATTTTGATCCACATTAGATCAACCGTGCCTCACTGTTTTTGCTATGTGAGTCATGGATGATAATCACAATTTATTTCTAACTGAGGCTTTCCAAATACATTTTTTCTATTGTAGCGTTTTCTGTTTTCTTTCCTCTCCCTTCATCAGTGTCCCACAAGTCACATTTTCTGGAAAGAAATCAACAGAAGAGAAACAAGAAAGATGTGCAAAGTAAAGCTTCATAGCCCTCAGAAGAGATAAGGAAAATATGCCAATTTCGGCTAGAGAGAAGAATTAGCAAAACAAATTCATTTTATAGCCAAATGAAAAAGGATAAAGATAAAACAAAAATGAAAAGGGTGTGTGTGTGTGTGTGTGTTTTATGTAGTGAAGCAAATATTGACATTAGCCAGCAAAGTAAATTTTACATTACCTATTCCCAGTAAGACGTTTAGCAAAAAACAAGCATTCCCTAGCCACTAAGTATATAATATTTGAAATGACGTATGGTTGCTACTATAGCCTCAGGGCTAACATGCATTTCAAAGCTTCAGGGACTTTTGCAAGCCTACGAGCAGGACTTAATAACATTAGTGGTGAGGGAATCAGTCCATTGTGTACCATCAGAGAGCTTTGTTATTTTAACACTATGAATGATCAGATCAGCACTCATCCAGAAAAGACCAAAAACTCTTTCAACCTACCTGCAAACAAAAGCCCTTTCTGCACAGGACATCGACCCTTTCGGCACTTATCAGGGATTGAGATTAAGGATCCATTTGGGCCAGATTCTGGGTCTCCCATCCACAGTTTAATACAGATCAAGGAGGCTCTGTCTCCTGCTGGTTCTGCTCCATCTGCGGGTTCCAGATTAAGATGCCTCTGATCTGCCCCAGGCCTCCATGAAATCCAGATGAGCAGAGCTAGTTATTCCAGACCCAATAACCTGTGTCCTGTACCATGCTAGCCTATGGTAGGTAGTCCAGCACATGCTGTGCCAGACAAACCCTAGTATGGACTAAGGTTTCTCCACATGCCAGGCAACCTGACTGGCTCAGCCTCACATGATAACTTTGGAGGCTGAGCCCAGCACTCAAGGTTAACACCTTGGGCTTGTCCCCATGGGGCTGCCACTGCCTTGTGGTGGATTCAGGGCAGCCTTAATGTGAATTAAGATTCGCATTAAGGAGGCCCCATGGCAATGGAGAACAGGGCAGATTCAAGGCGAACCTGCCCATCCCCATGAAAAACGCGGCAAATCCCTTCATCGGGATGCCGTGGTTATCTCCACACACACACACACACACGCCTGAGTGCTTAATCACCCAGGTAAGGGCTTGAATTAACCCAAAACGATCACCTGACAGCTGCCCTGCAGTCAGCTGAGCAACTGTCAGGCTGGTATAGGGCTGTCAAGAGCAGGGCAGAGCTCAGGTAAGATCATTAAAACAGATGTGAAAGCCACGTCCATTTCGATCATTTTAGCAGAGCTCTGCTCATGCCCATGACAGCTTGACAGCTGCCTAGCTGCCTGCAGGGCAGCTGTCAAGCTATTGTTTGGGGTAACTCAAGCCCTTACCTGGGCGATTAAGTGCTCAGGTAAAGGGGACAGTTACGATTGCAGCATTAGCGGTGAGGACAGCAAAGCCCCGCCCACTAATGCTGTGATCGTAACCCACAAGTGTCCCCATGCTCCCAGGATAATCCATTCTTGCCCCATAATTCGGGGTGAGAACAGTTATCAATGGTGTTTTTTTTTTACTTCGATTTGCAGGATTTTGTCCCTCACGTAGCCCACATTAGGGCTCTGCATGGGGACTCTCACAAGGTGAGCTCACGTTCATCTCGCAGTATCCTTACCATGAGGACACCCACTCAGACTCTTGAAGACCAGCCTTCAGAGTCACTGGGAAGGTCCTTTTTAGGGGTCTGCCCACTTCCAGTGGCACTTCCTGTTGACTGCCCAAGTGGGCCTCCCATATTCCATATATTTATAAAAATTCAATTTTGACATTAAAAAAAACATATTCATACATCATTTCAACACAAAGTCAATGGCTGAGCAAGAAAGGGAGTATTCTAAACTAATTCAGCCCAGGTAAGTAATTATTGGAATCCATACTTCATTAAAAGAACATCTCTTTTCTCCCCATATAATGTCACCATTGGGAGGCAATCAATTCAGTTGCTGTCTAGTCTAATAATTTGTTATACCAAGTAGTAAGTGATGAGTAGAGTGTTGCTTCCAATTCTTAGCTATTACATGTTTACCTGCCAGTAGTAAAAAATGTAACTGATAAATAGTGGCTTTAGATGTGACAGATTCCAGCAAAATATGCAACATAACTATTTCCGGTGTAAAGGAAATTGATATATTCAACTGCTCTCTTAATTTTTCTTCTAAAAGATTCGAAAATTTTAACACTAATAGGCATGTCCACCAAAGGTGGAAGTATGTTCCAATTCCATTGCATCCATGCCAACAGGTCCCCAGGAAACTGGGCAATATAAGAATAAGCCAGACTGGGGTGGTCTCCCGTATCCAAGAACAGTGAGCCGTGCACCTACGCATGGCCCTCTTTTTCTGGACTAAGTTCACTCTATTGTATCCCACTCTATTGCTCTGTCCATCCAGAAAGTGTACAAAGTAGACATCCTCAGTGCAATCACTTACAGTGCTGGCCTACCGCTGGTGTCGGCAGATAGTGCACCATTTCCTCTAGGCACCTGCTAGCTAGACAAACAAGACCTTGAAAACTCAAAGCACCAGTTAGAAAGTGTGCAGAGATGTTTGCAACCTGCTTGCCAGCTGCCGGGGATGAATTTACACTGACACCATTTGGACTGTGCAATTAATCACAGAACAAAGGCACTGACTGTGCAGCTGCTGTAGAAATGTATACTGTTCCATTTATTCTGCCTTGTGACTATTTTTATTTTAAGCTTTGTCTGTCTGAAGACTTCTCTGTCTGACCCAGTAGGCACAGGCAACGTCTTATAGAAAGATTTTGGACGATTTCTTCCCCCACTCCACCCTCAATATCAGGTCATAAAGATTTTTATGCAGTAATTATTCTGGGAGCTTTGATATACCCAGTGATTTAATGCTCAATATTATTCAAAGCAGGGTGCATATCCTGTGCCAAAACAAGCATCTACATTTTGTGCCAAAGAAATGGTTGCGGTGCTTTCAGAATAATTCATATAAATGTTCATGATTTCCATAAACAAAATGCATGGTTCATATTTGTGCAAAACATGGGGAAATTTGGGCAACAACGTCTAATTACCTAATTACCAGTAAAAGCGGGAAGATATAAGGCAGTTATCAAGGCTAGGCATATGCACAAAACATCTTTTGAGTTTTGTTCTGACATTCTGAGGGCGAGTTCCCATTGAAGGAATAAAACACAATATATATCGGGATTTACATTGGGAATTAAATTGATATGTAAAACATGTTAAAAGTAAGCAAAAAGCATCTGGCAATGGATTCAAACCCGATTTTCTGTCCCCACTGTCCTATCATTTAAAATGCTTCCAAAAACGGGTTGGGGGAAAGCATTCTTTCCCCACCCCTCTCTCCCCATTGGCTTTGATCCAATGATGTGGGGAATCCCAGCTCCCTCCCTCTTGCTTTTGCTGCCTCTTTGAAAGGGGAAAGCTTGTTTGGCAAGGCAAGGCAATTCAGCCTGTTGCAGAAAGTATTTTTAAAAAACAATCAACTCAGCCCCCTCACCTTCCTTTCCTTTTTAAAAAAAGGCTATAGCAATGTAAGATCCTTCAAGCACACAAACACACACACAGAGAGAGCAGCCCTTTGTCCAGGCAAAAGGGAAATTTGAAAGGCAGAATCTTCTGATCTCCTTTCCTGTCTCTCTCTCTCTCACACACACACGCTGCTGCTGCTGCTGCTGCCCTGCCAGCTCCTTCCTCTTGCCTTTCAGGGAAGCCAAAAACTGCTGGCAATGTTATTTGTGTTGGTGGGTGTGAAGGAGTATTGCGTGAACTGTTACTTTGTCATCAGGAAGAGGTTGGCTGAGAAGGAAACCGCTGAAGAAGCCCTGCACTTTAAAAATCCCACCCATTTCATGATGGATTTGCCCTGATAATGCTGTAGCGTTCCCACAGCAATAGCGAAGAAACGTTTCAAAAGCAAAACTGGGAAAAACACCTGAAAAATCAGGTGCTTATTTAATTCCGTTTTAAAGCCAAATAATCCTCAAGATGGGAACGTGGAGGATCCAAACCATTTTCTAAAACCATTTTACTTGATTGGGGGTGGGAACGACAAGGATCCAAACTGTTTTGAAACACCTTTAAAGTGGTAATGGGAACTCGCCCTGAGTGTTCTGTCAGGACATCTTTCAATTTCAAACAACATTTGAAATTCATTCCAAATAATTCCTCTATTATTCCCTATAGATGAATTATTCCAAATCCCCATTTGCTACAAGAACAGCATGTCTGGATCCCCTTTTGCAAAATATGGCATTTTAGAATGCAGAGCAAAAAGTGAACTACCTGTTGCAGGGAGAGAATGCTCAGGCAACATATAAGGTAGCTTTGTACTTGGTTAAGGCAGCCCGGCTCAGGGAACTTTTCATTGAGTCTAATGGAGTGCCTTGTAAGGGTAATGAGGATATGTAACTATAATATATGTACAGACCTGATTTTATTCTTGTTTATACTGATTTTATTCTTCTATGGTTTTATCTTTGTATACTTGATACTTGATGTGGTCAAGCGACTAATCAATAAAGTTTATTCCATTCCCATTTGCTACAAAGAGAGCTGTAGAGTACACAAGATGGTGGCATGTCTTCTACCTAATTTCCAAAGCACAAAAAATTTGGGTGACTTTCAAGAAATGCTGAAAGATTTTCAAATTTTTCATTCAGAGTTTTGGGGTGGGGAATAAAAATCCTTTAAAATACTAGCCCTGGTATTTAAGGGGGTAACAATATATAGGACATAGGACATTAAAGAAGAAATAAACTAGAATATGCAGGCAAATCAGACTCTCCCACTGAGGTGTTGTGGGTAATAATACTAGCCAAAGCAAGCCTAATATTAGGGACGTGCTATTCCCCTCCTAACCAAACTCCTAAGGGAGATCAGCACTTGGAGAATGAAGTCATCCAAAAAGGAAAGAGCAGTTATAATGAGGGATTTCAACAACCCTTACACAGCCTGAGTGAATTCTTATTCAACTTACAAGAGAAGTGTAAAATTCCTAGATATGCTAAGCAATTGTTCCATAAAATAGATGGTTGTATAATTTAATCAGGGGAAAGGGACTCCTGAACTTCATCCTAAGTAATGCTCAATATCTGATACAAGATATTAGTGTGACTGATCCAGTAGGATACACTGACCACGGTGCAATCATAATTGACATAAATATAGACAGTAGATTTGCAATAAAATCTAATATAGAAATTTGAAACTTTCATAAAGGAACAGCCCAAAACTGAGGAAACTGTTTAAAAAAGGAAAGGAAAGGTTAGAAGAGGCCAATCCCTCAAAAATGTATGATTGTTTATTATAATAATGGAATTATTGCCTAAAAGAAGAAAGGACACTGCCAAGTCCAAGAGACCATCAGTTAGCTTATGAATGCATTACAGGAAGTCTTTAAAGAAAAACTCAGAAAACTGAAGGTTTGCCCAAATGAGGAGAACAGAAAGGGACATAAATTCTAGCAGAACAAATGCAAGGCAATAATCAGGAATACTAAAAAACCTTTTGGAGGGCAGCTTGTTTAAAAAAAAAGGAATAATTAGAAGTTATTTAAGACCACCAGAAGTAAGATCCAGCCAAGGAAACAGTTGGACCATTAGCTGACAGTGGACAGAAAGCAAAAATTGAGAAAACATGGAGATTGCAGAGAAATTCAATGAATTCTTTCCCTTGTTTTCACTAAAGAAGACAGGGGTATAGCTAACCCTATTTTGGGTGAGGGCCATTATCAGAGACAAGAATCCTATGAGAGACAGATGGGCTGTGATCTGATCCAACAGGGCTTCTCTTATTTATTTTTTTTATTCTAGCTTAAGAGCTATACCATTTTGGGAGCTGTAGAAGGCAATCCTGAGGTTTAGCAGTTTAAAAACCCAGGGAATGTTTAAAAACAGCTACAACGTAGGGGTTTATCACAAGGCCCCCAAGATGGATTTTGTGGTAACACACAATAGTACCTACCAGTCAAACAACTCACAAAATAGCTGCCCAATCTAGGGATTTTTTATGAATGTTTAAAGAGTTTCAAAATCCACATTCAAAGCAACGGGGTTTAGAAGGTTTAAAAAAATTATTCAAACACCACTAGAGCGTTTGGCTGTTTTGCTGGTTGGTTGAAGGACAGAGGACATCTTGCACTACCACTCAACCCACTTTGAGGGTTTTGAATTTTGTTGTCGTTGTTGCTGCTGCTGCTGATAGTTACAACAACCCAGTGATATTATAGATGCAAAGAAAGAAAAAGAAGCCAAGCACACCAGTGGGTAACAGGGCAGAATGTCTTCAGCTTGCTAGATGACCCACAAACTAGTTAGAAACTCCAATAATTTTAAATGCATTTCTAAAGCTGAAGCACAAGTCTCGTTTTGCACAATGGTCCCCTTTTAATGAAAGAGAACATTGCTTCCTTCGTGCACTGCCAAAGAAAAATGGAGGATACATTGTCATCCTTGCAGGGATGGGAGGTGAGGAGGAGGCAGATGAAGCATAACTTCCGTTATGTCTTCTCTTTTGTTCTCTCTTCCTACCACAATAGTGACTTACTCACTATTTTGTTTCCAAAACAAAACAAAATGGGCTAGTAATCTGAACTGGGCGGACAACTCTTTTAATCTGAATGCATAATAGTTCTAGATTTCACCCAGTTCACAAAAGGAATGGAAAGCCAAATTCTTTTGGGGACAGTAGAAATAAAAGACAGACTCAAATCTGATTAAATGTCATGTTGGCACACAGCCTAACTGATCAATCTCAGTTCTGTGTCCCCCTCTGGTTTGGATAGTCTTATTTTAATACAGTCTTAAAACTTGTGCTACAATTTTTGTACACTAATTGGAGGCTGCCACCTTCAGAGTGAAAGAACACGTCATGCAAAGTGACCAGTCATTTTCTTTCCACGTTATCTATCCCAAAGATGAATTTTCTGAGTTAGATAATGCCAAAAGAAAACAGTGGATTAAACCTTAGGTTTGAATGAAGTCTGAGGCTTTTATTTTAAAAACTGTAAGGGCGAGTTCCCAATGAAGGAATAAAATGCAATTTACATCAGGATTTACATTTATATGTAAAACATGTTAAAAGGATGCAAACAGCATCCGGCAATCAGATTCAACCCAGATTTTCTGTCCCCACTGTCCTACCATTTAAAATGCTTCCAAAAACACATTGGGGAAAGCATTATTTCCCTTCTTGAGCCTTCCCCCACCCCTCTCTTCCCATTGGCTTTGATCTGATGATGTGGGGAATCCCAGCCCCCTCCCTCCTGCTTTTGCTGCCCCTTTGAAAGGGGAAAGCTTGTTTGTCAAGGCAAGCCAAGGCAAGCCAATGCAGCCTATTGCAGGAAGAAGTATTTTTAAAAAACAACTCGGTCCCATCTCCTTCCTTTCCTTTTTAAAAAAGGCTATAGCAATGTAAGATCCTTCAAGCACAGAGAGAGAGAGAGCAGCCCTTTGTCCGAGGCAAAAGGGAAACTTGAAAGGCAGAATCTTCTGATCTCCTTCCCTGTCTCTCTCTCACACACACAAACACTACTGCTGCTGCCCTGCCGGCTCCTTCTTCTTGCCTTTCAGGGAAGCCAAAACCTGGTGGCAATGTGACAACATTGTTATTCATGTCCGTGGGTGTAAAGGAGTATTGCGTGAACTTTGTGATCAGGGAGAGGCTGGCTGAGAAGGAAACTGCTGAAGAAGCCCTGCACTTTCAAAATCTGGCCATGGGCAGTCCTGTCCTGTCCTGCTGGGAGAAATCCCACCCATTTCATGACGGATTTGCCCCGATAATGCTGTAGCATTCCCACAGCAATAAGAAACGTTTCAAAAGCAAAACTGGGAAAACACCTGGAAAATCAGCTGTTTATTTAATTCTGTTTTAAAGCCAAATAATCCTCAAGAAAGCCCTAAAACTGATTGTGAATGGGAACGAGGAGGATCCAAACTGTTTTTAAACCATTTTACTTGATTGGGGGTGGGAACGATGAGGATCCAAACCGTTTTTAAACTGTCTTTAAACAGTTTTAAGTGGCAATGGGATGCAGCCTAAAGGTGCATCTCCACAATGGGAATGTTGCTTAACCTTGCTTCAGACAGGCATAGGAAAGAGGTCTGCCAAATTCAAAACAAATAAAAGACATAACATAAAACTTAATACATAGGCAACAATTTAATTTTGACAAGATAATGAATTTCAGTTTGATTATTGTATTTCTTTTTCAAAGTGGCAAGAATGTTACAATTTTTGTCCATGAGATGATTCTTACAAGTATAGGTACAGAGAGGTTTAAATGACAAAACAGATATTGTTTGGGATTTTAGCTTAGGTGATAAGTATAACATTCCACAGCTACAAACCGAACCAAATGTTAAGCCCAAAACAATATGTATATCCAGACGTTTTCAGACAAGAAAGCTGTAAGAACCTCACCAAGCAATGGAAATGAAGACACTTTTGAACAGAATCTAGAATGTTCCTTATTGTTCATTCTGCTGCTTCACAAAACTAGACAATACAAAGCCAAAGCAGCTCTGTTTACTTGCCTTGCTTTCTTCTGAAAATTAAACAATCCTATTTAAGAGCAGTCATGCCTGCTTGTCTGCATGCAGACACACTCACACAGAGACACACAGACACAAAGATTTTTCTAGGTCATTCATGCTCTTTCTTCATTTTTTTACTTTTCAAGCATTAAGTAGTGTACAAGTGGTTGCTTTCTCTTCTGCTCCTCTTTTCTAGTAGAAATTACAGTTGATAAAAAGAAGAAGTTTGCTCTCTAGTGGTTGAATTTAAAATGGTCTTAAAAAGAAAAATCCTGTTTTTAAGAAGAAAATAATTTGGCTTTGGTTTGTTTGTTTTTTATTACTATGGTCCTCAGCCATTCTTTCCCAAGTCTTTGTTCTTGCTCTTTTGCAATTGTAGACATCACAATTGTAAGCAATCTGAGGCTACCTGAAATTCATCATTAAAGTTTTAAAAAACAAATAAAAACAAAAACAGAGAGCAATAGGGAAACTATCTCAGATTGGGGAAGTTAATAGGTGGCCCTCAATAAGCAATTAGTAAAGACTACCTACCAAAGACAAGGTGTAGTGGGAGAAGTAGTTTATTAATAGTGGTTTGAATATTACAATTCTCCTATTTGAGGCTGCTCTTTCTAATTACACAAAAGCTGTACTCACCAGGTGGTCCCGGTCTACCGATGGATCCCACATCCCTCAGCCCATAGACAGCCGGCAGTTTGACCTCTTCCCACCCTGGAAAGGGGAGAGGGGAGACCAAACTGGGTGTCTCCCCCTCTGCTTCAGTACCAATGGGAGTGAAACAGCTGGGAGTGAGCCATCCTCCTCCTCCACATGCGCGACCTCTTACCTTGCCAGCCCCAGGGTTGCCATCTGCCGTGGTCTGCGCAGGCATGCATGCTCCCAGTAGACGGGACCCACGCGGTCAGCCTGGGTCCCGTCTACCAGAGTCCGTGCGCCTGCGCAGACTGTGGCAGATGGCAACCCCGGGGCCAGCAAGGTAAGTGATCGTGTGGCCCTGCCACCTGTTGGGCCAATTTTCAGCCAATTGTGGCGAGGGGGCATGCCCCGCAGCTGTCAGGGAGGGAGGCGTGTGTGAACTCTTCCCTCCCTGGATGGCCGGGGATGGCCGGAATGCGTTAAGACACGTGTAGAGCACTTTTTAATGCTCTACTTTTTGAATGTGTCTAGGACACGCTGACACACCTGGGGCGGCCTGGAACAGATTTCAGAAAAAGAATGGACTGATCATGAGGATGATGTTATATAATCATGTTGGGTAGATAAACTGATGAGAATCTGTGGTCACACTTAAGGTTTAATCTGTCTTCAGTCCACCTTCAGAGTGAGAGAATACATCAGCAAAGTGACAAGCTGCTTTCTTTAAGTGTTAAATAACTCAGAAAATTCACCTTTGGGGTAGTTAACCTTAAGTGTGACCACAGCCCTGGAGCCAATGCCACAGGCTACACATCCATGGAGGGTGACTAAGCAACCTTGGGCCTGTCTACCTACCTCATAAGGCTGCTGTGAGGACAGCAGAGGGAAACTATGTGCTAATTAGCTTTTCCTGCTGAAAGTAAATAATTAACATGGATATCACTGGATATATTTGCCCTTAAAACAGCATTGTAACTTGAATAGTCTCTGGTCTGCAGTTTCATTGCTCCTACTGCCACTGGTTGTAGAGAAGACAATGACAGTGTTACATAGTACCATTTTCTACCTGAACAGTGCTGGAAAGAAAATGGCTGATTGCTGGGGCCATATCCTGTACAGTGGTAAATCAGGCAGAAGCTCCAAAGCTGTAGAACCTTTGGTCAATAACTTTGAAGACTCCAAGACCAGGAAGCACCCAATAGATATCTGGCACACCTCCTAGCCCAGAGGCAGGATAAGAAGATACTGCCACGAAGACAACCATCTATGTGGCCAGCAAGCCATCTCACAGTAGTATAAACCAACTCTGAAATGGTAGAAAGTAGCAAGAAACATACTGAAGGCTACCTGTATTAAGAAGATTTAAGTCTGAACTTCTGGGACGTAGATTTTTAATAGGTTGTTGTTCCACCACCAGAGATGGGGTCAGTTGCAGGCAATTGTTCTAGTACTTCTACTTTATTGCTTTTGATTGCATTGGGAATTGCAAGATGAGCAGAGCTGAAAACAAAGCAGAACTTATAATGGGGGTTAGTAAAGGTGAAGCCAAGAGACAGATGTTTAATATTAACAATTAGAGGGGGACAACAAAGTATCAAACATAGCTGACCACACATTCCCCATTCTCCATTGTTTTCATTGATTTTAAATGGGAAACTTGACAGCATTTAGAACCAAGCATACAAAAACAGATGCAGCTGATGAAACCCCCAAAACTCATCTGTTTGGATGCTTTGTCTTCAGATGCAATAATTACCCTTTATAACCAAAAATATTAAGCCTCTTTGGGGATTTTTTAACAACAACATTTTAATGAGTTGTTTCCAAGTGTTCTTTAATCATCATCATCATCATAAACATAATACCTGTCTTTGTGGAGGGAGCTGCCATCATTTCTGTCCACTATGCATGTGCAGAGGTCAGAACAGATGGCCACATAGGTGCAGTGGTGGTGAGATGCACTTCTGGGTACTTTGCACTGACCAAATACTTGGATATGCACGTCACCAAAACGCATAAAGACAGTGCACTCCGCAAGTTACATTACTTAAACTCCAGATCAGTTATTCCATTTCTAGCAGAAGATGAAGTAACTTGTGATGGTGCTGTCCAACCTGATGTATTTATGCTTGTTCTACCTCTTCAGAGGCATTGCATCCTGGAAAGAACACATTAATCTTAGGCATAATACCTGCAATAAAAACCTGACCTAAAGCGTTGCATTTCATGAACCCCATTAAATAAGAGAAAATAATCCTAATCAATGCAAAGTTATCCACTATAATTTTGCCAAGAATTATGGGCTTTTCAAAATCTTGAAGCTATCCCTGAGGATACTCTAACAGCAAAATGATTAATATAGCTGTGCCAACCTAGTTTTGGCATAATTATGTCATTTTCTCATTGTGTAAAAATGCTAACACTTTCTCAGAAAGTTTGTTTCGTAAGCCAAGGTGGGGGAGGGGATTCAGATATTATTTCACCATTTTCAACAATATGATGTGCCAACTGGGCAATGTAATGGTATCCCAAGGCCCCAGAGAGCAAAGGTGCCCACCCCCAACCAACCACCCATGCCCTGCATTCAGATACAGCTGAAATTATTTTCTTCTGCAAAGAGTGGAAGATAGTACTGAAAAGAGAAGAGAAAATTGACCACTACAAACATGTATAGGAAGTCACAGGAAGGTAGTTGATAGTTGGAATCAGACTGCAAGTTTTGGAATGCCTATGTACACAGGATTACCCCAACTGTGAATGCAGAAAAGAAGCCTACATCAAACAGTTTTTAAAGTAAGTTCCTAAAAGCTTTCTACCTGGCTTGCTTCTCTTCCTTCATCTCCATTGTTGCCTTGCCTGCTCACCTCCCATTGGTTAGACAGGATTTCCAGGATAGTAGTTTTAGCAGGCGCCAGCCTCCCATCCCATCTGAACCAAACAGCCTGTTCCCATTGCAAACTTAAAATGGTTTGGAAACGGTTTCGATCCTCACAGTCCCCATGTCAGGTTGGCTTAACATGCTTTCCACGTGTTTAATCACCCCAAAGCGTTGTAAATAAAACACTCATTTCAACAGGTCTCACTCCAGTTCTTGCATTTTAAATGGTTTACATTTCTTACTATGGAAACGGTACCATTTTAGTGGGATGAGAATGCGTGTTTAGGGTTTTCCTCCCCCAATGGCACTCTAGGAACTCCCCACCTTTGTCATGTCAAAAATTTTGCAGCAGGAGGAACACCAATCAGAGACAGGGGGTGGGCACCATGATTGGCAATGAGCAGGGAGAAAAAGATACACTTTCCCAAATGAAGTTTTCAAGCGCTTTCAGAATCGGGATCGAACGCCATTAAAGTTGAAAGTAATGGGATCAGGTAAATTCGTGTTTGCATCCAGTTCTTTCATTTCGGTTTAGGAAGACCGTTTTAAGCTTGTGATGGGAATGGGCCAAAGTGTTGCATCCCGCCCCAAGAGTGATTCTTTCCGAGAGTGATTCTTTGGAAGGGATGGAGTATCAGAGACTTGGGAACATGGTAAAGGGATTTTTACTAATATTTTATCTTTGTCCCTGCCATCCCAAAATTGTCCCCAGGGCATCTAAAACTACGTATTCAAACATACTCAGAGAATTTTAGTTCCTATGTTGTTAGTACTTGGCACGTGATACTAATATAAAACTTTGTCTGGATCAACAATTATAACAACATATTTCAAGCTGACACTTCAAAAACCATCAGAATTAAATGTGATAGTTCGATAAAAATAAATTAGTCTAATGTATCAAATAGCAGGAGCAGATCTGTTCTTTCAGAGATGGGGAGATGGAAACCTTAGACCAATTCGCACTTCAGCCCATAGTGTGCAACTAGACAACCTTTGGGGAGCTGCATCTGCACTTTCAGGAGGCATTTACAGACTAGAAATGCCCCTGCCTGCCAAAAGGTTGCCTAATTGCATACTAGCTGTGGAACACAAAAAACCCATGCTCCACAACCCTAACCTAAGCCTTAAAGCTCCACCTACTTCACAGGGTGTCTGTTGTGGAGAGAATAATAGAAATAGAATAGAAGAATAGAAAGCTTTGTCAGCTTCTTTGAGTCCCCTTAAATGGGGCAGAAAAGTGGGGGAGAAAAGCCAACTCTTCTTCTTCGATCCTTGAAATAAGCAAGGACTAAAGTCCATCTACGTATATTTTTGACCAAGCAATATCTGCTGTGACAAATTTGTGAAGCACTTTGAGGACAAAATCGCTCAGATTCATAGGGGATTGGATGTCACAATTGGGCATAGTCCCAATGAGGTGTCCAGAGAACGGTCTGGTCCAGTTTGCTTGGATCAGTTTCAATTATTGTGGCCTGAGGATGCAGACAAGCTACTTGCGGGGCTGCGGCCAACAACATGCTCTCTAGACCATTGCCCTTCCTGGTTGATAAAAACTAGACGGCAAGGTATGACCAGGTGGATCCAGGGAGTAGTGAATGCCTGTCTAAGGGACGGGGTGTTTCCATCAGCTCTGAAACAAGCTGTGGTGCGCTCCCTCCTGAAGAAGGCCTTCCTGGACCCAGAAGATTTGAACTACTATCGCCCGGTAGCAAACATACCTTTCCTTGGCAAAGTTCTGGAGAGGGCTGTTGCTGCTCAACTACAGGTACGTTTGGATGAAGCTGATTATCTAGACCCATTTCAATCTGGCTTCAGACCTGGTCGTAGCACAGAAACCGTCTTGGTCGCCCTGGATCATGACCTCCTCCGGGAGAGAGACATGGGGAATGCCATCCTGTTGGTTCTCCTGGACCTCTCTGTGGCTTTTGATACCATTGAACATGGTATCCTCCTGGAAAGGCTACGTAGACCCCTTTCCTGTGATATATTCCAGAATAAGGTCAAGTGCAGAAAAGATCCAAACTCTGGATTTATTTATTTATTATTTACATTTCTATCCTGCCCCATACCCAAAGGTCTCTGGGCGGGTAACAACAGATTAAAATAAAATATACATTAAAAGACATTAGAAAATTCAACAAATCTCATGGCTTCTCTCTTTCTGTTGTTTTACACCCAAGCAAGTCCAAGTCTCAGATTTTGATTGCTGTTGAGATGGCACATCAATGGTCTGGCAGTGTTTTCCTTGGGGATTTACTCTCCTCCATTCCTTATCACATGGTAAGTTTTGGCCCTGTTGCCTGACATTAAGTTTTGTTCCTGTACTATCAGCCTTAATTGATCATGCGAGCATTTATTCATTTAGTTGTTCAGTCAATCCAGGTATTGCATATTCATACAAGTTATTCCTGTTTAGCCATATTTTAAACTTAATCTTGTTACTATATATTCATACATATGTATTAACTATGTTCTCTACTTTTATCTGATGCGAGGAGCAGGGGCAAGGGGTGGGAAAGTGAGGATGCCTATGTAGTGTTTCAAGGTAATATCTGTCTCTGGCTCTTTTTTGCTCATATGAAAAGAGTTATTACATAAGAGTGCTGCATGAATTAGGTGGGAAAATGTAAGGTATATTTATGCTTCAGTGCTAGAGGTCTTTGCTTCTGCAGTTTTCAGTCTGCAAGCCAATGATGTCTGAATAAAGAATCATTCTTATTCTAAAGAAATGTTTTTTTTTATTTCTGTTGTATGTTGGCTGGGAAACATGACACCACTGTAGTATCTGTCACCTCTGCCCACCCCTCCCTCTGCTATAAGTAGAGCAGCTTGGAAAGTCAGCCTTGATTGGTCACCAAAACTTTTTTTCCTTCTTTCATAAAGAAAGGTGAGTTATCAAGTGAATTTGAAAAACTGTTCTGCAGAGTTCAAGCAATCCAAACACAAGGTGAAGCTGATTTTCATCAAAGGAACCATACTCCTCCCCCCCCCCATAAAAATATGCAAGGACATAATTAGTCATCATAAAAGAACACTCAGCCTTCAAAAATGTAAAAGGGGTAGAAGTGCACCAGTGCTGGAGGATGGATGTCCACTGTGGACTGAACAACAGGAGAGAAACAGAAAAAAAATTCTTGAAAGAAACAGTATTGATAACTAATATATAACAACTTTTATATGCAAATTTTGGACAGGAAGGAAGAGAAGCTTTGGATGAGAGAAAAGACCTTACCTTCACCTGAACCACCAGTTTGGTAAAGTCTCCCCTCAGCCATGTTTCCTCCACATTATGACCAGTAAGTTATGCCCTCCCCACCCCCAGTTTATTGGTGGGATATAATGAAGAATACATTCATTGAAGTCTGACAATTACTACACCAAGAAGCATTCTATTTGCTTGTATGTGTGTGTGTGTGTGTATGTATATACTTCTATCCCAACCAAAGGATACGCAAAGGTCTTAGGGCAGATCATAATAAAACTAATAAAAAATACTGTCCATGTTTCCTGCATGAATGGTTATTAGCACATCAGTTCCCACAGGACCTTCTATTCTCCTCCCACCAGCCAGCTGGCCTGTTTGCATTAACAGAAGGCTTGTCATGTATCTGACCTTAATCATTAGAAGCACCTGATGCAGGAGCTTGCTTCATTCCCATGATGTAAGGGGCTGTTTAAGCCATAGCCTCTCACTCAGCCCACAGCAAGAGCAGAAGTTGTATAGATGGCAGGATTGTTAGAATGCTCTCTTAGGCCACCTCCAGACGACACCTAGGGTGTTTCTGCACTTACCGCTTGAAATCTGGATTAAGGAAATCTGGATTTCTGAAATCCGTCTCTGGGAAGATCCGTCTGAAATAGGAATGGATCTAAATGAGACCTTACATTTCCGCACTCGTGTGGAAAGCACAGATAGCGAGGAACGCATCATGGGTTTGCTGTGTGGACGCCGGAGCACCGATATCCAGAAGGATCAGTTGCGCATTCTCTTGCAAGGGGTAACCCGGGGAAGCCGGCTGCCAGCCTCCTTGTTGTGGCTCCAAGCGAACCAATCTGGGAGGCCAAGGGGAGATCCGAGCTGTCAAAGAGGAAGACCATGCGCTCTCCCTCTTCGAAAGGGCAGGGCCTTTGGAGGCCGGATCAGGATGGGTGCACCAAGGGTGCGTCTGCACCAGCACCCTCTCCAATCCAGCCCTGCCACCGCTGGGACAGTTTGCGGAGAAAACTGTTTGCTGGAAAATGGATCTTTATAGATCTGTTTTCCAGTGGCAAATGCGGAAAGGCCCATGGGACCCTATATGTTTGTAACATATATATATATAATATATTTATAATATATAATAGACCAATATAGACAGATAACAGTACTTAATCAAATATACCACAAAGCAAGTGCATGGGCAACATATGAGAAATGAGCATCAATAACATGTGAGTAAGACAGGGATATACATACCATTGATAGGAGACTGAATAACATACTGAGGGCATTTGGGATCAGAATACTAAAACACCTCATGGGAACCAGCAGAGCTAACATCACCCGGTGACATTTTTTAAAAGCTCCCCATCCTGTATTTCACCCTCTCATCAAAAAGGTCTCTGTTCCCTGTTGCTCTGCTGTCTGAACAATTGCAGAGCAAATTATCTTTCCCCCCCCACACACACTCACAAGCTAGTGCTTAGGCTGATAAAAGAGAAATGTCAAATGTGAGCTTATCTTAAACACAAGAACTGTGTGTTCTAAAGATTCTGCCAGTATTCTCATTTGGTTTAATGGCAGGATCATTAAGATTATAAAGCCAATAGCATTAAGCAAATATAATTTTCATACCCTTTCATTTCTTGTTTAAACAGAAACTTGTGACCTCTTAAGATGCCTGAAGAAAAAAATATTATTATTATTTTTATCCTGAAATTGAAGATATATAGCCTACATCACCAGAATATTCTGCTCATGCAAGGAGAATGAAAACACAACTATTGCACTGTATGGAGTTAGATTCAGCTGCATCCGACATGGATTTTTTATGCATCTCCACCCCAAGGTGATAGGTGTACCTTCCAGAATAAATCAGTCTGAGGCCCCGGTCACACCTTTAGTTTAAGACAACTTCAGGTCATCTTCTGGGCACATTACTCACCATTACTTTTATTCAGTTTGTTTTCTAGGCTGGCTTATCACCATCAGATCATTCTAACTGGAGTCCTGTTTTCCAGAGGATTCAACCCTTCTTGGCATGGCAGGCTGTCTTGTCTTCCTCAGTGTGTGCAGGGAGACAGGCTAGAGGAGGCTGAACCATGCTGTGATGGGTGGGATCCAGTCATCCAATGTCTAGGAGAGGGTGGCACACGTGGAGTTCATGAGGCACCTCTCCTTCTCTCCTCAGTTTATTTACATGATTCCTTTATCTAGTGTTTTTACACAAATTTATTATTATTATTTTTAAAATTAATTGCACCGAGAAAAAAGGAAGAAGAGTGCCGAGGTCGGGGAGCAGGCTTTAAAAAGAACCACAAACACACATACTCACCTTCCTTGAATGACACAATGGTATCCAATAAGAAAGGAGATAGATCTGATGCAGCAAAGCGGGTGGAGAGCTGAGAGTTTCATGGAGGAGGCTCAGATCGATCATGGAGAAAGGTGTGAGCGATACAAACCAAAGTGAGGACGGTCAGAGGACAACCTATAATGATTTAGGTTTGAACAGAACTGGTATGACCTCAGTTCAAATTATGGATAGGAGGTTGTGTCAAATAAATGTTGGAAGGGTAAAATGTCCGAAGGAACTTTTTATCATATGTGATGGACTTGTGAAAAAGCAGACAAATAGTGGGTATGAATACATAGTATGATGATACAGATTCTAAAGATAAGTATACCCTTCAGACCAGCAATGTTTCTATTAGGAATATTAGATGAAAGTTTGGATAAAATGAATTCTTTGGTTTTATATATGACAGTTGCAGCAAGATTGTTATATGCACAAAAATGCAAAGACATTGAAATCCCCACAGTGGAAGAATGGTTAATTAAAATGATTGTACTGGCAGAAATGGACAAATTAACTTATAAAAGAAAGAGCAAAAGATAAGTTTGTAAATGATTGGAACCCATTTATCTTTTTTTTACAACAAATTGGAGTAACCACGGATGGATTTGATTGTTGATTACAAGGTTGGCAGCCTAGAAAAAGGCAATACTGATAAACATAGGGCCTCTGTGCACTTACCTTGCTGTGATCCTGATCATTGGATTTGGATCTAGTGATGCTCTCTGGTCTGGATCACAACAAGGCTTGAACAGGAAGAGCCCTGTCTGCATGACAACAACTGCTCCAGTCCAACCACCACACTAGCCTCTGAGCTCACTCAAGCTGCCTCCAACAGCTCTGACAGCTTGGGCCAGAAGTTCCTAGCCTCAGAACCCCTGGGAAGCCATTTCAGCAATGTGCTTTTGTCACCACTGAAATGGATCTCCTCATTGTTGCGAGTCTAGCTCTCACAACTGAACCAAGGGCTCCAGGAAGTGGAGAGCAACAGGGTTCCTCTTATGTTCTTATGTTCTAGATAATGGTGGGAGTTGCACTTTCTGCAAATATGAGTTCTCCCCAACTACTTGTGAGTCACTGCAAGTACCAAAAAGAGCCTGGGATTCTCAGATAAAGCAAATGATGGTCCCCAGGTCTCTAACAGCAGTTCAAGCTTAATGAACTGTGATTCAGTACATACCTATTGCCTTGTTTAGAGTCTGAAACCCACGCCTGACACAGCAGATAAAGAGTGTAATAAGTTTCCTTTCTTTCCCTTAATTATCCTGTGAGCATGATCAGTAGATTTTCCAGCTGCTTCTGGTAGATTATTCCAGATGAGTCAGAAGAACCTGCACTCCCCCCCCCCCAAGTGTGAAGGGGTGAGTGTGTCTGAAGATGGATTATTATACAGGCCCCTTTCCCTTTGTGTTCCAGATCTACCTGACTGAAGTTCTGCAGCAAGGGCAAGAGGACTGCCTTTTGCACTCCATCTCCTTTATGAACTTTACTTGTACTATGAACGCTGACACGTGCACATGATTACAGGGGGACTGAAGAGGCCTTGAGCTTGTATTCAATCCAAGCCGGACATTACGATGTTTGTAGGCTATGATGTGATAGCAACATGGCTTCTGGGTTTGTTTTAACTACTGTTTCAGTTTTCTTAGCTCATAACAATAATACCGCAAGATCATTTTATGTATTTTTTTCCACTTAAAACCTACATTTTTCCAAAATAATTTCTTCTAAAATCATCTCCTGTCTGATTTTTTAAAGCTGAGTGTTCCTAAATATTCCTGGGCAAATTATAAGTGCATCTCATAGGCCAGTAGTTCTTATATTGCACAAATTGGGAGGGGGGTGTCTTTTTTAAAACTATGGAAAGAATATTTACGGGGGCGGGGGAGAACTCCACTGCCCAAATATAAAAGACCAACTGACTCCTCAGTTGGGTGTGGTTGTAGCTCAGTGGTAGATAGCAAACTTCCTCAAAAGCAGAAGGTTGCTCCAGTTCAGCCCCCAGCCTCTCCCTGGAAGTAGGGAACCTTTTCTACAACCTTTTCTTGTAGTTTGCCAAGAAAACTACATAAAGGTGTCCTTGGAGGTGCTTATGAAGTCAACCAGATGTCAGTCACAACTTGATGGTACCCAATAACCACCCCAACAAAACTCCCTAAGTAGAGGAGTGGCGTATACCTGTCACTTCAAATGAAGTTTTTTTGCTTTGTTTTGTTTAAAAAGCTGGGCAGTATCTCACCACACTCAGTAACTAAAAGGATGAATCCACTCTCCTTCATGCATGTTTCAGTGCAAGGTTGGCTTCTATCTGTATAATTCATTACATTCAGTGGAGTAAATTTTCACATGGATTTGAACACAATTGCAGGCTCAACCTTTACAATGCCTCACTTTCTATTATCTCTTTCTTTTTCTGATCCCTGGGACCACTTTCTTCTAGGGTCTTAGCAGGCATAAGGGGCCATCAGCAGATGGAGGATCATGGAGCTTTCAAATTTGACCAGCTATTGTGACAGATGGGCATTAAATAATAAGACACAAGGAGAGGGCAAGGGAAAGCTGCTTTCTTCTTTCTGCCTCATCTCAGATCAATTTTCCTTTTTTCTGCCTTACCTTCCAAAACATTGATGTTGATTACTTCAGTCCTAGGAAGTTTGGGTTTTGTCCTTTGGTGGCTTTTAATGACTGCTTGTAACATAGTAGGGCTTATCTGTTAGTCCTGTTAAGCAGCAGCAACAGCAGCCAGATGAAACACTCATGCCACGATCACACCCATAGTTCAAGACGGCTTCTGGCCATCTTCGCATCACTCTGATCCTTTTTTCCTGGGATCGTCTTGGGGGCAGGCTGTGGTTCCTCAAGCTGGCCTCTTCAGAGTCTGCTTTTCCACAGGACTCGAGCTGTTTTGGGGATCCAGTCCATTTTCACTTCTCAAGTGGAAGCAGGGAACCGGGTTAGAGGGGCTGACCCACATTAGGGGCATGAGGGAAAGAGTGAAGCAACAGTATAAATGATACAGTTCTAAGGACAATGTAGCTTCCATTTTCCTTCAGCAATGTACAAGGGAAACAAGGTTTTGTTGCAGTAAAAACTTTTACTTAGAAGTGAAAGTTCTTCAGCGGCTTCAGGGAAAAGCGTAGATCATAGTCACTCCTTTTTCTACTGGAACAGCTGCAGAAGTCGAGGTGCATGGTGGCTGAGATATGCCTTGACTGCATATGTTTGTGGGCACAGTCCCCTCACCCCAACAGTACCCTGTATTAGCATTGAATTTGCCATCAGCGCTACACAGCTCCAAACACACCCCACTGCCAGTATTGATTGACAGAACTTTATCCTATCAGAATGCAGGTAGTGTTGATGTAATCAGTAGGGGTGGAGAACTAAAGAGTCATGTAAAGAAGACTCAGGGAGATAACATAAAAGATGTGAGCATAGTAGCCTAAACTGAGGACTGATTATCAGGGATTAGGTGTGAACAGGATTAGGATGGCTTCAGTTCAGTTTCTTAACCTAGATCAGCCAGGTGTGATCACGGCCCAAGTGGAAGAGGCAACAGGGTGGCTTTGAAATTCTACTAATATTTACAATGCATTTGCTTTTCTTCTTCTTTTGCTTGCAGACAGATTCCTTTCTCACTTTTTTCTGCCCTTCCTTTCAAAATGTCCATCAGCTGATCATTCATTTCATCCGAGAAAGTTTAGGCTTAATTCTTTGGACTCCTGGTGAGAAAATCTGCTGAAAGGAGCCCATCTCAGCAGTTCTTCCTAGGTCTGGGGCAATCAACAAGCCCTTTTAATATTTCAGATACGCAGGCAAAGAGGCATTTACAGATTTATATCTAAGTGGTAGCATCTTAAATTAGGCCAGTGCTGCAGTAGCCAGGGCAGAACACATAGAATAGACATTATTTCTGGCCAACTCCTAAGCCCCCTTGGTACCCTGGTTGTAGTATTCTGCTGTGGCTAGAGCCCTTGGACCATCTTTAGGAGCATACAGTACAGTACAGTAGTCATCCAATAAGAGAGTGGCCGTATTCAGTGATGCAGCAAACTACCTGGAAACTAGAGGGTTGGTGGTTCAAACCCCAGCCTCTCCCAAGAAGTGGTTAATGGCAAATCACTTCTGTATCTCTGCCAAGAAAACTGCAAAGAGTTGCCTAGGGAGGTGCACATGCAGTCAACCAGGAGTTGGCCACAACTGAATGCTACCCCAAAAAATAATCCACTCAAGGGGTCTTCAGGCTTTCCCTATTCAGAAATGACCAGATCTGGTGCACCAACTGAAGCTGTGCATAGGTATTGCTAGTTATCAAGGCCACATGCACCTCCAAGCCTACTAAGTCCCACAATCCCACCCAGTCCAGCATCCAAGTTAATGACATTTTCTTCACCCAAAACCCACCCAATTAAGAGTATTTCTATCTTACCAAGTTTCCATTTCTATTGGCTCTCGTCATGCCTTGCTCCTATTGTACACAAGCATAGAAGCCCACTCAAATATGCACATATACATGCTGTGCATACATATACTGCTGCACAAGGGAGTAAGCCTCAGTACTGGTTCCAGCTAGAGTTGCCACCCTAACCTTGGTCAACATATAGGTTTTAACAGATCTCATGCAGGAATCTTATTACTCATTCTCCTGGGGAGCAGAAATCCATAAGTGAAGTACAAACACTGTGAAAGGCCTCTCCCATGTATCTACATTAATTACAATTGGTAATGACACCACAGCCTGGGTTTCCTAGTCTGATCTCAGTATTCAAATTATCTTATATGGGAAAGGTTCTTTGACAGGTTCAAGGTTATTCAGGGATTTTTGAATGGACTGTTTGAACTGTTAGCATAAAACTGCTAGAACAGGTCCTTCACCATAGGTAGAGGCATAGCAAGGGGACAGCAGTGTAGTTCTCAACGTCTTCTGTATCAGCTAAAGTTTCTACACCATCTTAAATGGTGGCCACCTAGGTAGCTTCCACACCACATTGCTTGGCACACAGTATGGTGACTGGTCTTAGACTGGATCGCTTGAGTGAAACCAAAGCCAGAGTGATGGAAAGCAGCACATGCCAGGGCCCTTTGCTCCACCACAGGCTCATCTAGAGACCAGGAGAGAAGGTTCCCCAATCTCTGAAGTGGTCAGGGGGTTTACTGCAGCAACTGCAAATGGTCCATCCCCAAGCCATTTCTCGGAACCTGATGTAATGGTGCCAAGTTCTGCATGAAGCTTAGGCCACTCCAGACATTTAGAGAGTACTTTAAAGTGGCTTCCTGTTCACATGCTCCATGAAGCTTAGGCCACTCCAGACATTTAGAGAATACTTTAAAGTGGCTTCCTGTTCACATGCTCCCTGGTGTCACTTTCATGTCAAGAAGCAGGCCAGCCATCAGAGCTGTGAAGCCAGTGCCTCCCCCTGGGCAAGCTCTCATGAGTAGATGCCACAGCCAGACCATGCAGAACATGCCATATAGGCTGCACTAAAGTAGTTTAGTTAAGGTGAATTTGCACTCATCTCCCAAGGTGAAGCACTAGACTCCTTCTGGTGTCCACACTTGTGGATGCTCAAAACATTCAAAACTTCCAGCACTTAAATAAGTGCTGGCTAAGTGCAAATGGTCACCATTATGTGGTGACCATTATATATCTTGGAATTAGGACCTTCTATCTATACATTAGTATAGACTACAACAGGCCCTGAGCAGTCTGCACCAGCATGAGGATGGCAGATCCCCAGTCAGAGATACAAACCAGAATAAGGTCTAGTGCAGAAAAGTCCTTTGTCTCCATCCCCTGAAGGTGGGAGACAGCATGCTGATGTCATAACAGATGGGCTGCATCCAGACACAATTATATTGGGCATTGGAATGCACAAGCCCAACTGAGCCTTCACACACGATGATTGATCAATAGTCGTGGCATTGCATTATACGATCGAGACTGCGTGCTTACCTTAATGCTGGTTCAATGACACTCACTGCACAGCATAAAGAAAATCCAAAGCTTCAAGTCAATGCAGGCAGGACAGCAAGAAAAGCAGATGAGATGCTGTCTAAGCCGGAAGGGCAGCTCAATATTTGTTTGGCTGCCTCAACCTGCGTGACAGCGCATGCCTCCTCAACTCTTCCTATAGGGGAAGCTATGGAGCTGCCGTTCCAGTTGGGACACCCGGTCGTCACTGTACAGTAAGTATACTGCACTTTTAGATTTAACTGTGGGTTTATTCCACTAGTCTGGAGGCAGCCATGCACAGCGCATGGGCTACCTCAGTAGTGGGAGGCATAGAGAGGTGCAACAAACACACTGAATACCTCTCCCAACCCTCATGGGTGCTTCTTTCCCTTCCATGTAGAGACAGATGGATGAGGAAGCACCTAAAAGGCCTGGCTTACTGGGGTGGACATTATGCACCAGACCAATATGGCCAACTTCCTGGGCCATGTACCGTTTGATGCAAAAGTGTCCCAACTGCAGAATGAAAGTTTGTTGTTGCTGTCTTTGTACACTGATTAAATTGGAGCCCCACTCCACTGCCGGCTTTTCTGTAAAGGTTACCACTGAAGGTAGCATCACTAATTAGAGAGTTCATTTTTAAGTGTGTTTTATATTGGTTTTATTGTAATCCACCCTAAGACCTTTGGGTATAGGGCTCAGTAGAAATGTAACTCAATAATTAAACCCTCACTTGGCCATGGAGTTCACTGTGCCACTTTGAGCCCGTCAGACTGACCTAACAGGATTTTCACCAAAGCAAAACAGAGAGATGGAGAAGTATATGTCTGCAACCTTCCAGTATTTGAGAAGAAAATTGTAATATAAATAGAGCTACTTATGGCAGGTTTTGCTAATTTAATAGCTATACTATATACCAGTCACTTCTTCCTGACCCTCCTGTGTTCCAGTGAGTTCACTTTTGACCTAATAGTCTGGTATTAACAGGAACAAATTTGTCAAACACATCACAGAAACAGATAGGCATGAAGTTTCTCAAAAAGAATTCCAAAAGAAAACAATCACCATGGTTACTTGCATGATAAAGAAGTGAGAGCACTTCAAGTGTTTATTCTGCATAGAAAATTAACTCAGGAGGGTTTTGTTGGCATGAATGTTTTTAATCTCCTGATGACCACAGTGTTGCAACACTGAGCTTAAAAAAAATCATTTTGAGAATACAGAACAAGCCTCAAGCAATCTTGTCAAAGCTATTTACAATTATAATAGTTAGGATGTCCAAAGGAATAGATGGAATTTTAGATTAGCAGGAAATACAAGTAAGCTGGAAAGAAAAAAATGGTTTATCAGGTTACAGACACATTCTAGTTTGCTGCTTCTCTGTAAGATAAATACAACTTATTGTAATCTCCATTTTGTAATAAATAACTGATAACAACATATTCTTGCTTAATAATTCTTGATAAAAATGCTTCATATGTTTACTCACAATGAAATGTTACTGTGCAAGTCCCAGAGAATTTGGCCTCTTACCACCTTATCAGGTTAATTCACTTCTGTGTGTCATGGCAAAAAAATTGTTGTATCTCTCCTTGTTGTATCTCTCCTTGTTGTATCTTGTTAATTAAGGGGAATATTCACAGATACAACAATGAGAGATGTGCAGAATCATAACCAGTAGTTTTGGGTTTTCAGAATTAAAATCATACCAGGTAAAAACTTGTGGGCCCATAAAGAAATCTGCATGCCCCAATTTTAATCTTATGATCCCTCCCTGGTTTTTGGCTCTTTCTGCGTAGGCCACTGTACTAATCTATGGGACATTGCTAAGACTCTGCCTTCTGCACACTGCTTCCCACTATAGTACATACCATTTACACAGGGCAGAGTAATGGAGCAGGATTCCGTCTCAGTGGTGGGCTTTTCTGAAGCAGTCCACCAGCAAATTACTGCATTAGTCCACAGAGGGCACATGGACAGCATACATACTGGGCCTCTTTTTGGGTCAGGCATCCAAAATTCTGAGCAAACAGCTAAAAAGGCATCAGGTGGCAAATCTGAATTTGAAATTCAAAGCTGGGATGGCATGGGGCAGGCTGTTCTCAATGCAGACAATGCTGAAGTGGACCTGTGGGAACCCATCCCACCTTGAGAAGGGTTGCTTACACCAGCCCTCCATAACACAGGATAGACCGCGTGGTAAGGAAAGTTAAAAGAGTCATCAGAATGTGCAGGAGGTTGATACAGTGTTTCTGGCCCTAACTGAAACAGCGGCTATGATCAGACATGGCCAAAAAGAAAAAGAAAAAACCATCTCTGAGGTGGTTTAGAAGAGGCTTGAAGGTGGGATTGTTCACACACCAATTTGCTCCTCCCTCTCTTTTGAACATTCTATATAGAAAAGGTGGATTAGAGAAGGGTTGGGAACAGAAGTTTCCTTTTTACCTTCTTGAACCACATTTTGATCCACAGTGGATCACTGGGTAGTTTGCTAGTCTAGCTTCACATCTTTCCCACCATTTGGTGGTCCACAACCATGGGTCATTTATGCATCTCTGAATAGTGAGGAAATCTGTTAGCAGGGATCTGTGCCTACTTTGCAGTTGTTGATGGAGACTTCCAAGAGCTTAGTCTCTATTCTTCTGTTTCCATAGATGATCTTTTCAGATAGTTTCCTTCAAGGGGCCATTTGTACCTTTACCAGAAGCCAATTTGCACTACGGCCTCTGGTATGCAATTAGGACAACT
This sequence comes from Aspidoscelis tigris stejnegeri, assembly GCA_023333525.1. NCBI lineage: Eukaryota > Metazoa > Chordata > Lepidosauria > Squamata > Teiidae > Aspidoscelis > Aspidoscelis tigris. The sequence goes on from JALMGA010000001.1 coordinate 103,213,427, forward strand.
CTGGCTAAGAGCATACAGCCTAGAAGTGTGCCCAACTCACCAGAGCTGTCCTAATTGCAGATGAGGTGTGGAGCTCCACATCTATCCCAACGTTTACCTCAAACTTATCAGGAGCACCCGCAGTGAGAGCATTCACTCTTCCTCCAGCTCATTGTGGATGTTCCACCTCCTGGCTGCCATGATTGTCCAGTGTCAGCCACATCACAGATTTTGTGACATGCCAGCTGCCAGGCAGCCAATCAGGGGGGGTTTCAAACTGACCCAGTGTGTTGGTGTGGAGTGCCTCACTACCCCTGGATTGCACCCCCATGCTACTTCCTCACCATGGCAGCCAGTGCCAACGTGCCTGGGGCACATCATTACCAGGGGGCAATCCAGGCAGACACAACCAGCAATGACATGCACCATGCAAATCAGCGCTGGCCACCGCTGAGTTGAGAGGGTGACACAGGGGGCACAATCCAGGGGTGGTCAGGCATGCCACCCCAACATGCTGAGTTGTTTGACAACCCCCCCCCCAGATCAGCCACTTGCCAGCCAGCGCATGACAAAATGTATGGCACGTCTGGCAGTGGCCAATTGTGGCAGCCAAAAGGCAGGACTGCTGTGTACGAGGCGGCAGCACAGGCCAGTATGCTCTGGGTATAGGAGGACCATTTGCATTTCTGACTGTATTCCTCTGATCTGCATTCCTCGCTGGCCAGAAATGTTTATGGTCCTCTTGTATTCAGAGTGTACCGGGTGGTTTAGTCATTACAGCCTAATCGCCTTAGTGCAAAAAGGCCTCAGTTTTCAGAAAATATAACAAACAAACAAACAAAAAAGATCTGACATGTTTTGTGAGAAAAACAACCCTAGATGAGGAATGCTGTGCAGAGCTTTGTATGTAAACCACACTACCTTTGTACAAAATAATCATGAAGAAGAAATTCCAGTTTAGGAGGAGATCCTTTGGAAACAATTGTTTGTCAGTGTGCCTCCAAGTGACAGGCTGATCCTAGACCATTATATGATGATGTACTAGAAAGCCGATTGTCTGCTGTTCTGCCCTTTTCAGTTTGCATCACCAAACCTGAGTCATGTTCACCATCTTCTGTTGCCGGTTTCTTTTGTGATGTTATCACAAGTCCTTATGTTGCTGCCACCTGCACCAGCACCAGCTGCTCTGACTGCTTACCTACTTCCTGTCTTAGCTTTGCTCACCACCACCCAACCACAGAGCTCTGGAACCTGCTTCCTCTTTTCAACTACAGCTGTTTTTTCTGTGTCTTTATTTTTTTCTATCTGAGGATGAAATTCCCACCAGTTCCTTTCCCATCAGAAAAACAAATCATAGCCAGCTTGTGAAAGCTGCAGTGCAGGGGCAACCGGTAAACTTGAAGAGATGACTGCTATTGAACAATATATCCAGCATTAACTCCTTGCATTTGCCAGCTGAACAAATTCTTAACAATATTGCTGTCTTAAAAATATATGACATTTAGGGTTTTCCTAATTACTAGTTTTTCATCTATATTTACCCTATAAATATAGAATCTTAATGGCACAGACAATATATATTGTGAAATGAGATAAAGTTAATTGTGGCGTTATATCTGAAAATGTTCACTAAACTTGAATTTAAAAATTTTTAAGGGATAGAGTAAACTGAGTTGATTGAGTTGTGTAAACTGTGGCAAACCATATTTCTGTCAGGAAATAGTGGCTGAAATCAAAGACAGCAGAAACATCACCTTGCTGGCAGCTATGGTTTCCCCAGCAGTAACGTATGGCTGTGACAGTTGGACCATAAGGAATGCTGAGCGCCAAAAAAATCCCTTGGACTTCAAGATGATCAAATCAAATAAATCAATACAGTACTAAAGGAAATCAATGCTGATGGTCCATCATAAGGACAAATACTGAAGCTCAAATACTGGGGCCATATAATGAGATGCGATGGTGAAATTGAATAATCCCCTGAAAGACGTTCATAAGGGCGTGCACGAATGCAATTTTTGGGATTTGATTCGAATCAAATACCCAAAAATTTTATTTGATTAGAATCTTTAAATTTCAAATTAAACCAAATTCTAGTCAAATTAAGCAAATCTGAATCTATTCATTCAAATTTTCAATTCGAATTTACACCAACAAATGTCAACATTCGTAGATGCCCATATGCATCTTTCCTGCATCTGTACTCATCCATACAAATCCATATGCATCCCATAGTTATCCCTTATGCAACCCGTTTTCGACCCGTACAGATCCGTACAAATGCGTACGGATGTGGGAAAGATGCAAATCTGCAAGTACGCGTTATGTACAAACCTGTACACATGCAAATGTCCTGATAATTTGAACGAATGGATCTGAAACTTGAAATTGGTTTGAATCTTTAAATTCGAATTTATGGGCATTCGATTCGAATTTGAATGTCAAAATTCAGCCAGATTCCATCAAATTTCTAATACCTTCGAATATTCTTGCACACCCCTACTCAGCAAATACTGGTGGTTTTAGAACAATTCAAGATGCATCCAAAGTCCCAAAGAGGCATGTACTTTCACCTCTGGTGAGATTCTGTAAGAATAAGAGAATACTGAAATAATATATATTAAGACAATCCTCGTAACAAAAGAAACAGCTCTTGTTTTTAATCACTTGAATTTAAGTGCAGCAGAAAAATCTTTATCAAAGTACATCCTTCTTATGGCCCAAGAAACTACAGCAACCGTCTCACCTTTCTGCTTACACAGTCTACACTTGCTGTTGCTGTTGAGTCATGTATATAATTCTTGATTCTATCACTGTTATAATTTTTTTCCTTGACGGCACTGATTAGCATTTTCTCTTTGCTCACTTTCATGAAATCATTTAGGTCTCTGATTTCATCTTCCATTGTCTATTGCTCTTGCAGCAGACCATGACCACCCATTTTATTTGATAAATATAAACAACCTATGTCACTTTTTGGGTGTAACCCATGATGTATTGGCATACGTTTGCAAGTGTTGCAATGCAAACCACCTAGCTCAATTTGTTTCCAATTGACTATGACTACTATACAGCTTCTTAAAAGAGCAGTCCAAGTATTAATGGCTTTCACTGTGTTTCCAGCATTTACTTTTAACTACAAAGCTTTTATTGATTTCTCTCTTTTTTTGTCATTGCAAAACTTTTCTAACTTGTTTTATGTATTCAGAGCTGATGATCTTTTCACATGAGCATGCAGATTTTATCTGGTTCTGTAAAATCTCCAATATTTATAATTTTCTTCTCTTGTCAGTGCCTAGATTTAACCCAATGCAGTAATTCTATTTCATCTTGAGTATTCAGTTTTTCCAGGATCACTCATTGGTCCAATCTGAATTCCATTTTAATGTTGTCACTGTAGATTAGAACTATGGGTGTTTTTCCACTGTCACTAGAAGTACCCATTACTTAATGGGTACTTCTAGTGACAGTGGAAAAACACCCTATATTTCAAAATGATTGTACTTTACAAAAATTTTGCATAGAGTTTCAAACTGTTTCTGTGGAGCAAATGAGAAAATTGTCCCTTGTTTAGACAATTCTTAGCCAGAAATATTCTGTTCAAAATTGTCAGTTAAATCACAGCCAGGTTGAAAAGTAATGAAGCCATGGGACCTTTCAATGCTTCCAACTGTGACACTTCCAATAAGATTGAAGAAACAAATAATCGGTACCATGATCTGCCTCAACAGTCCCTGAGGCAGCTGGAGCTGTTTCCCAGCCTTATGCGCTGTGGACAGCTTCGTATGTCCCACAGCTTGGGGAACAGCTGTCCATAAACTGTCCCATAGTGTGTGTGCTGGTGCATCTGCACTGCTTCTGGCATTGCAAGCGAAGCAGTCTTTGGGTTTGGACCTTCAAGGTGTACCATTGACCAATCACGGATCTTCTGCTTCTGGCCCCAAATGGTTTGGCAGTGGTGCAAATGCAGCACTTTCAGGTGTTACAGCTTACCCTAACCTTGTATACTGGGTGCAACTTCCCATCGCCCAGTCACGACGACAGGTGAGTGGAACATCTGATGTCAGGATATCACACAAGGAACACAACAGGAAGTCTTGCAATTCACATTTCTAGCACTGCTAGATTATTCCAGGCCATAGAATGGAAATGGCTGCAACAGTTCACCTGCCTGGGATGATTCAGTAAGTGAAAGTTTGGCCCTAGTCTCTTCTCACTAGAGCTGATTGAGTTGCCGCTGCTTCCTTCCCCTTTGATCTTTAAGTCTTTTCTCAATGCTGCTTCGCTGAAGTTCTCTGGGCTGAATTTTCTTTCTGCAGGCGTTTTCACTATCAAACTAAGTAGCCTCATCAGTGCAAATGTTCTTTCTTGGCTGATGATGGGTTATATAACAGCTAGTCTTCTTTGCTTTGTGATTCCAACAGTTACTTCCTGTTGAGTTGATGTGTTCCTCCTTCCCTAGTAGTCTTCCTCCGTAATTGTTGGTATTGTTATTTGTTGGGTTAATGCCTTAATCTTTCCCAGCCATTAGGGACTGAGTAACTTCTGTGACTAAGACAATGATCTGATGTCTTCCCCATTAAAGATGAATTAAGGAAGGGTCTTCACAGCAACACCTGGGCTGGCAGAGGAAACAGTTTACAGGGCCATTTGTCAAATAATCTCAGGAGCTGTTGGTGTCTGTGCTGCAGGGCCAAGTTTGGGGCCTCTGAGACAGTTGCGTGTGCCATGCACACAGGGACCAGGACTATTTCAGACCAGGAAATTCCACTGTCTGGTCAGTGTGCCCTGTCCCCCATCATGAGAAGGCTTCAGAGGTCTCAAAGTGGCATATGTGTAATCCTCAGCGTCCCACCCTTTATGCTTCTCCTGCAGCCTCTGAGGAAATTTCCCATGCACATCTGAACAAGGCCTACGTTTTGGCAGACAATAGTGGGATTAGGTGTGGATTAAGTAGCTGGTGGAATTAATCCTCTCAATGCCGGGTTCTTGGCTGGTATTTTCTTCATTTAGCTTCAGGTTTTATTTATATACTTGGATTTTTATATTATCCTTCACCATAACTCTCTTCGCTTCAGGTTTTATTTATATACTTGGATTTTTATATTATCCTTCACCATAACTTCAGAATAGTGCACAAGCTAAACTGAAGTTGTTTCATGTACTGGTTTCATTGTTCCTTTTGAGTGATCCATAGATATGTGTGTGTGCGTGTGTGTGTGTGTGTGTCTGCCTATGCCAGGCTTTCAGAAATTCTAAAACACAGAAGCAAATATTAACTGTTGGAAACAATTCCCTGTGGAGTTACCTGAATAGTATAGTGCCAGGGGACCATGGGCAATGAATGTATTCTGGAATAGGGGCCTGCTGTCCACATGCTAGTGCAGGTTAGAGCAGGCCCCAGGTGAGGCCTGTCAGAGTCTGCATTAGCATGCAAACACATCCCTAGCCTGAGATATATTCCAAAATAAGGTCAAGTGCAAACAGGCCCTTGGTCTGGATATCTTGTTCTGATCCTAAATCAGACAAACACAGTATGCAGATCTTGCCTTTATCTCCACTGGCTGAAAAGCATTAATGGCAAGCTGGCATTAATTATCTTCTTGCCTCTCTCATCATACCCTAATTGGAAACGAGGGTCAGAGCAAGTCAATCAGAACAGCCAGCCTCACCAGAAAGCTTCTGATCCTCTCAAATTACCCAATTTTTCACAATGAAAATCTGATCACTGTATTTGCATAGCAGAGCTAAAATGAGACCTGCATTTTAATCTGTTCATGAGCTAATGCTGTAACAGCAGCCATCAATCCCATTTGCTATAGCCTTTTAGTTTTAGCTCAATAATTAGGGAAAGGAGGGGAAGAATACTTTTAAACCATCAAGGCCGCATCCCCATGAAAGCCATTTGGCACTGTTTGGGCGCCGAATGGGCTTGCATGGAACCGGGTGCAGGACCGAGATCGAATCCCAGTGTCCCCATGCCATTCACCCTAACCCAGGCTGGGGGTGGATTCAGCCATCCCCAAGCAAATCACGCCAGGATCGTGATTTTGCTCCCCTTCCCAGGCAAGCCACTTGCTTGCCTCGAAAGAGGAGTAAAGCAAGGGAGTAAGGGGGTGCAGAGGCTTGAGTTTTCTCTCTTTTCCAGGGAGGCAACCTTATTGCCGCCCTGGAAAAGAGAGAAATCTGAAGCCTCTGCACCCCCTCTTTCTGATCTGCTGACAGAAAGAGGCTTGGCTTTACTGCCGAAGTAAAGGATCACTTTGGCAGTAAAGCCAAGCCTCTTTCTGTCAGCAGATTGGAAAGAGGGGGTACAGAGGCTTCAGATTTCTCTCTTTTCCACAGAGGCAACCTTAGTGCCCCCCTGGAAAAGTGAGAAATCTCAAGCCTCTGCAACCCCTGTTCATGATCATGGTTGACAGGACAGAGGTTTGTTTTAAAACTCAAACTTCTTTCCTGTCAACCAAGATTGTGAAGTCTGGCACCGTCCCCATGCATGGTCTTGGCTCGCTTGACAATGCATGCTGGGACCCCAAACTGTTCCGAGACTTGTTTTTTTAGGTACCAGATTTGGTCCTGGTCTGGCACGGTTTGGGGTGATTTGGTCCGCTTTCCGTGGACCAAATCTAAAACGCATGGGGAAGCACCCCTTGCAGAGACCGCATTTGGTACCAGACCAAACATGCATGGGGATGCACCCCAAGTGTCCATATAGGACAAAGCTGCAGTCAGGGAGCATTTCCATTAAATCTGCCAGTAGGACAAATCCATGAAGGCTCATTCCCATGCCAGTTCTTTTCCCCTGGATTTTCTGAAGAAACCCTGCAGAAAACCAGGGGGGAAAACCCTGGATTGGAAGAGGACTTTCCAATCCAACCCAGATTTTATTGCCAGAGAAGGTCAGAACCTGCAGCAGGCCAGGGCGAGCAGCAACAAGTAAGTTGAGCATGTGAGCGAGTGAGGAGGGGAGACTACTTCTCCTCCCTGCACCCCCATGTCTGATGCTGCCCTGCAGGTATGCGGGGAGACTGCCTCTCCTCCCCATCCACCCCCCCCATCCAATGCTGCCCCACAGGCATGAGGGGGAGCAGCAGACACCCAAGGATCAGAGGAGGAGGAGGCCAGCAGTGATGGTGACGGCAGTTCCTGTCCAAAAACCACTGCGCTGTTCGCTACTGTGTTTGTGCACACTTGCGGGCTCCATTTGGGAACAGCCCACAAGTGCACTTGGTGCTGTTCCCGGCCTCCACTCAAATTTGCAGCAAAACCCGAAACAGAGAAGTCCAGGTTTGCTATAAATGGGAACACACCCTCAGAAAAACTGTATTAATATAGCTTGTCATGTTACATTCACCTTCTTCTTTTTTGCACAACAAGATCTAAGAATATAAAGGAGGTATTCTAATTATTATTAGGGCCACAGTATAGAATCCAAAAAACTGAATTTTGAATAAAATGAAATAAACTGTTTTGAAGCATTTTGTTGTTCAAGTTCAGTCATGACCCTTCTGTCTTCCACTGCTTCCTGCGGTATGTCCAAGCTCATGTTTGTCACTTCCATGACACCCATGGTCACACCTACACTTTAAACCTCCTTCAATCCATCTTCAAATCTGACTATTCATATCTTTTCATTTCTATCTGTTTTATTTGAAGACTTTTCATTCAGGAAACTCTAAATGAAGGGTGGAAAGTCCACCAATAAAATGAATGGAATCGAAAAGGTGTGAGCAGTCAAACCTGAAGATGGACTGAAAAAGATTTAAAGTGAAAGTGTGACCATGACCTATCTATCCAGCTCAGCTTCTATGTTCCCCTTCTCCTTTTGCTTCCAGTCTTTCCCAGCATCAGTGTCTTTTCCAATGAGTCTTGTCTTCTCATTAAGTGGCCAGAGTATTTGAGCTTCAGCTTTGGTATTTGTTCTTCCAGTGAACAGCCAGGGTTGACTGTTAGCATTGACTGATTTGAACTCCTTGCAAAAGTCAACAGAATAGCAACTGATCCGTGTAATTCAAACACAAATCAGGCCCAAACATGTAGGAACATGGAACATTCAATTGTTTTTTAAAAAAATTTCCTGTTCTGTCTGCAATGGCTGTAGGAGTTCCTTTACCACCAAGGAACTTTGGGACTTTTTGGGTGAGAATTTCCTGCTTGCAAGTTGCTATCAGTGTGCTTCTTCTTGTCCCCACATTGCTTTGAAACCCCTCCTTTCACAAGAAGCAGCTTCAAGAAGGCCTTGAAGAACCACTATGTGCAGCTCTTGGGGGCTCTATATGATCAGTGCCACATTTAGGCACTTTAGATTGAGGAAGGACACAGATACGTCATGCAGATAGATGGTCCCAGAGGCAAATGGACACAGACCATAGGCCCTCTCCATCACCACCTGTAAAACAAATAGGGATATTACATGGATTATTTTCCAAACATAATCTTGGTCTAGAAAAGAATTATCTCTGAACAGAAGAATATTGGGAAGGACACTGCAGCTCCCCAAAAAGCAATGGCTGAGATAGCTATAAGGGATTAACAACCATAGGCCAATTCACACTTGGCTTCTTAGTTTGCAATTAGTTAACATCTGGGCAACTGCAGCTGTACTTGCTGGAGGCATTTACAGTCTACAAATGCCCCCTGCCTTCCCAGATTTTAACTAATTACAAACTAGCTGTAGTGCACAAAATCATGCACCACAAGCAACACTCCCCAATCCTGACCCAAAGCTTACCTGGCATGTCCAGGCAGCGAGCACTCACACGTTTTCTGGTGCAAGGGGTCAGTTGAGGTACCACACAAGTACACTGGTACCTCAGATGACCCCTGATGCGACTGTGCGTGCACAGAGAGTCATCATAACCATAGTGCCAGTGCAATCACAGTTGTGCATTACACTGCAATCAAAATGGCATTGCCCTGCATAGGATCAGACACACACCTGGACAGAGGTAAGTGTCCAGGTGCGCAGGGACTAAGCTATCATGTACTAGCATTCCATAGTGCAAACCCTAGTACTTGTTAGTCTCTTATGCACTCTTATCATCAGCAGATGGGAAGGCAAGTGCAAAAACACCCCACATTACACTAACCACAAAATGCTCGGGACTGACTGCGTTTTAGGACAAGGAAGCACCTGTGTGTCAACTTTATGCATATATAGCTTCCATAGGTAGTTACAACGTTATGGCAATCCCTCACTGACCAGTAGACTGGACCAGAAACCACACTAGAAGCCTCCCTTCTGCATGCTGTTGTGGGCTAAGGGCGGCCTCAGGGCAGGGTCACCACCAGGAGGAGGGGAGGCATCTAGTATGTGTGCTGTTCTAGTATACTGGCCAGTGCAGAACTACCCTAATTGTACAATTATACACATAGATATAGAGTTATGATGGGATTGTGAATTTCTCCCATCTAGTTTGGGGGTGGGTGGGTGTATACTGGGAATAGGGTGGGCTCAAATTACATTCACTCCCTTGAACACAGATAGTTTTGATGGACTTTCCCATGTCATTCTGGTCATTCACTGTAGGATACTGGTGGTGATCACATGGCATGATAATGATGCAGGACCACCCAAATGTCAGCATGGTATTTACCACACCCAGCTGAAGGGAAATGGAGGAAATTTCAGCAATCACCATCAATGTCTTTTTAAAAGGGTGTAGTCCACAGAGATGACAGGTTCCAACGTGCAGTCCTGACTTTATCTCAGACTCAGGCTGCAACGTAAGGGAGGGCGCTACACTTCCATGTAGCTGTACTGAAAAACTTCTCCTTGATCTTTGGGAGAATGTTTTGGCTCCCAGTGGATTCTTTTGTGTCTGAATGTTCCTGTTTCACCGCATCCTACTCCCAGTGCCTCAGCAGACAGACTTGAAAAAACTATTCTGTGAGCTGATTCTTTTCTTCCACCCAGGGAAGCCTTAGAGAAATTGAGGTAATCAAGTCTGACAACATGAGAGAAGCTGAATCAATAGCATGACATGTTCTACAATCTTCCTGCCAGGCATTTCAGTGAGGTAGAAAAGGTATTATTAGCCGGTCTAAAAACTAATCTTTTGCATATAATGTTTCCTGTTCTGCAAGCACCTTCATTCTGTATGAGAGTTATTGAATGCAAACTGAAGGGAACTACTAATTACAAAAACTGTGAAAGATCTGACATCTTATTTTACAATAGGATGTCAACATTTCGTGTGATGTCACGTTCCTTTCACAACAAATATCAAGTTTATACAGACAGAATATATTCTAGCCTGACGCATGGATAAAAAGTACAAGTTAGAATATTGACAGAATGCCAAAATTTGGAGGAGTTCTTTTTAGATTGACCATACTTGCTATAAATTGGTTCTACAGGAACTCTGTGGTGAAGATACCTGCTGCTGCTGCTCCTGCTGCTTCCAACTCCTCCTTCCTCCTCCCTTTCCCCTCCCACTTTTTCCTCTGCCTACTCTTCCACTTTCTCCTCCTCCCACTTCCTCCTCCTTATCTTCTATTTCCCCCTCCTCCCCCATCCTTTCCTTCCCACTCATCTTCCTTCCCTTCCCTCCACTTGAACATTTTATGACACCTTGGCCATTATCACACCCATGGTTCAAGACGGCTTCTGGCCATCTTGTCTTCGCATCACTCAGATTCTTTTTTCCTGGGATCGTCTTGGGGGAGGACTGTGCTTGCTCAAGCTGGCTTATCCAGAGTACACTTTTAAACAGGACTGAAGTCCCCACCCTGATGAAATTTGTCATCAGCGCTACACAACTCCAAACACACCCCGTTGCCACTATTGATTGACAGAACTTTATCCTATCAGAATGCAGGTGATGTTGATGTAATGTTGATGTAATCAGTAGGTATGGAGAACTAAAAAGTCATGTAAAGGAGACTCGGGGAGATAACATAAAAGGTGTGAGCATAATAGCCGAAATTGAGGACTGATTATCAGGGATTGGGTGTGAACAGGATCAGGATGGCTTCAGTTTCTTAATGGGACAACCTAGATCAGCCAGGTGTGATCACAGCCCTTCATTCTCTATTTCTTTCCACTATTAATTAGATAATTAAATAATAGCAAACCCAGGCTTGAAACTTTAGGATATAGGACAGGATATGAATGTAAGCAAATAAACAAATAATATAATGTTTCCTTCCTTCCTTCCTTCCTTCCTTCCTTCCTTCCTTCCTTCCTTCCTTCCTTCCTTCCTTCCTTCCTTCCTTCCTTCCTTCCTTCCTTCCTTCCTTCTACTGATGTACTCCAGCTGCTCATTTCTAACTTCTGAAAGCATACATTTTAAACTGTTGGTTTTATATGTTTTGACTCCTGGTTTTGTGCAATGCCTTCTTATGTTATGTGTCCTGAAACACAGGCTATAAAATATAGCAAATGAAATGGTACAGTCTGATGGACAGTTTCTCAGTCAGGACACGAGGTCCTCTCAGTATACATTTCACATGTATACATACTGAGACATACAGTTTTAGAATGAGAAAGGTTTTGTTTTAAGGTAACCATAATACTGTGCCATATAATTCTTTAGAAAAAAGGGCAGGCCACAAGAATGAAGGACAATGATGGAGAATGAGTGTATCCTCTTGGGCAAAGTTGAACTGTATTGCAATTTCTTTTTCTACACCATAGTTCAGGCAAAATTATGAAATCTGGGCCACCTTGCATTCCTCAGTTGTCCTTTCCCTGACTTTTGGCTGACCCTGGGGAGTGGAAGTGTTATTTCTTCCACATTCCTTCCCCTCATCTATAATGGCAGCAGCAGCAGCAGCAGCAGCAGCAGCAGAAGAAGAAGAAGAAGAAGAAGAAGAAGAAGAAGAGGAGGAGGAAGAAGAAGAGGAAGAGGAAGAGGAAGAGGAAGAGGAGGAAGAAGAAAAGTTAACTTTTATATCCTGCTTTTCTCAAAGCGGCTGACAAACCTTCTGTTCTTCTCCCCACAAGAGGACACCCTGTGAGATAAGTGGGGCTGTGAGAGCTCAGAGAAAGAGTTGTGACTAGCCAAAGGTCGCCCAGCTGGCTTTGTGGAGGAGTGTGGAATCAAATCCAGTATTCCCAGGTAAGCAACCAGCCTCCTCCAGGAAACAAGAGTATAGCGTGAATCATGGTCCCTTACCCTGATAAGACCCATTTCCTATCCAGGGAATGGGGTGGAATCAGATTACATTCACTCGCCCAATCACACAGACCTTTGAATCCACCCATCCAAATGAGGAGCATCATTTGACCTTTCTTATCCTGCTCTTTCAGTGTAGGAATGGTTACCTCCAAATAGGTACCTTCTGAAACGTGCTCAATGGGTGTTTTCCACTGTCACTAAGTACCCATTTTAGCACCCATTAAGGACCCATTTGGCTGAGAGCCAGATGACCCCATTTCCACCACAGACCCCATTAGGGACACATTTGTTTCCACCACAGCTAGGGAAATCCGGATCATAATGGGTCCTTCAGGACCTATAATTCGGATTTCATGTAGACCCCAATAAAGGAGTCTACAATGGGGTCTTCAGCCTGATAATCCGGATTGTATGGAGCCTGTTTCCACTACAATCTGGCAATGGGGTCTAGAGGAGGCTAAGGGGGGGAGGCACCCATGGGGGGTGCCCCAAAGTCAAGATTTCAGAGTCTCTCTGAAGGCAGCTCCAAAATCCCTCCGAAGATTAACAAAGGCTCCAAAGACAAATCCCTTGTGAAAGCAATGTGGCTGGGAGCTGCCTGTTACCTTCAGGCATGGAAAGAGGTGTATACTAATGAGGCTGACTCATCCTGTTACTTTCAGGCATGAAAAGAGGTGCGTATTAATGAGGCTGACTCATTGGTGCTCACAAGGAGCTAATTAATATACACTTCTCTTGCATTGCTCTTGCAAGGGGTTTGTCTTCAGAGGGACTTCAGAGCCTTTGCTAACCTCTGAAGGCAACTCCGGAGTCTTTGCGCCCCCTGCCCCCCAAAACACCTGGGGTGACAGGCAGACCCCTTGTGGGTCAATCCAGATTTGCAAATGGGTGCTCCTGTGTTTCCACAGCAGGGAGGCTAGCACCCATTGCTATTGCTAGACCACCCATGGAACACATTGGGTACTTTCCTTAATACGGATCTACTAGATCCGGATTAAAGGAGCGCAGTGGAAAAACACCCAATGAATTCCCCCAGTGACTGATGTACAAGGAAGCAATTTTCCGCATTCCTCCTTTTCGATGTCCTAGTTGTTGAGCTGCTTGCCAACTTCTGCTGACGACACAGAGACATTCATGCAGTTTTCTTTTCAGAGACAGAAGTGGTTTGCCATTACCTCCTTCCAGGGTTTAAACTTAGAACAGTGATGGCGAACCTTTTGAGCTCGGTGTGTCAAAATTCTCAAGACAACTTAGCTTAACTCGGGTGCTGTGTCACTTCTAGAAATACCCATAATTTTGTGATATTTGTAGCTCTGGTAAAAAAGTTATATTTTTTATATATGTATTTTATTAAAAGCAAAAACAAATAATTCTTTACATTAGTGACTTTTGTTGCTAAATCTTCAATTGAAAGTTGATATTTCATACACTTCAAGAACAAGCAAGCACTACACGTCCAGGTGCCAGGGTGACCATGTGTGTCACCCAAAAGGGCTTGGCGTGTCACCTGTGACACGCGTGTCATAGGTTGGCCATCACCGACTTAGAAGATTCTGCTTTCCATACAGTTCTACCACTCAGCTCCAACTTAAGTCCAATAAAGGCAAGAAACAATGGAGTATTTACACTTCTGGCCCTTTAACCTGACGCAGCTATCTTTTGTTTGGTAGACTAATGTGAATAGACACATATCCTCCTGCTCTAGCAACAGCAGTGAAGGGGAGAAGAAGAGTTGGCTCTTCTACCCTGCTTTTCTCAGCCACTTAAGGGGACTCAAAGAAGGCACAGAAGTGGCAGAACAAGGGAGGAATGCAGTGGCACTAGCCCTCTACTATGCCCACAGCATTGGGCATTATGCAAGGGAAGAATGGAAGCATTCCTGTGCCTGCCTACAACATGCTCCAAATAGTCTCCATTTTTCAAGATCTGAGGCCAGGGAGAACAGCAAGATGATCTCAGTGAGGATTATTTCATTTAAAATGTGAGCTGTCATTTTGTGATTGAAGCTTGTGGTGCCAGCTGAAATGGGTTTTTTTGTTGTTCTAGACTGACCGTGGACTAAGGTGACACAGTTCAGTAACTGCAGGATGTTTTATTCCTACAAATAGCAATCCCATTGCCTTTCATTAGGTTCCCCCAAAGAGGCAGCCCAAAGGGCCATCTGAAAAGCTCAAAACTAGCTCTCTCAAACATTTCTGCACTCCCTTCCTCTCATACATACGCACAATTTTCTCCCTCAGTTAGAGTGCAAGGAGACCCTCCCTTAGCTGCTTGCCTTTTCTATTCAGAGTATTCTGGAGAGACAGACATGCCTCATTTTAACAATCAGCTCTAATGAACAACATCAACCACAATCAACCTCCTTTTGTCTGGCAAATGATACAGCCAGTGCCACACACATAAGAACACTATGTGAGAGTGAGTTTCCCCCTGGATATTGCACAGAAGTACATATTTCAGAGATGCGGGGGGAATTCTGTCCCAGATATTCCAGAACAGCCCTGCAATATTGAAGGTAAGGTTGTGTGCAATTCACAGAAGAGAAAAACAAAATGTTCTGTCTCCCCGTTTCCTAGACGAAAAGGTACTTGTCATGACATTACAAAAGGAACATGCTGCAGTGCATCACATTTAGAACACTGCTCTGTGCCTCTGGCCTCATCAGGTACTGCCTGTACCCTTGATAAAATGCTGATCTGCTCTTTCCAGTGCTATTAAGTGCTCTCTCTGAGCCAGGGAAAGACTGGTGCATTATATTTTATCCCAATAGCCCTATCATCGAATGCAGTCATGCTGGCAACGTGTGACACTATCTGCATTGCTTGGATTCTTGTCTCTGCCTGTCTCTAGAGCCTCTTGCCTGTTCAATTACATGGAAACAATTTATGAGCATCCTTTAGTGACATGAATAATATCCCCTTGTTTTGCTTGTAAAGAAATGTATTTCTTTAATCTCTTGCTTTAGCCTTTCCTTTCCAACTCCCACAATTCCCCAAAGTTATCCACCTGGTTTTTGCCTCTAGAGGTGCATGGATAAGCAAATGAGAATAGCAATGTCCACAGTTTCATTTTGTTCCTTTGGGCATTGTACTCAACATAATAATAATAAAATTGTTATTGTTATTTTTAAAGGGATCTGAACTACAGCAGTTGAGATAAACATTTCATACCCATCTATTACAGCCCAGTAAATGCAAACTATAGTCTCTTTTTCATCAAGTAAACCCATGGAAGAAAATGTTGTATTCATGGTACCTTCTGTCTCCTAATTTCAAAGGACACCTGCCATGTCCAGAGGTCTGATATTTGCCCAAGAGTAAACATCCCTACATTTTATGGGACAGAGGCATAGAACTGAACATCCAAGAGTTTTCTACTAGCTTGCTTCTTAGGCGTTTATGGTCTTTTGCTACATGTTCTTTCTATGATCTTAAGCGTAGGGCAATCAAGCAGAGTATGGCCTTGCCTGAGCCTATAGAAGTGCAAGAATGCATGCAATGCAATGCATGAGGAGCTATGGGCATGGAAAGGACCCCTTTGGATCTTCAGCTGAACTGTGTCCTTAGCAGCACGACTGCAAATGAAGCATTTCCAGTGAGCCAGTTTGGTTTTGTGGGTGGAGTGCCAGACTCATATCTCATAGTCACCAGGCTTGATTCCACACTCCTCCATGAAGCCAGCTGTGTGGTGTTGGGCTAGTCACAGTTCTCTTTTCTGAGCTCTCACAACAAGATGCCTCTTGTGGGGGGAAGAACAGAAAGCTTTGCCAGCTGCTTTGAGTCTCCTTAAGGGTGAGAAATGCGGAGTATAAAAGACAACTCTTCTTCTTCTTCTTCTTCTTCTTCTTCCTCCTCTTCCTCTTCTTCCTCTTCCTCTTCTTCTTCTTCTTCTTCTTCTTCTTCGGCAGGTTGTGCATGGGACATGTAATCTTGCATCATAGAATCCCAAGATTGAGAGGCAGCCCAAAGCCCACACCAAGGTCCAGCCACATTACAAAAAGCAAAGCCTGATTCAACTTCAGAGGCCTCCAAGATTACCAGCCAGAGCTTTTTAGCTGAGCACCCCAAAGCAGTGCACTTCTGGCACCGCTTCTAGAAGCCTGGTGGAATGGCGCCTGTTTCCTTGCACCCAATAGACCAGCCCAAACACTTGCTGCTATCTGCATATGAGCACTGGACAGGTCTGCCACTGTGGGACACTTTGGAGACCACTTGAATGCAGTCAAAACAGGCTATGGCACCTTCTTCAGTTTGTAGGTCCATGCAGATAATTTTTCCTCGGAAGCTGTGCCTCCTTGTAGTCTAGTCTAAAGCAAGGACATTACAATCCTTGGAGGCTGCTTCCATGGGCCAGCAGCCCCATGTAGGCACAAGTATCCTCAGGCCTCCTTCTGGCTCCACCTTATCCACAGTGTACATAGGACCAAAAATGATTTTTTTAAAAAAAGTTTCATCTTTGAACCAAACTCAGTCTGGAGAAGGCGTTCCTGGGACACACACTATAGGCAGTTTTATTCTCAGCTTTGACTTGATTCTTGGCACCAGGCTCCTGTTAATCCTTTAGCTTTGGCATCCATCCGGCTTCTGGCTCACCAACTCCTGAGCTCACCTCCTGACTCATCACGTTATCTTAGACTCCTGCCTCCAGCCCAGCCTGGACAAACTGGGAGGAGAAGAAGGGATTCACAGATGCTACGTTCCCATAGATCCAAGCTGTTCTGTAAAGAACGCATAGGCTCCATCTCCACCTGGATTATCTGGGCAGAACAAACATAGCTGAGCTCCAGGGGAAGCAAGGAGTGGCAACTGGAAGGGATCTGCAGCAAATAGGTTACAAGCAGGATTCATATAGTGCTTTTATAGCAGCATGAGAGGGCTCAAAAGGTGCAGGGATTGCACATTTCCATATCCATTGTGCACTGTTTGTGCCCAAACTGATTATTAAGGTGCTTTGTAGGCAGAATACCGGAAAAATCTCTCACATCACCAGTTTGATCTTGTGGTTAGAGTGTTGAACTATCTAGTAGACTCCCAGTTTGATTCCTCACTCCTTCCTGAAACCAGCTGGGTGACCTTGGGTTAGTCACAGCTCTCTTTCTGAGCTCTCACAGCCCCACCTACCCCACAGGGTGTCCATTGAGGTGAGGAGAACAGAGGGTTTGTCAGTCACTTTGAGTCCCCTTAAGGATGAGAAAAGTGAGATATAAAACCCAACTCTTCTCCTTCTCCCCTCTTTTCAGTTTACAAGACCCTCTGTTTCTGAAAACACTTCCATCCATACCCCATAGCTGCTCTGGAATGACTTTCTTTTTCTTAATTTTCAAAGCCCCACCCCTACATTGCCCTACCCCACCCCACCCCCACTTGCCACACCTCTAGACCATACCTGCCCTGCCCCTGCCTTAACATTTCTTCAAGCCTTTGAGGATCCCCTGTGAGGCCTTCACAGATCCCCAGGGGTCCAAAAACCACAGGTTAAGAATTCAGGGTCTATGAAAGTTACAACCAGAAGATATGGTATCAGCAACCAGCCTGGATATTGTTAAAAAAGATTAGACAAATTCATGGAGAAGTGTATCATTCACTTCTAGAACGGATGCCTAGGTACTTTGTCTAGATTGGAGAGACAGGCAAGATGTCTCTAAAAGCCATTTGCAGGGAGTAGAAAGCAGCTGAAGTTTTTGTTTGAGAAGGCCTGGAAGCAATTGGTGGCCTACTGTGCGGGTCAGGATGCTGGATGCTGACTATATGGGCTGTGGCTGGATCTAGCAGAGCTCCTCTTGTGTTCTTATAACAGAAGTCTTCCAATTTTTGTGTCCAAACAGCCATCTTCATAGTCCATCCATCCTTCAGAGTTGTACCACTATTGATACTGGAGGTACATCCATTTTACTGTTCCACATGCCAGCAAAATAATCCAGATCTTACTCAGGCTAAAATAGAATTGTCCCCCATCAGAACAGCCATTTCATCAGCTTCAGGAAACAGAGACAGGTTGGGAAGGCAAGGCCTTTCCAGAATAGACATGTGGGGATATCAACTTTGGAAATGATACAGCATCTGTACCAGAGATCAGTACATCCACCCAGCTATAGTCCCTATGAAATATTGATTTTTTAAAAAAAGTGTCTGGTATTGATTTTGCCTTTTGAAAATCTAAATTTACCTTCGACTTTGTTTACCACATGTATAGTTGTTGCTATAATAAAATACACTTTATGATGATGATGATGATGATGTAAAACAGTTACACACAACAAATGAGATCAATATGATGATGATGATGATGATGTAAAAGCAGCAGTTACACACAGCAAACGAGATCACTATGCTGGATTTCGTATTATATCACTAGTCGGGCACTTACCAAGCACCTAGGACTGCGTGATGTATCGGCGAATTATGTGAGCAGGCCCCAGTAAAGTAGCTTTTTGTAGTTGGCAGATGGATATTTTGTCAATGCCAATGGTTTTTAGGTGCCCGCTGAGATCTTTTGGCACCGCGCCCAGTGTGCCGAGGATGACTGGGACCACTTTCACTGGTTTTCGCCAGAGTCGCTGTAGTTCAATTCTCAGGTCTTCATATCTGGTGAGCTTCTCCAACTGTTTCTCCTCAATTCTGCTGTCACCTGGAATAGCAACGTCGATGATCCACACCTTCTCTTTCTCAACGATTGTAATGTCAGGGGTGTTATGCTCCTATTTTCGGTCAGTCTGAAGCCTGAAGTCCCAAAGTAGTTTTGTCTGTTCGTTTTCAACAACTTTTTCTGGCGTGTGATCCCACAAGTTCTTTGCCACTGGCAGATGATACTTTTGGCACAAGTTCCAGTGGATCATTTGTGCTACAGCATTGTGTCTCTGCTTGTAATCAGTTTGTGCGATCTTCTTGCAGCAGCTGAGTATATGGTCGATTGTTTCATCAACTTCTTTGCAGAGTCGGCACTTTGGATCTTCTGATTTTTCAATTCTGGCTTTGATGGCATTTGTTCTTATTGCTTGTTCTTGTGCAGCAAAAATCAGTCCTTCTGTTTCCTTTTTCAATGTTCCATTCGCAAGCCAAGACCAGGTCTTTTCCGTGTCCACTTTGACTTCGATGTTCTCCAAGAACTGTCCATGCAGTTTTTTATTGTGCCAGTTGAATTGCAGTTTTCCGGTACTGGTTCTTGGTTTGCTGCACTTTGAGAAGCTTCTGGTTGTTGACTTCAATCAAAGCTGATTCTTTGCTTTCTGCCACATAATCTGCTAATGCATGCTTCTCTTCTTCCACTGTTTGCTTCACTTGCAAAAGTCCTCTACCACCTGCTTTCCTGGGCAAGTACAGCCTGTCGACATCACTACAAGGATCAGTTTTCTGGTTTTTCTGTCTAAGTTGTCCAACTCCTGCTGAGTCCAGTTCACAATTCCTGCAGTGTATCTAATGATTGGTATGGCCCAGGTGTTTATGGCCTTAATGGTGTTACCGCCATTCAGTTTACTTTTCAAGATTTTTCTAGTCCTTTGGATGTACTCCTTACTGACCACAGATTTCACATGGCCATGCTTAATGTTATCCAGTTGCAGGATGCCCAGGTATTTGTAGGCTTCTGACTGGTGGGACCTGATGACTTGACCATTTGGCATTTCTATTTTATTATTATTATTATTATTATTATTATTATTATTATTATTATTATTATTATTATTATTATTATTATTATTATTATTATTATTATTATTATTGGAAATATCATACTGCATATAACATTTTCTCCTAGGGCCTTTCTGTACTGGACCTTATTCCAGATTATATCCCAGAATAGTGGAATACCATCTGCATGTTGGTGCAGAGCATGGCAGGTCCCGAGTGAGGCCTTCCATAACCTGCACCAGCATGTAAACGGCAGGTTTCTGTTCCAGGTTATAACCCTAATAAGGTCCAATACAAAAAGGACCCTAGCCTGATTCTGACACAGTAATAGGCTTTTTGGAGGAAAACAGAAGAAAGAGTAGATGGTGGGTTCCATTTCCCCATTCGTGCATCCAATATCTCCTTCACTTGCCACTCTTTATCAGTCAGGGTGAAAGGTAGAATAACATTTGCTTCTCTAAATACGAGCCTGATTCCTGTTCTCCCCATGTGAAGCTCACTGTCCCTCTCCTACATAATTCAGTGCCCTAGTTTAAGCATAAGAGCCCTGCTGGATCAGACAAGAAGCCTGCCTAGTAGTCCTACATTCAATTTCAGAGATAAGCCAGTGAGATGCACCTGTCAAAGCCTGCAAGCAGGGTGTGAGGTTAATAGCTGACATGTCCATTGTTCCAAGATGAGCACTGCTTTACTGAGAGGTGAGCTATTTGAATCTTGATTGTTGTCATAATATTTGTTTACTTTATGAAGCAAAGTGATTGGAAGAACGGCACAACTAGGACAGAAGATACTGGGAATTCAAACTGGAGGTTGAAATATTAACCATTTCAGATACGTCTGTGTGCCTGCTCATTTCACAAAAGGAAAGTTAGACAAAGTCGTTACAAAAATAAAGGCAGTGAAGTCAAAAACACTAAGAATGAATGATACATCTTAAGAAGACGATATAATGCCAACTGGAATACTTGATGACAGGGGGAAAGTTGTAGGAGACATTTTTTTCTTTCATGTTCCAGAACAGACAAATATAACGGTGCTCTGGAGAATTACGGGGAAAATTAATCTTAGCAAAGAAGGCTTTGACAAGACGATGGATAACAAGGGTGTTAAATAGGTACTTTAGATCAGAATGATGAAATCCGTGTACTTCCTGTAGTAACATATGGCTGCAAAAGTCAACCACAAAAGTGAATATGGGCCCAGAGTGTGATGCATTAGGAAAATAAAGTTGTGACCTACATCAAAAAAAGTACAGGAAGTTCCCTTTTTAAGTGAATTTAGTTTGTACAGTTTTATTAGAATACTCTTTACTAACTGAGACCTTGTTTCAGTATTAAGTGCTCCTGTTTTGCTTTAACATGTTTTCCCTAAGATTAAGGATCAGATGCTTTGTGTTAAATGGGACTCTGCAGTATAGCTTCAAAATCACAAGAAATAAACGCTCCTATTCTATACATTACTGCTTAGCCTTTATCTTTGCTACTGATTTCAGCTCTGGAACTTCATGCAAGTTAGGAACTGATTCGCTTGTCCCCATGATCAGAATTCTGTGAGGCAAACATGAGTTCTCCTCGGGAGAGTCCCCATGCAAAGCTCTAATTCGGACTACATGAGGGACAAAAGCCAAAAACCCAAAGCAAAAAACAAAACAAAAACCCTTTATAACTGTTCTCGCCCTGAATTAGGGGACAAGAATGGATTATCCTGGGGGCATGGGGACACTCCCAGGTTAAGTAGATTGCTGATTACAGCATTAGCAGGTGGGGCTTCGCTGTTTCCGCCGCTAATGCTGCGATCACAACTGTTCCCCCTCGCCTGACTGCTTGATCGAGCTGGCACACCTAGGTAAGGGCTTGATTTACCCCAAACAAGTGCCTGATAGCTTCTCTACAGTCAGCTAAGCAGCTGACAGATGGGTATAGGGGCTGTCAAGCGCACGAGCAGAGCTCCGGTAAAATAATTAAAACAGCCATGGCTTCAATCAATGAGCTGCTTTCCCTCCTGCACCTCCGAAGCCACATACTGCATAACAGGGGGGAATAAAAGGAATGGAAAGCATCTCATTGATTGAAGCCATGGCTGTTTTAACTATGTTATCGGAGCTCTGTTTTAACTATGTTATCGGAGCCCCTATACCCGTCTGACAGCTGCTCAGCTGAGTGCAGGGAAGCTGTCAGGCACCCGTTTGGAGTAAATCAAGCCCTTACCCAGGTGTGCCTGCCTGACCAGGCAAGGGAGGAGGGGTGGAGAAAACCGCAGCATCCTGATGCAGGGATTTACTGCGGTTTTCATGGGGATAGGCGGGTTTGGCTTGAACCCACACTGTCCTCGATTACCATGGGGACTCCTTAATGTGAGCTATGATTCACATTAAAGCTGCCCTGAATCCGCCCTGAGGCATTGGCAGCCCGTGGGGATGATGTGTTTAAAGAAAGACAACAAAGATTATCAGGGGACTAGAAGCAACATCTTATGTTTAGTTTCAGAAAAAGGGAGATATGCTCACACTCTTCAAATACCTGATGCCTTGAAATTATGGATCTAGAGATACTTTGAACTAAAAGAAGACCTGACAGTGCAAAAATGAGAGACTCTCCATTTAGGATGTGAGCTGCACCCAGGATTTGTAAACTGGCACAGCAGATCTGGGAGAGCTTTGGACTTGGTGGCTTAGGACAGAGGTTCCCAGACATGGGCTTCCAGATGTTGTTGGACTACAACTCCCATCAGCCCCTGTAATACAATCACATTCAAAGAATGATGGTAGCTGTAGTTTAACAGTACACAGAGGGGCAACTGAGAACTTTCTCTTAGGACCCTCCACTTGCTATGATCCACACCGTCACAATGTGCATTCTCCCATCAACCCAGTACTGGACAACCCTACACAACCTCAACCCCACTCATTGAGTGTGAGACAAGCCATTCAGCAGGGTATTTGAGGGGGTTGGGCAGCACAGGAAATCTTAAGTACTTTTGAAGTCCATACATAGTGACAGGGAGACAGATTTTCCAATAAGTTATAACAGTGCATTCCTACACAAACACCACAGAAGGACTTATTCAAACAGATATACATCTGCCAAAAGAGGCAAGTAACAGCCCATGATAACTTTAACCTGGCAAGATTAAGAAAATAAATACAAGTGCAACGGCATCTAGTTTCCCTTTGTATCATACAGTTCAGCATCAGCCTTTAAAGACCTTTTCAATATCTCTTCCCAAAAGACATCTGAGTGAACAGAAGCTAATAACTCTATATTCTGTTCTTGCTATAGTTATACTTTAAAATGTTGTGTTATAGCAAACATTGCCTTGAGTTTTCTCATTAGAATGGTAAGAGTGTTCTAGTCTGGAGGGCAGACAGAACTTATTAATATCATCATGACAATGTACATTAATCAGTTAAGAGGAATGCAAAAGTTTTGTATACAAGACCATATTGGGATCTGAACTTCCTCTAGCCTTCTCATAGCAGCATCCTAAGCATGTTTAATTCAGAAGTAAGTCATACCAATGTCAAACAAACATACTTTCAAGTCCTAGTGGTCATCCCCATGGTAAGGATACTGCGAGGCAAACGTGAGTTCACCTCATGACAGTACCCATGCAAAGCCCTAATTCGGGCTACATGAGGGACAAAATCCTCAAAACTGAAACAAAAAAAACCCTGTATAACTGTTCTTGCCCTGAATTACAGGACAAGAATGGGTTATCCTGGGGGCATGGGGACACTCCTGAGGCATTTCCGCACTGCAACGCGTTCCAAACGGAACGCGTTCAGGCGGAAAGCTTAAGACAGCTCCGGGCGCTTTCCCCGTTCACACACAGACGCGCCAGAACGCGTGTAAACGCGTTCCGGAGCGTCTGTGTGCGAATGCTCAAAGCGCCGGGAGCTGTCTTAGCCGGCAAATGCCGGCCAGGGGCGCGGAGACAGCCGCGGAGGCAGATCGACAATCAGCTGATTGTCAAACAGCTGATTGTCGAAGCCGCGCCGGCGTCGGAGGCGAGCCCGCAGCTGTTCGGGAGACAGAAGCAGGCGCGAACGCTTCTCCTCCCGAATGCCTGCGGGCGGCTCGTCCGCGTTGGAACGCATGTAGAGCACTTTAAAGTGCTCTACATTTCGAACGCGGAAAAGACAGCTGCGGACACGTCGGAGCGCAAGCCGCGCTCGGGCAATGCGGATGACGTGTCCGCAGCTGTCTTTTTCGCGTTCCGTTCAGCCCCGTGCGAAAACGTCTCTCGATTACGATCACAGGATTAGCAGGCAGGGTTTTGTTGTCCCCACCAGTATTGCTGCGATTGCAACTGTTCCCCCTTACCTGAGCACATAATCGCCCAGGTAAGGGCTTGATTTACCCCCAAACAATAGCCTGACAGCTGCCCTGCTGAGCAAATGTCAGGTGGATATAGCTGTCATGCACACAAGCAGAGCTCCGCTAAAATGATTAAAACAGATGCAGCTTTCACATCTGTTTTAATCATCTTACCAGAGCTCTCTTCGTGCTCTTGACAGCCCCTATACCCACTTGACAGTTGCTCAGCTGACTGCAGGGCAGCTGTCAGGCAATCGTTTGGGGTAAATCAAGCCCTTACCTGGGCGATTAAGCACTCAGGCAAGGGGGGGGGGATGAGAAAACTGTGGCATCCCGATGAAGGGATTTACCACAGTTTTCATGGGGATGGGCAAGTTTGCCTTGAACCCACCCTGTCCTCCAGTGCCATGGTGACTCCTTAATGCAAATTAAGATTTGCATTAAGGCTGCCCTGAATCCACCGTGAGGCAGGGGCAGCCCCATGGGAATGAGCCCTTAGACTTTGAATGTTTCCTGAAAGCCATATTTGTGTGATGTTAGTGATTACATTTCTTTAAATTTGTCAAGAAATGAACCACATGCTATTCTAGCATGCTCACATTAAGTACTGCTCAGGGTACATCCAGATTATAGAGTTTAGGCATTCCTAGAATGTCTGTGGTGCCTGGTTGTAAATGCACTACTGCTGGAAAACCCATCATCAGAGCTGGGTTTTCCAGTAATAGTTTTTAGTGCATTTTTGGAAAGACATTGTGGAGTGATGGTGGGGTTGGCACAGACAAATGGGGCAACCCCACCATAGCAGCACAGTAATGGAGCTATATTCCCCTTACTTGGATGATACTCATGAGGTACCGACATATCAATGGCACACCTCCTACCTCTGCCACTGAGGTAGTTGTTTCAGTAGCTGTGTGGGTGTTGAGCCTAAGAGGAAATTTCTGCATACCGTAAGACTTGACTTTACCAGACAACTATAATGACAGTCAATAATAACTTTGAACTTCAGTACAGTATTTCCCAGGGGGTCCTCTAGATGAACCTTGTACTTCTCAAAACATGTAGCTGGGAAGTGCTGAATCTACTGTACAAAAACTGACTTTTGTGATTTAAACCATGTCTCATGGTAATCGATAACTAGGATTTCTTCCAGCAAACAATATCTCAGACATCTTGGTGCAAGAAGGTATTGGTAATTAATTTATATTGATTTTATTTATACTGTACAATTATATAATTTTGTTTTATTTTACAGCACTTATTGTGTGTGTGTTTCCTTTTGATAAGCTTTAGGGCGCGTCTTCATGGCATGTGTTATTTCAGTTTAAAGAACTCGAAATAAAAGAAATGGAACAAAGCTGTCCAGACGACTTGCAAGTTGATCCGGTTCCGATGGCAGCCTTAACGCGGGATCAATACTCGGAGTCCACATGGCAGCATTGTCCTCCTGCCCATTGCCCACACTCTCTCCTGTGATTGGTTTTCCCTGCCAGGATCCCACCCTCCCTTCTCTTTGCGTCACGCTCCGCCGGGAATTCCCTGCCCAATCCACCCTCCCCCTTCCCAGCAGCAGCAGCAGCATCCATCCATCCATCCACCCACCCATCCATCCATCCATCCATCCATCCATCCATCCATCCATCCATCCATCCATCCAGGCACTGTGGCATGAGGAAGATGAGGATGGGGGGAGAGGGGGCAGCAGCAGCTGGGTGGGGGTGGGGAGGGGAAGGGAGGCATTGCTAAGGCACCAAGGAAAAGAGTCTTGGGGGGGACTAGCAAAGGGGGGGTGTCGTCCTTGCACAGACGGGATTCTAAAGTGAGAGAAGCCCCCCTTTCCCAAAAAGAGAGAGGGAGGAAGGAAGGAAGGAGGGGTATCTGAGAAGCCCCCCTTTCCCAAAAAGAGAGAGGAGAAAGGGAGGGGTTCCTAAGAAGCCCCCCCTTTCCCAAAGAGAGAGAGGAAGGGGGGGTATCTGGGGGGTGGGAGACATTGCATGAGCATCTCACGTCTCCCGCCCTCCCGAAGCCGGTGTATATGGTACACTCCTGATTATCAATGTTGCAAATTTCCGCAATTTCAATACAGCTCTGTATCAAAGGACCGGGGCTTTAAACATTAAAGAGGCATAGGGTGGGGTGTCATTCATTCATATTTTTATCCCACTCTATACACAAGGCTCTCAGTGCGGGTCACAACACATTGGTTTTAATGTGTTCATATTAAACATATTAAAGCCATAACTTTGCCTGAACGTGGGGAGGAAAAAGCTGTTTCTTTAGTCCACCCTCAGAGCGAGAAAACATGAGCAAAGTGACCAGTAATTTTCTTTCCACATTATCTCTCCCAGAGGTGAATTTTACCCTAAAAGAAAACAGCTTGCCACTTTGCTGATATATTCTCTCACTCTGAAAGTGGACTGAAAGTGGATTAAACCTTAGGTGTGACCACATATTCTCTCATTCTGAAAGTAACAGAGATCAGAACTTTCCCCATGCACAGAACTTTATTGACCCATGGCCAGGCCTGGTAGTGCGGTGCAGGATTTTGGGACATGATTGATCCTGCCCTATTGGATTTCCTAGTGGTCACCTATCCATGGTTCGCTTTGCCCTAATATCCTGGCAACTGGAATCTTATCTGGGAATTCCAGATTAGATTCCACTTCCCATCCTGAAGCAGGCTGCCCCTGGCCTCCCATTGCATCACCACCCACTCCTCCTGGGCTTGCATGGCACTGCCACCCCCAAACAAAGGATGCCCAATCTGGGGCAGAAGGCAAAAAAAGACACTTCTTTTTTTAACTGTATGAAAATGCTGCCCACATGAGATCTTTAAAACACTCTCATGCTCTGGTGCTTGGCCATTTAGTCAAGCACCAGTGTTGTTTAGTCTAGTGGTTAGCGAGCCAGGCTCTTATCTGGGAATATCAGGTTTGATTCCACCCTCCTCCATGAACCCAGCTGGGTGACTGTGGGCTAGTCATGGCTCTCTTCTGAGCTCTCACAGGGTGTGGGGAGGAGAACAGAAGGTTTGTCAGCAGCTTTGAGCCTCCTTAAATGGGTGAGAAAAGTGGGGTAAAAAAGCCAACTCTTCTTCCTCCTCCTCCGTGAAGCCAGCTCAGTGGCCTTGGGCTAGTCACAGCTCTTACAAGGCATCTGTTGTGGGGTGAAGAATGGAAGCTTTGTCAGCCTCTTTGAGTCACCTTAAATGGGTGAGAAATGCCAATTCCTTCTCCTCCTTCTGGGAGGTTTGGTATGGGGTAGCATTATTATAAAGAGGTATAGAAATCCAAGTCAAGGTTCCTATCTTTTTTTAACAGTTGTGCAAAGCATGGAACTTCAGCAAGTGCATCCTTCCTTCCTTCCTTCCTTCCTTCCTTCCTTCCTTCCTTCCTTCCTTCCTTCCTTCCTTCCTTCCTTCCTTCCTTCCTTCCAGCCTCGCGCCGAGGGAAGAGCAGCCGGCGGCGGAGGCGGAGGCGGTGGCATCCATCCATCCATCCATCCATCCATCCATCCATCCATCCATCCATCCATTCATCCAGGCGCTGCGGCGCTGCGGCGCTAGCGCCTTCTCCCTGGGGCTCCGCCTCCGCTTTCCCCCCGCTTTGCCGCCACTTTGCCCCGCAGAGGAGGAGAGCCAAGGGGTGGACAAGAGGGCGAAGGGGGCTCCTCGCTTGCTCTTCCCCCCGTGGCCGGGAGGGAACTCCGCCCCCCCACCTCACAGGGACCGAAGCTGGATTAAAACCTTGGCTTGTGGTCACACCTAAGGTTTAATCTAGCTTCACTCCACCTTCAGAGTGAGAGAACACATCAGCAAAGTGACCAGTAGTTTTCTTTCCACATTATCTAGTCTAAAGGTGGATTTTCTGAGTTATTAACCCTGAAAGAAAACCAGCTTGTCAGTTTGCTGGTGTATTCTCTCACTCTGAAAGTGAACTGAAACTGGATTAAACCTTAGGTGTGACCACAGGCAGAAGCAAAGTAGCCTAGAGGGGGCTCAAAGCGGTTGACATTCTGTTCTCACCCTTCAGGGGACTAAGTGGCTGACAAGCCTTCTCACCCTTAAGGGGGCTGAAAGCGACTGTTCCAAACCTTCAAAGATCTGAAATTGCGCAAAACTGCAACATTGTTTTTAAGGTGTGAAGTGCTTACATATTGATACAGTGTTTCAGCTTTAAGGACTGGAGGTTTATAGTGGGTGTTTGAGGGTGGATTTTTTCAATGAAGGAAACCCTAAACATGACGTGCTTCTAATACGTTCAGCCATTGGTTACAGTGCGATTGGGGGGGCGGGACAGCCTTAACACAGAATCTCATCCCGGAACGATACTGTCCACACAGTAAAAAATTAAACACGTGTCAAGGGCATGTTCCGGACTGAGACCTGTTGAGATCAGGATTTATTTCAAATCGGGATAACGTGGTTTATCACAGAAATACCGAATTAAGCCGAAGTGACGTGTGCACGGCCCGAAATCAAAACGTTTTGAATTCGAGATAACGACGTCGTGGGGATGCGGCCTTAGAGTTGTTATGATTTGAGTTCTATTATTTACATTCTATGGTATCTTATGAGTCACTATGCCACATCCTGTGGGAGAGTGTTAATAATGTATGCAAGCACTAATCTGCAATTTTGTGAGGACATTTAAGCTTTTGCTTCAGCAGGTGGCAGCACCTAGCTGACCTTGTTAGATCACAAAAGCTAAGCAGGGTGGGCCCTGTTTAATATTTGGATAGGCAACCCCAAACTGTAGATTGAGAAGTTTTTTTAAAAAAAAATCTAAGAAGGGATTAGCAGATCACATCTCTTATCACTGTCGAGAAAGTACCTGGATGTGCTATGTAGACACCAGAAATGAAGCTCAATTTGAAGACATCTTTCAGTCTACTCAGCATTTTGCAGACTTGCCAATATTCTTGTGGAAAGTGCTATAAAACAGGTTTTCCAGGCACAGGTCAAATGTCTTTAGAATTCAGATGTAATTTAGAGGTCTATAGATTATCAGCAGATTCCTTACTATCTGCTCTCGATTAACTTGACATCCACTTTTAGGAAAATCCAGTACTGCGCATTCACCTACAGCATCACATATAAAATATCAAGTTATATTATTTGAATCTAAGACCTTTTCTGCACTATGCCTTATTTTGTATATTATGCCCTAGAACAGGGACCTCCCATCTACAACCTGGTGCAAATTGTGGCAGGCCTGCCATAGTTTGTACCAGAATGTGGACACCAACCCACTATTCCAAGCTGTAACCTGGAATACGAGACACAGTGCAGAAAGGGCCTAAGAGTTGGGGGCACTGTATTATAATGGTTCCATTCCTAACTCCAGTATAGATTCCAAAGAGTAGCATTGCATTAGGAGAGTTTTGCTTGACACCTCGGGAGTTCAGATGTGGGGTTCCGTGGCAGTGAAGCTATTAGAAGGAGTTATCGGGTGTTTTTCCACTGTCACTAGAAGTACCCATTAATGGGTACTTAATGGGTACTTCTAGTGACAGTGGGAAAACACCCATCATTTCTTCCGAGCCAGATGACTCAGTCTGACTCAGGCCTCTGATGACTCAGTAAGTTGAAACTTAATCGAGACAAGATGGAGGCACTGTGTGTTACATGGTATGTCCAGGAAGAAAAGAGGTGTCTACTTCTAGATGTGCTTGTGTTTTGTCAATACTGTTGCACTTCACTGTGAAGATCATCCTTGACCAAGAGAAGGTCCCAAGAAATTTATACATCTTCCCGTTCCCTCCCTTCATCTTGTTTTCTTCGGCATTCTTTCCCTCCACTTGACTCAAACTTCTCTCCCCCTTTTCCTGCTCAAATGATTAAAGACCTCCAATGAAAAGGATAAGTTGTTGCTTAGCTGGGTTGCCCCAATTCATTTCAGGACCTTCAGCTGATACATTCTGTGGGAAATAATTTTGTAGTGTGAGAGCAGCAATTGATAGGAGGCCTTGAACTGGCAAGTCACAGGCAAAGAATTCATTACTTTAAGGGACTCCAACCTGTTGCGCCACCTCTCTCCAGCTGATAGACTGAGTTCTACTGATCTGTATTTTCCCTTAGAAGTTTGCCCTTCTGAATCCTAGGAAGAAGCTCTGATGGGCTAAAAAAATCCCAATGCTTCTACAAGCCTGGTTGATCTCTATTCTCCTTCTCTGCTTTATCTAAGCTTTTGTAGTTAGGAATTTGAACTTTAGGTTTGTTCTACCACAGTTACTGTCAAAATCCCTCTGTTTAACACAAGTTACTGTTTTGGTTTTTTACATTGGGAACCTAGCTCTTCAAATTTTTGCTTCTACTTGCCCAACTTCTGAACCACATACAAACCACATCCATACTTTCTCTTGGTTGGGGCACAAAGTAACCCTAACCATACTGATAAGTGTTAACTGAATCAAATAAAATAACAGATCACTAAATCCCATACAGTGCTGATGAAAAATTGTTTGTTATGCAGTTTCATTTTCATTCCTTGGTTGTGTGACCTTGGTGGCAAGGGATAACTGAACCCAGGAAATGCCCCCATGGTCCAGTTCAGTGTCCTGGAGAGGCTGCCAAGGAGAGAAGCACCAATTGTAAATGAGTAAGCTCTAAGGAGGTATGGTAATAGAAGTGTGGGTACATGTGAATGCTGTACTCATGGCACACTTTTTGTCCTGAATGAGTGATTAGGGTTTTGTAGACCCTGGTCTCTTATGCCAAATTTCTATCACCATAAAGACATTATGCAGATCTTGCCTTATTCCTTTTATTCACATTAAGTATATGCTGCTAATACGGATCTAAACCTCTGGAGTCAACAGCTGGATCTCAGCACTTCCAGCCTTTTAGCACAAGGTTGTTCAAGCATCTGACTAGGTTATACTATTACCAGGTGTGCTTATTGTGACTTGGTGCATGAGGCAGAAAGGTGCTTTGTGCCAAGTTTTGCATTAATTGGATTAATATGAAATGTTGCAGACACAAGGCATTGACATCAGGTACATGGGATCCAGAAGCAGGCAATCTAAACTCCATTTTGGAATCAGGAATATTTTTAAAAAGTACAGACATGAAGCTTGTCTTTAACCCCCCTCTTTCTCCCTCAAGGAAACAAGTCTGCAGTTAAAGTAATCAATGCTGCAGGTCTCTGATTTACTGAAGTTTATTGGCAACACTTAAAAAATGAGCCAGAGGGGTACATTCTAATCAAAATCCCAGAAGATATTAAAATGTGTCCTGACATTGATCAGCCCCTGGCGATATGCATTGTTTGGCTGGGAGACAGGTGTGAATCTGAAGTGCAAATGTTAGTTAACACTGATCTGATTTGGAAAAGGGGCTATATCCCAACACTTGACAGGTTTTGTCCTGGCCATGTCACTCCATTGTTCCTATCTGATTAAGTTATCAAAGAGTCACCCAAAATCCTTACCATCTTTGTGGATGTAAACATCTACCCTTTTCACTTCAGCTCCCAAGCTGAAATTAAATTGTGTCTAAACTGAGAGTACAATATTGCCCTCTGTCCTACAGCTTCCTATCACACAATCTGGTGGCATCTGCTCCTTTTACGGGCAACCACATTTTGAATGTCCTGTCCAGCTGCTCCTCTATCATCTTTCTTTCATCTGTCAGATCCTTGCTTCTTCCAGAAGTAAACCAGCTATATTGGAATCTTTGCAATCCAGGACATTTTGTTTTACTCCACAGTACAGTCTATTTGAGCACTGCAGCCTCCAATCTCCAATTCACCACTTCTGCAGTGTAACAGCTGGTTTCACTGAACTGGATGGTGTTAACAATAGCAAGTAATATTCACTTTGGTGATGATCACCGTAAAGAAATGAAAGGTTCCATTTTTGATCAACTTACAAAAACATCTCTCTTCACTTGTATTGAATAGAGGTGATGGAAAGTTATTGTCTGAAAATCTGTTGTCTGAAAATTGTCTGTTTAATTTACTAGAGAACCTTAACTCTTTCTCTCTCAGGCACTTCTGGATTGAATCTTGAGACTGAACTCTGATCACTTCAAGGGAGTGAGCCAGTTTGGTCTAGTGGTAAGGGAGCTGGACTCTTATCTGGGAATACCGGGTTCGATTCTGCCCTCCCCCATGAAGCCAGCTGGGTGACTTTGGGCTAGTCACGGCTCTCTTCTGAGCTCTCATAGCCCCACCTACCTCACAAGGTGTTCTGTTGTGGGGAGAAGAACAGAAAGCTTTGTCAGACGCTTTAAGTCCCCTTAAATGGGTGAGAAAAGTAGGGTAGAAAAGCCAACTCTTCTTCTTAACATCTCTCTTGGAGACATCCCAAAATGTGCTCCTTTTGAGATGGAAGATGCTTCAAAGGAACAGCAGGATTTCAAAATCTGAAGGTTGGTTGAAAAAATTGCATGGCCAGAGAGCGCATTAATATTTGGTTGCCTACCTAAGGAATGGGGTTCATCCCATAGAGACTACACAATCCATGTTGCATGATTCTGCTCTCCCTGGAGAGGCTCCTATCCCACTTACCTGGTGAAGAGGAAAGGCAGCAGTAAAAACCACACTACCTGGCCAAGTGCCCTCCTTCAATCCATAAAGCTGAAAAAGGAGAGTATGACCTTTTTCACACTTAACTTCTGTGGGACATCTGGGCTAGCACTATCTGATCCAGATCAAGGAAGTGGTATCCACACCTAGAAGAGATCTAGGAAGAACATGGGTGTGGTTGCGAATGACATGCGCTGTTATGCCATACTGCAAGGATGCCTTTGCAGCAACTCTACAACAGTGGCCACATTGACTGCAATGGTGTAATTACAGTGCCTGTGAAGACACCACATATCCACTGTGAAGGTGTCTTCACATTGCCTACCTAAATGCAGCATTTGATTGACATGGCCAATTGCATCAGCTGTTGGATGTGCTGTGAGCTAATTGCATTGCAGTGTAGTTTGACCAGCTCTTAATGGTAGTAGTTTGCATCCACTGATGTGGAAAATGCCTAAGGCATCTGCATTGCATTGCTCCTTAGTCCTCATTTGCTGCTGTCTAGCACACTTAATGCAGATGCCTCTTCCTGCAGTTGATCTGGATCATGCTGAACTGGAGCTACTAATCTGGAGTAAAGGTCAATGCAAAAAAGGTCAATGACTTTTGCTTATACTAACAGGCTGATTTTGGGAGTAGTGGTAGTTCAAATTGTGTGGAAGGCACGGGGTCACCCATTCGATCCCCACCCTCTCCCCAGAAGTCGGCAATGTCAAACCATTTCTATATCACTGCCAAGAAAACCGCAAAGAGGAACCCATGCAGTCAACCAGGATTCAGCACAACTCTGGGGTACCCAACAACAAAATGGGCTGATGTAAAGAATTACTAAAGTATCACATGTTGAGCAAGTTTAAAACTCTAAAAATGAATATAAGGCTCCTATGGTTTGGTCATTTTAGCCAGTTTATGCTGGAGTGAATCAGTTGTGCTTTAGCCAACAGTTGAGCAAAAGTCTTCCTAAGTTCAGCTGAACCAGTTCAGTAGTTCTGGAAACTTCCATTAGACAATATAGTTCCCACTGGCCCCAAAGTAGAACATATAAGTACATGACTTAAAATGCTGTTTTTTTGGTGCCTTGGTTGGCCCTTTTTATAAGTTATATTTCTCCAAACCCACTGGGTGCTTCTTTTCAGTGCTCAGTTGTAACAGACTGTCAAACTTCAATGGAAGAAGCTGAATGAAGGGGAAATTTTCTGTATTTAAGCCAGTACTCACTAAGAGCAAGCTGATCTCCACCATGAATCAGAGAGACTGCTTACTTGCTTGTCATTTTTATACCACCCTTCACCTAGGTTCCAGAAAAGTGTACAAAACTATAAAAATGAGTGCATAAAACAAAATAGAAACTAAAAGCAATTATTAAAAATGTGGGAAAATAAAATAAAATCTACTGGTAAAAGTTCTACAGCAGGGAGAAAGCAAAATTATTCACTAAATGCCAGCATGAATAGGTGAATTTCCAACAAGTGACAAAAAGTACTTTAATTGCTCCTGGAAAATCACTAAAGAAAGGTTGTTCCAAGGACTGAAGACTACAATGGAAAAAGTCTTAGATCTGGTTACTACCTTGTGGGATCACCAGGATAGTCTCATAAGGCTATCCTAATTGACAAGAAGGTGGTGTTCCTTCAAGCCTATGAATCTCAAAACGCCTTGATTTGGATCTGAAAATGAAGCAGTAACCAGCACTGATCTTTAAGGATTGGAGTAATATGTCTAAGCAACCTAGCTACAACATTTTGCACCAGATCCAGCTTATAAATTGTCTTTGAAGGAAGCCCTACATAGAGTGGATTACAACAATGTAACCTGGAGGCTACAAGACCATGGGTCACTGTGGCCAAGTCTAGTAAGGGTTTTAACTGCTCAGGAAGTGTTTAAAATGTCAAAGTGGTTAAGATGAACTTACCTTGGCCACTTGTGCCACATGACGTTCAAGTAACAAATGTGGATCTGGGTGGACACCTAAACTTTCCTTTCTAGGGAAGTACAACCCTGTCAGGAAAAAAAAAAATATTTTCACTTCCCTAACACAAAAATATGGGACATATCATACATCTATCTTTGTACAACAAGTGGTGGTGATAAGCAAGCCATAGAAAAACAAGCAGGCAACTTTTTCATTACACTGCCTACAGTAATACAGGTGGCCTTGGGTGATGATAGCCAAGTTTTCTTTTTTCACGTTGTATGTTATCTTGCTGGGGAAGTAGTCAGATTGGTTCATATGAGATACTCAGGAGAGCCAGGTTCTTCCTATTGCAACAATTAAGTAACACAGAGTGTCAGAGAAGAAAACTGTCTCTTTACCACGAACACCAAAGAGACTTGTCTTCTGTGGGCTGGAGAAAGGAAAAGGGCAAACTGTCTGTGTTAATTTATTGTAGAGATGGGAATTGGCAGTCAGCCTGAATGGCAGCAGATACTTGTTGCTCTTCTGCAGCAAGCTAATATAGTCATACTCACATACAGACTACAGTTTTAAAAAACCAATCACAAAGCAAGTGACTTTGTTGTCTCCCTAGAGAAGTGAAAAATGTGATCTCTCTTCTTAGGATAGAAAACAGGGAAAGCAGGCAGGAAATGTTTCCATGTGCCTTCTGTGCAACTTGATTGTGAGGCAAGAGTGGCTGCTTACACTGCTGAGTTTTACAGATTTTTCAAGAAGTTCTATTCTCTTTGGTTCAGCCAATCTAGTTCAAGCAAAGCCATAACTGAGGAAGACTAAGGACTGTAGAAATTCAGCCTAAATTTGAATTGTGATCAATACCATTCAAGCTTGAAGTGTGCCACAAAAATCTGAACTTGAATCCTCCATATACTGTATTCATTGATTAAAGCCCAAAGGCAATGTTCAGAACAAGTCCGATGTTTTTTTTCTAAAAAAAACTGCTTTCCAAAGAAACAGATTTATAACCAGATTAACAATTTGCATTAAAGAACGAAAGAAACACTCAGCTGGATATGAGCATAAATTCGTCTTATTCAGCAGCTAGTTCTCACAATAGTTAGTAAACTAATTGTAGCAGAATAGGTTTACAATCTCGCAGTAGTACCAACTGAACAATATCTGGGGGGTGCGTGGGGTGTAAGTATTCCATTTCTCATATCCAAGCATATTTTTGTTTACTGAATTTATTTTGAGATTAAGCCATGTTTTGTGAATTGTGGACAGCATTTATTTTTAATATAAAGTGGCTTTCGGAACAATGAAGCCCTTTCTTACGCCTCCCACACCACCTGGCAAGCAATCCAGGAGGATAAACTTGCTGACATCCTCACGATTCTATAATATCTTAATCTTTCTACCAACATCCCCTCCCCACACACTAGACTTTCCTGTAATACGTATTCTACCCCGTGTTTCAGACATCTCAATGGAGACGCCCTTTCTTCTTCAAAGAATGGGTGTGGCATTACATTGCAAATGAAAAACATTCAACACTTATAATTTCCGCAAAACTAAACCCTTCTCCTTCGCTCCTTTAGCACCTACTACTCTGTGTACTACAGCCGACCACTTCGTGCCATCCACCCCTCCACCCCATTTCATTTCGCGTTAAAGAAGTACATGCGCCCCTATAGGGATTTAAATTCCAACAGGAAATTACACGTGTCACGCTACGCATTGTGGGAAATATAGTTCCCTTCCCGCAGACCGAGGCACCGCATTCAGGACCGGGAGACTAAAAGAAAACTACATTTCCCATAACGTCGCAAGATAACAGGGGCCCACCCCCACCCAACCCCTCGCCGCGCAGGCGCATCGGCAAGGGCTGGTTTTTGAATCAGCGGCGTTGTTATTGACGCCATATTGCTCGTGGGAGAGTCACAGAGAGGAGGGAGACAGCAACCGCGGGGGCTATCGCTCTTCATCGGCGGCCCTAGGGCGGGTAGCCTCCCGTCGAGCCGCTCCCACCGGCCAAGAAGCCCTCCCGGATACGGCCCGGGGAGGATTTGCCACGGACGGAGCCGACGAATCCAGTCGAGCCGGGCTGAAAGCTGCGGGCCGCTCCCTGGAGACGCAGCCGGCGCCCGGGAGGAGGAAGCCAAGGCGTCGCGGAGCCGAGCGGCGGCCGCCCTCAGCTCGTCGAGGCGGCGACGGAGGCGGACGGAGGCGGCAGCACCTGAGACGCTTCTCAGCCCCGCGGCCCTCCCTCCGTCTCCCTCGCCTGTCAGCCCTTCAGGCCGCGCTCTCCGTGGGGAAGGCCAGGCCGGCCGCGCCGCCGCCCCCTTCTTCCTCCTCTTCCTCCTCCGTCGCCCCCCGCCCGGCTTAGCCATGGCCTGCGGCGCCACCTTAAAACGGACTCTGGATTTCGACCCGCTCCTGAGCCCGGCCTCGCCGAAGAGGCGGCGTTGCGCCCCATTGTCCGCCTCGGCCGCCGCCGCCTCCTCCGCCGCTTCTTCCTCCGCCGCCGCGGCCTCGTTCGCCTCGTCCCCTCAGAAGTACCTACGCATGGAGCCTTCGCCCTTCGGGGAAGTGTCCACCCGCCTCACCACAGGTAGGAAGGGGAGGCCGGGTGGGGCCGCAGGGCTGGGGCTGGGGGGCGCTGTGGCCATGGCCGGGGAGGGGAGGAGGCTGGCCCCGCAGCGGGCTGAGCACAGACGGGCGTCTCTCTCTCTCCTCGCCCTCGTACCTTTCTCCGTGTCGTTCCTTGATATTCCCCCCCTCATGCAGCCCAGTTCACTTCCTCGCCCCTTCTCCCCCCCCCCCGCTTCCAGAACCCCCTTCTCTTCCCCCCCCCCCGCGGTTAGGGCTTTGGCTTTGCTTCCCTAGCAGCGTCGGCACAATGGAAATGGCCGCTCGCTCTCGCCGCCGCCGCCGCCGCGGTGGGGGCGGGGAAGTGGCAGATCATACGGGAGAGGCCTCGGAAGGGGGGATCGTCATGGGGCTGTGCCGGTGCCTGTGCGAAGGAGGAGGTTTTCATTCTGGATTTTCCATTCCTGGGCCGGGCAGTGTGCCTGGGGAGGGGAGATCTCTCACGCCCAGGCTTTTCTCCCCTTCACCCCCCCCCCCCCGAGGGTAACGATGGCTGTCCGTGCGTCGTCGAAAAGAAAAGGGAGAGCCGGCTCGGGCTTCGATTGCGAGGAAGGCGAAGGGCAGCTTCTCGATTCGTCTTTCTTCCCTTTCTCTTTGCCCTCCCCCCTTCCTCTTCCTCCTCCTGCCAATGCAGACGATCGATTTGTTGCAGCCATTAACTCCGGGCGTAGGTCGCCTGAGCCGAGAGGGCAGAGCCGCCTCGGCAAGCCTCCAGTTCGAGCTCCAGGGAAGCGGGGGAGGGACGGAGCGGGGTCTGTGGGCAATGCCTGCGGCCGGTGGGGCTACGACAAAAGAATTGCGTTTTTCCTTCTTCCCCTCTTCCGGTATCTGCTTCATTTCCAAGCGATCGGGCCAAGTAAAAGGAGGCCCGTGAAGCTGAATAACGCAGCAGCTGTCAAATCATCTTGATTTCTTTTTAAAAAAAATAAGGATCCCATTTTTGTATTGTTTAAGCAGGAATGGGCAAAATGGTACCTAGCTCCAAAGGCAGGTCCAAATGAGCAGGATCATTGTTCACATTACCACTTCTGAAGGTGTCCTTTCAGTTTTATCTGCAGCAGTAGCTGCCTTTTTTAAAATGAATAAATTTAAATAGAGTTGGGCACTTGCTTGGACTTAGTGATTATTATAGGT
Source organism: Aspidoscelis tigris stejnegeri (assembly GCA_023333525.1). Taxonomy (NCBI): domain Eukaryota; kingdom Metazoa; phylum Chordata; class Lepidosauria; order Squamata; family Teiidae; genus Aspidoscelis; species Aspidoscelis tigris. The sequence continues at coordinate 103,251,674 of JALMGA010000001.1, forward strand.
GCCACCCTAACCTGATTCTCCTGTGAGTAAACACTTCTGAGGTCATTGGCACTTTGGGCTACAGCTAGCAGTAAAGCATACCTTTCCCAAGAGGTAATTAATATTACCCTGTACTGAAAATGTCATATGTGATAGTTTTTTTAATGCAGCCTCACCATTAAGAGAATAACATTGTTCTTATGGTTTGCTTAACTATGAAGTGCTGTTTGGGGTTAGAAGCTAATTCAGCTAGTCAGAGTATATAAATACTCTTCTTGTGTGTTAGGAAATGATGGGCGCAATTGCAGGTATGAGCTACTGCACGTGAATTTAATGTCATGTTTGATTCTAGTGTGTTAACTTTGATATTAATCAGATTGGAGAGTGTAGTGTTTGATTTAATGTCCTTCTCATGATTAAATTCTGTGCAGCGTGTTGTGCATCTCTGGGATTTAAATACCAACATTTATTATGGTTGACTTCTTAAGAAAGAATTGCCCATTCTATGAATATTTAATACAGATGTTCCTTTAAAAATAGATTTAGTGATGTAGACAGCTGAGCACGTCAAACACCAGTTTGTCATACTAGTGGTTAAGAGCTTAAATCTTGGAAGGCAAAATGGTTTAGAAAAATGTATAAAGTATTAAATGGATCAGACATAGAAGGGAATTGAAATAGGTTCTGCCATGGTTTCCAATCCAGCTGTTATTGTTTAAAATAGAAAACAATGAGAAAATTGTACAATACTATGTTAATTACATAGTATTTCCAGATAAGCATGAATTACTAAAGGAGATGGAGAATTCATTTCCTTGTGTGGTTCCACAGTCAAAAGTATATGGAAGTTTGGCATATGAAAGTATCATAAGTTCTTAAAGTAAATTATACGGTGGGGGATTATGTGTAAACTGTACATTGACTTCCTGTAAAATCTAGATTCTTAATGTCTTTCTACCACATGAAGTCACATGAAGCTTTTTCAGTTTACTTAACTTTAAGCATACAATTATGGCAGAAAATCAATCTGTTGTCATTAAAGCCTGGCATTCTTACGTGACCTAGAATTATAAATAAGAGAGTTCAATATTGCATTGTAGCAAAAGTAGCAAAAAAGATTTTTTAAAAAAGAAATACATAAAATAGCAATTGCTCATTATTGTATTTGCATTCTCAAATAGATAAGATACATTTCTTTACCTAGTTATGATGTAAGACTTGGTTGCACAGCTGTTATTAACATGGGTTTTTTAATTGCCTTTATTAATTATTTATTGGATTTACCTAACCATCCAATAACCATGAACCAGAGTTCCCTGAGTGGCTTAAATGGGTGTTGAACAAATTTTGTACAAGCTTTGGGAATACTTCAGTGCCTTGTTAAATAGTTGTCTCTCATAATTTCTAGAGTTTGGAGATGTTTCTTGAATTCAGCTGCTCTGCACACAGCACTATTGGAGAGTTACACTGCTAGTTGCTGTACTCAGGGTCTACTCTAAAATGTTGGATTATCTAGTGGCTATCGTGGGATTGCCACAGTACCATATTGGGATGGTACTGTGCAATATCACTGTTCTGGGAAAATCAATTCTCCACCAGGATTTTTCTGGACTAATGATATGATTTATCTTGTCTGGGTGCTTGCTTTTTGTATGGGCCTTGAAGAAAATGGCCTCTATGCATGTTTGAAGCCAAAAACAGGTCTGAAAAGGAAGCATTTCCGTGCTGCACTTAAACCTACTTAGTGTTGAAAATACAGTAAAATGCAATACGCCATTTACAATATTTGAAACAAACAGAATCACAGGAACTAAAACAAAAACATAATAAAATAAATGTTTTGCCTCTATAAACCTAGCCAAATTCCTTCAGAAAATACTTCTGTAGTCTGGCTCATCAGGAAAGCTATAAAGTTGCCCCACCATGTGTCCCACCAGAGTTGACAAGAGCCACAGGTGTTGGAGACAGTGCGCAAACATTTTTATGGAAGAAAGCATCAAGTGCACATGGTTGCAGTCATGTGGCTGTTTACCTGGGAATAAGTAGCTCTGAAAGGAGGATGATTTTTTAAAGGAAACATTCATAAAATTAGTGCTAGTTAGATTTGAACAAATCATACAGCTGGCATGATGTGCTATGGCTGCCTGTATTATATGAACATCTAGATATTGTGGGTTAAGTTTTGTTCCCTGGATTATTGTGCTTTCTCTTTGTATACATGCACATACTTCAGAAGCAGGGAAGCAATAAAATGGTGTAGGGGAAATGTTCTGCCAGACCTGCATCACCCAGCTGTCATTTCTTTATAATGAAAAAGTTTCCAATCTTATCCACACTTCAGTTACATCTTTATTCATATACTGCAGTTCAGTTGACCTTCTGTTTGGAAGGGGCCTAGTGTGCTTGTGTGTGCAGTAGGGCCCCTAACCTAGTCATGGCTCCAGTGGCCACCATTATATTATATGGATTCCACCATCTGCCTCACCAAGAGATCAAAACAGATGCGGATAAAAGAGGGACCAATCCAGAACCATCACTATTCCTCACCTGGGCAGTTTTGCCAGGAAGCAAGAGATTTCTAGCTCTTGTCCTGTCAGCCACCAAGGTTGAGGACCCTGGGCAGGTAAAGAGGCTCCAAAGGTAAGGGCTGGTGGAGTTGCACCCACACATACTTGGCCACAGAATCATGGAGGTATCTTGCTGGTCCACCTCAACAAGGACCTGAGCAAAGCCACCAGTTCTTGTTCATTGGCATGCCCTTTTCTTCTAGCTGCAGTCTACAGTTGCAGGTGGGATTCCTTTGGATGGCCATTTGGGGAGCAGGGAATTTTCCTTTCAAACATCTAGCCCCTTGGCCTGATGTTGAAATACCTAAGTATCCTGCCAGTTCCGGGTTTATCAGTGACTAGTTTATTTTAAGAAAGAATTGTAGGCATTGCAGATTGTCTAGTATTTCACTTATGTTTTCTGCAGATAATGAATTGGAGAAAGTTTCAAGTATTAGTTTTACTTAAAAAACACACAGTTGCCAAACTTGACTTGTATTGATGTTTGTAATTTTGTGAAGTGATATAATTTAATAAATTGAAGAGTTGGCTTTTCTACCCCGCTTTTCTCACCCATTTAAGGGGACTCAAAGGGATTGACAAACCTGCTCTTCTCCCCACAACAGAACACCCTGTGAAGTAGGTGGAGCTGTGAGAGCTTAGAAGAGAGCTGCAACTAGCCTAAGGTCACACAGTTGGCTTCGTGGAGGAATGCAGAATCAAACCTGGTATTCCCAGATAAAAGTCTGGCTCCCTAGCTGCTAGACTAGTGGTTCTCAACCTTTCTAATGCTGCAGCCCCATAATGTAGTTCCTCATGTTGTGGAGACCCCCAACCATGGGGGCAGGACTGCTGAGGAATCCACAGTGAAAACACTACATACAGGGGGATTCACAAAGAAGAAGTGAGAAGGAAACACTGACATCTAATTTGCAAATTTCATAAAAGTCTAGTTAGGGAAGGACAAAGTCTCTTTGGGGGGGAGGGGTGGCAGGAGACTCATCGCAACCCCTCTGAAAGGGTAGTTCGACTCCCAAAGGGGTCGTGACCCACAGGTTGAGAACCACTGCACTAGACCCAGTGGCTCACAAGAGGGAAAGCAGTAGAAAATTTCACTTTACATGTTTTTTGTTCGATCCACACCTTTCATTAGAATGTTTTAGAATTCATTTTCTCCATTAGAACATTGAGATTATCTTTTTTTTCTCATTTCCTGGTTTTATTTCAATGTACTGACTTAGTTAGGACTGTAGACAGGCAAGAATAATAAGACCTTACTTGAAATAAGTAAAAAGACTTTACTTGAAATAGTATGATGTAGGCCAATGAAGTCCTATCGGTTTAAAGTATAATTGCTCTCTTAAGAAGGATTTCCTGATTCCTTCCCCAGTATAAGCTATCAAGAAAAGCTGTTTCAGAGGGACATTTTGAATGATGTGGGATGTGGCATGAGGATTGTAATTGATACAGTAATTTAAATAATTTGACAGGACTTCATTTAGCATTCCTCAGTAGGTGGATGATCTCAAATAGTAAGGTAGGGTTGGAGTTGGTTAGTACTTTGTGGGAGGTCACCAGGAAATCCTGAAGTTGTATGCCAAATAGAAGCAGTGACAAATCACTTCTGTTTTGTTGCCATGAAAACTAAGTAGATACATGCCCTTCACTAAGAGTGAATCTTGGCTTAAATATACAGAAGTGCCTTTGGCTCCTAGCTAGTATAAAAATGATTTTTCTTTATGCTTACTGAAGAACAGCATCTAACTTTGTAATCGAAGGATGTGTTTTTCTGAGAAGAAACATGTAATTATTAGTTCATTCTTTATTAGGCATGTGGATAGCCACAGTATCATGTTAATCTGATATGTACCCAACTGAATTTCTACCAGGGTGCCTGCTCTTAAGATCATCTGTATTAACCTTCCATGATTAAATCTGGAATGTTGGTATTTCAGTGGGCTAGCCTGCATTACGCTAGTCCATTCTCATTGTGGGCAGCCTGTCTTCGCCCAGCCACAGCTACTGGCTTTGAAGATTGAGCTCAGCCCTCAAAAGCCAGGAATGAAGGTTCCTGACCTTCAAAGATTCTGAATGGGGCCTTTTGGGGACATATCCACTTGCAGTAGTAGTTCCTAGTGCACTGTTGAACACACACACACCCCACACACGAGTATACTGGTGCAGTGGCTGTGTGGTTTCCTCACAGTCTGCTGTTCCTGATTACCAACAATGGTCTGTTTGTAGACCACTTTGTGGCAGTTTATGTATAGTGATAGGATGCCTTCCCAGTCTTAGTGTTCTGTCCAGTACTGACCAAGTGTTTCATGGGGCGGTGGCTGTGCCCTGTCCCCCGCCACCCTTTCCTCCCATTTCCCAGCTGCTCTACCCCTGTGGTTGGGGGTCTCCACAACATGAGGAACTCCATTAAGGCGTCGCGGCATTAGTAAGGTTGAGAACTGCTGCCCTAGAGGAAGACAGGCCCCTGGACCTTTCTGTGAACTAGGGGCCTGAGATTGTGATCCATGTGAAAAGGGACCTGAGATCGCCTTGACAGTGTGCTTTCTCTTAAAACCATTTTCTTCCAGGAGCAGGCTTTGTACAACATACTTGACTGGATTGGGAGGAAGATTCTAACTTTGTATCTCTTTGTATTAACTTGTGCACTGAACCTTTAGAGGTCAGTGGTTAGGTCCCCAGGGAGTGTGGAGAGGCTTATTTAGCAGATAAATGGTTTTCTCAAAATGAGGAAAGACAGGATGAATGCATAAAAGTACTTTCTTTGAACTGGGTCGCCGGGGCCTGTTCATCATTCGATGAAGTGTAACAAATAATCAAATTTACAGAAAAAGGAACTTTATTACCAGTCAAGTTCAGGACATGCTTCACAATGTTTGTGCAATTTGCTGTGAGTCATGAAGACTTTTTAGTTCCCCAAGATGTAGGGACACTTCAGTAATGAGCTGTCAATTATGCCAGAAAGAAATATGCAATGAAATATTTTAATTTGAGCAGAAATATTCCAGCCTTGCATAATATGATCAATGCTCCTGATGTTGTGCCCTTTTTGACATTTTAAAAGTCTTTCATTTAGAAATAAAATAATTGAAGGATTGAAAGGAAATATTGTTGACTTCCCTGTATCAGGTTTTCTTCTCTTCAAGTATTTTGTTGCTATGCAGAAAAGTGTATATTTCACTTCAGTAGCAGCTTTAATACTGTATGCTTTATCATTGGAGGTTTTTTAATCTTGATACAGTCTTGCATTGTGTAACTATAGCTTGGTTTCCCCAGAGTGCCATGTAGTGCAACTGCGTTTTGCAAATCATTGCAGCCTTGCAGAAAAAAACTAGATGTAAGGAGGTTCTGGGAACCACAGAGGCCCAGTCTAGCAGTGTGGGTCAACAGCGTTATGGAGGCGAGGCCCAGACAATGAGTTAGCACCCCTGCACCCACTCTAGAAGTGTGGTAGCTATGCTGTGAAGTAAGATCCACAATAGAAGTGTACCTTGATTGCACCCTGGAAGCCAGAGTCTCATTGGGGAACATTTCTGAGGTTGTATCAAGCACTGGAAGACACATTTTACCCAGGGTGTAAAAAGTAAATTAGGAAAAACTATATTTCAGGTACATTGCCACACATTTGAATGACACATTTCCTGTAGTCTATGTTTCTCTTCTTGCCTTCCCTTGCTGTCCCCCCCCCCCCCCCTGTTCTTGATTAACCAAAAAGTCAGCTGCCCCAAAGAATCCTTTGGTGGCTGTGCTGCCTTTTGATTCATCTCCCGTCTTATCTCTCGATTTGCACAGCAGTTATCTTCAGCACCTAAATTAATTTCACTGCCTCAGTGGAAGAGTGTATGGCGTTACAAAGCATACTCATTGTCTCAAAAGATTGCTGTTTCTCATCAAAAGATGAGAAATTAATTTCAGTATTTTGGTGTTGAATGGTATTAACCTATAAGACCTCACTGTATTTTTTTTTGTATGTGTAACACAGATTGAATACAGGGCTACTATGGAAATCTGAATATTGGTCAGAATTATTCCTTTGTGAGTTTTAGATTTGCTACTTAAAATTATTCTGTTCACAGCTTTGTGGGGAAATCTTCTTGACCTGTCCTGAACAAATTAACTTATAGTGTTAAATATCTTTTTCTGAGTTTAATGGATGAACACAAGTTTGAACTCCTAAAAGTATTGCAGTATACATGAAAACATCCCCCTCTGCATTAGCTGCATCTAGGAGGCCTATCTGCTTCTCCAGTTTTTGTTTCAGCAGTTAGAATGTAGCAAAAACACTGATTACTGGTGCTTGTGTGAGGATTTTTTCATTCATTGTAGAAAAGAATTAGCTCACTGATATTTTTCCTGCAGAGAATCTCATCAAAGGCAGATGAAGGTGCTTTGATCAGAGCTTGTTGACACTGAACACTTTCTGTCTTCACGGTATTTCTCAGATTTGGTAAACCACTTGGCCACCTTAGCATTTAGTTTAAAGGACTTTCAAATTTCTTGTGCTCCTAATATAACCCCAGATTGTTGGAGTTTCAGTTAATTGCCCTGTACAATTGTTGCAGCAGCTCTTAAGTCTGCTTAGGTGAAACGGAGTCTTGAAGAAAGAGAGATTCTAGGCAGGTTCTTTGATAAGCATTTAGCCCCTGCGCGGTACTTTCAAATGAAATAACATTTTACCTATCATATGTCAGTAGTGGCAGTAGATATACATAGTTCCATTCTGCACTTCTTCCCTAGCAACTGTGTTACTTGCAAGAGTCTCTCTGCTGATCTTAGTTTATGGGGATGGGTGAATTAGCCATTTGTTGCTTTTGTTTGGCAGCAGCTTCCATTACCAAGAATTTCAGGACAATAGGCGAATTCCAGCCCTTAAGACAACAGTGGAGGCTGGTGGCATTTCAGCCGGTGGTACAGATTGTCTGCTGCTTGCAGGAGCAGCTGTCATCAGTGTGCCGAGCCAAAGCTTGGCTGTTATTGAACCTTGTAAAAACCGCACCCCTGACATCTCTGGGATAACCAGGTAGAGGTGGGAAGGGGAAGAGTGCCAGGGAAACTGCAGAAGAACTCACCTACTCCTCACCCCTCATTCTCTGCTGGTATTTCACAGATGCATATAATGTCATTCCATAGAGGCCAATAGAGGTTGTGTATTTCTATCCTTTATGGGGTCCAGTAGCAGCTGGATTTTAATTTGGCACAAGCCTAGTCATTAGTGGGGTGCCTTTATTACTGTCTTTCTGTCAGAAATTTTGCCATTGAAATGAAACTCAATCCACATTTAAACATTCTGCTGAGGATCAGGAGTTTGATGGGTAGAGGTTAAATTGTGTCCCTGCTTTCAAGTGTGGATATGTTCCCTCCCCCTAAAAGAGGGTTTGGTTTTTACTGCAAAACGACTACAGGTCAGTTGGCTTCTCTCTTTTTGTTTTGCTGAGATCTGCTTATGCACACTGAAATTAAGGCTTGAAATTCCTGTTTGAACATACCCTCAGAGGCCGACAGCATTGGTGTTGATGTCATGACCGCTTGCTTCCTCTCAGCTACAGCTGATCTCTGTAGGAACAAGGAGGTTTTGAAAAAAATCAAAAGGGCATGGTTCAGATATAGTCCCAGTGTGTAAGATTGTATCAGAAAACACAATAGGAAAAGTACCGGTTTGGTCTTCCGACTGGTCAGACTCACATCTCGTAGTCACGAGATTTGATTCTGCACTCTTCCATGAAACTAGCTGGGTGACCTTGGGATAGTCACAGCTCCCTTTCTGAGCTCTCGCAGCCCCACCTACGTTACAGGTTGTCTGTTGTAGGAAGAAGAACAGGAAGCTTTGTCAGCTGCTTGAGTCCCCTTAAATGGGTGAGAAAAGTGGGGTATAAAAGCCAGCTTTTCTGCTCTTCTACCTCGGCAGCAGTGGAAGGTTTGAATAGATGCAAGAAGGGACAACGGGAAAAGGCTGTCTCTATCTCTTATGTCTGTTGGAGATCAGTGCTTGTGCTCCAGGACACTTCCTGAGCCAGTAGAAAGAGACTGTATATTTATTTACCAGATAATGCACTTTAATACTAATTTTATTTCCTAGTCCTTGTTTAAGAATAGAGCCACTGCACAGGGTGTGAGAGAGTGTCTGTTTCAGTGTAGCAACAGCTGAACATAATGTCAGTCAGAGCCGATAAGGTTCTTCTTTTGCAAATGCTCTGCCGCTCAAACTTTTTGGAGATCTATACCTTTTGTTTTCAAGAAGGTTTTTTTTTTAATTTTTTGGTCTCGATAAAAATTCTCTACTGTTTTAAAAAGACCAGGAAACAGACACAGTTTGCACAATTTTTCATCCTATTATTGAAGGGGAAATGGAAATCCCTTGTCGTTAAACTTAAGTAGCCAATATTTTGAGGAAAGGAGGGTGTTTAACCATGTAGTGTTTACTCCTCTGTGCTCTAATTAGCAGAGAAGTTTATAGCTATGCAGGAATGTACAGCTGGCAGAATTCCTGAATTTCCTTTTTACAGATCCTTTCCCAGACATTTTCAGGAATTGGTTAAAATAAGTCAAAAAGTGTTTCTCATAAGGCAACAGAAAGCACACTGCTACAAATATATAGGAGAGTCCCTGACCCTGATCAGCATTGTTAAAAGTACTTAATAAACTGAAATAAAGATCATTGAACTCTAATTTTTGTGATACTTTTCTGCAGGTATGCAGTTCCTGGTAATTTGTATTGGAAGAAACATGTCAGAATATAGTGATACAAATTATAAATATTTCAGTTTTTCATGTTGGTTAAAATTTTTGATAATTTACATATAATTGGTTTAGGTGTTCAATATGGTGCTAGCTGTACGGCTGATTTGCTGTCATGTGTGTCTTACTACTGTTTCTAATGTGCTTAGGATTTGAAATGATCCATTTCAAAAATAAAGTTATTTTACTTTTCTTTTTTATAGAACAAATTCTGTACAATATAAAACAGGAGTACAAACGCATGCAGAAGAGGAGACACTTAGAAAACTTTCAGCAAACAGACCCTTGTTGTTCTACTGATGCACAGTCGCAAGCATTTCTTCTTACTGGACCAGCTCTGCCAGGTGACTATTTAGAATAACTATACAACAGTATGTGCATCCAGATAAAATTCATCATTGTTAGGTTTATTGGGTGTTTCATAAGATTCTGTGGCTGCAGTTTCATAGGTGGGGAAGTGAAGAGAAATATGTTCATATATATGTATGGATATGTATATTTCTACCCTCCCTTTACCCAAAAGTCTCAGAATATGTCACAATAAAATCATAAAAACAGATAAAATAGCAAAAAAACTGATAATGCCTGTGTGAGAGGGCCTGTTGTTTTCTCAGCTACAAGGCAAGGGTAAAGTGTTGCACCTTTATCCTAGTGGGAGCAAATAAATCTTGTCCAGATGTTCTCCGTGAGAGTTACAGAGAATATACTTCTAAAATTGCCACTTAATTTGCAGTGTGGATGTCCTTTCTGAAGGAACGTTAAAATTCTGAGTGTAAAACGAAAATGCCAGCAGATTGAATTCAGTATAATCTCACATAGCCCAAGGGTTACGTTCCCAGAAAAAGTTGCATTCTATGAAAATGTGGAGTGGGGGGCCATTAAAATTAATGATGATCTAAGGGATAATGGAACCTCCCAAGGGCGATTGGCTTGGCAAGGAGCGGAGGATAGCTATTGCCAAAAGGGGCAGGTAGCCTGGAGGTATTTCACCTTTTATAAAAGCAGCAAGAGCACAAAGAGGAAATCGGAAGAGGAGAAGGCATTTGTGATCCAGGAAAGGCAGAGGTACCCAGATGTGGAGCTCATGTGCAAGCTCTTGGCACTGATGGATAAAAACATGAGGATGTGAGGGTTGACTTGTATGATGCCTGTTCCTTACAGGATCTTTACACTTCATATAAAATGCTTTCTCATCCAGCTGTTTCTTCTAGCTCCTGGCTTGTGCTGTGGAGCAATCACATCTGAGTCAGCTGCACCTTTTGGCAAATATCCTCTTTCACCTCTTTGCAGTGTGAGTCTGCCTCTTCCTTTTCAGTACCACAAATCACCACTTCCTCCACTTGTGCTTCACTTTAGAATCTATTTTGTTATGCGGCTTGAAAAGCTGGGGAATAAATCTGAACACTTATAAGTGCTGCTCTGTACTGTGATGAAAAACTAGGATGGGACCTTGATATGTACCTATCTAAAATTTGGTGTACAGAAGGAGTTGCATATTAAATAGACATTGCAACTTTAAGTACAACTAACTCACTGGATTATGGCAGGAGTATGGATTATGACTAAACTAGATTGAAGATGTTCCAGAGGTGCATCAAAATTGTTCATAGCATCATTAACCCAGGGTGCTTGGAGGGACTTCAGAGCCCCCCTCCATGATGCAAAATGCTATTTGCATGAGGAGTGACTTTGAGGCTGCTCCTTGATCCAGGCCCTTCCTGTGGCAAACTTGCTGTATTCATTTACGAAATGATTGATTTGAGCCATATGGCCTTGACTACAGTAGTCAGTATTTCCGCCTCCTTGCTGAAGCCGATTGAGGTCATGAGATCAACCTGCTTTGGTGAAGGCACCTTCCTGAGTTGCCTCTTGCCAGCAAAATGGACACCAGCCCATGGCCAAAACTCAGCTTCTCAAAATGTGTGCAAGTTTTGTATTATGTAATTTAGAAATTACTTACGTAATAAGTAATTCAGAAAATCTTTATTTTTCTTGAAAAATGTTTATATAGGTACTTCGTCTGCAGCATCATCGCCACTGAAAAAAGAACAGCCCCTCTTTACTCTCAGACAAGTTGGAATGATATGTGAACGCTTGCTCAAAGAACGTGAAGAGAAAATCCGTGAAGAGTATGAAGAAATTTTGACCACAAAACTTGCAGGTATGCTTAAAGTATAGGAAATCTGTGGCCATGATATTGCATCAGTAATAAACTCTTAAGTATTTGTCTCCCAGGTAGCATTGGAGCTATCCAAAATTCCAAGGAACTATTTTGGGGACCTCAGGGTGAGGAGTAATTTCGAAGTATAAATAATAAATTTATTACATGTGTTGGGAATCTGTAAGTTGGCTACTTTTAGACCTAAAATTTCCCAACAATTGATTATTTTGGTTAATGTTTGAGAGTTGGAATCTAATAACATCTTGATAAACACAGTCACTAACAAAACCAGGTATTGTTTCTTCACCATGAACTTGAGTGAGGAAAAGTAGCTCAGCCCAGCTGCATGTGTCATAAAATGGTTGTGATCTTCTCTGAACCACATGGATGTGCATAAAATTTTACCCTGGCTGTGGTTTCTGTTTTAAGTGTGTGTCAAGAGGTTGACCAATCATCCTCATATTTTAAGTATCCTCTTAAATATGATGCTTGTGCATGAACAGTGAAAATGAACAGGTGCTGCTGCCACTTTGGAGGTGTTAAAAATCCCAAGATACTGAGTCACAATTCTGACAAAAGCCTTGAAGACATATATGTTATAGTGCATTCAAAAGGAGCGCTTATACAGTGCTCCCTGGTAGAGTATCTGCTTTTGCACATATAAGACCACAGGTCCTGACTGCATTCCCAGAAGGTAATGACAAGTCATTCTTATATTGTCGATCAGAAGAGTGCATTGTGGTCCCTGTGTAGTTTAAAGGGAAGATCGCCTTTCTTTTGTTCTGTGTTCCCTAGGTAATTCTGCTCCTCTGTAGCCTCACATTCACTTTTTTGCTTACAGAACAGTATGACGCGTTTGTGAAGTTCACGCATGACCAGATCATGCGACGATATGGAGAACAGCCTGCAAGTTGTAAGTATTTGATGTGGCTGTGACAAGTGAGCATGCCTCGGGGAGTTGCAAGGCCAAGCGATGGAAATGGTTTCCTCGCTTTCTGCCAGTATTAGCATTTTGTGGGAGGAGGCCTGGTTAAGGAAACCTCGAGCTGTGTGCTGTGGCAATGTCGTTAATGAGCATTTAGCCTTCCCTTCTGCCAGCTGTTATCCTTGACTTTATTCTCTTATCTTTTCAGATGTTTCATGAATCATGTTTTCTGCATATGTGGGCAGCCCTGAAACCCTGTTTTATTGTTGCAAGCTGTCCTTTAAAGACTTGCAGCAACGCCATATTTCCCCCTTCCCCCTCTGTATACACTGGTTATTTCAAGCTTTTGTCAGTGGCAACCACTCTTAATGCAGCAACTGGTTTTGGAGTGCTCCCTGATGTCAGTACCACCTGGATGTGGACCTTTGCTACCTGTTAATACCAGTGGTCTCATTTGCTGTATCATTACAATTTGGCTTATGTTAATAAGTTTGAAAAGGATTAAAGCTGGTGTACCAGAACTCTCCCCTTCACTGGTTGTGTAAATAAAAGTGTAGAATGACACTTCTGACTGAAGTTAGTGTGGTTTTCCTAACTGTGCACTGCAAAGCTGTATTCACAGTTAAATTAGAATGTAATTCCTGGACAACTTTAAGCAAAATAGCCCACAGGACTGCCTGTGAAATAGTGAAGGAGGGCATTTCTGTATTCCATGACTTTTTGGGGGGGTTGAGAATGGGTTTATATAATTTCTCATTTTTGTAGGTTTTATTTATTCTATCTGTCTTTAACAAATGTTTATTGCTGCAATTTTTCAGTGTATCATTGTTTTACTGCCCTTGTAGTACTGGAATTTAGTTGAAAGAATAAAACATTTACTTCTAACTTGTGTGTGTTAATATGGGTGGGATTTTTGCCACTTTCCCATCGATTGATACATTGTGAAACTTGCCTTGAAACAGTTGCTAGTTCTGATGGCTCAGTACAAAGAGTGTCAACCTTTTAAGAGTTTTAGAAAGGTGTGTGTGTTTGCTCATTCACGTTAGCCAGTCTAACTGCAGATGGAGACTTTGATGTAATTGACCAGAAGGTGATGAGTTTAATTTGTTGGTGATGCTTAGAGCCTCATATGTGAAGCATAAACAATACCTCACTAACGGTTGAAGTTTGAATTAACTTAGGAGAAACTTTTCCCAATGCCGAAGCCATGCAAGAAACTGTTCCCCCAAGTATCTACAGCAATAACCTGAATTGCATAAAATAGTCATGTTAAGATTCAACTGATATAACCCTTAAAATTTCCCTTCTTGTAAATGTAACATATCAATATGTGGGTGGGTCTGTCTGTTTAGAAATAAATATTGTCCATACATATGTGGTTGCTTAACTTTAGTCTAATCAATTATTACATATATATCTTTTCAAGGAACGAACCTTGTTTTTGATGCTGATAGCATTGATATGCTTGCTTCACACTTGGCCCCATAGTTTGCAATAGGTGAACATCTGGGCAGATGCATTTGCACTTGCAGGAGGCGTTTATAGCCTAGAAATGCTCCCCCCGGCAGCCCAGATGTTAACCTATTACAAACTAACCGTTATGGTTAGTGCACCACATGGAAACCAACCCTTTTCAATCCTGACCAATTACTTACCTGTCCCATCCATGTCATGACCCCTCGCACCTTTTCTGGTGTGAGGGGTCATCTGAGGTACCGCGCAGAGCATCATCGTTGCCATAGTGACAGGTTCAGTGCAGTCGTGCTAACAAAATGGCAGCACCCTGCCAGGGCCAGACATACCACTAGATAGAGGTAAGTGTCCGGGTCCATGGTGGGTAGGCTACCATATACTAGCACGCCCTAGGGCGAATGCTAGTACACGTTAGTCTATCATGCACTCTTCCGGTCCCAGCGGACAGGAAGGCAAGTGCAGAAATGCCCCAGCATAGGTGATTCATGTTTCTAAATGGCCGTGTTTCAAATATTATTGCTCAGTTGTTTAGAAAGTCTTTTTCAACTTGCTTCAGGCTTGGGGTATTATACTTCTACATCTCCCTCTTTGCATCACTACTGTGCAGAACACTTCATTTTGAACAATATTTTTCTTTTAATCAAGGCCTCTGCTTGCTTTTTGCTCCACTTCATTGGGTTTTCATAACAGTGGTATAAACTAAAAGGGCAATCATGTGTTTCGTAAAGTGAAAGGTTGCTATTCTGACACAAAAATACTTTTTTAGCTTTTGCAGTCAGCAGACAAAATAGTAAATCAAACTGGTCCCACCAAGCAGTAAATCTTTAGTTCATATTTGTGAGTTATCAGTACGCCTGATTTTTGCTATAGAGTATGGGTGTACGTCCTTGCAAGCAAAACAAGTTTAATATTGTGCTCAGATTGCAGAAAATCTTTCTACAGTAAAACAAACAGTAGGGATATCCCCAAAATTGTTACAGAATATGAAATCCATTTTAAGCAGAAACCAAAAGTGTTGCTTCAGCTGGGAAACAGATTAAATCATTGGTAACAGAGAAAACACTTGGCACACTTGGCTTATCTTAAGCAAAATGCAAGACAATGAAGTTCTTGAAGTTCTTCACTGTACCGCACTTGACAGGCCTGCCAGCTCACTGACTGGAACATACCCTTTAAAGTCTAAAGCCATGTACACTACCTTATCAACAATTAGAGGTCAAAAACACTTGCATTTTGGGGGAGCTGCTAAAAATGTGGCATGCCTTATGAGCTGCTATAAAACAAAACCCTGAAGATACCCAAACTGTGACATCCTTAGCCCTATGACTCTCTCTTCACATGCTCAAAGCCCCCAGGTTGTAATTTTAGAGGACCTGAGCATATGAGCATGCCTCCATAGTGCTCTTAAAGGTCAAATACTTGAGACACGATCTGGAAACCTCAGTGGCCTCCAGTCCATTTTAGTAGTTTGTTGGCTGCATTTTGCTTTTCGTGCCAATGTGACTTTGAAAAGCCCTGTGGAATGTCTGTAGCTGCACCAGTAAGGCTTTAGCTGTCTCGGACCACGTAAATTGTAAAACTGTCAGGTACAGTTTTATTCTAAATCTGCTTCCATAGCATTTAATTTCTCAAATGCAGAAGCTGTTAAGCTGCAGCTGCTTTAAGGTCTCTTGCCAAAGAAACTTGCTTAAAGAGCAGCTGATGCAACACAGAAAAATGCTAACCAAAATAATTTGACACAATAAACCAGTATTTAAAAAATAGAGACACAGCCTTTTGGAACCAATGCATTAGAAAGCCTAGCCCAGATCTGTTCTATCTTTGCTAAGTAAAGCTGGTGTCACTTTTGACGGTTTTGTCGATTGAAAATATGATAAATAGTAATTTATTCAAGACATTCTGTAGGGAATACACATGGAAGGACCTTATTAGCACCAATATACTCCAAACCCAGTAAAGTGTATCTTATAATTGGGCTACGGCTTCAGCTTATTTATTCTTCTGTAAAACTTTTCTATCTCCCTTTACAATGAAAATCTTTGTAGTAACTTCTAACAGCTAAGAAACGTAAACATGACTACTGTACACAGATATAAAACAATATCAACTACAAGATGGGTGGATAAGTCTTTTGTCTGTCCAACATTTGCCATTTGGTTTGGCATGCCCTGCCACAAAATACGAACATTACTTCTTCCCCTTCTAGTTGTGACAGAAAGGAACTCAAGCCATTTACACACACTGTACTTTATTACCAGTGTTTATTACAGTTGGAAAATGGCATTTCTAACAGTGGTATCACAGTACAGAACACTGCTGTTTAAAAGACACCTTCCTTTGCCTTCCCAGCAAAATCCACCTCAGCAGCTGCCCCAGGTCAGCCTTGCCACATGATCAGTTTTCTGCTTGGTAGGCTTTATGAATCCCAAGAGTTCCAGTTCTGAGACTGCTCTGATGAAGCGAGCACTTGGAATGACCAGTCAAGGAACAGCACATTCATCAGGGTAATAATGCACAAATGGCTTAATATACATTTTTTTCGCCTTGACAATTTACTAGTGGATCACTTGACACATTTACAATTGTTATCTAGAACAACCATTACCCTACAGCATGGACACTCTGAACTTAATGTACTCTGGCTTAGATGTCCACATGAAACGGTACCTCACTACCTCATCTCTGAGATCAGAGTGAATATAAGAACATAAAAGGAGCCCTGCTGGATCAGGCCTCAGCCCACCTAATTAAGCATCCTGCCTCACTCAGTGGCACACCAGTTGCTTGCTTATGGGCATCACAATTAGAGACAAGGGCAAACCTGCTCCCGAATCCCAGCAAATGTCCCTAGAAGCATCCTGCTTGTCCTGCCAGCCTGAAAGACGTACTTAGGCATTCGTTCTAGTAGCCATTGGTACATCTGTCATCCATAAATTTGTCTAACCTTTTTTTAAAGCTATCTAGGCTGGTAGTTGTTACCACCTATTCTGGCAGCAAATTCCATAAACTAGTGAAGAAATACTTCCCTCATTATCCTCAAGAATTTTTACAGAGGCCTTCGCACTTCTTTTTCTGTATGGATGGCCTTAAGAGTGAAATTCAACTCTAGCATCTCTAAGAAGGTAGGCAGCCAAGGTTCTTCCAAAGAATTCCCCATAAAAGACACGGAAGTAACACAGCAATCCTAACCTCACCTTCTTGGAAGTAAGCACATCTACATTATTGATAAAGCAAGCCTAATCATGGTAAAGAATGGATACAAGTACAATGTTCTACGTGTCCATACCATGCAGTATTGCAACAGATGTTTTCTCAAATGATTTATATAATTTAACCAGAATTTTTTCAATGTGTTCAGTGGAACTTTTTACAAGATGAAAATGCACTGCATTGCTATCTATATCAACTTTAACGCTTGCTCTTGGATAAACTTAGGTTTACATATTCAATATGCTAGTACGATGACAAGATTTAACAACTCTTCTGTCAAATTAATGCACTATTGTTTGGTTTTAAGATGCAGTCCATTTTGATAAAACTGGGACAGGCTTTAATTTATCTGGTAGAAAAGCACCCTAGTTTATGTGTTTGAAGAAAGCTGTGAAATGCTTTATTGGACCTCTTTATTACATTATTTTTTAACAAGGAAGTCGTTATCGATACTTAAGTCAGAAGTGAAGCAGAAAAGGATACTGGATAACATCATCTATTTGGTCTTTGCCTGTGGAATCTGCATTTCCAGCTCCTAACACAACAGTCGAAAAGGCCTAAGATAAAAAAATATCACATTAAAAATAGTTTTCCCAAACATGATTTTAAAAAAGCATATTCAGAAAGTTACTAGTGCCTAGGAATGCCAAATCAGCAACCTATGCAAGAAGAGATGCCTCAGTGAAAAACAGCTGTTTTATCTTGCCTAAGTCAAAGTATTGTTCATTAGGATGAAGACACAAGCAGCTACAACCCTGAGTTATGAGTGGAAATTAGTTGAGATAGTTGGAAAACGAATGGTTAAAATACTTTAGCTCTTTGATCTCAGCAGTTTTTTTAAAAAGCACTGGAGCACATAGCTGAGATTCAACAAAAATATTAAATAGAGGGGAGATGGTAGTCAACTAGTTCTGGTTACAATCACTAATTACTCATGCAGACATTTTCCCTGCACCCCCTGGAATGGCCCAAAATTTTCCCCACTCCTTAGTGTGGTTGTTTTTTGAATGGAGCAGTTTTACTGTATTTTTAATCCTTGTTTTCTTTTTTCCCCACTTTTTCCCCCGAATAGATGTTCTTCTAGGAAAGCTTTTATTGTTTTTTGCACTCGTCTTTTCCTGTGAACCCCTAAGGCCTATGGGCAATGGGATGGAATATAAATCAAATAAACAAAGGAAGCAACAAAGCCCTGCAAAAGCAAACTGTTATTTCCTTCCTTATTCTTTTTTTTAAAAAAAAATAGGAATACGGACATAGCATTTTTAGTTTTTGTATTCCACTCAGACTAGCACCCAGTAGTACAGAAGAGGTCAATATATTTTGACTTGCTTACCTCTAACCAGTCAACAAGGTTAATTAATCTGCCACACTCCAAATGAAGCTTGTATGCTATGCAAATGTCAGGAGCTGCATTAGAAATGGATCCCACATCACTTTTCAAGGCTTCATTCTAATATACAAATATAAAAACGAGAAAGCCGCTATGCACTTGCGTTTCATTTATGCTAATTATGCCATCATCCCAGATAGGCTGTTTAGATTAAGTCATTTTCCAGCTTTTTAGCATGCAAATATTTCAGGAAACCTACTCCCTGCTCTTAAAGCATTTGGTGAAAGTAAGCCGATTAAACCCCACTCCTTTGTCTTCGCGCTTTGCTTTCATTAAAACAGCACAGATCGTAACTGCTAGATAAACTGGCTCCCTCACTCAGCCCTCACTGGATTTATTTATTTTGTCAACACAGTTGGCACCCTTTAGCAAGGCAAGGGGGAAAATATGGAAAAAACAAATGACTGTGCTTAGGAAGAAACTTTTTGATGTCTTTATACAGAGACTGCTTAATGATACTGTTTTTGTATCCCTTTCCTATACAACAGACTGTGAACCAAGAACTAGAATGGGAGGTGGAATTACTATTTGCAATTACTTCCTTATAGGGATATGCAGGTTTTCAGTGGCATGTAAATCCACTGCCAGCATGCTGCTGATTCTGCCACATATGTGGAAAGATGCTAGGATAAGGATAATAAAGTACAATGCACATTTCAGGACTTGAAGACAGTACTTATCTCTGAGGTTGCCTCTACTAAGAGATGGATTGCATTTCCAAAAGATAACATACCCTCATCACTAAATCACACATTACTTATTTTCTGCCTGCATCTCATTTTGTAGTTGGAGATATTTATCAAAGGAACTTTCATTCTAGCTTTATAATTTATAAAAGAACAGATGGTGCTGAACTCCTACTATGAAAAATTTCTTTGCTTTGAGACACGATTAAATACTAGTGCAACAACTGAGATGGCCTGTTGAAGATACCAAAAGTACTTGCCCGAAGTGCAGAAGAAATTCATCAGAAACCTTTCAAGCCTAGAACTTGGCTCTTTATCAAATGTAATGAAAACTGAATTAAGCTTATTCTTCCATAAAATAAGATAAACGGTAAGAAGAAAAAATAAATAAAAAGAAGGCACAGTTAGCCTTACTTTTTACAATGTAGCTGTTGTTGATTTATACTCTCCCTCCTTGATTCAATGCAGTAAATATAATTCAGCTGTACATAAAAATAGAAGCTATCCACCTGCTGGTGTCCCCAGCTCTGAATGCAAATGTGTAGATAGTTTGATTAAAGGGTTCATTAACTTGTAACAAAGGCAACAGGGAGAGATGGCAGTTTGGGCCCTGTTTATATTTACACTATTTCCAAGTGCCCCAAAAGGCAAAAACATTTCTTCTGACAAAGAGCTGAATAATTCTAGCCTGCTGCCTACAATTGTGGTTTTTTTCACTGCTCAACATTTCCAGACTGGCATAGGTAAGAATGTCAAGGCATAAACTCAACAAAGGATTGACAGGGAGAGTGTATTTAAAGGGGCAAGCTTGTGAGATTCCAGGCATCCTCTGTTCCACTGTCTGTTTAGCATCAACTGAGCATAAGATCAGAGGCTCTGCCATGGCAGAGAGCTCTCCTACCAGCAACTATGCTCTTAATGTACACAGCTTGCAAAACATGAAATCTTGTAAAATAAAAATCACAGCGGGTCATCACTCTTAAATTACTCAATTCAAAAGTCACAAAAAATAATTGAACAGGCTGTCAGGCACGTCCGGCCACAGTGGTCCATGCATTAATAAGCCCAGAACTGCACTGTTGAAGCATACTCCATGCAGGACTGTCCTGAAGGTTGACTAAGGAGCTTAGGCTGTACTGGCTGCTGATCCGCTAGCAAGCCACAATGAAGGTTCTGATAGTAAGTTAATAAAGTCTTGAATGCCTTTGGGCAAGATTATCAGAAAAGCTTAGCTACCTCCAGCGCGTCCCTTCTGGCTCATCTACTTTCTAAATAAAAAAAGCCCAAATTGTTTCAGCTTTTCCTCTCAGGAGAATTCCTCTAGTATCCTGCTGACCATTTTACTTCCTCTCTTTTCTAAATCCCACTATATCAGTGGTTCTCAACCTGGGGGTCGGGACCCCTTTGGGGGTCAAACTACCCTTTCAGAGGGGTCGCAACGAGTCTCCCACCGCCCTTCCCTCCCACCTCCCAGCTGCTCCGCCCCCGTGGTTGGGGGTCTCCACAACGTGAGGAACTCCATTAAGGGGTCGCGGCATTAGGAAGGTTGAGAACCACTGCACTATATCCTATTTGAGGTGTGGTTACCAAAAGTGTATGTCATATACTAGGAATGGTTTACCAGTTATTTGCCTAAGAGTACTATAATGCAGGCAGTGCTCTTTTGAATGCAATTTTTATGATTTGTTTAATGAAATGTGAAATACATCTATCGTATACGTAATTAAAATCTAAGTGTTTAAAATATTAAAAGGAGGAACAAGTATCTAAAAATGCACTTTGTGGCAAAGAGTTGCTAAATTGAACCACCACCACAGTTTTCTTGCTGTCACATGGATATCAACCATTCCATAATTTGCAGGCGTCCAGTACCATGAGTCAAAGATCCTTTGAACCACATTTCAAATGGCGAGATGCCCCAAGTCTTAAAAACATAAGATCAATGAACAAAAACTGCTTTCTTAAACACAAACTGCTCTGAAGAAAGGCAAAAAAGTAGGCTTACTGCAAAGTTCACGTTTGTTACCTTCAGGTAGAAATACGGATCATTAAGAGCAGTGTGAAGAGCCACACGGGGGGCCGCATTCAGATGTTCACGGAGGGTATTGGCTTCCCTGAAATACATCACCTCATTCAGTGTCTGCATCTCTGCAGGTGCAAGGAAAGTTCTGAAAATCACCAAATTAATAGAATATATTAAAATCAATCTGGTAATTTTCTTCTCAAAACTCTGTTCCTATTCTAGCTGACTATACACAAATCCAAAGCCAAACAACATTAATCAAACTCTGATTACTTAACAAAGCGGCACAGAAAAAAAGTAGCTCAACCAAACCTCTATAGTTACTGCTGCTTCAAATCACTAGTGCTTACTACATTTCCTGCCGCTTAGCCCCTGTGCAACTTCAATTTATTTGCCCTTGAACCACTTCATTCTACCACTGTTCTATTTTGCTAATTACAATCTCTTTTCTGATGTGATTCTGATACATTTTCAAGTTCAGTTTAGCAAATATCTATCCATTCCTCCTAAGCAAGGCATAAGACAAATGGATTTCTTAAAATTGTACTTTCACCAGGAATAATATTTCACCTGATCCTATAATTACTGATTTAACTAATGCATACGTAAACATAGTTAAGATACAATCTTTGCTAAATTAGGAATGAGGTAGGGGTGTGTATTAGTTATGCACTTTGGTTTGGTTAGCCTTCCTCCAAAACACTGTTGTTCTGATCCCTAGGAATGGACTGTGCCCCAGCAAAGAGAAGGCTTGGGATGAGCGACCCTTTTACCCTGATATCAAGCCAAGGGCGGACTTTACTTTGTTCCCTAGGTCAGCCACTGGAGCAGAACAACGCAGAGGTTGGGAGGAGGTATCCTGGCAAACTGCACTTGTACTCATACATACATTCTCTGTACATGCATTCTTGAACGTAGGGGTCTCAAACTGTCACCTGCTAGATGATGGACCACAGCCTCCATGGCAGACACACCAGAGCACTTCAGAAGGGAGCGCTTCCAAAAGTATATAGCTGCTTGCCACCTGCCTCTTAAATGTTGCAAAAACGCCACATTAGGCCTTCAGGTGGCATGGAGATCAGAGCACATCATGAAACACTGGCTTGATATCCTGGTTTATAAAAATCATTTAAGCCGATGTTTTCCTGGGGAACCGTGGTTTTGAAAAGTCTCAAGAATGAAACAAGGAAGAAGCACATGCATACATGGTTCATTCTCGATTATAGCCATTATGCATTCAATAATGCTGCAGAACAAACAAATTCACTATTCAACAAGTGTGGGATAGAGATTTAACTCAATATTGCTACCACCCAGTTCGGCAGGGTTCAGTGCTAAAAACCCTGTAACAGTGAAATAAGCATGGCAATACAGTGGTACCTTGACATACAAGTGCCCTGACATACAAGTGTTTTGAGATACAAGCCGCCGAGCGAGTGATATTTTGCTTTGAGATGAGAGCAAGATTTGAGATACGAGTGTGTAAATACAGTACAGTACATAACAAAACAACTGAGGTGGTGTTTTGGGAGCTGGAATGGATTAATGGGAAAATTGCTTTGAGATACAAGTGATTTGACATAAGAGCAAGGTTACGGAACGAATTAAACTCGTATGTCAAGGTACCACTGTACTTCAATATTGCTGCGCTGCCAGTATTTCTTGCTATTGCCAGATGACAGGTTTAGTTGCCAGACTGGACAATGCCAGGCCAGGCCAACTCCCAAAGAGGTGTATATCAAAGAGGTGTACACATGCTGAATGCACTTGCCCAGAAGCATCATCATCAAGTACAGGCCAGAAAGTTTTATCACAGGACTATCCACAGCATTGACACACTGGTTTGATTTCTGCAAGGTTCTGATGAATACTGAATCCTGTTGACTGCAGGGTGAGATTTAGTGCTAGGCAACAACATCAGAAAGAAAGCAACACTAACCTCACAAGGCCATCTATGAAATCAACCACTTCGAAACGGAGAACTTCAAATTTTGTTAGTTTCTTATGCCTTCTTGACTCCTTCATCTCCAACAAGGTCTAAGGGGTGGGGGTGGGGGGGGTGAGCAACATTAATTAAAGAAGAGCTTGTCAATAAAAAAGTTTATCTTCACAGGTAAAATGGCTTGATCTGATGGCCAAATCGCACTGTTGCCTTTGCAACTAACTGGTAACAGTTATAGAAAATGCAATTATCAGACTATCTTTAACATAAGAGGAGCCCTGCTGGACCAGGCTATAGCCCATCTAGTCCAGCATCCTGTCTCACACAGTAGCCCACCAATTGCAAATGGCCTTTAGAGGCATCCTGCCTGTCTCCCCAGCCTGGAGGATCTACCTAGACATTCATTCTAGTAGCCACTGATACACCTGTCATCCATGAATTTGTCTAACCCTTCCTTAAAGCTGTCTTGGCCGGCTGCTATTACCACCTCTTTTGGCCCCAAATTACATAGACTAATAACCCTCTGGGTGAAGAAATACTCCCCCTTATATTAAAAAAGAATCCCAAAAACTTTATAGAATGCCCCTTGGTTCTTTATCTTTTCTATATCATACATGATTTTATACACTTCAATCAGATCCCCTCTTAAATGCTGTCTTTTAAGGCTGAAAGAGGCCTAGACCCTGCAGTCTGATTTTGTAAGGGAGATGTTCCAGCCCCTTAATCATTTTGGTTGTCCTTTCCCAGTTCCATAATATCTTTTTTGAGATCTGGTGACCAGAATTGTACACAATATTCTAAATGTGGCCTCACCATAAATTTATAAAGAAGCAAAATGACACTTGCTGACTTGTTTTCTACTCCCTTCCTAATTATTCCTAGCACTGAATTAGTTTTTTTTTTTGTCCCTTTCACTGGGCTGACACCTCATTGAACTGGCCACCAGAACCCCAAGATCCCCTTCCTGGCGTGTCACAGAAAGCTCAGCCCCCATCAGTTTATAGACAAAATTGGGATTCTTTGCCTCGATGTGCATTACTTTGCAGTTATTAAGATTAAAAACACACTTGCGGAAGGAAGAGGATGTAATGAAAATAAGAAATGAAATAACAAATTATTTTGATTTGAATGATAATGGGAATATGTTGTAAGATATAATATGGGCTGCTTTTAAAGCAGCCATGAGAGAAATATGTATCAATATAGAAACAGGGATAAAGAAAAAGTTAAGGGAGATCCAGGAAAGATTAAGAAAGCAAATAGATACAATTTATAAAGAATATTTAACAACTGGAGCTGTACGATACAAAAAGGAATGGATCAAATTAAATAAGGAATTAGGGAAGATAGAGGGTAATATAGCAGAGAAAAAGTTTCTGTATATAAAAAATCAGAATTATGCAGAGGACATCCAAAGTATTAAGGGACTGATCAAGCAGTTGAGGAAGGCATGGGAGAAAAGATATGTTAGAAGAATTAAGAATGGAGACATGTTTGCTGTGGACAATAATAAAATTGCTGAAACATTTAGACCATTTTATGTTAAGCTATATGGTGGTAATAAAATAGAACCAATGGATTGGAAAATAGGTAAAAAAAATTGCACGAGAGCAAAAAATAAAATTAAATGAAACAATAATGGCAGAGGAGATAAGAAGAGTAACTGGCTGCCTAAAAGCAGAAAAGACACCGGGACCAGACAGGTTTTCAGCCATCTTTTATAAGAAAGACCCTCGGGTATGGGGCAGCATATAAATGTAAATATAAAATATAAATAAAAAATAAATTTAAGGACCTCGTAATTCCTAAGTTACAAAAAGTATTTAATGAAGTTTTGAGTAGACAGAAAGTACTTGATTCATGGAATATATATTTAAAGTCAGGGGGACCCTGAATCAGCTGATTCATACAGGCCTATTACTCTATCTAAACAGAATTATAAAATTTTAATGTGAATATTATCAAAAAGGATGGAAGACATTTTGCCAACAGTAATTGGAATGGA
The DNA here is from genome assembly GCA_023333525.1 of Aspidoscelis tigris stejnegeri. Lineage (NCBI taxonomy): Eukaryota > Metazoa > Chordata > Lepidosauria > Squamata > Teiidae > Aspidoscelis > Aspidoscelis tigris. Next base: position 103,276,764 of record JALMGA010000001.1, read on the forward strand.
TCACTATGGCTTTATAAAAGGTAGATACATTGGAGATCCAATAAGAAATATAATAAATGCAATGTACAATGCAAGGAAGATGAGGAGAAAGTTAGGATTACTTAAGCTGGATGTTTAGAAAGCTTTTGATACCATTAATCACAAATACAGGAAGTAAGCAGCTTGACCTGGTTGATAGTTTTAGTAAAACTATAGAAGTTTATCGTGACTCACAAGCAATAGTATTTGTCAATGGAGTATTATCAGATGAATTACACATAAAACAAGGAACCAAACAAAGCTGTCCGTTATCCCCAGCATTATTTATATTAGCAATAGAACCATTAGCAATTTAAATTCGGTAATGATATAAGATGGGATGGATATAAGATTAAAAATGAGGAGTTAAAATTGAATCTCTTTGCAGATGATGCTATAGTGGTCTCTGAACATCCAGAATTAATGGTGAAGAATATTATGGAAAAAAACAAGCACTTTGAAAGAATTTCACAGTTAAAAATAAATAAGAGAAATCAAAAATAATGTTAATGAATACACCTTCAAATGAACAAAGAAGAATTAGACAATCAACAGATTTAAAAATGGGAATTAAAATAAGACATTGGGAGTATATTTAACAAAGAATTTGAATAAATTGGGACTAGCTAATTATAACTTAGTATGGAAAAAAGTGATGAATCAAATTAAAGATTGGGGGGGAAAAGAACTATTTAAGCATTTTTGCAAAAGATTAGAGCTTTAAAAACAATGATTCTAAGTAAATTTCTGTACCTATTTCAGGTGTTACCAGAGATGATAAATGGAAAGAAATTAAAGAAATGGGACACATTATTGATAAATTGGGTATTTAACAAGAAATCTCGTATATGCTAGGATGGAACCAGAGCTTCCTAAATGTTGACACCTTAGTTGGCCTCAAACCACATAACTCTTCTAGCTCCCAAAGTATCAAATTTTAATACCAGTTTAATCTCCAGAATTTCTAGAGTTTGAGACTGGGAAAAATCTTAGACTGAAAAGCTGCTTGTAGTTACTGAAGACAATGCCAAAATAGAACAGGTCAATTAATTATACAGAGCACAACAAATGGAGAGGAAAACTGAAATCCTACTGCCATGATTAATCAGATCATATATCATCTGGAAGTTCAGACAACTTATATTCTGGCAATATTTGTCACTGTAGAGAACAAATAAAGAGGAGTAACATTAGCATTGGAGCACTCACACTGAAATCTCTCTCTTCCAAGCCACTTATATATTAAATTTATCCAAACAACTATGATTTTTCTTAGTCAATGTTTGTTCCTACAGGTGTCTAACCTTTTGAAGGTGATAAAGATCTGTCTTCTTTTGTAGTTCTTTCACTGAGGATATTGATTGGCCTTCATCATTAGCTTCTGCAATCATAATAAAAACAGGGGTCAAATTCAATCACAAACGCTTTTGGATTAAGTTGGCTAACAACACTTGTCCCACAAGAGAAAGAAAATGCAGGAAAGACAGAAAATAGATTGTCTTTCAGAAACTTGCAAGACCATTCAGTACCAGCAACTGCTGGCCCTAAATACAGCCAAACAGGACAAACATAGGAATGTATTAAGGATCAGATAAAAGACAGAAAGGGTGTTAAAATGCTGTGTATCACTTTATCCATGTGGAACAGTTTCAGAAACACAGCTGTTGCCTTCTACAGAGCATTTATTTATTTTTGAAACAGCACACACAGAGACTTTGTCCAGCTGGGAAATCTGAAAATACAGAGAGGCTTATTTATTTATTTAAAATGCAAATAATATATATTTCTAACTCCTTCAAGCATCAAATCTTTACAGAATTAAAGGTAGAAAAATAAGAACAAGACACAGATCTTAATCTTTTTTTGAGAGTATTCATCTGCTTCTATTGCTGACATGAATAATTCCCTTTTTTGACAAATTTCTCATTTTTGGAGTTCTGGTTGCAAATATTTAAGGCAAGACCCATGAGTCCTTAATACATCATTGTTAGTAGAGTTAAACTTCCTGTTCCCAACTGCCTCTTTCATGCAGTCTTCCCATAAAGCATACTTCTTCATACAAATTAAAAAATAAAAGACAGACATCAAGGCATCTATAAGCCCTCTAACAAAAGGCATTTTTCACCTAGCCCAGCTTACTTCTGATTTCCAAACTAGCAACTTGTAAATGGGAGAGTTTGCAGGTGAAGAACTGACAAGTAAGGGAAGGCTTACACAGTCTTGCTCCACTGTTAATTATCATTACTTGTCAAATTAGCCTAATGATGAAACACAAATCCAGGAATCTCAAGTACGTTGCATCAGGGATTACCCATAGAGTTCCTTCAGATACACCAAAGAATACTTCATGCTGAAAAATACATCCTTATTGGAAGCCTTGAAATGATTTCAAATGTCCTGACAAAACACAAGACTCCTTGTATGGCAACGAGGCTCCTACAGTTTCTGACAAAACAGTTTGCTTCTCTTGATTCTTCTCCGAGCATATCATCAGTGCCCACTATACACTTACCTGCTTTTGTTTCCAGTCACATGGTTCCTTGCAAAGGCAAGACAAATTTGAATGACACTGTCAATTGAAAGACTTGAGTCACTCCTCAAGTATTCCTTTGAATCAGACTCTCTTGCTGCCAGAGCCTCTGTCAATGCCTCCCTGTTCCCTGGACAAACAATATCTTCTTGGATTCAGGCATGTCTAAGAAGTCTAAACAAAACCTCAAGGAACTGACTCCATCCCTCTCAAATCCTCCTTTCTTTCCTCTCCAGTGGTCCATAGGTTCCCTTCTTGAAGGATGTGCCATTTAAGCCCCTTAGGGAAATTTTCCTAGGTAAAACTACTCTTATTAAAAATGATTATTCTTACAGCTATCATGTCAGAATGCAGGGTATCTGATCTGACAGCCTTCTCCATGGCTGAACTACTCTACATTCAGCTTCCTTAGGTTAGTCACCTCCTTTAGACTTAAGGGGTATGCACCCTTTCACAGGACTCAAGAAATTCTTTGCCATCCCTCTGTAACAAAGCTAGGCATAAACTAGAGAAGAAATAGCATCATCTCAATGTAAAATGGGCAGTTAAGGTCCATTTAATGACTAGGGCTGTTAAGAAAATCCCTAGCTCTTTGTGAACTTCAACCCATCTCCATCCAGACTGGGTATGAAGGCTTTGATGAAAGAGATTGCTTCTTAGGTGAAGACATGCATCGTTTTGGCTTATCAAGTAAAGAAGGCAAGTCTGCAGGCTATATCCTAGCACAGTGGTTGGCAAACTCGTTAGTCAACAGAGCCAAATATCAACAATACGATGACAAATTTCTTTTAAGAGCCAAATTTTTTAAAACTTAAACTATATAGGTAGGTACATTGTTATTAACTTAATTAGGGTACTCCTAAGCTGGAAGAGCCACACTCAAGGGGCCAAAGAGCCACATGTGGCTCTTAAGCCATGGTTTGCTGACCTCTGTCCTAGCACATTCCACAAGATCAGCATCCATCTCCACTGCCTTGATAAGGGATGCTTCCATTTAAGAAATTTGTCAAGCTTGGAAATCAGCCTCCAACTTTTCCTGACATTTTTCAGTGGGTACATTTTACACATGGCTTCTTCTCCCACTCACCAGACAGGAAGCATTAGTATGCACCTTTCATGCCAATGTTTCTCTTATTGATCATTTTGGAAGTGTCTCAGAAGACACTGGTCCCATCCTAGCTGGCCACTCATTTTTCTTTTAGGCATTCCCGGTCAATAACTGGGGAGTGTGGTATGCAGTGTTTCTATAGAGGCAAATAGTACCAAATTTGTACCAATTTCTTCTGAAGCATTTCCATATTACATAAATAGCAACATTTTATTAAATCCACTTGTTGATTGTGCATTTGTATTTCAGTCCTATGCATAGTCTGACCTTTTAAGTTGTGTGTGCTGAATAAATTGTTATCAGATGGACATTAATGCACCACTTATAATACAAACTAACAATTCAGTGTATTAAATACATATATTTTAGATTGCTGAAAACACCATATTTTGTAATATTTTCAGAAATGAACTTTGTAGTCATATAATTTGATCTCAAGAAATCCTAAGTAATTTAGCTCATGCAAAACAACTGAATTTTCCTGGCTAATTATCTTTTTTTTAAGGCCATTCTTTATAACAGTGTTCAAAATATTGAGAAAACTTCCTAACTTGATTTGTCTTATGTAAGAGAATGGTGATAGAGGTTGAATATAAATTTTGGCAAACTTAGCAAATACCTTCAAGATTTCTGAACTGTCTCAGGTACTCCTCTAATTTCTCTGGAGCATCTCCCAGATGTTTTGTAGGAGAGGTTGTAATAATTTCCACACATTTTTCAAGCCTGTTTACTAATTCATCTTTAGCCAACATTCTGAAAAGGAATAGAGACCAAAGAAATTCAGAATCTGGAAGAAATTCAGAAAAAAGAACCAAAGTGTTTTTTTTTAAGTTTTCACATATACTTCAGAGACTTATATTTTTCAAGCCATCATTTTGTTGTCTAATGTGAGTAAAAACTAATCTTGTTTATAGATATGCCTGAGAATTGTAACCTATGCTGTATTTTCACTGTATTTTGGAGATCTTACCTGAATTATTTCAAAATTATCAATTCAAAGTTTCAGAGTAACCAGTCAATATCATCAGAATCACAAATGAAAAAATTGTGCTTTAATGGGCATTTTTCAGATTATTTCCTTTCCCAAAATTTCATTAAATACTATTCCTGAGGATGCCTTCCCTTTCAGGGATCATCAGGCAAATACACAGGGCAGGGTGGCATTCCCATTAGATGGGAAGACTATCCACACAGCAAGTATAACCTGTTAATTGTTTGTTCTGATCTGATTTTTTACAGTGATATGAATGGGAAGGTGGTGATGAGTGATAAGGGGATTAGAGTTCTTTTCTGGAACCTGACAAGTAAAGATTCTGATTCTCAATTCAGTAATGAAACTGAACAAATAGATAATGTGAGCAAAAGTCACTGGCTCTCATCCTAACCTACCTTATGAGGATAAAATGAGGTGGGACAGTGCTATCCTGGGGGACATGAAAGAAATAGCAATATATCAGGGTAAGAAATAAATAAAGACATAATCTGGATTTAAAACTTTCTGCAAAGATCGCAAACATTTCAGGAGCAAGCAACATATTAACTGGACATACTACAGCTATGTTTCACAAAATCTATGTCTCGTTGCAATCATAGGCACAGTTTGTGAATTCATACCATCAGGCAGAAGAGGCAGGCAATAGCATGACTGAAAGTTTTGGATTGACCCACACAAACTATTACCGTATGTAGAAATTATACATGTAGAACCTAACAGGTCAGTGATGTGCATAGACCTATACCAGAATACTGAGACCTGAACCAAATGGTGCCAAAGACCATTTTCAACAATGGGCTCTGTGTCTAGGTCATGCTCCCACTCCAGTAAATACAAGCATGTACTATAATGAACAGCCTCCACCTCCTAGGACCAATGACCACAAATCTTCAACTATGCTTGTTTTTACGCCACAGTCTAATCCTGTTAGCTAGCTGCAGGAAAGTGACATTTAATCTGTAAAGGATTTTTGCCTTGGGCAAGAACATCTGTCAGATTGGCATAATAATATTAGCAGCCTGTATCTTAAGATTTGGAGGGGAGGCCCTCCTGGTTGTCCCACCACCTTCAGCGACTAGGTGGGTGGACACCCAGGAGAGGGCCTTCTCAGTAGTGGCCCCCAGGCTATAGATTGGTCTCCCCTTGGAGGTGTGTCAGGCCCCTTCTCTGTTTGTGCACCTCTTCACTCAGGCCTTTGGTTAAATGTTGCTTATTTTAACCAATTTTGCATTGTTTTTATCATGTTGTTTTTTAAACGGTGTATTGGTTATTATTGTTTTGATATAGTTTTTGATATGTTCGATTTTAAAGGCTGTTACCCACCCGGAGACCCTCGGGTATAGGGCGGGATATAAATATAAATAAATAAATATCCAAATGGAATATTTGACTGAATTAAGGCAACCTGTTTATGTGACCTGGACATCTTGAATGTTAACAGTCTTCCTTGTGCCCACTTAAACAGCCCACTTTGTCCCATCCCAGGGTAGGATTTGAAGTATTTAAGGCAACAATCTCTGTTCAAAATCCTCCTCAATCTTGGATGGTCTGTGATCCACTTCTTCACTGCTATGTCTCTGGCTCACTCTGGAGTCCCCTATATGTCTTTGGCTTCTCCGAAATCTTTATCTTTGGGATTCATCACATCAAATCAATTTCATCTGCTGTGTGTTTGGGTTCCATAGAGCTTCAAGCTTGCTACTTGAATTGTTCAAGGTGGCTTGATATTTTGGTAAACCATTGCCACCAAGAGACAAGAGCTAACTCACACCCAAGCAGATACACAGATGTGCTTGATGTCTTTTAAGGTTGAACCGTGGGGGTAAACAAGATCGATTAGCATATTGAGTTCTAGGACCCTATAATTTGCTTTGCCACTACTAGAAGGCAAGGAATTAGCCTGAGTGCTAATGATTCTGCCTTTCTCATAACCCTGTCTTTCCAAGCACTGTAATTCTCAGTAGCTTTTACATTTTCGGTAAAGAAATGTACTAAGATCAGCCAATTGTCTTCTCTCCCTTGGGAACAGCCCCAAACCATTATCAGTAAAACCAAATTCATAGTCTTAAAGATTTTGCATATAAATGGAAACATTTCCTTTCAATTTTATTTGTATACTGTCTTTCCAAATAGAAAATTCACTCAAGGCAATTTACAGCAAGCAGAAAATATATAGCAGAAAATATTATATCAAAACATTATAATAGAAAACATGTTATAAAATCCCACGTCATACAAGATAATACACTACAAACTAACGCAAAACCTTAAATAGTATAGAACAAAGGTTAAATGACAGAAGAAATGGAGCAACCGATGCCAAAAGCAGCCCTCTTTTGTGGCCTCTGGTTTAGCCGAAGCTAGGTGGAGTCCAGTGGCAACTGACAAAAAGGCCCCAGTCCTAAAAAGAAGCAGCTCCCCCAGGGTAACAGTATCCAGTCAAACAGGAGAGGCACCCAGAGGAAAGGGTGGTCTAGGCTGCCACTACTAGCTCACCCTCTGGAGTGACAGCAGAGTTCGTCCCTAGCAGAGCTTCCTCAGCTTAAGCCACAATCAGCCCTCTGGACTACAGAGCTATTCCTGCTTCTACCACAGTGGTTCTCAACCTGGGGGTCGGGACCCCTTTGGGGGTCGAACTACCCTTTCAGAGGGGTCGCGACGAGTCTCCCACCGCCCTTTCCTCCCACCTCCCAGCTGCCCCACCCCCGTAGTTGGGGAGCTCCACAACATGAGGAACTCCATTAAGGGGTCGTGGCATTAGGAAGGTTGAGAACCACTGTTCTACCGCATCAACTACAACATACAACACATATTAATAAAAAGGGAGAAGTTGATACAAATTATTGCAGATAATAACTGGTATCAAATTTTAGGGATAATAAGTTATGAACAGAGGGAAGAGATTAAACAAGTTTATTATAGGACTAATGAACCTATTAAAAAGGAGTTTGAGTGGCTTAAAAGATACCAGTGGGACGATTTACAGAAAGTTAGTAGGGGATGTTGAAGGTTCAGATACTTAATGCATGGAGACACGAATTATAAATCATTAAAAAGGACATTATACAGGAAGTTAAGAGAAATAGAGGATGATGAAATTTTGAATAAATACTATTGTACACAGCACAACTGGCCAATATGAAAGTAAATATTATATCCAGAAGTTGGCATGGATGCAATAAAAAAGGAGTATATTTGTATCTATCTGGGAGTATGAAAAAGTACAGGAATTTTGCAAATTAATCTGGAAGGAGATAGCTAAGATAACTGAAATATTTAGTTTGAGGACACACAGGTGGTGGTTAATGGGAGGATGGAAAGATGAAACAGTACAGACACTGGACTGCTGGTATTATTATATAGGGGAACAATTAGGTTTTCTCTCAGGACAACAGAAGATGTATGATTTTATTGGGCAGAATATATATAAAGTCCTATATAAATAAAAGGAAGGAAGGAAGGAAGGAAGGACGGAAAATTACGTGTTGGAACTGTGGAAAGGGACTGGAACAAAGTAATGAATTATGGAACTCAGGGGAACGGAGGTAATGAACTCAAGCATATGAGTTTACTGAATTGCATAGGTAGAGGACTAAAATTGTATGTATACAATGTGTTTTGTTGAATATAAAGAAACACAACTTGCTTTCAAAACAAAACAACACATGCATATATAACATAAATATTATTTAGATTGATAACATTTCCACCATATGGTCCCAGGATGAGCAATAAGATAAAATTAAAACAGATGAAAGCCATAAGAACTTGATTTGCAATTAAGAAAACGTGAACTACAATAGGTGCTAATCTTGCTGAATTTTCCACTCCTGCTTGAAACATATTTGTGTACTTCAGCATTACTTGGACTGTGAATGACAGCGTTATAGCAATTTTATTCTGCTTTTATTATTTATTTGTTAAGAAATTTTTTAGTTTATTACTTTGTGAACTTCTGATTAGCTTTTTAAAAAGTGTAATATAATTTAAGTTAATTAAATCAATATACACAGAAAAAAGAGAGTTTGCATGTTTCTACTGAAAAAGGAACTGTTGCCCACAGTACTCCTCCAGATATGTCTGCAAAGGCTAGGAACTAGGTAAAAGAGCTATCAAGCCTGTTTCTGCAGGGGCCCCATAGACCCCTTAAGAACTCTATTAGCATTGATTTCGTATGCATTTGCTGTGTTCTTTCCACACTGCAGGCTCCATTATGATCCCATTGGGAATGTGCTGTCTGCATGAGCATCATCAAGTTCCCGATCTAATGGGGTCTTCAGGTCCCATAATTCAGATTAGCAATAGACTCTTTTAGAGGTCTGCAATCCATTCCTGCACCCAGAAGACAGGATTTCAGAGTGTGCATCTGAACACATGCCGGGCCAATGGGGTACAGGGACGGGCCTATGTAGCCACTACATTCCCTGTACACAGATGAGTTACGCAACTGGTTCCTGGCAGCCATCTCCCTTCCACACCTGCTGTAAACAGAAGTCACTCTTCAATGACAGTTGTGAAGGTCAATCATGCCACGCTGCGGCCAGCACTTTCTGCATGGACCCATTCCAGGCCTTAGGATGGGTGCTACAGCGTTTGCATGGCAGCCCTGTTCAGTACCCATTGCCATCGGGTGCTATATGCCCCGTGCAGATGTATGAGGTCTTCATTTAGATCTGGAACTACAAGGAATGGATTTCCCAAGGACCGGATTCCAAAGATCCAGATTTACTTAGTCCGGATTAACGATGGTAAGAGCGACGGAAACGGCCCAAGTCAACCTGACTTGCTTCATAACACTGCTTATACCACAGAACAGGAAAGCAAGCTATGCTCACTGCCCAAAAAGCCCTCAGAAAAAGATGTGCCAGGAAGCAAGAATAAGTTGTTCTCAAAGTGCTAGGGTACAAAAAAAGTTGGTTTTTTATTTTTGCTGGCAACCTACCATAAATGATAGAAATTTAAATTAAAAACATTCATTTCATTTACAAGGTGGAAAATGCTACAAAAAAGAACAGTTACAAAACAGCTTCCAGTTTGGCCAGATTTTTAAGAGCTTCAAGTTCTTCTTGAATAGCCAACGCAGGCATTTTACACAGCTAAACTACAAGAAGGAAATAGAGAGTCGGCTACCTCACCAGCTGCAAAGCTGACTCGTATTCTTCCATTTCCCATACTTTCTTCTCTAGGCATGTACAGTATAATTCCGTGATCTGCAAGAGGGCAAATAATTATTTTACAGATATTTTTTGGTTCAGAAGAAAGAAAACGATACTATTACTAGACTGGTTCCTTGAACACTGCATGTACTTGGGACTTATATACTTCAGTAAGGGGCAACTTAATGCTAACACTTTCATATTTATCGCATGGGTAGAGGGAAGTGCTTGAAGCCTGGAAGCCAGACTATAAAGAAAAGCAGTTAAGCTGAAGACAATGAATAAAAATATGGGCATTCATTATTAAATTAGTTACAATGCCTTCTGAGACATATGGTTTTTATTATTTAATGATTAAGGGATGTGGCAAACTGGATCCATACAAATGTGATTAAGGGTGAACTAGGATGTTTCTAGGGTGTTCTCGCAGATTGAACCCCACTTAAAGTTTGTGAGTTCAGTCTGACAGTATCCAAACTAGGGAGGAAAATTCTGCTAATGGTTTGTTTGGTTCAATCCTCTTGCTCCACAGCCTTTCCTACACCATGTCCTCGGCCTCCCCCTCTTGGTCAGTTTGGCCTAGTGATTATGGAGTCAGACTCTTATCTGGAAATACTAGGTGTGATTCCGCACTCGTCCATGAAACCAGCTGGGTGACCTTGTGTTAGTCACAGCTCTTTTTCTGAGCTCTCACAGCCCCACCTACCTCACAGGGTGTCTGTTGTGGGGGGAATAGAAAGTTTTGTCAGTCACTTAAGAGTCCCCTTAAATGGGTGAGAAAAGCAAGCCAACTCTTCTCCTTTTCTTCCACGGTGTGCCCAGACTTCTGCTATAGCATCCCCAACTTCACCCCACTGCATCTATGGGCTTCTTACCTGTACCTTCATCCTGATGCCTCATCTTCCTGCTGACTGCACAATTCTTACAAAAGTCAGTTGATCAACTGAACCACCCAGACCTCTTTGACATTTTGGAGTAGAGGTCTATGGGTCCTCCCAATAGGCCAAGTGGGCTTCTATCTCCTCAAAGATCTCAAATATGACTATTCATTTTTAAGACCTTCTGGGAAATAGAAGGACATGTAATTCTTCTTCCCAAATCCTTCTAGAAGGCAAAATGCCTCCATTTCTTAGAAGGCCTCAAATATACAGTAAATTGCTTTCAAGATTTTCCAAAAAAGTGAAGGTTCATGTGGCCTGTCAAGAGGACTCCTAGTTCATAGGTGAAGAAGGCTTGTTTGCAAGAATTGCATACTCTGCAGGAAGATGAGGCATGAAGGAAGAAGGTTCAGGTAAAGAACCTGTGAGCACAATTGGGAGAAGCTGAGGCCATGATGGAAGAGGGCCAGGGACACGACTAGGGGAGGCCATGGCTGCAAATGGGTTCATAAACCTATTTGTTTCCATTTGGGGTGAACTGTTTGCCCCGATAGTATGAACTGGAACAACACTTTTTAGTTAGCACACATCCCTATTACTAACACTATAACCAAGATACTATTTACATTATTCATTTCTAAATGGGATTCCAAGGAACTAAATTATGCTAATATTGGATAGGGTTCAACCTTAATGTGGAATAGCATTCTATGAACTAGATAATACTGCTGTCAACAAGTGTTCGTATGTGAGAGAGGGATTTTCCCTGGTTTTCTTGCAATATCAGAGGATGGAGGAGACTCTGTTGAACACCATGTAAGGTATTCAGTCAGGAGTATCTGCTTCATATAACAAAAGTCCAGATTCAACTCGAGAAACACATCCTTCTCTTTATGGAAAATATGGTCTAGATCCAACCCAAACTATATTGCACTGTAACAGTCATACACAAACATAAACCGAGCAAACACTTTTTGTTTTTAAAATAATCTAGTAGTGCCTGGCGCTATTACAGACAGAGTGAAGTGGTAACTTCTCACAAGGCAAAAATATTAAACAGAAATAGATACATACTTGTTTGCCCAGAGGGTACTTTGGGAGAGAAGATATGAAAACATGAAGACACTGCAGAATTGGGAAATAGTTTTCATGGTAAGTATGTAGGTCTATCAGCAATGCCTGTGTAGTTTCCTAAAATAATAAAATAGCCATAGTTTAATATATTGTCAACAACAAATTTATTTGTATACTGACCTTCAAAGAAAATTGTTCAAGGTGGATTATAACAGAAGGAAACATTATGCAAAACACCCCAATTAATACTGTACATTATGAAATAGAGCAGAAAATTTAAAAATGCACAGGAAATGACAAAATACAATGTTCATTCTATGTAAAACACACACACACACACACACACAGTGAATAGGACCTGTGGCCTACAACTCATGCCCTTGGAAGGCAATTCATTAATATATGCTATTACTATTATTATCGGCATAAAACAACAGTAACACACAGCAAACAAGATATTTATGCTGGTTTTGGTAATTGCTATCTCTTGTCGGGGCCCTCCCCAAGCGCCTAGGACTGAGTGATGTATCAGCGAATGATATGAGCAGATCCCAGCAAAGTGGCTTTTTGTAGCTTGCAGATGGATATTTTATTGATGCCAATGCGTTTCAAGTGCCCACTAAGATCTTTCGGCACTACCCCCAGTGTGCCAAGAACCAATGGGACCACCTTTGCTGGTTTATGCCAGAGTTGCTGCAGTTCTATTTTCAGGTCTTCATAGCTGGTAAGTTTTTCTGTTTTTCATCAATTCTGCCATCACCTGGAATAGCAATGTCAATGGCAAACACTTTGTCTTTCTCCACGATTGTGATGTCTGGTGTGTTATGTTCCAGTGTTCAATCAGTCTGAAGTCCCACAGTAGTTTGGCTTGTTGGTTTTAGACCACTTTTTCTGGTTTATGTTCCCACTAGTTCTTTGCCACTGGCAGATGGTAGTTCTGGCATAAGTTCCAGTGTATCATTTGCACCACTACGTTGTGCCTCTGTTTATAGTCTGTCCGCGTGATCTTTTTGCAGCAGCTCAGAATGTGGTCGGCCATTTCATCTGCTTCTTTACAGTCTGCACTTTAGGTCTTCCACTGATTTTTCAATTCTAGCTTTGATGGCCAGAAGCCATGAAGTTGATCACTACCAGTGGATGTCCAGTTCTTGACTTTTTCACTCTGTTATTTCCAGCTGTTGCATCTTGTTCTTGGAAAATGTCTTCTCAAAATCCTTTATCCATCCAGCATCTTTGTTGTAGGCTTTCAGTTTGCCAGAGATCTTTCCAGAACTTTGTTGTTGTATCTTTCTCTGGTGTTTCCACTTTCATGTTTGCTTGCTGATTCAAGCTCTGATAGAATTGCCCCTGGTTGGATTGAAACATTTGATTTTGCCTGGATTGGATAATCCTGGCCTCGTATCTTTCAGTTTTTCTGGCTGTCACTGTTATTTGCTATTTCACAATTTCTAAATCTTCATCAATTTTCCTTGTGTTCAGCCAGTAATTCTTGGTCAACTATGCTTTGATCTTTTGGTTTTTCAATTTCTGCTCCTTCATGTTTTTTCAGGTTGCTTGCATCAAATCTCAGAGATTTTATTTTAAGTTCCAGTCAAACTTTCCTCTTTGGTTTTCCAGTTGATTTTCCTATGGGTTTTGGTTGTATTAACCCCAGGTCTTCAGATACTGTGACTGCTGTGCCGTAGGTGAGCCGGTTCATTTATTCTATTGATGTTATTTGGACAGTTACATGGGCAGTGTTGACATCCTTCATTAATGGAGCCAGCTGCTTTCTGGTGGCATTGTTATTGTTATTGTTATTAAGCAGTAGTAGTAGTAGTAGTAGTAGTAGTAGTAGTAGTAGTAGTAGTAGTAGTAGTAGTAGTACCGATTTTGAAGCTAATAAAGCAAGGGCACCTAATGCCCTCATGTGGTTCACCAAGAAACTTTTTCTGGGCCATGAAGACTCCAGTATTTTTATTGGTTTCACAGTATTATATCCTGCTCACTACTGAAAGGGAAATAAATAAAGCAGATCTACCACTTGGATCTAGCCCAAGGATATACTGTATATTCTGGCATATAAGACCACTTTTTAACCCAAGAAAATCTTCTCAAAAGTCAGGGGTTGTCTTATACACAGGCTGGCATCGTCTTATACGGCGAGCATATCCCAAACTGTGTATTTTAACTTGGGGGTGGGTCGTCTTATACACCGGAATATACGGTATTTTCTTCACAGGTAGGGATGTGCAAAACGCCATCTTGAATGCTTTCCAAACATCCGAGATGGCATTTTGCACATTCTTGTTTACATGTGGTTGTACATATACATGTGTAAGTGTTTTATGGCCACAAATATCATTGGCATGCTGGGCCTGGAGGACAGACAAAAGGAGAACACATTTTGTATCATAAACATCTGAAAACATTCACGTTTTTCTGTTTTGCAGCAAATGTTATCTATGTTCACAACAGAAATGAATGGCTCTGTGATCAAACTACAGTTAGCTATTTTTCCACTGCTTCCTGTACAATTCTTTGCAGGAAAAACGTAGACAGGCATTCATAGTTCACAAGCATTCTGTGGCAACAATATCTGTTCTCAAGATTACAGTCAGCCAGCAACTCCATAGCCTCTAACCAATATGTAATAAGAATGAAGAATGAAGATAAATACTGGCTAATATGGGCCTCTTTAATTAAAATGTTCTTCTTTAGTTAAAAAATAAAATGAAGAACAAAGAGCCATTAAAGGCCACATACTGGAAGATGGTGGGGAGTTAACCAATCTTTCAGCAGGGATAAAAGAGGAAAAAAGTAATTCGTGGATGCAAAAATTATCACACTAAAGAGATACTATTAATTCTGTCTTAATAGAAATATAAAATCAGAGCTTGTATCTTCCTGTCAAAACAGAACGTACTCTGGAGGTCTTCAGGCCCTTGGAGATTTAAGACGGACGTCCATTAATGTGTCAGTGGTCCTAAATTTAGAGGATATCTTCAACAGATAATTTCGTGCCTTCACGCTGCTGAGCTGATTTTGACAGTTTTTCTATTAAGTTAAATCTTTGCTATAACTTTGAAGTAAAATGTGACAATTCCCAATGAACGAAGATTTAATTGAGTTTTACAGAAGCCTTATCCAAGTTGGAAAAATGTAATACCAAATCATCAATGTTTTTCTGTATCTGCTTCTCTTACAGCAGATGAATGCTTTCTTGAAAATACACAGGCTTAAGGGAAAGTACCTTGAGAGCTGGAAACTGATCTATCCAGAAGTAATCAGACTGAATTTTAGCCTGTAATAGCCATTTATACTTTTATTCTTCAGTAGCCCAGTTCAATTTGCTAAGGCTCATAAATTCTCTCAGAACCTACATTGCAGTAATCCAAAACCTACTCAGAAGCAAACCTTATTAAATTCATTGATATCCACTTCGGAGTGAATAATCATGGTTGTGTGTTCTTTTGTGTTCAGTCCTAACTATGCCCCACCAAAATCTAAAGCCTATTCAGTGAGTGGGCTGGTGAACACATCATGCTAAAGTATGAATGAATCTTGCCTTGCATGCGCTTTCTGCGTCAGCTCAATGAGGCACTGCAATGCAAGGCTTAACATATCATTTACAGCTGGAACAGCAAATAAATCATAGCTTGTGCTAAAGAGAAAGAAACCCCATGAATGAATTTGCACAATGGGAGGGAGGAGGACAGCACATTTTCACATAGCACCAAACATTTTTATATAGCACGCCAACACTTTCCCTCTTTTAAAAAAACAACCCAACTTTTCCACCATGTCATTAAACTAAACTCTTCCATTTGGAGTCCTATTTAGTTTTTTTCAGACAGCATGACCACAATTCAAAACAGCAAGTATGCTGCAAAACTGCATTTTTAATAGGATTTTCTTACTTTTTCTTTTATACTATGGCTTGCATCTATATCTCTTCTCTTTGATCACAACTTTTGCATAGTTGTGGGACAGCCAGGAAGGCCTCAGCTCCAGATCTTAAGGCACGGGCAGGTCGGTATGGGAGAAGGCGTTCCTTCAGATATTTGGGGCCCAAGTCATTTAGGACCTTGTAAGTCAAAGTTAACACCCTGAATTGGGCTCGGTAGTGAATGGGCAGGCAATGCAACCCTTTTAATAACGGTGTGATGTGCATCTGACTGGCTGTTCCAGTTAGCAATCTAGCAGCTGCATTCTGCACTAGCTGCAACTTCCGAACCGTCTTCAAGGGCAGCCCCATGTAGAGTGCATTACAACAGTCCAGTAATGCTAGCTGTTAGAAGATACTGAGACACTTAGAGCCTTCTTGTAATGTTAATTTGCAGAGTTCTTTTTATCAGAAACAGCTTTCAAAATAATGTTTATTCTACTAAACATTATATTCTACTAAATTCCCACAGAGGTAATATTGTTAGTGCACAGTCTTACTAACAATTATTTCATTTGAAAACTTTGTGGCAAGAAAGAAAGAACATTACTTGAGACAATTTCTATATTTAGATGCCAGAAACTGGATAAATTGTACATCATTGTGACGATATATTAGCTAAATGAAGAATAGAACTTGCTTGTTGGGCTTAAGAGAAATGGAATGCAACGGACAGAAACACGGAATTCCTGGTTTGACATTTCCAAATGTGGACAGAAAGATTTCACTGAAAGAATAGGACCATGTTATTCCCAAAATGGTAAACTGACCCTGTTCTTACAAGAGGGGAAGTTCACATCATTCAAGATTCTAGATCTCTGGGAAGTCTTTGGCCCCATTAGAAACGAAGAGCCGATTAGAAACCTGATAGGAATGCGTTTGGTAGAGATCCTCTATATACTTTCCGCACACACAACAAGGACCTCACTGGGACCCCATTCTGAATGCATTGTCTGCACAAGCGCCATCAAAATCCGGATTTAATGGGGCCTTTGGGCCCTTAAAACTGGATCAACGCAAGACCCCTTTAATGGTGTCCTCAATCCAGTCTTCCGCCATGAAGATCGGATCAAAGAGCACACTTCCGCACATATATCAGAGCAATGGGGTCCTGGGATGTGCAGCGGGACAGCTCCGGTTCCACCCTGCAACACACACGCTACGTAGGCCCACATGTCCTTCATAGCGCTCTATGAAACTGAGCATAAGCTTCGTAGTGGCTATTGAGCACAAGCTTCTTAGAGGCTATGTAGGCAGCTACGAAGCTGTGTCCGCCTGATTGACAGCTATGTGGGCCAGTCACATTTCCTGCTGGACCTAATCGGAGCCTCAGGGTGCATACTATGGCATCTACACGGCAGCCCTGTTTAGCACCCATTGCCACTGGGTGCTTGATGGACCCTGCAGATGCATGGGGCCCTCACCATGATGCAGAACTTCAAGGACTGGATTCCACAAGGACTGGATACCAAAGATCCAGATCTTATTAATCTGGATTAAGAGAGGTACGTGCAAAAAGGCCTTTGAATATACAATTAAGTGCCAGGAGTACCTGGTGAGGTACGTCAAAAGAGAACTCCACCCCTATGCTATGCTGGGCTGCATTTTTTTTACACCAACTCTGTCACAAGTAGGCTATCTCCAGCAAACAAGCTCCCCTCCCAAAAACACTTCACTATGTATTTATTTTTTATTTGAATTTTTATCCTGCTCTATACCCCAATGTTTCAGGCAGTTTACAACATTAAAAGCCAAATATAAAACCAACATGTTAAAACCATACCAGTGCTTGAAAGTGTGATCTCCCTACAGTCAATTGTGGTGTGCATTTCAACTTCAGTAGCAAATCTACATGGTACATACAATGTCAGAGACGAGGCCTTTGGGCCATTCGCTCGCTTGCACTGTGATTAATACAAGAGCAAAGAATGCCTGAATACAGACTTTAATGTGTTATGGTGTTTTAAAATTACCTTACTATATTTTATTCTACTTTTTACCTTTAGATACTGATCATCTGTTAGTAGAACAGTTTGCTTATTTGATTCCTGACTTTCCACAAACCTGGAGAGAAAAGGAAAAAAAGGCAATTTCCAAAATGCAAAAAATAACACCAAGAGTTTTCAAAATATGTTTTCTTTGATTTTAATTATTATAATTATACTACTTTAAAACCTTAAGAAACTTGCCGTCTAGGCTTTTTGAGCTGATTCTCAACATGACTCGCTAAATTGTCCTTCTGACTGAACATTAGTGTTGCCTTCCTCTTGCCACCAGCTTTCAAATTGTTTCAACTAAAGTTCTTAACCTGGTATTTTATTGTTTTCTTTGATGTATTTATTTTAACACATCCTGAAACAACAGGCTATAGAACAGGGTAACAAAAATAAATAACGCTTGTTCCAAATGTTAACTGTGATAATGGAATGGAAGGAACAGTTTTAGCAATGTGAAGAATATTCTATCTAACCCACATTGCATATGAAATCCATTGTCACTGCCAGCAGAACCAACCCTTAAATGGTGCCCCATTTAGGGGACATCAGGGGTGTCAGACTGGCACCCAACTGAAGCCAAAGGATATGGAAGAATCTGCCAAAGTCTGTTTCCCACTCCACTCTGCTGTATCAGAAGGTTTCCACCATGTACAGCAGGAAATGAAACTGTTAGAACTCAATGATTTGTAAAAATATGAACTTGCTATTTGCAAAACTAAAATGTGATTTGAGAAAGGCCAAAACAGTTAACTGCAGTACAGGGGACCATAAAGAAGGAAAAGAAAGAGCAAAACCATCACTACAGAAAAGAATGGTTTACAGGTGAACAGCCTGACAAAGCTATTTTTCTCTTTTATGCGTCTATCAAAACAAATTGATTTTCAGTTTAAAATATAGTTTGTCTATTCTACACCGTAAACAGGTGCAGCAGAAATATAAAAGAACCCTTCCTTTATGCACTGAAAGACCAGCTAGAATTTGGCCATTTCTAGGAGACAAAATACTAAGGGGCAAAAGTTCTCACTGCACACTACACAGGCAGTCACAAAACCTTACATGAAATCCTACACAACTATATATTTTAGAAGTACAAAAGTCTGAATTTAGAAAAAGCTAAATTAAAAATGGGCTTGTGTGCAGTTGTTCATCATAGTTTTTCTTTTTCACCTCCTAAAAGATGGCAGCCGCCGAACATTTTCGCATTGAGTATGTGATAAAGAATTTACTCTCCTGCAGGCCTCTGGGAGTTCACAGCACAGAACACTGAGTGGATGGGAACAAAAATGCTCCAAAAGCGACAGCTGTAAAAGCAAGCAGCAGAATGATTTTTTCAAAGCCTTTCCAGATTTTCAGTACCTTCTCAAAACGAGTCAAATGTTGCTTACAAAAAACAAACATTTTTTACATTTTTATGTGAAATGTATACTGAATGCCACAAGCATTACGTTTTAAAATGGTTGCAAACTCTATTGCAGAATCATTTGCTTTGTTCAAAGGCAATTCAATAATCATTCGTTTTTTTAAAAATTGCTTTTTCATTCCTTTCCCGCTACCCTGTTAACTCGCACAACTGTTCACATTTATTTGCACCTCAGAACTAAAGATTTGCAACATGCAACGTGATGGATTAATTATTAGACCAGTGAATAAGCATATATGGAACTGACTAGAGACCACTGCATTATATTTAAATGAAGCTGTATGTTAGAGAACAGAAACATAGATGTATATTACGGCGTCATTTAATTTTGTTTAACCAATGCCCAACGGAGCGATTGATTTAAGTTTCCTAAATATTTTTGCACACATCTTCCACTGGGTAAGATTAATCAACAAACTCCCACATCTGAATTTTACTATCATGACAATGTCCAGTTCAACTAGTAACAGTATGTTATTTAACTGTGCTAGATGCAATGAGTCCACCACATACGATCTCTACTGTCCACAGCAGCTCTCTCATTTATTTAAGCATAGGAAACAATTATACATTTATTCAGCCATGCTCATCTGATCTGTAGCAGTTTGGGGGCTGTTATGCTGTGTTCCAGGTTTCTTCTGAGAACTTAAGTTTTTAGATATAGATGTGATATTCATCTTCACAGGATTTTGCTCTTGGAAGAGTCAAAAGCAACTGGATATTGCAGCTATAACCAAAAGCTTAGGTTCTCAGAAGAAACCTGGAACATGGCCTAACAGCCCCAAAACTACTTCATTTGAGACTGAATCCGGCCGTGAAAGCCTACCCATGACCACGCTGATCTGATAGAGAAGGGTCATTCGGATGAGTAGAGAACCCAGGGTGAGTGCAAAATGTTTCTTTTAAAAACTCTAGATTCAACAGGGAGGCAGGCGAAAGCACCTTGGAATTCATACTCTCATTAGAAGGTATTGCAGTGTAAAGTGGCCATGCAGAACGGACTCTCTTGGCAAGGCTTCCTTAGACCACACCAGCATCTGGAAGGGAGGTTCCTCCTAGAATACATGGAGGATGTAACTGCCCTTTGGTTTACATTCAGATGTGTTGTTTTGTAATGGTTAGTGAGGGCATTGATGACTATATACACAGAAGATGTCAGAGAGAAGGATTCCTCCCCTATACACCCCAGCTTTGAACTACAAGGCAATTTTCCTTTGTGCAGTAAATTCCAATTATAGTCTCTAACACAGAACTATAAAACCCTAAGCCAAACTTTTACCAACACTGTAACTTGCAAAACCACTGTTCTCATTACTGCTTACCTGAAAGCCCTTGATGAAATTATGAACAGAGAAATCATGATATAAAAATATGTTTATTAGCACTTGCAGAACTTTATCACTAAGTTTAAAGGGAAACTGGCTTGTCAGAAGTAGCTGAAATAGAGAACATATTAATGAATTACATCTTTCTGAAACAAGATTATATAATCCTATTGCAAACGAGATCACTGACAGACCTCTTCTTAATCTAAGGGGAAAGCAAGCCTGTGTCAGGTATTACTGTACATATGCGGGGTCCAACCTGACTTTTACCTTTACTTCAACAGGCAGTTATTTCACAGAACTGCTATGTTGAGTTTCTACAGGATGCTTGGAGGGGACATCTAAGATAGGGGGAATATCACTGGATAATCAGGAAAGTAGTGAAGGTTTAACACTTAAGAAAGGCAAGATACTCTGCAGTGTCCTTACCTCGATAAGAAAAGTTAGGGTGCAATCACACATACCCTTGACCCTACTGCAAGGTATAGAAGCTTCCAAAAATCTGGGGCAAAACAGGGATTTCTTATATCCTCCCCAAAAGCCAGGTTCCACTCGATGGAGTAGTGTTAAGAAGAGAGGCTGCAGTCTTATTTCACTTTTAGGATTGCTCTTTTTAAACAACACAATTTCCCTACTTGATTGGTTTTCATTCTCAGATGGATGCCGCCTTGATCAGCACACAAGGCTCACTTTTGCAGTATGCTATAATTTCCCACCTCGAGGTAACTGTTTTGTCCCAAGGGCCATGCTATAGAACTCTAGGTGTAGTAAGGCCTTCTGGCCCTCAAGAACACAGCCAGAACAAAAGAATTGTCCACAAACTTCTTAGGTTTTCAAAAGCTTTACTTGTTACAAACATAAAATAAACAAGAACTTGAACTCATCCATAAAGTCTCTCTTAAATACTTGCTTTTGTAGTTTACTTTCTTTTCTCTGTTGGCTAACTTTCTATTGTAGACCGAATACTCTTGTAGACCAATCTCTTTCTGCAGATTGATTCTTGTTTTCTATGGACTGATTCCTATTTTTTAGGACTAATTCCTGTAGTTTGTCAAAGGAAACTGCTCTCTCCAGGGCTGACTTGGCTGATGCTTACTACACATACTCACAGGAACTGACTAGAGAGGCAGTATAAGACCCTGGATTTTTTCCACAATCCTTTTCTTTCTTAAAGGTGTAGATCTCAATTTCTCCTCCTGTACTAGTACATTGAAAAGTCTATTTTAACCATAACCAAATATATGTCTCAGAACATTAAAGATGCTCTGCAGACATGACAGTAACACTAATAAAGTTATTAAATTCAGAACTGATTGACAGAAATTGCTGCAGGCATGCCCAAACTTAATTTCTGCAGTAGTAAAAGGAAAGGGGAAGAAAGGGGAAAGGGAAATGCAATGACATGATTTCATAGGCCATCTCTATGCAAAATCCCAAATTACTGGGCCTTATTACAGAATATATGCCAGAATAGGGAAATGCCATCCATGTGGTAGTGCAGACTACACCAGTCTCTGGACAGGACCAGCCCATAGGCTGCACTAGCAGCTGGTTGGCCCCTTCTTATTCTGGGATATAATCCAGAATAAGGTCTAGTGCAGAAAGGACCTCTGTCACCTTTCTGTGCTTGTCTGTATTTCTACCTACAAAGACTTGAGCAGCAAGGTTCATCAGACTGCAAGCTTGCTGGTTTTGGCCAGCACCTTAGGGGAGGACAGAGTGAGGGTCTAAACTGTATTGCAATACACAACACTGTGCTACGTTCAAGAACCAATAGCAGGAAATAGTTTGACTTTTCCCATCCCCTTATTACCTTTTTAAAATCAAATTTAAAAATTACCTTTTCAATTACTTTTGTCAAATGTTCTTTGCAAGAAAGAGATTGGAAGAGTTCTAGGCACAATAACGAAGAAACTGAGTGAGGGAGTAACTTGTGGATGATCATTGGAGACGTGGCAATTCCAAAAATGAGTACTAGTGGAAATTCATGTATGCAATGACTAAAGCACATATGAAACAAAAAGACAGGAGAAAAAAAAACCCACTTGCAGACACATCATACATCAATATAAACTTTAATTCTTCCTGCACATAATTGTTTGGCATACGGGTAAAGGTGGAAAAACAAATACAGCTCCCATGATTGCAGAATTCAGGCAATTGTGGCTAAGGCTTAATAACATATAATTTTCCTTTGACAAGTCTGTGTATTATTCTTCCATGAAGCCTAGTCTATAGATTGGCAAGTTACATTTCATAAACCAATTGCTCTGAAATCCAGGAGTTTTTTCCCCATTGTATATTTTTTCTTCAAATCACTAAGGGAAAGCTAAATTCTTTATTAAACTTGTAACACAAATCTGTACAAATACCTACTTATGGCCAAACACATCAGCCTATTTATTCCAGAAGCTTCATTCATATGTGGATGCATACAGCACTGTAGCCCTAGTAATATTCATCAGAGAAAACACACATAGGATTGGGCTATAGGTCAGCCTTCATAGTAAATTACATGTCTCCCGATAATTACCATCCTCCAAAATTAACTCTCACAGGCAAAAAAATTATCAACCTGCATTTAACTTCTTAAGAAATATTCACTAAGACACAGATCAATGTTCTTAATTCATTTGTTTTAGAAAATGGCGGGAAAATGAACAGTTAAGTCAGTAGCCATGATGGACTGGGCTTTCTCAGTGGTGGCAACTCAGCCTCTGAAATACTCTCTCTGTAAAGGTCTGCTTGACATCATCATTATACACTTTCAGGCAACAGATGAAAACCCTTTTGTTCACTGTTGCGTTATAAGAAAATCTGGAGCATTTTGTAATCTATTGTTTTATTTTTTTATTGACATATTTTTAGGCTGTATTTTAACTTAAGTTTATACTTTTAATATTTTTGTTTACCAGCTGCTTAGAAAAGTTTTTTTATTTATGTAGGTATTTATAACCCTCCCTTCAACTGAAGGTCTCAGAGTGTGTCATAACATTCAACAAAATAATAAAACCAATAACACACTATAAAATATTCCCTTACTCCTGTAGGGCAACATTCTATAAAAAACCTAGGCAAAAAGGTATGTTTTAACTAGGGTTGAAAGACATAAAATATTGGTCCCTGTCATACCTTAACTAAATCTGTATTGCTGCCCAGTGATAAGGAAATAAAAATACCCCATTTGCAATCTTCTGTCACATTACCTGCAGATAAGTATGAAGTCCTGCAAAACTTTAGCTGTGAAGCTTTCTATATCCTTGAAAATAACCACAACTGGAGGGGACTCCCAATGTCTGGATGATATTCTTTTTGTGTGTGACGGGTCAACATCAGTTGTCTTTGAATCATATTGCTAATGTTAAAAAGTAAGTGGAGAAAAAAGAAAAATCAAATTTCTTGCCTGATGTATACCTTGCCCTCAGACATGATCTGACAACCGACAATATGATACTCTTAAGCTAGGGCTGCTCAAGATGCAACCCTACAGATGTTCCTGAACTACAACTGGCATAGAATGCAGAGGGCTGGCATGGGATGCTGGGAGTTAATAGTTCAGAAATATCTGGCGGGCTACAAGTGAAGCAGCCCTGCTCTAAACCAGTAGTTGGGCAGGAGCTTATCTTAAGCTTCACTGTATAAAATGTAGCCCTTATAAATGAATCGCCGTTTCTACTATGGCTGAAGTATAATATTTTAATCCAGTGAGACTGAATGCATAAACAAGAAACACTTTGATTTTTTTTTAGTAAAAATGGTCGTTCTTTCAATTTTGAAATCCTAAGGGTATAAAAAATGGAGAGAAGGTGCCAGGATATCTACTGAACTCTAAGGTACCATCTGTTGCAGATAAAGTGAAAAAGTGTGGTTCTATCTCCGAATTAACTCATCCCTGTTCCTGAGGAGACTCAGAAGAATCACTGGATGAAAGGCAAAATTCTGTAGCTCTTTGAGCTAGCTAAATGGCAGACAATCTAAATTATCTGATCACAATGCCACTATCATCGGCAGGGATGGATATAAGCTGCTTCTTTGGCCTGACTTGGCAACATGATCTTTCAGACACTTGTTAAGTTTGTAAGAGAAGAAGAAACAAGAGTCGGGTAAGATGCAATGGCCCCAAAATTACACTGCATTGTGTGATAATATTGTTAGAAGTAGCAGCTCAGCATGCATGCGTGTTTGGAAACAGTGTATTGTCTCTTTAAGATAGATTCCTCCCATTTAACCACTGTAAACTATTAACTTGTGTCCAGCTACTTCTCCCAGGCTAGCATTCATGTGATGGTGCAATAGGTATCCATTTGTTTAGGGATATTAAGCTGTTAGAGTAGATACGGGTTTTCTTTCTTCTTCAGATTCAACAGAGTGATGTGAACAAAGTTTATTTAAATAAATGCATGTTTTATGTTCCTTATTGAAGAAAGCAGTCATCTTCTCATTATTTCTAGATTCTGAGTCACTCAACCTGATACATACACACACAATTTTTGTTGTTATTTCTAACAAATATTAACTGTCCCAGTGCACTGCTGTGCAACTCTGCTCCCTCATAACTCTGAAAAAAGGCTGGGTGCAACATTTAGGAAGGGGAGTTTAACATTCAGGAAGGGGAACTCCCTTACCTCTAAGGGTAGGAAGGGTGTGGATGGTGTGGAAGGTTGACAAAGCCTTGTGAATAACTTAATATTCATATATGAAGTAAGTAAGTATTTCATGGTAGGACACAGGGTATCAAAGCAACATTTGTTGAAAGCAGAAACTGTAACTTAATATGCACTGCAAACTCTTTGCAACCTTTAGAAATTAGTCAAACTTGAAAAAAGTTCCAATGGGCCAAATGAAAATGAACACTGTAGCACATTGATTCTGAATAATATTATCTGAATTTTCTTTCCAAGACCTCCATGGATACAAGACATCCTCTAAATTAGCCTTCGAAGATACTGATACATATTTAGCAAATACAGTATTAGTCTTTAGGCATCCCAACAATTCTTAATTGACAAAAGAAACACACTGATTCACCAGGGACAAAGTAGATGGAATTCAGAAGAGAACTGAACTCTGTAAATCAAGTTTTGCCAAGGTGGCATCATCTATATGTTGGGACATCTGTTCTCACAGTTGTGCCATCTGGGGCTTATGTGGGGTATGGCACAAAAGTAAGGAGCATTATCTGACAATATCATAGCTTACCTTGGGTAAATTCCTATACCAATCAGTAAACGTGGCTGCAAAGCAACGACTCCTATTTGGGGAAATTTGGGGATCATTTTCTTCTTCAGATGAGTCAATATCAACATGGCAGCCCAATAACTGCATCATCAACTTCTGCAACAGGTGTTTTATGCCTTTATAAGACAAACATGCATACAACATTAAGAATAGAAAAAATGATAGGTGGCTACATATTATTCAAAATAGTATTTTCCGATCTTTGGTACGCATACCCCCAGAGGTACAAACAAGGACATATAGGGGTATATGAAAAAAAAATTGCATAATGGCAGCAAAAGGCACTTAGAGTTACAACATATTCATTTGAAAGAACAGCAACTATTACAGAAATGGGATACCAAGTGGTACACAAATTCTAAAAGAAGATATATCAAGGTATGTTTTATGTACATGCTACATTTTATACATGGCCGTCTCAAACCAGATTACATTTCAAATTTATTGTGGTCTATCTGCATAATCTAAAGCACTACTCAGAAAAAGCTAACACATCAAGCATCTGTGGAATATGAGAGAAATATTTCTTCTAATATCAAATCAGTATGCCTCATGCGTCCCTTAGTTACAATTGCTTCCTTCTATTCGAAGTAATAATATACCGTATATAAACATTACTCATGTTTTCTCTTTTAGCAATTTTAAGGTGAAGCATAGGAGATGAAAACACATGCATGTACTGCAACCTGAAGATTTTTTTAGTCTATAGTGATAAAAAATTCTATGTTTCTGATTATTTGTTTAAAAATGATGTATATTTTATATACTAACTGAACAAAAAGAATTAGAAACCTGCTTCCTTGTCTATAAAGGATAAACCACATACAGTTTCCAGTCTTCTAATTGAGCAAAAAAAAAAAAAAAAAACTGAGTTAATTTCAATGAAAAGGTAGAATTTCCTTGCATATAGTTTTAAAAAGAGGGAAACCATCTTTTTCATATTATTTGCTGTTCACTGTTCTTGAACTGCTCATTTGTACCACCTGCATGATAGCTAAGTTCATCGGTCTGTGTGTTTGGCCTGATAGAAGTCCCCAAATGATGGATTACCAACAACCATAAGTATAACAGAATGAGCCTTCTTGAGATCCGCCAGATCCTTGACCAGGTGTGGCTAACACAGTTGCCTTACTGCTATCTCGGCCCAACTTCAGCCCAAGGAAGAACACAACTGATGCCTTGGAGTCTCTGCTTCAGCTTCCCCCCAATTATTTCTACCCAATGATGCCACTAAGGTGGAGCCTGATGCAGTGGAGGAACCGCACTTGATGAGTCTGCACAGGAACCGGTGTATGGCCAGGATACAAGAAAAGTGCCCCTCCCCCTCCTGCCTCTACTCTGGGGGGGGGGGCAGGAGGGAAGGGGGACCAAAAATTTATTTCTTTATTTATTTATGGGGGCAGAAAACAGCCTTGGTTTACATTTTTCAAGTCACATCTCATTTTAAGCCATTTTGGATCAACCCGCTGCAATTCTTCAACTTTACAGTTTCTAAACTTTTGCGCTACATACTGTACTTTAGAGACAAGAACAGGTCAGCTGGAAAGAACCACGTAAGGTACAGCAAACACCAACTGTTACAAATGTAACTGACCAAAGTCTCAGAGGAAAGACTCCTTTACAATGAGTAATCTTGAAATGGCCCACCCAACCTCTTCCACCACTGCACCTGCAGCCTCGCTGGTTCAGGCCACACTTCTTCTCAACAGTTTTGGGTAAAACCCTAGATCCAAAAAGAAACCCCACAAATTCCAGTTCAGCATATTCCTAACCAGTAAATATCAAATTAGACCATTAAATGGACATTTACAGAAATACCAGTAATTATATTGCCCAGATATAAATGATACAAAAACTTAAAATATATTATGAAGTAAGGATACTGCTATTATCAGAAGTCCCATAAAATTCTTACAATATTTACCTGGGCACTCTTTGGACCTCAGTAGTACTACAAAAGGAGTAACGTCATCTTGAAGTACTTCAGCAAGGCTTTTAAACGTCAGATCGTGGTCTGTAACATTCACACCTAGAAGAAGGAAACACTTCCTTTCAAAACATGAAGGGTGGCACAAAGGTGCTTTCCAATGCTATTAGATATACTCCAAAGAAAATCTATGATCCAACTTGAATACTAAGACTTAATAGTGTTGCTGATTATGAACACCCCACTGTTCTTAAGACCTGAAAGGATTTTCAAAAACATTTCTGATACAGCCTGCAGTTGGCACAAAGTAGTCACAAAACAAAAGCTTCAGTTTTCTCAGTTCAGTAAAGTCACATGAAATGCATCCTACAAAACATTCTGCCTGACAAAGGCCTTGTGAGACGCACAAATCTGCAAAGTCATTAATTATATTCCATGAAAAAAGCCAGGCCAAAGCTGAATTTCAATATTGTACGTAGTTCATGGGAATCAAGAGTAGAAATTTTATTGCTTAACAGCAGCTGAACCCCATGCTGCCAACACCACATGACAGTCTGAGCTTCCAAGTTTCCAATCAAGTAATGCAAAGTATTTCAGTTTTGCCTGACACAACTTTTATTAGTTCCAAAGTTTTCAAAAATGGCATGCAGTCTGTCTTTATAAATGTGAAAAAACATAATCAATCCTGTTACAAAATCCTATGCCAAATCCAACAGAACAGATCAGCTGGCTGGCTTCAGAAAAAATATTATTAGCATTGAGGAGGCATGGGAAGCTGTGCTATATATTGTATACTAAATAGAGAAGAGAATGCTGCAGATCATATATGGCCTGCCCAACCACTCAGGTTAATCAAAACTGGTAGCTTCTGAGCAAGCCCTTTCATCTGGACAAGTATCTCTGGCCTGATACCATCTTAATATGATGTTCATGTTTGAATCCACAACAATGGCTGTTCAATCTATCTATAGCAGGCATGTCAAAGATACGGCCCACGGGCCGGATGCGGCCCGCGGGGCGTTTTAATACGGCCCGCAGCCGCCCGCGCCCGCCGCCACCGCGCCCGCAGCCGCCCACCGCCACTGCCGTCCTCCTTGGGCGCGAAGGAGGCGAGGCGACGCGAGCGAGCGCGCGGCGGGACCCTCCATTGCCCGGGCGCCGCCATGGACAGCCAGCCCCTCTCTAGCCACGCCCCCAGCCCCTCCTCTGTGCCCTGTTCACGCCCCCGGTCACACCCCCTGGCCCTCAGTTTGTTTGTTTTTTTAATCCGGCCTTCGGCCGGATTGAGTTTGACACCTCTGATCTATACACTCCCCATTATTTGCAAGTGAATATTATGCTTTAAAGGATTCATACTAAAAAAGATCTAAAAACAACTGAATCAGAATACAAAAATAATCTTGATATACAATTATGGAAAAAGATATGCCCTCAGATACAACCAAAATTTCTTACCAAAGCAGATGTGTCTCAATAACACAGGTGCATGACCAGTTTAAGCAAATGCAACATCCTTCCCCTTTATACAGCCCTTCACTCCAATCATTTTTGACCGATCTAAGAATATCAGAGTTCAGTTGAGGAAACACAGTCAGTGTTGTCTTTTGCTGCTGAAATTGGATGACTCAGTCACCTTGCGTGATTGAAGGAAATCTGGGTATAAATGTACTGTCTGCTACTATCACATTTAGTTTTAACCTAAGAAATTCTCAGTCACAGGTTCCTTGGCTACAAGTCCAAGACCCTTCCCCCTTTTAAATGTTCACATTAGAATGGGTACTCAATTTATGGCATCCACTGTTAAGCACATTATAGCACCAATAAAGTTTACCTAAAACAACGGCTGCAGTAGGAATTTCACTGGATTTCATCCGACAAGCCCAATCTGTTTTCTTCTCTTGGAAATCTGAGTGTGCTTGTCTCAAGAATCTTATGAGATTTTCATACAATTTTTTATTCAGCTCCTCTTGTAATTGCTGTTAAAAAGGATATAGAGACAAAACATGCATTCACACACAAGAACAAAGGCATGTTATTTTACTTTCTACGTTCATTAAATGATTCTAACTAGCATGTGAGCTTTTAGGTTGCTTGATAACAAAAATACATAACCTTCTCTTCCTTCTCTAAATATTTTGATCAGAAATCTGTTAATCATTTAAACATCTGGTCTGATTTGTGCAGTTTCCTTAAAACTGTGAAGGATAATATGGCACAGAAATATGCAATTCACCTTTGCTGCTATGCTCATACAAGTCTTCTGGGAAAGATTTAATCCATACCAAATAATATATAGATTCAGGGAAGTTTTAGGTTCAATTGCTCCTTAACAACAATCACAAAAAAGAAATAAGGTAACAGTCAACACATGCAGCAGAATCCATCCTGTGCCAACATTATAAATGGAACTGATTCATGTGTCTGTCAGCGATAAGTCAAAAGTAGAAAATGCCTAAAGACATTTACTTTGTGATAAGTCAGACATAACTTGTGCTGTGAGGATATCCACACCTCTAGTTAATCTTCAGAGGCACAGTCTGTCTTGAGAAATGCAGAAAATTGACTCTCTCTAGTACCCTTTGGAACCTATGTCTTTGGCTCCTGCTTCAAAAATCTCATGGTTTAACAACATTTTTACACATCAGATCACCATAGTTTACATTTGTCAGTGCTTCCCATCCACTTCATCTACTTTTACTAGCATATTTTATTCTCGTTACACAAGCCGGGCACGGAGTTTGCAACTCTCCAAATCAAGACATGCCATTCAAATCCCGCTCCACAGGAGCTGTAAGAAACATATGACACACATTTTCTTCAGGCCTTTCAAGCATACAGTATTTTCCAGTACGTAAATGACTAATTTTAACCTATAAGGCCCTAAATGACTTGGGCCCCAAATATCTCAAGGAACGTCTAGTCCCATATGTGTCTTAAGATCCGGAGGGGAAGCCCTCCTGGTTGTCCCACCACCTTCAGCAGCAAAAGGAGTCAGTACCCGGGAGATGGCCTTCTCAAGTGATAGTCCCTAGGCTATGGAATAGTCTCCCCCCTTGAAGTGCATCTATCACCTTCATTGTATATGTTTAGGAAGGCAGTAAAGATGAGCCTCTTTGCCCTGGACTTTGGTTAAATGGGGATATACTTTTCTCTTCCCACTGGCAGATGCTGTTAATGTTTTAATGATGTTAAATGATGTTTGATTTTAAATGTTGTTACCCGCCCAGAGACCTCCAGGTATAGGGCGGAAGAAAAATGTAAGTAAAAAAATAAGTACTTCACGGCATTCCCATGTGTTTTTTTTCATTCAGAAATGAAATGGAACAAATTCTCAAATAAATGGCATTATAGCTGAAACCTATGCACGATTGCAATTTTACTGACTGCAGTTAACCAAGAAGACTGTTGCCTCAGCAATATGAGCCCCATAAAAAAGCATCAAAGATTGTACACTGGAATGATTTGCCCCGCAATTTACTACAGCTTTTCTACAGAATTATACTTCAATCAATAATTAAGCACACACATATATTGCTCAAGGGATTCTGTTCACAATCTAACTTCTACTAGTCCATTTGCAGCAAATTCCCCTATCATCACCACAACACAAACAGCAAGAAAACAGAAACTATTAAGTTAGCTCTCCAATAACTTATTCCTTGGTGCCTCATGGATTCACAAACTAATTCACAGACAAAACAGTAGTCTATTTCACTGTTTATTAATAAGATGTTGAAGATTCTCCACACCAGCCTAGAGAGAGCTCACTCTCAACACACTCATGGTTTAGCATTAAGCACTACAGCACTCACCTCTGTTTCATGTTTAATCTGTGTCCATAACAACTGGCAAGTATCAAATCGGAGTGCACTGTCCTCCGATTCATTATTAGCCTTTCCAAAATAGTCAGCTAGGAAAAAACACACAGAAAAATGACATTCAACCTCAATAGCTATAAAACAGAGCTTCCTTCACAAAGAAGAAACTATAACAAAAAGCAGGAAGGCATTTATTTCATTGCAGATTGTCTTTTACCATCAGGCTCTCATGAAGATGTACAACACATGCCTTTCTAGAAAGGCAGCCAATGTAGTATCCTGCAGATGTTGCTGGATTCTAATCTCGGTCATTTCCTAAGCAAAGGCCAGATAGTACTGATCGTGTTGGACTTCAACAACTAGAAAATACCACATTGACTATCCTCACCTTTAAAAAGCAAATGCAACAGAGCAAAGAGGCCTAATTGACTGCTACTGGACATAGCAAAACAAAGCAAGATTTTTCATCCCAAAAATCTGAGTAAAGAGTTACATTTTCAAGGAGCACAGAACACAAATAAGGAAGATATCAAGTGTCTGCCAGCAAGAGAAAAGACTCTATGGAGGGCGGGTTCTTAGTTCAGTAAGATGCCCCAGGGTCTCTTTGAAGCCTGTCCTAAGGCAGTATCACTATGGAAAATCTGATATATGGTTTGCTACCTTTGAAGAAAGAAATCTGTTTTAATCTTGGCCAAAAAAATTTCAAACCCTCATCACCTCCATTTTATCAAAATGCAAACATCAGGAAAAAGCTCAGCCCCACAAAAAGCCTCACACACAGAATTATCCAAATAGTAACAAATAAGTTTATTGATGTTTTTATATAAAATTCCTTCTGTTAGCAGTTGAACAGTAATACAGCCCCTTGATAGTCAACTCTTTTTAAAATTTAATTCTCAAACACATTGTAATTGATATAGAACATCTTTGCAAGAATGGTTTTCATGCAAACTATAGGAAACCTAAACTGAAAATTATTTTATTTGCTTGTATATCATGGTAACAAATTATATGTTTAAAAACTGTCCTTTTGTAGACTGAATAAAATTAACACTGGGGATGGTATACAGGAATATTACTGAATAGCATCCAAAAACCTCCTTTGTCAGACTACACAATTCTAAATTCAAAAGACGGCTCTCCCTACTGCAGGCTAGAATTCGGGGAAACAGAGCAACCATGACAAACAGAAAACAAGATGATACCAAGGTTAGATTGTGTGAAAAAACCTGACACATACAGAAGCCACTTCACAGATCTATACTTGCTTATTTGAATCTATACTTCGAAAGAAAATAAAAATTGAATGATTGCTATAAATATAAAATACTTCATAGGAACCATCTTTTACAGGCAGGAAAATGATAGTTTACAGTAGAAATAAAGGTCTTTAAAAAAAAATTTTCTAGTCATTTCCAGAAATATGGTTTATTATGCCAGAAGGTCTGGAAACTAGTGAAAGGAGGAGGTCACTGTTACATATACTATATGAATATACAGTTTGGGAATTATTTAGTACTGTGTATATTGAACACTAACCTGTTGAAGATATCTTTCTCCTCTTAGAATCTGGTTTGAACACAAAGCATCCCTATAAAATGGGGGGAAGGGAAACAGTGGAAATAAAATATTGACAATATTGAATTCATTAGCATAATTCTAGATTGACAAAAATAAATCAATATAATAAATTGGTGCTACTTCAGTCCTGGAATGGCTAGAATATATTTGTTTAAAGTAGATATGTTCCCCCACATTTTAGCTTTTTTTTGGTAGCTACAGTGAGGTGATTTTATCTTAGTCTGCCTTCCACACTCTTATCTAGCATGTGGGAGACAGAATGTTTGAAGGTCTCAGGTAACAGTACTGTGATGAGAAGGTTGTTTGGGGTTCAGAGAACAAGAGCCATTTGGTTATGACAACTTCTCACAGGATTGTCAACTTCTAATTTTGCACCCATGCAGATGATTTTCTCAACTCCCTCCTTCTCATAGGTTCATTTACTGTGCTGACGAATGTATACAGCAATTATCAACATTCATTTCTACAACTATTGTGTCTGCATCGTGTGATTGGTTTTAAATTTTTTGTTTGCTTAGTCTCCATGGTTTTTTAATTCAAAATATTTTTCATTGAAATTTAATAAATTCTATGCGTTAACATATAATCATTGTATTAATTTTTTTGCTTTGGAGTTCCAGACACACAACACAAAATTCCTTTCACTGTACTACATGCATCTCCTGTACTATTAAAATTGATGTAGCATTTTGTTAATGGGGGTTCTGGTGCAACTCAAGCTGAATTTGTTTGGTCTACCACAGCCAGAAGACCTTACGAACCACCAAGGAGTGGCAGCAAACAGGCTGCACATCACCAATTATTTTGTTCTTATACCAGTGGAGGTGGTGACAGAAACACTTGATAAAGTATGCCTGCACAAGATGGAGTGTATTACAGATCAGGAGGCCCCAAAAGACCTCCTGGTCCACTTCTGGGCTGTTACACCAGTAAACCTTTATAACCGGGGGCGTATTTGCACTAGGCTTTATTCTGAGGCCTGCCAAAATCTGCATTAACATGTGGCCAATAGACCCCTGTCCCGAG
The DNA here is from genome assembly GCA_023333525.1 of Aspidoscelis tigris stejnegeri. Taxonomy (NCBI): domain Eukaryota; kingdom Metazoa; phylum Chordata; class Lepidosauria; order Squamata; family Teiidae; genus Aspidoscelis; species Aspidoscelis tigris. Next base: position 103,310,779 of record JALMGA010000001.1, read on the forward strand.
ATATATTCCAAAATACAGACAAGTGTAAACAGGCCCAAGGTTTGCCAGCATGTTAGGACAATGGGGGACCTGTTTTGGCTGTGCACCTTGTTGCAAGGCCAAAATTGGTCTCCTGGGGGCTCTGAGGCCAGGAACTTCCATTCTTGGTCACTGGATCTTTGGGGGCCAGCCCCAAAGCTCATCTCAGGAGCTTCAGCAGACTGCAAATTAAATACATAAAGGGCCTATGAATACATGAAGGGCAAGTGAGTAGCCTTTAAAGTAAACAAGTTCTCTGCTCAAGTGGGAGTCCACATGGACAACAGTAAATGTCTTAATGGCATTTTATATACTGGGTTGCCATCTATCCACACTGCATCTAGCGCTTCTACTAGTGACTAAAGAGCCATGCAACCAGTGAACCTTCTCATCACAGTACTGTTACCTGAGACCTTCAAACATTCTGTCTCCCACATGCTAGATAAGAGTGTGGAAGGCAGGCTAAGATAAAATCACCTCACTGTAGCTACCAAAAAAAACTTTATTTAATAGTGACATTGCAGGATGTAGGTTACACTGTTTACTTTCTAATCACTTCTCTTCAACAAAAGCAAGGCATTTAAAAAAAATCTTATTTAGAAAATAGTAAAACAAAATTACAAAAAAGTAAACCCTCATTAAACCACCATCAAAACAGTCTTGAGAGAATTCATATCTTCTGCAACTCCCTCCTTTTGCCTTTGAGAATGACAGATAAATTAGCTACCTCTTGGCTAGCAACCTCCTCTGGAGCAAGAAGGACCCCTGCCTAACGTGCACTCAGATAACCACCTACGAGATGCTTTGGTTGCTACAAAACGAGAATCCCACTGGCTGTCAATTTGCTACCGAGCCCAATTCAAGGTGCTCACTTTAACCTATAAGGCCCTAAACGACCTGGGTCCCAAGTATCAAAAGGAACGCCTTCTCCCCTGTCGACCTGCCCGTGCCCTAAGATCTGCAGAGGAAGCTCTCCTGGTTGTACCACCATCCTCGGTGGCAAAAGGGATGGGGACCCGGGACAGGACCTTTCCAGCAGTGGCTCCCAGATGGTGGGACAGTCTCCCTCTTAAGGTGCACCGGACACCTTTCACTTTAAGCGTTCAGGAGAGCAGTGTTCAGGCACGGTTATGGTTTAATCCGTTCATTTTATACGTCCACTGGTTTTTAACGTTGTAACCTGCCCTGAGACCTTTGGATGTAGGGCGCGGGTCCCCTTATGGCTGCGGAGGGAGGGACCCATTAAAAGGGGACGCCGCGTAAGCAGCTCCCTACATCAACCAGGTGTGCGCGCGGTCCTCCACTCCCCTCACCTTGGAGACTGAGCACGTGGTCATGATGAGGAACGAGTCCGCTGGGTCATCCACGCGAATCGACCGGTATTTGCTAATGGACCTCGCCGAGACCGAGAGGAAGCCTCTCCCCCCCCCCCGCTTCTCTCAGCTGCTGCGGCACACTTCCGGAATCCGACGGTGGGGGTGGTGTACGCGCGTGAATCGTTCGTGTTCGTTCTCCGTCTCGTCTGCACTGGCTCCCCCTCCCTCTGCAAATAGTATGACTCTGTTGGGCTTCGTCTCCGCCCACTCAACTCTTCTTCCCCCTTTGAGTTAGAACTTAGTACAATCCAACTCGGGGCGGGAAGCGAGTGGCTCCGCCCTAACGGACTGGTCCACTGAAGATACTGGGGGGGGGGGACACAGCCAGAAGGGAAGAAAAGTATCGAGGAAGAAGTGCTCGTGCAAGAAGAAGGACCATGGCTGCTTGTTGTTTGCGGAGGAGCATTGCCCTTCAGGTACTGCAGTAGTATATTCCTTCCTTTGCGAATGACACCTGCAGCCCCCCTCCTTTTCTAGTCAGAGTTGGGCTCGTCTTTGTTACAACCTTGCATGCATTTATGGGAGAGGGGGCTAGCTGCAAGGTCACTCTCTCACAAACACACAAGTTGCAGAAAAAATTATCCCGCCCTTCTTCAGTCGAAAACGGGGTTTCCCTCAGGGGATGTTACTGCCCCTAAAATTCCTTGGCCCAAAGATGTGAAAACTCAGATGTGGGTTATAAAGGGCAACTCTAAATATTTTTTGGGGGGTGGGGGGATCAAAAACAATTGCTATATGGAAACCTTTGGTAAAACCTGAGAACTCTAGATTTTATTGGGCTACCACTTACCCAACGGTCAGGGATGATGTTGTCTAACAACCTAAACTATGGAGAAAAAGCATCCTCTCCAAAACATTAGACAGAACCTTCCTGTACTGTAATGTGTAAGCACTTTAATTTTTAGTTCCTCCTGTATTGAAGGAAGCACAATTATGGGTTGCCTACAACTCAGAAAAGAGGTATAGGAATTACATGTATTTTTCTCAATTCTGTGTGAAGTCCAACAAAAACTGGAGTTGTACAGTTCCTCTGCTTATTGCATTTGTTTTCTTCAAAGAGACTCAGCAGACAGCAGCATAACCTCGGGTCATCTTAAAAAATTAAGCAGCATCAGATCTGATTATTTGTTTGGTTCATTGATTGGTCTTGAATGGGAGACCACAATGAAATCCACATCTGCAGTCTATCCCGGGAGGCTACGAAGCATCTCAGAAGAAGCTAGCAGCAAATGACTTTTATTCAGATGCTGCAAAAGCCATATCATTATTTTTGTGTACTGCTCATGAGTCAAACTCTTACTTGAGGGTGATTTTACCTTCTGATGAACATAGAGTATCATATATTTTTATCTATTTATAAAATTTATTGATCTACTGCTTCTAGGCAGTGATTGAGGGCCTCAACTGCCTTTCCTGGCTCAGAAGGAATGGAGAGATAGAGTTGCGTGTCAGCAGCATACTGGTGGCACCTCCCTTCAGAACTCCTGATGACCTCTCCCAGTAGCTTCAGATATTAAAGAGCATAGGAGACAAGACTAATCTCTGGGGAACTTCACAAGAAGGTTCCCAGGGCATCGAACTGAAGTCTCCCATTACCACCTTCTGGGACCTGCCCCAGGGATAGGAAGAAAACCACTGTAAAACAGAGCCTCTCAGTCCCCGATGGGTCTAGATAATCTGTTTTATCCAAGCATGCCTACAGGTGTACAGCCACCTCCTTCTCCAAGGCCTTGCCCCAAAAGGTGATATTGGCTATGGGCAAAAGTTGTTCAATACATCTGGATCCAGGGAGGTCATCTTAAGGAGGGGGTGTACCACAGCTTCCTTAAGAGTTTCTGGCACCTCCCCTTCCATAAATGGATGTACCTCCCTTTTGAGATTCTCTTCCACTAAAAATAGCATCATAAATGTACTAAGTATGTTGAAACATTTGTTTATTTAAGAGATTGGAACACTGGTTTGACTTTTTGTTACAAAAAGCTTCTTGACAGTCAGAACACTTACTGTTTCATTGAAACTCATGTTTGAATGATTTAATTCTTTATCTTCCAATGTATTTTTGTGGATGGAAGACTTGTATCTGTGATACAAGGGTGTGGGGAAAAATTTGCAGTCTTAAGAGATCAGTTAATGGAAAACTGACAAATTCTGATTTAATATTGTTGGATAATATTGGGTAAAATGTAGAAATCTGCCGCAGATAAATATATAAATGTTAACTTTCTAATAAGCAATGTTTGGTTCTTTTTTTATCTAGCTTTCATCTATCTTGGAGAAGCCGCCAGAAAACTTGATAAAGTCAATATCTGTAATTCCAGTGTCAAACAAAGGGTAAAGCAATTATATTTGTGTGTGTTTTTTAAAAAAAACATTTTCTCACCAATTTTAAAATTAAAATACTGAAAAAAGAATATATTATTCCATCAACAAATGCCTAAATTGCTTTTAAGACACTAGGATGCAGCTGAATAGACCCAGGTTGTAGTTAGTCACAGAAGTCAATTGCTTAGAATGAAACTTTTGTGTTAGCTGAATTTGCTTGAATTGAATCTCTGGGATTTTTTCCACTAGCACTAAGTACCCATTAAGGACCCATTAGGCTCAGAGGAGGAAGACCCCATTTCCACTGCAGACCCCATTAGAGCCACACTTGTTTCCACCTGTTCTAGGGAAATCTGGATTGAATGGGTCCTTCAGGACCTATAATCTGGATTTCCTGTAGATCTACAATGAGTCTTCAGGCATCACACCTGGATTATAGAGAGCACGTTTCCACCACGATTGGGCAATGGGCTCTGGGGGGGGGGGCTCTGGGGACACACACACACCCATGAGGGTGTGCCCCGAATCCCAACGCTCCGAAGCCTGTACACAATCTCCGAAGCATAGCACAGGCTCCGAAGAGGACCCCACGCGAGAGCAATGCCAATCCTACGGACCTTTGTCAAAGGCTCCGGAGAATCTTTGCAGCAGATTGCTCTGGAGAATCTTCAAAGAATCTCCAGAGTGTCTACAGAGATTCTACCCCCTGTCCCCCCAAAACCTGTGGTGACGAGTGGGCCCCACATGGGTTAATCCGGATTCGCCACATGGGTGCTCCAGCTTTTCCAGTGCAGGCAGGCTAGCACCCATTGCTATTTGGTGCTGCAGCGCCCATGGGGACGCATCAGGTACCTCCCTTAATCTGGATCTACTAGATCCGGATTAGTTGAAAGACCCATTCCTTAGATCTGGATCATCTTAGATCCAGATTAAGGGAGGTCAGTGGAAAAAAACCCTTGGTCTGTTTCATTTCACAATATTTTTCTCTAAACCTCAGACATTTAAAATATTGTCTGCATAAGATGGCTGATTGTGAAGGGAGAAAAGAGTTGCCATTATATTATATCTTTTATGGTTCCACTGACAAACATGTTTTGTTGGGCATGTGCAGATCTCACTGTAATAATATTATTTCTGAGTAAAAGTTATGTAGAAATGCAAAAGTGATCAGTAATAACTGTGGGTGTGATATATTTTCTCTTAAGCTACACAAAAGATAGTGGTATCCTTTTTATATACTGTCCAGGAGACATAGAAAAAGGAAGCCCTGTTTGCAAGGTTCTGTTCTACCAAAGCGGGATGGGTATAGAAACTTATAAATAGCAAAGGAATCAGCAAAAATGTGTTTTCTGATCATCTATTTTGGACTCAGAAGGCAGCTGCTTTCTAGTGCTAAAACTGCACTGTTAACTAAGAAGTTCATGTCACAAATGCAGAATGTGAGTCTCTAGCTGATAGGAATCAGTTCATTGTTCGCTTTTTCTGCATCCATTTTTGTTTTGAAATGTCAACTAATCTACTTCTTTAGTTGCCACTCTTTCTAAATGTATTTTACACAGAAAACAGATAGCGTATACAACTTTGCAACTGATACATAAATACATTATTTTATACCAGTGTGCGTACTCCTTCTCCCTCTCTCTTAAAGTAAACTGTCCTCTACTTCCCCCTGAACTGACCGAAGGAACAATTAATAACCATCTTATTCATTTCATACAGAGGGTCTGGTGAATCACTATTTTCGTGTCTGCACTCTCCCCTTGATTCACTTGTATGTAGTTTATCACTTTATCCCCACCCTCTAACTGTCATATACTGAAGCTTTTGGCCAATATATAAAATCAAATATGTTCTGATATATAATATAGTCATCTCATTATTTCCCATCTACTACTATCCTTCCAGCCGTAGATGGTGATTGGGGTGTGCACAAAGCCATTTTTCCACATTCTATTTGAGTTGAATACCCCTCCCCCCGGATGTGGGGGTATTCGAATCCAAGCATGGATATTCTACAGAGTATCTGTGCCCAGAACTAATCCCCCCAACCCCTCCTTTCCCACCCCCTCTCCACCTACCTTACCTCCTTGCCGTCACCATCCGCAGTGCCTTCTCTGCCTGGGGTTGGCCGAGGTAGGGATGTCCCTGGGCATCCAGTATCCTTAAAAGCTTCTACCAAAGCTTCTACGGATACTGGATTATCTGATTCGTGGATGGATAAGACCCTTCAAACAGGGCCCTATTCAATCCATCCACGAATCTCATAGTCCGGACTTTTCATCCAGATTCCGAATGCACGGATAATCTGTGCACTTCCCTAATGGTGACTGCATGAATTGCCATTGTAAGTTGCTTAATTAAATATTTATCCTGCTGATCGTTACATAATTAAAATATACATATTTGTTTCGTACTTATAATTTTTTACTCTTCATAAAATTGTCCTGACTTGATTTCACTCCAGAGCTCTCAAAAACTGCATAGCCCAAACTCTTCTTCAGGCCCAGCTTACAGTCCCTAATCCCAAGGTATGGACTAGCTTTTCATTCTCCTATGAGAAAGTGTAATGAATCCATTGATCCCCACAAGTGGAAAGCTGCTTCTCCTCATAGGAGGGCTGTTTTGACAGCTAGGGTGTTTTTCCACTTAGCACTAGAGTACCCTTCAAGGACCCTTTAAGGACCCATTAAGGACCTTTAATGAATCCTTAATGGGTCCTTAACGGGTACTCTAGTGCTAGGGTTTATTCCACTAGCACTAGAGTCCCCATTAAGGACCCATTAAGTGCTAAGTGGAAAAACACCCATAGGTAACCCTGGACTATTGTGGAGAAACAAGGAAGGTTTGTGCTGCACCTGTGGGACTGGAACCTGCACCACGCCCTCCCCCAGGATAGGTATAAAAACTCTGGCTGACTCTGGCTGGGGTGAGAGGAGAAACAAGGAAGGTTTGTGCTTCTAGGTGTGGGTTCCAGCTGAAGATGGAAGAATGGATGGATACCTGGGTTGGTGCTGCGGTTTTGGTTCAGTTTCTCCTTCAATATTTGAATTGTTTTGCATGAATTGGTCTTATGGTTTATTTTTTATTTGATACTGTGTATTCTAGTTTTTTAGATTACATAGCTTATTATTAGGATTTTGTATATTGTTTATGATTTATATTTGATGTTTTTGTTATTGAAATTTATTTTCTTACTTGCTGTATTTATTTGCTGTATTTTTTTATGTGATGATTGTATTTGCATTGTATATATTCTGTTTGTTGTAAACACCTTGGGCAGAGTTTTCTTTTGGAAAGGCGGTATACAAATAAAAATGGAAATGGAAATGGAAACTTGCAAAAATTGATTGCTCAGGGTTCTGATTTTAATAGGTGTAGTTACAGTTGTCACACAAAAACGTGCCATTTTTTCCTTAATTTTTGTCACTGTTTTTTAGGCAAGCTGCTAATTTCCAGTTGTTCATAAGATCTGTGCTGGATTCTACCAGTTATTCAAAGTCAGACATTCAACAACAGGCTCGGATGTTAGCTAAAGAGGTATGTTGAAAGATACTTAATTTGGTGTATTCATTTGGTACTCGTTGGGATAAAATGTATGGCTGTTGAAATGTGTTTGGATTACAAGGTTGTCATTTTCGTTAGGTCTAGTGACAGTTAAGTTAACATTTAAAGGTCTATAGATTTCCTGTAGATTGGCTGATCACTCTAAAACTGATTAGTATTCTTTTTTGTGCTTCTAAATTACAAGCAGGGAAGGGCAGGAAAATGGTTGCAGGCATTCACCTTTGTGAGCTACAAAGGTGTGAAATTGTCTGGCACTGAATTTAAGTGGATGACCACCATACTTGGATTCAAAGATTTTACGTTTTAGGATCGTAAATAAGAAACCGATTTCTTTCTACCATGGTGCTCTTGAAGACATCTCTTGTGATTTCTACATAGGCAAGGTGCCCCAAGGAATGAATGGGAACTAAAACTATTGCAGTAAATTGTTATTGTAGGAAATGTAATAGCTGCTAAATTGTGCATTTTAATTATTAGTCATACAAATAACATGCCATTCTTATATTTCAGCAACAGTGATGTGTAACCATGGACACAATGTGAAATTTCATAATGTAATTAGAATGTACAATGAAAAAGAGCTTCATTGTAACTGTCAAATGTCCACTGGTACATTTTGAAGCAATATTATGCTGTTTTCAGCTATGTTCTAGTTTATAGTATTCAATTATTTTTTAAAAAATTCACTGTCATTTGTGTTTCATTTTAGCTAAAATGTGATGCCATTGTGAGCGAAATCAGTGCTAGCGAAGGAACAGTAAATTTCACAATTAATCGAGAGATATTAATGAAGGTAACAGCCAGAGTTGCACCTATATGGGAAAATGTCACTTTGATCTACAAAAGGAATTATATACTGGTGGTTTTCCCCAGATATTGTGCTAGAATGTTTATAATGCAATTTTATACACATTTACTCTTATGTCAGTGGATCTTAAGCTGCCAGTTCTTATGCTCCCCCCCTCTTAATGAAAATGATTGCTGTATAAATATTTTTAATTCTTTAATCACTGGTGTAGGATGCCAACTTTCAGACAAGATTTGGAGAGATTTGGTATGATGATCCTGTAGAGGGCAGAAAACCTGGAACTGAAAGTGCTGATGCTTTATTGAGTAAAGCAAATATGTATAACTTTATTGTTTATTGGTCTTGCTGAACTTTAGTAAAGCACCATCTCTTTTGTCAGGGTTTTTACTAATGATGAAAAAAGACCAGGATCTTATAACTAAGTTTACTCCAGTTGAACAATATACATAAAGCCTTAGTTCTATTCTGATTCACAAATCTGGATGTAACCCGACCCATAAATCCTTAAATTATCTCGTCCTCCTCCATGCCTGTTGCCCCTCCTGTTTGATTTTAACAGGCTAAGTGCACTATTGGGGTGTTTTTCCACCACACTTCTTTAATCCGGATCTAAGAAGATCTCGATCTAGGGAATAGGTACTTCCCTTAATCCAGATCTAGTAGATCCGGATTAAGGGAAGTACCCAATGTGTTTCCATGGGTGGTCTAGCACCCAATAGCAATGGGTGCTACCCTCCCTGCCATGGAAACACCAGAGCACCCATTTGGAAATCTGGATCTACCCACGAGGGGTCTGCCTGTCACCCCAGGTGTTTGGGGGGACAGGGGGTGCAGTCTCCGAAGCGGCTCCGAAGTCATTTCAAAGTCTGTGCAAAATAGCTCTGGAGCATCTTTGAAGTCTGCTGATCTTGGGAGTAAACTTCGGAGTGACTTCGAAGTGACTTCGGAGTCACTTCAGAGTCACTCCAAAGTTCACTCCAAAGATCAGCACAGATTTCAAAAACGCTCCCGAGCTATTTTGCACAGACTTCGAAGTGACTTCAAAATGACTTCGAAGCTTAGGTTTTGGTGCTCCCCCAAAGGTGCCCCCTCCCCTTAGCCTCCTCTAGACCCCATTGCCAAACTAGTGTGGCAACAGGCTCCATTTAATCCAGGTTTTCTGGCTCAAGACCCCATTATAGACCCCATTAATGGAGTCTACAGAAAATCCGGATTAAAGGCCAAAAAGTACCCATATGATCTGGATTTCCCGAGGTGTGGTGGAAACAAATGGGTCCCTAATGGGTGCCGTTGTGGAAATGGGGTCATGCGGCTCTCACCCAAATGGGTCCTTAATGGGTGCTAAAATGGGTGCTAAGTGACCGTGGAAAAACACCCTCTGAGTACTCAGTGAATTGGCTTGGAGCAGTCTTTGGGTGTTTTTCCACTGTCACTAAAAGTACCCATTAAGTACCCATTAATGGGTATGTAATGGCATTTTTGTACCCATTAATGGGTACTTAATGGGTACTTCTAGTGACAGTGGAAAAACACCCTTTCTCTCTCTTCAGAATCACCATGTGTACTCAAAGAGAGGCACCAATGCATTCAGTAAGACTCATTCCCTAGTTTCCTTCATTAATTTCACCATTGGTATTCACCACCATCAGCATTTATGGTTATTCTCAAGGGAATTAGTCAAGGATGTTAAAACAATAGTGGATTTTGTGTAAAAAAAGTTTAAAGGTATTTGAAACAATTTTTAGCAGGCTCGACATTGTAACTTCAGAGTTTTATTGTATGTAGATATAAAAGGAAAAGATTCTGGAAAAATGTGGAACTAAATGGGCAGTTTGATTACATTATTTTGCAAATGTCCATAATAGGGACTCTGATCCGTTTCTGAATTGATTTATTAATAAATACTCTTGTGTTCTAAGACAGTATTGCAGCAGGTTTTTGAACATGGCTCCAAGTATGGAGTAAAGAGTGAACTTTTCTCAGGATTGCCAGGAGAAAAGGTTCTAATTGAATTCAGGTGAGTTCACAGTCTTGCAATCCAAATTTACAAGCTTTTTTAAAAAATAAAAAGACTATATATTCTTAAAATGCCTTAAATGTAGAAATGGATCTGCCCCTAGAAATGGGTCTGCATCCAGTACCTCTTTGAAATCTGACTCTGTCCAGATGTTGGGTCTACTGATCTGTGCTGTGGATGAACAGAAGACAGCAGGTCAGATGTAAATAACGATTCTCAGACAACGGTCTAGGGTACCCTGGCTTCCACCCGAAGTTTCTTGCCCTCCGCTGATATTGTTTACCACTTGTTCTCTCTCTGCTCCCACATGCAAGAACCTCCGATTGGGCATTTCCCCCACCTCATATACATAGCACTGCCCATATTTTCTGCCACCATGCACAAAAGTGTCAAGCCCTTCTAGTACAAGAGGATATTTCTGGGAGGTGGTAGGCGGGAGCCTTTGACGCAGCATCCAGGGCATCTGTCCCCCAGCTCAGTTGTAGCTCCACACACCCATCCATACATGCACATAATCAAATATGTTTAAGCCTAACTGAATTTCTGGAAGTATTTTGCTTCAGTTCTGCACAGACATATTACGTTAGCATTGCATGACTCTGATCTTAAATCCGCTTGAGGACACTGCAAGCTAACCATTAATATTCTTACTTCACAAACTGAGACTTTTGGCTACCTTGTTTGGGTTAAATGCAGTACTTAGGCATCTTGAATACTTTGTTCTAAAATATTAGCAACCATGAGAGGAGAAGCCGCATGATTTGTCTTAGGTTACAACATCCATATTCCTACAGTTTGTTTATCTTGTGAGCTTCATTTTGCAGCATGCTGTCAAGGTTCCATTTAAGTTCCCCATTGCTCTCACCATTAGAAGGAATGACATCCTCTCTTAAAATAGCAAATCATCTACACGTGTCATCATTTGTCGGTACTTTTATTAAGCATTTCCTAATACCCCACCCCACCTTGTCCCATCCCATTTTCTCATTGGTTGCTTGTTGATGAGCTTGCTTACTTGGGTGGATTTTGACAGGCAGCTGACAAGGAAAAAGCAGTGGCGGGGGGGGGGGGAGATTAGGGAAGTGGCTGAATGAGAGTTTCAGCAAAAGATGATCTGTACAGAGGATGCCCAGTTGAAGCGTAGACCTTCATTCCCTCCAGCTGTGCTTGTTAAAAAGCAATGTTGCTGCTGACCTTGCAAAAAGGCTCTGGAATTAAAGTTGCATGAAACCTTGTCTGCATCTGAATATTTTGCCCATCCAATCTTAAATCTCACAGGATTCTACAATGTGGTTCAGTGAGTTTAATTTTGTAGTGCAGATAATTTCTCTTGGTTTTGTTCTTTACTAAGGCTTGGAGTCTAACACACAGTTTGGACTGTAAAAGCTGATTAGTTGCTCATCTTTTGTCTTTACAGAACTGCTTTTTGGTCCCTTTCATGATTCCTTGGATCTGTTGACTATTAGAAAGTATACGTGTTTTTAAGTTTTGAATAGAGAGTACTCTGTTTCTCCATTTCTTGTCACATAAAGGCCGGGAGGGGCCTGCTCGCTCGCTCTCTCTCTTTCCCTCCCTCTCTCTCTCCCTCCCTCTCTCTGTTAGGGCTAAGATCTAAACCAAGCTAATTTGGTACTTAACACCATTACTTATTCTGGAAATGGAGGCTATTTTCCAGGATCCTTACCAATTTTCTACCTTTCTTTATTTTATTTTCTCTGTTGTTTTCTTAGATTAATATCCCCTCTTGTTTCCTTCACTGTTTTCATTATTTTGATTGGGAACTAACTTTACAACTCTGTGTGGATTTGTAAGCGTGCATTATTTGTTAGGTAAGGAGGGAAAACATCTTAATGCAGGCTGTTACTATTTCTTGCAGTTCACCCAACATTGCAAAGAAGTTTCATGTAGGACATTTGCGATCTACAATAATAGGTAAGACATAACTTATTTTGTTATTTATTCTGTTATATTTGGATATTCCAGAAAAATCTATGCTTTATATACTTACTCCGCTATATTTGGATCTTTTGGATCTCCGCTATATTTGGATCTTGTAAGAGATGCCTGTCTGTGGTTGCAACCACAGACAACCAGGGTAGCAGACATTTTGGCTTACTTTGGAGATTTTTGGTATGCTTTGAACCAGCACACAAAATGTTCATGCTCATCTGTGTTGTCTAACAGTAGCTCAGTTGCAAACAAATGTCCAATAATTGGTTCTGTCCAACTGGTAAAGATCTGTGTCCACATTTCCAGAGAGACTCTGCCGGTTGAATTAGGCAACATAAGCTTAATAGTTTTATCTGCTAGAAGGCAATTCCCTGTGTTCTCAGGCCTACAATCCCATGCTCCTATATTGTATTGCTAATGCCTTAGGTCAGAGTTTCAACCCACTTGTTTGTATTCCACTTATTTTTGATCCATGAAGCTGAACCATACATGGCATTGGCCTGGTTTCTGCAGAGATTTTCCCCTTGTGATCTTCTAAAATTGTACCACAATGTTTTTATTTCACAGTACATATATACACTTTCATTTGGCTGGGATACAGTTTTGTCCCATCAATGCCTGTTTTGTTTGTTTTGTTTGCATTTTGGCCCCCACTATAAGGACTCAGTTCAAGTTACAGTTAAAAATAACTTCATATATAAAAGCACAGAACATAGGTGAAAACAGTAGGCTGCAGCTTTTCTTCCATCCATTCTGTGATGGTTCTGAGACTAACGTGGATGGCATTTTGGAGGGAAGGGCCAGTGCTGGGTGCCTGAGGATGGTTGCAGTTCACCAAATTTCCCTTCTTCTTCCCTCCTCCAGCCATGATAGATCTGAAGCCTGCTAAAGTCAAAAGGAGCCAGTGGCTCAGAAATTTCCCTTCCCCTCCCTTGCCCCAGACAGGATGGTTCACTTAAATTAAAATTCAAGTTGCAATTAAAATTAAATTAAAAGTTGCCTGAATTAGAACCAATTTGAATATTTTATTACATGAATGGGACATGGTGAAAAGCACAGAGGATTTTTTCATTGTTGCACAAAAGGTAGGAAATGAAATATATGTTCTACTTAACTTATATATACAGTGGGATTTGGTTTTTGTTCTTTTTTAAGAAATAGACCTATTATGTTTGCTGGATATAATGAAGTAAATGAGAATTCAGGTTATATGGGAAAGAAATAGATTGCTGGGAGCAATAATAGTGATTTGTTTTCAGGAAATTTCATAGCGAATCTCAAGGAAGCAATTGGACATTGTGTTACAAGGATAAATTACTTTGGAGATTGGGGCATGCAGTTTGGTAAGATTTCTTTTCTTTCCTTATTTCTTTCTTTTTCCCTCTTATGATTGCCTTTTTCAGTCTCAGTATTATTTTGAAACTTCCAAAGTAAAGGCTGCATCTCCCATAAATGAGGTTCGAAACAATAAATCGTTTTTATTAACAGCTCTTTCCCTACAATTGGGCTGCGTCCAGACTTGATTGGAAACAGCACAGCTTTCTTCTGCCTGCAACAGGGGCGCAGCATCCGATCAAAGGGTGCAAAGTAAAAAGATGGTGATTAATCAGCATCTTTTTACTTTGCATCTTCAGGGACATGCTGTGTCCCCACTGTGGGCAATGGCGCATCCCGCCTGACAGACAGGAAGTCATGTCGGTGGGACTGTGCAGCTTCTCATCGTCCTGGCAGGCGTACTGGAAGCAACTGCACTTTCCTTGTGTTGCTTCTGATCATCGGGTCTGATGGACGAGAAATGGCTTTGGTGGAACAGCACAGTATAATGTAAGTCTGGAAGCACCCTTGATAGTCAGGTTTTCTATCCCTGCACTTCGTAGATGAATGACCAACATTTGTTTCCTTACTAAATTGATACGGCCACCTATGATGCCCACCGTTGTGTTACTGTATTTAATGTGTGTGGAAAGCATTATATCTTACATGTGTGTACTGTATTTGTTCAGTTCTGGCTGTATTCCTTGTATTGTACTGTAAATATCAGAGCAGCAGGTAAAGAGTGGACAAGACACCCCTAGTTAGCATAAGGTAAGGGGAGGGGAACAACTGCCCACAAACAGCCAATCAGGCTTGAGCCCTCTCATGGCCAGGGATATAAAAGGTACCACCCAGACAAGTTTGAGGGTTCTGTGCTTGGGATTCTAGGGAGGAAGGATGTGTGTGTAACTGCCCCGTGCTTGAGGGAAACACCAAGATAGTTCCAGGGTTTTATGCTTGGGTTTCTAAAGAGGGATGACTGGTGTGTGAGACAGTCCTGGGCCTGGGGGAAACACCAAGATAGAAACAGGGTTCCAGAGCTTAGTGTGACAGCCTAAGGGAGTCCTGACAGCAGCCTGTGGGGGTATAGGTTATTGGGTAGACTGACTCTGAGAGGACTTTGATAGTTATTTAGTTGTTTGCCTGTTTTCTTCACAAGTTGTAAAACAATAAACCATTTTCTCATTCCTTTATAAAGAACCATCTTCCTGCAGTATTCTTCTGAGTCAAATCGGCCTTGGGCCTAGGGAAAGGAAAAGCTGTGGTGAACTCTTTAGTCTGTGGGGGTTAGGGAAGCTTTTAAATAATTTAAAAACTAATTTATTTGTGAACACTCACTAGTCAGACAAAGGGGGAAGCAAAGTCCTGCCCAGGCTGAAGAGAACCCCACACCACCCAATAAGAAAAGTTCCCTGGGTGATCTACAAATCCCATGTTAAATTGTATCTCTTTGAAATCTTTCAGGCAGATAGCCTCTTAGCCTCAAAATCAATGTATTCCCACAGATACCAGTTGGACAAGTCATAATTGAATGTGACAAACTACAGTTCATTGAAGCACAGACTGATAGCCCTGGCTTTCCTTGGCACCTTTACATGACTCTCAAGGAGTCTGAGCAGTGCAGGGAACTCACTTGATTTCAAAATCGGTCATCAATGTGCATGTATATCATCTCACATGCACAGACAGACATTGAGGCTTTCTCCACCTCTGCAATATCCCACAGATCACAGTGGGTCACAATGAAAGCACTAAATGCAGATAAAGTAGGCTAAAACAATACCAGTACCTGTCTAAGGAGAGAGTTCTTTTCTCTTAGCTAAAGGCCAGAGTAAACAGAACTTTCCTGTCAATGAAGCATGTTACCTGGCAGGGGAGATACATTGATTTTTCATAAAGTACACTTGTGAGCCAGTTATGAGATAACTGGAGAAGTGTTGAGCCGGTTCAGGATTCTCATGAGTCTTCGTCCCCTGCCCCCCCTACTCAGGCTCAACCCTGAACCAAATTGGGTTGCCTCTTCTCTGCTACCCTTATAGGTCAGCAGTACTGCAGTTTTCAAAATAAGCTGTTGTGGCTTTTACAACTGCTTTGCGACACTTCCATATTGAAGGGTGGACCTTTGCAATTCACATAAAGACCTCTCACTGCTGTAGAAAGTTCACACCAACAACCAGTTACTTCCAGCTTTGAAAAAAAAGACAAGCTTCTTAAATTTTAGGGGTATTTTGGCATCAAATCTTCCAAAGAG
This sequence comes from Aspidoscelis tigris stejnegeri, assembly GCA_023333525.1. NCBI lineage: Eukaryota > Metazoa > Chordata > Lepidosauria > Squamata > Teiidae > Aspidoscelis > Aspidoscelis tigris. The sequence continues at coordinate 103,326,399 of JALMGA010000001.1, forward strand.
TGAAAACCACAAATTTCAACACTTTTATCATAAATGGTTTGGCCTAAAGGGAAAAGGATGACTGAGTTATGAAGTTGCCTTACATTTGCTGAAACGTAGTATAAAAAAAAAATCAATCTTTTCCTGTGTAAAATCAGTGCTGCTTTGTTTTTTGCAAACTATTTAAGCTGAGTTTTGTGGACCTGGGAACATTCAAAGACCAAAGACTTTATTAATTATAAATCAAAGTAACAGAATATGAAATTGGGGGGCGGGGGCAGAGTGGCTCCAAGAAGCTGTCTCCAGAGCACTAAAAAGTAGCAAATCACTGTACCCTTGACCTTTCTAAACAAAATTCATTTTTCATTGGTGCCTTCTCATGTAACCCTTTCTGAACCATTTTTAATTCTTTCTTGGTAGTTCAAGCCTCTCCTAGAAAATAAACTGTTCACCTAAAAATCAACAATTGAAATTCAAGAAAGGATTAAAATTAAGAGTTCAAAATTGGGGAAAGGGGTATTTTTTAGCACGGAGTACATTAAGAATAATTTTTAATAACTGGATATGGATCTTGTATTCTGTTTCATTTATGCTTGTGAACAATAAGCTGTTGACAAACCATGATTTAATATCCTGGTTTGTTTCATTTTGTAGAAGGCGCTAGTTGTTCGTGTTCATGGTAATTAGAAATCGATATTTACTTTGTAGTAGTTTGCTCTCATCTATTTTGTCATGATGGTGTTGACTAATATTCCAGGCTTGTTGGGAGCTGGCTTCCAGCGGTTTGGTTCTGAAGAAAAACTGAAATCTAATCCACTACAACATCTTTTTGAGGTATGCTAATATAAAGTTACTGTAAAAGATTCCCATGGTTAGGGATTTTTTTATTTTTAAAATTACTTGTGTGTTTCTGGACCAAAGAGAAGACTTTGTTAAGTATCACAGAAGAAAAGAAGAGTTGGAATAATAGGGTTCAGTTGTCTTAGTTTTGAAGCAGGTTTCCTTCCAATCAAAGTAGATAAATATTGGGTTAAACTCGGTTATATATCAAACAATGTCATTGCTATAAGTGACCTGAAATGCATGCAGTATGTAATATGTGATATACTGTACATTTTTGTCCTGCCCTTCACCAGGAAGTTCCCTGGGTGACCCAGGGAAATCATTAAAGGGTAAGTAACAGCATAATTAAAAACAAATCACCCCCAAGCTCCATCACAACACAAGAAGGGATCAGTATGCCAAAGGTCTGGATGAAGGTACATTTTAGCCAAGTGTTGAAAGTCTTGTGGTTAGAGTGTCGGACTTTTATCTGCTAGTATCCCAGTTCAATTCTGCACCCCTATACAAAGCCAGCTGGGTGACCTTGGGCTAGTCACAGCTCTCTTTTGGACTTCTCACAGCCCCACCTACCTCACAGGGTGTCTGTTGTGGGGAGAACAGAAGCTATGTCAGCTGCTTTGAGTCCCCTTAAAACAGCGGTTCTCAACCTTTGGGTCGCGACCCCATTGGGGGTCGTGCAGCTATTTTGGCGGGGTCGCGAAAGCTCCCGCAGCCCCCCCCCCGCGTCCCCCTGCCACGCTCCCCGCCGCGCCGCCGCTGCTGTGAGGAGAGATCGGCGGCGGCGGGTGGCAGTTGCCTTCGAGGCGGCATCCCCGGTGGCGCTTGAGGCGAGGAGGTTGGTGGCAGCGGCGGCGACTGTGGGCAGCCCCGGGCGGCTGGGCTGGCCGCTGAGGGCAGGCACCCGCCCGGTGCTATGCCTGCCTGCCTGCCTGCTGGGCGGCGATGGCGGTGAAGGGCGCTGGACCCGCACCGCCTGGTGCCTCGCCTCCTGCCCCCTTCGCCCGCTGGAATCCGGCGTCGCCCCCCCCCCCCAAGGAGGAGTTGCGGGTCGGGGAGGACCGAACGCGACACCAGCGGCCCTGGCCCCAGCCCTGCCCCGCCCCGCCCCTGGGGTCATGGAGGCGTTTGGGAGCTGCATTGGGGGGTCATGGCATTAGCCATGTTGAGAACCGCTGCCTTAAAAGGTGAGAAATATGAGGTATAAGCCAAGTCTTCATCTTCTGCTTTTTCTTCTTGTGGTTAGGGAGCAGGACTCTTATCTGAGGATACTGGGTTTGATTCCGCACTCCCCAATGAAGCCAGCTGGGTGACCTTGGGCTAGTCACAGCTCTTTTCTGAGCTCTCACAGTCCCACCTATCTCACAGGGTGTTCTTTTGTGGGGAGAAGAATAGAAAGCTTTTGTCAGCTGCTTTGTGTCCCCTTAAATGGGTGAGAAAAGCAGGGTAGAAAAGCCAACTTCTTCTTCTGAGCAGGGGACTGAACTCGATGACCCTAGAGGTCCCTTCCAACAAGGTTTGTCCTTGTCTCTGCTTGAGATGGACCACCGTGTGTGACAGGACGCTGGACTAGATGGGCTGTGGCCTGATCCAGCAGGACTTCTCTTACGTTCTTAACTCTATGATTCTGTTGTTATCATTCATCTAATATTGGTTCCTGATGTTGTTGGGGATACTGTTCCATAACCTGGGAGGCACCACCACAAAGGCCTTCTCATGCCTCTCCCACATCAGAGAGTGAAGGAATTACAAGGAGACCCTCTCTAACAGATCTTCAGCCTAACCAATAATCAGTCAAGGAAAAGGGCTCTCCTTCAATATTTGGAGCTCAGCATCCTGTATGTTAATGTGAAATTTATTTATTTGTTCATTCATTCATTCATTCTATTTACATCCCACCTTCTTCCCAAACAGAGACTCAAGGTGGCATACGTAATTAAATAGCAATACAATAATATATAAAATTAAAACTACCCATATATATAAACAAGTAATAAAATGTGAATAAAAAGTATATAAAACACCATAACTTACACTAAAAACTAAAGAGTTGACTATTTAGTTAAAAGCTTTCCGAAATAAAAATGTTCTTGAATTGGGGCAGGTAGTGAATGGTTAGCCAATGTAGATCTTTCAAGACCAGTGTGATGTGCATTCAGCAGTCTTTCATTAGCAGTATAGTTTCTGTATAAACTTCTTGGAATGTCTGCCTTCTGAACATGGATTTAGGCTTTTGTTTGGGAGATCGCAGTTTGCTTTCCCTCGTAAAGATAGTTTCTGATTGTCTTCAAGGGCAGCCCCACATAAGGTGCATTTCTGTAGTCTAATTGAGAAATTATCAGAACATTGGTTACTAACCTGCTTTTCTCATTGATCTTTATAGGTCTATGTACAAGCCAATAAAGTAACAGAAGAAGAAGAAACTACTAAGAAGTTGGCTCAAGAGTTCATCAGAAAATTGGAAGCCCGTGAAGAACAAGCAATGTCCTTGTGGAAACGTTTTAGAGATATTAGTGTTGATGAATATACCGAAATGTACAAGGTACCAATATTCCTTTCAGTATTTATTCAGAAGACTAAGCTTTATCATAAACAGCATTTTTTTTAAAAATAGTATATCTCTGCTGAGTTCTGAATCCCAGCAATTATGTAAGTAATGGGAAATGAATACTTTGTACTAAAGCAGTGGTTCTCAACCTGGGGTCGGGACCCCTTTGGGGGTCGAATTACCCTTTCAGAGGGGTCGCGACGAGTCTCCGGTTGCCCTTCCCTCCCACCTCCCAGCTGCTCTGCCCCTGTGGTTGGGGGTCTCCGCAACATGAGGAACTCCATTAAGGGGTCGCGGCATTAGGAAGGTTGAGAACCGCTGCACTAAACTCTAAGGCTCTCTATGTTTGAGTGAGCGAGTGTGAATCAGATCTTTCCAAACACTGCAAGAGGATCTGCTGGAGGAAGTGAGAACAAAGGATGTTTATGTCCCTGTTATTTGTCTAGCAGGATACTTTATTGTGAGATATTTTATGTGCATCAGTACCAGGTTCTGGATGGCACAGAAACCTGGAGGGGAAAAAGTCAGGACCAATTGAGGGAAAGCAAACTGGGACTTAAGTCTTGGAGAGCAAGTTGCTGGAGGTTCGTATAGGAGACTGGAGAGCTGGGCAGAAGCTTAGGACTTGGCTGGAGACAGGAGGATGTCTGGAGACAAGGTTGGAATCTTGACTGGAACCAGCTTAGGATACGGTGCTGAAGACCGTTGTACTGAGGATCCTTGGTGTAGTGTTCCATTTGGAAACTGGGTGGCTGTCAAAGGACACGAGGACTTCCTGGGAATGAGAGAGAAAGATACTCTTGAAGCAGAAGTAAGAACAAGTGCAGTTCCTAGGAACTCAGGCAGAGGAGGCAATGCAGAACTCTGCACCCACTGTTGCAAACAAAGAATCTCCTTAGCAACCCTGACTTGTGTGAACCCTGATTCTAGACTCCTGACAGGCTTCCCAAACTTTGGACAACTCTCTGGTACACTGACTCTTGGCCTGTCTGACTCCACATACTCTGTATTCCCAGGAACTCTGGTAGCTGACTTGGCGTCTTATTGTCGCTAGCTGGGCATGTGCGTGTGCAAGTGCTTCGCTGTTACCTCCTGATCTAGACACGATAACATGTCCCCTAATCCATCCTTAGAAGCTGGTATGGGAGCTGAATTTTGAAGAACAGATGCTGCCTTCATCCCTCCCAGAACCACTAGAAGGCGCTCTAAGTCTGTGGGTGACTCACTACCCAATCAGTTCACGATCCTATGTGAACCAAAGCAGATTTGTGCCCATGTCCTTTCATCTTATTTCAGAAGGCATCTTTTTTAGACGAATTATGAATAATATAAAAGAAATAGCCTGCACGCAATACAACCATTTTGGAAGTTTGATTCTAGACAGTGTCTAGAGAGGCAGTTGCTTAGAAAAATTAAAGATACTGTCTTGGGTTCTGTGATCAAGGACAAGATATACATGTGTTATGTAGACCACATTATTTCAGAATGTAATACTGTAATTAATATTGGAACACTGTGATTAATTAAAGTAAATCAGAATTTGGAACAAGTTGGGATGAGTGTGATCTGTCATTCTGCTTGTTCTAACTTCTGAGTATCTATAATGCTCCAGGCGGGAAAAAGTGATATTATTTTTTAGCAATAAGTCAAGCTGTTAGTGAACAGAGGCATTGAACCAATGCTAGAAAGTGTATGCTATACTGAATTAGTAGTGGAAAATGTCTACCCTCTGGCTATTTCTATTTTTAAAAACTCTATTACTGACACAATGATTTGCCCATCTAGCTGCTGTTATTATCTTAATGAAAAGCAAACAGGAAATAGTTCAGGTTATCAAAAGATTCATGTAAGTGGCACTTTCTACAATGGTATATCAATCAGAAACTTATCAAGCTACTGCAGCATTCAAATGGGAAACACTGAATTGTGCCACTAGATCTCCTAAATACTTCACTTTGAATGCCTGCCTTTTTGAAAATGCTATTCTCATGCATTCACACTCTGTGGTCTGATCTAACTCAAGGTCTCAATTACCATGGGACACCTATAGAATAAAGTCAGTCTTTATATCAGTTTCATTTATTTCTTTGTTATCTTGATTGGACTTTTCAGCGTCTAGGTGTGCACTTTGATGAATATTCTGGAGAGTCATACTATCAAGAGAAATGCCAAGAAATTCTAAAGATGCTGGACGCACAGGGACTCCTTCAGAAAACAAAGTACGACCAAGCTGTTCTGTGGACAGTATTTGAACCATTTGTCATTATCTGTTCCTTGAGAACACATTTTTGAAGTGCATTTTTGTTGTATTCTCCCTTCTGCTATCATTGTGAAGGCTTCTCCAGATTTCCTTTCACTTTGTTGAGGTACTGTAGCTTCTACTCAAGCTCTGTGAAATTGTCATTTTGTATCAGTATTGCCACCATTATGTGCTCTGGGCTCATCTGGGAGGTTGTGGAGGAGAGAACTGGGGTGGGAGCCAGGGAGTTGTAGCAGTGGCAATTGCTGGGGAACAAGATGGAGCTGGTCTCAGGAGGAGGTGGCAAAGAAAGAGGAGGCCCCTGCCAGTAAGAGGAATGAGAAGTAGTCTCCAAAATGGAGGAAGCGTGTGAAAGCAGCAAGAAGTATGCCAAAGCGCCTTCACTTGATTTGAGCTCTGCAGAGCAGCTAGATAGAAGGCACAGCAGCTTTGGGGAAGCTGAAATACATGTTCAAAAACACAAAACTTTATACAAATATTGAAAATATTTGAAGACATGACTGCAGTTCTTACCTATGTGTGAATTTTTTTGTTGTTGGATGTGGAAGATTCCTTAATCTTTTCATTTGTTTTTTAAAAAGAGTCTTAAGGCTGTGACTCACCAAGGGACACAGCAGGCACCTAGGAGCAGAGAACACCATGGAAGTGTCCTCCTTGCAGTGTAGCCTGGTGCTTCTGTGACTCCATTTTAGATCAGAGATGTTGTGGGTGAAGTGCTTGCCCTCCATGTGTGTTTTTCTATCCTTGCCTCCTGGGGCTTTGAGTAATTTTCAGGCACTATGGAGGGCAACTGTTGTAACCAAATGAGGATACTCAACACCCAAGATAGTCCACTGAGGCATCTTTAAACATAGGTAGGGAGGTAGGCAATGTTGTTCTTCACTCAGAGGGTCATCGATCTGTGGAATTTACTACCAAAAGAGGTGGTGACAGCAACCAGCTTGCATAGCTTTAGGAAAGAGTTAGATAAACTCTCAGAGGGCAGGTGCATGGATGGTTACTACAGTGAATGCCTAGGTAGTGCCTCCAGGTTGGAGGGGCAGGCAGGGTGCCTTGAGAGGCCATTTTCAGAGAGCAGAGAGCAGGTGAATGTTTTGCCTTTGTCTTCAGCTTGAGAATATCCAGAATCAGAAGCAACTAGTGGGTCACTGTGTGAGACAAGATGCTGGACTAGATGGGCTGTGGCACAATCCAGGTGGATTCCTCTCATGTTCTTAATCTACTTTTAGGTGCTCCAGAGAGATTTGTGGGCAGGTGCATGTCAAAAGATAAAGGGGCAATAAATAAGTGTAGAAAAGTTCTAAAATGTTTTTAGTCTTGTGCCTGGAAGAATACCATGCATAGTTAATTCCACTTTGTTCAGAAAAGTACTCCAGCTTTAAGGTACTTTTATGAAGTGCCGCATTCAAAGATCTTGTTCAAAGATCTTAACTCATAACAAGCTTGCTATCAGAGGAGATGCTTCCTTGCATGTTTTGATGGGGCAGGGTTAGGAGGTCAAATGATTTACTTATATTTTTTTCTACAGTGTGGCTGTAGAACTAATTTTTTTTTAAAAAAAGTTGGTTGATGCTTTTTCTGTGCTTCCTTCTTCCACTTTTTTAGGGAAGGAATAGGTGTGGTTTCTCTCCCCGATACAGAAGACCAGGCTGCTGTAATGCGTAGTGATGGAACTTCCCTCTACCTAACCAGGTAAGTATTTCTGCCAGGTTGATAAGCAACTGTTCCTCTTTTGAGATTTAAATTTAGATGCTCTGCTTTTCATCAATAAAATAAGACCTATGTTCATAGCATGCATTATGGTTGTGCTAATCTCTTAATTTCTTATGATGAAATTACAAAAGAAAAAATAGTTATACCCCAAATTGCACCTTTACCCTATGCTAGGAGTTCAATGAAACATAAAGTCAGAGACCAGAGTGGCTTGCAGAAAGCTTGAAAGGAGAAAGAGAAAAGACTTAACAAAACCTTTATGGAGGAAGTTACACTACCTCACTGTGCAATAATAATACACATGCATATGGACACGATTTGAAACATAGTTACCCAAAGTCTCAATACTAGTAAGTCTCACTGAGCTACATAGCAAAACACTTTGGTTACTAGTGATCACAAAAGGGTGACCAGTGGCTGATGGAAAAGACATGTTGAATTTTGAATATTTGTTGGCTTTTTAAATCTTTCCAGAGATCTTGCTGCTGCCATAGACAGAATGGAAAGAAAGAATCCGGACACAATGATATATGTGGTAAGTTAATCTGAATTAGCTCCAGACTGTTTTTCTTGGAGGAATGGAGAGCCTTTGACTTTTCAGATGTGGATGTACAGTTCCTATCATTCCTGGACACTGGCTAGGGCTGATGGGTATTATAATCTAGCAGTAGTTGGAATGCTATAGGTTCCCTGTCCTTAATTTTAATTTATTTTTTTTAACTTTTACAATAAAAATTTTACATAGTTATGCACTTATACATTCTTCCCTTTTTTCCCCCCCCCTCCCCACCCCCTCCCACCCCTAAATAATGAATATTCAATAACATTTATGAGCTAAGGGTTACATTTGGAATACAATTCTTAACTGTAATTTAACTAATTCACTTCTGACACTCGCTTCCAGGTAATTCTTAACCTCCCTCCATTTGTTTTTACACCTTCTTATTTTTACTAAATCATTTTCAAAATTTTCCCGACATTCTCGAACCTCTACTGCAATCAAGGCTATTATATATTCATACAGTTTCTGTATTTCCCATTTAGTTGCATCCTTCCATCCATTTACTACTACCAATTGAGCCGACCTAAGTATGGAACAAACTACTTCCCTAGTCTCTTTTGGCCTTATATTCTCCAGATCCAATTGAAATATTACTATCCTTTCATTTAAATTAATATTAAGTGCATATATATTATTGATCATGTTTTCTACTTCCTTCCAAAACACCTGAACTCTCTGACAATGCCAAATCATATGTAAAAATATTCCTCTTTCTTGACATCCATGCCAGCATTCTTCGGTTACATTTGGAAAGAAGTGCGACAATTGTATTGGTGTTCTGTACCATTTATGTATTATTTTCATTCTTGTTTCCCATATTCGTCCATATTTTACTTTTTCCATTCTCTGTATTTCCTTTTTGACTTCTTCTCTGTTTATTCTTATATCATCGCTCCATATTCCTCTTATTTCTTCATATATTTCCTCTCCCACTGTCATTAACCCCTTATATATAATTCCTACAATACCTTTTTCACTCTTCCTCACTTTTCTTATTATTTTATCAAATACTTCATCTTCCTTATTAACTATCTCTCTAATTCTTACTTGATCTATATAAGTCTTTATTCCCCTTGCTTGCAGCCAGCTTCCTCCCAATAATTGTTCTAATTCCCTTAAATTTTTGGGATTACGTCCCGTATCATATAAATCTTCAATTACTTTTATTCCTCTCCTATATAATCTATTTAATGCCCATTGTAAACCATCCTCAGCTCCCACATTTATTTTCCAGATTGTAGCTAATTTCCCTTCCTCCTGTGCAATTTTTCTTTTCCTTTTACTCCATATTTTCATTGTGCCCAAAAGAATTTTACTCCAATTCCTTTGTTCTCTTGGTAACCAATTTCTATATATTAATTCCTTTCCTTCTATGTTGTTTATTTTTTTTTCTAATTTGGCCCATTTAGACTCTCCATATTGTAATTCTAATAATCTTTGTATCTGAAAAGCATCATGGTAGCCCTCTATACTAGGTATTCCCCATCCACCTTCCTGCTTTATTGCCGTCAACCACTTATATCTCAATCTCGGTCTTTTCTCATCTGCTACCCATACTTTAATTCTTCTATCCCAATTTTTTAACATCTTCTCTGATACTGCTATAGGAAGTGTCTGAAACAAATAAAATAACTTGGGCATTATAAATATCTTTAACACTCTTATTTTATCTAACCTGCTCAAAAATTTTACATTCCATTTTTTCAATAATTTTTCAATCTGTTTCCAAATTCTTTTATAATTTCCTTCCATTATTTTACAGGGGTCCCTATATATCCATACCCCTAAATACTTTATTTTTTTAACTCCTAGCTTCAATCCGGTCCTTTTCCTTATTTCCAATTGCTCTCTCGGTGGTGTATTCCAAAATAATATTTCTGATTTCTGTATATTCACAAACAGCCCCGACTGCCTCCTGAAGTTCTCCAATGTCGGTATTATCACTTCTATCATTCTCTGAGGTTCTTCAGTTATAATCATTGCATCATCTGCAAACAAATTCAACTTTACTTCTTCCCTTCCTATCCTAAATCCTTTCCATTGTGCATTATCTCTAATATTGTTTGCCAATACTTCTATTGCCAAACCAAATAACCCAGGAGAGAGTGGACATCCCTGCTTAGTTCCATTTTTTATACTTAATCTTTCTGTTTTTTCTCCATTCACCCTTACATATGCTATACATTCCTTATATACTTCCTGCAACATATCACAAAATCTTGGACCCATATCTAATTCTCTACATAACCTAAATAAGTATTTATGAGAAACTTTGTCAAAGGCTTTATATACATCGAGTTTCAAAATACAAGCCTTCCTCCTCTCCCTTCTAGCAGTCTCAACCACATTTATCACCGTTTTTATTGGATCTCCAATTTTCCTCCCCTTCACAAATCCGTATTGATCCTCTCCAATGATTTTAGGTAAGATTTCCCTTAACCTATTTGCTAATATTTTAGCAAATATTTTATAATCTTGGTTACACAAACTTATAGGACGATATGATCCTGGTAGTTCCAAATCTCTCTGTGGTTTTGGAATTACCACGATCTCCGCTTCTTTCCATGTTTTAGGTATATCTTTTTCTATATATACCCTATTAAATAATTTTTTCAAATGTGGCAATAAAATTGCCTTATATATCTTATAATATTCCCCTGTGAAGCCATCTGGCCCCGGGGACCTCGCGTTTTTAAGATCATTAATAACCCCTTCAATTTCCTCCCTAGTAATTCTTGCATTTAATAAATTTTTATCCTCCTCACTCAATTTATTTTTTATATTCAAAGCTAACTCCTCTACTCCACTATCACTATATAATTCTTCATAAAATTCTTTCATTATTTTCTTTTTCTTTTCCTTTTCTTTACATAAAATATTATTTTTATCTCTCAATGCTTCTATCCATCTTTTTTCCTTCTTCCTTTTTAAATATCTTGTTAGCCTTTTCATTGAATTTATATTCCAACCTTGTCTCTCACTTTTAATATATATATATTTATTCCACATTCTCTGTTCTTCCCACGCTTCTAATTCTTTTTTCTTTTGGTTATATTCTCTTAATTGTCTTACCCCTTTTGTTCTATTATATTCTCCTTGTTTCCTTTGCAAATCTTGCAACAATATTTCTCTCTGTCTATTCCATTCCCTTTTTTGGGAAATTTCTAAACTAATAAGTTTCCCTCTGATATATGCTTTTTTTGCCTCCCACACATATGAATTATAATTTTGCCCATTATCATTAAATCTAAAATATTCCTGTATTTCTCTTCCAAGTTGTATTCTTTCTTGTTCTCCCTTACATACCATTGGATTGAACCTCCATTGTTTTTGCTTAGTTCCATTACTAAGTCTTATCTTTACCTTCAAGGGAGCATGGTCAGAGATCCATATAGGCAGTGTTTGTGCTTCTATCACTTTTAATGTATTTGTAACCTTTTCCAATATATAATCAATTCTACTAAAAGACCTATAACGGGGGCTAAAGCAAGTAATTCTTTTACTTGGATCTTCTTCTCCATGTAAATCCCTGTACCCCGTTTTTCCCAAATTGTATTTTCTCCTATCATTCTGTCCTCTATGCACCAACTCAATATTAAAATCTCCTGCTACAATAATTTGTCCCTGTGCAAATCCCTCCAATTGTCTTAAAAAGCCTTTTAGAAAGTTTCTTTGATTTGTATTTGGTCCATAATAACTAGCTAGAGTAACTCTTTCATCGTTTAATATTCCTTTGATCATAATCCATCTACCTTGCCTATCCCTCCTTTGTTCACAACATTTAAATTGTATAGAATCTCTAAGCATTATTGCGACTCCTCTGGAGTTATTTGCACCCTTCGATTCGTATATCTTATTCCAACAACCAGGAATGGAGGTTTTCCCCTCTTTCTTTGTATGTGTCTCCTGTAAAAACAATATTCCCACCTTATGTTGTCTAGTCAATTGCCCCACCCGGTACCTTTTCCCTGGATTTGAGAGTCCATTAACATTTAAAGACAAAAGATTAATATCAGTCATTATCAATATTTCCCAACCATCCCTTTCCCCATGTCCTCCTTAGCCATATTCTCATTATTTTTCCCCATCCCCCCTTCCCCCCCCTCTTCCCCTCCCTCAGCCCTGGCCCTTCCCAAATCTTCCAAGGAGGCTGGACTCCGAAGATGGTCTCAACAAGTCCTAGCCAGGGCATAATTGTGGAATGTGCGCTGCCCTCCTCCCTTCCATGAAAGCGAAAGTTAATTCTCTTTTGTTCAACTCCATTTTGACTTCTTGTGGAAAATCACCCGATCTCAATTCTTCTCTTTTTTCAGTTTTTGTTTTTTTTGTTTTTGAACTCTAACATGTTTTGCCAAGTCAGTTAATTGATCCACACTGAGGTCTTCCAAACTGTCTCTGCCAGACGAAACGGAGCTAAGTTGACTTGCTTGGCTGTCTGGGCGGGGGGGGTCTCCCCCTCCTTCCGCTCCCTCCACTTCTTCTGCTCCATCGCCGCTTTGTTGCGTGGCATTTTTAACTTCTTGTTCCGAATATCCCAAATCCAATAACATCTTCTGTCCTTCAAATTTATTTCTAGCCGTATAACATTTCCCATCCTTAAATATCACCAATTTTACTGGGAAAGACCACGTATATCTCTGTCCCTTTGCTTGGAGAAACTTCACAATCTCCTTCATCTCTCCTCTTTCTCTTAAGGTAGCCGGAGAAAGATCATACAGAGGCCAAACAGGTACCCCTTCAAATTTCAAATCTTTCACTTTCCTAAGTGCACGATAAACTTCCTCCCTTCGTGATTCTCGTGCAAAACATAATAATATGTCCCGTTTTTCATTTTTACCTCTTGTAACCCAATGAGCTCTTTCCATTTCCCCTTGGTCTATCTGAATTCCAAGTGCTGTCAGCCAATTTGCCAATTTGGCTCTCATATCCTCCTTAAGAGTAGAGGGGAAATTTCTCAAACGTAAATTCCTTCTTCTTTGTCTGTCCTCCAAGTTATTCAAACGGGCCGCACAGTCTTTAATCACTTTCTTAACACGTTTAAGCTCGTCTTTTGTTCTCTGCAATTCCTCTGCCTGGTGAGTAATAGCCTTCGCATTTTTTTCCCCTCTTTAACGGTAGTTGATAGCTCCTGTTTAATCTCTTGTAAATCTTTTTGTACTTCTATCATATTTTTTTGAACATCCTGCTTAATCTCTTGTAATTCTTTTTGCACATCTTTCATATTTTGAGACATTGGTTCAAGAATCGTTAAGATTCTCTGCATTTTAGCCTCAACACTCTGTTCAGACGCCATATTTCCGTCTATCTTATTGCTTTCGGCTTTAGCCACCAGCCTAACTTTTTCCTGTGGAGCTTTAGCAAGAAATAAAACTTGTGTTACCATTTTTTGGGTGGATTCATCCGTAACGATCAATTGTCCTTCTATTCCACTGTCCAATAGTCCACTTTCAAACTTTTTAGAAGTCCATTAAACACTTTTTAAAGCTTTCTTTTCAGGGAGCAATCCCAGGGCACGTTAGCTAATCATCCCGCATGCGCACCGTGTAGGTTCCCTGTCCTTGATGCAGGGTATGAAGTGTTAACGATCCTTTCTATTAGGAAAGTTGATGTTTCTGCTGATCCCATACATTCCCGATTGGTCATATGATCATAAAATATAACTTAATGTGTGCAAGCTTTGAAAAAGCTCCCAAGATTTTGTGCTGAACTGAGCTAGTGGTTACAGGGACTAATGTGTTGGCTCCCCAAGTAATAATCTTGCCTTTATTTCCTGCCATGAAGGGCTATTGTCTTTTCCCTTTCCATTTTCTCACATACCTTCTATTTTGTAACCTGTTTCTTTTAGGCAGGTAAATATACAGCATTTTTATTTGTTTGTTGGACTTATATGCTCCAGATTTCATTAAAAATTGTATGAGATTTACAGATAAAACATAAACCAAAAACAAATACATAGATAAAAAAGAACACACCTCATTGTGACATCTTTCTAAGTATAGCAGAGAAGCAAGACGAGGAATCCAGTGGTAGTACTTGGCAGTACTCATGCCTTTCCCAGAATTGTTCAGTCCGGTCTTAGTCCGCCTGACTGCTCCTGGTTGCAGTATGACTGAGGATTATTGGCAGTGTTGGCAGGAGCTAATGGAAAAAAGAATTCCCTCCAAGGAAGGAGGGTTACTTTTTCCAGCTTCCAAAGTTCAAGAAGAGTACCAGTTCAAGTACTGAAAGTAATTCATAACCATTGTAACTGTTTGCTTTGGCCAGCTCTGTTCTCTTTTTGGGACCAGTAGAAGTTTAGATCATTGGTGTGGGGTTGGAAGTTGTTTTTGGATATTTCTCTCAGCTTGCCAATTTTGCTTCAAAACATAGGAATATTATGTAGGGATGTTCTGTAGTTCTGGCAGAAGTGGGGGCTCAACAGGGAGAAGGGATCCATTAGAATTTCCTCAGTCCTAATCTGCTAAGGAAAGGCTTCACTGTGAATGATCCTTCCATAGTGGATGGACTCTGCTAGATTCATCCCTATAGTATGAAAAATCAAAATGGTATAAAACATTATGGTGCATGTCATGCTAAAGAAGCTCACTTCGTTAGCTGCTGTTGATGTACAGTATACAGTCATTTCGCCACATTTGTAGCCTCCATCATAAAAGTGAAGGAACTTTCAGAGTTCTGAAAGTGTAGCTTCTCAGAGACAAAATGATTCAAGATGGTTTTCTGTAGTACTAGTTTTCACTTGTTTTCAGTGGAGGGGAAATAATGTCAAGAACAGCAGCAATGAATTTGGACAGATGGATGGAAGATGCGGATGGAGGGGTCCACAGGAGGCAAGGGCTTCAGGAGGCCAGCTGCTGCGAGACTTGTTAGCAGGTCGAGGTGTTATATTCATGCCCAGCTTGTCATTGGCTTCCATGCTCAACTAGTTGCCAAGTGCAAAGAAGGTGCTGTACTAGATGAGCCTCAGAGTTGAATCAGCAGGACACTGCTTATGATCTAAAGCCCCCATAGGGTGTAATAATAATTTTCTCTCTTTCTCTCTCTCTCTCTTTCTTTCTTTCTTTCTTTCTTTCTTTCTTTCTTTCTTTCTTTCTTTCTTTCTTTCTTTCTCAAAGACGGATAAAAGCCAGAGTGCTCATTTTAAACAGCTGTTCCAAGTACTTAAATTATTGGGTTACCAGTGGACTGAACGGTAAGTATGGCTTTGGGTAATGTCATTTTAATAAGGAAAGGAATGTGAACAGTTGTGGTTTTTTTCAAGATGAAACAAAGCATTAGAAATGATTCATGACAGAAGGATTAGAAATGTTTCTGTAGTCTTTTCTGCACTTACCTTCTGTTAATCCAGATAAGTGGACCCCACTAATCCAGATTACTTAGAGGCATGGGCTCAAACAGCAGAGTCTGCATTGATGTTGCTGATCCAGCCCACAGTTTTGCACAGCTGTGAAGCTTGTGTGAGCTTCACAACCACTACCTCATGCCTCCAAAGGCTAGGAATAACAGTTGTAGCCTTGGAGCCAGGGGTGGTGGTGGTGCTTTTCGGTGGTGTGCTGTGGCAGGCTGCCAAAAGGCACTCACTGGTAGTTGCAGATCACAGAGGTGAGTCATCCGCATGCCTCCCAGGATCCAGAACAAGCCCATCTAGTTGTAGACCCAATTAAGCATATGTACAGTAGATCTGGATTAAGGGCCTCCTTAATCCATATTTGGCTCTGTCCAGTCCAGATGGAGCCAGACCAGCAGGTGTGGGGCTTCCTTGATTCATAATCTGTTTTAAAGAAGTGTTTTAATCTGGATCACCCCCAAGTGCAGAAAGGGGCTGTATTTAAAACAGTTGTTTAGTCATAGTAAAGGCACTGAAATCGACTCCTCGTGCCCCTGTATGTCTTTCGTCTCGATATCAGTGTGGAAACATCAATGGTTGTTCTTAGGCAATCTCTTATCAAAATCCACATTAATA
Organism: Aspidoscelis tigris stejnegeri; assembly: GCA_023333525.1. Taxonomy (NCBI): domain Eukaryota; kingdom Metazoa; phylum Chordata; class Lepidosauria; order Squamata; family Teiidae; genus Aspidoscelis; species Aspidoscelis tigris. The sequence continues at coordinate 103,342,261 of JALMGA010000001.1, forward strand.
TTTACAATGCTAACGTATGTCAACATGATTAAACCTGTATTTTTATTTAGCTCAGAAGCAGAGAGTTCTGAACTGGATCAGAAAGATCACAATAATGTGGAGTGTTTGTGGGAGTTAAAAAATCTCCATCTAAACTGCTGTATAGGAGAACATGGATGAGTGATCAGACAGACATATGAGATTATCCCCCATTAGACTAAAGCCAGGTGAAAAAATGTTCAAAAGTCTGTTTGTGCTGGCCTCTAAAGAAGAGACACAGCTTGGAATGGTCAGACCTGAACACGTGTGTCTGGGTTGCATAGTGGGGTACTTGTCCTTCTTCTTGGAAACAAGGACACACTGCTCCTATCTTCATCTTAGATTTTCATATTAGGAGCTACAGAGTGAGTGGCAGAGCATGGATTTAAATCCAAAAATGTGCTAACACCATTCACAGTCCTTCAGCTTGGAAAATGACACTTCTGTATGTCAGGTAAGTTGCCATGGTAGCATGTTTATCTGCTAGCTGTCAGACAGCATGCAAATTCTGCTTCTGTGTCCCTCGATGCAGGTGCCAGCATGTGCCGTTTGGGAAAGTGAAAGGAATGACAACACGTAAAGGAGAGGTGGTTTTCCTTGAAGATGTTTTGGATGAAGCTCGCTCCATGGTGCTGGAAAAGAGGGCTTCTGCAAAAAGTTAGCTGATTCGTCTGCCTGTGGACATAATGCTAGTCATCCTGCATGGCCAAGTGGTTGTTTACCTCCCTTTCCCCTCCTCCTTCTCCTCCTTATTATTATTAAATTTATTTATGGTCTGTGCCTGTTCTGATGTTCTAATTGTTATAGGCAGCGTCTGCAGCCTCCTTATTTTCAGCTCCCTTTGCTTACCAGAAATGCACCTGCCTAAACACCATACATCACATTTTGGGTGATAATTATTTCCTCATCCAATATCCGTCTCATCCGTGTACCAGCAAATGGATTTTTAAAATTGTTTTTAATGAGTTTTATTTATTTTTTTATGTTGCTGCTCCTATACTTTACCACTGCTGCATTTGCTTTATTGAGTGCATGTTGTCGGCCATACTTTATGCTAAGTTGTAATATATAGCTTGCTTACTAGTATAGGGGTCTTTAAAACATTGATGGAAAGGAGGAGAGATACTTCAAAAAACGGGGCTGAAAGCCTGGCCTTAGGTTTTTCCATTCATAAATAATTTCTGTTCAGTTGCATAGGCTTTGCCATGGATAATTCCGTGTGAGCTGTAATCCTCTCCACAGTGTTATTTCTGAGTAGAATATGTATTTGACAGGACTTGTTAGCAGCAGTCCATATAAATCATCTGTAGTGTTCCCTCAGCCCGTTATTTGGGAACCAAGGCTCTTGTTTAAATACTAGAAAGTTTCTACGTTTCATAACTCTTGTCTTCACTAGCACAATATTATTTGTTAACTGGAAGTTGGATAGCCTTTTGCCTCCCTGCTTCATGGTTTCCCCTACACCTACCCATGGAATCTAACGACATCCAATAAGAACAAGGGTTTGGTTCCTGCTGCTGTAGTGATACTTTTTCTGTATCGGCCAGTTAGATTTATTTGAAGCTGAGGTAATGGCTGTGTTTGTGCACTGTGCTAAACTGCACAACAGGTGGATGAGCCAAAACTCTGCTTAGTGTCATGTCATCTTTCCGCAGTATAGAAAAGAGAAAAGGGATCATGCAGTACTTAGAAGAGGTTAGGTTTTCTCATGTTCCACCAAGCTGGAGTCTATATGAAGTCTAAATACATCTGCTGATATTTCTCTTCTTCCTTTTTTATTGTTATTGGGAACCACTGAGTTGTGGTAGACTGCATGGGCATCCTGATGGGCACCTCTGTGCAGTTTTTGTGGCAGGGATACAAATGTGGTTTTCCATTGCCTGCTTCTGGGGAAAGGGTGGGAATTGAACTTGCACCCCTCTGCTTTCTGTGCAGTTTGCTTTAACACTGAGCTAAAACCTTGTCTTTCCTCTGTTGACTGCCCAGCATCAAAAGAACTGGACAATCCTCTTGAAACTGCTGAAAGGATTGGTCTCGCTGCAATTATTGTTCAGGTTTGTTTATTTCTATTTTCTGTAAGAAAATGCAAAGCAATTCTTTGTATGGTCTGGGTGATGCTTAAATAACTTACTATTTCAGGACTTCAGGGGTCTGTTACTGTCTGATTATCAGTTCAGCTGGGATCGTATTCTCCAAAGTCGAGGCGATACTGGTGTCTTCCTCCAATACACTCACGCCAGACTGCAGAGGTAAGGGGAACTGAGAGCAATGACTTTGAGATGAGCTTCCTTTGCGTATATGAGGTAGATTTGCAATAACTAGGACCTTTCATACCAGACAGTCCCACGTATGTGACTAAGAACGTAAGAGGAGCCCTACTCGATAGGGGCCACAGCTGATCTAGTGCAGCATCCTGTCTCCGCAGTGGCCCATCAATTGCTTCTGGGCATCTTAAGCAGAAAACAAAGGCAAAACCTTTACCTGCTCTCTAATCCCTGCAAATGGCCTTTAGAGGCCTCCTGCCTGTCTGCCCACCCTGGAAGAAGTACCTAGGCATCCAGCTAGTAGCCATTGATACAACTGTCGTCCATGAATTTTTCTGTCCGACCTTTCTTAAAGTTATCCAGGCTGGTAGCTATTGCCACATCTTCTGACAGCAAATTCCATAGACTGATGGCCCTCTGGGTGATAAAATGCAAACTTAACCCAGGATTTGGTGAGCCAACTTAAGCTGCTCTATTTGCCAAAAGATTTTGTAGAAGCCTTTGATAATTCTTACTGTAGCACAGTTTCCCTCTTTTGAAAATGGCAATAGTTTTCAAAATATCTTTAATTTGCTATGGCATGGAGTCCTGTTCTTAAAAAAAAAATGAGAAGAAATCATTCATTAGAAATGTAGAAGAAGTCTTGTTCCTAACGTGAAAGCTTCATCAACGTTTTTCTTTTTCCTTCCCTTTTCTTTTCTTTATTCTTTTTGGTACATTCCTGATACATTCTTCCGTCCAACCCAACGGGTTCCTCTCCTACTCCAGTTTGGAAGAGATGTGTGGAAAAATCAATGGAGCATCTCAGATCAACACTGCATATTTGCAAGAGACTCAGGCAGTTTCCTTAATTCAGCACCTTCTTAGGTATCTGAGATACAGTGTTACTGAAATTATTATTTTTTTTTGCAAGCTTGATTATCGCTCAGGGGCCTCCTTTGGACCGATCAGCATGCAAAAGGGAGGCTCCTGGTAAATACCAGCCCATGCAGAATCACCTGATGTCCCTGTATGAGAAAAACTGCATTTTGTCAAAACTGTGGGTCTTCTTTGGTGCAGAACTATCATTTTTAAAAGCCCACACTCAATTTTTAACTGTATATGCAGAAAGCCCTTCTATGGGGACAGAATATTAGAAGCAGTTAAAAGTTGTTTCCTGAGGGAAAGTGAGGGACAGTGGAATCACCTGGGGATTCCTTCAGAAAGAGAACATCATGACCAAAGCAGATCAGAATGCATGCTTACATTGTCTATTAGCCTGTGATGGAAAGAGGATATGCAAGAACATTTTTTTAAAAAAATCCAGGGTGATTTTTATTTTACGTATCCCAAGGCACTTCAGTTGGAATGTAGATATATCGTGTAGCCACAGAAGTAATGATCAAGGGCATTTGAACTTCTTCAGATATTTTAAACATCTCTAGTGCTTGGAGAAGATCTCAGGGAATGGCAAACCACTACTGTAGTGGGACAAATGCTTTCCTATATGGTGTCTTGTTGTACCTCCCATACAGCAAGACTGAAGGAAGAGCATGTACTCAGGCAAGGGTGAACGCTCTGCAGTTGTTTGAAATAGAGAGCCTTTTAAAATAAGTTGGTGGATGAGAGATTTTGCTTGGAAAGCACCATCCAGATACAGTGTTTGGATACTAGAGTCCCACATCCCAGGTACACAGTAACAGTCTCTGTTATTGGATACCACCAACTTGTGGCCAGCTCTTGGTTGACTGTATGGGCCCTTCCAAGTGAAGAGCTTTGGCTGAATGTATTCTTCCATATAGTAGACTTTGGCCATAACTAAAGGGGCACCTCAGAGTGACAGTGTGTGGCCTCTGTGTTCCCAGCCCTTCTCTAATCTGCCATTTCTAGCACAGAATGTTCAGGCGGGGGGAGGGGCACCTCAGCTATCTCTAAGCCTTCTCTTTAACCACCTATGAGATGCCCTTTTTTGCTATGTCTGATCACAGCCTTTGTCTATATATGTCTATTAAGCTGTGATAAATTTAGTAAGACTTGCAGAAAGATCACAGAGGTAAAGCGGAAATACCTTGGTTCTGGCCTTCACACAGAGAAGTAATAGCAGCCCTAGTGCTTGTGTTCCTCTTGTTCTTTTTGTGCCGTGCCTCTTATGGACTTTTGAGTGGACTACTAAATAATAGTCTAAATCAGGGTTTCCCAAACTATGGGTCAGGACCCACTGGTGGGTTGCGAGCGAATATTGAGTGGGCCCTGCCTGTAGAAGTAATAAAAAAATTGTATTAAAACTTTGTTATTTGAAAAGTCCTTTATTCATATTGGTAACGGTTAAATTTCCTAGAGGTGGGTCCCGAGTTGGTAAACTTATATTAGATGGGTCATAGCCCAGACAACTTTGGTCTAACGTTCAAAAACAGTATCCATGCTTCAAACTAATTGTCTGACATTTAAGTATATATCAGCATCTTTTACCTTCGTTTTCCTTTCAGGTATGATGAAGTACTTTATCAGTCTTCTCAGGATCTTCAGCCGAAGCATATTGTTGACTATCTCCTTAAACTCAGGTAAGAGAGAAGAACCTATTAGCCCTTGAACTGAAGTATGACTATATCCTCAAAAGAAATCATCCTCAATAATATAGTTGGCTTGTTTAGATTCACGGGTACACCCCAATTTATTATTTGTTTGTATTTCTATCCCGCCCTATACCTGGAGGTCTTACGGCGGGCCCTCAGGCTCACAATCTAAAGAGACAAGATACAAAAGGAAAACGGTGTGGGAGGGAACAGGGAAAATAGGTGGGTCTTGATTATAAGCATGTTTCCCTGCTTCTAGGTACAACTAGAACCCTAAGTCCACAGTTAATAGAAGCTGTTTTGCATCCCAATGCTGAACTTCCACTTTAAAAGTGATCCCTTGTCAGATCAAAAGAGAGTGCTTTCTGTGAATCGGTCCTGAGTAACTGAGCTGTGTAAGACAGTCTTTCCTTAGTCCTTATCAGCTGTTTTCTTGTCCCAGCATATTCTTCCAAGAAATATATTCTTTGTATATATTCAAAGAATCTTAATGTGCCTCAACAAGAAAAACCAGTCCCTTGTCATGGTCTGTTAAGTTCATCATCTGATATTTACAAAGACATTTTGCCAGAGGCAAAATTTCACTCCAATGACTAAGCCAACAGTACACAGTATTAATATAACGGAAGTGTTCCTGACCTTTAGAGATTTTTATTTCCTTAATGATGACGGGGGTCAGCAGAAGACCCTGTAGTAAAGACAGGGTGGTTCCAGACTTACATTATAATGCACAGTCCTGCCAACACTGCTTCCCATTGGTCAGACCTGACGATTAGAAGCCACACAGGAACAGCGCAGTCACTTCCTGTTGTCCTGACCAGATGATTGGAAGCTGTGCTGTCCCATTGAAGTGACTTCCCGTCAGTCAGATGGGACGCACCATTGCCCTCATTGGGGGGGGGGGGGGGCAGCATCTCTCCAAAAAAGTGAAGCAAAAAGATGCTGACTGATCAGCATCTTTTTCCTTTGCACCCTTTGATCGGGTGCTGCGCCATTTCCAATCAAGTCTGGGTGCAGCCATAGTATCAGGTGGTTAATGTGCAGTTCTTAAAGGAGGCATAAGAATAATTTAGTGGCAATTCTGTTCTGTATTGTGAATAGTAGATTTCTTTACTGTTACCCTTCCTGAGATCTTTTTGCTGGACAGAAGATCTTAGAGGCAAATAAGTACTAACTTTGACAAAAAAAGATCCAAAGCAAGCTGGTTTTGGTGACTCTTGTTCAGGACTCTTCTTCTCTTTCCTTATTTTGCTTCCCCCAGCTGCCAGTTAGCATTCCATGATAGAGATGTGCAAACTAGTATTCTGAATGTAATGGCATTGTTTGCATGGGGTCTGCATTTATGTTAGAATCCCCTGTTAGTTCCCCAAGGAGCTAGATTAACAACTCACCTTGGTATACCTTTTTCTTCCTAGCCTCTGGCCTTCACAGAGCCTGGGAAAGGAGGCAAGCATTATTGTGTCAAACACAGATGTAGCAGTTTTGGAATATTCGGAACAGTGTTCTGCACATCTCTCTGTCTCGGCTCTAAAGCATGCCAGTCCTCATAAACTACTTCAGTTTTTTCCCTTTGGTTTCCCCATTTACCCCCTTTTGTTGTTAAGACAGATGGAGAAACATCTGAGCATTGCAATACTACAGACATGAACCCATGACTGGAAATAGATGTTGCTCTACCTACTCCTGTAGGAACAATTCTTCACACACAGTATGTTTAAGCTATAAAATAACTAATCAACAGATGTGCTAATATCCACCAGATTGTCATATTCTCATTTGAAGACAACCTCAGTATTTGAGGTAGTATGTCTTAAATATGTAGATTCATCTGTATGATACTCATTTCTTATTTGCAGAGTTCCCATAAACATCTGGTTAGCCACTCTTCCAACAAGTTACTGCTCTGATCCAGCAGGTTATTTCTTCTTATGGAGCATGCTACCACATATTGAGCCCTAGTGGCCATTAAAATGAGAATGTTTGAGCAAACCAAGGAACCTCTCTGAATCTGGGGGCATTTTTCATATCTTTCTTTTTGAGCAAGGTCAGAAGGAGCACTAAAAGGATCAAATCACAGACATCTGTTTCAACTGTTGCTATTCTGGTGCATATTTCATTGTCAATAAGCGCTATTGAGTTTTGTTAGTATCCTCATGTTTTTGCCTCGACAAATTTGCTTCAGACTCCATGTTTCTGTTTCAGCCATTTGGCAGCTGCAGCTCATAAAACGCTACCTGTGAAGGGCAGTGTGTCAGAACAAGCTGAGGTAATTTAAATAGTCATTGGTTGAATGTGGGGGCAGTAAAACTTCAGAATATGTCTTAATGGGACACCTTTAGAAAGAAAGGTGGAATTTCTTCCTAGCGACATTGATATCAGGGGTTAAACATACATTACCAGCTAATTGTTTGTATCAAAAGTACTTTTCTAATAACCTGAACCTGAAGTATAAAGCTACCATAAACATAGTTTGGAAAATGGTTTGCTGTGCTGCATGTCCTTGTTGTTGGTGGGAACCATTGACTCATGTCAACTGCATGGACACCTCAATGAGCACCTCCATGCAGTTTTCTAGGCAGAGATACACAAGAGTTTCCCACTGCTTCCTACTTCCAGGGAGAAACTAGGGATCAAACCGGCAACCTTCTGCTTTCCAGACAGCTTACAGTCACTCTGGGGCCCTAGATAATAGTCTTCTGCTTATTTTCTGTGGAACATAACTATTAGTTGTGTGCTTTTTTTCAAAGTTGAGAAATCTTTTTCAGCACCAGCTTTATTGAAGGTTTATGAGCTGTTTCAAACTTATAACGAGTTGAAAGCAGATCTATATTTTTTTTTGAGCTAAAGGTAGGCAAATAGTACTTTATACAATATGATTAAGTTAGAAGAGGTAGTAATGGGCTGGATTTGGACCCATAATTTGAATCCAGACAAAACAGAGGTAGCCAATATGGAAGCCTTCTGGTTGTGACAGAATGCCAAGACGTAGCCATGTTAGTCTGGAGTCTCAAAAATAAATAAATAAATAATGGAGGGGGATAGTAGCAACTTAAAGACTAACCGAGTGAGAGAGGTTGTGGCATGAGCTTTTGTAGACAAGTCTATCAGTTGCATCTTGGCAAAATTATATTCCTCTGGAAAATGCAGGAGTTTCTCCTGGGTGTCTCATTGTTCCCTGTGGTTCAGGCATAACAATATCTGGCTTTAGTTGGTTTACAGCTTTGGCCCTTCCTGTTAAGAACTGACTTTGCTGAAGTGATCCATGCTCTGGTAACTTCCTGATTAGAATATTGGGATGTGGTCTGTGCCAAGTAACCCAGTGCCTAGGAGCTGGCGCAAGTACAGAGCGGAGCTGGCTGAAAACATATTATGCAGTGGTTGCCAGTTTGTTACCAAGCCCAATTCATAGGGCTGATTCTCAGAAGATGGAGCCGAGAAGGAGTGCCTTCTCTCTCCGTCTTCTAGAACACCACCTGACGGTAAGTACCAGTGTTCCTTTTTGGTATGATAGCTACTGATTTTCTTCCCAAATAGCTGAAGGAGGATCTCCTAAGATTTAGACTTGCTCCGTTTCAGGGGAGGCCTTCCTTGTAGTGTCACCATTTTCTGTGACAATTTATGGAATGATCCCAAAAAATGTGTCAGGTGCCTTCTGCATATATTATCCAGCAATAGTTTAAAACAGTGATGGTGAACCTTTTGAGCTTGGTGTGTCAAAATTCACAAAAAAACCTAGCTTAACTCAGGTGCTGTGTCACATCTAGAAATATCCGTAATTTTGTTGTGTTTGTAGCTCTAGTAAAAAAGTTATATTTTTGATATAGGTATTAATGTGCTCGCTTCGGCAGCACATATACTAAAATTGGAACGATATATGTATTAAAAGCAAAAACAAATAATTCTTTACATTAGTGACTTCTGTTGCTGAATTTCATTTGCTAAATCTTCAACTGAAAGTTGGGATTTCGTACACTTCAAGAACAAGCAAGCACTACATGCCCAGGTACCTGGGTGACCAGGTGTGTCACCCAAAAGGGCTTGGCGTGTCACCTGTGACATGCGTGTCATAGGTTGGCCATCACCGGTTTAAAATATGGTTTTCACTCATGCCTTTGACTTTTTCCTTTTGGTAGTTCTGTATTGCCAGATCTATCTTTATTAGGCATTGCTGATGTATTCGCCTACTTGATAAGGTTTATTTTTACTATTGGAGCTTGTTAGATCTTAATAAAGAGTAAGATGAGTGTTATAGTAGTAAGAAATAGTTGGCTACCACACACAAAGTAATGTTCAGATGAAATTTTATTCTGCCTATTTCCAGCTCTGTCTATGAAGCAGGACTATTGGAATGACATTTGCTTTTAAAAGGGACTAGATATATATATATATTGAATTATTAAAACTTAACAGAAATAGCATACTCCTAATCAGTAATACTATTTTCTCTGTTATTTGCATAATTGTAGAAGGAATCATAATAATTGTTTTAATAGCCACATTTTCCTGTTTTCAGGCAAGGCTCGGCCTCTTCCAAGCTGGTCGCTCTGTTCTAGCCAGTGGAATGAAGCTCCTGGGAATCACACCTGTTAATAAGATGTAGTAACATTCCACATGGACTGTTCTGAAGCTGAAGTGGAGAGAGACTAGTAGGTAGAGACAGAGGGTTCTGTTGCTGTACAACAGCTGGAAGACCACAAGATATCCCTGTGTTTTCTAAAAAGATGCCTTCCATCACACCCTCTTCTGTCTTCCATTGCTGGGATGTTTTTGTTTCAGCACAGGGAGGGTGCCCATACTGACAACCTAAACATGTACAGTGCTGGCCATGGTCTGCTCATATTTGAAAAGCAGCTACAGGATCTTGAAGAGGCTTTTTGACTGTTTACTAGCAAAACAGTATCTCTGTTGACATAATCTGCTTCATTTTGAAATTGAAAAGAACTTATTCTCGGAGCTACCACTATTAAAAGTGGAAGGGTTTTTGATTTGTTTGCCAAAACATTTCAGTTGCTATGCTTTTCAACCTATGCCCAAAGGCAGCGGAATGGGTTAATTACACACACGGGCATTTAGCAACTAAAGAACAAATTCCTTTCCTTTGTTGTCTCCTGTTCCATGGATTATTACTATTAAATGGGCTCGTCCTTCCATTCTCTTTCCCTCAAAAGTCATGAAGAAAGGTTGTGAGCTCGGCATTGAAAACACCACCACCACATTATGAATTAAGTGGGGAAAAATAAATATTTCTAGTCTGTCCCAAGTAAATGGTATAAGATCCAGGCACTTGAGGATCAATTAAATCAGTGCAAGTAGAATTGGAGGGCTCATTTCTTGTCTTAGGGCCTTTTCACACCATCACTTCCCTGGGACAGCATCCCAAGGAAGTGAAGTTGGGAGACAGATCTGGCACCCACATTTTGGGATGCCAAATCTATCCCAAACAGTGCCAGTGTTTCCCTAAGCACTGACAAGGCTGGAATCACAGAGATCACCTCCATGCTAGAGGTGCTGACATCACTGCAGTAACAGCACCAACAGGCATGGGTAGCGTCATTGCCACAATGACCGGAGAACATGGCCTGCAGCCACACCTGCATCACCACCACCCCAGGCTCTGTTCACCAGAAGAAGTGTAAATGGAGCCATCCCAGGCTGTCACAACCAGGTGCCAGTATAATGGTAGAGCAGTAAAAACTATACACATGGGTATAACTCCGGTCCATACGGAGTCACTTCATTGCGGATGCCCCAGAGTTCCCCAGTGATGCTGGTGAAAATAGGCTCTTAGCGTGAATTAGGTCTCCCTCGCCAACCTGCTTCCCCCCAAAAAAACCTAATTATCAAACAAGTACAGTTTAATGCAAGTTCCTGCATTTCTTGAAAGCTGCAGAAAAATTAATGAAAAAAAGTTCCCCATGAATTTGTCAAGTGCTGATAAAAATAAATGTACACCTACATAAGTTTAAACACAGTGATGGTTCCCTTCCCCTGAACCAATATTATATAAAATATATGAACAAAGGCTCAGTTCAGCTGAAGACCCTGTGCTACCTAATATGTACAATGCATTTTACTCAAGGTATTTAGATGAAGCAAAATCATCCTACATCATAATATAAAACGCCACACTGCAAATGAGAATTCCTCCTGAATATACAGCCACCTGGACTTCTGAACTTGGCTTTAAAACATCAAAACTTAAAATTTGAGTACAATTCCACTAGAATTGTGTTTCTTATGAGACAATGTTACATTATAATAGCATCTCTTCCCCTCTCAACAGTGTAGTTTCATTCCAGTTGCCACAACTAGTTTATCACTAACAACTGACCTGCTCAAAGAATACAGATACAGACAAATGTGCTTTTGTCACATTACAAATGTAGCAATCCTATTTGCAAGATAGTGATAGGTTGTAGACATTTCTGCCTGTACAGAAAGATTGTATCATGTACTTCATCAGTATGAATTCCAGTAGCATACACCCCTGGCTTTATTTTATATACAGTACACATAAGCAAAGTAGCACTAATTCAGGTCCTTCAGTCTTTCTTTTTTGGGGTGTGTAGGATGTTCAGAATCCAAAGAAGATATAACTTCCCATCGAAATCAGTGCTTTACAATATTGTGAAGTATCCATTTTCCAGTGTCATCCTTCATTCACTACCAGTAGTATCTACTTCATCTTTCATTCCAATAGAGAAGTCTTCCATAGTAGGTTTAAGGCTAATAACATTTTTTTAAAAAAGCAGATGAAGGGGACATGCCAAGTCTTCTCTGCTGCTTCTTATGGCCTTTTCTTCATGATGACAAATGTCACACATTAAGAAGAGTCGCTTTCGATACTTTTGTCTCTGTGTGCTGGATTTTTGTGGTGTCTTGTCGAGGCAATCCATAGAGATAAATTGAAATGCACACAAGGAGTGCTCCAAGAGAAAACGTTACAGCTAGGAGAGAAGAACAGAGTATATGGTTTAAAACACATTCCAGGTTATATTTTCTGAGAAATCTCTTGAAAATTAAAGAGCTTCATCTATAGGCTTAAGTGATCAGATGTTGTGAGGATCATTCTGGTACAAACAAAAAAGGAATGCATTGATTATTTTCTGCATTTTTAACAGCATCTCTCTGGAGAAACTTACCAAAAACAAACACAGTAACTTCGGTGTATTAAAACTATTGAGAGGAAGGGTATGAAGCATAGTAGTGTGATGTTCAAAAGCTTAATGTTAATCATCTTTCCTAAAAGCCAACCAAGGTGGGATGCAGGAACAAAATATACAAAACAATCAACTTTTAAAAAGAAAACAATTGAACAGTAAGCAACTACATAAGCATGAGCATTTCTATGTTCCTATCAGTCCCCTAGATATTATTCCAACATCTTTAAGTGCCTGTGGGAAAAGACATGGTTTACCTGGCACCTGAAAGAGGACCAGGAACTGTGTTGGACCTAACTGAAGAGTGAGTTCTGTACTAAGGGCCTTTGCACACTTCAGCTTCCCTGGGAAAATGTCCCAAGGAAGCAACGTTGTTGAATGGTTTGGGCATCCGCACTTCAGGATGCTCAAACCATTCGAAACTTGCCCCATGCTAAACCATGGCCCAGCTGAGTGTGAATTGCTTTGCATTGTCCTAACAACAGCCCCAACAAGCATGTGTGATGCTGTTGCTAGGGTGACCAGGCAGTGCACTGCATAACTGTGCCTGCGCCACCGCACGCTCCATGCTAACCACTTCCACCTGAAAGAGTGGATCGGGAATGCAGAATTGTCCCAGCCCTGCCACTTGTATAGTTGTAGAGGAGATAAAACTGCTTTGATGCTGTACTCACGAAGCGAACTCTGGCACACGTGGAACTGGTTCTGGTATAGAAGCAGCTCCACATGATGTAGATGAACTGTGCAGGAGTACCCCAGAGTTCCCCAGGAAGGTAAGTACAAATTTGCCCAAAGAAGCCATTACTGTAAAGGTCCTGCATCTGTTGGCCATCTGTTTAGCAGATGATGGGGGTAAGAATGTGGCAAAGGACCTCAAATCTTGAACCCAAGTGTCTGAGCTGAATTACATGGGAGATTCTCAGAGATGTACAGTGATTCTAAGGCAATGTAGTACTGTACTTTCTAAGAAGAAGATGTACCTCAGGTTCATTGAGCTTCTTGGGTTGTTTTCATACTTCTGTGGTCCAGTCCAGCTTGTCAATTTCTACTGGAACAGTCTACATTTACCAGAACAAAGCTATCTGTATTTGGATAGCTGTTCTAGGACAGCCCACACACCAGCCCAAATCTCACAGAAGCTTCGGAGCTAGTCTCTTAAAAGTACTGACAGCCCAGAACAAACATTCCTGGTCTCAGAGCCCCCAGGGGACCCATTTCAGAGGTGTGCCTTGTTGCATTGCCATAAGCCCCCCTAGTAAACTAGAGCATGTGCCTTCCACACCATTCTGTGGTCTAGTTTATCAAGGATCTGTTCTCACTTGGTTGTATTCTGGAATGCATCTAAGGATAGAAGCCTGCAGTCCACATGCTAATTCAGACTCTGGCAGCTCTCAGCTTGGGCCTGCTGTAGCCTGCACTAGCAAATGCACAGCTGGTTCCTGTCCCAGTTGATATCCCAAAATAAAGCCAAGTGTGCAGCTCAATAATTTTAAACAGGTTCACTGATATATCTAGACTTGGCACCCATTTTCGGTTGCCTAGTCCAAGCTACGCTATGTCCAATGTAGATGGAGCATACTAGCAGGGGGTAGAACCTTGCTTGGACTGTACCAAGGCACAAAAGGAGGCACCTGGACCCCCTCTGTACTGGTTTAAGGATAAGGACAGAATCACCCTCTGTCATTCCTTACTGAACCTTTTTCAACTTTACTTTTTTGAGATGAGGCAACCATACTGTATACCGCATTCCAGGTGTGGTCATGAGTTTGACATGTACTGGGATACTGGCAGTTTTATTTTCAGTCCATTTCTTATTGACCTCAGCATGCTACAGTAGCTGTTGATTAACTAGCACTCCCCATTGCCTATGAACACCAGATGATGCAGCTTTTATCAAACTCCTCAGCTGTCACACAGTCATTCAAACTGCTGATGAGCGTCTCCTAAAACTGGGGCATCATAATCACAAGGCTACTTTGACTATATTTGAAAGCGACGTACTTATCTGTAAGCCAAAGAGAAGGACTGATGCAACTGTAGAAAGAACAATGGCAGCTGCAGCAGAAAAACCTTTCATAATATTGTCGGTGTATTTAACAACAACAGAAGTGTAGAGGCCTCCAACACTGGAGAGAACTAGAGAAAAAAAAAGAGTATGCCTTTTAATGAAGTCACAAACATCTTTTGTCTTTGTCTAAGGTCCCACTGCCTCCTTGGGTCAAGGACAGAAGCAAGGCATATCACTGAAGCACCAATTTTACTACAGAAATAAGAAAACACGGCACCATTAACGTCCATGGGTGGGACTTCCTTGACTCACGACCCACCAAAGCATAAATTGGTTTATCTGCATTTGCCACACCTCTGTTCACATCCCTGATCTAAATGTCATGAATTCTCATCCAAAAATCCTTATTGAGTTCCTGTCCATTGATGGTGGAGAGTCCCCAAGCTGATTCAAGGAGGTAAGACTGCTGTAAGCACTGAAACCTCCTATAGGACATTAAGAATGTACAAAACCTGTATTCTGAGTAGCTGCTGAGAAGCATCATCACAGCTGTTGGGAGGAGAACAGGAAAGGATGAGGTTGTCAATCTGCTCTTGGTACATTTGGTGGCATCCACTGCAAAATCCCAATCACAACGCTCATACTGCCATGTAAGGAACTGTGCTTGCAATATTAATAGTAAAGCTGTCCCCCAATGGCAACACCAGAAGCATTTCAAGTGGGTCCCGCACAACCCTAGAAGACTCAAGGCAACATATGGATAAATTTGGGCAATCGTGCTTTAATAAGCACATTTCTAAAGACTCAATCACATTTCAGCTCACTACCTGCCATGATTTCTTAATGATGATAGCCAGTTCCAACCAGAGCATATGAAAGAGTCCAAGGCTGCATCCAGATGGGGGTAACAGAGAACCATTATGGCGCTACTATGGTGGAGTGGCCTCATGTATCTGAAGCCACCCCAATATCTGCCCAACGCTAAGATCTGTTGCTGGAACACTCATCATCTGTCACGGGGTTTCCAGCAACAGGACCTTTTAGCCACGTACTTACCTTTCGGTCAGAGCCACCATGATTGATTCAACCAGTGTACATGTGTGGAGGCAGAAATAGGTGTCCATGGATGCCCAGAGGTGACGGCAAGCCCCATCTAGGCATTCTGGACACCTGGATGCATGGGCTAACTTAAAATCTGTGAAGACAGCGCCTCAGCTGGTACTGTGTGGCTAACAAGGGATAATGTGGGATATTGATCCCAGACATAGGTTATTTGGCCAACATCTGGAGGTGGCGCAACACTTATTTTTGCATCATTCAAGGGGGAAAAAAGGCTTGGTTCTTTTCTTGGCTTCTTCACACTGCCTGATAGTCTCCTAATGATTATTATCTCTGAACATTCCGGAAGGAAGTAGTCAAATTGCCCTTGAAAGTGAAACGGTTGGCAGACCACTGTGAATTTAATGTGTAATGCTTAGTGCTAAAAATCCCAAGTTTTCACATTATGCCCTTTAACCTAACTAAAAAAAGAAGAAGGTGGCAATCAGAATGGAAGGTGAGGCCCAAACAGGTACTTACAGATCACAAACCAGACATATCTGGTATAGCCATAAAAGAAGCCTTTCTCAATTACGTGTGCTGCATCTGACATGTAGACACCAATCAAAGTCACAACAATTCCAGAGAGGTACATCTGTATGTTTCTGACCCATAAAGATGTATCTGAACTTTTTAGCACTTTCTCGAAGTATACTCCTGAAAAGAAGGTGGGAAGGGAAAGAAAATTAGTGGTGTGTGTGTGTTCAAGTGTGTGTTCCAATGAAAGCTGAACTGCAAACAGTTTTATCTGCAACAGAATTACTCGCCTCGATTGTTTTCTTTTTTTTCTCTCAAATTTGTTTTTAAGGATTTTTTTTATTGCTGGTCACCATTCTCAGACTAACAAATGGACACATAAAATAAACACACAAAACAAGCATGTCAGTCAATATGGTACAAGAAGGGGTAGGATATGACACAATAGGATAGGGGAAGATGTTCCTAAAATCCAAACCCCAATGAAAAATATCTAAGCCAAATAGTTATATAAGATTTGATTAGAAACTTTATTAGTAATTATAAAGGAGGAAAACTGGCAAAATATGGCATCTCAGCATTTTTCACTTGAAGGCTAATTTTATACGTTAAAGTGAACACTTATGCACCAGTGTAATCCTATTTAAAAATGAATGTTGTGGTGCTTGGATCCTAATATTCCATAACGTGCAACTGTGCTCAGCATTTATTCTTACAAAATTATCTAGATTCATAAATGTCTTGTGCTGCTGTTTCCTAACCCACATTACTTTTATTAGTTAAATAAAAATGCAGCACAAATATTTTTAAGCATCAGTAATATGATAAACCACATTTGCTGAGGCCGTTGCTGCCTTCACATAGTTCTGCTCCCACTGTACTCTGAATACAGGCACCTCCTTCCATCCTGACCATTCCTCTCCCAACTGCCAGAGGCAAGCAGGTTTGGGTGAGCTGAGAAATCAGTGACCCAGGTATGTGTTGCCTGTTGTCATGAATGTGAGGGTTAACAGATGGGCTATATTGTGTGGAGATGCGTACTTGAATCATATAAATAATCTTTTTCATTTAGTTTTCAAGCATAAAACTCCTTTTACAGTTGTGTACAGGCTTATTTATCTTTATTGGCAGACTTCTTAGTTTAACATTTAGAAAGCCAGTTCTATTAACATCTCATTTCATGCAACTCGTTACATGCAACAACTTTAAGAGGGTTGTTTAAGGCTGCATAGCTAGACTTCAACTGAAATAGCAGTTACAACAAACCTTTGACAGTTGGTGATCAGAGGAGGAGGGGGAAGAAGAAGAGTTGGTTTTTCTACCTCACTTTTCTCACCCATTTAAGGGAACTCAAAGCAGCTGACAAAGCTTTTCGATTCTTCTCCCCACAACATACACCCTTTGAAGTATTTGTGGCTGTGAGAGCTCAGAAAGAGAGCTGTGACTAGCCCAAGGTCACCCAGCTGTCTTCGTGGAGGAATGCAGAATCAAACCTGGTATTCCCAGATAAAAGTCCGTCTCCCTAACCACTAGACCAAACTGGCTCACAGGAGGAGAAACACTTTTAAAGTGACCTCGCCCATTTTTCTCCACTCTAGCAAGAATGCTGAGTTACTAATTAATCTTTCCAATAGTATTCTAAAGTGCTGATGACTCTAGTTATTAAAGCCTGCCCTCTTCTTGTCACCGATGCCCCTGTCTTTCTCCCCATGTTTCAGGTTTCTGGGGACAGACAAGGTGTTCTTTTTTTAATTATTAATTTTTTAATTCTTTTTTTTTTACTTGCCAATAATACTATAGAATAGTTTGCAAAGTAAACATGAACAAGGAACAACTGCATTAACAACACGGAACTAACTGACTACCAGTTGTCTGTACAAATAATATGTAAAAGTTTGTTTAACCAAATATGACAATGGTGAACAGTCAAATAAACGTCAGATGTGGAAAGCTGATTTGTAGCTGTGTGTTTAAAAAGGCTGAAGGAATAGATGAATTTTGACTAAGGCCCACTTGAGACTTAGCTGCTTCAAGCAGAAGTGACCACCATTCCAGGAACCGAGTTTGTTCAGTGGCCTCTTTTAGCTTTGTCCAGTTGTACAGTTAACAGCTCATTTGTGACAGGAGACCACACTCTATTCAACCAGGAGTCTTTGGAAAGACAACTGGTATGTTTTAAATGTAACGGTATCTCGGCTTTAACAGCAGTCAAGAGCAATTTTACCAAAGACTTGTGTTTAAGCAGAGTGCTCATCATAAAAACAAACAAGCAAAACCGTTGTTGGAGTTAAGCAGAAAAGTTGTTTGTTATAATTTGAACAGTATTTTGTACCAAAACCCAGAATTGTTGTATAGCAGTACAGTCCCACCACATTTGCTTAGAAGAGGTGGCTTTTCTACCCCGCTTTTCTCACCCATTTAAAGGGCCTCAAAGCAGGTGACAAAGATAAACCAAACCATAAGACCCCAGCACACCAGCCTCACCAGCACAACGAAGAGAGAGAATTGTTTATTCTGTGTAAGTGCAGGGGGGGTTAGATATGAGCAGTATAAGACTTTCAGAGAGAGTTCCCTGTCCTTTTCGGATTTCAAGGCTTGACAGAGCTTTGAGGAAATCCTAGACAAGATGGCTTCATCAAAAGAAATGTTTCAGATCCACCAATTCTGAGAGGTGAAAATCAAGGATGCTCCTATAGATCTCAGAAGAAATTTTCCTTTCATAGGGCTTGTCATTGATTAAAATATATTCAGACAGGGTAAGATCTCCATTACCAATATTATTTTGCTTAATATTAGATATCATGCTATAGACCCTGCATATTTCTAACCAATTTGTACAGGAATGCTGACCGGAACATCTAGCGGGATGCACATCACGATCTTAAAATAATTGCACTGGCTGCCAATTTGCTACCGAGCCCAATTCAAGGTTTTGACTCTCACTTATAAGGCCCTAAATGACTTGGGCCCCAAATATCTAAAGGAACGCCTTCTCCCATATCGACCTGCCTGTGCCTTAAGATCAAGTGGTGAGGCCCTCCTGGTTGTCCCACCACCTTCAACAGTGAGGTTGGTGGGCACCCAGGAGAGAGCCTTTTCTGTGATGGCCCCCAGACTATGGAATAGCCTCCCGCTCGAGGTCATCTTGACCCCTAGTCATCTTGACCCCCAAACCAGACAAGGTGTTCTTGACAGGCAGTTGAACTAACTGATTCCTCGCAAAGGATTTCTCCCAATAATAATCCATTTCAGCCTTTTCTTTTTCCAGGCCCTCTCCTCTTTCCCTCTGGATGCTTCCAAACTACATGAAAATAGGTAAAGACATTTTTATACGATCTGCAGGGTCAGGTATCCTGCCCTCCCCCTTTTCTTTCTGCTAAACCAGCTCAAAATGAGGTATACCCAAGACCTGATTTATACAGTTTGGGGCAGCATGTTTTCATTACTACATTATCTAATTGTGATCAACTACTTGCTTCCGCATGGCTTGTCTCCATTTTTGCATTTGAAGCTGAAGAGGGGCAGAGGAGGACAATCTTCAGGGAGAGGAAACTGCTCCAGGATGATTCAATCCATAGAAAAAACATGGGAAGAGGCAGCAACCCAACTGTTTAAAAAACATGAAGAAAAAAACGCAGATAGGGATACTGATGACATGGATGGCATATCAGAATTCCCCAAAACAGAGACAACAGCAGATTCTGTGAGCTGCTGACTGAATCGGAGCAAAGACCCTTCAGAAGGCGTCTCACCCGGTGCCTGTTAAGAAAAGGGGGGAAAGAACAGGCAGGCAATAGGTGAAGGACTCCTGCCTCCTCATATTGCCTCTTATTCACCCCACAGTTTTCCTATGGACTGGACTGCCCCCAGGGCAGATATCCATCCCCCAAGAAATCCCCCTCTGCCGCAAATGAAAAACTGAAGCAGCCAAAGACAATTCAGCTGTTGCTGCATCCACTCATCAGGTTTGAGATAATTTCCCCTAACCTCCAATTTGCAGTGGTTTTTATTTGCTTTGTTTGTGCCAATTTGGTTTTCACTTCTATATGTAGCAAGGTATTCTTTTTTTATGTTGACTTTGCTGGGAGGGTCATACTGAATGCCATACCAAAAAACATGAGAAACCGTGGATCATGAGGTCACTGCTTCCAAAGCCAGCATTAGCTCAGCTTCTGGGAAAGAAAATACTAACCTGGAGAAAAGTTCTGTCATGGGGCAGAAATAAGCACAGCTTCTCATGTTATCAAAGGACTGCAAACAGTGACTTGAACCATCAGGCAAACTACCATCACAAATAAACCATAACGCTTTACCTGCAAATCCTGAACATAAAACAGCAACTGCTATTGCGCCAAAGCCTATCAATGGGTTCTGCTCCACCTACAAATATAAATAAAAAGGCAGGGTGTTTGTTTATCAACACAATGGCAACAACTGCTTCCAAATGTTAAGCGAGAGCATGAATTTGCTGCAGCTGAAAGACTGTTTAGTCATCCTGTATAATTTGCCTAAGTGGAGTTACAGAATTTGATTTGCCAAGCGCTCTTTGTCTCTGGTCCATAAAACAAAGTGTGGAACAGTTCATTTGTCAAATTCAAGTCCTGTGAATATTAAACACAATTTATTCCCTCCACGTGTCATGCCCGTACCAAGCCATTGTTAATTAACAAACAGAAAAGAAACAAGCTGAAAACGATATATCTTTTATGAGGTACTTTGGAATGTTCAGACTGGTTCGTAAAATACAATCTGAGTAAACTTATAAAGTATTATAGATGGATTATATACTAATTCCTGCTAAACAACCCATCTTCTGTCCCTATGCTTGAGGTTCCCATAAGCATGCAGTTGACCACTGTGATCTAGAATACTGGCCTTTGGTCTGATCCAAGACAGCTCTCTTTATGTTTTTATATAAGGCCTGCGGTCAGTTTGATGCAAATTTCCAGGTTCGTAGATAAGAATACTAACAATTATAGTGCACTAGATTTCTATAAAGGATTCAATATTTAGATGTTGAAATGCAGTCAGGATAGGCATATCAGAAGCAAGGAATCCGAGCTTCTGAGATCCTACTGGGCTACAACTTTTACCACCACTAACGAAAGAGGCTTTTGATGGAGAATTATAGCAATATCTGAAGGGCCTGAGGCGCATCATCTGTGAAATACAGGGCCAACATAATGGTCATTCACTGAAATTTATCATATTTTGTTTGAACATTTGTTGCAGATTTTTTTTTAAGTCAGTTAGCTTTACCTGAACTTTTGTTGCCTGAGCAGGCTTCCATTGGACAAGTGTGACTCCCCCACACAGCATAAACACTGAGAACCACTGAAGTTTACTGAGAGAACGGTTCAACATTAAGACTGTACATAAGGCTGTGCAAGGAATCTTCAACTGGTAGGTCACCTGAAAAGCAAGATCATAAGAACATATTATTATAGTTAAATTAGACCTGCTTCGTACAATCGCCATGTGCTCAGGTTACCGATCCATACCCAAATAACTGCTCTACCTTACACTGTGGTTCTTTGTTTTCATGGAAAGGTTATGCTGGATGCAACGCAGCATCCTCTGCATTTAAGCTGGATGTTCAACCTGAAGTTTCTTCAAGGCAGTCTGCACAACTGAAGTTAAGTGCAAACACTACAGGCGAGATGACCCGGTTTGGAATTTCCAGACATATGTATATATGCACTTATGTAACAACAGAGCTGACCTTTTTGGCGTAAGACCACAAACAAAAGGTAAGCATGCAGAAAAGTGAGTGAAGACCTCCCAAATCAGGCGTACACCCACAGATCACAGAATACATTAGCAGAACAACAGCCATAGCTATCGTCATTACTTGTTCACTGAATGACTGAACTAGTGATTGAGGAGGAATAATTTGCATCTCCACCCCATTTCTGTGACGTGCAGATATTTATGCAGTGCATTTATTGCTTTTTCCTGCTACTGATACAGTCAGCACCACCTCTGGGAGGAAGAAGAAATAACCTAAAGGAATAAAAAAAATTACCTGGTAAACGGCTGCATCCAAGTTGCTGAGAGCTAGAAAAGCCATGTTGTTCTGAATAGCATACACAACAGACGGAACACTTAATTTTAGTAGCTCTTTCGGACTGCCCAAGACATTTTCTTTTAAAGATGTAAACAATCGACCTGGACTTCCAGTTTCCCTGAGGGAGGGAAAATAAAGCTTTGAGGACGAAGAGTTAGACACAGCCTGTCCAAGCTGGCTTTTATTTGCATAGTAAAGCAACTCAACTAACTGGTAGGGTCACAGACAGTTTTTCACTCGTTGGTCTATGTTAATTGTGTGCCCTTCCTGGAAAAGGAAAGTAGAAGCAACCAACAGAAGGAGCAGACAACCTAGGCGATTCTCCTGGCAAGCTCCAATTCATATTCTTTTCACACTGGCAAGACACGGTGTCAACTCAAGGGTAACGGAACAAATACGGCACCCAGGAGGATAATGCTGGAAAAAAGATTAACACGTAGCTTGTTTAACAAAGAGGCTAATAAAGTGATACACACATGAAAGTTATGACTTATTTGATCTAAACAATGTCAGCCCACAAAGCTGATTTTAAAACATTTTGCGGAAAACTTAGTCATTCAAAACAGTTCAGGTAGAAAACAGCCTTGTTGTGTACTGCATGGATTCCATCAACCCGGCTTTAACATCTCAGGGACCACAGGCAAAATCAGGAGCACAGACTGTTGCTATGCAATCTTTTTCTAGGGCAAAGAACTGTGGGAAATGCCACATACTTTCAAGAGGGGAGACAGGTATGAGTATGTAAGAAGGAAATGCTATTTTCAAAATCCTTGCCTGGCATGTCCTAAATATATCTAATATACCTGCATATTAAAAGTATATACGTGTCCTAAATATACCAGTATTTTGACGCAATGCTTTCAATTAAAAACTGAATATTTCTGGAAATGAATATTTTGTATTTATGCCTCTCTTCATTTATGATTTTGCTTTAGAAATTGAACCACAAGTTGCACTATTTTCAGTTTTAGTGTACACCAATTTTGTACAGATTTAGAATGCATAATAAATAGGTTGTTATAATAAATTAGCTCCCAGAAATCTATCAATGTAAATCAATGAAAAAGTGTATTCCATTGTAATATCAGATTTTAAGGCATACACAAACTTGAGAAGGCAAAAAAGCCTGAATTCTCAAAATTGTATCTCAATGGCCACTTATCACGAGGCACATATACTGTTAGTTTACCAATGAATTCTAGCCGCTGGGAATGAACAGCAGGAAAGAGTGATCATGCATGTAAACACCTACAAACACCAGAATATTTTTTTTTGCGGGGGGGGGGGGGAGGATCCATGGTTTTTGCCTGATGAATGTTAGTAGGTTGTGGTGGCACAATCCAGAAAGCCTCTACTCAACAATGGACATAGCCATGCAGATATATAGATAAGCTCCTTCTCCAGTTCCTAGATTCTTTATAGTTATATAAACTAACAATATTTTAAACGTGAGCTGGTAGCCAATAATCAGACATGCATTTCCTTGAGAAAAGGAAAAAAATCTGCAGCTTACCTGGCTGCGAAGCAACGACTCATTGTCCCAACTCCAAACAGAGGTCTGCAGCTTCCTCCTCAGCAGCTGCAAGACTTCTGTGACGCGCACATCAAGTGGGATGGAGCAGCCAAAGGGAGCTGAACTGCAGGCTGAGCTCTCATTGGCTGTTTCTCATTTTCCTATCAGGGTGGTGGGAAACTTCAAATTTACCTGATATTGAAGACAGAGTGTTGATCGTTCTGTAGCAGGTAAATCTGCAGTAGCAGCAGCACAATGCGCCGCTGCTACAAAGTATCTGGCGTCAGGTGTGATGCCCACATACCAACTGTGCATCAGAATGCGCAGTATCCCCCAGTCTGGACACACGCTAAGTCTCCGATAGAATGACAACAAGTATGTGTTCTCTGCTCTGAAATCTAAGCTCCTGCCTCTAAACACCCTTTAAAAAGATAGTGCTAGTCTAGTCTGGTCTAGTGGTTAGGGAGCCAAACTCTTATCTGGGAATACTGGGTTCGATTCCACCCTCCCCCATGAAGCCAGCTGGGTGACCTTGGGCTAGTCACAGCTCTCTTCTGAGCTCTCACAGCCCCACCTACCTCATAGGGTGTTCTGTTGTGGGGAGAAGAATAGAAAAATCTTTGTCAGCCGCTTTGAGTCCCCTTAAATGGGTGAGAAAAGCGGGGTAGAAAAGCCAACTCTTCTTCTTCTTCATATATGCAATCATCTCAGTATTCTTAACCTACCAAACAGGACTAAATTTCTTGGACACTCTGAAAGGAAATGTACTTCCTTCAACTTGAGTTTGGCAGAATCCATCAGTCAACTATGTTAGCATTACATCCAAGCCAGAAATTCTGGTTTGCATTTCTCAAACAAATTACAATCCAAAAACTAAGAATACACAGTCAATCATTATTCTACCAATAAAG
The DNA here is from genome assembly GCA_023333525.1 of Aspidoscelis tigris stejnegeri. Classification (NCBI taxonomy): domain Eukaryota; kingdom Metazoa; phylum Chordata; class Lepidosauria; order Squamata; family Teiidae; genus Aspidoscelis; species Aspidoscelis tigris. Next base: position 103,366,329 of record JALMGA010000001.1, read on the forward strand.
TTGCAGCCCACTGGTTGAAACAATAAATTCATTCACTCACTCACTCACTCATTCATTCACTCATTCATTCAGTAGGTTCAGGGGGTGGTAGCATGACATGTTCCCAGGACTGCTTTTAATCCATAAATGCCACCTTAGTGAGAACACAAGTTCTGCTGGAATAACCCTGAGAAACCAAGCCTGTTCCAATTCAAAAGACTTAATGCCAAGCATCTGCATGGCATCCACTTTTGTCCTTTTGCCAAAAACAATAAAAAAGGAGAAACTGAGATTAGAAAGGTAAAGGTTTCCTGTTTTAACTTGTTCTGAAACTGATCCTTTAGAGCATTAATCACGAGGAGCTAACTGCTCACAGGAACCTATTTTATCTAGTGTATAAAAAACATCACCAAAAGCAAAACAAGCAAAAGCTTAAAAATAAGAGAAAGAGAAAAGAAATAAATTTTAAATAAGCACTCATCAGCACTTATACTTACTTTGCTAGAATGCCCAAGCTTAGGAATAACTTGATCACTTCTGTGATACACACAGCTGTAGTTGAAAAGTACAAAGTTGTCTCCGTCGTTCTTGTGTATCGCAATGCTACTGTGTATGTTGCAGCTACTAAGGTCATCACCGTCAAGCAATACAACTTAAAAAGTAAACTGACATTTTCTGAAAAACAAAAGCATTGCTCTGTTGGACGTAATAGGCAAGTTATCTTCACAGTGTAGCTACAGGAAATACATATTTGTAATGCTGATCTTAGAAAATGTAAGGGATCTAAAGCTTTTAATACCTGACTGAAGTATACCATGCATGACACAGAAAAGGTGGATAGAGAAAAATTCTTTTCTCTATCACACAACACTAGAACCAGTGGGCACTCTATGGAGCTGATGGTAGGAGAGTCAGATCAGACAAGGGGAAGTATTTCTTCACCAAGTGGGTCACCAGTCTGTGGAATTTGCTGCCAGAAAAGCTGACAACAGCTACCAGCTTAGATGCCTTTAAGGAAGGGTTGGAAAAATTTATAGATGACAGATGTATCTATGGCTACTAGAATGGATGCTTAAGTATACATCTTTCAGGCTGGGGGGCAAGCAAGATGCCTCTGAGGCCATTTGCTGGGATTTGAGACCAGGAGAAGCTTTGTCCTCGTCTCTGCTTGAGATGCCCATGAGCAATTGGTGGACCACTGTGTGGGACAGGATGCTGGACTAGATGGGCTGTGGCCTGATCCACCAGGGCTCCTCTTATATTCTTATGTCCTATACTACAAACTGCAAAGCATATCTGCTGGAAAAACACTCTCAGTAACAATCATTACGGCTTGTTCTAAAGCGTCTGTAATACTACTTTACATGAGGCAAAACTACACAGATTATCTGCTTTTTAAAAAAAGAAAATCATATTGTCTGTTCTTAGGATGAGCAAAACGTGCACTGGAATGCACCCAGATGGAAGTCAATAAGATGTTAGTAGTAGATGAGAAATGGCCCTTTTTTAGTACTAGATTTTTTAAAAAATTATTTTTAGGCGAAGTAAAAACTACATTAAATCAATAAGTATAGATGGATAATTTGACGAGAATGCTAGTACCAAAAACTATGTAACATCACATTTGGACATAGCCTAAGTCTTAAACTAATTTTTGTACTATCTCAGAAGCCCAGTGCTTAATCAGAATATCTATTCTACTGTTAGTAAGCAGGCATTCTCATAAGAGCATTTCCCTTGGTGTGAGGTTATTTTCACAGACTGGTTGTAAAATATCTAAGTAGCTAATCACAAATGAATAAGATAAGAGCTTCAGAAGGATCTTCTTCCAGAGTCGAAATCACCAAATCTTTGGCCATCAAAGTACCAGACTACTAACATACTCTATCATATAAGTTTACGTTTCTTTGTTTACACAGGAACATATATATGGAGCAAAATGCTATTACACAGCTATGAATAGCTGAATCCTGTTAATCACATCCTCATTCTTTTGAAGTAACCACACCTCTATACGTGTAAACATTTCTGCAAGGTATAATTTATACATGAAGTGTTGCAATTACTAAAGTTAATAATTATAGAAAAATCTGTAAAAGATATGATCATACTTAAGAATGGACACTGTACTTTAATATGTTTAAGGGGCTCAACTTTACCAAATTGAGAGAAAGCGTGCTTCTAGCATTAGCTGTGAAAAGGCAGCAAGTTGTTGGCTACTCGGTTCATTGTTACTGTATTTGGACTGCCTATATAGGCTGACAGGTATCCCTCAGGCATTCTCTCTCAGGTGTCAGGGTATATGACTACTCTGCTCCAACAGTGTGTTATATGTGGGGCTGTCATTGAAGATGGTCCAAAAACTGTCACTAACAGAATACAGCAAAAAGGTTGCCAGTAAGTAATGCTAACCAGAGGCATACCACACAAAGGGACTATTTTTTTTCACCCAGAATGCCATCGGTCTATGAAATTTACTACCAGTAGAGGTGGTGATAGCAGTTACCCTGGATAGCTTTAAGAAAGAATTAGATCTGGATTAGGGAATGTACCCATTCCTTAGATCCGGATCTTCTTAGCACACTTTGTCTTCTGCTTGAGAAAAACCAGAAGCAATTGGTGGGTCACTCTGTGAGAAAGGATGATGGGCTGTGGCCTGATCCAGCTTGGCTCCTCTTAAGTTCACACTGGTTTTAAAAGATCTGCACTGGTTGCCCCTACGTTACTGACCCAATTCAAGATACTCAAACTTAGCATATACAAACCTTAATGGTTAATGTCGCAAAGTGCTTCCTTCAAGGTTCACCCAATTTGATGTTGAGATCTGCTGAGGAGGCCCTGTGTGTTTGCGTGTCAGCCTCTGATGTCCAAGGGATGGCAGCATGCAAAAGTGTTTGTTCTGCAACAGTCTCTTGACATAAGATTGATCTATCTTCAGAGGAGTACAACAAACTTTGCACCTTTCAGCAAGGGGTAAAAATTGTTCTGTCCTTTGGACAGGTAACACCTTTCTCTTATCCACTTCATACACAGTGGAAATTTTAAAATAATTATGTAATGTCCATGTCTTGGATATTTAATGCACTGTTGTTAAACTGTAATCCATCCCAAGACTGTCGGTATATAGCAGAATATAAATTTAAACTAATAATCAATATTGCCTGGAGGAAGTGGGGGAGGGAAACTACCCAGGGTCCTACCTCAAGAAAAAAGCACTTCAGCAGTTCTCAAACCTGGGCCTCCAGCTTTTGTTGGCTTCAAGGCAAGGAATGGTGGGAGTTGAAATTTAGCAACATCTGGAGGCCAAATTCTGAAAAAAACACTGCTTAGCCCAATCCAGACCACACACGTTGCCATTTTCAGGTGGGTATAGTCTATATAGAAAAATGCATTTATTTTGAACTGTGAACATGACTGTTCCAATGCACGGGACCAGATGTAGGAACTGACTTCTAAGAAAGAATTAACTAAACTAAAAAGGCACTAAAACACCCATTTCAGACACTGCAAAATATCACATACCTCCAGGTTCAAACATAGGGCTGTTTGTATAAGAACCTGAAAAACAGCTCTCAGGCAAAGTTAATAACATTCCTACAGTAAGTATGAGATCATGGTCCCTTAGGGAACAACTCAGATGCTTCAGTAACCTAAAGGAGAAATTGATAGGGGAGGGGAGAAACTTTCCCAAAGAAAACTGGAAGGTACCAAGCTTTGGGGCACATTCGGGGCTCTGAAGGCATCCCATGGGCATTAACCTCAGGTTGCTACTTTAAGCACGAGCAGTGTCCCCATGTCCCATGCACAAAAAGACACACATACACACACACTAGGAGCATCCCTGTTTCCCAGGAAGGTAAAATAAATGTCGGGGTCTACACTGCAAAAACATTCCTGTGATTTTTACACTTGAGTGATGAAATGGGTGAGTGTGTGTTGATTTCAAAAGGAGAGAGATCTCTGCCAGCTTCCTCCCCTCTTTCAAGCCGTGTCCCATCCAGGGCAAAAAGTGTACCTTCCAGACAAGGAAAAGTGGGTCACACTGAGAAACTTTGCAGGTACCATGCAAAGCCCTGCAGGACCCTGCTGTTCCCTCAGGTGCCACACTGGCAACCCAGAGCTCTGGGCATTCCTGCCCTCAATTTGCAACCCTGGAGAGAAAGCGTTATCGAAGTGAATTCGCGTCTTTCATCCTACTCCGTCTGAACGGACGCAAGAGCAAAAGCACAGGTGTTTTCCATTAATCTCTTACCCAGCCTGAGAGCGTACATTCACCTTTAGCGGGATACCAGCTAATCGATGTTCATGCTATACCTTATCTCGTAATGCAAGCAAGTTTCCTCCAGCCCCGTCGGCAGCGAAGGGTGCAAAGCTCTCCCTCGACACACCTGCGCGCCCCGCTCAGGGGCTCTATCGCTAGCCCGCATGAGGCAGTTGCATCGCCACCAAACGGGCAAAGCGATGCCAAGCGAAGCGGCTGCTTTACGGCTTCCGTCCCATTGATAAGGCACAAAGGGGGAAGGGATGAGACTCCCCGGTGACTCCCGCTCACCTTTCGGAGGCGCCATGGTATCCCGCAGACGTCGGCAGGCGAGACACGCCGCCCGCTCCAACGCACCATAGAAAGAACTCACGGGCGGCGGCTAGACGGGACAACCCAGCCGGAGGGCAACCCTCCAATACAAAAAAAAAAAAAAAATGCGCAATTTCTTCCGCCGGAAAAAGAACTACGCTGAAGATGGATCTAGACTTACAACAAGTAGAGTCGTTCACCGAAGCAGTTCATCCGGGTTCGCTTTATCGTTTTCTTTCTGAGGGACGGAAGAAAGAAAACTATAGAACGACTAGGTTGCCACGAAGCGTAACTAACGCAGGTCTTGTGTTACGGGAGGCATGACTTGGGTTTTCAGCGCAGGCGCAGAATTGAGTCATGAACCCAACGCTGTGGAAGAGGGAGACTTCGAAGGGCAGCGGGAAGAGCAGGAGAGAGAGACGGAAGGGCGAGCGGTTGGGGCTCTGCCGCGTGCGCCGTGCCCCGGTTGCCTGAGTCCGCCGCCCTCTCTACGTGCCCGTTTCCCCGTCTGGCCCGCCCACCTTGGAGACAAATAAAAGCATGGAGAAACATCTTAATAGGAGCCTGGTTATAGGTAGTCTGAATGCCATGTGCGATACACGTGAAGACTCCGTGTATTGGAGACGGGGGCCGCGAAAATGTGCTCCCGCCCCGCCTGTTCTTCCCCTGCAGTCAGGCTTTTGGCTGAAAAAGTGGACGAGCTGAAGAGAATCTTGTTTCGAAGGATGCAAAATACCCAAAGGAACGCCTTCTTCTTCCATATCGACCTGCCCCTGCCCTGAGATCTGCAGGGGAGGCCCTCCTTCGTTGTGCCACACTCAGTAGCAAAAGGGGTGTGGGCACTCCTATAGGGCCTTTTCAGTGATGGCTCCCAGTTGCAGAATAGTCTCCCTCCTGAGGTGCGCGCCAGGCACCTTCACTCCATGTGTCCAGGCGAGTTGTGAAGACGCACCTCTTTATCCTGGCCTTTGGCTAAGTAAAGGAACAGCTTCTCCTCTCCCCACTTCCAGGCACCTGAGACTTTGGGTTTAGGGTGGGATAAAAATGTAAATAAATAAATAAAAGCTGTAGCACCCAGAGCTGGCACCAGAGTTTGGCCAATACATGAGTGACTCTGTAGTGAAGATTCACCAGGACGAATGACGGAGAGATACGAACCTTCTGCGAAAAACCACCAAGGTCTGGAAATAAGTTGTGAGAAGGATCTGTGTTTGGTTGTTGTGTCCATAACTTGACATAGCAACTGTGTTAAATTGGCATATTCAAAGAGATTATCCAAAATAATAAAAGTAGCCTATCTTTTGCCCTTGTACGACCCTTTTCATTGTTGTTGGTTGGTTGTTTTCAACACCATGGTCACACCTTCACTTCACACCTTTTCCAGTCCATCTTCTGATGAGATGCTCACACCTTTTCATTTGTTTTATTTGGATTTTCCACCCTGGCTGGATGGAGGATGAAAAGCCCAAAATACAAGCTGACATATGCAATGGGCTGACAACTCACATAGGCTGCGGCCACACCTAAGATTTAATCCAGCTTCAGTCAGCCTTCAGAGGGAGAGAACACATCAGCAAAGTGTGTTTTCCACATTATCTATTCCAAAGGTGAATTTTCTGAGTTATTTAACACTGAAAGAAAACAGCTTGTCGCTTTGCTGATGTATTCTCTCTCTGCAAGTGGACTGAAGCTGATTTAAACCTTATGTAAACCTTAAACCTTTAAAGCCATAGTCTTAAAGAAGTGGCCTTGTACCAGAGGAGTGCATACAAATGCCTGTATGCTGACACCAGAAGCCTCCGAGCCAAATGGAGAGCTAGCATGCTTGTGGATGGGTGAAATATTAACATAACTGCATTCTAGTGGAATGATGAAAACCAATAGGAAACAATTATTCTGCGTTACAAACTCTTTAGGAAGGATAAGAAATGGCGAATTGGAGATGGTATAAACTTGTACATTAACGAAGAAATAAATCTAATGAACTAGGAATGTCCTAATGAATCCGTGCACAGCAGCAGTCAGAAAAACAAATTAAGTGATAGGGATAATTAGGAAGGAAATGGAGAATAAGTCAGCATCATTGTGCCTCTTTATAAATCTGTAGTGATGCCACATTTGGAATAATGTGTAGAATTCTGGCCACCAAACCTCAGAAGTATATGTGGAACTGGAAGAAGTGCAGGGAGGGTAACCAGAATGATCAGCACCTCCCTCATGAAATCTAAAAGCTGCAACTTCTTGGTCTCTTCAGGCTTGAAAGAGGATCTTTTAAGAGGTGACCTGATTGAAGTACATAAAATCATGCAGTGTAGAAAAGATGGACAAAAAAAAAATTCTCTTATCACACAGCACTAGAACTATAGGCACTCAAGGAAGAAGAGTTAGAGACAGCAAGGGGTAGTAGCTTTTCACCCAGAGGTGTCTTTCTGTGCTGGCAACTGGCACTTTCCTATGGAGTCTTTCACTGCAAAGAATTGGCTTCCCTTGTTATTCACAAAGTTTGATACCTATAATGTTTTGCCAGAACTAAACTCTCACAAAGTATAACTATACCAGCAGGCCCTTGACAAAAGCATATAGATGGGATTAAGCAGATTGGCCCCACCATTGAGCCAGCACCAATAACTAAACCAAAACTAGGGACAGAAGGCATCTCTCCTCTCCTCGCTTGGTTCCTCCAATGCAGGGGGTGCATTTCCCCCTTGGCTCACCTCTTTCTCCTGAGGTTCTGCCTGGCCCCTTCCCCAATTTGGCCCTCCTTTATTTTCATGCCCTACCTACCTACTAATGGCAAGCTCTGCAGTGCTAGTGTAACCTTTTCGTGGTTGAGCTTAGTTTCCCTCTTTGAGAAAAAGAGGTCAGAGGCCTCATGTGGATAATGACTAGAAGTCCCATCACTGGTCAGGGGGAGAAGGAAGAGGGGTACCATTGTTTCTTCTGGTGCCTTGTGGATGATCACTGAGCCAGCTCTTCTGGACAACCCCAGGCAAGGGGCAGGCACTAGGTGCAGCCAAAGTCCAAATGACAGGCTGTGCACCTTACCCACCTTCTGGGAATGTGTGAGAGCCAGGAAGTGCCACTGGCCCTAATCTGGGATTTGACACAATCACGGGTTGTGTCTGTGCCCCACAACTGCCTCGCTTCAGCACCACATAACATCCTGACACAGGTGGTAAGGTTGTGGGATTAGGTAGGGGTTGTGCCTTATTCCAGCTAATGAGAGAGGATGCCGCTGTCCAGTGGGAGAAAGGAGTTCGGGAACAAAAGATGCACAGAGGATAAAAACACTAGAGAAGTACCTTGCTACATGCAGGGATCAGTTATAAATAGCAAGGGAATAAGATAAATGGAGGGAATGAGGCTCATCAAGAAGAAAACAGAAAACAGAAAACCACTACTTTATACCACCAAACCTGTAAGCAAGCAAATTTCATAGCCATTTTGCTTTATGCAAAGCAAGGAAGGACCACAAATTGTCTATCAAAAATATGCCAATTTAAAGGTTAGCAAAATTATAAGTATTACAGGATGGCTATTCCTGTGTTTCTGATTGGATTTCAAGTAATCTAATTTTGGCCAACTTGCCATGAAGACTAACAGCTGTTGATCTCAGAATGACCAAATTTTGTCGGATACTAAATAAAAGAGGAAGTATCAAGGGACAGAGAACCACAGCCCACACAAGAAAACTAGAGATTCTTCAAACAACTCAGTCAAACTTGTTTTCATTTCTGGTTTTCTAATGATACATATGTGGTCTTTGAATTGAATGGAAAAGAATAAGACACAATGAATTTTTAAGAATTTTAATATTTTGGCTTTTCACTGAATTTTCTCAGGTTTCATCAACTGCTCTTGTTAAGTCCACTTTGACCATACGAGTAGTTGGAGGTGTTCCTCCTCGAAGACCAGCCAGGAAAATCTGTGGTCGCGGCACATTGCTACTGTTTTCACGTTTGGTCTGTGTACTGGAATCCTTCATGGGGTAAACTTGGCTGCAGTTGTCTCTTCTCATATGACTTAGGTTAGTTTGGACTGAGTGAGTTAGTTTCTGACGCAAATTAGCCTGTGTGTAGCAAGACAAAAGAGAACAAGAAGGCACTGCAATTATATTGTAAACTGTGTGTGCTATAAGTAATTCACCAGCTGTTTTATATCAGTCATGAGTCTGGCTGTGTTTCAGTTTATTTTAAGATCTGAAAAAAATCCATACCTTTTTTCTGGTAAAACTATAACAGATCATTCTGTTAATAAGATTCGTGCCACTGGTTCTTTACATTGTGCTATTTTCTCTTTTTTAAGAAATAATTCTTCCTGATAGTCTTAAAGACACATTTCTGGGAATACCAGCACAGTTCATCTCTATACAGAAATAAGATCTAGACTGTACTTTGTGGTGCTATTTCCCACAAACTACCTAACCTTCCCCAAACACTTACTTGTTGCATCCAGCCGGCGAGCATTCGTACCTCTGGTTGGATGGGGAGGTCAATGGATCTGCCGCACAAGTATCATGCTGATGGCGCTGATGTGCAGGCAGTCGCACAGGGCACTACACTCAAGATAGTGGCGCCCTGAGGAGGACTGGCTGGTGACCGAACGGGAGGTATGTGTTAGATTGGGGGGGAGTAGACTAATGTTGACTAGCCCTCCCAAGTGCTAGTCATTGTTAGTTGATTGCATTCCTTTCCCATCCAGTGGATGGGAAGTGCAACATTTCCCCTGGTGTTAAAATGCTTTATGTGTTTATCCATTACTGCACACACATGTCTCTCAAGCTGAATTTAGTATATAATTTTTGTGTATATAAAGGCTTCAGAAGGAAATCTTGCTCTGTGTTATTCCATACCCATACCCAAAAAGAATAAGGGGATGGGGAATTCAAAGACTCCAATATAACTGAATGTAAATGCAAGTTGTCAAATAAATAGTATTGTAGTTCGCCTTCATTAGTCTGCAATATTGACACAAACCAGTTTGATGGCTTTTCTCCTCAGTTCCCATTCATTCCATTCATAATCCTTCACAATTGTTGGTGGCAAAATATGGGTGTCCGTTTGGGTACTGCTGTCATATTTTGTGATTGCTTTCAGAAACTGCTTGTCTTTAGCTCTGATCTGAAACAATAAAAAGGAACAAGTATTATTTATTATTTCCATGTCTACATTCTTCAGCTAGCTTGCTTTGTTCTCATCAAGACTAAAATAAAGTGTTGGCAGACCATCATCTAGTAGGCTTCCTAGCTGGGCTATCTAAATGCTGAGCCCACTGAATGTATGTAGCCAAGCACTGCAGTGCATTCTGATTATTCCATCTTCTGTGGTAACGATGGTTCTCTCACAATGAACTAGCACTGACAACATGTTGCTAAACCGTGTGCAGCAGCGCCAAAATTGTGCATAATCACAGATTTACCATGGTGCATCGTTGTAACATGCATAATAGGAAAAAGTAGGATGAACTTTGGCTCTGAGCTGCTGAGCGAGGTAGCTTTCTCCTTCAATATTATTTGAGATACTTGCACAAAGTCAATACAAGATGTTGGTTTATTGGCTGCGGACAAAGCTTTCTGCGGATTTCAGTTAAGGATGATTGAGCTAAATACCTGAGAATAAGGGGCAAGAGATTCAAACTGCTGATGGAGCTGAAGAAGTTGAATAAGCTCTGCAGATTCCTTTGCTTTTTCGGCGATCATTTTAATGTATTTCTCTGGGTTCTCAGCAAATGTATAAGCAGCTTCCTTGGAACTAAAAGCATAATATTTTTCCCTATATTTCAAGATTCCAATAGAAGGATTACCTAGTATATGGAAAATGCCAAAATAATCAGTACATATATCTGATTTCTTCACGATAGTAAGAATACATTCTACCCTACAGTCAACTTCACATTATGCTCCTTTCCCTGTGAATCAGTTGGCTATAAAACTTGAAAAAGAGTAGAATACTTGGATCTTTACTGCGAAGTGCAGCTGAAAGGAGAGCAACAGTCTTTTAAAAACAGTATGCATTTTTTTAAAAACCTACAGAATACATTGCAGCACTCTTTAGGTTTATTTGCTGAATACACAAGTATCAACTTACTTATATTACATTTCCATTCACCATATGACCTATTAAAAACACAGATATATATTCCTTCCCACTTCTGAAAGTCAAAAGAATGCCAAAGCTACTCCCTGCCCTACCAGAAAAATATCTTCTAAAATCACCCCACACCTTTTACTTTGAGGTGTGGGTTTGAGACTAGAGTTGTTCGATGTTTTTCACCTTTAGTTTTACAGTTTTCAGGACAGGAACTGCAGGCTACTTTTGCCTTCATTTTATACTGTCATTTTCCCCACTCTCTAGCAAGGTAGGGAAGCTCCCTGCCTATTTGGGGTTACAAGGAAGAGCTCTTGAATTCTTTAATTGCCAGCAAGTGGACTCTAAGGAGCAACGAAGTTTCAGATTTTCACATTTACCTTGCCTCCCAGCCTTTCAGCACTGACAAGGGTGTTTTTTCCACTGACCTCCCTTAATACAGATCTAAGATGATCCAGATCTAAGGAATGGGTCCTTCAACTAATCCGGATCTAGTAGATCTGGATTAAGAGAGGTACCTGATGCATCCCCACAGGCAGTGCATCACGCAATAGCAATGGGTGCTAGCCTGCCCGCAGTGGAAATGCCGGACTACCCATGAGGCGAATCTGGATTGACCCACATGGGGCTCGTCCGTCACCCCAGTTTTTTGGGGGAACAGGGGGTGCAATCTCCGTAACTTGTACTGTACTAACTAGTTTGAATATAATAAAAATTGAGTGAATTGTCCCCACCCAAACCTCTAAATAAATACCAGCTTTGCCCTTCCTCTTTCTGATGACAAGATCATCAGCATGGCAAAATTTTTAACTGTTGTTTTAAAATGTCTTGTACTTTTAACTGTACTATTTTGCCTTTTCACTCACCCTGCGATTATCAGTATATTGTGCATGCCAATTGCCCCTTCCTTAGCCACTTAAACAGCCAACATCTACTTTTGCAGGCTGTTTCAGACAACAGAAATAATTTGTACACTGAATATGCCATGGCCTCCATCTTACTTTAGTGAACACTTTATTAACTTCAGATTCAATAAACAATTTTTTTGCAAGTCAGTAATGATTTATTCAAACCTCTCGCAACACAGGATCTGAAGCTCAAAAGAAGTTTCTGGAATGCTGCTCAGGCTCTATCAAGTCTGTTCTTCATGACAGACATTTTTTTTTCTTGTAAGATTTAATAGTTTTTTGGATTTAATATATAAAGGGTCTCCCTCTCCTAACAGAATCCTCTAAATTATATTCGATGCCTTTTAAATTTGGGTTCCCTAGGTGATTCCCTAATTTTCCTATATAATTGGGCAAGCCTGAAATTGAGGGCACAATGTTAGCTGTCTTTGCAAAGTAATTTCTCTGCTTCATTTTATCTCTCTCCAGCAAATTCTAATTACCTTTCCTTCCCTTTCTGCACCCCTCCCTCACTTCCTCTAATTTCTCTCATTCTCCATGAAAAGAAGGCTATAAATCAGTGGTCAATGGGGCAAGAGGCACATTCCTTATTCCATGAGGGTGAACACTTGCATCTGAAATCAACAGTGACAAGATGCAGCAAAAATGTTCACAGAGCAACAGAAACTTTATCATGAGCATACCTGGAAGGAGAAGACCATCCTTCACTGCAAAAGTGTAAGCACAAAACCCATGAAACTGAATCAGCAGCTGGCTAAAATTGATGGTGGTTTCTGGGAAAATCCATTCTTCTTTGCTAAAGTCAGCAAGATTTACTTTGCTATCTGAAAAATAATACATAGAAAAACAGTGGTAACAGCAGTCTTTGCAAGATGTCTAAGGGGTCAGTTTCATCACTGGAGGCCTGTGTGCAAGGTGGAAAGGGAAGGATGGAAGAACCTGCAGCTTGTCAAAGCCTAACCTGCAGTTAGAAGCCTGGGACTTTCAGGAGTTTTACCTGATAGCCTTGGCTCTCCCTGGCACTTTTACACAACTCCTGAAGAGTCCCAGCAGTGTGGGGAATGTATCTGTTTCCAAACGTGTAGCTGTCACCATTATAGTGTCCTCTGTAGGTGGAACTGCATCACGTATTAGCACACATGCAGAAATGTGCATTAAGGCTCTCTACGCATGTGCAATGATATTCACACATGCACACCACAGCCCTGCCCAAAGAGGAGGCTATAATGCTGGCGGCCATACAGTGTAGAAAGTCACTTTAGCTGTGCTTTAATCCCTTTCCCTCTTTGCTGATCCGTAGGAAACAAAAAGTAATTCTGGCGCATTTTACGTTTCTAGGAAATTCTTCACTTGTAGCACTTACCATCCTCCTGTCTCACACACGTGACAGAGACATTTTCAAGTGAACATTTCAAGTATTAAAGTTTACGTCTTTCAGGCCTAATAGTAAAATAAACAATGGCCATCCTGGTTAGGGAGAGTGTGGACTTCAAGAAACACAGGGGCATTATATGCAACATAAAGAATTTGATTTCTTCATTGCACCATGATAACTGGTATTAGGGATGTGCACAAATGTATTTTTTGCATTCGAATTCGATTTGAATTGAATATTTGAAAATTCAATTCAAATTTCAAAAATCCAGATTTTTGAAAATCCCGATTCGTATCCAGATGTACGGATGTCAATAAGATTCGTATCCGATATACGAATTTGCGCAAATACGTATTTATCCAAATCTGAACTATTCATAGGTTGAAATGTTTGAAAACCTTGTATGCTCAGCTACCCTCCATTTTGCCCCAGCATTCCATCACTGAACCTGGGCTTGGCACCCTTCTCCACTAAGTGCAGAGACTCCCTCCTGAGATGTGCCAAGCCTATTGTGTTGGAAATCAGTTTGCAATGAACCAGGGGGATTTGTTAGGGCCAGTTCTCAACTGAACTCCGTTTAAAATTGGAGTGGTTTGGTCCAGTGTCAAAATGAACTTGGATTGTTTCAATCAAATGCTGCTTCTTTTGTGCATGCAAGGCTTCCCCCCAACCTTGGCCTCCGATCATCCCTTTCTTGCGTTGCATTCTTTTTCATCATGTGCACAGCCTCCCTTCAATTATACTCCAACCTTCCCTCATTTCATTGGCATCTGGTATGCTGCCTCTCCATTTTCAGGTGGCCTGGGCTGGTATTCAGCTACTGAACCACCAGTTGGCTTTTCAGCAACCAGCTGGTGTGCTTCTAAGGCCTACTAGGCTCTCTTGGAGTATAGGATTATGAATCCTGCCAGCAAGCCACGTGTCCCACCACTTCCAGAACAACTGAAATGCACGGTGAAAATGGCTGCCTGGAAATGGGAGGGTAGTGCATCAGGTAAGGCCATGAACAATGGTGGAGCTGCCAAGGATCTTTTGCTCCTTCCTAAGAGAGTAGGCAGGAGATACAGATCTGGAGGTCTGAAAAATACAATAGCCCTTATTTGACCATGGATAAGGAATTCACAGTGACTATAAACCAGCAGCAGGACACTGAGATTGTGAATATGTTCATAAATAGCAGTGGTTAAATAGTATGAGATGACACGGAAACAGGAGAGGCCACAGAGACCTCAAATTATTTTGCATTCTAAATACAAAAATAACACAATAGAATTTGGTATTTATATTATTAGTTGAAAATTCAAAATAATTTTTAAGTACCAGCACTTTCCTTTAATCTTTCCTCATCACTTTTTACAACAATATCTTCAAGAAGGGACTCCATCACATCTTCTGGAAAAATTACTGAATGGCTTCCCAAGAACTGTTGGAGACTGATAGTCAAGTTGTTGAGGAAACTCAGCACCAGTATCTCATCTTGAAAACTAGTCCAAAGGTTAGAAAGTGCAATAAATATAGGCTAGAGGAAAAATAAATAAAACTGAATTTTCATTGTGTTTGGAAAAGTATACTTTCTATATGCATCTCTGGGGCAATGGAATATAAAGGCATGCAAAACATAATAATATACAAAACTATTTTAACTATGGTTGAACTATACTGAAGAAGATCTCTCTCTTCTAATCTCTCCCTCCCTTCTAGAACTAGGAGGGCTAGTTCTTTAACTGCTGTGCATGACAGAATGAATAGTAATGTTGATGGGCGGACTAAGGACATGCAAAATGCCATTCTGAATACTTTTTGAAGCATCTGAGTTCACTTCTCCTTTCTATACAAGGGCCAGGGTTTGCCAGGTGAACACTTAGAAAACACGGCCCTAGGAACAAGACAAGTACTCACCTTACCTGGCTGTTGTGCTGCCCCTCCCAACATTTTCAGAGCTTGGAGGGCAGGGGCATCCCTCATCTACTTGAGCAGTACAACACCACTGTGCAGCAATATGCAGTTTCAGGCCTTCTGAAACTTCCACAAGTCCCAGGCCTCTAGAGGTGAGCTTAGGTGAGCACCCTCACTGTCTGAAGTGCAAGGTGAAGACATGAGAGTGGAGCAACCAGTCTTCTGCTGAGGGCATCCACTAATGTATTCAAGGGAAGGTGAGTTATATTTAAATATATTTTAAGAATGTTTTATGAGCTTGTTATTATGGTGACTCATGCTGGGACCTTTTGGTGAAGGGAAGGATACACACATATATACACACACACACATATGCACACACACACACACACACACACATAAATACTCAGTCTGTATATGAATAATGGGGAAAGACAGAATATGATCTTGCATCCAAGGAAAAAAAAATCTCCATAGCCAAGTATAGGAACTGGATTTGATACCTCCTTGATTATACACACAGGACTTTGTTGTTGCGGTATCAGCATGAACCAGCACAAGCTGTCCCTGATGTTTATAAAAATGCCTCAGAGCTAGAATAGTCTTCAGCCCCAAGCAATTGATGGATTGCTGGAGATGAAAGTCTGGCCATTGACTGAACGGTCATAGATAAGGAGACGTAGCTCCACCCTTGAAGACTCATACCAGTAGTTGCAGCCCCCTTTAACCAAACTGGAAGAGACAGACCACCAAGATGAAATACCTAACAGCCCTTGGCAAAGGAATTTTCAGTGAGGTGTTTAAGTTAACCCACAGCAAATATTTCAACAGAACACCTGCAAAGGATGTGAATCGAAATATGCCCAGGTGATTAAATCCATCACTGAAATAATTTTCCCTAGAAAAAAATACAACGGAAGAACATCCATTCAATCATTGGCTTTGATTGTGGATGGCATGCTGACTATATTCTGATCTCTCTCAGGGAAGTGACATCCTTGGCTAGGTCAGTGAATGCCCCTAAACGCACCATCTATTGGCTGGGAACAAAGAACGTTTTTCTCATTAATTTCAAATCCATGAAATAGAAGGACATGAAGGGCAATCTGCAAGGTACTCTGTAGGCTAATAAAAATATCTGCTTTCCAAAGAATGGCATCAAGGTAAGTAAAAACAGCAATGCCCTTCAGGCAAAGAAAGATACTCTAGGAAGATTGTCAGGGTCTTTGTGAAGACCCAAGGTACAGAAGAAAGGCAAAACAGAAGATACCTTGACCACCTACAGGTCATTCAGGATAAAATAAGCAGGAAACATCCATAATCAAGATTGAGACAGACCACTAAGAACAGATGAGTATATTGAATGATATGACAAAAGGCAATAATGGCAAGCCTTTACTGTGAGAAAATCTTCAGTGGTTTGTCACGCATGACCAGGAGTGGAGCTCTAGTCAGTGACAACTTTACCTAATTAACAATAAAGCTGTTAAATCTTAGAGAACCATGTTTGACTAAAAACTTCCTGTAGTTGATGAAAAACACACGCATTATCCCTTTCTCCAATACATAATTTCTCCTCTTCCAACTAAGCTCATCCCTATGTTATTGTATGGGCAACAAAATATTGTGCACCTTACACCAAACCACAGCTACTGCAGCCAATTCAAACTAGGAGAGTTTCCTTGCACCCAATGGCCTTCATTCAAATCAAGTCCCGTGCCACCTTAGATCTCCTACTAATTTTCAATGTTTTAGACAGAGTTATGAATAGTTTCTAAGAATCATTAAGAACAGTTGTTGCGCATGTAATACTATATAGTAGACAGGAATTATAGAAAGCACAAGATACTTATTGTGAAAATAAAAAAACAAACATCTAAGATGCAAGTATTTCTTAACATCTTAAGACAGAATAATCCTATAAGCATAATGATGATCTATTATCTTTTGTTTCCTTAAAAAGATTGATGAGCCATCTAATTTTGCATACAGCAACCAGATATTACTTATTAAAATTTACCTATAGTTATAATTCAAGCAGAAATCATTTAAGACTCCATTTTGCCAATAATGAAGAAACTAGGGATTGCTTGTTATCCAGCTGGAATATTTAGATAATTATTTGCTTTGAACAGCCATATTTAGTGATTTTGAGAAGTCAGATAAAAATTCCAGCCAAGAGCACATTAAATCTTTTGTAAATAAAAAGTGACAACTTAATTAGATAACACCCTTGCAGTTTGGAAACTTACATAAACCAGAGATGTAGGCACAGCCGTTTTTGAGCGAACAATATCTTTTAACTGTTCCATCTCTGCTGCAAACTGCTTCTGCATTATATCAACTTCTTGTGCACATGAGATCACATCAGACTGAAAAGACAGCATATACCACATTGTGACTGTTACACTAGGACAAAACGATAATTTATTGCAGTGTCTGGAAAAGTTTACTTTAGATTGAGACTCCCACTGTGGCTTTGAACAAGAGTCTGACAAAAAGAATGGTTGCTACCTCACCCCACCACCCTCCTGCCTTTAGTAAACAGCCTTATTAACTCATAAAAATTGTTGTTTTGGGTTGGGCTGTTTCACTATTAGTCACCCTTAGTAGCTAACCTGTGATGTTGAAGTTGTTGGATTCTTAGCCATGCTACCTAATGGTGGAACTGAGGGGAGGACCAAAGTTTAGCCAACATGGCCATACAATAAGTCAGAAGAACTTTGAGCAAATTTTAGGTGGTTCCCATTGACAATCAGATGACACCAAACTCAGAGCTACCAAGTAATCTCTCAAGCCCTTTCTACGCTGATGCTTGTCCATGGAATAAATCTCAAAACAAGGGCCTGCCCACGGCACACTAGTGCAGACTATGGCAGTCCCACCCACCTTATGCGTCATCCACATTTGAGGGAGCATAGACTCAGCTAAGCCACCGAAAATAGTACCCTAACTCGGTACTGCTGTAGCCTCAACACTGACTGCACATCCCCCATGATCCAGTATACCATGGGAGATCCTTTTCTTCAAGAAGCATTGCCAGAAGTAAGTCTACCTCAAAAACAGCTTGGCTGGAAACTCCAAAGGCTGGTAATGAATGTTACTGGCCTTCAGAGCCAGCAGCTAGGCCCAGAGCAGGATAGGTCATCCAATTCCAGACAGCCTTGAACCATTCCAGCAGCAACCCACCTGAGAACATAGCAGGTAGATGTGAAAGGTCCCTCAGTTATCTGAACATGCTTGACTACGTTGGCTTATGAATTCATGCATATGTTAATAAGCAAACATTCTTTCCTTGGACTGATCAAGCATAGTTGTAAGCATACACAGGAATATAGAAAACTGTCCTATCCTGAATCAGATTGTTGATCCACAGCCTGGCAACAGATGTCTAGGATTTGAAACCACCTTTCTCTCAGCCCTACCTGGGAAAGCCAGACATTGAACACTGGATCTTCTGTGTGCTCTGTCCCTGTTCTATAAAACCATCACTGAGCAAACATAGTAGTAATAAGTAATTCATATATTAAAAAAAAAATAGAAGATACAGTTCATAATAGAGTCTCACCAAAATGATGCAGAGAAAAGCCTCATGTTGTCTCACATTGTATAGGACTTCTCTCAACATTGTTACTTTAAGCTCCATCTCTGCATTTTTACTTTGATGCATCATTTCAATCAACGCTGTGTATTTGTGCGCCAGATCTCTAGAAGCTTGTAGCTCTATATCAATATGATGAGTGGCTGCTGGAATAGCTTCATTCAGTATAGCTGGTACTGTTGACGGGAAGTTGGTTAAAAGTTACTATTAGCTTGTGTCGGACTCCATTTCAAATAGTAGGAATGGATAATCATTCCTATCTCAATAATAACAGCTAGGATCCATACAAAAATCCTGGTTTCCGTGTATATTGGGATGGCCAAACTCTGGTTCTGCAGATGTTTGACAACTTCCATGAATTCCAGCCAATTTGGTTCAAGTATTTATAGAAGATGTCTAGGAGGTCATAGTGTCATCACAATACACCCTGACCAGTCTTCTCCTTAAAGATCAGAAAATCCCCCAAAGAATTAACCAACTGTTTGAAGACCAGGAAATAGAAAGGCATAATTATCTAGCTCCTGTGTAAATGCGCAATGACTTTAAGCACAAACATAGGTCCGATTGGAAACAGGATCAGTTTAATAAATCATTGGTTTTTCGACAGACTTTTCCACAGTTTCTTCTGTTAAAAAAGTATAGAATAGAATACAGAATATTGTAAAGCATTCAGTACAGGAAGGACACAACAGATATATCACTTACTGTGATGAAGAAATTTTAAATGCAAATATACCACTTTAGTATGTTTAAACAATGAGTAAACATGGGATACAAACATACTATTAATCAGTGACAACTACCAGCTGTTAGCAGTGATAGGTAGGAGTACTAATGAGAGGCAGAACCAATGAGCAGTGGCAAAACCACCCTTGCTAGGAATTATGACCAGAGATATTTCTAACTTGAACACAGAGGGCATCTGCATAAATTGTCCTGAGGTTTCCAAATCAATAAACATTGATATTATGGGGAAGCTGGACAGAAAAGCCCAATAATAAAATCCTATTTCTGTAATACTTCTAGTGTTAGATACAGGTATACCCACAGTCATCAATGCCTTCTCCTCCTTTCCCACAGTCCTTATTGAATAACCGAATTCCTGTAACAATCATGGTGAGTTCTTTCAACTGTCGCTCTTTCTCCTTCTTGTTTAGAGACAGAAAAGTAGCAAGTTCTGTTTGAGGAAATACACTCTGCAAAGCAGCTGGAAAATATTAAACATGTGAATAGTCATAAAAAGAAAATCAGACAACTTTAACGATGGAAAAAATACTTGTGTGGAAGAAGAATAACTAGAAACTCCAAGAAGAAACCATAATCTGTTTGAACTGTGCAGTATCTGCAAGAGCGATGCCTAGATCCAAAGACATGTGAAACCTTTTGGCATCCTGAATAGTGCACCTCTTATTTCCTGCTGCAGTCCCCTGAGCCTACTCCCCAAACAAAGGAAAGATTCAATTGCATATGTTGAAACAATAAGAAACAAATTCAAAGGCTTAGAGACATTATTATTGCAATTCTGAAACACTGGAGAGCAAGTTAGAGTTTCACCCCTGGTTTCTGCTTGAGATTGCCCAGAGACTGCCCAGATGCTGGGTTATTACCTGATCCAGCAGGGTTTCTCTTATGTTATGTGTCACTCCCAACTTTAAGCCAAAGTAACAGAAAGGGTGTTTCCGCACTAGCTGCGGAAACCGGTTTAAGCCCCCTTAAAACACATTAAAGACACTTACCTTAAATGGCTTCTGCATTGGAGTCGTCTTCTGTGACCCTTTGCGGAGACGCTTCCGCATTTAAGCACGCAAGACCGGTTCTTAAAACCAGTTTTGGCACTGAAATCTGGATTAAATGCAAGACCTGAAAAATTAGGTCTTACATCCGTCACTTTCCCCTGGATGTGTGGAGAAGCAGGACACTTCTGCGCACAGCCAGGGGAAGAGACGGATTCCCAGTGGCCACCATTTTGGGAAGGGCGGAAGCAAGACTTCCTGCTTCCAAAGCCCTTCCCTCACACACTGGTCGCCGCCAGAAACACAAGGTAACTGGCAGCTCCATGCTCCAGGCCTGTGGCTCCGGGGGCGGTGTCGCATCCGCACAGCACCCACTCCAATCTGACCTCTGGAATCCATCCTCCCCACGCGTGTGCGGACACACAGGAGTCCCTCCAATCCATCACAAATAGAGGACGGATTGCCAAAAAACAGATCTATTTAGATCCACTTTGTGGTGGCAAATGCAGAAGTACCAAAAGACACACACACGCCCAAAGACCTCTGAATACATTCACATGGGCCCTGGTCACACCTTCAGTTTAAGTCAACTTCAGATCATCTTCTGGTCACGTTATTCATATTATTTTTATTCAATTCATTTTCCAGGCCGGCTTATCCCCATCAGATCGTTTTAACCCGAGTCCTCTTTTCTAGAGGCCTCAGTCCATCCTGGTATGCCAGGCTGTCTTCTCTTCCTCGGTGTGAGGGGTGGGGAGCGGTCTAAAAGAGGCTGGACCCTGCTGTAGTGGGTGGGGTCCAGTCTTTCCTTTCAGCCAATGTCTAAGGGAGGGCTCAGGTCAATCACGGAGACAGATGTGAGCGATGCAACCCAAAGCAAGGACCGCCTGATAACAACCTGTAACTATCAAGGTGTGAACAGAACTGATATGACCTCAGCTCAAATTATGAATAGGACATCCTATTTCAGTTAGGTGTAACCAGGGTCAAGAAGTAATTGTGGGTCACATATCCTCAGACATTAGATCTTGTGCATGATTTTAGATCTCTGCTTACAGCCAAATTCCCATAGGCTTAAGAACATATGTTCTCTCAATATCTGTGCTTGCCATGACCTTCTAACCTCACACTTTTTGAAATGAAAAATTCCTACTCTCAGTGCACAGGACTTAGACCTTTCTGAACTAAAAGGCCATGATCTGAACCAGTAAGTCTGGACCAGCTAGGCCTACTAGTCCAGACCACAGTTTGAAGTGATCTGGACCAGCATTTATACAACAGCACTGGTCCAGACCAGACCCCTACACTAGCCTTGAAGCTCACATGAACTTCGGTGCTGGCCTCTGAGGGATCCAAGGAGCTAAGAATGAAAGTCCTACCTCTCACCTCCTGGGGGACCCATTTCAGTGGCGCACTTTGGTCCCCCGGTAATCCAGAAAACAGAGATACCGTATGTTCTGAGGGCCCACTAATCCACCTGTAGACCTGTTTAATCAGGCTTCCTAGAGATCCAGACCAAGGAACCCTAGATTACATTGCATCCTATGCAGATGGAGCATTACAGCAATGGGAACATCTTCCCTTGGACTGTTCTACAGTGCAGAAGGGAAGCCCTTATGTCTACACCATAGACTAGCCCAAAGTTAATTGCAGAGAGACCCTTAATTCAAAATAAAATTAGTTTACTTTTACACAATGGATGTAGAGATCCAGTCATACTTCCTCAAAAAGGTGTGTGTTTTAAATTATTAATCTAATACCTTAACAATATATGCATGGACATATATAACAGCTATGTTAATTCCCGTCTCTCTTATTAGACTATCAGAGGATGACCTAACTTCCAGAAGAAAGTCAAAAAAGCTGCTTGCCTTAGGCTTGTTAAGTCTTGTCAAGTCTATTTTTTACTTTACTCAGGCTAGTTTTGTTGTCTGCAGCAGTGTTTCTGTGTGTCCATATTTATACACTTCTGTAAGACCCTGGGTAGGGAAATGGTTCAAGTGCTGGACAAACACTCAGGAGTCTGATCTTCAATTCACCACTCTGTCAAAAAGGCCTGGGATCATTCATTCCCTCCAAGCCTAACAAACTTTGAAAGGTTACTATGAAAAAACTGTGAAAAACAGAAGTAAAAGGCTATATCTCAAGGGCTTAGAAGAAAATGCTGGCTAAAAACGAAAGAGAAAAAAAATACATGTTTAAAGAATTTTATCTGAAATGTCTTTTTGTGCATTACATTTTCCCCAAACCTAGTAGCAGTTGTCATTATTGTCTCATTATAGTCATAACCAGTGATCAATGTTGGCAAAAATATAACTGAACATTTAAGAGTTTCACTAACCAGTTGCCTCTCTAATGACTTTGATGTCTGTAGGGGACCCAAGGCCAGAGCGCAGAAGGACATAGCTGACAATCTTCCGATAAATACTTTCAAATTCCTCCCGTGTACGAGCGCGGTTATCTGTAATGTCTCTGCTTATTGGAGCAAGCCGGGATTCCAGAACATGATGCTGTTCATTAATTAGGTCAACTAGAACAGAAAAATCATACAAAAACAAGTTGCATCTCTTAATTAACTTTTATCCTATAGCAACCTATAAAGACCTGGATTTCAATGGAGAAGATGGAGACTACATCTATAGGTACTTAAGGATTATTGCCAAAGCAAGGAATTCAAACAGAGCTCCCAAGGCTGTTCTGAAGAAACAATATCCTAACGGAAGGGTGAAATTTTTCACTCTTGGGACACCCCATCCTGTTTAATCAATTTGCAGTTGTGAATTGACCAGTCTATGTTGTACCTTTTTAGTATGCCTTGTGGTTCCAAAATGGCAGAGAAATAACCATCAAGTACCACCTCTAATAACCCTCAGGCAGACTCAGGAAGCACTGATTTGGAGAATCTTCAGAAAACCCAAGGCATGTCTCGGTCAGCAACTCAGCTGAGCTGACTTCTGTTAAGCTTACATGTAAACATAACCTTTAACTGGAATAAGTTCTCCAATTCCACATGAATGCTAACTCTTGCAAAAAAGGTAAAGATAAAGATGTCCTCAAGTGAACTCTTATGCAGGCACTAAATATTTTCACCCATGAATGCAAAGTTTGCCAGAATGACAAAAATTGAGCCTGGAATCTTTTGTATGCAAAAGAGATACTCTACCACTGAGCTGCAACAACTTGTTAATTCTAGATAGGGAAGCCAAAAGATTTACATGAGCACCAATAGGTATTTATGCAGTCTAATGAAAAATTACCAGAGTGGGCAAAAGTGACTGCAAGAATATGCAGTTGTTACCTGCTTTGAAAAACCTTAATGTTTAGAAATCTTTAGTTTATCATGGTTTCCTTCCATACAGCCCAGACGCTATGTTTTGGCATACAATATCAGCTCATTCTCCTCCATTAAGGGTCTTTAGCTCCACCAAAGTCTGTTACATCTTTCAGCTTCTCCAAAGTCCACTTCATCTTTTCTACAAGTACTGAAAAGTGCATTCTTGCTTCTTGAAGGATTTTGTTGAAATCACTACTGAAGTCACTGCTGGATGGGAGGAAGAGGTCTGAACAGTCCATTCCATCCTAACTGCTGTGTGAATGTGTTTGTGTATGCTTAGGCAACACAGTTTTACTTTTTGTACTTTGAAGCCCCTGCTCAATCAAGACCCAGAGACAGACATATTCCCTCTCTCTCCTAAGCCTGTTTCTCTGTTCTCTCACCTTTCCCTTCACATTACCTGATTACCAACTATTAAAACTGTGGACAAGCACGGCATGCCCCATCTAACTGAATTAAAGGTTCTGAGCTAGAAGCTTACTAGCTAAATAATAAGCTTTTTCATTTATTACGATCCAGCCCGTTTGAGAATCGTATCTGCAGGCAACTAGTTATGACTGATAAAAAATAATTTACAAATTATGCCCGCCTTGAAGTGTGCTGTAATTGAATGAAATGTTTATTTTGAAACTTGTTTGACCTTTGCTTAAAACTGTCACTGTATATTAAATTTAAAAAATAAAAAGAAGAATGGCTGTATAGTCCTGCAGCCACAGTCCTTGGTACATTTATTAGGGAATAAGCACTCTTGCGCAGAGTGCAACCAGACAGGCAAGCAAGGGATTTCACCAATAAAATGTTTTCTCAGGTTGGCTACCTCGGGATGTGTAGTTCATATCAAAATAAACTTGCATCTTAATAGTATCCAGAGATGGATTTCTGGTGTCAAGTAATCTGTCCACACAAAGCTAAAAAGAAAAAAAAGGAGCTGGAGTAAATGCTTTCAAGTCATTTATTTTATGGCATTAATATCCTGAATTTCTCAGTGGAGACCAGCGTAGTACACACAATTCTCATCTCTCTATTTTGTCCCCACAACTACCCTGAGCTAGCCTAGACTCAGGCTGTGTTCCCATTATAAGCTTATTTCAGTTTCAAAACGGTTTCAATCCTTGCAGTTCCCATGTCAGGTTGGCTTAACATGCTTTCCGCGTGTTAAATCGCCCCAAAGCATTGTAAATGTTAATCCTCATTTCAACAGGTCTCACTCCGGTTCATGCGCTTGAAACGTTTTACATTTTTTACTGTGGGAATGGTACCATGTTAAGGGATGAGAATGCATGTGTATGGTTTCCCTCCTCCAACAGCTTGCTTCCAAATATTGTGATTTTATTGTAAAAATCCACCCTTAAAGCAGCCACTACACTGTAGCAATCCAACTACTTCACACCTGATAACAATGTTGCAATTCTCCACAATTTTGAAAGTTCTGACCTTTAAAAAAGGGAAAGGAAAGGAAAGCAGCTGCAGGTTCTGTTTTTAAGGCTGTGACTGTGGAGTGAGCGGGCAAAGGGGGCTTGAGTTGCCGTTGCTGCTGTGTGCCCTGGGCAATGGGGAGAGGAGGGGAAAGAATCGCTGGCTGCCCGCTGCCGTTTTTCCTCCATCCAGGCAAGCGGCAGCTACCCAGCCACCCAGCTAGGCTCCCTGAAGGTGTCCCTTATGGGTGGCGCGTTCACGCCAGGAGGAAGAGGGCAGGGCAGCCCCAAAAAGCAGCTTTTAAAAAGTAGCCACTTGAGTCCCCCCCTTGAGTCACGTACGCCACGTACGATCCTCAGAATCCAGATCAAACGCGATTAAGTTAAAAGTAATGGGATCAGGCAAATTTGTGTTTGCATCCGGTTCTATTATTTCGGGTTAGGGAAACTGAATTAAGCTTATAATGGGAACACGGCCTCAGAGGCAGTGCTTGGCCCAATATCACCTGGTAAGATTTCATGGCTGAGTTGGGATTCAAATCTAGGGACTGATTCCTAGGTTCCAATCTGGCACTCTTGCCACTACATAATAGTAGTTCAAAACTCCACTGGGTAATTTTCTTCAGTATCTCTCCATAGAGCTTATGGGGAGATAGAATCCATTAACTTGAAGATATTTAAAACAAGGCACCTTTCCTTAAATGTTACTTTAGAAAACAAGCAGCAGCTGAGAAGCATTATTTTAGAAATAATAACCAAGTGCATTTCTATAACCTAAAAGGGGGCAAGTTTTTTGAATTCTCTAACACCATTCCCAAACTGTCTGACATAAAATCAGAAAATGAGGAATATTTATTTCCCTTTGTTTAAAGGGAGTCCTGCTTTCTACCAGTGGTAAACATGGAAAGTAAGATTGATTTCACATCATTGACTTCCTATTGCAATATGCCAGGAATAAGTCTTGATTTGAAATTACACAGGACTAAATTAATTTATGCCACATAGATCAGGTTAAAAAGTTCATGACTATTTTTGTTGCTATTTGATAAAACATTATGCTTTGTAATTGTTATATATTAAAAATAAAAATTTAAATTAAAAAGATCATTTCTCTAATTAAAACCTGAATATCCAGACTCAGTAGCTGTGATCACTGGCAGAAGTACATGCTTCTAAAGGTACCAGCTTCAGGCTACTGCTGTGGTTTTCAAAAGTACACAAAACATGATTTGGCCCATCGAAGGTTTCTAGCAGCTACTGCAACTTGGGAACCACAAGAGTGCCAGAAATGGAAGCGATCACTAATGTGGCAACCTCCTCAGAAGGCTGAAGTGGTGAAGACTATGTACAGCAAAAAAGGGGTGAATTCACTTTTATTTCCTTTCCCACATAAACCCACAGCAGTGTAAGCCCACCCTATATTTCAGGCAGCTGAAGAATGCCCAAAGCTTAACACATACAGAAAAACAACAAACCAGTGGTTTGAATCATTTTAGTGTTTTGAAAGCTATTAAAGTTGCAATCTTTCAACCTTACTCAACATAGCAGTGTTTCTTTGCTTGTATAAGCATCGGTAGAGCTTGCTCTCAGACAACAACATGCTGAATTATGTTCATGCTATACTCTTTGGGTGTTTTTCCACTGTCACTAAAAGTACCCATTAAGTACCCATTAATGGGTACATAATGGCATTTTTGTACCCATTAATGGGTACTTAATGGGTACTTCTAGTGACAGTGGAAAAACACCCATTTATCAAAATATAAAATCAGCTGCTTATAGAAGGATTCCAAGAGGTTAACAAGTATATTATTTCTGCCATCTCACTATATTAAAGTTGTCATTTGATCTTAATAAACTGAGGATTCTGCTATGCATTGCTGTCATTCCAAGAACATCAGTGTATAGTAATGTGTTATGGTACAATGTCCACAGCTGTATGGATGCACAAATGATGTTTCAAATCAACATAGCTACCTGCATGTTTTGGCTCCACCTGGGGAGGTGGTTGTAAGGGTTGTTATCATGGCCTCCCCACCTTAAACTTCTCACTCTAAACAAAAAACCTAATACACACGTTTTTCATTAGAAGATATAGCATTGACAGTACTGACAAAGATTATCTAAAATATAACAGAAAGATAGAAAAAAGCATTTGAATAACCAATCATCTCATTACAATGTTGACAGCAACACTGGAAGCTTTACAGCCTATTCCAAAAAAGACAGTATTACCATAATAAGCTTCTGCACATCAGCTTTTGTAAGGGTTCTATCCACAATGAACCCATTCCTTGGATCCAATACAACAGCTTTCACCTGCAATAAAAAAAGATGTTGCCAAAGAAATAATCATTCTTGGAAAAACCATATAAATTAAATATTATGGGAAACAAATGATGTGTTCTGATCCTGTCAGCAACTAAATAAGTTCATATAAGAACCAAGCAAAAACATTTAAAAATGATGAGTTGCTTTGTAAAAGAAAACACACACATCTACCTACTATTTTAAATTTAGATATTGGAATCCTAAACAACATACAGTATAGTACAACTCGCACTTCAAAGCAGTTCAAAAAGTAAAAGTCAATCTTGGCTGCAGGTGAAGCACTGGAAGATACAGTTTTCTCGGTAAAAGTAAGTGCTATGTGCCAGTGGCTTCTTCCAGGATTTGTTTTCATTTCCCAGTCTGGTCTATAGCTGCTGGTACTCCCAGGTAGTCTGACCTCTTGCTTACCAGAGAAAGAAAATGTTCAGAAGGTTAGGAAACATTTTCAAGAAGAGGGGGAAAGTTCAAAACACTTTCATCAAAAAGACTGAAGAGTCAACATTCCATCAATGGGGTATGGCACAAATATATTGCGTATAGTTTACTTTGGCAGGAATTGAATGGAAGGATCCTTCCTTTGACACAAAACAGCTAGTCTGGGAGCAGGGGAAAGGGCTTGTGTCTCTAACACTAATTTTTCAACATGTTTTTCTGTGACTGAAGCAATTCTGTGAATTGTTCTGACTTTTATACTTATACACAAAGATAACAATATAGCTCCCCTGGGTCCCTATCAAGTGCCATCAGATTCAGGCAGAACAAAAAAGGTGGGGCATGCAAACCAGGTAACACCAAAACCTCATTCTTACCATTTTGTTTTACACTCTATTAAATTAAATTAAACATTTGTATTTGTTTGCTTATAAATGAAAGCACTATTTAAGATTGAGAAATAAGGTACTACTCTATACTTTTGCAAATGTATTTTCAAACTCACATCATGAAATTTGATGTTCTGGCCAAAAATATACTGTACATTTCCCCCTGAATCCTGACAGAGTCTGTGTTGTTTCTGTTTCAGTGCTGTTCTGCAGTTAAGCAAATCCACAACTACTAGCCCATTGTTTCCAGTTAAACTAGAACTTTTGAAATGTGCTTGTTCTGCTGAGTGGCAGACCCTTCAAAATAGCTTCCCAATGCAGACCCCTTCTCCCTCTAAATAAATGTAAATTCCTGCCTTCATCTACTCTTTCCCTTTTAACTATCTTAAAAGCATGACTTTTAGAAGTGATCATAAGTCACAGAAAGTGAATTAATTAATTTCATTAGACTCTGCACAGCATGTATGCAAAGTTCCGAGTCTCTACATTTTATAATCTTGGAGATTTTGGCTCAGACAAGCAAACTGACACAGTGAGAGAGAGAAATGGGAGCACAAAGAGAATATTTTATTATAGACATAGGCAACACATTAACACTGGCAGAAAAAAAATATTTGAACTCATTCTTTTAAAAAATTTATTCTGCTCTTACCATGAATGCCACCAGAGTTTCTGATACAGTTGCTCCCTTCATGGCACATTCTTGTCCTATTTCACGGATAATGCTCCTTATGACACCTTCAGCTTGAGAATGAGCCATCCTGCACTTGGGGGCAGAAGGAGAATTTTTGTTAAAATATATTGCCATGTCTTCTACAATCATATTAACTGAGTTGTATCTCAACAGCATGATTAACTAAAATTCTTCAGTCTATTAACTCTGGAAAAACAACTCATGCTGAAGAAGCAAATGGTAAAGGATTACCCAAATGAGAAACAAATGATAAAGGATTGCTCAAATGCACTTTGTCAAATAAATGCTATATATCTTACCAAGGCTCACTGCTCTTACAATATGAGGCAAGAATGAAGCACAGTGGAGAGACATGTTTTGCGTATAAAATACCTTGGAATACTTCAGACTTACCCTGAACGATGCAACAATCATACCACCATCCTATCAAGTTTCACACACTACATGCTTTGTGAGACTGGGCTGGAGAAGGAACTTGTGAGACTGGGCTTGGAGAAGAACAGTCTGCACAATCTGTACTGAGTTTTGTAGCAAATATGAACCAAGGAAGATGCCATACACACACTTGGCAAATCTCCAAAAATATTGGGAAAACATTCCAATCCTTGTACTACAGAATAAGCATAAATAGGTAATCATTTCAATTTCCAGAGAGGGTTCAGAGAAGGACCAAAGAATTGTAACAAGTGCTTTAACCATGTTGGGGACAGACACGCTAGCCATTTCCTCCTGAAGGGAGCACTCAGTGCTGTCGGCCTTCTCGACACTGTGGTCTTCCACTGTGAAAGGAGGTGTCCAGAAAGGCCTGCCTGAGCACCCAGGCATTTGCCTTACCCAAGTGTTAAGAAGAACTGATGGCTAAGATGGCAGCCTCATCAGCATGTGCGGGCTACCCCAGCACCACCAGTCACATTTGATTCAGGGTCTGGAAATGCCCATCTGATGTGCTCTGAAACTACTTTTTAAGCGAGATAAGGGAGAGCACTCACATTCTCCCCACAACAGGTCACACATCATGGCAGAGAGATAAGCTTGTTCTGACTTGTGTGTTGACAATTCAGGTTTGTTTTTTTGCTTTCCTAAACCTCAAACCTTTACATTATGTATTTATGTATTTATTTGTATTTCTATCCCGCCCTATACCCAAAGGTAGATTATACTTACTTATCATTTATTTATTAGTGTCAAATGTACACTTCGGAAAAGCCATAAAGTGAGAATACACACATTTTCCTTAAGGATTGTACGACAACCTCATCAGGGTCATGGCAAGGAAACTGCAGTAGTACTGTTTTATTTGTTTCTCCATTGGGTTAGGGTTAGGGTTTTTGCATTTTAATTCTCCTGAGATCTCAAAAGTGTTTTCTGAAGGTCAGGCAAGCATCATGTTCAGAGACAGAACCATTTCAATATAACTGTTTTGAACAGCAAGATCTTAACCACCAATTGAGTTCAGGAAAAGAGGATTCTAGGCATAGTCTGTCTCTTGCTGGGAAAACCTCTACTTGCATTGCCGCCCGGCCACCCACAGCAATTTTGCACTTCCTGTGGACGGGAAAGGTGTGTGATGAACTAACATGGACTAGCGCTGTCCATGACAGCCCAGCCCCCTCATGATCACTCACCTGGGTTCGATTGCTGAGCTGATCCTCCGCAGGCCACCTCGATCATGAATGCGGCACCCTGCATGACTGTGGCTGTGTCAGGGCCATTGCTACAGCAACAGTGACACTTTACACAGTCGCGCCAGGGGGTCATCTGAAGTCCCAGCACACTTGTGTGGGGCCACAAGCGACCCCCTCAGCCAGCAGAAGTGCAGATGGTTCCAGGCTGGATGCTTCCAGGTAGGTTCCGGCCGTGTGGGGTAAAGGGTAGGTGGCTTGTGGTGCAGGATTTGGTGAACTACAGCTAGTTCACGATTAGGCAGCGTCTGGGAAGGCAGGGGGCGCTTACAGGCTGTAAGCGCCTCCTGCAGGTGCATCTGCACCTGCCCAGATGTTGCCTAATCGTGAACTCCAAGCCGAAGGTTGAACTGGCCCCCAGTCTCCCATCCCTCCTACCCTCCTAATGCTTCTTGCCTTCCTTTCCGCAGCAGCCTCGAGAGAGCGCAAGCAAGCCGCACCCTCAGCTAGCCGTTCACGCTGGCTGAAAAGTTCCCAAGCCAGAAGGCTGCCTCCCTCGGCTCTTCCATCTTCCTGCCCAGGTCGTCGTCGTCCCCTTCTGCTGCCCCCCCCCCCAAGATCCACGTGCCTACTGCAACCGAACCCCCCACCCTTCCCCATACCCTGCAGCAGCCGGAGGAGGAGGAGGCACTTCAAATGGGTTTAGGAGCAGCTCACGACCCGACCGCGGCCTCCTCGAGTTCGAGGCCCACCCTGGAGCACCCACCTCCCCACACCCGCAGCCCGAGGCCGTGGGGACAGTTCAAAACCAAGGGTGCTTCCACAGAGGGCTTCTACAGAGACCGTTTGCTGCCCTCTCAGCCCTCCCGACAAGGCTCGGCGGGCCTGCCGGAGCTGCGTTGTGGTCCCAGGTGGCGGCAGGCGGCTCGTCGCCCTCCCTCCCCTTTCCTCCAGCGCAACAGGTGTGTTAGCAGGACAGAGCCACCAAGTAAAAAGGCCGCGGCGGGAAAACTTCGCCTGTTGAACTTGTCTGAAGCACGGCCATTAAAAAGGCATGACAGGCATCGGCGACCCCTCTGGATACTAGACTGGGGCAGGGGAAAAACAGCGGCCTGAGCCACGTTGCGTTGCACGAGCGAACCTGTTTTGGGTTTCTTCCCTCTTCAGGCGCCTTCAAACCGCCCGATCTCAAAAACGACCCTCCGTTTTACATCAGGTTTTTCTCCGCAACTTGGAAGTGAGGCCTCCTCCTCTTGGCTTGTCTAGGACCGGCGGCGGCCGCGTTGCCGTGGAGACCGTGTGGGCGGCGCGTCTCAAACTGTCAGCCAGGCGGACGAGGAGTCGCGCGAGCAGGGCGGGCGGGCTTTCCAGTCCAGCCTTTAATGCCTGCTGTTCTCAAGCAGGGATGTGCCTGATTCATTCAGTGCACAACATTGTAATACCCTGGGCCGGATCTAAAAACAGCTGCAAAATTGGTTTAAATCAGTGATGGCGAACCTTTTGAGCTCGGTGTGTCAAAATTCGCAAGAAAACCTAGCTTAACTCGGATGCTGTGTCACATCTAGAAATATCCATAATTCTGTGATATTTGTAGCTCTAAAAAAGTTATATTTTTGATATATGTATTTTATTAAAAGCAAAAACACATTTCTTTACATTAGTGACTTTTGTTGCTGAATTTCGTTTGCTAAATCTTCAGTTGAAAGTTGGTATTTCGTACACTTCAAGAACAAGCAAGCACTACACGCCCAGGTGCCAGGGTGACCAGGTGTGTCACCCAAAAGGACTTGGCGTGTCACCTGTGACACGCGTGTCATAGGTTGGCCATCACTGGTTTAAAAAAACAAACAAAAACCCAAGTAATATCCTACAGCAGACATTCCTACCTGAACAGGCTGAAGCATTTGACTTGCATCATTCCAGAATTTGGAAAGATAGCATACGGAAGATCAGTCTTTTTTCCATAAACTCCTGGTAGGGACACCCTGGCCAGTGAGGCCGAGGAAAGAGGAGAAGAAGAAGAGTTGGCTTTTCTACCCCGCTTTTCTCAACCATTTAAGGGGATTCAAAGTGGCTGACAAAAGCTTTCTGTTCTTCTCCCCACAACAGACACCCTGTGAGGTAGGTGGGGCTGTGAGAGCTCAAAAGAGAGCTGTGACTAGCCCAAGGTCACCCAGCTGGCTTAATGAATGGAGGGGTGAATGGAGATGGGACCAAGCCGGGTTACCTGTGTGGTTAGGACAGGGATGGTGAACCTTTTGAGCTTGGTGTGTCAAAATTCACAAGAAAACCTAGCTTAACTCGGGTGCTGTGTCACATCTAGAAATATCCATAATTTTGTGATATTTGTGGCTCTAGTAAAAAAGTTATATTTTTGATATATGTATTTTATTAAAAGCAAAAACAAATAATTCTTTACATTAATGACTTTTGTTGCTAAATCTTCAATTGAAAGTTGGTATTTTGTACACTTCAAGAACAAGCAAGCACTACATGCCCAGGTGCCAGGATGGCCATGTGTGTCACCCAAAAGGGCTTGGCGTGTCACTTGTGACACGCATGTCATAGATTGGCCATCACCGGGTTAGGAGGTAAGGCAGTTCATCTAAGACAGTGATGGCGAACCTTTTGAGCCCGGTGTGTCGAAATTTGCAAGAAAACCTAGCTTAACTCAGGTGCTGTGTCACTTCTAGAAATATCCATAATTTTGTGATATTTGTAGCTCTAGTAAAAAAGTTATATTTTGATATATGTATTTTATTTAACGCAAAAACTAATAATTCTTTACATTAGTGACTTTTGTTGCTGACTTTCGTTTGTTAAATCTTCAATCGAAAGTTGGTATTCGCACACTTCAAGAACAAGCAAGCACTACACGCCCAGGTGCCAGGGTGACCATGCGTGTCACCCAAAAGGTGACACGCGTGTCATAGGTTGGCCATCACTGATCTAAGAGAAAGATCTCCAAAGTCAAACTTACTTGGGAAGGTCAAAAACTCCGCCCCAATCCTCCTGCCAAGAAGTGGTATGAATGTGACAAAACCATTAAGAAAAACAATTACACAATATACTTGGCAAGGTTGAGGGATACAGAAGAAGCAGAGCACATAAAGTAGTTGGATGGGATCAAGACGACGAAGAAGAAGAGTTGGCTTTTCTATCCCCTTTTCTCATCCATTTAAGGGGACTCAAAGTGGCTTTTGTCCAGGTAAAGTGGCAACAGGAGGTGTTACTCATTTTGTAGAAAAAGGAGTCTGAAATGTCAGAGGTAAGGAAACTGCTAAAAACAGATTAATGTGCAAGGCTGAAAATGGCTCTTTTGTCTGTTGATTTGCAATAAAGATAAAATCTTTATATACTGTTTAAAGTGCAGCTTTCATTAGCAACAGTGGAATGTTAGCAGCAAATGTCTGAAAGGCATTATGACATCAAAAAATGAAAATAACCTAGAGATGAACAATGTTTAAAGATTCCTTCCTTCCCACAATTGAACGGTTCATAAGGGTTCCATTGCAGATGTGAAATCTGTGAATAGATCAGGTGAAATAACCTTATCCTGCAGTAACAAAATCCCTGCAAAAATGATACTCATGAGTACAACTTTGCAAATAAGCAAAATAGAAGGAAATACCTAATGTACCTTTAAACTGATAGCAAATATCTACAAATAAGAACATAAGAGCATAAGAGGAGCCTTGCTGGATCAGGCCACAGCCCATCTAATCCAGCATCCTGCCCCACACAGTGGCCCCCCAATTGCTCATGGACATTTCAAGCAGAAGGCAATCACTGTATAGATCATGTTTCTCACTCTCATTCACTTCTGAGAAACCAGGTTTTTCAGACAATGTGAAAACCTGCCAAATTGGATTTTAGCAGAAAATATTAAACAGTACACACCAAAAGTAGGAATTCCTCATTCAGACTATCTTTTCAAAAACCCTATTATGTTTATGGTTCCTGTTAAACTCATTTTGGTTATTAAAATGAATAATAATACTTCTACCGACTAGTGGAGAGAGATGGATTTATTTCCTCACAGTACCATCACTCAAGCACTCACTCAGAGCAAGACTGGAGATCTAGAGCAAACTGAGATGCTTGAAAAACCTTTCCAGATGCCCTTGGATGTTCTAAAGGTCCACACCAGCATCTGTGAATGGAGATATTTTTCTGAAGGGTAAGATGAAATCTGCTTGCCCTGGGGCAAGTTGTGGAAATGTGACATTAATGTATTTCTGAAATGCTTCCCTCGTTTCCAATATTTCAGCTTCTAGACTGTTTTTCCAAGCGGTCATACTTTCCAATTCCTGTGTAAGAGTCAAGATTTCACTGTCTTTTCTGTTCACTTCATTTATAACTTCTTCAAGCTGAGACTCACGGACACTTTCTGCTTTTTTGAGAAGCTTCTCTGTTTCTTCCTCAAACTCTTTCTGGGAGATTTTAAAGGCAACTTCCATTTCCTGTTTTTTCTCCAAGGCTAACTGTTTCAGGTTTTTTTGATAAATTTCATTAGCAATCTCTCCAGCTTGTCGAATTTGCTCCATATACTTCCTAGAGGAATGAGAGAAAACAGAGTTACTTTTACATGATTAGATTTGTGTGACTCTTACAAGTAAAATTGAATTATTTCGAAACAGAGAAGAATGAAATGCAGTAAACCTATGACTAAAAATCAGGAGGCAGCACCTCTAAAACAATCAATGAAGCCAATTTTACAATTAGACTTCATAAACCCTGGCATTATCCAATAATATATTTGAACACATCGAGGCCTATATCTAAGTAAAATATTCATGGGATTCTCAAGTTATTTAAAATTCATAATTCAACATAACATGCATGTCTATACCATGAAACAACAGTTCAGAATAGTGGCAAAGAAGTGGAAATTGAGATACTCTATTGGTTCCCGTTGAGAAATGTTTTTCCATAAGTGGAAGGCCTCACATCTTTCAACTTTTTATTTTTTTTTAAAAAAGTATTTGCTGCAGTATATGGCTGTATTGTAAAGAATGCTTGTAGCCAAGGATGGTCAGCAAATTGGAAGTGGTTGAGGAAGGTCAGCAAATAATTAATGAAGCTTGTTTCAGGGCGAGTTCCCATTCAAGGAATAAAGCACTATATACAGTACAAGGCTATTTACATCGGGATTTACACTGATATGTAAAACGTGTTAAAAGGAAGCAAAGGAGCATCTGGCAATTGGATTCAACCCCGATTTTGTGTCCCCACTCTTAAACACTTAAAACGCTTCCAAAAATGGATTGGGAAAAGTGATTCTTTCCCCTCCTCAGCCTTTCCCCACCCCTCTCTCCCTATTGCCCAGGGCGCACGGCAGCAGTGGCAACTCAAGCCCCGTTTGGCTGCTCTACCTCCACAGCCACCATCCCCAGCAGGGGTTCCCCCCGAAAAAAGCACCCTGGCTGGTTGGCTCGCTCTGCTGCTGCCACCTGCGCACACACACTTAAACATACACACATCTCCCAGTTCCTGCAGCAGCTTCATCCCTTTCCCTTTTTAAAGATCAAGGAAGGAGGGAAACAGCCAGAATTGTGCAGGATTGCCTCTTTCAATATTTAGGCTTGCATGGGTGGGAAAGGAAGCATTGTTATCAGGCGTAAAGTGGCTGAATTGTTACAATGAAACAGTCTGTTGTATAGGGGAATACTCTAGCATTCCCGCAGCACTAAGGAAAAAATGTTTTAAAAGCAAAAGTGGAAAAAAAAAACCCTGGAAAATTCCAGTGTTAATTTATTCTGTTTTTAAGCCAAATAATCCTCAAAATACCCCTGAAACTGATTGGGAATGGGGACAAAGATGATCCAAACCATTTTGAAACCGTTTTAATTGATTGGGGGTGGGAACAACGAGGCTCCAAACCATTTTGTACCATTTTAAAGTGGTAATGGGAACTCTCCTTCATTGTGCCGAAACAGGTTTGGATTTGTAACAGACTGAAACCAATTCAGTGTCACACTACTCCAGCTTAGAGTCCTATGTTATATAGAGGCACATGTAACATCTGCTCATTCCATCAGATCATTACAAAGAAGATTCCTAAACAGAATATGTTTTAGTGGGAAAAGGCACCTAAAGTTAATAAAAATTAAGAGGCTTATGAGCAAACATCTGTTTTAAAGAGTTTCAATATCTGTAACCATGTGCAACAGTTGGAGACAGAAATGTCTAACAGGAGACAGTCTGGGATAGTTCCCGCCATAAGAGATTCAGCATAGCAACTTTATGATGCCTTGAATGTGCAGGGAAGTGTGCAATGTCTGCACTGTGTATGCAATGCAAAATGGGAGCACAGCATGCACACAGAGATCACATTCTTTTCCTGTTATGCTGTCATAAGCACCTTAGCCCTGTTGCTGTCACTGCTGCCACTCAAGGGGACTTATGGGTTCCCGGGGCAGTGTTTGCTTAGCTGACCACAGGGAATGGTGCCATAGGGTCATTCTCTGTCTCCAAACCAGCCTTCAGATTCAAAGCTGTCAAATCCCAGCAAGAATCCTATAATCACAATTTGGATGGGTAGAAGAGGTTTCCTCTCTCCTCTCTCCCCATGGCAGTATTGGCTGTAATTTTGAGACTGGTGGGCAGAAAGAATGGAGAGGAATCCTTCAGTCTCAAAACTACATTTTATTCTGTGTGGCTGGAATTTCCCTTTTCACAATCCAACAGGTAAGGCACCCAGTGACATGTGGAAAGTAGACTGCATGTCTAAGCAATGTGACTCATTCTTTTCATTCGGTTCGGAAAGGATGATCTTAAACAACCCCCCCCCCCCACACACACAAATCTACACATGGTACCCAGTACCCCTAGCATTACTGAAGAAAGAATCAGGGAATTTCCCTTTACTGTCATTACAGCAACCAGTTTCAGGCACAACTCTTTTAAACTGTAAAACAAATGCACACACAAACACACAAAACATACTTTTCTTGCTTGTTCAGGAGTACAGCTATTTTGTTTCTCTCCTCACGCCTAGCTTCAATTACAGCCTGTGTTTTCTGCATAGCAAGCTCCAAAGTGATTCGTTGAAGTTTGTGGGTCATTCGCTGTTCAGCGGCTTCAGATTCCCTCTTCAGTTCCAGTTCCAGATGCTGTAGCATTTCTGTTCTTGTTTTCTTCACAGCCTCCTGTAACAGTATTAAAAGCAAATTATAGAGTAGCAAAGAAAGATCTACTTGCTTCTTTCCCCTGCTTGAAACAAGGTGAACCTCAGCAGCCAGCCACATCAAATTTGGCTATGGAAGATCCATACATTTAAATTGATTTTTAAAAAAACATTTAAAATGAAAAAGATCAATACGATGCATTAAATTCACAAAACAAAACATCTTTCTTACAGAGAAAGATTAAACTGCTAATAATCTATTCCACTGAATAATTACTTACATATTTTTTCAATTCATTGCTCCCATTTTCCTTCTTGAATAATTAATCACTCTTTGCCACTTATTCACTATTACATCATTAGTCTACACTCTGAACAACATATTCCTTCTTCGTTGTAGATAATCAAATTGTTTAATTGTTCCACAAGATAATGAAGCTAATTAATTCAAGTCCATTTTTATTGGTCTTTCCATCCTAAGGCTATTGTTGCTTGTGCTGCCTCTATCATTTGTTTGACCATGTATGCATCTGTACT
Organism: Aspidoscelis tigris stejnegeri; assembly: GCA_023333525.1. Taxonomy (NCBI): domain Eukaryota; kingdom Metazoa; phylum Chordata; class Lepidosauria; order Squamata; family Teiidae; genus Aspidoscelis; species Aspidoscelis tigris. Next base: position 103,404,363 of record JALMGA010000001.1, read on the forward strand.
GTTTAAATTGTCATTTTTATTAACTTAAATATTTCTTTATCCAGTCTAATATGTGTCCCCAGTATTTCATTTTCCTTTGTATTGACTTCCAAAATATCTCTACTTCATTACGTTCCCACCATAGATGCATATACACTTCCCTCTGATTACACCCATGCCAACAATTGGGGTTTATAGATATTCTCATATTTGATAACTTACATATAATTTTCAATTCTAGTTCTTTCACTCTGTTTTCTTTTTATCTTATTTCTTTCATAATTTTCCTAATTTCATTTCTTGATATATCCAACTCCTTCTTCCACATTCTTATTAGGCAATCTATAGGTTTTGTTTCATATACTTCATCCATGAACCACCAATTTAAACTGATATTCAACCATGAAGCTTACTGAGAAAACACTAACAAATTTTCATCTTGCTGGCAACTCTCACTAATGTGATCAATATGTATAGCTTTGCGTATTTATTATAAAAAGAATATGTTATTAAATATTTTTACCACTTTCTTAAATATGTAGAAGAAGGCTGCAGAAATCTAGACATTCAAGATTTCTGTGTGCAGTTTTGCTTTAAGGGCAGAGTTACAGCAAATTTAAATGTGATTCCCTCCCTTTACCCACTCATTCCAGAAATGCTACATACAATTTCTGCAGTTTTTTTTTAAATTAAGCTTGGATTCTAATTTTCATGGCAGTAACAGAATACAGTTCTGTATATGAAGTCAATCTCCTTATTTCTCTAGCTTCCATGCAAACTTTAGAAGTGCTGGCACACATGCTACACTTGAAGTGCAATCACACTTGTTAAAGAAGTCTTCTTCAGCAAATCTGTGGTCACAAGGGATCACACTGAAAAAGACTGTTCCATTTTATATCCAAGTTATCCCCTCCCTTTCAGTACCTTCCTGTTCTTTGATTATCCCAGCACTGAATCTATTTCTGTTTCTTAGCCTGGGTCTTTTTTCAGGGTATCTTGATCATTCTGTAGCATTACTGGAGGCAATCCTGTAATTTCCTAGCTGGACAGAAACTACCCTATCTAGCCAATTGCTGCTTGAAACTGGGGGGAGGAGGGGAGGGAGGAATCATGCCCCTGAAAATACAATAAGCCATAGGGAAGGAGTGGGTTGTGGGTAGCATTGAACACACTGGCAATAAAAATAAAATCATGTGTGTGAATGTGGGAAGTAGGAGGCAGAACTATGAGTGTTTATAATGCTCAGGTACCCCCCTTGATGCTGAACTCGATTGCCTTCCTGCATATGACTACTTTCAGTGGCTGCATGACAGTGTTCCTCTCTCACTGCAGTCCTCTCACCCAGCTGAGGCCATGGAGCTGAAAAAGTGTGTACCAACAAAGACAGGTCTATGAGCATTAACTTTGGCAGGATGTGATCTGGCCAAAAATGCATTAAGTCCTCCTGGTGCCCGAAGACACACTAATTTCTTGCAGTGTAACCACAGTCCCACTTTATATTAAAATGAAAATATTTAGCATCTAAACCACAGCCTCTTAATACGCAATGAACTGAAATAACACAGCTACTGACTTCTAATGCTTCTTCATCTTTCTTTCTCAGCTCTTCAATGTCTTTCTTGTGCAGAGCTTCAGCACGATTGATGGCCTCTTCCACTGCATCTTCCTTTTCTGACTTAGCCTATAAAACAGAGAATAGTATCTAGGACAATTAGCCAGAAAGGGACCAGCGCAAACAGTAAACCGATGTTGCATATGAACGACATTCTTCCATGGAGACAGGAAAGTATGATTTTAATCCGTGTTGCCCCAAACCACATGGGGACGCTTTATTGCAAGTTACAACACGGATTTTTATTAATCGCATCACTAGCGAAGCAACCGGCTCCCATGGGGTCGCACCCTGTGAGGATTGTACTCAGGAGGGTGAAAATGTCCCTATTGGGGTGGGAAGAAGGCACAGCCCTGGCATATATTTCCTATTTTCCACTTCATTACCCTGTTTTGTGCCTTCAAATTGTTTTATATTTTTTTAACAAATGAGAAGTTGCAGTGTAAGTTACACTTTGTCTGCCTTGGGCAACACTCTCCTCCACAACTGCCAGGGCACCACAATCTGCTCGCAGACTGTATGTCACCTCCTTTCTTTCCCATCCCTGTAAAAAGGTCCATGTGTGCTCCATTTGCCTTTCTCTCATCTCTCTGCAAAGAGAAGCCACAATAGTTTCCTTCCTTTTCCTTTGGCAATGCACAAGAGGAACAATGTTTCCTTTAATTAAAAGAGGCTTGTGTGCAAACCCAGTGCTGTGATTCAGTGACTGTAGGGCAAATATCGCAGTACAGCCTGTCAGTCTTCTTCAAGAATGGCCTGGGCCAGCGGTAGGCAAACTGCGGCTCGGGAGCCACATGCAGCTCTTTGGCCCCTTGAGTGTGGCTCTTCCAGCTTAGGAGTACCCTAATTAAGTTAATAACAATGTACCTACCTATATAGTTTACCTTTAAAAATTTTAAAGAAATTTTAAGAAATTTCAATCGTTGTACTGTTGATATTTGGCTCTGTTGACTAATGAGTTTGCTGACCACTGGCCTGGGTGGTGGGGCGTGCATGCTGGCTGGTCTAAGCCTTGGCTGTGCCTGTTTGGGGGCACAGTCTCCTTGCCCCAACATATCTTCACCATCAACTTTTCCATTTGGATCATACAACTTCACTGTAGGACACATGCCACCATGGATGTCTTGGGGGAAGATGAACCGGAGCCCACCTGCTGACCACTAACTTCACTATCACCAATACTGATCCTCTTACGTGTTCCCCGCTTTTCGCTTGGATCTCCCCCATTGCATGCTGCTGTGAAATCACACATTAGTGCAAACCACAGTTACAAAGGAAAATAAATCAAGACCTGACTTTCAGTTAGCTGTACTGTGTGGTAGATGTGGAATTGAAGTTGTGCTTGGGTGGATACAAATTAGAGGGGGGAGAAGGAACAAAGAGTGAGTGACCACTAATGCTGCTAAGGGAATCCATGTTTTGATGTGGAGAGTGGAGCTAAACTTTCCCATCCCTGTGAAGTCAAGATTTGAGTGTTAGGATGCATCCAATCACTGACTGCACAGGGAGGGGAATTTGGTCAGGGATGGAGAAAAAAGAGTATGCTTTCCCCATGCCATGCATGGGGGAAATGAGGAGTCAGAATAAGCAAATCTAAATGGATTCCATGTTATAATACAAATGGAGGAATGACTGGAACATCCTCATTCCTCCCTAAGAGAGATTATCCCTATGATGTCTGAATCTTTAAAGACTGATAGGTTTTCAACACTTAAATTGGTCAATAATGAAACACTTGGCTGATGATAGATTACATTTTTTAATGCTCATTTTACCTTTCCCCCCTATGGCGCCCCTCCCCAAGCGTGAGAGCCGCCTTCCACTCTTTCCCCTGTCTGTTATCTTTAGGAGCTTTTACAGTTTCATATTCTTGGTAGCGTGTTTACTGTTGTGGTCTGTCCAAGACCCGCGCCTGCGAGCAAACGCCAGCAAAGCTTTCCTCTTTCCCTCCTGCCTGTTACTTAAAAACTCCTGTAATCAGCCCTCTTGCTGTTTATTATCCTTAGTCTCGGTTTCCCTAGTTCCTGAGGAGAGAGCACTTTGTAACTGTAACATTCTTCTCGGTTAGAATATAGTGAAGCTGACAGTCTCTTTAGTAAAACAAAAGAAGAAGCTTTATTCATACAACTGTAACAGGTATGGAAACAAAATAAACGTTCTGAGGAATACAACTGTTTCGGTACATAAGCAAAGATAATACTCTTAACTACACGATCCTTTTTCTCCGGCCCCTTCTGCCTACGTCCCCAGCCTAGAAGATCTGAAACTATGTTGGGATCGATCCCCCTGAGAGAACTCGACAGTTTAACCTGCCTTCCTCCCAGAATCCCAGAGCATAGCCTTCTCCTCAGAACCTCAGAGCTAGACTTCTCCCTTTTCAGTGCATAGATTTCTCTTTTTCACTCCCTTCTGGCAGGCGGGTTTTATACCCCACCCCACCCCCAGCCAGATGTAGCTCTCTGAGCACTCTCTTCCCCCTCTCTTTATTCTAATAAGGGAGGTTTTGCCCCCTCCTTACCTCCTTGGGCTGTTTGGTTGGACTTCCATACTGATTCCGCTTTGAATGCACTTTCATTACAGTTTAAATTACATCACCCAACACTGAAGTTTGGTGGGGGCACCACACACCCCTTTACCAGTTTATTGTTGCATATCAACCTACGATGCATAGTGGTAAATGGATAAAAGTGCTCCAATTAAATTTGCCAGTTTAAACCTGTCTTGTACAAGAATTAATTAGTAAATATTAGAAAGAAGACTGCTGCATTAACATAACAACAGCCAAGTTGTACCTGAAGTAACAGTCTAGTTTGTACTTTCTCAATCCGTTTCTGTATTTCCAGTTCTCTTCTCTCTGCCTCATCATGCTTAAGGTCAGCTCCAATATCTATGCGAGCCAAGAATTTAGAAAGACAGTAAAACAGGTAATATGTAAATATGCCACCTATTCCTTTGCTTTATTATTTGATAGGCATGTTAGGATTTCTATTTTAAAATATTAAAGCTATATATCAGTTCCTGGAGGCTGATAATATGCTTGATTTGCTGTGATTTGAAATGCAATAAATGGTTGTTCAAAGTAATCATGTTGCTTGTCGACTGCTTACATTAGAAGTTTTGAAACTGTTAGAACGGACATCAGGTTATCATCTGAAACCAATCAATCCATCGTTTATTTATAAACCACCTTTCCAAGCACTGTTTAGGGTGGAGTACATGAATCACTTTATCAACAATTCAGAACAAACAACATGGCACTGGTCCTATTAAGAGAAGTTTCACTGATAAATGTTCAGAAGAAGAAGAGTTAGCTTTTCTACCCTGCTTTTCTCACCCATTTAAGGGGACTCAAAGTGGCTGACAAAGCTTTCTATTCTTCTCTCCACAATACACATCCTGTGGGATAGGTGGGGCTGTGAGAGCTCAGAGAACTGTGACTAGCCCAAAGTCACCTAGCTGGCTTCATGGAGGAGGACAGAATCAAACCTGGTATTTCCAGATAAGAGTCCAGGTCATCAAACTTGCTCAGAAAAGATATAAGGAACTAAATTACTTTCTATCCATGACTAGTTCTTCCTGTACAACACAAAGCAACAACAGTCTAAACACATATTATGATGCAAATATCAATATGGTGAATGCCACTTATTGATTACTGCCACTGCTGCTAATTTTTCTGTTGAACTACCGTAATAGAATTACCTTCTCCAGTCCAGCAAATGACTTTAAATAAGAAAGTGTAGCATGTAGTCAGAAACAGCTGAGCAGACACTCAATGTGGGTGATTAATCCTTCTCAAAACTAGGAAGGAATATCAAACTAGCTATCTATATGAGTAGGCACAGTTCTTCTGCTAGTGCTGGATTTTACATTAACTGGTCATGTGGATACTGCAGATGCTGTAACTAACCAGCAAAAGTATCAGGCCCTTTCTTGTTGATGATCTGGATTAAGAAGCCTCCTTGGAGTTATGTGTGGGCAGCTGTGAAGTTTACACAAACTTTGTGGCCATGGGGAGGCATGAACCGTGAGCTGAATTAGCACCATCATGTGGACAGTATTGATCCAGCCCATGCCTCTAAGTAACCCATATCAGTAGACTGCCACATAATCTGGATCAGTGGGATACGCCAATTTAGAATACAATAACGTAAGTGCAGAAAAGGCCTCAGTCTCCTTTGGAACTCTTCATGGTCCTTCAAGGTTACAGAAAACTACTAACTGACCTATAACATCACAGACCTGACCTCAAAAATCTTCTAGTTTGAATCCTCATACGGAAGCAGGGTTCTGGTTCTACATTAAATCTCTAGTCATGTTAAACCACAGACCACTGCCAGTTGTTTCCTCCAAGAATACAGGTCTTATATAGTCTGTGTGTGGTTTTTTTCTCCTCTTGAACTTTGCTTTTACTATATCAAATGACAATTTGTGTTAGTGTTCATCTGTTCATAGAATGTTGACAAACTTGTTATTTGACGCTGACAGATTCTTCAAATAAATTATTTAGATTATTAACAGGGGCAAGTTAAAATTAAGAAAAAGAAATGGAAATATTTTGTTTTTTAACTACAACTCCAATGATCTTTATTTATTATTTATTTGTATTTCTATCCCACCCTATACCTGAAGGTCTCAAGGCAGGTTACAATATTATGTTAATCTTAGACAGGTCCCTGTCCTCAGGTTTACAATCTAAAGAGACAAGATACAAAAGGAAAATGGTATGGGAGGGAACAGGTACACTCTGGCAGCAACAGTGTCCTTGCAATGGTAAAATACTTTTATTTTCTTTTTTTCCTCCATTCCCCACAGGCAAGATGGCCCCTTCATAGCCTGTGTGGTGACAGTTGGGAGGGAGGGTCAATGCTGGGAGTTTGATGGAAGGTGCTCACCCAGTTTCTGTCTCTCTTCCTCTCCCCATAGGCAAGATGGTTCCTTCGTAGCCTGTTCGATGACAGTTGGGAGGGAGGGAGGGAGGGAGGGGTCAATGCTGGGAGCATGATGGAGGGTGCTCACCCAGGTGCTCACTTTAGCCATGATGGCCAGTAAGAATAAAAAAATTCTTCAGAAATGTGGGTTTTGATCAATGAATCAAAAAATTAGCAGTATTATGAAATCAGATTACAACATCTGGGCCTCTTCAGCCTTGAAAGATGGCATTTAAGAGGGGACCTGATTGAATTATATAAAATCATGCATGGTATAGAAAAGTGGATAAGATAAAAAATTATTTTCTATATCACACAACACTAGAACCAGGGGGCACTCAATGAAGATGGGCAGGAGAGTCAGATCAGATCAGACAAGAAGTATTTCTTCACCCAGAGAAGAAATTTGCTGCCAGAAGATGTAACAACAACCAGCACAGATGGCTTTAAGAAAGGATAACACAAATTCATGGATGACAGGTGTATCAATGGGTACTAGAATGGATGCCAAGGTTTATCCTCCAGGCTGGGGAGACAGGTAGGATGCCTCCAAAGGCCATTTGCTGGGATCCGAGAGCAGGTGAAGGTTTTGCCCTCATCTTCTGCTTGATGTGCCCATAAGAAACTGGTGGGCCACTGTGTGGGATGGGATGCCGGACTAGATGGGCTGTGGCCTGATCCAGCAGGGCTCCTCTTAAGTTCTTTTTCTCAAACCAGTTCTCAAGGTTGCTCAGCGTTATTCCATCTTCTTAAAAAGATGAAGTAAATGGAACTGAAACACTGATATGAACAATTCATATTTGCAAGAAACACAACTGAATTAGTTAGGCACTGAAACTGAGAAAGTCAACTTACCCAATATATCTTTGTGGGTGTAATACCTAGTTTTGTAAGGTTTATATTCCCTAATCCGATCAAAAGTCTGTGGGGTAGGAGGTGGTGGAATTAGTTTGGAACAAACAGCGCAGCAAACAAACGTGTCAAAATCTGGATTCCTAATCATGATCGTATTTAAGATGTTTCTTGCGTAGATGATAATGAAAAGATGTAGCTGTGGTCCAAATGTAGAGGCCAAATATTTAGCTTTCGCAAAGAAGACTGAATTAATTTGCTGTCTCAATACACTGGAACATTGTAGGAGAGGAAGATTTCACCATGATTTGGTAAGATGGTACCTAAAAGCATCCACTTACTTCTTCTACAGCTCTGGTGTTAAAGAGCCATCCATGTGTTGTAAGAAATTTGAGGACATGGGCTGACTTCTCACCCAGTAACTGTTGCTAGGCAGGGTAAAGTGCTCACAAAAGCACTTTAGATACCAGCTAGTACTGAGCAGCCTCGCTCAAGAATCTTTAAATAACTTCAGAGAGTAGCATGTTTCTCTACTCAAACATGTTATTTACACATTTAAAACACATATATACTGCTTAATTATGTTCATGATGTTTCAGAGGGGACTGCAACAGTAAAATAAATAACTTATTAAAAATGTATTAGTCATACCTAATGACTACAAATTCTAAATTTTTAATGTGACCCGACAAGAGTTCCTAATAGTGGCACATCATGAGAGTTTGCCAATAATACATAAGGAGCAGACTGGCCTTTCTGCACTCGCCTTCTCTGTTCCGAGACATGGGGGAATGGCATGTCCAAGGACAACCAACCCATCCCATGCTGATAACGGTTGCTGGTGGATGTCCTGTCTAAGTCAGGCAAACAGGAACTTGTTTGCAAGCACACAGCAGCGCAAAGCAAGGGTGGCAGCTTGTAGTTACCAGTGCCAGGCAACGTTCCCTGCTTAGCCCGATACATTAAATTAAAAAACTGCACTGATAAGCTACTTCAGACGTTCTAAATGTGATTTATTGCCTCCAATACATTAATGAAACTTACCACACTTCTTAATGTTGTTAGATTTTTAGCCAGTACAAATTACAGCATTTTAGAACAGTGATTCAAATTAAATTACATATTATAAGAAGTGTCCATTATTACACAGAAAACACTGAGTTTCCATGGAAAACTCTTGAAAGTAACCATTCAGAAAACAAAATATACCAGTGGGCGTCTTCTAACATGTATGTAATTTCAGTGTCAGCTCCTTTAGTCCCATTTAGATGTCTTTCGCTTCATTTCTCTGTTTCCTTCACTATCAATAGCTTCATAGAGTTCCTTTTTATTTTCTTGCTGTGCATGTAAGTATCCAATGTAGGCAACACAAAGGGTAATTGCTGCAAGCCCAAAAGCCATAACTGTTTTATTCTGTAAACATAAGAAATTGTTTTAAAAAACACTTCAGTTAATCTATATCATATTCAATCACTTCTATTAAGTCTAGTTATTTTTTCTCCAGTGCAAACAAATGGGCTGAATTAACCTGCTTAATCACTTTAAAATTCTTTGTTCTGACTTTTTAAAGACATCTGCATTAATATGACTCTATGCCATTCATACACTGTTTTTGAAAAGAAATTTTGTGTACTTTCTGAGGAAATAAGAGATAGGGACAGGATAGAAGGGGCAAAAGTCTAATAAATGAACACTAGAGGCCATTTTCTCCTTGTGAAAATGATTTTTGTTTCTTATTTGGAGTGTATCAGATGTTCACTCTTAACACACTGAAAGGCATTTGCATTAACATCACGACTGAAATGGATCCATAGTCAAATGTTTAACAGCAGTCACATATGCATCAAAAATCTTTTTTCCATGCTATATGAAAATTATGTTTGATAGTCTCCAGTTTCTCAATGTATAAAAAGGTTCTTGGTAACTTCTTGTGAAAAAAAAATACTAAATATTGAGTTTAATATGAAGAAGGCATATGTATAAATATTCCTTAATAACTCCCTTACAGGCTTAATAAAAAGTTCTGGGTTCACAGCACGGAACAGAGTAGTAGTCCGGACACTTCGAAGTCCTGGAGTCCGATACTCTTTCTCTTTTAGGGCTTCACGTTGCCCATCTGGAGGCTGAGGTGCTGAAGACATCCTCCTGTTGAATAAAACATAAATTTGCATTAAGTAAGCACAGGCTACATAAATGTTCTCTTATTATAACCAAACTGCAAATTAAGTATGCACAAACAGACATACAGTATTATGCCCAAAGCAACTTCAGTTGTTTTGGAAGCAAGTGACCATAGATGTAAATAATCATCATCATTATGGATTTAACAAAAAACAAGAGACATTTATTGAACTACTTAAATTACTGTTTCTCCTTATCCCACAGCTAGTTTGCTTTGCCCTTCACACACCTAGCTGCCACTGATGTACCTAATGGGAGTCCAGACTATTTACCCGAAAGAATGTGCAGCAGGGGTTAGAAGAAGTTATTAGTTTCTCCAATATGAGAGGCTCATTTTAATATAAGAAGACGAAACCGGCGACAGCCCTGGTCTAACAGAACGGAGGCCACCAGAACTCGCCTCTCCCCCTTACCTCGTTTCTACGTCAAGACAGAACTGTCTACACTCTGCTTTCAGAAACGATAGAGGAAAAAGCTCGGAGAGGGAGAAGTTCTGCATAGGCTGATCCTGAGGTGGCTCATGCTCGCCACCTGCTGTTCGGAGGTAAGACGCATACTAAATTGAAGCTAACCAAAGCAGTAATTGGATGATAAAAAGAAAGACTGGAGGCGGTGTCTGTCTGGGTGTAATATATATATATAAATTAGAAATAATGGTCTAGGCTTGAAGTTCTTCGTAGAATTCAAGGTTCTCTGTATTTAACAATGGTGTAGATGAAGGAATTTTAGAACGTGTTAACCTGCATTATAAGCTTATTAAGCGGCCAATATCCTGCAATACCGAAAAGCCCGGTGCTCGATTCCTCTCCCCTTCTTTCTCAAGCATGCTGCATTTCAGGGCTGGCTAAATTTTAAAGTCATTTGCAAAGAACTGCAATCGTATATTAACCTCTGGCACAGCAAACGTGCTAGCTGAGCTGAGTGGAAGGGTTAAAACAAAAGCAGGGGTAGACAAAATGCCATTTTGAATGCCTTGCTAGGTGGGCTCTTATAAAAGGGGTGTCACCACTTCCAATACCAAGGCAACTCGCGATTCATCGTTCAGCAGCCTGATAAGGCACGGCAAACCAGCAGCTGGTTTGCTGTGCTTTAGCATGACCACAGGTGCATTGTGAACCACATTCCAACTCCTATTCATCTCGAATAGAATTTGGAAATTGGCTCCGTGCACAACCCTACACTATACCATTTTATAGGTAAGTATGGAATGACCCAAAGAATGGACTAATAAAATAATCTTTGAGTGTTTCCATTGACCACCCCCAGAACTATAAATGGTGCATGTGGAAAACAATTCAGTAGTAGGGGTGTGGACAAATGTGTTTTTTAACATTCAATTCCTTACGAATTGAATGTTCAAACTTTCCTATTTGTACAAATAGATGCTTTCGAATGTGCCAAAATTCTATTCAATACAAATGCATTCGTACAAATTCATACAAATATCTGATGTGAACTAATATGTATCTGATATAAATGAATACGTATCCAATACATATGCCATAACAAAGCCTCTGAAAGTGTCAAATCCGACCTGAATTCACTTTTAATATGATCTCAATCCATGTCAAATTCACGCTAGATCCATTGCAGATGTCTGGCACGACTGCTTTCCCACACCCCCAGTTTAACAAATATCCGAACTATTTGTACAAATGTCCAAAACGTTCATATCCATATGAATGTCAATGTATGAATATCGTAACATTCAATTTGTGTATGAATGTCCGAATTCATACGAATTCGTACAAATAATGTTACGAATATTTGTGCACATCCCTACTCAGTTGTGTACCTCACCTGATTGGTAACAAACTGTCATGGACTGAACTATTCTATCAGTTCAGTTTACCTCAGAGGTGCTCATTTTCAGAAGACACTGGTCAAAAATTCAGCAAACTGTTACAATAATAAACAACTGAAGGTCAGGAGCTATAAGGAGCTCTGAACTAGTGTTGTGGATACCTGAAGCAAGTTGCTTTTCTGGACTGAGAACAGGAATAACTCCTACTGCAGAGATTTGTATATAACCTGCAGCAAAATATGCTAATTGATAAGAAACTTCCTCCTTTCAACTGGTGGTGAATTAGGTACAGTGAGTTAGGCATACACTATTCTCTTCAAAGTAAAAGCCAGGATCCACTTTTTTTTTCATAGAAAAAACCCTGCAACAAAGTTGTGTCTTTGTGAGCCAGTTTGTCTAGTGGTTAGGGAGCCGGACTCTTATCTAGGAATACCAGGTTCGATTCCGCCCTCCTCCATGAAGCCAGCTGGGTGAGCTTGGGCTAGTCACAGCTCTCTTCTGAGCTCTCACAGCCCCACCCACCTCACAGGGTGTTCTGTTGTGGGGAGAAGAACAGAAAAGCTTTGTCAGCCGCTTTGAGTCCCCTTAAATGGGTGAGAAAAGCGGGGTAGAAAACCCTTCTTCTTCTTCTTCTTCTTGGTCATGGAGTTGTATGTTACCCCATACAGCAAAGAAGAGGTGATATTACCTGAAAACTCTCAACAGAAAATCCATCTCTTGATGAAATGTTAGTACACTGTATCTTCACTGCCCCCAAATTAAAAGAAAGTCAATTTATCACCGGTTGTAATTACAGCATAATCCATGGATGTTTTCACTTTGCAAATATCAGTTTATGGAAAATACCAAGAATATTCTTGATATTTGATGATCCGATGAGCCATCTGTGTGTTCTGTCAATATTTAACTGACAACATACCAATTGCTGTTCTGGAAGCTATTATTGTGGCAATAACTCTTGTAATGAAGAGAGAGAGAGAGAGAGGCTGTGGTCACACTTAAGGTTTAATCCACCTTCAGAGCAAGAGAACACATCAACAGTGACCAGTAATTTTCTTTCCACATCATCTATCCCAAAGGTGAATTTTCTGAGTAAAGAAAGCCGCTTGGCTGCATCCAGACATGTTTATTCTGTCCATTGGAATGCACAGACCCAATCAAGCCGTCACATATGACAATCAATTGATCATCGTGGCACTGCATTATACAGTCGGGACTGTGCGCTTACCTTACTGCTGGATTCACGACACTCACTACGCAGTATTTTGATAATCCAAAGGTTCAAGCCAATGCAGGCAGGATGGTGAGAAAAAGACACCATCCTGCCTGCAGGAAGGGCAGCTCAAATTCTGATTGGCTGCCTCAACCCACACGATGACATGCGCTGATAAGGGAAACTTTGGAGCTGCCATTCCAATCAGGGTGCCCTTGTCTTTGCTGACATTGAGTATACTGCACTTTTAGATTTAACTGAGGATTTATTCAGCTGGTCTGGAGGCAGCCCCTTGTCACTTTGCTGATGTTTTCTCTTACTCTGAAAGTGGGTTGAAGCTGGATTAAACCTTAAATGCGACCAGACCCAGAGAGTAAAAAAAAAAAAAAAAAAAAAAAGGGAAAAAAGCAGCGGTCATATGTAGGCATTCATGGATGGATTCAACCTCACTTGTAGCAGTTTTGGGGCTGTTAAGCCTTGTTCTAGGTTTCTTCTGAGAACCTAAGCTTTTGGATATAACTCTGATATCCGTGTTGAGAGGATTTTGCTCTTGGAAGAGTCAAAAGTGACTGGTGTCTTCCTAGATCTTTCCCCCCATCTAATGGATGTCTGCCACTTGTTTATCAGTTCTTCTTTTATTTGACTTGTTGATGAGTCATTGGTCTTTTCCTGGCTGTAACCTGTTGGCGTTGTTTCCTTGGGTGGAAGTGTTAATGGTGAATCATTGGGGCTTACCTGTTTTTTATGTATTAGCATAATCCCTGGGGGTGAGTGACCAGTAGGTTGTGTGTTTGCTGAGCTAAGGTGTGATCTCTGCTTTGCTTGTTTCTGTACAAAGGTTTCCAGATGTTGCTGATAAACAGGCCTTCGTCCCTGTTAAAGTTGTTTGGATGTTGTTTTATTTCAGTAGCCTCCCTGGTAGCCAGTTCATGGAATGAGGGGGGGGGGGTGAGTACAATATTAGTTAGGTCCAATTATAATTCTAACTGGAAACTTTGCTTTAAATGAACCCAACAGAAACATTAAATGAGGTGCCTGTCTTAAGCTTTGCCCCACAAAGATACTTTTGGACTATGGTCACACCACAAGTAAGTAGCGTGTTTTAGGGCACAGGGGGAACAAAGAATGGATTTACTCCTTCCTAAGATCGTCTTTGTCTGCACTTTTCAGCATCCAGGACTCAGTCTTCTCCCCCTTCCCTCCTGTGATTGGTTGTACTTCTGCCAATCACATTTTGGCTTCTTGGGGGCAGGTATGTCTGTCACCCTTTGTTCTCACCCCTGCTTTGTCCCCCCGCTATGTTTCTGTAACAGAAAAATGAGTGGGGTTGGTCAGAGACATCATAATGGTCCATTTGGACCAAAACTGTGGTGTAATGCTTTTAAACCCAACATACTAATAATTTGAATTTTTCAGATGGGTCCAGATGGGGTTAGGTTTTATCTCAGAGGACAGCACTGCTGCAGAAGGGTATCTGTATTCCTTCAAAAGACGTGTGTCTGTTTTTCCACTGAAAGCCTTTGCAATTAAGAGTTTTGATATGTAAGAGAACTAAATGATACATACACATTGTGAGATCCAGATGGTGATGCTAAAAAAAATCGTAGTGAATACTTAACATGTCAGAATGAAAGATCTTATCAGAACTCAAACCCTGCTGTTTCCATGTTGTCATCTGTTGTGAGAAGTAAGTAAATGTAATTGCTTAGCCTGGCCTTTGTCAACAATGATTAAAGCATTTCTTCACATTAATATGCTAAACAAGCAGATAAATGAATCATTTAATATGGATAGATCAGGAAGGCAAACAGAATTTTGTTCTACTCATTGTCCTAAAGACTAGGCATATTCAACAATGCCATATATCATTATTTTTTTGTATAGAGTCACATTTATATCAAACATGAGGAGTCAAATAATACACGTGATTCATCCATTTAATGTTAAGAATTTTCTATACCACTTTTCAGTTTGCAAACAGCTCAAAAATAGTTTGTGGAAGAAACTCTCAAGTGAATTTCCAATTAAAATTAAATTAGTAAATATAATTAATTATTCTTTTGCAAGGGTGTCACCATGGAGGGACTAAGTCTTATCAGCAACAATGTGTGTATGCAAAAGAGAGCAAATTTTCAGAAACCTCAGCTTTATAGACTTAACTTTCTTATCAGTCTTACTGCCTTTGAAAGTCAAGTTATATTCCCCTCATTTTCAAAAAAGGTCTTTAACCTTGAGCACAGAACTCATGCCTAGTTCAGAAAAGGGACAATCACTCATTCAAGTTTCCATTTCACGGTGTTGTTTCAGGTGATGTGGGGGGGGGCATGGAAACATGTGTCTTCCCCTTGTAATGCATGCAAGTTGCAATTTATGTGAAACTAGTCAAGATCCACTGATTATCAGAATTAGGATGCTGGCCTGTTATTATACTCCCCAATATACCATAATGTTGCTTAATTTATTATTTACCCTGAGTTTTTAAATTATGACTCTAGAATGTGGTGTTCTCACTAAGCAGCATATTATGGTGTAAAATGTTTACTTTGAGCTTCTGTTTCCCCTTGAAACTGCTCTGGATATGCTGTGCATCTCATTTGAATAATATGCCTGAACAAATGATCAGGTTACACCTGTTTAAGTTACACTGCCTAGGAAACCATCCGCTTCCATTTTCAAGGCTTGAAGCTGTAAACTCCCTTTCGGGGAAAATAAACCATGAATTTTTAATGGTACCAAAACACCATTCTGTTACTTTCAAGAGTTGTCTGCTGTTCTACAGGTAAGTCTGTTTCCTAATTATTTTAACGTTTATTCATACACATTCTTTTTTTTAAAGTTAAGTAAAAGTGCCTTTGAAGCCTATATGCACCAGGTAACAAGAAAAGGGGCAGGACTTAGAAAACTGTTTTGCTCAAAATTGTTCATATTTTTATTATCTGCAGTGCAACAGAATCTGGTGAAAAAGACTGGCTGTGATGGGTGCATATTATACCGGCAGAACTGTTCCCTGAGCTGGAGTCTTAGATCTCTTGATTTCTTAGGCTATCCATAATAGCCATCACAGATATTTTAACATTTGCTCAGATGGCATATTCATGTTTCTGTCTTGGGAAAACTTCATATCTTTGAGTAAAAAGAGGCATCAGGACGAAGAAAGCAAAGCAAGGGATACAAAGTGGAGATGGATGAATAGAAGTTCTGAAGAATGTGCAGTTGAAAATATTATTTGCAGAAATATATATCAATAAACAAAACAACAAAACAACCTTAAACTGGGCTATGCCAACAGGAAAGGGTTAAGAGAAGTCCCAGCTACCTCTCCCAATTCATTGATGGATTTGCAGAGGAAGCCTATTAGTCCAGACCTTCATGGTTACCCCTCTGTTGGTCTTCAGTGCCTTGTATGGGAGTGGGTCAGTCTGTGTAACCTAAACCTGTTTGGGCCACTCTGGAATCCCCCTGTCTCTAAACTGCTTGTGGCTGCAAAATACAGATTTAAGTAATTTACAGGAGAATTTATTGTGTTGCTTTTTGTGGTGGCAACACCCACCCACTCCACCTTCCAGTTCCAGGATGAGTTTTAAGAACAAGCACCCCTGCTAATTTCAACTCTGTTTCCAGGATGCAACCCTAAATTCACTTTGCTTTGAGCATTACTGACAACGTATTTCTGAGTGGCTGTGGTTATGGGACGGAAAGGAATTTAAAATTATTTGTTTATTATAATTAACATGGTATTAATTTGATTCTCTCCCACAGACTGTGTTCACTTTGAGGCTACTTAGTGGCAGTTTACAGATAGTTCACAGGTGGAATTGTTCATACATCAGTCTGCCCTTCCCTCCTTTCATGAATATTCTAGGCTGGAAAAGGTGGCTTAGAGATGGAATGAGAACATGAAGGCCACACCCTACCATCTCTAAGGTTCTTTGGGGCACCTTTTTTCCCACATGTGAATACAGACACAGCCTCATTTGCACAGGACAGCAAAAACACAGAACACCCTTAACTCTAGTCTAGGCATTATGCCAGTGGTTTTTTTTTAAGAGGAGGAAAAAGAAATTTAAAAAAGGATTAAGAGAAATGAAAAGTAGGGGGACAGAGAAACAGCTGGAGGAAGTGAAGAAAGAAAAAATAGTACTTTAATAGGCTGACACGAGTCTCTTATTTCTTTTATTTCAAATATTTATGTTCTGGTTTTAGTTGAAAATCTCAAAATGTGTTACAGAGGAAAGATTAAAAACAGAAGTAAAAAAGGAAAGAAAAACTTGCTGTCAAAGACTCATTAAAACCTGGGTGGGTTAAAGAAAGGACATCCATTCTTTCCTTAATGCCTCAGTGAATATTATGGAAGAAGAAATTCCATAAAGGAGGTGCTACAACAAAAAAGGCCCAGATGGAGTGAAATGATAATATCCCTTGGTTCTGAATATGTTGAATACAATTAGCGAAAAGATTTTTTAGTCAGAAGTAGCTGGCGCCTAATGTCAAAGAAAATTCTGAAGCCTTAAGGACGGAAATAGGCCCCAGATGGGGTGCATGACACTAAAAGGAAAACTAAGATAAGGAGATAAAGGACATTACCATAACAAGACCAGGATACTTGCAATTCTGTGTGGAGAAACTAGATCTATTTTATGGATTGATCTTAGTGTGTTCAGATGGAAATATAGGGATTTATATTTGATCTCCAAGAGGAGTCTTCACGACTTGTGAACTATAGCCATGATTTATGGTATATGTAGGGCCTAGGGGGCCCTAACCCAGCATGTTGCCAATGCACTGCTGCTACCACCCTCCTTCAAAAACATTACCATCACAAGAGACCACGTAATATGGATGTGACAAAAGAGTGCTAGTATATCACTCACTAATCACAACCAAGCCATCCAAACAATAATATTCAACTGAATACAATATTACTTCTAATACCTGCATCCTTAAAACTTAATCCTATGTCCTTATTCTCCATACCCCCAATAAATTCCTACCTATCTAGCCAACGCAGATGATTTATGTGTCTCCTATCTAAGCTATCTAACTAACACTGGCATATTCTGCCCTTTTGCCAACCTGGCACCCTCTCTACGGCTTATTATACCCCTTTGCCTATCTGGCCCCTCAACTGCTCGTCCTGCCTGTCCAACAGCTTCATGCACACCACACAGACAACATGGAAGGAGGGGGATACAGACGGTCGAGTAAGGGGTCCTGTCCGTTCACAAACACAAGGGCTTTACACACCACAGCACTGATGTCTCAGTCTGCCGTTCGAGCTGTTGCTATGCCCCCCACCCAGTGTGGGTAGCAATACTCACTAATCCAAGGAACTTCAATACCTCAGGCTGTGGGTTCCCTCTCTGCCTCTTTGTTTTGGCCCTTTTCAGCTGCACACGGGATCCAATCACCGTTGCCCTTCTTCTGCTTGTAGCAGCCCTTCTGCAGCTAGTTGGTTCTTCGGGTGTGCCTTGTGTCTCTGGGCGCCTCACGCCTCTGGGTCTGCAGCCTGGCAGACCAACCTCCTATGCAGTGGGGGTCTGGATCCCGTACCTTAGGTCCTCAACTGATCCAATCAATTCTTGCAATCCAGTCACCACCAGTGTTCCAGATACCAGACAGACAACAGAGACAAAAACAATGCAAATATCTCTGGAGTCTACTTTTGCTGAACTGGCCAGACTGAGGCTCGTGAATCGAGTCATGGCACCAGACTGTCAAAGAAAATTTTGACCACAGTTCAAGCAAATCTCTCTGTGTGTTTTTAAATTACAAAATACACTTAACAACATTACAGATGTTTAGAAACTTCATACTTATTAAACATTCCCTTATACAAATAGCAAATCTGTTTTTAAAAGATATATCAATACCATGCATGCAGAGAAGAAGGGTAAGTTCCTCCTTTCAACAGCACTTTCAAAAAGTATTATAATACTGAACAGAGACCAAAGTTTCTCTTAATCAGATACAAAATGCAGTACGCTTAAATAACACAAATCATTTCACAATAGTTTTTTACCAGCTAAAACCACAAACTTGCTAAATCGTCTACAGCACCTACATTGAGACAAGGTTCCTGTTTCCTTGGGTAGACTGAGGAAGTGACTCAGTTATTGCAAATTTTCCTATGAAGCTGTAAACCTTTAATATTAAGCTTTAGCAGATTATTATTATGCTTGATTAAATATGGCTACACCCTGACCCATCAGGAAACTTTCTCACTAAAGACAAAATGGGCAGAATCCAATCATGCTAGTAGGTCAGAGCTTGATTTTGCTCTCCTTTCCTACTTTATGCACCAGCTACTTCCATCTTTAATAGCAGTTTAAAAGGAACACTCTGGTATGGATAACCTTAACCATTAATACCACATTGTCATTCAGATTTATAGTCTACACTATCTCATTCTGAGCTCAAAACCTCGATGTATGAAATACCTTCTATACAGTTTTTTAAAAAGAGAGAAGTATTTCACAGTAGGGAAATCTATCAGTTTTGACAGAAGTGGTATCTGTAAGAATTTGCCGGCTCATTAGCCTACACATGGCTAGGTTCCCACTAGGCAATTTAATCTGGTTTTAAATCAGGGTTTTAAAAATCAGCAGCGAGGTCATATGTTTTGCATTCCCCCTGCTAGCTTATAATGCAAACTCACTCACCATTCTTCAGTGCCTGGCAGGGGAGAAATCCCCCCCCCCTCAGCAGAACTCCCTCCCCTCAGCAGAACTCCCTCCCCATGCAGTCAGCAATTGAACACCATCATACCTTGACTTCATCAGGGTGGGCAATTCAAACCCCACCCTCTAGCTAAACCTGCTCTCAGAGATCATGGAATCCTTTGGCAGCAGCTTTTATTCACAGCTTGTCCCCAGCATAGCACGGCTTCTTCCTCATGTTAACAAGGCAGTTTAAAGATCACTTCCCCTTCTTATATTGGTGTTTTGCATGAGATCTATAGATCAGAGCAGTGCAAAATGGCAGGAGTGAGGCAAAAGGGGGAGCAGGGAAGATTTTACACAAGAGCCAGCAGCTTTGTGTTTTTCACAGTCGTTGATCTCTTTGTAAAATAAGACACTTCTATCCTCTATATATTGTAACATCTCATTCCTGATGCATGTATTTTTTGTTAGCTACTACAGGCTTTCAACCAGGATGATCTCCTTAGCACATAATGGCACACAGCCTGGGAAGAGGGGGCTAGGGCAGGCAAAATCATGACTTCTTATTGGGTCAGGGAACACTGAGGAGAAATACCCCTAAAGTTTTCTCTCCCCCAAACCTGCTTGCATTCTCATTTGCTAAATAAAGTGGAATATTTCTAAATCCAGCAACCAGACCTCTTTTGATTCTAATATAGAAAATCTGCATTTTGGGACCTTTACTTCTCAGAAACTGCAGATTCTTTTAAAACTTTGGGAATGCTTGACGCTTAAAATGGTCTTAAAGGTCTTTAAATCTTGAAGGGGAATGCACCCATACAGTTTCTTTAAAGCAAACAGCACCTTGCAGTGCTGAAAAAGAGCTGGTTAACGTCTAAAGGGGTTTTGAACTGGACAATTTTTTGCATTATTAAACAACACACAGAATCCCTACTATTATTTTATTTATTTATTTTATTTTTATCACACCCTTGTGATCCAGAGTGGCTCACAACACTAAAATTCCACTAAAAAAAAAGGCACATCACCTTCAGTAAATGCAAAACTACTACCAGAAGGACTGTAGCACATTTTAAAGTGTTTAAGGTTTGAGTTCTCTCTGAAACGTTCTCTGATGGGAGCATCTGGTGCTATTCCATGGAGAAGAACAACAGCTCTGGTTGGAAAATGAGTTGGTGCTGTTGGACTGTAAGAGGCAATGGATCAATGTTTCTTGGCTGTGATTTAAACCTTGCGGGGAGGAAAGTGCAGCCCATCACCACAACTGTGTCACATGGCCTGATCTTAAAAGGGCTGCAACAGCTCATAGGATTATACCCTCACTAGACTTGGCCAATTGTTTCGCTTTGTATAGCTGTGCTTGGTGAATACAGATACATCAGCCACACCCTTACCTGTAATGTTGCTGTTCTGAGAAAGGGAAAAAGACTGACTTTGTGTCCTCATCTGATGTCCTCATATTTCAGGAATGTGGCCAAGTGTGCTTAATATTATGTTCCAAGAGTACAGCTGTTAGAGAACCTGTGTCTACATAATCCTTCTTCATTGGAATCATGGTTCTCTTTTGATTCGAATATAGATAATCTGTGTTTCAGGGCCGTTAATCCTCCAGAACTGTGGATTCTTTTGGAACTTTGGGAACGGTTGGGACTCAAAACTATTTCAAAACTCTTTAAATCTTGAATGGGAACACACCCCAAATGTATTTTGGAAGTGTGCAGGAAGCTGCAGAGGAAACGATTACAACCATGCTTTATGAATGCAATAATATTGGTTACTTCACCTTAGTATGTAGGGAGTAAGTGCAGAACTGGATTGAAACATAGGAATCTTGGTACTGACCCATATTCAGCCATGAAGATCTCTCGCAATCATGGACTCATTATTTCATATCCTAACCTGTCACACAGGGCTATTGCAAATGTTAAAAGAATGGGAAAGGAGAAATAGAATTTGTATTAGCCTAAGGACCTGGAAGGAAGGATGTATTAAAACACAAATATGAAAATAGTAAACAAATGATCTGCTACAGAAAACATCCAAAGAAATGATGCTGTGTGCATTTCCTTTCATGGACTGGCTTTTTTTTTTTTTTGGTCAGAAATTAGTATCTTTATTTGCATTAAAGGCTCAAAAGGCAGATTCAAATGATTTGGAAGCTGCTATAAATTATTTGGAAATTGTAGATGAGGAAGCACATAAGATATGCTGTTTTAATTCTTATCTTCTGGTGGTATTGTAACAGATGTAAGTGTAGCTATAGCACCATAAACTGCAAGCACGCATGCAAACATATGCATACAAAGAGTACAAGGGTTTCAGTTTGCTAAAAAAATCTGCATTGGTCAACTTCTTAAGTATTGTTCAGCCTCTATTGCTTCAATATAGATAATTCCCTTTAAATTTTTATTTGAAAATCTAGTTGTCTGAATCTATATCTACCCCACATTTCAGTAATTAACTGATCAGAAGAGGAACCTAATGGGTTTTTTTGTGTGTGTGAGAGAGAGGATCTGCTTTCAAACTCTAATTCTAGCACAGAAATTAGATCCATGGGTCCAAAGCGCCACATATAAGAAAAAATGGAGAATGTAAATTTACAAAAAATGGGTAGATGTGGGATACTAGAACAGACAAGGAGCATAACAGAAATGAAAACGGTGTGACATGAAAGCTGAAATATGATGTGATACCGTGATTCATCAGCTCTAAAGAGGGTTGTTTACTCATCCACTTATTATGTGGGAGGCAGGAAAAATACCTTTATTTACACAGCTGATCCCAGCTCATAGTATGTTGACCATTTACAGAGTTTCAGTTCAGGTTGGCCATTGGTGGAGAAATGATGCTCATGAACTGGTTCTGCCCTACCAAAGAGATATATGAATGCCCCCCACCCCCACTGCATATTAAAAATAAAATCACGAAAATCAGGCAAGTGAGATTAAAGTTTGCTCCACACTCCAAACCTTTGGAGTTTGGGGAAGGGAGGGAGAGCACCTGACCCCATGGAGTACCCAGAAGTTAATTTCTAAGACTTTTATATGATCTAATTATAACATTTCAAGTAGTTACATCAAAAGTGCACCTCCAGAAGAGATGTGGTCATACCTCCACACTAAACCTTCTTCTATCCATCTTGTGACTGCAACACTCACACCTTGTCATTTCTATGCATTTTATTTGTGTACTCTCCACCCTCCATTTGGAAAGTCCACAAATGGATAGAAATGAAAAGGTATGAGCACAGCCTTGATAATATTAGTACGATGTAATTCAATACAATTATTATATTGGCTATCTTTGCTATGTATCTCTAGTAAGAATTATGCCATTCACACAAAAGCTACAGGCTTAATCTCTGACATCTTAAGCAGACATCTGTTGGAGCAGCGATGACAGTTGGAGCATATGGTTCTGTCCAAATTTAATCCATTGGCCCTGAATATAGGTCCTAATGACCTGGATTTTGCTGGTTGTTATCCCTTTCCTGGCATCAGCTATTCATTTCTGTCTGGTTCATATGTCAATAGCAGGAATATATTATCTGTAGGCAGAACTATAGAAATGTGATTTCAGCAAATCTGCAGTTCATGGCTACATTCATGTGAAGTAAGCACCTTTGTGGTACCTGGGAGATGGCATAGAGATGGTTCTAAGGTGGAATTGTTCTGACCCTGTCCCCATGAACATTCTAGCTTAAGAGAAGGGATGAGAACATGAGGGTTACACATAGAAGAAGAGTTGGCTTTTCTACCCCACTTTTCTCACCCATTTAAGGGGACTCAAAGCGGCTAACAAAGATTTCTGTTCTTCTATGCTGTGAGAGCTCAGAAGAAAGTTGTGAATTGCCCAAGGTCACCCAGCTGGCTTTGGGGAGGAGTGCAAAATCAAACCTGGTATTCCCAGATAAGAGTCTGGCTCTCTAACCACTAGACTAAACTGGCTCACCTACTAGTGTCTCTAAGGCAATACTGAGCACCTTTTTTTTTATTACTTGTAAACACAACCTAAGTCAATGATACACAAAATAAGTAAGAGCCAGATATGTCTATCTAAACTATAGATATCTATCTGAACTATAGGTAACTCAAGTGATCCAAGAGGCTCCCTCTTGCTATTCTTGACTTAAAGAAGCAAAATACTGTGTTGCTTTGAGTTCTGTACCTGACTGGCAGACTCTAGGACTGTGTTCACACCCAAGTTTTAATCCAGTTTCAGTCCACTTTCAGACTAAGAGAACACATCAGCAAAGTGACCAGTCACTTTCTTTTCATTTTATCTAAATCAAAGGTGCATCTTCTGAGTTAGATAATGCCAAAAGAAAACAGCATTTCACTTTTCTGGTGTCTTCTCTCAGTCCAAGGTGGACTGAAGCTGGATTAAAACTTAGGTGTGAATGCAGCCTAGTAGGCCTTTTTCCACTGGTGTCATTCTGGAATACATCCTGGAATTGGGGTCTGCTGTCCACATACTAGTGCGGACTATGGCATGCCCCAGGTGAGACCTATCATAGTCTACATTAAAATGTGGAGAACAAACTTCTATCCCAAAATATATTCCAGAATAAGGCCAAGTGCAGAATGGGCCTCAATCTCTGTCTAAATTCACTAAAAAAGAAAAAAAAAGAGCATCTTAGAAGTGGCTTTAAGACTGGAAATGGGATTGTTCACATGCCAGTCTATCTCTCTCCCCTCTCATGAATATTTGAGGCTCAAGAAGGTGGATTAGAGATGGGATAAGAACAAAGGGGGCACATGCTACCCTCTCTAAGGCACTGTTGAGCTATTGTTGTTGCTGCTGTTGTGTGTGAACATAGTCCATACCCACACACATGTGCTAAGGTCAATGTTTACATGACTGTTTGAGAGGTTCTGTAGTTTCGTAGTAATGCAAGCAGCCTGGAAAGCAAAGGATTGCTGGTTTGATAATTGGCTTCTCCCTTGAACCAGGCAACAGCAATCCCTGTTGGTATCCCTGCCAAGAAAGATGCCCATAGGGGTGCCCATTCAGTCCACCATGACTTGATGGTACCAAACAACAGCATTACTGCTTGCTCTCAGGGTCCTACATGCCCCATGAGCTACTTGGGGAAAGGAGGAACTGAAGAGGAGTGGCAGAGTGTGGAAGAGACTTTGGAAAAAAGGAGCGTGTGGTTGTTCTGTCCATGAATTAGGATCTTAAGTCACAAGACAAAATCAGTAAAAAAGGAAAAGAAACAATTTTTTGCATAATTGTAGAAAATAAAGTTTAATTCACTGCATAGCTAGAAGAGAAATAGTTCCTGGATTTAATTATGTTATTAGTTTTTGTTTTTATGTTTACTGCAGAAGACCGAGAAAGCGTTGGCTTCATTGTTCCAAGGTCTCTTTTATTTTACATTTTATGCACTCTACTAATAACATACCTCTCTTATTTCATGCTCTCTTTTTTATCTTTGATTTATTGTTTGTTTCAGTTTAACCTATAAACTCCATAGAATATCTTGAAATATGTGGTATATAGGCCCATCCATCCATCCATCCATCTATCCATCCAACCAACCCAACCCAATCCAACCCACCAATGAATTTTGTATGGGTCAAAGGTCTAAAGCACCAAAGTACATGATTGGCAGGGCTGGTCCAAAACATTTTACCACCTGAGGTGGAGAAGCAAATGGCTTCATATCCAACTGAGGATGAAAATCCTGTGAACATTTGTCCCATGCTCTTTAACATGGTGGCCATCTCATCTCGCCATCTGGTAGGGCCAGTTTTGATGCAAGACTCACAGTACTCACAGCCAGGGAGAAATAGTATGAATGGGAAAAGGGTATCTGTCAAGAAAACAGCGCCACCTACCAGCAGATATGTAAAACTGAAAGCTGGTCCACCTCACAGGCTCTGAGTTTGCCAATATGATCCTCAGAGCTTTCAGTTGGAAACAGTTATAGTGATATAGTTAAGGGATTCACATTAAGGGCCAGAAAATGCACTTTGGAATGTGGATTAAGGATGGGATGTGGATGCTAACTTATCTAAGCTGTGTTTGAATTGCCTTTTTTGTTTGTACTTTGTGTAGATGCAGCCTTGGGCACTTATGGCCTTTGCTGTAGCGGTTCCACTGGCCATGTCCATATGCTAATACTAGTACATTCCTAGTGCAGAGAAATCATATCAAAACCTTATTGAAAAGAATCAACAAACAGCAAATGAGTAGCTCCACCAATACAATCCTATTTAATATAAAGGGAATTGTACGTTGTTGTGTAAGGACTTACTCTATACCCAGTATTTGTGCTTTTTCAGCTTGTGAGAGATACAGTATATAGAATTGCTGGTAAACAGGGCTGGGGAGACCTTTCCTCATAGTTTAGAAGTAACTGACAAACTCTGAAAAAAATATCTACAGATATGTGGGTCCTGAGGGGTTTAGTTTAATGTCCAATGAGGTCATTAATTGTAAAGTTCCAATATTAGACCAGAATACACCTGCAAAAAGCACAAAGAAAAGGGCAACTCAAACACAGCCTAGAGGAGTTAGGTAACTCCTCACCTTCCAGTTGTGAAGAACAGCATATTTATCAGCAGTGACCATGAGTTTCATTAGCTTAAGATTCTGAGGTTTTATGAAGTTCTCTGTTTTGTTACAGGTCTTCACCTTCACTGAGACGGAAGCAATGAGCTGGGGATTCCTCCGCGATATTCTAAGTGGTGTGAATAAATATTCTACGGGAATTGGCAGAATTTGGCTGGCTATTGTGTTTATATTCCGGCTGCTTGTTTACGTTGTAGCTGCAGAACATGTCTGGAAGGATGAACTGAAGGAGTTTGAGTGTAACATTAGGCAACCTGGCTGTGAAAATGTCTGCTTTGATCACTTCTTTCCAGTTTCCCAGGTAAGGCTTTGGGCCTTACAGCTGATTATGGTCTCCACTCCATCCCTTCTCGTTGTTCTTCATGTCGCCTATCGAGAAAACAGAGAAAAGAGACACAGGAAGAAACTCTACAAGGATACAGGAAGTATGGATGGTGGGCTGCTATGCACTTACCTTATCAGCCTGATTTCCAAAACTGGATTTGAAATTGGCTTTCTCTTTTTGTTTTACAAATTGTATGGTGGATTCGATGTGCCCCGCCTGGTGAAATGTAACATGACTCCATGTCCCAACACTGTGGATTGCTACATTTCCAAGCCCACTGAGAAGAAAGTCTTCCTGTATATTGTGGTGGTGACATCCTGTTTGTGCATAGTCTTAAACATCATTGAACTCAGCTATTTGGTTTTAAAATATTCCATCAAATGCTGTTTCAGAAGTTACACCAAGAAAGTTCAAGACTCCAAACGTGAACGCAAAAGCCAGAATTCCATGGAGCACAGTGGAACAACCTTCTTCCACAGCCATGGTGCAGCAACTGTCTTTGGTATCCAAGGGGATGAAAAAAACTTGTCAGCCATTCAAAATGAAGACTAAGGGCCTTTCTGCACTTACCTGTGGAGGCCTGCATTTGCAGATCTGGATAAGACGGGCTGGTCCTGATCTGTTCTGGACTAGGTCCTGCACCAGGCCCAAGCCCAAAAAGAAATGTTCCTGGCTTCAGAGTCCTGGCAGACCAATTTTAGTAGTACAATAAGACCCCCCCCCAAAAAAAAAATGTGTTGCCCATGCCCCTAGTATACCATTAGATCTAGTTACTGAGGTCTAACAGTATTCCAGCCATTTTGGGCCTCCTGATTTGGGCTATGTTCTGTCCCATGCAGATGGAGCATACTTTAGGAGGCAGAGCCTTTCTAGTCTGCCTGAGCATGTGGACAAAAGGGGTCCAGAAGAGGACTACACTATTGTCTAATCTGGAACAGAGGTTAATGCAGAAAGGCTTTAAAAGAAGATAATTTTACATATAGGGCATTTTAATTGAATGCAAGACAGTTTGAAGTTATGCATGTGTCATTTTCTGTTTGTTTAATGAAGATACATATATAAACATAAAATTAATAATAATAATAATACATTGAATGTTTTGACACAAGTCATTTTAAATACAGTTTTATTGTTATGGAAACCCTTTAAGCTGAAATGGGGCCATTTCTCTAAGGTACCAGTTATAACTAGTTCAGCATAAAAAAACAGAGATGTTGTCTAGTGGCTGTTTACAAGCTCAGTATTGCATATAGAAGACAGTCTTGTCGCAGTTCTCAGGTGTATTTACTGATGTATACGCTTATGCAAGAGGAATTCCAGCAGCTTTACCTCCACTCTATAGTTCAATTCAAAATTAAAGTGCCTTCAACATCAGCCTGTACTCAGGACTGTGGATAGAATATTTGAATCTTGTAAAGGGGGTACAGGGAATGCTTTATTTGTGAAAGTTTTAGGGAGTACTCGTACTCTTTGAATGGAACATTGTCTTTTCGTTCGACCAAGCAGTGGTGAAGAGATAAAACCCATTGTGAGATGTCTGAACCCAGGGAGAAAAGAAACAGGAATTGGCTTACAGGTACCCCATTCCTCTTTCCTGCATCTCTACCAACCGATCAGCTCTTGGAGCCCCAACTCTCTTGCTGAGCAGCACCTTGGAAGGTCCAGGCAACAGTACCAGAGAAAAAGGAGCTTCATGGGAAAAGGGAAAACTCGCAAGGGTGTGATAAGCTTGTTAAAATCCAGTCCCAGAGCTAGGACTGCAAGGGGTGTTTGCGTTGTTGGCATTGGATAAACAGAAGCTACCTGAAGCAGGTTCCTTTGGCTTTTAGAGGAGGGACCAGCCTCCACCCCAGAATTTGATCTGTGGAAAGCAAGGTTTACCCTGTCCTGTTGCTGACAGATGTGGACAGCTGACAGACAAGGGTCAGAGTAAACTCTCTGAGGCAGATAAAACGAGCACAATTCGTTAGGAGTAATTTGCCACATGCCCTATTTTTAAACCCAGAAACAAAGCTATTCATTCCATTCCAGCCAAGCAAAAAAGGTTGGTTGTCCACTACGAGGGTTTTTTTTCTGTATTATTTACTCCATTTAAAAAGTGAAAATGCATATGTAACTGTTTTCAGTGCTTCTTTGTTTTATTTTGTACATCTTTTTGTTTTGTAGTGCCAGGGTAGGAGGAATGGAAGGAGGTTAAAATATGTTTTAGTAATTGTTTTATTGTGTGTCATGACTCATCCTGGAACCTCCAGGTGACAGGTGAGATACAAATGCTATAATAAACAAACACTTAATTCCCAATCTTTTTCAAAAATATTCTTCAAATAAATTAAAAGGGCAGCTAGAGAGACCATTAGTCCCTTGCACACAGAGGGACCAAAGATGTGCTAAAGAAGGAATTAATGCATTGCATCTATCTTCAAGACAGAGAATTCCATCTGGATTATTGGACCTGAGCCTATTTTCTCAGGAGCAGAGTCTGATATTCTAAGGAAAATACTTAAGAGGAAAAGCCTACAAACAACCATGTCTGGAAAATTTATTCAAGTGTGTTCAAAGAATTCAAAGGTGAGGTTGTAGGTCTCTTAACTGAGATTGGCTGAACTGGTCCTTTTTAGAATCAATTCAACAAGAACCAGGGTGGGGTTTGAATTCAAACTGAACCCCCTGCCAGTTCAAGGTTTGGTTTGAATTTGAATCCGAATGGAACCAATATAACTAAAACCAGAACCTCATGAACCATCCTAGTCTGCCACAAAACTGGTTCCAAATGGAACCAA
Source organism: Aspidoscelis tigris stejnegeri (assembly GCA_023333525.1). Lineage (NCBI taxonomy): Eukaryota > Metazoa > Chordata > Lepidosauria > Squamata > Teiidae > Aspidoscelis > Aspidoscelis tigris. The sequence continues at coordinate 103,433,278 of JALMGA010000001.1, forward strand.
TTCAGCAGCAGTTTTGCTCCTTTAAAAGGACTTTAAAAGCAATTTTCAAGCAACAAATCAGTTTGATGAACTGCCAAACTGGTTTGAAGTTCAGTAGGGTTGTTGCTTTTTGTGCCAAAACTAAACTGAACTGCAAAATGTAGAGTTGTACACATCCTTACTCTTAACAAAATAGGCACTTTGTTGCTCAAGTGCTATAGGTGAGGACTGGAAGTTTTTTAAAAGGTCTCAAAAGGAAACCTGAGGAATTAGACATTCGTCAGATTAATATCTGCCTTAGCAACCAAAATGGAAATGATTATTAAAAATAAAACTACAGAATATTTAACCTTTCTCATACATATAGCTAACATTCTGGAAAGTTTCTTTGTTGCTGTTGTTTATGAGAGCATCCACAACCATGTTGATGAGATCCAGTAGATTTCCAAAGCTTCTGATAAAGTGCTTCAACAAAAATGTCTTGGGTTAGATCTACATGTGGGAAATGGGGCAAAGAGAATCCGAGAAAGTTTAAATTTGGCAGGGTAAGCACTTTTACACTACTGAGTGCTATAGGGACAGTGTCCTGCAATTAAGTACCTTCTTCCAAGGACTGACTTGTCTGGTGTAAGTGGAATGAAGGAGTAGGAGAAAACAAGTTGAGAATGTGAATATTGTAACCAATGCAAGTATCTCTTTGCAAAAACTAACCTTATGAAACAAAGGTTTTAGTAGTGCGTTTCTTTGGGGAGAGGCAAAAAAAAAAGTATCTTACAAAAGGGAAGGGTGGGATTTGTAAGTATCCAACCATTATTCAGAAGCAAAAAACAAGTCTGGAGGAAGGTGGGGGAAAGGAATGAGGCAAAGCAAAACACAAAAACCTAGAAAAGAAAATATCTGGTTGCACAAAACCATGGTAATTCAAGGAAATGATGCAGCCCATTGACATGGTATGGACAACTGGGTCAGATGCATGAACATGCTTGATCCTGGGTATCTGCTGTGTTGTCTCTTCCAGTGTATCTATGGACAAGGCTTTTGGAGACAGATTTAGCAAAGGGGTGGACTGCCATGCCATATCACATTCTTGCTGACTTAATAAACTTAACAGCCATAAAATAATGGATAAACAACTGGTTAAAGAGCAAAGAGTAGGAATAAACGGACACATTTCACACAATGGAGAGATTTAACAAGGGCAGTCCCCTAAGATTTTGCACCAGGGCAATTGCTTTTTGACATTTACAAATATGACCTAGAATTGGGAGTGAGCAGTCAAGTGGACAAATTTGCTGGCGGCACCATATTATGCAGAGTAATAAAAACGAAAAGGGAATGTAGAGGGCTCCAAAGACAACTCTGCATATTGGAAGAATGGCCACCAAAAGTGCAGATACTGTTCAATGTGAACAACTGTAGAGTCACACGAACACTGGAGTAAATCCTAAATACACATATAAACTTTAGGCCAATACTATGTTAGGGTTAATAAGAAACGGTAATAAAAATGTAATTGCTATGTCACATCTCAAACAGGATATTGAAGAATTGTAAGAAAGGAACTAAAATGATAAAGAGGCTACACTGATAGCTACCAAGAAATTCAAGATACTTCCACAATCAGTTCGTTCAGAATCCTGGATAAAATGTCTAGAAGCTTTACTGGAAACTTTAAAAGAGACTGCGGATATCAAGCTTGTGATATACATACAGTAAATGTGCCAAATACTAGAGGAAATGCATGTATACAACCCAGGGGCACGGAGCTCGGAGCCTACTTCCTTCATATATATACATTTCCTCAATATCTTGCCCTGTTACTGCTCTCCCTCTTCTCAATGTTTACTAAAGAGATGGTATGCAGGTTTTTGCTTACTGAACATGGGAAACTTGGGGAAAGAGTTATTCCAGGTGACTGTCATGAAGAATTTTCGTACCTATCTGGAAATCAGATTACTGGCTGATACTTTGCAGCCTGATGAATATTATCATCCCATGGGAGATAGAATTGCAACCGGAAAGTGATCAACTCAACTCCCTTCACCTCTTGGACTGAATCTTACTGATAATATTCATGCTGCCTTTCACTCTTCGCCAAACGCACCCCATTAAGTCTCAGTCTCATTCCCCCACTGCATCTCCCCCGTCTTTCCTTGTCCCACTCCATGATTCCATTTCTGGACAGAATGGTCAATGTACTTTCTTTTCTAGGGCTACTAGGGTATCGTCTCAAGCAGACACACACTCTAGGCTCCACAAGGACTAGTAGGCCTAGAAGAGGAAAGCTGTTAGTCTAAGACTGCACAGCTGGTGGCTGTGGAAAGGCATTGGCCAGTGAGGACAAGGTAAGACTGAGTGGATTTAATGGAGGAAAGGATGGGGTGAGACCTGCAGCTTATCAGGGAAGGAGGAGATGGAGGTACAATTAGATTGTAAGCCTGAGGGCAGGGAGCTGTCTTAGATTAATATATTGTAACCCACCCTGAGACCTTTGGGTATAGGGTGGGATAGAAATACAAACAAACAAACAAACAAATAAATAAATAAAGGTAGGAGAGAGGCAAGAGTAGTCTAGGAAGGCAGTGACGCAATAGGGAAAAGAGCAATCAGGCTCAATTAAGAGGGGGTTATGAACCACTTGAAAAAACCCACTGGCTGGCTTTTAGAACCTACCAACCAGTTCTAGATTCATGCTTCAATGATTCACCCCATGGCTGATTCAGGTTTGCTGTGAACTGAACCAGCCATTTGCATTTGTATACATCTCCAGTACAGTTTATTAATGGAGGGCCAGAAGTCATTAGAAGGTGTTGATTTGAACCCTGCAGAGACATGTTTACTGTGAGTGGTGTTAAAAACCCAGCTCAACTTAGTATTAGAGCAAAACATTTCTCGTCTGTGACTGTGCTGTTGCTACACAAGGCCTTATCATTCTAAATCAACAGTTATGATGAGGCACCTGAATTGGTGAATCTCTCATACCTATTCTGAACAGGAGAAATATTGCAAGGCTACTTACTCTGAGATATTCATGGTCCCTGGAATCTCAACAGTGTCATCTTCCCTCAACCATTCTCAGCACTACCAACCTTTTTGAAAAACTAAAATAGATCATCATGGTTTATAGATGCTAGATGGATTGTATGTTAGAAATTCTTGTACATCTGTAAATACTGTGGATTTTTTAAAGTTTTAATTTTAAATTACTGCATTGATTTTAGTTTTAAATAAAATTATCGAATGATGATGTAATATGAAATGTTTCACAATACACGTTTTACTTCACTACTGCACTAAGAAAAGGCAGGAATACAAATGTGCCCGATGAATGAATGAATGAAGGCTTAAATCATAGCAAGAGGAGTGGAGAAACAACATACAGCCGTAAGTATTTGAATAAACAATGGGTATTTATCAACATTTAGAATTTATATACCCAAAGCTGGTAAATGAGTGAAATACTGTGAAATGGTAAAAGATCTCTGTAATTTAAGTGTTAGTAATATCTAGCAACCATTTGACTCAAGTCAGTGGTTTTCAAAGGAAGTTTTGCTTATTATTCTAGTATGTGTATACACATATACATTTTATTATTTTTTAAAACCACATTTATATTTACCATGCAGTATTGAACATGTTTTAGAACTGTTGCCATGGTTTCTAATAACTTTCTCCTTGCTCCATCCTTGCTGCTGCACAATACCTTATCAATTTTATAAATCACAATACAGCTTCCTTCTGCTGCCTCCTTGTTCTCTTAATGGGAAAGAAATATTCAGGGGCTGATAGGGGATCTGGAGCTACTAGATGTCTCATGACAGGGTCACATGTAATGAGGTGAAAGCATGATAACCAGGGCAGAGGTCTCAACCTCAGTCCACACCAGTACGCTATGGCATTAGGCAATAAAATAATACACTGTATACCTGCCATGAAATCTTACATTAAAGCCAAGAATCAGCTTCAGCACAATTATAATAATGACGATGATCTACTCTTCAGCAATAAAAAAACTGAAAAGGGAAGAAGGAATCCTTTTTACTGGGACTGGGAATGAGAAGAGAAGTTATTATGGAAGTTATGTGATTTTATTCAGAGCATAATCTCTCATTTTTTTTTAAAAAAAGTATTCTAATGTGTTTCTAGTGTTGTTTTAAATATAGCATACTTTACAAAATAGATACCAAGATGGCATAACCAGTATTAGTTTCAAGATTCATTTGTTACAAAAGATTACTTCCAAGGCAGTGTTGTAGAAGTTACCCTATAAACCAATTAAATTTTGAAAATAAAAAGGACTTTTATAAGATAACATGTGTAAAACAAGAAATGAAATGTGATTTTATTTAAGGCAATACTGGGCTACTTCACAAATCACCACCTCAAATATATACACTGCTCCACACTACTAATTTTCTATCACATTCACGATGGGTTATTCAATACCAAAACGTTGTTTAAATCTTCAGTGTAAGCAAACTATTTGAAATTTACATTTCCATTTTACTATGGAAGTGGAAGAATCTGATCCAATTAAAAGCAATGCAAATGCAGTTGTAGGAAAGTTTTAAGCACATATGAGTACCATTGAAAGATACTGGATGTTTCAAGTTACAAACATAACTGTGTCAGTATGTATTTAACCAATTAAGTGTGATCTGATCAAGCTGTGTCCCTCTATACACATTTAATGCAAAATAAACTAGATATGGTAGACTCACTTTTGTTTTTCCTTCAAAAAGTTTAAAAGAATATTTTAAAAACTGGATCACTTAGTTACAAATTAAAATTCTGAATATAAATGTGTCATTTAATATTTTGGAGACTTACAGACTGCTGATAACAGCAAATGATTTACAATAATAAATATATACAAAAATGTATCTACAAATAAAAAGTACTGTTGTATATGAGCAGTGACCCAGTGAAAGATACCACAGACATTTCACAAAGATTTCAGTCATGGAAAAAGACAAATTCGATAAAAAAAATTGAGGTTCTGATCAATTATTTACAAAACTAAAACAATGTTTCTGTTCCAAGTCCCATAGGGATAAAACCAAAGAAATTTACATGACGACTGTCATGATTTTGCTAGGTTAAATCACTTCAACAGAAAATCTTAAAAACAGTTATCATGCTCAATGGCTTCTTACTCAAAGTTTAAAAAAAAATTAAAAACAGGTAATGTTTAGACATTAAGCATCAGAACAAGGAGTCCACTCATATTACCCGATTATTTCAAAACTTCTGGATTTGTTTCCCAGTGTTCATCAAGTCTCATCAGACTGACAATAGGTTTCATTTCCTGAAGCTGTTTCAACACATTCTCAGTGCAATTTTTAAAAGTCTTATCTAAAACTATTTTTACAGTACCACTACACTGAAACTGTGATGGGTGAGCAAACTGTACATAGGTTTCACTTTCAGAGCATGATCGCGTTCTTGCAGAAGAGTTCTTCTCATGAGATTTCCTTGAATTTGCATGAGAACCTCTTCTAGTGCCACAGCTATTGTATCTTCTTTCTGCATTTCTCTTTTGCTTCACTGCAGATTCTTCAAGGAACTTGAGAAATGATACTTCAAATCCCATTGGCTTAAAGGAACTCCAGTCAAAAGGAGCAGACGGGTCTTCAGCAGTTTGAACAGCAACAGCAGATTCTTCCTGCCTACATACATTACTTAATTCAACAGTTAAAACTTCAGCTTCTTTCTCAGTTTTTCTCTTTTTACTCTGAGGGGGTGTTTTTTCATTGATTGTTCTTTTTAAACTGTCATTTACGTTTTGCTTTTCTGAAGGGCAAGAACTAGTTTCTTGACTGTCATTATTTACATCCGAAGCAGCTTTTGCATGGTTTTCTGGACTAGTGAGGTCTTCGTTAAGAAGCTTGGTAATAAATAGTTCTGCCAGTTCATCCACTTCGTCCTTTTCACTCGACTGAGGTTCTGTGTTTGCCACTGGCGCGGAGGTTCCCAAGTTCTCAGGAGCCTCTGGCACACCTGACTCCAATTCTTTAGCATTACATGGTTTGCCCTCAGTTGAGTCAGTTTGTACTGATGCTTCTTTCTCTACTGAATCCAAATGCCTGTTTGAGACAATGAGGAGATCCCTGTGCTGTGAAGTAAACGCTTTGGACAACTTGTGACATTTATAGTGCCTAATTATATTATTCTCACTTGTAACAACTGATGAGCAACCTTTTATCATGCACGGGTACTGTGTGACAAATCTGCTTGTACATTCAGATAATGCGTCTGCTTTAGCCTTTACTGAAAATACGTACTTTCCACATTTCAAAGAATATGCTTTGTCTTCTTGGACTTGCCCCATTTCTGAGTTCTTGTTTTCAACCGTAATAAGTTTCCGCCGCCTGCCTTTAATAGAGATTTTGTTTCCATTTTTCCCTGCTCTAAATTTTAATACTTTATGTTTAATTTTAATACTTTTTTCTTGATTAGCCTTAATTGAAATATTTTCTTGACCTGGTGTCAAGAATCGCCTAGGTCTTATCAGATGATCCTTATGTCTGTCATTGTGTTTATTAAAAATGTGTCGTAGCAGATTAGATCTTGTTGCATAAATACGGTCACACCCTTCACAATCACACTTATACATGCCATCTTCTGTTTTATTTTGTTTTATCTTAATTCCATGATCTGTCTCAAGATGACTAATATAAGTAACATAATCTGTAAATGATGCTTTACATTCAATTTGATCACAGGGAAATCTTCCAACATCAAGGGATGACTTCATGCTCCCAATTTCTTCAGGAGTCATCTCATGAAGCTTCATATAGTGCTGAATAAGTCTAGTAACTTCTTGAAATATTCTAGAGCAATTTCTCACTTCACATCTGAATTCTTTGACAGTTACGTTTGTTTCAGGCTCATTGCATTCCTCTTCTTTGCCAAAATCATCGTCTTTACTCTGCTCACTTTCTTCTTCTCCCTCCATGGAGAAGGAGGGCAGATCAGATTTATGTACGGCTTGATAGTGGAGAATCAAATTCTGTTGTATTGTGAAAGCAGCAAAGCAGCCTTGATGCACGCACCTGTAAGGTCTGTAGGGACTGTAACTTGTAGGGAATTCCACAGGTTTTTGTACTGTTTTTTTGGATTCTTTTTCTTCCTTTTCCTTCCTATGTCTTCTGATCTTACGTACTTTTGGCTGCACCTGTGTTTTACTAAGTGAAGTTAAACTATGCAGTTCAAGAGGAATCGGAGTTACCTGAGGCAGCTTTTCTGATTTTTCAGGAACATCTGGAGTACTTTCTGGTATCATCACCCTTTCTGGCATTATCTCCCTTTCTGGTATCTCCCTTTCTAATACTTTGACAGATTCTACACAGGTTTCTTTCTTTGTTTCAAATTCCTTAGACAACTGTATTTCACTTATATTTTCCATTAACACATATGGTATACTTGTTAGTTCAACAGGCCGTGGTGTTAAGCTTGTGTTTTTATTTTGACACCTTCTACCATATGGCCTTTTTAGTTTTAATTTTACCATTTCTTCTGTTGTAAAGTGATGTACCAGCTGACAATGGGCACGAAGATTAGAATTTCTTGTAAATGTTTTTGGACAGTTAGCAACAACACATTTGAAAGGTGCATATTTTAACTGGTGTTTCTTAATTTCCAGTATCATTTCTGCAGTGTACTGGTGTATTTTACTATAGTGTTTAAATAATGCATCCTTTGTCATCGCACTGTAATTACAACCCGGGGCCTGGCATGTAAAAGGCTTCGGGAGTTTTTCACCGAACCGTGAATGTGTTTCAGAAGGTGGCTGGACAAGAGAAGTGCTCACAGTTGTTACAACTGGAACGAGAATTTGCGGCAATAGCGCATCTGCTGGAAGACACTGAATGATGCTATCAAACATCTGGCTTGAAGTTTCACTTTCCAAATTCAGCCTTTTCAAGCCTTCTAAGATTTCTGTGATTTGAGTATCATCCTTGTGAGTGCTTTCAGACTTAAAAGTGACAGCTGTAGTTTTGGGAACAGTGACATTTTGTGGTTGTGCTGTGTGCTGTGTTGGGTCAGAAAGTTCAATATTCTGTGGATTTTCTGAAATACACTCAGGGATACCGACCTGCTGGCTCTGAAGTGACTCAATTGACACCTCTTGGATTTCAGTTTTAACGTCAACGTTCTGTGATTTTATAGCTGTTTTAATTACTTCAAGGGTCTTCTCAAAGTTCTGACTGACATTATCCCCTGAAACCTCTAAACTGGAGTTTTCTTGAATGCATGAACCAAGAGAGGTCTGTGAGTCACCATTTTCAGGTTTCACTAATAACAAAGCTGCTGCACCTTGTGTCTCAAGACTTGCTTTTGGGTTCTCTTTGACACTGACAGTTAACTCATTATCCACATCGCTTAATTTCTGCGCAAGATTTTCTAACAACACTTGAGGTTCACATTTTGCTAGTGCATTTGACTGGAAGTTCACTGTGGGTATCTGTAAACTCCCTTCAGCATTGCTGCCTACAAGTCCCAATGCTGTCAAATCACTGACAACTAATTTTTGTGAAATACCAGGCAGATCTATAGGAGAAACTGTTTTCTTTTTTCTCTTACAACCACCGGTTCCTTTTTTATTCAAGTTACACAGTTCTGGACCTTTGATGCTACTTATGACTGAAACACGAGAAGTGTTAGTTGCACCGTTATGAGCTGGAGCAGCAGAATTAGTAACAACGTTGGAACATAAACCATTTTCAAGAGTCTTAAGTATTAACTCCTCTGGAAACACTGGTAAACTGCTGCATTCCTCTGAGGAAATTTTGGTATTTATTGATTTATTTTGGTCTGTTAGCAAGGTAGTTGAGTTGCAGATTGTGGGTAACGAAGGTGACAAGCCTGGATTTGGCAAAACTGTTGCATTTATTTCAGTTGTACCAGTGATACAACTACTTGCAATTATATGTGGCAATATTTCCGTAGAATCAAAAGTACTTGGAATCCCTGCAGTCTCCAAAGCTTGTTTGATAATTTCATTTCCTTCCTCATTTTCATTTGCACTGAAACTAGGCATATTAGTCCGTGGAAACAAATTCTGCAAAAAGGTAGTAGACCGATTTTCGGAAGCAAGCAAGTGCAGGAATGATGGCTCTTTAAAACATGCTTCTGGGTTAAAGTTTGATTCCTGTTGCTGCTGTAAGCTTAAAGCATTTGAAGAAAGAATCATACTAGCAAGTAGGGAAGATTGTCCATTAAGCTGCAGAGCTTCAGGAGAAATTTCTGATTCATCCAAGGGCTTACAGTACGACCGTTTAGAAAGGTGGCCACCAAGCGATCTGGGATTGGAAAAAACCCTGTAACACCTACTACAAATAAATTTGCCGTCCCTAATGATTGCTGGCCATTTTGCCCTTTTATTATGCTTTGGCTTTTTTTCTCTTCCATCTGGACCTCGCCTACGATCCTTTTTTGCCTTTCTTGATATGAGGCATTGGGGAGTGATTTCACTGAAGCTATTCTCATTGTTGACCTGTGAAGGGAAAAGCACATCAACACTTTCCTCTTTGGAAAAAGCAGAATTAGTGTTTCCTTCTAATTGGGAGGAAAAGTGATTGGCGGTATTCTCCATCTGTGAGAACACAGAACTTGGACCACTGTCTGCTAAGGAAGGGAAGAGAGAGCTTGGCCCATTTTCTGCAGGTAAAGGAAGGAATGGATCTGAACCACTGTCAATGTTCAAAGGCATAACTGTTTTTTCTAGATCGTCCAACTGTGATGGTAAAGTTGCACTGGACAGACTTCCCAATTGGCTGCCCAACACATTCTCTGCTTCATTTTTAACATGGGAAGACAAACTTGTGTTTATCACGTTTTCAACATTGGACAACAATGCATTATTCATATTTTCCACACGTGTTGGAAACAGAGCATTCGACAGCTGCTGTAGCTGGCTCGTGCAAGTTGGATTTGAACTGGTTTTGGCTTCTTGAAGAAATGCATCACTAGTGGGAGTAGATACTTGGGGTGGTAAAAAATAAACTATCTTGCTGTCATTTTGTAAATTTTGCAAACTGTTTGTCTTCCGACTTTTCTTACTCTTGCGTTGTATCTTAAATGCTGTATACTGATCAGGATGTGCTGTCTTCATATGCTTGCCAATGCTCTGAGCAGAATTGTAGACTCGCGTGCACCCTTCCACTTGGCATGTGAATTTCTGAACTGGAGCTGCTAATGATATGATTGGAACAAAGGGGGCAGCTATATTGCTTTGTGTTGGAACAAGTGTAATCCCTTCTAAAGTCTTTAGAGGCAGATTTGAGAGATTAGTAGCAGACTTAATGCTCTCTTCTGCATTAAGTTTTGGAGAAAGTAAATTTTGATCCTCTATTTGATTATGTACGCTGAAGGTCATGTGGCTCGTCTCTTCTTCTGTTTTTATTCTTGAAAGGACTTCAGATTCCAGTTTAACTGAATGAATGGGATCAGCTAGGGATGGGTCAACGGAACTGTCTTCCTTTTCTTCCTGGAACCTTACGAGGCTATTGCAAGTATTTTCAACTGCTGAGCTCAACTGCTGCACAACAGATGCACCTACATCTAGTTTAGTACTGGTGGTAGATAGTTTACCCTTTCTTGCTATGTTTTCTCGAATTTTTTGGCTCAGAAGAGGCATCAGAATATTGTTTGCTAGAGTGACTGGCTCGGGCTTTGTGGGAGAAGGTAAAGATTGCTCTACACTTTCTATGCAGACAGAACTGGTTTCTTCCAAAACATGAGCTGGTATTTTTGTTGTTTCAGCACTGAGGGATTCATCTTTGAGATCATCTGTGGAGCCACTTTCCACTTTGGCACAGTTATTTATATTACTGTCAGGTGGTAGCTCTAATGCTGCTTCTGGGTGGCTTTCTTCTGGATGCTCATTATTTTCTAAAGGCTGGGAAATCTTACTTTCACTGTCAGGCTGCCCTATTATTTCCAATGGCTTCATGTGGTCTTCAATATGTTTATCCAATTCATTTTGAGAACGGTAAACTTTCCCACAGCCTGCAAATTTGCACGTAAACGTATTATAATGCTGTGCTTCATGATCATAAAGCAAATAGGCTTCTGAAAACACTCTTCCACATTTAGGAAACATGCACTTTGCCCTGAAGACGGGATGCTCTTTTCGATGACTGAGGAGTTCAGCGTAACTGTTAAAGCTGGCCTTGCATTTCATCTGTATACAGATGTAGGGTTTGTTGCCACAGTGCATTTGCAAGTGATCATTGAGATGGGTAACACTTACAAAATGACGTCTACAGTACTGGCAAATTACTTTTTTGCTCTGCATTTCAAGGAACCGCTTGGCTTCTTGACTGTCTTTGTGACCTTTTGCATGCGCAATCAGATTTTTGAAGTATTTAAAGCCTTTCTTACACAAGGCAACAGGACAGGTAAACTCATTGAGGGGCAACGGCTTTTGCACTGGCATTATTTCTGGAATGTAGAGTTTGTCTTTTTCATAATTTTCATCATCAGAACCATCATTATCATTAAAAACAATGAAGTCTGCTGCATACAGACTGTTCTTTTTTATATGCCGTTGTTCCTGCTTAACTACAGTATTGTTCTTTTTGTTCACCCCAGCTGTTGCTGTTTTAGGAGGTCGTCCTAATTTTCTAAGAGGTTTCATTGCAGCTAACCTCTCTTTACTGGATTTCTTGACATGTAGTGTTACATGAGGAACAAAAGCTTCCTTAGAATTAAAATTCTGTGCACATATGGGACAACTGTAAATTCCGTCTTTATAGTGTTTCTGTGCATGTCTTACTATTCGATGTCCAAGAAATTCCTTGTCGCACAGCACACAATACTGCATGTATGCTTGCCAGTTTCTGAATCTAGCAGATATAAATCCCCGTTCTCTCAACTTTTTTATCTCTCTGTTTTTCTGTTTTTTATCTCGAATGCTTCTAAGTAAATTTGTAGCTTCATCAAAGCATCCAGAAAGTCCATTCACTGCTGTTTCCTTGTTTGTCTCTTGACATTCCTCTACTTTTTCATGCATTTCATTGTCATTCAACTCATCTATTGATGAGACAATTGATGCCTCCTCACCCATCAATGCAAGACACTGACGTTTTAGCATTTTCCAGTCCCAGAATTCTGGATCAAAAGGCCAATGAGTTTTTAATACAAGTAAGAGCTCACAGCGTAATGAGTTTGGTATTGGAAGGTCTTCTTCATCATATTTCTGGTCAGGTTGATTATACAGCATTTCAACAGCATAGTATGCATCCACGTTGGGCTCAAGCAGAAATTCACTTAGCTGACAAGCACGTTTAACCTCTAAGTCATCAGGCAATAAACAAGATATAGTCTTGCATATGGAAATCTTGACTTCTGTGTTCTCACTAGCTTCCAATCGAAGTGCTTTCACACAAAGTTCGATGCAAGTTGCCAGTCCAGCAGCATCAATCTATATAGCAAGAGACACATTAAAGACTAATTAGATGACAGCCCTTATCATTTACTGAAAATGTTAGTGAAACAACTACTTGCATATTATTGTGTTTTAAAGCAAAAATTCCCTTACAGTTGAGTAACAGGGAGATATTTTAAAACAACCATCCTTGCTTTCATTTAATAAACAACTCTAAACTTTTGTCATCCTTAATCACAATATTCCCAAAGAGCACCTTGCAGACTTCACTTCTTCAATCTGATCCGTATACTCCATCCTTTGGCAGGATCTGCACAGACAAAAATAAAGGTGCCTAGCAACAGCCTGAAGGATGCACCACTCACAGACTGAAGCACCCCTGAGGAAGCAGCTCTCTTGTGGAGTGGAATGGCTTGCTCTGCAAAGCATTTCTGCTACCATGCAGGTTGACAGCAGTGGTGCAGGCAACCTACCTGAGTACCATCAGCCGGGGTCCCTTGATGGATACAAACAAAATGGCCAACTTCCTGCACTTTAGTTAAGGGTTCCAGATGAAAACTCTGAAGCTAACGTTTGCAAGGGTGAGGCGTGTGTGAAAATTTGTTTCACTTCCATTCAAAGACTCCCTTGGGGACTCTCTTGGGGGTGAATTAGTACATTCATAGTCTTTCTAAAGTAACAATAGATAATTATTACTTTAGAAAGACTACGAATGTACCAATTCACCTGTTTTCCAAACAGGTTTGTTAATGCTAGGAAGTTATAGTGTTGACAAAAATAAAGCAACATCTTTGTTCCTGATTCAATCATGTGTCAAAGGAATGGGATTTGCTGCACATGTTTAATTTTTTTTCTCAAGTACCTTTAAGTAGTTTGGATCCAAAGAAATACAAGCATAAGGAAGAACTTTTAATTATTTGAAAACATTCCCATTCAGTTCCCTACAATGTAGCTATATATCAACCCAAAAAAACTGATCCTAAGAACAACAAAAACACCTCATCTTCATTAAAGGTCAAGACACTGCTAAACAAGGCAGCTACTTAGAGAACCGTGGGGTTAGGAGGAGAAAACGTCACTCCTTCTCCAGATTATATAAGTAACTTAGTAACTTTTAGGTAGGCACTTCCACATCAATTAAAAACCCAATCTGCAGGTGTGCTGCTCACTGCCAGAACATCAGGCTGCATGGATTATGAGAAGAGGGAGGTGTGATTCAAAAGCACTGATGTGTGAAGAGCCCTCACCTTAGACTTATGCATAATCAAGCAAAGCACTGCTGAAAGTACAGAGACAGTGGTTGTGGTGGTGAAACAAGCAGTTCTAACACTATTTTTTTAAAATTAGTGGTTTTTGATCTAACTGGAATTACAATCAAATAGTATTGGAGGGAAACTGCATTGCACTGAATAGTTTTATGTAAACTGCCTTGGAAGGATTCTGAATGAATAATAAATAAATAATGCTAGAACAGGGATTAGGGCCCTTGCATCACATCAACTAGTGTCGCCAGCGATCTCCTTTTCTGAAGAAGGGAATGCCATGTAGATCCCAGTCACATCCAGAGACTACTTTGCACTCAACTGGATCTATTAGCATTCCAAAAGTACAGCCAGTGTGGGATGTTGTGACTGCTTTCAGGTACACATTCCTATTACAGCTGTTTCTAAATAATCCTGAGCACAATTAACTGCTGTTACTGCTAAATCTGACACAGACTTCACCCAGAATACTATATGAAGAAGCATTTTTTCCTCAGATGAGCCTGCCCTTGCCGAGATCTTCAGCAGGCAGAATTGTCAGTGGAAGTGATCTAAGACAGATTTTTTTTTTCAGTGCCTGGGCAATGGAATGAGTCCCTCTCCTATAATTTTATTAGTTTCACATTAAAAGCTTTTATTCTGTCAAAAGTGATTTATTATTTTGTTGGAACTGGGCCTTAGTCCAGATTATGTCCCGAAATAGCGCCCTGACATCTGCATGCCAGTGCAGACAACTGCAGGGTCCTTCAGCTATCTAAGTAAAACACGATCACCTTTCTACAACTTTCTCTTTGCTAGATTATCTAAGCAGAGCTATTGTGTACTTGAGGCAGTATATCCAGTATGCTTTCAAGTCACTGAATGCCAACTACCTATAGAATGTACAGATTGCAACATCTGAAGGGTAAATTCTTGTCCTTACCTCTGAATTAATTACTTTAATTAAGAAGAAAATATGGTATACTGTCTTTGTTAACACAGAGAGTTGGCGACACCGCTCCAAATATATCTGTATTGAAGGTTCCACCCTCTGCTGTAGTTTACTCCAGAAGAGAGTCAGTTCCCTGAAAAGAGTTAAACATAGAGCTTCTGCAGTAAGGAAATTAAAACAAAACACTATAATTTTCCCCAATTTTATCAACTACTTAATTAAACATTTGCACACAAGTGTAATACTTTACCATTTTAATAACAAACCTCACCTTAAACAGTATTTATGTTCTTTCATTTTTCCCTTCTCCCCTCCACCAATGGTACAATTCCACCTTACTCAGCTTAGGTCAGTGATGGCCAACCTATGACACGCGTGTCACAGGTGACACGCCAAGCCCTTTTGGGTGACACACATGGCCACCCTGGCACCTGGGCGTGTAGTGCTTGTTTGTTCTTGAAGTGTACGAAATACCAACTTTCAATTGAAGATTTAGCAAATGTAAAGAATTATTTGTTTTTGCTTTTAATAAAATACATATATCAAAAATATAACTTTTTTACTAGAGCTACAAATATCACAAAATTATGGATATTTCTAGATGTGACACAGCACCTGAGTTAAGCTAGGTTTTATTGCAAATTTTGACATACCGAGATCAAAAGGTTCGCCATCACCAGCTTAGGTATTCCTTAATACACTTCTTATTTCATCTTTCAGAAAGTTCTCCTCTTCATTCAGACTATTAATGTAACTAATTAAGCTACCCCATTCACCATCTACTGATTTGCTGTTCAGTATCCCAAATCTTCTCATGTGGGCTTGTCTGTAATAATCAAACTTACTATATTTGCTGACATATAGGACACACAGGTGTATACGATGCACCCACTTTTTTAGTACACATTTTAAAGGGAAAAAAAATCTACATTTTTTCATGTATTTCCATGACACACCTATCTGCCACCCACCCACATGACTGCCCAAGTGTGTGTGCACTGTCACGTGCCCCCATCCCCGTGAACCGCCAACCACCGCCAACCACCAAGAGCCACCACCTCAGCAGGGTCTCCGCAAGGTTCAGGGAGGGAGGACTTTCTGGCAAGTGAGGAGTCACTCACAGCCAAAAAACTTGAGCACCGTTGCCACTGCAGGGTTCAGGGAGGGAGAACTTTTTTGCATGCCAGAAAGCTCTCCCCGCTCAATCCTGTGGTGCTGAGTTTTGGCAGCTGTGAGCAGCTGCTTGCTTGCCAGAAAGCCATCCCTCCATGAACCCTGTGGCGTTTTTTTTGGCTGTGAGGGGCTGCTCACTCACCAGAAAGTTCTCCC
The DNA here is from genome assembly GCA_023333525.1 of Aspidoscelis tigris stejnegeri. Lineage (NCBI taxonomy): Eukaryota > Metazoa > Chordata > Lepidosauria > Squamata > Teiidae > Aspidoscelis > Aspidoscelis tigris. The sequence continues at coordinate 103,449,173 of JALMGA010000001.1, forward strand.
TCCATGAACCCTGCCACAGTGGCACTTTCTGAAATTACCAGCATATAAGACACACCCCATTTTTTAAGGGCTTTGGGGGGGGGGGAGTGTGTCTTATACACCGGCAAATATTGTAAATTTTTAATAACATGCTCCATCCAAATCTGTACAATCCATTTAGCTTCATTTTTCCATCACAAGGCTACAGTTGACCTAACTGCTAGTAACAACTGTTTAATCACATTTCCCTGTATTTCTTCGCCTTTAATTATAACATTAAAAATACTCAACCCTGGATACTGTAACATGTTTACATTCATAATCATTTCAATATAATAAAAAATCTTTCTCCAAAAGGCTATTACTTTAGGACCCAGCCAAATCATAGGCACATATGTTCCTGCAGCCCTACACAGATGCCAACATTGTGAAGATAGGTTTCTCATCATGTTTAATGTTAAGGCTGCAATGACGTGTGTGATGTGTTATTAAAATATGGGCATCAATACTGATAACAAGTCTTCCCTTTAGAACATTCTACTTTCTTTCTTCAGTGACTTCTGTCTGTTTGCTATATCTTGGATATTTTGGCACTGTAGTACAGATTAAAGACTAGAGACTGTAACCTACCATGCACAATACATCTCTCCTTGCTGCAACTGGCGAGATAAGAAGGCTGCACATAAGATGAGAGCACTCTTTTCATCTCCTTCAGATTCTAGATTACAGATCATTTCTAAAGCATCTTTGCAGTCTATATCTGCAATCTAATGGGAAAGAAATAAGACCTGGTCATATTAAACTGCACACAGAACATAACAGCAAACAGTTTAAGAAGCTACTGAAATCTCTGATATTCTAGGTTAGGAATGGCTACAGATCTGGCTAAAGAATGATCAAAGCTGTAATTCAACAAATCTAGATCAGTGGTTCTCAACCTTCCTAATGCTGCGACCCCTTAATGGAGTTCCTCATGTTGTGGAGACCCCCAACCACGGGGGTAGAGCAGCTGGGAAATGGGAGGGAAGGGCGGCGGAAGACTTGTCGCGACCCCTCTGAAAGGGTAGTTCGACCCCCAAAGGGGTCCCGACCCCCAGGTTGAGAACCACTGATTTAGATGGTCATCATTTGACATGTCCCGTTCTAGTTAAAAATCAGGACTTTTTTTTAAAAAGGAATCAATAATCTGTCACTTTGGACAAATTAGTCATTGACAAGTTCACAAGCTTTCTGCTGGCCCTTTGTGTTTCAATCCCAACATGTCCTTTTCCTGTTTCAACTTAAACCATCTTAACATACCATATCAGCTCTGATGCTATGGCTAGTTACCTTTTAATTTGCAATAGAGTATAGTAGATCTCAGAAGAGACAACGTCTTCTCTCTTAACCACCATATATATGGTTTTACATATTAGAGGTAAGTGGAAAGGAAAAGAAATACCAATCTGTTGTGCTTCATACTACAAGTTTAACAAGAAACATAGTTCAAGGGCGCATAAGTGTACACATTGGCTCCTGAATAGATAATACTGAATCAGAGCATACAACATAAGATAAAAAATTCCTGACTGTAAAGTAGAATATTTACTACAATATTTTCTCATCTTTCCAGTGAATTATATAGAAAGCTGGGGAGATGCAGTGCAAACACAGGCTTTACCATATGAACCTCTCCATACTTCACATTCCTTTGGCTGGGTTCAAAAATTACTGGGATACATTGCCAAATAATCTGGTATTAAGTACCTTCCTTTGTTCCTAGTTTTATGTCCTGGGTAGGCATCAGAACAAAGAAGTCTGTCAAACCTATGAAAGGTAACTTATTGGATTTTAAATAATACAAGGAACTCTTGATACATTTTTCTCTTATTGAAGTAGTTATCAAATAGAAGCAGGGGAAGGAAGGGGTTTTCACTTAGTACTGCCATAAACATTCTAGTAATCAGAGAAAGAAGGAGGAAGGAGGGAAGAGAAATGTAGGAATTAAGTCGATAGTTAATACAAATTAATAGACACTAGTTAGGATTAGGTAGCCAGTTAATACCAGTTAACAGACACGCTTGTGGATAGGAAAGGAAAATGAGAGCTATTGGAACAGGGAATTAATTTTTAGATTCAACTTGATATATCTAGTTTGACTGGCACGTGCAAAATGGAAATGGCATTAAGAAAAAACAAAGATTGAGCTCAAATTGCCAGCCCTACGTTTAATAATATTACAATCTCAATGAATTCTGTATTTCCTGCCATATAAGACTCACTTTAAAAACATCCAAAAGCATCTTTCATCCTCTTAATGAAAAACCCCCAATACTTTGTGACAATTTACAGTGTGTCTTATACAGTGGGAAATTATGGGCATATAAAGGTATATCTAGACTATATCATGTCTGTATGTGATTAGAAATAGAGATTCATAGTGAAAGCTCATCCACACAAGAATGAACATACAATTGGGGGAAGTAAAATGGTAGGCTATAACTGTTTTCTCTTCTAGAGAAGCATTCCACCACCACTACTCTTTTTGTGGAACATACCATCACTCTCTTCTTGAAATATAAAATGGTACAGCCCAAACTGGAATTTATCATCTCAAGACCTAACAAAAACTGTTATGGACAAACTTTACCAGCTCTAAAAAGATGAAGGTGACAACTGTTTGCATATCTTCAGGAATATAGGTGGTATGAACCAAAGAGTCATTTTTTCACCTGGATAAGCACTGGATAAGATCTTTAAGAAAGAAACTCTCTGTTCCTGCAAATTAAAGACACGGGTTTTGCAAGTGGATGCAGCTTCCAAGTTAATTATACTTTTTAAACTGCATAATACCAACTATATTAATTCTGTGACTTTTCTTAAAAGTTTAGACAGGGTTATCAGACAGGCACAGCGGTTTCCAGTTTGATTCAGCCAACAACCTCAACTGTGTGTGAGACAGTGGGAGACTGTAGGCACATGTGAACGCACCAGTTCAGTTTGGCCACCCATCTTAACCACATAAGAGATAACTCCTCTCCCCTTCTGCAGGCTCTCACCAGGTAAGGGGAAGGAGAAAAGCCTATCAAATTTGTTTAGCCAACCAGGTTTAAATTGGATCTTATCCAACATCTGACTGGTTTGATTCAGATTTGATCTGTCCCAAACCACTACTAGTGGATCATGCATGTCTGTATCTGTGAGTCTTATTTCTAGATATTTGCTTTTCCACAGAAATAGATTTCTAGTATGTTAAGAAATAAAATCAGAAATGCTTACCTCCTGCACTAGCTTTTCATTTGGTGACCCAGAACAAAGACAGACTAGATAGGTTTGCTTAAAATTGCCTTTGGTGCTTATTTCTGGATGATCAGAGCACAGTTTGGCTAGGGCAGTTGCTTGCGTTAACTGCTTTGCTTTCATCAAGTGCTTAATGCGCATATCCAGTAGCACAGGGCCTTCACAGGCTAAAAATTCACTCACTGGAAAACAACCATTAAACATACTGTTATCTTGCCATACAAAAGGCATAACTTAAATCTCTATAACAATATTTACCATCCAAGTCAAATATATGAGTTATTACAAAGGTCCAGGAAAAGTCTACTGGTATCTGCTATTAATTCTCATCATACAAAGCCTAGGATAGGCCCTTTTGATTTACCACAATACTTGAGACATAACTACAATAGGATACACATATAAAAACCAAACCAAAAAGACAACTAAATAGTACAAATGTTAAAAAATACATAACAAATCAAGGAAACTACCAAGAAATTACTATACAGAATATAGATCTTACAACACCTATAGAAGGGTCAGTCCATTTTCTAGTTATTATATCAATGTATTTGTATGTCTTTACAAAACAACGCAGCCCTTTGCCTGACACTGAAAAAGTGTCAAATTTGGCACCAAGTAAGGAGCATTGAAAAATCCCAATTCTTGGTTACTGCCTGCCCACCCTTAGATGCAGAGAAAGACCTTGGATTTTCTCCAAACTCCTGACCGAATTAAAGGTCCAGAGCACATTATAAGAGAGTGAATATTCTAATGTAGTCTTGAGTCATGAAGGACTGAATAAGGCCATTGTCAGTATTGAGTCTGGAATGCATAAGCAAACAGTATAGGTGAACAAGACTGAAATGATGATAACCTAAAGACGGCATATACCCAAGTAGTGCTGGACCAGCTGCTATCAGACAAATAAACTACTACTTCATAGAACTGTGTTGGCCTAAACATCATGGAGGAAGACATTTAGGAATTCTATAGCTTAAGAGATGACAGGTACAACATCAAATAAGGATGGTCTATTACTGCAATGCAAAATTTGGCAAAGTGGAGGAAATGGGAATCATAGCAATTATGCAGGCATTCAGGTATCTGAGGTTTGTGAAAAGAACTCTTTGCGGAGTGACAATATCTGCTTCCGGTAACATAAATGCAGACGCTCAACATGGATACCTTTGAACAGACACTATGTGATTCAAACTGCAGAAACAGAAGATAGAGGAAATGGAATTTACTCAAGCTGAATTCTTCCAAGTGCAGATTTTTTACAATACCAAGAATTATTGGTCTCAAAGACGAACTGAATATAATTAATCTAATAAATTAGTAAGAAGGAAAACATATGCTACTTATTATGCATATGCTCTAATACAATACACGGTAAAATTCAGTATTTACCATACACAAAATATAATTTGATAAACCATGGAAAGAATAAGAGGCATAATAAAAACAGAAGTATACAGAAATATTTCAGCATTTCAAAGGAGGAAAAAACCCACCAGGTCTTTAAAAACCCTGTAATAATTAGTGATGAAAGATTGTTGCACATCAAGCAAGACATAGTATAACTGAATCTAACCTGATGTGTAAAGAAAGTTATAGCAAGGAAAAAAAACCCTCAGTCTGGAAACTTAGTAAACAGAATATATTAAGAAAGGGGAAATGAGAACTTTTAAAAAGAAAAACAGATTTCACAGAAATATTTACAAGTAAAGTAGAAATATCCAAGAACAATCTGAAAAATGATCTGGTGTAAGGAAGTGAGTTCAAAAAAGGAAGGACAGACTATACCAATACCTGGTATTTATCAGTAAGGAAAAACTCATGTATTTGGGTACAAAATGCAAGCTTATGGTAGAGTTAAAAAAAGGAAATATGCTTTTCATGTTTCGTAGAAACAGAAGGGGAACATAGTGAACAAGGTGGATAGACAGAACTCTAGAATACCACGAGAAAGATATGAGACCTTATTAAAAATCTTTTATTTCCACTTGTTTTTCTTTATTTATGTTGAGATGTTCTGGTTATTACCGGCTGAATATAGGGTGCTTCAAGACGTAGTATGCCGTGACGCCACAGCAACTTCCAGTCTGCCAGCAAGGAGGATCAGAAGCTGAGGAGGGACGGTCTAGCAGTTTCCAGTCTGCCGGATGGGAGGATTGGAAGCTGTGGTGCCCCTGTCCACCAGATAGGATACCCTGTCACCTGAAGTAGCAGCAGAGCACTCTAACATAAGAGTGAAGTAAAAAGATGCTATTAAATCAGCATCTTTTTACTTCGCTAAATGTGTCGCCACTGTTGCGGGCTGAAAAGACCTGCACACAGGGGGTGCAGCGTTATCACATTCTGGCTCTTACAGGCATTTCCTTACAGAAAGCATTATGGAAAAATCATTATTTTGCGTGTTAAGATGGAAGACAGTATTAGTATATGATGTTTGGTGGTCTGAAGCTTCTGCTGGGGTATATTCTCTCCAATTCAATTTTAATTTATAAAAAATATATATTGGTATTTTAGGGTGTAGGTGATTGATCTTAATGCTGTAAATGGCCAAAGCAAACTGCAAGGCCATGTTGTGATGCAAGTGTAACATCTGTGATGACCTAGAGCTTATTTTGATGTACGTACCTCCTGTATGCAATTATTATCATACTTCAATAGTGCACAAGTATAATTTAGGTACAGGTCTCAGAGCAGGTTACAGCAATTAAGAAAATATGAAACGAATACACTAAAAACAATAACAATGTTCTAAAGAGGGGAAAGGAAGCTGTCTCCTCAGACAAAGGCCAGGGTAAACAGGTGTGTCTTCATTGATTTACTGAACATACGAAGGCGACTATTCCATACTCTGGGGGCTACTACTAAGAAGGCCTTAAACTGAAAAACTGAACCTGAAGAGAACTGTGCCTTAGAAACAGAGATACGTGGCATGGAATAGAACAAAACTTATTTTGGGATAAACTTTAGTTCTTTTTTAGATGTTTTGATTGAGACTTTCTTGTAACGTTAATATAGATAAAAACCAGATAATTATTAACCAACTACATTATTATCTTTATAGATAATACTTCTTCTCACAACCACTGCTCCTTGACCTCTGGTTTGCTATCTTCCCTCTCTCTGAGCCTGTGAATTAATTAGTATGCTGAATACAGGCACAGCAGTACTATCTTCCTTACTGCATTGTATTCTTACACTAAATGCATAGAAGACTTTCTCTATTCTGGCACCTGATTGGTAACTTCTTCTGAGAATAGAGTAGAAGAAAGTACTTTGTCTCCTCTCCACCAGTCCGCTTATTTGCCTCCATAGAATTCTACACACTCAGCTACATGCAAGTTCCTTGCTGTCCTAAACTTCAGGTAGTGTTTAAACACATGGCTGTGTTAGGTTCTAGATGTAAGACCTGCCTGCCAAAATTTAAATGTTACATATGGGGCCTGTTTGCACTTGGCTTTATTCTGGAATATATCCTGGAATAGGGGTCTGCTGTCCACATGCTAGTGCAAGCTACAGAAGATCCCAGGCGAGGCCTGCCAGAGCCTATATTAGCATATGGACCACAGACCCCTATCCTGAGATATACTCCAGAAAAGGTCCAAGTGTGAATAGGCCCTTAATTAAAGAAATGTAATTAAGGGCATGGTCACTTAGCAAGATGGCTATGTTTAAGAAGGAAAGAGGGAGAGAAGTTCTACAGTAGTGTTTGGGCCCTATCCCTTCCATTAAACTAGGTGAACTTTTATTTATCTAAAAGTAAAATAACTGTCTATTGCTTCTCATTAAAATCTAATCTCAACGTGTACAAAGAATAAAAACAGCTAAACATCTGATATAAGCAACACTCCTTCACATAATATGTTTGAATACACACCACTATTCTTACCTATGGAAAGAAATAAAATATTGTATCTGCACAAGCTACTACAGTGGAAACGAAATCAATCCTGTTTGGATCTTAAGTACGCTGGCTTCTACAAGCACAGGAAAACCCCTGAAACTTATGTATCATACAGAACTTCAAATATTGCTCTTTAGAAGAAAATTAAAATGAGAAGTTGGAGAAGAATCTAGATGGTTTCCTATATAAAGCTGTGACAATGATTGATAAAGTCTTAGGATAAAGCTATATTATGGGTTAACAGAGACTATTTGTTGTGTATATCTAGATATGTACGTGGTAGTACATGCTCCATCATTATCATTTCCCACCCCACTACAGGCAAATTCAGAGAAACAAAAAAACAAACAAAGTGCAGTCAGCCAAAATTCTGCAGAAAAAGGATACAACTAAATCATACATAATCCCCTTTCAAAAATCTATCTCACAGTACTGACTTAAAATGTTTAATTACAGAAGCTGAATCAAGGAGTCCATCGTATGTTAAGCAGGTCATATCAGTGAGTCTTGTTTTTTCTAAACACTATCTCCCTCTTATCGCTAAATATATTTGTCCTTAATATGCACATCTATTTTTTTCACATTCCATCCCTGCACTGCTTTTCAGCCTCTCATGATCAAAACTCTTTGTGAGTGTTAAGATGCATGATAAATTATCAGTATAAAATCAGATAAATAAGTTAGCTAAAAAAATAACAGTACTTTAGAGATGCCTTCATGTGTTTAGACACTTATTCCTAAGTGGGATGAAGTTTCTTTCAAACAGATTTGCATGATTCTTAATTAACTGCACTTGCAAATAAGTATCTTGACTCATTTTATTTCCTAGAACTTCTCCAAATCCTTGTGGCTTTTTGTTTACGTATAGTGCTAAAATTTTCAGAATTAATCTTTAATGATGAGACTTGATCTATCTTTCAAAAGATACTTTGAAATTGCATGATATTAACAGCAAATATATTAAGCTTTTCTTGCCTATCTCCAATATTATAACCCTCTACATTTTTTATTTCCAGAAAGGCATAAATTGAAAATAAAAAATGGGTCCCCTTGCCTATTTTAATTTTTTTAAATTCTGTTCCTATTCACTATTATTCTTAGCCAAGAGTCAGTATACATTGATTCTAAAAGCCTCTGTACTCTTTCTCCAAATTAAATCACTGGAACAGTTTTCAAAGAACTATTGGAGACTGAGTCAAATGCATTTAATACGTTTAACAAAAATAGTGCTAGTGGGTGTCTTTTCATTCTTGAATGTTCTATTACACTCAACTCTAACCTTATTAGATCTGTACACAATACCCGAGGCATTCTATCAGGCCTGATAATAATGGAGCAGACAGCTGATAGGTTCAACAGCAAGAAACTTCAGTACAGGCTCAACAGAATCAAAACCTTGCTACGTAAACAATTAAGAAGCCTGCAAATAATTCAGAAAAGCAGCCTGATGTTGCTTTGCATTTACGAAACTTATGCGGACCAAACCTTAGTGGCACTGCAGCATTTGCATCAACATTTTCACAGGTAGTTAATGGTCAGCAAGAGGGGGTATGGCCAACTCAAATCCATATTTAAGGTACACAACATTGTAGCTATGTGATTATAAGGTTTGCTTCCCATTCTTACTGGTTTGATAAGAGGCGCGCTCTGCCTTGCTCTCCTTCTCTCAGTTTTGATCTAATATCCATTTAGTCATCAGCAGAGGAAAATACAGAAGGCATGACTGCTCTCTCAGTTCTGCTGAAACCAGCTTTTGTTTGGTACTAACCTCCTTGAACTGTATATTTCAGTCTGCCATCAAAAGACCACTGTTATCTTTTTAAAAAGATGTATAAGTTTGCTGTCATTGCTCTTCATCTGATTTTTCCTGTTGTGTGAGAAAAGCAGATATGTACTCTATTCTTTTGTTACTGATCTTGTGTAAGCCATTTAGGAAACCTTTAACCTGAACAGCAAGGTAAAAATGCCCCCTACACACTGTGATTGTCTTTGATCCTTTAAAAATACAAAACCTAACAACAGGATCTGAGATTTTTAAATCCTAAAGTCATATTGCACTGCAGAAGTTCAGCAATCTCATTTTCCAGACCATATAGAGAGAGACCGCTTGTGACAGCTACTGCCTCAGTCTTGCAACATAAACAGGGTGAAGCAAAACCAGATATGACAAACCTGAGCTATAAGCTTGAACAACAACATCTAAGATGATGTCATGGTGCAAAGAGGCTGTATTCCCAAATTATTAATTTTTATCATCCCCAAATTACTAACTTTTATCATCAATGAAAGACAGGAAAATTGTTTTATAACTATTCTTAAGGTAACAATGCTGACTAAAATAATCAAATAAAAGGCAACAAGCATTTTAACTGTAATCTATTATTAAAATGTCTTCCAACTTTTAAAATGTCATAGTTGCAACAAAAACTGTCCTATTTATTTTCACAGAATGCACAATTGCTATTTGAAAACGCCCTGATTCTCTTCACAAAATTTCTTCAGTGTAAAAAAAAAAGTTTAAATATCTCAAATTCTATAAGCAAACCGAACTTCAGCAATCATAAGCTTCTTCATATCTGAGATAGTTTAGCCTGCTATATAAGTCGTTACTGTTTCATTTGCCTGAATTTCAGTCTGGGACCTGGAGGAAAATCATTATTAGTAACTATTGTAACTTGCTTAATTCAGACACTCTCTTAACTATGAAAAATAGTATACAATTTAACTATAGAATGGTATAGAAGGTAACAATGGCTCTCTTGCTCGCCCAAACATGCTTAAACTATCTCTTTTAACATCTGCAGCTTTAGTTGTACAACCCTACTTTTTGGGGTAGCATTCTCCTGCCGTGCAGCTTTCTAAGCCCTGTTTAGGCTCAAGGGTGCTACTGCTTCTCTTAAAAATTTAAACTCATTTATTTGTGACTGCTTTTTAAAAGTCATGTTTGCTAGGAGCAGTGCACAAGAACCACAGTTGAATTTTTTACTCCATTGCTCCACAGTCACAGTCCAGATTATTTGCAGGTGTGAATGGCCAGTGAGCCTATGGTGCTTCTGAACTGGCACTGGCATTTAAGAGGTGCAATGGCAGCAGTTTCCTGCTTTCCACTAATTCATCTGGAGGGTTAGGATCACACCCTCATAGGCCAATACATTTCATTTAAGTAAAATAGAAAGAAAGGGATAATACTTTCTTTAGCAATAGATTACCATGCTTGCTCAGTATTCATTTTTATGAACAAAAACATTCATGTCTATTCTGAGAATGGTCCAATGACTAATTACTGCTGTTACATTTTAACCTTGCTCTTCCACCCACAAATCTTAGTAATCCTTTAAATCATGGTTTTATCATTTCAGGTAGTCTGCCTGCCTTGAATTAACAAAGAAGGATCTGCTAGTATCACTGAAATAAGATACTAAAAGGCCTTGAGAGTTTTAAAATGTACATTTTAACTCACAAATGGGAACTGTTAAGTCATATCAATATTATTAACATTTAAAGGTTTAATGTCAAGGTTTAATTTTTCTCCTGCAAATACACAGCACTCTTTAATGTCAGATAACGTTTAACCTGTGACCAAGGAACACTGCAGACTACGCCACACTTGGAGACTAAGCCCAGTTTCAAGCACAGTTATTGTTTTAGTCAGTTCATTTTATATTTAGTTTTTGACATTGTAACCTGCCTTGAGACCTTTGGGTAGAGGTAGAATAAAAATACAAATAAACAAACAAATAAACAAACCTGCATAAGCCTAGAATCATTATGCACAATGCAGAAGATATGCATATATATTAGAATACTGCAAATATATTTGAAGTGGCTATAATCTCCAGAACAACTTAACTCCTTTTTATTCAAAGCACAAATTCTAAACCATTAATCTCTTCTTCATGATTTTCTTCCCACTTAAATTCCTCCCTTTCATGTTTTGACCTTATTATTTTTTTACTGTATTCTCACATTAAACATTTCACATTCCTCAGAACGGTAATAATCACATTGGATTAGTGCCTCCCAGTTTATGTGCCTTTACTTGCCTATATAGCTTTAACAGTCTGTAAGTATTTCTACAAACTATGGCTGCTTCTACATGCACACTCCACTGGGAGTTACCGTATCAGCACAAAGGATCTTTTACTACATTAAAACAAATGAACAAACCTCCCTATGTTATCCCTACAAAATGAAACAGATCCAGTCTGTGATATTTGTAAAATATATGAGAGCGTGGTTTTCTGAGCAGTAGCCGCTGTCTCTATTTATTTATTTATTTTGGCAAATGCAGCTATCTGGATCTTCATTGCCCTCACTATCCCATCACTGATGATCACATGAAAATAACCCAATAGAAAGGCAGAGGTTATCTCCTTCCTAATTACTTTAGCTCTCAATTACCGAGAGTCTGATGTTAAAGTTAAAAGATAAATGATGTTAAAAATTAAAGATAAAATTTGGCACTCTTTGCATTCTTCTAGCTGGGATTTCAGGAGAAGGAAAATGACTGCAGCAGCATAAACTGCTTAATTCATTAAAAGACAGAACCTGTCATATTTCTGTGAAGGGGTTCCCTCTTGCTTTTCTTTCATACACACACACACGAAGTTAATTTTTTCCCTTCTAACAAAGATCGAACGCATATCAACGTTTTGGCCATTTCTGCTTGGTGCAGGTTATGCTGTGCCACGCTGACTTGGCCTAGACAGACTGGCGCAAGATAGGCTGCATTACCGATAGCCCCCTCTGAAGGCTGTCTGCGTTTCAAATAGCCCACTCAAGCCCAATCTTGACTACCCGGATCAAAAGCAGGGAGTTCATTCCCAGCCTTTGTAGTTCTGAACCAAGCCTTTTTGGCAGTGTGCTCAGCAATGGTGCATTTCTAGCACCTCTTCTGGGGGCATGTTATCTGCTTGCCAGTTTGGTCTAGTGGTTAGGGAGCCGGACTCTAATCTGGGAATACTGGGTTCTATTCCGCCCTCTTCCACGAAGCCAGCTGGGTGACCTTGGGCGAGTCACAGCTCTCTTCTGAGCTCTCACAGCCCCACCTGCCTCACAGGGTGCTTGTTGTGGGGAGAAGAACAGAAGCTTTGTCAGCCACTTCGAGTCCCATTAAATGGGTGAGAAAAGCGGGATATAAAAGCCAACTCTTCTTCTTCCTTGCTGCATAGGTCCATCCAGTGCGAATGGAGTGTTCTAAGGGGGTTAGGCCCTCTGCTATCCTGCACCAAGTATACCGAGTATACCACCCAGTGTTGAAAGGGCCTTTGTGACTCAAGAGATGCAGATGTCTAAATCACAAATTTGCAGGGCGAAGCAGAAAATGGTCTCTGTGAATCCGGCTCTGCTTCACTGTCATATCTGCTGCTCCAATTTTATATATTGGAATGCCTCCTACTTAAGCCAGAAAGATGCAGGTTTGAGGCATGTTTATATACCGAAAGTGGACCAGGTTGATTCATGCTGGTTTATATTTAAAACATATCTTCCTCTTCCCTCTTGTTTGTGTCTAGATATGCTCTACAACTAATGAAGATGTTTTGAGGATAGTGGTGTGAAGTAAGGTATATAAAAACTCTGCTTTGAGAATTTTAGAAAAAAGACTGTTCTGAAAAGGTCATTCCAGCTGAAAGATGTTTTCTGAAGCAATACCAATCATTTACCCCTAACGAGCAGTCTAACTTTACCTGCATCCTGATCCAGTGGTTCTTGAGAAAGAATACTACAAAGAACTGGATTCGTCCAAGACCCTTTCTCTTGGGCAAGATGAGATAAAAAATGTAATTGGTGGCTGCCATTTTCCATCAGCTGTGTATGTGTCATCTAGAAAAAACAGTGTAACAGTTTAATAGTTCTGTCTACAGTAAAATATGCCAAATATATTTTTTAAAAAACATTTTAAATATAAAAGGTAGCAAAGTTAAGTGTGCGGTATTTCCACAGAAAACAAGTACGCATTTTGAAATGGAATATGTTGTTAGTGGGAATTATTAATTAAAGGCCTTTTTGACACTGGGCCTTATACTGCGATGTATCCCAGCACAAGGGCCTGTCGTCTGCATTCTAGTGCAGACTGTGGCAGAGACGCCTGGGGCCTGCTGTACTCTGTACTAGCATGTGGACAGCAGGCCCCCATTGCAAGATATATCCCGCAGTAAGACTCAGTGCAGAAAGGGCCAAAGAAGAGAAAGTTGATGTGCCCTATCCAAAGCATATCATATACAGCAACAGATTGGGATAAATAATATCCTTTAATTTATAAATTATTCCATTTATTTTTAAACATCTGTAATCTATCCATCACCTAAAGATCTCACAGCACATCACAAAGCTCAATGAAAACATGAATAATATCAATAAACAATTTTTTAAAATCCCCTATTTACAATACAAACCACTTACATTGGCAGTGCAACACCAGCAGGAAACCAAAGGGGTTTTCACACTTATCACTGATCTGTGACATTAGGAGGTTCAGAGGCCTCCCTTCCATATTCTGGTGTGACATAAGGGAGGCCACAGCCCCCACTAGTACACTGTCATCTGCACTGTACAGAGTATAGATCAGATTAGATGACTCAAAATGGCCACCTAACCCAGGGTACTGGCAGATCTTTTTACAAAGTTCTACTGGCAGAACCTTCTAAAATGGATCACAGAGGCAGTGCAAGTCTGGTGTTCTGGTTTAATCACATTTTTGTGAAACTGCTGAGACAGATACCCCACGGGCTTCAGAAACTTGTAGAGGTCAGCTCTAAAGCTCATGCAAGCTTTGGGGCTGCTATGGTACAGCTGTCCAAATGTGAATATCACCAGCTGATCTATTCCCACTGAAGAGGTCCATCAATGGTAACTACAAAAAGGCCCTCAGAATCAAATGCCTGGATGAAGAGGTATGCTTTAACCAAGTGTCAAATCCCATATAAAGATGATATCTTGCATACCTCTGCTGAAAAGCTTTTCCAAAGCCTAGAGACTGCCCACAGGAATTTAATACAGCTCATAAGTTATTCAATGGTGTGTCTTTTGAATTTATGGCCCTTTCTGCACTTATCTGCCTGAAGTTCAGATCAGTAAGTCTTAATTAGCCCATCTCACTGAACTGGATTGTAGATAGGCATGGGCAGGATCAGCACGATCTGCAATGATGACCAGATCCAGAGTAGATGAAGAGTTGGCTTTTATTCTCCACTTTTCTCACCTTCTGAGGGGGATCAAAGTGGCTGACAAACCGTCCCATTCTTCCCAAACCTTCCCCACAACAGACACCCTATGAGTTAGATGGGGCTATGAGAGTTCAGAAACAGAGCTGTGACTAGCCCAAGGTCACCCAGTTGGCTTCGCTGAGGAGTGTGGACTCAAACCAGGAAACTACCAGATAAGAATGCAACACTAATAACAGGACCAAACTGGCTCACCATGGCTGCATCCCCACTCCAAAGGCTAGGAACAAAGGTTCCTAGCCTTGGGCACCCATGGGGTACATTGTGGTGATGCACTAAGATGAGAGGCAGCTTTCTGATTTAATGAATCCACCAGGAGTATGGATTAGGCCCTCCCTTAAGATGGATCTTAATTTTTCTTGTGTGGACAGAGTCGAAGTGGTGGGGCCAGGGCTGCTGTGATCCACATTATTATGTGGCTACAGAGGCCTAGATGTGTACTAGTACAGAATCTTAATAGAAATTAAGGGTCTGTGCAGAAAAGTATCTATATCTGTTAAGTAACTTTTTAAATGTATGGATAGCTTTTCAAATGTTCAACGTTGTATTATGGTATCATTTTATTTATTTATTTATATTTACATTCCTATCCCACCCTATATCCTAAGGTCTCAGGGCGGGTAACAGCATTTAAAAACAGACGTGTTAAAATAGAGCAATATTAAAAAAAGGATTTAAAAAATGGGTGTTTTTCCACTGTCACTAGAAGTACCCATTAGGTACCCATTAATGGGTACAAAAATGCCATTACATACCCATTAATGGGTACTTAATGGGTACTTTTAGTGACAGTGGAAAAACACCCAATGTGTGCGGTGGGGGGGGAAACTATACCACATATCACATATAAACTGCACATTTAACTATTTCTTTTCCAGTACTCCTTCAACAACAACGTTTTGTTTCTCTAGCTTATCAAATCAACAAAACAGCAACTGAAATGTTACTTTAAGTAATGTTCATTGGCAAACATTTTGTGGATTGAAAAAAATGTAAGGGCTTTTCTATATTGTTTTGGGAGCATATAAATGGCTCTCTTTGGAGTCCCTAAGTGTGTCTTTTACTGAGAGCGAATATGACTTGGAAGACTTGTGGAACTGCAGAAAACACATTCCTTGATTGGGAAGTAGACTGCGAACCAAGCATGTGCTATATTCCTGCTCCACTGGAAACCCTCTGAAACTTTCTGGGAACTGAGGTGCAGTGTAAATTGCACTGCTATGGCCCAACTCACAGTTTCAGCTAGTGTAAATGAAATTTCAGCACATACAGTGGGAAGAGGAAGGAGTAAGGAATGAAAGAAAGTAGCATGTCACTTCCATTCTCCTTCTTAACTAACTCCCATTCTACATTTGCTCTTCAGGGAGCTGGAGGGAGGGAGGGGGAGAGAGAATAAATATCAAATGCTTTATAAGCCTCCTTCTCCAGATATCAGGAATGGCTACAAAACACCACTGCATAACACCCCCCAGTCAATTCTGCTGGAGATTAGTAATTGCGCCTTATTTCATCCAAATGCTCATGTCAGTATTTGAACTCACGATACTGATAACAACTGCAAGCAACGTCAGGATTGATTTTTTTAAAACTGCTCCTTTATGGCCTTGCATTTGACATTTATGGATGTCCAAAAATAAAAATCATCTACAATTATGAACAGAACACTCACTGATCATTTATATAGCAAGAAATCAGAATAATATAAAATTCCTCTTCACCTCTGGCATACAGCCAGAGCTAGATAACCTTGTAAACAAAACATGACTACTCTGGACTTTCCCAGCTATCTTAAAGAAGAACTATTGTAGAAATGTTAGCTTACTTTCAGTTAAAAAGTACATATATGGAGGGTCTGAAACAAAACAGAAATGGCAAATTATATGGAAAACTACAGAATAGGATGTAACTACCGGTAGTACAAAATGTTTAGTTAATTGCATGTTCCAAGGGTTGGAACACGAAATGTGTAGAATGTGTTAATAAAAATAGATTTTTACCTGAATGAAAGACTGAATCTCTTTCCACTGATTTTCAGGCAGTTCAAGAGGCAGGCATAACAAAAGTTCAGCATAGCTTCTGTAAAAGCAAACATAATTTTTAAAAAATCAGCAAACCACTTGCACACTCAAGTAGTCCGATCCACTTGGCAATCCAAAAGCATCTATCATTATTTTTAACATACAGAACACGTCCCCAAATGGCTTGAAAATGGAAAATTAATAAGATTAATAAAAAATATACTTACAGGGCTAAGCGTTCAAGTACAAAGACTACATTTGCACACTCAGATGTAAGGTGAGGTCGTGCTTTAACATAACTGTGGATAGCCTCTGTATATACCTCTAGCAAAGGCAAGGGATCCTCAAATGTCTTCCAATTTTCTGCATACTCAAGAAGTGTCTGTTAAGAAAAAAAGAACCACATAATCAAGACTGGGCTTCTGGTTGTCCAGCTTGGTTATACATACTAGATGTACACATCCAGATTTATTTTTTTCAGCATGACAGATCTTCATTTTCAATGTATGTCATCAAGTTTTAGCTTGAGTTTGAGTATCAGTATTTAGAGAAGAATCATTCAAGGACTTTGCAAGATAATTTGTAAATTATTAATTAATGCTGTACTAACCTGAAAACAGTTTAACCAAACCCCAAAGATACATGGGATTAGGAAATCATGCACTATTGTTCTGTAGTAACCACAAGAACATAAGATAAGCCCTGCCGGATCATCTAGTCCCATCTAGTCTAGCATCCTGCCCCACACAGTGGCCCACCAATTGCTCATGGGCATCTCAAGCAGAGACAAGGGCAAACCTTCTCTTGCTCTTGAGTCCCTCTGCATGACCTTAGAGGCATCCTGCTTGTCCCCTGAAAGATGTATTTAGGCATTCATCCTAGTAGCCATTTGATACATCTGTCATCCATAAAATTGTCTAAACTTTTCTTAAAGCCATCATTAATATACCTTTGACTAGAGGGGGCCAACAATATTTATGTATTAATCTACCTTCAGTAAACCTTGAAGGTGAGATAACACATCAGGAAAATGAAGAGCCTTTTTTTTTCATAACCTACAGGCTGGACTCATAAGCAGAAGCTTAATCAAAGATGGATTAAAACTTGTGTATAGCCAGCCTTCAGGAAGTGATCTCAACAATTCTGACCAAACCATTTAAGCAGGTGGTACCATCTTTCTTGACTGGTAAATACCACACTTCCCTTGACAATTTCCTGATTCCCAAACTATGGTTGTTAAGTGCTTACAGACACAGCATTTGTGTTCAACTTCTTTAGAAATAAAACTTAGCAGCATTCAAAAGGTGTAGAAGAAATAACTAGCTTGGAGAAAGTAGGGTCACAATTTCTGTTTATTACAGCTATAAGCCGAACAAACCTCCCCCTCTTCAAATCATTATGGTCTATTACAACAAATGCATAGAAATTTCTATAAGGTATAAAATGATACTTTACTCTTAGTATTCAAAGAGAAAGGAGTAAAAATACTACATTTGTAAGAGACTGTTGATGAGGCTAATGTTTGCAACCATACACTGTCATGAAAAAATATTTGCTCCTTTCCTGGTTTCTTGTTTTTGCTTATTTGTCACAATTGTTTCAAATCTGCAAACAAAATTTAATATGAAACAGGCATATCCTGAGCAAATACAAAATACAGCTTTCAAATTATCATTCTATTTATTGAAAAAAAAGTTATCCAACATTTATACCATACATGTGAAAAAGTATCTGCCTCCCTAAACTTAGTATCCGATTGTGCCACCTTTAGCAGCAACAACCGCAACCAAACCACTTCCAGTAACTGAAAATCAGCCTTTTACAACACTATAGAATAATTCTGGCCCACTAAGGAAGATTTTTTTTGGGTGGGTGGGTGGGTTAGCATTTAAGGTCCTGCCATAGTATCTCAATGGGGTTCGAGACTAGGATGTAGCATTATATTTTTTTTTAAAAAAAATTACACATAAAACATTGAATTGTTCCCTATATTTTAGAACATTTTTTTCTTGATTCCAGCTTAACAAGCCATGATGCCTTTTCTCCCAGGTTCTCCAAAATGGATCTCATGCGGTAATACTCAAAGTGGTATATTTTTATATTTGTTCCAAATTTTTAACATTTCTTAGAAAGTGGTACTTAAAAGCTACATTTACTTGAAGTCTTTTTCTAGGATGTAGTGTTGTAAGAATGTACTCCAGCTTCTGAATTAGCATTAGAAGGCCTGTTTGCACTGGGGAGCCTTAACAACTCTCCAGAAGTTGCCACAAGCTCCCCCATGGCCCTCCGGCAGTAGACTGCAGTTCAAATGCTTACCAAGTAAGCGTTTGCACCCTATTTTCTCATGTTTTGGATCAGGGTTTCCTGTCTGCTAGTGTAACTAATTAAACCGGTCTACCGGTGACCCAGATTAAAGGCCACTTTAATCCGGATTAGGGTCCTTCTAAAGTAGATGGGAGCCATATCAGCATGGGGCAGAATCTCCTAGATCCACATTAAAGTTAAAATCTGGAGAGCAAATGCATACTACATGGTCCTTAACCCATATTAAGGGTCCAATGCAGAAAGGACCTTAGCTTCATTGTATGTTTTTATAGTCTCCATTCTTGAGGACAGAATGTGAAACAGACTTGTTACATCACACTATTTGTTTATTAATCTATTCATAAATGACCTACAAAAAGGTGTACATAGTAAGATAGCAAAATTTGCTCATGATACTAAATGGTTCAGGATATTAAAAACTGAAAGAGGTTGTGAAGCTCTCCAAAGAGATGCATTGGCATTGGATGAGTGGGCAACCAAGTGGCAAATGTGCTTTAAGCTTGATAAGTGCAAAGTAACGCACACTGGGGCAAAGCATCCTAATTATGTCTATAAACTTATGGGGGATAAGCTTTCTGCAGCACACCAGGAAAGGGATCGTATGGACAACCCAATGAAGGTGAGTTGTCCACCATGCATGCACAACAGTGGCAAAAAAAGCTAATTCAATGCTGGGGACAATGAGGAAGGGAATAGAAAACAAGTCAGAAAGTGTCATTTTCCTTCTGTATAAATCTATGGTGGGGCCACATTTGGAATATTGTGTATAATTATGGGTCATCACACTTCAAAAAGGATATGGGAAAACTGGGAAAGGTGTAGAAAAGGGCAACCAGAATGATTAAGGGTCTGGAACACCCTCTTACAATGTGGATCAAAAAGGTAATAATGTATTTATATACTGATTAAAAACCATGTATTAATTTTTTGTGTGTAAGTAATTACTGCCTCTGGACATAAGATGTCAGTATAAGGCAATTTACTGTATATTCCGGCATATAAGACGACCCCCAACTTTCCAGTTAAAATATAGAGTTTGGGATGTACTCGCCGTATAAGAAGACGACACCCAGCATATAAGATGACCCCTGACTTTTGAGAAGATTTTCCTGAGTTAAAAAGTAGTCTTATACGCCAGAATATACAGTATTTGCTTTCACTTATTACGGCTGTAACACTTTTAAACACTGGCATTTCAGAAAACTGAACCACCATATTCTAGGAGGGAACCACCATATTCTAGGAGGGACTACATTAATTGTTGACAAAGAGAACCTATACATCTTGCTTTCTTATCAATACAGTTATATTTCAAGTAGCTTATTCCATATATTTTATCTTTGTATTGCTGTAACTTGCCCTGGGACCTTTGTATGAGAGGCAAGATATAAATTCTTAAAGAAATAAGAAATAAAATAAATAAAATTTGTGTGGCACAATTTTACTCATCCATAGATTGCAAAATGTAAAATGATTCCAGACCTTGCTTATACATGGTTTAGAACTGAACCAATCAGCATGGCTGCTGTGGCTGTTAAACATGAAGGCCTCTGCCATGATTCCCTTGGTCATGTGTTTACAACTGCTGCACTGACCAGCAGGCCCTCTATTCACCAGATCAAGGCTTTGCCAGGATTGCCCTTAAGCTCATATTGGCTGCATAACCACAACAGGCAACACTGGGACTTGCCACATCAGAACACCTGCTTCAGTCCAGGAGGCAGGAAGCATTGTGATTGCTCATCTCCCCCACTCCCGTAAGTGCAAACTTCAAAGCTGGAGAATGAAAGTTACACTATGGCCTTATTTTAGAACACACAGCAAATGGTCCTAGAAGTTGGTTATTTTCTGAATATCATGAAATAAGACTGGCTGCAGAGGAAAGACACCTCTGAGAGTGCTTGTTGACCTTTAGATGCACACTGTATGCACAAAAGTGCTGCTGGCATGCAGATATTGTGCCCCCTGGCCTTCATCAGGTGGACCTTTAGCTTAGAATTGATGGAGCCATAGCTGCTGCTAGGTTACCATCTAGGTCTCTCCAAAACAGCTCATTTGTTCTTCAGTGGTGTTCCTGAAGCTGTGATCCCAGTAAAGGAAAGCTGGCCATAGCAGTTACATGGGCTCTAACATGGCCCCCACCCACTGCCAGCATGCTGTGTTTGCACTGGATATAGTGTATCCCAGTCTATGCAGCTAGACCAGAATAGCAGTAGACCTATTTTAACTGGTCTATTAGCAGTCCAGCTGTCCATACAATGGAACTGGGAGCTGTGCAAGAAGGGTGCATGGT
Source organism: Aspidoscelis tigris stejnegeri (assembly GCA_023333525.1). NCBI lineage: Eukaryota > Metazoa > Chordata > Lepidosauria > Squamata > Teiidae > Aspidoscelis > Aspidoscelis tigris. Next base: position 103,470,194 of record JALMGA010000001.1, read on the forward strand.
TTCAGCTTAACATGAAAATCCATTTCTGCAGCACATTAAATTGTGCCATCAAAATGCATCCCCCTGGACAACCAATCCCGTAGTTGGCTCTGAAAATGGTGTGAACATCAGAGCCAGTGCAGGGGCTTCAAAGTGTAGAGCCATTTCTGCCACCAGAAAAGAACACCAGTACTTACCGTAGGGTGGTGTTCTAGAGGACGGAGAGAGAGGGAATGCCTAGACAGGTGGGTATGTCTTCAGCTACTCTGCAAGAAAGCGACAGGGGGCGCTCCAAGCTATAAATAGCCGCACTTGGCGCCCTTTTGACAGTCCTTCTGGAGCCCCAAGGTAAGTAAGAGGTCCAAAAGGTAAGTATTGTAGTACAAAAAACTCCCTAGTCGATGGGAGGGACGGCATTCCCTCTCTCTCCGTCCTCTAGAACACCACCCTACGGTAAGTACCGGTGTTCTTTTCTCCGAGGACGGAACTGAGAGGGAATGCCTAGACAGGTGGGATGTACCAACGATTTGATCACCTGGGAGGGAGACTAGGCAGTTTTTTGCTCTTCATCTTCCTCCAATATATGTTGCAAAATTCTTCTTCCAAATGCTGCCTCTGCTGATCTAAACAAATCAAGTTTATAATGTCTTGTGAAAGTGGAAGGATCTTTTCAGGTGGCAGCTTTGCAAATCTCTTCCCACGAAGCCCTATTGTGGAAGGCAGCCGAAGAAGCTGAAGCTCTGGTGGAGTGAGCTCAGATCTTTTTAGGAGGCGTTTTGCCTAAGGACTTGTAACACGTAGTAATGCAACTCACTATCCATCCTGCTATGGTTTTGGAGGATGCCTTTTGACCTTTTCGAATATTATTCTGTAAAACAAATAGTATCTGCTTTTCTAAATTCTCTTGTACGTTTCTCATAAACTTGTAAGGCTCTCTGCACATCCAGAAGATGCCAGTAATGGTCTTTAGGACTAGAGGGTTTAGGAGTTAAGGAAGGAACATGCACTGCATAACATTGTTCAGGCAGGGAAAACGATGCTAACTTTGATACTCTGTCACAGAGATCATGGTTATGAGGAAAATAGTCTTACAAGTCAACAAAATAAGGAAACACTGTCCAAAGGTTCAAACGGTGAACCAGTGGGCGCTTTTAGAACCCAATGCAAAAGCCAAGAGGGGTATCTATGAACCACAGGGGATGAGCTGTTTTTAAATGGTTAAGGAAACCTTTTAACTTGTGGATGATTGGTAACAGTTGAGTCTTTGCCAATGTTCACAATTGAAGCAACGGCAGCCAAATGTCTGTTCATGGTACTGTATTGAAATCCCATTTGAATGCCCCTCTGCAAGAAGATTAAAGTGTTGACAACAGAAGGGTTCATGGGATCCTCCGAGATCGACTGAACCCAGTCAGAAAATGTTTTCCATCTACTAGTGTATAGTCTAATGGTTGATCCTCTTTTATCAGCCAGAATTGCGTCAATAACTAAGTCCATATAAACTAAACATCTCAGTTTGTGCCTCTGAGCACCCAGGTATTGAGAGACATCCACTGAGGATCCAGATGTGGAATCCCTTGTTGCATTAACAAGCCTGGTCTGATAGGCAGCTGAAGTGGACCCTGAATTGCCAATGCTTTGACCATGGCACGCCATTGTCTGCGAGGCCACAATGGCACTACCAAGATCACAGCTGCCGACAATCTCCATAGTCTGGCCAGGAATCTCGAAAGAAGAGGCAGCGGAGGAAATGCATACAGTAAACCTGGAGGCCATGGATGTGATAAGGTGTCCATTCCCTCCGCTGCATGATGCCTGAACTGACACAGAAATCGTGTCACCTGAGTGTTCTCCAGTGTTGCAAACAAATCCATGACTGGGGTGCCCCACTGTCTCATCCAGTCGAAAGATACCAGGTGTAATGCCCGTTCTGTGCTCGGAAGGTGTGTGCGAGATAACGCATCCGTCTGCAGATTTTCCTTTCTCTGAATGTGCAGTGAAGAAACTGACTAAATACTAGCTTCTGTCCATGCAAAGATTTCTTCTGACAGACGCATGAAAGATTTGGATATGGTACCTCTTTGATTTATAATATGGTCTTGGGCAGTTAAGTTGTCAGTGAAGATCAAGACATGCTGTCCTTGAACCAATTAGAAAACACCAGCAAGGCCAGCTATATAGTCTTCAGTTCAAACCAGTTGATAGAATGAAGTTTGTCTCGAGGAGACCCTTGTCCCTGTGGTGTCCTGCCCAAGCAGTGATTACCCCACCCAAAGAGGCTGGCATCAGTAGTGATTAGAACTCTCTCAGGAGGTGATATAGGGCAGCCCAGGGTTAGCTGTCTGACATGGACCCCACCATGCAAGGGATCCCTTAACCTCCTTGGTAATCAGAAGTGTCCTAGGAACCTTTGTGATCATGACAGAGTTATACGGAAGCAGCATTCATTGCAATGGGCGAGCTCTGAACCTTGCCCATAGCACAATATCTATTACAGAAATCAATTTGCCCCAAAAGAAAGAGAAGCTAGCTAGGGAAGCTGTTCTCTTATTCATTAAGGTCAGGGCCCTGGTGGATATTACATCCACCCTTTCTGGAGAAGGAGAGATCTTACTTTGTGCTGTATTAATCAGAGTACCCAGATGCACCATGGTCTGAGAGAGAACCTGTGAGCTTCGATCCAGTTTATCAAAAACCCATGAGTCTCCAGCGTATGTTTAACGAAGGTAACATCACATTCCGCTTTATCCCTAGACAGCAATAGAATAAACAAATAATCTAAATATGCATAAATAGATATACCATGCAATCTTTGACCTTGTACAAGTGCGCTTAGAACACAGGAAGGATTCGAGTGGTCAAACTCAATCGAAGGGTAAGGCTCAAAACTGCCAATGGCTCAATCCTAATGCGAAACTTAGGAACTTTTGAGAACATGGCTGCATAGCAATATGCATGTATGCATCAGAAAAATCCATAGAAAACATGTAAAGATTTGCATCAATCGCTGTTCTTGGTTTTTCAAGGGTTTCCATCTTGAACTTAACGTGTGGTATAAATTGGTTGATGTACTGAAACTCAAGAAATGATTTCCAATCACCCTTCTTTCTTGGGGCAACAAGGAAAGAGGAGTAAACTCCCTGACCTCTTTCATTTTCAGGTACATGTTCTACAACTCCAATAGAAATCAATTTAGCAAATTGCTTCATAACTTCCCTCTTTCTATCTTTCTATCTATCTTTTTTTTTTTTTTTTTTAACAAGACATACACTTTAAGCACTGAACGAAACGTGAAGGTAGGAGACAATCAAATTCAGTTCTATATCCGTCTTACTAATGTTAGAAATCCAATAAGCACCTGACTCGGGTGGTCATTGATCAGCAAAGGTTGTCAAATGACCCCCTATTGGAGCACTTTCTGAATCATTGGGAAATTCACTTGGAATCATGAAAGAAAGAGCCTTTCCCGACTTCCAGCTATGTTTTGGAACTCTTGACTTGTCTGAAGAGGGCTTGTCATAATTTCTAGAGATTTCTTCCCTGAAGGAATGAAAATTACTCCTCTGTGGGTGATAGGCCAATCTTGGAGGGGAAAACCACCTTTGTAGGAAAAGAATATCTTTTCTTTACCTTTATGCAAACATGATGTGGTTGGCCTGTATTTTTTTCTTCCCCTGGCCTTCCAGCAAAATATCCCACAACACAAAGTCCCCCCAAAGCATTCCATCAATGAATGGGGAAGTAGTCACATTGTTCTTTACATTTGGATCCACCTGCCAAAACCTTAACCATAAGGTTTTCCTGGTGGCTACATTACATGCTACTCCTCTAGTTGACATGAGCATGGCATCTAGAGATGTGTCTGCTGTCAAAGCTAAAACCTTTCGTATGTGTCCGCTGTCAAGCTAGAACCTTTTGTATTTCATCAATGACAGAGTCTGCCCACTTTAGAGCCGCTCTAGAAATCGGAGATCTGAGTGTTCGTAGGTATACACAAATAATTTGATTCAAAACTTTTCTTTAACATCGACTTCACATGCTTAAAGGTCTGCTGATTGGAACAACAGCACAGAGACTCTTGAATCTATGAGAGGCGTTGCCCAAAAACTAGCATCCTCACCTTCTGCTCCAGTTATTTGGAACAGTAGGGAGTTTCGCAGGTTTTCCCACTGTTTTAGAATCATCTTCTTAAAGCTCTGATTCAAGGGAGATACCATATAATGTTTGGGGGGAGGCATCAAAAGGTTGGCCTGCTCTGAGGCTAGGTCACTGGAAACCACTTCGACTGGCTTCAAGGATAATGTGGCTAACATCTTAAGTAATACTTTTGGAAATTCCTCCATTTAAAAATCCTAGGAAAAGGCAATCCCTTTCCTAAATCTGGTAATTGCATAGAATCAGAATCATCATTATCATCCGAGTCCCATTGGTTAGGGTCATTAACATAAGTGGAAAAATCAGATCCCTCAGAATCCTGCAGTTCACTGTCAGAAACCTAAAGGGTCGCAATTACTGCCAGTGTCAAAACTGCTATTTTCAGGTTCTCCAGCAGGTGGCGATGATCGCTTGCCAGAAGGCTTGGCTCTGTCTAGCTGACAGGCTCTCTGCAAAGCAACAGCAGCAGATTAAGCCTCAATTTTGTTTCCTGCTGCTGAGTTTTTTATTTTTGGGCTAAGAGAGTCCCGAGAGGATGTTTTATTCTTCAGGCTTGAAGAAGGGGCAGCAGGCTTGGTCTCTGTGGAAGACGAGCCTGGCTTGACAGACATTGCTGGCAGCACCGGCACAGAAGAGACCGCCCCTTTGAGGCCTTGGCTTTGGCAGGCTTTGTAGTTTGTGGCTGCTGCTTTCCCTTGTCTGAGTGCCGCTCTTGCTTGCGGTCTTGATGGTAATTGGAGGACTAGCATTTCCCAACCTAGACTTACCTTTTTAGAGGGTTTATTTTATTTATTTATTAATTTTTTCAGCATGCTTAATCTTCTTTGACTTCGTGTTTGACTCAGGTGGGGAGGGATTGGTAAGCGAGACAGGAGGGTGAAGGAAGAAAGGAATAGGAAACCCAGGCCCAAAGGGGCAGATAGAGCTTGTGGGAAGGAGGAGGGAGGGAGGTGGATTTTTTTTTTTTCTCTCTGGCTCCGCTCCCAGCCGAGGCCCCAGGCAATAAAAGTCTAACATGCCTCCTGCCTGCCTTATTTCAGAAAGGGAGACCCAGGGAACAGACGGCTGGGCTGGTCTGTGTTGGAACTGGCTGGAATGGCGAGGGCAGTCGATGAAGACTCTGCCACGAGCAAAGAAGGGGCGGGTCGTTATTTTGATCCTGGGCCAGAGATTGAGCTGACGGGATGGGCTGATGGCCACTTACTCCCTAGCCTTAACTTCACCTCATGCTGTGAGGGACTGAATGCTGGATATATCATTCAGGGGTTGAACTCACATGGTATTCCTCCGGAGACTACCTCACGCTGTGAGGAGAATGAGTTGCCATCGGCCCGAGGATAGATCGAACAAGCTGCCTCAGACTTTGTCAGGCAGATTGTCAATATTTAAAAGGCACGAACCTCCTCTTCTCCCGGAGGTCGAGTAGCTCTCGCAGTATCCCTTCAGAAGGGAACTGTCGGCCCCAATAAACGGAATCTGTCGACAATATTTAAAAGGCACGAACCTCCTCTTCTCCCGGAGGTCGAGTAGCTCTCGCAGTATCCCTTCAGAAGGGAACTGTCGGCCCTAACAAACGGAATCTGTTGACAATATTTAGAAGGCACGAACCTCCTCTTCTCCCGGAGGTCGAGTAGCTCTCGCAGTATCCCTTCAGAAGGGAACTGTCGGCCCCAATAAACGGAATCTGTTGACTTGATGAATGCCTTGACAGGCCTCAAATACACTCTGTAGTCAGAAGTCCTCGCTAACTTGCAGAAAGCGACAGAAGGACTGTCAAAAGGGCGCCAAGTGCGGCTATTTATAGCTTGGAGCGCCCCCTGTCGCTTTCTTGCAGAGTAGCTGAAGACATACCCACCTGTCTAGGCATTCCCTCTCAGTTCCGTCCTCGGAGAACAACTCCAGCTTGGCCTGGCCCTGCTGAACCAAGCCAGCCAGATAAGTGCAGAAACAGCCTTTGTCTTCAAGCAAAAGTTGTGCTTTTTCTTAGGACAGTAAATCAAGAGAAAGACAAACTATTTGCTACACAAACACGATGGATATTAGATACTGTACTTTCCAGTGTATAAGACGACTGGGCGTATAAGACGACCCCCAACGTTCCAGTTAAAATATAGAGTTTGGGATATACTCGCCGTATAAGAACACCCGGCGTATAAGACGACCTCCGACTTTTGAGAAGATTTTTGTGGGTTAAAAAGTAGTCTTATACGCCAGAAAATACAGTATTATGAAATCGTATGATTCTCAAAACAAAATTCTGAATACCATATTCTTTAGTTTTTCCAAAATGAATCTAACTTATAAAAATGACTACAGAGAAAATCTTATACACTGCCTGACTCACAGAATCATCTTTTATAAATAAAAAAAAATAGTTCCTGTATAGGAATTAATCCTTAACAACAACAAAAGATTGCAATTTTATATGTCAGGGTCTCTAACTGGAAAAAGATTAGAAAATGAACATTATATCTAGCATTTTTCACAGAATGAGTCTTACTGACCTGACTGTAGCAGTTATTTTTCCTGGAGAAGAGAGAGCCACGAAATTATGAAACTATACCGTAAGACCATATATTTGAAACAAAGAAACCTCATACATAGTGATTAGGGTTTTACACTACGAGTATACTTAAGAAGCACAACTTAGGAAGGCAAAGCAAACAAGTCAGGAAAATTGCCTTTCCTTGCTCATATTAATAATGAGATTCATAGATTCAGTGACTTATTAAATATCACTCATATCTACCCCAAAGATTCCTGTGAATGTTTTCAGCTAAACTAGCCTTTGCAGGCAAAGGCACTCTGGCCTGTGCCACTAACTAAAGATCAACATACAGGAAAGCAGGTAATGGAGCCTCTAATCTCTTTGAGATGGTGTACTCACATAATTCCATATATCCATAAATTCCGGCATATAAGATGACTGGGTGTATAAGACGACCCCCAACATCTCCAGTTAAAATACAGAGTCTGGCATATACTCGCCATATAAGAAGACGACACTCGGCGTATAAGATGACCCCCGACTTTTGAGAAGATTTTCCTGGATTAAAAAGTAGTCTTATATGCCAGAATATACTGTAAATGTTATGGACACCAGTTACAGAACATCTAATAAAGGAGATTTAAAAATGACATGAATGTTGCATCCAAAACAAGAGCCATTTGGGGAAACCATGTTGACCTGAGATGCAAAACAGAAATATGATTACTTTTCAAATCATGTTAAAAATCAAGTGGCAGGTTCAACTCCAGTAATCATTTGTAGCAATTATTTATGCATTATTGATTTTTTTTGCCACATAAAGCCCATATTTTTCTAAAACAATTTCTCCTTTGTTCTGTTTTTTTTAAACTCATATTTCCTAAATATTTCTTGGAGAATTGGGTGAGTCTTCTATGGTGTGAAATAGAATATGTCAAACCTCATTGATTCTCTGTCTGAAGCACTTTAAGTCTACTTAATTCCACACTTTCTTTTGAAATGTGGTAGTGTGAGGCCTGCCTCTCTTTGGAATCCTCTCTTTCACACAGTGAAATGACTTGTCTGATTCTGATTAAGTTTTATATTGTTTTATTATATCATGCAATAAAAAAGGTTTGGAATAACCAACATCATCTACATATCAACAAATTAAGATATACCAAATAAAAGCAAAATTGATAAAATGTACTCACTCCACTTTAAATAATATTTAAAAATAAAACCTGTACTCCTTGATACGTTTTCCTCTACTTTTTATGGTAGAGGATTGGGGAAAAAAGGTTAAGTAAAGAATATCCACCACTCTGTGCTTTTACCATCATTGCAAAAGTAACAGTGATGTTAGATATTACAAAAGAAAGCAGACCATCGCTTATACACTGTACAATATTTTAATCCAAGTCACCAAGACAGACAGATCTCAAGACGTTATTTTTCCATATTCCTTCTATTGCAAAAATGACTGAACTCAATTCTAGGAATTAGCTTTTATTTGAATACATGACCTTCCATAAACACTAGAATGCATCTGGATACAATAATTATCTATAAAACTGATAATTAACAAATATGTCCAATTATTTTTTATGAACTAATGTTCCTGCTTAAAATATTATAAACTACACCACAGTTCTACAACTTTATTCACAAGTCTAACACATATTGAACCTGTAATCTATAACGTCATGAGATACAGCAAGACAATGGGACTTTTTCAGGTAACTGATTAATAGTTAAAAAACTATACTACACCATAGGCATAAAAGGTTCATGGCTTCCAGTACTGTACATATATTGCAAAATCCATACAAAGTAAAGATATCTGTGCCAGGATACCCATTCCTTTAGTTAGATTAAGTCTATAAAATCCATTGTAAAAAGTTATAGTGCTGAAGTTATCCACAGACTATCTGATCTTCAGTCCTACAAGACCAGAATTTTCCCATGGTGCTCATGATGTAGAGCACAGAGATCCTAACAGGCATATGCACTACTTTGGCTGCATGTCAAGCACTCTGTGACTACAGTGGTAAAGCTGCAGTTGAACTAAATCAATGTACATATCTAGCTCAGGACCTAGGACAACTCCTGAAAGCTATTACTGCAGATTCCTATATATTGATTTTGAGAGTTCCTCACTTCTTGACTCTGCATACTAATGAAAAGGGAAGCTGTTCCAGTAACTGGAGACATTACTTTGTGGTAAATGGCATATCTTAGTGAGTAGACCTGATAGCAATATAAATCTATTTTCTCTCTCTCTCTGCACGGTAAATTATTAAAATGACCACTATAAATTTACTTCAATTTTGATGGCCATTTTTATTGCTGATTTTAATACAAATGAATCAATACTTTTTTATTTAAAGAGCGTGTTATATCAGTTGAATACTGAACAGTATAACACAGGATATTTTGATGAAAGTAATGTTTGTGTGCTTATTGTGTGTTGATCTGATGGATACTTTTGAAATGTTAACCTATCTTCAAGACAATCCTAAGCAAAGCTAAAGCAAAGAAGTGCACTGAGAGCAAAACTATGGACTCTAAAAAATCATTTATGGATTTGATGTAACTCACCCTGAGACCTTTAGGCACATGGTGGGATAGAATAAATATACTTAATGTGTACTTCTTTTATTGATAATATAAAATGGCCCAGTCTACCAGTATTAAGTGAATAGTGCATGTCAGAAGCCACACTAAAGTTTCCAGGACTGTAGTGAACAACCAAAGTCAGAGTTCACCAAATATTTTAAAACAAAACTGTATTACACAAAATTGTATGATACAAAGGAAGAATGTACTGACATGATTATTATGCAACTTCATTAAAAAGTCTTATATTCTATATATGGATCGGCGTCCTATACACTAGAAACATTTGATGTTTCTCCAAGAACGCCAACGTTTCAAACAAACGAAATATCTTCTTTAGAGACAACTTATGAACTAAGATAAGTACATTTTCAAAACTCAAGAAAAGTGGGGAAGCTTCCCACTTTCATGTTTATTGTAATAAAATACAGAGATACAACATAATAGTGTACTCTCTAGCAAGCTGGGACAAATAGTATCCAATTCCAAGATAATTTTAAAGAAACAAGTGTTTCTCCCAGTCTGAGGCTAGTTTCAGGCTATGAACCAGTTCTGAACAAAGTAGTTTGGAAGCTGCTACAGTATAACTAAAAGGAGAAGTATTATTCGTGTCTTTGTTTCCTTTTTGGAAGCATGCCCTAGATTATATTTTCACAAAGCAACAATTTGGAGAAAGTTTATTAAATCAGTAATTGTAGTTTCTCGTTAGATACTGACAACTAAGGCTCTTTTCATCTATCACACCACCATAGTTAAAGCGAATCATAATATGAGAGTGATATTAACATACACTTAGGTCTCTTATTTGGATAGACAGAGAGAGATGAAGCATGACAAAAGCACTCTAGTTTCTTAAGTCCTGTTTTATTAAGACTACTTGTTTAAGTCCTTGGTACACTGTTAAAGAAGTGACTGTACTGGTAAATCCAGGGCCTTTCTGCATTTATCATTTTTCCAGTTTACAAAGGGGTCCAAAGGCCTCGTTTCCACACACTGATGGAGTATAGGAGAAGCCATGCCTTTTGCTAGTAGGTCTGGCCCACATTAGATGGAGCACAGGCAGGATTAGGAGGGTCAAATGGCTGCCTAGTAGAGGACATGGATTGACCTTTTGGAAAAGGTCTTCTGATGGTCTAGTGGATGCTAAACTGGACCATGGAGCAGTGTGGAAGGCATATGCCTCCATTTTTTTTGGTTTAACATGGGGGGCATTTTGGCAGCTCACCAAAATGTGCTGCCAAAATAGGTCCCCCAATCTCTTTGAAACCAAGTTCTTCTTGGACACCGGAGTTTGCAAAGACTGGCTCTAAAGCTTGCACAAGTGTCTTGTCCAGGCTGCATGGATCACTCCAGCAGAAACAGACCAGCTGAAGCAGTCCAGTCAATGTTAGTGTGGAAAGAGTACTTGGTGCTGAAGAAGTACCCAGCGCTGAAGGAGGTGTTCATTTTCTTACATCTGCAGTGGCTCCAAAGTAAACAAATATGAATGAAACAGATCCAGTTATTCTTGACATAATAAAGAAAAACGACTTTGAGAGAACACCCTACAAACACGACATATAGATTTATGCTTGCTTGCCATTACATTCTACTGATCACAGTTGAACTTTCCCTTGAGTAAACATTCAGAAGTAGCAAGGTGCCTCACACCAAGAACAGACCACTGATTTAGTCTACAGTAAACAGTAGCAGCTCACTAGGATTTCGAGTAGAATTTTTCCCTACTCCTACAGGAAGATTCAAGACTGAAACTGGGCATTTCACATGCAATGCGTGTTCTCTTACCAGGGATTTCCTGCCCTTTAGCAGACAAACAGAACTGTATATCCTCTTTCAGGCAGCATCATACAGTAATGCCTACTCCAACATCTATTTAACATTTTGTACTAAAAATGTACATAATTAAATCCTTCAGACCCACATTGCTAAAAGTGACTTTAACTAAAATGCTTTAGAATTGATAGCTTTTATACATTAATACTGAGGGGAGCTTTGTGAGAACATGATGGCTCAGGATAAGGCAGAACCTCCACTTAGCAAAGCCCTCACTGATGCAGACCTCCTGCTCCTATCATTATTGCCAGAAGTAACCTAATAATGGTGGTATGCTGGAAAAGAGGGAGGACCAACCAGGCTGGGCAATACACCTTATCCTTTGGGCTGATGGTGAACCTTCATCTCTATCAAAACAGACATGAGCATCTTTCCTGCAGAAGATGACCTTTTCCCTGATCCAAACAACATTACATCACAGCATCTCTTATGAACTTCAGAAATGTTGTTGCCATCATCAGAATCATACTGCGAGATCATCTCCTCACTTTCATGCCTCAATGCCAAACATTCAAACTTTTCATTAAATGGATTTCAAAACACAGCTTCCCCACCAAAATTCTCCTGTTTTATGTGAACTACAAGTCATACTGAAGCTCTAAACTAAAGTCCAAAAGCTCAGTTACTAATCATACCTTAGAATACAAATACAGAAAATATACTTTTTAATGAAAATTTGAATTTATTTTCACTTTCTACTTTGCAGAAATTATACTGCAATGTTTGTCCAAAAGTTAACAGCATTTTGGCATTATGCTGTTCAGCATAAATTTCTTGTTTTCAAAACTACTTTTTGCCTGTCACTTGTGTGTCTTATTATGTTACAGGTCCTCAATTCTAAAAGAGAAATTGGAAAGTAGAATTTATCAATATACTATGGTTTACATAGCACAGAAAAAAATATTAGACATTAACCAAGTGAGCACACTGCTATGAAAATGTTTTAGTACCTATACAATTTTAGATAAGTTTTGCGCCAATTTCCATGATAAATGTAAGGAAATACTGGCGAGTTGATAAAAAGAATCAAATAATTTGGTTATGATAGTACCTTTAAGTTGATGAATTTGCATACAAAATAGTTGGAACAAGGTATTATAGTGAAGCAGAGCTTATTTAATCTCATTCCAAATCTCAACAATTCAAGTACAATTTTGCTTTGTATCATTTTTTAACTTTGCTCTCATGGCATCTTAATATTTAGTGCACTAGCTAACACCAAAGGTGCATTTACATCTAAGTGTTAACCCAGCTTCAATTCTCTTTCAGAATGGAACAACACAACAGCAAAACAACCCGTTCTGTTCTTGCCACATTCTCTAACCCAAGTTGGATTTTCCAAACCCAAAAACCCAGCTTGTCACTTTGCTTATACGATCTCTGAAAGTGGACTGAAGCTGGATTAACATTTAGATGTGAACACAGCTCAAATCACTTTTCTTCCAGTGGAAAAAGTAGGATAGGATATACTGAGTATGTAAAAAACAAAACAAAGGGGATTTGCCTCTTTACAGCAAAAGAGAAACGTTCAGTAGCGGAGTATATCCAAACATAGAGTAAGGTCATTTAATTGAGAGAGTGAAGGACACCCCAGGAAAACGCAAAAGTAAAAGGACAGAGGATCAAAGAGACGCCAGAAGCCCATTTCAGGCCTGGATGCGTCAGGAAAAAATAGCCCAGAAGTCATTAAGAAACTCCCCTATGGGGCAAATGCGTCCCGCCTCCCTTAAGGGCAAAGAGGCTCATGGAGGGAAAGGGGAGCGACACCTCCCGTCTCTCACCTGGACGAGGCATCCCTGAAACTTAGTGGGGCGGAGGGCGGATGGGTGAGCCCGCATCGAGACCTCAGTCCCGCCCCCACCCTATATGCCCCCCAACAGAGTAACGCTATTACTCCCGGGGAGTACACGCTACTACTTCCTGCCTGCTCTCCTTCACACGACGCTCCTGCCCTTATTGGCCCAGGAGAGCAGCAGCAGCAGCAGGAGGGAGGCAGGACGGAGCTCGCCTCGCCGCCATCAGCAGACAAAGGCCCTTCCTCCGCTTCCACACAGCCCAGGCGGCACCAGCAAAACAAAGGCGCCGGCCGAGCCGCGGAGGGAGCGCGAGCGAGAACCCGAAGCGACCGGGCTGTGCGGACGGGACGGGACGGGACGGTCGCGCGGGGGAGGCAACGGCCGCTCCTGCCGGGCGGACTGGGGGAGGGGATTCCGGCCCGTGGACTGACTGAGGCGATTCCCCCCCCACACACACACATACAGCGTAGGGGGGCGGGCCACCTCGAGGGCCGCCCGCCCGCCCTGCGCCTGCCTGCCTGCCTGCCTCTCTCCGTCTCTCCCCAGTTGCAGTTTCAATGAGGAGCGAGGAGCGAGGCCCAGTGCGGGCGGATCCTTCCCTGCCTGCCTTCTGCGCTCTGCTCCCCGGGTGGAGGACGGACGGACGGACGGACGTTCCTCCGGCCGCCGCCGCCGCCGCGCACCGACCCGGCTCGGCCCGTCCTGACCTGGCAGAGCTGCTGACAGTACTCGGTGGCTGCTTCCACGGCCGGCTCTCGGCTCTCCCTCAGCCCGGTCTCGAGCGCCTCCAGCCGCTCCTTCAGGCGCGTCGTATCCGGGAGGCCGCCGCCGCCGCCGCCGCTCTCCTCGCGGCGGCTGCCACTGTCCTGCTCGGCCTCCTCGTCCGCCATCTTCGCACCCCGCTCCGTCGCGTACGCAGGCAGCAGCCCCCTCCCCCCCCACTCCCTCTCCCGCCCTCCCTCCCTCTCTCTCCCGCACGCCCCGCCGCCCCTCCCGCACGCCCCGTACAGGTCACGTGGTTACACAATGCCACGTTCCGGGCGGGGAGGAGGAGTGATCACGTGCAGGGATGGCGGCGGCGGCGGCGGAGGGAGGAGGAGGAGGACGGGGAGAGTCCGGAAAGAGGCCGCTGCCTGGCTGGGGCTCCTGGCTTCCCTTTGCACCGAGGGCGGAGGCGTGGTGTAGCCGCGCTTGCTTGGCTGTGGCCACCCCAAGCTTTTATCCGGCTTCAGTCCGCTTTCAGAGTGAGAGACTGCATCAGCAAACTGACAAGCTGTTTTGTGTTAGTGCTAAATAACTCAGAAAATTCACCTTTGGGATAGATAATATGGAAAGAAAATCACGGGTCACTTTGCGGATGGGTCCTCCCGCTCTGAAGCCGGATTAAACCGTAGGTGTGACCACAGCCCTTGCGTTGCTACCGTGCCTTCTAGGTTCTGAAAGCCAAAATGATTAGGGTCGCTGAAGTAAATGAATAAGTTTTTTAAAAATATATTTCATTTTCTATACCTGAGTAAACAAATATTAAAACAACAACCAAATGCAGAACGGCATAAATCATAGGGAACATATAAACAAAATAAAAGAAAACCACCCTAATCTAAGTGTCCCTTTCTACTTGGTCACCTGCACTGTATTTTTTTAAAAAACACACAAAACAAATTAGGGCCTTAAACCATCTGTTTAAAAATATCTCCAATGCATGGGTTCCAGATCGGTCTAAATTGCAAAGTAACTGAATAAGTGACAATTTGGCTACCCCCTGGAGTGGGGAAGCAAGCGTGGTTTAGCTTGGAGGCCCCAGTATAGAATAACACTAGGGAGGATGGATAAGGTATCTACTATGTCTGAAATCATGTGGTAGGTTAATTTTAGACCCTTTCTACACTGGGTCTTATTCTGGATTATATCCCAGAATAGGGACCTGCTGTGCTAATGTGGAGTGTGCTATGTCAGGCTCCAGGCAGATACCTATTCCGGAATAGTGCCTAATGCAGAAAGGGTCTCTGGCAGAGGGTGATAAGGGAAAGGAGCAAAGAAGTCTGGTTTTGCCCCCTTGCTGCCCGTGAAGGGGGTGGTGGGTAGTTCTAACTTAGTACCCCAGGGCAGAAAATAGGGGAAGTAGCCATTCAGTTTGGAAGAACAAGTGGGCAAGGGGCACAGGTATCTAATAACTTGGGACCTCCAAGACAGAGCAATGCAGAAAAGGAGGCCAAATGTAACCAACTGTATCTCCTAGGAGAGGGACAGAGGGGACACCAAGAGAGTTCTAACTTCAAGTCTGAAACACATAAGAATATGTGACAAATATTCAAGTGTAGCTATAGATTATTGTTTTATTGTTTTATTCTAACCTGCCCTGAGGCTGTAGGGTACATGCCAGGTTAAATATTCCAACTTTGAATCCTTAAGGACGGGGTAGAAAAGTCCAGCTTCGTGCCTGCCTTTCAAGCATGCAGATGCTTTACTTTGGTAGCCAGCCAGGAACTGGTGCGCTGGGCAAGGGTGACACTTAGGAATCCTTGTCTGATGGAGTCAAAGTAAATAGATAGGCTTGAGATAGGCTTCCTTGCTTTCCCTCAAGTTACTCTGTTTTCCTGGGAGTGGGGGTCCATAAATATTTGGACAGAGACAACAGTTTTCAAATTTTTGTTCTGTACATTACTGCAATGGATTTTGAACAAAACAATTCAGATGCAGTTGAAGTTCAGACTTTCAGCTTTAATTCATTGGGTTGAACAAAATGATTGCATAAAATTTTGAGGAACTAAAGCATTTTTTAAAACTCAGTCCCTTCATTTTAGGAGCTCAAAAGTAATTGGACAAATTAAACAATTGTTAATCTCTAATATTTGGTTGAAAACCCTTTGTTGGCAATGACTGCCTGAAGTTTTGAACTCATGGACATCACCAGACACTGTGTTTACTCCTTTTTATGTTCTGCCAGGCCTTTACTGCAGTGGTTTTCAGTTGCTGTTTGTTTGTGGGCCTTTCTGTCTGAAGTGAAATGCATGTGGTGGATGATCGCAGAATAATTTCCATGGCGAAGAGAAACCCCTTCACAACAGGCAACCAAGTGAACAACACTCCCGGATGTAGGTGTAGCAATATCCAAATCTACCATATGGAGAAAGTAAATACAGAGGGTTCACTGTCTCAAAAGTAAGAAGGCTAGATTGGACTTTGCTAAAAAAAAATCTCAAAAAACCCAGCCCAGTTCTGGAAGAACATTCTTTGGACAGATGAAACAAAGATCAGCCTCTGCCAGAATGATGGAAAGAAAAAAGTATGGCGAGGGCATGGTACGGCTCATGATCCAAAGCATACCACATCATCTGTAAAACACGGCAGAGGCAGTGTGATTGCTTGGGCATGCATGGCTGCCAGTGGCACTGGGTCCCTAGTGTTTATTGATGATGTGACACAGGACAGAAGCAGCCAGATGAATTCTTTTGTTTTCAGAGACATACTGTGTGCTCAAATCCAGCAAATTGCAGCCAAATTGATTGGTCGGTGTTTCATAATACAGATGGACGATGACCCGAAACATAAAGCCAAAGCAACCCTGGAGTTTATTAAAGCAAAGAAGTGGAATATTCTTGAATGGCCAAGTCAGTCACCTGATCTCAACCCAATAGAGCATGCATTTCACTTATTAAAGACTAAACTTCAGGCAGAAAGGCCCACAAACAAACAGCAACTGAAAACCGCTGCAGTAAAGGCCTGGCAGAGCATTAAAAAAGGAGGAAACACAGCGTACGGGATGTGTAGCACGCATACGGACACATACAAATGCTGTTGACATTCATAAGTGCAAATTCGAATTTATTCATTCAAATTTTCAATTTGAATTTGCATTCAATTGAATTTGGGTAAATTTGAATTTTAAAGATTCAAATCAAATCAAATTTTCAGATATATCTGATTTCTTACTACATCTCACCCCCCACTACATGTATCTTTGGTTACATCTCATTCCTGGATACTCTTGTTAGCTGCTGCAGGCTCTTCATTCTCCATCTCCTCCACCCCACCTCCCTTTCAGCCAGCCTGATCCTCTTAGCATGTAATGGCAGACAGCCCAGGGAAGAGGGGACAAGGGCAGGGGAAACCACAGCTTCTCATTGGGTCAGGGGAAACTGAAGAAAACACCCCTAAAGTATGATTCCCTCCCCCCAAAACACTTGTATTCCCATTGCTAAATAGTGAGGATTATTTCTAAATCCAGCAACGAGACCCCTTTTAATCTGAATAGGGATTCTCAGTGTTTTGGGACCTTTCAATCTGGCTTCAGGCCCGGTCATGGCACGGAAACTGCCTTGGTCGCCCTGATTGATGACCTACTCCGGGAGAGAGACAGGGGGAATGCTACTCTGTTGGTTCTCCTGGACCTCTCAGCGGCTTTTGATACCATTGACCATGGTATCCTTCTGGAGAGACTACGGAGTTTAGGAGTGGGAGGCATTGCATGGCATTGGTTCCACTCCTATCTCCAGAGCAGATTCCAAGTAGTGACTGTGGGAGACACCGATTCGACACCCTGGGAACTCACTTGTGGGGTTCCCCAGGGGTCAATCTTATCTCCCATGTTATTTAACATCTATATGAAGCTGCTGGGAGAGGTCATCAGGAGTTTTGGACTGAGGTGTCATTAATACGCAGATGATACCCAGCTCTATCTCTCCGTACCATCTGAATCAGGAGAGGCGGTTGAAGTACTTGACAGGTGTCTGGAGGCAGTAATGGACTGGATGAGGGCCAATAAATTGAAGCGGAATCCAGACAAGACAGAGGTGCTGTGTGTCACAGGGTCTTGGGTCCGGGTAGTTGGGAGACACCCTGTTCTTGATGGGGTTGCAATGCCCTGGAAGGGACAGGTGCGTAACTTGGGGGTACTCCTGGACTCCGCGCTGATGCTTGAAGCTCAGGTGGAGGCCGTGGCCAGGAGTGCCTACTCCCAACTGTGGCTGGTACGTCAACTGAAGCCATTTCTGGAGAGAGATGACTTGGCCACAGTTATCCATGCTCTGGTAACCTCTAGACTGGACTACTGTAATGCTCTCTACATGGGGCTGCCCTTGAAGATGGTTCGGAAGTTGCAGCTAGTGCAGAACGCAGCTGCCAGAGTGTTGACTGGAACAGCTAGCCGGAGGCACATCACGCCGGTTTTAAAAGCACTGCACTGGCTACCAATTCACTACCGAGCCCAATTCAAGGTGTTAACTTTGACTTATAAGGCCCTAAATGACTTGGGCCCCAAATATCTAAAGGAGCGCCTTCTCCCATATCGACCTGCCCGTGCCTTAAGATCAAGTGGTGAAGCCCTCCTGGTCATCCCACCACCCTCATTAGTGAGACTGGTGGGCACCCGGGTAAGGGCCTTTTCAGTGATAGCTCCCAAATTATGGAATAGCCTCCCTCTTGAGGTGCATCATGCCCCTTCCTTACAGATATTTAGGAAGGCGGTAAAGACCCACCTCTTTACTCTGGCCTTTGGCTAAGACGAGATGATTATATTCTCTTCCTTCCCTAATCACAGGCACTACAAACAAGATGAGAACTCATGGGAACAATAGGGAATGTACTGTTCTAAATTTACTGAACTTTTAAGTGTTTTTAATCTATATTTTATGTCTATATTGCTTTTAATTTACTTTTCATTTTTAATGTGTATCTTGTGATTAATTGGCTGTTACCCGCCCAGAGACCTTAGGGTATGGGGCGGGATAGAAATGTAAACAAACAAACAAACAAACAAATAAATAAATCTGCAGAAACAGGAGATCCCTTGCAAACTGTTGGGATGGAGAGAACTCAGCCGACTTCAAGCTTGACTAAATCTTGTGTGGAACGGGGCCAATATCAACTGCATTGCCTCTATCCACATGTTTACTGGTACTCTCAAATAATTCTAACAAGTTAGTAAGACATGATTTACCTTTGCTGAAGCCATATTGGTTTTTTTCAGCAATTCTTGCTCCTCTATGTGTGTACTAATTTTATTCCTCATGATGGTTTCCATTACTTTACCTAAAACAGATGTTAGGCTGAGTGGCACTTTTGGGCTGTCTTTTTAATGTATATGAATGCAGCTCAATAGAGCTCTTGCCTTACTAAACCAGAACTTCAAAATCTTCATAACTATCAATGCCAATAAAATAAACAACTTCATTATAGACATAATTGCACAAGATCAATGTGGATTCATAAAAACAGAGTCATTTCCGATCCCTTCAAAATAGTCCTTAATGTAATTCACCATAGCAACCAAAATCAGAAACCACTTGCAATAGTATGCCTAGTTATATATAAAGCTTTTGATTCAGTCAACCAAGGACAAATGTTAATGACTTTATAGAAAACACTTTTTGGGGACAAATTCATGGCATGGGGATCAATTTTATGTAAATAATCTAACTCCTTACAATGGGGTAGAGGAACAAAACAAAGTTGTCTTTTATCCCCTCTTCTTTAACTGCAATCAAACCTTTAGCAATTAGAATCAGAGTAAATCCAGATGTCATAGGTTATCATATAGGCCGTAGATAGATTTGAGTGAACTTACAGAATAGCCCTAGCTAGCAATGAGATAATTGCTTGTGGAATTCTCTCTTTTCCAAAAGCTTCAGGTCTGATTGCAAATCTGTATAAAATGGAAGTTCTCTCTAAAAACATTCTATCCAGAGACCAAGTCACAACGCAGCACATCTCTGGGTTTAGAAGTATGCCCCCTTTCTGCACTAGGTCTTACTCTTGATCGTATCCTGGAATGGGAGCCTGCCATCTGCATGCTGGTGCAGACCATGGCAGGCCCCACATGGTCTTCACCTGCACATGGATGGCAGACCCCTATTCTAGGATATAATCCAGAATAAGAGCCAGTGTAGAAAGGGCCACAAAGGACAAACTGAGATACCTTGGAATAACTTTATCCAAAAATCTAAATAAATTAGTCCTTTGTAATTGTCACCCACTCTGGAAAAAGTGTAATAGTAATAAAAAGAAACAAATGGCAGGCCAAAACCCTTTCTATTCTATTATGCTAGGGGGAAAAACTCTCTATTATGCTACATTAGGAAAGATTGCAGCTATCAACATAAAACATAGAAGCTTTCTGTGGTATATTGATTTATTTTGTCCTTTCTGCAGACATAGTAAATAGATTGCAGCTGTTCAAATGACATTTCTACCTAAAATATTATTTTTCTTTCAAATCCTCCTAGTCACTCTGTTGACTTGCATGGTTTGGAACTAGCAAAAATTATTGATCATTTTCATTTCCCAGGCAAAGAGGTTCTGCACACCTTTGCAAATTAACCCAATTTGGAGAGTTGAGGCCTTTTGAATATTTCTGACTATGATATGTTTCAAATTTGTCAAATGCTGAAATATGTAGATAGAAACTGTTAAACTGTTAAAAAGCTAAAAAATGGAGATAGAAACTGAGATGTTTTATATTCCATAATATAGGCATATTCTACTTTGTATGAACCCAAGACCAAGTGAAGAGAAATTGAAAATCCATTTGGCGTAAATGGAGAAAGCCACTGATACTTTACTACTCCCCTTTGGCATGGTCGGTATGAGTGTGTTATTCTACACCATGTTGGTTTGATCTTGGGCTGGATCAATCCATCTTCAGGCCCTGGCTGCTCATGCTCAATAGACTACCCCAGGGGCTTGCCATTATCTGCACATAAGAACTGAGTCAGGACACCAGCTTCAAAGTGGTCTCCCATGTTCTCACTGGGACCCCACTCTTGATGACATATGAACATGGAGTTCTACTGGGATTCATGGACTTTGAGTCCTTTGGTAGCAGTAACATCATTTTCACATCTTCTAACTGAAGCTCTCAAAGATGAATCAAGGTGGAATTCATGTGCTAAAGGACTGCTATTAAGCTAATGGATTTCCAGGACCCCTGTGCGAATGGCAATCTCTTCCTGGCTCATTTTATAACACATGGCTGCCCTGACTCTCAATACACTCATATTAAAAAGAAACATAAAATCAGCAGCTCTTAGACCAATGACTTCATCTGAAAATCAGTTCATTAAGCGACAGAATCTTGGGCCCGGCTCTGCTTCAAAAATCTATAATCTCATAAGTGAACACACGTCGAGCTCTTTATTTGAAGTCAAAAAGTCATGGGAAACTGACCTGCAAATCAAACGAGCAGCAGAAGAATGAAATCATTTTTTCTAAAAAAGTAACCCTAAGCCAGGACAGATGACTTAAAATGTGTGGTAGAGGACTTCAAGGAAAACAGCTCATTTTGCCAGCTCAGGGTCTTCTCCTTGTTGTAGTACCGGTGGCTGGTACTACATCTCTGGAGGAATGGTTCACAGGTACAAATCTTTTGCCTCAAAAACCACTGATATCTCTCACTAAACCACTGACTTCACACCAGAGCTGTTTTCATCGTCTTTGCACTGGCAAAATAAATCAATATACCACAGAAAACTTCTACAGTTTATTTAACAATTGCCCACAACTGGAAATAAATTAAAAGGCTCAGCATTGGTGTCTGGTATAACTGAGTGTTGGAAATCACAGCAGACAAAGTCATCAGTTTTCATATAGAAAGCACGAAGCTCTGAATCTTTTCAAACAATATGAGAACTTCTCCTGGACAAAATCTCTTGGCTGTCAGAGTCTGTAGCAAACTCCAGATGGTACCTGAATAAACTGTTATTTAGCGATATACCAGAATAAAGCACGTCTGGAATAATTGCTTGACGTCCAGAAGTGAGGACAACAGCCTTGAGACAAGTGCAGCTACTTGTGTGAACACTTGCTCCCATGATGGTCTGACACTTACATCAAGGCTGTGGTCACACCTGAGATTTAATCCAGGTTCAGTCCAACTTTAGAGCAATAGAACACATCAGCAAAGTGACCAGTATGTTTCTTTCCACATTATCTATCTCGAAGGACAATTTTCTGAGTTATTTAACACTGAA
The DNA here is from genome assembly GCA_023333525.1 of Aspidoscelis tigris stejnegeri. Taxonomy (NCBI): domain Eukaryota; kingdom Metazoa; phylum Chordata; class Lepidosauria; order Squamata; family Teiidae; genus Aspidoscelis; species Aspidoscelis tigris. The sequence goes on from JALMGA010000001.1 coordinate 103,492,009, forward strand.
AGGAAACAGCTTGTCACTTTGCTGATGTATTCTTTCATGTTGAAAGTGGCTTGAAGCTGGCTTAAACCTCAAGTGTGACCACAGCCCATGTAGAATACTTGGAAGTGTGCAATTACAGCCCTGTGTTTGTGCGTAGCTGCTATTTTAGGGCTGGTTGGCTATGCACATGCACAATGGCCATTCATAACATCACGGATTGTGTGATCAGGCATCCAGAGACCATCTAAGTTCTTTCATTGTATCTGTAAAAGCCAGGTGGAGAATTAATTTTCCTGCAATAATGTTATTGCAGGATATCACCCCTAAAATCTTGGGGCTATGTTTGGATTGCCATGGAGTTTTACTCTGGATGTATTTCCTTTAATGTATATACTGATGCTCTGGGGTGACAATAGCAATAACATTAATGAACATTCAGGAATTACATCCCAATGCCCTATACTCTTCTAAGCAAAATAATATTTGAGGATCTACTATATCTTCTCTATTTGTGTCCATACATACATCTTGAACATCTATCCCTTGAATGTCTTTCACTATATTTATGCATTATGCATTATAGCATTAGTGATGTAATTAATTCATAACATATATGCTAAATACTGTTTTTAATATAAGGCCTTCTCAGTGGTAGCCCCTGCACTATGGAACAATTTACCCCAGAGGTGTGCCAGGCATCTTCTTTGTATTCCTTTAGAAGGTTTGCAAAGACATATCTATGCTGCATTCAAATGGGGTAAATATAGCAGCAGTACAGCACTTCTATGGTGAGGTCACCTCATGTATTGTGGGCCACCCCATCAAAGTTACAGTGTTTTGCCCCTAAAAAGAGCTTATAGCTGTCCATGGAAAAAACAGCAGTTGCCATGGGTTTTCCAGCTGTAGTGCTTTTTAGGGAACCACCTACCTTTCTGGATGGAGCAGCAATCAGAGCTCCATCTAGCTTGCCTGTATACAGGCCGAAACAGCTGACTACGTGTCCACAGAGGAGGTGATGTGCCTGTCCTGGAATTTGATGGTAGCTGAATTCCCTGGATTGTGTAACACCAAAATGTGCAAAGGTTATATGCAGGAAGCAGTAATATAGCAGGGGAGCAAGACCCTACATTATTCCTTCCTTGTGTGAAATCAGCTCCCATTTGCAGGCAGCCTGACGTACCCTGGCCTTTAGTTGAGGGAACGACTTCCCCTCCCCTCTCTTTCAGGCACTGCTGTGGCTTCTAGAGGGTTCTTCTAATATGTTTTCATTGTTGTAACCCATCCCAAGGCCTTGGGGTATAGAGTGGGATAAAAATCCAAATAAATAAATACATTTAAAATGGTTCTTCTTTTTGTTGTTGTTGAGATAAATAAGATAATCTAAGACTGGATGAAACCTAGCAGGTTTTGTTGTTTTCCCAGGGGCTGCAATTACTGAAAATGGCAGTAATGTAGAGGAGGAGAGGCAAAACAAAAGGATAAACATGACCAAACCATATGCCCACCATCTAACATTTCTGTAATATTATAATTAAAAAAAATTGATCTGAGTAAGAGTCAAGGAAGAGATAAGATCAGTATGGCGGGACAGTCATTACATTAAGCAATACTTAGCCAATGAGCGGCAATCACAGTTTATCCATTGGCTTAAATCAAAGTGGAGGATAGAATTAATTTTGCTAGTATAAAAAGAGAGTGGAGGATTTCTTTCTCTATAGCACTGGCAATCTACGGATAAGTCTATAGCTCTCTTTCAGACCTGTGCAACTGAGCTCGCCTGGAAAAAAAGAAGGGTAACTTGTTAAAATTGTATAGAAATCCTTATTTCAAATGTCACAGAATCTCTTTTATTTAATTAGATCTGTACCTTTCTACCTTTGGGTGGGGCTGTAAAATGGGACCTAAGAATCACCAAATTTATTGTTATCTACTTGTAATGATTATTCTGTAAGATGCGTTATGGTTATTTGATGAAGATGCAGCTCTGCATTTGCCATCATCTCTGCCTAATTACATTAATTACATTAAGTCCAATACCTTTTTGCAACCATTATATTTTTGTAAAATGCAGTGCGGTAACAAAACACCTTTATGATGACCACACTTGGGTTGTTTTTTAAAAAAGTATTGTTATGAGGATGGATGGATGCTGTGCTGTTCCAGGTTTTGCTCTTGAAATTAAACCCAAAGCATGCTTTTTTCTTATTTGGAACCTCATATACAACCTATGGTCATACGTGTGAGTAAAGGTGAGTGTGCACAGTCATTTAATGCTCAAATGGGTTTGGATCCAAAGAGTTCTTTCTTCAGACCATTTTTCTTTTTTTGCTTTTGAAATTACAGGGGTTCTTTGGATCTAGACAATAAAACCATCAGAAATGTTCTGCCATTAACTTTGACTCAAAACTGGCTAATAACTCCATCAACTTTTAATATTTTTTGAACACTTCATGCATTGTATTTGATATTTGAACAAGTGAAGTACTACAATAATGCACTTCCATATGATCTGTGAACTGTCTCTTCTTAAAAAGCATTTATTGTTAAGGAAAAGAATGCAAACAAAATGCTTTTCAAAATACAGATCTCTCTTAATTTATGTGCCCCAAACAAAGAAGGCAGAAAATTATATAAACAGCAATTGTTCCAATAGCATCACGCTTATGCAGGTATCATCACGATCAAGGTTTGCACTCAGCATGCAATCCCATTTAGTAGAATGCAGTTATAATAATAATCCTATACATAGGCAGGTGATGAACCATTTAGATCTGTTTTTTTTTAAAGACAATTGAAAGGCAGGCAAGTATTTGAATCTTCTTTTCTTTACGCCTTTACTTCTTCACATTGCTTAGGACAGGCTGTGGTCACACCTTCAGTTTAAACCTCCTTCAGTCCGTCTTCAGGTCTGACTGCTCATACCTTTTAATTCCTATCCTTATCCAAATGGAGGTTGGAAAGTCCACAAATAAAATGGATAGAAATGAAATGTAAGCAATCAGACCTGAAGATGGACTGAAGAAGGTTTAAAGTGACAGTGTGACCATTGGAAAAGAGAATGTTTGCATTGGAGGATGCTACTCATAACTGGAATAGGGCAAGACAAATATTTTCCAGCTTAGATTAAATTGTGCATTCTAAGATATAGCCTTTATGATTAATATTGCTTGGAGACGGGGGGGGGGGGGTTGTAATAAAAAAGGCAAATTTTTCCTGTTGGTGTTTGAATAGGAAACCACATCTAAACACTACAAATATCTTTTTGAGTTCTATCCCTGAAGCAATATGGAATAGATATTTAAAAATAAAATAAGTGATGTTCATAACTGATGCTTGGAAATGCACAAATCATACTGGAAATTTAATCAGGAAATAGGGATGGCTGCATGTACATTTTTTCAGCATGCATTATGTGGCAAAGTTGAGCATGGAGCTATAACAGGTGAAATGTTGCTCATGTATTTCCTTTTTACTTTCCACTCCTTTGCTGAAGACTGTACTATACCTAATAAAGTCCTAGGATGCGGCAGCAGTATTGTCATGGAAGCTGACTGTGTCAACAGAAAGCACTGATTTAGCTGTTCTCATACCAGGTGGCTGCTCTCAAGTCACTTTTATATCAGTTATTTACAATGATTATTTACAGTGCGTGGCAATAAGGCAGAAATAATGATATCCGGCTCGAATAGTGTCATCAATGGAATTAGAGGCAAGTCTGCTCGGAAATAAATCAGATTAACTATATCTTACTCCAATGTATGTTGGTAACAGGAGTGCAACTCTAGTGTTTTGCTGCCAGGAGAAACCAACATAATTGTGTGAGACAATGGGTATTTTTCCACTGCAGCCCTTAGATCTGGATCTAAGAAGATCCGGATCTAAGGAATGGGTACATTTCTTAATCCGGATCTAGTAGATCTGGATTAAGAGAAGCACCCAATGTGTTTCCACAGGAGGTGTAGCACCCATTAGGAATGGGTGCTAACACCCCTGCTGTGGAAACAGCTTTGCACCCATCTGGGGAATCCGGATCGACCCACAAGGGGTCGGTCCATTACCCCAGGTGTTTTGGGGGGCAAGGGGGGGCAGTCTTCAAAGCAACTTTGAAGTGATTTCGAAGTGACTTCGAAGCTGACTTCGAAGTCACTTCGAAGTGAATGTGAAGTTAACTTCGAAGTGACTTCGAAGCCAATGTTGGGGGGGGGCAAAGGTGCATCCCCTCCCCCTAGCCTCCTTTGGACCCAGGCTCCCTTTAATCCGGATTTTCTGGCAGAAGACCCCATTGTAGATAGAAAATCCGGATTAAAGGCCTAAAAGATTCAGATTTCCCCCACGGCAGTGGAAACAATCGGGTTCAAAATGGGTGCCGTAGTGGAAATGGGATCATCCAGCTCACAGCCAAAAGGTACAAAAATGGGTGCAAAAATGGGTACAACTGACAGTGGAAAAACACCCAATGAGGTGTTTTGGCTTACCTTAAATTTATCTTACCATCTAGTATTAACATGGGGAGATTGGGGTCATCCAGATGTTAGACTCCCACTCCCCTTACCTCCAACCAGCAGGATCCATGGCTACTGATGATGCGGACTAGGGCCCAGACACATCTGGGAGACCTCAGATTCTCTACGCTGTTCTGCATTGCATCAAAGTCATTACACATTTGTCGCTGCTTGGAAAGTTAAAAGAACATTGCAACTCTGCAGCTAAAGATGGTGCAGCCTTCAGAGGCCAGAACTGACATAGCCGAGGGTCTGGATGACATCTGCAGGCAGAACCAAACAAGAGTGCTGTAGGGCTGTGTCTTAAGAAGATCACCAGCAGTGGTGTGCTATGCGCACGTCTGCTGCAACTCCTGCTTGTACAAAATCTGTCCAATGCTGTTCTTGGAAGTGGACTGTGGTCTGTGTTCCCTGATATAGGCCCCTGAAGCCACTTTGAAAAGTGTGACAGAGGTGAGTCACCCAAGTGGTGGTGACAGTGCATTACAGCACTGCAAGATGAAGCACTTTCTCCTGCTCTACTTGGGCTTATGGTAGACCGTGCACTGTTCTAGCATACCCATGATGCTACAAGTGGGAGATGGCACATCCATGGTGCTATGGTAGTGCTGGGGAAACATTGTTTACGCCATTCGTTGTCTCCAGATCATTTTAAAATTTGGTCAGCAGAAGATCTGTGCATTCATCCTTGCTTCAGATACTCCTAACAAATTCCTGGAAAAACTGGTGGCACCATAGCCAGAATATGTTCATTTTTATGTTTGGTTTGAATGTTGTTCCCCGTCCCCCAAGATCTTCAGGTATACAGTGGGATAAAAACTGAAGGACTGTGTGCCATTAAAGCTGTATTTCTGAACCATGTACCTTAAGATCAGTTGCACATAACCTGCTCAGGAGTGGGTGAGCAAAACTCCCAAACAAACCTCATATGTTTTCTCTCTCTTTTTTTTAATCAGGAGGGACATGGATTGTTATGGAAAATATGCAGCCGTCACTTTTGCCATATTGTCTATTTCTTTGAATATTCTATATTCACTGCCAGATGGGGAATTTATGATGCGGGGTAAGATACATTTGTTAATATTTTAAATATCTGAGGATTTAATATGTGGAGAAAAAAAGGAAGAGAGGAAGGAACCATGTGTGTCACAATCATAGGTGTCATTCCCTGCCCTAGAGAACTGTTGTTGTTTTTAAAGGATGGTTAGCATAATTTTTCATCTATTGCAGAAATTACAGATTATTTTATTGTAACAGCAGCATTTCATGTGGAGTTCACAGTGGCAGCCTTCAGACTGCGAGAGGGAGGTGGGAGAGGGAAGGCTAGAGGGCAGTTTCAGGCTCACATTCAGGTAATAATTCTTGGATGGAAAGATGTGGATTCATGGGCATTGGAAAAATGGTACCATTATGTGGTGGAACAGGTGAAATTTGATTTTCTCCTGGAACACAGGAGTGATCTACATGGGAAATTTATGGAGTGATGATGTATTAAAAATTGGGAAAGGATAGTGATAAGGGATGTACACAAATATTCGTAACATTTGTTATTAATACGAATTTGGACATTGGTACATGGATCGAATGTTAAGACGTTCGTACATTAACATTCATGCGAATACGAATGTTTCAAACATTCATACGGATAGTTCAGACATTTGTACAAATAGTTCAGACATTCGTTAAACTGGGGAGATGGGAAAGCGGCTGCGCCAGTCATATCTGCAATGGATCCAGATTGCATTCTACATGGATTGAGAGTGGATTAAAAGTAGGTTCAGGTTGGATTTGACGTTTTCAGAGCACATATGTTATGGGATACATATATCGGACACATATGTATTTGTGAGGATATGTATTAATTCGTATTGGATACGTATTTGTTCGTATCAGATACGTATTAGATATTCATACAAATTTGTACGAATACATTTGTATTGAATAGAATCCTACTACACTTGAAGGAGATACTATTCGTACAAGTGCAGATTTTCTAACATTCAATTTGTTACAAATCAAAGGCCAACAAACCCATTTGTACACATCCCTAATAGTGATATATACTGGGCAAGAGCGAGCGAGCAATGAGCTGCAATAGTATGGGTGCTTCCAGACATCGTGTTAAAGATGTCCAATTTACCTTTTCTTCAAAGTCAAGTCCTTCCAGAGGGAAAGCAGTTCACCCGCATGTACTCTAATAATGCTTTCCAGCAGTGAGAGTTCTTCCATTCATGTGCTCAGCCCCTCCCTGTCTGATACATCTGCTGCTTCTCAGGTGAAGGTGAACTCTCCTGAATTCCCAATCAGTTTTCCTAAACACCTGGCAAAATGCAGAGGAACAGAATACTCTGCGATGAATGTCCTTCTAAGTGCTATTTTATGTGCAGGTACTGCAGAGAATTTTAAATCCTGTCAGGTAAGTTGAAAGCTGCTGGACATTTCCTGTGAATTTTTTAATTCTGTCCGGACACAGTCTATGTGAACATGTTGACCTAAGAGAGTCAGGAGTTTATAAGTCAACTCATCACCCCGGGGAGGGGGAGGAGAGGGGAAAGTGATCTAAATGAATTCACTTTATGTATTTCAATTCTGAATGTATTATCAGTTTTAAAAATAGACCATTTTTACTGCTGCACCTGCCGAAGGGGCCTGAGGGAGTATGGAGGGACCTGAGTACTACTCAAGGGTGAAAACTCTCAGTGCACAAAGAACAACTCTCAGGCAACTGCTGGGCACACAGAACTGGACCCTTACTGTGGAATAATATTGCAGGTAGAGAGGTGCATGAATGTTTTTTTGATATTCTATTTGAATCAAATCGAATGCCCCAAAAGCCAATTCGATTCAATCCTTTTAGATTCGAATTTAACAAGACTCAATTCAAATTCACTAAACTTGAATCTATTCATTTGAATTTTTTATTCGAATTTTTATTCGAATGTCGACAACTTTTGTATGTGCATGAACGGATCTTCCCCACATCTGCATGCATCCATACATGTCTGTGTGCATCCTGTAGTTATCCCGTATGCAACCAGTTTTCATCCCGTACTGATATGTACAAGTGTGTATGGATGTGGGAAAGATTCGGATCTTCAAATATGCATCATGTACGAACCTGTACAGGTGCAAACATCTGGATAATTTGAACAAATAGATTTGAAATTCAATATTTGATTCAAATGTTTACATTCAAATTTTGTGACATTCAGTTTGAGTTTGAATGTCAAAATCTGGCACATTCAATCAGATTTCAAATGGCTACAAATATTCATGCACAACCCTAGTTACAGGTGCTGAATAATCTGTAATGATATCAGCCAAAGCATTTGAGAGTAATGTTTTATACATTTTCTTCTTTTTGGCCAGCAGAGGGAGTACTTACATCAACAAATTGTTAACTAGAATTTTAAGTCAAATGATTCTGCTGCTGCTGTGCTGTTATTGCTATTGGGTACCATAGAGTTGGTTTCTGTACCTGTTTGACTACCAAGCTACCTCCATGGTGCTTCTGTTCATTTTTCTTGACAAAGATTAAGGCTACATAGTAAAAGCCCTTAGGGCAGCTAGTACCTGTAGGGTGTAATGGAAACTGAAGTAATGGATATGCAGCCACCATGTTATTTGCCATTGCCTTCTTTTGGGGAGAGGCTGTGATCTGAACCTGTTACAGTTTGCTCCACCAACGCTCCACAGTGGGAGTAACAATGCCTAAAGTCATGGGGAGAGAGAGACTGTTCACTGGAAGGACGGATACTGATGCCAAAGCTCAAATACTGTGGCCACATAATGAGAAGACAGGACTTGTTGGGAAAGACCCTGATGCTGGAAAATGTTGAAGGCAAAAGGAGAAGGGGACAGCAGAATATGAATTTGACAGATAGTGTCATGGAAGCAAACCCCAAGAGACTGCAGAGGACAATAATATTAGCAACATAAATTCGATGCCTCTCTCTTCTTAGGCTAATTAGTACTAAGTACTAATTAGTACTTTAAAATCCTGTATTTAATTTAAATAAAGAAAGGTAAGTGCTTACTAATGTAGGAATTGACATCAAAAGTTGGTTGATTACATTCATTTTTAATTATTGTACTAATGTGTCAGTTAAGGCACAGATCCAACAATATCCCTAAACATGTCCTAAAATTTGTTCAGCACTTGTAGGAGTCATAGATTTAGTGAAGCCAAGTACGTGTGGGTGAATTTTAACCCTTCCATCACCACTCATTGAAACAATACTTGTCCCCGCAAAAATTTATTGGCAGTTCTCACTTGAATTCCAAATAATTAACAAATAAATCACATTAAGTACATCAGAATACCTGTAATAGCCTCTTTATCTGTATTTAGGGTTTTTTCCCCACTTACCTCCCTTAATCCGGATCTAGGATGATCCGCATCTAAGAAATTGGTCCTTCAACAAATCCAGATTTAGAAGATCTGGATCCTGGCAAGTACCCTGTGTGTCTCCACAGGCAGTGTAGCACCCGATAGCAATGAGCGCTAGGCATGCTTGCAGTGGGAACACCGGAGCACTCATGTGGAGCGCCTGATTGTCCCGAAGAGGAAGATGCGAAGGTGGTGTGGAGTGATTGGCTGCCATGTATGTCAGTCAAACAACATTTCTGGAGGGCGACAGGCACTGGGGGGGGGGAATCTCTGGAGCTGCTACGGAGATTCTTCAGAGTCTGGGGAAGCCACTCCAGAGAATCTCTGCAGCCTGGCCTAAGCTCCACAATACAGTCTGTGCTGATCCCCGGAGCCGTCTCCAGAGCCATCTCCGGAGAACAACCACCTACTTTGAAGCATTGGGTTTTGGGGCACCTGCACCCCGACAAGGGTGCCCCCCCAGAGCCCCCCCTGGACCCCACTGACCCAATTATGGTGCGAACGCACACCGTCTAATCTGGTATTCAAGGGTGAATATTGGATTGAAGACCACTTTAATGGGGTCCATGGGAAGATCGGATTTCAGGGCCTGAAGGACCCATTCAATCTGGATTTCCCTTGAACAGGTGTGAACACACTAGGTCCTAATGGGGTCTGAAGTGGGGACGGGGTCTTCCTGATCGGTACCAAACCAGTGCCTAATGAGTCTTTAATGGGTACTTAGTGCTGGTAGAAAAACACCCCTAGTTTGTTGGCAACTAACATTTTTTGCACTTCCCATATTAGTCACTGTGGAAGATGCTCTGGCACACAGTGCACCTGCGTTGCACACAGCCATTTATTTCCTAGAAAAGGCTCCACATGTACCCGAGCATCTCCTGCACATATAGTACAGGCCTGCATGCTGCATCTCCACGTCTTCTGCTTGCATGCTGTGTTTCCAGGTTGACTCAGCAATGATGCTGTGCATCCACCATTGCCGGGGTTTCAATTCACATTTAGCCAGAACTTAGTAAAGCCCAGGATAAGTTACAAATTCTTTAGGTGGCCTTATGTGTGGACACCTAAAGCATTCCAGGACTTCCCATCTCAGTGGTGGGAGGTGAGGTGTGAATTTGCCCTAAGGCAGTTTCTACACTTAGCTCCCTTGGAGTAGTTTAACTAGCCTGCTACAGCCTGTCCTGATCCAAGCCCAGCAGGTACTGTTTACATTGTGAGGGCTGGAACACTGTTGTCCTGCCCTAATACTGGTAGCAATGCAGATGTGCCTTCCTTGTCCCTCTCTAGGCATAGCACACTTCTGCAATTGGCACTCACCCTTCCCTGAACTAGGTCCATGTCCTCTCTGCTTCAACATAATGTCTGGTTTGAGATGCTGGGGCTGAACTACCTCTGTGCTGGCATTTCAAAGATGATCATTGAAGGTTGCCTAAGGAACAATGGAAAACATCGCACCCCATCACTGGAGGTTCTGCAAGCTTTGAAAATGGGGCTGAGGTATTTCCTTATTTCAAACCAGGTGCAGAAGTGCCGATGCTTGCACTGGAATAGGCTGCATTTGTACACTTGCAGACCGTTTCAAACCAGGGGAGGGAACTCAGAATGGTTCTGGATCAGAATGGCATTTGTCCCATGGGGGAGAAGTGCAGTTCTGAGCAGCTTATTCAAGGCGAGTTTGTAATGGTCCTATGTCAAATGGATTTCTTCTCCTTCCCCGAGACCAGAATGAGTGCAATGCATACAATATGATGGATTAAAGGTGTCTATTTTTGTATCCAGGTTGCCCTGAATGTAAATTAAGTCTGAACACACACATGACAAGCCTTTTCAACGGCCGGCCTGTTTATCAGTGTGTAGGATGTTGTTTCTCACGAGCTTATCCCACTCCTATGAGGTCAAAGAAGACAATGCCTGTCCCAAAAAATATTACATCAGAAGCAACATGCTGTGTAGCAAGATCCTTCAAAGAGGTATCGGGGTTATGCCTGGGCAACGTAGATTAATTTTGCAAGGTGTTTTTGTACTTTTTCTCCTCAGCTTGGATTTATAAGTCACAGAAATGCATGAGAGGTTTGTTAGTGACATGCTTCCCCACACTCAGGATTACACTGTTTGTGTAAAAAGATTACAGTTGTTCACGAGTGTGGTGCCTAAAGTTCCAGTGTTTTCTCTAATTCAGTGTCTGCGGCAAAATGCCACTAAAGTAGTTGGTATGTGTGGCACATCCTCAGAATTCCATAGACAGGACCTAAAAGACTGGTGATGTCTGATCTTGGTAATAATTTCAAGAGTTGCCATAGCTGGAAATTAAAAAGTGAGGTTGGAAGCTGTAAGCTTAATGTAGCTTGATAATTCCACTATTTGCAATGAACTTAAGGTCATGGTCCCACACAGTAAATAATCATAGATTTATTTATTTTGCAAAGTTGTAATGGAACTGTACTTTTGGGAGTGTTCTATTTCCTCTTACCAAATTGTGAATGTTGTACTGGGGAGGCTGAGAACGTCACTGTTGGGGAGGGGTAGGGACAAAGGAGCAGGCAGGGCAGAAGCTTGATCTGTCTCTTCTTTCCAATCCCTTCAAGGAGGAGCAATGTATCCTCCATTTCCTCTCTCTATCCTCCCTGTAAGAAGGAAAACAATTGTTAATAGGGGAGTTTTATGTGAAAGCAGAAATCCACTTCAGCGGCTTTAGGGCAAGCAGCACAGACAGCCTATTATTTCTCTTCAGGAACAGCTGGTGGTGGGAGTACAACTATTATAATAAAGAAGAAGTTGAGACTCTTCCTTCCCCCTCCCTTTGTGTTTCACACATGCATGCAGTAACTTTCAACTGGATGAAAGAAAGAGGGAGACAGAAAGAGTTTTGTGCTCTAAGGCAAGAAAATTAGGTTGGGTCCCCCCTCCCTGTTTTTCACTCAGGAGGGAGAAGAGAGAAATGCCACAGGAACGGCTTCTCTGTTGAAACACAGTATATACCTTGTAGCTGATCTTATTGTAAGATGGGTCATTTCTTAACTGTGGGTTGAAAGTTATGTTTGTGTGTATGTGTGCATGAGGCAGGCCTGGGGATGCCACCATGGCTTCCTGTTCCCCCTCGGTGCACCCCGTTATCTTTGGGGAGGCTGTGGTGGCACCCCTGAGCCTATTTTGGCGCTCTTCTGAGGCAAAAAAAAGCACCTCTGGGGTTTGTGTGACATGGTGGAAGCTGTGCGCACAAACCCGGAAGCGCTTAGGGAAAAGGCATGCAGTGGAAGTGGGACCAAGGTAAGTGGGGCAATGAGAAGCTATGTGGAGGGGAATGGGAGGCCATGGGGAGGGACGGGTGGCCATGGGGGCATCCAGTCTTCACCAAAGCTTCGATGAATACCGGATAATCTGATTTGTGGATGAATAGGGCCTACGAATGTCGTGTCATCCATGAATGTCATAATTTGTATGCATTCGTATGAATTCTGAATAGCACAAATATTCATGCACATCCCTATCCAGTGGAATAACATCTGCAAGGGTCTGCTAAATGGGCACAGTCTCTGTTATAATGAAAAGGAGGTGAGACTGGACTTTAGCAAAATTCAGCCATTTGAGTTTCCTGCCCCAGTCATGTCACAGATTGAAAGATGGACTGATGGCCAATTGCTGACTGGATGGGGAGGGGTTTGCGGAGGGGAGGAGAGAATGACTGTTCGAAGAAGGAAGAGTGGGAACGAGCAAGGCCATTTTAAACTGTGGGGAACTTTAGGGAAATCATTTTCAGTGCTGATTAAAAAAAATGGATTAAAACTGTGTTAAATTACTGTGTGGGAACTTGCCCTAAGTGTAATTTTGTTGTGTTTTCCTTTTCTCAAGGCATCCTTTCCACGTTATGAAAACACAAAGATAGAGAATCATACAGATTGTCACTGCAGTACCTGCTACTATCATAAATCTTGAGATCTCTGTGACTGGATCACAAATGTCATGAAAGAAGATTTGTTTGGATTTTGCAGCCCAATTGTGCACATTTTCACTTCTGTAACATTCAAAAAAGAAACTGTTAAATAGCATCCTGTGAAAATTCCTTACTCTTTAATTTCCTACTCTACCTATATTTACTTGCATGCATTTTAAGCAAATATAGATTTTTTGCATGGTAAACCAAGCCTTGTTTCTTTTGTAAGTAAACTATGATTTAATGCACAAGTATCTTGCACAAAAACAACAAGGAAGTAACTGGAGACAATTTTTTAAACTCAAAAACTAATTCCAAAGTTACTGAATAATGGGAAAATTTGTTCTGTTCTTTTCCTCCCCTAAAAGGAAGGGAGAATGTAGCTGTTAGATATTTTAGAATGTGAAGTTCCTCTCTGTTGAAGAATCAAATGCCAGATTCCTAACAGTAGGCATTAAAAAATTATTCACATCGCACGAGAAAATATGCCAATTAAAAGAAGGTTTTCAAAATATCAAGTTCCTCAAACGTTATTCCTAGGATTTAACAATATTGAATCATTTCTGTTTTCAATGCACACCCAACCCCTGCATGGATGGCATAGGGCATGCCATTCATGGAAACCTAAGCTACATTAGAACAATTAGATTCTTGAGACAGAAGGGCAAGGTCTATATTTAGGTTTAGGGTTAGTGTTAATATTAGGGCTATGGATAGGGAGAGGGTTAGGGTTAGGGTTGAGTTAGGGTCACAGTTATGATTCATGTTCCCATTTGGGGTATGGGATAGATTTAGATTTTGGGAGAGGGTTAGGGTTAGGGATACAGTTAGGGGTAGTTTAGGTTTAGGTTTTGTCTTTGGGATACTAATATGCTTATGCTTAGGGTTAAGGATAGGAATAAAGTTAGGGTTACGGTTAGAGAAACAGTTAGAGTTACAGTTAGCATTTGTGTTAGCGTTAGGATGAGGGTCAAGGTGCACTTTCCAGCTAGACTTTGGGTTTGGGTTAGGGATAGGGTTAGGGTTAAGGGTAGGGCTATGGCTGAGGTGAGGGTTTGGGTGAGGCTGAGAGTAGGGGTTAGTTTGTGCTTTCGAACAAGAGTGAGAGTTAAAGGTAGGGTTAGGATTAGGGTTAGGGTTAGGGTGGGCTTTCCAGTTTAGGCCTAGAGATAGGGTGAGGGTGTGGATTTGGATTAGACTTGGGTTTATGTTTAGGGCTGAGGTTGGGGTTAGGGTGATGGTTTGGGGGAGAGTACAGGTACAGGTTAAGATTAGAGTTAGGGTGGGCCTTCCATGGAGGGCAAGGGTCAGGGTCAGGGGTAGGGGTAGGCTTGGAGGGATGGCTAGGGTTAGGATTCAGGGGGGTAAGGTTAGGGTTAGGATGGGCTTTCCAGCTTTCACCTGTCATCACAATGCCTGGATGGAAAGCTTTGTGCTCATACCCTGAAGACTGTTGTTTGCTTCAGAACAGTGCGGTAATACACCAGGGGATCCCATCACAGCCTCCGAAGAGGTAAGGGGGCATGGCAAAGTGGAACAGGAGGCCGCGATGGCATCTCTGGGCCCATTTCGGTGCTGCTCAGATGCCAAAACAGCCCTTCTGGGTATGCAAGCACAGTTACCCATCTGAGGATTGCACAAAGGGGATGGGAGCTGCATGTGGAGACCCAGAAAGCCTACTTGGGCCTAGGAGGAGAGGGTGGTGGTTGCAGCAGAATGCCCAGAAATAATGGAGGGATGGGAGGACACAGGACAGGGTCTGGCTTTAATCAAATCTTCAAGGAATGCAAGATCCATCCATTTGGCGGATCTTTTTTATTCATCCACAAATGTTGGGATTTGTATGAATTCATACGAATTCCAAATATGCCAAATATTTGTACACATCCATAACCAAAACCCTGACCTTGATACTATGACAAAGAAAAGCCTAACCCTAGCCCTAGCCCTATCACTAGATAGAAAGCCCACACTAACACTAAGACTACCCCCCCCCAAAAAAAATCACTAAGCTTAACACTAACTCCAGCCCTAGCCCTAACCCTACCTGGAAAGCCAAACTTAGCCCTACCCCTTACCCTTACCAAGCTGAAATCTACCTGGAAAGCCCACTCTAACTTTCACCGCAACCCTTACACTAACCCTAACCCTAATTTGAGCTCGAGCTGGAAAACACACTATCTCAGACCTGAAGCCTTACCTGTACCCTCACCCTAAGCCTAACTAGTAAGCCCACCCTCTCACCCCAAAACTTACACTAATACTCTAACTCTAGCTGGAAAACACACTAATACTAACCCAGACCCAGACCCAATCCCAAGACCTAGCTGTAAACCAAACCGTAACCCTAACCCTAACCTGTCCCTGTCTCTACTCCTAACCATATTCTAGTCAATGGCCTCATCCTGTGCCATTGAGGCCATTGAGGGCATAGCCTCCCAGTAGACTGTTCTATAGTTTGAACAGTCAGTATACTGTTCCATAGTATGAGTCTCACTGAGCTGGTCTAGTGGTCCAGCGTGGACAGCATCACAAGCTACTTTTAAAAGTCTTTTCTGGGGGGTGGGCTATTCTGGCATGACTGGGGCCTTTTTTGGCAGTGCATCAAAATCCATCTTTCAGTTAGGTAATGTGAAAAGAGAACAGCAAATGACTTTGCTGATGTGTTCTTATTCTTGGGGGGGGGGAGACTGAAGGAGGATTAAAAATCAGGCTTAGCTGGGCTTTCAGGTACATACTCTAGAAGGCAGGATCCCAAACATCTTTCATATCAATGGAAGTAAGATCAAGGTGCTTTTAATGCCAGAGAAGTGCAAGGTTATTTACTCTGTCCACCCATGCGTGTTTGAAAGGTGCCATTTACTTCCTCATTCATATAGGTCCAGGTGTTTTATGGTCACTGATACATGGAAATCAAACAAATCCATACCTCTGATTTATCCATTTTGCTGCACTGACTTCTTCCTCATCAGATACAATCATTGGCAGTTTTACACTACCATCTAGTGGCAAAACCAATTATGTATTTTGTTTTATTTTCTAAAATTCGCTAACTATTAAATAAAAAGAACCACACAGAATGAAAATGCGGGTACTCTGATGGCCGCTCATGTCTTATAGAAGTTAGCTTGTGTTTTGTTACCTGAGAGGACACCGAAGCTTATCCTTGAGAAATTCCCATAGAAATGCTCTGGGTCTTTGTTCAAACAGGAATTAACAGGATTTATTTTAAAGGAAAAAAACACATAAACAATTGCCAGTTCTTTTCTCAAAGCAATCAAACAGGTACTTTACATGTCTTTCAGTTTCAAACAAGATGGACCCTGACTGCAAACTCTGAAGCTCCGATTCTCTCTTCTTGCATCGAAAGATGCAGATTCCTTTGTAACTCCCTTTGTTTAATTTGATAGTTTTTGCTATTGCCTTGTTATTGCCTTGGTACTCCCTTGCTATTGCCTTGTTAAAAAATTAAGGATGGCTTAAATGCTATATGTTACTCTGAAAACACAAGCCTTTTCTTTCCCTCTCTCCGTAAACTTTCTGTATAGGGAATTGGAATGTACCAAAAATGTATCCAGCTATGGGGGTGTTCTCACAGCTTCACCCAGCAAGGACTAATACATTTGAAACTACACTGGGTTTTTTTCCTTTTTAGAACTAATGGCTTTAAACAGCAAATTGGTGCAGGGCAGCAGAACCATAACAGGCACTTTGACATTTCTCAAACAGCAGGCAATTTTTTCTGCTACTTATGGCAAAAGATGAAGTTAAGGAAAAATTACATATGATCAGTCTGGTTTACAACATAGTATAAAAATTAGATGAATACAGTGTTAAAAACAGTACAAAACAGCAAGAAGGGTGAAGGTGAAAAAACATTTGCTCCTTTTCACTTACCTGCAATTTAGAAAAAGGGGCCACAAAATCCAGTTCTGTGCCTCATTTGTCCACATGATAGTACAGATCTGTGAGGCCCTGCCCCTTGCTGGTATGCTTCACCTTCTGGACTACTGGAGGGCACACCTAAGTGCACTGCTGAATTGAGTTCCCCAGTGGCTCCAAGACTAGGAACTTTCATTCTTAACCTTTTGGAGTCCCTGGAGCTGGCCCTGAAGCTCATATGGGCTTTAAGGACTAGTATGGACCAGTGCCATTCCATGGTCCGAACAAGTGAGGCTGGCTGATCCTGGGTTTCAGGAGCATGTGTACCTTATGCCAGGATAGTATGCCTACCTCAGTGCCTGGGTTTCATTGCTGGGATCTTCGGTAGCCTGTATAAACTTTGAAGATAGGGTTGTGGAATTTTCCTTGTTTCAGGGCTGGTACAGAATCACTGAAAACTGAACCGAAAGTAGACAACTTGGGATGATTGTAGACCTCTTCAAATAGGTCTTCATCTAATCTGAAATAGGGACCCCTTGGAATGGTTCTGGATTGATATTGCACTAATCCCATGCGGACAAAGGGAGCTGCTTGTTTCAGGATAACAAGTGTGAAGGGGCCCCACCAAGTTCTAACATAGTTCTCTACAATGGAGGAATTAAAATGCTTTATTTACCCTCAGAGCATTTTAGAATTTACAGTATTATTCTGATTTAAACTATTTCTGAAGTGGTTTTCTGGATTGCAATACCTCAGATTTCAGATGGAATCTCAGACTGAGTCTTTCTTTTGAAGTGCTTTGCACAAATGAAACGATCACAGGAGATGCTAGTAACCAGAGTGCTTTTCTGAGAGTCCCTTGTATTCTGAGTACAAAACTAAGATGCAGAATGTGATTCACTCCCACTTTCGCCATTGTATGGCATTTTTAAGAGGCTGCTGCTTGTGACCAGACACCTGCTGTCCATAAACCATTTGTATTTCATGACCCCAAAAAGGTTTGGTTTGCTGGACTCTTGTTGGTCAGAACTAGGGATGTGCATGAATATTCATATTATTCATCATTCGGCTGAATTTAGCTGAATTTGGACATTTGGATCCTAATGGAATGCTGGCACATTAGAAGGCTGACATTTGAATTCGAATTTAATGCTTTGGAACATTCGTACAAAGCTTTGTTAAATTTGTGAACTTGGAGGTGGGAAACATCTGCAATTGATCCAGACTCAATTTGTAGTGGACTGAGAATTAATTCAAAGTGGACTCAGGGTGGATTTGGCTCATTCCGAGCAGGTATATATGGGATACATATGGGATTTGTATCTAACATTCATATAGAATTCATATGGAATATTCTTATAAAATCAAATCCTATCACATTTGAAGGGGATCTATTTGAACAAATACACATTTTCTTGAAACAAAACATTCATGCATATCCCTAGTTAGACCACATATCAGGCTCTGGCTAAGATTTGATCTTACCTGACTGATTGGGATCATGAAAAAAACCCTCCAACAAAGTGTCAAAAGATGCATTCTTTTATTATATCTACATTTTTCTTCCTTCCAACAATAGCTAATAAGGACCTTTTTACATTTACCATTTTGTGTAAATAAGAAAGTTGATGTGACCCCCTCCCTTTATGATCTTATTCTCCAGGTTGCACAGTATGGACGAACCATGGACCAAGCCTCATATATCCCATCACACCAACCCCTAAATATCCATTGGATTCCTGCATCATAAAAATAAATTACATTTTATTCTATCATTAAACAAGGCTGCATCTAGACATTGCTTACTTATGCCAGTATTTGGATATTCTGGAATAAAGCAACCCCAGAGTGCTTCATTCTGGAATATCCAAATATAGAAGAATAACTACATAATATTTGGATGCACTCCAGTGCTCAAGGGTGAGCTTTTGGAGATACAGGCCACCCATCTTCCTAGTCTTGGAGCAAATTTTCAGGAAATGAAAAGATTGTTATATTTAGTGGTTGGTGGCAGACGTCAGTCTGGTTATGAAAAAAAGGACATAAGCAAGTCATGAGCAAACCTGCTTCAAAAAGAGGAGTTCCAAAAAGAATTTGCGAATCACAGAAGAAGAAGTAGAGCTGGCTTTTCTACCCCGCTTTTCTCACTCAGTTAAGGGGACTCAAAGCGGCTGACAAAGCTTACTATTCTTATCCTCACTACAGACACCCTATGAGGTAGATGGAGCTGTGAGAGCTCAGAAAGAGCGCTGTGACCAGCCCAAGGTCTCCCAATTGGCTTCATGGAGGAGTGCAGAATCAAACCCAATATTCCCAGATAAGAATCCAGTTCCCTAACCACGAGACCGAGCATAAGCCATACAGTTCAACTGACTTCCAGTGAGTTGTTCCTCAAAGCTTGCAATGAGCATGTATGGAAACTCAGAATCCAAAAGGAGATTAAACTTTTGGGGGTTCAGTGTGGCAAGTAAAATAAGCTCAGGTCACAATATGGAAAAAGAGGCTTCCATGCATCTTTAATAGTTGTGCAGGAGAGGCAGTTACAGCAGGCGTTTCTTGTACTACAAGCTATACTTACTGAAGTTCCCTCTTCCATACAGCTGTAAAGGATACCAAATTCCATTCCTCTTTTTCATATGATAACTCTAAGGATGTTGGTTAAATGGTGGCTAAACAAGGACCTTTCTATTGAAGACCATGGTAGTCTGCATGGCTGAGTACTGAAGATTGGAATATAGTCCCTTTCTGCACTTACCTGGCTAAGATCTGGAGTACCAGGTTGCTACTTCAAAGCCCCCCCTGGTGTGCCATCTGCACACACCCCTTCTTCCAGAACAAGGCCTTAGTTAGTCTGTCTGGTGGACCTGATTATATGCCTTTTAATCCAGATCCTGCTCCATCTGCACTAGAGCAGGTGGATGGGGGGTTTCCTTGATTTGCCTCAACATGTTCATGGGAAGCCCAAAATCCGGATTAAGAGGCACTGTATTCTGGATTAAAGGGAAGTGCACAAGGGATTCTTTGAAGGCCTCCAAGTCCTTCTGTGGAGGTGTGTCTCACTTTTGCTCAACAGAGAACATTTATTTTTTCTTTGTCCCCATTTTCTAGTTTGAGGTCTCAGGGTATAATTCAGGGCATTTTCTTTTTGCTATGGGCACACATGATTACCTTGGCAACTGCTGTTGTGAATTGTGACCATTCATGTGAGATTGGTCATCCAGTCCTTCATCGCTACGAATTACAAGAAGCAGATACAGATTCTGTCTTGCATTATTGTCAACAAAGCATTTTAATTGTCTGGATTCTGAATATTATCTGGCACTGCCCTTGTTTGCTTTGATCAACTGAATACAGCTTGTGTTGATTCAAAACACATTTCAGCATCATCAATAAGCCTGAACAAACAGAGGGTGCTGTTTATAGTAACCTAATGGTTCTTTTCAAGGCAGAATCAATGGAAACATAGTGTTTCTAGGCTAGTTTGCTCTTTCTGGATGATTTCACTATATATTCATCATTATTTTAAAAAACCTTAACATTAGACTCCATGTAAATGAGGCCAGAAGCTTGACTGCCATTATATAGATGTCTAGACTTGTAAAAAAAAAACCCAGTAATTTTAAAAATGTACCATTCTGATGTTTTTTGGTGATTTCATTTCATTTTTTAATGCCAGCCCTTCTGCTTTCTGCTGCGACTGCTGCTTCCTCTTCAATTTATTACCTTTTAAGCACTTTATTAAGCATGCAGTAGACATGTTAGCCCAGCAGAGGGCAGAATAGCAGTTAATATGGATCTTTGTGCTTGTGACTATTTCTCTCCCTGAGAAAGCAGTACAGCTTTCAGGCCAAATCCGGGGAGTTCCTTTCCATGCCATTTTCAGTCCTGCTCCAAATTAACAGGGGAGTTGCCAGCTGGCTATGGGAGAGTCAGCAAATGAAGTTTTTAACAGAGGATTGATCAGAAATACCAGCAGCTGTAGCTCAGTGATAATGCAAGCAAATTGGAAAGCAGAAGGCTGAAGGTTCAATGCCCGCCTCTCCCCAGAATTAGGCAATGGAAAACCACTTCGGTATCTCTGTTAAGAAACTTGCATAGTGGGGCCCATGAAGGTATCCATACGATCAGCCTGAGGTTGGCCTTGATTCAGTGGTACCTAGCAACAATGAACAGCTGATGTTTGCATAAACCAATAAAAGCACTGTCTAAACTAACACAGATTAAATGTAGAAAAATATTGCCAGAGGCAAAGCATGGCTGGGCTCCTTCACGTTTAACACTTAGATAAAAGGGGAGAAATAAGGGCTGTTCGTCATGCCAGGTGTAACTATTAAATGTTATGCCTTTGCTAGAGATTTAAGGATTCCTCCTGAATATGCATCTGGTCACCACACAAACAGGCCATGATCACACCTTCACTTTAAACCTCCTTCAGTCCATCTTCAGGTCTGACTGTTCACACCTTATGGAAAGTCCACAAATAAAATGGATAGAAATGAAAAGCTGTGAGCAGTTAGACCTGAAGATGGTCTGAAGGAGGTTTAAAGTGAAGGGATGACCATGACTTCAGAGGCTTCCCACAAAACATTATTTATTTATACAATATATCTTTTTTATTCCACCCGTAAACCTATAGAAGGCTAAAACAGTATTATACCAATCTTGGCTCTCCAGTTTTTACGGTCTAAAAACTCAAGGTACAAGGGGGAATGAAGAGGGGAAATTTTGTGACAGGGTTGGAAGGAAAGACCTTTGGGGTATTCAGTCCTAGAAAGGATTCCCAGAAGAATACAGTTGGGGGGAGTTTCCCTAAGATTGCCAAATTGCCTCTTGAAGACTGAGGCCTGTGAAGGAAAAGAAGAGACCAATCCATTAATGTGCTTAAGCATATGGGTTTTCCAGGAAATCAGGCTGCTGTGTTCAGAAACAGGGGCAAAAAGCATCTCTGAAGTGGCTTCGAGATCGGATTGTTCACACATCAGTCATCACCTCCCCTTTCCCCCTCTCCTGAATATTCTGTGCTAGAAAAGGTGGATTGGGAACACGAGGGCCCACACTATCTCTCTGAAGCATCTCCGAGGCTCCCCCTTTGTCATCAGTTTGCATCATTTTGTATAGCTGACAGAGCAGAGCAAGGTTAGGGAATAATCTGGATAATGAGAGGGCAGAATCCAGAGCAGTGGGGGAAGAGAAAATGGCATGTGATGGAACAGGGCACAGGGGGAGCAAATGTGTGTGTGGATGCATTTCTATTTTCAGCAGAATGGATCCCTTCTTATTGCTACGTGTGCCAATTAACATAAGAACATAAGAGAAGCCTTGCTGGATCAGGCCACAGCCCATCTAGTCCAGCATCCTGTCGCACACAGTGGCCCACCAAATGCCCACGGGCATCTCAAGCAGAGACAAGGACAAACCTTCTCCTGCTCTCGAGTCCCAGCAGATGGCCTTAGAAGCGCCCCAGTTCATCCCCCCCTCAGCCTGAAGGATGCACCTAGGCATTCGTTCTAGTAGCCATTGATACATCTGTCATCCATAAATTTGTCTAACCCTACCTTAAAGCCATCCAGACTGGTAGCTGTCACCACCTCTTCCGGCAGCACATTCCATAAGCCGATGACCCTCTGGGTGAAGAAATACTTCCCCCTGTCAGACCTTATTAATGAGGGCTGGTAATTTTTAAATGAACCAATAATGAACATTGAAACATGAAGTAGAATATATAAAGATATGTCCTTTCTCTCTGTGTTCTTTTGCCATCCTTGTAGAACACTTGCATGGCAGGCCAAAGTGGGCTAGTAGTAATGTTCTTCTTGAAGGGGCTATGGGTTGTCTAGGTGATTCAGCTGCCATTGGGTGCATTAACATCACAGCTGGGGAATTTTTGTTCCCTGGTTGCAATGCCACAAGGTGTGTGGGGGTCTTTGAACACAGGAAATGAGTTTGAGGGCTATTTCTTGGCTTCTAAGACATGGGCTGCTGGCTGCCAGGTGAGTGAGTAGGCAGAAGTGACACATCTGTGAAATGGCTGCTGGAAGAGCAAAGTAAGTACTTGGAGATCATGGTTGGTTGCGTGCAGGACCATGGAGACTCATAACTGTGTTGTGAGGGGGTGGGTAGGAGGAGACCCTGCACCCTTTCAGCTGAATCACAGTGCCACAAAGGTGAGGTGCAGATTCTGCCATTGACTGTTTAATTGACATTTGTTGTTCATTTCCTTCTTCTTCAAGCAGTACTATTATAATAAATCTTAATTATAGCAAATTGCCATTTTAAACTGACGCATATGTTGTCTATTTTTTAAGCTGTCTGATTTGAGTAGAAGATTTACGAATCTTCTAGCAGCAAATCTGTAATTTTTCCCAGTCCTGGCTCATCAAATAAGGATAAATGTCGCATTTGTCTCCATTGTCTGGGTATGAAAATCAGGGAACCATGGCTTTCAAGTGTTGCCATGGTGCAAAAACAGATTCAAGGCACACATCATTTTTCACTGGCACAGTCTGAAGTTGCCATCAAACCAGAAAGCACATTTCTGCCCTCTTACATGGTATTGTTGATATACGAAACAAAAAATCATGAAGCACTGTAAAGATTTATGCCTCTGATTAGTGTTTTTGTTTTTTGGCTAGCACTAGGTTGTTGGTTTCTACAGTGTAGTCTACTAGTGTTAAATCTTAATCTGATGGTAACAGGGGCAGGGATCACACCCATGGTTCAGTCATCTTCCAGTCATCTTCTCCCTGCCTTGCTCAGATTCTTTTTTTTCCTTTTTTTTTGCAGGGATTGTCCTGGGGGTGGGCTGTCCCTCCTCAAGCAGGCTTCTCCAGAGTCTACTTTTACAGAGGACTCAAGTCGTCTTCCCATGTGTGAGCATGGAACTGGGCTAGAGGGCACTGAACTGCCCTGGGAGGAGTCGATCCAGCCTTCCCTCCCACTCCATGCCTGGCTGTGGGTGGCACATATGTGATCCCACTTCCTTGTATCCCTTTCCACTTCTGTCACCATTCCTAGGATGTTCCCCTCTCCCATCCTGCTCCTATGTTCCAATTGCAAGCTTGAGGACTCTGTCCATCTTTTTAAAAAGATAGAATTCTATTTTGTGCTAGACTGATAATGCACTTTTGCGAAGAACATGGAGGGATTTAAAAATTAATTGGCCAGAAAAGCACTGTTGGGAGGTGGAGATCACAGAAAAGGTGTGAGCATAGCAGCCCAAACTGAGGACGATCTGAGGACTGATTATTGGGGATTGGGTGTGGACAGGATTAGGACAACTTCAGTTCAGTTTTTCAATGGGACAGCCTAGATCAGCCAGGTGTGATCATGGCCAGGGTGTCGTGTGTGGGATCCTAAATCCCAATTGAATCCATTTTTCATTGCTTGATACATAGATTTATTCAGACTCATGGGAAAGCTGTGTAGAATTAGGCAACTTCCAGACATTTAGCAATATTCTGTACTACTGGAATTATTGTACGTTCTCAGATACCAGGACAACAGTGCTGAGCAAGTGAAGGAACTTTCCCATGTAGATGCTTGCTCCCATGATGGTATAGCACATACAGTACATCAGGTATTTCAACAGCACAAAATCCCAGAAATGTGTCATTGCTGCAGTGTGCAATTGTGTGGCTGCCATTTTTGCCCCAATTTAGCCCCATACATGGGTGGTGGCCATCCCCAAGGTGGTGGAACACATGAGCAGGCTTCCAGACAGTAAGTTCTGTCACTTTATCAGTAAAATTCGGGTTCAGAGTTGATATTCCTGCAAGTTTATTGCGGGATTCACCCTAATATTCCGAGGCTGTGTTAGGATTGTCACAGACACATGTGGCAATCCCAGCATGGTGCTAGGATAGTCCTGAGTTTTAAAATGTCTGGAGACACCTTTATATGCTGTTGTTCTTTAAGAGGGAGGGGTGACTTGGATGGGAAAAACAAACAAAAGAGATTGGTGCTGCCTAAAATATGAAATGTCTTGGTGTTCCAGTAGATATGCTGCCTTCTCACATTCTCCTCCCTTACCCTCCTGCCCCCATGGAAAAGTAGCCTAATATGAGGATACTGCACAGAGGGACTGAATAGCAGGCGGGCTATCTTTCCATGAGTCACCCTATAGATATTTTGCTCTTGTCTTTGATTCAGAACAGGGTAGTAGAATACTTTTAACTGTTTAGTTGGATAAGCATCTCATAAGTTACACAGTGCTTGTTACCCCTTTGAACCATTTATTTGCATTTCTGGAATAGAACACTCAGAAATAAAGAAAATATCCTCACCCATTGTTATGCACAACTTTGAGCTTCACTGATATCTTAATCGGGTAATCTCAAGCCATCTGGCAAAGAATCAACATCTTTTAATTATGTTCAGCCTTAGGCTTAATGGTAATTAACAGTTTGAAAGGAGGTACCGTTGCCAAAGAGGGAAAGATCAAAGATTGTATTTTTACTGAACATTGCAGTTTATGTAGCAATTCTGGAAGCTTTCCACACAGATGTGGAAACAGCTGCAAAGAACAATTAGCACTATTTCGGATCCCTCAGTAGCATATCTCATAATGAATGATACTGTTTATTAGCTCTTTAATCCTGGAAGAAAGTGTGATTTTGCAAGAGTAATGCCATTGCTGAAATGATCAAAAGCTGAGGTTGTGTCAATTACACCACATGAATTTGAAGTCAGCATTGTTCTCAAATTTCTACTGCATAATTGGAACAACTGATCTTTTAAAGCCTTCAATAGCATAGTAACTTTGAAATTAATGTCTACACTCATTTTGGTGTGTGTGATCTTAATGTGGTGCTACAGTATGCACATGGATACATAGATGTACAGGGTATAGGGTATAGGGTATGGTGCTGCTTGAGACACATTGACACTAGTGCCATGTGGTGCAAATATCCCAGGCTGCAACCCTATATCTCTGATGCTGAGCAGAGACAGACCGACCATGATCTGGACCCTGGGGCAATAAGGGTCATGGTTCTGCATCTCTTGTTAATATTTCTAAAGCTCCCTTCAGGCTCAGGAGGTTTAACTGCTTAACTACCTGGCTGTTCAGTCCACTCCAATGGGTTGGGGCATGGAAAAATCTTGGAAGCATCCTCTGAGCATGTGGACTGCGTGATCTATAGCATTGCAATGATACGTGCCTGGTGGTATCACACGTTATTGAAAAAGGTTGGCAGGTGCACAAGATGCTACTGTTAACAAGCTCTTAAGGCCTTTTTGCATGATCGCTCCCTGGGTAGAACCTTGCTGGGAAGCGAAGAGGGGGAACGGTTCTAGCATCCACATTTTGGATGCCGGCTCCCTCCCTAACCTCACCAGTGCTTCACTCAGTGCTGGTGAAGTGTGAATTGCCACCATTACGGTGGCGATCATAGGACCTGGTGACAGGGTGATGCAGCACAAAACGTGCTTACGCTGGCCCACCCAGCTCTCTTTGAACTTCTTCTGGCAGGGAGAACTAGGAATGGGGCTGTGAATGTATATGTAGAACAGTTAGAATTGCTCTACATCTACAAGCTCTGGGATGCAGTGGCCAAGCTTCAAGATAAGTTGGGGAGGGCAGCTGTGGAGGATGGCAAGGCGGGCAGATCCAGCTTTGTTGAAGCTTTGTTAAAGTTTCAGCAAAGCCCGAATACATATCCCTAATTGCAGTGGACCTGCTGCCAGGGGAAGGAGGGAGGCTAGTGCAGTAGACCATGGGTGAGTGAATCTGTGATTACCAGATCAGTGGATATGGGGCCATGCCTGTACTGAGTATACTGCATCTCAAAAAGGCCATAGCAGAGTTAGAAAAGGTTCAAAAGAAAGAAGCCAAAATGATCAAGGGACTAGAAGAGGAAACGTTGCAACATTTGGGGCTTTTTAGTCTAGAAGGGAAGTGAGGGAGAGGGCGTGATGGTTTGTATAAAATTATGAATGCTGCAAAGTGAAGCGGAAGACTTTTTTCTCCTTTTGCCGAAATACCAGAACCAGGAATTGCTCAGTGAAGCTGAGTCCTGGAAGAATCAAGACAGACAAAAAGATTTTTAAAACAAAATATAATGTACAGTTAAACGTCAGAATTTGAGCCCTTTAGTTATGGTGTTGATGACCAGTCTTGGATGCTTTCAAAAAAGATTTGGATGAACTTATTGAACTCAGGGCTACCAGTGATGGCAGTGAGGGGTGGTGTGCCCCTGAAGGGCAGCTGCTGGGAGACTGTGAAAAGGGCAAGCACATGTCCTGCTAGTAGACACACACTGCTCTGACCCAGTGGAGCATTTCTTATGTTCCCATCCTGTAAACACAGAATTCTCCCCTTCCCCCACTGTAAATAAGAGCTCTTGGGCTGAGCTGGGCAACAGGGAAAAAGGAAAAGGATTGCACTGACACAGATGATTATCCCAATTTTTATTGGAAGTGGCATCAACACAGCAACTGGGCTCTTTTTTTTTGCATGTGCTGGCTTAAAAAAAGAAAGAGAGAACGAACCTGTGTAATAAAATCTGAAACAAATGGGTAGAAATGCATGGTACAAAGAGGTAGAAAACAACAAGACAGATTTACAGCTAGAGCCAAATTACGCTAAGAGACAAGCACAAGGAACCCCTTTTTATTAGCAAACAGCTCTCCTTGGAAATCCCCAAACAAACAAACCCGAGCAAGTTGTTGGGTTTGGTGATTCTCTCCCCTTCCTATGCAGCGTGTGGCCCTATATCTTCCCTCCACCATATTTAAGGCCAATTAAGTGCCATTTGCAATTGTCCAGAAACATCCTAGGAGTGCTCCCAACATTTAATGAGCTTTTTGAAGGCAAGTTTGAAATCTTCATTAAAACTAGTGTAAAGAAGAGGATTGATCAGGGAATTCACATAACCGAGCCACGTTAGAAAGTGAGCCACTTCAGCCGAAACGGTGCTGAGCCTAAGGCCGACAATGAGCTCCTTAATAAAAAATGGCAACCAGGACAAAACAAATGCACCTAAAATCAGGCCAAGGATCCGCGCTGCCTTGCGCTCTCGCACGCTGGAAATCTGTTGGCGATCTCCAGCGAAATCCAGTTCATTGTCAAAAGGAGCGGTTCTCACTGAAGCATGCATTCTGTCAAATTCTGTAGTTGGGTCAGATGTGGAGAAGTCTGAAACACAGAATGTCTGAGTGAGCTTACAGCTCGCAAAGGAATTTTGGCTGTCAGTGCTCCGGCTACTGAGGTGTCGGCTTGAACCACGTTTTTGGTAAAGGCTCTTTGCGGCATGGTAAATCCTGTAGTACACAATCAGTATGAGAGTCAACGGAATGTAGAATGCCCCAAATGTGGAGTAAATTGTGTAGACAACGTGGTTGTGTTGAATCTGACACTCACTGGGATTGTTATTGCGATGGTTTCTCCAAAATAAAGGAGGCATGGAAATAAAAGTAGATATTGTCCATACAGTGGCAATCATAACTCCAGCTCTCTTTGCTGTTCTCTTCCTGGCATATTCAATAGCATCTGTAATTGCCCAATATCTATCCAGGGCAATGACACAAAGATGCAATATGGAGCATGTGCAACAGGTCATGTCTATGCTCAGCCACAGTTCACAGATGAAGTATCCCAAAGTCCACTGTTCCATCACTATGTATGCAATACTCAAGGGCATGACCAAAACAGCAACAAGCAAATCTGTAACAGCCAGAGAGCATATTAAGTAGTTTGCAGGCTGGTGAAGCTTCTTAGTCGTGCAGATTGCCGAAATGACGGAAGAGTTCAGCAGCATTGTCAGGGTCGTAATTATGGACAGAGTCAGGGTAATAAGCATGTTTTCAGTGATAGTTTTGGATCTGACAGTCACAGTGGCTTCAGAAGAGACGTTTGTGTGATTCATCTTCTCTGGTTTACACCAATTGCTCTCTGCCTTCAAGGTATTGATCAGGTCAACTTTTAAAATGTCTCCATGCTGGAAGACCACCAAGGAAACTTCAGCATTTATAGCCCATCTTTTTCTTTTTCTTCCAGCTGGTTGTTTGCTATTGGAAGATGAAAGAATATTTGTTAATAACCAAACTCCTTATTTACTCAATTATTTATGGCATATTAATAACCGGTATTTTTTAAATTAACAACTATAACAATCATATTCAAAACCAGTTTTTTTAAAAAAAAATTAGGATAAACATGGAAAAGAAATACAGGAGTAAAAACAGCACCTAGCAACCTAAATACATGAAAACATTGGCCTTCTTGGTGGTGCCCCCTTGACTGTGGGATAAACTCACTACCACCACCATGTTATGCCATGCGCCTTCAGTTAATACATTCAGATTTTTTTAAAAAAAATATATGTACCCTGGCCTTTGAATGAAATAAGGAAATATTTTCACCTCGCCATGCTCAGTTATTATTTTAGTATCTTGTTCATTTTAATTTTATTTTCTATTGTTGTCACGGTATTGCTTTCTATTGCTGTCATGCTTTCTATTGCTTTACTGTACTACACACAAGGAGTTCAGTGGAACATGACGATTTCTTGGAGAGGAGACACCTAACACTAAAAAGAATGACAGACAGATGGACACAACTTCACAGAAATCTACTCTTGACTGATCTGTGCCTCAGAGCCTCCAAGATGCAGAGCCTTCAACACGGTCCAAGAATAAAGTATAATAATAGGAAGTTTTTAAAATACTGTACTGTCTCCAAAAAACTTCAGGCTGTGTGTGCTTAAACAGATTTCTGTAAATTGTTTCTGATTTGCTTTGGTGAGTATGATACTTGTGCTATCAACATGGGGGTGTCATATTATAACTTGGCATGAAACACTTTACCATATGGCTAATACCATTCCAGGGGCGCAGACCACCTGGTATGCTCCTGAGTGTGCTATCATATCACAGGCATCTTACTACACAAACAGAATTCTCGGCGAACACCTGCCCATCTGGCAAGAGCTCCCAGCCTCCAGTAACGACACAGAATCCCTTTCTTTACCAGAATTATGCAAACCCTCCCTTGCTTTTCTCTTATCGCTGTCTTATGAGATTTTGGTGGGAGTTATAACAGATTGTAGTTCTAGAAGCAATGATGGTAATAATCTCCAGACTAGAATACTGTAATGAGCTCTACATGAGGCTAGCCTTGAGGACACCTTGAAAGCTGGAACTCATTCAGAATGCAGCAGCATGAGTGCTGATGGGAATTTCTGACCAGATGTATATCATGCCAGCCTTGAAAGAACTGGACTGGTTATCAATTCACTATTGAGCACTATCCATGGTGCTGATATTCAATTATAAAGCCCTAACTGGCTTGTGTCCTGAGTATCTGGAAAAAAAAATGCCTTCTCCCATATAGATTTGAGGGACCTCTTGTACTTCCACACCCTTCAGAGGTAACAGGGGCTGTGGTAAACCCACACCCTGGATGTGGAATAGCCTCCCCATGGAGGTGTGCCAGGTGCCAACTTTATATGGTTTTTGGCACTTAGTTAAAACATACAACTTCAGGTGGTTCATGCAGTTTCCTCTGAATGTAGTGCTGGCAGGGAGCAGGGAGGAAGTGAGTGCAGAATGTCTTTTAGTGTGTATGTTGTAACCCACCCTGGGACCTTTGGGTGAAGACCAGACCACAAATGTAATAAATAAAACAAAATTACCCCAGTCTTCTTAGCAAATTTATGACAGATACCAGTGTTAAAGTATTTTGCATTTTGCTACTGGTGTGTCTCCAATCTGGACTTTACATCCAATGGGTCCTTCAGTTGGGTAGCCCATAGTCCTAGTGGTGTGTGACAGAGAAAAATTTTTTTCTATTACATCAAAAAAATTGTCATAGTAGGACCCCTCTGTTTGATTCTTTGCATTCTAACCTTCAGTTCTGCATTTGTAAACTGCACTTATGCATTTTGGAGTGTTTGGACCCTTGGACCTTTCCCCTGATTCTGCTATTGTTTAGTAAAAAAAAGAAACTAGACCTTTAATAGTTGCAGAAAATAGTTTATATTCTTTTTGAAATGGTGTGAGAGATCTTTTTAAAGCTTTTACTTTTTCTTGGGAATTTAAAAAATTATATTTGAGAATCTTTATTTTTGGTTAGCTTATATTTTCAGGTGTATCAAGGGTGAGATGTATTGGACCAATTTAGAAAAAACTGACTTAGAGACCAGATAGCAAGAAGTAATCCAAAAGTGTTTTAAATTAATAAACTATACCACCTACACATTTTTTACCTCTGCTGATAAGAGTTAGCTGTTGTGTGAGAAGAAAGAGAAGATATCCATTTACCCAGTTAGGGACATGCTATTTTCTTCTCCTGTATTTAAACTGTAACTTTATTTAAAGCTTTAGCAGAAATACATGGCAGTACAGCATCAACTTTTACAAAACACATAATCAAAGAACAAATATTACCATGGTACATTGCCAAAAGGATAAAATGACGGGTGTACTTCATTTACAAACAGTTTTAACTAACAAAACATGGAACAACTAGCTTTATGAATCATTTAAATTTTGAAATAGTCTAACCTGTATCAAGAAGGTGCGCCAGGTGTGGGAATGAAATGGTAAGTCTACATTTAAGAAAAATCTACATTGTTGGGGAAAGGCTACTAAGATAGGAAAAGCCGATTCTAGAAAAGGAGACCACTTGGATTGGAACCATACCTGTTCTGAGGCATCTAATATTATATTTTGTTGAGCAATTATGCTATCATTTGAAATGTTGATCCAGACTCTGTTTAACCACTGCTCTACTGAAAACTGTTGAGGTTCTTTCCAGTGTTGAGCTATAACCATCTTTGCATTAGCTACTAAAGCTTTAATAAGGAAGGACCCTATTTGAGCATTCCATATTTTCTCCCTGGAATAAAAATAGAAAAACCAGTGCTGGCATGAGTGATACATTCTGTTTCATAATGATTTGCAAATTTTGTTGTATTTTCCCCCAGAATTCCACTACAAATGGGCATTCCCATTACATATGTTTGGAGGTGCCTACTAACCCACATCCTCTCCAACATAATAAGAGAGCAAGTTTTTGTGAAGTGATGAAATTTGAGAGGGGTGAGGTACCACCTAGAGATAGTTTTGAAGGAGAGTTCCCGATCCTTTTAACTTTTGAAGGCATGATATAGTTTGGTGGGAATGTGAGACCAGGTTTCACTTTCTATGCTAATACCACACTCTTCCTCCCATAATGATTTGTATCCTGATAAATTATGTTCAAAAAAAGTTTTTTCTCTAATCGTAGAGAGTTTTCTTAAGAAGTTGTAAAGTCCACATAGTTCAAGCCAATTAAAACCTGGAAGATTTAGATTATCCCTAAAAACAGCAAATGAAGAAAATCTAGGTGAGGCAGTAGAGATAACATCTAAAGTCTTTAATTCAAGAGTCTTAAGGCTTCAAGAGCTTTGTTTAGGGACATGCTATTGACCTCTTAAATTCCTGATGGAGAGTGGCATCCAAAATGAAAACTTTAGTTATAATAGGGAACTTCAACTAGTCTCTCATAGTCTGGATAAAATTCCTAGACATGCTATTGTTCTCTCAAGCAAACGGTTTTGAAAAGGGGATCCTGATGCTATATAATGCTCAGGATCTAGTTCAAGATGTCACTGTAATAGATCCAACAGGGAACAGTAGCCACAATAAGATAAAATAAACATAAATACAGTTT
Organism: Aspidoscelis tigris stejnegeri; assembly: GCA_023333525.1. Classification (NCBI taxonomy): domain Eukaryota; kingdom Metazoa; phylum Chordata; class Lepidosauria; order Squamata; family Teiidae; genus Aspidoscelis; species Aspidoscelis tigris. Next base: position 103,524,345 of record JALMGA010000001.1, read on the forward strand.
GGTCTAGTGGTTAGGGAGTCAGATTCTTATCTGGAAATACTGAATTTGATTCAGCACTCCTACAAAAAGCCACCTGGGTGACCTTGGGCTAGTCATAGCTCTCTTCTGAGTTGAGCTGTCATAGCCCCACCTATCTCACAGGGTGTTCTGTTGTGGGGAGAGGAATAGAAAGCTTTGCCAGCCACTTTGAGTCCCCTTAAATCAATGAGAAAAGCGGTGTAAAAAACCCAACTCTTCTTCTTCTTCTTCCTCTTCCTCCTCCATGATCTGGAATAAGACCCACACTCCTATTGTAGACCCTATTAAACCAATCTACAATAGATCCAGATTAAGGGCCCTTTAATCTAGACCTGACTCCATCTTGTGCAGATGGAGTTGGCTAAGGGATGGGTGGGGCCTCCTTGTTCCACATTAATGTGCAGATGAGGAGGCCCAGGGTCCAGTTGAAGAGGCTCCTTAAGCTGGATCAAAGATGAGTGCAGAAAGGGCCTTGGTCTCAGCCTCAGAATGTATTCCGGCCCACTGGGCAGAGTAAACTAAAACACTATCTCCTCTCTGGTTTGATATAAGGCCCTTTCCACTAACACCTCCCCTTACAGAACTTCCTCAGCTACTCTTCATTTGCAAAAGGGTAGAATTTGTTGATAATTATATTGACAATTAGTGACAGCAGAAGAAAAACAGCAAACCTAATGTAAGCAGAATTAGCAGTCAATACTGAGCCTAACAGCAAGCCAGATCAAGACTGGGAGTGACATTTCATTGCCCCCACCAGAGTTGTACTGTGATAAGAAGCTTCCGCGTAGGAGAGCCCAGAGTCAGGAAAGATTCACAGTCTGTGCACTAAGATGGTACAATATGTGCAGATACTTTCCCTAGAAGAGCTTGGTTTCTGAAAAGCAAGTCAAAAGCAACCTTTAGCTTTAGCCACTGTTTGCAAGTCAAACACTATGAATCATCCTTTAATATGCCACGCCATTTTTATGGCAGAAACAATTTGTGACAATAAGACCACTGGAGAAGCATTTAATCTTCAAGGCTGCTTAAGGCTCTACTTTGTCAACGTAAGAGTTTCCAAACACCAAAAAGAAAAAGTAGTAACCATTTCTAGGTTAATCACTGAGGTATGATAAGTTAAGTTCTTATTAAACCACCTTTTTTCTCTGGGACACAATTTAGCATTCCATTCACAAAATCTGTAGCGCCATTTTGGAGCTGTGCATGTGGCATTCACAGCACAGTTAGTGATCTGGCTGAACCCCTTTCTGAATTTACTGTTGATCTGGATTAAGGTGTCTCTTAATCCGGATCATGGGCCTCCTCTGTTGGTTCAGTTCTGTCTACACTGAACCAAGCCAGACCTGGATTAAGGAGGCCCTTAATTTAAATCTATTGAAGAACCACACCTTCATGTTGCAGAACTACCAAGGATTGCTTTTCAGCAGTGCACTATAGTGTACAACCAAAAAAAAGCATGCCCCAGGTAGCGAACATTTGTTCCTAGCCTTTGGAAGCTCACACAAGCTTTGCAGCCACAGAGAAGCACAGGCCAGATCAGTGCTGTCAATGCAAATGCTAATGATCAGGCCCATACCTTCACATGATCTGGTTCAATGGGCCCAGATATTCCAGACGCACTGATTCAGATTTAGGTTAGGTAGTGCAGATAGGTCCTGATTGTGAAATCTGCATGACCCAGCACTCAGCCTGCATGCCAACAAAAGTGATCATGATAGTGCAATAACTGCAGATTGGGATTAAGCACTAAATAGGGATGTGCACGAATATTCGAAACATTCAAAATTCAACTGAATTAAATTGAATTTCGACATTCAAATTCAAATCAAATGCCTCTAAATTAGAATTTAACATTCAAATGAATTTTCAAATCTTTCAAAACACTTGTACAAATTATTTGTACATTCATATGTGTACAGATATGTACACATTACATATGTATTTGTACGCATCTTATTCGCATCTGTATGCATGTGTACGGATATGTATGGGACAAAAACAGGATGCATACAGACACAATTTGAATGTTGTCAACATTCGTATCTTAAAATACGAATAAAAAATTTGTACAAATAGATTTGAATGTATTTGATTCAAATCGAACGTGAATACATTTGAATTTTAAATATTCAAATCAATTTGAATCTTCAGATATTCTATTCGAACTGAATCCCAAAAATTGCATCTGTGCACATCCCTAGCATTAACACCATTTAATCCTTTTCTTCTGGACCTACCTAGTCCATTTTACTCAAAGTTATATGGCTGCCCCGGTTACTCGAACACAGGAAATGACACACTTCCAGAGCCATATCCTGTATTCAGGTAAATGTTCCCAACCAAGAACATCACAGCTGGGAAAATAAAACTAACCCGTCGCTGTCGGCAGTGGTGTGTAGATTTTGCCCTTGAGATGAACGTGACTTGTTCTGATATAAATAGGTGTGGCACAACAGCCTATGTACAAGTGAACTGGACAGAAATTAGTAGGACATAAAAACACTTGCCAAATAAACCAACCATTTATTGCAGCTGTTGGTCAATTTGTTTTAAATACAAGCACTTTCCAGCAAAACAAGTCAATAAAAATACACTTAAATTGCACTAGATGGTGCTTCCCCAGATGGGCAGCATTTATAAGCAGGCAAAAATAAACAGTGTCTTAATTTATTCCACCTGATTTTCCTTGTGAATAAAAGTATCAAAAACGTCCTCTTCAAAGTTCCCTGTTTCTCATAACCTTTAATCAAGGAAATGGAATTGGTTCAGCTGGAAGCCTTGTAAAAGCCCATTAAGCTTTCCTAGCAGCAACATTTCCATCTTTCAGAACTCCAGTCAGCTTAAGGCAGGATATTTCAGTGACAAAGGATGTTAATCCTGCAGATCTGAGAAGACGACACAGCTGACCAGGGTGAATGGCCACAGATATTGATGGTGAGCACCATCCGTCATAAGGAAATTGATTATACAAATAACTGCTGTTACTTGAAGGACCTCTGAAAATGTTCTGTTAGTCCCAGCTGCCTATCAACACAGCCTATCATGCTGAACAAACCTCTTTAGCTGGTGTAGTCAATATATCCTCTTAGTTTATAAATGAAATTACTTTCCTGCAATACTCTGTACCATTCTTCTCTGTCACCACCTCTTCTGGTAACAAAGCAGTTCACAGCTTAAAGGGGAGAGCTGTCTCCTGGCCAGCGATGCCCACACTCTCTTCCAGGTGTGGCAAGGCGAATGGGTGAGGCAGCAAGATTGCGGCTGTGCAGTTGTGTTCAGTGTCCTGACCCGATTTTGTGCTTCCCTTCTCAACCTGTGGATGGGAAAAGTGTGTGAGAGACTAACGCCAACGGGAGCCTAGTGCCCACGCAATCTGAGATTGATTGCAGAGCCATTCCACTCTGGGGCGCTGCCATCTTGAGTGCGGCACCCTGCATGACTGTGCATGCGCCAGCGCTGTTGCAGTCGCTATGGTGATACTGACGCTCTGCCCAGTCGCATGAAGGGGTCATGTGAGCTGCCAGCACACTTGTACGGCAGCTCAGATGACCTCCTGAGACGGCCAGAGTACAGATGGTCACTGGCTGGACGCTTAAGATAAGCTTTTGATCAGGATTGGGGAGGGATGGGTTGCTTGTGGTGCATGATGTCATGCACCACCGCTAGTTTACAATTAGTCGACAACTGGGCAGGGGGTAGCTTGTAGGCTGTTAGTGGCTCCTGTAAGTGCAGATGCACCTGACCAGATGTAAACTATGGGCCAAAGTGCAAATCGGCCTCAGATCAGCATGATGATCTGGGCTGTTCTTTCCTGGCCATTTGTACTTTGAGTGCTGCTGGCTCAGTATTGGGCTTTTCCAGCACTTCAAGTGCAAATTGTCTCCACCGCACCAAGTCTTTACCAGCTTAGTATAGTACTGTTATACCAAGATCAAGTGTGTTAAAATTGCCAGGATTCTGGTAAGAAATATAGGGATATATGACTGGAAGATGGTTATTCAGCTAATACAGAGAGGGAGTGAATTTTATTATTAGTGTCTTAAATCTATTTTTAAGATCACTTCATGCCTTTTAATGTGTGATACAGTCCTGGAACACTTTTCATATTTTCCCTGTATATTTTTTCACCTAAATATAAATATAAAATCTTGTAACTATTTTAAAAGAAGACTTCTGCATGTGTTTCTTCATTTTTTTTACTGTTTTTCCTCACACGTACTTGGGGACACTGCTGAAGTATCCGACAAACCAGTAAAAGTCTGGTAACCAATACTGAACAAAAGTTAGATTTTGTTTTTAAAGGGACACTGGGGCTGCGTCTCCATGCACATTTGGGTCCGAATCGAAATTGGGTTCAGCAAGGGGTGTCCTCATGCATTTTAGATTTGGTCCGATTTCCACAGACCAAATCTCCCAAACCAGGACCAAATTTGGTACTGGAAAAAACAGGTCTGGGCATGATCTGTGGGTTCAGCACACATTGCTTTGCGAGCCAAGCCTGCACATGGGGATGGTCCCAGGCCATTTGGGGAGGAGATTGGTGCTCGCATCAGTGGGAGGTGGGGTTTCATGTCCTGTGCTTGCTGTTCCTGCCCTGTACATTGGAGATCACAACCGCTGAGATTTTTGGGGAGTAAATGTGTACTTTTGATGTTAAAGCCGAAATGATGAAGGGGTTGAATGGCCTTTGCTGCCCATGGGACTCTTTTATACAAGTATTCCATCCCCCGTTTCCTGATCGCCAAGGCAGGCAGGAGAATGGCTTGATTTTTCTCCCTTTTACATGGAAAATATTCCACCCCTGTTTCCTGATTGCCAAGTCAGGCACGATAATGGCTTGACTTTTCTCCATTTTAAGCATGCCAGGTGTTCTCGCGGATCCCAGGTGGAGCAGAGGTGCACAAAACTGCTCATCCGCTCAACTGCTGCCAAACATCTTTGTGGCTTTGGTTTTTTTCCGCGTTACCAGGAACGGCATGGGGATGGGTAACATTCGATCTTGGTCCTGCACCCAGTCCAATCAGACCCAAATGGCTTGCATGGGGACGTGGCCTGGGAAAGCCTGACTGGAGAAAATATTTGGGGTTGTTGTGACAGAGGTTTGGAGTGAGAAGGCGGTCAAACATTAAGGCTTGGCAGATAAGGGCTTGGGGGAAAAAGAGGAAACTATGCTGAGATCTAAAGGTACTATATGCCCAGTCTCAGAAATGTGCTTAGCATCTAGTATTCATTTATTGAACTTATATACTGCAGATTGCGTAAAGACCCTATGTGGTTTACAGATGGTCGTGTGCAGAAGGAAGTATTGCAGAAGTTATCATTTTTAATGCAGGTAACACTAATGCACCTAATGATACAGACAATACTTAAACCATGTCTCCACTTATCATAGGAGGTGCCTATTAAAGTGCCAACTAATGCCAAGTTTCCATTTAAGGAAGCTGCAGGGACCTCATGACAATTGAACCGCTCAACTTCCAAGTGCAATTGCTATCGGAGGCACCATTATGCAATGAGTGGTTTTTGTGGCCTTAAAGGGAATGCTGCAATTGTCCACTGGAAATGGAGACATGGAGGTTTCTTTTTCAGTAATGGATTACAGTGTCCCTCCCACGCACTTGCAATAGAGCCACCTTATTATTAACTGAAGGCGATCGGGCATTACTCTTCTACACAACTATGAACAGAAATCCAGAACATCATGGGTCCCCAAATAAAGATGGAAGCCCAAGAGGCAATTTTCTGGAGATATTAAGGTCATGCCTGAGTTGTGATATGAAAGAGATGTGTAGACCCACTGTTATTAGTAGCCCTTCCTGGCCTTATATTGAGGAATAGTTACTCAGAGTTAACACTAATTGTAAATTGTCCTCTGAGGTGCCTGTTGGACTGGAATATGATGGAGGAGAGTTGGTATGAGGTTCCCAAGGGAAAGTTGACATGGGAAGGAAAGTAATAAGGGAGTCTGCTAATATAGTCTTTACTTTGCATGATGACTCACTTTTGGCTATGAACAGTGCTCTGTGCCATGTGTTGATGGAGTTTAGAATAAGCGTTTTCTTCTAAATTGAACAAAGTGATTTACTTCTACCCAGGTCTTGACAGAATCTTATACACAGACACTAATTCTGTTCCCATTAACCCAGGAGTGATTTCAGTTGGATATAAATCGGAACAATGCTTGAACAGAGTTAATTAGTTCTTCCCACACCCCACGTTTCACCTGTTTTACTACTCAGGTCTAGTAGCATACTGGAACATCGCCGACAACATTGACACCTAGAGGTTATAGAAACAGCCAATTTTTTTGAAGCAGTTACAAAAATACATAATAGATCTTGGCTCAGGTTTCAGCTAATATCAAGCATGGCCATGCACAATGCAAGCTGCCCCTTCCCTTATTAGGATTACTGTTTTGCTTTTAGAAGTCTCACGAGAGCAAACAAGCAAGCTCTGTGTTATGTGCTGCATGCCACTGAAGAATGGGCTATTTTTTCTCCCTATGAAAATGCAGTGTATTTGGATATGACATTTGGCAGATCAGTTTCCCCAAAGGCTCTTGTAAGTTAAAAGGGGGCAATCCTTTAAAGTGAGAAGAAACTAGGGGAAGGGAGAAACAGAATTGAAAAGAAATGTTCATAAATCTGACTTAAGAACATAAGACAAGCCTTGCTAAATCAGGCCATAGCCCATCTAGTCTAGCATCTTGTCTCACAGAGTGGCCCACCAGTTGCTTCTGGGCAACCACGTTTCATGAATGTCAAGGCAGGCTGCGTAATGGCTTGATTTTTGTCCCATTTCCAACCCCTGTTTCCCCGATCATCAAGACGATAATAAATAAAGCTTGATTCTCTGCCTTTTAAAGTTGATGGGAGTTCTTGTGGTCCCCAGTGGTGTGGAGGTGTGCAAAATTGCTCAAGCGCCTACTGCCGCTAAACCTCATAGTGGCTTTCAGTGTTTAAATTTTTTTAAAAGTTATTATTATGAATTAAGCTTTATTTTAACTTATTTCCGTGCCTCCCACCCCAGTCCTGGCTTTCAGTGCTGCTAAGGGAGGGAGGGATGCGGCACAGGGGTGGGCTGACATCAATCCGGCTTCCAATAAGGAGAGAGGGGTAGAGAGGAGGTGGTGCGGCTCCCCCGTACCAGGGTTCGGCAACAGTTCTCATGAGGATGCCTCCACCTGCACCCAACCCGTACCTGTCCCGCATTGCTGGGAATGACATGGGGACACCCGAGATGCATTCTCGGTCCTGTGCCTGGCCCATGCATGCCTAAACAGCACCCAAGGAGTGCCAAGCGGCCAGCATGGGGACGCAGCCTCTGTTGCACAACACTAGAGTCAGGGGACACTCTATAAAGCTGGTGGGCAGGAGAATTAGGGTTGACAAGGGGAACTACAGCTTAGTAGGAGGAAGTCCCCCTGACATAACAACAACAACAACAACATAAAATATAAAAATAGAACTGCAGCGACTCTGACATAAACCAGCAAAAGTGGTCTCAGTGGTTCTCGGCATACTGGGAGTAGTGCCAAAACATCTTAGTGGGCACTTGAAAAGCACTGGCATCAACAAAATATCCATCTGCCAGCTACAGAAAGCCACTTTGTTGGGATCTACTCGTATCATTCACTGGTACACCACTCAGTCCTAGGTGCTTGGGAACGGCCTGAGATATTTATGCTGGTTTATCAAAAAAAGATATTTATGCTGGTTTATCAAAACCAGCATAAATATCTTGTTTGCTGTGTGTTACTGTTGTTTTAAGTCAGTAATAATAATGATGGTGATAACAACGACGATGACGACGACGACTCCTAGCGCCCTTTCTACCAAAGGGCAGTACAAAAATGCAAAAACCACAACAGCAATAAAGCTTAAATATAAACCATGATAAAACAAACTTAATATTTTATTTGTCCCTGTTTTGCTGTGGATCTTTGTGCAATTTGCTTTTTGGTGACCCTATCTGAACACAGGCTCTGTCTCTTCTCAAGACATGGATCTTACTTCACCGTATGAGCTTCCTATTAAGTTGATTTATCTTTTTCTCCAAGAGCTGTCATGGAGGATCCTCTAGATTTTGACACTGTCTGAACTCAAGAGTTTGTGACACCAGAACTGTAGTTGTTGGACCTGCATAATCAGCATCAAACCGAGAGAAAAGGCCACTGGCTGGAAGGCAGCTGAGCTGAGGCTGACACTGAGGTTGCTGAACTGTTTAGACATCAAACAGATCATTAGCACGGACCTTTTCTTTAGGAAGAAGAAAAGAGCCTTGCTTCTGTCATTTCCTCTCTCACCCCAACACTAGCCCTCAATACACACCTCAAGTCATATTACTGCCTTTTAAAGGTGAACAAAATGACACTATTTTCTCTCACTTCCTCGAAGCTTGCATTTTGGCTGTCAGGCTCAGGAAGATATTTCACACAGATTTCAGCAGCAGGAGAAGTCCTAATAATAAGCCCAAATAACTAAATGGCAGTGCTTTTCTCCATTTCCATGATTTTACAAGACAAGATGGAGGTGGGGAATGATTTCGCAGGTTAAAAAAAACCTTTACATTAAAAATGTTAAATTTTCTGTGGGAAAATGGTGGGGCGAGGGAAAAAGGTAATACAGGAGCAACAAAGGGCGATTCTGCACTGGAAAGTATAACGGAACAGCAGGCATATAAGCAACACTACTTCTGCACATGGGAGGATCTTCCTTTCTGGTCACTGGGCTAGGAGGTACGCCATGTATATGGCTGGCATCTGCAATTAAGTGGCTGGGGGATGGTCCAGCAAGAGCAGTGCTGCTTTTGGAACAGAGGTGGCTCTGCATGGTGCAAATGCTCCATGCTGAAGCATCCTCGGTCTTCCCCTCTGGGCCTAGTGCACACAGGCCCCTGGTGCTCAGTCTGGAAGTTTGAATCAGCAGGATATGTTCTCTGTGTTGAAGCTTTTAAAAATTCAAATTTCTTATATGTCCACAACCCATCTTTCAACAAAAAGACAGGAGAAGGAATTCTAGTTCACATTCTTCTTCTACTAAGAGCTTTTGTTCCTTGCTCACCCTGAGAGGCGCCTGCTGAGTTGAACACTCAACACTCCCTCCACCAAAGCAATAATTTCCTTGTGTGCTTTTATTAATGAACATACCATAAACCAGGAGGCATCTGTTTATAAAACGCTTATAGTTCACACTGCTTGTGCATAACTGCCTGTGGCCTCAGATGACACATTGAGGCCACTCAGTGAAACTCAGATGAGTCCTGTAATGTGGCTGCAGATATGAAACCTGGGTTGTGGTAACACCTTCACTTTAAGCCTTCTTCAGTACAACTTCTGGTGTGGCTGCTCACATCTTTTCATGTCTACCCATTTTATTTGGGGACTTTCCATTCAGGGAAGTCCAAATAGAGGGTGAAAAGTCCACAAGTAAAACAGACAGAAATGATGGCCGCATCTTCATGGCAACGGTATTTCGAATTCAAAAAGTTTTGAGTCCTCCGAGTCCAGACGGCAGTTTGGCTTAACACGCTTTTTCCATGTTAAACCATGCCAAACTGTTCTGAATCTCAATCCTGATTTCAACAGGTCTCACTCCGGATCGTGCACTTGAAATGTGTTTAAGTTTTTACTGTGTGGACAGTACCGTTTTCAGGGATGAGATTCCGTTTTCAGGGTGCCCCTCCCCCAATCGCACTGTATCCAATGGCTGTCCGTATTCTGGGCACGTCATTGGTGGGTGTGTTTAGGGTTTCCAGACCGGGGCGAGCTAAGCCAGGCATGGAGGAAATGATGACCCTCCAGCGCCCCGGCTTTTTCCTCCTCCTCCTCTTCTCCCCAGCAGGGCCCTTTCTGAGCAGCCAGGGGCAGCGGCGGTAGCGGCTGCGGCGGCAAGAACAGCCTGGTGAAGCCACCCTACGTCTGGCCCCTCCGTTCCTTTTTCTCCCCTTTCCGTTCGCCCAGCGGATCCTCCATGCGCCTTTTCTTTCCCTTTGGTGCATTCAGTGGCTACTAAAAAAATAAAAAAAATCCAAGACACCTGGAGAAAAGCTTCCCAAGGGATCCCTCCTCCCTGATCAATGCCTTAAAGGGTCCCCTTTTAATTAAAAAAGGGGGTGATTGAGGGTCTCTTTAAGAATAAAGAGAAGCCCCTTTAGAGAGAGCATGGGTAAGATTAAATAGAAACCTCTTTTCCCCTTTTGCCTCTCCGCACCCAGAGAACAGGTGCCTCTGCACCCAAGGATCGGGCACCTTTCTTGCCCCTACACACACACACACACACACACACACACACACTGAGTTTCCACCTTGCAAGCCTGAATTTCTTGGACAGCCTTCACACAGCAGCGCTACAGTGTAGCAAGGGAACAACTTCACTCCCGATTAACAATGTTGCAAATTTGCGCATTTTCAGAACTTCAGACCTTTAGAAAGTGAAAGGGAAGCAGCTGAGATTCTGTATTAATGTTTAAAGGAATGGGGCTTTACTTGCTGCTGCTGTTGTGTGCCCTGAGCAATGAAAAAGCCCCTTGGTCCCCTCCAGCCCAGCCTCTCAGCGCGAGGGAAGCATGGGTGGGAAAGGGGGATCCAGACTTCTTCGATGGGGGTGATGAGGGAAGAGCACAAAGCTGGAAGAAAAGGGGGAGGGAAAGGTGGTGCAGATGAAAGGAGGCGGAGAGCTGCACAGCCATGAGGGCGGCAGGAAGCAGACAGAATTTTACAGAGTTTAGTGCAGGATCGCTACAGCTGATCAGAGCAAAGAGGCAAAAAAGGCATGGATGAGGGTGGGAGCAGGCAGGCTTTCATGACAGCTATAAAATCAGACACTTTTGCTACATCCCCCCCCCATCTCTTGTTAAATTTCCCTTCCGATACATCTGGTTCATTTTTCACCTCCTTCCCCACCCCTTTCAACCATCCCCATCAGCCGGGGGAGAGGTCTGATCTCTGTTACTTTGAACTAAGTGAGAGGGGCTGATCCTGGGAGGGAACAGCAATCAGAGAGAGGGGGTGGGCACCATGACTGGCAATGGGCAGGGAGGACAGGATTGCCGTGGGGACTCCGAGGATTGAATCCGTGATAAGGGTGCTGTGATGACCCCGGCCAGCAGCGGCCAATTACTAGGCCCCAGCCGGGCATCCAACTTTCTTCAGTTCGGCCACTATAGCCACGGACTTCAAGTTCTCTTTTAAATAGCAGGTTTCTAGGCCTTTTTCTCCTTCTGAGCCGAGCTCCAACACTTAGGTTACACTATTACTGTTAAGTTACTATGACAACTCTTTCCCCCTCCCTTGAGTGTCTGAGCCAGAAACAGGCCTCAAGCAGAGTCTTTAAAACAAATGTAAATGTAACTTTAATGGTTTACACTTTTTAAGTCAGTTCAACTTTAACACAAGCAGTTCACTTTATTTTCTTAACTCAGGACCCTGCCTAATCCCTATCTGGATTCTCCTCAGGACCCGGATCTGTACTGGCTAACTTCTACCTAAGTCTAGCCCCAGTCACAGAACAACAGCTCTGACAGGAAGGCCCTTTTTATAGTCTCTGCCAGGGTTCCATCCCTTCTGATTGGCTAGTTTCTCTGGGCTGCCCCCCCTTTCTTCAATATGCTAATTGAGCTGGGCTCAGCCCCTCCTCATCTGTTCTCTAACCTTCCTGGTCAGTGCCTTTTCCTTTTAGTACATTATATAATATTTACACATATGTAATCAAAAATACTACAACAGGTGCATTAATCAAGCCTGGGCTCCACAGGTGCCATCGGGATGCCCTCGGGATGCGGATGAATCGGATCAAGTTGAAAGCCGTGGAGACAGTTTCAAACCTGTTCAATTATTTCGGTTTCGGGGAAACGATATAAGGCATCCCGTGAAGACGCGCTCGAAGTGTGAGAAGTCAGACCTGAAGATGGACTGAAGAAAGTTTAAAGTGAAGGTGTGACCAACAGGCCTTCAAGTTATTTGGAGATTCTAGCAAAAGACTGCAGATATCTTATGCCTTTGCCCAAAGAAGGATACCTTCCTTCTATTTGGAGTGATTATCCTCTTTCACTGAATACACAGCTTTAGCAGACTTGCACAGGTAACAGAGAGGGAAGAAGGGTCGGGATCACTCACCTAGTCAGCCAGATTGGGGGAGGGGGGAGATAGTGCAGCCTGGTAACCCTTGTATTGATATGCACTTTCATGCCAATGATCCATGTGGAATTCTGTTTGTCCGTGTGCCATAAGAGCTTCCCACAGCAATAATGGCCAAAATATCCAAACAGTCCTCTCTGACAGTAGTAACCTAGGACCTTTTCGCACTGTGCAGTAAGACTAGGACATGTGGGGATGGATTCCCCATTCATACCTAGGCATGCCTACATGTGAAAGGGGAATCCATCCCTGCGTGTCCTAGCCTGAAAAGGCTGGTAGGAAGCCCAGCTAGCCAGAGCTGGCGGCACATACAGACGCACAGTGCCGCCAGCAGCGCCAGCCAATCCAAGACACCCGCCAATCATGAAGTTAAGTGCCTTGTGCACGTGTGTCTGGGTAGGCCGCGCCTCAGGGAGTGGGTGCCCAGGGGGGTTAGTGCAGTCTCTAGGGGACACAATCCAGTCCCCTGGAGCATGCAGGAACCCAGGGAAGAGACCAGACAAGCCTGCCCGCCCCTGGGTCTTACCTGACCCAATGGCAGGAGGCCTGGGGTGGTGCCTTCAGCTGTCAGGGAGGGAGCATGCGAACACTCTCCCTCCCCAACAGCTGTGGGATGGGATGGGATGGCCGGGAATACCCTGGGCTGGGTGTAGAGCACCCAATCGTGCTCTATACTTGGAATGTGTATAGGGGGCCCTGGGAAAGGCTGGGGCAGTTCTGAACTGAACTGCCGGCCCAGCCCAGCAGAGCGTATGTTCCCTCCCAGGGCATCCTACATGTGTTTTGGAGGTCCTTGTGTGAATAGGCCTCTACGTAGGTATTTAAATAATTACTTCAGTATTTTTCCCTTTCAGGAATAATTCTAAGGCAATTTAAGCTCTGGAAATATTTGATCTCTTAACTTCAGGAGGGAGCCCAGTATTTATGGAAAATTTGTGAGAAAGAAAGAAAGAAAGAAAGAAAGAAAGAAAAGAAAGAAAGAAAGAAAGAAAGAAAGAAAGAAAGAAAGAAAGAAAGAAAGAAAGAAAGAAAGAAAGAAAGAAAGAAGAAAGAAAAGAAAGAAAGAAAGAAGAAGAAAGAAAGAAAGAAAGAAAGAAAGAAAGAAAGAAAGAAAGAAAGAAAGAAAGAAAGAAAGAAAGGAAAGAAAGAAAGAAAGAAAGAAAGAAAGAAGAAGAAAGAAAGAAAGAAGAAAGAAAAGAAAGAAAGAAAGAAAGAAAGAAAGAAAGAAAGAAAGAAAGAAAGAAAGAAAGAAAGAAAGAAGAAAGAAAGAAAGAAAGAAAGAAAGAAAGAAAGAAAGAAAGAAAGAAAGAAAGAAAGAAAGAAAGAAAGAAAGAAAGAAAGAAAGAAAGAAAAGAAGAAGAAAGAAAGAAAAGAAAGAAAGAAAGAAAGAAAGAAAGAAAGAAAGAAAGAAAAGAAAGAAAGAAAGAAAGCTGTTGCTATGAAATCCCAAAATCTCAAAAGTAAGCTCCTCTGGGTGACTTATAAATCAAAAATTAAAATGTAACACAACATAGTAATCTTAATATAGCAGCAATAGACGTAATAAAAGGCAACATAATACACTTTCTAGCAGCAGAAAAATAAAATTAACTCATATATGAAAATTTTGAATAAGGGGCAGTTGGTATATGTGTGTGTGTGTGTGTGTGTGTGTGAGAGAGAGAGAGATGCTGCATTCATCTCTTACAAGTTTTCCAAGACCATATACCAGAGGGAATTAAGGCTGTGTTTACACAATGGACATTCAGACATCCATACATGCCTCATCTGTCCTGGAAGAACATTCAAATAACCATTGCCTGGGTTTGCTAAGGGATACTTGAAGCTCAGCCTTTTGGTCATTTTATGGCCATTTAGTGACTATTATCCAACCCAGTCAATTTTGATCATGCAGCAAAATGGTTGTCCCAATTCAAATCAGCAGGACTGGTTTTCTGTACTCACATTATGGTGGTGCCGCCGAGCATTCAGGTCAGTTTGGGATGGGAGGGACATATAAACCCCTTTCCAGGAGGAGTGACTGCAGCATATAAGCACTACTTATGAGCATCTTGTTCTTCACAAGGAGACATTTCACATCTGTTCACAATTTGCTCCCTGGAATGATATTATCTGCATTATACCATTCTAGTGAAGAACAGCTCAGGTGCAGAGGGAGCCATCTACACTTCAAGTGCTGCTGTACTCCTCAACCAAACCACCAGCACTTTAAGTGTAGATGGTCCACCCATTCCAGACTGATTGCCATGACAATGGCCACAGCAACATCCGGCTTTCATTGGGATGTTATCATGGAGATTGGCCTATGACACATGACTATGCAGCTGCAGCTGCACCACACTGCCCAGCCCACTTGCGGCACTCACACCTGGAAGAGAGTGCGGACACCGCATTCAGAAGCTCACCAACTGCTCCTAGTAAAGCTATGGATGCTCCAGGATGGTGGCAGCAGCATGTGTATGCACTGCCCAGGAGTGGTTGGAGCCTCTCCTTTAAGGTAAGTGCAAACAGGCCCATATATAGGAAACAGATACACTGACCAGGTGTTAATGTTCCTTCTCTCTGATCTGATGAATGAAGAAGAATCAGTGCTAAACTAGATGGAAAGCTTTAAATCTTTCTGTACGGAGTTGCACACTATCTATTCCATCCCCACTGACAAAATTTGCAGGATATTTTGTTCAGGAAGGCACATTAGAATTGCCACTGATGTTACAAAGAGAAGTGTAACTGAGGCGTTAACAAGTTTTCTGTCTTTTCTTTCCCCTTATGGGCAGACCTGAATGATGCCAAAAAACCCATAAAGATCAGGTGAGAATCCCTTGGAGGCTATTCCAAAGCTGGGGGTTCAACCACACACACACACACACAAAAAAAAAAAAAAAAAAAAAAAAAAACCCAATACTTTTGCAAATAGCCCCCTGCCTTGCTTCACTAGACTATCATCCTCTGAAGAATAAGGATCTTTCTTTCAAGTCATTTGCTGACCAACTTTTGGGTGCTTTCAGGGATAAAACCTCTTGATAATATCATGTGCACTTGGTTCTAATTAAAATCTGCTTCTTAGCTTTTCTGGCAGGGTAATGAGCGAAGGTCCTATGGGTTATAGCCTGTTAAAAGCAAAACACTTAAAGGTGGGAATTATCCACATCTGAAAGCACTCTAACTCTGTTCAAAAATAAATCAAAAGGGATAATAGTTCTTGGACGGACATTGCGTATTCTGGAAATCAAGGCCATGAAAAATGATGAAAATAACTACTAGTGCAGCTGCCCTGCAAATATATATGTATATATTAAATTTGAAATGCCACCAGTGGTAGTGACAGAGAAGAAATATGAGCTTACATTACAGCTGATAGTTCAAGAACATCACTCTAATGTGCTACTTACGGTGATTTGCCATGGCATTTTACGTTTTATGTCTGGATTCAGGGGATATCTACAGACATTAAATATGGTGCCTACAAACTTTTTTGATACTTTGAAGTTTTGATGAAGGGTTTCTAGTACTATATAGTGTACAATATTAAGGAGTACCATTTTGACAAGGTGGTCCCAACAGTTTCACTATATATGCATTCCACACAACATTTAGATTATGTATTGATTATGTATAGTGACTGAAATAGTACAAGGTGAATTACTCATTGGACTGATAATTGTGATGGAGGAAGAAGGGGAGCAGAGAAACCATGGTTCCACACAGCCTCGGTCAGTTACAAAGGCACATTAGAGCAACAGACATGCCCTGCCAGGTGGCACATCCTGGCATGCATAACTTAGGTTGTGGTCACACCTTCACTTTAAACCACCTTCAGTCCACCTTCAGGTCTGATTTCTCACACCTTTCCCTTTGTATCTGTTTTTTTTGGGGGGGGGGGGAGTGAGGCTTTCCGTTCAGGAAAGTCCAAATTGAAGGTGGAAGGTCGACAGATAAAATGGAGAGAAATGAAAAGGTGTGAGAAGTCAGACCTGAAGATAGACTGAAGAAGGTTTAAAGTGAAAGCATGATCATGGCCTTAGGCTGCATTCACACACAGCAAAGAAAGTGTCTCTGTGTCTCACCTTAGAGATGGCAGCATGTGGCTGCCCTGTTCTCGGACGGACTCCAGCATACTACGGCTGGGTATATCCAAGGCAGCTTGCTGGCAGACGACCGCTCAATAGAACTTTGATGCAGAGTATAAATACCCTCATCACGTGACCACAACCAGTCATTCCTACGGTCGCTGTCAAGGCAGACACCGCAGTGCTGAGGGAGACTTGTGGTTCTGATTTTTACAGCTGTTTTATGTAGAAATGTCTTCTGCCTATTCGGCATCAGATGATGAGAGGGGTGAGCTTTTGGAGGTTTATTTTCCCCTCTTGGAGCGAGAGGAAACTGACTTTAGGCTGCATTCACACACAGCAAAGAAAGTGTCTCTGTGGCTCACCTTAGAGATGGCAGCATGTGGCTGCCCTGTTCTCATCTACCTTTTGTAGCACAGCATGTTCATATGAGGAGTGAAGGGAAGACTGGCATGAGAACAACACCCCCCTCCCCTGCAAAATGCCTCTATTGCATATGAATGCAGCCTTAAACAGAGGGATTTCCGCACTGCAACGCGTTCCAAACGGAACGCGTGCAGGCGGGCAGCTTAAGACACTTCCGGGCGCTTTTACCTTTCACACACAGACGCGCCGGAATGCGTTCCGGCGCGTCTGTGTGTGAAAGGTAAAAGCGCCCGGAACTGTCTTGGCCGGCAAAGGCCGGCCAGGGGCGGGGATTCGGCCGCAGCGCTGCCCGCCCATTGGGTGAGAGCACCCAAGGGGCGGGCAGCGCTGTCAAGCCACCCGCCCCGTGCTTCGCGCCAGCTCTACGGGCTGGCACAAAGATGCCCGGGCACCCGGGCACCCATCATGGGGCCCGGGGCAAGGCCCCTATGGGGCCGGACCCCTTTGAAGATCAGAGCCCCTGGCTCTGATCTCCAAGGGCTCGCCCCGCGCCCCCATCGCGGCCATCTACGGGCTGCAGGCGCCTGGATCTAGGCGCCTGCAGCCCGCAGATGAGTCCCACCCCCCCCCAGTCCCCAAAACCCCCACCCTCCGGCCCCCATCGGGCCCATCTACGGGCTGCAGGCGCCTGGATCTAGGCGCCTGCAGCCCGCAGATGAGTCCCACCCCCCCCCAGTCCCCAAAACCCCCACCCCCACCCCCCCTCCGGCCCGGATCGGGCCCATCTACGCTCTCTAGGTGCCCACAGCGGGGCACCCAGAGAGCGAAGATGTTTCCCCCCCTCCCCCAGGGCCCTGGGAGGACGCGCGCGCGAGGAACGACTTACCTCGTCGCCGTCCAGCGTCGAACTGAGGGTGGCATTGTGGGAGCATCTTGCGCGCTCCCACAATGCCACCCTCAGTTCGACGCTGGACGGCGACGAGGTAAGTCGTTCCTCGCGCGCGCGTCCTCCCAGGGCCCTGGGGGAGGGGGGGGAAACATCTTCGCTCTCTGGGTGCCCCGCTGTGGGCACCTAGAGAGCGTAGATGGGCCCGATCCGGGCCGGAGGGGGGGGTGGGGGGTGGGGGTTTTGGGGACTGGGGGTGGGTGGGACTCATCTGCGGGCTGCAGGCGCCTAGATCCAGGCGCCTGCAGCCCGTAGATGGGCCCGATGGGGGCGGGGGGGACCCTTGGGGGACCGGAGCGATGCGCTCCGGCCGCCCAAGGCGTTCCTCGCCCCCAGCGAGCCCAACATCGACCTCCTGCCACCCCAGAAAGGGGCGACAGGACGCCGATGCTGGTGGCTCCTTCCCGGGTCCGGCAGCGCCATTGGGGCTGCCGGACCCGGGAAGGAGCCACGTCCCGGCGGCCGTCGGAGGCGACAGACGGGACGCACCGAATCGGGGTTCCCCTGTCCCATCTGCCAGGGTCACTGACCCTGGCAGACGGGAAAGGGGAACCCCGATTCGGTGGGTCCCGTCTACCGGCTTCGCCGCGCCGGCGCAATCGCCGGCCCGGCAAGTCGGGCCCAGGGGGCGTGCCGACGGCTGTCAGGGAGAGAAGCGTGCGAACGCTTCTCTCCCGGAACGCGCCGCGGCGGCTCGTCCGCGTTCAAACGGATGCAGAGCACTTTAAAGTGCTCTGCATCCGGAACGCGTGGAGGACAGCTCCGGACACGAGGCGGCGCAAGCCCCGCTCGGGCAATGCGTATGCCTCGTCCGGAGCTGTCCTCCACGCGTTCCGGAAAGGCCAATGCGAAAAGGCCTCAGGTGTACTATGTTTTCCTTCATTTACCTCTTTTCTAAACTGAGGGCCTTTTCGTTTGAACCACACAGTCTGCACTCATGAACTCTGAGGCTGGCCCCCAAGGGCTCTTAGAGGTTAGAAACAAAGTGTCTGGGGAATCCACTTTGGCAGAATGCTTTGGTACACTATCAAAATTGGTCCCTAATAGTCTGGAAAATGGTGGTGTGTCTTCTGCATGTCTCCATGTTCTGGACTAGGCACTGTTAAGTCTATTGGTGATCCAGATCAAGGGTAAGAGTGTACCAGCAGCGGGTGTGGCCTCCTGTATTCTGCATTAACGTGCACATAGTCTGTTTTCTGATCCTACCTAAGCAGCAGTGCAGAAGGCCCTAAATGTCCCTAGGCACTGCAGCCTTTTCGTCTTGTAAGCCAGTTTGGTCTTATGGTTAGAATGCCAGACTCCTATCTGGAGGTTTCCCATTTTGATTCTGCACTTCTGCACAATGCCAGTTGGGTGACCTTGGGCTAGTCACAGCATTCTTTCTGTGCTCTCTGAGCCCCACCTACCTCACAGGGTGTCTGTGGTGGGGAGAAGAACAGAAAGTTTGTTAGCTGCCTTAACTCTCCTTAAGGGTGAGAAAAGCGGGTATAAAAGCCAACTCTTCTCCTTCTTGTGAGAGCTCCTATAGATTCTTTCCTTTTTTCTAACAGGGGCTTTCAATTATATACCTTTTCTGCCCACAGATCCAAGGAATGTGCCCAGGACCATCTTCACACCTCCATGCCCATTCGTATCTCTCATCAGCACACTTCAGCCCTAGGAAGCATTGGTGGATGATGTAATTCAGCAATGCACCCATCACCTATGACCTCTAGCTTAGCTGAGATATTGTCACACTAAAACGGATGCTGAGATTTGAGCAGAAAACAGTCCATGCACTCAAGATTATGATCCCCTGCAGTGTGGTGAAAATAAACCATTCATGATGACCAGAATAATTTAATTTACATCTGTAAGTATAATCCTGAACAGCTGCTGCATCCTTCAGCTAACACCAAAACACGGTTGACACTCATATTGCAGAAATGTGTTGCCTGGAATTCTTGGAGAAGATGAGCAGTGTTTGAGTGGGTTGGGGTTTTTTTTGTAATGTAAACACCCTCTTCTGTGTTAGTTCTTATTCTGGATTATATCCCGCAATGGAAACCTGCCATCTGAATGCCAGTGAAGACTATAGCATGCAGACTGCAGGTCCCTATTCTGGGATACAATCCAGAATAAGGGCCAGTGCAGAAAGGACCAACACCTGATCAGTTTTATAATCAGCTTTTACTTGAGATCAGAAATGTCTATTTACCATGCACTTACATCTATCATTTTCCCAGGGAAGTTTTCTCAATAGTAACATGCATCATCAGTCTTGTAGCCAAGTAGCATTTGTGGCATGATTCAGCAACATTTTTAAATACATGCTTCCTGATAATCTGGAGTGAGGGAAGTGTTTCTGTTACATGTCTGGAAGAAATCCGGTTCCAACCAAATGGTTATCATTTCAATAATAAATGACACACTGCAGAGATTATAGTCTTATCAGCATTAAAAGACATGAGAACAGAAGAGAAATCCTGCTGGAACAGGCCACGGTCTGTTTAGTGCAGCATCCTGTCTCACAAAGTGACCCACCCATTGCTTCAGGGCATCTCAAGCAGAAGGAAAAGGCAAAATCTTCCTCTGCTTTCGATTCCTTGCAAATGGCCTTTAGAGGGATCCTGTCTGTGTCTCCAACCTGGAGGCAGTACCTAGGCATCCATTCTAGTAGCCGTCAATCTGTTTAACTCCTTTTTAAAGTCATCCAGGTGTGTTGCTCTCATCACTTCTTCTAGTAATAAATTCCAGACTGATCACCCTTTTTGAGTGAAAAAATATTTACTCTTGTCAGCTCTATTGGTTCAACTGAGCTCAATTAGCATCATAAAATGGATGCACATGTATATGGATGTTTAACACCAGTGTCAGTTCCCTACAGCAGCCCTGCAGTCAGCTGAGCAACTGACTGGAGGGTATAGGGGCTGATATGCACACAAGCAGAGCTCCGCTAAAATGATTAAAACAGCCGCGGCTTTCATGTCTGTTTTAATCATCTTACTGGAGCTCTCCTAGTGCTCTTGACAGCCCCTATACCTGCCTGACAGTTGCTCAGCTGACTATAGGGCAGCTGTCAGGCAATCGTTTGGGGGGTAAATCAAGCCCTTACCTGGGCTATTAAGTGCTCAGGCAAGGTGGTGGTGGAGTAAACCGTGGCATCCCGATGCAGGGATTTATTGCGGTTTTCATGGGGATGGCCGGGTTTGCTCCATTGCCATGGAGACTCCTTAATGAAAATTAAGATTTGCATTAAGGTTGCCCCGAATCCACCGCGAGGCAGATGAGCCCAGAGAGATTTTTTAAATTAAAATGTCCCCCTGAGGTGGCTTAAAGATGTTTCACGGGCAGGATGGTTCACATGGCAGCCTGCCCCTCCCCCTTCTCAAGAACATTCTAGGCTAGAAAAGGTGGATTGGAGAAGAGAACATGAGTGCCACATGGTACTGGCTATATCCAGACTAGCGGAATATAATTCGCTGCTGGAGAAAAAAGTGCCGCTGTCCAGACTCCAGCAGCCTCCCTGCAGCTTCTTCCTCGGCAGCTGTGATACTTCCATGGGGAGGCACGCGTCACGTGGGATGGGGCAGCCAATGGAAGCTGAGCTGCATGCTCAGCTCTCGTTCACTGTTCTCACCGTCCTGTCTGGACTGGTGGGAACATTCACATTTACCTGATACTGTAGAGCAAGTGTTCATCGTTCAACAGTAGGTACATTTGAAATAGTAGCTGCACAGCTCCGTAGTATTGGGCATCAGGTGTGGTGCCCACGCCCGACTGCGCATCGGAATGCACAGTATCTGTAAGTCTGGACATACCCACTGTCTCTGACAACTTTTCAGAAAACTTTTTTTTTTTAACTTTGGCAGGATCATTCACTCTCACGCTAAACTTGGTCAGTCTCACAGACAGTGCGGGCTGATGCCCAGTTTGCCTGCTACGCAGAGGGCATAGACAGTTGCACCAAATGTCAAAATAGGGTATTGTTAGTGGAAGCAAGACATTATAAGGCAGCTGTTCCATGTGCATGTACACTAGAAAGGCCCAGTGCAAGTTAAGACCTCCCAGTTGACTCCAAACTGGAATGAGTGAAGGAGAAAGACAGAATGGACTTAAGCCCTTTAGGCCAGCAACCTCTGCCTATAAGGGTGTTGCCAGGATCACAGCGGAATGGGGCAATATATTCACTGGGATATCCCCATCATCATAAATACCCATACTGCATCAGTACAGATTAAACAGAGAACTGTGTATATTCAGGGATGGGCAATAAGCAGGTGAAGCAGTATAACAAAGAGCAAATAAAAGAGAGGAGGAAAATAACAATCAGAATAGATGAGAGTTAAAACATAAATGAGTAAAATCAAATTTAAAGTAATGGTATAGGAGAGGAACTATAGCTAGATCTAATTAGTAAAAGCTTGGCTGAAAAGAAATGGTTTAACTAAATGCTGGAAGGTAGGAAATGAAAAAGTGCGCTATACCTTTGTGGGCCATCAGAAAGAAAGCCCTTTCTCTAGCTAGCAATTCAGCAACCTGATGGAGGGATGGTATTTCTAGAAGGGACTGATGACAAGATCTCAATTGACAGACAGGCCTAAACGGGAACACGGGGTCACAAGGGAAGCCCTGTTGGATTGGGCCACAGCCCATCTAATTCAGTGTCCTGTCCCACAGTGGCCCACCAATTGCTTCTGGGCATCAAAGCAGAAGACAAAAGCAGGAACCTTCACCTGCTCTCAACCCCTTCTAAATGGTCTTCAAAGACATCCTGCCTGTTCCTCCAACATGAAGGCAGTACCTAGGCATCCATTCTAGTACCCACTAATGCACTGTACTCCATGAGTCACAAGTTATTAAGGGCCCCCCTTAGAAGCCAGAATTAGAACCTTGAATTGGTGGCAGCCAGTGCAGATCTCTTAAGTGCTGGGGTAATATGTGACCAGTCCAACACACGTGACTGAAATGTTTTGCACACAATCTGTTACACGCTCACAGTATATTCACTGATTGCCAGTGAGGTGAAATTCTAAAAATGCATTAGCTTCAAGAAATAGAACATCAACTAATTGGCATGGTTACCATTTTACCAGGTCTCTTCCCTGCTTCCATAGCTGTCTTGCACCCTTAAGGTAATGGCTCCCCTTGCTTCTTAGCACATTGGCTGTGGTATTAGTCAAAGCAGAGCTACTGTTTCATGCCTATTGCTATTTGAGATATTCTGATCACATAGAATTCTTAGAAATTGTAAATTGCAGTGACAGAAAATATCCTACTTGTTGCATATAAAGAATGGCTTTCCGCACCATGAAGCTCTCAGCCCAGTCCTAAACATCTCTGCTTGGAAGTAAACATGATTCAGGCTTCACCCTTAAAATGTACCACAGCAAGGTAACTACATTTAAAATCAGACCTATATTAAAACAGCAGCATATATTAACTGTAACAGTGTCTGTAAAATGGGAAGAGACAGTACACTCCCATTTAGCAAAAGGCCAGGGCAAAGAGATGCGTCTTTACTGCCTTCACTGACACACCTCAAGGGGGAAACTATTCCATAGACTAGCGGTCATCACTGAGAAGGCCCTCTCTGGGGTGCCCACCCCTTTTACTACTGAGGGTGGTGGGGCAATCATAAGGGCCTTCCCTCCAGATCGTAAGCAATGGGCAGGTTGATATGAATAAACCTGCTAAAGACATGCCTGTATCTTAAGAAAATGAGATAATGGCACTTGTGCGTCACATTTATTTTATTTATTTGGACTACAACATTCATAAAAATATAAAATAGGTTCCATAAAATTATTAAACAGCATAAAAAAAGGTTAAACCCCACACCCAAAAGGGCCAAAGCACTGCTCAAACTGCAGTCCCCCAGATGTTCTTGAACCACAACTCTTGGCATCCTATGCCACCCCCACTATAGTTCAGGAACATCTGGGGAGCCATCGGATTTCCTGTAAGGTAAACACAGATACTTTCACCTATCACAAACCTTGGCTGCATCCACACAGTTTTAAAAAACTGGCCTGAAAGCTGTTTAGAGATGGGAGCATCTACATACTAGAGACTATAATCCAGATTAAAGGACAGAAAGTGCACTTCCATTCCCTGACCTTCAATGTGGATCAGAGGTGGGATGGGAACACTAGCATCTGCATGCTGCCACCTCAAAACTGCTTTTCAGCTTTTAACGTGGATGTAGCAGTTCTCTTCAGCTTTTAATGTGGGTGTGGATGTAGCCTTTGATGGCTTTGCTTAGGTTCTATTGAAACTTCCTTCCAATTAACCATGCTTTGTTAGGGTATAATGTGATGGCATACTCTTGGACAATCCTGATGCCAATCCAAGATAGGTCAGATTCATTGAGATACTTGAAATCATCTGTAGGCAGCAGAAAAAAACCAACATTGTGGACAGACCTACATTGGTTCTTAAACTGAATGTTAATATGGATTTCTATGTTTCATAAATTCAGAAAAAGGGAACTAATGAAACACTGAAAACCTTCCTCTGGAGCTATAAGGTATGATCACCTGCTTTAGACTGGGAGTATCAGAGTGGCAACAGGGAAATGCAGTTATTAGAAGCAGGGGGCATTCGATGAAGCTGATGGGCAAAAAAAGTTAGGACTAACAAGAGGAAGAATTTTTTTTCACCCTAAGGGTTATCAGTCAATGGAATTTACGACCAGAGGCCTGTTCACACCTGGCCCTATTTTGAAATTTATCCATTACCCAGACTAATGCAGACTCTGGCAACCCTCACTTGGGGCTTGCTGTGGCTCGCACTCTCATTTGGAAAGCACACCCCTATTCAGGAATATATTCCAGAATAAAGCCAAGTGTGAACAGGCCCCAGGAGAAGTGATGACAGCAGCCAGCCTGGCCAGCTTGAAGAAAGGATTAGATAAATTCACAGAAGACAGTGTATCAGTGGCTACTAGAACGGAAGTCTAGGTACTGCCTTCAGGTTGGTGAGACAAGCAAGATACCTCTATAGGCCATTTGCAGGGAGTCGAGAGTAGGTGAAGGTTTAACCCTTGTCTTCTGCTTGAAATGCCCAGAAGCAAATGGTAGGCAACTAAGTGAGACAAGATGCTGGACAAGGAGGAATGTGGCCCAACCCAGAAGGGCTCCTCTTATGTTTTTTATGGCAGTAGCTTCTTGCCACATTAGCACTGCAGATGGGAGCAGCCATAGTTTACTGGCAGAACAACGGACTGAAAAACAAAAGGTCACAGGTTTGATCCCTGGGATTTTCCACCAAAAAAAGTAAAGGCACATCGCTTTTGTATGTACAGTGGTACCTTGACATACGAGTTTAATTCGTTCCGTAACCTTGCTCTTATGTCAAATCGCTCGTATCTCAAAGCAGTTTTCCCATTAATCCATTCCAGCTCCCAAAACACCGCCTCAGTTGTTTTTGTTATGTACTGTACTGTATTTACATACTCGTATCTCAAATCTTGCTCTCATCTCAAAGCAAAATATCACTCGCTCGGCGGCTTGTATCTCAAAACACTTGTATGTCAGGGCACTATGTCGAGGTACCACTGTATCTGTCCATTCAGTCACCAGGGAGTTGATCCTGGCTTGGTGATATCAAACAACAAGAACACAGCATGATGTGTTTGTCAAAGCACCTCTACACCCTACCCATAATTCCACTTTAATTTTGTCTTGCTTTTTGGTCAGAGAAATAATAAATCCCAGCCTCTGCTAAAGAAATGAGATCACCACTATTTATTTTTTTAACCCTCGGGCTATTTTTCTTTTTTAGGATTACGAACTCAGGGAGGGAATAGTTCTTCATTGGCTTCAGAATATGGTAAGCCATTTCTCCTGCCTCCCACCCCCTCAGGTCATGATTACAGACAAGCATCTAAAATGTTTCGCTGGAACCTAAGATGTCTTGCATTCACATCCAGACTTTGGCTGTGTTCAGACATAATAAAAGGGTCACCTCAGAGTCACCTCAGAGAGAGTGTGTGGGCCTTGTGTTCCCAACCCTTCTCTAATCACCTTTTCTACCACATAATGCTCACCGGGGGTAGATGGGTGGTTGAGGGAGGGAGGAGACTGGTGTGTGAACAATCCCACCTTGAAACCGCTCTAAGCCACCTCAGAGGTGCCTCAAAGATGCTTTTTTATTGCTGTGTCTCATCAGAGCCTCGATTGTGAAACTGCACAGGGCAGCCTTGGACAGTTGCTGCCTCTTAGGCTAATCTACCATCTTCTTTGGAGGAAATGAATGAATGAATGAATGAACAGCTTCTCTTTGCAAGCAACAGGAATCATCTACAGTACCCAGGAGGGGCTTTGTAGGTCATCCAGGCCCAACTCTCTGGAATACCTTGTCACAGTTTTTTTCTCCTCCTGCCCTGGGGACGAGGCCACCACCTTTCAGGGCCGATTTCACTGTGAAACAGGCGCTTCCTTTCCTTGTGGAAACTCTGCCAGAGCTTCGCCTTCACTCCTGCGGACCCTTTCCCTCGCCTGCTCCTCAAAGGTCTGCTGTAGGGCGTCCGTGGAGCCCTCACTCTGTCTACGCGCCATCTGCAGAAAAGCTCCACGGAGAGGAAGATGAGCCTGCGGTCCTGCACCCCCGTGCCATTAGCCCCAGCCCACCCACGGAAGGTGCGCGCCGCAATCTGGCAACACCCGGAAGGGTCCCGTTAACCAGGCGCGGCTTTTAAAGGTTCAAGGTGCACGGGGCACCCGAACAAAAGACGCGCGTCGCGTTTCAGCTGCTCAGATCCTCAGACGAAGCAACGTCCTTTAGGAAAAGGAGAGCGATTTTGACCAGTTCTGGAGGAAGATCCGGCAAAGCCACTTCCCTCCCCCTCTCCTTTGCCAAGGAAATGACCGCCCGGATGGGTCCGCAGTCGGGCGAGCCACGGTCCCGAGGACGGGCGACGCTTCCTTTGCACCCGCCTCGTACGCGACCTCTTGACTAACTTGGGGTCGCGGGACGCGCGTCCCAGGGCTCCTCGGTCACATCCACCCTCGAGACGGATCTGCCACGATGTCTTTCTTTTAGCCCCTGCCGGGTCGACCCATCCCGGTGTGGCCGAGGGGGAGAGAACAACGGCGGAGCGGGATTCGAACCGGCAGCTCCAGCCACCCGGTGTCAGGCACCCGAGGTAAACGGGACGGAAGAAAAGCCCCAGCGCGGAGACGGGAGGACGGCACGAGGGCGGCATCCGGACGCCCGGGACTTACCCCGCTCCATTTGGCTACTCCGGAAAACAGCGTGGCTATTCCGGAACACGCAAATACGGCTCGGTGCCCGTCCCGTCCACGGAAAAGTTCCTGCAGCCGCGCCGCGCAATGCTGCCTCACTCACTCACTCACCTTGGGACGTTCACCCCTTGCGCTCGCCGCCTCTTCTCCGCATGGCTGCATCCGGGATCGAGGGCGCGGCGGTTACGAAGGTCCCATCCTCCCCCCGGTTCCGTGTCTTCTTCCAGCGCCAACTTCGCCCCGGTTGCCGCAGCAGCAGCAGCAGCGGCGGCGGTGGCGGCGGCCACCGCCCACTCCGGCCCCGACGGGCCCCTCAAGGCACAGAAGACCCTCCCCTTGACGTCTCCCTCGCAGCCCCGAGAAGAGGGTCGGTCGGCGGCGGGGGAACCTCGCCGGGGCCAGAGAAAGGAGGCGGCGGGCGGTGTGTTTGCCGGTGCGGGACCCCCAGATAGACGAGGAGGGAGGGCGCGCACTGTGTCCAGCCAACACGCGCGGCCACCGAGGGGAGGGGGAGCGCGAACGGGAGGAGCCCAATACCAGCCAAGCGGCCGAGCGCCAGGAGACGAAGGCGAGGCGAGGCGTGGCGAGGCGAGCGCCGCTTCTGTCCCCGTCGCTCCGACTGGTTTTATACGAGCGGGATGCGGCGGCAGGAAGGAAAACCGCGCTGTCTCGTCCGTCTGCGATCACTGGACGCCAGGGGGCAGCAGCGCCCGCGACGGCCCTCGGGCCGGCACTGCGCGCGGGACTGCGGGCAGGTGGCTGAGCGAGCGAGCGATATGCAGGCCGGGGTGCTGGTGAGAGCGGGGGGCCTTCTCCGCTGGCTTCACCTTGTAGCGTCGGTGGCAGCGTTTCCTGGGGTCGCTGCCGAATTCCGCACGTCAGATCTCTTCCCCGGGGGCTGCCAGCCAGCCTCCCTGCCTGGATTTGTTTCAGACAGCGGGAAGCGAAGAGATAAGAACAGGCTCGGTTTTCTGCAGTCTGGAACCAAAGAGAAAGCCCGCATTTGCCCCGCGTGGCTGAGATTTGTCCCCCACACCACGCTGCTAGAGGTCCTGTTGGCGTTGCTCTTTGCACAGGCGAAGTGGCGAGCTTTTTCCCATTGGCATTTTCTGGCCCAGGAAACCAACCTTTGGATTAGGTAGCCTGGAAGAACAGTGACTAACCATTCTGATGTTTTCTCACTGGACTGAAGCCAGTGGTGGCTGCAGCCAAAATAGGTGAGGACCAATCTGTGCTGCTTACAATCCTACAAACAGAGCCTCTTCTTTAAGGGCAGGAGGCCCATCCAGACTGGGGGAATGCGCCATGTATCTGAGGAAACCCCACTGTAGCTCCATTTCTTCCTTCAAAAAAGCCATACTAAACACCCATTGCTGGAAAACCCAACACTGATCACAGGCTTTCCACTAATGGCCTACCTTCTAAGGGAGCTACTATGACTGCACCATCCATGACTGCACCATGTGTGGAGACCAAAACTACCATGACTGCACCATGTGTGGAGACCAAAACAGGCATCCACCTGTTTGTGGAGGTGATGATGAGCACCTTTGGGATACCTGCATTTATGTATAAGTTAAAAATGTGCAAAGGCAGCACTGTGGTCAGTGTGGTAACGGTGCAAGGAAATTTCCCACATTATCACTTCCTAGTGGGATGTCTGGCCACAGTCTGGAGGTGGCCTAAGAAATCCCTTGCAAATTATCTCGCTTAGTGATGGTGTTTTTTGCTGCCATCCCAAATATCCATACTTGGCAGCTAGATACATGGAACTTCAGCTGGCCTTGTTTCTGAGAAAACATCATGCATTCAGGATAATCTGTGGCACAAAGATCCTTGGAGAACTCTCTCTCTCTCTGTGCGTGCACACACACACATTCACAACAGCGCCACAGAACAAAGCCACACAAAACAATCTGCATTAAGGAGCTGTGGGGGTGCCACTTTGCACTCAGTGAGGGACTTGGGGGCTCTTCTGTCTTGCTTTTAGAACACAATTGAAAAATGACTCACACCAAAGAACATTTTAAGACCAAACTGTTGTAATTATTGTTTACACCCCAGAGTATCCACAGCAAAGCTACGAATGGAAATCAAGTTTAAGCATCTGGGTTTGCTTACCTGGTTAGCACTTATTCCCACCACTCAGCCTAGAACCAAGGGAAAAGCTAAATTAAAAGCCAGGTAATAGTCACATGCTGGTACAGTTCCCACTGCAGCAAGAGATGATGCAGTTGTAATTTCCTTTCCTGTTTTCCTCTTCTTCTCCAGTTTATAGTGTTGGCAAAAAATACTCAATTTGACTTGACATTCTCCTGCCGTACAGGAGTGGTTGCAGAGCAGGTATCCCCCCCACCAAGCTATCACTGCACGTGCCCAAGATGAAGATCCAGTAAATTACAATCAGTTGAAACTGGTGCTAATATTGAGGCTAAATTTGTGGTCATTTCTGTTTTATTTGTGGACTTTCCAACTTCCATTTGGACTTTCCCGGGTAGAGAGTCCACAAATAAAACAGATGAAAAGGTGTGAGCCTTGTGATCGGAAGATGGACTGAAGAAGATTTAAAGTGAAGGTGTGATCATGGCCTAAGGAGGAAAGAGGAGAGGCCTTATCTTCTGCCAGCTAAACCAATGTAAGCTTCTCCTGCTTTTAACATGGCAAAATATGTGAGGTGGCTAGAAAGGCAAGTAGTTCTGCAGCTGGGTGACCTTAGGTTAGTCACAGCTCTCTTCTGAGCTCTCACAGCCCCACCTACCTCACAGGGCGTTCTGTTGTGGAGAGAAGAATAGAAAAACTTTGTCAGCCACTTTGAGTCCCCTTAAATGGGTGAGAAAAGTGGGGTAGAAAAGCCAAATCTTCTTCTTCTTCTTCTTCTTCTTCTTCTTCTTCTTCTTCTTCTTCTTCTTTGTGTTCATCTCTAGTTCAAACTGAAATTGAACCACAACCCTGTTTGATGGGACCAGTTCAAACCAAATCATACCACAGGGGTGTTTCGACAAAGCAATCAAACTTCCCTGTTTGATTTGAACAAGTTTGTGTTCTATGGTAATTCTGAAGGTGAACATCAGCCTGCTGGGCAGAAGTCAGGGGTGTGTGCTTGATGTAATATGCTCCTGGCTGTCAGGCAATGTGTTTCTTTGCTTGAAGCCATGGTAGGTGACCTATCAAAATGAGGATTTGAAGAGACCTTTGAAAACTGTATTCTCAACTTCTGAAAACCTTCAGAGCAGACGTTAACATGTGAACTACAGCATCTGGCTCATTGCAACAACCTTTTATTTTTACAGTATGTTCTAATATCTTTGACATTCCCTTACATTTCCATAGGAACGGTTCCCCATCTCCACTACCCATGATTTAGAAATATGAGATCTTTCATGTATCTTCTGTACTGAGAAATAATAATGGAAATTCAGACTGGAGTAAATATATTAGCAAGTAGGTTTTCTTAAGGTTCTGTTTACATAGTTTTCTCAGCATTTTTAGCTGTCTGTATATCTGCATTTTTTAAACATTTAAATGCAACATAAACTTCAGTTCATCATAGGCCCTTTTCATAAATGTCAGTTCGCTTCAACTTGTTGGCTAGAAAGCATTAAGACAACATATCAAAAGTTAGGGCCTTTTTGCTCTAGTAAGACAGGGATGCTCAGGCACACTCCAGTACAGAGTGTACTCACAGCGTAGAACTCCTTCAATTCCAGAGCAGCTCCCAGCATTATTGCAGCCCTAAATGACTTAGGCCACAGTTACACCTTTACTTTAATCCTTCTTCAGCTCAAATTCCAGCCTGTTTGGTTACATCTTTAAATGCCAAGCTGGGTTTTTTTCCTGGATTTTCTTCCCTCTATTTGGGTTCTCCTTCATTCAGGCTAACAGAGGATTAAAGTTTTAATCTCCTTCCAGTTCACCATTCCAGCTTCTCGGCTGCCCAAAAAATGATAGCCATGCAAGCCTCTGCTCTGAGTTTTACCCTTCCCCTCCCCTCAGTCTTTCCTCTGCCCTGTCTTCACAGTTCCCCCCCACCCCCTTCTTGCCTTGATTTTCTTTCCCTGTCGCCACTGCCGTTGCAGTGATCTCCCTCCACCTGCTCCAGTCTCCCTCCCCAACCCCTCCCTCTTGCCTTGACTTTCTCTCCCCTGCTGCCCCTGCCCCAATTTCCCTCCTCCCACACCACCTGTCAACTTGCCTCCCCTTAGCCCCCCAGAATGCCTCCCATCAAACACAGTTCCCCACTCCCTCACCAGCTGAGGATTACTATCTACAGCAGCAGGAACATGTAACCAAGCCCTTCCAGGATACGGCTGCTTTCCTGACATGGATTAAAATGGTAAGGTGTAACTGCAGCCTAATTGTTTTCTAGCAGGTCCCAGACCTATCCTTTCCACCTGATAGACAGAACATAAATTAGCATCCAGCAGAATTACCTGCAGCTACGAACTGGAGTAAATAAATAAAGAAAATGAATTATTAATCCATAGTGCTTGCAACAGAAAACATCAGAGAAGCCAAATAGCAAATGTTCCATTATACCTCTGTTGGATCTGAAAGGCACAGTGTGGGTCCATCCTACAAGGAGACAAGAAGCAAAATCATTTGGGCCCCTTCTGTTTGATTCTGGGAAAGAGGAATGCCAGCCAGGCAATCACACATTTTGCTGCCATTTCCATTGCTTTCTCGGTTGCTCAGCCAGTGGGGAGGACAAGATATAACCTGCCATCTGTCTTTGTGCTCCTTCCTCTAATGTATTTTAAACAAAGCAGCACAAAACAATACAATTGAACGATGAAGGAGATGGGTGCTGCTCTTTCTCCTCACCCCCAATGGAAAGCACAGGAGGTTCTACTCTGGAAAAGGGCTGCTCTATGGACCAGAAAGCACTTTGTTCAGAATTAGCACTTCCACAGCTGAAATTTTGAGCATTTTATTTGTCACTCATTTGGCTCTGGCCCCTGCTTTCCATCTCTGCTATTCTCCAACCCAGGGCCCATCCAGATGGGGAAAACAGTGCTATTATGGTGCTACTACAATGGTGTTGCCTCCCATATCTGAGGCAACCCCCCTATAGCCCAAAACCACAGTAAAAACTATTGCTGTTTTCGGCACATGTACTTGGAGGCTGAAACAGGCATCCACACATGCACAGAGGTGGTGACAAGCACATCTGGGCATTTTGGACCCCGAATGCTCAGAGGCACAGGTAAGTTAAAATGCATGAAGAAAGCAGTATGGCCGGCACTCTCAAACTAGGAGATGGTAGAGGTGGAGGGAGGGTTTCCCGTAATATTGCCTCCTAGCAGGATGCTTGGATACCACCCTCTGGATGTAGCCCCAAGGGAAACTAATCTTAAGTTTCTGAAATTTCTTACTCAAAGGCTGGAGAACAGGTAGAATTATAAAGTAAAATCTAGAGGAGACTAAGTTCTAGCTAAAAGTAGCTCTTCAGGTTCTCGGTCTTTGCAGTGAATGTTCCCTTTTTCTCTGTGGGCCAATGGGGTACTGAGCGCTTGGTAATTTTCACAGAATGAATGAATGTTTTGTTTTGTATCAACGCACAACAGTTGTCAGAGCTGCTTGCAAACTTTTTTTTTTTTAAGCAAACCAGCAGCTTAACAGGTAGATGAGAGCAAAACCAATCCTAGGGATATTTATTTTCCACCAAGAAATCTATTTCTCCATCAACATTCAGAAATTTGAAAACCTGAAAGAAACTAAGAGTGTGTCCCCATGATCAAAATACTCTGACGCAAACCTGAATTCACCCCGAACTGTCCCCAAAGACAGCCTCTAATACGGGCTACATTCAAGACAAATGGCACAAATCCATGGCAAAAGAAAACCCTTTCTAACTGTTCTCACTCTGAATTAGGAGGCAAGCACGTATTATCTTGATTCATGGGGACGCTCCCGGGTTATTGGGGGAGGAGTTTAGTGATCAGAGCATTAGCGGGCAGGGTTTCGCTGTCCCTGCCATGCGCGCTGCAAACGCAGCTGCTTGGGCAAAGAAATTAAGCTGAAATGAGCTCTTGTTTGCCCTCTCTGGCTAAAAGCATGTCCCCCCTTGCCTGATCGCCCAATCGGCAAGGCATGCGTGGGTAAAGGGGTAGATTTTCCGCATGAGCGCTGGATCATTCTTTCTCTGCCAAAAGCTATGGTTTTCAAAGCTTGGATTTGAGCCTGTTAATGGTAGTAGCTGGAGGCGTGGGGGACCAGAAGGGTATTATTGAACAGAAGATAAGAAAATGGATCCAAGCTGCAAGGGTTTGAGGGAGACTAACGTGAACACGAAGCTGACGATCAAGTGGAGGTGTGCTTGCTGTCATGCGGATGTGCGCACATCCACTAAAGTCAGAGCCATGGCTTCAAGCCATGAGCCCCTTTGCCATTCTATTATGCCCCCTTTTATTTTTTCTTATTTATGGTGTGTGTTGTGTTTTTGGAGGTGCAATCTGGATGCGTTCCCAGGGATTTCCCCTATCATCGCTGCACTGGGCGGGACAGGGCATGGTGACCTCAGCCAGGCTTCCCATCAGGGAAGAGGGGGTGGAGAAAAAAGGATGCAGTTTCCCCAATGCAGAGGTTTACTGCACTTGCTTGGGGACAGGTGGATTCACCTTCAACCCGCGCTCTCCTTGACCGCTTGGGGACATGTTAATTTGAACTACAATGCAGATTACGGATGCCCCAATTCAGCTGCGAAATAACTGGAGGTCATGGGGATACAGCTTAAGGGGAGGACCGAGAAGAAAAGTCTTTCCTCCTCAGACCTGTCAACTCCCTTCCTAGGCATTCATCCGTCCACCTATCTGTCCATCTCTCCATTCATTTATTTACTCATTCAGCAGAAAAGTACTGGATTTCCCTGATTGTTTTTTCCCGGCCTGCATTTCTGGACCTTCTGCTCTAATGGCATTTATAAAATTCACTCAGTACTGCCATCTTTACCTGCAGTATAATCAGCTGGCCATCAATTTGCTTCTTCCTTTATGCTGGCAGCCAGAGGTGGAGTTTGCAAAATGCCAACAAACTGACATATGTCCTTTTGTTTCATTTTTGTACCATGTCTAATGAGCTTGACCTGAAGCTTTGGGTGGGCATTAATAATAGTGCCTAACTAATCATCTCAGGTGAGTACAACCCCATAAATTCTACAGGTTGATGTGTTTGGAGCCAGTGGATATATTGACATAAAATGAATGTAACTTTGATATCTTCTTAATGATCCTTTTCAAAGTTTAATTATAATGAATAGCCACAATTGTGGCTTAGATGAAATATTAGTGATATGCTGTAGTTTTATGATGACATTTCAGCTTTATGTTAATTGGGAATTTGCTCCTAAACAGATTATTTAATGTCGAAGAGTGATTAAGTTAAAATGAAATACTGAGAATGGCTGTAGCACCATGGCACTTGGTGCAATAAACACAATAATTTAATACTGTTCAGGAATTTAATGGCCCCTTCCTCTCACCAAATGTATCTACAGTATATTCTGGCATATAAGACTACTTTTTAACCCAGGAAAATCTTCTCAAAAGCCGGGTGTCATCTTCTTATACGGAGAGTATATCCCAAACTCTATATTTTAACTGGAAAAGTTGGGGGTCAGCTTATACGCTCAGTCGTCTTATACACCGGAATATACGGGTAGTTGGAAAAAACTTCTATCTATCCAGGATTTTAGTGTAGGAGGCAGAACACTGAAAGCACTGAATCCATTATATGCTAGTCTGTCGGAGGCCACTCAGGTTTCCAGAAAGATAGGCCCTTTCCACACTTAGCTTTATTTTGAATTATATCTCAAGATAGGGGTTTGTTGTCTGCATGCTAAGGAAGACTATGGCAGGCCTCAGGGTCTGCCATGTCTGAGATATATTCCAGAACAAGGCCAAGTGCAGAAAGGCCCATATATACCTGCAGCTGTGCCTATATGTGGGCTTCACAGCAATCTCACCTTTGAAATTTTCCGGCTTGTCCACAGGATGTGTGTGGCTAGTTTGCTCTGGAGCCACCTGCTGCTGTGAAGCACCTTTGAATTGTGGCCAAGTCCTCAGTGAGTGTACCGGCACCTTCATGGGCACCTCTGTGCAGTTCTCTTGACAGAGATATAAAAGTGGTTTGCCACTGCCTACTTCTGGGGAGACGCAGCATGCTGTTCCTCCAGTTGGGAAAGAAACAGTTTGAACACACAGTTTTTTTTACCATCCTCTGAATTCTGAACACTGTTTGTCCACATCTGTCCGTTGCATGATGGCCCCCTGCTAGGGCATCCAGGCATTCAAGTTGACTAAACAGGAGGAATGCCTAGCTACCCGGTCACACTGTCTGGGTATAAAGAGTGGCAGGCTGAAGGAGAACCATGCATGTGGCTGGCATGAGAGAATTTAAAGCCATGTCCCTATGCAACTTTGCTACGGTTCCGAATGCGAGATTGGTTTGCAAGGTTTGTCCCCATGTGTTTTGGATTTGTTCCATGCAAAGTGTACCAAATCCCCCCAAACCATGCCAAAAGGGTGCCAAATTCGATACCTGAAAAAAGAAGTCTCGGCACAGTTTGGGGGACCAGCATGCATTGCTCAGCGAGCTGGGGTCGTGGGCTAACAGGGAGGAGATTGGCACCATGTCATTGGGCAGTGGGGTATGCTTGCTGTCCCTGCCCTATCCATTGAAGATCACAGCCGCTGACTTTTAAAATGCCGATTGCAAAGGCAGGCTGCAAATGGCTTGGTTTTTTAATTTTCTGCCATTTCCACAGAGGAAATTCCAACCTTGTTTCCAAGAATGCCAAGGCAGGATGCATAATGGCTTGATTTTTGTTCCATTTGCAACCCCCATTTCCCCAATCAGCAAGGCAATCATAAATAAAGGCTTGATTTTCTGCCTTTTAAAGTTGACGGGAATTCTTGCAGTCCCCGGTGGAGCGGAGGGGTACAAAACTGCTCAAGCGCCTACTGCTACTAAACCTCGTAGCGGCTTTTTATAGTGTTTTAATTTTTTTTTTTAAAAAAAATATTATGAATGAAGCTTTATTTTAACTTGTTTCCATGCCTCCCACCCCAGTCCTGGCTGTCAGTGCCGCTAAGGGAGGGTGTGTGTGGCACAGGGGTGGGCTGATGTCCCAATGAAGAGAGGGGAGCAGAGAGGAGGGTGCGCTGCTCCCTGGTACCAGGGTTTGGCATGGTTCTCATGGAGATGCCTCCATCTGAGCCCAACCTCTACCTGCCCCGCATTGCCAGGAATGTCAGGGGACACCCGAGATGCATTCCCGTTCCCACGCCCAGCCCACGCATGCCCAAACAGTGCTCAAAGAGTGCCAAATGGCCAGCATGGGGACGCAGCCTAAGAGAACATAAGAGGAGCCCTGCTGGATCAGGCCACAGCCCATCTAGCCCATCTACTGTCACACACAGTGGCCCACCAATTGCCCATGGGCATCTCAAGCAGAGACAACCTTCTCCTGCTCTCGAATCTCAGCAAATGGTCTTAGAAGCATCCTGCTTGTCTCCCCAGCCTGAGAGATGTACTTAGTCATCACAATAGGGATTCTGTTGGACTTCATTCCATATTGGGGGTTAGGGTTAGGGTCAGCCTAACATATCCCTGAGGTATCCCCATGTTTTAGTCTCTGCCTGGATGCAGCCTAATTGTAGATTGCAATATTAGCCTGCCACAAGAACAAAACAAATCTGAACAGTTTGGCCTTAGTGATGCAATTCAACTTTAACTTTGCAGTTTACACAGGAAACAGTTCAGCAAGGTTTCTCATTAAATCTTCTTCTTCCTTCTCAGAGCACTGATGACCAAAGGAGTCTAATGAAACAGCAAACAGTGAGATGACCATTTATTTTCTGTCAGCAGCTTTGAAAGCACAACATGGGAGGTTTTCAAAAGTTTTTTTTTGCTTTGCTTTGCTTTGTGTGACAAATATTTTAAAGCAAGAGCCATGCAACCCAAGGTATACTTTCTCAGAAATAAATCAAATCATAGTACAACATATTATGTCCATTAATAATAGATGGATGATAATTATGAAAGATACATAAGGAAATTCTTGTAGGCTGCTAAAGGTTTAGAGGTTAGAAGTACAGTGGAAGAGGGGGGATTTAATTTGTAGTAGATTACGGGTGTCTCCAAACACTGTCAAAGTTGGGCAGCGGCTCTAGCGTAGCTGCACAGGTCCGACAGACTGGAGAATTGGAAGCTTTGGCATCCCTGCAGAGCAACTTTGATTGCCTGCAGACTAAGCTATGTAAATCCACTATTAAATGAAAAATCACAGTACAATAACTGCGCAGGGAAAACCGATTATCCCCACTACAAGTCAGCTCTGTACTTCAGTATATTAGGGCTTGTCCCTATGCACTATATACTCTGAAGCAAACCTGAATTCAACTCGGAGCGTCCCCATGCAAATGCTCTAATCTGAGGCTGCATGCATAACAAATTGCCCCAATCCACGGTAAAACAAAACAAAACAAAACCTTGCAAACTGTTCTCACTGCAGATTGGAAAGGCAAGCATGGATTTTCTTGGAGGCATGGGGACACTCCCAGGTTATTGGGGGAGGAGACTGGTGATCGCATCATTAGTGGGCAGGGTTTCACCTGTGCTCGCTGTTCCTGTCCTGCACGCTGTGATCACAACTGTTTGGGGATTTCTTTAAATAAATTATGATGAAAGAGAAATGATGAGGGGGTCAAATGGCTCTTATTTGTCATACAAGTGTCTTTCCGGCTACAATTATTATACCCTCCCTTCCCTGATCGCCTGATCAGCAAGCTACGTGTGGGTAATGGCACCCGTGGCTTCCCTGCACCAGATGCAACATGAGAAGATGAAGCACAGAATTCCTTGAACCTGTTGCAAGTGGGGCTGTGCTCACTATCATGCGAAGGTGTGCACCGCCGCTAAACTGTGGCAGCTCCAAGCAATGAGCTGCTTTTCCATCCTATTAGTTATACCCCTTATCGTTGTTTATCTTTGCTGTTTGTTGTGTTTGTGGAGGTGGAACCTGGAGGTGTTTCCCTGTTGTTGCTGAAGCGGGCGGGACAGGATATGGTGACATCAACCCGGCTTCCTATCAGGGGAGAGTGGGTGGAGAGAAAAGGATGTGGTTTCCCAATGTAGGGGTTTAGCTTGGTTTGCATCGGGACAGGTACATTTGACTTGAACCTGCGCTCTCCTCAATCACATGGGGATGGGTTAATTTGAACTAGAATTTTATTGGGAATGACCTGATTCAAACCTGAAATAAACGGAATGCTTGGGGACAAGCCTTCAGAGCTACTAGAGTTTAGGCGTCACGTGGGTTCAGGCAGCCAATCAGGTTTTGAACTGCATTTCCTGGTTAGGCAGCATTTTGTGGGTGCTTCTTGTCGTGCTACCTGCATTAGGCTGGTACTCTGTTTTAACTAGGTACTGCACAGAGAGAGTTCTTCCGCACTCAGGTAAGTGCGCACTAATGGTTCTTTACAGCGGAGGAAAGATGGAAGGCTGTCTGCCAGGATGATCAGGGCTTCACATTCCCTCCACTGTATAGAATGTGTCTGGACGTAGCCTTCCTGTCCATCAGATGGGAAGCTCTGTCATTAGCAGTGGAAGTGGAGCATTCTAAGGTAAGTGTGCATTAAAGAGATGCTGATAAATCAGCATAGAATGCTCCGCCGGTATAGTGGGGGATAAAAGCAATGAAGTCCCTTTGCTGGTTTCATCCCTGTCCAGGGGCACTCTAGAACACAGTTCATTAAGATAAAAGTGAAGATTCTAAATGGAACTTCATCCTGGCCCCTGCTTCTGCTAGGGTTCCATTAACCACTGCTGTCAATGAGATTAACAGAAGTTACATTCAATCTAGGACAACAAAACATAAATAAGATTGAGTGGGGAATCTCTGGCTGAAGAGGTTTGGTTGGTTTGCAGCAATCTGGGTAATTTTCATGTAGGGATGGCCAAAAAATGTTTGTCACCTTTGCAGATTTGCAAAGATTCAAAACTTCACATTCAAATAGAATATTGGCTACATTTGAAGACTGTGCCTTTGTTCAAAAATTTGGAGCAGATTCTGATTCTGATGGATTTGGAGCAGATTTGGAAGTGCAGCTGGTGGCAGCAGGGATTCAGAGATAATTCAAAATGAATCCAAAGCCAAGCACATTTGTAGCAGCTTCCTTGGTACGAGTGTGTGATGTTCTGTCCCATTCGCTTCAATGTAAAGTGAACAGGAGAAAATATTCCTGCACATTCCTATTTTCATAGCTTGCGTGTGAACTCAACCACCCATAATTTTTTAAAAATGGTTGGAATGAACCTGAACCAGTGGATGCCCTAACAAACCAAGAAAACCATAGAGAACCAAGGGTAGAACTGAACCACTCTCTAGTTCAACAAAAAAATGGTTCCAAGAAAACTTGGATCAAGGATAGTTGGTTTGAATCTTAACAAACCAGTAAATTTCAGTTTGTGCACATCTCTGTACTTCAGTTCTTCTTTTCTGGCCTATGGGATACATAAATGCTTGAATTTTGCTGTAATTACATTATTAAAGGGAATTTAAGGTACAGTTCCAGTACAAATCCATTTACTGTATTAAAATTAATATTCCAAAGGGTTGGGGCTTGAAGTTGAGCCTCAGAATTAGAAGCAAATCAGGATTCCAGGAGGCCTTGAAAATATATGACAGAACAATGAGCTTCTTTATCAATTAATTCCAGAAGTAGTATCCAGGAAATTGGTTTTATGTTGTAGCAAAATGGTTGGGGTTAACCCAGTTAAATGAAAACTATTTCTGCTTTTTATGATGCCTAGATAAATGCTGTAATTCAGTTATTCCTTAATTCACTTACTGTCTGCTTAAGCAGGAATAGCTGAACAAAATGGATTATGTATTATTAATTTCTAAAATTGTTTAGTCATTTTCTTTTTTCAGTTCAGCTAAAATAAGCAGTGAATGAGAGATAAATGAGTCTTAACAGAGGAGACGTGGGATTCTCAGAGGCATCTTGGTGGCTGCTGTGATCACAGACTGTTGAATTAGAGGCATGATTGGTCTGATCCAGCAGGATACTTCCTGCATTCTTAGTATAACACAACCAGAAAACTAGGTACAACAAACAAGAACTCAAGCATAAAATATACTATTTTGCATTAATTGTCATTTGCTGAGTGGAGTGGTGAACACTGAAGCCAAGTTAAGGTTTATCAGTTAATCATTTTGGTGGCAGAACAGTGGGCTTCACTCCTGCACCTGGGAGCAAACTATTTAATTCAATGGGATTTGCTCCTGCACTGATGTAGGATATTAGTTATAAGTGGGAGTGATGGATGAAACTCTCCTCTCAAACATAAAGATGATAAAAAACAAGTGAACAAACAAGAACCATCACCTATAGTTTTAATTTCCCTTACACTTTGGGAACAGGCAGGCCTGGATGAGGGCTGGTCTGAGTGAAGAGGAGCATCCTAATTTATTCATTTATTTAAACCATTGATAAATTGTTTTACACTGAAAAATTCCAAAGTGGTTTGCAAGAGAAATTAAAAATAAGGGTAAAAACACACCTAATGATGTGGGAGGTGCCAGTCCCAGCAGCAAACTATGCTTAAATCTTGTGCGCACGAAAGCCCAGTTCACTGCAAAGTATGGTAGCTTTACTCATCATTGCCTTTGCCTTTCTCTTGCCTTCCCTCCTTACATTAGATAGTGCTGACTTTATTTTTCTAGCTTCTGAAGAGGCAGGGAGGTTGAAGGTGTTAAGTTGTGACTGACTCTTTGTGACCGCATGGAACATGGCGTGCCAGGTCCTTCTGGCCTCTACTGTTTCCTGGAGTTTGCCCGTTTTTCTGTGTGGTAGATGGCCTAGTGATATCAGGCCAGAAGAAAGGGGATTTTGCCATTAGAAACCTGCTGTGCTAAATCTGTAAAGCACTCGTAGGATAAAATCCTGCACGGAATTAGATGCCAAATTGTCCTGGCTAAACTCTGTTTTCTCTCCTACTTCCTTGAAGCATGCACATACTTTAAATTCTTATTTTCTTCTTAAGCTGGGTAAGAATTTAAAAAAATGCTTGTGGCATAAGAAGAGAAAACATCTATCTTGTTAGATTACAATTTGGGAGGCACTGATTGCACATTTTGTGCTTTATGACCTACAATTTTCTCCTAAAATCACCCTTGGTCCTAAGTATTTCTTGAAAAATTATAGGTGCATCTTATATGCCAGTGCATCTTACCTGTTGCAAAATACAGTAGCTGGAAGAGGGACCCTATTGAATGAATTTGTCAATGAACACTGGCATTTGCATCTTCTTGTTATTCATAAGAAGTGCACACCTTTCTGAAGGTCATCAGTACACAGGTATTATTTGCAACTGAAATTGCTTTAGCAAATCAGCATTTGTGTCTGCTGCAGCAACCTAAGTGGTCTGATGCCCCTGAAAAATTGTTTGCTCAAGAAAGACAAATAAATTTTCAGGTAAAGATACCTCGGAGACTTAGTTACTGTACAGTGAATGTGGTGAGGTATGGTCAAGATTTATGGATAATAGCAGCTTGAGTTTATGTGGTATCATTTATCATCATTAATTGGCATGAGGTAAAGTTACCACCAAGTCAAGCTTGACCCTCGGTGGTTGAACTGACAAATCCATACAGTCTTTGGGGCACTAGTAAAGAAGAGGTTTGCCACTGCCTTCTTCTGGAATAATTTTTATTTCAGTCTCTCCTATAGCCCCCTTAATTCCCAGGCTGTATCTCATCCAAGTTCTAACCAGACCTGACTATGCTGAACTTCCAGGATCATACAGGATCAGTAAAAGAAACTCTAAAGATTAGTGTTTACTGGTAAAAGGGTGTTCTTATTGCACAAGGATGCTACTTCCCATGTGCTTTGACCTATATTTCAGCCTCTGCAGGATCCAGCTCTGCTGTAAAGTTCCCTTCTATTTAGTGTGATCAGCTAAATGGTGGCTGGCAGTCAAATCAAAGGGACAGGGGGTTGTCAGGACACGAAATCCTGCTGACCGCTCAATGCACCCCATCCCTGTCTCAGGGTGGTTCCAGGAGTGCAGGGCAATGGCACAAGTTTAAAATTTAAAAAGAAAAAAGCCTGATTCTCTAAACTAATGGATAACCTTATATATTACTGCACAAGTTCTAGTCACCATTTTGGATTGAGGCCATTTCTGCACTCCCAACATCAGCAAAAGGAGGAGGGATGGAGAGATCCATTGCCATCATTATATATATATTGTTTATCCATGTGAAAAATAACCCAACTAAGGATGTGAAAAAAGATTCACATTTGTTTTGCTGTTGAATAAAAAAATCTGATAATTCATTCAATTGTCAAATCGCTATATTGAAAAACTGAATTTGTGCATTCATTTTTGAACTTATTTTGCAAAGAAAAAGACATTTTTCTGACTGAAAATGAATATGAATGTTCAACCAAATTGTTTACTTTTGCAAGCAGGAAAGTGGTTCATTTCAATCAATTTTTGGATATTCAAAAAAAACAAACAGATTTTCAACTCAGTGTGAAAGTCTATGAATTTGAAATATTTTATTGAATTTGTAAATACAATCTTATGCATCTCTAAACCCAACCCTAACTTTTCCCATTCCCCTCTCCCATAAGCGTCTTTCTTGAACTACAGCTAAGAGTCTGGAAATAAAAAGAAAGCAGGCTGAAACAGAGTAAGTGCTGGGATTATCCAGTTACTTTTACGTAGGAGGACTAAATGGTGGCAGTAGGTGTTACAGGTTGTGGTCTGGACACATGTCTTTTGGGGAAATTTAGGGTGCTTCCACACATGCCCTTAAACCCCCATTAAGGACACATGTGGAAGCACGCAGCCGCATAGCAGCACCTTTTTAAGTCGCTTTTAGTATGGAGCATCCGCACAGTAACACCCATTAAGCACACATGCGGGAAACCGCGTCCGCACAGTGGCACCCATTAAGAACAGAATGGGTGGACCACGTCCACACAGTGGTACCCATTAGAGACAGATAAGGGTGGCCGCGTCCACACCTATCTGTCTCTAATGTGTGCTTAATGGGTGTTAAAAAAAGACTACATACAAGGTAGTCTTAATGGGTGTTTCGCTGTGAGGACGCACAGCACCCACCTCAAATCCGGATCTAAGTCGTTCTTCTGCCGTGTGTGAGGAAGGATGGGTGGGTGGCTGGGTGGGTAGATCCGTATCTATTAGATACGAATCTACATCTGTAAATCCAGATCTGCCCTGCATCCAGATTTACTAAATCCGGATCTATTCTAAACTGGATTTACTAAATCCGGATGAGGTATATCCGGATTTACTAAGGTAAATGCAGAAGCACCCCTAGATCAGTCCAGACACTGACCCACCTGAAGGATCTTTAAATGCTACAGGCTTTAATAATGATAAATTGGCAGCATGCTCCACAAAAGCAAGCAGGCAGCAAGACTAAATAAATTTCCAAGTCAATTTCTTCAATACAAAATGAAAAAGCTTTATTAAAGTTCAGCAAAATGTTTAGAAACCAGGAAAAGTGGCAGCAACCAGTTGGAAT
Source organism: Aspidoscelis tigris stejnegeri (assembly GCA_023333525.1). NCBI lineage: Eukaryota > Metazoa > Chordata > Lepidosauria > Squamata > Teiidae > Aspidoscelis > Aspidoscelis tigris. The sequence continues at coordinate 103,567,669 of JALMGA010000001.1, forward strand.
TACTGGCGATCACCAATAATGGGTTAGAGTAGAGGAAAACAGGTAAGCAGGCAAACAAAAGGACTTGACTTCAAAAATAGATAAGACCCAGGTCATGTGTGGATAAGTATCTGAGGCAAAGTTCTCTCTCTAAGGTAAGTCTTGCCGTTAAAGAGAAAGTAAAACAAAAAAAGACATATTAGGGCGAATCCCCACAGCAAGCTTATTTCGAATTCAAAATGTTTTCAATCCTCGCAGACCCCATGTCAGTTTGGCTTAACACGCTTTCTGCGTGTTAAATCGCCCCAAAGCGTTGTAAATGTTAATCCTCATTTCAACAGGTCTCACTCCAGATCCTGCGCTTGATATGTGTTACATTTTTTACTGTGGGGACCCTACCATTTTAAGGGATGAGAATCCATGTTTAGGGTTTCCCTCTCCCAATAGCTTGCTTCCAAAGACATTGATTTCAGTGTAAAAATCCACCCTTAACAGCAACGCTACACTGTAGCGATGGAACCACTTCACACCTGATTAACAATGTTGCAATTTTGCACAATTCTAAAAGTTCTGACCTTTAGAAAGGGAAAGGAAGGGAGGGAAGCAGCTGAGGTTCTGTGTGAATGTTTAAAGTAAAGGGGCTTTAGTTGCTGCTGCTGCTGTGTGCCCTGAGCAATGTTTAAAGTAAAGGGGCTTTAGTTGCTGCTGCTGCTGTGTGCCCTGAGCAATCGCTGGCTGCCTGCCCGCTGCCATTTTTCCTTCATCCATGGAAGCGGCAGCCACCCAACCATCCAGCTAGGCTCTGTGAAGGGGTCCCTTATGGGTGGCGCATCCATGCCAGGAGGAAGAGGGCAGGGCAGCCCTGAAAAGCGGCTTTTAAAAAATAGCTACTTGAGTCCCCCCTTGAGTCATGTTCGCCACGTAGAATCCTCAGAATCTGGATCGAACACGATTAAGTTAAAAGTAATGGGAACAGGCGAATTCACGTTTGCATCCGGTTCTATTATTTCGGTTTAGGGCAGTGATGGTGAACCTTTTAAGCTTGGTGTGTGAAATTCACAAGAAAACCTAGCTTAACTCAGGTGCTGTGTCACATCTAGAAATATCCATAATTTTGTGATATTTGTAGCTCTAGTAAAAAAGTTATATTTTTTATATATGTATTTTATTAAAAGCAAAAACAAATAATTCTTTACATTAGTGACTTTTGTTGCTGAATCTTCAGTTGAAAGTTAGTATTTTGTACACTTCAAGAACAAGCAAGCACTACACACCCAGGTGCCAGGGTGACCGTGTGTGTCACCCAAAAGGGCTTGGCGTGTCACCTGTGACATGCGTGTCATAGGTTGGCCATCACCGGTTTAGGGAAAGCGAAATAAGCTTGTAATGGGGATGCGGCCTGAGTCTCACCACTAAACTTCAAAAAGCTGAAAATGCAATCTTTTTTGACAATCAGAGTTCCTCTCTTCAGTTCAGCAACAGGAGACCATGTGCAAATGCTGTGAGAGGTGGTTTTCTTTTCCACCTTCTCCTTCAAAGTAATTGCTGCAGAACATAGTGCTGAACTGCAACCTCTGCCTAAGTACAGAAGAAAGGAAAGAAAAGTGTCCATGGATGTCAATCTGCTATTTTCCTACAACTCACCAAATGCCTTCAGGGCTCCAGCTGTACACTTGGGCAAAGAACTGAGAACATAAGAGGAGCCGTGCTGGATGGGGCCACAGCCCATCTAGTCCAGCATCCTGTCCCACCCACTGGGCCACCAGTTGCTTATAGGCATCTCAAGCAGAAGTTAAAAGCAAAACCTCCACCTGCTCTTGATTCCCTGCCATTGCTGTTCGGCATTATCTGTCATTTTCTATAGGGGGAAGAATGAGTCTTAGGGTGCGGACAGCTGCAGAATGTCTTCTTTTCTTGAAAGATTACATCGAAATAGGTCCAACAGTAGTGCACATTGCATGCCTTGGATACCCCCGTACAATTTATTCAGCAATTTGAATCCATCTTTGAATTGTACTTATCAAGGTTTGCCCATTTACCCAGTGCAACTGGCATGGCTTAAAGCCTTAAGTACAAATATTTTCCCTCTGCTTATTGAGTTCTAGCCACTAGACCTGTTTTCAGATTTTTCTGCCTGCTGCTTCCACTCTGCTTCTATCAGTGCCGAAAAAAAATGCTCTCATTGGAAACAAAACACATACATGATTTTTGTAATGCATTGAAGTATGCAATTCTATTCACTTTCAAAGGAGGAAGCTTTATTCTTTTCTAATTGTTTTCCCTATACTAACACAGAAATACATGTTCAGGAAATGATGACAAATTAATCTCTCAAGATTCTTCTTGCAGTTACAAGGTAGAAATAGGCAAAGGGGAAAAAAGGAACAGCTGACTTTGCCGGTGCCTCCACTGTGGTCACATCTAAAGTTTAATCCAGCCTCAGTCTACCTTCAGAGTGAGAAAACACATCAGCAAAGTGACCAGTAATTTCTTTTCACATTTTCTACCCCAAAAGTGAATTTTCTGAATTACACAACACAGAAAGAAAACAGCTTGTCACTTTGCTGATGTATTCTCTCACTCTGAAAGTGGACTGACATTGGATTAAACCTTAGGTGTGACCATAGCCTTGGAAAAGGCAAGAGGCTATGTGGGAGCTAAACAAGATCCCATGGTTGTCTCTAGTTGCACACATGCCCCAGCCAGATGTAAGGAGCAACCCCTGGCCTACCTCAGTGTCTGGTGAAAAACTTTTGCAATTAGAGCTATTAGGACTAATGGAAGCCAGCCACATGTCAGCCCTCTTTTGTTGTTGTTGTTTGCATGTTTGACTGGCTTCCAGTAGCCCCAGTTGGCCTTACTGCAAAAGCTGTTTGGTAGCTGGTGAGGTAAGCATTGGTATTACCAGAACACCAGGCTGCATTAACATCTAAGGTTTAATCCACCTTCACTTTCAGAGTGAGACCCAGCTAGACACATCAGCAAGGTCAGAAGCTGATTTGCTTTGGCATTATCTAACTCAGAAAATTCACCTTTGGGATAGATAATCTGGTCACATTGCTGATGGGTTCTCTTGCTCTGAAGGTGAGCTGAAGCTGGACTAAAATTTAGGCGAATGCAGTCCAGAGGCCTTTTCGCACACGCAGTTCTTGAACGCGTGGAAGATAGCCCGGGACGTGGCATTCGCATTGCCGCGGCCGGGTTTGCGTCCCAGCTCGTCCCGGGCTGTCTTCTGCGCGTTCAAGAGGTAGAGCACTTTAAAGTGCTCTACATCCGTTCCCGTGCGTACAAAGCGTCTGCGGCCGTTCGGGGAGAGAAGCATTAGCACATGCTTCTCTCCCTGACAGCCGAGGGCACGCCCCCCCACCAGCATTAGCTGAAAATCGGCCTCACAGCTGGCGAGAGCCGCGCTGATCACCAGCCTTGCCGGGCTGGCGATCGCGCAGGCGTGCTGACACCGGTTGACAGGACAGGGAACCCACCAGTTTGTGAGTCCATGTCCTATCTACCAGGGTCACTGTCACTGGTAGATGGCAGACCGGACCCACGATTTGGTGGGTCCCGTCTGCCATCAACCAGAGCTGGCGTGCCCGCGCGATCAATGGCCTCGCTCGCAGGGACGTGGCTCTTTCCTGGCCCCGGCAGCTCCATTGCGGCTGCCAGAGTCAGGGAGCCACAAGGATCTACTTCCTCTCACCACTTTCCGGGGTGGGAGGAGGCCGATCTCGGGCTGGCTGGGGGCAAGGGGCTGAGGGAACCCTTCTTAGATGGAACCCACCTGGGTTCTGTCTAAGAAGGCTTCCCCCCGACCGCTATCGTGACCATCTGCGGGGTGTAAACGCCTGGATCTAGGTGCCTACGCTGCGCCTGGATCTAGGTGCCTACGCTGCGCCTGGATGTAGGCGCCTACACCCCACAGATGGGTGCGGTGGGTGGGTGGGTGCGGTGGGTAGGTGGGTGGGTAGGGGTGAAGTACGGGGAGTGGGGGAAATCATCTGCGGGGTGTAGGCACCTAGATCCAGGCACCTACTCCCCGTTGATGGGCTCAGTTGGGGTTGGGGCGAAGCCTTCGGAGACTGGAGCCAGGGGCTCCAATCTCCGAAGGAGTCCTGCCCCATTGGGAGCTTTCCCCGTACAGCCGGCACGAAGCAGGGCAAGTAGCCTGACAGTGCTGCCCACCCTTTGGGTGCTCGCACCCAATGGGAGGCAGCCTTGCAGGCCGTATCCCCGCCCCTGGCTGTCCTTTCCCGGCTAAGCAACTTCAGGACGCTTTAGCTATTCACACACAGGTGTGCAGGAATGCGTTTACACGCGTTCCTGCCTTCCTGTGTGTGAATGGTGAAAGTGTCCTGAAGTTACTTAGGCTTCGTGCACTATATCAGTTCCAAATGGAACGGGTGTAGCGCGAAAAAGCCTCTGGTATCATTACTGGATTTCTCATAACAGTGATATATTGGGTTTTAGACTGCTGAAATAGGGACCACACTGGGAATGCTACGCAGAAGTCTGGCATTTCCAATATAGGACCCAGAGGACTGTAGGTTGTATAGTGCAGCAGGAGGCAGCCATGGACTACCTTGTAGCTCACTGAAGGTATTCTTTGAAAACCACACACTTGTTTTTACAAATGCTTTAGGAGGCAGGGCCCTTCTAGGACCTTTTAGTGATGGTTAAAACTATGTGAAAACAGACAAGAATTAAGAAGGAAAAGCCAATACATTGCTATGGCATAATTGGAGGATGTTTTATTGATTGGAACATAGAGGCTGCTCCCAGACATTCTGAAAACCTGTTGCATCATCATTAAGGAAATCCAGAATGGTGCCATAATGCTTAGCTTGACGTCTACTGAGATGCATGTAAGATTGTCCTGTTGGGGTCTTCTGGGACCCAGCCAAATGATAGTCTTGTCCTTAAGGCTGCTTCACACCACAGTGGCAGGAAGTGCTCCAAAGAAGAAGTCCTTGCTTCTTCTCTGTGCTGGGCGCACAGTAGGCATACATCTGAGTCTCACCTTCTCATCCTCTTTGGAACCGTAGACCCTCAGAGCATCTAAGGTTTTCAGCTTTGAAGTAAGGGCATCTGTGGTGCTGGAAATAGCTCCAGTTGTGAGCCCTTTTGGCATGATACTTGTACAGACCAGGCAAGGTGGGTCAGTTTTGCCACTGCTAAGTCTTTGCATGGTGGCAGCGAGAGTGCCTGAGGGTGGCAAGCCCCCTCAGAATGCTTTCCCCCTTCTGCTAGGAGGGTGTGGCAGAGGGCGCCTACCAAACCTCTGGCACCTTTGTCAAGCTGTATGCCCATGGGTCCTTGAGGTATATGCATGCCACAGTCCTGGGAACTCTTCTGGGTGCCTGCTGGATTGTTTATGACAGCTGTAGGCAAAATTGTTTAAAATATATGTACAGATCAACAAAAAGATTTTAAAAACACAGTGCAGTCATTAAATGCAATGTCTGAGCTCTCAGCTTAGCAGGAATATATAAAAAAAATGTTGCTACCATCATGGCAATGCTGGGACGCCTCACTGCTGAACACCAAGCAGTATGAAACAAATTGTTTCATCCTGGAAAACTTGCATATTGCAGTGTTATATGACTTATTCCAGACAGATAAACAAATAAAATCCATTTGCAACCTGTGTTCTTTATTACTATCAACTATCAAGTACAAAACTATCTTAAAATATGGAATATTTGCTCCCAATATGAGATTTTACTTCTACAATGCCATAAAATTAAGCACTGCACATAGCCACATTTAGTTTACGCTAGACAATGAAGAGATCTCTGCTGCAGCAGAATGAAGAGATAAACCAGTGATGGTGAACCTTTTGAGCTCAGTGTGTCAAAATTCTCAAGAAAACCTAGCTTAACTCAGGTGCTCTGTCACATCTAGAAATATCCATAATTTTGTGATATTTGTAGCTCTAGTAAAAACGTTATATTTTTGATATATGTATTTTATTAAAAGCAAAAACAAATAATTCTTTACATTAGTGACTTTTGTTGCTGAATCTTCAGTTGAAAGTTAGTATTTTGTACACTTCAAGAACAAGCAAGCACTACACACCCAGGTGCCAGGGTGACTGTGTGTGTCACCCAAAAGGGCTTGGCGTGTCACCTGTGACACGCGTGTCATAGGTTGGCCATCACCGAGATAAACAATACCTGGCCCTTAAAGGTCAATCCCATCATCCCCCAGAAGCACGTGAGAAAATCTTCCCAATACCCATTGTCCCAACACTAGTTACATTGCCTGAGGAAAGAGTCTGAGTAGTTTACCTCCTTGCAGAGCTGCTAAATAACCACTCCCCTGAAATCAAGCCCAGTTCAGGACGAACGGCAGAAATGCTGAAAGCCCAGTTCAGGCAGAGCAGCTTGAAACTGAGCCTGCAACCTGCAAAGGCCTTTCTGCACTGTAAGGCAGTTGGATCAGTGGTTCTTGACCAGCAAGACCCACTGGTGCACTTCATGGCCCAGTGCAACCTGGAAAGCAGGATCAGAATGAACTTCAGGACTGATCTCCAAGGGCTCTAGAGGGCTAGAAACAAATGTTACTATTTATTTTTTAAAATTTACATTTATATCCCGCCCTATACCCTAGGGTCTCAGGGCGGGTAACAGCATATTTAAAAGACAAAAATATTTAAAATAAAACCATATATAAAAAACAGTATAAAACAATCATATGTGCAGCAGGGGAAAACTGTGCCACATTTAGCCAAAGGCCAGAGCAAAGAGGTACGTCTTCACCCCCTTCCTGAATGTATGCAGTGAAGGGGCCTGATGCACCTCGAGGGGGAGGTTATTCCACAGCCTGGGGGCCATTACTGAGAAGGCTTTGGAGCCAGTGTGCTTTGGGCCCTGATCACACAAATCTAAGACAGTACATCCTATTCGTTAATTTGGACTGAGGTTGTACCAGTCCTAGATCATCCTCGGGCCATCCTCTGTGACTGACCTGAGCCTCTTCCATGGAACTCTTGGCTCTCCACCCCTTTTGCTGCCTCAAATCTATTTCCTTCCTTATTGGATGATGTTTCACTCAACGGAAGTGAAAGTGTGTGGTTGCGGTTCTTTTTTAGCCTGCTCCCCCACCTCCAGGGGTAAGTGCAGAAAGCCACAAGCCTCATTCTTCCTTACATAGGACTCTCTGTGGAAGCACTTTGCTGAAAGGAGAAAAGTTCACAGAGGAGCAGCCAAGAGTTATCCATTGGGTTAGTTATGAGAACTTTAAAATTCCAGTGCTTGATGCATCTTTAAGCCTTGGGTTTGGTTTCAGAGTACACAGCTGATGGGTGATACTCAGGAAAGATTAGAGAGGAGGACAAAGATACCAAAACTTAACTTTCCTTTTTATTAAAAAGGTAAAAAGATATGACCTTCCCCACCTTTTACCTCATGGAAAAGGCTAAGGGGAGTCAGCAATGGAAAAATGTGAGTAAAATTGCTACTTTAATTTAGATAGTTTTAAGAGAAAAGAGAGAAGGAAAATTCTTACTAGCTACTAAGGACAAGGGATTTATACCAGAGATTTTATACCTTTGAGTGATGTTTCTAAAGGTCAAGACTCTCAGGCAGATTTTCAATGTACTTCTGATGGATTTCACAGCTTGTGTTTTCAGCAGAAGTTTCTGGGTTCAGCTGCCTGCCTTCAAATCAAAATTGGTAAACTGACATCTTCCCCATAATCCCACTGTTAGAGCTCACAAACACAGTTTCCCTAACAATGGATTGGACTATCATAACGTGCTTCAGGTTGGGCTTCCTTGAAGATGGTTTGGAAGCTGCAACTAGTACAGAATGCAGCAGTAAATATGGTGATGGGTGTGCTTGACTGGATATGCATCATACCAATCTTAAAGGAACTGCATTGACTACACCAAAGCACATTTCTAAAATGGATTCTTCAGAGGCCCTGAGGCCCTCACAGTGCTTGAAGTCCAGCCACAAGGCTCATGGGGGCACATCTGGACCAATACCATCACGCTGTTGGTGCTGTCCCAGATCACAGCTTTCTGTGGTCCAAACTAGCAGGCCTCACTGTTCCAGACCCACTAATAAACCACAGAGAGGTAAGTACAGAAAGGCCCCTGGTCTCTGAGCTGTCTCTGCTAGATCTCCACCTGGATTGGGAAGGTGGGGCCCTGGCAGTCTTCAAGGACAAAGTCTACTTCTGCTTCTCATGGGGCAAGTTCCCATTTAAGGAATAAAACAGAATATGCATTGTTAAAAGGAAGCAAACAGCATCTGGCAATTGGATTCAACCCCGATTTTCTGTCCCTACAGTCCTACCATTTAAAATGCTTCCAAAAACGGGTTGGGGAAAGCATTCTTTCCCCTCCTGAGCCTTTCCCCACCCCTCTCTCCCCATTGGCTTTGATCTGATGACGTGGGGAATCCCAGTCCCCTCCCCCTCCTTTTCCTGCCCATTTGAAAGAGGAAAGCTTGTTTGGCAAGGCAAGGCAAGGCAAGGCAAGCCAATGCAGACTATTGCAGGAAGTATTTTTTAAAGCAATCAACTTTCCTTTTAAAAAAAGGCTGTAGCAATGTAAGATCCTTCAAGCGCGTGCGCACACGCACACACACACACACAGAGCAGCCCTTTGTCGGAGGCAAAAGAGAAACTTGAAAGGCAGAATCTTCTGATCTCCTTCCCTCTCTCTCTCTCTCTCACATACACATGCTGCTGCTGCTGCACTGTTGGCTCCTTCCTCTTGCTTTTCAGGGAAGCCAAAAACTGCTGGCAATGTGGAAACATTGTTATTCATGTCCATGGGTGTGAAGGATTATTGCCTGAACTGTTACTTTGTGATCAGGGAGAAGGAAACTGCTGAAGAAGCCCTGCACTTTAAAAGTCTGGCCATGGACTATTCTGTCCTGCTGGGAGAAATCCCACCCATTTCATGATGGATTTGCCCCGATAATGCTGTAGCATTCCCACAGCAATAGGGAAAAAGCGTTTCAAAAGCAAAATTGGGGAAAACACCTGAAAAACCAGGTGTTTATTTAATTCCATTTTAAAGCCAAATAATCCTTAAGATAGCCCTAAAACTGATTGTGAATGGGAACTATGAGGATCCAAACCGTTTTTAAACCATTTTACTTGATTGGGGGTGGGAACGGCAAGGATCCAAACTGTTTTTAAACCATTTTCAAACTGCTTTAAGTGATAATGGGAAAGGGCCATGGTGGTCCCAATGATTTGAATTTGTATGCTTGAGTAACCAATTAATTTAGTTTATATTTTGTGGTGTTGCAGCATGAGCCTTCCCTCCCTCAAACCCCAAAATTTCAGCATTCACTTATGACAGATTTGTGCAAGAGTGAAGCTAAACCAAACTAGGCCCTGTTGCTGAATGGCACAACAGCCCATAGGCACAAGGGAGGTTCCTGGTATACTTGCTGGTCTGGCATATTGGCCAGTGTGGAATTGCCCTTAATCTGCACAGCTCATTCTCAGAAAGTTAATCTGTGCAAAGACAGCCTCAAGTGCACAAGTTACTCTCTATGGCTATTGAAGCCTGTCAGGTCTTTCCCTTCTTCCTCCTTTCTCTCTATGTTGAAGTGTAGCAAAGTAATTAATCCTTAAGGTGTGATCACACCTTTTTATTTGAATGGAGGCTGTCCTGTCTCTGGAGGGGTCAGACATGAAAGTTTGCTTCCATTTTTTTCCCTGTGGATTTTCTCTCCCAAATTTTCTTCTCTATCTGCTATGCAAATTATCCCAGCACTGAATCTGTTTCTGCTGCAAGAAATTGACTTTGGTGGAGAAGTCTGACCCACACCAAAGCAGAGATGACCTCATCTGTGCTGCCACTGCTGCCTGTTAAAAGGCAAGCTTTAGCATGTCCCTTCACCACTGCTGTTTAAATCACCATGTCAGGCCACTGTGCCACAGTCCCACCACTTCACATACATCTGTCACACCGCACTGCACCGCACCACACTGTCCCCAACCCCCACCAGGGAACGGAGATCCATGAAAGCTCGGTGGGAGGTGACAGCAACACTATCTGGGCATCCCCATGGTAAGGATACCGTGAGGCGAACACGAGTTTCCCTCGCAAGAGTCCCCATGTAAAGTCCTAATTCGGGCTGCATGAGGGACAAAATCCTGCAAATCGCAGTAAAAAAAACCCACTTGATAACTGTTCTTGCCCCGAATTACAGAGCAAGAATGGGTTACCCTAGGGGCATAGGCACACTCATGGGTTATGATCACAGCATTAGTGGGTGGGGCTTCACTGTCCCCACTGCTAATGCTGCGATCGCAACTGTCTCCCCTTACCTGAGTGCTTAATCACCCAGGTAATAGTTTGATTTACCCCAAACAATAGCCTGTCAGCTGCTCTGCAGTCAGCTGGGCAACTGTCAGCCTGTCATGCGCATGAGCAGAGCGCCACTAAAATGATTAAAACAGATGTGGCTTTCACATCTGTTTTAATCATTTTAACAGAGCACTGCCCTGCTCTTGACAGCCCCTATACCCTCGTGACAGTTGCTCAGCTGACAGCAGGGCAGCTGTCAGGCAGTCGTTTGGGGTAATTCAAGCCCTTACCTGGAAGATTAAGCACTCAGGTAAGGGGTGGATGGGTGGAGAAAACCATGGCATCCTGATGCAGGGATTCGGTGCGGTTTTAATGGGGATTGGTGGGTTTGCCTTGAACCCGCCCAGTCCTCCATTGCCATGGTGACTCTTTAATGCAAATTAAGATTCGCATTAAGGCTTCCTTGAATCCACTGCGGGGCAGGGGCAGCCCCATGGGGATGAGCCCTACATGTGTGTCCCCCTCCTGACTAGCCCACAGATGCAACAGCCCTTCCACATGGCTCCTGGCTGGTTTACTCATGAGTAAGATGGTGGTAGGCCTTTCTAAGAAGTTCTGCCACAGACTACCTCTGTTCTAAAAACGTCTACCACTGTATACACTCCAATCAGTGCAGACAGAGCAAGCTAGCAGGCAGTGTCCCCTCTTTGTTTTTCACCAGGGTGTGGAAGAGGATCTAGATCTCACAGTACATGGAAATGCCAAACAGCCTGTATAATTTTCTGCTATAGACTAACTTAAACTTGCTCTTGGTTTTCCTTTGCTTTGTTGTTTTATTTCAGTTATGTTCCGTATCCAGGTGGGAGTAAAGATGATGCTTGCATCCCTGCAATATGAAGCAAGCTAGAGTAGGTTTTTTAAAAAGATCATTTTAGTAGTGAGTTGAACAGGGCCAAGTGCTTAAAACAATTTGTGATCTAGAAAAATATCAACTGTAAGTTACCCGTTGTACTTTTGATGCATATACTATGCTACCACAATTAAGTTATGGACTCCTGAACAGGCTTTTGAAGTCTTAATGCCTTTTTGGAAGAAGTGCCAGCATCGTATGCTTTTTAATTTTATACAAAAACTTGCTGAGTATGACTTTTATCATACATTAATATTGTGCAAGAGTGAATCAATTTACAATCATCAAATGGAGAGTCACTCGTTAGCACTTCAGCTGGTTACAGTGAGGCGTCATGACAATATATTGGAAACACTATTCCTATCAGCCCAGTCTCACTTTATATGAAGGAGAGGGTAAGGAGAGAAAATCTGTGTTTAAGAGGTGACTTCACTGAAGTATACAGAATCATGCACAGTGTGGAAAAGATGGCTAGAGAAAAATTGTTTTCTCTGTTGCACAACTCTATGAAGCTGATGGGCAGGAAAGGTAGGAAGAAGAAGGGGAAGTATTTTTTCAGCCAGAGAGGTGGTGACAGCAACCAGTCTGAATGGCTTTAAGAAAGGACTAGATAAGTTCATGGAGGACAGGTGTAGCAATGACTACTAGAATGGATGCCTAGGTACTGCATCCAAGTTGGAGAGAGAGGCAGGATGCCTCTAAAGGACATTTGCAGGGAATTGAGAGCAAGTAAAGGTATTGCTTTTGTTTTTTGCTTGAAGTCCAAAAGCAATTGGTTTGGGTCACTGTGTGGGACAGGATTCTGGACTAGATGGGCTGTGGCCCAATCCAGCAAGGCTTCTCTATTGTTTTTATATCCCTAAAATATTTAAAAGTAACAGAGACTCCTTGAGTCTTTCAGCATGGTGCAGGCTATCCCACACTGCCCTGGGCCGGGCTATGGATAGCCTGCTTTGAGGGCTGCCCACTTTGCGGACAGACCATCCTGGCTCACTTTGAAGTTTCTAGCCAAGTTCGTTTTGGCCATGTGTGGAAAAGCAGTGGACCTCTAGTGCCATTTCTAGTTGTCTGGCCAAAAAGGGCTTTAGTGTCCAGCTGGTGACCATCTGGACTTCTGCTGGCTGAGGAGGTCAGCTGATGTCCTGTGCAAGCTGGTACCTCAGATGATCCCCTGACATGACTGCAGCTGCGCAAAGCGTCAGCATCACTGTAGCACTGGCACACATGTAGTCGTGTAGGGCACTGCACTCAAGATGGCAGCACCCAGGAGTCAATTGGATGTGTGAGTGATCAGTTACGTGGGGGCTGGGCTGGCATTGACTAACACTCACAAGTGTGAAGTGCTACTCAACGTTAGTTCATTGCATACCTTTCCCATTCATGGGATGGGAAGGGAAATGCAAAATTGCCCTTGTGGAATAAACCTTTCCAGGGAAGTCTGTGGCAGAGGCCAGCAAACAAGGCAAGACAGTCTAAGGCAGTATAACTAACTAACTTATAGTGTAATTTATAAAGTATTTTTAGACATTTCCATGTCTATGGGGATTCAAATGAATATGCAGCCATTCCTCCTATAACATTGTTATAGAGAAATATTAGAAAAACAAACACAACTCTGAACTCAGCATCTTAAGCCTATTATAGGCTGCACGTTCAGAGCCAAGGCTTAACCTTCTCTGATCAGACCTGGCGCTTCTTCATTCTGCAAACCTGCCTATGCTGTGATACCACAATTCATGAAATGTTCTGATTTCATGAGAAATTGTTTCCTAGCTAGCTAATTTTCACTTATCTTACTCTGGCATGCACACTGTCAAAATTAGGTATCCATTTCTGTCCAAAGCTTTATAAACAGAAATATTGGCCACAGGCCAACAGAATTAAACACGCACAAATCTATTGGACTGTGATAGATCAATTAAGGATCTCTTATTTCTATCTGTAATAACATATCATGTCAGGTTGACAGGAGGAATAGTTGCATATTCCTTTGTATTCACATAGACATGGGGGTGTCTTTGAAAATACATGTAGGGATGGGCCAAACTGCAGCTCATTGAAGTCTGAACAGCACTTAGAGGCCTAGAATTTCAGGCTCTCTTGTGCCTGTGTGACAATGACATGTGGATGTGCAAAAACAGGTGCTGCAGTCTCACCCATGTAGGGAGCCTAAAATGGTGTCAACGACACTTTGGAAGATGGGTGCCTTCCCCACATTGCTTGGCTGTGACTTGCTTTCTTGTGAGTCTCGTAATGATGTTGAGAAGAGCCAGGATTGTCAGGTAAACCCCTGACAGTCTCAAGTCTCTAACAGCATTTTGTGCTTTGGCACATCTTTATAAAAGCAAGTTAATGATCTCACTATCTTAAAAAAAAAAAAGCAAGTAGTGTTTAGATTAGTAGAAGCAAACTCATCTTCCTGTCAAGCCAGGGTGTGGGAGGCACAGAAGGAGCCAGAAAGGTTAAGGAGCCAGGGCAGCTACTCTCTGAGGAGTACGCAAGTGTTTTGACTAAGCAATCTCAGCAGCTAAAAAGAAGGTTGGTCAGGAGCAGCATATGTTGGTTTTCTCTGGTGCCAGAGATAGAAAAGAATCTCTTGCCCAGTTTCTCTGGAATAGCCAGGTACCGTTTCAAATCTTCTGGAAGTCACAAAGTCATTGAAACTGAGCAAGCTTAACGTTCTTCCTGATCTCCAACCCAGCAAAATCAGCTTTCTCATCCCCCTGGACCAAATTCTGCACAGAAGAGAAGCTGAGTAAATAGTCTAAGGGCCTTTTCACATCTTCCTATCTGGGATGCTCCATCCACACACTGCAGCGCCACCTCCATCCTACAGTATCCTGGAGGGTATGAGAGCATCCACAATCCTCCAAAGTTGGTTAGCAGCATTTACACCCCCTTCCAGTTGCAAAGCTTCAAAGAAGCTATTGCTATGGTGTTGCTATGGTGTCCAAAGCTGCATAGTGACTGTTACTATGGCGATTTAGATGGTCCAGGACAGACCATCTGCACCTTAAGTGCCCTAGGGTAAGTTGGGAACAATGATGGTGGTCATGGTGTGAACACCCTCCACCAGCTCTGAAAAACTTCAGTGGGATGGTCTAATGATCCTAACCCAGAAATAAAGTGCCAACCAGAAGTCAAAGAGTGAACAGTCAGAGGCCAAAGGCTTGGAAACAGGGAGCAGGAATTCACAATGAGGAATAGGTGGTGAAGAATAAGACCTGCAAGAAACTGCAGTCTCTCAAGAGTGCTTGACATTGAAACAAAAACAAGAGGCCTTTTTGCACGAGGGGTTTTTGAACGTGTGGAGAACATGCAGGAATGCTTCATTCGCACGTCAGGGGTGGCCAGATCCATTTCAGATTGCCCCAAGCATCCCAACGCGCTCTCCACATGTTCCATTTTCAGAGCAGAAAAAACTGCTCTGAAAGCGTCTCTGTGCGTTTGGCGCATCCGCAGCTGTTAACACGCTCTCCCACTGTAACAGCTGGGCACCTCTCCTGGCCTCCCCTGATTGGCTGCCTTGCAGCCAGGGGTGGGTAGCCCAGTCAGGTCCCTTCCCTGGGGTCCTGCCACTGCATCAGCCAGGATCAGATCTATGCAAGTGGCAGGACCACCACCCAGCACCCCCAACCCACCCCTAGGTTGCGCAGGCATGTGAACGGCGCTTGCAAATTTTTAAGAATTTGTATGAATTCAGACACTTGTACACAAATCAAATAGCACAACATTCGTACATTAACATTTGTACAAATACAAATGTTTCAGAACATTCGAACAAATAGTTCAGACATTCATTAAACTGGGGGGAACCAGTTTAAGACAGGAGGGGAAGGGAAGCAATTTCAGAGAAAGAGAGAGAGGTGTATTTCCACTGGGGTGCTTGGGAGATTGCTGTAAAGCAGTTTTCTCTTAGGGCTTGTCACCATGCACTATATATTCTGAAGCAAACCTGAATTCGACTCGGAGCATCCCCATGCAAAGGCTCTAATCTGGGCTACATGTGGAACAAATCGCCCAAATCCACGATAAAAATAACCCCTTGCAAATTGTTGTCGCTGCGGATTGGGAGGCAAGCACGGATTATCTTGGAGGCATGGGGACACTCCTGGGTTATTGGGGGAGGAGATTGGTGCTCACATCATTAGCGGGCGGGGTTTTACCTGTGCTCAACATTCCTGTTCTGTGCATTGGGGATCGCAACTGCTGGCCATTTTTAAAGATCAAACAGTGTAAAAGAACTGATTGCCCTGGTTTGACAGGCAAAGATGCAGTGATGAGGGGGGTCATCTGGCCCCTGTTGTCCCACGAGCCTCTTCCTTCAACCCTTATTCCACCCCCACTCCCCGATTGCCGGCAAGCAGCTTCTGAAGTTAGAGACAGTTTATCAGAGAAGCAGAAAAGCACTTCTTTGGTAAACTGCCTCTAAACATTGTAGCAGCTTTGGTTAGCTTTTTAGCTGGCAGGCAAGCAGCTTCGGAAGTTTACCAAAGTTAAACTGCCTCTAAACATTGTAGCAGCTTTTGTTAGCTTCTTAGCTGGCAAACTTTAGAAGCTGCTTGTCCGGGAGCAGGGGTGGAATAAGCTAACCAAAGCCGCTACAATGTTTAGAGGCAGTTTACCAGAGAAGTGCTTTTCTGCTTCTCTGATAAACTGCCTCTAACTTCAGAAGCTGCTTGCCGGCAATCAGGGAGCGGGGGTGGAATAAGGGTTGCAGGAAGAGGCTTGTGGGACAGAAAGGGCCAGATGACCCTCCTCATCGCTGCATCTTACTGGGGCGATCAGCTCTTTTACATTTGCCTGGCAATCAGATTGCAGAGAGAATAGGCTAGTTTCTGTCTGATCACAGTTTAATGTCCAGCAGTTGCAATTGGGGAGGGGGCATTGGGTGAGATTTCTCTGCCCTCGCTCCTATCAGGAGAGAGGGGGTGGAGAGGAAAAAGCTGCAGTTTCCCGATGCAGGGGTTTAGCACGGTTTGCATGGGGACAGGTGTATTTGACTTGAGCCCACGCTTTCGTCAATCACATGGGGACGGGTCAATTCGAACTAGAATCCGTATTGGGAATATCCCGAATCCAACCTAAAGTAAATGGAGTGCATGGGGACAAACCCTTAGCGTGGTCACCTCCCGGAGACTGATCTAGGATGCAATGAGACCAGTAGAGACCAGTGGAGCTATTGTTTTATCACTGCAAATGAACAAAGCAGATTTAACTTGCTTTCTCGTAAAGCTAGTAATCAGTTCAAAATACAGAACGATAGACATTAGTGAGTTCCCAGTCACCAACATTTGCATCTCCTTCCAGATGCAATGCTGTGAGCAGGCATGGTTATGTGGCTGCAGCCGTACAATTGTGCACCATGCCCTGATTGCCATGGCAATGCCTGAGCACAGGCTAGACATTGCTATAGCTGTTGTCATGGTGATCTGGCCTGCCCAGGCTGGGCCATCTGCACTTCAAGTGCTGGTGGTTCAGTTTAGGATTGCATCAGCACTTAAGTGCAGATGTTTTCCTCTGCGCCTGATCTTCATCTCACAGGAATAGTATTATTATAGCATTCCAGTGAATGAAGTGCGAACAAGCCCTCAGTAAAGCAAAACATTGGGATTTGTGCATATGAAGGTCCAAGTGATTTTCTTCCAGACTTTTATGTAGGAAGGTTCACGTTTTAGCTGAGTCTGTGGCCCATCAGTTTGACATTATTTTCTTTTTATTTCATCATCACATATTTAGGCAGGAGCCAATTCTGAGATGTGACTGAAACATGAGTTAATTATTTAGTCAGTTTTCATTTTAATTCATGCCTAAATCCACATCCTCTCCAATTCTGGCTGCTTTTAAAAAATGTTAGAAACCTCTCGTGTTAAAATCTATTCATAGTTTTATTACAGTAAGAAAATTACTGCCTTTGGAGAGCAATCAGGCATATGTTTTGCATTTGTCAGGCAGGTATAATAAGCAATTTGAAAGTGTCCAGCTCAAATAGAATGGAGAACTACATAGCTCACAGACTTCCAGAGGGATTGGAAGCTGTTATGCTCAATTAGCTTGGATTTTAATCATCCCATTCAACGCACCATTCCTCAATCAAATAAACAATGTCTGAGTAATAGAAAATGCAGATGTTAAAAAAAATAAAGAATTCACACAAAACCTAACATTACTGAGCACAAACCACGTATAGAGGACCCAGTAATGTTCACACTGCTCATCATTTTCCCAGCTTTGGTATCATTCCTGTATTCCTCTTTCAGTTTAACTTCTCTTTTATTTTTTTTTAATTTTTATTAAGCAGTAACATACTTCTCTGACATACCATAGTAGACCATTTCCAATAGTTTTGACTACAATTGAGACATACATCTAATAAAAGGGATATTCCCTTTGGTCAAAGGGATATTCCCTTTCTGCAGTTGGCCTTATTCTATGATACATCCCAGAATAGGAGCTTCTCAGAATAGGAGCTTGTATGCTAGGGCAGACTGCAGCTTGTAGTTGGCAGTAGCCTACAGACAGAAGGCCCCTGGGGCAGGATATGTCATGGAGTTCCAATGCAGAAAGGGGCTGAATCATAAATCTGAAGAATGTGTTTTTGAGATTATGACTTCCAGGTATCTAATATGTTTATGTCACAGTCTGTGTGATTTTAACTAACCACTTTAGAGCTAAATGTGATCCCTCCCCCCAATTTGAAAGGTTTCCCAATGATGCTCTATAAAAATAGTAAGGAGTCTCAAGAAACCCTTTCTTCAGACTATAAACTTCATACCTGAAATAAATAGTACCAATCCATCTCTGTTACCACTAGTACAAAATGAATAATGCTAAAAGCTTGAAGAGCTTTTTCTATCCAAAGAAGTTATGTAGATCGAGGAATTATTTAGAGGAAAGCTAATAAAAAGAGAGCTAAAAGAAAAAAAACACACACCGGGGTTGGAATGTGCTTGTTCCAGTGCCTTTGTGCTCTGATTTTATCCCAGAAGTTAAAAAAAAAGGCAATAACTTAGCAATTACCACCTGTCAAAGATGCATTATTTATTCAGTTGAATACCCGAGTAGTAGTATTTCAAATATAAACAGCATCCTTAGTGGAATCTGAGGCTATCTCCTGCAAGCTTTGAAGATAATGCGGGAAGCAGAAGGAAGAAGACATACTGGGACTGAACATGTAGAAATAAGTCATTTGGAAGAATATCTATCCATAGAAGGGAAAGCTCTTTCAGATTTAAAGGTAGTACTTTCCCCTTGTGATTATTACTTTACTTTACTCTTTGATTTATACTCCGCCCACCCCACAAGTGGGCTCTGGGTGGCTCATAATGCAAAACATAAAATACAGGATAATGCATATTGAGAAAATATCCATTGGTTCACTGCAAACACTACAGTGTTTGGATCTGTACACATCTTTTGCTGATATATTATGTCATTCTACGTTTTTAGAAAGAATTTGATGCAAAATAAAGGCCAACAGCAATTAAAGAACTAGCAGCTGGGACATCAAATTGTATAAATGATAATGATAATAGAAATAGTAATAATTTAGCATACCTTCTGCACTAACACTTCTGATTATGCTAGGTCTTTGGGAAGGGTCCAATGGTCAGAGTACCAAACTGATCATAAATATCTGCCAGATGGTGTAATGCTGATAATAGTGGTGTTCCCTTATTGGATCATATTATTAATGTCTTAGTTGAAATAATTTGCAGAAGATGTGGTTATATTCATGCTGATAGTAGCCAGAGTCTCTTTTGTGCTGTCATGTTTTCTGCTGGTCCAGGCCCCATTTGATCAGATGCAGCTTTTAACAACATCTGGAGGCTGTTTTGGGATTCTGAATTCTACTGCTGTGTAAATTGACATGCTACTACTATGCATTTGCATAGTCAAGTGGGGTCAAGAGGAAAAACACTCAAGTATGCTTAAGAACCACCATCATTCATTTCCTTGGTCTTGAGTTTGATTGACCCAGGGGAAAATTCTTGCATAGAAGCCAAACACAATAAAGTAGTGGGGTTATGAGAATAAAATTTGTTTTCTCAATTCTGGGGCCAAAATTAGGCTCTCTGTTAACAGTTTGCTCTTCGGCTTATGTTTGCATATGGTGCCATATGCAGCCAGAGGCTGTATTTGGATTTAACAAAAGAAGTGCTTCAGAGGCACCTCAGAGATAATGTGCGACCCTTGTTTTGCTAAGACTTAATGCACATTTTCTAGCATAGGAGGGCAGACTGGTGTGCGAACAACCCCACCTCAGGGACCGTTCCCATATAGAGCATCCACACCATGCAGAGCAGCTTCTATACCAGAAGCGATACCATAGGCCTCTTCACACTACAGCGAAAATGCTGTAGAACGCTTCGGCCCAAACGCATCTAAAACAGTTTCCCATCCGCATTAGCAGGTAAAGGACACATTGCAAACGCATCCTTTACCTCCCTACATGTGGATGGGAAACTGTCTTAGATGCGTTTGGGCTGAACAGCTGTCCTGGGACTCACAAGTCCCGCCCCTTGCCTCCTGCCATTGGCTCCCTTGGAGCCAGGGGGGAGGCCTGTCTGGTGCCTTCCCTGGGATCCCGCAAGCTGCATGGGCCTGGATCAGGCCAATGGAGGTGGCAGGACCCCCACCCAACACCCCCCAACCCAGCCTGGGGGTGTGCGCATGTGAACGCTGCTTACCTGCTCACTGCTGGGTCGCAACTGGCACAAGGAGGTCGGTGATGCTCTGCACCTGTGTGCGGTGCAGTCCCTGATTGGCCAGGCACCGCACCTGTGCCAATGGCCAGTTGAAACCAGGTGAGTGCTTGGCCGATCAGGGACTGTGCCGCGTGCAGGTACAAAACACAGTTGCTCCAATTGTGCCAGGGGCGACCACCAGGTAAGGAGCATGTATGTATCCGTGTGCGTGCACCTGTGGTGGGGTGGGGGGTGTTGGGTGGGAGTCCCGCTGGCCCCAAGAGGCCAATCTGGGCCCCTGGAGCTGGCAGGAACCCAGGGAAGGGAGGCGCCAGGGCTGCCCACCCCTGGCTCCACAGGAGTTGATCAGGGCAGCCCGGGGGAGGGGCGACCTGTCACAGAGGGAGAGTGTGCAAATGCTTTCCCTCTGATACAGCTGGGAATGGCCCGGGATGGGCCGAATGGGTGTTTCGCGTCACAGGCCGGTTGGGCAATAGGCATACACTTGCGCGGCTACTCAGTCCCAAGGGTTTCAGGCGTTTTCGAGGTCAGCTCTGGTCCGGGGTCGAGGAGTCCAGAGAGTCAGCAAGAGTCAGGTAGTCCAAGGAGTCAGCAGGTCACAAGAAGTCCAGGATTTCAGCTCAGGTAACAAGAGGCTGTTCAGACGTTGTCTGCAGCAACTGGAGGCAAGGTGAGCTTGTTCTTAAATAGGAGAGTCAGAGCCATGCCCACAGTGCAGCTGGGCTAATCGCTCCAATCTCCATCTCACCTGCTTCTGCTGCCTAAGCAGGCTATGAGAGAGCCTTTGATTAGGCTCGCTGCAGGTGGATTCATCACCAGAACTGTCTGGCTGCTCACCTAGACCCAGCCTTGGCTCTTCCATGCCTGCAATGCCCTGCTGTGGCTGCTCCTCAGCCTGTGGTTGCATTGCAGGCATATCCTCCTCTTCAGATGAGGCTGGGCAGGGCATGACAGGGTGGAGAGCACATTTTCGTGCTCTAAAAACCAAACACATCTATGGCATTTTGGGATAGCTGGGGTGGGTTGGAACACAACCACCTACCCCAGAGGAGCAAATGCTCTGTCCCAGCATGTCATAGATGCCTTCCAAAAGGCCTAATATGTACCAGAGTGTCCCCTGGGCATATAGCTGTAAAGTTCTAAAAACTGCTCTAGAACTATACCAGCTGCTGGCTAATATTGCTGGGAACATTTCATTTGAACATTTTCTGGATGAAGAGAGTTCACGTGTTGGCTTTGAGATAAATCACCGTCAGAATCCCCCCAGTTATGGATATGCATGAACGACTTCACACTAGAAGATTTGCTTGGACTTTCAAGTTTGCAAATTTTTGCATCAAAATGAAAGGATGGAATTTCAAATGACTGGACATTTGAACAAGACAGACACTGTTCCCAGTACTGTACACTTTCACAGTACAGTATTTTACTGGTAAATATAGACTTTTTCACTGGCAAAAAAAAAAAAAAATCTGTCAATTTTTTTGCCCCAAAGGAACAAAGAAAGAAATTTTTAGATGTTTACTTCGATTGTGAAATGAATGTGAATATTTCATTTCTGCACATCCCTAGCTCCAATCCATATGGTGGACAAAAACATTGTTTTGGACTAGCCAGAGGTATATTTTGAGTGTTCTAAAATATCTCCTTTCCTCCACCATAGCCTTTCTTCCTCAGTCACCTATTCCTCAATAGCCTATTGTGAGCCAGTTTAATCTAGTGATTAAGGAGCCAAATTCTTATCTGAGAATACCAGGTTTGATTCCACACTCCCCCACAAAACCAGCTGGGTGACCTTGGGCTAGTCACAGCTCTCTTCTGAGCTCTCACAGCCCCATCTACCTCATAGGGTGTTCTGTTCTGGGGAGAAGAACAGAAAGCTTTGTCAGCCACTTTGAGTCCCCTTAAATGGGTGAGAAAAGTGGGGTAGAAAAGCCAACTCTTCTTCTTGTAATTTCTGTTCTCCAAAAGCTAACTGTATTTTAGAAAACCTATAATTACTATACAATTTCATAACACACGCTCATACAAATATGTAACAAATTTACTATGTATTTACCAATGTCTGGTAAACAAAACCCTTTACTGAACATTAACCATTAGTAAACCGTTTACTGACTTCTTCCAGGCTTTTAAAGCCTTGTTGTTAAAAACTTTAATGCACAGCTGCTGTATGCGATAAATTCTATATCTTGAATTACACAAACATATGTGAACATATGTGAGCACAAACATACATACTTGCACACAGGCACCAATTTAATAGACACTAAACTATATTAAAAATTTCATAGCTACATTCAAGATGCTTTCTCATTATGATCACATGTTTCCTGTGTTCTTCAAATGATAAATCCATTCTCCCATTTATATATCTCATTTTCAAGATAATGAAGTGTGTTCTTCAATTCAGAATACATGGCCCTTGACAAGTAACATCCATTTATAATTCATTCGGTATCATTCATTAGTAAGAGAGTGACAGAAAACAAACCTTTACTGATTTGGAAGCTTTTGTAAAAAACTAGGATATATAGATTTTTTAAAAAAAAGAATTAATTTTTAAATGCAGAGTTAGTTTTTGGCATCTTATGTTAAATCATCTTGGATTGCAAAATTGTGAAGGGATTGCCAGTCCATAGATAATATTGATCTGGATGGAAAAAAAAAACTCTGTTGCTGATGTGACAGTTTTAATTATTCATCTAACACCCAATGTACTATAATAGGACTGAACTGAAAATTCACAACATAAAGCTGTAAATTAGTTTTATGTCAGCTGTAAAGTCAGAAGTAAGGGCCTTTCTACCTGAGACATTGTCTAGCGGTTAGGGAGCCAGACTCTTATCTGGGAATGCTGGGTTTGATTCCGCACTCCTACACGAAACCAGCTGGGTGACCTTGGGCTAGTCACAGCTCCTTTCTGAGCTCTCACAGCCCCACCTACCTCACAGAATGTCTGTTGTGGGGAGAAGAATAGGAAGCTTTGTCAGCTGCTTTGAATCCCCTTAACTGGGTGAGAAAAATGGGGTAGAAAAGCCAACTCTTCTTCTTCCTCTTCTTGATAATAAGGCGTCTAGAAACCTCCTTTCCACACACTAGTGCAGATTATGGTAACCCTGCCCCTCCTAGCATGGTCCGTTCACAAAGGCTGGAGCATAGATTGGGCTAGGGTGCCCAAAATAATGTCTCAGCCCATTTTATCAGTAGATCTTTCTGGTACAAAGAAGTAACAAAAGAACATATGTGACAGTGTTTAACAAAAACAAAAAACACACGTGTCCCTTCACCCTCTGTGCACATCCGTCAGCAATGACTTATTTAACTCCTCTCTATTTCCTTTGATTTAAGTGGACTAAAGAAATAGCCCGTGTCCCCATGGTAAGGATACTGCGAGGCAAACCTGTATTCTCCTTGGGAGACTCCCCATGCAAAGCCCTAATTCAGGCTACATGACGGACAAAATCCCAAAAACAAAAACAACCCTCCCTTTATAACTGTTCTTGCCCCGAATTACAGAGCAAGAATGGGTTATCCTGGGGGCATGGAGACACTCCCAGGTTACGATCACAGCATTAGTGAGCAGGGATTTGCTGCTCCCGCTGCTAATGCTGCGATAGCAACTGCCCCCCTTGCCTGAGCGCTTAATCACCCAGGTAAGGGCTTGATTTACCCCAAACGATTGCCTGACAGCTGCTCTACAGTCAGCTGAGTAGCTGTCAGGCGGGTAAAGGGTCTGTCATGCACACAAGCAGAGCTCCAGTAAAATGATTAAAACAGATGCAGCATTCGCAGCTGTTTTAATCATCTTACCGGAGCTCTGGTTGTGCTCTTGACAGCCCCTATACCTGCCTGACAGCTGCTCAGCTGACTGCGGGGCAGCTGTCAGGCAATTGTTTGGGGGTAAATCAAGCCCTTACCTGAGCGATTAGGCACTCAGGCAAGGAGGGAGCAGAGAAAACCATGGCATCCCAATGCAGGGATTTACCATGGTTTTCATGGGGACGGGTGGGTTCACCTTGAACTTGCCCTGTCCTCTATTGCCATGGGGATTCCTTAATGCGAATTAAGATTTGCATTAAGGCTGCCCTGAATCCACTGTGAGGCAGTGGCAGCCCCATGGGGATGCAGCCATAGTCTTGTTATTCTGTCTCTCAAACATTCCAGAGTTTGGGGTCTTATTGAAAAGTATAATAAATCTTTCCAATATTCTTCTGTTTTGGAAAGCAGTTTGAATCTTTGGTTTGTAATTCTTATTTCCCACATTTTATCAAATCTATATAATTCCATTTGATACTTATACCGTTTATCTAATGTCCATTTAGTACTATCCTTCCATCAGTTTACCAGTAGATCTTCACTCTAAGATCTACCAACACGCTAGGAATAATATACTGGATGGCATGCTTCCATGGTCCAGTATATCACAGAGGACTGTTTTTGGTGGTGGAACAGGATTTGCCATCAAAATGTCCCTTTGTCAGCTCCAAAGCTGAGAACTTCCATTCCTGGCATTCAGAGCATTTGAAGGCCCCCTGGGAACTCACTTGTGGGGTTCCCCAGGGGTCTATCTTATCTCCCATGCTATTTAACATCTACATGAAGCCATTGAGAGAGGTCATCAGCTGAGGATGGGTTGTGAATCCTGGGATGGGTTGGCCTGCCCTGTCCTGTCCTGGAATTGAAGAGGAAAGTGCAAATCTACATTATGTTCCAATGAGCCTTAGAAAGGTCTGTGTAGGTTCAGTGGTCTATCTCTGGCTCTGCCATATTTCTTGGAGGATGATTGGGGTGGTTCCATCAGTACACTGAGACTGTGGCAACGGGTGCAGGTGACTACATCTGGAAGGAGGATTTGCCAGTGTGGCCTGGTTTTCAGAGGAAGCTCTCAAATCAGTTTTCAGCGAAGGAAGGGGCTTCCCGCTGTGCTCATCCACAATGGCTTCCATTGTACTGAGAATAATAATAAAAAAAATTAGTGGGGAGAAATGCAAATGGGAGGAACAAAAATAATATTCCAGTGTTTATTTAACATCCTTGTTCTTTGGCTCTTTTTCATTCCTTCTCTTTCCCTCCTTCTTCCCTCCTTTTCTTTCTCCATGTTTCTTTCAGGCATGACTACTTTATATTCCTCTTCACAAAGTTCTGACCTCTCACTTGGATCCTCTTTTATCTTGCCCTCCTTTTCCTCTACATGCCTACTGTGTCCAAGACTTTTGTTGATCTTGAGGGAACTTATATCAGAAGAAGGCTACTACTCATTATTTTGTGTTCGCTTTTGTGCTTATCTCAAGGCATGTTTTTATTGTGATGATCTCTACAATATACTGCCCATTGCCCTATGCACAGGCAGAGTTTCACTGTTAATTTCTCATTTCTTTGAAGAAAGCCTTGATGCTTTGTACCATTAAAACAAACATCTCATTCGATACATTGCTCCCACTTTCCTGCTTATTTCTAATGTTATCGGTTACTGTAGGCCATGAGAAATTTGAAAAGGATAGATCCATTAAATTTTCATGAGAATTCATGAAAGAGAGACAAAAATTGCCTCTTACTCTATAAATAAGATAAATGAATCCAACATTCCCAGCTACAAATGCCAAGAGGATGGTGAGGGTAACACACAGTCAGATCACAGCTGAATACAGGGCTGTGGCCCAAATTAAATGAGCCTGCCATCTCTCCTGCAGGTAAGGGAAACAATAAGACCTCACACAGAATATGGGCTTACATCCTTGCTGTATTTCTGATAATCTCTCTAAGCAAAAGACTGCTATTTTCAATGCCATTAATGCCACTGAATTTGTATTTCACTATTTTTAAAAATAAATATATGGTGAACGTTATTATTTCGAAAGGTAAAATTGTGTATTGGGGGTGCCTCTGAATTTTTGCACTTGCTTTACTGTCTGTTGGACGGGAAGGGTGCAGAAGAGACTAAAGTGCATTAGTGTTCGCACAAGGGATCACTAGTACATGATGGCCTAGCCTCTGCACATCTGGAAACTTACCTGAATCCGGTCATGTGTCTGATCCTCTTCAGGGTGCTGCCATTTTGATTGCAGTGCCCTACACAACTGTGCATGCTCTGCTGCTGTCACTGTGGCAACGATGATGCTCTGCACACACGTAGTTGTATCACCAGTGCACTTGTGCGATACTTCAGATGACCCCTTGCACTGGAAAAGATGTGAGTTCTCACCACCTGAACGTGCCAGGTAAACTTTTGGGTTGGGCTTGGTAAGGGTTAGTTTGCTTGTGGTGCACAATTTGATGCATCACAGCTAGTTTGCAATTAGTTAATATCTGGGCAGGAAGGGGGTGTTTGCAGGCTGTAATTGCCTCCTGAAAGTGCAAATGCACCTGTCCAGATGTTAACCAATTGCAAACTAAGACACCAAGTACAAATTGGCCTGTGAACTAAACCCCACAATTCTCTGGAGACTGCATTGAGCATGCCACACATAATTGTGGCATTCCTAATACAGTCCCAGGGCATTGAGGCAATGTCTTGTTCTATCACTGTTAGGCGAAATCCAGCAATGATGTTGGGTTTCCTGGAACAGTGGTGCTGCTTACCTGTCTGCTGGGTCCTTTTGCTATTATGACTCTGGTTAGCTAACCAGAAGCCAGCCAAGTGTGCAAAAACAAAACACCCAAAGAGGAAAGTGGATGAAGGCTTGGCTGGCTGCTGGGTGGCTGCAAAAGCCATGCTACAAAAGGTGTCAACAGACACAGATAAAAGCCCATGGTTTCCTTCCACATCTGACAGGGCTGGCAAGAGGCTATCATGGAATTTTAGAACCTATGATTGCCTCTTGCCATTCTGAAGTGCTCTTCTAGTAATATTAATTTTTCTATTAATAATTTTTTTTCCCTACCAGAGCAATTTGTATATGGAGTTGTTTTCCAAAGACCTCTCAGCAGCTTTTGATACCATGGACTACCGTATCCTTTTGGGGAGACTATGGAGTTTAGGAGTGGGAGTCAGTGCTTGGCACTGGTTCCGCTCCTATGTCCAGAGCAGAACCCAAATAGTGGCTGTAGGAGACACTAATTTGTCACCCTGGGAACTCACTTGTGGGGTCCCTCAGGGGTCGATCTTATCTCCCATGCTATTTAACATCTATATGAAGCAGTTGGGAGAGGTCATCAGGAGATTTGGAGTGAGGTGTCATCAGTATACAGATTATATCCAGCTCTATCTCTCTGTACCTTCTGAATCAGGAGAGGTGGTGGAAGTGCTCGACAGGTGTCTGGAACAGTAATGGGCTGGATGAAGGCCAATATATTGAAGTTGAATCTAGACAAGACAGAGGTGCTGTGTGTCACAGGGTGTTGTGTCTGTGTAGTTAGGAGATACCCTGTCCTTGATGGGGTTGCAATGCTCTGGAAGGGACAGGTGTGTAACTTGGGGGTACTGCTGGACTTGGTGCTGAAACCTGAAGCTCAGGTGGAGGCTGTGGCCAGGAGTGCCTACTCCCAACCACGGCTGGTACGTCAACTGAAGCTTTTTCTAGATAGAGATGACTTGGCCACAGTCATCCATGCTCTGGTAACCTCTAGATTGGACTACTGTAATGCACTCTACATGGGGCTGCCCTTGAAGATGGTCTGGAAGTTGCAGTTAGTGCAAAATGCAGCTGCTAGAGTGCTGACCGGAACAACTAGCCGGATGCACATCATGCTGGTTTTAAAAGGGCTGCATTGGCTGCCAATTTACTACCTAGCCCAATTGAAGGTACTGACTCTGATTTATAAGGCCCTAAATGTCTTGGGCCCCAAATATCTAAAGGGACACCTTCTCCCATACCGACATGCCTGTGCCTTAAGATCAAGCAGTGAGGTTGGTGGGCACCCAGGAGAGAGCCTTTTCGGTGATAGCCCCTAGACTTTGGAATAATCTTCCCCTCAAGGTGTGTCATGCCCCTTCCTTATGTACTGCATGTTTAGGAAGGCAGTGAAGATGCACCTTTTTGCCCTGTCCTTTGGCTGAGATGGTTATATTTCCCATCCCAGTGCAGATACCATCATTTTAAACATGCTGTGTATTGTTTTAGATTTGTTGATTTTTTATTTTTATTTTCTAAGTGCTTTTAATGTATATTCTGTTTTTAATTTGTTGTTTTAACTGTTGTTTCCCACCCAGAGACCTTTGGGTATGGGGTGGGATAGAAATGTAATGAATGAATGAATGAATGAATAATGGCATCCTTCCCATGATTTCTGCAAGAACTAAACACTTTCAATACCTGACATTAAACTTGTGTATACATTTAGATGGGCATAAAGCATCTGATGTAATCTCTATACCACACAATGGGCGCAACCCCATGGGAACCACTTGCTTCGCTAGTGATGCAATTAATAAAAATCCGCGTTGTAACTCACAATAAAGCGTCCCCATGTGGTTTGGAGCAACGTGGATTAAAATCGTACTTTCCTGTCCTCATGGAAGCTGTTTTTTGTAAGCCCGCATCTTTTTCTCTCCCCCCACCCACCCACTGGGGCAATGACAGGCTCCCTTCAGCTGTCATATCCATGTAACGACAGCTATTTTAGCGCACAAGCAAACCATTGATCTGCCCATTTCTTTCACAGCGGAGGCTGCATTATTATTAGGAGGAGAGAGATTCCTTCCATTCCTTTCTCTCAATTTCTTCCTGGGTTTCCTCTTCTGTCCCCCCCCCCTTGCACACTTCACTCCTGTGTGTGTCTGTCTCTTCACCTTCCTTCCCTTCCTTCCTCTTGATCTTCTCACCATTTTAGCAGGGCAGTGGCCCCATGCTCCCAGGATAATCTGCTGTTGCCCCCTAAGTCAGATGTAGTACTGTTTGAAAGGGTTTTTCTTCTGCCACGGATTTTCTCCTTTGGGCCTCATTTAGCCCAGAGTAAAGCTGCTCAGGGGGCTGCTGAGGGGCAAAAGAAGCTTAACTTCAGAGTATTTTCAGGATGGAGACGTGCCCATGGTGTGCAATGCAGAGACCATTCCTGGCCAGGATTACCCATACAAATCCCATTTGTCACCCATATGTGTCTGCTCAGGACTGAATAGCATCTCGGCTCTCCCTCCCCTGGCCTAGATGAGCTTCCTCAGAAAGACCCCCCTTCATAAAGTAATAAAAGAGAGAGGAATTGTGGGGGTGCAATTTGTCCATCTCAGCTAAAGCAAAAGTTGCTAAGCTGATATTGCTATGCTAAATTACTAGGCCAAAGGATACATTCCTGGGTCACTGTAACTTTCCTAATATCTCTCTAAAACAAGGTCTCAGAAAAGGCATAACAGCTATATCACTTCCACAGTACAAGTAAACAATGTGCAGCATCCAAGGATGCTTACACGAGATATCCACATGCACAGAGACAGACTTCTATTGGTCCTCATCATAACACCATATATGGCATTTCCTATGTAAGCACTATCCTTACATTAAGCTATTATAACTGGTCATGTACTGGTTCTGTCCAGTTCTCTTGCTGTAACCAAATATGGGTTTCCTGAGTGTACTTTTCCATTGTTCAGAGAAACTGTATAAAAGCCTTGGCATGTGTTAATAAAGGGGGCTTAAGGCTTACTACTTTCACTTGGCAACCATCCTGCGTGTGAGTCCTAAGTCATTACAACAGCATCAAATTCACCCTGAATCCACTTTGAATCCGCTCTCAGTCCACTTCAAATCCACTCTGGATTCGTTGCAGATGCGGCTGGCCAGCCACTTTCCCATCTCCCAGGTTCATGAATGTCACTAAGCTTCATATGAATGTTCCAAAGCATTTGACTTGAATTCCAATGTCAGCCTTCGAATGCGCCAACGTTTGATTTGAATCTGAATGTCCAAAATCAGTTGAATTTGTACAAATAACAAATAATATGAATATTCACGCACATTCCTAGTGCACAGACCAGCAGCTGCCTGTATTGCAGCAGCCCTGTCACAGCCTTCTTTAGATGCCAAAGAGCGAAAATTCCCTGGCCTCCATAATTGAAAACCAGGGGAGATTCTGGTGACATGCTGGAAATGTGTTACTTCTGATGCTGTATTTAGAGCCTTGCAAGTTGATGCCAAGCTCCATATGCTGCATGGGTTGCTCTAACTGTCCACATGGTAGATGTCTGGAAAGGCCCTTGGCTCAGGAATGTTTGAGAGACAACTTTCAAATTGTGTGCCACTGACAGGCTGTGCAGAACATTTTTTTTCATACTGATGTACGCTCTGAGTGAAAGGTGAGTGGCAGACAGCGTGTTCCATAGGGACTGTGCCGAAGTTGCCTGGGAAGTCCAAGTTAGCATGCTAATTTTAGTCTCTGCGTTTTCTAACACCATTGTACGGATTTCCCCCCCTCAGACTGGTGAAAATTGAAGATACCAATATAGACCTTCCGATAACCATCTGTAGTGACACAGAAATTGCCTAATATTCTCCACTTCAACTGTTGAGCATAAATGTCAGCCAGTGGAAAAAAATCTGATACTGTCTGCCCAACATCAGTTTGTTAATAGAACATGGGAGCAGTGGAAGGAACAGGACATGTTCATTGAGCAGGAATGTTACAACATTTGTTTGCATGTGAAGGCATCAGAAAGTATTCATTGCTTTCAGAGGAAGATAAGTTAGTTGATTCAATTGCTGGTACCTCAGCCAAGCTAGGAAAAACTAATTGACCAGGTCACTGTTGTCCATTGAAGTGAATACATGGAGCATGCAGAGGGGAAGGCCTGAAACAGAAACACTGAAAATTCCTGGAATTACATTTTCACTTTAAGAAAGGATTAGATAAATTAATGGAAGGCAAGTGTATCAATGGCTGCTAGAACTGATGCCTAGGTACTGTAAGTACTGCGTGCAGGTTGGAGAGACAGGCAGGATGCCTCCAGGGACTATTTGCAGGGCTTTGGGAGCAGGTGAAGGTTTTGCCTTTTAAAAATTCAGATAAATATTTTTATTATTTTAACAAAACAAAACTAACTAAACACACAGAAAAACATTCCCTCCCTCCTCTCCTGAACACCCCCAAACACAGCACTTGCAGCCAATTTTCTTAACTTATACATCATTTTGTAGCAACGGGGCTAACCCAGACAGTTCATTTAAAATCTGCTTGTTCCTCGTTTTCTGCTTGATATAATTCACTATCAGTGACACATTTATTCCTTGCTTGACTATATTACCTTCAAGCAAAATTTTCCTTTGGTCTTATATATCCCATTTCATGAACTCAGTTACATAGGGCAACTATCCATTTAGATCCCATTTGGCAGAGTTTTTCTAGCCCTATACAATTGAACCACTATAACCAGTACCTCTGCGGGCTGGGCAGTTCCGTCTGGAACAACCCCGTCCCATCCCAGGGTGGTCTAATTGCGGCCAGAATGTGGAGCACGAAATCATGCTGCACACCCGGTCCAAGCTGTCCCCGGCCATTCCAGAGCTGTCCGGCAGGGAGAGCATTTGCACTCTCCCTGCCAGACAGCTCTGGGCCCCACTCCACCCAGCTACCATTGGGCACTATGGGCCAACCAGCTGGCAGCCCCTTTTGGGGGTGGAGTTAGACCGGGCCGGGCCCATCCTGGGGTTCCTCATGCTTCAGCTGACCTGATTGGGTTGGCTGGAGCCCACAGGGACACCTTGGGCACCCACCCCCACCCAGGGGTCTGTGCTGCCTCCCATCTCTGCACGCGCAACTTACATGGTTGGCTCCTGGATCAGAATTGGGTAGGCCCCATGGGCAGGGCTTGCTGAGTTCGATCTGCAGTGTTGTGCGCAAGTGCACACCATGGCCTGCAGTTGGGCCACAGGGTTGCCTGCTCACAGTGCCTGGTCACAATGACCCAATCACAACAACACAGTCCTCTGGGTTGGGGTGAGTCTCCAGGGGGTACTTGTGGGCTCCACCTGACTTGATTGCACCAGCTGGAGCATGAGGGACCCCAGGACAGGCCGGGACCAGCCTGCCAGCCAGTGGGCCAATATGGCAGCCTTTTCCAGCTGGGACACATGGAGATGGATGCCCCATTCACACCTTGGCCGGTAAGGGACACATAGGAACTGCATAGTTCATCTGGCTGTAGTGTGAAAAGACCTCTGGTTTTGCCTTTGTCTTTGCTTGTGATGCCCAGAAAAAAATGGTGGGTCACTGTGTTAGACAGGATGCTGGAATAGATGGGCTGTGACCTGATCCAGCAAGGCTCCTTTTAAGTCCTTATGTCCACTAATTATTTCTACTGCTTTGGAATAGTAAATAGCAAAACATCCAGTCATTTACTTTCTGTAGGAGATCCAGAACAGTTGCTATCATTCCTCCCCTATGTCCAAAAAAAGCATCTATGTGAAATTTAGAAGGAAAGGTTAGACGGACCTGCATCCACTGCCCTCCTGAGAAATGGATGGACCATTCCCAGTCTTGTAGATCCACACCTTGGCCAGCTTTGGGACCTTATGCCAGCTATAATTGGCAAGACCACCACTGGTGGCAGCATTTCCTCTGTTGCAGAAGAAGGTCTCCATGATTTTCTTGCAAGGGTCAACACAGCAGCAAATGGCATTTCAGTCCTAGCTAGGATGCTCCAAACTCTAACTGACAGGTGCCCCCACGTCATTTTTCTGTTGTGTTTGAACTGTGCTTTGAACACTTGCTTGTGCCCAATCAAACTCAGCCCTTCTTTCTAGACTGGAGGATTTGAACCTCCCATTCAGATGGGGAGAAAAATGAAAAACGAATACGACTAGTGTTCCTACCACAAATCAAGCACAGTAGCAGTTGAATTCTGTTTTCTCATCATGTCTGAGTGCATCAATAACCAGCTGAAAATGACAGTGTAATATCGATAGACTGTGCAAAAGATTTCCTATGGCTTATTGGCCACAGTCACACCATCACTTTAAACCTTCTTCAGTCCATCCTCAGGTCTGACTGCTCACACCTTGTCACTTCTATCCATTTTATTTGTGGGCTTTACATTCAGGATTGTCCAGATGGCAGGTGGAAAATCTACAAATAAAATGGATAGAAATGAAAACATGGGAGCAGTCAGACCTGAGGATGGACTGAAGAAGGTTTAAAGTGAAGGGCCCTTTATGCACTTGGCGTTATTCTGGAATATATCTCAGGGTAGTGGTCGGCTGGCCACAAGCTAATGTAGACCATGGCAGGCCTCATTTGGGGCCTTTCATAATCTGCACTAGCATGCAGATAGCAGATCCCTATCCCAAGATATATTCCAGAATAAAGCCAAGTGCAGAAAGGACCAGAGTGTGACCACAGCTGTTGTGTACTTCTTGAACTTGTACAAGGTATCTCTGTTTCAATGCTTTAGCCTTTTACACTGCAACATGTATCTGGACAAAGACTGCCCAATAATACGCTTTTCTTGGTGGACCTTTAGGGCCAGGTATGAGGAAGGCATGAGGGGAATCAGCCCACCAGCACTCCCATGCCTCCAGGGATAGAAACAAAAGGTTCTAGTCTTGAGGCCTCTGGGGTATGCATTTCAGCAGCAAACTATGACATCTGCACACCTGGATCAGGGCAGAGCAGTGTGCTCGTAGACCAGATTAAATGGGTCTACTGGTGATACCTCCCTAATCTGGATCACACTCTGTCTAAAGCCGATGGAGTGGACCAGCAGGGATCATGGCCACCTAGGTCTTAATTAATGCGAGGATCTAGCAGACCTGGATCCTTACGATGTGGGCTCTTAATCTAGATTAAAGATCCATGCAGAAAGGGCCATGCTTTCATTTC
Organism: Aspidoscelis tigris stejnegeri; assembly: GCA_023333525.1. NCBI lineage: Eukaryota > Metazoa > Chordata > Lepidosauria > Squamata > Teiidae > Aspidoscelis > Aspidoscelis tigris. The sequence continues at coordinate 103,601,285 of JALMGA010000001.1, forward strand.
ATAGTCACATACTTAGCTTGATTTTACACAACCATTGGCATGATTTCTTGATAACAATTCTGAAAACTATTGCAAAATAAGAGATAAGATAAGAGCAACAGTCATGCACCCTGGACACTGACAATCTAATGTGTTCAGTCAAACCTGGCAGGGGGACTGGATTTTGCCCATTGGCAGGCCTTCTGTCTACAAGTTCTATCTGTTCAAGCTGAACTGCACAGGATATTCAGTCTTGGATGTCATTTGAAATTTATTCCCATCTCTTCTTCTGACTTCCTGCAGCAGCAAGGCACAGAGGTTAGGATTGCATTCTAGACACTCTTCAGCATCTCCCATGTATCTAAGAAAGTGTTTGTTATTTTTGCCTTGCAGGTCAGTTTATCCCAGAGTCAGACGGCACCCCTTCTCCTTTGGCTTCCTATTTGTAATCTTCAAATACTTCAAACAAGGAATCATTCGCCCCCTTGGCCAAAGGAGTCCTTTGTGAAGGTGGCAGGTTTCCCCCTGACCAAGAATTGAAGATGAAAGATGGATGAGGACTGGAAAGCGTTAGAAGATCTCCCCTCATCCACCCACCACCTTAGACTGTATTTATAAACGAGTTCTTCAGTGAAAGAGCATTTGATCGCCTCAGTCTTGATACACTTCTTTTCAATATTTAGATTCTTGAAAGGAGGCACAACATTCCTGTACCACATCACAGCTGGCCATCTGTTTCCTCCCTGGAATGGGTTAGATACCTCTTTTCAGTCTCCCTCTTGCTCTTCTTCCCGATGTGATTGTCCCTCCCCATTTTTCTCTAACTGGTTAATCTGCTCTCCATCTTCTCTATTACTCTCTTATCACTTTCGTTTATTTCCTTCCCCTTGCTCTCCTCCCTCCTCCCTCTTCCATCTTTGCTTCCCTTCTTCCTTGTTCCCTGTTGTTGAGGTTTCACTGGCATTCGTTGTGAGGTCTGTTCCATTCCCATTTTATGTTATTTTTGAGAAAGTCCACATTACTTGTGTAAAATCCATTGTTTTGGGGGAAAATGTTAATGTCATTTATTTTGATGTAAAAAACATATTTTGCTTGATAAAACAGAGTTTATATGCCTCAGAGAGTACATAGTTTATTGAAAATATACATTTTGCTTGCATTGAAAATGAAATTGCAACACTGCAATTTCTTCAATGGTATATTATTGATGATCTACTCCTATCCTCTAATCATGCACAATTTCTACCATAATGTTTTGCTAGGGTGATTTTCCCCAACAATCATGTTTTAACTCATCTTCCACAAATCAGTTCCTATTGATGAGCATTCTTTTATGCTTCCTTTTTCTTAACCAATCTATAGTCAGATTAGCCAACAGGAATGTTAGTATATCCAGATAGGCTCCCAGACAATGCTCCTTAACTACTGAGATCAGATAAGTTCTGGGAGAGGTGCCTAAATGCTCAGGGCAGTGAAGGAATGAATATGCAGCTAGTACATTGGATCAACAGATGTTTTCCCATTCTGTGTCTTTTTTAAAATAATAATTTTTTAAAGTTACATGAAACTTTAAATAGATTCGAACAACTAATAATTCAGAACAGAGATACTTAACATTTGTATACATTCAAACAGATAAACATACAAAGAAAAGAATATAGGTGGTCTGAACTGAATCTATCTGCACTTCAGTTTTGGTGCATTAAGTCAGGTCTTAAATTTTCACATTTCTTATTTAAGTAGCATTGAAATAATAAGAGGCCAGCTGTCTCTGGTTGGAAAACCGTTGGTAAGAGATTGTCAGCTCTCCAGAAATAATTTTTGGAGGAACTCCATTCATGATATTCATCTTGTAAGTAATTAGTTCAAAGGCTGCATCCTTTGCTAACTTTTAATAAAGACTACCAAATATATGAAGCCTTTAACAGCTGTCTTAATTCCAGTTGTTTTGTGGATTTTTAATATAGTGGATGGAAATACATGGCTATAATAAACCTTCAGAGTAAGGGAACACATCAGCAAGATGTCTAGCCTATTTATTTCAGCACTGTTTATTTGTTTGTTTACATTTCTATCCCACCCTATACCCAAAGATCTCAGGGTGGATAACAACCTTTAAAATCAAGCATATCCATTTAATCCCAAGATGGATATCCTAGGTTTTCTCATACTGAAAGAGAACTGAAGGTAGATCAAAATTTAGTTGTTCTGTTATTATAACTCACAATAATATGGACCCAGAAATAAGTGAAAATTCTTATTTTAACAAGTCTGTGAGTTGAAAGGTCTACAGGTTGTATAAGGCAAAGTTCTTAATTCTGTGGTATTTTTACATTTTGATCCCATTTCGGAGGACTCTTGGTATTAAACAATAATGTCTCATCTCAACCTTAGGCAATGAAGCTAAGAGAAGTGTGAATAAAATAATGTCTGTAGTTATACAACAAAACTATGAGTAAACAATACCAAACATAAAGTAAGAAAACCAACAATATTTCTCTGTGTGCTTTATCTTAGGTCCCTTCATCGAGCAGACCTGCTGCTTTTAGGAATGTTTAATTGAGAATGTTTTGAATTATTTTGAAATAAACATGGCCACCTACTGTGGTATCCGTTAGCCAACTAGTTCTATCTCTGTCAGATACTGGAGACTTATGGTTTCTAAAAATCCCACGCTGAGCAATTTTTAAATAATTCAACAATGGCAAAATTGGGATACAAGCTGTAATACTTGAGAAAGGAAATCTTCACATTGTCTTTGAACTAAGTGATTTGTTAGCAGTCTTCCTTGTGCTTAAAATCTCTCTCTGAGGGCTGGAACTCAGAATTTGGTAATTTAAACATTGACCTTGGTCACACAAATATATCAGCATATGGCTGTTTTTAACAAAAAAAGAAAAGCTATTTCAGGTCAGAGGTATATGGAGCCCCTTATTCCCCTGGCTTTCCTTCTTACAATCTAGCTGCATCTTTGGCTGTGTCCCCATGCTTTCCATTTAGTCCAAATTGGATAAAATTTAGTCCGAATACGGAGCCATGACCGAATTGCCCCGTCCTCATGTGATTGATGAAAGTGTGGGCTCAAGTCAAATATGCCTGTCCCCATGCAAACCGTGCTAAACCCCTGCTCAGGGAAATAGCATCATTTTCTCTCCACCCCCTGTGGTGCTGGGATTGACATCACCAATCCCTGTGCCAACCACTGTAGCAAGGGCAGGGAAATGCCACCCAATGCCCCTTCCCCAATCACAACTGCTGGCCATTTCTAAACGGTAATCAAACAGAAACAAGCCTCTTCTCTTTGTGGTCTAATCGCCAGGCAAACGTAAAAGAACTGATCGCCCCAGTTTGACAGGTAAAGATGCAGCGATGAGATGGGTCATCTGGCCCTTGCTGTCCCACAAACCTCTTCCCGCAACCCTTATTCCACCCCCCACTCTCCGATCGCCGGCAAGCAGCTTCTGAAGTTTGCCAGGTAAAAAGCTAACTAAAGCTGCTATAATGTTTAGATGCAGTTTAGCAGGGAAGCGCTTCTCTGCCAAACTGCCTTTAAACATTGTAGCACTTTTGGTTAACTTTTTAGCTGGCAAACTTCAGAAGCTGCTTGCCTGACATAGTCTGGCAAACTTCAGAAGCCACTTGCCAGCTAAAAAGCTAACCAAAGCCACTACAGTGTTTAGAGGTTGGCAAACCTCAGAAGCAGCTTGCCAGCTAAAAACCATGTGGCCCAGTTTAGGGGCTTTGAATGGGGATGAATTCGGATTCAATTTAGATTTTATAGTGCATGGGAACTGCCACGATCCCCAGCGGTCCAGTAAGTGCCTGCCCTCCTAAGAGTAGCTGGGCCCTTTTAGGATGCTGGGTTCGTGCAACGGCCGGGTGAGTACTACAGTTTAAAAACAAAACACTGATAGCAAGCATTTTAAACAGTAAACTAAAACAAGTTTATTAAGAATACTATTTACAGAAGAAGAAAAAAGACACTAGGAAAGTCTAGAAGTTAGCAGTTTAAGGTTTCACAAGTCTCTAGGCATAGTAAGCTTCAAGCAACAACAGCTTCCTTGACTTACTGGCCCTCAGTTGCTTCCAGGTAGGTAAGCTTCTCCACTTCCTCCCTTTCTTTGGTTTGCTAGGTTTTACCCAAGCCTCCCCAAAGTTCAGCACTTAGGTTCCTCTCCTGGTCAGTTCTTCCTCCTAAGAAAAGACCAATGGTCAGCCACTGGCAATGGCTCCCTCAGGTTCAGATCTTCTCCTTCCGTCCCCTTCAGCATCAGTCCCAGCACGAAGACCCCGCCTGCTGTATTCAGAGGTTATTTATGCCTTTTTTCCCTGTGGCCCTGATTAGCTGACACCTCCTGGGGGAAACTGCTGGAATAAACTCCTGAAATAAACTCCTGGTGGAACTACTCCTGTCCCTTAAGCCTGATTGGTGGAAACTGCAAACTCCTGGAGTAAACTGCTGAAATAAAGTCCTGGGGGAAACTCCTCCTCAAGCTCCTGCAGCCAATCATTGCACCTGGACCTGCATAGGATTTCCTGCCCTTCTTGCAGCCTATAACCAGGGCTTGCAAAAAGGCTTGCAAACCCAGTTGCAAGGGCTTTGCAGGGGCAGAAAGCCATGCTTTTTGCAAAGAGACTTGCAAAGGGACAAAGAAACATTCCTGCCCATTGCAGCCTGACCCCTGGAACCGTCACAGGGACACAGCCTTTGTCCGGCTGAGGAAACAAACATTTAAAGACCAGGGGCTATTTTTGTTAGGCTGGAAAGCCCATATAAAGAAAATGTAGAGATGTGTGCAGAAAGGTAACTAGGAGTCACAAGAATCACCAGACTATCACCAGTTGCTGAAGGCTGAATGAAGTAAGAATTGCAACACCTTGTGTAATACATAGGATGTGAGTCACCTTCTTGTGATAAAGAAAGTGTATAAATGTGATCACACACGGCTGTGTGTTGCCTAGTTGATTGTTCGAGACTGGAGAGGGAGAAAGATGTAACTGCTACGAATAAACAAATGCCTCTACGGAGAATCGGTCTCAGTCTGTTTTCTTGAACTGTGGGCAGAGAAAGGAGGGGCTCCTGAAATATTGGACAGCGATGAACTGCTGACAGCAAGCCGAGAGGGAGAGACGTGTACTTTTCAGCATGGAGAAGTGCAACTCTGCGAAGATTTATTACCAACGGGGGTACCTGACACCCCGTTACCCCCTGACAATTTTGTACTTCCTTTTCCATCCTGTGGAGGGGAAAGGTGCATTAAAGGTGTGTGTGCTAGTCAGCAATGGTCTAACTCTCATGCGATTGGATGCACAACCGATAAGGTGAATGAGCCCCCATGCAATCGATCATTCACCTTATTGGTCATGCATCCGATCCCTCCACAGGGCACCACCATCTGATGTGACTGCAAGTGCACTAGCACCATTGCTACATGTGGCAGCTCAGATGGGCTCCTCAGCTGGAAAAAGAGCAGATGGTTACCAGCTGGACATTAAAGGTAAGGATATGGTTGGGATTGGGGAGGCTGGTTTGCTTCTAATACCAGAGAAGCTTCAGCTATTTTATAATTAGTCAGCATCTTGGGAAGGCAGGAAGCACATGTAGGCTGTAAGCGCCACTTGCAAGTGCAGATGCACTTGCCCAGATGTTGCCTAATTATAAACTATGGGCCATTGTGCAAATTAGCCTCAGTTCTGTGAGCTTACTTAAGTGGCAGGAAGAAGAGTCTCGTTGCTTTTCTGTCAGACCACACATAGGGCAAATTCACACTTACCTGTAGGGGGGACTCCAGGGACACTCCCAGATGCTGCATCCACACTGTGCAGAGCTGCTTCTTAACCAGACGTGACTCTACACATGCAGGAGTTTCCCCCATGAAGATAGTGGAAGGGCTGGGCAAGCCCTGCACATTCCCATTCACACCTCTTCCAGGTGGAGGAGGCTTAAATGGATCACGTGACTGGGCGGTGCAGGTGCAATTGCACTTTGTGTTGCCTGGTTGCTGTGGCAATGGCATCATGCAGGCACATCGGTGCCACTGGTGCAGCTCTGTGATATGGAGGTGATTCACACATTTCCAATTTATAGAGAAGTCCTGGCAAGATCTGGGATAGATTCAGCATCCCAAAGTGCAGACACTGGATATAGAAGTGGCATCTTAGAGGTGGTCCACAGATAGGATCATTCCCATATCAGCCTGTCTCTAGAAAAGGTGGGTTAGAAATTAGATGAGACCACAAGGGCCACATTCTACCTCCTCTGAGGTGCTTTTGAGCTGCCCTAGTTGGGTGTTTTTCCATTGTCACTAGAAGTGCCCATTAAGTACCCATTAATGGGTACAAAAATGCCATTATGTACCCATTAATGGGTACTTAATGAGTACTTTTAGTGACAGTGGAAAGGCACCCATTCACTAATAGACTCTTGTAGGTGCTATTTGGTTCAAGCTTGCTCTATTCTTCTCATTGGATTTTCTTCTGCCTTCCAGCCATAGTGGCTCATAAGCCTTGGTCCTTAGTTACTGCTACCTGCTAGTGTATTTTTTTCTGACTGCTGGATTATTTGGAAATTCTGCATGCACGACTCTGCCTTTGTGCCGAATTCTTGTGTAGTCTGAATGGTTTGAAGTGAGTTCTTTCCCCACCCCCTGTGCAATTAGGACACTTTATACCAGAGTTAAGCTGTATAATATATTTGCTGAATCTTCATGTGAGTACTTGAGGTGCCTCCATTGAATTGATGCCATCAGTGGTTTTATTCAGTGACAGCCAACAGCCCCAGTTTAGAAAGGTTCAGGTGTAGAGATGTGCACAAATGGGTTTTTTTTCTGAATAGATCCCCTTCGGATGTGGCAGGATTCTATTCGATATGAATGTATTTGTATGAATCCGTATGAATATGCGATACGAATGCATACGGATCCTGGATACGGATCCTATATGAACACATACATATTGGATACATATCCTATGCCAACACATATGTGTCAGATACATATTGGATACATATCCTATGCCAACACATATGTGTCAGATACATATTGGATACATATCCTATACTAACGCATACATATTGATATGTATCTGACATGTATCCCCAATTTAACAGATGTACTGACTATTTGTATGAATATTCTGAAACATTTGTATTTGTACGAATGTTAATGAACGAATGTCATAACATTCGATTCATGTACGAATGTTACTAATATTCAGGTGTACTTTGGCCTGGCCAGTTCTAATTCCTTGCCAAGTCCCTCTTTAACTGGTTAGGAGATCTGACTGATTGGAAAGAAGGGCTGTCCTCATCCACAGGATGGGCTCTTTGTACTTGTTATGTTAATGGCTCTTTGAAGCTTCTCTGATATTAGAAGCAGCTTTGAAGTATTGGTTTCTGGCTTGAAAAGAGATTTCCCCCCCCCCCCCGACTCATAGAGAGTGACGAACATTAGCTTTCCTTCTTTCATGAATCATAACCTGAAGAAGGGGACAGATGACCCATTTACCTTGTGCAGATTGGCCGTTAATAAACCTGTAGGACTAAGCTGTTTTATGGTAGCGACTACTCTACTGCATGGAGATTATGTTAATATATGGCCTCTGTAATAGCAACAAGCTGACCGTCAACAGCATGATTATGGCTTAGCTCACAGTTTTTGCAGAGTGAATCTTTTCAGTCTTGTGTTTTTCCCAGTTAGTTCAGCTTGACAGTTTTTGGAGTGAATGCTAGCCTGACATAGGTGTAGGGGGCATTCTCAGGGAGGGAAGAAGGCTTTGCCCTTTATTGAACTGGTGAATCAGAGTGCAGCTCAAATCCAGGAGAGGAATTCCTTACCCTGCAGGACAGGAACATGTCTAATTTGGGGTACTTGATGGGATCAAGTCAGGTTGTGGCACACATAAGGATGCTCATCTTGGGTGTTTTTTCACTGTCACTAGAAGTACCCATTAAGTACCCATTAATGGGTACTAAATGGTATTTTAGTGCCTGAATAGGGGTAAGTGGCCTAAGAAAGGCAAAGTTGTCATTGGTGCCTTCCTAACCTGGGAGCTTGAGCTTGCAGAGAAGTACATACAGAGACCACACAAGGAGGAGAGATGTTTCTTTTGCAGGCTCAGTGGAGATAATCAAACAAAACCTGGTGTGCCCAGAAACACACACACAAACACAGAGGGTGAGAGGGAACCGATTATTTTGATTCTTTATCTCGATCAAAGCATTTTTGAAAATATCTGCAAAGTGTCTCCCTCCCTACCTCTCCCTACCTCTTTCTCTGTGGGTGTGTTTTTGTGGAAACCAGCACAACTAGTTTGGGTTGGGTTGCTTGAAATTCACCACAAGTTCACATTGAAGGGGATAACAATTTAGCATATTTGCATTCTGACCCTGTGACTTCTGAACCAGCATCTTATAGACTGATCTGACAGTGAGGGTACAGGTGCCACACTCTTCTCCCTCCAAGCATGCAGCTTTCAGCATGCTGGGGATTGCCTGGGGATTGACAGGAAGAAGCACAAATCAACTTGGGAGCCAGAGGGAGGGCAGATGGGGCAGGTGATGGTGAGCCAAGCTTGGCTGCCTGGTCTCAGCATGATGGAAAGTGTCTGTTTGATCTCCTTATTATGGACTTGGCATACATTAAACTCTTCATTTCCAGACAGCAGTTAAACAGCTTGAACACTGCTTCATATTTAGTTCATGTCCTTGACTATGTGTGTAGGTGAGACCTTCTTTTTAAAGCATGATTGCTACTCCCTATGGGACCCTTTTGTTCATTCTGTAAAAAATTGTCCCGAATTTCTGTCCCAATGGTTTGCCTGTTGACAGCTAGTTGCTATTGGCAAAACGTTTATAGTTTCACTAGCAGAGAGACCGACAGATGCCAATTCCAATTATGTGGACAGAGCAATATGTTACTACCTGCACAATTAATCTCCTCAGTATCTGCTGGTATGGATAGTTGACATATGTCAAAAAACTTATATTTTCCTTCCAGAATTCTACAAAATAGTCTGATTCTGTGACACTGGGAGTCAAGGGGGAACTAAAAGATGATAGATCTCAGTTATCTTTTTTGTCAGAGATATTAGGTGGTAGATAAAAATAACTAACAGTTAAACAGAATTTAATCCCTAAGGACAAAATCTTTTATTTGCAATAGCATCCAGCATTATCGAGGTGTTGACTTGTTCCTCTCATCTCCCAGCCCAAGTTCTGCTTCTGTCACAAAGTGGGTTGTTGAAAAACAATCCTAAAAGAGGAATCCCTTCATTCTCCTGTTACTCAGGAAGAAAAATCAACCAATAAAAGATAGCATTAAGCTCTTTCTCTGGGAAAAGAACATTGGTGCTCTGCTGAGCTTACGGATCAGGCTTGTCGGTCAGCCATGTTCTGCACTGGAAGTCCACGAGTGCTAGTCCACAATAGCCTAGCCCATGCATGATTGGAGACTTACCTGTGTTGGATCGTGTGTCTGATCCTTCACTGGGTGCCATCATCTTGGATCCGGTGTCCTGCACAACTGTGACTGTGCATGGACCAGCACCATTACTATGGTGATGCTGACACTTTTCACAAGCTCAGTAGCATTTGGGTGTGTGGTGGCTCAGATGGCCCCTGCTGCACAAGAAAAGGTTCAGGTGGGTGCTGCTGGACACCTCAGGTAAGATTCTGGGTAACATTAGTTTGCGTGTGATGCATGATTTCGTGCACCAGTGCTAGTTTATGATTAGGCAACATCTGGGAAGGCAGGGGGTGCTTGTAAGCTGTAAGTACCTCCTGCAAGTAAAGATGCACTTGCCCAGATGTTGACTAATTATAAACTACAAGGTCAAGTGTGAATTGGCCTCTGGACCAACAAGTAAATGCAGAAAGGGAACTTGTCTGCCGCTTCATTGCGAAATTGCTGGCTTTGCAAAAGTACCCATATGCAGTAAGAAAACAAAGGGAAATGTGTGGACCTTTGCTTGTATCTGAGTACTTTTACAAGAGCAGTGATCCCACAAAGAAACAGCAGATGACATAAGAACATAACAGACATCTTTTAAATCTAATCCCCAGAAGATTTTCAGCCCAGCCAGAAAACATGCCTTTTGTTGTAATAAAATCCTTTGAAATTCTCCCTTTCTCCTTAATTGGTGATGAATTTAATATTGTTCCAAACTGGGCCCTAGCTCTGGTAGCTTGTAATTTAACTGCCGGAATTGTGATAAAACACAAAATTTGATGAGTCTGGGTCTATGAATAAGTCAAATCAGATAGGTCTGACTGTAACTCTTCTCTTGTTTTGGAAACATTCCCAGAATATTGATCTTTGTAATAATAAAGTCCTCTCTTTCTCTAGCCTTCTTTTAGTTTAATTTTGTCTTTATCATCAAAATGATGATGGAATAAAGTTATAAAGGAGATGGACATGAAGCTAATTTAGGGGGAGTCCCCATGATCTGGATATTCCGAGGCGAATGTGCGTTTGCCTCAGAGAGTCCCCATGAAGAGCCTCTAATCCGGGGCTAACGTGGGACAAAAAGCACAAATCCACATCAGCCGCCTCCTTTGCAACTGTTCTCACTGCGAATTAGCAGCAAAGCATGTATTATTCTGAGGCATGGGGATGTGTCGATCGCAGCATTTGCATTTGGCAAATCTAGCCAACTGCACAGAATAATTCACCCTTGGCAGGCAGAGCTGGTTTGGCAAGAACAATCTGCCTCCTATCACCTCCCCCACCTGAGAGAGAGCAGGTGGCTGGGAGTGCAGAGCGAGCCCCACTGAAGCCTCTGTCTTACCCCATCCGCAGAAGGCAGTAGGCTGGGCTCGGCACCATGGCGCGGTTTCCGGAGCGAGGAGGGTTTGCTCTGCCACCGGTGCTGCTCTTGGCGCTGCTGCTGGGAATGCAGCCTTACATAAGAACATAAGAGAAGCCCTACTGGATCAGGCCACAGCCCATCTAGTCCAGCATCCTGTCACACACAGTGGCCCACCAAATGCTCATGGGCATCTCAGGCAAAGACGAGGACAAAACTTTGCCTGCTCTCAAATCCCAGCAAATGGCCCTAGAAGCACCCCGCTCCCTCCCCCAGCCTGAAAGATGCACCTAGGCATTCATTCTAGTAGCCATTGATACGTCAGTCATCCATAAATTTGTCTAACCCTATCTTAAAGGCATCTAGACTGGTAGCTTTGAACTGATCTGTCCGATTTAAATCAAACTTGCACATTCTTACCCTGGATTCTTCCTAAGTTGGAATATCGCTGAGTGTGGAGTTGGCCTTAGTGCGTGGTTAAAAGTTTTGTAATCCCCTATCACCCCATTAGCAAGGCAAACTGACCTTCAGGGTCCCTTTTAAAAGTTGCTGTTAGACGGGGAAAATATTACCATTGATTTCTAACAATTTGTTGGCCTTTCTGCTATGTAAGTGGATCAAAAATTATACCAAATAGTCTTTCAGTATTATGGCTCTGGCATGTTTCCTGGACATAATGTAGATGATACTGGATTTTGATTTCCTAAGACCACCAACCATCAGCTGCACTTTATCAGCTGACCTGATTATCGAAACCTTTTAATACACCATAATTTGACTGGTCATTATAGTCTCTGGTTGCACTACACCTTTCCCATGCAACAGACGGGAAAACAAGTGCAGAAATGCCCCTTGTTTCTCCCTACTTCTTCACATCTGTCTCATTGGGTGTTTTTCCAGTCACTAGAAGTACCCATTAAGTACCCATTAATGGGTACAAAAATGCCATTACGTACCCATTAATAGGTACGTAATGGGTACTTTTAGTGACAGTGGAAAAACACCCATTCTCACCATTCTTGCACTCGCTCTCTTTCTCTCTCTCTCTCTCTCTCATACACACATGCTCAGTCATGCTGTACCCAGATGAGCCCTCCTGTTGTGATAAAATGGAGATACAGTATTGCAGGTTATTCCTGTGCACTATTTTTTTTCGACATTCTACTCAAATCGAATCAAATACCTGAAAATCTTTTATTTGAATTTGCCAGATTTGAATCTATTCATTTGAATTTTTGATTTGAATCTGCACATATGAATGTCGACAACATTTGTATGTGCACGCACGCATCTTTCTCACATCTGTACACAATTGCTTTGAGTCCCCCTCCCCCCAAGGGTTCTTATATCGATTATCAAAAAAGCTACACAATTCATAATACTACATTGAGAAAATTAAATATAACTTCAATTTTTCCACTTTGACTCTCAAGCTTATTGTCTAAATATGTTTTAACTATCATCCAGTTTTGTTTACATATTCTAACCCTATCCAAATTACTCATATAATTCATACGACTATTCAATATTTCAACCGCTATCACATTATATAATTATACCATTAACTAATAGACCATTTTGTTTTATCCTTCCATCCACTATGACTATTTGAGCACATGTTAGCAATTCTTCTACTATCTCCTTCAGTTGGATAGTCAGAAGATTATTTAACTCCATATGTAATACTCCCATTCTCCCTGTTATTATAAATTGTATATTCAACATGTCACTAATTCCTTTCTCCATCTTCTTCCAAAATTCAGATACTATAGGGCATTCCCAGATCCCTGGAACCCCTGAGAATTTTTTGGAAGAAATGGTGTTAAAGCCAAAATGATGAGGGGGTCAAATGGCCTTCGCTGCCCCACAAGACACTTTTATTCAAGTATTCCACCACCACCACCCATTTCCCAATTGCAGGATAATGGCTTATTTTTTCTCCCTTTTCCAGGGAAAATATTCCAACCCTGTTTCCCGATTGCCAAGGTGGACATGATAATGACTTGATTTTTCTCAGTTTTAAGCTTGCTGGGTGTTCTCACAGTTCCCAGGTGGAGTGGGGGTGTACAAAACTGGTCAATGGCTCAACTGCTGCCAAACCTCGCAGCAGCTTTTTTTTTTAAAATTATTTTTTCCATTTGGCCTCACTAAAGGGAAGGGATACAGCATTTGCGGAGGGCGGCGTGAGGGTGGGGTGACATCAATGAGGGGAGAGGAGATGGCGCTGCTCCCCCCGTGCCAGGGTTTGGCGCATTTTGCATGAGGACAGTTGAATCTGCACCCAGCCTGCGTTACTGGAAATGGCATGAGGACAGGCAACAATCAATCTTGGTCCCACACCTGGTCCAATACGTGTCCAATCAGACCCTAATGGTTTGCATGGGGATGCAACCTAATGTTTCTTCTAATCTTTGCATTTCCCATGAGAGCTCCCAAAATGAGTATTTGTAGTTTATCTATACCAGTGATGGCGAACCTTTTGAGCTCGGTGTGTCAAAATTCACAAGAAAACCTAGCTTAACTCGGGTGCTGTGTCACATCTAGTAATATCCATAATTTTGTGATATTTGTAGTTCTAGTAAAAAAGTTATATTTTTGATATATGTATTTTATTAAAAGCAAAAACAAATAATTCTTTACATTAGTGACTTTTGTTGCTGGATTTCGTTTGCGAAATCTTCAATTGAAAGTTGGTATTTTGTACACTTCAAGAACTACACGCCCAGGTGCCAGGGTGACCAGGTGTGTCACCCAAAAGGGCTTAGCGTGTCACCTGTGACACGCATGTCATAGGTTGGCCATCACTGATCTATACTTACTAAAGTATGCATAATACCTCTCAGGCTTGTTTATGTAAAATTCAGTGTGAAGCAGCTGCAAAATTTTATAGAAGGAAATGGAGAAGGAGAATAGAAAAGGAGGAAGAGAATTAGAAAGAGGAGAAGGAGAAGACAATGATGAAGGAAGAGGAGGGGTCAAAGAAGAAGAAATAGTTAAAATTGTTGAGGATAACCTTTGGGAAGTTTTCCTTGGGCAGGGACATGAGGAAACAGGATGCCTTGTTCCCTGCACTTTTGCCAAAATACTGATATTATTTCTAGAACTTCTGCCTTAGAAGCAAATCTTGGCTTCATTAGTTCCAACTGTGCTTTACAAGCGGGAGAATCTTTGCCGAGTCTCTGGGCCAATATTAAAATGTGTCGAGACATCCCAAAGCATAAGAACAGCATTTGAAAGAACAACCCACAACAGATGGAGAACTGGTAGTGTCAATCCGTGTTCATTAGATGACTTAGGTGTTGGCATAAAACAAATAAAATTCCACAGGCTCTGTTTCAGCCTGCCTCTTTGAATGACATGGTTGTCACTGAAGACAGCAGCTACACAGAAGGCCAGAACTGGTAGCTATAGTGAGAAAAAAAATGGTAAAGTTCGAAACACTCGACTTTAGTCAAGACATAATCTTATGGAAATCTTCAGAATTAGCATTGACTATGTGCTTTCTTGATCAAAATCAATATGTAGCTTTGGTGGAATGATATATAAGGGAAGACTGACCCTGCAGCACGACAAGGCTGAGAACTTAAAGAAAGCACAGTGGAAAATAATGACTGTTTCCACACACTGTTAAAAAAATGGGGGGCTCAACAACAGCTTAGAGGTCATAGTATCTGCATGTCAGTACCGTAATAAAAATAAACTCCCATTTAGGGATGTTCATGAATGGTTTTTTTGCATTTGAATTTGAGTCAGATCAAATGTCAGAACATTTGACTAGATCTGAATGTTTAGAATCCAAATGCAACAGAATCTGATTTGAACTGAATACATTCAAATCTATTCGTTTGAACGTTAGATTCGAATCTAAAGATACGAATGTCAACAACATTCATATGTATTATACGTATCTACGCATTTTGTACACAACCTGTTTTATCTCATATGCACCCTGTTTTCGTCTGTATTATAAGCACAAGTGCGTGCAGATATGTATGAGATAGATACAGATAAGTACGTAATGCGTTATGTATTTGTATTTTCAAATCTTTCGAATCATTCGAATGATTGATTTGAGCATGAATCTTTGAGCATTTGAAATTCATTCAGATGTTCAAATTAGAATGTGAAGACATTCTGTTCAAATTTAAATGTTCACATTTGATCAAATTCGATCAGATTTTGAATGTTTAGAACATTCATGTGCATCCCTACTCCCATTCCATGATGGTAGGGCTAGGCCTAGCCAGGCTTTCCCTGCCAAAATGTCTCTTCTGGTCTCTTGTTGCACAAAGAACCAGAGGAAAATTGTAGAATAATTTGGTTTATAAAAAGGCAAAAATTGAGCAAATATGTAAAATAGAAAAAAAGATACAAATTCAATATAGTTCAAGTAAATAAAAAGATTTATCTATGCAGAACATAGGGATCAAATTCAAAGTTCCATAACAATTTTAAAAGAACAGCACCATCATCAGAAATAAAATAGAATGACCCAGAATTAGGACCGAAGTCAAAACTGAAGCTGAAGGTACCTAATGCTAGTACAGGCATTGCTATATTCTAAAATAAATACATCATATGTTACACATAACCAATAAAATGCCCACATAGGTCTTTTTAGAAGGCGGGTGACAACCCCCTCCCATCATGTAACGTGAATATTTACACGCCCCCCCCCCTTTGTACTCAGTTAGGCTACGTTCTGACTGGTCAAAAAAGTCCAATTTCTAACCCAGATTTTTTTGACCAGCGCCGAGGGCTCCTTGCAGCTGTTCCAACTGTGTGCTTGTGTGGCACCACAGCTAACCCGCCAGCACCATGCTATGGAGGATTGGAGTGTTCCAAGATGTCCCCTTCCAACATAAGAAGAGCCCTGCTGGATGAGGCCAAAGCCCCTCTAGTCCAGCATCCTGACCCACACAGCTGTCCACCAATTGCTTGTGGGAATCGAAAGTAGAAGACAAGGAGAAAAACTTCGCCTGCTCACAAATCTCAGCAAATGGCCCTAGAGGCACTCTGCTTGTCTCCCCAGCCTGGAGGATGTACCTAGGCATCCATTCAAGTAGTCATTGATACACCTGTCATCCATGAATTTGTTTTACCCTTTCTTAAAGCTATCTAGGCCAGTAGCTGTTACCACCTCTTCTGGCAGCAAATTCCATAGACTGATGACCCTCTGGTGAAGAAGTACTTCCCTTTGACTGATCTGACTCTCCTACTCATTGTCTTCATAAAGCTTTCAAAGTATATTGTCCAATTATTGTATGATGATGAGAATGTACTGTATAAGAATGTTCTGTTATAATTTAAGAATGTATGGTTTAACAATGTTTCTTTTTAAAAACAAATATAAAAAGCCACTTTCCACTCTCCAGAACTACGGAGTTAATTCTTCAGTTCTGTCTGTAACTTGCCTGCTTGTAAAAGTGCTACAAAAATAGTTCAGCTGGACAGAATCTTTCTAAAGGTCCTACAGAGGGCAGAGCCCCAGGGTAAAGGTGCTCCAAAAACAGTAAAAGAAATGATTGCTAGGTGATACAAAAGAAAAGAGTACTGACTTTAAAAATGCTTCTTTTGGTCTTGGTCGATTTTAATGTTATATACATGGGAAAGCAAGAACAGATTTACTTAGTAAAAATAAAAGTATCATCGGAGATGAGGGTAAAGAGCATTTTTAAATATTTACCTCTTTTCAGGTAGGTATATCAACATGTAAATAGGTGAACAATTCTATCCTCCAACCCATATTCAGCAATGTAACAGAAGCCCCTTCCAGTTTGGTCTTCTGTGAGCCAGTTTGGTCTTGTGGTTAGAGTTGTGGGTTCTTATTTGGGAGTCTTCTGGTTCAAATCCGCACTGCTACATGAAGCCAGCTGGGTGACCTTGGGCTAGTCACAGGTCCGTTTCTGAGATCTCACAGCCCCACCTGCCTCATAGGGTGATTATTATGGGGAGAAGAACAGAAGGTTTTAGGGATGTGCATGAATATTCAAATGCATTAGAAATCTGATCGAATCGATTGAATTTTGACATTTGGATTTGAATTGAATGTCCTTAAATTCAAATCTAAAGATTCAGTTTGAATTTCGAATTTCAGATCTATTCATTCAAATTATTTGGACATTTGTATGTGTATGGGTTCGTACACAATGCACAGTTGTAGATCCACATCTTTCCCCCATCCTTACACATTTGTGCGGATCTGTACAGGATGAAAACGGGTTGCGTACGGAATACCTACAGGATGCATATGGATGTGTATCGACTCAGGGAAGGTGTGTACGGGCATCTATGAGTGTTGATATCTGTAGGTGCAAATTTGAATGAAAAATTCAAATGCATAGATTTGAATTTGCTTAATTTGAATAGAATTTGGTTAAATTCAAACTTTAAACACTTGAATCGAATCGAATTTTTGAGTATTCAATGCAAATCGAATCGAATCCCAAAAATTGCATTCGTGCACACCCCTAGAAGCTTTGTCAGCCACTTTGAGTCTCTTTAAAAGGGTGAGAAAAGTGGGTATAAAAGGCAACTCTCCTCCTCTTCCTCATTCAAGCCTTATTTTTCTTATTTTTCTAGAAGTTTGGCAATATGATAAATGATATGAATGAGGCTGTTCAGCAGTGTTTGGGGGCAGCTATGAAACATGTAATGTGCACAATTGGTGTAACCAGTATTTCATGCAATGTAAACTTTGTACTAAGTGGCACCTAAGTAGCTGACGTGAAGGAACGCTTTTGCAAAGTAGGAAGGGTTCGAAATTCTACTTAAAGATTTTGCAGAAATGGCATCTAGCTTACACATATTAATTCTGGTATTTCTCTTATGGATTGACACTATAAAGCAGTGAAGGACACATTCTTCCATACCTGGTGGGGATGCTGAATTTCGGCAAATGATTTAAAATGAAATTATGCACATTCTGAAACAAATTATTAACTTTCCTCCCAAATTATGCCTACTTTACCTTTTTAAAAGAAGACCTAAACCCTTAATTTTCTCCTAATTTCTCCAAATCATTAATTGCAGCTATATGGGAATTTCACAGGACTGTGTTATAACATTCTTTGGAAGTACTTTGAATTGATCTGTTCTTACTTACCAAATGATCGATCTTTTTACTAAGAAGATACCCCATCTTTGTGGAAACTAACCAGAAGTGATAGAAGGTACTTAGAGCCACAGAAGAAACGAGCTTCCAGTTACACCACTGACCTCAGGTGATTTTGGCAAAACTTACTAACAGTAAGGCCTTTAAATAGATAGTTTTATAAAGAAACATTACTCAGTCTAGAATAAATTACCTTACTTCTCAAAGACTTCTTGCCTATACATGGGGTAATTTTCCAGCCCAGCAGGTTTAAAATGCTGATTATTCTTTGCTCTTTAATCCCACTGCAATATCTATTTAGCACATGGTCAGCCTGCACTGCCCCCACCATGGACATAACCAGGGACCCACCCACCCAATAAATAATCTGGAAGGAATGAGAACATAACTGAGGAGGAGCATGACATTGCCATTTTCTGATGGTTATCTTGCATGCTTGCTATTTTGTATATCTGGGTTCATATAATGGTCATGCACCTAGTCAGCTTCATTAAGAGGATATGGGAAACCCCTCATCTGCATTGAGAACCAATCTACCAAGATGTCATGCCTCCCATGGAATGCTACATCTGCATGGGATGGAGTGTTTGAGTGGTCCCCCATGAAATGGTGCCGGAGCCTATTCTAATGGAAGCTTACTATGAAGGGTTCTCCCATAAGATCTCCTGTAGTAGACAGATTCAGCTGTGCAGGCAGCAATGACTGGTCCAGTTTATCTGGCACCATTTCAGAAGTGTCCCTGGAACTGGGTTGTTTCTAGGAGTGCTTTTGTTCTCAGCCTTTAAAGTTGGGCCATTCTGGGCCACTTCAGAGGATCCTTGGCCTGTACCCCTAGGTGCCCTCCAATATTGGAATCTAGCCCACAATCTGTACAGCACAGCCTGGGATAAGGTGCCATATACAGGTCCTGCCATTGACAGCCAACATAATCTGAAAGAAGTAATCTGTTCGCCTTCTTCCTACCACTCCAAAGTGGGGTGAAACAATAACAGCAAAGCCACTACTTAAAATGTTTTTTTAAAGCAAGGATTTACCTTTCAAGCTTCATAACTAGCTAACCCCTTGTGAGAAATATTACCCTTTCCTGATGCTTCTGTTCTTTTCTTAGAAAATAAAATTTATTTGAAAATTAAGGATTAAAATTAAACAAAGGGTAATACGTTTCTCTGTGTAAGCCTTCATTGAAGTGAAATAGTTCAGCAAAAATCCATTTAAAATTTGTGGTGCAAATTTATTCTACAAGGAACTGTGACAATATTTTATTCTCATTGTAGCAGTTTTGGGGCTGTTATGCCATGTTTCAGGTTTCTTCTTCTGAGAAATTTTATTGTTATTATGCTTTGGTAGTGTACTACTCTAGAATTGGGAGAGGAGAATCACTTTTCATATTATTAAGAAATGCATGATATTCTCTGGATTTCAGCCTGAACAACAGATGTTTTATAAAATATGGAAGGCGCTAACTGAGTTTTACCCCTCCCCCACTTTTTTTAAAAAGAGGATGTGTGGGCAGATATCTAATACAATGAAAACAGAAGGATTTAGAATGAGTAATAAAATCATTAATAAATTAATTATTTTGACAAGGTGCTTAATGGGATAGCATCTATTCTTTAAGAGCCATCCACCCATGACAGTAAAGAAAAGCATATCAGCATAAAAGCAGCTGAAAGAGCATGGAAGAGATAGATGTTCCCTTGGCTTATTTTCCAGTGGAACTGTTTGGACATAGATGAGGAATGAACTTGGCCTACTGTGCTTAAATTCCGTAGAAAGCAGGGTGTTTTATGAATTCTAAAACAGATAGTTTTGGCAAAGCTCAGCTTTGACAAAAAGGCCTAAGAGTTTTGACACAGCCCATATAAAAGGAGGCTGCATAAAATAACACGTTCCTAACAGAAAAATGGAGCTAAGCCATCAATGGCTGTTGTATTCAAACTTCCAGGAAAGTAAAGGCAAAAGAGTGAAGCTAGCAAGGACTCCTGCGGAGGATGAGTCTGTTGCAAGCTCATTGCACTTTCATTTCCCCCTCACCCCGAGTGCATTGGGTGCCTTTTTTGCATTAGATTTTTCTTCCAAAGTTCTACATGGAAAAAATTCATATTGAATTGTGTATTTAAATTATATTTTAAAAATATTTCACAATTGCATACAGCACAATGATAAATTTCACAGGGAAACTTAATATTGGATCGTTTCACTCCTTACCTTCCTTGGAGTTGTCTAAAGCACATGTCGAAGTGGTCCAAGTATGCACTATGCATCTGCACCCACAGATGTTCAGTGCATATGGGACCCTCCCCAAAACTTACCTTGAGTACAGATGCCTGCCATCTGGGCAGACATCTTTGGTTCCTGGTGCTAGCACCAGTGCACATGCACTTTGCTGTCATCAGGGCAACCATGTGATGTGCCATGCCAACACATGTGCAAGTAGTATCACATGCTCCTCCAGCGCCTCTTCCAATTCAGAAGAGGCACCTAGGCTGCATCTGAAGCCTTACTGGCCCCAACACTTGGGAAAATTAGGTGCATGCATGGTACAATTCAAGCTGCACCATACATAGTCCACGCAGGGTGAGCTCTTGCATGGAAGGAGCTGTTTGATGAGGGTTTGCAAATTGTCTAGGAAAGAAGGAATAGGAAAAGCAAGGGAGAAAAGGAAAGATATACCCAACTGAGTGCAGATTTCCAAAGATAGCAAGGAGAGATAAGAAGGCCTTCTTAAAGAGCAGTGCAAAGAAGCAGAACAAAATAATTAGTTGGGAAAGATAAAAGATAAAGAAAACTGGAGATATCAAAGGGAATGTTTCATGTGAAAATGGCATGATAAAGACAAAAATGGTAGGAATCCAACAGAAATAGAAAAGGTTAAGAAGAGGGGCAAGAACAAAAGAAGAACTATAGAAGAAAGATCTTAACACTGTTGATAATCACAATGGTGTGGTAACTGACCTAGAGCCAGACATCCTGGAGAATGAACTCAAGTGGGCCTTAGGAAGTATCGCTAACAACAAGGTTAGTAAAGATGATGGAATTCCAGCAGAATTATTTTAAATCCTAAAAGATGATGCTGTAAAAGTGCTGCACTTGATATCCCAGAAAATTCGGAAAACTCAACAGTGGTAACAGGATTGGAAAAGATTAGTTTGTGTTCCAATCCCATTGAAGGACAATGTCAAAGAACACTCAACTACCAAACAATTACACTCTTTTTACACACTAGCAAGGTTATGTTCCAGGTCCTGCAAGGTAGGCTTCAGCAATATGTAAACTAAACTCCCAGAAGTGTAAGTTGGTGTGGAAGCAGAAGAACTGGAGAACAAATGGGCAATATTCACTGTATTATGGAGAATGCAAGGGAGTTCCAGAAAAAAACTATTTCTTGTTCATTGACTTCACTAAAGCCTTTGACTGTGGCAAATCGTGGCAAGTTCTTAAAGATATGGCAAGTTCTTAACTGTGTTCTGAGGGACCACTATGCAGGTCAAAAAGCAACAGTTAGAACCAAACGTGGAACGATTGGTTCAATACTAGGGCCCTTACCTCGGTTAATCCATATTAGCTAGATGTGGAATTGTCAGAGTCCAATCTGCACTACAGCCTGTAGTTTACAATTAGTCAACATCTGGGCAGGTGCATCTGCATTTACAGGAAGCACTTACAGGACGGTGCTGGTATATGATCAGTCGTTCAGGGTGCTGCATTCAAGATGGCAGTGCTCTGTGGTTGATAGGCCATGCAATTGAAAACAGAGGCCTTTTCGCATGATGGATTTTTGAATGTGTGTAGAATGCATTGGGATGAAGCATTCACTCCTCTGGGCCGGTGGCTCCATTCTGAGCCACCCTGGCCCATCCCAATGTGTCTACACGGGTTCAGGTTTCGGAGCACAAAATTGTGCTCTGAAACTGTCCTGGCACATTCGGCCCATCCTGGGGCATTCCCAGCTGTACCAAAGGGAGAGTATTTGCACGCTCTCCCTCTGTGACAGCTGGGCCCCTCCCCTGCCTCCCCATTGGCTCCTGTAGAGCCAGGGGTGTGGAGGCCTGTTGGGTCCCTTCCCTGGGGTTCTGTGTACCCCACGAGCCCAGATCGGTCTCCTGGGGCCGGTGGGACCCTCACCCAACACCCCCCAAGCTACCCCAGGGGTGCATGTGTGTGAATGGGGCTTACCTGTTCAGTGCTGGGCAGCAACTGGGGCGAGGAGGCTGGGTGCGCTGTATGGACATGCATGGCATGGCCTCCAATTTTCCAGGCACCTGCGCCTGTGCAGATCACCTGTCTTACTCCGCAAACTCTGGGAAATCACATAAGTCTGATTTTTCAACAGACCTGTCACTTCTTGGCAAACAGAGACATAAAAAGTGGAAGCACTGACAGATTTTATTTGCTTGGCCTCAAAGTTCGCTGTAGATCGTGACTGTAGTCATGAAATTAAAAGATAGCTTTGATAGGAAAGCTATGGAAAACCTGGACAGTATACCAAAAAACAATATAGTCAAGTGATGGTTTTTCCAGTAGTTATATACAGTTATGAGACTGTAAGGGCCTGTCCCCAAGGAATAAAAAGTCTGCCAAGACTCTCCTTTTGCCTCTGAGCGCCCCCAAGCCAGGATTTTTAACGAGGTTCTAGCGCTACAAAACGTGGAAAACGTGCGACAAAATACATGCACTTTAAACAACTCTTCCAGTGCTCTTTCTGTAAGTCGCGGGTTTTCCTCGCTACATTTACCTTAGGGACGCTCCGTGGCAAAAGGGGCGGGGATTGCTGCCTGCACACACAGCAGTAACACAAGCAGCTTCACTTTCTAAAGCTCAGAACTAAAGAGCCAGAATCATGCAGAATTGCAACATTGTTGCAATCGCTGTGAGGTGTGAAATGGGTGGATTATTGCTAGGGGTGGATTTTAAAGCGATAACAGGGAAAGTGATGAGTGAATGAGCGATCGTGCGCTGGACAGGGTGGATTTTTGAAAGCAATAACAGGGAAAGTGGTGAGAGTGAATGTTTTCCAGCACGAGAAGCCATTTGGGGGGGGGGGAGATCTGGGAGACGAACAGAGAACCGATCGCTGTTTTTCCTTTGGACTTGTCAGGGACTGTCTTCCTGGTTGTGGCCGCGCTGAGCGCAGTCCCTCCCCATTCCCGCTGGCACCCTATCAACAAGAGCAGGGGCGGGGAGAAAAAGATGCGCGCAAAGAAAACACGGCTCCCATGGGGACGGAAGGTGCGTTAAAAACACGCATTTTCCGGAGCCTCATGCGGACGCTTATTCCTGATTTGCATGGCACTTTTAAAGTCCACCTCAATAGAGTGACAGTACAGTAAAAGTAGAGAAGTAAATAAGTCTTTTGGGGACTCAGCCTAAGGCTGTGTTCACACCTAAATTTTAATCCAGATTAAGTCCACCTTCCGAATGGAAGAACATATCAGCAAAGTGAACAGTCATTTTCTTTCTTCATTATCTAACACAAAGGTGGATTTTCTGAGTTAGATAGTGCTGAAATAAATCAGCATGTTGCTTTGCGGATGCCTTTTCTCATTCTGAATGTGGACTAAAGGTGGATTAAAACTTAGGTGTCAACACAGCCTAAGAATGGCTGAGTGCTAAAGAATCAAGACTTATACACTGTGGTGCTAGAAAGACTTTAGAGACTCTTGTGCTACAAGGAGATCACATCACTCAATGCTAAAGGAAACCAACTCTGTTTACTTCAAGAAGAAATCCTGCACATTGCCTATTAACATGCAGTACTTGCAGTTTTGTAGGGGCTTGCATAGCTTAGTTAAGCATGGCATTGTCCAAAATGATTCATTTTTAAGTGGGGGGGGGGGAAAGAAAAATCCATATAATTATTAGAAGTACTCCCACACAACAGGAAACATGGTACCATAACTGCACTTAGTTCACACATTTGCTTTAGCCTGCAAGGAACAGCCAACATTTTCACAAAATTCATTCTGCATATGGTACATAGCTGTCTGTGGCAACTTTACCTGGAAATTAGTCCCATTTTAGTTAACAAGATCTATTTCTAGGTAAATATGTGTAAATGGCTGCTATAAAAATATATGAAAAGGTGGAGGGGAAACCAACATAAGGCTTGCTTGAATAGTCTGAACCCAGTATTTACCACCCTGGCTTGAAAAGAACAGATTCTGGGCACAGTGACAAACTGGTGATGTTTCAAGTCCAACTCAAATTACAGAAAGGAATTTTTAATGATAAGTACAGGACGTGAGGGGAAATCTGTGACCTGAATTGAGCTCAGATATTAATACATGATGAGAAGGCAATTAAACTATACAACAGTATCATGAATCTGCATTCAGCTGGTTATCTTAATACATGATAGTATACAGTTTTTGACATGAGTAGTTTATGTTTCCCATTACTGAAAAAATGCAACTGCAGCATTTGACATCATTAAATGTGAAATGTTACCACTAATTTTAAGCCATTCCCAGGTAAGAAACCTGGCATTTGTTTCTTTATTTTCACTTCTTAATTCTTCCATCATTACCAGTCTGAAATTTGATTCACTCCTAATTATGGAATTTTACACCTTCTTGTTACTGTTATGTTCTGTGACTTGTAAACAAAGTGCTTGCCATTTTATATGTCTCAAGTAATATAGCCTTTTCAAGAACATTCCAGTAATCTCTCTGATTCTTTCTGTTCATCTCAGCCTTAGCCTTCCCTTTTTTCTGCTTCTTCCACCTTTGCCTCCACCTTTTTAGCCCTTCATTTGCTCACATCACATGGCAGTTTCTACTTAGTGATCATAGCCTCAAGAGAGAAGCTGAACTTTATTTGATCCAAAACTGTTCAATTTGTTCATGATAGTCTTACTTGATCATTCTCAGATCCATAATTCAAAGATATCTGATCTATCTTCTTTCTCTTACTATGACTGTGCCTCTATGTAGCAATTAAGGTGCTCACATTTCTTTGGCTGTTGCATTTCTATTTGTGACAGCAACAGGGACCCATGGTAGACTGGACTTCTGTGATTTCCTGGACTCCCAGGCTTCTTCCATATATGCTTTATAGATGAGGGATTTGGGGCATCACAGTTGAGCTGCCAGATAGCCCTGAATCAGTTACCAGCCAAATACGAACAAAAGAACATAAGAGGAGCCTTGCTGCATCAGGCCGCAGTCCATCTGGTCTGTCATCCTGGGCCTTTCTGCACTGGGCCTTATTTTGGATTCTGTCCCAGAACGAGGAACTGCCATCCACATGCTAGTGCAGATTGTGGCAGATTCTGGGTGGGGTCTGCTGTGGTCTGCATCAGCATGAAGATGGCAGGTCCCTATTCCAAGGTACAATCCAGAATAAGGCCCTGTGCAGGAAGGGCTCCTGTCTAACACAGTGGGACCTTCACCTGCTCTTGACTCCCTGCAAATGGCCTTTAGAAGCATCCTGACTGTCTCTCCAATCTGGAGGCAGTTCCTAGGCACCTGTTCATGTAGCCACCAAGTTCATCACCTGAGCCAAGGGGACAATCACTGTTGTAGGAGCTTTCTCACAGAAGGCAAGTTTTCCCACACTCCAGAAAGGTCCCTTGGTTGTTGTGTCATTAATGCTTTTGCACTCTGAAATGGAGTTGTGAAAGCCCTCTTCAACATGGCAAACACCTTTGATCCAAGCAGGATCAAAATAGGATTTTCTGCTGTTGCGTGGATCTCCAAGGAAGTTTCTGAAGTGGCTTTCAAGCAGTGGTCTGGGCTTCTGACTAGGCTTAGTCATGCCAACTGCCACTCTTAGCTGAGTAAGAATTTTGGAATCCTGAAAAAAAAAGCCCATTTTCTGTAAACACGTAAGATGGGCATTAGGTTAAGAAAATAATAAGTTGGCAATCTATTAAATCTGTTTTATAGCCCTTTTGACATTTCCAGATATATTTTGTATACCAAT
Source organism: Aspidoscelis tigris stejnegeri (assembly GCA_023333525.1). Lineage (NCBI taxonomy): Eukaryota > Metazoa > Chordata > Lepidosauria > Squamata > Teiidae > Aspidoscelis > Aspidoscelis tigris. The sequence continues at coordinate 103,627,104 of JALMGA010000001.1, forward strand.
ATCAGAACAATATCACTGTTGGTCATGCATTATGCATACATTGGCTTTGCAAAGATACAGCCGAATTTGGCATGTGGGACCAATTTCTAGTGCTTGCAGGGAGAAAAAAAAGATATAAAAGCCAGCTGAAATGTCTACATTCCAGGACTCAGAACATTTTGCAATGTGTAATAACTTGAATAAAATTATGATCTAATTTGGTATCAAGTTTGTGTTTTCCAGAGGACTGCAGAGCAATTCTAGGGCCCATTTTACACTTCATGGTGTGGAATAAGTTCTGAAGAGGAAGGCGACTCACATGCAATCAAATGGCCGTTGCCCAAGCTGGCTTCAGGGCTACTGACAACACGGCTTGCCAGGCACTTGATGACCATAAAATACACCTCTTTGGCCAAGCCTTTGATGGTTAGCTTCCCTGCTGGTAGGGATTATAATTTGTTTTTTTACTGTTGTGGTCCATCTCCAGGGCCTTTAGGTAAAGGGAGAACTATGAGTACTATAAACATAAATAAACAAATAAATTTGTAACCACCTGCTCACCAGGTCAGTTCAGATCACACAGATATTTGTCTGGCATTATTTGGATTGACAAGGCAAGGTACCATGAAGTGGGGAATCCTGCACCTATGTTGGGATGCCCTGTCACCCACCTCAAGGTGGCAGCAGCTGCTTGTTTTATGGGGGAGGATCTTTAAACTCCATCGCACCCTGGGGATGACTCCTGGTAACCCATATTGTGCTGTGTAAAAGCAGTCGGAATTCTCAAACACACAGATATATTTTGTGATGTGAAGATTTTAAACATTTTGAAATATTCAGATAGTACCTCCTTCCAGACCTAAACAACTGGGATAACGAAAGCAATTTCAAGGACTTATTTCCATTTTCTTACAGTGCTTCTCTTCCAGGACTAAGATCTTCCCTCCTTATGACTTTCTGAGAATAACCGGCATCCATGAGTTTTCCATCACTGAGTCTTTGCTGAGAAAAACAAGTTTTGTTTGTGGGAGTTCTTTTAGATTTTATATTTTCCATTTAGCTATCTTGAACTTGAAAAGGCAAAGTGGTAAATGGCATTTTGGGGGAATGCTTAAAGAAGAAGAAGAAGAAGAAGAAGAAGAAGAAGAAGAAGAAGAAGAAATTTGTGTGATGTTTTGTAAAATATGTAAAATAACACAAACTAATAAAAAATGAAAAAGAAGAAAGGAGAAGAGTTGGCTTTTCTATCCCACTTTTCTCACCCATTTAAGGGGACTCAAAATGGCCGACAAAGCTTTCTATTTTTCTCCCCACAACAGACACCCAGTGAGGTAAATGGGGCTGTGAGAGCTCAGAAGGAGAGCTGTGACTAGCCCAAGGTCATCCAGCTGGCTTTGTGGAAGAGTGCGGAATCAAACCCAGTGACTACGAGATATGAGTCTGACTGTCTGGACTGTCACCAGTCTTGCTCATTGCTCAACCCATTCGGGTTTGGAAAAATAAACTAGTGGAACTAACAAGGAAAACAAACAAAATTACTTCTGCCTTTTTTTAAGCAAGTGCCAGTTTGCTGGCTGTATTGCTGGCCTGGAAGAGATTTTTAAAAATAAAATCTGAGGAAGAAATGGAGTCACCATCCTGGCTCATATTCCCCTCACATGCCCCACACTCCCCCGGTTGCCCTTTCTCCTAGGCTGTCCACAGCGGCAATGGGTGTCCATAGTAGCTGAGGGCAGAATGGACAATAGACTGTACTCACACAATGTGTTTATGAAGCCATGACAGAGTACAGAGGGTACAGGGATCATACATCCATGCACTCTTCTGGTGCACTAGATATGCTCAGAGAGTATGAAGTCTACATGACCCTGCACTCAGCCTTTTGTAAGTACTCCACAGAGCTTTGAAGACAGAATGGTAGGAAGACCTGTCAGAGTTCTTAGCTTCTTGCTGGACTTCTGTTGCTGCACACTTCCCTTAGTGTGCTGTTGGCAAGCCACATTCCATGGCCCTGTTTTATCACACCCAAGAAATAGCCCACTTCTGGAACCATTTCCTATGTCTAAAGAAACATTGCTTATTGGGAAAACCACAGCTGGGGAACAGAAGTCCACCAACTGCAACCTGCATAGAGCCAGGACAGGTAATGCACCATGACTGCAGTATTCATAAGCAAAACAAGCAAAAAAGATTTTGCCTTAATTTCTTTTGTGTTGGTATTTCCTAGGGATGTGCACAATTTTTTTTTGGCATTCTATTCAAATCAAATTGAACACTCAAAAATTTGATTCTATTTGAATCTGTTAAATCTGAATTTAACAAGATTCTATTCATTTTTGCCAAATTCGAATCTATTCGTTTGAATCTCCACATACGAAAGTCAACAACGGGATAACTAAGGGATGCATACGGACATATATGGATGCGTATGGATGTGTACAGATGACGGGAAGATGTGTACAGGCACATACAAATGTCGAGAACATTCGTATGTGCCCGTATGCATCTTCCCAACATCTGTACACATCCGTACACGCCCGTATGGAACCCGTTTTCATCCCATATGGATCTGTACAAATGCGTAAGGATATGGGAAAGATGCGGATCTTCAAGTATGCATCATGTACGAACCTGTACACATACGAATGTCTGGATAATTTGAACGAATAGATCTGAAATTCGAAATTCAATTTGAATGTTTACTTTCAAAATTTGGCACATTCGATCAAATTTTGAATGCTTACGAATATTTGTGCATATCCCTGGTGTATCCTGGTTCAGATTGCACTCTGACTCTCATACTGTTTAACCATTACATCTGTGCCTTGATTTTGATCTATATATGCTTCATGTCTGATGTGAATTGCTTCCAGCTCTTCTATTACTACGTGTGCATATATTCTAAGATAAGGAAATAATCCAAAATGCTCCAAATAAGGGTTAAGGGAGCCTCTGCAGGTCATTTTCTGTCCCTCATCTTCAAAATAAAATGTAATATGTTTGGTCTGACAACTTATTTCAATGTATGGCCAAAAAACTGAACTGAGCATTCCCATATTTAGAAGTTCTTATCTGCCACTCTAATAATAAATATTTGGCCTGGCACATTATAACTTTTGCAGTGACTTGTATCTTTGCAAGTGTATCCTCATGACTCCTGGAGAGAAGCCTGTCCTAAGCTGTTATCTTAGCAGCTTTAGCATGAAGCTGCAAGTCTATTTTTCTTTATACAAAATCACAAACAGCCTCATTTCAAATTGCTCTCAGGCACTCTCAAATACTTGAGAACAGCCAATAGGATTTATTGCATACTTTTAGCAGTATATCACAAATCATTTTAAGTCTCCTGTGGCCAAGAAAAATGTGCTAATGCTGTGTCCAAAGTCGAAAATATTCGCATTTGAAGTTTGCTTCACCACCTCACAATTGTGTTTCCGTATTTCTCAATTTAATGCACATTTTATTTAACTGCCCCACAGTCCTAAGTCTGATAAGCAGTCTGACATTGAACAACCTCTTCTTTACCTCAGAATGCACTCTAGAAACCCACATTGGTATCCACACCTGGTCATAAGGAACTCCCATCTGTTTGTGTTTTTCCGATTCTGCAAAGAGTAAAGGGCATGAAATGAATGGAAATAGTATATAAATAATCCCAAATCATTCAATATGTTATCTGGTACTGATGAGCTCCTTGATGTTATTTAGGTTCAATTATGTAACAGGAGGATAGACTGGGACTTAGGGCCATTCACCCCTTCGTTTCCCTGGAAGACGAGGGAGAGTTTGTCTCTAAAAAAAGGAACTGAGGGCTGGAATTGTAATCTGGGAGGACAGACAGATTTACTGGAATGCCTAGAAATGGAATTTATTCCAGAGAAAGGCTTTAATTGTGGAAATCACAGAACTTAAGGGATGTGTTTGGACCATAAGGTCCCTAGATTTGCTGGGGATTCCCCAACAAGCTTCTGGTTATAGGCCTTTTCTGCACTTACTTGACAATTCAGATCAAGGAGCTGCTAAGAACACATTGTCTACACTGCAGTAGAGTATATCCAGATTGGAAAAATGTGGTCTATATTCATGTTAGCACCCTTTAGCACACATTTCCTTTTCCAAAGCCCAGTCAATGCAGATGCCTCTGCTTGTGGTTGATCCAGATCAAGCCAATATGGATCTAGCTAACATGGGGCGTTTCTGCACTTGCCTTCCCATCTATTGTACAGGAAGTGTACTGAACAGACTAACATGTACTAGCATTCACAGTAGGGAATGCTAGTACATGGTAGCCTACCCAGGACATGCCCAGACACTTACCTCCATCTGGTTGCATATATGATCCCCAGCAAGGCACTGCCATTTTTATTGTGGTGCCCTGTGTGATTACGCTTGCGCCATCACCATCGCTGTGGTGATTATGATGCTCTGTGCCAACACGGTTGTATCAGGAGTAATCTGAGATGCCAGTGTGCTTGCGCAGTACCTCAAAAGACCCCTTGCACTGGAAATGGTGTGAATGGTTGCAACGTGGATGAGACAGGTAAGGTTTTGGTCATGATTGAGGAATGTTAGTTTCCATGTGGTGGACGATTTTGTGCACCACTGCTAGTTTGCGATAGGTGAACATCTGGGCAGGCGGGGGGCAGTTTGTAGGTTGTAAATGCCTTCCGCAAATACAGATACATCTGCCCAGATGTTCACCTATTACAAACTATGAGGCCAAGTGCGAATTGGCCTCTGGATTAACTGAGGTAAGTGCAGAAATGGCAATAGTTTCTGAGAGCCTTCTAAAGATCCCAAATGCTCAATCACACTTATTCCCTTGTGAAAATGTGTGCATTCAGGAACTGCACACTATGGGATATTCACATTGGATTAAGTACTGTTTGCCAGTAATACATGTAAACCGTGCCTCATATTTACATTTTTCATTGCAGTCTCTATACTGTTTGCAAGGCCTCAATCCTGCTGCCTTTTCTCTGGCGCTTTCATGTACAAATGTACTACAGCAAACATCTAATTCCTGAGGTCCTTTTTATCACAGAACAGTCTTCTAGGGCCCTCCGCAGCATCTCTTGTGCCTCAAAGTTTATTTTAAGATTTTGGTATTCAGTATGCAATTCATCTCAAGCATTTAAAAATAAAGGTTAATTGTTATTACTGCCTTTCCTGATAATGATTCAATGATGACTGTTCAGGAGTGACTATTGCTATTGTTTTTATGCATGAGGATGTGGGTTTGGGTGGAAAGGTTTTATAAATATGTGGATTAAACTTGGCTCACAAATATTAATATGACAGAATAATTTGGTTTTGCTGTGGTCCTATTTGCTTTTTGTTTCAGCATGGTTTGCTAAATCCCATTACCATGTTCCGAATGTCAGAAAGTGCTGTTTTGTCACTTTCCTCCTCCCTATTTCTGTTTTTTTTTCAGCTGAAAATGTGAAATACAGAGCTGTCAAAGAAGAGATGGCATCACCACTAATCTCTCTACTCCTGGCACTTTTCTGATGGAAGTACTGGTTGCACCCATCTATTTGTGCATCATAAGTAGAGAGACAGGACCCATACTGCACACTTCATGTAGTTGCCCCTTTCCATAAGGATGGTAAAAGGGAAAGGATATCGGCAGTATCTGTTATTCCAGTACAGGGTGGATCACCCTATATCAAAGGCTCTTTCTGCACTGGGCCGTATTCCAGATTATATCTTAAAATGGGGACCTGTCACCCTCATGCTACTGCAGACTGGGGCAGGGCCTGCTGTAGTCTGCACCACCATGCAAATGGCAGGTCCCTATTCCAGGATACAATCCAGACTAAGGCCCAGTGCAGAAACAGAATAAACAAATGGTCCCAAACTGGGAGAGATTGCTACTAGTACAGAACAAGGTCTGCATTGGCTACAAAGCTTGTGCCAGCTTCAGAGCTTGTGTGGGGTGTGTGTGTGAAGGCATGGGTATGCATTCTAGAAATACAAATATGAATAGGCTTTTTCTCCCCTCCTGAATCGTAGAAATTTGCCACGTGCAAATTCCTACACTGGATTCGTAGAAATTCCATAGGGGTGTGCACGAATGTGTTTGTTGACATTCAATTCATAATGAATTGAATGTTCAAACATTTGTATTTGTACAAATAGACATTTTCAAATGTGGTAAAATTCTGTTCAGTATGAATGTATTGTACAAATTCGTACAAATATCCAGTATGAACGAATACATAACCTATACAAACGAATACATGTCCAATATGAATGTTTAGGTATCTGATATGAATGTATATGTATCTGATACGCATCCAAGATACGTATCCAGTACATATCCCATAACAAATTTGCTCTGAAAGCATCAAATCTGATCTGAATTAACTTTTAATATGCTCTCAATCCATGTCAAATGCACTCTAGATCCATTGCAGATGTCTGGCACAGTGGCTTTCCCACACCCCCAATTTAACTAATGTCTGAACTATTCGTACGAATGTCTGAAATATTCAAATATTGTAACATTCAATTCACATAAAAATGTCCAAGTTTGTCCAAATTCATATGATTAACAAATGCTACCAATATTCGTCCACATCCCTTGTCTCTGGCACTACTGACTATAGGAGTTGCTTCTCCATTGCACTGTGTCACTCTGCCCTTTCTTCTGTGGTTTGCGAGGGTAGGAATCTATGTATCTTTTGGATCAAAGAAGAGAACTGGCATGCAACACCGCCATAGTTCTTTTTATCTGCTTTTTGTATTTATGCACCATTCCTCTCTCAAGGCTGGAGAGCTGTTTGAACAGAAAATACAAATGAAGGAATAAATAAATAATTTTTCCCCCAAAGCATTTTATTGTTCAATGTATTTTTCCAAATTCATTAAATATTTACTACATATCCATTTCCAGTACATGTAGCAGGACATAGGGAGATATGTAGAACTAGCTAACTTTTTAAATCTATAAGACCCAAATGTCGAAATGGGTGTCAAATAAAAGGCCCTTATGTACATTTCTGGTACAATTTTGGAATAATATTGTACAGGAGATTTTCTTAAAAGAGACAATAGAGTACCCAATCAAATTAGCAAAAGAGTTGTGTTTATTATATTGTTGGAGTCAGTACCCAAGCCAAAAGGAGAGGAAGAATACTGTAACACAAAGGTGACAGCAGCACCATCACTTATAGCATGAGGGTAGAGAGATAACAAATAATGGATTACATAAAAGTGGTATGATTATCTGATTGACTAATACAAGAGAAAGAAGATTAAGATATTCAGGAAGAAAACAACGGGCCCCAGCTACAAAAAAATGGAATAAATTATTGAAATGGTATACAACTATTCATGAATAAGTAGCTACAAGAAGAATTGGGAAGATTAAAACAATAGTAGGAAATTAAGTAGCTGGGCATCTAGCCATTGATAAGGGGAGGGGGGCAAGGATGGGACAAGGGATTTGGCGAAGAAAAACGTACTGGAAAAGCATAAAGAAAATAGTACCACAGTAGTTCTATTTCCTGATAACAATTACTGTATGTGTATTCCCAGCTGGGAGAATTGTATGACTTGCAAAAAAGTCTTCTCCGTGAGGTCTGAAAGGAAAAGGGCACTGAAAGTTCAGGCCAGAGATTGTGAGGTCAGCTATTAATTGCTAGAGTCAAGTAGAACAGTTGTTCTCATCCAAGGCTGTGGTCAGACAAGCAAAAATAAAAGGTTCTTTGAGGTGCCTCTGAGGCAGCTTAGAGAAGGCTTTGAGGTAGGATTGTTCACACATCACTTTACCCCTCTCCCCCTCCTCCCCCATTCTGTGCTAGACCAAGGTAGATTAGAGAAAGGTTGGAAAGGTAAGAACATAAGAGGAGCCTTGCAGATCAGGAAGCCACAGCCCATATAGTCCAGCAACCAGTATCACATGGTAGCCCACCAATTGCTTTTGGGCTGCAAGCAGCTTGACTCGGTTTAGTGAGAGAAACTATTCATTCATTCATTCATTCATATCATATCCCGCCCCATATCCTAAGATCTCTGGGTGGCTTACAATAGATACAGATGCACTTCTCTTAGAAGACTTCCTTTTAAAACTTTTTACCACTTTGCACCTAATATGTGAGAGCAAATAAACTGTCTAATGGTCCTGTCAGAATCATCACTAATATAATTTAACTTCGTTTTCTGTAGATAACATATTTTTTAACAGCCGGTTTCAACTGTCAAGAACATTTTAGTCTTAGTCAGCTTCAACTCAGATCTGATGTAATAGAATTGTTATAAAAATACACGCTCAAATGCAAAAGTGTTCTATATTACTAATTGTGTTAATTAGAGTAATTACCATGAGCAATTCAATTATACTAAGTTCCTTCAGTATGAGTGGTTTAATATCAGTTTAAATTTTGCATAAAACCACTGCATACCTTGTTGTGTTTATAATATCAACCGAGACATCCCTGTTTGGGCCATAGATGACTTCAAAGGGAGGATTTGAAAGTCATGGTTAGACCTTGCCAGTTATTGCTGGATACAAAGAAGGCTCCTTTTTGCTTTAGAAAGATTCTGCAAAGGCATGAAACAGCAAGCAAACAAATATAAACTACATTACACCAATATTTATTTTATTTATTTGATAAATAATAAACCACTTTGTACACAGTTACAGCAGAACTTGGAGTCCAAACCATTCAATGCTCCATTAACATCAAAATATTCATCTACTGGTTGTGTTTGTTCTCAATGTCTAGAAAGAGATTTCCAAGAATGCGCCTTGAAGAACAATATAGGAATGAGAGCACCTATTCAGGGGTCCATCAAATACATGACCAAAAGCTTACCTGGCATGTCCAGGCAGGTCCTCTTTGGTTGTGTAATTGAGAATGTCCTCTTCCTGCGCTCCAGGGTCATCTGAGGTGCTGTACAATTGGACGGGAAGGGAAGTGTGAAAACACACATGGTAAAGGAGAGACTAGTAGTCTGTTGCTTAAAGAAGCTCAGTGGATTATATAAGAACACAGGAAAAGGCCTGTCAAATTGAGCCACAGCCCATCTAATACAGCATCCTTTCTCACACAGTGGCCCTCAATTCCTTTTGGTCATTCTCAAGCAGAAGGCAAAGCAAAAACTTTCACCTGCTCTTGACTCCTTGCACAGAGCCTTTAGAGGTCTCCTACCTGTCTCTCCAACCTGGAGGCAGGACTGAGGCATTCATTCTAGTAGCATCTGCCCTCCATGAATTTATTTTTAAACTAGATATATCTTCACATGAGGATATTAACTGCTCTCTATTCTTTTAAATAATCTCTTTAATGGATTATAATAACCTGTATAAAGATATTTCCTTTCCTTTCACTCAGTATTCCCATTCACTTGTTTTCTGTGTTTCTTTGTTAATGTGAAGTGTTAACAGGATTAGCAATACTGATAAATAGGACATTCTTAGCATTATAAAAGGTTTAAAAAGAACCATGGGATTTAGGTCAATCAACAATTTACCTATTCCACTGCAATAAGTATAGGATTTATATAAGCGTCTTTATCTTTTTTAATGCAAGTATTTGCCATAGGTTAAAATAGAATATAGACAATTGATGCTATGCTTATGTATGTGTTTACATATTTTATAATTATGTATTGATATATTGGTATTGGGCATTGAATCTGTAGATCATGCCAGGGGGCTGGCTAGACTGCTCTATCTGCACTATGAAGGAATCTACTAGTAGTTCATGCCCCACACTAGACTGGTTCAATTGCACAACTGGAATAGGCAATGGCATGAAAATAGCACCACAGCCTGCTCCAAACATGGACCACTTGTAAGCAATCCAGAAAGCATTCTAGCAAGTATACAAATCCATAGACTGCATGCATACATCATGTGGGCCTGGACCAGTATACCACACCTGGCACCAGGCACTATTTTGCAGGCCATTCTTGCTTAAAGACAGAAGAAGGAGGAGGAGGAGTTGGCTTTTCTATCCCACTTTTCTCACCCATTTAAGGGGACTCAAAGTGGCTGACAAAGCTTTCTATTCTTCTCCCCACAACAGACACCCAGTGAGGTAGATGGGGCTGTGAGAGCTCAGAAGGAGAGCAGTGACAAGCCCAAGGTCATCCAACTGGCTTTGTGGAGGAATGTGGAATCAAACCCAATGACTACGAGATATGAGATATTACCAGATAAGAGTCTGGCTCCCTAACCACTAGAGCTTGTTTGGATTTGGCTGTATTCTGGAATATATCTCAGAATCCTCTGGCAGGCCTCACCTGGGCCCTGCTGTAGCTTGCACTAGCAAGTGGACAGCAGTCCTCTATTCTGGGATTTTTCCAAAATAAAGACAAGTGCAAACAGAGGCTGTAGTTCAGTAAGGCTGCACTACATGTGGGGACAGATTCCCTATTCACACTTAGGTAGGTAAAGAGACATTCCCACGTGTTCCTTACCTGCCTAGGTGCAAATGGGGCATCTGTCCCCATGTGTCCTAGCCCAAAAAGGCCGACATGCAGGTCAGAGTCCTCACCGTCCACTGCTGCCATTGGATCACGATCAACCCAGTGGCAGGCAGCTGGGTCTGGCCAGCCTTTGGCCTCCATGATCAAGATGGCTGCACCCAGTGGAGGCCCCCACCCCTCACCCACCCAGGGCCATGTGCCTCCCCCCAGATGTGCACATGCAACTTACCTTTTATGGGTCGAGGTTCAAACTGGCAAGCCCTGGGTGGGTGGGGCTTGCTGGGTTTGGAGCATGGCATTCTGTGCAGGCACGCACCACGACCTGTGATTTAAATCAGGCAATGTAATTCTCAATTACACAACCAAAGACTTTCTCAGTCACCTCAGGATTCTATTGTATCGAAAGAAGTGGCAGTTACACAACTTTTCAAAATTTGTTGAGGCTGGTGCTTTTGTGAGACCACAGGTAAGACATACAACCTCATAATACCATTTTATTCACCTTACTTGTTTTTTTTTCTTCCAAGCCCAGTTTTACAACCCTCCAAGGTTATTTTTTACAACTTCTTCATTCTCAAAAGGGCAAATGAGACAAATTTGCATGGATGAATTATGTCAGCTATCACAGGCTGTGTGATGATTAAGAAACACAAGAGTTCTTCTTAGTAACAGAGTTGATTTTATCTTCTTATAGGCTTCTCCATTGGCCTTTAATATTTCCCAGTATTTTTCCCAGTGGCCATAGTATTTGACCTTCAGTTTCAGTATTTATCCACCCAGTGAACAGCAATGGTTGATTTCCTTTAGTATTGACTGATTTGATTTCCGTGCCGTCCAAGGGACTCTCAAAAGTCCCTTGTACTGATTCTTCATCGATTCTATTGGTACTCAGTCCTCCTTTTGGTCCAGCTCTCACAGCCATGCATTACTAGTAGGAAAACCATAGATTTGACCATGCAAATTGTCAGCAGAGTGATGCCTTAGCTTTCCTCCCAAGGAGCAAGTGCCTTTTAATTTCATGCTGCAGTCATCATCTGCAGTGACCTCTGAGGCAAAGAAAAGAAAATGTTGCACTAATAGAGAAGTGACTGTTTGGTTCAAGTTTGATCTCGTCTGAATTGAACCAGGTGGTTTGTCCCAATTCAAATCAAATTGAACCACCCCTGTTTGATAAAACAAGTTGAATCACTCTGTTTGATTCAAATAGGCTTGATTTGACCCCTATCTGTCCCTTTAAATAGGGGCTTTTCAATGCATTTTAATAGATTTTCTTTTTTTCTAACAATTAAGCAATTCATGAACAGTTTGAGTTTCAACCTGAACCAGGTACGGTTTGCTCGAGTTTCTTTCTAGGTCAAACCAAACTCAATGACATTTGCTTTGGTTCAGTTCAATTCAAGCCATACCAAGCCAAAGAATTCTAGTTCATTCACATCTTTAGACTCTACACCCATTTCTTCCCCTCTGCCCTCCAAGAAATGATTGAGCCATAATCTTAGGCCACCTCCAGATTGTGAGAGGAAAAAAAATATAATCTTGTTTAGATCTCACAATTGCCCTTTTCCTAGCAAACAGCATGGTAAAATCACAGGTTAGGCATGGACACTTACCTGTCTGGAGACTTCCTCATGCAATGATGTGGCATATGCATCTGGGTATTTAGATGGCATGAAATACTTAAAAGTGCATTTGCACTATCACCTGTGCATGCACAATAGCCATTTTCACCTAGACTTGGCCATTTCCAAGATGGGTCTCAGGATCAAGTGTTCAGGCAAGATAAATTCTTTGGGGAAACCCAGGTTGGGAGTTGTTTTTCCCAGAATAATATTGCAGGATTTCACCCCCAAATCCTGAGGCTATGTTAGGCTTGCAATGTTCACCTATGGTAATCTCAATCCCAAAACTCTGGGAAAGCTCTGAATTTTACCTATCTGGTCACATCATTAGGGCCGCGTTCCCATTGTAAGCTTATTTCAGTTTCAAAACGGTTTCAATCCTCGCAGTTCCCGCATCAGGTTGGTTTAACACGCTTTCCATGTGTTAAATCGCCCCAGTGCATTGTAAATGTTAATCCTCATTTCAACAGGTCTCACCCTGATTCGTGCGCTTGAAACGTTTTACATTTTTTACTGTGGGAACGGTACCGTGTTAAGGGATGAGAATGCTTGTTTAGGGTTTCCCTCCCAAATAGCTTGCTTCCAAAGATAGTGATTCTACTGTAAAAATCCACCCTTAAAGCAACTGCTACACTGTAGCAATCCAACCACTTCACACCTGAGAACAATGTTGCAATTCTCCACAATTTTTGAAAGTTCTGACCTTTAAAAAAGGGAAAGGAAAGGAAAGCAGCTGCAGGTTCTGTTTTTAAGGCTGTGACTGTGGAGTGAGAGGGCGAAGGGGGCTTGAGTTGCCACTGCTGCTGTGTACCCTGGGCAATAGGGAGAGGAGGGGAAAGAATCGCTGGCTGCCTGCTGCTGTTTTTCCTCCATTCAGGCAAGCGGCAGCCACCCAGCCACCCAGCTAGGCTCCATGAAGGGGTCGGTTATGGGTGGCGCGTTCACACCAGGAGGAAGAGGGCAGGGCAGCCCCAAAAAGCAGCTTTTAAAAAGTAGCCACTTGAGTCCCCCCTTGAGTCACGTACGCCACCTACGATCCTCAAAATCTGGATCGAGTTGAAAGCAATGGGATCAGGCAAATTCGCATTTGCATCCGGTTCTATTATTTCGGTTTAGGGAAACCGAATTAAACTTATAATGGGAACTCCCCCTAGGTTTTGAATGCTGAACTTCAGATCAGCATTTCCAGTTGCCTCTTTCACCCTCATTGAGAGGTTCCTTAATTTTTTTTCACTTTCTGAATATATGAGGTTGTTGGCATCTCTCCCAGAAATCTTAATTCTGTCCTTTTATTCATTCAGCCTGGCATTTTGCATGCAGTACTTGGCATATAAGTAAAAAAGAAAAGAAAGAGTGATAATACACAGTCTTGAACCAATCAGTTGTTCCATGCTTGGTTTTAATTATTGCTTCTTGATCCTCATACAGATTCTGCGGGAGACAGGTGAGGCAGTCTGGTACTCTCATTACTTTAAGAAGTTTCTACAGCTTGTTGTGATCCATACGGTCAAAGACTTTAGTGTAGTCAATGAAGGAGAATCCCTTGCTTTCTCCATAATCTAACGAATGTTGGAAATTTGATCTCCAATTCCACTCCCTCTTTGAAAACCAGCTTGCACTTCAGTTCACATACTGCTGAAGCCTAGCTGGCAGGACCCTGTATAACCTTGCTAGTAGGGATGTGCATGAATATTCATAATATTCATTATTCATATGAATTCATACATCATATACAACATTCATATGAAGTTTCAGAACATTTGTGAAAGGGGGAGGTGGGAAAACAGCTGTGCCAGTCACATCTGCAATGGATCCAGAGTGAATTCGACATGGTTTAAGAGCAGATTCAAAGTGGATTCAAGGTGGATTTGATGCTTTCAGAGTGAATACGTTACGGGATAATATTGGATACATACTGGATATGTGTGTGTTCGTATCCGATACGTATGTGTTTGTATCAGATATCCGTACGAATACGTTCATATTGAATAGAATCCTACCACATTCAAAGGGGATCTATTCAAATGAATACAAATTTTCTTACATTCGATTTGATACACTTCCTAAGATCCATTTGATTTCATTCTCCAGAACCCCTGATTGTAGATCAGTGGTCACACTACTGTGATTATCACTGATGTGAAAATCTTTCTTGAGTAGTTTTTCTGTGTATTCTTGACATCTCTTCCTGATCTCTTTGCTTATGTTAGATTCCTACTGTTTTTCTCTTTTATAATGCCTATATTTCATACAAAATATTAATTTGTTATACAGTTTTCTTATCTTTCTCACTCTGTTTTCTTCTAGTTCTGTGCATTGGTCATTTAAGAAGGCCTTCTTACCTCTCCTTGTTATTCTTTGGAAATCTGCATTTGGTTGAATATATATTTCCCTTTCTCTCTTGCCGTTGACTATCCTTTGTATGCCAGCCATTTGTAAAGCCTCATCAGGCAGCCATTTTGCTTTCTTGCTCTTCTTTTTCTTTGTTTTTTAAATTTATTGCTGCTTTCTGTACAATGTTACATACCTTTGTCTACCAGAGCTAATCCTCAAATCAATTACCTCCACTACACATTCATAAGGGATATTATTTAGGTGCCATCAATCAATCAATCAATCAATCAATCAATCAATCAATCAATCAATCAATCAATCAATCAATCAATCAATATTTAGGTCACACCCTTACGGTCTAGTGGTTTTGAAGTAACAGCTCTTGTTTTTACTGACTGTATAAAGGTTCTCCATCTATGACTGCAAATACAAATTATGTAATCAATCTGATTTTGGTGTTGGCCATCTGATGATGCTCATGTGTAGAGTCACCTTTTGGGCTGCTGGAAAAGAGTGTTTGCCTAGTAAGTTATCTTGACAAAACTATTTGTCCTTGGCCTGTTTCATTTTGTGGTCCAAGGCCAAAGTTGCCTATTATTCTGGATATCTTTTGATTTCCTACTTTAGCAATCCAATCCACTCTGTTGACATCTTTTTTGGTCTTTAGAAGATCTTCTAGGTCTTCATAGGTCTTGATATTGAACGGTTTGCCTTGGATTTGAGCAGAAATCATTGTTATTTTTAAGACTGTTACCACAGTATTGTTTTTTTCACCCTTTTATTGGACTACTCCTCACCTCTGATTTTTGCCCACAGTAGTAGATATAATAATCATCAAAATTAAATTCACCCATTCCAGTCCATTTTAGTTCACTGACATTCAAGATTTTGGACCACATCTGGCCCACCTTGTTCCACACATCTTATATTAGGTCTTATATTCCAGGTTCCAATGCAATATTGTTCTTTACAGCATTGGACTTTCCTTTCATTACCAGGCACATCCACAGCTGAACATCATTTTGACTTTGGCCCAGCTGCTTCACTCTTTCTGGAGCTACTTGTAGTTGCCCTCTGCTCTTCCCCAGTAATGTACCTAAATGTACCTTTCAACCTGTAGGGCTCATTTAGTGTCATAGCCTTTTGATACTGTCCATGGGGTTTTCTTGGCAAAGATACTGCAGTAGTTTGCCATCTCCTTCTTCAGTGGATTACCTTTAGTCATAATTCTTCATTATAACCTGCCCATTTTGGATGGCCCTTCAAGGCACAGTTCAGAGCAAGCCCCTCTGCCACAATAAGGCAGTGATCCATAAGGGACAAAGTATGTCAATACGGTTCAACATTAATTGGAAAGAAACAGGCTATGTTTCTTTGAATCAAAATTTGTGAACAAAACCTGTACGTCACTTCTCAGCATTTTTAAGCTTGCAGCGTACACGGTAATTGTATTGGATTGGTTGAAATTGGCACATTTCTGGATCTCATCAGATAGATTGTGCCTGTCAAGTTTCAAGTTATTAACTAAACAGCTGCCAAGCTTATAATGACAAAAGGGTTTTGTTTGGCTTTTTTGGGGAGCACGTGTGCTGGTGCTTTCTTTAATGAATGAGGCACTTGTATGGCCATTTAATATAGGCTTAGTTGCCGCACACAATTGTCAAATGGATTAAAGTTCTATTTTGTTCAGAGTTGCAGCTTTCCCTCTCCTAATTTTAATTCCCATTAGCAAAATGCTAATTTAGAAAGAAAAAAAAAAGGTAGTTCTCATATACAGTGAAAGCACTGCTTAGTAATTCTGTACTGCAACAACAGGTTGTAATTATATGGCATCAGTATAGTTTCCAATGGCACAGTGGGCTATTCTAGATTGACTGGTATACTGGACCAACAAATGTACTAAGAACATCTTTTCTCTAGTTGGTGTGGTCTAAGGAAGGTTTCAGTGCAGAGTAGTCCATTGTTTTCCCAGAGGGTTTCCCCTTTGCCTGCAAAGTTTATGTTCCTTTCTTCACTGCCTTCTGCATCTCACAGTGGCTAAGGGGTTCATTTATTCTCTTTTTCAAACTAATGAAACTGACAGGAAGAAGCTGGAAATGCTGTCCATACTCTGGAATTTTTTTTCTAGATCACTCAGTCATTAAAGTCATTGTACCAATGTAATTGTACTTAGTCTATTACACAGCTCCCGTAGAAAAACAACGTGAGTGAGAGAGAGAGGAACTATTTTTTCCAGGAGAAGGTTACAAACATTTTAAGAGGCGAAACAACAACAAAAAGGACATTGCCACACAGCAAACTCTCAAAATTCTAAATATACTGAGAGGCCCACAAAGGCTATGGATTCTTCAGTAGCCACATCAAGAAACAAAGTTCAGTGAGGAGTTGTTCCCACCTGGCTTTTATTGCAGTTTGAAAATGATTTGAATTTTCTTTGGCCTCATTACAAATTGGGTTCCTGCATTTTCCAAGGAGTAAATCACTAAAAACTGCAATACCCCCCCCCCCCCGAAAAAACAGGTCTCACTCCCATTTTTGCTGCTAAAATGCTTTATCTTTTTTCCTTTGGGAACGGTACCACAGTATTGGGGGGAGATGCATCATGAAATGGGTGGGGTTTCACCTGGTAGGACAGCCCCTGCCTTGCTATTCCTTCTTTGCACAAGAGTTTAAAGTGTTCAAGTCTCCACCCCTCTCTTTCCCTCGGCAGGCCACTTCACAGTGGATAAAAAGTTTCACTTTCACCTACTTCACACTGATAACAAGTAACAAATTTCACTTTCTCCCACTCCACTTCACACTGATAACAAGTTTCATTTCCCGTCCACGCTTCCCCTCATTTTCTCCTTTCTTGTGGGGGAATTGCTAGTCTGAAATTACACAGTTGTGCAAAAGAGGTTGGGTATAGGATCAAAGGATGGAGCTGGAATTCCCCACCCTCGGCCACATCATTGTGGGATCAAACCCAGTCAGGAGAGAGGGGTGGGCACCCCTGCTGGCAAAGGGTGGGAAGGAAAAGATTTGCTTTCCCTGATGCATTTTTGAAGAGTTTTCTGTGGGAACAGCATCGGGATTGACTGCAATTTAAAATGAAAAAAAAAATGGGAACAGCCAGAATGCGTGCTTGCACTGGGGTTTAGCTTTGTTTTGTTTAAAAAACTTAAGTGAGTTTGCAGCCAAAGAGTGATATTCATTTGGTTGCCAAATACCAGGAACAACACTTACCAAATAAAACCTTTTAATGTACCAGATATGAGATTGCTAGGAAAAGCAAAGCAAAGAATAGAAGCAGTGGCCTTTTTCCACTACAGCAATTAGGTTGTAGTGCACTAAGGCTGGTACATTCCAGGTACAGGAGAAGCATATGCATTTCTGGCCACTAAGGATGCTCTTCAGCAGCCAGAAATACAAGCGGTCATCATACACCCAGAGCATATCAGCCTGCCCTGCAGCTTCTGAAGCTGGAAGCCCTGTCTCCTCACTGCCACAATTGGCTGGAGAGGGAGTGATACATCATGGTGATGTGCTGAGGCCTGCCTGATCCCTGCCTCAGGCAGAGGGGGCATAAGCCAAAACAGATTGGATTGGTCACTGCTAACCCTGCCTCCACAGACTGGCCAGTGCACACCTGCCTGATTGTGTCAGCTGCCAGGAGGCATGGCCCAAATCCACCTGGTCCAGTGCCTAGGTATGCACCCGCTGGTGCCTTGCATAGAGGAGGCATATCTTGCCTGGTCAGTGCACCAGGCAGGGTGGGGCCATGGCCCAGAGCACCTTGGATCACCCCCAGCAACCCCTCTCAAGGGGTTTTGGGTCACACCCCACCCTGCCCTGTGCGCTGACCAGGCAGGACACACCTCCACTGTGCAAAGCACTAGTGGGAGGCATTGCTGGGGGCAATCTGAGGGGCTTTGGGTCACATACCACTGGCCCAATGCCACAATTCGATCAGCACCAGGCAGGGCAGCATACCTGGGTCACATGCTGCAGATCAATTCAGACCAGGCAGGGTGGCACGCCTGTGTGGACACTCCCCACCTACCACACACAGCCAGCCAGAAATTGAGCAAATGGTCAAGCTGCCAGATGCTTGTGGTAAGCCTAGGGTAAAGGTTGGGACAGGGTGGGTATGCTTCTAGGCTGTAGCAGCCTGGTGAACATGGGTATGCTCTTCACCAGAGCTGTACTGATTGCATACCAGAGGCTGTAGTGCAAATAGGCCTCAGGTCTTCCAAGTCAAACAAAGCTCTATTCATGCAGGTTGCAACATGCCTTCAGGCTCTTCCTGTTTATCACAAACTTTTACTTTGTGAATGAGGTCAGGAATGGCTGGAGAGGGCATGTGTGGAGAAATATCATTTTAAAATGGAACTTTCATTCCTGTGATTTTTTCCAAGATGTTTTTTAGATGTCCTCCATAGCAAGCTATGGTCAGAACATCCATTCCATAGTCCATGGTTACATGTCGCTGTGTCTCAGAGCAAGGTGTATAAGAGAGCCAGATCAAGCACAAAGAAAAGTGAGGAAAAGTTGCAACATGCTGCAGAACTGACCACAAGCTTTACGCAGGAAAATATACAACAGTGAGAAAAAAGTGCCTTATAATATCCAAATGTGCCATAAGAAATTGAGCCATACAAGGTTCTAATATAATTTGAATACTTAACTGTTGAGAGCTTGGGATCCAGAATATCTCATTCTAGTGAGCCAACAACTTTCTGAAACAAGGTATCAATTGAAATGCACCTATTGCTCTTAACTAAAGTAACATAAAAAGAAAGTACCACAGGACATGATGATGGTCACATTACAGCAGAAATGGGCGTAAGCTCACTTAGAGATCACTTATGCCAGCTGCAATGCAGAACAGACAGTATGTTATTAAATTATCATTGTGAGTTCTGAAGTGAAGGTTTTTCAAAATGGCTATTCATTAAATTGACTAATTTTACATCTTCAACAGTTTAGGCTGTCCCACTTGCTCCATAACAATTATTTACACAACAGAAAAGAAAAGACTGTATGAAAGCTTATCTCTTATATATTCTGCCCATGCAAAGCTGGGATCTTGCTGGTATAGACTACAGCAGAGCCTGCAGGGGCCTAGTATAGTCTGCACTAATATGTGGATGGCAGGTGCCTAGTCCAAGATATAAACCAGAATAAGGCCCAGTGCAGAAAGGCTTCTGGCCATGTCAGGAGCAACAATGGGACTCTTGTCTGGGGGAAATAGGCCTCAGGCCAGTCCTCAAAACTGGGCCACTGCTTGCAGAAACTGAACTTGGATACCCATGTGAACCAAATAGCCAGTTTAATTTTGTCCCAGCCTACATCCTGAGCTATGAGGCTGTTTCTCTCCATCTTGGCCCTTCCATCTGCAGCCACCATCTGCAGCACTGGCTTTCCCTTATTGAGGGGGTTAACACTCATGAGGGGCATAGAACAAACATCCCACCACCGCCACCGCCACCAGAAGGATTCACCAGAAGGATTATAGGTCCCCACCACTGTCACTGTTCCCACAATTTTCAGACAATCCCCTGCTTATTAGGGTGCGTCCTGTCTCTGCAATCATCATTAATACGGCATCCACTTTGCTGGCAAATTTCTACTCCCTTTTCCATTATCCTCTCCTCCATTGTTGCCACCGAGTGGACTCATGGGTGCACGATTTGCCCTCCTCCCATCTGCCCCATCCTGAATGACTACAAAGAGCATCCTGATACTCTGGCACTGAATGCAGGTAGAGTAATTTCATATTTTCCTTTACCGATGTTCAATCAATATAGGGTGTTTTTCCACTGCAGCCCTTAGATCTGGATCTAAGAAGATCCAGATCTAAGGAATGGGTACATTTCTTAATCTGGATCTAGTAGATCTGGATTAAGGGAAGCACCCAATGTGTTTGCACAGGAGGTGTAGCACCCATTAGGAATGGGTGCTAACACCCCTGCTGTGGAAACAGCTTTGCACCCATCTGGGGAATCCGGATCAACCCACAAGGGGTCAGTCCATTACCCCAGGTGTTTTGGGGGGCAGTCCTTGAAGTGACTTTGAAGTCAGCTTCGAAGTGACTTCGAAGCTGACTTCGAAGTGAATGTGAAGTCTGTTAGGGGGTAATGGGGTGTCAGGTACCCCCCCCCCCCCCGTTGGTAATAAATCTTCATCGCAGAGTTGCGTCTCTCCATGCTGAGGAAAATGCAAGCTTCTGTGTCCCTCTTACTTCTGGCTGTCAGCAGTTCGTCGCTGTCCATTTCAGCACTTTCAGGAGCCCCTCCTTTCTCAGCCCACAGTTTCCAGCAAACAGACAGAGTTCTCAGTAGAGGCTTTTATTCGTATCGGTTACATGTCAGCATCTCTTTCCCTCTCCAGTCTCGATCAGCTAAGCAAGGGTAACACACAGCCGTGTGTGCCCACCTTTATACAATTCCTTATGTGAGTTGGTGACTCATTTCCCTTGTATTACACAAGCCTGTGTTGCAAGTGTTACACAAGCTTACTCAATTCTTGCACAATCCCTGTGTTGTAATCCTTACTTCATTCAGCCTTCAACAACTGGTGATAGTCTGGTGATTGTTGTGACACTTAGTTACCTTTTCTGCACACATCTCTACATTTTCCATATATGGGCTTTCCCAGCCTAACAAAGTCATCTTCGAAGTGACTTCGAAGCCAATGTTGGGGGGGGGGCAAAGGTGCATCCCATCCCTCTAGCCTCCTTTGGACCCCATTGCCTGTTCCCAGTGGAAAAAGGCTCCCCTTAATCTGGATTTTCTGGGAGAAGACCCCATTGTAGACTCCTTTAATGTGGTCTACAGAAGATCCAGATTAAAGGCCAAAATGTACCCATTAGATCTGGATTTCCCCAATGGCAGTGGAAACAATCAGGTCCCAAATGGGTGCCGTAGTGGAAATGGGGTCATCCAGCTCACACCCAAATGGGTCCTAAATGGGTGCAAAAATGGGTACTTTTGACAGTGGAAAAACACCCATGGTCTGGATTAGGATATTGCTTATCCTAATATGGTACCCCTGTATTTTCTTTGGCAAGTGAAGTCCTAAATTAATGACAGAAAAAAAGCTTTGCTGGTGTAGTCAAAGGCTGTCTAGTCCAAAATTTTATTTTTCTTTCTATCCAGGCAAAGCTTATAGATTCAATCGTTACATTTAAAAATGCTAACTATAGTAAGCATAAAAATGCTAACTATGTAACAGTGAATTTTAGGGATTATAGGGGGGAAATGTTAAAGCATTTACCAAATATTAAAAAATGTTCAAAAGGCAATACTTAT
This sequence comes from Aspidoscelis tigris stejnegeri, assembly GCA_023333525.1. Taxonomy (NCBI): domain Eukaryota; kingdom Metazoa; phylum Chordata; class Lepidosauria; order Squamata; family Teiidae; genus Aspidoscelis; species Aspidoscelis tigris. Next base: position 103,648,768 of record JALMGA010000001.1, read on the forward strand.
CTATATCAAAAGTTGATTTCTCTGGTTTTTTGAGCCCAGCTGGTGATTCTTTAAATCTGATGATTTCTTGCTAGGAGTTTACATATTGCTCTAATAAAAGCTGGTGGTAATGATGGCATGAAAGACTAAAATGAGGTTAGTCTCAGCGGAAGAGAAGCTGCTGCTTTGCCAACCGAGAATAGCAGAAACCATTACTTTCAGTAATTATTTGGGACAGTAACACCAGCAAAGTCATCACATAAATTGATCTGCGGTTTTACCCCTGAATCAAATCTCTAGCCAGATATCCACAGATGCTCTCATAAATGCATTTAATGAATGCCGAGACTGGGCAAATACTAATCACTTTTCAGATTGTCTTCCAAAGAAGCATTTTTTAAAAATTGTTTTATGCACCAGGAACAAATCTGAGAGCCATTTCTTGCTCATCGAACAAATATTGGGTTTTTTAAATTCATTTTTAAATGTGTAGGTGACCCCCAGATATAGTGTGAGCCTCAAATACTTTCTATGATTGATAGGCATCCTGCTCTATGATTACTGCTGTAACCTTATAGGTGTTTTCTCAAATGAAAGTCACAATGAATTAAATGGAAAGTGTAGAGTTTGGAAAAGTTAATTCCTCTGTCTGCCTATTAGAAGTGCATATTATACATCACACTGTCATTTTTATATAATGGAACATGGGAAAGGAAGCAGACGCTTTCAGGAAACGGATGAACCACTGTAGCCCAAGCCCCAATCTTGCAAACAACAGCCCAGCAGACCCTCCACACTCTTGCAGCTATAGCAGAAAAGCAAGAGATACAGGGAACCTGTTCTAGCTTTATAGTAGCCTTCGCCTGCATCCTGGCCTTTGAATGAGAGATGAGAATTGCAGTTCAGGGATGGGTGGAAAATGTCCATCACCATTGCAAATCCATACAAATCGCAAAAGTTCAGAACTTCACATTCAAATTGAATAATTGCTATATTCGAAGATTGAACTTGGCATGCAAAGTGAAAGCTTTTGTGCCTTTGTATGAAGCTTCAGAGCAGATTGGATTTGGAGTAGATTTGGAATGGATTCAGAGGTGTGACTGGTGGCAGCAGGGATTTGAAGGGAATTCAAAGCCTATCACATTCGAAATGGCTCCATTCACACAAATGAGAAGTTCTGTCCCATTCACTTTGATGCATTTTGCAGTTCTCCCCAAAATGAACTTTTTCATACTCTGGATAATTTGCTGTCAGGATGTGGAATCCCAGTACCATTTCATTAGGCTGTCGGTAATGATGCCAGAAATGAACCATTTCAATGTCCTTGGAGAAAATATCCCTGGCCAACAACTCTGAAGCCCAGACATGTTTGCTTCTGGCATCTGAAATTAGACCAGGATTGTCTGTGACAGAGCAGATATCCATTGGTATGCTGGAAACCACTTGCTCTTATCCTAGATCCAGGCTAAGACCAGCATTGGCAGTGCACATTAGCATGCAGCATACAACACATGCTCCACTCTCTACTTTTAGTTTCTGCTTCTCAGTGGTTTTCTAAAGGATCTGTATTTTGGACTCAGGCCCTACATCCAACTGCTTTTGAGGGTTGGAACCTCAAGCACTGCAGCCTCCACTTAGAACTGAGAAAGACCCCTGAAATCTTTGAAGACTATTGGCATTAAGTGTAGAGAAGACTTCACAAAATCCAGTTTAAACTAGTTTTCTATCTCCTATCAGCCCCAAGATAGTAGAAGATATGGATGATACCAGATTGGTGAAAGCCAGTGTATAAAATGCTAAGCCAAGTAAGCTAATGATCTGATTCCACAACAACAATAAATCTGATTAAATAAATGACAGTTTCATGCATACAGATTATTCCAAGTCTGTGCTTCTCAACCCTCTTTAGGCTTCCTGGCATCTAGATGATATGAAACTATCTACAGAGCACCTTGAAAAAAATTAACTTTTTAATCTCATTATATAAACTAGAAATAATATTATTAGGTAAAATTATCTATATAATGTTACAATGTGTCATCATATGATGCAATGATGTGTCACAAATGCCTATGTTAAGATTTTTCTTTCAAATAAACTCCGTAAAATCACCTTGGTTACTGCAAAAAAATTTAACTGCAGCAATTAAAATAAAGACTATTAATTAATCAGAAAACCTGAGCTGTACAGTTATACTGATGATAAATCTTTTGTAAGGTTAACCTCTTTATGATCACTTATTTCCAGTTTTTCCTCTTGTACAATCACTTTGGGTTTCTGACTGTAACAAGTAATTTTCAGAGTGATATCATAAATGCATTATCTATATGTTTTAACTTTTTGGAAACAGACATGCTTCCACGGCATAGCCCACAGACTCTGATGTTCATAATAGCATCAGTGGTCCATGGAAACATAGGTTGGGAAGGAGTGGCCCTTTGTGCAGTTCAGCTATTAGCATGGCCCCACATGTTTTGGGATGCTGCATGCATACACCACAGTGCCACCTCCATCTCAGAGCAGCCCTGCGAGTATCAGTGGACCTCAGAAAATGGCATTCTAGAAGCCTTGTTCTAAAAATCCTTAAGAAAGCGCTGATTACTTAGTAGTTTCTTGCCAGTCAAAAGGTTAAAAAAAACTGTCTTCATTATTTATGATTGTCAGACTGTGGCATTGCCTTCCCATTCATACACTGTCCTCGTAACCATGCTCATTAATCCCATAGGCATGTGAGGCTAGTATTTGCAAAGAAATATCAGAATGTGGCATTTGCAAATAGTGAAAGATTTCTAAATTGTATGTGGCCTCTCATTATATTTTCAGGCTTATTTAGATCTGCACCTTATTTCAAAGGCAACCTATGATGGAAAGAACAAAATTATTGTGGATAGAGGGAAATCTGCAGACTAAGAAAAGTTATATGTCTCACATGCAAGGCGTTGCTCTGCTTCTTAGCACATCTCATCCCAAAATCTTCTCTGCTACTGTAAATGTTGGGTCTGCTGAATGAATTCCTTTAGAGGAAGCACATGTATGTGTGTTTGTTTGGGTTGCCAATAAAAGGTCCCATCTTATAGGACTCACTGACACTGGCAGCACAGCAGGAATGAGCTTCAGAACTTCAGGCAAGTATCAAATTACAGTGACATAAACAGAATCTGTAATTACCAGGCTGGAGCTCAGGAAAAGTTCATGAAAATGTCCAGGTTTGAATCTGTCAGCAAGAGAGAAGTCATAGTCAGTCTCTGGGTCATTAATCAAGTTAACAGAGAAGAAAGCAAACCACAGTCCACAGGTAATAGGTTGGCTGTTGACAAGTTGTGGACAATCTGAGTTATGAGAGTTCCACAGTCCACCCTCTTCAGCCTCAGACAGTTAAGATTCAGCCTTGCTCAACTCAGCAGGTGAAGGGTAGAACATGACACCACCTCTCTTTAGATGCTGAAGCACTTGGAACTTAGCCTTATCCTTTCAGTGAATTCTGCCCACCCATGCTTAGCAACCAAATTTTGATTGCCAGTAAAAATCACCATGCAGCATGACAGATTCACTTTCTTATTAGCCTGATTGGGCACTGTATTGCTTTGCTTTTCTCTTCTCCCCTAATTTTGCAAGCTGAGGTGCTGCCTACCATTTGACTAATTTGCCCCAACTTGAAATTGTGGCTGCTTGTGTGATACTACTGCTAGTCGTTTAGTACATTATCATTAAAACCAAGCTCATAATTCTGAAGACTAGAACAGAGCTTAATATGTGTACAAAAGCAATCCCCAGAAGCACATACAGATTGTTTTCCCTATGTCAGAACATAATTGGAAAATTATCTTAAGTTTCCTTCCACTGAAAGCCAAACCAGATTTATTTTACATGTAAGGCTTAACAAAGTTAGCAGAGAGCATAACCACAAGAATAGCTGCAGTTACAAGAAATGAAGGACAAATTGCTCAGAAATCCAAATTAGCTATTGTCAAATTGACCCTGAGACTAATTGAGCAATATATCGGCCAAAGTCAAGGCAAAATGTGACTACCGAATCTGGTATTTATAAGCAAAATTGCATTTCCCTGACTCACAAGCAATTATCTTCCTTTTTATAATTATTGCGATTGGGAGTACTTCTATCTGCACATAAGGCAAATATTTTATTTCTGCATAAAGAAATAATGCCTCAGATTCAACATTCTGATTACAATTGCAAAAAAGACCTGTTACTTTCAACAGAAGCTGTATCAGAACACTGACAGTACACTATAGGCCCTGGAAACATCAAGTTAGTTCAGGTCCACACAGGATAGATCTTCCCTCAAACTTGAGATCCTTTCTGCATTGGGGCTTTAATCCAGAATAAGGGCTTGCCTAGGGCCAACACTTCTAATCATGCTTTATCCACATGTTACACTAAGTCCCACATGCCCAGAGACTTACCTGTGTCCAGGCGCTTGTCCAATTGCTGGCAACACACTGCCATCTTGATTTCACAGACTTGCAGAATGGAGCATGCACTGCCATTGTTGCCATGGTGATGATGACACTACGTGCACATGCAGTCATGTTTGGGCTCATCTGAGGTGCTAGCATGCTTGTGCAGCACCTCAGACGACCTCTAGCACCAGAAATGGTGTGAATAGTCACGGCGCTGGACGTTTCAGGTAAGCTTAGGGTAAGGGATGGGATGCCTGCACCACCGCTAGTCAACCATAGGATAACATCTGGTAAGGCAGGAGGTGTTTCTGGGCTGTAAACACCTCCTGCAAGTGCAGGTACTCCTTATCAAATGTTACCTTATTTTCAACAACAGGGCCAAGTGCAAATTGCCTTCAGGTCTGCATACATGGCACTGAGAGGTGCCTTGAGGTAGGCATCTCCACAGAAATTCCCTCCCTCCAGATCACCAGCCATTCCTCTTATCCACATACAACTATGTTGATGACCAACACAGTGGCAGCTAGGGAGCTTCTCAGGAGAGCATGATTGCATGTCCTCACACCCAAGGCATCTCATGGATATTCCCCTTGCCTGCTCATTCCAGGATACGCATCTGTTTCTTCAGGAACTTGTACAAAATAAACAAACCCAGGATATGCCTATTAGGGCATTTCTTGCACTCAATGTACCCCTTGACAATCAAGTTCATAGTGGGGAGCAGCAGGCAGCAGGCAGTCATAATGCTTGTCACGCTCTTCTCCCTTCATGTGTGGATCTTACCATAGATAACATTTGAATGAATTGTGCTCTGCACGGAGCAAGTAACAGGAGGAGCCAATCAAAAGTGTTTCTAATCCGTGTTGCTGTGCGGACATACCTCACCGGATGTGTCCGAAACAGCAATGCGTGTGCGGAGTCGCATTTCCAGATGTGTGCTTAATGGGTGATAAAGGGCCTGTGCGGAAGCACCCTAACAGTGCCTATAAAGTGCAAAGAGACAATATATTCCCATTTAACCAAGTTTCTGGGGTTGCTTTAAAAAAACAGAAATCACATTTTGCCAACTGTGTAAGAGTAAAATCATGCTAGCCAAACTACAGTTTATGAGGGATGGCTGAACTCATGTTAACCACTTTCCCACTTGAATTATCCTGTCACGAACAAATGTTACAGCGTCTCTTTGAAAATGCATGGATAGATGTGAGGAGGACATGCCTCCATATGTGAGCACCAAAGGCAAAGTAATAAAAATGAACAGAAAGCCTATTCAAACTGCACCCATATAATTTAACTGAAAATTCTGTCTGAATGGATGGAAATCCATTTAAAATTAGAAGCCCCTTGAATTTATCACTCATCCTTACAAAGAGCCTAATTTTTGCTGGGAATAAAGCCCAAGGGAAATTGCCTCAGTAATCTAGGAGGCAAAGTGCTAGAATGTTCTTGCGGATGGCTAGAGCATTCCAAAGCTACCTTAAGATACAGTGGCCATTACAGAGCCCCAGCAACAGTGCCAGCATGCCTCCATTGCCAGGGTGATGCAGCACATCATTGTGCATGTGTTACTTGTCACATGATCCTCCTGAACCTCATCCACCAAACCTGGTGGCTAGTATAGGTGTGGAGCACTTTTATACAGCTTGGGGGATGCTCCAGGATGCATAGAGCCATTTCTGGTTAAGAAACAGCTTGGTGAGGTGCAGACCCACCATCTAAGGGCGCCTTCCGCCAAGTGTGAAAATGATCACAGTCTAGAAGAATCTTACCTCTTCCTCTCTGTTAATGGTCTAAGAATGGAGAAAAATCCACTCTTGCCATTGGGAGCCTCTGGAAACCATGATGTGGGAGAACTCTCTGAAGCAGCTCTTAGCTAACAGTGAAGACCTTCTCCATTTCAGTCCTTGTGGGGTTCTGAAAAAAAAAAAGATAAGCCCTGCTTTATTGAAAGCTGCCTTCCCTGGGGGAATGGTCTTTCCTATATCTGAAATCATTTTACAATAATATATGATATCTAACTGCATGCTACATAACAAAAAGGATCTCCCTTGCTCCCTGAGTAAAGTTTCTTCTTCCTGCAATTAAAAGCATTTATTTTGCCCCCTTGAGCAATCAAATTAGGCTCCATTCCTGGAAACAGTGATGGAGGCATGCTACTCCTCCCTTCTGTTGGTACGTGGAAATCAGATGAAACTGTTTAGAAATTCTCTCTCATCAAGAACATGCTGATTTCTGTCAATTACTCCCCCTCCCTTCAAATCAACTTAAGTATTTAATGTACAAAGTCTCTCCTTGGGCAGTTGTAGCTGTATAGGGCAGGCATTATTCTGACATCCAGCTAATTTCACTGGCACCACAGGACTATTTCAACTAATTTCAGTAATGTAGCCTGCAGTTATGAAACTACAGTTAAATAAAAATCCTAAGTGTTCTTTTGCTAAATGTAAGTAAGATAGTTAACATACTTCCAAAAAAGGGAGAAATAACACCATGTCCCCCAATTGGCAGTGTTTCTTCAGTTCTGAATATTATTTGGGGATCTTTCAACCCCTCAGCCAAAGCCTTGTGACAGAACTCCAAACAATGTCGGCACATATTTTGACCTTCATTAGTGTTTGTTTATAGGGAGTGTTAAAATATATATCTCCATTTCTGAGGTCCTGCTTAGGGTCAAAATGAGCTGCAAATAAACCACATTCAACTACATCTAGTGGATGATTTACTAATTTCTCTCTCTTTCTCCGCCAAGTGACTTCTCTCCAAAGAGAGAAGTACCTCCAGGGGCTTAGAGACTGGCAAGTATCTAAGGATCAGAACTGTGTAGGAAGCAGTCTGGTCACAAGTTCGGCTACTGGTCCATCCAGAAGCAGAACTAGAACAGACTGAACTCCTGGTGACAAAAGCAAGATGGACACCTCATGCCATGAAGGCTAAAAACACAGGACAAAGTGCAATGATAAATAGTGTGCTGAATACAGCACATCAAAATGTTCCAAAAATACCCTTTCCCCTTCTCTTTGTTGGCTTGCTCAGTATTGTTGCTGTCCCTAGACCAATATTTTCTATGGTTAGGTGATCACTCTTCAAAGTTTCAAGCAGGGGTGGTTTCTACTCTCTATCTAGAGATCCCGAAGATTAAACTCAGGCTGGTCAGCATGTCAAAGAGACACTCTACAGGTGGTCTTAGAAATGGTCTACAGCACCTCACCAAGGGTTAAATTCAGCCCTCTAATTATTGCTGTCAACCTCCACTCCAGCTGCCTCCAGGTGGCGAGAGGTAATACAAGATCCTGAAATTGTCTCTTGCACCTCTCCACCAGACTCAAGAAGCAATTGTGGGCTTGCTTCCATTTTCTGCTGACTTCCTCCCATATGTCTGTCAGTTTGGGCTACTGGAATCCAGACAAGCACCTGCCCTTTTCCTTTTGTTATTTTTGTTAAATTCTTGATTGTCTTCCAGTAGCCTCAATGAATCCCATCATAGAAGCTGCCATGGGGTTAACCGTCGCTATTACGGAAAAGCTGGTATTGTTGTATTACTATTACAGGAAAGCCAGCACTGTTGCTGAACTTATTATAATAGCAGTATTATGGGTTATAGATCAATTGACCCAGAATGCCACTGTATTCCCAATAGAGTTCCAAGATGATTGTGGGCTTTACCACACATCTGGAGGCACCTAAGTTACCAACCCAATTCAAAAGTGAAGAAGTTATTTGGAAAGTGGCACAATTAATATCAGAGTCCTGGCATCAAGATAGAGTAGAATTGGTAAAATTTCACAAAAAGTACTGACCCAGAGACTAGTATTAGTTTGATAGTGGGAAAAGGGATTGGAAGCCAAACGTTGTTTTGATCTGCAGCAAACAGAAGCTTCTGTCTAAGGACACACTTCTCATCCCGTACCCTGACAAAAGTGTTTCACATACCACTCCTGCTCACCATGGACTGCATCCTCATGTTTATATATCTTTCTTGGAAACATTATGGAAGTGGTTTGCTAAGTTCTCCCCACCTCAAAGTTTTCAGTCTAGACAACCATCTTGGGATTTCCCCCATCCAAATACTAATCATGACTAAACCTGTTTTGGTTGCAAGGTCGGTCAAGTGACGTATAGAAATGTAATCCTATAAAATTCTGTTTGCAATCATGTTCTGTATATTCCAGCAATGGGTTTAGATGGATGTTTATAGAAACTGTGGGTTGATCAGCATAATCTCTTGAGTGTATGGTGATAGTTGAAGGAAAGTTGTCAGAGCATTTTTTGACGTAAATGGGAGAATGTTCTTTGAAAGTTCAAGGATATCTAGAAACTGTTCTATCTTCGCTTTGTGTTACCTTCAACACCCACAAGATTTTCAAGTTTTGATTTTCAGTGACAAAGAGACCAGTCTGTGCACCATCTGCTGTAGCATCACTAAAATAAAATTACAGGCTTTGTCTATTGTTTAGGGGGAGAAAATCAAAATACTTTTAACATGGTTGTCAAGCTGATAAGACTGTGGTTGCATGGAACCAATATGAAAAGAAACATGTGCAATCGATTGGAAGAGAAGTGAAAACATAATTTAGGACAATGGCACTATTTTTAACATATGTGGTTCCATATACCTGTTTTTTTTCCTCCCTAAGACAATCAAAGCAAACCAAAATGTGTCCAAAATGCACCAGATCTTCTTAGAAATGGCTGAGGAGATTCATACAAGGGAATCAATATGATGAATGAGAGCAAAACAAGAAGTTACACAAGATCAGGGATATAACACTCCTTTTTTAAAAAAGTGCTGGTACTGGAGGGGACTTTAAGCAAAAATCTCTCTGTGTGTGTGTGTGTGCATGTGTGTCACAACACACATTTTGGCTGTTTTTGCACTAGGGACTAAGACCCTATTAGGAACCCTTTAGGAACCTGATTGGTATTCAATTGGTACCAATCAGCCATGCCCTGTCTCCCCATGAGACCCCTTTAGGACCCTGTTGGGGCCCCATCCTGAAGGCCCTGCCCCCGCGAGTGCAGGTGAAATTTGGATTTAATTGGTTATTTGGGCCCTTAAATCCAGACTTACTGTAGATCCCTTTAATGGTATCCACCATCCGGTCTTCAGCTGTGAAGACTGGATTAGAGGACGCAAGCCCCTGTGCCGATGGGGTCAGCGGTAGGTCGAGGCAGTCACCATTTGCAGTGGGGCGGTTCCGGCTCCACCATGCCACTCATAGCTATGGAGGCAAGCACAGGCTTTGTAGTTGCTACATAAGCAGTGACAAAGCCGTGTCTCTCCACCACACCCTCTGCTGCTGGGAGGACCTTAACTGACGTTGGTGCTGACCAGTCATGCTGCACCACCAGTGGCCCTTCTGGCTCTGGCTGAACTGAGTGCTGCGATGGGTGCTACGGCATCCTCATGGGCACCCCTGTTTAGCACCCATTGAAATCAGGTGCTAGAGGGCCCGTGTGGACATATGGGGTCCAAGGGCTGGATTCAAGGGAGGATCCCATCTCAAAGATTCAGATTCACCAAATTATCCCAGGGCAGCTCACAACATTAATAAAAACACGAAACATCAATAAAATCAATAGAAATCAATGGATGTTGGCCAACCATTAGCTGAAGCAGAGAGGAAAGAGGAAGAGGAAGGAGTCACAGTATTTGAGCCACTTGTAATATAGAGCAATGGCCATTTTGCCTTTAGGGACAATGTGCTATAACAATATTTATTAGCACTATAGGAAAGTTAAAATATGAGGATCAAATTAAGGATGCTTTGGCCCTGGCATGGAAAGGCCAGAAAGGTGTGGCATTTGCATACATGCCTCCTCCAGGCCCTTGCTAATGTTGAAGCTTCAAAAAAGGCTATGCCATTCCTAAGGTTTAATTCAGCTTCAGTCCACCTTCAGAGCAAGAAAACACATCAGCAAAGTGACCAGTCATTTTCTTTATTTCTTTCTTTAATAAATTTATATCCTGCCCTTCACCAAATGTTCCCAGGGCGACTTACAATAAGAATAATCTTATCCACATTATCTGACCCAAAGGTGAATTTTCTGAGTTATTTAACATGGAAAGAAAACAGCTTGTCACTTTGCTCCTGTATTCTCTCACCCTGAAAGTAGATTGAAGCTGGATTAAGCCTTAAATGTGATCACAGCCAAAGTTTCTGCCTGACTTTTTTTGAGAGGCATAGGTAATAGCCTGGAGATGGCCCATTTTCTACATGTGCCAAAAGAGGATCAGGCAGAGTGTGCCAAGTAATTGTTTCTGTGGCCACCATGTTCCTATGGGCACCATGATTTCTCACTCTGCCAAAGACTCGTTTCTGATGGTGGTTTCTGATAGTAGCCAATGCATCCCTAGAGTCCTTTCCATGCTATCCCTTTTTTTTCCATGGGGAGGGAGCTTGTGCAGGTAGCTAAACATTACTACTTGACTGTCATTGTGAAACTGGATGTGACAGAGGGCAATGAATAGGTGAGTGCTGTGCTTGAATTATGTAACTGGCAAAGGGAGTGAGACTACCTCTGAGCAAGTCAGCCTTCCCCAGGAGGCTGGGAATAAAAGGGAAATATTTGCCTTTCTTGGATTTCTATTGCATTCTGTGCATGGTATGAAGAAGAAGAGGAAGAGTTGGCTTTTGTAGCTCACTTTTCTCACCCTTTTAAGAGGACTCAAAGCGGCTGACAAAGCATCCTGTTCTCCCAACAGACATCCTGTGAGGTAGGCAGGGCTGTGAGAGCTCAGAAAGAGAGCTGTGACTAGCCCAAGATCAACCAGCTGGCTTCATGGAGGAGTGTGGAATCGAACCCAGTGACTACAAGATATGAGTCTGGCACTCAGACCACATGTCCTTGATTTCAACAACAGTGCTGAGAACATAACCCTCACTTCATGGACCATTTTCCTGTTCTGCAGAATCTCCCCAATGTGCCATTTCTTAGCCATTTATATATGGACAACAGTGCTTCTGCCTGCAAGGATCATCATAGTAATCTTTGTCTGGGTGCTGGAACCTGGACATCATCCTGTCCCTCTCTGAGAAATTTCTAACTCTGGGGCTGTTGAAGTAATTGCTTTATTAGCACCACAGACAGATTGCCGTGGAAGATGCCTTGCTGCTTGGCTCTCATTACTGAACATGCTGTTTTAAGAAGAATTAGAAAAGCATTAAAAAACCAAGACATTTGAGGTCATTTTTTGCAAATTGTCCCATTTATTCCATGCCTCCTAGAGAATGTAATTGCAATTAGATTTTTTTTAAAAAAAATGTTTTAAAGCACTAGAAAACATACATAACTTATGCAAGGAGAAATAGGAAACATGAAGCGGAATATTTCACAGAATTGCCTTCTGTTGGGCAACAAAAAGAGGTTTTTCAATTCGTAAAACATGGTGATTTTAGTTTAGGAAGTAGGATACAAAAAATAATCCAAATCAGCTTGTGAGGTTATTTTCCAGCTGGAGATGTCATTTACATGACTGAGGGCGCATCCCCATAGGGGGTAAAATCCAGAGTGGATTTGGATTCGCATTGAGGGTTTCCATTAAATCCCCCAGTACTCCAAATCCACTCCATATTTTAGCCCCCGGTTCCCATGCCAGTTTTCTTTCCCCAGATTTTCTGAGGAAAGTCTGGAGAAAGAAAATCCCTGTGGCTGACTCGGATTAAAGCTGAGTGGAGGAGGACAGCTGACGGTGGGGTAAGTGAGCAATGGGGTGCAGCCTGCCCCCCAGCTGTCCTCCTTTGCTCGGCTTTAAACCAAGCCAGCCTCTCAGATGCATTCGAAGGAAGGCAGCCGAGGATGTTAGGAGGATGAGGAGGCTGGCAGTGGCCACATGTGTGGGTTCTGTTTGGGAACAGCCTGATGCACACTCGGTGCTGTTCCCGGCCTCCAACCGTAACTCACAGCAGAACCTGGATTATTCCGGATCAGAGTAATCTGGGTTTGCTCCGGGTTTGTGTTAGATGGGAACACAGCCTGAGTTAGCAGAGCAAAGTTTTGGTCTTCTAAATTTGTAGAGCTGAGGGTACTGCATGGGAAAATGGGTCTTAGGGTCTCACATGGATCTTAGGGTCTCACATGCTAAGATAGTCAGCAAGCCAAAAGGAATGCAAATACAACACACCCTTCCCAGTGCCTGTGATACAAGCAATGCTGCTCTTACCTTGCTATCCATGTTCCTCATGTGTGGAACAAAAGCACCAATTTTCCTTCTGCTGAAGCAGGGATATCACCCAGCTGATTATGGATCATCCTCTTCCGTACCGACTTCTTGACATTACAGATTATCACTGCTGGGCAGCAGGCAAAGGGAGCAGGAAGTTTTAGTTATGTAACTCAGAGGCGGGGGTAAGCTGCTAGTATAGTGTCTAGTGTGTCAGACTAAGGCTGTGTTCACATGCAATTTAGGAGGAGGAGGAGGAATGGTTGGCAGGTGGGATTATTTACAGGTTAGCCTGCCCTTCTCCTTTTCATGAACATTCTAGGTTAGAAAGGACAGGTTATAGATGGAATGAGAACATGAGAGCCACATGCTACTGTCTCTCTAGTCAGGTCACATTTTTGCTTTAAACCTTTTTCAGTCCATCTTCAGGTCTGACTGCTCACACTTGGTCATTTCTATCCATTTTATTTGTAGACTTTCAGTTCATGGAAGTCCAAACGGAAGTTGGAAAGTCCACAAATACAACAGAGACAAATTAAAAGGTAAATTCAGTAAGATCTGGAGATGGACTGAAGAAGGCTTAAAATTAAGGGGCAGCTATGAGGCGCCTCAGAGGCTCAGAATTTCCAAACTCTGATCTGCTGAAAGTGCTTTGAACAGATAAGATGCTTAAAGTTATTAACACTATTGTTAAACTAAGGGTAAGGTACTAAGGTATCACTGCACACAGGTTTTACTGTGGATTAAATCAGATTCAGATACACACCAACAAATAAGTTTGCCTTTTTTTTTTTTTTTTTTTGCAGAGTACTGTTTTCAGCATGAGGAAGAGGAGAGTTGGCTTTTCTATCCCACATTTCTCACCGTTATGGAGACTCAAAGCCTCTGACAAACTTTCTATTCTTCCCACAACAGACACCCTGTTAAGTAGATGGGGTGTTAGAGCTCAGAAAGAGAGCTGTGACTAGCCCAAGGTCACCCAGCTGGCTTTGTGGAGGAGTGCGGAATCGAACCCTGTGACTATGAGATATGAGTATGAGTCTGGTACTCTTCACTAGAAGAAAGAAGAAGAGGTTGGACACAGGTGTTCCAGGCGTGGGAGAGGGGTGTTGCCTTAGTTCTTCTGTTTCTTAGTCATTTGTGGTGCCACAGATATTCTAGCCCTTCAGAGATCTGTAAGAAGGTAACTAGCATCACCTGTGAGCAGAGCTTTGTCTGGAACAGATAACACAAAAAATCATTCAGCCAGGAAGGCTTCTATGGCCTGCTTGAGAAACAAGAGCTGCTGAAGAAAAGAGGCTCAGAGAGACAGCTGCTGGCATTGTAGGAACTGTGTAGCATGATCCAGACTGAACAAGCCCTTCGGTTCTGCCTTTTTGTTGTGTTCTATTTGAAGGAGCACATTTTTGCATTCATTTTAGGGTAGTCAATTTCTAGTTTTGTGCAGACATGCACTTTAGCATTGAAACAATGGATGAGGGCTGCTGGTGATTGACAATCAATTACAGTGGTGGGAAGGAGTTTTGGAAAAGTGTAGTAAGGGGCAAAGCAACAGTAATTCATTTGGTCTGTCCTGGACACAAATGCAGATGTGCTTTAAAATATTCCCAAATGACTTATCAGATGGTCATCATGATGAAAGATGGGGTGGTATACTCACCATGAAGCACCTATTATTTGGCAGCAGAAGATCTGTTATGGGGTGCCTTTTTTTATTAAGTAGAGATGTTGCTTTTGTGCACTCTGGTTGGTGCCCTATTCTTGAACTAACTATGCCATCAGTAAGTATCATTATCTAATTTTTTAAAATGTCAAATTACCAATGGAATATTTATTTAGTTATTTGCTTAATGGCATTTTTATCCCATCCCTTTTGAAGACCTGAACACAGTGCACATTATTCATCTCCCTTCAATTTTATGGTCAGAACAATCCTACAAGGGAGGTCAGACTAACAAGGAATATCATAGTCATCTCGTAAGCATCCATTGTCAAGCGGGGATTTGAACCTGGAGCTCAAAGGTCCTAGATGAACAATCCAGCAATACATTATCCTCCAGTGAAATGTGTTCTTGTGTGAGATATTATTTCCATCATTTCATATCAGGTACATCAGATTTGCCGTTGGTGGGAAACCTCGTTCAGTCCACCTTCTTCCAATGGATTCTCCAATCTTCATCAAATAAATATAAACGTACATAAGTTCCTAGGATATCTCTGGGTTCTCCAAAAATATTGAAAATATTTTCATTATATGTTCTGAACAGGCAAGACATCTTATTGTCTGCTGCTCTGTGAATAATACAAAGTATTCCCTTGCACAGTCTCACAAAGCTTGAGTGGGGAGGGATCCATTTTATTTTTAATTTCAGCTGAAAGTTGCTTCTGGAACATCAAGGGTTTAAATTACTCATAGCTAATTCATTCTATTGATGCCTCATAAAGCATCTATCATCTGAAACTAATCAAGTATTGGGCAACTAGCAAATCTGGCCCAGATTGGGAGAAAACCTGGCACTTTTTAACAAAGGCCAGACCAGCTGATGTCAAAGCCATTTCCATATTAGCATCCCACTTATTAACTGGAATGCAGCCTGCCAAGCAAGGACACATTTTTTATACTGCAGATTCAGTTTATTGTGAAAGATCAGCAAACTCTTACATTGCACAGTTTAAGTTGTATTATTTTGACAGACTTGAGCCAAGGAGAAGTCAAAGGAGCCCCAATTCACTTGTAACTGGCAGAGGAAGATACAGTGATGGGATACAAGGGAAGTTTAGAGAGGAGTGTAAGACATATTGAAGTTATCAGTCATCAAGAATGAGGGGAGGCCTGTCAACATCCTTATTGACTTGATGGTGCTGTTGTTTAATGCCAGGTCAGTCGAAAATAAGTCATCACCCATAAGGGATACGAACTCCTGGGCTAATGCACAGTAGATGTTGTGTATAAGGAATATCTTATCTTATACGGGATAAGAACCCGGACTATGGACACCTGAAGAGTCACAACAATGACAAACAGGTCATATCATGCCTTGGCCAGTGGTGGTCCTATAATATACAGTTCTATACACCACAGGTTGTGCAATCCATAGTTCAAGTGTGCTCCGCAAATAGAGGAAATGACTATGGGTGTTTTTCCACTGCAGCCCTTAGATCTGGATCTAAGGAATGGGTACATTCCTTAATCAAGATCTAGGCCCTTTCCGCACTAGGCCTTATTTCAGATTATATCTCAGGATGGGGACCAACCATCTGCATGCCGGTGCAGACTATGGTAGGCCCTGGTATGGCTTACCATAGATTGGACCAGCATGAAGATGGCTGGTCCCTATCCTGAGATATAATCCCAAATAAGGCCCAGTGCAGAAAGGGCCCTAGTAGATCCGGATTAAGGGAAACACCCAGTGTGTTTCCATGGGAGGTGTAGCACCCATTAGCAATGGGTGCTAACACCCCTGCTGTGGAAACAGCTTTGCACCCATGTGGGGAACCCGGATCGCCCCCCAAGGGCTCGGTCCGTTACCCCAGGTGTTTCGGGGGGCAGGGGAGTACAGTCTTCGAAGCCACTTTGAATTGACTTCGAAGTCATTTCGAAGTCTGTGTAAAATAGCTTCAGAGTGCCTTTGAAGTCTGTGCTGATCTTCACAGTGAACTTTGAAATGACTTCGGAGTCACTTCGGAGTCACTTCGGAGTCACTCCAAAGTTCACTCCGAAGATCAGCACAGACTTCAAAGGCACTCTGGAGCTATTTTGCACCAACTTTGAAATGACTTTGAAATGACTTCGAAGTGGCTTCAAAGTGACTTTGGAGCCTAGGTTTAGGGAGGCCCCAATGGGTGCATCACCTCCCCCTAGCCTCCTTTGGACCCCAGTGCCTGTTTCCAGTGGAAATAGGCTCCCTTTAATCTGGATTTTCTGGCAGAAGACCCCATTGTAGACCCCAATGGGGTCTACAGAAAATGCGGATTAAAGGCCAAAATGTACCCATTAGGTCCATATTTCCCCCATGGCAGTGGAAACAATCGGGTCCCAAATGGGTGCTGTGGTGGAAATGGGATCATCCGGCTCACACCCAAATGGGTCCTAAATGGGTGCAAAAATGGGTACTTTTTGACAGTGGAAAAACACCCTATAACTCACTCTGTAATGAGAGAGAGAAAATTCCTAAAAGTTTACCTAAGGTCTAAAATTCTGTAGATTAATGGAAGACAGTCTCTTGAACATTAACCTTAAGGAGTTAAGAATACTGACACTATCTGAACTGTTTTTGTGTGTAGAATATTATTTATCTACACTCACACACACTCACACACATATAACTTATCTGTGTGAAGGTGTCTACTATGCATTAAGAAAAGTATTGTACTCCTCTTTGAAATCTTTTGCAAAAGGCAGTATTTAACTCTTCAAAAAATTAGAAAAAATAAAACAACCATATGCCCAGAAGCTGGCTAGAAGCAAGGGCTAGGTCTAGGGCTGCAGCAGACCAATGGGTTCTTGCTGCTTATCAGGGTGTCCTGGAAGACTCCAAGGTGCCATCTTCACCAGGATGTGCCCTGGGGCTAGCTGTAGCCCTCCAGCTAGCCCAAAACCTAACAGGGTGCCCAGGAGAGAGGCCTGCAGGCCACCCTCACTCTCTCGCTCCTGTCAACGACACTATGAGGTAGAAATGTGGTGTTCTCAGGTGGCACCTTGTCCACTTTCACCATTAAGATTTTGGCAAAATGCCTTAAAGCAAATCAGTATCAAAACTCCCAGACAGGAGCAAATTAGCACTTCCATTCCAAACTCAGTGATAAAAAGACATCCACTGGGGGGTGAGGGGGGTGATACATTTTTTCTCCTCCTTAATATGAGCAATAACTGTCTAATGAGAATATAATTGGGTTTGCCAGGATATCACATTTTGCAGCTTCTAAAAGAGTAATTATTTGTCGTCTGGAATCTATTGACTAAACCTACTGAGGGCATGTTTAATTTCAATGGATATGCTGCAACATGATACTCCACTGTCATTTTTTCTTTTCTTTTTGGTAGGCTTAGAAAAGTAGGTTCTCAGCTTCTCTACAGCCTGCCACTGAGAGTTGAATGAGATAGAGAAGAAAAGCCTGGTTTTTGAAGGTTAGCCCAGTAGGTCAAATATATCTTTTTGATTCTTTAAATGATGAAGAGAAAACCCATAAAACAAACTAATCAGCTCCCCAGCAAGGATTTGGGTCTGGGATAGCCTGAATGCAGACCAATGGTCCTGGGGTATTCAATATTAGATTTAACCTTGCAAAGTCACATTTTCTGAGTAAAACAGGTCTTCTGTGGCACAAGAAGGTGTGGAATCAAAACAATAGAGGTATCTTTCCAACAAGATGCACAGCTGATAGATACTGAGTACAAGTGAGATGGGTTTTGCCATTCACTTGAGTTTCAGGTTGTGATCTCTGACTACTCTCTGCTCCTGTTTCTGTTTCCATATCTCTTCTGTAGGCAAGGCCATGCTCACACCTTGCTGAAATAGTCCCTCTTATTAAGAAATAGAACTCAATCCAGTTTGGTCTTGTGACTTGTGGTTATGGCGCCAGACTCTTATCTGGGCATATTGGGTTTGATCCCGCAGTCCTCCATGAAGTCAGCTGGGTGACCTTGGGCTAGTCACAGCTCTCTTCATAGCCCTGCCTACCTCACAGGGTATCACTTGTGGGGAGTCCCCTTGAATGGGTGATAAAAAGCAGGGTAGAAAATCCAACTCTTCTTCTTCTTCTTCTTCAAGCATTAACTCTGAGCACATCCAGTACTTGATACACCTTATATAGTTCATCCTGTTTGGGTTGCTATGCTCACACCTTTCTGTTCCTGTCCTGAGACTCCTTTACAAGACTTTTTTTAGATCTCCACTCCCCTCCACCTCTGAAAGGATAAAAAATTATGTGCCACAACAGTGTGTAAATCACACATTGGTTGAAAGGGGAGACAAACTCATGCAGGATCCACCCACTGTAGTTCAGCCCCCTTTGGTCCTCTTCCCTGCTTACATCTCAAAAATGAAAATGCATTAACACTCTATAATGGCTTGAGATCTGTAAAAATCAGGACTCAGGATAGTTCGATTGAAGGGATGAAAGTCCACAAATAAAACAGATTTGAATAAAAAGGTGTGATCAGTGGGGTCTGTAGAAAGTCTGAAGAAGGCCTGAAGTGAAGGTGTGATCACAACCCAAGATGGCTCTGCCCCATTGTCCTGCTTTCTCCTTTCTGGCTCTTCTTCTTCTTCTTTATATCACAATCTCTTTCTGCCCGTATTCTAATCCTGGGAAATTGAAGAAGCCCTGCCCCTCCTGGTTCAGAATAACTCAGGGCGAATTCCCACAGCAAGTTTATTTCAAATTCAAAACATTTTCAATCCTTGCAGACCCCACTAAGTTTGGCTTAACACGCTTTCCGCGTGTTAAATCGGCCCAAAGTGTTGTAAATGTTAATCCTCATTTCAACAGGTCTCACTCCGGTTCGTGCGCTTGAAACGTTTTACATTTTTTACTGCGGGAACCCTTCCGTGTTAAGGGATGAGAGTTTCCCTTCCCCAATAGCTTGCTTCCAAAGCAAGCTGTAAAATCCACCGCTTAAAGCTACACTGTAGCGATTGAACCACTTCACACCTGATAATGATCTTGCCATTGAAAGTGCTAACCTTCTAAAAAGGGAAAAGAAACAAAAGCAGCTGGTTTGGGGAGATGTGTGAATGTTTGTTGCTGCTGCTGCTGCTGTGTGCCCTGAGCAATGAGGAGAGGAAGGGAAAGAATTGCTGGCTGTCCGCTGCCGTTTTTCTTCCATCCAGAAAAGCAGCAGCCACCCAGCCAACCAGCCAGGCTCCGTGAAGGGGTCCCTTTTGGGTGGTGCGTTCACGCCAGGAGGAAGAGGACAGGGCAACCCCGAAAAGTGGTTTTTAAAAAGTGGCCACTGGAGTCCCCCCCTTGAGTCACGTAAGTCCTCAGAATCCGGATTGAACACGATTCTGGCTGAAAGTAATGGGATCAGGCAAATTCGCGTTTGCACCCGGTTCTGTTATTTCGGTTTAGGGAAACTGGATTAAGCTTCTAATGGGGATGAGGCCTCAGACAAATACAGAAACAGCCATAAAATCTGCATGGGATGTTTTGAGTTCAAATGCACAGCTGGGTCATGGGTCATACCTTCACTTTAAATCTTCTTTGGTTCATCTTCAGGTCTGACTGCTAACACATTTTCATTTCTGTCCATTTTATTTGTGTATGTTCCACACTTTGGAAAGTCCACAAACAGAACGGACAGAAATAAAAAGGTGTGAGAAGTCCAAACTGCAGACGGACTGAAGAAGATTTAAAGTGAAGGTGTGACCACATCCCTGATGTGGCATAAAAAGCCAGCACAATAGGAAGAATGCACTGAAGTTCATTCAGAGACTTCAGGATGTGTTACTGTATTATGTATCTTAGAAACAAAGAGAAACAGTAGATGATTTATTGTAGCATTTGTTGAGTATTCATTAGCTAGGAATCTGTTAGCACAACAACAGTGATAGCAATCTCACTGCTATTTTTTAGAATTTACACTGCTGAAAAAGTGCTGAGATTTACAAGCCATATATATTTTGAAAAGGATAAGAAGGCTGGTAAGTTATGGTCCCATAAACTAGCAGGGGAAAGGAAAAACAGATCAATACTGCAAGTTCGGATGGGGGGAAATAGTTGCTAATATTGATGAAACTGTAGAAAAAAGTTTTACAAGAAACTGTCTCTTTTAAGAAGGAACTACAGATCAATTTTATAAAGCTAGCATTAATTAATGCTTTCTTTAGCAAGCTTTTTATTTTAAAACATTCTAAACAAGATCAGCAACAGTTAAGAAGAAGAGTTGGCTTTTCTACCCCGTTTTTCTCACCCATTTAAGGGGACTCAAAGCGGCTGACAAAGCTTTCTATTCTTCTCCTCACAACAGAACACCCTGTGAGGTAGGTGGGGCTGTGAGAGCTGGCTTCATGGTGGAGGGTGGAATTGAACCTGGTACTCCCAGATAAGAGTCCGGCTCCCTAACCATTAACTGGCTTGCAATTTAAGGTGTTTCCATTTGCAAGAATTAAATACAACAGACTATTCTGAACCTGACGTCAAATAAATTTCTTAGTGGGCGTCCCCATGGTAAGGATACTGGAAGGCGAATGTGAGTTTGCCTCGCGAGAGTCCCCAGGCAAAGCCATAATTCAGGCTACATGAGGGACAAAATCCTCAAAATTTTAACACCCCCCCCCCTTTATAACTGTTCTCACCCTGAATTACGGGGCAAGAACAGTTTATCCTGGGGGCATGGGGACACTCCCGGGTTACGACTGCAGCATTAGTGGGCAGGGTTTTGCCATCCCTGCCGCCGACGTGCGGATGTGGTGTCCTCAATGGGACCCTAATTCTGTTCCCTTTGTGGAAGCCACGTCCAAATCCCTCCCCGAACAGGCTCTAAATTCGTTTTTAGAGCCTGTGCAGAAAGGCCCTAAGTGTTCCTCCTTGCCCTACAGTTAACTCTTGCAAGCAGGGCAGAAGAGTCCAGGGTGCTCAGGTAGAATTTTGACGTTCTCTCCTTCCTCCCACAGTTAACTCTTGCAAGCAGGGCAAGAGCTTGGAAGGCATTTTTTGCTAAAAGTATAAATACTATATTTCATCATTTTACCACAAGCTGAAACTCTTCTTAAAAACTCAGTCTGAGATCATTTTATGAAAATCTTTGTTTATTGGCCCTTTCTGCACAGGGCAGGCCCTTAATCTGTAGTACACCCTCCCATTCACAAGTTAATGTGGCTCAAGAAGTCCCTCCCCTTGCTGGTCCGTCTCAGTCTGCCCAAGATGAAGTGAGATCCAGATTAAGAAGCCCTTAATCTGGATCTCTGGTACTATCACTTAATTGGTACCACCAGAAGGACCAGGGGGCATGATCCAGAACATGCAGAAGGAAGGCCTCTGTGATCTAGGACTACCGTGATTTTCAATGGTGTGCCATCGAAAAGCACCCTCCCAGACCCTGAAGCTAGAAACCTTTGTTCCTAGCCTTCAGTGGCATGGGGATGCAGCTGTGATGCTCACGTGCACTTTGCAGCTGTGACAGGGGTAATTCAGATCAGTGCCACAAGTGCAGATGGAACTGATTCCACCTGTGCCTACCCGCAATCAGGATCAATGAGACAAGTTATTCTGGACCCATTGATTGGTAATAAACTCAGGTAAGTACAAAAATGGTCTCTGGTACACAAGGGACCTTTAATATTGTTACCCACCCTGAGATCTTTGGGTAAAGAGTGGGACAGAAATATAAATAAATAATCATTTGATTTTGTAACATCTTTCCTTAGTGTTTATTCTAGCCTTGCAGTATGCTCAGTCTCAGAAGATACTTCGTATGCTCTCTAGGGACAAACAATAGGATTACAAAAGAAAAAGACAAACTCAGATGAGGTAATGACAGTGGATGCTGTACATTTCTGCAGAACAGAAAATTAAAGGGAACAGTGCTGCTCCTGTATCATTACAATACCAGAACATAAGAAACAACCCTAAATCCCACCTGGAACTGTACGCAATAAGCATACCAATAAAGAAATTCAACACTTCTACAGAACATATCTCTAACTGTATAGTTATTTCACATTGTCAGATTCCATTGTTCTGCTACCTTATGCAAAGCTGAATTTAATGTATTTCCCCTCTTCCATCCTAATGCTTTCTGAAAGGAAATTATACCCTGTTGATGTCTGATGTGAGAGCAGACAGAAGGATAACCATAGACATTGGTGTGTGTTTTAGTTTTAGTTTTCAATTATAAAACTACCACACTGTATTAAGTAAAACATATAAGGGGTAAATGTTCCTTCCAACTCTATGATTCTATGAGTCTATGACTCTCAGGACCAATTTGCACTTCAGCCTGTAGTCAGCAATTAGGCAACATCTGGGCAGGTACATCTGCACTTGCAGGAGACATTTACATGCTAGAAACACCCCCTGCCTGCCCAGACGTTGCCTAATTGCTGACTTGGTGTAGAACACAAAATTGTGCTCCACAACCTTACCAACCCTTACCCGAATTTACCTCATATCATCTAGCCAGTGACCATTTGCACCTCTGCTGGCTGGGGAGGTCATCAGGGCTGCTGCTGGCCTCCTGATGTGACTGTGAGGAGTGTCGGTGTACACATGGGCAGTCACGGAGGGTGCTGCACACAAGATAGTGGTGCCCAGAAGAGGACCGGCCAGCGATCGAACAGAGGTAAGTGTTTGATTGTGGGGGGTAGGGGTAGGCTAACATTGAGGAGCGATCACAAGTGCAAGGGCTAGTCAACATTAGTTGACTGCACTCTTTCCCATCCATTCCTTTTGATTGGTTGAGAATGCTCCCTCTTTCTCTCTCACACACACAAAAGCTACTTTGTTGTTTCTTCCAGGGTGCATCCCCAAGCCACTTATTTGCCTCTCTAGTTTCCCTCTACTGCAGCCATCAACTGCGCAATCGTTCACTCATTCACTCTCAACACTTTCACTCTGATCACTCTGGGCTCTGATCAGGAAGTGAAAAATAGAAAAACAGCCATGGGTATTTACAAGTTCTCTGTTCATCTCCCCTGCCCTTTGCTTCCAACGGTAATGATTTCATTGTAAAAATCCACCCCGTACAGGAGTTGTTACACTGTAGCAATCCACCCACTTCACACCTGATAACATTTTTGCAATTCTGAGCAATTCTGGCTCTTTAAAAGTTCTGACCTTTAGAAAGAGAAAAGGAAGGGAAGCTGCTGCAGTTCTGGGAGATGTGTGAATGTTTAAGGCTGTGTGTGTACAGGTAGGCAGTAGAAGCAGAGCCTGGGTGCTTTTTTCGGAGATCTTGGCCTCCAATCCCTGCCCCTTTTGCCACGGAGCGTCTCCATGCACAATATTGCTTGGAATACCTGCAGCTTCCAAAAAGTGCGCTGGTAGTCTTCTTTAAAGGGCAGTCTTTTTACCGCGCATTTTCCTCCTTTTGTGCCACTGGAAGCTTGGAGAAAAGCTGGGCATGGGGGCGCTCAGAGGCAAAATAACCTTTTTAACAGACTTTTTATTGCTTGGGGATGGGGCCCTATAAAATAAAGAACTTATGGTGAACTTTCATACCATTTGGAAAAGTATTCCCTTATGTTGCTTTCGCCCTCTCAAACCTCCCGCCCCGCCTTAAGTTTTCCCTACATACTGTTGATTTAAGATAAATTGTATGGCACACTTCCTGGTTTGTGCTGTAATATTTAAAATTCAACATAGGGTAAATTTATAGATTTTATGGAACTTGAAAGCACTCCACATTTAATTCATGAGAGGAAAAACAGAACTGCAGACAGAAACCGTAGTAACGTACACAAGCATCCTGTGTGGGATGGAGCTACTGTGTTGTTTCTGTCCTCTGGACTGTGAACTCATTGGTGTAAGTATATGAAGTGGAAGAATGGATTGCTGTCATACAGTGGTTACAGCTCAGAGAGGATAGTAAAAGAAAAATAAACAAACATGTTCTCTCATTTAAACAAGGACTGGAGCAAGGAGTAAAGAAAAGGGGAACAAGATGGATACATATTTAATTACCAGAAAATAGAATGCTAACCGGTTCTAAATATAGTCCCAGAGAAATTCTATGTTTATGATAATTAAGTTAATTTCTTACAGCTTGAAGAGCTGTAAGATGAAGAGCCATTCTGTTTGACATGTGAAAAAAGATGAGTAACTAGCTTGCTTGCCATACAGAATCCAGGCCAGGAGTTCTTCTTCCTTTATAATTGTGTAGAAGAGGGAGTGTGGCTCCAGACACAATGAAAGCTGTGAATTCCTCCTGCAGATGCTGCCTGTCAGGCACTTGGAACTATGGGAAACTGCAGAGGGAGTTTGCTGCCACTTCTGGTCAGACAGACAGGAAGCTTCAGTCACCAACAGTATCCCCACAGCATCCCCTGGAAACTCTGGAGTAAGAAGCTGCAGGGATACAGTGGGAGACTGAAGTTGCAAAGTCCCTCCACAGCTTTCACTGTGTCCCAAAGCACCCATAATGTTAGTAAATGTTGTGGCATCATGAGCTGCACCTGCTGAAATTGCAACCTTTCCTGCATTTACCACTAGTGCAATCCAGGAAGGGGCCCAAGACATGAGGTCTGTGCGGGGGTGATGGCGCAGCACGCACCTGCACAGACCATGACAGATCGCTCCCAGTGAGCAGCAGGACCCATCTGGACTGAGCCAGAGGTCCGAATATGTAAGTGGGGTGCATGGGGCTGGGGGGCAACGAGAACCCTTGGGTGAGGGCAGGCACCCGGAAGGCCCCTGCTAGCTGCCACTGGCCCGATTGTACTGGCAGGAGCCCGTGGGACCCCAGCACGCTCCCGGGCTGGCCTACTAGTCAGTGGGCTGATAGTGGCCAATGGTGGCAGTCCAGAGTAGGCTGCCCAACTTCCGTGGGGGTGGCAGCTGGTGCACATGTGGGACAGCTGTACTATTCACACCTTGGCTGATAAGCTACGTGTTGAGAAAGTGTCCCTTACCGGCAAATGGAAATAGTACAGCTGTCCCCCATATGTACCAGCCTTAGTGCACTACAGCCATGGCCTATGGCTCCCAACAGCTTTCTGTCATTTATGCTGGCTGGTATTGATGTATTAGGGCAACAGCTGACCCAGCCTCTCCATTTCCAAAACAAGAGAAACGTCTTGAATTTTCTCAAGTCTAAGCCTGCTTCAGTTTCCTTGCAATGAATGTGAGCTTCAGGAAAGCCAAGCTAGAAGATAAATAAAATACTAAATATTTTTGATAATGATAGAATATTAAATGTTACTATATTGTCTATAAATTTTATTAAATATACTTATATTTAATATGATTTTAAATAATACCTTAAATAATTTATGTATATTATTAAATATAAAATAACAATAACATAGGTCTTCATTATTCTCTAGGGTTAGATTCCTAGAAAACACTGTGCCTATGGAAAAATAGGGTTTTAACGAAGCCATATCTATATACTTCCTGGGAAAGAAATTAGAAAAGATGTATCTTGTCCTGTTGCTTCCTAAAGACATATGAGTTATTTACAAATAGGAGCAGCTGGCTTCCAGCTGTCTCAGGTTCTCTTGCAGTGCCAAAATCAGCAAGGCTGGAACATTCAACTAGACAAAGTAAACAGTGGCACAAGTCAAAAGGCCCCTCAAAAGGAAACGCCACATTTGTCATTGCCAGAACTCAAAATTATAAAATGTGCCAGAATGCTGAATTCACTGCAGGGAGCAGTTTCAATCCCACTCTACCTGAAGAGAACACAGGATAGTGCCAGTCTGCTGTGCTAATTCATGAATGTGCAGCATGCAGCTACCAAAAGACTATACAATTCTGCAACTGCAGTTATTCCAAATTTACAGACACTAAAAATGTGAATAATGAAGAACCACTGTAAATTTAAAAAAAAAAGAGTGAGAAAGAGGTCACTTACAAGACCTGTTCATCTTTAGTGAAAGGGAGAAAATTAAAGGCAGCTACATCAAGAGAACAGAAGATCTACATGGCACGTTTATGGAGATTTAAATGCCCCATGCAGATGCAGTATCTGTACAACGCTGCCCCATCATTGTGCATTCAATTTGTACCCTGCATGCACAAAAGCTATTATTGTGTTCCACTGGCAGATCTGATTGAAGCACTCTCAGGCCGTGTCCCCATGCAAGCCGTTTGGCACTCTTTGGGTGCTGTTTGGGCACGCATGGGCCGTGAACGCATCTCAGGTGTCCCCATGTCATTCCTGGCAACGGAGGACAGCTACAGGTTGGGCGCGGATGGGAACCGTACCAAACCCTGGTACGGACGAGCAGCGCTACCTTCTCTTCGCCCCCTCTCTCTTCATTGGAAACCAGATTGATGTCAGCCCACTCTGTGCCACATCCCCCGCATCCCTTAGTCGCACTGACAGCCTGGACCGGGGTGGAAGGCACAGAAACAAGTTAACTTCATTCATAATAATAACATTTTTTTAAAATTTAAAACACCAAAAGCCGCTACAAGGTTTAGTGGCAGTAGGTGCTTGAGCAGTTTTGTGCACCTCTGCGCCACTGGGAAGTGCGAGAATGCCCGTCAACTTTAAAAGGCAGAAAATCAAGCTTTAGTTATGATTGCCTTGATGACTGGGGAAACAGAGGTTGCAAACAGAACAAAAACCAAGCCATTATGCAGCCTGCCTTGGCATTCATGAAACAGGGTTGGAATTACTTCCATGGAAATGGCAGGGAAAAAAACCAAGCCATTCTCCAGCCTGCCTTTGCAATCAGCATTTTAAAGAGTCAGCGGCTGCAATCTTCAATGGACAGGCCAGGGACAGCAAGCACACCCCACCTCCCAATGACGTGAGTGCCAATCTCCTCCCTGTTAGCTTGCAGCTGTCTCCATGCGCATTCCTGGCTCACTGAACAATGCGTGCCAGTCCCCCAAACTGCGCCAAGACTTCTTTTCTCAGGTATCAAATTTGGCCCCCCTTCTGGCACTGTTTGGGGTGGTCTGGCATGCTTTTCGTGTGCCAAATCCAAAATGCATGGGGATGCCCCTTGCCGATCCTGCGTTTGGAACCGTACCAAAGAGCCATGGGGACATGGCCTCAGAGTACTTCAAGTCACCCTTCCCTTGCTACTGCTATTGCCACTTCTACCTATCATTTACTGGTCCCTTCAGTGGTGTTCCTGGTGATCAAAGTTACTTCGTCATCAAGACCAAAGACTGATCTTGGATCTCATCACTAAGGGAGAGAAGGTTGTGTGTGAACAGTCTGATGCCATATTAAGAATAGTGCTACAAATGTAGTGTTATTCTTTAATGTAAAGTGTGGGATTTGCTATACCTATAGCATTTCCTTCCTTCCTTCCTTCCTTCCTTCCTTCCTTCCTTCCTTCCTTCCCCCATTGTGCCACCTCCTAAAGAAGTAAAAACTGTCAGGGATTTCATCTGAGTTTTGTATGATGTCATATTATAATTAGAGAGATGGTATCAGGGGTGTTACTTGCTAAAACATCACTTAAACTGTTAAACAGAGACGTCTAGCCATAATTTTTCAACAAGAATAGATTACAAAGGATTATTTTACACAGGACTGATTTCTCCTCTTACATCGGCCAGCTGCAAACAGATCATGTGAGAAGGTTTCACAATCAAGTGGAAACAAGATTAACCTAAATGCAAATATTGTGGATTTCAGTAGATTTATTTTAAAAACCCCAAAAGTTTCATAAATAAATTTCCAAAATTACCAGTTCTAGATTGACAGCATTCTGCTCACCACTGAAGTTAAATAGCATTATTTGATTACATGGCGCCAGACCAGTTTCTATCATAATATGAGTCTCAATGACAAAAAAAAGAGTGATTGTAAATAAACAAAAAAAGATTCCTTTGTTCAAGGCTGTTGAGAAAGAAAAGAAACAATTTTTCCTTCTCCTTGTTCTCCTTGCTAAAAGAAAAATGAGTCCATTGACATCAGAGTTGTTCAATCTACCTTTATACCACACAAAGCCCGCAATTTGATAGTTCACACAGGCTGCCTCTCCAAATGACTTATTTGCCTCGCTAGTTTCCCTCTATCATCACTCTATTCAAGTGGACTTTAAAAGTACCGTGTAATTCCGGAATAAGCATCCGCATGAGGCTCAGCAAAATGCACATTTAAAATGCACCTTCCGTCCCCACGGAAGCGTGTTTTGCTTGCCCGCATCTTTTTCTCCCCGCCCCCTCTCTTGTTGATAGGGTGCCGGCAGGAACGGGGAGGGACTGCGCTCTGTGCGGCCACAACCAGGAAGAAACCCCCGACAAGTTCAAAGGAAAATTCACACAACACTAGAACCAGGAGGCACTCTATGAAGCTGAAGGGTAGGAGAGTCAGATCTGACAAGGGGAAGCATTTCTTCACCCAGAGGGTCATCGGTTTATGCAATTTACTGCCAGAAGAGGTGGTAACAGCTACCAGCCTAGATGGCTTTAAGGTAGGCTTAGACTGATGGCTACTAGAATGAATGCTGGGGGCGGGGAGCAGGACGATTCTAAGGCCATTTGCTGGGATTTAAGAGCAGGAAAAGGTTTGTCCTTGTCTCCACTTGAGATGCCCATGAGCATTTGGTGGGCCATGCGCAATGGGGTGCTGGACTAGATGGGCTGTGGCCTGATCCAGCAGGGCTTCTCTTATGTTCTTATGTCCCATCCCACTGCCTCAGCAGTTCTCCTGCCCCAGGTGTTGTAAGACACGACAATAAATTGATTTGTCAACAAACCCTCATTCACGATGTTCATCCAGAAGCACCGCATATATTTCAATCTGACTAGGTTACGGTTTTCATGGCCTCCTTCTTCAAGCTAAACTCACCCTCCTTTAGCTTTATAAATGTCTTGACCAAGTCCAGCTTGCTTTGTATGAGCAAGAATGGCAAGCTGTCTGTGCTTTGTGAGCAACCTGCTAGAGTAGCTAAGATTAATTTCACTATTGTCTTTAATCGACAGATTGCTTTTGCTACTAATTGGCTCCTGCTGTTTATTTCCCATAGAGCATTCTCAGTGACTTGACTAAAGCCCAGGTCTTTTCTTCCAGATCAGGTTGTGCTGAGAAATTGGCTTCTGAGGGTTTCCACTAATATTCACAGATCTGTGAGCCTCCTAGATTGTGTTCCAACATGCTCTGTGCTTTGCTTTTTCCAGCCCACAGCAGTGGCGAAGCATTTAGCAAAGTAAAAAGATGTTGATTTATCAGCATCATCTTTGGGGGCATCCATACTTAGGGATACTGTGCATTCTGATGTGCAATTGGGGTGTGGGCATCACACCTGACACCCAATACTTTGTAGTGGCAGCGCATTATGCCACCACTACTTCGAATTTATGTACTGCAGAACGATGAGCACTTGCTCTGCAGTATCAGGTAAATTTGAAGTTTCCCACTAGCCCGGACAGGACGACGAGAACAGTGAACAAGATTGGATGCCTCATCCCACATGACATGTGCCTCGCCACACGTGCCACAGAAGTCTTGCAGCTGCCGAGGAGGAAGCTGCGGGCCCGTGTTTTGGGTAGGTACAATGAGTCATTGCTTTGCAGCCAGGTAAGCTGCAAATTTTTATATAACTGCGGATTTATTTCCATTAGTCTGGAAAGGACCATACTCTGCAGTTACCTTTGAATGCTCCACCACTACCGTAGGAAATGGAGCTTCCTGTCTGGATGCTGAAGTTTTCAATACTCCAGTCTGGCATACTGGAAGCTGCTACAGTGTCCTGTCACAGTATAGACTATGTTGTGACACAGTCCTCTTCAGTGCCTCAGAGAAAAGATGGAATTCAAGGTACTGGTGATATAGCATGCAGGTGCTAATGTTCCCATACCACCTATAATCAGCATTAAAGGCACAGAATGCATTTTGGAAGGGCATTTCCGCCCTTGAATGTGGATTAAGGCACTAATATGCGGACACTAGCTGCTGTTCAGCCACTTTTTCCTGTATGCAGATGCTGCATAATCCAACTATGTTTAGGTGTGCACCAACAACTTGCAGTAAAATTCCCAAAGTGTCAAAATGTTTTGGGTACTGACATCATTGAGGAAAACCTATTTCAAGTTCTTCATCCCCTATGGGGGGAGTTCTGGACTCCCCACAAGTGTGTTGGGCGGCAGTACCCATCCCTACAATGTTTGTTGAGACTGATGAAAAGAGTAGAAATTAATTATCTCATTGCCCTATACCCACCAAACAGGTAATCAATAAGTGTCTTTCTTTCTTTTCAACAGGGCTGGAAAATTCAGGGGGTGGTTTCCATTATATATATTATATATATATAGTGAGAATAACAATTGCTAAAAACAGAACACAATGTATTTGTACGGCCACAGACCAGAATCAAAATGTATTAAAAGTACATAAAAATATTTAAAATCACAATGTGCAAATAAAACAAAATATAAAGTGAAACCAATTAAGCAAAGGAACAATGATCTTAAATATCTATATAGAACCAAGGAAAAGGCACTGATAGTAGAAAAATCTCTGGAAAGTTATTGCCAAGGCCAATGAAATTGTGGTCCATGATCTTTCAGGTCTCAGAATCTGGATAGATGTTAGAAATCTTGTGGATTATCTTAAAAGGGATAAAGATCAAGGATTCTAGATACTGGCTGGTAGAAGGGCTGTTGGCAATGAGGGTCAGTTATCTGAAGTGATAAAACCAGGTAAACCTGAGGTGTTGCAATGTACACATTGATTTATGGTGTTTAGATGGGTTGATCTAAGCAACAGGTCCCAACTGAGAAAGCAGAGGGATAGAGCCAAGGTTGGTGACTGGTGTCTGAACTTCTATTAGCTCTTGTGCTAATGATTTGGCTAAGCTGCTATGAAGGATTTTAGTACAAAGCAAATATAACTGTTTATAAACATCTAGCTCATAATCATACAGAGGTAGAAAGGTAAGGCAGCTGTAAATGGGATCCCCTCAGGATCAAGAGTGGAATTGTATTCTGAAGCCATTTGTTCTGTCTGAAGAGTACACAGAGGAAGGCTGTCTGCATCAGAGGGTCTGACATCAGGCTGGGGCTGAGCTGTATCTAAGTCTCATATGATGGTGAACCTCTGTGGTTACCAGAATGGTTTGGGGGCATTTGTGTGTTGGCTCAATGTTGGGGGATTTAAGGTCTAGGTTCCTATTGGGGCTGACTTGTGGTGATGCACTGTGGCCTTTTGGTAACTGTTGATGAGACTCGAGTGCTGCTGGAGGCAGTTCATACCCTGGCAGTTTTGAGGCAGAAACTTTAGATTGAGACTAGAACTTCTTCTTGCCTTGCAGAGGGCCAGAGGAGGTGCTAGAGGGATCTTGCTTTGCTGGTAATAAATTACGGTTATGTTTGGGGTTTGTGATCAGACAATTTGAAATATCCACAGATGAGGTGCTTTAATTGCGCTGGTTGATGGATTAGAGCTTTGATGGTCTGTCAGATATTTGCTATTTGACATTGCAGCAACAGTCTTTCTCCCGTGTTCATTCCTTATTTGGTTGGGTAGTTTCCCTCCTTGTAGCCTTCATCATCGAAACAGAGTTATCAGTGTTTGAATACTGCCTTTTCATTAGCATTAGTCTGGCGGTCCTTGATTGTTTCAGACTATTATTTTGCCCTTGTAAAAAGAAATTGGAAGATTTCTTAAGTGTGTTTCTTTGTCATCTTCTGCATTTGAGAAGTCTTGGATTTGTTTGTATAGTGCTTGTCTCAAAGTTTCTCTGCCTTTTCCTGAGTAATGAGTGGATGAAAGATTCTTTAAACAACCTTTGTATATATATTCTAAATTTACTGCTTAAGAACACCCATGTTCTTAGTAGCTTGCATGGTATGTTGGAGGAAAGGAAGGAGATTACTACTCTTCTATGGAAATTTGTGCTTGGAAGCCAAGTAAATTGATTCTAAGTCATTTGTTTCTATCAGCTCTTAGAAGCTGGCTCAGCGCGTGTAATACTTTGCTTTGGTTATTCCATCAGTTTTTATTTATTTGATGTGGACTAATACAGAGGACTATTTGACAAGGAGCTAGTTGGAGCAAATACATTTCAGACGGTTGAGGGTTTTTATACTGTGTCAGATTTGTTTGTTTCTGGGCCTGTCCCCAAGGAATAAAAAGTCTGCCAAGACTCTCCTTTTGCCTCTGAGCACCCCCAAGCCAGGGTTTTTAACGAGGTTCCAGCGCTACAAAACGTGGAAATCGCGCGACAAAATACATGCACTTTAAACAACTCTTCCAGCGCTCTTTCTGTAAGTCGCGGGTTTTCCTCGCTACATTTACCTTGAGGACGCTCCGTGGCAAAAGGGGCGGGGATTGCCGCCTGCACACACACAGCAGAAACACAAGCAGAGCATCACTTTCTAAAGCTCAGAACTAAAGAGCCAGAATCACGCAGAATTGCAACATTGTTGCAATCGCTGTGAGGTGTGAAATGGGTGGATTATTGCTAGGGGTGGATTTTAAAGCGATAACAGGGAAAGTGATGAGTGAATGAGCGATCGTGCGCTGGACAGGGTGGATTTTTGAAAGCAAAAACAGGGAAAGTGGTGAGAGTGAATGTTTTCCAGCACGAGAAGCCATTTCGGGTGGGCGGAGATCTGGGAGACGAACAGAGAGCCAATCGCTGTTTCTCCTTTGCACTTGTCAGGGATTGTCAGCGCTCATGCGCTGGGCAGGGTGGATTTTTGAAAGCAAAAACAGGGAAAGTGGTGAGAGTGAATGTTTTCCAGCACGAGAAGCCATTTCGGAGGGGGGGAGATCTGGGAGACTAACAGATGGCTATTTTTCCTTTAGGCTTGTCAGGGATTGTCTTCCTGGTTGTGGCCACACCGAGCGCAGTCCCTCCCCATTCCTGCTGGCACCCTATGAACAAGAGCAGGGGCAGGGAGAAAAAGATGCGCACAAAGAAAACAGGGATCCTATGGGGACGGAAGGTGCGTTAAAAACACGCATTTTCCTGAGCCTCATGCGGACGCTTATTCCTGATTTGCATGGCACTTTTAAAGTCCACTTCAATAGAGTGACAGTAGAGTGACAGTGGAGAAGTAAATAAGTCTTTTGGGGATGCAGCCATAGTAGCTTTAAGGAGGTAGCAAGTTGTTTGTCTTTGCACTTAAGCTGGTCACAGTGCTGGGTTTCCTGGTTATATAAAGCCTTGTAGACTGAGTTTGATTTTTTTTTTCTATTTCAGTATAGATGCTATATGTTATTTCATATAGATTTATTAAAACTTCTGTTGACAGAAAAGGCAACAAGGATATTTAAGGTAGTTGTACCCACTTCTTCCTTTCTTGGGGGGACATTCCTTACTGAATCTTTGTCTGTTAAATTTTAAAATTCATTATCCTCTGATACTAAGGCATATTTGTTTTCAGTAGCATATTCAAGTCTTGAGTCTGCTTTGTTGTTTTCTGTTCTTAATTGCTTTACAGCCTTGCTGTTCCATAGACCAGAGGAAGACTGGGCATGTTTTTTCTTAAGCAAAAGATATTTTACCTCCAGCCAAAGGTCAGGGAGAAACAGCCACAAGACCGTTTGGGTTCTAGCCAGGTGTCATGTAAGAAGTGTGTGAAGAGATGAATTGAGAGAGCATTTTCTTCAAGTTGCTTGTTCTACTCCATCTCGAAAATCTCTGCAGAACAGAATTAGAAATCCTGACCATTAGCTCTTAGGAGGGTTGAGCAACTCCCATTACCACAACACTCTAATGCTCTTTACCAAGTAGCTGATTAAAGAGATGTGTTCCACTCTTTTCTCTCTACTATATCAAAACTTCTGCAGAAAAGAGAAGAAAGTGGCACCTAAGGCAGAAGATACTGCAAATGAAAAGGAATGTTCTGACAAAACAGGCCTGGGTTTTGTTCCAAACTCAAGCTAAGCTCTTTTACTGCAATGGTATTTTGTTTCACAATTGGAACACATGAAATGGCCTTTCTGCAAATGGAGCATTTCAAATCGAATCATCTTGTCCATCTTTATAAGTATCCCTACATGTCTCAAAAGGTTGGCTGCCTCTGTTTTACAGACTGTGCGTTAATTCACCTATACAAATCCTCACCTAAGAAATATTCTCTGTGCAAATATTCCTCTTTGCTATGTGCCCACTTCATGGCTTGTGTTGGCTTCAAAAAGGCTAGTGCTAGTGATACTGCTAAATAGCTTTTCCAACCTACTTCAAATCTCTAACCTATTCCCCCTCTAGCTATGTATCACAATACAGTTACCTAGAGCTACACAATAGGCTACTAGGAAAGCTGTCCTTGAAAGAGTCCATGCGTCAAAACCCAGTGTGTTTCTTTTACTCAACTGTACCATTCATTCTGTGTTGACAATCGCTTGTACTAGACTTCACTGACCTCCTATTTCTGAAAGACTTTATTGACACAAAGCTTCTTAAGAACACTATGGAAAGTAAAATGTTTTCTTCCAAAGTTTTGTTAGGAACTGCACCCATAGCTTTGCATGCACAAATATAGTATGCTTAATATTCATCTAAAAGAGTTGTAGGAAACCCTTGCTACAAATACAGATATCTAGTTTTCTGTATTTGATCTCCTCCTCCTCTACTGCTGCTTATAAAAAGAGAAGTGTAGTAAGAAGAAAGGAAAGAGGGGGCAAGAATTTTGTCCTCCAACAATTATTGTGAAGATAAAGCTTATAATTCCCCCAAAGCAGCTTCCTAGTTGATGAAGAGCAGCCTTAGTGTGTCATTGAAGTCCTCGGCCTTGATAAAGCAACAGGCAGTAAAGTCTTCTTGCCCATGAGTTCCACTGTGGCAAGGGAATGGCAGTGACCGCTGCCTTCCAAAGTCTATATTCTGGGAGCAGCCTCCACCTTTCCTTCCAGCCACCGCTATCCCAATTAAACACTGCTTTCCAGTGTGGTGGATGAAGATCCAGATGTGGCTAGAGAGCATCTAGATATAAATTGTCCTTTGGCTTGAGGTCCATTTTCATGGTGTGTTTTCAAGCATGCTGTGCAGAATGCCCAGACAAATTATTGGAACTGTCCACCTTTGTGGTGCTGATTTTTTGCTTAGGGATATTGAGAGTGAGTCCAGCTATTTCAGCTGTTTCGACAGGACTGTGGGCCTTTTTAGTGTAGGAGGTCCAGATGTAAATTTCAGGAGTGTTTGTAGGTGAATGAATGATAACTAAACAGAAGTCAAGTGTCTCTTTTCTTTGACAGAGAGCGCATATTCACCTTAGTTGCATAGGGCATGCTGAGGCAAAAATACTTTCTCCCAACTGTGGGGCGTATGCTGGCCAAATGGCCTATGCCTCACCCTTCAAAGTCTTTAAAGTTGACAGATCAGCTTTGGAGTAGAGCTGTCAGCTCCAAATACAGAAGGCTGGACAAGGCTCTGGAACTGATCTTTTGCTGGTGTGATGCTATGTAAACCAGGAGTATAGTATCGTGTATCCAGCTTACGCGATTGATCCAAGGGCTCCAGGAAGTGGGAAGCAACAACTGGGGACTGCTGCTTCTAATCACTGGGTGTTGCGATAGATATTTCCAATTATCTCACCAGCCCAGATAATTGGGGGTCAAGCACATGTAATGGCTGAGCCTGAGCAGGCTAGAAAATGGAGGATCTGGAGGAATAAAGAGACTGGAGACAGAGGTTGAGGAAAGGCAGCATGATGCCTGTTTATTTTCTTGCAGAGGTTTAAATATGCCACCAAAAAGGGGGTGTGGAGGAAGTGACATAGGAGGAGAATCCAGGGAGGTGATTGGCTGGAGGCAGGCAGGTAGGTCAGAGGTCCCTGGCGATGTCATATCGTATGGTCAGAGGCAGGGAAAAATCCTCAAGGAAGAGAAGGGGCCATGTGCTTCTTAACACCATGTGCTTAGCGGACTCCATATTCTCTCAGAGCAGTTGTATGGAGTGGAAAGAATTCAGCACCCTAGTGGCATGGAATGTATACCATGTAAGTCTATGGGAGGCACATTTTATTCTGAGGCTTCACTTTTAGCCCTTTATACCCGGAGGGTTGGAATGGGAGCTTGGAAAAAAGGCTGGGCAGCCTAGTGATTACTACAGCATAGGACACTCTTAATGCCATTGTGCATCTACACAGTAGCAGCGGGAGAAACTGAAGGAAGCGGGCGATCACAGAGCAATTAAATCTGCTATGAGGAAGAATATCATCCTTTTCAAGAACCTTTGGGTGTGTTCTGGCCCAGGTTGGACCAAATTCTGGTCTGCGTTGGACTATCCCTCGGGAAAGCACTGAGCATGCATTTCGGTGTTCCCATTTGACTTGTCGGTAAACCAGACCAGCATGTGTGCACAAGCAGATCGAGGGGGGAACAGCTTGGCTCATTCTGCTTAAAAAGTTATCAGCAAGGATCATGGTGGTTTTAAAGGAGAGAACAGGAGACATCACTGTGAAGAGAGGGGGAGAAAGGAGCCACTGCCACTGCTGCCAGGCTCACTGTCATGTGGGCACCCCCCTCTACTCCCTCCCATCAAATCTTGGCCAAGCCGGGGCTCAGGGCAGCGAGCAGCAGTGGTGGCACCTCCATCCACAGACATGTGCGCACAAGCAGATTGGGGGGACACATTCTGCTGAAAAAGTTATCCTTGCCTTTTCTGAGGCATGGTGGGCATGGCGAGCTGTGAGACCCCACCCACCCTGCTGGGATTGGGCAGGAGACTGCAGCTCCACCTCAAAAAGCCCAGGAGCGTTCCCACCTAGAGGGGGGGGGGGAAGTAGACTCAGGAAATCGTAAGAAAAGTCCTGTTTTCACCAGAGGTTTTTCCTTCCGGATTTCTACAGGATAGTGCTCAGAAAATCTCCGAAGTGGAATGGGAATGCTGCTTGCCAATTTCAGACTACCTGGAAGCCGAGTTCAAATCCAGTCTGGATTTAGTGTCTATGGGAACACACCCTTTGGCATTTGAACATCTTGCCTCTAGGGCTTCCTCAGAAGGCCCACTGCTCTAGATGTAGATGTGCCCTGAATCTCTGCTTCCTAATAGCAGTTCAAATGAAAGCACTCCTTTGCAAATCGGCATGCATTTTTAATTAAATGCTTAAAACTTCATTTCATCTGGCTGAATGTATTTTCCTAAAATTCATTGCTTTCTACAAGTTGAAACCAGATTGTCAAATATAAGCCTCCATGGGTTCAGTGAAATTTACTCCCAAAGCAACATGCATAGGCTTGTTCTCATGCGGAGTAAACCATTAGCAAGAGACAACCAGGTGCAGACTCTTGTGCCACCCAGTGGAACTCCAAGTGCTCTGCTGCTGCTGCCCAACCATCTTCTTATCACAAAAGCACCCTATGGCAGGGTGGCAAAAATCAGCTAGGCTATAAGACACACCTGGCTTTTTTGGGTAAGGTTGTATATAGGGATAATTAGTCTGGCTGATTACCTGGACACACTCCCCTATGGCTTACTTTCTTCTAGATGGGTGGCTTCCTAGTATGGACCTTCTATGCTCATTCTAATAAATTGTAGCAACACAATTGCTCACGGTTTAAGGTTATATGTGGGACAGTGGCCATGAGAACTCCATTGGGACTTTGTGTGACAAATTGTCCAAGAAGGAATTTGACAAGTGTGAAGGAGAGGGAATTATGGAGCCATAGGATACATTTTCAAAAAGTCATGTCTGCTATGCACATTTTATTTCAGAACTTGGTGATCCTATGAGTTAAGACCTTCAAGGATACACTGAAGTTCAACCAGATTCATGAAGGACTGTGTGGTCATGTATGCATCTTGATTCCAGTTAGCTCAAACTTAGCAGCTTAATCCTGTATAGTTTTGATTTGCTGATGCACTTGGTTTTCACTTTGTTGTCTCCTGACCTATAGGCCTTTACAGTTAAGGGTGAGTTATCACATAAACAACCAAGCACATACATACATACATACATACATACATACATACATACATACATACATACATACATACATACATACATACATACATACATACATACATACATACATACATACTCTCTATTATGTTAAGTGAAGCTCACTTCTTAGTGCACTTAAGAATGCAGTCTTGAAAGTTGAACAGCCACTCTGAATTATACTTTTAAAAGAATGTGTATGGTACCTTAAGTACTGGCAAGATATTAGCACAAATTTCAG
Source organism: Aspidoscelis tigris stejnegeri (assembly GCA_023333525.1). Taxonomy (NCBI): domain Eukaryota; kingdom Metazoa; phylum Chordata; class Lepidosauria; order Squamata; family Teiidae; genus Aspidoscelis; species Aspidoscelis tigris. The sequence continues at coordinate 103,687,032 of JALMGA010000001.1, forward strand.
GCTGCTTGCTGTACTTTCCACCAGTTATAGTTTCTGAACTATCTTCAAAAGCAGCCTCATGTAAGGGAACCATGAGTTCTTCCTGTTCCAAAGCTGTCACAGAGAATTTCCTTTGAGGAATTTTTAGACAGCTTTGTTTTGGAATAAATCACACTTATCTCTTGCCAGCTCTCTGGAGGACGACAGCAGTGTATTGTTGATCCTTGACACAGATTTTTCTACCACTCAGTACTGGTGGCAACTGCTTTGAATTTTTTTTTTTTTACAAATTTTGGAAGCTACACCACCTACAGAAAGTAAAACCCATAGTCTACAACAAAGAGAAGCTGGAAGCCCTAAGGGTGGTCTTGGTGACTAATTAGACACAGCTATAGATCTATATATTGGTTGGCTCCTCAAATAGTACTGATGATAACACATAACACTGAAATACAGTAGTTACTGGCCCTGGGGGTGGGGTTGGTGTTTTTATTGCAATAGTTTATTTACATACTAAATAACTTTTTCTGTCATAATCAACTGTTGCTGTTGCTCTCACTCTGTGTGTGTGTTTTCAGGGAGCTGTATTTGATAATTTTTTAAAAAGTGATAATGAGAATGATACATTTGTAAAATTTCTTAATAGATATTAAGCAATCCTGTTTTTGTTTAGTAAAGACAAATAATGGACCTGTTTCTGGAACTGCTGCCAATTACTGGAGCAGGAGCTCTACAATGAGAACATTGTGCCACTTCAAGTCCTAGGCTGTGGTTACACCTTCACCTCATAGCCCATCTCTGGGACACACAGGGAATCCAGAGTTCCTGGCCTCCAGAGTTGCTAGGTGGGCACCCAAAAGCAGCACACATATAGTGCTGCTTCAAGGTGCCCAGAGAAATAGTACAGGTGTGCCAATGGCTGTGGTACACCAGCGTCTGATCTGGTATACAACCTGGAACAGTACATGGACTATGTAAGTGATCCATGCTAGGAGTGGGCTATAATGCCATGTTCACACCTTAGCCTATTCCAACTCCTCATTCTCTGCAGATGGAGTGTTCTACAAGGAGTAGTCTCCTTGACCTCCAGGTTGACCATTCCATAGTTCAGGCAAAGTACTGCAGGGAATCTTCTGGGGTAATTTACAGGCCCAGTGTGGACATGGTCTCTAAGCTTTTGCTAAAATGAAATGGCAGACTACAATCTACATGTGTACATGAGAGCAACTGAAGTGTAGAGTCTAGAGTGTTAGGTTCAGACATGAAATCCCCTGGTTCCTTCATTAATGCTTACTGAGCTAGTCACCGTCTCTTCACCTAATCTACCCTTCAGGGTTCTTGTGAAGGTAAAATACAGAGGTGGTGAATGAAGTGTACTGCCTTCAGCTCTTCGAAAAAAACATGGGATATAAATGCAAATGCAATAATTTTGGTTTGCTTTGGTTAGATTGTTAAAATAACATCTTTGCATAAGCCTCTTTGTTGATACATTCCAAAATAAGCTTTTGTTAATTGACACTGTCACATCTAATTATCACCTGTACATGGTACAAAAATAAGTGAGTGACTATGAAATATCAAGAAAATGGGAGGGAAACATGACATGCACATAACATAACAGTCCTGGGATGGGGGTGAATCTCACAAAGAATAATTTTTCAACTTATAGTCAGAACATTCTGTCACACTTGACATGACAGTATTTTCCTTAAATAGCAAGCATTGATAAGGACATCGAAGATAGTATGAAATGGAAGTAACAGACTACTACTATTTCTTTATATTTATTGCTCTGAGGATTACATAACTGAGTTTCATATAGATATGAAGTTAAGCCCTTGGACTCTGCTTAGTAAATATGAGGCAAGCTCCAGACACTGCCTGAAAATCACACTAACAAAAGATATTTCAGAGTAAAGCCCTTCCAGAATAATTGCTTGTTGACTAGACATGGAGTGTGTCCCCATGAAGTTTTTTTAAAAAGCAGTGTGGAAGCGAGACAGCTTAATGCGAATCTTAATTCACATTAACCTGTCCCCATGGTAATGGAGAACAACACAGGTTCCAGGCAACCCCACCCGTCCCCAGGAAAACCATGGTAAATCTTTGCACCGGGATACCATAGTTTTGTCCACCCCCTCCCCCCTTGCCTGAGTGTGCGAACACACACACACATGCACAGACAGGGTGGAATCCCTCCTGGAGGAATTTCTTCCTCCTCCCCTCCCCTCTTTCTCTCTCTCCCTCCTCCGCACGCGCGTGCACACACACACACACACACACACAGAAGGTGGAATCCCTGTCAGAGCCCAGATAAAATGATTAAAAGAGAAGTGGCTTTTTCAGGACTTTGACAGGGATTCCACCCTGTCTGTGTGTGTGCACGTGTGCATGTGTGTGTGAGAGAGAAGGAGGGCTTGGGCTGAAGGAGGGAGAGAGGGAGGGGAGAGAGGGGAGGAGGAAGATATTCCTCTAGGAGGGATTCCCCCCTGTCTGTGCATGCGTGTGTGAGAAGGAGAGAGAAATTTCAAGCCCCCGCAACCCCTTGGAGCTGCTTGTTAATTAGCTCCTTGCTGGAAGGCTGACTCATCCAAGGGGAAAGACGTGCATAATTAATTAGCTCCTTGTTTGCATCTCCTGCTCTTCAGAGCTGCTATAACCCCCTGACAGTTGCTCAGCTGATTGCAGGGCAGCTGTCAGGCTTACCTGGGTGATTAAGCTGTCAGGTGGGTATAGGGCACCCAGCTGGGCAACTGTCAGGTGGCTATAGGGGCTGTAAAGGGCGGGCAAGATTTTTAAAAATAGACACAAGGGCCCTTTATAACAGACTCGGCTCTAACGTCTGTTTTTAGAAACCTTCCCTGTTCTTTACAGCCTCTATACTTGCCTGACAGCTGCTCTGCAACCAAATAACCCGGGAGTGTCCGCATGACCGCAGGACAATACGTGCTAGCCCCTTATTTCACATGTAGTACACTTGCAAAGTGGGTTTTTTTTAACACGTATTGTCTCACATGTAGCCTGTATTAGGGCTTTGTAGGGAGATGCTCCAGAGGCAAAGCAGTGTTAAATTCGGAATAAAAATTGCATGGAGACAGCCTCATGGTGGGGCTGAGATTGTTTTTGTGTGATATACTGATATGCACATCTGGGTATATGGTGTAAAATACCCAGAAGTAAGTGATTGCCACCATCATATATGTGTATCTGCCTTCTTGAGCCCCTCACATGCATTGGTGGCCACCTTCAACATGGTGGCTCCCAATAGTAGTTTCGAGGAAGGTAAGATATAGCACTATTTCAGGAAAACCCAGATTCAGAGCCAGTTTTTCCTCAAATAAGAATATAAGAACATAAGAGAAGCCCTGCTGGATTAGGCCACAGCCCATCTAGTCCAGCGTCCCGTCGTACACGGTGGCCCACCAAATGCTCATGGATGTCTCAAGCAGAGACAAGGACAAACCTATTCCTGCTCTTGAATCCCAGCAAATGGCCTTAGAAGCATCCTGGTTCCCTTCCCCCCAGCATTCATTCTAGTAGCCATTGATACATCTGTCATCCATAAATTTATCTAACCCTACCTTAAAGCTATCTAGGGTGGTAGCTGTTACCACCTCTTCCGGCAGCAAATTCCATAAACTGATGACCCTCTGGGTGAAGAAATACTTCCCTTTGTCAGATCTGACTCTCCTACCTATCAACTTCATAGAGTGCCCCCTGGTTCTAGTGTTGTGTGATAGAGAAAAGAAATTTTCTCTATCCACCTTTGCTATACCGTGCATAATTTTATATACTTCAATCAGGTCCCCTCTTAAAATGCTGTCTCTCCAGACTGAAGAGGCCTAGAATGTATTGGGTTTCCATCCTGATATTGTAGAGCTATGTTGGGGTTACCACAGATACATATGTAGCAATCCCACCATGTCAAGACATAAATTGCACTATGTGTCCCCTGTCTGGACGTAGTCTCAGCTGAAGCCCACCATCTGCTGATGTCTTTTTTGCCTTTGGAAGCCTAGGAAAGGTAAGCCACATTATATCAAAAAGACTTGGCTGATGGTGACTCTTTTTGGTGTCTTGGAGATTCAGGATTGCAACCAGTGGTTGAGTATGAAGACCTCTACAGTTTGCTGCATTCTGTATTCTTTTGAGATCAGTATTACCAGGAGAGCAAAGCCTCTTGTAGTAACAAAGGACGTAGGTAGGCAAAGAAGCAGAAGAGAGAAAATCTCTAAAGCTGGCACAAGCAAGTCTCTTCCATCTTTCAGGATCAGATAAGTGTAATGAAAGTTTCACCAGAAGAGTTTGCATAATGTGGATTGAATGTTAAGCAGGATAGAAGCAGAGGAGCAGCAATGTGCCCACCTCCATCCCTCTTATTTTTGCTGATCATTGTGCAAGAGCTGGTGAGGTGTCGGGAGCAAACATCAAGATAGAAAAAAAAGAGACTGCGAACATGAAAGGCACATGCATCACATGCAGACTGACAAGTCAGTAGCAGCAGAACACGCTTGATCAGAAAACCCCAAAATCTTATTTGAACAAACAGAAACTATAGCCAAAGCAAAGGAGTTTCATGAACTGGCTACTAGAGAGGCCACTGAAATAAAACGTCCACATAACTTTAGCAAAGATCAAGGCCTGTTTCTCAGCAACATCTGGAAACCCTCAAGACACACACACCCGGGCGCATGATCACCAAGGCTGGCAGAGCAGAGGCTTGGTTTTACTCCCTTTTCCACGGCAACCCCCCCCCCCTGCATGATTGAGGCAGGCAGGGTGGAGGCTTCGTTCCCGGGTGAAGTGGAGGTGCGCAAAACAGCAAAAGTTCATGGGGACGGCAAGATTTGACTTCAGCTCGGGTTAGCATTTGTGGCATGGGGACAGGCAAGATTCGGTTTCTGTCCCTCACCCAGTCACAAGTGAGCCAGTGCCACACCAAATTGCTTGCATGGGGTCACGGCCTGTGTTAGACAGGATGCTGGACTAGAAGGACTGTGGCCTGATCCAGCAGAGCTCCACATATGTTTTCATGTAGTCCCTCTAGTTACCAATTAGCTATAGGGTCATATTCAAGCCCGTAAATATGGGACCATGGTCCTTTGACAGGTCACTACCCCTGCTACTGGTCTCCAAAATCATCTTGAAAGTTATGGGTGCCGCAAGTTAATGAGTACCATCTTGTGGTCACCTGCAGCGAGGACTTCTCTGTGATGGGCTCATCATTTGGAATGGACTTTCCTCTGATAGATCTACAAGGTGCCTAATTACCAGCTTCCATGCAGTGATTGAAGACATTTCTCTTCACTTGGGCCTTTCCATTCTGAATCGTTCCTGCCTACGCATTCTTTTTAATTATTTTTACTGCACTGTATTTTATTCCAGATTTCAACACATTTTAACAATTTCTGGTTTTTATTTTATTGCTACAGGTCTCTTTGGGATCTTTAGATGGATGGAATGTGGTAGGAAAAAAAAATAAAGCACCTTAAGTGACACTTTTCAGCTAGCTCTGCTGGGCCCTCTTTGTCTGGCTCTTTTAGGACCCCATGTAGCATGGAGATACCACTCACTTCATCTTCTTGTGAAACTGTGGACACCTATGCTTCTGTGTTCTTAAGGGTAATTCAGTATGGAGGAGGGAAAACTTGATTGGACTGCATGGTGGTGGTGGTTCAGTGGCCTTGGATGCTAATAAGAAGTGGTAGGCTTGGGGGCTGGGCTGAAGAATCTGAAAGGGAGAATGCAGCAGGAGAGGACATTTGGTGGCCAAGGCAGTACAAGATGTCCTGGAGGTCAAAGGTTGGGCTTGGAAGAGATGAAGGAGATGCGGACTAGTATCTAGCTAAGTTTGGGTGTTCTGGATGGTCAGTGGGAAGATAACAGGAGAAGAGGAAGAAGAAGAGTTGGCTTTTCTACCCCGCTTTTCTCAACTGTTTAAGGGGACTCAAAGTGGCTAACAAAGCTTCTACTCCCCACAATAGAACACCCTGTGAGGTAGGTGGGGCTGTGAGAGCTCAGAAGAGAGCTGTGACTAGCCCGGTGATGGCCAACCTATGACATGCATGTCACAGGTGACATGCCAAGCCCTTTTGGGTGACACACATGGTCACCCTGGCACCTGGGTGTGTAGTGCTTGCTTGTTCTTGAAGTGTATGAAATACCAACTTTCAATTGAAGATTTAGCAACAAAAGTCACTAATGTAAAGAATTATTTGTTTTTGCTTTTAATAAAATACATATATCAAAAATATAACTTTTTTACTAGAGCTACACATATCACAAAATTATGGATATTTGTAGATGTGACACAGCACCCGAGTTAAGCTAGGTTTTCTTGCAAATTTTGACACACCGAGCTCAAAAGGTTCACCATCACTGGACTAGCCCAAGGTCACCCAGCTGGCTTTGTGGGGGAGGGCAGAATAGAAGCTGGTATTCCCAGAAAAGAGTCCGACTTCCTTACCACTAGTCCAAACTGGCTCACAAAGAAAGGAACCAGAGGGTTTAGACAATGTGCAAACCCTTTTTTCAAGTAGGCTTACCAGCTAGCATATATAAATGATAGAGAAGGAACTGAGTATCTGGAAAACGGAAGGCAATCAACAGTGTGAAGAATGTAGCTTTATAAATGAATGTCACTACCCACGGAAGCGCCCACTTAGACAGATTTATGAGATAAGTGCAGTTTGAACATCCAGTTTAAATTGTGCTGAAAGGGATCCATCTGTTGACCAGGTGTTCACCCACAATACAAATTTACACAAAGAACTGCTCTCATGTATGCAGAACGGCAGCTGTTTACATTCCCCACCATGCTTCCTTGTTTGCTTATTTTGTGTATTTGGTCACAAAGTGGTTTGCACAATAAAAACATAAAGTAATAAAATGAAATGACAGATTATTGCTGGGACATATATTGTAATCCTCTAGTCAGTTTTCTTCCCCTTTTCTTTTTCAACCTTCTAAATCAGCAGTTGCATAACAATATATTACAATAATTCAAAAAGAAACAGAATGCACACTTCAGCCAGCTTGCAATTTCACCCATTGCCATTTTTTGTAATTTCCTTTTACATGTCTTCACAATTTTAGGCAGGCTGCACTCCTGGATCCCATCAATTAGGCCTAAAAATGTAGCTTGTGAGTCAGGTTTACAGTAAAAATACAGTGACTATAAATCTGGTTGTTGAGATTTTGATGCAGTATAGGATGTACCAAAAATCTCAGCCAGCAAGGAGGGAACATCATGCTATGTTCTTCAGTGGCATTTAGTAAAAATATTCAGGATGATACTTTCATGCCAGTGTTTCTGCATAGGACATAGGCAAAGAAACACCTGCACAGAATACCTAAATGAAGTACGGTTGTGGTATAGGGATATGTAGTAATTATTCATCAGGTTTGCAGTTTGAACTAATTCATATGAATCTGGACATTCACATTCAAATTGAATATTGGCTATATTCAAAGACTGACGTTCGAATGCTAAACAAATGCTTTTGCGCATTTGTTCAACGCTTCATTGTATTTGTGATGTGGCAAAGTGGCTGCCCAGTCACATCTGCAGTGGATTCAGAGTAGATTCAAAGTGGATTTGCAACCAATTCAGAAGGGATCCGGAGGAATTCCCTTCCGTCAGGGATTCCAAGTAGATTTGAAGAGCGTTTGAAGAGTATTTTCAGTAGATTCAAATGCTATCATATTTGAAATAGCTCTATTGACACAAATGTGAATTTCCTTTTATCATAGCATATGATAAAATACAGACATTTAGCACTGTGTTCAGCCATAACAAAAGGAGCGGCTTGGTAGCACCTCAGAGAAACTATGTTTGACCCCCATGTTCCCAACCCTTCTAAGCACAGAATGTTCAGAAGAGAGGGAAGGGGCAGACTAGTGTGTAAATGATCCCGTCTCTGAGCTGCCTCAGAGATGCTCCTGTTTTGCTCTCTCTGATCACAGCCTAAATTTAAAATATAACCCACCCAACTTTTCCCTTCCTTCCCTCCCACCCTGGTAGGACAACATTCAGCTCACAAATGGGCTATTTTAAAAGCTATTTACAGAGGGATGGATAGAATCCTAATAGTATAACATATTGGTCCTCAACTGAGATAGAAATTTTGATTTGATCTGAAATAAATCATACATGCCTTCCAAATGATCAGACTTTAATAGCTTGAATTATAGCAGGAGAAATCCAGAGACTCTTACTCAGTAGACCAAGCAGGAAAATAACACGGTACAGTATTTGTAGTGGTTTACTGCTGAGTTCTTAACCCAACCACCAAACTCCAGACAAATTTGTATTCAAATGATGAATTTCAACTTTCTCCATGTCATCCTGATTGACTGTGGGCCTTACAAAAGACACTAGCTACCCCAGCATTGTGTAGCTAATTTCCCCCATGATGCTTAACTCTACTCTGATAATAATTTACTAAAATGGAAAATTGGCAAGTCCACAGCTTCTTTTGCTTAGCTTGAAAAAGTGTGAGACATCTTAATAATGGAGTTATTAACAAATGAGGAGAAAATGGGAACAAGTGAGTCATTTGCATTTTGTGCCGTTTGTCTTGGGAAAGATGACAAAATTATCAAACGAACGCAGATCCTCTGTGTATTCAAAAGTTATGCTTGGAGTTTGTCTTTTCATCTTGAATAGTTAAACAGATGTTATATATTATTTATAGCTAGCCAAGATTGTTTAGGCTATTTCCCCCTCCTGCTTTACTTTCACTTGGCATTCTCTCATGTGCCGCAAACTGAGCAGGAAGGCTTAACAAACAAAAAAAATTGTGAATGAATTCACAGTTTCAGCTTTTTTATCATAGATTCCTTCATGATATAGCAGCCAATCTGGATTCTTTGCCTGATGAACATGCTCAGTCCTCATCAAGGAATTGCTGGTGTTCTAAAACAGGATCTTGGTGAGCTCTGTGGACAGTGCTTTAGAAGAGTTCTGCCACACAGCCTGCTAAATGGAGCACTGCTCCCATAGCACCGTACTGAAAGCAGTGGCATGCTCTTTGCATGCCTGTCACTTCTCCCAATCTTGCAAACATCACAGCTGGGGAATTTGTGTCCCTTGGCTGTGATATTTCAAACCAGGACAGTTTCATCAGACATGAAAAATAGTCCCAGAAATGGGTCATCTCCTATGCTTGATTAAAAGAGGGCCAAATAAGCTGCTCTGTAGACCACACAAGCATTGGCAGCAGACGTGAAAGGTCTGGAGCAAAGTCCATCACAGTGCTTACTCCTGCCCCACCTGCACAGTACTCTAATGAATGCTCACACTGCATGTCTGGTGAGGAGGTGCTGGGCTGTGAAAACATCATACTGACACTAGTGCTATAACTCATTTTGAAGTCAAAGCCACCATTGCCACTGTGACCACTGTACATGTATGGCCGGTGAAAAAGAAACCATGTATGTACGGTGGTTGGGATCATGAAATTTTGGGTATTTCACACTAGCGGAATACCCAGATGTGCACATCACTAAAACACACACAGACAACACCACCCCCGCAAGGTCTAGCTAGCAAGTGATAATTCCAGAAGGGCTATACTCCAGAATATGACTTGTTAGCAATACTGCTGTTTCTAGAGCCAGCCTTTAAGAGTGTGTCTTCACGGCACCCTTATTTCGAATTCAAAATGTTTTGAATCCTCGCAGTCCAGATGGCAGTTTGGCTTAACACGATTTCCGCGTGTTAAATCACCCCAAAGTGTTGTAAATGTTAATCCTCATTTCAACAGGTCTCACTCCGGTTTGTGCGCTTGAAACGTTTTACATTTTTTACTGTGGGAACTCTTCCGTGTTAAGGGATGAGAGTTTCCCTCCCCCAATAGCTTGCTTCCAAAGCAAGCTGTAAACGCAGCCCGAATAGCAATTCACTGTAGCAAACAAGCAATTCACGCCTGATAACATCTTGCTATTGAAAGTGCTGGCCTTCTTAAAAGGGAAAGAAAGAAAAGCAGCTGCCGTTTGGAGAGATGTGTGAATGTTTGCTGCTGCGCGCCCTAAGCAATCGGGAGAGGAGGGGAAAAAATCACTGTCTGCCTGCTGCCGATTTTCCTCCATCCAGGCAAGGCAGCCACCCAGCTAGGCTCCGTGAAGGGGTCTGTTATGGGTGGCACGTTCACGCCAGGAGGAAGAGGACAGGGCAGCCCCGAAAACCGGCTTTTAAAAGGTAGCCACTGGAGTCCACCCTCGAGTCACGTACGTCCTCAGAACCCGGATTGAACGCGATTAAGCTGAAAGTAATGGGAACAGGCAAATTTGCGTTTGCATCCGGTTCTGTTATCTCGGTTTAGGGAAAGTGAAATAAGGATTGCCGTGAAGACACAGCCTCTGTGTACCTTTCAAGATTAACAGAGGTCAATTCACACTGCAGCAGTCATTGTCATTTACTATATGTGTGGGTCTTACTCAATGCATTTACAGATTTTAGGCGCCTTTTAAAAAACTCTCTTCATCCAGGCATTTAAATGTGTTTTATTGTTGATTTTTGTGTAATTTTACCCTTGTTTTTTTATGAGAAGCAGTATACAATTTTTTTAAAATAGTGTTCAAATCACTAAAATTATTGTTCATTAAATTTCTATCCCACCTTTTCCCAAGGGACCTTGCTGCCCTCATATGTCCCTGCCACCATGGGCGCGTCTTCATGGCATGTGTTATTTCAGTTTAAAGAATTCGAAATAAAAGAAACGGAACAAAGCTGTCCAGACGACTTGCAAGTTGATCCGGTTCCGATGGCAGCCTTAACGCGGGATCAATACTCGGAGTCCACATGGCAGCATTGTCCTCCTGCCCATTGCCCACACTCTCTCCTGTGATTGGTTTTCCCTGCCAGGATCCCACCCTCCCTTCTCTTTGCGTCATGCTCCGCCGGGAATTCCCTGCCCAATCCACCCTCCCCCTTCCCAGCAGCAGCAGCAGCAGCAGCAGCATCCATCCATCCATCCACCCATCCACCCATCCATCCACCCATCCATCCATCCATCCATCCATCCATCCATCCATCCATTCATCCAGGCGCTGCGGCGCTGCGGCGCTAGCGGCTTCTCCCTGGGGCTCTGCCGCCGCTTTTCCCCCGCTTTGCCGCCACTTTGCCCCGCAGAGGAGGAGAGCCAAGGGGTGGACAAGAGGGCGAAGGGGGCTCCTCGCTTGCTCTTCCCCCCGTGGCCGGGAGGGAACTCTGCCCCCCCACCTCACAGGGACCGAAGCTGGATTAAAACCTTGGCTTGTGGTCACACCTAAGGTTTAATCTAGCTTCACTCCACCTTCAGAGTGAGAGAACACATCAGCAAAGTGACCAGTAGTTTTCTTTCCACATTATCTAGTCTAAAGGTGGATTTTCTGAGTTATTAACCCTGAAAGAAAACCAGCTTGTCAGTTTGCTGGTGTATTCTCTCACTCTGAAAGTGAACTGAAACTGGATTAAACCTTAGGTGTGACCACAGGCAGAGGCAAAGTAGCCTAGAGGGGGCTCAAAGCGGTTGACATTCTGTTTTCACCCTTCAAGGGACTAAGTGGCTGACAAGCCTTCTCACCCTTAAGGGGGCTGAAAGCGACTGTTCCGAACCTTCAAAGGTCTGAAATTGCGCAAAATTGCAACATTGTTTTTAAGGTGTGAAGTGCTTAGATTGATACAGTGTTTCAGCTTTAAGGACTGGAGGTTTATAGTGGGTGTTTGAGGGTGGATTTTTTCAATGAAGGAAACCCTAAACATGACGTGCTTCTAATACATTCAGCCATTGGTTACAGTGCGATTGGGGGGGCGGGACAGCCTTAACACTGAATCTCATCCCGGAATGATACTGTCCACACAGTTAAAAAGGAAACACGTATCGACGCACGATCCGGAGTGAGACCTGTTGAGATCAGGATTTATTTCTAATCGGGATAATGTCCTTTAACACGGAAATACCGTGTTAATCCGAAGTGCCGTCTGAACTGCGCAAACTCAAAACGTTTTGAATTCGAGATAACTATGCCATGAAGACGCACCCCATCAGTAGAAAGGGCAGGAATTGCCAGTTAAGGACTGGACAGAAAATGGTCAATTTGTTTGGCCATTTTCTGTCTATCACATAATTGCATTGGGTGGAAAATTCAAAATGGAGGAACCATTCCTCATTGACAAAGTCTTTGAGGGTGGAAGGCACTGGCAATGCTAATAGGCTCAGAAGCCCCTTTCTGAAAGAAATCATTCCACACTCTAGAAAGCTTAGGAACTTTAAGCCCATGTTCCATTTTTCCATTATTCAAATGATATCCATAAAATCAATATATTTTAGTTTATAAACCAGCTTAATATTGTGTTCAGTGAGCCCCAGAATTTTTGGACATGTATCTAAGTCATGGCTTTGGGTAGAAATAACATTCTGCATTCATTCTTAAAAGTCAAACATCTCTGAAAAATGGTGTCATTGCTAGGGCCTCAGGTTTCTAATTAAATCTTTTTATCTTTTAATGTTTTCAATTTATTTTTCCCTTGAGCTTCTTGCTATGGTTTATGAGCTCAAATTACCACCCCTACAGGGAGAAACTGAAAATGTACTCAGCACGGATTTCAGCTACTGCTCAACAGTGAGAATCATTTATCAAGAAACAGAAAAATATTACCAGCAAAGTATATATTTTCTGTTCTCATAGCTGTGAGTGTCCAGTATTAGCGGTCTTACAGCCTGGAAATCATAAGGTGCGGGAGATGCACAGTGAAATGATTTGAGGTGTGCCAACCATTGCTCCAATTCCTTGCCTTTACCAGGTCCCCAGGACTCCTGTGCAGCTTTTTCTGAAGTGTTATATGGACTTTTGAGGACCAGGATAGGATGCCAGAAGCCTCTGCTACTATGAAAATGCATATTCCTGCCACTTCATTAATATTTGCATTAAGGAAATGTAAATGGAGATATACCTGTTCATTATATTTATTTAAAATATTTCTGATCCATTCACCAGGAAGATATAGGGTAAGGCAAATGGGGAAAAAAGTATAGGAAGGACATAAAAAACTCGATAGCAACAATAATGCATTTTTAGATGATTAGAATAACGTGGGGGACATCCATCTCAGAGCACCTACATACTGCAAAGCTACTTGCATTCCGCAGTGGCTTTGGCTGTGTGGGGGTGTCCTCCATTGTCAATAACTGTGGAACTAGGAGTGCCTGTGGTGCTCCTAGTGCAGCCCTGGGTGCAATCTTCGCACTTACTTGCGTATGAAGGCTGCATGGCAGGGGGAGTGTGGTGGCTGTGGCTCTGCAATCGCATGCCACATTACTCAATCACCATAGCAATGGGCATCCATGCATGACCATTGCTGCGGCAAGGTGGACACTGCTAGGTAACAGCATTCACACTTACCCTGTTTTACAGGTTGGGGATAGGGAGAGCATTCTCAATGCAAATAGTGGCCTCCAGCCCTGATCTTAACTTTCCTGGGAAGAGTGTGAAAAAGCTCATTGTTCTGTACCAGTATCCACACTAATCAGTGGCCCTTCCTAAGGTCTGCTAGTTTAAATGGTTTTACAACTGACTCTAAAATATCAAATGAGAGTTCATTAGGCACTTACTGGACTTGGCCTTCTTCCAGATTATATCCTCTAAGGCAGTGGTTCCCAAAGTTGTCTGGGCTACGACCCATCTAATATAAGTTTACCAACTCGGGACCCACCTCTAGGAAATTTAACCATTACCAATATGAATAAAGGACTTTTCAAATAACAAAGTTTTAATACAATTTTTTTATTACTTAATTAAATAATTACATCAAAAAAGTTATTTCAAATACAGTTAAATTTCCTAGAGGTGGGCCCCGACCCACAGTTTGGGAAACCCTGCTCTAAGGACCTGCCATCTGTAAACTAGTACGGACTGTGACATGCCCTGGGTGGCACTTGCCATAGTCTCTACTAGCATGATGATGGCAGGTTCCTATTCTGGGATACAATGTGGAATAAGGCTTAGAGCAGAAAGGGACTTACATAATTGCAGAACTTTTGTAGAACATCTGTAAGCTGAATGCATTTTAAAAAAATGTCATTTACAAAAAGTCAATAATATTACCAGAGCTCTTCTTCATACTATATTCTGGCCAGAAGAGGTAATTTTATTCTCCAGAAGGGCTGTGGTCACATCTTCACTTTAATTCTTCTTCAGTCCTACTTTGGACCCCACCACTCAAACCATTTTATTTGTGTTTTTTCATCCTTTCACCTTTACTTTCCTAGGGCCTGATTTTTACAGAGGCCAGTTCACACTTGGCCCCATAGTCAACAATAGGGTAACATCTGGTAAGGTGCATCTGCACTTGCAGGATGCATTTACAACCTAGAAATCAACTAGCAGCCGTGCACAAAATTGTATACCACATGCAAGCCAACCTTAACCTAAATCTTTCCTGTTGCATCCAGCCCATGACCACTCACACAATTTCTGGTGTGAGGGGTTATCTGAGACGTTGTGTAAGAACTCAGGCAATCTCATGACCTCAGATGTGACTGTGCAAACACTAGTACACTTTAGTCTGTTACACACTTTTCCTGTCCAGTGGACGGAAAGCCAAATGCAAAAGCAGTCCAGATCTCAAGCCATTATAGACTGTAATCCCTTTTCATTTTTTGGGTGTGATTGTGGAAGAGGACTAAAGGGGGGCTGAACTATACTATAGTGGATGGATACTGCATGAATTTGCCTCCCTTTTTACCCAATGTGTGATTACATGCTGTTGGGTCACGGAGCTTTTATCCCATCAGAGAGCAAGGGGTGTTCCGTCAATGGAGAGGCGTGGAGATCTAAAAAAAATGTGGTAAAGGAGCCTCAGGACAGGAACAGAAAGGTGTGAGGATAACAACCCAAACTGAGTGTGATCAGAATTAGTTGTATTTAATAATACGAACTATTTCAGCAAGATGTGACTACAGCCAAGGAACCTGTGCCATGTAACCAGCGATGTGACAACTATCTTTCATATGGGATGATGATCTAGTCCTAGAGTTCTTGCCACCACACACTCTTTATCACAGTTACAAATGTGTTGTCTTTCCTCCTTTTCCAAAGCCATCCATTTTCTGTGCACTCCTTAATGGTGCCAGGTGGATGGCAACAACAGCAAGACCACATCTCCACAGTTCTAAGGCACCTCTTGGGGTCCACAGAAGGCCTGCTGCCACCCTATCTCCATTTTTTGCAGCAGCAGACACAATGCAGCGTGATCCCAGTTGAGGGGCCTTCCTTTGCAGAGTCTCACCTTGCCCAGAGAAGGCATCATTCTGTGGCACCTCCTTGATCCAAGATGGAGAGGAGGTGCATGCCTTTTTTCTCATAGCACCTGCTACCTCCAGGTGGAGACATGGCTTAACCCCCCCTGCCACTGTTGTCCCTTCACATGGCAGCAGCCGGGACAGAAGAGAGCAGCAGGCACCATCAGGATCATTTTTCTGTAGTGTGGGTAGGACATCCCAAGAGTGTTTTGCAGCTCTTGAAGGCAGCTTGTAAGCCCAAAGGTGGCATAAATGTGTGAATGCTGCTCCCCTTAAGCCCTCACTATGTACACCCCCCCCCCAGCATGGATGCAGCCTCATCTGTCACACCTATGCAGGCACATTTGCTACTGTAATAATAAATACATTTGATAGTTTAATAATAAATATTTTGTCTTATTCTTGGCTCTTAGGAAGGGGACAGACAGAAAATATGTTGCACAAAAGACTGTGCTGCTTAGCCCTTGTCCCTTATAACCATATTTGTGGAGCTGACAACTAGAGCATTAATTTTTCCTTTCATTTCCAGGGCAATTTCCTTCCCTTCATCATCCCACTGGTGTCAACTGTCAATGCTAACTTGTCACCATTTTATTGCTGGGGACCTTTGTTCTTAATAAATCTTTACCTGGACAAACAAGCAGAGTCATTTCCCTATCATTCTAATTTTTAACATTCTGCATGTGAACACAAGTTATCTGGAAGCGGGGAGTCATCTCAAATGTAAAGAGTCAAAAAATCACACAGAAACCTTTTGTGGATGCTAACTTAGAAATGTTAAACTGAATATGGACTTCTGGCACTTTTTCTTTAGACCTTTATGTATAACCTTTATGGGCTCAGTTAGCTGTATTTTAAATTCCAATGTAGAAGCACAAAAGATCTTACAACACAAACTTATACGTTTTACTATACTGTATCATTAAAAGCTACCCAATGGCCAAAGAAATACAAAAATTAGGCTAGACTGGTACAGATCATTTTGGGACAGTTGTAGACCTCTTCAAAAAGCAGCCTTTTTGAGTGTGAATGCTAGTGCATGCACACCAGTGGGATTGCATTATACCCGTTCCCTGGATGGGACAGCCCCAGGTCTACAGCTAATCCAGAACAGAGATTTCTTGGAACAGTTCTGGGACAAAATAGTGCTAGTCCAATGAGGACAAAATGTATGAGGCAGCCACTTGATCCAGTCTACTGACTGCATGCTGCAATAACCTAAGTTATCTTTATCTCAAAATAAAATGCACCTTGCTCTTTAACAACAGTAGCCTCTTTTCACTCCACTGTTGTCTTGTTAACAGCAGCCAAGTTTAAAGAAAGCCAGAAACATGGAAACTGTTGTGGAGGGAAAGCTTCAGTTCTGCCTTCCTCTCACTGCTGAACAATGCTGGGACTAAGGGCCTTGAAGGGGCTTACTCTTACCTGATTTTGAAGGAAATGAAAGTGATCTGGAGTGTAAGATGTAGGAAACTACAGCAGTCACAATTTACCCTGTGCTGGGAAAACTAAAGGAAGGTCCTTTCCTTCAGCACAAAATGGTTTTTTACAAATCTAGGCAACACAAAAGATCTATCACCGTAGACTGGAAGGACTGTGTTTTCTTTTGGTGATAGATCTTTTGTGTTGCCTGTTTCTTGAAGTTGTTCTATCCTGTTTGGATTTTTGGTTTGCTATTTTTACAAATCTATACACAGCAAAAACACTCCTCACCTTTCAACATTTTTATTTTCATCAAACAGAAAGGTAAATGGGCACACATATGACCTGCCCAATACAGGAAGGAGGAAGTGAGGGAACAACTAACAGGCTGTTTTTGTTCAAAAAAAGTTTATAGATTCTACTGTATGGCTCCATTCACACCACTGTAAAGGTCATTTGATGGGATCCGGGGCTGCTTCCGCACAGGCCTCTTAACACCCATTAAGCACACATTTGGAAACCTGCATCCGCACACATGTACCTATTTAGCACACTTCCGGTGAGGCGCGTCCACACAGTAACACCCATTAAGCACACTTTGGGAAACCCACGTCCACACAGCCAGACCTGTTTAGCACACTTCTGGTGAGCCGCATCCGCACATATCTGTCTCTAATGTGTGCTTAATGGGGTTTAACGGAACATTACATTGAAGGTGGTCTTAATGGGTGTTTTGCTCTAACTCCACATTAGTGGAGGACGCATCCACACACAGACAGCAGAGAGAACACATGGGGCGGGACAGGAAGCCGCCATGTTGAGTGAGGCGGTGGCAGGAAGCCGCCATGTTGAGTGAGGCAGGAGAAGCACAGTCCAGCCACGAAGTCCCTCTCACATGGGCTTTGCATTGGGCAGGTGCCCAGCTACGGCGGCAGAGGGACAGCAAGTATGAATGTAGCGATTCCATGCACAAAAAGCTGGCTTCGGCACGAGGCGGGCACTGGATCTTAGACACGCTGCTGATTGGTCCGGGCACGGCAGGAAAGGAGCAGTGACTGATGGCTGAAGGCTCCAATCACGCGGCTCCTGGGGCAGCCGTCTTGAAATCTGTGCTACTGCGTCCGCACAGCGAAGGCAGAATCTGTTCCTCGCAATCCATCCTTCCCACGCATGTGCGGACGGAAGGGGTGTTGGTAGATCTGTATCTACTAGATATGTGTCAAGGCCGGTCCCGCCACCAAAGACTTGCCACACACTGACTGGAGTTACCACACTTATTTGTCGTATATCACGATGTGCCCAGCTAAAGGCTGGCAAGCAGAGTCAGGGCAGTCCCGGAGTCAATGGCACAGGTAAGTCAACGTGGTCCAAAGGCAGTCCAAGGGTCAAGGGCACCGGTAAACAAGCGTAGTCCAAAGGCAGTCCAAGGGTCAAGGGCACCGGTAAACAAGCGTAGTCCAAAGGCAGTCCAAGGGTCAAGGGCACCGGTAAACAAGCGTAGTCCGAAGGCAGTCCAAGGGTCAAAGGCACGTCAGGATACTGAGCAGGAAGCAAGCCGAAGCAGAACCAGCAAGAGACGCTTTGCTACCTGCAAAGAGTCCACTGACCCTGCAACTCCTTTTCAAGGAGTTGGAGGGCCTCCTTCCAGGTGTTGCCCCTGAAGCCGACGCCTGAGCCGAGCCTCTCTTCGCCTTTGCTGCAGCTGCTGTCTCCTGACAACCCTGGAGGCCTCCCCAGGGTCCTGCTGCTCTTCAGGCATCTCTGGCTCACGAGGAGCCTCTCCCAGCACAGGCTCCATCACTGGAGTCTCTACCAGAGTCTCTTCAGACTCAGGGCCAGCCCTGGCTTGGCCCTGATCCCCACCTGACTCTGACTCCTGGAAGCCGTACCAGGAGCTTTCCGAATCAGAGTCTGATTCAAACACCTCCTCAAGAGGAGGACAACCCTGCCGTGACTCTCGAGGAGGTTCCTGAGGCTCTGCTGCAGGCTCGCCCATGACACCAGCTCCCCCCCCAGAATCCTCCTCACCAGGAGGCAAGCGGGGTTGGCCTGGTGGATGCGCCGGACGAAGAAGCGAGCGGTGAAACACCGGGTGAATGCGGCGCTCCCCCGGGATGTCCAACCGGTAAGCCACGGGATTCACCTGCTGCAAGACACGATAAGGCCCCTCAAAACGTTCGTCCAGTGTCCGGACCATGCCCCCAGGCCGACGATGGCGAGTGGAAAGCCACACGTAGGACCCAACTGGCAATGGGGGACCCTCCTGCCGGTGCCGGTCAGCCTGCAGCTTTTGACTCTGCTTAGCCTCTTCCAACATACCTGGCAGGGTCTGATGCACGGCCTGCAATTCCTGCACCAGTTCTGAGGCATCAGAGAATGATGGAGAGGTCAGAGGTGCTAATGAGAATCGTGGGTGGAATGCGTACGTAGCCTCGAATGGCGTGAACCCCGTGGATGAGTGCACTGCATTGTTGTACGCGAACTCAGCAGTTGGCAAATATGCGGCCCACGAACCCGGTTGCCTGCTGCAAAAGCAGCGCAGATACTGCTCAAGCACCGCGTTGACGCGCTCCGTCTGACCATCAGTTTGCGGATGGAGGGCGGTGGAAGTGTTGAGGGTGGTGTCCAGCAAGGCATGGACCTCCTTCCAGAATTGTGAGGTGAACTGCGGACCCCGATCCGATACCAGCACATCTGCCAACCCATGCAACCGGAAAACGTGCTGCAGATACAGCTGGGCCAATTGTGGTGCTGAAGGCGCTCGGCGACATGGGCAGAAGTGGGCCAGCTTCGTGAATAAGTCTACAAAGACCAGGATGCAGGTGTATCCCTGGGATTTGGGGAGGTTGGCAATCAAGTCCATGGACACCCATTGCCAAGGCCGCTCAGGAACCGGTAGTGGATTCAGGAGGCCGGCTGGACGCTCCGCTACCACCTTTGCCCGCCGGCACACTTGGCATGAATCCAGGTAGTGGGCTACATCTGCTTTCACCCGTGGCCACCAGAAATCCCTGGTGACCAGATGCAGTGTCTTATGACGGCCAAAATGTCCCGCTGCTCTCGCATCATGACACTCCCGGAGCACCGTCAGTCGGCAGGGTCCCTTGGGGACATACACTTGATTGCCGTGGAACAGCAGACCATCGCGGACGTTGAACCACGCGTTCCGGTCCAATCCTGCTTCGCTCCGCCCGATCTGCTCCTGAGCCCACCAATCCTCTCGTTGTTGCCTCCGCAGTTCCTCCCGCCATGGGACTGTAGGTGCCGCCAGCGCCAGTGCAGATGGAGGCAAGACTGTGGTGAGCTCCGGAGGCTTGGCCGTTGATCGCAACTCCGGTTTTCTAGAGAGCGCATCTGCCCGGGAGTTTCGTGCGCCTGAGATGTATTGGACCCGGAAGTCGAAACGAGCAAAGAACAGGGACCAGCGTATTTGTCGCTGGTTCAAGTGGCGCGCAGTCCGCAAGTGTACCAGATTGCGGTGATCTGTCAGTACCACCACCTGATGCCGGGCCCCCTCCAGCCAGTGCCTCCACGCCTCGAACGCCGCCTTGATGGCCAGCAACTCCCGCTCCCAGATCGTGTAGTTCTGTTCCGCAGGGTTGAGCTGGCGAGAGTAATAGGCGCAGGGCAGTAGAGGCGCGGACGGAGATCGTTGTTGCAGTAAAACCGCCCCAATGGCATAACTGGAGGCGTCGGCCTCTACCACGAACGGCAACGTAGGGTCCGGGTGTTGGAGCACAGGTGCCACCATGAAACAGTCCTTCAGCGACTGGAACGCCTGTTGAGCCTCCGAGGACCATTGGAACGGGGTTTTGGGCCTCAAAAGCCGGGTCAGAGGAACCGCCAACTTAGCGTAGTCATTAATGAAGTCCCGGTAGTAGTTGGCGAACCCCAAGAAACGCTGGACATCCTTACGGGATCGCGGGGCTTGCCAGGATTGGATTGCCTCAACCTTCTTGGGGTCCATCAGGACAGCTTTCCCAGAGACCACATGCCCCAGGAACGCGACCTGTTCCTTATGGAACTCGCACTTAGAGGCTTTGGCGAACAAACCATTCTGCCTCAAACGCTGAAGCACAGTTCTCACGTGTTCCCGATGCTCTTCCATGGACCTTGAGAAAATTAGGATGTCATCCAAGTAAACCACCACGAATTTGTCCAGTAGGTCTTGGAACACCCAGTTAATGTAGCGTTGAAAAACGGCGGGAGCGTTACAGAGACCGAAAGGCATGACCCGGAACTCGAATAGGCCATATTGCGTGTTAATGGCCGTCTTCCACTCATCCCCTGGTTTAATCCGGATGAGATTATAGGCCCCACGGAGATCCAACTTGGAGAGCACGCGTGAACCTTGCACCCGTGATAGTAGTTCCGGGATCAAAGGCAGCGGATAGCGATCCCTGACGGTGATCTCGTTCAGGGCTCGGTAGTCACAAACCAGGCGCAGTTCACCGGTCTTCTTGGCTACGAAAAACACCGGAGCAGCGATAGGGGACGTGGACGGGCGTAGAAATCCCTTGGCAAGGTTCTCGTCAAGGAACTTTCGCAACGCCACCCGCTCAGGTTCCGTGAGTGAATAGAGCCGTCCGGAGGGTAGAGCAGCCTCTGCTTTTAACTGGATACCGCAGTCGAAAGGGCGATGTGGTGGCAATCGGTCCGCCTTGCTTGCTGAGAACACGTCCCCAAACGCCGCATATTCCACAGGAATCCCAGCCTCCTCAGAGACAGAACAGGTGGCCACAGGTGCGGCACGCCAGGACAAACTCTGCTTGTCCCAGTCAATCCGTGGGTTAGCCCGCACCAACCAATCCATTCCTAGGACCAAGGTAAACCGTGGCATCCTGGCAATGTCCAGCTGGATCTGCTCCCGGTACCCGAACAGGGTTAGTACCAGAGTCTTTGTTTGGTGGGTGATGAGCCCCGACTTGAGCAAGCGCCCATCAATGGCCTCCACAGCGACCGGCTGACTTCGGGACTGCAATGGAACATCATGAACCCTAGCGAACTCCTGGTCCATGTATGAGCAGGTTGATCCGGAGTCGATTAGGGCTCGGGTCTCCAAGGTCCTCCCATTCAGCAGTTGCAACTGTACGGGGAGGAATAACAGGTGTTGTGCCCGGTGGTCTTGGCAGGCTTGAGTACCAGGGATTGCCGCCGAGTCAGGGGCCTGCACCTGACTCAGCGACTGGAGTTTCCCGCCTCCGGCTGACCACGACGCTTGGCGGGGCATGCAGAGGCGAAATGTCCCGCCTCCCCACAATACAGGCACAAGTTACCGGCCCGACGACGCGCCTTTTCCTCTGGCGTGAGTTTGGGCCGAGTACTGCCCAATTGCATAGGTTCCTCAAGCGGGAGTTCCACCACGCTGGGCCGTGGGCCACCACCGACTGCCACTCTGGGACCCCTGCGGCCCGCAGCGGCTCGACTCTGCCGACGTTCCTCCAACCTCTCCTGGATACGAGAGGCTGCCTCGATCATAGCATCCAGAGTAGCAGGGCGCGGGGCTAACGCTAATTGGTCTAGAAGTTCTTCCGAGAGGCCAGCTCGGAATTGATCACGGAGGGCCCCATCGTTCCAGTCCAAGTCCTGGGCCAAGAGCCTAAAAGTTGTGATATAGTCCTGAAGAGGGCCTTGCCCTTGCCGAAGCCTCCGGATGCGGGCATCTGCATGCTCCCCACGTAGCACACAACCAAATGACGCCTTGAGGTATTTCAAGAAGCCCTCCAGTGTTGTCAGATGCGGGGAGTTGCCCTCTTCAAGGAGCGGAGCAACCCAGCGAGCCGCCCTGTCCTTGAGGAGTCCCGCGGCAAACCCCACTCGAGCAGCCTCGTCGGGAAAGTCCCGTGCCCGTAGAGAGACGAACAGCCGAACCTGAGCCACAAAAGCCTCGACGCTCGCCTCGTCCCCAGCGAACTTCTCCGGCATAGCAGCCGGCACCTTCCGAAATGGCGCTGGATGTGCTTGCTGAAGTGCGGCCATGGCGGTGGTGAGTTGCTGCACCTGGATCAGCAGTTGCTGGTTTTGCTGCGCTAGTTGCGCAACGGTGGGGGGAGCCCCATCATCGCCAGGCTGCGGCTGCTGCATACTGACGACCGAATGGTCTTGCTCCCCTGTTTGGCAGGTAGCAATCTGTCAAGGCCGGTCCCGCCACCAAAGACTTGCCACACACTGACTGGAGTTACCACACTTATTTGTCGTATATCACGATGTGCCCAGCTAAAGGCTGGCAAGCAGAGTCAGGGCAGTCCCGGAGTCAATGGCACAGGTAAGTCAACGTGGTCCAAAGGCAGTCCAAGGGTCAAGGGCACCGGTAAACAAGCGTAGTCCAAAGGCAGTCCAAGGGTCAAGGGCACCGGTAAACAAGCGTAGTCCAAAGGCAGTCCAAGGGTCAAGGGCACCGGTAAACAAGCGTAGTCCGAAGGCAGTCCAAGGGTCAAAGGCACGTCAGGATACTGAGCAGGAAGCAAGCCGAAGCAGAACCAGCAAGAGACGCTTTGCTACCTGCAAAGAGTCCACTGACCCTGCAACTCCTTTTCAAGGAGTTGGAGGGCCTCCTTCCAGGTGTTGCCCCTGAAGCCGACGCCTGAGCCGAGCCTCTCTTCGCCTTTGCTGCAGCTGCTGTCTCCTGACAACCCTGGAGGCCTCCCCAGGGTCCTGCTGCTCTTCAGGCATCTCTGGCTCACGAGGAGCCTCTCCCAGCACAGGCTCCATCACTGGAGTCTCTACCAGAGTCTCTTCAGACTCAGGGCCAGCCCTGGCTTGGCCCTGATCCCCACCTGACTCTGACTCCTGGAAGCCGTACCAGGAGCTTTCCGAATCAGAGTCTGATTCAAACACCTCCTCAAGAGGAGGACAACCCTGCCGTGACTCTCGAGGAGGTTCCTGAGGCTCTGCTGCAGGCTCGCCCATGACAGATATGTATCTACCTTAAACCGGATTTAGTAAATCTGGATCTACCTTAAACTGGGGTTAGTAGATCCGGATCTATTCTAACCCGGATTTAGTAGATCCGCATCTATTCTAAACCGGTTTTAGTAAATCCGGGTGTAATAGATCCGGATTTAAAAAGGTAAGTGCGGAAGCACCCCTGAAGCCTACAAAATTGAGGTGCCCTACAAATGTCACTCTGAGGATGCATCTTACACCATCATGTAAACTGATGGCAATGAAGGAAACAAATTATGCAGGGCAATGCCCACCCATTCTGATTAAACCATTGAACTGAAAATGGTTGGCATCTGAGACTCTTTCCATGTTGCTAAGGTTGGAAACCACTGCTGTAAGGTTTTTGGAGGCTGGGAGGTGATCCCATGTTGTCAGTGCACTTCGTGCCTCCTGGAGCTTCTCTCTCTCCCCCCCCCCCACACACCCTTTACAGTCCTGCAGGAACTCCAGCCAGCCACTGTCCTGTCCCCAAAGGCAGCGGTGGTGAAAGCGTCTCCTTTCTCTCCAGAGAGTGGAGCAGCAGAGAGAGAAAAAGGGAGGCGGCGCGCAAAAACAACCAGCTTGCTTGCCTCCTCTCTTCCTGCCTACTAGATCTCCCTGACAGCAGGAAAGAAGAGGAGGAGAGAATTGCAGGGGCTAAAACACCATTAACAGCCTACAGGGGCTGCTTTTCCTCCTCACCAAGCCGTGCAGAAGGCGGCGTGGGATCGATGCAGGCGCGAGGGTGCGGAAGCTTTGCTATTCCACCTGACCCACTCCAGATGCCAAGTTGGAAAACAACCCCTCCTTGGGTTTCCATCTCTCGTCCTTCCTGCCATGAGTCAAGCCCCCTCAGTTGTGGATTTCACTGGAGCTAAAATCCAGACTGGACTGGAAAAGTCCTCAGTAATGAGGGGGTTATTTTCTCTGGATCTCTGCAGGGGTTTCTGCAGAACATCCGGAGAAAAGGAACTGCCATGGGGATGACCCTTCCTGGATTTGGACAACTTGGAAATTTAACGGGATCACTCGATCCCGAGTCCGAATCCATCCGAATCCAGCTTGGGTGAAGTGAAAGCAGGAGCTTTTCTCGGAGCACACGGCGTGAGATAGGAGCAGGAACCTTTTCTTAGAGCACACGGCAAGAGATAGCAGCAGGAACCTTTTCTAGAGCACACGGCGAGAGATAGAAGCAGGAACCTTTTCTAGAGCACACGGCGAGAGATAGAAGCAGGAACCTTTTCTTAGAGCACACGGCGTGAGGTAGAAGCTTTCTCAGACCAATCAGAGCAGCGGACCAATAGGAATTAGCCACACCCTCAGGGAGGAGGAGTTACTCTGCTCAGCAGGGGTTAAATAGAAACGGCCCGCGCGCCTAACGGCGCGCGAAATTTAAAAAAAAATAAAAATTCATTCATACCTTAGCATCACATCTTTAAAATCCTTACCCTAAAAGCAATATGGAAAGCGAGAACACCTGTATTGTCACATGCAATGTATGCGGCATGTTTATGACCCTACCACAACAGATGCCACATTTTACCTGCCACAAATGCAAGCTTGTGGCTCTCCTGGAGGAAAGGGTTAAAAGTCTAGAAGAGAGAGTCAAGACACTGAAGCAGATTAGAGAAGAAGAGAACTTCCTCAACAGCATGGAGGAAACACTTCAAAATGAAGGAATAGAAGAACATCGTTCTGTAGTTGCAGAAACTGAGTTATGGAAGCATGTGACCCAAAGGAGCAGGAAGAACAGGAGACATTCGGCACCCTTGCAATTAAACAACCAGTTCCAGATACTCAGTCAGGAGAACAACACATCTGAAGAGTCGACGACAATGTCCACAAATATTACTCCAATAGGCACTGAGAAACCTCTGGAATGGAGAGGAAGAAATAGTACTGCAAAGAAAAAGAGGAGAGTAGTGGTCATGGGAGATTCACTCTTAAGAGGAACAGAGGCAACTATCTGCAGACCTGACAGAAACTCACGAGAGGTGTGCTGTCTCCCAGGGGCCCGAATCAAAGATGTAACTGATAACATATCGAGGCTATTCAGTCCTACAGACTACTACCCATTATTACTCATACATGTAGGCACAAATGATACGGCAAAAAAGCACTTTGAAAACATCTACAGAGACTTTGAAGACCTTGGCAGAAAAGTAAAGGAACTGGGAGCACAAGTAGTCTTTTCATCTATCCTTCCGGTGGATGGTCACGATAAAAGTAGAAGGGATAGGATTCTTGAGGTCAACAAGTGGCTACGTCGGTGGTGCCGGCAGCAAGGATTTGGATTTCTGAACCATGGAGAAAACTACCTATATGACGGACTCCTTGCAAGAGATGGGTTGCACCTCGGGAAGCGCCTTGCTTCGGTTATCAGGAGAGCTTTAAACTAAAACAAAAGGGGAAGGGTAACAAAAAGTCAAGCAAAAATACTCAGTCAATCAAACCAGGCGATATTCTTACTCCCAGAAATAGTACCAATGAACAAACGCATAAATTTTGTAAGGAAAACAGAGGAGGCAAGCTCGCAATAGATATCAATTACAAACTAAAATGCCTCTACACCAATGCCCAAAGCATGAGAAATAAAAAAGGGGAGCTGGAGATCCTGACCCAGATAGATAAATATGATGTCATAGGTATTACGGAAACCTGGTGGGATAACACACATGAATGGAACACAAACATTGAAGGCTACAACTTGTTTCTGCGAAACAGACTTAAAAAAAGAGGAGGGGGTGTTGCGCTGTATGTTAAAAAAGAAATTGTCTCCTCAGAGGTTCAAGTTTCAGAGAGTGGAAGCTCAGTAGAATCGGTATGGGTAAGAATTCAAGGAGAGAGCAACAGAAAGGATACCATTGTAGGAGTCTATTACAGGCCCCCTGGACAAACAGAAGATATGGATGACCTCTTCCTAGACCAGATGGCTAAACTTTCACGAAAGCATGACATAGTGATTATGGGAGACTTTAACTACCCAGACATTTGTTGGGAATCTCGCTCAGGAAAAAGTCACAAGTCTAATAAGTTCTTATCCTCTCTCGCTGACAATTTCATGTACCAAAAGGTGGTGGAGGAAACAAGAGGATTGGCTATCCTTGATCTAATTCTTACCAACAGAGAGGAAATGGTTGAGGATATCAGAGTTTCTGGGGCATTGGGAGGCAGCAATCATGTTATCCTTGAATTCTGGATAATAAGGGAAGGAAAGCATGAGAGGACTCAGACTTCAAAGTTGGACTTCAGACGGGCAGATTTTGATGGACTCCGGAGGAGGTTAGGAGGGATCAAATGGTTAAATGTACTAAAGGATAGAAATGTCCAAGAAGGATGGGATATTTTGAGAAATGCAATATTAGAAGCGCAATCATTAACAATTCCTCAAAGAAGGAAGAATGGAAAACATCTAAAGAGACCAGGGTGGATAAACCTAGAACTTAAAAACTTGATAAAAAAGAAAAAAGAAATGTTTAAGAAATGGAAGGAGGATTACATATCTAAGGAGGAATATAATGAAATCAGTACAATCTGCAGGGCAAGTATCAGAAAAGCTAAAGCTAAAAATGAATTGAGGCTTGCAAGAGAGACTAAAAACAATAAAAAAGGGTTTGGGGGATATGTCAACAGCAAAAGAAAAGTCAAAGAGGTTTTGGGAAGTCTGCAGGGAGAGAATGGAGAAGTGATCGAAAGTGATCTTGAGAAGGCAGAGATTCTGAACTCCTATTTTGCATCTGTTTTTTCCAAGAGGGATAATGTGCATGCAACAGTCCTTCACTGTACTGATGAAGGACTAGGAGAATCAAGACACAAAATCAACACTGAGAGAGTAAGGGAACGCTTAGCTAACTTAAACGAATTTAAGTCCCCAGGTCCAGATGGATTACATCCTAGGGTACTGAAGGAATTAGCAGAGGTAATTGCTGAACCACTTGCGGTAGTCTTTGAGAAGTCATGGAGAACAGGAGAAGTCCCAGACGATTGGAGAAGGGCAAACGTTGTTCCTATCTTCAAAAAAGGGAAGAAGGTAGACCCAGGGAACTACAGGCCTGTTAGCCTGACTTCAATACCAGGAAAGATTCTCGAACAAATTATTAAACAACACATATGTCAGCATTTGGATAGGAATTCAATAATTAACAGTAGTCAACATGGGTTTGTATCAAACAAGTCGTGTCAGACCAACTTGATTTCATTTTATGACAAAATCACTGAATGGGTTGATCAAGGAAATGCAGTAGACATAGTATTTCTTGATTTCAGCAAAGCATTTGACAAAGTATCTCATGCGATCCTCATTGAAAAATTGATCAAATATGGGTTTGACAAGGCAACTATAAGGTGGATTCAAAACTGGCTTAGTAATCGTACTCAAAGAGTGGCTTTAAATGGCTGCACATCCAAATGGAGGGAAGTGTCAAGTGGAGTACCACACGGTTCTGTCCTGGGCCCAGTTATGTTTAATGTTTTTATAAACGATCTGGACGAGGGAGTTGAAGGGAAACTGATCAAATTTGCTGATGACACAAAGCTAGGGGGGATTGCAAACACCAGAGAAGAGAGAGAGAGAGGATTCAAAAAGATTTAGAGAAACTCGAACAATGGGCTGCAACTAATAAAATGGTATTTAACAAAGAAAAATGCAAGGTTCTGCACCTGGGCAAGAAAAATGAAAAAAGCACATATACAATGGGAGGAATTCGGCTGAGCAGCAGCACATGTGAAAAAGACTTGGGTGTCCTGGTAGATCATCAACTGAACATGAGTCAACAGTGCGAGGCAGCTGCAAAAAAGGCAAACGCAATCCTGGGGTGTATTAGGAGAAGCATAGAGTCCAGATCACGTGAAGTTATTATCCCCCTCTACTCTACCTTGGTCAGACCTCATCTGGAGTACTGTGTCCAGTTCTGGTCACCCCAGTTTAAAAGAGACACTGACAAGCTGGAGCAGGTTCAAAGGAGAGCTACCAAGATGGTGAACGGTCTGCAAACCATGTCCTATGAGGAACGGCTTAAGGAACTAGGAATGTTTAGTCTATCAAAAAGAAGACTGAGAGGAGACATGATAGCTGTCTACAAATACCTCAAGGGTTGTCACAGGGCAGAGGGATCAGCCCTGTTCTCACTCTCTCAAGGAAGGACTAGAAACAATGGGGTGAAACTGCAGGGGAAAAGATTTAGTTTAGATGTTAGGAAAAAATTTCTAACAGTAAGAGTGATCAACCAGTGGAACAGGCTGCCACGGGAGGTGGTTGGTTCCCCTTCGATGGAGGTCTTCAAGCAGAGACTGGACGGCCATCTCTCTGAGATGGTTTAGGAGATCCTGCCTTGAGCAGGGGGTT
This sequence comes from Aspidoscelis tigris stejnegeri, assembly GCA_023333525.1. NCBI lineage: Eukaryota > Metazoa > Chordata > Lepidosauria > Squamata > Teiidae > Aspidoscelis > Aspidoscelis tigris. Next base: position 103,715,985 of record JALMGA010000001.1, read on the forward strand.
GTACTCGATGACCCAGGAGGTCCCCTCCAACTCTACCATTCTATGATTCTATGATTCTATGAATCCAGTCCAGACTTTAGTTTCTTTGGGAACAGACCCTTAGAATGTTTAATATGACTCAGTTTTCTTTGGGAAATCTAGCTTTTCCAAATGTATAACTGGTATTTCCTCTGATTGGATAATTTCTCAGCTTGTGTTGATGTGGTAATAACTTCAGATTTTGAGTTCTTTTGTGTTTCTTTGGGTCTCTTTCTTATTAAATTCAGATCAATAGCTTAAGAACACAAAATGCCTAATAAATGTCATTTCACTATATGAAGTAGGCAACGCAATAATCCCCTGGTTGCGCAGTATGCAACCAAATGACAAGAACGCCAGGTTCTTCTTCAGATTGATTGCTTTTCTCCCCACCCACCCACCCACCCCAAAAACCCAGGGTGATTTACAATTAATAATACAAAACAAAATTTCCTGAAAACTCAAATGCAAAATCTCACCGACCACACAGCAACAAGAAATGATTTTGCTTGAATAATTGGGACATTTGTATCTGTACGGGTACATAAGCATCTCATATGTACCCATACAGATCCGTACAGGAGATGCGTATGTACCCTTACAGATACGAATCTCTGAATTATTGGTACGAATACATATGAATGTTTTTGTATCGAATCAAATGTCTAGTTATTTGTTTTTTTGTTATTCAGATGCATTCGGATTTTTGAATATCCAATTCATTACGAATTGAATTCAAAAACTGCATTCGTGTACACCCCTACTCTAAACTCATCAAGGTTCCTACACACAACCATCTGTGTGTAACTGAAGGATTTCAGAGCGGCACTCATGTTATACTTAATTGATGCTGTATTTATTCAGTGTATTGAAGAGTTTCTTGCTGTGTTCTTTCAAAATTCATTGGCATGACGGATGCCAACAAGAATTCAGCCAACAAAGAGAGAAAGATAAAGGAGGAATTTTAATACTTGCGTATTTTAATGCAAGTCTTGGATGATGCTTGAAAATCTCCCCATGTACATCCACCTTCTCCTTTGCTAGTTTTAACTGTCCTAGGAAAAAAGGCTTGGGATTGATACCAAGTCAGAGGTGGCAATCAAGAACTGGCAAATGCAGTGCCAGGGTCAACCATAGGGAACAGAACTGGGGCTGAACTGAAACATGGATGGATGGATGGGAGGCAGAGGCATTTCACACCAGAAGGAAGGCATAAGTGCCAGAGGGCTAGAGGCAAGAAACTGAGGCATTGGATACCAGTGAGAAGGCAGAGGGACTGGGTGGTTGAAACAGTAAAACAAGGCTTGGGAGTTTGGTAACAGTAAAGCAGAAACCTCATCAAAAGTAGAGTCTCCTCAAGATACAGTTCTTTCTAGGGTTAGAGGTATAGTCCAAGCTTGTGCCGGAAATCAAGAAGTTGGGTGGACAGAGCCAAAAGTAACAATGTAACAGTGATAAGGGCCAAGGTGCAGTCGATTCAGAAGTTATGGCAGGAAATCCAAACACAATTAACTCATCACTAAGGAAGATGTAAATGGGCAGCCAGTTAATGCATTCCTCAAGGCCATAGGAGTTACTATCTAACAGATGTGTTTTGTGTTTGTTTGATTTTTGCTATATACTATATCTTATTTTGTTTTTTGTTACTTTTTTCAGTTCGTACTTAATACAGTTCTAAAAAAAAAAATTTAAATAGATTCCAAGTGTGGGGTGTGGGGTGGTCTGCCCTGTCCTGAGACATCACAAGTGAGAATCTACTCAAAGATAGGAAAGTGACACTCTCTGATACTGACCTGTGGATTTTTGAGTCACGAATGACAAAACTATGCAATTTTTGCAGTCACAGATATACAAAACCAATTAAAATGATGAATAACAGGGGGTAGCTGTAGAATATGGTCTTAGGCACACACATTTGAATATCAGTTCTATAGTGCAGAGATGCCAGAAGCTGAACTTGGAGTCTTACACAAGTAAAGTGGATTCTTTATCACTACGAAAGTTTTTCCACTCCTGTTTGTATTTAGCTAGTGGTTCTCATCTAGCTGTCCAATGGACCCAAAACTGTTTATTTTTGGGTGCATCCATACTTGCAAATATTGTTCATTCTGATACGCAGTCAGGACATGAACATCACACCTGACGCCCGATACTTCATATTGACGGCATAGTATGGGGTGAGTGCACAACCAAGTGACAAATGTGCTTTAATCTTAACAAGTGCAAAGTAATGCACATCGGGGCCAAAAATCCAAATTATGTCTTTAAACTGATGGGGTCTGAGCTTTCTGCAATGCACCAGGAAAGGGATCTCAGGGCTTTGGTGGACAGTTCAATGAAGGTGTCAACCCAGCGTGCGGCAGCAGTGAAAAAAGCTAACTCAATGCTGGGAATAATTAGGAAGGGAACAAGTGTTATTTTGCCTCTTTATAAATCTATGGTGAGGCCACTTTTGGAGTATTGTGTACAATTCTGGTCATCATATCTCAAAAAGAAAATTGTGGAACTGGAAAAGGTGCAGAGAAGGGCAACCAGAATGATTAAGGGTCTGGAACACCTCCCTTACCAAACCAAGCTGCAGCGTCTAGGCCTCTTCAGTCCGGCAAGACGGTGTTTAAGAGGGGACCTGACTGAAGTATATAAAATTATGCATGGTATAGAAAAGGTGGATAGATTATCTTTTCTCTATCACACAACACTAGAACCAGGGGGCACTCTATGAAGCTGATGGGTAGGAGAGTCGGATCCGACAAGGGGAAGTATTTCTTCACCCAAAGGGTCATCGGTTTATGGAATTTGGTGGTGACAGCTACCAGTCTAGATGGCTTTAAGATAGGGTTAGACAAATTTATGGATGACAGATGTATCAATGGCTACTAGAATGAATGTCTAGGTACATCTTTCAGGCTGGGGGGGGGAGCAGGACGCTTCTAAGGCCGTTTGCTGGGATTCAAGAGCAGGAATAGGTTTGTCCTTGTCTCTGCTTGAGATGCCCATGAGCCTTTGGTGGGCCACTGTGCACAAAGGGACGCTGGACTAGATGGGCTGTGGCCTGATCCAGCAGGGCTTCTCTTATGTTCTTATATGCCTCCGCTACTTTGAATTACCTACAGTGGGATGATGAGCACTCTTTCCACAGTATCAGGTAAATCTGAAGTTTCCTGCCAGTCTGGATAGGATGGCAAGAACAGCAAAGATCTGAGCCTGCAGCTCAGCTCCTATTGGCTGCCTCACCAAGTGTGCCACAGAAGTCTCACAGCTGTGGAGGAGAAAGCTGTGGACCTGCACTTTGGGTGGGGACAACAAGTCATCGCTTCACAGCCAGGTATGCTGTGATTTTTGTACTAACTGCATATTTTTTCCCACTAGTCTGGAAGGGACCTTACTTTGGTGTTTCAAGGCTGTTCTTCTGCTATATCTCTATGGTTAAATCTCATAAGCATTTGATTCATCGTACCAAATCATGGTGCTAGCAAATGTGGTTTTTGAAGAAAATGGGCTGGCTCTAACATAGTTTCAAATGTTCTTGTTACAGTTGTTTTCTAAGGAAGTTACATGCTTGGCATTTCTGAGATTTAATTATTCTATCCAGTAAAGAGAGATGTCTATTGCCAAATATGGCTCTCAGTCTTGCTGTGTTAACTTTTATGCTCAGCACTCCTTGGTTAGTAAAACAGCCAGTCTGTTCTTTTAAGCAAACTTCAGACAGAACATGGTAGATTGACAGTTTTTCATGCTATCCCAGAAAGTCATGATATGAATGTGATGCATTCATTAGGACACTTGCTATCACAGAGGAGCAGCTGTTGACCTCACAAGATGAAAGCAAGGATGATGTAAACAATCCACTTGCTCTTCAGGGAATACTAAGAAGGAAGAGTACACTGAATATAATTCATCATGCATGGTATTGAATTTCCCAGTCCAGGCTGAAAATGTTTGTATCGGTAGGAATAAGAATTCAGTCAGAGAAAATCACTCCCACTCTGCCCACCAGATAAAGGGCCTTTTCACACTTGGCAAAAAGGGACACTCTGAATATGCTCCCAGATGGAGTATACACATTGCATGGAGACGTTTCTATACTAGGGGTGCACTCCCATACAAGTTTAAATCCGAATCAAATCTGTTTTTGGGATGGGAGGATCCCTTTTTAAAAAATTATTCCTGGACTTTGAGGACTGTCTTGCTAAAATCCGCAGAAAAAAAGTCCTCACAAAAATTGTTCTCAGTTCCCTTTTAGAGCCCAGCCTGCTTTTTTTGTTTGCCTTTGGGAACACTCTGGGACTATTTGGGGTGGAGATCTATCCTTTTGGCCGATGTCTGCCAGATGTGGGTGGGATTTCACAGCTGCGGAGGTCTCTCCCTCCCTCCCCTTTCCATGCCTGCTCAGAACACACTGCAGTTAGGAGAGATATGGTAGCAGGAAAACATTTTTAAAACACTAGCCTCAAGCGATACATTGTTGCAAGGCTGGCACAGTAGGGGAAAGTCAAGCCATGAGCCTGAGCCTCCATTTTACAGAGGGAAACAGAGGGAAACTGAAAGGTAATATCCTATCTCTCCCCTCCCCCCATTTGAGCTGTCAGCCTCCATTTTGAAAGGGAATTTGTGCTGTTGGTTCTCCTGTTTAAGCACAAACAGACAGGGAGAGAGTTTCTGATTTGAAAAGGAGAGTGTGAAAGGGGTCATTGCTTTGTTCTTCCACTCAGCTGATTCTGCAGGGCAGGGTTTACAGGGGTTGTACGGGTGGGGGGGGAGAGATTAAAAGGTCCTGTTTCTCCATGCTTTTTTTTGTGGGTTTTTTTGTTTGTTTTTTTGGCGGTTTGAGTGGGAACACCAGTATTCACCTTCAACCCATGTTATTCTCAAGGAAATGGGACATGGGAACTCCCAGGATGTGCACTCGGTCCTTTAACCCAGATTTTAAAAGTCCAACCTAGACTTTTCATGTTAATTGCCTCCATAATACCATCTAACCATCTCATCCTCTGACGTCCTCTTCTCCTTTTGCCAATCTCTAGGGAGGTATTTATTCAAACTTGATGTAAAAAGATTTGGTATGCCATGGGGAAGGGAGAGGTTTGTTTATAAGCTAGAAGTAACTACTGGAATAGTAAGACCACTACATCCACACTGGGGAAGAGCATTTTAATGTTTCTTCCACATATTTTTTCCAATTAAAATTGTTCTCTTGTCCTGAAATTGCTATTTGAGCCACGGGGGAAAATATGCAAGTAAACAAGTCATTCAGAAATAATGGGAAGATCAATCCCTTTCTGCTTCACTTACCATTTCATTGTCTACAAATATTTAGCCCTAGAATCACAATCATACAGTAGAAAAGAAACATTCAGGCTATCAAGAGCAGCTACTACTACACGCAGGAATCCAAACTGAAGCATCTTCAATGGATGGCTTTCCAGCCTTCACAAGAACAAGGCTAGCAGAACTCTGGATAATCAATTCCAATGTCAAACTGCCAAAGTTGACTAGCACTCCAATCTTGGTTAATCATGCTTCTTTTCCATCTAGTGGACTGGAAGGGAAGTGCAAAGACACCGCTGGACTGTTTGCCTTGCCATAGCAACAGCTGCAGTGACTGGTGATGGTGCATAGCTACAGCCATACTATCCTGGGTGCATACAGCATCTGACTGTGAATGCTGCATCTGGGGCTATACTGAGACTGCCCTAGGTACTCTCAGTTATGCTATGAAGTATTAAAAACTGTTGCACAGCTAGTGGCAATCCTTCAAGATCGACTTTTTAAAAAGTACTGATTGTTATGTGTGATCTTTTTTATATGACTTATTTTTTCCTGGTTAGTGAGTTAATGACTGCATAATAGTTCTGGTAAATATAATAATGTGAATAGCACAGCAGCAAGAAAGATAAAAGGTGGAATAATTGAAATTGTTGCCTCAAGTGTAACACTATCTTAGAAGAGCTGCTCTGTGAGGAGGAAGGGACGATAGATTCTGTGGTTTCAGTCAGAAATCCTGTCTTAGCTAAAGCTCTGAGCTTTGCTGATTTCCCATGGATTTATGATCAAAAGCGAGATCTTTTTTAAAAAGTGGAAATGCTCAAAAGAAAAATGTACAAGGGTTAATCCTATGGGTTTATCTACATCACAGCAGCAGTGCTAGAAAAGCTATGTTCGTTGACTGACCTTCGACCTCAATTGCTTCCCGGTTTAGAATTTGTTTTATGTTATGTTATGAAAGTTTTTATTTTTAATTTGGCCATTTGGTTTAATGCTAAACTGAAAGTTCTTTGCAGAACTTAAAATGTGAAGGACTGCAATGTGTGGATATGATCGGGGAGCGTTCCTAGAACCACCCGCTCCTAATCAGCACATTTTGACTCCAGCTTCTTAATAAGATGCACTATTTCAGCAAAGTGCGTGACGACAGCCTAAATGGGCCTTTAAGCCTCATAAAGCTGAGCTCTTCACATGATCTTGTCAGGGTTATACATCAACATGATATGCAGGATGGCAGAAATGCCATACAAAGAGGGAGAAGGGATCCTGGTTTTTAGACCCAGTGCAGCATTTTCCTTTACATAAGAAAGAAAATGAAGCCTTGGTTCCAGGTTTTCTCATAACATCTTTATAAAGAAGTTGTCATAGTAACACAAAATGCAAAACTGAATCCAGCAATTGGATCAGTTTACTTTGACATGGAATTGCCTCCCCTGAACAGAAAAATCACATTTTTGTGCTACATTTTAATTTATTTCATGTGTTTGTCTTAATTATGCATAAACAGAAAAATCTTGAGTATGTCTTCTAGTAATGTGCTTCTCTCACTAGTAATCGTGCATAAAGGTGTCACTTTAAGCATCATATGAACTTGACAAAAGTGTATAAAAGCCCTTGAGGTGAGACATATGGAGAAAAGTCTCTATTACTTTTAGTAAGAGCTAGAGCATACATTCCTACAAAGTCCCTTTTGTATATTGAACAATTATTTCAAATTAAATGAAAAATAATTTTTTTAAGGTTGTGGTCACATCTAGGGTTCAATCCAGCTTCAGTCAACCTTCAGAGTGAGAGAACACATCACCAAAATAACCAGCAATTTTCTTTCCACATTATCTATACCAAAGGTGAATTTTCTGAGTTATTCAACACTGAAAGCAAACAGCTTGTCATTTTGCTGATGTATTCTCTCACTCTGAAAGGGGGCTGAAGCTGGATTAAACCATAAGTGTGGCCATCAATGACTTCAGTGTTTTTGTGATTTTTTTAAAAAGAAGTTTGAAATTGAAGACAACGTGGAATGTCAACCTCACAGACATGTTTTATATCATCTATTGTGCAAAGTGAGACTCTGAAGTCACTATCTCATGCCCTGACCCATCTGGTGCGGCAGGCTGTCCATACCTGTGCAGAATAACTCATTCATGAGGAAGACTGCCAGTCTCTGCCTCTGTGAGCAGGCACAGCTACTCATTAATGATCCACGATGGCAAAGGAGACAGAAAGCTGCTTGACCAAACTACATTAAAGGGAATGACAATGAAAGCATCTCACCTAAAATACCTTAATGAGGAACGTGCACGAATATTTGTAACATTCATTATTTGTCCAAATTCAGATATTCGTATACAAATCAAATCTTATGATGTTCGTACATTGACATTTGTACGAAGCTTCAGAACATTTGTGAAACGGGGAGATGGGAAAGCGGCTGCACCGGTCACATCTGCAATGGATCCAGAGTAAATTCAACATGGTTTGAGAGTGGATACAAAGTAGATTTGATGCTTTCAGAGCGGATATGTTATGGGATACGTAGTGGATATGCATGTGTTTGTATCAGATATTTGTATAAATTTGTCCAAATACATTCGTATCGAATAGAATCCTACTACATTTGAAGGGGATCTATTCAAACCAATATGAACTTTCTTACATTTGATTCAATACAAACTGAATGCAAAAAATCCCCATTCGTGCACATCCCTACTCAAGGTAGATAACTGGAGCCACCACCATAGTCTCTGCAAGGTGCCCTGAATCACCAATTTCAAATCATTCCTAAGGCTGCATCCAGGCAGGGCCTAAAGCATGGAATGGTCACAGTACTATACTGGAATTACACCATGTCTGCACGGCAATGCCAATATAGGACCATGATACGAGGAAATCCCACAGTATTGCTATTCTACGGAAAAATAACCCCCAACATAGGTTTTCCCAGAATAGTGATATTGGTTTACCGGTGTGGAAACTTGGTCTTGGGAGCCATCATCTTGAAAATGGCCACTGCATACATGCAGGGGAAAAACGAGGCTGAAAATGGCTGCCACGCACTTACAGGGCTAATGATCACCCACTGCCAGTTATTTTGTACCATCAAATAGGTGAAAGTACTGATTTTCTACAAAAAGCAGGAATAACAACTGCTGGATTTGATTGACTTTATATTCAAAAGGACAGCTGAAAGAAGGAAAAACTACTGATGAGGAGCACTAAAGAGGTAATACTAAAAGAAGATTAAGAAGAACGGAGGAAGTGAACTATACTTAACAACCAAATGACATAATATATGTGAGATTCCACATTGGGAGTTAGAACTTTTAAGGTTGTGTTATAAAATAATAAAATTTAATAAAGAAAAAACCCAAATAGCTGAAAGTACATGCCACATCTTCACAGGAGCAAGCACTCAAACACGTAAGGAGCCACACTTGCCCCATGATTTTGCCCTTTCATCTGTAGGGATGGTGAGAGCCAATTGTGAGATCTAAATAAGATCCTACATTTTCTTCTCACTGTTTGGAGGCAGCCTAAATTTGGTTTCAAGATAATATACGCTTTCCTCCCACCTCAGAAAACAGTGCCACTTTGGTCCCATTCCCATTCAAGATTTAGAAAGCTTTGAAAACATTTTGAAAATCCAACGTCCCCATTCAAATTTTGATTCCCGGACTTTCTGAGGATTAAATTGCCAAAATTTGCATTTAAAAACCCCTTGGAAAAACAGTTCTTGCTCTGGTTTTGAGGATTACATTGTTTTATTTTTCCTCAATGGAAATGGCAAAGTGGAGTTTTTGAGAGGAAACATACCGTTAGGGGCAGTTTCCCTTTCCTCTTAGCCAATTATAAAGGTTGACGTTCTCTGACTCCCCCACTTTCCCACACTCTCTGTTCTAAAAAGTAGAGGAAGGGAGATCTGGGTTTCTTGGCAGGTGATTTCTCAAGCTCCAGCCTAGCAGATCTCCTCTGTCCTCCTCTCTGTCGCATGCACACTTGTCTCAAGAGGAGGGAGGAGGAACGGGAGAAGACAGAGAGAGAGAAAGCAGCCCTGGGTGGGACTGCTTCAGTATATATATCCTGCTGAAATAACTTTCTCTAGATTGTCCAGGATATCTCTCTCACACACTCTGTCACATTCACACACACACAAAAGCTGGCTAGGCATTTTACCCCTTCCTCTCCCCCGATTTAGCACTCTTCTGATAGGGCTGTGTGAGTCCCTCTGTTTGCTCTACAGCTCTGTATGTAAGTCAGTGGTCTTTCTGCTGCTGCTGCTTAAGCCAGGGTTACCTTAAAACAATTACTTTCTCTTTGCTTGTGTGTGTGTCTGGGTGTGTGAGTGAGGTGGGGGGTGGGGGTTCTGGACAATCAGCAAAGAAAGTGATTTCCCTTGTGCTGCTTTCTCCCCCCCCCCCCCCACTTCTCCTGTCCCTCCCTCTTTCAGCCAGGCATGTGTGTGCTGGCTTCCTTTGCCTCTCCCCTGTAGTCCCTCTTCCCCGGGCGAGCTCTCCTTATGTGTAAAGGGGAGATCAAGCTGAAAGGGAGGTGAGGTGAAGAATGAGCAGCTTTATACCGGGACTGAGATGTAATGAGGATTGAGTCAGAAGACAGGTTCACACTGGAAAATTTAATCTTGATTGGGTTTTTTTAGGGAATGGGAACACACAAAAAACAGACCTCAATGCTGATATTAAAAACCCTGATTTAAATCCAGATTAAATATCCCAATGGAAACTTGGCCTATATTTGCTTTAAAATAAAAAATAAATGGTGTGTTATACCCTTTAGATTGCAAGCTTGAGTGTAAGGATTGTTTATTTTCCACTTTATGCAAACTGTTCTAAGATAAAGAACATGGTAAAAATGCTTTTAGTACATGAGTAGATAGCAAACTAAACAAAAAACTGTAAAAATGGACTTGCATGTGTTATTCATGAAATGACAAATACTAGTAAATCTCTAGGATTGTATTACATCTACTGATCCATTTGTAAATACATTTGTATATAAAAACGGCTGATTTTAAGAATATGGAACATGTTGCTAAGCTTTCACTTCTACACCTCACACTGGAAAGAGCCTTATGCAACTTTTTTTAAGGAACCCCATGAAAAAGAGGAATAAGAGGAATCAATATGATATGATTCACCTAGAATTACACCTAGCATGGAAGAGGACAATAAGGAATCAGTTTTCCTCTAGCCTGCAAAATTCTAGATCCCATTTGTTATCCAACGAGGCTGGATCCGGAAAGCTTTAGTGCTAACAAAATGATATACTTTTCATCTACAGTGCCTGACAAAAGTTCTGTCGCTTATCCATGTTGTTGAAACAAAAGCCTATAACCTGACTTAAAATTCATCCATTGGTTTTAAAAATGACTCATATGAAAGCTGAAACCCTCCCAAATGAGGTTTTTAAAAAGAAAATAAATTTGCTTCACTGCTGAAATATTGATCATTTAATGAACACAGAAAGGTCAGATTTTGGCTAGACAAAAGTTTTGTCGTCTTGTCATATAATGCACCTAATCCTAGTTTACAGCCTCACCTGTGCTCACTAATTGATCAGATAATTAGTGGGTGTGTATAAAAAGAACTCCAGCACTCCAGACCTTCACTTGAACTGCAACTTGACCTCTGACAACATGCCAAAAATTCACCCTGCAACCAAAGCCTTGATTATCAGGAGACTGAAGACCAGATCCTCTGCAGAGGTGGCTGGCACCTTTAATGTGTCTCAGTGTCAAGTACAAAGAATTACAAAAAGATTTGAAGAGACTGGAGATGTTTTTGACAAGCCCAGGTCTGGCAGACCCCGCAAGATGACTGCTCAGGAGGAACGTTTGTTGGTTCGAAAATCAAAAGCCAGCCCTTCTTCCACTGCAGCAGAGCTCCAACAGGCCTGGTCACTCAAGTCCCTGTGTCAACTAGAACAGTTTGTAGGATTCTGTCTCGAAATGGCCTCCATGGTCGAATCAGTGCCCAGAAGCCAGCACTAGACAAAAGGCAATTAAAAAACCGTGTGGTATTTGCCAAGGCCCACAGCCTACTAAACGGATGGACGCTGGAAAAGTGGCAGAAGGTGGATTTCTCAGATGAATCTTCAGTTGAATTACACCACAGCTGCCGCAAATACTGCAGGAGACCTACTGGAGCCCGTATGGATCCAAGATATACCCAGAAAACAGTTAAGTTTGGTGGTGGAAAGATCATGGTCTGGGGTTACATTCAGTATAGGGGTGTGCGAAACATTTGCAAGGTGGAAGGCAATATCAATAGCCTAAAATATCAAGACGTATTAGCTACCTCTTACATTCCCAATCATAAAAGGGGTCAAATTTTGCAGCAGGATGGCGCTCCATCTCATACATCCATCTCTACATCAAAGTTTCTCAAGGCAAAGAAGATCAAGGTGCTCCAGGACTGGCCAGCCCAGTCACCAGATATGAACATCATTGAGCATGTTTGGGGTAGGAAGAAAGAGGAAGCTTGGAACACAAAACCAAAGAATCTTGATGAACTCTGGGAGGCATGTAAAACTGTATTCTTTACTATTCCTGATGACTTCATCAGTAAATTGTATGAATCATTGCCGAAATGCATGGATGCAGTCCTTCAGGCTCATGGAAGTCACACAAAATATTAAATATGGCTCTAATAGCACCACAACTTCATTCACCAATGTTATGAAACATATCTTTGTATTTGAAGTGAATTATCTGTTTGATTTTCACATTACTTTTTGTGGGCGACAAAACTTTTGTCTCGCCAAAATCTGACCTTTCTGTGTTCATTAAATGATCAATATTTCAGCAGTGAAGCAAATTTATTTTCTTTTTAAAAACCTCATTTGGGAGGGTTTCAGCTTTCATATGAGTCATTTTTAAAACCAATGGATGAATTTTAAGTCAGGTTATAGGCTTTGGTTTCAACAACATGGATAAGCGACAGAACTTTTTGTCAGGCACTGTAGATCACAGTTAACCTTGTGAAGTATTTGCAGAATACCAATGGTTTCTAGCCACAATGCCTGCATATTGTTTCCAGCATTCCTGCACATGGTGAGCCAGTTTAGTCTAGTGGTTAGGGAGCTGGACTCTTATCTGCAAATCCTGAGTTTGATCCCACCCTCCCCCACACAGCCAGCTGGGTGACCTTGGGCTAGTCACAGCTCTCTTCTGAGCTCTCAAAGCCCCACTTAACTCACAGGGGTTTTAACGTGGACTTTTTTTTTTAACCAGCACTGAGGGCTCCTTGCAGTCATCCCGACTGCACTGGGGCAGCAGGGAAGTGGCGGCGGTGTCACTCTCCACGGCGGGAGGGAGACAACGATTTTCTCCATTGTCACTTGCCATTTGCCTACCCCACCCGTTCCACCATCTGTCAGAGTCTCCCACTGTTCCCCCACTGCCCCGTTCCTCTGTCTTTCGTCATCATTGTGCTGTTTGCCTTCCCCACCGATCTCCAACAGATGAAGGAAAGGGGCGGGGGAAAGACAAGCAGCGGGAGATGACGAAAGATGAACGGGGGGGGGGGGGGGATGGCGGGAGATGAAGACAGATTGTGGAACGGCCAGAGCTTGAGGAGGTACAGGTCTGAGGAGAGGCCAGAGGTCCACAGAAATGGGGAATCCCTTCAAAAGTGTTGGGACACCAGGGGCTTGAGCCAAATTCAGGCTGAACCAAAACACCAGTCGAAATGCAGCCTGAGTGTCTGTTGTGGGGAGTAGAATAGAAAACTTTGTCAGCCACTCTGAGTCCCCTTATTCTGTACTTTCCATACTTATTTCTGGCTAGTGCTTAAAAGGGTTTGGAAGGATAGCTAATCTGAGGAACTGCAGGAATATTTAGGTTTTATGGAGAGGACAGAACTTGAGGAGGTACAGGTTTGAGAATGGAGAACAATTATCCTGTTGGCTGTTTTGTTTAATTTTGTTCTGGTTCTGCAAAATTCCTCAACTGCAACACTCACTCATATTTAAACCATAAGACAGCTGCCTGCAACAAAACTTTACTGAAAACTGAAGAGTCTCCGAAGGATGACCACATTTAAATCTGTTTACATAGTACTGGCTGGTGTTCAAGGAACCTGATTGTAGTGGAACAGGTAATAAAGAGTGGAGCCACAGTAGGAACACACCATAAGCTGAATGTTTTTTAATGTGTGCACACTTACATGAGATTAGGTTCCATGGAGCATTAAAAAGACATGTCATAAGGGAAAGAAGAGAGTAAGATGAGGTTTCAACCCCACAGGTCTAGATTGTATCATGAAGTAAGAAAGTGAGCTCAGAATTGGGGGGGGGGGAGTGTGTGCCCAATTTGCTCTTGTGGGCAAGCTAGTGCTGCTCACATGAAGTAGGTTTTTCCAGACCATCTGATCTCTACAGCTTAGGTTGCATCCACACTAGGTTGCATTAGAAAAAAATGACTGTGTGGGTATTTGTCACCCCTTTCCATCCTTGCTGTTGTGAAAATGGCTGATCATGGCAGGAGCAATTTGCCTGGTCTCATTTAGGAAGACATAGAAAATGGCTGACTTCTGGTTCCAGAGCCATTTCCTATGTGTTCTTTAATGGAACCAGGCAGGAACCTTTTTCCAGGCCTCAAAAGCCAGGCAAGGAGGAAGCCATGTGGGCATGTACTCGTCATACCTCAGTCTAAGAAGAGAGAACCAATGGATCCTGATGAAAAAGCCTTAGTTCAATTAATTATGTTACATTTCCAGGCAGGTCCACAGCCAACTCCATATATATGGAAGGGCATCACAAATTTGGGAATGAATGAGTAATATGTCACATTTTTTCTGTAATAAAGAAAATTGGGTGAAGGCTGGCCCTATCTGTCCCCCCCCCCCCTCCGAAGATGGGCCCGGTTCTAGGGCTTTTCTGCACAGGATGTCCCATGTTTGAAATAGTGGGTTTCAAACAGCGAAGCCCGCTAATTCAAAACATGGGAAGACGTGGGTGGGATGAGTGCCATCTGCACAATAGCACTGATCCACACTAGCCCACATCACAGCCTAAAAGCTCATGGGAGTTTTGCGACTCCACTTCCATGGCTCTGAGGGCTAGGAAGTCAAACTCCTAGCCTTGGAGGAATACATTTAAGCAGCACAGGTCTATCACCAATACCAACCAAGGCCTTCCTAGTCATCATCATACTCTGCCAAAAGTGGACAGAGCTATACCGGTGGGGCAGGGGGGCTTCATTGATCCACATTAAAATACAGGTCTACAAGCCCAGATATTTACTAGGGCCCTTAATCTGCATTAAGTACCCATGCAAAAAGGGGCCTAATTCTGCGTGTACTTCACCTCTATCTGTTTCTGTACAAGCGTCCATTGGATTAGCCTTGGGTGTCTAGGAATAAATAGGCTTTGTAAGCTTCAAGATCATGTAATCTTGCAATAAATTATTGAAATGAAAGCTGTAAGAGGATAATTTCAAAGCTGCATAATTTTTATGCTTTGCAAAATTTGTCCAATAATTTCAAAACTGACAAATGGCAGTTTGGTGTTGTGGTTAAGGTGCCAGACTCTTATCTGGGAATCACCAGATTTGGTTCCACAATCCTCCACATAGCCAGCTGGGCCGCAGTTCTCTTTCTGAGCTCTCACAGCCCCACCTACCTCACAGGGTGTCTGTTGTGAGGAGAAGGGCTTTGTCAGCCAATTTGAGTCCCCTTGAATGGGCATGAAAAGTGGGGTAGGAAAGCCAATTCTTTTTCTTCTTCCCCTTGCAAAACTGATTTTGCAATTGCATAATGGCTAGGCTTGGATGTCTAATTATTACAGCTCCGTTTCAGACCAGCAGTGATGATCAGAGTTTGAAAACGCAGTCAAATTTAATAGGCATTCAAAGGTGGCTGGCACATTAGGATAAAGTGGTCAGGGCTGATGATGTAGTTCCATTGGTGTTATGTTCATTGTTGACAAATTCCTAAATTGTCACTTCAGGCATTGAGAACAGAAGAGCTCCCTAGGGCATTCTATATGTATTTCCTCTGTGATCCTACAGAGACTTCTTCAGTATGGCTGCATCCTGACTGAAGGAATACTCAGAAGTGCCAGACAGATTTTACAATGCTCTGCAGTCCCTGTGAAGAAAAGCCCAATGCTGTGAAGTAAAAAAAAAAAATGCTACTCACATCAGCATCAGCTGTGGAGTTTCCTTTCCTTCCAATTTTTTCTAGGGGATGTTCCATTCTCCTTGAAGACCTCCTTGGCTGTGATCACACCTGGCTGATCTTGGTTGTTCCATTAAGAAACTGAACTGAAGCCATCCTAATGCTGTTCACAATCCCAGATAATCAGTCCTCAGATCGTCCTCAATTTGGGCTGCTATGCTCACACCTTTTATGTTATCTCCCTGAGTCTCCTTTACAACATGAGTCTTTAGTTCTCCACCCCTATTTTTTTTGAAATATTTTTTATTAAAATGGTTTTCTTTAACAACCTAAAAAACATAATAAGCCATTGACATAAAATAATGTCTCTCCAACTTCTTGTTACTTTTGGGTGACTTCCTTGTTTTTCAAACATCTTCCATTTTCTTCTTCGTCCACGCTCTGTATGCCTCTTTCTGTTTTTCAGCTGACCCCATAATCATCACAGAACCAATCTTAATTAATCACCTTTCTAAACGGTTATTAAAAAGATATCAGTCTTTCATCCTCCCAATTACTATTATATTAATATTTACTAAACTATTATCAAAACTTTTTAACAAGATAATACTTCTATAGTTACCCTTATTTCTATTAATAAACTCAAATCATCACAACATTTCTACAAGACAAAATCTAACCCCAAATTCACTAATTGCCTTAACATTTTATTACCAATATTTTCATCCTACAGTTTACTTCAGTTATACTAAAATTTTAAGTTTAATATTCCATTCTTATTCCTTCCTAGACTATAAAATTTTCTAGATTATAATCAATCATTCTTATCTGCATCTTTATTCCCTTATTTGCTCTTATTCCTCCTGGAAGGCCTGTTCTTGAGATTCTTCTATTTTCCTCAGAATTAATTATACTGTTCCCAAGTCTGGTCAATTGAGTCCCCATGCAAGAGAGTTTAATCTCAAGCCTAATCAAAAAGTCTATGACTTCCTGTCACTTTCCATCTTGCTTGTTAACACTTTGTAAGCAACTATTTCTTTTATCTGCTTTTGCTGCCATCTCATGGCCAAATTTATGTCTTTCTTTTAGTAAATGTTCAGTTTCGTATTCTTTTAGCCAACTCTATGATCTGACGTCGTTTCCTTCTTGGAATGTTTCCAGAGGTAAGATTTCTTTCTAAACCACTTTATCTTGGTTTCTTCTGCTTGTTAAGCACTTTTAAAGATAAATTTCAAATGTTTCTTCCCTCCTTTTTTCCCTTATGGTTCTGGTTTGATGCATTATTTTTTTGGCCACTTGTCAAGTTTACCGAGGCAGATCCTTTTATCTTAAGATGTTTTCCAAACTTCAATTCAGCTCCATAATTCAATAAAAGTCTTAAAAAGAGGAAAGGACAGGCTTTGGTTAGCCGTTATCATCTCTTGAGGTATGATGGATTAATTTTCTTGCCTCTGACAAGGTCTTCCTCTTGTTGTTGGGGGGATGATTGTGTAGTCCTTTAAGAAGAATCTCTTTGACTTCCTGTATCTCTGGAAGATAAATCAACTGGAGGAGATATATCTCTCCTCTGGGAAAAAAGGCTGAAGAGCCTGCTAAGCTCCACTCAAAGCACATTTAGCCTGCCATCTTCCTCACCAGAAGTCCACAGAATAAGAGCAGTTCTCCACCCCTATTGATTACATCAACACCATCTGCATTCCAATATCATAAAGTTCTGTCAATCAGGAGTGGCAATAGGGTGTATTTGGAGTTGTGTAGTGCTGAGGGGACTGCTGGGGTGAGGGGACTCCATCCTCAAACAGATGTAGCTGTGGCATAGTCATGTTCACAACCATTCCAGTAGAAAAAGGAGAGCTTATGATCTGCCCTTTTCCCTAAAGCTGCTGAAGAACTTTCACTTCTCTCCTTTCATTGCAATGAAACATTGTTTCCTTTGCAGATTGTTGAAGGAAAATAGAGGCTACAATGTCTTTAGCACTGTATCATTTCCACTCTTGCATCACACTGTCTCTCTCCCCCTCCCAACAGTGCTTTTCTGACCATTTAATTTTTAAATTCCTCTGCGTTCTTTGCAAAAAATGCATTATCAGTCTAGCACAAAATAGATTTCTATTTTTAAAAAATGATGGACAGAGTCTGCAACCTTGTGATCCAAACAAAGGGGAATGAGGGGTGCAGGATGGGCAACAGGGCCATCCTAAGAATGGTGACAGAAGTGGAAAGGGATGCAAGGAAGGGAGATCACGTGTGTGCCATCTGCAGCCAGGCATTGGGCAGAAGGGAAGGCTGAATCCACCCCTCCCAGGGTGGTTCAGCCTCTTCTAGCTTTGTTCTGTACTCACACAGGGGAAGTGAAAACGGACTGGCTCTCCAAGACAGCTTGACTTCTCTGTATAAGTGGACTCCAGAGAAGCCAGCTCAAAGAGGAACAACCTGCCCCTAAGATGATCCCAGTAAAAAAAAAAAATCTGAGTAAGATGGTGAGAAGATGGACAAGAAGCCATCTTGAACTATGAGTATGATCACAACTCTTTACTTCACAGTGAATAAGCTTCACATCTTTAATTTATATCTGGAACCACCCAATCTCTGTGATGCCTCCTGTAAAGATTGGGCACATTTTCATCTTCTTAGGGATACATTTCCTTTACCTCTTAGGACTCATCCAGATGGGGAGAATATAGAATCATTATAGTGCTGCTATTGTGACAAATCTGTGGCAACTGCACCATAGTCTTGCTCGCCCCCCCCCCCCCCAAACAAAAGTGTTAAAACTATTGCTGGGAAACCCAGTTCTGGCTGCAGGTTTTCCAATAATAGCATTTACTTACCTTCTGGATGGAACCACCATGATTGCTCCAGTGACATGCATGGAGGGATCCATGCATGCATGGAGGTGATGCCAAGCACATCCAGGCATTCTGAACACCTGGACACACATGACAGTTAAAATGTTCAAAAACAGGGCTGACTCTAGCTAGAAGGTAGAAATTGTGCAGGGAGGATTCCCTACATTATCACCTCCTAGTGGAATATTCTGCCTGCTAACTGGAAGCGTGGTTAGGGAACTTCTGGGGAAGGGCATCTGCACTTGAAGAAGGCTGTTATAGCCTCCAAGTGCCCCCTGCCTTCCTGAAAATTCCCTGATCATGCACTACCTGCAGACATGAAATCATCCTCCACATCCTCCCTGACCACTTATCTGTTGCGTCCAGACGGGGAGCATTCACACCTCAGCTAGACGAGGAGTTCAACAGGTCTGCCACGCAAGTGTGTGCTAGCAGCCCTGCTGCCCTTCTGATGCAACTACGCAGAGCATCAGCATCATCATGGCAACAGTGCTGACACATGTGCAGTCATGCAGGGTGCTGCAGCCAAAATGGCGGTGGCCTGAAGAAGACCAGCCCCGCAATCAAATCAAGGTAAGTATTCAATCGTATGGGGAGGGGGGAACAACTAAGCTCTCCAAGTGCAAATGCTTTTCAAAGTTGGTTCATCGTGCTTCTTTCCCATCCAGCAGATGGGAAGGGAAGTATAAAATCGCCCCAGGTCTTTCCTTTCTCCTATATATTACCCAATAGTTATTTAATCTTAAGAGCAATCATGTTATGGCAACTCATTGTGCAACCAATAGCAAGAGCTGCAGCTTCTTGCTGTGCACTTTTTCTTAAATACCAAATAATCTAGCTAAGATTAACACAGCAACAATTATAATAAAACTTCTGATAGGCAGTTTTAGACAGTACCATCAGAATTTTAAAAAGAATCAGGAAGCAAAGAAAATCTGTCTTATTCTGGCAATTACAGTTATTCATTTGCAAGTGTGTCCCAGAACAAGTTTGCCATTAGATTAGCAATCACAAACTAATTCAACTCAATACTACTACTAATAATAAAAACCTTCTGATTAGTTTTAGAACCTTTCTCTCAATTGCCCACACAGAAATTGAATTAATTTCAGAAAGCTACAGCATTTCGATGAAACAAAGTCACAACACATTGTGTTTAAGTGCCCCCTACTGGTGGTAAATGAAAAGTGTATTATCAGTTAAAATTAGTAGGAAAAAATCCCTATAATAAAGTACCCTATAACTGAATCCTCAGAAGTCAACTTCTCAGACACTCCAGAACAGAGGCAGCAACCAATCCATGCCACACATCTTGATGAATATATGGGCAGAAGGCTGCCATTGCTCAGTTTGGACAATGCAAACAAAAGGCTTCCAAAAGAAAGTCCACCTTGCTACCTGTGTCTAAAAGAGGACACTGAAGGACTGGCACGAACGAGGGAAGCCTGGCATCTGGCTATCACACCTGCTCCAGGAGCACAAAATTCCAGCCGCACCCAGCCCTAACACCAACACGGACAAGGGGAAGGAAGCTCGGGGGTCGGCTGTCCCACCTGCTTTATAAGTTTCTTTATTATTATATAATGTATTATTTTTGATTCCATAATGCATTATTTATTATAACATGTGATGTATTATTTGATGCTGTATTTTGAGGCTCAAAATACCCCTGAAACTGATTGGAGGTGGGAACGATGAGGATCCAAACTGTTTTGAAACCATTTTAATTGATTGGGGAGGGGAACGAGAAGGATCCAAAGCATTTTGAAACAGTTTTAAAGTGGCAATGGGAATTCAGCCTAAGTGTATTAGCTGGGATCTCTGGGCTGTGGCAATAGCCATGCATAGGCTTCCCCATCAATCAAGGTACAAAAAGGCCCACTAACAAATATTTTGCTGCATTTCTTTTTATTTTTTCACTTCTTGAAATTTACTATAGGAATATTGTCTTTAAGAATAATAATAAAAATCGTTGATTTTTAGCAAGGAGATTCCCTCTGTTGCTTATTATGTGAAAGAAAATAGCCCTGTCAAGATGAGAAGTGGGGGGGGGCAGGAGGAGGAGTTATGGAATACAAAGGTTTTAAATGATGAGCTATAGATTGCAAAAACAAATTTGATCAAATTTATTTTATGCACTATGGTAACTTTATACAACTGTGACAGGACATGTAACATGGTGGGATAGAATGACACTTATTGCCAGTTTGTAAAACTGAGACCAAAGCTAACCTGAAGATTGATAAATCTGCTTCAATTAAATGTGCATTAATTAAACTTTAACTAAATGTGTACTATTTTAATGTTATGCCCTGGTCAATTCTTACCTTGCTTGCTCAAGGTTCTTCTTCTTCTAGGCCGTGATCAGACAGCTACTCTTCAAGAACATTCAGTAGTTTCTGATCCCATCCATTCTCTTTGCTCCTTGCTTCTTCTTTCTGCGACCTTCATCTTTGCCAATCCTTACTCCTAGTTCTCAGTCTGTTTATGCAAACTCTGTCAGTACTATAGTATGGATAATAACTGGAAAGTTATACACTGGGAGACTTGGAGGCTGCATGTTCTATTTGAGGTAAAACTATCAACAAACCATGAACAATTTGGGACAGTGACTGCATAATATAATTTTTTCAACAATTATATAACAGTAACCAATAATTCCTATCAACATGGTGGTGAATATGGATAGCTCATATAATTAAAGATACACGCCTGTTTAAATTATTGGTCATAGTGACTCTCAGAATAAGGACCTGCTGACAGCATGCTAGTGTGCATTATGACAGGCCCTAGGCGTTAGCATGTGAGAAAACAGACGCCTATTCCAGGATGGAATCTGGAATAATGCCCAGTGCATAAAGAGCCAGAGTTTATGTGTGTTTTTCCACTAGCACTAAGTACCCATTAGGGACCCATTAAGGACCCATTAGGCTCAGAGCAGGAAGACCCCATTTCCACTCCAGACCCTATAAGAGCCACATTTGTTTCCACTTGTTCTAGGGAAATCCGGCTCATATGGGTCCTTCAGGACCTATAATCCAGATTTCCTATAGACTCCATTAAAGGGATCTACAATGGGGTCTTCAGGGATCAAATCCAGATTATATGGAGCCTATTTCCACCACTAGTGGGCAGTGAAGTTTATGAGGGGCACCCCCATGGAGGGGTACCCCAAAACCCAAAGCTCCGAAGCCTGTGCACAATCTCCAAAGCTGGCTCTGAAGCCAGCTCCGAAGCCAGCTCCAAAGAATAACACAGGCTTCGAAGAGGACCTCAAGCGAGAGCAATGCCATTCCTATGGACCTTTGTCAAAAGCTCTGGAGGATCTTTGGAGTTTACGGCAAATCTTTAGAGTTTATAGCAAAGTTCCAGAGAATCTTTGGAGTTTATAGCAAAGCTCCAGAGATTCTCCAGAGCCACTCTGGAGAATCTTTGAAAAATCTCCATAGTGTCTATGGAGGTTGCACCCCCTTTTCCCCAAAGCAGCAGGGGTGACAGGCGGGCCCCACGTGGGTAGATCTGGATTTGCCATATGGGTGCTCCCGCATTTCCACTGCGAGCAAGCTAGCACCCATTGCTACTGGGTGCTAGACCACCCGTGGAAGCACATTGGGTACTTTCCTTAATCCAGATCTACTAATCCAGATTTGTTGAAGGACCCACTCCTTAGATCCGGATCATCTTATATCCAGATTAAGGGAGGCCAGTGGAACACCACCACCCGCTATGTAGTCCCCAGTCTATCTAGATAAACCAATAACATAATTTTGCTTCTTGATTAAAGTATATTTTTGAGGCCTTTTAGAAAACTCAAGTCAGTAGATGGGCCTGTTCCTATCCATAGCTTTAGCTGCAGTCTGATCTTAATAGGCACTGTTATTATTTTTAACGTGTGCATTTTACATTTTGGCCTTGTTCCAACACAGGATTTAGTCAGGCTTGAACTCGGTTTGAGTTCTTCCTGTCCTGACAGTTTGCAAGGGATCTCCAGTTTCTGTAGATTAAAGGTCCCAAAACATGGGGAATCCCTATTTGGATTAAAAGGGATCTCGCTGCTGCTGATTCACGCTATTCTGATCTAGCAGTCTCATGCAAAACAAAGGGAAGATGATATTTAATCTTCTACTGCCTTTTTAACAGGAGGAAGAGGCTGTGCTATGGTGGAGGGCAAAATGGTGAACAAAAGCTCCATGATCTCTGGGAGCAGGTTTATATAGGGAGTGAGGTTTGAATTGCCTGCCCCAATGAAGTCAGGGTATGATGGTGTCCAATTGCTGACTACATGGGAGGGGGTTCTGCTGAGGGGAGGAGGTTCCTCCCATGCCAAACACTGAAGAATGGTGAGCCAATCTGCATTAGTGGGAATGCAGAAAACCAGATCTCACTGCTGATTTAAAAACCCTGATTTAAAAGTGGTATTTCTGTAAAACCCTCCCAGACCCCAACCCATCTCACCCCCTCCCTCTCCACCATACGTTCTATGCCTTTACTTTGGTAGCAAAAGTATTAGGGAGCTGTTCTACTTGTTCAGCAACACATGAACAACCATGTTACTGCATGTGCCTACGCCCTCTTGTGTTTGAAAGTATTAATTGTACATGAAGCTCATAGATTAGTTTAGATATTTTATTTGTTCATGTGAGTTTTTTGTTCCCTTAGTCATGTGACCCAGGAATCTCCTCCAGATAATGAAAATAGTAACATATAAATTGTAAAGCATATCTATCTTTAGAGTCCGGCTCCCTAACCACTAGACCAAACTGGCTAAGATAGGTATGCTTTACAATGTTACTATTTTCATTATCTGGAGGAGATTCCTGGGTCAGATGACTTATAGGGAACAAATAAGACACACATGAACAAATAAAATATCTAAACTAACCTATGAAGGGGGCGTTGGGTGGGATTTCCCTGCCCTGGCTCCTATCAGGAGAGTGGGGGTGGAGAGAAAAAGATGTTGTTTCCCCATACACAGGTTTAGCATGGTTTGCTTGGGGATAGGTGTAATCGAATTGAGCCCGTGCTTTCAGCAATGGCATCGGGATGGGTCAATTTGAATTGATCTCCGTATTTGGACTAATCTGAATCCAATCCAAACTAAATGGAGTGCATAGGGATGCGGCCAGAATAAAATATGTCTGGAATGATGTGCCTTACTCCAGATTATCCAAATAATTGAGTATAGCAACAGGGTCAATACCACGATGGTTGTTTGGAAAGTTGTCCTGCTCTCAGACAAGCAACTCCTCTGAGGAGCTGAATCTGCATGGGATCGGAGTGGGTGCCCAGTGAGAAAATGGTGTTGGAGCTCGTCTCACAGCAGTTTCCGATGGGTAGATTGATCCAAACGTCTACAGAGTAGACAGCTAAGTAGAATCCAACACCAGGGAGTAATTATCAAAGAATGAAGCTCTTGGCATTGTCAGAATTGCACTGTTACACTTAAGAACTGTAGAAGAGGGCAATCAGGTTTGTAACTACTTAAGTCAGGCTCAGGAAAGCCTTAAACTTGCCTTTTCCTCCCTGCACCCAGGCTGGGTGCACAACTGTTTTAATTCAGCTTCAGTCCACTTTCAGACAGGAAGAACACATAAGCAAACAGTCGTTTTGGCTGCGTTCACAGCTAAGTTTTAATCCACTAAGCTTCAGTCCACTTTCAGAATGAGAGAAATCAGCAAAGCCACAAGCTGATTTCTTTCAGCATTATCTTCCTCAGAAGATCCACCTTAGAGTTAGATAACGCAGAAAAAAGTGACTGTTCACTTTGCTGATGTGTTCTTCCATCCTGAAAATGGACTTAATCTGAATTAAAACTTAGGTGTGGACACAGCCCTACTTTCTCCATTATTTAACTCATAGGTGGATCTTCTGAGTTAGATAATGCTGAGAGATATCAGCGTGTTGCTTTGCTGATGAGTCCTCTTTATTCTGAAA
The DNA here is from genome assembly GCA_023333525.1 of Aspidoscelis tigris stejnegeri. Classification (NCBI taxonomy): domain Eukaryota; kingdom Metazoa; phylum Chordata; class Lepidosauria; order Squamata; family Teiidae; genus Aspidoscelis; species Aspidoscelis tigris. The sequence continues at coordinate 103,740,184 of JALMGA010000001.1, forward strand.
GGGGACTGAAGCTGGATTAAAACTTAGCTATGATCGCAGCCCCGTACTATGAAAGCAGCGGAAGAAAGCGAACTAAAACTATACAGTCATCAGGATCAAATACGAAGGCACCCCCTACCCCGGTCCAATGTGTTGCACTACGGCACACGAGGGGAGAAGGGGAGCGAGAGGAACCGGCCTGGAGTGGAGGCCAGGGGCAGAAGAGACCCCTCCCCTTTACTCCTGGCGCATCCAATAAGAGTCGAAGGGGCGTGGCCATGCCCCTCCCGGCTGCCCTCGCGGCTGCTATATAAGGCGTTGGTGAGGGGAGGGACTTTCTCTGTCTCGAGGCCTCGTGAGGTAGGTGGGTAAGGGATATTGAGGAGTTGCCATTAAAGTTGGCGTGTTCTCCGTCCGCTCTCCCTGCTCCAAGAATGATTGTCTTCTTGGGAGGGAGGAGCTGCCGTCGTTCACTATCAATGTAGGTCTGTGCTCGGCGCCTGCCGCAGCCCCGCTAGTCTCCCGTCGCCAGCGACTCCATCTTTTACCGCTGGGGGGTCGGGGGAGGAGGGCTTTGTGGAGACGGTAGGAGGGTATATGCAATGGCGTGCAGGGAATTCGTGGTGCTGCATTCTGGGATTTGTAGGCAGCTGCTGATCTGAGTAAGGCCTCGCTCGCCACGTGGAGCTTTAACGGATGCAAGACTTCAGGTGCAGGTCCGTCTTTAATCCGCATCTCCTAGGAAGCACGTTGTGCAGCGTAGTACTTTAAGGCCAGGAGATACTGGGGCCCAATTTTTATTCCGCTTCTCGCACAGTAATAATGATAGTGAAATAGTAGTAGTGATGAGATAAAGATAATGGCTGGCCTTATATGTAGACTTCCTGTAAAAAGCGCATTTGCCGCTTGAGTGACAAGAACTGGGGGACCCCAAAGGGACAAAGAAGAGAGGGGGCAGGAGTTCATTGCACTTTTAAAGAATAAAAATCACAAAGCGTATGGTTATGGTTACGATTAAGTTACAATATCCACTGTTCAGTATGGGTGAAGAGGCTAGTTGCTAACTAGTTACGTCATGTTTTTAAACTTTTTCTCATTATCTGTTCCAGGATTATGATGCTAAAAGCTATATTGTGTCCATTACACATGGTATGTGTTAAGCTACTGAATTCTGGAATAGGCATGCTGTATTGTGTGATTTTAAAGTGGTTGTGTGTGTTTTCATGGTTTCACTTTTGGAAGGTAGAAATTATATAATTTGAGTTTTGTGGGAGGTACACATTGTTTTTAAAAAATACCAGTTTGGAGAGTAATGGCTTAAAATACTACAGTCTCAACAAGTATTTTCCCTAGTATTTGTATGGTTGTAGTCTTTCTGCATGTAAACTGAAGTGAAGCTTTAACAATGAATTCTTAAGTATTGCTATTGTCGTTCAAAGCATTCACAATATTTAGGATGCATGATTGGGTTTTGAATTTCACTGTTAGGGTGCGTTTATAAAGACCTGTACTACTAAATGTATTCTTCAGATAACAGAAATAGTAGTTTCCTATTTAATACTGGTTTAAAGTGCTATATTTTCCTCTTCTGAATTTCTAAAATTTTATTTTCAGGTTACAAACATGGCAAGAAATAAGGATTTTTAAAATGACATCTTAGGTATGTAAAAATCTTTTAGACAAGTGGGTTATTAATGTAAAAATGCTGCTTAAGAACTTGCAGAGATGTACTCTCTGCTTATTTTGGCTAAACGAAAAGCATATAAAAATTGGAAATTGCTTTCACAAAATAGGGTTCAATGATTATCAATGTTCTTGTTTTAATGAAAGTGTTACTCTCACTGTCCTGAAAGAACTCAGGGAACGTCTAGTCTTATGTGGTTTTTAAAGAATGGCTGCTCAGCAAATAAAGGAGATGATACCAAATGTGCTCAAGGCTGAAAATACTGAGCGAGTTCTGCCTAAGGATGTAAAAGAGGTCTCCTGTTATAGTATAGTTGGATTTCTTTCTATGAAACACCTGAGGTAGTAAATTCAGTAGATAAAATGTGCCATGTAAAAAATGCCTCCTTTTAAACTTGGAATTTCTTCTTTCAGCTTTTTTCATATTGAGCATCGTATAAATTTAATATTCTAACTATTTCCTGTTTAAAGTAGAAATACTAGGTATCTAAGAAAGCCCTAGAATACCTATTCCTACCATAATTGTATCAGGTGTCATCTCACAATTGAAATTCTACCTGTACACCAGGAGGCTTTGCCTATGGTGGTCCCACTTCCGACCTCATGACTGCTGACTGCTTGTTCAGCCTTGTACGGGCTCATAAATAGCTAGTGTGGCTAGTGCTCAAACTGAGTACCAACCACAGTATGAAAAGGCTGCTGTGGTCACATTGATCTCTGATCTCCAAAGGCAGTAGAAAGGGGGTGGTAGGAGGAAAATCTAGACAGAAAGACATTTTTTCTAGTTTTAAACTGCAGCTGGCTTTGATGCAGACCTGGATTAGCTACATATGCCCTCTGTGTGGCAAGTCAAAAAGTATGGAAGAAAAAAGGACCATATTCTCGGAGGAATTTTCTGTGGAACAGTCCAGAAATAAAAGAAAACCTTAGCCAAAAATAAAAACTGCCTGGTCTTACAGAACAGAGAAAGAGAAAGAAACTCTGAACTCCTAAGGCCCAGGAACTAACCCGAACACCCCAAAGAATAAAAGGGCCTGTGAGACCCTTAAAAAAACATACACCGCAACTTTGCTAAGCCTAACCTTAAGTGAAGAAAAATATAATTAAGAGACAAGGAAAACAAAATAGTTTTAACAAAAAGAAGCAATAGAAAAGCCTCAGTGTTGGCAAAAAACCTAGGACCACATACTCAAAAAATCCATCTTTCAGGCAAAGCAACAGCTCTTCTTTTCTCCAAAAATTCTAGAGGACAAGCGAAAATTGCTCACTTATATAGAGTTAAAATAATCCCCTTCAGGCTTCTCTCCTTTCTAGCTCCAGCAGCCAATAATAGGCCAGTTTCCCTGATTTCAAAACACAGCAAGGTAGCCAGTACAATCAGTAGTATATAAGCAGAAATTAGAACTTTACAGATGTAATGAGAAAAGGCCACAGAGTAACAAGTTCTGATCATGTATCAATATTGATGAGTACAAAATGCTGTCTGGGCCAATGTTTAAAGATAAAGCACCAAAGGAACTGTTGAGCAGATTGATGGAATCACTCCAGTTATGGTTTGTTTTAAAACTTTTTAATGAAATATGGAATCACTTTAGTTGAAAAATGAACTTGCCAAAGGGGATGGGTTTTTATTAAACTTGCTTTGTTTAAAACCAGGTTTGCATATTACTTCAATTTCAATTCATAAGAGGGTAGAATATGCAATACTGGTATCAAAATATACATGAACAAATGATGTTGATTTCCTTAGAGAAAGAAGACTAATTTATATTCAATAATTGGTGAAAAGAACAATGTAGGAAAACTGGAAGAGGGTTTTTAAGTATGGAAGCAAAACTGAAATCCATGACAGACACCCTAGTGAGTCTCTGCCATGGAGTTCAACGCTGCCATTTAGAACAGCAAGATGAAAAATGTTTCCTCACCTTGAAACATAACTCAGTAGGAGTCTACCTCACCAAACACATGCAAAACTTTAGCATGGATGTCTGTTATTCAATCACAGTTTATTAAATATTCGTGGGAGTATTGAAATAATGAAATGTGATTGTCCTTTAAACCATGAACTAATTTGGGTGAATACCCCTTTTTATAATGGGTTTGTTGAATGCCTGTGGTAACATACTATTCTGTATTGGAGTGCCCAGATACGGGTAACTGCACATATGTAGCTCTTTGTCAAGGCTAAGATAAGTTGTTACTCTGGAAAATTAAGTCTTGCATTAGTTGTATCTTTTTATCTTCTTGATTAAGCTTCTTGACAACCAAGGTCAGTGTGCTAAATAGGTGCATTGAGAAACTATTTAGCCAAGACAGCCAGTGATGAGCCTATCCCGAACCTGATAGTTTTGATGAAAAACTGCCAATATGGATCCGGCTTCTGAGGCTACAATAAATAAGACCAGAAAATCTTCTGCTGCCAGTTTTAATTAGCAAAGGTCTTACTTTTACCGTTTCGTTCTCATTTAAAGGTTAGCAGCAGACGGAATCAAGGCAGCCACTAGGATGGAGTTAGCCCGCGAGGCTCAGTTTTGGTTTCCTAACCTATATGAAGCAGGAAGAATGCCTAGGATTGGTAAGCACAGGTTTGATAAAAGAATGTACTGGCTTGAATGCTGCACCTGGAAGGACCATCACTAACACCTGCCTTGTCTTTTCCAAGAATATGTCCAAGTTGGGACCCATTACTGAGAGATGCTGTTAGTTTCCATTCCTTTAATGAGAGAAACATCAATAGGGAGTGTTCCAGCCTGGAACAGGCTAGAATAGTTTCCCCTACCCCTTTGGTTGATGTCCATTAGCTTCAGAGAACTTTGCTGTGCAGCTACCAAACATTTGCTGACTTGCTTCCTATACCTGTAGTATTACAGTTGGGAAGAAGGTAATCTGCCCTGAAATCCTTGATATATGGGGAGATAAATGACAATAAATACATAATTAAATATGTCCCATATGGAGTAGAGTGTTAAAGCCAGGAAAAGTATTTTCCTGTTTTGCAAATTTTATCCTATTTAATTGTTTCAAATCTGCGTTGTTTTAATAAAATAAGCTTTCAGAGGATCATTTCATTTATTGAGAGAAAACCGTTATCCAACGTTTAATTTGGCTGTGTTGAAGGGATTTTGAGCACGAACTGCCTGTTTGTGGTCCTGCCACAGCATCTCAATGGAGTTCAAGTCAGGCCTTCTTGTCAAATAACCCCAAGCAAACATGTTGTTTTTTCTTGGATGCCTTGTTTATCATAGGTCTTTAGTTATTTTCTTTTTTCAAACTGCGTAAGCCGCCAATAGATTTAAAAAAAAATGGAAAAGGGCTATGGATCATGTGTCAGTATTAGTGAGTACAGTGGGACTGCCTGGGGCAGCGCCCAAAGGGATAGCATGACGTTTTTGTTCAGCAGATCACTGAATTGACTAGTTTGATTTGTTTTCAAACATTTTAATGAACGACAGGATCAGTTCAGTTCTAAAATGAACTTTGCAAACTGAGAGGAGCTTGAAACTGGTTTTGTTTAAATCCAGGTTGGCACGTCATTTAGGTGGACAAACCAGCTGGCCTCTTCAGTGGAGTGCAGTGCCATCCTTTAGAACAGGAAGAAAAATGTAGGAGACCGCCTCACAAATACACACAATCGCAGAGCCCTCTCCCTCCGTCTGTCTCTGGTCTTCAGTGTGCAGCCAAGAGGGAAAATGGCTCCTGGCAGAAAGAACCTCGTACAGTGTCTTGGTGTTGCCCTTGTGCCCTGCTGCTTTGGTGACAAACCATGCATAGGAGAAACTCCAGAATGGTGGTGAAGGAGAGATGCTTCCATTTTCCAGTCATGCCGAACTGAAACTGCATAAGAAACCATGTATATGCAGTGGGAAATAACTCAGACTAAGTAAGTATCCTAGGATATTCACAGGGCTTCTCAAATGACTCTTAACTTAGAAAGTAGTTTCTTTTAGCTTCTAAAATAAAAGGTTGCTGTGCTGACAGAAAACATGACAGACATTTTTACTATTACGCTATTAAGTTCTCTTGATTATCCAGAAATGTATGAATGTCTTATCTGGTGCACCAGTTTGGTCTAGTGGTTAGGGAACCGGACTCTTATCTGGGAATATCAGGTTTGATTCTGCATTCCTTCTCGAAGCCAGCTGGGTGACCTTGGGCTAGTCACAGGTCTTTCTGATCTCTCCCAGCCCCACTTAAACTCACGTGGTGTTTTGTTGTAGGGAGAAGAAGAGAAAGCTTTGCCAGCCGCTTTGGGTTCCCTTACATGGTGAGAAGTGGGCTAGGAAAGCCAACATTTCTTAACGGAAAACCTTTATCCAAGCACAATATATTAAATGTCTGTAGGAGTACTGAAATGATGAATGAAATAGGATTGCTCTTTAAACCATGAATTGTGTTTTGGGGGCGTACCCTTTTCTATTATGGATTTGTGGAATGAGTGTGATAACTTACATCAAAGTGCCCAAATGCAGATTTATTGCACATTTGTAGCTCTTTGTTAAGGTAGAGATGAGTTGTTACTGTGGAATATTAAGACTTTCGTTAGTTGTATTTTGTGATCTTCCAGTTTTGATTAAGCTGCTTTGCCAACCAAGGTCGGTGTGATAAATAGGTGCACTGAGAAACTTTAGCTGAGACAGCCAGTGATGAGCCTATCCCGAACCTGATGGTTTTGATGAAAAACTGCCAATATGGATCCGGCTTCTGAGGCTAAAATAAATAAGACCAGAAAATCTGCTGCCGATTTTAATTAGCAAAGGTCTTACTTTTACCACTTCACTTTGATTTAAAGGTTAGCAGCAGATGGAATCGAGACAGGCGCTTGGATGGAGTTAGCCTGCGAGGCTGTTTTGGTTTCCTAACCTACACAAAGCAGGAAGAATGCCTAGGATTGGTAAGCACAGATTTGATAAAAAGAATGTACTAGCTTGAATGCTGCTACTGGAAGGAGCATCATTTTCAACTGCCTCATACAGTCTTTTCTAAGAAAATGTCCAAGTTGGGACCTATTTCTGAGAGATGCTGTTAGTTTCCCTTCCTTCTATTGAGGGAAACGTCAATAGGGAGTGTTCAGCCTGGGACAGGCTAGAAGTATTCCTCCTACACACACACACACACATGACTGATGTTGCCAAAAAGCTTCAGGGAACTCCACTGTGTAGTTGCCAAATGTTCACAGCGTTGCTTCCAACTCTACATATATCTATACTTTGTTCAGTTGGGAAGAGGGTGGCAGGATTTCCTCTGTCAGCTGCCATGAGACCCTTGGTGTAGGGTGAATCATAAATGACAATTCTATATTTGCCATGAGGACTGGAATGTTGAAGCCATGTACAATGCTATGAAAAAAAAAATTATTCCCTTCCCGATTTCTTCTATTTTTGCCTATTTGTCACATTTAACTGCCAAATTTTCAAATAAAGAATATGAGATAAAAGACAACACAAAATACATCATCGAAATGATTGTTTCATTTACTGAAGGACAAAAGTGGCTAGGAATTAAGTGTCTTCCAATAGGAATCAGATTAAGCTTAACAGATTTATTTCTTATGCTGATGATCATCTCCCTCTTCATATTTTAGTTCTAAAGAGTCAAAAGGATCAAAGAACAAAATCTGACATCTTAACTGAAATTGGCACCTACATGAAGTCAAAAGAGCTGAGAAGTGCAATAAATTTAAGCTCCATTGGAATTTCTGATTTTGTATTAGTGTGTGACAAAATTGTTCTGTCAAGATTTTTTTCTAAATAAAAGTTTTAAAATTAGTACTGTCTTGAAATTCCAAATGTTCCTTCAAATTAAAAAAGTACCACAGTTTACAAGCTTTCCGTTCTGAGGGAATGATTTGATGCCATTGCCCCTTATTCTGTTTCAGTAAGTGGGTTCTGTGTATCTGATTGCAGAAACTTACAGTCATGCTTCAATTTAAGGCAGTTCCATTCATAGTTTGGATATAATGTGTGAGGGTTCAGCACCTCTTGAGTTACATAATTCTAGAGCTCAGCGGAATGCTGCTTTTAGTTATTATGCCAAGGGGTGTAGGGCTTTTGTTTTTCTGCAGGTCCAGCTCTCCATTCCTGAGCCGTGACAAGCAAACTGTAATGGCACTTGGCAGTTCTTGCTGTGGAAGAGAAAAAAAGTGTGGGAGTTTCCAGCAGGCCTTTTATTTATACATTTTTACATCCAGCTTTATAATTGAAGGTCTGAAGGCAGGTTACAGTAAAAAGAATAGAAATAAAGTTAAAGAGAAACCATTAAAACAATACTAGAAGCAGCAACAATGCCTGAAAGGAAGGGAAAACCGTACCATTAATTGAAGACTAGTGTAAAGAGTGTCTTCATTAATCTTAATGTCTATAGTGATGGTGCATGACAAACCGCATAGGGGAAACACTATTACATAATGCAGGGACTATCACTGAGAAGAGCCTCTAATAGATTCCTATCCTTTTAATTGCTGAAGGTGGCAACATAACCAAGAAGGATGTGTCAGCAGATCTTAAAGGATGGGCAGATCTGTATGGAAGATGGCTTAGATATCCCTGCCCTTTACTCCCTGCCAAGGAGAAATGTGGTACAAGGATGCATCTCACACAATATGGTTCAAAAGCAGATTGGTAGTGGTTGTAGTCTAGTGCTTTAATCTGGCCTTCAAGGGAAAAGGACTTTCTTTGCCCCTGGCTGGGAGGAAGACGAGCTAGCTGGCTGCTGCACCTGGTTGTTGTATTTGCTCCAACTTCTCCAAAGTTCTGGATAACTTTATGTAATATTTTGTATTGTATGCTTTTTTATTGAATAACTTTGATTATTGTACAAACTTAATATATCCATATAATCAAACCGTCAATAACAAGCCACTGCCATTAATTCAATCCATACCAAAATTACACATCAATATTACTTAGTTTCATTTTACTGTCAAAATTAAGCCATCTGGAAGTCCATCATATCTAGGGGAATCGAGAGAGCTAGTTGGCTGATTAAGTTCTATGATAAATGGAAACCACACTTCTCAGAAAATATAAACTATGAATCTTTCATCTCTCTACTTTACAGAAATTATGCTTTTCCCCCTGTTTTTTTGGACTTGCCATCCACATGCTGGTGCAGACTACAGCAAGCTCCGGACAGCGTCATAGTCTGCACCAGCATGCAGATGGCAGGTCCCTATTTTGGGATATAATCCAAATTGAAGACTGCAGAAAGGGCCTCTTGTCTCGATGCTCTCTCTTTCTGCTTCTTTCAGTTTGCTGGATTCGTATCTCGTAGTCAACAGGTTTAATTCTGTATTCTTCCATGAAACTAGCTGGGTGACCTTGGGCTAGACACAGCTTTCTGAGCTACAGCCCCCCCTCGGGGGGGGTATCTGTTGTGGGGAGAAAAATAGGAAGTTTTGTCAGCAGCTTTGAGTCATTTCCATTTTATTTGTATACTGCCTTTCCAATAGAAAATTTGCCCAAGGTGGCTTAAACAGAAAATGTAAAATAAAACATGAATAAAAATATTTTAAAATTGCACATCATACAAAACATTGTAAAATAAGCCAAAACACACACATAAAAATTGATGCAGCTGAGGCCAGAGCAGCTGACAAAAAGCCCCAATCCCACAATCATCTCCAGGATGTCCATGCCCAGACAGGCTGGAGAGTCACCCAGACGGCAGGGTGGTCTAGGTGACCACCCACAGGAGAGATGGGTGAGAAAAGTGGGGTGGAAAAATCAACCTTACTCCTACTCCTAGGGGTAGGAAGTCTAGATTGTTTTTGGAATAGGAGGTTTTTTATAAGAACAAGAGGAACAGATGCTCTGGCATGGTAATCTGCCTTTGAAGTTCACTCAAGGTCATTCCTGCATGTAAAGGATGGGGAGGAGAAAATGCAAAATCGTGGAGAAGGGAAAGTGTACTTCCATCCAGCAGTTGTGATTCCCATAACCTCTGTTTTACCCTGTAGTCAACCATTTGACTGGTGCAGTTTTTATTTAGATATAGTTTGGGGGGTATCTAACCCTGCATAAATCAATAAACCATAAGATTTGACTATCTGACTTTCAGGATTTAAATACCACAAACGAGCACCTTCCCAAATCATCTTCTAGGCAGTAGTGAAAACTTCTGCCTCCCTCATTATTATGTGGTTTTGTTAGAATGGATCTGTTGTGAATAATGAAGGTTGGCCGTTGATACAGAAACAGGTAAAGGAAAATTTGAAATGCAATAACAGCAGAAAGTATGGTAGTATAGACTTGAAATTCCGCATTTAGTTCTGCTTCCAGTGGTAGATAGGGGCTACTTATTCTAACATTTAGTTTGCTCACTCAAATGGAAAAGGTTGAAGTAGATGATCCTCATCCCTTCTAATGCCACAATTCTGTGGTTTCTGTTATGTGGCAAAAGAAGGTTAACTGGGGAATTGTGGCCTGGATGTTTGAAGAAAGCCAGAAAATTATTTTAGAAATTGAAGCATCTAGTCAAAATGGATTTTTATCCTCAAATCTAAGAGTAAATGGCATACTAAGCATTTGGTCATGGTCATAACACCAGTATAAAACAAGTTTCCCAGTGACTGGGCTTTTTAAAAATTGCTCAGGACCTGAAATAAGGAGTATATCAAACCTCTAATTTTCTGTGTGGTTCGCCAGCGATCCTTGACCTGCAGAAGTAACTGGACAAAGCAGCCAATAAGGGAATCTAGTGCTAGAGGTGCAGTGAATCGGGGAATGTAATGAGTACATCAGGAAACTTATTGACTCTGAAAATGGGTTGGCACTAAAGGACTAATATGTCTTACTGATTTTTAGGGAATGAACAGAACAGGTTCTGTATTTTCTAGTTCTTCCCCCTCTTCCCCCATTTTGAAGTCTACTGTTTGGTCTGTAAGACTGCAAGGAAGGGTGCTGTAGAACACAGCAGGAATGGAAACAACCCCCCATCTCTTTGTTATAGGGTAAGAATGGTTACCTTTTAGTCCCCCCCCCCAATGAGTTGTTCACTCATTCAGTCATGTCCAGTTCTTTGTGGCCCTTGGACCAGAGCAGGCCAGGCGCTTCTGTACTCTGCTGTTTCAAAAAGTTTACTCAAGCTCATGTTCATTGCTTCCATGACACTATCCACTCATTTTTTACAGTCACCATGAAAAAAAGGCATTAAAGACGTAACCATCTATATCCAAAACTTTCCATGCTAGTTACATCTTCATGCGGAGCATATTTTGCCTCCCTGCTCTCTTTTCACACCTAAGTTTTAATTCAGCTTTAGTTCACTTTTAGAGTGAGAAAACATATCAGCAATCTTAACAGAAAATTTATCTTTGGGTTAGATAACATAAGTCACTTTGCTGAAAGTGAAATGAAGTTGGATTAAACTTAAGCATGAATGCAGTAGTCATGCCAGCTTCAGTGATCCACCTGTTCATTCAGGACCTTAGAACTGCACTGCATAAGTTTAACAGCAAATCATCTATATCTATCCTACACAGTCACACATATACTTAGATATTCTAGCTATTTTAGCTACTCTTCATTTAAGATTTTATTCACCTTGTTACTAAATTTTAATATTTTAACAGAAAAAGTAACCTTCAAGTCAAAACTACAAGAGTGGAACAGGATAGGAACATAATGCTTTATTCTGGAATATCCAAATGAAGCAAAATGACTAAGGTTTAATCCAGCTTCAGTCCGTCTTCAGAGCGAGAGAACCCATTAGCAAAGTGACGGGTAATTTTCTTTCCACATTATCCCAAAGATGAATTTTCTGAGTGAGTTAACACTGAAAGAAAGCAGCTTGTCACTTTGCGGATGTATTCTCTCTGAAAGTGGACCGAAGCTGGTGAAACCTTAGGGGTGACCACAGCCTAAGCGACGTCTGAATGAGAACAACTATTTAATTGCAATATCTCCTCCTCGCTGCTAGTCCGCTGGGTTGGGAGGAACTGGAATAAATAAACCGGACGTTTTTGGATCTCTGGTCATTGAGTCCCGCAATATTTGGGAAGCTACAGGCTCAGGATTTGCGTTCCACTAGGCTGTGGCCAGGTGTCAGCCCAACCTACAAGGTCAAAAAGTTTTGAAGTAAAAGTTCAAGAAAATCAAAACGCCGGCGAAACCTAGAAGCTGTCCCGCCGGCGATCTATTTGCCCCCACTGGCAGAAGCCGCCTCCCCCCGCCCCACAGAGGCTGCCTTGCTTCTGGCATGTGCGCGCGCGCCATAGTTTCTCTCCGAGCCCTATTTGGAGTGTGGATGAGAAGCAGCAGCAGCAGGTCGGGCGGGGCGGGGCGGGGGCTTAACCAGAGGAACCGAACGTTCCTTTCTCTCCTCTTCCCATCTCGCAGCCGCCGCGTCCAGCGTGGAGGACGGCCGGCCTGACGGCCCGTATGCGCATGCGCCCCTCCAAGTTCTCGCCCTCCCCGTCTTAAGAAAGCTTTTCCCCTCCTGGGGCGGGCCGATAACCCTTGTAGATCTGCTCGGGAGACCCCGGCGCTGGGGCTGCGCCAGCGCGCGCGCAGTACCGCCCCCTCTCCTCGCCTTTCCTCCGCCCTGCCTGAGCCGAGTGAAAGGGGGCTGGGGTTGGCTGGTGCCAGCAGCGGCGTGTGAGCGCTCGAGCGGCCGCCATTTTACGCAGGCTCCTGCACATTCTCGGGACACGCTGAGGGAGCGGAGAAGGGGCAGCTCCGCCGCTGGCGCCTCCCCCCCATCGTCCCCCTCCGGAGTCCTTTCGGTGGCCGTTCATCACCCACCCCACACCGCTCACCCACACAGGTCAGCAGCGGTAGCCGCCGGGGCTTGTCAGGCAGCAGCCGAGGAAGGGGGGGAGGAGGGGGGACCGTCAGTCAAGAAAACGGAGGAATCCGGGGAATGGTGTCTGAGGGGGCGAGGAGGGGGAGGCCGGGAGCCGTACCGAGACTGTAGGGAGGGAGGAGGACGGTCGCGCCCGCCGCCGGTTTGTGCGGGAAACGTAGCTTAGATAAACAAAGAGGCCGGCGGTAACGAGCGGACCAGGCCCGTGCAGTGAGGCGCCGCCGCCGCCTGCTGGCTTGCTCAGCCCAAGGTGCTGCGCGGCGGCGACGGCTTATGGCGCGGCCGGTGCTCCCACAGGTAAGTTACGGAAGGGGTGGAGGGAGCGGATGGAAGCACAGGCCGGGCGGCCCCCTCGGCTGCTCTCCCCCCCCCCCCGGACGCCGAAGGCTCCAGCAGCCGCCTCATTGTCCGGGCGGCAGCGCCATTCATTGGCCGCCACGAGGCACCTCTAGGGTGGGGTGGGAGAAGAGCGAGATCTGGCGGGGAGGCGGGCGAGCCGTAGCGGGGGCGCCTGCGGGGCTCGGGATGGGGCTGGGGGGCTGGCTGCGGTCGCGTGCCGTGAGTCACGTAACGGGGCCCCGGAGCGATGGGGGCCGCGCGGGACCCGACGCCTCACGCTGGAGTTGGGAAAGCAGCATGGCGGGGAGGGGGGGCTGGGGGAGGGAGGGGGTTTATTCCGATTGTCTGTTTTATGACGGCGGGGCGGAGGGAGGAAAGGTGTCGTCCGCTCATTTTGCTCCCTTCCTTTCTCTCCCCCCCGCTCTCCCCCTTCGCCTTCCCCACATGGTGAAATCGGGCCCAGGCAGAGTGTTGCAATTCTTCTCCTGGAGGGAAAAGGGAGGGGAGGGATAGGCTGCTTTTCCGGGGAGGGTGGAGGGAAGTTGGTCGCTGGAGGAAGTTGTAAGACATTTGAATGCGCCGAGCACGTGTTTCTATCGGGCTTATGGCGGCGGCCGCCAGCTGGATTGAATGCGGACTGGGAAGCGCTTTGTTCCTCGTTCCTGGTTGTTTTTAGGCCCTGTCAAAAGAGGCGGGAAAGAGCTATGCTGCAGACGTGGGAGCGGGACTCGGCGAGAGAGGCACCGTGGGTTTTAAAGAGAGAATTAGGGTGAAGGCAGCGAATGGCGAGGCCTGTGTCGCGTGGTGGTGTCTGCACCTTCTCCCTCGCCTTTTGCATCTCGTTCTATTTCTAACTTTCCAGAGCTGCTTCGGGCGCGCTTAGAAAAGGAGGTGAATAAGATAGTTTGACTGGTTTGCGTGGCACCTGTATTGAAAGGTTCATATCCCAACGGGATTGTGATTCTTGGGTAGCCTTTGCACTATTAGGGTTTTTTTTCTGTTGAAAAAGGTTTAATGAGCATTCTGATTCCAAAAGAAGTAGGGAAAAATGGGTTAAACTCTGCAAGGTCGCAGTAGGCAGCTGCATGCATTCATATCAGAATTACTTGGCTTTAAGGCTTTTAGCTTAATTATGATACTTATTGCGTTTGAACAGATCTGGAAACATGGCTTCTGAACATGTTAATGGGAATGGTACTGAAGAGCCGATGGATACTTCTGCTGCAGTTACCCATTCTGAGCATTTCCAGACATTGCTTGATGCTGGTTTACCACAGAAAGTTGCTGAAAAACTAGATGAAATTTACGTTGCAGGTAAGATGTAAAACTTGCAAATTCACATCTTCAATATTTCTATTGGATTCTACTTGCTTTGGGCTAAAAGAGCAACTTTTTGTGGTTTCCAATGAAAGTATGGGGACTGCAGTTGTTTTAAGACAATTTGTATGTAAGTTTATGCAACTGTAGGTTAGGCTGTGGCATTGAGTGAAGGGGTGGTGGTGATGAGGGAGAGCAGGTGTATATTAGGGAGCACAAAACCATTATAGTGGATTATAGTTGCGTGTGTTTGGAATAGTGTGTGGTCCAGTGATTCAGTACTGTATACAACTCCTTAGGATGAACTTTGATGTAAGGTTTGGAAATCGATGCAAAGGCTACTGGGTGTTCAGTAATTTTCTAAAGATAAATTTTTTTTGAGAATAATAGAATTTCTGAGGGCTTTAGTTTTTCAAAATAGTTTCTTTTAGAAATGAAGAGTATTCCATTCAGGTTGATTCAGCTGTCCAGGTAATATTTTCAGCGTTACAGTAGGTAAGATAGTGTAGTGTTTTGCACCATTAAACTGGCCAGTGACCAACCCCGCTTTGTCTACCTTTGAAGTGTGAAAAAAATGGTTAAGTGAAAAATGCTAGAATACACTTTCTTTTTCTAGGGTTAGTTGCTCACAGTGATTTAGATGAAAGAGCAATTGAGGCTTTAAAGGAATTTAATGAAGAAGGTGCATTGGCAGTGCTTCAGCAGTTTAAGGACAGTGATCTCTCTCATGTTCAGGTAATTATTACATTAATGGATTTGTTTTTGTCCTATGGTTTGTGCTAGAATATGTATAAAACTTGCAGTTTTGGAAGTTCTGATAACAGAATTAGTCTTCTAATTTTTTAGAACAAAAGTGCCTTTTTATGTGGTGTCATGAAGACATACAGACAGCGAGAAAAACAAGGGACCAAAGTGGCAGATTCTAGCAAAGGACCAGATGAGGCAAAAATCAAGGTATGTTTTTGATTGAAGTCCACAATATGCACCAAATATTATTGTGTACAAGAGCAGTCTGCAGTATGGCATTATTGGCAATATTCTAAGCAAAGGTATTAAATCAGCTTTATAGTGGGATTTGGTTAATTTTGTTGAGCATTATTTTGATTTTTGCTGACATAATGTTGGCTTATCTGTTACCACAATTTCTGTGACTTTTTTTTACAATTGCTACCACAATTTATTCAAGTAGATGCCATTTTGCATATGGAAGAAAGAGGCCTATAACTTGTGCCAGTTGCAAGTACCTGTTGGGACCCCTTAGACTAGCTGTCAGTGCTAGATTATACTACAAATTGATGATTTGACAGAACCTGGCCTCAGTGACTGTTGCACCATGATTTGAGCATAATTTAGATTTTCTGATTAGGTGACTTTGGTAATTCTCATTATAGCTATTCTGACACTAAGTCAGTCTAAATTTGGAAGCCTGCAATTAAAATTGTAGTGAAGTATGTAACTGTTTAAATTTTTTGATTAAGGTTCTTTGCAGAAAAAGCCTCAATCTAGATTAGGTGACCCCCCCCCAAAAAAAAGGTAGGGCTTGTTTAGTATAACTGATAGGCATGATTAATCTACTAGTGGGCCTGATCCAGAACACTGGAGGTGTGCAGACTACTAAGGGATGCGTGTCTGGCATGCCATGGCACACCACTGAAATGCATCCGCCAGGGGCATTAAAGTTAGGAACTTTTGTTCCTAGCCTTTTGAGGGATGGTACTGTAGCCTGGAAGCTCATATGAGCAGGTCGGGCGGGGTGGGTCTGCCAACATGCAGATGGTGCTGACCCCACCCATACTTCCTGTGTTTGGAATCAGCAAGGCTGGCTTTTCTAGAGCCACTGATTCTGAACCCTAGCCTTTCTGTCCATGGGTCTTTCGTTTGAAAAGCATAATGACTAAATTTGGAATATTCCTGAAATATGGTTAAATGCAGTGCTTCCACACAAGACATACATCTATTCTACTTTATTGCTTTAATTCAGTTGAAGATTGACTTACCAAAATGCCAGTTCCTCTGTAGTTTACTAATTCCTCTATTGCTTGGATAATGATTTGATAAAAACACTTTGAGATACTGAGCACTCAGGTTTAAGTGTGTTTGCACAGATATTTTAGGTCAAGATTATAATAATCAGAAGTTGCACATCAGTGTGTTCATTCTGAAAACTCTTGATAAGGAGAAGAGAGATCTACCAGACAGATGCTTCCTTTGCTCATCTCAAGCATCCTTAAATGTATTGAACTGCAGGGTTTTGGCATATAGTATGTATTCTATCTGTTCCTCTAAATCAGAATTTCTCAAAGTGATCAAACCAAGCCCTGGAATCAGCAAGAATACTCAGGGAAGGCATCCAAAATTTTCATTATTGCATTCAAAATTTTGTTTTGTTTAGTTATGAAAGTTTATTTTGTCATGAAAGTGTATATATGATGTGGGATGAGGGATCAATGAAAATTTTAGGCTCTTGGGGGGTAAGCAAGTGAATTACAGATGATTTTACTCTAAATTTACAAATTTGTAGGCACTTTTGGAGAGGACGGGTTACACACTTGACGTGACTACCGGACAAAGAAAGTATGGTGGTCCTCCGCCAGAATGTGTCTATTCAGGACAACAGCCTTCTGTTGGCACTGAGGTAATGACATAATTTTTTTAATGGAGTAATAAGTTTCCCAGCTTGCATTTTATGTTTAGTACTTTTTAATCATCATTTAAATGTTTGGGTTGTATTCGTACCCCAGTCTGTCTGGAAGGCTAATTATTCTTTGACCTTTAATCCTGCAATTCTGTAAAATTAAGACTGTCAGACACCACACCTTCCATCACAATTACCACCAAGTAGACCCTGGAAAGATCACCTGTGTACAGGTGGGCCTGGATGGAGAACACATTTAAATCTTTTTCAGAGTTGAACAATTACCTCAGTAGTGTCGCTCTTTGAATCCTTTTGCAGTCTAGCTTCTTTAAAGCTTCACAGTTAACTCTTTCAGAGTGGGTTAACTGTTTCTTGGCACTTCTAGGTTTTCTACATAGAATTAAATGTGCATGCCTCTAAATTAGTTGCAGGTATTTTATTGAACTTTAACAACTAATAGGGAGAAAGTGTAGGCTTGCTTTAAAGATAGATTTTTCAGCATTTGTGAATCTACCTGATATAAAATCACGGCTTTTATCACCATGTCAACAAGGCTTAAAATACATTGTTTTACAGATATTTGTGGGTAAGATTCCAAGGGACTTATTTGAGGATGAACTTGTTCCGTTATTTGAAAAAGCTGGACCGATTTGGGATCTGCGCTTAATGATGGATCCTCTAACAGGATTGAATAGAGGATATGCTTTTGTCACTTTTTGTAACAAAGAAGCAGCTCAGGAAGCTGTAAAATTGGTAAGTTTAAATTAGGAATGGTTTGATGCTTTAATTTATGGTATTCTCTTATGAAATGACTATTAGCTAATGCTCTAAAAACACAGAATAAACAGGTCTGGTTTTGTGATCTTTTCAGACTTTAAGTTCATAGTTCTACAAGAGCATTTCTCCTTTTTTGTAAGCATTGCTTAACGGTTGCGGGAATATTGCAAGGAAAATTAATTACTTTCCATGTGTGGAGTTTCATAAGCTTATAATAGGTTGACTCTTTATTTTTCCTTGCAGTTCATTAGGAATAATGTATTGCTCTTAATTTCTTAGAATAAAAATGGGAATAAGTGTGTATATATGGGAGTTTGAGAAAGTTCTGATATTTTCAACTTGATTTTATTGTTTTCTATATTGTAAACAAATTCTACGTAGCATTGTTATATGCAGTGGATTGACTAGGCTTATATTTTTGATCATATTGCTTTTGGATCTCTTGGTAGTTACATTGTGCTTTCCATGCAAGTAATGCTAAGTTACTTGTCTGTGGGCCTTTTAATATTTTATACATTAAGGCTATTGGAGATGATACTTGACAGGCAAGATTGGTTTAATTTGATTTTGAAGTATTCGTTTATTTACTGAATTTCTATAACAGTGTAGTATCTCTGGGCAGCTTACGGAGTATTTTGGTTGCCCCATCGTAAGCTAACTTGAATGACTTATCTTTTCATCTGCTTTGTTCCATGAGGATCAATTGTGTAATATGTTTGCTATGAATTCAGGGAATGGGTGCAGAAAAGCAAGTGCTATTAATGTAAAAGCCAAGAAGTAATTATGCAAGTGACTTAGAAACAGGATAAAGAACTTGTAGCCCTCAAAAATTGAACATCTGTTGTTTTTATTCATTGGCTAAGGTATCCTGTCCTGATAGGAATTCCAGAGGCCAATAATACTATCATACTAGCATTGTACCTCTCTCCCACAGAATGATTAGCATCATTGGCTTAAAGATGCAATATTGGGGAAAGAAGGCATTTTTAATTAGAGTAATTCAGAGATACTGAACTTGAAAGAACTATACAGCTCCATCACTTACTTGTTCTGGCCTTTCTCTACAAAGTAAGAAGTACTGTGTTTTTGCCATATAAGACACTTAAGGAAAAAAAAAACACCCTGAAATCACTCTGTATCCCTCCAAGCTTGAATGTCTTCTGTCTGGTTTGGGGTGTAAAATGGCCCATTCATCACTCCAAATCTTGTAGTTCTTTGCCAGTTCCTCAGGCTTTTGCTCTTGGTAGCTGGAGCACAAAAATATTTTAACTAATATTTTTTATTTGTTTAGTTCCAGTTTTTTATTGTTAGAATATACCAGTATAAAACTCACTGACACGCACAAACACTGTGTTTGGTTGTCATTATCCTTCAAGCAGCTGTGCTCAATTTAAACTTAATTTGTAACCCTTAGTCACTTGTTATGCTGGTATTTATTTTTTTCTTTGGTATTTAAATCAGATTATAGAGCTTGGTGTATTTTTTGTCTTTATTTCTTTCAAGTGCTAGTATTATTACCTGGGTCAAGACTATATTTACGTGGAAATAGTGTGGCCTCTGGATTGGATCCATTCCTATAGTGCTGCATATCTTTGATAATGACAGGCAGGTCCATGTTATGAAGCAAAAGTATTGTACGTTATTTACTGAATCATGGTAAACTGTTAACTATTTCTACCTGAGTTAAGTTGAAGTGTATTCCAAGTGGAGGAGATCTAGTGGCCATAGGATCTTGTAGCTGAAATTAAGTGTTACTCCTTAGAACATAAGCATATCTATTCTACAAAATCTATTTTATCTACACTGCTATCTTTAAATTGGTCTTCAGGAATTTGATTTGCTTCTGGTACAGGAGAGGCTTGAGTTTCTATCAGTGTTAGGTATGGGCTTTAAAAGGAGGCATGGATTTGTACAGCTGTGCAGTGGACTTTTGGCTGTATAACTGTATAGTCACATCAGCTCATAGATTCTTTATAAAATTAATTTTTGGGATCAATTTGCTGGTTACTTTCTAATTTACAGCTTCCCAGAAAGTAGTCCTTCCTTAGAAATGTCCACTTCATATTCTTAAAGCAAAAAATTAGCCATATATTGAACTAAAGACATCTGCTCACAGAATTTTCTAATCAGCTAATGTAAGGATTCTTACTAGGGATGTTCATATTATTTGTTATTTGTACGAATTTGGCTGAATTTGGTCATTCAGATATGAATCAAATGTTGGCCACATTTGAAGCCAGACATTTGAATTTGAATGGAATGCTTTGGAACATCCGTATGAAGCTTTGTTACATTTCTGAACCTGGGAGGTGGGAAAGCAGCTGCCCCCGTCACATCTGCAACAGATCCAGAGTGGATTCGAAGTGTATTGAGAGCAGATTTGACGCTTTCTGAGCAGATACGTTATGGGATTTGTATCTAACATTCATATCAAATTCATATGGAACATTTGTATCGAATCAACTCCTACCACATTTGAAGGTGACCTATTCAAATGAATATGAATTTTCTTGCATTTGATACAAATTGAATGCAAAAAAAGATTCATGCACATCCCTAAGTCTTACAGTATGGTACCCTTGAATGTTGTGAACTACAACTCAAGTCAGTACTTGCTTCAACTATATTCCATCAAGTCTAGAACTTGTTAAAGTTGCTTTGTTCACTTTGCAATTGGGAATATATTTTTTGTAATTCAGGAATTAAATGCTGCAAAAACACTAAAGATTCTCCTTTTGGAGGATGTAAAAAATCTTGCTCTGTAGTGAATTTTCTGAAGTTAAATAAAAATTAAACCTGCAGCTGAAGTGAGAAGGGTAATAGTTTCAGGCTTTCTTACATTTTATATTTTTCTTTCTTTTAGTATAACAATCATGAAATTCGTTCTGGAAAGCATATTGGTGTATGTATCTCTGTTGCCAATAACAGGCTCTTTGTTGGCTCTATTCCTAAGAGTAAAACCAAGGAGCAGATAGTAGAAGAATTTAGTAAAGTAACAGGTAAGTTTCTTTGACATTCTGAGCAGAATTTTAAAAGTTGAAAATTCTTACTTATTTGATCAGTGATGAATTCTTTTCACCATCTTTCGGCTGATGTTGAATGATGATGAAATTATAAACTGAGATCCCAAGAGATGTATTTCAGAGTAGGGAAAAAGATAACGGTCTTACTTGTGCACAAATACACACCATTATATGTGCTGGAGTACTGTATTTTGTTTGACTGAGGACCTTTATTCTCATACCTCTCAGTTTGGATTGAGAAGATCCGGATCCTTGGTATCCGATCCTCATGGAATCTGGTCCTTGAAGTTCTGCATCACGATGAGGGCCCCATGTGTTCACACAGGCTGTCTAGCCTTGGATGGCAATGGGTGCTAAACAGGTATGCTGTGTGGACACTGTAGCACCCATCCTGAGGCTCCAGTTAGGCCCGAGCAGGATGGTCCACTAGTGGCGCAGCGCAGGTGACCCACATAGCCATCAGTTGGGTAATTTCCAGTTACAGTGGGCATGACAGATACATGGCTTTGTAGCTACCTATGTAGCCACTATGAAGCTTGTGCTCAGCTTCAAAGGCTGCTATGAAGGATGTGCTGGCCCATGTAGCGTGTGTGTTCAGGGGCAGAGCCGGAGCTGCCCTGGTATACGTATGGAAGCACGTTCTATGATCTTGTCTTTCACAGCATTAATCTGGATTTCAGGGCCCAAAGACCCCATTAAATCCAGATTTTGATGGCACATGTGCAGGCAACGTGTTCAGAGTCGGGTCTTTAAGGGGTGTGCCTATTGGGTTATTAATGGGGTCTTCGTTGCACCTGCACAAAGGGCCTGAGTTTGCTTTACTTTGGCTATTAGGATTGATTATTCAGAGTAGTTTTATGGTATCTGTGTTTGTTTTGCTGCCCTGCAGCAAAATATGCCTTTGGACACCTTCAATAATGCAGTATTTTGGTTTAGCTTCTATATTATTTTAATTAGGGTAGCATAATAACAAAAGTCTATTGGACAAATGGTGTGGATACCTTAGTTGTGAAATAGTCAGTCCCAGGCTAACGACAATACCTGAGTCATATTATCTAGTCAATTGGGGATTGCTCCTCTTTATGTTGAAGGAGATTGGGAATTAATGAAATTAGTTTCCAGTTTTCTGGCTTGTGCCCTTTTGGCATACCCATAGAGAAGAGTATAAATACTTGGTAGTTAAGGAACTTTAACATTTTGGTGAATGTCTCAGTACAAAAAAACTTGAGTCCAAAAACCTCTTTTGAAAATAATCCTAAAATACAAGTCACAGTAAGTTCTTATTCTTAATAAACTTTATAGTGTTTACAACTACAGACTGGAATGAAAAACATATTTGACTTAAATTTCAGAGAGTCTCACAGATGTAATATTGTATCACCAACCTGATGACAAAAAAAAGAACAGAGGCTTTTGTTTCCTTGAATATGAAGATCACAAAACTGCAGCTCAAGCAAGGCGTAGATTAATGAGTGGAAAAGTGAAAGTCTGGGGTAATGTTGTTACAGTTGAATGGGCTGATCCTATAGAAGATCCAGATCCTGAAGTCATGGCAAAGGTAAAGAATTTGGTAGATCTGTCAATTGAATTTGTGCATATTCCTATTAACTGGCTATTATTATAAGTAAAACTACATGTTATGTGTAAAACTACACGATGTGTATTAAATGACAGTTCCAAATACCTTTGTTGCAATATTTGTTCTCTTAGCAGGAACAAAAGGTTGCCTTAAAATAATACCCAATTTTCTTAGAGATGCTAAAGTGATTTTACAAAAAAATACGCAGGTAATAGTGTTAACAGAGGATGTGATAATGAGGACCTAGTGTGATTTTTACTTTTGAAATTTTCCCCTAATTTTGTAGATTACATTTTGCCACTTTCTTAGTTCACAACTGTTGAGGAAACAATTTGAAATTCATGTTGTGTTCTTTGTCTTTATAAAATTAGCATTATTAGTATTAGTTCGATTAAACTGTTGCAAGTTGAAAACTCCAATACATTAATCCCTTTCTTGGTGTGATTGGGATATGTGTGCTTCTAATTTATAATTAGTGTCTAATAAAGCTGACACTACTCTAATGCTGCAGTCATCTGTGGTCCTCGTTATGAAACTGTTACACATTACATTGGTATCTTCACATTCCAGCAGTTAACCATGGCCTTAGACACTTCAGCTCACAGCAGAATGTCGTACAGCCACAAACATGCATCAGAATTTCACAACACAGCATAATAGTGCACATGTCACTCAGCTCTGAAAACTGCTTTAGTGGAAAACTAATTTTTAACAAGGCTGTCAGATCTTTTGAAGTTCAGTTAAAATTAATATAATGTAGTGATATTAATAATGTGTAATTGATACATATTGTTGCTGTAAAAAGCAAGCACAATTGTCAAGTGTAACCCCTGGTGTATTGTTGCAGGTGAAAGTTTTGTTTGTGCGGAACCTTGCAAATTCAGTCACAGAAGAAATACTAGAAAAGGCCTTTAGCCAGTTTGGAAAACTAGAACGAGTGAAGAAACTAAAAGACTATGCTTTTATTCATTTTGATGAGCGTGATGGTGCAGTCAAGGTAAGTTTTAAGTATCCATGCTGTCACTACAGGAAAAACCTGGTCGTCTACACTTTGTGTTACAGTGATAATTCTTTTCTGAGTTTGGGGTTCTGATCTCATAAGATCCTACGTCCCTCTTTTTTTCGCAAAGGTGACAGTGGCCACAGTTCTAATATAAAACAGGGCTTGAACCTGGGCTGAAATGACTGGGGTTATCTGGCTACCATTTTCTTAAGCACCTTACCCATATATGAAATAAGGATTGTACTTCAGGTCGAGGAGGGGTTTCTTACGGATTGGTTGTTCTCTTGCTTCTTAAAGAAGTGTTCTGAAATTGCAGTTAGTTTCTTCTGGTTAGCTATCATTGGTAAAAAAAAAAAAAAAAAGAGTGCAGATACTCATCTGGATATATGCCTGCATCAGTACCCTGCAGCAACTTGAATAAAGTTCCATAAGATCATAAATAGAATTCTCACGTGGCTGTTGAAAATGTAATAGACTTTGGATAATTAACTTTTTTGCCTTTTCCTGCAGCTCCCCTGGAGGTGCATGTGCTTTGTAACATCAAGGGGTACTTAGGATAAGTGCTCCTTTCAATCTTTCTGTTCCATAGTGGCCTTAATAGAAGTGTAGTAGTGTACAGCTGCATCCATATGTCAGTTATATAGTTCACTATATTCCGGAGTACCCAAATATAGTGGAATGAATTACCAGCTTCTGGATGCAGCCTTGGCTAGAAGCTTACCTTCATCCTTCAGATTCCATAAGGCGCCAGGTACACTGTTCCTCACAGAGTGAATGGGTACAGAAACCTCTGCATAGAAATGTCACTTTGGCTACAACTGAGGGCCATTTGGGCTGTCATGTCACCCTCATGTTTTTCTATGATTTCTGGTGGAAAGAGGTGACTTAATGAGTGAGGAATCTGACCAGAATTACTGTGCAAAAATTACTCACTTGAAGCAAGTCCAGGTGGAATCCTCATTGCTGCAAAAGAAGTTTCACTTGCAGTAATGTTCCTCTTATCACCGCAGTGACTTGGCTATGTGGCTGAGCTCAGTTGTCCCTGAAGCAGCTCTCATGTCTAATTTTTTTATCCTTTATCTTTGAGCAAATACCACCTGCGAACATGTCGTGGTATGTGCATTGACTGTTATACAGTGGTACCTTGACATACGAGTTTAATTCGTTCCGTAACCTTGCTCTTATGTCAAATTGCTCGTATCTCAAAGCAGTTTTCCCATTAATCCATTCCAGCTCCCAAAACACCACCTCAGTTGTTTTTGTTATGTACTGTACTGTATTTACATACTCGTATCTCAAATCTTGCTCTCATCTCAAAGCAAAATATCACTCGCTCGGCGGCTTGTATCTCAAAACACTTGTATGTCAGGGCACTTGTATGTCGAGGTACCACTGTACTGAGATAGCCCAGCAGTGGCCTCCTCCTGTGCCTCTACATAGATTTCTCAAGTCTCTTCTGAGGTTACCATTTTGAGTAGTAGGGTACCTTCACCCTTTGAGCATATCTGCCCCAAACCTTTGTTGCACTCTGCTTAAATACATAAGTGGGCAAAAATGCATATGATTCACTCCTCCTGCTGTGTCTACCCTTCTCTCAGTAATTGGTATCATATTAGTTTGGGTTTGGAGGTCTAGCTTAATGGCAGCCTATGGCTGCATCAGTATGCCCACTGAGGTCAAGAAAGATGTGTTGTCTTGATGCAGATAGCACCCCAAGACGTGCAATATATTTCCAAGGATTGGCAGGTGTCCTTGGAGGAATCCTTCCTGCAGTGGGAAGTACAAATGCTAAGGATGCCGGTTGCCACTACCATGCAGATAGATGGCAACTCACATGGGTGACTTGTCTGTACTGATCTTTACATGATGGGATTTTTTTGTTATGCTAACAATGGCCAACTTCCATAGCAAAAAGTATGGTACTACTGTCATTTTGAAAGTGGGAAACCTTTTTTTCCCAGCTTCACAGTTAGCAAGGGGGTGTCCCACCCCTGTAGTCAGAGAAAGCGCTTCTGGCCATAAAGTGCTGCAATCCCTTGTTGGGTGGAAGAAGGGATTGTTTTTATGCTCATTAGAAGTCTGTTTACAAGGGTGCTTGAAGTGAGGATATAAAGTCTTACTGACACATACAAAAGTGCCATTATTTTCTTTTTGGGAAATACCATGTGTTGCTTTATCTCTGAGCTACAACTGCTCTTGTAAACTTCAAAAATCACTCCTTTTAGTGGCTCATTTTTTTTCTTTTTTTCCACCTAAATAAAAGAAGCTGGGTATGAGTCTGATTTTGCAGATGTGGTGTGTTTCCTCCTTTGGTTGTATCCTCATAGGGAAGAAAGGTGTGATGGGATCTGGTAGCAGATGGAGACATTCTCCTGCTTTCTTAGCTTTTGTCTACCCCACTGATGATAGCTTCCATGTAAAAGATAAACAACAATATTCAAACAATGCTTCTTTATGTCAGGGCTGTTGATTGAAGTGGCCCTCTCACATTTCCATTAACTTGAAGCTATTTCTGTGCCTCAGGCTAGTGCTGAAAATGAACAATTAATGAATTGAGCACCTTTTGGTGGAATTATTTTTATAAAATATTTTCTTCCCTGGTGGACTTGAGGTGTCCTGTTTATCTGCTGTCTGTCATAGGAACTTGACAAGTCCCATTCAAGGGGCAAATCTGGCCCCAGAGTCTTACCACAGTGGCCCACCAGTTATCCTGTTTTCTATATTATCTACATTACTTACATGATGTTAGAGTTTTTTAAACATCTGGAAGCATTCAAATATGTAAAGGTTTCCAAACTTTTCCATAGGCAATGGAAGGTATGAATGGCAAAGATTTAGAAGGAGAAAATATTGAAATTGTGTTTGCAAAGCCACCAGATCAAAAAAGGAAAGAACGGAAAGCACAGAGACAAGCTGCAAAAAATCAAATGTAAGTGCGAAAGGCATGATTTACAGCATTTTATGTTAAGTGACATTTGTACATTATTTATTGCAGACATAAAAGTGTTGTATGATAGACCTTTTAGCTAACAGTTATAAAAAATAAACAATATTCAATTTATATTCCACCCTATTGCCCATAGGCCTCAGGACAGCTCATAGCAAAAGTACAAAAAACAGCATATATTATGGCAATAAAAAGTTTTCTAAACACAAAACAGGTTAAAAATTTCAGCAAGAAAAGCTCTCATTGAAAACTACACTCAGGAGCAGGGAAAGGCCTTCTGGAATTTTTCAAATTCCTTTGAAGTCCGATAAGGGATGGTCCTGACCTTAATGAAAAAGGTATGTTAACAGTTACCGAGAAGGCTCTACCCTGTGTGTTCGTCAACTTCCTTCCTTTGTTGACGGCATGCAGTGCTCCATGTGTTGATCTTGTGGGGTGAGTAATAATTGGGAGAAGGTGGTCCTTCAAGCCTTATGGCGCTTCAACTAATGCTTTGAATTAAATCCAAAAGCAGATGGGCAGCCAATGTAGTCTTTGAAATATGGGAATAATATGTTTCCATCTGGAGCCCCAAAGAGAACCTGGGCAACTTTGTCCTAAAGTGATAATGTTAAATCATACTCACTGCTCAAGATATCCCCTTTACTTAGGCGTGCTTTTCCAAAAATAAAATTGCTGCCTGTGTGTGTGGTCTATTTTTAAAACGGGAGACAGAAATACTATGTTGTTGGAAAACAGCTACAGGTAGTGTCTTATGTCCTTTTGTACTTGGGCCTCTGATCATACTTTGACATTAGATGATCTGTTTGTCCCATTCACGTAATTAGCTTGTATGAATCCACATTCTCTTCCCTGCTAACTTCTAGCATTTACACTAAAGAATTGGAATTATTGCCAAGTTGTATGAATAGGAGACAGGAAATCTGTTCTGACCTCTCTTGTGACATTGGATCTCTTCAAATATAGACCGAGAAACAACAAGGCAAAGGCAGGAATGCCCATCCATGCAAGCAAAGGTTTAATTTGTGGAGTTAAAACCAGTGCACACAAAATATTTTCATGTTCAGAGTTGGAACTAGTCCTGTATAAAAGTAAAGTTTCAATATAATCCCTGTATTGAGTAATCCCTGTATTACTTTACTCTGATGAAGTAAAAGGTATGATAAAGGCAAATGTATTGATGTTGAGCTTGATTCCTCATAACTGCACTGACATAACTGTGCAGTTACCTCGAAAGAAATATAGAGTCTTATAGGAAGATGCTGGGTACTTGATCTACTGCTGAGCTTCAATTGCTGTTCAAAAATGTTTGCTGGAGATAATAGAGATGTCCAACTGATGGGTATCCTGTGTTAAAGTCAGTTTTCTGCCTCCAAAATGCATTGTACAGTCTTGTGCAATAAAAAAAATGTAGGATTTGATTCCACAGCAGCTAGTTTCAGGGTGATTCCTCACTTTCTAGTACATCAGCAATTGTGCTAGGACCCTCCTTTCTTCGTCCTGATGGAGCCTAAGGGAAACCCTGTCTCCTGCTGGTATGCTTTGTCCACACACAGGCACACTGCTGCAGTAGATGTCCTGGGCCTTCAGAGCGCCCCAGGCCCACACTGCCTCTGAAGCTATGATGAACTTTGGAACTGGAATGGAGCAGGCTGTCGCCAATGCATTCAGCCTTGTCCCATGCTATGGATGGCTCCTTTGTGTCCTGGTAGTTTCCTCTTATTCTGTTTCCCATGCATTGTTTTATCACATCCCAGCATCTCCCTAATGGCATCTGCAGCTTCACTTTGTTGTGCTTGATGCTCCAAATCACAAGCATGCTGGAGTATGATTGTGGGAAGACCATATGCACAAAGTTGGGGGGGGGGGCGATGAAACCATTGATTTGAACATTGCCCAGTTTGGTACCATGTGGTATCTTATTGTACTGAGGGTATTTTGGTTCAGTGCCACCACCTGGTTTGCTCTGATATGTTTAAGTGCCAAAGACTTCAAACTCAACTCATCCAAAACTGATTAGGTACATTTCTAGACCCAAGTTATTGGAAGCAAAATTGGAACTGTGAATGGAAGCCTTCCCTTTGTTCTAGTTTTTCTGCTCTCACCCAAGATGCTATACGATTGTAAGAGCAGGGAAGATTATTCTGAATGGTGTGTAGCGGCTCCTGTGACCCAGATGTGGTGGTCGATCCAGTCTTTGCCCCAAAGAACACATATTTCCCATCTTTTGTCATTGCACCAGCTACTTCTTGCCTTTGGGGTTTAGACACTGTATAATGAGGCTCTGGTATCTCAATAACCAGCCTCATTAAGCCAAGCCCGTATGTCTTTTCTTTTCTTAGCAGTTAGTACTTTGGTTCAGCAGTAACAGTCTCACTTTGTCAGAATTCTTTGTAGCCTCTGTCTGCTGAACTTGGCACTCAAGGTGTTTGGTCTCTATAGAACAGTCGGAGGTGTAGAGAGAGCCTTTAGTATTTGATATTTCTCCATTCAAAGGACTCCTATCCATAAATGAGAAATGGGAGTCTGCCTTTCCTACAAATTTTGGCAGGACCATTTTTGTTTCTTATGTATACCTATTCACAGTTTCAGCTTTGAGGCTTTGACAGCATTAGATTAAAGAGAAGACTGGAGGACAAACCTCCACATTTTCCAGTGAAGCTTGTGTGGTTCCTTTGATTTTTTTTATAGGAAGGCATGTCGTATGACTTCTAAGACTTAAGATTTGCACAGTGTATTCCTAGTCCTCTGGTGGAAGATTGGCAGTGCTCAATATTCTGTTTTTATTTCTGAAGTAAATTCCAGTTAGGATTAGGACACCAGATAATATTGCGTATCAATTTATTAAAACAATATAGAACTACTGGATTCTGTTCAAGCCCCTGTTTGTATGTGCTTAGAGGAATTGGTAGGTTTGCTGCATGAACTGAAGCTGGTAGGTCATTTTATTGAACAGTTTGAGAGTCAACCTCTTTGTGCACACAGCCTCTCCCCTTTGCATTTGTGCCCTTGTCCATCTTGACTTCATTTCCAAACATTCCACACTAAAAGTTAGCTGCTAGTCAGCATGTCTGTCAGGCCTAATAAATCTTCCAGGAGTTTTTTCCCCCCAATAAACTGCTTATTAAAAAAAACATTCCACAAGTGGAGGACTGGGTCCTCCCATTAAGTCATCTGTGTTTCTCCTGTGTCTCCTTGGGAGGAATGCGACCTATGGGTTCCCTTGCACCACCAGGGGAAGACTGGCCCTGCTAGTTGCCTTAATGGCTGCCAGCGCTGAGACTCCTGCTGGACCCACCATCCACTTTCCTCCTCCAGAGATCTAAAACAGTTCCTGCATCTTTGTTCTTCTTTGCCAAGGGAGGGAACCTGCGTTTCTCCCTCATAGTGCCGCAGCCACAGGGGACCAAGGCGGCGAGCCTGCCTGCTGCTCCTGCCCACCTAGGTTTCCTTCACTGCATCCTTCAGCCCTGGAAGGTCTCCAAAGGGGAGCTTCCTTGCCGCTGCTGCTAGTCCACTTTCACCCTATGTGCCAATCTGCCTCACTCAGCCACCCAGGCAGGTGAGTTGACTTTATCATTGCTGCCCATGGCCAACTAGGTACACTGCCTGCACCTGGTCATCTTTTGCAATAGAGCTGCACTGGGCCCTGGAGAGGGCTGGCCTCCCTCACTGGCCTTTCATGCAGCGGTTATGCCGGAGGAGCTGGGTCGGGTGCCGCCAGTGCCCCTGCA